>OY728145.1:1400803404-1410803404 GCA_963277665.1 Viscum album
CAGCTACTTTGATTAGTCGCGGTGTTTTAGAACTCGAAGTTGCGTACAATGCAGGCTATTGCATTATTGAATGAGAAGCGTATCGTGGAAGCTCGGGGTGTTACATTTTCCCCTCCTTCAATAAATTGCGTCCTCGCAATTTGAAATTTTTATTTGAAAATAAAAGGTTGAAAAGAGAAAATACCTTTGTGGAAAACCCACATCGGAAATGAGGTTAATAAATATATAACATTAAAAGAAAGCAAGATAAGTACAAAGGTCACCCGAGATAGCCCATTCTAGGATTCCATGAAAATATGGATATGGAGGAGAAACAAACCATCAAGGTCTAATGGAGAGTTATAGAAAACAGGATTAGGAGAAAGTTTAACTACAACAAAATCACAAACTTGTGATTGGTTAAACGATCATTGATTCCCCAGTTGGAAAAGTTAACCGACAACATTTTTGTTTTAAGTTACCTTTTATAATGTTGAGGAATTTATTTAGGAGATTTACTAAGAGCGTAAGGGAATATACATACTTGTTATGTATACTTTCATTCGTTAATATGTTTTTACCACAAACCCAACTTTTACTCCAAATGGTAACGGAACTCAAAAATATTCTATTTATCCTAATTGTATAAGGTTCCAAATTTTAACACAAACCATTTAGATTAGTAAAACTATTCTGTAATAACCAGGGACTTCCTGTAGGCTAGTGGTGGGAAATAAAGGCATGTCGCACTATGGTTGTGGGTTCGATTCCTGCAGCTTTGTCCGACGCGACGGGTTATTCCCCACCCTGCAGGTTGTCCTTTTCCTAAAACTATAGTATTATAATATTCCAATAATCTTTAGAAATGCTTTAACCATAAACAATACTATCCATGGTTCATCTTAATCCATTACAACCTTAATAGTTATCCAAAATACCTCTGTCCAGACTTTCTCTAAAAGGTCTCTAAATTCCAAAATCAATTGTAACATCAGATTCCCCAAACAAAGAAAAGTTTCTCTTATTGTCACATACTAAAAATATGATTACCTTAATCATATTAAAACCCTTCATGAAAACAACATGTACTGCAGTGAAATCCTTATATATATATCACATTATTATAATAACCAGAATATAATCCATGAGTCCAAAAGCATCAATACATTAATTATTCCGCTTCAACTGTAGTTACAGCATAAGATTGTCCTTGATCCCTTGGCCTTTTCTGAGGTAAGTTTCCCTGACGCTTAGGACATTCATTTTCATAATGCCCCATTTCCCTACAATTGTAGCATTCAACATTGATAGCCTCTTTCTTTCCCTTGCAATCACGCGCCTGGTGACCCTTTTCTCCACATTTATAACAAACTCTCATTCCTTTTAGGCACGTACCAGGGTGATTCTTCCCACAATTATCACATAATGTAAAATCCTTCTTTCCCTTTTTCCCTTTATCTGTCTCTTCTTCCCCCGTTCTCTTTTTCTCTTGCTTTACATTGTTGTCATAAGACTTAGAGAATTCCTTTTCTGTCTTGATAGCACACGAGACAATATCTTCGAATGATGAGAAGGATTGTGATACTAAAGCTCGACGGAGAAATGGTGTTAACCCATCAAAGAAATGATCAATCTTACCTCTTGGGTTACGTATATAATCTGCAGCATAACTCGCTAACCTTGTAAAGTTGGCCTCATACTTTGCGACATTCTCATCCTCCTTTTGTTTTAGACTCAGAAATTGCCTTTCCATATCTGCTCGATGGTCACGAGGAAAATATTTTTCTAAGAAAACTCTTTGAACTCCCTCCATTCCATATTCGATACGTCATCATCTTCCTTTGTGTTTTGAAATAGCGACCACCACTGATCGGAATCTCCAGTGAGGCGGTAAACTACCATGATAACTTTTTCCCTTTCACTGCTCCCCAAAGCCTGAAATATTTTCTCTAGGGAATTTATCCATTGCTCGGCTACTAAGGGATTTGTACTCCCATTGAATGTTGGTGGTTGTTGCCTCATGAATCGATCTAACATTGATCCTCCACACTGTGGATCATGGTGCTCCATACGGGTAAGGTTATTATTCATAACCTCAGTAAGTTGTCCCAGTATGGTGATAAGTTGATCAGCACCAGTTGTATCTCCAGATCCACAATAATTATCTTGAGCGGGAGAGCAATCCCTACACGGAGTCCGTGCATTGATACGGTTTCCATTCCTTCCACTAGGCGCCATTTCTAAATAATGGCATAAACTAGATTAGTTTATGAATCAAAATACATAATTCCATACTTGTAAAACACTTTACATAAATTGAACTATTTATGGATATAATCCAAAGTCATAAAAAGAAATGTTTTCTTTGAGGAAGTATATACTCATAACCCTTCATAGTGGTTTGTAAATAAAATGTGAATTATCCTAAGCATATCCCCCGGGAGTGTCGTAACCAAGAGTGCAGCAAGGCCCATTGTCGTGCACCAATTCCCATTCGAGTCTAGCTCAAAGCGGTGTTTTCAGGTTTTACCCCTAGGTACATCTGTGCCAGAGCCGCCTCTACTTGCTCGTATCCAGACAGGGATGTGTTGCTCGGAAAACTCACAAAATCTCTACAATACCAAAATTCTAGGAAGTTCTTCTATACTAATCCTCAAAGTCTATCTTAGGTCTACGTGCTCTAATCCGAGTTTATCTAAATCTAGCTTCCAAGGTTAGTACTAAACTGCCTCTGATACCAACTGTAATGCCTCGACCCCAGCAACCCCGAGTCGGTGCATTACTTCGTAACATTAGCATGATCACAAAAGATCATGTCTCGATAGACCGATTAGTTTAGTAGCCTTGGAAACACTAGATACATTCATAAGTCTTAAATTACATCATAAAGTGAAAAACTAATAACAAAGTCTTCATAGTCCGCACTTATATCCTATTCTGACTATCCCTGCAGGTCATTCATAAAATACTTCTTCACATCCTGGAAAATATTAAAACATTGAAAGGGGTGAGCTCAGATGCTCAGTAAGAATAACAATATAGCGGAAGCTTTCATAAATAAACATTAACATTTAAGGAAATGTATAACTAAAACAAAAGCCCTTTAAACTTGAAATTTAACATAATATGGAAAAATTAAAATGAGATAATGCCATTCACTTCTTCACATGGATATTCTACTGGTCAAATAATCACATGCAATGTCAATAACCAATTTCATAATGATGGAATGCATAATGTCAGACTATCATAACCACGTAGCCAAGGCCTCGTGCCAAGACCACAAATAAGATTTTTTCAAGGCCTCGTGCCAAGACACTAGTTTGTATCATGAGACCTGCCGATGCATCGAGGAGCTATAGCGGGCTCCACCCGTCACTTATTAAGTCCAATGCATTCCTCATATGAATAGGTTTAAACATTTCATAAACCATAACATAATCGTATCACATAAAACATGCGTAAAGGAAACATAAAAGTTCCACATTTCAATCACAAGATTGTCAATACAACACATTGATATAATAAAAACGCTTTCAAAACCATTTTCAATACCAAAATAAAAGAAAGTTAAAACTTTGTATTTATTTTTCATTAAAAAAAAGTGATGGCTTGTAGAGGAAGCCGAAACTCAAATAATGGTCACGGCGGCAGAGAAGTCATTGTCGCCGCATAAGTACGGAAAGAAAAACATTCCCTTTTTTTCCTTTAGTAAAACGCTTCGTATAAAAAAGATTCATTTTGAATAAACGTAAAAGTCAAAGGGGTTTATACACCGTATAAAAGAAAGTTTTGTATAAAACCAGATATGCCTCAATGAAAGGGGATTGAGACGAAGTCCTTAAAAAGATCATTTTTTTAAATAAAGTACATCTATAATGTGTATTCACTATAAGTGCACATAAATAATGTACAAATACAATATAGGACATAATAGTATCATGACATAATTTGAAAGTAGGAGATTAACCCAAAGAGTGAAAATTGGGTTAAGAAATTCCCTTACCTTGAACTTTTCCTTGGTTGGGGTGGGTTAACCTCCTGTATAATGGTGAAATAATTGTTATTAAATTATACAAGAATCATATACATTCATATGATATCATATATGATCTTTTAACAATGCTTTGTTAACAATATCTTAGATTTATCGTTGTTTCGGGTGTCAACTTACCCATTTTCTTTTATATGTTTTGTTACGTAAGTCATGTTTTTCATGGATAGGTTGTATCTTATTCATATCCAGAATGATATCATGTCCTTAAACATTATTTTTAAATAATCAAATAATAATTATACATGAATGGATACGACGGAGAATGAATCTCATCGCGTTCGTGGAGACGGTAGTCCGTACGTACGCACGAGCGACAATATCATTATTTTGATATTAAAATAATATATAATTGGATAGTATATCATATATACATAATCATTATCATGTTATATTTATTATTTACATGAATTACATATCATTTTTATACCCATATAAATAATAAAAAATTGAATAACAATTACACCACGACGTGGAGACGGTAAGCCGTACGTACGCATGTATGGTGAAATGTCATTAAAATGATGTTTAGAATACTGAATATGGTTGTTCCATATTTATAATAACATCACAGTATATAAAAGATACTTGAGTTATAATTTTAGAATTGAAATAATGTGCAAAGAGGGAGTGGAAGAAGAAAGAAACTTGAAAGAGGGTGATGAAAACATTACCTCTTCTTCGGGTTCTTCCTTTTGGTTTGATCAAAAGGACTCTTTAGGATGGATTTATGACTAAAGTAAAGCTTCTAGGATGATGGGAGAGGAGTTGGGAGAGTATTTGGCCAGAGTTTGGCCGAACCAAAAGGCTTGAAAGTGTGAATAAGGTGGTAGAGGTGGGGGCCTTTTATAAGAGGAGAGGAGGGGATCTTTTGGAAAGATTGAAATGTTACATTATTACACAATGCTTTTCGGATTCTAAAGGTCCCACACCTATATAATTAGTGGCTAAGGTGATAAGGGTTCGAAATCTACCCATCCAATAGTCTTTGGACAAGTTTAAGCCTTGGATTTTACATTATCTTTTTATTTTATTAAAATCGTTAAATAATGAGGTCATCGCTGCATCATAATGATGTCATAAATAATTTAATTTATTTAATGTCTAAAAATTATAAAAAAAATACTATTATGTATGAAATCTTTTTAGATTTCTAATGAATATTTATAGTCAAAATTTGGACTTGTGTAACCCCACTTAAAATCTGTTTTAATAAAACAACTCATGTTTGTGTCAATTTAATTTTAACATTAAATAAATATATATTAATGTCATTTTCCAACCAAAGTGGTCCATGGGGTCCCCAAGTTGACCCATGGGTTGTCTTGGTCGGCCCTGACTCATCAAATAGGAGTATGACAAGTTTCAAGCTCATATCATATTATTAAAACATTGTTTTTACCTTAAACTACACTAATTACCTCTAATCGCGATTAAGAACTTAAAAGTTACTATTCACCAAAAAATTATTTTAATCTCATTGAACCACATTTTACTTCTTAATGAAAACCATGTATGTCGGATTTTTGAAAATCAAATCACAGAAGTGGTAATATTTCATTTAAACGAAAAATCGGTTATTTAACTACCACTTAGTGGTTTCACTATTCATCAAAAATTGAAGTTTTTCAGAACAATGCCAAAATTTCACCCTAAGCTATAATTGATATTCCGAATTCAAAAATGATGTCTATTTTACAAAATTCCAAACATATAAGTTGCATTAATTAATTTTATAACTAATTCCCGCTGTCACAACAAATAGCGTGTTTTTAAGAAACAATTTATATCAAAAGATTGGCAATTGTTTATGTCCAATTTCAATGTTAAATTAATTCTAATGACCACCATTGGATAAAATGGTAAAAATATATTCTAATTATACTTTAAAACCACTAAATAGTATAATTTATCACAATAAATTATTTTGATTTAAAAAGTTGTTTTAAGTATTTTTCACTATTCATAAAAAAAATTGGAAGTTCTCAGAAAGTTACAAAAAATTCAACTTAGGATAATTTCGATATTACGAATACAAAAATGAAGTCCATTTTGAAATATAAAATTTCTATAATTTTAAAAAGTGGTTATTACTATTCATAATGGCTACATTGATTAGTCGCGGTGTTTTAGAACTCGATGTTGCGTACAATGCAAGCTATTGCGTTATTGAATGAGAAGCGTATCGTGGAAGCTCGGGGTGTTACATTAACGTTTCACTCCTTCGCGTTACCCAATGCATTGGAGAGATATATCGTGCTCACCCACCCTTAGTTTATCACGGAACCACCCGTCTTCATAATAATGCCCAAGAGCCTCAACATAATCATATCACACAAAACATGCATAAAGGAAACATAACATTTCCAACTTTCAATCACAAGATATCAATACAACACATTGATATAAAAACATTTTGAAAACCATTTTCAATACCAAAATAAAAGAAAATTAAAACATGGTATTTATTTTTCTTTAAAAAAAAGGTATGGCTGGTAGAGGAAGCTGAAACTCAAATAACGGTCATGGCGGTGGAGAAGTCGTTGTCGCCGCATACGTACGACAAAAACATTCCCTTTTGTAATTTATTAAAACTCTACGTATAAAAAATATTCCTTTTGGATAAACGTAAATGTCAAAGGGGTTTATACATCGTATAAAAGAAGGTTGTGTATAAAACAAAATATGCCTCAATAAAAGGAGATTGAGATGAAGTACCATACCTCAGGTCCAAATTGACTCGATCGTTCTTTAATGTCCCAAATAATAAACTTGAGTTAATTTATACTTGCTTAAAAACATTTTTCAAGTTCATTATTCCTTTTATGTCACTTATTTCCATGTCATGAACGCTATGTAATTATTAAAGTTAATAACGTTCATTTTAACGATCATTGGTACTTGAGTCAAAAATAAACCCTTTATAATTAAAATTTGTTCATGTATCTATTATATCCAGAATTATAATCATGATTTACATATCATATATATCCAGTATATACATGCATTTATAATATTACATAATCATTTAGAGGTAAGAAATGAAATGCACCGTTCATGGAGACGGTAAGCCGTACATACGCATTAATGCTACATTCATTTCTATTTCATATTTTAAAGAATGGAATCATAATGATATAAAGTTATATCATAATTCCAGTATAATACCATATATAATATCATAGTTCTATCCTTTATGCATCCCACATATGGTATTTAACGAATAAAATCACTTTGAGGGGGCGGTAGTCCGCACTTCCTTAAATGAAGATATCGCGTTTACCCATAATGGAAACCATAAAGGTATGACCAAAATGAAAAATACAGAAGCTTAAGGAAAACATAAACATATTATATATCATATATAAATATAGTGACATCTTAATGGCCACCTTTTAAGGTGTTAAAAGATTGTTGAACAATCATCGTTTCGGGAGGCATAAATTCGACATCCACGGAAACAGTATGTCCTTTAACCATTAGATGTAGGTGTGTGTAAGTGTAGATTGAATACTTCTTATAAAAAAATCCTAGTATATTGAATATACTAGAGTTTTTACAAAATAAATGAATAAAAATATATTAGGGGGTTGGAGAAGCAATATAAAACAAAAGGACTCAAGTGAAGACATTACCTTAAAATCGGGTAACTCCCTTTGGTTTGAGCTCAAAGGCTTCCTTGGGAAGACTTCTGCCCAAAGTGAGGCTTCAAGGAGTAAGATAGGGATGTCAAGAGACAAAATGGGGAGGGGATGGCCGATCCAAATGCTTTGTGAGTGTGGGTAAGGAGGTAGAGGTGGGGGCCTTTTATAAGAGGAGAGGAGGGGCACTCTTGGAAAGTAAAGAAATGTTACTTTATTTGAAAATTATTTTCATATTCAAAAGGTCCCACATTGATATAATTCGAGGGTAAGGTGATAAGGGTTATAAATACACCCATAAAATAGGTTTTGTACATGTGTAGGTCATATATTTTACATTATCATTTCATTTTATTTAAATCCTTTATTAATGAGGTAATCGATGCATCATCATGATGTCATAAATAATTTAAATTATTTAAAGTATAAAAATTTTGAAAAAAATACTATGATGTAGGAAATGTTTTTATATTTCCAATTAATATATATAGTCTAAAATATAATCTATTTAGAGAAAATTAAAAATGTTTTAATCAGTTGATACATTCTTGTTATATTTACTTTCTTTAAGAAAAAAAAAAGATAACAAGTCACTTTCCAAAAAAGTGATTCCATGGGGCCCCAAAGTTTGGAAAAAGGCATCCCATGGTCGGCCATGAGACAACCAGTATCATTAGGACACATGTTGTGGTCTTTTTGTATTATTATAATATCATTTTATTATCCTTAACTACCCGATTACTCATTAATCAAGATAATTAAAGATAATTACCGTCGTTACTATTCAAAATGTCAAAAAACAAAAGAGTCTTGATTACATAATTTGGACCTTAGGATTCCAAATATGTAAACCATTTTACCAAATTCCAAACACAGAAATTGAAATAATTGATTTAAAAATAATTCTCGTTGGCAGAACAAATAGCGGGGTTTTTTTAAACAATATCTATGAAAAGTTTGGCATTAGTTTATGCCCAATTCCAAAGTGAAATTAGTCCTAATGACCACCATTGGATTAAATGGTAAAAATATATTCTAATTTAACTTTTAAACCAATTCAAAAGATAACTTAATCATATAAATAAAGTATATTAAAAAGCAGTTTTGATGTAAAATGCAGTATTTTTCACTATTCGTTAAAAAAATGAACATTGTCAGAAAAATACCAAAAATTCACACAAAGTAAATTTTGATGTCCCAATCATAAAGAATAAGTTTATTTTGACAAACATAGCTTATAAAATTGTAAAAATATAGATTTAAAAAGGGTTTACCATCAAAAGGCAGTAAAACAATCTTTTAAGAATATTAGTGTATTCCATGCATAAGATTGTATTTATTTTCATTTTAAGCTTCTAAAACACTATCTTAATCATTAATATACATAGATAAAAATATCTATTATTCATTACTTACATGGGATGTTACATCCTTCCCCCCTTTAGAAAATTGCAACCCCGCAATTTATTTACTTATCGAATAAATGGGGGTACACATCCCTCATTGCATTTTCAGATTCCCATGTTGCCTCATCCATCATGTGGTTTTTCCACAAAACCTTTACCTAATTAATCACCTTATTTCGTAACACATTCTCCTTGTGGTCAAGAATATGGACTGGTTGTTCCTCATAAGATGGTTTCTCTTCTAGCTGAACTACCTCTGGACTCAAAACATGAGATAGATCTAGCATATACTTTCTCAACATTGAAACGTGAAAAACATTGTGTACCTGAGATAAACTCCGAGGTAAAGCCACCCGGTATGAAACTGATCCAACTCTCTCCAAAATTTCATATGGTCTAATGAACCTTGGACTCATCTTTCCTTTCTTACCAAATCTCATCACACTTTTCCATGGTGAGACTTTGAGAAAAACATGATCACCTAGCTCAAAAGATAGATCCTTCCCCCTGTTGTCTGCATAACTCTTCTGCCGACTCTTAGCTGTTCTCATGTGTTTCTAAATCATCTGAACCTTTTCTGCCATCTCTTTTACCAATTCTGGTCCCATCTACTTCCTTTCACCCACTTCATCCTAGAAAGCTGGAGTTCGACACCGCTTCCCATATAATGCCTGAAATGGTGCCATCTGTATACTGGAATGAAAACTATTATTATATGAAAATTCAACCAAAGAAAGATGTTGGTCCCAACTTCACTGATAATCCATCGAAAAAGCTCATAGCATATCCTCCAAGGTCTGAATTTTACATTCTTAATGCCCATCTGATTGAGGATGAAATGTTGTACTAAAATTTAATTCAGTATCTAACGACTTCTGAAGGCCTTTCCAAAAGTTAGAAGTGAACCTGGGATCACGATCAGATACAACGGAGAGGGGAACTCCATGTAACCTGACTATCTCTTTAAGATAAAAACAGGAAAGTTGATCTAGGGAAAAAGTATCTCGTATAGCACGGAAATGAGCAGATTTACTCAACCGATCAACAATAACCCATATTGCATTATTACCTCAAGATGTCTTCGGTAATCCCACAACAGTGTCCATGGATATATTCTCCCATTTCCACTCTGGCACTGGTAAAAGCTGAAGCATCCCTTTTGGTAACTGCCGCTCTGCTTTAACGTGTTGACATGTCAAATACTTCACAGTATAATCAGCAATAACCCTTTTCATTCCATCCCACCAGTAATACTCCCGCAGATCTCTGTATATCTTAGTACTGCTCGGATGAACTGAAAACAGAGAACTATGAGTTTCACATAACAACTATCTCTTAAACTGTGAATCACAAGGTACACACAATCTCTTCCCAAATCTAAAAATTCAATCATTATCAATGTTGAATTCAGGCAGCTTACCTTTCTGAACCAGCTCTACCTTTTTCTGCAACTCACTGTCTTGCTTCTGTGCTTGCTTGATTCTGTCTGATAGAGAAAATTTCACTGATACCTGAAACAAAATAGAATGAAATCATGCACCAACAACTTCTATAACAAAGTGCATAAAATCCTAAACCAAAGGATCACGTTCCCAACGCAACATTTCTAATGAAGAATTACTTTTTCGACTCAAAGCATCAGCCACTTTATTTTCTTTTCCTGGATGGTAATGAATTGTACAATCATAATCCTTGATTAATTCTAGCCATCTCCTCTGTCTCATGTTTAACTCTTTCTGAGTGAATATATACTTTAAACTTTTGTGATCATTATATATTTCACACTTTACTCCATACAAATGATTCCTCCAAATTTTTAAAGCGAAAAAAACAGCAGCTATTTCCAAATCATGTGTAGGGTAATTTACCTCATGAGTTTTCAACTGTCGTGAAGCATAAGCAAATACCTGATCATTCTGCAATAGTACGCAACCAAGTCCTTTCAATGAAGCATCACTGTAGATAACAAACTCACCATTCCTGTAAGGTAGTTCCAAAACTGGAGCATTCACCAATCTTCGTTTCAATTCCTGAAAACAATCATCACATTATTTTGTCCAGATAAACTTAACACCCTTCCGAGTTAGCTTAGTCATTAGACTAGATAACTGTGAAAAATTTCTAACAAACCTTTGGTAATAGCCTGCCAAACCAAGGAAGCTATGAATCTTAGTTACATTTTTGGGTCTTGGCCAGTCTTCCACAACTTCTGTTTTTTCAGGATCAAAAGTTATTCCATATTTAGAAACAATATGACCAAGGAACGAAATTTGTTGCAACCAAAACTCACACTTGCTGAATTTTCCATACAGTTTCTTTTCTTTTAAGGTTTTCAAAATAACCCATAAATGACTTTAATGCTCCTCTTTACTTTTATAAAACACCAAAATATCATCAATGAAAACAACCAAAATTTTTCACCTGAGTCAACTGAGCCATCACTGCAACAAACTGTTTAGTTCTGATTCTGACCATCTCAGGATACTGATTTGAAAGGTCATTTCCCTCTGTATCCCTTCCCAGAAAAGTTGTTCTGTTTCCTCTATGAAAAACCATTCTTAACAAACATGTCTTAGATGAAGCAACAAGGTAATATTCAAATGCTATATCATTTCAATTTGACCATAAAAATATTTTTGGATAATCATTTAATAGAATTCTAACTCCTAAAGTTATCTCAACCGACCTTTGATACCAACTATAAGGCCCCGACATTAAACCTTACTTAATCATGAGTTATTACAATATTACACCTTGAGGATCTTTTCAGGTTTAGAGTTTTAGAGAATTAGATCATAAAACATGCATTACATTCCACATTTAAACAAAGTGGTTACATAAAAGATAGTATTAATTTTTCCCATCAATGGAAACATATTTAAAATAAAACATGGATTCTTTCTTGACACTTCCTCGACACTATCATCATATCATGTACCTTTCCCATGACCTGTGAAAAACATTTCAAAAACTTGGGATGAGAATAAAAAGCTTAGTAAGGGATATAAAAATATGGAAAGGAAACATGGGTACATATATACATAAGAATGAAATCATAGTTTACCCATAAAACATAAGCACTTTATCATACCTCATCAAATAATGAAGAAATCATAGAAATCATAAGACATAAAGGTAACTTGAGGCATTCATAACATTCTTACGTAGGGAGTGACCCTCTTGGTTACGTTTGGAATACCCATCACAATATATTCCCTAAATCTCTTCGTAGAAACCTTAACGTTTCACTCCTTCACGTTACCCAATGCATTGGAGAGCTATATCTGGCTCACCCGCCCTTAGATTATCACGGAACCACCCGTCTTCATAATAATTCCCAAGAACCTCAACATAATCATATCACATAAAACATGCATAAAGGAAACATAACATTTCCACCTTTCAATCACAAGATATCAGTACAACACATTGATATAAAAACCTTTTCAAAACCATTTTCAATACCAAAATAAAAGAAAAATAAAACATGGTATTTATTTTTCTTTAAAAGAAAGGTATGGCTTGTAGAGGAAGCCGAAACTCAAATAACGGTCACTTCGGTAGAGAAGTAGTTGTCGCCGCATACGTACGACAAAAACATTCCCTTTTTTCATTTAGTAAAACGCTACGTATAAAAAAGATTCATTTTGGATAAACATAAAATTCAAAGGGGTTTATACACCGTATAAAATAATGTTGTGTATAAAACAAAATATACCTCAATGAAAGGAGATTGAGACGAAGTCCCATACCTCGGGTCCGACATGACTCGATCGTTCTTTAATGTCATGAATAATAAACTTGAGTTAATTTCTACTTTCTTAAGAACCTTTTTCAAGTTCATTATTCCTTTTATGTCACTTATTTCCATGTCATGAACACTATGTAATTATTTAAGTTAATAACGGTCGTTTTAACGATCATTGGTACTTGAGTCAAAAACAAACCCTTTATAATTACAAGTTGTTCATGTATCCATTATATCCAGAATTATAATCATGATGTACATATCATATATATCCAGCATACACATGCATTTATAATATTACATAATCATTTAGAGGTAAGAAATGAAATTCACCGTTCATGGAGACGGTAAGCCGTACATATGCATGAACGCTACTTTCATTTCTATTTCGTATTTTATAGAATGGAATCATAATGATATAAAAGTATATTATAATTCTAGTATAATATCATATATAATATCATAGTTCCATCCTTTAGACGTCCCACATATTGTATTTAACGAATCAAATCACTTTGAGGGGGCGGTAGTCCGCACTTCCTTAAATGAAGATATCACGTTTACCCATAATGGAAAACATAATGGTATGACCAAAATGAAAAATAAAGAAGCTTAAGGAAAACATAAACATATTATATATCATATATAAATATAGTGACATCTTAATGGACACCTTTGAAGGTGTTAAAAAAATGTTGAACAATCATCATTTCGGGAGGCATAAATTCACCATCAACGGAAACAGTATGTCCTTTAACCATTAGATGTAGGTGTGTGTAAGTGTAGCTCTAATACTTATTATAACAACATCCTAGAATATTTAATATACTGGAGTTGTTACAAAATAAATGAATAAAAAGAGTTTAGGGGGTTGGAGAATCAAAATAAAACAAAAGGACTCAAGTGAAGAGACTACCTTAAAATCGGGTAACTCCCTTTGGATTGAGCTCAAAGGATTCCTTGGGAAGACTTCTGCCCAAATTGAGGCTTCAAGGAGTAAGAGAGGATGTGTAGAGACAAAATGGGTAGGGTTTGGCCGAGCCAAAGGCTTTGGGAGTGTGGGTACGTAGTTAGAGGTGGGGCCTTTTATAAGAGGAGAGGAGGGGCACTCTTGGAATGTAAAGAAATGTTACTTTTTTGAAAATGATTTTTGGACTCAAAAGGTCCCATATTGATATAATTCGAGGGTAAGGTTATTAGGGTTCTAAATCCACCAATAAAATAGGTTTTGTACATGTGTTGGGCATAGATTTTACATTATCATTTCATTTTATTTAAATCCTTTATTAATGAGGTAATCGCTGCATCATCATGATGTCATAAATAATTTAATTTATTTAAAGTCTAAAAATTATGAAAAAGTAATATGATGTAGGAAAGATTTATAGCTTTATAATGAATATTTATAGTCTAAAATATCATCTATGTAGACAAAATTAAAAAAAAATTAATCAGGTGATACATTCTTGATATATTTACTTTCTTTAAAAACAATAAAAAGATAACAAGTCACTTTCCACAAAAGTGATTCCATGGGGCCCCCACGTTTGAAACAAAGCATCCCATGGTCGGCCATGAGACAACCAGTAGCCTTAGGACCCATGTTGTGATCTTTTTGTATTATTAGAATATCATTTTATTATCCCTAACTACCCGATTACTCTTTAATCAAAATAATTAAAGATAATTACCATCGTTACTATTCATAATGTCCAAAAACAAAAGATTATTTATTACATAATTTGGAATTTATGATTCCAAATATTTAATCCATTTTACAAATTCCAAACATAGAAATTTCAATAATTTATTTAAAAATAATTCCCGTTGTCAAAACAAATAGAGGGTTTTTTTGAAACAATATCAATGAAAAGGTTGGCATTAGTTTATGCCCAATTCCAAAGTGAAATTAATCCTAATGACCACCATTGGATTAAATGGTAAAAATATATTCTAATTTAACTTTAAAACCAATTCAAAAGATAATCTAATCATATAAATAAAGTAGATTAAAAATGAGTTTTGATGTAAAATGCAGTATTTTTCACTATTCATTAAAAAATGAACATTGTCAGAAAAATACCAAAAATTCACACAAAGTAAATTTTGATGTCTCAATAACAAATAATAAGTTTTTTTTTGACAAAAATAGCTTATAAGATTTTCAACAGATAGATTTAAAAAGGGTTTGCCATCAAAAGGCAGTAAAACAATCTTTTAAGAATATTAGTGTATTCCATGCATAAGATTGTATTTATTTTCATTTTAAGCCTCTAAAACACTATCTTAATCATTAATAGACATAGATAAAAATATCTATTATTCATTACTTACTTGGGATGTTACAATCAACTTAAATTTTTTTTCATAAAAACAACTTGTCATGTATTGTTGTCTAAACATTTCTTTAATACCAACTATAATGACTCACGACATAAACAGACAATAATTATAATATTTATAATAATGGTTTTAAAGTCTGAAATTTCAAGGATATTTTCAATTTATAGTTTTATATATTTTAAAAAAAATTATATTAATCCCTTATAAAAAATATGAGACGTACACTTAAAATAAAATTTTCAACAAAATGGTTCATTAATATGAACTCCATTTTTATTAAAAAACATAATAAATTCTTGAAAAATGAATCCTCATAGAATAAACTTAGACCTTTTTATAGTTCATAGTAATTAATAGTCAATGTGAAAAACAATCTTGTAAATTTGATAATCTATAAGTTCTCATTAAGTAATAAAAATTTAGATGAAATAATTAATCAAATTTAGGAATAGTATAATCTAATAAGAAGTATTTTCTTCTTTACATAGTATAAATTTGTAAAAAATTATTTTTTTTTCATACTCATGAAATAAAAATCATTTCATATTTATTTCATTAAAAATATCATAACAAAACATAAAGGAAAAAATAATAATCATGAGGTTTTATTTAAAAACACTAGTACTCATTAAAATATTTTCATGAAAAATACACATTTCCCGTTAAAATGGGAATTAGATTTCATTAATAATAAACCCATTATCATACCATGGGACAAAAAAATTAATTTTATGAAAACAAAATTGAAATCATAGAATATAAATATAGCCACCTTAGGAAATTTTATTCCTATAACTCTTAAAATATATCTTTAAAAAGAACATACAATTCGAATATCCCACTTAGTTGATTCCTGCAATAACTCGTTGAGAAAAAAATAATTACCTAATTACATTGGATATCAATTTCAGGATCACTCATCATAATGAATATTATAAAAGTACCATAAAACATAAATATAATATAATATTGAATTTCTTTTATACAATATCATATCTTATTATGTTTAACACATCTAGAAGATCACTTTTTCGCTTTTCTAAAAAATAAGGATAATTGTTTCTAGTAAATGATCAAAAAATGAAAGTTACTCAAAATGGGGAAAAAATTCTTCAACACCCCATGAAAATGTATAGAGTAAGATTATTAAAAAATCATTCTCATGAAAGCGTGTGTTTCCTCTTAATATATATAAGTTAAAAAAATATTATTTTCACACTTTTTTAAAAATGTCAACAACAACATATTTAGAGAAAGATAAAATGAAATAATTTAAATCATTTAAAAATATATTCAAACACTATTAAAATTGACTTTGAGAAAATATTTAGTAATATTAATACCAAACCAGAAAAAATTTAAAAAAGGTGGATGTGGATTATATATATGAGAAAAAAATTAATCTTTTAAATTAACATTTTAATGAATAATCCATTACAAATTCAATATTTTTTTGAAATGAAAATACCATTAAAGGATAGATCATTAAACGGATTTGTTAGGAATTTGAATTTTATTACATGAAATATGAATAAAAAATTATGGTTGTTTATAAATCACACAGTGGAAAAAATGTGGTGAACATGGAATGATTCTTAATAAACATAAATTGTGATGATAAATCCCATTCCTAGAGTCTGACCTGCCACATAATTCATTAAATTTTTCTAATTTTATAAACCTCCATTTTATTACACTTTACCCATTATTAGGTTGGAATTTTTTATGAGACCAAAAAAATAAGATATAGGGTGGGATGTTTGAAAGGAGGTTTGGACAGTCTTTATTGAGTTAAAGGTCTCAAAATATGTAAATTGTAGAGTAGAGGGGGTTCTATTTTATAAGTGAGAGGACTGAAACTCTTATTAATTTTCAATGATTTAAAATAATATAAGGTACAATTTATAAGAATGTAGCCATAAATATAGCCATATTCTAAACTAGGATTAGAAGGGTTTAAATCCTCCAATCTAATAAGATTTGAATTTAAATTATTTGACCCTATCACATAGTTTTAGAATTAATTTTCTTATTTTACCCACTATCATGGTGACTAATTTTTACCATGATAACTCTCCATTATGAACAAAAAAATTCATGTAATTAAACAAAATTATCCTCTAGATTCCAAATTTGAAATTTATTTTTCAGTATTCAGTTTATATAAATTTAATAAATTAAATTTAATATAATCATGGAAAATGCAATGAATATTGTTTTTGAAAAATATTGTTTTAATCATTTTAATGAATACATAAATAAATAAACTTATTGTTGATTTATATATCAATACCTTAATTATGATTACTTAAATATTACTATTTATTCATTAAAACAAATCTAATTTATATTGGGACTTCTAAAATACATTAAGAGAAGTGATTTATTTAAGTAAATTGTATTTTACAATATTCACCATTGAATAAATATCTTCATAAAATCCCAAAAAATCAGAAAATCCACGAGAATATATATTTAATATGATTATATTTTAAAGGATTTAAATTTTATTAATGTCTTCTAGTTAAATTTATAAACATATCATATAAATAAAACCTTATAATACATTGAAAATAATGTGGTTAGAATAAATCATTTTTTTCTAGTTTGAGAAAACATATAATTTTTTTTGAAATGAATGGGAATCCCTAAAATATAATTATTAATTTTAAAATTGTTTGAAATTTATTTAATATTATAATTACATGGGTTTATAAATATAGGATCACACATCATGTACAATTATTTGAGATTTAAATTAAATAATTGATATTTTTTAGGATATTTAGAATTGTAATAGTATAAAATAATCATACATGTCATTAGATTATTTAAAAATTAATAATTATAGTTTTAAATTATATTTTAATTAATTTTGATGTAGTATTTGAGTAGATTATGATGTGTTAGATATTATTGAAAAATGTGTATAAAAGTAATCTATCAATTCATGTTCGATGGAGTTCTAGAAATATTAGTGAGAGAAATTTAAAATGTATGAGGCATAAATTTCTGATCAAAAAAAAATATTATTTCTGAAAAAGATAGAAATTTTTTTTGTACAAATTTTGGAAACATAAAAACATTAAATTTCATCATAATTTTACTTTAATTTTTGGTGTGCCTTATTAATTTTGGCATTTTTCATCATTGTTCATTATTTTTATATAATTTAATGGAATTAAACTAGAAACTAGTTTTTTATAAATGAATCTTCATGTTGCGAACTATTTTAATATATTTATTATTTATAAAGGATAATATAATGGTGCGTATTTTTATTTTGGTGACCATAAATTTATTTGTCAATGGAGTGCGAAAAATGGTTAGACTTTAATGGGATTTGAGATGGTAGGATTTTGAATTTTATGATTCAGATTAGGGGATTATTGTTATAGTAATTTTTGTATTTTCATAATGGATTTTTTTAGTTATATCGTCACAAGGGGTAATGATCCATAGTGTGTATTTGATAGTGAAGTAATTAAAATTATTTTTTGGGATTTTGAAAAAGTTTCTTGAACTCTAGTTGGAGGAATACATTGTTTTGATAGACATATAATAGATAAAAAAACCACCACTCCAATGATGGTGGTGGGAACATGAGACCTATTGTGGTACTAAAAATATAGTAAGGGAAACTTACATCATAGTGTATCAACATAACCCTTGACTTAATGATTGTTATTATTGATAATGTTGGATTATATTTTATAAAATCGAGTCCCTTCATCTTTTTCTCCATTCCAATTCTAATAATCGACCAGGACACTCTTCTTCCTTTTATATCATCTATGATTTTTCCCATAACACTCTTTCAACCAAACGACTCATGATATATCATTTGGATAAAATTTTTAATGGTATATTTTACCACACAAAACCTCTAATACAAGGTAAATTATATATATATATATATGGACTATCCTAAATATCAGAAATAATATATTTTAATAGATTATTTTTTTATTAATAATGGATGAAAAAATCCATAATATAGGATCAGATAAATATTACTAATATCAGGTATGGGGTCAATATAAATTTACTTATTTTTATATAACAGATAATATATATAATTGTGAACTTCAGTTAGATCATTAGGTGAACTAAAACTTAGTATGGTAGGGATAATGTGATTCTGAGTGAGTTATTAAACCATATTTAATCCACGATAAATATGCCATACATGATGTCCCATGGTTTTAGTTGTTTCTGGTTACTATATAATCATGTGGATGATTCTCAGAGTTCAAAGGAAACCCCATAATGGGTGTCCATCATTGTGTAAGATATAATTGACTTCACATAATCATGTGTTTTGATTTTTTATTCTTTATTGGAAGTAATGACCTACCTACTAGTGATGATATTTTCTAGGTTATTTGTCTTTGGATAACGTGGGTTCACAGAAAGGGTTAAATAAAATATCGAGTTTGAGTTACTTTTTATATGTGTCGTGTGATCTTTTATATCAATGATTCATACTATATCAATTGTAAAATAGGTTATTATTCACTAGATAACTGAATATACTAAGTGGAATTAGTTTCAGATGTTTAATATTGGGTCATGAGTGTCATTTTAATTTTGATAAGGTGAAATGTGTGAATAAAATATAATATGATTATAGTCAAACTGTGTAGTGAATATATTTTATGTAATAACCTACCGAGGCTTGGAAATCAGGGTTTTTGTTTATGATTTATATATATAGAAATCCAGTGATACTAAATTAGTTATTTTTTACTGGTTTCCATGTCACCAATGAGATGATAGTTTCATTTTATAGTTATAATTAGGATGGGAGAGATTTTTTAGGGGAGGGTTATAATTCATGGTGATTGAAGGTCGACTATTATTTCAATATTCAAATATATTTTTTATATCATCTGATGTGATTATTATGACTACATATCTCGGGAAGTTTTATATTTTCAGGAGATTCTTAGTTTACAACTAGAAAGAAGGGGAATGAATGTTAAACAACTATTCTTGTAACCCTTTATAAAACATAGCATGGATAATGTAGCACATTAGTTTTAGATAATATAGTAAGATTGTATTTATGCCTACCTTGGTTTGATATTATGGGGATGTGTAATCCCAATTTAGAAATTTTTACTAACTGGGATAAAATCCATTACATGGAACTAACACCATTCATATTATATTAGTCATGGGAAAATTTGATCAATACATTAGAAACTTATATCATGGAGGTCATATAATTAATATGAGATAAGTTTAGGGAATCGGTTTCCCACTCCATGGTATAGACATTATGTGGTGGTCCTACCTTATCTTGGATATGAGACCTGGAAAACATCATTGTATATATATATATATATATATATAATTCACAGGGATTGTTATGTGAAGTAACATTTCATCTAATTATGACCAAAATTTTTTATGGGATAATAATTTAGAAATACTATCCCTCAAGAGATCCAATCAATACATGTCGATGATATGATACTTGTTATATGATCAACGGTAATCTACTTCCTATATAGGGGGTAGTAATTTAAAATAAATCATATCTTTCTTATATGTTAGGAATTGAAAAACAATGTCCCGCTATAGGGTATAAATTGTTTGGAAAACCTAATTAGATTATTATATATCTATTTTGGAAATGTCTTCCTATTTTTGTATATATGAAGAATCATCCAAATATATACAGTTGACAATGAAAGTAATGTCAATTTTCATAGAATAAAATTATGACTATGATTGTATGAAAATTTTTATACATGATGCGTGTTACATCTTATCCTAACATACCATAAATACCCTTATATATATATTAGATTATTATGGATCCTAATAGTGATGTAATTCTAAATTTTTTACTCACACACCTATTAACGAAATTCAATGCATATTAATCCACTTTGATTTGAAAATATATTAGTGTTCAAACCCAATTACATGTGGTGAGATGAATATAATGTTTGTTACACACACATTGATGTGGAACCCATGATATGGTGCTCATTAATATTACACAATTGATTATTGGGAAGAAATGTTACTTCATGGAAGGGAATGAAATATAATGTATCAACATGTAACAAATGATTTATTAGTCACTAATGGATATATATTCCTAGAAAATGTTTCAAATTGTGTTAATCTGTTGTTGATAAACTTACATTGTATATATTCCATTCATTTATTCCATTTCTAACTATAATTTTATTAAAACCATAAAAATAATTTTTAAGGGTCTTCTAGGAACTTGTTTCCCAATAGAAAGCATGTTAAAGGAGTAAACCCTATAATAGATGGTTCATGTCATTTCACGATATTAAATTTATCTACTCATGGATCAAAAAAACTCTTGAGTCCAAAGTTATAGTTGTTTCAAGTTGATATTAATTTTTAGAAATTGTTTTTGTAGTGGAATTTGATCTCTCATATAAGTCCAATGATTCATGACTTATATTTTCTTTGATTAATTTTAGTGTAAATCCTCCAAGACCATATAAAATTCTAAATGTTAAGATTTAGATTGCATTATTATTTATGAAATCCTTCAAGATTATATAACATAAACACATTTAAGAATCTTTTTTGATTTCTAGTGCATGTAAATAAATGTCACAAAACATACATGTGGTTGAAAGATACAATGTAGAATCATAGTAAACATTTCTCAGGGATTCATAGCATTATGATGACTGACATAATTTTGGAAATGTGAAAAAATCTTATAAAAATAGATTATTTCATTTTTGTGAAGGTTTATCAAGTTTTTGGGAATGTTCTTAGAGGAACTGCCAATAAAGACCTTTATATTTACATTTTGGATGGTTAATTTTCCCCAATTGAATGTTATTTGATGGAAAATCATATTTTTTACAGTTCATTTACTTTTAATGATTTTTTGGTACCTTCAATTAGGTACCATATGGAATAAAATTTTTTAATACACCATTATTGATGATTTATTACATTAAAACACATATAATAAAATACAACAAGATAGTGGGGCCAATTCTATTTGGGAAATTATGTATACTAAACAATAACATAAAAATCTATAAAACATCATTAATTAAAAACATTGAAACATGCCATTATATTCTGTGGATCTTCTAAAACTGCAATGAATAACCTATGGATGTACATAATAAAGTGGTGACCCATCAATCCTAGAAATCTAAAAGTAAAATCATAAAAAAAATTAGAACATTATATGTGAATGAATAGACATATAAAGGTAGCATAATATTAGTGATAATCATAAACATTATCATCTAGTCATGACATTAGATGATAACATAAAGTCAACAATGGAATGTGGAAAACATAAAAAATGACATCAAAAAAATAAGTCCAAGGTAACAAAAAAGGAACTATAATATTTTTTTAGGATAACATCCCATTTATCATGCATGGTATCTCATTAGATAAAAACATTCATATGGGATTGAAGGGGTATACAATTCTAGTCCCACAGGTCACATTCATATCATCTATACGCATCAGTGTTCTATAAAAATAAAACAACATAAGTACGTATTTCATTACATTTAATACCATGATTAAGGATAACGATTTACATACATGGAAGTCCCTGATAAATGAAGGATTGGTACATCTTGGTGAACACCATAGAGTGAAAATGTAGTTTTTTATTCACTACACAAAATTATATGCATGGAAAATCATAGTATAATTATTGTAGCATAATGGGTGTGCATAAAGATTCATGGAAGTATTTAATGAGAGAGAAAGAGATTTATAATCAAATTTATGTTGTATTTATAATGAGTTTTATGTTCCAAAATATATTCAGATATGAAAAAATGGAAATCAAAATTCACAATATAAAGAAGTTTCTTAAATAAATAGGAGATAGAGATGATCCCTTACCTTGAGTGGGTGCTACTCAAAATGTGGATGAGATTATGGTGATCTTGGGAACAGCTTGGTAGGGATCTAGATAGGGAATGGAAGATGATAATTGTGAATGAAGTGTTTTTAGTGTAGAGAAGTGGTTGGTTTTATGTGTATCTATTTCAAAGGTGTGTTTAATTATATATTAATTCCTAAATATATGTTTTAGACTAGTTATGATACAATAGTAAAAACCATAAACCATACCACGTGTTTTCTAGTGTTTCTATCAATTAAGAGTTGTTTTCAATATTTTATAAGACTAATAACATAAATCATTAATATAATACCCTTGGTGATGTAGATGTAAATTATTTTTAATAAGAATTAATTTTAAAACCTTACAGTAAAATTGAGGTTTTTTGAGGATACATTATGCTTTTTGAAATTATTCAAATAATATAAAAATAAATTTTCATAAAGGAAAAAATAACTTCTATAATGGATACTCTTTGTAGTATTTATTAAATTATTATAGTTATTTCATGATATCATAATACATAAGTTATATTTTTACAAAAGTTAATTTTACCCAAAAAATGAACTACCTCATAAAATTTTCAAAAAATCGCCATCATATGATTCAAAAATTATTATTTCAAAAATACTATTTATTTTATCACAATAATTCAAAAAAATTGTAAATTTTCACTTTTAAATAAATCCCTCATCATTAGAAGATAATGTTTTTTATGAAAATAATAGTATTTCCACCTTATATAAATGAAATTTGACAACCTAAAATTTTACTATCTTTTATATATAAATAAATATGATTTAATATGAGTATTATATTATAATAACATTTATTTCAAAAAATAGTTAATTTAACAAAACGAGTGCCTTTCATGAAACTATATATTTCTCAGAAATATAATGTGTGTTTCATCATACCAAAATATAATTTTTATCAAATTCATTATTTAACCATGTATAAAGAATTAATAAAAAGGATAAATATAATCATTATTTTATAAAAAAAAATTCATATTTATATATTTAGTGTATAGAATCAAGACCCCTAATTAATCTAATTTATGATTTACGCGTAATGTGTTTGATGATAACACTTTATTGGTGTGGTTTGACAACCATGGATTGGTCAGTGATATTAATAAGATTCAACTTCTTCTGTAAATGGTTTTCATCATGCTTTAACTATTGAATATTGGCTCTGGATTGGTCCAGATAGAATCCTAGTGATGTAATCTACATTAAAATCTATAATATTTGGGCTTCATAGTGGATGATCCAACTTGTTGGGGACATCACTTCTTTTTTCTGTGTCAATTAAATTTATCATAACCCATAATACTTACTATTAATAATAATCACTGTACACTGGCTATATTATCAACAGTTATGATTCATAATGTTTTTTTAATCAAATAGGGTATAACTTATAATAGCCAATTTAGTACATGTGTTTTCTAAAATTAAAACTTTTAATAAGGAAATTATTCATTTGGAAATGTATTTCCATTTATAAAACATTATGTTGTGACATTCTACCCACCCACCCCCTTTAAAATAGTTTCCCTACAAATTACATTTAATTCAATAAAATGGATGGGTATACATATGTTTCATCACTTTTTTGGTTCCGATATCTCATCATCAAACATATTGTTACACCAAAAAACATTGACTACATGATTTATCTTATTTCATGGATCATTTTCCTATTGATATATTATCTTAACCAACTTCTACTAAAATGAAATATCATTCCCCATGGGTACCACCACTAGATTCTATAAAAGTGAGGGGTCAAGTATGTTCTTTCATAATATGGATTCATGGAACACATCATTTACGTAATATAGGATAGGATGTATAATAGTTAGTAGGTCAATGAAATGATATTATCAAGGATATAAAATGGGATAAAGAATCCTAGACTAATCATTCCATTATTCTTCTACCTCAAAACATTCACCCATTATGAAATATAGACGAACACTTTATATTTGACCTAAAATTATTCATAACTTAAATGATTTTCTATATGTTGTTTCAATTTATGTTTTTAGATTTTTTATGCTTCTAAATGGTTTGATCCTTATCTATCATATACTAGAAAAGATATAGTACCAGAAGTGTATTCCCTCAATTTCCTTCCATGTATGTTCAAGTCCAACACCTCTTCCCAAACAAAGTCACATAAGGATCCATTTTAATTCTAGAATAGAATATTTATTTTTATGAAAACTCCACTAGAGGAAGTATTGGTCCAAAAATCCTTGTAAATACATTGAATGTTATTATAGAATATCCTATGGAGTTTGAATTATTCTCCCAAATTGAGCATCCTTTTGAGTTTTATAAGTGGTACTAATATTCATCTTTGTATCTAATTCTAATTTAATGGTTCTCTAGAATGTTGAGTTAAACCGTGAATCTTGATTAGATTCAACAAATAGTGGAACTCTGTAATGTCTCGTCACATCCCTTATGCATATTAGGGTGTATAGGTCAAGTGAAAAATACTACATGGAAAATATGAAATGTGTCTAACTTGTTATGTGATAGACTACCACCCAGATAGTGTTATTTTTATAGATTTGGTGGGGTGTCCAAAGATTGCATACATGTTTATTTTTTCCAATTCTATTTTTGGTATGTAAAATGGATTCCTCATACACTTAAACTTACATCGTTTATTCTTGGATTGTTGGTATATTAGGTATCATGATAAAAAGGTTACATTGTCTATCTATATATCATCTCATGAAAGGATTTTAATGATACATTTATAAATCATAGGACTTCATAGATTTATAGAGAAAGATGAGAAATAAGAATCTTCCAGAAGGAACCACTTATGGTTATTTTTTATGGGACTCATGTTAGGGTTTGAAAACAAATAAATCCATCTGTATAGAAGTTGACTCAAGAATATTCACTAATTTTTTTAGTATCACTTCATCATCATATTGTGCCTCAATGAACCTAGGATGACTGTATGGTTGGGAGTTTCTTTGTGTAATATCAGACAGAGATACCTTTATTATTAATATTTATATCCTTTATGGTAAATATGTTTGAATCCCTTGTTATCATCATCATTGATATGGTTGTGGTTTCCTTTCAACATAGAGTACCTATCAATTTTTTCCTTACATATATGGTAATGGATTGAATCATCATAATCATTAATAAGCTCTAACAAAATTCAATGTTGAATGTTTAAAACCTTGTATATGAATATATATGTATGAATTTTATGATGTGAATATATGTGAAACTTATCCCCATTGATATATTTTCACAAAATATTCAATTTGAAGATCACTAAAGACAATTATAGATCATTTTATGGGTATTATTGTTCATGGATATTTAATGGGTTAAAAGAATAGTGTATAGCCTTTTCATCTTTCATGTGCACAAAACCCAATCCCCATTTGGATACATCATTATAGATTAAAAACATTCACCACTGGGGGATAATCTTTTTAGAAATGCTATAATTAGACTCTTCTTTGATACATTAATATTATATTCACATTCACAAGTCCAAAAAAACATGAATCCCATTCGAGTTATCATATTTAGTGATCTAGAAAATCACGAGATATTTCATAGAAACTGCTGATGGTAGCTAGATAGTCTCGAGAAACAATGGATTTCTATTATAGATGATAGTCTCATCCATCTTGAAGTTACTTCAGTTTCATGAAAAACTATATATATAGCTTTACTAGTGAAAAAATGTCCCAAAAATGTTATTTAATATATATATAATTCACATTTACTATACTTTTAATACATATTTTCATTATTCATGGTCAGCAGTACGTCATTAAAATTCTCCTCATGTTCATACTTGTTTTTTCAGTAGATAAGAAAGTCATCTATTAATACAACCACATATTTTTTATAGTAATCCAAAAATAATCTATTAATTATTCAATAAAGAATAATGGTTCTTAGTGAGTCTAATTGGAATCACTATGAACTCATAATGCCTATACCTATTTGGAAAGGCATTCCAGGGGACATCCTCCTTCTTTACCATTACAATAAAATATCATGATCAAAGATCAAACATGGAGAAATATTAGGATCCATATAGATGATCAAACAAGTAATCAATCCAAGGAATAAGGTACTTTTTATTTATCATGACCTGATTGATCTCCGTATAATAAATAAAGAGGATCATTGACCCATCATTCTTCATAATAAAAAATACCAGTGCACCCCATTTCGATTCACTTATGCATATTAACCCTATACCTATAATATCATGTAGTTTTATCCTCATATCGTTAAGTTCAACATCAGAAATTATATAAGGATTCTCGGATATTTTAAAAGTTATGTGAATATGTTCGATTTTGAACTCAACCTCTTTACAAGGAGGAATATTATTCAATTCTTCTAGAATCACATCAGGGAATTCCCTTATGATGGGAATGTCATCAAGTATGACCTTTTAATTATCCTCAATCTTTTGATATTGGAACTATTTCTCCAAATTATATGTTATTCATGATTGAGAAAATCAAAAAAGTAGATACATCTTCATCAATGCACATGTTTAGATTCTTATATGGATATTCGATATGGAGGATGATTTATTTATCTCATAAATTTATATTGGTTTTATACAAGGAAACCCAATCCATGCCCATAATGGAACTAAATTACTCTTAAAATAAAATAACAAGATTAAGAGTAAATTCATACCAATATCATTTATAGGGTTATAGGAATAGGCATAGGATGAATCAGGTGACCAATGTTCTTTCTTCACAGATAATTCAACTTCCATATGTTGAGGTAGTGTTTGAATAGTTTTACTAGATTCACATAAATTGAAACATTTTATAGATCCATAATAAAATAGTATGTTCAATATCATTGAATAAATAAATATTTATATATCACCACTTCTTTTTTGGGATCCACCTCAGTAGTTCTAATAGAATAATCTTACCATTGATATTTAGGACCTGAAGGTTATTTTTGTTTATTTTAATCGACAACCCATTTCCTGCTGTATTAATATGAAAATTTGGTTTGTTCCTTACTAGTGATAAATTGTATCATAGGATAGGGTTTATTGGAGAACAACATTCATCCATCATATTGGTAGGTTTCTATAATGGTAATTTTTAATATATGTTCCCTTCCATCCCACCCCAAAATCGTTTTCTTATCCCCTTCACGTAATTTCTAGGATTTTTCTTTACATCTGTTTAACCAGTGGGATATTGGATTTTCTTGAACCAATGATATTTCTCCATCATGCTACATAAATTAAAATATCTTCTCCACATCGTATATCTATAATCCTAGTACACTTTCACAAATCTCTAATTTGACATTGGGGGAACAATGAAAAAAATTCTTCATTTATTTCAATGATTAGAATTTCCATTGAGTTTCATAGTATATGATTTATCCATAAAAGAAGATGTCAACTTTACATTGGGTAAATTAAAAAACCTGATGTGTATCAATAATATCATAGGAATCTCACCTCACACACCCAAAAGGATTCATCATCCTTTTCCTTGAGGCTAACTAAGTCCCTATACATTTTAAATCATAGAGTGCGAGGAATTAATTTATTATAAATCACTTTTTAATTATTTCAAATCAATCATGTTGATCTCCGCATTAAGAATTATATTTTTTATTTTAATTTCCATGATTTACTATCTTCTCTATCCAAATGATAAATATCTAGAAAAAAAAATTCGTTCATAGAATATTTGAGGATTTAAAAGATCTTATCAATGGATTTGATCCAATATTATGTGACTAAATAATCAAAATATCCACTGAATTTTAAAGGTCGATGTCGTTAAAATGACTTAATTGACATGTTATACTTATTAGAATGACGATTTTCCCCTTGACCTATAATTCTATTTAGAACTATAATTAATTGAGAAATTATATTCATTAAGTTCCAAATTCATTCTCCCATCCAGTTGGCCATAACATTTGTGAATTCCTCACATTCCCCCTCACATGGGTTGTTTACTCAGTTCCTAAAATTTCTAGCCATTGAATAGAAAAAATAAAACAATTCAGTTGTGTGTTTTAAAACAATTAAAAACATAAATAGAAAATAATGAATAGTACAGGGATAACTCATAAATAACATATATTCCTTATCCTATGAATTTATAGGATTAAATATAAGTTATCCAAGATCTTGTTCCAAACCTATAATCTTTGGTGGATTTTTATTCCCCTAATAATGATTAATGATGATATTTTTTAATTTAACAATGAATGTCATATGTGAGTGTCAAACAAGGTGTGCATTAAGGCCTCTTTGTCATGAAAATATTATTGATCAAGGAATTCCCAATGTACCTTTTTTGGGGTTACTACGTCTAGATATAACTGTTCCAGATCCACATCAAGTTGAAGCATCTAAAGAAGGATGTATATTCCTAGAATCCAATTACTCTATTCCTTTCCAAAATTTTTGGATGTTTTCTTATGTGTAGAATTATCCCTAATGATTTGACTATATTTTTATAAAACTTTTCCAAAAAAAATAACTAGACATTTCTTTGATAAAAACTATGAAAAACCATATTCTAATGAATTTTAATACAATGTGTTTTAGGAAAATTGATTTAATACAATGCCATAATATCACGAGACCTAGTGTCATTGGGAGATTAGGTACATAGAAAAATAAAATTATGCATAGGTGAACATAATTATTTAAAACCACATAAACATGCCCTTATATTACTTTGATCTTATAAAAAACACATGAAAACCTGGGAAAGTACAAAAGATAGAGGTGAGGTATAATGCCTTGTAAGAGAAAAATAACATAACATTGTAAGGAAAAGTAGTAAATGTGATAGAAGATGAATATCATGGTAACATAAGAGTTTTGGGAATCATAAACATAATCATCAGAAAAATATATTAGATGATAATATAACAGAAACTAAGGAATGTGAAAAAATATATAAAACATGACACCATAAAACAAAATTAAGGCTAACCATAAAGAAATAATAAGATAGTGTTCATAGGATAATCTTATGTTCAACAAAAAAAAACATTCCCCAATGCATTACAGAGATATATAATTACGGACTAACACGTCACATTCATATAAGTTACATGCATAAGTATTGTAAATAGATCATACAATATATGGATAACTTCTATAAATTTTACTCAATGTATAAATTAGTATATATTACATAAATGGAAGCTTCCAATAAATTATGGATAAGTTATCGTGGTTAACCCCATGACTGTAAATGGGGATGGGTATTCAATATGAAAATGCTTGGCGTGGAAAATCAGAAGATCATTTTGGTAACATAATATATGTGTATTAAGATTCATGTAAGCATTAAATTAGAAATTAAGGGTAATCTGAAAACTATTACTTCATAAGCATAATAATAGGGATGTGTAAAATTTCTATTTTATATAGGAAATTAAAAATAAAAGTCTTAATATAAATAATATACATGAATAATGTGGATAATGAGATGATCCCTTACCTTGAGAGATAACGTTTAATTTCTAGTGAGGATCTTCAAAAGACATTGGAAATAACATTGAATGGATATATGGAGGTAAAGGTTGAGTAACTATGTAGTTTAAGAGTTCGGAGTGAAATATAATGGTATATCGAAATATGTTTTATTGAAAAAGTGAAAGAAATTCTTATTGAATTTATAAACACTAGTTTTGGACTATGTATGATAAAATTTTAAAACCCACAAACCTTACCATGGTGATTTACAATATTTTATAGAAAATTAGATAGGTTTAAAATGTTTAATAAGTCCTAAGAAAGAAATAACTAAAATAATACCATTGGTGATGTGGAAGTTTGTCGTGTTCATAATGAATTAATTTCAAAACCATAATTTAAAAAATAGGATTTAGAAGATTCATTAATGGATTATAAAATTAATGATATAAAATATGAACACATTGTTTTAAAGTGTAAACCATAATTTTATTTATTATTCTCAACATATTACTTATTTAATCACTTTTAAGATTTTATGAGGTCATAATGCCTACTTTAATTAATTTTACCCAAAATGTAAATTTTCTCAGAAAATTTGGAAAAAATCACCGTGGGATAATTTTGATGTGTTTATATAAAAAATAAAATTTATTTTAACTAAATAATTCTATAAATTTTAAAATTTACACTTTTAAATAAAAACATCCACTAAAATTAAATATACAAGTTTTTATTATAATAATGGTTTCCAACCCTTAATAAAACAAAAAATGACATCATGGAATTATATAATATTTTTTAAAATAAATAATATATAATAATATTATTATTATTTTCCTATAGTAAAATATATTTAAAAAATTATTGAATTCATTAAAAAAGGTGTTCTTGATTGGAACTATATATTTTCAAAAAATAATTATTCTTACTTTGTTGTATCGAAATATTATTTTTTATAAAACTCATTATTCAATAATTTATAAAGTAATAATAAAAAGGATAAATATAATAATTAATTTATTAAAAATATAAACTGTAAAAAATCATAGTATTAGGGTATAAATACATGTCCCCTTATTACAAAAGTGTACGACCTATGTATAAGGTGTGTGATGATGGAACATTCTTAAGGTGGGTCAGCAAATATGGTATCGACCGTGATCTATAGAATCATGAACATCACCCATAAATAGTTCTTATCTTACATTAGTTGTTAAAAATAATCATGGAATTGGTCAAGGGAAAATCCCATGGGTTCTATATCCCTTATAAGATCCAATAAAAGTGATTCATTGGGTATGATCCTAGTTGTTGAGGTCATCACATCTTTTTCCTACTTAATTTGGATTTATCATAACCCTTAATATATACTAATAAAGACGATCGATTTACAATTACTATATTATCAAATTTTATGATGAATAATAGTCATTTAAATTCAACTATACAAAATTAATAATTCAAAAATTAGTGCATGTGTTTTCTAAAATTTCATTTCTTACTATAGTATATATTCATTTGAAAAGAGAATTTCATTTATTAAATTTTGAGTCATTACAAAACATCCAAGTATAATTTAGGGAGAATAAGAATGGTATTGTGTAATACATTCATGATAAGTCCTTCCCGGGTAATAGTAGTGTGGTTCCCCCAACTCAGGATCTTTTATAAAGGGTACCTACATAGATTCATTACCGAAGTATTTGTGTGTAAATTCTATACAACTAGAATAATCAAAGAATACCAATGTAGTTATTTCTTAGAGTGATACTCATTTAAATATTATGTTCAATAGTAACAATAATCTCCACAAATTTTATAATATCTACCCACTCATATAGGACAAAAATCATATATGAATTAAAGGATTCTTATAGTACTCATTTCCACTTTCTATTTGCCTAATTACAAATATTATTTACCTGAGAAAGACCCACTTTCTGGAGTGAAACTTCTACCAATTACTAATAATAATTTTTCTAAAAACAATAGATTTTATTGGACCAAAACATTCATGGTACATTATCATATTTTATTATATGTTTCCCCCATTATAAATGTCCACCACTATATTTAATTATGTGTGGTGGAACACCTTCCAAGAAAAATATCTCATATTGGTACCTCATATTTAATCCCCATAATGAACACGATGAGCTGAGAACCTAACCATGGTTTCCAAAACTACATTGAGTTGAGATCCCCCCCCCCATGGATTCCCTAAACAATTTGAGTTAAGATACCTATCATTGTTTCCTAAAACATCATGAATCAAGATCCTTCTTTTGGTATCTTGATATGACAAGATATAATATTTCCCCCTTTTTCACATATTATAAGAATCAAGATACTCATCATGGTTTATTCATATTCAGTGATTTGATATTTTCAATTTTCTCATTCATCACATTCATTGAGCTAGGATACCCCTCATTCTTTCCTCCCATGACTGCAGTCAATATTCTCTAACTAGATTATTCAAATTTCATGAGATTGGATACTCTTATTAGTTCTTAAAATTCATTCACATGATTCATATGTTAGGTTAAACTTTAATTGGACACTCCATGCATATGTATGACAGTAAACCATTACTAGTTACCCTTCACCATGTATTCTAATCTACATTACTTTTAACTACTTGGATTCATTCATTGATGACTGACCTTTAAAGAAATCACAATTATTCTTCTCATATGACCATTGAATGTTTTATGTGTAAGATTATGCGGTACTAAACTCTAGTGGTTGTAATTAAATTTGGGGGATACATAGTTTATGTGCCTATTCACAATACCATAAAACCACCAACTTCTTTTTATACGAGTCCAATTCCAACCTGGGTTGTAATAAATCTCATTGATATATTCTATATGGATCCAAAAAAATGAGTAACCAGATACATATATTAAATATCAAAAACTGTTATCCCCAATTTTAGTGACCTCTAAAATGAATTTTTTCAGTCAATCAATATCATCTGAGGGTAACTAGTTAGGTTTCTAGGAATGATTTTAGGAACATGTTTTAAATTTATTAGAGTCATAGACTATGAAATAAGACCCCTTATGGGATTATATGTCCTTTCATCCTCTCATATAATAAAATTTGTTGTCATCCCCTCCCTTAGTGATTGATAGGTCTCTTTCCTTCAGTTAGTAGGAGATTCATGTGTGACCTATAAAAATTCAAATGGGCCACATGAGTAATGGAATATTTTGAAAACAATAATAATGAGGTCATTGTAACTTGGTGCATAAAAGGAGACCTTATAGATGCAATGATGAATTATTTAATAGTATTTCGCCATCCTTAATATTATATTTTATTAATACATGTACTTGATCAACCCATTTGGGTAAACTCGTTATGATGAATGACTGTATGAAATTATGGGACTCATTTTTCCATATCATATAATTATTTATTTTCTATGGTGAGACCTCCAATGTAATTCCATATATCCTTGATGATCACATCGATTGTGGATTCCTTTTTAATTTATGTATTATTATATGTTAGGATACATAGTGTATAGTATCCCTTTGAATTATAATCAATCCCTATTAATTAACCAAAACACACTAATATATAGAATGAAATTCATAAGGTGATGTTTGGACCCGAGTAACCCAGATGATGGTGGCATGGAGAAAGAAATTTCCAAATGACATTAAATAATTTTTCTATTTTTTATTCATTTAGGCATTTTCATTTACGGTTTGGTTGTTCATAAAAAGGGATGAACAATGGTCTTGTGATTTTATTACACCTATACAATTAAATTCCATCTTACTAGGTTTATGGGAATGTGGTTATTTTTCAAGAGTGTTTTTTTAATTAAGATTTCAATATTAATTTATTCAATATTTTCCTATATAACTTATTAGTGATACATTAATTAATTTTCCTAATATTGATTACTCCTATTATCCCTTTTTATCGATAAAAATATATTTATTATATATATATAGATGTATTTAAAACCCTCGATTTTATGGTATGAGTATATGGATAACTAGACTGATGAATCCCTAGGATGGATGTGTTAAAAATATTCTTTGATTTATGTGATTATAGAACCATCAGTTTTTGGTTCCTGATGTTTGACTAACAAGGGATGTTTTTTCACCAATAAACTGGGGATCATAATTATGATGAGGTAACACATAGAGTGGTGTAAGTCGATTATTATTACATATAATTAGGTTTTTCATCTATATACACATTTTATGTATCAAAATGTTCTATATTATGATAATATTTGGATTTGTTTGTGAGTTTATAGCACCCTAAAATTTAAAAAAAACATATTATTCAATTTCATGTATGATACACAAAGCAAATTGCTGAATGGAAATAATATACTAACACTTTCAAATATATTTATTAATTTAAATAAATTCAATATATGATATATCATTAAATGCATGGGAGAATAAGATATAATTAGTTACACACAACAATGACTTTCTTTGTTTTCTTGAGTAACATGCAAGACTAAGTTTTTCCAAATACTATGCATAGTATTATTTAAAATTAAAATTATCTGGTATATTTTAAATTGGTGAATTTGAGTAAGATGAAATATATTTTGAAAATATATGGTTTAATTCATTTGTTACGAATTATTTAGAAATGATTATTAAAAAAATTATATAAATGAAATACATTTATAAAAACATTTTTATGAAACAAAGGTGTTTTATCCTACAAAATTAAATTAGTTACTATTAATTAAATATATTAATAAAATACATTATATATTAAAAAATTTAAAATTTATAAAATATATTTCATTGGAATAACATAAAAACATATCGAATTTTAATCAGAGAAATCTTTATTTTTTAAAATGTAGTTTATCATCTTTTAATGGTGAACTTGCATTAAAATATAATTTGAATATTTTATAAATTATATTTGAAAAAATATAATTTATTTTTTAAATATTAATGTTTAAATTTTATATGAGTGTATTTTTGTATTTTTCTAAGAATATTTATTTTTTGATGAATTCGGAAAAATACAGAATTTTAATTGAAAATTTTCTTTTCATCAATATTATTTGAAATCATCAATGGTTTTTTAAAATGGTTTAAAAACAATTAGAACAATTATAAACCTATTATTCCAAATGAGGTATTTTTAATCATTTTTATGTTGAAGTTTGGTATAAAATCTTAGTAAACTTTAAAACATTTGTAATTTAAAACCTTTCTTTCTCAACCCATTTGCAAGATTAATTTTAAATTCATATTTCCACTTATATTGATTGAATTTGGAAAAATGGACTCCAAATTTTGAATCATAATACTTTATTATTTCTAATATGGTAAAAAAAATTACTAAATTTATTAGTGAAAAAAGATAAAATTAATTACAAGAATTAAAATAAAAATGTTTACTAAGGGGTAAACATTAAACATAAGAGGAAAATGATCTAGAATAATTTCTAAAACACATTTTATGGACATATTTATACCTTATACATTATATTATCTAGTGTGGTATATTATTATATCCACATTACATGATAACATATGGTTGTAATTCCCTATTTAAACAATTTAGCAGTTTTCCACTCAACCAACTTATAAATGCCCCCTATTTTACAACACTCAAACCAATTTTTTGAGAAACATACCTTCTAAATTCATAAACAAACATCCCTAACTATGTTCTTGACGACTTATATTTGGAATAAATCCATTATAGGTATGTTTTATTTCAATCGTAATGAGAAAACATGAACAATATTTAATGTTCTTCTAAATATGTCTTTATTTTATTTCCATATCCACCTCATCTAATTATTATTCATACATGATAATATAATAAACTCAGAATATTGAAAATAATTATATATATATATTTTTTTTAAAAATATGACCTACAACTTCACAAACTTATATCAAATGGGATTTGAAATCATCATTCGTGTGTATGGTAGACTACTGCCTCATGAACTAATGTGGTTAGTTCACTTGTTACCACATTTTTTATATGGGAATAAGATGGAAGTACTATTTATGTATGATATTTATGATATCAATTATGTTTTTATAGTTATTTAATAATTATATAACACATTCCTTTAGGTTATACATTTTTTGTTAATATGGTAACATCGTTCAAGTATACGGAGGACTACCATCTCATGAAGCGGTGTACTTCGTTCATACATTACATGGGATGTATTAAGTGTCACGCCCCAGCCCTAGACTTCCCTAGAGCTGGTGCAGTTTCAATAAAACATGTTTTGTAATTTTTTTAAAAATAAATTCTGATTATCACCCATTATGTTTCACTCATGATGATCTTTTGGGTTCTGGTCTTGGAGAACCAAATTCATATATTACAATCCTTCAAAACAGAAAGAGAAATGAACTCCACAAAGCTTCAACCAATCAGTGTATCTGAAATATACTAAACCTGTAAAATTTATGGCTAAACATAAGGTTGGTAATATAAAGGGCCGAACATTCTCTTTCCTAATCATGTATGCCAGGATTATGGGGTGGTTTCCATTCTATGGGTTTAGCACGCTATCCAAGTGGAAGTCACCATGCCTTTTTAGCTGATGGTCCATTTCAGTTCATCTCCGCTTGCTCAATATGGTTCCCTATCTCCCTCCTCTAAGGTTCCTTGTAGTTCTATGGATGTTTTTCTTCTATCTTGCAACCCCTTTAGCGTTTTATCTAACACTGAAACCCCACAACCTTCAGAGTTTCTTCATCAGTCCCTTATTCATGTGGAAGAGGCCATGCCTATACAACTGAAGGCTCTTAACAATTCTTTTTTAAATTCTTATGATGGTTCCCAAACCCCCTCCTCTTCAACTCCATTGCGCCATCAGGATCCTAAAAACTCCTTGTCTGATTTGGATGATCATCCTAAAACTGGTATGTTCACTTGATCTAGATCTAAAATCTTTTCAAAGAATCCTTCTCATCATGTTAAATGATACTTGACATCTGAGGCCAAATCCAGATGAACTTTGTTTTAATTTCTGCTTTTTTGCTCTGGAATTCTCGTGGCCCTGGTGCCTGGGTCATGACTGATTTTATCTCCAACATTATATCCATAAATAACATTTCCATTATGGAAATTGTTAATCATAAACATCTCTGTTCCATAATTATTATTTTTTTCATAGAGAATAGATGTTAAGAATTTCATGCATGGAACCCCCACTAACCAGTATATTTAGCTCTTCTTGAATTTTACTACCATTGTGGATCTTGTAGTAGCTTGAGATCAATTAATCATTAAAAAACTCACTATTTCCCTCTACACTGCTATTTTTTCCTTCGTATATACAAAATGTGTGGAGCAAGCAAGGGAACTTATCTGGAATGATTTATGTAGTTTATATTCGGGCTCACTTCCTTGGTTGGTGGGAGTGGATTTCAATGTAAATATGTGCAGTGCAATGAAAAAAGGTCAAGGTGTGTTTTTCCTGAAGACTAGCACAGACTTTATTTCCTCTACCTTGTGGGATGGCCTTGCGTATCTGGGTTTTAATGGCGATCATTTCACGTGGAAGAGCATCAAAAAGGGTCGTAATCATATGTGGTATCATTTGGACTGATTCTTAGCTAATTCCAATTGTATATCAGAGTATCTAAATCATAATTTCACTAACTTGGCGTGAGGACTTATTGATCACTCTCCCCTTATGGTTGACCTCTCATCCAGAACTAAGAGTGGAAGTATATTCTTTTTCTCCTACAGCTGGTCTTTAGTTCCGGACATTGATCACACGGTGATAGAGTCATGGGTTAAACTCATTCAAGGTAGTGTGTGGTATAGACTTCACCAAGAGCTTAGAAGGATAAAAATGATCTACAACACTAGAGCAACTCACTGCCCTCCTACTTCTAGGCCATCTACTCTATCAAATCTGAGATTGAGAGGATGGAATCTTCTCCAAAAAATGAATGGGATGAAGTAGTTATCAATTATATTTCTATTAATAAAGATACTTTGGCAAATAAGATCATATAAAAAGAAAGATTTGCCTTTGATAAATCTAGGGTGAAATGGCCAAGAGATAGCAACATGAATACTACTTAATTTCACGTGTGAAAGAAAGAGAAGAGGCATCATACCAGACCGAACATTCTCATAGAATATGGCTCCTTAACTAATGAGTGGGAAGTGGTTGGTGGATTGGATAAAATTCATTTCAATGCCTTGATTTCTGACAAGAAACCTCGAATGCAAGATGGATATACAAGGGGGAGTGTAGATATCTTTGATGATATCGAAGGTATGGTCTCGACCAGAGATAACAAGTACTTGGATGCTATTTCTGATGATAATGAAATCCAAGATTCTATATTGTCTCTCAATCCAGAATGCTCTCCCATCTCTATGGTTTCCTAGGTAGTTTTTATGTCTCATCTTGGGTCCTAGCCAAGAAAGAGATGGTTGAAGCAGTGCATGAATTCTTTTGGGGAGGCCAACTTACTCATGTTGAGTGTGCTAATTCTATGGTTCTCATTTCTAAGGTGAATATCCCATCTTCATTTCGTCATTTTTGTCCTATCATCATGTGCGATTTTCCATATATAATCTTGGCTACCATCTTTAATTTTAGATTAGCATCGTACTAACAACAATGGGTATTAGTAGGGTAGCATGGCTTCATCAAAGGCATATCATTCTAGGGTTCCATCAGCTTAGCCCATGAAATAACTCGTGAGATTAATCACATGGAAAATTGTTATAATATGATTATTATGTTGGACAAGGATAAATCCTATGACATGATTGAATGAAATTTTATTTTTAAGGATCTCACAAGTATAGGCTTCTCCAACTGGTCCTCTTACTTTCTTTGAAGGTGTTCTATTTCCTTGTGTCTCTCTATCTCATTCATGGGGAAATGATGTGGTTTCTTTAAATCGGTATGTGGTCTTAGACAGGGTGATCCATTTTCTCCTAGTTTGTTTATTCTCATGCCGGAAAATCTTAGACAACTTATCAACAAAAATATGTCGAATGGATGATTTCTATCATATTGTTGCAGTCACCGTTAATGGAGAAAATATCAACTGATGTTTATGGATGACACAATAATTTTCTTCAATGGTATCAAGCAGTCCTCCCATGGAATCAACAAAGTGGTAGAAGAATATACCCACTAGAGTGGACAGATTGTGATCTGTGATAAGTGAAGCTTTTATATTTCTAGCCGGTGCTGAGAAAGATGGATCAATACTCTGGAAAGGGACTTAGGAATCCAAAGGAACATGTTCCATATATAATACATAGGAGGTCCTATCTCTCTAACGAATAATCACATTCATCATTTCAATAAGGTGGTGGATAAAATAAATGGACATACTAACAATGGGAAAAATTGATTTTTGTCTTTTAGTGGTAGAATTAGTTTGGTTAATTATGATCTTACTCAGATTCATATTCACAGATTATTTTCTCTAAAGGTACTAAAATCTGTGATTAGTGGCATTGAGATGATTCCGGTCTCCTTCATTTATGATGTGCACTCTGATGGGAAACATTATTGGAAATCCTGGGTGAGAATGGAAAAACCATTTATGTAGGGGGTATTAATATTAAGAGTGTTTTGAGGGAAATGATTTGGATTCACACAAAACTTGATTGGGACGTGTTAGAGGGGAAGACTCTTTGGGGTAGACTAATGACTCAGAAATATGGGAAAGGACTGGATTTAACCAAAAACAATTATTTCCCACTTTGGCACCTGGTTTTCCTTCATATTAGTTCTCCATTACCCCATACTCATTGGATTACGGGCAGAGGTGACATCAACTTCTGGAATGACAACTGGTCTAGTTCACGCCTGGATTTCCCTGGATGCCCGGCTCCAGACATGACCTTCGGAAATGCATGGGAGCGTCCACAATTTACTCAGGCAGTCTTGGATGAAGATCAGCGTGTTATTTTTCACCTCATCGACCTGGCCCAAGATCTAGATCGATGTTTCTTTACTGGATCAACGTTCGGCATTTTCTCAAGAAAGGAATACTGATCTTGGACGTCTCCCCTGACTGACCTGGAGAGATGGGGTGATCTTCTCTGGTGCAGGGAAATCCCTTCCAAACTAAATATTCTCTTATGGAATATCCACTATAACACGATTCTCATTGATTAGTGGGTCAAGTTCACTAGCATCAATCTAGCCTCCTGGTGTAGTTGTTAGAGTAACCATCAGGAAGAATCCTCATCTCACTTGTTTTTTGATGGGGACTAGGCATTCTCAATTTGGAGTGCCTGTGGCAATTTCACAAGTTTTAAAGATCAAATGATTTCAGATTCCTCTTTCTTGGTATACTGTTTTCGAGGATCGAAGAATAAAAAACAAGTCTGGAAGGAAAAAACCTTTATTCTTGCTTGAGGGTGTTGGTATATGTGGACATCTAAGTACAAATCTCGGGATGATGTCTTTATCTCCTCACATAAATCCATGTATTCTCACAGAAAAAGCATGCTACTTGACCTCTGTAGATACTAAAAACAATGGGTTGATGCCCCTTCTCTTAGGCCATTGATGGATTCACATATCCCCTCAACTCAGACATCCAACGCTCACTTGGGAAAGTGGATTTTCTGATCTCCTCATCTGTTGGGACCCAAACAGAATACATCTGGAACCAGAATTTCAGGTGTTATGAGGGTTGGTGGGTTTTCATGATATACTGGGGGAAATGTCATCTTGGCTTTTTCTGCCTTCATCAGGTATGGTGACTCCCTCCGGTCAAAGGAAAGGGTGATGTTGATGGGTCTCCTTCTCTTTAGACAGAACAACATTTCTCTCACTGTGGTGAAAAATTATTCTAAAATCATTCACAACTCTTTGTGTGACTCTTAATCCACACCATGTAATGTTTCATACATCACGCGCAAGTGCAAAAGTCTCTTCAATGATCACATGTATGTTCTCCATACGCATCGAAATGGGAACAAATTGTCATATTTTCGAGCCTCCATGGGAACTCATGATAGACCAATCACATTCTTTCATGATTTGAATTCTATTCTCCCTGAGGGCATTTATTCGGTCCATGGGGTTCCATTGGACATCATTTCTTTAGACATCATTAGTCTCTGTTTTGAACTTCTCCATTTCCAAATTTAAATAAATTTCGACAATGACTATGTGTTATAATATTGAATTTTTCCAAGAATTACAAGTGAACATGTCAAGGAAAATTAACAGAGTTACAATGAATTATCCTCCATTCATAATCATTCTTATACAAAATATAAGGTGTGAAACATAAAAAGAATGAATTTTTCTAACTATAATAAGTTTGAAATGTGAAAGTGAAAGTACATAATTTTATAAATGAATGTAATACATGATCAATTTTTCATATAATATGATAACATCAATTTCATTCCATGCTAACTGTAAATCATAAACTAGAATATAAATATCTGAATACAGAATAATCATTATTCCATAAACATTTACTTCTTCTGAGACTTATAAGTACATGATCTTAACAAAGTATATTCTACTAGTCAAATATATACTTGGTTAATTAAATAACATAAACATAGTGAGGGAATGTATAATGTAGGGCTATGTCAAGGCCTCATTCCATGACCTAATTCGTCTCATGAGACTACGGATGCATTGTAGGGATTTCATTAACCAGTCCCCAACCCATTGGTCATTCATTAACAAATCCCTAACATGTTTTATACTGAATTCAATACATTCCACATGTTCCAAGTAAGGTTATATATTTAAAGGGTCTCATACCACTTTGAATATTTAATTTCTCATTTCATATTATTCAAGGTGTCCCCCACAACTTTTAATAATTTATTTTCTTATTCTATAATTTGTCATAATAGATTAATTACATTATTTATCATTTACATATATAAAGTGTATCACATACATAAGATTCAAAACTAACAACTGTATGGAAATTTAATAAATGGCATGTATGTTAGGAAGATTATTGCACATGTGATGATAACTAATCCAAAAAAATACAAGTTTTGTCAAATGAGATGAAAACCCCTTAAAAACATATTACAAAAGTAGACATATTACATTCCAAGTTTTATAATATAAATTCATCATGGATTAAAAAAGTAACTAATTAAAAGGTAAAGAAAATATTTCATGTGAGGTATTAGACAGATAGTTGTCTAAAAATTTATTACTTGAATGTTTAGGTATAACATACAACAAGGGTACTCCCAGTTTTTTAGACACAATGTTAATAATTGAAAAGTATGAAAATCAACAATACCACATACTAACATAACTAATACCATTTAAATACCTATGAAAAAAATAGATTCATATATATGTATATACACATGCAAGATTTATATCTAAATAATATTTTGAAAATCCCAAAATTATCAATGATTGAGTATTGTATAATCTATGTCTACACAAAAGTGTATATAAAGGATTTTATTTTTAAAATTGTTCATTCTAATACTTTAACACTAGAAAAAAACATTTGTTATTCATTCATATCAAACTTTTGAAAATAAAAATTATATTAAATATCCATGTTTATATATATATATATATATATGATTAACCGAATATACATAGTATAAATAAGGGTCTTAAACCAAAAATTTCATGACACTTACATGTTTTAAAAATATTAAGAGAATTATTTAAAAAGAGGATAATTAATTTCAAATCATTCCATGAAATATAAAAGGTTTGTTTATAATACATATACATATATATTATTATGTATACTTCAATATATTGAATACCAAAACATCAAACGTCCTTGCATGAAGAAGAATTAAGAACATTTTTTTGGAACAAAAATTCACCATCAATGAAGAAACCAATGGATCTTATACTTAAAGGTATATATATATATATCTATATATATATATTCAAACCATAAAAAGGCAAGACAAACTATGTCCCGTACCAGGTTCGAAGAAGGAGAAGAAGTCCGGAGAAGCTTGTTGGTGGGGTTTGAAAGAGGAGATCTGGTATGGTTCAAGTGAAAATGTGTTGTATATATTAACCATATATAATATACATTTATTTCAACTTGAAAATAAAAATTGAGGTTCCTCATTTTTAAATAAGACTGAACTCTCAGTATTGTAGAAAACGAGATGGAAAAGGGGCCTCTTGAGGTCAAAATTGAGGAAAAAAAGAAAATGAGAGTAGCGAGAGATACTTATGCCGCACACAAAATATAAATAAGAAGAATGTGATGAGAGAGGATGTAGAAAATAATGGATGATTATGATTTAATCTGAAAAGGATCCAATGGTTTTGGTGCTTCCATAGGTTTTACGAAAAGATAAACAGTTGAGAAATAAGGAGGAGTAGATCAGATGGATATGAGAATCGCAGGATTATTAAAAAATAAGGAACAACCAAGATTAGATCATATTTAATCAGATGACTGCAAGTGACATAGAATTTTAAAAAAGAATGAATGGTCAAAATTAGATCCCTTGGGATCAAGCGACTAATAAAAATACGGTGGAGAAACCGGGGCTATAAGGAGTTGATGACCTAAACAATCAGAGGGCTCAGATCTCACGCGGCGAGATAGGATGGTCCAGATCATTTTTAAATTGAAATACTCCATCCCAAATCAAATCTAAGAAACCTAAACTCAAGCTTTATAAGCCCGGAGCTTCCTGATAGGGGTCATAATTCCCCCTCCCCCCTCCATTGTACCTCCCCATACCGGTCTATGTGGGCATGCTTCTACTCCAACCCATGCCACTATGCCACCGTGTATGGTGGCGCGCTCTAGCACCCTTGCACCCACATGCTCGTGCAGTCTTAGGGCCAACTATGTGTGTTTGTGCATGTATCATATCTCACACCATTCTTGCATAACCCCGGTCCATTTAGCAGGGTGTTTTGTGAGATTACAACCAATTCCTTGAGTGGATTTCCCTATTAGGTTGCCCCCAACTAGGTGGGGTACTCACCCATTTTTTTAGAAAAGTAATATTAAAATATTACTATGTTTATAAAAAATAAATATAATTTCCCTATCCTGATTGAGCAAAATCCTTAAACCAATCTTTTTATTAGTTTATAAATATTTATGTTTCAAAACATTAAATGTAATGTATCATAAAATAAATCCCAACTATTATTATATTGAAAATCCAAACATACATTTAAGTAAAAACAATTATTCATCCAAGAATTAAAATATTAATAAATTAATTTTAAGTCATTTTAAATACATAAATACTTAATTCACTAAGTCTACTTAATATATTAAATACAACAATAGTAATTAATTTTATTTTTTCCAAGGTATGCTTTCAAACTCAAAAATATGATTCTCTATACCTAAATCCAAGTAGTATCAAAATTTTCCCCTCCATTACTTCATTTAAAACACAGGGGTTATATTTCAATCTGATTTTGAAAATTAAACAATTATCCTTATAAAATATAAAATGATATTATTACTAACATGTTCACAGTTATATCTTAAATGCATACTTCAAACAAATAGAAAATTCATTATACCTAGACACATTAAATTAGACCACTATAATACCCAACAACTATATGGTCCAATAGCCGATGGACACTCAATGGTCACCTAACAGAGGCAACGGTTGGGTTATCTTTAAGGCCTTTTAAAAACATAACATGGGTGTTCCAACTTAAAGAAAACATGGAAAAGATAGTGCTCATTATTCCTTTGATACTTACCATCGTTTTGGTGGTTTTGTCTATACTAATATTCATCGTGATAGATCATAAGGACCCCCACTATTTTCTTGGGATTTGTTTTGTATTGGGTGTACTTCCTATAATTATAATAGGTCTCTTAGTATGTATTTTTGGTTTGTTTGATTCTCTTAATTTTGAATCAATGTAATTATTTTACTATTTATTTAAATAAAACAATCCTTGTTTTTTTATTTGGATATCATTGTATGGATAACATGGAAAATTAAAACAACCATATTACAATTATTATTACATGTCAAATAGGTTTGAGTCATCACATAATCCATCCCTCGTTTCAACGAATTGTGTCCTCGCAATTCTAAAACACACGTACATAACCTACAGAAAAATGAGACAAACTTCACTCTTGTGGTCCCCTCCTCTTGGACCACCATTGTGGATAATCCAATGATGTCTTCAGGTGGATCCTAAAATTGGTTTTTAGTTATTATACCTATTTGGCCCATATACCCCATGGGAATTCAGGGTCAAACCCATGCATAAAACATTTTGTCTTCCAGAGAGAGACATGGGAGGTGTAGAGGTCGGAGATTTGAGAGTGAACTAATTCCCTATAAATCCCTCAAACTACAACGTGCATGAAAACGTTGATTTAATAAAGCATCCCATACATATTAAAACATAGGACTGGGAATAGGTAGTTCGGTCAAGTGTCACCCTCTAATGTAGCTTCATGAGATTTTCCCAAGGCACGATAGTTCTCTGACCAGGAAAAACAAAAGAAGAGATCTTCATGGTACTTCTCTCTCTATCAGAACACTACAAACTTTGAATTTTCAATTCAGTTATATATTTAGCTCTATCATTTGTATGAACGATGAATATTTGAGTTGAGGTCCACTCAATAGAGGCGTTTGCAGTCTGAGCATAGGTTTATTAAAGGGTCATAGCCTTCTGAGCATGAATTGAAAATTAGGCATTCTAGTTATTTAGTGAGCAGTGATAAGAGTTTGGTTGGTGAACACATGTATTCCTTATTAAAATACCAAGATACATGTTCTACTCATTATGGCATAACCATAATAAAAAAGATTTTATTTTGAACTATAAAGAACCAAAACCTATGATATATCATAATTCATTTATTACAGGTTCATAAAACCTATGGTGTTACATAATCATTCTCTCCCTATCAAATTTCACTGGTATGGATTTCCTAACATCCCATGAGTTGTCTCTTCACATGTACCACTGACGTTGGGGATTTCCCCAGATCCCAGTTAAGTGGAACCCCACAGCAGTTCCAAAGTCTTTAATGTATTTGGTCTAGACGCAATGCGGGCAACTAGAATCCGCCGCATATGGACATATAAAGTTCTATTTGAGAGAAGCATGATGTGTATCAGGTTTAGAGACATCAATATAAACTTTTAATTGATAAAATGAATGGGAATAATCGTCCCCAAAAATTTCAATGTCCATAACTTGAAAACAGAGACTGTAGGTCTATATTTGACCAAGGTATGCTGCTCAGAGGTCACCCTCTAGGGAAGCCTCTTGGATGACCTCTCGAGTCGAAGAATTCTCACCCAAATTAAAGAATCTAAATAAACCCTAAAAATACATTCCATTCTATTCGTAGAATAGAAATTGGGAATTCATCATAAAATATTAGTTGAAGCATCCTCCTCAGGGATTTTGGAGTACATGAGGATAATGGAATATACCATTGATGTTTTTCCATGACAAATGAAGGTTTTCAAAATTTTCACAGCCTTCTAATCATGATTTTCCCACTACTTTTCTTATACCTCCATTGGAAGAGACTAGAGGCTTGATTCATCTTCCATCTAAAAATATTATGAAAATTTCTACATAATATAACATAATCATGTTTTTAATATTGTTTTAATTTTCAATAGTTGTCTAAACTGCTCCTATGATACCAACTATCACACCCTGGTCCCAGACTACCCCAGAGATGGTGTTGTTTCAATAAAACATTGTTTGTAATTTTTCTTATAAAAATAAATGTTGATTAGCACACATCATGTTCCACTAATGATGATATTTTTTAATTAGGTCTTAGAGAACTAGATAAATGTATTAAAATACTTAAAAACTGAAAGAGAAAAGAAAACCACAATATTTCCACTAACCAATGTTACTCAAATATACCAAACCTGTAAAATTTAAGTTAAAATTTAAGATAAGCATACGAAAGACAAGTAAGGGGAATTTTAAATAATATAATATTTCAATTTCAATCTTTTAAAAACATTTCTTCAAAATTATTCATAAAACATTATCTTAAGAAAAGCTTCAATACATCTGGAATAACATATAATTTTTCCCAAGAATTAAAAATTAACGTGTCAAGGAAAATTAATAGAGTTAAAATGAATCATATTCCAAACATAAGCACGCTTATACTAAATACAAGTTGCACACCATAAAAATGAAAGAGTTATTCTATTTATAATAAGTGTGACATGCGAAAGTGAAATTATCTAATATTATAAATTAATGTAATACATGATCAGAGTTTCACATGATGTGTTAACTTCAATTTATTTCCTTAAAAACATTAAATCATAAACTGGAAGATAAATCTCTAAATGTTGAATAAAAATTTTACCATGTGATTTTATTTCTTCTGATACTGGTAAGTACAGGCTCTTAACCATATATATTATACTAGTTGAATATTTACATGGTTAATTAATTGACCTAAAAATATTGATGGAATATATAATTAGAGGTTGTATTAAGGCCTCGTGCCATGACCTAATTTGTCTCATGGGAACCGTTGATTATTTGCAGGGATTTCATTAAACGGTCCCCAACCTGTAGGGATTTCATTAACTAGTCCCCAACCTATAGTGATTTCATTCATCGGACCTCAACCCGTAGTGCTTTCATTAACCGGTCGCCAAACCATTTTATACAGAGTCCAATATATTCCTCATATTCCATGTAAGATCATATATTCAAAGTGTCCCATAACACATTGAATATTTAATTTTTTATTTCATATTATTCAAGGTGACCTATACCACTTTGAATAATACAGTTTCTTAATCTATAATTGGTTCTAACTATTTAATTACATTCTTTAGCATTTACATATATATAGTGTATCATGTACTTAAGTGTAAAAACATAAAATTGCATCAAAATTTAATAAATTAAAATTATGGAATGCATATTATAGCACATGTGATGATAATAACTAAACAAATAATATTTTTTTCCACATAAAATAGTAAACCATTAAAACATTATTAAAAAATTAATCATATTTTATTCCAAAATGCATAATTGAAATTCATCATGGATTGAATACATAACTAATTTAAAGGTAAAATATATATTCCATTTTTTCTATTAAACACATAGTTGTATAAACATTTTTTTACATGCATGTTTATGTATAACATACTACAAGGGTACACTAAATTACTAACACACAATTTTAAGAATTGAAAAGCAAGAAAATCAACCAGATGACTTACTAACATAACTAATACCATTTAAACACTAATAAAAAAATTGAGTCATACATATGTATATACACACACAAAATTTGAATCTAAATAATATTTGTAAAATCCCTAATTTTCAAGGATTGAGTATTTTATAATCTGTGTATATACAAAAGTGTATATAAAGGATTTTGTTTTTAAAAAATTGTCCATTCTTATCCATTCAAACTCCAAAAAAACATTTGATATTCATTTTTATCAACATTCAGAAAATCCAAATTAGATTTAGGATCATGGTCTATATATATATATGTATATACAAATGATTAACTGAATAGACATAGTGTATATAAGGGCCTTACACAAAAAATGGAATGACACTTAAATGTTTTAAACATATTACGAACATTATTTAAAAAAAGGTACATTAATTTTTAATCATTCCATAAAATTTTATTGTTTTTTTTATAAAACATATACGTATGTAATCTTATGTATAATTCAATATATTGAATCACAAATCATCACACGTCCTGGCATGATGAAGAATTAAGAACATCCTTTAGGTCAAAAAAATTCATTATCATTGAAAAACCAGTAGATCTCATACTCAACCATATATATATATATATATATATCTCGGTGTGTGTGTGTGTGTGTGTGTTTAAATAGTAATAAGGCCCGAAAAACTAGGTCTCATACCTGGTTTATAGAAGGATAAGAAGTTCGGAGAATCATATTGGTGGCACTAGAAAGTAAATCCATAAGGTTCGTCTTAAAAATGTGTTGTATATATAAACAGTATATAATATACATTTAATGAAACATTCAAGGAAATCCTAGGCACCTAAATTGAAAATAATTCTGAGCCCACAATCTTGTGGAAAATAAGAAGGAAAGAGGGGCCTCCCAAGGTCATAGGTGTGGAAATAAATAAAAGGACAGTAGTGAGAGATATTGGTGAGGTGCCTATGGGAGGAAGACTAAGAAGCTGACAAGAGAGGGTGTGGAAAATAATTGATTTCCATGTCTCAATGGCTGTTCTTTTTCACCAACCCCTACTATCATGCCTTCCCACACTGTGGTGCGCTCTGGAACCCTTGATAATACAATCCCATGCGCTCTTAGGCCCTATAATGTGTGCTTATGCACGCGACTTAGCACGCACCATGCCTGAATATCCCTGAGCCATTTTCCAGGGTGTTCTCTCAGATGCCCACCAAGGCCTTAAGTGGCATGGCCTATTAGGTTTCCCTAGGTTTGGTGGGGTACTCACCCATTTATTAGAAAGGTAAGATTATAAATTTACTATGTTTATAAACAAATAATATAATTTCCCTATAATGATTAAAAAAACCTTAAAACAAACATTTAATTATATTATAAACATTTATGATTCAAAACATTAAGGTTAATGCATCATAAATTAATTCCCAACTAGAATTATATTTATCATCCATGCATACTTTTAAGAAAGACATTGTTTTTATTCATCCAAGGATGAAAACAATTATAAAAACATTTCAAGACTTTTGAAATACTTAAATACTCAATTCACTAAGCCTTGTTAAAATATTAAATACAACAATAGTTATTAATTTAATTTTTCCCAAGGTATTATTTCAATCTCAAAAATTTGTTTCTTTGTACCCAAAACCATGTAATATCAAATGTGTTCCCCTCTTGGTACTTCTTTTAAAACACATGGGTTATAATTCAAACACATTTTAAACATTAAATCAGTATCCTTCTACAATATAATAAGAGTTTACTACACACATTATTTTGGTTTATATCTTTATTTAATTCCTTAAAAATTTGGAAACCTCATTATACCTATAAATTTTAAGTTAAACCACCGTAATACCCAATGACTATAAGGTCTTATATCCATTGGAGAATTGACAGTCACCTACAAGAGGAAATGGTCGGGTAATCTTTAAGGCCTTATAAAAAAACATGACTATGGTGTTCCGACGTGAAGACAACTTGGATAAGATAGTGCTCATCATTCCTATAATTCTTAGCATGGTTTTTGTAGTTTTGGAATTAATTTTTTTCATCATGACTAATACGAAGGACCCCCAATATTTTCTCAGGGTTTGTGTTGTGTTGGATGGTCTCCCTGTAATGTTAATAGGTCACATAGTAGATGTTTTTGGTAAGGTAGATTCTATTATCCATGAAGAAATACAATAATTCTAGTGTTTAAGGAAATAAAACAATACTTGTTTTTTTATTTTGAAAACAGTTTTCGGATAACATGAAAAACTAAACCAAATAGAACCGTAATATAATTATTATTACATGTGAAATAGGTGCGGGGCATCACATTAAGGATGGTTATAATAAAAATATTTTATATATTTATATATATCCTAAAAATGATACTTGAATGGATATATATATATATATATATATATATATATTATTTATTTTCCTATAATTCAATATGAAAATAAAATTGAAATAACATGCGTGCGTACGTACAACCTACCATCTCCATGAATGGGGTATTCCATTTTTAATTAGTAAATATTATGGAAAACTAAAAATACAAATAAAATAAAAATATATGATATTTATATCTTGTTATAAATTATGTAGATTATTAAATAATGATCAATTTAATAGGAAAAAAATAACATGTCAATACATACTTGAAAAACAAGGAAATTAACACTTGAAACAATGAAAATAATAAAATATAATTAATTAATGAGTGATTATATGTTATATAAATATCATATATGATATAATAAATATGAATATTGTTCAATTATATGTTAATAACATGTTTAATACCACTTTACATGAGGTTAAGTAATGTACGACCAATAGGTAAATGTGATGTAAGGGACTCCTTAAATAAATTTTCACTCAATGGGTTAAACTTCAACTCCATTGATTATATAATTATAATATTATGTGGCTAATTAATTTTTATTATATTTTTTTTATTTCAAATTGATTTATGTGGATTTATATTTGAAATACATAATAAAATAAATTATTAATTCTCATATAATATGACAATCGTTTTAATGGTTTATTTCACAATATCATACAAATTGAGATCGAAAATTATTTTACATTAATTAAAAGAAAATTCAATGACCCATTACTAATAAAACATTCGAATTTTATTATCCTTTTTAATTAATTAACTATTTCATGTAATATAACCATTTTTCAACTCCTTGGTACTTAAAATGTTTTAGAAATGTTTTTATGGAAATAAAACTTCATTTCTATCTTCGATCTGAAATGTTATGTATTCCAAATCCATGTTTTATAAAACTACTCTAAAAAATTTCTAACCTTATCAAAATAATTCATTAATGTAAATTTACCAATTTTTACAAGTTAAAAAATAATTTCAATGAAAAATTTATGAATTTTTCAAAACATTTCCCTTTTGGAATTTACCAAAAAAGTGAAAGGATCAATTTGTTTTCAATTTTTTAAAGTCAATAGACCATCAAATAGTCATGGACACTCATATTTTGTCAAGATTATTTTATATATTTCTATTTTTATTTCAAAAGAATGTTATCTTCATTTTTTTTGAAATTTTAGTATATAAATGTTATTTTCAAATAAATCATTTTCAAAAAAAAAGTAAAAATAAAAATGAAATTTTCCTAAAGAATGATTTATAAAGAAATTATTATGGTATTTATATTCATTACTGAAAAACCCCCTTTATTCATAATTCAGTGGGTATATATTTTATTCATACAATCTTTAGAATTCCCTTGGCTGGTTTATTGTCATTTTTACTAAGGAAAATATTGAAATTCACATCCTAGATTTATTTTTTGGTCTATGATATTTCTTTGAAATATTCACCTTCCAATTATCTTTGGATATTATTTTTTCACTTAATATCCATATTATTTATCATGTATATTATTATTATTTAAATTTTATCTCAATTTTACATACAGTATTTACTTTGAACTTTATCTGATTAACTGGGTAAATATTGATAAATCTTCTCCTTTACACAATAAAAATATTTAATAAGCAATATTATTTATAAATTAAAAATATTATTTTATATATGAGTAATTATAGATATATATATGAAATTAGTTAGGGACTATTTAATATAATCTCCTAGATGAATTGGTTATCTTATGGGATGAATAAATTGACTAGCCTCGTCTAAATGGGATTTCACCTAATATGTTTTAAACTATATTTGGAAAGATCATGAAGATAAAGGTTGTATGTGTTTGTGAAACATAGAATTTAATAAGTAGTCATTATATTAATTAATATTTAGTTATTATTATACAAATAATTACACTATATAAAATATATGGATAGATTTCTTTCTCAGTTTTTTGAATAAATAGAATGTGTGTTAAGTTATTTTCCATTCTATATTTATTATGCCTTATACAGTAATTTAAATGGAATGTGTGTTCAATTATTTACCTGTACATATTTATTATTCCGCATTAAATTATTTAAATGGATTTTGAGTTAAGATATTTACTGGTCTATAATGATTATTCTTATTGATTCATTATTGATCCCATTGTACTTAACCATTACTAATAATTTAAACTCACCCTTACTTTATTTCCTTTTCCAATGATCCCAATATTTTTATTATGAACGTTATTAAGGGATATATTATATGGAAAAAATTTATTCTGGAAAAAAATTATGTTTTAATTTTATATATTCAAATTATATAATTGAATCATTTATTTATCTACTTTATCATGTCTATATAACTGATCGGTCAATTATTATGTATTTTCTTGTATATTTTCCAATATAAAATTAATAGGAATAAAATCTAGGTTTTATAGGGTCAGGATGGTACATAGTTAGAGATATCCATAATGGTTTAGCTTAGGAATGTTAATTTCATTGATTATATATAGAAACTAAATGATTTAAATTTTTTTAGGTATAAATAGTATGTGATGGGTTTTAATGTGGGATTTTTAATGAGACTGATGATGCATGGGATCCTGGGTCAAATAACAAATAAACCAAAAATATATATTTTAGTGGTTCAATATCTATTATAATTTTGCATTCTTATATTTTTATTTATTTTAATAAATATTAATGATTTATAAATAGAATATTCCTATTTTTTAGTTTCTTATGTAATGATTCTTTAGTTGAAAGCGGTAAATAATAATATGAGGACCTTGTGTGATAGTGTGTATAAAATTATTAAACCATTATATTTGTAATGTTATTTTATACAATAATTTTTTTTAATTGATTATGTTATTTTTGAAACTATTTAGAAGGCCATATCTCTAGGGAATATGGTCTTTTATAATGATTTATAAGAAACAATCACAGTAAGATATTATATCAGAGGTGAGGGGGATATCTACAAGAGGTAGAGACCCTAAATATATCTTTCATTGAATGGGTAATGTTAGTCATTCCTGAAATTTTAAACGTTAAAGTAGTGATAAATAGATCCATCCATGAGGTTCATATGTTTCCCTTCTAAACCTTGAATGGATAGTTAGAATCCTAATATAGGGGAAATTAAAATGGGAATTCCAAACTATCATATGAACAAATAAGTACAATAATGAATTCAAAGGTTGTATTTTTAGTCACTAAATTGTAAAATATTTCATATGAATTGTAGATATGATAAATATGAAAAATCATTGTTAGAGACCATTTTTAATGATGTTCCACTATCTAATATAAATTTTGTTTTCTCTAGAGAGGTTATACCCCGAAATCCTTAGATAGTTCATAGAGATTTGATATCTTTGGTGTATATTTTATGATTATGGTACAATTTTTAAATGACTATTTATTTTATGGGTACTTAGAGTGACCTTTTTTCTCGATACATAATCTTAGGTGGTCAAGATAGAATTGGAATGGAATGGAAATGTTTTCTTACCTTTTGAGGAACTGGAAAGAAAATTGATAAGTGTATAAATCTAAAAACAAAAGTTTGAGGATCTTTAATATGGTTGAGGGTATAATAATTGGTGGGATGGTTCAAAAATTGTTTGACAAAGTGGATTTTGTCCATTTTAGTGCTTCCTCTATACATAAATGGAATATGTACATGCCTTGTGTAATTGGAAGAGTACTGAGTTCTATAGATAAATAAAATCGGTAATCTATTGATATTTTATAGGAATGGGACTAGACATCCTTGAAATAAAAGAATAATTAATCTATGATAGGTATGGTTGGTTTATAATTATTGAGTCACACTTTAAACACAAATTTATATATGGGATTTTTTGTTTTTTTTGGACAAATGACTTAGTTTTTCTTATTTAGTCATTAAGAAAAATATTTTTTGCAAAGTGGGAATGCTGATAGGTTGTTATCTAAAACATTCTCTATATGGTATAATATTCATGATATTACATTCCCAAATTAAGTACCATGAAATAATATAGTCACATGACCTTGTATAAGGACCATTATTAATTCAATTATAATAAAATTTGTGTATGTTATAATTCAAAAACATTGATAAGATTAATCATATTGTTATTACAAAAAATTGTTACTTGAGAGTATAAACCATATTATATGGGAATTATATACTACATTTATTATGACATTATGAACCCAAACTAAGTAGTTTTATGGTTTTCATTTCAGTTTGGAAGAAAATAACTAATTTCTAGAGAAGAATATATTTTATTCAAAATTGATATAAAAATTTGGATATCGATCCATTATTCATAGGGAGGCTAGTATATTTAGTAACAAATTCATGGAGAATTTATGGATTCATTCTATGTGGTATTTTGAATAGAGGGGTTTAGAACCCATAAAGGATGTGTGTTGATATGTGAAAAAAGTAAGGCATCATGCAATGAATATATTCTTGAGTAGAATTTTGTGAAATTCTTGTGTATGTGATCATGAGATGGATAATTGAAAATTAAAATTGGAAGTGTCATGGAAAGTAAATTTTTTTCCCACATGTAGAGTTTGATAATTGGTGGTCATATGCTATATATATTTCCTCAAATTCAAGATAACATTATTGAGGAATATGATTTGTTAGTGTCGTAGTGTGTAATCAATTAATTTTTTTTTAGAAATTGGTATGATGGAATATCAGTTTATAATTTTTATATGTGATCATTCAAGACTGAATAAGACTGAAACAAGGAATATCATTGAGTATATATCTTATATTAATTATCAACCTCCAATATAAAAGAAGATACAATTATCCTATAATGATATTTTTTTAGGAATATTAGTAATATAACTTTTATATGAATATAAATATTGTAGGGAATTTGTAATATCACACACATAAGAATATTGGGGGTTTGAGAGAAATGGATATGCACTAATGGAAATATAGAACATTGGAATTTTAATTTGAAAATTAAAATTGGTGGAAATAACTATTTATCACAATAAAAGTTTTATAATGGATGTTTCAAAGGTGTAAAAATAGAGGGGAATGACCATGAGAATGGATTCAAAATTTGGGTAATTACACCCCCGTTATTTTTTATTTTATAAGAGACAATAGAACCAGAGGTGGATCCATTTATATTTTTTATGGGAATCTATTTAAAATATCAATCACCTCTAGGAGACTAGTGGTTAACATGTAAAAGGAAATGGTCTATTGAAACATAGTTGATGGCCTACTGAATCCTTGTAGTTTCACTTATATATAGTTTCTTTTACTAAATATTATTATTTTACTATAAATCCAAAAAAAATTGTTTTTTAGACTCTTGGATTTTATTAGAGTGAGGATGAATCAATCCAAAAAAAGATGAGATGACTCTTATGAAGAAATGTATATGGTCTATATAATATTCTTTTATAGATCACCTATAAATGTAAAAAACATTGATATGGGGGTGAATAAATATTGTTAATTAATCATTTTCCTCTTCCTATCATTCTTATTTATCATAATTCATTCAATATAACTGTAAAACAGAATATATATATATATATATTAATAATGAAAATGATATAATAATATGGTTCACCTACTTCATAGATGACTACATCCCTAGTGTATGGTGGTTATCACCCCCCACAAACACAATTCTAGTTTTATAATATGGATGTTGATATATGAGAGGGTATTTCCTTTAATCTATTACAATTTTTGGAACAAACTATTTTTTAACCACAACCCACTTGTACACATAAAAAATGAAAGAATCATTTTGATGAAAAATCATCATTTGAATGAATTTTTTTCAAAAGGTTGAATGATTATAATATTCATCTTATTTACCTTATAGAAATAAATTTGTTATATTTTTCTCATATATTGTTAATTTTTAGATTATTTATAGATTTAATTTTCTAGTTTTTTAAATTATTTTAGGTGTACATGTATAATTTTATTGTATCAAAATTTTTTAAATAACACATATCCACATTTTTTATATACTTTGAAAACGATGATGATTATTTCTCCAATAATGATGGCATGGATATATTATTTAATGTATCCATAACAGGATTATAGGAAATGTTTAGATAAATTCTAGATCACATCTTTCAAATGATAATGAATACCGACTACATTTATGATTGAATATCTTGAGTTTATTTTTCAAAATTCATTTCCTAATATTCTATAATTTTTTATTCATTTAATTTTATAAAATTATTGCCTACTTTATTTTTTAATTTTTACAAAACTACATAAAGGTTAAAATAAAACCCACATTACATAATTCCATGTGTGAATTAATCTATGTAAATAACTGGTATAGTGTGAATAATTAATTAAAAGTTAAATATTCCTCTTCATATCGCAAAATCCACACGGACTAAATTATAATTAATTTGAATTATTATGTTTTTTATTTATTAAATGAAATAAAATAATCAACTAGTTTAACATTATGTTTTATCTAATTAAACATCAAAACAATATTTTTTACCATAAAAATGGATCATAAATACCATTTGGAACTGGTTATGTATCCTTGTGTATCACCAATTGAATCCTATAGATGTTTTTGGAAATATTATTTTCCCTCATAAACATCTTACACATCACATATATGTTATAAAATTTCATTGAAAATATTTTACAAATTAGTTTATTAGTATTACATATCCCGTGGTAGATATTATATAACATCAAATAGAAATTACATATCTTATTTTAGTTTTAATATTATTGTGACAAATATTTATCTCGGAGATTTTGGAAATTTTTTATTCATCTTTCTAGAAAGTAAAATATGTTTTGTATGAACTCTAAATATCTTAAAATAACTATAAAAATTCCCTCACTTATAAACGACATACTCTGGTATAATGGTAGGCATGCATGAGGTCATGCAGAACTCTAGATTGGAATGTGTGGTTTTGGTCAAGATGTTACATAATGCTGTTATATGATTAGGACTCAATAACTTGTTTTCCCTCCATTACTTTGGTTGGGATGGTTCACATGGGATGTAGAATAGTTGGGACATGAGAATTAGAACTATTTTGGTGTGTGGCCAACACAAAATAGTGGACCTCCGATCTTGCCATAAATATGGAAAATTATTTTTTTCTATAATGGTTGATTAAAATAACATTAGGTGATGAACATGATGTTGATATGTGATTTAAATGATTCTATGTACGTTCATGCTCTATAACTAGGTACATATGTTCACATTCCCTCTACATATTTGTTACAATGTGGTATATCAATGTCTCAACTAAATGACTTTATTTCTTATCTCTTCTCATCATAGTTAACTTGATTGTGTGGTATATTTTTGTTTTCATGTTGTGAGATATATCATCATTGTATTTGATTAGTTGAACTAAACATTCTACTATGTTAGTATATATATGTTAGTATATATCTGATGAATATGACTAACATATATAGATGAAAATAAGGGTTAGTTGAAGGAGTGTTATACCATGGGATATGTGCATAATCTTAGGAGACCCTGGGTGATCTCATAAACTCGTAGGAGACCCTTGTGTGATCACATAGACTATATAATTTATATTTATGCTCATATTTTTATCTATGAATAAGAAATGCTACATCAGAGGCATGATAGAGGGAGTCTGATGTTCAAAGTCAGGGGCCAGAGTTGTCAATTCACGAATTCTTGGGATACTTCATAGTGATGGGATGATGATAGAGGAGGAAATTTTAACATCTTCAATTTTAAAATGATAATAAACCCCAATTTTTTAAAAATTAATGAGTATTTTTATGTGAAAAAATCAATTTTTCAATATAAATAAATTAATATGTTTTTAAAGGATTTACATAAGGGAAAAAAACTATTAAAAGATTTGAATATTTTATAGAGTATTTTTGGATTCAAATGTGATTTATGGTAAGATTCCAATGCCTATAGAGCCTCAGTGCAAATGGGGAAAAATAATATATACATTATATAATATGTGTTTTTGTGCATTTTTTAAAATATATATCTAATTACATGTATCATATTTGAAATCTAAGACCCCAATTGGGTCTGGGATACGGGATCTACCATATGTGCAATATAATATTTGTGTGCATCGGGATATTGGTTAGATCGCAGATGAGGATTGGATATTTTATTCATATAATTTTCTTTATATAATTAAATATCAATCAAATGGTGTATTTTATGAGAAATATGAGACCAAATTTATGTTTGAAAAATACATTTTACAGAATGTTAGACATAAACATTGTTTATGATGGGTGTTTGGTAACATCACATATAAGGGTAACAATAATTATATTATTATTACTTTTTTTGTTAAACAAATAAAAAAAATGAATTATGTGTGTAATAAAATTCTTCTAATTAATTAGTGACATTTTACTATAGGTTAATATTTATTATGGTGTTAGATAATGATATTAACAGTATTAATTAACCTAGATAAATTATTTTTTGTGTTTAATTTATTAACTACATGATATTAATTAAACATTTTATTGAAATATTGAAGGTGATAATGATGACCTAGATTTAATAATACTAATAATAATAAAATACTATTTTTATAATTATTATTAAGTTGGGAATATAATATTTTTGTGTATATATATAATGTGTAAATACATATGAGTTATATATATATATGAAGGTGTATGTGTGGATATATGTATACCTATAATCAGTATAAATATATATATATATATGGGTGAATTTTAATATATAATAAATTATTATTTAACATATTTATATATGGGAATATAAAAAAACACAATGTATATATATGGACTAGAGCATGAATCAAAAATATTTATTGATATAATATAAAATGGATTTCAATGGAATAATGGAATAAAAGATATTTTATTGAGGTATGGGGTGATGCAGATATAGAATGTATGCATTTTCATTAGGATAATTTATAACACGTGTATGATCAGAAAAAATAATAATCCGAAAACAAATGAATTAAATAAGAATTGATATAAAAGGGATGACTTTATGGAGAGGTGAATCACCACTTTGGAGGAATCCTCCTCCCCACGCTTGTCTCCCTATCCTATTTTATTCCTCTATTTGTTATTAGTATATTTTTTATTTATAATTTTCAAATATATCTCTTTATTATCACATGGGATATTGGATGGATTGAGGTTTAGTTGGTGTCGTTGGGTTCATATGGATGAGTAGAATTTTATTTGTATTTTTTAAATGAAACGTATTAATTATGTTAAAGATTTAATCAAATATTTTTAATTTACAATGACTATGATAATTCTAAATAATGTCGAAATGGGTATGGTTTGTGGAGTTATTGGAATGTGATCATTTTTTGGATGCGTGCGAGTGTTGTTCAAGTGATAAAAACATTAATAACCCTTGACATTAAATTTGAAAACCAAGAGGTCGGAAGTTCAATATATGATTGGGATATCTTCTATTCATTTTCCAGGATGATTATTTATTATGTACTTTATTTATCCCAATCTTGATTTTGACCGCATGTGAGTGTGTATATAACTATGAAAGAAATTGTAATATATTCATCCCAAGAGTGATTTTTGTGTAACATGTTGCCTAATTTTTTGAGTTCACATGATATTATATAGGTATTATATACACATGATGATGTGATATGTCGAAATTTTATGTTTATTCTATGATATTTTTTACAATTTAGTAGTAAGATGGGTTAGTTCTTGAGAACTGTGGACCATCATATGGTTTAAAACCCTCATGGGGGTGTTTTGTTAGGTTGCAATGGTGAAGATGATGGAACTAAGAAAAGATACATGTAATGAACACTTGGAGGCTTGATCAGATGTCGTGTGTTAGGGGAAAGATGGTTTTGGGGCTTTACCTAAGGGATGTGATGGTCTGGTGTCCTCACATGAGGTATTTTGAGAACAAGAATGATGATGAGTGGACCCATGACAAGTGTTTGTGTTTTAAGCCATGATCAGGTCTATGACATTATGCCTTACCATTTTCGAGAGATGGATTTCTATTCTGTTCCTTGTCAATTAGCTTACTAACACTCATTGTTGAATTTTGTTCTCAATGTGCTTGTCCATTTAAATATTGATTCTATGCTCCCTGTGATGGTCCATTTAAATATGGATTCTAAGCATCATGCACTGGTCCATGATCTATAACACATTTAAGTAATATCATTCGTACATGGACTTGAAGCAGTCATTGTCTGTGGATTAGTGGCTTCTTGGTTCGGGAAATAATTCTTGGTTTTGGATTGTATTTTTATGCTTCCCATATTCATTATTATTATGTAATACACATGTTAAACATTAGAAAACCAAGTAAGGATACATTGGTAGTGTTATAAATTATCTTTTAGTCACACCCTACCCATGCACATTTATGAACTTTTAGATATAATGAAAGACATGTCGACGGGAAAGGAACTTATGGTAGAAGGCTGAACAATTGATCATAGAGGTGAGGATTGGGTAGGATTAGATCTGATTGACCAGTAATTTTTATTTTATGTTTTTTCAAACATTGGGTTGTATTTCCATAGTGTTAGATAGTAATTAATATTATGTATGTCATCATTAGTTTAACACATTTTCTATATTTGTTTATTCATCCTTCTATTATTATTATTTTTAATCATCATCAATGACCTGATAAAGAGGTTACAGTCTCCCCACTATCATACATAGAATTTGGCTGTTAGTTGAAACCCTCTTATATATGGGGGGAATGCATGAGGTATTGTAGCATTCCATCTTGAACTTGTTGTTCTGGATATGATGTTACAATATAAACTAAAGAAACATATACCATTATTTCTATAACAATGAAGATATTATGATGGTCTTATTGTAAGTTGTATTTTTCTTCATTTAGGGGAACCAAATAGCGAACTATTCAAATATTAATGATGGTTTGAATAATTTTTATAATTTATATATCATTATATAATCTATGTATTTGAATAAAATGTATAAAGATAGATGTCCCTTGATTATGTGAACAAATTATCTTTCAATAATTTAATATTCCATTCCATGAAAATAGGAATGTGAAGAATAATATGAAAAAATGATATATATATATATATATATATTGGATATAGGTTTCCATATTTTAGATGGTTTTTTTTTGAATTTAAATAGGTGTTATTTCATGGGAAATATGGAAAATACCATGATGAGTTTGAAGACATTGTGTGATATTCTCATTCATTGTAAAATCATGATTCCATGTATGGATATATATATATATGGAATGAAGAGGTTATTAAAATACAATATTTGATATTTTTTATATATTTATACATCAATTTAGAAATATAGGTGTTTCACTGATATATCTACACGAAAGGAGAGGACAAAACAACATTCAACATCATCACGTCTAGGGATGGAAGGGAATGGAATATCACTGTATTATCATATCTATTTTAAAATAAAACATATGTTTTATTTATATTAGGAGAGTTTAGTGAATAAAATATTGAAATTATTTAAATCATGGATTGATGGTTTTTTGTAAATATATATTCTTAGAATAATAAGAAGAAAATATTCTCAAGTACACATCCATAATACTTTTTTAGAACTGTTTTACTTTTATTATTGTTTCTTGAGAGTGTAGAAGAATAAAATGAAATAGAAAATTCTAACAACATGAAATTATTGTATATAATAAAGGTACATTGTTATCCATGTGATCATACTATCTTAATTCCCATATATGATGTATTAGTTTCATCCTATTTAGAGTTGAAAGAGGAGCGTCATATAGGATATCCAAATGCATCTACCTAGAATAAAATATAAATTGTGTTTCAACCTTGCATTATTAATGTGGTGATACTATGATGTTTATAAACATATAACATATATCACCATTTGATTTAATAATTATATATCCTTCTAAATAAGCATGTTGTGTTTTTTAGCATACTTTACACACAACAACGAGTCTAAATGAACCCTGATATAGTAATCCATTATAAAATTTCTATAAAATTTGTAGATATGAATTGTAATAAACCAATTATAAAAAATATGTTTAAATATTTAATTGATTAGTTAATTATAATAAGAATTCAATCTTTAGAAAAGAAATTTCATTCTTTAAGAATATAATTCCGTGAGAAATGCGTTTTATTAAATTTAATTGGTGAACATTATAATAAATTTCTACAGTTTTTATATTTTTTTTAATGAAAATAATTTCTTAAAGATGAACTTTGAAATTATCATAAGAAGAAATTTATGTATTTCTCTAAAAATACTTTGTTTCCACTAAATAGGGAATACTATTATTTTTAAACTATCTTTTCCATTCATTAAATCAAGTATTGTTATAGTCCAATTATTTTGTTAATTTCATATTAAAAAAATATACATTAATTATAAAAAAAATAAAATTAATCCTATATGAAATAGTATTATTCTTTATTTTTGTATAAGCTAGTTTTTATGCTTAAAAACAATTTTTTATATAAAACATTTGTGAAAAATGTTTTTTACAAAATAAATTAATCTTATTACTTTTGATAAATTATTGTACAAAATGCTGTTGATTATAATTTCCAAAAATATTTTTTATACTCATTTTATTATTTTTACCAGTCATTTAAAAAATATAAATTATTTTTTTGATTAAAAATTCATATTTTTAAAGTTATTTTCTATTTCATTTTTCATGTTTATTTAAAAATTTTCTCTACAAAATATAGAAATATAATATATTAAAATATATTTAATATTAAAAATAATATTAATTAATATAATTTAAAAGGTTCACATTAATTTTTGGTCGTAATGAATATTAAAAATAGTAAATTTTTGCTACAGCGGTTACAGTTAAAACGGTTTACCTGGAAATTAAACAAATATAAAACAATAGTAATTTCAGATAAAGAATCCTAGTTGTTATATAACTATGCTATTTAGTTCCTACATTATCTTATATTCTAATTATTAACAATATTTTTCAACATTCTTGGGAAAAGAACCTTATATCATTGATATAATTTATGTAATTCCAAGTGTGTTCATCCCTTCTCTTATTAAAGGGTTCCTCATATCCTTAATTATTCACATTATTTGATCCTTAAATATTATGAAATATCTACCCTAAATTCATCCGAAAAATATTTACCTCCGTCATTTAGACGATCTTTTCTACTAAAAAATTCTTTGTGGGATTAAGATGTAATTCAAAACTGATCTCTAAAAGAATACGTCTTAATATTAACCCAGATCATTCAATTTTTTATATTATAACATATTTTAAAAATATATAATATAAAAAAATAAAATTATGACATCACTGTCACAAATATATTTACTTTTTATTAATATGAACTAACAAATAATTTCTCTCCTTTTTTCCATAAATTGTGAAATGCAAGGATTACCCATGCTTTCGTGTGGACTACCACCTCATCATACCAATATGGTTCATATTCCATATCCATATATCATGGTTTTATATTATAACGGTATTAATTTATTTATAAAAAATTATGATATAATAATTATTCTATATAATTAAATTATTATTTACCATTATTTTGTTCCATCCATCAAAAATTGTAAATCAACACTAGTGCGTGCATAAAAACTACTATCTCCACAATGTTCGGTAATTCAGTTTTTGTGACCAATTTATATTAATAAATATAGATGTTTTTAAAATAATAAAAAATTAAAAATATTACTTTATAAATATTATAGATATAATGTAACTATGTTCAAAGTGAATGTACTATAATTTCAAAATCATAACGTAAATAAAAATTGAAACAGTTAACACCCAGAAAAATGACTCTAATAATAAATTATTACTACATTGGTGTTGAAAAATTATAAATGGACCATATATAGTAATATTTTTATTAATATTTTTCTTTTATATAATAATAATAATTTTAAATTTATTGTACAATAGTTTAGATATATTACAAAGCAAGCCAGCCTAGAGTTAAGTGTTATACATAGAAACATCTTTTTTACTAGGATTTTTATTATTAAAATTCATATAATGAGATTATATGATTTATATTTAATATATATATATATATATACATTCTTATAATTTATTTCTATAAATTATATTTTTCCTAAAATATTTATCTCTCTATGTACTCAAAAGGAAAAAATAATTTTTTAAAGTAAAGAAAAAATTATTTTACCTTTAGTTGTAAATAAATTTATTCTATGTGTATAATTTAATTTATGTTTTGTAAATAATGTATTATATATTATTCAATCATTTATTAAATACATTTTCACATGATTTGTGTTCAATGAATTTTTTAAAATTAAATATTATTTCCTTTTCAGAACAAGTTAATTTTAAATTATTATATAAAATGTGAATGGAATCATTATTTTAATGTTTAATATATGAATACTTTATCCCATAGATATGAATACACTTTTCTATGAATATTGATTTACTATTTTCCTTGATCATTTTCAAAGTATTTTTTCCCTTTCTATTTGGGGTGTTTTTATGGTTTAAATATGTGATTTCAAAACTAAAAGGGTATTTTCATAAAGGAAATGTTTATGTGACCATCTAAATATATTTTCATCTATGAAAAAATCCATTGATATTACTTATGGTTTAATTGGGATATGATCTAATGATAATATGATTAATTTTTTATTTAGATGGTTTATGATTTTGATGATGAAATATTGATGAACCCTATTTTCTTTTCCATGGGTTATGTAATGATGATATGATATATACTTTTATGATTTTATGGATTTAATATAAAGGTTTTATTATTATTTTATCGATGGGTATGTTATATACTCCAATGAATTGGGTAAAAATTGAATATTTATGATCCAAACATTAGCTAAAAGGGAGGTTATCCAAATCCCAAAAGTGGGTACATGGGATGTTATCCCAATCCCAAAATAGGGTACATGAGAGGCTATACCAATCCCATTATTGGGTACCTAAAAGGTTATACCTAGCCTAAAGTAGGTAAAAAAGTGGTTAGATTGATAAAACATGTGATTAATCTGTTGTTTTTAATCCTTTTCATAATATTTGAATGATTATTATTATCACACACTTCATTATCGTCTCTTATATCATGTTCTTATTCAAATGTTATATACTCAGGGATCATGTTCATGATTATGATATAATTCATTTCTTATGAACTGAAAAAATGATGGTATCATGATTGATTTTAATGATTTATTAATTGTTGGGTATGATTTTATAATATTATTACATTATATCATACCATTAATATTATCTTATTCTTAGTATGATCATTGAATAATCTCCCACATTTTTACCCATAATGGTCGTTGGAGCATGCCCATTATTATGTTTTAATTTCCAAGGTTTTGAATAAAATCTATAAGAAAAGTATTATTAATAAAAGTGATATGGGAGAATAACTAATGTGATATGTTGAATATATTTCACAAAATAAGATGATTATATATCTAGTATCCAAGGACTGTAAACAGTTAGAGTTATCGAGCACGTTTTTTTCAAATATATTTAATAATCATCTGAAATAATATAATATTCATAAATTCATTAATTGGTTACCTTCGGGAATAGATCCCCAAGTCTATAAAATGAAGGTTCATCAATTGATTGGTGCGATGCATTAGAGATGAGAAAATGTGCTAAGGATTGAATTTTTATCCTTACAAAATCCATTGTAATAACCCTATTAAATATTATTACCTGTGTGGAACAATAACACATCATTATTCAATACAAACTAGATTATCCAATATGTACAAACTGAATAAAATTTTATTTCTCTATATTTTATATTTCAAGTTAATTATGTGTATTATGTTCACTCACAGAAGAACATGTTGAATAACTACTCCTAATAACAAGTGAATAGGGTCCTTCAATAAGAGGATTAAACATAGAGAAATGAAAATGAAAATTGATAACACACTTATTTAACCCCTACCCTATTTGGGTGTATCTAGTTCCAAAAAGTGGTCTTAATGAAAAAATAATCTATCTGAATTCATCATTTCATATCTAGTATTTTAATTCATAATGAATATTCTTGATATAGAATCAAGAGTGAATGATCCTATATTTTATGAGAATAAATTTTATAAATTCATGAAAAAAGTTATGTAATAAATCAAAAAAATATTGGAATTATTGTTCCTTTTTTATTTATGGAATATTATTTAATCATTATCATAGTGAAGTGTATGAGAACAATTTATAAAATCATCAAATTGATGAAAATTCTAAGAATGTATTTATGAATTATTTAGATGAATAGGTATTTAAAAAGTGTATCTCATTATAATCTTTAATAATATATGTGTTTGATATTAGAAGATCTATATAGTAAAAAATAAATCTTGGAGAAAAGAATCCATGTTGTTTCAAATGATGTGCATATACTTTTTAGTCATCCAAATGTTCATTTGATTGAAGAAGAGTGTTATTTAAAAAAAATATAAATGGTTATGATCAATAAAATGACTATCATGAAATTTTCAACTCTAATATTGGTAAAGAAAACAGAATCATTGTTAATATATGTTCTATCCCAATGGAATATTGTTCTAGATAAAATTAATTAGAAAAATCTATATCACTAGGATATATTGAAGATGAAGAAACCACATAATTTTAATAATATGAGACCTTTTCCTAAACCAGTAAGTTCATATTCAATTCTTAAAATATGAAGTTGAATTGATAAAAGTTTATGGTCTAATAAAGTGTTCTTTCATAGAATATTTGGATATAAAACAACATTTTCATAATATATGATATTATTTGAGAAGAATCCATCACAAATATGGGAATGGAAATAAATAATAAAAGTGACATAATTGAAGAACATATTTAAAAGGTAAAACCAAGTATGTAAGGGATAATCTGAATTAAGTATCTGTGATTGTTCTTAGATATCTATACAATGTGAATTTGAAAATTTCAAAACATTAAAGGTGTTATAATATTCATAATATTGGACGAAAAATGGTGATGATGGGTTTTAAAATTAATGGACTTTAGGGGGGATATCATATTAAGAGGAAGAAGTTAGAAGACAAAGTGTCATACATGTAGGATTCCACATGTTGTGGGATACATAGAAATATGGATCCTAGTAATATACAATAAAAACATCATAAATTTGATATAAATGGTTATAAATGGTGTATAGAACTACAATTTTACATTTTTGTTATGATTGTAAACATTATGTCTATGTGTGTGGAAGATTGAAGGTTTCATAAGGATGAGTCTTCTATGGGAAACTATATACAAATATAATAATATTTCATGAGGTATTATTATATTGGTTAATGTTATATTTGGGTTACCCATGGTTAGATATAATGAACTAAATAAATAATAATTGAAAATTATTGTCTGAAATACTATAATCCCACGATAAGAAGTTTTTCTGCTTGTAATGATGATAAATATTACTTATCCAAAAATAGATTTAGTGTGCTAGGTGATTATCTTACAAGAATGAATACAAAGATAATAAAATATTATCTAATTTAATTATAATATTTTGAAACATAGAATGAATATATGGTTATAATTCCCAAGATAAGAACAACATACCATAAAATGAAAAAAAAAATTAGTGTAGGACAGGTTAATGATTTTGCAAAAGTACATTAAAGAAAAGGTTTATCGAATAATAAAGGGAGGCCAACTTCAACAACATAGATATAAAGATAAAATTAATAGGAATTTATGAGTGTATTAATTCACACTATAGTAAAGAGATCAAATATAACTTCATGATTGTCCCTTTCATGATAAAGGATGTATGAAAATGGTAGAGGAAAAAATATTTATCCAAATAAGGATGTGGGTAATAAAAGGATGATGCTCACTCTAAAATTTGATCATAAAGAAAATATAGTGATAAATTCCATTGAAATTATTAAAAATAAATATTTTAAATGTTTTGTGAACTTGCCACTACAAATAAATAATTGATAGCCATGATGAAATGGTTTTCCTAATCTGACCACCCACAATCGTCTACTTTATGACATTGGAGGTACCCCTCCCCCTTATAATTTATTTCTAAATCTAGTTAATGATGTAATTTAGGATCAAATGGGATATGCGGTCCATCTGAGATTTTCTCCATGTTTTCATTGATAAAGTAGGGTATTAAATATTATGGAATTTAAAGAATTATATTTTTAAATCTACATATTCGTACAAAAATTAAATAATATACAAAATATATAACCCTCAGGAAGAATATATGGGGAGAAGGAATTGAACGCAGCTTAATGAAGGTAACTATAGTTCCAATGTTGAAAAAATTCAACACTAATGACAAATATATAACCATAAATAATTCTTTTTTATCTTGTTAAAACATGATGGAATCTGGGTGATCATGAAAGAATTAAAAAATGTAGTAGGTTTCATGCATATTATAAGATATCCTAGTTTCAAATCCAAGTACCAATACTTCTAAGAAGTGTTGAGACATTCTTGGAAGCCTCTCAAATCTATTTCAGGATTTCTATCATGATGGAAGTCTATGAGGAGTACATGGGTAGATTTATTGAGAGAAAATATATTTAATATTTTGCATATATGTTTCTATGAAATAGACAATTGATATAATCTTACTTGTATTTAGGATACCTATAATATTATTTAAGAAATAATGGTACCCAAAATTTGTACTAACAGGAATTTCAAATGAAAAAACATTTGATCAAGTGGTGTGTTGTTGTTCACAAAATCATGGGAAGTTATAGTGAAGAACATATTAGTGGTTTATCTTTATTTGAAATAATAAATGATCCATGTGAACATTTATTGAGTAATGGTTCCATGAACTATCAATGGTTTTGTATTTACAATATGTATGTATGTCAACCTTGGGTTTTAATATTTATAAACAAACTTTTTGGTGATATTTTAATTAATATAATAAGTATTTATGTCAGTTATGATGCTTTTCATTGATCTTTCTATATATTTTATATGAATTTATAGTGAGTTTTATTAATAAAATTTATATTGATAACAAAAAATATGGTTCATATTCCATGTTATGAATAATTTTTATTAGATGATTTATTTAAAACCCATTTCTATTTTTTAAAACTTTCCCCTTATAATTATTTAACGTAATTTAACTTTTCTCTAAAAATTTTATGAATATTTAAAGAATAAATCATGAGAGTGGAAGAGATTTTTTGGGTTCAAATTATATTTTTATAAATCTATTAATGGGGATAATGATCCATCAATATATGTAATTAATTAATTAATGAACATGGAATGATTTCTATTCTAAAATTTGGTGCAAATATTTTATTGAAAAAGGGGGTGTAAATGGAATTGGTACGCTTGAGTGAAGGGTTAAATGACATTTATTTTTAATAGAGAAAGGGGGAGATATAAGATAAATGGGTTTGGACATTATATAATTTTGTCAATAAAATTAAAAGGAGGATAATGTTTCAATCACAGTTTTGTATTATTCAATTTGATGACCATGTGTTTAGGGATGATATATTGAATAATATTTGAATATGATTCTTTTAGGTCTATTATGAATCCATAAAAAAGTTATGTTTCATGAATGAAATTTTATATTAATGATTCCATGAATATGTGGTTGGTACTTTTATAATTAAAATATATATATAATGTTATATATATATATAATACTTTGAATAGTTATAATATTTGTAAAACAGTTAGTTTATATCCTTGGATTAGTTTATTAAATATGTCATGAAGGATAAAGGTATTTTTTAGATATCATGAGTGAATGTAAATGAATCTAGATTTAGACTGTATGTATATTAATAGTTACTTGAATAGGTTTTATACATATAGTGTTTGACTTATCTGTTTTTAATTATCACAAACCATGATTAATTTTATTTTTTTAGGTTAAAACTTATTCAATCATGTTTACATATAACCTTAATCACTTATGTTAGTTTATACCTCTTAATACATGTTAAAAAAAATTGTATAAGTATAATTCACTGATAAGGATAAGTCACTGACACGTGACATAGAAATATATGGGACATTGTGTCATCATGTTACTAATATCCTTTTATAATTTTTTCTACAGGGCAGTCGCAATTGATGTTTGATTTTACAATGCCATGAGTCACTGAATCATGACCTACAGATAGAGTGACAAATCAAAACACATAATTTTTTCTAATTATAAGCTACTTATAGTTGTGTTACTAATGCATTACCTATCGACTGACCAAGCTACTGATCCTGAGTTACCAATACTTGTTTGGGACATAGAAAAAATGACTGACTGATCTAAGCTACCATTCAAGGCTTATAAAAATTTATTATATCTCATTTAATTTAAAAGTTACATATAACATTAATATTTACTAATCTTTGATCTTATTATTATATTAATGATCTTTTTTTTATTTTTTAGAATTATTTTAAGAATTCTGGAGATAAGTACGAGGTATGAGGTACTAGAAAATGTTCTTCTTATCAACTACATTGTATGAAACTATTACTGGATCCAAAAATGAGAAATCGGGGGACCATAAAAATATAGCAAGATGCTTGTGAAACATAGGTCACACATGAACTACCCGTAGTGTACATTGATCAATACTCCTAAGATCCTAAAAGGAAGAACATTTTACTACAAGAAGAAGATTTCATCCACAAAATCATACACCTCACTCGAATCAGAAGACAGAAGCACTCATGACACTCTTTTTTTCTTTATATTTCCCGATGTCGACTCTAGAATCAATTATACCGCCTTTACGGAGTTCAGAAGCTGAAAAGCACATCACACCGATCCTTCTAACTCTATTATATTTAATTTATGCTATTTTATAAACTGTTTTAATTTTTTTGAATTGTGTGTAACTTTGTTTAATAAACCAATAGTGATTCTTGTAATAAATAGAAGATACATTGATATCTTCACAAAAAATTAAATTTTTCATCTTACGCTACCCATGTATAATAGTTGAATAGGTCCCTGTGTGGCCTGTTGTAATTTTCACTCCCATGAAAACTGGAAAACAGGTCTATTTGACATGGAAATATATTTCTGTTGTTATGTACCCAGATCCAAGATGGGTATCGTATTTATTTATATAAATTTGTGGTGGGTAGTGTTCACCAAGTGGAGGGGACTAAGTTCACCTTGAGACAGAACCTCTTGTTTTAAAATCCACTATGTTTTCAATGTTATATTTTCACTAATTTATTTATTCATTGAATACATTTATACACTTTTATATTTAATATTAGATAGTGTCTATATTAGAATCTGTTTTAATAGATAGATTTCAAAATTTAAATTAATAATTAATTTTGTTTAATTGAGAACTAATCAATCATTGAAAAATCATTCAGACAATCAATTCATTTATAAGTCTACTAATTTTATTAACTGGACCATATTTTATTTTATATTGAAGGACATTTATATAAATATTTTAACACATAAATTTTTATAGGAACTCAATTTACCCCCTCTTGAGTGCCGTACTCCAAGCAACATTTTTGTATCAAAGGTATAAGGACCCGAACTTAATAATTATATAATATTGAATTATGTTAATAATTCCCAATGAGGATATTTATAGTTTTAGGTCTTTAGAGAATTATAGTCTAACGTATACATAACTACTTGAATGTTATATGTAGACATTTCTACTCATTATCCATTCTTTTCAAAAAATTAAAACACTTAAAGAAAATAAATATGTTTAATTCCATATTTTAAATAGAATTAATTTTCCATGATCCCATACTTGACCCTATTTCACTTTAATTCCACTGGAAAACAATTCAAAAATAAGGTATGTGCATAAAATCCTAGGAAGGGATACACAAAGAAGGAAAACTGTTAGTTTTTTAAAACCACATATAAACCATGAAAAATTTATCATAAGTAATACTTTTCACCTTTATGAAGTAGTAAATACTATTCACTAATTAAAAGCTAATTTCAAACCAATTTGTAACCCAATGATTGCAATAAAACCCCATGAAAGCAAACATAACATATAAAATGTAATCTTGGGACATAATTAGAAATAAACATATGGTCGAATTCCACAAAGTAATTCTTAAAAATGTAATTGAAATACGGTCACCTTCCATACCAAATGCATTAGATGATATAATGTAACAACCCATACTTGTTTTATCATAGAACAACCCATCATCTGGTTTATCACCTAACCACCCATCAAATGTATAAGTACTTTAATATAATCATTACAGATAAAAGATTGAAAATATCAAAATTTCAATCATAAATTTTTTTTCAAAATCCCCAGAAATAATTTCATGATATTTAAATAGTATTATATACCTTCAAAACCAATTTAAACACCTGAATATGTAAAACTTGTATCTGATATTTATTTTCTATTTAAAAACATCACAGATTGTTAAGGAATCCAAACTATCAAATAATACATGCATGAGAAGTAAGGTTGTTGTTGCCGCATACATTAAAAAAACATTCATTTTATTTTTTAGTAAAATGCATCATCGAAATGTCAATCCCTTGGAATGAAATTAAAATTAAAATGGTTTTATCACACACCGTATGATATAAGGAGATGTATATTATCAAAATATGCCTCAGTGAATGGATATTGAGACGATGTCCCTTACCTCGAGTCTGACTTGTCTCGTATGTTGCTTATTCTTATTAACAAGAAAACTGAAGTAAATTTATATTTGCATCCGAATATATTTGATTTTTATTATTCTTTTATATCAATTATTACCTTTATATAATAATTAGTTAATTATTTGAGTTCATATCAGACATTTTGTCATTGTTCGGAACATGAGACAAAAATGAACTTGTTATAATTAAAAATTGTCCATGTGGTCAATTTTAAATTATATACAGAGTGATATTAATTATGTAGAAATAATAAATATCATATATATATATTTATATTTATATAATTTATGTATTTATAATTTTCCATAGCATTCGAATATATGAAATGAAATCCACCATTCCTGGAGACAGTAAGCTGTGTGTATGCATAGACGCTACTTTAATTTCTTTTTCATATTAAACTAATTAACACTAAATGATACAAAGGTATATTATAATTCGAGGGTAATATATATTTTATATATGTTACATAAAATCATTAATTATATCCTTTATATGTTCCATGTATAGCACGAATGAGTAATATCACTTTGAGGGGGCGGTAGTCCGCACTTCCTCAAATGAAATTATTATATTTATACAACATGATAGGAATAAAGGTATATTCTAAATGAGAATTAAATAATAATTTAGATTAAATAAATATCATACATATAATATATAATTAAAATTCTATCATAATTACCACCTTAATAAGTGGTAGGAGAAGATTGAACAATCATCATTTCGTGAGGTTGTAATTCTCCATCTAAAGAAACAGTAGGTTCTATACCAATTAAAAAGAGATGTTTGTAAGTTTAGTTAGAATAATTCTCATAAAAACAACCTAGTATATTTAATATTATTGTTCTGTTATAAAATAATTTAATAAAAAGAGGTTAGGAGGATGGAAAAGGAAAATAAAATAAAGAATCTTTAGAGAAGACATTACCTCAAATCGGGTAACTCATTTTGATTTAACCTAAAAGGAACTATTAAATTTCCTTATTCCCAATGTAATGCTTATAGGAGGAATAAAGGGATGTTGGGAGCATATTTTAGAAAATTTTGGATGATCCAAGGAATCATGAGAGCTATGAGTAAGTGTTAGAGGTGGTGTCCTTTTATAAGAGGGAGGAGGGGCACTCTAGGAATGTTTGAATGTATTATTTTATTATTAATTGATTTTCAAATTCTAATAACTCAAAAGTGAAATATTTCAAATAAAAGATGAGTATGGGAATAAATAATCTCAACCAATGTGTTTTAGACAAGTTTAGGTCATAAAATTAACCTTATCTATTAGCTTTAACCATTAGTAAACTAATTTAACTTTTACCATGTCTTCTTATATATCGATATTATATGGTTAATATATTTACAAAAAAACATTAAGAGACAAAAAATGGATCATTAAAAAAAATTAACATCATATATGTATCTTGGTCTAATCATATATTTTAGGACAATGATATAATTTAATAAAATAGTATTTTTTTAAACTCAATTATGTCAATTTTTATACCATTTATATCATGACCTTTTAAAAATCGTTTAATACATTTTTATTTTGACGAAAAATCATAATTTATAATATAAAATTTCATAAACATATCTAAAATTATTGTATGACATCAAAAGTTTCAAAATAAATTTAGTTTAAATTTTATAATCTCATTTATTCAAATCATTCATTAACAAGGTAATCACTACATCTTTGTTGTGTCATAAATATATTTATTTGTATGATATTTAAAAATTATAGATAAAATACCATTATGTAGGAAATATTTTTATCTTTCTAATGAATAATTATAGTTTATGATATAACTTATACATACCCATATAATAATTTTTTTACTAAAAGATACGTTTTATGTTATATTTTCCTTATCTTTAAATTAAATGTAATTAAATGTCATTTTCAAACAAAAGTGGCTCAATGGGGTCCTTAAATCGACACAAGGATGACCATTTTTAGAAATAACTCATTAAATAGGGTTAGGAATTGTGTTTGGGTAATTTAATGTTATTATAATCTTATTTTTACTCTTATTTACTAGATTTACCCTTTAACCATGGTAAAAAAAATATTTATTGGAGTTACTATTCCAAATGTCTAAAAATAAAAGTTACCTATTAACACAATTTGTACCACCTAATTAAAAATATGGTATCTATTGTTCCAATTTCAAAACACAATAGTTTTAGAAATTAATTTAAAATTAATTCTTGTTTTCAAAACCCAAAAGCGTGTTTTTAAGAAATCATAATTATCAAAAGATTGACATGTGTTTATGTTCGATTTCTATGTGAAATTACTAAAATATAACAAATTTGGATTAAAATATAAAAATATAATGTAATTAAACGTTCAAACAAACTAAAATGACACTATAATCTTGTAAATAAAATATATGAGAAGACAGTTTTGACTTAAAACGGTATTTTTCAATATTGATTAAAAATGAACATTATCAGAAAAATACCAAAAAAATTTCCCATAGTGAATATTGATGTCCCTATTCTAAATGAAAAGATTATTTTTTCAATTAGAACATATAAAAGTGACAAAAACATGATTTAAAAAGGGTTCACCATCAAAAGGTGGCAAAACTACCTTTTAAAAATATTTGAGTATTTATAGTTAAAATCTGATTCATTCTCATTTTAAGCCTCTAACATGTATTGGAAAATTTTAAAAACATTTAACAAAAATGTATAATAATATTTTAGTTAGTTCTATTCATTCTCAACAATTAAATGGATAAGGTTTAACTACCATTAAAAATTAAAAAATTATATTAATTTTTTTAATATGACTTAGCCTAGCATGAAATATGAGATTTTGGAGAAACCCATTGTTGTGTATCAGGTACCTCAGAAAACATAGAATCCCCTTTAAATTAAAAATTAATATTTAATTAAAAAATATTTATAAATATGAAATGACTTATTCTTTATTTAACTGGGATGTTATACGAGGGATCATTAATTTCAATGTTTTCAATAATTGTAAATAATTTCAACAATGTTTAAATTTCTATTTTAAATATCCTTAAATTTATAGCAGTTCAATATTTATACTTCATTAACATCATTAAATATTGATTTAAATGTACAATACATAAGATGATGGGGCTAATAATAGTTCTCCGTATTTCAATGGAAAACATTATGCCAGTGGAAAATTAAAATGAAAATTCATTTTTAAAGCATGGGTTTTGCAATCTGGTCCACAATAATTGATGAATATAAGGTTAATAATAATAATAGAAACACATGGGATGATTCTACTAAAAAAGACTATAATAATTATTATAAATCCATGAATTCCTTATATTTTTCTTTAGGTGATGAATAATTCAATATGATTTTTTCGTGTAAAACAACCTATGATATTTGGGATATTTAGAATTTTCAAATGAAGAAACCACTAATATTAATGAAATTAGAATTAATATATATACTATTTAAAATGATAAATTTTAAATGAATCCTTATGAACCTATCTATGACATATATCTCATGTTCCATGAGATTGTAAATACCATGATCTCTTTGGGAAATGATATTCCTTGCCAAGGCACAAGTCATGTGAATGATAATATAGTTACCTGAAATATTGAGAGAAACCTAAGTGCCAATAAGTGAATCTCATGACCACAACACTCTTCCAATAAGGGAGTTGATATGTAAATAGAGGATGTATGAGGATGAATTTAATGTTAATAGAGAAGAAGATGACAAATTAAAGTGAAAGTCAGTGGCTTTCAAAACTATTGCTTCTAACCACAGAAAAAAGAGAAAATGCAAGTTCATGTTGAATGTTCTAGAAATGAATAATCACTAAGTGGTAGTGATGAGGAAATGGATCAGCTGGCATGAAGACTGAAAAAATATATAGATAGAAGGAAATCTTAATAAAGAGAAGTTATAAAGGGATATATGACAACAAGGGAAACTGTAAAACGGATTGTAAGTTATGTGATAATACAAATGAGTTGTTATTCATTTAGTGTAAGAGATGATGACATGTAAAAGAAGACTCTCTGAAATTAATGATAAAACGAAGTTTGAGGACAATGATAAGAATTATCTAGAGGCCACCTAGAGGTCTTAAGAGGATATATCCATTGAATCATAATCATTAAATAATGATAAGGCTGCCAATGAGAACAAGTGTATATATTCGAGGTAACTCAAGAATCACCTTTACATAATTCTTAATATTTTATAGTTGAATCTGATTCCAAAAAATATGAAAAATGAACAGATGGATGAATAATGAAACATTATTTAGGATACTATAAATTAAATAAAGGATAAGTATAAATATCCCAAGAAGAAACATGCTCTTTCAGTTTAAATTGAGTTTGAACTTACTATAGAAAATGAAATGAATTCTTCGTTTCCCAATAAAAATAATAAACATAAAATATCTATTGATGAAATACAGAAGGATTTATAGAAATGTAAAAATGTTAAAAAAACTAATTCAAATTCTTGGATAGAATGTTTTTCAAAAATAAACTACTGGTAATGGTTCTCAACTAGGGAAATGAAATTTTATTAAAAATTATTGTCTACAAAAATATAGAAAATTTGGTTTTTTTCCCCAGAATTTAACATTCTATTAATGTTATTGTACTGTCAATTATTTAATTTCTAGTGGATTCTCTGGATATAATAGAGTTTATTTTTATATGAATTTATTAACTAATTAAAGGAAACCCATGAAGAAAACCTGGCTTCCGAAATCATTAACAGCTAATGTTACTGAACCTAAGAAAATTTGGGTACACAAGTCTTTTCATATTTGATTTATTTTTATAATAAGGTTATTTGAAGAGTTCATTAAATATCATATGATACATGGTCAATGGGTGTTCAACAAATATGACATGGGACTATTTGAGCATTAATAACCTTAGAATAATGGATGGTTGTAATGTCACCATTAGTGATAATGAAAAAGGTAAAATAATTGGCATCAGCCAAATTGGTTACTCTAAATAAGTTTTAATTTATAACGCTTTTTTGTTGATAGTATATAGTATAATCTTCTTAGCATTTCCTAATTATGTGATTATGGAGTTCAAGTTAACATTGAAAATTATTCTTGTACTTTATTCAATTGTAAATATGATTGAGTATTTATTGATTTTAGAAATGAAATATTTTATGATTATACTTTTGATTCCTTATTTTCTCTAGAATATTATTTCCTTAATGTGTTTCATAAAAAATATTGTCATTAGTATACAATAATAGGCCAATGAAACATTCACTCCATTATAAAGCATACTAGAAAGGTACTCGACAATTATCTACCTAAACATGATTTTCCAAATGATAAATTCTATAATCCTTCTCAAAAAGTATAGAAACATACTATATCATTCAAACCAAAGAAAGATGTTTCAATTTATCAACCTCTTCATTTACCTCACATGTTTTTTCTTGTACCTTCTAGTGTTTCAATTTTAAATGGGAAGCACTAAGTCTATGTTTTAGTATTTGACTTTTCTATGTATAAATATAATTTATTTTTAGCTCACAATGTGAATATTTCTCTTATTTTACCAAGAAATATTTATATATAGAAATTGTATGTGGACATAGAATCAAAACCTTAAACATTAACCATGTACTTGAGTTTGAAAATAAATAATTGGAATCTATTTTCACTAAAAATAGCTATAGTAAAAAAATATCTCCTCCTAGGACACCCGAGCATAATGTGGCTATACAATGGAAAAATATAACCTTATAAAAAATATTGTAAACTATACTTAATAAATATTAATTACTTATTTATTTTTGGGTAGAATCTATGAATACCACATGTAACATAATTAATAGATTTTTAATTTGACATATCCTTAAGAAAACTCCCTATGTGTGGTGGAATAATATGACGCCTAAGTGTAATTACTTCAATGTTTTTGGTTTCAAGGTCTATATATTTAATAAAAAATATAATCATGATAAATTTGAATCCAATATTGATGAAGTAATTTTCCTAAGTTATAAATCCTCTATCAAAGACTATAGATCCTTTAATTGAAAAACCATGTGTGTGGAAAAAACATTACATGTCAAATTTGATGAAACAATCTATGTGAACATAAAACCTCCCTAGAAAATATTGAGGAGGATTTTTCAAATACCAACTTTAATTCTCATCATTCTGAATCTATTGTTAAACAAGAATAAAAATCTTCTAATTTAAGAAAATCTATAGATTCTGACCAAAGGGAACCTGAACATGTAGAAGAACCTAAAATAACTATCTCATATTTTTATTGATCTGTTACAACCATTAATAACCATCCTTTTGAGGATGTAGTTTGATACCTAGATAAGGGTAAACATAATAGATCTTCTACCAAAAAAAGGTTGAACATCAACACCTTCTGTCACATCTTGGACCTAAGAACATCATTGATAAAGTCAAAGTTGAATTTAGGTTGATGCCTATTCAAAAAATATTGTATTAGTTTGAAAAGAAATATGTTTGGGAAACATAATGATTGACCCTAAGACACCTTGAAGATATGCACTATGTTGGTGTTTATAAACAAAGTGGATAAGGACGAAAGTATAGAATGAAATAAGGGTAGATAAGGTGTAGAAGGTTTTAGTCAAGAAGATGTAATTGAGTACAAAGAAACCATTGCACATGTTTCCATAAATGAATCCATTTTGATCCTTCGAGTTTATATAGAAAATTCAAACTTGAAACCTTATCAAATGATTGTTAAAAGTGAACTCCTATATGGTTATATAGTTTTTGGTGTTTTTTGAACAACCACTAATATATAAAATCCTCATTTTTCAAATCATGTTTTCAAATTAACAAAATATTTTTAAAGATTAAAACAAGCCCTAAGAGCTTGATATGATAAGATCAACACTTTAATTATTTCTATATGTTTTACTAAAAAGATTATTGATCCTACTATTTTCATTATTATAATTTCTAATGATGTTTTAGTTATTCAATTATGTTTTTATAATATTATTTTTTGATCTTCTAAAAATTATTTATTTGTTGATTTTTCAAAAATAATGCAAAATGAATTTGGAATGAGGTTAATGGGTAAACTTAATTTCATTCATAGGTTTATAAATATTTCAAAATAAAGAAGGTTTTATTTTAAATAAAGGTAAATATATTATAAATATTTTAAAATAATAATATGGATATCACTAAAGGTTGTGATACTCTTATGTGTACCACCTGTAATTGCATCTTGTTGAAGATGGAAAATCAGTGGATCAAACCATTTATAGATGTATGATTAAGAGTATTCTTTACATAACTGATAACAGACCTGATATTATGTTTAGTGTATGTATGTGTGGTAGTTTTCAAGAAATCTCTAAAGACCCATGCCAACTTATTGTCAATAGAAATTTCAAAAACCTCAATTATACTACATGATTAAGATTTTTCTATACAAGAGGAAAACATTTTGACATAGTTAGTTATTATGATACTGACATTGGTGGTTTCAAGTTAGATAGAAAAAGAACTTATGGAACATATCACTTTTTTGAATGTATCTAATTTCATGATGTGTTAAAAAGAAAGAATATGTGGAATTATCCATTTTAAAAGATGAATACATAGCTGTTGTGTGTTTTTGTGCTCAGATTTGATGATGAAACAGACATTTAATGATTATGGATATCAATTTAGGGATGTCCCTATTAACTGTGACAATACAAGGGCTATTAATATTTATAAGAACTCAACTTATCATTCATGAACAAATCATATTGATGTAAGACATCACATTTTGAGAGACAATTATCAAAAAGTATATATATATATATATATATATATTAATTTCATTGGACCTAAAAATCATCTCACTAATATTTTTACTATGTCATTAAATTCTGAAAGAATGAGTTACAATAGACATGAGTTAGGAATGATCATCTTTTAATGGATCACCAATGATGTCTCACCATTGTTTATCATAGACAATGACTCTCTGATGATGAATCCCCATTGATGACATTCCATTGATGAATCTCTGATGTGAATCACCAATAGGCATCACTAATTTTTCACACTGATCTAAATAGTTATTTATATGTCTGGAAGTTAAAATGTTAAAATTTTATTTGTTTCATTTTATTTTAATCTGCATTTCTTATTTTGTGATTTTAAATCCATAATTAATAAAATTAGGGTCGATCCAACTCATTTTATTACTCCCACTCTCCATCACTCACACTCATTCCCTTGAACCTTTCCCTCCCAAACAACTACCCTTCTCCCTTGAACTAGAAAACATTGAATCTCAGCAATGGATTGAGTTAAGTGTGTCCATGAGTAGTTTTTTGATGAGTCCCATCCTTCTAAGAAGCATAAATTTAATTATAGTGAACCTAAAACAAAACCTATCCATCCCTAACTCATGATCCAAATCATCACCCCATATAATGAAGTGGATTTTAAGTGGTTACTAACAATTATGTTTTTATTGTTGAATGTTTTTCAAACAGAAATATGGTTGGAGTGGTTCACTAACAATGAAATAAATTTTTAACAGTGTCTAGTGAATTAGTTCTATATGTATGCTGAATTTTATCTCGAATGATCAGATTTATTTAGGATTATGTCTTTAGTAAATTGAAGTAGAATTTATTTTTCATCCCACAAGTAGGCATGAAACTTAAAGGTACCCTCTGAAGGTGTGTTTGAACATCATCAGGGAATTTCACCTCCACCTAGTGATATTTTTTCTTATGAGGATGCCTTTTATATGAATTATGGTAATGGTTCTCATAAAAGTGAAATATCAATAGATCTTAATGGTGAATGTAAGAAGTTGTTTGATTTAATTAAATATTTGTTTTTTCTAGGAAAATGGTAATTTTCTTCCCTGAAATACAAAGATATGTTTTGTCTATATTTTTTTTGTAAATGGACATAAGATTAACTTCTGTATGTATTTGATAGGAAATATGAATAAGATGATAAAGCCACACTATAATATAAATTTGTTGTTTTATTCCAAGCCTGTTTATTTAATTCTAGAAGTTAATTATTTTGTGAATGAGGGTGAAGATTCAGTAATAGACAATGATAGGTTTTGCATCCCAAAAGTCATTTGTAAAAGTATTAAGATAAATTGGAATCCTTAGAAGAATATTTGGGTTGAGGAAATTGAAAATATTTATGAAGAATTTGATCTTGTTGAATATACTAAAAGGCCAAGAGATATAGTTGATCTTGATATAAGAACAGATTTTGTTTGGATGTATTTTGACGAGGACAATTAAGCAGAGGAAAACTTTGGAAATGAATCACATATTGATAATAAAAGTGACATGGATATAGGTGGATGTCTAGAACGTATGACTTATTGACAAACAATCCCTAATAGGCCTCTTCTATCAATGGGACCTCTCCTTCATAAAGATGATGATGAGGAAACAGATGAATCATAAAATGTTGAATATATCAGTATAAGTGGAAGTGAACAAGATTACGATTCTAATGGGAAAAATAAATATTGTTACAGTGAGGAAGAATAAGGGGATTAGTGATATGGAGTTAATGAATAAAAAGAAAAGATGATGAATAATCTGGTGAAGAAAATGCAGATAATATTAATGATGAGGAAGAGGAAGGATGTGGTGAATTTGATACTGGATCAAAACATCTTGAGGAGGATTAAGGTCATATTATTGAACCAATAGATCTTACTCTTGTGCACTTTGAGCCATAAAATCTTGTTGATACTGTGTTATTTGAACATGAATCAATTTTTTAATCTCATAAAGCTCCTGAGGCAGTTTTGGTTGAGGAATGTGATCCAGATGTTCATATTCCTGATGATTCTCATGTTAGAGAATATGTTCCAACATCTGTAGTGCAGGAACATTTTTATGCTAGAAAGAAAGCTCTTATTTCGAGGATTCCATCTGTTGAGGTGGAGAAACAACAAAAAAAGTGTTATCATTGATATTCTTACTCCCTGTGATGATATAGTTGTTCTCAAATGGGAAATGATTTCAGGATTTGGGACTATGAATTTGGTGTGATTTAATTCAATGGATGAGAAAAATGATCCTAATGTATCTATGGTAGATGGAACACATACTATTGAAACTAATTCTGTAATAGATCCATATTTTGATTCTATGATTGTACCAAAGCCTATAGATTATATGAAAATGGATAACCTCAATAAGTTTAAATAAGACTGTTTATCATTAGTAAGATCTTTCCTTCCACATCAACTATCTTTAGTGGTGGGTCTTAATGAATATTATGCATCTATATTAATAGAGAGGTTTTTTCTGAAATTGAACCCTGTATGATTTCAGTGGTAGAAGCAATTTTAACATACAATAAAAATATGTGTGATGAACTGATTGTTATGGTTTCATCCATTAATAGTTTAACAAATGAATAAATATATTCCTTAGAAAATGGTCTAAATGCTATTGGAGACACAACTTAGGAGTCTTATAAGGATTCCACTCTTTTACCTATATCCCTTGATTTTTTATTTTTTTAGAATAGTAGTTCAAGATGTAATTAAATAATATAAAAACTCACCATCCATTGATGATCAGACTCCATATTTTGAGATGATTAGAACTATAATAAGATAATATATTCAAACAAGGATTGGTGGCTTAGATCAGGAAAACCTAGCAAAAATTATGAAAAATAATCATAATGTGCTTGATATGGTAATATTTTACTCTAAGGTCACCAATAATTATAAGGAATAGAAAACCAAGAATGTAGACATCTATATTAAGTGGGATTATACTAAGCATCAACGAGATAGTCATTTCTAGTATTTGGTTGAGAATTTAAAACTACCTCTAGCCACTCAAGATTTCAATGAACTAGTCAAGAATCCTAAAGAATTCACTACAAATATAAAGCAGTTTAATGCAAAGTAGGAGGATTTTAAAAAAGATATATACCTTAGTGGATAAATAATAATGGACCTTATCAATTTATTGAATCCATACCGACATAATGAGAGTATTCCAGTTGTGGTCCCAATAGATTCTCCTCTTAGACCTATCATGTACTGTTATTCTCTTACATTTTTACCCTTTATACCATTATCTATACCTTCAGCTCATTCTCTTATTCAAATTAGACCTGTCATTCTTCATGAACATATAGGCCCTACCACCTCTTCTATCCCAAGCCTTGCTCCTTATGTGATTACTAGCATTCTGGTACCTTCAACCAGTATCCCAACTATAACTCTAACCACTACCTCATCTATAACAACATTTTATACCACCACTAATTCTGATAATGGAAAAGGCATGATGTATTTTACATTGGAGAAGTATTTATTGGATGGCGCCTCAATAGGGATCTGTTGTAACCTTTTTTATTATCTCATATAATGTATGTTAAATGACATATATTATATCTTTTCATCTCATTCTTTGTTTTTTATCTTAATTGATTGTTTACTTTATGGTTATTCCAAATGGGATAGAATTTGAATAATATATATCTATGTGGTTCCATGAGATTAAAAGAAATATTCATCAAGATATTAACATAAAACATAATAAGTGATCTATATAATATTTTTGGTTTTCATTAAAAAATTTCCCCTATGATCAGTATAATATGTTTATAAGACCATAATTTTATCATCATAATTCAATTGGTGTGGTATATAATTCAATGCATTCTGATAATAAAAAGGGGGATATTGTTGTCCTCCTCTAGTTTTAATTCTATAAAATCGTGCCTAATTATGTTTTATTATGTTACATCTTGTGTAATCAAGTTATATATAACCTTAATCTCTTTTGTTAGTGTTTACCTCATTGGACAGGTTAATAAAATTTGGATCTGTATAAGTCACTTATAAGGACAATTCATCAATTATTGACCAAACAATACATTAGAAATCACTGCATTGAGTTACTGATAGATTCATAGATTTTTTAATAAGGATGAGTCATTATTGATGTCTGAGTTACTGAGGGAAAGATTCACCGACAAAATGACTACTGTGAGAGAAAATGAAAAATAATCAGAATATTCTCTATGTATAAGATACTAATAGATATGTTACTGAATCTTCACTTACCAGCTAATCGACCTAACAATCCAGAGTTGCTAATACATGTCTAAGACATAGATAAAATTACCTACCGATCCATTCTACTTTTTACGACATGGAAAAATTTCATGTCTATTATTTAATTTCAAAATTACTTCTAATTGTCATATTTATGAAACATAGTACTACATATTATATTGATGAGATTTTCTGTCATTTATAGACAAAATTTAATGGATGTTATAGACCAGTATGATGTATGAGGTACAAGATAACATTCTCCTAATCAATTTCATTGTATAAAGCATATATTGAATCAAAAAGGAAAAATTGGACAAACAAAACAAATAATGATATTTTCATGAACCTCATAACTGACATGAACTAGTCACTATTTACACTATGATATTCTATATAGATCGTAAAAGGAAGAAAATTTTTCTCTGAGAAGAATATATCATCCATCAAATCAGACTCTTCATTGGAAACAGAAGATAGAAAAACTCATGACACTCTATTTTGCTATCAATTTCCATAATTAAACTCTATATTATCTTCTTACTTCTTTATGGAGTTCATAAACTCTGAATCACATCATATAGAACCTTACAACTATATTATATTTAATTTATTTTCTATTTGGAAACTACTTATATTAAAAGTAGTGTTTCTGTCTCGGTTTAATGAACACACACTATCTCCAATGACAAACTAAATGATACATTGATATTATCAAAAAAATATCATATTTACATCTTACAATACCCATTCATAATAGTTGAAGAGGTCCCAACATGGCCTATTTTAATTTTCACCCCCAGGAAAATCGTGGAAGAGGACTAGTTGACCTTGAAAATAGTGTTTGTTGTTGTGTGTCATGATGTAGGGTGTGGATCGTGTTTATTTATATAAATTTCAGAGAGTATTTTTATCACCAAGTGGAGAGGACTAAGCCTCAACTTGAGACTAAACCTCTTTATTTAAAATCCACTCTACTTTTTAATGTTTTTTTACCGTTTTATTTATTCACTGATAACATTTCTTCACTTTGATAGTTAATATTAGAGAGTGTTTATAAAAAAATTTGGTTTAGTAGATTTATTTGAATCTTTTAATTAATGAATCATATTATTTTAACTAAGATGTAATAACTAGTTGAGAAATCATTCAAATAGTTAAATCCTTTATAAATCTAATACCTTGGTTAACTGGGTTGTATTTGATTTTAAATTGGTTGACTTTTAAATAAATCTTTTAAGACAACATTTTATAGGAACTCAATTCACCACCCTCTTGAGTGTCCTTATCAGACCACAATAAAATAATGTAATTTTCTCTAAATAAAGGTAAAAATGATTACCTTGATCATGGTAATGGTACCTTGAGCTACATAAGTGTACAACTGGGAATTTTGATCAATGTAAGGGTCACTCACTACATGCATAAGGGTATATGATGGATGTTTTCATAGAGGTAATATATTGTTGTTGTATAAGAGTATACATTTCTCTTTTAATTTATATTCCAGCCATATGATTGTATGGATTTTCATTCAAAAATAGGGACAATGATATCAATAAATTGAGGTTTTCATTATTACGATGGTTTGACTCTACTGAGTAAAATATGAAATGACACCATATGAATATAAGAGGTTGGGTTTATTATATGACTTATAAATGTAGAGGAAAAATTATGATCATGAGATTCTATATCCTATTGTACTATGTGTTCTGAATATAAGGATTCCAGAATCATTATTACACTACATCATGGTTCCAACATCATGGATGTTTTGATGGAAATTTTATCTTATGAAAATTTATTTTTGAGTTGACTAATAAATAATTTAGGATGATAGTATAAATGGGTTTTTTATGTCTATACATTAAATGGATTTACGTGGAAAATAATGTAATGATTATAAATAGTTTGAAGGAATGTTTAAATGGAGATATCATGATGGGACTTTAAGTATATAAATAGATTATAAGAAAATAGATATCCATAAATTATGTGGATCATGTTTTATACTAAAATTAAATCATTCATTCAATGACATTGGAACATCTAGAAGAGTATAAAATATGAAATGAATTAAAATGATGGAATTTTAGAAAAAAAATCATGAAGTTATATTTAAATTTAAATAGTTGTTATTTCATTAGATATATGATGGAGATCTTATAGAGTGTGGATCTTGGTGTAAATGTCATCATTCATGTCTAAATAAATGATTTATTCTTATTTATATATATATATAATAAATGAAGTAACTCTACCAAAAGAGATAGATATTTGAGATATATTTCGATATTAGTATTTGAAAGGAGTTATTAAATGGGCATATTAGGTTTAAAATAGGTGAGAATTATACATGATATATCAACACATATAGGGAATTATTAATAAGGAAGATAACAATAGTATACTATTTTATTATAAAGATAATTTGATCTACATAGCTATCAGTTGAGTTTAATGAAGAAATAATTAATTTTTCTATATTCATATATTCAAGGGTTTTTATAAATTTATATTCATTGTAATAGAATATGAAGGTATTATAGTGTACATATCACAATGGATTTATGAGAATTGGTAATATATTATTTTTATATCTAGACAGATTAAAATAATACCATCAAATGGATAATTCCAACATCTTTGATTTATTATCTAGAAGCAATATATGTCCAAATTTTTCTCATCCTACAGACTACACTCTCATATACGAGGTATTATTCTCACTATTTTTATTGTGGGAACAATAGAATCAAACTGGAGATTAAATTTTATCTAACTCGAATCAATGATGGAATGTGTTTTAGAAACCTATATTGTATATGAAGAGTAAAACATGAATATAAACTATTGAAGAGACTCAAAAGTATATAAAATAACTTTTTATCTCTTTAACTGTGTTCATGAGTAGGGAAGTGTAATTTCTTGTAGGGTCTACAATACATCCTTCCCAAATCCATTTTAATAACCCTATTAATAATTATTACATCTATTCCACACCAACATGGTCATTTTTTGTAATCCATGTATTATATAATTTGTCTTTACTAAATAATTTTCCCTTACATTTTATATTTCATGTGAATGTTGTTTATATTTGATTATAGAAAAGAATAGGTTGAATAGATATTTAATGTGACATTGGATCATGGTCCTAAAAGGTTGGGATCAAAAATTGAAAAATCTTAACACCATAATTCAACCCATATAAGTTTTTATTGCGATCCAAAAATATCATTCACTAGTGTTGTGAAATATAAAAAAGCATTGTGAATGTGTTTGAAAAATATAAATGTTTAGATTTTTTACAATTATATATATTTCTATTTCATATTATCATCCAAATCATTAATTTTGTATCAATTAATCCCCTTGTAAAATTATGAAAAAAACATGAAATACTACTTTTTTCCTTTATTGACAATAAAGACAATGGTTTTTTAAAGGGGTGATATCATCCATATATAGTTGATGATTCATGAATGATACTCAATGTATAAAATAAAAGAGATAAATATTGTCATTAGTGTTGTATATTATTCATTTCATCAACTGATACAAATATATAATTTTTAAATTTCAATATTAGAAATATATTTGAAAAAAATCATATAAAAAAATCTATGAACATATTAATATAATTTAATGACATGTATGTTTGATTAAAATCAGATTATTACTTCACCTTTTCTCAAAATTATATTTTTTTAAATAAAAAACTGATAACTAAAAAATATATATATTAGTATTGAGAAGTGGTTTTCACTCCCATTTATAGACTCAACATCTCATAAGACTTTTTCGGAAGTGGTTTTATATGAATATTCATAATCTACTCTTAAAATAGAAAAATTGAAGATTGAATGTGATATCAACCACCTTATCCATCTAGAAATGGCACTTGATTTCAATGTTTCCCTATATTAATAAATATATTTTTGGAAAATTGAAAACTGCAAACAATGTCCGTTGGATACTTATCAATAACATTTATATCCTCATGATATTTCTATATCTCAATAATTTGTGTAGTTGGCTCATATATAACAACATATACTTATTTTATCTCAGATAGTGTGAACAATGATTTAATTTTATACTTATATGACATATATCTTATTCCAATAATGAAATCTATACAACATATGGAATTTATATAACAAAAATGACCATCCCAAATACCATCTATGAATCATTGTATGTCTAGCTTTCTTGTCCCATACAAAATGTCATAATTGAGTGTATATTGTAAATACCATATAATTCTCTTGGATATTAGGATATGATATCATTTAGGGTTATTTAATACCTAAACCAAACACTAAAAATTAGAATATTGTATATTATTAATGTAGTTAAGTATAAAATACAACCAACAAACTTCCATAGTTCCTTTTAATTTTAAAACATTCCTTCATCATATTTAATCAACTATTTTCAACTTGAAATTGTGTATATATTCTTTAATATTTTATTAGGATAAATAATAATTAGTAACTCGACGGAATATTTTTCATATGATGAAAGATGAATATATCGAAGGTGGTCAAGATTCGAAAGATATTGAATGATCTTAATAAATATTTGGCTATGACTGAAGAAGAGATTCTTGAGATAAAATCTATTTCAATAATGTTTTTCAAGAGTTGAATAAGGCTAGAGATGGATTAAAAAAAAGAAGAGGTTAATGGAGAATCATATAAATTTTTGTGAGATGAAGTGACCAAAAAAATTAAAAATTGGATTCTAAAAATAGATTTTCAATATATCATATTGATTTTAGCAAAGATTAACTAGTAAATGTTTTGCAAAAGAAATTGATTAAGAGAAAATATTCCTCATCATAGGAATAAAGGAAGTCAAGATACTCATTTCAACCTAAGATATTGTATGATTTAATTATTATAAGGCAACAACAACACATATATCAGTAGATATGTAACCAACATAGAAGATTAAAGTTGCAAGGATTTTTTGGTGTTGTGTAAAGAATGGGAAAAATCATTTTCATGTTGTTTTACGAGGTCTCTATAGTGAACGATACATAACCCAATGTGCATTAATGGTGGGAAACTGAGGAGACAAAATCATATGAAATGTGAGAATCCCAAAGTATCTAGGAAATCAAATAATTAGTGTTTTGGTTGTCTAAAAAAAAAATTTGATGACGAAATAAATAAATATGCACAAAACAGTACTATGAATCAAAGAAAAAAGGTGTATAATGTTTCATAAACAAGAGGTAACATTATTAAAGTGTTGAAGAAAAGAAACTCCATATTAGGAATACACTCTTGGGAAGAAAAAATGTTCACAATATATGAATCATGTAAACAAATAGAAATTAAATACCATATATTTAATAGAAAGAAGATTAAATGAAGTATGGGGGAAACTCTCATCTAAAATTATACTGCTAATGAAACAAGATGTCCCTCCATATTCCAAATAATTGTATTATTTTGGAACTAAAAATTAGGTAATTTTAAGATAATTTGGATCAATCCACTTCTGGATATAATTAAGATATTGTCTTTTATTGATCCTTTTAACTAACTTGGAATGAAAAATATGAGTCAATACCTTTATTGGGAGAATAAAAGATAGTTGAGGCAAGCCAATCACATACTCATCTCTAATTCTTAATTCAACTAATCATATTAATTAATGGTGAGTTTTTATTAATTTAAGAATATGAAAAAGTTGGAGTTATTATTGTTCACTATAACTTTCTATTTTTTATGTAAAAGTCAGTGTAAGGTCAAGGATTTCTTGTCTTAATTTACCATTAATTGATAGCTAATAATTTATGACCATGGTATCACATGTGATAACTTTATGAATATCTTAGAAAACCTTACGTATATCTCCATTATTTTCTATATCTAGTTATCCCATGTAGACATATAGATGATAAAATAAAGGCCCATTGTTATTAAAACCATGTGATATCATCCCTCTCTTATAATTGTTTCAAAAAATATCATATAATAAAGGATTACATGTTTTGAGATAAAATATTTGATGATAAGACCCCCACATATCTTTTTAATTTTATTTTCATGAAGGGGGGAAGTTTTAAACACAAATAATAACATTAAAACATTTAAGAGGTATTAAAAAATTAAAAATTGAGAGATTGTTGAGCCAAGGTGATGAATTTCTTGTTAATTATTTAATATGTTTTGTGATGATGGATGGAGAAATTTCATATAATTATTTAATTTAATTGGATTTTATTCTTCAGAAATTATCCTCAAAATTCAGATGATCATTTTCATGTTCATAAAATCTGAATACTTATGTCAATTATGTCACATATTTTACAACATGATAATGAATATGAAGAAAAAGAATAATTAATGAAGTCCATGCATTATAAATATTATTCCATAATAATTTTTCCGTGAAATATAAATATTTTTTCATGATGATATTTATATGAATAAGATGAGATTTCATAATTAATTTTTCAATTATTTTGAGAATATAATATTGATGTACTAATCTTAAATATCAATTACATGGGTTAATGGTATATAAAGAATTAAAAAAAATGTTTGAAAATTTATCATGAAAATAAAATGAATAGCTAAAGAGAATGTAAATATCTATTTTCATGAGTTATTTTATTAAGAACATGTAAATTCTATTATTTCATTATGATTTTAGATTACGATAGGCCTGGATTTTTTTTGATTTTAAATAGAAACTAGTGTAAATATAATTTGGGATATATATTACCAATGAAATGGTAATTTTAGACTTGTGTAAGGGTAGAATATATATTACTTAAGGGTTCATTAGTTGATATTATAGTCTACAAGGGTACCACAACTATGTAAATGTCACGGCCCGTCCTCGTGGCCCGTGCCGTGACTACCCTAAGCCCGCCTTCCATAGGCCAGGGGCTGGCGACTAGCACCAAAGGCGTAAAATCCCGATAACTGGGAAGGCATTGCCTTTATAAAAGAAAACAAGCACCACAGAGTACAAGCGGAAGCAAAACCCTAAGTACAAAAGAAATGCTGAAAGTAAATGGGCCAGAATACAAACCCAAAAGAAAGTACGACTACAACTGAACAAAGTACAACAGAAAAAAGACAAACAGCTGGAAGAAAGAAGCAGCTCTTGGGTCGTCCTCCTCAGATCCTACCTGAAGGGTAGGTATAGATAGCGCAGCTCCTGGTCGTCCACCATGGATACTACCTGAAGAGTAGGTATAGATAGCCTCATCCACGCTCTCGTCCGTCAACCTCCTCTGTGAGTCGTCACGTCGTGTAGTCCACCTCCGGGTACCGTCCAGTCCTCGAACACTCGGCCTCCGTCAGCACTGCCCGTCGTCTACAACCAACACAACGAGGTGCGGGCATAGCCCATGCAGGGGTGAGTATAACGATACTCAGTAGGGACCCCGAGACCCTCAAGGTCTCACTAAAACCAACAAGGATAACCACAAAGAAGATCTCAACAGATAACCTCTATTTAGGTATACGCCCATACATATACCTAAGTTATCAAGTAACCCATCTCAATCATGAGGAAACACAAGGATTGTGAAAACAACGGATAACCACTACCCAAGTATATGCCCATACATATACCTAAGTTATCAAATAACCCATCTCAATCATGAGGAAACACAAAGGTCAAAAGTCTCAGCTCAAACTAGGATTTTCATTATCGAAACATTAACTGCTAAAGAGCTCCATCTCTGGAGTGTACAGTGGTCCTGTCACAACTCTGAGGTACTTCTCACTAACCTAAGACTACTTAGGTACTCCTCCTGTCGAGTACCGCGGGCCTGCCACCTCACACAGTAGTGCTTCCCGCCGGGGTCTGCCACCCAACACAGTAGTGCTCCCCCCTCATAGCCTACAGAGGTACTCCTCCTGTCGAGTACCGCGGGTCTGCCACGTCACATAGTAGTGCTCCTCCTTTATGGGTCTGCCACCTCACAAAGTAGTTCTCCCCACTGGGCTACGTAAGTCACTCCGAATCGAATCGGACAAGCAGTCTTCAGGTCTCTGCCGGCTACACGGTCTCCGTACTCCATACGCTCGTCTCTGGGAGGTTCCGCTCCACGACCTACAATTCAATACTCCAAGTATCTCAAAGTTCCACGAACAAGTATCTCAAAGTACCGCCTCGTCATCGGGGACTCAATGCAACAGACGGCGCGTCAATCGGGCGCCCGGTCTGTGAGTTTCTAGCCTTTTCGTCCCAGGGTCCCGGTTGATTTCATGTGCGAACCAATCCGACCATAACTCAACTATACCCCGAACACTCATAGGGTATACTCATATGGACTGTTTCTCAACGAGATCACCAACTCCGCTGACGGTTCGTCAAACGGACGTTCTGTCAGGATGGTATCAGCTTTTCCGTTCCCGGGGCCCGGTTGGATTTCGGGTACAGTCCAACCCGGCCGTATCTCAACAGCATTCAAAACTAGGGAAAAGTATGCCAAAAGTTCGGTCTCAACAAGATGAAAACAACGAGGCAGACGGCGCGTCAATCGGATGCCAGGTCTGTGAGTTATTGGCTTTCTCGTTCCAAGGGCCTGGTTGGTTTTCGTGAGCGAACCAACCCGACCGCACTCCGACAGAATCCAAACCTCGATCGGAGTAAGCCAAAAGATCCGTCTCACTAAGAGGAATCCAACAAAGTCGACTGCACGTCAATCGGACGTCCGGAGCTCAAGTTACGAGCGTTTTCGCTTCGAGGGCCCGGTTGGTTTCGTGTACGAACCATCCCGGCCGAACACAAAGTTGTCCGAAACCTTGAGTGTGATATACAGAAACGACTGTCTCGATCCAAGGATCGTGTTACCGATGACGGCGAGTCGTTTGGAGGTCAGTAGCCCGAGTTATGGGCATTTGAACCCAAACAGTTCGGTATCGGGGGTTTCGGGCCCGGGCCGACCCGGCCCGAGACCCACCCGGCTGGCCCGAACCGGGTCGACCCGCCTCGGACCGCGTCGACCTAGCCCGGACCGGCCCGGCAGATCGTCTAGGCGCCGGTCTAGCTCAAGGCAGCGCGCTGGGCGCGCTGGGCGCGCTGCCAGCTCGGCCTTCGGCCGAGCTGATTGAGAAACGGGGGGCGCCTGCCCCACTTTGTGAAACCACCCCCCCCCTCATTATGGGGGGCCGTTTTTGTGCTGGCCGGGGGAATTTAATTCCTTCAGCTTCCCCATTTCCAGCCGGCCTGACCTGGCCGGCTGGCTCCTCCTCAACGGGACCGGCAAGGGCCGGTCCCCTTCTGGCTTCTGACACCGGCGGCCCGGGTAGCCGCCGGTCACCTTGTTCCACCGCGGCCCGGAACCGGCCGCGGCCTAAGCCGTCCGGCGTGGTGCGACGGCACCGCGCCCCTCTACCGCGGCCCCGCTCCGGCCGCGGCGCCTTTGACTTCCTTCGACTCTACACGACGGCGTCGCGTTCTTGGATTTCTTTCCACGGCGCGGCGCAACGGCGCCACGCGTATCTTCCGCAAAATACCGCGTGGTGCGACGACACCACGTTTTCTCGTACCAACCTCAAGAAACCATCATGAAAAAAAAGAAGGAGGGTCGGTCGTGTTTGTGCGGTCCGACCCCCTCGCGTTATTCGATAACAAAAAGGGTTTTAATCCACGATCATCACCAAGTTGGTATTCACGAACAATTAAATAAATTAAACTTCAACATCAATCCGCATGAACGAACGATCCGCTGATCAACCTGGAATTGGTTGGTCCGCGCTCGTCGTTATTTTCTCAAAAGATAAGAGAACACCAAAAAAATAAATTCCCCTACCTCGTAATTGTCGTTCGTTGACGATCTCGGAAAAAGGGTGTGTAACACCCCGAGCTTCCACGATACGCTTCTCATTCAATAATGCAATAGCTTTCATTGTACGCAACTTCGAGTTCTAAAACACCGCGACTAATCAAAGTAGCCATTGTGAATAGTAATACCTACTTTTTGAAATATTATAAATTTTATTTATCAAAATGGACTTCATTTTTGGATTCGGAATATTGAAATTAGCCTATGTTGAATTTTTGGTATTTTTCTGAGAACTTCCAAATTTTTATGAATAGTGAAAAATAATTAAAACAACTTTTTTAATAAAAATAATTAATAGTGATAAATTATACTATTTAGTGGTTTTAAGTTATAATTAGAAAATATTTTTACCATTTTATCCAATGGTGGTCATTAGAATTAATTTAACATTGAAATTGGACATAAACAATTGCCAATCTTTTGATATAAATTGTTTCTTAAAAACACGCTATTTGTTGTGACAGTGGGAATTAATTATAAAATTAATTAATGCAACTTATATGTTTGGAATTTTTTAAAATAGACATCATTTTTGAATTCGGAATATCAATTATAGCTTAGGGTGAAATTTTGGCATTGTTCTGAAAAACTTCAATTTTTGATGAATAGTGAAACCACTAAGTGGTAGTTAAATAACTGATTTTTCGTTTAAATGAAATATTACCACTTCTGTGATTTGATTTTAAAAAATCCAACATACATGGTTGTCATTAAGAAGTAAAATGTGGTTCAATGAGATTAAAATAATTTTTTGGTGAATAGTAACTTTTAAGTTCTTAATCGCGATTAGAGGTAATTTGTGTAGTTTAAGGTACAAATAATGTTTTTATAATATGAGATGAGCATGACACTTGTCCTACTCCTATTGGATGAGTAATGGCCGACCAAGACAACCCATGGGTCAACTTGGGGACCCCATGGAGCCACTTTAGTTGGAAAATGACATTAATATATATTTATTTAATGTTAAAATTAAATTGACACAAACATGAGTTTTTTTACTAAAATAGTTTTTAAGTAGGGTTACACAAGTCCAAATTTTGATTATAAATATTCATTAGAAAGATAAAAAGATTTCCTACATCATAGTATTTTTTTTTATAATTTTTAGACATTAAATAAATTAAGTTATTTATGACATCATTATGATGTGGCGATGACCTCATTATTTAGCGATTTAAATAAAATGAGAAGATAATGCAAAATCCAAGGCTTACACTTATCCAAAGCCTATTGGATGAAGATATTTCGAAACCTTATCACCTTAGCCTCGAATTATATAAGTGTGGGACCTTTAGAATCCGAAAAGCATTGTGAAATAATGTAACATTTCAATCTTTCCAAAAGAGCCCCTCCTCTCCTCTTATAAAAGGCCCCCACCTCTACCACCTTATTTACACTTTCAAGCCTTTTGGATCGGCCAAACTCTGCCCAAATACTCTCCCAAAATTCCTCACTTACTCATAGAAGCCTCACTTTGGGCAGAACTCTTCCCAAGGAAGCCTTTGGCTCAAATCAAAAAGAGTTACCCGATTTTGAGGTAATGTCTTTTCTAATGTTGTTTTGTTTTATTTTTCTTCTCCAACCCCCTAATCTCTTTTTATTCATTTCTTTTGTAACAACACCAGTATCCTCAATATACTAGGATGTTGTTATAAGAAGGATTCGAGCTACACTTACACACACCTACATCTAATGGTTAAAGAACATACGGTTTCTGTGGATGGCGAATTTCTGCCTCACGAAACGATGATTGTTCAACACTCATATAACACCTTCAAAGGTGGCCATTAAGATGTCACTATTTTTATATATGATATATAATATGTTTATGATTTAATTATGCTTCTGTATTTCTCATTTATGGCTTACTTTATGATTTCCATTATGGGTAAAACGCGATAATTTCATTTTAGGAAGTGCGGACTACCGCCCCCTCAAAGTGATTTGAATCGTTAATGCCATATGTTGGGATGTATAAAGGATGGAGTAAATGGTATTATACACTATATTATACTGGAATTATATTATACATTTATATCATTATGATTTAGTTCCATTAAATATGAAATTGAAATGAAAGTAGCGTTCATGCGTACGTACGGCTTACCGTCTCCATGAACGGTGCATTTCATTTCTTACCTCTAAATGTTACGTAATATTATAAATGAATGTATATAATGGATATATAAGATATATATGACATCTAAATCATGAATATAATTCTGGATATAATGAATATTTCACCACATAAACAACTTGTAATTATAAGAAGCTTATTGTTGACTCAAGTACCAAAGATCGACAAAACGACCGTTATTAACTTAAATAATTACATAATGTTCATATCATTGTAATAAGTGATATAATAAGGATAATGAAATTGAAAATGGTTCTTAATAATGTATATATTAACTCTAGTTTATTATTCAGGAGGTTAAAGAACGGTTGAGTCAAGTCAGACACGATGTAAGGGAACTTCTTAACCCAACTTCCATTCTTTGGGTTAATCTCATACTTTCAAATTATGTCATGATATGATTATGTCTTATCATGTATTTATACTTTATTTATGTGAGATTATAGTGAATACACATGAGCGATCTATTTTGTTTAAAAAATGATCTTTGTAAGGGAACTTCTTAACCCAACTTCCATTCTTTGGGTTAATCTCCTACTTTCAAATTATGTCATGATGTTATTATGTCCTATTTTGTATTTTTACTCTCTTTATGTGTACCTATAGTGATTACACATAATAGATCTATTTTATTTTAAAAATGATCTTTTTAAGGACTTCGTCTCAATCTCCTTTCATTGAGGCATATTTGGTTTTATACACAACTTTCTTTTATACGGTGTATAAACCTCTTTGACTTTTACATTTATTCAAAAGGAATCTTTTTTTATACGAAGAATTTCGCTAAACGATAAAAGGGAATGTTTTCTTTCCGTACTTATGCGGCGACAACGACTTCTCCACCGCCGTGACCATTATTTGAGATTCGGCTTCCTCTACAAGCCATCATTTTTTTAATGAAAAATAAATAAAAAGTTTTAACTTTCTTTTATTTTGTTATTGAAAATGGTTTTGAAAGAATTGTTATTATATCAATGTGTTGTATTTATATCTTGTGATTGAAATGTGGAAATGTTATGTTTCCTTTTTGCATGTTTTATGTGATATGATTATGTTATGGTTTATGATATGTTTAAACCTATTCATATGAGGAATGCATTGGACTTAATAAGTGACGGGTGGAGCCCGCTATAGCTCCTCGATGCATCGGCAGGTCTCATGAGACAAACTAGTGTCTTGGCACGAGGCCTTGACAAAATCTTATTTGTGGTCTTGGCACGAGGCCTTGACTACGTGGTTATGATAGTCTGGAATTATGCATTCCATCATTATGAAAGTGGTTATTGATATTGCATGTGATTATTCGACCAGTAGAATATCCATGTGAAGAAGTAAATGGCATTATCTCATTTTACTTTTGCCATATTATGTTGATGTTCAAGTTTAAAAAGGCTTTTGTTTTAGTTATACATTGCCTTAAATGTTTATGTTTATTTATGAAAGCTTCCGCAATATTGTTATCCTTACTGAGCATCTGAGCTCACCCCTTTCAATGTTTTAATATTTTTCCAGGATGTGAAGAAGTATTTTATGAAGGACCTGCAGGGATAGTCAGAAGAGGATATGAGTGTGGACTATGGAGACTTTGTTATTGTAGTTTTTCACTTTATGATGTAATGTAACGTTTACGAATGTATCTAGTGTTTCCAAGGCTACTAAACTAATCGGTCTTTCGAGACTTGATCTTTTGTGATCATGCCAATGTTACGAAGTAATGCACCGACTCTGGGTAGCTGGGGTCGGGGCGTTACAGGGTGGATATCGATTCCTCGATTGTCATGTTCGTCACACACTCCCAATTCTCACGCTCATACGTCGGAAAGGAAGAAGGGTACTCATAATTGGAGTGAGCGTCGTCGTAGATGGCGACGTTCCCCGCGGTGATGCCTCCTCCCTTGACGTGGAGAAAGAAGAAGAGAAGGCACGTCATTGGTGCCTTCATGTTCTCCGTCGGAGGGTCGGTGTTCATCACATTCTTCGTCGAAGTCTCGACGTTCTTCAACGATGGTGATGAAGTTCTTCAAAACTAAGAGATTCCTCTCTCAATATCGTCTCTTAACCAAGCAACCTAAGAAAATAATCTCTCCCATTGTTTTATTAACACATGCCAAGCTTTTGAAATTCCAAAATTCAAATAACTTAATTAATTAAGAAGTTGAACTCATTAATTAAAAAGTGTTGGCATGTACTTAAGATGGGGAAAAGTTCAAGAGTTTAAGGGAGATTAAATGGGGGGTTAAAGGAGAGTTATAGGGATGTGAAAGGTTGGGGCTCGTGTAGGCCCCACCTTTCAAGTATCCACTCATGGGATGTTGGTTGGTCATGGCTCCACCAACAACTTCCCATGGGATAGGATAACTCTCAAGACATAAAATAAAATTCTTCACACAATTTTATTTATTTTAAACTAAAACCCCAAAAACAAAAACTCAACCCACTTAAAAGGCAACTGTGGTAAAGGTCCCCTTAAGAAATTACCAGCGTTGCGAGTTCATAGGTGCCATCGGATTTCAATTCCAAGCACCGGTTCAAAAGATATAAATTCATGCTCGCTCATTCACTGAACGTACCCGATCCAAACTTCGCAAGTTGATTCCGGGCACTCCGGGCCTCGGAGTCAAGTGCTGTCAGAAACCGCGTTCTTGTAAAATTCCAAAGAAAATTAAGAAAAAAATTTCCTTGAAATTTCCGGGTCTTTACATTACTCCCACCTCAGGGCTTTACATCCCCGTAAAGCTTCAACAAAAACTAGGGTCACAAAAGCGGTACAGAGCACACATCTGAGCCTTCTGCTCCCATGTGCTTATCTGGAGGTTTCCGTACTGCCAGAGAAAGTGCACCCGAGGAATCGATCATCCTTATAGGATATGCTCATGTCGATCCTTGATCCCCACTAGAACCTCCATGAAAAACACCTCATCGCCATCGTCCAGCCCCTCATGGTCGATGAAATGTGAAGGGTAGAGCACGTATCTCCTCAGTTGAGATACGTGGAAGTCGTCGTGCACCTGGTGAAACTGCGGTGAATGGGTCAAGCGGTAAACCACCCCGCCTACCCAGCTAAGGACCTAAGAAGGTCCGCTGATCCTTGGAGACAACTTGCCGCCTTGGCCAAATCTCTGTAAACCTCGTCGAGGTGAGACCCGTATAAGGACGTGATCGTCATCTTCGAACTCCATAGGTCTCTATTTTCTGTTAGAACTGAAACTAAAAACGACTTCCGCTACGAGGGTAAGGTTGACCGAATCAAGAGTGATCGGTCGCACCCTCCTGTGAAAGAGTTTATCATGTGCTGCCGGTGGTTTCCTTTTCACCGACCAAGGAAAATCCATCCCGACCTTTGCCTAAAACCGTCAATTTGAGTACGAACAGTTATTTCCCATTCCATACTCAAACTAACGTCGTAAGGCCTCGACGCTGCCACCAAGAGATTCCAACCGAAACTCCTTCCTCGAGGGTCTGACCACACTATCGGCGTAAGTGTGATTATCGAGTCTCCTCCAAAGGTATCTCCAGACGTGAGGGTCAAGTCCACGGCTTACCGGAAACTCTAGGTCTGGAACAAGATTTTTGAAAGCATGGAATGATTCATATAGACGTCTATTACTACAGCAGCTAGTAGTGGACACAGACTGTCCCTTGAATCATTTCTAGAGCCATTTGGTCACACTCCTTGACCGCATGCAGCCGCACTCTTCATCCGCCCTCCAGCTCCCTGAGCCTTGCGGGAAAAACTAAGGCGGTGGTTGTACCATGTTAGAATGTACACCACCTCATGCTGCTCTCCTAGCTCTGCCTCCACGTCTGCTACTTCATAGACTCATCTCTCATTTAAGATTCCTCTTCTTTAATATTTAACACGCCCGAGTCTCTAAGACTGGCACCGGTTTCCTGTTTCTTACTGCACTGTGCAGTCTTCATCTGCTCTTGGATGACCTGGACCTCTGCATCATCTGTCTACTGCCCACAGATGACTCGGCTACTGATCGAAAAACACGCGGAAAAGGCAGAAGCTCCTGTACACGCTCGGGGTGTAGAGGTAATCGTACAAACACCACCCTGAAGAAGGTCTCTAAGTCTTCCCATGTGAAGGTCATATCGTCGTAAAACTGAAGCAATTAGCTCCACCACCTGCCTGCTGTTGCCTGAAGGACGCTGGCAGCAAAGATCACCATGAAGTCTGTCGGCGTCCCCACTAGCCTGAAGACTCTCACCACAGCCTCTAGCCAATCCTCAGCCGCCTGTGGGTCTGTCCCTCCCTGGAACCTGGGTGGCCTCTGGCGTTGGAACTCGTGCAGTGCGCTCAAGCGACATGCACCCTCTGTTGCTGGGACTAGTGGCATCGGTGGCCCAACGGGTATTAGTACCGTTGGTGCCTCCGCTGGTGCCTCAACTGAAAAAGGGCCATGTACTGAGGCCACGTCACTCGGCGGGCTGTCAGTACGATCCAATCTCGGGGCTCTAGCTGGTCGTCTGAGAAAAGGCATCCTGATAGAAACAACATAACACGGTCAAACAATTATACCTGGTGAGCTAACCTGGTTTGAGCTGTTTTAAGGGAAAACCATTGAAAACACACACGCAATCAGTGTTTTCATGCACAAAGTCGGAAATCAGTTGTCAGGGTCCTGGTGTATGGATATGTCAGCCGCCCGCACCAACATTGGACTCCCTGAACTGAAGACCACACTCGGTACCCTTAACACTATTGCTTCATAGAAAGAAACATCAGAGTTATAAGTTCTGCGGCAGAACCAAACTCCTCTGATACCAATTTGTCACGACCCGTCCTCGGGGCCCGTGCCGTGACTACCCCTAGCCTTCCTTCCATAGGCCAGGGGCTGGCGACTAGCACCAAAGGCGTAAAATCCCGATAAATGGGAAGGCATTGCCTTTATAAAAGAAAACAAGAACCACGGAGTACAAGCCGAAGCAAAAAACTAAGTACAAAAGAAATGCTGAAAGTAAATGGGCCAGAATACAAACCCAAAAGAAAGTACGACTACAACTGAAAAAAGTAATATAGCAAAAAGGAAAACAGCCGGAAGAAGTAGGCAGCTCCCGGGTCGCCCTCCTCGGATCCTACCAGAAGGGTAGGTACAGATAGCGCAGCTCCTGGTCGTCCACCACGGATCCTACCTGAAGGGTAAGTACAGATATCCTCCTCCATGCTATCATCTTTCAACCTCCTCTGTGAGCCGTCACGTCATGTAGTCCACCTCCGGGTACTAACTCGTCATGTAGTCCACCTCCGGGTACCGTCTAGTCCTTGAACACTCGGCCTCCGTCAGCACTGCCCATCATCTGCAACCAACACAACAAGGTGCGTGCATAGCCCGTGCAGGGGTGAGTATAACGATACTCAGTAGGGACCCCGAGACCCTCAAGGTCTCACTAAAACCAACAAGGATAACCAAAAAGAAGATCTAAATAGATAACCTCTACTTAGGTATACGCCCATACATATACCTAAGTTATCAAGTAACCCATCTCAATCATGAGGAAACACAAGGATTGTGAAAACAACGGATAACCACTACCCAAGTATATGCCCATACATATACCTATGTTATCAAATAACCCATCTCAATCATGAGGAAACACAAAGGTCAAAAATCTCAGCTCAAACCAGGATTTTCATTGTCGAAACCGTAACTGCTGAAGAGCTCCGTCTCTGGAGTGTACGGCGGTCCTGTCACGACTCCGAGGTACTGCTCACTAACCTGAGACTGCTGAGGTACTCCTCCTGTCGAGTACCGTGGGCCTTCCACCACACACAGTAGTGCTTCCCGCCGGGGTCTGCCACCCAACACAGTAGTTCTCCCCCCTCATAGCCTACAGAGGTACTCCTCCTGTCGAGTACCGCGGGTCTGCCACCTCACATAGTAGTGCTCCTCCGCTATGGTTCTGCCACCTCACAAAGTAGTGCTCCCCACTGGTCTATGTAAGTCACTCCGAATCGAATCGGACAAGCAGTCTCAGGTCTCTGCCGGCTACACGGTATCCGTACTCCGTACGCTCGTCTCTGGGAGGTTCCTCTCCACGATCTACAAGTCGATACTCCAAGTATCTCAAAGTTCCACGAAGAAGTATCTCAAAGGACCGCCTCGTCATAGGGGTCTCAACGCAACAGACGGCGCGTCAATCAGATGCCCGGTCTGGGAGTTTCTAGCCTTTTCATCCCAGGGGCCCGGTTGGTTTCGTGTACGAACCAATCCGGCTATAACTCAACTATACCCTGAACACTCATAGGGTAAACTCATAGGGACCGTTTCTCAACGAGATCACCAACGCCGCTGGCGGTTCGTCAAACAGACGTTCTGTTAGGAAGGTTATCAGCTTTTCCGTTCCAGGGTCCCGGTTGGATTTCGGGTACAGTCCAACCCGGCCGTATCTCAACTGCATCCAAAACTCGGGCGAAGTATGCCAAAAGTTCCGTCTCAACAAGAGGAAAACAACGAGACAGACGGCGCGTCAATCGGACGCCCGGTGTGTGAGTTATTGGCTTTCTCGTTCTAGGGGCCCGGTTGGTTTTCGTGAGCGAACCAACCCGACCGCACCCCGACGGCATCCAAACCTCGAGCGGAGTAAGCCAAAAGATCCGTCTCACTAAGAGGAATCCAACAAAGTCGACGGCACGTCAATCAGACCTTCGGAGCTCAAGTTACGAGCGTTTCCGCTCCGAGGGCCCGGTTGGTTTCGTGAACGAACCAACCCGACTGAACCCAAAGTTCTCCAAACCTTGAGTGCGATATACATAAACGACCGTCTCGATCCAAGGATCATGTTTCCGCTGACGACGAGTTGTTTGGAGGTCCGTAGCCCGAGTTATGGGCATTTGAACCCAATCAGTTCGGTATCGGGGGTTTCGGGCCCGAGCCGACCCGGCCCAAGACCCACCCGGCTGGCCTGAACAGGGTCGACCCGCCCCAGACAGGGTCGGCCCGGCGGACCGGCCAGGCGCCGGTCCGGCTCAAGGCAGCGCGCTGGGCGCGCTGCCAGCTCGGCCTTCGGGCGAGCTGATTGAGAAACGGGGGGCGCCTGCCCCCCTTTGTGAAACCCCCCCCTCATTATGGGGGTCCGTTTTTGTGATGGCTGGGGGAATTTAATTCCCCCAGCTTCCCCATTTCTGGCCGGCCCGAACTGGCAGGTCAGCTCCTCCTCAACGGGACCGGCAAGAGCTGGTACCCTTCCGGCTTCCGACACTAGCGGCCCGGCTGGCCGCCAGTCACCTTGTTCCGCCGCGGCCCGGAACCGGCCGCGGCCTAAGCCGTCCGGCGCGGTGCGACGGCACTGCACCCCTCCGCCGCACCCCCGCTCTGGCCGCAGTGACTTCTAATTCCTTTGACGTGACACGACGGCATCACGTTCTTGGATTTCATTCCACGGCGCGGCGCGACGGCGCCGCGCGTATCTTCCGCAAAATACCGCGTGGTGCGACGGCACCACGTTTTCTCGTACCAACCTCAAGAAACCATCGCAAAAAAAAGGAGGAGGGTCGGCCGTGTTTTTTTGGTCCGACCCCCTCGCGTTATTCGATAACAAAAAGTGTTTTAATCCACGATCATCACCAAGTTGGTATTCACGAACAATTAAATAAATTAAACTTCAACATCAATCCGCATGAACGAACGATCCGCGGATCAACCTGGAATTGGTTGGTCTGCACTCATCGTTCTTTTCTCAAAAGATAAGAGAACACCAAAAAAATAAATTCCCCTACCTCATAATTTTCGTTCGTTGACGATCTCGGAAAAGGGCGGATATCGATTCCTCGATTGTCGTGTTCGTCACACACTCCCAATTCTCACTCTCATGTGTCGGAAAGGAAGAAGGGTACTCGTCATTGGAGTGAGCGTCGTCGTCGATGGCGACGTTCCCCGTGGTGATGCCTCCTCCCTTGACGTGGAGAAAGAAGAAGAGAAGGCACGTCGTTGGTGCCTTCGCGTTCTCCGTCGGAGGGTCGGTGTTCATCACATTCTTCGTCGAAGTCTCGATGTTCTTCAACGACGGTGATGAAGTTCTTCAAACCTAAGAGATTCCTCTCTCAATATCCTCTCTTAACCAAGCAACCTAATAAAATAATCTCTCCCATTATTTTATTAACACATGCCAAGATTTTCAAATTCCAAAATTCATATAACTTAATTAATTAAGAAGTTGAACTCATTAATTAAAAAGTTTTGTCATGTACTTAAGAGGGGGAGAAGTTCAAGAGTTTAAGGGAGATTAAATGGGGGGTTAAAGGAGAGTTATAGGGATGTGAAAGGTTGGGGCTCGTGTAGGCCCCACCTTTCAAGTATCCACTCATGGGAAGTTGGTTGGTCATGGCTCCACCAACAACTTCCCATGGGAGAGAATAACTCCCAAGACATAAAATAAAATTCTTCACACAATTTTATTTATTTTAAACTAAAACCCCAAAAACAAAAGCTCAACCCGCTTAAAACGCAACTGTGGTAAAGGTCCCTTTAAGAAATTACCGGCGTTGCGAGTTCATCGGTGCCATCGGATTTCAATTCCGAGCACCAGTTCAAAAGATAGAAATTCACGCTCGCTCATTCACTGAACGTACCTGAGCCAAACTTCGGAAGTTGATTCCGGGCACTCCGGGCCTCGGAATCAAGTGCTGTCAGAAACCGCATTCTTGTAAAATTCCAAAGAAAATTAAGAAAAAAATTTCCTTGAAATTTCCTGGTCTTTAAAATAGAAGTAGTGATATTAATTATTTATTTGTATATTTAGACAAAGGGTACATAAATAATCATTAATAGTATATAAGGGTAATTAATTTCCTATGTGAGGATAAACTAGATGGGTACTATGTAACATAAAAGAGTTACTTATGGGTAAGGTGTGAATGTAAAGGTACGTGATTACATAATTAATGTTCATTGAGTTCTATATAAATGTAATTGACCTTGTGTAAAGGTAGAATATTCTTCTATGTAATGGTACTTGAGGATGTATAATGGTAATATGATGACTATGTATTGGTAACTATATGAAATGGTGTGTGATCGTGTAAGGGTAATCAGTGAGGATAATTTGTTTTGGTGATTTCTTAGTATGGGTCTACTAAATCAAAACAAATCCTCATGAACATTAAATAATGGATGTGTTGACCTCTTGAGATCGAGGTGATTCTAAATCCCACATTGCCTGTGATATTAATGCATTATCTAAGCAAGATCAGAATAACCTATATTTTGATATTTATTATAATGAGGCTTGAAATTCAGATGAAACTAAATAATAATAAATTCATGAGTAAGTTCAAAATAATTTTACATACAAGAAATTTAACTTTCATGTATATTTATTAAGTGAGGAATTTGATGAAATTACACATATGAGAATCCAGTTCATTCCATATTCATGAATTCATTATAAAATATCTTTAGTCATGCATATTATAAGTGAAAACGATACCACATGATGTAATAAAAAAGACTACATATTTGAGAATTAATATGTCACATGAAGAAATAGGTTGGCTCAAATCATTCATGAATTATAATTGACCTACATTAAAATGGTTGTGTCTGATCTATGCTTGAATATTAAATGATGTTTAAATAAATAAGGTTATTCATGGTACATATTTATCCATATAAAGAATAATTAGAACTCTTTTACTTCATGTCTTTTTAATAAATGAGACACTCATAGGAATCATGGCATATTGTGTGAAAGAAGAATAAAAACCCAAAACATCCATATATTTCAAATGATCTACCTAAAGATTCAATCTTCCCACTAATTTATTGGGAATTTAAAATAATAAAATATATTATCCACTACCATGAATGTATTTATAAATCAATGGGAATGTAATGAGCATATTTTTAATTGATATATAATGAAAAACATAATTTTTCCCTTGTGGATAAATGTGTCCATGCAGGTTATGAAGATCTTGATTAAGAAATGTGAGAAATTTTTCATCCATTGTGAAAGATAATTTTTAGACAGCTGATTCATATTTTATTGAAAAAATATATTGAGTTGGATCCAGGAGTTCATGAAAGTGACACACCCAAGTAATTAAATATCATGAGAATCAGATAATTCACTATTTGAGAATGGATTAAATTGTAACAAACCTAATTCATGTAGTTTTTGAAGATATTGAAGAATTGTACTTTCGGAAACCTGATCCTCTAGTATTTTGGAGGAAGACCAAATTCTAGATGGTTGATGATCTTTCTAGTTGGGGATCATCATTGATAAATAAAAAAATTCTTTTAGTGGAATATAGACATGGACATCTTATAGTTGTGGTATCTAAACAGATAATAGAGGATTATTATTGGGGTGTCTAAAAAATCATCATGAAAATAATTTGGGTTGTCGTAATGATTCCATGAGTAGTGTAACTTGTGATCCTAAACAATTTATTCACTTCTAGATATAGTGAATAATCCATGTTAGGTTTTCTAACAAATAAAGAAATGAGTAGACCATTTATTCGAACCTTATATATATCATGTTCTACTCTACATTCTTCACTACTACACATGAAGGTGAGAATGTGATAAATAATTATGTAGATTGATAACCATATTAGGTTCAATAGGTTAAATTTGGAAGAAATATAATTTGTAAACTGAAGTTAGCACTGAATTTATGGAATCTGATACGGGTTTCAAGATATCATAACATTTATATATAAAATGATCAAAAAATGAAACGTAAAGAATGAATTGTTTAGATATAAAATCATTCCCCTTATATTTTTCAAAAAAATGAGAAATAAATTTTGTTATATAAGGGAGTGTAAATTATAAATGATAACAAGAATAATATATTAATGTTGGATAAGCTAAAGAAGATAGTGAGATATCTCCAGAAGGAATTGGAAGCAATGAAAAAAAGATATATTTGAGACAAAATCCATTTGTTTTATAGTTTTTCATGACTTGAAATAGGCCAGGAAAGTCTTCAAGAAATAGTGGATATTAATGTAGAATCAGCACATATGTGTGAGATAATGGTTTTCAACAAATTTGTAAAATCCAATTCATAGAATAATGTTTCGATATCTAATAATTTGGATCAGAAAGATTAAATAGTACATGTTGTGATGGTATGTGATTATGATATAATCTATAATACCAAATTTTGGATTTAAATAATAGAGATACTATATGAAGTATCCGGTGATGCTCAAAATAGAAGTGGGGGTGAATTGTTTTCTTTAAAAATTCCTTTGGAACATTTAAAGATGATTATGCTTAACAGGGTTAAACAAAGTAATTCAAAAAAACTGTAGTTCAACAAACTTGTTGGATTCGGGAAATATGATTCTGAGAAAGTGAATCTGGAAAAGATGGTTCCGGAAAATGAAACTTAATGAAAGATTACAATGATAAAGATTATACCATAAAGCGTATAGAATCATAATAAATCAGAGTACAATTATAAAGAAGTATAATATAGGTAAACTTTCCTCAACAAATAAAATGAAGTGGAAAACATTAAACAAACAAGTAATAAGTAGTAAGTATTTTAACCCAAAGAGAAGGGTATCCAACAACCATAGATAAAGGTCCCTTGATTTATACTTTCAAGAATGTCTGTCTTACCCACACCAGGGTAAGCCCTCGATTCATAGATCAGAGTCTGTCTTTCTATTCCAGCAAGCCCTCAACTTCAAGGTAGTTGGCACCTCTGTCTTCCTCAGTAAGGAATCCCTCAACTTCAAGGTAATCAGCACCTCTGTCTTCATATCCCTAGAAGCCCTCGAATGTAATCAGCTATATTCAGAGTCGCACAAACAAAATCTGAACAAGACATTCAGTACAAACTAAGCATGAGAGTCTCTCTCTAGAAATCACATCAACAACATGTAATCTCTAGAGTCATTGAACAGTTCGTCAAAATTTCTGATCTCATTCAAATGAGCTCCAATTGATAGGCACAACACCAACAGTCGACTCCCTCCTCCAATGGTCATATTTTTTCTTGAATTTCAGAGGTATCTATAAAATTTCACTCAAACAATGGTTAGTTAGTAACCGAATGAATGAAATCATTTTATAACAAAAACATGTGTGTGAAAAAATATTGTTATGTAACCAAAATCCAATATTCGGAATGTAAGAAAATAAAAGCTTGGAGTCTAACCAAAAATTAATTTGGAGTCTGTAATACAAGGATATTCATATTCTGTTTTCTAGGAATTCGGAACCTGAACTCTATATAATTTTAGTGTTTAAATTTCAAGGAAATTCGAAATCTAGATTCACAAGAATTCAAAACCTAAACATATAATGTACGGAGTCAGATTTCAAGATAATTTGAAGTCAGAACTCCTAAGAGTTCGGAGTCCAAATTTAGAGAACATGGAGTCAGAACTCGGTAGTGTTCGTAACCAGAATTCGGAGTCATAACATAGAGGAGTTCATAACCAGAATTCATATTCAGAATTCAGAGTCAGAGCTCATAGGAGTTCATAACCAGAATTCATATTCGGAATTTCGAGCCAGAACTCATAGGAGTTTGTAACCAGAATTTTTATTCAGAATTCGGAGTCAGAAAAAAGAAATCTTTGTATCTAGGTAATTATAGGATTCTAAGGTTTTGGTTATAAACTGAATTTTACACTTAGAAAAATTACGATATGAACATAAAAAATATGGTAAGGATAAATATCCTTGGGGAAGGAAAATTTTCCACATAGAAGTATAACATAGGGTAAAATGAGATTTACTTTGAGATAAGGTGTTTGTGATTTTCCAAAACAAGAAGGAATGGTAAAGTCATTAAGAACCCGTACTGACTCAACCATATCCCACAAGTATGAAGGAATGTAAAAGTCATAAGGAAAATCTTATTGACTCAATAGTACATATTGAGACCATAAAAGAGATTAAAAGATACTCTACCCCATCATTGGAATAATTGTGTTCATGAATATTGGTTCCCCTAATGGAAAAATTCATATATCGATATAAGAAAACATCAACAAAAATCTAGAGGGATATGGAATCAACCTAGAAAAAAAATGATTCAATCATTTTTATTGTTTTGTGGTAAACCTGAAAAAATAATACTATTCATGATGGTTTAGTATATATTTATCAAGAAATATATAGGAAACAAGGTGATGATATGGTGGAAAATGAGAATTGAAATTCTTATAAAATGTGAGAAGAACAAAGAATCTTAGAAATTTGATAATTATTTTTTGGTTCGGTATAACCAATATTCCAAGAATAAAAAAACCCACGTATTAATAATTCTATGATATAAATTATGTAAAATTGGTTGTTTATATTTCGAAAAATAAGTGGTGAAATGAATACTAATATAAGGAACCCACATGAGGAATCAATTAATGGGAATAAAATATTTCACAACCCATAAATCATGTCAAAAAGAAATAAAGTGCATCCCATACTATGCATGGAAAGATGAAGAAAGAAAGTATGAGAGGAAACATTAACCCCAAATTATTTATTATTGGTAAAATAGATACACCATTATTCTATATTATTAAATATATTTTTACTAAAACGTAGGGTATTAGTGGGGAAGTTTCAAAATGTCACTTTTGGATAGTATGAAGAGATTGTCTTTATTGGATTCTTCTCACAACCATGAAATGATAACAATGAGTTTGTCCCATCAGTGGGAGATTACATAATTATTTATGTATTCCAATACCATCGTCATCCATAATTTATAACATGATTAATAATATTCATAAAGGGGTAGTCCTTGGTTGTTGAAATTATGAGAAAAGGAGGATTTATTCTTATTCACATGAACATTATAATATCTCAGTTAATATTTATTCTGGAAAATGTATTTATGATATTAATAATGCATTAATTTAGAATTGATAATTTCTGAGTATGACTTCAGATGTGAGAATGTAATGGACATCCTAGAAAATCAATTTTTTTCTACATAGGGTTATACCACATAGACATAGATTTCATTGATTAAAGGATATTTTATAAGAGAATAGTTTTATATCATCCCTCTCTTAGAAGTGTTCAAGAAATAATCATATAAGGGGGGAGAAGTTGTTTTGAGAAGAATCATTTGATGATAAGAACCCAACATGTCCTTTGCATTTTATTTTAAAAAATGTGGAAAATGTTTTCACCCAAATATCAACATTATAAATGTGAAGTGATATTGAAAACAAAATATTGTGGGGTGATTATTCAGACTATGTGTTGATTTTTTTCCAATGAGTCAATATGTGAAGTTTTGATATTTTTATTATTTTTATGGATTTACATAATGGAATTAAATTCAAATATTGAGAAATTATCCTTTTATTTGTGACAATTGTTCTCAGGTTCATTAATTTTAATGATTTGTTGTAATGACAGACTAAAAATTATATTTTTTTATTCCAAAGGAACTATTGAGGAAATAGTGGGGAAACAAAACACATCTGAAACCAATGTGTTAGGCATAAAGGTATCTCACAAAGTTATTAAATTAAAAACAAATAATATTAGAAACATACACCTTATATATCACCCAATTATGTGTGGTTACCTTCATATCTAGATCATTCTTTAGAAGATCATCAAAATAATCAGCCATCTTGTACAAGGTCTGGATGTATGCATTTATGGTGATATTACTTTCATTGAAACCTCATGCCAAAATATTGTCTTGTTTTTTGATCCACAACATTTGTCTTCATTAATGAAATCTATAATAACTGTATGATATATTTCGTTGAAGACCTCCTTTTAATAATTGATATGGAAGGATTAATCAATCATTTCCTCCAAAAATTGTAGAATGAGATCCAAACATTCCCCATTTTCTACGTCCTCGTTTCTTACAATTATATTTATGAATTTGGGACTGATTCAATGTTTTTAATAGTGACGTCACCTTCATGAGCCTCGATTTTCATACAGTGATATATCTCTCATGACATAATAGAAAACATCAAATCACCTTCTACAATTATTGATCCCCCCAATATTATATATTTTCCAACTTTCTTTTCCTTGCCTAAATATATAGTTATAAATTTTTTTGAATTTTCATGTAATATTTTTGATGTATTTCTCCACCACATATGAACAATGAAATTCCTAGAGACAATATTTCCTTTATTTCCCTTCCTCAAGAATGACTCGACAATCATTGTCCCTTGGGAGTCTTGCTCATAATTTTTCATCGGTTGAGAGTCTTTTTATTTGTCACTTAGTTCAGTATCTTCATAAGTCCTAGATGTGACATCATATTTTAAACATGGAATATTTATTTTCCACCATACATGATAAAATTTATTCATCCCGTGTTCATTAATGGTACAAAATTTGCTTAGGATTTCAATAGTATATAAATATTCTTGTTCTTCAAGAAACCTTGGTCATGGAGACATAGCAACATTCAATCCTGAAAAATCATTCAACTCAAAAAGAACTCTTGGTTCTTTATGGGTGCAATCAGAACTAGTAGAAGTGATGTTCTCGACAATTTATCAATTATACATACCTCCATACATGACCACATCAATAAATGATGTTCTATAATCACATGATTCATGTTTATTCTTTATAGCATCATCCAAATCACTCCTCAATATGGAAACATTATCCACCACTAATGGATTAGAAATCAGAATTTTTTGATTTTTTTTAAGTGAAATAGAATTGAGTCTTTCCTCAGTAACCATAAGACCATAAGAGAGGTTTGTGGGAATTGTTGTCTTGATCATCCGATTTGGGGAATATTTACCATCCTAATCCTTGCAACCACTCCAAAATAAATAAAATGAGTTCCCAACCTATATTCAAGAAGAAAAATAATAATTCTAGGATACTAAGACCACCTTCTGCGTGAAATAAAATTCTTCACTAACCGTAATCTCAGCCCATTAAACTAGAATTTTGGATGATCCATCCTCAACACATAGATGGGGATACATAAGATGTAAAACCATGTTTTTTACTATATATAAACAAAAAATTGCTAATGATATCCCCAAAACTAAATAAGATTGAGGCATTTTGAAATGGAAGAAGAGGTTTAGGATGATTTAACTAAGGCATTGTAGATAGAGCATCATAGTTCATATGAAATTCACATGACCATAAAAATATGAATAAGTCGAATTTATTATAAAATCAGAAAGATTTGAATTAAGAAGTAATTAAATCATCCACTGATTTGATCGAGATCAAGATCTATCTCTTAGGAAGGAGTCCAAATCTTATAGTGTCCTATAAACCCTGTGATCCAAACATGAATCTAATTATGGAATAATTTGATGGTTTATGGTGTGTCAAATGGGCCAACAGTGTCAGGTTGAATAGAGTGGAGGCCTCCATGATCTTTGAAGTCAAAATTCCAAGATGAGAAAAACCTTAAAAGTGGTCTGGAACTTAAGGTGTTGTTGATTATGAAGGGATTGGATTTATTTTGAGTTAAAATAATAACCTAAATAAATATAATTTTTATTTTCATTACCAATGTAAAGGTATATTTGAATTTTCGTATGGGTATATTTTTCATTGGGTAAGGGTGCCTAAGTTGAAACAATGCTATGTAAGGGTACCTAAACCTATATAAAATAAGCAAGATGCACTGTCGAATGGTACATTGAAGTCCAAAAAATTTATAGAAAGAATCATGAATACTACATTAGGGTAGTTCCATACATATATTAGTGTAAACTAAATGGGTACTACATGACAGAACTTATTTTTCATAAGTATAACTTATGATCATGAAGGTAACTAAAGACCGTCATAAGGTTAAATAGGTACTAAGTAAAGGTAAAAAACATTAATTATATAATATTCACCCATTAAAAGGTATTATGGTCTATATAGGGTAATATGATGACTATGTAATGATAACAGATCATATATGTGTGATTCCACATAATGGTAATCTTGGAGGATTCATCGGCATGTAGATATTTCACCGTTCACTTTTATTGAAGAATACAAAAGCCTCTAACAAATTTATCTATGGCTCCATCAACCTTCTAAGATCATTCCATATTCAAAGAACACATTCCATAATATATTCCCACTTTTTTCATGCATAAATAGAATAACTCAACTCGTATTATCTCCTGTAATGAATTCGAACAATTAACTGAAACATAAGTAAAATAATTTCATTTTAATGTTATATACATGAAATTCCACTAGAAATTATATACATAGGAAGATAAGTTGAAAAACTTTTGGGTTAGAGAATAAAATAAATGTGATATTCATTAAATAACTATTAATTATATTGATTCATGAATATTCTAGTTGAAAATGTGGCCTCATAATGAAAATTACATCCATACATATTCATTAAGGAATATTCCATGTGAATAAATGAGTTTAATAAAAATAATTCATCCATTATAAATGAGCTTCATTAAATTGGAGAAAATCAATATATGTGGGTAATTTAAATGAGGATAAAATTCATATGTTGAGTCATTTTATTTATTTTTCTATGTGAATAATATTGAGAACCCAATTCCTTATAATATTTAAAATAAAGGATAAAATTATAGGAATATTTTCATATCACATCAATAAATACAGAAAAACTAAAAACATTAGGTATTCAAAATTATATTCCCTATGATTTACAATACCCTTATAATTATTGGGTATTTAAAATTATGAAATATAATACCCAACGTCATGAGTGTATTTATATTTTAATTAGAAAATAAGGATGGTTTTTTAAATGAAATAAATTAGTTATCACATGCATAATAATTGGATTTCCTCTGGATAAATGTGTTCATTCAAGAAGATCATGAGTAAAAATTATTATATATGGTGTATACATAATTCAATATATATTTATGAAGCCTAATACATAATTTTATTAATGAAAGATTGTGATCAAGATCTTCAATTTCCTGATGGAGACACACTTGAGTGTTTGATTATTGAGAGAATCAAATCATTTAGGATCAAAAAATATTTTTAGGCCCATCAAAACTTATTTATATAACTATTAAAAACCATAAATAATATTACACTAAAAAACCTGATCTTAGGGGATTGTGGATGGATTCTAGCATAAAAAAGGGTAAGGTTTTTTCTAGTTTCAGATCATCTCTAAAGAGGTGAAAAAATATTCTACTTGACTCTAGAAGTGGATATATTTTAGATATGGTGTCTAAGTAGATGTTAGAGGATTGTTATTGGAGTGTTAAATTGATTAGTGAATAATTTCATTTTGTGTATCTAAAAAATTTCATTGGGAAGTGTATATGGGGTTTCTATAAAATTTTATGCACTTGTGTAGATAGTTATGAATCCTTGTTGTAGAGTATAATCAATATTTATATGTTTATTCATTTCAATTAAATCATTTAATGATTATGTGTTTTCATATATACTTACTTAAATCGCATAAAGGTGAGTTTTTCCTAAATACTTCAATGTATCTAAATCATTACATGTTCTAGATATTTGATTTGAAAAAAAGAGAATTTTTAAAATGAGGTAACCACTAACTCACCCCCTTCTCTTAGTGGTACAAACAACTCCTTGGACTCCTCACTTCATAACATTATAAATTATTCATTTGAAATGTTTTACATAAAAATACATGTTACCATTATTTTTTTCTCATAATCAACTTTTTTAGGATTCCTTGATCCTCTCTTGAATAGATTTTTTAGTATTTATATAACTAAGGAAGGATGGAATACCATATATGAATCTAATTTACATCCTTTTCATGTATATGTAGAATGGATCCCTTTCAATCCCCATCAGATATTGGGTTTTGTGATTTTTTATAATCATATCATAATCTTATCTATTCACCTTCATCGGATTCCAATGGATTGAATAATCATAATCGTTGATCATCTCTAACCTCCTTCATGAGCATATAATGGGATAATTTTTTTTGAATAAATACTTGTGTATTTTATGATCAACATATTAATATGTATATATATATCACACCTCTCCTCATAGAGATAATGTCACAAAATCAATATTTTAGAGGTAACTTTATAAAATTATAGATCATGGGTTGGGTAGTTATTCTCATGAATCATTAATTGGTTGGGGGAATATGCTATCACTTTTTAATTTTTCATGATCACATGACTTAATACATTTTTCAGGCATCAATATATATAAAAAATGAATCCCCACTAGTGGATAATCTGAACACATGAATAGATATTAGCATCTTATTTAAAATATTTAATTCCCCCTTTAATTCATTAGTATAAAAAATTTAATCCCTTCTGAGTTTTCTAAGTTATTGGGTTTTAAAATTTTTTTATGTTTATTATAGATCAAAAAGAATTCCAAGCTAATCCAATGAAACCTCATAACTCAACTGTAGATATTTGATTGGACATCCTTCAATTTCCAATGTCTCTAAAGGATCTAATGATATACTTATTAGATGATAACACACCCTTGGGATGTTACTTATTCCATCCCAAAATCACATTTACTCTACTTCAAATATTACATTTTTTATTGATAATATTCCCCAAGAATTAATTAGATAATGTTACTTACTCTTCCCAAAAAAACATGACATCAAATTCATAATTCTACAATAACCTCCCCCGAATAATAAATAGTACCTTAAAAGAAAAAAAACATTACCCAATGCATTAAAAGAATATACAATTCCAATCACTCCCATAATATTCATATCATGTACATGCATTTTTTGTCAGATTGATTATACAACCTAAGAGAATCATTAATCACCTTTAATCTCATGATTAAGGATTTTGGGTTATATGAAGCGATGTAGCCAACAAATGAAGGATATGTTTAACTAGGTGAATGTACATGAGTTTAAGTTCATATGTGTAATAAAAACACATGACATTGACATGGAAAATCATAGAATAATTTTGGATGAATAAATGTTATAAAAGAAGGTATAGTTAAGGAACCAATGAATTGAAATACAGTCTAACATTTCGTGGGAATCCTAAATACTATAACGGGATCATTGAAATAATAATTAGAAATTAAAATGTTAAATTCAAAAGCCCTAATAAAATGAATGCAGAAGAATTTTGAGGAAGACGAAGGGAATCCCGTACATAAGGGGTTTCTTCTAAAAGAAATAAAGGATCTTATATAGAGGTTGTGAAGACTTTGAGAGGACTTTAGAGAGGGATTCAGAGAGTAACGTAATCCTCAATTGGTTTTGTGTGAATAATAATGTAATTTTATATGTTTATTTATAGTGATAGACATGGGAATACATTATTATTTTCTAAACATAGGTTTAAAACTCTATGTAATAAAATAATCAAAACCAAATGCAGTCTATTGGGGATTTCCAATAGTTTCATCCACAAAGGGTCGATTTACCATATTGTTAGGTCAATAAATTAACTCCCTAAAAGAATACAATTAATTATGTGTAAGTGGTTCATTTATGTAAATAATTGTTTTTAAAACATAAAAATTAAATATAGTTTTTTAGTATTAATTATATATTTTTTAAAATTAAAAAAATAAAATAAAAAATTATTTGGAAGGGAAACCATTTTTTGTTTACGTATGAATGAAAGTAATTATTACATCAATTTTGGGATATAATGATGTCATACTACATAACATATATTTATATAATATTAAATGTTTACACCAAAAAAATATTTATCATAGAAAAGTATGAAAAAACATTCTATTTTGTAATTTTAACATGTTAATTTCAAGAATTATATTTATTATAGAAACATAATATTCAAAATATGATATTTTAAAATACTAAATAATTTTTTTTATTTATTGGAAAATACCAGTTTTTACGACACTAACAACTTCACAACCCTTATAGAATTTCATTTGGAATAATTGAATTATTATTATTATTTATCTTTAATGAAATATTATATAGTAAAACCATTTTAGTAAAGTTAAATTTAATTCAAAATTCAGGAATTTATAAAACAATTTTTTTAATTGAAACTATATATTTCCCAAAAATAATTTTTTTTATTCCTATCAATGTCTAATTTTTATCAAGCTAATTACACCAAAAAGGATTTGGCAGAGCCCTTTTATTAAAAAGAAAAGAAAATAAAAAGAAGGATGTACATGGATATACATGAATAAATTCCCTCATGCTAAGAAGACACTTGAAGAGAGGTCAAATATCATAGTCATAGTAGGAACCATCATAATCACAATCCCAATCTGAGTAACAATCAGTATGACCCTAGGATCTCGTAAATATATTTGGCTTCAATTATGAGTATTCTTTCATTAATCTTCTTTTACATTAAGGAATATGTTAGAAACCCTCATCATCCACAAAAACCATCTTTCCCATTGGAGAAAATCTAACTATAAGTTTGGTTTTTTGTGAAATCATCCTCCACACTATCCCACCTTCCATGAATTTCCTATGATTCCCATATTTTGTCAATTTCTTCATGAATATTTGAAACATTTGTACCATCACTTGTAATTTTTTCCCTTAAGATATAGGACAGTAGTCTGCCAAACTCATTATATAATCATTTATATATAAAGTAATAATGAAAAGCAGTCAATATAATAATTATATTTTTAAAACTAAAAAAATAAAAAATCATACATCTATCATCCTTGTCGATACACTTTTATTAAATAAGTTTATTCCCTTATGGTAATATGTTTGATGGTATTACATTATTATATTGGATCAACGAACAATATTTGCGATGTAATTGAAGTACTATTGAACTTATCCCACAATAATTTTATCATTATTTTCAATTATTTAAACTAACCATTGGCATAGTCATGTAAAAAGGGTTGGGACTAAGATGTTTGGAAATGTTTCATTGGAGTATAATCATGTTGACTCTAAGATGGTTTTCATAGAGGTGTTGAATTTTATTGATCAACGCATATGAACATTACTTTTTTTTAGTATATAAATAAAATTTATTAAAAAATACATTAAATTTTTTTTATTATATGTAGATTATCTATTATAATATATAAAAATGAATCTATCAGAAAAAGGTTATCGATCTGTGTTTTTTCATGGGTGTTTCCTTCACACATGCTTCCATGTTCCATCAAAAAAATTGTGGTAAAGATTAATCTATAAATTATTTTTTGTTCTTCATTTACTAACATTATGAATCTGTAAGATCTCATGTAAATATCATATTTCATAAGGTGGTGGTAATAATTTTATGTGTAAAAAGCTTTTTCTATGTAGATTTGTCAGGTTCACTTGAAAAATGATATAAAGAAATGGAACCCACATAATGGTAATGAGAATAGTCATGTAAGGGTCATCCCATGTACCCTGGAGGGGGTATTGAGAGTACTCATGTATGTTTCATCCCATTACAATGTAAGGTTAATCATACTCCTATATAAGGGTTATGTAATCATAGATATCATCAGATTGAAGATACCATAATGAAGATTGGATGTGGAATGTTTATGATTGATGTTTTTATTATAAGCTATTGAGGAATAATGTATTATTATTTATCCCTTTCAGAAGTAGGTCTATAAGAATAATTCTTTTTAAAATTCAAAGCGCTGATGGTGGAGAATTTCACCAGATAATGAACATTTTATGATCATTTAATATAGTATCGATATGAGTTTAATGGTTGAACAGTTTGGGAGGATGATTAGATAGATGTATATATGTAATTTTATGGATGTATATAAGGTATAAATATATTGTTGAAGTCATGAAAAAAAAGATTCCATATGATGTTCATCAGAAATATTTAAGGCATATGATGTTCAACGTCTAGAGGTTAGCATATGAAGTCATCAATTAAACAGTTCTGATGTAAGGTATCAAATGGAATAAGTATATAGTAGCTGAATTATAATATACTCTTTATAAATTATAAAATAACATTAGATAGAGGTGTAATGGATGTATGTTCTACTATCTGAATTCATTATATGGATGAAGGGGGTGCATATGTTCCGGTTAAAAGTTATTTATGAGGCTTTCATAGAGATTCTATCTATGATGATACTTGGATGATCGTAAATTTTTTATATTATAGAGTTAAGAATTTTTCATGATGTTATGTAACATGGAGGTTAAGGATGTTGGAATAAGGGTTTGGATGTTTAAGTACTCATAATGGTTTATAAAAGTTCTAGAATACTTGAGAAGCATCCAGTGAATTTCAGATGGCCAGGATATTGGATATTTTATTTTTCACTAAGCGGGAAAATAAATTTATGTTCTAGATTTATTTATATGAGTGAAGCAATATATATATATTTATATATCTGTGTGTGTGTGTGTGTGTCTGAACAAAACCATACTAACATCTTTCCCATGTGAAGAGATTATTTCAAGTACTGTATAATTGGATATTTGGTTGGACTATCATTGTGAAGATACATCTTGAATGTTGTTTTTGAGACGATGATTTCCCATCCATTGGTCTCATAAAGACAGAGTGTAAAACTATCGGTCATATAGGGTAAATATGTTGTAGTTGAGTTGTTAAAGTGGAATCAGTTAAATGATATCAGACAAATTTCACTATTAGGATATATCCAGAAGATAGTATACAAAGGTGATTGTTGGCACTGAAATACATGCTTAAATAAACAATGAATAAAAATATACAAATGGGGATTTCTCCATGAATCCTTAGTATGAATCCTCATCATCACTACAAATGGAATGAATCAATTATAAATGGATCATTCTCTGCTGCCATGGATTATTAATGGAGGCCTCTACGAGTCTGATGCACACCACGAAAGCCGATGAGTAACGAAGGAAGGATCTGTGATTATGGTTGATCTTCCTCCCATCGTAAAGCGTATTCCTCTCCATGAAACTCCCTCATAGATTCATGATTCATAGTCCCCCCCAATATATATTTTTACCCTAACCATTCACCTTTAGAGCTCCTATTTCATGAAGCACCCTTTCTTCCGCAAACCAACAAAGAAGACAGATCACCCAAGGTATCTGAGCATTTTTAACTGGTTTCCATTTTTTGTATTTTCCTATACTTAAAATGGGGATTCCCTTCATTCATCCTTATATCCATCAGGAATTTCAGTGTCCCATTTGGGTACATGGGTCTTTGTAGAGCATTTAGCCTTCATGATGCACCCTCTAAGCACATGTTGTCTCCATTCCTCAACTAGGTCAGCATGCTTCATGGAGCCTCTCCCTTCATAGAGATCCTTTTTTCATGATTATTAATGGCCTTTCTCTTCATTAAGTAGAATTTAATAATGAATCCCTTATCCTTAAAGACTTATGCTTCACAATCCCTTTTCCAGTATGGCCCTCCAAGCTTGTGTGTAGTGATTTCAAGGTTCCTTGAGTGGTGTTTCGTATAATTTTTCATTGCCTCGTTCTTCTTCACATAGGCACACTAATTTATAGTACATATTCACATTTCCACATTAACATGAGCCCCTCGATTGACCTTTCCCAAACCCCATTGTCACCTAGAATTTCTTATTCCTTCTTCCCCCAATTGTGGTTTGGTACATGTTATATAAGCCCCAGGGGTGTGGATTGACTACTCCTCATCCGAGATAAATGATGTCAAACTTTGAAGCTCCCTAATCTCCAACACAGGGTGTTTAAATATGTTTTTCCACATTACTGTAATAATGGGGGGACTCAAAATAGAATGAGAATCAACACTCTCCCACTACTCTTTCCCTTTGGGATTTATTTACCATATGTGCCTCAAATACTCATTATATATTCCCCCATACACTTTTATAGGGTGTTACCTATATGATGTCTATATCATTCATATATATTGGATAAACATCCTAAATATTCCCTCATAGATTAAGTCCCAATCTCCATCTCCTTAGTCTGGTAGCCATGTGTAAGCCCCTCATCATTCCTCATGGCTACACCTCTTGCGACGCAATCATCAGGTTCGCCACTCCCTATTATTTCTCACATCGAGAATGACTCATTGAGGCTTAGAGAATTTATCAACCATGATATCATTTTTGTTCCACTAACAATTTGAAAGCCACATTCCTATGATGATGAATTAAATGGACATAGATCCCTATGTTCTAAGTAGGGTATGTAGGATGTCTCCATGAGGTTCAAGCCCATCACCGATCATTCATATGTCCCGGAAACTTCATGTCAATTATCCTTCACACCGAATGAAGTTAAAATTCATACCCTAACCGAACTACATGGGTTTTGATCCCTTTTGGGTATATTGGGCAAATCTTTGAGGTTAAATAACAACAAATGGTAAAATATGGTTCCCCATCCTATTAATGTACCCTATTGATGTGATACATTACCTTTTTAGGACACATATCATAGATCCACCTCTATTAGGTGTTTTGATCCACCATGGGTAGATAACCTTGCATATGCCCCACAATTCACCATCCTCCCCCAACCTAGATCGTTCCTCTTACTATGGGATTCTAACCATTTGTAAGCCCCTTGGCATGTCTCTAGGCCATTTTCCTTTGTGAACACCTCGACTTTATGCCTCTGTTCTTCACTTCATCATCTTTTATTCCTAGAAACTAGGATACGTAGGAAGCATCCTTGTAGTTCAATCCCCTCATCCATTTCCCATTATGGTATCTCCCTAGATCCCTTTCATCTTAGGAAGATCATACCCCAATTCCGTAGGATTCACTTCCTTCAGATTATGTTCCAGTCACTCTATTTCTCACAAGTTGCCTCTTCGGGTGGCTCATCACCCCTCGAAATATATGGGTTTTGATCTTGGTCTTCTACATAGGGTATATAGGATGACTCCCTAATGTTAAATCCAAACAAACGGTCAACCTTGTTTCCCCCCTTTGTATGGACACATCTTTTCTGATCCTCCCTTTGTGGCATTCAGATCATCCTTCATGGTGTGAAAACTCCCCTTTTTGGGACTCCCCATCCAAGGTCCATCATCATTGGGTGTTTTGATCCTCCCATATGTAAACAATCTAGGTGCCCCATGCTTGGGATGTACCCACTTGATTTTCTCTCATCAGTTTTCTGATCAGTCTGATTCATCTCCATTAGACATTAAAATCGTATAATACCCATATGAAATATGGGAAGCTAAAGAAAATATTAGATTCATGAATCTGGAAGAAGATACCCCAATATTCACATGGGAAGCCATGGGTTTCATCGACCATGAGAATGCCTATAATGAGAAAGAAGACCACTTTTTAGTGTTCTATTGTTAAGAAATTCTATAGATTACTTATCATGACTACTCCCTCGACCAAAGAATACTACCCAGACAAGACCCTCTAGGATATCCAGACAAAAGTGGCATAATTAACCTGCATCTATTGAGAGATTTCATCAGGAAAGAGTTTAAAAAACGTATTAATATATTAGAGAGAACAGAATAGGTTACTAATTCCATAGATGAATCTATGAAAGTATATACCAACATCGCATTGTCCGATCTTGATCAAGGAATAATCACTTCCGAAGAGGCAATAGATGTCGCACCCCTTTGGAAATCAGTAATGCATTGTATAGTGAGAACTGTTAGTGAGATTCGATCATGACACATGATGCGGCATGCCCTGGAGAATGTGTTAGAAATGAAAATGTTTAATCCAATGTGAACTTGTTATCCACCATCTATGGGGATTATTAACACCCGAGACATCAGCTGATGATAATGTCCCCATATTCTGATATCCGGTGCCACGTCTAGTTGAGCAAATAGTGGGCCTTCTGTGAAACTCAACAGAATTCAATGTAGTTAATCGTGGGTTATTCTGGTATGTGCCACTTTATGTGGGGGTAATTTTCTTCGATCATAGAATACTGAAAGGTTTTGGTTCATTTGGAATTGTTTTCCTAACATATGTGTTGATGGATGAATCATCCTACATTGCAGGACCCATACTGAGGCCACAAAAAACATGACACCTCCCACCTATAGAAACATGGGCAGGGGAAATGCCAATGCGGAAATCCAGCATGGATCTACCTCCTCCACATTTTAATCCAAAACTATGGCTACCAAGAACCCACGCCCCATCTCACCATCAGTGTTTATCTATGTGAGGGATATTTTTCCACATATTTGATGGTACAAATAAGAGGAGGTCATCCCAACCAGGGACATGGCCCACCATGATTTGGAGGCATTCATGCCCTACCATTATCATCTCCCTAATGAGTCTTGAATGGATCCACTGATCCCCACTCTGACCTCCAATAATTTTAGGAGCCTCTCTCGAAAGCTTTCATATGACGTTTTCCCTTACACTGATGAGATAGCGGGCACTAGAGTTGTCATGGAATTGACCATCATATGAGAGCCACTAAGGACGGATCCCACCTAGCTCCATCAATGATTCCAGCACGAATCGTCTAATGAATATGTTGTCTCTACCCCTAACTCATCATCCCCAACTCGGCTGACCTGACGTCAACATTGGGTGCATGTTCAGAAAGGTTCATGTAAGGGGGTGTTATCTTCTATAGATTCAGTGGACTATGACACATCCAACTCATTCTATCAGGTCCCTATTAATGAAATTTAGGGTCACTTATATGATCATACATGATTAATACCCCATCCACCCCATGTTTAGGTTGGTATGACACTTCCGTTTGTCTGTGTGAGTAGTAGTTGTCCCGGTCAAACCAATGACATCCAAATCAAGTACAAAGGCCCTCCCTGTACCGTTTCCGGCTATGGTAGAGTTCCCCTTTTTCTCACACCCAACATGGTAGTTATCCCTATTTATCCATTTATAGTCCATGCGGAGGTCCTCTCCATCTTGTTGATGTTCAGCATGGGGGTCCTCAACGTACTATTGATCGCATGAATAGTGGTTTTCCCCATATTTTAAGTTATCAATTTGAAGGTCCTATTTTCCCCATATCCCGTCAAAATGGATTCCATCATCATGTTATGATAGATTAGTATAAATGAAATCCTTGTACCACCAATTCCAACAAGTGCAGAGTTTCTTCCCATGATGTAGGTGGTTAGCATGGAGTCCATTCCCATGTCCTCAATGATTCTTGTGGAGGCTCTCCCCACTCTAGTACTACTAACTATGGAGGCCCTCCGCAAGAGTATCATTCTCAGCCTGGGGTCCCCCCTTGTTCTCTTTGACATCTTTTTTGGTTTCCCCTCTCTCCCTAATGAATAAAATAAGAGGTTTTACCCACTATCACATCCAATATGGAGGCCCTCCCCATGTCCTTTTCAGCACCCAGAATGGAGGTCCTTCTTACTCTGCCGATATCCAACATGAATGTTTCCCCCACATACATATCAGCTCTAGCGGAGGCCCTCCCTACTCCATACCATCACACTCAGAGGTCATACCCAGGTCGAATATTTCCTGTATCTTGAGGAACAATCCTGAGGGAAAAGGGAAAATTGTTTCCCTAAAAGGAAGAATCTGAAAAATCAATAGATGAATATCAATCCATTTCTCTTTTCAGACTCTAAAGAGATTGTGATTCGATGAAGGATCCTTCACCTCAACCCACTACCTCAGAGTCCGGGACAGAAATCAGGCATGTGAGCATCTTCCTTCAAGAAATTTAAATAAAAAATATCACCGAATCTCTTTATAAATATATAAAATAGGATGAAGATTTGTCTACGTTCCAATGTCTGGATGTGCAGTCCATCCTATCAAAACCATGAACATTATCCACATCAACTAAATATCACAAAAGGTTTTTCTAGGAACCCGTGGATGATGAACTCCACTCAGATTTGCAACTTGTGATCGACACACAGACACAAGAAGTTGTGGTCAATATTGTATCCTATAAAGATATGGTGATAAAATCATTTCAGTCCCCAGGTTACAACCCAGTATTCAATGGTCTGTTATCCCACATATCATACTCTCCACTGACTAGACTACTGCTGGAGCAGTCTATATCAGTATCGTTATCTATTCTTTAGCCACCCCCAATTGAAGAATGAAGAGACTGAGGGATGGATCCCAATTCCAAACAAATAATTTTGTGTGAAAATCATGATGTGGACCATCTTGTCGAGATATTTTGTCCAATCGCTACATCAGACTTCATAATTTCAAATCCTCTTTCCAAAGATGATTTAATATGAATCCGCATAACTCTAGGGATGGTACACTTCTATCTTCATCATAATATATTGTCTCATCCAAAAATCTAGGTGCATTATGACAACATCATCCAGAAATTCTATCTGGATGAGTTAGTCATTCTTCCTATTGGTTAGAACTGTGCATATCTTGGTCATCACAAGGCTCTTCAGCTATGAAGTGATCAGAGAGTTGTTGTTCTATAAAGAGTTATTGAGAAGGTTTATCCATGCTTCTGGATCTATGGATGCTGACAATATGTTTCCCTCTAATTCAGCCTGATCTAGAGAAAACTAGATATGCTAGGTGATATCAATGATATGCTATTAAAAGTCATCATCGTAAACATGGTCGATCTCAGAGAGATAAAATTGAGGTAGGATCATCTAAGAAAACCTACCTTGGGGGGATAGTACCAAAGTCATTGGATCCTATAGTAATTGTCACTCGCTATCAATGAAACCTACATGACCTTGAGGAGAACACCGAGTCATTTCCCCTTAGCTGGGACCCCAAAAAGGGTAAAGGGTATAGATGGACTAATAAATTCTCTGACCCATCTGGTTCAGTGTGAAAAATATAGGATGAACCCAAGAAGGATTCATTTCTCTAATAGATACCAAATAAGAATAAAGACATTTATGATCTCCTTATTGAGTGTTTAACAGAGCGATGACTAGTTATGGGGATTCCTTGATTTATCCCAATCATCCTCCACTAGGTCATCATAATCATGTGCAGGCTCCCTTGGGTGAGTTTTCTCCTATTGAACTCGGAAACCCTATAAATCCTGATAGGATAGAGTAAAAATATTATGGAAATCAGCCATGATATGCATATCTAAATCTACTCGAGATGTGCGACAACATTCCCCCAACTGCTCAACATGAATTTCCCCCAACATCCCCTCAATTTCAATCCAGGTTATTCCCCCAACTGATCTGTAGTTCATCCCTCCAGCAGCCCCTAATGTCATTCCACCAGCAAGTCCATGAGATGTTGGACCCACCTATCTTGTTGAAGAACCCTCCAATTCATTGGTGTCGGTGGATCCATTCTAGGTCAGGAACCCCTATCATGATGATCCAATGGTATATCTTATAACTCACCCCAAGGCCCTTAAAACCTTGGAGGTGATGATCCCACCCAATGGATATCCATATATAGTATGCGTGGATGATATAATTACACATATTGGCTTTGGGAATCCTAATTTCTCCATATTAAATGGATTTGGTTACATACAATATAATTTGTCCCACTTCATCTCAAGGTGTGGACCCATGATGGGAACTCTAATGCAGTATGAGGCCACCAAAATCTAGGGCTTCATTCAAACACTAGAAGGGCCCGCATTCATCTAGAACATCCAACTACCCATAGGTTCTATAGCTTATTGGGAAGATATTCACCGAATTTTTCTTTACCAGTTCAACTCCACCACGTGCAAGACTAGTATTGAAGACTTATTTAAGTGAATGAAAAGATCAGATGATAATATTAAAGAATTTGTTTCTCGGTGGAATTTACTCACATATTCCCTCAATATGCCACTGAATCAAGGGAAACTACTAACACTTTTCATGGGGAATGTGATAACTGAACTGGATCCTTCTATTATCACTCATAACTTCTCAGGTGAGTTGCAGGATTTTTATGATAAGGCTCAACAGCTATAAGAATTCTTGAATCATGATAGACAAGCGCACTCATTACCTTCCAAAACCACTTCAAGAAGATCATACAAGGTCAATACAACTGTCTTGGAAAAGGTAGAGTCCCCTAGGACACTAGAGATGATGCCCACAGTGCCTCTTATACAGCCTCACCCAGGGCCTCAGCCACTGGATCAACCTTAGGATCAGCATCACCCACCTTAAAATCGGTAGAAATTGTCGCATCATGTACCACTTCCTCTTAGGTAATATAATCCGTTTAAACCACTTTTTCATGATCGGGCCCTTCTTCGGGGCTAGGCTGTGAAGGTCTCTATCCAAAACAAGAGAAATCGTACCTACTCGTTCGATGAAGCTCATGTCCCTGTATATTTTTTGAGTACATTGGATTTGGTGATCTTGTTGTTTTCAGAATGTAGAGGACCAAAATAGGATGGTCTAATTGATCACCCCAACCATTTCCCCTAACATTTATTCCTTGAAAATAACCTAATTTAGTGTTAGGTGTTGAATGAATATCATTCAGACCAGGTCAACAAAAATTTGGTCAGGTTGTGTCTATCCCCAGGTCAGGTGGTATGTGTATCCAAAAATCTAGAAGGTGGCCATGAGGTTTATTGGAAGTCGGTTTCCTATAGTGGGTCTCAAAATTATGATGATTGGAAGGCTCGCAGAGCAGTCGCTCGAACACACAACATCATCTGTGCACACCTAAATCTGCTTGAGGCTCCCAAATGCACTACACCATCCACAAATACCACATTGGAACTCATATCACCGAATTAAACCTCATAGAAAATATGATAATGATGATAAAAGGGAAAGAAAAGACCCCTAATTGGGTTGAAGCTATCTTGTATGCTTGGTGACTTCATGCCCCCTCAAATGGGGATTGCCATGGGGATTCGGCCAACAATGGAGGATTCCTCATGTGATGGAGTGCTAGACTGGTCCTCATAATTTTCCCAGTTGACACCATCGTCAATGTAACCGTGGATACATGAACTGTCAAAATTCTCAGGCTAGTGCCTCTAGCGAAGCAGTGCATGCTACCGTGACTAGAAAATAGGTTCAAAATAGTGTTCAGCATGCACAGACCCCCTATCTTTTCTCATCAAATTCACAATTTTCATCATTTTTACTTCACAGTCTAGAAAAGCCACTAAAAACACATATTGATCAGCCACATTCAATTTTGGATGAACCTACGCCATCTTGGAACCAGCTGGTTGTAATTTTGTGTGGTTCGATTAGTGAGAAGCAGGATATCCCCAGTACCATCCATAATCCACTAGTTCAACCAGCAGTACCCATCATCTCTCCTACCACAGAGAAACCTTCTATCGGTAGGAATGTGCACATACCACAAAATTATGATGTGCTAAACGGAATTCCCAAATTCATGAAAATCTCTCGATTATCAAGGCACACTGCCTGCCTAATGACATGTGTGAAGCCATCAAAGTTGAATTGACGAGACCCCTCTATTTTTAAATAGAGGTAGAAAGTACAAAATTTTTCCATGGTGAGGAAGCTAAGAAAGCATAATGTCGAGACATCTACTCGTTATCATGAGAAGATGAAGGTTGTCATTTACTGGTAAATTTTTTTCGCATTATACATCACAGGTTAGATTAATGTCATGGATGACCCTCATTACCTTTTCAAAAAAGATTCTAGGATCAATATAATTCTGACCTAGATGCTCCAAAATATGGGGATGTGTATAAAATATTTGACTTCTTCAATCCTAAATATTCATTGTTAGGACCAGACCGAAAAGAGGTCATGGGAAAATATTTTTCTAAACACTCAATTCGTTGGCATGGGTTTTGTCACTTACTTCATGATCATCTTCCAATAGATTGCCTATAATTCCTCTAAGGGTAGACTATGGCCCCATCTTCGTGTAACAGTTCCCTCCTCAAATCACTAGTGCCTCAAGTACTCCCTTATTGTTCGAGTTGGTGAACTTCAGGGTGATGCTTCCCCCTTTAGCTCTCATGAAGCTCTCTCTTTAAACGCAGAATATTGCATGAAAAAGGACAAGTGAGTTAAATCCAATGAGGTTGATAAAAATAATCTATCATCTGAACCATATACTAACTTGGATGATTAATTCTTCATCCCAATTTACTTGATAGAAGACACAACCCCAGACCTCAAAAACTAATATGTTTTTCCAATATAATGGGAAGACACTTTCCCAAATTCAAGGAATGATTGAGGATCAGATAATATTTTTATAATAACATGACTTAGATTATACCAAAACCCTTACACCTATACAATGTTTAGATGTTCTCCCCATGGTGATAGCCATTCATAATACCCACATGTTTTTTTAGCTTGGTTGAACCGACTTAAGAATATGCGCCACTACTGGTTTGACATTATCTAGTGTGGGCCCTTTGGTCAAATTCCAAATCAAATTAGATCCGAAACATTCTTTTATATGGTTTTAGTTGAGTAGGGTTCTCCCAATTAATATTCCATCACCTCTCAGGCCAGTGCCAACATTCCATTACTATAAGATAAAAAAGATTAATTTCCCCTTTTCAGTGATCCTATTATATTGTACAATGATGATCATTTGGTGGATTCTCATCCTTTATTAAAAGATGGTGTCACCGCCAATTTTTATGAGTTGGTACAGGTTAATCTCAGTACTGAGGTAGATTAGATACTGACAATGATCTGCACACCTCTTCTTATAGAAGATTGATAGTAATATGTAGATTTCTTTATGAAACATTTAGATGTATTCTCCTAGAGCTATGATGAGATGTCATAATTGGATCCTCATTTCTCCGCCCACCGTTTCGGTCTCCCAGAATGTCACTACAAGTTAAAAAAACCTCCCATGAAGATGAACCATTCTAATGGTGCATGGTGGATTTCAATGTAGATAACCTCATTAATATCAACTTCATCTTGGTGGTCCAGTACCTTAGATGGATGGCCAATATCTTTCATGTCAAGAAGAAGAGTGGATAGATCATGGTATTCATCAAATTCTGGGATCTTAACCAAAACTATCTGATGGATAATCTTTCCATTCCTATGACAAAACTTTTGATCAACACAACCATCGGATTCCATGGTCTCTCCTTCATTGATGGATATTCTGGATACAATCATATCTAAATCCCCATAAGCATGAAGAGTCCCCCACAACTAGAGAACTACAAGGTACCTTCTCTTTTCAGGTAATCCCATTCAGTTAGAAGAATATAGGTTCCACCTATCAGCGTTTTATGCACTGTATATTCAAACCAATCCTCAAGGAATTATTGGAATGCTACATGGATGATATGGTGGAAAAATACCTCTAGTGTTAGGACCATATCATATATCTTGAGAAATTGTTTTTTTTTCTCTGCTCACACTCTCTTATGATAAACCCACTAATGTGTGCCTTTAGGGTTACCTCGGTAATGTTTCTTATCATTGTCATCAGGTATATATGAATCAAGATCAATCTTGAGATGATCAAGGGTATCAATAAAATACCTCCTCCAAGCAGACTGAGGAGATATGAGGACTTCAAGGCCATTTATCCTATATATGAAAATTAATTTAGCATTTGGATAACAAGTTTAATGTCTTTTCCATCTCATTAGGTATGGTGGCATCTACCATTTCGATGAATAATACCATAACACATTTGAGTAAATCATGTATGATCTTCCCTCCTATGATTTGATGCCACCCATATCAAGTTAGATGTTTGTACATTACATGACTACCCTAGAATAGTCCATTAGTACCCTTATCACTCATAATAATAACTAAGGGATAAATAATAGTTTATAATATCCCAATCACATGGTCCATGACATTGTTTCCCTCGGAATCCGGGGATGACCACCTTGATAGGAGGTTCAAACATTCCGATCGGTTTCTAACGAGTTTGTTCGTAGAACCGGAAACATCCAATGATTCCACATCCATTCAGACCTACATTCCAAAGGTAGTTGCTAATTAGTTTGTGGACTGATGAGGCATAGGAATTTTCATTGGTCGAGAGGATGGGAGTTCAGACTCATCACACCTTTTTTTAGGGGAATTATTTTCTACTCCGGGAATATCTTTATAGATTTAAGTTATGTTCGTGAATACTTATTAAATTACCATGTATAAAATGAGCTTTCCTTCAGATCTGACAATCAATGATTAAATATGTAGGAAATTTAGAGAATATTTTGTATGTATTCAAGGTTCTTCATCGATAGAGAATCATCTGTATTTATTAGAGATTCTTGTTCAATGGTACCCTTTGACACATTTATATAGAAGTCTCTTGGTCATTATGATGACCATGCTGGTTTTAAAGCCACTCAGTGGGGCCCATGAAGTTTATTGTCATTCAGAAGGACATGGATTATTTTAGAGTTGGGATCGAACCCGTAGATAGGCTACCTACATATCCATTGTTTAGAAAAGTAATCAGAACCCACGTAGTTCGAGTAAGGGAGTATGATGTTTATGATTGATGGCTCAAAGAAGGATGTCACAATTACTTTTACACTCTAAGCTCACGTGAGTCATGCTCGGTGTGAGAAACAAGAGGTATTGGTAAAAATTAGACAATTGTTCCATGAAAGATGAAATCATAAGAAATAATTTTGGGATTATGTATATATGACTTCCCAGATAAATGATGGTTAGGATTTACATTAGGGAATAAATCCAGGAACAGGGTCCATAAAGGTATATGTGCTTCATGGAGATTTTAAATACTCTAACTTGGGGATTACTCCTAAAAAGGAGGCCCAAATTAGGAGAAGACTTATTATTGGGCTTTACTCCTGAAAAGGAATCCCAAATCAAAGGTAAATTAGGACCGGTTAAGAGAAATTAAGATTGGGGCTTACTCTTGAGGAGGATGCCCAAATTAGGGGACTGGGGATTACTCCTGAAGAAGATGCCCATATTTGAGACTGGGGATTACTCCTGAAAAGGAGGCCCAGGTTAAGGGAATTAAGGTTTGGTGCTTACTCCTGAGGAGGATGCCCAAATTAGGGGACTGGGGCTTAATCCTGAAGAGGATGCCCATATTTGAGACCTATGCATACTCTTGAAAAGGAGGCCCAAGTTAAGGGAATTAAGGTTTGGGGCTTACACCTGAGGAGGATTCCCAAATTAGGGTACTGGGGCTTAGTCCTGAAGAGGATTCCCATATTTGAAACTGAGGATTACTCCTGAAAAGGAGGCCCAGGTTAAGAAAATTAAGCTTTCGGGCTTACTCCTGAGGAGGATACCCAAATTAGAGGGACTGAGGCTTACTCCTGAAGGGGATGCCCATATTTGAGACTGGGGCTTTCTCTGAAAAGGAGGCTTAGGTTAAGGTAATTTTGGTTTGGGGCTTACTCCAGAGGAGGATTCAAAAATTAGGGGACCAGGGCTTACTCATGAAGAGGATGCCCATATTTGAGACTGGGGCTCACTCCTGAAAAGGAGGCCCAGGTTAAGGGAATTATGGTTTGGGGATTACTCCTGAGGAGGATGCCCAAATTAGGGGACTGGGGCTTACTCCTGAAGAGGATTCCCATATTTTAGAATTTAATAATTGGGGATTATTCCTAAAGAGGATGCCCAAGTTAAGAAATATGACTGGGACTTACTCCTGAAAAGGAGGATGCCCAAATTAGAGGACTTGGGGCTTACTCCTAAAGAGGATGCCCATATTAGAGGACATATGACTGGGGATTATTCCTGAAAAGGAGACCTAGGTTAAGGATTCTCCCATCATAAAAGATGATGTTAAATGAATGAAATCTTAATCTTTAGTGACATAAAGACGTGTAAATCACTATGTTTTGAGAGATATTCCACAGAATTCCTTTCAGATAAGGAAGTCAAATCAAGAAATCAAGCCATAAATGGATTTAAAGATTGTCTTGAAGACTGAATCTTGAATAGGAAAGGTGGAATGGCTTAAGAGGGGTGAAATGGGCAAGAAGGGCCCCCAAAAAGGAAGGGGTGTGCAAGTCATGGCAGGCGCGTAGGTACTACGTGGGCGCGCAAGTCCTGGTCGCACCGGTATGCCTACGCGACACATGGTGTACTTGCACGACGGTTAACAAGTATGGTAATACTTGAGCAACTCTTGATTAAATCCTTTAGAATCCTCTTGAGGTTCTTCCAGAAAAGGGGCGTGCAAGTTCTATTGAAGGAGTAAGGCGGCGTGCAAGTGTGGCCTTTTCCCTTAAGGGCTGGCCACTCAGGCGTGCAAGTGTTGACGAGTTTCAACACATAGGCCTTCCTCCCCCTCTTTATATCTTCCGTTCTAGTTAAGAAATTACCTTAGAAGTGTTTCTGAAGCTTTAAGAAGAGACTAGGGCACCGGGAGCTCAAATATGTGTTTCTGGAAAAAAATCCCCCTCGAATGGGGGGCCCCCAAGGTCTATTTATAGGCAGGATAAGACCCCGGGTGGTTACCACTTAGATCTCGCAAGTCACTTGCACGGCCACTAGGTGTCGCGCAAATGGACTTTCACGATAGTGATAGAACTTGCACGGCACATGTGCTTTTGATCCCTTGTTCATGCCTTTGTCGATTTTTGATATTTTCATCAAGGTATGGATCAATTTGCGCTAAGTCATTTCCCTTTACATTCCTTTGGAATCTGTGACGAAAGGAGCGTCAACAAAATCCCCCCCCCCCCCTCAAAGTTGGATCTGGAGAGAATAGAGGATTTGACTCTGAGGAAATCGAGAATCACAAGGAAATTACGGCGCGCAAGGTAGGGCGTGAAAATGACCTTTGGGCACGCAAGGCCGGACGTGCAGGGATACGGCCCTTGATCGCGTAGGGTATGGCGCGTAGGGTCCCGGCCGCGTCTATAAATATAGGGCATCACTTTCGTACAAGAATATGTATTTCCGGACTTCATACCTTCGAGCTCTCGCTGCGCAGGTTGCTCTGTTTTCCGGTGTTTTCCTTGATGTTGCGCTACTGTCAAGGTATCTGGGCCTATGTGGTGATACTTTCACGGAAAATACTTGCGCGGCACATCCATACTTGTGCACCAATTTTTAAACTTGCGCGCCTTAATTCCTTTTCCATTTTTATGAATTTTATTCACAAATTTTATGAAAAATAAACCCATTTAAGAGTTAGTTTATTCAATTTTTTTGCAGATTCAATGGCTACCAGGAGAATCGAAACGGTTGATGAACTGGATAGCAAGAAGATTGATGACATGATGAACATTGTTGGCCATGATTACTATGATATTTGCGACAGCACATTCCCATATTTGGCTAAGTACTTGAAGAAATATCATCTTAATTTCCCAAAGAGAATCTACTTGTCCCTGTATGGTCATGGTCATCTGCAAGGAGTCAATGATCCAAATGCAATGAACTATACGCCTGAAATTCATTTTCACTTATACTCCTCTATTTCAGTTATGTTGTGCATTAAGAGCAACAACAATGGTGTGATCTTTCGAATTCTACATCCATGCCATTTCCTTGCAGATATGAAAATGGCAAACCCATGGGCTGAAATGTTTTCCACTGCCGGTTGGTAGAGAGAATACAAACATGGCATTAGATAAATATCTGAAAAGAGTACTCTCTCCAAATGGCTCTTTAATTCCAATACTCCATTCTCAAATCCATGTATCTATCTTCCAAGTCTCTTGGACAGAAACAGAGTCACTGTTTGATCAGCAGAAAATTTTCTCAAACCGCACTCAAGAACATCCTTTTACAATTGTTCCAAGAAGAGTTGGTATCACTGCATCTCTTATTATATCTAGTTGAATGAATGAATTCCAGGTGGTTTCTGATGAATCTCGGGATGTCGTAAATCAAATTAAGAGTTATGTTGAAATCCTCTTGTAATTCTTGAAAAAGAGAAGAGACTCCAGTCTTTGGATGTCCTTCTATCTCCTATGTATCAATGAAAAACACTTTCATCTTCACTCATTTGTACCTACATCCTCTTTTTCTATATGCTTTAGATTTTACCTAATCAAATGGGCCTAGTAAGCATAGTTTTATTTTTACTAGGATTCATTTAATAACCCTACAAACGTTGAACCTTTTAATTGCTCAATATTACCTAAATCTAACAAAATGTATGTTTAGTGAGCTGGGAACTTGAGTTTTATCTAGAGTTCCCTTGTCTTTTGTGGGCAGTTTAAAGTCATGAACGTCGGACATAAAAAAGGCTAATGTTTAAGGTCGAAATATCTTTGACCGAAATGGATTAGAATTGACTCAATTCCTTGAAAATTCATCTGAAAGCATATTACCATACTCAAGTATGAGGGAAAATATGTAAGCTATGAATTAAGAATATTTGAATCTGATGAATGATATGAAAAAGGGATAAAAGGAATTATAAGATGTAGTTTCCAAGAATGAAGTTACCATTATTTAACAAACCCGTTAGGGGGGTGAATTATGCAGGGCCACCTAAGGGCATTGGCTTCATAGTTAAATAAAATAGTATCTTTTGGCTAACAAGTCTGTTATGTAGACTGTTTATGCAAGGCCACCTATGGGCACGTGCTGCATAGTCAGGCAAAAAAACTCTCATTAATTTACTTTCCTAGTGCTAAAATCCAGTGAAAGTTTATGGAGATTCAAATCTTCCAAAGTATAGAGTTTGGTGTATGGAAAGAGGTACTTGAATATGGAGAAGATATTTCCAAAAAAGATTATCGAAGAATTGGATGAATATGACTCCTACGAAGGTCTGACCCAAATGTAGGGAAGGATAATATAAACCATAGCCTTGAATACTTTCAGATCATAAAAAAGTATATGGGACAAATATGTTAAGGATGGCTATTTTTGCGGATCCCTACATACTGTCGTTTAAGACAAATAAGGGAAAAAGAATTATTCTTCCCAAGAATGAAGTTACCACTATCCGACAAACCTGTTAGGGGGTTGAATTATGTAGGGCCACCTAAGGGCATTGGATGCATAGTCAAATAATAGTATCTTTTGGCTAACAAGTCTGTTATGTAGACGGTTTATGCAAGGCCGCTTATGGGAATGTGCTGCATAGTCAGGCAAAAGAACTCTCAGAAGTTTGACATTTTTGTGAATAGAAGTCATGAAAAGGGTTATGAGGATCTGAAAATGTTTAAGGTTAGGAATATGACACATAAACATGGGTATTGTTCAATGTATACAGAGATACATAGATCAATTCTAACCATATTCATGTTGTGGCTGGGTCCTGAATTGAAATGTTGGACTTCACTACATATCCCAAAAGTATGAGAGTCAAGCCATACATAGTTCGTGAACTACAGTTTAACGTCATGTGGGACAAAAGGATTAGATATCTTAGTTTAGGGTCATATAGCTTGGACCATTGTAAGAAATACGCAGTGTGTGTTTTCTTGGAGACTTTTCAGCCAAGGGACTGAAAGTGGAATTTGGGGTTAGGCCCAAAGACTTGGGGCTGGATTCGAGGGACACTTGAACATTCCTACGTATCCTATAAGGATGGGAATCAAGCCCACATAGTTCTAGAAATACCCTCTGTATAAATTTGGTTCGTACATGTGAAGGGTGAAAGGGGACTTTAGTGAAATGATGGTTTAACCCAAGATAAAAGGTTCGGGCATTGTCATGTATGCCCATAGTCTTTGAAATGAAACATGATTGAAAAATCAATGAAAATAATTGTTCCCTCTCAGGTGAGGGTATCAAAGAAATTTGTAGTTTATTTTCATACTGGACAAAAGTGTTGTATAGTTTAACGTCGTATAACAAGGACGAAAGTGAACCAATGTAAAGATATTGATTCTAGGGGCGGTTTCACAATTCAACATTGTATGAGATGGAGATGAACCAATGTGTAGAGATTGGTTTTGGTCTTGAACCTTGGGAGGTTGCCTACATACCCAGCCAAGAAGGAAAGGATCAAATTCCGTGTAGTTCAATTAAATAATGAATTAATGATCAAGTTTTTCTTGGGGACAACGACCAAAACATGATGTTGGGACTTACACATGGTTAGTGGACCAGAGAGAGTGGTATGGTTGAGGGTTTCTCTAGTATCAGGTGAGTCATACTCGGTGTGAGAAACAAGAGGTTACAACAACCTTAACGATGCATAGTTTAATGTCATGTAAGACATATAAAGGGACTATGCAGTTTATATTCTTGCAGTTAGGACTATTGGTGCTGCACAGTTTAGTCTCATGTAGCAGAGACAAAATACAGTTTAATGTCATGTAGGACGTATCATGGACTTTCTGTACAGTTTAGCGTCATGTAGTTAGGACGATGGGGACAATAGAGTTTAACATCATGTTGGACGAAAGGGGGATTACGCAGTTTAATGTCATGTAGGGAGGACAAAAGAGTACACCATTTAACGGCATGTTGGACGCATTAGGGACTTTTTCCTAGTTTAACGTCATGTTGGACGAAAAAGGGACGATATAGTTTAGTATCATGTTGGACGAAAGTGAGAACAGTTTAAGGTCATATGCACGGACCGTGGATGGTGCAGTTTAATGTCATGTTGGATGGTGGTGTAGTTTAAGGTCATACATGACCTTTGATGATTATGTATTTTAACATCTTTCCGGATGTAAGGGAATTTTATACAGTGTAGAGTCATGTAGTTAGGACGTCGCAGTTTAACGTCTTGTTGTACGTAAGGGACTTGCAAATAGTTTAGGGTCATATGCATGGACCGTTGATGATGCAGTTTAAGGTCATACAGGACCTAGTTGCAGTTTAAGGTCATACTGGACCATTTAGGGAACTTTTTCAAAGTTTAACGTCATGTGGGACGAAAGTAAAAATATTTTAAGCTCATATGTATGGACCATTGCTGTATAGTTTAACGTCATATAACAAGGACAAAAGAGGTACTTTGCAGTTTTTACAAAATACTTCTTCAAAAATATGGCATTGGTTGGAGTAGTGATGAGTTCTCCATCCATTGAGATTAATGAATATGCTCCATTGGAGTAGACCCTATGTATTGAATAAGGTTCTTTCCATTTTGGCTCAAGCTTGGGAGGTTTCTTTCCTGGTATCATTGGAGTTTTGAGAACTAATACCAATTCTCCCTGAGTGAATGAATGAAGACGAACTTTTTTGTTAAAACCTCGTGCTATTCGATTCTGATAGACTTCCAAGTGGTGAAAAGTGCACAATATTTTTTCATCTAACCATTCCAATTCATTCAATCACTTTTGAGATTTTCCATCTGTAGATGATTGATCACAAATGGAAACTCTGAGCGAGGGTAGTTGAACTTCAATGGGCAATACGGATTCCGTTCCATATACCAATGAATATGGAGTTGACCGAGTTGCAGTGCAGGTGGTAGTCCGATAAGCCCATAAAGCATGAAAGAGTTTATCAGGACATGACCTCTTATCTGTATCCACCATCTATTGCAGTATATTTGAAAGAGTCTTGTTAAAGGCTTCTATCTTGTCATTGGCCGCTGTGTGATACCGAGATGAATGGTTGGATTTGATGTTGTATTCTTGATACAACTTATTCACCTCATATGAACAGAAATTGGTGCCATTGTCCATCAATATGGTATGAGGGACACCAAATCTGGTAATGATGTTAGACTTTATGAAACTAACAATGCATTTAGAACTGACTTCCTTGAGAGGTATTTCCTCTGCCAATTTGGAAAAGAAGTCAGTAGTAGTAAGAATGTACTTAAACTGCTTGGCCGTAGCCAAAGGGTAAGGTCTCACCACATCCATTACCCATGTGGGAAATGTCCATGAGTATTTTTCTGTATGAAGCAACTCTGGAGGTTGATGAATGAAGATGGCATGTACTTGGAATGAATGACACTTATTTGTGAAATCGACATAATCTCGTATCATTGAAGGCCAAAAGTATCCAAACCATTGAATCTGATCAGACAGTCTATGTCCAGACTGGTGGGCACCACAAACACCTGCATGCACTTCTTTCATGACAGCCATTGTCTCTTCACCATCAATGCATCTGAAGAGAACTCTATCAAAACCACGTTTGTAAAGAATTTTCTCTAGGTGATCTAGGCTATCAGAAAGAGTAAAATGAACCACATGTCGCCGGATTTGTTCTTTCTCATCTCTATCAGGTGGAAGTGTTCCATTTTGAAGGTATTCCCTGATAGGTGACATCCATCCTGTAGTATGACCATACAGTTCAGGAATGGGACAAATTTTATTAATTTCCACTATTCTGATCCGAATATAATGTGAAATTGCACGACGGTGGGTAATACTGATGGTTGTCTCGTCCGGATTTGGATCTTCCAGAGTTGTGGCTATATTAGCCAATGCATCAGCTTGAGCATTTTGTGATCTTGGGACATAAGAAAATGTCGATTCCAAAGGGAATTCCGCCATTAACTCACTGACGTAATCATACAAAGGGATTAGTTCTTATTTTTTGATGTCATAATCCACATTTACTTGTTTGATTACCAAGTCTGAATCACCTTTCACCTTTAAGTGATTCACTTGTGCTTGATGTGCTAATTCCAAACTTACGATGAGAGCTTGGTATTCTGCTTCATTATTGGTACCACCGTCCCACAATAAGAAGGAATAAGGTAACACTGCCTTTTCTGGAGAAATGAGCACAATTCCTAAGCCAACTTTGTCGAATTTAGGATTTTCCATTTTCCTCCATGCTGGACTTCTGGAAGGACCATCAAAATACATTTCCCATTCCTGAGGACATTCTTGAATAGATAATACTTCCTCATCAGGGAGTTCAATATCTGAAGATGTGTCTTCCACTGAAGGGTGTTCAGCTAAGAAATCAGCCAGAACTTGGCCCTTTATCGCCTTTTGATACACTTACTGAATGTCGAATTGCTGCAAAATAACTGCCCACCTTGCCAGATGTCCTGTAAGAATTGGACAACTTAGGATAAATTTGAGCGGGTTATTGCGAGATATCAATTGGACCTCGTGATGTTGCAGGTTGTGTCTCAACTTCTGAACTGCAAAGATTAATGCCAGGAAGCACTTCTCAATACTTGAATATCGGGTTTCTTCTTCAATCATGGTTCAACTGAGATAGTATATACTATTTTCATTCGCTGCATCATTCTTTTTATCAATAAAGGCACCCAATTATCACTCTAGAGCTGTCACATAGAGGATAAGTAGTCTTCCTTCAACAGGTGGCATGAGTGTCGGTGGACCCAAGAGGTATTTCTAGAGAATATCGAATGCTTCTTTACATTCATCATCCAACTGGTAAGTGACTCTCTTCTTCATCAATTTGGTGAAGGGTAAACTTTTTCCTGCTAAATTGGCGATGAAACGCCGAATATAGGCTATGTGTCCCTAAAGTCCTATTAATTCATTCAAATTTTGAGGAGGTGACATACCAAGGATTGAATTGGTCTTCTCAGGATCGACTTCAATACCACGATGGCACACAACAAAGATGAGAAATTTTCCTGAGGTTACCACAAAAGCACATTTTAAGGGGTCCATCTTCAAATTATGTTGTCGAAGCATGCAGAATATGACTTCCAAATCAGCCAAGTGATTAGAACGTTGTTTGGATTTAACTACCAAATCATCTATATAGAATTCAACAAACTTCCCTAAAAAGGGTTTGAAGATACGATGCATGGTATGCTGATAAGTTTCACCTACATTCTTTAAGCCGAAGGGCATTACCCGGTAGAAAAACACAACCTGAGGCACTCTGAAGGCTGTAGATTCCTCGTCTTCTGGGGCCATTCGGATCTGATTATATCCGGAATATCCATACATGAATGAAAGTGCTTCATAGCTAGCTGTTGCATCAATTAGAAGTTCTGTAATCGGAACTCGCAAATCATCCTTAGGACAATGCCGATTAGGATCTCTAAAATCGATGCAAACTCTAATTTGTCCATTCTTTTTCTTTACAAGGACAATATTAGCCAACTATTGGGGATATTGATCTTCTCTAACGAAGTTATCTTTGATAAGCTTATCCACTTTAGCTTCAATTTTGGAAGCATAAGTTGGGTGTGTTCTTCTCGCGGCTTGCTTAAATCCTCGATGTTCTTCCAGTAAACCCAAATGATCAGTAGCAACATCAGGATCATGCCCGGGCATTTCTGTATAGTTCCAGGAAAATATATCTCTATTTTTCTTTAGAAAAGAAATATATATCTCTTGCTCTTCAAGAGTCATTGTTGCACTGATTAAAGTGGGGCGTGGATCTTCTTTTGTACCCAGATTTATTTCTCTGAGTTCATCCACAGTGGTAGAGAGACCCTCTTCAATTGCTGGAGGAGCATCTCTGAGATCTTCCTCTTCTTCTTCATCATGTTTTATTTCTTCCATTTCTACTTGCGTATTAGATGATAAAGTAGAATTATCATGATCCGAAGAGATGTCAAAATTTGCATATCTTGAAGAAGAAGCTTCCATTTCTGACCCGATTGATGATAAAGGTTCTTCATTGGGTAATAATGAGGAGATGATGGATTGAGAATCGACATCATTGTTCACCTCCGATGTTGCTATAACATCTTCTGGCCTAATTGGAGAAGCCTATACTTGTTGGATTTCAGCAGATGAAATGAATACGTCACCATTTGTGCTTTCATCACTGCTTGGTAGATTACCAATTTCTCCCATGTTGTCTGGCTCGATTGCCGCAATTGACATTATGGATCTTTCCATAAGAGTATTTTGATTTGGGTCTATCTTGTTAATTTGACTGATAGGCAACACATAATCGTTACTCACATGTGTAAATAGATTTACTGGAATTTTTTCCAAACCATATGGAGCATTAACTTTGGTAATCTCCTTTGTTATGGATTTCTCCCTTTTCCTCATGTGATATAATTCCACCTCAATGTATTGAGACTCACATATCTTGAATGGGGCCTTATCACCATAAAAAGTCCCAAATTGACCATCTAAACAATATTTGAGGCATTGATGGTATGATGAAGGGATAGCCGCATGTTGATGTAGCCAGGGTCTTCCAAGCAAGATGTTGAAGGCTGAGTCTTGATCAACAACCATGAAATCTGAATTGGATACAAGATCTCCAAACTGAGTTCTGAGTGTAACATCACCTAGTGGTTCTTGTTCATTTTTATCATATCCCTGTAGCATCATGGTGGAAGGAGATAAATCAGATTCCGTGAGGCCCAATCGACGAAGTGTACGAATGGGCATGAGGTTCACTCCTGAACCATTGTCAATGAATGCTCTTCGAACAACCACGCCATTGAACTTTCTAGACAAGTACAATGGTCTAATATTTCCATGCACAACATCATATTTATCTTAATCGGTAAAGGATATTATTTCATGGCATTCTGCAGTATTATTCTCTATGTGATAGACTTCAGATGTAGAAATTTCAGTTTCAAACTCTTGAGGACTTGACAAAGCCTCGATGAGTGCTTCCCGATGATATTTTGATAGATTCAGAGCATCCAGAATTGATAACTTGGCTGGTACTAGGGCCATGTGTTTCAATATATCAAACTTTTGATCCAAAGGTCTGCGTTTCCCAATAGGAATATGTGGTTTAGCAGGTACCTTGGAATTAGATGCTTTAGAATTTGATGCATTTTGTATTGGGATAGGAGTTGGCAATATTCCTGGTTTTGGAGGATTTGACCGATTAGATCCATTTACTTGCTGAGAGGAAGAAGATGGAACCTTCAACCAGTCTTCCAAAATAACTGTTCCAGGACTGAATTTGTTATTGGTAGAAGAACTTGCTTGTTCTTGATGAGCTCACTGAAGGGATCTACCACGAGTTTCTGCTGCGTACACAGTTCTAGCATGGTAAAATTGGAATAGTGGCTTCTGAAAGATCCATGTATTCCCCTGTATCCTAATCCCCTAGAACTTCCTCTGATTCCTCTGTTTGATACAAGGAATCCAGGATCATTGAAATCGAAACACCAACTGTCATATGGATCTGTTAATTTAATCATATTAACAGAACCAAAGATTGACTCTTCGTCTGATGAAGACTCTGCCTGATTATCCTATTTAGGCTGTGTCGTTTGGTGGGGCGGTGCCCGTGGAATTGACGTAGATGGCATGAAGTCCGCCAAAGTCAAAGAGAACTTAGGCTTTGACACATACTCATATTCTTCTGATTCTTTTTCTTTCTTTGAATCATGTCGTTTCTTTGAGGATTTTCCCTCTGACGAAGATGGTTTTGCCAAAACATTCATGGAAGAAGACACAATTGGTTTCCTTAATTGTGTTTGAAAAATAGCATGAGTTCAATTGATTGTCTTTCTGACCATCCAATCATCATACTTCTGTGCATTTTTTCTTTTGACTTCTTGCCATTCACCTTTCTACTCTGGAACTGTTTTAGTGACACATGCTACCTGGGCTGAGGAGCCTTTCAATGTGACTTGTCCCGAGTCGACCATATTTTGCAGGAGGTCTTTGAAGACAAAACACTCCTGGATGGGATGCCCCAACATTTGATGAAAAGGGAAATAATTAGGATGGTCTTCATCTCCTTTCTTGTTTAGCCTCTTGGGTATTGGAAATTGAACCAAATTGTTTTCCAGTGCCGAAATGAAATAACCAGGAACTTGTTCATTTTGGAAAGAGTATGTTTTTCTCTTCAGATACTCAAATTGTTTTTGTCTTTGATCTTTTTGATCATCTAGACGAAAAGGCCTTTGTTTTTGGTGCTCAGAAGGTGGAGCCCTTCGAGAATACGAAGGTTTTGAGGTATAAATAGGTACAGGTGCTTGTTTAAGCATAACTGTAGTATTTTCTGATTTACCCATTCTCCTTCTTGGAGCTAATGGAATTACACAAGATTTATACTTAGCCTGTATAAGGGAATATTCAATCTGCTGAGCGATTGAAGTAAGGTCTCGAAACCCTCCTGTGTATTTAACAGGGATTAACGGAGTGCGTAATTCGTCATGTAGATTTGCCACACAGTTTGGAAAAAATTCTTCGTGAGGGAGTCCAAAACTGAAGGAATATATTAATCCCTTCCATCGAGCAATGAAATCAGTGACCCTTTCATTCTCCCTTTGCTTATATTTTGTAAGATCAAAAATTGTTGTCTTTGGCATAGTTGAGCTGAACTGAAGGAGGAATTTTTGGTGAAGATCCTCCCATCCGGTAATTGACTGAGATTGAAAGCTTGTATACCATAAAAAAGTTGGTCCTTGCATGGTTTTCATGAAGCATCTGATTTTCACTGCTTCTTTCTGATCCGGAGTTCCCATCATAGGATCACAACAAGACACGTAATGCGTCAAATGCTATTCAGGATCACCTCATCCATTGAAAATAGGGAATATAGGGGTCCCAAAACTGGATGGAGGAGAAATTGAATCTACCCATTCAGGGTAAACTTTATTTTCTGGTTGAACTTGCACATGCTTCCCTTCCATGGTTTCTAACCGAGCTGTTAATGACTCAATAGTAGTTATTAACTTTTGAGAAACAACCGGTTGAACTTGGACTTGGGTAGCTGCAATGACTGAAGATTGGACAGATGTGGTGATTGGTGCTGCAACTGATGATAGCACTGCCAACTATTGTTGCACTTGACCCATAGGATTAGACCTGTGAGGGTGTACTGATAGAGGAGGATATTCTTGATCCATCTCAGTAGCTGCAAAAAAATTTCTTTGGCTGAATGACTCCAGCATGCTTAAGAAGAAGACTACTATGAAGTAGTTCTGCAATCAACCTTTTTAATTCCTTCATTTCTTCCTCTTGTTGTGAAAACCTATACTCTAGTGAGAGCGATTGACCTTATCCATAAGAAGGATATGTAACCCGGTTCTTTCCCTTCCGTTTGTTGGATCATTTTCGGACAGGGGGAAGTGGGTTACTCAAATGATTACCTAAGTTCTGAGTAATCCTTTGACTTCGTGTATGCACATCTTCTTCATTTGTGTCTGTGCGTACATCTTCTTGAGCAGGAACCTCTTCATCTGAGTCCCCCGAGTGAGCCTCATCTGGTGGATCAGCAACATCGGCATTGATGACATTGATTGATGCATAACTCATCGCATACCTTATATCAGCATTTCTGTGATATTGTCTTCTTCCATGTCTTTGATGAGACATTTCCTTTTGTTGATTCAATCCCTCAGGAGCTTCTTGACGAACCGTGATTTGGAGGGAATCTCCTGATAATTTGGCTCTTCGTTCCTCTTGAGGTTTCTTCCCCAATCGAGAAAACACCGACTTTCTCTGAGGAGGGGATTGATGATTTGAAAAAGTCCCCAGTCCAGTGGACTGGGGCTATTCCTGCTGTTCTCGCTTAACTCCCCGAATCCTTCTTGTTGATTCCGAGGGTTGGTTTAAAAGAGTCCCCAGTCTGGTGAGCTGGGGTGGTTCTTGACATGCTATGTCTGAGACTTTCTTGAAATTGCTACTGATCATGTGAACCTTAGTTCGGAAATTAGCTGGATTCATTAACCTGTATCCGCTTTTATCACCCGGTTGAAAAGACCATTGGATTATTTCCGACACTTTTGTCACTTGGTGACGTGCTTTCTCCAAACGAGAGGCCTATTCAATATTCTCATTTGCTTGATGCAAGAGTAATTAGACAACTTGTTCTCTGTATTCTTGATTTTGAGAGGAACTAGTTGAAGCCTGTTCTTGGGTAAGCTTTTGATTACAAACAAATCCCATTGACTGTGGCCAGCCATGGGCAATAACATTTCATGAAACCATTTTTGGAGGGCTTTTCTGACTGGAGAGCACCGTGAAATGCAGTGCTCCATGAACACCCCATCCTCTGACACGAATACCAGATGGGGCATTGGCAATTAACTGACGCAATCTTCTTAGTGCGCCAAAGCATGAACGTTGAAGGGCTCTCTGCAGCTTTTCAGACTTCAGATATCGAGAGACTGATAGAGATTCCAAATCAATCTGACGTTGTAACCCATCTATTATCTTAAGATAATTTTCATATTCATCGTAAGATAATACTTTCTTTTTCAACTGACAAATATTTTTCCGTATGTTGAGACAAATATCATGAATTTCATCTTCCGTCAAAATTTCTGGAATATTATACTGAGAGTCAGCCAGAGGCCAAAACATGATTGGCACTTCACCTTTCTCCAGTTGTTTTCTCATGTTCATCATTTCCTCTTTATCATTTGTTGAATATTATTTTACCTGATTTGACCAGAGTTGGCGTTTCCTTGTTGCTTCATTGGATTCAACAGGATTGGTGGAGAAATCATTGATCAAACTAGAAGATGCATGACTTAGGGGTGGTTCGGAGAATGACCTACACCCTGGGCTATCTTTTGATTGAGAAACTATTTCACCTACTAGCGATGAAGCTTCATGCATGATTGGTTTCTCATTTTCAAGTGCTCAAGATAAGAGGGCTTTCTTGGCACTACATTGTCTACTGGAGCATTTTCCGGGCAATGTGCATCACTACTGCGGAGTGGACATTCGCAGCGAAATTCATCATCATGGGGAGGACCACCATAATGGGTTACAACAAAAGATGAGATCTCTTGCTCCTTGGTCTTCTGAATACACAGAGGCTTCCTGTGGATTTCATCTGAAGATGAAACTTCGAGATCGACCGAATTGTCATGAAACCAGACTTCATGAAGAAGTGTCTGTTGAAGACCTTCGGAATTAATGTTCCCGCTATTAAGAAATAAGGCGGTAGAATCTTTAATTTCAATAGATAATTGTCTTAGGGCTTCAAGAACTCCATCATCGAGCAAGGCCTTGTTACAGATTGTCTCTTGATCTCCTGACTGTGTTGGGCGGGTCTTTTTCTTAGACGCCTTCTTACTCGCCTTGGAAACCAATTGTTGACAAAAGTGGTTGCTCTGAGTAGGTGTATATGCCTGATCAGGAAATATGACCAGGTTAGGCTGACGATCTCTACTCAAATCAGGTGTATGTGCCTGACTTGGTTGTTCGTATGATATGATGGAGTATGCCCCACAACCCTCTGGGACTGGAACAGATGTGTGTGTCTGTTCCGGAGTGAATTGTTGATGTGTCACTACACTAGTAGGGATAGATTTATGTGTATTTCCTTGAGATTCTGCTGACATTGTTATAATATCCTGGAAGGCATCCCGAATATGAGCAGGTATTTGCTTCTGCTCTTTCACCATTGATAGAATATGCATAGTGACTTCAGCTGCTGGAACAGGAATATACGTCCATTATGGGCTTGGAGCAGGTGTATGTGCCTGCTCATGTCCTCCTTTTCCTGTCAGTGAATCCTGATAGTACTCAAGTGTGGGGGCAGAGAGTTGATTCTGCCTCCTATTTATTGTCGGGGATTTCCGACTAACTTCTCTGAATGATACCAAGCGAGACTGTTGGTAGGATTGATTAATACTAGCACGTGTATGTGCCTGCTGATTGCACTTCGCCAAACGTGGTTGATGATATCTATCATATATAGTCAGAGGAGCCTTCGGACTAGCTGATGATGTATAAACAGATGTATGTTCCTGCCTATAGTACTCCGCCGGAATTGCCTGGAGGGATTGGCGTGATGCTTCCAGACGAGTCTGCTGGACAGCGGAATTAAAACGGGCAGGTGTATGTGCCTGCTCGTTGCTTGCCACCATGTTAGGTTGGTGAAATTCTCCGTAGATGTAAGAGATGAGAACCTACTCACTGTTGACCAGATTCCACCTCTGGTAGTTCGTCTTGCTTACTCGGGTTCGAGGAACCTGAGCCGAACGCCTGGAGTTGGTACCCTCATCATGTTGAGGGCGCACTACCGCACGAGTCTGGCATAGATTGTTGGTGGGAGCCCTCAGGAGGGACTCCTGTCTGTTTGAATTAAGGTCCTGAGGGAACTGCTCATTCACCTCCCCAGAATATGGGTGCGAATGGTGATTGTGTTCCGGGGATAATGACCTGAAACGGTTGGAGAAGGTAGTCAGCATCGCCTGCTTCTTGATCACTGGTCGTCGTTGTCCGGACGACCGATGTCAGTTATTTACTTGGAGGGCTTGTCGGGCAGCCTCTAGAGTTACGATGGTACCATTTTGACGGTACTCCTTAACCATTCTGTTTGATAACTAGCGTTGAAGACGCTGAGTAGGTGATATCATCCTTAGAGAAGACGACGATCTAGCAGGAGTAGCAGTAATAGCATTTACAGTAGCAGTATTCACAGGTGTGAACTTGAGAGTAGCCGTTATAGAAATGAAGAAGATCTTGGAAAAGAGTTCCTGTTTGATATAACAGATGTAATCAAGATAACTTCAGCCACTACATCTTTTGGATGAGCACATGTGTCAATGATTTTTTTGTTGGCCCTCTCATTGAGTTTTAAATAGGGGCCTAACAAATGGGTAAAACAATATTTTAACTTGGTTAAGGATTCACGTTGGGTTCACCATTTTTGTTTCCCTCGGAATCCGGGGATGACCACCTTGATGGGAGGTTCAAACATTCTGATCGGTTTCTAACGGGTTTGTTCGTAGAACCGGAAACATCCAATGATTCCACATCCATTCGGACCTACTTTCCAAAGGTAGGTACTCATTAGTTTGTGGACTGATGAGGCTTAGTAATTTGCATTGGTCGAGAGGATGGGAGGTCGGACTCATCACACCATTTTGAGGGGAATTATTTTCTACTTCGGGACTCTCTTTATAGATTTAAGTTATATTCGTGAATCCTTATTACATTACCAAGTATAAAATGAGATTTCCATCAGATCTGACAATCAATGATTAAATATGTTTGAAATTTAGAGAATATTTTGTATGTATTCGAGGTTCTTCATCGATATAGAATCATCTGTATTTATTAGAGATTCTTGGTCAATGGTACCCTTCAACACATTTACATAGAAGTCTCTTGGTCATTATGATGACCATGCTGGTTTTAAAGCCACTCAGTGGGGCACTTGAAGTTTATTGTCATTCAGAAGAAAATGGATTATTTTAGAGTTGGGATCGAACCCATAGACGGGCTACCTATGTATCCTTTGTTTAGAAATGGAATCAGAACCTACGTAGTTCGAGTAAGAGAGTATGATGTTTATGATTGACGGCTAAAAGATGGATGTCACAATTAATTTTACACTCTAAGCTCACGTGACTAATGCTCGGTGTGAGAAACAAGAGGTATTGGTAAAAATTAGACAATTGTTCCATGAAAGATGAAATCATAAGAAATAATGTGGGGCTTATGTATGTATGACTTCCCAGATAAATGAAGGTTAGGATTTACTTTAGGGAAGAAATCTAGGAACAGGGTCTATAAAGGTATATGTGTTTCATGGAAATTTTGAATACTCTAACTTGGGTCTTACTCCTGAAAAGGTGGCCCAAATTAGGAGAAGACTTATGATTGGGATTTACTCCTGAAAAGGAATCCCAGATCAAAGGTAAATTAGGACTAGTTAAGAGAAATTAAGACTGGGGCTTACTCCTGAGGAGGATTCCAAAATTAGGGGACTGAGGCTTACTCCTGAAGAGGATGCCTATATTTGAGACTGGGGCTTACTCCTGAAAAGGAGGCACTGGTTATGGGAATTAAGTTTTGGGTCTTATTCCTAAGAAGGATTCCCAAATTAGTGGACTGGGGCTTACTCCTAAAGAGGATGCCCATATTTGAGACTGGGGATTACTCTTGAAAAGGAGGCCTAGGTCAAGGGAATTAAGGTTTGGGGCTTACTCTTGAAGAGGATGCCCAAATTAGGGGACTGGAGCTTACTCCTGAAGACGATTCCCATATTTGAGACTGGGGATTACTCCTGAAAAGGAGGCCCATGTTAAGAGAATTAAGGGTTGGGGCTTACTCCTAAGGAGGATGCCCAAATTAGGGGACTGGGTCTTACTCTTGAAGAGGATGCCCATATTTGAGACTATGTCTTACTTCTGAAAAGGAGGCCCAGGTTAAGGGAATTACAGTTTGGGGATTACTCTTGAGGAGGATACCCAAATTAGGGGACTCATGCTTACTCCTGAAGAGGATGCCCATATTTGAGACTGGGGCTTACTCCTAAAAAGGAGGCCCAAGTTAAGGGAATTAAGGATTGGGGCTTACTCCTGAGGAGGATGCCCAAATTAGGGGACTGGGGGTTACTCCTGAAGATGATGCCCATTTTTGAGACTTTAAGAATTGGGGCTTACTTCTATGGAGGATGCCCAAGTTAAGAATTATGACTAGGACATACTCCTGAAAAGTAGGATGCCCAAATTAGAGGACTTGGGGATTACTCCTAAAGAGGATGCCCATATTAGAAGACTTATGACTGGGGATTATTCTTGAAAAGGATACCCAGGTTAAGGATTCTCTCATCTTAAAGGATGAGGTTGAATGAATGAATTCTCAATATTTAGTGACATAAAGATGTGTAAATCACTAGGTTTTGAGAGATATTCCACAGAATTCCTTTCAGATAAGGAAGTCAAATCAATAAATCATGACATAAATGACTTTGAAGAAGGTCTTGAAGAATGAATCTAGAATAGGAAAGGTGGAATGGTTTAAGAGGGGCGAAATGGGAAAGAAGGGCACCCAAAAAGTTAGGGGCGCGCAAGTCCTGGAAGGCGCGCAGGTACTGCGTGGGTGCGCATGTTCTGGTCGCGCAGGTATGCCTGCGCGACACATGGTGTACTTGCGCAACGGTTAACCAGCAGGGTAATACTTGAGAAACTCTTGATTAAAGCCGTTAGAATCCTCTTGAGGTTCTTCCAGAAAAGGGGCGTGCAAGTTCTATTGAAGGAGTTAGGCGGCGCGCAAGTGTGGCCTCTTCCCTTAAGGGCTAACCACTCAGGCACGCAAGTGTTGATGAGTTTCAACACTTAGTCCTTCCTCTCCCTCTTTAGATCTTCCGTTCTAAGTACGAAATTACCTTAGAAGTGTTTCAGAAGCATTGAGAGGAGACTAGGGCATCGGGAGCTCAAATATGAGTTTCTGGAAAAAAAATCCCCCTCGAATGGGGGGCCCACTGGGTCTATTTATAGGCAGTAGAAGACCCTTAGTGGTTTCTACTTAGGTCGTGCAAGTCACTTGCGCGACCACTAGGCGTCACGCAAGTGGAATTGCGCGACAGTGATAGAACTTGTGCAGCACATGTGCTTTTGATCCCATGTTCATTACTTTGTCGATTTTTGATATTTTCTTCAAAGGATGGATCAATTTTTTCTAAGTCATTTCCCTTTACATTCTTTAGGACTCTGTGATGAAAGGAGCGTCAACAGACATCGAGACGAGATATTCCTCTATGGAGAAGAGTTGCCTCAAATTGGTTTTTATAGTAAAAAAGTTTTAAACATACATGCATCATTATACGATAAATATAGTGTCCTATTTGGTCCCTCTTAAATATTCAATGAACCACTCTATGTTGAAAAGCCTTCTATCTCAGTGTAAAGTAATCCTTTAGCAGTTCCACATCATGTTCATTCTGTAGAAATGTGTCAACGGTTAAGAATTAGCTGAGTTTCTGTATCCCTATCCATCACCTACAAAGCAGTCTTTGGATCATGACATCCTATTTTAGGACACCCTATTAGGGAATCATGTTGTGCGATGTTGGAAGATGCACTTCGAAATCACTTCATAGAGACCCAATGGTCAATGGCTCAATGACATTACACTCAATACAGTAGGCCTAGGTATCTTCTTCATTATTCCCACATAGGTGGTCTTTAGCTACTCATTATTTTTGTTAGAAGTTTGTGCCAATAATGATGTATATTATCACGCTCTCATAATGGGTCTCACGTTGTCCCTTGAGATTTATTTTACCCACATATATGTGAAGGGGTACACCAAGCTAGTCATCAGGCAGGTTAATAGTGGCTATGTCATCAGAGTACCAGAGCTCGTGCCCTTATTAATGCATGCTCACCAGCTAATGTCCTAACTCCCTTATTTACTGAGGATAATTATGTTTCTAGAAAAAAAATGGTTGAGACAATGCATTTCCCGGCTTTTCCATTTCTCTTGTAGAGCCAGGCCCAAATGACCAATTTATCCATGTGGCGCATCAAAGGGTCATCACTCCAATAATCTCGGTTGATGAAGATACATAGTATTTAGGATATCGTACCAACGATCCTTCCACATCAGGACCATAATATCTCCATTCCATAGTAGAATAAATATCAGGTTTCATAGCTCCCTTTTTGAACACCTCCAATGAAAAAATATCCCGAAAAATTGAGTCAAACATGGGAGAATATGTCAGTAGGGAGTGAAATTCACCCTCCATGGTTGTCCCATCCTAGAGAAGATACACTAATAAATTTCATCGATGGAGTGATCCTCTATTTCATTCAAGGATGTGTGATCTCCCAAATTATTCAAGAAGTCTAGGTGGTTTTCTACGGAGCTCATCAGACTGGGTCAAAACATTCCTACTAGATTCTAATGTTAGGATAATTTTCTCCCACCATATTCCATTATTTTATATATTTCTCCAAGAGGTTTCACTCTTGTTATATACATTTGATACTTTTTTAATCATCATCCATAATCCCTCCATACTACTATGTACTATTAACCCTTTTCAGTCTAGGTGATCAAAGATGTGGGGTAATATCCAAAAGGAAAAACTCACTGGTGCAGGTTCAGTTTGAAAGACATATATTTCTTCTCTATATGGCATTGGATATTCTTCTCAAGGAATTCAATACCATTATATCATTGATTTTTTCAGCTCCAACATTATCCACCGATTCAGGGTCCCTCACGCTATCCTCGCCGATAACGGAACCAACTTTTGAGTATCTACGATAATGAAATTATATGGTAGGTATATCATATGGTCCAAACACACATCTCACCATCATGCACAGGAAAATGGGAATATCTAGGTGTTCAAAAAGACCTTTTCTAACATTTTTCAAAATATGTTTGGTGAAATAAAAAATCTTCTTCCAGAAAAACTCCCCAACGCTCTCTCAGATTATGAAATGACAGCACAAAATACTACCCAGGTGACCCCATATTCCGTGGTGTATAATGTAGAGGTAGTTCTCTCCATTTATATCTAGTTATTTTCACTCCACATACATGTTTATGATAATCATAATTCAGAAATGATAGCATAAGTCCATATGGTTGAGCTATAAGTCCTTGATGAGAATCTTCTCTCAACGATGCATAATATAGAGAGACACCAGAAGAAAATAACTTCAGATTTTGATAAGAAAGATCACATCTTATATTTAATTTAGGGAATCATTGAATTGCCACTAATAATTATGATGATACCATATAAGAAACCACCCATGCAAAATCCTATTTAGAAGGGACCTTATATCGTTCACAGGGTTTTCCTTAACATTGAGTACTCTTAGATCACCATCGATAGAGAGTGTATCTCCCCTAAAACCAATATAAAACTTGGTAACTAGTACTTTACAAGAGGATCCCTACTGTCCAGCATGATGTTAAACTGCTCCCTCTAGGCCGTTGGACGTAAAAATCCCCAGCATTATAATCCCACATGACAAAAAATCTCATCGGATTCCTTGTATGATGATAAACTGAAATGCCCATATTCTTTTAACTCATACTACATGACATTTAACTGTCACATTCATCCATACCACATAACGTTAAATTGAATAAAATTATAGAAATACATGTGGCTTGGATACTATCCTTATGGGATATATATGAATAGGAAGACATTTGTGTCTTCGAGTATAGTCCCACGATCCTCCATTTTCAGCCTCATTGTCCGAGTTTACCCTTGGGGGCACATGCTGTGGTATGTGACTTATATGGTCCTCATTCATATCTGGTTTTCAATAGTCGCACAGTGTGACTCCCATAAGAATAATTCATCTTCACATTCATCCTCACCACATGACATTAAACTACATGGGATTCTAGAACTATGTATGCCATGATTCATACAGTCATAGGATATGTAAAAATTCCCCGATATTTTGTCCTTAGGTCTAGCCTCAGGTTCCTCAACCTTTCCAGAACTTTTTGGCCTTTACTTATGGTCCATGTAATACAAATATAAACTTGAATCACCCTCATCCAATATGATTTTAAACTAATCTATATTCTTTGTATGGAATTAAACTATATTGCATTTATAGTCATTTATATATGACCATAAAAGGTGAGTTTCCCATTGATCCTAGGATTGTGAATTGTGTGGTATGAGACATATTTGGTCCTTATTCACATGAGGATACACTACCAGGGAATAAAAAACCCCCATTTGGATAACGTCCTTACTACTAGGATATAAATAGTATGAAATCTTCAAGAACTACGTATGGATTGATTCATTCCCTCACAAGATGTGTCTTAATTCCTATAAATGTTTTCTTTGAGTCTAGCCCCATGGATCACCAATCCTTTCATCCAATATAAATATGTCCTGGAAGTCCCAAAATCTCATGATGTGGTGTGAGACATTATTGGTCTTACTAACATTGAGTTTTACAACATCCACATCATAAGTCTGGTATGATGTTAATCTATCACATTCATTCATACCTCAAGATGTTAAACTATAAAAAATGAATGATCTACATGTGGAACTTTTCCCACCCTCACAAGATATGTATTGACACTCAGATATTTTATTCTCAGGTCCAGCCAGAAAGGCCCAAATTTCTTCCATATTTTCAACCTCTTGGAATAGACATCTCCTGAGATAGTATGGTGTGGTATGATAACATCTTTTTCCTCATTCTCATTCGGTTTTCAATAGCCACAACATGTGCCATACCTAAGAGTGACCCTGACATTCATCCTTACCGCATGATGTGAAACTGTACGAAATTCCATAACTACGTGTGGCTTAATTTCCATACATAGGTGATATAAAGGAATTCCCATTAATATTGTCTTTGGTTCATGCCCCGAATTTATCAAATCACATTTCCTCTTCCCTCCACTCATCTTTTCAATTAATTTTTCCTTAATTAAGTCCCAAACATCTGTTATACCTCATCGATGTGCTCATATACATTGTGTTGTAGGGATTCAGGTGTTGGATTCTATATGGACATGCTTTCAATCAATTTCCATGCTTTGAGTGTCCCTTTAATGAGGAAATCGTAATCATTAAAATCTTAAAGGACCCTTGAACCATATGGATGGTCAACCTTTTGGGTTGCCTACCATTTTATACCAATGTCCTTGATGATTTTGAATGACATTTTGGGACAAGTTTCTCATTAATATTACGGTAAGTGGAATACCCTCACTTATTTAGTCCTATCATAAGATACGTGAAATGGGTATTGTGTATCCAACACATTTAACAATTATCCTCCGTATTTATTCCAATATCATTTCATCCCAAATTTCAGACCCCATGATTCACATCCATGTTCAAATACTCATGTTTAGATAAAATTTTAACTCTCTCTATTTTACCCCTCTATGCGCCTTTGTGCATTGGGTGTAAGGATTGATATTATGGTTCCATTCATGACTATGAATCTATGTGCCCCACTACCATGTGATTCCATGGGTCAGATGAGCTTCACCACCCCTTTATTCCCTCACTGAGCATGGATCCCATGGTCTTCGGGTTCTTATTAATATTTTTACCCTCAAAGAAGAAATTGTATCACCCTGTTGTCCAAATCCTATGAACTTATATGAGGGGTTCACATATTAGGGTCCAAGAATCACGGACTAAACCATTTGAATGTTTTGTTAGGAATGTGTGGTCTGGTGTAAGACCTCATTGGTTCTAATTCATGTTTGATTTCATTAAGGTGTCGCACTACACATTTTTCTTTGAAATCCGCACTTTATGGTCTGAGCTCTATGATCGTAAACTAAGATCCTCAATTCCCTTATCATATGACGTCAAACTATGACTTCCGTATCTATGTAGTTTGATGATAATCTACATAGCACCATGAAGTCATAATTTGAAAAGTAATTTTCTTTCTGGAATTGTCTATCTATTGTTCCATCTTCAAGAACTACGTGTGTCTTGATTCTCATCCCATCGGGATACATAGTGACACCCATAAATTTTCTCCCAGGGTCCTGCTATAGTGTCACGAAATGTTGTGCTCCCATCATAGAATGGGATTCTTCCAGATGTATGTTTTTTGTTTTGAGGCTTACATACTCTTCATTCATTCCGGTTTTATGTTAAACTTCTCCCTATACCACCCATTAGAGAAAGTTTCCTCTCCTCTATCTTTACTTCATTATGTTAAAATAAATGGGTACATTTGAATTTTATGAATCACCTTTATTTGGGTCTCATCTTATTTAAAATATAAATGGACCCCCATATACTACTAATACATGTCCATTAGGATCACCTAACATTTTGAGAAAATGTCATGTATGATCTTAAACGACATCTTGACGAAGGTTGAATATTTCAATTATGGTTACTAGTGGACCATCACTTGTTTGTTCCCATCCCATGCTATACGATATGGATAATATCTATTGAACATGGTCCTTAGTTATTCTTTACTGACATTACACCTATATTGTGCCCCCATTATCTGGTGTGTGGATGCATATTTTTCTATCCCTTATGTTCCTCTATTCATTTTTGTAACTTGATTTGGAATGTCATTATAGTTGGGATTTCCTCCCCTCACAATTATCTTTCACTATTTTGAACTCTCGTGTGTTGTGGAAATCCCAATACCTCACCTTGTTTCCCACACTAATCATATCTCACATGGTCATTGTAGTTTTGGTGAAGTAATACCTATAGATAGGACCTTGAAACCACATGGTCTGAATTCAATGACCATTAACTGTGATCTCTCTCATCCCTCATGATTTTAAACTATTTTTTCTATAAAAAAATATGTTGAACTACACAGAAATGAATAAATACATGTGGACTTATTCATGCCCCTGATGGATATTTAGTGACATATGGAGATCTTATCCCAGTGTCTAGCCACAAAATTATAAATTACCCACTTGGGAACTATTAGCCTGGTCTCCTATGTGGGAATGTGTAGTGTGGTGTGGACTTCCATGGTCATCAGTCGTTTCGGGTTATGTGCTGCACCACACATTTATCCTTTGGGATGCCCATGTCCTAGAAATATGACAATAAACTAGGTCACAACATTGACCATTACCACATAACATTAAACTACATAGAATTATAGAACTATGTATGGCTTCATTCCTACACTCATAGGATACGTTGGAATGCCCTAACATATTGTCTTCTGATCTAGTCCATGGTTCATTAACCATCCCATCCCTTTGTCCCCAATTATGGTCTGAACTATATGACCATAAACTAGGAACCTCATAGGGGTGTGTGGTGTATGATTCTCCATGGCCCCCCTTCATGTTGGGTTTTCAACTACCGCATCACAAATTCCCCTTTCCCATATGGTCCTTTTTTTGTATACTATGTAATCCTTCATTAGCTCATTCATGCTGTTTTTATATCCCCCATTCCATGCTATCATTATGTGAATATACATTATAGTTGGTGAAATAGAAATTTAAACTATTGGATAGGGTCTGTGTTGTATGACCTTAAACTATGTGCAACGTCCCAGTCATAGGGCGTTGAACTATGGGATGCATCTTGATCACATGGTGTTATCCAATAGCATGGTTCCTTCTAAACATATGATATTAAAATACATATACATCATCATTATTGTTATTATGTAAAACTTCCAGGATTCCTAGGTCCTCAACCTGGGGGGTTCCTCTCCCATAGTCTGGGTAATCTGCCGAATTGTTTCCATCTTTATTTTCACTCAGTAAATGAGGTGATGCCCCTTGGAAGAAGTGTTTGATCTTATTTCAGATAGGGGTACTAACCAAATTTGATTTCATCATAGTGACAAAATTTCCATAGTTTTGGTATATTTTTTAATATTTTATCACTCACTCTAAAAAAAATTTATTCCCCTTATTTGGATCCCCATCTCCTTTAACGTTTGAAGGAACTCTATGATAGTATGGATACTCAGCCCAATATCTCACCTACCATTTTCAACCAACGCTCTGAACGAAATTTCAAGTTAGGTTCCTCATTTTCAAATTCAGTTAGCGGTCGTATCTCATTTTTTTGATCCCATTTCATGATACTATGATACATATATTGCGTCTGAAACATGGTTAGTAGTTATCCTTCATTATCATTAAATCATTATTGTGTTCCATGTTTTGTGTATCTATACTCTCACTTTTAATTACCCTTTGTTCATGTTGATTTTAATGTCCCATGGATTACCTCCCTCATGCACTAGTTTATGTTGGGAAAAGAATGTTCGTTTCCCGAAGAACCGTATTCTCTAGTTACATCCCCTCTTCTAGTCTGAATACGTTGGGAGGTCATCTGGACCCTATGTTTTCAATGGTTGGATGGTGCTCTCATATAAAAAGAGAGAAATTACTTGTAAATCCCTTGTTTCTCACACTAGTCATGACACATGTAAAATTTGGGATTGGTCATTGTTTGTTTCACGGGTACAATCAATGTGCAATAATAAAAAAAATCCATATAATAAACATAAGTGAGAATGAAAGTATAAAAATAGTTTTATGAATTTGACAATGAAATGTCCTCTGGGATTTCCCCCTTCAATGGATCATCTAAACGTTTCCGTTCTTTGGTGTGTGGCCTCAAGGGGATGATTTCTCTTCCAGAACATCCTTCATTCCTAATTAGACATAGGGAGAAGTCCATTTTCTCTGATCCACACATGATTATTCTTAGATCAGATATCGGCCACCTAACGTAATTCTCACCTCAATTGCTCCCCAACTTCCACCAACTGAACATTTTGTCATGATATGCGTCCCTATTGGGTGTTGATGAAAGAATAGTGCATGAAAATATATGTATATAAGGGTTGGACCTCTTATTTGGCCTCTTGAATCATTTTAATGTTGAAAGACTACCTCCGTTTCTAGGAGAAATTGAAATCACAACCTCTCTCTCAAACCTTATCAGAAAGGCAATCCTAGATGATCATATATAGACATCATGAATCCACCCCTTCAGCGCATAGGTCATGAAGCCAAGAATGATGTATCCCCAACTGTCCTGTCCACATTGCATGTGGGGTGTCATCAATGAAGCCATTTGATTGGCTTCCATGACTAGAGATTGATAGCATGGTTGTCCTAGGCATCAGAGTTGACCTCAACAAGATCATCTGGGTTAGCAGGTTCATATTTCTTGAATAGATCTAGATTTTTAGTGGAATGATCATCTATTTTCATTACATTAGATGATCTGGGTTCCAGGTAATTTGGTTGTTCATCATCACTGGAATCCACCTTGATAGTTTTCAGTGTCATCCCACCAACACTTCCTCCCGCAACATTTTTTGTCGATGTTTGGCCATCTCAGGCATCTAATTCCATGTTGATTGTTGTTCCCCTCAGAAAATAGATTCATGAATCTCATCCATCCTTTTTAACATTACACCAACTACTTGAATAACTGTTCAGACATAGATAATATCAGTATGCATGATTGGGAGGATAATAGTTATAACTCTATAGGAAAAAATACATACAATGTTCAAATATTTCATGACATCCCAATGTTATTGCTGTTAAAATCACATAATTTGGACCCTGTATATAGTTGGTAACTCTGAAGAGTTTGGAATGAACTCCCTGGTTTCCAAATCCCTATTGGATTGTATGCTTGCCTCGCTCCCGATTTAGGTCCCATAGCTTGTCCCTCTATGTTCATTTCCACACTAGAAGGGGATCATTCCACGAGGATATACTAAAAAAATAAAATTTCCGATCAGATACCTAGATGAAATGATTGATATCATAGTTTAAATGAATGGCTTTGAGCATACATCAATAATTTCATTGAATTGTCCCAACTGTGTGGCCACAACCTCGCCTTCCTCTATTGGAATCCCTTTGTTGGCATCTTCTCCCCAAGACCCCTCACATTCTTTAAGAAAATTGAAGCACACCATTATTGAAGCCAAAAATAGTAGTATTGGAGAATTTTTTTTCAATAAGTACCTTCACATGATCCATCATTGGACCCAGTGTTCCCTAAGAATGAAGAAATTATTCTAACTCAACAATGCATTTACACCCTCTACATGAGATACCAGAAAGTCATCCCTGGTCTGACCAATCTATGAAATACACCTCCCAAATTGGATGATATGTTCCCACATCTTATAATATCTAAGGAATTTTCAGTTAATGTCCCTTGTTTCCCATACTTTTGGAAGAAAACATCCTTAGTTAAGTCAACAAAACAAAACCGTTTCCTAGGAGTTGGTCTAGGTATTCTATGGAACACCCTTTGTGTCTTTCTGTCCACCCAGATATACCAAGTGTCAGACATCAGATTTTATACAACCATTGGCCTTCCACATACACTTGGTGTAGGTCCTAGAATTACTAACCTCAAGGACACTATGGCTTTGTCACTGCGACATGAACCAGCCCTGCCAACACAACATATTCTTTTCATTGTCTGACCCTGACACTGGGTATGAGGAGATACCCCATAATCATCTTGGGAAGTCATTTTATTTAGCTTCTCTGTTGGTTAGGCTACCACCCAACTCATAACATACTCAGAAACTATATCATAAGGGGGAGTATGTAGAAGCAAATTTTTTTCATCTCCCCAACATCCTGTGTGAACATGATCGAAATTTTCCTTATTATACATGTGTGATATTCACAGTGCATTCCTACATAGACTTTTTGGTTAATCCACTGCATGCAATGGAATTTCCTCATGAAGTGATGCATCAATATGTCTCACATATAGTTTTGTGATCTATCCACACCACCAAAACTCCACCTCGGAAGACCAGGAGATATGACCGATATTCCTCAGTTCCTTGACCATCATCATTGAATATCGCTATTAGAAATTGGAAATTATGGAAGTTGTATTTTTCATCCCTCACTATTTTTTTAGAATCAGTAGTGATGTCAGCTTGATCTTGGAGTTTTGCACTACTTTTAGAAGAGCTAGTTGAATGTCAGACCCATAAGGGGAAATGTGGTTCAGATATTCATAAACCCTCATGTGTACCACTATCCAACCCTACAGAAAGTGAAACGGTCTACATAAATGGTGTGGCATCTTCCCCTCACTAATGTGCAATAATACCTTGTACAACATGGCCAACACTAGGATCCCACAACTGACATGATTCCTTATCCACATCAAGGACTCCATAATAAATTTGATCAGCCACGCAACCATGTCAGCATCCTTAAACAACAAAACCCATCATCAAATGAGTGAATAAATGAACCCATCCAACCTAACCACAAGTTTTTTCTTAGTTTTAAAATTGTATCCCTATAGCTGCAAGTGGATTCCCCCCACTATTCTCCAATGGGAACCTTTTAGGTTTATGTTGGGCTCCCCTTTGACAGGTGGGGGTCTAATAGGCAGTTTGATGGGTACCTACTCTACCATAGTAGAATTATCCACTAGGAAATTCAGGAAATGTTTGAACCATTGTTTCAATTGGACGCCCCTCACTAATTTCTTATCATCGTTCGAAACCAAATCCATCAGCATCTTTTCCATCCACCACATCTGGTCCGGATCCACCCATGTGTTCTTTGTGGGGAGGAACTCATCGTACATCAACACAAGGATCATAATCTCTGGGATTTGGTGGAGGTACCCCATGCTACTACTGACCTCCCCATGGTGAAAATAGAATGTGTTGGTCCATGACGATCACCATCTTAGTAGTTGTATCATAATTTCATTAGGTTGGTATATGTGGATTTGAGTATAACATCCATCCTCATATAGGCCTAATCATCTCATCTCTTCCATAAATTCATCATAGGATGCATATACCTTATAGGACTAGTCCCATTCATCTATGAAGTTGTTTTCCTAGAGTAGGTACCAACATTATGCCCAACCTTTCTCTAGGTTTCCAATTTGTGCCTTCCTAACGGTGTTATATTTCAGTGGAGATTCCTCTGGTAGAAATACCATCTCATCGATATTATTGACATAGTTTTATAGGAAGTCAGCGACAACAAAAGTATGTTCCTTCAAGGTAGGGCCATCAATAGCCCGAAACCACTAATTTTGGCATGGCGTTCCCCTGAACCAATAAGTTAGATCATCAATTTTCACTTCACGGTTAAATAAATCATCCCTCATACCAAAGCCGTACAACAAAATTATCTTCCAGAGAGGGTAATTCTTGTGCAATTCTATTAGTATCTCTACTAGGGACTCATGATCATATTGACTTCAAACACATTCTCTATGTTTTGGATTGTTTACTACATCTTCTCTTTGAGTGGTATCTACTTGAACCTCCTAAGAAGCTTTTAGATGGGCCTTTTGTTCCAAAGAAATTAATGTTTGTGTTCTCTATTCACGAATATCATTTGCAAAGTATGTTCCAAAAGCACAAAAAATGTAAAACATTTTCTTGGATCGTTGAAGGAATTGGAATTCTTCATAGATCTTTAAGGGATCATGATCCACCTATTTTCTATGAAACATTCATTGGGCACCAATCTGTGGAACCTTTTTTGCCAATAGAATTCATGGGATCTGATGGAGTTTCATGATTTGAGATCTCAAGCACAAATTCTCAATGACTGAACGTATGAAATGGGGGATCACTATGAATATATAGGTGATGTCCTATAGAGCTTTCCATGGAAATCAGTTGCTCCGAGATTCGTAGAAATATCACCCCGCGCTATGCACACCCTCACAGCGTGTTAGCTTCAAGATCGAAATTTTTTCAGCGAACCACCCTCAAAATCCAACCGTCGTTTTCTCCTCATCTCCCATTATATTGGGGGGGGGGATTTTTGCAATGAAATCGTTTCTTAAATGAAAAAGTCCTAAAAATACCCAAAGGGAGAATGACTCACACAACTCTAGTGAAATTCTCTAGTGTGAATCCCCAGAATCACCTCGAATAGAACAAAGCCAGTTGATAGGGCTACTTCATGGCTTCTTCAATGTAGATATAGAGTTCTATGTGATTCTAAAGTGCACAAAAATATGTGAAGATTAATTAATGGAAGGCTCCATGGTTATGATGAATCCACCTATGATCATGAAGGGTCCTTCTCTATACGGTTACCCTAAAAAATCAAGATATCTAGTGCCTAAAAATTGGAAGCACCCCCCCCCATAACGATCGTTTCCCTTACCTTCTTTCTGAGATTCCATTTTGCAAAGAATCTTTTGATTTATGAACCAGTTAGGTATATAAATCACTACAGGTATCTAAGCATTGTGAATATTCTTTCCCATTTTTCTGGTTTTACTCTGCATCAACTGGGGATTCAATTCACGAATGCCTACGACTAACACGAATGTAGGAGTCACTTTTGTGAACTAGTTTTTTCATTGATCATTTAGCCTTAAAAAATAACCCTCTAAGAACATGTATGATCCATTATTTAGCTAGTTCATCATGCTTCACAAATATCATCCCTTCCTGAAGATCCTTTTTATCTTCATTTGTGAAGAAATTTTATTTGAAATTCCATTTCTCTCTATAATGCACTAGATATTTAGGAATCACTTCTCTGTGAGGCCTTCTGATCCATGATCCTTCCCCCCATTCAGCACTCTAGGATTGTGCGAATATATTGCATGGTTCATAGAGTGTTGTTTCATATAGAATTTCCCTACCTCATGATTCTTTGCATAGGAAAACTAATTTATATTGATTCTTCTCATAACTATGCTAATGTGAGCCCCTTGAGTGACCATTCCTCCACCCAATTATCGCCTGATGTTCTTTGTGCCTTCCTTCCCCCAATTTTGGGGTGGAATAAGTTTTGTTTTTCTTGAGGGTGTGGATTGAGTCCTTGTCATCTTAGTTGAAGGATGTTAAAAATCCAATCACCCTCATATCCAACTGAAGACATTAAACTATGAGTTTCTGCAGGTGTGACAAGATGAGGGGGGATCAATGGATAATTAGCATCAATGCTCTCCTGATCCTCTCTCCCTTTAGAATTTGTCTCCATGTAGACCTAGGGAAATCATAACATAATCCTCAACACACATTGATAGGTTTTTACAAATATGATGGCCATATACTCCTCATACATCAGATCATTCTCCTCATGATTCCCTTTTAGAGTAAGTGTCATTGTCCATATAACTGGGCCACTAGCCATGTGTAAGCCATGCATCATTCCTCACAGACTAACCTCTTCAAATGCGATTGTTGGGTCCTCTACAACATATTTTTTCTCACTCTGAACATGAATCTTATAGGATTTGAGATATCAACAATCACGATATCTTATTTGGGCCACAAACAACGTGTGAGACCCAAGCCCCTCTGGTTGAAATACAAAGACTATGATCCATACCTTCTAATAAGGGTGTGTAGGGAGCCTCCCTGAGGTCCAATCGCATCACCCATAATTTATCTATCATGGACACCTAAAGTCGGTTCACCTTCATCCTGCATGACGTTAAATTTCAACACTTAACCAAACTATGCAGGGTTTGATCGCTTTGGGTATGTATGATTCCCCTTTGAGATTCAATCCCAACTAATGGTAAACTCTGGTGCTCCCTCCTAGGGATATACCCTCATAGTGAAATACTAGCCCATTCCAGGATGCATCTCTTAGATCCACCTATCTAGGGTGTTCTAATCCACCATGGGTAGCTATCCATGCATAATCCCAAATCTACATCGTACTCCTACAACCAAGAGTGTCCATCTTGTGATGGCCCGCTAACCTTGCAAAAAAAACCCTAGAGTGGCTCTGGGTCGATTTCCTTTACATACACTCTGATTCTATGCCTCCATTATGTACTATGTTGACGTTGATTCCTTGCCAATCAGATTTGTAGGAAACCTCCCCGTGGTTCAGGACTATCATCATTTCCCTATCCTAGTCTCTCCCTTGATCCCTTGAATATTGGGAAGATCATACCCTAATACATATGTTTCCCTTCTTTTAGATTATTTTCAATTTACTATATTTCTCATGAGCTGGTTCCTCAGGTGGCTCATCACCCATTGGATAAAAATGGGTTTTGATCCCTCTCTTCTACATATGGTACGTAGGAAGCCTCCATAATGTTTAATCCCAACCCATGGTAAGTCTTGGTGTCTGCCTTTAAAGGGTATCATCTTTTTTAATCCTTCCTTTATGGGTTTCACATTATCCTTCATGGTTTGAAACCTTTGCTTTTTGGGACACTTCATCCCGGGTCTATCCTCATTGGGTTTTTGACCATACAATCCAAAAAACCATTTAGGTGATCTTCTTAGTTGTGTACCCACCTGATCATCTCTCATCAGTGCTACACTCAGTCCTATAAGTCTCTGTTAGATGTTGAAATTGTGGCATACCATGTGTTAAGCATGGGAAGATGAGGAAAACCTTGGATACATACCTATGGAATATGATACCCCATGATTTATGTGGGAAACCTCGAGTTTTTTTACCCTTAAGAATCCCTCTTGCAAGGAAGATTATAGGTGTTTCAGTGTTCTAGAGTCAAGGCATTCCAAATATGCCTCAGGGTGACTACTACCATGATCGAAGGTTTCTTCCCTAACATGAACCCCATGATTTTCTTGATAGAATTAGCATAATTAAAAGTCATCAACAGAGATATGGCATAGAAAATGAGTTTCACTAACAATTTGTTAATATATATTAGAGACCTAGACTAGGAAATGAATTCGGAGGAATCCATGGATGGAGACACCAACTTCCCCTCATCCAATATGATCAAGGTGAAAACACTGCTGAAGAGGCAATGGATGTTTCTCACCTTCAGAATGTTGGAATGCGAGGTACAATGTGAACTGCCAGCAAGCATCAATCACGAAGTGACATTGTGAATGTGTTAGAAAAAGTGCTTGTATGGATATTCTGGCAGTAGTAGATTCATTCCGCAAGGAGGAACCAGATGGAGTACACTAGACGGACCTATCATGAAGAAAACCGGAAAAATAAAGAATTTTCTTTCCTACTACATTAAAATATTGTAAATAAAATGTTCTTATAATAAGATAAATTGTGAAGAAATTATATGGGGCACAATGACATCATTTTGAATCCTATTATTCAAGTTTCATACAATTGTTTTGAAAACCTATGTAAAATCATTTACCTGTGTAAGGATCACATGGACTATTAAATTTCTATAGTGTAATGAAAGTGTAATGATATTCCCTTATTATTATGGCAACATACAATGGATTTTTTATAGGATTGTTTCGTATTTGGTTATTTCAAAACAATGCCAAGGACTATCTACTCTTATTGGAAAGTGAACCTTGTAAATACACGTGTTCCTATGGTTTTCATTCTATTTTTAATTCATATATCATTAACCAGAGGTGATAGTTATTATATAAGTACGAAAAACATAAAAATAAAATGTCTCAAATTCACTCCCTCCCACTATCAAAGGTCACATTGATCCTGATTGGTTGTTTCATTTGGCATCAGAGGGATGATCCCTTTGTTGAATATTTACTAAATTTATAATAAATATAAATTATTCCATGGAAATGTATAATTCTATTTATAGTATGGAAAACCTGTTCCAAGTCAGTGGTGGATAAGGTTTATTAAATATAAGAATGATAGAAGAAAACTTCTATAGAGTAAAAGTTTGGGGAATATGTGATAGATGAACAAGAGTAATATAACAATAATAGAGTGTATCTGTGACATTCCAAACCTAATAAGAAGACTATATAGTTTTTTTATATACAATATAATGAATATTACAAACTCTGTTCATAAGAATGTAAAGATTAATTCAACTCATCCTTTGAAGATGGTTCATTAAAACATTTTTGGTTCCATGTGTAATCAATAAATAAATAAAGATATGTAAATTATTTAATTTATTAATGAATTTACATTAATTACATGTATTGTGATTTTAAAATTTCAATATGAAGCTCTAAATATGATTAATATATTCAAGAGAAGTGTTGAAATATAATATGTGTTTACTGTAAATAATATTCAAACTAATAATGATAGGAAACATTAATGTACATAGTTTATATAATTTCTTGAAAATCATGGAATTTATAATGATTTCTGATCAATATATAATCCAAAATAAAAAAGTGTTACTAAAAAAAATTCAAGATTATTGGATATTCCTGGAACAATGTTGATCGAACATGGTACTTCTCAATTTTTTTGGAGGAAATATATTAGAGGATATGTTTTTATTTAGAATAAATGTTTTTCTTGTAAAATCTCAAATATGACACCTTATGAGATTAATTTCATAAAAATTAAAATTTTAAAACACTTAATTGATGTTATAAATCCCTATATAATAAAAATATTGGGTGAGAATCTTTGGAATATTGATAAGATATGTATTTGTACAATCTTTCTTGTTTATCTTCCAATTCATAGATGATTAATTTCTTAAAATTACATAATGGGAAATAATTTTCCAACTAATGATGTCAATGTTCTTTGATAGTCGGATATAAATGTTTCACAAATAGTTATTGATAGTAATGAAATAGAGTATGTGGTGGTTTTTGTTGAACATCATGAAAGACTTATTAATCATAGTATCCATTTTAATGGAGCTCGATATGATGATTTTTAAATTATCTATATCAAGTGGTGGGGAGTAATTAATTTTATATCAACCTAGTTTTTAGAATCAGGTAGAAGTTCATAACATCACATGAGATCAATGGAAACAATATAAAACAATAAGAACATTATGGTATACATCACATATATCATTATATTCATAGGATGAGACAAAATATATTGGTGAATCCTTATAGAATCAGGAGTGGATTAAATTTATGAGTGATGAGGTAGATCAAATTGAGAAGAATTATACATGGGAACTTTTTCCAAATCCAATCCATATTGATGTGATTAGTATAGAGAAGGTGTTTAAGAACAAGATAAATAAAAAATGTGATCTAATATGAAAAAAAGGAAGGGCTTATTTAAATTGGTTTCTCAAAAATTGAAGGAGTTGAAATTGATTAGACATTATATATTGTTTCATGGTTAGAAACTATCATAATATTTCTTGATATTTGTTCACTATAGAGATAAAATTTTGAAGATGGAAATCAAGTCCTCATTCAATAACAGAGAGTTAAATGGTGAAGATTATATTGAATAAGTGTGTGTCCTATTTATTTTGAATGACGAAATCAATATATAAAAATTAAATAAGTATTTATATGGGCTATAGAAATATCATACATAATAGTATCAAAAATTTGATACATTCTTAGGGAATTTAAACGCCATGAAATAGATAATTGACAGTAACCACTAATTTTTTTAAAATAAATAGGATTCCCTCAATATGAAAATTTATAATGATGAAATCATTTTTGTAGGGAATGATAATGTAACATGTGTAATGATTTTATAAGGTAATTAATAATTTTCTTGAAATGATTATTATAGGTGGAATGAAATATTTTATTAGCATAGAAATATCTCAAACGGTGAAAAATATATCCCTAACCCAAGAAAATAATAATGAGGAACATATAATGAATTTTGTAATGGAAATTTTAAATCTAGATTCCATGGAAATTTTACTGAGAACTATGTTTTCAAAATATAGAGAAGGTAAGGAGGATTTTGCAACACTGTTTAGGATGTTAGATGCAACCTCATTATATTAATTTCTTCAAGAACATATAGATTTTTTATTGTCACATTATGTTCCATGAATTAAATAGATCCAAAATAATATCATTTTCGGGTAGAATAAATAATTCTCAGAAATATCCAATGAATGACTAGTTTTAATAAAAAATATGAAATTTTAGGAAATTTTTATTTTTTTCCTATACAAAAGAAAATTTTGTAGGGTTTATTAAAGACAGAAGATCCATATTTATTAGTGTTTTATTTCTGGGAGAAAGGTGACTGAGATAGAATACAAAGAAGTGTAGTATTGAACCTCTCATCACCATTGTATCTATGTATGTTATTTCTAATAAATATGAAATTAAACTGATGTGACTAAAGAGAGAGTAAGAATATTTTTCTGATATGAAGTCACACATTATCTTTGGATTTGATAATAAAAATACTCTAAATCAAACTAAGATTCCAGTATAAGATTCTACATCAAATATAATTGATATTAAATAATAATTTATCAAACATTTTTGGAAAATAATGAGCTCCACCAAGAGAATATTCATTCAATGGATCAGGTTTTTTTATATATTTAAAAACCATTTATAAAATAAAAATTTAATGTGTAGGTGTTGATCATGGGTTATCAACCTCCCTCTCTTCATTTTTTTTTTGGTATGTGAAACCATCCGCTTTTCATTTTTTTAATTGGATGGTCTTTTCTAGGGGAGAAAAGTTGTTACATAAGCATTTCTATTTGTATGTTCTTTAAATATTAAGGAATAGAATATATTTTGAGAGAGTTTATAAATGGGGTAAGCAGTGATTTCAGAATGTATGAACTGTTTTATTAGTTTTTTACATGGATATAAGAAACATTATTCTAATAGAAAATGTGACGATAAAAATTTTCCTAATATGTGATAAAAAAGTTTGCTAAATCACATGATATGAAAAATATGGTATAGTTGTTCAGTGAAAAGAAAGAAAAAGTTTCATAATAGGTCTTAGAAAAGTCTATTAAATCACTCCTCATGGAAAGAAATTCATTTTTTTAAATTATTCTTGTTTCTTACACCATGTTCCATCAGGTTGACATAGAATTGATAGATATGTAATTTATTTCATGAGTTACAAAGTTTTAGTGAATTGAGTTCCATGGTATGAAACAATATCCAAAGGGTAATATTGTTGGGAGCATGATGTTTGGAAGTGTTTTGTGGAAGATAGAAGAATCTTATTATAAGAATGTTATCTTAGAGTTGTTGTATTTTCATTAATCAAGGTGTGTACACATAACATTGTTAAGTACATAAATCTGTTTTATTTTGTTATGACATTCAAAAATGGTAATCGAATAGAGATGATTAGAAAGAGGATAAAAGACCCAATCCATTAGAAAATTGTTACCAATCTATGTTTTCGTGAATGGATTTTTTTCTTAGGATTCCATGATTCTTCGGATAGAGTGTTTGGGGAGGATAAATCTAGTTACGCTTTACTTTTATTATGTTTCTAACATCATGAGTCTATAAGAACTCATTATTATAGAATAATTAAAATGGAGGATAAAATCATTCATGCGCACAATGTTCATTCTATGATGATATGTATAAATAATCAATCATATGTATTATGAAAAACACACCCACATAAGGGTAAAGTGATGCTTCACATAAGGACCATCTTAGGTGGCCATGTAAATGTTAAGAGAGGATTCACATTAGGGTCATCCCATTTCTCAATAAGTGTCATTCCATTCATCAATAATGGTTAAATCACCACTAATATAATCAAGGAGAAGTTATAGGATGGTGGTTTGGAATCCAGATGTTTTTTCATGATTTTTTTTATGATAATCACGTAGTACAATGTATTATCGGTAAAAAACTGATAAAGAATGGTGATATAAAAAAATCATTAATAAATTAAAATGGATCATAATGAAAATGTCATCAAGAAAGGAATATGAGTAGATAATTTACTATATTTTATGTTTGAGTTCATTGGTCAAACGGTTTTTGAGGTTGATTAGATAGAATTTTCCAATAAATGAGATAGAAGGTTGTCAGATATATGTTTTGGTTACTTTCTTCCAATGAAATATTATATGTGGAGATCATCATTCTTAGGATCATACGAAAAATTTAGAAGTCATAGGTTGGCATATAAAGGTATCATTCAATGTTTTCCAATTCCAGGCAAAATATTGAGGAAGTATCAAGCATAATAATTATGATATGATTCTATGAAATTATATATGAATACTGGATGGAGTTCTTTTAGAAAATAGTGATTCTAAAAAATAATCAGTATGAATTAAGGGTATAAATATGTACTTCTTTAATGTTACTTATGATTTTTTCATAATGAATTTAAGTATAGAGAAGTAGAGATGATCATAAAATAATTTGTTTACTTGTGGAATTAATACTTTTTTATAATGATACATAACATGTTTATTATAGAAGATTGAAGAAGGGTGTGGGTGGTGATTTCTTCATAAAGAATCATGAATTTTCTAGAGCTGATATAGTTGTGTCCAGTGAATGTTAGATGAATAGTAAATTTGAAATTTTAGATTTTTCTAAGTGGGAAAATACATTTTTTTTCTCACATCTTCTCTATGAGTGCACCTACATGAAACGTTTTGTATGAAAAAACTCATAATAATTCTGTTCACATTTGAAGAGGTAAGTCTAAGTGAATCAAAATTGGAATGTTGGAAAATAAATTTTTTTAAGATACATTAAATAGGAATAAATCAAATCGATATGTCCCATCATTTGTTATTAGATATGTAGTATTCAGAAAAATATCTCAAATCTTGTAAATATGAAACTATAAAATTATTAATGTGACATCAGCCCGAGGATACAAGATAATTTTTTATATCTGGTGGTTTCTGATAGATAGAATGCTGAGGTGATAATACATACATTGATATAGTAGTAATTTCATTCAATAATCAACATGAATGAATAGAGGTATTTTAACACAATTATATTTCATTAAATATTATTTTATAACTAAATTTAATTTCTTCAATAGCTGGAATTATATGCAACAACATGTTGTGATGAACCAAAACATAAAATTGTTATTATTATTATTTAAACATAATTATTAAAACCAAGATGTTATGTTTGGACGTAAAAAATGAAAAAACTACATATTTGAAACAAAATTAGGATGTTTTTATAACAATAATATTTTTAAAAATAAGTACTTAAATTTTGAAATAGTATTTATATGTTTCAAAAATAATTTTTCCAATTTTTTTCATTTATTTTTATGACCAACTTACAAATTAAATTTTTCCTCATTTGAATAAATACATTTAAAAAATTAACATCATTATTCAAATAACGACTTAAATAATATAGTATAGTAATTTTTTTTAGAATTTCTGGATATAATAAATTTTTAATTCATTGTGAAAGAACACTGATTTTTGTTGAAAACATTATTTTAATTTAATGTTTTTAAAAAGATAAATATTTTTGTTATAAATTTTTTAAAATTATTATTAATTAAATAATTATTTTATTAATCCAATTTATACCATTCAAATCTATTCCATAATAAAATTTTATATTAAATCTTTTTATATGTATCAAAATATTTCCTTCAAAAGAAGGTTTCTTACTATGTCCATGGGTTTAATTTTAAATTAATTATGAAAAATATATGAATATAGATTACTAAAATGGATTCCATTTTTTTAAATATCATAATTAATATTTTATTGTAATCCATAATTAATATTTGGTAATAATTAATAGTAAAAAATATTAGATGGTAATAAACGGGGTTAAGGTTAAAACAAGTTTATTAAGGGTTAAACAAACATATAAGGTTTAAAATGACATAAAAACATTTAAATTTTCTATTATCTATGAATATATTGATCTTAACAGATCTAAAGTTCTACAATGATCCATTTTTTATCTTTTTGGTGTGTGTAAATTGTTGTTATGTTTTTCACTTTTCAAATATTCCATGTGCCCCCACATATATAAATGTACTCCAATTTTCCCCCCTCATTGCACATCCAAATAATTTTGGTTCATAAAATCCTTAAATATATTCCTCAATTCCAGATAATGACTTACATGACCTGGTTTTATTATAAATAAATCCTTAGGATGTATATTTCTACAACCCTAGGGAGGTTGTCTGAAAAAGAAGTATTGTTCTTAACCGAAAGTTTTTTATTTCTTCATCCCCCTCCTTAAAATAATTACCAAATATTAAAAAATAATTAAAAAATTATATTAAATATAGTAATACTTTATTAAGTTCACTGAATAACATATTTCTATATCCTATTCCCTCATATGGGGAATGAATGCTTCATTTGTGTGTATGGTGGACTATAGTCTCACAAACCGATATAGTTAATTTTCAATCGCCTCTTCTCACTGATGGATATAAGGATGAATTTAATATGTATATATATATGATAAAATTACAATTCATTAATTATAATATAGAATAGATAATTTGAACATTTTGTCGTTGGGAAAAAATAATATTGATCATGTGTATGTGTTGACTCCCCCCTCCACGAAGCGATGTAATATGTTTTTTATTTTACTTAAAAATGGATGGTAATATGGATTGATTAAATTAATATATAATATTTATTTTATATAAATATTATTCAAAAAAATTTAATTAATAGTTAATTTTGTTTTATTCTATCCATTTAGAAACATGAAACATCATTCAACCATATGTGGTCCTACCATCTCAATGAATGGGGAAATTCATTTTTTTATCTATAACTAATATGGATTACTTAAATTATGTATATAAGGAATATATTTTATATTTATATCATAATTATATTTGTGGAGATAATGTAAACCTGATTTAATTATGAGGACCATGACTTACATCCCAAAACATACATGAAATACATATCATTTATTTCCCAAAATATTAATTTTAAAAACTAATTTTTAATAAATGGCTGATAAAAAAGTTTTAGTAAATAATATATGTAATTATATATATTCTTGTGGTTTTTTTATATATAAATGATAAAACTCAATTTATTTTATAGTATTTTTTCAACACATACAATGATATTGCATACTTGAGGAAAGGGAAATTCATCTCACTTTTATTTCATTGAGACACATGCCATATTAACCACTTGTTTCTTTTATATAGTTTCTATACTACCCAAGATTTTTTTTCAAGATTCATAATATGATATTTTTTATTTAAAAATCTTTTTTAATATTATTTATTTCACCATGATTGTGATTAAAAAGTTTCCAATGTGGTAAATGTTTTGCGTTACTATCTAATTGTGTTTTTAGGATTTTTTTGATAATGTTTTTAATGATGAAATATTATGTTATAACTACTAATAAACTCATGAAACATCTTCTAGTATGGTTATTTATATATAATATTTTATTTTCATTTAATTTCTAAAATGTATGTACTTTTTAAATCAAAATATTCTTTTCTATAAAATTGACTTTTTTATCCTCTTTGGTACAAAATCATTTTTTTCCATTTTCTATGATTATTTAAAATAATTTAAATAATTTCTATATTATCCAAAGAATTATTATTGTCTTTTTATCTCTTTTTTTGTTTTTAAAAAATATTTTAAAACTAATACTCTTGAGTTTTTTTGAACAAGGTACTTTTTTACTTTTAATGAAAATATTAAAGGAATCGTAATTTTAACATATGTGGCATGTATGATATTTATTACAATAATGAATTGTTAATGATTTATATCTTCCATTACATGTTCCAAAGAATATTTTAAAACAAATAAAATTTCATTAATATATTCTATCTATTAATATTTTAAATACATTATTTCAAAGTGAAAATAATATTTTCCTCAGGAAATGATCTGAGTGAAATTTTAAAATCATATTACATCTAATATGACACTCTTTGATAATACTTAAGAATAATTATGGATATTATGTAGTGATAAAATTATTATTTTTCCTCTAGATGTTGTATAATTATGGTGACTGAGTGGTTATTGTACTCTTTTCCTTTCAACAAGTTGTGCTATGATGAAATGTTATGAAACGTGTTTCTCTTCCATTATTTATGTTATGATGACATGTTTATAAACCCTCTTTACTTTTCATTGGTAATGATATGATGATTTTTTATGATATTGTGAAACATATAAATATTATTTCATTATGATTTTGGTGGGACTGAAATTATATATTCATGCAATGAACTGGGTAAATATTGATATCCCAGGAGACAAACTAGACTAGAATAGGGAGTGAACCTTGTTCAAGAAGTGAAATTTTCCACTCTGAATGTCTTGGGAATAATCCATTATTAGTATGATGGTTTGGGTAGTGAATCCAATCCACTATTATAGAATTGGAAATTGTCCTTAACTATTAAGGAAACTTTTTTCTATACATATGTTTATGCAAAATATTTATGTATTATTCGAATATTACACTAGCATGGCTCATTTTCTTGGATTTATTTTTTATTCATATCTTATGACCTACCAATATTTATTCCATGTCAGAATAATATATTATTTAACATGTGGTGTACGTTTTTTCAAATGTTAAGATCATGTTTTCATACACATATTCATAATTTATGCTTATGCGAGCACTGATATCTCCCAGGATTAACATTACTAAGAATATAATATTACACATTTTATGTTTCCTTTACCATGTTTGTAGATAAATGTATTTTGTATGTTATTTCTAACAAGTGTGTTAGTTATCATAAACATAGTGGAAGATGATGTAGCTCATATATGAACTATTTTTTTATGTATATATGTTTCCTAAGATACTGAACCTTTACTATCCTCATGTGTGATTTTATAAAATTAAATGAATATAAATCTATTAATATGTAATATCAAAATTTAAAAATTAGGGGCTGCTATACCAATGGACCTATCGGGTGAACAACTGGTAGGCTGAAAAATGATCATTCCAACTACTTGGAAGAGCAGGGAAGAAATTTTTTTTCAGAGATTGAAATATAAATAAAGTACTTGAAACAAATTTATAATATACTAAACCACTTTTTATAATAATTTAACAGCTCTTATGAAAATATTTATCACATCATTTACCTCTGTGAGAAATAGATTCATTGATAATTGATTATAGTGATACTCAAGAGTATGTGTATTCCATTCTATTTATAACAAAAATGAATTGATTTTTATAGTGTATTGTGTGGTATTATATTATTCCAAAAATATAACGAGGACTAGATACTATTACTGAGTGATGAACTCTTTCAAAAATTATGCTCAAGTGGCAATTCATGTATGTTTATATTTAGAAATGTCATATCACATATACAATAGGTGAATCTTGTTTTATAAGAAACAAATAAATAAAAATAAAATATTATTAATTCACCCATTCCCCTTATAGTAATCAAATTAATCCAAATTTTTCCATTCACAAAGCCTAGTGATTATATCACGCTCACATACTCCAAAATATGGGCTTTATAGGCTAATATACTTTTTGTTGAGTCCATATCTCTTTACTTGTATTTCAGTTATACTTTATCATAAAACATATTATATATTAATCTTAATCGTGAATATATAATTGAAATATAAAGAAAATTTGTTCGTTTTGATCTTCCTCTGAATTGGAGAGTCAAGTTATGGATATAATTTATAACAATTAAAAATTAAAAAATGAAGTACATTATTTTTTATATAACTACTTTAATTAAAAAATAATTTATTCATTAAGAATAGAATTAAATTTATAATGGTTTTTTATTATATTATTCGTACTTTTCATCACAATATATAATTTTATGTTGTTAATAAATTCATATTTTTTACATTGAAATAATTCTATGTTCATTATCATCATTATTTTATGAATCATTTTGGTCGAAATTTTCTTTTCAAATCATTTTTTGTAACATTATATCATTACCAATCTATCCTAAAATCATCTAATATATAATTTGAATTTCACTTCATAATAGTTACTAAAACTAACACATTACATTATGTTTAACCAAATATATAAAACTCTTTTAGTATAAAAAGTTATATATACATTGATATTTTACTCATAACATCTTCTATTTATAAACATTTAAAACTGTTATATCCATAACATACTCCCACTATCCTCATAGAAATTATTTAAATTTTTTCTATCATATCAATATACATAAACTCCTTTGAGTTCATGAAACAACACTTCATTCATTTATTAGGAATATAACAAAGTATATTATTGTATCAATATCATATTAATTATTTCACTTTTTTGAGTAATGTTTTTAAAACTATAACTCATTCAATAAAAGATTACATTGATTGGTAGTTGAATCTAGATTCCATAATTACTATCAAATATCATGGATATACTATTTTATCATTGAAATTATTTATATTTTCCTTGTTTTTTTAAGAAATATTAATGAATATGATGAATAAAGATCCACATGTATAAAAATTATCAACCCTTCTATTCGAAAAACAAAAAATGATTATATGAATATCTTATCATATAACTAAATCATATGTTATCAAAAGTATATACCCTTTATTAAAATTCATACCATATTTAATGTGATCCATATATCTATGTGCTCAATGTGGAAATAGGTTTCTCAATTACTCAAAAGTAAACTTAAACATTTTTCTATTAAATCATGATTTATCATTAACTATTATATATTTACAACATTTGTAAAACATATATTTGGTATCATATACCTTATTCAGAATCATTGAATTTATATCTATAAAATCATAGCAATAATTGATGCTTCATAGAGTTTTTTAGAATTTTTGGGTAATATTTTATAATTCCTTTTCATGTGTGAAAGAATTACACAATGTAAACATCCACCTTTCATTTTAAAACAACCTATCAGCCTTAAAAATTTTCATTAAATATCATAATATTAAATCTTTGACATTCCAAAAAATAGTTTCTTCTTACAGTTTCAAATTTTACGACCTGTCTAAATCATTATAGTTCTCAATCCTACACTCCCTTATATTTCATAGTTATCCAAAAAACCCATTTAGTAGCTCAAACAAACTTCTTGAGTGTAAATTCATATTATAATTCCCAATAAACTATTGGAACCTTTTTGTTAATGATATTAGAATTAAATTCAACGATGGTTCATAATCAAGATAAAACCCCAATTTCTCTTAATAATTAACATACCTAATCCCATTGATCACACGAATTGATATTCAATTATGTTCAAGAATTAAAAAATAAAAATTATTTAGTTACGTTATATACATTAGGTATTTCATTATCATGATATAACCTTTTTAGATTTTCAAGCATTATATAGAAATCCTTGGATTCTGGATTCTTCTAGAGTTTAGGATCCATATATATTTTCATAATTGTACGCATATCATGATAATCCCCCTTATGTTTATAAAAAAAATTCAACTCTTGAAATTATTCATTGAAATTTGTTTTCTAGGTAATTGGTTTCTATAATGCATATAATATGTCTTCCTATTTGAGAACTAATTCCAAATTTATATATCAGTTTTAAAATTTGATACTATTTACTTCTCCCATGGAATGATTGGTATCAGAATAATACTAAAATATTATAATGAAATTTATAACTACAATAAAATCTTATATCACATGAGTAAGATATATTTTTCAATCATTTAATAAGGAATTTTATTAATTATATTCTTACACAAACAATGACCATTTTTAACTCTTCAAATCCATTATGGGTCAAAATTGCATATACAAGTATCCAATTAGTCCAATTTTTTGTTTCTCTCCCCCTATAAATATATATATCGTCCATCATTCCAAAAATATCTTCTATGACTCTTTTAGAGTTGAGAAAAAAATTGTTGGGCCTGTCTTTCAAATGGATAAACTCAACACTATTCATATGGAATCATTTTTAGGGGTTACCCATCTATGTTTCAAAAAATGTTCATAATGAGATTTTGTTGCCAAACACCTATGGTTACAAATTTCAATAATTACTTCCATAACATAATACATGGTATCCATGATTTTGTAGAACCATCCTTACTATATAAATAAAGTGATATCTGGTTCTTTATTTGGAATAAATATATATACATTGGTACTATTTAATGGATATTTAATCTCGCCATATTCTCTAATTTATTCCATTTATATTTATTCATGCTTTAAGTGATTTATTTTTTATCATTTTACATGCACGAAATCAATATGTTCCAACCATTTTAATTTGAAACCCTTTACAAAAGTCTTAGCTTTTGCTAATAATATAAATTAAAATTCAACAATATTTATACATATACATTTGATTGTTATATATAATTTTAATAAAACCCTTTCATTTAAATTTTTAGTTTCATTAAAAATGACGAATCCATATAAGATTAATCATACATATATAGATATCCAACCCTTATTTTTTTAGACAAAGCAAAATCCCCCAAGCTAGTGTGTAGTCTATCCCAAAGTCCCTCTACATGGGGATACATTACCCAATAGAGTTTTTTATTTCGTTATATTTATAACACCTATTAGGTTTGAAATTATATTTAACTTCTTAATTCACACTCATAACATAATACAATCCTTGATCAAGATAGAATAACATTTAATCAATTATCATACCTAGTATGTAATCCCATAGAATTATGAATGGTATTATAGATGTATTTTAGTTATTTAAACTACATAATACATCATAATTCATAATATAACAAGTTATACTGATAAACAAATAAGGTAATAATAAAATTAAGGAAAAATTATTATATTTAAGCATGAGATATCTAATTTAAAAACAATTCACAAATAACTCATTAAAACATTATAATTTTTCATGGATAAACATAAACTATTAACTTTTATCTAATATGATCACTTCATATTATCATTTCTATTGATTTGATATGAAATAATCCATATTCAAAATATTATATATTTTATTTTCTCTTTCATTACTAAATAATTAATTTTTTAATTATCTAAACATTTATAAAAAACATATATATCATATTGGATTTTATTTAATCCATTGATCATATAATCATCTAAAATACCATTTATAATAGTCCATATTAACTTTTCACAATAAATACCCTAATATAAAAATTTTACATTTATTTTTATGAACTAATCATATTGAGACCTACTATTTAATATATAGATATTATATCTTTTATATGAATACTAAATAGATTACACAAACACACACTTGGAGACCAAAATTGTTAATTTCCTTTGGAAACTAGGAACACAATATTGTTGATTCATGAAATATCTTTAATGTTTCTCAGAAATATATTTCCCATTATAAATCCTAAGTTAATCATTTCTTCATAACCTATGGAAAGGAAACATAATAATGGGTGATCTCAGAAGCTCAATAAGGATAATTGAGGGTGATATGAAAGAATAACATGAATACATGGTTATGAGAACATGATCGTAACATTTGAGAAAATTCCCTACATATAAAATTTCTTAATCATAAGTCATGTAATAAATATTGGAAGCTCAAAATACATGAATAATAAGAGAAACACATAACATAGTCCATCGATCATAATAATGGAATTGGACATCGATATGTGAAATACACATAATCATTGAAACTCATTTCTATATTTATAAAGAAAAATTTGCAAGGACATCAAATTTGAATGGTTCAACTACCCAAACAATCATACTAGATGATAAGAAGAACTAATATACATATTTTTCATATCTTTATTTAATGCTTACTTATGTTTTATTGGATAGAACACTTGGTTTTGGTTTGTTTTTTCAAGGAATATGAATTCAAAAAATAATACAGGACATGTGGAAAAATAAAATAAATCATTATTACATGTCAGCAATTTGATGTACACGACATAGACTCCTTTAAGAGATCATATTCTAGTCGGATTCCAATCCAAGAATCGATAATACAAGGTGTGAACCATTTAAAATAAGTGTATATAGGTTACAATGTAGAGACCCGAAGCCTGACGTACATTGACATTACATTACATTTTCGGAATACTTAGTACATAACAAAAACACACACACAAGGATCGTAATAGTTTAGTGTCTTTGGAAACTCGGAACGTAATCTTCTAATCGTGGTGAAAGATCTTCAACATCTCCTATAAAGATCTTCCCTTTTTTTTACCTAAAACCTTTCTTTATATCCTGGGGAAAAGAAAACATAAATGGGTGAGCTCAAATGCTCAGTAAGGGTAAACAAAAGAAATATCAATCACATCGTATTCATAAGAACATAACATTTTGGAAATCTTAATTTGCAAAAGAGAGCATAATTTCATAACATGGGATAAATCATGGCAGTGAAATGTAATCACAATAATCATAACATAAAACATGAAACTTGGTGGCATTCACACATAATCATAGAGAATCATTTCTTGTTAGTCAAGACTCATTCCCAAGACTATCTTAGTGGACAAAGTCCCTTTCTGAATCGAGTAACCCTCGTTTCAGTCCTGTTTCACTGAACCGGTATAACCTACCATTCCAGCCATGTCTTTCTCATGAGATATAAAATCCTTACCCAATGCATTGGAGGGAGATATAGGTCCCACCCATCTCATAATGATACCATTCTTATGTGTGCCACAAAATCATAAATCATACATCATTGCATAACCCATGTAATATAAATGGGAATCTTAAACATCATGACACCATAAAACAAATCATATAAGGCAAATGACTTCATAAAAATAATTCCCTCACAACATAATCAAATCAATGTAATTAAAGGTATAAAAACAGAATCCTTTATTATCTTAGATGGAAAATAATTTTGATAAAACACTTGAACTCCATTCTTGAGGAAAATATCCTTTCTTCTTCAAAAACACTTTTATTTTCTTAACATGTCATACAATTATAAACTAAAAGAAGTTGATTAAAAATAAAATTGAAAACATGTAAAGGAAGATTCTTGGAAATAATATTTTAAAAATCCATTCATGCCGTATAAGTTAAAAAAAACATTCTTCGTACTTTTGTCGGAAAAGTCAAAAAGTACCTCGTACAACAAAAGATTCCTTTCATACATATTACTAAAAACTCACCGAAGGGTGAAAATGGATTTAAACAATTGTAGGTGGATGGAAATAATATTACATTTTGATGAAACATGGATTTGGATGATAAAATACACCCCAGTAAATACTTATGAATAAACAATCTCGGATAAAAATGAGATTGTGATATTTCCCTTACCTTAGGTCCGATTTGCTTCGTATGTGTTCGAACCTCCTCTTCTTTGGAACGCTTCTTTGAATCCTATACTTAGGGAACTACGATTGGTCTTTGAAGAAGACCAAGACCTATAGGATTATTCTAGGGAAGTGGAGAAGGGATTTTGGCAGGGGTTGGCCGAGCTTGAGAGCTCAAATTGGTGTGAGGAGGAGGGGGAGGAGGTGTCCTTTTATAAGGGATGAGAGGGGCACCTTAGGAATATCTCAAAATATTATTTTATTATAAAGTCAAGTTCGGTTTTAATTAGCTCCAAATTGATTTATTTCTAGGATAAGGTGGGGATGGGTCGAAATCATCTCATCCAATAGAATTTAGACAAGTTTAGGTTCCTATTTTAACCTTGTCATTTAGATTTATCATTAAGTTAAATAATTTTACTTTTACCGTGTCTTCTTGTGTTCTTATACTATAAGGTTAATAAACTTACTATATCAAGCCAAACGAACCCCAAATTGTTTATTACTAATATATATATATCCTTATCTAAGTCACGTGGCCGAACCTTAGATTTTTAGGAATAAAATAACAATTAATAATATAATATTAGATTTAAAAACTATTTTGTGTCAATTTTGACACTATTTGATATATGATTTTTGTGGAAGTCATAACAGAATTATATGTTCGAAACAAGTTGATTAAATCAACACTAATATATCATAGTAACCTAGAAAATTAGTGTAATTCATAAAAAGTCTCAAATTACATTCATTTGAGCATTTATAACATCAATTATGTTAATATTTCATAAATAAGATAATTACTGCATCATATTTGTGTCATAAATAAATTAAATTATTTGATGTATAAAAATTACAAATAAAATATAATTATGTAGGAAATCGTTTTAGCTTTCTAATGAATATTTACAATCGAATTTCTCTTAAGTACAACCCTATATTAAAAATGTTTTAGTAAATAAACTTTGATTTTAACTCTTTTAACTCTTCTTTGAATTAAATAATAATAAAATGTCCTAATCTAATCCTAGTGGGCCTAAATGATAATATTTTACACTTAAGGTTGTTTTTGGTCGAGATAAACTTGTCCAATTGAATTAAGACATGTGTTAGGGTAATATTAATATCATTCTTACCCTTAATTACCCTATTTACTTTTAACCGTGGTAAATAAAAGTAAAAAGTTACTATTCACCAAAAATTATTTTCATCTCATTGAACCACATTTTACTTACTGACATCAACCGTGTCTCTTGGATTTTGGAAATTCCATTCACAGAAGCGGTAAAATTAAGTTTTATGAAAAATTCAGTTTTTTAACTACCACTTAGTAGTTTCACTATTCATAAAAAATTGATGTTTTTCAGAACAATGCCAAAATTTCATCCTAAGCTATATTTCATATTCCGAATTCAAAAATGAAGTCTATTTTACCAAATTCATAACATAGAAGTTTCATTAATTAATTTTATAATTAAATCCCGCTGTTTAAACAAATAGCGTGTTTTTAAGAAACAATATATATCAAAAGATTGACACTTGATTATGTCTGGTTTAAATGTGAAATTACATCCAATGACTAACATTGTATTAAATTGTAAAAATATATTCTAAATATACTTTAAAACAACTCAAATTAATAATTTATCACTATTAATTATTTTGATTAAAAAAGTTGTTTTTTAATTATAATTTAGTAATTTTCACTATTTATCAGAATATGAAAGTTATCCGAAAAGTACCAAAATTTCACCTTAGGCTAAATTCGATACTCCGAATCCAAAAATTAAGTCCATTTTGAGAGCTAAAATTTCTAAAATTTTAAAAATTTGTTATTACTATTCATAACGGCTAGTTATAATAATATTTTAATAGCATATCGTTGTTTAGTGAAACTCGGTATTGTGTACTACACACGCTATCGAGGAAGGTCGCGATTGCGTGTAATGCAAGGCATGTCAAGGATGCGTGTTGTGCAAGCTCCTTTTGGTGTAGCGTACAACACAAGACATTATTGAAATAAAAAAGAATATTTTTCATAAAATCTCGGGCTGTTACATTCTACCCCCCTTAAAATGAATTTCGCCCTCGAAATTCGTCGGGGTTATAAATAGTTTACTATTCAAAAGTTTCTTTAATAGAAACCCACATCGTAAAAAGGAATACCAAAACTTGGCTTTAAAAACTAATGTATGAAATGTAACGATTACCCAAATAAACTAATCACTGGGTTTCCACATAGGTGAAAATATGGATATGGAAGAGAAATCTAACCATCATGTTCTGATGGAGAGTGGTAGAGAACATGGCTATGGAAAATCCAGTAATCACAAATCCATAAATTTGTGATGATCTAAGGTACCATCTGATTCATCGGGTATAAGATCACTAGGACAACATTTTTGGTTTTTAAGATCATTTCCCTAAAGTTGAAAATTTGAATTAGAATAAATACTTTCTTTATTTTGGTACAATCTCACTGTTGTTCATGCCTTGAACAATTTCCACTTCATCTCTTAAATAAATGAAGTTGAATTTGTTATTCGGGAAGTGTTAGCAGATCATGTGATAGAATGACAGGTCACTCCATCTGTCTCAAACAAAAGGTTAGCAAAAATTATATACATAAGTCGATCTATAGTGAGATTAATCACATATGGTTCCTAAAATGGACTTATACTTCATATATCATACACCTTAATATAATAAAACTAGTTTCTACTAAACAGGGACTTCCTGTAGGCCAGTGGTAGGCGATAAAGGCCAGTCGCACTTCTGTTGTGGGTTCGATTCCCACAGCCTTGTCCGACGCGATGGGCTGTCGCCCGTCCTGCAGGTTTTCCTTTTTCTAAAACTACATTACTATAACATCCCATCAATAATATCGATAAAAAAACTTCTATCCTTAAACAATACTAACTTATGTCCAACATAATCCATTCCAATCTTTAGGCTTATCCATAATACTGAAGTCCACTCTCATAACATAGTGAAAACGATTACCAGATATTTAACACCATCGTCGATCCCCATATATCATAAGATATGTTTTTTTGGTCACATTCCAAACATTCAAAGTCTTTAATCGTGTATTCTCTTGAATACCTTAGTGAAAACATGAATGCAGTTAAAATTTAACACTTTCCACATACCAAAATCCTCAAAATTCTATATCCTCAAACCATGATATCACCTAGTCCTTATATCAATCATGAGCTCATGAATACTATCAAACATATTAGATTCTCTTTATCCCTTCATTATGCGCATATCATCTACATTCCAAAAGTATCTGAATAACCTTTCATGGATACTGGTAACATTAATCATACACTTTCAAAACTCAATGAAATATAATAGTGTAACAATCCTTAGATGTCTCTTTATTCTATAGTACCATGAGATTACTTATACAACATTACACATGATAAACATGTAATTATTCCACTACATTCTTAAACCATTGACCGAGCATCAAAAATTCTTGCATCTCACATATCATTTGTAGTCTCTTCATCATCATCCACATAAATACTACCCATATGACCATACTTATTCTCTTCATGAGTCTTTCCCTTAGGGAAGTTGTTTTCATAATGCCCATACATTCCACATTTAAAACACTTAACCATTTTTGATGTCGTAGCAATACCATTATCCTCATCCATGGTGTTAACCGACCCGTTTCCTTTGCACTAACTTGCTTTGTGTCCTTCTTTTCCACACCGAAAGCATCTTCCAGTTCCCTTGAAACATTCTCCTTGATGCCTCTTCCCACATGATTTACATAGGGGAAATTGAACTTTCTTTCCTCTATGATCATCATGAAACTCCATCTTTCTCTTATTAGCCGAGTCAGGAAACTTACCAAATTTTACTTTATTGATCATATTATGAGATTTCTGATTCGGCATAATAATGATGTTTGGACTTCCAAATCCCATTTCATTATGAAGAATATCATTCCATTGTCCATCATATTCTCCATTATCGTGAATCTTCTTGTTTCCAGCCATTTTCTAAAACCCAAAAAGAATAGTGTGAGAGGAAAAAATCATAATAAAGGGAGAGTAACTTCAATATCTAACATATTAGGTTAAATTATAATATCGTTACCATAGTTCTAGTACTATATCCTATATGTATACTTATCCTTAGGGACATCCCTAGACATACCTTAGAAATATCTCTAGGGATCTCACTAACGTTTTCGCATCCTAGTTTCCAAAGGTTGACTAAACCTTTCCTCTGATACCAACTGTAGCGGTCTGGAATTACTTCCAGTGGACTATAATTGATACCTATCAGGGCACTCCATGGGTGGCTACACCCCCTGTGCGGGACACACCACCATCCCCAGTGGCAGCCATTTCCTCATGAATCCCTTGGGCGGAGAGCCATGCTTCGTCCAACGCTCACATGTGAGAGTTCCCAAGGATCGGATACATTCCTACCTCCTTTGCCTCTAATACCAACTGTAGAGACCCGAAGCCTGACGTACATTGACATTACATTACATTTGCGGAATACTTAGTACATAACAAAAACACACACACAAGTATCGTAATAGTTTAGTATCTTTGGAAACTCGGAACGTAATCTTCTAATCGTGGTGAAAGATCTTCAACATCTCCTATAAAGATCTTCCCTTTTTTTACCTAAAACCTTCCTTTATATCCTGGGGAAAAGAAAACATAAATGGGTGAGCTCAAATGCTCAGTAAGGGTAAACAAAAGAAATATCAATCACATCGTATTCATAAGAACATAACATTTTGGAAATCTTAATTTGCAAAAGAGAGCATAATTTCATAACATGGGATAAATCGTGGCAGTGAAATGTAATCACAATAATCATAACTTAAAACATGAAACTTTGTGGCATTCACACATAATCATAGAGAATAATTTCCTGTTAGTCAAGACTCATTGCCAAGACTATCTTAGTGGACAAAGTCCCTTTCTGAATCGAGTAACCCTCGTTTCAGTCCTGTTTCACTGAACCGGTATAACCTACCATTCCAGCCATGTCTATCTCATGAGATATAAAATCTTTACCCAATGCATTGGAGGGAGATATAGGTCCCACCCATCTCATAATGATACCATTCTTATGTGTTCCACAAAATCATAAATCATACATCATTGCATAACCCATGTAATACAAATGGGAATCTTAAACATCATGACATCATAAAACAAATCATATAAGGCAAATGACTTCATAAAAATAATTCCCTCACAACATAATCAAATTAATGTAATTAAAGGGATAAAAACAGAACCCTTTATTATATTAGATGGAAAATAATTTTGATAAAACACTTGAACTCCATTCTTGAGGAAAATATCCTTTCTTCGTCAAAAACACTTTTATTTTCATAACATGTCATTCAATTATAAACTAAAAGAAGTTGATTAAAAATAAACTTGAAAACCTGTAAAGGAAGCTTCTTGGAAATAATGTTTTAAAAATCCATTCATGTCGTATAAGTTAAAAAAACATTCTTCATACTTTTGTCGGAAAAGTCAATAAGTACCTCGTACGACAAAAGATTCCTTTCATACATATTACTAAAAACTCACCGAAGGGTGAAAATGGATTTAAACAATTGTAGGTGGATGGAAATAATATTACATTTTGATGAAACATGGATGTGGATGATAAAATACACCCCAGTAAATACTTACGAATAAACAATCTCGGATAAAAATGAGATTGTGATATTTCCCTTACCTTAGGTCCGATTTGCTTCGTATGTGTCTGAACCTCCTCTTCTTTGGAACGCTTCTTTGAATCCTCTACTTAGGGAACTAAGATTGGTCTTTTAAGAAGACCAGGACCTCTAGGATTATTCTAGGGAAGTGGAGAAGGGATTTTGGCAGGGTTTGTCCGAGCTTGAGTGCTCAAATTGGTGTGAGGAGGAGGGGGAGGAGGTGTCCTTTTATAAGGGAGGAGAGGGGCACCTTAGGAATATCTCAAAATATTATTTTATTATAAAGTCATGTTCGGTTTTAATTAGCTCCAAATTGATTTATTTCGAGGCTAAGGAGGGTATGGGTCTAAATCCTCTCATCCAATATAATTTAGATAAGTTTAGGTTCCTATTTTAACCTTATCATTTAGATTTAACATTAAGTTAAATAATTTTACTTTTATCGTGTCCTCTTGTGTTCTTATACTATAAGGTTAATAAACATACAATATCAAGCAAAACTAACCCCAAATTGTTTATTATTAATATATATATCCTTATCTAAGTCATGTGGCCGATCCTTAGATTTTAAGGAATAAAATAACAATTAATAATATAATATTTGATTTAAAAACTATTTTGTGTCAATTTTGACACTATTTGATATATGATTTTTGTGAAAGTCATAACAGAATTATATGTTCGAACCAAGTTGATTAAATCAACACTAATATATAATAGTAACCTAGAAAATTAGTTTAATTCATAAAAAGTCTCAAATTACATTCATTTGAGCATTTATAACATCAATTATGTTAATATTTCATAAATAAGATAATTACTGCATCATATTTGTGTCATAAATAAATTAAATTATTTGATGTCTAAAAATTAAAAATAAAATATAATTATGTAGTAAATCGTTTTAGCTTTCTAATGAATATTTAAAATCGAATTTATCTTAAGTACAACCCTATATTAAAAATGTTTTAGTAAATAAACTTTGATTTTAACTCTTTTAACTCTTCTTTAAATTAAATAATAATAAATGTCCTAATCTAATCCAAGTGGGCCTAAATGATAATATTTTACACTTAAGGTTGTTTTTGGTCGAGATAAACTTGTCCAATAGAATTAGGACATATGTTAGGGTAATATTAATATCATTCTTACCCTTAATTACCCTATTTACTTTTAACCGTGGTAAATAAAAGTAAAAAGTTACTATTCACCAAAAATTATTTTCATCTCATTGAACCACATTTTACTTACTGACATCAACTGTGTCTCTAGAATTTTTTAAATTCCATTCAAAGAAGCAGTAAAATTAAGTTTTATGAAAAATTCAGTTTTTTAACTACCACTTAGTAGTTTCACTATTCATCAAAAATTGATGTTTTTCAGAACAATGCCAAAATTTCATCCTAAGCTATATTTCATATTCCGAATTCAAAAATGAAGTCTATTTTACCAAATTCATAACATAGAAGTTTCATTAATTAATTTTATAATTAAATCTCCTTGTTAAAACAAATAGCGTGTTTTTAAGAAACAATATATATCAAAAGATTGACACTTGATTATGTATGGTTTAAATGTGAAATTACATCCAATGACCAACATTGTATTAAATTGTAAAAATATATTCTAAATATACTTTAAAACAACTCAAATTAATAATTTATCACTATTAATTATTTTGATTAAAAATTTGTTTTTTAATTATAATTTAGTAATTTTCACTATTTATCAGAATATGAAAGTTATCCGAAAAGTACCAAAATTTCACCTTAGGCTAAATTCGATACTCCGAATCCAAAAATGAAGTCCATTTTGAGAGCTAAAATTTCTAAAATTTTAAAAAGTGGTCATTACTATTCATAACGGCTAGTTATAATAATATTTTAATAGCATATCGTTGTTTAGTGAAACTCGGTATTGCGTACTACACACGCTATCGAGGAAGGTCGCGATTGCATGTAATGCAAGGCATGTCAAGGATGCGTGTTGTGCAAGCTCCTTTTGGTGTAGCGTACAACACAAGACATTATTGAAATAAAAAATAATATTTTTCATAAAATCTCGGGCTGTTACATACAATACCTGAATGAATTGAGTTTTGAAACTAATAAAGAAGAATGGTTCTAACTCAATACATAATGTGAAAAGTTATAAACCTAATTTCCACAAAAGATACAGGTATTGTGATATTGAGATCCCAGATCTTTGAAGAAATTTTTAGATCTGATTTAAATACAGTGAAAGGAAATTAAACTCTGGAAAATCCTTGATGTAGAGATAATTTAATGCATATTAATGAAGTGAATAAGTAACAATTAATAAACCAATCCAGATATATAAATTTTTCACAACACTGATGCACTCAGTAGCTTCGTACATCCAACTTTATTTATTTTTTTATTCTCCATTTCATTCTCATTTTAACTTAATTTTTTTTCATTTTTTTATATTAACTTTTTCAGAAAAACATTTTTATGGATTTCCATTTCTAGAATCATTAATATTTGATATTGTTCCAACATTCCGACTTTAATACTAATTTTCATTCAAAGAAAATTGTGGTTTGATTCTTAGTTGATTCCTCGTTAAAGTTATTTTTCATTTTTTTGGTCACATTTCAATTCTGGATTGATTTAATTTGACTATTTTATTCACTATGTTGAGTAGTGTATAAATGTTTCCCTTTATTCATTCAATATTTTCTTATTCTGGTAATCCTCATAGGGTTTATGGTTGAGAGTAGTGGTGGATTTGAACCCGATGAATTTATAAATCAAAACATTAAAACAATGAGGTTAGTAATTAAAATAAAAAAATCTTGTTTTTTTGAAACTACCTTAACCATCGTAGTGGGAATCAATAGGATCCTTGGCCTAATTGATGTTAAGTGGGATAAGAACAATAGCCTAGGATTTATTCTACCTAGAATCTTTGAATCCTGCTCATAGGTTGTTGACAATTTCTATAACAAGGATTTGTTTCAATCTTATGCAGATTTATTTGGTTATAGCAACATCAATCAGTGACACTTCCACCAATTTTTGGCCTATTCCATTAGACTATCCCATGTTATACTTTTGATTATCCATTTATTATAACCTAACATTGATCCTTAACCCTTCCATTGATATATTTTAAATACCAATCTACTTTAATTTTAGAAAACCAAAAAAACAATTCTTTAGGAGGAATACTACATAAAAATTCGTTACCGCTAGGTTTCTTGTATACAAGTTGTCTCTATGGGTTAAACCCTATATTTACCCTATGATATACCTTTATGGACATGTATAATATAGGAAAATAAGTTAAATTTGATCAATTCCTACATGTAATCAATGATGTCATGAATACCTATCAAATTATGGTTTTATTGTTGGGGATAACTGTTTTTAGGAATAATTACTTATGATAGAAACCTAGGATTTCCTGGCCCCATCCATTATATCATTTTTTTTCTATCCCCATTCCAATTTTAGGATTTTGTGTTCTGTGGACTAGGACCTGCATCCACCTTTCTCAAGCATAGTTCATGCGCAAGGGTCCCCAAAATAATTCTAGTTAACTAGATGCACAAGAACCACTTCTCTTCAATCCCAAGATCAAATGATTTTTGATATGGATGAATGAAAAAATATTGTGTCACCAAAAATGTAAAATGATCAATATGTGCCACCTAAACATTAGGTTGAGTGATTAGCATAGTAGGATCACACCATTATAAGATATAGAGTTTTGTCTATCAGTGGCGGGACACACAACATTTTGCACCCCAACCATAGGGAACTCTTTAAAGATAAAACATGGACTCATTCATATGACTTAGAACATAGGAAATTTCTATGGATAGAAAAGTTAAAATCCCTAGAATCATATCTCAGAATTTGAATAAGTCTCTGAAATGTTTAAAAAAAATCTCATTATATGCCATTATACTCAATGCCTTTCCATTGTGTTTATAAAATTGAGCCAAGGATTAGATTATGTGTAAATTTCTCTATCCGATCATGAAATGAGAAGATCTTTAAAATAAAATTCTAGATAATTACTTCCCACTAATATGAACAATGAATTGAATAGATGAGATTCAAAATTTCTATTTGGTGGCTGGAGAATCGGCTTAGGATGCATGGGGCCATTTCATAGTGTTAACTCAAACAATTCCCATATCATGGAAAAAATAAGTGGCTACAATGTTAGACCTTTTATTAGTGACTCCGACCATATACATGCTCATTTTTAGACGCTTTCACTGAGAGTGGGCTCATGAAAAAGACACCTGAGGTTGGAAGTGCTCTTTTAGATGAGATATTCCACAATAACAAGCTACGGGAGAGTGATAAATGATCACCCTATCATGGAATCAATCAAGTTGTGGAAAATACCAGCCTATTAGAACATGTTCAATCCTGGAAAAAAATGATTATTTCTTATTTATTTCTCCAAAATTTCCACATTCATCCCCTATTATGGAGATCCAATCATGTGATATGTGTGGAGTCATTCACACATATGAAGACTTATATTCTAGAATAAAGGGTCCTAAAATCCATTATTGTACTTACATTAACTTCAATAAAAAAACCAATGGTATGAGACATAATAATATTTTAAAAGGATGTATGAGATGTTGAAAAACCAAACCAATATTTTTATAAGCATATAAGCGGAATAGTACCACTATGGAATCAGGGACCACCTTGGTACCCACTGAAAATTCTTGTTTCATGTTCATAAAAAAATTCCAAAAACCATCTCCTATAGATCATGAATTTCTACCTACCAAACAGCAATAGTTTCAATAAGCTATCCCTCGGAATAAACAATCTTCCCAAATTATAAAATCTAATATTGTGAACCTACTCACTATGTTCATAAAAAATTAATATCAAAGTTTGAAGACCAAAGAGGCTAAAATTAAGAATCAAATAGCTCCCAAGTGCATCCTTGAGAACGAAATTATATATTTATCCAAAACATTATTGGGTAAATTACCATGCAGGCTACCCAGCAATACCAAAGAACATCTGATAGAGGAGGAAAAGGATATGATCCATTGAAGTGGAAAAAATCTGGATTTTAATCATCCATGAAAATTTGAGGATGGTAATATAAGAATGACTAAAAAATGTCATCAATCATTAGCGTTGATGATAATGATGTCACCCATTAAGGTGATCAAGAAAAAGATCTAAAATTAGATAACTGAAAAAGATCATGTACAATAGAAACCTAAAATGAAAATTTATATGTTTGAATTCCACCATACAAACCAACTCTACCCATTTCATATAGTATTATACAATCCAAAATTTAGGGGAAGAATGAAAAAATAGATGTTTAAGAAATTACACGTCAATAACCCCTTTAAATAATAGATCTCTCAAATACCTATTTATTTCATTTTTTAAAATAATTTCACTTAAAACAAAAGAGAATTGGAGATATAAGAGATGTATCCATAAATAAATAATTCTCTAAAATTGTTTAGTAGAATCTACCTTTTAATATGTGAGGCCCTATATTTTTCTTTGTTCCTTACATTATAGGGACATGAGATTTACAAAGAGCCTTATTAAATCTTGGGAATAGAATAAATCTCATTCCTATGAGTCACTTTAAAAATAACGGGATAAAAAATTTAAAACCAAAAATATTAGAACATCAAATGGCTGAATGATCAATCATGTTCCATCTTGGAATTCATGAGTATGTATTAGTCGATGGTGTAAATTTCATCTTTCTTGAAGTCTTCCTTATATTGGTAAAAGATAATGATGGAGATGTTATTATCATCATAGAGAGACCATTTATTTCCACTTTGAAGTAGCAGATTCATGTGACCCAATGATGGTTGATATTCAGTGTTGGTGAACAATATGTTTTGTTTGATTTAGTAAAAGAAGACCAGAAAAGTACAGATAAATTGATTTTCAATCTTTCCTTACTGCTAATAAGAAAAGTGATTATATGACATGCGAGGAAGATAGAGAGATCCCATATCTAGAAGAAGATAAATTTATTGACTATAAGAGCATAAATATCATAGAAACTCTAACAAGGGGTATTATACCACCATTCATACCCTTAGTCATGAAACCACCGATGATGGAAATCAAAACACTTATGAGAACACTAATATATTTATTCAAATAAATAGAACCTTCCCTACTTTTCATTATCAATTTATAACATTATCAAATTAATAAAAAAACTCATTGATGTCTTTAAATTTTATAAGAAATAAATTTATTAGTGAGTTTATAAAATTTAAAGTATTATCCCTATGATACTCAAATAAAATATTTTATTAGAGGAAGGTGCTAAACCCAAACCTTAACCATAGAGGAGACTCACCGCACCATTGAAATTGGTAGTAAAAAAGGTTCTATTGAAGATTATTTACACTGATATAAAATTTTTAATCCCTGATAGAAAATTAGTGACCCTGCTACATTTCAACCCCATGAAATGTTTCTTGGCCTTTGTTAAAATGATAACGATGATTTAGTCTCAATTTAAACCATCATTATGTGTTGTGAAAGTGCGGATTATTTAAATCTTAATACGGTGACTCAGAATAAAATTTCTCTTCTTATTTTTAATGATCATATGAAAAATTTATTTCCTTGAAAAATAATATAATTTTTTGGGTGTATATTCTAGATATAGTAATATTGTAGTCGATCCACCAGATTACATTGAAACCACATTCATATGTAATTTTGAGAACATTTCTTATAAATGAATTCCATTTTTAATGACTAATGAACTGATGAAACATATATGGTTCATGATACATGAATTCCATTATATTGTAAAGTAATTCATATAGATTTTAATTGATGATCTAATGGTGTGTGGACAATCCTTATAATTTTTCCTAAATAATCTAGTTCTAGTTATGCAGCACTATGAAGAGAAGATGCTAGTTCTAAACTAGGAAAAGTGTCATTTCATGGTCAAAGGATGCATAATATTCATACATAAGATAATAAATCGAGTCAAGGAGGACAATACTTCAAATATCAATTTGATTAAAGACAAACCCAAACCAAAAAATGAGAAATGAATCCTGAGTTTTTTTTGTCTATGAATGATTATATTTTCTCTTTGTTCAATAATTTGAAAAAATAGCTCACCCATGAATATAACATTTATCAATGGATTTCAATTTCAAATTCACAAGAGAGTGTTGGTGGGAATTTTCCACTCTAAATAATATCCTAATGGCCTCTCCTTTTATAATATCACCTAACTATGATAAGGATTTCGAATTTGTGTGTGATATTAACAATTTGGTTTTTGGTGTAGTTCTAAGATAGTGATTTGGAAATTTATTTCACACAATTTATTATAACAATCACACATTAAATGAAACTGAATATAGTAAAATGAAAAAAAATATGGAAGTCCTATGTGTTTTTGAATTTTTTTCTCATACATTGTGTTTTAGAATGTATTAGTTTACATAGATCATACAACATTGAAATTCCTTCTGAGAAAAAATGATTCTATACCATGATTAATACCATGGATCCTACTGCTTCAAGAATTTGACAACATCATTAAAAACAAAAACGGAACTGAAAATTTCATCACAAATAACTTATATATACTTCCACTACCAGTCATTGAAGGTGAATATAATCTGATCATTAAAGAGTAAATTCCTAATGATTTAATTTTTAATATATATATATATAGGTATATATATACACACATAAGTCTAACCATGGTTATATGATATTGTAAACTCTATTTCCATGTGGACACATTAACCCCACTTCTCCTACAGATAAAATAACTAATCTTTGGTTGAGGAATCACAAAATTATATTGATGAACCACCACTATTTAAATGATTTGATAATGGCGTAATGTGAACTTTCATCTTAGAAGATTATGTTCAGAGTGTACTCTATATTTCTCTCATGTTTCCAGATAGATGGCATTATATTCCTAAATTCATTAGGATATATATCCTAAAAATCAGATTATTATGTCCCACACTTTATTGGGATGTGATGGGTTTCATTTAATTCTATGATTGATGAAAGAAAATAGAAATCACTAAAAAGTGAAATGAAATTCCACAAAACCCCAATAATGGAATAAAAACATTTGATGAATGTAGAATCAATTTTATGGTTCCATTACCAAATTATCATCGGAAATTGAACATCAACTTTAGTGTGGATTATGTTTCAATGGTTTCATAATCCAAGACACCATCCCATGACACAACTATGATGGTCTACAAATTTCTATGGAAAAATATTTTCTTAGGATTATTTTTCCCTAATTTATCCTTAGTGATCAGGGTGCGCACTTTGAAAATAATGTTAAGAAAGGATTGTTAAGAAAATATGGAATCTGTAATAACATTGGAACTCCCTATAACCCATAGACAAGAAGGCTATTTGTATTTTCTTATAGGATGAATAGTGAAATTATAGAAAATATTGTGGGTAACTGTTGAAAGGAATAGACTCTCAAATTGGATGCACACATTTGGTGTATCACACAACATATAAAAAAGACATATTAACTACTCTGTTCCACCTTATTTATGGAAATCCATTACACTTCCTAGTTAAATTAGTGTATCTCTTTTAATGGAAAATTAAGAAAATAAATATGCATGCTCAATGTATGGGGAATAAATAATGAAACAAATAGATGAAATCGAAGAAATCTGGATCGATTCTTATAAAAACATATCATATTTATAATGAAAAAATGAATAAATTTCATTACCGAGGAATTTCATGAGGAGTATTAACACTATGGGATAGATATATACATTTTAATTACACGTTGAAACTATTCCACAGGAATCTAAAATCTCAATTATTGATTACCTTTATACTTGTCAATATGTTCCTTATAGGGTTATCAAAATTCAACAAGGTGAACAAACAACCTTCAGGGTTAATGGAAATAGAGTAAAAACATATCATAAACCATTTCATGAAGGGTGTACCCATTATTTTAAGATCGTATCATTATTTTTTTAATAAACCTAAATGATGGTGTCGTTTTCAGATGTTTATGGGGGAAACCTATATTTTTTGTGTTCTTTCTTTATGTAGTGGTCTTAGGACCATCGATTTTCATTTTTATTATTTTATGTTTTTTAGTCATCCAAACATCAAGATAGTGAATTCCATCAACTATATGAACTTCTTTCTCCATATATTTATTTTTTTCTCCTACCCATTTTACTAATTACATATTGCTTTACCCTTGTATACTAATTTTTTATCTATTGTGGGAATTTTGTCACTGGCTAATGTTTTTGCAGATATCCAAATTTCCCATTAACATCCAAAAAGTTTCCCCATGAAATGAATTTCATTACATTGATATCTCGGTTCCTTATTTAAAATTTATAATTTTCATTTTCATTTTTTATATTATTCTGTTGATATATCTTCCATGACAATTTTCATATGGGTATAAAATGTACCCATTTATGTATAGGGAGTCTTTATCTATATTTACTGTTGATACACTTGAATTATTTCTTATTTTCAGTTTTTTTGTGTGATTTTAGACAAAAATCATGATTGAACTGTGAAATCTCATTGTTCCCATTTAAATAAAATTCATTGTTTGGTTATAGATATTTGAAATACATTTTTTATTCCGATTTATACATTTATAATGATTATAGAGTTGTGAAATATTAGTCTAAATTGTGAATTTATTCAATTTCTTTTGATTGACTTATTACTATATTCAATAATTTGATTGATTGCTTATTATTTTATGTACACCCATTCTTGAGGGGATTCTTGACCTACATTGTCATTTTCTTTTCTAAGCAAATTTCTTCAGAGATACATGGTGCATAAAAACCTATGAAAACAGAAATTTGAATCTTTTTAATGATATGATTCAACAAATAAAATATAAGTGATATTATTTTAGTAATTTATCTTATGAACCACCAAAACCTTTTTCGTTATTTATATCGTAGTACCCATGAATAAACATGTTAGGATAGATCCACTACATGTATATTATCCCTTCCTAACCTACACATAGTGATTTTAATTATTTTCTTTTGAACAAGTGTGGATGATTTTTCATCTCTCCCATACATTTGATGTTGATATTGGGGAGACATATGAAATAATTTTCACATGATTGATATGACACGGATTAAGATTACTTTTGGAATTTTCGATGATTGACCTATTATTTTAAAATGTAGATATATATATATATATATATATATATTGGGTTGTGTATTATGATGGATCAAATCATCATAACTAGATAGATTAATCTTATGGTAGATCATATCTGGTTAGGTCACTAATGTGAGATATGTCCAATTAATTATTTTTTAAAATAAATAAAATAGAAAAAATCAAGGGACCTTGAACATTATTTATGCTATCTTGAAATATTTTTTGACCCACATACAGCTATTTGGAGAGTGGAGAGATTTTTTACTTGTATGATTTACTTCATTTCACTATTCATGATTATCATCCCTTATACATTATATCTTACTCTTCTTTTTGTGATTCATTTTCATAATATTCCATTCATTCTTGAGATTCAGAGACATTTGAACAATATTTTTTAAAACCTCATTATAAATTTTTTATTGGTATTTATAATGTGTATATATTAAAAACAATGCAATCCTATATTTAGGAATAGGTATTCAGGGTATAATAATTACTCTAACAAATTTTACCTTGACTTATGAGAGAAATTTTATTGTAAGGTAAATTGAAAAATGTGTATTAAATATGTGGTAGGGATATAAAATAGTAATTAAAAGAAAAATGAATCTATTTAAAAAATATAAATATGAGGAATTCCTAATTTTCTCTACAAGATAGATTCTAGAGGACTTGGTTTTTCCTTATGCAATTTTTTTTATTTACCTGGTTGTAATGCATGTTTCTTGATTAAAAAAATGATTCCTTTTGAATCACTGTTTTGATGATTATAGATTGAGAAAAATAAATTTGTCACGTGTAGGGAATTTTATTATATAAATTCATATACATCATTTAGATACATTTCATTAATATTTAATCGTTATTTATTTTATAACACACTAGTTTATTGCTTTTCATTCTAAGTAATAGTAACTCTACAATAAGGGGGGGGCATGTTTAAAAATCAGAAAAATCATCATTAAATATCATGAATATAAAGTTTCAAATGTGTATTCATCAAGAAGAAAACATGAAAACTACGAGATATACCTTCAATAAAAATTTCACCATTTGAACAAACTACATGACATGAATCCATATTATACGTCATGAATGAATTGAATTTCAAACCTAATAAAGATAGATAGTGTGATGTCAATACACAATGTGAATACGTTGAAACTAAATTTCCACTAATGATATAAGTGTTGAAATATAGAGATCCAATATCTTTGGAGAAATTTGATGATCTGAAGTACATGATGTGAAATAAAATTACAATATGAGAAAGACATGATACATAATTCATTTAATGTTTGCACTCAATGTAAACCCATAAAACATTATGAACTGGTTAGAGTCTCTAAATTTTTAGCGACCCCAAAACGCGCAGTAGCATCAGAAGCCCAACATTATTTTTTTATTTCTTCTTCATTTCATTCCTATTTTCATTCTATTTAGTTTCCATAAAATTATTATTTTTATTAGTGAAATCGTTTTTATATGATTCTGTTTCAAGTTTCATTACATATCTTTTATTTTCAAAAATTCTAATTTCAATATAAAATTTCATTCATTGTCATATGGTGCTATTTTATTAGTTTTTTCCTTGTTAAACATAGTTTCTAATTATTATGTATGAAATATATCTATTATTTATCTACTTTCTTTAATTCATCAATTCATTATGTTAGGCATGTTGAAATCAGATTCACTATTTTCATTCAATATCTTCATGTGTGGCTCATACTTTTATAGTTATAGGTCAAGAGTAGGGGTAGATTTTAACACAATAAATTTATAGATCAATAAATTGTAACAATATTTATATTCTTTAGGTTATAATAATATTTTAAATATCATATCTTTTTATACTTCCCTAGTCCTTTTTTTGATGGGGAAGAGATGAATGGGGAAACCCTCACTAAGGCAGGTATAGTTGGGAATAATTTTTGACTTTAGAGGGTTTATTTATTTCTCAATTATTAATATCATGTCACCATTGACATTATTAATGGGAACTCCATGTTTTTTTATTATCTGTAACTGGATATAGACCTTCATTCTAATGGAAGTTTCCCAATTAATGTTTCCGACCCAAATAATCTTACGGACTTGTATTGGCCGAGAGTATGGAAGTTCGGGCTCATGATTCCCTTTTTAGAGGAAAGTTTTCATACTCTAGGACTCTCATGTGTATTTAAGATATGTTCATTAATATATTCTTAATCCAAGTATGCGACTAGTTACCCTAACAAAATGATTATTGGTTAATTCTATTTATATAAAAAAGTAAGGAGATCTCATTAAAATATAAAGGAAATGGGGTCTTATTAGTGACTACATCTATATGTATCTGGGGTATAAAATTTTTTTGAGTAATGGGTAGATTTTTATTTTTGGAAGTTGTATAACCGGGTACATAGGAATTTTCTACCATGTTGGGAGGCTATTGATATTATGAGGAGAGGATTGAATCATTTTGGGGGATCCTTCATATCATGGTTATTTCATTAATAAAAATCTATGTAATTTGTTAAACCCATTATGATTAATTTCAAGAAGAGATGACATATTTGTGGTAACTAAAGCACTAGATGTTTGAGCTCCATCCTTAAGGAGTTTTCCTACGTATCTTGGTTCTGGAAAAAATCATAGGTACCACAGTGTCACGACCTGCCTTCACAAAAAAGAAAGAAGGGACAGTAGATTGCCAAACCCTTCCTTCTTTAAGTTTAATGAGAGACAATGGCCCCCAAAACCCGCCTTCAATAGGTCCTGGAGTGGAGATCGACACCGAGGGTATAGAATCTCACAAAAAAAAGTCATTACCCCTTTTATTTTTATAGGATGGAGAGATAATATAGAAACCCCAACAACACAAAAGCTGAAAGTAAAGGTAAAACCAAAAGTAACCCATTCCCATATGCATGTTCAACAGTAAAAGGTACAAGCCACAAAAACACAAAAGTTAAGTACCATGAAAAAGGAAAATGAAAACAGCAACTACCCTGAGGTTCGAGCTAGTACAGTCTCGCGCGATCCTCGAAGTCCACCTGGAAACTTGAAAGCAGTTTTATATACGTAGGGTGAGTATACATGTATACTCATTAGGGAAAACCAAAATCTATCTCGCATAAGTGGAGGGGCATTCTAATGCCTTGTGAGAAAAGAGGTGACCAAAACATCTAGCAAGGTAAACTATTCACCCAAGCCTCACCAAGGCACACACACTAAATAACGCATGTCAAGTAAAGTATAGTAATATCACATCAATATTGGGGTACCCCGTGCCACTTTCACACTGGTTATTGAAGACATCCTATGCATCGAACCAATCCTGCCATTCTCACCACAGTCCCACTGCAAAACCCCACCCGCACACACCTGGGCCACAACCACACATCCCACCCGCTGACAACTAGGTCAAAACAACTACTGTCACGCCCGAAGACACCTGGGCAGAAAGATACTGTCACGCCCGAAGACAACTTGACCTCATCCCGAAGACACTTGGGAAACAACCTGCCCGCAAACACCTGGGCCAACCACCACAACTACCCTTACCGAAGATTCTTGGGCTAATAATGAACTTCAGGCCATCACAGCCTACCCGAAGAGTCTTGGGCTATTCGGGAAAAAGAGTAGAAAAGGAGCTAATAACTAGCCACTCCGAGGAGTGTTGGGAAAAACTCTATCCCCATGAAATGGGGTGTTCGGAACTAAGTTCTAAACTGGGGTGGGGCACAAATAAGAAACGTAAAAACTACCGATATATGTATAGGTAACAAGAACTCATTCCAACCTAGGGTTCCAAAAACTAAGCACAACACCCTTATTACTATTCATTAATGAATGAAGCCACGACACTCACGGCCAAGTCAAAACTCATACCCAAACTAATTCCCCCATTACACCATTCTTGTTTTCATGTTCATGTGATCCCATTTAGGTTAATTCTCCACTACTGGGAAACTAACAGGCATAAACACGAGCTAGGAAAAGAGAAACACCCAAACAGCAATTTAAGAATTCACACCCGGTTCTCTTGTAAAGTTACAACAACCAAAGGGGATTAGTGAGATCCCTCAAAGTACTGGAACCAAAAAAAACCTCACAAAAAAGATAATTGAGATCCCTCGAAGTACTGGAAACTGCGAAAACCCTGAGACACAGCCCCATGCCCCCAAAACCAAGAACAAACTATTTCTCAACAATAGAAGATCCCACCCGAGTTCGTGTCATAGTAGAGAAACCAAACTGCTCCAGATTCACAACCAACTATCGTGCCACAATAGATGATCCCATCCCCATCCACATCTTCCCATAAACACCAGGCAAAACAACACACCCACTACCAAACAGAGTGGGAAACTTCCAGGTTCAAGCACATCATTCATTATGTTCTTCATTCTGTTTGTTAACCAGGGTGGTCACACAAGAATTCTTGTTTTACTGAATATCCATTTAAACAAACTGATTTTATTTGACTAACCAATTTTCACATTACAGTCATTTAATCATCACATAAGACAAGGTTTCATTAGTGCGCAAGGAAAGACCACCAATGACCATGATTTTCAGTGAGCATAGGATCACACAATTCACAACACAGATCAACATAAAAGAGTACAGAAGAATATCGATCACACCCCCTTCATTCTTTAAAGGTCCATTCATTATCTTAATTAATTTTGGTTTCATCAATACCCATAGAAATAATATAGTACCCACTCCGCATGATACACAGTAAATAGAGACAAAGGAAAAATTCCTACTTGATTGATCAAAGATCGAAGTTTTTCTCTGCGCGCCAAAATCTGGGGATGCACTGCTTGCAGGGGAGGAATTCTGTGGACTAAAAGAGGTGTAGAAATCTCCAGTAGAGGCGCACCACAAGCCACGAGAAACAGGGACTCCAGGCGCACAGGGAGATGAATGAAGCTGGTCAAAAGGAAGAAGAGTAAAAAGTACTTCCTGTGTGATATATAGATAACATCTTGTTGTTACAGTAAATGGGGATTTGAACGACTTTAAATTCGGATCATGGTTCCCCTCGCGGTTGGGTGGTTACACACAACGAGATTAATTGTTATTTAATTCTACATTTAGGATGTTCATCGGGATTTCTCTGTTATTAATTTTAAATGGCTTTGGACCACTTGAAAAGGGTTTAAAAGGCCCAAAAGAGGCGTTATGGGAAAAACTATAGAAGATAAACCCGACAAGTCTGGGTGACACTGATCAGTCGCGCCGATCGATCGCCCTAATCAGGCGCGCCGATCGGTCGCCCCAATCGGTCACCCCGATCGGTCGCGCCGATCGGTCGCACCGATCGATCACACGTCGATCGTTCGTATGCCGAAATGACGTCCTACCTCCGAGATGTCACCCCTAGGATCCGGAATTTGGAAAATGGATGGACCGTGAAGGTCCAGGTCATCACATCAGATAACTCTCAAAGAATTCTCGCCCTCGAGAATTTAAAACCAACCATATGAAAAGAGAGGGTCCGAACAACCACCTCGAAAGATACCACTAAAGAGTTAACCTCATCGTCATCTAGAAATAATGCTCCCTCAAGAAACCAGGCAACATACAAGTGTCAAACTGCCCAGTCATAGGGGTTGGGGACTCCCTTCCTCCATGTCAAGATATTATCCACTTTGGGTAGCACTGAATCGCCTGCACGGGTTTAATCGCATCCACCTTAATGCATCTTGATTAGGGATCGGGTCCTCCCCTCCCCATAGCCATGACATTTCATACACATTCAGAGAATAAGGAAAGACAAATATTTCATAGACAAAAGGTAAAACATTCCATCCCAACAAGTACATAAAGAACATCACAAAACTCAAAACAGCTCTGGGTACTGGGCGCGTATTTCCGTCTCCCATTCCCAGGTACTTTCCTCAAGCCCACCATACCTACACAACACATGAACCATAGGAATGGTTCATCCACGGAGCACCTTCTCTTTATGATCCTCAATCATCACTAGTCTCTCTATGAACGTTGCATCGTATTCGATGCCTAGCTCTCCCCAGTTGAGGACGTGTGAGTCATCTTGCAGATATCTATGAAGCTGGGATGCATGGGAGACATTGTGAACCCTTTGTAGCTGTGGTGGTAACATAATATGATAAGCCACCCTGCCGACCCGTTGCAGCTCTTCGAACGGTCCGAAAAACCTGGTGGAAAGCTTACACACTCTACCGAACCTCTGATGCCCATGTCAGGGGGAGACCTTCAGGAATACATAGTCCCCGAACCTGAACTCCAAGGGTCTCCTCTTGTTATCGTCATATGACTTCTGTCGGTCTTAAGCCGCCTTCATCCTCTCTTGGATAAGTTGATCCTTTTCTGTCGTTCTCAGCACTTCTTATGGGCCAAGAACACTCGCTTCCCCAACCTTAGTCCCTCACATAGGTAAGCGACATGGACTCCCGTACAAGGCTTTGAACAGAGCCATGAAAATGGTAGAGTGATAGATATTATTGTAGGAAAACTCTACCAGAGGAAAGTGACGCACCCACAATCCTCCTGAGTCTAGAACACATGCCCACAACATATCCTCCAAGGTCTAGATTTTGAGCTCTGTCTATCCATCTGTATGGGGATGGAATGTAGTGCTAAGACGTATCTGGGTACCAACAGCATGCTGCAATCCTCTCTAGATTTGTGAGGTAAACCGTGCATCCCTATCCGAGACTATGGATCTCGGAACTCCATGAAACTGTACCACCTCATCCACACACATTCGTGCTAAGGAATCCACTGCACTCGAATACTTGATCTCCAAAAAGTGGGTAGATTTCGTCAACTGATCCTACACTACCCAGATTGCGTCGCAGCCTTCTTGAACCTTGGGTATCCCCGTGACGATATCTATCGAGATGTCGTCCCAATTTCACTTGGGAACGTCTAAGGGTTTCAAAAATCCACCTGGAACAAGGTGTTCATCCTTCACCTGCTAACACGTTAGGCACTTTTCCACGAACTCTACTACTGCTTGTTTCACCCCGGGCCACCAAAATTGTCTCCTCTGATCTTGGTACATCTTGGAGACTCCTGGGTGCACCGCTAGGGGTGAGTTGTGGAACTCACTAAGAACACTCTCATGCATCACCTCTTGATCAAATAGCTTTCCTTGGAAAAGCACCCGATTTTGACCATCCTCTGTCCACCCTTCCAGAGCATCACCATGGTTAACCTGGTCACACACCACTTCGCTTTCTGAGTCTCCCCACTTATATTCCTCTACCTGTCGCAGTAGATAAGACTGCACTGTCATCTGATACAGGAAAACTCATCCACTTTCCACCCTTACATCCAGGTGGAGGGAATCCAACTCCTCCATCGCCTCCCACGTATCTTCCTACTCCCGAATTGCATCCTTCCGCGACTTCATGTTCAAGGCATTGGCCAACACATTCCCCCTTCCTAAGGTTTAGGAAATCTCGAAGTCATAGTCTTGAAGGAATTCCATCCACCTTCATTGCTGTAAGTTACGGTCCCACTTGGAGAAGACATACTTCAAGCTCTTGTGATCGGTGAAGACCATTAAGCGATCCCCAATGAGGTCATGCTGCCATAACATTAGTGATAACATGACCACTGCAAGCTCTAGATCATTGGTGGCATAGTTACGCACATGGGAGCATAACTTCCTAGACCAATATGAGATCACCCCTTGCTGCAGAGGTGGGTGCTGGACCTGCCCCCCCCCCCACCATATTTCACTCTGTCTGGGCATGAATTCTGAAGGTGCCCATGGCTTCCACAAGTGAAGAATCTCAGCCTTGGGCCCGAAGGAAAAGGGTGAGGGCCAGAAGGTCGAAACTGGAACTATTGAGGCCTACTCCCTGCTGGTCGAAACCTAGAGGTTCCTAATGCCGAAGGCCTGCTGCTAACGGCCTTCCCCTTTGACGATCCCAACTGGATGCCCTCTCGTGACACACCTCCCAGCGTGTGCATCCTCTCCATCACTTCAGCCTTCTTCAACACCTCTAAATATGTCGGTAGGGTTAAGGGAGTAACAACATACTGGAGAGAACGTCGGAGTGCCTCCTCCAAATGTCTTGCCTGAGATTCCTCATCCAGAAAGAGGTACGAAGAGAAGCGAAGGAGATCATTGAACTTGATCCCCAACACTCTTACTGACATACTCCCCCGCTGTAGGGAGAGTATCTCCTCCCTCTTCTCATCCTTCATCGTGGAAGAGAGGAATTCCACACGGAACTCCTTCTCGAAGTCTTTCCACATCACCTTGGTCTCTCTCCTCTCCCCAAGATAAAGCGCCCACCACTGACGCGCTACTCCCCGCATCTGGCTTACATCTAGAGGAACCCAGTACATCATCGGAGCCCGAGTGAAACTGAAGTCTATCACCAACTCCTCTAGCCATCTCTCTGTCTCAATATCGTAGATGCTGCCCTCGTACTTCCAAAGGGTCGATTGCTGAAAGGATCAAAGTGTCTTCTTCCACTGATCATCTTCCTCATCTCGGTCGGCCCTCTTCCAATCGTCCAAGTCAACCTCCTGTGCCTCGATCGCCTGCACTACTCGTGGTCGCCTCCCATGTGCCATAATTGCATGGTAAATAAGGAATTCCTAAGCCTGAGTAGTGTCGAATATTTTTCTTAAATTTTCTTAGACTTGTTCATTTATTTTCAATCCCCAAGACACCCATGAAACATAAGAACACAAGTCATTATGATGTATGTACCTTTCTTAGGGTCTCTACTCTGCAATCAGTATAACATCACTTGGTTGTTCGGTAGGTCCAAAGTCCTTATATCAGATAACGGGGGGCCCTAAAATCCAGTGTCCTAGCCAGTATTCCCTGACCTAATTCACACACCAAGGTCACCCAACACTGTTTCCCTACCACCCCATGCAACATTCACTATGCCGAACTCCAATGTCCATCCGATCTCTCAACCTCTGCCTCTAATACCATTCTGTCACGACCCGCCATCACCAAAAGGATGGAAGGGACATCAGATTGTTAGGACCTTCTTTCTTTACGTTTAAGGAGAGAGAATGACCCCCCGAAACCCACTTTCAATAGGTCCCAGAGTGGAGACCAGCGCTGATGGTATAGAATCTCACACAAAAATGAAGGCATTACCCTTTTTATTTTTATAGGATCGATGGATAAGATAGAAACCCCAACAACAGCAATGTTGAAAGTAAAGGTAAAGCCAGAAGTAACCCATTCTCGTATGCATGTTCAAAAGTAAATGATGCAAGCCACAAAAACTCCAAAGATAACTACCAAGAAAATGAAAACGAAAACAGCAATTGCCCTGAGGTCTGAGCTAGTACGGTCCCACACGATCCATGAAGTCCTCCTGGAAACCTGAAAGTAGTTTTATATACGTATGGTGAGCATAAAAGTATACTCAGTAGGGAAAACCAAAAGCTCTCGTGCACAAGTGGAGGGGCATTCTAATGTCCTGTGAGAAAATAGATAACCAAAACATCGAGCAAGGTAAACTATCCACCCAAGACTTCCCAAGACAAACTCCCCAAATACCGCATGTCAAGTAAAGTATAGTAATATCACATCGATATTTGGGTACCCTGCGCCACTTTCCCACTGGTTATTGAAGATATCCTACACATCGAACCAATCCCGCCATTCCCACTATAGTCTCAGTGCCAAACCCTACCCGCACACACCTGGGTCATAAACTCACCGCAGTCTGACTGCCAAACCCAACCCACACACACCTAGGCCACAACCACACATCTTGCCCATATACATCTAGGTCAGAACAAATACTGTCATGCCCGAAGACACTTGGGAAGAAAGCTACGGTCATGCCCGAAGACACCCGAGCCTCATCCCAAAGATACTTGGGAAACAACCTGCCCACAAACACCTGGGCCAACCACAACAACTACCCTGCCCAAAGATTCATGGGATAATAATGGACTTCAGTCCATCACAGCTTGCCTGAAGAGTCTTGGTCTATTTGGGAAAGGGAGCAGAAAATGAGCTAATAACCAGCCACTTGTAGGAGTGTTGGGAAAAACACCCTCCCCATGAAATGGGGTGTTCGGAACTAAGTGTTGAACTGGGGTGGGGCACGAATAAGAAACATAAAAAATACAGATATATGTATAGGTAAGAATCACTCATCTCAACCTAGGGTTCCAAAACCTAATCACAACACCCTTGTTACTATTCATTCATGAACGAAGGCACGACACTCACGGCCAAGTCACAACTCATCCCCAAACTAATTCCTGCATTCAATCATTCTTGTTTTATTGTTCAAGTGATCCCATTTAGGTGAATTCTACCATACCGGGAAACTAATAGGCATATACACGGGCCAGGAAAAGAGAAACAGTCAAACATCAATTTAAGCATTCACACCCGGATCTCTTGTAAAGTTACAACAACAAAAGGGGATTAGTGAGATCCCTTAACGTACTAGAAACAAATAAAACCTCACAAAAGAAATGAGTGAGATCCCTCAATGTACTAGAAACAAAGAAAACCCTGAGGCACATCCACATGCCCCCAAAACCAGGAACTAACGATTTCTCAACAATAGAGGATCCCACCCAAGTTCGTGTTAGAGTAGAGCAACCACACAGCTTCAGATTCACAACCAAATACCGTACCACAATAGAGGATCCCATACCCGTCCACATCTTCCCATAAACACCATGTAGAATAACACACCCACAACCAAATATAGTGGGAAACTTACAGGTTCAAGAACATCATTCATTAGGTTCTTCTTTCTGTTTGATAACCAGGGTTGTCACGCAGGGATTCTTGTTTTACTGAACATCCATTTAATCAAACTGAGTTTAGGTTACTAACCAATTTCCATGTTACAGTCATTTAATCATCACAAAATACAAAGGTTCATTAGTGCACAAGGAAAGACCACCAAGGACCATGATTTTCTATGAGAATAGGCCCACACAATTCACAACACAGATCAACATAAAAGAGTGCATCAGAATATCAATCACACCCCCTTCATTATTTAATGGTCTGTTCATTGTCTTCATTATGTTTGGTTTCATTAATCCCCATAGAAACAATAGCATTCCCACTTCGCATGATACATAGTATGGAGAGACAATTGGAAAATACCAACTTGATTGATCAAAGATCGAAGTTTTTCTCCGTGCACCAAAATCAGGGGATGCGTGGCTTGCAGGGGAGGAATTTCATGGAATCCAAGAGTTGCAGAAAGCTCTAGCAGAGGCGCACCAAAATCCACAAGAATAAGGGACTCCAAGCGCACATGGAGAAGAATGAAGTCAGTCAAAAGGAAGTAGAGAAAAAAGAACTTCCCATGTGATATATGGATAAGATACCGTTGTTATGGAATATGGGGATTTGAACGGCTTTAAATTTGGATCGTGGTTCCCCACGCGGTTGGGTGGTTACACACGACGAGATTAATTGTTATTTAATTCTCCATTGAGGAAGTTCCTCTGGATTTCATGGGTATTAATTATGAGATTTAAATTGCTTTGAACCACTTGAAATTTTTTAAAAAGGCCTAAAAGAGGTGTTACGGGAAAAAATGTAGAATATAACCCCGACCAGGCTAGGCGACACCAATCAGTCGCGCTAATCGGTCACCCTGATCTATCGCCCCGATCGGTCATGCCAATCAGTCGCACTCCGGAATGACATCCTACCACCGAGACGTCAACCCTAGGATCCGGAATTTGGAAAAGGGATGGACCGTGAGGGTCTGTGTAATCACACACAGTTCGATCATTCCCTTTGTATTGTCCATAAGGTAGATGCACATATGTACAATGTTTGTTTATATCATTCCACTCATTAGGTCTTAGATAATAGTATTTACCTAGATAGTGAAGATTCATGATTCTAATGAGGTGTTCATTATGACTCTATAAAACCATGTAAGCCATGATTTATATGTGAAGCAACATATAACATGTGGACAGCATCATTACATTCAAATGTCAGTTCTTATGTGCTCTGTCCTCCCTTGCGATGTTCAAAATAGAGGTTGGGCCTGAAAGAGGCATCCAATATTTCTTGATTATGGGAGGAGTCAGAGTCATCATAGTTTTGTTTATTTATCATTACAATTAAGGATGTGGTTAAGGGATCATCCCTTAGAAATGATTGGGTCATGATGATGGAAATTTTGAAGACATGTGGCTTATATAGAAATGGATGTTTATTTTATCTCTGGAATAAGGAAGACTTGCGATGTATCATGATAATTATATGAATCAGAGTTCCCATAGTTCAGTTGAATGGGTCTTACATATAGACATTACCCTATAGTCGAGACATATCATGTTATGCCACTGATCGAGCATTACACATTATGGTCCCCCATTGCATTAGTAAATGAATGCTATGTAAATGATATGATAATTGTATTTTATGAATACCACATGATCCATGTAAATTTTTATAATCAAGGGATGAAAAATGACCAATCTCACTACTTACGAATGTAGGACTTGCATACTGATATAGACATATTGATGTTTCATACAGATCTCTTTCCATACGAAAGCACCCAACACATCATGATTATGGAAATAATTATATTTATTATAGATCATTGGATTTAATATTACAAACAAAAGTGTCATGTGGGCCTGGACATACAAACTGAGGGTGGAAAAAATTATCATGCCCTAGGATGTCCTTTTTACCTGGCCTTCTTTCCTACCTGACACGTTAATTTTCTACTCAAAATGACTTGATTTCCTACTCTACATGTCGGAGAGTGTCTTATTGTCCTGTCCAAAGGATGTTTTTTGATTCAGATGACTTTTCTGGGGGACTTCTCATAATATAGATGGAATATCTATATGTTGTCACATGATCATGGATGAATTTCTTGGAATAAATCTGAAGACCTGGATGGTTGGACCTGCGAGCCATCGCACGACCTGGATGATTTGTCTGAAGCGTGTCTCTAAATCAAGTTGACTTGCCCATGTGTAGTCACAAGAGCTAAAAGACACATATGGATGGTGTTGTGAGAGTCAATGTGACATGTCCAAAGATATTTGTGAGACATGGATGGATTGCATGTAGGGAATCAAGAGAGGTAGTAGACATAACTAGTTTCTACAGTGAGACTCAGATGACATGATTAAGTGCGATTATATGAGTCAGGAAACAAGTAGGAAAGAAATATCAAGGTTTGGATGGAGATCCAAGAGGGATTATTGAGGCTAAGGGGGTGTCTTGTGGAGCACCATGTGACTTGCTTCGACATTATCTAGAGTACATCCCATGATCAAAAGAGCATTCCAATATGCTGTAGTGAGATCCGAGTGACGTAATCCAACGATGTCATGTGTCCTAGATGATACACAAAAAACATAAGGATATGAATATATGTACATCAAATTAGTATTCCACCTATATTCATTGATCGATCCATTGTATTTTTAATGCCTTATATTTATTCAGTCTTTGTTTCTATTATTTATTGAATGATCTAGTAGATGTGTCTGATGTTTCTTGTGGGACTTTTCAATAACTATTTATCTTCTCTATGGGTGATGATGCAATTTTCTTCATGGAACAAGATAACTCCATCTGTTCACAAGTGTCATACATGATGGAAGTGTTTCCAATTGTGATATTGATAGCTATGATAAATCTTCTTTGGATACAAAATTAAAAAGGTATAACTTCTAATCTAAAGACTTTTCCTTCACATTGTGCTAAGTAGTCTTCCCTGCTATAGGTAGCTAATCACTTTTAATTATGGGGCGGGGTATTCATAGGCCTCACCGACTCGATAAATTTCTTGTTTTCATAGTACACAACACCTGAATCCATCGTAGAGCTAATTGAAAGATTATGCATCATGTGTCCTCATGAGTATCTATTTTGTATCGTTATGAGGCCAACGATTTATTTTTCGTGACCCAACTTTCCTCCTATCAACGCATCCTTTATTTGATTATTTCTTATTAAGTGGTAATTTTTAATCATGTAGGCTTGTTGATTATTGTCCATGTTTTCATATTTTCATGTCTAAGGGATTTTATGATATAAGGAAACATATAGAAGTCCTTCATGTGATCTCGGGTGACTTGTTTGGGAGTGTTCATGAGATGGGAATGGATTTTCAAGGGTTGTTTACAATACCAGGATTTCTTGTTAGGGGGTCTTCTGAGACCGTGTTGTGGATAGCCTTATCACATCACAAGAATTTTAATACCGTGAGATGCCTCCCCATCCTCGTTATATATTTCTTTTGTTTTATTTTAAAAAGGTTAGGGAGTTTGTGTGGGTGATTCAGTATTGTCGAAGAAAAATAATTTACCTCTTGGTGATGTGTTTCATGACCAATAATAGTCATGTGGAGATACATGAGCATTTTGTGAAAAAATCCATCCATTTATCCATGGGGATCCCAAAGGGGATTGAGAGGTCTCATGGACATAGCTGAGAATCTTCGTGTTATGAGAATAAAATTTCATTTTTCTTTCATGAGATGAGGTGGGCATTTCATCGGGGTCTTTCAACATCTGGAATATCATCATGGGAAATCTCTTGATGTTTATAACAATGAGTGGCACCCACCTCCTCCCCTTTTATTTCCATTGTATTATTTTACAAAGTATAAGGGTTTTCACAATTTTTCTAGAATGATTTTAAGGAAAATATTTGTCCCCATTTCTAATCTATTTCATGAGTTTCAATATCGGAAGAGGACCATACCATTTGGATTACTTCCTCTTATTTAAAAAGTATTTTTGATGTTTTTTCAAATGATTTATAGTTGAAAAACCACATGGCTGGGGGTATATTATCTAGCTTCCACCGTATGATCACTAGTTTTCTGAGGTGATTTTGAAGGAGCATAAGACTTGTGAATGGGACTTATGATGGACCTTCTGTGGGCTATCGACTGCACATGGTTCATTCGTGTCACCTCATGATGGTCATGTGATTGGGTATCCTTTAGATGCTGACATGATCCATGCGTCTTGACCACCGTCTACTTTCATTTCCTGGGTAGATAAAACAATAACCATATCCATATAATATTTCCTTTTTGAATTTTTGGATGCTCATTTAGTGGGAATTAATAAAAAACCCCTCAGGAGTGACGTTTGTAGGGACAATGGCTCAGTTATAGGGAAACGTAATTCTCACCTAATTCATAGGCACTATCTAGAATCATTGTCTTGCACAACATTTGGTCTTCTAGGTGATTCTTGGTTTTCCATGAAATTTATTGTACATAGAATAATGATATCCAATCATGTCACTGAATACTCATTCCATCATACTACACTTATCTTGTATCCATTGTGTTCCCTCATCAAAAGTCCCTTCTACAATATATGTTCTCAAGTCCACTCTGTGAGCCTATGTTTTGAAAATTCTTAGATATTATCCATTTTTATTAGGTTCTAGTTCAAACTAACAATGAAATTTATTTCACTGACTATTTTAACTTTTGTTGTAAGGATTGCGATAGTCATGAGGCTTTCATGGGGTCAATAAATTGATCATATGATTGATCGAATATCATGAGACTCATGTGACTATGACATTGTCATGCGATAACAATTCTCCAAGTTTTCATGCAATCATGTGATACAATGTAGGGTTATTCAACTCACGATGTTTTTGAGAGTTAGGTTATTATCAAACACCTTATGCAATTCACGAATCCCTTGTAGATTTATGTGATAGGCATTATGTGGATGGTTTATTATATATTTCCTTTGATGGTATTTTTTGTATCTACCTGACATTCAAAACTTACTTTTATTCAGTTGAATTCTGATTCTTTTCATCATCCTCAACTATGGTGAGTCAAAGGGAAATGATTTCTAAAAATCAAAATACTACACCTTGATATCGTGAGTATTTGGATAACGAGATTCTAAAGAGGTTACTCTCAAAAGAGATTCAGGATTATATCTTAACTCAATAGATTCATCTATATGGGGTTGCTTTACTGTACAATAATATTATCCACCCTTTGAAGTTAAATCTTACATTTCTCTAGGTGTAATGTTCTTCTCATTTAATTTAGATTATAGATTCTAATGAAGTAAAATTAGTCACGATTCAACCCCATGGTGTGTATCATATGTTTTAAAACTCTCCCTTAATTTTGGATTAGTATGATTTCACTCAACAACATATCGATCAAAACCACTTGAGTATATTTTCTTTCTCTCGGAAAAATTGGGGTTGCAGATAGAGCTCAAAATGGGATCTCTATCCTGGTAATAATTTATCTTAAAAATGGGCATGCACCTTCTAGGTCAGGAAATGTTTCATAGTGTTTTCAAATAATTTATATAAGGTTCATATTTTTGAATCTGTGTTGATTAAATAAATAATTATCTACTTCCAACATGGTATCCTTTGAGATATGATTGGTCATTTGTTCCCTAGTACCAAAACATTCTATTTTCCCCTAGTGAAGTAGGAATTATCCTATGTAACAACTAACAACAGGGTGATATTACCCCTATTGAAGAGATTTATAATGATTTTCTTCCAATTCAAAATGTTTTAGATAACCCTTCATATAATCCCATTTTTGTGGAGGAAATTATAACCAATTTAAATGAAAACTGGGGAAGGATATGATGATGTGCTCTCATATTTCTTTCAAGATATAGATCAATATTATTCAAAACTATATATAAGTTATAAAAACTATCATACACCATTATCAGTTCTCTTATTAGGAGGTTTTTTACTTCTTTGGCTCATATTGGGCCACAAAGGAAGCTAGGGTTTATACATCACGGGGATACCCAATGAACTCGAAGACCTCACCAGAACTTAGTCCGACAAGTTTTGTGTTCATGTTTTTTAATGGGTGGATTTCCCTTGATCAGGATGTGCATTAATGGATTTGAGTAGGCATGTGGGTGAAGGTGGAATGGCTTTTTGAAGGAATGTGACTCAATTTGGAAATTTCGGTCATTTAATTCCTTTTTTAACTCCTTGGACATATTCAACTTGCAAGCACCATTTATAGGATTAGCAGTCCTCTCCAATTTCAGTTTGTCTATATAGTGTAGAATTATCAATGTCCTTACAACTATATTTCCACAAGGATTCCAAAAACCTTATCCCATCTGAGACTACTTAATATACCTTGGGTTTGAACTCTATCTCTAATAACTTATGAGGATAAGTATGTTCTGATAAAATATAATAGCTTTGATTTGAACCCCACCATGAACCGTATGGATGATAATTAATAAAATGATCAATTCACTTGATGAAATTTCATATATGATCTCTCTTCATGATGGGGGTCATGCATCTTTGGTTGATGAGATAATCATCAGTGATCCTTATACACCTTATCAGTTTTATTGTCAGTTTGGTTTCACCCAAGGATTATCCCCACTTACCTTGACTACAGTATGAGGAGAGAAACCTCCTGGGGTCATCCTCTTGTTTTTGATAATGTTGTCTGGTGAAAACATTAAGGATGGGATCATACTTCCAACTGTTGAAGATCGTTTCATCTATACCCAAGTTTATGCCAAGGCCTGGGTAGCATCTTGTCTTAGTGGTTTGCTGATCAAGCTATCTCATTCTATGTATAGTTCAATTATTTTTCCAACCCCTATATCTATGGTGATGAAGGAATTTGTTGAATAACAGTGTAATAATTCTTGGAATATCACTTATTCTAGTGGAGAATACTTTGACTGTGAGATATCATAATTTTATGATTTTATTCTTCTACTAGAGGATGAATATGATATGCATGTCAAGAGAATAACATATGAGGCTTCCTCTACTGCTTCTTCACAAGATCACATGGTTATTCCTCTTACTTACACACCTACTCTATAAATCATAGTGGATCATATTCTACATAAGATTATTTGGAAATAGATTCATCCCTTGGTTACCGAGACTCCCCTAGAATAATTACATTACCAGGGGGACTACCTTAATCAATTGGATCATGACTTGGGGGAAGGTGGTTTTGATTGAAAAACATTTTTATATAACAAGATGTAAATTGTTCTTACATTGAGGAACTCATACACCAATGAGTATGAGATTAATGATCTTGTAGACGGGGATCCCCATGATGGGTAGATGAAGGAGACTTCAAATGAATTGGATAAGAGTCACTAGTTAATATCTATACTGAAATCTCATATGGATTCATTGCCTATTAATATATAGGTTCATAATGAAATCATGGCCCATCTGAGGTATAACCTTTCATCATCACCATCCTTTCTAGATATTTTTAATAAGAGAGTTGAACAGTTTACATCATTCGTCGAATCTCTCCATCCTGAGTTATAAACGGAAGTGGCGAGGCGAGCGACACAAAAATGTTCCATTGATGTTTCTCTCCAAAATATTACAATTTCATCCAGCTTAGCTGATCAATTGATATTGTTAATTAGTCAGTGACATGATCCATATTTTTCATAGGGATCTTAGAGAGACTCTGAATTTTGGATCATCCTCCTATTCCATGCTTTATGAATAAATTTTTTGAACTCTTTTTGTGTTGTCAAAAACAAAATTCATTTGTGATATGCCTGAAATGTAATTGATCCAAAATGAATCAGAATCTATACTCATACCTTGAATAATATCATGTAAACATGAATTCCTATATATAAATTTTAATTTCTATCATATTATTCTTGAGAAATGATCATGAATTTATAGTAATATAATATTATTTATCGATACTTATGTTCAAAACATAATATCATGTAAACATCAATGCCTAGATTTAAATTATAATTTCTATCAAATTTTTATTCATAAATGATCATGAATTCTAAGTATGATAATATTATTTATTGATACTTATGTTCTTAATGTCTTAATATTTCAAGAATTACAGAATGATAATTGTGTAGGATTTATTTCCCAGATGAATGGCACTAATTTGTATTTTGATGAAAATATTCTTGGTGAGAATTTATTGATTTTTGAAAAGGTCATACTGTGAGCCTTACAATACCTTGTAAGAAAAATATTTGTTGTGTTACATTTCATTGTCTTTTAGCTTAGACTTTCAATTTTATTACCTTATGTTTATTTATCTCGGAACTTATATTACTTTGGTTTAGGGTCATTTATCTCGGAATTCTGTAGCATTAATTTGGGAAATGTTTTCTTGAACATGATATTTTCATAGATTAGGGACATTTATCTCAGATATTATATCCATTTTTAGGGACTTGTAGATGACACATCATATTTCATTAGTTTAGGATCTTTTAGGTCATACCTTCTTTCTCTCCAATTTAGGTACTTTTTGCTCAGACATGATATTACTTAGTTTAGGGTCTTTTATATCATACCATATGTTTCTTTTGTATAGGGTATTTGATATTGAACCTGAAATTTCTTTAGTATAGGTTATTTTATATAAAACCATATATTGCTTTTGTTTATGGTCATTTAGATTGGACAAGATATTTCTTTAGATGAGGTTCTTTTAGCTCAGACAAGATTTTTATTTAGTTTAGGGTTATTTAGCTCAGGCCTGAATAATGATCAAGGAATATGATGAATACATTCCAAGAATGACCCAAAACACACTAATGTGTTGTGTTATACCATTGGGGTTTCTGGGGCACATAAGGATTATAAATCCTTTTTTGCAGATAGATGTGTTTGGTTGATGACCATAGGTGCATATGCATGATAATGAGGCACACACACATAGTCAATAAATGGGTATCTAGAATATGAGTATCTTTTCTAAGGGATTTGGAAGATTTATGGAGGTAATATCAGTTGAGGAATAAATACAATGGATATTATGTACTCTTGAATACATTGAGTATGGGTAATGTAAGTCATAACACGAAATTTTGAGTATATAAATATAAGATGGGTAAGACATGTTGGGTATGTCCTATGACACTATGAGATACTAGGTTATATCATGGTGTTTCTGTGGATAAAAATGATTGGATATAATTTTAGGCTAGGAAGGGATTCCTTATGGTGTAAGTTCAAGGCCTTTATGTGTTGGAAGCACGATCATGAAATATATGATCTCCACTTCATTCTGAGCGTCGTGGAATATTTTTGAAGACTGAAATATCAATATGATGAGGTTGGGTATGGAATAAAGGTTATCCCAGAAGTGTTCTGGAACCCTTGGGAAAATTCATCTCATTATTATGATGCTCGATAACTAATCCACGTGAATTCAACTCATGATGTGTGGTCCAAAAAAGGTTCAGGAATGGTGTGTCATAATTCAGCCTTGAGAAAGGGTACAAAAAATTGTGACATAAAGATGAGATATTGATTCTTCTTTGAAAGTTTGTTATGGATATCATAATTATTGGTTCAGAGTGCCTGTGTTAGTAGGATGATGTGGGATAGTCATACCAGGAGTATTACATATATCACAGAGGTTTGGAGTTCCACTACATTGATGTGAGAGCTCACAAGGATTGGAAATCCTTTTTTCAAAATGGCACATTTGGTTGACAACTATAGTCACATATTCATTAGCCATAAGCGGACATTTATAGTTTGAAAAACGTTCCTTGAATCCATGTATCCATTCCAAGGTCCATGGTAGGTTTATGGTGATCTTAGGAACCCCAATCCATGTATTTTTATTTGTGGAATGTGTAATATCCCAATGGAATTCGATGAACCCTATATGTTATGTCGCATCCTCGAAAACATATTCTCATGGAGTGGAAATGTTACTATTCATTACTCTAACATTTTCAAGATCATGGTGGTAAAGTGATCATAACATGGATTTTTAGAGGGCTATAGAGTATCCCTTTGATATTTGTGACTTATTTTTCTTCAACCTATTTTTTCTAAACACTTGAGATGAATATTTTAGGGAATGAACACATATCTTTTTATCAGGCCGCCTTTTGAAATTTTTCAACCTCACAAGTTTTGTGCCCCTTTCAATAGTAGTTTAATGTCATGTTCTTTAGAAAATTATATGATAGAGTTACTGGTCATAAATATTTGACCAAAGTGTAAGTAGTATTAATTTCATGTCACACATCGACATAATATAGGGGATGATACATAAGATCCCAATTAGGATACCAATTTTCATGATTACCCCATCCTCTCCAGGGAGAGATGAAAATGTGTTAAATCACATATCATGGTTATCATCTCGGGAGTAGTGATATAAGACATGAATATTGGGAGTAGTTCAGATCATGTTGAGGTGTTGAGTTAATCTACGGTGATTTCAGGGCTCAAAAGAAATGGAATTTCAATTTTGTATAGTGAAACATTATGTTGATGACCATAGGCACATATTTTGGAGCCAAAGGCATATACGAATAGTCAACCAAATAGTCCCATGTAGTAATGTATCCTTTCCATGGTCCACAAAAGGTTTTTTGCATCATAAATATCCTGAGACAAGAAGTGTGTCTTATAGATTGAGGTTCCTTAAAATACGATTGAAGCACCCCGTACTCACACTGATAAGGGTAAGGGTCTTGGTATGCCATGATATGGATGAAAAATGTGTGATGGTATACACAATTTATCATCATGGATTGGTGAAATTTTCCATTTATTTTAACATAATTATGTAAGGACTTCTTCTGTGTAGTTTATTTTCTTATCTTAATGTAATTTTTATTATATAGTTTTATTTTCATTATAAGAAGACATTATCCTTGCATTTTTATGTCATGCAGTAATGACTTACTTCTGTATAGTATAACATCATGTGATAAGGATGTGGGAACTGACATGAAAAATTGTTCAAGGCATATTATATAAGAATAAAGGCCATGCATATATTTGACTCGTATATAGGTAGAGTGAGTTTGTATGACTTTGTCCCATTTTCATTTTGGTGTGATTTTCTAATCAGTTTCTATAGTTAGACGTGATATTGAATGTTCAGATGTCTATATGTATCCTATGATGATAAGAATCAAGACACATGTAGTTCTTTAAGGAGAAACAATCTATAGGTTTTTCATGAGTTTTGAGGCTGGAATTTTTCCATTGATCACTATTGGTGGGATCATGATTGAAGATCTGAACATCACTATGAAACCTGTATGATAGGAATCAAGCCACATGTATTACTTAAAGAACCTTGTAGTTTAACATCATGAGACTGAAGTTACCCAGTTAGGATCCAAGTATCCCTGAGAGGGGGATGGGTGAATCAGTGATATCATATTCTATTATGTTCAATTTATTATCTAAAAAATTTCACCTCATGTTAAAGAGTTATTTCCCTTATGAACAGTCAAAGTATAGGAACACAAGATTTACAAGGTTCAATGCTCCACAAGAGTAGCTACACCCTTGGAAGGGTTTAGTAATAGTCGTGTACAAAAAAATCTAGTATAACATAATCGTTTGACGTGGAATAAAATGAGTAGGATATACCCTTACACTCATTTATATCTTGAGATATAACCCTCAACTGTGTGTGCACCCTCTTTGATAAAAGTGGGTAATGAAATATCTCTGTGCTTCAAAAAAAATTCAAAAATTTGATCTCTGAAAACAAATAATCTCATTCGTACCATTATGATAATAATAACTACTTAGACTTCATAATAATACATGGAACTATACCCCAATAATATCTTGATTCACATGAATTCACTTCTCACATAATTTGGGTACTCAAATATTTAGATCGCAGAGCTTCTTCATCGAGATCCTTTGCCAATCTCCCAGCTTCTCATAGAACTCTCATTCAGAAGTCTCTTCAGTTCAAAAATCATACTTGATCATAGAGATCACTGTATCACATCGTAAAAATTGGTCTTCACGAATTTCATTTGTTGTGAAAATCCCAAAAGCTCGCTGAAAATATCCTTTCCTCCAGGGATCTTACTGCCTTCCCAGAGCTCACTTTTTTCGCAAACCTTATTCACAATTCAAGACCTCTAAAATTATTGTTATGTACCTCTACATTTCTTGAGGGGGAAATAGCTTATTTATATGCATTTACCAATAACTCTATAACCTTCCATCCACCTCAACACCAAATCATAGAGCTCTGAAATTTCATCAGAAATTCTCTCTGTTTCGTGAAACACCATTACAAATTTTCATATTCTCAAATCATGTCATGATCAAGAATAATTACATTAAATATTATGTACCACTACAATTGTCCTTCTTCTTCTGTGCAGTCATAATTATCTTCACCTTCATCTCAGAAATGGTCTCCAAAAATTCTCATTTCCCCAACCATTCACAAATCTCATCGTAATAGTGAAGAGCACCTTCAAAAATCATCATCTCTTTGTGGAATCTACTTCATGAATATCATATTCACAAAATTCATTCAATTTCTATATTTTGATGATATCTTCAATGAAATACAATTTTCAAAATGCTATCCCAACTCATAATTTCGGTCCCCAAAATTTGGGAAAAGACTGGAAACATGTGCCACCTAAGACACCTACTTCTGCAAGACCAACCATACTTATTGATCACATACTTTCACCCCTTTCTTTGATAAATATTGTTTCACATGTTTTCCAACCTAATTATGATCCTTGTGAAATATATATCAGCCAAGTGTGAACATATTTTCTGTGGTAAGTATTATAACTTTCTTATCATTCCTCACCAACTTATACAAAGTGAAGTGATTTCCTTTCTTCAAAAACATCCTTGACCACAAAATCAAAACTTCGTGAGTCCAAAAACATCATCATCCAACTAGGTAATAACAGAGTCAATGATGTGGTATTCCTGATGTGGAAAGGGGAATGGTGGATAGAACTAAGGGTGAAAATGTAGGTGTCACTATGTATAAAATAGAAATTGGAATCAAGCCATTCAAAGTCATTGAAATCCCATATATATTACCATCATTCGGTGATGAAGAATATGAATTGATTTAAAATAATAGTAATTTTGTGGTTGGGATCAAAGGTGTTAGTCTTCTCATCACCACATACCACATGCAAATGAGAATCAAGCCAGGGGTTATTCTTGGGGAATGACCATATTTTCATTCCTATAAAAATCAAGTGTAATTTTTATAATTATCATGAATATAATTTTTATATAAGAGTCTGGAGTCAGTACATAAAATTTGATTTTAGGAATCAAGTCACTCATAGCTCTTGAATGCTGGGGTGGTTGGAGTCCAACACTAAAAATGGTGTTCCACTCTAGTGAGGTCTACAGGGATATGAAGTTTTATGTCATACAAGGGACAAAAACCATGTTGTTTATCATCATTAAGATATTACTCATTTTATTCCTTTTATGGACTTGTATTAATGAAATTGACGATCCTATCATAATCATATGTACCTCATTTATGAGGGTAAATGCTTACTCAAATTCCATATCTCACTTGTGCTATGCTTGGTGAGAGAAAAAAAGAATAAGAAGGGTTCCTTTCACTATGAAAAATAAATTAAGGATATGAAAGGGGTTATCTAGAATCATATGGGGGATAGACTAAGATATAGGATCATGGTGTCCCAGCACAAATCACTAAAAATGTAAATCAAGTTGTACATAGTTCTAAAATACCTATGGATTTTAATTTCACTAGTAAAGGACATCATCCATGCATTTAGACATCTTGTGGTAGGTACATGGATCACCCAACATGTAGGATGGGAAAACAAGTGTCTTGGACAAAAACATTATGTTTGTGAATCAATATGTATCATTCAATGGAAGGACTCCATCCATACATAGTTCTTGGGGATATGCATAGTTTGACATAATGTAGCAAGGATATCTCTCCTGAAATTTAATGTAATATGGTTAGGATGTTGTATACAATGTGGTATAAAGTCTTACTATTTTTATTTAATCATACAGTTTGATTCCATGTGGTTAGGATAATTTTGTACAGTTTAGCGTCATATTACCAATAAGAACTTGTACAATTTAATTTCATTTAACCAGGATGTATTTGGGGGACTTATACAGATGTGTATGTCTATATGAAGATATCTATGCAAAGTGTTTATTGAAAACCTCACATTGGTGGGGGTTGTAACATGCTCCCATCCATTTTTTTCATTGAGCAATATTATTTGTGGTAGACCTATTGTATGTTATAATTTCCATCACAATTTGATTCTAGATTGAGAGTATTATTGTCTAGTATCATTGGTATTCTGACCACCATCACTCATTCTCCATAGTCGAATGAATTTAGTTAAACTTTTTTATTAAAGGATCATGCAATCCAATTCTGATGAACCTAAATATTGTGCAATGTATGAATCCCCTTCACATCAAGCCGCCCAAACTCATCGAGTTTCTTCTATGATTTCACATCATCTAAGAGCTATCTACAAATGGTTACTCAGTGCAAAAGAAGCTGGACTTTTATGGGAAATTCTGCCTTAGTACCACACACCAATGAATATGGTAATTCTTGTGTAGCAGTAGGTGAGGTGGTATGGTTGGCCCATAAAGAATGGATGAGTTTTTTTTTCCTTGAAATTGTATCCTTGATCACCATATTTTGGAGTATATTTCATAGATTCGTACTAAAGGAAATTACACATCCATTTTAACTGCATGATAGTGAGATGGGTTATTGGAATCAATCTTTTACTCATAGTACAATTTCCTAATTTCTGTATACTAGAAGTTGGTGTCGTTTTTATCAATATTGTGTGAGGGACCCCAAACCTGGTGATGATATGGGATTTATGAGGTTGATTATGTTCTTAAACCTGAATTATTGAGGGGTATTTCATTATCCCATTTAGAAATGTAGTGTAGTAATAAGGATGTACTAGATCTACTTACTTCTAGCTAGGGGATATGGCCCAACAACATCCCTTCCCTAAACAACAAATGACAGAAAAATATTTAGCAATATGTAGAAATTATTAGGGTTGATCGATGAGGTTTTCATTGATTTGGAATGCATGAGATTTCTTTGAGATTTCCAAATTGTCCAATATCAAGGTATTCTAGTAATATCCTCCCTCCATATAGGGTGGGAGAGTTTGATCCAATATGGGCTAGCATTGTGGGAACCAACATTTACTTCTTCCATGAATGTTATAATCTCCCATCTACGATTAATCTGAGTATTATTTCATCAAATACACCTGTTTTGAAGACTTTTTTTTAATTTGGTCCATCCCACATGGTAAAATTCAAAAAAATGTGTCGAATTTGTTTCCTTCTAGCTTGGTTTATTGGGAGAATACTATTTTGATGATAAAAAACTACAAGTTCCATCCATCGAGGGGTGGTTATTTGTTCATCTTGATCTGGGATGGTTTTGACCTGATTTATTTCGTCCAAATAACATATGATGATAGTGGCGACCATTCAATGATGTGTGATTTGGATTATCATTTCTTCCTAATCAGGGTTGGATAGGATAGTGGCTACATTGGCCAATGTGTCAGCATGAGTATTTTATGATCATAGTACATGATGCAAAGTGGTCTCAAAATGGAATTATTCTATAAGTACCCTAATGTAAAAAATGAGGGTAGACATTTATTTATTTTTGATAGAATATTCACATTTGAAATACATTATCACTAGCTCAGGGTTCAAAATTATATTCAGGTAAGCTATTTTTGGTTGTAGGGACAATTCCAACCTAGTAATGAGGGCTTGATACTCTTCCTCATTGACTGTGTATCTTTCACATAGTGAGAAAGAGTAGGTAAAAACTACTTTTTGGAGAGAAAAATACTATACCAAGAATAACCTGATTGGTTTCATGTTCTATTTCTTTTTTTAGACAGAACTTTGGGAGGTACCATCAAAATACATCTTGTGTTTTCGAGGACTGTCATGGGCATATAGGACGTCCTAATCTGAAATTTTGGTGTCCACCAGTTTATTTTCCGACGTAGGATGTGTTTTAAGGAAATCTTCCAAGTCTTTCACATTCAACAATTTATTTTACATGAATTGAATGTCATATTCCTGAAAAATTTCAACCCATTAGACTATGAACCCAATCAGTATAGGGTGGCCAAATTTGTACATGATTAGATCACATGAGAGATTAGATGGAATTTGTGGTGCTATAAGAAATTCCAAATCTTTTCACTATAAATTTGATTTCATGGTATTTCTTCTCGATTTTAATATATCGGATCTTAGTACCTACCATGGTTCTGCTGAGATAGTAAAAAATTTTCTCACACCCCACATCATTTTCTATGTGTGTCAGGTGTGTAGTGAGAGTTCCAAGGCATATACATATAAGATTATTGGAATCCCTTCCACTGGAGGCATCAGGACCAATGGGTGATGGAGACACTTCTTGAGAATTTCAAAGAATTTTTATAAATCATCATCACATTGATAGTTGAGTTCTTTCTTCATTATCCTTGTTAGAGGAATAAATTTTATGACTAGGTTGTCTATGAATAGACAAATGAATGAAATGTTCTATTGGATACAACTTAATTATTTTATATTTAAGGGGGTTACATTAACAATATGAAACTAATATTCAATGAGTCATCCTTGATGTCTTAGTGATATAACACAAATCCAATGAACATCCCTAATTTTACCCCAAATGTGCATTTCATTGGAATCATCATTATACTCTGTTGTAACATATTGGAAAAGAGTGTTTGAAGATATATAAAAAGATCAAATCACTATCAGGATATGACCAGCAGGTCTTAGACATAACATTGGGATATCTTTCCCATTAATGGATTAATGATATGATGCATGTCATGTTGATATGTGGTTCATTCATTCCATAAAACAAAGGGAATGACCTGATAGAATAAGATCCCTTGAGTTCTTATGAAGGAAGAAACTTCTTCATAATGTGGTCCTTTATTTTTTGATGAACCTTGAATATTCATCCATGAAATAAAGGGATTAGAAGCTGGTTTTTTCATCAATAAAGAGTTTTTGGGAGTAGTAATGGGAAATTTTATTTTGGAAAATAAAGATTATGGTCTCTAAAATGACAGTATACCCTTATATTTTAATTCTTATTCTTGATATATATGATGTTGGAAATCCATCATGGGTATTTCACTTCAAAGAGAAAGTTGGATTTGATTAACTTGTCGAATTACGACTATATATTAGTGGAATGAGACGGGGGAATCCTCCTATTTTCAGACATGATGTTGTGATACTCATTGGGTAGTCTGAGATGGTGCATAGCCACGTCTGGAATCAGTCTCATAATTTCTATGTAGTTCCAAGAAAACATGTATCAATCCTTCTTCAGAAATTTGATATACACTCTTTCGCATTGAGGGGTATGGAGACACTAATCAGTGTAGGTTGTAGGTGTTTTTATATTCATAGATTTATCCTCTATATATCTTCAGTGGTGGTGGAGACCCCTTCCTCAAATGAAGGAGGGGTGCTCTTGAGGTCATTCGCACCATCTTCAACCTCTGATTCTGTAGATACATTTCCATATAAAGATTCAAATCTTGGGGAATCTCTATCCCTATTGGGGTGAGAGGGTCCATGAGAAGATACATTATCATCCCATGTTTCTAGATTCATTGTAGAGATATTCTATAGTGGATTTCCTTTATCATTATTGATGGGGATAGAAGGTCCATAGTTCTCTGGGGTAAAGTCTATCGCCTCAGCCTGATTTATGGGTAGCACATTGTTTCCCTCAAGAATACTCCAATGATTTATAGGGGCAGTTTCGAAGACATTGAGGGATTTAACCTATGTATCCTCATCCTCCATCAGTTTTTTATCTCCCCTTTTTTAGATATCTTTTTTAGCATATGTGGATCTTCATTTCTCGAAGGGGTTGTTGTCACCATGAAGTATGACAAGCTTCCCTTAATAGGGTACATGGAATAATGATGGAATGTTGAAGGTACCACCAATTATCTCTGGAGATAGGGCCTTCCAAGTAGAACATTGTACGTGGTGTATTACAGGATTAAAATAAAGTCTAATTTAGAAGTGATATCCCAAAACTAATATTCATGCTTGACCATATAGAGAGGCATTTGATCGTGCTTATCATGCCCTCTAATGGTCACCTTTGTGGGGACAAATCCCATTCGTCATATCCCCAATGGCATGGGGTTCAAACTGAGATGTGGTTAATCCCAAGACCATTATCAATCAAGGCACATTGAAAATTGAAATTATTGATTCTACTCAAAACATATTGGGGACTGATTTTACATTTAAAGACCTCTTCTTAATCCTAACGAATGAACAAGATGGCAACATAAAATTCATGGGGCATAATCACAACTCGATAGACCATAGCTATAAGGACTTTTGTCTCAAACTCCTCTAAGATTTATAGGGATTAAATGAGTATCTATATGAGTAATTTTGAAATATGGAGTGAATCCAAGATTGGGAGCGTTGTTGGGACCTCTACCAACTATTTCAGAATGTCATACTTTTTTTGAAGAGGTTGGTGTTTCATAGTGTGTGGTTTCTCCATGATAGGTGGTTTTGAATGAGAGTAAATTAAGGTTGGTGGGCCTGGTGATTAATCATAGGTCGAGAGGGTATGACCTTCCTGTAGTGAAGTTCATGCTGAACCTCCTCATTTCATTGGTTAATCAGATAGTTGATTCCCCACTATGAGATTATTTTAGACAAATGGGCCCAAACAACCTGGAACATTTTCTATAAAACCACCATTCCTCTTTTTATCTTAATGTAACACTTTCCCAAGGGTATTAGTTATATATATATTTTTCATAGGTACCTTTCCATGATATTGGGTCTGACCATATTCATTATGTCCCATGTATTCTTAGTTATAAAGTATACAACCTCCCATTCCTTGGTTATATATAAGGAAATTATATTATGATGCATATTCATATATGTAGATGGGTCCTTCTTGGTTTATCTCATTGAAAATAGCAAATATGATATCTTCATCTAATGCATATTCCATTTGGTAGAGAGATGCTCATGATTATCCAATTTTCGGGACGAATTAGGCAAGATTCAGATTTTTTGGAGTTGAATATGATTCCTTCTCTTCAGTTTCTTCCATGTTTGGGTGGTCACTCCCACTCTTGGGAGGCATATTTCATGTTTCCTCCTTGGGTGGTTGAGCTAGATCTATATTAGAGTGGCATGAGCTCGGTCAATTTGTTTTTCAAATAATCATGTTGTCAAACATTCAAGCATGCCTAGATGGAACTCTCTTCATGTCACTCCCATCTTTCGACTAGTTAATGCTTATACAAGTAGCCGACTCTATGTAGTTATCTAACACGACATTTCTAGAATTGAACATGCCTTTAAATACGTCTTGTATGATAAAACAATCCTAAATATTATGATCCAGCCTTCGGTGGAAAAGGAAATTAGTTAGGATGGTAAGTGAGGTTGACCTCATCGGGCTTTTTGGGATATGGTATCATGAGCAGGTTACTAGCTATGGATGGTAAAAAATAACTTATGATTTTTTTTATTTCATAAGAAGTATGATTTATTCATCTATTCCGAAAATCCTAGGAGACACTGAATTCTCGGTGCTTTTGTCCAAAGTATTTTTATTTTTTTCTTCACTCGATAAGAGGTGTTGGGCAGTTGGAGACCTACCTCGATGCTTGCACTACGGCAAAAAAGGCTTTTAGTGGCAGTTTGGATTTGCGTTTCGTGGAGGTTTAAACCGCCGCTAAATAGATTGGCGACAGTTTTGAAAAACCACCGTGAAATCGTGCATCGGGAAACAATTCACAGCGGTTTTCAAAACTGTCGCAGAACGTTTCGTGGCAGTTTTTAGTGGCAGTTTTTTTATTATATATATATATATTTTTTATTTATTATTATTTATGTATTTATTTATTTATTTATTTATTTATTTATTTCGTATTTACTTATTATTTATTATTTTTTTATTTCGTATTTATTTTAATTATTTATTTATTTATTTATTTGATTTATTTATTTATTTTATTTATTTATTTTATTTATTTATTTTATTTATTTTATTTCGTATTTATTTTATTTATTTCTTATTTATTTTATTTATTTCTTATTTATTTATTTATTTATTTTATTTCATATTTATTTATTTTATTTATTTATTTTATTTGTTTTTTCGTATTTTTTTTATTTCGTATTACTTTATTTACTTTATTTATCCATGCATGCCCAACCCATACACATGCACATGCACATGCCCATGCCCATGCACATGCAATATAAAGAAATACTGTGTTTGGTGAGATTTGAACCCCTAACCTCTTGAATATTTTTCAAAGACTTTATCACTCCAGCAAGCACGCCATGTGGTTAATAAACAGAATTTAATATACTTATATATATTAATTGAAAAAACAAATAATTCATAACTAATAGATATAATAAATAATAATAATAATAAATAATAATAAACATATAATAATAAATAATAATAAATTATAAATAATAATAAAAAAAAATAAAAAAAATAGTAATTAATAAATAATAAATAATAAATAATAATAAATAATAAATAATAAATAATAATAAATAAGAAATAATAAACAATAAACAATAATATATAATAAATAATAAATAATAAATAATAATAAAGAATAAATATTAAAAATAAATAATAATAAATAATAATAAATAATAACTAATAATAAATATGAAATAAACAATTATTTAATAATAAATTTTAATTAATAAATAACACATAATAAATAAAATATTATTATTAATAAATAGTAAATAATAAATAATAAATAATAAATAATAAATAATAAATAATAAATAATAAATATTAAATAATAAATAATAAATAATAAATAATAAATAACAAATAATAAATACCAAATAATAAAAAATAAATAATAAATAATAATTAAATAATAATAAATAATAATTAATAATTAATAATAAATAATAATAATAAATAATAATAAATAAATAATAATAAATAATAAACAATAAATAATAATAAACAAATAATAAATAATAATAAACAAATAATAAATATAAATCATAAATCATAAATAATAAATAATAATTAATAATTAATAAATAATAAATAATAAATAATAAATAATAAATAATAAATAATAAATAATAAATAATAAATAATAAATAATAAATGATAAATAATAAATTATAAATAATAAATAATAAATAATAAATAATAAATAATAAATAATAAATAATAAATAATAATAAATAATAAATAATGAAAACAAATAATAATAAATAATAAATAATAAATAATAATAAACAAATAATAAATAATAATATACAAATAATAAATATAAATAATAATTAATAACTAATAATTAATTATTAATAATTAATAATTAATACAGAATATATAATATATAATATATAATATATAATAAATAATAAATAATAAATAAATATAAAATATAAATAATAAATAATAAATAAATATAAATATAAATAATAAATAATAAATAATAAAAAATAAATATTAAATAAATAAATAAATAATAAAAATAAATAATAAATAATAATAAATAATGAATAATAAATAATTAAAATAAATAATAATAAATAATAAATAATAAATAATATTAAATATTAAATAAGAATAAATAATAAATAATAATAATAAAATATTAAATATAAATAATAAATAATAAATAATAAATAATAAATAATAAATAACCAGTAACATATATTATTAACAATAATAATATTTTATTATTATTAATAATAAATAACAAATAATAAATAATAAATAATAAATAATAAATAATAAATAAATATAAATAATAAATAATAAATAAATATAAATAATAAATAATAAATAACCAGTAACAAATAATATATAATAAATAAATTAATGTATATTATAAATAATAAATAATTAATAATTAATAATAAATGGAACACATGAAAAAGTATGAAAAGACTTGATAAGGGATGAAAAATCATGAAAACGCATGAAAACGGATGGAGAAGCATGAAGAATGAGGCATTAGAAAGAATGAGAACGCTTGAAAACTCATGAAAACTCTGGAAAACCCCTTAAGAATTCAACATAATCATCATAATAACCCACAAAAAACAATTGATATAGATAACAAGTCATGGAAACCCAAATAATCAGTAATAAACGGAGCAACCGTTAAAACCCGTCCAAAGGGTCATAAAGTGACAAAAACATTGGACTCACATTAACAGAGATAACTTATGATTCAAGAGTCCGTTCCAGATCCACGACCAGTCAAATCAAAGATCCTAAAACAATTTTCGAACTCATAGGTGAAAGAGATCGAATGGACGGACGGATCAGATGTTACGAATGTTTAAAAAAACTGATGGGGAACGGGTGCTAGAAACGATGCAATGAAAAACATAACAAACCTGATACCCACTAAAAAGGATATAACATATGATACATGAATCCATGTGGGCGCCGTGACCAGTCAAACCGAAGCTTATGGAATGACCTATGATCTGGAAGGCGGAGGAGTCTGAACTAATACGCAGATCGAAAGTTAGGTCCGTTTGAAGACAAGTTCGACGGGACACCGGTGACGGAAATGAGGTTTCAGAAAACTTCGGAGGGATTTTTGGGGTCGCAAATCATGACAGAAGCTTTATTTTTGTCAAACTGGTGTGTATCTCTCTTCAGTGGCTTTGATTTGATATGTGCTAGAGCCCAAACGGACACCCAGAGCGAAAGTTATGGTCGTTTGAAGTTGGAGAACTTTTTTCAACTTTTTTATAACTCTCATATCTTCTGCACCTTAGACCGTCTCATGGTTTTGATTATACATGCTTCTAGATCTCTTCAATAGCTTCTATTTGATAGGTCGTGGCGCTCCAGTAGACGCCCGGATAAAATGTTATGGTCATTTTAGTGATTTCGGGGTTTCTCATGTTTTTTTATTTTTTTCTTTTCATTTCGCGGCGGTTTTACCCAAACCGCCGCCAAATGCCTGTTTTCCTGTTGTGTTGGATGGGAAATATTTCTTTCCTGAGAGTGACTGTAACAACTTCTTATTTTTCTGTCTTTTCCACAAATATTTTTGAATGATTTGAGTTTTGGATTGGGTTAGCTTAATAGAATCATCAAGATGTTGTTTCATTTCTATGAGATCACGAATCCCACCAAGATACATCATTAGGATCAAAGGTGTCTACAAATAATCCAGAATATTTTTATAACATAGTCCCTACAGTTTCTCATGTGATAGAGAGATGATAAATTTATATCTCACAACCTTAAAACATATTATGAAGTCAGAGGACCTATGATTTTTGTGATTCTTTCAGTATTTATGGTTGATAATCTTCATTTTCCTCATTGTGGAGATGAACTGATAATGAAATTAGTGATTTAGGTCTTCCCATCCTACCACAGATCTTGCTGCCATGCTTTTCTACTATACATTGGCTTTCCCAGTCAGAGTTTGAATAAAACTCCTCAGCATAGTCGCCTCCAGTAGATCTCGAGGGACCATCATTGGCCCAATTCATGATAAGAATTGTATGAGATGTTTTCTAGGATATCTTTATATATCAAAAGTGTAGAAGGTGGTATTTCCAATATTTGGTGGGTGAAATGTTTCTTCCAACCAATCTACATATGCTTTTCTCTCAGGCTACTCAGGTGCGTGTTTCCCCTCCATGGCTTCCATTCATGTGTTTGGGGACTCAATGACATTAACTATATTTGTGGGTACTTCTTTTTGAGATGTATCCAATCTATTGGGAGTGATTGGTTTTCAATTAGGTTTCAATACCATTATCTCCAACTGATCTTTAATTCATCATATGACTGAATTATTTCCCAGAATAGGGATAAGTTATCTCTACAATGGAATGATTTCATAGTTATTTTTTACATCCTTATTTATGTTGACTAGATTCCCAGGTATGGATCCATTATGATGCTCAGATATCTCTCTTTCTAGAGGATGGGTTATAGGATGGAGAAAATACATCTATACTTGAAGAAGATTCCTAACAAGAATATTTCTTCTTTGTAGCTCCATGTTAGGTTGTTTGAGAGTTTCTATCTCACTCTCCTGTTCTAATAACTATTCCTTCATTGAAGGAACCTCAACTCATTCTAGCGGTGACTAGGATGTATTCACACCTTACCCCTTTTCTTTTATACTCTTTTACTTAAGAGGTAGAAACTCGTCATTTAGAGGAGATATATTTTGGATCCTTCTCTTGTTTGAGTGTGTGCATCCTTAGATGGTACATCCAATTCACCCTATTATCAAGGTATATTTACTATTTTAGATCCCTCTTCATTTGGGTGTGATCCACAATGTATACCATGTTGATACTGATGGTATTCACAACATCATATTAGTAAATGGTAGTTTTACCATTACTTTCAATGGAAGAGGTTGGTTAGGAATTACCTTTAATATGATTTTTATTTGAAAACCTATCCATATTGAGAAACTTTTGCTTGTAAACCTGGAGGGGTTTGGTTTCCATCACCGTATGGTCCTCCTTTCTTTTTCTATGAACAATAAAATTGAGGGAGTTTCTAGTCATGTTTTCCAAATGGGCCGAGACTAGAAAATGTTTGACTTGTGCTATGAATAATGGGTTGGATACTAACATTTTATCTTTCCCTCCCAACATAGAAAAAATTATTCTCTCTTTGGTAGTGGTGATGATGAAAATTTCACCATCCTTGTGGGTTGGGGGTTATTCATTGCCGTAATTTGTATTGATGTATCCTATTGTTGAGGATCAGGGGAAACCAGTCGGATAACTGATGACTCCCAGGAGGTACACGAAGATATAAATGATCATATCCCTATTGGGTGTTGTTGATCTGGAATCACCACTGGTTTCCATAGAACCCTCTTAGGTGATTATGAACCTAGTGATGATGATTGAGATATCAATGCCCCAAACCAATAGGCCGAGGTTGGTTTGCAGCTACTACTAATGTGTCCCATATCCTCTCATTATTTGATGATATGAGAGGTGGATGTTGTGGTAGATATTACCCAAACCTATTGATATGGGTCATCACATGAACAAATGATATGGAAGAAGCTATTGAGGCCCATTTTATCTAATCTAGATGTGCTATTGTAGGATCTGGGTGTAATGGCAGCCCATGATCGGTACCCGTCTTAATGGAAAATTCATTTTTTTATTTCAATTTTAGACTCCATGTTAGAAATGAATTAATTTTCCTTTTCTAGGGATCATTTTTATGTCCTATTAGCATTCATCTCCCTCTATTCCTAATTTCAGGGCACTTTTCAAGTGGGGGCATTATGTTGCAGTAACCGACTAGCCTAAGAATTACACGTTCCATTGATTTTTCTAATGGCTATTGTAACAGCCCAAGATTTTATGAAAAAATATTCTTTTTAATTTCACTAATGTCTTGTGTTGTACGCAACACAAAAAGGAGCTTGCACACCACGCATCCTTGACTTGACTTGCATTACACGCAATCGCAACCTTCCTCGATAGCGTGTGTAGTACGCAATACTGAGTTTCACGAAACAACGATATGCTATTAAAATATTATTAAAACTATCCATTATGAATAGTAATAACCACTTTTTAAATTTTAGAAATTTTAGCTCTCAAAATGGAATTCATTTTTGGATTCGGAGTATCGAATTTAGCCTAAGGTGAAATTTTGGTACTTTTCGAATAACTTTCATATTCTGATGAATAGTGAAAATTACTAAATTATAATTAAAAACAACTTTTTTAATCGAAATAATTAATAGTGATAAATCATTAATTTGAGTGGTTTTAAAGTATATTTAGAATATATTTTTACATTTTAATACAATTTTGGTCATTGGATGTAATTTCACATTTAAACCAGACATAAACAAGTGTCAATCTTTTGATAGTTATTATCTCTTAAAAACACGCTATTTGTTTTGAAGACGAGAATTAATTTTTAAAATAGTTAATGCAACTGATATATTTTGAATTTGGTAAAATAGACATCATTTTTGAGTTCATAATATCAAATATAGCTTAGGATGAGATTTTGGCATTTTTCTGAAAACTTTCAATTTTTGATGAATAGTGAAACCACTAAGTGGTAGGTTAAAAACTGAACTTTGCATAAAATATAATTTTACCGCTTCTATGAATAGAATTTATAAAATCCGACAAACACGGTTAATATCAAGGACTAAAATGTGGTTCAATGAGATGAAAATAATTTTTGGTGAATAGTAACTTTTTACTTTGTTTACCACGGTTAATAGTAAATAGGGTAACTAAGGGTAAATATGATATTACTATTACCCTAACACATGTCCTAATTCTATTGGATAAGTGTAATTCGACCAAAAACAACCTTATGAATATAATATGACCATTTAGGTCCACTTGGATTAGATTATGACATTTAATATTATTTTATTTAATGAATAGTTAAAATAGTTAAAATCAAAGTTTAATAACTAAAACATTTTTAATATGGGGTTATACATAAGATAAATTCGACTATAAATATTAATTAGAAAGATCAAACAATTTCCTAAATAATGAGATTTTATTTATAATTTTTAGACTTTATATAAATTAATTTATTTATGACACAACGATGATGCAGTAATTACTCTTTTAAGGAAATATTAACATAATTGATGTTATAAATGCTCAAATGAATGTAATTTGAGACTTTTTATGAATTCCACTAATTTTCTAGGTTACTATGATATATTATTGTTGATTTAATCAACTTGGTTCGAACATATAATTCTGTTATGACTTTCACAAAATTCATATATCAAATAGTGTCAAAATTGACACAAAATAGTTTTTAAATCAAATATTATATTATTAATTGTTATTTTATTACTAAAAATCTTAGGTTCGGCCAAATGACTTAGATAAGGATATATATATTAATAATAAACAATTTGGGGTTCGTTTGGCATGTTATAGTAAGTGTATTAACCATATAGTGAAAGAAAACATAAAGACACGGTAAAAATTAAATTATTTAACTTAGAGTTAAATCTAATTAATAAGGTTAAAATAATACCCTAAACTTTCCTAAATCCTATTGGTTGATAGGATTTCGACCCATCCCCACTTTAGCTTCGAAATAAGACCCTTTGGAACCATTATAACCCGATTTTGACATTAATATAAAATAATATTTTGAGGTATTCCTAAGGTGCCCCTCTCATCCCTTATAAAAGGACACCTCCTCCCCCTCCTCCTCACACCAATTTGAGAACTCAAGCTCATCCAAACCCTGACAAAATCCCTTCTCCACATCCCTAGATTAATCCTAGAGGTCCTGGTCTTCTTCAAAGACCAATCTTAGTTCCCTAAGTGGAGGATTCAATGAGGCGCTTCAAAGAAGAGGTAATTACCGTTACCAATTCTTTCATCTTTATTTCTTCTTCCAAATCATCTTCTTAGGTTGTTTCATTATGAATTAATAACATCAGTATCACTCATATACTGATATGTTATTATAACTATGAAACAACCCTATTTCACCATCTATCCATCCTACGGAAAAAGAAATCACCACGCGTGCGTACATACGGAATACCGTCTCCACGCCGTGGTGTAATCTATTTTCCACCACCACCTTACATGGATGGGTATAATGGTGTAAAGAATAACTATACATAGTTATTACAACATCATATTTATTCTGATACATTGTATAATCCACTCCAATTCAATTCAATATTTATGGAAATGATATCATCGCTCGTGCGTACGTACGGACTACCGTCTCCACGACGCGATGAGATTCATTCTCCATGTTAACCATTTAAGAATGATTATAAAGTATATATAAGAAATAATAATGAAATATATGACATTATAAAGCTACTGGATTTATGTATATATATATATATATGTATGTCATCTACTTACTTCCATTCAAGACAATAAGGAAATGAAAACAGCGTTCATGCGTACGTACGGACTACCGTCTCCATGAACGGTGTTTTTCATTTCATTTATCTATCTATTATATATATATATACTGAATATATATGATATATAAATCATATTTTATATTCTGGAAGTAAGTAAATCATGATATAAGTAATAATAATGTCAAGAACAACAAGTCAAAACACCTACGATAAATGAAATGATTTTACCCAAAACGCTTCTTTAACATGGAATTTACAAAAGAACGGGTAATATAATGTCATAAGTGAACCATATATGATATCATAACAATGAATATGATTCTGTAATAAGTCAATGACATTATTTAAATCATTATACAGGAGGTTCGGACACATACGAACCAAATCTGACCTAAGGTAAGGGAAATATCACAATCTCATTTTTATCCGAGATTGTTTATTCGTAAGTATTTACTGGGGTGTATTTTATCATCCACATCGATGTTCCCTGAATATGTAATATTGTTTCCATCCACTTACAATAGTTTAAATCCAATTTTACCCTTCGGTGAGTTTTTAGTAAAGAATATGAAAGGAATCTTTTGTCGTTTTTTGTACGAGGTACTTTTTGACTTTTCCGACAAAAGTACGAAAAATGTTTTTTTTAACTTATAAGGCATGAATGGATTTTTAAAACATTATTTCCAAGAAACTTCCTTTACAAGTTTTCAAGTTTATTTTTAATCAACTTCTTTTATTTTAAAGTCGTATGACATGTTATGAAAGGAAAAATGTTTTTGAAGTAGAAAGGATATTTTCCTCAAGAATGGAGTTCAAGTATTTTATCAAAATTATTTTCCATCTAAGATAATAAAAGGGTTCTGTTTTTATCCCTATTATTACATTTTTTTGATTATGTTGTGATGGAAATATTTTTATGAATTCCTTTATCTTATATGAATTGTTTTATGATGTCATGTTGTTTATGAATCCCATTTTTATTACATGGGTTATGCGATGATGTATGATTTATGATTATGTGGCACACATAAGAAAGGATTCATTATAAGATGGGTGGGACCTATATCTCCCTCCAATGCATTGGGTAAAGATTTTATATCTCATGAGATAGACATGGCTGAAATGGTAGGTTATACCGGTTCAGTGAAACAGGACTGGAACGAGGGTTACTCGATTCAGAAAGGGACTTTGTCCACTAAGATAGTCTTGGCAATGAGTCTTGACTAACATGAAATGATTCTCTATGATTATGTGTGAATGCCACAAAGTTTCATGATTTAAGTTATGATTATTGTGATTACATTTCACTGCCATGATTTACCCCATGTTATGAAATTATGATCTCTTTTGCAGGTTAAGATTTCCAAAAATTATATGCTTATGTATATGATGTGATTGATATTTATTTTGTTTACCCTTACAGAGCATTTGAGCTCACCCTTTTATGTTTTCTTTTCCCCAGGATATAAAGAAAGGTTTTAGGTATAATAAAAAGGAAGATCTCTATGGGAGATTTTGAAGATCTTTCACCACGATTAGAAGATTATATTCCGAGTTTCCAAAGACACTAAACTATTACAATCCTTGTGTGTGTGTTTTTGTTATGTACTAAGTATTCCGAAAAATTAATGTAATGTTCATGTACGATAAGCTTCGGGTCTCTACAGTTGGTATCAGAGGAAAGGTTTAGTCAACCTTTGGAAACTAGGATGCCAGAACTTTAGTGAGATCCCTAGAGATATTTATAAGGTATGTCTAGGGATGTCCCTAAGGATAAGTATGCGTATAGGATACAGTCCTAGAACTACGGTAACGATCATAGAATTTAACCTAAGATGTTAGATATTGAGGATACTCCACCTTTATTATGTTGTTTTCCCTAGAATGATTTTTTCCTCTCACACTATTCTTTTTAGGTTTTAGACGATGGCTAGAACCCGAAGGAACCGTGTTGATCAATGCAATGGACAATGCAATGATTGTCCTCCTGAACAAACAAATGTTATGGGAGATGGAGTGCAAAATCTTATTTCTATACTTACACAAGCTATGAATCATTCTGGACTTCCAAATGAGCAGAGAAGGGAACAATATTCTATTGAGTCCTTCATGAGGCAACATCCACCTTCTTTCAGTGGGTCTTCTGATCCACTTGTTGCTGAACAATGGATCAGTACCACTGGAAATATATTTTCAGTTCTTCAATGTTCTGAACATGATAAAGTCATCTTAGCAGTATATCGTTTGGAAGGTGAAGCTGATCAATGGTGGAATCTTATCAAGAATACAATGCAAAGAGATGAAATTGATTCCATGGAATGGGACGAGTTCAAGAACTTATTTTTCAATAAGTACTTCCCTAGTATTCTTCGAACAAAGATGGAGAAGGAGTTTCTTGAACTAAAGCAAAAGGATGATGAATATCTTGGTATATACGAAGCGAATTTTACAAGACTTGCAAGGTATGCATCTGGCATTATCATCCAACCTGAAAGTAAAGTTGATCGATTTTTCAGTGGCTTAAAACCAAGTCTTCGAAGGGAATTAGCTATAAGATACTTCAGTAGCTATGAAGAAATTGTGCGTTGTGCTACCAAGGTATAAATGGAAGTTGGTGTTACATATCCATCTCATGGTTTTGACAAGAAACGAAAGATGGAGTTCAAGGAGAAATCTCAGAATAATGGTGAAAAGAAGATGAATGTTTCCTTATGCACAAAGTGTGGAAAGAAGCATGGTGGAGATTGTCTTAAAGGGACTAGAAAATGTTTTATGTGTGGAAAAGAAGGTCATCGAGTAGCTGAGTGTCGAAGTAATGGAAAAAGGGTTTCTAATGATGTGAATAAAACAAACACTGCAGAGAACTCACCACCAATACTTCAATGCTTCAAGTGCAAGGAAATGGGGAATTATGCTAATAAATGCCCTAATCCAAGGGTTAGTGATGATCAACATGAGCAACCACTGAAGGCAAATGACAAAGGGAAGTCACATGCGATCACTATTGGAAATTTTGAATATGACAACGATGTGGTGGAATGATTAAGTGTTTATGTAATGGGATTCCAAAATAATATTGTATCATGGAGTATTGGAATATTTATGTATTGGTCTAATGTGGTATTCAAAGTAATTGAGATATTTTAGGAAATAAGATGATATGCGCATAATGAAGGGAAAATGAGAAAACGAAATGTTTAACAGTATTCATGAGCTCATGATTGATATAAGGACTAAGTGATATCATGGTTTGAGTATATAGAATTTTGAGGATTTTGGTATGTGGAAAGTGTTAACTTTTAACTGCATTCATGTTTTCACTAAGGTATTCAAGAGAATACATGAATAAGGACTTTGATTTTTTTGGAATGTGACCAACAAAACATATCTTATGATATATGGGGATCGACGATGGAGTTAAATCTCTGGTAATCGTTTTCACTATGTTATGAGAATTGACTGCAGTATTATGGATAAGCCTAAAGATTGGAATGGATTATGTTGGACATAAGTTAGTATTGTTTAAGGATAGAAGATTTTCGATATTAGTGATGGGATGTTATAGTAATATAGTTTTAGAAAAAGGACAACCTGCAGGACGGGCGACAACCCATCGCGTCAGACAAGGCTGTGGGAATCGAACCCACAACTAAAGTGAGACTGGCCTTTGTCGCCTACCACTGGCCTACAGGAAGTCCCTGTTTAGTAGAAACTAGTTTTATTATATTAAGAAGTATGATATATGATGTATAAGTCCATTTTAGGAACCATATGTGATTAATCTCACTATAGATCGACTTATGCTAAACTTTTGTTTGAGACAGATGGAATGACCCGTCATTCTATCACATGATCTGCTAACACTTCACGAATAACAAATTCAACTTCATCTATTTAAGAGATGAAGTGGAAATTGTTCAAGGCACGAACAATAGTGCGATTGTACCAAAATAAAGTAAGTATTTATTCTAATTCAAATTCTTCAACTTTAGGGAAACGATCTTGAAAACCAAAAAAATGTTGTCCTAGTGATCTTATATCTGATTAATCGGATGGTACCTTAGATCGTCACAAATTTATGGATTTGTGATTGTTGGCTTTTCCATAGCCATGTTCTCTACCACTCTCCATCCGAACATGATGGTTAGATTTTTCTTCCATATCCATATTTTCACCTATGTGGAAACCCTGTGATTGGTTTATTTGGGTAACCGTTAAGTTTCATACTTTTGTTTTAAAATATTTGTTTTGGTATTCCTTTTTACGATGTGGGTTTCTATTAAAGAAACTTTATAATAGTAAACCATTTATAACCCCGACGAATTTCGAGGGCGAAATTCCTTTTAAGGGGGGTAGAATGTAACAGCCCAAGATTTTATGAAAAAATATTGTTTTTAATTTCACTAATGTCTTGTGTTGTACGCAACACAAAAAGGAGATTTCACAACACGCATCCTTGACTTGCCTTGCATTACACGCAATCACAACCTTCCTCGATAGCGTGTGTAGTACGCAATACTGAGTTTCACGAAACAACGATATGCTATTAAAATATTATTAAAACTAGCCATTATGAATAGTAATAATCACTTTTTAAATTTTAGAAATTTTAGCTCTCAAAATGGACTTCATTTTTGGATTCGGAGTATCGAATTTAGCCTAAGGGGAAATTTTGGTACTTTTCGAATAACTTTCATATTCTGATGAATAGTGAAAATTATTAAATTATAATTAAAAACACCTTTTTTAATCGAAATAATTAATAGTGATAAATCATTAATTTGAGTGGTTTTAAAGTATATTTAGAATATATTTTTACAATTTAATACAATGTTGGTCATTGGATGTAATTTCACATTTAAACCAGACATAAACAAGTGTCAATCTTTTGATAGTTATTATCTCTTAAAAACATGCTATTTGTTTTGAAGACGGGAATTAATTTTTAAATTAGTTAATGCAACTGATATATTTTGAATTTGGTAAAATAGACATCATTTTTGAGTTCATAATATCAAATATAGCTTAGGATGAAATTTTGGCATTTTTCTGAAAACTTTCAATTTTTGATGAATAGTGAAACCACTAAGTGGTAGGTTAAAAACTGAACTTTGCATAAAATATAATTTTACCGCTTCTGTGAATGGAATTTCTAAAATCTGACAGACACGGTTAATATCAAGGGCTAAAATGTGGTTCAATGAGATGAAAATAATTTTTGGTGAATAGTAACTTTTTACTTTTTTTTACCATGGCTAATAGTTAATAGGGTAACTAAGGGTAAATATGATATTACTATTACCCTAACACATGTCCTAATTCTATTGGATAAGTGTAATTGAACCACAAACAACCTTATGAATATAATATGACCATTTAGGTCCACTTGGATTAGATTATGACATTTAATATTATTTTATTTAATGAATAGTTAAAATAGTTAAAATCAAAGTTTAATAACTAAAACATTTTTAATATGGGGTTATACATAAGATAAATTAGACTATAAATATTCATTAGAAATCTAAAAAAATTTCATACATAATGATATTTTATTTATAATTTTTAGACTTTAAATAAATTAATTTATTTATGACACAACGATGATGCAGTAATTACCCTTTTAAGGAAATATTAACATAATTGATGTTATAAATGCTCAAATGAATGTAATTTGAGACTTTTTATTCATTACACTAATTTATAGGTTACTATGATATATTAGTGTTGATTTAATCAACTTGGTTGGAACATATAATTCTGTTATGACTTTCACAAAAATCATATATCAAATAGTGTCAAAATTGACACAAAATAGTTTTTAAATCAAATATTATATTATTAATTGTTATTTTATTCCTAAAAATCTAAGGTTCGGCCAAATGACTTAGATAAGGATATATATAATAATACTAAACAATTTGGGGTTCGTTTGGCATGTTATAGTAAGTTTATTAACCATATAGTGAAAGAAAACAAAAAGACACGGTAAAAGTTAAATTATTTAACTTAGAGTTAAATCTAATTGATAAGGTTAAAATAATACCCTAAACTTGCCTAAATCCTATTGGTTGATAGGATTTCGACCCATCCCCACTTTATCTTCGAAATAAGACCCTTTGGAACCATTATAAACAGATTTTGACATTAATATAAAATAATATTTTGAGGTATTCCTAAGGTGCCCCTCTCATCCCTTATAAAAGGACACCTTCTCCCCCTCCTCCTCACACCAATTTGAGAACTCAAGCTCATCCAAACCCTGCCAAAATCATTTCTCCACATCCCTAGATTAATCCTAGAGGTCCTGGTATTCTTCAAAGACCAATCTTAGTTCCCTAAGTGGAGGATTCAATGAGGCGCTTCAAAGAAGAGGTAATTACCGTTACCAATTCTTTCATCTTTATTTCTTCTTCCACATCTTCTTCTTAGGTTGTTTCATTATGAATTAATAACATCAGTATCACTCATATACTGATATGTTATTATAACTATGAAACAACCCTATTTCACCATCTATCCATCCTACGGAAAAAGAAATCACCACGCGTGCGTACGTACGGAATACCATCTCCACGCCGTGGTGTAATCTATTTTCCACCACCACCTTACATGGATGGGTATAATGGTGTAAAGAATAACTATACATATTTATTACAACATCATATTGATTCTGATAAATTGTATAATCCACTCCAATTCAATTCAATATTTATGGAAATGATATCATCGCTCGTGCGTACGTACGGACTACCGTCTCCACGACGCGATGAGATTTATTCTCCATGTTAACCATTTAAGAATGATTATAAAGTATATATAAGAAATAATAATGAAATATATGACATTATAAAGATACTGGATTTATATATATATATATATATATATGTATGTCATCTACCTACTTCCATTCAAGACAATAAGGAAATGAAAACAACGTTCATGCGTACGTACGGACTACCGTCTCCATGAACGGTGTTTTTCATTTCATTTATCTATATATTATATATATATATATACTGAATATATATGATATATAAATCATATTTTATATTCTGGATGTAAGTAAATCATGATATAAGTAATAATAATGTCAAGAACAACAAGTCAAAACACCTACGATAAATGAAATGATTTTACCCAAAAAGATTCTTTAACATGGAATTTACAAAAGAACGAGTAATATAATGTCATAAGTGAACCATATATGATATCATAACAATGAATATGATTCTGTAATAATTCAATGACATTATTTAATTCATTATACAGGAGGTTCGGACACATACGAAGCAAATCGGACCTAAGGTAAGGGAAATATCACAATCTCATTTTTATCCGAGATTGTTTATTCGTAAGTATTTATTGGGGTGTATTTTATCATCCACATCCATGTTCCCTCAATATGTAATATTGTTTACATCCACTTACAATAGTTTAAATCCAATTTTACCCTTCGGTGAGTTTTTAGTAAAGAATATGAAAGGAATCTTTTGTCGTTTTTTTGTACGAGGTACTTTTTGACTTTTCCGACAAAAGTACGAAAAATGTTTTTTTAACTTATACGGCATGAATGGATTTTTAAAACATTATTTCCAAGAAACTTCCTTTACAAGTTTTCAAGTTTATTTTTAATCAACTTCTTTTATTTTAAAGTCGTATGACATGTTATGAAAGGAAAAATGTTTTTGAAGTAGAAAGGATATTTTCCTCAAGAATGGAGTTCAAGTATTTTATCAAAATTATTTTCCATCAAAGATAATAAAAGGGTTCTGTTTTTATCCCTATTATTACATTTTTTTGATTATGTTGTGATGGAAATATTTTTATGAATTCCTTTATATTATATGAATTGTTTTATGATGTCATGTTGTTTATGAATCCCATTTTTATTACATGGGTTATGCGATGATGTATGATTTATGATTATGTGGAACACATAAGAAAGGATTAATTATAAGATGGGTGGGACCTATATCTCCCTCCAATGCATTGGGTAAAGATTTTATATCTCATGAGATAGACATGGCTGAAATGGTAGGTTATACCGGTTCAGTGAAACAGGACTGGAACGAGGGTTACTCGATTCAGAAAGGGACTTTGTCCACTAAGATAGTCTTGGCAATGAGTCTTGACTAACAAGAAATGATTCTCTATGATTATGTGTGAATGCCACAAAGTTTCATGTTTTAAGTTATGATTATTGTGATTACATTTCACTGCCATGATTTACCCCATGTTATGAAATTATGATCTCTTTTGCAGGTTAAGAATACCAAAAATTATGTGCTTATGTATATGATGTGATTGATATTTCCTTTGTTTACCCTTACTGAGCATTTGAGCTCACCCTTTTATGTTTTCTTTTCCCCAGGATATAAAGAAAGGTTTTAGGTATAATAAAAAGGAAGATCTCTATGGGAGATTTTGAAGATCTTTCACCACGATTAGAAGATTATATTCCGAGTTTCCAAAGACACTAAACTATTAAGATCCTTGTGTGTGTGTTTTTGTTATGTACTAAGTATTCCGCAAAAGTAATGTAATGTTCATGTACGATAAGATTCGGGTCTCTACATCTATGACATTACAGGAATCTGTATCTGAGGGGTTATACTATTTAAAGGGTGTTGAAATGTGTAATGTTTCATACCATTCCCATATTCAAATAAGAATGTGTGATGTCCAGAACACGGATTCCACATAACAAGTAACCCAAGCCCGGTGGGTCACATGGAATCAAGTGCATCTTACAAAACACCAGAGGAATCCGATTTAGCTGTGGGGTAATATTATGTGTCCATGGAAAGACTCTTCCCTCATTAGGAGAGTGTATCACATCGAAATAGATATAAATAAATAACGGGAGTTAACAGGTGCAATAGTTAAACCAGAATAACAATAACTATATAAAATGGAACAGTGATGATGTAATATCATGTCACTAGAAAGCTGGAATTCATGGATACAAGAAAAAAATCATAAAATGTTCCACAATATAAAAGAAAATATAGTGTACTCCATGTATCCTGAGATCCTACTTGGTCAACTTCTATCAAGCTCCATCCTATCAGCACACAATCATGTTTTGGAAGTTGCATGATTCCCTTTTTCAATACCTTCAACCTTGTAATCTACTCTATGTACCCAAATGTGCTTACAGAGGGTGTGAAATAAATCTCAATGGGCCACCACCAATGGTCTCTATAACATCTGGTCGTGTAATAGAATAGAACATTGTTCAGGAATATATGTATAGTAAAGAAAGCATTAAAAAATAACTAAATAACCAAGTACATGCTTCATCCCTCAGCTGGTGTCTGAAAAAGTACCTTGTTCTATAATTATTCAATTACCATTTAATGTTAATAGTTCATGTGATTCATAGCCAACACTGACATCACCTCGTGATAGTATAAGTAGTGGAGATCCCAAGACATAATAAGGAAACCAAAAAATGATATCCAATGAGAGAGTTCTAGGGTAAAAACCCAGGTAATGTAAACTCGGGGAATGCTAACTCAATACTATCTGAGTCTAGATAAGGGTTAAGAGTGTAATACAAGGAGCTTTATGCTTGTAATTCTACAATAAGTCACTTACCAAGTCTATGGTTTTTGACCAAGGAAAATTGAGGGAAAGAAATGACATGGTCCTGATGAGATTTCGCTATGGCACCTACTAGTCAATGCTAGATCAAAAGAGTGTATCCGAGGGATCCTTTAATAAATAAACGGACCCAATAGTTATATATCGAGCATCCAATGAATAGACAAGAACTAGAGTCTAGGTGGGTATAAACATGAGTAAACCATATCCTTGAATTGGAATAGGGTTCCCAAGACCCTAGGTATTATCTACTAATAATCCAAGGAGAACTCCAGTCAGTCCATTCATAAATGATATTGAAATCTTGCAGTAATTCATTTGGTTAATGTATTTCATTCCATTAGTGTGAATAGGTTATGTAGATTTCAAACCATTGGTCCAAGCCTTGTCTTTCATTAGTGTGGATAGGGAAAGTAGTGCTGCAACCATTTAATCAAGTATTAGTTAGCCATTAAGGAATAATCAATTATTGAGGATCACTCAACTACCTTCCATCAACATAAAAAAGAGTGATATGGACATATAAGCTTTATTCAATATCTTGAAATAAGGACATGTTTTATACATAGTATACATTCCATTTTACATTTCACATTTCTATTTTAATAACCATTTAGAATCACTTACCTGAGCCGGGTCAAGCGGTGATCCTACATGGTACATTCAATTATGAAATTATCTATAAAAACAATCCATCTATGTTAAAAGAATCACCTTTATAAAGGTCATCCAAAGGATGACCTGAACGGTGGCTCAAACGCTCCCAATAACTAAAACCCAAATATGGAATAACATTTTACATGAGGTGGATTGAGTTGTGGGTTCAATCTTTAACAACGAATCACATAATTGGAAATAGCATAACCATATGATTCTATCAATTATAATCATGGCACGTTAATTTAAGAAATGATTTACAACAAAACCAATGGGCCACTAACAATAATTCCAAAATTAAGGAACATTAGGGTTGAGTTATAGACCACCCACCTTAGGGTTGTATGAGCCTTCTACTTTGGTATCGACCTTTTATTTTCCTCGGATTGGAGTATATCTATGAAAATGTAAAAAATGCACACATGGAAATAACTAGTTTAATAATGAAAGAAAAGAAGAATGACTTATGGGAACTCGAGTACTTACAGTTGCACATCCAACCTGATGAACAAAATCTCAATCGTATTCTCGACAAAGGAGATATCTTGATTCTTATTTTGGATATTCAAAATTCACCAAAATTGAAGGAGAACAAGGTAAATCCCGCATAAAATCATATTAGGGAGGAATATGAAAGATTATAATATCTTTAATGTAATTTGAGACATTTTACACATGTTTTAGCCTATGCATGGTTTGTCCGCATAGTTTGTCTAACCGTGCAAAAACCGTGCAAGCCGGTTCTACTGGGAAAATCTTCCTCCTCTTAGTTTCATCAAACCATGTGCCACACATAAATCGTTACCTGGGAAAAAGGGGAGTCTTTATAGTTTGGTTTCCTGGCCTTGTGCACGTCATGCAAGGTGCCACTATTCTGAATAACAGAACCTGCACGTTTTGGAAAATTGTGGGCTAACTATTCACAAACTATGAAAATTGGCCCGTTTTCCCAGAAATATGTGTTCTGAGTTCCAAGAAAGCCTCAAACACCCTTAGATCCTTTTATAACTCATTAGTAATCTTTAAAAGGTATAAAGTAAATATTTTGACCGAAAATTAAAGGATTTATATCTTAGTGAAAAACTGGGTTTTTACAGTCTTCCCCCTTAAAATAACTCTCCCTTGAGTTCCACTTTAAAGGGTTAGGAAAAAATTTCTGAGAAAAAATCTATCCATTGATCATGTACATCAGCTTCCCTCTCCCAAGTCTCATCCTGTACTCAACTATCCTACCAGAGCACCCATACAAGAAGAACAGACATGCCTCAGGAACCATCATGCTTCGGTCAACGATGTGTACTGGATACTCCTCAAAGGTTGCACTAGAATCTAACTCAACGTCCTTAGGATCAAATGTATGAGACTGTTAAGAATGATATTAGCCAAGCTAGGAGACATGAAATACGTCATGCATATAACTTTACCAAGGAGGTAATAGCAAATGATTTTCTACTGGCCCAACTCTTTAGATTCTCGAATGGCCCGACGTAATGAGGCGATAGCTTTCCCTCCATTAACCGTCTATGCCCTTAACTAGGAGATACCCAATGAAAAACATGATATCCAACCTCTAACTCAAGAGGTCTTCAATGGGAAATGGGTTAAAATTTCTATCTAGACTGAGCATTAGTCATATGCTTCATGATCAGTTGTACCTTTTCTGAAGTCACCTAAACAATATGAGGACCTAGTAGGGTTGCATCACCTACCTCTAGCTAGAAAAATTCTCAATGGAATGGCCTACCAAATAAGGCCACAAAGAGAGCCATCTGTATCGTCACTTGAAAATTATTATTATATGAAAATTATAAGAGAGGGATATTATTCTCCCAAGAACCACTGAAGTCAGGTATGAATACTACGATCATATCCTCTAAACCTATATTTTCTATTCTGATTTCCCAACTGTCTTATGATTAAAAGGTGTGATGAGAAGAACCTGAGTTCCCATAGATTTCTGCAAACCCTTCTATAACTATGAAGTGAAACGTGCATCCCTATCTAAAACAATAGAACATGGAATTCCATGTATCATATTTTCTCACGGATGTACAATAATCCAAGATAATCAATTGAGAAAGTCTCCTGAATAGAAATAAAGTGGGATGATTTTGTTAGTCGGTCAATGACTTCCCATACAGCATCTCTACCCCTCAGTGACCAAGTTAATCCAACTAAAAAATATGTAGCAACATCTTATAATTTCCATTCCATGGCTGGAATTGGTTGTAACAAGCCTACAGGTCGCTGGTGCTCCACCTTCACCTACTGATAGGTTGAACACCTGGGGGTAAAGCCTACAATCTGTAGTTTCATCCTAGGATACCAATACTGTCATCACATATCTTGATACATCTTCAAGATTCCAAGAAGAACTTCCCACTAGAAAGCATGAGACTCTTTCATCAGGTCCTCTCCCACATCAGCAAAATCCTTGATACGTCCATGTAGACACTAGATGTCATCTCTGTCCACATGTACACTAGACGTCATCTCTGTCCACATACCAAATATGGAGGTGGGTTTTCTCTTGATCTAATCTCTCGGAGAACCAAAACTTCAGGATTTGATAACTTCCTACTTATCCCATTCATAAAGAGGGATGATAAAACTAATCGGGCTTAGAGGTAAGATTTCCCATGACTATCATGAAATTCCAGGTAAAGTTCAAAAAAGGGGGCCATTAACTTCTATTCATCACCGGCTTCTTGTACGACCGGCTGTTGAGTTTTCCAACTCAATGCAACTATGAACACGTTGACTTTTGTAGGCATATTAGCAAACCAATATCAAATGATTATAGATATTCAACTCATCTTCACTGTCAGAGGTTCAATTCATGCTGAGAAAAATTATACCCAAGGATTTTGTGTTTATTATAAACCACAAAGTGCCCACCCAACAAATAGTGTGTCTAGTAACGTAATGCATGGAAAACTAAATCTAGCTCGTGGTCATGTGTCGGTTAATTTCTCCTGTGATGCCTCAAATTTCTGGATCTGTACGCAAAAACATTGTCTTCCTCCATCAACATTGCTCCTCAGCCAATGCATGATGCATCATAGAAGATGATATAAGATTTACTAGCTTTAAGAAGAATAAAAAAGGTGTGGAGTCAAGAATCTCTTTGAGCTCCTGAAATGATTTCTCACATTCTTCTTACCACAAGAAAATAACACCTTTCTTTATAAGAACAGTAATAGGAGAATCAGGAAATTAGAAGTGTTATATGAAACACCTCTAATATCCATCCTACTCCATGAAACTCTTGGTATCGAGCACATTCTTGGGATGCTCAGAAAAAACTACAACAACCAAATTTTTATTTTCAAGAGATACACATAATTCTAAAATAATATTTCCTGATAAGTGGACCTTGTCGATCTAGTAGCCGCAATTAGAAATCTTTTCATAAAGATGATGCTCTCTCATTGTACTCTAATCATTCTCAAGATTTTTGGCATGGTCGTTATGAGTGCATGAGTACACAAAGATGACATACCCAAAGGCCATGAAAAAAGAGTCCAAATAGGGATAGAAACACCTATTAATCTAATCCAAGAAAATGGAACGTGTGTTCCTAAGAACGAATGGAATTAAAAGATACTCATATAGACCATACATGTTACGAAAAGATGTACGAGGTATCTCTGATAGTCTGCCTCGCACCTGATGATTACCTTATATCATGTTAATCATAGAGAACAACTTTTCCCCTCAGAGCTGGTCAAAGAGATTAGCTGTTCAAGGAATTTTATATTGGTTCTTGACCGTAATCTAGTTCATCCTTCTGTAATCATCACATAGTCATAGAGTTTCATCCACCTTCTTAGAGAAAAGCACATGTGAACCCCATGAAATTGTACTAGGCCATATAAATCCATTGTCCTCTATGACCTCTATCTGCCCCTTGATCTCCTGAAGCTGAGTATGGGCTATCCTGTAAGAGTACTGGACAATAGAGCTTCTAATTGAATAAGATCAATTTTAAACTCAACCTATCTCTTAAAAGGTATGCTTGAAAAGTCATCAAGAAAGACTTCCCTAAAATGATCAACTACTTGAAGAAAATTAGTTTGAAGTAGACCCTGATCCTCCATGAAAATATTTTCAATCTAGGCAGTCACTCCACAAATCCCATGATGCTTAAGTCCTATTCTCCTACCCTGAACATCCCTCTTGCCATTGAAAAGATAATTTTTGCCTTCTGGAGATGTAAAAGAAACCCTTTGGGATAACAGTCTACAAAGGTTTGACAGTGGACCAACCAATCCATCCCGAGAATGAAATTGGAACCCATATTCTCAAGAATAATGAGATTCCACAATAAAGGGTAACTACCTACCTCCAGGGGATAGTCCCTGCAATGGCATATTCCCTCCATCCTTATTCCCAATTGTGTATCGAGGGTCATTACACCATAGTGATATTGTACCTCCAGTCTGAAACATTCCACAATATATAAAGAAATAAAAGAGTTTGAATGGCCTATATGAAACAAAGAAGATCCTAAGGTATCGACTGTAAGGCATGCAATTGACCCAATCCATGTCCCTACGCAACAAATGGACTACCACGATCAGGAATGATCTCCTGGCACTAATGGTGATTAGGGATCAGACTACCATCACCTCGACCTTTTCCTCGGCCAGATCTACCGGTGGTACTCGAACTCCCCACCTGACATGGCACAAAAGAACTCACACCTGAAGGTGGAGTTGAAGCTGATCCTTTTCAACTAGAAGCTGGTGGAATGGCCCTGTAAAAGCACTGATGATAACCTGTATAGCCATAATCCTTGAACACCTTAGTGTCTCTATCAGACTAGGGATTCTTATGCCCTTGTTTTCCACACTAATGACACACTATATAGGTATCATACTAGAAACTATGGTTGCCACATCCCTGATGATAAACCTCGAGGGAACATTTCCTACCACTAGAAGAACTATTTTCTTGACGCATCACTGATCCATTAAACCCACTACTCGCTCTGTCCCTCAGGTTATACTTAGTTATAAGGGGATGATCAAATATTGTAAAATGGTAGGAAGGATAAAGACAATAAACTGAGTTCGGATGGCTTACTGGATCCCATCCTCCGAATTTTTATCACGTGAAAGCGCATCATCGGCTACATGCATTGAAAAGTACTGTAAATTAGTGAAACACGCTGAATATTCCATAACTGACATAGAATCTTTCTTGAGATGCATGAACTCTATGTATATGTCATCTCTCAATGACTAAGGGAATAAATGATCATCGATGATAGTTTGGATGTCAACCCATAACATTCCGTGATGACGTTCAACCTGGGTAACAACATCCCACCAACGCCTGGATGAATCTCGAAGCATGTATGTAGCAAGATTAAATCTCTGCTCTGGAGGAATATATAGATGATCTAAGATAGACATCATTCCCCATATCCAAGACATAGTAGCATGAGATCCTCCATCCCAAGAAAATTTATGAGGTTGTTGCTGCTGGAACTTATAGGTTAGATCAACCACTGTTGGTGAAACCTGTGGGGAACCTTGCATGGACTGTATCGGACATAAGAAACTATCATGGACATGGGACGTCCCAGATCTAGATGAATGATTGTCGATTTTAATATAATCTCTTGAGGGGTTTTCATGTAATGGTGGAAAACTTGTTCAATATTTACATGATTACTTTTCTGTTTATGATCCAAGGTCATAAAGATAGTGGTCTAGTCAAGCTAACAGTAGAGTGTCTTTATGTTCTACTGGTGACCCCTTTTTCTCAGATAATTGAGATGCTTATTCTTTAGTCACTGTTGATTAGACCAAATATTTTGGCCTATATAAGGCATTCACTCTTTTTTATCTCATATGGGAACTCGTAGTCATAAGTGGAAAGGAGCCAGAACCATATGGGGATGTTCTTTCTAGCTAAATCCAGCCATTTGTAAATTTATGCCTTTTCTTCATCAGATTTACATGTATCCATCCAGTGAGCCTATAATAGATTATGATATTGTTTTCCCACTGATTGGAGTAGAGTACTTTTGGATGTTTACGGGGATCTATATATCGTTGACACTGATGTTTTGAGCACCTCTATATATGAAATAATTGGAGGTTGGATAACATATAAATATATAAGTATCTTGGAAAAAGAAATATTTCCTTTTACATTGGAGATTTATCTATTGTGAGGTCAAACAAGGTGGATGTTAGTAGTAGATTACCTAAGATCCATCTCAATACTACCATGAGGAGGACTAGTGTGGTAATGACCATATTTGACATTCAAGGAAGAGTAGACAAACCCTTGCGATGTTCAGAATGTGTCTCAATTGACCAAAAGGAAATTATCATTGAGAGGATTAGAAATATGGGTCATGTTATATGTCTAGGATGGAATATGTTGATAGGAATTTTAGAATTGTTCATGGATATGGGAATGTTGTATAATGGTTTCCAAAAGATTCTTATAAACGTCTGATGTTATGAGAATGTGAATCAACTATTGAGATGCTTCTAGAATATGTCGATGAGTTTTCTCACTATTGATATGAATATAATCCTATCTCGATGAATGTCCCATTCTCACATGGTGATCCTCAGTTGGGATGGGAGTGTGAGATGGATCCCAGGACTTTAAGATATGCTTCTAATCATTCTTGGAAGTGACATGGACTACCCCACGGTATGTTCTTCCCTTTCATGGTGATACCCTATTGGTGTTGGAGTATGAGCCTCATTCGTATATGAATTATTCAATGGACTATGTCAAAAAACCTCAAGAATGGGAAATAATAATATGATATTCCTTTTTCCCCTTGAATGATGTTGTTGTAGTCATTCGTTAGTTGATGTTGGAATATGCATCTAGCTTCTGTGATCAGCATGAATACACTCGGTAGATTCACTGATAAGAATATGAACCCCTCTTGATACTTGTGTAATTATCCCATGGTTAGACCTTGCCAAAATGGGGATATATACTTGATCCCAAGCCTTTAGAGTATGTTTTTGGACTTCATCGACACAAATATGATCTTTTTCAGAGGCATGTTCCCTTCTCACTTGTTGATCCTTAGATATAATGGGGATATGAGCCCGATCCTAATGCTTTGGAATATGCCACCTGAATTATTCGATGGGCATCTAACCATGTCCCAAGGCATGTATCTCTATCACCTTGTGAGACCCAGTTGGAAAGAGAGCACGATCCTAGTCTAATGCCACATAATTTATCAGAATATGTTGATAATTATCGAATATGGGTCCACAAATATGTTATTTCTCTGGGGCAACATCTTTTTGGTGATAATAAAAGTGTTTAGTTATTCCAGTTGTAGGGATAGGAATATGCACATGTCCTATTATCTTTATTGGTTATAGAATATTTCAGAGGAGTTCTTAAAATGTTGATTAAAAATATGGGCATTTTTTAAAAGTGTTTGAATGGATATAAGGCTTTACATTTTTCTTCTCCACTATATACTTGTTTATATCTTTGATTGAAGCAGGAATATGAGGCCACTTCTTTACTCTTTATAGATCTATAATATTCTGATGGTCTTCTTGCATAGGGATTGGGATATTCACCTCCACCATGTATTTTTTAGTAATACCCCCCATAGACATAGTCTGAATGAGCAAGGATATTGTCATACATACTTGTTGCTTCCATAATACTCCATTAGGGATCCTAATTATGAGTGGGGATATAATCCATCTGTTAGAAATCTGTCTCCTTCCTCATATCACAAGCCTTCTTGTTTCATGTGTATGGGTGTCAAAGGTGGAAGAGTTTTGGATAGTACCAATAGCAGGAGGATGGTGGGTACTATTGGGATGATTCTAGTTATAGTGGTTAACAAGAGCCCACCTATGTGTCCCTTAAACTAGACAAGATTCGTATTTGTCTTTGTAGTCCACCATCATCATATATTTAAGGTGGAAGTTTTCCCACTCCATTTATAATCTCCAAAATAGGTAGGTTTTGGAAATAAGGGCCACTATCTTATTTGAAGATTTCCCTAGTTAATGGGGAATCAATAGTTTTCTATCATAGAGAACCACACAAGAATCTTCTAGGCTTGGTATTTTATCACATAAGTGGTATTACTTGACCATATTGTTCTCCATATGATGTTTGTGCTATCAAGAATGTCAGATCAATTCTCAACCCACTGGAGATGTTTTGTAGGTGATTTACTAGAGAAATCACTAGATAAACAAAAAATAATTTCAAATATCATGATGTTGATATTGAGAGAAGTATTTATATACACACAAACAATAATGGACAAGGTCACCTATTAGTGAAATATCATAGGCATGTTGTGCTCAATCAGATATGCATGTTTAGCACAATTTTCTTGTTATTCCCATTCAAGTCATTATGCTTGTTTGGACTTACCAAAATGAGGATGTACTTATTTAATGATGCCTCTAGTTATAGAGGATCAAATGTAATATCATTCTGGTCTTACTTCGTTGTTTATATAGGAAATATAAATATGTTGTTCTATTATAATTAACTAATAATTCTGTCATTTGAGATATTCAAATCAATTATTCCCATTTTTTCATATATCATGGAAGAAAAAATGGCACAATGAATAATAACCCAGTAATTTTTTATTTCAATGATTCATATTAGGTTCCCCATTTAATTTTGTGTATTGTATGAAAAAAATGGCTCAACGGATGATAAATCAAGCATTTATTATAAGAGAGACTCACTTCAGGTTCACCATTTTTTTTCTGTATGGTGTGAAAAGGAAATGGATCAATAAATTATAAACCAATGATTTTTTATTAGATATATTCACATCGGGTTCACCATTTCTAATTTTATGGCTGAAGAGATTACTAAGGAACCCCTTGATGAGGCAGGCCTAGTTGGTCCTAATGGTTGATTTCATGGGGTTAATTTCTTGCACAATCATTAACATGGGTTCTCCATTGTTCTTCATAAAGAAAACTCACAATGTTCCCCTGTCCATAAAGGGGTACAAACCCGCTTTCCAAAGGTATGCGTCTAGTTAGGGTTTTAGACCCAACAAATCTTAGGGACTTTCAATGGTCGAGTGGATGGAAGGATGGACTGATCACACCCTTTTGAGTGGATTTATTTCCTAACATGGGACTCAATTATAGATTTATGATCTGTTCATTCATATCATCCAAATTATGTTATGGGTTGAATATCCAAACAATATGATTATAGGATAATTCTATATACATACAAAATAAAGTGGATATCATTAATGAGCTGAGGAATGAGGATCACATTTTTTAATACATATATTTCTATCCATGGTTCTTCATCCATTTTTTGATTAATGGGTAACTACTATGTGGTGAAGTTGTATAATTAGGTATTTTGGAATTTTTTGCCACGTAGGGAGGTTGTTGACATTCCGATGAGAGTATTGGGCCCTTATGGGGAACCCTATGTATTTTGGATTTTATAAGAATCAAGATCCATATAGTTATTTAAACCTATTTAGTTTAACATCATGATAAGAAGATATATGGTGTGGGTATTGAGGAACCAAATGTGTGATCTCATGTCTCGAGGAGAATTCCAACATATTCAAGTTAATGATGGAATTAGAGTGATTTTAGATCGATCATGACCTTGAAACTAGTCCCTAGGTAGATTCCAATATGTTTAAGGGATCATTGTATCATCCCACTCATCGGTTATTATACACAGGGGTTTCCATGGCTAGTAGAGATTCATGATGCCAATGAGAACTTCATTATGGATCCCTAAGACCACATATGTTATGCACAATGTGAGAAACAATGGAAAAAAAGTTATAAGTGTCATTACAAATGGATGTAAGAAACTGTGTGCTAAGAATTCCCTTGGGATGTTCAATATAGAGCTCAAGCCAGGAAGTGCCATCCTACATATCCTTATTATGGTAGGAATTTGAGTCATCATAGTCTATTTGTTTTCTTAATCTGTTGAGAGATGAGGTAGAGGGATCAACTGATGATAATGATTGAGTCTCAATTGTTGAAATTTATTGACTTGATACTTACATCGAAATATATTTTTAATTAATATTGGCCATACGATGGTGTTCAAGGTCTCATAGTTATTGTAGTAATCAGATTTCACATAGATGAGTTGATTGGGGCTTACACCCTGAATTTTCACAATACATGAGACATATTGTGTTATCCTGCTAATCGGGGCTTAAACTCTGAGGTTGAACTTGCCTATTTAATTCCATGCGATGCAAAATTATATGATTATTTCAGTCCCCTAAGACCATTTCAATAGTGATTGATGTGTGAAAAAGGTAATGAAAAAGGATAAGTCTCACTACTTATTGATGTGGGACTTTTATACTGAGACTACCCTCTAGATGTTTGATATGGAGATCGAGCCTTAGAGAGGTTTCCTACATATCATGATTATGGAAGGAATCAAATTTCGTGTAGTTCACAGGATTGGGGATTACACACTGATGATTCCCTCTGGTTGGGCCTTAAAAACCATGGGTGGAAAAGGTTATCAAGACATACGATGACTTATTTACTTAGCATTATTTCATAACTAATAATCATTGATTGACTACTCGGAAAGCCTTCATTTTTTAATCAATATGTCCAATAACGCCTACCAGAAATTTTCAAAAAAACATATAATCTATTTTACTTATCAGGGGTACTTTTAATTATGTAGAAAGAATATTTTAAGGTTTTACATGATTATGTATATCATTTTCATAGGACCTCACAAGACCTAGATTGTTGGCCCTGGGAGCCATCACTTGCCCAGGCTAATTTTTACAGAAGGTGTCACATGATTCCTTTGACATCCCTAGGTTTAATCGTAAGAGTGGGATGACACTTATTTACGGCATCATAAGAGCTACTGTGACATGTATCAAAGGCTACCTCAAGTCCTAGATGACATGTCTTGAGGGCAACACGAGACCTGAATCTCTTTACAATAGGGTTTTCATGATCCAATTGATGTGGCCAGGGGCTACTGTGATACTTAGCTGACATGACTGGGTGCAGTATGTTAGTAAGTAAATATGTCCTAAGGACATTAAAATGATTGGATGGTGAGATTGGAGGGATTCATGAGGCAAAGGTGTCATTCCCAGGGAGAACTATCTGACATTCTTCAACAATTCACCAGGGACTTCACATTATCCAAATAGTATTTAAAAGGGATGTCATGATATATAGGGGACATACTCCAGTTCATTTACGTCTCTTAGATAGTTCACACGAAAAACATGAGCCTCGGTGTATATGTCCTTCATGTAAGTATTAAACTTTTATTCAATGTTATATCCATTTATATTGCAAATGAATTAGATTTTCTCATTTTTATTTCATTGTAATTCTCAAATTATTTTGCAGATTTGTGAGATTTTCATTGCATGTATTTCCAAAAGTTATTTGTGTGATCTATGGGTGATCATGCAATGTCTATTATGCATGGTGGAAGCTCACTCGAGTATTTATAGGGTATCATACCAGATGGATGACTTGTTTTTCGTGAGATACACCACACTGATTAAACTACTTTGGTGTTTGGATGAAAAAGGGACAATGTCACCTTCAGAGAGTCTCCCTTCATGCTGCAATAAGTTGTGGACCTCTCCATAGGATATAATTCATTTATCTTGTTCTATGGGTCATATTTATGCCTCACAACCCTGATAATTATTTAGTTTTCATATTTTGTATCATGAAAATGTAGGATGGAGCTGGCATAGGGCATTAGCATCATGAATCTTCTTGAGTCACTTACAACGATTGCTCTGAGGGTGTGATATGATTTTTAGTGACATAATGACCCTCACATAAAAACATCCATTTATAGATTATTTACAATTAATGTGGATGTTTTTTCATATATGGATGCCTAATAAACTTCATATTGTCACATTGATATATACATTAGAATTTGTGATAACACAGACCCTCTAGAATCCCTTCATGTGACGTCAGGTGACCATTTTAGGAATTTTAGTCAGACATGGATGGATTTTAAATGGGACAATGTGAGATGATGTAGACTGGTTAAGGGGTCTAGCAAGACCATGATTCACATATCCATTTTGTGTCTCAAGAATTTTAAAACTGTAGAAGGTTTCCGCCCCTTCACTCTTTCTTTACATTATATTGTTTTATAATGGTGGGGAGTGTGTTAAGGGTCTTGAGTATTGTTGAAGAAAAATATTATACCTCTTGGTGATACATCACATTTCAAAAAAGGTATTATTGATATGCATAAAAAATTAGGGAAAACTAATCTATTTGTCCTTAGGGAGACAAAGGGGGGTGAGAGGTTTCTAAGACATACATGAGGCTCTTTGTGTGATGAGGATGATATGTTGGAGGTCATTCAGTAGATGAGGTGGACATGTAATCGGGGACTCGTGGAGTCTTTTAGATTAAGGTAGTTGGGTCACATGATGGTTACAACCACGAGGGGAACTGGATCCTCCCCCTTTATTTCAATTATCTAATTTTATAATTTCTTACGGGTTTTGTGAGTTTTCTCAAATGTTGTTATGGATAATCATTCTCCCCATTAGTGATTCATTGCATGTGTTTTATGAGCTCACGAAACCCCTTCCTTTTGGATATCTCTATCATATTTCCAATGTATTTTTAGATGGTTTTTTTGGTGATCAATAGTTGACAAGCTCTGTGTCCTGTGGGAGCTTATATTGATACCATTTCATGACCAATTGTTGTATTGGTTACCCTTTTAGAAGCATAAAGGGGTTTCAAAGGGAATTACATTTGACCTTCCTCAGATTATACATTGTCCATGGTGTCATCACGTGACCTCATGTTGTCCATGCAATAGTGTATCCTTTATTAGATCAGAAGATCCATTGGTCTCGTAGACATTCTCCATCCTTTAATTGTGTGGGGAAAATAATACCCATATCCAGGTATTTCATCATTTGTTATTTTCATGATGCTCTTTTGGTGGGAGTCAACCCCATAAGAGGTGAAGTCAAAACGACCCTTTCCTGAATTGTTTTTAAGAAGTCTAGGACCAATAACCAATGATAATTTATAACATAAATCTAAGAATCATACACATATAGTTTTGGGTATCTTTGGACCAATGAGTAGTTTACATCTTCGGTAGATGCCTCAGGTTGGACCAACATCAATTAGTGACCTTTACAACATTTTCAACCTAAGCCATAGGTCTATCATAGGATAGAATTAATATTGTATTTATATATACAATGAAATAGATAATGAACCCTACATTTTATAATTTTTAAATAATAAGATACTTAGTACATAGAAATCCTAAAACTATATAGTTATTATGAGTAATACTTCCCCAAAATTTATTACCTATTTTTTTCTATTCTACAAGTTTTCTCAGTGATTTTCACCTCAGGATACCACTATGATTCAACTTTGTAGACAAGTGTACTTTGGGAAATATAAGTTCAATATGATGAATTCAACAATGTAATCTTCAATTTAATTTAGGTAAGTCACTTGTCAGGGTTTACACCCAAGACTATAATAGCAGTCAATGTCCCATACTGAACTGGGTTAAGACCTTATTATAATCATTCATATCCCCAAAGATATAAATATTTATCCAATGTGTTTAAGGGATATATTGGTCACACTGATCTTATAATGAATAAAATATTTATGTGTTCTAAAATACCATAAAAAATTCTTAAAAACTCATTCTAATAAATTAATGGGGTTACATAAACATTTCATTATATCATAACATATAAAAAGGGATATAGTTCATAATCATTTTCTCAAAGCATAATGCATGAAAAGATGCAGGTTTTATTAGAATTTAATCATGGTATATCTTGTGTAAATTGAATAAGTTTTTTATGTATCTTCCCATAAAAAACAAACATTGCAAGGGATAATAATAGTATCATAGGTTCATATCCCTATCAAAGAGGAAGTTACCTAAAATGATATCATCTTAGATGTAGAATGATTTTGAATGATATATCACATTGAATGTTTCTTGAGAAAGAAAATATTACATTAAAAATCAATTTTAGAAACAAAATTAATTTTAGATATCCATTTGTTTGATAATAAACTTGAAAACATATAATGACTTCTTATAAAATAATTTAAATATTTTTTTAGGAAAATATCCTTTCTACTAAAAAACACATTTTAAATAGTAAAAATAGTTCCAAATCCTTTTCACTTTGAAATCATTCGATTGAAATATAAAAAAGAAAATATTATGTATATAATTTATTTGAATATAAATTTAATATCTTTTATGGGAAGCATTAAATCTTTTAGCATTCATAGGAGTGATAAATAATATTCAAGTCGTGCGTGTAAAGAACAAAGATTCATTTCTCATTTTTTGTAAAGGCCAAACAGGAATTGTTTGAAAATTGATAGGAATATTCAATTCAGATTTTTTATTGAAAATTAAAATATGGGAAAAATATAATTAATAAAACATCTAAAAATTATGAAAACGTTTTTGAAAACATTTTTTGAAAACAAGTTTTTGGAAGAAAAGAGATTTTGAGTGAAAATTCTGTTATTCGTAAAATCGTTATTTTGAACTATCAAGTACATAAAGAGAGGAAAATTAAGTAAAAAATATTATTATCTTGAAATAGATATAGTAGGATAAAATACATCATTTTATTTAGATATAGATCATAAACATTCATCATTGGATTCATAATTATTATGAATCTTTATAAAGGATTAAATTGTAACATAACTCCTACCACTTCAAAAACATTTTATTATAAGATCCATGAAAGGGTAAATTTTAGAGAAACCCACCATATCATGATAAAAAAAATTTATGATATTAAATTTCTATCAGGATGTATATACACCCCATAAAAGAATATAGGTGTATAACAGAACATATGCCTTAATGAAAGAAAAAATGAGACAAAAACTTCCTTACAGATTTAGTAATATTTTTAATTGTAAACCCAAATAAAAAATATCATCAGATTAAACATTTAATATCATGAAATTAATATTATTTATAATATAAAATTTCAAAAGGGTAGTATATACACCACACAAAAGAAAAGAGTGGTGAATTTTCATATGTCTCCCAGAAATAATAGAGAGACTACAAATCCATTACATTAAGTCTTCAATTCAGTCTTACAAATTCAAATATCGTGTATAAAAAATTTCAGTTTTTTATAAATATATTAGCATACCAAATTTTTATATATCATACCATAAATTATATTATTATTACATTTTAACATGTTTATTAATAATTACATGTTGAACTCGCGTTTTTGGAAATAAATTCATTGTTTTTCATGTATGTTTTCACTCATTAAATTTGGTCCTATTGCCTCAATAAATGATTCATCATTTACATATTATTAAAAATGATATAAATATAATTTTTATTTATTATATAATTATTTAATGTAATACAGATATTTTAATGATAGAAAATCAAATACATAATTATTGGAGACAATATGATATATGTATGTATGAAAGTAATTTCTATATTCATATCGAATTAAATGATAGAAAAGTAAAAGATATTTATGATAATTCAAGGAAACAATTATTATGAATATATTGCATATTATCCTTAAAACCATCCTTAATACCACCCATGTAATTCATAAATGAATCACATCACTTTAAGATGTGGTACTCCACCATACACACAAGTGACATTATTGTATTTCCACAAAATTGAAAGTATGTAGGTATATTTGGTATAATAATTCAAGAATACTAATAACAAAATAAATATAATATAATAATAAATCCATAACTATTTCTAGTCTCTAGATGTGATAATGTTTAAGCAAATGACATCACTTCGAGATTCGGTAGACTGCCTTACACACGAATGGTGATTTTGTAACCCATTCGATGGAAGTGGAAATGTTTGTAAGTTATTAACTAAAAATAACTAAATATTAGATTATTTAATATTATTATTTTACTATATACTAATGGTATAATATAATTTATAGATGTGTAGAAAGAAAAAAATGATCATTAATGAACATTAGCTCATCTTCAGGTATCCTCCTTAAGATTACAGCAAAATCCTTCCTTGGTAGGATTTATATAAAAAATACGGCATATAATATGAGATCATGGATTTGGGAAGTTAATTTTTCAGGTCATATCTAAACCAAAATCACTTTAATGTGTGAATAGAGGCATAAAAGGGGTCTTTTTAAAAGTTAGGTGAGTGGAAAACATGTAATGTTTTGAATGAAATAATTCCCCTCACATTATTTTCATGTCCAAATGCTCCAATAATTGACCCTTATAGATACTATAAGTCATAAGGTCTACATATGTTCATAAAATTTGGTTTTCTAATGTTTTATTTCATTTTTTATCCCTATTGTTTTGTTTAACCCCGGTTAAAACCACTTCTACCATAATTGTGGTAAATATTTTTTACATCTTTTTCTTTTCATTTTAGTCAAAATTGAAGTTCAAAATTTTTTATGATATAAATTATTATGATTACAAATATCCAAACTATTGTTCCAAATTCCATTCAAAAGGAGGGAATTTTTAATTTAAATGTATTCCTAGAGACCTGATGAGAAAAAATGATTTGAAAAGACAATTTTCAAAAGTTTACAATGTTTTTATTTCTAATTTCATTTAAAAATTCACTAAAATGTCATAAATTTCATTAATTGATATATAATTTACCTATAAATTCTTTATAACTAATTTAAAATATAGGTTAACTTTGTAAATAATTTAAATGAAAATGTAGTTTTCAATTAATATTTAGCGTTTTTCACTAATCATCATAAAATTAGTCATTTTAGTAAATTATAAAAACACAACCCTTATAAAATATTATTTTATAAATTCATAAATGTAACTAATTTTATAAGAAAAATTCTAAAATTTTAAAAAAATACATTAAAAACCCCACAGAGACAATGAAAAGGTTGGTTTTTTTAGAATTGTTTTTTTTTCAATCATAAGATGATTTATATTCTCTATATGTATAAAAATAATAAATGAATGAATATAAATTATAATTTATTCATATATAATATATAAAATTCATTTAAAATATTTCTCAAAAGGTATTGTTTTAATTTATTAAAATAGAGAAACATTATGCACATTGAAATAATTTTTAGAAAAAACACTCTTTGAGAACAAAAAATAAATATATATTAAAATAAAATATAAAGTTGTTCCAAAAGTTACTTTGCAGCATAAATATAAATAAATAAATAAAATTTTACTTTTAAAATAATGGGTCTTTATATTAATTATTTTCCTGAAAATAATTTATAGTTTTTAAAATCTCTGTATTTTTCATTACTCAACAAAAAAATAACATTTTCTGAAAAATCCAAAATTTTGCCCAAAAAAATAAATATGATTATTTCAAAAATGTAGTTAGTTTTATAAAATATATTTAGAAAAATATCTATTATTTACTTATATTTTTTTATTATAAAAAAAACATTTTTGATGAAAACATAATTTAAAAGAGTATAATTAACTTACTTAAAATAAATTTATTATTAACTAAGAATTTATAATTAACAATATATTGAAATAGACATTTATATGTATATTTCAAAAACATGTTTATAAAATAAATTGTTTTATTTTTAAATAATAGTTTATGAATGTAACATTTAATAAAATACTATTTCATTGTTCAATGAAGCTTGATATCACATATCAGGCATGCTATTATTGTTTCATGTAAGGAAAAATAAACACAGTATTTTTTATAAGGAATAAAATAATCATTATTTCATGTCAATCAAGCTAAAAAAATATTCCATGTTACAAATAATATCAAAATCATTAAATTTCATTGAAAATATATATTTCCAATAATCATTTGGTGTTTCATTATACCCCCCTTAAAATGAATCCAACCCACAAAGTTCAACTCGGTCATCAAAGGTTTGAAATTTTAACATTACATCATAGATAATGATATAATAAAAAACTCTTGAAAAATATTAATTTATGTTCTATGTTCTTCAGGAATAACACATACTCGGATTCCAAGTAGGATAACATGGTTGTGAAGTGAAGACATATATAAAGAAGAGAAAACTAACACCCCAATACGGATGGAGGGTGATAGAGCGCCTGGTTAGGATGAAGTTAATGAACATGAATAAATAAACCAAATAATCATGTAAAAGGTCATTGATATCATCAAAAATTACGATAACATGACAACATTTTATATCAAGATCCATGTCATAAAGTTGTTATTTTTCATGAGAAGTAATAATAACATTATTTAGTTAAATATCATAAGTACAATCTCATCCATTGGTTGTGACGTGATAATTTTCCCCATTATATAATTCTATAGGAAATAAAGATTAATATATTGTTCATGAATGAATAATGGGTCATAAGATCCATAAATATAATGATAAGTAATTCTATCTATATTTAGTTTAAAAATAATTACAATGGTTATCCAAAATAGATAAAACTTCATGTGGTAAATTAATACATTAGTCTCTTAATCCTAATCTAATATTCAAAATACATTATAAAAATGTTCAACATAATGAACCTCAAAAAATTCAAAAATAATAAAGAAGGAAATAAAATTTCTCCAAATAAAATTAACATTATTCATCCAAATATCATTTAGTGTCTCTTATTGGTCACATGAAAAATATGTCAATACCTAGGTCATATATTCTCTTAAATCATGATAATGACCAAAATAACATAAAAACACAATGGATATAGGCAATATTTATCATTACTTTAATAAAACCATATATTTTTGAACATATTCTATAGATCAAAAAATGACTTAATATTTAACAATAATAACATAAAAAACTTATGAACAATTACCTTATCATTTTTGAGGTCATAAATACTACTAAATTTTCATTAATAATCTCAATAATCTCTTTACCCAATATGAACACCATTTTATAAACCTCATGAAAATATTAATGGTATCTTCACTTAATCAAAATATTACATTTCTATTAAATGACATTTCTATTCCAACAGCACCAATTCACAAATTCTTGAATCTATTTAATGGAAAAAATACCTTGGAACAATCCATTGATGTTTAAGGATTCTAATAACCCAAATTAGGGTGATAAAATATAATTCATTGAATCCTAACAGAAAAATATATTTATCATTCCACTTTCTTCAAAAAACATTGTCCAAGATCCATCAGCTTATTCCTTAACCATTTTCCTCTAATATGTCAGTTTTAGCCTCTTTATCATTAGTAATATAGTTTTTACCCATTCAAAATTTTTGATTTCTTCATAGGAAATAACATATGGAAATAGATTTTTATAATTTCCATAAATTCTATATATGAGACATTCAACCATAATTGATTCCTTAGGGGGACCATTAATCTCAACAATTTAAGAAATTTGACTTTTTATTTTTTTATTTATAGTTTATTTATTGCTTTCTTTATTCTTTAAACCTAAAACAACTACATGTTTCTCTTATACATTCCATTGAGTGATTTTTCTTTGATTTTTGACATATTAGAAACTTCATTGTCTTTCATCCATGTTCTCCACAACTCATACACTTAAAAAACTATTTCATTCAATTCATTAATGAATCCAAAGAGATAGTCAAGGTTCTCTTTTCTAATAATGTTCCACGATAACAGATTAAGAATAATCCAAAAATCATTCACTCCAATATTCATTCCATTTGATTGATCATAAGAAATTTTCAATCATATTTAATGTTAAACTAGTACTCTTTGGTTGACCCCATTAAAAAAATACAAAATAGATAGTTTAAAAAACACTAATCATAGATGAAATCTTATTAATCATGACAATTACAAAGAGGATTCCTAAATCATTACACATTTTCTTCAATGTATAATACTTTATTTTTATCCATGGTAATTCATATTCATTATTTATTTAAATCCTTTTTTACGTTTTTTAAATTTTTTGTGAATTTTGAAAGTATATACCATAGAACAGTAACATTTTATGCGATGTAAGGACCGTTATCATGCATCGAGTGATGATTGAGTTTTTTCGGTGTTCCCTTTTTAGTGTTGTTTCTGCACAGTACCTTTGATCCTGATTCACATCAACTTGTAGTATATAGTTAGGGATGTAATTTCATGGAAACCACTACCTTTATCCTTTGACAAAATTTTATTTCATTATCATACACATTGAAATATAATTATATATATCCATAGAGAGATCCCTCAATATATCCTTATAAATTTCTATATTGATATCACTACCAGTTTTTCATACTAGTTTTAAACGTATAATTAAACCATTTATTTGATACAAATAATACCAACCTAAGATTTCTATATATGGATATTATATATTTTCATATGTATATTCATTATATTACACCGTCATATGCCTAAGGACTGAAATGATTAAATTCCCTTGGAAATGTGTAACCCAATCTTCTTAACTCATTAATTATCTTTAATATCTCCCACAAATATTTTCCCCTTTATTAATATTAAATAACAAAATTCTATCTTACATGGGGAAAGGAAACATAAGTGTAACATCCCATCCATGGATCCAATAAATGGTTCCCCAGGCCATTGGGTCGCATAGAATCCAGTGTGTCTTCCTATATTCTAGAGGCTATTGACTAGAAGTGAGGGCCTAGGATGTTTCTGTGGGGATTCTATGAATTCATATCAATGTTTAAAACTTCAGAAATGTGAAAGAAAATAAATAACATATAGTATATAAAGCTCCAGAATACTATAATAAAAAATAACCCAAAATATAGTCATATACAATATGATTATCTTGTCAAGTTTCTAAAAAGAATGAAAATATGTATACAAGAATCTATTATAGTACATGTATAAAAATGAATAAAAAGACAAAATGGACTATCTCCAAATAGAATCTTGAACCTAGCTCAGTATTATGATCCCATGATCCTAAAAATGATCAAGACATGTATTGTATAGTGGGTTATTTCCCTAGTTCGTACATGCATCCCTAAATTCAATCTAGGTACCAAACAATAGCATGAACTAGGGTTAAGATAATACATAGTTTTCCACCTGTAATTATGTCAATAAAAAATACATTCAGGGTATCATGAAAAATATTAGTGTGAAATATATCATAGGTATATGAGTACTAAGAGTAATGAATCAATTATTTTTGGAACTTGTCTATCCAAATATAGCTATCAAGGAATAAATATTCAGGTAAAATTATATGATGGATACTGTAAATATAGAGAATCCATTCTTTTTAGTCTACCAATTAAAGTCAAATTCCCATACTAGGGCTATCTTTCAACATAGAAAAAATATCCACTATAGAAAAGTCATGTATTGTAGTGTAAACATCATCAATGACCAAGCTTTGTAACCTGGTTTCATCTATAAATGCCTCACCATGAAATAAAATTTTCCATATTAGGAATGGATGGAGCAAAAGAAAATAAGACCAGAGCATCCACATCACATTCTAGGATGATATCAATGGAAACTTGGTAAATATCTGATTGGAGTCATGTAAACAACACATTCCCAACACAAGTATAAGAATCCATATCTAATGGGTAGACTGGATTGAGGGATCCTACAAAATTCTGATCCAAGGAGAAAATAGTTCCAAGGCATCTGTTACTGTAAAAACAATCCAAGCGTAGAGCAACCCATGTCATCTAATGGAATCGAGATCCAATGAGCTTATCCAATTAATTCACTACCATTTACAATAATCATATCATTTCAATAATTGTTTCATTAACATTCACAATCCATGAGTTATTCTAAATATTTTCCACAATTTCTATAAATTCCATTTAATTAATTTAAAAAATTAAACATCATTAAATCACTTGGAAAATGGGGAATCATCATTATCCTAATAATTCAATTCATTTCATTATTTCATTTATAAATTAATAGGTAATAAAAGTTTATAAGAACCATAAACATTTTATTTAATTCTCTTTTAGAATAAAACTATAGCTAATGAGAAAAAATACAACTGATGAGGTGGTATAACGCTGGTAAGATTCAATTCCACACCACCATGGGTTGCTTAGGCTGGGGCTAACAATGTCAAAAAGTCACAATGAATCTTGTGGGAAACATATAAAGTGTCCAATTCATTCAATTTAATCATTAAAATATTTTTATGGGATACTTCGGAAATTCTACTATGAAAAACAACTGAAACAAGATATAAAACAACCAAAATTTAAGGTGAGTGGTATATGACACCTACCATATAGGAATGGTAGAACACTCATCCAATATCTACCTCTTCCTTCAGAAAAATTAGAATAAAAAAGAATAATGGATGAAAATCCAAGAGATAGGTAACCTTACTTTTCACCAAAATAAATCTATCAATATGAAAAAATAACATCAAAATATGAATAACTAACATATATGTGTGGATTTTGTGAGACAAATTGTGATTAAATCTGAAAAAAAGCTGATGAAATGTGATCAAAAGAATTAAATTCCATTTAAAGGAAGCTATAAATTCTATGGTGTTTTCCAATATATTAAGAGGGAAAATGATTTTATGATTTTAATATATTTAGGGAAAAAAGATCATTTCACTTATTTTCACTTGGTCATAGGGTTGGGTGGCAATATTAGCCAAACTGTGCACCAACTATGTCCTATTCATTACCTCAAGGGTGACATCACAAAGTTCATGCACATTGTTTTAGAAAACATGCGCAAATTATGTTTCACATCTCTTTTCAAACCTGTAGAACCCCCATAAAAGCATGTAGCCCTAGTTACATAGTTTCCTCAAATTTTGCAGCATTTAGAAACACTATATACATCCCTGCTCTATTTTCTCAATCCATACATCTTGGGTCATGTGATTTCTATTAACCAAGTGGCATATCTGATTTCCTCAAAAATTTGGGCTCCGAAAACCAAAAAAACCCCAACCCACCCCCCAATACTCTAATCTCATTAGGTACTCACATTACGACCCAAATAAAGAGTTAAATTGAAGAAAAAGATAAATACATCATAGAGAAACTCAATATCTTAAAATAAGAAACATTGAACTGAGATACATACTAAATGTAAAAAGATATATATATAATCATATATTGAACATAATGTTATAGAAAAATGAGTATAACATTTCAAAATCATACCCTATATATCAAATTTCATAATATGGAGTCATGGAATATTCATTGGTTGTTTGAAAGACTTAAATCATAAAGTAATCAATGAATATGATCGATGAGAGCATAAAATTTTCATATGAGATAGATTTGTTGAATACAAATAAGCATAGAAAATATTTTCCATATTATCAACGGATCGTTTCAAATGATTTTATATCAAAATGGTATCACTCCCCAAACCGCCATAGTAGTTGGGTTTAACTCCCATGACCATCATAACAGAAAAATTCCCTAACTGAACCTAGTTATATCCCCAATCATTTCATGTCTATACCTGAGATATAAATAATCTCCTAATTCATTGGAGGGAGATACAGGTCATCATTATAACATAAAGAAAACAATATTTACGGGTCCCATAAGATAATAAAATTTTCATCATATCATAACCCTTGAAATGAATGGGGTATCATAAACATTTCATCATATCATAACATGTGTAAAAGAGATAGGTTTCATAATCATTTCTCATAGTATAAACCATGAAAAAAATGATTTCATAAAATTTTTATTAGAGTATAACCCATTGAAAATAAAATGGTTTCATAAAAACTTTCTCATGAAAAACAAAATCCATTAAGATAATGAATTATAATGATATACTTACATTATATTCCAAGCTAAGACTAAGATACATCATGTAATATAATCAATGATTGATAATGATTTTGAATGATAAATCACTTATAATATTTCTGGAAGAAGATAACATTTATTTGAAAAAAATATTTGAAACAATAAACATGTCTTAAATCATTTAACTTTAATATAAAATAGAAAATTTATAATGGAACCATTATATAACATCTAAAACATTTCTTGTTGAAATTATACATTTCACTTAAAAAACATATAAAAACATAAAACGTTTTCAAAATAATTTCCACTTTTAAATATATCATTTAAAATATAAAAAAATGAAATTTGATTTGTTGGAGAATAACTTTGAATATATGTTGGAAAATATTAATTACACTAAATAGTCATTACATTGGGAAAAACTATTAAAATAATTCTAGTTAAAAACAAATATTATTTTCTAATTTTTGGTAAAATCAAAATGGGAATTATTTTGATAAAAAACAAGATGATTAATTTCAATTTATTTTTTAAATGTTAAATATATGTTAAAATATATCATTAATAAATCATTTTAAAAATTCTATAAACATTATTGAAACCATTTTCAGCAAAAAAGGATTTGGAAGAAAAGTGTTTTCGAACAAAAATGCCATTTTTCTTAAAAGTATTACATTTATATTTTAAAAACATAATGAGTTTAAAATTATGTTAAAGAATTTATTATTTTGAAATAAATATAAGGGAAGAAATGAAATTATTTCCTAGATATATATATTTTAATATTTCATCATTGGATTTGTAATCATAATCAATCCCAATAAATGATCACTATGTTTTAAAAAAACTCTTACCACTTTGGTAACATTGAATCATAATCACCGGAAAGAATAACATTAAATAAAACATAAGACATAAAACATAACAAAAAATTATTAATTAATGATCTTAAATGTCAGTTAGTCTATATATAAATCCGATAAAATAAGATAAGTACATAACATAACATATGTATCAAATAATGAAAATGGAGTTAAAAAATCCATTACATCTTTAGTAATATTTTGAATTGTAATCCCCAATAAAGAATAAATAAAATTAAAATCTGAACAATATTAAAATAATGTTATTTTATAAATAAAATTTCAATGGTTTAAAATATACACTACACCAAAAAATGACTGGTGATGTCTCCCATTAATAAAAGAGAGACTAGAAATCCTTTGCCTTAAATATTGACATTCATTGTAATAATTTAATCATAAAAAGTAATTAATATAATTATATTATATATATTAAATTTATATTTTTATTAATATAATATCATATATTATTTTATTATGACCTTTTATTACGTATTTATTAAAAATTCCTGGTTAAAGTTGTGTTTCGGGAAATAACTACTTTTTGTGTATGTTTAGACCTGTTGTTTTGGTCCTATTACATCCATCGTGGTTTAATAAACTAAATAATGTATACCATGATATATATATATATATATATATATAATATTCCATATATTTTTATTTAAATTAATTAATAAAATTAAATTATAGGAACAGAAATACACCATTCATGGAGACGGTGTATCGTAAGTACATAGGAACATTGTTTCTGTTTTCATGTGAGATTAAATGAATGAAATGTAAATGACATAATATAATAAAAAATAAATTTTAATGTCAAATATATCACATATTTCCATTAAAACTATCATTTTTACATTCCTTTTATTGTCTTAATGGATCACATCGCTTCGAGAGGTTGTAGTCTGTCGTACAAACAAGTGACGTTATCATATTTCCACAGAATAGAAACTATGAAAGAATATTTGTTTTCATAATTAAATAAAAATAAGAATTTAAAAAATATTTTATTAAATAAATAAATTAATGATTGTTTCAAGAGTCTATTGGTGGTAATGGAGAAACGAATGACACCAGTTTCTGAGGCGGTAATCTGTTGTACACATGAATGATGATTTTGTAACCCATTCAAAGGAAGTGGATATTGATGTGTGTAATTCCCAAAAACTAACAACACATAATAGTATTGAATATAATAATTTTGTTATACCATCACGGTATAATAATAATTTAAGGGTATGTTGGATGAAATAAAACAAAAACGCTCATTGATGAATTTTACCTCTTCTTCGTGTATCCTCCTTAGGTTTGCACCAAGATCCATCTGTGCTGGGTTTCTAAAACACTAATTTTTTTATTAAATGATGTATGTTGGGAAGTAATTTTAGTATGTATTTTTGGATCAAATTTAAATTGAAGGATTGGTGAAGGGAGTATAAGGGGAGGCCTTTTATAGGTGAGGTGTGTTACACACTTGAATTTTTTTTAAAGAATGAACTCCACCCACATTTTTCCATATCACAAGGATCCAATAATGTTCAAATATATATATTAGAAGTTATAAGGTATAATTATGTATAGAAACTAGGTTTTGACATGTTTTGGGTAATTCTTATCATTATATTGATACTTCATCCCACGAGTAAGACAACTTTTACCTTAATCGTCGTAATTATGTTTAAAAATTTTCACTGGTCTTTTTGAATAAAATTTATGTTAAAAAATTAGATAATATGTATTATTTTTAATCCAAATGTATAAAACATTTTTCAAAATTACATTCACAGAGGTGTAAATAGTTAATTTAATTTTAATCGAGCATGCATGGTTAGAATGCAGTTTTTTATAAAGAAAATGTTCAAAAGTTTACAAAACATTTCTATCCAATTTCAATATAAAATTTATTCCAATGAACTATATTTATTAATATATATATATATATATTATTTCACTAATTATAATTTAAAAACCTATTTAAAATATTATTTTACTTTATAAATAATTTAAATGAATAATAATTTACAATTAAAATTTTGTATATTCAATATTCATCCAAAAATTTATATTTTCAGAAAATAATAAAATATTAACCTGAAAATAATATTCATCTTATTAATTAAAAAATAATATTAAGAAATAATTTTATTTAAAGTGAAAATACTTTAAAACAAAACCAACAGAAACGACAATAAAGAGGGTTTTCAAGAGGTGTACATTTTTAAGAAAAAAGAAGATTTATACGAACACGGTGTATAATAATTATTATAATATGAATATTAATTATAATTTATTGATATATTATCTATAAATTTCAATAAAAACATTATTATATAGTTATAATTTAGATTTATTACAATTGAGAGCATTATACTCTTTAAAACAGCATTCAGAATAAACCTTTTTTTAAAACGAAAAATAAAATTATACTAAATTCCATTATAAAGTTGAATAAAAAATAATTTAGTGATTTAAATATAGCAGAAGAATAATTATTTTATTTTAAAAAATAATAGGTTATATAAATTACTTAATTTATTGAAATTAGGTTATAGCTCATTAAAATCGGTATTTTCACATTACAAAGAAAAAATATACATTTTTTAAAAAATCCAGAAAATTCACGGTAAGTTAATTTTGAAATGATAATTTAAGAAATTATGTTTATTTTAAAAAAATAAAATTTCTAAAATTTCTATAAAATAATTATAATATTTTCTCATAAGATAATAAAAATCATTTTTATGGAAAAAATATTTTTCTAATAATATAATTACATTACAAAAAATTTATTAATTATTTAACAAGAATTTATAAATATATTTATATTGAGTATAAAATTTATAATAATATTTTAAAAATTATTTTCTCTGTTAATTAACACCTATTTAATTGATAGGTTATAAAGGTCTTTAAAATAATATTACTTCATGGTTTAGTAAAGCTCGGTGTCACAAGACATGTGAAATGTCATTATTTCATATATCACTAACTAAACTCAGTTATTTGAATAATGAAATATATAATAAATATTTCATGTGACTGTTGATAAAAATTGGGTTGTTTATAATGTGAAATGTACAAAATAATAAATTTAATTCAAAAATTACATCACAAAATCTCGAGGTGTTAAAATTCATAAATATATGTTAAGATTTTTTATTTTAAAATAAATAATTTGTAAACACTTTAAAATTATATGACATATTAATATACATTAAACCTATATCAAATAAACAAAAAAAATCATAGTTTAAAGCCCCCCTACAGTTCCACATTAGTTAAATAATTTAACAATTTTACTCAAAATATTTTCTCTTTCAAATTCTTCTAAAAAGCAATTTCAACATGGCATGGTAGAAGATTCTTTGGTAATTTTAAAATGAAATTTACCAGAGCTATTTTTTATGCCTTTTGATTCATATTAAGACCATGATAGTGTATTTCTTGGTATTTAATTTAACTAGGACATTCCATTTAAGATAGGGTTAATAGGTTCAGAATGAATTGGACTTTTCAATATTTTTCTTCATTATATAAGTCACCATAAAACATTTTGGGTAACAACAACAAAGAGATTCATTAGATGATGCTATTTTTTCATTAAAAAATAAGAAACTGACAAAACGTATTTCAATATAACTTATATCATGATCCATCAATATGAAGAACTGAAATAAGATATATTCTTCTGGGTTATTTTTTGGTATATTTTTTTCAAGTACTAAAATATATGTTTATCATCGATCATACCATGGTATATTAAATACTATTTTTCCATAATAAATCATCCAATATAAAAAAAATATAAACTGATATATTTTCTCTAATATAATGCCATTGTTTCAGAGAAATATTAGACGTCTTAAAAACTGTAGATAAAAAAACCAACAATTTTAAATCATGGAAAATATTAATATGTTTAGATGGAATATTAAATCATTGAAATGAATGAAATATCTATCACTAGTTGATCGATGAAATAAAATTTATTAATTATCATTTAATCAATATCACTATGAATAAATCTAAAGTACCCATGAAGATGATCCTTTGCGCGGTTGGTGGCGACTCGACAGGTACATCCAAGAGACCTGAGATCAAATCTGGGAGGAGGAAAATTTAAGGTTATTATAGCAGGCACTATAGTGGAAATGTAGCAGAACTGTAGTAGGCATTGTTTGGTACTCTATCAGCTGGAACTATTCATCCATCTCGGCTTTTGGATCATCGGTTTGGTTCTTGGGTCCTGCAAGGATTTCGACCCACCAAAGGACTTCGGGCCAGTTGTTTCTGATGGCCTTCAGGCCACATTATGGCCTTAGGGCCACACCAAGGACTTCAGGCCACATGAATGAATAAGTACCAGTCAAAATACAAGGGACAAGGATTTAGTGTAGGTGCATTTACAGGAGCATAGTGAACTAGAATAGGAAGATTGAGAGGGTATGGATTTTCCATTGGTATTAGCCCTCTACAGCTTGGCATAGGACAACTAACTGACCAGCCTTGTGAAGTTGGAGTGCTTATTTCATGACATATGTAGGGGAGGAGCTGTTCCAAGTTGTCTTTTCTGGGTGATTCCTTATAAGACCTACGGGTCATGTAACTGTCTTTAAGCCTTTGGGCCTTGTAAGGGTTCCATATCACCCATGAAAGGAAGATTATAAAAATAATAAAAAAATGAAGGCCTTTGGGCCATTTCAACCCATCACATGGTGATTTCCATGGATCACATGAATCTACCATCACTTGAGAAAAATATCTCTATGTACATGATTTTATTTAGAATTGGGTTTGAAAAATAAGATACTTGAAAACTATAGAATTTTTTCATTACTATTTTATGTGTTATAAATTCATAAAAAAGTCATAGTATTGATCATATTTATATATCAATAAAAATAATATATTTGGAATTAAAATATATAAATATATTTATATGGTATTTCATAAACACACATATGTTAAAAATACGGATAAAAAATATCTCAATTACAATCTTAATCATTTGGATATTTAAATGACAGGACTATAAATTCAATACATGTGAGTCGGTATTTTATCATGATTGATGTGATTTTTGATAACTAGAGTTGAAGAATAATGTCAACCCTCATAATATAATATATTACATAAGCTTCATGTGTTGTACTTTAATGTGGTGACACACATCACTTTATATTGTATATTATAGTATACTACAATGTTTCACAAACTAAGGTATCATGACAGTGATTTACAGTACAACATAATAAATTTAAATATATAAAAAATTGTTTCAAATAATATAATGATAGTTGATGGGTCTCCCAGTCAACCGTTTTATAACCCTTGACCATTATCATGTATTATGATAGATTGGAATGTTATACCATTGATTATTAGTGGTATAGGTAGGGGTTATCCCAAAAATGATAATTGACTATAGGGACAAGATTTTTACATGGTGTGGGGAGGAAGTAAGGAAAAATGTTATTGTATAAAAGGAATTGTTTTTGGAAAACACTAAATGGTAGAGGATAAAAATGTCAAAGTGACTCATGTAGATCTATGTTTTATATATATTTTTTCAATAATTGATTTTTTATATTAGTTATTATAATTCATTTATTATTCTATCCCTAAAAAATGATAATAGTTTTTAGTTGAAAATATTTAAGGAAAATATTATTTGTCTACTCTGTTGGTGGATATATGAGATTATTTGTAGTGATTTGGGTTTATTAGTTGGGTGTGGGGTGTGATCATGTATCTTCAAACATAGTATTATTCAAAAATTAAATCAGATTATATCAACCTTGGATATATATTTTTATATAATGAATGATTGTATTAACTATTATCATTGGAGGATCATACAAAACAATATTTTAGGGAATCACTTGGTCTTAATTATTGAATAAGGTCAATATATTTGGTCTCAATTATTTTGGAAATAAAATATTACATCACCTATTTAGAGTATAATTATTAATGAATATAGTATATAAATAAAATAATTTTAAAATGTGGTTTATGATTATATTAGTTTTTTTCACTAATGTAGTCATGAATTTACCTTTAAAAATTGAATTTAAAACATAATTATTAGATGTAAAATTTCTAACTTTAGTGGTTGCATACCATTTGTCACTTATAGTGCAATGATAAATGATTATTTAAATCAACTATTAGTTTGAAAGTGATTTAATCATATTTTTTACTCTATAGGGTTGATTCATTTTTATTTAATAATAAGTTGGCTGTTAGCTTTCATTTATGTTATAACATTCATTGGTTCATTCAAGTGACAGTGAAGAATAAGTATCATTTACTTGGGATGTAAGATATACATAACTAGTTGAAGGGATAAATCTTATTTTTAAATATTCATTTGGGTTTAGTTAATCCTCAAATAATGATAAAGGATAACTATATCATGATGATATATTTTTAATGTTGATATAAATATTTTAAATTCAATATGATTCTGTTTTTCGTCACTATTTCATTGGATTTCTTCATGTGGTTAAATAATTATGTATTACAACCATATCAAGATAAATTTTTTAATGTATTACATGATATTTTTTTTCATTCTGAGATGTAGGAGGAGAATGTGATGTATCTAAGAGTAGCTGTAGATTTTCTCAATACATATTGATTATATAGAATCATGTTGAAATGTTTTAAGACTATTTATGATTACTGTGTAAATCATGATATCTTAATGAATATTATCTCTATGGATCAATATAAGATCAATGCATTGGTGGATTGGAAGACACCAAATAATTCTTATGATGTTCATTGTATCTTATGTCTGTTTGGTTATTTCAAGAGATTTCCACTCAATTTATCTAGAATAGTGAAACTAATGGATTTTTTTACTGGTAATGATCATCAATTTATGTATACAGACCAGTGTCAGGTATCTTTAAACACATGAATAATTGATTGACTAGTAAAGTGATTTTATAGTTACCTGTAGATGGTATACCATTTTATAATTAAAATATATATTTTCATTAGGGTTTTCGAATTGTGATAATATTTGATAAAGAATTCGTCTCATTTGGGGATAAAATGTTATTTCCTCATAAATGTGTAACATGGTAACTAATTCCTTAATTCCAAAACCTTATATCTTTATCACTCATTCAATGATTTGGGAATAGAATATGATTGAACATATGATATATTTTCATATTTTTGTTTAGGAAGTGTATATATTATCAAATCTATATAAATTCACGATGTTCATAGGTATAAAAAGTAGTAGATTCACATCTTTCCAATCATGGGATATATGTATACATATATTATATTAATCATGGTGATACAATAAAAGAACATTCTACAATAGGTAATCATAAAATTATATTCATATGATAGATATATATATATATATAAAATGAGAACATGAAAATATGTGATATATAAATTTCATAGTTCATATCAAATAGTATATATCATGATTAGAAATATGTATCATGTTATTTTTCAATTTTATTTGTGATGTGAAATAAAGAGATCAACTGTTGGACATGGAACTGAATATTTTCAATTTTAGCTGGTAAATGATGAATGTATATTGCATGTTGGTTTGATAAAACTATTTATTATTGCATAATGTAATTGGTACAATATATCCATGTAATTAATAATAGGTTTAATTTGTATATATAAATATCCATTACTTTTTTGTGTTATTTTTGATTGATTGAGTATGTCAGATCATATCTTATTGATCGAGGAGAAGTGTTCGTTTAGGAGTTTAGATTGACTTTTTATAGAAACTATTTTATGGTTTCATATTTTAACTTGTATGACTATATGTAATTGTGATTATTTTTTACATGTCATATATAGAGGGGATTTCACCATGCCTTTGACATATTATTTTATCTTATCATGATATTTCACATACAGATAGATGATTAACCAAATATACAACTATAAACCGTGTAACAAATACATAGAGTACATATATTATTGTTTTTTATTCTAGTATGAATATTTACTGCGGGTGTCATTTTATTATAATATAAATTATCATTAATTAATAGAAATACAACCATATGATATATTTTCTAGTTAACCATTTCTTTCAAAATTATACTGGGATAAAAATAGTGAATTGTCTATTATTGATCTTGGTGTGTTGATGGATATTATATATGATGTTTATATAGTTTTAAATTATATGAATATAGTTAAAAATTAATACAAAGCATATATGGGTCAGAGAGGAAGACCATTAGAATTTATTGGTGGCGATCCAGAGTCATTATAGGTTTTACGAAAGCAAGGCTTTTCAAGGATTTTAAAGTGCTGTTAATTGCTTCTATGTATTATTTGATCTTTTGATGTATTCTATCAATTCCATGAATATTCTTATCAGTTACCTGTAGAACAATATATTTGGAGAGTTTATGAATTTTTCTTGTGTCTTGGATTTGGATTTCTATGCACGATCCACCATATATTATTGATTTCAGAAGTCATGATACTGAATAAGGTACAAAATTAATAGAATTCCCTACAGAAAATCATGATAATAAATATAATGATAAAAATTGTTGTTTAATTCCCATGGGGGATGTTTATGGAGTAATAATATTATATGGTAATGTACCTAAGAGTAGTAATCCAAAACAATAATTCAATATCCCAGATTAGTAATTTGATTCTTCTTGATAAGGGTAAGGTTGTATTTTTATGATGAAGTTAAGTATATTGATTGATTTTTGTTTTGAGAATTATTTGAGTGTTTTGATTGAAATTTTTAAGGATGAAAAGTTTCTATGGGGTATATAATATATAGTCCTATTATTATTTTTATCATTGTGGATTTGAGAGACATTTTTCTATATTTAGAATGCAATATAAAAAATCATAACTTATTTTAATTCAAATATTGAATTATCAATCCACCATTAGGTTTTTAATAGGGGTTCTACCATGTGATATGAGTTTAGGGGGAATTTATGATGAAAATGAAACTTCAAATAAATTTTATCAATAAACATACTTAGTTTTTATGACTAGTAACCACATAATATAATAGTGAATATTGAAAAATTAGTAATTATATTTAAATCATGATCTATGAAACATTTATGTAATCCATGTATGTTAATGTTACGATATCTGACATAAAAAGTCTTCACACCCATATTTTACTCCCCTAATCCACCCTATTGTCATATTCAAAATATAGGTATTCATTTTGGTGGAATAATATTATTTATTTTGTGTTTTCATTGATCATTATAGTTTATGATAAATATATCATTAGATCAAATTTACGTGAATCTAGATATATTCATCCCATTAATATCTCTCTTTATTTTGGGAGTCCAATAAATGGGATTTATATCTTTATTAGTGGGTTCGAAGAAATAGGGTTTGGGGATTTATTTTGGGGACTGTGATATTTAATTTCATGATATTTGTCATAAAAAAATTATATGATATGATAGATATATGAATCAACAAATAGACATGGAAATATTAAAATATGGTTATATATAAATTTAATTTTTGAAATATTAAACCCAGGGTAATAGATATGTGACACGAATTATCATTTTTCTAATTCCATGTTATTTTTTCAAACTATGGTATTTTATGTTATTGATGTTGTGGTTGGAAAATTGACATTGAAATTTTTATCTCTTGTTATATGTAAATTAAATCCCATTAAATATAAAATCAAGTGTTCATGAAAAGTGATTGTAGTGTGCATCTATTAGTTATATATAATATAATGATTATTATGTACATGGTATGGAATAATAATTTAGGAATCTAAGAATAATTAAAGGACACAAAATAATGGATTATGATAAATTACATGGATTTCAAATGGGAATATAATTTTGATTTCTCATTGTATTTAAAATTTCATGTGAATTTTTATTTAATAAAATACTAAAAGTTATTATTTTTATGATACAATTTTTAGGATTAGGAAAATATGAATTAAAATTGTGATTTTTTAAATTCAATACCATTCAGTCTTTATATTTCATGAAAAATATAAAATATTGTTAATTAAAGGATTATTTATCAGAGGGTGGGAGTTTTATTTGTTAAAAAAATTTAGATAAGATGATGTAAAATTATTATTACATTTTAAAGGATATTATTAAATATTGAAATATAACTTAATGAATTTATATTAAAATTTTGTAATTATGAAGAATTGTTTTGAATTAAGGATGATGATAGTAATGGAATTATGTAAAAAATTACACTGCAATTTTTTATTCATTTTCTGTTATTTATTCTAATTTTTTTTAATTAATATTTTTTTAGAATTTGAAATCATTGAATAGGATGTGTGGAAATAATTATATTTTTAATTTTTAATTAGGAAATAATTTAGTTTATGAGTACATTAAATGGGTTTATTTTTTATAAAACTTTTAATGATAAATGGGCTATAGACATTTTATGAGACATAAACATCTTAGTAAATGAAAATTAATTGATAGTTTTTTTAGATTTTTGAGAATGTGGGTAATATATTTTTTATATAATAATATTTATAGTTTCACATCAGATTTTTGTGGTTTTTATTGTTTTTGTTGTATTATTGTATTGAAGTTGTGGTTATAGTTGAATTGTTTTCATAATAAAGTTTTTACTATTATTATTGAATGATTATTTAGATTTTGTGGTTATAGTTGTGAATTTCATAAAATATGGTAGTTTTAATATAGAAAAATATTAATTGAGATGAAATATTTATGGTTATCATTTTGTGGTAGGTGTTGTGGGTCATATTAAAGGAAATGAAGAATTTTCTATTCTATAAGAACATGTGAGAGTATGTTTGCGGTGATTTATATGTATAGATAATGTTTATGATTTTTTTTATTATCTATAATATTTTATTCTTCCACTTATGAATGTGTTAGCATGATCCACTCACTTGGTATGTGAGGGTTAGAGGAAGAACCTACTAAGTATATTTATACAATGAACATTTATTTATATATTTTTTCTGTTATATTTATAGTTTTTGGTTAGAGATTTTATTTCATGACTCTATCTTGAGAAAATAAGTGATTATTCAATTTAAATGTACAAAATTTGCATATTTTATCTTGAGATACTAGGAAACTATGTGGTGATTGTTATTCCATTTACATTCTTGGTCTTGTCATTGTGGAATATTTCATGCATTGGTTTTTCATATTTGTTTCCTGTAATGGTTAAATAATATGTTTGTTATCTAATATGAAAAATTTCATTATTTTTTGTTACTTTATTTGGGGAATTTTTTTACTATTTTTTATTTATATCATTAGTGATTATATTTGACTATTGTTCTACTAGAGATGAGATTAAATGCATTTGTGAAAATTAGGAGTTTTTTAAATAGAACTATGTCATAAACTTATACACCATAACCAAGAATTGGTACCTGGAAAATTAGATATATATTTCAATAATGATAATCCTAAACAGAAAAATTTATATCTTATATAAGTAATATATATAAAAAATGGAAGAATAAATTAACAAAATAAAACAAAAATATCCACTAATGAGATAAAATATATATATTATGGATATAGGAAAGGTAAATTCTCATGTAACATTTTTCTTCCACAAACTAGTTTAAACCTATTGAACATAACATATTTTCCTTGAACAACAGTTCCTCCCACATACAACAATTGATTTGGAAGACAAAAACTATAATGAAATGATTATATAAATATTATGGTGGGTATTAATTTTAATTTGTATGATCTTAATAATGTCTCAAACAAATAAAAGGGGCTAAATCATAACTTTTGTTATCTAGATGGTGTACATCAACTAAATCATTAATGTTAACTCAATCTTTATGCATGGTCCAATCCAAGATCTTCCCATAGCTCACTACTTATAATCTATTATTTATTTCATAATTTATGATATAATAACATTAAATATAGATGATATCCATCCAGGATAAGTATATATTCCATGTTCCAAATATCTCCTCACCAAATAAACTAACCAAGGGTTTCCCACTATATACCAATCAACGTGTTTAGTGAAAATACATTATAGATAGGAACCCAATCCTATTAGAAAATTCCTCATAAATTTCATAACCAATATAAGCATTAATCAAAGAAATGGTAATATCCCTCTCATAATCCAACAGTATCACGTTAATAACTTGTTCTATATCAAAACCATATTTTGATTAATTATGATCCAGAAAAATGAACAAGAGTGACCTCAAAATCCTATATCTAATAAATAGGTGATGAATACCATGATATTTGTGAAATGAAAAACAATTGAATATTTACTAGTTGATGATTATTTCAAACAAAAACCATATCCACTATATATACAATAAACCAAATGTAAACACAAATAAATAAACCAATCATGATTATGTCATAAGAATAACTGAAATAAAAAATATGTAACACTAATGAATAAACCGACACACAACTCATCATTATCATTACTAGAAAAATTTAGACTCTCAATTTCTATATTTTTTACCATAAAGGAGCCACATTTCGAGACTTATATGGAAACCATACAAAAATAAATAGACATTAAAACTATAACACACAATAAACCTCCCAAAATTCCGAATGAACCATAACCATTTAACTTTAAATTGATTTGAAATAAAGGGATAAAATACCTATTTAATCATCATTACATGAATTTGTGCAACTTTCATGCATCAATTTATAACAACGTGATTCCATCCTTCAAGTTCATATAAGATTAGGTGATCTATCTCATTAAAACCTTAATGAATTGGTACAATTTTTTATTTCAAAAAAATAATCAAGATTCAAAGGATCTCACTATTTTTCCATGTAAATGGGATCCTCTAATAGTGTGGTTATTCGATCTCCAACATTTATGCACTCATCTATGCTAATATTCCTCTCATTCCACCCTATACACATTATCATTTTCATCAATGTAATTTGATTAAATAAAATGGATTTAGACTTGAATATACCAATTATACATCATTTAAATATCAAAATTAATGGATTTTATTGTAATTTAAAATTCAACTATTTCCATTGAGTGTATGTTGTTTACTATTGATGCCTATAGAATAGGGACAAATCCTTATTCATTTATTTTTAATCCACTTAATTTTTTCCATAGATCATAGATTCCTTGTGAGAATATAGAAAATTATATTTCTCAAGAACTAGGGATTCTCGAACCATCGTTGTATAGCCTCGAAAATTAATTGCATATAATTTCATCACGGGATTAGTACAATGGGAATAATATTTAAGCCTTCAAATATTATTACAATCATTCATATATTTATCCACCCCTTAATACAAAAAATTTATATAATCATAAATGTTAGATGAATTCATATATATATTTTTATCATGTAATTCAGCTATTGAATAAGTTTTTATATCTTGATTTGTTATGACCATATGATATTTCTAAATTCTTGAGTCAGCAGCCCAACTTGAATTCATATTCTACTTCCTATTAATTTCCAACATGTATTATCCAATATCAATTTTCAAATATAAAATATATATCTTATTTAACTAATTTATTAGCTTTATGATAGTTGGATAATCCTTAATATCACATTCCCAATTCACTGGAATACCTTTCATTTTGGTGGGGAAGCATGCCGATTACTATAGAGAAACTAAGATAGATGAAGGAGTATCCACCCACTCTAGCCTATTGAAAAGGGTCCTACTAGAGTTATGAAACCAACACGAACCCCTAAGATACTAGATGATTCAAACCATTCCATAAATTAGTGAAACATAGATAAATATCTTTCATTGTCTTTGAATAAAAAATGTCTGTTTAAGATGGATTATTGGATGTATAATGTTTATGATACATGTGGACTTGTGTGGCCAAATTCGTTATATCTACATCACGTTATCTTTACAAGACCTATCCATCACCTTGGAGTCTACCCATGCCATTTCCTAGATGACTGAAAAAATAATATAAAACTAATTCCCTATGTTGTAAACTCATCATCATCCAACCTTGAGAGACACCATATATCACCTAGTTTCCACAATTCATAGAAATTAAAGGCATGGTGTTGTATCACATAGTAATTCAGGTACTAATTATTTTTTATAGGAAAAAAATTTCCCATTTCTCTAACAATATATTTTATTCTTTTTAATGGTTTAATATTACATTGTGACTATACTTTTAAAATATAATAATAAATTGATTAACTAGAATTATGTATTCTAAGTCCCTCACCATAAATAACTTCACACTAGAAATTTAATTGAGCGTGACATAAACATTTTCTGAAGAATAAATTATTCACCCAGAAAAAAATACTACTACTTACATTGATTTTCCCCTTCAACAAGATTCCAATTGAAATACATTAATGCCTTAAATATAATGATGTTAACATAGATTCAAGAGGCTAAGTGATGATAGACTGAGAGAGTCCGATCATTATAACCTACAAACCAACCTACTCCAATAATCCTATGGATCTCAATGTTTTGAAAGGGGAGGGGAAAACATCGTACCCTCTCCCAAAAAGTCCTGGAATGTGGATTTTATTTCACGTGAATATTGAAAGACTCTCATTGAATACTAAACCAAAACTCATTGATGTATGGAAGAGAATTGGACAACGAGTAAACAAAATCATTCTAATCTATGTTGTACACAATCATATATTGTGAATTTATAAGACCTATAATCACATGAACCTTCAATCACTATGATTTATAAATATACATATCTAAAGATTGTATTAATGTATGAGACGTTACAAAAGGAAAAAACCAAAGGTATATCATGTAGCATTGAGGCCTTCAGGAATTCTCTAATTGAAATAAAGTTCAATGGGAATTATTTATCATTTGAGGCAATCATATGGAAATCACATATAAAAATATGGTGATTATACATGTATATTTATTAGATTTTTCCTTTAACATCAAATCTGTTATATGAATAGATGTAATAAAGCCTCAGTGAATTATATATATATATATTAAACAAATTTAATCAAAAAAATAAAAAGATAATTATCAACACAATCTATCCTACATCATGTGTCATCCATTTTCAATAATATTTAATAACTTATCCACATAACCACATCTTCATAACCAAATATACATCACCAAATTACCCATATATCTACCTCCACATCCAATTATCATCACCTAAGATCATAATATATTTATAACCGTATCAATTCTTCATCATTGCAGCAGTAAAAAAAATACTATATATGATGTTCATAAATATTTTATAACAAAAATTTTATTTTTTTGAACAAAAACACCATAACCATTAATTTTTATGGAATACAACTTCCATGAAAACTAGGTTATTATTAGGTAATACGATACTCTCCATACTGTATCATCGTCTTCAAAAATCACATCCCAATAAACTATATCAATCTGAAGTCAAATAAACATTATCATGGATCACATAAAAATTTACATTTTAAATAAATGCAATAATTTATTAAATTATAAAATCAAATATTAAATTTTACTATAGTTAAAATCATATAAACATTTATCAAAAAACACCCCACTTAAACTTATAATAATTTTATCTATCACATATCACAAACTTTTCCATCCATGTTACTTTGGGATAATCACGTAAATAATAATTTAGTCAAAAAACTTTCTATAACTTCCCAACAACACATATAATCATAATAACTTCTAATTGATAAGTAACATCACATAATTATTTTTCAATTATCATGAATCATACCATCTGATAAGAAAATTAATGAAACTATACATTATATAACATCACCTGATAAATAGTTTTAATCAGTGAAGTAAAATTATAAATATTCATCCTCTATTTTTGTAGCCCTATGTGTAAATATTCATTCACATTGTTATATCATATAAATTACATTCATCATGATTTACCACATTTACACAACATTGTTCTTATCATATCATTCCAGGGAGATCCAATATCATTATTTCATATTTTTTCCATTTATCATGTAGTACATCATGAGTTATTAATATATATCGAACAACATAACCAAAACTTTATTTTATAATTTTACTAAATATGAAAATTAATAATTCCGAAATGATTACATAATCTAGATCAGAATCCATTTATGAGTTCTTTTGATGTCAGAATCCAAATTCTAAAATAATAATTCATTATAAATTCACAAAAATATTCATTAACATATTTAATTCCGGAAAATATATATAAATATTGTTTTATCAATGTATCGTAAGAAAAATAATCACTAAAATTTAATTCATGATTTTACCGATTAAATTCCATAAAAAACTCCATCAATATTTCTGAAACCCCATAAATTTGTTTCCCAACTATCCCAATGTCTAACATATGGTAAAATTATATTTTTAAAAAGTTAAAATATATGTTTTGTCTAGTTTAAAATATTTTTTATGTTATATTTCAAAAACAATAGCATGTATTCATCAAATAATTGTTTTTTTCATTAGTGAATGAAATATCAAAAATTCAAGTCATGTTTCATATCTCCTGATTTAAATTTTGAAACATTTCTAATATAATTTTCACATATATCATGCTCAATAATACATTTTTTAAATGATACATGAATTGTTTCATCATTTTTCACAAAAATATTGGTGAGACTGATTTTTCACTTTCTTATATTGACCAACATCACCCTTTATAAATTATAAACAATTATACAAAATAACCATGGATTGTTTTAAATAATGTAAATTATGTTCCTTTTAGAAAATATATATGTAGTTACACCAAAAAATTCTCTAAAGAATGCTCAAAACTAGAATTTTTTTTGGACACAATGAATTGATCATATTATACATTACATGAATTTAAAATTGGGTTAGCATGTGGCTGGAAAAACCGCTCTTAACTTCATATTATTCACTATTTGAATACAAAATGATTTTTCACATAAACAATGGCATGGTTTTTATGTAAAATATTATTCATCTCAATAAATTACATTTAACCTACTTTATTCTTCTCTAACACATTAAAACTCAGAAAATAAATAAATATAATTGAATTATCCTAATATTAAATACATATAAAAAACATTTCCATCAAAAATTCAAAACATTTCTTAAAAATAAAAAATTAAATCAACCAAATTGGAACCCATAATATTATGTACCTCACAAATAAGTTCTTATCCTAGAAAATATTAATCATATCAAAACAATAGAAAATTTAAGAATAACTATATTTAAATTATATATTAATATAAATGGTACATGTAATTGGTTTCCAAAAAATCCTGATGTTAATAATTCCTATTTCCCACTCATTCCAAAGTACTTTCCTCAACCTAAAAATATTTTTTGAGAACTACAATAATGGAATAAAGTCTTAATATAATACATTATAGAAATAATAATAAATTTCCACTATTTAACAAATAAACATATCATCCACATAAATATCATGTTAATCACAACCAATATCATGAGAATAATCACGATGAATCTTCAAAAGCATCAATTAATGGAATATAACATGATCACACTCTATATTGGGTGTAATTCATAACTAGTATACCACATCATTATAAGATTTATTATGACTCGTAACAAAATTTATTCTATCTAAATTTTTTTTCACTTTCTCTATTATGGCCTATACAAAATTTTTCCAAATAATTATTATTTATTATGAACCAATCCAAGTCAATGTTTATTTTTATTATCATTTAAAAATTATCTCAAATTGATTCATTCCAATAGATGAATCACACTTATGATTATAAGAAAAAGGAACCAGTAGTACATTCTCCACCAATGAATAACAGAATATTAATTTCACACCTTAAATATGTCCTCTAATTTATAAATCGTCTTCTCAGATTATCCACTATTAAATGGTTGAATGTAATTCTAAGGAATATATGGTATCCTAAGGAATACTGTAATAAAATTTACATCTATATTATAAATCCAATTTTATTGATTAAAATTATCATCTAGTGGACTCCATGAAACATCATATTCTATAAAACTGAACCCCTGAAAACTTTTAAAAATTACACAATTAGCATCATACACGTGAAATTAAGAAGTCAAAACATTAATGAAAATTATAGAGATACACCACACTTTTATTCTATAACATTCAAGGAGTGAGATAAATAGAACATGACCTAATTTAATATTTTCCTTTATTTTATTGTGTGTCATGTGGATATATGCATATCCCCTGACTTCTCCCTCCTTAACCACTAAAATTACATCTTCAAATCAGGGTATATATTCTAAATACTTGTTTGTATTTTAACAAATAATATATGGAACTCCTGAAAAAAAATTCTTTAAATAATAATAATTATATAACTTTCAACCAAATATTGATAACATTCGTCGACGACCATCCAATCATCAATATAACTCTTTTATCTTCTATATTACTTTTTACCTTCACCAGGGTATATCCAAGATGAAAATATACTACCTATCCAAATAATGAGAAAAATATTATCATTTAATATATATATATATGCTTCACCACTTACTGTATCCATATTTGAATGTAAATAAGTTATATCAAACATATCCTTTTATTTTTTACTTACTTGCTTAGAAACATAACTATAGATATTCCAAATCATTGCATCATTTACCACATTAGTTTTTTCCTTTAGTATATTAAATATCAAAATCCAAAATTGGTATGAACTCCACCCATCTCCCTAGAAATAAATATAAGTCTATTTATGATAATATATTGATAAAACTAATTATATCTTTAAATACTAAAACTTATTCTTTATACAGGTAAGTGGTTTTATTCTATAGAAAATACAAATGGTAAAATCTCAATTTCCGTAGTAATATAGTAAAATTTATGAGGTAAAAACCATATATATACAATTGAAAAAAAAATTATCACATGAATTAATATACTCTGTACAATATCTTTAAAAAAAAATTAGTATACCATAAACATAATCAGATCCTTGTGTAAATTACGAATATGGGAATTATTAAAATTTTATTTCAATATTTCAAGTATTTTTTTAAAATATAGTTTCATGGTAAATCTACAACCCTTACTAGTGGGAGATGATAATATATATTTAACAATTAATAATACAGTTATAATCATTCAATAATTTATTGTTAATTTGTGAAAACTACACACCATCAAGATATTATTTATAACTTCTTATGAATTAACTACTTATATAATATATGGTTTCACATTAAATCCCCAATAAGAGATAACATATCTAAATAATTGATATTAATATGCCCAGAAATTAAATATTAATATCTTTTCATATTTATATTTTAGTTAAAGTAACTCCAAAACCAATTAAAGATATAATATTTTCTTCTTTTTATCCCAATATTTAACCAAAATATACCCAATAAATACTACATAATATGATCAAGATAAGTACTTAACATCTAATGAAACAACCACATAAACCCCACTCACTAATTTAAAATGTAATTATAACATATATTTATGAACAACAGTCATATAATAATTAAGGTTAAAAAAATTCTCATTTATTATAAAATAACTAATGTAAAAAACAACATCATTGTTATTTTTAACATTATATATATGTGTGTAACCAATAATAAATAAATATGAAAAATATTTTGTCCATCAGATATTAGAATAAATGACAGAGAAACATAAAAAATGTAATTTTTAACATTAATTATTCAAATAAATAATATTAAAATGCTTGGAAAAAAAATTTCATGACTGTTATTTGAATAATTGATGTTTATAGGAAAATTTATTTTCTTCAAATCAAGAAAGTTTAATTTTTATTTATCGATACAGTCTTTCCCTTATACACATAAAAGTTTCATTTTTCCACATTTAACTCACACATTTCAAAAATGATTTCATTTTATCCTCGCTTATTCATTCATAGATTCTAAATCATGATAAAATTTCCATATTAATTGTCGAGAGGGGGGAAAGTTAATGCGGGAAATATTGGAAATGATTTTTATGATGATGATGATATTTCATCAAACACTATTATTTATCAAATATCTTTTCATATAGGTAAAGAACTAGTAATGGTATATTTTATTATCATATAAATATTTTTTAACATTATTATTTTTATTTATTGACTATTATCTTCATATCATTGAACAATCATCATTTTTCAAATTTTATTATTCTAAACTAATTATTTTATAATATTAAACAAGTATTATTATTTTTTATTCAAAAAAATGGTGTAGGTTTTTGAATTCAATCATAACATTATAAAATAAACATATATCTTCAATGACGGTTATATAAATAAAAAAACATGTAAAATCATTTTCTATGTGATTTATTTTAAAAAATGTGAAAAATAAATTTTTATGTTAGGATTAAGAATAAATAACATTGATAATTATAAAAAAGAATTAATTAATTATTTTTTTATGTTTTAACTTTTTTATGTTCATATTTAATAACCAACATAAAAAATACAGAGATCATGTATCAAATAATGGTGTTTCCTTCAAAACTTATGTTAAAACATAAAAAATATGATGTAAAAAACTATTTTATAATATTTTTTGGAATATGGTAACTCTAAAGGTCATTAAGGAAAATAAAATTAAAAATTATGAAATTATAATGTATTTCAATGACTATATTCTTCATTTTCTGTTATCTAAGAGTATATTAAATACAAGACTATATTTAGGACTAACTAGCTTTCTTATACTGATTGAATTAGTAATAAATTTTAGAGAATGGGTAGTAACTCATTACAGTACCATGATTCAATAACATGTAATAGATACAAAATTATGAGTTTCCATTATCATTCATAGAAAACAACACTTTGGTAACCACAGTGATTATACACTTTGGAAAATAACTCATAAAAAAAATTTCAAGTCCCTAATACCTAAAAATACCATACTATAAGATTCCTATGATATATTAGATATACATATATATATAAATCTATTTATTGCATTATCTTTTTCCATATTGCAAAATTTGTAAAATAATTTTTGAATACTTTAAAAAAATCTTACCCCTTTAACATATTTCTTCATCTATGACTCAAATGTGCAATGAAATAAAATCCTAGGTTTAAATGTTCTTTTTAGAAGTTTAATACAATGAAAATAATTTCATTTAGCCCACTCTCTAAGAGTATGATAAAATATTATTTAAACATACATTAAACTACCTTTCTATATTATCAATAAGTAAATAATTTCTTTGAATGAAAATAATCCATACCAAGTAAGTGTTTATAGGTATATATATATATATAATACAATCAATTTTAACATCACATAGACCACACCCATTACACACTCTCACCCATGAATCATCTCATCCAATAATAAATGATCTGCAATTATAATATAGAAATTGATATATTTATAAAGAATATTTACAGTAATATCTAACCATCAGACTATAATATGTGAAATTAATTAAAATGATACCACATAAAAAATAATATAGTTGAATGTTTTGGAAAAAATAAATTTCATAACTCACATCTCATCAGGTTTTGTAAATCATCTACTACACTGATGTCCATAAAAATTATTATACCACAATATCCTATATTCTATCATCCATCTAACTAGTCACTAAAACTAAATATTAAATAATAAGAGTATCATAACAAGATAATAAATTTCACTTAGTACACTCGAACATTGTAACATAACCTTTTATATAAAATATCACATTCTAATACTTCAACCATAAACTAGTGCTCAGTAAGACCTCTCAAATTTAACCTTATTTCTAACACTTCATGATCATTGAAATATTTTGATATCTAAGAAAAAAATTCCCAATTGGCATGAAACACAGTGTAATAATGTCCCCTCAATGGAATATTGTGTTCCTCAACTACTAAAATAATTTCAACGTCTATATCCACTTCTTCTACCACCATTCAATTAATTTTTCAAAAAAAAATTCCTTATACCTCAATCATTGAAAATATTAATATGTAACTCATCATTACTCTATATATTATAGGTATAACCTTTATGGGATTGAAAAGTTATCCTCTATTACCCTCCCTCTCTCTCTATACCTCATATTTTTAGTATATCATCCATATAACAATAAATAAAAAATTATTGGCTAAATGTTGTATATATTTAAATATACAACTTACCATAAAAAAATAAAGAATTATATTAATAAAATATATAATCATCATAATCTACTACTATATGAAACAAGGAATGTCACCTATATGACCACCCTACTTATAGTACATCATTATTTTAATAATGATCCATTGGTGTTTATGGTCTATAATTAGAATCACACGTTCCATTTAGGTTTTAGCTACATTCAATTCAGTATTTAACAAAATGGGTTCATATAATATAATAATATTTATAACAAATGTACATTTACCTAATACAGACTCTAAAACAAAACTGACTAATTATTTTACTATCAAACATAGCAACATATCATTATCATAAAAAACACCCTTCAAAATAATTATTTTATATCCTAACCCAGACGAGCCTCCTCCTGATCCAAAAATTAAATGAAGTGTGACCCAATAATACCACTTCTAATAGAACATTATGTGGATGTAATCTAAAAATGTATAGAATCATATAAAATTGTGGCATTTTTCGTTTGTAATTATAGAATATAATAAAATCTATAAAATTATTAATAAACTAAATCAAGCCCCAAATAAAAAATTAAATGCATGATTTAATAAAACACTCAACTGAAAAAAACCATCCAACATGCTATGAAAAAAATCAACATATTACTCATCCTTATCAAAAATTGATCACCCCATACTAAACAAATATAATCTGAAACCACAACAAACAATATCCTATAATTTTGAAAAATAAAAGATAAATGTTGTTTGAGCATATAAGTATACCTAGTACAGTTCTCCTATATATCATGCTATGTTAAGTGAATAAGTATAGTAAATCCTCAAATAATAGAATGTATATTGTTTTTCAATTTACATATAGAAACAATAACATAATAATTAACAATTGTATCACTATACTAGCTTCACCACATTAATGGAATATTAATCACTTCATAACAACACTAAAAAATCTAATGATAGTATAGATAAAACCACTAAAAGGATCCATATTTATTTCTATAATAATAACATCAACATTTTAGGGCCACTTCATTATAAAAAAATAATTTTGTAGTATAATAATAACAACTAATATTACCAAACCTATGTTAGAATACAACATCCATCTAAAAGCATCGTGATTAGGGAATACCACATCCCTTCATAATATTAATGCATTAGAATATATCATATCCCTTAATTGAATATCATAATTAAGGAATTTAAAATCCTTATAAATTTTAAAAACATCATGTAAGAGAATCATTATCATAAATCACCTGAAAACATCAATTTTACAGAAATAAAGCAATTTATCATATCTCAAAATTAATCATAAAAAGTTATCATTGTTTATATCATTTCAATGATTACCAAAAAAATATTATAATTAATTTTAATATAATTAGATTTAAAAAATATCACATACATTATAATCAATATTTCCTTGAACTATTCGACCCAACTATCCAACAATGAAACTATAATTCCCTGGAAATATAACATCAATATATATCAAAATAACTTATTATACGTCCCAAGATCTATAATATGGTTATTAAATAATTTTAAATGGTCAAATAATTTGGTGACAATTTTCAATAAATTATAATTTCCATAAAATAACATCATAAATAAAAAAAATGCAAACAAAAAATATATATCCCCGATCCATATTAATGTAATAAAATGCTTAAATTATCATTCCCAAAATTATATCATACTAATTAAATTCCATAAGATGTAACACATTTAACCATCCCCCAAGTTATCATATTTTTAAAATATTATATAATATCAATATGCACATATATTTCACATTATCATATATTCTATAAATAATTATTTATTAACAAAATAACATATGATAATTATATTAACAATATTATGTAAATTTACTAATAATTAAAATAATGATTTTTGAATCTCTTATATTATTTAGACATAATCTATTTTAAAAATATATTTAATATCATAACCAAAATCCACATATCAACAATCATGATATTCAAATTACATGATTCATAGAGTAAAAAATACAATCCTTAAGAGAGAAAAATGTAAAAAATGGTTAATGAGTCATTATAAGAAATTTATACAAAATAACAATTACCATTGATAAAATATTTGATGTTCTCATTTCAATAAAAAAGTATTAATAATGTTAAAAATCATATAAATATCTCTTTACATTGCATACATGCATCCCATGGGCTATAGAGAAATTAATAACAGTTTAACTAGTTTTTTCTCAAGTTTTTTAAAATATTTTGAAAATAATCATCTAAAATAAATAGTTTTTTTCACTTTTCAACAATAGATATAAAATTTATATCATATCTTTTATATTCCCTAAATATTTATACTATTTACAATTATTTTCACACATAACTAATCCCAAACATTATATTCTTAAAAAAAACAAGATGGGTTCTGTTAATTATCTCAAAATCAAAACATGAGACCATGATGTCTCATATTCCTCATACTGACTAGTATGGATACGTATGAAATCCATGAAATATTTTAAATAACCATGAAAACATTCGAAAATGCCTTTAATTTTTATCTTACCCAAAATATCTATAGTTTCACTAAATTCTCTTGTAAACCATACTAAAGATCTATGAAATTTTCATCGAAATATTGATTTTCTGAAATTAACCATGATTTTTTTTTCAAATAATCTATTTCCTTAATTACAATGTTTGGTATTAAATGTGATATGATCTTCAATTCGAATTTATCTATTTAAAAATTTTAATTCCTTCATTTGTTTTCTAAAAACCCATAAAAACTATGTAAATTGTATCTCATTAATTAATAATCCCCAATATTTTAACAATTACCTCAGATAAATGTACCACATAGGATGGTAAATAGTATATTAAACCAGTTACATTAGAGAACATCACGCCTGTTAGATGTTGGTTTACACTCAACCACGGTCGTGGTACTGATTAAACATTATTGAACACAACAATATAGATATAATCTCAATTGTTTTTATCAAAAGAAGAAAAAATCATAGAATAATTAAATTTATCATTATTATCTTCTTAATTAGACCCACTCAAAAAATATAGGCATCATGAGAATGGAATTACACTATAATACAACAAGAATACGTCCCATTGTTTTCCCTCATAATTATCATGTTATCACTTACCATTAACACCAACACTACATCATTAGATGGTAGGAAAATAATTGAGTATGAAAGAAAAGAACACATGGGAGATAAACATCAATTCTTAACCCAAATGATGGGAGTAAGAAAATAATGGTTTCCACACTATATAATTTTTTTATATATAACTGTATACCAAATAGATTATAAAATAGATAGAGGAACATCCCTATAAAATAATTACTCTAATAACATCCTAGGAATTAAAAATAATATATCAAATAAAAAAACCTAAACATATATTTTATTTTTATATGATCACACAACTACAAAAAAATGGAAAAAAACCCAAGATGAACCAACTTATCATTATAATTAATATCCATTATAAGTCACAACATTAAACCCAATTAAAAATATCAGGATTTAAACACCTCAATCCTAGATTTATAAAGAAATGGTTTCATTCAAAAATCACAAGATTAAATCATTAATTAACAATAAATAATAGAATAACTAGCTCATCGAAAAAACATTAATTACCCATAGAAATATCAATAATCTTCTCCATTAACAATATAAAGTACCATCAAGAATAAATGATAATGTTTCAATAAAAAATACATAAGAATTTGATAAATAAAACATATCTTCTGAATGAACATTACATTACAAAAAATATATAAATATTGTATTTCTAGAGAATAAAACAATTATTTAAATCAACAAGAAAAAATTCAATAAAACCAAAATTTTCCAAACATATGTCTTTTAATAATTGAATAAATAAAACAAATAACGAACACATATATTTTCTTTATTGAATAGTTTTATCAATGATCCTCAACATAGGATTTATAGTTATCAATGAGAAATATCCAATTGAATCCTTCACTATAGGGTATCCATGAGTTATGTTAATCTCATATGGATTATGATGGAACCTATATTTCTCACAGTCAACTAAAACCTTTTCTTAAATTGAAATAGAGTGATAGATGGTATCCTTTTTCATTAATGAGTTTAGTAATACTATCTTATAAAATTTGGATGTTATACTATATAATAGTATTAAAGTCATTTATATGTATATCCAATAATGAATCTAAGAATTCAAACATTTTTCCATCATTGTTGAAACATTTCTTAAACATCCCAAACATTAAAACTCATCATAACTCATTGTTCAATATTCATATTTATTTTTTAACCAAAAATAATAAATATATATGAAATTAAACTCTAAAAATAATCATGATATGATGATTAAAGTATATATTATTAGAATGACATGTTTTCTAAAATGCATAAATTATTATGGACTGAAACAGTGAATAATAACTTTTTCTATGTCATGGTTTACTCCATCACAAACAATATTGAGTTTTATATAACCATTATAGTTTTACTCATTATTATATACATTTAAAAACCAACTAGTTACACTAAATCCTCATATACTTGTTGAATTTCAACTTATTTCACATATAACATAACAACTTAGGAAAAAGATTTCCAAAACCCCTTGTAGATATCATTAAAAACAAATTCTAGATATGATGTCATTGATTTTAACCATATTATACATCATCTATTTCAATAATAGAAAATATAACAAAACGTTATTCTTTATATCCTCTATCATACTTTTAGGATAACTCTCAGTGTTTTTATAAGTAATATAAATCATAACATAATCCTTATTAAGAAAACAATAATGTATGTACTCGTGAGCTTCTTTTCAATGGAAACTGTTTTAAATTTTCTAATACTTAATTATAATCTATAAATGGTCGTTATAAATTTGTAAATTACACTCAATCAATAAATGAATCGGGCATGCTATCACACACATGTATCTCCACACATGTGTCATAAAAATACATCATAAACATGTATTTATAATCATATTATCACATTATATAAGATATAGAGAGACCATATGACACCGAGTGTGTCAATATTGTATATTCTTCTCATTCTTTATTGGTTTCATATGTATGGACTAACTATAAGAATTAACATGTCTTATATAATTTACCCATGTGGATCATTTAAACATATTCCCCTCATCAAAATAGATAACCACATAGCATATAGATTACATATGAATGGAAAAACATTCTATATTTTATCTCAATAGAGGATCAAAATTTCATACTTTTGTAATAAAGGAAATTTATTGTCATGATTAGCCCTTAACTGATGACATAATAAAAAACATTACAAAACACACCTAATTATATCATACTCAAGGATAGTGTAATAAATTTACAGAAAGAAGGAATGTTGTCATTATTGTAATCTTGTAAACATAAATTATGTCAATTTGAAATGAAATGCACACCCCTAGTATACCAATGAAATAATATATGTAATAATATATGGTATATATAATTGGTAAACCTAAATACAAATCTTCTTTTATGCATTATGATAAAATTTGGTTACTCTATATGAAACCCAGCCCCGGATAATCTTCACATAATATTATAACCAATAATAATCCATGATTTCCATTAATTATAGTGAGCTCAATATCATACTTCCATAGGTGAATTCACAATTCAATTCATGAATATATTCTTCCAACATGAAAGAATGATAAATTTGATAGCTCCTTATTTATATATATTTTTATATTGTATTCTTAAAAAAATTTAAGAATAGAATTATATTATACTGAAACACTTATCTAATAAGATCCATTATTATAAATCACAAAGGCCTACCTTATGTTTATAATGTCATTATATTTTCCTAACTCATCATATCTCTATATAATTACAGTCATAGCTACGTGTAATTATCTAATAAATCAACCACTAATATTTTGTAATGATAATTTTCTATGGTGAAGTATTATTTTAATAATGGTAATTTTAGGGATTATTATCATTCTATTTATCATATTTTATAAAATTTTCAAAATGAATTACTTCAAATAATAAAATTTTATGAACTTAACAACTTTATTGTTCCCTATACAATACTTTTTATGTTTATCACCATAAAATTGGAACATCTCCATTAAAAATATTCCATTCATGAAATTTTATTTCAACATTACATTTAATTTATTAAATTTAGATCACTCATAATTGGAACGTCCAATAATATTTTAGAATATAAATTGATATAAACTTTTAATTAGGGTAGTATAATCTTTTTTATAACACATAAAACTATTCTGTGTCTAAAAATAGTAACACTAGAAACATAGAAACTATATTTTCTCTAAAAAATATGTTTTCAAGACACAAAATACTTTATGTTAGAAAATAAGTCATATTTCCATTAGTAGGAATATTAAATAAATTAACTAATGAAACACATATATTATATTATTTTTCTTTGTGATTAGATAAACATTTTTTATATAATATTTTATGCCTTAAAATAGGTCGAAATTTAGTGGTGGAAACCCTTTTCCCTTGTATTTTAGAAACTGTCTCATATAAAATCATTTATCTGAGATAAAATCCCTTTTATCATAATATACTATTAATTTTTTATTGAATTAAATTAAATTATTGTGTATAAAAAACCATCATCACATTCATTCACAATAACTATTTTTTAGAATAACTACTCTTATCACGTAAGGAGAAAATAAAAAGAAAAATACCATCATTTATCTTTTCTAAATCATCTAGATATTGGAAATAATATTATTCTTCTTCCTTATAAATGCAGAAACTATTTGGTTCATCATTTTAATGAAAAATTAAATCTATAATAATAAATTATACATAATATTTAAACTCTTATACACAATCATATTATTTAAAAAATATATTGTCAATATCATATAAATTTTAAATTAAAATAATTAAACTCTATTGAAAAAAAACATAGATGGATTCTTCATAAATTACCTTTAACTTCATGAAGTATTACTAATAATTCCAACTTGAAGGTCTGTATTTTACATTAAAAATAGTTTACTTTAATAAAACTTCATTTATTTGATTTAGAAGTTGATTTGGACATTATATGACCTCGCTTCTACTCATTTTGGTCAAATCACCTGACATTTACTTTTCATGACAATAATATAGAAATTGTATTTGGGCTTCCGAGGCCATGATTAAAGACCCTAAAAATATTAATGCAATTATGTAACCCTTTATAATACTTATTGATGTTGTAATTAATAATAAACTATCAGGAACTTTCTAAAAGGAATTAAGTAATATAATTTATGGACAGATAAATCATAATTAGTGTTCCCAATCTCTCCAAGTCATTCATGTTTATACATTCATGTTGATTATATGATTATAGAATTATGTAAACTTTAATTCCTTTAATTGAATGATTAATTTAGAAAAAATTTGACATTCATGATTAGATTTTCATTGATAGAGAATTTTTATTTTATCTATTTTTTCTAAATCATCTTTATCTTAATGTTTTTTGTTACATTACATCCACCAAATGTATAAATCAACACATATATTAATAAATTATTTACACAACATCATATAACCATCATTAACTTCTTGACTAGCTTCTCCATTAGATGATTTTTTTGGAATTTTTTTCCTCGAACAGATGTATCATTATTTCAGGAATAAGTATTGCACCATTTTATAATGTTTCATCAATTAATATTTTATTTCTGTGAAATTGATCTCAAATTATTATTTTATGATGATGGTGAAATTTTTTCCATATAAATATATTTTTATCTGGGGATTATTATGTTTCATAATAAATTAATAAGGAATTTAGTTAATTATACTCCAAATAAAATAATTACACTTTTATTTTACATTATATACATTAGTGGTCTATGATCTATTTTTTCTATGATTTATTATAATATAGTGTTCCTATATAAATACATATTTCTTGGTAAGTCATCATTCAAATAATATCATATTTTTATCTCAAAAAATTGATTGGACAAGAATTTTCCCGAATCAATTAAATAGACTATCATAACTATATTCATTTGGTATCTAATAACTAATTTATTCAAAAAAAATTTACAAATATTAGAGTGGTATTTGGATATCTAACATTTATTGTTATCCATCCCAACTATTCCTTATCAAGAAAGTAACAAAGGCACCAAACATTAGTATGAACCAACCCTATTGAATGATCAAAGTCATGGCATGTGTTAAAATTAAAATAAATCTAACTCATAGAATTTTTAAGGGATTTTAAAATTTTACAATATTACCTTCTTTATTTAATTATATATATGTATTATTTTTAGGATTACTTTTTATATGTAATAACTTAAATAAATTATATCATTAAATCATATGAATGTATAACTACTTGAAAAACCCATGATTTATGTTACTTAAAAAAAATAAAAAACAATTATTTTCACACACATCCAAACACATACAAAATATACATTACATAAAACATTTCATGTAATGGTTTAGAAACATACGAAACCAAAATCCTCACAAGTGATATCCTGGGGTGACAGGTAATGTCCTATTATCTATGGTTAAATACTCAATAGAACCCCCATTTCCAATACAATCCTAACACATAATATATATAAATCATAATCAACCATTTACGTTAAGTTCATAACCCATAAAATAACTCATAGTCAGAGTTCTGTGTTACTAAATTTTATGATGTACCTCTAACGTATGTTCTTATAAATAAATGATGAAATTGATAAGATGTTGTATAAGATGTAAAACTATATTATATATTTAATCATATTACGAAATAATTACCTTAATTAATAATAAATTGGGAGCTACTAAATAATTGAAAAATTCATAAATGTATACTTATGATTATCATTTTTTATTAATTCCTAGATAAAAATGGGAATAAAGTTTTGAATTTATATATGATCTATAGAAATTATATAAATATGTAAACACGATTATTTGAAATTTATGTTAATATAAACTCATTGATATTACCAATTTATATGGTATTTAATATGGACCTCATCATATATAAAAATAGCTTATATTTTATTAAAACATTTATAATAATATAAACATGTAATATTTTATATTAATATCTTACATAAACTAAATATAAAATATTTTATAATTAATTCCATTAAAATAAAAATTTCAAACTTTAATTTATGAAAATTCCAAAAATAAGTATTAAAACATTTATATATAACCATATTATAAAATAAATTTAACGATTATAAATTTATAATGTAAATAATATTTAATCCCATATCATAACCAAAAAATCATTTTTGGTGTAGTATAATGCCTCTTCCGATTCGAAAAGGAAACTCTATGATCATGTTGATTTTTTTTCTACAATTTTTAAAAAATATTTTTCTTTAAAATTAATGATGAGTATTTTCCTATAAACCATGGTTTGTTTCTTCCCTAGGGATAATAATTTCCGAGGGAAACCATAACCATTTTCATGAAAGTGGTGGTTTTTTCATAGCATTAAAAAATTAAATTCTTCAAAAAATGGTATTGTTTTGTACAACATAGTCAGGTTTCTATTAAGGAAATTTTATTTTAATTCATACAAAAAAATTAACAATAAAAAATAGTGTATAAAAATTAATTACAATATCTATTTTTATAAACACTTTCTAATGGCCATTTTTATCAAACAGTGACATTTTTTGTTGATTCTATATAAAAATACCCATTATTCTCAAATGATCTAAATATAATCATTTTTACTATAAACCAAAGTGTATCAACAACATTTACAATATTTTTTATCTAGAAACACCTTTCAGTGCCTATTATCATTAAACCATGGAATAGTTTTATAAATTTTTATAAACTATTTCCCATTAGTGACGCATAGTTCAAAAAAATATAATGAAACATGGGTTTTTCCACAAAAAATATATGGTTTTAGAAAAAAAAAATTCATTTTCTTTGTCTATAAATTAATTTTTTCCAAATGATATAGAAGTTACTTTATTAATTATATTGGTTTTAGATTGAAATACACTTGTCTCAATCTACTGGAAAACATTTATCTCAAATTTATATTTCAAAAAAATTATATTATCATATAAGAAAAAATAAAATCAATAAATAATATGTAACTAATCTCTATTGATCCATTTTATACAAGATCCTAAAATAGAGATTGATAATGATCAATAATAAATTTTTTATTTTTGTAATTATATCTTGTGAGCTACATAATATAGGTTTTATTGAACATATCTATTCAAGCACACAAATTTTAATAAAATCGGTTATCCCAATTGGGTTAAGATAAGAGTAAAAATATTTATTACTAAGGTAGAATGTATAAGAAAATTAATAATAAGACGATTTTTTAAAAATATGGAAATCAAAATTTTGTATCTCTATTTTAAGGATGATTGACTCTGTGAGTTCAAGAACCGAAGAAAGGGTTGTGGGGTTAAACTAATAAGAGAATTTATTGTGGAAATAATAGGTATAAAAATATATTTTAATTAACATTAGTATGATTTATAATATATATATATTTACAATATCACATACTCTAAGTATTATTCTCTTAATGTCATCCCAGAAAATCTCAGAATATCAAGAGTCAATTTGTAACTACCCTTATCACTTTGATACAGTGTTTTGAAATGTGATATGTTATTATGCTTCCATTGAGAATCATAAAATCATTTTCTATAATAAATAAATGTTTAAAACTGTACTAATTTATTCAGTTATCCACATTCACACAATCATGTTCACCATAAGATCATATAAATATTGATCAAGAAACTAAATAATTAAGTTTATGAGTTTTAATGATATAAATACTTAATAAAAAAATTAAAATATAATATAATATTACATTCCCATCATCTTAATTAAGAATACTCATCTTGTCAGGATGAATAAAAAAATTAATAGAGTGTAAGATGAACTTCTATAGTGTGGTATTATATCTCTAAATTAATTATAATATCATATTTCTATGTTGATGACCTCATAATAAGGAAGTAAATCCCTAAGCATTATCATAGATTCATTTATACCATAAATATACACTTTAATTTAATTCTCTTATTTTAATTATTATTCTAAATATATATTCTTTTATATCTCTTCCATGAAAATTAAATATTTTCAACCATTAAAACCTATTTAATGTCTCAATATTTTAAACATTATTCAATGAATATATATATTTATATATCCATAAATTATATTCATAGGTTTTGTTCATTGGGTTAGTTCTAATTTTTTTAAAACAGACTTTGTATGGAGATACTTTTTTCTTGAATAGAAAATACCTATTTAAGAGATGGAATTGGGGGATTTGGCACACTATATTTCCCTTTGGTCCTATTTTATAAACCCATATGATGTATATGAATTTTGTTTTGAGTGCAAGGTATTTTCTTTTTCGTTTCCTCAAATCCAATCATATCATAAAATATAACATCTTATATAGTGACCTATATTTTCCTCTATATGGTATATATCTTATTTTTATTCCCAGAGTCTCATGTCCCAGAAAGGGTATAATGGAAATTTTACAAAAGTTAATGATAATAAAATATAATTCAAGTATTCCATTAAACATAGATCATATTTTCTACCCTAAGGTATTATTTTTTAAAATTTATAAGGTGGTAGTATTTTAATGGATATTTTTTATTTTTTACATAACATTATAATATTTATATGAGCGTGAACATTGAAACCTTTTAAATAGAGGCACAAATAAATATTTTTTTTCAAAATCATTGTCTCTAAAATTATAATTTTCACATAAGAATAACATAGTCTATGTGTTTGGATCTTCGGCCCGGTACCAATATGTTATGGGTCCTTAATGAATTTTTTTTTTGGTTTAGTAATATGTAAATTTTCATTTAGCCTTTGGAATTTTTAATATAATATATTATTAGGTAGTTTTTATGATTTATTAATTTAATTATAGATGTGGATTCCCATGTTCATTATACTAAATATAGTATATTTTTTTTCTTTTAATCATATTTTTTTGATCATTTTTAACTCTTAAACGGATTCCTAAATGGGAAATCCATCAATACAGTTGGATTTGGGATTATCTATTTACATTTTAGTATAAATTTGGTAATTTTTTATTATATATTTCTTCATATATATTTCTGGTGTTGGTGAAATTTTATTAATATAATTGATTCAAATGAATATTTTTCATTCCCTGTTAATATTTTAATTTATTTTCTGTTTTGGTAAATGTCATTAAAGGATGTCAATTCCATGTAAATATCAATAAATATTATGAATATAAATATTTTCATGGGACTAACATAGAATGTTAGATGAATTATAAGTGGAATCAATTCTACTAAATATAGAAGGAGAGTGTGGATAAAAAATGGGAGAATTTATTAGGGGAATTTAGAGCATTGAATAATGAGTCAGAATTTGATGGTGGAGTAATTGGTTTTTAATTTTCCACCCATGAAAATTTATATATATTCTCACCATCAATATATTCTACCCATTATTTGGATAAATTTAGAATTAATGGTGTTATACCAAGGATATGAATTTAAGAGTGACATAGAACAAGATTACGTAAGTATTCAATGGCCTCTATCAATAGAAATTGAGACTTTCTTTTGACATGGAATTCATGTATGTATAATCATTTTTTATTTTCATTTAAATATAAAATAAATTATAAATCCCATGAATAATTATTCTCTCTCCCCCACATGCATTCCCGTGAAAATTAATAATCCTTATTGGAGGATTTCCAAGATAATGGTTGGCAATGGTGGTGCAATGAAATGTGGGATTTAGGAATAATGGGGAAGAAATGTTTAGGCCAATAATGAAACATGTTTGGTTTATGTTAGTATCCTAAAGACATGCTGGATTTCTAGTGTGAAATGTTTGTGGCTTGATTTAATGGTTTTAAGGCAATGTATGTGTTTTTAGTGTATCATCCCTGGTTGTGAGATCCATTATAAATATATAAATATATATCACCTCATATCATATGGTAGATGATGAACAGTTGTAGTGGTTGGAAAATCCCACTGGAATGTTGAGATGACCAACACCGACTTAGGACATACTATGTAAGTTCCAACCAACTAGGTCATCCCAATAGGCTAGCCCACCAAAGTGTGATAGGGTATTTCCATTTGTTGGGCCTCCATCTTGAGAGGTTTGTGGGTTTTCCAAGAAGTTTTTCCTCCATTTGGACCTATAAGGATCAATATTATAACATCAATGGGGGTTAAACCTATATTAAACGTGAAGATATATAATTAGTTGAGTTTTCTCTTACCTAACCCACATGGGCCATGTGTCCATGGAACCAAGTTCATCACACTTCCACCACTGATTATTCAATATGGACCATATTAAAACACATGTCCTCAACACCATGTTTCATGACCGATGGTCATTCACTTGGATTTATTCTTTACATGTGGGACATTTTTCATTTTATTTTCACAATGAATCGATTTAAAAAAAATTAAACTGCACATATTTATTATTTAATCATAAAATGTGAGGATATGATCCTTTTTTCCATTTTTGGATATTTTTGTTTTATTTTTTTGTAAATAAAATTTTGAGATCTGTATGGATAGAAATGTTGATAAATAGTGGTTAACACAGGGTTTAAAACTCTCCTAATGGTGTTCTAATGGTAGAGCACAATTATACCACATTCATTCCATAGTTTTGTACTCCCTAATAAAAACAATTATGATAAATTATAAGCCCTCCACATTTTTTTTTGTATTTTGGTACTCCCCCACAAACTTGGGATGTGGGTCCTCTAAATTTAGGTTTATATTCAATACTCCCTTTGGAAAACAAGTAATAGGTCCCCAATATAACATTGGAATTTGGAAATCCTTCTTTAATTAGGTTTTTGATCCTACACTAGATTCAGGTGCTCTCTCATTTTAGGTGTACTATATGATGAGAAATGTATCCCCCATAGTGGTTTGGTACTCCCTCAACCAACACACATAAAATAGTGTGGTGTGAGTACCTCACTATATTTTGTGAGAGGTAACATCAGATTAATAAATCATGGCAGTTGTAGAAATGAGTAAACAAGATAATGTATGTATTATAACGTTTCAGGAGAGATTATCTACCTTTGGTATATGGCTTTTAAATATTTTTTCAACCTCAGTATCCATGGTACTTCTATTATCTTGAGTATCTCTTGTTTATTTTGATATGGGATCTATGGTGGAGTTGAGATGACATGGCCGGAATTTTAACATTTTATATCGTTCTATGGAACCTAGAGCACATTTTTCATCTTTGGGTTCCTTTTTTATTTCACTTTGTAGTAATATATATTTAACTTTTTTTCTTTTATTTATTTTTTGTTTTTAATAAATCATTCTCAATTTATTTTTACAATACCCATAATATTCTTTGTTACCATAGATGATGTGTCATTGAATATGATGTATTGTTTGAATATGACTTTAGTGGGCATAAATATTGAGGAAATTATAGTGTTGGTGAATATTTTTTCACCTTGGTCAATGTAGATAACCAAAATAGTGAGCGGTCTATCCTAGAGTCCTTCATTGAGGGATAAGACTCTTTTGAAATTAAATATTTTGGGTTTAGTGACCTTAGTATATATATTTGATTGAATCATAATGTAAGTACCCAGTTTTTTCTGTGAAAAACTTTTGAATATTCTTGATGATATTCCATAGCAGCGCCTTCAGACAACGTGCGATTACAAGCCCCGGAGTGGCCGAAATTAAATTTTCAGTGCGTTCACACCGGAAAAGCCAAATAATTGGGATAACCCCTAAATGGTGCTTTAGATCAGAGATCCGAGTGTACGGATGGGTCAGGAATGGGGTGTTTACACTAGGAATGACATAAAACATGTCGGCACGGGATGTTTGGACCCCTCGCTCGCTTTCGGATGGTTAAATGGATAAATTAATTCATTAATTTATTCTTTTAATGTTGAAACTCAAGTATCTCTTAAATGGTGTCTCGTATTGGGAAACTGAGGGCACTGTTGAGTTTGGAGCGTGTCGTTTACCCTGGTAGGGGTGTAAGTTTTGCGTGTGCGGGTCGTCTGTGAAAAATGGCCCCAGGGGCGTTTTCGTAATTTTGTGGATTTGGGCGTCCAGCTTTATAACATTAAAACGAAATCTCATAATAAAATTACGAGACCACCATTGTGCTCAAGAGGTTGTGTTTACCCTAGGGGAGGCTAAACCTATAACCCGTCGGGCGTTTCGGGTGCGGGTCAAAATTGAGGATTAAATTAATTAAAATTTAATTAATTTAATTTTTTCTTTTTATACCCTAACCCCACCCCTCTCCTTCCCCTTATCCCTGGCATCCCCTCCTCTCCCTCTCCTCCTCCACCTTCGGTGAGGCGGCTCCGTCGAGGCAGCTCCGGAAAGGCGGCAGATCGTCGCGAAGCTTCGAGCGAAGCCCCGTGAGGTAGGATCTTGCTCGATTTTGGTTTTCCCGCACCCTTTCGCCCCAAATTTTGGTTGTATAAATGCTGAGTTATTTTCAAGAAAATCCCTTACCCTATTATTTCGTTCTGTGATATTTCCATTGCATTTTACGGATTCAAAATCCGAGTTATGAGCGAACCGCAATCGATCGTCGAAGATCGGGTGTTGACGAGGGTTTCTGGCAGTTTTGGTGCGGCCCGGCTCGGCGGTGGCGGTGGCGCGGCTCGGTCGAGGCGCTTCGGGCGGGTGTCGGCCGGTGGGAGCGTGCAGCAGGGGAGCACCCGCGGGGGCACAGCGGGGCAGATGCTGAGGCCAGGTGGGTGTCCAGCGGGCGCTGGTGAAGCGCGGCGCGCGGGCGACGAGGCCCCGGCCCTCCTGGCCGGGTTGACGCGGCGACAACGGGGGCGGGGTCCTCAGGACCCCGCGGCAGACAAGACCTGCACCCAGCGGGTCATTGTGGGAGAAAGGAAAGCCGGACCGGCTTGTTGACGGTCTGGGCGTGGAAGGTCGGCCTGCGACCGCGGGCCGGTTCAGGAGAGTGGTCCGGTCGAACCGGCCTGGCCCAATAAAGTCCGTTTTTTTTTTCAAAGTCTGTAAAGGTCAGCCCCGATGTCGGATTCGTGCGCTGTCAGTGGCGACATGTTCCTTGGGACGAAGAGAATATTTTGAGATGGTTTTGGGAATTTTTAATTCCAGAAACGATAGGCATCGGTGGTGCGACACGTACGTCGAGGGGATTGACGTCCTTCCGGGAATCTTGTTTTGAGCGGCGCGGACACATCCGACGTCCGTTTTGAGCGCCGTCAGTGGCGTTGCGACCCTGGCGCTGAAGCGGAGGTTTCCAGGGCAGTTTTGGGCATTGAATCCAGAGTTGAGTTGTGGGCCCCACGGCCCGTCTTTTGAGCTGCATGTAACTTTTAGCGACTTTTTCCTCGGACGTCCGTTCGGGGCGTGCGAGCAGTCGATGTTGGGTATTTTTCCGAGGGCATCACGTTGGCGTAGTCTGCCCACTCTAGTTCCGCACGCTGGTGCGGGCCCCACGTGGGCCGTTTGGGTGTTGAAAGTAGTTTTCCATCTTAATCATCAGGCGACCGTTTTAGACAAGTGAGTAGTCCACCTTGTGTGCTTTTTCGAGAGGATCGCAACGGTGCAATCCGTTCGTGGAGTTTCGGGACCAGGATGCGGGTCCCATGAAGCACTGCTCGTGTGTGATGCGCCGAAATGCATCTTTTTCTCCGGATATCCATTGCACTCAAGTGAGCAGTCCTTTTGACGTGTTTTCCCGAGGGGATCTCAATGGTGCGATGCGCCCGATTGTTTTCGGGGCCGAGGCTCGGGATCATGGGACGACGTTCGGGCGTGTGGCGGTGTTGGAGACTTTTCTATCGGATATTTGTTGGAGGCAAGTAAGTAGTCGATCTCGCATGTTTTTCCGCGTGGATTACAACGGTGCGATCCGTTTGGTTGTGCGGAGCCTATTGAGCGATCTTATGAAATGTGGATCATGAAGGGTGCTCCGGTGGTGGTTCTTCCTACATTATTTGTAGCGGACCCTTGGCGTGTGGTCACGAACTCTTGGGAGAGTGATATAAATGATTCACAAGATGTGGTTGGTTGTGCCTTGGCCTTTGAGGTGGAGTTGTTACGTCATGCCTTCATGTTGACACTGGGTGCCGTGTGCACGATAGCCTTTGGGATAGAACGAGGTATAATCTGGGAGTATACGGGAGCTCTTGGAGGTACGTGAGGTTTGTACCTGAGAACGTATGTGCGCCCAGTTGTGGTTGAATTGGGGCCACACGTCGTGTGGGCCCCACGTGTGTTACATGTTCTGGTTTACATACTTTGACCTCTCGCGACGTAGAGGGTCCCTCTACGCTCGTTTGTTTGACCAGCTGGGTGGAGTTTCCCATGGCCTGGTGCTCTTTGTCTGACCAGTAGGGTGGAGTGGTCTCCCCCTGGTCTTGTACTCGATTTTTTGACCGGCAGAGATGGTTTGGTTCCTCTGCTTTTTTGGCTGTGAGGGGTTTCAGTATCGTGCCCTTTCACCAGTCTTAGGCACCGTTTGTGGCTACGGGTGTCCGTGTAGCGTGGGTGTTTCCCCCACTCTCTGGGATGAGATGTCTCGGCCCGCTTCGACAGTGACTCAGCGGATTGGAGTGGGGTCTACTTGTGAGTCCTGGAGAGTTTGTCCCATTTCACCGTGTTCCCTGGTAGAGCTTGTGGTTTCGGTGTGACCAACCCTTTACATGGGCATCGATCCTCTACCCAGAAGGTTGTTTCCAGTAGGGCTGAAGTTGTTTCCAGCGGGGCTGAGGTTGTTTCCAGCAGGGCTGAGGTTGTTCCAACAGGGCTGAGGTTGTTCCAGCTGGGCTAAGGTGGTTCCAGTAGGACTGAGTTTGTTTCTAGTAGGGATGAGGTTGTATCGAGCAGGGCTCGTTAGTGGGTTACCATCCAGCAGGGATGGCTAGTACAACGGTGTTCACCGAGCAGTACCATCCAGCAGGGATGGCCAGAGCAGTTCCGGGCTTACCTCAATTTGGGCTGGGCAGTGGTCCCTGATGCAAGGCTTACTTCCAGTGGGGCTGGGCAGTGGTCCCCGATGCCGGGATTACCTCCAGCGGGGCTGGGCAGTGGTCCCCGATGCTGGGAATACCTCCAGTGAGGCTGGGCAGTGGTCCCCGATGCCAGGCTTGCCTCCAGCTAGGCTGGGCAATGGTCCCCGATGTCGGGTTACCTGCAGCTGGGCTGGGCAGTGGTCACGTCACCGACATTAGCCGGGTCGCCCACCAGTGGATTACCCTGTTACGGGACTAGGAAATGTGGCACCCATCGACTTTCCGGGTCTCCCTGTAGTGGGAACCCGTTGAGTTTCAGGTATCCACCTGCGGGGCTGGGAAGGGGGTCTCCTGTCGACTTTGAGCAGACCTCTCGACTGCGGGGCAGTGACTAGTTGTGGTTGACGTTCCCCCAGAACTCTCAAGTACGAGGAGATTTTCCCCCACCGAGACGCGTCCTTGTGACGCGACCTAAAACCATGAAGGTGAGTCAGTGCCGCCCAAAGCGGATAGTGTCGAGGTATGGGGGATTAAGCCCTAGACTTGTAGTTCGGGGCAGAGGTGCGGGATGCTGGGCATCGATGGTGTTACTTCTGAGACTGTTGGCTACTCTTTTCTTGGGCTGAGCTACGGGACGGAGATCCCCTTACGATGTTGTTCGGGCTTCTTGCTGAGCATAAATATATGTATATACCTTGTGTCTGGTACCCACTTCTTGGGTTTGGTTACTCTCCTTCCAAGAGAGGCGAAGATGCGCGGGTTATGCCACATGCTTTCCGTGTCTAGCTTCTAATGGTTGGACGAGTCTACTCTCCTACTATAGGTAGCAAAGACTCGACGGGAAGTTCATCTTCTCACCGTTTCCAGCTCCTTGTGTTTGGACTAGTCTACCTTCTTTCCTGTTTTTGGGTTGAGCTGGACTCTTTACTGTACTCCTTACTGCACTTCAGTTGTACTCCTCTACTTTTTCTGTTCGCTCTACTGCTCACCCTTCGGTACCGCTTTTGTTGCTCCCTCGAGCCTTCGAGGTATCCTACTGAGTATTTTTATACTCACCCCTGCTTGGGCTTTTCCCACACTTTTTGTACCTTTCCAGAAGACGGACAGGTTGGTCGTGACATTAGAGGAGCTTAGTAGTTTGGGATCTTGGACCAAATGCAGTGGTTGGAGTCGGGTTCCAGGTGGGTGACCCTTCCAGCTGTTTCCTTTTGTTCACCTGATGCCGAGTTGTGGCACTTTTCTCTTTGGGCATGTGTTTTTCCCCTTTTTTTCAGCTTTTACCTTGTACTGTTTAGAGGTCGATGCACATTTGTGGTATATATATGTAGCAGTTTCCATTTTATTTACTTCTCTTTTCTTTTACTCTGCACTTTTTCATTGAGTGTGCTCTGTGTGTGTGTGTGTACAGGTACTTAGGCAAAGGCCTCCCCGTGTTGTTGTGCCTTCAGCACTAGTCACCAGCCCCTACCCTATGGAGGCGGGCTTGGGGTAGTTGCGGCTCGAGCCCAGGTAGGGTCGGGTCATGACAAAGTGGTATCAAAGGTGGTTAGTTCCTTGGGACGTTGTGCGAACGTCCCTAAAATAAGAGGAATTGGTTGGGATTTATGAAAACAGTGTTAACGTGTCTCAAGAGTGGCTCTCAGGCCAGGGAGTCCAGTGATGGTGCGGCAGCCGATGTATCCATTCACCAGGACCATGATAACCCTCTTATCGACTCGGCATGATGAGACACTTGTTGCAGGGAAAATTTGTTTGTGCATCACATAGGACTGAGTCTTGACTGTCCTTCTTGAGTCAGCTCCCCATCGTTGTTGTTGTATTGGTATATACATATATGCTCATATGACCGCGGTACTCCTTGATAATTTTCAGGATTTCACCGCGAGGATAGCCATCCATGATACCAGCTTTGGTGCATGACGATGACCCTGTGAGCTACGAGACAACAGTCAAGGACCCATCATGCGAGCCCCTTTCTCCGGGTGGGCTGGTAGCAGCACCCCCACCTGTTGATCAGCAGGAAGCTTCAGCAGAGCAGGCTGAGTTTGAGTGCAGGTTGAGCGCGCTCCGTGAGTTCTAGCGGCAGAGACCGCTGAGGTTCAGTGGTGAGCCAGACCCTTAGGTAGCAGAGGTTTGGCTCAAGGCAGTGGTTCTCCTTTTTAGGCTTGTGCAGACGTCGATTGACCAGAGAGTGGCTTTGGCAACCACCCTTTTTCGTGGAGCAGCTTGGCGTTGGTGGAGTCTGGTGACTCAGCTTCTTAATGAGTCGTCGCTTTCGTGGGACGACTTCCAGTTTTTGTTTCGTGATGAGTTTTTTCCCTCCAGCTTCCGCTCCATTCGGATTCAGGAGCTCCTGCAGTTTCAGCAGGGAGGGATGACGGTGGCTGAGTACGCGGCTAGTTTTGCAGACCGTGCATGCTTTTACCTGGACATAGTCCATGACGATAACCTCCGAGGAAAGAAGTTTGACCAGGGTCTTCTCCAAGAGATTCATTATATCATAGTACCCTTGGGAATTTAAACATATGCCAGGGTGCTAGAGTAGGTGCTGGTGACAGAGGGCTTCCTGTCATGTTCTAGAGTTGGTGGTGGCAGCAGGCACGTTGGAGCCGAGACTTGTGTCGTAGCTCGTGGGCATCGACAAGCAAGACCTTGACGCAGGTGGGTTTCAGAAAACCAGACTTAGTGGCATGGTCGTACACCACAGTGGAACTGGAGGGAACCAGTGGAGCCCAGAGAGGGTTGGTGCTATGCTTGTGACGGGCGAGGTCACTTGGCACGAGACTGCCCGACCCAAGTTGCGGAGAGATTCGGGAAGGCAGCGGGTGCACCACCACGACATAGGCAGCGCCGCGATCGGAGTAGTGCCTAGAGAGGTGGTGCTAGCAGAGGAGCGGGAGGATCTGGTAGTGGGGGATGACTTTACGAGGACTTACCATCACCACTAGGTGGTCCACGTCAGGCTCCGAAAGCTGACAGTTGGGACCACGGAGAGCCGCGAGCTTTGGAAGTCTACTATCCTGCAGAGCAGGAGGTGATAAGATGTATGCTCTACAGCTCCTCTACCTTTTTGCAGTATAATTTTTATAATCTGTGTGTGAAATGCTTTCCTCTCTTCTCCATTTTTGATGTGTTACCAGGGTGACGCAGGGCGTTGGGCGTAACCCTGTGTTGGTAAGGTAAAAGGCGTGGGACCTTTTCCATTAGTCGATGGTGTCGACTCCATCGCTCACCGAGCGTGTAAGAGAACCTCAGTTGTGGAATCTTGTGTGACCAGATATCCTTGGGTGTTCCACCATATGGATATTCTGAAGGAGGGAATCACCAGGCCTTGTTCCAGGTGCAGGCGGTGATTCCAGTGGCGGCGTGTGATGTAGAGGTTTGACCGAGGAGGTGAGCTACCCCCGAGGGCCTTCGGGGCGTTTGAGACCATGCAAAGGGATGGAAATGTTTTTAGGGACGAAAATCATGAAGGATTATTGATTTAAGAGCCCGGTTTTTTGCTGTGAATGACTTTGGAATATTCTTGATGATATTCCAGAGCAGTACCTTCAGACGGTGTGCGATTCCGAGCCCCGGAGTGGCCAGAATTAAATTTTTAGTGCGTTCACACTAGAAACGCCAAATAAATGAGATACCCCCTAAACGGTGCTTCAGATCAGAGATCTGAGTGTACGTATGGGTCTGGAATTTGGTTTTTACCCTAGGAACGACATAAAACATGTCGGCGCGGGATGTTTGGATCCCTCGCTCACTTTCGGAAGGTTAAAAGAATAAATAAATAAATTAATTTATTCATTTAATGTTGAAACTCAAGTATCTATTAAACAGTGGCTCGGATTGGAAAACTGAGGTAACCTTTGAGTTCAGAGTGTGCCGTTTACCCTTGTAGGGGAGTATGTTTTGAGGGTGCGGGCCGTCTGTGAAAAATGGACCCAAGGGCGTTTTCGTAATTTGGTGGCTGTGGGCGTCCAGCTTTATAACATTAAAATGAAAGCTCAGAATCAAATTTTGTGACCATCTTTGTGCTCGGGAGGTGGGTTTTACCCTAGGTGAGACTTAACCTCGACCCCGTCGGGCATTTCGGGTGCGGGTCAAAATTGAGGATTAAATTAATTAAAATTTAATTAATTTAATTTTTTCTTTTCAAACCCTAACCCCACCCCTCTCCTTCCCCTTCCCCCTGGTATCCCCACCTCTCCCTCTCCTCCTCCACCTCCGGTGAGGCGGCTCTGGCGAGGAAGCTCCGAAAAGGCGGCAGATCGTCCCGAAGCTTCGGGTGAAGCCCCGCGAGGTAGGATCTTGCTCGATTTTGGTTTTCCCGAATCCATTCGCCCAATATTTTGGTTTTCTAAATGCTGAGTTATTTTCGAGAAAATCCATTACCCCAGTAGTTAGTTCTGTGATATTTCCATCGCATTTTACGGATTCGAAATCTGAGTTACGAGCGAACCGCAATCGATCGTTGAAGATCGGGTGTTGACAGGGGTTTCCGGCAGTTTTGGGGCGGCTCGGCTTAGCGGAGGCGGCGGCGCGGCTCGGTCGAGGCCCTTCGGGCGGGTGTCGGCCGGTGGGAGTGTGCATCAGGAGAGCACCCGCGGGGGCACGGCGGGGCTGATGTTGAGGCCGGGTGGGTGTCTAGCGGGCGCCGGCGAAGCGCGGTGCGCGGGCGACGAGGCCCCGGCCCTCCTGGTCGGGTTGACGCGGCGACAACGAGGTCGGGGTCCTCGGGACCCTGCGGAAGACAAGACCCGCACCTGGCGGGTCTTTTTGGGAGAAAGGAAAGTCGAACCAGCTTGCTTCCGGTCTGGGCGTGGAAGGCCGGCTCGCGACCGCGGGCTGGTTCAGGATAGTGGGCCGCCGAACCGGCCTGGCCCACTAAAGTCCCTTTTTTTAAACGGTTGTAAAGGTCAGCCCGAAACGATTGGCCTCGGTGGCGCGACACGTACGTCGAGGGGATTGACATCAATCCGGGAATCTTGTTTTGAGCGGCGTGGACACATCCGGCGTCCATTTTGAGCGTCGTCAGTGGTGTTGCGACCCTGGAACCGAAGCGGAGGTTTCCAGGGTAGTTTCGGGCGTTGAAGCCAGAGTTGAGTTGTGGGCCCCACGGCCCGTCTTTTGAGCTGCATGCTGCTTTTAACGACTTTTTCCTCGGACGTCTGTTCGGGGCGTGCGAGCAGTCGATGTTGGGTATTTTTTAGAGGGCATCGCGTTGGCACAGTCTGCCTGCTCTAATTCCGCGCACTAGTGCGAGCCCCACATGGGCCGTTTGGGCGTCGATGGTGGTTTTCCATCTTAATCACCGGGCGACCGTTTTGGACAAGTGAATAGTTCACCTTGTGTGCATTTTCGAGAGGATCGCAACGGTGTGATCCGTTTGTGGAGTTTCTGGACCGGGATGCGGGTCCCACAAAGCATTGCTCATGTGCGGTGCGCCGGAATGCATCTTTTTCTCCGGATATCTGTTGCTCTCAAGTGAGCAGTCTTTTTGACATAGTTTCCTGAGGGGATCGCAATGGTACGATGCGCCCGACTATTTTTGGGGCCGAGGCTTGGGATCACGGGACACCGTTCGGGCGTGAGGCAGTATTGGTGACTTTTCCGTCAGATATGCGTTGGAGGCAAGTAAGTAGTCTATCTCGCGTATTTTTTCGCGAGGATTACAAAGATGTGATCTGTTTGGTTGTGAGGAGTCTCTTGTCCAATCTTATTAAATGTGGAGCATGAAGGGTGTTCCGGTGGTGGTTCATCCTACCTTGTCTGTAGCGGATCCTTGGCGTGTGGTCGTGCACTCTTGGGAGATTGATATAAATGATTCACAATATGTGGTTGGCCATGCCTAGTTCTTTGAGGTGGAGTTGTTACTTCACGCCTTCGCGTTGACGCTGGGTTCCGTGTGCATGATAGCCTTTGGGCTAGAACGAGGTATACTCGGGGAGTATACGGGAGCGCTTAGAGGTACGTGTGGTTTGTACCTGAGAATGTTTGTGCGCACAATTGGGGTTGACTTGGGGCCACACGTCGTGTGGGACCCAAGTGCGTGCCATGTTCTCCTTTACGCACTTTGACCTCTCGCGACGTAGAGGGTCCCTCTACGCTCGTTTTCTTGACCAGCAGGGCAGAGTTTCCCCGGGCCTGGTGCTCTTTGTCTGACCAGTAGGGTTGATTGGTCTCCCCCTGGTCTTATACTCAATGGTTTGACCAGCATAGATGGTTTGGTTCCTCTGCTTCTTCGGCTGTGAGGGGTTTCAGTACCATGCCCATTCACCAGTATGCAGAACCGTTTGTGGATACGTGTGTCCGTGCAGCGTGGGTGTTTCCCCCACTCTCTGGGATGAGATATCTCAGTCCGCTTCGACAGTGACTCAGCGGATTGGATCGGGATCACCTTGTGAGGCATGGGGAGTTTCTCTCGTTGCTCTGTGTTCCTTGGTAGAGCTTGTGGTTTCAGTGCAACCAACAATTTATGCGGGCACCGACCCTCTACCCAGGAGGTTGTTTCTAGCAGGGATGAGGTTGTTTCCAGTAGGGCTGAGGTTGTTTCTAGCAGGGCTGAGGTTGTTCCAGCTGGGCTGAGGTTGTTCCAGCAGGGCGGAGGTTGTTCTAGCAGGGCTGAGGTTGTTTCCAGCAGGGCTGAGGTTGTATCGAGCAAGGCTCGTTAGTGGGTTACCATCTAGCAGGGACGGCCAGTACAACAGTGTTCACCGAGTAGTACCATCCCGCAGGGATGGCCAGAGCAGTTTCGGGCTTACCTTCAGCTGGGCTGGGTAGTTATCCCTGATGTGGGGCTTACCTCCAGTGGGGCTGGGCAGTGGTTCCCGATGCTGGGCTTACCTCCAGCGGGGCTGGGCAGTGGTCCCCGATGCCGGGCTTACCTCCAGCGGGGCTGGGCAGTGGTCCCCGATGCCGGGCTTACCTCCAGCTGGGCTGGGAAGTGGTCCCCAATGTCGGGTTACATCCAGCTAGGTTGGGAAGTGGTCCCGTCACTGACTTTAGCCGGGTCTCCCACCATTGGATTACCCTATTACGAGACTGGGCAGTGTGGAACCCGTCAACTTTCCAGGTCTCCCTGTAGTGAGAACCCGTTGACTTCTAGGGATCCTCCAGTGGGGCTGGGCAGGGGGTCGCCTATCGACATTGAGCAGACCTCTCGACTGCGGGGCAGTGACGAGTTATGGTTGATGTTCCCCCAGAACTCTCAAGTACGAGGAGATTTTCCCCCACCAAGAACCATCCTTGTGACGCGACCTAAAACCATGTGGGTGAGTCAGTGATGCCCAAAGAGGATAGTGTCGAGGTATGGTGGTTTATGACCTTGACTTGTAGTTTGGGGTAGACGTGCGGGATGCTAGGCATCGATGGTGTTACTTCTGGGACTATTGGCTACTCTTTTCTTGGGCTGAGCTACAGGATGGAGATCCCCTTACAACGTTGTTTGGGCTTCTTGCTGAGAATAAAGATATGTATATACCTTGTATCTGGTACCCAGTTCTTGGGTTTAGTTACTCTCCTTCTAGGAGAGGCGAAGACGCACGGGGTATGCCACGTGCTTTATGTATCTATCTTCTCATGGTTGGACGAGTCTACTGTCCTGCTATAGGTAGCGAAGACTCGATGGGAAGTTCATCTTCTCGCCATTTCCAGCTCCTTGTGTTTGGACGAGTCTACCTTCTTTCCTCTTGTTGGGTTGAGCTAGACTCTTTACTGTACTCCTTACTGCACATTCAGTTATACTCCTCTACTTTTTTTGTTCACTCTACTGCTCACCCTTCGGTACCTCCTGTGTTGCTCCCTCGAGCCTTCGGGGTATCCAATGAGTATTTTTATACTCACCCCTTCTTGGGATTTTCCCGCACTTGGTGTGCCCATGCAGACGACCGACAGGTTGGTCATGACGTTAGAGGAGCTTAGGAGTTTGGAAGCTTGGACCGCGTGTGGTGGTCAGAGTTGGGTTCCAGGTGGGGGACCCTTCCAACTGTTTTATTTTGTTCACCTGCTGCCAGGTTGTGGCACTTTTCTAGTTGGGTGTGTTTTTTTTTCCTTTTCTTTTCAGCTTTTACCTTTTACTGTTTATAGGTCGATGCACATTTTTGGTATATATATGTAGCAGTTTCCCTTTTCTTTACTTGTCTTTTCTTTTACTCTGCACTTTTGCATTGAGTGTGCTGCATGTGTGTGTACAGGTACTTAGGAAAAGGCCTCCCTGAGTTTTTGTGCCTTCGGCGCTAGTCTCCAGCCCCTGGCCTATGGAGGTGGGCTTGGGGTAGTTGCGGCTTTAGCCTGGGTATGGTCGGGTCGTGACACATAATGGGATTTATTCATCACTAAAATTGGGGTGATTTGGTGTAGGTTTTATTTTAAATAATTTTAAAACATTTATCTCTTTTAACTCTTCACTTGTTTAGTGAATGGATTACCTATTACTTTTTCCTATTTTATTTTCTACGTGTTGGTAGATATATGTGCATAAAAATAGGAAATCACAAAAATACGAACATAATTTTTCTTATTAATATTTTCTTCCATAATAATGAATATATCCTCAATGCAAGGGTGTTATTATCCAACTCACACAAAGAGTTCATATTATCATCAATAGAAACATATGAAATGTTATGGCCTTTGTTAAATTATAATACAAAAGACAAGGTAAAAGTTGATAAATGAATTACTTTTCTTTAATATCAAAATAATACATCATTTTCTTACACCATATGAAGTAGATTATTAATAAATATCAATTTTCCGTCATGTATAGTGTCAATGATATTATTCCTTAATCAAAGAAATTATTCTTACTTATTTAGGAACCTATAGTCCCCTAAAAAATATAAATACTATAGTTTGGAAACCTAAAAAATCATTGGATCTAGATTTATTAGTGTTAAGAAGATCCATGAACTCTTCTCTTCGTATTCATCATCTTATTCTTTAGCACCCAAAATACTTCTTACGCATGCATCACTAATTCTCACCCAAACTATCTCTTCAACAATTCAAGAATATTACAGGCACACAATTATGGTTGTTTATAATCTTCCATTTTATTAAAGAGAATAAATATTTTTCATATGATGTTAATGAAATTTTTTCCTTCTATTTAATCTCTTCTATAATCACTATATTTTTTCAATATCATAATATTCAAATTAAAATACCAAATATTTTAGATTTAAAATTACTAAAATATTTCCCACAGAGAAACTCATAATTCTCAATAATTATTTCGATTTTTTACAATTCTATTATTTTTTATAATTACCTAGAAGTTTTAATCCCAATAAATATTAACATTAATGTGGTTTTCATCATCACCATAAAATATGAATATACAAATTTCATATGTCTGTTTTATCGCTTTGGTCATCATGTTATTATCAAGATATCTTATGTAATTAAAATCTAAATAAACCTTATGAAATCCACTACTTGTACCCTACGATGAACATGTAAGTTGTGATACATCAGGTTTTACCCTATGAACAAAACATTATGAAAATCACAAATTGAACCTTCCAATTATACCTTAAAAACACTTATTGTTCATAGGCTCCCAATCACATCCATCTTCACTTTTCATTATCATCTTTATTTCTTATCTCTTCTAAAATCACATGTAATATATAACCTAATGACTCTCCCTATTTTCCTTATACGAGGATGAATTTCTATATTCCCTTAGGTGACATCCCCAAGACACCAATGGATAGAAATAAATTCCAAGGGATTCATGAACAGTTAGGGGACAATATTCTCTTTTAAAATTAAAACAACCAAACTAATAATACCAAAACCAAAAAAAACTTTATGATATATAAGAATAATGTGATAATAATTAAGGTAACACTAACAGATATCAAAATTAAACTAGACTAGAGTTCCAAAATGGGAGACAACAAACATCAAATTTCAACGAGGAATACAAAACACAAAGATCAAATAATCCCAAGAAAGCAACTCCATAGCTCCCAACATGATCTAATATCAAAATCCACAATCCATTACCAACTTATCATAATGATACACTAAATTAATGAGTCAATCCTCCTATAACAATGTATCAATACACAATATCTTCAATTGCACCAAAGTTCCCCAACCAAGGTAACAAATGAAACATAGTATGTTTTTCCTAAATCACTTCCCAACTCATACCATTAGGAAAGAACATGTTAGTAAATTTATATTTACCAATTTACATAAAATAATATAATCTATTTTTTATCAAAATATAAATAAATTTTCAAACCAAAATAATTTTACCAAATTAAATCCATTTCTAAGGAAACTATCCAAACAATACATTAAAACCATTTCTAAAAATCAATTTTTAATACACCATTATATTCCACATTTCCCAAAATCCAACCATCCATAAAACCATATAAATATCTAAACACTTGAGTGGTGAGTCATAGATCCACCAAGACATCACTTGGTGAACCATTTTGATAGGATAATGTTTATATCCAAATTCACCCAACATTTTATTGGGGAAACATAATAACCTTATCTATCTCAAATGCCAATGAACACACACCAACCATTATTACAAAAACAAATACAAACCAGTTTTTATGAATAATGTTAATAAGAAAATATTTTTGTTGAAAACAATTTTAATGAACATTTTTCCATTAATCAAACCAAACATCTATTTTAAAATTTTAATTATTAAATCATTAAACAATTCACTTTTCCCAAAAATTCCACAATTTGAAAAAATATCAGTACAGAAGGTTCCTACCAATAATTGAACTTCAATATTAAAATAAATTCCAATAAATTAAAAAAAACAAAAAAAGCATTCATGTTCTAGAAAGATGAATTGAGGGTGAATCCCCCTACCACAAAAACTATGTAGAAAACGAAGACCAAAAACAATTCTTCCACAAAATTGGGTTGAAACTACAAAACATCACATTAGATATGATTACTTAACCTAAACATAGCAAAATATCATTATAAATTTCATAAAATATTATGAATATATCCCCAGTATATAATATCTATGAAACAATGAGAGTGAAGATGAATAAACTACTGAAAAAATTATAAACAGAGACTTACTAAAGAAATAAGCCTTCACCACACTAGGAACAACCAATAGATCACTCCAAGATCAAGATAAATTATCTCAAAATCATTTGTATGGAGATAAATTTGTTTCAGGGTTGACCTATATAGATAATTGATCATATTAGGTGTAAAAACGAGTCATATCAATATTTTTTGGATCTAATTTTTTTCATCCATGGTTTGGACACATTGTAATGAAAATTATGTGCTAAGAAAACATATTATTTTTTCCATAAAATATATATTTATCCTTGGTTTCTTCATGGTTTATTGAAAATTTTCACCTAACTGTGTTCCATCCCAGATCTCACTACCTCACTTTGTATTTTTTTTAATGTAGGAGTTACAAGGTTTTTATTAACAACGCTCAAACCGTACACCTCCAAAAAATAAAAAACATTCCAAAAGTCCTCCTAACCCTCCCAAAATTCCCCCAAAAACATTACATAAAATAAATAATTAAAGGTGTACTGATGTAAAATTGGGTGTGATAAATTCTCCCCACCTATTTACTTTCCATCCAAAAAAGTGGAAAATCACCATTTCCCTGAAAGAGATTCGGTCATTGCTCTGCCATTTACTTTTCCCATTCCCAAGTTTCTTCTTGAATTTGACCATGTTTTCAAAAAACCACACTATAATAATGACTTTCCCGTGAAATAATTTATATGAACTATCTGCAATCTATACAGGCATATGAACAAATGAAATATCTAGATCTTGGTTAATGTGGTCCCATAAAATCACATAGTGAGGATCAAGTTGATACTTATTTAACTAATATGCATGAAACACATTATCCACATCGTTGAACTATGGGAAAAAATCCAACTGATATTCCACTTAACTAACAAATTCATGTATCTCAAAATGTATTATGTATCATGGAAATTATGTCCCCTTGTTTCCAAAATGATGATACACATGCCTTATATATATTCTCAAGAAAATATAATCACTCACCTAAAATTTAAATGATCATTGATAATTATTATCATATGAGTTCTAACAACTCTATGGGTTCTCTATCCTTTTTTCCCATCAACTGAATCTTCTATGTTGTATCTTGGGAATGGTATGACTAAAATATTGAAGTCCCATCTATTTCCAGCAAAAAATGTGGAAAATAATAAGGACACCAATATAATACTTTAAAACATTCCATATGTATCAAGTATTGATTACTGTTGTTATATGTAAACTCCACTAAAGATACTTTATCCTCCCATGATCCACTAAAATCCATTAAAAAGGAACAAAAAATTTGATCTAGTGTTCGTATCATTTGTTTGGATTGTCCATCCATCTTAGGATGATACACCATACTCATGTTAAACTTTTTACCAAGGGAATACTATAAGGATTTCAAAAAATGAGACAAAAACCTAAAATATTGATCTGATAATTTCAAAATGGGTATTCCATGTCCCTTTACAACTTCTCAAATATAGATTCTGGACAATTTCTCCACTATATGTGATTCTTGAATTGGAATGAAATGGGAAAATTTTGTGTGACCATCCACTCTCACCCATATGGAATCATGTTTTTTAATGATCCTTGGGAGTCCAGTTAGAAAATAATGGGTTATATTATCCCATTTTTAAAATGGAAAATGTAAATATAATAATATACTTGTCGGTCTCTGGTGCTTTGTATTAATCTGATGATAGGTTAATCTTCTCAAAACAATATCATCCACCATTCCTTTAATTCCAACCTACCAAAACATTGATTTTATTTACTTATACATATTCTATATTCCTAGATGAACAACCCTTCTCGAATGGTGGTATGCATGATGAAATTATTCATGAAAATTTATATGTATGATAAACTAATCTCAAAACAACTAAAATTATCTCTTATAATGTTTTTATCCCTCAATGTTCTCCCCACCATTGAGTTTTAACCTCATAGAAACATTTTTTGAATGACATATTTGTGCCTATTTAACCATCCCCACCATACCAAGAACAAGAAAACTAGAATGAAATATGTATCACTACATCGATCCTTACAATCCAAGTGTATGTTAGAAATCTCAAAAAGAATCCACTTATCTGAAGCCTCTTTTGTAAACTGAGCTTATGAATTTCTTCATAATGAATATTCAACCAAGTTATCTTAACCTGGTGTATACACCAATACACATTCGAACATTTAGAGATACTCTATCAATGTTCATTGTATTAGATTCTAATCTCTTTGTGAGAAAATGTGTTTCAAGCTCTTATGATCCATAAACACTATGAAGTAAAATCCAAATAGGTAATGATATAATGTACTGAAATAATGGACTATGACAGAAAGGTCCACCTCATGTGTTGGATATTTTTTTATCTTGACACTATAACTATTATGATCTATAAGCATCAACATATTCTCCTTGCATGAGGATACATCCCTACCCAGATCTTAATCCATCACAATGCTCCATGTACCCCTTTACTAATTCTGAAAAAAATATAGATTGGTGCTGACATAAGGAAATCTTTAACCTATTTAAAAGACTTCTAAGATTCACTGTTTCATTGGAATGGAGAATTTTTTCTTTTCAAATATTTTATTAGTGAATATAGTTGTGGAAAATAATGAACAAATAATTGATAATAACTACAAAAACCAATGAAACTATGTATCATAAAAATATGTGTTAGTGGTTCCCAAGAGATAATAGTCTGTACATTTTTGGCTACATAGAAACCCCTCTTTCAGAAATTACATGGACCATGAAGTGTAACTATTTTATAAAAAATTCAACACATTGAATGTTTTTCATGCAACAATTGACCTCAAAAAATACCCAAAACATTCACCATTTATTGATTATACTTAGTAATTGTCCATGAATACCCCAATACATTAACCACAAACACCACCACAAAAGAATATAGATAACTATGAAATCTATGATTTAATTATTCCAAAAAGTCTATTGGTTATTTCATAATATCAAAATTCATAACCATATACTGACAATGGTCATATCTACTTCTAAAATATATAATTGGAATATTGTAATTTCGGACCTGAAATTAGTGATATCCTGTGTAAAATTAATTCATAAAGAACCAATTATATACCCTCAATTTATTGAATATATAATCAATTAATTTATTTGGATACTGATTATTTATCATAACAAGATTGGTCTAATTATAATCTAACCACATCCTTGGATCTTCATACTCTTTTTTCACAAGAAAGACTGATGATTCCCATAGAGATTTTCTCGGTCAAATGAAACCTTAACTTTCTAGATCTCCAAACTAAAATTTCAATTATATTTTTTCTTTTAGTTCCATTCAGAAATATGGAATTTAAATTTTAATATTAAATGGTAAGATATCAACTGTCAAATCCACTTCTATTGAAGGATGAAACACTAATCAAGTTTTATGAAAACATCTAGAAATCGATCTATGATTTCTAGAATACCACTATCCCCAATATCATCCACTGATATTGAGTTCCAAGCTTCAAAATTGTATAAGATAATTCCAACATACTATGCCAACAATCTATTTTAACTTAACATTCCATTCTTATCTCATATGAAGAGATGATCGATGGAATCCTCATTCAAAAAATTACCATTCATGTTTAATAATTGATGTGAACATATAATATGGTCAACTATTCCATACCCAATATTATGTCATAGAAATTCATCACAAGAATTGAGAAGTCACATATCAAATTAAATCCATCAATTGTAATAGAACATGCTTTACATATAATGGCTCGACATTATCTTTGACCAATATGAGTTTCATATTTTAAAATAGAAGGCATCATCTCAATAGTTAAACCATGAAAATTAATAGTACAAGAAAAAAATAAAAGAATGGGATTCACCTGTATTAAATAATGTTTTCACGAGTGTTGAATTCAAAATAATCATACCTCTCACCATCGATGGTCCATACTGATCTTCCAAAATACCATTTTCAACTCTGTATAACTTCTTACTCACTCCACTCAATTATTTATTTCCCTAATGAGATTAACCTTACTGAGGATTCATGGTATTCAGGTAATCACATTGGCTAGAGTGGTTCTACTAATGAGATCTATTAGGATTGACTTGTCTCATCGAAACATACGACATCTATTACACATGAGACGTGTACCAAACAACTAACCTTGTAGTAATGAAACAAAAATGATGTAGATTCTCTATCTAATTGAAATTGTTTGATGCTCTCGGTGGTTCTATAAAACCTTGTTCCATGTGATCAAAATATCCACACTGAAAACATAAATTATTTCTCATGTCCCATGAATTAGAGTACCACTATTTACCTTAGGTAACAACATGATCCCTCCACATTTATCTCCTAAGATGCCTATTTATACCAACATCTCTCTGTTTTCTTTCTCTATATAATCTCTTATATAAAATTTAAAATCTTCAAGTGAATCTTCTTCCTCAGTACTGATTCAAAAATATTTTCCTTCGAGGATGCACATGCCTCATCTTCGGGTGAAAAGAAAACTACATTAAACAAATATCCACATACTCTGTCACTAAGTTAATCCACTACTTCAACCTGAAAAATTCTATCTACCTAGAAATTTAGAACTAGTGAGGATAGAATTGATTATTGAACAATTCCTTAAATTCGTACCATGCAATTCCTTGGTCTCATTTATCTTGAACTACTAAATCAAACCACTAGTGTGCATGATCCTTAAGTGTATATGTATCCAAATTTACATTCAACTCAACTAGTTTGTCTAGGGAATCGAAGATATAATTATTCCTATTCAGCCATACCTCTTCATTCTATGGTTCTAAATCACCCAAAAATATGGTTGGATTTTATTTTTGGAACTAAATATAATGATCCACTTTCCATGATTCCTACATTTGGTTCCACAAATCCAGAGATTAAAAATCATATGCAAAGCAATGAACTAGTTGATTGTTCACCTATATCTCATGTTAAACCACATTCTCAATAGCATCTTCTGATTTCTTTATATGATTTTTACTGGGATTGATTTTATTTAAACACAAATAACACTATATGTATTACTCTATTTAAATTTATAGAATTAAAATTTCAAATGTAACACATAATAACATTCATTACATGTCTTTACAAAAGTAATCAGTTTCCTTTTTAAAATCATTTTTTCAAAATCCCATCATGCATTTGAAAATTGAAAAAATTTCTTATTACCACAACAATTCCCTTTTAAAAATATCACATTTGAAAAAAAATTGAAAACATTTCAAAACCCATCACATTTTCGTCCAATCATAAATCATTATTCAAAATAAAATATGAACTCCTAGTGGGAATCCATTTCTAAAATTCATGTCCTTATCTTCTCATTGAATAAACCCATGACTATGACATTACAAATACTATAAAAGGATATGTTCCCAACTCCTTGGTAACTTGATTTTCAACATAAATATGTTATCTTAGTCTTTTTTTCTCTAAATTTCATGTCTTTATGAGCCACATCCTTTATAAAATCCCAATATAAGGAAAAATCAAGAATGTTTTCCAATAATAAGACAGACACAACTGATAATTAAATATTGAACCAACCGATTGCATTTTTCTGAAAAGATTTGAACTAACCAAGACTGATACCACTTATAAAGTCCTTCCCCTCCTTATTGGATTGAAATGAGGCAGAATTACTTATTGGTCTTAGGTTACATCTTCAAGTCACCAATGGATAAAAATGAATTTCACGTACTTCATAAATAGTTAGGGGACAATTTTTCTTTTTAAAATTAAAACAATAAAACCAAGAATACCAAAACCAAACAACCACTATTTGATAGAATGTCACAATATGATACAATATAAGTTAATATCAAATAATATTGAAAAAAACTATACCATAGCACCAAAGTGTAATACTACCAATATCAAAGTACAATGTTGAAGAAAAAACCAAAATGAACAAAGTCATGAATGAAACCAACTCCACAAATCACAACATGACCTAATCTCAAACTCCACAATCCCTGAGAAAGGTATCATGATGAATCATTAAATAAATGATATACATTTCCTTTAATTTTTTCCTATTACATAATATCTTCCACCACACCAATCCTCCCATGCAGGGGGTGAGTAATGAAACTCAGATGGTTTTCCCCAAATGACATCCCAATTCAAGAAACTATGATAGAATACATTTGAACATTGATATAAAAAATTATATAAAACATTGTAAACTATTTTAAATTATTAGATTTTTTTTTCATACCATAACTTTTTTTCCAACCGAAATCCAATTCCATGCAATAATACCAAATAATACATTAAAACCATCTAAAAACATCCATTTTGACATAACCCATTCCGTTTCACCTATCCAAACATCCAACCATATATGAAACCATATACCTACCTATAACTGTAATATTGAGTCATCTTTTACTAATTCATCACATGGGGAACCATTTTTTCCCAAGAATGTTCATATCCTTATCCTTCCCATTTTTGTGGGGGATATTCGATATCCTTATCCATCCCAAATAAACATGATCACACACTAACCATTATTCCAAAAACCGATTTAAACCAATTTTTTCATATCATTTCAATGAAATAATATTTTTATTGAACACCCTACCACATATCCTTTTTCTATGAATCAAACCCAACAATTATTTTGAAATCATCATTTTAAAATCATTTAATAAAACAATTTTCAAAATGATTCCACAATTCTAGAAACCATACTAGAAGAATGTTAGTACGAAGATTTGATCACAAATTTACAAAAAACTTTAGTAATTTCAGAAAAAAATTAAAACCAATCCATCATGTTTTATTAATAGTATTACATAGTGAAGACACATACATCGAAAACTATGATGTAAATGAAGAACGACATTAATTCTTCAACAAAACTAGGTTGAAACTACAAAACATTTCCTTATATATCATTCCCTAACATCAAAACATCCAAATAAAATTATAATTGGAATAAAATATCATATATCTTCCCATAAAATATCAGATATATGAATCAAAGATAAATAAGATGAATAAACTAAAAAATAACGAAGAACAGATATATACTATGGAAATTGGGATCCAACATACTAAGAAACACAAACAGATCATTCCAATATCAAGATAAATGGTATCCAAATCCATTTGGAAGATATTATTTCATGTTATGGTTGAATTACCGGGAAAAAAGGTCATTTATAAGTAAAAGTTAATCATATCCAAAAAAAATTGGGTTAATTTTTTTCATGAATAATTAGGGCACACAGTTTGGAAAACCATGTTCTATCGAAGAATATGCCTATGTCCCCTAAATAAGGGTTTTTCTTAGGTGGCCTATTTGTTTTTTCAAATGTTTTATCTAACCATGTGCCTAACCAAATCCCACTACATCACATTTAACGGTTTTCTATATGAGATTCATTATTTTTACTATCCTTTCTCAATCTTTGAATCTATAGATAAACCCCAAAACATTTCAAATTTCCTGAAAACCTCCCAAACATCAACCAAATACATTGTATATATAATATACCAAACAAATGGTTCATTAATAGAATCTAAGGGTACAACATAATAGAATAATAATATTAAAAACTATGAAAGAACAGTTGAAGCATCAACATATATGTTTCTTTTTTTCAAAAATACATCTTACAATTCTATCAAAACTCCTTCAATATAGCATTTTTTTTCAAAGATTCATTGACATTTAATATAACCTATAGGTGTGTTTTTTCATAATTTTTTTAAAATTTTATTTTTTTGAATAATTATTTGTCTTGTTATAGAGAATTCATATCTTCATTTCATCTTATATTCATGGTTGATTTGACTGAGATATTTTTATTCGAATCGTGATCATCTTTTGACCATAATTACAATTTAAATTGACTTCTACATTCATTCCAATGATGATAATATCATTATAATATCATTTTATGCATGAATATTTATATTGAGATTGTCTATGAACTCTATTGGGAATCTAAATGTTTCATCTCATGTTAACATCTTCTCTAATGTAAGAACACATCTTTGGAGTAATCATATCCCCACATTTTCTTTCCCATGAGAAAGATGATTGAGTACACAGTTTTATTTCAATCCTGATATCACAAAGTTTGTAATATTTGAATAGTTTATATTTTTTTTATCCCCTGTAAAAAATATATCTATGATGGATCCTTCATTATAACCCATGATACTCTATAGTCGATCATCTATTTTTTTTTATGGATCAACTTCCTGGTGGTTTTATCATTATTCCCTACATGGTAGAACTTTTCTTCCATAACCCATTTCTCTCACTCCCATAAAGAAAGTGATGATCCACACTAGTTCCTGCAACCATCTCCATCATAATCTATATTAGTTCCTATATTTGATCTTGGTAGGGTGTCATCAAGACATCCTAGCTTCTAGAGTGGTCGATCTACCTTATATTTGGCCAATTATTTGTCATCTAATACAATCCTTATCAAAAAAATCAATATATTTGTAGTATATAATGTTAAAACAACATATATGATCAATATCAAAAAATATTTAAAACAATAAATTTAAAACAACTTAAATGGAATAATCAATTCCTAATTTTACTCATTTACAAAAAAATGCTCTATATGATATATAAATCTATATAGTACTTCTCAATATTTAAAACCATTAATATGAACTCTTAAATACATATATGAGATTCAAAAACTAGTATATTGTAATACCCTAGAGTGATAAATGGGTTAGATGACTAAATGATATAAATTTTTTCAAAATGGTGCGCCTCCCTTTTAAGTAGCTTGCCTGATTAAAACTCCACATCTGAGCATTCATGGCCTGGAGTAGTGATTACGATGATTGACCTTTTGTGAGGATTTACAGGGTTTGTATGAGTGAGGAAAAAACACACTGAAAAGGATATGTTTTGGCCTTTAGGGAAAATTATTTGTCAGATGACCCGTTCAGGTGTGTGGGTGGGCCCCAGGGTGGAGACCATGTGTCTGTGGGACAACTGGTCGTACCTGGCATGACAGGACCCAACAACCATCTTAATATTGGATGTTTGTACTGTAAGTGGAAAAGAATTTTTACATTTGTTATCAGAGCTAATACCCCGACATAAGGGGGTGCATTTCTTACGTAGACATATACGACTCACAACTAAGAATTATTTTTCTAAATGGAGGTAGAGGTGAATCTAAAACCCAAGAGTGATTAAAGGGTTATATTACTAAATGATATGATTCATTTTAATGAGGTTCACCTTCCTTTTTGAGATCATATGTGGTTATAACTCTACAGTTAATCTGGATTGGCTAGGAGTTGTGAATACAATGGGTGAAATTTTGGGATGTCACCCAAGGTGCGTGTGAGTGAGGACAAAACAAACTATAAATGACTTGTGTTGGCCTATGGGTACAATCATTAGTCATGTAACCTGTTCATGAATATGGGTGGGCCATAAGGTGGGGACCATGTGTCTTCAATACAACTAGTGGTACCTCACAGGCTTGTACCCGATGACCATGTTAAGGCGGTGTGTTTGTGATATCAGCATATAACAATTGTTACATTTTGTATCGGAGTTGGTACCCAGACATAAATGTGGAACACTGCTTAGGATGACATGAATGGCTCAAAAGGAGGATGTTGTTCTCTAGGGGGTGAATGTAAAACCCCAGAGTGATAAAAGAGTTAAATGACTAAATTATATGACTAATTCCAACTAGACTCACCTTCCTTTTTGGGAACTTACGTGGTTAGAACTCCATAGTTTTGCATGATTGGCAAGGAGTAGTGATTACGATTGTTGACCTTCTGGGATGTTTCCCTAGGAGTTTGTGAGTGTCGACAAAACACACCAGAAAAGAAAATTGTAGGAATTTGGGGACAATCATTAGTCATATGACCTGTTCAGGCATGTGGTTGGGCTATAGGGTGGGGACCACATGTCTACGGTGCAATTGATGGTACCAGGTGGGACAAGACCTGATGTCCATGTTAAGGTGGGGTGTTTGTACTGTCAGTTGAGGCTTGTTATTACATATATTATCTTGGGAATTTCATACTCCTTCACAATAGTATTTAAAACATCCAATTTTTATCCATTATATCTATATTCCAACTTCTGATCAATATGATAAGGAACTCCTTGAGATATTCTGATCTATTCAACATAGACATTTTGGAAACATGTAACTCAAATGTAATTTAATGGCTGTAATTAATAAAATATAAAACACAAACAAATTGTTGGATCAAAAATCATTCCCTGTGTATTTTTATCAATACCAATACTAAAAAAAGTTTTTTAGTATGTTCACCAAATCTTCTTTTGCATTCATAATTATTTTACACTACACATTTCCTAATTTACTTATCTTATTTTCTTTTTTATAACTCTCTAACAATAAAACAATTATCAGAGAGGACAATAAAATTCCATAGTTGACTAATATACCTTCAATCATTCCACTCTATATCTAAGTGATCCCTAATAATTGTAGAAAAAAATAGGGTCTGATATGGATAATAATGATGTCAAAATATTTATAGAAAATTAAATAAACTCATTTAAATTATCAAAAAAAAATCAGAAAAAATTATTTTATCTTTAGGTTTATATTGATTGAGGCCATATGATAACATAGTTCTTATTATAATTATATCATGAGATCATACACTCATCTCAATACATGATTCAAAATTTTTCAAAAAAAATATACTAGGTATTATAAATTATACATGAGATCTCCTCAAATTTCATCATTTAATTTCATTTATTTAATCAATATAACCCCTCATAAAATCATAATTTATTCTTGAGATACTAGGGATTGAGAGATATCCATGAAATAGAATTTCAATACTGATTTTCTGTGAAATTTCACATATTCTTATTTTTATAAATTATGAGATTCATTCAGATTCCCTTGATACACTCCCCAACAATAACTGATCATTACCTCCACATCAGAAATTTAGAACTTATATAGATGTTATTTGGAGTTCTAATTGATAAATCAGTCCAATATGATAACTTTTATTAGATCTAATATAATGTTTCCCACATTCTCCACTTTTTAGTTATCTCTTCACAACTTGCATCAATTTTAACTCCCTATAATGAGAGAACATAAATTGAACAAAAAATCATAAGGTAATGAAGTTGAATCTTTTTCCTAATCAATTAGACAAAAATTTCTAATAATTTTTTCTTAACCAAGTATATATTTCCTTTTGAGCTCAATTTTTGGGAAAACTCTTCAGAATAGTTATTTTATTTTATAATGTTGTGTTCTATGTCTTCATGGTCCTATTTTCTATTTTTTCAGAATTTAGCTTTGGGATTTTCTTATTCTTTTGGGACATCAAGGCCAAGGATCACTTGGTATATTTTTCATTTTCATCATTATTTTCTTATGGACTAGTGTAAATATCATAGAATCCTTTGAATTATGTCTATATTCTTTCAATCACCATCAAAACACATCAATAGGTTCAATAGTCCCAGATTTTTTTTTAAATTCGTAAGACATTCATGTTTCTTACCGTAATGAAGACTCCTCTATTTTCCATATCCACTTAACTATTATTTTTTTATTTCATTATTTATTTCTTTTTGTAATTGTTATAGCCATGTTATAAAAAATTATAAAAAAATGGTTCAACATAGTTGGATTAACAACCTAGATTCTTTATAATTAAATTCCCCAAGTCAATCTTATTATTTCTTCATTGGTCTACTCTTCCAAAATTATAATTCATAAATCCATTTATAAAAACACTCATTTATTTTTTATTGCTATCCATGAAGAATGATTTCCATTCAAAAAAGAAGTATCTTCTATATTTTTTTAAGTACATCTCCTATAATTGTTTAATATTTGTTGAAAGGGTTTCTTATTTTTATAATATATTAAGGATTGCCTACCAGTGTTCTATTATTCCTTTTTGAGAAAAAAAAATTAAACATTTTTTCCTAATTTTTCCCAAGGCTGACATGTAATTTCTCACCACATTTGTGGAATTCTAGGCTAATTTTTTCATGGACTTATTCTTTAAATATAAGACTATTAAATATTTGGATCATGATATTTCATTAAATTTTCCTAAACATTATCGAATTTTTTGAGGAAATAAATCCCCATAAAATTGATTACAACCACTATTTATGTGGTGGTGTGATATTTATGTTTTTTTTCATCTATATTTTCAATAAATTTATTTTATATAAAAAAATAAACATAAGAATAGATTTATTATAATTATAAAATTTAGGGATGGATAACACCTCTTCCTTTAAAGATGATATGAAATTTTCAACATAATATGTTAAGATATTTCCCCATAAAATATACATTTCTTATCATAAGATTCATCCTAATTAGTTTTTAGTAAGTATGTCTTCTCTAAACATTTTTCAAATATTTATCTTGTGATATGATCAAATCATTAAATTTAACATCCATCTATAGACAATTCATATTGGGTATGATTTTATCATCCTTAAATGATGGAATATTTTCTTAAATCACTCTTTTTTTCCCTGAAATTTCAATCATGCATATAAACCATCTATTTTGAGGAAACAATAAGCACCCTAACAATATTATCATTTATTCCATGTTTTTTATCACTTATAATTGTTATTTACACTGGTTAAAATATATTATCTTGTAGTGTTTTCTTCTATTATTCATTTTACTTTACTATTTTGGTCTATTTTTTATCATATATAAATAATCATTACTAATTATCTATATTCAATCCAATTGTGAAAAAATTGGTGGAGAGAATAAAATAGGTTGGTGTTATTTCTTCAATATTGTTTTCCATCCTTTTATTCTCACATACATTGTGGTTGGGGTCTTTCTTAAAAATTTTAAAATATCCAAAAATATAAGATAAAATGTCCATTGTGGATTTGTATAAATTATTTCTTAGTGAAACAACTTATTCATATTATGGTTCTTCTAATAATAAAATCCATAGGGCTGTTTCTATTTTATAGAGGAAAACTTTCACATAATATTTATGATCTCTCATTCCCACCAAAAAATTATCAACTACATAAGGAAGAACTATTTCGTTTCTTGAGTAGTTGAGTATACCAATAAATCTACACCTTCTCTGAAATAATTTCAACCTCATAATTAATTCATTGCATAACATTATTTTATTCGTCCTATCACATGAGTGAAATTTTCTTTATCCTTCAAAAATCTATATTCATATTATTTTTTTGACTCTTGTATATATAGATATCATATCAAAATTCAACAACAGTTGCTTATGTTTTCATTTAATGTTTCATTGGGATGAGAAACCTATTATTTTAAAAAAAATCAATTAGTAAGATCAAATTATAGGGTTCACCTTATATGATACGAATTATTGGGGTCATAATTTTATGAATTCAACATTTAGAGGGATGAAATAGTGTTGATACAATTTTAAACTAATTTTAAACATTTATCCATCCTCATTTGTTCCCTTATTTAGTTAATGGATTCCTTGTTCATTTTTTCACTTTCATAATATTACCATTATTCAGTATGTTTGTAGGCAAACATGAAATAACTACAAAAATAACACTAGGTTTTTTTAACATGCCCACTTCCCAAAGGTTGAAGTCTTCCAAGAAATATAGTGGTTATTTTCCCACTTTCACATAGATTCTTTTTTATTGTCAAAACAAACACATGAATGGGTATCACTTTGGACCCATTATCTTGAAAGTGACTAGGTATATGGAATTAAATGGATTTTTATTATATAATCTCTATATAATACAATATTGTTCCATAAACATGTGATGTAATTCAGTAATAAAACTAACTAGAACCTCATAGAAATTATGTGTGATCTTCCTTATTAGTTTTAGTAATGAGTATAGCACCAACAAACACCATTAGTCCTATAAATAAATAACTATAATGTAAATCTATAAAAAATACACATCTTAGGTTTGATTGAAAGTAGGAATATTTTGGAACTCTTTTGTTAGTCTATTTCTTCTTCTTTTTCTTCATCTTATTATTATTCTTCCTTTTATTTTTATTCATTATTACATGTTAACTTTTTTTCTACAAGGTGAAATGGTTCTACCTATAAATATATCATTGACACTAATACTATTAGATGGAACATAGTATCATTTTTTTCCATTTTTAATTGAAATTATTGAGATTGTATATATTGAATGCAATGATGGGTCTACTAATTCCTTACATTTAAATTCATATATATTAAATAAATTTGATCAAGGTTATAATTATAATATTTAAATTTTAATCCAAAAAGTCATGAAATTATAATCCCTAAAATATTACTCATTGAGAAACATAGCATTCCCAATATTTCATTTCATTTACACTCTCCTCTTAATTTCAATGAAGACCCAACATTTATAATCCCATGTGATCTTAAAAATATTATAATCTTCATAATGTCAAAAATATATTCATATAATCATTCCTAAAGTGCCTATAATATCCTTCTTTATCATGTTCTAATGGAATGGATAACTCATCATGGTGTAGAAATACTACAAAGGGACAAATTTTATGTTTTCATAGTGTTAATTTTATCATAAAAAAAAATTTATACATTTTGATGCATATGAACCTTATGATAAAAACTTCATATACCCAAAGACGATTATGTTCAAAAAATGATATATGTTTTATCTTATAAAATCAACTTTATGAAGGTATAAAATGATAACATTAATTTGCACCGTATGAAATCTTATTTTTCATGGGCCCCTACTCAGTAACATCTTCACACATCACTTTCATCTTTAATTCACATCCCATTAAGAAAAAAATTAGTGGAATCATGATATTTTCAAAATAAATATAATTATTGTAAACAACTGAACATATGCTTCTAGATTTAGTAAGTAATTTTTTTTGTATTTTTTGATAAAACACAACTAACAAATACATATAATATATTAAATTGCATGACCTTTTCCAATCATGGTTCTAGACGATTAGACAAATATATTACAAATTTATAAATTTGTACATAAATTTAAACAAATTGCTTCATCTTTTTATGCCTCCTTATACTAAACAAGCATCATTTGTTGTTCTACTGAATTGGTAAAAATTTAATTTAAACAATAGGTGGTCATTAAATTTTCAAGGGGGATTAAAATAAATAAATAATATATTGTAAAATATTTTAAAATTTTTTTTACCAAATAAAAAAATATATGATATATAGTTTAAAAATAATAATATTTGGTTTTTATGAAAAATTAATTTAAAAACCCATTTAAAAATAATTATCATTTTTAAAACCATTCAAGAATACCATTTGAAAAATAAATTGATTTTTCCTTAAAAATCATCTCAAAATAATAATCCTTTTATGGATAAAAATGATACATAGAATATCAAATGAAAACATTACCACCACTCAGAAATATAACTTATAAGAAAAAATTCACAACAGTATTCATGGGTTCACTCTCCATACCATATCATCACATTCGATACTGAAGTACAAAATTTTTAATAAATCATATTATAGAATTTTCTATTCCTTTTTAGAACCTAATAAAAACTATAAAAATATAATATACATAATTTTCATATAATAAAATAATTTCATAACTTCTAATATTGATAAAAATATCATTTTTAAGGGAAAAATATTTTTTATAAATAAAATAATTACATTTTAGAGACATGAACCTAAAAGCATTGAAATTAATTCAAAAGGATGTATTAAATTTCAAAAATAAATCAATAAAAATTATATTTGATGGACATATCTACAATATAGAATGAAATAAGGGAATTATACATGAAAAATATAAATTTTTTAGATAAAAATAATTCTTTCCAAATAATCCTATTACCTTGAGTTTGACCCATCACGTATGTTTCTTTATCTTAATCTGTTCCTAAAATAACTTAGTATAACTCCTTTGGACCACAAAATATTTTGTTCTTCCAAAAATAAGACAAAAAGAATTCAGAGGTGTATGTGGAGAATAAAATTTTGTTGTTTATAGTGGATCTTCTCATGGTGAATAAATTAATGTAAGGAAACTGTCAATTTTTGTAATATATATAAGGGTCAATTAGGTATTAAATAAAATTATAAAATTAAAGAAGTAAAATATAGGGGTAAAGATATAAAAATCCATAGAACCATAGATCAAAATTATGAAAAAATATTATAATATTTGGCCTTATTCAAAAATTTTAAAATATTTTAATGAAATATTTTATTCCTGAAATATAATTTTTATCAAATTTATAATTATTCATAACAATGAAATTAAAACCATTAAAAAAGATTGAAATTAAAAAATAATATTTTATTATATCCTATTAGTATAATATTAATGAACATAATTCATTTATTACCTTAAAGATCTCGAATTATATTTATTTTAATATTTTTAATAAAACTTATTGGATTTGGTCATTAATTAAATAATTACTACATCATCATTGTGGAAGCCATTGTGGTATTTATTTATTCCCTAAAATTCAAAAATAAATTGGCATGAAGAAGAAAAATTTATTATCTTTAAAATGAATAGTTATTATCGAATATATTTTTTTAGAAAACCATATATTCAAAATTAATAATAATAGGAAACTATAGTGTGAATAACAATACATTCATTTAAATAAAATAATATAATGGTCTCAAAAATATCCATGTCGATCCAAATGATCATAAAATAAAACATTGAATAAATGGTGGAGATATAATCGAATGATATGATTTATATTAGTTTCTTAGTTAATTAATGGTTCTTATAAATTTAGTTAAAATCATTTTATTTATTTTTATTCGGCTTACAGAATATCTGTATCCACACTGCATAAGAATTAATGTTAATTATCTCATATATAAATTTAAAAATAACTTACCATCATAATAATAGATTAATTAGGTTAAATATAACCTTTTATATTTGTTAATTTTGCATTTTTAATCATATCTATATCAAAAAAATTCTTAAATCTGTTAATTTTCATTTTACTAACTTGTGCAAGAATTGCATAGGCATTTGGATAATATTCCTATTATATATCTATAAAATTAGAGAATATATGACAAAAATATAAATTCTACATAATAATTAATAAAACTATCAAGGAAATACTTTTTAAACTAAATTATTATCTATACAGCACCAATTTTGATGTTGTCAACACTATGCAGGCACTACATCGGCACTGATAATTATTTTAATACTTGTCACAAAATAAATTTTAATTCACATGTTCTAAATTTTTCATATACAATACTTAAATTATAATTTCATGATTTATTAATTCCATTAGTTTAATAAATTTTACTTCATAATTATGTGTGGATTATTTCATAAAAATACGATATTTTAAAATAATTTATTTTTTACTATTCACCAAAAAAATAATATTTTCAAAAAATATTCTCAAAAATTCACAATAAGATATGTTCATTATGAGAAATTATAAAATAAAATTAGTCTTGTAAAATTAAAATTCTATAATTTTAAAATTAATCATTTAAATATGTCATATAAAAAACTAGTTTAACAAAATTATTTTTTTTATGAATTATGTAATATAATGAATATAATTTCTTAATTCTATAATAATAATAAATAAGAAACATATTATTTGATTTGTACCTTGGTTTTTATATTCCCCCCACCCCATAACTTAATTTCACCCTTGCAATTCATTCATCATACATATACAATTTATTAATCTCTAACATCATAATTATGAAAAGATAAAACTTATTATAGCACTCGATTACCTAGAATATTTTCTTAAATGAAAACGACTAATCTCCAATGTTTTATAGACCATTTACCTAATACCAAATGTAAATATCTGAACAAGTGATTCCATATTCAGTATATAAGAATTCTATGTAATTTCTTTTTAAAGTAAAACTAAAAAATATGTAGAATATTTTACATTCTATGACCTTTTACTGTTTAGGTTTTGGAGGAATATAAATATACAATAAAATTTAAAAATTCAATAACTTTTTGAAAAAACATAACATTACTTTATCTGAATACTTATATAAAACAAAAATCATTTAAAATTCTTTTAAACATGTGAAAAAAATATGACCATAGTTTGAGTGTTAAATTACATAGTAAGGGGTTTTAAAACCAATGAAAAATACTTTCAAAATTATATTTAAAAATTATTATATCAAATATAAAATATTTGATATATTATTCGAAAAATAATAATTTTTTAAAATAAAATTTACATTCCAAAACATTTTATAAATATTTCATTTTGAAAACATATAGAAAAAGTACTTTGATTTATCCTTAAAAATCAAATAAAAATAATAATATTTTTATTGAAAAAATGATACTTAGAAAATCTAATGAAAACCACGTGGCCACAAAGAAACATAACTAGTAGTAAAATATCCCTATAGTGATCATGTATTCAATCCCCCTACCATATTCTCTCATTCGAAACCTATATGCTGAATTGTTAAGAAAACATTTTTGAGGAATATGCTTTTCTTATTCATAACCCATTAAAAACATACCAGAATATTATATAAATTATTTTCTTAAAAGAAAAAATAATTAGTAAATATTATTATTTATAAAAACATTATTTTTAGATGAACAAATATTCTAGAAAACCATTACATACATTTTATATACATGAACATAAAATCATTGAAATTCAAACAAAATCCTGTATTAAAATCCATAAAATGGAAGTAATAATGATATATTATGGACTTATCTACAATAATTAATTAATAAAATACATTACATGATAAACATATATTTATATTTTTAAAACATTCTTTCAAACTAATCAATTTATCTTGATTTTGGCTCATGGAATATGTTTCTTTATCTTTCTCTTCAATGTAAAACAACTTAACATAACACATTAAGACCACAAAAGATAGCGTTATTCCTTACAAAAACCACTATAATATGGTGAGTAAAGTGGATATGATAATATGTAATAGTATAGTTGATCTTAAAGGATGTTTCTTATGATATTCATAGAAGGAATGTGTCGCTTTTTATAATAGATGTGTGGGATAATTTAAGAATTTATTGAAATATTAATAAATAATAAGTGTAATATGTGTGTAAGGACATTCAAAGAGCCTAAAATTACTTTTGATCACATTTTAGACATAATATTATAGTACATTAGTTATTAAATATTAGAGGGATTTTTAAATAACTTAATTAAATATTTTATTCATGAAATGTAATTTTTTTCAAATTTAACACTATTCATAACTATGACATTAAAAACACAGGAAAAATATAAAAAAACATAAATATATTTTCTTATATCCTATAAATATTATCTTGATCTAGATAATTCTTTCATTAACTTAAAATCTCAAATTATATTTTTTTTAATATTTTTAATATCATTTATTTTATTTTTCCCTTAATTTAGTAATTACTGCATTACCGTTGTACAAGCCAATAAAGTAATTATTAATTTCCTAAATATTAAAAAATTCCAGGAAAAATATAAATTTATTAAGTTTACAATTACTATTTATGGTAAAATATATTTTCACTAAAACCATGTATTAAAAATCAATACAAATTGAAACCCATAATTTAAAAAAGATGACTTTCATTTGAAAAATATTACATGAGTCTTAATCACAATCAGGTGTGTCCAGATGGGCATTAACTCGACACATGGGAAATCTTTGTTGAGATTTAATCGACCAAGAATATTTATCCATGTTTTTGGTTTATTTAATGGTTCTTATAAATTTAATTAAAATAATATTATTAATATTTTTTATGCTTGTACAAGAATGGAATACATATTTTAGAATCATTAAAGTTTTTTATTTTATATATAAAATTATTAATAAATTTTAATCATAAAAATAATTTAATTACCTTAAATATTACCATTTATATTATTCAATTATGTATATTTACTCGTATTCATGTCAAGAAAACATATTAATTTGATTATTTGTCTTTTTATTCCTTGTGTAAGCATTGTAGAGGCATTTGAATATGATTCATGTTATGTTGCTCTAAAATCATAAAATATAAGAAGAAATGATAAATTATAAATAATAATTAATAAACAAATAAATAAAATACTTTCTAGAACTTGATTGGTATCTATAAAAACCAATCATGACATTTTCCGCAGTGCATAGGAACTGCTTTATCACTGAAAATGATTTTTATACATATAATGAAATAAAATTTAATTTACATGTTCTAAATAATTTTACATTAAATATTTATATTATATTGTAATGAAATAGTCATTACATTATTTTTTATACAGTTTACATCATAATTATATCGAAAGAATTTCGTAAAAATAATGTATTATCAAAAAATTGTATTTTATACTATTAACAAAAAAGTAATTTTTTCTAGAAAAATTTCATAAATTATTTCTAACATACATTTGATATGCTGAATTAAAAAAATAAAATTATTTTTTAAATAAAATGAAATTATATTATTTAAAAATTAATCCTTTAAATATACCATTATACAAAATTATTTATCTTAGGTATTAAGTAACATAATGAGTTTAACAACATAATTAAATAATGTAAATAAATATAAATATAGGTTATTATATTAGTAAATGGGTTTTACAATGATAAAATAGTCCTTTCATTTTTTCTCTTGTCTACTTAAATTCATCTTCCATTTATAAAATAATTGACACATTATTCCCTCAATATTCTGATGCTTTAATTGTCATTCTTGGAATATCTAATCGAGTTTCTCTTATTCCTTTGAAAATTTTATATTCTGATGAATTTTACTTCCTATTTCATATCATTCACATATTAAAATAAAATCATCTCTATGGTTTATTTGACCTAGTTATCTTTTTATAGAATCAGGATCATTATTTAACCGAACATTCGGTGTCTACTTACTCCATCATTCATTTTAGTGATGAAATTCCAATTATACAATCAATATACACATGAATGGACTTTAAGTGATCATATGATAACTCTCATGTGAATCTATATTTTTAAAATTGAGTTGTCTCGTTATCCAATAGGGAAACACAAATTTGTAATTATTGACTTGGTGTGTTTTCTTTGGCATTATTAAGATGACAAATTACACAATTTCATTTCCATCCAAATATTATAAAGATATAAATCTATGAATAGTGTATTAATTTATGAGTCACACATTTAAAATTCATTTTTGTGGATGCTCTGTTATAATATAATACTCTCTATAATATTTCTTCAAAATCTCATAGGTCACAACTACTAAGTGAGTCTTCTATGCTACCTCACTCAATACATATTATGTTATTCTATACTATGATTTTACTCTACTCAAAATAGTGACAACCCATGCAGTCTCATTCCATCTATACCATTCCACTCATGTTTGTCTCTCATATTTTTTCTTATTTGGATTGCATTAAGATATCCTGGTTTCTTTTGTGGTAGATCCTCATAAGAGTTGGCCAATTTTTTATTCTTTATAAACTCCTTAACAAAACATCCTTTTAGTAGACTTAGATAATGCAAGTACATCCAGTATAAAAAAATATGGTGGCATTATCATATTTTATTTTTCAATTTATTAAAAAATAATACCAAATATTTTATACTTCAAAAGATAGTTAAATACATGGGGTTGGAATTTCAACTTCATCAATTATGGATTTTCTAAAAAAATATTCTACAAGAAATATAAATCATAGTTGTACTTAAAAAAATTCAATGAAACAAGATAAACTCTTCAATAATGATATAATATACACATACTAACACATTTTCCCAGTAACTATATACTTATTATCAATAATATTGGGAGTATGAAATTTCCTTCTTTGCTCTCCAGCCTCCAACACCTTATCATATGATTGGAAAATCCATGAGTCTTCTTAGTCATTAAATATTAAAATATTGAAATCATGTAGATTTTCTATAATGACTTGATCCATATTATAATAAAATAAAACACAAAAACAATGTGGTTTCAAAAATATTATTCTTATAATTATACTTATGTTTCATTATACTCGCTAATTGATGTCTTATAATTTCATTGTATACAATTCAGTTGTTTATATATATTTTAGGGGTTATTGGTTATTATTTCATATTAAATATACCAATAATTTGTATTTTGGTATGTGTAATGGAATATCATATTTTTTTGGATAGATTATCCCCCCTTTCCTACTAGAGATGGTTAATAGGTGGCACAAAGAACATGATGTTGATAAAAGTGGGTTCCTAGTGGGCCAGATCATGTAAAAGTCATATCATAGAGGGTTAATAATAGTTATTTAGTTTAGTGTTAGGATTATTGTGTGTATTGGTTTATCTAATTTGAGTAATTGTATCAAGAAGTCTCTAGATTTTATTTAAAATAGGGAAAACAATGTTTTTGTAGTGGATAACATGTTCGTTCACTAGGACTCTAATAATATATGGATCAATACAGAACTATGAAGTGTCTATATAGGGTTATTTCCTATATGTAATTTGTATCATATAAATTTTATTTTTTTAATATTATTTCTTTTTTATATCACTTATATATGCCCTAGTAATTTTGTTTCTTACTAAATATAGGATAAAAACTATAGAAAACCAAATCAAATTAAGAAGGAGGTTTACAATGAACCCATTCTAGTATTTGTTTTTTTCCTGTATTATTTTTCAGATAGAAAATTCATTAAAATAAATGAATGAGAGTTACCATTTCCTATGATTAGATGGTATACCTTTTATGGTTATTTCATAGTATAGAACTTATTATCGATATGATTGTTTTTCATGCAGGGCTAGATGGGACCAACCATGGGACAAATATATTGTTCACAATATAGTGAAAGAGCCCTCTTATGTTATGGAGCTTATCATGATCCTTTAGAAATAGAGGATTGGTTAGAATATGGGTCTTCGTTTTCAAATTTATTTTGGAAACGTGCTAACTACACATTGTAAATTGTATTTATTTCCCATTGAGGAGTAATGAAATGTTAGTTGGAATTTATCTAGGCACATAAATGGACTACTCTATCGTGGTTGGACTTATAGATTTTATTTAAGGATTTTTATTTTATGATATTAAAAATATATTGACTTTGGATGTTATTATACTCTCTTTAGTGAAGAATGATAATGATCAAGTACACGTTAGTGGGTTATATAAGGGTAATCCATGGACATGACGTAGGTTATACATCTTTAAGATTTAAATCTAGAGAGAGGTATCTGAAGTGATTTTTGATTTAGGGTAATGTCATTCAACATTCCATGACAATGTTAGTGAAATTACACATTATTTGGGGTAGAAACGTTCCTAGTACAAATCAACCCCTTCCCATATCAACTGATATTGATCTTATTTTCAAGAGAGAGAGGTAGTTGATGGGATTTCATTGTATGTTTTTTGGATTATATAGTTTTCAATTAATGAAAGGTAGCATGAAATCGAGTAGATAGGTCAATTTTTACCTATATTGTCTGACCATTTGGTTGATTAAGTAGAACCAACCCTCAAATTATTATTGCTGATTTCGCACCAATTGGAATTTTTTTATTGTTGGATTTTATATATTATAAAGGATTCATTTTTTCATAGTGGTGAAGAATATGTGGAATTATTTCTAGATAATATTCTATTGTTTTAATTATTATAGTTTTACGTTATATATCAAATTATATTATGATACTGTAGTGGTAACATCTATTGTTTTTTTGTTAGTATAACCAAGATCAGTGAGATGATGTTATAATTGGTGGACTAATTGGAGTATCGTTTTATTATGATTATTTTCCCATCAACCAATGTAATAGAGAAAGTTAATCCTTGTTGGTTTAACACGTGTTTGATAAGAATAATCACTAGTTTCATGAGAAGGTAATTCCACAGGAAGAATTTTTGTGTCAATATGAAAATCATGAAATCCTGATGAGGTTATTTGGACTAAGTAACATCATATCTTGGTTCATAGGACAATTAGAACCTTTTGGGGTATTTATTGACATTAAACACATTTTATCTTAATTATAGGATAGTCATTCCTTGTATTTTAGATTTGTTCTTGGGTCAATTTCATATCATTATATCCTTGAATTACTCTCAACAAGTGGGTTCTAGATTCATGTGTTTCATCCTTGTGAGAATGTTATCAAGGATAATGGAGAAGTAGTATTCTAAGTAAGCATTGGTGTTCATTTTGTGGTGTCTCTAGATTTATGATGAACATTGTTTCACTATAGGGTGAGGTTCTCAGACTCACATGTCTTATAATGTGTATTTTTTATTCTAGATCCAATATAGGAGGGTCATCTAAATGGGAAAAGATCCCCCCCCCCCTCAGATTATAGAATAGTGCCTCATTGATAATCTAAGGGTTAGATTCATGGTGTATTGTGGGGGTTAGTGTCATTTACTAATGTAAACATCATTCACATTCTAATAGTGAAACATTAAACCATCCATGTTTTATTTTTTGGTTGATACAATCTATTATTGAGTTGAAGGTATGAGTGTGTGGTTTCGATTGGCGATAGAGAAAACAAGAATCTGGAAGATATTATTTTCCATGTTCCATGGTTATATCATTGTTTTTGTGTTTTATTTTTCACCTAGATTTAATAAAAATATGACAAAATACCTATAGATAATGCTACCATGTATATTATCTTGATTCGGTCAGGAATATTTGTTATTGTGATCAATATATGAGTCTTATAAAGATTGAATGTGCTTATATGATGGTCATCTAGACCACTCTATAAAAATGGTTAGCATAACACCCTCATAGAATGTATCTCTATTTGTTTTCTAATTATAATTTTAAATAAATTGTTCATAGTTTCTCCTTATACCATAAATATAGATTTCATTTTTATGAGTGTGGAAATGGGTGGGAAGCCTGAAAAAAATCTATTTAAAATGAACTTAGGTGTTTTACAAGGTTTTTTTTATAAGGATTGAGATGATAATTTCATTTTTATAGATGGATGTCTATAAAGTGATGTTTTTAATGATACTTACATGAAAAGATATTATTCCCTCATGGTTGATGTTTATAATTCATGCTATAATTTTGATTTATAAAGGTAGATGCAGGTTGTCAAATTGAAACCATCCTTTAATTTGAGTTTTTTTTTAGTTTGATTTTTTAAAATCCCATGTTTTTTTCTCTTTTCAAGGATGAAAAGAATAACCATTGGGATCATGGATTTACATAGGATTTTACCTAGGAATGATGTAAATATATTTTAGATACAGAGTCATGGATGCATAAAATTGTAAAAGAGTAATTTTTTTATAGTGATTAATCTCTAAAAAAATTAGTGTTCCATTGATCTTGTTAAATATTATTTACCATCATTCTAGATTTTGGTGAATTTTTGCAGTGGTCAAATTTTACAAGATATTTAATATATTTTATAAAAATATATAATTTCCCTTGAGCGCAAACATTGATATAATTTTTAAAGGAGGGTTGAATTAGTAATTTGAAATAATGGATATGTTTTAAATGAGGTGTTTTGTTAAGGATTGTCTGTTTTATCCATTCAATTATTGGGAAATAGGATGAGACATTTTGAGATATAACTTAAACATTCCATTTGATATAATAATAAATGTTTTTCCCAAACATTAGATATATTTAAAAAAATATTATCTTAGTTGGTCAATAATGTTTTTTTCTTAATTCATATAATAGATTCTTCAGTTCTTTTATTAAATATAAAATATTTTTTTCATTACCATGATCATGGATAATCATTAATAACTCATAAAAGGATACACATATAGGAAATTTATCACTACCATTATATTTAAAATATAATTTTCACTTTAGAAAAAAATTTGGTAATTTTATAAGATGTTTTTTTATCATGTATGTTTTTATTGGTGATGGAATTTAATTAATATTACCTATTCACATAATTCATTCAAATTAAGGACCATTTTAATAAATGGTTTAATTGTCATATGAGTTATTTTTTAACATAGTCGATGGGGAGGAAATATCAATAGATATTATAGAGATACATATTTTAATGTTGTTGACAATAAATATTAGACAAAAATGGAATTTTAAAATGGTAGATTTGATGAGTAATTTATACAGGATAGAGGGGATAATTTATGGGAGTTATTAGGGGAATTTTTCGAAGGGGATAATGAGAATATAATTTGATAGTGTATTTTTTGAATTCTACATTCATAAAAAAAAATTCCACTTATCTGCTTACATTGTACTCCCAATTAATTTAATGAAGGGTACTATTGTAGTGTCAATGTAAGGAGATGAATAAAAGACTGTTGGAGAGAAAGATTGTTTAATAAATGAATGGTAATCATAAAAGGAAATATAGATTTGTCTATGTTGATCTATTGAGGTAGGGATTGTCATTTTTTTATTCTACACTATTTATGAATTCATTTTTAATATTTAATCGTGATAATCATTCATTGATTCTTGATCCCCTTGATATGTTCAAGGAATAATTTTACTATTTTTAATATTTTTCTTCTCGTATTATGGAGATCAATTTTGTGATTTTTTAAGAATTGAAGGAATATTCTTACCAAGGCTTGGTAACTAGACTAATATTCCATAACTGTGACATGAACATGAAAATCATGGCATGCTACTACTAAATAGGGTTGATTAACGTACAGAAGGTGGTAATAAAATTTGGTCAGAAATTCTTCTCACTATCCTTCTCTCCTGAAAATCTATTTTAATTTGATTTTATAAACCCACTGTATGGGTGAGTGGGAACCGGAACAAAATGATCAAAATTCAAAACATTTCACTACACTCGAGAAGATCAAGAACATATTCATCCACATCCGCCGAAGTCAAGTCGCCTGTCGCCCAAATCATGAGTACCCATGTCATCGTCACCATCCATCACCGTTGTAGACGTCGTCATTCAACCACCACACTGCCGGGTAATTTTAGAGCCCGTCGAAGCCACTGAAAAAAATCTCACCACCTGGTCTTTGTTCCCCAACAAACCAGTTCCAAACTAAAAAAGATTTCCAGCCATCAACCATCATCATCATCATCCATCACCACAAACATCACACAATACCACTTCCCTCTCATCTTAATCACCACAAACATCAACGCCATCAACATCCAAAACACTAAAGAAGAATGTTGTTTTCCTCCATCAATGTTGTCATTCAAAACACCACAACAGAACGCCAAATACCATCAAAATCAGTCATAGCCATGGCACATCACCGTCGTGAACAAATCGACGGCTGAAGAAATCAAGAACCAAAATAAACCAGAAACGCAAAATGGAACCACCACTGAACAACTTGTAGAAGAATCCAACCCACATTTTCCTAAAAAAAGGGGAAGAAATGCGAAAATCAGAAAACAAACCAAAGACAATGTTGATTCCACCTTGAAGGAAGAGAACAAGAACGACATCAAAGAAGGATGTCGATTTATGCCAAGTGAGAAGGATCGTCAGCCGCCAATCCCCACATCCCAAAACATCAAGAAATCACTGCTCTAGATCCAACCAGGAAAGTAGCATAGAGTCATGAAGTTAGGGAAGAGACATGAATGATCGAGGACTTCAGACGATGTCAACACTATGAGGAGAAACCATAGACAAGAGCAAACTGAATCAGGATTTCCTGGAAAGACACTGACCGCCGAACCGCAAATCCAAAAACCACTATGAAACCATCACTCCAGGTTCGACACGGAGAGGCTCAGTGGAATGCGAGGTGAGAGAGGGGTTAAATCGGTCGGGGAATTTAACATCAGACAACCGTTGTCAGGATTAACAGAAAATCCTTGAGAGACATCATCGAGAACAAACTCGAGGGAAACGAAAGATAGAGAATGAGAGTGGAAAACATGAACAAAAATAAAACAAACATGAAAGGGTCATTATAGTATCGTAAAGGTGACTCTAGTGTGGCTAGGGTATTATCCCTCACCATCCAATACAGAGATATTAAACAAATCATTGACCACTATATAGAATATAATAAAAAGGATTGTTGATTTTCTTATTACCATGATAGTCCAGGAGACATTCAGGAAAAAAGAGTGTGTAAAAATAAAAAATGGAACATAGTAAGTGAAAATCAATCATTATTCTATCCCATGATGCATGTGAGATATGTTATCTGTTTATCCTCCATTTTACTGGCATGCACGGAGTGGGATGGCTCTCCAAATAGGTTGTATGGACTCTAGGTCCAGCATGGAAGAAGACAACATCAAGTCCACCTTGACTAGACCCTTGTGGGACAGACACATGTGGAACCATACACCATTTGTGTCCCACATAGAAGACCCACCATATTCCCCATGGGCTGCTACATGGCTGAATTATTCATCTGTGTGATCTTTCTCAAGAATTATTCATTTTGCATCAATTTCAGAAAATTAAATAGAATATATTTGGCATCATTAAATTTTTCATTTTCATTTTTTATTCTTTTTTATATTTGGGTATACATTCATGGGGTTTTTTCCAGTTATTTATAGAAACATAACGTCAATGATAGAGTTTGGTCATGATGGTTGGAGTGGGTAAATGGTTTAAAAGTTCCCTAGAAATCTATTGATGATAGAGAACATTTATATTTAATCTCTTTAGAGTTTTTTACTCCCCTATAAAATTGTTGATAATACGGCGTTGGTGCTCTAAATTAACTATAACCCCCCCCCCCCCCCAAATACATAGGGTGATGGTCCCCCAAAATTCAATCAGGGGTTCGGTACTTCTCGAGCCCGGATAAGGCATATGTCCCATATATGGTATTGGAATATAGAACTCCCCTGTAAACAAATAATAGTTTCCCTAACGTGTAATCCGTTATAATCCTGGAAAAATGATCATTAAAATTTTACCCAAGTAATATTCAAAAATCTCATGTCAATGCAAGTTACATTTCCAATAGATCGGTCACTCAAGCTTATAATTCCCCTTATATGTTCTTAATTCCACTTTCTCTATGAGGTACATTCAATCCATTTCCACTTCTTATATTCTCTCATACTCATTTATACCAACCATCCAGAAAATATTTATCTCCATATAAAGTATTAATTTTCTAAAATTTGTTTCTCAACCCTAACTCAAGAAAGGGAATCTCTAATATTACATGGTTTCAAAATCTAATATAATTATTTACATTTATTTTTTTAATGAAAAAATTTTACGGTTATTTTATGGTTTAGGGTTCGTAGGTGAGGATATGAAAAATGTTATAATCTAAATGGGGATTTTACTACTCTAAGTGAAGATATATGAATTATTTAAACTTTATAATAATGAATGGTATATTCACTCACTCTTTATTATAATGATTCATTATATATCTCATTTTTATTATCATAGTTTTTTCCAAAATAGAAAACTTTATCCATATTAAATACTTTCATATTTATTATTCCACCTGTATTTCATTTCTTTTGATTACAAAAATTTTTAACAGATTTTTACCTTAATTATAGAGTGTAATCAATAATTTTTAACATTTATATGAACTACATTTCCTAGTATTGAAGGATAAATTCCCTTCTATGTTTCTCACAGTTGATTTTATCACCAGATATTCTCATAATAAAATTTTTCTTCCAAACATTATATCGACTATGACAAGGCATTTACTTCTAAAACATGTTGGTTAAGGATTTATGAAGTATAATTTTGTTTCATAACTTGTTTGTTCATGGATTTTATATGATAATTCAATGGAGATATTTTCATATAGGTTAGAAATTAAGTTCCTTGAAATACATTCTTCCCAAAATAATAAATTCCTAAATAATTTTCAACACACGTTACATAAGAATCCTAGGGGATTACTTGAAGTCATAGAAAATGATTTTCATTCATGTTGGTCATAGTTCTCTAAAGAAATAATTACATTGAAAGCATGATACAGAAAATGTTTTATAAGACTCTTAGGTGTGTTTTTTCTAGTGGATAGTATTTTATGGCATGACATTTTGATTATATTGTTCTTTTTATGACATTCCCCAAAATTGAACTTTGTACTAAGTTCATTTTAGATTTAATTTAATTTTATCATGTTTGAGTTAAATAAATTACTAGTATTTGTTTATAGGTTTAAAACTTACAAATACATTCAATTTGACCTCAAAAATGTTAAAAATTCACAGTAAATTACAAAAATAAAAATAAAAATAGTAAGACAACTCATCCATCAAAATCTACCCCCCACATGAATCATATAGTGTATTCAATTAATCCTCACATGATTAAAAAAATGTAGTTTCTTTGATTTTTTTTAAAATATCAACAATGTAATGAAAATGTAAATTTATGTTCTTTTTATAAGTAAATTTTCTATATGAGTGTAACACCCTCCATTTTTTTCAAAAATGATTGTAGAATATTTATTTATCCTTTATCCACTATTAATTAATGGTTTCTTCTCCCCTACATTAGTTATTTTAACAACCAAATAGAGACAAATATTAATGATAGTAATCAGGTTATCATATTTAGAAAGTTATTTTTTCATGCATCAGTTTCAGTCTTCAGTTATAAATCTATACTTTTTTTCCCATGGTGAAACTCTCTGTATTGAATTAGTGTTTAATGTACCATTTTTACCCAATATTTTTAAATTATATATTTTAAAAAATTATTTACTCATAATTTCTTTTAAATCCTATATTAGAAGTTTTCATTAATTCCAAACAATTTCCAAGTCTATATTCATCTCTTTCACTTCCAAATAAAATTAATTTGAAGCCCTGTAGTCAAATGAAAATGGTACCCTTATATCAACAGGTATTGGGATATTATAATTGGGGTATTGTAAGCTATTATCTAATCCCACAAGGTATTTTCTAACATTTGGATCAAGTTCATCTGTTTTTTTTGTTATATAAATTTCCAAAATCCTTATAATATCTCTATTTTAAACATTAGTTCACTCATTATTAGATGATGGTAATGGGTTGTGGTTTAGAGTTTACATCATATATCCTGATTACTATTTTCATGATTCTGTTCCAAAACTACATTCCTTTGTCACTAATGATGGAACTTAGGATTAGAAATATTTAATATATACTACTCATAAAAAATGTACACACTACATATGAATCATAATTTTTTTTTCATTTATTCCCCCATTTTTAAAAATAATCTATCTCCAATAATATTTAGGAATATTTAAAATATACGAGAAATGGTTCTATAAAATCAATTTTCTATACTTTAATGGATTCATGTATAGTTATTAATTTTTTGAGACATTTATTATCCCTATGAATTTTTTGGGGAATATTCATTTTATAACTCATTAAACATTGAATGGGGATATTTATAAAATTTATCCCAATTTATAAAAAAGTAATAAGACATTCTTTATAGCTATTATAGTGGCAAATATTCCTGAAAGGATTCTTCTATGGAAAATTATTTGTACAAATGGTAAATAAATTTTAGGATAACATCTTTTAATCATTCAAACATTAAAATTAATTCAGATATGTGTCTAATACCATGTATTAGATTTTGATTAATATTTCAGTCTTGTAATTTGGTGTTCATTAAGGACTGAGTTAATTTTAGAAGTCACCATAAAATTTAATATTTGATTATATCATTGTACCTATTCATTAATGAAATATATTTATTTACATAGGATGAATTCATTGAATGGATCTTTATCTGGTATTTTGAGCTAAATTGCATATGAAAACATAATCATGTGATCTACTAATTGATTATTTTTTACGCTTTTGTCATTGGTTTTCACATAAAACTCACACAGCATCAACCCCCATATCACAAGCACTATTTTTACTTATTCAATTTTTATTATGTACCTATGTGTTTCATAATCAAAGAAAACACAAACTATATTATAAAAAAGATAATATCTAAAATTTTAAGGCATATATAACTATTAAAAATTCCTTTTTTATAGTTTTATAATGGTTTTGGGAAGTATATAATGTTTTTGAATAATAAAAAATGTCATGGATAATCCGTTCAATTATTTGTGCAAAATATCTCTATATGTAATGTTGAAATCATCACAGAATATCACAACTAATTTTTCCTAATTATGAGTCTAGATCATAGGTGGTGTAGTTAGTTTAAATTTCATTTCATCAAAATATATCCAAAAAGGATTATGAAAAATGATTATATAATATTTTAATTGAAATACTAAAATTTTTAAGGAAATATTTCTAATGACTTCATTGAATATTTTGTAGAATCCTAAATTTAGAAAAAATTATCAAACATGTTTTACACAAGTGGAGTTAGGAAAATATGTATGGATTTTAATTTTTCACTTATCAACTTTGTTCTGTTTTTTTTCAATTTTCCAAGAAAAAATTATTTGTTAACATTGAAATTAAATGTCTCAAAATTTACCATAATATTATTCTCACCAAATGTTTTTAAAATAACTATCCATATATAATAAAAAATGATCAAAGAAAATTCTATAAAAATAGTGAAATCATTTTGAAATATTTCCACGCAACTCCCAATTAATTCAATAAAAATTATTAAAATGAATCTTTAAAATGTACATAGGAAATTATAGATTCCAGTTGAAATATTTCAATATGTAATGTTTCCATGAGGATATGTGAATGTTTTTTCCTTTTATTTAGAGCATCCACCTTACCACAACCCAATACCCCTTTCCAAGATTTTACTTAATAATACTAACTACCCCAAATACTTGATCAATGTTTATACACATAAAAATCATGGCCTACATAAAACCTCCAAAAACATATGTATAACAAAAAAATTCCATGAACATAGCCTCAATATCCATTCATGGGGAATGCAATTTAGATTGTTTGAAATATCTAACCAATACGATAGAAGAATTCCTGGATTATAACATTTCAAATCATATTAATTTATTTTAGATGTACTCTAACTAACACAACATCAATTTTTAGTGCTTTTATTACCTTCATATCTACATTCCAAAAATCTATTTGGATTCCCTAAGATCCTTCATCATTATCATTTTATATAACTCTTCATAATTCACTTCATTTTATTTCTTTTATAGGCTTACTAATAGAATATCATCAATGTAAAATATATCTACGATGAATCAATCATAATAAAACAAAGTTTTTAAGAATCAATTAATATAATTACTAATGATTATCTTATATTATTCTATATTATCAGGAAGCAACAATTTTTACTAATTTGTTTCATAAATCATCCAATAAAAACTCTTCATATTCATACACACAATATTTCTTCTAGATTATATGAATCATTATAGTTTCCCTATATAAATTTACACCTCCAATTCTCAATGAAACGTAGATCCCCTTGCATATAATAATTCCTAATTTATAACTTATTTGGCTACCATTCCATGAAATATCTATATTTTATTCATGTTACATAATAATAAAATATTTCACTAAAATAAAATCATTTATTTTGTTAATATACATTCACATTTATCCTTTTCGTGTACCTCATCCTACCATCAACATATCCCTTTAATCAGTAGACTCTTTATTTTACAAAAACCCATCATTTCTCATATATGTTTTAAAATATCTGATGTTTTAAAATTATTTAAGGAATTCATCCCCACCTTAACCACTAATACTGATTTTGATTCCTTGAGACTTTCTACTTTTTCCATGGTTTTAATCTCTCCACCACACCTAAGAAGTAGATAATAAAAAATAAAACAAAACAATTAAACTATTATTTTGACTCTCGTTATCATTTTAAACTTATAATGTTGTTCCCATTTTGGAAAAAAAATATCTTCAAAAACCCTTCCCCAAAAATTTCACAATGATTTTAATATCATGTACTTATGTCATTTGGACTTCCACTTAAAAACTATTAGATTAATTTGATTATTGATTCATTAATGAACATAATATAAAACACATTAATCTATTTAGAACAAACTTTTTATTCTCTATTAATTCCTATATCGTACATTCATCTTCTCTCGTGATCAAATCCTTGAATACTATAACACCCCAGCATGTGACTACTCGCTAGTGTCTCAGATGGTATGATAATTGGAATTTTTTTAACCTCTTTATATGACAATGTTTTTTTGAGTAGAATTGAGGGACTAAATAATACATTTTTAGTGCCTTTCCCCAAATAGAATACTAATTAATAAAAAAAATAACACCATCCACATCAAAGATGAGAGTGCGTATAAGAAATAAACATATAAAAGCTATAACGAACTGCAATACGATAGGCATGCATTCATACATCAATAGATCACCCATCAAGACTATCAAATTTTTATGATAAAAATGATTAAAAACATAAGACACTATATTATGATCCCTAAGCCTTAGCTCAATCCTCATATATAACACCCGTGGAGCTACCCCATCTCAATCTTCCATGCAGTAAGCACACCAGAATTCTTGCGTAATGTCTGGAAAATAAATCTCATTATTATATTACAATGTGCCAATAATTTGATCTAATATAAAAATGTATTCATGAGAAAAATAAATAACTGAATTAATCATGAAGTCATGTGTTTTAGGTCAATATTTGCAAACTAGGCCACCACATCACTCGAACCTACCAATTTGTGCATCCCCAATGTAGATGTTTCCTTGTGATATAGGACATATCCTATCACATACATGATGAATCAGGGTAGTGTATTTTTTCATATATATATCATTCCAAAATATATAGGGTAGGGTCCTACATTCATGTCAAGGACCCACCTTCCTACTCAAGGTGGAACTAGCAACACATTCTCCCTCAAGGTGAGGCCTACTTTCATTTCTAAGACAATACCTTACCACTCTATGTAATGTCCATCAACAAATTCTCAAATCACATAACAAATACAATAGCCTTTTAATATATGGTTTTAAATTCCATCCCCTTCTCACGAAGGGTGAGTTAAATATCCTAATCCATAACCTCTTAATCAACATATTGTCTTATATATTACAACTGTCACCCTCTCACTCAGGGTACGATCTTAGAATGTCATCCACTACCCTATCACTTATAATGGGGTCATAACATAAACTCTACCTTATCACCCATGTCCAGATCCTTCCAATACCTTCTCACTCGGGGTAAGGTCAAGCATTAGGACCCACCATCATTTGGAAAACCATCCATTACTAATAACATGAACAAATTCCACCATTAACACGGAAAAAGAATGACATATATCCCAACACATAAGTTGACCATCTCATCACTAGAGTAGATATTACTCAGAAACTTATCCCATGCCCCACACATTCCTCAATGTTCATATGGCCTCATAGTCCCACCTCCTCAAAACTATTCAATTCAAACAAGCATAACACGTCAAACCACATGCCGTCTTCATCTTTAATATCATGGGGAATATTAAATGGGCATCCCAACCATTCCTAGACTATTTTCATGTTCTCTAATACATCTATAATTCCTTATGGTGTTATATCACCCCGATGGTCCCATCAAACTATGGAATCAACAGGTTATCCAAATACTCCTACTATTTATCATTACAACCCTCTTTCATGCCCCATATCAAAATACTCTTAAAATAGTTATTGAGCAAAATTTCAGAAGGAAAATTTCATAGTCACTTCACATCTTGTGTCGAGGGAATTTTCTACCCATGAAACTCACCCATATTCATTTACACCATAAATTGGATTTTCTCAACAAATATTGAGATGTATAGTCATATCACCTGTCACACTTGGAATAATCCTCACATCCCCTCCCAACTATCCCTGTAGAATCATATATTTCTACACATGAATAATTTTGATCCTCAAGACCTACCCTATTCCCCTAATTAAATCAGAAATCATTTTCAATTCATTGTGACATAGTTTTTGGATGGTCTCAATAAACCCAATGTACAAGAGTTAACTTATTGCATCTTTAGGAGGCTTAGTTTCATCTAACTTGTTTCTATAGGATTACCTCAGTTCATATATCATTATATGGTCCTGTTAATTTATTTTGAATTAGACACTCATATATAAATAACAATATTATTTCATATTATAGTGATAACCTTCCTTCATTTGATAGTTACCATATTCATCAAAATTTTAGTGATTTCAACTCATAAAAACCATAACCAATGACATTCCAACAACCTATTTCAAGCTCCTAATACACCCATGATAATAATACCTATCACAAACACAAAAACACAATATAATATCATTTAAATTTATCAAAAAACTAAGAAAAATATATTTGAAAACATACCATAGTGAAATAGTTATCAGTGGACTGAATTCTCCCTCCCAGAACCTCCTCCATCCACTCCAAAAACAATCCACGTCAAAATTTCTGTATTCCACCATTATCAAGTGTAATTATCACTAAACCATAAGGAAAAGGTCATAGATCAGGGGGATAGTAAAGGGACAAAACATATATGTAAATTGAAGAATTTCACACCTTAAATATTATATAGAATCATATGATAATCATATATTTTTATAAGGGTTGAAAGTAGAGTAAGAATGTAGGAGATCCATAAATAATAAACCTATCTTATTTCTCATTTGATATAAATATAATGGGTGAAGAACATTGAATATATAAGAGAAAACCACTTAAAAACAATGCATAAAACCCTGTGTACCATGTATATATGAACTATGATGTGAATCCCCCCACACAGTGGGGGATATAGTGAGACCCAGTGTTTTGCAGTGAAAAGTACCAATATCATCATCATAACCTATGTAGTGTAGGTGTAAATTCACAACCAACCTATATGGGTTGAATGATTGTGCTGCAATAAAAGGACTCTCCATAGTGAAGCCCTACTCATCGTGAATTAATGATTCCACTTTGAACACCCTCATAGTGCAACTTGTGCTCTACTACACCTTAATCCATATGAATGTTCCAAACTCACATACCTATAAGGATCACTAAATTTCAAAGACCCCCTATTATGGTGTGGTATCACCTTATGAATCCTTTACAGTAAATCCTCTAAAGTTATGGTATGCTAATATTCCTCATTAAAGAACCTATAATGTCATAAAAAATGAATCATTAGACCAAAAATATATTATTCTACATCATAGTGAATCATGTGGGCTACAACATGGTTCCCATGTGTAAGAGTACTACCTTTTACAAAATTTGACATGGGAAACATGCCCAAATATAATTCCCTTGTACTATCGCATGGTCTATCATTACATATGAATACCAAATATGGTTCACCCCAACCCTACTCTGACACATGGTTGAGCTCCTAAAAGATTGTCTTTGCCTCTAATAACATCCAAAAAATATCCTTGATATGTAAAAGCATACAAATCATAGTATTTATCCTAATTCTCCAATCAACCCTTACTAAAGGATCAAAAATAAAAGTTCCCACTAAAAATAGTGACAATAATATATATGCATCACAAAAACATCCCAACATAATTCTACTTGTACTGATGAATTCATTTTGGTCATCTAGGCATTACCCCTAACAAACCATGGTCATCAATTCACAACCATCCCACTTCATCCAACCCCATATTGTCAAACATACGTCCAACATTCCACTATAAACACCACATTCACTATTAAATAAGTTCTAATCTACCCATTCACCACCATCCCAAACACTAATACAATTCTCATCCACACACGTCTATTCAAATACAACATGGTTTCCTAAAAAATTGCATTTCCTTGATTAGGGTTCTTCCCAACATATTTATTTTCTAATAAAAGGATGATTCTTGTTCATGGTTCTCCCAATAATAATAATCACCAATAAAAAAATCACACTTATCAATAATTCAATAGTTATAATTTGGTTTCTACCTCAAAACATTTATATCTTTGAAAAAACTATAATCATGTTTCCACTGGATAACATATTCTGAATAGGAGTTGTGATACCTTTTGATGCATAATCACCCTCCTAGTCATAATACCATAACTCTAAAAGGAATCAAAAGATCATCCAAACACCCAACCCAATTTTAGAACAAATCATTCACTATATTAACACGGTGGGGTCCCCAAACTCCCAAATCATACATAATACTATATATATGAGTACAACTGTGTCTCTAACCAGACTCACTATTAGATCACCTCCAATTCCATCTTGAGCATGATATCAATACTGAAACTCCATTTTCAACCATAGATAAATCCCATTATTATATTTTCTAAGGAACAAGATTTAATATAATATATGTATAAACATATATATCGATGACATTATCACCATCCTCTTACTGGTATCACTGAATCAATGCCTATTTTAACACAAGGGCCATTCACTCTAGACAGATTTCACTATCCCTGCAACATATGTATCCGAATAATTTCCTTGATAAAATAAATTAGTTGGTCTCAATTTCCTATGTCCATGAAATCTATAAACCTATTTCCTTAATGTGACCAACCCACTCATTCCAGAGTGTCGATTAAAAACACTAATTTCCACCCGTTCATGTCTTACCAGGAACAACATCCTTGAAATTCTACAAAACCCAACCACACTGACTGTAATACCCTCTAAAAACAAATGTCTCAATACCTAACATTTGGATTCCCATATACTACTACTATAGTAGTATTCCTAACAATTTTCTTCAAATACAAGAGTGTAACTCTTTTAAATTAACACTCATCCATCCTAAAAAACCTACTAAGAAAAATGTCTAGATTGACCATACCACATTACATCAATCCATTCCTAATATAACCTCCTCCAATAAAGGTAACCTATCATTATCATAAAAACAATAGACCACCATTACCATATTAATCCATCAAGACCATCGATTCCCATCCTATACACAGTTGCATGTTGATCAACAACTCAAACGTGAATTACACATAACAAGTGTTCACTTTCCCTTCAAGAAACAGTCATTATCATATTATTAATGGAATGTAAAGTTCTAATAACCCTTTCATATGTTCTTACCTATTATCTGACTCAATATCACCCGAACCTAAATTGGTACATACTACCATATCAATCAATAACATAACCCAACTCATGTTCCAATTACTATAATACCATAAAACATTGGTACATACACCTTAAATATAACCACGACCCACTTGATGACATTATATTCTAGGTAGAAAAACCTAATTACTTTTCTTCAAATAATCCTATGGTATATTACTAATGTTAAATCTAACTACATGATCACCCATCATCTAGGTGTTATAAAAATTTATATTTTTTACTTAGGAACTGCTCATCCTAGATCCAACCATCTAGATTCTCCAACAAATAGAACTTGGAATACCAACAATCCCATACCCCAAAAAACCATCAAAATAATAGTTGGGGTATCGATATACTTAGGAAAACTCATTAACACCCTTATTTTATCCCTCACACATACATAAACAAAATCATATTTTTTGGAGGTGCAATGTATCCCTTACACTAAATAACCATATAACAATCTACAAAGAACATATTCCCCTAATTTCTATATGATCTTACATAATAAAACTACTTTTGAGTGAAAATAATGGTTCTGATTAGTAGAATCACATTGAATGATTATATGAGAAAACATGATTTTAGTTTTGTTGTCACGTTAAAAAATTAAACATTGATTATTTAATGATAAAATAACACACATAAACACATAAGCCATATGAATCCTATTGGTGAAAATCATTCATGAGTAAGCCTATTTCTATTTTGGGTAAAGTATCAAACCAAAAAAATAAGAATCTACAGTAAATAAATCAAATTTGAATAAAAATACAAACTATAATTGTAGAAACGAAGAATTAAATTATTATATATAGTTAAATGGTACATTACAACAAAATTGTGATCGTGAATCAATGGCATGAGGTTTGTTTGATGATATAACACAATATAATTACCTTGTCTACAATATTCCAAATTCTAAATAATATATTCTATGATACCTTTTCTAAAATTCCACAGCCTATGGAAGCCAATCAGGGTCTCGGTTGGCATTTTTTTACCTTAAGTGAACAAAACTCATATGTAAAAGGATTCTGAGTATTAATTAATACATAAATCATATATTTCGGAAGACAATTCTCATGATATTTTACTCATAAAAAAACCTAACAACATTCAAAAAATACATTATAGTATGTATAAGTTATAAACATATCATTTCAGTAACATAATGATATTTAGTGTCTATGTGGTGATACATAAATTGATCACCAACTAGATCGATCACATCCACAATATAAAAATTGAATAAAAAAGAGAGGATCTACCTCCAAGCAAAGCATCACCTTATTCCCTATACACATTACCTATCAAGATTCCCCAACCTAGTCCACCACATATCATATTCACAGAGCTGTAATACAAATATTATGTATGCACGTGTTCTAGATTGATTATGTAGAGTGTGATAAATGTATCTCATATGGTTTCACTAAGATCCCTTAATATATACCATCATAAACAATTTTGTATGAGAAAAACAAATAACTAAAATAAAATTATGGCCATGTGTGCTAGGTCATATTGTGCTAGATAGAACACCAAAACACCAAACCTCAACTGCTCGACCATCTTCGAGATAAAATTTTCCTTGTTACATAGAACTTGTCCCAACCTATAATAAAACCGCCATGGTAGGAAATTTTACTAAATATAAACCTCTACCAAATTATACAGGGTTGGACCTATTGTTTGAGTTCTTGGCCCACAATATCACTAAAGGAGATCATGCAAGAACATTATCACTCAATGTGTGTCCAACATTAATTACCCAAACAATAGTTTAACACTCAAGGTCGTGTTCATCAATCACATATCACACCATTTAATTACTAGATCGACCTTCCCACTAAACAATTTCCATAAAAAACATTCCCACATAGGGTGAGGATATTCTTCTTAACCACTATCCTCTCACATAGGGTAGAGTCTCATATATACCAATCACTACCTACTCACTTATTGTATGTTCTCATCACATCATCCTCTACCCACTCAACTAGGATGGATTCTAAACATTTTCATTATCTTTTGACTCAAGGTTGGGTCCCTCTTCTACCTTCTCACTCAAGGTAAATATAGTCCTTGTGACATACCATCATAAGGAACCCGGTTCATCACAAATAACATATTCATGGTCAAGAAAAATCATGAAACAATAGGAATGACACATAGATCACCACAACAAGATCTCTAGATCGTCACCTGTGTACTAGTCAATCAGAACCTATCCCCACATCCAAAAAAATTATTTAGTATGAATCCAGACTCACGTGCTCTCTTTTTAAAATATATCTAGTATCACCATAACAACATACTTAAAACCATTTCTTCATCATCTATCCTATAAGTGAATATATTAAGGTTTTTTAGACCCATCTGAAACTGTGGTCGTGAGAACCAATTCATTATAAACACCGAACAAATTTCTCTTATCCTATAACCCATGTCCAACCCTAAAGTAAACTTCCTAATGAAATACTCATTTCAATCCACATTGAAACCCTCCAATAATTACTATCTCACTTTTCTATTGGAAGATATATCAAACCCCTAACCAATGGAAATCATTGCATGTTACACCGTTTATAGTCCTAGAATACTTATATGATCATAGAACACCCCCATGTCCTACCTACACCCTATATTATGGTGTTCTCAAAAAATCATGAAATGCACTCTCATATCACCCATCACACTATGACTATTACTATAACTTATTCAAAACTATCCCAATGAGACCATCCTAGGATACCCACAACTCATTCCATTTATAATGACATACCCCAAACCCCTCATCAACTAAATTACCATCTTCACCAATGGTTATATTTTAACCAATAAATTAGAAAATTCCAAAAAATTTGGAGTTCACTTGATCTACCTCTAGTATACAAAATGCGACCATAAAATTTTCCCTTGGCTTATGTCTATTAGAATCCTTATATACATTATCTTTAATTCATGAAATAATGTACACCGATGAATTAACAATCATTATATTTAATGTTATTGGGACCACCTACCATTATCTTGTAGTTACAGTCCTCACAAAGCTCTTAGTGGTATCTAGAGAGAGAAACCTTGAGGGATAACATTTTAATTTCCCATGGAATTCTCTTGGTAGGTATATGATCAAAATTCACATCGTACATTACATTAATAGTCATAGATTTTATCCAATATAATCAAAAACCATTAAAAAATACTATGGAAAATTTAATTTAGTGAAATAATGAGAGATGACATGATTTCATCCTCCCAAGACCTCCTCCATCCAAGCTATGAAAATGACCCATTATTTTCTTTTGATTCCACCAAACATTCTAGAATCACCACCAAAACCAATCCAAATCACCAAATATAAGTGGTATAAGAAAATGGAAAAAAAAGAATGAATGTGAGGAATAAAAATCCTAAAATCAATAACATAATCATCCGAAATGAAAACATTTCTTTGGGGTATCAAAAATGTGGAAGAACAGGGATTGATCCATCCAAAATTTCCATCTTACATTTTTCATTCAACAAAAATCTAAAGGAGATGAACCTTAAAAATGGGTCTTCTCATGTTAATAAAAAAAGGGTAGAAGGCCTCTTGTAGTGTGTGTAAATAAGGGTTATGGAGAAATGCCCCATGCCAAGGGGTTCCTTGGGGAAAAACTCACTAGGTTGTGGTAAAATGTCTAACTCTTGGCCACTAGTCACAATGTATCACAGGTTCCACGATGCAGATGACCTATGGGGATGACCAAATGGATCTAAATTGTTGTGAAAAGATTCCCCTATATGAACTATAAAAAACAACCGTGTCCCCATTAGGTAGTACCATCAAAATTGTTCCTAACTACAACATATATTAGGACTCACTGATACATCCCACATACGATGCCATTGTCTCCCCTCATCCATCCTTTGTGATCTAACCCCTCAGGTTATGGAGTGATCCTCTTCCTTATAATAAATTTTACAATGGAATAAAGTTAAGGATCTTAAACTCAAAACATATGATTCATGACCATGGTGAAAGATTTTAGTTTTATCATGGTTCCAACGTATAAGAGACCTTTGAAAAAAAATAGAAGAAACATTCCCTGTTGCAATACCAATATGCTATAGTATTGTGTTTTTTTGCACTAGAATCTTGTATAAGGGTCACCTCTACCCAAATATGATGCTCACTCGAGTACCCAAAACACTATCAAGCCTATAAGAGTATCAAAAATATCTCTAAGATATATAAAAAATTCATAATTCTAATATGATTTAGAATTCTTTAATTAACCCATATCTGTTATAAAAAATTAAAATTCCTTCTGAAAATAATAACCTTAAATTCATTGGTCATTACACGTAGTACCCCTTCTTTGAAATTTACATTTCATATAATGATGAAATTAACAAATTAATTTAGAAATAGCCAAAATCAAAATTATATATTTCATTATGCATTATAGAAAAAACCGTTGTGATTTAATTTTAACATATCCCTTTCACTGGAATCAATGTGGAAATAGAAAATAAATCCAAAATATTTTTCATATCATACATCAACCATTATTCAAATTCCGAAATATTCTGAAAATTCCTACCCTAGTGGTGAAAACATACATATTTTTAGGTCGCTAACATAATTCATTGTTTCCAAAAAATTCCTTAAGAACTATGAATTTATTCTATTTATTTTTCCTCTCTCCCATTTCATATAATTCATCTGGTTATTCCATTCTTTTTCATGTTTTAGTAAAGAACCACTCAAAATTTATTCCTTTTATCTTCAAACCCACTGAATCACCCTTCATATATATTATTCACTATTATCAAACATCAAAAAAATATTTAAATCATCCACTCTTTCCACCATGGATCTTTATAGAATAAATTTTATTAATACATTGAAATTTTTCTTAATAAAGATCACCCATTAATTCTTTGTTGCATCATCAATGAAGGCTAGAAAATGAAATTACCCATTGTGATATTGAATTGGATATGACTCTAAATCATCCATATATAGAATCTAAAACATCTAAATATTGGGCTATTTTATATTCATATTAAAGGAAACCATTTGTTTCTATCCATATATACACTCTTCAGGGTTTTTATGGTCTTACATGATCATGTTTTAGTATTCCCTTTATTATATAAACCTCAATCCCTTTATCACCCATGTAACCAAAACAATCATTTCGGAAAATTTTGGATCAAATGTTTTTTTATTATGACAAGCATAACACCTTCTAAAATTCCAGTAAGGTAAAAAATTACGCCTTTCATACCTTTTTTTCTTATGCATTAATGAATGTATTATCATTCATACTCATTTCAGAAAACATTCATAGGAAAAAACGTATAAGCTACAAGTTTAGGAATTTAAATAACTCTTTTTTGTTATCTTGAGGGCCTCATCATCCACCAGATATACCATGTCAAATCTTCTAGTGAAATAATTATTCATGCCACCCCTATCGAATATTTTTTGAAATGAATCCATAGAACCAATATCCATGATTCCAAAAGAATTGTGGCACAGATATGTAATGTTATTTAATTCTCATTATATGTATTATTATAAGAACATATAGAATTGAATGTTCCTAAATTTTCCCTCCTTAATATGAAATTATTTTTAAAATACTATAATTTTCTATAATAACTCTGTATATCTCATGTTACAACTGATTTCCCCCACATATTTTCTGGTGTATCATTACACATCTTCTAAAATTAGGTTTCCCAATGAGTGGAATAATTTATTATCACTTATATTCTTTCCATACTTCTGAAATTGCTTTTTTATGAACATGAAGTCCTTATTTTTTTCAAAATTTATCATAGTGGTTAACATTGTTTTTTATGATTCTGAAAGTGATAAAATAATTATTAATCTATTAACATCTTCCTAAAAATTTATTCAAACAATCTCTAGCTAACAATAGATCATGTTAAACTCGTTTATATGATCATCCACTATCCTTCCTTCTGATATCCTCCAAAAAAACATTTTTTCCACATAAACAAATTTTTCATCGTATTAGGATTATCATATAAGATTTTGAGCTTCATTGTTAATTTTGATGTTTTCTTCACCTACTATATTTTAAAGGACATTATCAAGAATAGTTTTTTCATGATACCCAAAGATATTTTTATTTGAGTATTTTGTATTTCCATTTATTCATTTTTTTATTTATTTTTTCAATATATGCTAAATCACAATCTGATATTAACAATATTCAATCTACATTCTCTCAGAATTAATATATAAGTGATCACATTATTCAATAAAGTAATTTCCTTTATCATATTCTATTACACATAAGATATTAAGCTCCTTAAAAATAAAAATAGTAAGACAGAAATACCTCACCCAAATTATACATCACATTAGTGTTCTAATACAACTTTCATGTATGATAACCACATGTTTCAAAACTCTTTTATATAACCTCACATATAGAATAAGGTACCTAATTATAGAACTTATTATAATATATTCTAGTTTTCATTTTCCCAAACTATTATCTAACGTCTCAAACTAAATTTACATTTAAAAATTATAATATTTTATATAATACACATATAATTAGAAGAAAAAATTAACTCATTCCATCACAAAAAGGTATTTTCTTCATTCTAAAATAGTCTTACTCTATTGGAGAAGCATAGATTATTTTATTAATAATGAAAGATAATTCAATGTTTTCATAATTATAGATTAATTGAACAAGTGATACCTCTATTATATTTATATAAAATTAATTTTTGTTGAATTGGATCCATTACATTCCATTCTTCATGGACATCCCATTATAAAGTCAAAGAAACTAGTAGTCATACCACCTTGACATTCAATAATAATTGAATAGTAAAAACCAAACCCTTTGGTTTTATAGAGTATTATAATGAATACTTTCTAGATATTTAAAATATATATGTTAATTATTCAATAAAATTGTTACTACATAGTTCTATTTCACTACATATACTTCCTATTATATGTATCTAGTAATCACCTACCATAACTCTTTGCCTCCAATTTAGGACGTCCCATGTTCCACTAAAGTGATTCCATATGGCTTGGATATAGAAAATTAAAAATCACACCATCGTAATTTTATAAATACATATCATTAAAACAATTATCAATGCACAAAAAAATAGTATAAATTAGTATTGCCTATACAACAACATTTTTACCATCATTATGTCATTATCTAAAAAAACATAAACCATATCATGGTTTATACCACCGCACCATGGTTTAGAATTTATTGAATATTATTATCAATAAAAATATAAATTAATATACCATAACATAAACTATAAGTGGGGAGGATAGTGAAGCACTATCATCCATGAAAGCATATATCTGATTGAGCACAAAGAACACCAGCTTCAAGAAAATTGGATCACATCAGTCATCTATTAAATATCAATCGTATTACTAAGTTTATATAAATCCATAGATTTATGTTATTCTATTTCCTTAATTCATTAAAAAATAATGTCAAAAAATATCAAAACCTTTTTAACTAAACTCAAAGAATGTTTCTTAATAAATATTGCCTTCAAAATTGAGTTATCATCATCAAATTTAAATCAATTAACCAAAAATACCATGCATTCCACATGAATGATGAAGAATATAATAAAATCATACCACGAGTTAAAATATAACCCAATTATAAAAAATTTTATTCATAAGTGTTTAAATTCATACTTATTTGATATTTTAAGATTATTATACAATTTTTAGTAAATCGAAATTTTAATTTTGAAATAAAAAATTTTAGTTTTTAATATATTTTAAAATTTGAGTTTTAAATTTTAAAATCATTTTTCCAATTATCATAAATATTTAGATAAATTTTGATAGATAAAATCCCATCTATTGACAAATGGATATCGGTAGTTTTATTAAATAATTACTATATACACAATATTCAAGATACACAAAAAGAGGGGGTGAGAATGTGTGAAGAATTATATCTTTTCCAATAAGATAATATTCTAATGGCCAAACTAATGATATAAACCTATCAAAACCAACTACACTTCCAATTTATCCATGTAAAAATGATAAATGTAATAACTTAGATATTTTATTTTCATAACCATTTATGGGAACTCTAAGGATCATACAACAGAAAAATCTTAATTAACTAGAGAATATATAAATGAACTATATAGTTATATACAATTAATAATATCTCACTATCAATCCATGGGGTTCTCTCTTTTTAACCATATTCACTCACTCCTTAAATAAATATATAACAGAATAACTAAAATTTACAAGTAATTACAAGAATATGAAATAAAAATATCAAAAATAAATCATATAGGTTTTTATTATTATACTCCTAACTTCATTATCATTGTTCTCTATTGTCCTCTATAAAAAAACTATATTTTTAAAATATGTATAGTATTTATTCCCATATTATCTAATAAAAATAGATATATCAACACTCTCATAACATGATATTTATATTTTTATTCCAAATTTTTCTTTAATAAAACCTTTTATACCATCATCAATTAACTAACCACATGTCACATGCTTATTATACTTATAAACCATCAATAATATAATAAAAAGAGGGATTAAAGTGAATTGTAATATTCCCAGATTTAAAATATAATAAAATTAAGAAAATATTTAAGAAATTATATTATATGTGTGGTACTCAAGTTATTTTGAGGTATTTTACCTCAAAAATACTACATTATAGTGCTATGAAACACATTAGGGTGTGATTTTATATCATCCAAAAATCAATAAATTCTAGGAAAATCCATTTCAAAACATCTCGAAAATCATAGAGTGGTTATCCTTATATACTAAATTATGAAACCAATTGTGATATGGCCATTTATTGCATATTATGATATATTATTATATCCTTAAATTAGAAATTTTCCCCCAACCTGATCGGATTCGGAAACACCTCAAGATTTGGAGAATTATTATTTTTAGAATTAATTTAACTTTTTAATATTTTTTTATTTCACATGACATTGTAAATTTTTATATATATATATATTAACACTATATAAAGAATCCATTTTTCACATAATACGAACTTCGGTTGCACTACAATAAATAACAACTTGGCATATGCTACAAGCAACACGGACTTGGCATACGATACACATAACACTATGTTTTTAAGAAACATCTCTTTTTATTCATATAAATAATCTAATTATAACCTAGTAATTATAAATATTATTAATAATAGTAATAAATACTTTCAAAATATTATTTATAACTGTTTTATATAAATTAAACATATTGATAATGAAAGATAATGTTTTTGGTTGTCTGTTTATGTTAAAAAATAGTTTTCTTGAATGAATCAATATTAATAATAAAATTATTGGTAGACACATTTATAAATTTAATTTGAAGAAATTGTCTTCATTTTTGAATTCCGAATGTCGAAAATATCTTAGGGTGATGTTTTTAGATTTTTTGGGAAACATCAATGTTTGATGAATAGTGAAAAATAACACTTTTTAGTTAAAAACTATGTTTTGGTGTAATTAATTATTAATGAAAAAATGATATTATAAATATTTTTTTATTTTAAAACTAGATTAATATTACATATAATAATACACATTAATTAATTTGAATAAAATTCACTTTGAAAATGAATATAAAATCATAACAATCTCGTTATTTCATCCCATCATTGGCATTAGAATCAATCAAACTTTTTCTGATTATGGGATTGGAATTTTAAAAAAATCTAACATAAAACATTTTATTCAATATAATATTTGGACTCTAGTAAGACCAAGATAATGTTTTTTGAAAATGATTAGTAAATGTGAATAATGTTAATCACAACGGTTTTGGCCAAATTAAGCTTAATTATGGACTAAAAATTAAAATTAAGGGCCCAAAAGACTTAGAAACTTGTCCAACACCCATTTTATGTCCATATATAGTCTATACAACATCCATTCATGAGTTGTTTTTTTATCTTAAGACACTTTTTAGTAAGCACATGTGAACACCTAATTCTTTTCTATAAATTCCATGTGATTCCTTTTCCATCCCCATAAAAATCCACCACCTCAACCCAATCATCATACCTATCAAACCTCTTATGTTATTAAATTATCTACCCAGGTATCCTCCCAAAAATCCTTTATTAGACCTTGAATCCTCCCTTTGGGATGAAACCATCTCAACCAAGCCTTTGGGAAAACCCAAATGGACTTACCCAATTAAGAGGTAATGTTTTGTCTCAAACATCTTACCATTATTTTCCTTCTCCACCCCCTCCACTCCCTTTATTACCTTATTATATGGAAAAAAAGTGTCCCCCATTTAGTATAATTTTTAATTCAATGGTGTTGGCCTACACATACACACACCTCCATCTAATGGATGTGGAACATACTGTTTCTATGTATGGTGAACTGTTGCCTCACGAAACGATGATTCTTTATTTATCCTTCAACATAAATCATGGTTTCCAATATGATAGAAAATTTTTATTTATATGTAGTATATTATATTTATTATGTAATTATATTTCTGTATACCTTTTACAACACTCATATTTTTACATTCAATTTAGTGCTAATTTGATAATCTCATTTGAGAATGTGTGGACTACCGCACACTCAAAGCAACGTGATTCATTCACACACCACATGGAATGTATTAATAATGGGTTTAATAGACTTATATGATATATATGATATATTCATGATACAATAATAATGATATATATATATATATATATATTATTTCCATACTTTCATTTAATACTACAAAAATACAGAAACAACGTTCAAGCGTACATATGACTTATCGTCTCCATGAACGGTGTATTCCATTTCATAATTATATATGATATAAATTATTATAATGAAATTATACTCGATATAACCAAATATTAATATCATGTTTTATATTAATTAATCCTGATATAAGTATAATTATCCACGATATAAAAAATTAAGACACTTGTGAAGAAAAAAAGAGAATATTTCCCGAAGTGAAACACTAATATATGTTTTTAACCAGAAGATAATATATGTTCATAATAAAATAATATATGGTAACATATATAAGAATTTTATTATATAAAATATTTATAATAAAGGTATATTTATTATATAGGATTCTTGTACGAGTATAGAGAGAGTTAAGACAAAAGGTAAGAGGATTTAATCTCACTTTTAATTTAATGAGATAAAATCTATGTTCGGCACTATTTCTGTTTGTGTGGTGTATGTACTACCCAAAATTTTATTCTACGAATCTTGAACATAAATTTATGCATATTAAAATTCCCATTATATGATCCTTTATTCGTGGGGATTAAGTTTAAAAAGTTTCCAAATTGGTAAAAATGTTTTTGTCTCAATTTTATTTCTTTTAGACTCATGTTAGGTTATACTCCTAAACACTTTTCCGGGGTGCATATACATCCATTTTACTTTCCATATCATGATTCTAAATATTTTCATGATATTATAAGATTTATTTTATTTTATTTCCTTATATGAACACCATGATACCAAGATACCAAGTTATTAGGTTTTTTTGAGATAATATCATTGCTTTTCGAGATTATTTATGTTTATGCTTCCTTTGATGAAATCTTATGATCCTTATCGCATGAATATTCATGATATTCCAAATCCTGATATAATTATCTATTTATACCATCTCTACTATTTGGTACATAAGATAATCAGGTAAGTGTTTTTATTAAATCCCAACGTTACCCTCTCTTTAGTCAGAAATCTATGTCTTTTAAAAAGAGTTTCCAATGATATTATACTATTACCCGATATTATATATAATACATTTCTACCCTTTTTTATTTTACTAATCTCTTCAATGGAATCTTATTTCATCCTTTTGAACAGGACACTTTTCTATTATTTTACCATGAAAACCTAATGTTCATTTAACCTCATAAAACATGTATTGAACTAACCACCATAATTTCATTGAAGCTCCCTTCACATTATAAAAGAGGTTAGTATTTAAGAAAATGTTTTTAAAATAAATTTTTAGATAAAATTGTTTTAAATTTTTTTTAAACTTCTTTTATATGTTTTCATGTAAAAACATTCTCAAGACTTTTTGACAAGTATTCAAAGTTATTTCCAAAAAAATTATTTTCAAAAATTTTTCAAGAATTAATTATATATTTGCAAATAATTTTCAAATAAATGGTTTTCAAAACATTTTAATAATTTATTTAATATTTTTAATGGGTTTTCAAAGAAAAAGTTTTTAAAATTTTTTGATGATTCATTCTAATGTTTTAAAGGAGGAATGTTTTCAATATTATTTCATGTCTTCTTTATATATTTTATAGGTATTTTAGAAGAAACTGATTTTCAAATAGTTTTATTTGTTAAAAATCATTTTTAAAAAAGAAAGTATATTTCCCTCAAGAAATGTTTTTAGAGTATATTTTGATATAAGTTTCCTCTAAGATGTGATCTATTGATGTTTCCGATTACTTTCTAGGAAATTATTTAAAGGATCCATTCATATACATTCTATAAATATGTTATGATTAATACCATGGTACTTATGAGACCCATTTCTTCATCATGGGTAATATGATTATGAAACCCTTTTCTCTTCCATGGATTATATGATTTTGAATCCCACTGACTTTCATGGGTTTTTTAAGATGAAATGATAATGATATATATATATATATTTCCATAGGTTATGACATTTTTACATCTTTATGATACTCATTTCATTTCATGTGTTATGATATGTTTATTTATGAACTCATGACACATGTATGTATGATTTAATTAGGTGTTATATGGGACGTATATCTCCAACTACTGCATTTGTTCAAGATGTATATATCATTAGAAATAAAATGATAGAATGAGGGTTTATATGGTTTATTACTACTGGGCTGGAAAGAGGTTTTACATGATTCAGTAATACATGGTGGGAACAAGGGTCCTCTAAGTTCAGTAATATAGGGCAGGAATGTGGGTTTACTCGGTTTTGTAGTATAGGTATAGAACAGGGGTTTACTTAGATCAGTAATACAATAATGTAATTAGGGATTACTCTGTTCATTAATACAGGGTTGGAAAGAGGATTTACAGAGTTTAGTAACACATGGATGGAATGGGGGTTCACCTAGTTTAGTAAAGTACTTGTTCTACTATAATGGTCTTAGTAGTGATTCTTTGGCCACTATGGAAGTCAATAAATACTTAGGTTTTTCATTCTCCCATGTCATAATCCTATGTTATGATTTTGTGTCATATGTCCTTTACTTCCCTTTGATTCATATCTTAATAACTACCATGATATATGAATTTAATCATTTATATGATCTTTGTTATGCAGGGTATGACCTTTTATTATGATGATAATTTTCTTAAACCCTTTATGCTCATCTTTATGCTTACATATCTCCCTTATTTACACTTACTGAGCATTTGGTCTCTCTCTTTTTTATGTTTCCTTCACCAGGTTATAAATATTTTCATTATGATTGATGTGTGAATGGAGCGTTCTATTCATGAAGAACTTAGTGGGAGATTATGTATCTCACTTATGTAACAATGTTTATGTTTCCATTCTTCCAATAAAAATATACCAAATAATGTATTTTGGAATCTTATTGAATAATATTTATGTATTCCGCAAAATACGTGTAATGTATATGGTTTTATAGTGAGGTTCATTATATTTATCATCATAAAAAATGTATATTTAAACGTTGGAAACTTAGATGAGATCACAATAGTGATAATCCTGAGGAACTTGTCTGGGGATAAGTCTGAGGACTAGGAAAATAATAAGAAAATATATTGGAATTTTGTTGAAGGATAGAGTGAGTGGTTTCCTTGTAATACATCCTAGTATAGATACTACATGTTGATGTGGTTGTAGTATATATATACCTAGGGGTAACAACTCTAAAAATATGTTTCGAGCATGACTCAGAGTAATCTTGTACATGAAAACGGGCCTTGCTACACAGTTGGTTTTACACTCCCGAGGCATATGCTTTGAGAATTTATAAACTATTCACAAACCATCTCAATGAATTTATATATATGTTTTCTATGAATAACATATGATAAACCCAATTTGTAATAGATTTTAAAAGGTGTCTTGATTTAATCATCATATAATTAATTTTTTTAATGAAAATTTAATTTCACATTATGATATGTAGTCCTCACACTATGCTTCTAGTTTCAGTCAATGGATAGAACTAGAAAAAACTGGATTAATGTTGAATGTGATGGAAGATTTTATGATTCATAGTCATGTGGGATGATCACTAGAGTGAAATATATAGTGACCATGCCTAATTAGTTTTCACAGAACAAGACTAACAATGAATACCTTACCCAACTCTCAGACTAACAAAGGAAGAGAAAAAAATGAGTTCATTAAGTGTTAAGGTAGTGTATACAATGAAATAATAGAGATTTGGTTTCCTTTGTGTTCGAATTGTGGAAAGAATCACCTAATTAAATTTCTTATAGGATCAAGAATTTTTTTAGACTGTGTAATAGAAGGACACAAAGAATTTGACTTCAAGGGAAAAATGAAGAGTTCAGTTAACAAAATGGATGAGAATTTTGGCCACCCTATGTCGTCATCGAAGGTTAAGTGTATTAAGTTTGGAAAAAATTTTCATTATGAAACAAAATTTCCCAATAGGTAAGTTCCTGAATAAAATCAACAAGGTTCTATGAGTAATGATTACATTCTTAAGGATGATGATTTTATGGTTGAAATCTGAAGGAAAACAATTTTATGTTATAGGACAAGGTATCTTTGTTAATTGATTAAGGATGAAGTAATCTAAGTTATTACATATTTGGAATATATAATTATGAATGGTGAATTATATATGGATTGTTAAGTTTATTTTTTTCTATGGGTTTATATTAATTTTTTGTATTTCTATGATGGACTTTTAATGTTATCTCATGAATGATAACATTTGGACTAAAGGAATGTGACCCTTAACATCTTCTTTATGTTATAACAATGTTGTGTAGATAAAAATACATGGGATATGAAAAAGTAAACTAGATAGTAATAATTTCTATTGAACTATGTAAGGACATATTTATATGTGGTATATTAGGACACTAATGATTTTTATAACATTTTTGGGTTTATGGAGTAAATCCAATATAATTTAGAATGAATAATCATGGATTTTTTCCAAATATATTTATGGTAATTTATGTTGTTACCATGTTTCAAGAGAATATATGAAGAGTTTATTCAAAGGTTTGGAATTTTACAACCAATATATAATTTTTAATATACATGGGAATCAATTTTATGTTGATTTCATGACTCTTTTTCTATGGTTTTTTTGGATTTTCAACTTTATGAAGGGTTATAAGGTTAATGGTTCATAAAAAGTTTATGTAAAACGTATGAGGAGCTATATTTTCATTAAGATTGTGTTGAAAACATTTGGTAAAAGGCTAAGTAGTGATAAAAAAATTTTCAAGGATGTCTATCTTATATAATATATTTTTTCCATTTTAAAAAAGTACATCTTGTATGTTGGGTGATGACCAATCATATCCAGCAAGGTAGAAGGTCATAAATCCATTACTGAAGGATGATAAGGGTCTCCCACCTACTACTGGCCTACCCGACATCCTAGTAAGTGTATATTTATTTTTTATGAATAATTATTTATGATGAATCAGTTGTGTTAATTTTTTATTTTTATCGCATGTTAATTTTTTTAAGAGGCAAAAAATTACACTTTTATTCTTTATGGGCCTTTAGATACATTAAAATGGAATTTTATTTATTTGTTCATCAATGTTAATTTATATAAAATAATTACATGAGGTAATGGATATATTATAATTTATCAAATCACATCCATGATTGGAATTTTATTTATATAAAATTTCCAAGAATTACTTAATGATCTGAAAGTGATCGAAAAAAATGTTATCATAATACCTTAATTTTCATTGATATGATGTCCTTTTAAATCACCATTGATTTATGACCTTGAGTCCCTAATCATTACTTTGATCATTAACAAGTTTTTGATTTATGACCTCAATCACTCCCGATAAATATTTACAGTTTTCTTTCATGTCCAATATTCATTCCCACCTTATGCAGTCTTATATGGAGATGTAGTAATATGTTACTTTGGGTAACTGTTATAGTTCCAAATTTACATTTTTAAGGGATGTTTGAGTATCGATTTTCAAGATGTTTGTTTATATGAATTAAAATTTCTTGTATTTATCTTTTGATAACTGAGATGAATTTTGGGGGAAAATCAGTTTTATGGGGGTTGAATGTAACACCCTGAGATTTCGAGAATTATTTTTTTCATGTAAACTTAAATATTCCACATTTTAATTTCACATGAAACTGGAAATTGTTCTTTATATATATATTAGAACACAATGTAAAACATTCAATTCACATGAAATAACAACTTCACATGCACTACATCTAATACCATCTTGGCTTGTGCTACAAGAAAAAATGATTTGGAGTACGATCCACATCACATTGATTTCCTAAAAAATCTATTTTTAATTATTTGGATAATAAAACTATAATATATCCATTAAAATTAGTAATATTGATAGTAATGACTAAATTCCAAATATTCTTTATATTAGTTTTATACATATAAAACATATTGATAATGGAAGATAATATTTTTGGGAATGTCATGTTTTGTTAAAAATATTTTTTATTTTTAATGAATTGATTTTAATTATAAATATAATTTTCTACACATTAAAAAATTTAATTTGATAAAATAAACTTCAATTTAGAATTCATAACATCAAAATAATCTTACGGTGAATTTATGTATTTCTCTAAGATACTTCATTTTTTATGAAATGTGAACAATACTATTTTTTAATTAAAAAATACCTTTTTGTCTAATTAATTATTCATGTTAAATGATATTGTAAAAAAAATTAATGTTACATTAGATTAATATTGCATATATTAATAAACTTTAATTATTCATAATGAATTTCACATCAAAATTGAATATAAAGTCTTAAAAAAATTATGAACATTTTCCTATTTTAAAACCCAGTTATATCATCTCGTCTGTGGGATCATCACTAATCTTGATTTTTCCAATTCTATGATTATAATATAAAAAACATGATTTATATATTTGTATTCAGTATAATTTTTAGTTTCTAATAATACCAAGTTACTTTTTACCAAAATGATAAGTAAAAATGATTAAAATAAATCAATGCGGTTAAGTCTAAAGTAAGCTTAATAAGGGACAAAATGTTAAACTTTAGGGTCCAATGACCTTGAAACTTGTCCAACACCCATTAAATATCCATATTTAGTCCATAAACCTTAAATTAATTAGTTTTATTGGATTTTTAAGACCATTTTATTGTAAAAACATGTGCATACCTAATTTATATCCAAGAATTGCATGTGAGTCCTTTTCTTTCACTATAAATGGCCACCGACCCTACCCTTTACTCACACCTATAAAACATATTAATTTTTTCCAATATCTACCCCATTATCCTCCCAATAATCCTCCCTTGAACATTTAATCCTTCTTTTTGTCAAAAACCCTCTCAAGGAATCCTTTTGGCAAAAAAAATATGAGTTACAAGGTTAAGAGGTAACGTCTTCTCTAAAGCACATTTATTTTATTTTTCTTCTACAAACCTACACTATATTTATTATATTATTATGTTAAAAAAATATCCTAAATATAATTGGATGTTTTTATACAATCTTTCTGACCTACATTTACACACACCTCTATCTAATGTATGTTGAACATACAATTTTAGTTTATGGAAATCTAAGACACCACGAAATAATGATTATTCATTTCCCATTTACCACCAACCATGGTGGACATTATGATAGAAAATATACATGAATATGTTTTATATTATATTTATTATTTCTTTAATATTATTTATTTCTTTTACATCCCACATCTTTTTAACTTCCATTTTTTGTTAAAATGATAATCTTGTTTGAGGAAGTGTGGACTACCACACACTCAAAGTGATGTGATTCATTCACACAACACATGGAATGTATTAATGATGGATCTAATGAAAATATATGATATATTCATGTTTAATTAATATATATATATATATATATTTATTTATATACCATTTATGTACATTATTTCAAAATAATAATAAAAACAGAAACATCGTTTATGTGTATGTATGACTTACCGTCTCTATGAACGATGTCTTCCAATTAATACATATATATTCTATAAATTAGTATACTATAATTATACTAGATATAATGGATATATATATATATAAATATATATCATTTTATACATTAGGGAATAATTATATATGTATAAGTATCAACAATATAACAAATTAATACACATTTGAAAAACAAAGAAAATATTACCCAAAGGGAAATTTAAATATAGATCGTTAACAAGATGGTAATATAACATCATAATAAAATAATATATAGTAATATATATAAGAATATTTTTATTTAAATTTTTTATAATAAACTAATATTTTTTATACAGGAATCTTGTATGATTACGAATAGATTCAATAAACAATGTAAGTGGATTTCATCTCACTCTTAATTTTTATGAGATACAAGATATGTTCTCCACTCTTTCCTTTTGTGTGATGTATGTACTAACCATGATTTTATTCTATGTATCCTTTAATTAAATATATGGGTATTCACATTCCTATTTTATTATACATCTTTCATGGGTATTATGTTTCAAACGTTACAAAATTGGTAAAAATGTTTTTGTCACAATTTCCCTTCTATTGGAATCTTTTTTTTCTATGCACCTAAACTATTTTTTGGGGTTCATATAAATCCATTTCAAATGATATATATTGATTCTAAATCCATTCATGACATTATATGCTTTGTGTAAATTTTTTTACTTACATGGATATCATGATCACAGTATTCCATGTAATAAGAGTTTATTGAGACAATCTCCATGCTTTTTGAGATTGTTTATGTTTATGCTTCCTTCGATGAAATATTATGTTCAATATCTCAAGAAAATTCATGAGTTTAATTATCATGATACATTCATTTATTGTTATCATTTTATACTCTTGGGTACAAAACATAGTTATTAAATTGTTTTTAGGGAAGCCCAACTTTACCCCCTCTTCGGTAGGAAATATATGTTTTCTAAAAGGTGTTTCCAATGTTACTATACAATTACACTATAATAAATATAATATATTTATTCCATGATTTTATTTTAAAAATATATTTATGATAATATTCTTTTCTATTTCCAAACAATTCATTTTTTTCCTTTTTATCGTCCAAAAGTAATGGTTTTTTAACCTCTTACAACATGTACAGATTTACCTACCGTCATTTCATCGAAGCTCCCTTCACAATGTTAAAAAGGATAATATTTATTAAAATTTTAAAAAAAATTAAATGAAAATATTTTTCAAATTGGTTTTAAGATTCTTTTATACGTTTTCAGGGAAATATTTTTTCAAAGTGTTATCAAGTATTAGTTTCAAGTTCTCAATTTTTTTTCCAAAAAAAATGATTTAAAATGTTTTAAAGCATAATTTAAATTTTTTCAAGAAAATTTATTCTTCAAAACGTTTTCGAGCATTATTTATATGTTTTAAAAGTATTTTTAATGGAATGGTATAAAAAAAATTGTTATCTAAATTTTTTCAAGTCTTTTAAGATAATTTTTTTTAAATGTTTTGAATCTTATTTTAATTTTTCTAAAAACAATATTTTTTTAATTATTATTTCATGTCTTATTTATATGTTTTCTAGGTATTTTATATGAAATTTATTTTCAAATGGGTTTATGTATTAAAAATCATTTTTTCAAAAGGAAACGATTTCATCCTCCAAAAATTATTTTAGTGTATATTTCAAAATATTTTCAATATAAGATAGAATCTATTAATATTACTCATTATTTTCTATGACATGGTCTAAATGTTACTTTATTTCCTTTATATGAATGAGGTATGACTAATATAGTGGTCCTTTAAAAACCCATTTATTCTCCATGGGTTATATGTTTATGAAACCCATTTCTCAATCACGAGTCATATGCTTTTGAAACACACTTCTTTTCACAAGTAATGTTTATGATGAAATTATTATGAAACCTATATTTTCCTACATTTTATTATATGTTTACATGATTATGATACCAAAATAATTTCATGGAATATGATATGTTTATTTATGATCTTATGGAACATGTGTGTATGCTTTCATTATGTGATGGGTGGGACCTATATCTCCCACTAATACATTGGGTAAATATTTAAATATCATGAGAAATACAGTACTGGAATGAGGGTTTACATGGTTTAAAAATATAGGGCCGGAATGAGGGTGTACTCAGCTCAGTATTATAGGGCTGGAACAAGGGTTTACTTGTTTCAGTAATACAAGGATACAATGATGGTTTCCGTGGTTCAGTAAAACATAGATGGAATGAGGGTTTACTTGGTTCATTAATACATGGCTAGAATGAGGTTTTACTTAGTTCGGTAATAAAGGGATGGAATTAGGGTATACTCAGTTCAGTAATTCAGGGTTGAAATGGGGGTTCACCTAGTTTAGTAAAAGAATTTTTACAATATGATTGTCTTCATAGTGATGACATGCCTACTATGGAAATAAGTATATGGTTATGAGTTTCCATAATTCCATATCTTACTATTATGTTATTCTTTCATGGATTGTGTCATTTACATCCATTTCTTTCAAGTCTTATGAACTACCAATCTTTATTCATTGATTCATGAATATATTCTTTATTATCTAGGGTATGATCTTTAATTTTCTTGATCATGTTGTCATTCCCTTATGCTCATGTTTATGATTAGATATCTCCCTTGCTTACCCTTATAGAGAATTTAAGTTATCCCCCTTTTATTTTTGTGACCCTTGGTTGTGAAGATATGTATTATAGTTGATGTGTCTAAGAAGGACCCTAGTCCTGAAAAACATAGTGGGAGATAATGTAAATAACTTATGTACCAGTGTTTATGTTTCCATGTTTACAAAAGAAACTATACCAACTATGGTATTTTGTGTGTCTTTTTGTATAATGTTTAAGTATTCCACAAAATATATGTATTGTATTTGTTAGTAAAGAAATGGTTATTATGGATTTAGTGTGATGGTACAATTATATTGAAATATGATATCAATAAATTAAACCCCAAAGGGCCGAACAATTTCATAATATTGTTAAACCAGATACATACATTAATATTTCTATATAAATTAATATATTAATTAGAACACATTTTTTCTTTATAGGGTAATATATTTATTCCAACTAGAGTTCCCTTTATTATATTTCTCAGAAAGATTCTTGGATTCAAAGGTAATGGAAACATAACAAGGGTGGGATCAAATTCTCAGTAACTATAATGTACAGTGGAAGAAATAATGAATCAAAGAGAATAATAAATATATAATGTTAAGTAAATGAGAACACTTTCCATGTAGTCAGTAATTGAAAGGTAATAGAGTAAATAATATGTAAGGGTAAATAATTGAGAACACAATCCATGTAGTAAATAACTAAAGCATAAGTGATTAAATAATAAGTAAAGGTAAGTAACTGAAATCACATTGCATTCAAATAACTAGATAAGGAAAAATAAATATGGAAAGGTAATAATCTGAAACACATTTCATTTCACCATTGAACTGATATTTAAATGCATCCTTATATATGTCAATATAAAATCTCAGGGAAAATAAAAATAACTAAATAAAAATTAAGGCAATTTTTAATTACTAGATGTCATGTTTCACAGGCATATGATACCTTTACCATATATACTGTTTAAAACATATTGGTAAAAAACTAAATATCTTATGCTAGCTAATTGATTTTATCCCAAAAGACAAACAATTCATTGTTGGGATTGAATATAACAAGTCCTCAACCCATAGAACATTCATTAATTGGTCACCAACTAATGGGTCGTTCATTAACTAGTCCATAACCCATATAGTGTGTGTACAAAGAATTTAAATAAACAACATGCCTTATCATGTATCTATATTGAGTAAAGTATATAGATTTTTCAATATCGACCTGGTAATTAATAGTACTATCAATGTAAACACTATATGTAAAAATTATAAACAGTTTAAGAAATATTAACTTCCACCGCAAATGATATCGATAATTTGGTGAAATTCAAGGTTCAATGATCATTGTATTATTTCATGGGGTCTACCAAAAATGAATAATGGAAGTGAATTTGAATACTATAAATGGAAAAATATATCAAAAAATACATAGAAGAAGGAAAATAATTCCATTAATACAACATATCTCATGTAGAGAAAAAATAATGTGTTATTTTGATTGATTAATAGATATATGATAATAAGATATTTTGAAATAAATATTGACGAAAACATCTATTTCATTTTGAGAAATGTTTTAGAAAATATCATATAAAATTAATTTTAAATTAATCTTTAATTTTTTTAATATTTCAAAACAATATTCAAATAAATGATTCTAGGTAAATCCATACATGTATTATGAGTTAAAAATAACATTTCTTTTTCACATTTATAGGGGTTTGAAAAATCCCATGTTCAGAAAGTGAAAAGAAAATTCCATTGAATGTATTTTTGAATTAAAAAAATGTAAAAATATCTTTAATAAATCATTTTTGACTACATAAAAAACATTTTAAAAAAACATTGTTTTTATAAGAGAAGTGGTTCTCTAACTAAATATCTAAATGAAGTTGGGTTTTCATAAAAATATTTTCTCTAACATTTTGTGTACCAAATAGTAGAAAATGAAAATATTACTAGATAATTTTCATTGATATTAATAGGATATTAAAATTAAAGGTTTTAATTAATAATTTTTAGGTAATTTATTCTAATGAAAATTCAAGAATATACTATTTTGAATAAAATTATATTGTGATGTAAACCCTTGAAAATACCATTATATAAAAAATAAACCAATTAATTGATTATCTATATTAGTGTTAAATCATTATAATTTATACAGAAATAAATCAAGATATACTCTATGTCTATGTGCACATAATATTATAATATTAACAACATTGTGGAGGAAATATATTCCAATGAAAATGAATTTGGTTGTGAAATTTTTTTTCCACTTGGGTAACATTAAACTCAAACCAAATTAGAATAAATCTTTAAATTTAAAACTCAAAATAAATTAAAATTTAAATAATAAATGAAATCATATATTAAAATGTGTGTTATATAAAATACAAAAAATAAGTAAGTGCTGAACATGAAATGTATCTCACGGATGTAAAGAGTTTGAAGAAAATCCCTTACCAGGCATTTCCTTTCCAATGAAAGTCCTTAAACCACCTATAAAATGGGTTTAAACACATTAATAAATTATTATAGAACCAAAATAATATTTATAATATAATATTTCAGCTTCTTATAGTATCTTATTACAAATATTTTAATAATATTTCATTATTTTAACAATTTTTGTTGTTAATTGCCTTGTTTGTCCAGTATATTCTAACATGAAATTTTTGGTCCTATTACATAGATCATGATTTAATCATTCACATAATGTAAAAAATGTTTTTAATATCATATATATTTATTATATATTTATTTTGAATAATCTATATTGTTTTGAGAGATGAAATGAAATTCCCTATTCACGAAGACGGTATGTCGTACATACATATTAATGTTACTTGCATTTCATTATCTTATTAAAATAATGAAGAGTAAATTGTATATATGTATAGGTATATTAAAACTCAAGTATCTTATATATTTAATATATGTTATATAGGTTTATTAAAACCTTTCATTATGCATTCTATGTGTATCATGAACGAATCACATCGTTTTGAGGATGTGGTAGCCCACACTTCCACAAACAATGTTATCGTGTTCCCATAAGATGGAAAAAATAAAAAAAAATCTATATAAAAATTACAGGAAAATAAATACATTAAATTATCATATATATAATATGGAAATATATTTTAGATCATAATACCCAACCATGAAATGTGGTAAAGGAATAATGAACAATCATCATTTAGCAAGGCTGTATTTCCCCATAGATATAAACAGTACATTTGTTAGGAATTAGATGGAAGTTTGTATAAGTGTAGGTATAACCCTTAACCTAAAAATATCTCTTTGTATTTAGAGTACTATTTTTTATATTCCAATGTAATAAGTATAATTAAAGGAGTGTTAAAATAAATACAACTAAAGAGATTACGGAAGGATGTTATCTTTTATTTGGGTAACTTCTTTTGGTTGGTACCATGATTATTCCTTGGATGGATTTTATACCAAGATTAGGCTTTTAGGATTAGGTTTTGGGTTATGGAGATCTATTATTTAAGAACTTGTTAGAGCTAAAGTGTCTTGAAAAGTGTGAGGAAGTGGAAGGCCTGAGTTTGGTTTTATAATGGAGGAGAAGCGGTGTTGTTATAAATTTTAGAAAATGGAATGAAACCAACATTGTTTCCATTGAAATTGGATAAAAAAATAGTTCAATTTTGATACAATGTCGTATATAGTCTATATATGACCATAAAATTTATTTTTAACATGTTTCTATGTCACTTTTTCTTGTACTTTTAATGATTAGTCCCTTGTTATGCTTCACTAAATCTATGTAATTAATTTAAATCGCATTCACTAATAATTTTTGTGAAAACTTAATTTTACCTAATTTGATATTTTATATTATTCATAATAAAAATATATAATACATTTTTATAAATTACAAAGATGTAATCTGTAAAAATTAATTAAAAATTAATCTTGTTGTCAGGATGACAATTCAGGTTTTTAAAGTACAAATGATCAAAAGTTTTTATGTTTTATAAAAAATTTCTATGTGAAATTTCTTCCAATGACATAAATTTTATTAATTTATTTATAATTTATATAATTTAACATTAAAAAAATTAAAAAATATAAATCCACACCATTAATAAATTGGTCAAAAAATAGTTTTGAATTAAAATTCAGTATTTATCACTATTCAACAAAAAAACTTAAAACTACATAGAAAATTAAATAAAATTCACCCTAACATAATATTTATTTCCCAATAAAAAATAATTATATTATATTGGCATATAGGATTTATAAAGAATTCCAAAAAAATTATTTAAAAAAAATTATTGTAAAAACGTAGAAATAGTGCCTTTATAAAAATATAGGATTTTATGTATAACATTGGGTTTGTTATTATCTTATGTCTATCATAACTATTAAATAAATGTAAAAAAATAATTTTATTGAATATATAACTTATATATTAAATTAATATCACTTAATAATTTTAATTAATTTAATTTAATTTTATATAACAATATTATGGGCATAAAAATAGTCTTCGATAAAAATATTCCCTTTAAATCCAATTGGTTATTATATTCATTACAAATTAATTTTAACCATTAAATTCTATTAATTTTGTTTAAAAAAGATATTTTAAAAATTTATTTAATCATATTCTGAAATGCTAATTTAAATGCAATTTTATTGATTATTATATTAAATAATAATATTTTAAAAATATATTATTACTCAAAAAAAGTTGTTCTTGTACGTAATGAAAGACATTGACGAAATCATTTTATTCTTTCGAAATATTCTAACCCAGTGTCATGTTCATTGCATGTAGTAAAATATGTTAAATTTCTTTAAAATAGTAAATATATTATAAATTCATGGGATATTATATTCCACTATGAGCATGGTGTCCCATGGCATGCATGTTTTTTAATAAAAGTTCCATATATTATATTTTAAAGGAGTTAAATTCTCCCCACCATAATAAAATTGCATCCTTGCAATATAAACTCAATCATTGTGGTAGATTGATTGATATTTTCTATCTTTTAAAATCCATTTCATGAGAAGGGTTCCTAATAAATCATCTAAAAAAAGAGAATGGGAAGTAATAATGGTAACATGTACTAACATATAACTTGGTTTCTCAGTATGAGAAAATTAGGGGAAAATAGTGATACGTACATCAAAGAATAGTGTAAATATTTATTGGGAGTTATTGAAGTCATCGATCACCAATATTTGAATTATCATAAATAAGGATGAGGGCCTCAAACCGATAAATCTATGATGATTTAGAATACCATCAATGCAAAAAAAACATAAGTTATTACGGACAAAATTGGTGATTTACCTAATATTGAGTAATTATATTACTAACAAATAATATATGGAAATATTCTTAATTCATATATTTCTATAAAAAAATAAATCCTTTTATTTTTCATAGATCAATTTCTATTTCATCCATTACATTATAAAATGGATGTCCCAAAATTAACTTTCATTGTTGAACTACTAAATAATATTGTTAACATATCTTAATGCCAATGAAAGAGTGACAAGTATAAATATTTATCTCTAAGTTTTAACTAAAGTAAATATAGTAAAAACATTAATCCCTAAACCTAAACTCTACAGTTTCATCAATAATATTTATACGTAATTTTTTTAACTTAATTATGAAAATTTTACCCATACATCTCGTAGGCTAGTGGTAGGTGTGACACCCTTATCGTCCATAAGTCATGGGTTCAAGACACACTTCCTTTCCAGACTTTATTTCTTTTCACTCTGTATAAAATTTTTCCTTTTAGAAATTATTATTATTATAATTTCTAAAATTAATAAGAGATATATCCTTGAAATAAAGTTATTCACTAAATAACCTTTATAATGAGTTTTTTAACAAAACCACAATACATGAATACTTCATCCTTTTTATTTCAAAATAATCTCTTTGTTGGTATAGTGTTTAACAATGTTCATTTAATGTCATTACTTATTAATGTCCTTCATAAGGGTTTTTAAATAAAATGTGAATTATCATAATCATATCCCATGATAAGGTCAAACAAGGTGCATCGTAAGGGCCAATTTCATGTATAGGGTTATAATGGGCCAGCCTCGATGAACCTTGTTAGAGTTTTTACCCCTAGTAATATTTATATCATAACAACAACCATGTTTACTATCCTGATAGAGATGTATTTCTAGGAATACCCGAATAATATCTACCTTACCTAAATAATAGGATTTCCTTCTATAATTAGCCTTAATGAATACCTTAGGGTGTTGTTCTCTAACATGTGTTTTACTAAATCTAGTTAGAAATGTTTCTATGAACATGCTTGGATACCAGCTGTAACAACCTGACCATAGAAAAATTAGATCCATTATGGTAGTACCATTACATTGGCATAAGATATAATTAAATCATATCACAATGGACGGAATAGCTTAGTACTCTTAGTAAACCAAATACATACATTAATTTTGTGTTCCAAATGATTACACTAACTACAATATTTTTTTGTCTTTAAAGGGTAATAACAATTTTCCAATCAGATTATCCTTGAATATAATTATCAGTAAACTTGATGGAATACTGCGGAAAGGAATCAAAATAAGGGTTAACTCAAATTCTAAGTAAAGATAATGTATAGTTGAAGGAATAATGAGTCAGTTAGGATAATTAGTATGAAAAGGTAAATAACTGACAACACATGAAATATAGTCAATAACTACATGGGTTGAGAGTAAATATTGTGGAAAGGTAAATGAATTATGACCCATGTAATGTAGTCAATAATTGAAAAAGAAGTGAGTAGATAAATTGGAAATGTATGTAACTGAAAACACATTCCATTGAAATAACTAAATAAAGAAAAATCTATAGTGAAAGGTATAAAACTAAAACACCTTCCATTTAATCAATAATATGATAATGAAATTCATCTATATATACGTTAATGAAAAATATCATTCATAGTATTAACTGAATAAAAATGAATTTTATTCATAATTATTGGACATCAAGATTCCTTGGAACGTGATGCCATTACCATAATGAAAGATTAAAATGTATGTGGTAATACCCCATTAGATTAAGAAAGTAAACATGTTTCATCATATGAGACTAACCATGCGTCATGAGTATTTATTTAATTGGTCCTAGACACTTAGATAATTTTTTAACCAATCTTTATCCCTTAGGGCATGCATTAACAAATCCCCAATCTGTTTAGTGTGTCTTCAATGTTTTTAAATAAACATAGTTCCATATCAAATATCTATATTGAGTAAATAAAACTTATTTTTTAATATTTATATAGTAAAAAATAACTATTAAAGTGAAAACCATGTGTAAAAAGGTTTATGGTTTAGGGAATAATAACATCCATGATAAATGATAGGTATAAATAGGGGAAATTTAATGCTCAATGATCTTTTGAATATTTCAAGGGGAATACAAAAATGAATTATAGAATTTAATGGGAATACTATCCTTGTATTAGTAAATAAAAAACAATCCAAAGGAAGGAAAGGACGATATTAATACAACATATCCCGTGTGGGGATAAAATAATAGGTTTTTATTGATGAATAGAAATACTATAATAATATATCTTTAAAAATTATTTTGGAATATATACTTTTCATTTTGAAAGAGATTGAAGATATATTTCCTAGAAAATGAATTTAAAAAAATATTTAATTCTTATCCTTTTAATAGTGAATTGGATTCTTCATAGAAATGATGACTGGTAAATTTATAAATATCATATGAGGTAAAAAAGAACATTACATCTTCATGTTAAGAAGGGTTATAAAAATTAAATTTTCAAGAAGTGATATGAAGATTCTTTTGAAAACATTTGTAAAATAAGAAAAGTGTAAAAATATATTATTAAATATTTTTGTAATGGTAAAAAACATTTTCAAAAACATTTTTATAAAACACAGTTTTTATATGAAAATAGGTTCTCCTACTAATGAGTGAAATGAAGTCGGGTTTTCATAAAAAAGTATAAAACATTTGCAGTACCAATGAGTGGGAAATTTTTACTAATACTAGATAAAGGACCTCAATAATCATTGGATTATAGAATAAAATGGTTTATTGGGATATGGTTAAATATTTTCCATGAATGGAAATTTAATTGTTAACAAACTCGGATAAAATGAGATTGTGGTGTAATAAATTGAAAACCCACAACGTTGAATTGATACTCCAAAAATTAATTTATTATTTTTATACACTATAAATCCACATATGGGTAGTGAAAATACATCAAGATATATTATATGTCATTTTAAACATAATCATATTATATTAACAACAAAATTGATGAAATATAACCTAAAAAATGAAATTGGGTTATGAAATTTCGTTTCAACTTGGGTAATTTTTATCTCAAATCACCATCGACGAAATAATTTGAATTGAAACTAAAAATAACATGATAAAAAAATAATTAATGATATAATATATCAAAATTTCCATTACAAACACCATAAAATATATATATGTTGTGATCATGACATTTATCTAACAAATGAATAAACTGAGATAAAAATCCCTTACATTTTGTTTCCATTCAGGTGAATGTCTTTTAACCTACTTTATAATAGGATTAAAAATGCTATTAAATTGTAACATAACCATAATCATGTTTATAATATCATATATTAACTTATTATAACATTTTATTACCTTTTTTTTAATAATCCTTCATTATTTTTACTATTTCCGAAAATTAATTGCCTACTTTGTCTTGTATGTTATAACATGTTAGTTTGGTTTTAATTACATAGATCGTGATTTAAAATTATAAATAATGAAAAAAATGAGTTTAATATCATATATATTAATTATATATGTATTTATAATAATATATAAGGGTTGGATATAGGAAATGAAATGCACCGTTCATGGAGACGGTAGGTCGTACATACGCATGAACGCTACTTCAATTTATTTTGCATATTAAATGAATTAAAAGTATATGATATATATGTATATGAATATAATAATTATAATATCATATATATTTTATATATTTTACATAGTTTTATTCATTAAATCCTTTATTCATTCGATGTAAATCAGGAATGAAATAATTTTCTTTGAAGAGGTTGTAGCTAGAACTTCCTAAAACAATGTTATCATATTCCCACAAAATGGAAAGAAAAAATGTATGTTCTATATAAAAATTTCATAATAATAAATTCATTATAAATACAATACATATCATATATAAATATATTGTGCATCATAACTTCCAATCATGAAATGTGGTAAAGGAAAAACAAACAATCATTATTTTCGAGCTGGTAGTTCACATTACAGATAAATTGTATATTCGTTACCCATTATATGGATGTGTTTGTAAATGTAGTTATAACCCTTAAAATAGAAACATATAATTATATTATGGTTCCAGGTGTTATTATATATTCATGTAATAATAATAATTTAATGGGTGTAAAAAGAAATAAATCATAATAGCTTGAGGAAAGATGTTACCTCTTATTTGGGTAACGTTTTTTGGTGTAAACCAAAAGGTATCCTTGGATGGAGTTGTTCCCATGTTTAGGATTATATATTTAGTGTAGATATTTTGAGTATATATTTGGTTACATCTTAATAGATCTAAATTTTCTTGAGAGGTATGATTAATTGGAAGGCTTGATTGCTATTTTATTGTGGAAGAGGAGTGGCGCTTTTTTAAATTTTATAAATTTAATTACACTAGCGTATTTTATTTATATAGAAGAATAATATAATGGAAAAAGAATATAATAGAGAATATAGGGTGTAAATATTTCTATATCATTATTTTTAATTGTGTTTATAAATCATTTTTTTACTTAAGATTATGTTTTTGTCCCTTGTTAAGCTAATTTTTCTTTTAATCAATGTAAATTAATATTAATCACATTCACTAATAGTTAATATAAAAAACTAATATTATCTTATTAGATATTTTAAATTATTCAAATTAAAAATATGGAATCAATTTTACCAAATTTTATTCATAGAAGTGGTAAGAACATTTAAATTATTCCCACAATCATGACAATAGGGTAAGGGTTTAAAGTAAAAAAGCTCAAATGTTTGTTGGGTTTCTATATCCTATTTCAATGTTAAATTGATTCCAATGACCAAAATTGGAAAATTAATTTTTAATTGATATAATTTTACATTAAAACTAATTAAATATATAATTTAACACTATAAATAAATTATACAAAAAAATCATTTTAGAGTTAAAATTAAGTATTTTTCACTATTCATCATAAAACGAAACTTCACAGAAAAATACCAAAAATTCACCCAAACCTATTTTGTGTGTTTCTATTTCAATGATTAAATTTTTTTGGGGAAATAATATTTATAAAATATCAAAAAATTGGATTTAAAATTGTTTCCCCATTTAAGGGTTATAAAACTGCCTTTATAAAAACATTGGTTTCTAGGTGTAATATTGGTCTGTTATTATCATATGTCTATAGAATCTACTGGATAAATGAAATAAAATATTTTATTGAATGTACAAAATATATATTAAATTAATATCACTCAATAATTGTAGTAATTTTTCTTATTATTATATAATATCTTTGTGAGCATAAAAATATTCTTTTATAAAAATATTATATTTATATCCAATTGGTTCTTATATTAATTTATAATTAATATGTAACCATTTATTTTGCTTTATATTGATTTAGAACATATATTTTCATGGGTCAGTTAATATTATTCAACACTAATAATTTAACATATAGGTTATGTCTAATTATATTAAATAATAATATTTTAAAAATATATTACTATTTGGAAAAACTCAATCTTGTGTGTAATGAAAATCATTAGAGAAACATTTAATTGCATGAAACATACAAACACTCAGTGTCGTGTCCATTTGTAGCTATAAATTATACTGATTTTTTTTAATATTAATTATATTATAAATTATCATAATTTAATATTCCCTTATATACTTGGTGTTGTGTGTCAAACCCAATATCAAATACAATGTTTCTACTTTAGATTTTTAGTTTGATACACTTAACTAGTAATAAACATAAATTTTATAGCCCTTTGTTATGGAATGGGATCTTCCCATAATTCATACTTCACCAAAAAAACATTTAATCAGATGTGGAACATAATGTGGGGTAATATATCTTTTAACATCATGATATACCAAGAGTGACTATCCAGTGCTACAAAAATTCCATTATGTGCACATTTTTTTAAGAAAAAAAAGTCTCTACATCATGTCTAAAGCACCTAAAATATAAATAAATCACTACCTTTATACTCATACTCCTATGTAACAACCATCATAGTTCAAATCATTTCACCATGGTTTGTTCCTACTATATATAATTCACTACCTGATTTCAAAAATCACATGTAAAATTCTATAAGTCATCAACCAACCAAAATATAATGAAAAACAATATTAAATACATAAATTAATCCAATGGTATATATTTTTTTTCACAAATGAACTTGGTTGAAACATTCTTCCCCTTTCATTACTAGAAAACTAGGCTATAGCCATTGACCTATAGCCATGGTTTTCTAGAACAATGGCTATAGGTTATTATACCAAGGATATAGCCATAGATTTACATAAAACCATGGCTATAGGATATAAATTCAAAGGCTATAGCCACGGTTTCACTAAACCATGGCTATATGATTTTTTATAGATTTATTTCCACATTTTGGGTAATATGTGGCTATAAGATCATTTTACAATGGATATAGCCATAGGTTATGAAACACCATGGATATATAGTCTTTTAGCCAAGGCTATGACCACAGTTTAGGTAAATTTTGGCGATAGGGTATTTTTCATGGGTTATATTAATGATTTTGGAAAACCGTGGCTATAGAGTATTTTTCTCATGGTCCATAGCCACGGTTTTTGTAAAACCATGGGTATATATTATTTTATTAATTTTATATAGCCATGTTTATTAAAAGACAGTGGTTATTGGTCTCCCACCCTTTCATGGGATAAATATTAACCCATAAAAAAGGTGGGTAGGGTTATATCCATTGTATATATGAAATACCTATGGTTTTTACTAATATATATAACAATATATATATATAAATATCCAAAAGTGTCAGTGGTGTATTGGAAATGAGGATTATGCCCATTACGGAGGTACTGAGATTAGATATGGTCAGACACATATTATTTTTGGGCTATAGCCCCATTACAACAGTGGAATACCGTTGTTATAGCACAACTGTTATGGTGGACAGCAATATAGGCTATAGCCATGGAAATATGTGCCAAATTTAGTTAGTACCATGGATATACCTTGATTTTCCTGTAGTGTTTGTTATTTTCAGAAATGTATGTTATTTTTAGTGAAATTTAAGACTCCCAATATAGAAAAGAAAAAGTTGAATAACCCTTCCATTAATATTTGTCTATGTGATTAAAGATTATTGTTGAAAATATGATATCGAGAGAGAATCTTATACTTACATATTAACATAATATCTCCAGTACACTTAACCACTTGTTATTAAATTCTAAAACATCATCAAACTGCCTATATTATATATCAAGAAATTTTATTTGAATATTATCTCCATGGATTATATCCCCCCAATTTGTTGACCACATAAACTCCCAATACATATGAGAATTTATTCTATGGTAAGACCACATGTTTAAATTAGTAATCATCAAAAATCACCTCATTTATGATATCAATTTTCCTCCTTTGGGAAAGGAAAAAAGTTGAATTGCACATAATTTTTATGAATTTGTCAATGAAAACAAAGGGTATATGTCTATATATCACAAAAAATTATTTTAACCATTAAATTAATATGAGGAGTTTTTAATTTAAAAACTTCCTCATGTTGAGTGAGATTGTTTAATAGTAGTGTTCAACAAATGTAACTCAAATGGTAGTGCATCCAAACGTTTTATGAAAATTTAATCCACTTTTAAATTATACTATCATGATTCATATTGATATTTCCATTATTAATTTTTTTATAAAATAAATGATATCAAATATCAATATATTTTCTTATATTAATATTATATCGTAATCTTGATGAACTCAAAAAAAAACATCGCAATGTGTCACCATTGTCATCGTCACATCTTCACTAAGATCTTCCAGTTTCATATATTTTTTTACAAAAAATTGGTATATTCATTACTATCTGAAATGTAATCCACTCCATCCATACAATGAGGTATGTGATCCAATATCTTCTTTAACACTCAAATGTACTTGATTTTAAATAATAAAACTTCACTATTTGTGTGTTTTCTATCTTTGAAATCTCAAATCAATGTCTATATCAAAATTTAAAACCAAATATTGCTATTTTTTATATCAAAAACCAAACCATATTTAATATTACATTTAAAATACCTCTTAATATTTCTCATGGTAGTGAGATACTTCCCATTAATATTACATTGAAATTGAGCCACCAAACATATAGCATAGAATTCTCATTTTTTTTAATTTTCACATACATTAAACTCACAATAATCCATTGGTACATAGAATGGTAAATATATCTTTTTGCAATGTTCCTTTAATTTTTTTATAACTATAATTGGTGTTGAGATTTATTTTCTTTCACATAGCTCAATATTCCGAAAACAAATCCATGGGTATTTTATTTTTGAAATATCATACCTTTTAACTTATGCATAGCCTCATAAAATATATAAGAGGTACAATCACCCTAATATCTAATTGTAATCCAATAATTATTGAAATATCCTATACTTAATTTAACATGATTCCACCAACATGATATCATTGATATAGATGAGTTCCATTTGTTTCAATTACTTGTTTAATTTCATGTAGATTTTATTATCAACACAACCTATTTAAAATGCTAAATTCATTAATTACGTATCTATTAAAGAATACCATTATTTAGGTGCTTTACTTAATCCATAAATATCATTTTTATTCCTTAACACATTTCATCCATTGTCTCTTATTAGAAAACAAATAAGTTGTTTAATGTATACTTCATCATTAATAAATTAATTAAATAATTTCATCTTTGAATATGTTTGAAAAAATATATGCCCCTTTAATGTTTTTAAAAAAATATTATTATTGACTCATTTTTTCAACTAGTGTAAACTGTTCATCTAGGACCAAGAATTTAATTTTTTTTGTAAACATTTCACACAAATATCCCCTTGTTTTGGATTACATTTCCCATAATCGATATACTTTTTCTTAAACACTCATTTAGTATAAATGAAATTATAGTTATCTTTATAATTCATAATCATCCTTGTTTGATTCCTTTTTATTTGGTCAAGCTTCACAGTAGAGGAATTAACCCATGATATATCCTTTATCACTTCTATAAACAATGTTTATTATACCATTTATATGAAAATAAGTTTGATCTAAATTTATTAACCTATGTGTTTAGTTTATAGTATATTTGAAACTAAAAATATATTTTTCATCTACCTCAACTCATCTATTTATCCTTGGTAAACTCACCTTAGAAGATTCTTCCTCTACTCATAGAAACTTGTAATCCCTTATTGTGTTAGACGATGAAAAATATCATAATTTGTGTCATCATTATCTTATTCATCAAAAAAATAATTCAAATATTTATTTATATATATTCAATTATTCAATTTATTACCAATAATGACTTTCTATGATGATTTTATTACTCCTATTAATGATTTTATTAGAAATACTCTTACTTAAGTAAATTAATAATATTCCTTTATCCACCATATATCAGTAATTTCTCTGACTTACTTCTCTGTTAATGATATAAAACATATTTTACAAACATTCTAATATTTCAATGTTTCTACCTCCATTAATATCATATCCAATATAGTGTTCAGTCCTCTCTAAGATACAATAATTCTGGGTTGTGTGTATAAATAACCATTTTCATCACTTCATATCTATAATTCATCATTATATCACACATTATGAGAATTTTTTTTCTATATTTCTCGATATTTACTTCCTCCTTTCAATGAAAACAATTTTCAGTGATTTCACCATGGATGAAACATTATACATCTTTTCATAATTCTCCAAGTAATTTTTTCACTTCAATTGATGTGAACATTATCCCCATATTTGATCTCAAAATCCTAATTAATCTTCTAGTTTAATTTTTAGCATGTCCCGAAAAAATTGATACAATCAATAAAATATTTCATTTTTTCATAATCATGACATAAGATAATCTGCTATAATCATTAACAAATAAGATAGAGTATCTTTATCCTTGTTTTCAATGATATTTCATTAGACCATAATCATATGTACGAATCAAATACAGAATTTTTAATTCTTGTTTCTTATTTTTTTGGTGGGTATTTTCAATATGTTCTCTCTCTTGTAGGCATTAAAAATTATATCATTGTCCAGATTTAAATTATGAATGTTGACAAAAAACATTAGCATAGATAAATTATATAAGATATTTTTGATGTATTTTCCTAAACATCTAATTTCAAAAGTTATTATCATCTTCCACCATAATGATATGAGTTATCTTTTTTGTCCACCTGATATAGGTTTCTATTTTTGTCCGACCTTTAATTGGCTAATTTTTACATTTCTTTTGGATTTGTAAATCTTCGGATTAACAGTGTCTTCATGTTCTATGTTATCTAATTTATTGTTATTTGGAAGGTAATAATGAAGTCCATATACATAAAAAACATATGTATTCACCAATTCATCACTTATAAACCTTAATTTTTCAATTTCTCAGATCATCAAAGCACCATCATTTCCATACTAAATAGTACCACAAAAACAAAATTTCATATCCATTAAAAGGGTCATATTCCAAGACAAATTGGATGAACACTCATTTTATATATTCAAGGAATTGTTGTTTTTCATTACCCTTAATAATATATTAGACAGAATATATTTCTTATTAATTCTATTTTCTCTCCACAAAATCCATGATTATGTTAAGACATAGGATTTTCCCTCCTCATTCTCATCAATACAATTAACATGGTCATTCTCTTATTCCTCTAATAGGGAATATACATCCCCTAATTGAATTTTTCTTATGGATCATCACTCCATTCACCATAGTCCTAAATATTAAAAAAATATTATCTATCATTTTCTATAATCAAAATATTTTCATGAAATGATTTAGTAGTAAAAAATATCCATTGAAAAAATTCCTTCATTGTGATGAAATGTGTATTCTCATTCTCTTTTGTTGAATCTTTAGTTACTCTAATTTAATGAATCTCTTTAAGACATCATGATAGTTCATGGTGTGACCATGATAGTTATAAAAATGATACATTATAAGAGGAAATAGTTTTCCACTAAATTCCCTTCATATGTCTATATTAATTCAATATATCTACATTATTCTATACACACTTAATTTTTTTAGAGTAATCTCCAGAAATTTTATTTTCATAATATTCTACACTCATCATCCCCACTATTGATGTTTGATCCTTATCTTGAATTATAATTCAATTTAATTAAGTTGTTGATCATTTATCACATTCTCAACACTAATTGAACATTATTCTTCACTTCCATTTAGTTCATTATCTATGATCATTCAAAATTGGATCTTTTTATTTAGACCACCTAATTTAATTTTATATTCATGATTCTCTCTAAGAGAAACCATATTTTCTTTATCGATACCCTCTTATCTCAATCCTCAAAATTATCCATAAGTCCACCAGTCACATTATATTTTTATTCAATTTTTTTCTTAAATTACACAACTTCTCTAGACAATTATTTATTTTTTCTTTATTACAATCCATCTTTTATCAGGTGAAATCAACATTAACTTGCCCAATTTACTCTGGGGATTTTTCAAATATTCATCAAATATTCAAATTATATTTTTATCTAAGATCAATATCCCTAGTATAACCTTCATGTTCTACTTTTACATCAAAAACACATTCTATTTTATTTCCTTCCTTAATGTTGAATTAAAATTTCTTAAAAATATTTTATGTAGAATCCTCCATATCTTAAAAGAATATATCTCCACCTTCATCAAAGTTGATATCCTCATCATTTTCCTCATTCATTCTCAGAAAAATATTCTTTTAATACACATTCTATATGTGTTTATATATTTTTTGATTCGTCTATGGGGAAACATTCTCCACTAATTTTGTTTGTATCCATCTTTTATTTCCCCACCAGCCTTCCTTAGACATGTTATAATAATATGACCAGCCATTACCATGTTGAATCATTTAATTGGTATCACTCATTCAAACCTTATAGATATGAAGGGGTTTGTTGTGGATCCCTAATAAATTAAATTCTTATTTACCTAAGAATTAAACATAGTGTCACACCATAGGGTCGATCTCTATGTGGCCTCTCAAAACATATTGAAGTACTATATTCACTGTTATAAAAAAATATAAAAAAAATATATAATAACATAAATGGGGGTTTCATTATGAAAATACATGTAATAATATATATATACAATGAAAAGAAATTAACATAAAATAAAATAATGAAAAAAAAAAGAAATTAGTGGATGGAAACCATTTTTCTCAAGGTTTCATGATGATGTTATCATTGTTATTCAAAATATATTCCTCAATGTTTTATAAATGGGTGATATTGAAATTTTATTATACACTGATTCTTTTTAATGGGATTATACTACACAAAGACTTCATCATTTCTGATTAAAATCTTCCACAACAATACCTAAACCTATATTCACCTTTTTAATCACTCATATTTCATTGATAAGGAAAAAGATTAATTATGGATAAAGAAAATAGTTGTAGAAAAATTTTGTAAACAAATCACCACAATATATTTAACCACTAATAAAATCATAGAATAAGACATGTTAAATCATTAAATAGACAATGAACTCAAACACCATTAATTCACCCCACAATCAATGGTGAGGGTTAGCTCTCCAAAAACAGAAAGATAGAAGAAGTATGGTAGGGGAATCAATATATATATATATAGATATAATCGACCAAATAATAAGAGATATACACTAGTATAGATTGGAAAAAGATTACAATTACAATATATTTAATCCACCTTTCCCCTTGAGATTTTATATCCCTTACGTGAAATATGAGCCTCATATTTATAGGGTGGGGTGTGAAATTTTTTTAAATCAAATTCTATCCTTTAAAAGTCCATGAATGTTAGGCACATTGAATGATAGTATATGAAAATGTGTTGTCCATAAAATATTTTCATCTATTTCTTTCTCATTCACCAAAAAATGTTCATCTTTATTGGACACGAGATGAAGTTGTTATGAATTTTTTAATCATTAAATTTATTTGGGCCAGGTGATCTCTTTGTATTCCAATAGTAAAATTTTTTAATGATATTAAAAACCCAAAAATTTAAAAATATCACATGGATTAAGTTATAATTTTTTAATTATATTCTTCTCTATGTCTAAGTTGAATTTAAACATCATTTAACTTGTAAATAGGGTAATATTGTCTTGTAATTTAATGTATCCAAATAGTTGCCCATATTTATAGGCCTGAATTGAGATATTGTTTTTGGAATTTAAATTATATATTTATCATTAGGTCAAGTTGAATTCAAAAAATATAATGATTTATCAATTCAAAAAAAAAATTAAATCAGTTTAGAAAATTTTACGCGTGAAATGAAAAATAAAAATAAAACTATAAGAAACTAAAGTTATGCCATTGTTTAATTAATCTCAAAATTCTATTAAAATCTAAAAATTTGAATATTTTCCAGAAAATAAAATAGTGATGGGTTTATAAATGTTTAATTATAGTATTAAATATTTGAAATTATGTCTTTATCACTCCCCCAAACATAAACATTTCACTCAGGGGAAATCATAAAATAGCAATGTCAAAACAGTCTTCCAAAATCATAAATGAAAACTTAGATCAATTAACACATATAAAGAAATATCATTCCTCAAACAAGGATCAAAATTCCCAAAACCCTATAAATTATAAAATTCCATTTAATATAATGATAATCATTATGTTAATGTCATACCTACCTGCCCAGATAAGTATATCTCTCTTCACACGATGATTTATTGAGTAGTTTTTATCATTCCCAAGAACATTTGTAATATTTAATGTCTTGATATAATACTAATATTGAAACTTAAAAGAGTCATTAATATTTCAATCCTGTGGGATTTTTCATTAGTTATTCAATTGTAGATTGTTTATATAAATTATATATAAAAACACCAAATGCCTGATTAGGATGGTTATGCTCTAAATTAAAGTAAATGAATGAAAATATTTTTTCCCAAGAATAGTGTGCTCCTAAATAAACTCGAAAATAAATCAAATCCCAAAAACTTTTTATTTCATTGGGATGTTAACTCATTGAATTTTAGCATCGATGATAAATTTTATCAAATGTTCCCCCATTTTTTGTTTTGTTACATATTGCATTCAAATATGTAATATCCCTCCATATATATGTTTTTGGAAAATGAGAGGTGTATTTTGATATTCAAATATTTGTGAACTAACCACACTTAATTATAATGATATTTGGGACACCAATCCAAAATTAAATCAAAATGTGTGTTCCACCCATGTAGAAATACATATGGAAACATTTTTTCTCTCAAAAAAATTCTTTCGAAAATTAAAATAAAGTATATCATATACCTCACCTAGAGTTGAGTTCAACAATAACCATGCATTTAACTACAAAAGAAGGTAGGAAAGGGATAAAATGATTGCAATATGTCTTCCCAAGAATGTTTTTTGAGGATACTAAAGTTCTAATTATGATCATGTGTAAATTCATTCCCAAATAGAGTAAAAAGAACAAGGTCTTTCAATGTGGTGACTTAATCATTCTTAACTAATTCCACAAACCCTAACAGTTTAAAAAGGAATAAAATAAAAATTTATAGAAAAAAAAACATGTATCGATACTCTAAAAAAATAGTACATATAAATAATATGTCAAAAAGTAGTAGAAAAGTCTCGTGTTGGGAATGATTTTCAATTTGGATAGTACTAGTGCACATAAGTTTCGTAATCAATCAAACATAGTCAGATGAAAAGATATGAAATAAATAAACCAAATCCATTTATAAATAATTTATATCTTAAAAAAAATTAATAAAAAAATGTTACAAAAATAAGAAGATGTTTCAAAATTTACAATGTTTTCAAATCATCTTAAGAATCATAAAATCATTCAAAAAATGACAAAAAAATTCAACATTCAAAAAAGAAAAAATACGAAAAAATAGGAATCAGAAAAAAAAAATCCATATAATATATTGATATCCCCCCCAACACACACTTCTTTCATTTACTACCATTTCTTTATAAAACATAGATAAACCATTGCATGCAAAATTGTATTTGGGATGAAAAAATAAATAAAAGGAAAGAGGCAACCTGGTTTATTTTTATGTGACAGGCTTGAGTTATGAACTTAAGGGCTTCCATGTTAATCCTTAAAGTATGGAATGAAAAAAAAATTGATAAAAAAAACCCAAAGGTGGACTAAATGGGTAGTTCACAATTTGTCCAATAATGGGGTGATGGGTTTCTACTACCCCCATTTATGTATATTTAATAGATTGACCAAAATCTGATGGTCGATGGGGTTTCTTGCTCCTGAACCACCACATGTGACTTTTCCCAATTTCTATGGATAGACCCCATGAATGGAGTCAACAAAAGGTAAAAATAAAATTTTCATTCCCAAAAAATAATTTTGATATAATTCAAGGTCCATTGTGAGAGGGAAAATAAGATATGGGTTATCTCTATTGACTATCATCATGTCCTCCTCCATATAATATAGAAATTTTCGTAGAGAATAATGTTGTATCACCACATAGTTCTATATATATATTTTTTTAGCCACTAATTTAACGGATTCTTATATAACATCCATGTTCAAGGACTAATTCATTTTTTTGTTCTAAAAATTGTAGAAAATAATAATTCATAAAACCATATAATGTGAATATGATTAAAACATGTGGAATCAATATAAAAACATTCCCTTTAAATTATGTCATCTTTGAAATTTACCGCTTTGAGATGGAAAACTGGAAACTCAGTGTTAGTAGTTTAATATTCATCATCTTATAAAGAAACAGAGATGTATAAGGGAGCTGATTTATTACTTCTAATTTAGCAAGAATCGCTTATTATTTTGGATTCAACAAAAATAAAACAAATTTATTACAAAATCATATTTTCCTCCCATATTTTTATTAGTTTGCATGACATATTTAGACACCTCTTCATGAAATTGCCATGGATAGATGATTGTATCTACCTTTTTCATCCTCGAGTATTTTTTGGGTTTATCAAAATCAATGATAATTTGAATAATATTGATCTATTCTGGTTCCAATTCATTTTGGGTTTTTTGTTCCGACCACTGGACATTGGATTATTGAATTAAGTAATAATGGTTGTTAGACTTATTTCTTATCTCCTCAATTATTCTATGGATATAATTACCTTATTTTATTAATTTTTCATCCCTTATGACCAAATAAACACCAGGATAAACATTGGAAAGATAAATTAAATAATCCATTTTTTCATATGCAAGAAAAAAATAAATAAACCTCCTTTTCTGTAGTTTTATTTAATAAAAAACAGTGTGTGAAAGCACTAAAACTCCCTGGAAAATGGTCACAATTTGATAAACATGGGATTATCATTGATCCTCAGTTAATTAAATTATTATTTTCCAAACAATTCATAATAGTGTTTCACCTTAGGTTCGATCTCAAGGAGGCCTCTCAAAACACAATTAATTTATATTGTCGATGTTATAAATTTAATAACATAAAACTAAATTATATATCATTATAAATGAAAGATTCATATAGAATATAAAAGTAATAAAATAAATATAAATATGAAAATGTAGAACACAAAGGAAAATAAATAATACATAAAAATAAATTATCATATGAAAATTATTACTCTCAGGGTTTCATAGTGATGTTCTCATTTTCATTCAAAATATATTCTTTATTATGTAATCCAATTTAGAGATCAATAACGGTTACTAAAAATCATATGATTTAAATGGGATTACCCAACACCATGATCTCTATATATATGAATAATATAATACCCATCAACACTTAACAAAACCTATACCATTTTGAATGACTTAGATATCAATGAGAATAAAATGATTAAATGATGAGGATGAAAACAGTTGTAGATAAAGTGGAGAAAATTCTCACCACAATGAATTTAACCAAAAAAAATCCTAGAATAAAACATTATAAATAATTAATGTTTGATAATATAAATGAATACCACTTCCCCAATCAAACAAACTTTGGGGTTAACACTCCACAAATATAGAGATAATAGAAAAATGCTTGGGAAAACATAAAATAAAAAAATAAAATTTAATGGATATGAAGAGATATACGCTAATATATTGGAAATAATATATTAAATTAAAGTATATTTAATCTACATTTTCCATTGAAATTTGGTATTCCTTGTAACAGATGATGAGACACATATTTATAAGGGTTGGAGAGGGAAATTTTAAGATTAAATTTATTCCTCAAAAAATTACATGCATGTTAGACCCATTAAAAGATGGAGTGAAAATTACGATATTCACAAATGTTATTATTTTTTGTATTTATCATTCACCGTAAAACATAGACCTTCCTTGACCTTACAAATGAAGTAGTTTTGACAATTTTACTCTGAAATGTTAATCTGGAAAGGAAGACTCTTTGTATTTCAATTCTCCAACTTCCCATTCCATTATTACCACTAAAATATCAGAATATATTTCATAATTATTTAATAATGTTTTCAATTATTTCTTTATCTGTCTATATTTTTAATTTACACTACTTTAGTCTTCTATTTCGGGTGATATGGTCCCATCATTAAAAGTAACTAAATCTATGAACAGATATCGAGTCCTGATTTGTGAGCTAGTTTCGGGCCTTCAAATTAGGGATTGATCTTTAGGTATTGTTGAGTTAAATTAATCCCATGATGTATTAAATCCAAAAAAATGAATTTCATAACTTTATTTAGCGTTTTAAATGTTATGGTGAAAAACCGAAAGATAATAAAATAGTTAAAAACCGAAATTATGCCACGTTTTTAATTATTCTAGAAATACTTTTAAAACCCAAAAATAGAAAACTTTTCATAAAATAACACAATGGAGGGATTATAAACAATTAATTATAATATAAAATATTTGAAAATGTTGGGATAATAACTTCCTTACCCACTTCTGAACTTTTTCACCACATAAGATAATAACCCATCACATATATCTTCTTCTTCAATTTCAAAAATCATTTATATCAAACATAAACATGAATTTAAATTTCATTTCCATTGATTAATGGATTTAAGGAAAATTATATATATATCATTATGATATAAGTCCATAATATTATCATGTTATAAAAATAACACTTTTGGACTCTATAATAGTGAAAATACATATTTAGTTTTCTTTAAAAAGTAAATATATTTCGTCTCATCACTCATTCCATTTGTAGACCAAACGACCTAAATGATAGAGTTGAAGAAACTGTAAATTTATTCACATTATCTCATTTTAATATCATCAAACATAATATAAATAACTTATATCTTTACCTCCTTCACATTATTTTCATCTTCATGTTAATTTCAAATTTATCCAAAATTTATTTCAGGGATGAGAAACATGCCACTTGTGTTTAAATTTTCTTCCATTCCATTGTTTTAGAGATTTTTTTTTTCTTATTCAGCCATAGAAAACTTCATAATACCACTTAAATGTATTCGATGAATTATAGTAGAGAAAAAATCTAACCAAATAGACCATAAATCCAATAAAATTATACACTTTTAAATCAAATAATTACACCCATAAAACATTGGATAAAATTTTTCATTAACAATTATCACTGTGATGATAAACTAACTATCACATACTCTTGAAAATTAATATTGTGTCTTTGATACCATATAATTCAACCATATCCTTCCAAATACATTGTTAGGGTGGAATTAAGATATCAAATTATACCCTTCTATAATTGTATCAGTATTTCACCAATAAAATATTTAAACAAACCTTTAATATCCAACTACAAATCCAATGAATCCTTCTAGGAAAGAAAAATGTTTCAACCTAAATATTTTATTTGATTTACAACCTTTCTATACTCTTAATAGTATATATAAATGTTGATTAAACATACAACAGGGTATCACTATGAATTATATTTGATTATAAGTTGAATAATGGATCACTATCAATTTAGGGGTCACCAATTTCTCCATTTTCTATCATTTAATAATGGAAGATATCTAAGAATATATTAAAAAACATTTCATTTTAAAAAAAGCCACAAAAAAATACAACAAATCGGTGAGGGTGTTATCATTTCTATCTAACCACCTCTATAATGTTTTTATAACCAACTCTATGAAAAAATATTTATTTAACATGCTCATAATATTTATTTCTCTATTCTATGATAAAATATGATTTATCATTCCCTCCATTCATTTATGCATGGAATTGCCTCTAATTTTATTTAATTAAAACTTGTAAATCATTATCATTGAATTATCCAAATATTACATAGAAAAACAACCTCTAGATTATATATAATAACTCAATTGAACCAAAATAATTAAATGATAAATTCCTCTAATTTGAAAAATTATTTAATTTTGAAAAAAAAATAATGTAATTCATACCATCATTAAGTGAATATGGGTATTTTTATGTGATGTACCTAAAACAATGCAATATTTTAGTGTGATAAAACACATTGTATTGTGATTAAATTTATATCTTTAATATATAAATCTATATATAATCCATATCCTCAAAAATCATAGTTTGATTTTATAAATATCGAGAAATCATATACCCATTATGACACGGCCTTTTGTGTTGTGGGGTGGTACTTTATTCTAGCATTAACCAGTGTTATGAAAAAAAATTCATGGACCAACATTATAATAAAGCATGTTTTTGTAATTAATACTTAAAAAAATTAATCTTATATATAACACTTTATGATGTGATAAAATCTATTTAATTAGGGAACATTATCCATATATAACTATATATATATTGATTTTTCAATAGTTTCTCATTTTAGAGTGAATGACTTTTATACTGAATAACTAAAGTGCATGTAGCATGAAAACCCACATCCTTTTCAAACTTACCCATATACATATTCCTTTATGATGAGAAAACCTTCCATTCACCCTATTTTTGTCCTCCTATAATAAATTCAGCCAAAACCATCCCATATAACATTCTACCTTCTCCATGTCTTCAACCAGTTCTAATTAATTTATATTAGACACTAGATAACTCAATAACCAACTGGTTGAAAATATATATAGCTTTATAATTCAAATAATATTGGTTCCCAAAATAACATAACATGAATAAATATAATTATATAAAAACAAAGTAAAATAATGTGACAAAAAAAATTCAACATTATTACTAAATGAAAAAAAATTATCCAAGAAAAGATTAAGTAACTACAATCAACAATTAGACAAATATAAGGATGATTTTATGGATTAATTGTAAACATTGTGTAATTTTCTTTTTTCTGACATGGACACACATATATGGCTTAAAATATTTACTCTCTCAAGGAGACACAAGACTCAAAAGCTTGAAATATAAAATTTGTGGTTTAAATTTGATTTTAAATTTAATAGTATTTTAAATAACATTATTTTTACCTAATATAGATAATAAAAACTAGCAATGAAACCAAAAAATAAATTAAATTTTTTATATATATCTATATCTTATCCCTATTTAGAAAAAAAATCTAGTAAAACCATACATTACAAAATATGGTGAAAACTGGTTGTTTGAGAAATATTAATCCATTATGGGGACTCTCCTAGAACCATGATCAATAATAATTATTAAAATTGCATCATAAAATAGAGAAATAAGGGAAGAATGTTATCAATAATTATATGACAACCTAACAAATTATGATTAGTATTAAATGATAAAATATATAACCCCATATTATTATAAACTAATTGAAAAAAAACTTATTTATTGAAGTACCAAAAAATAAAAAAATCATTTAATATATAATCCAAAAGGCACTCATGTATTCTCATACACAAAAATAGGGAAAAAGTAAGGTAATATAGATCATTATGAAAATATAATTGGAATAAAAATGTAAATTTATAAAAATTTAAAATAAATTAAACTATATATTAATGGATTAACATCATAATTTTTGACTATTTTTACCAATATTGTCAATAATAAATTCATAGTCAACAACGTATACTTATTTTTCTACTTATAGCTACTAATGACCCATTGCTACATTAGAATAGATACCCCTCATATTGTAGCCTTACCATATCTCAAACTATAGTTAATCAACCCTTATAGGATCTCTCCATTGAAACACATATAATTCCAAAACCTATCACAAGTTATATAATAGAAAAAAAAATCTTAAATCTCTATCACACCATGACTACTACTTAATTCACTAAAACTTACTACAAATATATGAACCACTACTAATGACACCACCTCATCTATAACTACTACATTGAAGCTACATGAAATAAAAAAACCAATATACATCATTCAAACATTTTTTAATCATATTCATAAATGAAACATTTATCCCAAAATTTATCCCAAAACATATGCATTAATCATAACTGAATTGGAACTACCTAGGGCTTGATCTCAGACCTGTAAAGATACCCCATTAAAAGTACACTCATTATCTATATATGTTTATTAAATGAATTAAATCTATTTATATGCGATCTATTATCATAGTTATTTTCATTGGAATATTTACATCATAGTTTCATAATATTCAAAGACATATAACATCTCAAAACAGTTATCATATATGCCTATTTTAATAAAATAATCCCTAATTATTCTCTCTAACATGTATTTTACATGATAAAACCTATTAGGAATCTACCCTTGATTGATGATAACACCAATAATTCACCTACCCATGATATATTTCAATATGAAAAGAGATATATAGTTTTATTGAATGTATAAGTCACATAACTGGGATTCATTATCTCTAAGTAATATTTTAATTCTTATAACTAAAACATTAATAACAAAAAAAATATTCCAATAGATATAAGACTTAAATAATAATAATGGTATCAAATAGTTATTTTATTTATATAAAACATCTTATAAAAATGAATATCAAAAGTTATAAGGGCCCCTAATAAGCCATAATTTATATCCCAGTGAATGAATGATAAGGAAAATTTCATCCAATAACTATCTTCCTCCAACTATTATATACTCTCCAACACCTAGAGACATTATGAAAATATAAATTCTTTCAATATCTACCAGTTGACCATCGATTATACAATTCAAATTCCTTGAAAATGTTCCTGTAATGGGTGGATAATAATTTATAGTTGGATTATTCAAGTAGATCTCCAAAAATACAACATGAATAAAACAGAATAAGTGAAATAATTATATTAAAAATTGAAAAAAACATGAAAATAAAAAAAAATAAGTTGGTAAGATACACACCTATATATATAACAATAATAGATATAAAAAAATTATATGTAACACACTGAAATATGTGAATAAAACTAAATTATGTTAGACCATTAAAACTAAATAATTTGTGTTCTTAAGATCTCTTAATCACATCGTTGTACTAGGGGTATCCTTATCATCATAATAATCATCATCCTCTTCCAATGCAATATCTTCTATATAAGAATATTATCATAATTAATACCACATGTTAACTATGATAATATTCATAGAAAATAAAGCTTGTATAAAGTCTCCTACAAATCTAGGAATTGTACCTATTAAAATAAACTCACACTAGATGGTGACTCATATCTCAAGGTCACGTGATATATCTCCAATACTAATACAATATGGGGAGAGGTTAATGTATAATTCACTATTCATTCTCAGGGACATACCACTTAATGAATGTTGAGTCACACCACACTATGATACCATGTAGTGCTTTATCATCACAAACCTCATCTACATTGAGGTAATAAATTCTTCACATTGAATAAATTACAAAAAACGTCATCATCTCTATAAATTCCATCTACATGATGAAATATATTTATAGAAATATGATGTCATTAAAAATTAACTTATAAATAGAGTTTTAATAAATCATCATGTAGCCAAGCCTTATCTTAATTACATAATCACATATTCATAAAATTACCATTGGATCATATCATCTTAAGGAATGTTCACAACATGTGCAAAAACTCAAGGCTGCCTCAATCCTCATATGAATCAATAAGAGGATATAAATAATAAAACTAACGTTAAATGATTTTTTAAACGAATAATGACTTCCAAATGAGTCTAACATATATCTAGGGATGTCCCCATAATAAAATTAAACAATCCACCACCTAGGAATGAATTCCAATGATACATGTCTAGGGGATAAACCTAATGGGATTACTATATCTACATAATATGTCTAGATAATTCCAAAACTATAACTGGACTATCAAAATTAATAGAAACAATAATTATATCATATCATGAATATATTAATTTTTTCCTTAAAATAATTGTATAATAATGTAAATATTATCACGCTTTTTAGTGATATCTAATTAATGAGTCATACATGAACATTACTGATAAAAATCATCACTAAACCACAACAAATGAAACCATAAGATGGATGATCATGATTTAATTCATTATAAATAGTTCTGTAATCATATTCATTATACCTAAAAAATTATACAAATAATAAATGTTAAATATTAAATCATTGTCATATTATAATCCTATTAATTATCCATCTAAAATTACTCAAAAATATCATTGAATGATTCACATTATCCTTATTAGTAAATTCATAAATCTACCTTAACATGAATAATATGACATAATAAAACAATGAAACTACATTCCACAAAAAAAATATCTCACTGAATTCCGAGAACAAAACATACTGGTAAGTTTGTTACTACTAGATACCTATTGAGAACAATAATTCATCTAGACACCTTGAAATCAAACTCAATGTGTTTTTTATTATTTATATTATTATTGTTCAAAATCTTATATTTTATCTCAAATTGTCTAAAAAATCCGATAAAACCAAATATTTATTGTAAATAAAAAATTTATCAAATACTGGGATATCTTCATAAAATTCAAAAAACTAAACAAAACATTAATATAAATATCAATGGATAATATTAAAATCAAATAAACAAGTCATAAATCATGTAAATTAGGAATAAAAAACGATGAATCATAATAAAACTACTAAATATTTATTTTTAATTATTATTTTGTTATATAATATTTAATAAATCATAGAATAAGTTTTTGACAAATGACAGATTTTTTTAATATGTTTTAAAATTTGGATTTATTATATCAGTCTAATTTATACCCAATTTATTGATTATAAATTTCAATATCATATTTTCTATTTAAAATTAAATCAACATATTATTTAACATTAATAATTTTTCTATATAGTAAATCATTAAACAAAAAATGACACCATCATGAAGAACATGTAATAGATTCGAAAATTCACCAAAAATGATTCAAATATTGTCAATAAACACTATTAGATGATGATGGGGAGATCTGAGAGAAGATTTAATTACTATGTCCAATAATTAGTATAATTCTTTTGGAGGGTATATGGTTTAAAGAATAAATTATAACAAAATTTCACTCTCTATCATAGGTTTATTTATGTAAACTAAAGAAACAACTATCTAAATATTTTATAATATATACACCCTAGTGTAATGACCAAATTATATTATTAATAGAGTGGTAATAATTGAAAAATGAATTTAACAACATGTTCATAAATAATATTTTTTTCTTTTAAGGTGAAAAATGAAAAAAAAAATATAAAACTCCAAAACAATTGATAATGGAATTTTTTGTATATAACTACTTTTTTCAAATAATCCTCTTGTTATAATAATTTTATTCATCCATTATGTAAATAATAATAGTTATACACGTCATAAGGTCCCTTTTTTATATAATTTTTTTGTTTTTTATTATAAATTGGTTAAAAATATCAACAGATTAACATAGACCACTTATTTACACACTACTTGTACTCATTATGAGTGGTAATAAGATTTTATCTATAGTAAATGATTAAATAATATAGGTTATAACTCATATGTTAATAAAAAATTTATAATTGGTTAAATATATGCCATGTAAATTTATCTTTAAACTCATTCCTACTAAACATATAAAACCAATATTAGGTATCAATAAAAATCATTTTCAAAATTATTTCATCCCCAAAAAAATAAAAACTACTATTTTTTCTCCATTAAATTAATTTTCTAGCATGCTATTCTAAAAAAATTTATTATCAGATATAAAAAATAAATAAAATCAAATAAAATTGGTAAATTAAATATTCATTTTAATTTCAAAAAGTAAACCATCTTTTATAACCATTTCTAGGACTAATAGGTATGTTAAAAATATAATAAAAATTTCAAACCAATTATTCATCTTGTATAAAATAAAATTTTAATTTAGTCACCTAATGTTTATGTCACATTTTTTCATATTGATATGATGCATGAAAAATATACATTAAATTTCATGATCCCTATATTCAATTATCTTAATTTATAATTTCACATTTGGTCTCTTCTTGTGATGATTCATCTTGATACCACTAACAAATTTTACATTTAGAGTGTTACATGACCTCGAGTCTTTCTCCATATATATAGGAAGCTACTGAATATGAGTTATGGTCTATGGTTTTATAATGGGGAGACCATAAAATCATATTTGAGTGAAAAAATATAATACATAACCAAAAACATATCCACAACAATAATTAGAGTATATATTTTTCAATAAAAGTAATCATGCTATAAAAAAAATTTTATACCAGCACAACACATGATAGATCTCCAACTACGAAGATCGTATATAAAAAATAAAAAAGGGAATGAAAAAAAAAATTGGCCCATTAACCATCCATGGCCTCTACTAATGAACTCTATCTAACATATCTAGCTCGATTATGGTACATTTTCCCTCTTATCGAAATAAACCAACAAAAAATGAGTTCTTCTAAGGTATTAAATTACCATGACCACTCGATAAAGTTGTGAGGATAAATTATTATTCCATTACAAATTTTAGCCCTAACCTAACCAATTAATATAGTATATGAATCTATGCTTGTTTCTTAATAATATACAAATAATTGAAACACTATAAATAAAACACCATCAATACTTGAGTTCTATGGTGACACATAAGGACAATCATACATTATATTTCTAGTGTCATATGTCTCCAAACACATCACTTACCCTACATGGGGGTCCATGTCCTACGCCAGAACCATAAATATATATATTAATCAGAGGGGAAAAAGATATCCAATGGTAAATATATTTAATATCACACTCAAGGAAAAATAAACCATCTTAGAAATATATTATATATATTTCTTAGGTTAAAAGTGGCCTACCTTGTTCTATCTCATAATAAAGACGTAGGTAAAATATGGATCACCCCAAAAAATATCATAAATCACACACATAGGAAAATTGATCCACATAAATTATTGGGAAGAATAGTTTACCAGAAAACTTCTCATTTATCAAACATGGGGAGAAGGTGATCTACATGAAAATATTTCATAAATATATAACATTGGGGAAACTATTTTCCGTGGAATATCATATCCCATACATTGAAATCCATGGGATTTATACTCACTCAAGGAAAACAAGTTCACCGACTCATCAATAAGAAGATAGTCACTTAGACCTATCCCTATTTGTAGATGATGACCTTAGAATCTATCTAGACATCGAATTTAGTATATCAAGACCATCTAGGCTACACATTAAAAACATTTTGAACTCATTATCATCCTCATATCACCAACATGTTCATACACTATGGTTATTCTTACCTAACTCTATCCACACTCATCGGTATTGAGTCACTCCCAACAACCTACAATGTTATATCATCATATAGGTCCCTTTCCTATCCATGGCCACAAGAGGTGGGTCTGAATTCTTATCTCATTCTTAATTATGAATAGTTTCCACTAAATAGGTATAATCCTTACCCAACTTATTAAATGGACTTTGTAAATACCATACTTTACCTCTACCAATACCCTCAACACATACTAGGTTTATCTCAAAATCCATTAGGAGGGATATATAACAAATAATTCAAAAGAACCCCATCCCATTCACACCTTAGTAATATGTGAAGGGATTACACAACATATAGAACACACTATGAGTTAAATTAACCCATAAAAGGTTATTTCTCATCATGTGTGAGATGCACATTCATCTACATCATCGTTGTTAGGCCTAATAATACCATATTAGCACAAAAAACACTAGAACACCATCTGGGATATGCACATAAAATCCAAACACTAAGGAATACACTTGGCCGCTTATATCCCAAATAATATCCTCGCCCATTTGTGATCAAGTTGTTGGGTGATTCCATTCCCCATAATTATCATAGTAGCACCTGCTCTTAACTAATGAGGCTTAATTCACCAAATCATTAAGACAATATGGTCATCCATTTTTATTCAATCTTAACCCATCTTGGTCCATGTTTGATATAGCTTACTTTTATTGAAATACTCTATTCATCGATGTCTAGAGAACTATAGTTGTCTCTAGGATCCATTTTGACCCTTGACACTTCATTCATTTTTTGGAAGATACGTAAAGAAATTCATTTTTTATTTAAGATAAATCACCCATAAGTGGTATGAATGGGTATCAAATTCTACATGAACAAACTTATAGACCATAGGGAGATATTTAGTGACCACTTACCTCGTATAATGTTTTCCCTATCATAGGAGCAGCTCATACACCCTCTCAATGTCTCACTTAAACCTGATCATCCATCTTTTATCTAGCTGAGGTCATCAATCAAATTAATCCATATTAAATTTCTATGAAAAATTATAATCATGTCACTTATAATACCATTGGTAATTGAATAATTAATTCAATGGAAATATCTTTGAAATATTTACGGAGTGATCCCTCAAACAAAAAAACTCAAAAAAATGTTGTGCACCACACTCGATATCCACCTAAACCTATATGACAATAAATCCTAAATTTATCAATTTAATGCATCCATCCATTTCACAAAAATCAATATAAAACACCTGATAAATTATTCTATGAGCATACCTAACTAAATATGAAAACAACCTAGCGTGTGTCTCCTTCTAGAATACCCTGTGTCCATGAAAATAAAAATCCATATCATATCGAGATGATTCCACCATGATCTGGTGGATTTTTTTTATAAACCCTTATCCTAGGTTATAAAATCATTCAAAAAGTATGAGGGAATAAATTTAGAAATAATCAATATAGACTATAAGATTTACCACCACTTATATCTTGGATCAATCAGTATGAATAACTTGTATGAATCATTGAAAATTACCCTTGGGATTGAATAGGGGATGATACGACATTATGGGAATTATCACTTCATCAAAAAGTTTATTTCCCAAATTTTTCATTTCGTTACTATATTATTATTTTTTAAATTCATTGCATATGTTCTAAAACACCAAAATTAAATCTTTTTGACACCCCATTAGAAAATCACTATGTATGAACTCTCATTAATTCATATATAACATCCCCTCCATTATCTAGATTTCAAACTAGTGAAAAAATCTGATTCGTAGATTTTAACTCTCAGAAATATCCATAAACTACATTTATAACATCTAAAAAATCTACAGTTTATCCTCCTAACTTCCATACTTCTATGTTTATTTCTTCTTTTAAATCATATTCTAGAAAATACATGAGGGTTCCTTATACCCATTACATAATCTTCAGTAAATTTTCAAATATTTTATACCAAAAAATATATTAAGACTCATCGTAGAACATTATAAGATTAAGACATGTAGATGAAACAACATTTGTATAAATTTTTTACATATTTTGGTCCCCTAATTCAATCCAAGTATCTACTCTCCCAACTTACTAAATTTATACTATGAAAAATATTATTTATAAAAAAAATCAAAAAATATAACTCCATAGAATTACATGTTGTTTTCCTTCAAACCTAAAATTTGTCACATAGTTTGGATGTCTAATAGGTAATATTTTCTTCATGCATAAAATATATTTCCTCAATGAAAGGTTTCAAAAATGTATCGTCCTAGAAATATAGAAGGTATTTTATTTTGAAAAATTGTCAGTACATAATATATTTAACTTCAATTATAGTTCTATCATCTAGAACCAAATCAATCAATGAATAAGTAGGATATTCCGAATATGTAAGATCTTCCACATATAAAAATATTTATACATACTATATTCACTTTTATTGAATTTTTTTTTTCAATTATGAAAATCCCCTTAAATAATAAATTCTATCCATATTTAATATGTTCTTCCTAATGAAATTTTTAAACGATGTAACTTATAAAAAATATATAAGATGTTCATTCAAATAAAACATATATAGTATTTATATATATAATATTCCATATTATTAGAATTATAATCCATAATATTTTTACAAATATAAAATATCTTTTTCATCAGTGATGCATATTTTCTTTTCTATATTTTTTGTGCACTTAAAAAAACATATCACGTATAGAGGTAAGGGTTACAATGCTAAAAAATTATTACTTCCTATAATGTCTTCTGTTTCCATGGATGGATTTAGACATCTATCTACTATATATACTAAACTTGGATGTTTCCATGCTTATGTGTAACCACCAAATTAAACCATGTTGCCCATTTCTTGTATCTATTTAACATTAATCCCTCCACTATATGCTCGCACACCCGAAATACCCCTCGCTTTTCGTCTCCAACAAACGCATAACCATGCCCCAACTTCACGATTAGGGTTACCTTATTCCATATTCTTCCTCCTGCTATGAGCTTAATCTACAGTCATTTCACCCAGACCACTCGTGATTTCCCTTTGGTGTTCATAGGGTTCCAGCCGAATTCTGATGTCTCCCTTTAGGGCTCTCCTCTCTAGCAACACCGCACGACACCATGCCTCCACCTATGCTTCCTATATCCTCCCCCAACATCTACTCCTACTATTGTATCCACATCAACCTAAATTCCTCCAACAAACCCATTCCAATTACACAGCACATGTTTTCCCTCGCTCATCCTAGGATTCCTTCTGAATACTTCCCTCTATCCCAGACTATCCTCTCCAGCCTTATCGTGCCACGCCTCAGCCTCTGACCTCATCCCAAACATCCCCTTCCACCAGGGTATTTGCATCATCATCAATACATCCTAAAAACCCCCGATCTAATTCCACTGCCATCCTCGACCTCAGTTTATCCACTAAACCAGCTTCCCATCTTGACACCTCCGACTATGCATTGGAACCACACTTTTTCCCCGCATCTACATTGCCTTTCATTTCTGTGATGATTTTATTATTCCGAAAACCTAACACCTTGATTATTTCGACCAAATTTTCTACTGAATTCCATTGTTAATAGATCCATTTGAATTCGACCTTACTTGGTCTGTGCTTCCTATGGCTTGTCTTTTTCAGTTGTATGTCCCACCTAACTTCCTTTCAAGGCATGATTTTTTTATTAATCGGGGTGTTTTCTTTTCTTTTTGAATGATTTATTATTGGGTTTTATAGCATGATTAAACAATATAGATGCACTTCAGGGTTTCTCATTTCACGTCACTTCAATTTTATGTCATTATTCTTCATGAAAATTTTTAAATTAAAAATATTTCATTGTCATTAGTTTTTGGTTATGTGTTGCTACTTATTCTATCTTATTTTGGTTCCACACATTGAAATCCATTCCTATAAATTATTTTGGAATTATTTGTTTATAATTATTCTAAGTATCCATGATAGATCTTCCCACTATTTCAGAGTTGTTTTGACTATATTCATTTGGGGGTTATTTATTACATTTTTCTTGGTTTGTTTCTCACATTGATTTTACAGCAATCATGTCATGGGGATAATACAGGGTAATGAAATTGTAAGTGCAGTTTTGTTATTGATATTCATTTTTCTTCGCTTCTATTAAATGTTATAAAAACAAAAAAAATAAGAATTTTTTATAGTGGTTATTAACAAACCTTTACAACATAATAATGATAAATAATTTTTGTATTCATGATACATGTTGTAGATTTGGATTGTGAAAAACAATTACACATATACATTAAATTCATTTTATTTTTAGTCCGCTGTCTATAATTTTATATCTTCAAATTTACATTTATATTTTTTATATACCACATCCAAGATCATGTCTATACTATAACTCTAAGTGAAATATTCAAACAATTTGTTTTTTCAACATGCCCTCTCCGAGTTGAACCAAAGGTACATGGATACTTTATTGACAATACATTTGTCTTAAAACTTATTATTAAATTTTTCACTTCTATACATAAATATATTTTTTAGATACATCTTATGACTTAAATATTGAATTGTTTTTGGGTCCTAAATGTTCAAGTATTACATAATTCTTTATACATTACAAATGCGTTTTTTTATTTTTTAAATACACATGATTCTCCTTATACATCACTTGATATCAAAAAATTTGTTAAATATTTTATGCCAAATATCCACGATGGATATGTACTCATATTTTAATATTTTTTTGACTGTATTCTTTTGAGAGATTTATCTTCCATTTTTATTTGTTTGTTTCTCACATTGACTTTATTGCAATCACGTCATGGGTATTATACAAGGTAATGAAATTTAAATTGCATTTGTGTTATTCATATTCATATTTTTATGTCAAATGTTATAAACAACATAATAATAAAACAACCATGTTTTTAAATGGTTATAAACAAATGTTCAGAACATAATAATGACAAATTATTTTCATATTCATGATAAACACTGTCGATTTTGATTCTAAAAAACACTTACACATATAAATTAAATTCATTTTATGTTTACTCCATTGTCTATAATTTTATATCTTTATAATTACTTTTATATTTTCCATGTACCACTTCCAGGAACATTGCTATACTATAAAACTATGTGTAATATTCAAACAATTTTTTTGTTCAAAACATCCTCTCCAAGTGAAGCAAAAGGTCTGTGGATACTCTATTCAATATAATTTTTTCCCAAAAATTGCTTATTAAATTTTTTACTACTTTACTTACATCTAATTTTTTCAAAATATCTTATGACTCAATTATTGATTTTTTTGGCATCCAGTGAATGTACAAATATTACATCATTTTTAATATGTTATAATTGCATCATTTTATTTTTTAAATAGCATTGTTTCTCCATGTACTCCATTTAATTTCAATTACTACTTTTTTTAAAAAAACACACTTATATTTACATTGTTGAATATTATTCAAACATCATGCTCACTTATACAACTACAACAGATTCATTGGTGTTATTCGTTATTCTTTCCATATACGGTAATTTATTCTTTATACCTTCTATACTTTAACTTTTTTATTAAATTATTAGTATTTATCTTTGATTATGATGTTTTCTTCTTCTATTATAACACATCCATATTTCCAAACTATAAATTACATCATCCATTCCATTCAATATGCCAACCATTTTGTTTATTGATTTCATTTGATGATGGCATTACATTTTTCGTTATTTCTTTCAGTTTGATTCATTCGACTATATTATTTATGAATGCTACAATTTTTCTCATATTCAACTAATAATTATTAAATTTCGAACTACAATAATTAGATCTATCTTTCTAATATATATCTTATGACTCAAATATTAAAGATTTGATGGAATTCACTGAATGTATAGGTATTTACTCATAATAGTTGGTGTCACAGTTGAATTTTATCTCATGTATTCACTACTCAATAGTTTCCATTTCTTCTTTTCCATGACTCGTACAAATTTCCCTTTTCATTTGTTGTTGGAATTTATTACTTGATATACATGGTATTCAACATAATTTTGGAATCCAATGGATATAGAGTACAAATTATGGTTAGTGATGAGAAAGAATCAACTTCATATGTTCTCTTTGATAAGAAAGTTATTTGATTTATGACAATAGCTGCACAAATGTTCTCTTTGATAAGACCAGGCTACTTTTCCATGTTTCAACCCTTTATTATTGATTTATATTATCTTTTTTGATTATCCTACTATATAAATCCACATATTCATTTAGTGTGTAGATTTGAATCAAATAATCTACCTAATTCTCCATTCTAAATGTTCTCACTATGGATTAAATAATGTGAATCTTTCAACATCAATGTTTTATTCACTGATGAATAACCTGTTGTTGTATCAGTATCTGACCCATTTTCAAGTTTTGAAGATAAAAAAACCAGTATATATACCTCATAATGTAATGTAATTCCCATAAACAATAGATGTGACTCCTCTAATGAAGCATTAATCAATTGTGTATGCTTAACAGAATACTGATCTGTAGAGTTTTCATTCCACTCAAACCAGGATAGAATTTTAGAGAATCCTCTATTTTGAAATTGATACTCTAGTCTGGACTGCCATCTCCATTGGTATGTTCAATTATAGGGATTATTATAGTTATCCATGTGATTGAAACATTACTATTCACTTATGATTGCAGATGTTCAAAATTACTTTTATCTCTCCCTAACATTTTCTACTGCTATAGAGATCCTAGGAGTGTAGGATACCTGTATATAGCCTACGATTAAAAATTGGATTTCGTCTTGCTCTTCCTTTCAACCAATGTTTTCAAGATGATGAGTCAATTATAAACCTATTAATCTCTTATATATTTTAATGAAGGTTTAGGTAACATATTCGGGCTAAATTTGGAGTTAATGTGAACATGGATAGTTTTGATGGATTCGTGACATCCATCATCAATTTTTTCTAGACTGATCAAATCCAATAAATACTGGTCACACCAGTGGTGACTGTCATTGCCAATATCTGGAAGGTAATAAATTCCCTTACCTTTGAGAATCATAGGCCCTCTTTGGAAGGTGTGTTGAATGTTGTTTATAAGAAGGTCATGGAACCATCCAAAATACTATAGGTTGGTCCTGATAGGAATTCTCAATAGAAATGATAGGCGAATAGGAGGAGAGTATGAAGTGGATCCAAGGGTAAGGCACCAGTTCTTAGAAAGATGCTACATTTCTTGTTTTTATTTGCATTTAACTTTTTTCAGCAATGTCTTTTGGCTGCTTTGTGGGGTTTTATCCGATTTTATCAAAACTACTAAATAACATTCAATAAATAACAAAATATGATATGATAAATTGATATATAAATGGAATAACTAACATGTACTAAAAATTTAATATACAGTTACATAAGTCATGTTGAATATGAAAATGATTTTGAATTCCTTAAAAACCTATATAATAGTGTTTTAAATATAAAAACCTGGATTGGTTATGTATTAAACTCTAGATACCTTGATAATCATATTGATAGTTAATATGTGATAATGAAATTTCCTCAAATATTTATATGAAAATTTCATATGAAAATCTAATTTGATAATAGAATTGAAATTGAATTGAAAACAGTTAATATCATAGTTAATTACTAGACTAATTATCCTTCCAACATAAAATATTTCTTCTCACTTTTAATTTTGTATCATGCATGATAACAGAAATTAATATACAATATATATTCATTGAAATCTTGAGAATATACATGTAGTTACATGACATTGATAGTTCTCATTATTTTCTTTTTATCACTGATGGATGAAAAATTAGAAAATATCTACAGTTTCTATAAATTGACTTTTTATTTCATATCAATAAACTTTATATTTTCCTTAAATTAGCGGGGGATGTGTTTCTTCTGTTGTGTTGTTCTTTTTCACGGACAAAATATAAATATCATTAGCATGGAATATACATATATTTTTAAATGAAATAGTTATACATTGATTGTATCAACAATGATTTATTAGCACATATTTTTTCTGATATTATTTTATGTGAACATTCTAAAGAGACATTTAGTTTCAGCAATTTTTTGATGATATGGTTGCAAAAGAGTTGTAGAGAAGATGTTGATTAGGTAGATGGAGGATTTTCACTTGATATATCTAGATATAATTTGATGTTTCATACGAGGTTCGAAGACTACCGGTGAATTACTCTAATGTTGATGTGGTGTTTGGAGAAATGTGGTTGATGATGCTTGAAGCTTCTATTGTTAGTATTTTGGAATCAATATGAAGATGATGGCCTATTTAAGTATTCTCAACATGGAATAATGTACTCTAATGATTACAAATTGTATAATTTAGTTTAAATATATAGTTTTCTTCTTTTCATCACCTGTCAAATTATGGTTACTAATTGTTTTATTTGTGCATATATTTATCTCATGGTTTTGATGAATAAAGATTTATTGAAATACCATTACTATGTGATTTAAATCATGACACATCATCATTTAATAAGTTTATAAAACATGACTACATTGATTTATCTGATATCTTGAATAGATTAAACTAATGTCAATTGATATGTTCAAATGTTTCCTTGAAAAGTAAGGATTGATATTTGAAGATATGATTTTGTTTCATTCCAGGGAGTAAATATTATTTAGTCTTCTATTTTTATTCTCTTTCATTATTTCATTTGATTAAAATTTTTAATAAATTTAAATTATAAGTTTGTTAATAACGATCATTCCATGAAAATGCATGTGTTGGGTACTAGTTGATAATTATTCTCTGAAAATCCCCCCTTTTAGGTGATTTCTTATGAACCTCTACCTTCTTAGTGCCTTTGATTCACCTTTTGGATTGGTAACTTCTATAAAACCACCACTCCACACGATATCACACTAACCTTATCTTTAGTCTCTATGATGAACATCATATCCATGTCCAAAATTCATCAAAAATCCTCTATAACTTTTCGCTCCATATGATCTATTTACGCCATCCACTAGATGATGGTCCCACATGTGGATCACCTATATTCACTTTTTAAAACCTATACCATATATAATATAAAAGTAATCTGAAAATTTTTACAATATTCTACACCAAAAAAATTCCCAAAAAACACCACTACACCTATAGAAATTCCCCTAACAGACACAATCTTCTAAAAATAGTATTTATTAATATTTTAACCCATGAGAAGACCCAAAACACAATTACTAAAATATTTCAACAACCTTTACACCTTCACAGGGTCCCATTGCACATGTATAACACATGATTCAATCGAGAAACTGTTTTAATCGCCATTTTGTTTAGAAAAACCCCCAAATAATAAAAAATACATATTATAATTAAAATTTGAAATTTTTGAAAAATATAAACTTTTCAGTATACTGCACACATGATAAATTCTAAGCCACAAATCATATCCCAAACCATCTACTAAAGATAATAAAACTATAGGATTTTTTATCTTAATCCCTGTTAATTAAAATTCCCCCTTATCTAGTTATAAATAATATAATTTTCCTATATTTTTCTATATTTTTCAAATTCAATATTGTGTAGGTAATTATAATCTATCCACTATGATGATCTGCGTCCTTGAGAAGTCTACTAGTGTATATCACAAAAATCATCCTTGCCGTTGAGGGTTGATGCACTGTCAGAATCCCACTTATCAAACTATTTGCAATTACTCTAATACCAAATTTAAAAACCCCCACATCTGAAAACCCATCCCAATTATCCATCATAGAACTAGTTATTCCTAAAAACCATATGAGAATCCCCCCCCCCCCTTGGAATAAATCATGATTTCCCACTTCTCTACTGTCATAACCCACTAGTTGATGGAACTAGTCAATTTTAGTATATCCCATACTCAGTATAATATCTATGAGTCACTTGACTATTATAATCTGAATTTGGGGTCCCACAATAGAATCCATGTTCCTATAATAATGCCTCACCATAATACCCATGTCAGCATACTACCCACGAGTATCGATCCTTAATGGCATCAATTAACTTATCCATTTGTTGTCCTAAATTATACAACCAGACACACAAACCAGCCCCCATGTAGTGTCCAATTTTTATTATGTACCAAATTAATTTACATTAACCTGTACACATATACCAAATACAATAATTTAGGTATTTTACATTTATCAAACATAACATAACCACTTTCATCGATGTACTGTAAAAAAAAAGAACTACCGCTGAGTTGGTTTCATTAACAAATCACTCCTGGCATTTTATAAAAACCATTCAAAATAATTGTAATGATATAAAATCATCCATGGTATACTATATTAAATTTATCATTCCTTATAGTACACATCAATAGAAACAATTAAAAATTTTCATTATCAAACACATGTTGATCCTCTTGATCCATGCTCATACAATCCTATTAAATCCTTTTAAGAGACCAATCTCATATCATCAGTACTATGGTACTCTGGTATAAATCTAATGTATCTCATATAATTGAGGGAAGCTTCCATCCCTATAAACACATGAGACCACTACACCCACATGTATGTCATGAATTCCCGCAGTCACCTTCCTTGTATATATTTTATCAAACCCACCAGGTTAGGCATCACACTAATCTTTCCTTTATAACCCAACACACTCATGGTATCATGGTTGGGTATCCACGCCCTTAGTTCAATATGCACTCAGTTAATCAATTTCATAGTCGCTATATTCATGATTCATTCCAAGTGGATCAAACTAATACAACCATTCCATGAACATTTCATTCCATAATATAAGTCATTATTTATAATGACTTATATAATGGGGGGAGGATCCTTAATATCCTCGTAATGGTCGGTGATGGGTCATCAATCCTCTCACCAAACCTAATTCGATTTCAAGGTTTCCCTTGATTAACCTGGATATGAAGGTCCCTGGTTTTTGAGATGGTGCGCCAATGATTACATTATCATCCTTGGAGTTTACAGAGGCATAGAGCTTCCTTAATCTAACTATTGTTTCAAGGTTTATAATTAAACAACCATTGTTGGATGACTTAGACATGTTCATCTTCGATTTTTGGGGGCTTCAAGATCTGGTGGGTTTGTCTTGTTAGATAAGAAGAACATGATGGTGCGATGTTATTCAATGGAGGACCTTGTTTGTGCTCTGCCAAGTGCTAACAGGAAGTGCAGTGACTATGGTTTCCATCTATCTCAATGGAGTAATAATTTATATCTAAATCACTACTCTCCAACTATTGTGATTTGGGACAGTCTTCCTAATATGCATCTTCCATTTTATAATCCATCTATTATGCTCATGTTAGGGAATGTGGTGGGTCGATTTCTCTATGATGATTCACGTACCGCCACTGTTTGTCATCCGATCAATCCATGAATGTGTGTGGAGGTAGAGGTCTTGAGAGAACCGGTTAAATATATGTGGATAAAAGCTGATGAGCAGATCCGTTGTAAGCAACTGGTTTTTTATGATCAGTGGGTGGATTTATGCTCTTCTTTCCAATGGATGGGTCATGCGAGTAACACATGCAGAAATGGTGGTCACCAGGGGATGAATTCAGAGCTGGTGAGGAAGAAAGAAGCTGGCATGATGCAGTTCTAGCCTTTGGCAAGACAGGGTGTTGAACCCTTAGTGTTGGGAGTCTCGGATCAGATCAAAGAGGATTTGAGGAGCCGGGCTAGGGGTAAATCAAGAGCAGTGGAAGTTTAGAAGACTCAAGATGATGGTGGGAATTCACGTGGAATGGATGTTGTTCTTTGGATGGAGGGATTGTTGAATGATCCCAAGAACACCATAAACCATAGTGCCTCTACTTCGGGGGTCCCCAAATAGCAATTAGCAGGGCAGGGATCGGTTTGGGATGTTATAAAAACTCACAACTATTTTGTATCCTTGGGAACTGAGTTGTTTACCTAGGAGCCAGCCTACGATCCTGATGGAGTCACATCAGAAGGTGTGGAGTCTAAGGGGGATGTTGGAGCTGCTAAGGTTCACCAGGAGGGGAAGATCCCAAAGAGGAATAAAGGGAGGGGGTGCAAGGACTACTCCAAATTTCCAAAACGGATGGAAACATGGCCAGGAAAAAGTCAAAATCTTAGAGATGTTAGAATGCATGATATGTCCACCAACCATCCGTCAAAGGTTGAGGATGTTGCAAAGGGAAAGGATCCCTTTTATGGACAATAAAATATGGTGTGGTGTCTTGTTTCAATAGATACTAATATGCACACAATGTTAATTGGAAGTGAAGAGGGACTCTAGGGTAATGACTCTGCGCATACAATTGAAAAAGGTAGAGATTCTTCTAGGAATGATAAAGAAAATGTTAGTGGTATTTCCAGAACTTCATATAGTGATATTGTTCAAAATAGAGAAAATAATATTCTAGAATGTGAAGGAATTATGCCAGCTGCTTCAGGGAGAAATATGAGGAAGGGTTATTATTACATGTCGAAACTGATGAAGACCAAGTCTTCTTCTAAGAGGGAAAGAGGGGTTGTCCTCGCTTTTAAAACAGATCATGCAGTTAATCATCCATTTTTGGCACCACTCTCGTTGGAGCAACAGAAGTATAAAAATCTCTTGTTGCAGTACAACTCAACTTTTGAGTGGAAATCAGCCACTACGGAGGAGAATCCTTATGATGGATGTGGTTAAGGATATGGTTATTATGATATGTAGCTGATGCTTGTGGTTTTTTTGGTTTGGTTTTATGGTGTATGTAGGTGGTATGTTTTGAATTCATGTTTGTTTTAACACTTCTCCTTAATATTTTGTGTTGGTTTCTCACTTTTTCCTCAAAAGTTTTTGGAAAATAAAAAAAATTAATTTTCAAATAATGATCACAAAAATGCCCCATTAATTAAACAATACATACCTAAATATAAATACAACTGGTTGTAACCCAACTATACCATCAAAACACAACTATCTCAAGTCATACCCCATCTATCCTTATATTGGAAGCCTAATTAACCAGTTATTTAAGTCTCCATGGCTTGTTAGACCCATCACAACATGATAAGTACCCATTATCAAACATTTATAACTCTGAAGGAATATCCATTCTTATATCACAAACATCATATCACCATTAATGTATAAATCTCAACTACAAGTATCCGAAAATGATTAACATTCCTAAAGGTATTCATATGAATTGGAAAAACACTCTCAAGATTTCCATATATAGCATAAATCACCTATAAAATGATATTAAAAACATCATGTTATTGGAACCTAACATAATACATTCTAGTGTCCCGAGCATCATCTCAACACCACTGTGATCTCCCTTTTATCCAATAGCTACAACCCCAATAGTTCACAATTCATGGGGAATCACCCATGCTCCCATCTATAATATCACAATGCATATAACATTTTAATACAACCACTCTATGATTATCATAGATATTTTTTAGGAATATCTTCCCAGGCCATCTACCCACCCTAGAGAATCAATCCTCCCCAAACATATTCATACCAAAAAAACCAATTGGTGGTCATGATTTAATAAATGAATATATATATATATACTTATAAATATATAAATACACATACTACATTTTCCAAAAATGATTCATATTAAGAAGATCATACTATAGTTCAATTAAATGAAATTTCATTCTCAATTTATAGTGGAAAACGCTTTATAAATTTGTATCTTAATATTAATTAACTAATTATTTATATTGATTCGATAAATTTTTCATCAATTAAAATTGATAATTTATTTGCATAGTTAATTATAATGACAATAAGAAGAATTATTGAAAAATAATATAAATTTTATTGTCAACACATTTCGTAATTGAACCCTATTTTCCATATATTATATTTTTCAAAATAGTTTCATAATCATACAAATGAATTTTCATTTCATCTAAATATATGTTACTAATATAATGCATGAACACACGAATATTTTTTCCATATTATAATAGTATAAAAACAACAAATAAATAAATATGTAACAAAAAACACAATATTTAAATATAATAAACATAAATATAATTGTAGATATAAGGAACATAAATATTATCTCTTATGTAACTTGGGATTTAGCTCTTGATGGTTTATACAAGAACATAAACTAGAATCCAAACCAATATATGAACAATTATATTTATATTCTACTATATCCCAAAATAATAATGTAAATAAAACAACACTCTAATACCACTTTTTACCCCATATCCTCATACCTCACACCAATGTCTCAAGTGTATAGTTACATGCCCTCAAGCATGGCCTCCATATACAAGATTGAAATGACTATTAGTGAGGGTTCGATGTGATTAAATTAAGATATTTTACACATATATCAGATTAAATAACTAAACAACATCTAAAATAATTATTAGATTATGCAGAATCCAATAAACATGAACAATGACATTAAAAAATAAATGTTCTCATATAAGCATGCATCATGACTGATCACCAACTGGTCTAATGATGCATGAAAAATATACAAGAGAATAAAATAAAACTAGGACCCAATAAAATACGCATTCCCCATATTTAAACTTGATCCAATCCATCTATCTTTACAATGAAACAATATGCCTATGGCCAACTTGAACCCATATAAATGAACACTACTAATGTATCGAAGTGTCAGGGATGATTAAGTAGGGTGTGAGTAAATCATAGTAGGCCAAAACTAATGTTTCCCCAACCATAACCTGTAAAAAAAATATTTTCACATGTGATATACTTAGAATATTAGAAACATAAATGAAATATAATAAATAAAACACTGTAAATCCTAGGGATCTAAGGTGACACATATGGTCTACCATACCAGCTTCATCCAGTGTATAATGTCTCTATGAACATTACATACCCATTGGGGGAGAATTCCAAGACTCAAAACCGTGTATTTAAATCAATATTAAGACTATAGGGAAATGTTTAACACTATGAGATATCATATATATAATTCCTAGTGTAAAATTGGCTCACTAGGAAATAACTCATATATAAAACTCAAGGGAAATCTGGTTCATCTGAATGTTTCTTATATTTGAAACTTGGGGGAGAAATACCTCACCTAGAAACATATCATATATAAAACTTAGGGAATATATATCCAACTAAGAAATATCTAATACTGAATTCATGTGGTGGATGCAGCCTGCCCCGAAGCCTCACATCTCATACATCATCATACAGGGGTTGGCTACTCATTCCAACCTGACAAGATCCACATCTCTTCAACATGAATCACGTTACACATATCGTACATCACATATCAAGGAAAACCTTTGTATACATCCATACACTCATGTTAATGTATCATGATTATCTCATTAATGAATGAAAAAAAATGATCCCATCATAAATGTCATCTCACCCATATGGGCATCATCTAGGGTCTTTTAGATGCATCTTGGTCCCAAATAACTCATACCAAGACACAACAACCACTCTTTTTTTTTTCATTCCACCTGTAGGCCCCTTTATTTACCAAATACACAACAGATCAGTCCAAATAAATATCCAAATATTAATCACAACTCAATCCCACTAAGAAAGAACTATCCCAAACCAACTCACACTAAGGCCATTAGAAAGCTTATGTCAGTCCTTTTACAATACCTTTAGCACTCACTGGTTCAAACTAATAAATACCTTAGTATATCAATAAAGCACATTATTCAAAGGAAACCCCTCTTCATCACACCCTATCAATAATTTAAGGTCTTATCCCACTCATAGTCAACACTATTTCACATCCAGGGTGTTATTTTGATGTATTTTATCTTTTATTTTAATCCAAATATTTATTATATAGATTTTCTATGTTTTTTGAGAGAAAATGGTGGATCTGGGATTGATATGAGGAAAACGGTCACTGTGTGGTTAATAGAAACTATTTTTTAGTTCATTGTAAATTTTACACCCTCAAAATTGGCACTTTCCAGGCTGCACGAACTAGATTATTGTTGGGTGGACCTCCAGGGCTTACCATGTGACTTGGATAGTGGAACTATACAGGATGCATGATATGGAGAACGATCTTGTTCCCATAAGTGGAATCCCATATGTACTTCTTTCATATTACACCGAGATTTCATACAGTGGGTGTAGGGTCTAGAAGACCATGTAGCCAAACTGTGCGTCCTGCCATAACATTAAAAATGCTAAAATCTCTAAACTACCCCCTCAATGATTTAAACCAAAAACCACCCATTTCTATTCCCATTAAGTCCCCACAACCATAAGAGAACCTCCCTTTTTTTCATCCTCATTTGGATCCAAATAATTTGTGGGTTTAGGTATTATTCTTCAATAAACATCTACTAAACTTCTTCTATCCTCTTTTAGACCTTCTTCATGGCCTCTACTCTCGTCATTCTGGTCTTCTCTTTCTTAGATGAGATGGTTGACCAAGTTTTCAATATAATATCATTTCATAGGGTAAAATATAGATGTTTTTTTGTTCTATTTCTTCCTCAGGGTATCCCTATGGTGTGATTGTGATTTCCACCAAAAATCATGATCTTTCTAAGAAATTGGTGAGTGGTTTTATCCATTTATTATATTAAATTATTTTATTATGATTTATCTATTTTATAAATTGGATTTCTAAATTTTTTGGGTGTAATTTAATGGTTTTCCATGTGTTTTGGAATGAGTTAAATTCTTGATGATGATTTTCTCTTTTTGAATAGTTTTTGTCATGTGTGGTTTTAACTGTTAGAATTGTTATTAAGTAAGAGGTGATTTCATTTTTTATATTTATTGAAATTGAGATCATGGGAACCCTAGGTATATGTTTTGGGTAGAATAAGTCTTGAACATTAAAAGAGTCGATAGGGAAAAGGCTTGGTCTCCCTAGTATGATTACATAAAACACTTATTAGTCGTATCTGATAGGGATTTGTTGGATGAAATAGGATATGGAATGATGTTTCCAAGTTGTGATCACTAAGAGCATGATGATCCTTATATCCCACTAACCCTAGTGCTTTAGGTATTTTTTGTGATTCACTTTCTACTCTTACCATTCAACTTGTTTTAATCTTTATTAACTCTTTTATTTCAAGGCATTTATTATTAAAATTGTTTCTTTCCTTTCAAAAAAATTGCATGTTAAGTTTTCACCAAATGTCATTGTGTATAATATATTTCAGTGGTATATTACTAGTCATGATTTTCTCACACCCTACATACATCCTCTAGTATATTTAGACCTTGTTAGGTTTGACCGAGGTAAAAGAAAAGAATTATGTGGTTGTGATAGTGTTTATGTGTGCTAGTGGTCTCTTCTGTATGGGTTCTCATGGTGGGGGAATATAGGCATTGATCAACATATTTCTTAGAATATTTTTGTCAAGTTGGTTCTCCACCCCTCTCTGGATGTTTTGTTTTTTGTTTTAAATATAATATTTTTAACTCTTGTTGTAGTGTCTACATCGGATCTCTTGTATTATAGTTGTTAGATATGATTTTCTATAATTTATTTTTATTTTTGATTGGTTATAGTTGAATATCATGTGATAAAAAATTCCATAAAGTGTTACTCGATGCCCAGGTAGTTGTTTCCAGCCTATGGGGATCAGAAATACTATGGTAGACATAATAGAGGTTTGGTCAGGTGTTTGGCTGGATGGAACCCTATCGAGGTTCATGAAAAAATGGTATCGGTTGGGTTTTTTCCTTTCTTTAGGTCATGTTATTCGGGAGAGTACGGATCGAATAGTGTTATTACTATAGCGGCTTTAGATTTTGTTAATGAGTGGGATGAATTTCCAGAAAACATCCTAACAATTCTGGGGTCACTATAATATTTTTGGGGTTTTATTTAACTCCTTCTTTAGGTTTGATTCATAGGCTATAGACTGTGTTTGAACTTCAAGATGGGGTGGATTTGTTTGACATTCTGCTGTTTTCTTTATGATTTAATTTTTACTTATGGAAAACACTGAATGGTTGTTTTGCAGAAAACAAATTTGTGGATAATGTATTGATGGTTTCCATGGTCTTCTTAATTGATATATCATCATTAATCCCCAAATACATTCTGTTAAACTAAGTGAAGAGGCCTAAGAGAAAAACTCATCATTAGTAAATCATTGATTGGTGGAAGAAGTGGTTCAAGATGTATGGGTACTTGATCAGGGAGCATGCTCCAATCCTACTAATGATAAAGAGGGTGAACTAGTTATAGAAAAGTAAAAAGCTGAGTATTTCCTCAAGGACAAAACTAATTATTTTAGGGGTATAAATAACCCCAGTAATGTGAGGATTGGATTGAAAAGGTATAAGGATTTTTGAGGTTCTTAATAATTTTGATGTGCTAATGGTGAAATGTGCTACATTCACGTTGTACGTCCCTAGTCATAGGTGGAGGTACTTAGTGTTCCTGGTTGGAAAACATGAATAGATGGATTCCAAATACTTCAAGGCTCTTTTCAACATGAAATATATCCATGAGATATTAGACCTTGCCAATATCTTGGAGTTTCTGGATATTCATTAGGGGGTAGGCACATGAGCCTTAGCCCAGTTGGTGAGGAATCCTTAAGTTCATCCACAAGGCCCAGGTACAAAACTAGGTATAGGCACATTTTTGTGTTGTAGCGGGACTGTAACAGGTATTGTAGCAGGCACTGTAGCAGTATAGTAGAGTATGAGGGAACTATAGTAGAACTGTACACTTTATAGGTACTCTAGCATAACATTACACTGTGCGAGTACTGTTGTAGGAACTGTAGCAGTTACTATATCAGGTATAGTTAGGTAGTAGCTGGAACTATTCACCTTGGGCCACCGGTTTGGGCTTGGAGTAATTAAGGCTTTTGGGCCACCGAGGCCTTCAGAGAAGAAGGGCTATCAGGACACCTTATTGGCCTTTGGGCCACCCCAAGGCCTTCGAGCCACATGCAGTTTCCCCAGACTCACTACAAAAAATGAGCAGCCCCAAAAAAGGATTTAGAGCATGTAAACTCACCAGAGTAGATCCAAATGTATTTTTCTGAATGAGAAGTTATGGCTATGCCATCTAGACTAGCCTTTGCTTGCATGGGATGCCCAGCCAAACGTCCATGTGGAGATGGAGAGCTATTATCATGACGCAGATGCTGGGGAGGGGCATTTCCTTGTAGGTAGTCTGGTTGATTTCCCTAATACCTTCAGGTCATGTAATATCCTAAGCCTACAGGCCATGTAATCTCTAAACCTACGGGCCATATAAGATTTCCCCCTCATCCCTTGAAAGGGGGGTTATCAAAAATTAATAAAAATTAAGGCCTTCTGGCCATTTGGGCGTTAGGGGTAGGAATTTTTTTGAATATTCCTACGAGTTTGAATAAATTTTCAACTTCACACCTAAGGTCATTTCTAATGAGCAGTTAAACCTTATCATTTTAAAATGGGGTTGTAGATAGATATCTTATACACAACCTTCATGTTCAAGCTAAAGATAAATGTTGAGGTAGTTGATCGAGCCACGATTGTGGAAATTTCTCATGTAGGTAATTCATGCTTCACTGGGATGGCTCTACCTATGGTACATGGTTGAAGTGGCATGTTCTAAAATGATACGAAACATGATTATATTGGGAATAATTGAGTGTTATCACTATCCATCCTTCCCGGCCTTCTTCTTCTACAACCACTAGTGGTGGTGAGCTATATGATATCAGTTTGGTAGGTTAGGGAACATGTAGTCATCATGTTTAGTTCCACCAAGAAAATTCTTCTAGAGTGGGTTATTTTGAAATTTGTAGAGGTTCTTTAAGAGTGTTATATCAAATCAGAGTGCTGGATGTTCCTCAACCAATAGGGAATTTCCAGCTCAGTCTGGTGCTTCAAGGGCTATGAGTTCTTTGTTTTTTGATCATGGTGACAAGGTTGGATCATATTATTAGAAGATTCATCTTAATTCACAGGCTTAATTTAATAATAGACATCAATAATTGGAATAGATAATGATCCCACATGATTTGGATTTTAATCTAGTGAAATAAGATGCAGGACCTATAATAGATCGAGGTAATTTTTTATTTCATCTTCTATAACTATTGATTTATTTGACATGGGTGAATCAAATTCATTCATTTATTCCAACTTTGTGTTAATAATGAAATAACAAAATTATATTATTCCATATTCTATGGAGTTGTGGAATCCATATAGAAATAAAATAGAATAGTTTTCTTGATTTCCACCATGTACCGTCACTCTGTCAGGTATGTAATTAGAGTGGTACTTCCTAGTTCAAAAAATGGACCACATTGATGTGATTCTCGGTATAGACTGATGGTGTGTTTCTATGAAAAGGTCAATTGTTATCATCAGTGGGTAACGTTTTGGAACCCGATGGGAGTACTCATGTATTCTACGGTGAATGGGATCCCCAATCAAGGTATGTTGGACCTAAAAATCCATATTTGGGAAGCCAAATTTTCTAGGTATCGTCTATTGTGCTAGAGGATTATGGTAGAGGATCTGAGGAAAATTTGAATCTTGTGGTATATGAGATCCATTAGTTATTTCAAGATGATTATTCGAGGATGAATTCTGACTAGGATGTGGATTTTACCATCGATTTGCATTCAAGAACATAGTTTCTATTACTTATCTCATATCATATGACCCATATCGATTTGATGTATCTTAAGATATGACTACATGATTTTGAATTCAAAGGATTTATTCGACTGATCATATCACTTTGGGCCTCCCCATTTCTATTTGCTAAAAGTCTGCATATCCCTCTATTTGTGCATTAAATTCTGTATATTGGATAAGGTAAAAATTATGAACAAATACCCTTTATCTCACATTCATGAACTTTTTGACCATCTCAAGGGGAAATGTTTTTTCTATTATCAACATGTTCTCTGGGTACACTCATGTCTAGGTTAGAGGGGTAGAAATTCCTAATATAGCCTTTGAAAGAAGGTAGGGACATTTTTTGTATTTGGTCATTCTAATTATGATGAAATATTCTATGGATGTATTCATGTATCATATGAAACTATTTTTTTATCAATACCTTGATTCATGTGTCACAATGGTTTTAGACGATATCCTGGTCTATTCTGAGACTGAGTAAAAGCATGAGTAATAACTAAGTATCATTGAATGAACTTTTTGAGATCATATTCATTACAAGAAGATATATATGTTCACTTTATATATTTGGTAGGAAAAATGTTTTCTTCCTCATGATCACAGAATGTGTGGTTCAATTGGGCCATAAGAAAATCATAGTGGGGATTTCATAACAGAATCAAATGATGATCTTAGAGATAGTAATATTTTTCAGGGCTGGTAGGATAATACAAATGGTTTTTTATGGATTTCACTCATCTTTTTCAACCATTACTATGATAACTAATATGGGGGTGAGGTTTCAATGATTCCCAGAATTCAAGGAATCCTTTCTGTAGCTCAAGTGTTGTTTGAACCCTTCCCTTATTATGATCGTACAAGAATTTGGGAAGGGATATGTGGTCAATTTTGATTCATCAGACACTGGTCATGGGTTTGTGTTGATGAAGGATGGTCAAGTGGCAGCGTAAAATTCATTCTAACTCCAACTACACAAAGAGTACCCATCCAACAAATTGGGACTGGATGTTGTTATACATGCCTTGAATAAGTTGTGTCACTATCTTTTTGGAGATAAATTCAATTTTTAGTTGTATCATAATATATTGGAATACATTTTCTCCCAATAATATCATAAATTGAGGCATCGTTGATTTTTTGAGAACCTTTAGGGTTTCAACTATGATTTTTCCTACTCCATAGAAAAAGGGAATATGGTAGATAAAAGCCTAATAAGGATTATTCCATTTCATGTTTTAAATGATTCAAGTGATGATATGCCTTTGATGAGGATTTTTTCTTAGATGAATACGGAAATCAAGGAGTGTAGTGTTGGAACAATCCTGGAAAATTTTTAGTTAACTCCCTCCCTTATGGTGTTGATTTGGGAAGAAAAACGTATGGATGAGTTGTTCCAGTGTTCTATGCAGCTTCTGAATGGTGGGGATTTTCGCAGTTGGAGTTCGTTTTCATCTGAGAGAGTTCCGTGTTTCAAGGTTATTTTGTGTTGTTATTATCCTTATCTAATATAGGGATACAGGATAACTACTAGTATTAATGGTAAGTTCATCCCAGGACCACCATGATGTTTTATGGTGTTTTTCACCCTTTCTAGTGCCCAGGTATGATGTGTTATATAGATTATGTCATGTATAGGTTCTATATGTGTCAGAAGATCAATTCCAAGAACTAGAGACCCTCTGGTTTGCTTCAGCCACTCCACATTCCTACCTGAATGTGGAATGAGTTCTCCAAGGACATCATCATTGTCTAACCTCATACACCCAGATGAAGAAATGATATTTTGGGTGTCATTGACCATCTGGCCAAATCCACCCATTCCATTTCTATTAAGGATTCCACAAAGGTGGATGTGTTGGGATGATTTTTTGATTGGGTAATGGTGAGAATCCATTGTGTTTTGTTAGTAATTATTTCAGATAGGTATCACATCATTACTACTTTTTTTAAGTAATTCCTTCAAAAGTAAATGGGGTAATAGGTTAATCTTAATATGTAATATCATCCTTAAATGGATGGTTAGACGGAGCGAGAAAACCAAATCTTTGAAGACATGCTACGTGTGTGCATGCTTGAATTCATAGGTCTGTGGGGTAACAATATTCGAATGGTTGGATTTTAATACAATTATAGTTAACAATCCAAAATTATAATTTCTCCATTTAAGGTCATATATAATCGTCCATGTTAGTTTCCTTTGTACTAGACAGAGGTGGGTGAGAATTCTTTACCAGGACCAGGCCTTCTACAAGAGAAGTATGATAAAGTTAGCATGATCAAGATGTGGTTTTGGGTTGTATAGATCCCCCATAAGACTTATGTGAATCAGAAATGTTGATACATATAGTTCTCAATGGTTTAATGGGTGTTTCTAAATGTATCACATCACCTAGGTCACTGTCATCTTGATAAGAAAAGGGAATCTAACACCATGGTATTTTCGACCTTATGAGATTATCGAATGAATTGTTAAAGTATCATACCAGTGATATTTTCTGAACTAGTTAACAGTGATCCTCGATGTGTTCCTTGTATCACAATTTAATAGGTATAACCTAGACCCATCTCACATGTTGAACTAGAAAATTTGGATCATGAATCAGATTTTTTTAATTTTGAGCGATCTAGGCGGATTGTGGACTCCCAAATGAAATTGCATCATTAGAAATCCATACATTTTTTGGGTTCCCTATAATGAAAAAAATGATTATCATAAGAAATGGGTGTGAAGTATTTTTTGGAGGATCAGTATCCTCACATATCATATGATGAGACATCATAATGAATTTGTGAAGGTGGAATGTTTTCATAGTGGTGAGAATTTCCAAATCTATTGTGTTATTTTTAATTATTTTCACATTTATTTTTATCCCTATATTTATTCCATATATTCCATGTTATATTTTGTGAAAAATGTTTTTCTCATTATGGATAGAAAAAAGCTCACGGTAGGTGAACTATTAGTCGAAACTGTGCACCAACCCAGTAGAAACTATGCACCCTTGAAAGTGGCATTGTCTAGGACACATAACCTTGAACAAGGGCGTGTGGGCCTCCAGGGATAATTGTGTAACTAAAATAACATCACTGTCTATGCCAAACGGCTAGGAAAATGGTCATTTTCTCCATCTTGGTGATCCTTGTTTCTAGCTTTCCACTTAGACAATTTTTTTTCACTATTCGTAGATGGTTTGGCAGACCATGTTTTCCAACCATGTGGAATTACATAATATTAAAAAATTTGAAATTAATAATCTTCCACCTATTCAACTTTTATGAAATACCACCCATTAAACTCCTCATTTGGTCACCCTATCTCTTAGCATGCATTAATATTCATCACCTTAACTCTTTGTTCCAACTCTTAGGTGGATGTGGGTAAGATTAATCATGAAACATCATGATTTCTCCACATTTCCTCTTTTATTCCTTTTTTTTAATCGTCACTCCCTTATAGAATGTGTTATCTTTCTCCAAAATGGGGTTAATGTGTGTTGGGATCAAATATCCTTTCTTTGTGTAAGATATTTATTGTTATTGTATTCTCTTTCTTATGTAGGGTCTCTCTTTGGTGTGGATGTGGTTTCCACTTAGATTCATGATGATTCCATCAAAATGATAGGTGGTTTCATTATTTAATTTTTTTATTATTTTTTTATTCATTCTTTATTTTTTGAATTTTTTTCATGTATTTTTCTCAGTGTGAAAAGTTATTTCCAGGGTTTTTGATGTAACATAAATGCTTGATCATTATTTTCCTTTTGTAAATGGTTGTTGTCATATGTGGTTTCAATTTTTGGAATTTTCATTATGTAATAGGTGATTTCATTTTTTATAGATATTGAAATAGATCACTGGGGAATCCTATATATCTAGTTTGGAAGGCTAGGTAAAATACATTAGGTGAGTCCAAAGGTCCATGGAATAGTCTCCCTAACAACATTACGTAACAACACAGACTAAACATACTTGATATGGATTGGTTGTCTAGGGAAGGAGATGGACCGAAGTGTCTAGTTTGTAATCACTGAGAGTATGAGGATCTTATGACCTTTCTAACCCTAGTGCCTTAGGGATTTGAAAGAGTAAATTTTCGTGCTTAATTATAAAACATTTTAAAGGATATTGATGAATTATAAGGTTTGAAGCCCATTGTTTACAATGTTTTAATAAAATATGGGAAATGATAATTGTGTAATCTAAATTATTTTAATTGAATGAAATTTTTTATGAATTTTAAGATAAAATTTAATTTACTATTATATTGAATATTTCTATGTAACATTCTTATGCTTCAGGATTTGGGTCCCATGGGTATGAATCTGGGGGTAATTGTGGATTGGAATATTCTTGGAATCATCGGACCATCGGGATGAAACCCATAGTGTGATCGGAAGAAGGGATTCCCATCACGGGGTGGTGCACAATGGTGGGAAGGGGTCCGCCTACCCCAATTAATCTACATTATTAAGACAGAGTCACGACATAACACTTATGCAAGTGCACATTCACATATCCCATACAATCTAGGATAAAAAATATGTGAGTATTGTTCATACAAATAAAAATACCACTATCGAGACTCGGCTAAACTAATCTCATGCTTGGACACATGATTCTTCCTGAAACTACCACCTGCATCACATGTCGACAACTATGGAACTACTGAAATGTTAGAAAATTCCATGACTACCACTACATGAACTCAAGCTCAATCCATGTATCACTACCAAAGTCTGAGACCATATAAGATCCCCTATTGGACACGAGGAGACCTCAGTTAGCACATTTTGAAGCTCCCTCTTGTCATTGTGAGGGTCTCAAGCTTGGAGGATGATTCCATTATTGTATGCACGAGGGCACTTCACTACACCTACTAATTTTCATTTACCACTTCCAGACCAATTGTATCACATGCTACCAGTGTGTAATGGTAGTACACTAGTATCCACCACTAAACACCATTGGATCCCACTGTCTCAGAAGATCCAGACTTCCATTTCCACCTAACCACTACCCTTGACACCTTCCATAAGTACAAGTCATTATCACGATGCCCATGCACCATGAAGCATTATAAGCCAAGAAAACATTGATACCATGGAATCACATTCTACCATAGAGCCAACAATAGCACATTCCACTATTAGGACAATGGTAGAACAAGATACCATCAATCAAATGCTCACACATTCTACCTGAGATCCAATGGTAGAATTGAAGCAATCCTTCACCGACACCTTGTAACACCCACCCTCTCAACCACCGTGGGAACCACCACTACCACTATTGTAATCATGAAACACCATCATCACCACTACTATGTCATGGATCCTATTTGAAGAGTAGGAGTCCCGATATGAAGGGTTTTTTCCCATGTGATACATTATTTTATCATGCTAAAGAGAAGGAAAGATGCACTAATGGAAAATGAACCACTTTCGATAGTTCTATAATGAAAAAAAAACATGATTCATTGTTTCCCTATATTTGATGATGATGTTATTCTCATCTAATGGTTAGTTAGAGATTACAAAATTCACAATCCGAGAAGGAGGTGGAATAAATTGATCCCATACATGAATAAGTATCCAAATTTTTATATTTAAAAGCACATGTTTTCTTGAAATACCATGTAAGGAGAAAGAACCTGGAACATATTTAAAATATTTTTTGTGTTGATTTCTACCAAAGGTGGATTTGATCCACTATTGGACCAACCACATATATGATCCTCTATTGGACCAATGATATTTGTTATCCACCATGGAGATAATAGTATATGCTACTTCTGTTACTAATGAATTACACCTCCACACTAAAATTTAGAAACACAAACAAATTCCATGATGAATATCATTAAAAAGTTATATTAAATTCTTATGAAGTTAAAGGAAGATACATCTGAGTAATATTTAGAGGTTAACTCCCTCTATAAATCATAGGAGGCTATGATAAAAAAGGGATTTGAGAAATTAGAATAGCACACCATGTGTTTCTACTAAAAACTCTATTTTTACTACATTTCGTTCCTTTTTCCTTTCATCCTGACATCTTCCCTACCTACCCCCATTGATTCCCATTTAATGGAGGGTTATACCAATTATGTGGTTGGTGAAAGGTAATGTGACCTTGTATAATGTTGACGCCCATGTTTTTATAAAATTAATTTATCTATTTTTTTTAAATGGATTCTCATTCTTGATGTCCTGATTTTAATTGGATATGATTGTATTTTTACTTCAAATTTATATATGTTAAATTTTTTTATTAAGAAAAGTATTCTTTAACTTCTTGGTTTTGAATCACACTTATAGGGTGATCTATGTTGGAGTAGAGAAGTGTTCTGTGATCACTAAACATGTATGGAATATATAGTAGATTGATCTGCTCACATGGGATACTCAATTCCTAATTTGAAACGTCCTTCATGATCTAAAGGATACCCATTATTTCTTTCACACATAGGATATAGAATAGTACATATAAGTAAATTGGATGGGTTATTTTCACTATCAATCAATATTAATCATGGGTGAAAAGGGGTAAATGATTTTTGATCCATTAATTAAACCAATTAATAAAAAATAATCAATTTCAAAAGGTTTAGTATAGAATTACAGAATGCAGTACAAGACTAAACCCAGTAAATTTCATCTAATCTAATTTTCACAAACCAATTTATTTGTTTCATATTAATTTAATATTTATTATTTAATTTACATTCACACTGATTATATCATGATTCAAAACAATACAATATTGAGAAGATATTGTTCAATATTAATAAACACACTTAGGAAGATAATAATTAACCTTTTCGACACACCATGATGAGTGTGTATCGTAACATGGAATGGTGGCCAAAGAGAATATTTTAAATCAAACCCAAAACCTAGATGACAAGGACCTCCAGTAAGGAATTACTTTATATAGACACATAAATAGAGAGAATTTATACATAGTCACAGGAATCATTATCTAGAAACCATTCTGAAAAAACTATAAAAGAAGACTCTATTGAAACATAATGTCCTCACAGTGAGGCAAACAACATGGAAATTAACCCCTAGAAAACCCTAATAAACTTTTATTCCAAACAATTTTCCAACCAAAATAATCAATTGACTATGAATACACATCAGAATGAATTTAAACCTCAATTAAATATGATTATTATATTACACATGTTTCTTGGCCTTGCAAGAGAAGACATGAATGGGAATATTCATAAGTTATCTATGATTGTTCGATCTTTAAGAAAAGAGGAATTATAAAGGAACAACAAAAGTGGAGGGAGTTTCCATTTTCATTGGAGGGATATTCCAAGGATTGGTTGTATATTCTACTACCTAAAGAGACACATTATCGGGATGATATCCAAATAAGTTTCATGTAGTGATTATTCTAGGTCTCACAGAGTAATGAATAAATATGGAGATCTATTCCATCAAACAAAATAGTAGAGAGACCCTCTAAAATTATTGGTAAACATTCAAAAAGTTTTTTCCAAGCTACCCTCACCAAGCTATGGAATATCATCACTTCCTAGTTTTCTTCTATGAAGGGATACAGTATAATGATAGAATATTGGGATGCATCATCTAGAGAATCACTGATCAATAAGTCACTCATTGAATCTAGGATCATAATCTAGAAGATTAAAGATAATTAAATATATTTTTAAAGACGATATATAAGAAAAGAAATCATATATTAGGTAAAAAATTCTGACACATTACCATTGATTGAAACCAAACTACAAGAATTGGAAATATTTCTAAAATAGATGGATGTAAAATATGTGAAAAAAAAACTACCCCACCCCAGGTGTGTGTTATTTGTTCATCAACCCATCACATCATTGATCCTTCAATTGTGGTACAGTGTACAAAATGTTTTGTAGGTTCATTCCAATAATGATAGATTTAAAATAACCAACCACATATAAATGGGAAATCTCAGCAGGGATGTGGAGGCCAAAATATTAAAGGTATACACCTTTTTAGTAGCATTTCAAAAATCTGAACCATTTTCAACAATAATATATCCATAAATACTTTTAACAGGAACATGAACCACCTCATTCTTAATGAAAATCCTAAAAAATTGTCATCTAGTGAACCACTAGTAGAATTAATTAATGGAATAGAGATGGAAAAGATGAAACATATTGGGAAGGTTTTATAAGATAAATTTGTGAATGTATTTTAAATAACGTACAAAAACCCAAGAAAACATCCAAATAAAGAGATCCATCCCCAAAGAAAATTTTGAGAATGATCATCATAGACAGTGTAAAGGATATCTATACATCACAACCTAAGGAATATCAAGATGAAAAAGAATTTAGTGAGTTTGGAAATTATAAAAATTGTGTAAATATTCTAGAAGAGGAAAACACCCCACTTGTACAACAAGAAAAGTTGATTTAAGAAGAAAAAAATACATGATTTATGAAGTAAAGATAGGAAAATCTATTACAAATATGGAATATGGGGGAATAAATTCATCCCCCATCCATTTTCTTCATGATATATTTAGTCGAATAAAATTTTGTAATAGAATAATTAAAAATATATCCATGATACATTTCTAATTGATGAAATTAATATTACCATCTTAGGATCCATAAAGAATATTTTAAAATACACCAATATTATCACATTTAATTCAAAAATAAAAATTCACTGGATGGGAGTGAAATAATAAACCTTGGGAGAAGTATTTTAGCCATGATCACACGAAAATTACCAAAAATAGTCATGATAAAGGGATATATTCAATTCTTTACACCGTGTATTCTTAAAACAAATATTACATTTCTAATCTTGTTTATTCCATTAAATTAATGTATATCTCTATCTATTCATCTTTTAAAATAGTCTATTTTAATCCAATATCAGTTGTTTCCCAATTAGAAAATTGATCCAAAATATTTCCAGTGGATGTTTTGGAAGATATTATAGTAGGAGTTGAAGGAAATTTTTAACTAGATGACATTTATATTCTCTCTATTGAGTAATATAGAGAATATGATAAATGACACATTATTTTGGGAAGACCATTCCTAAATTTGGACAAAATAGTCATTAATATAAGGAAGTAGCCCTCATCCTATAATTGGGAGATAGAAATGGGTACTTAAATGTTCTTGAATCTAAGAGGAACCCTTTAAATAATCAGTCACTATTTGTAATTATAAATTAATAAGATATTGATACAATTGATTTATTAGGTATTCTTAGATAATTTTTAGCTTTAATATATACCCTTTCTTTAAAAACACCAAGAAATAAAATATTACACAAAAATATAAAAAAATTATTTGTAATCATCAACAAGAAATAACATAAAAATTCATTGATACTGTGTTATAAAAAAACTAAAACGATACACTTTGCTTGTGAGAATCATGATTATAAAGCTGGAAATTTGAATTCAATCTCATCTATGGAATAACCTCCAAATATGGAACAAAAATCTCTCCCATGTGAATTAAAATATATGTATCTTATAGAAAGATAAATATTTCTAGTTATATTAGCTGACCACTAATCCCAACACCAAGAGAAAATTTTAATTAACCTCCTGAAAAGAAACATTCAACTAAAATGGTAGAGCCTCAGAGAAATCTCTATAATAATCCCAAAGGTCTATTCCCTTATAATATTGGAAGATGGAGACTTGCAACCAGTTAAGAAACCCAGAAAAAACATAACCCAACAATAATGGAAGTTTTAAAAAATGAGATTCATAAAATTTTGGAAGCCAACATAATATACACAATTTTCAAATCATAATGGGGTATCCCCATGCATGTGGTTCCAATGAAAACTATTTTGACAATTATGACAAATCAGAATAATGAATTAATTCCAATAGGATTCCAAAATAGTAGGATGGTGTGCATTGGATATAGAAATATAAACCAATTCACCTAAATAAAACACTTCCCCATCCAATTTATATACAAAATTATAAAATGGTTTTCAGTAAGTACACATTACAGATCATTGATGGATTCTCTTGTTACTATAATTTTCCCATTACCCTAAAAGACCACGATAAGAAACAATTAACCAGTTATTTTGTACCCTTTTATGATATAAGGATTCAATTCAGATTATGTAATGATTTAAGTGCATTATAGTAGATTTTGGTACGTATTTTCTCAGATTACATGGAATACATCCTAGAGGAATTTTTGGATGAATTTACTATTTTTGAAAAGTCCTTTGATCACTCCTTAGTGAATTTGGGAAATGTTTGTAAAACCTTCATTGAGGAAAATATTATTTTTATTTTTATAAGTGTTGCCTTATGGTTAAAAATGTATATTGATGGTTCATATAATTAAACAAAAAAATGTATTAGGATGGATAAGACTAATGTTTATGTAATCAATTATTTATCATATTCCACCTATGTGAGACATATTTGTTCATTTTTAGGCCATCTGGGGTTTTATATAAGATTCATCAAAAAATTAGTATGATTTATCTTTTCCATTAAATATTTCTTTTTAAATAATTTTTTTTTCAATAATAATTATAGGGAGTCATTTGATAAACTAAAAGAAAAGTTTAATACCCCACCAATTATGCAACCCAAATATCAGGAGCACCCATTTGAGTTCGTGTTTAATGCCTCAAACTAAGATGTAGGATAATTAATCTCCAAAATAATTTATGGAATACCCAAAGGTATAACATATTACTCAATAACCTTGGATGAGACATAGTATAGTAACATAACTATAGAACAAGAATTACTTGGTGTTGTATTTTCTTTGGATCAATTTAGATCATTTTTACAGGGAACTAAAGTGGTTTTATATTCTAATCATGCACGACTTATGTACTTGATGAAAATAGTTGATTCAAAAAATACTGGTGATATGGATTCAAATCATGTATTAGTTTAACCTATAAATGAACAGGAGGAAGCGGTTTGAAAACCTTGATGAAAATCAGCACATTAGACTCCCAAAAACTTCTGAAATAGGCATTCCAAAACTGATCTCCCTCATTGATCACATACCTGGAGAGAAAATATACCTTGGGGAAGGTGATGTACTATGTATTGGAGTGAAATTGACTATCATCAATTACAATTTGATCCATTTTGAGAAACAATATAGAGGATATGAATTAAAAGTTTGGGGTGCACTACAAGATATCTCTACTATAACATCCCCCAAAAAATGGCCAAGCTAAAGTTACTAATTGGGAGATTAAAGGGATTTTGGAGAAAATAGTTAAACAATACCATTAGGATTAGAGGTGAAGCCTTAAAGAAATATTATGGGAATACCATATATCATATAAAAGACATAAAGTTATGAGACCCTACTGGATGTTTGTGGAAATGTTTTGTTATCTATTGGTAGAGTTAGTAAAAAACCTATTGAGATATAAAATACACGAATTAGAATTTGATGAGTATTGATAAAGATAGAAACCTCCAATTAGTGGAATTTTAGGAAATCATAAGAGAGGATTTTAAAAACACTGGAATTTTCTAGGAGAGAACACGTGGAACATAAATAGATAATCCGTCAAAAGAACATCAAAATAGGTTACCATGTACTAATATACAATTCAAAACTAAAGTAAATGATAGTTATGATTTGATCCTGATGGTAAGGATATTTTATAGTTACTAATTTCTACCCCTTTGGGGAAATTAATATTAAGATATAAATATATGTAATAACATTAAATGAATATTTGGAGAGACGAAAAATATTCAATGAGAATATACCGCAAGAAAAAGTGAGAGATCCTACACTATCCATACCATATACTAATTTTTTCCATGAGCTTAGTTCAAGAAAAAAATAGTAAACAAAATTTATTCTGGGAGGTAACCCAATGTTTACTATTTTCATAAGATTTTAGATTTGGTCACCTCTTTCCTTCATCCCTTTGTCTTTAATGGAATGTCTCTTACATAGGTATGATTTTTTATAGTAATGTCAATAAGAAGCCACTTGAAAATATAAGGAAGTAATGAAAAAGTTTCATGTGAATGTGGAGATCATTATTTATATTCCTTATGTTTACAACATCCTCCAAGGTTTTGTAAATATATTTTGAACTAGATATTATAGCTTCTATATTTACATAAAAATTTCATTCCATTTTTTGGGTAAATTCCATTACATGAATAATATATGAGACATTAATTTTTTAATAATCCAGTGATTCCATTATTTATGTTTCATTGATAATTATATTTAATGATTAAATAGGTTACTTTAATTTAATAAAATGAACAATGCATTTTAAAATGAGGACTCAGTGGTTGTGGGAATTAATGGGTTCATGTAAATGAAATTTCCTTATCATTTTAAACTTTTAATTTTTGAAAATAATTTAAATTATTTTTTAATTGTTATTTATTCCATGAATGATTTTACAATATCAAACTTCTAATCCTATGAGGATTTCTAGACTAGTTAATTCAAATTCAATCTTGATCATATTTCTTGAGTGATCATGGGAAATGTTACTAGCTTATGGAACTTGGTTTTGAACATGTAAAATCTATAACTTTACAAAACCACATTTATGATGATTGAGTTATATTTTGAAAAAACCCTATCCTTATCACCACCTTTACATACACCACCCTTCATATCACAGAGACCATGAATTCCCTAGTAAATAATGAGCTATGTTTCCAGCAAATTTTTCCATTTCTAACAACCTATTTGTATTTGTATGATATTAGAAATATGATGCTTGGGTGAGCAGGGAGTAATGGTGGATTACATGAAATACATTGTATGTAAAATTATAGATAATGCTACATTGTGTATTATAGAAGCTTTTTGAATCATTATGATTTATTTTCTCTCCTACAGAATAAAAAAATTGAAAAATGATTGGGTTTAGACTTAGATGAATGAAAAAATAACCATTACTAGACTAACTATTTTTATCATTTTTTGTTAGGTGGGGGATCTGATTTTTCATCTAAGCATGAATTTAGAATAAAAATTGAAAAAGGTACATTTAAAAAAAGAAAAAAATGTGTATAAAAGAATAAGAAAATAAATAGTATTAAAATAATTCCATATTTTTTATTTTGATCTTAACTTTAAATTGAGATTGAAGAAATAGGAATGTGTCCTTTAATGGGGTAAATTTTATTGAGATTTCACATTTGATATAATGTTTTATACATTATATTGGATCCACATCAATTAGAATTAATTTTTAAAAACATCAATTCCTACAAACTATTGGCCTTAAAGTCTTTTGAACCATTATTGAAATCCCTCATGATTTAATGGGAATATTTTTATAAGATGGATAAAGTATTTCATTTTCTACCCTATAGATAAAGAGCATTATCATGAACCGAGTTGGGTCACTTTTTTAATCTGCGCCCGAATCGATCTATGGCATGTCTTGAAGGTAATTTCAAATCCCCTTGGGCTAGAAACTAGTGTCGAGCATCAAAATAAAGCAATTGATAATAACTTGTCCCAAAAACTAAAGACAAATAAAAGAATATAAACTAAATAAATTGGCATCGGGAATAAAAATAAACTATATAGTGAAACAAACCTCAAGTGAACTTGTGGGTCACCATGGAACATAAAACCCACACTTGCTCCAAGAGGGATCCAAACTAGTGGAACCAGAACTAGAAAATAGAGTAATCATGAGCTCTGGGATGCTAAGTATGAATTACAAATAGCCAATATTCTATTTCCCCTTGCCTTTTAATGGAATCTCAATGATGATAGATTTAAAATATTACATATTAAAATAACATTTTCATTCATTTTAAAATCATGTAACATGTTTTCAATTTTAAAAAGTGTTTCTCTTACACTATATTTTCAAAACAGTTCCAAGCATTCATCAACATGAAAAAACAAAATGAAAAATGTTTAAGTTGAAAACATTTATGTTTAAATGGAGGAAAGAAGATCTAAGAAACTAAAATGAACATCCCTTCAAAAAAAGTATGTCATAAATGATCACAATGGTAATAACTATAGGTAACTATCACAACTGAGACTTTAGAAACCTCGTACATTAGTCAAATGTGTTATTGAAACCATGACCAACTGGGTTCTCGTGCATGATCCACTAGTAGGGAAAACTATCATAACCTAGTGGTCTCCAATAATCTTAATATTTTGTTAGGGTTCTAATCATAAATATTTTCAGATGAAACCGAGACAAATCACTCCTGAATCATCTAGTGTACTAGTCCTAGTATTCCCACCAAGGTACTTGCGGTTACCCATGTCCTATATTTCAAATGGTGGTGAGGGTTTATCAAATAGAAATAAATGAACATAAAATTATATTTATCCAAAACCCATTCAACCTATAACCACTATTCTATATCCTTAAGAACATTCCTCCTTTTTCATGTCACAAAATTCATAAGCCTCAACACTTGGAGAATATCACAAATCATTAGTTTACACTTTCATAACAATTCTCAAACTAGTGGGAATGCCTCAAGATGGGTTTTACACTTTTGGAAACCATTCTCAAAGTGTAAAATGATCCTCATTTCATTACAAGGAGTTTTAACATTTTAGAAAACTCTATTTCTCAACAACTTTATGTTCCAAAAATCATCTAAAATCACACCTTCTCAACCAATGAACCACACATTTAAACGAAAGACTGAAAAAAAAATTAAATTTACAAAAGAAATTTGGAATACTCATTAAACACTAAAACCATTAAAGAATCCAATTTTTAATATTTAGCATTAAAGATAAATTGATCATTAGAAATACACCACTATTTCCATCATATTGAGAAACATCTTTCGATATGAAAAACATACATCGATGCTTAGTTAAATTATGTAAAACAAACAAATAATTGTTTCAAACAATCTAAATTAGACCCCATATCATGTGAATAGTATATAAAAATAAAGCATATTTTGAAAAAAATAGGAAATCAATGTTTTCAAATTAAATGGCTTGGCGTAGGGATTCAGCATCAAAATACACAGCTTTTCATAAAGGCATCCTGAGACCACTTCACCTATAATCATAAACATTTTCACATATATATATATATATATATATACCCTTTGATTCAAAGTACATATTACCCACAACATGAGGGAATATGTACAATGAGGATACATTTATATACATGCTTACCTAAACATATATATTTATGCTTTTGTTGTCGATGAATTGTTTTCACGCCACGATGACCAAAAAAATGCTACAACAATAAAAATATTCTTATAATAATCAATGTAACAACCCGAAATTTTGAATAAATATTGTTTCCTAATTTTATGTGTTATTTTATTTTTTATACTCAACAAAAATGTTTCATTTGATAACATGAGTATAATTAAAATGATACTGTTGGTTTTTGACTGTTATATGACCATTGGTCAATATGACCACTAGAAACTAAACGTTTTGATTATTGTCTCTAAATACAAGTAATCTTGGTTAATTAATATAGAAAGAAGATTCAATGGCCTCACCCAGTAGTCTTGGACCGATCGAAGCCCATCTAACAGAACATGGGAAGGAGGTAGCACCACTGAGCTTTGCTCTGGACCAAACCCAAGCTGAACTTCATCGTATAAAGCTATAATGGGATCGCCTTCGCGAGAAGTTCAAACTGATAGAAATTACTACTCGTGCGATGTTGGCCGAGCCTCCCTCAGATTCTCTCACCTTAGCACCCCTTACACTTAGGTCCTATGCTGGTGTGATAAGGGTCTATGTAAGGATACCGTAACTGTCTTGTGTAATCCTTTGTTTTAAATAAAACTTCCTATTTCTTTTATGAATTATCAAATGACCGGATAAAGATAGTATGCATATTTTTGATAAATTTTAGAAAATGGATATTTTAAATATGTTTATGTAAACCCTAAATAATTAAAAATTTGTAATGATTTTTAAAAAATGGTCTTCTACAATTATGTTAAGTACGAAATTTAGAGTCTAATAAGATCAACTTGATTTTTGATGAATAGTACATTATGAATAGTGATTTTAAGATTAGGATTAATAATGTGTCCAAATGGATTAATAATCTCACTTAAAGAATGTATTAAAATAAGCTAGGAACTTTGATTAAGTAATGTGATTCAATAAAATGGTTAAATAACGGTTTCATAAATCTTTATTCAAGTATTAGTTTTTTCAGGTGAATAGTGTTTTTTATTTAAAAATTTAATTAAAAATATTTAGATAATTATTTTTATAAAACAGATTTCATTTTTGAACTCAGAGCACCGATATTATGCTATGGTAATTTTTGGGGTTTTTTCTGAAAAAAATGAATTTTCGGTGAATAGTGTTTTTATTTAAAAATTAAATTAAAAATATTTAAAAAATTATTTTTATAAAATGGAGTTCATATTTGTAATCAGATTGTTTATATTTGGTTAAGGTGAAATTTTGGGATTATTCTGAGAAAGTTGAATTTTCAATGAATAGTAAAAATACAGTTTTTAAGTTACGGGTGTTTAATGACATCATTAAATGATGTATTAAGTTTGTAATCAATATGTTCAAATTATGAATAGTTAGATAAGGTATGAGGTGTCCCAAGTGTCTAATACCATGGTCAAATAACATGGGCAAGCCCATGGTTTTTCCAAAACCACTAATGAGGTGTCCCTTTGCCATTAATGCCTTGTCCCCTCACTCTCCCTAAAAATACCAATCCATCCTCTAATACATTCGACTCCCCAATATCCCCCAACGAAATTATGGTCTCGTTACCTCCCAAGGAGTCCTCCCAAGGTGCCCCCAAGCCCTCAAGGTCCAAATCTTTGAGTTTTAAGAGTTACGTTTTAAGGTAAGGGATCTGACCTCTCTCTTTCATTTCAAGTAATCTCTTTTATGTCATTCCTTTTATGCTCCATGTTCTTATGTTGGAGGATGTTCTTTTATACTCCTCTTACTGACCTTTTCATGTTCATATAATGAGAGATCCCCTCTTTCTCTCATTATTTCGTTTTATGATGTTTTAAGTGGCGTCCTTAGGCTGCCGAAATTTTTGTAACGGATTCTTTCTCTCTTCTCATTTTTCAAGATCTATTTTCATGTAAAGTATTTCAAGTTCCTTTTTATTATGTTGGGGTATGATCTCTAAATTTATCATACTGATCTTTTATGATCATATGATGAGATACCCCATTTGATCTCTTCAGCTCAGTATTTTGAAGTTTTAAGTCGCGCCGTTAGGCTGCCGAATTTTTAAGTGGTTCTTCACCCTTCTCATTTTGAAGTTCTACTTTCATGTCAATTCTTTCAAGTTCCTTTTTTTTATGTTGGGGTATGATCTCTATATCTATCATACTGGACTCTTATGTTCATATGATGAGAGACCCCATTTGATCTCTTCAATTCAGTATTTTGAAGTTTTAAGTGGCGTCGTTAGGCTGTCGAATTTTTAAGTGGTTTTTCACCCTTCTCGTATTGAAATTCTACTTTCATGTCAAGTCTTTAAAGTTACTTTTTAATTATGTTGGGGCATTATCTCTATATATATCATACTTAACTTTTATGTTCACATGATGGGAGACCCTATTTTATCTTTTCAAATCATTTTTGTTGAAGTTTAAGTAACGTCGTTAGGCTGCCGAACTTTCATAAGAGAAATCTAATTTTTGTCTTCCTTCCATGTTTTTAATTTCAAATGGTATGTACTTGAAATTTCATTACCATGATCATGTATCCTTATTATTCTGTCCATCTACTATTTTATGGGTCATTTATGAATGTTTGACCCATTTTCCCTCCCTTTTTAATGTCTTCTAAAACCTCGTAACATAGCTGTTATGCTGCAGAATTTCCGTCTCAAAATGTCTCTCTCTTTTTCTAAAGTTCTTTTATATTATTAAGTGAATACTAAAAACTCTTTTTTTTAAAGGGGTATTCACATATATACCAAAATTTTCTATTTTAAATTCTGGGATTTACATTCATGAGACCCACCTTCCTTTTCTGTGGGTTTTAAAGTGACGTAAAGAACTTGTCTTTAAAGCAGTTTTTAAAACGTTATGATTATGAAATGAAAACCATTTATTTTATGCTATATGGGTTATTTATGAAATGTTTGATGATGATATATGTGGATCACATGATAATAAAGTCAAATTTAAGGGTGCGCCCTGATAGAGCTCCAATGCATTGGGTAATGATGTAACCACTAGAGATTACAATTTTCACGATACCTTGGTGAATAACCTTGGTAATTTTCAAATGACACCTTGGGGATGGACCTTGGTGATATGTTCATGATGTTCTATGTTAAATGATGTAGCCACATTTTCAAGTTATGAAAAATTTTATTTTTACTATGATATGCCTCCTTATTTCATTTTCATGCCTTAATGTTCTTTTTCATGACCTTATTGAAGTATCTCAAGTTCACATGTAAAATGTTTCTCTTGTTTTCCTTACTGGGCTTTTTTCTCACCCTTTCTTTTGATGTATGCTCCCAGGTTATGTGATGCAGTAATGAACATATGATGAACATGAGGAGAAGCCTTTCAAGTGTTTTAGAAGAATGTTTTATGTTTTCATGTTTAAAGTTCCTGGTTTCCAAGACACTAAACCTTAAAGATCCTCGGTTTTGTAAAATGTAATGAAAGTTTATGTGATAAGGAGGCGGGATTCTATAGTTGATATCAAAGGATGGTTTAGTTTTTTGTGGAAATTAGGATATGAAAAATCTAGGAAGGACCCTATAAAAAAGTTTAAATATAGGAAATCTTCCTGGTATTTTGGTGAGTATTGAGTAAGGGGTTTCCAAGAAAATACATCCCTGTCTGGATACGAGCAGGTAGAGGTGGCTCTGGCACAGATGTACATAGGGGTAAAACCTGAAAACACTGCTTTGAGATAGACTCAAACAAGAACTGGTACAGGACAACGGGCCTTGCTGCACTCTTGGTTACGACACTCCCGGGGGGATATTCTTTGGTAAATTCATAAGCTTAGTATGAACCATTATTAAAGGAACAAGGATAAAACAAAATAGAGATTCACATAAGAATATATGATCATGGATAACCTAGATTGGAACCTAGGGGATCACAAGTTAGGATATACTTTTATTCTACATGTTTATCCTTTTATGCTTAAAGTTTCCTTTTCATGATTATTAGCTAAGTAAATAAGCCCCTAATTATAGTTTTTTTTCATAGTTAATGGCGGGAAATCGAAGAACATGTCCCAAAAACCAATGTGATAGGAAATGCGACGATTGTCATATTAATATGATAGAGATGATTAGGGGGTTAAAAAATGATTATTATTTTGGAATATGTTCACTATTTTGGGGACCCTATATGATCGAGGTAAATAGATTACTACGGTATTTTCATTAAGGCGTATGTTTGACTTATATTTTGAAGAATCGGTGAATTTATGGTGGACTTGTAGTAATTTAGGTTACTTATGGGAATGATTAACCTATATTGGGTAAAATATGTTTAGTTTAGATAATTTTGTTATAAGATGTTAGGAGTGGTTGATGTTGTTTGGAGATGAACAATGAAGTTTATTTTGGAAGACTATGTTATCAAATCCTTCTTGTATTTGGGTTTCAATCTTAGTTTGGTTTATTTTAAGGAATTTTAAGGACCGTTATTTATGGGATGGTCTATGATGAACTTTGGTTATTACCATGGAACATTGAAGATTTAAAATTAGTTTCCATTCCTATGGGATTCTTCCTTTTTGAAGTGTTGTTTAACCTTACCCTTTCTGTTTTTGGGATAATGTTTAAAGACATAAGAAATAGATAGTTAATCTTTTGTGGATTATGTGATTATCTAGAAGATGATTCTTGTGTTTTGATGAGACCAAGTAGTTTTGAATGCTCATCGTTTGGGAGAAAAGATTAGTTTTGGTAGAAACTTATTAAAGGGTGAAACTATACATGAAGGTAGATATATTTCCTTATGTTTTTGTTCTATGTTGTAAATTAATTCCTCAAAATTATGAAAAGGAATGTAAAAAAAACGTTGTTGGTTTACGTTTCCTACTAGGTAATCAAAGATCGTTTATACACATCATAAGTTTGGGATTTTCTTATGGTTAACTTTCTCCTAATCATGTTCTCTGTCACTCTCCCTCAGAACTTGACCCTTTGTTTTCTCCTCCATGTCCATGTTTTCCTACATGGAATCCTAGTGTGGGCTAACTCGGGTGACCTTCGTACTTCCCTTTCTTTCTTTTAAAGTAAAAGTTTTACTGACTCCTTTTCCGATGTGATACTTTCAATGAAATTTCAAAACCTAATTTAAAAAAAAATTGCGAGGACGCAATTTCTTAAGGGGGGAAGATTGTAACAACCCGAAATTTTGAATAAATATTGTTTCCTAATTTTATGTGTTATTTTATTTTTTATACTCAACAAAAATGTTTCATTTGATAACATGAGTATAATTAAAATGATACTGTTGGTTTTTGACTGTTATATGACCATTGGTCAATATGACCACTAGAAACTAAACGTTTTGATTATTGTCTCTAGATACAAGTAATCGTGGTTAATTAATATAGAAAGAAGATTCGATGGCCTCACCCAGTAGTCTTGGACCGATTGAAGCCCATCTAACAGAACTTGGGAAGGAGGTAGCACCACTGGGCTTTGCTCTGGACCAAACCCAAGCTAAACTTAATCGTATAAAGCTAGAACGGGATCACCTTCGTGAGAAGTTCAAACTGATAGAAATTACTACTCGTGTGATGTTGGCCGAGCCTCCCTCGGATTCTCTCACCTTATCACACCTTACACTTAGGTCCTATGCTGGTGTGATAAGGGGCTATGTAAGGAGACCGTAACTGTCTTGTGTAATACTTTGTTTTAAATAAAAATTCGGATTTCTTTTATGAATTTTCAAATGACCGGATAAAGATAGTATGCATATTTTTGATGAATTTTAGAAAAAGGATATTTTAAATATGTTTATGTAAACCCTAAATAATTAAAAATGTGTAATGATTTTCAAAAAATGGTCTTCTATAATTATGTTCAGTATGAAATTTAGAGTCTAATAAGATCAACTTGATTTTTGATGAATAGTAAATTATGAATAGTGATTTTATGATTAGGATTAATAATGTGTCCAAATAGATTAGTAATCTCACTTAAAGAATGTATTAAAATAAGCTAGGAACTTTGATTAAGTAATCTGATTCAATAAAATGGTTAAATAACGGTTTCATAAATCTTTATTCAAGTATTAGTTTTTTCGGGTCAATAGTGTTTTTTATTTAAAAATTTAATTAAAAATATTTAGATAATTATTTTTATAAAACGTATTTCATTTTTGAACTCAGAGCACCGATATTATGCTATGGTAATTTTTGGGGTTTTTTCTGAAAAAAATGAATTTTCAGTGAATAGTGTTTTTATTTAAAAATTAAATTAAAAATATTTAGAAAATTATTTTTATAAAATGGATTTCATATTTGTAATCAGAGCGTTGATATTTGGTTAAGGGAAATTTTTGGGATTATTCTGAGAAAGTTGAATTTTCGATGAATAGTAAAAATACAGTTTTTAAGTTACGGGTGTTTAATGACATCATTAAATGATGTATTAAGTTTGTAATAAATATGTTCGAATTATGAATAGTTATATAAGTTATGATGTGTACCAAGTGGCCAATACCATGGGAAAATACCATGGGCAAGCCCATGGTTTTTCCAAAACCACTAATGAGGTGTCTCTTTGCCATTAATGCCTTGTCCCCTCACTTTCCCTATAAATACCAATCCATCCTCTCATCCATTCGACTCCCCACTCTCCCCCACCTATGTTCTGGTCTCATTACCTCCCAAGGAGTCCTCCCAAGGTTCCCCCAATCCCTCAAGATCCAAATCTTTGAGTTTTAAGAGTTACGTTTTAAGGTAAGGGATCCGACCTCTCTCTTTCATTTCAAGTAATCTCTTTTATGTCATTCATTTTATGCTCCATGTTCTTATGTTGGAGGATGTTCTTTTATACTCCTATTACTGCCCTTTTCATGTTAATATAATGAGAGATCCCATCTTGCTCTCATTATTTCGTTTTATGAAGTTATAAGTGGCGCCGTTAGGCTGCCGAAATTTTTGTAACGGATTCTTTCACCCTTCACATTTTTCAAGATCTATTTTCATGTAAAGTATTTCAAGTTCCTATTTATTATGTTGGGGTATGATCTCTAAATTTATCATACTGATCTTTTATGATCATATGATGAGAGACCCCATTTGATCTCTTCAGTTCAGTATTTTGATGTTTTAAGTGGCGCCGTTAGGCTGCCGAATTTTTAAGTGGTTCTTCACCCTTCTCATTTTGAAGTTCTACTTTCATATCAATTCTTTCAAGTTCCTTTTTTTATGTTGGTGTATTATCTCTATATCTATCATACTGGACTCTTATGTTCATATGATGAGATACCCCATTTTATCTCTTCAATTCAGTATTTTGAAGTTTTAAGTGGCGCTGTTAGGCTGCCGAATTTTTAAGTGGTTTTTCACCCTTCTCGTTTTGAAGTTCTACTTTCATGTCAAGTATTTAAAGTTCCTTTTTAATTATTATGGGGAATTATATCTATATCTATCATACTGAAGTCTTATGTTCACATGATGGGAGATGCTATTTTATATTTTCAAATCATTTTTGTTGAAGTTTAAGTAACGTCGTTAGGCTGCCGAATGTTCATAAGAGAAATCTAATTTTTGTCTTCCTTCCATGTTTTTCATTTCAAATGGTATTCCCTTGAAATTTCATTAACATGATCATGCATACTTCTTATTATGTCCATCTACTATTTTATGGGTCATTTATGAATGTTTGACCCATTTTCCCTCCCTTTTTAATGTCTTCTAAAACCTCGTAACATAGTCGTTATGCTGCAGAATTTCCGTCTCAAAATGTCTCTCTCTTTTTCTAAAGTTCTTTTATATTATTAAGTGAATACTCAAAGATCTTTTTTCTAAAGGGGTATTCACATATATACCAAAATGTTCTATTTTAAATTCTGTGATTTACATACATGAGGCCCACCTTCCTTTTCTGTGGGTTTTAAAGTGACGTAAAGATCTTGTCTTTAAAGCAGTTTTTAAAACGTTATGATTATGAAATGAAACCCATTTATTTTATGCTATATGGGTTATTTATGAAATTTTTGATGATGATATATGTGGATCACATGATAATAAAGGCAAATTTAAGGGTGTTCCCTGATAGCGCTCCAATGCATTGGGTAATGATGTAACCACTAGAGATTACAATTTTCATGATACCTTGGTGAATAACCTTGGTAATTTTCAAATGACACCTTGGGGATGGACCTTGGTGATATGTTCATGATTGTCTATGTTAAATGATGTAGCCACATTTTCAAGTTATGAAAAATGTTATTTTTATTATGATATGCCTCCTTATTTCATTTTCATTCCTTAAAGTTCTTTTTCATGACCTTATTGAAGTATCTCAAGTTCACATGTAAAATGTTTCTCTTGTTTTCCTTACTGGGATTTTTGCTCACCATTTCTTTTGATGTATGCTCCCAGGTTATGTGATTCAGTAATGAACCTAGGATGAACATGAGGAGAAGACTTTCAAGTGTTTTAGAAGAATGTTTTATGTTTTCATGTTTAAAGTTCCTGGTTTCCAAGACACTAAACCTTAAAGATCCTCAGTTTTGTAAAATGTAATGAAAGTTTATGTGATAAGGAGGTGGGATGCTATAATAAAAGGCTTCAAAAGTTATTACAAATCCACACAATCCATTCAAACAAACACTACACAAAAAAATGTCACCATTTAAACACCCAAATTATATTTCAAAATCATATGCACTCTAATAAAGTTCTAAAAAGTGATCTTCACGACCTAAAAAATTTGATAAAACCTTTAAACTATTTATAAAACACATTTTTAACATTTATATTATTTAATAAATCATTTCAAATATTCGTAAAACAATTTTATAGAGTATCCCATGACATTACACGACAAACAAATTGAAGGCACACTTTTTTGATCAAATATACCAACTTAATATATCAAAAAAAATGTGTAGCCTTGTAAAATTTAATAAACTAGTTGAGAAATTTTTAAAACCCTAACCAATTGCATGACATGGGTTTTCATATAAAATTAACCCTAATACATATAAATAAGGTACTTAAATAAACAAACACAAGTGAAAATTTTTCAAAAACAAAATTTTCACCCCACATATTAATCAAGTAGCACATTAAATTAACTAAGAACAAAAAATATTTAGTAGAATAATGGTTATACATAGAAACACAAATCTGTGATGCTGAAAATGCCAAAATTTTGGGGTGAAAATTCAATTGCACCCTAATCGCACCAAAAGGAACCCAAAGTGAACCCTAATTCCAAATATTGAACAAAAATACCAAATATTCTGATCCTAATTTGACACTATAACTATATGAAATATGAAATTCCCAAATAACTAGTACTTTGAGTAAGAAGAAAATGACCAGAGGGAGAGGGTGTGGCAGTGGGATCGCATGAGGGAGGGTAGTGAGTTCACCATTGCTAAAGGAGGTGGTCAGCGGGTTCATGTTCACCGGAGGATGAGGGAGGCCGACTGGTTCGGTGGTGTGCGCAAGAAGGGGCACATGGCATTTAATTGGTGGCGTATGGGGGACAACCAGACGGTGAGTAGGGTGGTGCAAGGGTAGTGGGGCACCATAAGTGGTTTACTAGAAGGGAGATGACTAGGGGTGGGTGACATGCATATAGTGGGTAGAGGGGTGGGGTGGAAGGATAGGCTAAGGGGGTGAGGCATGTTGTGGAGGGGGTGAAAACCCTACCAAAAAAGAAAACAACAAATAAAAAATATAAACTGAAAATAAACAACCTACAATAAAATAAATAATAATAATTTTTAAAAATTATAGTACTAAGGTTAATACTTTTATATTAATAATAATAACTTAATAAAAATAACAACCCAATTAAAATATTGAATATAATAATAATAATCATAATAATCATAATAACCATAATATTGTTTTTATTATTATTAAAACAACTCTAAAATAATTTAATTTTACTTATTTTTTTCATTTTATTTTGAAATCAACATACTATTTATTTTGTTAATTAACTTGTTAACCACCCACCTGGAATGCTGCACGATCATTAGGTGAAGCCCCTCAGCTTTGACTATGCACTAGACATTACAAGGAAAAAACACACATTTATCAGTAAAAATGAAAAAAATCAACTGGATATATCATTCACCTCGATAAATCATTCGAAACCCAGATAAAATAATAAAATAAAAATTATTTAGAAGTCCGGGTATGACAATTCTCCCCACCATAATTTTTTCCGCCCCCAGAAAACCTTTACAAGGTTTAATTGAAAGAATGGACCAATATTCTGTTATAACACAAAGAGATTCTTGAATGAGTGAAAAAAAAAGGATGTTAAGAACACTGTCAGCATGAAATGAGGCTTACAAGTCGAACTAGGGAGGCTGAAATGGACTCTCCTCTAAGAGCCACCCACCCAATAGTTTAAAAATATCTAGTGTATCAATCAAAGGAAGGGGAACATTCACTACATTCAATCCAAACTCTTGATCCAAAACACCCCATGCTTCACCAATCGAAACCCACACCAGTTTCCTGAAAAAAAAAAACAAGATAGAATAGATCGCAATTAATAATCCCATAACCTTAATTAATCAAAACCGTAGGGAGTGCTCCTATCTAAACATTTACTTAAGTACGGGACATGAAATGAGGTTTCTCCAAAAAAGACCACCCACTACCAAGTCAACATCAGATCCTCGACAGGATCACCAACATGGGGTGGCCCACACAGACCCCCCACCATAAATAATGAGCTAACATCATTCATCCCAATGGAGTTTAAGCGATTCCCATGGTGTGTCTACCCACCATAAGGACGATATAGATTAACTGGTCAGGATGGACCAATATAAGATACCAGACATGGGATGACCTAGGATCTTCCCTCACCAACTAATCTCCCACTACAAGGGACATGATTTAAACAACACCAATCCAATCAGAAGACACTATGTGACTCACTACTTCTACATTCATTACCTTTTTTAGATTAATCCAAACAAACCAAAATCATAATATACATACAAGGTTGTTCATTCAAGGAAAACTAAACAGGGGGTCTCTCCCAATAGGGTACCTACACTGAGGTTCAAGGAAATAAAACAGCCCTGCCACCTTATAACAAAGGATGGAGTCCTCCACCTACATAAAAACAAATGAAACGAAACTGTCACATTAAAAGCCTAAATGATCCCCATTTTTTGATACTAAATATAGAAATTGGACCACGGCCCCTTACTTATTAGGGGTTCATAACTATACACAAACTTCACTCTAAGACCTATGGATGGAGATCTATTGAATGAATCATATTCTATCTCGCATTCAACCATTAAAGTCTCCAAGAAAAACTCATCCTACTAGTTCTACAAACACCCATACCCCAATCTAGACAACACCAAAAGACACAGCAAACTCCAACATCCACTTGCTCCCACCTAACACTTTCACTGAAAACAAGGGAATAGCATATGCCTACACACTATCCTCATCACTCTAAACACGAAATAGTAGAAGAAATAATATTCATATTCCACCTTCACTCATAACTGTGAAATTCAATGTTTCCCAAATGAAAACCACCTTCTTGATAAAATAAAAATTCTCAATAGTTTTCATAGCTGTCACCCTTGAAATCGAGTTGTATAATGTCACTAAACATGACCCTTGAATCTGAAAAGGATTTTATCAGGAGTGGAACCTTGAACTGAGTCACAAAAAGAGTGAGATTATTCTATGTATCCATTACAAGCTCTCATGACAAAATTTATTAAAAAGGAAGCTTATATCCAACCCTTACACAGATAAAACCAATGTTACATTGAAAGAACTTTTTATGATATCAGCGAAGGCAATGGGGCAGCCAATTCCCAACAACCTAGACTAGTTTTTGCTTTTCCCAATTGAATTCCATTCACCACTCCCAGGTGGAATCTTCAGATTTAGCGATGTCAAACTTCACCTTTGTTCTTAAAGCGACTCAGGGAGACTAATGATTTATTTAACTCCACTCACATCCACTCTTCCGTGGTTAAAGAATTTACTTAATCGAAAAAGGGAAGGTGAATTTTATTCTTAAACTTATGAAAAAATCCTTACATTAATCAATGGGAGGATCTCCCAATGGATAATCACCCGTGGTCACACTTCAATCATGCATTAACTCATTATGGGTGCCTACCCTAGCCAACATGAGAAATCCAATGGCCCAATGAAACTGATCCCCTAGCCAAAATCTTACCACCAGAAACTTAAAATTTTATGATTGAAACCTACCCAATGGTATCTCAAACATTTTTCTACAAAAAACCATTAACTTTTATATCAAACTGACTCACCGAAAAAAACCAAACTTAAAACAACACATAAAGAAGAAGAGTTCTCAAGATTGAACCACCCCAAACAATATAATCTTAAATAGAAGAAGACACCAGACGATACAAGAAGAAATTAGTGTTGGCAGGTGACTCATAGATAGGTGTGGCGGCCATATGCTGGTCACACCACCATTATGGAGTGTGTTCCAGGGAAATTTCCCTAGCTAGACAAGGCTTTTCAGACCATGTGAGATCACTAAAACCATTGAACCAAATCTATTTTAATTTCCCAACTATCAATCAACAACACCAAGAGCCAAATGACCAAAATAAATCCTAGAATCCCATGTTTACTCAAGTCTCATCATGAGGTGTAATAGCCAGGCACCAAACTTGTAACCAAAACAAAATGTTCTGACAGTCCTAGATCTGATCTACCCAGACTCTTCCCAAGTAACATAACCCAAATGACTGTTACCTCCTTTATATCATTTTTTCATGATCCAGGCTGAGATTATATCTGAACTAGTGTCTGACCTGGTCTTTGGCTTTCCATGAGTAGAGTTCTCGATCCCCACGGGTAGGAAACTAGTGTTGGGAATCCAAATAATTTTGTTGGTAATGATTTAACCCAAAAAAGAAAAACAAATAATTGAAGATAAACTGAATAAACTAGATGCCAGAATAAAAATAAAAAATATAGTGATACAAACCTCAAGTGACCTTGTGGGTCACCATGGAACATAAAACCCACACTTTCTTAAAGAGAAATCCAAACTTGGGAAAGATAAAATAGGAAAATAGAGTAGGTGTGAGAATAGAGATGCTCATTATGAATGGAAAATATCCACAATGCCCTATGCCCTTTCTTTTAAAAGGATACACAACCATTATAGTTTGGATATAAGACATATTTAAATACAATTATTATTATTTTCTAAATAAACTAACAAGATTAAATATTTAAGTAATGTGTTTCTATTCCACAATATTTTTAAAATAGTTCCAAATATTCATCAACATTCCAAAATGAAAGGAATGTAGCTTAAATTAAAAACATGGATTTTTAAATTGATGAAAAAATCATGATGCAACTAAAATGAAAATAATTTCACAAAAACCATGTCATAAATGAGATCCATGATCATAAATATAGTTAACTACATCAGGTGTGTCTCAAGGAACCTTGTACCTAAGAAAAATGGGGGTATAGAAACCATGACCCACTATGTTGTCATACACAAGCCACTATTAGGGAACACACCCATAGACTAGTGGTCTCCAGTAATCATAATGTTTATTTAGTGTTGTAATAATAAATCCTTCAAGATAAAACTAGGACAAACCACTTCTAAATCATCTAGACTACTAGTCCTTATTAACACACTTAGGTACCTAGGGTAAAACATGTGCTCTATTTCTTATAGTGGTGAGGTTTTACCACAAGAACATAAATGAACATAATTTTTTTTCCAAACCCCATTTAACCTATCACCACCATTCTCCCTCATTAATATCATTCCTCCCTCTTTCACTTCACACAATACATAATCCTCAACACTAGGAATATATCAGAAATCAAAAGTTAACACTTTCATCACAATTTTCAAACTAGGGGAATGCCTCAAGAGGGGTTTTACACTTTTGAAACCCATTATCAGTGTTCCAAATTGTCCCCATTTCATTACATGGAATTTTTAAAATTTTACAAAGCATTGTCTCTCAACACCTTTAACTTCCAAAAATTATTTAAAATCACACCTTCACAACCAAGGAACCACACATTTAAAATAAAGCTATAAAACAAGTTTAAATCAGTGCAACCCATATGAAACACTCATTACACACTCAAATTTAAGGAATCCACTTTTAAATATTTAACATTAAAGATCAATTGATCTTTATAAATACACCATTATTTGGAACAAAGATAGAAACATGTTTCAAATTGAAAAGCATGCGCTGGATATTATATAAATTATTTTAAAAAATTAATAACTATTTCTAACAATCACAACCAGACCACATAGAATGAGAATACTATATAGATGTAATTTTTTTTTAAAAATAGTCAAGTAAATATATATTTTAAATTAAAGGGGTATTCTTAGGGATCCTACCTCAAAACACGCAGCTTTTGATGATGGAAGTCTGAGACCACTTCACCTACACACATATAAATATTCCTATATATATAACCTTTGATCCAAATTAAATATTACCCATGCCATGAGGTAATATGTACAAGGAGGATACATGTATATAAATTCTTAGATATGTATATACATATAGGCTTTGGCTTCCAACGACTCGAGTTCGCACCACGATAACTAAAAAATACTAAAATACTAAAAAAGAGCATAATAATCAAAAATATATTCAGAACTTATGTCACATTCACACAATAAATCCAAGGAACAATACATATATAGAAGTTTCCATTTACACACCCAAATAACATTTCAAAAATCATACGCACTCTAATAAAATTCTAAAATATGATCTTCACCACATAAACATTTTGATAAAACCTTTACACCATTTATAAAAAAAACATTCACCACGTTTATATTATTTAATAAATCATTTATAATTTTCAAAAAACAGTTCTAATGAGTATCCCACATCTTTACTCATTAAACCATCTCAAACCCCCCTTTTTGATCTGGCGCATGCATATAATATACGAAAAATTATTGCACAACCCATATATAATTAAATAATCTAGGTTTTCAATTTATAAAACACTAAACAATTACACTACTTTTGTTTTCATCCAAATTAAAACCCAAAACATATAAACATGGTACTTAAAGAACCAAAAACATATGAAACTTTTTCAAAAAAAACATTCTCGCCACATATTATTCAAGAAAATCCTTAAATTAAAAAACAAAGAAAAATATTTAGTCAAAAAACCATTATACATGGAAACACAAAAAAAATGATGTTGAAATCACTAAATTTCAGTGTGAAACGTAAATTGCACCCAAATTGTACCACAAGGAACCCACAGTGAACACTAATTTTCCATATTGAACTAAAATAAAAAATATTAAAACCCTAATTTGACACCCTAACTAATGAAAATTTGAAATCCCCAATGAACACATGCCAAGACAAGGAAGAAACTACCAAAGAGATATGGTGTGGTGGTGGGGTCGCATGAGGGAGGGTGGCGAATTTTTGGTTGCCAAAGGATGGTGGTCGTGGGTATGAGGTATCTAGAGAAGGGGGGAGGCCAGCCGGTTTGGTGGTGCATGCGAGCAAGGGTTCAGGGCGTCCAGAGGGCATCACATGGGGGCTGTTGTAGGGTGAGCATGGTGGTGGGAGGGTGGAGGGGCGTAGGAAGTGGTTCACCAGAAGGGATTCGGTCCAGGGAGGGGAAATGTGTGCACAAAGAGTATTTTGGAGGGGTGGTGCGACATGTTAGGGTGTTAGGGAGGGGTGAGGAAAGCTGGGGAGGGGGTGAAAACACTTACAAAAAAAGGAAACAATAAATATAAAAATAAAAACTATAAAGAAACAACCTACAATAAAATAAATGATAATAAAAAATTTAATATTTATAGTAATAAAGTTAATAATTTCATATGAACAACAATAACATAGTAATAATAATAATAATAACCTAACTAAAAATTGATGATGATAATAATAATAATATTATTATTATTATTATTATTAAATAAACTCTAAAATCATATTATTTCATATATTTTTGTCATTTTATTTTGTGATTGTTTTACTTTTTATTTTGTTAATTAACTAGTTAAACGCGCACTGGGGAGGACGCACAATGATTTGGAAAAGCCACTCGGCTTCAATCATGCCCTGCTCGTGGGCCGGACAATGCCAAGCCAAAATTGCTCACTTATCAGCAAAAACTCCAACTTTCAACTGGGGTGGCCAACCCCTCAACATATTATTCAAATCACATATTAAATAATAAAATAAAAGTTATTTTAGAAGTTTGGGTGCAAAAATCATATTCTCGTGATATGATAAAAATTATACATGAATATATATCATGAGGGATGAAATAAAATATTCAAGATAGATAGATATTAACCAGTCATGTTTAATAATAATGAATTAATGATCTTCAATGAATGAGGAGAGAAGTAGCAAATATTTCAAATAGATAAAATTAAAATAATATATTTTATTGTTTCTTTGGAAATTGAGAAAATGAACAGATAATTTATGTGGATTAGTTGAATTTTTATTTAACATTGATTAAATTATTATATTATTGTTTCAAAATTTGAATAAGTGTAGCATTGGGTCCCTCTAATTTTCAATGTTTCATATTTTATTCTTGAGGAAAAGTTTGGATTAAGAGTGGTGGTATTTAACGCACTAAATTTTCTTGTATAAATACAAACAATTTTTAAAGGGTATTGAATGATTTTAATATATAATTCCCAGGCATTTCAATGTTTTACTGAAATATGGAAAATGTTAAATGTGTGATTTAAGTTATTTTAAATGAATGAATTATTTTATGATTTTTATGTTGTTATTTTATTTTAATATTTTATTGAATTATTACAAGTAATTTTACTATTCTTCAGGAGTTTACTAAAAAAAGTGAAAAACTGGGCCAACCCTCTTCCCAAGGGCCTAAAAACCACATATACCGCCCATAAGGGACCACTGGATCACACATCCCAAGGGATGTCCAACATCAGTGGAAGAGCCTATACAGGGGGTCAAGACCATCCAAGGGCCTATGGGTTGAATATGTGAGAAATTATCGTAGGTATGAAGCCTAAATCACCATCCCATGGTGTCGAAACCCTTGGAGTAACATAAGGATGACCTAATTGACATGGGTAGGTGCAAGATAAACTTTTAGGGTCCTCTAACCCCCATTCAGCTTCATTGTGGTGGGAGAGATGTGGATTGATACTTTTTCATTCACCCAACCTTATCTCCCTTATGATGCGGAAAAAAATGATACAGGTACTGGTTGTAATAAAAAAACGAATTTTTTCTCCTCACCTCTACTCCCTCCACACTCAAACACCCTCTGCTTCCCGATATAGCTACCTTTTGTGCCCCTCAATGACTCTGGACACACCTGCAGCACTATAGAGTGCCATGAAAACCACTACTCTAGATCTAGCTCGATCCAGATATCACAACTGAAGTCTGAGACCACCTTATATCACCACCTGCACACCAAAAGGCCTCATGAATAGAATTTTGAATCTCCCTCTAGAAACTATTAAGATTAATGTATTGTAGGATTATGAGACTTCTTTATACAAGTGGTCACTTCAATGCACCCAAGGATTATCGTTTTGCACTGTCGTACCAGTGGTAGCACATGATACCTGTGAAAAACGATAACAGAACACCTAGCATCACAAGTCACCAACAAAGCCCACTATTGAAGAAGAGTCATTCTTCCATGTTCAAATCAACACATCCCTCACCACATTCCATACGTGCAATCCACTATCATGATGACCATGAACCGTGAATCACTACCTTACAATACAACGTTGATATAATGGTTTCACATGCTACCATTTACCCTAAAGTCTCACATTCAATTGCTAGTTCAATGGTGTAAACTACCACTATTAATTCAATAGTCACACATGCTACTGGTGCACCAATAATATCACCAAATAATTCCCCCACCCTCACCAATACATGTTCCACCCTCGCCACCATTGTGGTCACCACCACTGCCACTATTTCCACTGGAAAACAACACCAATTTTTTTCTTCCATGACAGTGTTGTGAAGAGAAGGTGTGTGGCCATGAATATATTTACCCTATAAAGACTTTATTTCATCACTGTAAGGATATGGATGCATGCAGACACAAAGGATAAGCTATTTTCGAGCATTCTGCTAAGGAAACATATGATGTTTGTTTTCCTTGAGTATGCTAATGATGTTACTTCCATTTCATGGGAATTCCTTGATAACACAGTGCATGATCCAAGGAGGAGTCCAAAGAAGTTTATCACATACTTGATGAAGCATTCCATTGTTAATATTGTTATTCCATTTTTTCCATGAAATACCATGGAAGGAGGAGTAAGATGGAATGAATTAGAGTGTTTTTTTAGTTTGGTTTCTTCCAAAGGTGGTTGTGATCTACCATTGGACAAATGGTAGATGTGATCCAGAGTTGGACCAATGTTATATTCTATTACCATCTCTAATAAATGATACATCAACACTAAAATTTTGAAACACCCAGGATTTCAGTATATTAAATGTTGAATATCATTAAAAGGATACATTCCTCACATAAAAAGATACAGGAAGATACATCATATTAAAATTAATTTGTTTCCTCCATCTATGATTATGATGATGTTTTTCTATAGAAATGGATCATATAATCAGTAGAGGACACCTACTATAACTAAAGGACACTTTGTTTTACTATTATTCATTTTTTTTATCTTATCATGATTATGCCTCATCAACCCCCATTGTTTTCCTTTTAATTGAGGGGTATACCCATGGGGGTAAAATGGGAAGTATCCTTGTGTAATACTAGAGTCCAAGTTTTTATAAAATCCTTCAATAACTTTTTATTTATTATATGATTTTAAATTCAGGATTTCAAAACATCAATGGGATAAGATTGTATTTCTATTTAAAATCATAATATTTTAAATTTTTTATTATAAAAATTATTTTCCCTCTTCTTGGTTTCATGTCACAATGATTGGGTGATCTATGGTCAAGTAAAGAAGTGTATAGGGGTCACTAAACACATAGGTAAGACATAAAATACAACTTTGGGTACATGGGGTACTCAATTCATGGTCAATAATTTCCTAGGTGATCCAAAAAAGACCCACATTTCCTTTCACACTTTGGAAGGATAATATTTTATCCAAGGAAATATGGTAGATTATTTTCATTACCAATAAATATTAATCATGTATTAAAATGATAAATTACTGATAATTAATTCCGAATTAATAAAAAATTCAATTTTAAAAGGGTTGTGGTAGTACTATAGAAGGGAATCCAAGACAATACCCAATAACATTCCTCTAATATAATTTTCACCAACAAATTTTATTAATTCATATCTATTTAATCCGTGTAATTTAATTTACTTTAGCACTCATAAAATCTTGATTCAAAACACTACTCTATAAATAATACTTTGGCCACTACTACTACTACACCCTTATGGGGAAAATATTTCTTTCCCATGCCCCGTGACTAGTGTGTGTCCAGATTACCAGAGGTGCTAATGATATTCATACCATTTAGCTTTTTTCATCTTCATTTTCCACATTTATTTAAAATAAATCTGTATTTAAATTATATCTTCTCATTTTAAAAACCGTGAAGTTACTTTTCAACTAATCTCACATCGTGGAATCCCTTTTGGGGGTACCCTATTTGGAAAGATGACTCAAAACCTACATACACTATTGGGTGTATGTAGACATTATTATGTTTGAAACAGGCAAAGGCAAGGATCCCCATAGTGGTGATGGTGGTTCCATGTGCAATTGGTATCATTTGGATGAGTGTTGGTGGTGAGGTAATGATGGTGTTTCCCCACATGTTGAACGAAGGCTTTTTTCTAGTTGGTTACCCTCCCCCTTTTAGTTCTATTGGTTTTGGTTATAAATAAAAAAATATTAACTCATGTTTTATGGTTTACCTAGGATATCTTGTAATATAGTTTTTGGATATGATGTGATATAATTACAGTTCATTGTGGATTTGTTTTAGTTGACTCTCATGAGATAAACTGTTTCAGAATGTGTTAATCGATACCCAGGAACTAGTTTCCAACCATTGGGAACCAATAATTCCCTTTGGGACATGCCACCGACTAGGCTAGGTGACATGTTATATGGAAACCCATCCTGGTTCATGAGACACCATTATTCTAATTTATCATCAATAGGGTTTCACAAATCTTGTGTGATATGTAGGGTCATTTCACCTATCACCACTAGTTCTAATACTCTCATTGTAGATACCCAAAACATGACGTAAATAGACATTACATTACATTTTTCGAATACATATTACATAACAAAAACAGACACACAAGGACCGTAATAGTTTAGTGTCTTTGTAAACATGGAACGTAATCTTCTAATCGTGGTGAAAGATCTTCAACATCTCCCGTAAAGATCTTTCCCTTTTTTTTCTTACCTAAAACCTTTATTTATATCCAGGGGAAAAGAAAACATAAAAAGGGTGAGCTCAAATGCTCAGTAATGGTAAGCATGGAGAAAATAAAACAAACCATATACATTTGAACATAAAAACATGAACATAATGATTAAACATCGAAATCTTGAGCAATGACATAATACATGGTAGTACGTAAGGAATAGATCAATATAGAACATCGATCATGATAAAATAGCTTGTAAATAAAACTTGTAATTGTGGAAAAACATTAATCACATGATATGATTTCCATAGTACCCAAGGCATTTTTGTCAAGACCATCTTAGTGTACAAAGTCCCTTTCTGAATCGAGTTCACTCCTCGTTCCAGTTCTATATTACTGAACCGGATTAACTTATGGTTCCAATCATGTCTATCTCATGAGATATAAATCTTTACCCAATTCATTGGAGGGATATATAGGTCCCACACATCTCATAATGAAGTCATTCTTATGTTTTCCACAACATAAACATAAATCATTCATCATAACCCAAAGAATAAAATGGGTTTCATAAACATCATCCCATCATAACATAATCCATATAAAACAAATGGATATCATTTCATCATAAGAAAATTGAAACCATTTAAATTATAGAGACATTTTACTTGAAACATATACATATGAAATAATGTCATCTTAGATGGAAAATAGTTTTTACAAAACACTTGAAATGAATTTTTGAGGAAAATATGTTTTCTTCTTCAAAATCATTTTCTTTTCACAAAATGCAATGAATTTTTAAAAGAAAAGGGTTTTGTTGAAAGTAATCATGAAATATTGTATAGGAAGATTCATGAAAATGAGGCATTATGAAACTGTAAAAATCTGTTCATGCCGTATAAGTTAAAAATAACATTCTCCTCATACTTTTGTCAGAAAAGTCAAAAAGTACCTTATATGGTAAAAAAAGAAAGATTCCTTACATACCATGTAGTAAAATTCAAAAATGGTTAGAAAGGAATTTAAACATACATGAAACCATTTTTAGGAAACATGGACATGGATGATAACAATAACCCCAGTAAATACATACGAATAAACAATCTCAGATAAAAACGAGATTGGAATACTTATCCCTTACCTTAGGTATGATATGCTTCGTACGTATCAGAACCTTATGTATATTTATTTAAATAACGTCATTGACTTATTAAAGAATCATATTCATTGTTATGATATCATATATGGTTCACTTATGACTTTATATTACCCTTTCTTTTGTAAGTTTCATGTTAAAGCAGCGTTTTGGGTAAAATTGTTTTATTTATCGTACATGTTTGGACTTTTTGTTCTTGATATTATTACTTATATCCTGACTTACATAATTCCAGAATGTAATACATGATTTATATGTAATATATATTCAGCATATACATATATGATAGATCGATAAATGGAATGAAATACACCATTCATGGAGACGGTAGGCCATACGTACGCATGAACGTTGTTTTCGTTTCTTTATTGAATTGAATGGAATTACCTAGATGACATACATATATATATAAATAAATCCAGTATCATTATTATTTCATATATTTCATGATTACTTATTATATATACTTTATAATCATTCATGAATGGTTATCATGGAGAATGAATCTCATCGCGTCATGGAGACGGTAGTCTGTACGTACGCACGAGCGATGATATCATTCCCATGATTGTGGAATTGTATTGAAGTGTATGTATAATATTTAAGAATCAATATTACTTTACAATAATCATATATAGTTATTTATTTACACCATTATACCCATCCAAGTAAGGTGGTGGTCGAAAATAGATTACACAATGGCGTGGAGACGGTATTCCGTACGTACGCCCGTGCGGTGATTTCGTTTTCTGTAGGATGGATAGATGGTGAAATAGGGCTTCTTCATAATTATAAAAACATATCAGTATATGAGTGATACTGATGTTATTACTTCATAATTAAAAAACTAAATAAGAACAAGTAGAAGAATAAATAAAGTTGAAAGAATCGGTAACAGACATTACCTCTTCTTTGAAGTGCCTCTTCTAAACCTCCTCTTAGGGCACTAAAGATGGTCTTTGAAGAAGACCAGGACCTCTAAGATGTTTCTAGGGAGTGGAGTAGAGAAATTGGCAGGGGATGGCTGATTTTGAAGGCTCAAAGTGGTGTGAGGAAGAGATTGAGGAGGTTCCCTTTTATAAGGGAGGAGAGGGGCACGTTAGGAAAACATAAAATATTATTTTATTATAAAGTTATATTCGGTTTTTAATAGCTCCAAATTGATTTATTTCGAAGCTAAGGTGGGGTTGGGTCGAAATCCTCTCATCCAATAGAAAATTATTAGAATTAATAAAAAGTATCAAATTACATTTTTTTGGGTATTTATAACATCAATTATATCAATATTTTATTAATGAGATAATTACTGCATCATAATTGTGTTATAAATAAATTAAATTATTTAATGTATAAAAATAATAAATAAAATACGATTATGTAGGATATATTTTTATCTTTCTAATGAATATTTATAGTCGAATTTATCTTATGTATATCCCTATATTAAAAATATTTTAGTTATTAAACTTTGATTTTAACTAATTTAACTATACTTTAAATAAAATAATATTAAATGTCCTAATCTAATCCAAGTGGGCCTAAATGGTCATATTTTATTCAAAAGTTTGTTTTTGGTAGAATTAAAATAATCCAATAGAATTAGGACATGTGTTAGGGTAATAATAATATCATTGTTACCCTTAATTGCCCTATTTACTTTTAACCGTGGTAAAAAAATGTAAAAAGTTACTATTCACAAAAAATTATTTCAATCTTATTGAACCACATTTTAGTCCTTGGTATTAACCATGTCTCTAGGATTTTTGAAATTCAGTTCCCAGAAGTGGTAAAATTTCATTTAAATGAAAAATTCAGTTTTTTATCTACCATTAAGTGGTTTCACTATTCATCAAAAATTGAAATTTTTCAGAAAAATACCAAAAATTCAGCCTAGGAATTATTTGATATTCCAAATTAAAAATTGATGTCTATTTTTCCAAATTCAAAACATAGAAGTGGAATTAATTAATTTTAAAATTAATTCTTGTTATCAAAACAAATAGCGTGTTTTTAAGAAACAAAATCTATCAAAAAATTCATACTTGTTTATATCCAATTTCAAAGTGAAATTAATTCCAATGAACAACATTGGATTAAATGGTAAAAATATATTCTAATTACGCTTTAAAACCAATTAAAAAGATAATATAACCATACAAATTATGGTGATGAAAAAAAATGTTTTTAATTAAAATATAGCGTGTTTTTACTATTCATTAAAATATGAAAGTTATCAGAATAATATGAAAAATTTATCCAAAGTAAATTTTTATATATTGATTGCAAATAAGAATTTTATTTTCTAAAATTGAACTTATAGACATGTCAAAAACAATATTTAAGCTAGGTGTGCCATCAAAAGGCGGGAAAACTGCAATTTTTGAAAAATACATATTTTACACAAAAAATGTATTTTGTTGTCATACCATATTCTATAAAATGTGTAAGATAAATAATAATGTTATAAAATTCAAAATTTAGTTAATACTATTCATAAATGATATTCCATAATAATATTATAACAATATATCAATGTTTAGTGAAACCTGGTATTGCCTACTACACCCGCTATCGAGGTAGGACACGATTGCGTGTAATGAAAGCTAAGAATAGTGTTGCATATACTGCAAGCTAATTATCTGTTGCGTATAGTACAAGCTAATATTAGTGTAGTGTATAATATAAGATCAAAGAAATTAAAAATAACATATCTCATAAAATCTCGGGGTGTTACATTCTACCCCCCCTTAAAAGGAATTTCGTTCTCAAAATTCGTCAGGGTTATAAATCGTTTACTATTTAAAGAAACCAACATTGTAAAAAAGGAATAAAAAACTTAATTTTAAAAAATAAATTATGAAATGTAACGATTACCTAAAGTAACTCATCACTGGGTTTCCATATTAGAGAACATAGGTGAAAATATGGATATGGAAGAAAACTCTAACCATCAAGTTCTCATGGAGAGTGGTAGAGAACATGGCTATGAAAAATCCAAAAATCACAAATCCATATATTTGTGATGATCTAAGGAGCCATCTGATTTATCAGATATAAGGGCACTAGGACATCATTTTTGGGTTTCAAGATCATTTCCCTAAAGTTGAATAAATTGGAATTAGAAGAAATACGTTCTTGATTTTGGTAGAGTCTCACTGTTGGTCGTTCCGTGGACAATTTACACTTCATATCTTGAAGAAATAAAGTTGAATTTGTCATTCGTGAAGTGTTAGTAGATCATGTGATAGAATTATGGGTCATTCCATCTATTTCAAACAAACTGTTAGAAAAAGTTATCAAATATACATATGTACATTTATGGTGAGGTTAATCATATACGATTCCAAAAAAGAACTTATACTTCATAAATCATAACAGTTAATAAAATAAAACTAGTTTCTACTAACCAAGGACTTCATGTAGGCCAGTGGTATGCGTTAAAGGCCAATCGCACTTCGGTTGTAGGTTAGATTCCCACATCCTTGTCTGACGCGATGGGTTGTCGCCCGTCCTGTAGGTTGTCTTTTTTCTAAAATTACATCATTATGACATTCCATCGATAATATCAAAAACAGTTCTAGCCATAAAGTAACTTATGTTCAACATAATCCATTTCAAATCTTTAGGCTTATCCAAAATACTTTTGTCCACGCTTATAGTATAAAGAAGACAATTACTACAAATGTCATCTACCGAGCATGTGAATACCATCATTTATCCCCGATATATCTTGTTGATCACATTCCAATCATGTGAATACCTTAATCATGTATTCTCTTGAAAAATGAATACCCATTTAACCTTAGTGAAAACATGAATGCTGTCAAAATTTAACTCATTCCACATACAAAAATCCCAAAATTTCTATATACTCAAACCATGATATCACCTTGTCCTTATTTTAGTCATGAGCTCATGATTACTATCATATTATTTTCTCTTTATCCCTTCATTATGCGCATTTCATTTGCTTTCCAAAAATATTTCAATCACTTTTTCATGGTTACTAGTACCATATAATTATTGAAAACCAATAGATAGATATTCCAAAATTCCACAATACCATAAATGAGACTCCATGATACTATTTTCAAATCCCATTACATAAACACTTAATCATTACATAGCATTATACTCAACATCAAAAAAATGTGATCGCATGAGACTTCCCTTCATCCTTTGCCTTAAGAGGTTGCTCACGTAGATCATCATTAACCCGTGTATTAGGGGATTTATTAGCATAATTCCCCATTTTCTTGCACTTGAAGCATTGAAGTGTTGGTGGAGAGTTCTCTGTAGTATTTTCTCTATTCACATCATTAGTAACATTTTTCCCATTACTTCGACAATAAACTGCTTGATGACCTTCTTTTCCACACTTAAAACATTTTCTAGTACCTTTTAGGAAATCTCCACCATGCTTCGTTCAACACTTTGAGCATAAAGAAACATTCATCTTCTTTTCACCATTGTTCTGAGATTTCTCCTTGAACTCCATCTTTCGTTTCTTTTCAAAACCATGAGATGGATATGTTACACCAACCTCTAGTTCTACCTTGATAGTACGACGCACAATTTCTTCATAGCTATTGAAGTCTCTTATAGCTAATTCCCTTCGAAGAATTTGTTTTAAGACACTGAAAAATTGATCAACATTACTTTCAGGTTGGATGATAAAGACAGATTCTTACCTTTCAAGTCTTGTAAAATTCTCTTCGTATATACCAACAGATTTATCATCCTTCTGCTTAAGCTCAAGAAACTCTTTTTCCATCTTTGTTTGAAGAAAACGAGGGAAGTACTTACTGATAAATAGGTTCTTGAACTCGTCCCATTCCATGGACTCAATTTCATATCTTTCCCTCGTATTCATGAAAAGATTCCACCATTGATCATCATCACCTTCCAAACGATATACTGCTAAGATGACTTTATCATGCTCCGAACATGGTAGAATTAAAAATATCTTTTCAGTGGTACTGATCCATTTTTCAACCACTGAGGGATCAGAAGAACCGTTGAATGAAGGTGGACGCTACCTCATGAAGGATTCAACATAATTTTCCTCCTTTCTATGCTCATTTTGAAGTCCAGAATGATTCACAGCTTGTGTAAGTATAGAAATAATACTGTGCACTCCATCTCCAATTACATTGGTTTGGTCAAGAGGACAATAATTGCATTGTCCATTATATTGATCAACACGGTTCCTTCAGGTTCCATCCATCGTCTAAAACCCAAAAATAATAGTGTGAGAGGCAAATACCATGCTAGGGAAAACAACATAATAAAGGGTCAGTACCTTCAATATCTAACATCTTAGTTTTAATTCTAAGATCGTTAATGCAATTCTAGGACTATAACCTATACGTATACTTAACCTTAGGGATATCCCTAGACATACCTTATAAATATCCCTAGAGATTTCACTAAATTTTTCACATCCTAGTTTCCAAAGGTTAACTAAACCTTTCCTCTGATACCAACTGTAGAGACCCGAAGCTTGACATACATAGACATTACATTACTTTTTTGGAATACTTAATACATAACAAAAAACCGACACACAAGGACCGTAATAGTTTAATATATTTGGAAACCTGGAATGTAATCTTCTAATCGTGATGAAAGATCTTCAATATCTCCCATAAAGATCTTCCCTTTTTTTCTTACCTAAAACCTTTCTTTATATCCTGGGGAAAATAAAACATAAAAAGGGTGAGATCAAATTCTTAGTAAGGGTAATCATGGAGAAAATAAAACAAACTATATACATTTGAACATAAAAACATGAACATAATGTTTAATCATCGAAATCTTGAGTAATGACATAAAACATGGTAGTATGTAAGGAATAGATCAAAATAGAACATCAATCTTGATAAAATAGCTTGTAAATAAAACTTGTAATTGTGGAAAAACATTAACCAAATGATATGATTTCCATAGTAGCCAAGGCATTGTTTCCAAGACCATCTTAGTGGAAAAAGTCCCTTTATGAATAAATTTCACTCCTCATTCTAGTCCTGTATTACTAAACAGGATTAACTTACCGTTCTAGCCATGTCTATCTCATGATATATAAATATTTACCCAATGCATTGGAGGGAGATATAGGTCCTACCCATCTCATAATGAAATCAATCTTACGTTTCCCACAATATAAACATAAATCATTCATTATAACCCAAAGAATAAAATGGGTTTCATAAACATCATCCCATCATAAAATAATCCATATAAAAATGGATATAATTTCACCATAAAAAAATTTAAACCATCTAAATCATAGAGACATTTTACTTAAAACATATACATATGAAATAATGTCATCTTAGATGGAAAATAGTTTTGACAAAACACTTGAAATGAATCCTTCAGGAAAATATCATTTCTTCTTCAAAATCATTTTCTATTAACAAAATTCCATTCAATTTTAAATGAAGAGGGTTTTTTTTGAAAATAATCATGAAATCTTGTATAGGAAGATTCATGAAAATGAGGCGTTATGAAACCATAAAAATCTGTTCACGCCGTATAAGTTAAAAATAACATTCTCCTCATACTTTTGTCAGAAAAGTCAAAAAATACCTCGTATGGTAAAAAAAGAAAGATTCCTTACATACCATGTAGTAAAAGTAAAAAAAAATTTAAAAAGGACATTAAACATACATGAAACCATTTTTAGGAAACATGGACATGGATGATAATAATAACCCCAGTAAATACTTACGAATAAACAGTCTCGAATAAGAACGAGATTGGAATAGTTATTCCTTACCTTAGGTCCGATATCCTTCGTACGTATCAGAACCTCATGTATAATGATTTAAATAATGTCATTTACTTATTACAGAATCATATTAGTTGTTATTATATAATATATGGTTCACTTATGACTTTATATTACCAGTTCTTTTGTAAGTTCAATGTTAAACTAGCGTTTTGGGTAAAATATTTTTATTTATCGTACATGTTTGGAACTGTTGTTCTTGATATTATTACTTATATACTGATTTACTTAATTAAATAATGTAAATCATGATTTATATGTAATATATATTCAGCATATACATATATTATAGATCGATAAATTGAATGAAATACACCGTTCATGGAGATGGTAGGTTGTACGTACGCATGAACGCTGTTTTCGTTTCCTTATTGAATTGAATGGAATTAAGTAGATGACATAAATAAATATATACATAAATACAGTATCATTATTATGTATTATATTTCATGATTACTTAATATATATACTTTATAATCATTCATTAATGGTTATCATGGAGAATGAATCTCATCGGGTCGTGGAGACGGTAGTCCGTACGTATGCACGAGCGATGATATCATTCCCATGATCGTGGAATTGTATTGAAGTGTATGTATAATATTTAAGAATCAATATAACTTTACAATAATCATATATAGTTATTTATTTAAACCATTATAACAATCCAAATAAGGTGGTGGTCAAAAACAGATTACACCACGGCGTGGAGTTGGTATTCCGTACATACGCACGCGCGATGATTTTGTTTTCCGTAGGATGGATAGATGGTGAAATAGGGTTGTTTAATACATATAATAGAATATAATTATATGAGTGATACTGATGTTTTTACTTAATAATGAAACAACTGAAGAAGTATAAGTAGAGGAAGATATAAATTTGAAAGAATCGGTAACGGACATTACCTCTTCTTTGAAGCGCCTCTTCTTAACCTCCTCTTAGGGCACTAAATATTGTCTTTGAAGAATACCAGGACCTCTAGGATGTTTCTAGGGAAGTTGAGAAGAGAACTTGGTAGGGTTTGGATGAGCATGAAGTCTCGAAGTGGTGTGATGAAGATAGGGAGGAGGTGCCCTTTTATAAGGTAGGAGAGGGGCACCTTAGGAAAACTTAAAATATTATTTTATTATAAAGTCATATTCGGTTTTTAATATCTCCAAATCGATTTATTTATAAGCTAAGGTGGGTATAGGTCGAAATCCTCTCATCCAATAGAATTTATACAAGTTTAGATTTCTATTTTAACCTTATCATTTAGATTTAACTTTAAGTTAAATAATTTTGATTTTACCATGTCTTCTTGTTTTCTTTCACTATAAGGTTAATAATTTTACTATAAAAAGACAAACGAACCCCAAGTTGTTTATTATTAATATATATAACCTTATATAAGTCATATTTCCGAACCTTATATTTTTTAGAATAAAATAACTATTAATAATATAATATTTGTTTTAAAAACTATTTTATGTCAATTTTGACACTATTTGGGAATTGATTTTTCTGAAAATCATAACAAAATTATTAGTTCGAAAAAAGGTAATTAAATCAATAATAACATGTCTTATTAAGGTATAAAATTATTATAATTCCTAAAAAGTCTAAAATTACATTTATTTGGGTATTTATAACATCAATTATGTCAATCTTTCATTAATGAGATAATTACTGCATCATCATTGTGTCATATATATATTATATTATTTAATGTCTAAAAATTATAAATAATATAAAATTATGTAGGAAATATTTTTATCTTTATAATGAATATTTATAGTCGAATTTATCTTATGTATAACCTTATATTAAAAAAAATTTAGTTATTAAACATTGATTTTAACTATTTTAACTATTCTTTAAATAAAATAATATTAAATGTCCTAATCTATTCTAAGTGGTCCTAAATTGTCATATTTTATTCATATTGTTGTTTTTGGTCGAATTTCACTTATCCAATAGAATTAAGACATGTTTTAGGGTAATAATAATATCATTTTTACCCTTAATTACCCTATTTACTTTTAACCGTGGTAAAAAAAGTAAAAAGTTACTATTCAACAAAAATTATTTTCATCTTATTGAACCACATTTTTGTCATTAATATTAACCATGTCTCTTGTATTTTTGAAATTCAGTTCACAGAAGTGGTAAATTTTCATTTAAATGAAAAAGTCAGTTTTTAACTACCACTAAGTGGTTTCACTATTCATCGAAAATTGAAGTTTTTTAGAAAAATACCAAAAATTCCGCCTATGTATTATTTGATATTCTGAATTAAAAATTGATGTATATTTTTCCAAATTCAAAACATAGAAGTGGCATTAATTAATTTTAAAATTAATTCTCATTATCAAAACAAATAGCGTGTTTTTACGAAACAAAAACTATCAAAATATTGATACTTGTTTATATCTAATTTCAAAGTGAAATTAATTTCAATGAAGAAAATTGGATTAAATGGTAAAAATATATTCTAATTACACTTTAAAACCAATTAAAAAGATAATCTAACCATATTAATTATTGAGATGAAAAAAATTTGTTTTTAATTAATATATAGCGCATTTTTACTATTCATTAAAATATGAAAGTTATTAGAATAATATGAAAAATTTATCCAAAGTAAATTTTTATATCTTGATTCCAAAGAAGAATTTTATTTTGTCAAATTGAACATATAGACATATCAAAAACAAAATTTAAGGTGGGTGCGCCATCAAAAGGCGAGAAAACTACAATTTTTGAAAAATACATATTTTACACGAAAAATTTATTTTCTTCTCATACCATATTCTAGAAAATGTGTAAGATGAATAATAATGTTATAAAATTCAAAATGTAGTTAATACTATTCATAACGTCTAGTCCATAATTATATTATAACAATATATCGTTGTTTAGTGCAACCCGGTATTGAGTACTACACACGCTATCGAGGTAGGTCGCGATTGCGTGTAATGCAAGCCAAGAATAGTGTTGCATATACTGAAAGATAATGAGGTGTTGTGTATAGTAAAAGCTAATATTTGTGTAGTGTATAATAGAAGATCAAATAAATTAAAAATAATATATCTCATAAAATCTTTGGGTGTTACACTCATACCTTCCAAACATGATCAATAAATCCATATAGACTATATATCTCTAATATTGTCCCTCAGAAATACCTAATTCCTCTTATAATCCAAATGACAAGATCACTCACTTTTTGATAAATATAACCTTCTCAAAACCTAGGAGTCTCAAGCTACCCTATCTACAAGACACTATGTCTGTCTATTTCTAATAATCTAAATCATTATGGATCCACAAGCCATATGGACTGTATTTGTAGAAAATTCCTCAGTTAACAATTTTAGAGGGACCATACTAGATTCAAGGGTTCATCATATACATTTACACATCATTCATCTCAGGGGGTGTACTATTAAACATTATCTTCTATTTATGGCCAATCTCATATAAGGGGTGAGATCTCATATCTCATGCTACGTAACCAAAATCATAAACCTTAGGCAGATGTCATTGAATAATCTAAATCATACAAATTCATCCCAATTTAAACTAATGTCATACACCATCTTCTATGATTATTAAAATCCATCAAACTATCACCTGTTAGCATAAGGCCCTAACTCCATCAAATCTATCATAAATGAATCATAAACAATTTATAATACTTTCTATAATTTATTCAATATTAATTACAAAAATATTATTAATTAACAATCATGGACATAGTTATTAGGTGATATACTATATACAAAACCTCATGAAAGGTTTGTACACTACCCTTGATATCAATAAAAACCATTTTCACATAAAAGTTGACAATTTCTCATTTTAATTCTTCTACTGATTTTACCCAAATCAAAAAAAAAATATTGAATTTTTTTGCAAAAAGAATACCATAAAAAATATGCACACAACATATTGAAATATTCTATCTCAGATCCCATTAATCAAATATAGGTATAATATATTCCATATTGAGATGATTCCATCATGATTTGGTGTAATCATTACCAAAACCCATGCTCAGGTAACACAACATATTAGTAGGAAGAGGGATAATAATTGAGAACAAATCAATATTGAGTATTATATTTACCACACACTATCCCTGATATTGAAAGACACGTGAAACTAATAATAATTAGTGGATACGTCCCTTGAAATTTAAATGGAAAATGAATAACCCTTTACAAAATGATACCTAAATTAAAAAGGGTATAAAAACTTTTTTATATTAATTTTATTAATGTTTTAGAAATTATGGGGGTATGTTTAAGAATAACCAAATTCCTATTCCTAGACTCTCCTTTTAGAAATCCCTATGTTTGAACTCACTATAATTCATCTGGAACATCCCTTCTATTATATAATATTGTAACATGTATAAAACACAACTTATGGTATTTCATGTCTCTAAAGAATCCACTAAATGGAAATTTAACACCATGAAAATACACACTTAAGGATCCTATAATCTGGAATTCTATGGGAACACCTGAAAGAAACCACCATGTGAAAAATAAATTATCATTATTTAAACTTATTTTGAATGATTAAAATATTTTCAAAAATCATTAAAAGTATAAATCTCCTATGACTCATTAGGGGACATCATAAGTCATAGGAACTCAACTGAAACAATAAGGTTGTTGCTTATAGTCATCTTCTAGACCCTTAATGAAATCTTCACATCTTGTTTCAAAACTGTTGGAAACTCTCCATAGAAAAATATACATTCTATATTATATTTTTGAAATATATAACTACAAAACTGTATGAAAGATATTATTTCAAAAGTAAGATGTTTTACATTTATAATAAAACTCAACAACGAAAATTTTATTCATATGTAATATATTTTCCCTTTACATAATATTCAAAATATATAACATTCAAATAATATGGAAAATATTTTCCTTTAAAATCTATTCTATATTTAAGATTATTTCATTCACTTCAAATTCCAAATTCAGAAACTGTATCATCTAGTGAATCTTTTAGATAATATTAACATGTATAATCTTATCAACAGTAGATTTTAAAATGTATTATATTAAGAATTCATACATATTATGTTTTACTTTGTGAAAATAACTTTACATAATATATTTTTTAGATATGAAAAAATTTATTCTAATAAAAATGTTAGAATGATATATATTGGTAATGTATAAAAAAAATTATATCAAAATAAATAAATTTTATCTTAAAACATAATATATTATATTTTTTCAAAATTTGAAAATATAATTTATTTCCCAATGAATTATATATTATTCATCAGAATTAGATATTTCATTTCCCTCATTTATAATTTCACGTAAATGAACATATTATGTATACATGCATGAGTTATAACACTTTGGAAAGTTTGTACTCCTTATAATATCTCACATATACATTGAATATATTATACTCTAGGAAACATCTTCTTATTGGCCCAATTCTGTGGGATCTACTTCTGAACCTCCACATTCTTAGTATAAATTTTTCTCCATTAAAATGAACACAATCTGAAAAGGCTAACTCTCTATATCCAGGAACACTAGACTCATTCTTCATCCCCTATATTCCCGTCATCTTTATGTTTGTAACTCATCATTCAACCTCTAAAACTACCCCCTCCTTTTTTTGGTTTTCCACACTCCAACAAAATATGAACCCTCATATAGTTCACTTGTCCAAAGGTTTTATTTTTCGAACCATATATAAAATCAAATGTTAATGAAATTTTTAAAAATCAACTACTCTTCCAAAAAAACCCAAAATAACTCCTATAACATGTATCACATTACCAACGGGTAGACAATACTAAAAGTAGTAGCTAACTAGCCCTTAACCCATGTGAGATCTGGAAAAAAATCATGACTCATTCCAACACATCCATAAGGTCTGACATCACATAGAAAAATCATTATCTAATTTGAAAACCATTCCAAACCACTCTGTCATGCATAAAATCCCCATAAACAAATAAAATCGATTAAAATATAAATTTAAAATTTAAGAAACATCTAAAACTGTATAGGATGTTACACTTGAGACACATATTGGGCCTCCACTAATACCTAAAACATAAAATAGAGAAATTAAAACTCTTATATGTCTAATTTATTTCCTAATGGTTTATAATTTCCCAACATAGGGACTATGAATTCAAATTTCCCATATTTTTTAAATCTCATATTGGATATGGTCATGAAAATTATGATAGATAATGATTGTTAGAATTAAATAATTAATCATTATTTGTATGTTATGATGAGTCGACCACTTGTACAAAATGTATAACTATATTATATAGATAAAAATGACTAATTAGTGTATATCCAACCATTTTTTCAATTATAGTCTAATGACATTTTTTAATTTCACAAATAAAAATAACAATATTATTTATTTCATCACCATATGTCTGAATTATATTTAAATCTAAATAATATTGTAATTCATTATATTTTTACTTGTTCCATGATTTATTTTCTTAAATTTTAATGATAAATCATGAATTGGTTTAATAAATAGTGATTTCATAATCCCTAAAATTGGGCTTGTTAAACATAGTATTACTCTTTATATAGAAATTTGGATCACCCTCACAAACATTGGAATATCTAGTAATGTGTTGTTTAGATAACTCTCACATTTGGAAGCATACTATGAAAAGATTCATGAGTTAATGATTCAGGATATTTTTATGCGCCTTAATGATGAATTTATTTACGTCATTATTAGGGATTGATTAGGGATTTATTAGTGATTAATTAGATATGAATATACTATAATATAATAGTGAATTGTAAGGAAACATTTAGTCATCATATGTTTTTAAAAAAATTATATGTTTGTGTGAGAAATAATAATATAACAAAATTAAGAAAATTTATCTCGAATTTTTCATTGACTCTATAGTATTTTTAAAAAAATATAATGTTTGAAAATGCGAAGAAACCCATGACATCGTTAATCCCATTATGTTATGATTGAAATGGAAATATATTGTATTAATTATTGTGGTTCTGATATGTTTCCCCAATCATGTTAATTATCCTATGATGGCGGTCAATTAAGGTATGATAGAATAAAAACTACCCCTTTGGATATTTTTCCCTGATAAAAAACACGATTCTCTCTATTTCATAGAGAAATATATTAGAATAAATTAAAACATGCATGAGGGATAACAATTTTACATGGTTCATTTTCACTAGGTTGTGTCCAAGGATAATGCATAAGAAATGTGTGCATGTATCAAGTGTAATAATGTAAACTATTATAATAAATTATGGAGCACACTCAATGCCCCTATTGGTTCACTACCAATCATAATTTAAATTCCCACTTCTCTATCAACTAAATTGTACTAACTACTCCTTTATAAGATTCTTTATTGGGTCACTTGAATCATTATTTTTAAAACCTCATTTGGTTTTTTAATGAAGCTTTTCATTCACCCACAATAAAAATATAAATTTACCATCAAATTTTTGGGTATATCCTTATATTTATCTTAATATTAAGTATCAAGAGTCATTATTGATACATTCATGAATCATTCCAATACATGATGAAACTTCCGTATTTCCTAAAACCCACAACCTATCATGAATCTTCCTAAACATTCATTAAACATCTTTTCATCATGAAACAAAATTTTTTATGAATAATTAATGTAGGATAACCATTCATGATATTAATTCATAAATTATGATCCTTTGAATATTTATTAGGGTTATATTATATAGTGGAGGGGGTAGCCAGTTATTTATAGATGTCACTACCCCGTAATAAAATTAACTTTTCTTCCACCACCATGTTACAAAACACTAAATCTACTCCCTAAATTCCATTTCATCAAGAAACATTCAAAACCCACCTTGATACTTGTAAAATTCCAAAAATAATGTAATCTTCATATAACATCTCATATTCGTGAAAGTAATGGCCTTTTGCAAAATATTATTTCATGACTCACCAATATTTTACAAAATAATAAATATTAAACTAATTCAATTCCATTTAAATATTTTCATGAGGAATCCACATAAATACATATTTAAAAAAATGTTTCCCTTTTTTTACTGTTGGACCCTAAGAGTTTGGAAAAACTAAAGAATTACTCTACCATTTACTTTCACAGTAGAAAAACACTTCTAGAGCTTCCATACATCAGTCTTGAAGCATTTTCAACATACCTAGCCAAAAATCACAATGTAAAACCACAAATCACATTCCCAGAATTTCTTTTGAACAATAAAAATAAACCTAAACCCCTACAATGTCTCGTTGTTGGATTTTTACCAAACACTAGAGTTACGGGGTTGATTCCATGTTTACCATGTGGAGAAACCCACATGAAATTTCAAAGAACCAATCTTTTATCTCATCGAAAAAGTGATGTTTGTATTTTTTTCATATTAATTTTTTAGTGATTTTATTGAAGTCACTAGTCACCATTATTATCAAAAAAATCATGAAATGATTATATAATGGAATGAAAGTGAAAAAATTAGGGTTCAATGATCATAGACGGTTAAAGGTACTATAGAATATTTCAAAATCAAGGTATAGAATAGGAAAATTTTATTTTTAGTAAAATATTAGTTTCTAAAGATATAAATGGAATATAACATTCAATGGATACAGTGATTGTTATATTTTTTTCGATTTATAATTGACTAAAAAACCTAGACAATAGTATGCATCATTGTGTTGTATTTTGGAAGAAAATATACATATGTTGAGTTTTTCATGGTTAAGGAATGATTAAACATTGATATAAGAACCATAAAATTCTAGAGGTTAATATAAATAGAAATTATTGATGTTAAGGAATAGAAAAACATACAAAAAATATCCATTTATTATATGCACTTTATAATTATTGAATATGATTTATCATAGCCATTTGAATTCATCATTGATCTTTCTTATATTATATTTTATCTTGGATGATTTTATAGTATTCAAGACAACCATTACATTTCATTTTACAATATATTATGATTATAAAACAATTATATGTGACATGGAATAATATGTTAGAATAACAAAGGAAATAACTAATTTGTAAAAAAAAGGTTATGAGCCTTATAAAACACTTCTGTTTGTGTTTATTTATTTGTCTTTCACCTCTCTCATCATCATTATTTTCATGTTTTATGCTATATTTATTACACAAACAAATATTATTGTTTCTACCATTTTGTGGAATAAGAATTTATACATAATTATTCACAACCAATTCTTCTCACATCTCACTTACATTCTAAGGGAAATCAATAGTTATCAAAATATTGGTGTTAGGTTCACTCCTGATGATCTTCAATTAATATACGAGAAAGTACCACTCCCATGTATTTTAGTTAATTCACTATATTTAATATTTTTTAGAATAAATTATCTTCATGGAATTTATTAATTCTATAAAAAACGGAATATATATATCTTGTCAAAAAACATTTACTTATGAAATGATAAAATCCCTCCATATCATCTATCATTTGTTCTAAATATTATTAACATCACATAGAATAATGTTAATTTACTTGATATATGATTTCATTTGACTAAAATTGATATGAATAATATTATGACTAATTTAAAATATCACAATTTTTTACAGTTTTCACTCTCTAACAAGGAGTTAATATTAGTTATGGGTTCAAAAATTGTGAATTCCATATGGCATAAGTTATGAGATACTCATGCTATTGAAAAAAAAAATATGAAATATTTATGACTATAAACCTATAAAGATCAGTTAGAAGATATATGGATATATGAGGATTAATTTATGTATGAATTATTTGTATCAGTGATAAAATTATTAACTCTAGTTTGGGATATACATAAGTTATAGGATAATTAACTATTATGTTGAAATTAATGAGGATAATACTATAAGAATTTAATAATAAGATTTTTTATTTTTAGTATCAATAGGTTGGTAGTTTTATCATTAAAAAACAAGATAATATAATGAATAATTATGAGAGGCTGATTAGTTTCACTTTTAATGATGAAGAAAAATTTCAAAAGAAGTCCACCTTAGAGGAATTCAATAGATTGAATATTAATGAACAAAATAGATCTTGTGGAGACAAATATGAAATTTATAAAAATGTTATTAATTTCAATGATATTAAATCATTATTCCCTAAAGGTATGAAAATTTGAAAAGGTATGAATAGGGGTAAACATCAATTTAAATGTCTCAATAATAGATGGATTGTGCATTTTCAAGCTGACTTCTCTAAGAAGATACAAGATGAGGTATTGGACAATCAACTTAGAATATCATTAAATAGTGGTTACAATATTTCCATTCAAACCCATACCATAAACACATGATGTTAAATTATTGTACAAATAAAATTATTAAATTAATATAACTAGATAATAAAAAGGTGTAGTTTATTTAGAAAAACTAGGGGAAAAGAACCATAGGAATATCATAAATATTAATTATCATCGTAATCTAGGGAATTGAAACATTATAACTTTTTAAGATAAAACACTCATTATGGGAATGAAATATCAAAATAATAAGTTTTAGATCATAATAATATGAGAGAAATGATTATGGATAAATTTATTATCAAAATTAATATAGAATAATAAGAGTAGTTTATAATTCTTGACATAAGGTCTTGTAATCTCAAAAGAAAAAACATGTACAATGACATCATGGTTTGGGATAATCATGGAATCATGAAATAGGAAAATGATATCATATTTAAAGTAATCATAAATATGTGTAAAAAACACAAATCTTGAAATAATAATCCTAATCCAGGACTCACTACCAAAACAAAAATAGTTGAATGACTCCCATGGAGGATTGGCTTCCATCCCCATTCCCAAAAACGCAGTGGATATATCCCCATAATCGATTGGGTTCATTTAACATTCTCATAATCATAGTTTAAATATTCCCATAGAGGATTTTTTTACTTGATAATCCGATACAAATTATCTCATGAGATATAAAGTTTTACCCAACACATTTGATGGCAATGTAATTCAATACCCAACCATCACATAATATTGTGTTCTTATGCTAACCACATGGGCACAAAAAATGGTATCTGATGATATTAAGAAATTACCAACTTAATTTTTGGGATATATAACTATAGGCACACCCATCACATAATAAAAATAATAATATATATATTGAACAGGTTCCACGTAAGGAAAATAAACCACACACAAAACAGAAAAATGATAAACCCATGAGATAAAAGTGTGTTTCACAATATCATCTAAAAAAATAACTGAAGGATATATTAAAAGGATTAAAAAAATATGTATTAAATAACTTTTTACATATATGTAAAACGTCATATATCTTTCAATAAATTAATTCTATTCAGGTATATTCATTAAATGGGTTGAAGAGAAGTAAAATAAAATTAATCACAACGGTTATGTTTTTTGAAATGAGAAAAGCATATTTTAAGGAAGGGAAATGATTATTATTTTCCATTGACAAAATGAAATATAAAAGTTACCCATAAAATAATTACTATTTTAATTTATACATGATCAAAAACATTTCATGAAGGTGACACTTTCAATGAAATAAGACATCAGAAAGTTCCCTTAAGTTGGGTTTACTTAAAAGTTGTAATTTTGAATGGAACATAAAACATGTTTAAAAAAATGAAATATATTGGAAATTATGAATATATTTAAGTTAAAAAAATTATAAAATTAAATAAACAAAAGAGAATAAGATATATCAAAAGTGATAAAAAGAAATAGATTTTTTAAACCAAAAGTAATGAGGGTCATATAAGAACATCATTTTTTTTATTTTAAAACACATTTGTTGAAGTCCCACATAAAAAAGGTATAATAAAACATTAATTTAAAAATATGATAAGGGAAGTATAATTGTCATAGGTGATAAAACATAAATATATTTTCAATTAAAAAGGATATAATTTTCATGAAAGTAAATTATGGACAAGGATGGAAAATCATTCTTAAAAGGATAAGAATTATCTTCAATAAAGATGTTATGTTTTAGAAATAAATTCACTATGTTAAGATATATGAGATAAAAATTTCATTTCCCCCATATATGAAAACATAGTTCAATATAAAATATTGAGGTGGAAGAAACTATGAATTTATGTAAGAAGTTTATGATGATATAATATAACCTAATGAAAAAGAGTTTTTGTTAAAAAAAAAACCTTGTAGTATAATGATATTTCAAATTGAAAATACATTAAAGGTATAACATGAGATAAATTTCTAAATAACATTGATTTTATGAAATGTTTAATAAAAAAAATTTAAAATTCTTATACCAAAATTTATAACAAGTGGTGAATACATTTCATATCTCCAGAGAATAAAATTAGGGTAAGAAACCCATAACATTTATCATGATATTATAAAGTACACTCGATCCTCATATATAAAAAAACTAAAATTAAAAATCCTACTCATAAATCATACAATTTACACTGATCATTTACAATCATTTTTTATCTATATATTACTTCATTATTAGCTATTTTAAATATTGTGTGTGAGAAATATTTCTCATTTACAACAAGTTTAATGATAGAATTTTTCTAATTTTTTTCTCAAAAATATTATCATTATGATACTATTAAAGGTACTATAATTTATTATTTTTAATTGATTATAAATATATAATTTCAATCTATTGGAGTTTTGATTTTTTATCATTTAATATGAACTCCTTTAAGAGAATTTTCCCATCATTTTTAATAAATGAGTTATTGTATCTTAGTGAATGAGTTTAAATTCTGTATTACCCTTCCAAAAGCATAATAAAATGTTTATATGTTTATTGATATCATATATTATGCGAATTTTATATTCTCAAAACACTACAACACTCACATATCTCCACCTATATTTATCCCCATCAATTCCCTTCATGATTATACAAATAGTCAAAATATAAAAAAGTATTATAATGGGTTATCTTAAAATCCTATTTGAGGGTATTTAGAGTTTATTTTGAAATAGTATCCTCCGTTTATTACAACATTGTCATTTTAAGAACACTTTATACATCAATTTCTTAAATTTTTTGACATATATCTTCAAAGGGAGTGTGGTCACTTTCCTATTTTAGTTATCATTTTGTTTCAATAACCAATATTATAATCCAAAAAATCATATTATAAATCAAATTAATATTTATTATCATTTTAATTTAAACTTTTTACTACAAATATTCATAAAAGGTTTTTAGAATCATGTCTAGGCTGCTTATATCTTCAACGCATAATCTTAGGATCTATTCGGTCACTAGTTTTTTATGAACTCTCTTCTTTTTATGAGATCATTTGTCTTCATTAGTCAAAAAAACACTATTGTAATTTATCCATCATTTATTTTTTTAAATAACTTTATTTACAAGAAATGCCAATTTTCTTTTCAATTTTAGGGTTTTCCTTGACTCAAAAATCCTCTAAAACTTGTCTAGGAAGTGTTTTACTACATTACATAGCATAGTTACCTTATTTTCCACCTATTACAGTGATTTATTTTGGATAATAAAATTTATTTTGATTAGGAACATTATTTGATTTATCATACAAAAAAATCTACCATCAAATTTTGTGCCTCCTTATAAAATATTTACCTTTTCTCTTTCTATAATTTCTCTAATTGTTTCATTCCATTTAATTTTACGTGAACAATTATACTATCTATTATATTCATTATTCCAAAAGATACTAAACAACAATACTAACCCTTCAAATATTGTATTCCCTTATTTTTGATGTATTAGTGATATATTTTGTTTCTTAGTCACTTTCTAATATTTATTCTTCTATTTTGGTGAATATTACATTTTAAAATTTTCACCATTTCATTTTGAAAGAAAAGTAATTTTTTAAAGATTTTATTCATCCAAAAATCATCAATATTTATTAATAAAATATAAACTATAATGATATAATGATTTAGTATAACTGGAATAATAAAAAATAATGTCAAACTTCATATTTTTAATATCTTTATTAGTAAATTTGAATGAATCATCCTAAACAAATATAGATTTATCATATTATAATCTCATATAAAATAAGGTAAAATCATCATTAAGACCTCGGAACTATTTATCATTTATTTATTCTAACGTTAAAACCATATATTCATTAATATCATCCATACTCTTATCATTTTAAACAATTTTCACCTTTGAGGTTACTTTTTTTAACAAGATCGTTTTCTTTCACATTCAAAAAAAAATTCATAGGAAACCTAATTTGTATCTTTATCTATGTTTTTTTCATAATAGGTGTTATGAAATAAAATATATAAATATAGTCATTAATGAAATGTTTTACAACCTCACCATTGCATTAATAAGATAATTACTTCTTCAAAAGAGATATACAATGTTTATGATTTTGATGATCAATTTAATCATCAAGATCACTGAATGAAAATGTATCTTCATCTTCTTATCTACTCATAAAAATTCATCTATATTTTCTTGTAGAATTTTTCTTGTTTAAAGAATCTCCATTTTATTCCGTTATATGTTTATAGGGAATATTTCACTACACTACAGAAAAATGACAATTTCATGGTGGTTATTTTTGGATATGGAGGCGGTATAAATAGCTTCCACATGCATCTACCACGGTTTCACAAAAAATGAAACTAAATTGTGTGTCAGTATATAATATATAGTGGTTTCCTCAATTTAAATTTAATTTATGGTAACCATTATAGTAGATGAAATTAGCAGTGGGTTTTTATGGTTTTAGTGGTGGTTTTCCCAGTGAAAGTGATTTTTTAGAATCTTTTCAACCCACCACTAAAAAATAATTTTTGTTTGGAAAACTATCATAAGAAAAAGATAATCACCACAAAATAATAAAGGAATATAAAAACTATGTAAAATCTGTTTTAACAGCCACTAAGAGAAAAATTCAAAAATTATAGTGGTGGTTAAAACCACTACTAAAGCCAGATTTAAAAAAAATAGCTACCTCTGCAACCCCAGTACCAGTGCCCTAAAAAAATAACATTCCAATTTCACATGAACATACATCCCACATCCAAAATAACACCAGGATACCAAATTTTTCATAATAATAACATTATTTATACATGAATAACAGGTTTAGAATTATTTGGGTACATAAAATTTATTCTATGTACATGAACTGTCACTTTTGGATATAGTGGTTTCACAATCTGGGATATCAGTCGATCTCAAGAATAATGATGTGTTTCTGTATATATCACAACTGAGGAATGTATTCAATAGTTTATGTTTTATTAGATTGTATAGGAATTAAAGGAGAATCATTTTAGAGATTTCTCACATAGCATTGCCAATGACCACAGTTACCAAGAATGGATTCACATTTGACTGTACATACTTGTGTGAGGAAGTTTCCATAATGTTGAAGAAGTTGTTCATGTCAACTCTGATCCTAAGAATTCTCGAGCCTAACATTGGAAATGTAGTGAAATGTTATTCATCTGGTTTTGTATTAGGAAATGGTATGATTTATAGTGATAAATTAGTCACTTTTGGTTAAATCATCTTTTAACCAACAAGATGGAATAATATAATCCAGTAATTTAGTTTGTAGTTTTGGTAGATGCATTGAAATGATAGTGACAGAACCTCTTGGTAGATATATTTGTTAGGAAATTTGGCACCAAGAGTGTATATAATATTTTCTCACTACATGGACATAATCTTAATGAGATTAATATCCTAGAGTGCTTGTGTATGTTTTACATCGATAAATAGTAATCAAAAAGAAATTGAAATGTAATGGTAAATAAATTGGGAAAGAAAATATAGGAGATGGGAGAAAATATTTCAATAGATAAAAAGAATATCGTATCATCACTGTAATACTAGTTGGTGGGTGTAGTTTAGGGTTTAGGGGAGGCAATGAGTGTATCCTTAGAGATAATTTCTACATTAGCTAAACTAGTAAAGAAATGCTAGAATATTGATTTGGAATGTATCATGATGTGTGATAGGTTAGAAGAATGTCACACAATTTCATGATTGAATTTTGATATACATTGTGTTTTTATAGTTTTTAGAATGGTAATGGTCACATATTCCATGAGAGATGAGTTTATTAGATCCAATAATGCATTGAACTGGTATGTTCACCTAGGGCCGACCATGATTTATAATAATAAAAAGTGGATGTCCCGGTGGCCCTCTATTGTAAGATACATTGAAGGCTTTCTTTCCCATTGATTGACATGTCCAAAACATTTCACTGAGTGTCGGAGTTGATAATTGAAGTGGGATGTTCACCCATGTCTGACCAATTTTACCTCAAAGTTTTGGTAATTATAATATAAGCTTGTGAGTTTATTGTTGAAGTTGTGTATAACCTTTTATCCACAGATCAATGAGCAGTCAGGAAGTATGATCCAAACTATATAAGACATGATTCCGGATTTTATTATAGATTTTAGCCACTAGATGCATATTTTGGGGAGATAAAAATTCTAGTAGTGTAAGACACTCAAGTGTTCAACAGATATTTGAAAACTCTACTATTAATGAAGTGGACATTCCACATTACTGTTTCATGAATTTTGAACATTGTATTAGAAATGTATCAAATTTCTCAAAACTATTTCTCCTTAACTAAAATAAATCTTCAATTAAAGGCTACAAGCATTCATCAATATCATTTACAAGATTTTGATTTATAGGAATACTATTCAAAATGATTAAAGATGTTTTTTCATACACATCCATGGTGACTGATTGTAGGGGATCAAAACAAATGGCCAAATGCTATAACTAGTACTCAAAGTCCCAAATGGGTTGAATCCATCAGCAGCTAATCCCAATCAAATATTCCTAATAATATGTGAGAAATCAGTATTTAATGAATCAAATTTTTTCCTTGATTGTGAATCTCATGGAAGTCGCACTAACCCATCATTCTTATTATCTACAAAATGCCACTTTGTGTGTTTGGAGGTTTTTGATGACAAGAATAATCATTGAAATCAAGGATTTAAAAGAATGTAATGAAAAACCTTTGCAGGAGTGTTCCTTTTTTCGTCATGGTAGTATGTTTATTCAAACTTCCAACATCACCCATTGACTTCCATCTATAAGAAGAACTTTTTATTCAATCCTATCTACTTGAATCCTCCCTCCAATAAAGCATATAATCAATGGGTCATGCTTTTATTTTTGTATAATTCAAAACAAGAATGTTAACAACTTTTCAAATATCATTAAAATACTCATGTATTTTTTCTTTAGTAAATGCATCATGAACCAATTCAATTATCATGGACACTGCCTTATTTTTAATTCCACATAGACATTTTATATTGTACAACTTTATCAGAAATGATAGCTCTGAATATATCAAACATCCAATATACAAATCTTGATTTCCATCGCCAACTAAATTTAAAATGTATTTTCCTCAGTGATGTTTTCTCTTATATTTGTCTCCACATAATCAAGAGTAGGATCCACTTATTTGAGATAATCTTTATCTGGTTGTCCTATAGTCTCAAAAACATCCCTTCTGACATTTCTATTTGTATCACCCTCATATGGTTGTTCTTATATGTTTTTATGATGGTAGTGGTCTCTTTCAGTGCCTAATGCATCATTTATAAGGTTTTCCATTTCATTTTCCATTGTAGATGATGTTGGGAGCTCATTTTTTGGATTGACAATAGTGTTCAACCTTTCTATAACATTCGATTTTCTATGAAAAATCCAACATAGATATTGACTAGGGAATTTCATCAATATTAATGTTCATATAATTCTTCTCTCTTCAACCATATTCTAAATTTACATTTAGGATATGTACATCTTATTCTCTATTCAATGGATAGATTGGAAATTGAAAAATCCAAAACACCTCCAAACCCTTAACATACTGAGGTGTGTTCCTTGGTAATGTGATCAATCTTTTATCCATGTATATCATGATGTTCCCACACAATAATAGAGAAAATTAAAACACATAACTATTTCTAAATAGTGATATAGATTCATATATAATAGTTGAAAAAATATATAAATATGTTAAAAAAGTATTTCATATATAAATACATATGGTAAATAATGAACCCACCCACTAGAAAACCATAACATGCAAATTAAAAAGATCCATAAATAAAGAAAATTAAAAGGATCCTATCCCTGTAGTTTTTTTAATGTCCTGCTACACCAAAATATAGAGACAAACTGATGATGTCATAATATTGAAATCACTAAGGTAATGGCTTGATTAATCAAATAATAATTGAATATATGTCTGGAATATGAAATCGAAACAAACTCTTACCTTAAACATGACTCACTACATTGGAAAATACAAGGGAAACCAAGATATAGAACATGAGAGGAATCATCAGGTGAAAGGATTCATGGCTAGGGTAGATGAATCCAAGTCTTATAGAAAATTGGAGAAACTATTAAATAGACCTTTTCAATTTCCATTTAATTTTGTTTCAATTAAATAATGTGGGATAACCTATTAAATCCATAGTCATATAGAATTCATATAAAATATTCAATCCCCAAAAAATAGAAAATTGGGGTAGTATTAAATACTATGTATATTAATATGTTTTTGGAACATTGTATGTTATTGGTGGCCTTAAATTTGGATTCAATGTGTTGGGTATGGTCTTAGACTAATAATTTTTGAACATGTGTGGTATCTTGGTGAAGTGTTATGGGTAGCAACATGTTGAGACCCTACGTGAGATTAAATTTTTCAGATTCTGGGTGGATCATGGAACATCAATGGGGGTTGAAACATAATGTCGACCTCTGTCAGAAAGAAAATATAGTTGGCCATTATGATGTTTTCTTTTAGTAACTAAGTAGATAGTTAAGTGTAACCTAAAACTGGGACAATTACATGTTTGGGATTATCTTCATAGATGATTCATTGTAACACCCCAGGTAAATAAAGAGTATTACATTTTGATATTTATCCATATTTGTGAATAAAATATTAATATTACTTTAAAGGGGACTCTATGCACGATGGCGTACCCAATATGCAACAATGAGTTTCTTGGGAATCTTGCATTGCACTCTAGTAATAAAATAATATTATTTTAAATGGTAGTTAACGCCTAGTCGTTGTAATGGCGGGAATGAACATAACAAACTAAAAAATGATTATATATGTTTGTCATATATTTTTACTCTTTAAAATAAATGTTATAGGATTAAAAATGTGAATGAATCAAATTTTAAGCGTAAACATTCTAATATTCTTTAAAAGGTCGATTAACCACCTTTTGATAGAGAACCCATTTTAAATCCACTTTTTGACAATTTTATAAGCTCTATTTTTTAAAATAAACATATTATTTATGATTGGGACATTGAAATTTACCTTGGGTTAATTTTTGGTATTTTTCTGACAATGTTCATTTTTCAATGAATAGTGAAAAATACTGCATTTTACATCAAAGCTTCTTTTTCATATAATTTATTTATATGGTTATATTACCTTTTTAATTTGTTTTAAAGTTTAATTAGAATATATTTTTACCATGTAATTCAATTATGTTCATTGGGATTAATTTCACTTTGGAATTAGGCATAAACAAGTGCCAAACTTTTCATAAATATTGTTTCTAAAAAACCTACTATTTGTTTTGACAACGGGAAGTTTTTTTAAAATTAATTATTGCAATTTATGTGTTTTTAATTTGGTAAAATGGATTAAATATTTGGAATCATAAGGTCCAAATTATTTAATTAAGACTCTTTTGTTTTTGGACATTATGAATTGTAACGACGGTAATTATCTTTAATTATATTGATTAAAGAGTAATCGGGTAGTTAATGATAATAAGATAATATCATAATAATAAAAAATGACCACAAAATGTGTCCTAAGGCTACTGTTTGTCTCATGGCCGACCATGGGATGCCTTGTGCCGAACTTGGGGGCCCCATGGAATCACTTTTTTGAGAAAGTGACTTTTTATCTTTTTATTTTTAAAGAATGTTAAATGTAACATAGAATGTATCACCTAAGTAAACTATTTTTAATTTTTTCTAAATAAATGATATTTTGGACTATAAATATTCATTATAAAAATAAAAAGATTTCCTACATCATGATATTTGTTTAAAAATTTTAGACATTAAATTTATTAAATTATTTATGACATCATGATGATGCAGCGATTACCTCATTAATAAAGGATTTAAATAAAATGGAAAGATAATGTAAAATCTAAGACCTACACGTGTCCAAAACCTATTGGATGGGTGGATTTAGATCCCTTATCACCTTATCCTAGAAACACATCAATGTGGGACCATGAAAAGCCGAAACTCATTTGAAAATAAAGTCACATTTTATACCTTTCGAAGAGTGCCCCCCCCTCTCCTCTTATAAAAGGCCCCCACCCCTACCTCCTTACCCACACTTCCAAAGCCTTTGGATCAGCCAAACCCTGCCCATTTTGTCTCTCCACATCTCTATCTAACTCCTTGAAGCCTCACTTTGGGCATAAGTCTTCCCAAGGAAGCCTTTTTTCTCAAACTAAAGGGAGTTACCCGATTTTAAGGTAATGTCTTCACTTGAGTCCTTTTGTTTTATTTTGCTTCTCCAACCCACTAAACTCTTTTTATTCATTTCTTTTGTAACAAATCCAGTATATTAAATATACTAGGATGTTTTTAAAAGAAGTATTCTAGCTACACTTACACACACCTTCGTCTAATGGTTAAAGAACATACTGTTTCTGTGGTTGGCGATTTTCTGCCTCACGAAACGATGATTGTTCAATATTCTTTTAACACAATTAAAGGTGGCCATTATGATGTCACTGTATTTTATATATGATATTTATGGTATTTATGTTTACTATATTCTTCTGTATTTTATATTTTAACCATACCATTATTATTTTCATGTTGTGTAAATGGGATAATTTCATATGAGGAAGTGTGGACTACCGCCCCCTCAAGTGATGTGACTCGTACATGCAATACATGGAATGTATAAAGATTGAAATTAATGAACATATGTGACCTATATAACATATATATTATACTGTAATTATAATATATATACATCATTTATTTTTAATTCCATTAATATGAAAAAGAAAAAAATGAAAGTAGCGTTCATTCGTACGTACGGTCTACCGTCTCCATGAACGATGCTTTTCGTTTTTTATCTCCAAATATTATGGAATTGTATAAAATGAATATATACTGGATATATATGATATTTAAAACATCAATAATATTCTGGATATGATGTACCTATAACTACATGGAAAATTATTTTCCAACAAGTTCAATTTTTGACTCATGTACCAAACATCGACAAAAATGCCTGATATGAACTCATATTATTAAAAAATTATTTTAATATCAAAATATGTGATATGAAATGAATAATAATATTTATAGGAGGTCCTTAAGAAATTATAAATTTACAAAAGTTTATTATTCAGTAATATAAAGAAACGAACCAGACAAGTTGGACTTGAGGTAAGGGATCCTACTCCTCTCTTTCTTTTTAAGTACACCCTTTTATGTCATTCCTTTTGAGCTCATATTTGGATGTTCTTTTATATTACTCTTACTGTAATTTTTAAGTTCATATGATGAGAGACCCTATTTCCTCTCATCAATCCTTTTTTGAAGTTTTAAGTGGCGTCGTTAGGCTGTCGAGTTTTCGTAAGGGATTTTTCATCTCACTTTTATTCCCGTGAGATTTATGCTACATTTGACACAATTTCCTTTGAGTGGTGTATGTACTGCCCATTATTATACACTTTGTGTAGTATAATTTCATTTATGGGTATTCACATCTTCATTGTATGACCCTTCTTCCATGGGGTGTACATTTCGAAAGTTACCCAACTCGGTAAGGGGACCTTTCACCCTCCTCTTTTTAAAATACTTCTTCTGTTATGTCTTTTAATTCACATACTATTATGTTGGGACATGTTCTTTTATATCCTTATTGATGTAAATTTTATGTCCAAGTGATGATATGACCTTTTTATCTCTCATCAACTCATTTTCTGAATTTTGATGTGATGTCGTTAGGCTGCCGAATTTTACCAAGGGAACTTTTTAACCCAATTTCGATTTCTTTGAGTTCAACATGTAGTTATTGAATATGTCATCTTTTGAATATGTGTGAATGACATTTTATTGTTTTACACTTAATATCCACTTATATTGGGTGTATTTATATTTTTCACACATAAATTTGAGATTGAATTATCCTTAATTTAAGGATACCTTCTTTATAAGGGAATTCATCACATTTGACATTTTTATTGAGACTTCTTTGTTGTTATGCACCAATTCACTCTTATATGGTGTATATACTATCCTTTGGAATATTATATCATAAATCTATTTATTCTCATGATATTATAATGTTCTGACTAAATGTTATTCCTCAATTATTGTATTCAAGTGTCTCTAATTTTGGTAGAACCCCTTTAACCAAAATATCGCTTTAAATGTTTTAATTATTTGTTCTTATTAATATCAATGTTTTCAAAGTGGTTTTAAGGATTTATTTATATGTATATTAATGGGTTAAAATTTTAAAAGCTTCAAGGTGGAATGGGACACTTTTATTCAAAAATCTCTTTGTTAAATGTTTTAAATGGTTTTGGAAATGGTTTCTTTTTTAATGGATTCATTATTTCAATATACTAAAATGTTATATTGTGATTGAAATGTTGAAATGTTATGTTTCCTTTAAGCATGTTTTATGTGATACGTTTATGTTATGGTTCTTGGGCATTGTTATGAAAATGGGTGGTTCTGTGATAAACTAAGGGCGGGTGAGCCCGATATAGCACTCCATTGCATTGGGTAACGCGAAGGAGTGAAACGTTACGGTTTCTCCAAAGCGATTTGGGGAATATACTGTGGTGGGTATTCCAAACGTAACCAAGAGGGTTACTCCCTACGTAAGAATGTTATGAATGCCCCAAGATACCTTTATGTCTTATGATTTCTATGATTTATTCATGATTTTATGAGGTATGTTAAAGTGCCTATGTTTTATGGGTAAAGTATGATTTCATTCTTATGTATATATGAACTCATGTTTCCTTTCCTTTTTTTATAACTCTTACTAAGCTTTTTATGCTCATACCAAGTTTTTTTGAAATGTTTTTCACAGGTCAATGGAAAGTTACATGAAATGATGATAGTGTCAAGGAAGTGTCAAGAAAGAATCCATGTTTTATTTTAAATATGTTTCCGTTGATGGGAAAAATGAATACTATCTTTTATGTAACCACTTTGTTTAAATGTGGAATGTAATGCAAGTTTTATGATCTAATTCTCTAAAACTCTAAACCTGAAAAGATCCTCAATGTGTAATCTTGTAATAACTCAAGATTAAGTAAGGTTTAAGACTGGGGCCTTATAGTTGGTATCAGAGGTCGGTTTAGAAAACTTTAGAGGTTAGGGTATTCTTTAAGCATAAGTGACATTACCATAATGGTTAGGATTTCAGAAAGAGTCCTAGTGTTAGATAAAGTGAATGAGTAAGTATATCTTAGTGTTTACCTTCATCATTAGTAAATGATGGTTTTTTTGATATACTCTCACTGGCATTTTTGGTTTTAGTAAATGGTTGGATATAGCAGGCACCAAAGTAACAGTGGATGTGAAGGAAATTGTGACAGTTTTTTGAGCAAGCAACTGAATGATATGGGGGCTGCAATGAGAACTTTTGTGATTATCCTCAACCAATTATCTGGAGTCATGATTGACCACCTAAACCTTGGTGATTTCTCTAAGGCATCATATATGTGAGAAACAAATCCCTACAGAACTACAGGTAATAATAATAAAGGTAAGTGTGTTCAAAAACTTATGTGTCAAAAATGTGGAAAGAAACACCTAGGAAAATGTTTCAAAGGGACAGAAATATGCTATAGATGTGGAAATGAAGGTCATAAAGAAAAAACCTGCCATGGAAAAAGGAATCATCCATTTGACTCGAGGAAAGGGAAAGAAGTTCTTTCTGAGGGATCAATTGAATGTTTTAAATGTGGTGTGCATGGTCATTATGCAAACACATGTCCTATGAAGAAGTTTCGTGAATGGGACACCAAGATCGTACAAATGTTCATTTACCAATACCTAATTCCATTCCGATTTAGGATTAAGAAACTGAAAATGACCAATCAAAGGTATAGATTATTTCATAACTATTGTTTTCCTATTTTGGAATCTTAATATATGATTCATGTTTTTGTTTGTAGGAAAGAAGTATTTCAGAATAAGTTAGAGAGGAATGGTTAATGGATCATGAAGAATGTTGAATGAGTAAGATGTCAACATATAAGGGCTTCAAGAGTTATGGTGATATTATTAAGAGTATTAAGTCTCTTTTGATGACGGGGTTACATTAAAAGACTTTTTATAGTATGTGTAACCCTGATGTTTAATATATGAAAATTTTATTCAAGGAATAGTTATCTATTCTTTTGTGGACATAGTTATAAAGAACCATCTGTGTTTATATGATCCTTACTTTTGAGGTAATTATGGGTTACTATATGTTATGATGGAAGTGAAAGGCATGAGATAAAATTGAGGTTAAATTATGTTATGGTTATTTTTGATGATTTTATCTCTTTTTGGGGAATGATTTGAGAATTATATAGTTTTGGAAAAAGGAAAACACGCAGACCGTGTGACAACTTGTCGTGTCAGACAAAGATGCAGGAATCGAACCCACAACCAAAGTGCAACTGGTATTTATCGCCTACCACTGGACTATGTGAAGTCCCTGGTTAGTTTGACTGATTCTTTTTAGTTATATGATTTTATGAATAAAGAGTAATTTGATTTTGGGTTATCTATGGAATTTTATTAACCTATCATGGAGGATATGTGATTAGGTTAATTACTTTTCAACACGAGATATTAAGAGAAAATGATGTTGTTTGGAGATAAATGTTACGATTTAACTTAGAAGACTATGTGACTAAATCCTTAAAATATTTGGGTTTAAATATTAGTTTGGTTTACTTTGAATAATTTTATGGACAAATTGTTTATCGAATGGTCCTCGTTGAACTTTGGGTTTTGTTGGACAAATTTTGGAGATTAAGAATAGATTTTCTTTTTATAAAGGGTTATCCTTTTCTGGATTATCTGATCTTGTACTAACCTTTTTGGTTTTGGTTTTGGTTAAAGTATAAAGACATGGGAAGTATATAGTTCACTTTTTTGGATTATGTGATTCTCTAGAAGTTTATTATAGTACTCTTAATGTGAACAAGTCTTCTTAAATACTCGTATTTTGGAGAAAATATGAGTTTGTGTAAGGAATCTAATAAAAGTTGAAAGTCAACATGATAAGTGATTATGTTTCCTTATGAATAAATTCCTCAATAAAAAGTAACTTAAAACAAAAATGTTGTCTATTAACTTTTCCTACTGGGGAATCGAATACCGTTTAACCCATCACAAGTTTGTGATTCTCTTATGGTTAACTTTCTCCTAGACATGTTTACTATCACTCTCCATCAGAACATGACCCTTTTTTTCCACCATGTCCATATTTTCATACTTGGAATCCTAGTATGGGTGACCTTTGTACTTATCTTTCTTTATTTTAAAGTGATTGTTTTACCGACTCTTGTTCTGATGTGGGACGTTCAAGGATGTTTCCAAGCTCAATTTAAAAATTGCGAGGATGCAATTCCCAAAAGGGGGGAAGGATGTAACACCCCAGGTAAATAAAGAGTATGAAATTTTGATATTTATCCATATTTGTGAATAAAATATTAATATTACTTTAAAGGGGACGCTATGCACGATGGCGTACCCAATATGCAACAATGAGTTTCTTGGGAATCTTGCATTGCACTCTAGTAATAAAATAATATTATTTTAAATGGTAGTTAACGCCTAGCCTTTGTAATGGCGGGAATGAACAGAACTAACTAAAAAATTATTATATATGTTTTTCAAATATTTTTACTCTTTACAATAATTGTTATAGGATTAAAAATGCGAATGAATCAAATTTTAAGCATAAACATTCTCATATTCTTTAAAAGGTCGATTAACCGCCTTTTGATGGAAAACCCATTTTAAATCCACTTTTTGAAAATTTTATAAGCTCTATTTTTCAAAATAAACATATTATTTATGATTGGGACATTTAAATTTACCTTGTGTTAATTTTTGGTATTTTTCTGACAATGTTCATTTTTTAATGAATAGTGAAAAATACTGCATTTTACATCAAAACTGATTTTTCATATAATTTAATTATATGGTTCTATTACCTTTTTCATTTGTATTAAAGTTTAATTAGAATATTTTTTTACCATGTAATTCAATTATGGTCATTGGGATTAATGTCACTTTGGAATTTGGCATGAACAAGTGCCAAACTTTTCATAAATACTGTTTCTAAAAAACCCGCTATTTGTTTTGACAACGGGAAGTTTTTTTTAAATTAATTATTTCAATTTATGTGATTGTAATTTGATAAAATGGATTACATATTTGGAATCAGAAGGTCCAAATTATGTAATTAATAATATTTTGTTTTTGGACATTATGAATAGTAACGACAGTAATTATCTTTAATTATCTTGATTAATGAGTAATCGGGTAGTTAATGATAATAAGATAATATCATAATAATAAAAAAATGACCAAAAAATGTGTCCTAAGGATACTCTTTGTCTCATAGACGACCATGGGATTCCTTGTGCCAAACTTGGGGGCCCCATGAAATCACTTTTGTGAGAAAGTAACTTTTTATCTTTTTATTTTTAAAGAATGTTAAATGTAACAAAGAATGTATCACCTAAGTAAAATATTTTTTATTTTGTTTACATAAATGATTTTTTGGACTAGAAATATTCACTAGAAATATAAAAAGATTTCCTACATCATGATATTTTTTTATAATTTTTAGACATTAAATTTATTAAATTATTTATGACATCATGATGATGCAGCGATTACCTCATTAATAAATGATTTAAATAAAATGGAAAGATAATGTAAAATATAAGACCTAAACATGTAAAAACCTATTGGATGGTTGGATTTCGAACCCTTATCACCTTATACTCGAAACAAATCAATGTGGGACCATTAAAATCCTAAACTCATTTGAAAATAAAGTTACATTTTATACCTTTCCAAGAGTGCCCCTCCTCTCCTCTTATAAAAGGCCCCCACCCCTACCTCCTTACCCACACTTCCAAAGCCTTTGTCTCGGCCATCCCCTGCTCATTTTGTCCCTCCACATCCCTATATAACTTCTTGAAGCCTCACAGTGGGCATAATGCTTCCCAAGGAATCCTTTTAGCTCAAACTAAAGGGAGTTACCCGATTTTAAGGTAATGTCTTCACTTGAGTCCTTTTGTTTTATTTTGCTTCTCCAACCCCCTAAACTCTTTTTATTCATTCCTTTTGTAAAAAATATAGTATCTTCAATCTACTAGGATGTTTTTATAAAACGTATTCGAGCTAAACTTACACACACCTTCGTCTAATGGTTAAAGAACATACTGTTTTTGTGGTTGGCGATTTTCTGCCTCACGAAACGATGATTGTTCAATATTCTTTTAACACCATTAAAGGTGGCCATTATGATGTCACTGTATTTTATATATGATATATATGGTATTTATGTTTAATATATGCTTCTTTATTTTATATTTAAACCATACCTTTATTCTTTTCATGTTGTGTAAATGCGATAATTTCATATCAGGAAGTGTGGACTACCGCCCCCTCAAGTGATGTGACTCGTACATGCAATACATGGAATGTATAAATATTGAAATTAATGAACATATGTGACCTATATAACATATATATTATACTGGAATTATAATATATTTATATCATTTATTTTTAATTCCATTAATATGAAAAAGAAAAAAATGAAAGTAACGTTCATGCGTACGTACGGCATACCGTCTCCATGAACGATGCTTTTCGTTTTTTATCTCCAATTGATATGGAATTGTATAAAATTAATATATACTGGATATATATGATATTTAAAACATCAATAATATTATGGATATGATGTACCTATAACTACATGGAAAATTATTTTCCAACAAGTTCAATTTTTGACTCATGTACCAAAAATCGACAAAAACGTCTGATATGAACTCATATTATTAAAAAATTATTATAACATTAAAATATGTGATATGAAATGAATAATAATATTTATAGGAGTTCCTTAAGAAATTATAAATTGACCAAATTTTATTATTCAGGAATATAATGAAACGAACAAGATAAGTTGGACTTGAGGTAAGGGATCCTACTCCTCTCTTTCTTTTTAAGTACACCCTTTTATGTCATTCCTTTTAAGCTAATATTGGGATGTTCTTCTATATTACTCTTACATTAATTTTTATGTTCATATGATGAGAGACCCTATTTCCTCTCATCAATCCATTTTTGAAGTTTTAAGTGGCACTGTTAGGCTGCCTAGTTTTCGTAAGGGATTTTTCATCTCACTTTTATTCCCGTGAGATTTATGCTACATTTGCCACAATTTCCTTTGATTGGTGTATGTACTGCCCATTATTATACACTTTGTGTAGTATAATTTCATTTATGGGTATTCACATCTTCATTTTATGACCCTTCTTCCATGGGGTGTACATTTCGAAAGTTACCCAACTCGGTAAGGGGACCTTTCACCCTCCTCTTTTTAAAAGACTTCTTTTGTTATGTATTTTAATTCACATACTATTATGTTGGGATATGTTATTTTATATCCTTATTGATGTAAATTTTATTTCCAAGTGATGAGATTCCCTTTTTATCTCTCATCAACTCATTTTATGAATTTTGAAGTGATGTCGTTAGGCTGTCGAATTTTACCAAGGGAACTTTTTAACCCAATTTCGATTTCTTTGGGTTCAACATGTAGTTATTGAATATTTCATCTTTTGAATATTTGTGAATGAACTTTTATTTTTTAAAACTTAATATCCACTTATATTGGGTGTATTTATATTTTTCACACATAATTTTGAGATTGAATTATCCTTAATTTAAGGATACCTTCTTTATAAGGGAATTCATCACATTTGACATTTCTATTGAGACTTCTTTGTTGTTATGCACCAATTCACTCTTATATGGTCTATATACTATCCTTTGGAATATTATATCATGAATCCATTTATTCTCATGATATTATAAAGTTCTGAATAAATGTTATTCCTCAATTATTGTATTCAAGTGTCTCTAATTTTGGTAGAACCCCTTTAATCAAAATATCGCTTTAAATGTTTTAATTATTTGTTCTTATTAATATAAATGTTTTCAAAGTGGTTTTAAGGATTTATTTATATGGATATTAATGGGTTAAAATTTTAAAAGCTTCAAGGTGGTATGGGACACTTTGATTCAAAAATCTCTTTGTTAAATGTTTTAAATTGTTTTGGAAATGGTTTCTTTTTGAATGGATTCATTATTTCAATATACTAAAATGTTATATTGTGATTGAAATGTGGAAATGTTATGTTTCCTTTAAGCATGTTTTATGTGATATGTTTATGTTATGGTTCTTGGGCATTGTTACGAAAACGGGCAGTTCCGTGATAAACTAAGGGCGGGTTAGCCCGATATAGCTCTCCATTGCATTGTGTAACGCGAAGGAGTGAAACATTAAGGTTTCTCCGAAGAGATTTAGGGAATATACTGTGGTGGGTACTCCAAACATAACCAAGAGGGTTACTCCCTACGTAAGAATGTTATTAATGCCTCAAGTTACCTTTATGTCTTATGATTTATATGATTTATTCATGATTTGATGAGGTATGTTAAAGTGCCTATGTTTTATGGGTAAAGTATGATTTCATTATTATGTATATATGAACTCATGTTTCCTTTACTTTTTTTTATAACCCTTACTGAGATTTTTATGCTCATCCCATGTTTTTTTGAAATGTTTTTCACAGGTCAACGGAAAGGTACATGAAATGATGATAGTGTCAAGGAAGTGTCAAGAAAGAATCCATGTTTTATTTTAAATATGTTTCCGTTGATGGGGAAAATGAATACTATCTTTTATGTAACCACATTGTTTAAATGTGGAATGTAATGCAAGTTTTATGATCTAATTCTCTAAAACTCTAAACCTAAAAAGTTCCTCAATTTTTAATCTTGTAATAACTCAAGATTAAGTAAGGTTTAAGGTCGGGGCCTTATATTCATGTAAATATTTTAACCATCACCATGATTAAAAAAATAAAAAATTTCATATATTCTATCTGACAGGCATCTGGAGTGACTCTCTATAGGTATTGAGATATGTTCAAAAAATATGTGTACCAGTTATACTAATAAATTTTTTAAATATAACCATTTCATTGTGTCCTTATAAAAATACCTACTAGAAAATGATAGAAAACAACTAGATGCAACATAAGTAGGATCCTTTGTATGAAAATCACACATATTTCCCAAAGGGTTTATTTAAAAGATTAATCAAAATTCAAAAAAAATTGGCATTAAAGGTACTTTCATAAGACTAATTTGTGAGGTAATAACTTTTGATTAATCATCTTTACTTGAAAATAAATTTGAGGAGTTAAAAATTTTGGTGATATAGATGGATTTGAATCAATTCCATTACCAAAAAACACACGAGCTATACATTTTATGATCATATTCTTGCCATTTCACTAAATAATGTCTTTATGTTTAGGGCATGGAATGTTTTACAATAACCTTTCATCCACGGAAATTTAAAAAAAACTACAAATTGAGATATCCTAACCCTATCTATTATGGATATTGAAATAATCATTTCTAGGATAGACTCACCCTTCCAAATTGAGACCGGTGATGTGGGGAGTCTTAATCTATTAGTATTTGACCAATTTTCATAAGGGGATATGACATGATAATCAACATATTTTTTAGTTTTTTAAGGAACTAATCACCTAAATAAAACTTTAAATAAACAATGTTCATGAATTAGTACTATCTATGGCCACAATATTGAATTTAAAACAACCCTAGAATAGATATACTGAAATAAGATTGAGAATTTATAAAGAAAAATAAATAAGAAGAAGAATGATACAAAATCCCTGGCAATTGGAACCGTGACATCTTATATGTACAAGAGCCTACATATAATAACTTAATCCTTTGGGAGTTCTAATTAATCCCCTTTAAATATTATTTACACCACATACACATATTCACTGCCACTTCTACCTTCACAAGAACATTTAGATAGATCGATTGTGTATATAAAGTGACCTGGATTTAAAAATATGAACACCATGCCTCCACAAAATCTCACATTATAACCTTATCATATATAAGATAATCATGAGAAAAATGAAGAAGGCTATTAAATCTAAATCTGAGCTCTCAAATGATAAAAAATTTATGTTTAAGAGATAATATCCTTCTATCTTGACACTATATGTGTCAAAGAGAGGGACTCATTATAAACCTACTACAATAATTCATACTATAATATTGTATTATCCTCACAGTCACCCAAGAACCATATCTACTATAGATGAATTAATCCATTCAATACACTAATATCCAATATAATCTAATGTTAATTTCATTCATGAATAAAGTTAAAAGCAATATCAAAATCCTTTAAGAAATTTTCTATATCTAGATTGGGGATATTATCTGCAAACTTCTCCAAGATGTTATACTAAATCTGAATATGTATTAATCTAACAAATATAGTTCCTATAACTTAGGAGGAACGATGAGGGGAAGCAAGAAGCGTTGATCTGCGGTCGTTTTAGGACCTGCAGCAGGGAGGAGAGCTAGGGCTTCGGGGGGTTGGTGGCGATGGGAGGCAAGCCACACTGAGGGGCGGTGAGGCATACTGAGGGGATTCAAGCTAGTGCTTCAATGGTCACCTTGGGTCTCGCAGGGGTTGGGGGTATAAGGGTGGTCTCATAGGGGTCGGGGTGAGAATTTTCAGGACTTTATGAAAATATATCAGCAGCGGTTTTTAATAAATTTCTGCTAAATCATTTATAAAAAAATAGTGGAGGTTTAGTAAACCCCCACTAAAAACCCGCCACAAAAGGCTATTTAGGTTATAGTGATATTTGAGGTTCTCACCCTGATCATCTAACTAATATTCAGTAATATTCTTCTTTGGATAGTATAAAATGATGTTTCCAATACTTCTATACTTGTATCACCATGGTGGGAGTATAATTTTTGGGGATGTTTTTATAGTTTTTGAAAATTTTAATTATACTATCCATAATTATTTTATAGCCTAAATCTTATTACATATCATTATATTTAGTTGTATATATATTTTCAAATTTTATGACTTCCATTTTTATAATTTCCTTGAATTTCATTTCTTCATTTACATTATTTTTGAACAATAATTATTTGTCATATTTTTATTAAGAAGAGTGTAATTAAACTCATCATGAGAAATTTATATAATTTCTTCAAAGGATGATATCATTAATTTAAATATTTTTGGGAATTTCATCACCGTATTCTTGAAAATAGTTGATATGACATACTATTCCATTTAACCATGTAAATAATTTATCCACAATCTTATCAATATCTATCTAGATGCCTTCAAACTTATCTCTCAAAACCATAAATTTTCCATCCTTAATATTCATATTTATGTGATACATACTGTCATGTTTCTCTCACACCTCCTTTGATATTTTTGGTCCTAGAAAAGGGGGAAATATTTATCAAGAAACGAGATAGGATACTATTCTTATATTTCTAATATACTTCTATATTTCTATTTTTAGAATATCTGACTGGAGAATATATTACAAGTGAAATAAAACCCTCCATTAATGAATCATTAAATTTTAGACCATGTGATAATAGATAAAAAATTATCCTATTATTTTATCCATAAAAATCTATGATAAAAAATATAGATACACCTTTAATATAAACTAAATCTTGGTTTCTCATATTGAAATTATGTCAGGGTTGTATTTTTATATTCGAAACTAGTTTTCTCTAATACTACATTGATTTCATGGGTCCAACTATATCAATAAGAGGGGAGGAAAGAATCGTTTATGCATTTATATTAAATTTTACTTCTACATTAGTTAAACTTTGTTATTGCTTAAGATCTCACTTCTCTTGATATTTGTCTCTTAATATTACTTGAATATCACAATATGTAAATTTCATAGGAAAATTTCATTTTATATGGTTTTTCCCCATTATATAAATCATGCTCCTTGTTATGATTTTTTAGTCACCCAAAACATATATTCTTACCTATCGAATGCAAGTGGTTATAATCGTAAGGAATCACCCAAGAACCTGCATTACATCAGACACCTTGCATAGAATCCCTCTATTCTTATATAAAATCTCATTGTGTGTACTAGAATCATAAAAAATGATATTTATACTACCTTATAAAATATAAATACATTGATATTGGTAAATCCCCTCACTTTTTTGGACTACCACTTGAGTTTTTGAATTGATACATTCAACAAACCATCATGTATTACAACAACAACTTCTATAATTTTGGAAGAATGGAAATTTATCCTTAAAATTATTCTTAATCTAATTTAGAATATTCATAACACATTAAAAAATAATAATGGTATCTATATTATTCTCCTATTAATCATCATCTAGGATATGTGGATATAATAGGATTCTTATTCATCTTATTTCTTAATTCCCTCATGCATTAATGGATATAGTCTAATTCTATTTGATAAAAAATTATCAGTTATTTTATATTTTTCTATCTTAGGATCTCAATATTTATTCTTTATCCCATAATATTTTATATCAAATTATTCATCAAAATTGTTTCCAAATTCAAATATAGAAAATACATGATTATTAGTAGAGATAAATATTCCCATTTAAAATTGGTAGAGATTTCTAGTTAATTTCTCATTTAAATTCACGGTTAATATATTAATTAAAATCTCTATAAGACGTTGTATTTCTTTAATGTGATATATTAATTATCACAAATCATTTTTATATAAAATACATGGAATTAAAATCTCATTAAAGGCCTAAATTGTAATCCATTGTTGTGACGTGGTTCCCCTCATTGTGGTGTGGCTACACTTTTATACTTACAAAACATTGTAGAATGTTTGATGAAATGGAGGATACTTTGTTGGATGTATAAATAAATTATAACATTTTTGAGTAATATTAATATTCAAATCCTTTAAGAACAATAAAAACATGTACTGATTTATTCATTTATTCTGAATTCTTGATTCTAGAAAACTCTGTATTTTTATATCTCATAAATATTATAAATTAAATAATGATCTAACTATTATAGATTTATTATTACTCTGTTGAAGTAATTTATTACTTTTAAAAATTATGAAACCTTTAATAATTTTTTTAATTTTTGAGTCAAAATAATAATTACAATTTCAATAGATACACTTCCAACGTTGGTTGATACTCTTTTAAACTAAATAAATACCATTTTGAAGCTCCAAAACTACTCTTTTGATATAGTTGGATACTATTCTAAACAGCCCAAATATTATTTTGATGTCCCAATGACACTATTGATGTTGATGGGTAATCTTTAAATCTTCTCATATACACTTCTAATGTTCTAAATACTCATTCATAATTTTTCAGTACTCAAATTAAATATCAAAATTTTCATCGGCACTTTCCATTTTTCTTCATACAACAGTACCGTTTTACCCTTCATAAAATATACATGGTCAAAATAATGATGTCGTTAAAAATTAAAATTCGCTTCACATCATTTTATATATTCATTAATCCAACTATACCAATTATTAATAACTCTAAATCAACTAAAACCTCATTCAAACGATATCATTCCCAAGATACAATATTGTGTATATTGAGTGCTCCATGGATGGTTTCATATTTTTTCAGGTAGTTTTTTTTCATAATATCACCTCTATAATGTGTCCTTTATCCAAATATATGCAAAATATATCTTCAAATTTTTTTTTGTATTATTCATCTTTTATAAGAAATTTAAATTTCTTACCAGGAAGATGGACTCTATTATAATCAAATTTATGGGTTTTTTCATAGAACCAATCGAGTCATATGTTTTAAGAATTATTCTTCACCAACATCTTCATTCACCATATATAATGGAAGTAGATCACTAAAATTCATTACAATTTTTCCAACACATATTGACATCTTTTATCATCATGTAATCCCCACTTATTGAAAATAATTACAATCCACATATGGAAACATTTTAGTATATGTTTTTTATTTTCCAATTTAATTTATTTTCATTTATATATAGGGGTATCTTGAGGGTTTTCTTTAATAGGGGGAGTATTAATAGATATTGAAATATAAGTAAAACGGGAATAATAGATTTGGGGGATATTCCTCAGTAAGGTATTTAAAATGATATATTGGTTTTATTGATTTCATTGCTAATAATATATATGTTTCGAAAAAATAAAAAAAAATAGATTTAAGAGAACTCATGATATGATTTGATAAAGGGGGATTTTATGATAATTCAATAAAACTAATCCAACATAGTATTGTTATATACAATGAGGGATAGCAAACTCTCAAAAAACATTCTATACTATAATATGATGTATGTATAACTCAAACATTTTGGAGCATACTATGATTAATTTATTAGATTGGTGATCATGATTTATTATTTTTTTCAAGTTTTATTTATTATAAATATTAACATTGATTGATTAGAGATTAATTATAGATGAAAATTATAAAAAAATGAATAATTGTTTTAAAAAATTAAACCATGATATTGTGTTTATAATAACACATCATGGTTGTATGTTTGATAAAATATTTTTTGAGGAACCCTAAAAATCAATCATAGTGGTTTAGATATTTTCTTTAGTTTTTTATACAAAATAAAAGATTTCATAGGGATGTAAACCATGGTGAGGTTATTTCAATTTTAAAATAATTTATAATGAAATTAATCAGGTTCCTTGTCATGGTTTCTAGAGATGAGGGGTAGAGTATTATATCAACCATGATGAAAAAAACACCTTATTACTCTAGGATCCACATTTTTTCTCATTAAAATTGTAATGTAAATTATAATAGTTTTATGAAGACTTGTGAAGGAGATCTATAGATTTATTAGTCACCATTATTAGAAAAACCACACTATTGTCTTTATGGAGTTATTAGTAACCATTCATAGAAAAAAACACACTATTTTTGGGATGATTACATCATGGAATATAAGAGAAATGGTCATGGTTTAATGATAATATGTAAAAGGACTCATCCTTTTAAGATACATATTCTAGTTATTTTGAACAAGAATTCACATTTGGGGGTATTTTTAGTTTATATTTATATATAATTTTGAAAAACTATATCAATGTAGACCCCTACATTACATGTAGAATGTTATACTATACATCCAATTTTTTCACCAAAGGAAACCCTTGTAAAATAAAACATGAATTCTCCAGAAACATCTTAAATAAATTCTTCCATGAATTTTCATTTTTCATACCAATCTTAAGATCTATGAAATTTTATAAAATAACATGGGATGAGAACAAAAATCTCAATAAGGGATATAATATATAGAACGAAACCATTAGTCTATGAATATTTTCAACTCTTGAAGACATCTTTACAAAATCATAAATTTATCCCATAAAACATAAACCCTTTGGCCTACCTCATGAATGAAAAAAAAAATCTATAAAACTCCATAGAAATAATTATTCATAAAGTTAACTTGTGGAATCAATTTAAAACATACATTTTAGCTATCACATCCACATAGGGAGTCACCTTCATGGTTACATTTGGAATACCCATCACAGTATATTCCACAAATCATTTATTAGAATCCCAACCAGTTAACCCTATCTAATTACCCAATGCATTGGTGAGCTATCACAATATCACCCTCCCTAGGTTTATCATAGAATATCATGTAGTCATAAACTATTCCCAATTACAATAACATAATCATAGCACATAAAACATGCATAATGAAAAAAATAATATTTCCACTTTGAAGTTACATTTCATATTTACAATGTTATAAACACATAAATGAAAAAACATTATTTGAACATAAAATGGAAATATTTTGAAGGAAAAAACAAAATATTGAGATAAAATAATAGAGATAAGTTCCAAATATGGTGTATATGATAAAATAATTCCAAGTTATTGAAATAATCAATCAATTTTAAACATTTTAAAATTATATTATTAAATCAAATTATCCCATACCACATTGAAAAATTTTATAGTAATTAAAATTTTAACACATTAATTTCTATATAAATAAATCCTTATGACCATTTTTAAATTATGTACAATATTAAGACCAATTTAAAAGAAAACAACTTTTAAATGTGAATGTGAAGTATGTTATATGAATTTTCAGAACATATCTATTCCTTCAGGATTGAACGTGGAAGAATATATTAACCAAGAATTATTCAATCAATATAACATATAATAGAGTAATTCCAAAATGTGCATTACCATGTCCACATCAGGGATATGATGTCAATAAAGAGGAATGATAATGATTCTTATGGGTGAAAATTGATTAACAAAAATGTATTTTTGATTAATTCCAAAATAAACACTTCCTTTTACACATTCAAATCATGATGTAATTTAAAGGACCATCAATTTGAGACATTTATCCATTTTAGATACTTCCATTATATTTCAAATTAAATTCATATATAATGATTATATCCCATAACTATATGCCATCTATAATGACATTTGGATATTGTATGATTCATAGTACGTTGAAAATCCATAATGTCATTAAAACATGTGTTTAGATGACAAGAGTTTTTTAGGATAAAAACAAACTTACATCAAGGGAAACACCATGTCCATATAAAGTAATTATCCATAATGTTTCTTAAACTATTATAGAAATCCTGAAGCTAGAAAAGTGATAGTAAAATCAATTCAATAAATTTATATATAGGGGAAAATATCACTATTTTTTAGAGTAGGATAAATATTGAATTGATTTTAGTCAATGATAATGATGAAATAATGTTTGACATAGGAATAAGTTCGATAAGTCATGTGGAAGTGGAATGTTCTAGGTACACATACAGTTTAGGAAGAATAATACCATGGTGATGGTGTTATATTCACTATGTTCGGTGATAAATTATTATTTTAGAATAATAATTCATACAAGTATGTAGTATATAGAAATCATATATCATTGACAAGGTAAATTATAATTAAATAATGTATTCCAAATATCAAAGTGAAATCTAGATTATTATTTTGATTACTATGGTGGGTATTTAAGTGAGATGATACGTGGGTGGTACAAGCATGGTACCAATATTTCTCGATTGGTTATACCAATTCATTAGACCAAAATCGATTAAAATTTTACTTTTTATATATAATTTCTATAATAGTATTATTGAGAATTGGATTTCAAGACACCGTACCATGGACTATGTCAATACGATGCAACCAAAAAATTATTGTGACATAATAGAATACTAGTAAGGGTTGAAATTTACTAAAATAAAATTCATGGATAATGTCAGACACAAAATAATTGAATATTAATTTGGAAAGAGTTTTACCAAGTTTTAGCAAGTGGTTAATAAGATCTCCACTAATTTCATGTGAAATTTATCTGGTAAAATATGGAAAACATATATTAGTCTTATAGTTAGTCAATACCATGGTGAATGTAACTCACTAAAGATTTACTTAAATTAGAAACTTAAGTTCTATGGAATAGGATATACTGAGGTAGATCTAACAGTTTCTTAGAACTAGTCAATCGTACGTATACTATATTTGTATTTAAAAATACAAGTTGGAATAATTCATGAGTGAATTTTTTCTAGTGTCACATGGAATAAATCTCTCCAATAATACATGCATGGGAATATGAGGAGATTAATGTGGTGAGTTAAATTCGGTATGATTTTTTGATGGATCAATCACATATTCCAAGATATTTACAAGATACAATATTTATAACATATACTTTATCATGGGAAAATATTATTTATATCTAGGATATATACAAGAGAAGAATGCAAAACCATCCAATAGCACTAGAGAGAGTAATATGGATATAAACTCAGTATATGGAGATGAAGGAATAGAAGTGTTGATGAGAAACAAACTAATCATACCAAAATAAATTTGATCTAATATCATGGTGAGGATAATAATGAGTGATATGAGCTCATAAAAGCATGTTGTAGTCATATCTAAAATTACTAAGTAAGTTGTGGCTTTTAATGTAGTTAAATAAGCTGTGTAAAATACGCAATGATTTGTCTGATTTCATATAATCGTACCCAGTAATGTTTTATCACAATGATAATTCAATTACTAGAAGTATCCAATATGTTAATTTTGACATTGGAATAATGGTATATATTCAAGGATTATATCTCTTGATAAGTTTTAATCAAGGTCGTGACATCACGCATAGTAGAATAGCCATGTAACTGTAAAGTGGTAGACCTATGAACTAAAGCCATCACGCAGTAGAATCATGATCTTTATTGAATGATAGGTAACAAGGTTTCTTAGAAATTTGGATCTAGTGGAAATGGAAGTGTTGTAATAGTAGGTTCCCTAGTACAAACTATTTAGTACATTTGGTTACTGTATCATGTAAACAATGAGTTATTCATGATGTAATCATAACATTATAGTGTAGGATTTTATGCATCCACTATTTAATGGTAATTTACATAGATTAATCTTCATATAAAAATGTTATAGTATATCCCAGGATATAATGAGAACCTTGAGATACTATGATATTAATCATAAACATAGGACATATTTTCTATATACATTATACTGACTGGGACAATTGATTTCTAAACATCAGGTGTGGGGGACTCATAATCATTTAGAATTATTCACAATAATTTCTCACTTGGTGATCTCTAGTAGTTAGGTTATGAGGACATACACACCAATAGGAACACTACATCTTTCAGTTGTCATTGGTTGTTTCTATCTATAGACATCTATATTGGTCTTCTGAATTGATATTTTTTCCAATGTATTCTATTTGATCACATTCTATATTTCAAGGAAAATCATTATAATGAAATTGTGGTGATGTATCTTTTGTTGGGTGCATCGTTGGTGGCATGACATTGGTCTAGTGATCAAGAAACGATTTGTATCTTATGTGATAAGAACGTAACATATCTTGGGTCTAGTTGATCAGGATGGTAGTGCCTTTATAAATCCTTGTCCAAGGTAGTCAAGGGTAACTTTTATAATTTAGACAAACAAATAATAAACCAAGAATGAACACTGAAAAAACTATGTGTCCTATATTATGATATATTTAAAAACAACGATATTTCATTATAGAGTGTGTGTTTGTAGGTTGGTTTTCATTGAAACAATTATTACTTATCTCATTAGATACCTTGATGGATTTCTAGACTCTTATTTTGGCCTATGAATACTATTAAATACTATCAAAATATGGTCCTCGAGGGTCACACACAATGGTGTATTCAATAATATTCTATATTTTTCTGAATAGGAATATTGTACATGGTGGACCCCACCAATGTTTTTGAGAGTTCACCAAGTCACTGATCACCGGTAAATAAAAAAATTCATTATTATTCAAGAAAATAATAAGTTGGATGAATTTATTTAATAAAGTATTCAAGAGGTATTTTTTAATACAATAAATAATATTGTTCAAATGAATATTATTTTAATATTCGTTGTTCTTTTAATATTAGTAAGAAATTCATGTCGAGGTAATGACTTAGTATTATCACATAATATATTTAAAATATACTACAGGTATTTGATAAAACGTAAATAATATTTTTGGAAATGTTTAGTTCATCATATTTATTTAAATAGTGGATGTTAACTAAATGGGGGACAGGGAAACCATCCAGGTATTTTGAGTTTCCACTATTTAAAGGATGAGATAGGATCTCACTAGTGACTATTCATTGATAATTAATTAGATAATATCTATCATATCCCATATTATATATAGATAATCTCTCAATCCATGTTATTGGATCGAGTGCATTTTGATGCACCGAAAGTACGTCAATACAGTGATCATCAGGGCATCAAAGGCATCATCAGATTGTAATGCAAGCAACCATAATTCAAAGATCGTTGCTCCTGTGGATTTTTAAAGTGAGTGTGGATGATCTGGAGGGATTTTATATTAGATCCTTTGAGAAATGATTTTCTATGATAAGAATATGTTGAGATCATTTTCAAATAAAAATAGGCATGTTTTCCATTTATATTTTTTTGATCTGTTTAATTTATACGATATCCTTGGACTGCAGCGGGGCATAAATCCCTATAGATTACAAGTTTTTGTTAGAGTTGGTGTCCTGAGAACCAACTGTTTGTAATTTGATTATGTGAATGTACACTTATTATATATTTTTCATTGTTCTACATGACTGTAGTATAATAATGTCTTGGAATATTTTTTACATTAATATGGTCATGGAAGATCCACGCTATGATGAGAACCTTAAAATTCCATAAAAATATTCTTAAATAATTTTATACGGTTGGATGAAGTACTATGATAGGACACATAGTATACATACCATCATGTGCAAGTACTCGTAAGAATACGAGACAATTTCTCATGGGGTTCGCACTTGGTAATCTCTATGATGGTAGGTTATGAGAACAGACCCAACAGTAGTAATTCTGTATGTCTTGGTGTCATCGGAAATTTATATCTATGAGTGTGTGTAATGGTCCTTAGACTGGAAGATTATCATTAACTCATGTCATGACTCGCACACTTAGATTTAATGATGAAAACCGTCATAAAGATAGTTGGTAGGAAGTAGGGTACGTTGGGTGCGTCATGAATGACATGTTGTTAATGGATAAGTTGAGGAAGAATTTTTCCCTTCCATATTTATAGTAGAAGATATATCGGGCCCTTTGATTGAAATAGAACTGTCACCCAAATTCCATGGCCATGGTGTAACGATGAGTTTATTTCTAGAAGTCAAAGAATGACAGATCAAGCATATAGGTTTATGAAACTGCTATGAAACCTTCTTGATGATATATCGAGAAAAAGGGATTAAATTACACAGTAAGCATTCGTATGAGGTGACACGTCAATGTGGCGTCAACTTCTTTCTCTTGGGTGCCTTAACCTATTTTTAGACATTAATCTTGGACTTTAGGCAAACCCACCTAATGCCAACGAGAAAGAGGCCTAGAGGGTCACACACTATGTGTATACAAGTATCTCAAGTAGAATAAATATTATTCTCGTACATGGTTTAATAATTATATGAGGAAGCCTAAATCGTTTTAATGATGGAGAAGAATAAAATGAAAACAAGATATACACGCCATGTATTAATGAGTACACACTGTGTAGTTTTCATTTAAGAACGAAAATGAAGAACAAGTACATGTTGTGTATTGATGATTACACGCTGTGTAGTTTTTTATGAAAAAACAAGTACACGACTTGTATTATTGATTAAATTCCGTATAGTTTCTTTAGCCATATTTTGAGGATATAATATTGTTTTATTAAATGATATTTATAATAATTAGTGTGGGAACATGTCAAGGAATTAATTATTCGACAACGAGTTTTCAATAATATTTAATTAAATAAATAAAATGCGTAACGCATTTATTTATTATCATTAATCTATAACCTCAAAATCGATTATAAATATCCTCACAACCCCAACACTTTTCAACAATCATTGTGCACAACAATTCTGGAGAATTCTCTAAAGACCGAAACAACTCCTTCCTCCAAGAACGCTCTCAAGTCTATCCTTGGCTTCTATGACGCAATGACGAATCACATCGGAACATAATTAGAAATATCAATGAAGAATGGACACCAAAAAGTTACTTCTTGTCAATTAATTAAATTAATTATAATAAACCCTTCATGATCCTTGTTTGTGGTTTCGTGGCTATTAATATTCTTTGTTTATTTCTATGATTTGATCTGTGGAGACGGGCATTTGTCATCGTATTAATCCCGGATTGATCATTGCTAATGAAAAAAATCCAAGCGGGCACATCCACCCATGTGATTTTACTGTGCTCGGAACCTTCAAATGGTATTAGAGGAATGTTACAACATTGATTATATTTATTTAATTTTCATTGATAATTTACACATTTATATTTGATTCAATTCATTATAAATCGTTCTATAAAACTGAATAAACGAGATCTATTCTTCCTCCTTTGTTTCTCGATTCACTTCATAGAAATGAACTTTTAATTTTAATTTTGAATAAATTAAAAATGAGGAACTCATCCGGAGGAGTCACTCTTTCTGTCCGTACAACACAAGAATACAAGGCATGGAGTGAAAACTACACGCCGTGTACTTAGGTTCAATGAACCGGTACTGGTCCTCCAAACCACGTCTTGTGAATTGAGTATGCCTAAGTATTTATTACACCATGTTGACCTGGAATGAACAGCGCATGGAACTGGAATACACGAAGTGTATGTTAAATCAACACGCCGTGTAGTCTGATCTGGCCTAGGTGAAACCGTGCATAAGGAGAATCCATGTACCACGTACATTGGATTTCCAGGCCTGTAACCGCGTAACAAGGAAGTGCAATCCATGTTAGATTAATATACACACTGTGTACTCAAAAATTTCCATAGTACAGAAAACACACAAAATCCCTCAGCGTGTACTTTGGGTAATGGGTGAAAAATACATGACGTGTAATATAACCTACACACTGTGTACTTTCCAGAAACGTAATTTCATCAGGTTTCCTCCAAAGTACAAAGACCTGGACAAGGAATATCGATGAGAAGAATCTCAAGGAAATTCCGAAATGAATTTAAGCTAACGATTTGATTAATTATAAGATCATAATTAATTTAATTCAAGCACTATGTATCTTAAATGAAAGAACAATTAAAAGAATTTGAATTATAAATATGCATAAATGACATTTCATGCTATGGATTATTATGAGGTATACCAAATACCCTTTGTGTTTGTATGGTTTCATTTAAATTTATTAAATTTAAATTCGTTGGCCTGTGAGACTTCTTCCAATAATATGTAGGGAATGTGTGCCCATGGTTTCTCTAATGTAAACCCTATGTAATATAGGATCTTCCATGTCAGAGGAGATAGTTCAAAACTTGAAGCTGATGTGAAACCAGTCCAAAAAGATACAATGGTGGACAGGTGGGAGCTGCAAAACACAAACCATCAGTTTCAAGGTGTTTTCCCTAGGTCAGGGTAAGCTTATCGAAACTGATAGATAAGCTAACCAATAGAATCTCATGATCATTCAATATTATTTTATTTCTATCTGATTGCATGGTTTATTTATTATGTATGTGTTGACATGATCACATAATTAATGAAATAAAAAAGTATGAAAAGATGAAATAAAATAAAAACCGGACTATGTGTAAACATTATCGGAACACGGTCAATCACTTAAGTAAGCATCACTTAATATTAACAAGCATGTGATAATGAAAAACTACACATAAAGAATAAAATCCCTCAAATACTATATTATGTCAGACCAAGCCTTTCGTTACATGATTAATGGAAATACTCAATAAAACTATGTGTTTGTCCAACCCTTGTTGGGACACATACTTTTATAAAGGAGGCTCTTATAAAAGTTTCGGTATGACTTAAACATTTTACATCAAGAGGAGTTGCCCTTGCTAGACTTTTTGTAAAATGGAGGAAAGTGTTGAGGAAATCCAAGTCAGGATTTCAGGATTTGGGAGTCCACTCAATATATCAAGGAACTATAAGCTCACAGTTTTCAAAGACTTTCCTACCTAAATACATTCAAATAGCTTGACCAACCCTTATTGGGGTTATGCGAAGGGGAATATGGATCCTTTCCACTATAATGTTAAATCAATTGGACATTCCGAGTTCAATGGTGAGGGTTATTGGGACTTGATAAAATAGTGGGAGACAGAATAAAAAATTATTGTTTCTCATAAAATTTAATCAAGAATGTACTGATAAATCTACTCTTTTAATCTATAGAATCAATATGAAAAACATGTCAACCACCATTTCTCTGCGATCAATTATGGATAAAGACAATATCCTCATAGGCAGTAACTTTCAGGAAGGGTTTATGTGCCTTCAGGTTATCATATGCCATGAATGAATGTTTTATGTGCTGGAGTCCTCACTTCCTGATTCTCCTGCCCAAGGGGCGAGTGATGAAGATTTCCTGGTCTATGATCAATAGTTGAACGATGCACTCGACGTTCAATGTTTGATGCTATCATCAATGTCTAGTGAGCTCCTGAATTCTCATGAAGACATGGATTCCTATAGCATACTCAAGCACCTCTGTGGTATATACCAGGAGAGAGCAAGATAGGAAAGGTTTGAGATCTCCAAGGCTCTCTTCTAGGGCATTCATGGAGAGGGTGCCCCAGATGGGCCTCATGTAGTCAACCTTATTAGATACATTGAGCGCTTATAGGTTATAGGATTTAAACTCCCTGAATAATTGGGTACCGATCTCATTCTCACATCACTCCCCCAGAGCTTCTCTATCTTTGTTGTAAATTTCAAAATGAACAACATTGAGAAGTCTCCATCTAATCTTCTTATCCTTATTCACCAAGTGGATAATAATATGAAGAGTGAAATACCTTCTTTCCTTATGGTGAATAAAAGGAAAGGGAAGTTGAAGAGCTTTAAGCCCAAGGCTTCTTTAAGGCCTTCCAAGAAAAGGAAGATCAAAGGGGAGGCAAGAGATTATGATGATGTTTGCTTCACATGTGGCAAGAAGGGTCACTGGAAGAGAAATTGCACCCAGCCAAGGAAGAAAGGGGAAGCTTTCAGTGAGTTTTTTATCGAATGAAATCTATTTATTTCTAAAAATTGGGTATTAGATACAGCTTGTGTTGCTCACATATGTATCTAAATACAAGAACCAAGTAGATTCAAGAAGATTGATCGAGGGGAGGTAGACCTACGAGCAACCAACGGAGCCAGACATGCTGATTTAGCTGTCAAGGACTACCACCTCACTTTGCCTACAAGGATGGTCTTGGTAATGTTAGAATGTTATTATGTACACTCTATAACAACAAACATTATTTCAGTATCAAGATTCGATACTGATGGATTCATCTTCATATTTGGAAATAAATGTTGCTACTTTTATAAAGATAGAATTTGTTTTAGTACGTCACATTTATATAACAACCTTTATGTGTTAGACAACACAAAACAATTAATGTAAATAGATGAAAAAGTCAATTCACATGACTCATACCACACCCAACATTGGCATCACCTGCTACATCATGTCAATGAGAAACCTTTGACAAAATTACATCAAGATGGGTATTTAGATTCTTTCAAACTAAAACCACTTTGTTTATGTCATGTGTGTCTACAAGGAAAAATAACCAAATCCCCATTTAGTGGGAAAGGTGAAAGGGCTAAAGAGCTTCTAGAATTAGTTCACACAGATGTGTGTGGACCATTTCTAGTTGAAGCCAGGGGTGGGTTCTTGTACTTCATAACTTTTACTGATGATTTTAGTTGATATGGATATATCTGGTTGATGAGGTATAAGTCATATTCTTTTGATCGGATCAAATAATACAAGATTGAAGTTGAGAACCCTCTTGTTTAGAAGACTAAGAAACTTCGCTTAGATAGAAGAGGAGAATATCTTAATCAGGACTTCACTGATTTCTTACGGGAGTTTGGGATTCTATATCAAATCACTCCTCCTTACATGCCTTAGTGGAATGGTTTAAGTGAAACAAGGAACCACACCCTATTGGACATAGTGACATCAATGATGAGTCATGTGAGTCTTCTATTATCCTTTTGGGGATATACATTACAAACATAAGAACACATACTAAACCATGTACCAACTAAATAGATAAATGGTATTCCATACGAATTATGGAGTGGATGCAAAGCCATGTTATCAAATTTACATGTGTGGGGAAGTGAATCATTTGTTAAAGCCTCTTCAGGTAACAAACGTTCACCCCGAGGCACAAAGTGTATATTTATAGGATATCCTAATAAAACCAGGGGATATTACCTATAAAACCCCTTAGATAAAAAGTTAACAGTGGAAAGACACACCATATTCTTTGATAAGGAGCACATCTTCACAAGAGATAGTGGGAGTGATATAGGATTCAATGAAGTCGATGCTCAAGATACATAAGAGTTGGTATGAGAACAGATTCCACAAAGCCCCTTGGAAGAAAAATCTGTTCTAGAGACACAAGAACTGCGTAGGAGCACGATAGAGGTGAGAGAACTAGAACGATATGGGTTTCTAGTCACCGAGAATGGTGACTCATTATTGTTTGATAGTGATGATCCTCTTACCTAAAAGGAAGTGGTTGAAGGCACAGAGGCTGCCAAGTGGCAAGAATCCATGAATTCTGAAATGGATTCCATGTACCAAAACCAAGTCTGAATTTTAGTAGATCCTCTAGTTGATGTAAAGCCTGTTGGTAATAAAAGGGTATTCAAGAAGAAATGTGACATGGATAGGAAATTCGGCACCTATAAAGAATGACTGGTTGGAAAAGTGTTTAGACAGCGTCAAGGAATTGACTATGATGAAACCTTTTCATCATTTGCGTTGATGAAATCAATCGGAATCCTATTTTCCATTTCCTCTTACCATGACTATGAAATTTTCAAAATGGATGTCAAAACAACATTCCTTAATGGGAACCTCCATGGAGATGTCTACATGACACAACCTGAAGTGTTTGGGACTCCAAATGATGCCAACAAGGTTTGCAAGTTTCATAAATCTATTTATGGATTAATGCAAGCATCAAGGTCATGGAACATTCATTTTGATGAATCCGTAACAGAATTTTTCTTTGTTAAGAACGAATGTGATTGTTTTGTCTACAAAAGTTTTAGTGAAAGTTCAGTCCTTTTTCTAATAGTATATGTTGATGACATATTACTAATTGGAAACGAATTACCTGTCTTACAGACAGTTGAGGCACGGTTGGATAAATGCTTCTCTATGAAAGACATGGGTGAGGCAGCATATATTATTGGGATCAAGATCCATTGTGATAGATCCAACAGAATGTTGGGCCTAAGTCAAAGTGCATACATTGACAAGATACTGAAGAGATTCAGTATGAAACTGTCCAAGAGGGGATTGTTGCCAGTGTCATATGGCATTCATATTTCCAAGAAAATGTGTCCTCAGACACAATATGAATGAAATAAAATGTTAAGGATCCCTTACGCAACCGCAATTTGGTCATTCATGTATGTTACGCTATGTATGAGGCTAGTTGTTGCTTACGCATTAAGTGCGACAGGCAGATATCAAGGTGATCCTGGAGACCACCATTTGATGGCAGTCAGAACTATCCTTAAGTATCTGAGGCGTACTAAGGATATATTCCTGGTTTATGGAGGAGATGATTAACTAGTCATCAGAGGACATGTAGATTCTAGTTTCCAGACTGATCAAGATGACATGAAGTCACAGACTGGATACATCTTCAGTTTCAATGGAGGTGAAGTGAGTTGGAAGAGCTCAAAGAAAAGTGTGGTGGAAGATTCTACAGTGGAGTCTGAATATATCACAGCTTCTGAGGTAGCTAAAGAAGTAGTATGGATGCAAAGATTCGTCCAAGAGATGGATGTGGTACCTATATGTAAAGATCCTATCACACTCTATTGTGATAATACTGCTACGGTGGAACTTATAAAAGATTCAAGGTCACATCAGCGGACAGTGCACAATCTTGGGAAGTATAATATCTTGAGGGATTTTTCTCATATAGGTGAAGTTGCAGTGAGTATTATTTCTACGGAAGACAACATGGTGGACCCCTTGACTAAAGCCTTGACTCAGCAGAAACATGATCATCATTTGAGGTCTAGGGGATTAAAAGTCATAGGAAGTTGGCTCTAGTCCAAGTGGGAGTTTGTTAGAGTTGGTATCCTGAGAACCAACTATTTTTACTTTGATTACGTGAATGTACACTTATTATATATTGTTAATTAGTCTGCATGACTGTATTATAATAATGTCCTTGAATATTTGTTACATTAATAAGGTCAGGGAAGATCCCCGCTATGGTGTGAACCTTAAAATTCCATAACAATATTCTTAAATAGTGTTCTATAGATGGATGACTTAATATGATAGGAAACATAGTATACAAATTATAATGTTTAAGTACTTGTAATAAGACGAGACTCTATCTCATGGATTTCGCACTTGGTAATCACCAATATGGGAGATTATTAAAATAGACTCACCAGAAGTAATTCCGCATGTCTGGGTGTCTTCGGACATTGCTATCTATGAGCGTGTGTAATGGTCCTTAGACTGGAAGATTATCATTAACTCATGTCATGACTCGCGCACATAGATTTAGTGATGAAAACCATCATGAAGATAGTTGGTGGGAAGTAGGGTACATTGGGTGTGTCATGAATGACATGTTATTAATGGATAAGTCGAGGAAGGATTTGTCCCTTCCATATTTATGTAAGTATATATCTCAGGCCCATTGATTGAAATAGAAATTTTAACCAAATTCCATGGCCATGGTGTAATGACGAGTTTATTTCTAGAAGTCAATGAATGACAGATCAAGCATATAGGTTTAGGACACTGCCATGAAACCTTCTTGATGTGATATCAAGACAAAGGGATTAAATTACATGGTAAGCATTCGTATGAGGTGACACATCAATGTGGCATCAACTTATTTCTCTTAGGTTCCTTGACCCATTACTAGACAGTAATCTTGGACTTTAGGCAAGCCCACCTAAAGCGAACGAGAAAGAGGCCTAGGGGGTCATGCACTAAGTGTATCCAAGTATCTCAAGTAGAATAAAGATTATTCTCGTACGTGGGTTAATAAATATACAAGGAATCCAAAATCATTTTAATGATGGAGGATGAATAAAATGGAAACAGGATATACACATCCTGTATTAATGATTACACCCTGTGTAGTTTTTATTTAGAAATGGAAATGAAAACATGTACATGTCGTGTATTAATGATTACACGCCGTGTAGTTTTTTATGAAAAAACAAGTACACGGCATGTATTAATGATTAGATGACGTGTAGTTTTTCCAGTCAGGATTTTGAGGATATAATATTTCTTTATTAAATTATATTTATAACAATCAGCATGGCCACATGTCAATGAATTAATTATTTGACATGGGCTTTCTAATAAGAGTTAATGAAATAAATAAAATGTGTAACACATTTATTTATTGTCATAACTCTATAACCTCAAACCCGATTATAAATATCCTCACAACCCCAACACTTTTCCTCAATCATTGTGCACAATAATTCTAGAGAATTATCTCAAGACCGAAATAAGTCCTTCCTCCAAGAACACTCTTAAGACCGAGATAGTTCCTACTCCATCGGATCTAGATGATCTAAGGTGGAAAACTCAAGAAAAGGTCTCTCCATGCTAGCACCCAGAGAATAATTTGGCGATGTCTAGAGATACGTGGTGCATGTGTGGATCACAGCTAGAGGAAGCCTATCCTTGGCTTCTACGATGCAACAACAAATCACATCAGAATGTGATCAGAAATATCAATGAATAAATAACACCAAAAAGTTACTTTGTTTCATTTAATTAAATTAATTATAATTAACCTGTGACGATACTCATTTGTGGTTTCGGTACTATTCCTATTCTTTGTCTATTTCTATGTTTAGATCTATGGAGACTGGCGTTTATCATCGTATTGATCCCAGATTGATCATTACTAATCAAAAAAAGCCAAGTGGGCACAAACACCCATGTGCTTTGGCTGCGCCCGGAACCTTCAATTTCATCATCCAAGGGATGAAAAAATTTATATCCCCATACCACAAGCTTCCAATCTGAACCATGGTACCTTCAGGAACAAGATAACAATTAAGAAAAAGTATTTTCTTCCCCATATCAATGAATTTCATGATCAAATTAACAGAACTCAATACTTTTCCATGTTTGACCTTCATTATGGATATCATTAATTACGTTTCAATAAAGATGGTATACACAAAATATAATTACAGATATGGATTGGAAACTAATAATATATAGTGATTCCATTCATTCTTACTAGTTTCCATTCTATCTTCATGGATTTATTGAATAGAACCTTTATATATCCTTGATCATTTTTGGTAGTCTATATAGATGATATTCTTTTCTACTAAAATATTTAATAATGGAATGAATATCACTTCCGGAGTTTACTAAATACCTATAGGAAAGATAAAATATATGAAATTTTTTAAAGATTTTGAATTTTGGATGAAAAGGGATTATTTTTTGGGTCATATATTCTAATGATATGGTATATGAGTAGACAAATATAATTTAGAGGCTATTGAATATTTCTGAGACAAACCACGGTGACTGAGATCCATAGTTTTATTGGTTTAGCTAAATATTATCAATTGTTTTTTATAATTTATCATTAATTTCTAATCCTCTAACCAAGTTAACTTAAAAAGGGACCCACGTTCCTCTAGATTGATGAACGGGAAGAGAATTTCAAGGAAATGAAGAGATGGTTAGTTAGTTCACCTATTCATACATTAACATAAAGTAGAGAAGGGTTTTTAATCAATATACATGTATCCATGAAATTATTTGGATATGTTTTTATGTACAATGGCATGGTTATAGCTAATGACTCAAGATAATTTATGATTCATTAGCCAAATTACCCAACTCCTGATTTAGAGTATGTTGTGACAATTTTTGAATTAAATATATAATGGCATTATATTTTTTTAGAATATTTTATATATATATATATAGATCATAAAATTATAAAGTATATATTCATATAGATTGAGTTGTATATGTTCCATATAAGATTGTAATATATGATTAAATATTATGACTACTTGATACATTACCACCATAGTAAAGCATACATGGTGAATGATGGTTTGAGTTGAAAGGATCATTATTTCTTATCCCTGATGAGGATTAAAAAAGATCAAGAATTTCTCAATTTGAAAAGCAGGGATATAGAAATCCTGAAGGAAATGGAAAATCTTATCTTACTCAATTTAATGTTCAGCCATCTATCCAAGTAAATATTTAAGAGGCATATAAATAATATGTTGATCTAAGAATGATGGTTAGAAATGTTCCACGGTTTAACTGTGATCATTATGGAATGATAATGTTAATGAACCATGTATTGGTTCTTACTTACCATGCATGAAGAATGATTTTTTAGAGGAAGCTCATAGTTCTTTATTCCCTATTTATCCTGGAGGTAAAAATATGTACATATGTTTGAATGAATACACCTTGTGGGATGGATTGAATAGATAAATAAAATATTTTATATCTAAGTGATTTTCATAAAAACAATTTATTACTGAAATAAAAATGTATAATGGGATGTTTCATCCATTTCCCATATCAGAGCGAAAATCGGATAACATCACCAATTATTTTTTTGTTGGACTCCAAAAGACGTCTAAAGGTGATAATTATATATGGGTTATATTCTATCTCCTTACAAATTCATCACACTTCATCACAATCAAATAATACTTCTCCCTAAATAATATTTCTATGATATACATTAGTGAATGGTTAAGGTTTCATGGAGTACCACATTACATTTTATCGAATCCGAATTTTATGTTTAACTCAATGTGCTAGAAATTTCTTCGGCAATCTCTTGATACAAAGTTATATTTTAGTACTATGTATCATCATAAAATGGATGATCAATTTGGAAGAAAAATTCAAAACCTAAATGATATGTCGAGATATTTTTTATTGTATTACAATGGTGGTTGGGATGAAAACCATTTTCTAGTTGTTTTTTCTAACATAAATAGCTTTCACTCAAAAATTAAGATGGCTCCTTAAGAATCCCTCTGTAGAAAGCATTGTAGGGATATAATGTAATTAGATTATGTAGGGAAAAGAAATATATTAGGATGTGAGATAACAAAATAAATGGAATATAATATTAGAGTAATTTTGAATTATAATAAGGAAATTCATAGTTAGAATACTTGTTGTACTGATATTCATCGACGTGATCAGGATTTTGATGTTGGTAACATGGTGTTTCTAATAATTTCTCTATATTATAAGGTTATGATATTTGAGAAGAAATGGAAACTAATCCCAAGTTTTATTGGTCCCTTTAATGTTTTCATCATATCGAGATGGTGGCCTATCACTTGGTGCTTCCACTAACACTCTCTAAATTCCACTTTGTGTTCCAAGTATCTCTCCTAAGGAAGTAGATACAAGGCCATTAACATGTACTAAACATGGATTTCATAATAGTAGAGAATGATAATTCTTGTGAGGAACAACCTATAAAGATTCTCTGGATCAGATAGAGAAAGTTATATTAAACAAGACTACTCAGCTAGTATAATTCATGTGGATAAACAACTGGTTTAATGATTTTACATGGGAACTTGAGGATATGATGAGGCAAAATTATCCCTATGTTTTTTTATCAGAATGAAAATTTTCAATGGGAAATTCATTTTAAGGGGTGGAATGTTACACCACAAGTGTTTATGAAATTTTCTCCCAAATAAAATAAATTTCATTGATGGCTTGTTTTTTATGCTACGCTATGTTTAGATTGTTCTAAATGAAACACGTCCTTATCTGGTGTTACACACAACATTTAGTTTTGAAAAAACCTTGATATATTCTCATTTTTTTTTTATACTTGACCCTTATAACCTAGAAATTATAATTTGTGATATAAATTGTAAAAACAACTTCAAAAATATTATGTATAATTTTTTTATATAATGAAAACATACTGATAAAAAATGTATAATTTTCAGGTAATGTCTTTAAATAAAAAAACTACTTTCTCAAAAACTATTTTCATGTGTTTTTTGTAAAAAATAGTAAAATTAATTTTTAAAACAATTAGAATATTAATATTATAATATGAAGTTCATTTTTGAATTAATACTATCAAATTTATCTTATGGTAATTTTTTTTGATTTTTCTGACAAGTTTTATTTTTTGATTAATATTAAAAAATACTAAATTTTAATTGAAAAATTCCCTTTAATTTCAATATTTTATAATAATAAATTATATTTATAAATGATTATGATGAAAAATTAGTTCAATTATATATCCATTATTATAATTTATCTAATTGTAGTCAATTTCATATATAAGTTAGATATAAAAAGCTTTCAATATTTTGAACATTTGTTTCCTTAAAACCTCGCATTATCATCACATCTGTGGGATTAATTATAAACTGATTTTTTCACCAATATGAGTTACATAGTAATAAATGGATTCCATGTTTGAAATAATTGTACTTTATAATTTCTAATATATTCTAATTAATTTTTTACAAAAATGAATAATAAATGTAGTAATAATTAATTACCATGGTTATATAAAAAATGGGTTTACCAAAGAGTTAAACTAAAAGGATTAATGTAAAAATAAACAATAATTTCTTCAGAAAGCTATATTTTGGAAATATTTAAACCATAAAACATCTATGTATTTATAATGGACTAATATGAACCCCGTTGTCATATGAAAAATGTGGGAGCACATATTTTATTTAAAAAATACAATGTATGTCATCTCCCCCACTTATAAAAGGTATCCCCCTATCTTCCCTTCATCATACCTTCACATATATTTGGTTCAGAAAATACCTACCAAAATCACTTCCTAACTTACATCCCCTCATCTATAACCCCTATTTTGGGAATAGATTCATCTTATGAAGGCTTTTAGTGAAAACCTATGGAGTATTCCCCAAGAAGAGGTAGTGCTCATCAACGACTGTTTTTTCATTATTTATTCCTAAAACCCATTTTATTTTTTGTTTAGGGATTATATTATATCCTAAAAATATTATGCATATTGAGATATTTTTAGGGTTTTTTACTAACATAAATTCATCTCAACTTATTCTAAATGTGTTATAAAATCATTATTTGTGTGTTTGGAAGACTATCCTCTCACGAACCGATGTTGTTTATTAATCCATTGCCATATATCAAGTTGGTAATAATAATAAATTTATTGTATATATATTATATATATTATGTTCATTGTGTATTTATGATTATATAATTTATATATCACATATACCTTCATTCATTCCATTTTTTAGGAATAAGATAATGTCAATCATGTGTACGGTGGACTTGCACATTGCGACGTGATGTGATTCATTTATGTTTTATATGGAATGTATTAAAGATGTGTTTAATAAATAAATTATATATACTACATAAAATCATTTTATAAGTAAAATTAATCATTTACTTTTATTTGTTTCACTCTAACAAGAAAATGAAAACAATGTTCCTACATACATATGGTCTAACATCTCCATGAAGTTTGAATGGTATTTCCATTTTCAATATTTTATGGATTAATATAAATACATATATACTGAATATAGATTATATTTATAAAATGATTAAAGTTATTTATATTATTAAATCATGATTATAGTATGATAACAAAAAAAATATAAAATAAAAACATTTACCCAAAACAAATCGGTTATATCCCAAAACATATCTTTAACGTGGTATCGTTAATAAATAAGAAAAAAAGACATAAAAATCACATATGGTATGATATATATGAATATGATTATAAAATATATGTTTAATAATATTTTATTTATTATACATGAGGTGTTAATGAGTGTGGCGGAAGTCAAGAATTAAGTTAATGGGATTTATAGTCTCACTTTTATTTTAGATAGACTTAAGCCATATTCACCACTCTTTTATTTTCTGTGATGTATAAAATTTTTATGGTATAATGTATCATGAATATAAATCATTTAATTATTATTAATTTTAAAATAATTTTATTCTTTCATAGGTATTATGATTCCAAAGTTACTCAATAAGTACGATATTTTTGTGTCAATTTTTCTTTCTTTGAGACGTACATTATATTATATACCTATATTCATTCACAAGGTTTATATAAATCCCATTTGACACATAATATCATAAAAATATGTATACTCATGCTATATTAAGTTGAATTTTATATTACTCCTTCAATTATATTATGAATCAATGTTACCAAAGTGGTAAAGATACAGTGTTATAATCTCATCACTTATCGAGAATGTTTATGACTATGTCTCTAAATTGGAAATATCCTTATATACCTCTCAATAATTCTTATGAATTTTATTATAATATAGTTATTAATTATATTTTCATATAATGGTACAATTTTCCCATCTTTGGTACTTAAAAATATTATAAAATTTTCATAATGAAATCGGACATTATTTCTCCCTTTGTCTGACAATCTGTTTTTTTTTCTGAAACCATGTTTTCTAAAAACATGTTCAAAAATTTGATATTAATAACTTATGATTTTAAAAAAAAAAATCCAATGTTTTAAATTTTTATTAAAAATTGAAAATAATAATCTTGTCGTCTTCCTAACAATTATCATTTGACTTTTACTAAAAATTTGTGTGGAACCTTCATTCTAATGTGAATGTCCTGAATGAAATTTTCCATCATCATAAAAATTATTTATTTTAACTCCATTGAAATGTTTTTATGTTTATTTTCAATGAAAAATGTTTCAAAAATGTTTTAAATTTTAATAATCTTTTGGAATGCGTAAAGGATATTTTCTTAAAAAAAATTATATGATCTTTCAAAATTATTTTCCATATAAGAAGAAAATAATTATATATTTATATTTCATACTAGGGACCTGATACAAGGATACCATTCATATTCTTCCTTTGAATTGTTTATGTTTTGATGCCATGATTTTTATGAAACCTTATCCTTTTATGGCTTATTCCTTGATTAAATGATTATGAAACCAGTCTCTTTTCTATAGGTTAGGATATGATTAAATGTTTTTGAATCCCATTTCATTTCATGGGTTATGATATGATGAATATTTATGTAATTTCCTGACCCAGATTCCACTATCTAGTTCCCCGATCTAGTGGGTCTCATGGCCTTAATCATATCTCCCAATACTCTATTAGGATACCAACTGATTATGGATTCTTATCCACTACCATTGTATTTTTTTTTCTTATGGTTAGATCCTTACCTTGGTCATATTGCATGCCCAAGAACTAGTTAACATCCCATAGGGATTCATAATTCAATTTATTCTGTGTTAGGGCAAACTCAACTACTAGTTTAGCTGTCTATTTAGAATGGATTAGGAAAATGTTGATGGTCCATATAAATGATGTTAGGGATGATGATCTAGAGAATATAGATTTAATATGATGAGAGATTTTGTTTCATTATGGGGACATTGGTAATTAGGCATTTAGAAGATATAGAACATACCATTATATAGACCTTCACTATTATGGTGACCCAGGGTGCCCAGGGACCTTTGGGAAAAGAGTTAATCAGGCGGGTCCACCACCATGTGGAGGTACCTCTAGGTTCAGGGTTAGGTATTTATTCTGATGTAGTGAATAAAGTGATCCAAAAAGATTCATATCCATGGGTTTTAGATGTTTTTGATTGTCTGATAAGTGATTTGGTGTTTTCCATTTTCAATTGGAATGAGGATGGCAGCGTAGGAGTGTGAGGTTGGGCTCGGGGAGAGGAGCCCCCAACCAGATGTTGTTTCAACCAGGCAGCTGGAATTATCCAGTAAAACATTTGAAGATTCTATAAAAATGGAATTCTATCCTCGTGTGGGTGGATAGATTTACATTTTGGGTTTGGAAGACACAAATAAGCATTTACAGTACAGGGGCCATTGATTTGAGTATCCTAGAGCTCCATAGTTTCCAGAGTAGGTCTCATAGAACAATACTTCTTATGTTGATACGGTGAAATTCGGTGGAATGGATACTCATTCTCCTAACCATTTCGCTATTTTTTAAGGTGAAGAGAATGATGTGGTGGAGGTAAGAGATACAGAAGTGGTTGATCATGGATAGATCATTACCTCATGACTGGAGGGTTCCTCGAAGGAAAGCATGTTATACATGGACTCCACTGTTGAGCCAAAGAAAGTGGGAATTGCAGTGGAATACATTATATTCTCTTCATAGAAAGATAAAAATGCCATCATTGACTCATAAGGGATCATAAAGCACTCTCATAGGCCACAGAAGAAAAAAACTACTCCTTTTTTTCTAGCCCTCCTCTCACAAGGTCTTCAAGAAAATAGAAGTTTCCTCAAAAGGCTCCCAACAAGGATGCAATATATTATTAAAAAGAGCTAGAACCACTTTTAGGGATATCATTTATCACTTGCCCGATAGGTACAAGAAAGGAGATGATTTAACCAAATATTCCTCAATGCGAGCGTGAATTGATGGAATGTGACGTGTGGGAAACCATCCTAGATTGTAATAAATAATTCTTGGATTAGATATTTTATTTCATCACTACACAAGTGGAATTTGATAGGTTGGTTGGGAGGCGGTTCCAGGATATCCCTTCTAAGGATAATGGTGCAAGGGGCCATAAAAAACATGGAATATCGGCATGTTGATTCAATGGGTAGAAGCTCACAGTGGAAGAGCTCATACAGACTTGGGAGAAGATGGTTTATTGTTTTGAAAGCCTCCACAATATAGATTAGGATGAGAAGGATCCCAATATCGAATGGTCTCTTCTTAAGGGTACGGTCTCTAAAAGGATAAAATTGCAACTCATAGATTTGGTTATTTCATGTCATGTTGTTTGACTGTTTCCTTTTTTTTACTAGTTTCTCACTTTCCCTGAAATTCTTTTTCATAATTAAAAATATAAGTGGAGGTTAATGACATATCTACCTTAATAATATTCTTCAAAGCCCAGGGAAATATAACATAATAAATGGTGAGATCAGATACTCTCTAATGGTAAACAAGGGATATATCTATCATATCATAATCGTAACACATAATAAAATAACATTTAAAAATATTATAATCTATATGAAGGATCGTGATATCATGCCATGGGATAAATCATTAAAGTTCATAAGAATAAATGAATTTAATATCAAAATTCATAACATAAGACATGAATGTTTGTGGAATACATATAATCACAAAAAATAATTTCATATTAGTCCAGGCTCATTTCCAAGACCATCATATAAAACATACTCCATTACTGGACTGATCTCACTCCCCGTTCGAGCCCTATATTTCTGAACCAATATCAATTCATATTCCAAAACTTTCTATCTTATTAGATATATATCATTAAAAAATGAATTAAAGGGAGATATAGGTCCCTAAAATCTCATAATTAAATCATTCTTATGTGTTCTACAAAAACATGAATCATTCATCATAGCATAACCTAATGGAGTAAAATTGGATTCCTAAACATCATCCCATCGAAAAATAATCCAGAAAAAAGCAATGGATTTCATGAATATAATTACATAAAAAATTTTAAAAAAATAATAAGAATAATAGTGATAGTATACTTGAAAAATATACCTATTAATTAATTCCCTCATAGATGTAAAGTATGTTTGATTGAACACATGAAATTACTTCTTGAGAAAAAATATCATTTTTTCTCCAAAGAAAATTTATTTTCTAAAAATGATATGAAATATTCAAAGAAAATAATTTCTTGGAAAATAAGAATGAAATATTGTAAATGAAGCTTCATGCAAATAAGGCATTATGAAATCATAAAAACCTGTTCCTTTTGTATAACATAAAAAACATTCTTCTCGTACTTTTCTGAGAAAGTCAAAAAGTACCTCATACTGAAAACTATAAAAGATTAATTTCATAAAATTTCATAAAGAAATAAAAAATCGGTAAAATTTACATGAAAAATAGTATAAAAATATAAATAATATATTATAATACATAAGTATATAACATTTATGATAAATATACCCTAGTAAATACATACAAATTAACAATATCGGAAAAAATTGATATTTGTGAAAAAAAAAATTACGTTAGATCAAAAAACCTTTGTATGTATCTGAACCTCATATATATTGATTTAAAAATCTCATTGACTAATTCCAAAATAATTTTCATTTTTTAAGATATGAAATATAATCATATTATTATCTATTTGTTAATAACATTTCATTATTACTCATTATTTGGGTAAAAATGGATTTATTTTCTTATGCATGTTTTGTCAAATAAGATCTAATTATTCTTCATAGGTTATAGTTATATGATTTAAAAAAATGATATCCGTATAATATATATCATATTTATTCATTCTAAACATTTATATAATCATGCATTAATGGATATCCTATAGAATAAATCACATCAAATCTTGGAGATGGTAGGACATATGTTCGCATGAGCGATGATATCATTCCTTTAATTATGAAATAGTTTTGAAGTAGAGGGTATATATATTGTTTGAGAATAAATATATTGTTATAATTATCATATATAGTTATAATTTACATCATTATAACAATCCATGTAATGTTATTATCAAAAATATATTATACCATGACGTGAAGAAAGTAAGTCATACGTTCGCACGCGTAGTGATTTAATTTTTCATTAGACGGATAAAAGGTGGAAAATGATTATTCCATAACCATAATAATATCTCAATATATAGTTGATAGTATATTTATTAATTAATAATGGTAAAATTATGTAAGGGGAAGTCGGAGAATAAATAATATTGATAGAGTAGGTAGAGGAGATTACCTATTCTTCGACGAGCACCCTCTAGATCTCCTCTTTATGTAACTAGAGTTTGTATTTGTAGAAGAAAATAACCTCTATAATGTTACTAAAGAAGTTTTTAAAGGAAATGGGTAGTATATGGATGATATTGAATGCTCAATGTGATGGTAATAAATAGGGGAGGATGTTCCCTTTTATAATTGATGTGAGGGTCACCTTTGGAATCCACAAAAATATTATTTTATGATAAAATAAAATCCCATCCAAAATCTCCAAAAAACATTAGTTTAGAATATTATATGAGATAAATTTTTAATTCCATCAACCAATAATTTTTTACATGTTTTTATTTAATTTTAAACATTATCATTTCGTTCAACCCTTAATTATTCAATTTTTTATTTTAAATAAGGTAACAAATTGTTCAATATTAAAATAGTATAATTTTTTATGATTTGATTTAAATTAAACCATAAATGAACAATATAAATGATTTTGGAGTAAACCGTATCTATTTTATATTTTTCAAAATATTTCATTATTTTTAAATATTTTAATAAAACGTTATTTTGACAAAATATCAATAGTGTCAATTTTGACACGAATCATTTAATGGATTATTAGAAATAAAAAGATAATATGTTATCCTTGAGAAGAATATTTTATTATATATATATAGTAATGTTAATCTATAAAAAAATTATTTATCCCAAATTAAATTATTCTTAGTATATTTAATAACATTAATCTCATATTTGAATTAATAAAATAATTAGTACATCTTTTCTGTGTAATAAGTTGCTATACATATTTTTGGGTAAAAATTAAAATAAAATTCTATGAATAATATAAATCCTATTTATTTTTTATTAATAATTATAGTATAATATATCTCCTAGACAATCCAATATTAAAAATGTTATATATATATATATTAAAACATGAAGGTGAAAACTTTAACATCACTTTAGATTAAATAATAAATGTATCATAATCTATTCTATAATTCTCTAAATTATAGATAACATGGCCTATGGATGTTTATGATCGATATATACTCTATTAATTATATTTTTTCATGTTTTTGTTTCTTTAAATTATTATTATCAATTTAATAAATACTACTTTATTGATTTTTCATCAATTGAATAATTTCTCCATCATCAATATATAAACCTTTAAGGAAATTAATTATTTCCTAAAAATTAAAAATAAATTACCATGCTAAAGAAAAATATTTTATATTCAAAAAAATTATTTATAATTGAATTTATATTCTTTATAACCTTATATTAATGATTATTTAGTTGTTCAAATTTGTGTAACACGTATTTCACTTTTCTTTAAATAAAATATATTAAATGTCCTAATATTCTACAAGTGGCTTCCAAAGGGTATAATTTTAAAACAAAGATGGTATAGGTCTAAAATAAATCATACAATAATATTATTAAAATTATTATGGGAATTTTATAAAATTTTATTTACCCTTAATTACTTAATTTACCTTTCTACAATATTAATAAAAATTATAGAAGTTACTAATCATGATACCCAAAAAATATAATAATAATATTAACATAATTTGGACCCATTGATTCCAAATTTTAAACATATTTTTAAAAATTAAAAACATATATGTTTATTTAATTAATTTATAATTAATCCTATTTTCGGAATTAAAAATGGTTTTTTAAAAGATAAAACATTGAAAAAGACGGAAAGAGTTTTACATCAAAATAATTGTAAAATTAGTGCCAATTAAAAACACTATATTAAATGATAAAAATAAATTTATTTAATAATTTAAAAATATTTAATAATATAAGTTAACTAAATAAATTATTTCTATGAAAATATTTGTTTTTAATTGAAAGTAAGTGTATTTTTACTATTCATCATAACATGTTTGTTATCAGAAAAATATCAAAAATTTATCCAAAGTAAATTTTTTATCCTGATTCCAAAGAAGAAGTTTATTTTTTAAAATAAAATATATAAATGTTTCAAAACTAGATTTAAAATTGGTGCTTCTTCAAAAGGTGGTCAAACAACATTTTTTGTTAAATACTTCTTTTATCCATAAAATTGAATTTGTTCTTATATATAGTATAAAAAACATATTAGATTAATTTTATAATTTAGATTAAATAAATTACATATATGTGAAATTATTAAATTCCATCCATGGTGATTTTATAATTTTTTAAAATCACATATTATTATTAAAAAAAATCCTAAAAACTTCTCATTCTATTATAAAAATGTTTTATTTATAATTAATTACTCAGAAAAGAATTAATTATATATACATCTACAATTCATATATTCATAATTTAGTTAATACTATTAAAACTTCTGTTATAATGAATTGGTTATAAGGTAATATAATAATATTTATTTTTTCCCTTAAACATGATCTTGTGTGAAGTAAACTTTATCAAAATAACTTGAAATTGTGTGTGACACAAGCCAAGCATATAGTTCATATATATCAATCTAATCTAATTTTAAATATAGTGAAATATTATCTTGGTGTAGCATATAACACAATATATAAAACAAATTAAAAAATCTATCTCATGAAAATATTAGGGTGTTACATTCTACCACCCTTAAAATGAATTTATACCTCAAAATTCATTAGGGTTATAAAAGGACAAAAACCCACATCCTAAAAAAGAGTAAAACATTATTTTTAAAATAATTATTAGAAAATAATGGTTTACCAATGTAAATCATGACTAGGTCTCTATGAATGAGAACATAGGTGAAGATTTTCACATAGAGTAATTGTGTAAATAATCACTGTGATTGATAAAGATCATAAATCACAATAAAGTGGGTGATCTAGGGAAGGTTAACAATCATAAAACCATAAACTAATGAATCGAGAAATAGGACATTGATATCTTAAAAATGATGATAATAAGACACCATTTTACATCACAGTCCTTTTTCCTATATGTTGATGAATTTTCATGCAATGATATACTTAATTGATTTCAGAACAATCTTACCATTGGTCGTGCCATGAAAAATTTCTTCTTAATCTCTTATTCAAAGAAATGAAGTTGAATTTTTCATTCTTGAAGTGTTATAAGATCCTTCAATCCATAAATAGAATGATATGTCATTCAATGTGTCTTTATCTAAATAGAAAGGTTAGAAAAAGTAATCAAATATATAAAATTAAACCTTGGGTGAGTTAAAACTTTATTCTAACAGACTGCATCATAAGTTTAACTTAAACATTCCATAACCATACAATTCCTCTAAATGCCAAAAATCCCAAAAATTTGAAAGAGGTGCACTATCTCAACTTAACATTTATCCCCAATATATCATAATATATCTCTTATTGGTCACATTACAATCATGTGAACCCCTTCATCATATATTATCTTGAATCACATTAATAAACAAAATTACCATAAATCCTTAGTGAAAACATACATGATATCAAAATTTTACTATTTCCATATTCCATTAATCTAAAATATTTTATATTCTCTATTCATGATATCTTAAATCACTTATTCATCATATTTTACAAGAGGTCATTAATATAATAAAACAAAACTCTATTTCCTTACCCTAATAGTATGCACATATTAAGTACAATCCTTACCTAATGTTTTTTCATAGAAATATCTAAATCACTTTTCATGGTTACTAGTACCACTCAATATATACTCTTAATTACATATGGGAAAAGCACATTAGACAAATAGATATTTCATTATTCTATAATACCATAAAAGTGATTTTACAACATTATTCTAGATTACCATTACCTAAACACATAAACATTCCACTGCATCATTATAGTACTCTATATCACCAATAGTGATCACGTGAAATTTTTTGTGGTTATTATCATGAAGAGTTTTATAACATTGATCATCATAGAGAACCCTTGGATTAGAGAATTGGTTTTCATAGTTTCATATTTCCTTGCACTGGTATTATTTAAGTGTGGGAGGTTAATTTTGTGTAGCCTTTTCCCTATTCGCATCATTAGCTATCATTTTCCCATTACTTCAAAACTCAACTACCTGATGACATTTTCTTCTACACTTAAATCATTTACTAGTCCCTTTAATAAAATAATCACCATTCTTCATTCCACACATTGAGAATAAGAAAAAAATAAACTTATTTTCACCATTGTTTTATGGTATTCCTATGAACTCCATCTTTCATTTCATGTCAAACCGATGAGACGGATATATAACCCCAACTTCTATTTTCTACTCGGATAGCACAATGCACTATATCTTAAAAGAAATTAAATTCTCTTTTGTCTAATTCCATTCAAAGATTTGGTTTTCAACCACTAAAGAACCTATCAAATTTACATCTTGGATATATGCTAATTCATGAATTTTACCTCACAAATCTTGTAATATTTTCCTTCTATGTACAAAAAAATCATCATCTTTTTAAATAAGATCATGTAACTCCATTTATATCATTTTATGAATAATATAAGTAATGAACTTATACAAAAATATCATGACCCATCCCTTGGGGCCCGTGTCGTGACATTCCCCAAACCAGCCTCCCAAAATGCATGGGATGGAGACTAGCACTGAAGGCATAAACCTACAAGGGGTAGTAATTTTCCTATGTACATGTACACACAAACACACAACCACATCCCAATGAAAGAAATATAATCCTGAATTCCACTAAGTAAAATTACAACATATAAGTCAAATAGGCCAGAATACAAACCTAACATAAGGATAAAATGAAAGCAGTAAAGTACATGAAAATTCTGAAAATAATCCGCTAGAATCCCCACATTGTGGGTAAGTACAGAGTATCTTATGGAAGCCATAAAAGTACACCCCAGCTTTCTAGTCACACTAGGCCCCATCGGGTCCTAGGCTACTATGTCCTCCATGAAGGCAGAGGTCGTCTGCACCAAACACAACACATGTGGGTGAAGCCTTTGTAGGGTTGTGTAATAATATAATCAGTAGGGACCCCAAAACACAAAGGTAATACTACAAAGAAATCCACAAACAAACCATGAAGTAAGATCTGAAGCTAAATAGATCACACCAGGTATATTCTAGAGTATGAATGTAGAACCAGTAGTTATATCATCAAACACCTTGGGATACTCGAGAAATCTCCCCCAATAAGTACAGTGGGCATGTCGGGTCACATAGAAGCCACTTCCCACTAACTGTGGAATTATGTGGTTCTCATCCCCTCATGACTATTGTGGGAATGTTTGGCCACACAAAAGCCACTACCCACCTTGCCCATACTGTGGTACTCCTCCTGTTGAGTACAGTGGGTCTGTTGGATCACACAAAAGTCCCTCCACACCATGGGCCTTTCGGTTCACATAGAAGCTACTTCCCACTAATCCATAGTTGATGATCCGCATAGGGTCACTTTTCAGCAGTCTCTAGGTCCCAGCCAACTGTAGGGTTTTGCAACGTATCATGCTTAACCTATATAAAACCACTCCCAAATCCATTTGTTAAAATTAAGCATATTTTAAATTCTCCATAGAGTATGAAAAAATATCATCCACATTGAGAGGGTTCTAATTCCACAAACATCTCTTCAAACAGACAGCGGGTTTGAAAGAGGTTAGCATTTTTTCAAAAGGGGGCCAATTGGGTCTGGCTCTGATCCGACCCGGTCGGGCCGACCCGAGCCGGACCTAGCCCGACCTTGTTCTAGCCTATGTCTGGCCCGATGGGATGTGCTGGATCCGTTCCATACCCGATCTGCCATAGGCGGACTAGTTCCACATGGTCGGGGTGAGGCTTCTAGCCATGTTCAGCTCCCTTCACCCCGTAGATCACTGTGGGGCCACCTTCTCTGCTTCAGTCAATAACCCATGTCATGTCGCTACACGGCCAACCAAACCGGCCTTATAGATTCCCCACACATTTTTAGGAGACTACATGACCCTGATAATTGTGGCTCACAGCTGTGGGTTGCTCCACCGATGTGGACAAGGGGTCGCGTCCCTACCACCAGCTACCAGCCTAAGTCGGCCGCAACAGTCACCTTCGAGACTCTGTCGTGGTGCGCCACCACCCGTCTTCAACCACTGCTTGCACCAGCACATCGGTGGGTCTTTTGTGGGTGACTGGGTTTGCATCAGTGGTTTGTTCTTCCCACTGATTGTGTCTCCATCCTTCGTGGGTGTCTTATTCCCTACAATGGCCTTGAATTTTCCTTGCTTCCATTTCCAATGTTCTTCCACCATGAATGAACATGGTGGATAGGGGGTAAACCTGTGTTTGTGTCAGTCCGCGCCCTTCACGTTATACGTTTTCAAATAGGGGAGGACTTGATTACATTTCTATATATGATAATTTAATTCTACTGTAGAAAACCCAATAAGAACACCCTCCCAAATAAACAAACAATACGCGGAACCACCTGTTAAGGGGTTGATCTTCCTTATTATTTTTGGAATAAGAATGGGGAATAAATGAAAAAACTCCAACCTCAATCGACATTCGTCATTTAAGTTCTCTTCCCTCAAGTATTATTGCTCTATGGGATTTCATCGTGTCTCGGGCCAATTCTTTATAATGCATCGACGTTGCTAGTGATCCTACCAGCATTCTCCATTCATCGTTGGATGGAATCCTCAGTGTATGTTCATCAATGAATTTCCATGTTTTAAATCTCATCCCTCTAATGCATTAACATATTAAAAAAACTTGTTGGAACATTTCTGTTATGCTGTGTCATTGCGTCGTTTCATTGTTTCATTTATGAAACAAAGTATCTATTATGCTCCATTTACAGGCCACTAATGAGCTTCCTTTAATGTGCCTCGTCGTCGCCCCACAGTGCAGTCGTCTATTACTCAATGGTGGGGGAAGACGTATAAAATAACATTTTACGTCATTTTATTATTTTCTGAACTTTTTGAAAACTAACTTCTCTCTCTGACCCATGTCGGTCAAAGTTATATTTTTTTGAGGTGAATCCCAACATTTAGAGTTCAAAAGTACCCTCATATTTCTATTCTGAGCACCAGATAAAAAGTTAGAAAACACCCACTTTCACATTTACCTAAACGAACTTAAAAAAATATCAAAATTCTATTTCAGGCTAACCGGCCCTTAGAATCTCCTTCCATTAGAGTATCTGGTATCAGAACAATTCCCTCTAATTTAAAAAAATATGGAAGTTATAGGACATTAAATGACTCCCTTTTTTTGTTATTCACATCCACGTAATCCAAATAAAGGATAAACAAACAAATGGGGGTTCATAGAATGAATCTGAGCTACCCAATCCCATGTGCTCTCCAAGAGATTTTCATGCTACCACTGAATGTAAACCCAAAGAATCAATCATCCATGCTAGAAAGGCTACTTTCGATACACTATCTCCATCAGGAACTCTGAAAATGTTGCCCCATCATCAATTTCCAGCTCACCCTAGTCAATGAAGTGTGATAGATCATGAAAGTACCTCCTCAACTGTGACACATGGAAATCATCGTACACCTGGTATATCTAAGGGAGGGTAGCTAGGTGGTCCTCAACCTATCCAAATCTACTATAATTCTATAAAATTCCAATAAACCTTAGATATAACTTACCACCCCAGCCAAATATCTACAATCCCCATCAGGGTGAGACCCGAAGGAAGAAATGATCTCCCTCCTCAAACGCCAAGGGTCTCCGCCTCCGGTCAGCATATGATTTCTGACTACTTTTTGTAGTCCTCGTCTAATCTTGGATGATCTACACCTTCTTAGTGGTATCCCATACCAACTTCGGACCAATGAGTATAGAATCTCCTAGGTCTGTCCAGCATTGAGGTAATCTGCAAGGCCACCCGTAAAAGGCCTCAAATAGTTCCATGATTATGGTGGATTGATAGATGTTTTTTTATGCAAACTCCACTAGTGGTAGGTGGAGATCCCAACTATGACCAAAATAAAGGACACAATCATGAAGCATGTCCTCCATGGTCTGTATGGTCGACTTTGTATGACCATCTGTCTAAGTGTGGAAGGATTTACTCAAGCTCAACTGAGTCCCGAGCACATCATGTAATCCCTTCCATAATCGGGATGTAAAGATTTCATCACAATCTCATATGATCTATGAAGGAACCCCTTATATCTATAATATCTCTTAGATGTAGAGGCGTTCCAATCCCTCTACCAATCCCTGCTCTCGAATGGGAAGAAAGTGATATGTCTTGGGGAGTCGGTAAATTATCACCCAGATAGAATCGTCACCCCTAAAAGTGAATGCTAACCCTTTTATGAAGTCCATAGAGACACCATCGCACTTCCATTCTGGTACCACAAGTGGTTGTGGAAAGCCTACTGGGACCTGAAGCTCATCCTTCAATTACTGACAAGTGTGGAATCATGAAATGAACTTTTCCACCATTTTCTTCACCCTTGGCCACCAGTACTAACGTCATACGTCCCGGAACATCTTCTCCACACCATGATATCCTGTCAAAGGGGATGTATGGAAATCCCTCAACACCTCCTCCCATAACGTCACTGGTACAATAGTGCATCCCTTGAAATGGATAATGTCCTCCCCACCAATCGAAAATCCATCAGTATTATGTCCTAAGGATAGTTGAGAATGTCGGGCCTCATAGTCAACATCCACAAGATGTGCCTCCCTAACTCACTATAAGGGTGGGGGATTGAAAATCATTTACTAATGGTAAGCTACTCCACCATCATCTACAAAGGATATATTTATCATGGATAGAAGATATGTCGCCTCACTTAGTAGTTGTATACTAGACCTCCTGATTAGCGCATCGACCACCATGTTCCCTTTCACATGAGTATAGAATATCTCAAATCCACTGTCTAGGAGGAACTCCAGCCATCTCCATTGTCTCATGTTTGGGTCCTTCTATGATAATATAAAAATGAGACTCTTGTGGTCAGAGTAGATGATAAATCAGTCACCAATCAAGTAGTGTCGTCACATCTTGAAGATGAATACCATTGCTTCTATCTCTATGTCATTCATTTCTTAGTTTTGTTCATCTCTCTCAACTTCTGTGAGCCAAATTTGATCAATTATCACTCCTGTATTAGGAAACAACCCTATCTGGTCCCTGATGCGTTGCAGTCGACTACATACCCAACCCCCTCTTCTTGTAGCCTCAAGATGGGGTCACTCGTCAGTCTTCACCTCATCTCTGGAATACATTGCTGGAAGTTCTCCACCCATAGGAATTGATGTCCCTTCCATATCATGGATGATAAATGCGATGCTACTCTATAAAAGTCAATCATGAAACAATGGTAGTATCCATCCAACCCTATGGAACTCTACACCTCAGTCATCCTCCTTGGTGGCTCCCAAGAAAGAACTGCCTCTATCTTTTCCAGATCCACTGCAACTCCAGCCTCTGAGATGACATGTCCCAAAAAGGGGACGTCCCAATTCTAGAACTTTGACTTTGAGAGAATGTCATAAAGTTTTTTATCTAAGAGTGGGTCCAGGACTATCCACAAGTTGTGTAGTGTTCTCCTCATCTAATACTTAGTTCACTAATATGCCATCAATGATGTCCACCATGAAATGATCTAGGTAAGGCTGGAAGATCCTATTCATGAGTCCCACAAACACTGATGAGGCATTTTTCACACCAAAAGGCATCACCATAAACTCATAGTGGAAATAACGGTATCTAAAGGATGTCTTCGGTACGTCCTCATCCCATACTCTAAGATAATGATAGCCTGATCTGAGGTAGATCATCAAGAACCACCTCGCTCCCTTTAACTGATCAAATAGGTAATCAATCCTCAGAAGTGGATATGTGTTCTTCATGATCACCTGGTTCATGATCTGGAATTCTACGCATTTCCTCAAGCTATCATCTTCCTTCTTCGAAGACAACACTATAGATAACCATGGTGAAGAACACGGCCTCATGAATCCCTTATCCTGCAATTCCTCAAACTATAACCTCAAATCATGAAGCTCTATGAGAGCCATATGATATTCCAGTGTGGATATTATTGTGGTCTCGGGGTATAGGTCGATGTCGATGTCTATCACCCTGTGAGGAGGTATTCCCAGAACATCATCAGGAAAGACATACTCATACTGATCCACCACTACAGAAATTCATAGACTCCTCTTATCCATTGCACTATGGGTGAAGCTCACCAACTAGTGAGTGATAGGTTGCACCCCCCTCTGAGATAGTTCATCTTATTCGGAAAAAGATCCATTCGAACTGGTGAAGGAAAACCAGGTTCCATACTCACAGACACACCACAAATTGTGCCTAAAACAGTCGATCTGAGCATTGACTAAAGATAACCATTCCATACCCAAGATGATGTCGTAAGGCCATGAAACCACTACTAAGAGATCCCAGACAAATGTCTTGCCTCTTTGAGTAACTTCACACTGCTAGCACTAGTGTTTAATCATTAAATCCCCTCCTCTAAGAGTCTCTAATCATAAGGATCGAGCCAATATCTCCACAAGAATATCTGAGCTTCTAATGAGATCCATGGAAAATAAATAGTGACTAGAACCTGGGTCTATAACAATGGAAGATAAGGTTGAGAAGGCACAAATTGTACCTCTAATCATATATAGAGCATCGCAGTCATAGGCCTAGAATGACTGAAGGTGGCCTTTCCCCTGTTCAATAGCACTCGGGGCCCATGGTGGACCACCTGGGGGTCATTGTGGTACCACCTTGAACTGTCATCAACAACATGCCTCTCTGCCTGCTACATTTCCATTTTTGCCAGCCTGTTGAACTCCTTTATCAAACCCCTTCCTCTGGTTTGGCGGTCCCTCAACCGTCTTATTGTCATATGTGTGGTCATATAGGCAGTCACGAGGCATGTTTCCTTGCACGCCACATGTGAAGCACAACCTGGTTCCCTACTGACTCCCCCTACTATAGGAGCCCCGCACTACTGACCCTGAGTTCTGGGGTTGCCCCCCCGAAAGACCTTTTCCTCTTGGGCCCCTATGTCGGTTGTCTGCTTCTCACCACTGAAGACTCTTCCACCTACAGTCTGTCGGTGGCTTCAGTTTTCAGAACTTGCTATTCTAGGAAGCTATCTATAAGAATGGATAATTCTAGGACTTCAACCTAAGTGGGGATGTTGAGAGACACCATGGATTCCCTGATCTCCCATCTAATTCCCTTCTCAATGGTCGAGGTCCTAAAGAAAGTGTCATGCATAATGTCTTTATAGTACCTAGAGAGGTATGTAAACCTTTTAGAGTACTCATCCACTGACATGTGGCCCTATAGTAGGTGAAGAAACTACTGAATGCACATAGAGCGCAATGTGGTGGGGAAAACTCCTCCCAGAAAATCTGCTAGAAGTTTTCCCAAATGAGGGTCACCTAATCAAGAGTTTGGATGGTCAAGATTCACCATCTCCATGTCGAGCCCCGCAGAAGTCTTGCAGAAAATATCTCCATCTCGTCAAGAAATATACCCACTAAGTGGAAGACCTATGTCACTACCTTCAGGCAGTCCTTAGAGACCTAAGGATCTATCTCTTACCTAACCATAAGAGCTATCTATCTCTGAAGCTCTTGAAAGGCACTAAGTCGACTTATGTCCTCTACTAGTAACACCAGAAGTAACTACTGATCAACAGGTGGTGGAAACACCGGTGCACCACCTGGTGGGTCCATCTATAGCACTGGTCACTAAATCGACGCTTCATCACTTGGCGGGTTGTCCACATGATCATTTATAGGAAGCCCAGATGGATTTTTTCATGGAGGCGTCTTGAAATAAATCCAGATGTACCATAGTCAGAATATTGTACATGGTGAGCTAACTCTTATTCAAGAAGATCATAAAGAGACACATATGAGATCAGTGTTTTCATGTATAGATCCAAAAATAAAAATTCAGGGCCCCATTGTATGGATACATCAACCACAGAACCAACACTGGACTCCTTGAATCTGAAAGTCTAACTCGAAACATTCAACATTGTTTCCCCAAAAACAAAACAATAAACTCTCAGAATTTGAGGAATAACCGACCACCTCTAATACAACTTTTTCAAGACCAGTTCCCCAGGGCACATTCTATGACATACCTTTATCCCTCCTTTTTATGGCCAGGGGTCGGCGACTGGCACTAAAGTCATCAACCTTCAAGGGTTTATAATTTTACTTAGTACCTTTACATACGTACACTCACAACCACATCCCAAAGGTAGAAAAGTAAACATGAATTCCACTGAACAACCACTGAGTTAAAGTAAAAATTGTATGTCAAATAAAAAAAAATACAAACACAACAAAAGATAAACTATGCGTTTGAAAGTAAAAGGAAAATGATTAATTTATTCCGCTAGAAACCTCTCTTATTGGGTATGAATAGAGTAACTGTTGAAATCAGTAAAAGTACACCTCATCGGTCTTGTCTTTCTGGCCACCACGGGGTCTTGGGCTATCAAGTCCTTTGTCTAGGAGGTGGTCATCTGCACCACACACAACACGTGTGGGAAAATATTGTGAATGGTAGAGTAAAAGAATACTCATTAGGTACCCCAAAACACAAATGAAGGACCACAAATCAATCGACAAACAAACCGCCAAATTTGATCATGAAGCATGATCACGAAGAAAGACTGCTCACACAAGGTGTATTCTAGAGTAGGAAATTAGAACGATTATCCACCTCAATAAAATCTTGTGATATGGGAGAAATCCTCCATAATGAGTACAATGGGCCTTTTGGGTCACACCAAATCTACTTCCCACTAACCTTGGACTGTTGTGGTACTCGTCCATGATGAGTACCGTGGGTATGTCAGGTCACCAAGAAGCTGCTCCCACCATGCCCATACTGAGGTACTCCTATTGTCGATCATAATTTTTCTTCAGCGTCACATATAATCTGCTCCCCATCATGGGCTTGTCGGGTCATACAGAAGTAAGTTCCCACTGGACCATGATAGTTGATCCACATTGGGTTTCTTGTCAGCAGTCCCTTGGTCTCAGCCAACTATAGGGTTTCCGCACATAGAATTATTGATCTTAGGAGAACCTATCCCCAATAAATTAGTTGAAATTAAACTTCAATTAAATTATCCATAGTGTATTCCAAAACATCTTCATCATTGTGAGGGTTCCAACGCGGCAAACTGCTTGCGAAACAGACTCCCGGTTTGAAAGATATTGGCATTTTTTTTAAAAAGGGAACTATGGGGTTTGGGTCTAGGAGGACTCAATCAGACCGACCTAACCCAACCTGACCTAGGGTCCCTCGACCCAACCTAGGTCCACTAACCCGACTCGGACCTGGTGAGGCCTAGGTCTGGCCAACGCCCTACACTGTCTGTCGGGCCGGGACGCGGCCGGTAACCATGTATGTCTCCTTGACCATGTTACCATGACACGTCAAATTGATTATATTTATAAAGTTGATTCATTGTCTAGGGAAGACCCTAGTTCATCTCTTAAAGAGCGTTTGTGGGACTAGAGTGTGTGTTTTTACTAAGAAGTACTGAAATAGGAGTAGTTTTGAAAATAGTTTTTGGACAAAATTATTTGATTGAGAGTTTAAAATTTGTGAAACCAAATAGATTTTGAAAAAATATGAGATAAAAGGGTCCATTGTGAGTTCACTTCACACTTTAATATTCATCTTTCTTGGAGATTAATTTAGGTTTGTAGTAATTCTTTGGTTGAAAATATTTCGAATCCCGATTAATTCTTAAGCCTTTATCTCATTGCTTGAAGAACCAAACCTTGACATAACAATCGTATTTTCAAGGTCCACAACTTATGCATGGAATATGAGCATCCAAATAAGATTTAAATATCAAGTAAGTGGGTAGGAAAAGGATTCTTGTTTTGTCCAATCGAAACAACACAAGTCATGCACTCAAAATCTCACACTGATCGGTTAGAAATTAAGATTATATCAATCTCATGAATCAAAAAAAGAATTAAAATATGGAATTATGTAATATACATAGAACAAAATTTTTTCACACCAAAATTACTCTAAACCATTAGCTAAAATAAGAATCATAACTCCCTTGACATGTGCGTAGCTCCCTCACAACGAACGCTCACCGTTTAACTCAACATCGAGAGGAGGAGGAAGCTTGAGTGGAACTCCTTCTTTATTCTGGATCCCCCAAGGAGGATATGGGCCTCTATAACTTCAAGGATGAGGAGTAGAATTCAATAGGAATTAAAAAATTTAGAGTTTCACTTCTGGTTCGACCTACCAAATGAGGAGCCCAAGTATCAATTTTATAAGGAAATGGGAATGTGGTTTTGAGAACAAAAATTTCTTAAAACCACTTGTCACATGGGTTTTGACCTCCATATATTCTTAACTCACATTGGAGGAAATAAAAAAGTTTTATCCTTACATTTTGGTTGTCTATATAGAATATTTGGCACAATTTGGACAACTAGATCTCCATATATGGACAGATCTCATCACACCACTTTTGACTTCGTGCAGATTCATTGTGCGGGACAGATTAGACCAGTTGGGAATTTTTGATTCTGAATAAGGCTTTAGTTCCTTAATATGAATTGTATCCCATAAATATTTAGACCAGACCAAAAAATATCATCCCAGTTGAATTCACGTTTTAGTTGAAATATGCAATTGAGTCCACTGGTGTGCACGGATCCTACGCAGTTTGGACCATTTTTCTTGGACATCATCATGAGCCCTCCAAATCACCTCCTCTTGCAATGGAATCATCAAAACAAGTAACATTTAACTTTTTAAAAGTGATAAAAACAAAATAAATTAATAAAATGTGGAATGAAATTGGTTATTATGTTTATAATTTTCAATATAAAACAATTTTAGCACAGTGGTGTAAGTGTGAAAATGAAAAAGTGAATCGCGGTGCGATCACACCCCCACAACAAAACACATGATGTATTGGGAAAAGATATAGTTTTAGAAACTATACATGTGTATATTTCCAACTTCATAAATATTTATCATTCAATGAAAATTTAATTCTTGATAGAAATGTGATCAAAGAAAAAAACACACCAAGGAGTTATTCTCAATGATCATTGAAAAAGATATCTCAAAAATTGTATCCAAATGAAATTCCAAGAGATGCATGATACCAATCAAATAAAATAATTTAAAAGTTAATCATGTCACTAATTCTCCACGTGTGTGTGTGAAAACCATTTCATGTTGTTCCTTCCACTTTCTATTGAGTAAATATATGTTATTTTAATAATTGTCTTCTTTCAAGATCTTTTCCACTAAACTAGACCCACATCCATTGCAATCAAATTTCAAAACACACTCACTTAATCATTCCCAAAAGTCAACCCATAAGCTTCGGACTTAAATATCCTTATATTAAATGCATTTCATCACTCCCCTCATTTATTATTATTTATTTATCAAAAGATGCACTTAGAAAAGATCTCACACTCTTCTCCTAACCCTTGTTTGATCTCCTCATGACACTAATTGTAATATTTATAACAAGATCAAAAGTCAAGGAAGGGTGGTTTTTGACCTTCCCAATATACAACCGATTTTTATTAGGGCATACAATAGCTGGATAACAGGTACACATGCATAGGTGAATCTGGAACAATAATGAAATAGTTTGAATATGGGATGAATGAACAGAAAAATGATTTTGGAAAGTGGGGAAAATCAACCTAACTTATATTTACCTTCCATTAAGTAATAAATTTTCACAATCATGGTTGGGTGAAAAAAAATGTTTGGAGAGATTAAGTGACAATATTTTTCATAAACTATTCAAAAAAAAGTGCAACATTATTCTCAAAGGTTTCAAAATGATACAACAATTTATATCATCGAAAAAGAACTAAATTTCAAAATAAAGTCACTACATAGTATTGATTTCATTCTACGATGAACATTTCACCAGATTGTTTTTTAATGTTAAAACAAAACTAAATATAGATATTCCACATGCATTCTCAATAATTTCTATGACTAAATGGGAATCATTTTCCAGGATAAATTTGGGGAAAAAGTAATATTCCAGGGGGAAGGAGGAATTAATAAAAAAAATCGGCATGATAAAGAGAGAAATAGAAGACGGATGATGAAGATTCCTAACTAACCTAGGAATATACACATACCCCCAAACCTAAAGCATGTTGTGTCATCATGATAAGAAAAGAGAATGTGGAAAGTAAGGATAAAACCTGGTGAGTTTCATTCATATATTGCTTCTTGAACATGTAGTTCCTCCATCTGGGAATCTGGATTGGATTCATGGAAGTGCTTCAGCCCCTACCCATTCACAGTGAAGGTTTTCTTGGTTTCTTTATTTTAAACCTAGACAACACCAAATGGAGAGACGTTAGTAATAGTGTCTGGTCCAAACCAGCGGGAATGAAGCGTAATTGGATGAAACTTCAGCCTTATATTGTAGATAAAGACCTTTTCCCAATGCGGAACTGACGATGAAGGATGAGATGGTCATGGGCAGCCTTGGTTTACCACTTATAAATCATGGAGTTCTCATATGCATCTCTTCTCATTTCCTCTAGCTCCTAAATCTACATCTTCCTTTGAGAAACTGCAGTATAAATATTAGAACTGCATTGTATGATGGCCCTATAGGCTTTTTGCTCAATCTCAATAGGAAGGTGAAAACACGTTCCAAACACAAGCCGATAGGTTGACATTATAATGGGAGTTTTGAAAGCAGTATGGGAATCCCATAAGGAATCATCAAGTCTAAGAATCAAATATTTTTCTATTATATTGAACCATTTTTTCATGAATTTGTTTTACTTAACTATTTTACACCTCATCATGATCATTTGTGTGTGGGTGATATGCAGTAGACACCCTATGACTGACCCCATAACAATGCAAAAGTGATTACATTGTTTGATTGTAGAAATCAGAACCCTAATCACATATGATGATCCTTGGTAATCCAAACCTACATAAGATTTGGGTTCTCAAAAATTAGAAAACATACTTAGAATCACCTATCCTTATAGCTCATTCCTCTACCCATATTGAAACATAATATACCAGCAATAGAATGTATAGGTTACCAAATGAATTAGGGGATGGTCCCATAAAATCAATGCCCCAAACATCAAAAATTTCATGGAAGATAAAGGGTTTTGTGGAACCTAATCTCATTTAGATACATTCCCTATTCTTTGATAGTGAGGAAAAGATTTACAGTAGTCATCAGATTCCCAAAAAATTGTGGGCCAAAAGAGGCCAGAATCAAGGACCTTGCGAGCAGTCTGTTGAGGACCAAAGTTCCCCCCACAAGTAAGAGTGTGGCGGAACCTGAGGAAAGATTTGAACTCAATATCGAGAACACAATGCCTGAGGACTTTATAACTATAGGTGAACCTAGGATATGGTACATCCAAAATGTACCAACGGGACTCATGTTTTAGATGACTGGCTTTGTTTTTGTTTAAATCAGCAGCAATGCAAGATGCTACCAAATAATTTAAAATTTTAGCATACCAAGGAATAACATATTTCAATCGATAAAATTTCTCATCAAGAAACATAACACTTATAAGAATATAGGGGGATGATTCAATGTCTTAGGATGGGTGGATCATACGGATGTGGTCATCCACCACATTCTCTACTCCTTTTTTATCTCTAATTTCTAAATTGAATTCCTGAAGGAGGAGCATCCAGCGAATGAGACGTGGTTTTTCTTCTGGTTTTGTAAGGAGATACTGGAGTGCTGCATGGTCTGAGAACACGATTACTTTAGACCCTAAATGGTATGAACTGAATTTATCTAAGGAAAACACAATGGAAAGGAATTCTTTTTCAGTTGTAGTGTAGTTTTCTTGGGAAGGGTCCAAAGAATGTGAGGCATAGGCAATGACATGTAGAGCTCAAGTGAACCTTTGTGATAAGACAGCCCCAAATACATAGTTAGAGGCATCACACATGATCTCAAATGGTAAATCCCACTGAGGTTGTTGGATTACCAGGGGTGAGCTGAGGCTTCATATTAAATTATTAAAATATTCCTCACATTCATTATCAAAAACAAATTCCTTTTCTTTCTGGAGTAACCGACAGAGGCGGAGTAAAATCTTACTAAATTCACGAATGAAATGAAGGCAAAATCTAGCATGACCTAAGAAAGACCGAACAACTCGTACATTTTTAGGGAATGGTAGGGAAGAAATGACATCCAGTTTTAATTTATCTACATGGATACAATCCCCAAAAATGACATGTACCAAAAATATACCTTGTCTCCCCATGAAATAGAATTTCTCATCATTAAATATGAGATTCATTTCAATACAACGATGTAGTAATAAATCAAGACTACTCAAACATTCATCAAAATAAGATCCATAAACATTGAAATCATCCATGAATACTTTCATGAAATTATCTAGGTAATTCGAACAAATACTAACCATGCATCATTGGAAATTAACTAGAGCATTTCACAGACTGAATTGAATCCTCTTATATGAAAATGTGGCAAATGGAAAAGTGAAGGTTGTCTTTTCTTAATCCTTTGGGGAAATATGGATATAAAAGTATCCAGAATACCCATCAAGGAAAGAGTAGTGGAACTAACCTGTAACCCTCTCTAGAATTTGTTCAATGAGTGGAAAAGGGAAATGGTCCTTCCTAGTGTGTTGGTTTTGTTGGTTATAGTCTATGAAAACACGCTAACTATTCTTCACAAGAGCCGGAACCAATTCATTGTATTCATTTTTTGATTACTGTAAGGCCAATTGTTTTAGGAACTACTTGAACAGAACTAACCTATTGGTTTTCATAGATGGGTTAAATGATTCTAGCAGCCAATAATTTTTTTACCTCATTATTCACAACTTTTATGAGGTTTGGGTTCATTCGACGTTGTGTCTACCTTTCTAGTTTAGCATCATCATTTAATAAAATATGATGTGTAAATATTGATTTTATAATACCAGGAATGTCAGCATGTTTCCATCCAAAATCCTTTTTATACTCCCTGAAAAGTTCATGATATTTCAGTTCATGCTTAGGAGGGAGTGAACTAGCAATGATGATGGGAAACTTGTTTCCATTCTCCATATATGAATATTTTAAATCTTGAGGTAGTTTTTTGAATTCAAATTTAGGTGGATGTTGGATTTATGAGAGTGAGTGTGAAGGTAGGAGGTCACTAATCTCATCTAACTACTCAATGATATCATCCATAGATGAGGAGTGATCTTTTACAATCTTGGAAATATCATCGATGGTCATTGGATCCTCGCTGTTTAAGAAATTATCAATTAATAATCATGCATGACACTTTTCAAGGCCACTACAACAATCAATGCTTGATTCATTACTTAGAATTCCAATCAATGAAGAAAACTCAAAAAGGGGATCGAGGTAAGAATTTTTTTTGTTTAGGGTATGGAAGTACAACAATTGAATTAACAGAGAGAGATGAATTTTCTTCTGAGGGGTTGTTCATGGAATCAAGGATGTTGAAGTGGATAATGTCACCACCAAATCTCTAGATAATGTACCATTATGGACATCAATTATGGTTTTGGTGGTTTTCACGAAGGGCCTCCCCAATATAATCGGGGTGTGACCATTCATCATATCATCTTCCATTTTAAGTACATAAAAATAGACAGAAAATATTAAATTTCGCACACTCACAAGAAAATCCTCTAACACACTAGAGGGGTGTACAGTACTCCAGTTGTCTAGTTGAACTACAATCTCGGTTGGTTTCAATTCTCCAACCTACAAGTAAGAGTAAATGGAGTGACTCATCAAATTTATAGAAAAACCTAAATGAAGTATTGCATTGGAAAATGAATACTCCCATATGGTAAATGGAAACGAGAAGGTTCCAGGATCATTGATTTGTCTAGGAAGTGATAGTTCTATCAATTCTGAGACATTCCTCCTCAATCTTACCTTCTCATCACCTCGATGAATCCTTTGGTGTGTACAGGTCTCCTTTAGAAACTTGGCGTATCTTGTAATTTTCTTCACAACATCAATCAAAGGAATTTTAACCTAAACTTTTTTGAAAGTTTCCAATATTTCCTTATCATGTTCAGTTTCCTTTTGTTCTCTAGTTGGGTTGGCCGTTTGTGGAAATAGAATATGGATTGTTGGGATAGGTGACTCATAAATAGATAAACTCTTTCAATTATAGAGTCTTCCCTCAAGACTTGGTTTTTCAACATTTGGAACATTTTCAATGGTTGGGATGATCGTTTTTTTAAGAGGGGATAACAGTAATGGAAGATTCATTGTGTTTTTAAGTTTTGTACCACTCTTAAGGGTGATGGAACGAACATTTCCCTCATCCATATGGTTAACTATTGGTTGAGATGGTAGTTTACCCGACCCATGACTTTGAATTCCCCCATCAAGTTAGCTAGTTAGCATAATTGTGTTTTGATGTCTTGTATGGATACCTGAGTGGTTTTATAGAATTGGAGATTTTTTGCATCCATTTGTTTCATCATATCTTTTATCCTAGTTTCATGTTTTGGTGGGGTTGTTTGAAATTCCATTGGGGTGGTAGAGGATTTCTAGGAGGTGGTGGTGGATGACTACTCTGACCTTGTTGGTTCCATGGTTTATAAGGCTATTTTGAATACCCCCTTTCCTATAAGATTGATTTTCTTTCCACCCAGAGTTGGATGGATAGTATGGTTCATGCCTAAAGGGTTTGTTATAGGGGAATCCTTGGAAAATTGCCTCACAACTATCATAATTTTCTCTCAATTTGGGGAATTGGTCAGAATAAAGGGTGTTAGAAGAGTAGATTGCACAATGGATGGGAGGAAGATATTGGAATTTCCCATGGGATAGAGAAATTTCTCATAGAAGGTAACTTACCTCCTTAAACATCGTGTCCACCTTCTTCTCAAATTCCATTCTTTTCACCTCATGGAAACCTCTAATGGGTACGTTGAAACTTGTACCAAATTGTTGACTGTTTTGCACCATGTTCTCCATCAGGGTTCTTGTAGCAATTGGGGTTTTATTTACTAGTGCACCACCTGCAGCAAAAAAAATCATGTTATGATCAATTGAAATTAAACCTTCATAAAAATACTAAATTAAAATTTGATTACTTATTTTGTGGTGAGGAAAACATGAACATAATCTTTTAAATCTTTCCCAATATTTATGAAGTTTTTCCCCTCGATATTGTCTTATCCCACAAATTTATTTCCTTATTGTTTTAGTTTGAGAGGCTAGGAAATATTTTTCAAGAAAAGGGTGTTTCATGTCCACCCAACCTTTTTTGGTGAATTAACATAATAAAGTCAGTCTTTTGCAGTGTCTTCTAATGAAAATGGGAATGCTCTGAGATTCACCTGTTGTACATCCATTTTAGGTTTTAATGTAGAACACATAGTATGAAATTATTTTTTGTTTTTATGCAGATCTTCTTCAAGAAGTCCATGAAATCTTGGTAATAAATGAAGTAGACTGGATTTTAGTTCAAAATTGGGTGTCTCACCTTCCATTTGAATGTAAGTGGGTTGCATATCAAAATCAAACGAGGTTACTTCTTTTAATTTCTAGTTATTTTTAACCATGTTATGCATGTTTATTTCAGTTTTTATGTTGTTTATAGAAGAAGAAGAGTAAGGAAAAAGGAGAGTGTCAATGTTCTGTGCATCCTTCTTCGAAGGGTTCTCTTCTGTGTCTCGGTGTCACTGGTATAGGATCCTATTCGGTTCATGTTCGAAAGGAGGTAAATATATAGGATTGGAATGCCTCATGCACCAAACCTACACTAAAAATAGATCAAAATACTAAAATATTGGTGGAGGTATAATATAAAATAGATAAATATTGTCAAATTTTAAAAAATCACATAAAAAGCACGCACTAAAAACCAACGCACTCCCTGGAAACGGTGCCAAAATTTGACCGTGTTGTCATGACACGTCAAATTTATTATATTTATTATATTGATTTATAGTATAAATAAGACCCTATGTCATATCTAAAGAAGTGATGGTGGGTTTAGAGTGTTTCTTTTAACTAAGAAGTACTAAAATAGGGGGTGGTTTTGAAAATAGATTTAGGATGAAATTACTTAATTGATTGTTTAAATGTTGTGAAACCAAAGAGATATTTAAAAATATGAGATAAATAATGTTCAATGTGATTTCACTACACACTATCATTTTCATCATTCTTGAAGATTAATTTTGGTTTGGAGTAATTCTTTGGTTGAAATTAATTGGAATCCCGATTAATTCCTGAGCCTTTATTTCATTGCTTGAAAAACCAAAACATGACGTAAAAATTGCATTATCAAGGTCCAGAACTTATTAATGGAATAATATATTGTAAATAATATTGAAATATCATGTTATTGGGTAAGAAAATGATTCTTTTGTTGTCAAATCGGAACCACACAAGCCACACACTAAAAATCTCACATAGATTGGTTAAAAATTAATAGTATCTCAATCTCATGAATTAAAACAAGAATTAAAATATGGAATTATATAAGATACATTGAAATAAATGTTTCCAAGCAAGAAATTACCCCAAAACAGTAGCTAAGATATGAAATGGAACTCCCTTGACATGTGTGTAGCTCCCTCTCATCGAATTCCCACGCTTTAGCTCGACATCGAGAAGAGGAGGAAGCTTGGGTGGAACTCCTTCTACATTCTTGATCTCATTATAAGGATAGGGTCCTCTAGAGAATCAAGGATGAGGAGGATACTTCTCTCAGACATAAAAATGGCATTGTTTCACTTCTGGTTCGAACTTCCAAATGGGTATCCCAAGGTGTCGTTTTATAGTAAAATGTGAAGATGGTTTTGATCCCACATATTTATTGAACCCAATTGTCACATGGCTTTTGAACTCTATATAGCCTTATATCACTTTGGAAAAAAAATAAAAAAAATTATCCCCAACTCTTTGATGTCTCCATCAAATGTTTTGGACAATTTAGACAACTAGACCCTGATATGTGGATAGATCACATCACACCACTTTTAACTTCGTTCAGATTCAGTGTGTTGGACAGATCAGGTCGGTTAGGCATCGTAGATGCCGAATTAGGCTTTGTTTCCTTCACATGAAATGTAGACCACTAAATTTAGGACTTTAAAAGAACATTTAATCCCATTTAGATGCATGTTTTGGTTGAAATATGCAGTTGAGTCCACTGGTGTGCATGGATCCTACGCAGTTTGCCCCATTTTTCTTGGACATCATCATGGGACCTCCAAATCACCTCCTCCTATAGTGGAATCATCCAAAAAAAGTAACATTTCCCTTTTTAACTGTGAAAAACACAAAATAAATGATGCAAAAATGGAATGAAATTTGTTATTATTTTTTTAATTTTCAATATTAAGCATGTTTAGCACAGTGGTGTAAGGATGAAAATGAAATAGTGAATCGTGGTGCGATCACTCCCCTCACCCTACAGGTTGTTCGTGGGGCCGTATTCTCTGCTGCGGTCATGCGACCATATAAGGATGTTATTCGGTTGTTCAGATTCCCCACACATGGTCAAGAGACTGTGTTCCCCCAAGAAGTGTGGCATGTAGCCACATGCCACATCCCTAATGCCAGCTCAAGGCTCCTCCCACTTTGTCACGGCCAGAGTCAACCGCAAAATTACCCTCTGGTATGCCATCAAGGTGCACCGCCACTCACCTAGAGATGTCATCGTGGGCCAACGTGGGCTACTTGGTCAGCACAGGTGTTATGTTCTTCACACCGAGTGCACCTCCGGCCTTCATGGGGTGTCTCTTTCCCTACGAAGGCCTTGAATTTTCCTTGCCTCCATTTCAAATGATAGCCCACCAATAATGCACAAGGGGAAGGAGGGCATGCCTTGTTCTTGGTGTCCCACACCCTCCACATTAAAGGTTTAAAAATTGGGGATGCTAGGGATCATAGTTCTATAATCAATAATTTTATATCGCTATAGAAAACATAAGAAGAACACCCTCCCACATGAACGAACAATCTGAGGAACATCTTGTTCATGGGATAATCTTCATTCGTGGTTTTTGAATAAGAAAAATAAAAGAAAACATAAAAAACAAACCCCTACCTTGGTCAATATTCGCCATTGAAGTTCTCTTCCCCCAAGGATTCAATCTCTGTTGGCATTTGTCGCTTCCTGGTCCTATTCTTTGTAATGATTCAACAATGCTAGAAATCCTTCGGTGTTCATCATTCATTGTTAAAGGGAATCTTTCATGTATGTTTGTCAGAGAATTTCCATGGTTTAATTATCATCTCTCCAATATGTTATCCAATTAAAAAACAGTTCATTGCATTTCTGTTACGTTGTATCGTCACATCCTTACGTTGTTTCATTTATCAAACAACATTTTTTTATGCTCCATTTAAGATCCACTAAGGATCTTAATTTAATGTGCATTATCACCGCACCACATCCCCACCGTCCATCACTCAATGGTGAGGGAAAAAATTAAATATCTTTTAATGTAATTTTATTTTTTTCCAAAATGTCTGAGAAATAACTTTTTCATCTGACCCATTCCTGTCGAAGTTATCTCCTTTCTAGGAAAATATCAGTGTTCCCAGTTCAAATGTGCCCTCAGATTATCGATCCAAGAATCTGTTCAAAAGTTATAGAAACCCTCACACACATTTACTTAAATGAACTCAAAAAAAGTTCAAAATTATTTTATAAGATCACCGGACCTCAGAATCAAATTATGTCGGAAAGTCTGGTCATGGAATTGTTCCATATAATTTAAAAAGAATCACATAAATTTCGGGACATTGCAAAAAATAATTAATTGAACATGTCCCATTCCATGGATTCCATTTCATATTGTTGTATCATATTCTTGATTAGAGTCCATGAATAGTCTGGTTAACCTTATAAACAATAAACAATCAAAATTAGTTTTCATGTTCCAAATAGTGATGGATACAAAATATCATGTTCATTGGTAATTATCCTTTCCTCAACAAAAATTTGATCGAAAAATCCTTTAAAAGAAGGTGGGTGTTTTCTCCAGAATGACTCAATAGAATGTTTTCTTCTTCTCTACTCATTTTGGTAGTCTTGAATGATTCATAACTTAAGTATGTATAGTGATAAGATTTTTCATTCCATCTCCCATAACATTCGGGTTTTCAGGTGGAAAATCATTTAATTTCCCATTGCATTCATCATTAACATGGTTCCTTAAGGTTCCAAAAATTGTCTAAAAACCCAAAAAATAGTGTGAGAGGAAAAATTCATATTATGAAAATAACATAATCAAAGGGAATTACTTTCAATATTTAACATCTTAGTTTTAATCATAGGGTAACAATGATCATTAGAAATATTCAGGGATTTTAACCTATACATTGACTTATCTTTAGCGAAATCCCATTATATATCCTTAGAAATATTTCTTGGTATAACCCTAATGTTTTATCATCTCAGTTTCCAATGGTTAAATATACATTTCCTCTCATACCAAATATAATGAACCATAAATTTCATACATAGATATTACATCAATATAAAAGAATATCCATTACAAAATATAAAAAATCCACAATAGAACCATAAATATATAGTGAATTTAGAAACTAGTAAATATAAACAACCGGTTCATAAGGTAACTAAATTGTCTCCCACTTATTCCTTTATAACTGGACCCCTTTTGGATATATTGTACTTAATACTCTTCTTCACAACCTGGGGAAATGAAACATAAGAAAATGTGATATGAGATTCTTAATAAGGGTTAAAAAAAGGAGATTTCAATCAAATCATAATCATAACACATAAGAAAAAAATATTTGAAATACATATCCAAAATATTAACGATCGTGATTTCATGATGTGGGATAAATTATAAAAGTTCATAAGAATCAATGATCATAATACGAAAAGGTATAATATAAGACATGAATTTTTTTGGCATACATATATGAATATAAAATCATTTCATATTAGTCAAGGCTCATTTCCCAGACCACCATAGAGTATATAGTGCAATACTAAACTAATCTCACTCCTCCTTATGTCACTATATTACTAAACTGATATCATTTCTCATTCCATCCCAATCTATCTCATGAGATATAATTCTTTACCCAGTGAATTGGAGGGAGATATAGGTCACACCCATCTCATAATGAATTCATTATTATGTGTTCCACAAAAACAAAAATCATTCATCTTATCAGGACCTAAAGGATAAAATGGTTTTCTTAAACATCATCCCATCATAACATTATCCATGTAAAACAAATGGATTTCATATATAATATTCCATAAAAAAAATAATACCATAAAAATAATAGTTATAGTATACTTAAAACATAACCCTATTAAATAATTCCATCATATATGGAAAATAATTTTGATTGAACACTTGAAAATAAATCATGAGGAAAATATCCATTCTTCTTCAAAAAAATTTAATTTTATCAAAAGGACAAGCAATTTTAAATGAAAATAATTTCATTGAAAAAAAATTTAAAATATTATAAAGGAATCATCCTAGAAATAAGGAGTTAGGAAAGCACAAAAATTAGTTCATACCATATATTTTAAAATAAAACAATGATCTGGTACTTTTTTCAGAATGTTAAAAAATACCACATATTGAAAACGACAAAAGATTCCATTCAAACCGTTTTGTTAAAAAATCCAACAATTGGTAAAATAGACATTAAAATTTTGTAGAATAATATAATGAATATTTCATAATTCATATTTATGAAACATAGATGATTAATATACCCTATTAAACACTTACATATAAACAGTCTTGGATAAAAATGAGACTTGTGAAATTATCACCTACCTTAGGTCTGATATCATTTATATGTATTTGATCTTCCAGTATAATTATTTAAATAATTTGATTAACTTATTTCATAATCTTAGTCATTTTTAGGGTAACAAATATGATCATATAATCATATGTTTGTTAATAACATTTAATCATTACTCATTATTTGGGCATAAATTCTTTCATTTTCTTATGCAAGTTTTGCCCAATAAGTTCTAATTATTATTCAGATGATATAGTAATATAATATCCCAAATGATATTAATATAACGTATATCACACTGATTCTATCGAAACTATTATATAATCATGCTTTAATGTACATCCTGTAGAATGAATTGCATCGCAATGTGGAGATGGTTGGCTTTACATATGCACGAATGATGATATAATTCATTTAGTTATGAAATTATTTTGAAGTGGATGGTATATAGATTATTACAGAATAAATATATTGTTATAATGATCATATATAGTTATTATTTCTATCATTATACCCATCCATGTAAAGTAGTTTTGAAATATAGGTTACACCACGATGTGGAGAAGATATATCATACGTATGCACGCGTGGTGATTTCATTTTTCATAGGATAGAAAAAAGTGGAATAAGGTTGTTCCATAAACATAATAATGTCTCAGTATATAGGTCATACTAAATTTATTACTTTATAATAGAAAAAAAAATGAAGAGGAAGTAGAAGAAGAATGAAATTTGAAAGAATCGGTAGAAGAGATTTCCTCTTCTTCGAAGAGCACCCTCTAGATCACCTCTTAAGGGCACTAGAGTTAGTATTTGGAGAAGACCGAAACATCTAGAATGTGACTAGGGAAGTTGTGAAAGGAAATTGGTTTGGGATTTCTGAGCTTGAAGGTTTAATGTGATGTGATGAAATGTGGGTGGAGGTGCCCTTTTATAATTGAGGTGAGGGACACCTTTGAAATATCCGAAAATAATAATTTATAAAAAAAATAAAATCCCATAAAGACTTTAAAATGTCATATTTTATAATATTAAATGATATAAGGTTATAATATCATAAATATATAATTTTTATACAATTTTCTAGTTAATTTTAAACTGCATCATTTTGTTGTACCCTTAACTATTCTCTTTTAATTCTAACTAAGGTTACAAATTGTTCAATATTAAAATAGTGTAATTTTTTACTTATCTGCTTTAAATTAGACCATAATTGAATAATGTAATTATTTTTTTAGTAAATCATATTTATTTTATATTTTTTAAAATATTTTATGATTTTTAAATAATTTATTAATGCATTATTCTGAAAAAAAATATCAATAGTTCCAATTTATACACTATTAATTTAATGTATTTTTTAAAATTTCAAGATAAGATGTAAACCCAAAAACATATATTTTATTATATTTATATGGGTAAATGACATTTTTAAATTTTTTTGGTTAAATTAATTTTCCCAAATTATATTTATTTTCATATTTTTTTATAAAATTAATTTTATATTTATATTAAAAATAATAATTACAACGTCAGTTTTTTGTAATTATTTAATAATCATATAATTGGGTAAAAATAAAAAATAAAAATCTATGATGAATATAAATCCTATATATTTCAAATTAATACTTATATTCAAATATATCTTCTCTGAAACCCAACATTAAATTTTTTTATGTATTAGAACTTGAATGTGACAACATTAACTTCACTTTAAATAAAGAAATATAAGTGTCATAATCACTTATATAAGGTTATGAATGAATAATAACTCCACCCTTGGATGTTTATTATTGATATGTACTCAAAAAAGAATATATGGTCATGTTTTTGTGTCTTTTAATGGTTATTATGAGTTTTAAAAAATTCCCTTTTATTGATTTTTCATCAATTAGATAATTTATGATTCGTCATTATATAAATCATCAAGGTAATTATTTATTTCATGAAAATTAAAAAAAAATTATCATGATAAAGAAAAACATTTTACATTTCAAATGAGTTTTTATAAAGTAATTTATCTTCGGTAATACCTTATATTAAAAATTATTTAGTTATTAAAATTTGAGTAATACATATTTAACATTTCATTAAATAAAATATATTAAATGTCCTAATCTCATCCAAGTAGATTCCAAATTGTATCATTTCTACCCAAAGATGGTTTAGGTCGGAAACCACTCATCCAATCATTTTAGGAAAATTAGTAAGGTAATTTTATAATATTACATTGACCCTTAATTACTTGATTTACCTTTTACCGTATTAGTAAAATTTATTGATGTTTCTATTCATAATTCCCAAAAAATAAATTAATGATATTAACATAATTTGGACCTAGTGATTCCATATATTTAATATATTTTAAAAAAATTCAAAACCCAGATGTGGTAGTAATTAATTTTAAATTAATCATGTTATTAAAATGAAAAATGTTTTCTAAAAAGATAAAACATTACAAAAGATTGAAATTTTTTATATCAAAATTCAGGGAAAAGTTAATGAAAATGACAAACATTATATTGAATGATAAAAATATATTATATTTATACTTTAAATCCATTTAGTTATAAAATTTATCTATATAAATCATTTCGATAAAAAAACTTATTTTCAATTAAAATATTGTGTATTCTTACAATTCATCAATAGTTGAATGTTATCAGAAAATTACCAACAATTCATCCAAAGAAAATTTTTATATCCCACATACAAATCATAACTTTATTTTTTAAAATATAATATATATAAATGTTTCAAAATCTATGTTTAAAATTGGTGCACCATGAAAAGGCAACAAAACCTAATTTTTTGAAAATTACATCTTTTATTTTAAAAAACGAATTTTTTCATATATAATGTCTAGAAAACATATAATATGAATTTTAAACATTAAATTGAATGAATTAAATATATAATATATTAATAAAATCAATCAAGAGTGATTTTATTATTTTATAAACTCACATATTTTAGTTTAAATATTTTTTCAAAAAAACATTTCGTTTAATTTTAAAAAGGTTTTATTTATAAATAATTTCTCACCAAAGAATTAATTATATATATATCTATAAATAATATTTTCATAACATATTTTATAAAATTCAGAACACAATTATAGAAAAAAATTTATAAGGTAACAAAATACTAAGTAGTTGTTCCCTTAAACTAGGTCTTTCATGAAATAAATTCAATCAAAAGAACATGAAATTGGGTGTAACACAAGCAAAGAATTGTGTTGTGTATATCCCAAGATAATCTAGTGTTACATGTATTGTAATATTAACTTGGTGTTTTATACAAAAAAACACATCAATGAAATTGAAAAAATATATCTCATAAATATATTGGGGGTGTTACATTTACCTTTCCAAATGAAATTTTTTCCTACTATCTCATGTCATTTAGAATGTGTAATGCACCAAACAAATTCAAAGATGTATGAAAAATATATTTCATGATAGGGAATATTATATCCTTGAAATTTTTATCTATGATATTTTAGTTTGTGGATGATCGTTTGAGGTATGCGTTCATAGTAATTATTTTGTACTTTAAAAATATATTGAAATGTTCATGGTACTTGATTGAGAAAAGGGAAACTTTATGGTTCAAAAAAATATTTTTCTTGTTCTAAAATATATAAATATATCAATTAACATTATATATCTAAGTTAAATGTTATAAATTATAGACTTGAGGCTACTATGGTGAATGGAATTCATAAAAATCTTGGATATATGGTATTTTAACATTTATTTTTGAGGATTTATCCAACATGATTAGGTTGTTTTCCCAATGTTTTTTTACTTAATTTATATTAAATTATGATAAATCATGAAAGGATGAATTTATAACTATAATTTAGAATTTAGTGGCTACGTTGATCTTGACCTCACAATATTGGTAGAAAATATTTTACAATATGTTTGACGAAAGTGGGATCAATATAGGATGTTCTCTAGAAAAAATTTCAAATCATATATTTTAATTATTTTATTATACATGTGTCTCTCTCAACAATGAAAAAGTAAAATAATATTACATGTAGAAGAAACATTTATTTTTGGTCATTTATTTTTTCTTGTTTAGACGATATTTTGTACTATATATGTAATTTTTTACACTGATCAAACCACATGGAGGTGATTTTTGAAAAAAAATAATCTGATGTCGTGGATGATTTTGGAGAATCTTGATTTTATAAGATTTTAATATAATGATAAAAGAAAAAAGCGGCTCATAGAATATAGTTTATGTTAACTTTTTTGGGATATAAATATCGAATTTGGATGAAGAGGATTAAATTTATATTATTATTGAGTTCCCAGATGATAAATTATTCTATAATAGTTCAAAATCTCAACCACAGTTTACTAACAATGATACATATTTTGGAAATGGTAAAATCTATTTATAATTTACTAACCATTAAAAGAAAAAGTTTTTTACCATCACAATATAGGATTATCCCTTATTATTCTCATGGTGTTGAGATTGGATTATTTTTTGTTTCAGTTCCAAATACAAGGTAAAAATTAGTTTAGAATATTGTTGACTATCACCTTCAAAAGGACACCATATGTCTCGCTGAATAGTACTAGCGATCTATAAAATTTATTATTTTGTTCCACTATCCAAAAAAAGGAGTTTCTATGAATTATTTATCACTACTAAAGAATTATAAATACTTTAAAATTTTAGTTGATTTCATAAAACATAATTATAAAAGTTCAAGTGTTTGATGTGTTCGTAATAGATTTCATGGGACACTTAAAAAGATATTTATTAATTCATACACTCTAGGGTGTATAGATTATGTAAAAATATTGGTAAAATATAATGTTACCTCAAAACAAACCCAATGTGTGGATTAAATTTTTTAGAAAAAATATATTTTCCCATATTTTAATTTCTTGATTTCTCATTAATGATTGAGGAACATTGTTCAAAAATAACTTTTTGAGGGTAATACTCATGAAATATGGAGTTAGTTAAAAACAATTCACCCCTATCATCCACAAACTATTGGGAAATTAGATTTATCAAATTAATAGATGAAGAAAAGTTTAAGAGGTAAAAATGACCTCATGCATGACGGATTATATAAAAACCGGATGATGATTTATGGGTCATACATGAAATATTTTAAAACAAAAATGGGAACTACACTATTTAGGATCCTATATATAAAGACTTGATATTTACCAATGGATCTCAAATATCACTCATATTAGCCTATAAAGAAATTAAAAATGGATTTAAAATAAGTTTTATGGAAAATATTTTTTTATTTAGAAGAATTAATTAACATTCTGGGAAATTCATGTTATAATTCCATGATTTAAAAAGATTAACCCTAGATTTAGTAAGACCCATGAATTAATTGAATAAATTTTACACTCAGTGAAAAGGTACTCCAGTTTAAATGACATTTGTGATTATTTCTAGGTAATTTAATGTCACATTGGTTGATAACATTCACTATAATCAAAACATATCCATGTGGATCTATTGGATTCTAAAGAGATAATGAAACATCATTGAATGTCAATATACATAGATTAAATCTCAACTTGGACAACATTAATGACATATGCATTCTCTCCCATGAAATTGACTTAGGGTGAAATGGTATTCCTAGATATCCACTTTAAATGAAGAGTTGGTTGGTTGGAAACACAACTTTGATTTATTTTTTTAATAATTAAATTCTATTTATGATATATTGTTAATTCATAATAGAATTAGAGTAGAGACTCAAGTGTACTCTCCCATACTCCCTTATTTTAGCTCCAAATTCACACCATTATGAATGCGGTAATTTTAATCAAAGTAAAAAATACATATTCATATAGATAACATTAATGTTGTGATAAAGAGTTATACAACTAAGATCATGGTGGAAAATCACTTACAACTTCATCATGGATAAATGATCAACAATAATAGTAAAATATAATCCCAAATGGGTGTCATTCACACTACACTCAATCACCATGAAATATTATTCAAAAATAAAATAATACAGTCATAATTTAGCATTGATGCTTTGTGATGTAAATATTTATGATTGTATAATAGAGGAAATGGAATTTTTATTTGGGTTAGTTTTTTGTCATAAGTGAACCCCATAATTCATAAACTTTGAATGAAACCCATCTTGTTGTTCCATAAATTTTTTTCCCATATTGTATAAAATTTATAAGAACAAGATTGTATAATATCATGTAATTTTAACTAAATTTATCAAAAATAAAATTCATGGGTTACATTTTGATACATTTTAATCCATTATATATTTATTTCCAAACAAAAAATTGTATCATGATCATTTGAATTCACCTCTTCCAAAACACTCTCAATTAATACTCTTAGAGACTGAATCCATCTACACTAATCTTATACGGGAAATATAACTCTTCTTAATCCTCTCCTATGTTAATTTACACCACCCCCATTCCCCACTAACCAACATGTTTTTCCAATTTCTATTTAGAACATCAATGTGACCCTATACCTTTTAGAATAGAAATCCTACTTATAAAACATTATTAAAACCCACTTAAAACTCCTTAATAATCTTTTTATATCCCGATATCCATTACATAATTGATCAAGAAAAAAAAATCAACACTATATTGAAGGCCCCATATCCACCGACCTAAAGACTCAAGGAAATAACCATCAAATAAACCAAAAAAGAAAAAACCAACCTAATAATACATTCACAATAACCCTCCCTAGTTCCGTAACATATCTCGTAGTTCAATTAATTACCATACTCAACCCCAAACCAATATGACCAACCAATGGCTTGATTATCTCTCAGTGGGAATGCCTTTTTGCAACACTTTCATCAAAAATTACTGTTTATTGTACATAAGCACCATGAGAGGTTGTGAATGCTATAGTGTAAGGTTATTTAAAATAATAAGACACTATAAATTCATATCATAGAGAACATAAATATAGATAATGTATTCCGTGATGGATATAAATTTATATCACATTGTTTAGTTCAAGTTAGGGCCTCACATGGAGTTTTTCTTATAGATTTTTTCCATTCTAAAACTGACCTTTGAGATTGATAATTTTGACTATTCTCTACATTTTAGATCCTTATAATAGTAGTTATTAGGATGATAATGGTAATTTATAACCCAAATATCATTATTTAACCAACCTATTCAGAAATCCTACAATATCCTATCAAGAATATTTTTCATCATCATTTGATGACAATTATTTTCAACTAGTTTAGCAGTCATGACCCAACTAAAAGAATGAGCACACATATAACAAATTTTCTATTGAGGATTCTTTATTATACCATTAATCATGAAAGGGGGTAAAATTATATTCATGGGTAATCTTTAGCTTTCTAGTTTTTCTCATCCTCTCCCTAATTTATAGATTTTGGTTGGTCGTTAACATTATCATAAAATAACCCAATCCGACCCAAACATGGGAACCTAATACAATCACCAACATGACCCAAATTGGAATTCCCAATACCCATGTACTGACAAATAATACTTGGGAATAAATGGAAGATGAGTGGGAACCATGATTTTTAATAAATCAATAATACCATAGAACTTCAACCAAAATTTTGGGAGGAACACTCTATACAACATGTGATCATGCATACAAAATAAACCATTTCAAAAATGAATAAATGACAAATGAGGAATAAACATACCACTTAACCCAAATATATAAATGTAGATAGATAAAATTTTTAATTTAAAATACCAATATAAAATCATAATTATGGAATAATAAATGATTAAAATAAAATTAAAATATAGAATGAGGACCATAATCGCCCATCACCATGTGTTATAAGAAATACTCCTTTTTCATGGATCACCACTAACATTCATGGACAAAAAACTCAGGGCCAATCCCCACTTGAAAGAGTAAAACAAAAATAACATAAAATTTATATATGATTGAAAATAAAATACCAGTAGGTATCCTCTCTACACCCAATGCATACTCTTTATATATTAATCCATTAAATTAGATTTTTAACTAATGATTAGAAAATATGGTTTTATTTTTCCCAAAAAATTGACCTATATTTTCCATAGAAACATATTATTTTCATCAAATAGGTTAAAAAACATAAAAAAGTATTATTTTGAAAAATTACCATGAGCAAAAAAAATTATGATAACCAATTTACAATTTTATATAGAAAACACCCCATCTTCCATTATTATTTTAAAAAACACTATTTAGTTAAAATTAATTTAAGAAAACCTAGTTAGATAAAAATCAATAAAATTAAAAAAAATATTATACAAATAATGACTTAATTGAGTAAACAACCATGTTTACTAAAGAAATAGTAAAAATTAATTCAACATCATGGAAATAATCAATGTGAGATGATCATAATTCTATGCTTTAATAAAATTATAAAAAAAAATAGTGAAAATATGTGTCATTAATGTGGCTATTACTAAAAATTCATACTAATAATCATAGGAATAACCCTAGGTAACTATGTTGTAGGGAACCGTATAATCCTCCTTATATCTTGGTGATTAGACCAATCAAAACAAACTATCTGCAAGGGATTCTATGGAGATATACAATAATACATAGTTGTATGGTGGATCCCATCTAATAGAACCACAACCATATCATAGTGATATTTAATTATTATGGTGTAATACTTTTCTATGGATAGTGAAATAAATTCCTTGTGGTAATTTTCCAATACTTCCCTAACTGTGCACCTATGGTTTCCCATGTCATGAAGTGGAGGTGAGAAATCAATATACAATATAGGTTAATATAACACATAACACATATCAACCAACAAAAAAAGTCATATCTCTCATTTGAGTGACCTACAAAGAGAAACCCCTTTATTTACTAACATTAATAATTTGACAATGATATTGAATATCTAAAAATAATTTTAAAAAAGATATGATTCCAACATCATACATATTAAACAAATAGGGGCATTACTACAATGGTTAATACTGAATAAAAAAGTAATAATATTTCCAAAATTAGTCTCTCAAGAATATAAACATTTTTAAATGTAGAAAACAAATGAAATTACCATTTTATATGTATAAACCAAATCAATTTAGAAATATAAAAATAAGTAATACAAATGAGTTTTTCAAATGGAATAAGTCCAATTTAAAATAAATAAATAGGTCCACAACCCAATAAAATAAATATTACATATTTATTTAAAAAATTATAAATCATAAGCCATTATTTAATAATAAACTTTGGTTAAACCATTAAAATACCTCATTAGCATTTCATTAAACACTTAGTGTGAATAATTTTATTGAAAAAATTTTATTTGGGGTTTTGTGATAAATAATCCAATGGAATTCAAAATGATTTATAATGTAACATTTTTAAAATGATAAGAATCATATTAATAAATATTTCAATATCACTTCTAATAAAAACAAGGATCAAAATTTATCAAGAACCCATAGTATAAAATTTAAATATAAATTCATAGAATCACCTATCTTAATCTCTTAAACTCACAATTCATGTTGTTATTCTACTATATAGAGGTGATCAAAATCCAATAAAAATAATAATAATAACCATATTAGAAAATCAAAATATGAAATTTAGATTTAAAAATTCTATATTAAATACTATAACACGTATGAAAACAATACTATGGATTTCATTCTTCTCATAGAGAATAACCAAATTACATGGATTTCATTTCATTTTAATCAACATTAAGTTACATTTTTAAGAGATAAGATAAGATAATTTTAAAGAGGGAGAAGGAAAATGAAGAGATAAAGGAAGAGAGAGGGGAGACCCCTCCCCCACTCTCTTTGCATGCCTTCTTATTTTTCTGCATGCAGTACTATAAAATCGGTGTTCAATAGTGCTTGTATTTATCATCACTAGAAAAAATAACTAATATATGACATCTTTATTAGTTCTAAAGAATATGCAGATAAATTTTACACATTATCTGTGTTTTTTTAACATTGATAAAGGTCTCATTTATCAACTAATTATTTGTAGCGTTGATATAGGGTACACCTTATTAGTGATATATTTTTATTGCTCATAAAAGAGTTTGTTATCTGTTCTTTTTAGTAATGATAATGGTCTGATTAAAAAAATTATATAAATAAATAAATTAGTTTAATAAAAAAAATTATTATTAATTATATAATTATTTATAAAAATGAGTAAATTGATAATACTATATATAAATTTTAAATACTAATCAATAGTAAATATTTAAAATATATATATTTAAATTGAAAATTAAACAAATTAAAATTAAAAATAAGTAAATTGAGAAATATATTAAACATTTTATTAATTACATGATTATTGATAATGTTATTAAATAGTATATATTAAATATATAGTTATATATTAATGTATATAAATATGTATTATATATTAAAAAATAATTATGGGCTATATTTTGAGAATAATGTTTTATAATTAAATATTAATATGAATTAAAAATATTGACTAATTGCAAAGAGTAATGGACATATAATTGAATTTTGTTTGATTTTTCAGGTTAACATATATCAAATGTGTGTTATATTAATTTCACATATACTTAATTAATTCATTTTTATATACAATGTACACACGTAAAACTTATCCATTTTTTCAATATTATTAAATTTAACTTATTTTTAATTTATTCAATTTCACTCATTTTTGACATACATGCACTTGAAATTAAATTTTCAAGAATAATGTTAAATAATATATGTAAAAAAATATTCATAAAAAATATTTATAAATAAATATATTTAATAATGTACATATTATATTTAAAAAATTAAATATTTATAATTATAAATAAAAAAATATTTTTTAAAGAATTTATATAATTATAAATAAATTATTATATATATTCATATAATTATCAATAAATAATTATATATATTTAAATATTTATTAGATTTATAATAAATTTACATAAATAATGACTATAATTATTATATATTTATTTATGTATATTTATTATATATATATATATATAATTGTATAAATATATATATATATATAATGATATAAATATTTTTTTTTGAAAATTTCTATATAATTAGAAATCATTAATTATTTATTTAAATATTTATAAAATTAAGATATATATATATTAAGGAAAACTATATTTACTATATTTATATTTGTATATATTAATTAAGAAGACACACACACACACACCCATATATATATATATCTACAAATTTATTATTTATAATTATAATTATGAATCCTTTATCAACACTTATGTAATAAGTGTTGATAAAAGAAATATGTATCATCACTTTTTTATAGATGGTAAAAATGAGGCATTATCAGCACTAACAAAATCACCGATAAATATGGATTTTATCAATGCTTTTTTAGTGCTGATAATGTCCTACCATTATCAAGGATAAAAAATAATGATAAATATGCCCTTTCTCAGAGCTTAAATAATAAGATCTAATAAAAGGACTCTATGAAAACTTTCTAAAAGAACTAATAAACTCATCCCAATCTAATATTACAAAATCTAACCAATTGTGAACATATCAAGATATCAGAAAAACCAATTTGGAACCCTTGATGAGTGTTTCTTGTTCATTCTTCTCTTTCTCCAACCCTAATTTTCCCTCACCTTTCCCTCAATCGCTTCACCCTAAGGTCCCAGATCAATTAAATGGTGTTCTGAATCTTTTGATCTCGACCTTAGAGTACAAAGCAATATTGGTTATTCTTATTCTCACCTTGATTGTTCATTTTAAGTTGTCTAACCCTTCTTTGGACACATTCGATAGGTTATTCTTCAAGTATCAAGGGTTGTGGGGTCACGGAATGGTAGGTCTAATGGTTAAAAAGAACATCATGATACAGTTTTCTTTGTTGGAAGATATGGCTAGGGAATTATCTTGTGCCTCCATGTAGATACAGTGGCTTCCCACTCTATATCTTAGGTGGTGATATGACTTCCATATAAAGTGTGACATTCCAACCACATCGATTTGGGTAAGTTTCCCCAATATCCCTTTATCATTTCCAAATCCATCAATTATACACATACTAGGGAATATCATTGGTATATATTTCTGTACATATAATAGAACCCGGTTAGTTTCTCATACAGATTCTCCATGCATTTTCATGAAATATGATGTCTCTAGAGTTCCAACAGATTATATTTGGATTATAGAGGGGAAATAATTATGAGGCAATATTGTCATGTCGTTTGAATCATGGGATGATTTTTGTGATTCTAGAAAGAAATTGGGTCATTCTACACCAGACTATAGGCGATGGACCCATAATCATGAACAATAACTGTTTGGGGTTTTTGGAGGTAACAACAAGGGATTCAAGCCTGCTTCTCATAAAAGAACTATTTGGTAGAGTTAGTTGGACGTTTCTACAGACCCATGAAATGAAATTTTTGTTCATTGTGACTATCCAGGGGTGAATCCCCTTAGTGAATCTATGCTCAAATCAAAAAATCCCACTCAAATCACATAAACCCATTACCTCTAGTTTCTTTAAAATCATCTAACATAAATCATCTAGTTTTAGCTAGGGCTTCTGAAGAAATCATCATGATCTGGATCAGAGGTTATCAATTATTCTTTAAACTAGTGAGGTAGGCATGTGTTTTCATTTATATATTCATATTTTCATTCTTAATTTTTTCATTTAGGGATCTGGATACTAGGGTCTCAGATTTTCCATAGTATGTTCCAATTTTTTTTTTGTATTTGTTCTCTAGATGTTGTATACAGTTTTTATTTTTTTATGATATCTTTTTTTCTTAACTACTGTTTTGGATATCCTATTTTGGTATTTTTAAATTTTGGTTTGGAATCAATTTTCTTCATTGTGTACATATGTACCCTAGATTGCTCCACAAGCTTAATTTTATCACTATTTTGAAATCTTAGTGAATCACCTCTATTATGTAGATAAACCAATTAAAAAAATTATCCCAATATATAAAAAGTGGAGGTCTTGGATATAAAAACATTAAATGAATGAGAAAACTTATTTAGATGTGTATGTGAGAGATGTTGCAAGGGTTGGTGTGTTTTTTTCCGTTGTTTATTATATATCTTATTGATGAGTATTATTGATTTATGCCAACATCTTTATGGACCTCCCTAGAGTCTCAAGGATGGTTAAATGCATATTAGATATTCTCCCTAGAATACTTAGGTTGCTACATCATTTGTTCCAAAAAAATATAATGGAAGTTATCAAATTATATATATTAAAAATTATTTTCATGTATTCATCATTTTTGGTTTATATATAATTTTTAGGAATATATATACATTTAATTGATATTAAAGTAATTTATACTTAAATAACCAAAAAAATATTTTAAACTCATTTTACTTTCAAAATAATTAAATTAGGAAACTATATATACATTTTTTTGAAATAATTAAAATTTATATAATTTAAATAATTATATTTTATACACAATTACCAAGAATAATAATTATTTATATTTAATATAATTTATAAATTATTATTAATAGTATTTTTCTAGTTTCATTAGAAAAAATAGTGTTGTATATATTGAATAATATATTATATATTTAAATAAATTTTATTGTGACAAATAATATACATATATATATAATTATATTCAAATAAATTACTAATATAATACATATATATAACATATATATATATATATATATATATAATATTTAGGTATACTCACTTTATTTAACTATGTATTGAATGAGGAGTGACCTCCATTTTATAGTTTTTGACCATAGAAGGTGTGAACCTCATTCATGTTTATTTCCTATCAATGTAAGTGTAAACATAGTACATGCCTCCATTGACCTCATTTTCCAATCATATAAAACCCCATAATTTTTTTATAAAATAAAAATTATTAAAAAACCCAAGTTTTATCAAAATATCATTAAACAATCCTCAACCAAATATTTTATTAGAGGTTTATTCGGATCCTTGTTGATAATTTTAGGGATAAAAATGAATGTAATTAATCGTTAACTAAACCACCACATAAAATAAAATAAATTAATTTCAGTAACATACATTCATATATTGATGTTATACTGTATCAACCCAAGACCCTTTGGCTACACAGAACTACAGTTGTGTATTTTGATCATTCTGTCTCTACCCTCCCTATTTATTTCCCTCCATTCACTCTATCATTTCTATGGTTGTGTAGTGAATTTATTTGGAAAGATTTGGTTGGAATTAAGGTGTTGATTTAATAACTAGTTTCAATGGTGTAATTATCACAAATGGGAGGCATTTACTTTATGGAGAAAAAATGAATTACAATTGTTATCCTCATACATTTCATCTCCCGAATAGTTATTATTTCATTTTTTGGCCTTGACACTCATTACCCGTCTCTTTTATGCTTCTTGTGTTACTCTGATCGTTAGTCAGCCCATGATTGAAAACTACTTAAGGTATTTCAAGTAACATATGTGCATGTCCACAAGATATGGAAAATGTGTTTAAAATAATAAAATGCAATGATAGTTGTTTGGGGGATGAGATGATGAGGATGACAATTGTACTTAATTATGTTCTCTAAAAGGGGAAATGCCTCCCATTTTTCATAATTACACCATTGAAAGTATTTATTAACTCTAAGACTCCATTTCCACCAAATCCTTCCAGATAAATTCTCCACACAACCGTAGAAATGATAGAGTGAAGGGTGGTAATGAAATAGAGAGGGTAGAGATGGAGGACTCAGAATACGTAACTACAAAACTATGCACCTTTGGGATCTTGGTTTACTACAATGTAATATCAGCTGACATGTGTATGGTACTGAAATTATTTATATTTATTTTACGTGTAGAAAGAGTGAATGATGAATTAATTTCAGTTTTATACTCTAAATTATCCAAAAAGATCCTAATAAAACAATAATAAAATTATTTGTTGAGGATTTTTTGAATTTTTTTAATAAAACATTGTTTTAAAAAATATATTTTATTTTATTAAACAAATATTAGTATTTATATGAATGTGAAAATAGGTATATTAAGGATGATGCATATTTCACACATATGGAACCGATATAGAAGTCATTTGAGATGTGTAGGAATATGTTTCACCTCAATTTGATGCACATTGTGACCACTATGACTAAATGTGTATGTATTCAGTTTAAAATTGAAAGTTCAGTTCAAAAAATTTCACTCAATGAAAACAATGAAAACACACTCATATTTTCTTGATAATTTAGGAAATTGATTCATATGTCCTTGGTTATATGTAGGAATTAGTCTCACCTCAAACCGATACAGGATGTGATGGTATAGGTCAAAGAGTATGTTTCCAGTTTAAAATTACATTTTAGTAAAAAAAACAAGGGGAATACACAAAAATAAGAAAATGAATTCTGAATGACTCCAAGTAAATCTTCTAATTTTAAAATAACATCAATTTTAATATAAATGATAATTCTCTAATCAAAACATTGAAAATAAATTCAGATTTTTTTTATACTTTGGAGAAATGATCTTTATTCATTTTTTACATGAATAAATTAGGCCCACCTAAATATGATATACAGTATTCCCGGTATGACTCAATGTCTCCGTTATCAGTTTAAAATCGACAGTTTAGTTCAAAAAATGTCACTCTATGAAAAATGAGAAATATTCCTCAGATTTTCATTATAATTTATCATGTTTATTTATAATTAATTTTTTATATATTGGAATTGGCCTCTTGTAATACTAAAAAACAACGTGATCAATATGAGTCAAAGTGTGTGATTCTAGTTTAAAATGACATTTTAGTAAAAAAAAGACACGTGACGCACTCAACACTTAGTAAACACATTCAGATTATTTTATTACATTATGAAAACTATATATAATCCATTTAGGATGTGTAAAAATTGTATACATATCAATCTCATGCAGTGTGTGGCCGATATAACTCATAGTGCATCTTTTTATTTAAAATTTACATCAATTTTAAAAAAAGGACAAGTAAACTACTCATAATGTAACATCCCATGTAAATAAAGAATATGAATTTTTCATATTTATTAATTTTTGAATTAAATATTAATTTTACTTTAAAAGGGTTTCTATGTTTGATAGCGTACCTGATACGCAACAACTTGTTTCTTTGAAATATTACGTTGGACACTAATAGTCTAATATTATTATTTTAAACGGTAGTCAACTCATATCCCTTGTATTTGTAGGAATGAAAAAACTAAATTCAATTTGATTATACATGTTTGTTAAATTTATTTACATTTATCCAATAAAATTTAGAGTCTTAAAATGTGAATAAATCTAATTTTAAGCATAATTTACATTAAAAGGCCGATTTATCTCCTTTTAATGGAGAAACCTTTTTAAATATAGTTTTGGTCACTTTAATACATTATATATTACCAAATAAAATCCTTTTTTAGAATGGGGACATAAAAATTTACTTTGTGTAATTTTTTGAATTTTTTTGATAAAGTTCATTTTCTAATGAATAGTGAAAAAAACTGTATTTTAATTCAAAACTGTGTTTTAATATAATTTGTTTATATGGTTAGATTATCTTTTTAATTGGTTTTAAAGTTTAATTAGATTATATTTTTACCATTTAATCCAATTTTGGTCATTGAAATTAATTTCACTTTGAAATTGGACATAAACAAGTATCAATCTTTTGATAGTTATTGTTTCTCAAAAACATGCTATTTGTTCTGATAACGGGAATTAATTTTAAAATTAATTAATTCCACTTATATGTTTTGAATTTGGAAAAATAGACATCATTTTTGAATTTGGAATATCAAATATATCTTAGGCTAGATTTTTGGTATTTTCTGAAATACTTCAATTTTTGATGAATAGTGAAACCACTTAGTGGTAGTTAAAAAAACTGACTTTTTCATTTAAATGAAATTTTACCACTTCTGTGAATTGAATTTAGAAAATAAAAAATACATTATTGTTATCAAGAAGAAAAATGTGGTTTAATAATATGAAAATAATTTTTGGTGAATAGTAACTTCTGACTTTTATTTACCACGGTTAAAGGTAAATAGGGTAATTCAAGGTAAAAAGAATATTATAATAATTCAAAATTAGATTAACACTTGTAAAAACCTTATTTTATGAGTCAATAACGACCATGGGCATATTTGGGTCGATTTTGGGACCCCATTGAGCCACTTGGGAGTTAAAATGACAATTTAGATTAATTAATTTAATGTGAAGACAAAATTAAAATTAACAAATATATTTTAGTAATTAATTTTTATAGGGTGTTAATTAAGTCTTATTTTTGACAAAAAATATTCATTGGAAAGATAAAAAGATTTCCTACATGATAATATTTTTTTATAATTTTTAGACATCAAATAAATTAAATTATTTATGACACAATAATGATGCAGTACTTACCTCATTAATAAATGATTTAAATAAATAAGATTATAATAATTAATATATTATTCAAAATATGTCCAATTCTGATTGGATGATTATATTTCGAACATGATTCATCTTATCTACTAAATTAATGAGTTTTGGACCATTAGAAACCGAATATCATTATATAATAAAATAATAGTTTCACACATTCTTAAAGAGACCATCCTCCCCCTTATAAAAGGAGACCACTTCTAACCAATTCCTCACACCTCTCAAGCCATTTGGATCGTCCAACCTCTTCCCAATTAATATCTCAACATCACTATACTTGTCTTAGAAGCCTTAACTTAGTCAGAAGTCATTTCAAGAATACCTTTGGTTCAAACCAAAGAGAGTTACCCAGATTAAAGGTAACAGTTTCTCTTAAATTGTTTTCTATTATTTTACTTCTCCAACCCCTAAACTCTTTTTATTTACATTCTTTTGTAACAACACAAGTATCATCAATATACTAGTATTTTGTTATGATATGTATTCGAACTACACTTACACACACCTCCATATAATGGATGAAGAACATAATGTTTCTGTGGATGGCAAACAAATGCCTCACGAAACGATGATTGTTCAATTACATCTTACCGCCTCTCATGGTGGCCATTATGATGGAACTATATTTATATATGATATATTATATTTATGATTTCTTTGTGCTTCTTTACTTCCAAATTATATCAAACCTTTATGGTTCCCATAGTGGTTAAATACGATAATCTCATTTGAGGAAGTGCGGACTACTGCCCCCTCAAAGTGATGTGACTCGTTAATGCCTTATGTGAGATGTATAAAGGATAGAGTTAATGATATTATATATGATATTATACTGTAATTATAATATACCTATGTATTATTATGTTTTAATTCCATTAAAATAAGAAATATAAATGAAATTAGCGTTCATGCGTACGTACGACTTACCGTCTCCACGAACAGTGCATTTCATTTCTTTCCTCTAAATGTATTGTACTATTATAAAAACATGTATATACAGGATATATATAATATATATGATATCCAAGTCATGAATATCATTCTTTATATAATTAACTATTGACCACATGGACAACTTGTAAATATAAGGTGTTCATTTTGACTCAAGTACCAAATATCGACAAAATGAACATTATTAACTTAAATGATTACATAATGTTTATAACATGGTAATAAGTGATATAAAAGGAATAATAAACTTGAAAAAGTTTCTAAAGAAAGTAGAAATTAACTTTAGTTAATTATTCAGGAAATTAAATATTGATCGAGTCAAGTCGGACATGAAGTAAGGGATCCGACCTCTCTCTTTCTTTTCAAATACTCACTTTTATGTCATTTATTCTATGCTCCATGTTATTATGTTGGAGGATGTTCTTTTATATTAACCATAATTTAATTTGTATTTTCATATGATTAGATACCCCTTCTTACTCTCATCAATTCATTTTAATAATTTTTAAGTGGCGTCGTTATGCTGCTGAATTTTTGTTAGGGATTTTCTTATCACACTTTTAATTCTGTGATATTTCCGTTGTTCGCCACTTATTTATTACATGTGGTGTAATGTGTGCTACCATTGATATATATATTACCATTATTAGCTATATATTCAAGGTATTCTATGATTAATTTTGTGGTAATTAACTTTTGGTCATACGATTCAATTTGAATACAATGAAGTAAGGGTTTTTCATCTCAGTTTTTATTCCCGTGAGATTCATGCTATATTGGACACTATTTTCTTTTGTGTAGTATATGTACTGCCCATGTTTGTAATCTTTGTGTAATATATTCTCATTTATGAGTATTTACATCTTCATTTGTTGATCCTTCTTTTATGTGGCATATGTTTTGTATGTTACCAAATCGGTAAGGGAACTTCTTAACCCAATTCCCATTTTTTGGGTTGATATTCTTTTTTTTATGTCATCCTATGAATATATGTGAATGAACTATGATTGCTTTACACTTAATATCCACTTGTATTGGGTGTATTTATATTTGTCACACATAATTATGAAATTAAATTATCCTTAATTTAAGGATACCATCTTTATAAGGGATTTCATCTCAATTTACATTTCCATTGAGACTTCATTTTTGTTATGCACCAATTCCCTCTTATATGGTGTATATACAGTCCTTTGACATATTATATCATGAATCCCTTTATTCTCATTATATTATAAATTTCTGATTAAATGTTATTCCTCAATTATTTGTATTCAAGTTTCTCTCATTTTTCTAAAAACTATTTAACTAAAATATCGTTTCAAATGTTTTAAAGATTTATTCTTCTAAATCTTTATAATTATTATCATTATTTTAAAAATGGTTTTAAGGATTTATTTATATGGACATTATTGTTTTAAAATGTTAATTCCTTTAAAATATTCAAAGTGGTATGGGAAACGTTGATTTAAATAAATCTCTTTATTAAATGGTTTTGAAAATGGTTTGATAAAGCATTGATTTTGAAAATTTATTGAAATGATATTTTGTGATTTCAAATGAAATGTTAATAGTGAAATGTTTATATTTGAAATATTTTATGTGCCATTATTTTATAATGGTACTTGGACATTTGACGGGTGGTTACGTGATTAACCAAATGATGGGTGGTGCCATGAATACCAGGAAGGGTGGTTACGTTATAACCTCCAATGCATTGGGTATGGAAGTCAGTCATATGGCTATTCTATTTAGTGATATGTCTGTAAGTGGACCGTATGGTTATTCCATTTAAGTATGTTTATGTCCCAAGTTATCTTTATATGTTATGTGTTCTTTATATGGGTTTTATGGTAATATTTTGGTTACCAAAGGGTAAGTAGTGATCTTTTATTCAATGAAGAGTATTTACTACTTCATAAAGGTGAAAAGTTTTACTTATGATAATGTATTCATGGTTTACCTGTTTTTTTGACAAACTAACAGTTTTACTTCTTTGTGTATCCCTTACTGAGCTTTTTATGATTATCCCATGTTTTTTTGAAATGTTTTTCACAAGACATAATGTGGAACAGTTTTAAGGATGGGATCAAGGAAAAGGCATGCTGTCTAAAATATGGAACTAGATATCTTTCTTTTTAAGAGTTTTTATTTTATGAAAAAAATGGATACTGAGTAGTTGTGTCTACTTGTAATATTCAAGTTGTTATGTAATAGTTATGGCCTAATTCTTTAAAACTCGAAACCTGAAAAGATCCTCAATGTGAATTATTCATTTAATTCTAGATTATGTAATGTTTAAGGCCATGTCCTTACAGTTGGTATCAGAGGTCGGTTTAGATAATTTTAGAAGTTAGGGAATTCATTAAGCATAAGTGACATTACAATAATGGTTAGGATTTCAAAAAGAGTCATAGTTTTTTTAGATAAATTGAATGAGTTTAAGATAACATTAATAAGTATATCTTAGTGTTTACCCTCCTCATAAGATATTATATGATTATTTTACTAATATAATCACATTAACCTTTTTGGTTTTAGTAAATAGCTGGAACTAGCTGGAACCAAAGTAACAGTGGATGTGAAGAAATCTGTGATGGATTTCTGAATGAGAAACTGAATGAAATGGGAGCTGCAATGAGAACACTTGTGGTTATTCTCAACCAACTATCTGGAGTCATGATTGACCACCTGAACCTTAGTGAGGGAAACAAATCCCTATAGAAGTTCAGGAAATAATTATAAAGGTAAGTGTGTTCAAAAACATATGTGTCAAAGATGTGGAAAGAAACACCTAGGAAAATGTTTCAAAGGGACAGAAATATGTTATAGATGTAGAAATAAAGGTCATAAAGCAAGAACCTGCCATGAAAAAAGGAATCATCTAGTTGACTCTAGGAATGAGATAAAAGTCCTTTATGAAGAATCAGTTGAATGTTTTAAATGTGGTGTGTATGGTCATTAGGAAAACACATTTCCTACGAAGAAGTTTTGGGAATAGGATCACCAGAATCATACAAATATTCGTTTACCAATTCCTAATTCCATTCCGATTGAGGATAAAGAAACTGACAATTACCGATGAAAGGTATGGATTATTTCTTAACATATGTATTCCTATTATTGAAATCTTAGGATATGATTCATGATTTTGTTTGTAGTAAATAAGTATTTCAGAATAAGTTGGAAAGGAATGGTTAATGGATCATGAAGAACGTTGAATGAGTTAGAGTTCAACATATAAGGGATTCAAAAGTTATGGTAGATTTCAGTATGGTGAAATTCCTAAAATTATTAAGGCTATTTTGATGATGGGATTACATTAGAAGACTCTTTATAGTATGTGTAACCCTGAAGTTTGATATATGAAAATTTTAATCAAGGAATAATTTTATTTTTGTGTTTATAGTTATAAAGAACCATTTGGGTTTATATGATCATTGAATTTGAGGCAATTACAGGTTAATACATTTTGGGATGAAAAACGAAAGTTATTAGATAACCTTTGTGGTTAAAATATGTTATGGTTGTTTTGATGAATTTATCTATTTTTTGGAATGTTATAAAATTATGTAGTTTTTGAAAAAGGACAACACATAGACCGTGTGACAAACCTTCGCATTGGATGAAGCTGCAAGAATCGAACCCACAACCAAAGTGCGACTGGTATTTATTTACTACCACCTGACTACGTGATGTCCCTAGTTAGTATGACGTATTCTTTTTAGTTTGATGATATTATGAATAAAGAATAAGTTTATTTTGGGTTATCTATGGAAATTATTAAACTATCATGGAGGATCTGTGATTAGGTTAATTACTATTCAATATGAGACTTTAAGAGTAACTTATGTTATTTGGAGATAAATGTTAGGATTTATCTTGGAAGACTATTTGATTAAATCCTTCAGAGATTTGGGATTCAATCTTTGTTTGGATTACTTTGAAGAATTTTAAGGATAACTTTTTTATTGAATGGCCTTTCTTGAACATTGTGTTCTTTTTGTGGAATTTTGGAGATTAAGAGTAGTATTTTATTTTATAAAGGATTATCCTTTTGGTGATTATCTGATCTTGTACTAACAATTTTGGTTTTGGTTAAGGTCTAAAGACAAGGGAAATATACAGTTCATCTTTTTTGGATTAAGTGACTCTCTCGAAGTTGATTATAGTGCTCTTAATGAGAACAAGTCATCCTAAATACTCATCTTTTGGAGAAAATATGAGTTTGTGTAAGAAATCTAGTAAGAGATGAATGTCTACATGACAAGTAATTATGTTTCCTCATGATTTAGTTAAGCTCATAAATAAATTACTCAATGAAAAGTAAATTAAAACAAAAAACGTTGTCTATTAACTTTTCCTACTTGGGAATCAAAAACCATTTAACCCATCACAAGTTTGTGATTTTCTGGAGGTTAAATTTCTCTTCAACATGTTTTCTAACACTATCCATCAGAACATGACACATTGTTTTTTCTTCCATATCCATGTTTTTATGTAATCCTAGTATCTTTTGTCTCGAGTTACCTTTTTACTTTTCTTTATTTCATTTAAAGTGATATTCTAATTTACTCCTTTTACAATGTGGGAGTTCAATGAAGTTCCCAAGCCCAATTTTAAAATTGCGAGGATGTAATTCCCAAAAGGGGGGAAGGATGTAACATCCCAGGTAAATAAAGAATATGACGTTTTCATATTTATTAATTTTTGAATTAAATAATAATTTTACTTTAAAAGAGTTTCTATGTTTGATAGCGTACTTGATACGCAACAACGGGTTTCGTTGAAATCTTATGTTGCACAATATTAATATAATATTAATATTTTAAACTGTAGTCAAATCCTAGCCATTGTATTGGAAGGAATGAAAAAAACTAAATACAATATGATTTTACATGTTTTCTAACTGTATTTACATTTATCCAATAAATTTTAGAGTCTTAAAATGTGAATATATCTAATTTTAAGCATAATTTATATTAAAAAGCCGATTTATCACCTTTTAATGGAGAACCCTTTTTAAATCTAGTTTTGGTCACTTTAATACATTATATATGATCAAATTAAATCCTTATTTATAATGGGGACATCAAAATTTACTTTGTGTAAATTTTTGGAATTTTTTTGATAAAGTTCATTTTCTGATGAAAAGTGAAAAATATTGTATTTTAATTAAAACTGTGTTTTAATCTAATTTATTTATATGGTTAGATTATCTTTTTAATTGGTTTTAAAGTTTAATTAGAATATATTTTTACCATTTAATCCAATTTTGGTCATTGAAATTAATTTCACTTTGAAATTGGACATACACATGTATCAATCTTTTGATAGTTATTGTTTCTTAAAAACACGCTATTTGTTTTGATAACGGGAATTAATTTTAAAATTAATTAATGCCACTTCTATGTTTTTAATTTTGGAAAAATAGACATCATTTTTTAATTCGGAATATCAAATATAGCTTCGGCTTAATTTTTGGTATTTTTTTAAAAAACATCAATTTTTGATGAATAGTGAAACCACTTAGTGGTAGTTAAAAAACGGACTTTTTCACTTAAATGAAATTTTACCACTTCTATGAATTAAATTTCAAAAATCTAAGATACATGTTTGTTATCAAGAAGTAAAATTTGGTTGAATAAGATGAAGATATTTTTTTATGAATAGTAACTTATGACTTTTATTTACCGCGGTTAACGGTAAATAGGGCAATTCAAGGTAAAAAGAATATTATAATAATTTATAATTACCTTAAGACTTGTACAAAACTTATTTTTTGAGTCCTTAACGACCATGGGCATCTTTGGGTCGATTTTGGGACCCCATTGAGCCACTTGGGAGTGAAAATGACAATTTAGATTAATTAATTTAATGTGATGACAAAATTAACCTTAACAAAAATATTTTAGTAATTAATTTTTATATGGTGTTAAATAAGTATTATTTTAGACTAAAAATATTAATTGGGAAGATAAATAGATTTCCTACATGATATTATTTTTTTTATAATTTTTAGACATCAAATAAATTAAATTATTTATGACACAATAATGATGTAGTATTTACCTCATTAATACATGATTGAAATAAATAAGATTATAATGATTAAAATATTATTAAAAACGAGTCCAATTATTATTGGATGATTTTATTTATAATATGAGTCATCTTATATTCAACAATAATGATTTTTTGACCATTAGAAACTGAATATCACTATATAATAAAATAATAGTTTCACACTTTCCTAAAGAGCACATCCTCCCCCTTATAAAAGGAGACCACCTCTAACCATTTCCTCACACCTCTCAAGCCATTTTTCTCGTCCAACCTATTCCCAATTAATCTCTCAACATCCCTCTCCTCATCCTAGAAGCCTTAACTTAGGCAGAAGGAATTTCAATAAGTTTGTTGGTTCAAACCAAAGAGAGTTACCCAAATTAAAGGTAACGGTTTCTCTTAAATTGTTTTCTTTTATTTTACTTCTCCAACCCCTAAACTATTTTTATTTCATTTCTTTTGTAACAAAACCAGTATCCTTAATATAATAGTATGTTGTTATGATAAGTATTCGAACTACACTTACACACACCTCCATCTAATGGATGAAGAACTTAATGTATCTGTGGATGGTAAACTGACGCCTCACGAAACGATGATTGTTCAATTACATCTTACCGCCTATCATGGGGGACATTATGATGGAACTGTTTTTATATATGATATATTATTTTTATTATTTCTTTATGCTTTTTTAATTTCCAATTAGTTCAAACCTTTAGGTTTTCCATAGTTGGTAAATACGATAATCTCATTTGAGGAAGTGCGGACTACCACCCCCTAAACGTGATGTGACTCGTTAATACCTTATGTGGGATGTATAAAGGATGGAGTTAATGATATTATATATGATATAATACTGGAATTATAATATACCTATGTATCATTATGTTTTAATTCCATTAAAATAAGAAATATAAATGAAATTAGCGTCCATGCGCACGCACAGCTTACCATCTCCATTAATAGTGCATTTTATTTCTTGCCTCTAAATGTTCTCTAATATTATAAAAACATTTATATACTGGATATATATAATATATATGATATTTAAATAATTAATATCATTCTAGATCTAATGAACTATTGACCACATGGACAACTTGTATATATAAGGTGTCCATTTTTACTCAAGTACCAAATATCGACAAAATGAACGTTATTAACTTAAATGATTACATAATGTTTATAACATGGTAATAAATGATTTAAAAGGAATAAAAAACTTGAAAAAGGTTCTTAGGAAATTAGAAAGTAACTTTACTTTATTATTCAGGAAATTAAAGAATGATCGAGTCAAGTCGGACACGAGGTAAGGGATCCGCCCTCTCTCTTTCTTTTCAAGTACTCTCTTTTATGTCATTTCTTATATGCTCCATGTTCTTATGTTGGAGGATGTTATTTTATATTAAACATACTGTAATTTTTATTTTCATATGATGATATACCCCCTCTTACTATCATCAAATCATTTTATGAATTTTTAAGTGGCGCCATTAGGCTGCGTAATTTTTGTAAGGGATTTTCTTATCTCACTTTTAATTCCGTGAGATTTCCAATGTTCGCCACTTATTTATTACATGTGGTGTAATTTTTAAAGACATTGATATATATATTACCATTATTATCTTTATATTCATTGTATTCTGTGATTCATTTTTTGGTTATTAAATTTCGGTCATACGATTCAATTTTAATACAATGAAGTAAGGGTTCTTCATCTCACTTTTTTTTCCCGTGAGATTCATGCTATATTAGCCAATATTTCCTTTTGTGTGGCATATGTACTACCCATTATTGTACTCTTTGTGTAATATACTCTCATTTATGAGTATTTACATCTTTATTGGATGATTCTTCTTTCATGTGGAATATGTTTTGTAACTTACCAAATCGGCAAGGGAACTCCTTAACCCAATTCCCATTTTTGGGTTGATATTATCTTTTTTTTTATCATCCTATAAATATGTGTGAATGACATGTGATTGTTTTACACATAATATAGACTTATATTGGGTGTATTTATATTTTTCACTAATAATTATGAGATTGATTTATCCTTAATTTAAGGATATCATCTTTATAAGGGATTTCATCTCAATTTACATTTCCATTGAGACTTCATTTTTGTTATGCACCAATTCCCTCTTATATGGTGTATATACTGTCCTTTGACATATTATATCATGAATACCTTTATTCTCATGATATTTTAATGTTATGATTAAATGTTATTCCTCAATTATTTGTATTCAAGCGTCTCTTATTTTGATAAAAATTCTTTAACTAAAATATTGTTTTAAATGTTTTAAAGATTTATTCTTCTAAATATTTATCATTAATATATATGTTTTAAAAATGGTTTTAAGGATTTATTTATATGGACATTATTGTTTTAAAATGTTAATTCCTTTAAAAAATTCAAAGTAGTATGGGACACTTTGATTCCAAAAAATCTCTTTATGAAATGGTTTTGAAAATGGTTTGATAAAGCATTGATTTTTCCAATATCTTGAAATGATATTTTGTGATTGCAAATGAAATTTTAATAGTGAAATTTTTATATTTGAAATATTTTATGTGCTATGATTTTATAATGGTACTAGGACATTTGACGGGTGGTTACGTGATTAACCAAATGACGGGTGGTGTCGTGAATACCAGGACGGGTGGTTACGCTATAACCTCCAATGCATTGGGTAAGGAAGTTGGCCGTATGGCTATTCCATTTAGTGATATGTGTGGAAGTCGACCGTATGGTTATTCCATTTAAGTATGTTTATGTCCCAAGTTACCTTTATATGTTATGTTTTCTTTATATGGGTTTTATAGTAATCTTTTTCTTACTAAAGGGTAAGTAATGATCTTTTATTCAGTGAAGAGTATTTACTACTTCATAATGGTGAAAAGTTTTACTTATGATAATGTATTCATGGTTTACATGTTGTTTTGAAAAACTAACAGTTTTCCTTCTTTTTGTATCCCTTACTGATCTTTTTATGCTCATCCTATGTTTTTTTGAAATGTTTTTCACAGGACATAATGTTGAATAGGGTCGTGGATGGGATCAAGGAAAATTCATGTTGTCTAAAATATGGAACTAGACATGTTTCTTTTTAAGAGTTTTTATTTCATGAAAAAATGGATACTGAGTCGTAGTGTCTACTTGTAATATTCAAGTTGTTATGTAATAGTTATGGACTAATTCTCTAAAACTCTAAACCTGGAAAAATCCTAAATGTAAATTATTCATTTAATTCAAGATTATGTAATGTTTAAGGTCGGGTCCTTACACATAGCCTAGAAAATTCATTCATATTGTTTTTATACCTTATTAAAATGATCCCTAATTAATTTTTTAGGTATACTAATTGGACACACCTCAAACTAATAAATGATGTGTCTTATATGACTCAATGTATTTCTTATCATTTTAAAATCAATATTTTATTTTAAAATGTTTCACTCACTTAAAACTAAGCAAACACAATTGGATTGTCTTTATAATTTTGGGAAATTGTTTATAAGTAATTTGTGATGTGTAGGAATTGTTATCATATCAATCCAATACATGATATGACTGTTTGGAGTCAAAGTGAGGGTTTCTAGTTTAAAATGACATTTTAGTAAAAAAAGAAAAGTGATGTACTCAAAAATTGACAAACACATTCAAATTGTTTTGATACTTTAGAAAAACTATCCATAAGTCATTTGAGACATGAAATAATTTGACACGTGGTGTGAATGGTGTGACTCAAAGTGTGTTTTTCCAATATATAAGTATCATTTTAGTTTAAAAAGGGAATTATATTACAAAAAGTGAGAAAATGAGACTAGATTATTTTCTCTTCATTTAAATTATGTATTTATAATTTACTATGTTGATTTTTTGGTTTTTTTGGTGTTTCGGTGTGTTGTTACCGAATAGTGGTGGGTAAGTGTGATGTAACTTCACACTAAAATATGCCACTTTATCAGTTCTTATAGAAGCACTTTTAAAAGACTAGGGATTTTAACCTCTCTCTAGTAGTTAGCACATCTCTAACGTTTATAAAGGTCATTTTTATCACTCTTAAAGGCAAATTTTGTAGTAGTAGTTCATCCCTTCACCCTACTAGTTTTTTTACTTTTCAATTTTTTATTATTATTTAAATTACTTTTTTAATCACATGGGCCCCACCTTTCAGCACATCCTAATTATTTTTTAATCCCTAATGTGGTATGCATCCTTCATATGTCTATGATTTTCTTGTTTTACTTAATTACTTTTCAATCCATTTACTATATCTCACTACACCACCCCTATTTATTCACATTATTTATTTACTTTTAAAACAACTAATTAAATTCAATATAATAATAATATCATCCCATTATTGTTATCATTATATAAATTATAATATTTCTTAAAAACCAATATATATATATATATATATATATATCATAATACATATATATATAATAAATTAGGTTTTTCATTTTTTAACAAAAAAGTAATAATAAATATATTATTATAAACCCAAAAAACTATTCAAATATAAAAATATTTCAATTATCAATTTATAAAATCTTTAATTATCATTTAAATTTTCACTAAATCAAGCTTTTTTCTGAACCTTCACTGACCTCTACCAATGTGGTTAATTAAAACATCCCAACTATTACAATATTATATCCTTATAATGTTGTGGGGACTTCCTATGAAATAAACCACTTACAAAACAAGAATCAATTTCAAATATAAAAATCATCACATATAAACATTATAATTCTAGTAATTAAGACATCATACTTTAGTGGGGTTATCCCCACAAAAAAGTACTTTCCCTAACACCAAAACAAAATATGATCATATAATAGCCAAACCTATTATAAAGATAGGGAACTCATAAAAATTATAAAAATAAATAGAATGAAAACCCATCATCAATAAGAGACCAATTATATTATTGTCAATTAATGATAACAAATTATCATTTATAGTGATATCATAAAATTAACATACCCTCAAAATCACGAACTATTATCAATACAGAAATCATTCCCACTATAAAAAAGTTGAAGAAAAACATAAAACATAAATCTGGTCCCATAAAATTAAAAATTTTACTAATTTTTTAAAATTAAACATGGAATATCAATTTTAATATATATCATACAAGACCAAAATAAGATTCATAAATTATTAAATAAAATCCCATTTTTAGTACTAAAGATCCATTTTCATTAAAAAATAAATTAAAATCAATAATTCTCATCCATATTGTAATTTGCTTCAATCTTAGCCAAACCCATTTTCCAAAAAAATGACTTTTGAAATTCAAATCCATAGTCTTGGGTAGTTTTTTATTTTTTTCAAAACAAATAAGAAGATGGAGACAAAATGAATGTAATTTAGTCAAATACATAAGATCTAGAGACATAATATAACCATGATTTAAAACATAAATGTTTATAAGATGAATTTATAACCCCTTGATAATTTAGTTGTCACTAGAATAATTCATTTAACCCAATTCTGATAACTTATTTTTGAGGATTAAATTAATGTGAGTCCCACAACATTTTATGGCCTCCTATCAAAACACATAAATTTAATGCTCAAAATCACAACACTAAAAGAAAATAATATTATGAAATACCATTTTCATATTAAAAACCATTTAGTAAGGAAACCATATTTTTATTTTATGATTTTGTTAAATTTGATATACACCACTTTAGAAATTATTCAAATTTCAAAACACTAACAACACACCAATTAAAATTTAAGAAACATCCAACACATTCATATTCTATTTAAAATTATCCCATTAAAAACATTATTATATTATAAAACTTTTTATAAAATGGAAACCATGGATGTTATAACCATCTATAATATAAAATAATACTTTTTCCTTTATCAAAGAAACCTAAAATTTCTAAAATTTTGATATCCATGTAAAACCGGAAACCTTGTTTTATCTTTTCAAAATTCATATCGAAAATGTTCAACATAAATAACAAAAAAAAATAAAATGGCATAACAACAAAATGAGACCCAACCTGATTAACAAAAACAACATAAAAAATAAACACAATCGATCCCATACTTAAAATAAACTAGGATAGAAGTGACTTGAGAATATATAAACAACATTACTATCATTATAATAATTATAAAAAACACAAATCAAATACACTAATAAACACCTATAAATAAAAACATATCAAACAAGACCCTTCTTGATAAATGGCCTATAATTTCCTAATATTTTATTATATAGTTTTTCCCATTAAATAACTACTATCGCGAGAGGCTTCATCACAAGAAACACTAAACTAAAATGAATTGTGACATATTATATAACCATTAATATATAGCTATTGATTTAGTGGGTAGACATAAATATAAATGAATTAGTAAATTAATATAGAAATAAAATAAAATTTTTTGTTAACACAAATTTATTGATAACTAATAACATCATTTTATGCTTGAAATAATTTTTTAATTGGATTTTTATATGCTTTATTTAAAAAATCTATTATAAATAAGGTGTATGGTTGATATGAATAGTATATATTTTTATATAATAATTGATTGAATTTTTATTATTCTTAATTGATAGAAAAAAATTATAATAATATTTAATATATTTAAATCTTATTTTACTATAAAAATATGTTTACCTTATATTTTATAATTTAATTTAATAATAATTGTCTAAAATTTTAGAATTTTAATATAAAAAACTATATTTTTGGATTTTCCATGAAAATATTATCTTAGAATAATTTGTTTTTTATTTTTATAAAATAAATAATTTTTTAGTAAATAGTGAAAATATTATTTTTTTTCTAAAAATATAACATTATAATTATATAAGAAATACCAAGAAGTTTATAACACTTTTAATTCATTAAATATGTTATAAGAGATTAAAACTATACATTTATAAATACCACTATTAATTTATAAAACCTAGGTTTAATATTTTTGGACCATAAATAATATTTTCAAATAAAAATGTTTTTTTATATTAATTAAATATTATTTTGGAAAAATTGAGTTTTTTCATGATTTTAAACATAATTAAATTATATTTTTTTTATTAAGTAAAACAATTTATATTATTAAATTCAAATACATTTTTTCATTCAACCTGCAAAAATGTTTTAAGCATAAAAGTAAATGTTCTCCAAAAATGTGATTTTATGAGTCTGTTTGCTATTCTTAAAATTAAATTTATCACCATTATAAAAATTAATTGATAAAATTATATTATTTTTAAAATATTAAATTTCAAATTATTTTTTTCAAATTTAAATTTTGGTCATTAAAATAATTTTCTAATGGTAAAAATGGAGTTACCACGATAATTGAAAATAACGGTTAAAAGAGTTTAACAGAGTGAAAAAAGAACAAACATGTAAAAAATTAGTTATATAATATAGTTTTGAGGTTATATATCCATTATTCCCTCCCCCACATTATTATTTTTCATTTTTTTTTGAGATTTTATCATTGAATAATGTAATAACGCTATTACAAAGTACATGGTATTTACAAAAAAAATGACATTCTCCCCACTTATAAAATGGGACTTACACTACCCCTTCAAGGAAATATAAAAATTTAAATTTAATATTGAAACCCTAATAGTATCCTTTATAACATAATATTTTGTCAATAAAATAATATTCATATGACAAGAAATTATCTTAATCCCTCTATTTACATGGAATTCTTTAAGAAAAACTCAAAGTTCTCAACGTGAGTTCTCTTTTCTCCTAAAGTTTAATATTTTCTATCTTAATTTTTCAATTATAATTTTCTAATTATCCTAAAATTATATCATTTTTATTTGTATATTAAATTTTATTATGTTAAGGTAGTAACTATTGACCACATTTCATCATTTCTATTATGAATCCCAAGTCGTCATTCATGTGTTGTGCCGACTACCACCTCCACCATGCAATGACATCTATTTTTTCACCACTGACTCTATTAGATGATTATATTTGTGAAATTTATGAATATGTTTGAAATATTTAATATAATTATGATAAATAATATAAAAATTATAATCCACTTTATTTACCTCTCATTCTTATAGTTATGAGAACATTAACCGTGTATTGTGTGGACTACCTCCACCAAAATGTAGTGATTTTATTTTCCATATAGTTTCTTTATAATTTTATAATATATATTTAAATATGGTGAAAAAAATATCAACATCTAAATAATATGATGAATCTTCTATAATAATTATATTATTACAAAATAAACTCCTTTCATTATCATGTATATCCATTAATTACGGTATATTCATGTTCAGGTCAGTCTCAACACCTAAATGAACAAGTATATAAAATTATATCACTTATGACTATGAGAATATAATTAATGATAAAATATGATATAAATTGTAATAAATTATTTTTTTTCAGTATTTTTTTGTAATAATAAAATTATACTCATAAACTAAGATGTCGTCAGTCGTTTAAAAAAATCACCAAAACATGTTTATCGTTGAGTTCATATTCCTGGATCATAAATAAAATCCCAACAGAGAAGAATTGTAAATTTATAATTAATTCTAAATAATAAATTCAATTAACTTTAATGATATCATAATTATATATTTTGGGATTATAATTAATCCCAACAATATTATCATATACTTGTTCAAAATGAACAAGATTACTCAAACCTGATATTGAAAATAGACAATAATTAATTAATATATCCATTGAAAATTAATATAAATGAGGATTATAAATGTTAATAGTTATGAATAAATTTATCAAATAATTAATTTTGATATTTAGTTTCATTATAGAGAAGGTTATAGAACATTTTAATAAATCAAGATAAAACATAAGGATGTCCATCTCAGTCACTCTTCATTAAAGCCTTATTTGATATTATACAGCAATTTTTATTTTTAGGCTGTATCTACTGCCCCATTTACATAAGTATTTATAAATTATTACATAAACATCACTTTCAAACATGTTCTTCTTGATTATGAAATACGATTGATATATTCCCTAAAGTATAAGGGTTTTTTATAACTCAATCTTTTTTATTGAGTTAAAATGTTTCTACTTGAGCTTCATCTTTAATTTCATATGGTATTCGCTATTTCAATATTGGGGTATCACTTTTGATTTATATATTTCTTATTCATGAATTATATTCCCTCTTTAAATTTCAATTATGTTAAGAATAATTTCCATCCTCTTAAACTATGGTTTCCCCTCCTTGTCTATAATTTCCCTTCCAATCAATGATCTCATTTTTAATTTAAGTAGTATTATGTGTTATCTCATGTGACATTAATATTTCCATTCTCAAATTTTTAAAACAATGTTTAATTAACATTTTTAAGATGTGTCATTTAAAACCTTTCTCTTATATGGGCATCTAGAGTTTGGTGGGAGGATTGATTTTTTAGTTAGTGGGAAGATAAGCTTTTATTTTGAGGTTTAGAAAACGTTTTTGAGGACTAGATCATGTAGAATATGGTGATATATACATATAAGGATGATTGTAAGTCATCATATGGGTTCAATGTATCATCTTGATAGGTTTGGTGGTTGTTGTAGCCAAAGATGCAATAGAGCCACCAACTAATTCACTGGCCCAACCAGTTCCCCGGTGGTTTAAATAAGTATAATTATCTACTTAGATAACCCAATGTCTAGCCAATGTTTTTTTAATGGGGTATACTTGTGATTATCCAACCTCAGGATTAAGAGGGGGAATCCCACTTTTCGTTTCTCATATAGATCATGTGGCATGGGGCTAGTTCCCCATCCTATTCCCTTCTCCCACTTGGATTAGGGTTCCCTTTTATTTTTTTATTTGATATTTGAGTTATTTTATCCTCCAATAACTTCCATTAATATTATTCTCTCCATTTCCTTATTTTAGGTTTCTTGGTTTAGGGACTCGACATTGATTCCATTGAAACATGGTGGAATCAGTAGTTCTTCCTAGCACTTATGTGTGGATATCATAGAGTAAGTCATATGATGATGTCTTCCAACCATCACAAATCTTTTGTATGGATTTATTCCATTTCATTTACTTGTCATATTTTTTGATTAAAATTCAATTAAATTGAAAATTTAATTGGATTACCCCATTGGGGATTATTCTCTACCGGGTTAGGGGATGTCCTGATATGGTGTCTTCTAAAGGTTGTTCCCTATTATGATGAGGTATGTACCCATTGGAAATTTTATATGGTTTCAAACCTTAAATGAAAAAATAATAATAATGTATTTGTAGTTTTGTATAAGGTATTTTTTCCAGTTTATGTTTGGGAGTTTGTCGTGGGTCAATGGTGAGAAGTCACTCGTTGTTATAGTGTGAATAATTCTACCGGAGAGCTTCTAGGAATTTATTCGAATTTAAATTAAAATTTAATTTTTTAACATTTTTTAAGTTAATTAAATAATTTTAATTTTGTTATAATTAGTTAATTTTTTGTTTTGATTTTGACATATTGCCTCGAGTTTTTTTAACGATCGGTGAATGTGCTTGGTGATCCTTAGCAGGAGTTTCCAAGATGATTTAAAAAAGGTTTATACTTAATTTTGATGTATTTGATCATCACACATCATTAAATTAGTATTATTTAATTTTTTATCTTCATTATTCATGAATATCCCCTCACATAGGGTGGTGTGACTCTTTAAATTTTTGTTGTTATATACTAAAAACTAATTCCCTTGATCAAATTTCAGAATGTGTTGAGGGCCTTGATGGACACTCATATACTGGATACACCTATAAAGCATCTATGGTTGTGAATATAGATTTAACAATGATAATTGGGATAGAGGAAACCCCTAATGGTGTTAATTTATTTAAAATGAAATTTAAAGATCATATTTTTCCGAATGATAAGTGATCTAGTGACCCCTAGGTAGTGAGGATAGGTGACTCAGAGTGAATGCACAATGGGTTGCCTATGAGAGATACCCTAGAGCCATCAGTATCATTTAGATAACTATGGGGTTAGTTTTCCACCCCTACTATGATAAGATAACTTAGGTGTCTAGACCATGTCAATACTAGGAAATCAGTCAAATATTTTGACCAACATAGGATTACAAATAAGGGAGTGGGCATAACTACATTCCCATGGTGTAACTTGCTTAGGAAAGAATAGAAGCCTCTTTGAGACATAGATGACCCTAGTTATTTCCCTCGGTATATGTAACCCTAGAGATTGAGTGAACTTGAGATCGTATTTAGATGGTTTCATGTGTCACCATAGAACTCGAACTTATGGTTAAGCCCCACGGGGCTATGAGGATAATTTGGGCATAGGTTCTCATCCAACCCTTGTAATGTATATTATATTTATTTATATTTAGTGAAATGATAATTCAAATGATACAATATAATTGGCCATTGGGCCAATAACTTATGTGATTTCTTTAATTCTCTAGAATCACCCTTGAAGATGGATAAGACCCTTGGCTTCCCGGTATGTCTGGGATCCAGTATCACAAAATTTCTCGGGTAGATTTCTAGTTTTACTAGGATCTCACGTGAGCATGTTTTATAAATTTTTGGATTTCAATGTTGGTTCCTAATATCTAGAATCTAGTCCAATGATGACATGCATATAGAGATGTCTGAGATGGTACAGATTCCTTTGATAATATGTGGCCATTGAGAATGCCTAGGGAACCTGGTATTCGAAAGGAAATACCAGTAGACTATTTTAAATTCCCATGATGCCTAGGATTTGAATTGTAGTATGATATTTTAGGTGGTAATATATCTCTATATATGGAATTTTGGCATACCAGGGGTGACTATTTGATCCACTTGATATTCACCTTGGATAGCCCTAGGATCAATTGGATGCACCAGATATGGTTCAGTTAACGAGTTATATGATTTTGGATTCCAAGGTGACTGACTATGGGATATAAGAAGGAAATTATATTCCATTTCCTAGGCCACCCTAGAAACAATCACACCTATATGTATATGATTTCTTAGGGCCTTACATTTATAGTAATCAAGCATCAGCATGGAATAAATAAATATCAAGTGCAATCCTAGAGTTCAACCTGAGGTATTGATGATGAGGGATGCATAGTGACACCCTAGGGTCTGCTAGTCATTGTAATAGATGTGTGAGTGTTGGGTCCCAAGGGAATTCAAAGAGAATCCACTATGGTGATGCACATGATGAAATCAATCTAGTATGTGTTGAAGTAAGTATTTTTAATCAAGTTCATGGGCCTAAGGATTGACCCCTATTACTAGTACATTTTTAGTACTTAGTCCCCCAAAGAGATTATGGTTGGAATGGTCATTAGGATTTAATGAGAGACACATTGGAATATGATTATGTAGATAGTATGGTGGATATTTATTTTCAATAGTTTATTTATTTTTTAAAATATGCATGGCGTATACACTTACACAGCATATATTGGTTTTGTAAAGTACCACATTGGTGGTTCATTAGTCAGTTTTGTACTCAAACCCTATTTAGGAGGAAAAATAACTTGGGCACCTGAGATAACCCCTCTCACTTGTTGTAAGAATGGTTTTGGCCAAGGCCCTGGGTCGGATTGTACTATTGGATAACTGAGAATTTATTGGATATCAGGATATTGTGAAGAACATAGATTTAATTTAAACTCTTATACATTTGTTTTATTCTTTATTATATATTATTGTATATGTGGTTATCCTAGTGGTATATCATCATTATATGGTTGTCCTATTTTTACATGGTATGTTACATCTGGTTTGGATGTTTTATTTACCCTACATACTCTAATGTTTATTATTATTTTTGTATGATACTCGATTATTATATCTTTTACAGTGCACTCTGATACATAGAGTATAATCTATCCACGGTACCTCCTTAGACTCCTACTTTTAGTCAGAATACTCTGCGTTTGAGGAGGCATGCTTGAGGTCCCATAGCAAACCAAATTGGTTAATATTCATTGAGTGCCTATGGTTGGGATGAAACATATTCATAGCATAGATGTTTTAAATCCTAACTTACTATTTGGTAGATGTTAGACATGATATTATAGAATGTACCGAAGCCTATAATGGATATCGGACTAGTGTATCATGAACACTGGTTCAGGTAAGAATTCATGATTACCATGGGCTCAGTTTATGGTTATGTTTGTTTGATGTTATTGTTGTGTATGATTATCACCTTCTGTGACGCACATAGATATTTGTAGTTCATTATTTGTTATGTATTTTGGCTCTTGTACGTAGACGTAAGAAGTGTGTCATGCATCAGATTTTGTATGTTGGATTCACGTGAAATATAGGCTATCTAGTGTGTGTTTTCATTAATGATTCAGTATCGTTTATTTAAAGTTTCAGTAACTACTCATATGGTTTATTCCCATATATGTACAAGGGGGAGTTCTACTCAGAAGGCCCGACTTCCATTTTCATATTCAACTACTGGAAGGTATTTTGGATCTACTACATGATGCATCTTAGGGATAATGATTATTTCAATTAAAAAAACATTTTAGGGTCCTAGTAGGTTATTATAGGAATATGATTCCTTAAAGATACTCCATTGAAGTTGGTTTCGGTGATAATGATTCAATTATTTATATTGTCTATAATATCCTATAAGGTATTTTACCATGTATATTTGAATAGAAAATTTATTAACTGAACTATTTGATGTAATTTAATGGATATGAATCAACAAATGGTGATTCTATTTGAATGTCACGACCCGTCCTCAGGGCCCGTGCCAGGACTACCCCAAGCCCGCCTTCCATAGGCCAGGGGCTGGCGACTAGCACCAAGGTGTAAATCCCGGTAAAAAGGGAAGGCATTTCCATTGTAAAGTAAACCACAAACACCACAGAGCAAGCAAACAGAAATAAACACTAAGTAAAAACTAAGTACAACAGTAAGTGCAGAAAAGTAAGTGGGCCAGTATACAAACCCAAACTAAAAGTAAAGTACAACTTGAAAGGGAAAACAACAACTAAAAAGTAAAGTCGCAGCCTCGATCCGTCCACTGGGACTCCCACCTAAAGGGTGAGTACAGATAGACTCCACAGATCCTCGGGTCCAACCGTCCACTCCGAGTACATCCCACCCAGTGGTCCACCTCCAGGTAACGTCCTGTTCCGCAAGCCTCAACCACGATCAGCGTTGTCCGTCGTCTGCATCCAACACAACGTAGTGCGGGCGTAGCCCGTGCAGGGGTGAGTATAAGCTACTCAGTAGGGACCCCAAGACCCCCAAAGGTCTCCCAGAATCCACCAAGGATAATCCACAAAGGAAAGATACAATCACAAAGTAACATCTGACACTGCTTAGGTATATGCCCATACATATACCTAAGTCATCAATTCTCGTTCGGCTCCAATACCTGAGCTCAAGTACAACCCAGTCCACACAGGAAAGAAAAACGTAAATCCACACAGGATAGCACAACATAATCCACAAAGGAAAGCAAAACAGGATTCAGCTCACAAAGGAATGCTTCTTTGTATGATGATAGAGATGATCAGATATTTCCACTAAATCATCTAAGCCGTCGGACCCACAAAGGATCGATAGGTACTAACCCCCGCAATGACCCACAATGGATCGATAGGTAACTAACCCCCGCAATGACCCACAAAGAATCTGACCCACACAGGATCGATAGATAACTAACCCCCGCAAAGACCCACACAGGATCGGACCCACACATGATCTGTAGGCGCTGGCCCACACAAGACCGCTGAGCGCTGGCCCACACAGGATCGGACCCACACAGGATCGGTAGCACTAATCCACAAAGGATCGCTGAGTGTTGTAGTCATCGCCGTTGAATCCACTGAGGATCTCTGCACAGTCGTCGTCGTCGCAGTCGCAGCCAGCTCTAGGGTTCCCGCACACAGCAAGATCGCTCAGGAGGGTCCGCTCCACGAGCCGAGGGACTGATACATCAACTGACACATATTGTAGAGTTGATATATCCAAAAGTTCCATATCGTCAACAGGAACTCAACGTCGCAGACGGCACGTCAATCGGACACCCAGTCTGAGAGTTATTGGCTTTTTCGTTCCAGGGGCCCGGTTGGTTTTTATGGAAAAACCTACCCGACCGTACTCCACATGCGTCCAAACCTCGGGTGGAGTAAGCCAAAATATCTGTCTCACTTAGAGGAATCCAACAAAGTCGATGGCACGTCAATCGGAAGTCCGTAGCTCAAGATATGAGTGTTTCCACTCCGAGGGCCCGGTTAGTTTCGTGTACGAACCAACCCGGCTAAACCTAAAGTACTCTGAAACCTTAAGTGCGATATACCGAAATGACCGACTCGATCCAAGGATCACATCGTCGCTGACGGTGCGTCAATCGGAGGCCCACAGCTCAAGTTATGAGCAAAAGACCGAAAAGGTACGAAAACGGGGGGGTTTTGGCCCGAACCGACCCGGACCAACTCCCCCGGGGTCGGCCCGAACCGGTTCAACCCGACCCAGGTCCGGGTCCAACCCAGCCGGTGTGGCCCGGCCTAGCCTGGGCGCGACTCGGCCCGGACGACGCGGGTGCGGCCCGGCCGCCGGGCGGGTCGGCTCGGCTGTTACGGCCGAGTCGCGGGCGGGGGGCACGCTGCCCCCGCGTGAAGAAGTCGCGGCCCCGCGTGGGGCCGCCCTTGCCAGCGGACACGGCAGCCGGCCGCGTCTTGTGCTCCTCCGATCCCATGCGGTCGCAGGACCGCGCTGCTGCCGCCGCGGCTTCAGCCGCAGCGGGTCCCTCCGGGGGCGCGCCGGGCGCCGCCGCCATCTGCTGTCGGCGCTGCCGTGCCGGCGTGGCGCACCGGCGGGCTGCTCCGCGGACCACTGAACAAGTTCCGATGTTCGGAAATTCACGTTGTCTTCACCAAAGGTCCTCTCAGTGTCCTTCCTTCACTGTAAGGACCACGCGTCGCCCGTGCGTCCTGCTTTGTCGACGTCCGCCATTTCGCACACCAAGAACGAAAGGGGCGGTGGGTTCGGACTTGTTCGTTAGTCCGCACCCACCACGTTAGCGGTTTTAAAAGTCTCACAACAATTATTAAATCAACATCGCGGGTATAAAATCACAAATATTTAAAAATAAAAAACCCCTACCTCGTCGTAGTCGTCGAACGAGAGTTCTTCGAGGAATTGATCATCGTGCAAGAAGAGGATCATCGCGTCGCAGAAGGGGCGTCGCGTCGTAACGGTACACGGCGTCGCATCGACGATCTCTGAGGGTTAAAGAAAACACACAGATTTAATTTCATGAATTAAATCCATGTTGAGAATAAAATCCACAAAGGAAATTTAAAAGTTCTGTAATCCCCTACCTCAATCGGTGTTGATCGAAGATTGTCGCGGGGAAGGATTGTCGCAGAAGAACGTCGCGGGAGGAGAATCATCGGCGTCGCGGTAATCGGTGTCGCGTCGTCGATCTCCGAGGGTTCTTTGTTCTTCGTCGCCTTTCATCGAAGGTCGTCGTTCTTCACGTTCTTCGCGTTCTTCGTGAAGGAGGATGAAGATAGAGTTTCTCCAAATCCTCTCAACAATCTGCACCCAAGATAAACGTGTGTTGGTCTTATTTTATTATCATACCAACAGTTTGAAAAACAAGGTAAGAAACGAACCATTAATTCGGTGAATTAATGGTAACGACTTAAATGTCCAATTAATAGGGGCGTTAAGAGTTTAAGAAAACACACCGGTTGACTTTCATTTAAAAGGAGTTTTCGCGGGTGCATTACTTAGAGGAAAAGAAACGGTGGGGCTCATGCGGGCCCCACCTCACAAATATCCTACCAAGAGGGTAGGATATTCTGGGTTATACCCTATCCACTTCCACTTAGCTTAAGTGTCTTTAAGTGGCTTTAAGTGAAATAAAATAAATTTGTCGCACCACTTTATTTTATTTTCTTAACATAACCCCAAAAATTAAATACCACACCCGAGAAAACGCATCTCCGGAAATGGAGTTTCTAAGAAAATACCGGCTCTGCGATTCCATCAATGCCCTCAGAATTCGATTCCAAGCAACAGTTCAAAAGTTATAAAAACCCGCTCGTTCGTTCACTGAACATACCCGAGCCAAACTTCGGAAAATGATTCCGGGCACACCGGGCCTCGGAATCAGTTGCCATCAGAAACTGCGTTCTTGTAAAATTCCCAATAAAATTAAGAAAAAAAAATTCCTTGAATTTTATGGGTCTTTACATCACTCCCACCTCAGGGCTTTACGTCCCTGTAAAGATACATCATAAACTAGGGAAACAAAAGTGGGTACTGAGCACGCATCTGAGCCTCCCACTCCCAAGTGCTCTCCTGAACGTTCCCATGCTGCCATCTGATGCACACAAGAAGAATCGATCGTCCACGTAGGACTCGCTCCTGTCGATCCTCGATCTCCACCGAAACCTCCGCAAAAGTCTCCCCATAATCAACGTCTAGCTCCCCATGGTCGATGATATGCGTTGGGTCATGCACGTATATCCTCAGCTGAGATACGTGGAAGACGTCGTGCACCCGGTGCAACTGAGGTGGTAGAGCCAGGTGATAAGCCACCTCTCCAATCCTGCTGAGGACCTGGAATGGTCCGATGAAGCGTGGAGACAACTTGTCGCCTCGGCCAAATCTCTGTAAACCACATCGAGGTGAGACACTTAGGAAGACGTGGTCGCCATCCTCGAACTCTAGTGGCCTCCGCCTCCTGTCAGCATAAGACTTCTACCGGCTCTGAGTTGTCCTCATCTTCTCCTTCATGACCTGGACCTTCTCTGTCATGGCACGGACCATCTCTGGTCCCACAACTGCTGACTCCCCAGGGTCTGTCCAGCACAAAAGAGATCTGCAAGGTCGATCGTACAACGCCTCGTACGGTGCCATCCCGATGGTGGAGTGGTAGCTGTTGTTGTACGCAAACTCCACCAAGGGTAGGTGGTCCTCCCAGCTATGACCAAAGTCAAAGACACATGCTCGGAGCATTTCCTCGAGAGTCTGAATGGTCCTCTACATCTGACCATCCGTCTGAGGGTGAAAGGTGGTTCTCAGGTGTAGTTGCGTCCCAAACACCTCCTGCAACCCCTTCAAAAGCTGGGAAGTAAAGCGAGCATCTCGATTGGAGACGATAGATGATGGCACACTGTGAAGACGTACAATATCCTAAACGTAGAGACATCCCAAGCTCTCCACTAAGCCCTGCTCTCTAATGGGTAAGAAGTGAGCCGACTTGGTGAGTCGGTTGACAATCACCCAAATGGAGTCGTGACATCTGGAAGTGCATGGAAGTCCAGTCATGAAGTACATAGATATCCCGTCCCACTTCCACTCTGGGACCTCCAAGGGTTTTACCAAGCCCGCTGGTACCTGGTGCTCCGCCTTCACCTACTGGCAGGTGAGGCATCGAGAAACGAACTCTACCACAGCCTTCTTCATGTCTGGCCACCAGTGTTGTCGTCTGAGGTCCTGGTACATCTTCGCCACTCCAGGATGTACCGCCAAAGGAGAAGTATGAATCTCTCTCAGCACCTCCTCCCATAAAGCAACTGGTACCAAGGTACGTCTTCTGAATAGGACGTTGTGCTCTTCTCAAAAGGAGAAACCATCAGGTGCATGTCCTGAGGATATCTACGCACGCCGCGTCTCACAGTCAGTGTCCCCATGTTGTGCCTCTCTGACCCACTGCAGTAGTGGAGGGGTGACTGTGAGAGATTGAAGGAAGGCTGCTCCATCTCTATCAAGAAGGATATTTGCAAAGCGGCTAGCTGCTCTGTCGCCTCCTCAAGTAGCTGAATGCCCGTCCTCCTGCTGAGAGCATCGGCTACCACGTTCCCCTTCCCAAGAGTATAGACTATCTCAAAGTAATAGTCATGGAGGAACTCGAGCCATTTTCGTTGTCTCAGGTTCAGGTCCTTATGAGAGAAGATGTACCTGAGACTCTGATGGTCAGAAAAGACTGTAAAGCGCTCTCCCATTAGGTAGTGTCGCCATGTTTTCAGAGCGAAGACCACTACTGCTAACTCCAGGTCATGGGTAGCGTAGTTCTGCTCATGCGTCCTCAACTGACGTGATCCATAGGCAATCACCGCCCTCTCCTGCATCAAGACACATCCGAGTCCGGTCCCTGATGCATCGCAGTAGACTACGTACCCTACTCCCTCCTCAGGCATCCTCAAGATAGGGGTGCTGGTCAATCTCTGTCTCAGCTCCTGGAAGCTCTGCTGACATCTTTCTGACCACACAAAGGGTTTCCCATTCTTTGTCAAAGCAGAGAGTGGTGCCGCAACTCTGGATAATTCTGGCACAAATCTCCAGTAGTATCCAGCAAGCCCCAAGAAACTCTGCACCTCTGTCACACTCCTAGGTGGCTCCCAAGCTAGCACTGCCCCGATCTTCGCAGGATCCACCACAACTCCCGCCTCAGATATGACGTGCCCCAAGAAGTAGACCTCGCGTATCTATAACTGACACTTCAAGAGCTTTCCATAAAGCTGGTGCTCTCAGAGTGTGTCCATTACAACTCGCAAGTGGTAGGCGTGCTCCTCCTCAGCGGTCGAGTAAATCAAAATGTATTCGATGAAGACCACGACAAATCGATCGAGGTATGGCTGAAAGATCCTGTTCATGAGTCCCATGAACACTGACGGAGCATTGGTTATGCCAAAAGGCATAACCAAGAACTCATAGTGGCCATACTGACATCTGAAAGCCGTCTTCTGCACGTCCTCGTCCCGAACTCTGAGATGATGATAGCCTGACCTGAGGTCTATCTTCGAGAACCACCATGCTCCCTTTAGCTGATCGAAGAGCTCATCAATGCTCGGTAGCGGATACTTGTTCCTCACTGTCACCTTGTTCAGGCGACGATAGTCGACAAAAAGTCGCAAGCTCCCGTCCGCCTTCTTGGCGAACAGTATCGGGGAAGCCCAGGGTGAAACACAGGGTTGGATGAATCCCTTGCCCTGCAAGTCCTCCAACTGTACCTGTAGCTCTCGAAGCTCAGTGGGGGCCATCCGATATGCTGGAGTTGATATCGGGACTTTCCCGGGTTATAGGTCAATATAAAAGTCTACCTCTCTGTGAGGAGGTAGTCCTGGAACGTCGTCGAGGAAGACGTCCACGTACTGATCCACCACTACAGGAAAACTAGGACTTCGCACGTCAACTGATCCTAGGATGAGGCTAGCCAACTGATGAGTGATGGGTTGTCCTCTCCTCTGCGGAAGTCCATCCTATGCTGCAAAGTCTCCCTTCTCGCTGGTGAAGGTGAACCTGCTCCCGTCGGTGCGTACACATCGCACCTTGCTCCTAATTCAGTCAATATGTGCATGGACTATAGACAACCAATCCATGCCCAAGATGACATCGTAAGGTCTCGACGCCGCTACAAGAAGATCCCAGCCAAAGCTCTCGACTCCTAGAGTAAGCTCACATTGCCGGCACTAGTGCGTAATCGTCGAGTCTTCTCCCGTAGGAGTGTCTAGCTGTAAGGATCGAGCCAACGGCTCTGTCGGAATCTCCGATCTCCGAACAAGGGAAGTGGCTATGAAAGAGTGACTCGCTTCTGTGTCTATAAGAACTGCAGCAAGGGTGGAATAGACATAGATAGTACCGCGAATCATATCGGGTGTGCCGTGGTTGTAGGCCTCCGCTGCCTGGAGCTGTGCCTGCCTCTGCCCGCCAGCTCCTTGTGTCCGGGGTGGACCTCCTGGTGGTGGTGGTGGTGGTAGAGCCTCAAAGTGTTTCCCACCACCTGCTACTCGGACATCTCCTCTGCCTCGTCCGCCTGCTCCCTGCGGACCACCACGGTCGACCCTCTGCCTTTTCCTGGGTGGCCCCTCAACTGTCTGCTGCTCCTCGGCACGGTGGTTCGGGCAGTCACAAGCCATGTGGCCATGCCCGCCACATGTGTAGCACTGCCTACCTCTCGAAAGACTGGCTCCGCGCTGTGTGCCCCACACTGCTGAGCCAGTGTCCTGAGGTCGTCTGCGTGAGGGTCTGGTCTTCCTGGACCCATGAGTCATTCGTCGACTACCTGCTGCAGATGACTCTGCTACGTGCCGCCCCGCGGTAGGTCTCGCTGCTGAAGAAGGCTCAGCAAGAAAGCTCTCAATCAAAAGGGCTCACTCCAGTACTCCTGCCTGAGTCGGAATGCTGAGGGAGATCAGTGATGCCCTGATCTCATGTCTCAAACCCTGCTCAAAGGTCCAGGCCCGGAAGAATGGGTCCCGTACCATGTCTGTCGAGTAGTGAAAGAGATCGGTAAACATCGCCGAGTACTGGGCGACCATCAAGCTATCCTGTCGTAGCTGAATAAGCTCCTGGATGTGCACCGCACGGAGGGTGGCTGGGACAAACTTTGAGTGGAAGAGGCTCTCAAATTATGTCCAGAGAAGAGATGCCTCATTGTGCACTTGGAGCATCAAGCTCCACCATCGGCCTGCTGTCGCGTGCAGTAGGCTCGCTGCGAGGATCACCATGAGGTCTGTTGGTGTCCTCACTAACTGGAAAACTCATACCACTGCCTCTAGCTAGTCCTCGGCTGCCTGGGGGTCCGTCTCCCTGCAGAACCTGGGCGGTCGCTGGTGTTGGAACTCATGCAGTGCACTAAGGCGACATGCATCATCAGCGGCTGGGGATGGAAGCATCGGTGGCTCGACGGGTAGAGGTACCACTGGTGCCTCAGCTGTCAAAGGGCCCTGTACCGAGGCCTCATCGCTCGGCGGGCTATTGTCATGCTCAACTCTCGGAACCCTAGCTGGCTGCCGTCAGGGGGCCATCCTGAAAAGGAAATAGGTGCGCCATGGTCAGAACAGTATACCTGGTGAGCTGACACAATGTAATCACAAAGAAAACCTGAAACACGCATGCAATAAATGTTTTCGTGCATTAAGTCGGAAATCAGAAGTCAGGGTCCTGGTGTACGGATACGTCAGCCACCGCACCAACACTGGACTCCCTGGACTGATAACCACACCCAATACACTTAACACTATTGCTTCACATAGAAAAAGATCAGAGTCCAAAGTTCTGTGGTAGAACCGAACTCCTCTAATACCAATTTGTCACGACCCGTCCTCGGGGCCCGTGCCGTGACTACCCCAAGCCTGCCTTCCATAGGCCAGGGGCTGGAGAATAGAACCAAGGCGAAAATCCCGGTAAAAATGGAAAGCATTGACTTTGTAAAGTAAACCACAAACACCATAGAGCAAGCAGATAGAAGTAAACACTAAGTAAAAACTGAGTACAACAGTAAGTGCGGAAAAGTAAGTGGGCCAATATACAAACCCAAACTGAAAGTAAAGTATAACTCGAAAGGGAAAACAACAACTGAAAAGTAAAGCTACAGCCTCGATCCGTCCACTGGGACTCCCACCTGAAGGGTGAGTACAGATAGCCTCCACAGCTCCTCGGGTCCAACCGTCCACTCCGAGTACATCCCGCCCAGTAGTCCACCTCCAGGTACTGTCCTGCTCCGCAAGCCTCAACCACGATCAGCGTTGTCCGTCGTCTGCATCCAACACAACGTAGTGCGGGCGTAGCCTGTGCAGGGGTGAGTATAAGCTACTCAGTAGGGACCCCGAGACCCCCGAAGGTCTCCCAGAATCCCCAAAGGATAATCCACAAAGGAAAGATACAATCACGAAGTAACATCCGACACTACTTATGTATATTCCCATACATATACCTAAGTCATCAATTCTCGTTCAGCTCCAACACCCGAGCTCAAGTACAACCCAGTCCACACAAGAAAGCAAAACGTAAATCCACACAGGATAGCACAACACAATCCACAAAGGAAAGCAAAACAGGATTCAACTCACACAGGAATACTTCTTTGTATGATGATAGAGATGATCAGATATTTCCACTGAATCATCTAAGTGTAGGACCCCAGGACACCCTGAGAGGGGAGGGGTGAATCAGGGTGGCAACTTTTTCTTCTTTTAGTTGTGGATCTTGTTCCCACGTTGGTAGGAACTACTTAAACCTGTATGATGGATATGAGCGGCAATTAAACATTCACATGCAGAGAGATGACACAAATATTTTTACTTGGTTCACCACTAAGGGCTACGTCCAAGGAGCATACGCCGACAGGTTGTCGGTCGTACCTAAATCCACTATGCTTCACTAGCTGCAGATTACAAATGTTCGGGTACAGACACTCTGTCCCAGGCTCACTGCCTTTACAATTGTTCAGGGATAGCTCACTGCGTCCCTCGGGTCACTCCCATTGACTCCCACTGGCTCACTGTCGTTGGTGAAGTCTCACTCAGTTTATAGACGTGAAGGTCTCTTCAATAGGTGTGCATTGAAGTTCTTCGTCTCCTGTTCAGCATGAGACATTGCTTGCATCAGGGTTCAGATTTGATGCTCCTTTTAGTTCAATCCTTCTTCTTTAGTGCAATGAATGAATGCACTAGATCCCCTTGTCTTCGTTTGCCTGAATCACAATCACTGATGTGATTTCTTACTTAATGAAGCTCAGCTTACTCGGCGTTGTCAGAATCAGTTCTCCATGTATGCATGAGATCATGCATGTATCATTTAAATTTTCTTCTTCAATCTCACTTTGCACCAGTAGTATCAGGCAATAGTTTAGCTCTTGTGCATCTCCAGAAAGGCGGGCGTACTTTAACAATATCTGGATCTTCTTTTCAATCCCGGCGCGCAAGTCTCCCCCGGCGCGCAAGTCTTAGGCGCGCAAGTATAACCTGGTGCAAAAGTGTCTCCAAAGCACCTGTGCGACTCTGCCTTCTTGAACTTCAAACCTGCGTGACTCACTTCCTTCCTTGCCCAAATCACCTAGGGCTCTCAACCATCAGTTGGCGCGCAACCTCTACTTGCGCGACCAAACTACCACTTGCGCGGCTCAACCACCTGCACGACGAGAGCTCGAACAATCTCAAAGTCTTGAGCTCCATAGGAAATGAGGAGGGGTGGTCCATTATTTATAGGCAAATTGGACCCCCTGCGCGGAGGCGCACAAGTCCCTCAACGGCGCGCAAGTCTTGTCTCCAGTAACCTCTGTCGCGCAACTCACTTGCGCGACCCAACCAACACTTGCGCGACCTTCTTTCCTTAGCCAAATTTTGATGTTCTGATCCTCAAAAACATATGGCGTGCAAGTCTTTTATCCTCCAAGAGTATGGCGTGCAAGTATTTTATCCTCCAAGAGTATGGCGCGCAAGTCCCTTTGCCAAAATCACTATTCTTCATTTGTTGATTTTGAGGCCCTGAAATTTGGCAAACACTGGAAAACGGCGCCACTTTGTATCTGCTCTTTTTGTACCGCCTCTAGATCATCCATTCCTCTGTCGATGTTCATGAATCAAACATAGATCGTTGACCACAGCTCTTGAACTCGACATGTCACCATGGAATCTCCTTTTTCAACAAATTTGTATGTCGTTTCTTTGCTTTGTCAACAAGCACGACCACCTCAACAGCACTTCTTCTTGGTGATCTGTATCCTTCAGCAACTCTTTGGATTTTATCACAAACTCCACTATTGTGATATGTATTCTTTGAAGGAGCAACTTTAGTACCATTATCTTCTGATACAATGTGATGTGCATGGCCATCTCATAATTGCAATCTCCGCATGGCCATCTCAGAAGTCAACTCATTGGCACATTGTCTTCTTCATCAACTGTCATGATCAACTTCATGATGGATATGAGCGGTAATTAAACATTCACATGCAGAGAGATGACACAACTATTTTTACTTGGTTCACCACTAAGGGCTACGTCCAAGGAGCATACGCCGACAGGTTGTCGGTCGTACCTAAATCCACTATGCTTCACTAGCTGCAGATTACAAATGTTCGGGTACAGACACTGTATCCCAGGCTCACTGCCTTTACAATTGTTCAGGGATAGCTCACTGCGTCCCTCGGGTCACTCCCGTTGACTCCCCCTGGCTCACTGCCGTTGGTGAAGTCTCACTCAGTTTATAGACGTGAAGGTCTCTTCAATAGGTGTGCATTGAAGTTCTTCGTCTCCTGTTCAGCATGAGACATTGCTTGCATCAGGGTTCAGATTTGATGCTCCTTTTAGTTCAATCCTTCTTCTTTAGTGCAATGAATGAATGCACTAGATCCCCTTGTCTTCGTTTTCCTGAATCAAAATCACTGATGTGATTGCTTACTTAATGAAGCTCAGCTTACTCGGCATTGTCAGAATCAGTTCTCCATGTATGCATGAGATCATGCATGTATCATTTAGATTTCTTCTTCAATCTCACTTTGCACCAGTAGTATCAGGCAATAGTTCAGCACTTGTGCAGCTCCAGAAAGGCGGGCGTACTTTAACAATATCTGTCTCTTCTTTTCAAGCCCGGCGCGCAATTCTCCCCCGGCGCGCAAGTCTTAGGCGCGCAAGTATAACCTGGTGCGCAAGTGTCTCCAAAGCACCTGCGCGACTCTGCCTTCTTGAACTTCAAACCTGCGCAACTCACTTCCTTCCTTGCCCAAATCACCTAGGGCGCTCAACCATCAGTTGGCGCGCAACCTCTACTTGCGCGACCAAACTACCACTTGTGCGGCTCAACCACCTGCGCGACGAGAGCTCGAACAATCTCAAAGTCTTGAGCTCCGTAGGAAATGAGGAGGGGTGGTCCAGTATTTATAGGCAAACTGGACCCCCTGCGTGGAGGCGCGCAAGTCCCTCAACGGCACGCAAGTCTTGTCTCCAGTAACCTCTGTCGCGCAACTCACTTGCGCGACCCAACCAACACTTGCGCGACCTTCTTTCCTTAGCCAAATTTTGATGTTCTGATCCTCAAAAACATATGGCGCGCAAGTCTTTTATCCTCCAAGTGTATGGCGCGCAAGTATTTTATCCTCCAAGAGTATGGCGCGCAAGTCCCTTTGCCAAAATCACTATTCTTCATTTGTTGATTTTGAGGCCCTGAAATTTGGCAAACACTGGAAAACGGCGCCACTTTGTATCTGCTCTTTTTGTACCGCCTCCAGATCATCCATTCCTCTGTCGATGTTCATGAATCAAATATAGATCGTTGACCACAACTCTTGAACTCGACATGTCACCATGGAATCTTCTTTTTCAACAAATTTGTATGTCGTTTGTTTGCTTTGTCAACAAGCACGACCACCTCAACAGCACTTCTTCTTGGTGATCTGTATCCTTCAGCAACTCTTTGGATTTTATCACAAACTCCACTATTGTGATATGTATTCTTTGAAGGAACAACTTTAGTACCATTATCTTCTGATACAATGTGATGTGCATGGCCATCTCATAATTGCAATCTCCGCATGGCCATCTCAGAAGTCAACTCATTGGCACATTGTCTTCTTCATCAACTGTCATGATCAACTTCATGCAAAGCATGTGATTCAATCCGTCAAGAAGTCTCTAGCATGGTTTTCATGATCAACTTTATGCAAAACATGTGATTCAATCCGTCAAGAAGTCTCTAGCATGGTTCTCATGCAATCATGAGTAATTGCATGGTCTTCATCCAAAAACCTCATTCTTCTTTAATCATCCTCGAATGGATTACTCCTCACATTCTTCATTGTTGTAAACAATGTATCACCTTTGACACATGTTCTTTGAACTTAAGATCAGCACAACAATCATCTGAATCACCACTCCTCTACTTCATCGGAGTACTTCATGATCTTCTTCATTTTGATCTGCATTGACAACTATTGACAACAAATACAAACTTATACACAAAGTGGTTCCAACAATCTCCCCCTTTGTATTTTGTTGTCAATACCTTATACATCTTCTGAAATGAATCTTTCAATGTCAAAATGAGAATCTTCTCAGCAAATCAACATTTATTTTCATTTCACTTTCTCTCCCCCTTATTGAAAAGAAATACAAAGCACATGGTAGGGAGGGTATCAATCCACACTTAAGAAATGTTTCATTAATCATTTAACTCTACGTCTACTTGAGCAATGCTCGATGTAGAAAACAAGAGGATTTGATTAATTCAACAAGGCTGTCCATTATCCACAGATCATGATACCAACATTAGATGATATCTCATGTATCTTGTCTTCAAGGGTTTACCACTTTAATTCCAGGTAGAAGAAGATCAACTATGATAGAGAATAATCAACCTGAAACTCCTGCACTCACTTCAGCAAATAGATCAAAAACATTCAAGTGCAATTGGCAGGATAAGTGACCTTGGGGCACTTCCATTCTCTTTATGTCACTGATCAATTCAGTTACTCCCCCTTTGTAAAATAATATTTGATCTGAGTAACCAAGGGATAGTGATTGACAAATGACATACCTTCTCCATTGGCGTGTTCTTCAAGAAATTCACAGAGTAACTACTTTTGAGTCCAGCTGGAGTTGATATTGATTGAAACAGTGGTTATGGAAGCTTCTTCATTCTTCTCCCCCGCAAGAAAAACACTCATCATCATCTTCATCAAGATTGATCCTTCATCATCATAATCTTTGAATATCAATTGAAGAATCTACTAAGGATGGAAACTTCTTCATCTTGGCTATCAAGAGTTGACAGCATTCACTACTTCTCAAGTTCTCCCCCTGAGAGCACGCTTCACCTTCAATTCCCTGCATTATTAGTACAAATACAATACAGAAATGATTATGGGAATAAGGTGGTTCCTTCTTGCTTCATCAAGAAGACTTTATTGGTTGAGGCTCTTTTCTCAACCAAGTTACTCTGTTCACTCCAGTCTTCATGCCTTCACGTTCGAACATATGTTCTGACATCTGTCGGTGTGGCATGGCTCTGTTCACATTCTCTTCTGCTTTGTGTGGAGAATTGTTCTGCTTAGCAGCCATCATGAATGATACATTCTTACTCTTCTTAAGGACTGCTTCTTGCTCTGGTATTAAGGTTAGACAACCTTTTGCAATGTGGCCAGACTTCTTGCATCTCTCACACAGAACTTCTTTGACACTTGTGTTTCTCTTTGTTTGCAATCTCTCCTGCACTGTGTCTGCATCATGTGAAAGTTTTCCTTTTCCTTTTTCACCAGCCTTGGCCTTCTCATCTTCAAATTTCCTTATTCTTTTCAAATCTTCTGGCCAGATGACCAATATGTCATGTGGAACTTTTGTAGCTGGTTTAGGTCTTCCACATGGGTTCATCCGAGATTCATCCCACTTAGTGTTTTTTTTGGATGAATGACCCTTCAATTTCATGGATCTAAAATCCTGGGTCTTCTCAGCTTGCCTACTTGAAATCTTCTTGGGGAGAGGTGTTTTTTCCATATTCTTCTGATTTCTTCCCAAGGTACTTTCTTCATACTTAGATGGATTTTGTGGTCTTCTGTTCTTATCAGCTCTGGATATCTGTTGACCTAGGCATGCACCATTCTTGTGACCACTGTCGTTGCATAAATCACAGATGTTATCAAGCATTCCAAATCGGTTTGCTGTAAACAGATGCTTCTGGACCTGTGGATGTTGCTTCTTCTTCTCTGGCTTCCTCCCCTTGGATATAGGCTTTCCCTGTGCTTTTCCATGAAAGGGATTATAGAAACAATCCAGTGCACAGTGCCCAAATCTGTTGCAGCACCAACATTGACCCACAAATATTTTCTTCTTTGTGTCTTCTGTATTAAGTTGTTGGGCCATCTGCTTAATCGTTTGTGCTCTATTTGAGGAACCCACTTCCTCTTTTTTCTTCCCATCCACCCTAGCCATGGTGGTAGGTTTCTTCTTCTCACCTTTCCTCATCCATACTTGTTTAGATCTTTTCTTCCAACCTGCATTGATTGTAGGAGTGTATTTAGAAATATGAGTACAAGATGGATTGGATGGTACCTTCACTTTCACAGTTGCTTGTGATAGATCAAAGAGTGAAGTCATGATCTTCTTATCAAATGTTGGCGGTCTTTTGACAATAGAATCCTCCAGTGAGCATTGAGTACCAATAGCAACTGATTCTTGATGTGGATAATCAAGAGTTGTCATAATCTTCTTATCACATGTTGGAGGCATTTCAGCTTTAGACTCCTCCAACGAACATTGAGTGCAAGCATCACTCATTTCATTCTTTTGTGAAGTCTCAATATGTGTGTTCTCAATCTTGGTCAACTGAGCTTCCAATTTTTGACCCACAATATTGAGGATGATCTTCTGATCTTCAATCGTGATCATATTCTCTTCACAAGTCTTCTTCAACCTTTCAACCTCATCTTCATGCATCTTAACTTTGTTTTGTAACAAAGAGTCAAGTTCCCTGAATTTAATGGAAGTTTCTTCCAAACAAAAATTCTTGACTTCATTGCTCTTCTTCAGCTCAGCTTCAAGTGCATGGATCCTTTCTTTTAAAGTCTTATTGACTTCCTCTTCTTCTTCAAATACTTTCACCCGTTTGATGAGCTTCATACTTTCCATAACTTTTATTTCCAACCCTTTTTTCATATTGTCATCTTCCCTTTCTAATCGATTGATCTCAACCTGCATAGATTGGAATAGGCTACAAATAATAGCAACCCTTTCTTCTGGAAAATCATGCAGATATGTTCTAAGTTTTTCTTGAAAGCTTAAATTAGGGGTATCATCCTTTCCACTGGATGAGTTCTGAGCCACCTGCTTGATACTTTCCAGGCCTAAAGTTTCTTCATTATTAGAATGGCATGGAGAACAAGACACTACATCTTCTTTGGATGTGGGGGACTTCTTCATCATCTTCTTCTCTTTCTTTTTCCTATTTGTCAAAGTCTTGGTGGATATAGATTTCTGCTCAGAAATGACTGCGTCATTATCAAGACTGCTCTTCATTGTTGACTCTAGGAAAGAAACTCAAATCCTCTTCTCAATAGAATTACTGGAGAATATCCAACATACGTTAACCTTTCCCTCTGATACCACTTGTAGGACCCTGGGACACCCTGAAAGGGGAGGGGTGAATCAGGGTGGCAACTTTTTCTTCTTTTAGTTGTGGATCTTGTTCCCACATTGGTAGGAACTACTTAAACCTGTATGATGGATATGAGCGGCAATTAAACATTCACATGCAGAGAGATGACACAACTATTTTTACTTGGTTCACCACTAAGGGCTACGTCCAAGGAGCATATGCCGGCAGGTTGTCGGTCGTACCTAAATCCACTATGCTTCACTAGCTGCAGATTACAAATGTTCGGGTATAGACACTTTATCCCAGGCACACTGCCTTTACAATTGTTCAGGGATAGCTCACTGCGTCCCTCGGGTCACTCCCGTTGACTCCCCCTGGCTCACTGCCATTGGTGAAGTCTCACTCAGTTTATAGACGTGAAGGTCTCTTCAATAGGTGTGCATTGAAGTTCTTCGTCTCCTGTTCAGCATGAGACATTCCTTGCATCAGGTTTCAGATTTGATGCTCCTTTTAGTTCAATCCTTCTTCTTTAGTGCAATGAATGAATGCACTAGATCCCCTTGTCTTCGTTTGCCTGAATCACAATCACTGATGTGATTGCTTACTTAATGAAGCTCAGCTTACTCGGCGTTGTCAGAATCAGTTCTCCATGTATGCATGAGATCATGCATGTATCATTTAGATTTCTTCTTCAATCTCACTTTGCACCAGTAGTATCAGGCAATAGTTCATCTCTTGTGCAGCTCCAGAAAGGCGGGCGTACTTTAACAATATCTGGCTCTTCTTTTCAAGCCCGGCGCGCAAGTCTCCCCCGGCGCGCAAGTCTTAGGCACGCAAGTATAACCTGGCGCGCAAGTGTCTCCAAAGCACCTGCGCGACTCTGCCTTCTTGAACTTCAAACCTGCGTGACTCACTTCCTTCCTTTCCCAAATCACCTAGGGCGCTCAACCATCAGTTGGCGCGCAACCTCTACTTGCGCGACCAAACTACCACTTGCGCGGCTCAACCACCTGCGCGACGAGAGCTCGAACAATCTCAAAGTCTTGAGCTCTATAGGAAATGAGGAGGGGTGGTCCAGTATTTATAGGTAAACTGGACCCCCTGCGCGGAGGCGCGCAAGTCCCTCAACGGCGTGCAAGTCTTGTCTCCAGTAACCTCTGTCGCGCAACTCACTTGCGCGACCCAACCAACACTTGCGCGACCTTCTTTCCTTAGCCAAATTTTGATGTTCTGATCCTCAAAAACATATGGCGCGCAAGTCTATTATCCTCCAAGAGTATGGCGCGCAAGTCTTTTATCCTCCAAGAGTATGGCGCGCAAGTCCCTTTGCCAAAATCACTATTCTTCATTTGTTGATTTTGAGGCCCTGAAATTTGGCAAACACTGGAAAACGGTGCCACTTTGTATCTGCTCTTTTTGTACCGCCTCCAGATCATCCATTCCTCTGTTGATGTTCATGAATCAAACATAGATCGCTGACCACAACTCTTGAACTCGACATGTCACCATGGAATCTCCTTTGTCAACAAATTTGTATGTCGTTTGTTTGCTTTGTCAACAAGCACGACCACCTCAACAGCACTTCTTCTTGGTGATCTGTATCCTTCAGCAACTCTTTGGCTTTTATCACAAACTCCACTATTGTGATATGTATTATTTGAAGGAACAACTTTAGTACCATTATCTTCTGATACAATGTGATGTGCATGGCCATCTCATAATTGCAATCTCCGCATGGCCATCTCAGAAGTCAACTCATTGGCACATTGTCTTCTTCATCAACTGTCATGATCAACTTCATGCAAAGCATGTGATTCAATCCGTCAAGAAGTCTCTAGCATGGTTGTCATGATCAACTTCATGCAAAACATTTGATTCAATCCGTCAAGAAGTCTCTAGCATGGTTCTCATGCAATCATGCGTAATTGCATGGTCTTCATCCAAAAACCTCATTCTTCTTTAATCATCCTCGAATGGATTACTCCTCACACTCTTCATTGTTGTAAACAATGTATCACCTTTGACACATGTTCTTTGAACTTAAGATCAGTAGAACAATCATCTGAATCACCACTCCTCTACTTCATCGGAGTACTTCATGATCTTCTTCATTTTGATCTGCATTGGAAACTATTGACAACAAATACAACCTTATACACAAAGTGGTTCCAACAATCTGGTATCAGAGCCATGGGGAGATACTATCCATGGGGAGTATGGCTTGAGCTGAGCGTTGAACAAACTTTTCGGTCTTTGGTTTTATTGTCAATAAGGGGGAGAGAAAGTGAAATGAAAAGAAATGTTGATTTGCTGAGAAGATTCTCATTTTGACATTGACAGATTCATTTCAGAAGATGTATAAGGTATTGACAACAAAATACAAAGGGGGAGATTGTTGGAACCACTTTGTGTATAAGGTTGTATTTGTTGTCAATAGTTGTCAATGCAGATCAAAATGAAGAAGATCATGAAGTACTCCGATGAAGTAGAGGAGTGGTGATTCAGATGATTGTTGTGCTGATCTTAAGTTCAAAGAACATGTGTCAAAGGTGATACATTGTTTACAACAATTAAGAATGTGAGGAGTAATCCATTCGAGGATGATTAAAGAAGAATGAGGTTTTTGGATGAAGACCATGCAATTACTCATGATTGCATGAGAACCATGCTAGAGACTTCTTGACGGATTGAATCACATGTTTTGCATCAACTGTCATGATCAACTTCATGCAAAGCATGTGATTCAATCCGTCAAGAAGTCTCTAGCATGGTTGTCATGATCAACTTCATGCAAAACATGTGATTCAATCCGTCAAGAAGTCTCTAGCATGGTTCTCATGCAATCATGAGTAATTGCATGGTCTTCATCCAAAAACCTCATTCTTCTTTAATCATCCTCGAATGGATTACTCCTCACATTCTTCATTGTTGTAAACAATGTATCACCTTTGACACATGTTCTTTGAACTTATGATCAGCACAACAATCATCTGAATCACCACTCCTCTACTTCATCGGAGTACTTCATCATCTTCTTCATTTTGATCTGCATTGACAACTATTGACAACAAATACAACCTTATACACAAAGTGGTTCCAACAATCTCCCCCTTTGTATTTTGTTGTCAATACCTTATACATCTTCTGAAATGAATCTGTCAATGTAAAAATGAGAATCTTCTCAGCAAGTCAACATTTATTTTCATTTCACTTTCTCTCCCCCTTATTGACAAGAAATACAAAGCACATGGTAGGGAGGGTATCAATCCACACTTAAGCAATGTTTCATTAATCATTTCACTCTAAGTCTACTTGAGCAATGCTCGATGTAGAAAACAAGAGGATTTGATTAAGTCAACAAGGCTGTCCATTATCCACAGATCATGATACCAACATTAGATGATAACTCATGTATCTTGTCTTCAAGGGTTTACCACTTTAATTCCAGGTAGAAGAAGATCAACTATGATAGAGAATAATCAACCTGAAACTCCTGCACTCACTTCAGCAAATAGATCAAAAACATTCAAGTGCAATTGGCAGGATAAGTGACCTTGGGGCACTTCCATTCTCTTTATGTCACTGATCAATTCAGTTACTCACCCTTTGTAAAATAATATTTGATCTGAGTAACCAAGGGATAGTGATTGAGAAATGACATACCTTCTCCATTGGCGTGTTCTTCAAGAAATTCACAGAGTAACTACTTTTGAGTCCAGCTAGAGTTGATATTGATTGAAACAGTGATTATGGAAGCTTCTTCATTCTTCTCCCCCGCAAGGGAAACACTCCTCATCATCTTCATCAAGAGTGATCCTTCATCATCATAATCTTTGAATATCAATTGAAGAATCTACTAAGGATGGAAACTTATTCAGCTTGGCTATCAAGAGTTGACAGCATTCACTACTTCTCAGGTTCTCCCCCTGAGAGCATGCTTCACCTTCAATTCCCTGCATTATTAGTACAAATACAATACAGAAATGATTACGGGAATAAGGTGGTTCCTTCTTGCTTCATCAAGAAGACTTTCTTGGTTGAGGCTCTTTTCTCAACCAAGTTACTCTGTTCACTCCAGTCTTCATGCCAGCACGTTCGAACATATGTTCTGACATCTGTCGGTGTGGCATGGCTCTGTTCACATTCTCTTCTTCTTTGTGTGGAGAATTGTTCTGCTTAGCAGCCATCATGAATGATACATTCTTACTCTTCTTAAGGACTTCTTCTTGCTCTGGTATTAAGGTTAGACAACCTTTTTCAATGTGGCCAGACTTCTTGCATCTCTCACACAGAACTTCTTTGACACTTGTGTTTCTCTTTGTTTTCAATCTCTCATGCACTGTGTCTGCATCATGTGAAAGTTTTCCTTTTCCTTTTTCACCAGCCTTGGCCTTCTCATCTTCAAATTTCCTTATTCTTTTCAAATCTTCTGGCCAGATGACCAATATTTCATGTGGAACGTTTGTAGCTGGTTTAGGTCTTCCACATGGGTTCATCCGAAATTCATCCCACTTAGTGTTTCTTTTGGATGAATGACACTTCAATTTCATGGATCTAAAATCATGGGTCTTCTCATCTTGCCTACTTGAAATCTTCTTGGGGAGAGGTGTGTTTTCCATATTCTTCTAATTTCTTCCCAAGGTACTTTCTTCATACTTTGATGGATTTTATGGTCTTCTGTTCTTATCAGCTCTGGATATCTGTTGACCTAGGCATGCACCATTCTTGTGACCACTGTCGTTGCATACATCACAGATGTTATCAAGCATTCCAAATCGGTTTGCTGTAAACAGATGCTTTTGGACCTGTGGATGTTGCTTCTTCTTCTCTGTCTTCCTCCCCTTGGATATAGGCTTTCCCTGTGCTTTTCCATGAAAGGGATTATAGAAACAATCCAGTGCACAGTGCCCAAATCTGTTGCAGCACCAACATTGACCCACAAATCTTTTCTTCTTTGTGTCTTCTGTATTAAGTTGTTGGGCCATATGCTTAATCGCTTTTGCTCTATTTGAGGAACCCACTTCCTCTTTTTTCTTCCCATCCACCCTAGCCATGGTGGTAGGTTTCTTCTTCTCACCTTTCTTCATCCATACTTGTTTAGATCTTTTCTTCCCACCTGCACTGATTGTAGGAGTGTATTTAGAAATATGAGTACAAGATGGATTGGATGGTACCTTCACTTTCTCAGTTGCTTGTGATAGATCAAAGAGTGAATTCATGATCTTCTTATCACATGTTGGAGGTCTTTTGACAATAGAATCCTCCAGTGAGCATTGAGTACCAATAGCAACTGATTCTTGATGTGGATAATCAAGAGTTGTCATAATCTTCTTATCACATGTTGGAGGCATTTCAGCTTTAGACTCCTCCAACGAACATTGAGTGCAAGCATCACTCATTTCATTCTTTTGTGAAGTCTCAATATGTGTGTTCTCAATCTTGGTCAACTGAGCTTCCAATTTTTGACCCACAATATTGAGGATGATCTTCTGATCTTCAATCGTGATCATCTTCTCTTCACAAGTCTTCTTCAACCTTTCAACCTCATCTTCATGCATCTTAACTTTGTTTTGTAACAAAGATTCAAGTTCCCTGAATTTAATGGAAGTTTATTCCAAACAAAAATTCTTGACTTCATTGCTCTTCTTCAGATCAGCTTCAAGTGCATGGATCCTTTCTTTTAAAGTCTTATTGACTTCCTCTTCTTCTTCAAATACTTTCAACTGTTTGATGAGCTTCATACTTTCCATAACTTTTATTTCCAACCCTTTTTCCATATTGTCAGCTTCCCTTTCTAATCGATTGATCTCAACCTGCATAGATTGGAATAGGCTACAAATAATAGCAACCCTTTCTTCTGGAATATCATGCAGATATGTTCTAAGTTTTTCTTGAAAGCTTAAATTAGGGGTATCATCCTTTCCACTGGATGAGTTCTGAGCCACCTGCTTGATACTTTCCAGGCCTAAAGTTTCTTCATTATTGGAATGGCATGGAGAACAAGACACTACATCTTCTTTGGATGTGGGGGACTTCTTCATCATCTTCTTCTCTTTCTTTTTCCTATTTGTCAAAGTCTTGGTGGATATAGATTTCTGCTCAGAAATGACTGCGTCATTATCAAGACTGCTCTTCATTGTTGACTCTAGGAAAGAAACTCAAATCCTCTTCTCAATATAATTACTGGAGAATATCCAACATACGTTAACCTTTCCCTTTGATACCACTTGTAGGACCCCGGGACACCCTGAGAGGGGAGGGGTGAATCAGGGTGGAAACTTTTTCTTCTTTTAGTTGTGGATCTTATTCCCACGTTGGTAGGAACTACTTAAACCTGTATGATGGATATGAGAGGCAATTAAACATTCACATGCAGAGAGATGACACAACTATTTTTACTTGGTTCACAACTAAGGGCTACGTCCAAGGATCATACGCCGACAGGTTGTCGGTCGTACCTAAATCCACTATGCTTCACTAGTTGTAGATTACAAATGTTCGGGTACAGACACTCTGTCCCAGGCTCACTGCCTTTACAATTGTTTAGGGATAGCTCACTGCGTACCTCGGATCACTCCCGTTGACTCCCCCTGGCTCACTGCCGTTGGTGAAGTCTCACTCAGTTTATAGACGTGAAGGTCTCTTCAATAGGTGTGCATTGAAGTTCTTCGTCTCCTGTTCAGCATGAGACATTGCTTGCATCAGGGTTCAGATTTGATGCTCCTTTTAGTTCAATCCTTCTTCTTTAGTGCAATGAATGAATGCACTAGATCCCCTTGTCTTCATTTGCCTGAATCACAATCACTGATGTGATTGCTTACTTAATGAAGCTCAGCATACTCGGCGTTGTCAGAATCAGTTCTCCATGTATGCATGAGATCATGCATGTATCATTTAGATTTCTTCTTCAATCTCACTTTTCACCAGTAGTATCAGGCAATAGTTCAGCACTTGTGCAACTCCAGAAAGGCGGGCGTACTTTAACAATATCTGGCTCTTCTTTTCAAGCCCGGCGCGCAAGTCTCCCCCGGCGCGCAAGTCTTAGGCGCGCAAGTATAACCTGGCGTGGAAGTGTCTCCAAAGAACCTGCGCGACTCTGCCTTCTTGAACTTCAAACCTGCACGACTCACTTCCTTCCTTGCCCAAATCACCTAGGGCGCTCAACCATCAGTTGGCGCACAACCTCTACTTGCGCGACCAAACTACCACTTGCGCGGCTCAACCACCTGCGCGACGAGAGCTCGAACAATCTCAAAGTCTTGAGCTCCGTAGGAAATGAGGAGGGGTGGTCCAGTATTTATAGGCAAACTGGACCCCCTGCATGGAGGAGCGCAAGTCCCTCAACGGCGCGCAAGTCTTGTCTCCAGTAACCTCTGTCGCGCAACTCACTTGCGCGACCCAACCAACACTTGCGCGACCTTCTTTCCTTAGCCAAATTTTGATGTTCTGATCCTCAAAAACATATGGCGTGCAAGTCTTTTATCCTCCAAGTGTATGGCGCGCAAGTATTTTATCCTCCAAGAGTATGGCGCGCAAGTCCCTTTGCCAAAATCACTATTCTTCATTTGTTGATTTTGAGGCCCTGAAATTTGGCAAACACTGGAAAACAGCGCCACTTTGTATCTGCTCTTTTTGTACCGCCTCCAGATCATCCATTCCTCTGTCGATGTTCATGAATCAAACATAGATCGTTGACCACAACTCTTGAACTCGACATGTCACCATGGAATCTCCTTTGTCAACAAATTTGTATGTCGTTTGTTTGCCTTGTCAACAAGCACGACCACCTCAACAGCACTTCTTCTTGGTGATCTGTATCCTTCAGCAAATCTTTGGCTTTTATCACAAACTCCACTATTGTGATATGTATTCTTTGAAGGAACAACTTTAGTACCATTATCTTCTGATACAATGTGATGTGCATGGCCATCTCATAATTGCAATCTCCGCATGGCCATCTCAGAAGTCAACTCATTGGCACATTGTCTTCTTCATCAACTATCATGATCAACTTCATGCAAAGCATGTGATTTAATCCATCAAGAAGTCTCTAGCATGGTTGTCATGATCAACTTCATGCAAAACATGTGATTCAATCCGTCAAGAAGTCTCTAGCATGGTTCTCATGCAATCATGAGTAATTGCATGGTCTTCATCCAAAAACCTCATTCTTCTTTAATCATCCTCGAATGGATTACTCCTCACATTCTTCATTGTTGTAAACAATGTATCACCTTTGACACATGTTCTTTGAACTTAAGATCAGCACAACAATCATCTGAATCACCACTCCTCTACTTCATCGGAGTACTTCATGATCTTCTTAATTTTGATCTGCATTGGAAACTATTGACAACAAATACAACCTTATACACAAAGTGGTTCCAACACTAAGCTGTCGGACCCACAAAGGATCGATAGGTACTAACCCCCGCAATGACCCACAAAGGATAGATAGGTAACTAACCCCCGCAGTGACCCACAAAGGATCTGACCCACACAGGATCGATAGGTAACTAACCCCCACAAACACCCACACAGGATCAGACCCACACAGGATCGGTAGCACTAATCTAAAAAGGATCGATGAGTGCTGTAGTCGTCGCTGTCGAATCCAATGAGGATCTCTGCATAGTCGTCGTCGTCGTAGTCACAGCCAGCTCTAGGGTTCCCGCACACAGCAAGCTCGCTCGAGAGGGTCCGCTCCACTAGCCGAGGGGATGATACATCAACTGACACATAGTCCAGAGTTGATATATCCAAAAGTTCTGTATTGTCAACAGGAAATCAACGTCGTAGACGGCGCGTCAATCGGATTCCCGGTCTGAGAGTTATTGGCTTTTTCGTTCCAAGGCCCCGGTTGGTTTTTAAGGCAAAACCAACCTGACCATACTCCACCTGCGTCCAAACCTCGGGCGCAGTAATCCAAAAGATCCTCCTCACTTAGAGGAATCCAACAAAGTTGACGGCACTTCAATCAGATGTCTGTAGCTCAAGATATGAGCGTTTCTGCTCCGAGGGCCCGGTTGGTTTCGTGTACGAACAAACCCGGCCAAACCCAAAGTACTCCGAAACCTTGAGTTCGATATACCAAAACGACCGTCTCGATCCAAGGATCGCATCGCCGCTAACGGTGCATCGATCGGAGGCCCACAGCTCAAGTTATGAGAAAAAGACCGAAAAGGTCCGAAAACGGGGGGGTTTGGGCACGGACCGACCCGGCCCAACTCCCCCTGGGTTGGCCCGAACCGGGTCGACCCGACCCGGGTCTGGGTCTGACCCGGCCGGTGTGGCCCGGCCCGGCCTGGGCGCGACCCGGCCTGGCCGGTGCGGGCGCGGCCCGGCCGCCAGGCGGGTCGGCTCGGCTGTTACGGCCGAGCCGCGGGCGGGGGGTGCGCTGTCCCCGCGTGAAGAAGTCGCGGCCCCGCTTGGGGCCACCCTTGCCAGCGGACACGGCAGCCGACCGCGTCCCGTGCTCCTCCGGTCCCGCGCGGTCGTGGGACCGCACTGCTGCCGCTGCGGCTTCATCCACGGCGGCTCCCTGCGGCGGCGTGCCGGGCGCCCCCGCCATTTGCCGCCGGTGCCGCCGTGCCGGCATGGCGTGCTGGCGGGCTGCTCTGCGGACCACCGGACAAGTTTCGGTGGTCAGAAATTCACGCCGTCTTCGCCAAAGGTCCTCTCGGGGTCCGTCCTTCACTGCGAGGACCCCGTGTCGCCCGTAAGGCCTGCTTTGTAGACGTCCTCCATTTCGCACACCAAGAACGAAAGGGGCGGTGGATTCGGACTTGTTCGTTAGTCCGCACCCACCGCGTTAGCGGTTTTAAAAGTCTCACAACAATTATTAAATCAACACCGCGGGTATAAAATCACAAAGATTTAAAAAGAACAGACCCCTACCTCGTCGTAGTCGTCGAACGAGAGTTCTTCGCGGAATTGATCGTCGTGGAAGAAGAGGATCATCGCGTCACGAAAGGGGCATCGTGTCGTCATGGTACACAGCGTCGCGTCGACGTTCTCCGAGGGTTAAAGAAAACACACAGATTTAATTTCACGAATTAAATCCATGTTGAGGATAAAATCCACAAAGGAAATTTAAAAGATCTGTAATCCCCTACCTCAATCAGCGTTGATCGAAGATTGTCGTGGGGAAGGATTGTCGTAGAAGAACGTCGTGGGAGGAGAATCGTCGGCGTCGCGTCGTCGATCTCCAATGGTTCAGCGTTCTTCGTCGCCTTTCGCCGAAGGCCGGAGTTTTTCATGTTCTTCACGAAGGAGGATTAATATAGAGTTTCTCCATATCCTCTCAACAATCCGCACCCAAGAAAAATGTGTGTTGGTCTTATTTTATTATTATGCCAATAGTTTGAAAAACAAGTTAAGAAATGAACCATTAATTCGGTTAATTATTGGTAACGACTTAACTGTCCAATTAATAGGGGCGTTAAGAGTTTAAGAAAATGCACCACTTGACTTTCATTTAAAAGGGGTTTTCGCGGGTGCGTTACTTAGAGGAAAAGAAATGGTGGGGCTCGTGCGGGCCCCACCTCACAAATATCCTACCAAGAGGGTAGGATATTTTGGGTTCCACCCTATCCGCTTCAACTTAGCTTAAGTGGCATTAAGTGGCTTTAAGTGAAATAAAATAAAGTTGTCGCACCACTTTATTTTATTTTCTTAACTTAACCCCAAAAATTAAAAACCACACCCGAGTAAACGCAACTCCGGAAATGGCGTTTCTAAGCAAATATCGGCACTGCGATTCCATCGGTGCCCTCGGAATTCGATTCCGAGCACCGGTTCAAAAGTTAGAAAAACCCGCTCGTTTGTTCACTGAACGTACCTGATCCAAACTTCGGAAAATGATTCTGGGCACACCGAGCCTCGGAATCAGGTGCCATCAGAAACTGCGTTCTTGTAAAATTCCCAAGAAAATTAAGAAAAAAAATTCTTTGAATTTTACGGGTCTTTACATTGAATGTCTCTTTTAGGTTTGATTATTTAATTTGTCAGTTAAATTCTATATGGTTTTCATATATTTCTTGGAATGACACTCTACATAACGGAATTGTGTAGTTTTTTTTCAAACAATACGGATCATCATATGGAGATTAGGGTTCATTGTGTTTTTTCTTATATTGTTTCATCAGATCCTCTAGGATTTAGACTATTATATAGATTTAGGGAGAATATGAGTTCCTTGGGTTTGGATATTTAATGTATGATCAAAAACCCATATTGTGTTTTTCTATAAACATTGTAATGTAATTTTATGTAATCAAACATCATGAATATTGTTCCACAATATGGATTATCCCTTAAAAATTCATCGATGAAATTTATGAGCTTATTATTCTCATGGGGAATTCAAATAGGGACTCTTGGTGAGAATCAATACCTTAGTAGGCTGATGTCTTGGTAAAAGGTGTCTGACATATCATTATGTGAAACCCTTGGGCGGATGCGGCCATGTTGATGTAGTGTTTAGAATGAGATAGAAACATGAGGTTACATGTGGGTTATGAACTTGTGAGATGTGGTTTTGGGCTAGGTGGGAAGACTTAGAGTCCTTGCATGTGACTCATTGTTTTATTGATATTTGGCCTCAGTTTAATGCACAAGGGAAACAATCAAAGGGGTTATCCCTGCTTGAGAATTTAATATAAATGGAAGGGAATGGATATATTCCCAAGGTTTGAGAATAATGTGTAGGAAGTTATTTAAAGTTATGAAAAATGGATGGTTATGCCTTGGGATTTCGTGAGGTGTATCACCGTGAGTGGTGATGTTTTTAGTTTGAGTTTGGGTACTATAGAAAGACCATTCATGGACCAGACCCTATTGACGTTCAATGTGATTAAATAGTTTGGTGGAGTGAGAGTGGATGATCATGACTTATAATAGCCTCAGGTGATTTATAATATTCTTGATGGATTCGTTGTGGGTAAATCATTATGCTTTTTGATGAGAGAATCTGGGATTTTCATGGCTTGATAGGATGACATTTCATGCAGAATGGTCAATTATTATGGTGGGTTACCCTAATTCCATGGTATTTGACTCTCTTGAGCAAGATTCGGGTGTTGTGACCATGTGGTATAGAATTGTACACCTACTAGTTTGGATGAGGCTAGAATGGCACATTCCAATTAAACATGGTACCTACTTTAAATAATGAATCAGTTAGTGTCTAGTTGTGAGCCAAATATTGTAGGTGTTGATGAAACCCATTTGGGTATGGTGTGCCAGTTATTTTTTGAATTAAAAAATCTCACTATGTGGTAGAGGTGAAATTGGAATTTGATATGTTGTGATGGAATAATAGATCCAGGTGAATCCTAGTCAGGTATTGATGGGATGAGATGAGACTGGATCCGGAGGAGAAAATCATGTTTATGAATGGAACCTATTGTGGTTTCTCTAAAGGTTGATGTGAAAGAATATGTATGGCTGGGACACCACTATAGGTCATGGAGGGTGTGATCCTTTCTTCTGATAGATCTGAGTAGGTGCCAAGGAGAATATTTTCTTGAGCCTAAGACATGTGAGGTTTTAATGTTTATTGTTGTCACTTGGGAGTGATTAAGGCATCCAAGCCCAGCAAATATATTTGACGATGGAAGAAGAATGTGCTTAAAAAGGTATGACCCTCATGTTAGAAGGATCGCCAATATAATAAGAGACATGTTTTGATATTCATTGTGTAATATTTATATCTGTGGGAAAATGGATTTGGAGTCATCTAGATTCCTTGGGGAATTCCATGTATAAATTTGTATGTGCTATATAATTTATATCAAGTGTGGTCATTTAGATTAGGATGGATTATGATAATCCAAATTCATTCGATCAATTAAGAGATGGTGTTTTTGGTCAGAGGTGTCATCAGTTTTGAGTGCATAAGGAAACAACGAATAAATTACACCAAAATTTGGGCATGGGCTCAGTTGAGTGTGATTGGATTTCTATGGATGTATTCTGAGATATTGGATACTGTGGTAGGATAAATTGTAGTTTGTCGATGGGTGTAACCATTCATTTTCTATATGGGATAGAAATAGAAGGTCTGACAAGTGTTTCATGTGTGATTGGACGTGGTGCCTTGGAAACCATGTCAAAAAATTTCCTAGAATGTGATTGTAGAGTTCCAATAAGTAATTACAATAGTGAAGGGTTTTCTATCTTGAAATTTAACGTGTTATTTTTTAAGGGTGGTGAGGAACATAAACCTAATGGTCAAGTATGATCTGCAATGTTTTGGTAGTTCCATAATAGGAAATTAAAATTTTGTTTTTTAGGTTTAGAAGAAGGTTTTGAGGCAATTAAAACCGTGAATATAGGGGTTTAGTCATTAAAGGAGAATTTGAAGTCATCTTGGGGACTTGGTGGTGCCTGAGAGAGGTCAGCTGGCTGCTGCAATAACATCTGCAGTAGAGACATTGACTGATTGGTGGCACTACTACCTAATTAGTGGTTTCTGGTAGTAGAATAAGCTACATAAAAGACACATAGGTTATCTAGTTTAATATTAATGGGGAAGATTGATTATTCTTCTCCCTTGGGATTAAAAGGATTCAACCCCCTATTCCCCACCTCCTCTGGCTCAAAATGCTAGGTATTAGTTCCTCCTCCTCTTCACTTCTCCCACTTAGTTTGGGGTGGCAATTTATGGTGTTTTCTTATAGATTTTAGGTATGTTCTCCCCTAAAATAACCACTATTTGAAACCTTATCTTCTCCTATTAATTATCGATTTCATGATTTTGGGATTTGACACTAATTACAACAAAGCATGTTAGAATTAGTTATTTTTCATGTCAGAGCTGTGTCTCAATAATATAGTATATTCTATGATGATGTCGGCCCACAATCACATGTTATGTGGATGAAGGAAATTCATCTCCTTGATTTTTCTTATGATTTTAATTAAAGTAAATTAAATTTATAATTGAATTGGAATCTATTTTTTGTAAATTTTCTCTCATTATGTATGGGAAATCATGATATGGTGTCTACCTATGGTCTCACACCATTATAATGAGGTACATAATTTTTGGGAACTTTCAAAGGGTTTTAGTCTTACATATAAGAAAATTAATTATTCAGTCGTGTTCATTTGAAATATATTTTCCCTAGTTCAAGTTTGGGAATATGATTTGGGTCATTGGAGAGAGGGAATACTCATTTCTAATGAGACAAGATCTGGTAGTGAGCTTATATGCATTTGTGCCTATTTACATTAAAATTTAAATTTTTATTTTAATTGTTTTAAATCTTTAATTAATTTTTATTTTGTTATAATTAATTTATTTGGTGGTTTTGTTTTGATCTAATGGATTAAGTATTTTGGAAAATGGTTGGATAGGATTGTAGAACCTCGGCATGAGTTGTTGAGCTAATTTGAAAAAGTGTTACACTTTGGTTTAAGGTAGCCAGTCCTCAAGAATCTTCCCTTTAATATTAAATGTTTTTTATCTTTTTGAGGTATTTGTTGCTAATAGAACTAATATTTTCATTATTTTTCATGGTTATTTCAAAAATTTAACCAATTTAACAATTTGTGCTAATTTATATCATTTATGTATTTTTTGTGAGTTCTGAGCTAAAATGTAAAAATTGATTAATTTTATTGTTTTAATAGTTTATTATAACTCATATATTTTGAGAATAACATTTTCAAGATTGAATAAATTGACTTATTCTTTTTTATGAATACTTTTTCATGGCATATATCTTCTTCTACTACACCCTAAGCCCTTGGGATATTCCATAGACCCAAAAAATAATCAAGTTGACAAATTATTTTGGCTGGATGAATGGACCACACCTCAATAAATGAGTAATATCATGAAATAATGAAATAAAAATGAGGTGATTCCCTATAGAAATTAAATAATAATATAAGGTTTATTTTTAAATTAAATTTCGTGGAAAACCTCACTCATTAAGTCATACTTTTATGCACTTAATTGATGGGAGATGAAATGTATCCTCATCCAGAAATAGTGTTATCCAATTATGTAGACATAATTCCATGTAAAAATTTGAGAATAATTTTAAAATTTGGAATTAGACATACAATAAAATTTAGAATATTTTTTAACAAGGGACCATGGTGAGTTTTGGTTGTCTGGTTGGAAGAACAATAATAAACTTCTAAGGGATAGATTCTAGAGGAGAACATTTTATATTCTCTCTTTTCTCTCCTTTGTTATTATTAATTTTCAAATTCCATATTCTCTATCTGTATTCATGGAAACCATTCATATGTAGGGATTATCATATGATTCATTTGGTAAGGAGTGGTTTTTCTTTTGGAATTATTGAATTCTAACACATACTAGTATAAAATCGATTATCTCATCAAGGTTAATTTTAATTTCTAATAGTGGTTTTTATTATCCTATATGATCATGTTTGGTTTTAAATTTTGTTTTTTATTTTACATTTCTCAATTATTTTTATCTCCCTTCATAATTTTTTGATTTATATATGATGGAATTGACCAGCACTATTGGTTAAATACTCGATGATCGTCAATACGTGTTGGAGAGGAAATGGATATTCATCATTATCTATTATAAATTATACCCAATTGATAATTTCCTATTTCAATTAAGATAATTCTCTATAAATATATCACACATATTAAGGAGGGTATAACAATTTCATATAGTAGAAAATTTAACTATCCCGATCTATATTTTTCTGAGGGAGCAGCTGTAAAAGATCATCGAATCTCACTTTAATCGACTTAGTATAAGACGATTTGTTATATTGGAACTAGGATAGAATTGAAATTGGAAACCAACACTAAAATGATCAATGTTTTCATATAATACTTTTTAATCACATTATTTTTTAATTTTTTGAATATTTTTCTTAATTTCATTCTTTTTTTAGTTACTTTCTTTTCGTTTCACAATCGATCAATTTTAAAAACACCCCATTTTACCTCTAATTAAAGGAGTCAACATGATTATTTTGTGCTCTTATCTAGAGACATCCTTGGTGAAACACATGAATGAATTTTTATGTTATTAGATTTTTTTCCATTCCCCATTGTATACATGTGTCAAAACATGGCATTGTTTCCAGGGAGGTGGTGACAACAATCTTATTTTTCTAATTTCATAACTAGAACCACTAACACTGACCATTGAGCTTGAGATCATGAAATTGAATGAACCTTATAGAAGAGGCATAGAAACCATAATTTTCAATCTGAATTTGATGAAATTTTTCATTCATACCTATGTGAAACTTAAAGTGTTCACTCTGAGCCTCTCAGAATGGATGGAAATAACAACTAACCCTATAGCGACATATGTGCACCATAATTCCTTAATAAAAAAATCCATACCAGATTTAAATTTTTAATTTCAGATAAAACTTAACATAATTTTATTATTTCCCTATCATGAACCCCTCCCCCCAAATATTCTCCTCCTAATATGGAAATGAATAAATAGAGATAATGACCCCCGAGTCCCACCTTTAATAGGCGCCAGGGTGGAAACCAGCACCAAGGGTATAAAAATCTCACAAAATGGGAGGCATTTCCATTTTTTTAGTAAATAATATCGGGAGAAATGATGTATCAAACTCAAAAAAAATCAATGACATTTATATAAAATAAATCCAAAACCATCCCATATGAATGTTTAAAAAAACTACCAAAAATACAAATAAACTATAATGTAAATACCAAATGAACATAGCTATGTAGTGACACGACAATTATCCCAACATCTGAGATAGTAATTACTACTATGTCCCCCATAATAGTCTTGTAAACCTAGAAATAGTTTTTATATATGTAGGGTGAGCACACAAGTATACTCAGTAGGGAAAACCAAAGTCCCTCACGCACTATTGGATAAGAATACTAATACCACTGTGAGAAAATGTAGAAACCAAAAGAACCTAACAAGTTATACTTGACACCTGACCTCACCAAAGGAAAACTCACCAAATAATAAAAGTCAGGTTTTAAAATATATTAACCACATTAATGACATGGTACCCTGAACCAATTTCCCATTGATTATCCACTCTCACACCCAAAAGAAAAACGTCATAGCGCTCCCACCTCTTCGGAAGGACCACATCACAACCCGCTTACACTCTCTTGGGACACATACTTTGTCACATTATATCTTCTCACACCTGGGCCTTGCCACTACATCTCATCCCGCTAGTAGACACCTAGTCCACAAACCACAACATATCACAAAGACACCTGGGAACCCCAACACATCTCATCCCCAAGACTCCGGGGAACCACAACACATCTCATCTTGAATACACCTGGGAAGCACAACATGCTCGCACATACCTAGTACACATACCAAATCCTTCTCAAAGAGTCTTGGGATATCATTTCTTGGATGAGGTATCATAGAAGAGTGGGTGGCCATCCATCCATCCTCCTACTGGGATGTTTGGGAAATACTTCCTCCCCGCAACAGTGGGGTTGTTTGAAACGTAGTGCTCAACTGGGGTGGGGTGCATATAAAATCATAGGAAATTATAAGTTTGTTTATATAGGTACCAAACACTCAGCATAACCAATGGGTTCTTAAGAAAACAACCACCCCATAACAGTAAAACCTTTCCTGTAAGCTCTAAATGAAAATATTAGAATAAACGATGGTCACTTCCGAATTTGATAAAAGAAAGCTTCTTAACACCCAATCATTTTGACGTTATTAAGAATTTACCAGTTATTGCATCCCTACTCAAGCAACTAATAACCATATAACCGAAACAGCCTCACAAAAAAGAAACAAATAGGAAGAAAACAATGATAAAACACCCCACATCACACTTCCTCCCCACTTAGCACCCAAACCAACCTCCTCTATTATCGTTCTTCTTACTTATGTCACCATGTCCTTTATCTCAACAATGGAACCCCCAAATTACAGCAAACCATGCAACAAACCTCATAACAACCATACTCGACAGCCCCACTTCATATCCACACCACACTCATGACATCCATGAACATCAATTTCAGCAAACCCAAACATCGACAGCCCCATGGCATGAATGTACCATGACCCAACAATCATAACACAACACACATGTAGTCCCACTACATAAAAATTTCATTGATTCTACAATCAACAAATATCTCTACTTGATATTCCATTACACCACCCATATCATCTCATACACATAGCCACATGCCCCAGCCACAACACCAAATGATTAACACAGTACGCAAGGTTGAACAAAAACACACATAGCACACAACCACACCAAAAACTAAAAGTGTATTCAAATTTAGATACACATGTTCTTTAATTTCCCTTTCTATATTAAGGGGTTTTCACAGAAAAACTTCAATCCTAGTTCATCCAGTAATTTAACCAGGAATACGTGATAAATCATATTCCCAAATTTAGAGTATTAATACACAAGCTACACCAGTGTAAAAAAAGTGTCCACCAATAACCATGATTTTTAAGGGGAAACCATTTACAGAATGTATCAAAGATAATAGATAAAAAAATGATCATCATCATCTTCCCCAACCCCCATTTATTACTAATGTAACAAACCCTGTTATCATGACCTGTTCCATTATCTCTATAACAGGTCAGATTATTTTTGTAACATTGGGATTCGACAAAAAATACAAATTGACATTAGGTTTTCCACCCCTCATGATACATAAATAAAGAAAGATTAAGGGATACCTATCTAGAATAAAAGAATACCAAAAAATCCTCCTTGTGCCAAAAATATGGTGTGTGCAAGTAGCAGGAAGGACTACAAGGGAAAACTGGATCTGATGGACACAATACAACACAAGACTCCATAGGGAAGAAAGGCTCTAGGATCACCAAGAGAAAATAAATGGGTTCAAGGGAGAGATGATATCGTCTTTAGAAAAAGGTAGATCCTATATCAATAGAAGGGAGATAGTTTCAAGGTACTTAAAAGTATGCTCATGATCAAGATGTTGTGGTTTGACTATTTCAAGGTTCCCCTAAACCTTGGTAATTTATTATACTATTCATATCCTTTGAAATATCTTTAAAGCTAAATAAATATGATAGGTAACTCATTTAATGTATAATAAGATGTAAGAGGGGGGAAATGTAAAAACTATGAAAACAAGAAATGAAACACCAATGGATGAGCCATAGACATGAGTCCCCAATGGCTGAGTCACTGATGTGAGCCACCGATGTGAGTCACCAATGTATGACCTACCGACGCCCTGATCTTCTGACACTTGATCTACCATCACCCTACCTACCGATGCATCACCTACTAACACCCAACCTACCAATGCTGGACCTACAAACCCTCGGCCTATAGACACAAATTCACTAATGCAACCCACTTACATTGATCAACATATGTGACCCATAGATGAAAAAAAACTAGATTTTTTTTCAAACTCTTGAAATGGGTCACAATGTCTCCCCAGAACATGTCAAATCCTAAACATGGAAAAAGTGCTGGACTATGGTGGTTTAGACCATTAACTTAGATACCATTCAAACAATGTTTTTCCTCGATAATTAAAAACCACCCTCGGAATAAATAGGGGTCCAAAAATTTCCACGCAAGATACCTCTCAAGTATCTTCCTTCACTTTCAATACTTCTAACATCATCAACTTCAACAATAAACCATCCTATGTTGTTATAAAGGTGTAGTGAAACCTCGACATCCAAGAACACCTCGTCCATTTTTTATTACCCCCAAATGTCCGGAAGACACACCACATAAGCACCAAAATCTATACTGCCCGAACACATGAATTAGGAAATTCATTTCTTCATGTCAAGATACTACCCTCTTTGGTAGGCACTGACTTACCTACATGGGTTTAATCGCATCGGAATGAAGGCATCTTGACTAGGGACAAGGTCCTCCCCTATTAATATTTCATGAATTTATCACACATTATAGAACAAGGAAAAAAATAATCTATTAGAAAACAATATTTAAGTGTTACAACACAAAGAAAAACACAAAAGTAAAAATCAAAAAAAACATCGATTAATGGGCACAGATCAATGTATCCCTTTACCAAGTACTTTCTTAAAGGCCACTAGAATTTACTCCCAAAGCCATGGTACATCTTAAAAACTCCTAGGTGTACCACTAAAGGAAATTTGTGAAACTCACAGAGAACTCCCTCAAACATTAACACTAAAAAATAGCTTCCCACGAAACAAAATCTGATTTTGACCATCCCTCCATGTAATAACACTAGTTATCTTTATCACACATCACCTCTAACTCTGAGTCCCCCCACTAAGACTGTTCCACCTACTGCATTATAGAAGACTATTTTTTCATCAGAAATAGATACCCACTACTTCCATTCATACCTACATCTAAGTGAAAGGTGTCCAACTACTACATCACCTTCCAAGTTTATAAAGATTTTTGAACTACTTCTTTTTACGACTTCCTGCTCAAATTATCTTCCACAGAATTTCCCTTTCCTAAGGTGTATGAGATATCGATGTAGTAATCTTGGATAAAGTCCATCCACATCCACTGTCTGATGTTAAAATATCACTGGGAAAAAATATACCTGAAGCTCTTGTGGTCTGTGTAGACCACAAAGCACTCTCCAATGAGGTAATGCTGCCACAAATTTAGTGAAAACAAGACCGCTTCTAGCTCTAGATCATGGGAGGAACAATTAAATTCTTGGAGATGGAACTGGATAAACCTATAAGAGTTCACTCCCCATTTCCGCATCAACACACACCCTAATCCTAGATGGGATGCATCCAAAAAAACCTTTTACATCACCACTTCCTCTGGTTACCAGAGGACTGAACCATTAACCAGCCTTTCCTATAGGTAGTTGCAATCTACCTGAAACTGCTAACTCTACACAAAGGGTTGGACATTTCTGGTCATTGATGTCAATGGAGCTGTTACTTGAGATAAATTTACTATAAATCTCTGGTAATAGCCTGCCAAACCGAGAAAACTATGAACCTCTACCAAATTCATAGTTGTAGCCTAAGAAAAAACTACCTCAACCTTCGACTGGTCCACTTCTACACCTTATCAAGAAACTAAATGTCTAATTAATTGCACCTCCCATTTCCAAAACATGTACTTAGACAATATTTCATAGATTTGGTGGTGTCTAAGAAACTCTACGATATTCCTAAGATTCCAGGTATGCTCCTCCTCTGACATCGAGTAGATTATAATGTCATCAATGAATATGATGATGAACTAATCTAGGAAATCCTAAAAGATAGAATTTATATGTCCCATGACCATGACCAGTTCATTCATAACATTGAACTTAATAACCACAAAATCAAAGTGCACATACCTGCACCTGAAAGCAGTCTTCGGGATGTCACCCTCATTCACCCCAAACTGGTGATAACGAGACCAAAGACCAATCTTAGAAAACTAAATTTCTAACCTCAACTGGTCAAAAAGATCATCTATACTTGGGGGAGGGTTACATTTCTTCATTGTTACGTGATTTAAACTTGGGTAATCTATGGACAACCTCAAACCACAATATTCTCTCTTTGTGAACAAGACAAGAGCGCCCCATGGTGACACAATGGTCCAGATAAATCCCTTATTCCTTGAATATTCAATCTGAATCCGTAGTTGTAACACCCAAAGCTTCCACGGTATGCTTCTCTTTGAATAATAGGGTAGCGTGTGTTGTACGCAACTTCGAGTTCTAACACACACCACAACCAATCAAACTAGCCATTATGAATAGTAATACCCACTTTTTGAAATTTTAAACATTTTATATTTCACAATGGACTTCATTTTTGGATTCGTAATATCGAAATTACGTTAGGGTGAATTTTTGGTACTTTTCGGATAACTTTCATTTTTTGATGAATAGTGAAAATTACTAAATTTTAATTAAAAACAACTTTTTTAATAGAAATAATTAGTAGTGATAAATTATGAATTTGAGTTGTTTTAAATTATATTTAGAATATATTTTTTCCATTTAATCTAATTTTGGTCATTGGACATAATTTCACATTTAAACCAGACATAAACAAGTGTCAGTCTTTTGATAGTTATAGTTTCTTAAAAACACGCTTTTTGTTTTCACAGCGGAAATTAATTTTAATTTAATAAATTCAACTTCTACATTTTGAATTTTGTAACATAGACTTCATTATTTAATTCATAATATAAAAATTAGATTAGGGTAAATTTTTGTTATTTTTCTGAAAACTTTTATTTTTGATGAATAGTGAAAAACACTGAGTTATAGTTTAAAACAGAATTTTTATTTAAATAATTATTTATTTTATTTAAATTATTTTATGTCAAAATATATACATAATACCTATATAATTTCAATGTAATTCATTGGAGTCAGTTTATAATAATTTTACATATATAAAAAGTTTATTGAACTTTTCACCGTCTTTTACCCACCACCTAGGAGAATTTTCCAATTCACATAAAACTTAGTTTTACCGCTTCTGTGAGTGGAATTTATAAAATCTAAGAGACACAGTTAATATCAAGGATTAAAATGTGGTTCAATAAGATAAACATAATATTTGGTGAATAGTGACTTTTTACTTTTATTTACCACGGTAATAAGTTAATAGGGAAATTAAGGGTAAAAATAATATTAATACTACCCTAACACATGTACTAATTCTATTGGACAAGTGTATATCGACCAAAAACAACCTTAGGAATAAAATATTATCATTTATGTCCACATGGATTAGATTAGGACGTTTATTCTTATTTAATTCAAAGAAGAGTTAAAAGAGTTAAACTCAAAGTTTAATTACGAACTTTTTTTTAATATATGGTTATACATAAGATAAATTAGATTATAAATATTAATTACAAAGTTAAAAATATTTCCTACATAATGGTATTTTTTTATAATTTTTAGAAATTAAATAATTTAATTTATTTACGACACAATGGTGATGAAATAATTACCTAATTAATGAAATATTAAAACAATTGATATTATAAATATCAAAATAAATGTAATTTGAAACGTTTTATGAATTACAAGAATTTTATAGGTTAATATGACACTTTAGTACTGGTTATATGATTTTTTTGAAGTAATAATTTTGTTATGAATTTATCAAAAACAAAATATTCTATAGTGTCCAAATTGACATAAAAGAGTTTTTAAAACAAATATTATATTATTAATTGATATTCTATTTCTAAAAATCTAAGGTTTGTCCAAAGTACTTTTATCATGATAGTTGTATCATTAATGGACCACTTGGGGGTGTCTTGGATGTATATAGTAAGTTTATTAACTATATAATATAAAAATACAAAGAGACATGGTAAATGTCAAACTATTTAACTAAGAGTTAAATCTAAAAGATAAGGTTACTATTTTGACCCAAACCTATCTAAAATCTATTGGTTGAGTGTTTTTCTCCCCATCCTTACCTTAGACTTTTAATAATCCACTTTTTAGCCATTATAAATCGAATATGAATTTATTATAAAATAATACTTTAAGTTTTTCCTAAAGAGCTCCTCCCCCTTATAAAAGGACAACACTTCTAACCTATTCCTCACACCTCTCAAGACTTTTGGATCATCCAACCTCTGCATAATTAATCTCCCTACATCCCTATACTCATCTTAGAAGCCTCACCTTAGGCAGAAGGAACTTCAAGAGTCCTTTTGGGTTCAAACCAAAGGGAGTTACCAAGATTAAAGGTAACGATTTCTCTTAGCTTCTTTTCTTTTATTTTACTTCTCCAACCCCTAAAATATTCTTATTATTTACTTTTGTAACAAAACCAGTATCCAAAATATACTAGGATATTTTTATTAGAAGTATTAGAACTACACTTACACACACCTCCATCTAATGGGTGAAGAACATAATGTTTCTGTGGATGGAAACCAAACGCCTCACGAAACGATGATAGTCCAATTATCTCATACCAGCTCTCATGGAGGCCATTATGATGGAACTATAAATAAATATGATATTAATGATATTTATTTTATATATAATATTCTGTAATTCTATTTTATATCATACCATTATTCGTTTCATTTTGTATATATATACAATAATTTCATTTGAGGAAGTGCGGACTACCGCCCCCTCAAAGTGATATGACTCGTTCATACCATACATGGAATGTATAAAGTATGGTGTTAATGAACTTAAGTAACATATATAAGATATTATATTATAATGTAATAATAATATACCTATGTATCATTTGGTTTTGATTCCTTTTAAAATGAAAAATGAAATGGAAGTAGCATTCGTGCGTACGTACGAATTACCGTCTCCACGAACGTGGTGAGATTCATTTCCCCATCATATCCATTCAAGACTAATTATCATTTGATGATTAAAATTTTCTGTTTAAAGACTTGATATCATTCTGGATATGAATAAGATACAACCTATCCATAACAAACACGGCTTACATAATGAAGCATATAAAGTAAATCGAATCAGTTAACACCCGAAACGACGATAATACTAAAATATTATTAACAAAGCAATATTAAAAGATCATATATGATATAATATTTATGTATATTATTCTTGTATAATTTAATAACAATGATTTAACTATTATACAGGAGGTTAAACTACACTCTATCAAGTAAAAGTACAAGGTATGGGGTTTTCGTCTCACTCCTTATTCCCGTGAGATTAATTCCATATTGCCACTATTACCTTTTGTGTGGTGTATGTACTGCCTATAATTGTATTCCTTGTGTAAAAAACTTTAATTTATGTGTATTTACATATTAATTGTATGATACCTCTTTCATGGGATGCATGTTTCTTAATTTACAAAATTGGTAAGGGTTTATTTCACAATATCTTCATTATCTGAGATTGTTTATACCTAATTATCTACTGGGACCTCTTTATCATCCACATCCATGTTTCTTAAAAATGTATTTCAAAATATTCTTACTATTATACAGAATATGGGTTAAAGTCATTTTTACCCTTTTTGACTTTTTATATGATTTTTATAAAGGAATCTTTCTGTCGTTTTCCCAACAAGGTCCCTTTTAACCATTTTCAAGGAATTAAGGTAAGAATGTATCTTTTTTTAACTTATACGGTGGGTGCGGCTATTTTTCGCCATTATAAAATCTTCAAATATTCCCTTACAAGCTTATAAGAATATTTTTAAATTAAATTTTTTCTTTTATAATTATGCGACTTTTATATAATTTCAAAAACAGAGATATTTCTCTCAAATAAATTTGATTTCATCTATGTCAACATCCTTTGATAGATTTTAAACTTATTTGAAGTTGAGTTATTATGATACAAATCATCCATATTTTAATTAAGTTTTTGTGATATGTTTGACTATGGATGAGTTATTTTTATGCCATTAATGGTTTATGATTAATATTTTGGCATTCCGTATGCTAGTTTTAATACAAATGTTTATGTTATATTTCATCCTCTTCTTAAGATAAATGTGTTGGACTAGTATGTTCCAGGTTGGGTACTGGTAAAAGTAAGCCCTCCGGGTTGGGGTCCGGTTATAGAAGACCCTCCGGGTTGGTTTCCGGTTATTATAGGCACTCAGGATTGATGTCTTGTTATTATAGGGACTCTGGGTTGGTGTCCGGTTATTAGAGGCACTCCGGGTTGGTGTCCGGTTATTAGAGGCACTCCGGGTTGGATTCCGGTTATAGAGGCTCTCCGGTATGGATTCCAGTTATAGAGGCTCTTCGGGTTGGGTTCCGGTTACAGTTATCCCTTAGGTCTTGGCACGAGGCCTTGACACAGAAACTAAAGTTCGGCATTATGCATTTCATTCCTTATGAAAGTGGTTATTGATATTGTATGTGATTATTCGATTAGTAGAATATCCATGTGAATAAGTAAATGGAATTATTTCATTTTATTTATGCCATATTATGCTAAAGTTCAAGTTTAAAAGGCTTTTGTTTTAGTTATACATTGCTTTAAAGGTTTATGATTATTTATAAAAGTTTCCGCTATATTGTTATCCTTACTGAGCATCTAAGCTCACCCATTTCTATGTTTTATTTATCCCAGGTTTTCAATAAGTGTATTGTGATTGATATGCAGGGTTAATCCAAGGGAATAATGGAATTCGTGAAGGATTATTTATGTTGTTTTTTATGTTATGAAGTTTAATGTAACATTCATGTATGTAATCTATTTACCAAAACTTCTAAACCAATCGGTCCTTCGGGACTTGATTCCTTGTAACCATGCCAATATTATGTAATAATGCACCGAATCTGGGTAACTTGGGTCGGGGCGTTACAATTGGTATTAGAGGAAGTTTAGAAATAAACTTGGAATCTAGATTTAGATAAACTCTGATTAGAGAACATATCCCTAAGATAGACTTTGATGATTAGTAGAGAAGAAGCTCCTAGAATTTTGATATTGTAGAGATTTTGTGATTTTTCTGAACAATACATCCATGTCTGGATGTGAGCAGGTAGAGGCGGCTCTGGCACAGATGTCCCTAGGGGTAAAACCCGAAAACACCGCTTTGAGCTAGACTCGAACGGGAACTGGTGCAGGACAACGAGCCTTGCTACACTCTTGGTTACGACACTCCTGGGGTATATGCTTAGGATAATTCTCATTTTCTTTAGTAACCATTATGAAGGGTTTATGAGTATATACTTCCTCAAAGAAGATATTTTTATGATTATGGATTATATCCATAAACTGTTTAATTTATGTTAAGTTTTTCACAAGTTTGGGATTAGGTATTGCTATTCACAATCTAATCTAGTGTATTCCATTGTTTAGAAATGGCACCCAGTAGAAGGAATGAGAACTCCAGCAATACGCATGATCCAAAGAGTAAGAAAGATCATATCATTCATGGTATTAAGCTAGAATTTAGAAGGGAAATAGTCTCCCACGTGTTATCATCATATAAAGAAATAGTATCATGTGTTCATGAGATAAGTATAGAATTCTCGGAGTCCTATGGATTTGAAGGGGACCTAGAGAAGGAAAGGATAGTAGAGAGAAGGAAAGATAAAGGGAATAAGGTAAAGAACGATTTTCCCATATGTGATAACTGTGGAAAGAATCACCTTGGAAAATGATTGAAGGGAATGAGAGTATGTAATAAGTGTAGAGAAAACAGACACCAAGTACGTGACTACAAGGGTAAGAAAAAGGTTTTAAATGCACAATGCTTCATCTGCAAGGAGTTTGGACACTATACGAACCAATGTCCTGGTCATCATACTATGCCGCAAATGATGCTATTGGATAATAATCAATTTATGATGCTACCACAGATGAAGAGGAATGACTAGTGTTCTTTTGTTGTTATTTTGGAATTATTTCATTGAAGTTTTGTATCAATGATGTACTGGAAATAAATAAGGATTGTACTGTAGTACTATTTCATTGAGGATTTGAGATTTTATGGTACTAAGAAAAGTGACTCTACAGTGAGTTAAATTTTTTTGAAATTACATGGTTGAAGGAAAGATAAACCTTAATATGGTCCTAATATTGAGGTACTGATTTTGGAATAAGATATAGTTGGTTTGGGTAAATTATATTAGATATTCTTGACTGCCTTGAAACTGATTAAAGATTTGTATAATCCATTATTGTTGGAGTTTACAACATTTTTGGATGGATGAAGTATATCTAGTATTCTATAAGGAATAAGGGAGCATGAATGTAATCAATAAGGTTTTATGGTAATTCAGGATGTTTCAGTGTTTTAAAAAGAATACATGATGAAGGTATTCACATGCTATTACGGGGTCAAAAAGATATACATTATGTTTATCTTTCATATAAATTTTTTACTAAGAGTTTACAGAAGTATTTTGGATAAGTCTAAAGTTTGGAATGGATTAAGTTTCAAAGGTTATTTTTGGATTTTTATAAAAGGACAACACGCAGACTGTTTGACGACCCGTCGCGTCGGACAAAGCCGTGGGAATCGAACCCACAACCATAGTGAAATTGGAATTTATCTCCTACCACTGGACTACATGAAGTTCCTGGATGGTATAATGTAGTTTTTATTAAAGGGTCTAATATTTGAATTATAAATTCATTATATTTGGAACCCTGTACGATTAGGATAAATAGAGTATTTTTGAGTTGTATTATGTTTTGGGGTGAAATATGAGTTTGTTGTAGAAATTTATTAATAGATAAAACTCTAATTATAAAGTAAGTATATATCCTTATGATCTTATCCAATCTCATAAATAAATTCCTCAACATTAAGAAAAGGAACTTAGAACAAAAATGTTGTCCTAGATGGTAACTTAGATCATCGCAAATTTATGGCTTTGTGATTGTTGGCCTTTTCATAGCAATGTTCTCTACCACTCTACCTCAGATATTGATGGTTATATTTCTCTTCCATATCCAAATTTTACTACATGGAACCCCAGTATGTGTTATTTTCGGTAACCTTCATACTAAACACTCTTTATTTTAAATAGAGGCCTCATTAACCCATTTTTCGATGTGGGATTTCAACTAAGATATTTTGAAATGCAACCCCAAGTTTCAAATTGTGAGCATAAATTGCGAGGACACAATTTATTGAAGGAGGGGAGAATGTAACACCCCAAGCTTCCACGGTACGCTTCTCTTTGAATAATAGAGCAGCGTGTGTTGTACGCAACTTCGAGTTCTAACACACACCACAACCAATCAAACTAGCCGTTATGAATAGTAATAAACACTTTTTTAAATTTTATACATTTTATCTTCCAAAATGGACTTCGTTTTTGGATTTGGAATATCGAAATTAGCTTAGGGTGAATTTTTGGTACTTTTCTGATAACTTTAATATTTTGATGAATAGTGAAAATTACTAAATTTTAATTAAAAACAACTTTTTTAATCGAAATAATTAATGGTGATAAATTATGAATTTGAGTGGTTTTAAATTATATGTAAAATATATTTTTACCATTTAATCCAATGTTGGTCATTGGACATAATTTTACATTTAAACCGGACATAAACAAATGTCAATCTTTTGATAGTTACTGTTTCTTAAAAACACAATTTTTGTTTTCACAGCAGGAATTAATTTTAAATTAATAAATGAAACTTATATGTTTTGAATTTGGTAAAATAGAATTAATTATTGAATTCAGAATATCAAAATTAGTTTAGGGTAAATTTTTGGTATTTTTCTGAAAACTATTAATTTTTGATGAATAGTAAAAAACACTAAGTTATAGTTTAAAACCGAATTTTTCTTTAAATAATTATTTATTTTATTTAAATTATTTTATGACAAAATATATACATAATACCTATATAAGTTCAATTTAATTCATTGTAGTCAGTTTATAATAATTTTAGATATATAAAAATATTATTGAACTTTTCAACGTCTTTTACCGATCACCTAGGAGAATTTACAAATTCACATAAAACATAATTTTACCGCTTCTGTGAGTGGAATTTAGAAAATCTGAGAGACACGGTTAATATGAGGGAGTAAAATGTGGTTCAATAAGATAAAAATAATTTTTGGTGAATAGTAACTTTTTAATTTTATTTACCACGGTAAAAAGTAAATAGGGTAATTTAGGGTAAAAATAATATTAATATTACCCTAACACATGTCCTAATTCTATTGGAGAAGTTTATCTCAACCAAAAGAAAATTAGGAATAAAATATTATCATTTAGGTCCACTTGGATTAGATTAGGACATTTATTATTATTTAATTCATAAAAGAGTTAAAAGAGTTAAAATCAAAGTTTAATTACTAAAAAAATTTAATATAGGGTTATACATAAGATAAATTAGATTATAAATATTCATTAGAAAGCTAAAACGATTTCATACATAATTCTATTTTATTTATAATTTTTAGAAATTAAATAATTTAATTTATTTATGACACAATGGTGATGCAGTAATTACCAAATTAATGAAATATTAAAATAATTGATATTATAAATATAAAAATCAATGTAATTTGAAACTTTTTATGAATTACACTAATTTTAGTGTTTAATATGAAATATTAGGACTGGTTATATGAATTTTTTAGAAGTAATAATTTTGTTATGAATTTATCAATAACAAAATACTCAATAGTGTCAAAATTGACATAAAAGAGTTTTTAAAAACAAATATTTTATTATTAATTGATATTCTATTCCTAAAAATCTAATTTCGGAAAAAGGACTTATATCATGATAGTTGTATCATTAATGGACCACTTGGGGGTCTCTTAGATGTATATAGTATGTTTATTAACTATATAATATAAAAATACAAAGAGACATGGTAAATGTCAAACTATTTAACTAAGAGTTAAATATAAAAGATAAGGTTACTCTTGTGACCCAAACCTATCTAAAATCAATTGTTTGAGTTATCTTCGACCCATCCCCAACTTATACTTTGAATAATCCACTTTTTAGCCATTATAAATCGAATATGAATTTATTATAAAATAATACTTTAATTTTTTCCTAAAGAGCCCCTCTACCCCTTATAAAAGGACACCACTTCTAACCAATTCCTAACACCTCTCAAGACTTTTGGCTCGTCTAAACTCTACCCAATTAATCTCCCTACATCCCTATCCTCATCTTAGAATCCTTACCTTAGGCAGAAGGCACTTCAAGAGTCCTTTTTGGTTCAAACCAAAGGGAGTTACCCAAATTAAAGGTAACGATTTCTCTTAGCTTCTTTTCTTTTATTTTACTTCTGCAACCCCTAAAATATTCTTATTATTTTCTTTTGTAACAAAACCAGTATACTAACTATACTAGGATATTTTTATTAGAAGTATTCAAACTACACTTACACACACCTCTATCTAATGGGTGAGGAACATAATGTTTCTGTGGATGGAAACCAAACGCCTCACGAAGTGATGGTTGTTCAATTATCTCCTACCACCTCTCATGGTGGCCATTATGATGGCACTATAATTAAATAGGTTATTAATTACATTTATTTTATATATAAGCTTCTGTAATTCCATTTTATATCATACCATTATTCGTTTCATGTTGTATATATATACGATAATTTCATTTGAGGAAGTGCGGACTACCGCCCCCTCAAAGTGATATGACTCGTTCATACCATACGTGGAACGTATAAAGTATGGTGTTAATGAACTTAAGTAACATATATACGATATTATATTATAATGGAATAATAATATACCTATGTATAATTTGGTTTTTATTCGTTTTAAAATGAAAAATGAAATGGAAGTAGCGTTCGTGCGTACGTACGGATTACCGTCACCACGAACGCGATGAGATTCATTCCCCCATCATATCCATTCAAGACTAATTATCATTTGATGATTAAAAATAATGTTTAAGGACTTGATATCATTATGGATATGAATAATATACAACCTATCCATAACAAACACGGCTTACGTAATGAAGCATATAAAGGAAAACGAATTAGTTAACACCCAAAACGACGATAATACTAAAACATTATTAACAAAGAAATATTAAAAGATCATATATGATATCATATTTATGTATATGATTCTTGTATAATTTAATAACAATTGTTTAACTATTATACAGGAGGTTAAACTACACTCTATCAAGGAAAAGTACAAGGTAAGGGGTTTTCATCTCACTCCTTATTCCCGTGAGATTCATGTCATATTGCCACTATTACCTTTTGTGTGGTGTATGTACTGCCCATAATTGTAATCTTTGAGTAATACACTTTAATTTATCTGTATTTACATATTAATTGTATGATACCTCTTTCATGGGGTGCATGTTTTATAATTTACCAAATTGGTAAGGTTTTATTTCAAAATCTCTTCATTATCTGAGATTGTTTATATGTAATTATCTACTGGGACCTCTTTATCATCCACATCCATGTATCTTAAAAATGTATTTCAAAAAATTCTTACAATTTTAAAGAATATGGGTTCAAGTCATTTTTCCCTTTTTGACTTTTTATAAGATTTTTTTAAAGGAATCTTTCCGTCGTTTTCCAAACAAGGTCCTTTTTTAACCTTTTTGAAAGAATTAAGGTAAGAATGTATTTTTTTAACTTATATGGCGGGTACGACTATTTTCCGCCACTATAAAATCTTCAAAGATTCCCTTAAAATATTATAATAATATTTTTAAAGTAAATTCTTTCTTCTATAATTTTGCGACTATTAAATGATTTCAAAAAAAGAGATATTTCTCTCAAATAGTTTTGATTTCATCTATGTCAACATCCTTTGATGGATTTTAAGCTTATTTGAAGTTGAGTTGTTATGATACAAATCATCCATATAGTATTTAAGGTTATTTGATATGTTTGACTATGGATGAGTTATTTTTATGCCATTAATGGTTTATGATTAATGTTTTGGCATTCCGTATGCTAGTTTTAATACAAATGTTTATGTTATATTTCATCCTCTTCTTAAGATGAATGTGTTGGACTAGTATGTTCCGGGTTGGGGACCGGTAAAAGTAAGCCCTCCGGGTTGGGTCCAGTTACAGCAGACCCTCCGGGTTGGTGTCCGGTTATTAGAGACACTCCGGGTTGGTGTCTGGTTATTAGAGGAACTTCGGGTTGGTGTCCGGATACTAGAGGCACTCCGGGCTGGTGTCTGGTTATTAGAGGCACTCTGGGTGGAGTCCGGTTACAAAGTCTCTCCAAGATGGAGTCTGGTTACAGAGGCTCTCTGGGTTGGGCTCTGGTTATAGTTATCCATTAGGTCTTGGCACGAGGCTTTGAAATAGAAACTAAAGTCCGGCATTATGCATTTGCTTAATTATAAAAGTGGTTATTGATATTTCATGTGATTATTCGATTAGTAGAATATCCATGTTAATAAGTAAATGGAATTATTTCATTTTATTTATGCCATATTATGATAAAGTTTAGGTATAAAAGGCTTTTGTTTTAGTTATACATTTCCTTAAATGTTTATGCTTATTTATGAAAGTTTCTCCTATATTTTTATCCTTACTTAGCATCTGAGCTCACCCCTTTCTATGTTTTATTTTTCCCAGGATTCCAAGAAGTGTATTGTGATTGATATGTAGGGTTAAGCCAAGGGAATAATGGAATTTGTGAAGGATTATTTATGTTGTTTTGTATGTTATGAAGTTTAATATAACATTCATGTATGTAATCTATTTTCCAAGAATTCTAAACTGATCGGTCCTTCAGGACTTGATTCCTTGTAATCATGCCAATATTATGTAATAATGTGCCAACTCTGGGTAACTGGGGTCGGGGCATTACAGCAGCTCCCTCAACATGGAAGTTTCCATCCAATATGGAGCTATCAAAATAAAATAAACACCAAGCTACAAGTGAATCCGAAACTCAACATCAGGCCAAGGGGGTAGTGTCACAACCTCTTTAGGGAAGACATCCAATAATTCCCCAACAATTTTTGGAACCTCCTCTATCTCATAATCCCCTAGTACCACTGACATCTAAACCAATAAATAAATATGAGGACCCATAAGCTGACATCAAATTAGAAAACTTCGCACACCATTGAAATCCCCATGTCGTCTATCCATGTCTAAAAAACACAACTCTTTTTTGGAAGATGTAGAAAAAATCTTGCACGTAGTACAACTAGTAAATTCAACGGATGAAATTGTATGGTTACATTTGAAACAAGAAAAGATATCCATATGAATGATGTGGCCCCATCATCTGTCAGCATCCCCAGCACACATCAAACAAGATGGTATGACCTCCGACTGTTGTACACAGCACCAAGGACATGGAAAGCCTCTTTATGTCTAATCCTAGAGCATGTTCTAGACCAGTCTCAACAAAGAATTTTTAAGATCTTCAATCAGACAAGGGACAAATAAGAGTACTAAAAAAGATGATCAAACCTTGAATGATCTTTGGACGAACAATAATTATTGCCTCTATGGTGTGAAACTGACCACACCCACCTATGTGGTCCCTCTAATGATTACCACCTCCTTGACCATGTTCGGGTTGAGGTCCCTATAGAACATCCTGAGGTTAGCTTCCACCTGCTCTGTTTCCCCTCGGTGGAGAAGGAGCCTACTGTCCCTCTTTCTAAAATGGCTTGGCTGACAACTGCTGATGAGGTGAGCAATGAACCTTCCCACCTCCACCATACCGAGATCGAATTGGGAAATTTCTCTAAATTTTCCCATGATCTCCATAGATAAAACATAGCGGCCCCATGCATGTAGGATAGGCATGTGGACTAGAGGTTTGAAACAGAAACTACTATGGTTGAATCCCTAATGGCTAAAACCACAAAAACCTCGTTCCTTAGACCAGCCGATGGAATCCTTTACCTCTGAAGAACCATAACAGCTCCACTCTTGTAGTAGGCCTCATCGTTAGTTCATTCTCTCAACTACCTCCACCTTATTTTGGACCTCTAGATATGTCGACAAGGTGAAGGGAGTAACTTTCTACTAGGGAGAGGTATGAAGTGCCTCATCAAAGTGTGTGTCCAGAGACTCCTCATTCAGAAAGAGATTTATAAAAATGTGAAGGAGGACATTGAACGTGATCCCCAACTCATGTACCAACATAATCCCATTATGGATGGGGAGTATATCCTGTCACTTCTCATCATTCATGGTCGAAGAAAGGAATTCTTCCTGAAAATCCTTCTCAAAACTGACCAATAGTACATCATCCTCCTTTCTCTCCTATTCGTATAACGTTCACCACAAAAATATCGCTCCCCTAATTTGTTTAACCATCAACAGAACCTAGTACTTTGTTGGAGCCTAGTTCTGGGTAAAGGTGACCACATGTTTCTTGAGCCATCTCTTTGTCTCTATGTCTGAGACACTACCCTTGTACTTTCCCAAGAACTTCCTCTATAAATCACATAACTTTTTCTACCACCGGTCTTCCTCTTCCACTGGTTCAACCCCCCCGTCAATCTGTTAGAACGGCCTACTGAGCCTCCACATCCTGAGCCCCTCGTGGACGATGATTGGGTTTCATAGCTGAAAGGTATACAAGGAAATCATATTCCCAAGTAGTATGGAATCTTATTTAAGATTCATTTTAACTTTTTATTATTTAAAATCCATGAAACACCCAAATCAAAAAAAACACAATTCATCATGATGGATGTACCTCTTCTAGGGTCTCTACTCTATAAACAATGTAGCCTCACTTGGAAATTCAGTAAACTCAGACATTTTACATCAGATCATGGGGGGATCTAAAATCCCATGTACTATCTGGTCCTCCCTAGCCTATGTCACGCACCAAGATCACCAAACACCATTTACCAACCAACCCATTAAATCATCAATATTCCTAACTCTAAACACAATCCTATAACTTATCCTTCATCCTCTTATATCATTCATTCATGACCCCCTCCCTCCAAATATTCCCCTCCTAAGCTGGAAATGGAGAAAGTGAGATAATGACCCCTAAGTCCCACCTCCAGTAGGCCACGGGGTGGAAATCAGCACCAAGAGTATACAAATATAAAAAAACAGGTGGCATTACCATTTTTATAGTAACCAATATTGGGATATAAGATGTATCAAACATAAAACAACTCCATGAAAAATATATAAAACAATTACAAAACCATCCCACATGAATGTCTATAAAAAACTACTACAAATACAAATAAACTCCAAAGTAAATACCAAAACAACAAATCTAATAAGGGACACAGAAACTATCCAAATGTATAAGCTAGTAATGCATAACATGGTCCTCATATTCCTATTGGAAACCAGAAAACAATTTTTATATACACAGGTTGAGCATACAAGTATACTTGGTAGTGAAAACCAAAGTCTCTCATGCAGAAGTGGAGAAGCATACTAATTCCCCTGCGAGAAACAACAGAAACCAAAATCACCTAAAAAGTTATACTAGCCACCACAACCTCACCAAAGGAATGTTCACCAAACAATGAAATTCATGTAAAGTAATATAGTAATCACATCGATGATATGGTACCCCAAACCACATTCCCACTAATTAGCCACTCTTACACCCTAATGGAAAACATCATGTTGCTCCCAACTCTTCTGAAAGAACTACGTCACAAACCACCCACAAACATCAGGTCCACATACCACATCACATCCCACCTACACACACCTAGGCCTCTTAACTATATTTAATCCCCCTGGAAATCGCATGGGCCACAAACCACAACACATCCAAAATACACCTTGGAACCACAACACATGTCATCCTAAAGACACTTGGGAACTGCAACACATCTCATCTTGAAGACACATGGAAAGCACAAATCGCCCACACATATCTGGATGGCATACCACATCTTACCTAAATAGGAATTATATATCACCACCTAGATGATGGAGAAGGGAATAGCTGGGGGAAATCCATTCATCCTCCCATCAATATGTTTGTGAAAATACACACAACCCAATAACAATGGGGGTATTTGGCACATAGTGATCAACTATGGTGGGGTGTGTATAAAATCACAAGAAAGTAAAAGTTGTATATATATGTACCAAATAATAATCCGGACCTATGGGTTCTTAGAAAAACAACCACCCCATAACACTACAAACTTTTCTAATACCTCTAAATTCATGTATCAAAATGAACAATTATCACATCTGAATTTAATAAAAGAAATCCTCTTAATGCCTAATCATTTTGAAATTATTAAGAATTTACTAGTTATTTCATCCCTACTAGATAAAATAATGACCACATCACACAAAAAACCTCACAACCAAGCCAAACAGAGGTAGAAAACTATGATAAAACACCCTAATTTACATGCTCTCACAACTTAGCTCCCAAACCAACCATTACCATTATCATTCATCAAAGTCATGATGCCTTGTCCTTTCTCTTAATAAGAAGCCCTTCAACTTACAACTAAACCCATAAAAACACCTCATCACAACCATATCGACATCCGAACTACATACCCACACCACAATCATCACAGCCATAAACATCCATCTCCCCCAAATACAACCATTGGTAACCCCCCCCCCCCCCCCCGCACGAACATACCATGCCCCAACAACCATAAGATATCCTATATGTAGTCCCACTGCATAACAAGTTCATCCATTCCACAGTAAACCAATATATCAACCAGATATTCAATTACAGCACATGTACCACCCCATACAGACATCCACTCACCCATCCACAGCACCACATGATTAGCACAAGACCCAAGGCTGAATAGAATGACACACAACACAGATCCACACCAAACACACACTGTGTTTTTAAATTTGGTAGCACTCATTCTTTAATTCCCCATTAATTATTCATGGGTGATCACAGAACAAGTTCAATCCTAGGGTATCCATTTATTTAACAAGGTATATGTGATTAATCATATTTCCAATTTTACAGTAGTAATCCACATGCCATATATTTGCACAAACAGAGGACGCCAAAAGCCATGATTTTTAGTATTAATACCATTCACAAAATGTATCAAAGATAATAGATAAGACAAATGATCATCACTATCTTCTTCCTCACCCTTCATTTATTACTGATGTAATAAAACCTATTATCGTGACAAGTATGATTATCTTTATAACAGGTTTGATTATTTTGGTAACACTAGGATTCGACCATAAACACAAAGAGGAATTAGTGTACCCACCTTGTATGATACAAAAATAAAGAAAGAATAATGGAACCATACTATGAATAACATATGATCAACAACTCTTCCTTGTGTCAAAAATAGGGGGTGTGTGAGCTGCAGGAAGGACTCTAAGAGAAAACAAGATCTAAAGGCCACAACACAACATACGACTCCACATAAAAGACGCTCTGGGTGCACAATGAGAAAATGGAATGGTTCAGGGAAGAGAGGATATTGGTTTTTAAAAAATATAGATCAAATATAAATGGAAGGGAGATGGTTTCAAAGTACTCAATATTCGGATCATGATAAAGATTATGCAGTTTGACAATTTCAAAGTTCCCATGAACCTTATGAATTTAATATATGATTCATATCCTTTGAAACTACATTAAAACCACTTAAATATGATTGTTAACTCATTTAATATAATATAATTAATAAGAGGGGTGAAACTAGAAAAAAATTAAATAATTGGAAATGACTCATTGATGGTTGAGTCACTGATGCTTGACCTACAGATGCCCTGACCTACCGATGTTGAACCTACCATCACCCTACCTACTGATGCATGACCTACCGAAACATGCCCTACTAATGCCTGACCTACTAAAGCTTGATATAGAAACAACCAACCTAATGACATTGAGTCACAGAAAAGACCCACTGATGTTGAGTTATCGACATGACCCACCATTGGAAAAGTTGTAATTTTAGAAAAACTCTTGAAATGAGTAACCATGACTCCCCAAAACACCTCAAAACATTAAATTTTGAAAAAGTAATTGATCGGGGAGGTCCAAATCATTACATTACCAAATTTAAAGGATTTTTTAGGAGAATACCTTTACAAACATATCAAAGGATTCACATATTTCTTCTCTACTTTCATACCATAGGTAGTATTTGTGAGTAGGTAAAGTGGAAGAAATTAACATTTTCAATTGAATGAGCTTACAAACATCGGTTTGGTGGATTAAAACAAAGAGATTTTATTAAATATAATGAATTATATATATTATTTATGAAATTATTAATCCCCACCACTAGGATAACATCTATCAAAAAGGACATTTAGGACATCATATTGTCATTTGGAGAAAACAATTATGTGTATTATGAGGGATTAAGAATCTATTTTCTAGACACCCACATTAGGAAATTGAGGAGCATAAATTTGTTATTTCCTTTTATAAAATATTATTAAAAAATAAAAAAAATCATCTAGAAATAGAATTTATAGGTGCATTGATTGAAAATTATCCCAAAGAAGCCAATGGATTGATTGAGAAAATTTCTCAGAACTCACAAAAATTGGTACAAGAGGTATTGGAACAAGAGGTATTCATGAGGAAATAAATTATCATCCATCACCCTTATTAGATAATGGGATTTAAAAGATACCCTATTTTGTGACACAAATATTCTTGGAATAGGTGAGTTAACAACAAGAATTGGCTAAGGTATGTGGTTTTTTTTTCATTACCTAATCATTTTAATGACCAGTGCACTGAAATGCATGGAATGGAAAATTGTGTAGAAACCTTTCCACATAGGAAATTATAAAAAAAATAAAGGTTGGAGAGATCTTAACAAGGACTATTATGTATTGGGATGTCAATAAAAACAAGTTATAACCCCATACCAAAACTACTTTCAAAACAAACCCTCATACGAGAATTAATTCCAAAACCCACCACAATTTCAACAAAATAAATCTTCTAATCAACCATCATATCAAAATCCACCCGCTTTCCATGAACCTTTGAGTAGCTATCCATAAGAATAAAACCTCACGTGAAATAACTAGAATCCAATGTTGAGTCTCTAGAAGAAAAATATAATAATCTGGAAAACATGGTGGAAAGTATTGTGGAAATCCTATCCAAAAACTAGAAAAACTAACAAATCAAAATGTGTCAAACATAAAGGATAATTTCCACATGACAAAACCAAGAAGTTGAAATTAACTCCCACCATCTTCCACCATTTGACCTGCAATAGTAACAATTGTTATGTGGGAGAATAATGTTGGGAATTCATAAAATAATGTGAAACTATTCCAAGAAAAACTAAATAAAGAGGATGAGGTGAATGATAGTCTAATGATTTTGAGGAAAGAAACACCATTACATATACTGTAAAGGTATTACAAATACTTAACAACACCATTTTCATCATGGATGATAGAATCAAATGATTTAAAGAATAATTTCTTCAAAAAAAATTGGACACCATATGGAAAGTGGAAATTAATACCCCATGCTTGAAGAACTCAAAAAAAATAGATGTTATGGTAAAAAATTTATGTATATTTTCACCAAGAAGATGATAAATCACAGTAATTAGAGGATAAACCTGGGAAAAAGTGTCTCATCCCTTCTCAGACCATAGTTTCCAACCAAATGTCAAGATCTAGGGACGTTTTACATTCCATGAACCATTGGAAATTTAAATTTATATAATTATTTTTGTGATCTAGGTGATTAAATTAATTTATTTATTCACTCATTATTAACGTTTTTTTAAGATGGGATACTTGAATCCCACCAGAGTGGTGGTCTAGCTTGTAAATGGATCCATAGTATTCCCACTAGTTGTTCTAGGTGATGTACATGTAAAATTAAAAATATATCTCATCCCCAGTTGAATTTAATGTGCTGAATATTGATGAATATAGAAACCCATAACACTTACCAATTATTTTGGGGAGACCATTCTTAAGGAATATCAAAACCATCATTAAGTATCCTGAATGGACACTCATAATGGGGCCTAGTGATATCACTATATACTACAATATATTTGACTCCATGAGACGCCCATAAGATAATTACTCACTAATTGAAATATCCCATGAATTTGGTACTAATCAAATTGAACAATTAGGTATGTTCCAAAAATTCTTATCCTTTTGAGAGAAGTTTTATATTAGAAATATCACTAAACATGTGAATTCCAAAAATAGTAGAGATTATGATTACATGTGGAAAGAATAAGTAAAATCGTGTATCATATATTATTTTTTAAATGAATAAGAATAAGATATAGTTTCTTATGTAAAGTATTTTCATCCTTTGTATGTTTCCTTCTGTATTCCTTAAATATGGAATTAAAACCACTCACAGCTAATTGGAAGTATGTGTACCTTGGAGAGTGAGAGAAATTACCAATGATAATTTAAAATAATATATCAAAAACACATGATGAGTATTTTATTGATATTTTGAGAGATTAATTCCCAGAAATAGGGCATATCTTGTGTGATATCCCATGAATAATCTCCAAAATATCGTCAAATAGAATTCTTATTGAGGGATATTCCAAACTTGTCAGACAGCACAAAAGGAGGCTGAATCCCACCCTGATAATGGTTTTGAAGAAGGAGATCGATAAGAATGAAGAACCTAGAATAACAGGACATTGTGCATAGATTTTAGGATTTTGAATAATTTCACGCAGAATAATTGTTTCCTCATCCCTTTAATTCACCATATTTTAGATATATTGGCAGGTAGGACTCATTATTTTTTTTGGGTAGATTTTTAGGTCATTTTTAGGTACCCATTGCTCCCGAGGATTAAGAGAACACTACATTTTCTTATCCCATATGCAATTTCTTATATTAAAAGGATATCATTTGGATTATTTATTTATCTTAGTGAATTTCAATGGTTTTTTTATTTATATTTTAGTATCACGTTGCAGATTTTTTTGTGGTTTTCTTTGATGATTTCACAGTTTTTTGAAATTCTTTTGACCATTTTTTAAAAAATATGCAAAATTATTTTAAAAAATACATTGATAATAATATTATTTTTACATTAAAAAGGTGTTATGTAAAGGTTCATAGAGTAATTTATCTTGGGAATTTCATTTCATTGAAATGAATTAATTTGGATAAATTATAAATTGAAAGGATAAATTCATTTCTATTCCAAACTCTTGTGAATGATGTTAGATCATTTGTAGGACATTCAGGTTTCTACATGAGGTTTATCCAAGATTTTTGTAATATTTACCTCCCACTCTCTAGATTACTTTTGAAATATGCCAATTTTTATTTCAATGGTGATTTGACAAAATCCTTTGATGTTTTTAATATGAGATTGATTACACCACCAGTGATGTAACCACCAAATTGAGAAGAACAATTCAAGCTACTTTGTGATGCTTCCAACCAAGAAGTTGCACTAGACCATTCATATTGAATTTTGGGATGTCCAACAATCATTTTATTTTCCTTGAGAACCATATATGTGACCCAAATAAATTAAATAACCACATAAAATGAGTTTTTATAACTTTTCTTTATCTTTATAAAGGTTTGGATATGATCTTATTAGAACTAAATTCATTGTGTTTTTTGATCATGAAACTCGTAGGTACTTAATGAAGAATTAATACTCCATACTGAGGCTAATGAGATGGATGTTACTATTTTAGAAGTTCAACATATGAATCAGAGATAATAGGGGATTTGAGAACCAAGTAGTTGATGACTTAAGCAAACATCCCAACACTGTTGAAGCTAAAATTACATACAACGAATGACTAACAGGACAAATTCCATGATAGAAATTGTACTTGGTTAAAAGAAATTTCCTTGGTATACTGACATGGTCAATTATTTGGTAACTTATCATGTCCCGTGTTATTTAAATTACCACTGAATTCAACTTCAAAAATCTTAATCCAGATATTACATTTGGGAATATCCATTTCATTCGAAGAATTTCAATGATCAATTGAAAAGAACATACTTTCCTAAAACTAAAATTTATTTTCACTTTTATTTTTGTCACAAATTAAATTTTGGAGGAGAATTTGAACCTCAAATGACAAAAAGTAAGGTTTTAGAATCTATATTTTATTTTATCACCATTTTAATGATGCTCATTAATTTTTCAAAAGTTGTGAAAAATGTTAGTTTTCTTGTAAATATTTAAAATAGAAAAAAAATCCCCAAATATACTTGATTTTTGTGATATTGTTTTAGTATGGGAGATAGATTATATGGTATATTACCCAATTTTATTGGGAAATAATTATAACTTGTGTGTTTTTGATTGTGTATCAAAATGGACCGAAGAAAAATCCATTGGGACTGACCAGCTAATGTTTTTTGTGGTTTTGTTAAGGCTAGCATATTTTGTTGGTTTCAAGTGCCCAGAGCCATCATTATTGATTAGGGGACTCATTTTTGAAATAAGATAGTAGATTATTTTCCAAATAAGTATTTGTTTCATCATAAAACATCACATCACTATCATCCAAAGACTAATTCTCAAGCAAAAGTATCCATCAGGGAAATCAAATATATTTAGAAAAATAGTGTTAAACCGAGTATGAAGGATTTGAGACAATGTTTTAAAGACATATTATGGGATTAATATAAAACCTATGAAACTCTGATAGAAATGAGTCCATATTGTTTGATTTATGGGAAAAGTTTTCACCCACCTATGGAATTAGAACGTATGGAATATTAGGCTATTAGAAAGATGAATTTTGATCTCAACAGTGTTGAAAAATAAAGAAGATCATAGTTGTAGAAGATAAATTAAATTAGAATGGATGCTTTTAGAAATTCTAGAATTTAAAAAGAGGTAATACTAGTAGATCATGAGAATAGATCCTATTTAAAGACTTCTATCATGGTGTACTGTGTTGTTATTCAACTCAATACTCTGGTTGATGCCATGTAAACTTCATTCTATATGGGAATATCTGTTTATAGTTACTCAAGTATATTCTCTTGATGATGGGAATATTTTTAAAGGATGCATAGTTATATCTATTCATACTAAATGGACATAGAATGAAGAAATTCCATGGTACCACGCTATTAGATCCAGTATAGGTGATCAAAATCCACCATTCTGTTTATAAATAAAATTCATTAGGTCGTACCTCTCATTAACACTTTTTTCTTGACTAGATTAAATTAAAAATATATTTATAGGATAAATATACTTGAATTAATTACATACAATTCATTATTTTATTGTTTTGAGGGGATCCTTTTTAGTTTAGGATTTTCTTTTTTTTTTTGATTTTCCATAAAAATAATTATTATTATTATTATTTATTTTTTAAATTTTTGTGTGTTTAATTTTCAATTTTGGTGTATTGTTTAATACTGTGAGATCAAATTATTATTTATTCCATTATTTAAAACCATTATAATGAGTGACCCAATTTATCCCTTGAATCTAAGGTTAAATAAATTCTTAAAGTGACTTTGTTTCAAGCTTAAATATTTGGGAATTTCTAGAAAATCCAAAACAAATTGAATTCCATGGAACGTATCAATATCTTTATCCATGAAATCACTTTTTTGTGTGGCTTTTATAACTTGTGTGTCATATTCTATACATTTATCTCACATCTTGAGAGAACCAATCCATGCTTACTTTAACTATAATTTAATTTATTTCTGTCAAAACATGATGGTTTGAGGTACTTTTATTTTAAATTAATGATCCATTTCTTTGTTTTAAAACCTCCTTTATCAATTGAATCCTTTTTATTTTGTCTTGTCTTGTACATTAAATCACAGTATCTTTTAGAATATAGGAACAATATATTATGTTTTCCAGTTAACTAGCCAATTTTCCTTATCCAACCTATTCTTGAAGTGAAATATCATGATCAAGTTGAACATTATTGTATGGGGATCTATATTGTGTTGTGCTACATTATTCGGTGATACATTAGGTAAGAAAAATGTTTAAGATATGTGTTCACTTCTATAAAACCATTTTATTTAAATTTTTTTGTATCCTTTTGATTATTCATGATAAAATAAGTTATGCCTCTCTAAATATTTTAAAGGAGAAATAATGTTGTGCCTATTTAAATATTTCATGAAAAAAAGTAGAGAAATTTTATTTTCTCTCCTTAAATTTTGATGATTTAGGATTTAAATGAAATTTTTAAATATGTTTAGAGCTAATATTATCCAAGGGAAATGAGTATGGGACTGTACAAGAGTGACAATTAAAATCATTCAATTTTTCTTGGAAAAGATCCATTCCCTCCTTATTATGCCTTCGAATTTTTGACATCAAAATAATACCATACAATATCCATTAAACATACCTAAAAAATTCTCATGAGAAACTAATTTCTTTACTCACATCATGTTGAGATTTATGAATTTATCAAGCCAATGGTTATTATTTTATGGTCTTGGATGAGAAAATCCTTGTTGAAAATTGAAATTTGTGAGATAAGAGAAAACAAAAGTGAGTTATGTGTTTTGTGTAAATGGAAGGATAAATAAAGTGGAAATAGATCAAATGGTCTAAATTTAGAACTTTAAATAATTATTTTTTAGGATTTGTGATATCTTTTGTTTCTTGGTATTAAATTGGGGGATCTCATGAACATGATTTTTCAATTTGGATTGATTTTATTATGAGGATTACATGTCTAGGAGTCCAATTTATATGTGTAGGTGAATTGATAGAACTAATATTTTAATTAATTTTCAAGTTTATTTCATTTATTTAATCAATTAAAATTTAAAATTTTGAGCAGATTTACATTATTTATTGATATTTTGGTGAATTTTGGGTTCAAATGTGAAATTTTCTTAATTCTGTAATTTTAACAATTTTATATCACTTATGTATTTCAACCCAAACTTTTAAAATATTGATTCGAAGAGTGTAATTATGTTTTATAGACTCTATTTTTCATTGGATTCAACTTCTTAGTATAGACCCTGAGTCTATTCAAATTTCTAAAGGCTGAAAAAAATAAATCAGGTTGAAAAATTCTTATTGCCAACACAATGGACCTCACCTAAATAAAAGAGGCATATCTCGGATTACATACCTCAAAATGATGTGATTCAAGATGGAAATGAAATAAGACTTGAAATATAATGTGAAAAATAAACACAATGAAAAAAATATCTCATGAATTTATACTTTTAATGTGCCCAATTAGAAGGATATGAAAAGACTCCTTCAAGAAAAATAGTTTCTCCATTAATATAGCCATAACTTCTTGTAAAAATTTCTAAATTCACTTGAATTTGTATTATCGATTGACATGAAAATTTAAAAAATCTGTTAAGAAGGTTTCCTGGTGCATCTAGTCTATCTGGAGGTAGGAACAATAAAAAATTATATCGTATACCTTCTAGATGAGAAAATTTTCAATTCTTTTTTCTCTCTCTTTTATTAGTCTTAGTTTTGTAATGCCCTCTTCTTCCCCTTTCATTAGAGATACCCTTCACATAGAGGGTTAAATTTCTTAGATATTGGGTAAGTGGAGGTTATTCTTTTTTAATTCTTGAGTTCTTACTCATAATGGTATAAAATAAATTATCTCTTCTACAAAGTTGATTTCAATTTCAAATAGTAGTTTTTATTATCAAGTACAACCATATTTGGTTTTAGACTCTATTTTTGATTTTGTATTTTTCAATTATCATTAACTTCCTCGACTAGGTTCTAGTTTATATATGATGTAATAAACCTTGTACTATTGGTGAAGTACATAGAGATCATCAGTACGCATGGGATGGGTATTGGATATTCTTAATTTTTTGGGATAAACATGACCCAATTGGAAATTTCCTATGTCAATTATGGTTATTCACTAAAACTATTTTTCACATCGGAAAAAGATTAGACAAATTTGAGATCTTGGTAAATTTTAACCTCACCATCACTTTTGGACCAAGGGAGTGAGAGTAATCGATCATGGAATCTCACTTTAATCAGATTAGTATAAGAGTATGGTTAAGTTAGAACTAGGATAGCATTGAAATTATAATACTGACCCTATCCTGATCTTCATTCTCATATAATAATTTTCAATCACTTTATTTGTCAACAATTTTTAATATTTTTCTTAATTTCATTCTTTTCCATGAAAAATAAATCAATTTCAACAACATCCCATTTTCACTCTAATTAAAGGTGAGAGCTAGATTTGTGTGTGCTTCTCTTTGAAGACAACCTAGGATAACCACATTTCTACATATTTAACATATAAAATAATTTTTTCCTAACACTCAATGATAGTCATGTGTCTAAACTTGGTTCTATTTCCGAGGATGTGGTTCCAACAGTCTAATTATTCAAATTGCATGAATGTAAGAAATAACACTAACCATTTCCCCATTGATGCTGAAATTGTAAGAAACTTGTTGAATATAAATAGAAATATTAATTTTCAATATGAATTTGAGTAAATTTATCTTATAGACTCGATTGAAATTACAAGTGTTTAATATGATCATATCATTAGGTCTTGAAATCACAACCAGACACTAAAAGTCATGTGTCTACCATAATTCATTGATAAAAAACCCAATTTCTATTATAGAGTCACAAATTCATTTTGAGTTGAAACCTAACATGATCTCATTACTTCCAAAATATCAAGGATTGGAAGGATATGACCCATGAAAACATATTAAATTGTTTTCATATGTCTACTCTACATTTATACCTCGATGAGTAGCTAGGGAGAAGGTAATGTGGGAGAGTATTTCCATTTTCACTAGAAGAAGCTTCCAATGATTGTTATACGGATAAAAACCATGATATGTGCATGACTGGAATGGATTATTGAGTTTATTCATGAAAATATTATTCCCCACCTCTATTATCACAACCATAAGAAAATATATGTATTCCATCATACAGTCATTTGAAGAAAAACCATTATGAGTATTATGATTGATTTAAGAAGCTATGTTCCAACGGACCATATCATTCAATTTAAAAGAATCAAATTCTTGTTTGATTTTATCAAGGGTTATTGTATAATGATATAAGCCTTTTGGACACATCATCTGGAGGCGTATTGATTAACAATTCACTAGAAGAATCCAAGGGCTTCTTTGAGATGATTTATCATAAATCACACCAATTTTGTATAAGAGAAACTGAAAAAACATGTATTCATGAGGTAATAACTTCTAATCCACCACCCTTATAAGAAACTAGTATTGAATACCTAACCAGTTTGGGGAGATATATTGTCCTAAAATAAGTGAGTGAACTGCATGAGCAAGCTAAGGTGTGTGTTTTATCCCCATCACATAATCATTTCACTGACCAGTGTTCAAAAATACAGGGAATGAAAAAATTTTAAGTATACATTCAACTGAGTAAGTTCAAAAAAATCAAGTATGGAAAGAGTATAAAGAATTCCAATATATATCAAAATATGTATAATCAATGTAGACCCCCATACCAAAACCATTTTAAAGAACAACCCCTATCCTAGTAACAATTCAAAAACACAACACCATTTCAACAAAATTAGTCTTATAAATAGATTGCCTGTTGAAAACCACACACTTACCAAAAAAAATATTTGAAGATATCGACTAGAAAAAAACCTCATATGAAACAACTAATATATAAGTTTGAGGATCTAGAAGATATGTTTTATAAGTTGGGAAACATGGTGGGAGTCTTGTGGAAATCCTATCCAAAAACCTAGGAAAATACCAGCTCATAAATTAAAAAACACATAGTATAATGTTGAAATTATAATAATGAGAAGTGGAAATGAACACCCACCACCATCCACCCTTGAACCGGAAGCTAGACCACCTATGATGAGAGAGAATGATGTTGGGAATTCAAAAAAACTCTGTGAAATTTCTCTGAGGAGAGGAAAAGAAAGAGGATAAGGATAAGTATATGCGAAGTAGGTTGAGAAAAGAAACACCATTAAATAGAAAATAAAGGGGGTATTAAATACATACCTTCTCCATTTAAATCATGGATGATTGAATCAAAGGGATTTCAGGAAAATGTTCTTCAAAAAGAAATTATGGACACCATCCAGAAAGTACAAATTAATATCCCACTACATTAAGAACTCAAAATATTCCATGGTACGATAATTTTTTGAAGGATATTTATACCAAGAATCAGAAACAAAAGGCTAATGAAAGGATCAGCTTGGGAATAAGTGTCTCAACCCTTATCAGATCACATTTCCCATCCAAATTTCTAGATCCTATGATATTTTCCATTATATGCACCATTATCTCCATAAATTTATTTAATTTTTTATGTAATATAGGTTATTAAATTAATGTATTCACTCACTTTTTATACACTTATCTTCATATATAATACTATAATCCCACCCGATTGGTTGTATAGCCTCTAAACATATGCTCAATTTTCCCAGTGGGAGTTTCTGAGGATGGCCCTGTGAAATTCAAAGATCTCTTATTCCAAACTGACTTCTTTGTGTTCAATATATAATAACATAGAATCACATCACACTAACTCATCATTTTATGTTGACATTTCTTATATATTACCAAAATCATCATCAATGTCTTTGAAGGGACACTCAAAATAGTGTTTTTTGAAATCACTATCCACTTAAATATTCTATACTCTATGAAACACCATTTAGATGATCAATCTCTCTTTGAAAAATCATGTTGGGAGTGAACCAAATTTAGAATAATTTATGTTCCATGAATTTTCATCCTTATGTGAGAATTATTCTATTTAAAATTTCTTTGCGCATATGGAATCACAAAACACTATTGATTCTGATTTCATATGTGAAGAAGAAGTAAAATTTGATTTAATTGATGATTTGTTAAATGGTGAAGAAGATTATATGATTTATTGTTTGTAGGAGTTATGAATTCTTTAATTGAGAACCTCTATTTTATTTTATCCATTGATCATCCCCAAGATCTGGATTTAAATCCATTTCCCCAGGATTTGAAATATGTGTGTCTTATGGAGGGAGATAAATTACTAATGATAATTAATAAAAATATATATATAACCCAAGAATAATATTTGATTTATATTCTTTAGATATAATTACTATGAAATAGGGATGAAATTAAGTGATATCCCAAGAATAAACTAAAAAATATGATCGAATAGAATTCTTCTTGAGGGAGATTCCAAACTTGTCATATAGCCCTAAAGAAAACAAAACCCCACCATAATTTGGGTTGTGAAGAAGGAAATTGAAAAGATACCAGAATATGGGATCATATATCCCATTTAAAATTCACAATGGGTCATCCTCATCTATGTATTTCCAAAACAAAAACTATCCTAACCATTAGGAGGAAAGAATATAATGAATTTAAACCTTTGAGAATTCATAAATAATTGGAGAGTGTGCGTAGATTTTAAGAAGTTTAATTAGTTCACTCAGAAAGTTCATTTCCCCATACAATTCATTTACCAAATGTTAGAGATATTGGTAGTAATAACTCATTATTTATTTTTCGATGGATTTTTAGGTTATTTTTGTGTATCCATTGCTCCTTAGGGTTAAGAGAATACTACCTTAATTTTCCCCTTCAACACTTTTGATATAAAATGATTCCATTTGTATTATGCAGTGATCCATGTATGATTCATTAGTTCATGTTAATTATATTTTTTGATCACATTAAATATTTTTTTGAGGTTTTCATGGATTATTTCACAGATTTTGGAAATTATTTTAACTATTGTCTTAAAAACATGAATACTATTTTTAAACAACTGAATCAAAAAGAATATTGTTTTAAATTTTAATAAATAACATTTCATGGTTAAAATATTTATTTTCATTGGTATTGAGTTTTCAAAAAAGCATGTCAAGTGGATAAATCAAAGATTGAGGTGAAAAATTCATTTCCTTGACCAACTTGTGTGGAACATGTTATATCATTTTTAAGACATGAAGGATTTCACATAAGGTTTATCAAAGATTTCAATAGAATTTCTCTCCCTATATCTTGATTACATTTGTAATATTCTTATTTTTTTTCAATAGTGATTTTTGGGAATCCTTTAATGGGTTTAATAAGAGATTCATTACACCAGCAATGTTGTAGCCATCAAATTGGGGAGAATCATTTGAGTTACTTTGTCATGCTTCCAACAAAGAAGTTGGTGAAGTCATTTGTCAATGAAATTAGGGAAGGAGTCATGTCATTTATAATGCCTAAAAAACCTTAAATATGACCCAATTAAATTACACAACCACATAAAAGAGATTTTGGTAGTTTAATTTTGTTTAGAATGTTTTTGATCATATCTCTTGGAATTAAAGTCAGTGTGTTTTTTATCTTGCATCTATTAGGTACTTAATGAAAAAGGATGAAGCTAAACAGAGGCAAGTGAGATGGATGTTACTATTTAACTATTTCAACATATAAATCAAACATAATAATAGAGTTAAGAACTAAGTGGTTGATCACTTAAGTAGGCTTACCAACAAAGCTGAAGCTGAAATTCTAGACAAAGAACCACTGAATGATCACCTTCCAAGAGAGTAGTTGCACTTGATTGAAGGAGAATGGAATTGTTGTGGTAAAATGGTAAATTATCTAGTAATATATTTTTTCCTATTTAATTTAAATTACCACCATATTCAAAAAACAAAAATCTATATCCAGATATTACATTTGGGAAGATCCATTTCTTTGGAATATTTTCAATGATCAAGTAATAAGAAGATGATTTCTTGAAACTAAAATTGATTCTATCGTTGATTTTTCCACAAATTATCTCATGAAGGAAAATCTAGATCTCAAATTAAAGAAATTATGGTTTAATAATCTATAATTTATTATCCCATGATTTTTAAGGATACTCGGGATCTTGTAAAATGTGTAAAAAATGTTAGTTTTCTAGAATTATTTCTAAGAGAAAATAAATTCCCCAAAAGCCACATAATTTTTAAGATATTATTGATTTCTAGGGGATATATTTTATTGGACCTTTTCCAATGTCATTTTGAGATTATTATATCATTACTTTATTTTATTATGCTTTAAAATATGTCGAATAAAAAGCCATTAGGACTAAAAAATTTACTATTTTTTTGTAATTTTGTTTAGGCTAATAGATTTTGTTCATTTGGAGTTCCTAGAAACATCATCAGTGATTATAGGAACCAATAATATATTAGGGTAATGGATGATTTTAGGAAAAATTATGGGTTTAATTATAAAACATGATATCCCAATCATCCATAGAAAAATGGTCAAGCTGAAGTGTCCAATAGGGAAATAAAATGAATTTTTCAAAAGATTGTTAAACTCAGTAGGAATGATTGGGGGGAAAAGTTGGGAGACACATTATGTTATTACATGACATACTACAAAAACATGATAGGAATGTGATAATATATGTTCAATTATGTGAAAATTTATCACCTGCATATATAATTGGAACATTAGGAGTATTCATCTCTGAGAGATATGGATTTGAATCTTGAAAGTGCTGGAAAATACAGAAGATTGCACTTATAGGAGATGGAGGAAACCATAAGGTAATATTTTAAAAATTATAGGATTTAAAAATAGAGAACAAGAGTATCCAATAATATGTTAATCCAATAAAAAATCTTTATTAATAGAGACACAGTACTATTATTCAACTCATGAATCATGATGATTCTAAGTAAACTTCAATCAAGTTTGGAAGGTCCATTTATAGTTACTCATGTATATCATTTTGGTGGTGTGTTGGTTTTGAAGGATATATATTATGGGTCATTCACTAATAATGAAAATTGGATGAATAAATTATATGGTACCATGCCATTAGATCCAAGGGAGGGGATAACACTCCTCCAACATGTATATCAGTAAAATCTACCAAGTCGTACCTCTCCATAACACATTATTACTTACTGAGATATAATTAAATATATATTTACATGTTATATCTACTTGATTTAATTATAGACACAACATAATTTTAATGCGGTGTAGGGAACCTTTTTAGTTTAGTAGGTCAATTCTTTGTTTGTTTTTTAATTTCCAATAAAATAATAATAATAATAATAATTGTGTTTTTTCATGTTTTTGTGTGTTTATTTTTCAATTTTCACTCACTTTTAAAAAATGTGAGATCAAATGATTATATTTTATATTTTTTAAACATGTTTCAATGAGTGAACCAATTTATCCTATGAAACTGAGAATAAATAAATGGTGAAAGGGATTTTGTTTCAAGTTCCATTCGTTGGGAATTTCATGAAAATTCATCATATTTTATAATCTCATTCCACATCTAAGTGTCTTTATCATTGAAAGCACTTTCTCATGGGGCTTATGAATCCTTTTCAAAATATTATTTATATTCACCAAACATCTTGAGTGAACCAATCCATGATTTATTAAAATTTAATTAGGTTTATTTCTATCAAAACCTAAGAGCTCGAGGTATTATTGTTTTAAATGATTAGCCTATTCATTGGATTAAATCCCCTTTTTCAAGAGAATACATTTTAATTTGTCCATGTACCCCTTAGAATACATTAACAATATATTACGTTGTCCACATTACAAGAAAATTTTCCATATCCAACCTACTCTTAAATTGATATTGAATGATCCAGTTGAACTTATGTGTTGGTATAGTTGTATTGTGTTATGATGCATTTTTTAGAAATACATTGGGTGGAAGAAAAATGATGAAGATATATGATTTATTCTAAAAACCCACTCTGTTTATATTTTTTTACTTTCTTGTTATTTAATGAAAAATAAAGTTGTGAATTTGTGAAGCTTCCGAAGGAAACAGGGAAAGTTGTGTCTATCTAGAGATTTCTTTTAAAAAAAGAGAAATTTTATTTTTTGGATGGAATTTTGATGGTGTGAGATTTCCATGATATTTTAAAAGATGTCTAGAAGTTATTTTATACTAAGTGATGAGAGTTGGAGACCGTACTTAAGTGAAAATTAGAATCATTCATTTTTTATTCAAAAAGAGCCAGGCCCTCCTTATTTGGTTCGAGAAGTTTTGACATTAAATTCATAAAAATTAAAAGATACTAAACAACCCTAAAAAGTATTATGATAAAAAAATTTCTCACATTAGGTGGATATGTAAAAAAAATTCATTCCTATGGTGACTCTTATATGGATTTTGATGAGAATATCCTTGTTGAAAATTGAAATTCCTTTGATGAGATAAAATGAAAGTGAGGTAAGGGTTTTATGTTTATGGTGGGATAAATAAAGTTGAAATAGATTGATTTATATGATTTGTGAACTTGAAATAATGGTTTTTTTGAGGAGGCGTGATATATTTCTTTATCTTTGTATTGAATTGTTAGATCTCAATGTCATGTGTTTTGAATTTTTTGATTTTATTTTGAGGATTACTTGTCTTGGAGTCTATGTTCTAAGTGTGGGGGAATTGATGACACAAATATTTTCATTATTTTTATGTGTATTTAAATTATTTAATACCTTCCAGTTTTATAATTTTATGTACTTTACATAATATGTGTATTTTTCCATAATTTTGGTCAAAAAATAGAAAATTTCTTAATTATGTAATTTTAATAGTTTTTTAACACTAATATATTCCACACATAACTATTAGAGTATTAATACTAATAGATTTATTCCATTTTAAAGACTTTCCTTGTTCATGGGATTAAACTTCATAGTTAATGACCAGATCCCATTCGAACATCCACATGCCTAAAAAAAACAATAAATTTTTCAAATTCTTCTAGACGGTAGAATGTACCCGACCTCAATAAATGAGACATATCTCATCCTTCCGACCTCCAAGTGAAGTGATTATATATTTAAATGAAATAATACTTGAAGGATCATGTGAAAATTTATTTAATTTAAAAATAGATCATTAATTAAGACTTTTTATGCATCTAATAAGAGAGAGATTAAAAGTCTCCTCGGTTAGAAACATTCTTCTCCATTAATTCAAAAATAACATCATGTTAATGTGTCCAACTTATTTGAAATTTTGATAGTAAAAATCCAATATAATTTCAAAAATCGTTTAAGAATGTGGATTTGTTATTTTGATAATATTGTGGGTAGAACATGATAAAATTTCTAGAGGACATATTTTAGAGGAGAAAATTTTTGTTCTATCTTTTCTCTCTTTTTTCCTTCTTAGTTTTTTAGTCCTTTATTCTTCCCCAAACATCATGGATAACCTTCCCATGGAGGGTAAAACATTTTAGTTATTGGGTTAGGGAAGGTTTTTCTTTTTTAATAGTTTATTTTTTACACATAATTGTATAAAATCTTTTATCTCTTCTACGAAGTTGATTTCAATTTGTAATAGGGTTTTTTATTATTGAGTATGATTGAATATTTTTTTATATTTTGTTGTTTAATTTTATTAATCAATGATCTTTATCTCCAATATATAGGTTCAAGTTCATATCTGATGGAATAGACAAGTCCTTAGTGGTGAAGTAATCAGTGATATCCAGTATGTGTTAGAGGGGTAGTAGATATTCTTGATTTTTTGGGATAAACAAGACTTGGTTGGGAATTATATAAGTAAATTGAGAGAATTTGATACAAATCTATGACACATAAGAAGGATTTTACACCAAGCTATGATATATAAAATTTTACTCTAATAATCTCAATTTTACTAAGAGAGTAAGAGGAAGTGTTCATGGAATCTCACTTTAATTAGCTTTGTAAAATAGTGTTGTTAAATTGAAACTATGATTGCTTTATAATTGGAAAGATGACCCCAAATTAATAATCATTATAATATTATAATTTTCAATCACATTAATTGTAATTTTTTTCAATATTTTTCATAATTTCATTTTTTTGTTTCATTATTTTCTTTTCCAAATCATACAATTTAAAAAACACTAATTTTTTCCTCTTATTAAATGGGATGGATTGATTTTTGTGCACTCTTCTCCAGAGACAAACTACCTTAACCACTTTAATTAATTTTTAAATTAACAAAAAAAATTCCATGCATCATGGTATAAATGTGTTACTGGCCTCTACACTTAGGGTGGTTGACCTACTTAAATTATTAACGTAATTTAATAAAAATTGAACCCCTATATCTAATTAACCAAAGTGTTGAAGCCCCTATAAATCTTCATGTACTGAATTGACATATTTTCCAATAATAGGTGAGGAAATATATTGAACCGTGAGGAATGGGATATAGTAACCCCAAAAGGGGCATGATTTTTATTTAAAATTTAATTTAAAGAGCATAGTGGCACTGGAGATAAGTAACCAAGAGACTCCTCGGTAGTGAGGGATGATGAATCAAGGTGCATGACCAAGGGGTTTTCCATGAGAGATGCCCTAGAGACACCAATATCATTGAGATTATCATGTAGTGAATGTTCCTTTCCCACTAGGACAAGATAATATTTTTGGTTAGAATATACAGTGATTGTAGGTTTGTTTAGGTGTTCAGAATGACCAAGGATGCTCAAAAAGGGAGTGGGGATATGGTTATTCCTCTGATGTGACTCTCATAGGAAGACACATAGGCCTTAATGAGATATATAGAAACCTAGAATATTTCCTCAAGACTTATTACCCAACTCAGAGGTAAAAATTAAGATCTAGAAGAGAAAGTTTTGGGTATCACCCTAGAACCTGTACTGATGGCTAAGACATGTAGACTATGTGGATAAGTTAGGCATGTGCATTCGACCAAAAAAATTATTTTTTTATTATTTTATTTATGTTTAGTGATATGATATTTTATCAAAAACATTGTAATTAGATATTGGGCCCAAATCATATGTGTCTTTTAGATTATTGGGAATCATCCATCATAATTGAAGGACATTAGGATGCTCTGTATATTTTGAGATCCAGTCTCAGGATATTTTTTGGGAAGATTACTAGTTTGATTAGAATCTAGTGTGAGTATGTTTGGTTAATTCTTGGATTCCCGGATGAGGATTTTAAATCCACAAACCCATGAATTTGGATTCATTATATATAAGTGTTATGTGTTTTTTTAAATACAACTAAAAAATAGACAGAAAATTATACATTGTAGGACCATTTTCTATCTTGGTTTTAAAGGATCAGAAAAATTCATTAAAATTCAAAAAAAAAAATAAATTTTACAAAAAATTACTTCATGTTTTATTCTGACTTATATGAAACAAGCAACATTTTAAATTCTATTGAAAAATTAATAAATAAATTTAAACATAAGGTGAGAATTAAATTTCCTAGTAAGGGGTGTTAAAATTAGTTAAAAATATTATGAAAATTACTTTGAAAACATTTAATATCATATAAAAAATATTACATATATATCAAAAAACGAAAATATTGGGTATATGAAAAATTAATTTTCAAAACCTTTTAATTATACTTATCATTTTCAAAATCGTTGAAAAATAAGATTTGAAAAATACATGGATTTCTCATTAAAATCATCTTAAAATAATAAAATTTTATAGATAAAAATGATATTTGGAAAATATCATGACAAAAATGTGGAAACATAAAAATATAAATTGTAGTATATTGTCCAAATAGTGGTCATGGAATCACTCCCCATATCATATCATCTCATTATATACACAAGACCCAAATTTTTAAGAAACTAGTTTTAGATAATCTGTCTTTCTCATTCATAACCCATTAAAAACCTATGGGAATCGTACATATGTTTTTTTTAAAAAAATAATTTATCAACATCTAATATTTATAGAATAATCCTTTTAAATAGAAAATAATATTTTAAAAAATAATAACTTAAATTTAAGAGACTTGAACATTAAATATTTGAAATTAAAACAAAAGCTTGTATTAAAATGCATAAAATGAAAATACAAATTATAGAAAATGGCCATATATAAAATCTTGAATGAAAAAAATACATGATAAATATATATTTATCTGAAAATAATAATTCATTCAAAATAACCCCCTTATTATGAGTTCGACTCATCAAATACATTTCTTTATCTCCCTCTTCTTTAGAAAATTTCTTAACTTGACACAGTAAGACCATAAAAGATTATGTCATGCAAAAACTAAGAACATTATAATGTGTATAGGGAAGTGTAGAAGATAATTAGGTAGTGTATAGTCTATGTTTAAAGATCATGGTGAAGATATTAAATGTAGAAAAGAGTCCCTTTTTATAATTAAGTTGAGGAGAAATTTTAGAATTACATAAAATATAAAAAAATAGGTCTAATATAGGGGTAAAGACTTCAAAAAGCCCTAAAATCATATTATATCACATTTTAGATATTATATTATCATATTTTTTCATATTAAATATTTTTTGGATTTTAAAATAAGTTAATTAAATATTTTATTCATGAAATATACTTTTTTTCAAATTTATCACAATTCATAACTATGACTTTAAAAACATTAAAAAAGTTCCAAATTAGAAAAAAATATTTTATTATATATTATAAATTTCATATTAATATATATAAATAGTTTATTTACATAAAAATTGAAATTTTATTTATTATAATTTTTTTTATATCATTTATTTGACTTGATCAATAGTTAAATTATTTCTTCATCATCATTATAAAGGAAATTAAGGTAATTATTTATTCCATAATAATTAAAACTAAATTTCCACAAATAATATTATTTATTATATTTAAAACTACTATTTATGTTCTAGTAAATATGATGTAAACCCAGGTATTATGATGTTATACTAATTGAATGCCATATTGTGAACAACTTTACTTTCGTTTAGAAAAAATATTATAAGAATCTTAATCAAATCCATGTGGCTCCAAATGGACTTTAATTATACCCTTGAATAAACATGGTTGGGATATAGTCAACCAATGAGATTTATGGAATATTTTGGGTCATTTATTGGTTATTAAAATTTTAATTAAAATCACTATACTAATTTTTCGTCTTCTTTCACAAGCACACATCAGCATTGCAAAAACATTAAGGATAATTATTTCATGTATAAAAATTAAAAAAATTAATATCATAAAAATAAAATAATTAGGTTAAATATAAAATTTTATATTCCATCATTATTCTTACGCCTCAACCCCAAAATCCTAGAGTCTATGAATTATTTTAATACATTGTCATGATTACAAGGAAGCAAATCCCGAAGGAATGATCAGTTTAGCGGTTTTGGAAATCAAGATAGCACATACGAACCTTACATTTTAATTGAAACTATAAAATAAAACATAGAGAATCCTTTGAGAATGCCACTATTTGAATTATTAAACCCTGCATATAAAACATCTTGGCATCATGAAGAAAATAAATCATTATAAAGTGGTAAGATCAGATTCTTAGTAAGGGAATGAATATAGATAAATATCTCATAAATAAACATAAACAATAAAAAAAATTCAAATAACTAATATCACATTCCATTAAATCATAATATTGAGCATAATATGACAGGAATAAAAGTTGATTGAATATAATATATAAATAATCACATGAGACATATACTAAACTAGGGATATTTTAATAGTGAAATAATCACATGGAATATCAATAACTAATCTCAAAATGAGGGAATGAATAATTTAGGATGTTTGAGATAATTGGATCTATCCTCAAAATAGATACTTTCAAGATCTATCATCATGATAGTTGATGTCTGTGGGTAGAAACCCATCTGATCTATGTCAAGGCCTATCCTCCTTATAATTTAAAACTACTTGAAAAAAACGTGAAGGGTTTTTCACCAATTGATTTTGTCTCATAAGACCTACCAATGAATCTAGGGTATATAGATGTCCATACCCAGAAATTGCTATGTCTAATGGATTACTCATATGAAAACATAAACTACATTAACATTGGTATTGAAAAACTAGAATATGAAATGTGAATACTTTTACCATAAAGCGTGAATGGTATTAACATAGCACATCTACAGTCAAACAGATAAAAATCATGTCAATAAAATAATTTATATTTAATTATAAGAGACTAAACTCAATAAAACATAAAATTAAACAAAGGATGTAGACATATATCAAAATACTCAAACAAAATTATTCGAAATATCTAGAAAAAAATATACTTTTATTTGAAATAATTAATTTAAAATACATGATTTTATAAAATAAGAGATTTAAAAAAAGGTTTTTTACTTCAAAGTGTCCAATAACACATTGAAAAATTAGAGATAAATTCAAAAATTAACATATTAAATTATTCATGCCCTTATAAATAAATCTATAAAATGCATTTTTGAAACATGGAATTGAATGAAAAATATTTTGAAAAAGAAATATTCGAAAATTTTAAAATTATATTTTAGTTAAATATTTCCTTAAAAAACCATAAAAATTATACTTTTTATGAAAAATAAGAAACATGGACGTGGATGATAAATATGTCCCAGTAAATACATACATATAAACAATCCCAAATTATAATGATATTTCGAAATTAACCCTTAACTTAGGTATGATTCTTCTCATACATGTCTAAAACTACTGTATAGTTGTTTTAAAAATATTATTAACTTGTAATTAAATTATAATAATATTTATTATATTTTAAATGATTCATTTATGACTTCATATTACCTGTTTCAAGTTAAAGAAATATATCTGGTAATAAATACTTTTTATATCTTAAGTGTTCTGACTCATTATTCTTAATCCTATTACATAGATCATGACTTTCTTACTTCAAAAATATAAAACATTATTTATATATCAAATATATATTCATTATATAAATATATATATATAGATATATATATATAAGATACATATATGAAATGGAATACACCGTTCATGGAGACGATAGGTCATACGTTTGCATGAACGTTGTTTCCACCTTCCTATCGTATTGAGTGGAAGAAAATAAATGATATATATATATATATATTATCCCAAATGCATTATTATGTCATATATTTCATATTTATTCATTATATCCATTTTTATAATAATTATTTAATTGTTAACATGGATGATGAATATCATCACGCTGTGGAGACGGTAGGTCGTACTTATGCACGAGAAACGATATCACTTCTTTGTGATAAAAGGGTGGGGAATTAGATGGAATATTAGTTATAAAGAAAAAATGTCATATTATAATTATTTTTTAAATCTATTATATCTGTAATTATACCAATCTAAATAAAGTGGTGATAGAAACAAATTACACCACAACGTTGATATGGGAAGTCGTACATACACATGCAAGTTGATATTGTTTTTTTCAGATGGATAAAGAGAGGAATATGGTAGTCCCATAATCATAATAACATATTAGAATATATAATATATTTTATTTATTACTTTAGTATCGTAAAAAAGAGGTAGGGTAAGTTGAAGAAGAAAAGAAGTTGAATAAATTGGTAAAATAATTACCTCTTTTTTCGTGGACTTCCTTTGTATCTTATATTAGGGACACCAGGGTTGGTCTTTTTGGAGTCCTAGGACCTCCATAACTTAGATAAAAATTTTGGTAGTATAAATAGGTCAGCTTTGGTCAATATTTATGTCTCAATGTGGTGTTTAAAAGTGAGGGAGGAGGTTCTCTTTTATATGGTGAGGGCCACTTTTGGAAATCCTAAAAATATTAAAATATAATAAGAGTATTCTATGTCCAAATAAATAAATATAACCCATAAATGACAATTAAAAGATATATAAGACCATATTATATCCCCTTTTGATTATTTAACATTTTTTTATTTTTAAATAATTTAATAATAAATTAATCAATAAGATATTATTGTTATCAAATTTAATACTATTCATTTAATTTGACTTTAAATAAATTAATTCAAAATGTTAATATGAAAATAATGATTAAAAACATATATATTATATCAAATGGGCGTATAAAATTAATAATAAACCATAATCTATCCCAAATAAATCAAATTTAATATTATTAAAATCAATTATTTTGTCATCCTATTGATTAAATAAATGTTGTTTTAGTATCGAATAAGCATTTAAGGCAATTATATAATTTTTAAAAATTAAAAATAAAATTTTACAATTGAAATAATATAATTATGATATAAATATACATTCTATATCATTTATATCTTGATCTTTTTCTTATGTGGGCATAGTTATGTTTTTAAAAAAAACAAAGAGTGATATTTTATAACTATAATTCAATTAAATAATATATAATTTATTTCGGTCAAATATAATCCATTAAAACTGAAAATAGATCATAATGTGATAAGGTATAAATATTCTTCATCTAATATTTTTTTGGTAACTTATTCTTTTAATCCTTATATTTTTGTTTTATCCTTTATTTAACATATTTTACCATTACTGTGATATCATATAATTTATATATTATAGGTTAATATAATTAATATGAAATACCAAAAAGCCATAAAATGAGTCATTGATGAAATTTTTGGACTAACTACAATTATTCAATAGAATTTTATTTTTTTATTTATTTTATATCATTTAATAAAATATTGTTAATTTTAAAATATCGTAAAATTCAATTTTGATATTATTATTTTTTTCACTTATACAAAAATAAAACCAAGAACAATAAATGTTATCCCAAAAGTCAAAAACATTAATAACATGTCCAATTAATCAATAAAATTTTTTATGACATTAACTCACTCAAATTATATTTTTATTAATATTTTTAAAATAATTTATTTGGTTCTTCCATTATCTAAACAATTATTCCTTCATCATTGTGTCACCATTTATGTATTTTTTTTATCATTTATAATTATGTAGATAAAAATATTTTATTCCAAATTAATATTTATAGCTAAGTTTTAATTTTTATTACCCTACAATAAAAATGGAATGGCTATTAAAAATGAGAGTATGAAATTTTTAACTTCTCTTTAAATAAAATATTATTAATGTTATATTCTAACTCAAGTGATTTAAAAATATTATAATTTTATACTACAGTTTATTTTGGTCAAAACACACTCATCCAATGAAATTAGGACAAGTGTTAGGGTAACTTTATAATACATATAATATTACTTTTACCCTTAATTTCCCAATTTTACTTTGAATGTGGTATAAAAAATACTAAAGTTACTATTCCCAAAAATTTATTTAATCCCATTAGACATAAAAATTCATATAGATTACAAATATTAATATCTGGTTTTTCAAATTCAATTAATAAAACTGGCTAAATTAAGTTTCATGCTAATCCCGCAAATGTGGTGAGAATGCGGGTAAACGAGTCGTTCAGCAGTTCAATATGTTTTTATATCTATTTTCAATATAAAAAATGATTTCAATGAATTACATTGGATTAATATATGTAGTATTGATCTATTGTGAATTTAAAAATCAATATAACATATAATAATTATTTAAATGAAAAGTGTATTTTTTAACAACGATGCGGTCTTTTTCAGAATTCATCAAAAAATGAATCTTCAAAGAAAAATAAAAAAATTGGCCCTAATTTAATTTTGACATTAAAAGTTCCAAAATGATGTTTAATTAGAAAAATAAAATTTATAAAATTTTCAAAATTTATTTCTAAAATAGGGGCTCCCTTAAAAGGCGATAAAACTCTACCTTATATAAAACACAAACAATCGATGTTGTTAATTTTAAAAAGAGACATGTCTTAAAATCTTGGGGTGTTAAATTTTCCCCTCCATTAATAAATTGTGTCATCAAAATATTTTAATTTTGGTTATTTAACTATGGTTTGACTATTAAAATTTCTGTATTGAAATATTCCATCATTACAAGTGTCAATAAAACTTTAACTTTTAAATAAATAATGGAAGTACGATCATCTCCAGAGATAACACATACAAGGGTTCCATGTTGGAAAATATGGACAAGGAAGATAAATATAACCATAATGTTCTGATGTAGAGTGATAAAGAACATGATCATAAGATAGTTAACAATCACAAAGCTATAAATCATTGATTATCAAAGGGCCATTTGATTCATTATAAAATAAGGTACTAGGATAACATTTTTATTTAGTAATCCTTTTCCTAACATTGAGGGAATATTTTACTATTGAAATAAGAACTTGAAATAATAAACATACTTGATTTATTTCCATGTCATAAGCATAATGTTTTTCTTTGGTTGTGCTTCAATATATTTTCATATCATTTCTTACTTTTAAATATTGATATTCAAGATGAATTTTAGGCCTATAATACTTGTAGCGAATCCTATGCTTCCCATGTGATCCTTTCATCTTCTAAATGTTTAATGAAACCAAAAATATTGTCAGAAACTATCTAATAAAAAAACTTATCCTTAGACAATAATATCCAATGTTCAACTTAATTTATTCCAACCTTAAGACTCTTTCAAAATACATCAGTTAAAATTCATAGTCCAAAAAGGTCTCTAAATTTACGAAGTACATTAGATCATAATAAACAATGTAATTTTAATCTTATGATCACATACCTTAATCACCTTAAAAACCTTAATGAAATATTTCATGCTTCCAAATACATGATGACTATGTACTTCCATAAAATCCTTATTTATTTCATGATTCTTATAACTAGAGAACCATTGATGAAATGACTCTTGAATCCAAAATATATTTTAACATTAATCATTCTGCTTCATTCTTAATCCATTAACTATGCTTCATCATTTTATTCCGTAATACCTCCTTCATTTAATTTTCCATCTGTAGTCTCTTCCTCATCAATAGTATAACCATTTCTTGTATGAAATTTTTGACTCTAACCATTGACCAAAACTCAATGAGTAAAGTGATAAACATTGATCATTGTGATTTAGTTATAAAGAATCAATTATTGGATCACTAAATGGTGGTGTCTTCTTCTTAATCAATAAGTCCATATCATTATCCAAGATTAGCCATTACCAAATCTAAAGGATGATATCCAATAATTATACTTATCCTAAAATTAATTCCTAGGATTATATTTTCTAATCATTTATTTCTAAATCATGTTTCCAATGTTGTTGCTAATATTTATTTGAGACCAATTGTAATCCCCCAACCCCAAAATCCCAGATTTGGTTTATTATTTTAAAACATCAGCATGACTACAAAAAATCAAATCTAGAAGGACCTATTAGTTTATCAGTTTTTGAAATCCAGATTACATATATGAACCTTAAATTACAACTGAAACTATAAATTATGTCAATGATAATCCTTCTGAAATTCTATTATTCTACCAGTTAAAACCTGCATATAAATCTTTTGGGAATCTTCAGGAAAATAAACCATAATAAAGGAGTGATCTTAGATTCTTAGTATGGGTAATAATATAGAGGAAACTACCATAAATAAAAATAATAAATAATAAATAGAGAATAACTAATAACAGATGCCATTAAATCATAATCTTGAGCACAATATGGTAGGAATAAAAGCTGATAAAATACACAATATAAATAATCTCATGAGAAATATACATAACCATAGATATTCTACATGTTGAATAATCACATGGAATACAAATAAATATTCTCATAATTAGGTAATGTATAATTGCAAATATCTGTACAATCAAGATCTATCCTCAAGATATCCACTTTCATGATCTATCCTCATGAATGTTTAAGCTTGTGGGAAGAAACTTGTCTTATTTATGTCAAGATCTACCCACTTGACACGTTTAAACTTCTTCGAATCAATCACAAAGGGTTTTTCACCATCTTATTTCATGTCATGAGAACCACTGATGCATCTAGGGGCTATAGTTGGACCCTCCCATCACATACCAAGTCCAATGGATTCCTCATATGACAAGATAAATAACATAAACATTGGTATTTAAAAAGTAGCATCCCAAATGTTAATACTTTAACCATAAACCATGAATGGATTTAAAATAGAATATCCACTATCAAACTGATCATAAACCATTCAATAAAATAAGGTAGATCTTATCATAAAATATCAACATCAATCATTCCTAAAATTCAAAAAATGAAGTGGACATAGATGAAAATAATCTAATAAAAGCTTTTAAAATATCTTGAGAAAATACGCTTTTCTTGGAAATAATATATTTAAAAGAAATATATTTATAAAAGAAGGAATTTGAAAAAAAAAATATTTTTTAATCAAAGTGTCCCATGCCACATTGTAAAATTTGATAGAAATTTAAAAATTAATATTTTAAATATTAATGTCCTTACTAATAGAACCCTAAAACCCATTTTGAAAACATAGTCAATAATATGAATGATTTAGAATAATAAATATTATAAACATTTAAAAAGATATTTTATAAAAATTATCCAATACATAAAACCTAAAAAATACTCATTTTGAAAACATTTTTAAGAAACATGGACATGGATGATAAATGTTTCATGGTAAATACTTGTGTATAAACAATCTCAGATAATAACGAGATTACAATATTAACCCTTAAATTATGTCTGATTCCTTCCGAACATGTCTTAAACTACAGTATAGTGGTTTTAAACTTATTATTTTTTTATTATAGAATCATAATAATATTTATTATATCTAATATGATTCATTTATTACTTTATATTACCTTTTTATTAATAATTTAATGTTAAAGTATTGTTTCTGGTAATAAATTCTTTGTTTATCGTACGAGTTTTGACTCGTTATTCTTGATACTATTACATATATCATGGTTTACTTAATTAAAAAATGTAAAACATAATTTATTTATCATTTATATTCATTATAAAAATATATATAAAAAATAAAGATATATGAAATAGAATACACCACTCAAGGAGACAGTACGTCGTACTTACACATGAACGTTGTTCATGTGATTTTATCTTATTGAATGGTTAATTTAAATGAAACATGTATATATATATTAAATTGGAATTATTATGTCATATATTGATTATTTATTCATTTTATATATTTTATAATCATTTTTAATGGTTAACATGGAAAATTAATCTCATCGCGTCGTGGAGACAGTAGGCCGTATGTACACACGAGAGGCGATAACATTTTTTTATTGGTAAAATGGTGAGTAATTAGATGTTATATAAATTATAAATAATCAATATCATGTCATATATTTTTTTTATTTTTTTTATCCATAATTATACCCATCCAAATAAATTGGTGTTGAATGTGAATTAAACCACAGCATGGACACGATAAGTTGTACGTACACATGCAGAGTAATATTATTTTTATTAGGATGGTTAAAATGAGTAATATGGTTGTAACATAATCATAATATCATCTAAAAAATATATATTATATTTTAGTTATTACTATATTAATGAATCAATATAGGAAGGGGAAGTAGAAGATGAAAATAACATGAATGAATTGGTAAAACAGTTACCTCTTCTTCAGCGGACTACCTTTGGATATCATCAAAGGGATAGTAAGGTCAGTATTTTTGAATGAATAGGACCTTTAGAACATAGGTAAGAAATATGGGAGGATAAATTGAAGGTTTTGGTTGATCTAGAAGTCTTAATGTGGTGGGAAGAAGTGAGGGAGGAGGGGCCATTTTTTAATTGAGGATAGAGGCACTGTTGGAAATCCTCAAAATATTATACTATTATTCAGGATCCAAATACATTCAAATGGAACATAAATTAAAATTAGAATACATTTTAGAACAAATCTTATCCCGTTGGGATTATTTTACATTTTTGTGTAATTTTAAATAAATTAATAATAAATTAATTGAACAAGATATCATTATTATAGAATTTAATATTATTAATTTAATTTGACTTCAAATACATTAAGACAAAGTGGAAATTCTATTCTAATGCTTTAAAACATATATATTATATCCTATAGGTCAATTAAATTAATTATAAACATTAACTCAACCAAAATATATAAAATTTAATATTATTGATGTCGATTATTTTATTCATCTCTTGATTAAAAAAATCATTTTTTAGTATTGAATATAATTTTTAGGTAATTATATTACATATAAAAAATAAACATATTTTTTTAATGAAATTAATATTGTTCTAAAATAAATATACATTTTATATCAATCATATCTTAATGGTGTCCCTATTTAGACACATAAAAGTTATTAAAAACAAGGATAGTGATATTTTGTAACTATCTTTGATTTAAATAACATAAAATTTACATTCATGGAATCATGTATATTAATAAATCGAAATTGATCATAATATAATATGGTTAGAATTATTTAATCAATAATTTTTTTTACAAGTTATTTTTTTATCCTTATCTATTTGTTTTAACACTTATTTAACCTCTTTAAAAATTACCATGATATCAAATAATTTATTAGTTATGGGTTGATATATTTTCTATAAAATTACATACAACTATTAAATGATTTATTGATGAAATTTTAAAAAAAAATTACTATTATTTCACCGAATTTAAGTTTTTAGATATTTAATATCATTTAATAAATTATTATTTATTTTAAAATATCTAATATCTCAATTTGACACTATTCAGTATTTTGTTTTTTATAAAAATCATAACAATAAGATAAATTAGATATAAGACATCTAAAATATCAAACACATATACAATTCAACAATAAAAACATGGATGATATTAACCAACTCAAATTATATTTATATCAATATGTTTAATTTCATTTATTTGAGTCTTCTACTATTTAAACAATTACTTCATCTTCGTTGTCTCACCATTGAAGTTAATTATTCAATCATTAAAAATTATAAATAAATTATCATTTTGTAGATAAGAATTTTATTTTTAAAATTACTATTTATAGTTGAGTTTATATTTTTTAAAACCTTATAATAAAAATGGTATTGTTATTAACAATATGAGTATGACATTTGTACCTTATCTTTAAATAAAATATTATAAATTTCATATTCTTATACAAGTGGTATATAAAGGTTATAATTTTAGTCCAATGTTGTTCTACGTTAAAAAAACTCATCCAATGATATGTATACAAGTGTTGGGGTATCTTTACAATGCTTATCACAATATTTTGATTCTTAATTGCCCAATTTACCTTTAACCTTGGTAAAAATATACAAAAGTTACTATTAATAAAAAAATAAATTGATCCTTTTATATAAAAAATTACATAATTATTAAAAACATGTATGTACATTTTTTCAAATTCAATTCACATAAGTGGCTAAATTAGGTTTGACATTAATCATGTGGATGTGGCAAGACGACGAGTAAAATAGATGTTAAGAAGTTTAATAAGTTTGAATATCTAAGTTAAAAATAAAAATTATTTCAATGACCATCATTGTATTAATATACATATTATTGATCTATTGTGACTATATGAATAAATTCAACATATAATACATATTTAAATGAAAAATTTAGTTTTTAACTACAATGTGGTATTTTTTATTATTCATAAAAATGAAACTTCTAATAAAAATACTAAAAATTAACCCTAAGCTAATTTTGACATTCCAACTTAAAAAAGGAAGTTTATTTTAACAAATAAATATTTGAAATTTTATTTTTGAAATATTTGCGTTAATAAAATTTGATAAAACACTATCTTGAAAATATTTCATGCTATAAAAGTGGTTAAATTAAAAATGATACATACCGTAAAATCATAGGATGTCACATTCTCCTGTCTTTCAATAAATTCCAACCATGTAATTTTTGAATTCAGGTTTGATAACTATGGTTTGAATATTAAAAATTCCATTATTGAAATCCCACAACGTAATAAGGGTCAATAAAACTTCCACTTTAAATTAGAGAAGGTAAGTATGAATGTCACTAGAGATAATACATACAAGGGTTCCATGTAGGAAATCACGAATATGAAAGAGAAATCGAACCCTCATGATCTGATGTAGAGTGATCAAGATCATGGTTAGGATAAAGGTAATAATCAAAAAGCTATAAATATTTGACAATCAAAGTTACCATTCGATTCACCAGAAAAGAAGGTACTATGATAACATTTTTCTTCCCAAATCCTTTTCCTAACATTGATGAATTCTTTTACTATTCATATAAGCACTTCAGAAAATAACCTTACATGATTTCTTTCCATTTCATAAGAATAATCTTTTCCTTTTGTTTTGCATCGATCTATTTTTCCATTATTTCATACACCTGAATATTGGTATTCAAGATGAATTTTATGCACTAACATCTTTTAACAAATCATAAGGTCCACACGTAATCCTTTCATCTTCTAAATGTTTATAGATGCCAAAAATATTAACACAAATTATCTTATAAAGCATACATTAACCTCAATCAATAATATCCAATGTTCAACTTAATCCATTCCAATCTTAAAAATCACCCAAAATACATCTGTCCAGATTCATTGTCCAAAATGGTTTCTTAAATATCCAAAATACATTAGATCATCAAAAAAATATAATGAAGCTCTTATTTTTACATACCTTTACCACCATCAAAACCTTAATAAAATAAATCATGATTACAAATACTTAATGAAGATTTAATTTTTTACAATACTTATGTATCTCATAATTACTATAACAAGGGAACCACTGATAAAATAATTCTTGAATCCAAATATACATGAACATTAATAGTTATGATTCATTCTTAAACCATTATATACACTTCATCATCATATTCCATAATACATCTATCATTTCATTTTTTTTTTTGTATTTTATTCATCATCAGTAGTATAACAATTTCCTGTATATCCTTTATAATTTTATCCAATGACCACATATCAAATCCAATAGTGAGAAACAATAATCATAGTGATATAGTCATGAAGAATCAGTTATAGGATGTTTAAATGATATCATATTCTTCTCATTTAATAATTTCATAGGATTAACCTAGTTTATCGATTACTAAATCTAAAGGATTATATCATATATCTATACTTATACTCAAAGTCATTCATGGGGTTATGTTTTCTAATAATTTATTTGTAAATAGACTTTCCAAATTTTCTCTTAAACTTCCCTTGATGCCATTGTAACACAACAACACAGAAGCCCATAGTTGGTGCATTATTTTAATACATTGTCATTATTATAAGGAATAAAATCCCAAAGGAAAAATTAGTATACCAGTTTTGGAAATCCATATTACATACATGAACCATACAATACAATTAAAAATATAAAATACAACATTGAGTATCCTTTGATATATCCATTATTCTACTAGTTAAATCCTAATATAAAAATTCATGGACTCCTTAGAAAAATAAAATATTTGAAAGGGGTGATCTCATATGCTCATTAAGTGTAATCAAATAGAGGAAGCTACCATAAAAAATATATAATAATTCAAGGTGAATAGATAATAACACAATCGATTAAATCACAGTCTTGAGCATAATATGGCATGAATAATAGATGATAAAATATTCTATATAAAAACCACATGATAAATATACTTAACCATGGATATTATACTAGTCTGATAATCATATAAAATATTAATAACTAATCTAATAATGAGGGAATGAATAATTTAAAATGTCTAAACTATCAAGATCTATCCTCATGATAGTTTATGTCTATGTTTAAAAACCCATCTGATTCGTGTCAAGATCTATCATCCTGTAAATTGAAAACTACTTGTAAACAAAAACGAAGGGTTTTTCTCCAACTAATTTCATCTCATGAGACCTAATAATGCATCGAGGGGGTATAATGTGGTCCACCCATCACATACTATGTCTAATGGATTCCTAAAATTAAAACATAAACAACATAAACATTGGTCTTGAAAACCTAGAATACTAAATGGGCATAATTTAACAATAATCCATGATTGGTATTAAAAGAGATCGTCTATTGTCAAACTGATCATAAACCATTCAATAAAATTATATAGATTATATCAGAATACATCAACCTCAATCAAACATAAAATAAAACAAATTTTGTTTACATTAATGAGATTACTCTAATAAAATCATTTGAAATATCTTGAGAAAAATATATTTTTCATTGAAATAATAAATTTCAAAGTCAACCATTTATAAAATAAAAAATTAAAAAATAAACATTTTTAATAAAAGTGACCCATACCACAATGAAACACTTGAGATAAATTTAAAAATTAAAATTTGATAATATTCATGTCTTTATAAATATATCCACAAATCCCATTTTGAAAAAATAGATATGAATGGGAAAAGGTTAGAAGAATAAATCGTAGAGACATTTAAAAAGATGATATAGTTATAGAGTCCCTTAAATACTACCATAAAAATAGTTCTTTTGAATTTTCTTTAAGAAACATGGAAATTGATGATAAATATGTCCCAGTAAATACTTACGTGTAAATAATCTTGGATAATAATGAGATTGTGATGATGACACTGACCTTGGGACTGATTCCTTCTATATGTGTCCAAAACTCATTTATAGTTTTTTAAACATATTATTAACCTATACTAGAATAATAATATTATTTATTATATCGTATATGATTCATTTATGACTTTATATTATCTTTTTATTAACAATTAAAAGTTAAATAAATGTTTTTGGTAATAACTACTTCGTTTGTCGTACGTGTTTTGACTCGTTATTCTTTATCCGACTACTTAGACCATGATTTACCTACATAAAAAATGTAAAACATTATTTATATATCATATACTTTTTTATATAAATATATATATAATATAGATATATAAAATTAAGTACACCCTTCATGGGGTTGGTAGGTCGTACGTATGGATGAACATTGTTTCTATTTTCTTATTGTATCGACTAGAGGAAAGCAAATGACATATATATGTATTAGTGTTTGTGTGTATTATTATAATAGAATTATAATGTCATATATTTCATATTTAATCACTGTATAGATTTTTATAATCATTCTTTAATGGTTAACATAAAATATAAATATCATCGCATCATGGAGACGGTAGGCCGTATGTATGCACGAGTGACGATATCATTTCCTTATTGGTAAAATGGTGACGAATTAGAGGGTATATTACTTATAAATAATAAATATCATTTCATATTTAATTTTTTATATCTATTATATCCATCATTATACTCATCCAAATAATTTAGTGATAAAAATAAATTACACCACAACATGGTGACGAAAAGTCGTACGTGCAGACACATGGTGATATTGTTTTTTGTAATATGGATAAAAGGCGTAATATGGTTGTAACATAATCATAATAACATCTCATAATATATTGAATACTTTTTTTCAAAATTTAGTAAAGAAAAAACCTATGAAGGGGAAGTAGAAGAAGAAAATAACATAAATTAATTAGCAAAACAATTACCTCTTCTTCATTGGACTTCTTTTGGATCTCATCTTAAAGACACTAAGGATGGGATTTTTTAGAGACCATGACCTCAAGAAAATAGTTATAAGTTTTGGACGTAGAACTGGATAGGGTTTGGTCATTATGGATGGCTCAATGTGGTGTAAGGAAGTGAGGGATGAGGTACCATTTTATAATTAAGGTGAGGGACCCTTATTGAAATCCTCAAAATATTAAAATATAATAAGACTATTCAAGATCCAAATACATAAAAAAAATTTATAAGTGGAAATAATAAGGAATTTAAGAAAATATAATATCCAATTGTGATTATTTGACCTTTTAATATTTTTAAATAATTTAATATTAAATTAATTCATTAAGATATAATTATTATCAAATTTAATAATATTCATTTAATTTGACTTTAAATACATTAATATAATTTGGGAATTAGAATATAATTCTTTCATAGATATCTATTTTATAATATAGGTATATAAAATTAATTATAAGCACTAAATAATCCCAAATATATCAAAATTAATATTATTAAAATGAATTATTTTATTTTTTCCATCATTAAATAAATATTGATTAAGTATTAAAGAATATTTTAAGGTGATTATATAATTTCTAAAAAATAAAATTAAAATTATATAATTAAAATTAAATAATTATAATTTAAATAGACAATTAGGATCATTCATATCTTGATTTTCCCCCATGTGTAAATATAAAATATATTAACATAAAAGAGAGTGATATTTTATAACTATCTTTGATTTAAATAATATATAATTTAATTTCATGGAAGAGTGTCCATTAAACAAATCAAAATATATCCTAATGTGATAAGGGTCTAATATTCCTCATACACTAATTTTTTCATGTTTTTATTATTATTTTAATCCTTATCTTTTTGTTTTAACCCTTATTTAACCTCTTTATCCATTATCATGATATCATATAATTTATACATTATGGGTTAATATAATTACAATAAAATGACAAAAAATCATTAAATGAGTCATTGATTACATTTTATTACTTATTCCAATTATTTGAAATATTTTTTGTTTTTTATATATTTTATATCATTTGATAAAATATTACTTATTTTTAAATATATTGAATGTCAATTTTGACAATATTCACTATTTTATCTTGAAAAAAAATCAATCCAACAAGATAAATTTGATCCACAATTTCTAAAACATTCATAACATGTAAAATTTGACAATAAAATCATAGATGACGTTAACTCTGTCAAATTATTTTTCTATTAATATTTTTAAAATATTTAATTTGATTCTTCCATTATTTAAACAATTTCAGCATCATTATTTTGTCACAAGTTAAGTTAATTATTTTTCTCATTAAAAATTATAAATAAAATATTATTATGTATAGTAAAATTTTATCTCACAAATCACTATTTATTGTCTAGTTTATATTTTTTATAACCATGTAATAAAAATTTTATATTTATTAAATGTGTCAGTATGACATTTTTAACATATCATTGAATAAAATATTAAAAATTTAAAATTCTTTTCAAAGTTTCATAAAAATGTTATATTTTCAGTATAAGGTTGATTTTGATCTAGAAACACTCATACAATGAAATTAGGACAAGTTTTAAGGTAACTTCATAATGCTTCTAATGTTATTTTTTACCTATAATTTCCCAATTTACCTTTTACCATGTTAAATAAATACTAAGGTTACTGTCAACCAAAAATTTAGATGATCCTGTTAGACAAAAATATTAATACTATTTACAACCATATATGTCCATTTTTTCAAATTAAATTCATAAAGGTGGCTAAATTATGTTTAACACTAATCCTGTTGATATGACGAGAACGCTGGTAAAAGAGACGTTCCAAAGTTCAATAAGTTTATATATATAATTTCAATATAAAAATGATTTCACTGAGCTACATTGGATTTATATATTTATTATTTTTCTAATGTAACTTTTTAAATAAATTATATTCATAATAATTATGTAAATAAAAAACATAGTTTTAAACTACCATGCAATAGTTTTCTCTAATCATCGAAAAATAAAACTGCTTAGAAAAATGCTAAAAACTTTCCCTAAGCTAATTTTTACATTATGAGTTCAAAAATGATTTTTATTCAGACAAATGAAATTTATTAAATTTCCAAAAGTTAGTTTTAAAATAGGTGCTCCATTAAATGGTTGTAAAACAATATCATGCGTATAACATAAGCTGTCAAAGTGTTTATATTTTAAAAAATAAATATCACAAAATATTTTGCTGTTAAAATTATATATATTTACTCTTATCCATATGAAGACAACTTCGTTAATTTTTTAGTTTTTATTTTCTTGACTTGTGCAATCATTGTAGAGGATTTTATATATGAACCTTGTTATACAACTCTGAAATTCAAAAATATAACACAAAATAATAAATTATACAAAATAATTAATAATTAATTCAAGACAATATATTTTATCTATAATATATTATCTATAAGGAACCAATTTTGACTTTTTTTATTGTTATATAGGAATTATGTCCACACTGATATTGATTTTTATAATTATCATGAAATAAATTTTAATTTACATTTTCTGAATTATTTCTTGTAAAATATTAATATTATAATTTCATAATTTACTAAATAAATAACATTAATAAAATTTTTGTATAAATTATATATTGATGATTCCACACAAATACTATATTTTTAAAAAACTATACTTTTTATTTTTCACCAAATACATTTTTATTGAGTAAATTTTCAATAAATCATAATAAGATAATTTCAACTTGTTGAATTCAAAAATAAAATTATTTATGTAAAATTTAACATATATAATTTAAAAATTAATAATTTAAATATAAAATTATATGAAATTTTTTTAATAAAATTAGTTATTTTAGGAACTACATACCATAATGAATTTTACTACTTAATTCAAGATTATTAATAAATATAAAATATAATTACTCTATTTTTACAAGGGTTTTTAAACCCACCCCCCCCCCCAATGAATTGAGACCTCAAAATTATTTCATTGTACTAAATATAATTCTTAATCTCCATCTTCAGAATTATGAAAATATAGAACTTATAATGGAACATAATTACCTAGAATATTTATTTTAAACGACAATCACTAATCTCCAATGTTCTCTAAAACATTGCTCCAATAACAGATGTAAAGCCCTGAACCTGTGATTTTAGATCCGGTATATAAAAATGATGTGTATTTTTTCTATAAAATACTACTAAAAAACACACAAAGCATTTTACGTTCTAGGACCTTTGTCGGTCTAGGTATTCAAGGATTATTGAAATATATTACCATTAAACAAAGATGTAAGAAAATTTATAAAATATTATTCACCTTTTCTGACTCCTTAAATGAGACATAAAACATTATAAATTGTATTAAACCTATGAAAAATAAATTTTAACATATGGTGAGCATTAAATTTCTCACTAAGGGGTTTTAAAACTAGTGTATAATACTCTGAAAATTCCTTTGGAAATATTTTATATAAAATAAAAAAATTGATATATACATTAAAAATAATAATCTATCGTTTCCATGAAAATTTACTTTCTAAAACCTTTTAAAAATAATTATCATTTTGAAAACTGTTCAAAAATACCAGTTGAAACCTAACTGGATTTCACTTTAAAAATCATCTAAAAATAATAATAATATTTTGGACAAAAATGACACCTGGAATATCTCATGAAAACTATGTGGCCACATATAAATATCCATTGTAGTAAAACATCCCCATAATGGTCATGGGTTCACCCCCATTTCATATCATCTCATTCGATACACAAGAGCATAATTTTTTAGAAAACATTTTTAGATAATCTGTCTTTCTCATCCATAACCCATTAAAACCAATCAAAATATTTCATATATTATTTTCATAGAATCGAATAATTTAATAACATATAATATAGATAAATACTCATTTTTATGAGAAATAATAATTCTATAAAATAAAAACATACATTTAAGATACATGAACATAAATGATTGAAAAATAAAACAAAAGATTGTATTTAAAAACATAAAATGTCAATAAAAATTATAGATAACGGCCATTTCAATAACCATGAATAAAAAAAAATTATTGATAAATATAAATTTACCTAAAAAAATTTAATTCATTCAAAATAATACCCTAACCTTGAGTTCGACTCATCACATACGTTTCTTTATCTTCCTCTTCGTTAGAAAATTACTTAGCTTAACACCTTAAGACAAAAAACGATTGTGTTCTATATAAAATAAGACCACTATAATGTATGGAGGTAAGTGGATAAGATAATTTGGTCATGGATGGATGACATTGAAGGATCATGGTAATGAAATTAATTAAAGGAAAGAGTCTATTTTATAACTGTGGTGAAGGGAAATTTTTAAATTACATAAAATATTAATATATAATAAGACTAATACAGATGTAAAGACATACAAAAGGCATAAAAATAATATTATATTAAATTTTCAACAAAATATTATAATATTATTCCATATTCAATATTTTTTTATTTTTAAATAAATAAATAAAATATTTTATTCATGAAAAATATTTTTTTTCCAAATTTAACACTATTGACAACTATGACATTAAAAACTTCAAATAAGTGTAAAATTAAAAAAAAATATTATATCCTTGAAATATCATATTACTCTGTTTAATTCTATTATTAAATTTGAAAGCACAAAATCTATTTATTTTTTATACTTTTAATATCTTGTATTTTATTTTTTCATTAATTAAATAATTATTACATCATCATTGTGGAAGACATTAAGGTAAATATTTGTTCACAAAAAATTATAAATAAATTTTCATGATTCAGATACATTTATTACATTTAGAATAACTATTTATGTTCAAATATATTTTTTGGAAAACCATGTATTAATAATTATAAAAATTGAAAACCATAGTGTGAACAACTTAATATTATTTTAAATAAAATAATATAAGGTTCTTAATCATATCAATGTGGCTCTAAATGGTCCCCAATTAGACCCTTGGAAAATCATGTTTCATATATAATCAACCAATAATCAGTATTCATGTTTTTTGTCATTTCATGGTTCTTATAATTTTAATTAAAATCATTTTATTTATTTTTCTTCCCCTTTCTCTAACACTACATCAGTGTTACACAAGCATTAAATTTAATTATTTCATATATAAAAATTAGAAAAAATCATATCATAAAATTTAACTAATTAGGTTAAATATAACCTTTTATATTCATTAATTATATATATTTACTCATATCCATGTCAAGAAAAGTTCTTTAATTTGTTAATGTATCTTTTCTTGCTTTGTGCAAGCACGACACATCCCTTTGGATAAAATTAATGATATATAACTCTAAAATTATAAAATATAACAAAAAATATCAATTTACCTAATAATTAATAATAAAATTTAGAAAAGTTGTTTTACCCCTCAATTAAAATCTATAAAGAACCAATTTTTTCTTTGTCACTGTTGTGAAGGCTCTACGTCAGCATTGAAAATGATTTTTATACTTATCATGAAATAAATTTTAATTTACATGTTCTGAATTATATCTTGTACAATATTTATAATATAATTTCATAATTTTTTTAGTACATAATTTTAATAAATTTTATATCATAATTATTTCTTGACGATGTCATGAAGATATTTTATTCTAAAAAAATTATTTTTTACTTTTCATGAAAAACTAATTTTTTTAGAAATTTATTAAACATTTTCCCATAAGATAATTTCAACATAACGAATTCAAAAATGAAATTATTTTTTATAAATTAAAATTCAATAATTTAAAATTTTATCTTTTAAATATAAAATTATAAAAAATCTGTTTAATAAAATTATTTATTTTAGGAATCACTTAACATAAATAATTTAACTACAAAATTCAAGAACACTAATAAATATGAAAAAAAATATTCTATTTTCACCTAGATTGTTACATGGTTCCTATGATCAAACATTAAATTCATTAATGGAACATGTATAGGGATGGCTGGTATGGTATGTATTCCTTAAATAATATGTGACCATTATGAATACCCTGAAGCCTATGATTCAAATAAAAATACCAATAGACCATTCTGAATGCCTTTATGGATTTGGATTTCAATAGTAGTATGAGGTTCTAGGTATGAAAATATTCTCAATCATTTATTTTTTGAAAAAAAAAATGTGTGACTATTGGATCCCCTCAATCAATTCATAAGATACCCCATAAGACTTATTGGACACACCAAATATGGTTCAGCTGAGGAGATGTGTGATGTTAGATACCCATGTCAATAACTGTGGAATATAGGGAGGGTATTTCACTCAATTATATAGGTCTCCAATAAATCATCCATACCTATAAATATATAATAAATTATGGTATCTCCCTCTTAGGAATCACGTGTTGGACTAGTATTGATAACACCGTACAAAGACCATGGGGTTTATCCTAGGGGCTTGAGGACAATGGGTGATCGGTAATTCCATTATTTCCACTGTTCATTATTATGGAAGAGTGGATTTTGGATCCCCAGGGCATGGATAGAGGTTCCCCATAGGTGATTCTCATCCTTAGAGAGATTTGTCCTTGGGTGAAGTAATTCTTGTTGATCAGGGCCATGAACCTAAGGAACACCCTCACTTACTGGAAATCGGGTCGGACATGGTCCACCTAAGTGGTTAGGGTCTCCAAGATCATTGGGGAATACTCAGGGACACCCTTATACTATCCAAAGTAGGTATTATAGTGGTTATTTGTTTTTATACATTATTTATTATTTTTTTTAGCATGTCTCATGAAATTACACTACACATACTAGTTTTATACAGGACCATGTTTGTGGTTCCCTATTGATTTTTGAACTCACACCCTACTAAAGAAACCATGGAAATTGAGTACCTGTGTAGACCATGTTCACTTATTATAGTCCTTGGATTTTTTAGGATCTATGTTATATTGTATAAATGTAAATCTGGGATAGGATTGGATATCAAGATGAGGTGAGCCTCTAAGATGAAGTTGGTCCTCCTATTCTTTTATTTTATTCTTTAATATATTTTTTTATTTTATATATGGTCTGACAGGTGTGTAATCATTACTATATGTATATATTATTTCTACGTTGCATGATACTTTTGGTTTGGATGTTTTATTTACCAAATGTACATTGATGTCAATTATTTCTTATGTATGACACTTTTTTATTATATTAGTTTCTATTCACTCTGATATAGGGGGTATAAACTCTCCAAAGTACCTCCTTAGACACCCACTAATAGTTGGAATCATCAGTGTTTAGGAGGGTGAAAATTAGGTCCGGTGGAAAATTGGTCAAATTACTTTTTATGGAGTGATTCAGGCTAGGTTGTTACATGGGATTCCCAAAAATGTGTTTTAAAGCATATAATTGGATCTTTTTAAACTACCCACATTACTTTTGGGTTACACATTATATTTTTTCTCCCTTTTCCCTATATTATTATCATGTATTTCTTCTATGTGATTTATATATATATCCATAACATATATACTAGTTTTACTATACCTTTATTATTTAGGGTTAATAAATGTTTCTACCCCTTATAAATTCTCACATTTTATTACTTTTGACTGAGGGGATACATCCATATTCTTATTTCATGAAAAGGTCCAACTACATTAAATATTTTTAACCCTAAAAATATTTCTAAAAGAAAAATTATTTTATGGACAAAAAAATAATAGTTCAATTACATTTTAATGGTAAATAATAAGATATTTCTAACCATAAAAGATCTTATGCCCATTTTGAAAAACATCAGCTATACGGTTCATTTTTTATTCTCACTTTTCCTTCATCCTTATCTTGAATTTTACTAAATTGGAACTCAATATTCAATACATATATTTAATTGTGAAAATATAATAAAAAAATTATTTATTTTCTTATAATATTTAAATTAATTATGATATAGCTTCCAGTTATAATTTGAAATAAGATTATTAAACCCACTTACTTCTCATGGGATTTAGCAAGCTTATACATTATGTATTGGTTCATTTCCTCATGTGTCACATGTATGAACGTACATATTATTATTTTACTAATGTTATGGTTTTGGAATGAAATTTATATCCCACAATTTAATTGGGAGATGTTTTCATTTGATGTGATTCCATGTATGGTGCACATGCAATTAGCCTAAGGATACACAAGTACATAAACAGGTCTTTAGGTGATCTTTTTATTAACTTTTTTTTGAAGAATTATAGTTAAAGATGTTTTATTAAATGTATTTTTGATATTGGTTATTAAAACTGAGAAATAAATATGTACTATTTATGATCTTTAAAATCTGTTTTTTTAACTAATGTGAAAAACTATCTTTATATTGGAAACATTAAAACAATTTTGTTTTTAAAAAATAAAATGAAATATCATTTTTCATGTCAATTTAAAAAAATTAACATGAAATAAGATCATTCTTAGTAAAATTTATTTGATACCATAGTGAAAACACATAGTTGTTTTCTGAATAAATAAGAAAAATAATCACATTGTAAAATAAATAGTTTAAAATTATAGAGGTGAAAAAAATATTTATCATTCAAATATAATATGATAATAATATAAAAATATATATTACAACATTATATAAATTAAATGATAATAAATTCAATCATTCTATTTATTTTACCTCTATGAAATTGTCATTTATAAATCAAAAATATGGAAAGATATTTCTCTATTGCTTCTCTAACTAATTCCATGGCCTCCATCGACAAAATGAATATTTGGCCTTCATTTTGAATGTATTAATGAATAATCAAGTGTGAAATGATTTTTTTGGGATAGAAAAAAATGTATGAGGGAGAGAAATGATAGTTAGAGAGTGTTGTTCATGAAATTTTATTCATGGTGTTATATTTGTATGTGGGAATTTAAATTTTAGTGTGATACAAAAAATTGAAATTTCCAAGTGAGATGGAGTAAATTTATAAGAATGAAGGTTAAATGATGTAGAAGGGACATTATAAAATTAAATATATTTATATGGGATTTCTATTTAACATCAATTATATCAATAAGAAATATTAAAAATATTGTATAAAATATTTTAAATGTTTGTTATTGAAATAGTGTATGTTAAAGGGATTTTTTTAATGTTGGTTGGTAAAATGACCAATGCTAAAAATATTTTCAAGAATTTTTTTAATTTCAATTTTAGAAATAAACGATATTGAAAGTAGTCACATGGTAGTTCCAAAATAAATTATTAAATAACCAATGTTAAATGTATTTTTAACATCATTTATTAAAAACAACATTGAAGAATCAATATTATATCACCTTTTTGTACTAGTGGTTATATGATGGGTGGGACTAGAATTATATATAATTTCAATGCATTGGGTAAATCATTATATCTCATGTGATGTTATGTATAGGATTAGAGATTGAACCTAATCCCTGATGAGACATTTTCCATTATGCTTATGTGAATGGGGAGTAAACCCAATCCACTATGGGACTATATCCAATGTCTTTATGGGAAAGGGGAATGAACCAAACACTATGGGACTTTATCCACTATGTGATGAGGGTCTTGGGATTGAACCTAGACCTATTATTATGACATAATTCTTTATATTAATTCCACACATTTATGACTCCATGATATTATGATATCAATTCCTTACGACATATTTCCATTCTTATCTCACAATATTATGTCATGGTACATTTTTTTATTTTGATATCACATGACCATACATCATTATTTATAGATAAATCTTATTTTTTAAAAATTTTAATATAATTTTTCTATACTCAAGTTTTCTCATATGATTATGTTCCAAACCATGATGGCATGTTGATAAGTTTTATATTACTGAGCATTTGATCTCACCAATTTATTATGTGTCTCTTATCCAAGTTATGAATATTAGTATAATATATGGGAAGTATAAGGTTCTTATTTTTTGTAATTATTCCGAATACATTGGTCCTTTCAATTAATGGGTTGAATCTAATATGTAATTTTGTCGTAATGTGATGTAATATCATGGTTTATGTCTTAGGTCACTATAGTCAATATCCAAGGGATGAAAAGTTAATTTAAGATATTAGGATGAGATAATATCAAATAAAACACTAAGAATAATTTTATGTATAGTGTAACATCATAATGTTTTGATAAAATAGAGATTGTGTGGTTCTCATGTAGATAACATCCCTAAAGAGATATTGCATGTATATATAGGCTCTCGCATAGATATAGCAAGGAAATATCCTTGAAAAGGGAGTGATGGGTATTAACTCAATCATCACCTAGTGCGTCACAAAGTGTCTTAGCCAAACATCAAGTTTCACAATGTCATAGGATATGTTTTTGAAAATTATATTATCTTTATAAGTCATTGTAAAGGATTTATTATCTTATGTAATTATGTTAAAAATTATAGGATAACCCAACCTAATGAAACCTACATTGAACTAAGGGTTATTTACGTTTAACGAAAAGATAATGTAATGGTTTTAAAGAATAATCTATTTTGAGGTTGATTTTTTCATTCAATCATCTATGATATTTCACTTATGGTGTTTATTATTGATCACTCACATTAACCACTTTTTAGTTTTTGTAATGGATTGAATGAAAAGGAACCATGTTAACAATGATTTTAAGGAAAAATGTGATGATTATCTCAATAAAAACCCATTGGAATAGAATATGGAGTGAGAAACCTTGTGATTATTGCAAAAAATCAGTAATGAAATATAATTAACAATGAGAAATACTCAAAGTCCCAAACACACTGACGAAGAGAAGGATGTGATCTTATATAATTTGAGAAGATATGGATAATAAAATAACTAATATAAAATTTCATAAATGTTAGAAATTTGAAAATAATCATGGGAAAATTTTTCTTTTAAGGGATTGGTAGATGCTGAAATTGTCGAGTTAATAGCCATCAAACTCAAAAAAATTAAGGAAAGAGAGAAGATATAAAAATCCATTGCTTCAATTTCATGTAAATTGAAAATTATACAAATAAATTCCCCAATATAAGGGTTAATGAGGAAAATGTGAAGAAAAAAAGGCTTAGACCATGGGATTAATTAAAAGACAATAAAATGACTTTTATTAAAGTATAAAGTAATATTTTCACTCTAGATTTGTATATATTTTATCACATGTATGTTTTTATGAACTATAATTGGATGAAATAAAATCACATATTGGTAGAGTTATTATATCCAATTTATATGAATCTTATTTAATGTTTGTGGGATAATAATCCATTTAAGTCTTATTATTCTTCTAATATATAAATTTAATGTGATTTTGGAAAAGGATGTGTTTTCTCTACGTAGGGAAATAATTTTGAATTATTAAATCACATTTCATATTATTTAAGATTAGTAAATCAATGAAAAGATGATTATGAAAAAAAATTACAAGAAAAAAATTTGATATGGATATTGATATTTATTCATGATAAACTCATGGCTGAAATTCTTGAAGAAAAACTCAATAATTGGGATAAACCTTGTCTGAATGAAAAAATACATTCCCAAAGATTGTATATTTGATATATGTCTTTAAATTGTATCACGATTCATGTCTATATTTTAGATTCCAAAAGATATTTTCATTAGTTGTTTAAAATTAAAATTATCAGGATGAAATTTATTTAATGGGGGAGAATTTAATACCCAGATATTTTATTGTAAATTTTTTCCTTTAAATAAATATTATATTGATAACTTTGTTCATACACAACACTAAAATAAAAGAAACATTGTGAAATTTTATATCCATTAAAATATATCTCAATATTTAGTGGATAAAAATAAGGAAAAAAATTATTAAAGACTTTTTGAAATAAAGTAATGGTAATTTTTAATACTAATGCATTGATAACTAATAAGAACATTTTATGCTAGAAAAAAAAATTCTTCAGGAATTGGATTGTATGCGCTTTATTTTAAGGAAATACATATATTATGTATAATCTATATGGTTGATATGAATATTATATATATTTATATTAATTATTTAATAATTCTAATTTTATTAGTAATTAATAGAAAATAAGACTAATAATAGTTATTACATAGAAATGTTTTTTTCCGATAAAAAACATTTTAATTAAATATTATGGTTTTATTTAAGAGTTAAATTAAAAAATTATATAATTATAATGTGAAAAAATAAATTGGGTTCATTAAAAAATATTATCTTTGGATATATATTTTTTCATTTTTCTATAATAAATCAATTTTTTGGTGAATAGTAAAAATACATTTTTTACCTAAATTGTAACTTTATAAATATATCCGAAATACATAAATTTTAAACCTTTTAATTAATCAATTATATGTCTAATGAGTAAAAATATAAATTTATAAATACCATTATTAATTTAATAAACCTATGTTTGACATTTTAGGAACTCATGTAATATTTTACAATAAATATTATTTATTTTATTTTATATTAATTAAATATTATTTTAGTAAATTTAGATTTTTTATTTTTTTAAAGTCACATAATTGTTAGTTTTTTTATTGTAAACCAATTTATATCATGAAAATAAAACACATTGATAATTTTATACAACACATAATTTTTAAGATTAAAAATACACATTCTCCTCAAATGAGTTTCATGTGTTTGTGCACCAATTTTTAAATTAAATTTCCTCACCTTTATAATAATTATTTTGTAAAATTATATTATCTTTTTAAATCAACTCATCTATATTATTTTTTTAGTAAATTTCCATCAAAATTGGTTTCAAAGGGTGAAAATAGAGTTATCGCATTAAGGGTAAATTAGGGTTTAACCATGTATAAAAATGATAAAACATTTGTTCTGATGGAATTTTGAGGGAGTATAAACCTTATACCCTCACATAATCTATTATAGTTCTCCCTGTGGATCCTTTATCCTTTAATAATATAAATAAAGTTTTTTAATATAGTGGGTGTTTATAAAAATGACATTCCCACCACTTATAAAAGGTGGAATCCACCGCCCCTTCAAGGAACTCCAAAAAACGATTTCCTTTATAAAACAATATTTTTTACCTTATAATATTTATCTAATTAAGATTAATATCCTTTTTTCACAAGTAATTATCATATTCCTTCCATTTCTATGGAATTCTCTAAGGAATACTCATAGTTCTCAACGTAAGTAATTAGTTTTCCTAAATTGTCTTCCTTTCTATCATAATTTTTCGATTATAATTTTATAAATACTATATAAGGTAATTAATACTATTTTTATACTAAATTTAATTATTATAGTGGAATAAATATTAACCATGTTTCACCTTTTCTATAAATAAAAATGATATTGTTGGTGGTGAGTTGTTCGAACTACCACCTCAATGAAGCAACAACTTCTGTTTTTCACCACCAACTATATTCTCAAATTTTAAGAGTAAAGTTAAGGAATAAATAAAAAATAAGTAATATAATTATGATTATTATTAGGAATTGTATAATCCACCTTTTTTCGTATCATTATATATGAAATGAAAATGTTAATCGTGTGTTTTGTGGATTACGGCCTCAATGAAGCAACTTATCTCATTTTTCATTTAGTTTCATTATTATTTATTGAAATATATCCATATATGGTTAAAAATTAAAATTATATAAATAATATAACTATTCTTCTAAAATAATGATATTATTCAAAAAGATAATCCACATTCATAATAATTATCATCCATTAATTACATTAGGAAAATTTTTGTGTTGATCTAACAAACTACTTGAAAAAATGGTATAAAATAATATCATGGATTACTATGATAAAATAATTATTGATAATATATTATATAAATAATAAAACAAATTTTCGGTTTTGGTTCTTGAATGTTAATACTAAAATTAACCCCCTTCACCAAGATACGACCACTCTTTGTTAAAAATAAATGAAACATATTCGTCAACGAGTTCTTCTTAAAGGATCATAACTGAAACACCTATAAAATCAAATTATTTATTTATAAATAATTGTAAATAATAAATTTCATAACCTTTAATAATCTCATAATATTAATCTTTGGGATGAGAACAAATTCGGGAAATGTTATCCTAAAACTAGTTCAAAATAATAAAGATTACTTTCATACAATATTGGAAATAGGTAGTGACTAATTATCATAAAAATAAATAATTACTAAAAATTATGATTATAAATGGAAATGTTATAAATAATTTTATTAAATATATAATTAATATAATTTTATTTTTATACATGATGCTAGAGCATGTTCGGAGAAATTAAGAAAAAAGGAAAGGGTTTATGCCTCATTCACACTTTAATGAGGAATTATATTATATTATAAACCAGTATTTATTTTTATAGTGTTAATATTACACCCTAATAATATAATATATTAAATTATATATTATATATTAATCTTCAATTCCATTCATTCTCTTCGTTTATTTGGGATATGATTGATATCTTATAAAAATATAAGGGTTTTAAATGACACAATATTTTTTTGAGTTATAATTTTTCTCCTTGATATTTTTTTCAATTCAATATGGTATTCCGTATTTATATACATGGATATTAATTTGAGTAAAATATTCATTATTTATGAGTTCTCTTACTTTATAAAAATGAAACCATGTTATGAATAATTCTCATCTTTAAAGCAATGGTTTATCCTCCCTTTCCATAATTTCTATTCCCACCAATGTTATCCTTTTTAGTTTTTATCCTAATTATGTGTTATCTCATGTCAAAATCATATTTATATTCTCCTATTCTCACAATAAATTTTTGTTATCCTTGATAACATTTTTCATCTTAAAAAAGGTGTTTTAAAACATATAAAATGGATATTTTGAAACCACTCTCATTTCTGTTTGGTTGTGAATTATCATTCATTTAAAGTGTCACCTAAATTAAATGTTTTCCATGATAAATATATTTTGTAAAAACACATATTTTATGGAAAAAAACCTATTTCCATCATGGTATAAATAAAAATAATAATTTATTTATTCCGTTAAATTAATATTTTCTCTTTTTAAAAAGAATCATCAATGCGGATCAATTTTTATTATTACTTATCTTTGATATTTATCAAGAATTTTACAACATTGGAACTTAATTTTAATGACCTATGTATATTTCTTAAAAAATAATCATAAAAATTATTTAATTACCTCTTCTCTTAGGAATACTTATTATATAGTATGAATTTATGATTTTATAGAAGATTATGAAACCCAGTTCTTTCACATGGGTTTTATCATGCTTATGATTTTGGTATGGTTTATTTTTCTCACATAAAACTTGTATACATGTATATATTATGATTTTCATTTTATGATATGTCGTATGAAAACTATATAGCATTCTAATTCATTAGTTAATGTTTTAATCTCATGATTTTTTGTGTATGGTTCATAGAAAAATATCCTAAGCATGTTATGTTATGTGACAGGTGGGATCATAATTATATACCCCAATAATTAATTGGGTAAAGATTTAAATATCATGAGATTTCAAATATGGTATTAGGGATTGAACTGAATCCATTATTTGAATTTTACTACTACATTTATGGTAAATATGATTAATCCCAATCAATCATGGAACTTTATTCACAATGTTTGTGGGAATGGGGGGTAAACTCAATCCACTATTGGTTTTTGTCCCCTATTTGATGACGGTCTTGGGTGAGAACATCATCTTAAATTTATTATTTCATACTTTATGATAATGGTACATGTTTATGAATATATTTTATTAAGATATCATTCTCTTATTCCATGTTTTAATTCTTATATCACGCTATTATATTGCAGTACATGTTTCTTTTTATGAGATTACATGTCCTTCCTTCATGATTTATCCAGAATTATTATTATTAAAAGTACTTTTTAATAATGAATTTTTCCATTCTCATGTTTTCTCAAATTTTTATGCTCTACCCTCGATGTTATATTGGTAAATTTTTCCTTAATAATTGTTTCATATCACCCATTTCTTATGATTCTCTTCCCCGGGTTATGAATATAAGTATAACTTATAAGGGGTCTATAAGAGTTATATTTTGGAGAAATATTCAGAAGTCTGTAAAATAAATTTCATACATAAATGTTCCTAAAAGTCACCAAACCAAAAGGTTTTTAAGTCCATATTATATTATTGTTAAATGTAATTTCAAAATTATGGTAGGGATATATAATAATGTTATCTTTAGATTAGGTCACTTTATGGCCCATGTTTATAGTACAAATCCTGTGTATGTTTCCCAGGGATCTTATTGGTTCCACTTCCAAATTCATTGAATGGTGGAATTTTGCCCATATAGAAGGATAAATCAAACTAAAAACGTAAATTTCACATTCTAAAATTCCATGGAAATCCAAGGTTTTCTATTAAAAGTGTTTTCTAGACACTTATTTATATCTACATATTGTGTTATGATTACCCTATGTTTGGTTTACGTTGAATCCTAAAATATCATAAAGAAAAAACAGGGTTGGATAATATATTTTCTCAAACTAACCCAATAAATCTAAGAACTGATCACTCAAGTTAATCTACAACATTTATTAAAGGGACTTCTCAATCCCTATAGGACGAAAACTACTGCATGGGTATAAAATATAAATGAGAGGGAACATTTTTTCCCAATATAACAAGAATAACATAATTATTCCACTCAAAAGTTTGATATAAATGCTTTATACCACAAATTATCACCCAAAAAATAGTTTCAATAAGTTACAAAAAACAAATGGGGCATAAAATTACAAAATAAATTAATTGTATCAATATAAAAAGATAAAAATTTTAAATTCAATGAAAAAAATGAAATTTCGGTTATAAAATAATATTAGAGATAAATAAAATACCAAAATAGTACACAAAACACTGCCTCTTATCTCTATATGTTAAGAAAAGTATTTTTTTCTTAGCACCATGACCACTATAATCGTACAAAAACCAAAGTACCAACCTCTACATAAAAGTGGAACCCATATAGAACTTAAAATTTATATATTCATGATTAAAAATCCTATTAATTATCCTCCCCACACCCATTTCATACTCTTTAAAGATTTATCGATGAAATAATATATTGAAATAAAGATATGAAAAGTTGGTTTTATTTTCCATTAAATTTATTAAATAAATTTCCCATGAAAATAACATCACTTAATTAAACAACATACACATCGTACTAATGTTGGGTTTTGAAACATTATCATAAATGGATGTTTTAAATCAATTCATAAAAAAAAATTAAAATTTAACTATGATAACACACCACAATTCCTTATTCTTTAAGAAACATACCTCTTATTTAAAATTAAGTAGAGAAATATTAGTAAAGGATGATATTTTATTTTAAAAGAGAATTTATTCCAAATAATACCTTAAGAAGGAAAAGAAAAGAAATTACTATGGAAATAATTAACATTATTATAACCTAAATGATATCCTATAAGGTGTATAATCATATTTTTAAGAGTTATCATAAGGTAAACTTTGATACAAATATAACAAAGAAATGAACAGTAAAAATCAGTATCAATGGAGTATCTATTAATTAAAAAGATAGTGATCATGATGGGAGTAACCTTGTGGAAATACATTCAAGGGAACCCTAAGATCATTATATTATCTCATTTTTCAAACTAAACAGAACATATTGAGATCATGGGATACTATGGATAGATATGTTAATGCCTATTTGTGAGGTGATACCAATCTATTTTGACCACAACCATGTCATATAAATGACTAGTTAGTGTAGCTTAATACTTTACATTGGAGATAATGATCAATTTCTAGTGGTTCTTCCCCTACTATTCCCTACAAAGGTACCTAAGGTTTCCCATGTCTCAAAATGGATATGAGAAATACATTTAAAATACAGGTCAGTATAACATAAAACACACAACAACCAACACATGAAATCATATCTCGCCTCTGGTTACTCTATGGGAAGTATCCTCTTTATTTGCCAACATTAATAACATAACCGTGAGATTCAATATCCATAATCACTTCAAAAAAAATAACTTATTTCAACTTAAAACATATTAAATAAAAGGGGCATGAATTCAAATGTTGAATCTAATAAAAAATAGAAAATATTTCCAAAATGAACCATTCAATACTATAATATTATAAAAATTTATAAAAATCATGAAATTAAAATTTTAAAATACTTACCCAATTCATTTTACAAATACGAAAGAAAACTATCATAAAAGAGTTTTGATAATGGAATAATTTGTCTTTAGAATTACCAAACAGTTCCTCAAACCATGAAAAACATTGAGCAATAAGGATGAAACATTCATTATAAATCATAAGTTAATATTTCAAAAACTAATCTTCAGTTAAATCAATAAAATATATCATTTTTATTTCATCATTAAATAAGTGTGAATGATTTTATGAGAAATATATTTTTGGTGTTATAGAGAATAGAAACCAATTAATATCAAGGAGAATCAAAAGAATCATTTTAAAAAGAATAATAATGATATTAATAAATCTTATAGTATCTCTTTTAATCAAAAAATGATTAAAATTGATCAAGAAATAATGTTATAAAATTTATAGATAAATTCATGGATCGACCTACCATAATATATAAAACTCAAAAGTCAATGTGTTATTCAAACACTAAGATGTGATGAAAATTGAACATCAATCATAAGAATCTCCATCTTTGAAAATGAAAATTTTAAATTCATATCTAATAAAAACATTATAGAAAAATTTGATGCCTATAAAACAAAATCGAGGGCTCATATTCTACTCACCAGGACAAGTCCAACACCACTGATGGTTTGTCATTCTGATCAATATTTATGGAGATATTGAAGTGAAAATATAATAGAATTTTAGAGATACATATATAAAGAAAATGAAATAAAAGATGGAAGGGGATATAGAGGAAATCCCCTCCCCCTGCATGACTCTTTCTTCCGCAGCATACTCCATTCCCTTGTTTTTTTCTTTTACCTTTTTTCATTTAATTTAATTTATTTTTTATCTAATTTCCAAAATATACCGTGCATCCCCCTAATGTGTGTTATAATTTTTTTGAATTATCCCCCATATAGTGCGCATCCACCTCCAATCTATGATTTTTTTTATTTACTCCATCTCTTAAAAAACTAACCCCCCCCCCTTCACTATTCACTTTAATTTAATTCTTTAACATGCCTTATTAAATTAAAAATAATAATAATAATATTAGCCCATTAATATTATAATTATTGAATTATTAATAGTTTATAAAACCTCATATATATATATTTCAAAATACATTTAATTAATTAATTATTTAAAAATGAATATTGTTTTCATCATTTTTATCACAAATAAAAATAAAAAAACAATCACTATTATTATAATCCCAACTACTATTCAAAATCAAAAATATTTCATTTTTCAATTTAAATAATCTCAAAATATCCTTTAAATTTTACCTAATTCACATTTTCCCAGACCTTTAATAACTCATAATGACATTGTTCATTATAAAAAAGGATAAAAAACATTCACTTTATTATGTGGTGTAGCTAATGAAATAGAAAATAAAAATCATATAAAACAGTTTTTTTACACATCTGATAAAGCATCAGAATTTTTTTTAGTCGACATTTTCCCAATCTTCATTATTGAACTTGTAGCTAATCGATTTACCATTACTGGACAAGATGGACCCCTTAATAAATAAGTAAATAGAAACAATTGGGAGGATTAGTACATATATATTATAGAGTCTGACATAACCATATAAGTCCAATCCTAGTATACTTTTTCATCAAGGCCAACCCCACCACCACTATCATCTGTAGCGGCTACACAAGGTTAAGAATCACCACCCTCCACTACTTAGGGGGAGTGAAATCCATGTTTTTTTAGAAACTGACAATATATCATTAGGGTGTAGCACACCCTTCTCCAATATCTATGGTAACCATTACCCACACCACTAGTACCTACATTCACCAGAACCTCCACTATATTATCCGTTGAATTTATCCAATTGGGAACCCTATAAGACATCACTGCTCCACATTTTTGTCCAAAGTATCCATCATCCAATATCATCTATATTAATCCACCCCCACATACCAATGACATGTAATTTTAGTAACCACATTCCCAATACACCCTAAGAGGGTGGATTAAATAGGGTGTTTAATTATTCAATTCCTCTTATCTTCCACCAGATCCAATTCAAATGTTGGAAAGAATCCTTTAAACCCATCAATCCGTAAGCACATAAAATATCTATCTGTCAAAAATAACTTCAATGATATAGATATTTTACTAGGTTCAAAAAATCTTGTTAATACCAAGATTATATGTCAACTATGTGTCAATATACAATGGGATAACACAACTCACTGTATATGTTTCAAATTTTTCGGAAAGAAGATCGGACAACCCTAAGGTCACTACCTCATATTATCTCTCAATTCACTTCTTTGAGACAAAGAATATAATGATATATGTCATGATAAATTATTATAATTAGTGTTAATTCAAGAAAAAAACCAGATCAACAATGGTTTTTTCATTGTGATCTCATTCCATTTTCAAATCCTAATATTCAAGTAAATTAGTCACAATATCCGCCCATTTCACAATTATCTCAATTTACGAATTAAAACTTCTCTAATTTTTCATTTCTCCCTTGGTGTAACCAATGTCAATGGGTCCAAACGTTTGTATTTTTTTCATTAATTATCCAAATCTCATTCATTGATTGGTTAAAAAACTTCCCATTAAATATAAGTTTATTTGACCATGTCATCCTTAGTGCACTAATATCCCTTATGAATTTAAAATCTAATACATTTATGGATTAACCTACCCCATGCTATAACAACCACAATTGTAGTGTTATTATCATTATAAACATATAGGTCATGGTGCAATGCTCTACTCTATGGTGTTATCTCTAGCCAACAACAAGATCCAAAAAATCTAGTTGAATCCAATTTAATATTACCTATATATTTATATTGTGTTCTTATTAATACTTATTTGGCTTTAGGTCAAATGAATCATTGTACTTATTCTAAATATGCGGGGACCTACCGCACAAATTATCAAATTATTCGTACATTCTACTAAATTTGACCACACCACATCATAGTGTAGCACATTTGCTAATATTGATTTATTTAATCATCATTTGTCAATATTGTGTTGTAGAACATCAATTTTTATCATTATTAACCCCTTAATATACTCAGTTAAATCATAAATTTCTTTAAAATAATTTGATTTATTCTTATATATATTAACTTTTAACCTGGTTATCTTCACCATGGAATGAATTTTTTTTAGGTATATATTCCTTTTTTTAGATACCCTTAAAAATGTTTCGTATATTCTTTTCATATTATAGATATTGGTTTATTATTATATGGCCTCAATAATCCCTAGTTAATTTTATACATAGACTTCTCTAAGTATCACTACCTCTTATGCTAAAATAAAATATAAACTAATTAATATGATTACAAATATGATTTGGTCTCACTCACACTCCATTTTGGAAAAAAAAACACAAATAATGATACATGTGGTCCCAAAATTCTTCCCCATTGAGTTTGTTGGAAGTCAAAGATATCTTCAAAGAAATTCAAAACCACAAAATTTTAAAACATCCCAATATAAATTAATTTACTATTCAACAAATCTAAGTCTATGTGAGTAAATATAAGTGTATAAAAAAGATATTAGGAGATAAATTCATTCCTTCTCACTTTATCTCATAAAACATTCTATTAAAGATAAAAGATTTTGAAACTCCCCTTTTATTCAGCCATGTATCTTTCATGTTCAAGTATTATCCTGATGGATCTGATCTATCACTATATTCCATTTATATTCCCCCTCAATGGTAAACACACCCTTAAGATTATATTTTCTTAATAAAAATTACAATCATAACATTTCTACCCCTTTGACAATAAACCCATGGGTTATTCTCTAGTAAAAAAAAATTATCAAAGTTAAAAATTAGATATATACATATATATATAGGGAGAGGATGGATTTTATGAACCTTGTAATGTTGAGTTAGGTGTCTAAACATAGATTCTAAACCTATTTTTCTAAAATAATGGTGTGGCTAATGGTTTTTTGAATATGTCAAACATCCCAGGAAGTGCACTTTTGGATAAAACTCTAAAAACATAATCATTACATTTTGGGATTTAATACTATTAAACATGATCCAATTTAATCCAACTAAAACACACAACTTCAAAAGATAATATTGGAACACTTAAATACCCAATAAACTTTTTTTTCTAGAGTTTTAGAGATTTAGGAAACAATATTATATAAAAATACCCATGTATTTAAGTGATCATTTTTTCAAAATTCCCATATTTTCATATTCTATATTATGCCTTCAACATCACTGATAACATTCATTAATAATAAAACCATTCTAGACCCAAATAATTTATCATTATTCTTTATAACCTAGGGAAAAAACATAAAAATGTTGAGAAATAATTCTATATAATGAGATATATAAGCATTATAAGTTGAATTTCATCAGGGAGCATATGATGATAAAAAAGGTATGATAATAAAATCCAAGTGAATGATCATAACATAATAAACTCATTCCCATAAAAACCAAAATAATTAAACATGTGTCATAGAATACAGATTTAATAAAAGAAAGCTTCATATGAATCAATAATCATGATACTTGTGATATCAATATTTATTAAATAAACAAATAAAAAATACTAGAAAGCATAAAAAACATGGTGTAATATTAGACCAATATCATCATAAAACCCTTACATATGGTATAACCATGAAAAGTTAATACCCATAATCTCTTATGATTAACACGTTAACTAGTTAAATTCATCTTCTCATAGGAGTTAACTTTACTTAGTTAACAAATTCATCATTACCCAATTCATTGTAGAGCTACATCAGGATCACCATATCCTATATGTCATATCAATATCACTCATTGATATACACTATATTGGTCACGCCAATTCCTATAACCTGTATTAGGCTCACCCATTCATATATGTTGTATTGGGATCACCCATCACCATAGATAATTTACAAGTACAATTAAAAAATAAAACAGTTATTGGATTTCACTATTCTACATAACACCATTTAAAACAAAAAAATCCTTGATTGATTTGTTATTTCATAGAAAAGAAATGGGTTTCAGGACAATATATTAAAAAAATATTCTTTAGAAATCTAGAGAAATAATATGGATGACAATATAAGATCATAATACCAGTGAAGCAGAGGAATAATCTGAAGATTTTGACATAGATTAAGATAAATTTTTAAAAATAATTTAAATTTATCTTTGAAAATAACAAAAATACCCTTTTCTTTTGGTAATATTTTATAAACCATTCAAAAATGTTGAAAAAAAATATTTTCTTTTAATAATAACCATTGAAACATAAAAAGGATGCTTCAAAATAATGATTGTTCATGATATAGGGAAAATCCATTTATGCCATATATGTTAAAAATAAACAGTCATTTCAAATGTTTGTAAAGATGATCAAACGTTACTCATATAGAAAATATTAATAAATTACTATTTAAAAATTTTAAAAGAAGGTCAAATATTATGAAAAATATATTTATGAAATTATAAATATTTATAAAATAAAATTGTTGAAAAAAATACATAAAAGAGGAATTTTTGTTAAATGTACTAAAAACATTTAAAATTTTTTTTAAGGAAAAACCCTTTTACATTATTTTAGAACAAAAAAATATTAAATATAGAACATAAAAAAGAATATAAAAACATGAGTATAAAAAGAGTAATGATTTTATACTTTAAGAGTTAAAATATATACCATATAAATTAATAGAGGTGAATCAATCAAATGTTTTCTCAAAGAATGAAGTTTGAGACAAGAAACCCATGAAACATAGGTGATGCATTAATGAAAAATTCATTGAATGAATGAAAATAAAACAATTTTTTAAAAACCATAATTTTCATGAGATTATTTTCTAAAACAAATTAAATGGTAAATAGGCTCACAATATAATAGAATTCATGGTTCATAACATGAATTGTGTCTAAATGAATTTTAATTAAGACCATAAAAACCCTTGCAACATTCATATAATTTTAATCAATATCCAATTAAAGAGATAACATAAAAGGAATAATTTAATACCATGGTAAAATAATAATTCCTGATATAATATCTGAATTGGTAGTATATAAACCTTATAAATTTATCTAGGTAAGACATGCCCAAACTAAACAATAATAATATGAATACTCTTACAAATATTAAATCATTGAGGTTAGAATTTAATCAACTAATTGATTATGTGAAATAACTGTAAAATCATGAAAATGAAGTGTAATTAAAACATAATAAAATATGAGGTTAATTCCCAAATAATCGTTGAATAAAAATATGAATGAACAATGTATATACCAATGACTATAACTTGAGTTAAGAAAACCCTTATTGCTTTAGCAACTTTCTAAAAAAACCCCTTGGATGATGTAATGTGAATTGTAACATAAAATAACATGAGGTGTTAAGGATTCAATATATAACATGTATAAGGAATTTATAAACACCATGTGAAACAAATTATGTGCATAACATTAAAGCATCCCTCAACAAAGGTGAATTGAGATGAAATCCATTACCTTTGTTCTACTTCTAAATTGAATTTCTTCCTAGGGATAACATCATCATAACCCCTGGGATTCTTCTATGAAACATTCAATCTTAAAATTTATGATGACCTTGAACAGAAACTATTATTTTTATTTTACTTCTCATACAATTCAGAAAATGATAAAAATGAATAGGGTTTTGGGAAGAGAGTTTACAGAGGATTAGTTGGTTTCTAACTAAAAGACAAATTTATCCTTTTATATTTGAAAAACTATATACTTCAATGTTTATATATTATGTATAACAATTTTATATTACCTATGTAAAGACCCGTAAATTCCAAAGAAATTTTTTTCTTAATTTTCTTTGGAGTTTTACAAGAACGCAGTTTCTGACGGCGCCTGATTCCGAGACCCGGTGTGCCCGGAATAAATTTCCGAACATTGGCTCGGGTACGTTCAGTGAACGGACGAGCAGGTTTTTCTAACTTTTGAACCAGTGCCTAGAATCTAATTCTGAGGGCACCGATGAAATCGCAGCACCGGTATTCGCTTAGAAACGCCTCTTCCAGAGTTGCGTTTTCCAGGGTGTGGTTTTTAAATTTTCGGGCTTAAGGTTAAGAAATAAAATAATTTTTTTCGACAACTTTATTTTATTTCACTTAAGCCACTTGGAAGCCACTTGAAGCCACTTAAAAGCGGCTTAAACTGAGTTGAACCGGATATGGTACTATCTAGAAATATCCTACCCTCTTGGTAGGATATTTGTGAGGTGGGGCCCGCACGAGCCACGCCGTTTCTTTCCGCTAAGTAACGCATCCACGAAAACCCGTCATTATGAAAGTCAACTGACACGTTTTCTTAAATTCTTAACAGACCATTTAATTGGGCGGTTTATTTCGTAAATTAAATGAGCTGTTTCTTTCGTTGAATTAATTCTACGAAGTAATGGTTCATTTCTTATCTTTTGAAATTCAAATGTTTAGTTGTGTAAATAAAATAAGGCTTAAGCTTATTTTATTTTGGGTTGAAACATGTGGTGTGGAGAGGATTTGGAGGAAAGCGTTCTTCTTCGGCGAAGAACGCAAAGAACGCGAAGAACGCCGAACCTGCGGAGATCGACGACGCGAAGCCTTGTACCGCGACGCCAACGGATCTCCCTTCGCGATGCTTCTTCCGCGACAATCCAACCCAGCGACAACCTTCGATCGACAACAACAAGGTAGGGGGTTGCGCTTCTTTTTATTTTCTTTTTGGATTTCAACAACAACATGGATTTAATTATTATTAATTAAATCCGTATGTTCTTGGTCCTCGAAGATCGTCGACGCGACGCCCTTCCACGGTGTGACGATCACCTCCTTCCGCGACGGTCAATTCCGCGACGACCTCGCATCCGACAGTGACGGCGAGGTAGAGATTTTATTTTTGGAATTACCCCTTGTTATATTCCCGTAAATGTTTCTTTAAAAAGTTAAAGAACTGGATTTGTGAACAATTTTAAATTTATTAAAATTGTTGTTTCCGTTCAAATGAGGAACCCGTTTTATGAAACAATTTTATTTCATTAAAAATTGTTTCGGATATGCGTTCATGTGTTGAACTTTATTCCTCCCGTTGTTTATCTCTAACTCGGAGGGTGCGGGCCAAATGAACACGGCCCGACAACCCTCCTCTGTTCTTCGTGATTGTGCGGATTTGACGGGCGACGACGGAACGTGCCGCAACGGAAGTTTGATGATCCCGCAGTGAGGAACGGAACCCGGGAGGAGCAACGGCGCAGATGGGAAGAAAATCGGGCTACTGAAGCGAATCCGGCGGCCCGCGGAAGCCGGCGGCGGCGCGGGTCGCTGGCACGGCGGCACTGGCGCGCCGTCGGACGAGACCGCCGCGGCACCGGCCGTGGCGGCGGCGCTCGCGGGACGCGGCTGAAGCCGCGTCCGGTCGCCAGGGAGACACCCCGCGGGTGTCGCGGGGGTGTCACGCGGGGGTGTCACGCGGGGGCGGCGGCTCCCCCCCCCCCCCCCGCGTTACTCGGGACGCGGCTTCAGCCGCGTCCAGCTGTCTGGCCTACACCCCACGGGTGCCGCGGGGGTGTCACGCGGGGCGGCGGCTCCCCCCCCCCCCCCCCGTGTCGGCCGCTCGGCCGAGCCGGCCGGGCTGGCCGAACCGGGTTGACCCGGTTCGGCCGACCCAGGGGGGGGTCAGGCCGGCTCGGCCCGGGCCCGGACCCCCCGTCTTCGGACGGTTTTCGTTCAAATGCCCGTATCTTGGGCTACGGGCCTCCAAACGATTCGCCGTCAGCGGCAACGCGATCCTTGGATCGAGACGGTTGTTTCGGTATACTATACTCGAGGTGCACCTTCCTTTTCGGGAGCCTACGTGGTTAAAACTCCATAGTTAAGCGTGCTTGGCCTAGAGTAGTGATCAGGATGGGTGACCTCCTGGGAAGTTTCCCAGGGTGGGTGTGAGACGGAAAGGCCAATAAATAACAGATCGGGCGTCTGATTGATGCGCCGTCTGTTTCGTTGAATTCCTCTAAGTGAGACGGATATTTTGGCTTACTCTGCTCGAGGTTTGGATGCCGACGAAGTGCGGTCGGGTTTGATCGCACCGAAATCCAACCGGGCCCCTGGAACGAAAAAGCCAATAACTCTCAGACAGGGCGTCCGATTGACGCGCCGTCTGTTGCGTTGAGTTCCTGTTGATGATACGGAACTTTTGGCATCCTTCGCCGAGATTTGGATGCAGTTGGATAGTGGCCGACTTGGATCGCACCGAAATCCAACCAGGCCCCTGGAACGGAAAAGTTGATACCTTTCTGACAGAACGTTCGTTGACGAACCGTCAGCGGCGTTGGTGATCTCGTTGAGAAACGATCCCTATGAGTATACCATATGAGTGTTCGGGGTATAGTTGAGTTATGGCCGGATTGGTTCGCACACGAAACCAACCGGGCCCCTGGGACGAAAAGGCTAATAACTCACAGACCGGGCGTCCGATTGACGCGCCGTCTATTGCGTTGAGACCCCTATGACGAGGTGGTCCTTTGAGATACTTCTTTGCGGGACTTTGTGATACTTGGAGTGTCGAACAGTAGCTCGTGGAGCGGACCCTCCCGGAGACGAGCGTGCGGAGTACGGAGACCGTGTAGCCGGCTGAGACCTGACGACTGCTTGACCGACTCGACTTGGAGTGAGTCGACTAGCCCGGTGGACGGAGCGCCCGATATTTGGTGGCAGACCCATGGCGGACGGAGCGCCTGGTAGTTGGCAGCAGACCCGCGGTACTCGACTGGAGGAGTACCTCTGTAGGATATTTGGGTGAGCGCCCGGTATTTGGCGACAGACACTCAGCGGACAGAGCATCTGGTATTTGGCCGCAGACCCGCGGTACTCGACAGGAGGAGTACCTCAGCAGTCTTAGGTTAGTGAGTAGTACCTCGGAGTCGTGACAGGACCACTGTACACTCCAGAGACGGAGCTCTTCAGCAGTTACGGTTTCGATAATGAAAATCTTGGTTTGAGCTGAGAATTTTGACCTTTGTGTTTGCCTCATGATTGATATGGGTCACTTGATAACTTAGGTATATGTATGGGCATATACCTGGGTAGTGGTTATCCGTTGATTTCACAATCCTTGTGTTTCCTCATGATTGAGATGGGTTACTTGATAACTTAGGTATTTGTATGGGCATATATCTAAGTAGAGGTTATCTGTTGAGATATTCTTATGGTTATCCTTGTTGGTTTAGTGAGACCTTGAGGGTCTTGGGGTCCCTACTGAGTATCCTTATACTCACCCCTGCACGGGCTATGCCCGCACCTCGTTGTGTTGGTTGCAGACGACGGTCAATGCTGACGGAGGCCGAGTGTTCGAGGACTGGACGGTACCCGGAGGTGGACTACACGACGAGTCGGTACCCGGAGGTGGACTACACGACGAGTCGGTACCCAGAGGTGGACTACACGACGAGTCTGTACCCGGAGGTGGACTACGCGACGAGACGATTCACAGAGGATGTTGACGGACGAGAGCGTGGAGGAGGCTATCTGTACCTACCCTTCAGGTAGGATCCGAGGTGTACGACTAGGAGCTGCGTTATCTGTACCTACCCTTCAGGTAGGACCCGCGGAGGACGACCCAGGAGCTGCTTCCCTCTTCCAGCTGTTTGTCTTTTTTCTGTTGCACCTTGTTCAGTTGTAGTTGTACTTTCTTTTGGGTTTTTATTCTGGCCCATTTACTTTTCATCTTTTCTTTTGTACTTAGTGTTTTGTTTCTTCTTGTACTCTTTGGTGCTTGTTTTCTTTTATAAAGGCAATGCCTTCCCAGTTATCGGGATTTTACGCCTTTGGTGCTAGTCGCCAGCCCCTGGCCTATGGAAGGCGGGCTTGGGGTAGTCACGACACGGGCCCCGAGGACGGGTCGTGACAAATTGGTATCAGAGGAGTTCGGTTCTACCGCAGGACTTATAAATCTGATGTTTCTTTCTATGAAGCAATAGTGTTAAGAGTACCAAGTGTGGTTTTCAGTTCAGGGAGTCCAGTGTTGGCGCGGGCGGCCGACGTATCCATACACCAGGACCCTGACAACTGATTTCCGACTTTGTGCACGAAAACACTGATTGCATGTGTGTTTCCAGAAGTTTTTTTTATATCAGCTCAAACCAGGTCATCTCACCAGGTATAATCGTTTGACCGTGTTACGTTGTTTCTTTCAGGATGCCTCCTCATGGACGACCAGCTAGAGCCCCAATAGTGGTACGTACTGACAGCCCGCCGAGCGACGAGGCCTCAGTACAGGGCCCTATCCCAGTTAAGGCACCAGCGGAGGCACCAGCGGTACTACTACCCATTGGGACACCGATGCCACCAGCCCCAGCAGCAGAGGATGCACGTCGGTTGAGCGCACTGCATGAGTTCCAGCGCCAGAGGCCACCCAGGTTCCAAGGAGGGATAGACCCGCAGGCGGCTGAGGATTGGCTGGAGGCTGTGGTGAGAGTCTTCAGGCTAGTGGGGATGCCGACAGACTTCATGGTGATCTTTGCGGCCAGCCTTCTTCAGGCAGCCGCAGGCAGGTGGTGGAGCCACTTATTCCAGTTTTGTGATGGGAAGACCTTCGCATGGGAAGACTTCGAGACCTTCTTCAGGGTGGAGTTTGTGCCAGTAGCTCTACACCCCGAGCGTGTACAGGATCTTCTGCCTTTTCCGCAGGGTTTTCAATCAGTTGCCGAGTCATCTGTGGGCAGTAGACAGATGATGCAGAGGTCCAGGAGGACCAGACCAGCAGTTGGGAGATCTCGGGTTTTAGGACCGGTGGTGCGGGGCACCCGGAGTGGGAACAGAGCTAGCCGTGCAAGGAGCAGGTTGTGTTACTCATGCCGCGGAAAGGGTCACCTGGCATGTGACTGTCCGAATCCTCGATCCGCAGGCTTTGGGGGAGCCACCGAGGCAGAAGCAGCGGCGAGTGCTTGAGCAACAGCCGAGCAGTGGACAAGGCAGTAGAGCTCCGGGAGCAGGTGGACAGGAGCGGAACTAGTGGATACGTCCCTTGTACTCTAGTTCCATTTTGCTGTTGTATTCGTGTCTTTGTACTATGAGCTGCAATAATAAAAAGACACTTATCCTTGTTTTCTTTCATGTCCTTTTGATACTGTATGGTCCTGGTTAAGACTGTTGACGTGACCCTCACTTTCGAGATTCCTACTGGAGGAGACCTAGTGACCTCACACTGATGCCGAAAGTGTGACTCGACCCTTGGAGGTGAGAGTGACAGTTGGATCTCTTAGTAGTTACGTCGAGACCTTACGACGTCATCCATGGCATGAATGCATCCTTCATGTCAGGATTGACTGTATTAGGCAACGAATGTGGTTCATCCAGGGGATGATACCAGATTTCTCTTATTGGCAAAGAAGAAATCATAGCATCTCTTGTGAGACTAAAGGAGGTGCAGTTCATCCAGGAGCGGATGAAGACTGCACAGTGCAGTAAGAAACAAGGAACCGATACCAGTATTAGAGACTCGGGCATGTTAAATGTTTCAAGAAGAGGTAGATTTAAATAGAGATGAGTCTGCGAAGCGGCAGACGTGGAGGCAGAGCTAGGAGAGCAGCATGAGGTGGTGTACATCTTAACATGCTACAACCACCCGCCTTAGTTATCCCCGCCAGGCTCAGGGAGCTGGAGGGTGGAGGAAGAGTGTGGCTGCATGCGGTCAAGGAGTGTGACCCAATGGCTCTAGAAAATATTCAAGGGACAGTCTGTGTCCACTACTAGATGCTGTAATAACAGACGTCGATATGAATCATACCTCGCTTTCACAAATCTTGTTCCAGACCTAGAGTTTCCGGTAAGCCGTGGACTTGACCCTCACGTCTGGAGATACCTTGGGAGGAGACTCGATAATCACACTTACGCCGACGGTGTGGTCAGACCCTCGAGGCGAGAGTTCTGGTTGGAATCTCTTGGTAGCATCGTCGAGGCCTTACGACGTTAGTTTGAGTATGGAATGGGCAATAACTCTTCATACTCAAATTGACGGTTTTAGGAAAACGTCGGGATGGGTTTTCCTTGGTCGGCGGAAAAGGAAACCCCAGGCAGTGCAAGGTAACTCTTGCACAAGAGGGTGCGACCGATCACTCTTGAGTCGGTCAACCTTACCCTTGTAGCAGCAGTCGTTTTGAGTTTCAATTCTAACAGAAATGGAGACCTCTGGAGTTCGAGGATGACGACCAAGTCTTCTTACAGGTCTCACCTCGACAAGGTTTACGGAGATGTGACCAGGGAGCCAAGTTATCTCCGAGGTTCAACGGACCTTTCTAGGTCCTCAGCTGGGTAGGCGAGGTGGTTTACCGCTTGGCCCATCCACTTCAGTTGCACTAGGTGCACGACGTTTTCCACGTATCCCAACTAAGGGGATACGTGCTCGACCCCTTCGCATATCATCGACCATGAGGAGCTGGACGGTGGCGATGAGTGTCTTCTACAGAGGTTCCTGTGGGGATCGAGGATCGACAGGAGCGGATCCTAGGAGAACGGTCGATTCCTCTTGTGCACTTTCTTTGGCAGCGCGGGAACCTCCAGGTGAGCACATGGGAGCGGAAGGCTCAGATGCGTGCTCAGTACCGCTTTGTTTCCCTAAGTTTGTGGTGAAGCTTTACGGGGACGTAAAGCCCTGTGGTGGGAGTAATGTAAAGACCCGTAAATTCCAAGGAAATTTTTTTCTTAATTTTCTTTGGAATTTTACAAGAACGCAGTTTCTGACGGCGCCTGATTCCGAGACCCAGTGTGCCCAGAATGAATTTCCGAACATTGGCTCGGGTATGTTCAGTGAACGGACGAGCGGGTTTTTCTAACTTTTGAACCGGTGCCCAGAATCGAATTCTGAGGGCACCGATGAAATCGCAGCGCCGGTATTCGCTTAGAAACGCATCTTCCGGAGTTGCGTTTGCTCGGGTGTGGTTTTTAAATTTTCGGGCTTAAGGTTAAGAAATAAAATAATTTTTGTCGACAACTTTATTTTATTTCACTTAAGCCACTTGGAAGCCACTTGAAGCCACTTAAAAGCAGCTTAAACTAAGTTGAACCGGATAGGGTACTATCCAGAAATATCCTAACCTCTTGGTAGGATATTTGTGAGGTGGGGCTCGCACGAGCCCCGCTGTTTCTTTCCGCTAAGTAACGCATCCGCGAAAACCCGTCATTATGAAAGTCAACTGACGCATTTTCTTAAATTCTTAACAGACCATTTAATTGGGCGGTTTATTTCGTAAATTAAATGAGATGTTTCTTTCGTTGAATTAATTCTACGAATTAATGGTTCATTTCTTATCTTTTGAAATTCAAATGTTTAGTTGTGTAAATAAAATAAGGCTTAAGCTTATTTTATTTTGGGTTGAAACTTGTGGCGTGGAGAGGATTTGGAGGAAAGCGTTCTTCTTCGGCGAAGAACGCGAAGAACGCGAAGAACGCCGAACCTGCGGAGATCGACGACGCGAAGCCTTGTACCACGATGCCAACGGATCTCCCTTCGCGACGCTTCTTCTGCGACGATCCAACCCAGCGACAACCTTCGATCGACAACAACAAGGTAGGGGGTTGCGCTTCTTTTTATTTTCTTTTTGGATTTCAACAAAAACATGGATTTAATTATTATTAATTAAATCTGTATGTTCTTGGTCCTCAGAGATCTTCGACGCGACGCCCTTCCGCGGTGTGACGATCACCTCCTTCTGCGATGGTCAATTCCGCGACGACCTCGCATCTGATAGTGATGACGAGGTAGGGATTTTATTTTTGGAATTACCCCTTCTTATATTCCTGTAAATTTTTCTTTAAAAAGTAAAAGAACTGGATTTGTGAACAATTTTAAATTTATTAAAATTGTTGTTTCCGTTCAAATGAGGAACCCGTTTTATGAAACAATTTTATTTCATTAAAAATTGTTTCGGATATGCGTTCATGTGTTGAACTTCATTCCTCTCGTTGTTTATCTCTAACGCGGAGGGTGCGGGCCAAACAAACACGGCCCGACAACCCTCCTCTGTTCTTCGTGATTGTGCGGATTTGACGGGCGACGACGGAATGTGTCGTAACGGAAGTTTGATTATCCCGTAGTGAGGAACGGAACCTGGGAGGAGCAACGGCACAGACGGGAAGAAAATCGGGCCACCGAAGCGAATCTGGCGGCCCGCGGAAGCCGGCGGCGGTGCGGGTCGCTGGCACGGCGGCGCCGGCGCGCCGCCGGATGAGACCGCCGCGGCACCGGCCACGGCGGCGGCGCTCGCGGTACGCGGCTGAAGCCGCGTCCGGTCGCCAGGGAGACACCCCGCGGGTGTCGCGGGGGTGTCACGCGGGGGCGTCGGCTCCCCCCCCCCCCCCGCGTTACTCGGGACGCGGCTTCAGCCACGTCCAGCTATCTGGCCGACACCCCGCGGGTGTCGCGGAGGTGTCACACGGGGCGGCGGCTCCCCCCCCCCCCCCCCCCGCGTTGGCCGCTCGGCTGCTCGGCCGAGCCGAGCCAGACCGGTCCGACCGGGCCGAACCGGGTTAACCCGGTTCGGCCGACCCAGGGGGGGGGGGGTCGGGCCGGCTCAGCCCAGGCCCGGACCCCCTGTCTTCGGACGGTTTTCGTTCAAATATCTGTATCTTGGGCTACGGGCCTCCAAACGATTCGCCGTCAGCGCCAACGCGATCCTTGGATCGAGACAGTTGTTTCGGTATACTATACTCGAGGTGCACCTTCCTTTTCGGGAGCCTACGTGGTTAAAACTCCATAGTTAAGCGTGGTTGGCCTAGAGTAGTGATCAGGATGGGGGACTCCTGGAAGTTTTCCAAGGTGGGTGTGAGACGGAAAGCCCAATAAATAACAGACCGGGTGTCCGATTGACGCGCCGTCTCTTTCGTTGAATTCCTCTAAGTGAGACAGATATTTTGGCTTACTCCGCTCGAGGTTTGGATGTCGACGAAGTGCGGTCGGGTTTGATCGCACCGAAATCCAACCGGGCCCCTGGAACGAAAAAGCCAATAACTCTCAGACAGGGCGTCCGATTGACGCGCCGACTGTTGCGTTGAGTTCCTGTTGATGATACGGAACCTTTGGCATCCTTCGCCGAGATTTGGATGCAGTTGGATAGTGGCCGGGTTGGATCGCACCGAAATCCAACTGGGCCCCTGGAACGGAAAAGCTGATACCTTTCTGACAGAACGTTCGTTGACGAACCGTCAGCGGCGTTGGTGATCTCGTTGAGAAACGATCCTTATGAGTATACCCTATGAGTGTTCGGGGTATAGTTGAGTTACGACCGGATTGGTTCGCACACGAAACCAACCGGGCCCCTAGGACGAAAAGGCTAATAACTCACAGACCGGGCGTCCGATTGACGCGCCGTCTATTGCGTTGAGACCCCTATGACAAGGTGGTCCTTTGAGATACTTCTTTGCGGGAATTTGTGATACTTGGAGTATCGACCAGTAGCTCGTGGAGCGGACCCTCCCGGAGACGAGCGTGCGGAGTACGGAGACCGTGTAGCCGGCTGAGACCTGACGACTGCTTGACCGACTCGACTTGGAGTGAGTCGACTAGCCCAGTGGACGGAGCGCCCGGTATTTGGCGGCAGACCCATGGCGGACGGAGCACCTGGTAGTTGGAAGCAGACCCGCGGTACTCGACTGGAGGAGTACCTCTGTAGGCTATTTGGGTGAGCGCCTAGTATTTGGCGACAGACCATCAGCAGAAGGAGCGCCCGGTAGTTGGCCGCAGACCCGCGGTACTCGACAGGAGGAGTACCTCAGCAGTCTTAGATTAGTGAGCAGTACCTCGGAGTCGTGACAGGACCACTGTACACTCCAGAGATGGAGCTCTTCAGCAGTTACGGTTTCGATAATGAAAATCCTGGTTTGAGCTGAGAATTTTGACCTTTTTGTTTGCCTCATGATTGAGATGGGTCACTTGATAACTTAGGTATATGTATGGGCATATACCTGGGTAGTGGTTATCCGTTGATTTCACAATCCTTGTGTTTCCTCATGATTGAGATGGGTTACTTGATAACTTAGGTATATGTATGGGCATATATCTAAGTAGAGGTTATCTATTGAGATCTTCTTGTGGTTATCCCTGTTGTTTTAGTGAGACCTTGAGGGTCTCGGGGTCCCTACTGAGTATCGTTATACTCACCCCTGCACGGGCTATGCCCGCACCTCGTTGTGTTGGTTGCAGACGATGGGCAGTGCTGACGGAGGCCGAGTGTTCGAGGACTGGACGGTACTCAGAGGTGGACTACACGACGAGTCGGTACCCGAAGGTGGACTACACGACGAGTCAGTACCCGGAGGTGGACTACACGACGAGTCCGTACCCGGAGGTGGACTACGCGACGAGACGACTCACAGAGTATGTTGACGGACGAGAGCCTAGAGGAGGCTATCTGTACCTACCCTTCAGGTAGGATCCGAGGTGGACGACCAGGAGCTGCGCTATCTGTACCTACCCTTCAGGTAGGACCCGAGGAGGATGACCCAGGAGCTGCTTCCCTCTTCCAGCTGTTTGTCTTTTTGATGTTGTACCTTGTTCAGTTGTAGTTGTACTTTCTTTTGGGTTTGTATTCTGGCCCATTTACTTTTCAGCTTTTCTTTTGTACTTAGTTTTTTGTTTCTGCTTGTACTCTATGGTGCTTGTTTTCTTTTATAAAGGCAATGCCTTCCCAGTTATCGGGATTTTACGCCTTTGGTGCTAGTCGCCAGCCCCTGGCCTATGGAAGGCGGGCTTGGGGTAGTCACGACACGGGCCCCGAGGACGGGTCGTGACAACCTAATCCACTGGATATTTGAAAATTATATTTTACATTGACAATTATATTTAATATAATTTCAATTTTTATTATACCTGTATACAACCACCCAAATCAATAATTCAGATCATTATAAATATTTAATAATCCTTAATCCTCATAAAATAATATTTCAAGGTGGTTGAGGTTTTATATATTACATTATAATTTGGATAGTGTTACAAGGTCATGTGAGGATAAAATCAAGGATTTATAGGTGATAACAATCATCTTTTTATCATGTTTAATTAATTGGATATTATTTTTTAACAAACATGGATAATTAAATATAAATATATATTCTTGGAATTTATCAGGATATTTCACATGAGGAAGAATGAAAATATTATTATAGTTTCAAATTGAGTGTAAGTTCTTACCTTTAACTATATATTACCTTTACGTGAAATGGTTTTTACAGTTATGTATCTTTAGTGGTGTTGGCCACCCAAAGGTGTTCTCAGGATTACACTTACATTCACAAAAAAAATTTGGACAGACCATTATGAAGGTTTTTTATGCCCTCAAATATTAGTATGATACACTTATGTGACTTTTGAAATGTAGGGTATACCCTTACATTATGGTGCATTAGTATTCTACCATTATGCGAGCGGAAGTTGGCCCTAACATAGCAGTTCTTGACCCTTACATAGTGGTTGATGACATTTATGCAGTGGTCATGTATACCCTTACATGAATAGTTCTACCATTATAAAAAATATATTAAAATCTTCTTAACTTATTTTGGGTTTGTAAAGTATTTATTACCCTTATATAGCTAGGGATAACATTATGTGATATGTTATAAAGCCTTATATAAGTAACAGATGTCCTTTTTACAATATTTAGAACAACCCACATACCTTTACACAAGGTGAAGACTACCCTTACGCAAGTGAGGCTTTGAAAGTGTTACCCTTACATAGGTGAAAACAAAGTTTATTTGATAATATAATAGAGTTCCTACCCTTATGCAACATTAAATATGTTGTTATACCCTTACATATGACATTTATGTATACCCCGAATACTCCCTCAAACATACATAAGATATGAAATTGGAAATTCCCCTTCTTTTAATTCATTTTTATGTAGAATAAGTGTTTTGATTTATAATTAATTAATAATAGTTATTTTAAAACTCATATAATCCAGTTATTTATTCTTAATATGTTTCTTATGTATCGTAAACCTTAATATTTTAACATATGATTTTATTTAAATATATTAATTATTTATTTTTATCAATTACTTTAATTTATCAAAGATAGAATAAATCATTTTTGATTAAAATTATAATTATAGTTTCAAATATGGTTAATTTATTATTAAATATGTTCTATATGATAAACTAACATATTACCAATATGTTATTAATAATCCTTTTGATTTTAAAAATATATATTTATGTACAAATTCTAAAATTCCAACATATTAAAAGTGATATTATTTCTAATAAAAATATATACATATTAACTCTTGGATAATATAAATATAATTAAAATTAATAGTAATTTAAAACATATGGTTTTTCATTTTAACCAAAATGATAAATGTTATAGAAAAATAAATGTATTTTTTGTGATTTATAATCACTTTCACCTAAAGTTTCCTTTTATTAAGAATGCTGTGTAATTTATCAAATAAAATCAAAAGATCTTATTATTTATCTTTATAAATAATGATGTATAATTAGTATAATAAATTGAATATTTTAGAATATTGGTTGAATATCTAAACATATTTTCATCATGTTCTTTTAAATTATATTTCATATTTTTTTAATTATGAAAACACATTTCTTGGTTTCCAATTAAGAGAACATTAGTGGGATGTGAAAATATGCACATGGAGGAAAACAGTAATGTCCAAATAATGAGGGTGAGTGATAGAAAATATTGATGACAAGAAATTGAATGATCATGAGAAATCTAGTGACCACAAAATCATAAATAATGTTGGTGTAAAAAATTCCATTGATTAAATTGAAATGAAGGTAATCGGATTATAATCTTACTTAAAGATTTTATTCCTAGCTTTTAGGAATTCCTTTATCATTCACACAAAGAACATAAGAAAATATTTTTAACAGAACAGTTGAATTTCATCCTTTAATCAATTTCCATCAAAATATAATATATTTTCCAAACAATGATTATTCAAGATGATTTTTTCATGACTAAAGCACTATATTCAACATATAAAATATCATAGAAACCTCAAAAGGATAACAATTTACTCCAAATTTCTTTAAATATTAACCACATATGAAATGATAATCACAAGGTATGATTATCCCCAAAATAGATAATCTTTATTTGAATAAATAATACATAAATATCAAAAAATAAAAAATAACCCAAAAGATTTAAAATAGATCATTCTATAAATAAATAACCATATATCCCAAATAATTTCAATAACTTAAACATTATAAAATGTTTTATCCTTAATGTTTTTCTCATACCTTTCCGCTTATATCCCCAAAAATGTAATATTATTATTTTGAAATAATACTTCATGTTTAACCTAAGGGTTTTATATACTTCAACCCAATAAAACATCACTCAAAATTTCATAAATCACCTCAAAATTTCATCACATAAAACATTAAAAGGTTTTTCTATGCATTTAAACTTATAATAAAACATAAACTAAAAAACCCCTTTAAAGTACCCATTACTCTTATGATAAACTCAAATGAAAACATCCTAATCACTAGTGTTATCTAAAACTTTTCCCTGATACAAAATTTAATATCCCAAGATATAAACTCCCTGATCTAGTTCTAAAAACATAATCATTAAATTTCTTGCTTTAATATCGATAAACGTGGTCCAAATTCAACTATCCAAAATTTATAACATTAAAAGGAAATACTGGATCACATACATACCCATGTATTTTTTAGAGTTTTAGAGAATTATGAGAAACATGTATAAAAAAATACACATATCGTTATGTTATATTTTTTGAACTATACAAAATTTTCCATATTCCATATTTTTTCTTCAGCATCTCCCGTAAAAATATTCACACATTAAACCTATCTAGAAATAAAAAATTTAAAATATTTCTTAATAACCTTTGGAAAATGAAACATAATAAGGGAGATATTTAATACACTTTATGTGTAAATATAATCATTATCAACTAAATTTCATCAGTTTCCAAATGATGGTAATAAGGGTATGATTGTATAATTAAATTGAATGAATATAACATAAAATAACTCATTACCATAAAACCGAGATTATTAAACATGTGACATGGAATGAAGAATTAATAACTAAAATATTCATATTAACCAAAAATCAAGATCCATGTGATGTCAATAATTTTCAAGGTAACCATTTAAACTCACAGAAATCATAAAGAAAACATCTTTTTATCATGGGAAATTATCTTCATAAAACCCTTACATATCTGATAACTATACAAGGTTAATTCCCATAACCTATTTTTAGTAACGTGTTAACAGTTTAATTATTTTATCCCTTTGGAAATACTTATATTCATTCAAATATTTCTTCATTACCCAATTCATTTGAGAGATATATCTATTTCACCCATTCTTATAAGTTATATCGGTCTCACCCATTCTGATAAATTGTATTAAACTCACCCATTCGTATAAGATGTACTTTGATCATGTGTTTATATAATATTTATGAACATCCCTCATCATCATAAATAATTTTCATGTAAGGATCATAATGAAAACATTTATAAACATTCACCTTTAAATGTAACAAACTTTAAATCAACAACAATTTCTTTACAAATTTGTTAACCCATGGAAAAGAAAATAGTTTCATAAAATATTTTTAAATTTATCATTATAATCAATCTAGGGAAAATATATGGATTTTATCATAATATCATAATACTAATGAAGTAGGGGAATCATTTTAGGATGTTGACATAGATTTAAATATCTTTTAAATAACATTTAAAGTATTTCTTTGAAAATATGAAAAATACCAGATTTTTAAAATTTTATAATAATTTATAGAATATTAACAAAAATATTTTCTTTGAATATATCCATGTAAAAAATATATAGTGTTTTTTAAAACATGGAAGGTTCATGTTTTCAAGAAAATCCAACCCTTATGTATATATTAAAATTAATTTTTTTAATCATTTTAAAAATAGAGTAAAATGTATCTCATGAAGAAAATGTTAATAAGTTTCATTTTAAAACCTTTTAAAATAATTTCAATGATTATGGGAAATATATTTTGGAAATCATTTTTTTTATGAAATAAAATTCTGGGAAAATAAATAACAAGGAGAAAGAGTTTGGTTAAAATTCTATAAAACCTTTAAAAATATTTTTTTTAAGAAATCCCCCTTTTATGGACTTTTAACACCAAAAACCATTTTAAATATATAATGTAATGAAGAAATAAATATTATGAATATGAAAAGAGTAATGATATTATATTACAAAATTCAAAAACATACACCAAATAAATGAAAATAGGTTCACTAATAAAAACATATCTCAATGATGGAAGTTTGAAATGAGAAACTATTGTAACTTGGGTAATGCATGAATGAAAGAATCCATTGAATGAATAAAAATAACATGATTCTATAAAACATATAATTTATATGAAATAATATGTTAAAACAACTTCGTGGGGAAATAATTACAGCATATAATCTAAATTGTGGTGTATGATATTAATTTTGTCACATAGAATTTAAATTAAGACCATGAAAATCCTTGAAACTTTGATAAAATATGATTAAATATATCATGAAAGAGAGAAATTAAAAGGAACTATAAATACCATGATCATAATTTCATTCATTATATAATATCACAATTGAAAACATATTCACTGATAAAAGTAAGTGGGTGCATATTCAATAAATTTCCCCATGAAACAATAATGAGATGAATAGTCCTTACAAAGATCATGTCATTGAATTTAGAATTTAATCAATGAAGTCATTATGTGTGATAATTGTAAAAACACAGAATTAGTGTAAATAAAACATAATACAATCAAAATTCAATTAAAATATAATCATTGTATAACAAAGTCAATGAATAAGAAGTATAACCCAATGAATGGAACTTGATTTAAGAAAGACCTCACTACTTTAATAACATTCAAAAAAACCTGAGAAAAATTAACATGAATTAAAACATATAAAACCATGAATTATACCAGATTCATGACATAACATATACAAGGGAATTATATGCATCATATGAAATAAAATAAGTCTATTGAATTAAAACATTCCACAATGAGGGGAAATTGATATGAAATACTATACCATTGTTCTACTTGTAAATTTAATGTTTTTACAAGGATCACTTCTCTAGAATATTAAGATATCTTCAATGAAACTTTACCATTTCAAATATTGGCTTCCCATGAAGAAACACTCTTATTTTCTATGTATTTCTCATACAATAGAGAACCTAGAATAATGACTGGGATTTTGGTTAGGTACTTTACAGAGGCTTGGTTGGTTTCTAACCATAAGGTTAAGTTATACTTTTATTTTCAAACGTATACTGTATATATGTGTTTAAATGTTAGGTATATTATGGGTCTAATAACCAATTTACTAGATATTTGATAAAATCTATTTTACATTGACATTTATATAAAATATAATTTCTATCATTACCCTTCTAAGATGCAAAAAACAATAATTTATATCTCCTTAATTATTTAATAATCCACAATCCTCCAAAAATATATTTCATGGTGGTTGATTTTTTTTGGGCTTGCAGAGTAAGTTGAAAACTCTTACTAGGTCATTCAAAGATAAAAAAAAGGTTTTATAATTTCTGATATTCATATTTGCATCATATTTTATTAATTTGATCATATTTTTTAATAAATATATCATACTAAATTTATATATATATTATTCTATTTTATCTATATTTTTAATTCTTGGAAGAAGACAGTGATTCAACAGGTTTTAACAGAGAGTGAATGCAAACCTTTATGTGGAGATTACCTTTACAGGGAATGATTTTTACCTTTTGTAGCTTTAGTAGTGTGGGATACCCTTAAGTATTCTGTAATTTACCCAAATGTGAACATTAGTTTTCATGGCTGGCCTTAACATAGGCTTTTTTACAATCATGTAGTGGTATAATACACTTATCTGGATTTTAAGATTCATGGTACACGTACATGGGTTGATCAATAATGGATTTACCTTATAGGGATATAAGATGTCCCTTATGTAACGAGTCTTGACCCTTACATATTATCTGATGAAGCATACACAGTGGCTGTATGTACCCATAAGTGAGTTCGTCTACCCTTATGCAGTGTGTAAAAAAACTGACTAACCTTTACATAGGGTTTGAAAACCATATCATACCCTTATGTAAATCGTGATACCATTATGTGAGGTGTTGTTTAACCTAATTTATGTGTCATATAACATTTAATAAATGTTTAAAACAACCCTCACACCTTTATACAAGGTGATAACTACACTTATGTGAGTGAGGCATTAGGAAATATACCCTTACGCAGGTGTGGGAGACCGTTAAATAAGAACATAATTGTGTTCCCACCCTTACACAACATTAAATTTGTAGTTCTACCCTTACATATGACCTTTACATAGCCCTAAAATACTACCTTACCCTTATGTGATATACGTAATTTTGAATTACCCTTATGTAAATTAATTTTTATGTTGAATATGTATTAAAATTTATTATTCAAAAATTCTAATTATATTATAATGATTAGAATCCATTTATTCATTTATAATATATCTATAATGTATATTAAACATTAATATTTTTACATATGATATTATCTATTGATATTTATTTCTTACTTTTCCAATTTTATATTACTCATCATATCTTTTCATGATTATTTATTATTAATACTATAAACATAATTTAAAATATAGTTAAGGTACTGTTAAATAAGTTCTATGTCATAAAATCACATATTACTCATACGTTATTAATCATCATTTTTATTTCAAATAAAATTATGGTTAAGTATAAATTTTGAAATTCTAAAATATTAAATGTCACCATAAGTTTAATAAAATTATGAACATACTATTTCTTGGATAATAAAATTACATTAAAATTTTAAATTAAGTAAAAATATATAGTTTTCATTTTAACCAAAAGTATAAATTTCATACAAACAATAATATTATTTTTATGTAATTAATAATTACTTTCACTTGAAATTAAATTTTATTAAGAATAAATTATAATTGTTTATATAACACTAAAATATATCATTATTTACCTTTAAAAATAATGGTGTAGAATTGGTATAATAAATCACATCTTTTTTAAAATATTGAGTAAATATCTAAACATATTTTATTTAATATATTTTAATTTAAATTTCATGTTGTTTAAATTATAGAAATATTGTTTAATTATATATTTTATTTAAAGTAAATAAATATATTCAATTAATTGGATTTATAATATTTTTACCCCTTATTGATAATTGAAAGTATTCTTTAGCATGATGTTTTAATTATTTAACTTCTAATTAATAAAATATTATTGATTCCTAATATCTTTCATTTGTGGTTTTTGTGCTTGATTTTTCATTTTCACATTCAAACTTTGGTTGTAATAGTAAACTACCTTTAGTAATATAACATATTCTCCAATATCCTCTAGTTGTTGTTTTATCCAAATAATCTATTTACATGATTTTTGATTTTTCAATGTACACCACTTTAGCTATAATTATATAATTGTTTTCATGCTTCTTTCTAATCCTTCCAATGCATTTTTTCTAAAAAAATAATGAAGCAAATTTTTTTGATTTTCTATACTTAACATATCCATACTAGTCAATATATAATTATTCATATAAATTATGAAAATTCCTTAAACAATAAACCAATTATAGTCATGTGTTCCTTGAATGTGCCTCACGAACCATTTTATATTCCCCAAGTGTTTTTATTTTGGACTAGTCTAGAATCAAGAAGAAAATGAAGTTGCATAAATGATTTTTGGTCAAGTTTTTTTATATACAATAAACTCAAAATCATTATCTAGTAGAGAATTGAATTAATAACTTTTTCTTCCAATATTGTTGAGCGATGCCAATATTTAAAATCATAGTCTATTCCAAGTTGTTTAGAATTCTATTCCACCTTTCTATTGCACTATTTGGTGATGATTATCTCACTAATGATCCTTTATACTAAATACAATGTTTCTCCAAGTTGATTTCCACCTCTTAATAGGTGTGTTTTAATCCATTTTCTAACCAAATGATCTTAATAATTCTTCTAGTTCCATTTTAGACACTCCTCTAAAACTACATAATACACTTTAACACTTTAACATTTTATTATAAAAACATGATACACCCCATTATACTATAATCATAAAAAAAAATATTGTATTTCTCACCAAGCATCTCGGGTACCCTCATTGGACCGAAAAAATATTTGTGAATTTCATCCAAAAAAAATTAAATCTCATTTCTTCTTAAAATGGTATGAGTTTTCACCATATTTTCTATAAATCACATATCATGCATTTTCACTAGATCAGGTCTCAAATTAAGAATATCCACTATATCCATTAATTTTTAGTTATTTTCTATCCTTTGATGATTGATATATTTTAGTCTTCAATAGTATATGTTATTTTATCCATCCACTATAATGAGGAAAATGTTCACTTTTTTATTCAATTAATATAAATTTATTTTATTCTCTAACTCTTCATCAATGAGTTTCAAGCCTAGAACTTGATAATGAATCCATTCTTATTAAAATTCAGCTCCTAAATTGAGTAAGGAAATTGGATAGCACTCAAGATTTTCTGTTGTAAACCATCCATGTAGATAAATTTTTTGTATTTTAACTCATCTTCATCCATCCATGTTTTTCTGATTCTCTTGATTTTAAGGATTTATTATTGATAAATATAACCATTACATTAGAAAAAACCTCCATATTCTTCGATATATTATTATTTTCATTAATATGGGATGAGCACCCATTTTCAAGGATCAGATTGATGTTTTTTTAGTTGATTAAAAACAAATTAAAGGAAATACATCCAACTCATTCCTCTTATTTTCATTCCAATAAAGGCTAAGTTAAGTTGATATATATGGTGGTTTCTCCTAATTTTCTTCAGCATAGGCTATGAGATCATACTTATCTTCATCAAATGCATAGAAAATATTCTATAAATGGGTGTCATTCAATTTCCAGTTATCAATCATCCTATGATTTCTATAGGACTGACCCTAATTCTTTTAGTGTTTTTAATTTAAATATTTTTTTCAAAAGTTACATAAAAATAATAAAAACCATATAAAATTTTTCATCTTTTTTGTGTTAGATACATCATTATCATTCATTACTGCCTCCCATGTGGTTCTCCTATCATGTAAATTTCAACCTTTATGAAATAAGTCATAGTGCAGGAAAGGTTCCCTCAAAATTTAACCATAAAAAAAGGATATATATTATTATTGATTCCTCTCCAAACATTTCCATCCTCTTAGTAACTTATTGGTTTTTTATCATCTCTTGGTGATTAAGGTATATCATTAATTTATTCCTTTCCTTTTTTTCCTATAGAAAAAAATGTCTTTAATTTTACATCACACCTTCATAACTGAGATCACTATTGACCATTTTCTTAGACCGATGTTTATTTATGGTTTTCTTAACATTCCATGTACATATTCTTGTTCTTTTTATCAATTAAAAATTAAACAACTTTTGAAAATAAAATTTATTTTTATCATCATCTACTTTTACTTTATCATTAGTGTTATTTTTCATGGAAATGATTTCTTCTTTATTGAATTAAACCTTTTTAGCTCTTTTATTGATATAAGCATTAAGTTTATCAATCATCTTATCAGGTTCTTCTATTAGATCCTACAAGTCAATCATTTCATTACATGTAACTTTATTTTATATGTGTCCTTCCAAAAACATCTCTAACCATGTTATTTGGAATGTGATTTGATAAACATAATTATATTAATCCATTAGCATCCCATAAATCTTTATATTATTCTTTCAGTGTAGATAATGATCCTTAATAAATTTTTAAATCCCTTATTTTAAATCTAAAATTCCATTTTTTATTATTTTTTTCAGATTAATTTTTTATGTAGTTTCCATCATAACACCTTCAGCTTCAAAAATGAATTCGATCGCATTATCAACAAAGAAAATTTAAAATCCTTTTTCTTGTTTTCTAAAAATGATTCTCCACTAGAACAACTTTTCAATTATGTTTCCAGATTTAATGTTTTATCTTTTAGAAGGATTGATCTATTTTTTTATGCTATATCATCCTCATCACCACTATCAACCTTCCCTTGACATCTTGCTTTGATATTCCCAACTCTTCCATAATTAATAGAAAATAGTAATTTCATTCCTTCAAACATCCATTTTCCTCAGTTGGATTTGATTGAAATTGGTGAGAAAATATAATCATCAATTTATTCTTCATTATTTACAGTATAATATAGGTCAATTATCTCCATGGATTTGACATCAATCTCTTTTGATGACTGAACTGATGATTTTTCCACTTTCACATGTGTTTTATAAGCTGCAAACATGTTGTAAAGATTATCATGAGATAAATATATAACATATTTTTCCAAAATATTTTACACCTTAACATTATATAATTGTGGTGATATTGTAATAATTGTATTCATAATTTCTATATCATTCATTTCATCACCAAGATCATGTATGGATCCCAAGACTTCAACGATATGGTTAGAGAAATCATCAATGTTCTAATTTAATATCATCTTCAAATAAATGAATTGTTTATGAAACAATTATAGTTTTATATCCTTCACCTTACTATCACCTTCAATAAAAATTACTAATTTATCCAAAATTTATTTTAATGAATTTTAACTCATCCCCATCATATGGATATGATTTAAAAAACACTAGATAAGGCATTAGCAAACTTTCTAATAACCTTGAGAATTTTCTTATCTACTTGGACCATAGATAGTTATATAATATCAATGAATTGTATCCTACTAATCACTATGTATTTAAAGAAAATACGTATAAATCATCAATGCGATATCATATTATTCTTGTATATTTGATAATATCTTTCATTAAACCAAGTAACACCTTTTTCATTGACTGCAATCTCTATGGAAGTGATCCATCAAAGGAAAATTTGTAAATATTTATCAGTATGGTAATGATACCACTTATTGAAACAATAGTCCTTATACACCCTAATATGTGGTGAATTTGGGTGTCCAATTCTACAATAATTATCATCTTCTACCAGATCTTGGTCTGGTTTTAGCTAAAACACTTGAAACTGTTCAATCCTTAACCATATGCAATGACCATATGGTGAAAGAAAATCAATAACATAGAGATTTTACTTGGTTAACCATTAAGGGATAATCCAAAGAGCATACACCAATGATGTTTCAGCCTAATAGTAGATAACACTGCTCACAATAGTTATTACAAACATTCTAGAAATAAGAACTATCATTACAAGGGTTTCCCATTAATTATACTTCTTTATTCACTATATTGTGACAATTACTACAATATTATGAAATATGATGATCATTTATAATGATTCCTTCACAAAATATGAAAATTATATCCTCAAGGTTGTTTTCATTGTGCTCCCATTTTTTCTAAAAATCGTTATCTTCAATGTTATTCATCAAAACATCCACTATTTTAATAATTATCTAGATCTAGAAACATTATCATATATGTTGGTCGGAGTAAATGACTCAAGAGGGGAGTGAATTGAGTATCTATAAAAATTTCTGTTAAAATTGGTTCTTTTAAAAAATATCCCCCTATTAAAATAAAATCATAGTTATTTTGTAGTGAATTTATATAAGTCTTGAATGTTCAATTAGTTTCTCTGAAGATTGATTAGTTCTCAGTTTTACCAATATAAATATTAGTCAAACTATTGAAACTAATCTACTGATTCAAAACATATATAAAAACTTTCTAAACCGACTATCAATGTTTGGTTTATCTTCATTAAAGAAATACATAATAGATAAAAATATAATACAAACATCACATCAGTTAAAAACAAGAGGTGTTGTCTCAAGTTGAGACTTATTCCTCTTCACTTGGTGATCACCTTCCACCAAGCTGTTTATATTAATAAACTTTTCATCCACACCCTATATGGGGGTTCACAATAGCACATAGGGATGACCAAGTCACACTTGACCTCTACCATAGTTATTTGTGGGAAAAACTCTCAAACAGATCACCCAGGATATCTTCCACTGTTCTACATGGGATAGAAGAGTATAAAGGGATTCAGAGTGTGGATATTTTGTTATCCTCCATGTAATCTCATGAGACAGTGTGTGTGATACAAACTGATACACACACTACTCAGAATAGTAAACACGATATCACAATAGAGTTATAAAGGAATAAAATAATTTCGGAATCACTTTGTGTTGTGTAGTAAAGAATTAGACTTAATGGATGTAGAGAAAATTTTATCTGAGTCATCTTACATAAGTTGGCTCCAAAACATAGTATCGTAGTCTTAGTAATATAGCTTCTAGGTGTTTGAAGGTTTAGCACTTCGATGTTATGGTGTTAAACGAGCATCAGTAGGATGAAACATGTAATATTAAACTTCTTTTATACTCTATCATTGAGTTATTCTATTTTTAATATCTTTCATATTCACACAGCTAGCCTTTTGGTATTTCTAGCGGGTTCAGCATCTCTCATTTTAGGTTGATCTGGTAATCCTTTTATACTTCAAGGTCTAGAAGGCATGAAGATCTCTTCACATGCATGTACCTCATAAAATCTATGGATAGTACAACAGACAACATTAAATAATGTTAGAAACATTAATTTTTGTAAATATGACCGTTAGAAATAAATTTGAATTATTAAAAATGAAAATGTTATTTATGACTATCAGTGAGTCATTTGTGTCGGTCTGTCATCATTGGTGTGTTAGCATCGGTATTTCAACTTCAGTTTTTCATCTTTGGTGTTTTATCTTCTGTGTGTCATATTTGGTGTGTCCAACATCGGTGTGTGGAACATTGGTGTGTCGAACAACGGTGTGTCGAACATCAGTGTGTCGAACATAGGTGTGTCGAACATCGGTGTGTCGAACATCAGTCTGTGAACCATTGGTGTGTCGAACATCAATGTGTCGAACATTGGTGTTTCGAACATCTGTGTGTCAATCATCGGTGTGTCGAACATAGATTCATTACCAGGAAATCTAAAAACATTATGAAGAGACTGTCTTACACATAGTATTACACAACTAAGTTACATCAAAAATTACATGTAAAAATACACTAGTAAATATATGGATTTATAAATATAAGATATTGAATATTTTATTTACTTAGAGATATTAAATGTCATGAATTAGTAGAATCTCTAGTTAGACGTAATTGGTGATTATGAAAAAAAACTATAGCATAGAGGGTCCAACAATCTCCCCCTTTTTTATAATCACAAATTATGGCATACATGTAAATATATTGAATAGTAATAACTGAACTTAGCATATATTTCACAGAATGTTATTTGATAATAACTAAAGCTTTCCCTTATGAGTGGTTTTAAAACAAAGCTCCCCCTCAATAAAAGTATTATATTGAGTACATTTCATGTGTCATCTACCAGAATTTACCCCCCATAGATTAATAAAGTATGCCCCTTTCTCCCCCTTTTGAGATTACCATAAAAAATAAAAAAAATGGAATTTAAGAGGAATAATCTCATAAAATAAAGACATTAGAAATATTTCTATTAATAAGAGTACAGTACAAACAAAATAATAAACCCTATCAAAGATGTAATCTATCAATTAGGGATTGGCTTTTGTGGGGATTTCCCTTTATCTAAAGGATCCATAGTTGGATGAGATGGTTTGGGAGTATTAGAGGATAAAGGTGGTCTAAAGATAACCCTTGGAAGGACAACACCAGTAGGTACATTTTCTGCAAGTCTAGGCCTTCTTTTATACAACACATGACTGGGAGTTTGCTATGTAATGATCGGTCAAATCTGGGAAACATCCTGAGAGACAGTCATTGGACCAGAAGGCTGATAGGGAGTACCAATGGAAGTAGTAAGAGGAACCACAATTTCTTAGTCCTCGACATGCAGATATGGTTTAAGGAGATTGATGAATTCATTAATGATTTCACCACCATATTGCATAGCTTTCTCAAATTCATCCTTATTCTCAAAGATTTTATTCATCAAAGGGGTAAAATCCATCAATTGAGTAACTTGCTTCTTCAAGGATTTGGTGAAAGGAGAAATTCTGAGATTTTATACCAGAACCTTGAAGCTATTTATCATATAATTCATGGTATAAATCTTAGTAAAGTTCATATCCACCTTTTCTCTAATTTTCTTCTGAGCAGCAGAGGATTCATTTGGGCACTGCCTGACCATATTGTGCACAAGGTGTGTATTTCTGTGTACCTTTTCAAGAGTTTCTTTGTCTGAAATACTCTGAAGATTTTGGAGTCCCTATCTCATAACAACCATGAGAGACTCAAAATCAACAACATTAGCTTTCCAACTTCTAGAACTGGATGGGCCAGTTAACATTTTCCCAACCTCCTCTTTCAAATTATTCATATCTACTCTGAGGATATGAGTCACCATGTTCCTATTAACTTCCAGTACATCACTAATGGAAGTATTGATGTCAGTGCTTTCAGAATTTAATTCATTTATCATATTCTTTACCTATTTTCTCTGCAAGGTATTATTCTTAATGATGGTTTCTATTATGGTAATTAAATTTGGTTGAATCTCCTCGATCACCATTCTTGCAATCTTTGCTACATCTGCATCTGAAATTTCTATTGATGTGGAGGATTTACTTCTAGATCCAACTGAGTCTCCAATTGACTCACATATATCATTTTTTAATTGTTCCAAATAAGCATTAGTTACATAGTCACTGGGCACAGTCGGTGCTACTGGCTCTACTGCTGATGCAGGTGCAACAGGTGGAATAGGTGAAATAGGTTCTGGTTCTACTTGGTCATGTAGAATAGAAGGATGAGGCACACCCTCCTCATCTGAGTCATACTACAAAGAAAAAAGAATGTGTCCTAGATAATTATTCCACTCTATAGTACACGTCTTGTCTCTGGGAACAATAGTATCAATCCTAATCCATATTCTCTGAGGCTTCGGAACAATATAATTTTCATCAACTTCATCATCCAGTCCTCTAGCCATAACAAAATTTCTGGGTATATGAACCAACTGAACTTTAGGTTCTACATGATCTCTAGCCACTTCACCTTCTCTAGGAATTCCCTCAATTTGAGGCACTTGATCCTAATCTTCTTCCTCATGGAAACCCGCCATAAGTTTATTAAATTTCTGAATTATTTTTTGATTTTTATCATTAGGATGGGGTGATATGTCCTCATGTTCAGAATATCATTGATCAATGACCACTTCTTCAACAGGCTCAACACCAAAACTAGCTCCATTTACAGATTACTCACTGGATATATCAACTTCTTGTTGTACTACTTTCAATGAATCACTTACATGCTCATCATTTCCTCCTTCATCCTTATCATCATCATCATCATCATCATTATCATCCTCAGACTTCATCTGATTTACCCATATTACCTTCATGACCAGTAACCTCAGTCTCTTATTCACCCTCATCACCTAACATAGATTTTCTTGAGGGTAAGTCCAAAGGGGGACTAGAAGGTCCATAAGACATGTACTTGGGGTTTTTAGTAATATCAAGATCACTCCTGACATCAAAAGGAGATCCTTCTTCCCTTGTTATTTCAGGCTCATCTTCCCCATCGGAATAAATAGTTTCTTCTCCTGGTTTGAAACCTAGATCAACTTGATCCTTTGGTCTGGTATGATGGTCAACTGGATTGAAATCCTCATACATACTTTCCTCATCACCTACACAGCATCTCTTCCATGGGTTCCAGAAGATCTTCATCCTTTTATAAATAAATTTTTTAAGACAGTAACCAATACATGTATTTATCACTTCATCTCCATCTTCCACACAACTAACATTTTTAACATGGAGGAGATCATCCTCGGATATTATAAACATGTGGCCTTCTTGTATGGCTTTATCAAATCAGGTACATGCACCATTAGGTACCTACACAGGTTCACTTTTATCCCATGTTTCAATAGAAAGATCATAAATACATCCTGATACTTCATAGCTGAGAAATCTCCCTTACTTGGGCAGATTTGATGTTGTATGAACTTAAAAATGAAATCTTACCTCTCCTTCAAATCCAATTTAAATAGTCCTCATATATTCTCCATTTTTATTCAGCTCCTTTAGATCATCATCATAAGAAAACAAATCAGTGTAGAGAGGAATATTTCCCAGATAATCATTATAGATGACTTCATGAGGCATCTCCAAGCACTAAACTAATTTCTTTAATGAAAAATTTATTTCCTTTCCCATTAATACTTACTTAATTCTTGCTTCCTCAACTTAATTCAGAGATATCTTCAAATGTTGATAGAATTCATGCACTAGCTGCGGATAATAAGGTCCTTCATTGTTAGCAAATCAACTCAGCCACCCTTGAGATTCTAGTAATTTTAATAAAAATTACATGCTTGATAGTATCCACTCACCAGACACTTCTTTTTCAGCCATAACCACTCGGCTTTCTAAGATCGGTTTTCCAGCCCAACTAGACTCACCTTTCTGACATTTAGCATAAGGAGATTTTCTTGGCTCTTCCACAGTGCGCTTGGCCCATACCATTTTGAGGTTTCGGATTCCAAAAGAGTCTAGAGGATGATGGTTGAGGGATATAGTGAAAAAGGTTATAAGGATTTACAATAGTGTGAAGGTAAAAGATCGGGATGGATCGAACTAAATATATAATTTAGGGATTGAAAATCGTAAGGCATAAATTTTAAATGCAGGAAAAAGAATACAAAACAGTGTCATTGTACTTCAAACTGACAGACTAAAAAAACTTAAATACATTGGTGACATTGAATCAGTTTTACAAGATTAGATTCATAAGATCAGTTTCACAAGATCGGATTCATAGTATCAGTTTCAATAATTAGTTTCAAGAGATTGGTTTCAAGAATCGATTTCCAGATATCAGTTTCAAGAATCGTTTTCAGGAGATCGGTTTCAAGAATCTGTTTCAATAGGTCAGTTTTAGGAGATCAGTTTCAATAATCAGTTTCAAATGATCAATTTCAAGAATTAGTTTCAAGAGATCATTTTCAAGGATCGGTTTCAAGAATCAATTTCAAAAGATCATTTTCAAGTATCGATTTCAAGAGATTAGTTTAAAGAATCGGTTTCAAGAGATCAGTTTCAAGAATCGGTTTCAAGAATAGGTTTCAGGAATTTTTCCTTCATAGTTCATGACAGATGTAGTTCATTCTCACAGATTTTAGGGGTTTAGTTAATATATCAGCAAGCAGATGCTCATTCCCAATAAACTCAAGATTTATATCATCTTTTTAATAATGATCTCTCAAAAAATTATTTCTTCCATCAATATGATTTGTTCTAGAATGATAAATTGGATTCTTAGAAATGTTAATAGAACTTATGTTGTCATAGTTTCTAGGGATATGTCTGAATTGAAATCCATAGTCTAATATGGTGTGTTTCATCCACAAAATATGTGCACAAAAACTACCAGCAGTAATGTATTCTTATTCAAAAGTTTAAAATGCAACTAAATTTTGTTTTTTTACTACACCATGATATTAGGGAATTCCCCAAAATGTGACATGTTCCAGATGTACTCTTTCTATCTAAGTTACATCCACCAAAGTTCGCATCTGAATAACTAACTAAACAAAAAGGTTTTCCTTTAGGATAGAATAATCCAAAAAAAAATTGTATAATTGACGTATTTAAAAATTCTTTTAAAACCACATAGTTGTGGCTCCATTGGGTTTTCTTGAAATCTCTCACACATAAACACACAAAACATAATATCTGGACAACTAGTAGTTAAGTACAGAAAACATCCAATCATTCCTCTGTAAGCAGTCTGGTCAACTAATTTTCCATTTTCATCAAGATATAGCTTACATGTAGAACTCATAAATATTTCACTACCCTTAATTCTATCAAAGCCATATCTTTTCAAAATATCTTTAGTGTATTCTATTTAATTTAAAATAATAACTTCTTTATTTTGTAATATTAAAAATCTAATAAAATATTTACGTTCACCCATTAAACTCATTTCAAACTCGTTTTGCATTATGTTTTAGAAAACATTACATAAAGTAGTTTTTGAAGATCCAATGATAATATCATCTACATAAATTTGGGATATTAAAACTTCTTTTGAAATTTTTTTTATAGATAATGTAGGGTCTGTGAGTCCTTTTGTAAAGCCTTTAGAAATAAGAAATTTACTCAACCTTCCATACCAAGATCTTGGAGCTTGTTTCAAACCATATAAGGCTTTCAATAATTTGAACACAAGATTTGAAAAAAGTGGGTTTGTAAAACCTAGGGGTTATGCAACAAAAAAAATTCAATTATGTAACCATTTAATAATGTTCTTTTGACATCCATTTGATAATGTTTAAAATATAAGTGTGCTACACAGGCAAGTAAGATCTTAATTGCTTCATGTCTAGCTACTGGTGAAAAGTTCACTTCATAATCAATTTCATATTCTTGATTATATCCTTCTGAAACTAGTCTATCTTTATTTCTAACTATATTTTCAGCTTCATCTACCTTATTTCTAAACACTCATTTGGTTCCTATGGTCTGAGTATCCTGTGGTCTATTTACAAGTTTCCAAACATTATTTTATTCAAACTGATTTAGTTCTTATTGCGTAGCCGTTACACAAAATTAATCATTTATCGTATCAAGGATATTTTTAGGTTCAATATATGAAAAGAATGCTTGATCTTCAACATGGGTTCCAAGGAAGCTCTTGTTTTTGTTCCTCTATCTAAATATCCATTTATATCATCGAAGGGATGATTCTTAAAGGTCGTAGATGGTCTAGAGAATGTAGGACTTGATATTTCAAGTTGTTCAGGTTGATCTAGTTCACTATGGTTAGGATCTGGAGAATTCTCAGAACTAGGAGTTTTCACAGATTACTTCACATGATGATTTGTGGTTTTATAATTAATGTTCATATTAGACATATATTCTTCAATATTTTCTTGTGAGGTCTTGTGCTCATGTAGATATTCTTCATCAAACTTGATGTGTACAGATTCTCCCACACATTTGGTTTCCTTATTAAAGACTCTACAGGATTTTCTTGGAGTAGAATATCTAAGAAATAGTCATTCATCACTTTTGGAGGCAGATTTATCAAAATTATCTTTAGTGTTCAAAATATAAACTTTATAACCAAACACTTTAAAATAACCTGGTTTGGGTTTCCTAATATTCCACAACTCATAATTAGTTTTCTTAAGGATGGGTCTAATTAATAATCTATTTATTATGTAACAAGCTGTATTAACAGCTTTAGCCCAGAAGTAAATGTGTAGATCATATTCATTGAGCATAGTTCCGGAAATTTCATGTAAGGTTCTATTTCTTCTATCTACCCCACCATTTTGTTGAGGTTTCTTGGGAGCAGAGAAGTTATTATTATAGCCATTTTGTGAGAAAAAAGTTTCAAAATCTAGATTTTCAAATACATGTCCATGATCACTTCTTAAGGATTTAATCTTAAAACCATTGAGATTTTTTACAGACCTAGCATACTTGGTAAAGTGTGAACAAGGTTCACTTTTATGAGCTAGGAAAAAGGTATAAGTGTAACTAGAGAAATCATCTATAAGAACATAAAAATTGTGCCATCTATTGAGACTCGAAAATCTAGATGGTCCAAATAATTCCATGTGAACCAACTCGAGAGTTTGAGAAGAAGTTACTTATTTCGTTAGTTTGAATGATATTTTATGTTACTTTATTTTTTGGAAAGGATTACAAACTTTATTTTTTGGAAACTCTAACTTGGTCAAGTCATTAACTAAGCCTTTTCTAGTTAACTTCCTAAGAAAGTGTATGTTGCAATGTCTAAGTCTTCAATGCCAAAGCCAATACTATTTGTGAAAGGCATTTAGACAAGAGACATTCTATAAAGCTAGTGTGTCTAGATTGATAGCATATACATTATTGTTTACCAAAATTTTAAATACTAAATTATTCTTGGCATAAAAAACAGGGCATGCATCATTTTTAAATATAACATTAAATCCATTATCACACAATTGATATATACTGAGTTGGTTATATGTTAATTCATCACAATACAGTATTTTAGAAATTGAAATAGAGTTAGGGTTACCAATCTGGCCTAGGCTGATGTTTTTCCTTTACCATTGTTACCAAATGTGACATGCCCACCATTAATATTGATAAGACTTTAAAATCTTGAATAGTCCCCTGTCAAATGTCTTGAACACCCACTGTCCATGTACTACAACTTTTTACAATATCTCTTTAGGTTGTTTACCTACAAAATAGTATAACCATGAAATGAATTTGGTACCCATATTTTTTTGGATCCACATACATTAGTAATATAAGATTTAGGTACCCACAACTATCTTATGGGTTCCTGATATGCATTATATAGAGTTTTTAATAAGTAAAAATTGTTTGGTCCTAAATAATTAGATATATTAAAAAAATTATGGAACTGGAACTTGCTGTAAAATTATTATTTTTGAAAATGGTAGTAGATTTTATGAATTTAGTTACAAAACGTGATTTGGATAAATTCCATTTTCCTGGTTAATATCCTATTCTATAAGTATACTTAGAATCTATTTGTTTACCATGAATTTGAGTAATAGTTTTTTCCCCATTAGTAGAATTTTCTAAATATTTCTTTAATTACTCATTAGACATTTTTATTTCACTGTTCTCCTTGAGAATTTTATCATTTTTTCCTTTTTCAGTTGTAAATTCATTGTTAACAGTCACAGTAAGAGCATGTTGTTTCTTCAAAGATTGATACTTATCTTTAAACTCATTACATGTTTCTTCTAACATGTTGCAACATTTTAATAATTCATCATTTTATGTTTTCTCAGACTCAATTTTAGAATAATAAGAATTGTGTACAAGAGTGTATAAGGTTACCTCAGTTGTGTTTGTTATAAAACACATATTAGCAACATCATCTTTCTCATTTTGAGAAGATCCAGATTCAATTTATTTATCCTCGAAGGCACTCCAGGTGGCCTTCATTGTGTTCTTATACCTTTCATCCTTATTTTCATACATTTTCTTGTATTTAATCTTTAGACACTCAGCCATGAGCTATCCTTTCATTTTACATTCGTAGAAAATTATCTCTTCTGATTTATTATTTCTCTTCAAATCCTTTTTGTAATTTCCCTTGTTATCATACTTTCCTTTATAATTGGGATTTCTAAAAAACCTATTTTTTCAATAAAATTTCTTGACCTGTCTCGCCAGCTTGTCCATTTCTTCATCACTAACATAAGCTACTTCATCACTAGTTGATCTTTCTATAGCATCTTGAACTTTCTCCTTGTATTTGATTTTAGAAGAAGTTGTCTTGAAGGCTATATATTTTCATTATGGTTCATCCATTTATTGATTTGACTTCAATTCTTCTTCATACGTCATTAATTTCTCAATAATTTCCTTCACTGGCATCTTATCAATATCGCATGATTATCTGATTGATACAGACGTTCCACACCATCTTTCTGGTAAGCATCTCAGAATCCACAAAATCTACTCTTTGGATATTACTTATCTTCCTAAATAAATAATGGTATTTCAAGAATTCATTGAACCTGATATACATATCAGAAATAGACTCATCCATATTTGTTCAGATTTTTTCATATTTAATAGTGTATGTATTTAATCTCATTTCATTAAAATTGGATGTTCCCTCATGAGAAACAGACAGAGTGTCCCAAATGTCTTGGGTCGTTTTACCAGCAGAGATATGGTTAAACTCTTCATCTACTAGTTCATAGTACAGAGCATTCATTGATTTACAATTCTTGTTATAGGCAGTCTTGTTAGGTTCATCCCAAGTGTTTCTAGCAGTTTCAAGAATTGTATATTTACTTTCAATAGCAGTCCAGATTTCAAATCCCATGCTTTCTAGATGTATTTTCATTTTAAGCTTCCACTGAGCATAGTTAGTTCCATGATAGAAAGGTGGTATATTGGTAGCAGCCCCTTCTAATCTATTCTCTATAATACAAATTGTAAAATAATTTCAAAGAGATAAAAAAAATTAAATAACAAAAAATTTGAGATCTTTGAAAAACAACTATAATCACAGTTGACACGATTTAGAAAGCTGACAATAACTTTCAAAAAATCCTCTGATATCAAATGATTGTTGAAGTAGATGATTCAAGAGGGGGTGAATTGATTATCTATAAAAATTTCTGTTAAAATAGGTTCTTTAAAAAAATATCCCCCAATTAAAATAAAATCAAAGTCAGTTTGAAGTAAATTTATATATGTCTTGAATGTTAAATTAGTTTCTCTAAAGATTTATTAGTTCTCAGTTTTACCAATCTAAACATTAGTCAAACTTTTGAAAATAATCTACTAATTCCAAACAGATATAAACACTTTCTAAACTACATATCAATGTTTGGTTTATCTTAATACAAGAAATACATAACAGATAAAAATATAAGACAAAAAACACAGCGGTTAAAACAATAGGTTTAGTCTCAAGCTAAGATATAGTCCTATTCACTTGTTGATAACCTTCCACAAAGCTATTTATATTAATAAACTTTTGATCCACACCCTGGATCGGTTTTCACAATAGCACACAGGGTTTTCCAAGTCCCACTTGACCTCTACCACAGTTATTCGTGGGAAAAAACAATCAAACAAGTCACACAGGTTATCTTCCACAGTTCATCATGGGATACAAGAGTATAAAGGGATTGAGAGTGAGGATATTTTGGTATCCTCTAGTAATTCTCAGGAGACATTGTGTGATACAAACAGACACACACACTACTCAAAATAGTAAACACGATATCACAACAGAGTTATAAAAGAAGAAAAGAGTTTATAAATCTCTATGTGTTGTGCAATAAAGCTTCGGACTCAATGGAAATAGAGAAAATGATATTCAAGTCCTATTCTGGAAGTTGTATCCAAAACAGATTATTGTAGTCTCAGTAATCTAGCTTCCAGGTGCGTGAAGGTTCATCTCTTTGATGTCATGGTGTTCAGTGAGCTTCTACAGGATGTAGCTTGAAATATTAAACTTCTTGCATACACTAGATTACAGTTCTTCTATTTGCAATATCTTTCATATTCATACAGCCATCCATTTTGTTTTTTAGCAGGTTCAGCAACTTCCATTTTAGGTTGATCTTGTAATTATTTTATACTTCAAGATCTAGTAGGAATAAACATATCGGCACATTCATGTACCTCGTACTTTCTATGGATAGTTCTACAGAAAAAATTAAATAATTTGAGAAACATTAATTTGTCTAAATATTTCCATTAGAAATAAATCCAAATTGATAATAATGAAACAGTTATTTATGACTATCAGTAAGTCATTTGCATCGGTTTGTCATCTTTGGTTTGTTAGCATCTGTCTATCATCTTTGATGTGTTATCTTCGGTGTGTCATCTTCGATGTGTCATCATCGGAGCATCATCTACGGTGTGTCGAACATTGGTGTGTTGAACAACGGTGTGTCGAACATTGTTGTATTGAATATCTGTGTGTCAAAGATCGGTGTGTCGAACATCAGTGGGTCGAACATTGGTGTGTCGAACATCGGTGTGTCGAACATCAGGGTGTCGAACATCGGTGTGTCGAACATCAGTGTGTCGAACATAGGTGTGTTGAACATCGGTGTGTCGAATATCGGTGTTTCAAATATCAGTGTGTCAAACATCGGTACATTTCCAGGAAATTTAGATAGCTTATGAAGATATTTTCTTACACATAGCATTACACAACTAAGTGAAATCCAAAAATACATGTAAAAATACACTTGTAAACATATGGATTTATAAATATAAGTTTTTGAATAACGGATTTACTTAGAGATATTAAATGTCATGATTGATTATAATTTGTAGTTATACATTATTTTTTATTATGAAAACAACTATAGCATAGAGGGTCCAACAATATATTTTTTCATTTCTTCCATTATCTCCCCAGTATTGAGGGATAAAAACTTTTAGTTTTTTTTCAAAATTTATCTATATATTACCCACTAATTGATTCATCAAATATCTCATTAATCACAAATTAATTTAACCATAGTACCATGGTATTCAATATGAACTTGAACCTTGAACCCTTTCTATAATAACATAATTCACATCTTGGTCACCACTATTTTGGTGTAATGATCCTAAAAAAATTACTTGTTTTGTTATGATTCACTTCTCTATAGCGTAGTATCATATCTATAGCCAAATCTATAAAATCGATGTGAATATTATTTATTATTCCCTAAAATTCCACTTTTGGATCTTCTCAATCCTATTTGGGATCCAAATTATTGGTTTCACTGTACTTATAAATATATATTGGGGTCCTTATACACATATTATTATATATTTTATACATTTTCTCAAAATTAAACTCTCCATGTTATGTTTTGAACTTGTGGATGGGACCAATCATTTCACCAAATTATTTAGTCTTTTGTCATAACCATGATTGTGTGGTATTTCCTACAATGTCCAAGTACACATTTTTCTCCATATTCATTTAATCGTCTGTATCTAGTATTGTATCATGACACGTCATTTTATGCCACTATTTACCTCTTTATATCCTCAGTTCAATATTTTATAGCCTTCAAAGAATCCGAGTTATTATTATATAGAACCAATTTTGGAAGGGTTGCATCTTCGATAGTGCAACCCTATTTTAGTTATATATTACAATAATCATCTATAGTGATACTTTTTATTGTGTTGTATATATTCATGGTTTTATTTACATCGGTTTAGCCCAACACAGCCTTTGAATGCATGAGTTAATCCTATGTAACCATTTTGACCCTATATATTATCCTACCATAGCTTCTATTCGTGATGTTATTCTTAACACTTCATCATAATCATGTAAATATTAGTGGAGAACACCCTTATCATCCTTAAAATGATTCTTGGAATTATCCAACTATCTCTACCCCCTGTGCTAACTCAAAAAAATCACTTAATAAACTTGATTTTGTCCATGATTTAGTTCCACACATACTACCTGTAGAATAAAAAACAACCAAGGATATCCTGGGTCCAAACATGGATGTAAACCTAAATTGTTCGTATTATAATAACCATAATAGATAATATATAACAAATATATACTAACCCATATAGATATTTTCCCTTTGATATATTGGGTTTTCCTACAAATCCATATAATCATTGTTGATTTAAGCTACAGTCCAACATAAAGGGAATGGGCATAGTGACTGAGACTCTTGTAGTGGTATCCATTATAGACCCATCCACTCAAAAAAATTCACTCTCAATCAAGTAGATTCTTATTATACATGATATCAAGTAGGTTCCACCTTCCATCGGACTTGAAATTTGAAAAGCAAGAACTACCATTGTTACATTTGACATTTCTACTATTGTTGAGAATACTATGGAGGAGCCTAATATATTCATTACTATATATGGATATCAAGGAGTGATTTCCACATCTATAGTATACATATAATCCCCACACTCTAGATAAATACTACCAAAAAAATCCTCATACACCTAAATTTCTTCAGTTCTATAGTATAAATAGTAGTGGATGGATACAGACTTGACTTCCATCACTACATAACCAGACACCATTGAGGTAGAGGATAGAAGTTGTAAGATATAGGCTACTACACCCTCCTTACAACCCACTACTACCCTAAACGAGTACAAGCTCGGTTAGTAGATTAAGGATGACAAGAGAGATCAATAGTATTTTTCCCCTCCTTATAGTTTTATATCATGTTTATATATTTTTCTCATATTTTGGGGGCATTTCATGTCCTTATATATTTACTAATATTAATTTATATCTCTATTGTAATATTTTTCAAGTATAGAATTTCAATTTCATGACCAAAATTAAAAAAATCTTTTTGTGCCCATTAAATTCTAAGATTTAAACCCTATCAAAGAATAAATTTAAAAACATGTTTTAAGGATGGTATTTATCAATTTCTCTCTCATATTTTGATATTTTTTTAATATCAGTTTTTATTACATCTCTTCCATCTTGATTTCAAATAGTTATGATGTTTTTTGATATTTTTTATAGGGAGGGATTCTTCGAAGCACTTGAATTTTGTCTCAAAATTAATGGTTCCATAGAAAGTATTCATTTGAAACATAATTTTAATTTCATAAATTTAGAAACAAACATGGAAATAAAATTTTATGTTTTATCTGTAATTCATTGGAAATGGACTATTTGTATATTTTTTGGACTGAAATATTTGTGGAATTGAGATTTTAATTTGATATCATTTTTATAATGTTCTTATTGATTATTTATCTTTATACTATTTTTTCATAGGTGGTTGTATAATATTTGAAAACTACATTCATGAGAGGTATTCTAAGAAATTTTTTATATTATTACTAATACTCACATTCTAGAGAGAACATAGTAAATGAATAAGTAATATAACATTAACTTTAACCTCATAAAATAATGAGTTTATTTAGACCACATTTATATTATTGAGTCAAAATTCTTTTAAAAAAATTTAACTTTGGAAAAATCCTAAAATGGGCATTTTTTAGCCCATAGTTTCTAAAAAATACATTTATAAGAATCCATATTACAAACCAATTTATCATAGCTATTCATATTCATTGGTATTGTTTCATGATTTTTCTATTGAGTTTCATGATAGAGGTTATTGATACATGTAATTTTGAGTGTGAGTTCTATGTAAGATGTTTTGTAAAGTGTCCATTGGAGATTGAAAATTTAGTTCAAAGATTATTTACAGTATGATTATATAGATCCTCTATTTTTTGGGAAAAATAAAAATAATGGGTAGTTTATTGGTTATTTTGACGACAACTCAAACTAAACATATGATCTTATTAAAAATATTTTAATTAGTGTCATGAAGAGATTATATAATGTTTTTTATGGGTGTGAAATTTTTTTCACGTGCAATTTTAATTCAAAAAATGGAAGAGAGAAAAGAAAGTGGATGTAAAATTATATCATTGTTCTTTATAGCTTTAGTGGAGATTCATTAACAAAAAAGAAGATTTATTAGAGGTAGTGTATTTTTAAGGAGAGAAGGAGGTCTATTTTCATTATGTTTTAATATAATAGAATATACTATTCTTAAAGATTAGATCTCCCTTTTAATCCTTAAGATTAAATTTTTTTTCATCATAAACTAACCTCCTACACCCTAAGAAACATTATAACCATATTTAAAAATCCTTCTTGGGTGGTGTGGTTTTATTTTTAAAATTTTTATATTTATATCTTATATGATACTCTAGATATAGTGTATGAACTTATGATTGAGAATAATTTATTTTTAAACTATTATTGAGTATTGAGTGAATTTTTTTTGAGAACGGTAGATCACACCATGGCCATTGATGTCTAACAAAAGGTTCAAAAATAATAACAAAAAAAATATATGATTTGTCTTATAAATTCAGTAATGAATCTTGATTAGATACCTAGAAATGATGGGTAATGGTTTTCAATTAATATACTGGTTTATTGATAGGAATGGAGATCTATTTCTCCTATTCATTTTTTCTTTTATTTTGAAATCATTATTGATATATTTTTCTTAAGGATAAGTAAATGTTCATGTGTTGGAAAATATGACACTTTATATTTATTTAAGTATTTTTTTCTGGATTTTAGTAGTTTATTTGACATAATACTACATTATTTTTTCTTTTTTGGATTAATTAAGATCAAAATATAAATTATATAATTTTTGGGATATTAAAAACATTTTACAGGAAAATAAAATCATAAAAAGGGTTTTCACAATCTGATTAGTTCCGATCATAGTATATTTCTAAGATTTATAATAATACCCCATCACAACCAAGGTATTATGGCACAAATGAATTTAATTCAAGAGATTTTGAGGCATAATAAGGTCTCACATTCTGCATAAATTTCAATAAAGGTTGTGTATAATTATAGAAAAACAATTTAGTCTCATGAATAGATGTTTCATGCCAAAATAACTTTCCATGAGATTATGTTGGGGGAATTAATAAGTATACATATGAGTAAATTATATGTTTTTCTGGGTACATATGATTAAATCCACTTGATATGAATGTATGTTAGAATAAACTAATTTTACAAGGATAAAAGGAATATTCAGTGCATTATGGTGAGGGATGTTGTGCCACAATGATGTCATGGTAGAGTTAATCAATAGATCTATATAAGATTAACTCAGTAAATCAATATCAAGTTAACATGTGTATGTTGTGGTTGAATAACTCGTTGGATCTATGTGACAATACCTTGATGGAGTTGGGAAGATGCTACATTTTAAAGGATGTATTTGTGTTTTGATACTTTCACATGACAAAGCATACCTTGTGAGAGCTCTATGAGATAACTCCATGATCTATACCTCTTGTTTCATGATATTAGGATGATAGGGAGATAGGTATATCCTTAAGAATCAAAATATTGCTAACTGCATTATCATTCAATGATGCATCTGAGAGACATAGTGAAAGATAATATTTTGAGAAATTTATCATAGAGGAAATATAAATATATATTCGATATTTTGTTTTAAAAGGAGATGATAAATGAATCACTATGCAATGATATACTTCATTCCATAATGGATTGATTCATTGAAAATAGATAAGACTTTTATCCTTAGTTTTTTTATGTTCATATTATGATGCCAAGAATTGTTTTATAATGGCTGAAAAGTCTACAAATAAGTTCTATTATTCAAAAATGGGTGTGTTTTTAACAACCAATAGTGGATAGTCACATAATGGGTGAGGGATAAAAAAGTTAAGTATAACTTTTTCATTTATTTGATTAATTTCATTATTGAAGTAATAATTTTAATTAAGAATTTTCTTAAAATTTAATTTTTATCTCATTATTTAATAATTATTTAAACAAATTATTTATTAGGGGAGGAACTCCAAGGTGATTGATAAAATTAGAAAATTATTAGTAATATGTATGCTTCATCAGGTTACAATATTGAGATTAATGCACTTATCTTAGCTTATTTCTATGATAAATGTATTTTTATTAACCTTGGTTGAATCAATAGAGTTATCCATAATTAAGCTATTTGTTTTATAAAAATCTTACATCCAATTGATTCAACTCATTCATGAATGAAATTTATAAACACATTTTATAAAATCAGGATCTAAAATGGATACATTGAATTTTTTATTTATTAATTCTTTTAAATATCATTTAAATTATTGGTTTTAAATTATAAAGAATTTTTTTACTTAAAATCCATTGTGTTAATAATTTAGTAATTCCATGTTCTTCAGGATCACTCATATTCCTTATGAGGAAAACCTTTGAATCACATTATTTTATTTTTTTGGTATTATATTTATGTATTCATCCTATTTACGAATTATAATGTTAATACCCAGTTCGAATTAATGACATCGGTGTATTCATCAAACCTCCAATTAAATATATCTGAATATAAATTCAATAAATATTAAAAATAAAATAAATTATTTGTAATATTAAATTGCTACAAAATCCCCACCAAAGGTATTATAATATTTAATAAGCATAATTAAGCAATTATAAATGAAAAACTCTAATCATTGAGACCTCTTCAATGCTTATCACTTTCAATTATCCTCTTGAAATCATCCTTAAAACCTCAGAATATTTATAATTTGAAAATATTTCCCATGTAATAATTTCTTAGTAATACCCAAAATACATAATGGTCTCTCAATGAAGTATGTATCCAACTCTAGTTAAATATCATTGTACAGATGTACATTGTAATGAACCAAACTTTTATTAAGGAAAATTCTTATTGATCTGATTAAATGTATTATTATGTAAGTTGGTTATATAAAACATATGCACTTATTTGGTTTTTGGGTTATGGATATTAAAATATCGTTAAGAATTGTTACCATTTATAATATAGTCGTTGAACAGTTATCAAGTGATTAGTATAAATATAGTGCTTTAACAAATCCAACTTACTCAGAAAAAGTGATGGCCTCATCTGGTAGAATTGCTCTCTACGAAGCCCATTTTTTCGGAGCATGGAAAGGAGATGCAATCACTGGGATTTGTTCTTGACCAATCCCAAGACAAGATTAAACATGTTAAGCTTGAACGGAACCACCTACAGGAGAAGTGGAAATTGATAGAGATTACCACCTGAGTGATGTTATCCAAGACACCCCAAGAGTCTGTCACCATCACACACCTTACCCTTAGGTAAAATGATGGGTTTTGTAATGGGTTATGTAAAAATACCCTAGAACTATGATTATATTCATTATTTTTGTATATAATAATTAATATACATTCATTTAATTATTTTCACTTTTTAAATCATTTTTAAAACAAAAATAGTATTTTTAGTTAATATTATTTTTAGAAATCTGATTTGATGAATTAATGGATTTTAAAATTACATAATATTTTAATAAAATATTATTACTAAATGAATTTTTATTGAATATAAATTATCGTATAATTTTTTGGAAAACAATTATTATTTTTATTATGGTTTGAAATATTTTTTTGTCAAAACCCATGATCTTTTGATAAATGTTAGTTTTTATGTTAAAAATAAAAATTCAAATATTTATAAAATTATTTAGATAAATTGAACATTGTTTTTTGAATTAGTATGTCAAAATTATCAAACGGACAGTTTTTCATAATTTTTTGAGACATTCAAATTTGTGTGTAAAAATTAAATATTGTTTAAATATATAATGTGTTTTATGACATCATAATGACCCAATAGTGATGTAAAAAATAATAAAAATCGGATGTTTGGAAAATAAATGTTTTACCTTTAAAATAATTTTATTTTAGGTTTTTTTATTTATTTTAAAAAACCTTAGTTGAACCTCAAAGACTTATAAAACATTTCAACATTTTAAAATTATTTCCTTGAGAGTGTGACTCACCTACACATAAGAAAGCCTTGTATTTCAAAAATTTCAGCCAATGGAATTATAAAATAATTTTTTCCACTACCCTTTGGAAAATATACCATGGGAAAACCCATGGGTTAGTTTGTGGTTTAAATTAGTTTAATGTGTGGTGTCCAAAACCTAAATAATAAAGAATTCCCTCTCATTTCTTATATAAACCCACTCAATCACCCATTTCACTACACTCAAAATATTTATAGATCGAAAAACCCCTTCCATCATCTTTCTATAATCCTCTCATGGCACCACAATATCCCAAGAAGCCCCTCTCTATCCTCTCTCAAGCCTTTGGGATCACACTTCTTATTAAGGGGTCCTCACTTTCTTTCATTCCTTATTTATGTCCAAGTTTCCTTATATTTGTATGCCCTTTTTTCAATTAAAAATGTTGGGGTATTATTTTTCACTTCCCTTGTACTTCCATACATATTTTTAAATGATGAGAAACCCCTTTATCCCTCATTAATGTCTCCCATGTACACCTACTGCCATGCCGAAATTCCGTAAGAGATTTATGTCTCCTTATTTACATTCGAGAAATTATTTTATATTTTGAATATAAATTCAATTACATATGTTGGTACATGTATCTATATGACCCCTTACTATCCATTTCATGTAAATATGAAGAGACACCCTTTTCTCTGTCATTGACCATTTTTATGGATTCTTATGTCACGTCGTTATGTTGCCGAAATTGCACTGTGATTTTCCAAGCCAAAGTCATTATGTAGTGAAAACCACACCCATTTCCTTATCAAGGGTATCCACCTTTCTATAAATTTACTTATTTATTATATAGTCTCCTGTATGTATTCCAAATTCCTTTATCATGGAATAAATTATGATGTTTAATGATTTTATATTGTATGATCCATATGGCATACATATGCATGAAATGAAATGATTAAGAAGGTTGTTCGCTTATAGCACTCCAATGCATTGGGTAATGATTTGTATCATGATACCTCAAGTTAAATGAGGGTTTACTCATGCTAATTAATGTTAAATGATGGTTTACTCGTGCTCCATGTGAAATGAGCCTTGGCTCATGATAATATCATGTTCAAAGTAATTTCCACATTTCTATCTTATGATAATCATGATATATCATTCCTTTATCTTCATGTTTCTCTTTTTCTCCATTGATACACCGATTTCTTAACATGAACTATATTCTTCATGTTATTCTTTTTTTACTCCCTTACTAGGATTTATAGCTCACCTTTTTCTTTTTCATGTCCTCAGGTTATCCCATGCAATTCTAAGTATGAAGGAATTTTGTGGTCATATAAAATAAGTTTTCAATAAAGATATTGGGTTTTATGTTCTAATTTGTTATGTAATGTTACTAATTTTCCAAGATACTATACCTATATATCCTCATATTTGTCATAAGTTCATGTTTATGAAATAAATAATGTTTAAGTGTGTATTAAAGAGAAGGGTTGTAAAAGATGGTATTAGAGGATAGGTATAGTTATTTTTTGGATTATTATTAAAAAACTATAGTGAAACTATGAGGGATAATACATAGTATAATAAAAACATCCCTAAATTTTGGTGAGTATTGAATGATTGGTTTATCATTAAAATGCATCCCTGTAAAGATATGAGCAGGAAGAGGCAGCTATGTCACATATGTATCTAGGGGTAAAACTCAAACACACTGCTTTGAGCTACACTCGAATGGGAACTGGTGCATTACAAGGATCCATGTTGCACTCTTAGTTACGAAAATCCCAGGGGATATGATTTGGTGAATTCATAATCTTATTATGAACCATTATTAAGGGAATTCAAAAAATCCACAAATAATGTAGGTTGTGAAGTGGATCATGGTAAACATAGATAAGTTAAGTAAATAAATGTAATTTATAATTTTTCAATTTTTGTCATTGGATTCCCCATTATGTGTTACCCCTTAATTTCTTTTTTTCCATCCAATGGCTGGTAATAGGAGGAATTGGGCTAATAACCGATGTGAAGATCAATGTGATGACTATTCTAATGAGATGCTCAATCTGATGGGAGTGAGAATCAAAAACATTGTCACAATACTCTCTCAGTTACCTCATGTTTTCAATAGAAACATGGGTAAAGAGGAATGTACAACCCCCCCCCCCCCCGGAAAAAAGAAAAAGGTGAAATCAAGATCTTCATGAGACAAAGTCCTTCTACTTTTAAAGGATCATCTTATCCCGCAATTGTCGAAAAATGAATCAACTCCTTTGAAAATACTCTCTCCATCATTAAATGTTTAAAACAAGAGAAGGTTCTCTTGTCTGCTTATCGTATGGAGGGTGAAGCTAATCAATGGTGGACATGGATAAAAAATATGAAACATGTGGAAGAGATTCTAGAATTGGAATAGAAGTATTTATATAAAATGTTTTTTGATAAATATTTTCCTCAAAACCTCTGACTTAATATGGAAAGGTTCTTACATTCCCTCAAAAAAAAGATAATGAATCCGTCAGAACATATGAGGAAAAATTCAAAAGGCTTTCATGGTATGCCTCCAAATTTTTTCTTACCAATGAATGCAAGGTTGAACGCTTCTTTGGTGTGATAAATCCAATCCTACAATAATCCCTAGTTATTTTTGACTTCGAGAGCTATGAGGATATTGTTCAATGTTCCCTTAAAGTCAAAATGGAGATCAGTGAATCTTAGGGTTATCTAGGGGATAAGAAGATTAAGGTGAAAATTAATTCTGGGTGTCGGACTGATGAATCCAATGGGTCTTTGAAATTACATCACCCCACCTGCCAAAGGTGTGGAAAGAACCACCCCGTAAATTTCCTAAAGGGGATGAGGAAGTGTTTTAGGTGTGGAAGAGAAGGGCACCTAGGTATTAACTGCCAATAAGAAATCACCAATGTTGTGACATAGGAGAGGAACTCTCTATTAGACCCTCAAAAAATTTCATTGATTCAACTACAAAGAGCTAGGGATCTTTGCATACTAGCACCCTATTCCAAGGGATTTTTGAGGCAACCAACAACATCAAAGGAATCAAGGAAAATATTTTGCCAGCAATACCACTGAAGCGAACCCCAAAAATGAAGTTGTGATAGGTATGTTAATTATTAATTCAATAATAGAAAACATACATTTTGATTCATTCCCTACACATTTTTTTATATCCCAAAAGATTATTAGAGAAATCCTAAAACCACCACAAATAATGGAAGTAATGATGTCGGCGAGAACGGAAAATTGGTAAATCATTGCATCTAATTAATATAACTCCTCCCTAGTCACAATTTGTGGTTTGAACTTCTCAGATAACCTATTCATACTCCCTATAGTGTAATTTTATGAAATTATTAGCATGGATTGGATTTATCTATCTAGAGCCAAAATAAATTTCCATGAGGGGGAAATCACTCCCTATATGGCGAATCGACCCCCTATTCTGTACTAGTGCAAGGAGGAGGATGAATTTTTCATATCACCATCATCTCAAGCATAGATATTACTACCCTATAAGAAAGAATATCGTGATCATATGATTGAGTCTAAGGAAGAAACCATCCTTGAACACATACCTATTGTGAGGGATCTCGCTGAATTGTTTCCTGAGGAATTTTCTGCTCTTCCTCCTAGAAAAGATATTGAATTATCAATTGATCTTATTCTATGGGAGTTTCCAATATCCATAACATAGTATATAATGGCGGTTGTGTAGTTTGATGAGATAAAGAAATAGCTACAGGAGAATCGTGATAATGGTTTTATAAGCCCAGGTGCTTCATCATGGGGTGAACCTGTCCTCTTCATCTAGAAGAATTATGGGTCAATGTGCCTTTGCATTTATTATTGTGAGATCATCAAAATCACGATAAATAATAGGTATCTTCCGCTCAGAATTGATGAATTTTTCGATCAGCTGCTTGGAACACAATACTTATCTAAGGTGCATTTTTTGTCAGGATATTACCAAGGGTGAATATGGAGGATATTCCCATGACTGCTTTTCATACAAGATGTGGGAACTATGAATTCATAGTAGTGCCTTTCAGACTCACTAATTCTCCATAAATCTTCATGGATGTGATGATTATAGTCTTTAGAGTTACCTCCACAAATTTTTGGTTGTCTTTATACACTATCTTCTAATATAGTCCAAAACCATGGAGGAGGATGAGGAGCATCTAAGCACTATTCTGAAGACCTTTCAAGAGGATAAGATCTATTAAAATTACAACAAGTGTGAGTTATGGTGGAAGGAGGTCCCATTATTGGGCCATATCATCACATGTAATGGGATATATGTGGATCCATCCAAGACAGCTGTAATTGAGGGATGGTTGATCCCAACATCGGTGATGGATATTCAAATCTTTCTAGGATTAGCTAGATATTATTTTCGATTTGTCTGAAATTTCTCACAATTGTCAAACCCTCTTAGCAATATTACTCAAATACGAGTCAAGTTTTCTTGGAGTGATGAATGTGAAGAGAGAATCAAGGAGTAAAAAACGAGGCTTATCACTATGCTCGTGCTCACACTGCCCACAAGTGGAAAAGGTTTTGTGGTATTTTGTGATGGTTTGAAGAAAGCCATGGACTATGTGTTGATGAAAAATGAAAATGCCATTGCCTATGATTTAAGTAAGTTGAAAGTTCATGAGAAAAACTACCCAACACATGATCTGGAGTAGGCTACAGTAATCGCTGCATTGAAAATTTGGTGACATTACCTCTTTGGGGAGAAGTTTGAAATATACACGGATCACAAAAGCCTCAAGTATATATTCACACCAAATTAGTTGAACATAGGCCAATGAATATGGTTAGAGCTGATCAAAGACTGTGATTTCTCAATCGATTACCACCCTGGGAAATCGAACAAGGTGGAGGATTCTCTATGTATAAAGGACTAGGTGATTCAATCATTCATGAGAATTGAAAAGGATCAAGTCATCTTAGATTTGATGAATATGGAAAGGGGAATCATAAATAAGGGAATATCATTAATCGTTTCACAAATTATTTCTCATCCAGCTCTTTTGGAAAGGTTAAAGGATGCTCAAAAGGATGATATAGGAAGTCAAAAGAAAGTGGAAACTATCAGAAAAAATAAATCCTTTAAGTTCAAAGTTAATGAAGAAGGAATTGTGAGATTTGGGTCACGACTATGTCTTCCATAAAATCTGGAGTTAAAGAATGAAATTTTGGATGATGCACATAGTTAGAATTTCTCCATTCACCCAGGAAACATAAAGATGTATCAAGATCTTGGAGAGAATTATTTGTGGGATAACATAAAGAATGAGATCATTGAGTATACATAAAATTGTCTGTTGTGTCAGCAGGTGATGGCTGAGAGGCAGAAGTCTAAGTGGATGATGTATCCATTACCCGTACCAACATAGAAATGGGAGAACCTAACCATAGACATTGTCACTGGACATCTGAATACATCAAAAGGAAATAATGTTATCTGGGTTGTTATGGATCATCTTACAAATACTTCACACTTCATTACGATTCAAGAGGATTTCTCATTGGATCAACTTGTATAGATATATATCAGATAATTGTTAGGGCTGCAGGATGTACCGTAATATATTGTATCTAATCGAGATCTAAGATTCACCTCTATGTTATGGAATATTCTTCAACATGCTCTGAATAATGAGCAGAACTTCAGTACGTCTTATCATCCTCAAATTGATGGTCAATCTTATCATACAATCCAAACACTTGATTACATGTTAAGAACATGTTTAATGGAATTCAAAGGAGGATGGGATCAACATCTTCCTTTGGTTGAGTTCTATTACAGTAAAAAAATTATACTCAAGCATCCAAATGGATCATTATGAAGCAATTTATGGAAAGAGGTGTAGAAAACCATCATGTTGGGATGATGTTGGGGAGAGAAAACTCTTAGGTCCAGAAATGGTTAAATAAATGGTAGAGAAGGTTAAGGCAATCCAGTAGCACATTAAATCTGCTCAGAGTCGAAAAAAGACCTATGATGATAATCGTTGATGAGACCAAGAGTTTGATGATAGAGACAAGGTATTACTCTTCATATCACCATGTAAGAGAGTTATGAGATTTGGGAATAAGTGAAATCTTTGTCTAAGGTACATCATACCTTTTCAGATCCTTGATCGCATTGGAGAAGTGGCCTATTGACTAACACTCTCACCAAACCTATCTCAAATACATGATGTATTTCATGTATCACTCTTGAGGAAATACATACTTGAACTATAGCATGTACTCAATCTAGAGGTGGTACCACAGGAGAATGACCTCTCCTATGAAGAGAAGATGGAGAAGATCTTATATCGTAGAGCAAACTTTCTATAAAATAAGACAATTCCCCTCATCAAGGTGTTGTGGAAAACCCAAAATTCGAAGAAGAAACATGGGAATCTGAGGAAGTGATGAAGCAGAGTTATCCTAATATGTTTTAGTGTGGGAAAAGGAAATTTAGAGGGAGAAATTTCTTAAGGGGAGAAGATTGTAACGACCCAAACTTTTTCAAATGAAATTCATCTTGATCTGATTAAATGTATTATTATGTATGACGGTTATATAAAACATATGAACTTATTTGGTTTTATGTTTTTGGATTTCAAAATAAAATAAATAATTGTAACCATTGTTAATATTGTTGTTGAATAGTGATCACATGATTATTATAAATATAGGTTTTTAAAAAATCCAATTTACTCAAAAAACGAAGTGATGTCCCCATCCAGAAGAATATCTTCATTCGAAGCCCATTTCTCAGAACTCATAAAGGAGGTGGCATCATTGTTATTCTCTCTTGACCAATCCCAATCTGATCTTCAAAACATTAAGCTTGAACAGAACCTCTTATGAGAAAAGTGTAAGTTGATAGAGATTACCACCCGAGCGATGTTATCTGAGTCACCCCAAGAGTCTGTCACCATCACACACCTTACCCTTGGGTCATATGTGGGTGTTATAAGGGGTTATGTAACAAGACCCTAGCACTATGATTATGTGCATTATTTTTGTATAGATTAAAGAATATACATTCATTAAATTATTGTTACTTTGTAAATGGTTTCTAAAGTGAAAATAGCATTTTTAGTTAATATTCATTTAAGAAATATATTTTGATGAATTAATGGGTTTTTTAATTAAATAATATTTTAATACAATAATATTAATAAATAAATTTTTATTTCATATAAATGATCATATAATATTTCTTAATACAATTATAATTTTTATTAATGTTTGAAATATGTTTTTGTCAAAACCCATGAATTTTTTCTAAATATTAGTTTTTATTTTAAAAGGAAAAAATCACAAATATAGAAAATTATTTACATAAAATGAATATATTTTTGGGAATCTGGACATTGATATTATCTAATGGAGACTTTTTCATAATTTTCTGAGATAGTAGAATTTTCTAGTAAAAATTAAATACTGTTTAAATATATAATGTGTTTTATGACAGCATAATGGACCAATAGTGATGTAACAAAATACTATAAATGGGTTTTCGGCCAATATATGTTTTAAGATTAAAATTATTTTATTTTAGGTTTGTTGGATTTATTTTACAAAGCCTTAGTGGACCCTCCAAGACTTATAAAACATTTTAGCATTTTAAAATGATTTCCTTGAGAGTGTGACTCACCTCCACCCAAGAAAGCCTAATATTTTAATATGTTCATCCATTGGGATTATAAAATTGATTTTTTTACTCTACTTTGGAAAAAATCCATTGGAAAAAACCATGGTTTGGTTTGTGGTTTTTATTAGTTTAATGTGTGTTGTCCAAAGCCTAACTAATAAGGAATTCCTCTTCCTTTCCTATATAAAAACACTCAATATACAATTACATTTGACTAAAATCATTTGGATATTGACCAACACTTGCCCCCCTATTTCTATAATCCTATAATTCTCACCAAGATCCCCATAATCCCCTCTCAATCTTCTCCCAAGCCATTGGGATTACACTTTCAAGTAAAGGGTCTTCACCATCCATCCTTCCTTATTTATTTCCAAGTTTCCCTATATTGTTATGCCCTTTTATTTTCAATTAAAAATGTTGTGGTATGATTTGTAACCTTTAATATACATACCTACTTATGTTTTAATTATCAGATACCCCTTTCTCTCTCATTAATTCCTCAAATGTACACCTATTATCTTGCCAAAATTCCGTAAGGGATTTCTCTCTCCTAATTTACATTCATGCAATTATTTTAAATTATGAATCTAAATTCAATTACACATGTTGGTACATGTATCTATGTGACCCCATTATTGTCCATTTCATGTAAATATTATGATATATTCTTTTCTCTCTCATCAAAAATTTTTATGGATACTTATGTCACGATGTTATGCTTCCGAAATTGCACTGTGATTTTCCAAGCCAAAGTCATTGTGTAGTGAATACCATGACCATTTATCTATCAAGGGTATTAAACTTTATGCGCATTTACTTATTGATTATATAGTTTCATATATGTATTCTATATAATTTTACCATGAAATAAATTATGAGTTTGAAAGATTCCTTGTTGTGTGATCAATGTGGCACACTTATTCCTGAAATGAAGTGATTAAGAAGGGTACGCCTTGATTGTGCTCCAATGCATTGGGTAAATATTAGTATCAAGATACATCAAGTTAAATGAGTTTTTACACATGATAATTCAATTTCAATGAGGTTTTACTCATGCTCCATGGACAATGAGCCTTGTCTCATGCTAATATCATGTTATATATTGTTGCCACATTTCCATGTTATGATAATCATGCTATATCATGCCTTTATGTTCATATTTCTCTTGTGATCTATTGAAATTCATATTCCCTAACATGTAATATATTATTCATGTTATTAATTTTTTACTCCCTTACTTGGATTTATATCTCACTCGTTTCTAATGCATGTCCTTAGGTTATCTCATGCAATTCTAAGTACAAAAGAATATTGTGGTTATATAAAATAATTTTTCAATAAATATGATGTGTTTTATGTTCTAAGTTGTTATAAAATGTTCTTAATTTCCCAAGACACTAGACCCCTCGATCCTTAGAGTTTTATTAAGTTAAATGTTATGTAATAAATCATGATTCAGTGTGTAATAAAGAGCAGGGTTGTTATACACACGATATTAATCTGTTTCTTATTTTCTTAGTTAAGACACGAGTGAGATACCATGCATCCCATTATATTATAATGGTTGTTCCAATCAATAATAAACCTACCTAATCCTCTCTATTATATCAAATGGTATAAATATCACGGATCCAAAATTAATTTATTACCTAATCATCAAGGTATTAACTAAGTTGAGATATGAAGGAAGATGTGATTTCCAAAAATAGAGTTGATAGGTTGATATCATAAATCAATATATCAATTATGATTGATTTTAATTGTTTCTAATCTACTCCAGCTCCTAAAAACCAAATTTGAAGTCTCTTGTACCTTTCTAGGCCTACAAAGATATGACTCACTAGCTTCCATCCAATATAAAAGAAATCACACAACCTCGCATATAATGCCTCAAATATGTTTATCTAAATAGATTCTCAATACTTATTATTATGAACAATCTCTACCAAAACTACTTGTTCTTTTCTTACACCCACAAAATCCCTAATACACAAATTAATTATATCCTCAATGATCTATATAGTGAACATGGATTGGTTTTTGGTTATTTGATGGTAATACATGATAAAATAAACCTCAGTACCTAATTAATTTTTCAATCCTTGGAAAAATTAAGACATAAACCAATTATCATTAATGGATAAAATACTATTTGGTATATCATGATTTTTAAAATCCTTAAAAAAATATTCCCAGAATCATGAATTACCTGATTCTCTTTGATCTGAAGAAAATGTGTGGCTTTAATCAACCAATAAATAATAACCCAAACCAATTCTCTATATATCTTTTCAATTGGGAAACTAGTCCTAAATAAAATAATAACATCATATCATCTCTAATCTAAAATATGCAATAACTATATCATACTCATAGGTATCTGATGCTCATCCTTTACCCACTGATAAGTAAATAATCTCATAGTAAATATTTCCATGTATTATTTTATTTATAGTCAAAAAAACAATCATCAAACATTATGGTACATTTTGGAAAAACTAGGATAATCTACACATTGAAAAATATATATTTTTATCGTAACTTGTTCTTTTAAAAAATTGTACATAGATTCATATATTAAAATATAATATAGAACCACCATCAAGAGTATACCCTGGTTATTGAATTTGGTGCCCTAGAACCTAATACATTGTACTTTGGATTATATAAAAATTAAAAGAAGTGAATATTAATTTAAATATATTATCATGTATTGATTGTTCTTCGATATAATATTAATTTGATAATTTCCATGATATTATATCACATTAATAACTTTATAGTTGTTCCCATTTATAATACTAACCTTCAGATGTATAAAGATATATCTTAAATATAGTTATATAGATAGATAAAATTATATAATGAGACACATATACTGTGAATGTCAGGTGCGATTAATTGTATATAGATGAGTATTATTCATACAAAGTTCTCATTTTGTAATCTCTTATATGGGAGATTATGAGTACATAATTGATGATAATAATTCTACTTGTTGTGGTGTCCTCATATATTCCAATATGTGAGTACTCATGTGTTGGTGGGAAGTATAGTACATTGGGTGTGTCATGAATGACATGTTGTTAATGGATAATTTGAGGAAGGATTTTTCCCTTCTATCTTTACATAAGATTATATATCAACCCTTTAATTGAAATGTAACTATTATGTAAATTCCATGTACATGGTGAAATTATGTTTATTTCAGATAGTTGTATAAAGATTTATCAAGAATATAGGTTGATGATGTAGATGTGAAGCCTACTTTATGATATATTGCAACAAAGTGATTGTATTACCCAGTGATAATTTTAACATGTTTTTTGATGTTGTGACATTATGTTTCTTATCTTGGGTACATTGACCCTTTTCAAAATTATAGTATTCAACTTTATTCCTACCTACTTAATTCTAGTGAGAAAAATTCCTAGAGGGTCACATACTATGTGTTTCTATTGATCTAGATTAAATTATATATTAATTTTACTAATGGAATAAATTTTATTCACAAGATTGAAGACTAATTTTATTCATGTTTTACTGATCACCTAAATTAAATAAATTTTTATTAATCAGATTTTTGATATAATATCTTTATTCGCTTTATTGAATATTTAATATATATATATATATATATATTTTGTGGTTTGTGGATGAAAATATTTATTTGTGAATAAAATTATTATTCAGGTATTCAATAAAAGTTTAGGAGTTTGAATGGACCAAGATAGTGTTCGGTAATAAATATTAATTTACAAGATGTTAAAATAATATGTGTAATTATACAAGTTATCATGTGTGCCAAAAATTAAAAATATTATTATTAATTTTATTATTTGGAATAGGGTTTAATAAGTATTATAATACTATTTAAGGGTTTCTATGAAAGTAAATAATATTTTAACCAAAACCATAGCTCTATAAATATATCGATATATATATTATGTAGGGTTAACTGAGAAATAGAGAATCATTGAGCACAATGGATTTCTCTCTTGAATTTCTCATTCTCTCTCCCTTTCAATTATATTAAATGAAAAATTATTTCCTTCAGGATCAAATTATGAGTGATCAACTTGAATATCACAAGGCAATTGATTCAACAAGCTATCACCTAGAAATCAATTAGAATTTCATAGGGATCAAATGAGCACATGTGAATCATCGCTATATGTATTCTATAATTGACCCCATAATGTGAAATAGAGATAATTAGAAAAGGGTTTTTAGAAGATCAACATCATAATCCAGTAAATAATCCTAAGTTAAGGTTATTTTAAAAGTTTATTATGCGTTATAATCCCCTATTCCTCTTCCCCCACCCTATTAAGTAACTGAAGGAGAAAATGTAGCCTACTTGGGATATGTTAAGGATTCTTACTATATCCATTATTTTACATTATCAACTATTTATAGAGTTTTTATCATACAACATAAACACATAGATTCTTATAACATAACATATTCTCTCCAATCACTTTAAAAATTGAAAAACTGCTTGAAATAAATAATATTATCAATGCACTATATCAATGTAAACTGCATGAATGAAACCTAGCTAATAGTCATGATTTCAAAATTCTATGGTATATTGATAAGTTAGATAGACTAGGCTTACAATTGGAATATAAATTATCTATTAATCATATATTTTTATCTAGTTTATCATGATTATCCTTATATTTCCATGTCGAGATAAATAAAATTGATAAGATTATAGGGAACCATTTTTTCACACTTCACCAAGCTGATAAGGACTAGTTGAAACCTATTTCACCACCCCTTATGGTAAAAATTTTTAAATACAAGGTTGAAGATCTCATTGATAATATAAATCCCAAATACTGTTTGCAACAACCTTTAAAGAAAAAAAGGATTTCAGGGAAAAAAACAAGAGACCATTTTCTTCTCATCTGAAAAGACAAGACATAGGAAAATAAATTGAAATGAATAAAAAAGAAATTTGTTCCATCCACATAAGGTATATTCATAATGTTTCTATTCATCACTTTCATATTAAATAAAATATTCTTTACAACATAAATTTATTTAAATGTAGGAAAGGGGCATGAATATAAATGTTATAGAGTGAAGTCACAAGGATTTGAGAAAGGTGATTCCTATATAAACCAAGGGGAGCACACTATTTATCTTTTTCATATTGTATTGATTCAATATTGTAATAAATGTTACTAAAAAATTATATTAGTGTATGGGTAGACATAGTCATATATTGTTTCATTTCAAAATACATATTTTTATGGTATTTAGATACTAAATTAATGGTATAGTAACTCTTGAATAACAAATATACATTATAGTGAGTGATGAATATAAAATATAACACTCTAACATTATTGTGACATCATAATTCATTATCAAATAAAATTGAAATTAGTGGAATTTTTATACAATTAAAAGATGTTTTTAGTCTCTACTGAGGTAAGATAATAGGTATACAAAGAATCTAATTATCATGTTACTGTAAAGAAACCTATTTATATAAAGTTTCATCACTAATATTTTAAATTTAGTTCATCTTGTAAATGGAAACTATTCTAAATATAAGGGTAACTTTATAAACTTCATGATATTCCTTTAAGAAATTTTTGAAATAATCAGTTAAGTAAATGAGTGCACTTTGTTAATATTGCATAATATATGAGTTGATTTGTTAGAAAACATATTTTCTAACTAATAATTTATCATGTATGTGGATTAAAGGATATCTCTAACTCAATGATTCTTATATACATTGATTTAATGATGCTATTAAATTCAAGATCAATGATGAGTCTTACATATATTTAAAATCATCCTTTATTCCTTCTAATAAATGTTTTTCAAATAGTAGTGTCGTGACTGGACATATGCCAGCCATATTTAATAATGGATATAATATGAATTCTGATGTGATAGGAATATATTGAAAAACTACTATAAGTGTTTTTGGGGAGATATTTCTTAAAATTTGAACTTATCTACAAATAAACATTAAATTCTTATGGTACATATAAATTAATGATCATATAGCCACTAAGGATATTAAAATCTAGCCAAGATAAACTATATTTCTAAAAGGTAATCTTATATCATTAAATATAGTGGAATAATACTTCACATATTTGATTCATGGCCCTTAATGAACATGATTTGGAAAAATAATATGGGACTCAACTATTATAAATGGGTTGATTAGTTCCATATAATTAAACTATATAGGAATTTATACCCAAAGTGGTGGTTTATATTCATTGTGGTGGGTGATAGATATATTATTCATTCATAATTTATATTCCTATAAATAAGCAGTAAATCGTAATATTATAATGATGAAATTGTGTATTATATCAAGTAATGTAATCCATGTATCAAGATTTGAGGACACCATATTTTTGAATTCTTCTAATCCAAGATACTGCTGATAAATATTCAAGGAAAACTATACCTGGATGGTTTAAGATGGTACCAATATATCAGGATATAATATTGAAAAGTTCAGTATATAACAAAAATCATTCACCATTCATCATGAGTAAAATTCCATTTTTCCTATAATTAAAGCATATATCTGTGATCATCATATTGGGTTATTGATTTTCAAGGCCACATCATTTAAAGGATTCCTTATGAAATATGTCAATTTGAACTTACCAAAAAAAGACACTATAGTATATGTCTACTATCCAAAATTAAAATGGTATATGGTATCAATTAATTCAAATAAGACATGTAGATTACATAAATTATTTCATGTATAAATCATTCATATTGATCATAGAATATTTGTTTAGAAATGAATGAGTGACATGTATCTCTAACTGGTTAGTAATATTGCAATATGTTTTAATGATAAGTATGTTGATAACATATGAAAACAAATTTTATGTCTTAAAAAAAATTAAGACTAAGGGATGATATTTCTAAAATTATGACTTAAAGTATAAACCACGTTCTAGGGAACAAGAACAATTTAATGGATCTATAAGTTTGATAAATCTATTCATAGTATATATCTTAACATGGTGTTGAAAAATAAAAGTTGAAATAATTCAAGACCTAATTGTTATTGGCATATAATCCTTCTAGTATAACATTCATGGGAATATGAAGTGAATATGAAGATTAAAATAATTTCACAATATTAAATGCTTGGAATTCATCTCAAGTTTGATGATATATAATGATGTTTGATATTATTGATACATAAAATATAATAGGTTAATATCAAATAGATCAAACATAATTTCATATACTTGCTGTTAAAACTATCTGAGAGTACTTGGAAAAGTAGAACTGTATATGTTACTTGTATATGGAGAAATGATGATAAAAGTCACCAATGGAGTTGAAAACTGGTATTTATTTAGTTAAATTTGATATAGTATCACCGATAAATCTATAGTAATAAGAAATAAATATTTATTACAGTAGTTGGTTTCCATATATACAAAAACTAAGTACATTACAACTTCTGATAAATATTAAGAAGTGGTCTATCAACATCCTATTCAAATTTTTGGGTTATCCCAAAAGAAAGAGATTTATAATTTTATGATAAACCTTGACTATGGATTTAGTTCGGATATCATGATTCTGAAATAGAAACAATAGGTGTATACTCGGTTATATCACTACATGAGGGATTTTCTCTAGGCATTAATGTTTGAATAAATAGATTCACTGCATAAACATGTGTATTTACTAACCATATCCATGGAAACAAGGTAGGCCTGGAAATTTTATCCATACTCCGCATAAGAATGTGTTGATGGGAGGGATAATTGATAATTAGTGGTTGGATCTAGTATAAGTGGGAGTTTGTTGGAGTTGGTTCCCTAGAACCAACTATGTTTTACTTTGGATTACACGAACATTAAAATAAGTGAATATTAATATAACTATCTTATCACATATTGAATTTTATTTGGCAAAACATTCATGAGATAATTTCATAGAGTATCTATCTCATTGATATTTCCATTATAGTTACCCTTTAGGATGAAACCCTTTGGATTCTATGATGATATATCTTAAAATAGCTCTATAGTCTGATAACATTCTATGATAGGACAAATAAAATTTAACTATCAAGTGTAGTTACTCATATGTGGATGAGGCTTCTTATCATTATTCTCACACATGGTAATCATAAAGATAGTAGATTATGAGAACAACCCCTCCAATAAGAATAATGCATGTTTTTTTGTTATCAAATATTCTAATCTGGAAGAATGTGTAATGGTCCTTAAACATTAATATTATCATTAATGCATGTCATAACTTGTGCACTTAGATTTCTTGAAAATCCATAATTCCATATATTGGTGGGAAGTAAGGTATGTTGGGTGAATCACGAATACAAAGTTATTATTGTATAAGTCAAGGAAGAATGTGTCTCTTCCATCTTTATATAAATTGAAATATCAACTCTTTGATTTAAATATAACTATCATATAAATTCCATGGCCCTGGTGTAACAATGTTTATTTCATATATTTAAAGAAAAATGCATCAAGAATATGGTTTGATTATGTAGATGTGAAATGGTCTTGATGATGTATTTAGAGAAATAGATTATATTAAAAAATGGGTATTTGTATGTGGTTGTCTACATTGTGAAATTAAATTCATTCTCTTGGGTTCCTTTGACCCATTGTAAAATAGTAATCTTGTACTTTAGGCATACTTTCCTAATACCAATGAGAATTAATCCTATATGGTCACACACTAATTGTTTCCATTGATCTCGATTAAATTATATTTAAATTTAATTCATGGAATAAATATTATTCTTAATACAGAGTCGTAATTTTATTTCATGATTTATTGATCATAATAATTAAATCAATCTTTATTCACAGGATTGTGAATAAAATATATTTATTTATTTTATTGAATATTTAATAAATATCTATTCATTGGTTTATCAATAAAAATATTTATTTATGAAAAAAATATTTATTATGGTATTCAATAAATGTTGAGTAGTTTGAACGGACTAAGAGAGAATATGGTGATAAATATTAATTTACAAGAAAGTAAAATAATATTTTTTATTGTTCAACTTTGCGTGCAAAACATAATATAATAATAATATTATTATTATTTTGTTATTGTTGTTGTTATTATTATTATGAGGCATATAGTTTGATAAATATTATAATATTTTTTAGGGACGGTAAGTCATTAAATATTATTTTAACCTAAACTCTAGCTTTATAAATAGATGGATAAATCTATTGTGTAGGGTTAAGCGGGAAATAAAGAATCATTGTAAACAACAGATTTCTTTCTCAAATTCTTATTTCTCTCTCTATATAATGAATGAGAAAAGAAAAATATATTCCTTCAAGATAAAATGATGAATGATCAACATGAAATACACAATTAAATTGATTCTCTCTACTAGAATAAGAAAATTAGTTTGTTTTGATTGAAGATTAAAGGAGAACATGTGCATCACTGCTAAATGGATTCTAAATTTTAATTGTTACAACGCAATGATGGTAATCTGAAATGGTTTTTGGGTGACCAATGGTGTGATACCAGAATGGATACTAAGATTAGGTAATAATCAATTAATATATAAATAAATTATTTATAAATATAATGTTCAAGATCCTCAATCAGAGTGATAAGGAACTCTATTTTAAAAGAACATTTAATACATCACCCAACAATGGTGCCTCCACTTGACTCAGAACCTACACAGCAATCTAATGCCACCCATATAATCTAGAAGGAAAATCATAGAATTCAGAATATAAACTATAGACACCATTCACTGAATTAAAAAAAGGATGAATTTATGGTCAAATGATCCAAGACTATATGACCTTCCTCATTAAAGTCATCTTTTTAATCATAAATTACATCCACCTAAGACTTTATTCTGAAAACATTGAAAACAAAATTCCCTTTTACTGTTGTATATATCATCTAAAAATCAAAATAATAAATATATAAAACTTATATTATCTAAAAAATATTCATATCCCATACAGAAAATATATATTTAATGATTTTATTATTTGTGTATATAATAAAATTATCATAAATCAAGTGATGATGGAAACTCTTAAGTGTGTAAATTATCATGATAAAATCAAGATCACTGGTAGGGTAATTATTATCATTCATAATTAGCTACAAATAACCACATGGATCCAGATATCCCACTTATATAAATATATACTATACACCCATACTATAGAAATTGTAATAAACCTTATAACCCTACACTGAATATGGTAAAATGAAAAAAAAATTATGAAAAAAACTTTTTCAACTCTTAAACTATTGTCTCAAAACTATCATCTAACTTAAATGTCACCATATTCTAAGTAGATGTCATATTTGTCATAACTATTCAAAATAATCCATAAATGAAGTGGTAGTAATAACTATCATGCCCTAGGAAACATCAGATTTCAAAAACATTATTGGGTATCTCTGAACCCTTCATGGTTATTACCTTACAAAATACAAAAAAAATAAAGATTTAGAATCAACATACCAGGTAAATTAATCATATCAAATCTAAAAAGATAATTTCAATATATTAGCATATAAATGGTGATATATCAATGTTTCCATGACTTTATCTAAATGGTCCCTATTATTTTTATAGGATCATGAGTATATAAATATATCAATATTAAATACTATTAAAAATGAATATAAATAAGGTTGAAAAACTTGATTCAGAAAGTTCATAAATATAGAGGTTTACTTGCTACCTAGAATTACAAAACAAAAAACTAAGAATGATCATATCAATATTTAAAAGTTATCTAAGGTTTATATTAAGCCCTCATTATCGGCCAGTGATAACCATATTGAAGAAAAATATTTGGAAACCAGTGATCTCTCTCCAATTCGTAAAAAAATCCATTGATTCATTAAAAATGATAAAGTTTATTAATACTAACCTACTTTAAGCTATAGTAATAAATACACAAGTATAATCAACCATCTTGTATCTTAGAAAATTTTATTAGAGGATATATACTTTCCCTAAAAATTCTATATATATAATATTTTTTATTTAATTTTTCAACTCTCATATCTCAGTTAGATCCATGCAAAATGGTGGTATAATGATAATATTAATACCTTGTACTAATAAAATCATAAATTATACATAAATATTTAGTTAAAATATTATAAAATACTCATTAAAAACAAAATTATATTTTTCAAACCACATAATTAATAAAAAAACACTATAAAACCCTCATTTCATTAAAAAAAATCAATTCTAAATGATATGTGATTGTCCCCAGCTCGCCTATATCATAACCATATCTGCTAGCATGATAGTACCACTCTCCTTGAAATAAATGGAATTAATCATAAGATGGAAATAATGTCACTTTTCTATTATAATAAACAATAAATTCCTATAAATATTTGTTTTTGACTTTTTTCCCTTAAAGATCCATTTTTTGCTTTCTGGAGCTCACACAATTGTCCCACTTTATAAAGTCAAGGTCCTATTAATCACCTGAGGTGGATATGATGGAACATTTTATAAAATAATAGTTTTGGTTGTTTTATTATCTCAAAAATGTATCTCAGGGAATAAATCCTATCTCTCTTACAAATTTAACACATGTTCATGAAATCACTCTATTTAATAATACTAGTTACCCTAATCTCAAAAGAGATCAACATAAACCATGTATGTCATGAGAAAAAAAATGTGTAAGATTTTATTAAAATATATAGGAGTGGTTATCCTTATTTTTCTCATTGGTTCACTATGTTATGGTCTAAAGTTACTCAATTGGGTTCTCTAGAGTTTATTACCATACAAGGAGATGATAGGTGTTGTAGATTTAGGATAAGTCTCATGAATATAGATTCTTACATATCTCTATGATGGGAATCAGAACCAAAATAGTTTAATGTAATTTAATGAGATACATCATAACATTTATGTGAATGTGAAAAAGGAAAAAAATTATTTATGGTGATGAAACTGGGACCAATTGTTTTATCATTAAGGTCAGGTAATCTGGACCAATGTAATTCCTTTTAAGGGAATGCAAAACAAACCAATTATAAAATGTTTAAATTTAGGTAAAATTGAATATTATAACATTAATATTATGTTAATATAACACCAAATTTTTTAATTTTAATATAATTTATATTATAAGAATAAATTCAATACATTATTTTTGTGTAAAACCATTTTTATGCTTAAAATGTATTTTTTTTAAAATAGTTTTTCAATGTGGTATACATACTTGTATTATAAATAATTTTTACCACATATAAGATTTTAATATTTTAAAATATATCTCATATTTTGAGTCATTATATTCAATTTAATTAATAACATTCATTTCATTTTTATTCATAATGAAATTTTACTATATTAAAAGCTTTTCACTAAGGTAAGTGTTAAATGGATTAATGATGGTGTTAAACTAGTATATATTACTTTATATTTAACTAAAACTTTTATAAATATAATTAGTTTAGTGTATCTAGACCCTATATTATTATATATTATAAAATAATTACATTTTATCCCACATTCCCATGAAAAATGACCTTATATTATTTATATGTAGGAATATTTATAAGGGTCCCATTCCCATCACTTATAAAAGGACCCCTACCCTCCTCACTTATCCACCCACACTAAGCATCTTAACCTGGCCCAAATAATCCATAATAACTCCCCCAAACCCCTTATTTATGTTCTATAGGTTCTTTTCTACTCAAAATACTATCCAATGAAGGCCTAAGAATATATCTTAAGGATGATTTCCATGGAAGTGGTAATCGTCATAAACGAGTTCTTTCGAGTTTATTTCTTCTTCCACCTCCTCCAAATATTCAATAAACACATAAAAAAAATTAATAATTCTCAATAGTACTCCTAAATTTTATTTTTTATATGAAATGATCACTATCGACCACACTTCTGTCCAATGTAAAATGAAAATGTCGCTCATGTGTACGTGAAAACTTCCACCTCCATAAAGAAACTTATTTTATTTTTCATCATCACCTCTCTTAAATCATTATGAAGACATATTTAAAAAATATATATGATAATTATGACATAATTATTAAATAATAAAGTTAAAATATTATTTTCTTTCCTTCCCACCCATTTGTGGAAAAATGGAAATGCCACTCGCGTTTATGTGGGGACTATTGCCTCCATGAATGATGTATGTCATTTTTCATCACCACATTACATGGATGGTTATAAAAGTGGATTGAAGGAATAAGTTTGTTATTTAAAAAAATTTAAGGTTTCTGGGAAGATAATTTTTACATCTAATTATTAATATTAACAATAAATGGTCATTGTAGAATTTAACGGCTTAAAACAGACTTACCGAGACACTTTATAAGAAACAACTTGTTACCATTATTTTCAATTTGTCCAATTAATATACCAACACCTTAATATGATTTATCACTTCAATAAAATTATTATTAAATAATTAATATTCAATAAAATTAATCTTATATATATGAAATAACATGTTATTACCCATTTAATTATTACTATATGTACTTTTTTGGGTCGGTTTTACCGCCTATATGAACAATGTTTTTAGATATATTGAATGATTAAAAACCCTAATTAAATTTAATAATATTAAATTATGATAAAATTAATACATTTTCATTATTTTTTGAATATAAAACATCCATCACATCAGTGTAATTTAAACTGAAGAACTATGGTTATTTGATACTTTCAAAACTACTTATATCAAGTAAAATTCATTGAAAAGTAAGTATTTCATGATTTATTGAACTCATCTGTATCCAAAAAAATATTAAACTTAAAACCTGAAACATTTAAATCATATTTAACCATAGTATTTGTAATGTTTTCTTTTATAAATATACTAAATCTATTTTAGAGATTATAAAATGAACAACCCCAAAATAACCAAAATAAACTGTATAGATTTATTAACTAAATAAAACATGATAATAAATGAAATAAGATATATAAAAATTATGTAATTAAAATATAAAACGTATTAAATAAATTACATAATTAACTTAATTTTATTACTTAGTAGGGTAGGCATACGAGATTCTAAGTAAGGGTATTTTTAACTCAACTTCATTTTATTGAGTTATATCACTTCTACATAAACTATGTTATTCCAAAATAATATGTGTTATGATACTTGATTTTTTTAATATTACATTTACAATTTTAATTTTTAATTTTAATTTTGTTTCACATAATCACTTAATTTATTAATTCTTACCTCAAATGTTATTATCTTTGTAATATTTTATCATCTCAAACTTTATTATTTGAGACATGTTTTGAATTACGAATAGATTTCCATTATATAGTGTATATGATTCCTATTTGAAATATTATATCATGGACCATTGTTTAGTCATTTTAATTCTAGTTATGTTTTTAATTCTTTATATAAATAAGTATCAATTCAAGTGTTATAAAATTATTAAGGGTTATTGGACTCAATTTCTATTACTTAAGACATTTATCATATTACACACCATGTTTTATTTTATTTTGAGTACTTACTAACCCTTGAATATACATTAACATAACATTTGATGTAATTTATAGCATTTACATAAATATCTCATGTTATAAAAAAATTTATATTGATTCAAAATTTACAAAATCCAAAAGGGTTTGTCTTACAATATAACTTTTTATTGGGTTTATTTATACTTCCATTAACATTAAGGGAAATTATATGTTTTTTATATTCTCAACACCATAGTTTTTCTTTTATTTTAGTTATTTTTATGTTTTTCAAGTATTATTTCCATTTTCCTCTCTATTATTACTCAAACCCATTAAAGTTATTTTTATAAGAAAATTAAATCATATTTCATAATTTTGGTTGGGAATCATTATCTTACATAACTATACTATTTATTTTAATTTAGAAATATCATTTTATATACATCAATGGTTTCTAGAAGAAAATTTATTTTATCTTTTACTATTTAAATGTTTAAAATGTATCTTTTTAATGATTTCTGAATAATTTTTTTTGACTTTCTTTAAAAAAGATTGAAAATAATATATTTGAAATGTTTTACCATGAAAAAAATTTACTTTATCCCAAAAATTATTTATTATTTAACTTTCTTTAAAGTTTTTTATTTTTTTCAAAGGTATTTTCTATTCCAATAATTCTGTATGTTTTTTAAGGAAAAGTAATTTATTTTCTTAAATGTTTTTAAAAAAAAATCACGCCACTTATGTATATTTTTATCTCTCACTCCATATTATATTACTCAATTTTAGTTTATTTTCTATATTCAATTATTGTAAATAATTTGAAAAATAATATTTTTAATTTATTCCTGAAATCATAAGAAAACGGTTTTGGATCTTAATTTTTATTCTGTTTTTTCAACTACGTTAAAAAACGTTTTAAGACAGTTTTTTTCAAATTTTCAGTTACATTTTCCACTATATATTCCAAAAATAAAAATAAAAATTGTTAAAAACATTCATTTATTATGAATTTATCATCTCTTTTAATACCTTCTTTATTTATTGTTTTCACCTTAATTTGTGAACATGGTTTGTTCCCAATTCATTTATATACGTGAAGTTTTGTTCTCCATTACTCTTTATAATTATTTTAACTTTATCTTTATCCTTCCTTTACATTTCATCTAGTAACATGGATATATTCAATATAGACACTACATTGTCTTAACTGTGTTCCCTTTTGTTAATAGTTTTAGTTAAAGGTATCTTACAATGGAAATTATTCTATTGACTGGGAAATATTAATATTCAATATAATTGATTCAATATAGATGTATATTTATTAATAAGGAATGTTGGTTATGTATTTCTATTCAATATTTTATATGAAGAACAAATTCGATTTTTTGGTGATGGGTGGGGGGGAAATTAGATAGCCCTTTAATGCATCGGTAGAACTCATGAGAAAAATTATCTTTGGTATTAAATGCATACTTTCCCAATTATTTATGATGAATTGGTTTAGGTCTTTATGGTATTTATGGTGTCTTGGATGAATCATTTATGGTAATATTATGATTTTCAAAATTATTCATTCAATCATTGTGAAATAAATCATTGATGTCTATGTGATTGTTTGTATTGTTATCCATTGATATATTTCAATATTGTGTGATTAATCAAATGGAATTATTTAATTATCACTTATTATTTAAATATTATTCATCAACTATTAATTCAATGATATATTACAATTAATACTTCCCCTTAATAGGAATTTCAGCTCACCCTTCTTATGTTTCAATTTCCCCGGGTTATGAAAAAAAGTAATACATATGATATACCTAGAATTGTATATTTTATATAAAATTGTATAAGATATGTTGAAGACTTATTATGGAATAAGATAATATATGTATAGTGTAAAAAATAACCATTAGGTGATAAGGTTATGGGTTTTTTTAAGTAATGTTATTATTAATTATCTAATAATCTAAAGCTAAAAGTGTCATGGGTATATAAGTGACTCAATAGTTTATTTTTGTTGTGGGTGGTTTAAATTGAGTCTCACCAGTTGTTATCATGACCATATATAAAGATAAGTTATTTATCACTGAATTAATGTGTATGGGTATGGGATATTATAATATTCACATGTTTAAAATATCTAATATGAGATTCTGGAAAAAATTGGTCTCAATGGATTCTTAAGAAGAGGGATCCTTATTATCAAGGGGATACATGATTGATTTTACCCTAAGGATCATATTAGTTAGATATAACAATAAATGGATAACCCATTTTCATGGGAATACATGATTGATATAGAGAACATTAGTGTGTAAAGTGACCTAGTCATTTATATCAAGAGGTTGTATAGGAGAACTGTATGTAATGGGAATTTCAAGGGTTTGAACTGTATATGCGGGTGATAGAAATGTATTTTTAGTTACTTAGGAAAATAGATTAATTTTATCATGGTATGGTGGAAAAGGAAAATAAGGCACCCAAATATAGTAGTTAAGGATGGGTGCCTCTCTCTTTTAAAGAGTTTTGGAACAAATCAATTTTGACGATTACTTGGTAACATGAGTGGTAGTCTGAGGCATGAACTTATATATTATAAAACAATGTCTCAATGATTGGTTCTCCGATACATGGCCTAAATTATTGGTATTGTGAAAAAGTACACCCTATAAACCTCGTAGATGTAAAATTGTTAACCTAAAAGGGTCTTTTAGAGAGTTACATGAATTGGAACCTTTATTTACATAATTGATCTTCTTAGAGGGGTCCTTCTCCTTAACCATGATGAGGCATGATTGAAGTTTTATTGAATAATTTGTGTTTCAAAACCATTAGATAAAACAAGTACCATAGGTTCCCATTTCTTCTTCTAGTTTTTAAATTATATATTCATCTGAGGTAGAATTATGATACTTTGGCATGTGGTTGGGTACTTAGGTGGTTCTAAACTTGAAATTATTGTGTTTGGTCTCAACCAAGTGTCACTTGGTCCCCTTATATGTTTTAAAATGATAGGATTAGGGTATTTTTCATGAAAAAATAATTTTGGGTTCCCAATATAACGTATTAGTTATCCTTAATTTCTCAATAATCATAGTGGTTGTGTCATAGTATTTAAAGCACTGGCTATGTATGGTGTAGGAGATTCATCTGCATAAGGAAAATGAGTGAACTGGTGTCAGATGAGGCCGAGTGTTAATCATGTGGGCAGGGAATCAATTAAGAATCATGCATTTGTTATGTATGAAGTGTTTGGGTTCATGATGTGTGGTCATGTGGTAATGGTATACGAAAGGCATGTAGCTTTCAAGGTTTTTTTGAAAAGGTAGAGTACTGTGTATTTCTTCATCCCTTTTGTTAGTTTTGAATTCTATAATTGATCCTAGATAAAATTTAATCACCAATAAATAAACCTTAATAATTAAATAATATTAGGATGAAGTGGATAAAATTCTATGAAATTTGAGTCCTTGATATAAGACTAGATTGAGGTATATCATATGCTCATGTTCCATGAGGATAGAACATGCACTAATGGAGATGATAAGGGAACATTATATTCGGCGATAAGGGTGTGTACACTATGAAAATTCAATCACATTCACACTGATGTAGGACCTAGGGAGGTACAATACTACTCCAAAATTATATAGGGACTGTTATTATCAAGGAACACAACCTCACATGGGTGGGTCTTGAATATCAAATATATTTATTCTTTTCCTATAGATCTAATCATGCTCCTAGCTCTTGATAATCCTAAGAACCATAAATTCCATAAGGTCCTGCACGTTCTAGGTTAGGAATATGTTTTCTTATTACTCTCCTATCATGCACCATGTTCACCACCTAGATATTGACATGTTATTATTTCTTCTATATAAGTTATGAAAAAAAATGTAAGTGATGTTGAGTTGGGAAAAATTTATACATTGTTAAACTTTTCTTCACTCAATCTCATGTTCTACTTTATTCCCTTGTTTACAAATGTCTTTTTATTCCCTTTTACTTTATTCTAATATCATTGTTACTTTTTAAAATTTACTGTAAAAAATTCCCATACTTTTGAACACTATTACTAATAATGTTGGAGCTGCCAGTATTCAAGTGATGATCAATACCATTAAGTATTAATCAATATGCCTCATTTCATTACACCACCAAGTAATTAAAATCATTCTAGGACCAAAATAGATCAATTTCCCATTATTAAATATCATTCCTCTATATATATTTGGTCCCCTTGGTTATTTTCAAATTCCAAGGTTAGAATAAAATATTCTATATGCATGATTTAGGTCATCAAGAAGTAATAATCAATAGAACATCTATTTATATGGGTAATTAATTTATGAAACTAGTGATAAGGAAGTATAAATCCTAGTATATTCTTGATTTATAATAAAAATCATCCCAAATTTATTAACTGGTATTTTTAGAATAATGAACCAACAAACTAACCTCTATAAAAAGTTAAAGGAAGTGATGGAGTCTCCAATGGGATCTTCACCCAGGTATGAATTTATCTCAAGAGTGTTTATGTTCATATGGGTTGGATTGGAGTTATAATAATTTTAAAGACCATTTGATAGAATTTTAGTGGTATGAGGCTCTTTAGACCTCAACATTTTATGTATTCCATCACCCCAGCCTTGTATTGGAGTCAACAAGTCAATGGTGTTAAAAAACAACATTTTTCATTATTGAATGAGAAAATTGGAATCAACCTCTAAGAATTCAACCAGATTATAGAAGTTATCACCCTTAGTGAATTGTTTAATTAATTTATCCTAGTTTTAAGGTATTAGGATAATGTTGAGAAAACTCCCACTTTGGTTTGATTTAAATTAGAACATTTCAAAAGTAGGATGAAGAGAAAGGTCCATATAGTCCTCAATATCCCTTTTATAAGCTTGATCAAAATCATTTTATGATCTCATTGCAAAAAAATAAATATTAAGAGGTTAAGGACCTATCCAACATAGAATGATAAAGGGACTATTAATACATATTGATCCATTTTAGTTAATGTAAAATATTTATCATGGGGTTATCGGGATAAATAAAAGTTAAATATAGGTCTTAAATATGAATTTTTTATTTATATTACTCAATGAGTGGTTATTTCTAGTATAATATACTTGTAAAATGGCGAGGGACACTAATTTTATTATGTTAATATACTTAAAATCGTGTAATTGAGTAAATCTCATTGTGTTATCCTTGGAGATACTTTACTATATGTTAGGTCATATTCAACGAATTGAAATTCCCTATAGGACCTATTTTGAGATCTAATTAATGGATATAAGTACATATCAATGGATATATTTCTAAGAAAATTATCTTAGTTCATAAATTTTCATGTAAACCCACATTATTGGGTTTCTCTGGTATGTTGATGATAACCATGGATTCCAAGGACTGAGAATATTTAATAGATCACTACTCCATGTTTTTATTTACTTATTATAAAGTTCATAATGGAATAGTGAATAACAACATCGTGGGTAATGTAGATAATTGTTCTTACATAATCATAATTCAAGGAAGATTGCTTGTGGATTTGGAAATGGAGTTTGGATTTGTGATTTGTAAGGGACATACCTGTAACATTCGAAATTTTCAATATATATTTTTAAAATATTTCCTACATTAACTAATATGTTTGTAAAATTTAATTTAATATTTTATATTAATTTTTAACAAGTTAGGTAATATATTTTACCTATTATTTATTTTTATTAATTGATTAAATTTATAATTTCCTTATAAAACTAAATTATATGTATATATTATGAATAAGTCACATGCACCATGTAATAAAAAATAACATAAGTTTATTTCATCAATAGAGACCATTGAATAAGTAGAATAAATATAATACATAATGTTTATACAATAATGGGAATGAAATAACATAAATATAATAGAAAATTTTGGATTATTGTGATCTCTTAAAAGTATCATTGTCATGAAAATCATTGTGAAAGTAAAACAAATTATTAGATGTTTGATAAGAATTTTATAAAACACGTATTTCTCTTTGATATATAAATTTTTGAATGAATAATGAAGGAAATGACAATTATTTTTAGGAAATATAATTCCAATATGACTTTTTGAGTAGTAAAACTACATGTTAGTATTTTAATTTGATCATAAAAATTTGAATCTGGTCATAATAAAATTATTATTACCTTTGGAATGTTAACATAGCCCTTATAATAGTAAATTAACATGTAAAAAATATATTACAAGAGTAATTTATGTAAATATAAATGCTAGGGTTCACTTAAAACTGACCACTCAAAGAAATTATAACTGTATATTTGTAATAATTTGTATTTAAACTAATTTTGTAAGAACTAAAAGTTTTATGTTAATATTTAAATTAAACTAAGATAAAAAAATTGATAATTAGTTTAAGTTATTTTAATTTTTTTGTCAAAATTTATGGAGTTATAATTTGGATTTTTTGTAAAAACTACAATTTATATGTGAATTGTAAAAATATAGTTTTTGAAAATACAAATATTTTACAATTAAATATTTATGTAATAATTAGTTAATTATTATTAAAATATTTGGTTTGGACTAAAATAAATTTAATAATATAAGTAATTCATTTTAAAACAACAACATTGTAGGAACCTGGTTCTTCTTCTCGAGGTACAGGTTTCTTCTTTTCCTTTTTCCTTTAAGGGTTTTGAGAAAAAAAATGGGGGGAAATCCCAAATTTGGTGGGTACACACCGTGTACTTTTCCACACACCATGTACTTTGGCCATGTGGGATGAGTACACAGGGCGTGTAGGCCTGTCGGCGATGAAGGGTATACAAATTGACTACACGTCGTGTACTTAGTATATGCATGCCGTGTAATTAGTCGGTATGTGAATAGTAAGGTGGTGGAATTATCTTCCAGTGGAGGGAAAGTACATTCTGTGTACTAATAAATACATGTTGTGTACTCATGTAGACAGATGAACAGTGTGACGGTGAAAAGTAGGCACCAGAGTAATATTTTGAAAAAATAAAAGTACACGTCATGTACTTGATAGTACACGCCAAGTAATTTTTCTTTTTTCTTAAAATGGGAAGTAGCCTTTTCATTTGGAAAAGGAGGTAGTGGACGTGTCTGGAGCACTGGGAGGGAAGGCCAGAGCTTGGAGGAGCTCCCGACAGCAATACGGAACTCGGATTCCTTCGCTTATAGTCTTGATTGAACGGTGTGGGTGAGTTCTTCACTCTTCTTGAACCCTTCCTTTCAATCCTTTCCTGAGGGGAAGTTATTTGGGTTTTAACAAGTAGTTGTTAATCCAAGATCTATGTCGTTCTCAGGCGTTTCGAGAGGCGTTGTTCACGTATATCGATCAGAGGAAATCAAGGTAGGTGGTCTGATTTTAAATTCCAACTGTCATGTAGTTTTTGTGTACTGTTGTGCTAAGTGCCCATATTTGGGGTGTTGTATGGATGAGGCCTTGATTAACTAATATGTCTAGAATTGCATAGATATTCTGATGATAATTATAAACTGCTGTTTGGGATCATTTCTTGGATCCAGGGCCCCCCCATGGGTGTGTTTCCCTTGTTTAGACGTTTGGCCAGGATACTAGAGGGTGTACCGTGATTTTATCATGTTTGATTTTTCTTGAGAGAAAATGTACAAATAATCGCTTTCTTATGTGTTGGGCTTAGATCAGTTACTTTCTTAGCCTGAGGGATGTGTTTTGTTTAACCTGAGGGAAAATTTTTAGTTTATCCTGAGGGTAAATATTTGTTTAGCCTAAGGGTAATGTTTCTTATGTCTGAGGATAGTAGCTTCTGTGCCTGAGGGAAATATCTCGTATGCCTGAGGGAAATATTCATTATACCTATGGGAAATCACCTGAGGGTTTCAATTTCGATTACCTAAGGGTATGGTTTTGCATGTCTGATGACTCTTTTTACTTCGTATATTCACTGTGGTGATTTTTCATGTTATACCTCCCAAGATAAAGCACAAGTTTGGTATTTTTTTACCGTGTACCTGTTAGATAGCTTCTTGTAGTTTTGTTGCGGCACTATTTAAGAGATTTTCAGGTAAGGCTAAGACTCGAGAACTTATAATTCAATTATTTTGAATTGTTAAATAATGATTAAATGGAAATGGAATTGGTAGGATTATCATCTTTTGAGTACTTCCTAGTTTACTTCATTTTCATTACTGCACACTGTTGTTGCACAAATTCACTGATAGTTGGGCACGGGCCTTTGGTGGTTACTTACTTGGATTTATTTCTCACACCCTATTTGGGTCATGTCTTGGGCCCAAACAGATTATATTTCTGTAGGTGTAGATAAGTGAAAGAGTCCTGATATAGGTACTTGATTATTGCAGAGGAGTAAGAGAGCATAGGACCGAGCTTAGGATTGCGATGTTTCTTAGTTTCTGTTGTGCGGTTTTATTTTCTTTACTATATTTGTTCCTTGTACTATATTATTTCATATTGCAGTGTATGTTGTTTTGACTGATTTCTTAGACTTAGGAACATACTGCATCATTATATATGATTTTTTTTCATTTCATTATTTCAGTACTGTTGTCCATTTCAGCATGGTATTGTTTAATTCCTCTTATTTTGTATGCTTGTATTTTGTTCTGCTGCATTACACTTTGAAAAATTAGGTCATAGTTTCCCCACTATCAGACCTAGGCCCTTGCTTCTAGTCGGTATCCTCTTGTGTTTGGAGAAATGTTCTTGAGGTCATGTGACCAATCGTGTTCGGGGAACCTGTTGAGTGGCACCCGGATCTGAGATGTTACAAATGGTATCAAAGGGGTTTTCTTTTATCTGAGTTATTTTATTATTTGGTGGCAATTAAAAGAGCTAGATTGATAAGGGATTCAGTAATAATTGTTCCCAATAGTAGCTACCCCATGTACAGGTAAGAACCGGATTGTCTCGAATTAAATTTTCATTTCCTGTTTATGATTATTAAAATTGATTTGATTTTCACCATTGGGTGATGCACTTGTTGTGTGCTTTTTATGTCTTTATTCTTGGGTTCTATTTAGTTTCAATCTGATGAGATGAGGGTATGCCATCTCATGCATCTTATAGGCACGTGTTAGAATCACATGCCATGTATAGTTTCCATGTCATGTAGGTGCATTAGAAATTGAATGTTTTTTTGATAGATGTCATGCTAGAAAAAATCATGTTGTTGTGATAGATTCCTTGATAAAATACCTGTTATTTGATAGGGTATTTTTATGTAAGGTTCTGTGAATGAATGCAAAAATTTGGTTTTTTGAGGAGTATAGGCCCTCATCAACCGGAATTTAATAGATCATCAACAATTTTACATTGTTATAACACGTATATGATGCCAAGCTTTGATTCGCGGGGAGTATGGGCCCTCATGGATCGGAATTTGGCACTTAGGTGTTGGTTTCGTCATTTTCCTAGGATCTGGATAGTTCTAAGGCTTACTATCCGGAAAACCCAGAATACACAACATGTAGTTTTGACTATATGCCTTGTACTCTTCTGTTCGGGATGAAAAGAAAAAACGTAAGTACACGTCGTGTATTCTCTAACCATGTCATTGGTCGTGTGGGAGAGACTCAGAATGAGGAAGTTCTAGAGGGAACATGTTGTGTCCCGATTGTACACGTCGTCTCGTTTAATCTGGGGATCCGACCGTGTCACTAACAACACAGGTCGGTGTTGCTTTTTTTTGTGCATGTTGTGTACCTGTGGGACACACCATGTGGTCTTGAGCGGTGAGAGACCATGTGGACATGGCCATGTGGTTGGGGAAACAGGGTTGTGTACACGCCGTCTGCGAGTGTCACATGTCGTGTAGAGTCAGTCAGGTAGTCGGCCATGTCACAAACAACACGGGAAGTTGGAATCTAATTTGTGCATGCTATGTCTATTTGGAACACGCCGTGTAGTGTGATATGTGTACCCAGCCATGTCCCGAACAACACAGGTCGATCAAGATCATCTTTTATACACTGTGTAGGACTTATACATGTCGTGTAGTCTAATTCTAAAGATAGATGTGTGGCTTAGCTGCGTAGAAGGACTTGGGTAGGGGAAGAAAATCCAAGTACACGTCGTTTGTGTGGAAAACACGCCGTGAATTTTGGGTGTTACACGACCAATTTTGGAAGAATTACACGCCTATGTGAAGGACTTAAGTGAATATGCCATGTAGTTATTATACCCGTTGTGTAGTCTTGTTTTGTAAAACTTGAATGTTTTCTATTCCCTATTCTCTTCTTACGTTTCCAGTTCATAGTACATGGTGATCTTAAACTAAGGCGTGTGTTTGACAATGTAGAGTCATGCTGTCGAGATGACCATGATTTGTTCTCCAAGGGAGCGGCAACAATTATAATCCAGAGATGGTAGGTCATGGGCTACCGATTGATCTACCAGCAGAGCCAGCTGCGGCGCCAGCCATTATATCAGACGCAGGCGTGGATGCAAAGTTCCATGAAGGCTTCATGCGGTTTATGCAGACCTTCCAGGGAGTACCGTCGGCTGCCACTTCTATGGCAGAGATGACTCATATATTCCAGCAGCAGCATCCACCTACGTTTTTAGGGGATGGTGGACCACAGGCTACAGATTCTTGGCTGGGTTCTATTCAGACTATCTTCGAGCATCTGGAGACGCCTCCAGAGCAGAGGGTCAAGCTCTCTACATACATGTTGCGTGATTCCACCAAGAGGTGGTGGGAAGTTACCACCCAGACTGAGCATCACAGAGACATGGCGTATGAAGATTTTCATGCAGTCTTCTATGACTTTTTATTTCTAGAGACTCTAAGGGAAGATCGAGCTCAAGAGTTCATGAATCTATAGCAGGGCACCATGTCAGTGATGTATTATTCGGCATGCTTCATCATTCTACAACACTTTTCACTTGTTCTAGTGCGTGATGAGACGTTGAGGTCTAGACGTTTTGAGGATGGTCTATGATATGACATCTAAGAACTAGTGAATGTTTTCAGGTTGCCTACAGTGCATGCTATTGAGAACGAGGTGTTGATTACTGAGCGGAACCTACGGGAAGCTGGTGGTGTAGGATAGGGCGGTTTGGCAGCAGTTTATGGTACTATTTCTATTGGTAAGAGGAAGAGGCAGACGGATTTCTCTCATGGTGGTAGTACTAGCCATAAGAATTCTTCAGGTGGCTAAGTAATATGCTACCAGTGTGGTAAAGAGGGGAACAAGAGACCTCAGTGTCCATGTGACCCAGTAAAGTGCTGAGCTTGTGGCAAGATGGGTCATCTGCAGCGCTTTTGCAGGGTGTTTCCACTGATGGCTAGTGAGACGGGTTCTATGCAGACTCCACGTGCAGGAGAAGGGCATGCAGCTTCTTACTAGTCAGGTAATTGGGATGCTTTGGGATGTTCAGTCTGAGGTGGTGGTCGTGGTCATGGTAGCCAGACACTAGGATCTCAGAGATAGTAGGGTGGGTCAACTCAGGGTGGACAGGCTATATCGCAGGGCTGCAGCACTGGGCATGCATATGCAGTGCAACAGACCCAACAAGAGCAGGATTCTAGACCATCCACTGTCAAAGGTACTATTCTAGTTTCTTTTGTTTTTCCTTCAGTACTTTTCGATACTGGTGTTACACATAGCTTTATATCGGTGCCATTGTGGAGATCCTTGGGCTCTGTTTTTCTTCTTCCTCTGATATTATGATGCTTTACACTCCATTGGGGAATAGAACAGTAGTTGTGCTTCAGTACGGGGAGTGCCCCCAAGAGGTTGGTGGGTGTCACTTTCTGTGGGACCTCTGTGTCTTAAATATGATGAGCTATGATGTCATTATCAGGATGGACTGGTTGGTACCCTTTCGAGCCATTGTAGACTGCTATCATCGCAGGGTGAGTTTCACATCACCAAAGGGTATAGAGTTTCTATACAAGGGCAAGTGGGATGTCCAGGCAAGCCGAGCTGGGCCCGAGCATCGTGGGCAAGGTGGGGTGACAGCATAGATTGCGATTTTCTATCTGGATGATGAAGGAACATGTTAAAAATACTTCCCTCCAGTATTTTATCATTTTAGGGATGTCTTCCTGGATGACATTTCAGGTCTTCATCTGGAGCGAGAGGTGGATTTCTCTATTGAGCTTCTGCCAGGAGCAGCACCGGTTTCCATTTCTCTTTATAGGGTGGCTACACTAGAGTTGCAGGAGCTCAAGAGGTAGTTGGAGGAGTTGGAGGAAAAGGGTTTCATCTGACCCAGTACTTCTCCTTGGGGTTTTCCTGTTCTTTTTTCGAAGAAGGTAGATGGTACCCTCAGACATTGTGTGTATTATCAGAAGTTGAACCAGTTGACAGTTAAGAACCAATATCCCTTTCCAAGGATTTATGATCTTTTTGATCTACTTATAGGAGCACGAGTGTTCTCTAATATTGACTTGAGATCCAAATATCACCAGTTTCACGTTAGACCATCAGACGTACCGCTTACAGCTTTTGGCAGTAGATATGTTCTATACGAGTACTTGGTTATGTCGTTCAGACTCACAAACATTCCATAAGTTTTCATGGCTCTAATGAATCATGTGTTCCACCCTTATCTTGATTCTTTTGTGGTAGTCTTCGTGGATGATATCTTAGAGTACTCTCACACTCAACACGACCATGCCACCCATCTTGAGATCATACTGAGTACAATGAGAGAGCATCAGTTATATGCTAAGCTCTCAAAGTGTCACTTTTGGATGGACCAGGATCACTTCTTGGGTCATATTATCTCAGAGGCAGGAGTTGCATTAGACCTAGAGAAAGTGAAAGGAGTAGTTTCCTGGTAGTATCCTAATAACATGTTTTAAATACGGAGATTCATGGGGCTAGCTAGTTACTAAAGGTTCTTTATATAGGACTTCTCCCTCTTAGTAGTGCTATTGTTGGGTTTGACTAAGAATGGTGTGGAGTTCGTTTGGTCAGAAGCATGCGAGAAAACCTTTCAGGAGCTGAAGGGATGGTTGACATCAGTACCAGTCCTGATACATCTAGAGCAAGGGAAGAGCTATACATTTTACTGTGATGCATCAGGTATTGGGATGGGAGCAGTGTTGATGTAGTTTGATCGAGAAATTGTGTACGGGTCTCGATATTTGAGGCCACATGAGAGAAATTACCCAACACATGATCTCGAGTTGGCTACAGTTGTTCATGCATTACATTGTTTGAGACATTATCTCATAGGAGAACATTTTGTGGTGTTTATGAACCACAAAAGTCTAAAATATATATTTACACAGCATTACGTGAATTTGAGACATCGAAGGTGGGTTGAATACCTTCAGTCCTTCGACTTTAAGAATTCCTATACACTAGGTACAAGTAATGCAGTAGCTATTGCACTGAGTAGGAGGACTCAGATACAGGAAATGTAGGAAGCCAATGGTGAGTGGTAGCTTATGGATTTTTTCTCTAATATACATTTGGAGGTGCATGATATTCAAGGGAAAACCTATATTTCATCTTTGGCTGTGACTTCAACCCTTTTGGATAGAGTGAGGATAAGACAACTATCAGATTCCGAAGGCATAGTGTGACGGGAGTCGGTGGAAAGTGAGGACCCTCCTCCAGGTTGGACGATTGGTGATGATGTGGTACTGCGTATCCATGGATGAGTGTGGGTTCCAGGGGATATACACGAGGATTTGACGTAGGAGTTTCATGCTTCAACTTTGGCAGTGCATCCTAGAGTTACCAAAATTCACCATGACTTGAGACGTCAATATTGGTGGCCAGTTATGAAAAGAGAAGTAGCTAGTTTTGTTACAAGATGTTCCACCTGTCCGCAGGTGAAGGCAGAGAATCATAGGCCAGTCGTACTGTTACAACATTTACCCATTACGGAGTGGAAATGGGATGATGTCGCGATGGATTTTTTTACTGGGTTGTCTAGGCCACCCTAAGGCAGTGATGCTGTGTGAATTGTTGTGGACATACTTACAAAGGTAGCTCACTTATTGACGATCAAGGAGACCTAATGTGTTGAAGAGCTCGCAAAATTTTTATTTCCAAGAGGTAGTACGTCTTCATGGGGTTCCTAATTCTATCATTTCAGATAGGGAAACCCGATTTATGTCTCATTTCTGGCAGAGTTTTTAGAGGGCACTAGGTACACAGGTGCTTATGATCATAGCTTACCACCCTCATAACGATGTCCAGTTAGAGCATTCAATATATGTGCTAGAGGACATGTTGTGTGCCTGCGTCCTAGACATTGGGGGATCGTGGGAGAATCACATACCCCTAGTCAAGTTTTCCAACAATAATAGTTTTCGGGAAACTATAGAGATGACACCTATCGAGGCTTTATATAGTAGGCCATACTGATCACCTTTGTGCTGGTTGGAGGCAGGTGAGTAGCTTTACAGGGACTATATCTCGTTCAAAAGACTTTAGAGTAGGTCCAGTTGATTCAGAAGTGGATGAATACTACACAGTCTCGTCATAAATCTTATGTTGATCTCCATGGACGACCCTTAAATTTCGTGGTCGGGGAACAAGTTTTCTTGCGTGTTTCACCGAGGTTGGGACAAAGGCGGATCAGGAGACCGGGTAAAATTTCATCGAGGTATGTAGGGCTTTTTGAGATTCTGGAAAGAGTCAGGCCAGTTGCCTATCGGTTTCAGTTACCACAGATGTATCGGGCCATGCATGACGTCTTCCATATATCTCAACTGCACCGTTATCACTCAGACCTGCATCACGTTTTTTAGCCTGAGGTGGTTGATCTTGAGTCTGATGCATCCATTTAGGATAATCCAATTCGTATTGTTGAAAGAAGCACAAATGTTCTATGAGGCTGGTCAGTTCCTCTCATACGGGTGTTATGGCAGCATGGCCGAGTGCGGGACGAATCATGGGATTGGGAGACCAATATCGGTGCAAAGTGGCTAGATTTTTTCTGAGCTTTATCTTCACCACCCTTGGAAGGGAAATTCAGGGACGAATTGCTTTAAGGGGGGAGTTTGTAAGAAATTGGTTCTTATTATCTAGGTATGGGTTTCTTATTTTCCTTTTTCCTTTATGGTTTTTGAAAAAATAAGGAAAATGGGGGAAAATCCCAAATTTGGTGGGTACACGCCATGTACTTTTCCACAGGCCATGTACTTTGGTTGTGTGGGATGAGTAAACAGGGAGTGTAGGGCTGTCGGCGATGAAGGGTGTAAAAACTGACTACAAGCCGTGTACTTAGTATTTACACGCCATGTAATCAGTTGGAAGTTGAACAATAAGGTGGTGGAAGTAGCTTCCAGTAGAGCGACAGTACACGCCATGTACTCAGAAATACATGAAATGTACTCATGTCTACAAATGAACAACGTGGAGGTGAAAAGTAGCTGCCAGAGTAATATTTTAGAAAAATAAAAGTACACACCATGTACTTGAGAGTACATGCCATGTAGTTTGTTTTTTCACTTAAAACGGGAAGTAGCCTCCTCATTTGGCAGATGAGGTGGATGATGCATTTGGAGAACTAGGAGAGAATGCCAAAGGATGGAGGAGCTCACGACCACACTCCAGAACTCGGATTCCTTCGCTGACGGTCTCGATTGAACCGCAGGGTGAGCTCTTTACTCTTCTCGAACCCTTCTTTTCAATTCTTTCCCGAGGATAATTTATATGGGTTTGAACGAGTAGTTTTTAATCCCAGATCTATGTTGTTCCCAGGTGTTTCGGCAGGCATCATTCATGTATATTGATTAGAGGAGATTGTGGTAGGTGGTCTGATGTTTACTTCCAAATGTCATGTGATTTTTGTGTACCGTTGTGCTATGCGCCCATATTTGGGGTGTCATATGGCTGAGGCCTTGATTAACTAAGATATCTATAATTGCATAGATATTCTGATGATAATTATAAACAGCTATTTGGGATCATTTCTTGGATCTATGGCCACCCTGGGGGTGTGTTTCCCTTATTTATCCATTTGGCCAGGATATCTGAGGGTGTACCGTGATTTTAGCATGTTTGAGTTTTCTTGAAAGAAAATGTATAAATAATTTCTTGTTATGTGTTGGGCTTGTCCAGATTACTTACTTAACCTAAGGGCAGTGTTTTTTTTATCCTGAGGGAAAATATTTTGTTTAGCCATAGGGAAAATGTTTGTTTAGCCTGAGGGAAATGTTTCTTATGTCTGAGGATATTAGATTTTGTGCTTGAGGGCAATATCTCGTATTCCTGAGGGCAATATGCATTATGCCTATGGTAAATCACCTGAGGGTTCTGATTCTAATTACCTGAGGGTAAGGTTTTTCATTTTTTAGGACTCTGTTTACTTCATATATTCACTGTGGTGATTTTTTATGTTATACCTCCCATGCTAAAGAAGAAGCTTAGAATTGTTTTACCTTGTACTTGTTAGATAGCTTGTTGTAGTTTTGTTGCGGCACTGTTTAGGAGATTATCGGCTGAGGATGAGACTTAAAAACTTATAATTCTATTTTTTCGAATTGTTAAATAACTATTAAATGGAAATGGAACTGGTTGGAGTAGATACTTTTGAGCACTTCCTAGTTTTCTTCGTTTTCATTACTGCACACTGTTGTTGAACAAATTCACTTACAGTTGGGCATGGGCCTTTGGTAGATGCCTACTGGGATTTATTTCTGACACCCTATTTGGGCCATGTCTTAGGCCCAAAGAGTTTATATTGTTATAGGTATAGATAATGGTAAGAGTCCCCATATAGATACTTGATTGTTGTAGAGGAGTAAGAGATCATGGGACCGAGCTTAGGTTTGCGATGCTGCTAAGTTCCTGATGTGCTATTTTATTTGCTTTTTTGTATTTGTTCCTTGTACTGTACTGTTTCAGATTGCAGTGTATCCTGTTTTGACTGCTTTCTTAGACTTAGGGAAATATTGCATCATTATATATGATTGTTGGTCATTTCATTATTTTAGTATTGTTTTCCATTTCATCTTGGTATTGTTTTTTGCTTATGGTTTTGTATGCTTGTATTTTGTTCCGTTGCGTTACACTTTGATAAATGAGGGCATAGTTTCCCCGTTCTCAGACCTCGGCCCTCGCTTTTAGTCGGCGGCCTCTGGTGTTTGGGGGAATGCGCTTGAGGTCATGTGACCATCCTGGTTCGGGGCACCCGTTGAGTGGAACCCAGATTCGGGATGTTACAAACATGATTTGAGAACCTAAAAATTAAATTATAACGTATAAAAAATAACTTATATCATAAAAATAAGTTTTCATTTTTTTCCTATTTCCTTTTCTATAAACTAATAAATTATGTTTCGGAATGGATTGATGGTCATAAAACATATATTTGAAATAAAATAACATTTATAATTTCAAATAATACCATTAATAAGTGTTTTATTTTAGAAATAATATTTTATTCATTAGTTGTTCCTAAAAACACCTCTAATCATGTTTAAATACTTCGTCTACCTCTATATAGAATATCACATCCCAAACACATCTTACTGCACATGATTTTCCAAAATCCTTTATTCTAAGACCTTATATAACTGTATTGAATATCAAGGTTCATTCAAATCTAATCCTACATGTCATTAAGATCTCAGAAAAATAGAATATTCGATGATGAGGTAACCCTTCTCACCTTTTAATTTAACTGTACTTCTTTCTTTAATCAATTATTTCAATACCTATTCTTGATAAATACTTATTTTTCTAATTAATGAGTATATAAACATTATATAAATGTTATTATACTATTGGATACTTTTTATAAACTATTTATAATATGTTTATTATCTCTCTCTCTCTCTCTTTAGAAAACTCTCGTTAATGGTCGGCTTATCACCTATAAAGAAAATGTTAATTATTTATACATCACTCCCAATGTGGCTAGTTAGTATATATTATATATCAATGATTTTTATTATTCTACCATATTTTATATATAAAAGATTTATAAATTATATGTATTACCCCCCTTTAAATATTTTTTCATGTCCCATTAATTTCCAGTTCATTACCTATGAGGATGTTGGATATTCATTAATTTTCCCCACCTTCATAGTTGGTTATCATACCATATTTATAATTAATAAATATTTATTTTTATTTATTTTTAATCATATAGAGGTAATTTGATTAATGGTTAAATAAAAACATATTAAAACAATAAAATTAAAACAAAATGGGATAATTAAAAAGAGATAGCTCATTGACCATTTCACCATTAATAGTAAAAATAATGAATAAATTATAACAATTATAATCGATAAATATAAAAATAAATTCATACTATAAACTTACTCATTAATATCTTAATATACATAAGTTGGTTATATAGGAGTTTGAAATATTACAAAACCCAAACCGAACCTATGGTAATGTAACACCCAACATTTTTATTTTGTTAAAGGGTTGAATAGATTGTTTCAAAAACAACATCAATCTAAAATAAACCTGGATTTACTTTATTGACATAAAATTTTAAAATACAAGATGAAAAATAATAAATTATGATAATTAAATATGAAACATATATATGAAAATTTCAATAGTAAAACCCCTCAGGAAAATAAAAAGACCACGAACCTGAAATCTTCATCCTCGTGCTTTTCCTTGAAGATCAAACCATTTATTATAAATAGGGAAATTATAAAAATGGAATTGTTGAAGGGGAAATAAATGAATAGGATTAATGAATATTAGAGAATCATGTAAGGTCATACGTAAGAATTTAATATGACTATTATATATATGGTCATTAGATATATTCTCGTTGTATATATAGAAGTCAGACATTTTGTTATTGGATATATGATCACTAGGTATTTATGTATCAAATTGGTTTATTGTAAATTTTATAATTAAAAGTAAATAATGTGATATATCTAAAATATTTTACCTAAAATAACAAAAAATAATAATTTTGTGAATATGATAAATATATACTAATTAAGTTTTTAAAATATATTTTGTTTTAATGAAATTACTATTTTACATAATTAATTTTTTAATGGAAATTTTAGTAAATTGGATTATAAAAATTCACAGAATGAGATGTAAAATAATTAATTAACATAAAATATATAATTAAAGAGATATAAGGAATAACAATTTAGTTATTCTTGGTTAATAAAAAAATATTTAAAAACATTATTTTTAATAAATTATATATTTTTATTTAAAAATAAAATTTTCCATTTTTAAATTATGAAATTAAATAATTTTTTTATTTTAATATATAATAAAATTAATAAAAAATAATACATTGATTATTAATTAGTTATCAATGTGTTAAGTTCATTTCATTTTTAAAAATTTACTTTTATAAAAATTGTTTTATTATCCTTTTTGCATTTTAATTTTAAAAAACTGAATATATCATGGTTTTACAATCAATTTATTAAAATTTAATTTTTATAATTATTAAACAAATAAAATATCACTCATTTAATAATTATAAATTTATATGATAAAAAAATAAGAACACTTAATGTTTAATAATTCATTTTCCTATGAAAATTGTTTTTCTATATATTTTGCATTTTAATTTAAATTTTAAATTTCACCTATTTAGAATTTTTATTAGGATAAATGGATTTTAAATTGGTAATTAGTGAAATAAAATTAAGTAAGAGTTCACATATTGTGTTTTTGGTAAAAAATTAATTACTATAGTAAATAATTAAACTAAGTAAAAAATGGTAAAAGTGGGAAAAATAACATGGGTTGAATTTTTAGTTATAGAATTAATATTAAATAATTATAAAATAACCATATTAGGTGTGGGAGTAAATCCTAAATATATCACCAAAATTTCATAACATAACTCACTTAACACTAATGTGATTCTATATTTACTATTCACCTAACTCGAATTTCTATGAAAATATCACTCATTTTCACCTATAAAATGATATCTCCTATACCTACTCCAAAACACTTATATCCTAATGTTTTCTCTTAAATACTAACTCAAATTCACTCTATTAAATTCCTTTTAATTGTTTTTTATCTTATAGTCTCAATAAAGATTCATAAATCCTTCATTCATGAGGAACTCATTATTAGAAGGATAAAAATTATTAAAGGGGTTAGACCACATTAAAATAATATAAGAGTAAATGAAAGAGTTTATTTCCTAATATCAATTTGAAATTAATATTTTATATGCCTAAATTTCTAATGGAAGAAATTTCATATTCTTTATAACCTCATTTATTTTCGCATCATTGATTTATTTGTTAATGTTTACATGTATTCTCATAATTTTTTCTCCCATGGGTTTTTAATTTACTTAGATCGATAAAAATTAGTGGAATTTACCTTATCTATTTCTTTCAATCAGGATACGTTTTTTACATTATTTTTTTGTACTATTTTACAGATTTTCATATCCCATCTTCTATGATTTCTAAAGATCACTTTCTATTGAATTTGAATTTATTTTACAAAATTTTTAAATAGATCATCCAGATATCACATAAAAATTTTCCATACTTCTACTTTATACCACAATATTCATTGATTTTATTTATAAGGATTTCTTTCAAATTTTTCATTGGTCATCAAATTAATTTTTATTTACTTTCCCTAAATCCAGGGATTTATAAATTATTTCCTTTTGAGTTAAATGTTATCAATAATATAGAGTATATTTCATTTTATTATTGAAAACTATTTTTTAATGTTCTTAAAAAGTGTTTTTCATATCTATTAATATCCTTTAAATTTATTTAGTTTCATTATAGATATGTGTTAATGAAATCATACACTTTCTTACCAATAATGATTTACTAATGCTTTGTCAAAATTTTCATGAGACTCATTTCTTTATCATAGGTCATTTATGTTATGGTTTAATTAGGTATACGACCATGTTTATATGTAACACATATGAACGATTTATTTTTAAATAAAGGGTGGGTCTGATATATCCCTCCCATGAATTGGGTAAAGATTTATATATCATAAAATTACAATGGGATGAATTTAGTTTTTCTTGATCCAATGTTCTATAGGAGAAAAGTAGTGATTCTTGATCCAATATGATATGGGATTCAGGTAGTAATGTCTTATCCATAATGTTAGAAGATGCAGGTAGTGATGTCTGATCCTGAATGAACCTGTTTTTTCTATGGGGTTTGGATTCTTTTAGTTTCTATTTAATTCATTAGTTTTTAACTAATATGAATCTTTAGTAAGGATATAAAAGAAAATATGGTTTTTGGGGCTTGTTTAGAGCCTAGAGCTCTGGGTTTTGCAGTAAACAATAAGGCTTCATGGTTATAAGAAACCATGTGGCTTAGTCTACACAATTATATTAAATTGTTAGGGGAGTTTCAATGCACAATAGAGGAATTCCTTGTTTTCACTAACCAAGAAACCTAGGTTGCATGTCATTCAAAGTATCATAGACATGAGAGAGAGGGTATTCACATGATCTACACACAATTAGCTAAATCCATCACCTAGCCAATGTGAGGGATTTCATAAAGTAGATTTGGGTGCATGGTTTGGAGAATCTTCCAGCCAAATCATGTGATCCAGTTAAATAGGGGGGATATATATTTTTCCCACATCCCTTATAAACTTACCCCCTTTAGTATTTCCTCCTCCAATGGACAGAATGCATATACCTCTCCTGTGAAGAGATTATCCCCCTTCTAACCTAGGATCTTAGATATCTCTCTTCTCCAGTGTCTCATCGAAGAAGTATTCATCTCATTGTATTCTTTTTTGTAAGAGTTACACTCCTTCAGATCCTTTCATAATTTTTATTTCTATCGATGATTTTATTTTTGTTAGAGCTCATATTCCCTATTTTCAAGGTATTCATCTATTATTTTATTTTCTTCTAATCAAATCCAAACTAAGGGTTGAAACTAGATGAGGCATCTTCTACATGACTAAGGTTGGTTTTATATGTCTTTTCCATAAAATTATCACTTATTTATAACTTCTTTCTATTGTGAACATTTCAGTTTCACCAGGAATTTCTCCTTAAATTCATCTAATCCAATTTTAATTTTCTTGATTGTATTATATGGCCCTTATAGCATCACTTGAAATCATTGGATTTTGATACCTAAATGTTAAGCACCCTAATTAGGGTTTATTTCTTTTTATTCCTTTGGTGACCCATGTTGGAATTATCTTGGACATCGTTCTAGTGCAGTTCACTTGACCTTTGAAAAGATAATTGTTTACTCATAATTAATAAATCTTTAAACGAATGTTATGGAAGGTATGTATATATAGATTTGGCTTGGTCTTGAATAATGTAATTGAATTGACATTGGTTTTATATCATTAATTCACAATTTCATCCTTAATAAAAGTCAATGAAATGAACCTATTTAATTATTATGTAATTGAATTGATAATTGGGTGCATGTCCTTAATTCACCATCTAACTTATAATGAAAGGTAATGGACTGAACCTAGTGAATTTAAATTGTTATGAGTGTTACATGGACTGTGATGACATAATTATATAAATTAAATGGGTATAAGGTGTTCACTTTTTTCGGACCTTTTCAAATTTATAAGAATTATCAGACTTGAACATGCCTTGTATTCTTGAGGGATTTCCTTGAGCACATAGAGGAAACCATTCTGATTCATTAATCTGATTGTTATGGGATATTTCCACCATGGAACCTAGTCCTTGTATTTTTATGTTAATACCTTAGTGATGTATGTATAATTCACCTGACATCTATTTTGGTTATTATAATGTCTTGGATATACTCTTCAAATTCAGCATTAGGTTTTCAAACACGCAACACCATGGATTCACCCCCGTAGATTCTAGTGATTATTAAACTAGTATTTCCATGGATGATGTTCATGGACCCAATTAGAATATTTAAAAGTGTAATACCTTGGGTGCACCCCTTGGATGGCACTTAGACCCCTATATTCAAACTCCATGAGTTATTACTATGAGTTGGCTCGACCCTTGAGTTCAATGATGCCTTAGTTTAACATTAGATCCTATTTTTTTATTATTATATCTTTCAATATTGTTAAAAATTTCACATTTTCCATCATTATAAAATAAAATTGTAGTTCATTAAATGATCATGTTATGAGACATTACCAGCCAAGTCTAAAGCAGGTAAGGGTTATTTATTATTATGCTGATTTAATTTTATATACAAGAAAATTTTTATATTTTATATCGATATAATGGATTGTATTTAAGTCTTTGGTTGTGGCCTATTAAGATTTATCTAACCCCCTATCCAAGACACTGATAGTACCCAGTTAGACTATATGATTACAGGTGTAACACCCCAAGCTTCTACGGTACGCTTCTCTTTGAATAATGCAATAGCGTGCGTTGTACGCAACATCGAGTTCTAACACACCACAACCAATCAAACTAGCTGTTATGAATAGTAATACCCAATTTTTGAAATTTATAAATTTTATTTTTCAAAATGGACTTCATTTTTGGATTCGGAATATTGAAATTATCCTAGGGTGAAATTTTGGTATTTTTCTGAAAAACTTCATTTTTTGATGAATAGTGAAACCACCAAGTGGTAGTTAAAAAACTGAATTTTTCATAAAACATAATTTTACTACTTCTGTGAGTGGAATTTCAAAAATACGAAAGACATGGTTAATATCAAGGAGTAAAATGTGGTTCAATGAGATGAAAATAATTTTTGGTGAATAGTAACTTTTTACTTTTATTTACCACGGTTAAAAGTAAATAGGGTAATTAAGGGTAAAAATGATATTAATATTACCCTAACACATGTCCTAATTCTATTGAACAAGTATATCTCGACCAAAAACAACCATAGGAATAAAATATTATCATTTAGGTCCACTTGGATTAGATTAGGACATTTATTATTATTTAATTCAAAGAAGAGTTAAAAGAGTTAAAATCAATGTTTATTTACTAAAACATTTTTAATACAGGGTTATACATAAGGTAAATTCGATTGTAAATATTCATTATAAAGATAAAAATATTTCCTACATAATTATATTTTATTTAAAATTTTTAGAGAACAAATAATTTAATTTATCTATGACACAATGATGATGCAGTAATTACCATAATAGTGAAAAATTAAAATAATTGATATTATAAATACCCAAATAAATAAAATTTGAGACTTTTTATGAATTAAACTAATTTTATAGGTTAATATGACTTTGTATTAGTGATTTAATTAACTTTTTTTAAGTAATCATTCTGTTATGATTTTCAGAAAAATCAATTTTCCAAATAGTGTCAAAATTGACATAAAAGAGTTTTTAAAACAAATATTATATTATTAATTGATATTAAATTCCTAAAAATCTAAGGTTCGTCCAATAGACTTATTTCATGATATTGTGATCATTAATGGACAACTTGGGGGTCTTTTGGAGGTATATAGTAAGTTTATTGACTATATAATATAAAAATACAAAGTGACATGGTAAGTGTCAAACTAATTAACTATGAGTTAAAACTAAAATATAAGGTTAATATAATGACCCAAACCTATATAAATTCCATTTTTTGAGTGGTTTTAGACCCATCCCCACCTTAACCTTTAAATAATATACTTTTTATCCATTATAAACTGAATATGAATTTATTATAAAATAATATTTCTAGCTTTTCCAAAGGTGCCCCTCACCCCTCTTATAAAAGGGCACTCCCCCTTCTCATTAATTCACACCTTAAAAGCCTTTTGGTTTGGCCAAACCCTGACCAAATACTCTCTCAACTTCCCTAAATACAACCTTGAGTCCTTAGTTTGATCAGAAATCCAACCTAAGAATTCCTTTTGATCAAATCAAAAGGAAGAACCCGAAGAAGAGGTAATGTTTTTACCATCCTTTTTCAAATTCATTTCCTCTACAACTTCTTCTTTCTTTGTTATTCCCATTCTAAAATAATGAATACAGTATCTCCTATATACTGTAATATTATTATAAATATGGTACAACCATATTCATTATTAAATCCATCCTTTGAAAGACATGTCACCAAACGTGTGTACGTACGACTTACCGTCTCCACGTCGTGGTGTAATTGTTATTAAATATATTATTATTTGGATGGGTATAATAATGATTTTTAATTCATTTAAATAATAAATATAACATGATAATTATTATTTATATATGATATACCATCCAATTATATATTATTTTAATATCAAAATAATGATATTGTCGCTCGTGCGTACGTACGGACTACCATCTCCACGAACGCGATGAGATTCATTCTCCATCGTATCCATTCAAGTATAATTATCATTTGATGATTTAAAAATAATTTTTAAGGACTTTATATCATTCTGGATATGAATAAGATACAACCTATCCATGACAATAATGTCTTACGTAACAAAACATATAAAATAAAATGAATAAGTTGACACTCGAAACGATGATAATACTAAGATGTTATTAACGAATCAATGTTAAAAGATCATATATGATATCATATTAATATATATGATTATTTTATAATTTAATAACAATTATTTCACCATTATACAGGTGGTTAACCTACCATCAACCAAGTAAAATTACAAGGTAAGGGTTTATTCCGCAATCTCTTCATTATCTGAGGTTGTTTATACGTAATAATCTTCTGGGACTTCTTTATCATCCACATCCGTGTTTCTTAAAAATGTATTTCAAAACATTTTTACTATTTACTAGAATATGGGTTAAAGTCATTTATACCCTTGTTGACTTTTATAAGTGGTTTATAAAGTAATCTTTCCATCATTTTCCAAACAAGGTCCTTTTTAACCTTTTCGACAGAATTAAGGTAAGAATGTTTTTTTAACTTATATGGTGGGTGTGGCTATTTTCCGCCGTTATAAAATCGTCGAAGCTTCCCTTACAATATTATAAGATTATTTTCAAAGAAAATTTTTTATTTTATAAATATATGACTCTTAAATGATTTCAAAATAGAAAGAGATATTTCTCTAAAAAGAGTTCTGATTTCATCTCTGTCAACATCCTTTGATGGATTTTACGCTTATTTGAAGTTGATTTATTAGGATACAAAACTTCTATATTGTATTGAAGGTTTTGTGATATTATTGACTGTGGGTGTGTTATTTTTATACCATTCATGATTTATGGATGAAGTATTTACATTTCGTATGCTAGTTTTAATACGAATGTTTATATTATGTTTAAACCTTTTCATATAGGAATGCATTGGACTTAATATGTGACGGGTGGAGCCTGCTATAGCTCTTCGATGCATCAGTAGGTCTCATGAGACAAACTAGTGTCTTGGAACAAGGCCTTGACAAAATCTTATTTGTAGTCTTGGCACGAGGCCTTGGATATGTGGTTACGATTGTCTGGAATTATGCATTCCATCATTATGAAAGTGGTTATTGATATTGCATGTGATTATTTGATTAGTAGAATATCCATGTGAATAAGTAAATGGAATTATTTCATTTTATTTTTTCCATACTATGTTTAAGTTCAAGTTTAAAAGTATTTTGTTTTATTTATACATTGCCTTAAATTTTTATTCTTATTTATGAATGTTTCCGCTATATTGTTATCCTTACTGGGCATTTGAGATCACCCCTTTTCTATGTTTTATTTTTCCCAGGATGCGAAGAAGTAATTTATGAATGACCTACAGGGATAGTATGAGGGTATAAGAGTGTGGACTATGGAGACTATATTGTTGTAGTTTTCATTTTATTATGAAATATAAAACATTATGAATCTATCTAGTGTTTCCAAGGCTACTAAACTAATAGGTCATTCGAGATTTGATCTTTCTTGTGATCATGCCAATGTTATGTAATAATGCACCGAATCTGGGTAACTGTGGTTGGGGTATTACAGTTGGTATCAAAGTAAGTTTATTACAGACCTTGGAAGCTATATTTTGATAAACTCTGAATAGAGAACATAGATTTAAGTTGGACTTTGAGGATTAGTATACAATAACTTCCTAGAATTTTGGTATTGTAGTGATTTTATGAGTTTTCCGAGCAATACATCCCTGTCTGGATACGAGCAGGTAGAGGCGGCTCTGGCACAGATGTACCTAGGGGTAAAACCCAAAAACACCGCTTTGAGCTAGACTCAAACGGGAACTGGTGCACGACAACAGGCCTTGCTGCACTCTGGGTTATGACACTCTCGGGGGATATTCTTAGGACAACCCGCATTTTCATTAAAAATAATTATGAAGGGTTTATGAGTATATAATTCCTCAAAGAAAACATTTTTATGATTATGGATTATATCTGTAAATAGTTTAATTTATGTTAAGTGTTTTATAAGTATGGAATTATGTATTTCGATTCATAAACTGATCTAGTTTATGCCATTGTTTAGAAATGGCACCTAGTGGAAGAAATGGAAACCATATCAATGCACGCACTTTATGTAGGGATTTCCCTCCTGCTCAAGATAATTATAGTGGCGCTGGTGATGCAACTGGTGCTAATAAACTAATCACCATACTAGGACAACTCACTCAGGTTATGAATAATAAACTTACCCGTATGGAGCACCCTGATCCACGGCGTGGAGTATCAATTTTAGATCGCTTCATGAGGCACCAACCACCAACATTCAATGGGAGTACAAATCCATTGGTAGCTGGGAAATGGATAAGTTCCCTAGAGAAAATATTTCAGGATTTGGGAAGTAGTGAAAGGGAAAATGTTATCATGGCAGTTTACCACCTCACTAAAGATGTTGATCAATGGTGGTCATTGATTCAAAACATAAAGGAAGATGATAAAGTATCAAATATGGAATTAAGGGAGTTCAAAGATCTGTTCTTAGAAAAATACTTCCCTCGTGACCATCGAGCAGATATGGAAAGGCAATTTCTGAGTCTGAGACAAAAGGAGGATGAGAATTTCGCAAAGTATGAGGCTAACTTTACATGGTTATCAAGGTGTGATGGAGATTATATACTTAACCCAATTAGTAAGATTGTTCGTTTCTTTGATTGGTTAAAACAATTTCTCCTTCGATAATTAATCTCACAATACTTCTCATCGTACTAAGACATTGTCTCATGTGCTATCAAGACAGAGAAAGAATTCTCTAAGTCATATAACTTTAAATCAAAGCAAGAGAAGAAGAGATCTGCTGGTCAATCTGGGAATGGAAACAAAGGGAATAAGGTAAAAGCTGAATATCCATCTTGCAGTAAATGTGGGAAGAAACACCCCGGTACTTTCTTAAAAGGAATAGGAGTCTGTTACAAGTGTGGTGAAAAAGGCCACCAAGCTCGTGGTTGCAAGGGGAAGAAGGAAGCTACCATTTTCCAATGCTACAATTGCAGGGAGATGGGAAATTATGAAAATGAATTTCCTAAGCGTCAGGGGAACTAACCTCAGAAAAGGCCAAGGGATCAAGGCCAAGCTTATGTTATCACTACTGCTGATGTAGATGCTCTGAAAGATCTGGTGGCAGGTAATTTAATAGTTTCCTCAAGTTCAGAAAATGCATTATTTGATTCTAGATCATCGCATTGTTTCATATCTTCCCAATTTTCTAAGAAAATTAGATATTTCCAATTTGATTTAACAGGGGAGTTGTCAGTTAAAACTCTTGAGGGAAATATCATTGCAACAAACTTTTGTGAATCAGTCCTCATTAGAGCATATAATGTTCTTTATCTACCGATTTCATCGTCATACCTATTATTGAATTTGATATAATCCTTAGTATGGACTGCCTTTCAGACCATGATGTGAATATTTATTGTAAAAAGAAGGAGGGTATGATTTTTGATGATGGTGATAAGGAACACCTTATCTTTAGAGCAGAATCGTCACCACCTAATTCTTATCTAGATCCACCCCTAGTAGCTCAACTAAATTCAATTATTGGTGATGAAGAGGATGAAATTACATTGGGTGAGGAAAGTAATTTTCAAATAGAGGATGTACCTATTGTGAAAGAATATGTAGATGTGTTTCCGGAAGATTTACCTGGACATCTTCCAGAATGAGAAGTTGAGTTTTCCATTGATTTAATTCATGGATAAAGCCCTATATCGAAGACCCCTTATAGAATGGCCACTATAGAATTAGTTGAACTAAAGAAATAAACTAGATGAATTGAGTAATAAGGGATTTATTCTCCCTAGTGTCTCTCCATTGGGATCCCTTGTTCTTTTTGTTAAAAAGAAAGATGGATCTATGAGGTTATGTATCGACTATAGGGAGATCAATGCTATAACAATAAAGAACAAGTATCCCCTACCTCGCATTGATGATATGTTTGACCAACGGCATAGAGCTCAATAATTTTCAAAGATTGACCTTCGATCTGGATACCATCAGTTGTGTGTGAAGAATGAAGACAATCCGAAGACAGCATTTCGAACTAGGTACGGGCATTATGAGTTTACAGTAATGCCTTTTGGATTGACTAATGCACCCTCTGTATTCATAGATCTGATGAATAGAGTTTTCAAGGAATATCTCGATGAATTTGTGGTGGTATTTATTGATTATATCTTGGTATACTCCAAAATCTATGAAGATCATGAAAATCACTTTCACATTATCCTGAAGACTCTGAGAAGACATGAATTATATGGGAAGTTTATCAAGTGTGAATTCTAGCTTCAGGAGATTTCTTTTCTTGGACATATTGTCTCTAAGGATGGAATCTCTGTTGATCCTTCTAAGACCAAGGCAATCCAAGAATGTCCAGCACCTACGAGTATAACTGAGGTACGTAGTTTTATTGGTTTGGCAGGTTATTATCGACGTTTCGTCCAAAATTTTTCCCGATTGGCTAACCCATTAAAGAAGCTCACATGTAAAGGGGTTAAATTTTTTTGGACAAAAGAGTGTGAATAATGTTTTGAACAACTAAAGAGAAGATTATTCAATGATCCTATATTGACTCTACCATCAGGGAATGATGGGTTCATTATTTATAGTGATGCATCGAATAAAGGACTTGGTTGTTTCCTTATGCAAAATGATAGGGTTATTGCCTATGCATCACGACAGTTGAAAATTCATGAACAAAACTATCCTACTCATAATCTCGAGTTAGCAGCTATGATCTTTTCTTTGAAGATATGGAGGCACTACCTCTATGGTAAAAAATGTAAGATTTATACTGATCACAAGAGTTTGAAGTATATTTTCTCACAAAAAGAACTCAACATGAGGCAAAGGAGATGGCTTTAATTACTCAAGGATTATGATTGTACGATACACTACCACCCGGGGAAAGCAAAAAAGGTGGCAGATGCTTTGAGCAGAAAAGATCATGGAGTTTTGAACAATATGATAATTGAAAGGGATCCAATTTTCATGGATCTAGTGAAGATGGACATGGGAATAACCAGGGAAGGTGAAACATCAATGCTTTTTCAAATGGTTTCCAAACCATCTTTACTAGAAAGGATTAAGATTTCTCAGACCGATGATGAAGAATTTAAAAAGAAGATTAAAGTTGTGAATGATGGGAGATTGAGAGACTTTATGTATGAAGATGGAATTTTGAAATTTGGGAAGATACTTTGTGTTCCCGATATACCTAATCTGAAAAGGGAATTGTTGGATGATGATCATAGTTCCAATTTCTCTATAAACCCAGGGAGCACCAGAATGTATAGAGATTTGAAGGAACATTTTTGGTGGGACAACATGAAGTGGGAGATTACTGATTTTGTGTCAAGATATATGGTTTGTCATTAAGTGGAAGCTGGAAGGCAACAGCCTGGAGGAGTCATGCAACCTCTTCCCATACTGGAGTGGAAATGGAACAATATTATGATGGACTTTGTCATGGTGCTACCAAAGACTCCTAGAAAGAACGATGCAATATGGTTCATTGTTGATCGTCTTACTATGTCATCACATTTTCTTGTTATAAGGGAAGATTTACCACTTGAACGACTAGAAATACTATATATTAATGAAGTTTTGTGACTTCATGGAGTACCCTTATCGATTGTTTATAATCGTGATCCTCATTTTACTTCAAGATTCTGGAAAAGTATTCAGAAATCCTTGGATACTGAACTTCATTTGAGCACTTCCTACCACCCTAAACAGATGGAAAATCAGAACGAACTATTCAAACCTTAGAAGACATTTTGAGATCCTGCTCACTTGACTTTCAGGGTACATGGGATCAATATTTACCTCTGGTATAATTTTCCTATAACAATAGCTTCCATTAGAGTATTCAGATGTCACCATATGAAGAATTAAATGGAAAGAGATGTCGCACACCAACCTGTTGGGATGATGTTGGTTAAAGAAAACTCGTAGGCCCAGAACTGGTGGAGGAAACGATGGAAAAGGTGAAGGTAATCCAAAACCATATCAAAGCAGCTCAAAGTAGGTAGAAGAGTTATGCCGATAATCGAAGGAAGGATTTGGAATTTCAAGTTGGTGATCATGTTTTCCTGAAGGTATCTCTATGTAAGGGAGTCATACGTTTTGGTAAGAAAGGTAAATTGAGTCCCAGGAACATCGGACCTTTTGAAATTCTAGAACTAATTGGGGTTGTAGCTTACCGATTGACAATGCCGCCAAGTCTCTCCAAAGTTCACGATGTGTTCCACGTATCTCTGTTGAGGAAATACATGCCTGAACCAACGCATGTACTCACCTATGAGGAATTAGAACGAGAACCCGATCTGTCTTATTGTGAAGAGCCCGTCAAGATTCTTGATACGAGAGAACAAGTACTGAGAAATTGGACGACCCGTCTGGTAAAAGTCATGTGGAGAAACCATAAGATTCAAGAGGCGATGTGGGAACCCAAGGAACTTATGATTAATAACCACCCGTGTCTTTTCATGCGGTAGTATTATAGAAATTTCGAGGACAAAATTATTTTAAGGAGGGTAGCACCCCAAGCCTCGGCAGTACACTTCTCTTTGAATAATGCACTAGCGTGTGTTGTACGCAACATCGAGTTCTAACACACCACAACCAATCAAACTAGCCGTTATGAATAGTAATACCCACTTTTTGAAACTTATAAATTTTATTTTTCAAAATGGAATTCATTTTTGGATTCGGAATATCGAAATTCGCCTAGGGTGAAATTTTGGTATTTTTCTGAAAAACTTCATTTTTTGATTAATAGTGAAACCACTAAGTGGTAGTTAAAAACTGAATTTTTCATAAAACTTAATTTTACCGCTTCTGGAGTTGAATTTCAAAAATCCTAGAAACATGGTTAATATCAAGGAGTAAAATGTGGTTCAATGAGATGAAAATAATTTTTGGTGAATAGTAACTTTTTACTTTTATTTACCACGGTTAAAAGTAAATAGGGTAATTAAGGGTAAAAATGATATTAATATTACCCTAACACATGTCCTAATTCTATTGGACAAGTATATATCGACCAAAACCAACCTTAGGAATAAAATATTATCATTTAGGTCCACTTGGATTAGATTAGGACATTTATTATTATTTAATTCAAAGAAGAGTTAAAAGAGTGAAAATCAATTTTTATTTACTAAAACATTTTTAATATAGGGTTATAATAAGGTAAATTTGATTATAAATATTCCTTAGAAAGCTAAAACGATTTCCTATATGATTATATTTTAATTATAATTTTTAGACAAAAATTATCTAATTTATTTATGACACAATGATGATGCAGTAATTATCATAATAGTGAAAAATTAAAATAATTGATATTATAAATACAAAAATAAATATAATTTGAGACTTTTTAAGAATTAAACTAATTTTATAGGTTAATATGAATTGTTAGGATTGCTTTAATAAACATTTATTGAAGTAATAATTCTGTTATGATTTTCACAAAAATCAAATTTCCAAATAGTGTCAAAATTGACATAAAAGAGTTTTTAAAACAAATATTATATTATTAATTGATATTCAATTCCTAAAAAATAGGTTTCGTCCAAGAGACTTATATCATTATATTTGTATCATTAATGGAACACTTGGGGGTCTTTTGGAGGTATATAGTAAGTTTATTAACTATATAATATAAAAATACAAAGTGACATGGTAAGTGTCAAACTAATTAACTAAGAGTTAAAACTAAAATATAAGGTTAATATAATGACCCAAACCTGTCTAAATTCTATTGTTTGAGTAGTTTTCAACCCATACCCACCTTAACCGTTAAATAATACACTTTTGAGCCATTAGAAACCTAATATGAATTTATTATAAAATAATATTTCTAGATTTTCCAAAGGTGCCCCTCACCCCTCTTATAAAAGGGCACTCCCCCTTCTCATTAATTCACACCGTCAAAGCCTTTTGGTTCGGCCATACCCTGTCCAAATACTCTCTAAAATTCCCTCACTACAACCTAGAGGCCATTGTTTGATCATAAATCCAACCTAAGGATCACCTTTGATCAAATCAAAAGGAAGAACCTGAAGAAGAGGTAATGTTTTCACCACCCTTTTTCAAATTCATTTCTTCTTCAACTTCTTCATTCTTTATTATTACAATTCTAAAATAATGAATCCATTATATCATATATACTTTAATATTATTATAAATATGGTACAACCATATTCAGTATTCTATCCATCCTTTGAATGACATGTCACCATATGTGCGTACGTACAGCCTACCGTCTCCACGTCGTGGTGTAATTGTTATTCAATATATTATTATTTGGATGGGTATAATAATGATTTTTAATTCATGTAAATAATAAATATAACATGATAATTATTCTTTATATATGATATACCATCCAATTATATATTATTTTAATATCAGAAGAATGATATTGTCGCTCGTGCGTACGTACGGACTACCGTCTCCACGAACGCGATGAGATTCATTCTCCATCGTATCCATTCAAGTATAATTATCATTTGATGATTTGAAAATAATTTTTAAGGACTTTATATCATTATGGATATGAATAAGATACAACCTATCCATTAAAAACATGGCTTACGTGACAAAACATATAATATAAAATGAATAAGTTAACACCCGAAATGATGATAATACTAAGATGTTATTAACGAATCAATGTTAAAAGATCATATATGATATCATATTAATATATATTATTCTCGTATAATTTAATAACAATTATTTCACCATTATACAGGAGGTTAACCTACCATCAACCATGGAAAAGTACAAGGTAAGGGTTTATTTCGCAATCTCTTCATTATCCGAGGTTGTTTATGCGTAATAATCTATTGGGACTTCTTTATCATCCACATCCATGTTTCTTAAAAATTTATTTTAAAACATTTTTATTATTTACTAGAATATGGGTTAAAGTCATTTATACCCTTGTTGAATTTTATAAGTGGTTTATAAAGGAATCTTTTCATTCTTTTCCAAATAAGGTCATTTTTATCCTTTTCGACAGAATTAAGGTAAGAAAGTTGTTTTTAACTTATACGTAGGGTGTGGCTATTTTCCACCGTTATAAAATCATCGATGCTTCCCTTACAAGATTATAAGAATATTTTCAAAGAAAATGTTTTACTTTATAAATATATGACTCTTAAATGATTTCAAAATAGAAAGAGATATTTCTCTAAAAAGAGTTTTGATTTCATCTATGTCAATATCCTTTGATGGATTTTATGCTTATTTGAAGTTGATTTATTATAATACAAAACTTATATATTGTATTGAAGGTTTTGTGATATGTTTGACTGTGGATGTGTTAATTATATACCATTCATGGTTTATGGATTAAGTATTTACATTTCATATGATAGTTTTAATACGAATGCTTATGTTATGTTTAAACCTTTTCATATGGGAATGCATTGGACTTAATATGTGACAGGTGGAGCCCACTATAGCTCCTCGATGCATCAGTAGGTCTCATGAGACAAACTGGTGTCTTGGCACAAGTCCTTGAAAAAATCTTATTTGTAGTCTTGGCATGAGGCCTTGGCTACGTGGTTATGATAGTCTGGCATTATGCATTCCATCATTATGAAAGTGGTTATTGATATTGCATGTGATTATTCGACTAGTAGAATATCCATGTGAATAAGTAAATGGAAATATTTCATTTTATTTTTTCCATACTATGTTGAAGTTAAAGTTTAAAAGGCTTTTGTTTTAGTTATACATTGCCTTAAATGTTTATTCTTACTTATGAAAGTTTCCGCTATATTGTTATCCTTACTAGGCATTTGAGCTCACCCCTTTTCTATGTTTTATTTTTCCCAGGATGTGAAGAAGTAATTTATGAATGACCTACAGGGATAGTATGAGGAGATAAGAGTGTGGACTATGGAGACTATATTGTTGTAGTTTTCATTTTATGATGTAATGTAAAACTTTATGAATCTATCTAGTGTTTCCAAGGCTACTAAACTAATCAGTCTTTCGAGATTTGATCTTTCTTGTGATCATGCCAATGTTATGTAATAATGCACCGAATCTAGGTAACTGGGGTTGGGGCGTTACAGTTGTTATCATAGTAAGTTTAGTATAGACCTTGGAAGCTAGATTTAGATAATCTTTGATTAGAGCACATAGATTTAAGATGGACTTTGAGGATTAGTATAGAATAACTTCCTAGAATTTTGGTATTGTAGAGATTGTGTGAGTGTTTCGAGCAATACATACCAGTCTGGATACGAGCAGGTAGAGGCGGCTCTGGCACAGATGTACCTAGAGGTAAAACCCGAAAACACCGCTTTGAGATAGACTCGAACGGGAACTAGTGCACGACAACGGTCCTTACTGCACTCTTGGTTACGACACTCCCTGGGGATATGCTTAGGATAAATCTAATTTTCTTTAAAAATCATTATGAAGGGTTTATGAGTATATACTTCCTCAATGAAAACATTTTTATGATTATGGATTATTTCCATAAATAGTTCAATTTATGTTATGTGTTTTATAAGTATGGAATTATTTATTTTGATTCATAAACTGATCTAGTTTATGCCATTGTTTAGAAATGGCACCTAGTGGAAGAAATGGAAACTGTATAAATGAACGCACTCCATGTAGGGATTTCCCTCCTTCTCAAGATAATTATAGTGGAACTGTTGATGCAACTGGTGCTGATCAACTAATCACCATACTGGGACAACTCACTCAGGTTATGAATAATAACCTTACCTGTATGGAGCACCCTGATCCACAGCGTGGAGGATCAATGTTAGATCGCTTCATGAGGAAGCAACCACCAACATTCAATGGGAGTAGAAATCCATTAGTAGCTGAGCAATGGATAAGTTCTATAGAGAAAATATTTCAGGATTTGGGAAGTAGTGAAAGGGAAAAAGTTATCATGGCGGTTTACAGCCTCACTGGAGATGTTGATCAATGGTGGTCATTGATTCAAAACATGTAGGAAGATGATGAAGTATCAAATATGGAATGGCCGGAGTTAAAAGATATATTTTTAGAAAAATACTTTCCTCGTGACCATCGAGCAGATATGGAAAGGCAATTTTTGAGTCTGAGACAAAAGGAGGATGATAATGTCACAAAGTATGAGGCTAACTTTACAAGGTTAGCAAGGTATGCTGTAAATTATATACGTAACCCAAGAAGTAAGATTGATCGTTTCTTTGATGGGTTAAAACCATTTCTTCATCGAGCATTAGTCTCACAATCCTTCTCATCGTACGAAGACATTGTCTCATGTGCTGTCAAGACAGAAAAGGAATTCTCTAATTCTTGTGAATTTAAAGAAAAGCAAGAGAAGAAGAGATCTGCTGATCAATCTGGGAATAGAAATAAGGGAAGAAGGGAAAATTTAAATATCCAACCTCCTGTAAATGTGGGAAGAAACACCCCGGTACTTGCTTAAATTGAATGGCAGTCTGTTATAAGTGTCGTGAAAAAGGTCACCAAGCTCGTGATTGCAAGGGGAAGAAGGAAGCTATTGATGTCCAATGCTACAATTGCAGGGAGATGGGGAATTATGAAAATGAATATCCTAAGCGTCAGGGGAACTTACCTCAAAAAAGGCCAAGGGATCAAGGCCAAGATTATGCTATCACTACTACTGAGGTAGATGCTCTGAAAGATATGGTGGCAGGTAATTTATTGGTTTCCTCAAGTTTTTCAAATGCATTATTTGATTCTGGATCATCGCATTGTTTCATATCTTCCCAGTTTTCTAAGAAAATTAGATATTTCCAATTTGATTTAACAAGGTAGTTGTCAGTTAATACTCCTAAGGGAAGTATCATTGCAACAAAGTTTTGTGAATCAGTCCCCATTAGAGAACATAAATGTTCTTTATCTGCTGATCTCATCGTCATACCTATGATTGAGTTTGATATAATCCTCAGTATGGACTTTCTTTTGTACCATGATGCAAAGATTTATTGTAAGAAGAAGGAGTTTATGATTTTTGATGATGATGATAAGAAACACCTTATCTTTAGAGCAGAATCGTCACCACCTAATTCTTATCTAGATCCACCCCAAGTAGCTCAACTAAATTCAATTATTAGGGAGGAAGAGAATTAAATGACTGTGGGTGAGGAAAGGAATGTTCAAATAGAGGATGTACCTCTTGTGAAAGAATATATAGATGTGTTTCCAGAAGATTTACCTGGACATCCTCCAGAATGAGAAGTTGAGTTTTCCATTGATTTAATTCCTGGATCAAGGCCTATATCGAAGACCCCTTATAGAATGGCCACTATATAATTAGTTGAACTAAAGAAACCACTAGAGGAATTGAGTAATAAGGGATTTATTCTCCCTAGTGTTTCTCCATGGGGATCCCCTATTCTTTTTTTTAAAAATAAAGATGGATCTATGAGGTTATGTATCGACTACATGGAGATCAATGCTATAAAAATAAACAACAAGTATCCCCTACCTCGCATTGATGATTTATTTGACCAACTGCATGGAGCTCAATACTTTTCAAAGATTGACCTTCGATCTAGATACCATCAGTTGTGTGTGAAGAAGGAAGACATTCCAAAGACAGCATTTCGAACCAGGTACGGGCATTACGAGTTTACAGTAATGCCTTTTGGATTCACTAATGCACCCTTTGTATTCATGGATCTGATGAATAGAGTTTTCAAGGAATATCTCGATGAATTTTTGGTGGTATTTATTGATGATATCTTGGTATACTCCAAAAGCTACCAAGATCATGAAAATCACATGCGCATTATCCTGAAGACTCTAAGAAGACATGAATTATATGGGAAGTTTAGCAAGTGTGAATTCTGGCTTCAGGAGATTTCTTTTCTTGGCCATATTGTCTCTAAAGATGGAATCTATGTTGATCCTTCTAAGACCAAGGCAATCCAAGAATGGCCAGCACCTATGAGTATAACTGAGGTATGCAGTTTTATTGGTTTGGCAGGTTATTATCGACGTTTCATCTAGAATTTTTCCCGATTGGATAGCCCATTAACGAAGCTCACACATAAAGGGGTAAATTTTGTTTAGACAAAAGAGTTTGAAGAATGTTTCGAAGAACTGAAGAGAATATTAGTCAATGCTCTTATATTGAATCTACCATCGGGGAATGATGGGGTCTTTATTTATAGTGATGCATCGAAGAAAAGACTTGGTTGTGTCCTTATGTAGAGTGATAGGGTTATTGCATATGCATCACGACAGTTGAAAATTCATGAACAAAACTATCCTACTCATGATCTCGAGTTAGAAGATTTGATCTTTTCTTTGAAGATATGGAGGCACTACCTCTATGGTGAAAAATGTGAGATTTATACTAATCAGAAGAGTTTGAAGTATATTTTCTCACAAAAAGAACTCAACATGAGGCAAAGGAGATGGCTTGAATTACTCAAGGATTATGATTGTACGATACACCACCACCCGGGAAAATAAAACAAGGTGACATATGCTTTGAGCAGAAAATATCTTGGAGTTTTGAAAAATATGAGAATTGAAAGGGATCTAATTTTCATTGATCTAGTGAAGATGGACATGGGAATAATCAGGGAAGGTGAAACATTAATTATTTTTTAATTGGTTTCCAAACCATCTTTACTAGAAAGGATTAAGAGTTCTCAGAATGATGATGAAGAATTTCAAAAGAAGATTAAAGTTGTGAATGATGGGAGATTGAGAGACTTTGTGTATGAAGATGAAATTTTGAAATTTGGGAAGAGACTTTGTGTTCCCGATATACCTGATCTAAAAAGGGAATTGCTGGATGATGCTCATAGTTCCAATTTCTCTATACACCATGGGAGTACCAAAATGTATAGAGATTTGAAGGAACATTTTTGGTGGGACAACATGAAGAGGGAGATTGCTGATTTTGTGTCAAGACGTATGGTTTTTCAACAAGTGAAAGCTGGAAGGAAACAGCCTGGAGGAGTCATGAAACCTCTTCCCATACCGGAGTGGAAATGGGAAAATATTACGATGGACTTTTTCATGGGGCTACCAAAGACTCCTAGAAGGAACGATGCAATATGGGTCATTGTTGATCATCTTACCAAGTCAGCACATTTTCTTGCTATAAGGGAAGATTTACCACTTGAATGACTAGCAAAACTATATATGAATGAAGTTGTGAGACTTCATGGAGTACCCTTATCGATAGTTTCTGATCGTGATCCCCATTTTACTTCAAGATTCTGGAAAAGTCTTCAGAAAGCCTTGGATACTGAACTTCATTTGAGCACTGCCTACCACCCTCAAACAGATGGACAATCAGAATGAACTATTCAAACCTTAGAAGACATGTTGAGATCCTTCTCACTTGACTTTCAAGGTATGTGGGATCAATATTTACCTCTGGTAGAATTTTCCTATAAAAATAGCTTCCATTCGAGTATTCAGATGGCACCATATGAAGCGTTATACGGAATGAGATGTTGCACACCAACCTGTTGGGATGACATTGGTGAAAGAAAACTTGTAGGCCCAGAACTAGTGGAGGAAACGATGGAAAAGGTGAAGGTAATCCAAAACCATATCAAAGCAGCTCCAAGTAGGGAGAAGAGTTATGCTGATAATCGAAGGAAGGATTTGGAATTTCAAGTCGGTGATCATGTTTTCCTGAAGGTATCTCCATGGAAGGGAGTCATACGTTTTGGTAAGAAAGGTAAATTGAGTATGAGGTACATCGGACCTTTCGAAATTCTAGAATGAATTGGGGCTGTATCTTACCGATTGGAAATGCCGCCAAGTCCCTCCAAAGTTCATGATGTGTTCCACGTATCTCTACTGAGGAAATACATATCTGACCCAACGCATGTACTCCCCTATGGAGAATTAGAAATGGAACCCGATCTGTGTTATTGCAAAGAGCCCGTCAAGATTCTTGATACGAGATAACAAGTACTGAGAAACTGGATGACTCATCTGGTAAAAGTCTTGTGGAGAAACCATAAGATGGAAGAGGCAACGTGGGAACCCGAGGAACTTATGATGAAGAACCACCCGAGTCTTTTTATGCAGTATTATTCTAGAAATTTTGAGGACAAAATTATTTGAAGGAGGGGAGAATGTAACACCCCAAGCTTCTGTGGTACGCTTCTCTTTGAATAATGCAATAGCGTGTGTCGTACGCAACATCGAGTTCTAACACACCACAACCAATCAAACTAGCCGTTATGAATAGTAATACCCACTTTTTGAAATTTCTAAATTTTATTTTTCAAAATGGACTTCATTTTTGGATTCAGAATATCAAAATTATCCTAGGGTGAAATTTTGGTATTTTTCTGAAAAACTTCATTTTTTGGTTAATAGTGAAACCACTAAATGGTAGTTAAAAAACTGAATTTTTCAAAAAACTTAATTTTACCACTTCTGTGAGTGGAATTTAAAAAATCCTAGAGACATGGTTAATATCAAGGAGTAAAATGTGGTTCAATGAGATGAAAATAATTTTTGTTGAATAGTAACTTTTTACTTTTATTTACCATGGTTAAAAGTAAATAGGGTAATTAAGGGTAAAAATGATATTAATATTACCCTATAACATGTCCTAATTCTATTGGACAAGTATATATCGACCAAAAAAAACCTTAGGAATAAAATTTTATCATTTAGGTCCACTTGTATTGGATTAGGACATTTATTATTATTTAATTCAAAGAAGAGTTAAAAGAGTTAAAATCAATGATTATTTACTAAAACATTTTTAATATAGGGTTATACATAAGGTAAATTCTATTGTAAATATTTATTATAATGATAAAACTATTTACTATATAATGATACTTTATTTATAATTTTTAGACAATAAATAATTTAATTTATTTATGACACAATGATGATGCAGTAATTATCATAATAATGAAAAATTAAAATAATTCATATTATAAATACCCAAATAAATATAATTTGAGACTTTTTATGAATTACAATAATTTTCTAGGTTAATATGAAATGTTAGGATTGATTTAATTAACTTTTTTTGAAGTAATAATTCTGTTATGATTTTCACAAAAATCAATTTTCCAAATAGTGTCAAAATTGACATAAAAGAGTTTTTAAAAAAAATATTAAATTATTAATTGATATTCAATTACTAAAAATCTAAGGTTCTGCCAAGAGACTTATATCATGATAGGTGTATCATTAATGGACCAATTGGGGGTCTCTTGGTGGTATATAGTAATTTTATTAACTATATAATATAAAAATACAAAGTGACATGGTAAGTGTCAAACTAATTAACTAAGAGTTAAAACTAAAAGATAATGTTAATATAATGAATCAAACCTGTATAAATTCTATTGGTTGAGTGTTTTTCAACCCATACCCACCTTAACCTTTAAATAATCTACTTTTGAGACATTAGAAACCGAATATTAATTTATTATAAAATAATATTTCTAGCTTTTCCAAAGGAGCCCCTCACCCCTCTTATAAAAGGTCACTCCCCCTTCTCATTAATTAACACCTTCAAAGCCTTTTGGTTCGGACAACCCCTGCCCAAATACTCTCTAAACATCCCTCAATACAACCTAGAGGCCTTAGTTTGATCATAAAGACAACCTAAAGATCCCTTTTGATCAAATCAAAAGGAAGAACCCGAAGAAGAGGTAATGTTTTCACCACCCTTTTTCAAATTCATTTCTTCTTCAACTTCTTCTTTCTTTGTTATTAGCATTATAAAATAATGAATCCAGTATCTTCTATATACTTTAATATTATTATAAATATGGTACAACCATATTCAGTATTCTATCCATCCTTTTAATGACATGTCACCATACATGCGTACGTACGGCTTGCCGTCTCCACATCGTGGTGTAATTGTTATTCAATATATTATTATTTGGATGGCTATAATAATGATTTTTAATTCATGTCAATAATAAATATAACATGATAATTATTCTTTATATATGATATACCATCCAATTATATATTATTTTAATATCAAAATAATGATATTGCCGCTCGTGCGTACGTACGGACCACCGTCTCCATGAACGTGATGAGATTCATTCTCCATCGTATCCATTCAAGTATAATTATCATTTGATAATTTAAATATAATATTTAAGGAATTGATATCATTTGGGATATGAATATGACACAACCTATCCATGACAAACATGTCTTATGTAACAAAATATATAAAAGAAAACGAGTAAGTTAACACCCGAAATGATGATAATACTAAGATGTTATTAACGAATCAATGTTAAAAGATCATATATGATATCATATTAATATATATGATTCTTGTATAATTTAATAACAATTATTTCACCATTATACATGAGGTTAAACTACCATAAACCAAGGAAAAGTACAAGGCAATGGTTTATTTCGCAATCTCTTCATTATCCGAGATTGTTTATACGTAATAATCTACTGGGACTTCTTTATCATCCACATCCATGTTTCCTAAAAATGTATTTCAAAACATTTTTAATATTTACTAGAATATGGGTTGAAGTAATTTATACCCTTTTTGACTTTTACAAGTGGTTTATAAAGTAATCTTTCCGTCATTTTCCAAACAAGGTCATTTTTAACCTTTTCGACAGAATTAAGGTAAGAATGTTTTTTTTTATCTTATACAGCGGGTGTGGCTATTTTCCACCATTATAATATCGTTGAAGCTTCCCTTACAAGATTATAATAATATTTTCAATGAAAATGTTTTATTTTATAAATATATGACTCTTAAATGATTTCAAAATAGAAAGAGATATTTCTCTAAAAAGATTTTTGATTTCATCTATGTCAACATACTTTGATGGATTTTACGCTTATTTGAAGTTGATTTATTATGATACAAAACTTATATATCGTATTGAAAGTTTTGTGATATGTTTGACTGTGGATGTGTTATTTTTATACCATTCATGGTTTATGGATGAAGTATTTACATTTTGTATGCTAGTTTTAATACGAATGTTTATGTTATGTTTAAACCTTTTCATATGGGAATGTATTGGACTTAATATGTGACGTGTGGAGCCCGCTATAGCTCCTAGATGCATCAGTAGGTCTCATGAGACAAACTAGTGTCTTGGCACAAGGCCTTGAAAAAATCTTATTTGTAGTCTTGGCACGAGGCCTTGGCTATGTGGTTATGATAGTCTGGAATTATTCATTCCATCATTATGAATGTGGTTATTGATATTGCATGTGATTATTCGATTAGTAGAATATCCATGTGAATAAGTAAATGGCATTATTTCATTTTATTTTTTCCATACTATGTTGAAGTTCAAGTTTAAAAGGCTTTTGTTTTAGTTATACATTACCTTAAATTTTTATTCTTATTTATGAAAGTTTCCGCTATATTGTTATCCTTACTGGGCATTTGAGCTCACCCCTTTTCTATGTTTTATTTTTCCCAGGGTGCGAAGAAGTAATTTACGAATGACCTGCAGGGATAGTATGAGGGGATAAGAGTGTGGACTATGAAGACTATATTGTTGTAGTTTTAATTTTATGATTTAATGTAAAACTTTATGAATCTATCTAGTGTTTCCAAGGCTACTAAACTAATCGGTCTTTCGAGATTTGATCTTTCTTGTGATCATGCCAATGTTATGTAATAATTCACTGACTCTGGGTAACTGGGGTCGGGGCGTTACAACAGGTGTGGAAAAAGGGAAGTTTTCCACATTGGAAACGTAACTTGCATGCTCTAGGATGGGATCTTGGTAGAAGATGATTGGGCCAGTGCTTAGGATTCATGGATAGTTTTGGCCCATTTTGATTCTTTTGTATATCATATATTGTAATATCTTTATTCTAACATGTATTTCTATTTTCATTTTTGTAGAGACATGATATCATCATTTTGTATATGATACGGTCTATATATTTTGATGATTATTAAATGCTTGGATGTTTATGCTTAATTCCACTACTTAATTAATTATTATTATATTTTCTCCTATTTATTCATATATTATATCCACTATAAACCACTATAACCTAAGGGAATAGTCACCCCAAAGAACACCCTATTCCCTTATTGATAGTTGAAAACCTCTGGGATATGGGGAGGCAGTCATGAATCCATATGGCCAATCAATCTCAGTTACTCAGGAGTTAACTAGGTCTTAGATGTCACAAAGTGGTATTATAGGTGTTTATTTCCCTTATTTTCTTATTTTTTTGGGAATTTAGACAAGATATTAGGGACATGTTGGAACTTGGTCATAATATGTACATGAGAGTGGCTTACCCATGTTCAATGTAATCACCAATTTTCCTGGAAATAGGAAATTATTGTTCTATATTTCAATTATTATAGTTGATATATTTTCCCCATTGGGTAATACACATGAATTTTGGTATTTTTTATGCCTTATGTATATTTTACCATGGCCTAGTATGGAAAGTAACATTGTTACATGAATAATTATAGGAACTTAGGATTCACATGCCATGCAAATGTGATTCTATATAGGTTCATTTTACTCCTTACATTGCTTGAGTTTCCTGTGATTTTTGAGTGATCTGTGGTTTTTATATATTCTCATGCTACTAATAACTTCTATAGGGAAGGTTAAATATCTTTTTAAAATTTCATCATCAACCTAAATGGTTTTTTCTCATATAGATTCACAGTGTCATCTTAAATGGCCAATTTATATCCATATAAGCTATGTAACCCAGGTTACATGAGATGAACTATGGATGTGATTATGTGATAACCAATTTCAATTTTTAAAGTGTATGGGACTTTATAAATTGGAGTTAGTAATTCATAAAATCAAGACATTGTATCTTACCCATTACATTTTTAGACTGGATGTAAGGGGTAGGGTTTAATTTAATGGGTGTCGATTTCAATTTATAATTTGTACGGTCCTTTATAATATCATAATGACTATACATTTAATTGAACCTTGTGCAATGTATATAATCACTTATGAATATAAAATATAGATTATACTTTATAAATGAAGTGGTTTCAAGATAACGAAGAGTCCAAGTGAAATTTAAATAATTTTTTCCTCCTTAATTTGAAATTCACCCTTCATATACTAGCACCCCTATAAATAAAACTTGAACACATAACAATACTTTTACATCCAAGTGGGTGGTTGGGGTAGTATGTTGGGTAGTTACCCTTTTCTTATATTCCACTTCCATTAGAGATATTATTTATTTTTAATCTTCTACTGAGGTGTGTTCTTGGAATTTCCAGAAGGATTCCACAACAACATCATAAATCCATGCACCATGAGGGTGATGAAAACATGCTCTAGAGGTGGTGGGCCCTAAGCCACCAGTGATACCTCTAGTGTGCCACCTAACCAACCACATTATATTCATGAACTAGAAATTTACGCTTAGATTATATAGGATTTATTATATATACAGAAATCTATATTGGGTGGTATACAACCTACACCTATGATGTATGATCTTACTTGTTAGTTATATTTGTTTCATCCTCCCATTTATTTTGGGGATGGAGGTCCATGGGATTCTAAGTTATGGCTAGAGGCCATCTTATCTATCTTAAAGCATCTATAGATTCCTCTAGAGAGCATATTCAAGCTCAAAACCAACATGTTTCATGATTATACCAAGTGTTGGTGGGATGTGATTACCCAGTCTGATCATCATCAGGGAATGACCTAGTTGGACTTCCAGATAGACTTTAATGACTATTTTTTCACTTTTACATCAAGAGCTAGTCGATCTAGAGATTTTGTGCACCTGTAAAGGGGTTCTATATCCATCATGGACTATTCAGCATGTTTCACCAAGTTTCAATTAATTGTACAACTCATTTCCCATGACAATCTATCACATGAAAGACACTTCGAGGATGAGACTAGGTATGTAATCCACTCACAAGTGAATGTATTTTTCCTTTATATAATTCTAATATCATGAACTAAGATCCTATCATTGAGGGAAACCTGATGGAATCCAATAGTACTAGGAATAGAGATTCAGTACCAAGATAGATCAGTGGATATTCTTGTATTTGGAAGCATATACTTGAGGTTTATTATAAAATAAAGGGTGGACAGAGTATCCTTGTAGGAAGCTTCGTTATATTCCTTCAATGTGGATGAATGGGGCTTGTAAAGCCATAGTGTGATAAAGACCTGTTAGATTATCATTCTTATGGATGGATGGATCATCATTAGTGGGTTTTCATAGTTTTTATGATTATTTTTAGTAGAAGAGGTCTCGCACAGGCTCAACCTTCAGAAGTGGGATCAATGACTCCATGTCAGGTATGATGTAGAAGTAGTACTAGACAAACAGGTTGACAAGGTTTTCATCACCATGGTTTCCTAACTTCTAATTATTGGCGCAAGTATAGTAGACCTACTTAGGGTATCCTAGCTATAGCTCAGTGTCATGTATTAGGCTAGTTTCATGAATTACAGTTGATACCTAAGGAGTAGAGTGTAAGACCATATACTATTTGAGGTACCATTCTATTATCATCTACTATCATATCATCTTTACTTGATATAGGTGACTCTCACTCTTTTATCTCATTATTGACCATGGAATGTTTTGAGTTAGAAATTTTTACTTTTTATGGGTGATGACTATGGACATATTGTTGGGTGTGTGGTTATAGGGTATAGAACAAAGTAAGGTTTGTCTATATGAAGAAGGAATTTTTCATTTCTTGTGGGACATCTTCATCCTCGAGATGATGATATTCAATTTTATTCTCGGGGTGGACTGGTCAGTTCCCTATCATGCCTATGAGGACTATTATTATTGAAGGTTATCACTTAAATCACCATAGGGAAATAAATATCTTCACAAGGGTGATTGGGATGTCTAGAAAAGTCAATATAGACCAGATCATCATGGGTTGAGTGGAATAATAAACCAAATTTCTAGCCTATGTATGAATGTTTGGGGGATACATTAGGTTGAGTTCCATCCTGTGGTAAATCATTTTAGGGATGTTTTCCTAGATGAATTATCCAGACTACCTACCATAATATAGGAGTAGATTATGATAAATCTCAATCTGAGATAAGCACCAGTATCTATTCCTCCATAAAATTTGGTGCCTACATAGAGTCATGATCTCAAGAGACCTTTGTAGGATTTAGAATCTAAGGGTTTTATTGAACCTAGTACATCTCCTTAGGGATTCCTAGTCATTTTTTCCAAGAATTTGGATGGAACCCTTAGTCTATAAATGGATTTCTGATGGTTGAACCATCTTATAATTAATAATCAGTATCCATTTCGTTGAATATATGATATCTTTGACCATATTTGAGAATATATGATATTCTTAAAGATTGAACAAAGATCATGCTATTGTCAAGTGATAGTCATGCATTTGGAAAAAACATATTCTTCTTTAAAAGTATTTGCAGTTTATAAAAGTATCTAGTTCTACTAGTTAATCTTATAAATGTGCTTGCTTTTTTCATAGTCTTGATGAATAGGGTTTTCCACCCCTATATGAATTCTTTTTTCCTGGTTTTTGTGGATGAAATATTAGTGTATTATCATACTCAAAGAGAACATTCCAAACATCCTGATATTATTTTTGAATACTCATAGATGTAATCTTTTAAATACTAAGATCTGCAATTTCCACTTATGAATTGACCAGGTCCACTTTGTGGGTCATATTATCTTAGAATCGGTGTAGAAGTTGACCTAGAGAAGGTGAGTGTTGCTTTTTGGGGAACTACCAAGAACATGTTTGATATATGGAGTTTTTTAGGGATTGATGGATATTATATATTTTTTATATAGAACTTATCATGCCTTGATAAACCTATTACGTGTATGAATAAGAAGGTTGGGAAGTTATTATGGTTTGAAGTGTGTGAGAAGGCTCTTCATGAGCAAAAAGGAAGGATTACATCGACACTGATTTTGATTATTCCAAAACCTAGAAGAGGCTACAGATATTATGATGATGAATAAGTCATTTGACTAGGTGCAATATTGATACAGGAGGATCAATTAGTTTCACACAAGTCTCAGTAATTATGGCCTCATGGCCGTAATTTCCGGATGCATGACCCGAACCTCATATAAGTCATTAATGCCATGGGTTTCTAAAGGTATTATATGATGGGATAGTAATTTTGGTGTATATAGACTGAAATGTCCTAAAATATAACTTTAGATAGCATGAATTGAATCTCATACAACAAAAATGGAATCAATACCTTCAATATTTTGACTTTGATCTTTCATATATGTCTATAAAGGGTAATGTGGTAGTTGTTGAACTAAGCTATAATCCATTTAGGAATATAGTGATGAATGGAAATAGGTGTCCATTTTTTCTTATATTCACTTAGAGTTTCATGATATTCATGATAAGCCTTTTCTTTCAGCCTTAGTAGTTACCTCTTCACTCCAAGATAGGCTGAAGAGATTAAAAATTTTCAGATACTGAAGGTTTGGTCCTGCGGAACCTATTTAAGAAGAGACAACATCCAACATATACATGGGAATATGTGGTTTCTATAGATATGTGAGAGGAGCTTATGTTAGAATATCATAATTTTCTATGGGAAGTGAACCATGGTATCTCAAAGATGTATGATGATATGCACTGTCAGTATCAGGGGCCTGGGATAAAATGTCGGATTGTGGGTTTTATCTATAGGTGTTCTAACTATCAATTGCAGCCCGCTAGATTGTTATGACAATTACTAGTCCTAAAATGGAAATGGGATGGAATCATGAGGGATTTTCAGACTAGTTTACCTATGTCACCTTAAGGTAGTGACACATTTTGGGTAGTTGTTGATCAATTGATGAAAGTATCCCACTTCATTCCTATTTAGGAAAATTACTTGATTATGGATCATAAAATATTGTATGTACAATATATTATATACCAAAATGAGTTCAATTGTACTATTGTTCCTGATAGGGATTATTTTTTTACATCGTGGTTCTGGTAAGGGTTATAGAAATCTTTGGGTGAACCAGTGCTTTTGAGCATAGCTTCCCACCCCCAGATTGATGTCCAATCAGAACGGACTATAAAAGTGTTGTAGGACATGATCTGAACATAAATATTTGATTTTTGAGGTTATTCGGAGATGCATATCCCTCTCATTGGTTTTTCTTTTAATAAAAGTAATCAAGCCAAAATTCAAATGTATTTGTATGATACTTTATATGGTTGTTCATGTTTTTCCCCTCTCTGCTGGCTAGAGGTGTGGGAGTTAGTGTTACATGGACCCTGTCTCATGAAGTAGACCTCGAAGAAGGTATAGTTGATCTGAAAATGTATGGATACTACTCAATATAGAAATAAATATTGTGGTTATTATCATCAATGATCTCTGTAGTTTGAGGTCGAGGATCATGTTTTAATGAATGAATCTCTTAGGCTTGTGCAAGGTAAAATACATAGGCAAAGGTAGTTATTGCCTCATTTTTTCCGGTCTTTTTAGATCATGGATAGAATCAGTCTAGTAGCATATTGGTTGTCTTTACCTCATAGGTAAGATTCCAAACACAATGTATTCCATGTTTCACAGCGTCGTAGTTACCATATTGACCCATCTCAAATTTTTTATCCTAAATATGTTGATTGGATATCGATTCTTCTTCATAGGAGTATTCCATACACATTTTTAATTGGAGCGTGAAGGCTCTTTGAGGTCATTAAATCCCTTTAGTATGTGTTAAATGGAAGAAAAAATGTGTATAGGACAAGACATGGGAGTTAGAGGTTGATGTATGTGCTTAGTGTATAGATTTATTCTCAGATGCAGTTTTACCACCCTTGTAATGGAAAATTAGGGATGAGTTCCTTTAATGGTTGAAGACTGTATGATCCTAGATTATATATAAGGTACATGTCCTTTTAGTTTCAATTTCATTTCATTTTTTACATAATATTAATACCTAGTAAATATATTATTGAATAGAGGCTTTTGGGGGATTGTTTGGATCCCAGAGCCCTTGTCTTTTGAGGAAATAGTTGGGATACACAATTAGAAAAAATTTTGTTACCCAGCCCACATGGTTAAATTAAACCATGCTGGGTGTTTTAGTGCATAGTATATGGCATAATGGTTATCCCTAACAATGAAACCCAGGAGACATGGTTATGTGACCTATCTGTGACACAATGCATATGGGATTTTCATGGGCTACACAAAGCTAGTAAAACTATTCACCTAGCCCATGCCAAGGGTTACTTGAAGTAGAGATGGGCACATAGTTGGTGCCCATTTTGTCCAATCATGAGCCCAAACAGTGTGACCCAATTAAAAAGGGGAAAATATCTATTTTCCCTTCTTCCATTATAAACTTACCCCCTTTCTTAATCCCTCCTCTAGGGAATAGGAGGCCTCTCCCTCTCCCATGAAAAAATAATCCTCCCTATTAACCTAGGTTCATATAGATGTCTCTCATATGGTGTTTGATCGAATCACCATTCATCTTGGGGGATTCCCCTTAGTAAGTGTTTCACTCCGTAGGATTCATTCTTCATTTTACTTTCAATCAATGACACTATTTTGTTGTGAGATCATATGACCTATTTTCAAGAAATTAATATTTTCTTCTATTTTGATTAATCCAATCCAAATGAAGGGATGATACTAGATTTGGAATCTTATATAGACACAAGGTATGAGTTCTATGAATTTTCCCTAAATGTATCCCCTATTTATAAATAGTTTCTATTGTTCACATGATGTTTTCATCAAGCGTTGTTCATGAAATTTATATTCTCCAATTTCAATTGTCTAGACTGTATTCTATGGCCCTAATGAAATCACTTGGCAACATTTAATGTTGATACCTAAATTTTAACCATCCTAAGTAGGGTATATTCCTTGTTTTGACTTTTGTGACCCATGTGGGGTTTATCTATGACATTGTTCGGGTGCATTTGACTTGTCCTTTGATAAGTTAAGTCTTTCTTCATAATTAATAAATCATATAATAAATGTTATGGAAATTTTATATATATATATATATCACTTGGACATGGATAATGTAATTCAATTGATATTAGATTCATGTATTTAATTCACCTTGTCATTCTTAATTATAGGTAATTGAATGAACCTATAAATTGATTAGGTAATTGAATTGATAATTGGTTTCTCTTCCTTATTTCACCTTGTAACTTATGAAGAAAGGTAATGGAGTGAACCTAATGAATTGAAATTATAATGATAATTACATGTACTTTCATGAAACATCTATATAAATAAAATGAGTATAAGGTTCATAATGCTTTTGGAGTTTTCATCTTTATTGGAACAGTCATATTTGAGCCTTCCTTTGATTCTTAGGGGGAATGCATTGAGCCCTCAGAGGATGCCATTCTGATTCATTGAGTCAATTTCCCTAGGAGATACCCACCATAGAATCTGGTGCTTATCGTATTATGTGAATTCCTTTTCAATGTATAAAAATTCACCTGACATCTTTTCTAGATATTATAATGCATTGGATATACTCCTTCAATTCAACTTTATGTCTTTGGAAATGAGGCTCCATGGATTCACCCCATTGGTCTTAGTTATTCCTAGCATGGTATTACCATGTACAAGACCCATATACTATGTTAGACTCTTTTATTACATGATTCCATTGTTTTACCCCTTGGATTACACTCAAACCCCAATAGTCGTACTTCCTAAGTTACTACTATAAGTTGGACTGACCCCTAAAGTCAAGGATTCCTTAGATTCACCTTGGATCCTATTTTTATTATTATTATGATATATTTCAGTTTTGTTTACACTTTAACACGTTTTATTTTTATAAATTAAATAATATTTAATTAAATTCACATATTCAGATACATTTATAGCTGATACTGAATTATGATATGGGTTATTTATTATCGCACTACATTAGTTTAATATACCTACACACTTTTATATTTTATATTCACATACTATATTGTATATATTCTATTGCATGATTTAGGATGGGAGCTTAGTAGCAGATGATAAGGCTAGTTCTCAACATTATTGGATAGTTCTTGACCTTTTTTATTATTTTTTATATCATTTATTTTAAATTATTTCTGCTACCATGTATGAATGTTTTCTTTTATTAGACACATGAAATCATCATTTTGTATATGATACAGTTTATAACTATTTATGATTATTTAATTCTTGCATGGTTATTCTAAATTATTCTACCTAATTCACTATTATCAAACAATTTTCAATTTTTATTCATATATTATCTCCATTGTACTCCACTCTAACCTATGGAAATAGTCTCCCCATGGATACACCCAAGGTCCTTACTGCTGATCGGTATCCTCTGGCATACGGGGAGGCACGCTTGAGGCCATGTGGCCAACCGAGATTGGTTACATAGGAGTGAACTGGGTCTGAGACATCACATATCCACTTCTTTTTAGGTTCTTGGTGGCTAACCCTAACATATGTTACTATTTTTATGTTTATTTTTGTTCCCCATTCCTATTTTATGTTTCAACGTTAATGATTTTTGTCTCATGTTTCTATATTTATATTCCACATTCAAAATTAATGAAAAAATACATATGTTATATTCATGTTTATGATTCATGTTTCATAAGGTATGATTTCATTATATTATATTCATACACCTTAATTATGTTTCCATTAGCACATGTCCATCTTATACACACCTATGATCCTTGATTAATATTTCCAATGTTTTACCTATTATTGTGTGTCTAATATCACCCTTTTTTATATTTCCATTCACCAAACTATGAAGAATAGTATACCATATGATATCTTTAGAATGGTTTCATGTGGGGTTTAATTATAGGGAATGATCAATCTGTTTCAAAACTATAATTTTATGTATCTAATCTTGAAATACACTAAACCAACAGCTTATTAGGTGTGATTTGGTGTGAGATATAAGAAGGATTCATATAAAATGATGTATTATGAATGTTTATAATGGTTGGATCACATCAGCTGGTATAAGAGTGAGGTTTAATTATTTTTATAGATTGTGTTATGAATAATAAGTGAATAAAACCCAAAGTATCCTAGGTTGAACAAATATTGTGTGCTAAAAGATTAAATAAATATTTCATTGAGTAAAAAATATGAGGTTTGAATTTTCATATTCAAGGGACTTTTTTTGGTAAAATGAGAACTTAGAAGAAAATTAAATTCTCTATTTTTGAATAAAAAATATGTTAAAAAAATTATAAAGGAAGTCATTTTCTAATAATATGTTTTCCAAAAGTGGATAATCTCATCATGAACCATGTTTCACCATTTAAACTTAGAAAAAGTAACCATTTTATTAGTAATCCCATCAACCATATAATTCTCTTCTTACTCTGTATGAGAGATAGTTTAATTCATGGAAGAAATTATATGCATATAATTTCTCCATATTGTATTCAGTTTCCATGATAAATGAATGATACCATTTTTTATACTCTAGATGATGGTATTTGAGTCACACTTAACCCAAAAATTGAGATATCCAAGATGCTTTTCAAAATCTGCAAGAATGATGATACCAAAAAATTCAGCATTAAGGGATGTAGTGATACCACAAAGACCATAAAATCATTTTAAATAGATTTTTAACACTTATTTTCTTATGAAATTATTGATTATTACTTATTTTAAACATTTTGGTTTTAATATATTAATATAAATATAAACAATTGGAGTTAGGTGAACTTCTTATCTAACTTCAAGTACTTATTTGATTATTGTTCTTTTAATTCCTTCACATCTTGAATGTTTTATAATAATAATAATGATCCACCTCCTAAAACATTATATATTGAATTATTAGTGATAAAAAAGTTCTATGATGATTTCACAAAAGGTATATATATCTTCATCGATTGATTTTTATGAGAAAATAATTCTATAAAATGTAGTTATACATCCCTTAGTAGAATTCAAAATGATATTGGGAATGGGTTATCTCTCTCTAAATAGAGTAAATATTATTTGATAGGATATTGATATTTATATATATATCCTAAATCATTCATTGATAAAATATAAATGTAATTATGGTTATAAAATCCCATTAGAATAAAATTCCTTGAATTAGATCTTAATACACAATAATAAAGTATGTTTAGAAAACATGATTATATAGAAGTTCAACATTGAAGATATAAAAATTATATGGGAATATATTGATATATTTTCTAATAAGTAACATGGAATTCCCCTAGAATGTGAGTTTGAGTATTCCATTGAACTCATACGTGAATCAATTCCAATATCTAAGAGACTTTATAGAGTGGGACTTATTGAATTGTAGACATTGGAGAAGAAAATTTATTAAAATTTAGATAATGAATTTTTATTCCTAAGTGATTCACCATGGGAAGAACCAATCCTATTTATTAAGAAAGGTATATATCAATGAATCTCTACATTGATTATCATAAACTTAACAAGATCATCATCAAGAATAAGTATCCTCTGAATTATATGGATGATTTGTTCATTCAATTTCATGGTGGATCAATACTTCAAAAAGGTAGACCACTAATCTAGATATTATAAATTTATACTCAAAAGATATTTTATATCAAATATAGCCTTGCATAAAAGATATAAACACTTAGAAATCACAAATATTCTATTCAAACCTATAAATTCCTCTATTATCTTCATGGGTTTGATGAATAGAATCTATAGATATTACCTAGATAAATTTTTTATAGTATTTATAGATCATATTTTAATATATTCAAATAGTAAGTAAGAAAATTAAGAGTATTGAAGTATTATTCTAATGACCATATGAGAGGAGAAACAAAATGAAATGTTCGTCAATTTAAATTTTAGATATAAATTGAATCTTTCTTGGGACTTATAATCACAAGAAATGGTATATATATATACCCTTCAAATAAAGATAATATTGATGAATGTTTTGGAGAAACAAATATAATATATATCCATAGTTCTCTTTAATTGGTTAGATATTATTATTGATTTTTATGAAATTTCTCATGATTTATAAATATAATAAACAAGTTAACATGGTAGTTGGTAAATTTTCATTATATTGATGAATATAAATACATCTTCATGGTTCTTAACATTAGGTTAGTCATTTAACTTGTACTATCACTATCCAATAGTGTGGAATGGTTTTTGATACATGAAAATTATTCAAATATAAGGTTGGTATGTGTCCTCGTGAAAAATGAAAAGTCTTTAGCCTATGACTCAAGTTAATTAAATAATTATTTGAAAAAGTAATTGAAGTGTGTTTTGGATCCAACTGTGGTAATATTTTTATTAAAGATATGGGTGTATTATATATATGGTGAAGTGTGATATATACACTGATAAAAATAGTGTAAAGTATATATTCACATAGAAAATTTTGAATGTGCACCAATGGATATTATTGTAGTTTATCAATGACTATGACTATTCAATACATTACCACCCTGGGAAGGTGAGATGCATATCAGATATCAATAGTATTATCATTTTAGTTTGGTAGTTATATGATGAGTGATTTGGTACTACCTTCAATAATGGAGTTATAAAGTGACTCAATAATCCATGGTTGTGTCATGATAAGTTAGATATAGGCCCATTTATTTGACTAGAATTTCAAATAGTTATGAAATGGAGAAAAATGCATCCTCTAAAAATCCAGATATTTGGAATTATAGACTCTATCACCTCATTGAGAATAACATAAAGGATCTTTTAAGAAAGGGAATTATAAATATTTATCATAAAATATCTATATTAGAGATATTTTTTTTCTTAGAAAAAGAAATGTGGCTTTATTTAGCATCAATGTTTAGAATCCTAGATCTCAAAAGTTATAGTGAGTCCACATAAATGTCTGGGGACCTACCTCGATTCAATATCATGGAGGATTATTACACATACTTATATTCATTGATGATTCCAGGAGGAATGTATGGGTTTATTTTTAAAAAAAATATGATTATTTTATGCTTTGGTTTAGTGTAAATATATGGTAATGTAGGAAAGTTATTAGAAATTAAAGTTTCTTATATTTGATAATGGTGGTGAATATAATACTAGTAATTTATGAAAATTATGTTAGAAGAATGGATTCATTCTTGGGAGAAAAATACCTAAATTTCACAAAAACAAATGGGGAAGTGGAGAGGATAAATTGGACTTTCAAAAAGAAGGCATGATGTAAAAATGTGTATTATTGTATACCCAAGTACATCTTGGAAGATGAAATTAACATGACAGAATACGTGTTCAGTATAATTCTAGCCTCTATATTAGAAAAATACTACTGTAAGAGTAATGGACTGGTAAAATATCATATGTCTCAAACCGAAAAATCTTATGTCTCTATTTTAATATCCTTTTTTATTAAAACTAAAGAGATTATCATGATAAAATGTACAAATATTTTATTCTTCTAGTCTATGGAAGCAAAAAAATTGGATATTGAGTGTGGAGTGATAAAAAAATTGAAGATCATCATAAGTTGAGATATAAAATTCAATGATAAGTTCTTATGGAAAGGTAGGAGCTTGAATGAATAAAATGTTTTGGAAAAGAGTTCAACTTGTAAACACTAGGAATTAATAAATACAGGTGATTCCTAACATTAGCATTAATGTACAAGAAATTCAAATAATGGAATATGTTATGAAATGGTGGAAAATAGAAAAAGTATTTGGGAATGATCTGGTAGTTAAGAATTCATTAGTAGGATCACCAAATGGTCCATAACTAGAAATTGAATTTTTGAGGTGTGTATAAACTTGTATGGTAGGATATTTTAGATTCAAATTACTAGTACAATGATATGAGGTTAACAAAAACTTTCTACTAATAACAGATGTTAGGGAACCCAAATGGGTAGATGCGAAATCCACACTCTCTGAATCTATAGTGACCCAACATTTTCTTAAATTACTATTACATTATTTTAAGATAAAAAACATAATAGTATTACAAATAGAGTATTAAAAGGTTTAGTGTCTTGGGAAAACTAGGACCATACATAGCAATCACATCATCAAGCGTAAACATTTATTTAATTTCTTCTTCTCTAGCTCCTTATTGGAACTTGACATGTCCTTAGTGAATGTAGCCACATGAGGATATACATAAAAAGGGTTGAGCTAAAATCCCAGTAAGATGATAGATAAGAACAATATATAATGGGTTGATCATAATCATAACATGGGAAAAAGATCATGAACATGAGAGGAAGTATAAATAAAAGACTAGAAGTGTGGCAATGCATAAAAAGGAAACATCATTTCTTAGTGGTTAACTACCACACATGATTGTGAAAAAATATATCATCTTGTCCACATCATTTAACATTTAATCATGAGATTCATCACTTTACCCAATGCATTGGAGCACTGTATAATTCCAGGTTCACCCATCACATTCAAACATTCATATTGCACTATATAATTCCAGGCGCACCCATCACGTCATAATATTATCATTATCATGCATGCCACATAGAACATATACAAATAATGAACATAAATAACCCATATAAATTAATGTTTTCCATATCATAAGAACAAATTCATAAAATTTGTGTTCCCAAAACAAAGTGGGAATAACATACTTGATACAAGAACCATCAACCATGAATGAGAAGTAAAAGGTGAGCTCTTAAAAAATAGTTCTTTTGGAAAACATTTTTTTTACCTAAAAAATAGTGGTAAACATTTATATCCTAGAAAATGAAATAAAATGATGAAAAAATGATTTTTAGGAGTAACCATATCAAACATGGAGTGAAAGAGGTAGAACCCGAAAGATGAAATTTGGGTTCGAGGATTTCCCCTTACCTTGTATCTGAACGCTTCCTTCTCTTTAATGTCATGTATAATGAAATTATATTCATTAATTATAAATTATAGAACCTTTTATACATTAAATTTTATCATTATTGTTTCATTATGTCATCTTATAGGCCTTTTGATGAGTTAGAGGGTTTAAACACTTTGTTCGGGAATGTTTGATTTAATGGTTTTCTTGAGCAGTTCACTTGTATTCATAAATGAAAGTTTGGGTAGAACATGTGTAAACATCCAGAACTGATATTAAATGTTATTAATTACATTACAGAATTTAAAATTATCTTATAATTAATTATATTATATTCCATGTGGATGAATCATTAGATAAAAATTAAATGATGATTTTTTGTGTTAATTTGGGCGGTTTTTTTATCACAAAGAACTTTTTTTAATTTATCACTTAGAAATACATAAATAATTTAGTTAAAAACATTAAATAGGAAATAATACATATAAAATATTCATGTTCAACCATAAAAATTGTTTCATGACCAGATCTGAAGGTATAAATGGAAGAAAAAGATATGTCATTCTTGAAGGTGATAAATTAACCCCTCACAAACAATGTTCTCTTTAATTAAATAAAAAGAAGTGAAGAAAGGGGGTTGGATGATATAATATCCCATTAGTATCATATATTTATAGTATATGTAGGTTAATGGAGTTAACATACCATTTGTAAAATGATAGGTGCAGAGAGAATAAAAAAATAACTTGATATTGAATGGGAATTAAAGGAGAAGAGGGAGAAAAATTACCTCTTGAATCATCCCCTTGAGATCCTATTTAAAGGGCCTAAGATTGTCCTTTTGATAAGACCAATAGATCTTAGATGTGGGGGATGTGATTGGGAATATGTTTGGGCAGAGATTAGACAAGGATTTAAGCTTGATAGGTGTGAGGAAATGATGGTGTGAAGGGTGGTATTTATAGTGGAGGGGAGAGGGGTTTCCTTAATATAAAATTCATTAGTTTATTAATATCCCCTATGAAAAGGAACAGTGACTCCTAAATGAACAAGAATAGTAAATAGGGCATTTTATTTCTATATTTGGGTGCTTACATCACCTGTGATGTCAGGAATAGTGAGTTTAAATTATAATGTATTTATACGGCAAATTAATGTATTTTATTATTCACCAAAAATTCAAGTATTTCAGAAAAATCCCAGAAAATTTACCCCCACCATTTTTAGACGATTAGAATCTAAAAATGAACTCCATTTTTAAAAACTAATTTTCTAAATATGATGAATTTAATATTTAATTAAAAACATAATTTATTATTAAAAAACAGTTTTAAAACATTCTTTTACTTATTTTAAAATATAGGTACATCATACTTTCACTTGAATATTATTTTTATACTATCATAGGTAAGGTTACTATTCATTAAGGTATATCATGATTCATAAGGGTATGTTACTATTCATAAGGGTAGGTTACTATTCCCAATAAATAATTTTGTTTCATTAGACTCAAAAAATCATCTGGAACACAACCGTGTATGTTAGATTTTCTAAATTCACAATACAGAAGTGAAAAACTTATGTTTAAATGTCGCTTAGAAATTAGTAGTTCACAATGATGTGTTTTCATGTTATTTTATGACATATTTATAAGAAGGAAATTTCCATTTAAAGACTTTGGGTCATTACATTCTTCCCCCCTTATGAAATTTCTCCCTCGAAATTTCAATTTACACAAACAGGTGGGGGAACTTCTCCTTCACTGCCTCTTCCGGTTCCCAAGTAGCTTCTTCAAACTTATGGTTCCTCCACAACAATTTGAAAAGGTGGGTTGTCTTGTTGTGTAGAACCTTATATCTCCAGTCCAGAATCTCTAATGGATGCTCCTCATAAGAGCGATCATCTCCCAGCCATACCACCTCTGAGATTAGTACATGTGAGGGGTCCGGTATGTACTTCCTCGGGATTGATATGTGAAACACATCATGAAATTGAGACATATTTGGTGGAATTGAAAGACTACAGGCTACGAATACTATGTATTCAAGGATCTCAAAGGGGCCAATGTACCTTGGGATTAACTTTCCTTTCCTTCCAAACCGCGTGACTCTCTTCCATGGTGATATTCTAAAGAAGAATTTATCTCCAACGTCGAACTCCATGTCTTTTTGATAGTTGTCAACATAGCTCTTTTTCTGACTCTGAGCAACATTGATGTGTTTCCGGATGATTTTAACCTTCTCCGTCATCTCATGCACAATATCGGGTCCAAGTAGCTTTCTTTCTCCAACTTCATCCCAACATGTTGGAGTTCTACATAACTTTCTGTACAGAGCATTATATGGAGCCATCTAAATACTTGAGTGGATGCTATTGTTGTATGAGAACTAAACCAATGGGAGATGCTGATCCCATCCACCTTGGAATTCAAAATAGCATGATTTTAGTATATCATCAAGTGTCTGAATAGTTTTTTCAGACTGGCCATCAGTTTAGGGGTGATAGGTCGTGCAGAAATTTAATTCAGTACTCAAAGCATGTTTAAGGGTCCTCCAGAATTTAAGTTTGTACCTTGGATCACGGTCAGAGACAATTGATAGTGGAACACCATGCAGTCTCACCACTTCCTTCACATATATCCCTGCAAGTTGTTCAAGCAAGAGATTTTCCCGAATAGTGATAAAATGGGATGTCTTTGAGAGTCAGTCAACCACAACCCATATCACATTATTTCCCTTCGATGTCTTTGGGAGACCCGTGAAAAATTCCATGGTAACATTTTCCCATTTCCACATGGGTATAGGCAATGGCTCTATCATCCCTTTGGACTTTTTTCACTCTACTTTAACTTGATGACATACCAATCACATTAATATATATTTTTGCGATCTCTTTCTTCATGTTATCCCACTAGAAGTTTTATCGGAGATCATGTTACATCTTAGTATTCCCAGAATGGATAGATAATGTTGAGTTATGTGCATTTTCCAATATCTCCATCTTTATCTCGGGCGATGAAAGCACACAAAACCACATTCCAAACCGAATCACACCATCATCATCGATATAGAACTCTTGCATCTTCCCTTCCTTTACTGCATTCACCCTCTTTTGTATATCCACATCATCCCTTTCTGCTTCCTTAATCTTCTCTTGGATGGATGGTTTCACAATCATTTGGGAAAGGTAGGATGTATCCCTTTCCATTATTATTTTCAAATCCATCCTTTGCATATCTAAGAAAATAGGGTCTTTTTGAATCCATAACATGGATAGAGTAGCGGGTTCTTTTCTACTTAGAGCATCAGATACTATGTTCAACTTTCTAGGATGGTTGTGAATAAAGAAATCATAATCCTTGATTAGCTCTAACCATATCCTTTGACGCATGTTGAGATCCTTTTGTGTGAATATATATTTTAGGCTCTTGTTTTCGGTGTATATGTCACACTTCTCACCATAAAGGTAGTGCCGGCAGATTTTTAAGGCAAAAATCACGGCTTCCAGCTCTAGATCATGCGTCGGGTAGTTCTGCTTATGGATCTTCAACTGTCATGAGGCGTAGGCTATCACATTGTCATTTTGCATGAGTAAGCAACCCAAGCCTTTCTTTGAAGCATCACTGTATATCACAAAACACTCTCCACTTTTCGGTATTGTGAGTACTGGTGCAGTGATCAGGCTTCTCTTTAGCTCCTTAAAGCTTCCCTCAAATTATTTCGTCCATACATACTTTACCCCTTTCCTTGTTAACTTAGTAAGAGGGCTTGACAATCGTGAAAATTTTCTCACAAAACGTCGATAGTACCCTGCTAATCCAAGAAAACTATGGATTTCTATGACAGTAGAGGGCCTGGGCCTTTCCTTAATCACCTTTGTCTTTGAAGGATCCACAGAAATTTCCTCATTTGTGATCACATGTCCCAATAATGTGACATGCTTCATCCAAAAGTCACACTTGCTGAACATGGCATACAAATTCTCATTTCTCAATGTCACTAACACAAGTCTTAGATGTTCTTCATGTTCGTTCTTTCTCTTGGAGTTTATGGGAATATCATCAATAAACACTACCACAAATTTGTCGAGGTAATGTCTAAAGACTCTATTCATCAAATCCATGAATATTTCAGGGGAATTAGTATGTACAAAGGGCATCACCAAAAACTCAAAGTGCCAATACCTTGTATGGAAGGCAGTCTTCTAAATATCTTCCTTCTTCACCTTTAACTGATTATATCCAAAACGAAGATCCACCTTTGAGAAGTATTGAGCTCCTCTTAATTGATCGAACAAGTCATCAATCCTTGGAAAAGTATACATGGTCTTTATGGTGATCTTGTTGAGTTCCCAATAATCGATACACAGCCACATTGTTTCATCCTTCTTCTTCACAAATAGCACTGGCGCACCCCAAGGTGATGCAATAGGGCATATGAACCCTTTGTCCAGATGCTCTGGAAATAGCTTATTTAACTCCTCTAGTTCGACAGGATACATCCTATTAGAACACTTTGAGATAAGAGAAGCTTCGGGTATGAGTTCAATTGAGAAATCTACCACACGATCCGGGGAAATTCTGGGTAACTCTTCGGGAAATACTTCACCGTATTCCCTCACGATAGGCATTTCTACAAGTTTGGAACCTTCTATTAACTCAACCATTTGGGAGAGGTATGATTCTTTTTAGGGAATCAACATCCACAAAGATGAAGGATTTTTTAAAGGAGATTCATGATCTTCCTTGCATTTGTAGAGGATCATGGGATCGTTTGGAATATGAAAAGATATTTCCTTTTCCTGAAAATTGATATGTTCTCTATATAACGAGAGCCAATCCATTCCCATTATAGCGTCGAATTCCACCAAGGGAATTATTACGAGATTTACCGAAATAATCTCCCCACATACTCTAATAGGAGAAGAGTCAAACACTTGGGTTGCAATGATTGCACCACTTGGTGTTTTTAAAGATATCTCTACTTCAAGGTTTTGGGGATTCGATTCTAAAGTTCTAGCAAACATAAAAGATATAAAAGAATGCATAAAACTAGAATCAAATAAGACTTTTTCCATTCATAAGTGAATATGAAGTGTACCTTGTACGACTTCATTATCTTTTTCCACTTCCGTGGTAGTGATGGCATAAGCCTTCCCATGTTCATTTGGCTTGGGTGGCTACTAACGCTGATTACCCTCAAGAACTCGAGGTTTAGTTCACTGGCTTTCATAGTTCCCTAGCTCTCTATAGTTGTAGCATTGAACCACGGGTTTTTCTCTCCTTTCTTCTACTAAATTATCCTTTTTTCATGTCTTTTTGACACTCTTGAGCATGATGTATTTCTTTCCCACACTTGAAGCATTTCCCCATCCCTTTAAAGAAGTTCACATGGTGCAAATTCCCACATTTTTGGCATGTGGTTCATTGAGTTTTCTTCCCACCTTTATCATTAGATCCACTAGCTTGAAACTCCATCTTTCATTTATTATCACCATATTCGTGGGACAATTATCCAAACACTATATCCACTTTGAGACCACACCAAACATCTTCTTTATAACTCCCTAAGTCTCGAATTGTAAAAGCATTTAGAAGGTTTGGTTTTAATTGACAAAAGAATCTATCCATTTTTCTATCGTTGTTGATAACAAAACCCGAAGCGTACCTTCCAAGCCTTGTGAAATTCGCTTCATAGGTTGTGATAGATTCTCCTTCTTTTTGCTGGAGCTCTATAAATTCTCTACCCATATTTGTGCGAAGAGTTCGTGGTAAATACCTATTAAGAAACATGATCATAATGTGTTCCCATTCCATATCTTCAATTTCCTCCCTTGGCTTGGTGTTCTTAATCAAAGCCCACCATTAATCGGCCTCTCCACCTAGATGATAAATGGATAGAGTCACCTTATTCATATCAAAACAATAAATCACATAAAAGATCTTCTCCCTAGAGTTGACCCACAGTTCGGCAACTAGAGGATCATAAGATCCACTAAATATTGGTGGTCATTACCGCATAAAACATTTGATAGCCAGTTGCTCTCTCTTTAGTGAAGGAGGATGTTCCCCATTATTATGGTTATTGTTTGAAACCTGAGATAATTGGGTAAGAATTTCCATGAAGTTTTGAACTCCACCTCCCAAATCATTGGGGATGTCATTTGGGCAATCGTTGCATTGGCCCTCGCATGAGTTGTTGGACTGGTTTCTCTTGGTTCCACCATTTTCTAAAATAGAAAAGTTTAGAACAAAACATAAGTCAACAAGTCATGAATACATAACTTATTCATTTGCACAATTTATACTAAAATCATAACATATGGGATCCTTGTGTATAGATTCTTGTGTTCATATTTGTTCTTAGTCTCATGCTAGAGGTTTTCTCTAGGGTTCACTAATCCTAATTCGAAAATTAACTAATCCTCCCTCTGATACCAACTATACTGACCCAACTTTTTCTTAAATTACTATTACATTATTTTAAGATAAAAAACATAATAGTGTTACAAATATATGATCCAAAGGTTTAGTGTCATTGGAAAACTAGGACCATACATAAAAATTGCATCATCAAGCATAAACATTTATTTAATTTATTCTTTTATAGCCCTTTATTGGAACTTGACCTCTCATTAGTACATGTAGCCACCTGAGGATATAAATAAAAATGGGTGAGCTAAAATCCCAGTAAAAGGATAGACAGGAACAATATATCAAGGGGTGAGCATAATCATAACATGGGAAAAAGATCATGAACATGAGAGAAAGAATAAATAAAATACTAGAGTGTGGAAATGCATAAAAATGAAACATCATGTCTTAGTGGTTAACTAACACACATAATTGTGAAAAAATATAGTATCTTGTCCATATAATTTCACTTTTACTCATGAGATTTATCACTTTACCAAATGCATTGGAGTGCTATATAATTTCTGGGGCACCCGTCACATCATAATATTATCATTATCATCCATGCCAAATAGAACATATATCAATAATGAACATAAATAAACCATGTTAATGAATGGGTTTCATCTCATAATAACACATTCATAAACTTTGGGTTCCCAAAACAAATAGTGAATAACATACTTGATACAAGAACCATCAACCTTGAATGAGAAGTAAAACGTGAGTTTTTAAAAGAAGAGTTCTTTTGGAAAATATTTTGTTTGAAATAAAAAATATTGGTAAACATGTATATCCCATAAAAGGAAATAAAATGATGAAAAAATGATTTTTTATGGGTAAACATATCAAAAATGGAGTAAAAGAGGGAGAACCCGAAGGATGCAATTTGGGTTCGAGAATTCCCCCTTGCCTTGTATCTGAACTCTTCCTTATCTTTAATGTCCTTTATAATGACATTATATTCATTAATTAGAAATTAAATAACCTTTTATAAATTAATAGGGTTCATTTTGGTTTCATTATGTCATTTTACGGGCCTTTTGATGAGTTATAGGGTTTAAAAACTTTGTTCGGGAATGTTCGTTTTTATGGTTTTCTTGAGCGGTTCACTTGTATTCATAAATGAAAGTTTGGGTAGAACATGTGTAAACATCCAGAACGGATATTACATGTCATTAATGACATTCCATAATTTAAAATTATCTTATAATGAATTATATTATATGCCATGTGGATGAATCATTAGATAAAAATTAAATGATGATTTTTTGGGTTAATTTGGGCAGTTTTTCAATCACAAAGAACTTATTTTAATTTATCACTCAGTAATATGTAATAAGTTAGTTACAAAAATTTAAATAGGACATAATACATATATAATATTCAGGTTCAACAATAAAAATGGTTTCATGACCAGATCTTAAGGTACAATTGGATGAAGAAGACATGTCTTTCTTGAAGGTGATAAATTCACACCTCACGAACAATGTTTTTTTAATAAAAAAAAAGAAGAGAATAAATGGGGTTGGATGATATAATATCACTTTAGTATCATAAAATTACATTATATGTATTTTAATGGAGTTACCATACCATTTGGGCAAATATAGTTTGGGAGAGAATAAGAAAAGAACTTGAAATTGAAAGGGAATTAAAGGAGAAGAGGGAGAGAAATTACCTGTTGAATCCTCCACTTGAGATCCACCTTAAGAGCCCTAATCATGGTCTTTTGATGAGACCAGAAGCTCTTGGACGTGGGGGTGGGGATTGGGAAGATTTTTTGGCAGATTTTAGACAAGTATTCAAACTTGAGAGGTGTGAGGAAATGAGGGTGTAAAGGGTGGTATTTATAGTGGAGGGGAGTGGGGTTTCCTTAATATAAAATTCATTAGTTTATTAACGTCCCCTAATAAAGGGAATAGTGAGTCTTAAATAACCAATCATAGTAAAGAGTACATGTGAGTTCGATATTTGGGTGCTTACATCACATGTGATGTCAGGAATACTGAGTTTAAATTGTAATGTATTTATACGGTAAATTAATGTATTTTACTATTCACAAAAAAATTAGGTATTTCAGAAAAATCCCAAAAATTTACCCCAACCATTTTTAGATATGTAGAATCCAAAAATGAAGTCTATTTTTCAAAAATAATTTTATAAATATGATTAATTTAATATATAATTAAATTCATAATTTATTATTAAAAAACCAGTTTTAAAACATTCATTTACTTATTCTAAAATATAGGTACATCATACTTTCACTTGAATATTATTTTTATACTACCATAGGTAATATTACTATTCATTAGGGTATATCACTATTCATAATGGTAGGTTACTATTCACCAAAAATTATTTTTGCTTTATTAGACTTCAAAAAACATCTTGAACACAACCGTGTATGTTAGATTTTCAAAATTCCCAATACAGAAGTGACAAACTTATGTTTAAAGGTCACTTAGCACTTAGTAGTTCATTATGTTTTATTTTCATGTGATTTTATGTCATATTTATAAGAAGTGAATTTCTATTTAAAAACCTTGGGTCATTATAGAATCACAACTATAGGAATCATCCATGGGGGAAGAAATTAATTCATAAATGTTCAATGTAACTTTGAAGAAGATTGAACAATTGAATGAGAAATTAAACTTATAAAATAAATGGTTTTACCATTTTAAATAATAGTAATTTGAAATTAAAATATATAGGGATTGGTTTGTGGTGAAAGTATTCCAATAGAAGTAAATAATATATTTATTAGAAATATTTTAAAAGGAAGTTAATAATATATTAATTTGGATACTACTAGTTATTATTGCATATAATGGTTTACACATGGAGAAATTGATTTAAATACTACCTTCTATCATGGTGATTTAGAGGTAGTGATCTACATGAATTGAAACGTGTGGTTTAAAGACCATCATAAAGAGGGTATTGATTAGAGACTAATGTGAAGTCTCTATTCATTGAAATAGTAAGCTCAATTATAGAGGAATAAGTTCAATTATTTATTGGATAAAGAACGTTTCATTGAGAGAAAATCCAATAATTAATATTATTGAAAATTGGGTAATGATAGGAAATAGTTTCTACTCTTAATCTATGTAGATTACATGTCATTGGTGGATCTGGAGATTCCATTAATTCAGGAGAAAAAGAGTAAGTTTTTTGGAAGATTTGAAATGAAGGATCTTGTTCAAGCTAAGTAATTATTAGGTATGATGATATAGTGGGAGAAGAAATATGGTACTGTAGTGTTTACCCATGAGTAAATATAGAACCTAATTGAAAAATTTAGGGTAATTGTATGTAAATTCGTTGAAACACTCCTTGTCTAACCATTTATTTTATCTAAGGAACAAGTACCTTCAATAGAAGATGAGGTCTTGTACATGGTGAAAGTATCATATGCTCTAACTATTAGAATATTTATATATAAGATGATGTATATGTGGACTGATATTTTCTTTTCAATGGGAGTGGTGATTTGGTTCATCTATATCCCTAGGAAAGAGAATTGGGAATTTATGAAGTGGATCATTTAATACTTGAAGGGATCAATAAATCTAGAATTATTAGTTTGGGAATATGATAATCTATAATATTGATTTGATATGGATTGTTTTTGGTGATTTTGACATGATGAGAATAAAAAAATGTGATTAAATTTATTGAAATAGTGATTAACTTGATTTCATGGATATATACATTGGTTACTTATTCTATAAAATAAGAAGAGTATATAACCACTACATAAGGTGAAGAAGAGTCTGTCTTGTTTAATTTTTTATTGAATGATTTGGGTAATTAATTTGAAGTTGGGATAATATTATGTGATAGTGACAATACTATAAACCTTTCTAATAATCTGGTATTTCATGAGATAATGAAACTCATTGACCTAAAGTCACATTTCATCTGGAATCTACTAAATTAAAATGTATTCAAGATATAGAATATCACGGGGAAGCAAAATTAGACCAAAATGATCTTTAAGGTGTCAGTTTAAGAGAGTATGTGGTATCATTGGGCCTTTTTGGTACCTATTTTATTGAAATTATGATAGAGAACAATGCATTTATAAGTACTAAATACGTGTTTCTTCAAAGTGTTATAGGATTTTGAAGAGGTTCTTGAATTAATTTTCAAGTGGGAGATTTTTAGCATCATAAAGCTTCTTCAAGTCACCATAATTTCACTCATCATAAGTTAAAACTCTAGTTTTTTCTCTCATAATTTTCATAGTAGTGATAATAGTAACCTTCAACATGTGGGTAGGCTTACCAAAGGTTTAATGGCTTCTAATTTTTGTGTTGAAAGGTTGATATTTTCCAAATGGGGTTAGGAATATTGTATTATTTCAAAAGGTTGAGTTGGTGGAATCCTAGTTAAACAAAATAATCGATGGATGGATAACCTAAAATTTAATATGGTGTGAACATTATTTAACCAGAACTAAACCATTATAAAAGAGAGGTGGGACTATCTCTTAATTGATATAACTCAATTGTATTAGACTATACTAAACTATAAAACCTGTATTGTTATCTTCTTAGATACGTTTTTTTTAATTCCAATAATTTTGGAAATACAAAGGGATTTCATTTTTCTCCCTTGGATATTGGATAAAATATTGAACCATGTAAAATATATTGTTCCTGTTTACTTTTCATATTGCTATTATTTTAGTTTGAGTTAGTGTGTTTGAATTGATTATCTATGAATCAATAATTAGGGCTTTCCAGAATTCCTAATTCTAATACATAAATATATAAGGGAATAACTTTTAGTTTGTTTTATGTAGTGTTTAAATATCTGTGGATATGAATTTCCTGCGATCTCAAGTATCAACCAACTGGTTTTTATATCAATTTTTTAGGTCACCTCTCCCCAAAAGTTCCATATATCACTATTGAGGAAGTATATACATGATCCATCACATTTATTAATCTCAAAGGTTATATAAATAGAACACAAAATTTCTAATGAGGAATAACTGGAAGACATCATGGATCACAGACCTAAAGTGTAATTAAGAAAAACAAATGGATTTCTCAAATTTTTCTAGTGGAATCATAAATTTGAAGAAGTTGCGTGGGAACCTAAAGATGAAATAATATAAAATTACCCTCATTGTTTCATTTATGTAAAGAAACTTCAAAGGAAAATTTTCTTTTAATGGATTTATAATGAAATTATTTATATTTTAGTTTTTATGTATTAAATGGATTATCTCACACAAAAGGATGAACTGCAAACAACTATGATATAATTTATTAAGAAAAAATATTTCAATAAAAGATAACCATTAATAAATTATTAGAAAACAATATAAATCAACACTATGAAAATTAAAATAGTAATAAAAATATGGCAATATAAAAAGACTGTGAAAATGAAATTTTCAGCCTCGTAGTTTTCCATGAAGATCATATCACAGATTATAACTATGGAAAGAAGGAAAACATTATAAATATAATAGGCATACTGAGATATAAATAAATGAATATAATGAAATAATTTTATTTATTCATGTGATGTCATACAAAAGAATATAATATGACTATTCTATATATGGTCATTAGATATATCACCATTAGATATGTGGTTGTCACAAATTTGGTTGTTGAATATGTTGCCATTGGGTATACATATATCCAATAGAAATATTGATAATATTATAGAAAAAATTAAATAACATGTTAAATATAAAATATTTTATATTTAATTAACATAAAATAAATAATTGTGGAATAAAATAAAAATACACAAGTTCTTCTTTTAATATAATTTTTTAAAACAAATAGTTATTTTTCTTGATTTAGTTTTTAAAATTGTCACTTTAATTAAGTGAATTGATAAAATTCATGGAATAATAGATTAAATAAGTAAATAACTTCGAAAAAATAATTAATGAATTATAAGTAATAAGAATATAATGATGTATGGTCAATAAAAATAATTTTATTTAAGAACATTATCATTATTATATGTTATATATTTTTATTCGAAAAATAAATTTCTCCTATTCGGATTATTAAATTTAATGAAATATATTTTTAATATATATAAACTAATTAATAATCATTTATACATTAATTAATAATTAGTTATAAATAATATATATTTATTTAGTGTTTAAAAAGATAATTTTCTAAAAACTATATTTAATATGCCTTTTAAATTTTGGTTTTTAAGAAAAAAATATCATGGTTTGAGGATAATTCTATAAAAATGTGATATTTATATATATAACCCAAAATTCTATCACTTATTAAGTTTTTAATAATTGAAATGAAATAACAGTAAGAACACCTGATGTTGAAAATCTACTTTTTATAAAAAATGTTTTTTTATATATTTTATGTTTTTATTTCAAAGTTGAAGTTCTTATAGTTGAAAATTTAATTAAATTAAATGGAGACAAAATTTTCAATTAGCACTATGAAATTAGATAATAGGGGCCATATTTTATTTAAAAAAATTACCATTGTATATAAATCATGTAAAAAAGATGTAAAAGGGGGTAAATGACGTGGCTTGAATTCTGTTTATAAAATTAATATTAGGTAATTATAGAATTCCTTCTTTAGGTTTGGTATTCCATCCATAATTCCTCACCAACATTAACTTACCTAACTCACCTAGTTATTATATGATTACCACTTTATCTTTCAAGTAACAAAACATTCTAATGAAATTTCCCACATATTTAAATACAAAATTACATCTCCTCAGCCTATAACAAATTACTTGAATACTTGTTTTCTCATGGATACTAACACAAATTCCCTTTATTAAGATATTTTTATACATTTGGTAGATTCTATTCTCAAGAAGAAGGATTAAATATTTTATTTTGATGGAAATTTTTTTGAGAACGTGAAAATTAATAAAAGTGGTTATAGCATGTCTAAAGAAGTCAAAAGAAAAACTAACTATTTTTTCTAATATAACAATGAAATAAAAATTTTGAATTTCTAAAATTCTTTTGGGGAAAACTTTATTTACATTATCTCTAAAATCACATCTATTTTCTACTCCTCTGTAAATTTTTAGAGGTTTACATATCTTCATACCATTTCCCATCCCATTGGTTTATAATTAACTTGGAATGATGTTTGTAAGTGGAACCAATAACATATCTTCTTTTCAATCAAGAATCTATTTCATTGATGTCTATGTTTTTCATATTATTTTGTGGACTTTCTTATATCTACTTCAAGAATTTATTAATGTCTCTTTCAATTGACATTAAATTTATTTTATTAAATTATAAAATTAAACATAAACAATCTTATTTAACATTTTCTACATGGTTTCTTTCTGCATCTATTTTTATAAGTTTACCTAACAAATAATTCTTCCCAATATTAGGAGTTATTTTAAAATAATTTTATTTACTTTATCTAAAACCATTGATATGTAAATTATTTAATTTTTTTTCCTTTCTAAATTTTAATTTTATGTTTCATGGTTGATTATTATTATCTTATGTTTCCACATTATTATACTAAATTCATATGTTATGATAACTCCATATGTTATTTTCATTTTTATGATTCATGTTTCATTGGGTATGATAATTTTATATTTTATTCAAATCCTTTAATTTTTTTCGTACCCACAAGTTCATCATATTATCCTTGACTAATATCTCTCATGTTTTACCCCTTATTGAGTATTCTAGCTCACCCTTTTTTATTTTTCCCTTCCCTATGCTTTGAAAAAGAGTATAATATATAATTTTTCTATAAGGGGGAAATGTTTAGTGAAAATATATATAAAATTTCACATTGTTTCAATATAATTAGTTTCTTTATCTAATATCAAAACAAACTGAAGTTATAGGTTTTTGGATGTGTTTTATTGTGATATGTAATAGCTATTCAAGTAAATTAGCGTATTATGAATTTATATTATTATAATGTCATCTAAATTGGAATTAGGGTTGGTTTTAATAGTTTTGGGATTATATTATGAATAATAAGTGTATAAAAATAAAATAAAGCAAGGTTAAACTAAGAGAGGGATACATAGGTTGAAATAAATGTTTCACATAGTAATGCATCTTTTGTTCGATTTTTCATACCCATAGGATTGTATTTATATATTTTATTATGTTTTAATTCTTTATTACACATGTTAACCATTTTAGTTTTATTAAATGAGTTGAAGAAGAATATAATAAAGATAGACATTCATACTATCTAACATAATGTACTTATTTGATTATTATTTTTGTCCTTTATTAATTTCATGTAAGTTTTCTAATAATATTAACCCACCTCTTCAAAAATTAGATATTTAATTATCAATTATCATACTCAATGGTATGATGAATTTATAAAAATAATATAGTTTTTCATTAATTGAGGGTAGTGGGAAAATAATTCCTACAATTCTAGTTGTTCTTCCCATAGTATAATTCAATTTGATATTGGGCCTGGATTGGCTCTCAATACATAGAGATCATAACAATTTTTGGTTTAAATAAATTTTATTCCACATCTTGAAACATTTTATGATGAAATATCAATGAAAGGATGGTTATTAAATCCAATTGGAAAAAAATCCTTGAATTGGTTCTTGATTTCCAAAAATAAATAATATTTAGCTAAAATGATTTTGCATAAACTCAATGTTAATGATATTAAAATTGTGAAAGAATATGTTGAAGTGTTTCCCAATGAGTTTCCTAGACATCCACTAGAATGTGAGTCTATGCTTTCAATTAAGCTCATACTTGGAACTATTCCAATATCAGAAATTTCTTATTGAATGGACCATATTGAATTAGGGGGATTGATGAAGAAATATAAAAAAATAGAATGGATTTATATGCCCAATTTTTTCCAAATGGGGTGAACTAGTCCTTTTTGTTAAAAATAAGGATGGATCAATACATCCTTGTATTGATTATATTTATCTTAACGATGTCATGATCATGAAATAGTATCTTATATCCCATATTAATTATATATTCAATCTAATTATTGGGGATAAATACTTCTCAAATGTGGACCTTTGATTTTGATATCACTAATTAAGGGTGATAAAGGTAGATTTATCAAAGAAAACCTTCTCATAAAAATATAGAAACTATAAATTCTCATTCATAATTAAAAATTACCTTTGTATCATCATTGATTTGATAAATATAGTCTTTAGATGTTACCATGAACAATATTTGGTATTATTCGTAGATGATATTATATATATTCCAAGAGTAAGAATAATAATTTTATGATTATGATAAAGACCATATAAAAGGAGAATATTTATTTCAAGTTAACATATTCATAATTTTGGATAAAAAGAGTATACCACTTGTGTCATGTAATCAAAAGAAATAGTATGTTTGTGTACACTACAAATAAATAGGTGATTAAATAATATCCAAGACCAACATCAATAATTGATATCTATATTTCTATTAAAATGTATGGATATTACTGATGCTTTGTGAAAAATAACTCATGATTTTCAAATCCAATAATCATGTTAACATGAAAGGGTGTAAAGTTTATCTAGATTGATGAATGATAAGACAACTTTTAGGATCTTTAGAGGAATTTTTTAATTTCACCTGTAATCACAATAACTAGTAGTGGGGAATAATTTTGATATATATAAATACTTAAAACAAGGTCTTGAGATGTGTCATAATACAAAATGATATGTTTTCCTCACTACTATTAAATGCATATGTGAAAAATTAATCAATTCATGATTTTGAGGTAAAAATAGTAATATTTACATTAAATATATGGAGGTGTTATCTATATAGTAAAAATATGATATATATACTAATAACAAGATCTTAATGTATGTATTCACACAAATGAGTTGAACATGTTCTAAAAGAGATGGTTGGTGTTAACCTTAGACTATGTTTTATCAACACATTACCAACTTGAGAAAGTTAAAACGATGGTTGATACTCTATGTAGGAAGGATGATGTTACCATATCTATGATGAAGATTTCAGGAGATCCCATACTCATATATTTTCAAAATATGGACCTAAAAATCATAAGGGATGGTGATAAATCCTAACTCTCCCAAGTTATTTCTCAACCATTTGTCCATGTGAATATCATAGATGTGTATAAGGAATATTTGGATTAGTAGTGAGAGGTGAATAATATTCCCTAGTTTAATAGTGATAATTATGGAATTATAATATTTATTAAATGAATATGTACCACTTCAATAATAGAATTAAAGAAAGATATTTTGGATGATGTTCATAGTTCATCATTATTTATCGATACTCGAAGAAAAAAATATGAATATATATCTAAAATATCATTTATAGTGGGACAACATGAATAAGTTTATTTAAATATGAGATCGTTGTCATGGAAATCATCATAAGAATTATTAGGAATTCTGAAAGAAATAATTTCATTTTGGTTATGGTTTTCCACCTTTTGAGTTTGGTATATTTCATTTCTATTTGAGAGGATTACGCACTTGATAATATTGAAAATAATTACATGATATAATTGGTTAGGATGCATAGAGTACCACTTTCAATTCAATATTATTTAGATCCATGATTCGCCTAAAAATTCTGGAGTAGGCTTCAACAAGTGTTGGATACATGGCATAAATTTATTACATGTTATCACCCAAAGATTGATGGTTAATTTTAAAGGACCATTAAAACTCTATAAAATATTCTAATATTATATCAAATGGATTTAAAAATAGTTTAGTATCAACATATTCCTCTAGTATAGTTCTCTTATAAATAAAAATTTACACTCAAGCATTCAAATGGTGCCATGTGAGGCTCTGAATGAGAAGAGGTGTAGAACTCCAAATTTTGGTGATGAAGTTAGAGAGTGGAAGATTTTGGGACTATTTTTTTATCACAAAATTTTATATTATATTCAAACCAATTAGTAACATATTAAATGAACACAAATTCAATAGAAGATATATACTAATAATCATTGGAGAGATATGGATTTTGTATTTTGTGACAAGTTAATCCTTTAAATGTCATCATGGAAGTTTGTAATGATATTTGAAAATAATGGAAAGTTGATCATTAGATATATTGTACCCATTTAAATACTTGATTTTTTTTATGACAGTTTATCACCATTCACTTACACTAAACCTCTCACAAGTACAAGGGGTATTCCATGTTTCACATTTGAGGAAGTATATACCCAATCAATCACATATAGAGGACTACAGGGTTCTGAAACTAGATAATTATCTCACTTTTGAGGAACAACCATTAGAGATATTAGATAATATAGATAAAGTGTTATGTAATAAAATTAATCACCTAGTCAATGGCCTCTGGTAGAATCATAATATTGAATAAGTGATGTGGGAACCGGAATATGTAATGAAATAAAAATACTCTAATTTGATTTATCCAGATGATTAAATTTCAATAGAAATTTTTATTTTAATTGGGGTGGAACGTAACACCTCATATTTTTATACCTTTAACTTGTTGAATAACATATATCACATGAAATTCCAAATTAAAATGAACCATGTTGTAATTTTTTGAGATAAAATGTTATGATAAAATATAAACATTAATAAGTATATAGAATGAAATATGAAACATCATTTTCAAATTTACAATAGGTATAAATCCTCATTTAAATAATAATAGTAAGAACGTGAAATCTTCAGGCTCATAGTTTTACTTGAAGATCACACCACAAATTATAACTGTAGAAAGAAGGAAAAATGATATAAATATAATAAATATTTTGAGGGACAAATAAATGAAATGATTAAATTAATTTTAGGTAATCTTGTATGGTTATACATAGGAATATAATAAGACCATTATATATATGGTTGTTCGATATATGAATTTTAGATATATGGGCATTAGTCATATGGTCATTCACAATGTGGTCATTGGGTATACAAGTATCTAATAGTTATATTGTATATTCTATAGTTAAAAGTAAATAATGTTCTACACATAAAATATTTGACGTTTAACAAAAAAAAATGTTTAATTTGGGAATAAAAAATGATATTATTTATATTATAAAAAATTATCTATTACATTAAAGAAATTATTATTTTATATAATCTATTTTTATGAAAGTTTATTTTAATAAATTATATTGAAAAAATTAATGTAATTATTGGTAAAATAAATAAATAACGTCCCATAAATAATTAAGGAGTTATAAGGAATAAGAATTTAGTGATTCATGGTCAATGAAAAATATTTTATTAAAAAACATTATTTTTCTATATATTGTGTATTTTTATTTGAAAAATTAATTTTTCATATGTATATTTTGAATTTTAATGAAACGTACATATATATAAAAAATACACATTCATACATCGATTAATAATTGGTTATAAATTTGATAAATTCATTTCATTTTTTAAAATATATTTTAAAAAAAACAGTTTTCATTATCTGTTATGCATTTTAGTTTTAACTAAATATATCACGTTCTAAGTATGATTTTATTAAAAACAAATATTTAAAATTATAAATAAATAGTTTATGATTCACTTAATGGTTATTATTTGATATTAAATAATAATAAGAACACTGTATGATTATAGATCCATTTTTTGATTAAACATTTTCTATAAATTTTAAATATTGATTTAAAAGATAATTTTATAATATTTAGAATTTGAATTAGATTAAATGGAGTTCAAATTTGGAATCATAAAGTAAAATTTTTGAAATATGGTCCATATTAGGTTTTTGGTAAAAAAATAATTATTGTAGAAATAATTAAAAATATTAATATGATGTAAAATGACATGGCTTGAATTTTTAATGATAAAATTGATATTAATTCCTTCTAGAAGACAATCATTAGGTGTGAGAGTCAATTATACATTTCTCACTAAAATTTACTTAACTAATTGAATTGACTCTCTTTTGATTCCATCTTTACCCATCACCTAACTCATGTTTCCTATGAAATATCCCTTATTTACACATATAAAAGGATCCCTTCACCACTGATATAAAATGACTTCTATCCTTTAGTTTTCTCTTGTATAACTATCTAAATTAAATATCTTAAAGGTTTATTACATGTGTGTTTCATTAGGGTCTCAATAAGGAGTCATAAATCCTTTATTCTAAAGAACTATATTTTGAGAAGGATAAAATTCTTAAAAGTGGTTTGAGCGCGTTCAAAGAAGTCAAGAGTATAGGTATGATTTTCTTTTCTAATAACACTTTGAAATATATATTTTTCGTGTCTAAATATAAATTGGTTGAAATTTTATGTTATTTATCACTAAAACCTCATGTATCTTCTTCTCCTCTAATTATTTTTGGAGTTTACATATCTTTCTACCATTTAGCCCCCCCCCCCCAATTAGCTTATAATTCACCTAGAATAGTTTTTAATAATAGAATTATTAATTATAAATTATTTATAATTATTAATTATATTTTATTTAAAAAAACATATTATTAACAATCATTTATCATTTATCTTTAATAAATTTATTATTAATAACTGGTATTTATTAATTAAGTAATTATTAGTTAATTAATTAAAGATAAATTAGGTAATATTAATAATTATTAATTGTTAATAATTATATATTCATTATAAATTTTAAATTTTATTAATTATTTATTCCTATAACTTTATAATAGTTAAATAAAATTTATTAATATATTATTACATGTAAATTCTTTTACTAGAGTGCCTAGTACTTATAAAGTTAAATGGGAATGCATGGGAATATTGTAAGAGTGGGTGACCTATAGAGAAATTGTTGTGTAGTGTTAAAATATATTGAAAATTACATTTTAAATAAAATTTATTGAAATATTAATATATATATATATATAAATGAATTTTGTGTAATAGTTATTACTTATAGAGTTCATCAAGAAAGAGTGAGAGTGGTGTAAAGATAAGTGACCTGGGAAGATATTATTCCACACGTAAAGAAAATTAAAATATTATAAAATTAATAATAAATGGTAAATAAATAAAAAATTTATTTTAAATAATCAGTAATTCTAAAAAATAAAAAAAAATTTAAAAAAAATTAGAGATTAATTTTTTTAAATAAAAAAAATCAATGATCATTTATTTACGGTTTAAAATTTCATAAAAACCAATGATATATTAATCACGGTTGTTCTAAAAACTAATATTAAATAAATCTTGACACATAAATCTATGAACTTTTTTATAAATCATCATTAAGCATTTAGAAACTTTTTAAACTACTTCAAAATATAAATTTTATTATATTGTGTACTCTTTTAGGTTCACTAGAGGTAGTGACTAATTTATACCTAGTAGTCATTCATATCTAATTGTATGAAATACCAATCCCTAAATGGGATATCATTAAAACTTTTCAATGTATAATTAAAAACTTTCAAGAATGAGATTGGTAATTCCACCTTTAGAATGTGGAAATTGGAATCCCTAAAATCAATGAAGGCCCTAATTTATCCATTATTCTCCATCATAGGTAAAATATCTATGATGTGTTTCTATTAATGTGAAAAATAATAATATGTGAGATTGGTTGTGTAATATAAAAAAATTTGAAATAATTTTGTTAAATAAAATTAATAATGTATTAATACATCTAAATGCATTCGGTGGAGTGGTTAGTACTAAGAGATTTGAGTGAGAATGAGAGAGGGTAATGTAAGGATGGGTGATTTTTGAAATGTTTTTGTGCCACTCATAAACAATATTTAATTATTAAAATATTAAAAATAAATTTTAAATAAATAGAAAATATATTTAAAATAATTAATAATAATATAAATTTTATAAAAATAATTTTAATAAAAATACAATAATAAATTTTTTAATAAATTTTTTAAAAAAAATTTTACACAAAAAATTACTGTTAATCATTTAGTGATGAATTATATTTCTATAAAACCTAATTTTAAATTATTCCTAGAATAGAAATCTAAAGATTTTTTTTTTGGAATCCATTGAGAGTTATTTAGAAACGGTTTAAAATCTCATTAAATACCATTTTTCATAGAGTGTGTAATATTTTTAGATCCCTAAAGGTAGTGACTTAATTGTCTATAGGATCCATTTAGATTTTATTATAGCTATAATACCTATTCATTAATGAGATATTTGAAAACTATTCATCACATCAATCATAAATTCCACGATTAGGACCAAGAAGTCATCCTTTGAATATTAGTGGTTTAAATCCCTGAAATCAATGAAAACCATGATCTTAATGTTCTTCTTCTACACATGGAATATATTTCAAATCCATTTAGGGTAATGTAAAAGAAAATATTTAGTGATATAAATTATGTAATGTAAAACCATACTGAAAAAAGTATGTTAAGTAACATTTATTGCTATATTAATACATGTAAATGCATTTAGTGAAGTCATTAGTACATAGACAGTTAAGTAAAAATGATTGAGATTAGTGTGAAGATGGGAGACCTTATATAAAGTTATTTTTCTATGCATAAAAATATTAAAATTGTAAAAAATAAATAACAAATGGAAATTAAAAGAAAAATATATTTTAAATAATTAATAACTATATAAATTAAAGATATATATTTTCAATAAAAATAGAATTTAAATTTTTTATAAAAAATAAATATTTAAATAAAATATATCTCAATTAATTTAGAGGAATTTTAAACTGAAGTAAAATAAATATTTATAAATGATTAATTATGTTTATAAAAATATTTTCAAAAAAATCTCGATATAGAATTCTATATTAATTTTTGAAAACATCACAAATTAGTTAGAGGCAATTTAAACTACATTTAAATATCTTTTTCCTTAGAGTGAATACTTCCTGGGGTTCTCTAATGATAGTGTCTTAATTATACTTAAGACCATTCATAACTTATTATAGCAAGAATACTCATCCATAAATGAGATATCTTGAAAATGGTTTTATCAGAAAAATCTGAAATTCCAAGATTGGGACACAGAATTCATCTTTTAAATTGTGGTGATTCAAATCCATGAAGTCAATATTAACTCAAATTTTTTCATTCATCTTCATATGGATAATATTGGTTAGTTATTTGTGGTATTCTATAAAAATATTGAGTGAGAGTTGTTTTTTAGTGTAAAAAACATTAAAAAAAGTATGTTAAATAACATTTATAGATAGATTAATACAACAAAACGTATTTGGTGGAGTGGTTATTACATAGAGAGTTATGAAAGAATGGGTGATCTGTGTAAAGATCGATAAATATCTAGGATGTTATTCTATCGTGCATAAAAATATTAATATAGAATAATAAAAATAATAAATGGTAAATAAATAAAAATATATATATTTAAATAATTAATTACAATATAAATTAAAATTTCTATTTTTAATTAAAAAATAATTTCTTTTTAAATATAAATATTTAAGTAAAAACACATCATTAATTATTTATCAATGGTTTAAACTACTATAAAAAAACCATTTTCTAAAGGATTCGTAGTGGTTTTAACAACCATCATGAAATGCCCCCATCATAGATATTTAATTAATTTTTTAGAAATCATTATGAATTATTTAGTTATAGTTTAAATAAATTCTAAATACCATTTCTCATATAGTATATACTCTTTGTTCTTCCCTAAATATAGTTACTTCTTTATTCTTAGGATCTATTCAGATGTAAATTTATCAAAAATACCCATCCATAAATGAGTGTTCTTGATAAGAATTTATCACATAAATCAGAAATTATTTTATTGGGATCGAGAGATCATTATTTGGATGGGGATGGTTCAAATTCTTGAAATCATTGCATACAAAGATTTTTCTATTCTTCTTTTTTATAGAGACAATATTGGGAATCCATTTGGTGTAATATAAAAGTTTATTTTGTGAGTATGGTTGTGTATTAAAAAAATTGAAATGTGAAATTTATATAGCTTTTATTTATATATTAATACATGTAAATGAATTTGGTGCAATCACTATTACATAGATAGTTAATAAATAAAGAGTTACAATGTTGTAAAGTTGGGTGACATTTTATGAAATTATTGTGTCATGAATAAAAAATAATAAAATAATTGAGACTATATAATAAATGGTAAGTTAATAAGAAATATAGTATAAATAATTAAGAATGATATAAATTAAAAAATATATTTTCATAAAAGAAATTATTTTTTACATATAATATTTAAAAAACATTTTCTCTAATCATTTTGTGATGGTTCAAACCGCCATTAAAAAAACTACCGAATGATTCATTATGGTTTTTAAAATCAGTATGAAATGAATCACGGAATAGAAATTTTATGGTGTTTTTCTAGAAACCATTTTGAATCATTTAGTTATTGTTTAAACCATGAATAAATACAATTTTTCATGTGTTGTATACTCCTCGGGGTTCCCTAAAATAAGTGACTTATTTTTCCTCAGGAGCCTTTCAGATCTGATTGTAACTAGAATACCCATCCATAAATGAGAAAGATTGAAAATTATTCACTATATTAATCAGTAATTCTAATATTGGGATCTGGAAGCTTTCATTTAGACTATGGTGGTTCAAATCCCAAAAATCACTATAAATCCTTATTTTTTTAGTCTTCTTCATCATAGAGACAATATTAGCGATCTATCTGGGGTAATTTAAAAAAATATTAAGTAAGAGTAGTTGTGAAATTTAAATAAATACTAAAATATATAGGTTAAATAAAATTTATTGACATAATAAATCATGTAAATTGATTTATTGAAGTGATAAGTACGTATACAATTGAGCGATAGAGGGTGAGAGTAGTGTAAAGATGGGTGACCTTATGAGAAGGTTTTTTCATGCCTAAAAAATAATAAAATATTATGTAATAAATAATCAATGGTAAATTAATACCAAATATATTTTCAACAATTATTGATTACATAAATTTTAAAATTGGATTATTAAAATAAATTACAAAAAATAAAAAAATCACTAATAACTTTAAAACGGTTTAAAACAAAGTCAAACAACTAATACTAAATGATTTAAGGTATACTATTTAGGGTGTTGTAAAGGTAGTGATTTCATTATCCGTAAGAGCCATTCAAATCTGATTGTATCTATAATACTTATTAGCCATTTAAAGATGATAATATTCATTTTTAATATATATATATATATATAATTTTCATGTTCTTAATCATTAATAAACAATGTTATTAGTGTATTTTTTAGATTGAACATTATTTCACATAATGATAGTAATTCCTTCTTAAAATGCGGTTTTACACTGTAAATTTTTTAACACCTACTAAAAAACCAATGGTATTTATTTTTTTAAAATATTTCATTTTATGGTATCCCATTATATTAGTAAAATTATATACTTTTTAATCTTCTAAATAATAAATTAGGAAGATTACAAAAGTGGTCCTTGAACCAAGAATATTATGAGAAAAGTGAATTGGATAGTATCCCAATAAAATGATTGTATAGGAAAATATTTAAACCCAATGATGCAAAAATTTGAAATGGATATAGATACAATCACGAGGAAAATTTCAACTAATATTCATCATATCTAATTATGAGTTTTAATGGTATTTCTAGGTGGCCCAAGTTGAAGATGAAATTATGAATAGATTATTTGGCCTAGAGAAGAATCCCACCATTTAAATCATATCATAAAAAAAAACTCAATTTTGGTGGAAATTTTATTGGATATATAGGTACATCTATAGATGCATTTATTATTCTATGTATGGCCCCAATTATTCCATCTATATTCTCATTTTGGAATTTCAATTTTTTTGATGCAAGCTGGATCAGATGTTTGTAAATGATGGAAAAGTCTTTTATCTATTAACTTTACACCAACCTAGGCCTAACACCAATAATTTGGGTCACATTCATAGTTGGAGGGATGACTCAAGGTTTAAAAAAATCCTATTTAAGATAATGGTGTTATAGTATTTAAGGAATCTTTGTACTTTGTTTAATTATAATGTTATGTTGTCTATTTTTCATTGTAATGTTATTCATTAAATTATAGGTTATTATAATCACCTTATTCTCTTAATAAAACATATTATTCTTATCATTTTATGTTATTTTTTTAACACATTTATACCATTTTATTAAGGTGATAATTTATTAACACAACAAAGAGATAAATCCTTCAAACAACGGTGTAGTGTTGGTTATTTCATCACTTCTTCGATTCCACCCTCATTAGTCTACATACAACTTCTATTTAGAGCATAGCATCAATGGAGGGATAAACCTATTATTTTTTGATCCACGGGAGAACAAAGGTTATATATTGGATGTAATTTCTCAATATATTATGGTTTAGTCACTTAATATAATGTACATTTTTTTATGATCTTAATACTTCTTCGTCTTTATTGAATTTTAAGGCCACACATTTCAAGTTATAATTAGAACATTTACCATTGAGTTCTCATAAAAATGATACTACATGTGTATTGGAGATTAGAAATAGTTTTGTGTTCCTTTTTAAAAAATAATTGATGAGTTTTTTTTATAACATTCAATGAATCACTCTTTAGTCTAAGAAATTGAATTCATTAAAAAGGAATTCCATCCAATTCACGAACTGTAATAACCTTGGATTAACCCTTTCTCATAATTTGAATTCACATAGTTAACTTAGTGATCATTTATACAAATATAAAATCAACCAAAATTTTCCATTATCATATCCTAAAACAATCCATAGAATTTAGGTGTATGTAGATTTATTCTTAGGTCTATGAGGATTCGACAACCAAAGCAACACTACAAGCGACCACTTAACCCAAAATACATTTTAAATTTGGGCAAGACAAAAAAAATTCAAAGTTGTTAGGGACCCAAGTAATTGACCTTATATACTCATTTTATTCTCCCCTATTTATCTTTTATCATCACATTTTCTTATCTTTTCCCCTTTATTTTTTTATTATTTACTTAGTGCATGTCTTCCGATACCCTCAACCAAACAAATCTTCTAGTTAGGGTGGATTTTCCTAGGTTTGGGGAGTCAAGAACACCTAGGGGTCTCTTTCCATTAGATCCTAATATTCCTAATACTCAAGAATCAAAAATTGATCCCATTACAAGGTAAGGTCATAAAATAAAGAAATAGATTAACTCGGGTGGGAACCAAAATGGAAATTCAAATGAGGAAGCCCCAAACAAGGGAAATATTGTTGATAAAACCATCAATGGATACCTCACACATTATTTTACTAATGCACCATTATGAATTCGACATGATACTCTAGGATAATCCCACTATATATTCAAACTCCATTTCCAAAACTACCTTCCGTCCTTATACTGGATGGAGTAAGAAATGATATACCTTCATGTATAATAGTTCAACGGCATTGTTGAAAGCATGTTACCACCCCAACAACATGAGTAGATAACATAATTCTTTTTCTATTTTAACTTAAGGATAGATAAAATACTTTTATAAAAAATATGAGACATATCAATCCACTCAAAAGTACAATTTCAAATGGAATTCTAAAAAAAATTACTTCCCCCATCACAAAATAATTTCACTTAAAAAGAGTATCGAAAACGTTTTTTAAAAATAAGGGTAGAAATTTTATGAAACATGGGAAAGGTTCAAAGCTAAACTCAACATGGTACATCATCATGTATTTTCAATCCTAGAATAATTTTTAATCTTCTATGAAGTTTTGTATCCAGTAAACAAACATTTCATTAACATGATGTGTAATGATACCTTCAAAAACAAGGCCCCACATGATTCATATGAGTATCAAGAAGGTATGGCTCAAGAAAACAAAACATGGGGAAAATCACTTTACTGTGAGAATCCACAAAAATCTAGTGTAAATTGAAATCATAGGGAAAAAGAAATCCTTATGTAAAAACTTATTGCACTCACTAGGAAGGATAAGGAGATCAATCATATGAAAGTCCATGAAATACAAAAATTTTATCCCATTTGAATTTTTTTTTTAGAAAAACATGACCACAAGTCTTTAAAATGAACAATCATCCCTTCCAAAAAGGATATTCTTTTAGGAGGACCACTAACAGAGGTCAATGTTATAAACATTCAGAATCCATAGTACTAAAACAATTTCAACCCGTTGTATAATGACCATCCAGTATTCAGTTGGAATGATAACCAACAACCCAGTCATCTATAAGAACCAATCTGTCATGACCCGTCCCCTGGGTCCCATGCCATGACTACCCGAAGCCCTCCTTACATAGGCCAGGGGTTGGTGACTAGCATCAAAAAGTTGTATCCCTAAAATGGGAAGGAATTTACTTTAAACCTTTATAAACACACGACCTAAGAACACAACAAGGTGAAACCACAGTGTTAAACTACAGTAGTAAAAGTGTGTACTGAAAGTAAAGGATACAATACCAACTGAAAAGGTACAACTACAGCTGAAAACATAAAATAACTCCCACGGTAATCCACCAGGGATCCTACCTGAAGATTTGGTACAACTCATCTACACTTCTCTCAATGTCGACTAGTCACCTCTACATACCACTTGGTCCTGGATCCTACAGTATCAGCTGAGCCGCCCGTTGTCTTAACAAGTCACAACAAGGTGTAGGCGAATCATGTGAAGGGGTGAGTATAGAAATACTCAGTAGAGACACCAAGACCCCCGAAGGCCTCTTAGAGTTCCACAAAGGAAGACCACAAGCATGATTCAAATCACAAAGAACTAAGTAAAAGACATAGCACAAACCAGATATAACTAAGTACAACAATACAGATGATTAGTCGTAAGGCTCGATCATCATACTCTGTCAAGATGCACTATTGTTGACCACATATGATCAATAGGTACTAACCCCCACAAGACCCACACATGATTGATAGGTACTAACACCCGCAAGACCCACACTAGATCGATAGGTGTTGATTCACCTAGAATCACTGGGTGCTGATTCACATAGAATCGCTGGGTGTGAATTCACACAGAATTAATCGGTGCTGATTAACACAGAATTGTTGGGCGCTGATTTACACAGAATCATTGGGTGGTAATTCACATAGAATTTATCACTGATAACTCACACAGAATCGTTGGGTGCTAATTTACACAGAATAACTGGTTGGTAATTCACACAGAATATATGGGTAGTTATTCACATAGAATCACTCTTCATTTTTCACGTCTCATCCAGACACAGGATTCCCACTCATAGTACACTTTTCACTGGGAGAAACCACTCCTCAAGTCATCGATCATATTTCAACTAGAATGAAGTCCCACAAAGAAGTTACCCAATGATCTGTCATGTCGTAATAGTTCCAATGAAGCAAACGGCGCGTCAACCGGATGTATGGTCTATAAGTTTTTGGCATTTTTTTGTCGAGGACCCGGTTGGATTTGGAGTTGACCCAACCCGATCTTAATCCAGCATCCTTCAAAACTCTTGTGAAGTATCTTAAAAGGATTTTATCACTCCAAGGATCCCAGCGCCATAGACAGTTTTTTAAACGGATGTCTGGCTCGCAAGATACATGATTTTATGTGTTTCAGAGATGGAGAGGGGTATGGGTCCAGTCCGACCAGGCCAGACCCAGTCTGGGACAACATGACTCATTTCGGATTGACCTGACCCGGTTTGGGTTGACCTGAAACGGTCTAAGTCCAACCTAGACTTGCCTGAACCATCCTAGGCAGGCCCGGTTGAGCTGGGTCACAGCGGGCTCGGCCCGCTGGGCCGCGGACCAGCCCAACCCACCTGTTGGGTGCGACCGGTCAGTCAACAAGGCATGGTGCACTGGCGCGGCTTGCTAGCTGGGAGGCCGCTAGCTCCTCAAACAGATCAAGAAGAGTCGTTCGACTCTTCGGTTAGTGGCACCACGTGGCACCGCCACATGGTTCATGGGACCCATGAGGCATGGTTCCCCCTCATGTCGCGACTTTAATGCTGCGGCTCCTTCTCCACGGTGCGTGATGGTGCGCCGCCTCACCAACTCATTTGGCCAGTTTCCAGCTACCCTTTCATGTCCGTCGCAGCTCCAATCAGTGTTTCACTCTTCCGTTGTCAGCGATCGCCGGCCACCGCCTTCGCCGCCAGCACTGGTCACTCGTGTCGTGCTGGTGAATCTTTCATGCACCACTGGGTGAACTTTGGGGGTCCGCTCTTCCTTCCAGATGCGTCTACGGTCCTCTTGGGATGTTACCGTCATTGCGCGGCTCTCGGTTTCATGGTTCTGACATGTTGAAACAACCTACCTCCAAATAATGTAAGGAATAATCAAGTTGTAGAGGGCTTAAGCCTTGTTAGTGTGACCCGCGCCCTCTGCACTATCATTATAAAAAGTTGGAGTAATTTATACATAACATTAAAATAATGATAACCCCCACTGAAATCCCCTGCTACGACCACCCGCAAATTCATTAATGGGGGGATGAATCATGGGAATTTCATGAATTAAATGACAACCCCTACCACGAGATTCTTTTGAGACGTTGTAGTGGTTGAATAAGATTACGCATTTGATGAAGTCGATGGCGTTCATCGATCCCAGTTGGTTACCTCCTGAGCTTCCGTCTCCGTCAGTGGAAGATGCCACGTCACTTCTCCAGAGGTTCCTCGCTTGAAGAATCTGTCTCAAAAATAGTACCTCGTTCCCCATTTAAATATAGGGGAGAAATGGTGTGTAACGCACTGAAGAATTAATTAGGTTTATTAATTGATGTAATTAATGTGTCACATTAATTGACGTAACTAATGTTCCACATTAATTACACGAGATTTGGTTACACAACCAAAGTGTAATCAGGCATTTAATGTCCCATATTAAATGTTTGACTACCTCTATGGTCCCCGCCACCTCTACTCAACATGTGGTATGAATAAAAAAGAAATAAAATAACAATCTCTATGTTATTTTATTATTTCTTTAAAATCCAAAAATGCTAACTTTTACACCTGACCTACTATGGTAAAAGTTAAGCCTCCCTTATGAGAATCTTGGCACTATGGATTCAACGGTGCCCTCAAATTTTTATTTCGAGCACCGGTTCAAAATATAGAAGCCCCGCCCACATGTTTAATAAATGTACCTTAAAAAAATTAAAAAAATCCATTACGGGCACACCGGGCCTCGTAATCACGCGCCATAAACTTTCGAAGGCTCTTAATAATCCCAAATAATTTTAAACAATTACATGGAATTATTTGGGTCTTTACAAAATCCCCTACCCAAAACCATATATCAACCAATTGTTGAGCTAATAAAATAAAAAAAGTATCCTCCTACAATAAACTAACCAATACAATCCCCTTACCAATTATTCCCTCACCCAATACATGAAGAGTTGGGTAAAAATGGATAAAGTAAACTCAAAAGTCTTATCACATGAACATGAACTTAAAACCATTAAACTTGAAAAGTACCCATGTCAACTCAGGCTTCCCCAAACCTAAGGGAAGAATCAAATTAAACATAAACATATCATGAACAAATTAATGAATTTACCATCGTAATAAGAGGTAAATCCATTGAAAAAACTGAACATACCATCCCAAAACCATTAAAATATTCATCACCACATGAAAATGATGAAGAACCACCCTTAAAATATGAAAAATACAATGAGAATGTGGAGGAACCACAGCCACACCAAACAATCAAACAACTTTATCCCTTCACTCAGCACCTAAGAGAAAAATCTAAATTAGAAATGAATGAAACAATGGGGTAATTATGCTCTCAGGTTATGTTTAAAACTACCCTTCTTGATGAAATCTAAACCATTATTTCTTTCTTAATGTAAATTAAGGACTTGTGAACTTTTAAAATAAAATTCTCACACAAAAACCATGTCCTTTTGGATACAAATGTGAGTACCAACATTAAAGATACCATTCCCCCTAAGTTGAAATATATAGGACATTTGTACATCAATATTGATTTAGGAGGGAATAATGGTTTGAAGGCCCATTGTGGTCTAAGGGATAGTGTTAACCTCATTCCTTCTTCCATTTATTTATAGTTATGGATTGAAGAAATATAACCCACATCTATAACTCTCCAACTTTCTAATCGTAGTGTTGGAGTTCTTAAGGGGATCTTAAAGGATTTTCTAGTAAAATTTGAAATTTTAATTTACCCTGTTGACTTTCTTCTCCTTGGTCACCCAATCTTAGGTCCTAGATAGAAAACCCCAATCAACCTTGGTTATCCATTATTATAAATAATTAGCTCAATCATATGATTTAGGAATGGGAGCATGACAATAACCACTAGAAACCTGAGCCTCTATCTGAACATTTATAATGTAAACTCTCAAATTGGGGATGATGAAGAGATTATTTAAATTTATTGGATAAGTACTATTGATAGTGAAATAGAGAAACATAATTTAATTATTTAAGGATGTTTAAGTCAATATGAGATTGATTTCTTTTTTCCAGATGATTGAAATTTCTCTCCATAGATTGAATATTTTTTAGATGATTCCTTTGATGCTTTTTTACGATCACCAATCATTGATACCATTGGTTAAATCAACTAAATTGAGTACATACCCTTTAATGACATATATTGGAACAAATTTTTGGCTGAAACTTCTATTCAAAAGGATAAAATTATATCAAGAAATTTTGAAAAAGAAATTGAGTTTGATACAAAGTCACATCTTTATTTTGAAAGTGCTAAGAAATATTATCTCTAATTTAAGGCCATTCCTTCATCTCTAAATTATGAATTATTGGTGGATAATTGACCCTTTATTGTTTTTATTTATTCCACTCATGAATCCAATCATGAAAGGATTCTTCTCGATGTCCTATAAAATCATATTAATGAAATTTTATGGACCCTTACTGATATTCATAGGAGTATAACACTCATTGGAAATCATAGGATTGTTAAACCTCAGCAGAGACTCAATCCCAATCTTATATATGTGGTAAAGAAAAAACTTCTTAAGTTGTTGAAACTGGGTATCATCCTCCCCATTATTGAGAGTGAGTTGGTAAACCTAATTCAAGTTGTTCCAAAAAAGTCTGGAATCACAATGGTCACCAATAATGATGGTGATCTTCTCCCCACAAGGTTCATTAGTGGATTCAGAGTGTGAATTGGCTATATTAAGTTAATATCAAGCACCAATTAAGACAATTTACCCTTTCCCTTCATTGATCAAGTCCTTGAGTGAGTGGCTCTTAATCTGTTCTACTAATTCCTAGATAGATTCTTAGGGTATAATCCAGTCGACTTCTGCTTATATGATCATGTAAAAAACAACCTTCCCCTGTCCACTCGACACTTTTTTGTTTAAGAATATTCCCTTTAGGTCACGTAATGCCCCTGGTACCTTCTAGCAGTGCATGATGGGAATATTCCCTAACATGGTGGGGTATTATTTAGGTATCTTTATGGATACATTTAATGGATTCCTTATAAATTTTGAAAAGGTTTTTCCTCTATGTGAGGATAAGAGTCTTATCCCAAACTATGAAAAAGTCAATTTCATGGTAAAGGACTTGTTATGGTTCATTTATTCACTAGTAGAGTGATTTAAGTTGATAAAGCTGAGGTTGATATCATTTTCCCCTTCCCTATCCAATAATTGTTAAGTAATTGATGTTATTTTTAGGATATGTTGGTTTCTATAAAAGGTTTATTAGGAATTTAAACTCTATTTCCCAACCACTTTATTCCCTTTTGGTTAATGATGAAACATTTTTATGGACAGAACACTATTAGGAATCATTCTTGACCCCCAATTCATCTCTTATATCTCCACCAATCATACATCCTCCTAATTATAAAATACCATTCAAACTCATGTGTGTTGCAAGTGACTTTAATATAGGATCTATCTTTGGAAAACATTATGGGAAAACTCCATGTTTCCTTTCTTATGCAAGTAAATCACTAAAAGATACACAAATCAACTAGACCACCCCAAAGAAATAGTTATGTTTTGTTGTCTTTTCCTTAGAGAAATCATGGTACTATATCTTAGGACCCTCCGTCATTGTCTTCACCGGTCATTCAACTTTGAAATACCTTTTTCTAAAAAATATGCCAAGGATAGAATGATTAGTTGGGTATGTCTTCTTAAAGATTTTTATTTAAGCATTAAGTATTAAAAGTTTGTTTAAAATATTATTTTTTATCACCTCTCTATGAGGGTATTCAAATACAACTCACATCACCTTTTTATGTCTGATTCATTTCCTGATGTGCACCACTACTCTGTGAGGGATTTCCCATGGTATGCTGATATAGAAAACCATTTGGTTATGGGTGAAATTCAAAAATTTCTCAAGACCCGTGCTAATATAAAATGTTTTTCTGATGTATAAGAACTTTGTGTTTGATGATCCATACTTCTTCATGTTCTGTCTTAATTAAATCATTAAGAGGCGTGTTCCTGAGTTTGAGAAATATTACTTTTTAAAATTATTTCATGGAGAGGAATGTGGGGGCCACTTCTCTACCAAGAAAAACAATGAAATGGTCCTCCAAAGTGGTTTATATTTGCCTAACCTCACTAAGGATTTCTAAAAATTTTGTCAAATTTTTCCTCAATGTCAAAAATTTGGATCCATAACCAAATGAAATTAAATTCCACACACTCCCATTCCAGTTGTCAACAATATTTCATTATAGAGGAATTGATTTCATAGGACCATTACCAAACTTTATGGTATATCACTACATCCTATTATATTTTTATTATGTCTTAAAATGGGTTGTGTACATTACCACATAGTCTAATAAATATATTGTTGTGATCTTATTCTGGAAAGAGAACATATTTTCAAGATTTAGAATTCCTAGGTCTATCATCAGTGATCATGTAACCCATTTCTGCAACCTTCCCTTCTTGAAACTCATGTATATTTTTGGTGTTTCTCACAATGTTTCCACCACCTACCATCCTCAATACAATGGTCAAGATGAGTTGGAAAATATGAAAATTAAGAAAATTCTTGAAAACAAACTATTAATAACTCTAGGAAAAATAGTTCTAATAAACTCTTGGATTCCATTTGTCCATATGATACTGCATTCATTACCATACTAGGCAAGTCACCGTATAGTTTGGTTTATGTAAAAGCATGTCATTTACCAATTGAAATTGAACATAAGGCCTTTTGGGAATTAAAAAAAACTATGTCATTTATTTGGATGAAAAAATGCAAATTAGTTATTAATAGACTTGAGGAAATTTGGATGGAGGATTATGAAAATTAAAGGATCAATAAAGATAGAGTTCAACACATAAAATCTATGAATCTCAAAGTCAAAAACATTGAGTCAGGAAACAGAGGGGGACTTAACAGAACCAACCAATGAACCAAAAAAATAGATAGATTTATGGTCCATGTTTGGCTAATGACATTAAACAAAGAGCTTTATAAGAGGAAATATGGAATTTACCAATAAATTTACTCAAGGATTGGATTTTCAAAAAAAACATGTTGGTTTTTTTCTTTCCTTTTGTTTTCATTTATTTTTAGGTAAGGTAACCTTAATTGGTTTCCATTGTGATCTAATTTATTGGTGTGTAAGATTTAGGGGATGGGGAGATTAATGAATTTTTAGGCAAATCATAGGTGTAAAAACAAAAACTAACAACATTAATGAGGCTTCTCTTGGTGACATGGACATAAAGAGATTAAATAGGAACAAGTAAAACTTCAACTTCAACCACCAGGTGAATTCATTCTAGGATTATCATTTTCAATTTACTTTTTGATTTCATCTTCTATGAATCTAACCCATTCTAAATTTCCTTTTATTTAAGTGCTAAGAAAAAAGTTATCCTATGTTGGGGGATGAATAAAAAATTGTTTTTGTGTACATAAAAAAGAGATTTGGAATTAAAAAATGTGTGTCAATGGAAGGAATAATTTCATTAACTTTGAACATGATAATACACATTGTAAAATTTGAAACTAAATATCAAATAATTTACCATGCCTTTATTATGATTTTAATCTTTGATTAAGTTCATAATCCTAGATTTTGGAATGTGTGGCTATCTAATGTGTTTCTTACCATTTTTATTTTCATAAAAAATTGTCACAATGCATGTCATTTGTATTTTGGGGTATTAGTTTGAGTTTTGGGATCCCTTAATAAATGTAATGGGTTTGGTGATCTTTTTAATTTTGACATGAGTATTAAAAAAATAAAAAAAATAAAAAAAAAGTATAATTGTGTGTAGAGAAATGTATTGACCTAATGTGTTCCTTTGAACACTTGGGGATTTCGATTCCAGAGTTTTCTGAGACATAGTTGGGACACTAAAACATAAATATCCTTTTGCGGTGGTTTTCTCACAGCGTGTTTCTAAATCACCTCTAATTTTTTTATAAATGATTTTACGGTGGTTTATTAAAAAGTGATTCTAAACTATTTTTTAACTCCCGACACTCCAACCCCCCCCCCCCCTTCCAGTGACCCCTGAAGCCATATCTCTCCTCACCGCCTCGCCGCCGACCCCCCGAAGACCTAGATCACCTACCTACTGCAGGTCCTGACCTATGCCACCGCTCGATGCTTCTCGCTTCCCCTCATCATACCTCACAGGATATAGACAATGTTTTTGTTAGATAATTACATAGTGAGTTTTAGTATTATATCTTGGAGAAGTATGAGGATAATATCCCCATTCTGAATATAGAACATTGTTTATAGGATTTTGATATTGCATTTAGCTTCATTCATGAATTAAAACTACATTGGATTCTACTGGATATTAGTATATTTAATGGAGTAATTCATCTATGGTGGATATTGTTCTTGGGTGAGTGTGATGAGAATACAATATTATGGGATGAATTATGGAAGTATGTTTATAATGAGTTCCTATCTTGGAAACATATGGTGTCAATATGGAAGGAGTTTATCTCTTCAACATAAAAGTTTTAGCATGTGAGAGCTCATATTTTGATTTAATAACCTTCTTAATTTTTCTCATGATGTTCTTCTATATGAGAAGGATATAATTTGATATTTTGAGGAGACATTATGTTCATATTTTTAAATCCAGGTCACTTTATTTCCACAATCGATGTATCTAGATGTTCTTATGAAGGTAAAACTGACATTGAATATGTGTGTGTGGACTAAATAATCTTTAGAGGGGATTCATTAGAACTTCCAAAGGATTAAGTTAATATATGGAGGCTCTTTTCTATCTAGGAAGTCAAGGTTCCAATCATCGGGAAGTCAGTATCATCCTTCTTCTTCTTATTACTTTGGAGTTATAAATTCTCTAACTACTATGAGTATATCCATTATAGTGTTCTTTTATATTCATGATTATTGTCATCAATAGTACCAATTCCTAAACATTGTTGAGTTAATGTGTGGTTTAGTTGATTAGTTCCTTGAACAACCTCAATATATGTTGATTATCATGCAATATCCCCTCGTGAAAATTGATCAAACACTAATAGATCATGACTCCCCACATCTCCACTCTCACACTCACTTTTCTACTAAGAAATATAAACTCGATGCTCCAATTATCTAGATCCCCTTTCTCGATCATAATTATTCCATCCTCTAAAAAACCCATTTATTAACATGAGTTATCTTTGTTAATATTTTTTACTTATATTTTTATTAGAATTATATTTTATATTTCATTTTCATGAAATTATTAATATATAGTTGTTCGTATGTTATCATATAATTTTACATCTTATTGTTTTTGTAGAAATGTCAAAATTACTTCACAAATGATATTATGAGTTTTTTCTTAAACAAAATATTAACTATAATTCTAGAGACCTATAAATTCCATTCATTTAATTTAGGAATATTAAGGGGAATTTATTTAACCATGAGAACCAAAGGAATGAAATATATATATTAAGTGATCTAAAATGTGAATTTTGAGTATACCATTAGATTTAGAATGGTTGGTTTACATTGTAGTACCTGTTTGGTTAGAATCTATGTTGTTTATAGAATTTGGGATTGGTTTTTTTTCATGGTATGGTTTGCACGCATAGTTAAATAGAAATCCATGGTCATGGATATTTAGAAAATAACTAATACACAATTTATAAATGGTAATGAAACTAAACAATTCATTTTATATATTTTTGGTAAATAATTGTTTTGTAATTTTTGAACACTTAATAACCCTATAGCTAAACTATAAACATGAATTCGTCTTATGAGAGTATCTATGGTGCCAAATTGTTATTAGTTTTGATTAATATTTTCAATAAACCCTTTGGAATCTATGTGTGATTTTCCTATCAAGGATCTTACTTATGAGGAATCTATATGTTTTCTATAATTTTTGGTAGGTATTTTTATAAGAACCCAATGAAATGGTTCTATTCAAAAAAATTATGAGGATAATAGGTAAACATATTTTTTGAACATATCTCAATACTTATAGAGATTCTCTCCAGTTTCCTGTCAGTTAAGATATATGAAATTTTTTATTGTGTTAATAATGGTGATGGGAAAAAAATATTTGCATCAATCATGTATGAATATCATCCTAAACATGTAATTGAAACAAAATTAAATAGAAACTGAAAAGGTATATTTAATAAGTTCTCCCACTTTCTATAAGACTTGGATTCATATACCAAATCCATGAATCCTTCCACCTGATAATTCTTGGCATGTTCTACATCTTTTTTCTCCATGTATTTCCTAAAGTAATGAGTCATGTTTAAGTTAATATTTTTTTTCATTTCATATTCCTAAATTCTATTCAATTATTATATGATTTCTCAATCCCTTACAATATTGATATCAAAGTTATGACATTATCAGTTTGTCCATCTATTTTTTTTGTAGCACGACATACAAAAAACTATATGGATGGGATCCTTGTTCTCCTCTTCTTTTATGGATATTTTCAATTTTCATGATTTTGTTTTCTTGTGGGTGGGTTCATTATTGACCATATTTATTTATATAGGAAAAACCTATTTAACATATTTATATATTTTTCAACTTGTATATATGAATCTATTTCCATATTTAGTAATAGTTATGTGTTTTAATTTTTTCTAATATTGTGAAAGAACATTGTGATATACATGGATAAAAGTTGGATCTCATTACCAAGGAACACACCTCATTATGTTAAGGGTTTGGAAGAGTTATTTAATTTTTCAATTTCCAATCGATCCGTTGAATGGAGAATAAGATGTCCATGTCCGAAATGTAAATTTAGAAGATAGTTGAATAGAGATGATGTTTATAAAAATTTTATATTGAAGAAATTACCTGGTCAATATTTGTGTTGGATTTGGCACAGAGAATCGAAAGTTACAAAAAGATTGACCACTGATCCTAGGAATTTTCGATTGGGATTGGATGCTGATTGATTCAACCCATTGGGGACATTAAGTACCAGTTATATCATTTAGCCAGTTGTTTTGATCCCTTACAATATGCATCCATGGATGTGTATACAACAAACGTATTTTAACATTTCGATGATTGTTCTTAGAAAACAAATGGCAGGAGATGATATCAATGTATACTTGCAGCCTTTAATTGAATAATTAAAGGATTTTTGGAGAAATGGTGTTGATACATTTGATACTTCTTCTAAAACAATGTTCGAAATGCATGTTGCTTTAATGTGGTCCATTGGTGACTTCCCTGGGCATGGGAATTTATCTGGTTGGAACAATTACACGGGTTTGGCTTATCCTATTTGTAACTTTTATTTTGAACCATAATGGATACCGCATATTAGAAAATGGTACTTCTTGTTCCATCAAATATTTCTCGATGCATATCATAGATTTTGGATGAACAGATCAAAATTTAATGGTTTTATTGATTGTATACCACCTCCAAAGTTATTAACTAGTTCTCAAATATTAACACAACATGGAAATATTGAAATAGCATTTGTTAAGGATAATCATTTTAATAATAGCAGGAACTAAGTTTGAAGTTCATCATCCAGTGAAATCAGAATGCAACAATGGAAGAAAACAATTATATTCATCAAACTTCCGTATTGGGAATTTAATTTGTTGCGGCATAATCTTGATGTGATGCATATTGAGAAGACTGTCTGTGACAATTTGATCTTTACATTTCTTCATGAGCATGGAAAGTTGAAGGGTCATCTCAATGATCAGAAATACTTATAAGTAATGAATATAAAACATGATATCTGGCCAGATGATAATGAAAAGTATGCTCTGGAAATTTTTGCAATGAAAAATAAGGATAAAGATATATTCCTTTGTATTTTAAAGCATTTTAAAGTATCTTATGGGTATTCAAGTAATATATTGAGGAGTGTGACTTAAATAATCTTATGTTACATGGATTGAGAAGTCATGATTCACATATTTTGTTACAATAGTTACTACCATTGGCATTGCGTACATTATTACCTAAAAAATTTACTAATATTGTACTACAATTCTGTACATTTTTCAGAAAACTATGTGAGAAATATCTACATCCAATTGAGCTTGAAAACCTTCAAGAAAGGTTTGTATTGAAACTTTGTGCAATGGATATGATATTTCCTCCATCGTTTTTTGATGTCCTGGTGTATTTTACTGTGCATTTGGTTTAGGATGTTAAATTAGGTGGAATCATCCATTATCGATGGATATATCCAATTGAGAGGTACTTTATTTATATTTATTTCATTTAAGTAAATAATTTTTTCCACTTAATTAAATGAATAATTATGTTTATTTGTTTTATTTCATAGATATCTTGGGAGTTTGAAATCATACGTGAGAAATAATGCTCAACCAGAAGGCTCTATTGCAGAAGGCTATTTGAAATAGGAGTGTCTTTCCTTTTGTTCTAGATACTTGTATGATATTGAGACAAGATTTAATAAATTTAGACATGTTTAGGACACATCAAATCAATCTCAAATACATGGTAAATCAAAAATATTTCCTTCTATTGGCCGATCAGTTGGGAGGACATCAAATGTTACACAGGCAGAAGTGGAATTATTACAAGCACATAGATATGTGATACTAAATAGTGAAATTGAAGATCCATTTATTGAAGATTTGAGAATAAAAATAACGAGATAAATGAGAGGTCGAACACGAAATGAGAAATATATAATGAAAGATGTTATGAAAGAGCCTGTAGAATGGTTTCCACAATGTGTAAGTTCATAAATATTGTAATAAAAATGAATATTTGGTTGACACATATATTTTTTAATTATAATAAATTATATTTATTTTTTTAGATCTTGAATATTGATACTCGAATAGAGTTTTCATAATATTTGAATTTTTTTGCTCGATGTCCTCTAAAACAAGTTATAATGTTCAAGGATTACAACGTGAATGGATTTAGATTTCATATAGTCAATTGAGAAGAGGTTTTGAAAACATAGCATAGTGGTATATTTATATTTTCTGAAGTGGGATACTGTAAAAATATGATAGATATTATTAAATTAATCTACCACGGGAATTTTTTTGTTTTTTTATTCAAATGTAATTGGGTCGATATTATCAAAGGTATTCAAAGAGATTCCTTGCAATTTACTTCTGTGAACTTCTCTCGATTGATGGGTGTTGGTGATCATGAAATGCCTGATCAATATATCTTATCATCATAAGAGAAAATGGTATATTATGTGAATAATGTTGTGGATAAAGTGTGGAGTGTAGTTACTCACATAAAACAAAGTGATTTTTATGATATGTGTGATGAAGTGGATGATTTTACCTCTGACATTGAATCTCATCAACGACAAGAAGTGGAATTATTTTTCGATCATGATATTGAAAATATTAGTATAGGAAGGATGAATGAAGTGGATTAATTAATAGAGTAAAAAACATACCTGATGAAGGATAAATGATTGTATGTACAGTTAGGCATTCATTTAGAAACCACTTATTTAATTTGTGAAATCCTTCATTATCATTGTTATGTATATTTTGTTTGTTAGTACTATGCATCTGTTATCATTTTTATTTTACTTTTTTTTAGTATTGTTTTTGAAATATATGTTTTTTAACATAACTTTATTTAATTAAATGACAGGAACGTCATGAAGGAAGCGATATATTGTTTAATCGACCATTACAATAGATGATGATCCATCTTTCTTCACCCCTACGACATCTAAGCCACCATCTGCTTTCCCCCTGCACTATCTCCCTCTAAACCATCTCTCACACACTCTATGAGTGTCCCTTTAATAGCTTAGTCATCACCTCCCACTTCATGAGCCTCAGTAGTGGGGGACCGATGCGCTACTTCTAATTCTTTGTGGGGATACTAGAGGGTGACTGTTATAGGTACAAATTTTAATATGAATAAATTCACTGCACATTTTTATACTAATTGTTTGTTCATTAAAGATGAAAAAAATGAAACTGTGGCGAAAATTATAAAAAATTCATATGTATGGAATATGATCTCAGAGAAGAGAGTTGTCCAATTTTATTCATGTGGGGGCCCTATGGATGACGCCACAAAATTACTTGGCTAGATTTTAGGCCAACTGGCTGCAGAGCCCGTTTCATTTCCTATTTCATATGATGATCGGTTGCATATGCCTGTAGGTTAGAAAAATGATGTTTTTTATTCCCAACTAAATGTTATTTTAATACATTATGGTGTAATTGAATGTCATGTTATTCATATTTTCGAAATGAATTTCTATGTACAGATGTTTTTCTACTTCACGGTTTTAGATGAGATAGCACGAAAGTGGACATTGAAAAATCTTGGAAAAAATGGAAATAATTTAATTAGATATTTTGGGGAGATGTCAACGATACTTTGTTGACCTCCCAATATATTTATGACAAGCTACCTGATGGGGTACCCAAAGTGAAACAGAATGTTTTTGTTGACAGACATCGTGATGAGAAGCTGATGGTATTTAAATATATATTACTATATTAATATCATTTTACATTTATACATGTATATGAAGAGGATATTCTATTGAATACATTAATATTAAATTGAATTTTTTTTATTTTAGGATCATTCAAGAAAAAATGTATCAATAAAGGCTAAGCAAGTCATCCCTCACACTACGGGGTCCAATAGTATTTCTAGAATCTGATCTGCTCTGGTAATATTTTCATTATTTTAAATATTTATAAGACAATATTATTTTATTAATACATTAAATTGTTGATTTATGTTTTTTTAATGAAGTCATAGATTTTAGGTAATGAAGAATCTTGAACAGAAGTGTGGTTAAATGTTCACCAAAAATCTGATGGAAGTTGTGTTAATGAGCCTGCCAAAGAAGTTGGGGTATGAAATCATTTTTCATTATAATAACTTATTATCAGTTGTTACTATATTAATATATATTGCTTCTAATATGACTACTATTTGATTTGTAAGTAAAAATTAAATAACTATGGGATGTATATCCAGTGTGGTCTTACTTAGTCTCCTAAGATGACCCAGTTGCTAAATTCCTTGAGAAGAAGCATCCTAGTAGAGTGCGCAGGATGGGTTTGGGACACATACCATCTAAGGTCTTTGGCAGACCAAAAGGGATTGAAGTTGTATCTACTCATGGTTGTAGTTAGTCTATACCCCAAGAGACTCAAAGAGATATTGTTTCTCTATGAAACACAGTTCAAGACTAGGGGGCTCAGATATCCACTTTGCAGAAAGCGTTGATTTATTTATACCAAATGACAACTGAATCTACCCCCGGTGGTATTTCATCGGCTGGTGGTGAGTAGGTAAATCACAAAAATTCTAAATCATTTAGTTTGAAAACTTTTATTGGTTTTATGTTTAAATATAAATATAAAATAGTATTTAATTTTCAATATAATGTTCATATGGTTGGTAGCAAGTAGTAGAGATGGAGGTGGAGAGGATGACGAGTTGTGTTCATAATTGGACCATGATTAGTTGTATTATTGATATGTTGGAAAAATATGGTAATAGTCAGTTTGTATAGGTATCATTTGTGGCACATAGTTTCCACCAAACATTTTTATAACCTAACATTTTCTTGATTTCTCATGATTCCTTTTATGTATTTTATTGATTTTTGATGTTTCCTTTTATGTATAGAATTATTAATTGTGGTATGCACCACAAATGTTGATTCTTTATTGTCATGAATCATTTTTTATGATTCATTTTTCCTAAATTTATTAGGTTTGTAATCTAGGTATGAACGATCAACCATCTTATATATTTTCTTGGTAATATCCTGTTTTTTAACTCCCTTCAAATTGTTTTTAGTGGATACCCCTTCTTTCATAAAATTTTAAAGTATTCTCTTATCATGTTTTATAGATGGCATGTGACAACTCCAACTAATGCTTTCCTCTTATTCAAATTTTGTTTTATAAGAATTTATAAATATTTGTTGAACACTTGAGTGTATTGATCCTATTAAGCTACATGAACTTTCCACATCATTAATAGTAGACTTTACAAATACATGTTGAACACTTGAGTGTCATACACTACCATAATTTGTATCTCCCCAAAAGATTCATCTGGTGGCTAAAATATATAATACAGTTCTGAAGAATGTCCTATATGGTTTGGATCATCCTTTCTAACTGCTCATTGATTTGAGGATTAAAGGTTATACACAACTTCAACTATCAACTCATATACTTCTATTATAGTTACAAAAACTATGAGGTAAAACAGGCCAACCCTGGGTGAACATCCCACTTAAACTATTAACTCTAAAACTCAGTGATAATTTTTGGACAAGTTAGTGAATGGGAAATAAGGCCTTCAATGTCTATTACTATGGAGGGCCTCCAATACAACAACTTTCCATTATTATAAATCATGGTAGGCCCTATGTGAGCATCCCACTTCAAAGCATTATAGGATCTCATAAACTCATATCTCATGGAATATGTGACCATTACCATGCTACGAACTATAAACACTCCATGTATATAAAAATTCAATCCTAAAATAGTTTCACATTCTTCCAACCTATCACTCATCATGATACATTCCAGAACAATATTCTAACTTGTCTTTACTTATTTAACCAATGGAGAAATTATCTCTAAAGACACCTTCATTGCTTCCCCTAAACCCACAACAACACCCACCAACTAGTCTTATAGTGAAGATAATATCTTATATATAACTAATGAAATATGTTCTCATATCTCCTACATTTTCTAGCCCAATTCATTTACCATTACATTTCCATTTCAAGTTGAATATTATTTATCAATGTCAAACATATACATGTACTCAATGAAATTCATCTGATACAGATTATGTCTATACAGTGAGAATATATTATATGTACTATAGGTTCCAAAGTACCCAACAAATCTCTCTCCCAAGAGGTTCTATCATGATCATTTCAATAAATGGACCACAACCAAAAACTAAAATATAGGACTAGAGTATTTCATCTTGTGGGTTTAAAGCTGATAAACCCAAAGTGACTAATTTTTCACTCTACATCATAACATATCCTAAGACAGAACCGGATGCATCACATTTCACTACTTGTCCAACATTAGGCTTAGAAATTATTAGGATCAGAGCTGACAACAACCACTTCTTCAACACTATGGAAACATCCTCACACTAGAATGTATAGTCAAATGTGAATCCATTCTTGGTAACTGTGGTCATTGATAATTCTATGTTGTAAATCTCTAAAATGATTCTCCTTTAATTCCCATACAATCCAATAAAAAATAAACAATCGATTACATTCCGTGGTTATGACTGACACCCAAATACCTCAACATACTCGAGATCAACTAATATCCTAGACCGTGAAGCCGCTATATAAAAATGTGACACTTCATGAACATAGAATAAATTTTATGTACCCAAATCATACTAAATATATTATTCAAGTATATATCATGTGATTTTTATGAAAATGTTGGTCTCTTGATATTATTTTGAATGTGGGATGTATGTGCATGTGAATTTTGGAATGGTTTGTTTTCAGGGCACTGGTAATAGGGCTGCAGATTCAGTTGCTTTTTTTTTGTAAATTAGGATTTAGCAGTGGATTTAACAATCGATAAATAAATGTATTGTCTTTAGTGGTAGTTAAAACCACCTCTATAATTTCTGTATTTTTCTATCCCTGATGGTTAAACCCGTCTCTATGAACAATAATTTATTGGAGGTTATAACTGCCGCTACACAGTTTTCATATTTCATTATTATTTCATGGTGGTTATCTTGGTTTTAGCAGTGGTTTTCCTGGCGTAAATAATATTGTTTTCTTAGCGGCGGTTTGAACCACCTCTAAAAAAATATTTTCTTTGGAAAAACCTCTGCTAAAACCATAAAAACTCATTGCTAAATGCATCCACTATGATGGATACCTTAAACCACCGCCAAATCGGGGAAACGTCTGTGTATTTTATGATAACACACAATTTAGCTGTGGTTTTTTGAAACCACCATAGAAGAATATGGAGGCTCGTTAAACCACCGCCATATCCAAAAATAACCACCACGAAAAAGGAATTTTCCTGTAGTGGGAATTTTATCTCTATTTGTGGTGATTTGAATTTTTTTGATTGAGTCGACTCAAGATTATACCTGAGTATTGAGATTCACATGGTGACCTTAGGTCTTTGAGACTGAGTTTCATCAACAATGTCTCATTATATGGGTCGACGTGATTGAGAGGAATATCAATTATAATGAAAAAAAAGAAAAAAATAAAAAAAAACATTAATACTAATCTTAAGTTTAAAATTTGATTCCACCTAGTGCTTCTATATTTTACCCCTTGAATAAAAATGAAACCACCTGTCTATTTTGATTAAAAACACATAATCATGATTAATTGAAATTGGATGAAATGTGGTGATGAATTTGAATAAATGAATAAGATTAGGATTGGGATATTCTTATGAATCTGTCTTGTTTTAAATGATTTTTATGGGTTTCATAACTGTTTTTTAGGATGTCTTTTTGTGGAAAATGTGTATTTAAATGTTTTTGGAAAAGGGAATTCAAATTTCATATTTTTGAGATACAATTTTCTGAGGACTAGAAACAATCATGTTGGGGGTGTGATTATCCACTGAAAGAGAATAATATTAATTTTAAATATATATATATATATATATATAATTATCATGTTCTTCCTTATTTATAAACACCATTATTAGTTCATTTTAAAAATTGAACATTATTTCACATTATGAATGTAATTCCTTCTTAGAATGCACTATTACATGGTACATTTTTGAATACATACTAAAAGAACCAATGGTCTTAATTTTATTATCATATATCATTTAAATTTCTCTCATTTGATGAGAAACATTCTATCCTTCTGGATCTACTAACGAATCCATTTGGAAGATTACCAAAGTCGGCCTTGAACCAAGAACATTCTCGGTGAAGTAAACTAGATAGCAGTCCAATAAAATGACTCTATTGGCCAAGATACAAGACCAATAATGCTAAAATTTAAACTGGAGATAGATATAATCATTAGGAAAAATGCATATAATAGTGACCAGATTTAATTATGAGCTTTTAAAGGAGTTATAGGTCGACCATGTTGAAGATGAAATTTTGAGCCAGCTTCTATGGCCTAGAAAAATATCCCATCATTTCAATAATGTCTCAAAAACCCAAAACCAATTTGGAGTGAAATATTTTTGAAACTCATAGGAAATTATGATATTCATTTTCTTCTTATATGGACAACCCCAATTCATCCATTAGAAATGTCTTTTTGGCACATAATTTTAATGGATTTAAGATGGCTTGTATTTTTTTCAAAGGTGTAAAAGACTTACTTACATTAACTTTACACCCACCTAGGATTACCACTATTAATTTGGGTGAATTTAAATATTTTAGTCTTGAATCAAGGCTTCAAAAATTCTTATTTAACGTATTGGTTTTAGATCATGTAGGGAATATTTTTACTTTGTTTCACTATATTGTTATGTTTTCTCTTTGTCATTGTAATTTTCATATTTAAATAATATGTTATTATAATCACTATATCCTCTTAATAAATAAATTTTTTATTCAAATTGTCTATCCTCTTTTGTTTAAATGTTGATAATGTTTCATTAGGGTCTAAGTTTATTTTCACAGTGAAGAGATAAATCCTTCATATAATGGTAAAGTATTCATTATTTCATTTATTTCACTCCTTCAATTATTCCCTCATGAGTATTATTCCCACATTCATTGAGAGAATAGAATAAATAGATGGATAACCCCCTTATGGTATTATCTAGTGGAGTATAAAGGGTCTATATTGGATGTTATTTCGAACTCTATTAATGTTTAATCACATCTTTTAATTATGAGTTTTGTTCGATGATCTTAATACTTATTCATCCTTGTTAAATTGTAAGGCCACAAAAATTAAGTGATAATAAGAACCTTTACCATGGAGTGCTCATAAAAATGATCATCCAAGTGTATAGGTGATTATAATTTTGTATTTTTATTAAACCAATAAGTGATAAAGTTGTTTTTATCTCTTTAAATGAATCACTCTTGAGTCTAGAAAATTAAACTCATTACAAATAAATTTCATCCAATTCATCCCTTGTAATAAAATAGAATCAACCATTTAAAATAATCTTAATTCACATATATCTCCTAGATCTCATTTAAACCCATTTAAAATTAACCCATATTTGACCACTCCATATCCAAAAACAATCCATAGAATGTACGTGTCTGTAGTTTTCTTCTGATGTCTCTGAGGATTCGATAACCCAAGCTACACTAAAAGTGATCACTTAACCCTAAAAACTTGTGTAAATTTGTTAGACACCAAATAACAATCAATAAATGAGAGATATTAAAAAAAATTATCACATCAATCAGCAGTTCCTTGATTGGGACCTAGAATCCGACCTTTGGATATTGGCTATTCATATCTATGAAATGAATGCATACCCTAATTTTACCTTTATTTGTCATCATAGTGAAAATATTAGTGATCCATTTCATGTGATATAGAACATATTGAGTCAGTGTGGTTGTGTAATTTAAATAAAATATTAAAAAACATGGCTAAATAACATATATTGATATATTAATACATGTAAATGAATTTGGAGGAGTAATTAGTACTCGAAGAGTTAAATGAGACTAATTAAGAGTAGTGTAAGGATGGGTGACCTTATTGGAAGATGTTTCACCATGTATAAGAAATATTAAAACATTAAAAAAATTAAATAAAAAATATTTTAAATAATTAATAATAATTAAATTAAAAAATATTTTCAAGAAAAATAAAAATAAAATATTTCAATTTTTTATTTAAATAGTGAAATAAAAAATTGTTTCCAATCATTTATAACCAATTTAATTCACCATGAAAAAATAACCTCTAAATAATTTATAGTATTACTAAAATTCACTGTCAAATGACACCCACCAAAAAAACAAGAAACATTTTTTAGAAATCATTTTGAATCATTCAGTGGTGGTATAAACCAACGTTAAATATGATTTTAATTATACTTTATACTCCTTGGGGTTCCTTATGGGTAGTGACTAGGTTATCATCATAATTTAATCAAATTATATTTTTTTATAAAATACCCATCCGTAGATAAGAAAGCTTGAAAATTGATAAGAACATCAATTAGAAATTCAATGATTGGGATCAAGAGCTCTTTGGAAAATGGCTGTTCAAATACCTAAAATCAAGGGAGACCTTGATTTTGTTGTTCTTATTCTTCTTCATAGAGACAATACTAGAGATAGAGTTCGGGAAATTTAAAAAGGTATTTAGTTAGATTGGTTGTGTAATTTAAAAAAATATTGATGTGTGTAGGTTAAATACAATTTATTGATAGGATTATATATGTAAATCGATTTAGTTAGGTGGTTGATACTTAGAGAGTTAAGATAGAATGAGTAAGAGTAATGTAAAGATGGGTGACATTCTAAGAAATTATTGTGCCATATATAAAAAATTATAAAATGGTAGAAAACAAATAAGAAATGTTAAATACATGAAAATTATATTTCAATAATTAGTAATTATAAAAATTTAAAAATTCTATTATTGATATAAATAAAAAATATATTTTTAAAAATTAAATATTTAAATATAAAACTATCTTGAAAAAAATCGTTGATAAATGATTTAAGGAGACTATAAAAACCATCTTGAAATAATTCTCAACATAGAACATCATTTCAATTTTCAGAAACCACCATGAATTATTTAGTGGTGTTTTAAACTAAGATTCAATACCATTTTTATTATAGTGTATAATCTTTGGGGTTCCCTAGAGGTCATGGCTTATTTATCCTCAATTTCTATTCAAATATGATTCTAGCCAGAATACACATCCATATATGTGAGAGAATAAAAACCATTTATCATATTAATTAATAATTTCATGATTGAGACCAAAAGGTCATACTGTGAATATTTTCTATTAAAATCCCTATAATCAATGCATACTAGGATTTTCCCATTCTTATTCTTGACAATAAAAATTTTACCAAACTATTTGGGGTAATGTGAAAAATATAGAGTGGTAGTGGTCATGTAACATAACAAAATATTGAAATAAGTATTTAAAAATCATATATTGATATATTAATACATAAAAACGTATTTGGTGGAGTATTTAGTATATATAGAGTTAAAAAATAATGAGTGAGAGTAGTATATAAATGGTTGACCTAATAAGATTGATTTCTTCCATTTGAATGGTTTTGGGGCCTGTGGCTACAGTTGGTGGGCCAAGGATTTTAAATTTTTTCATAGATGGGTCGACAAGACTTGTCAACACCAATGATCATAGCCCTAGAAAGGTACGAGGATCTTGCATAAATTATAAAGATCAGAAAATAAAACTGAAAACATACCGATCTAAAATCCGAATCTGCGGTTGAATGCAACTTGTCGAAGGTGATCATTGCTTCACTAATCCTACATATGAACCCTCTAGATCATCCACACACACTTCAAAAATCCCCTAGAACATTGACCTTCAAATTTTGGGTGATGGCATGGGGATCTGATGATGCTTTTGATGTCCTAATGATCACCGCATCGAGATGACTTTGATGCGTGAGAAAGATCTTGAACCGAGTTCTTGAATCAACAACTTCTCTCTCTAGGAAGTGGGAGGAGAGATTGGCTCTCATTTTCATTCCATGAAAATGAATGAATGGTAATAATAGCCACACAAGAGAGGGATACTCCTCTTTTATTTATAGTGGTGTTGCAAAATACCCAGTTGGGTTCCTCAGCCCTTGTAGATTTCAACGCCCACTATAATAAATAATAATGATGAACTAAATTGCACCAATACTATTTATTATTTTATCACATACTTATACTATATAAAAAATATATTACATGATAAAAACTGAGTCATTTTACTCGACTCTCTATCCCGATTAATATTAAATGAACCTTGAATATTAAAATAATATTCATTTGTTTAACATTATCTCATATTTTCTAACATGTAAATAAATTAAATAAATTCAATACCAAATATTCATAACATGAATATTAATGAATTTATTTAATTACTGGTGATCTATGTGGTGGGTCCCACTATGTTCATACACATATTCAACTAAATAGGGTAGATTCTTGATTACGTTATTGTGTGTGACCCTCTATGCCCTTATCTCAAGAGCATTGAATAAAATCCAGAAACCAAGCTCTGAGTCTAGCAACCCATCATATCTCTTAAAGGGGTTATGACTGTCATAACAATGAAAACCAACCTATGAACATTGAATGTGTACTATAATATCTATGTCATTAAATATCCCATAATGTGGGATCCACACTTGTGTCATCGTCCTTTGCTTTCTTTACTTTTTTTTATATATCCAGATGGATTTACCTTTAAACTTCTATGGACAAAGACTTATTAAGATAGCACCATCCTGAAAAACCAATCCTAAGATATACAACTTCCTAAACATGGAAGCAACTAATCCTTTATAGACCATTCAACCAATTTCATACCACCAATGACGCACCAAACACAAGCTACCTCGCCACAATTTCAATACCTTGGTTTTCTTATTACATCAAAGTACGCAATAAATTGGTACACACTGTTAATGATCTCAAGTCCAAAGAGAAATACACATGTTCATAGATATGAACAACCAAAGACATCCAAGACATGTGGTGTTCCAATTGGCTGGTCATTCCTCATTATCTCACTAGTAGAGAACACCAAGTGCAAATTTCATGAGAATAAGTCTTAATGCTTATGATCCCCCAGCACCTGATTGTCAGACATCTACTATTTCAAGTCAGTAATATGTATCTATATTATAGAACATATATTTAATATTAATCTCATAGTATCTCATGGCTCTCATTATAACCTAGGATTTAATATAACCTTTCGAAATGAAAATTAATATTTGTACATTACCATTTCAATAGTGGATGTAGAAAAGTCTAAACTATAGTATAAATATGATGTCATGTGTAACTAACTATATACATGATATGGTAATCAAAATTATGGCATAGTTGGGTCTAGGTCGCCCGTTATTTCAACACTTCCACTTTTACTAGAGCCAAATTGCTAACCAAACATTTCAGATACTCGCATGATAAAGATCATGCTTCTGCTGAGTTATGGATTTAACTATTGGGCCTACCACATTTTCACAGTGTGGCATATCGGTTGTATATGAAATCATATCCTTGAGTAAAACATCTCAATATAAGGTATACCTGAGTATATCACTATTTTCTATTGTCATATCTTGAAAATGTGGTTTTTAAGAATATCATAATTTACATTATGATAATACTTTTATCTCTATGTGTTATTCTAAGAACAAGAAAATATAGTTTCATTTAACTACTTCTTAGCTGCCTTAGAACCTCCAATGTAATCAGTATTTGTAGATATAGATACCACTATCTTTTATGAGCTTAACTTTCTCATTACCTTTTCCTGGTTGTGATACTAGATCGAATTGATCTAAGGATTACTGGTTTGTGTCCCAAAAAAACTAGTATACCTTCTTCTCTATATACCAGGTATATATCATTTGTACTCCCCGAAGCATAAGATGATAGTTCTGACTACACCGCTTGTAGTTCTCCTAGATATAATTGATATCTACCTACTATAAGTTACATCCTGGAAGTATCAATTCTTTCACATAACATGGAATATGTGATTAATCCATCACTGAAGCATATGGTACTCAATTCACAACCTTAATCTCTTCCATGTTCCGAACATATTAACCTGGAGAGATTATTCCATGTGAGATTGGCAATAATTCTGAACATTAATTGTTCCAACTTTTATTATTCAATATAATTCCACTATATATAATATTGAATAGGACCAAGCAACTGTTAGATCTATATCTGTAGATCATGTTCCCAAGAACATAGTCTTCTAATTTAAGTCAATCACTTGACAATTAGTTTTATCATGATTTTATCTAACTGTAAGATCAATATATGTTTTACATATGTTGTCGAACATATTTATCTTGAAAAATTTGGAACTCCAACTAACATTTGGCAGACACAAGGCAAAGATTCATTCAAAATGAATGATCTAAGATATTGTTGCTTACTTGAATCTTGAACTGGATTTCAGTAAATTCCAACCTTCATTGGAATTCGATGGTGTTATTATCCCTTCCTGGTTTCATTGTATAGACACCTTCCACAAAGATGATCTTGACATCCAATGTCCAATAGAATGATCTTAGAAGTTTTGCTATGGCAATTAAGATTCTAATGGATTTAGGAATAACGACTTCTAATAACCAATCAATACTTATTTATACTTCCCTTGTACAAACCATGTATCAATTTACATGAATACCCACCATGGTATTCAATTTATAATCCCCTCTGCATTTTGATACCTGTAATCCATTATTGAATTTTTAATTATATTTTTAGTCTTAGATAATTTCTATATGATGCTTTCTTTTAAGAGTTATTATTCTTAATGAATAATTTTTCACCATCCGTGGTAAATATAAAACCATCACCATGGTTCCATCCTACCTACACAGTATGTTTCTCTAGAATGTTACTATTCCACATGTACTTGTGGAACTTGTTCTTATTCCAACCATTTTCACATCCAAAGTATTGACTAAGTTCAAGTCAATTCATCTCTCACTATCTCTAATAGAGATGTGTACCCTTATATAGAAATCTAGTCTATTACCTGGCTGCATTTTTTATATCTTAGGGATTTGCATAATATCCTATGAAACTTTTTGGATATTTACTCAGATGCACTCTGTGTTTAGCTTGATTCATGTTGGTTTATATATTAACAAACACTTTGCATGAAAACACATGATATATGAAATAATGGATATTCATCATACTATGACTTGTATGATATCCATTTATCATTTATAGTTGGTATATTGGTTATGGGATTTCATCGTTATTGGCAAATCACATCATGATATCTGATGGATGTTTCTGCAATTTGCAACATTGATACTCCATACATCATATACCTAAAGAATAAAAAGTATGTTTAGGAATTACTACATGCTACATATTTTTAAACAATGTTAACATGTAATACTCATCATCAATCCACCTTATGAACATCAATATCATGATGTAGATAAGGTAATATGGGTTTAAGAATTAGTCCATGCTACATTATCATGATTTGTGATTGTTTGGTTAGGATATTCTTTGGCATGCCAATCTGAAACAACTTATATCTTATAACCATGCATATACTTCACTATTACATTCCTTAATAACTTAAATCAATCTTATGAAGTATCTTTACCTCTAGCTTTCATTTGGAATAGTTCAGACTATCTCGTTGAACATAACCCGGAAGCTTTGTGGAATACCTTAATTTCTAGAGGATTCTTTGTTTAAACTAAAGATGTCAATAATACTAATGGTTTTTAGCTATGCTAATCTAAAATACCATACTGGGTATATTTTGGATGTCCACTTTTAGTTTTACTTGACCAAGAATCATCTTTCCACAACTAGATAAGTCTTACATTTTATATTCATCATGTATTACCTTTGATTCAAGTATGTCTAAACTATTTTTGGAGTATGTTATACCATAAAAAACATTCATTCCTAAACTTGGAATAATTTCTAATTATGACTAAAAGGACATGTGAGATAAATTTTTTGGTTATACTCAACAAATTGTTCAACTAAAACCATTCACTATGAAATTAGAAGTTATGTGTTTCTCACCACAAACTTAGGAATCACCCTTTCACAGCTACTTGGAGAAGACACTTTACATTTTATATTGTTGTTACACATACTAGGTTACTATATTATAATACACCTATTTTATTGGAATATCTTATTCAATAATAAAAAAGTGTGTTAGAAACATTAATTTATATTGATGAATATACAAGAACGCGAAGTGGGTACTTGCTTCTTTTATTTCAGTTCATTGGCTTTCGAACTTCCAAAAATTCATTTCATTATATGTGATGAAAATAAACACCTGTTAAATAACAAACATCTTTTCTTTGATGTACATTATGAAGGTGCCTTTGGCGTAACTTTTTATACGCCTTTTCGCCTTGTCTTTCAGTTTATTCTCCATAAGAAAAAGATGGTTTTATCTTTAATATTCTTATTACTTTTTGAATGTTACCTTAACGGTAATGAAGAGATTACTATATACTATTCATTTATTTCCTTAATCCAAACTAGATTAATTAGGTGTAAAATGTATAAGAATGGGATTCCATGAAAGATTACGGACTTTCTATCACTTTACACAAATCATGTTCAATCATCACATTTGTATCTTGCTTCACTTTCTCCATGGAAATTTCTTGGAGATGAGACTACATGTAACATCATCCATGCCATGATGTAGAAACTATAACTAACATCAGGAATTGATGATAGAATTGGGACAAAAGCATCAAATTCTTGATTCATGAGTCGAATATAAGCAAATTTACACTCTCACTTACTGAGGTGGATCAAAAAATAGGGACATAAGCACCTTGAATTTCTGTTATAGTAATATTGTGTGTGAGCACCTATATTACATTTTGGAAATTCAAGCCAGTTTAGACATTATCATTTTCCTATCTTTATCACATTTTTTGTGTGGTATTACTAACCATTCTCTACAAATACACTTCATTATATTAGTACTTTTTCTGTTGATTACTGAATGTGACATTACCGATTAATTTAATCATTAAATGTATCCCACATATTAATCGAATTCTAGGAACCCTCTATACTAGAATCAGAAAACTCTATTGTTTTAGTATTCTGGTGGAAAGTATCACTGAACCTCTCTCATAGTCTACAAGCTATGGTTATGCCACTACTTGGAGGGTTCAAGGTAGACGTTGGGCTGTCCAACCGCATTAACTCGTGATTCCTTGATCTATTGAGTGAAGTCCCAACTTTAAAATCATAACTTGATTTACTCAATGCTTGCCTCTAAAATTAAAACAAGCTAGATATAGAATTTTTTTTGCTACAATTTTAGTTAAGTCAACCCACCACCCTAATAAGAACTCCCCGATAGTAAGAGGCACCCTTAGCTATGGCATGACCGGCACCCCAAACACCCGGTTTTGATCAAAATTGAATGATGGAAGGTCGTAATGACTTAATATTACTTTGATGGTTTTGTATTTTTCCTTTGATGAATGTAGTCCATTTTTATTAATCTTGTCCATCTATGTTGTTTCTCTCACAACTGAACATTAATATAAAAACATACGTCGCTTCTTTGTGCATTTTATTATTTATTATTTTATGTATTCTCCTGGTGTACTAAAATGCATAAAATAATAAATAAATGCATAAATTTAAACTACTACCTAGCTGGTCTTGAGCATCTAAATGACATAAGGGCATCATATCTCAGTTGAAGCTTGACTCATAATGCAGCTTGCTCCCATCATGTATGTCTGTTTCTCTTCTAAATTATCACATAGTCTTGGCAGGATCCACATCATTTCTTGGATTACCACCTCATCTTGGTGGGATCCATGTGTCATCTTGAACCATCTTGATCAATGTACACCACCTCATCTTGGCAGGGTCCATGTCATTCACCTTCCTCATCTGAAGTACAAAGATACCCGTATGCAGGTGAGGGGAACTAGTGGGATAAATGTACATCTAGTAAAAATTGGGCGCATAGGCCCTTATACAATTGAACCAAAAAGAAAGATAATGTGTAGACCATCTATTTAATTAATTACAATCATCACATGTAGTTAAAATAATTAATTAAATACGGCCATACCAGGGTTGGTTCTCAAGACCATAATGTGGGTTAATAATGTGTGATAAAATTAAAATGCATTAAATAAGTACAAGGGTTATATAATTAAATTAAATGAATTAATAAATTAAAAAAATTATAATTCATCAGTCCCTTAATTAATTTAATTTTTATTAAAAAAATAAATTATTTAATTTATTTAATTTAATTGCAAAAAATATATTAATTTATATCCCCGTGTATTAAAATAATTAACCAAAATTAATTGTAATTAATTTAATTTTGATAATAAAATTAAATTTATTAATTTTGATTAATTTAAATGGATGGTCCTGAAACATCAATGCACGGCCTGTGTGGGTAAGGTCAAACCCATGTAGGGCTATACAAGGATGTGCAGGGCCAAATTGGGCTAGGTAGATCGGCTCAGACTAGGGCCAATTTTCCCTGAAGGAAACAAACTTGTAGGAAAAATAGTACCTCTTGGAACTAGACCAGAGGTGTGGGGGAACACGGAGAACCTATGTCTGATCCAAAGGTGAGGGCGGTCGAGGTGGGCAGTCACATGGGAGAGGGTGGCGGCCAACTATAAGGCGGGTCGCACGGGCTCTTACAGGGATGACGGTGGGAGCTTAGGGCAATCATGATCTAGCCAGAAGGGAGCGATGTGTGGGGCTCCGGCACTAGGACTGGGAAGCCACCGGCAAGTGGAAAGTAGGTCAGGAGGAAACGGCCGGATGATGCGAGGTAGGGTGGCGTGGCATACGACCTAGAAAAGAGGTAGCGGTGCGAGGGTGCTCGGGGCAGCCGAGGGGGGCGGGTGCCACTTCCGGGAGGTAGGGTGCCTGGAAGTCAGAGTCGTTGTAGCCTTCAGTGGGAGATGGTGGGATAGCCAGCAGACTCTCAAGTTGGGAGGCGACCCAAGAAGGGGACAGCGGTTGGAACCTAGAGGCGGCAGCTGAGAGGATGTTTGGAAGACTGGCAGGCAGGTGGGACCGCAGCCATGGGTTCCTGTGCAGGCGGACGGGATATGGCTGGGGTGCGGCTGGCACTGCCTGCGCGGGCGGTGGCGTCGCCAGTGGAGGGTGGTGTCTCGCTGCACTGTGAGGTGCTGGATAAGGCCGAAGTCGCGACTGGCTCCGGTACAGCGCCGCTGCTGCAGAGGGGAGGAAGTCGCATGTGTGCGGTGGTCAGGGTGGCCAGGAGAAAGGCCAGGAGGCAACGATCGGGGGGTTCCGGCGTGAGGCGGGGTCGCGATCTTTCTAGCATTGGTCACCTTGTGTGAGGTGGGTGTGGCGTGCGGCGTGGATCGGTCTTGCGAACACAGAGGGGAGGTGATCTCCTTGGGGGTTGGCAGTTGTTCACCCATGAGGAGGAAGGGGAAACCCTTTTTTACTTTGTTTTCTCTATATGCCCCCCTCCCTTTTTTAATTTTTTATATTTTTTTCTTTATGATTTATTTTGAAGCCTCTTCCTCCATTTTTTTAAAGTCACGTTACCTTTTTTTATTGAAGTCAAGTCTCCCTAATAATTGTTTTTGGGTTTTTCCACACCCAATATTACAAAGGCTACTTAGCCTTTAAAGTATTATAATAATATTATTATTATAATAAATTAATAACATAGTATTATTATATCATTATAAATATAAAATCAATATTATAATAATAATATTATTATTATTAAAATTATTAAAATTGTAAAATTTATAATTTCCATATATTCATAGTTATATCCGATGACCTACGCTAAGACGGCTGGAAACATGTTTTGAATGATGCGGCGATTCCTGAATGTGATCTTCTCGGGTGGTGTGAATCCTTTGTTTTTTAACATTAAATTATGCATACTATGTTTTTGATTCCCTCTTGTTGTAGGTTACCGCTCAGCCTTAAAATCGGCTTTTGAAAACCAAATAAAATTGAATTTTCAGGTCAAAATAAATAAAATTAAAAATAAATAATAATAATAATAATTCACACCTGTGATCAAACCGCAAATTCGAACCAATACAAAAAATTAAAATGGCCATAACATGGCCATTCAAGATCAGATCGACAAAAGATTTGAATCGATGAGACCCTTTTTGAACCCTCTACTTAAATTTAACGAAAATTTACTTTTATTGACTCAAAATATTTACGGGATCTCTTTGATACCACTAAAAAGTTCTGGGGCACGCAGCGGAAGCCGGTGTGGCGGGGATTTTAAAAATTTTCATGGACAGGTCGACAGGACTAGTCGACGCCGATGATCTGAGTCCCAAAAAGGTCCTAGGATATCTCATAAATTATAAAGAGGGAAAATAAAACTGAAAACATACATATTTCAAGTATGAATCACTATTCTACTGTAACTTGCCGATGGTTATTGTTGCTTGAAGGATCCAAATAATGAGCCCTCTAGTACATCCACACATGCTTCATAAATCTGTCGAAATGTCCATCGTCGAATTCTGGGAGCTAGCGCAGCGATCCAACGACGCTTTCGATGTCCCAATGATCACCGCATCGAGATTCCTTCGATGCTTGAGGAAGATCTTTATCTGAGTTCTTGGATCAACTACTTATCTCTCTAGGAAGCAGAATGAGAGAGTGGATCTCATTTTCATTCCATGAAAATGAATTAATTGAAAGAATAGTCACACAAGTGAGAAGCCCTCCTCCTTTATTTATAGTGGTGTTGCTAAATACCCAGTTGAGTTCCCCAACCCCAGTATATTTCAATGTCCATTATAATAATTAATAATGATGAACTAAACTACGTCAATACTATTTATTATCTTATCCCATACTTTTAATATATATATATATATATAATATTACATGATAAAAATCGAGCCATTTAACTCGACTCGTTAACCCTCTTAATATTAAACAAATCTTTAATATTAAAATAATATTCGTTCGATTAATATTATCTCATGTTTACTATACATGTAAGTAAATTAAATATATTCAATCCCAAATAGTCATAACATGAATATGAATGAATTTATTTAATTATCGGTGATCGATAACTTAGAAAATACTCGAACTCTATGGTGGGTCCCACTATGTCCATATACTTATTCAATTGAATATGGAATATTCTAGAGTATGCTATTGTTTGGGACCCTCTAGGACTTTATCTCGATAGTAGTGAATAAAATCTATAGACCAAGAGCATAGTCTAGAAACCCATCATGACCCCTAAAGAGATAAAGACTGTCATAGCAACGACAACCAACCTATGAACACTGACTGTGTATTATAATCTATTTTTCATTAAATATATGATAAAGCAGGATGCACACTAATGTCATCATCCTTTTCTTTCTTTACTATTTATTGATCTATCCATATAGATTTACCTTTCTACTTCTTTGGCTTATTAAGGTAGAACCATCCTGATCAACCAGGTATGAGATATAAAACTTCCTAAACTTGGAAGAAACAAATCCTTTCTTGATTATTCAACCAATTTCAAACCACAAATGATGAACCCAACACATGCTACCTCGCCACAGTTTCAAAACTATGGTTTTTACCTTGCTTCAAAGTACGCAATCAATTGGTACACACTGGTAATGATCTCAAGTTAGGAGAAAATTACATATGTTTGTTGATAGAAACTACTAATGACACCCAAAACATGTGGTGTTCCTCTTGGTAGGTCTGTCCTCGTAATCTCAATACCACAGATCATCAAGTGTGAACTTCATTAGAAGAAGTCTCAATGCTTATGAGCCCACAACACCTGATAGTCACGCATCTACTGTGTCCAATTAGTAAGATGTATCTAGACCATAAAACATATATTTAAGATTAATTTCATAGTTTTTCAAGGTTCTCTTTATAGCTTGGGATCTACTATAACCTTTCTACATTACAATTAATCATTGGACATTACCATTTCAATCGTGGACACAAAAAAGTATACACTTTAGTGGTAAGATGACATCATGTATAACTAACAGTATACATGATATGGTAATCAAAAGTATGACATAGTTTGGTTTAGGGAACCCACTATTTCAACACCATTAAAAATACTAAAATAGTAGAAAATAAATAATTACTAGTAAATAAATACAAAATATAAATTAAAAAATTAAAAAATTAAAGAAATTATTAAAAAATAAATATTTAAATAAAAACACTATTAATTATTTAGAAATGGTTTAAATGGACATGAGAAAATTGTGGCTAAATTATTTATAATGGTTATAAAAATTTCTTTGAAAATACACAGGGCATAAAGAACTCGGACCTTTTTTAGAAACCATCAACAATCATTTAGTGGAATGTTAAACCACATTTAAATTCCATATTTTTTAAAGGGCATACTTTGGGGGGTTCCCTATGGATAGTGAATTTTTATACTCAAGAGGCATTTAGATCTGATTTTTTTCCCGAATACCCATCCATAAATGAGTGGTCTTGAAAATTTTCTAACACTTCAATAATTAACTCCATGATTGGGACTGTGAATTCTTTATTTAGACTTTGGTTATTTAAATCCCTTAAGTCAAGGCAGACCTTGAATTTTTCATTCTTATTATTCATAAGGTAAGTATTAGAGACCTATCTGGGTGATTTAATAATATATATTGTGAGACAGGTTGTGTCATTTAAAAAAATGCAGTATATATGTTAAATTTCATTTTTTGACATCTCAGTATAGATAAATGTATTTGGTGAAGTGGTTAGGACATTGAGAGTTAAGATAGAATGAGTGAGAGTAAAAAATATGGGCGACCTTTTGGGAAGTTGTTGTTCCACACATAAAATATATTAAAATAATGTAAAATAAATATTAAATGGTAAATAAATACAAATCAAATTTTTAATAATTAATTATGAAAAAAATTAAAAAATTTGGGTTGTTAAAAAAATTTAAAAAAAATCATAAAAAAATAATAAAAAAATTTCTAATCATCTTGATATGGTTTAAAACGCAATGAAAAAACCATTGGAAAATAATTCTAGGTAGTTTTTTAAAACACCATGAAAAATAATCATACATCTAAATTCACATCATTTTTTAGAAACCATCAAAAATCATTTTGCATTGGTTTAAACCATCGTTTAATACCAATTTTCTTATAGTGTATACTGATTGGGGTTTCCTAAAAGCAGTGAATTCATTACACTCAAAATTCATTCTGATATGATTGTATCTATAAAATCTATTTTTTAAATGGGAGAGCTTACAACTATTTATCACATCAATTAGTAATTCCCTGATTGGGAAAAAAAGAATTTTCTTTAGACCGTAGATGTTCAAATCCTTGAAATTAATGTAGACCCTAATTTTGTTCTTCTTCTTCATAGGGAGAATATTAAATATCCATTTCGAATAGTGTAAAAAATTATTGACTCTTAGTGGTTGTATAATGTAAAATATGTATTGAAACATGTAGGTCAAATACAACTTATTAACATATTCATACATGTAAATGAATTTGGTGGAGTGATTAGTACATAGAGAGTTATGTGAGAATAAGCGAGAGTAGTTTTAGGAAATGTGACCTTTTAGGAAGCAACTATTCTAAACATTAAGATATTAAAATTATATAAAATAAATAATCAATGATATATTAAAAATATTTTACATAATTAATAATTAGATAAATTAAAAAAAATGTATTTTTAAAATAAAAAAGAATAAAAAAGTTATTTTTTAAAACAAATAAATATTTATATAAAAAAAAACCACTAATCATGTAGTAAATAGTTTAAACTACTAGGAAAAACTTTTTCTAAATTATTTATAATGGATCAAAAAACTTCTTTGAAATTATTCATGACATAGAAATCCATAGCATTTTTAGAAATCATCACGAATCATTTAGTAATGGTTTAAGCCTTTGAAAAATATAGTTTTTCTTCATGTGTATACTCCTTAGGGTCATCTAAAAGTAGTGATTTATTTATCCTTAGTGGTCATTGAAATCTATTTGTAGCTAGAGTACCCATCCATTACTGAGAGAGCATGAAAAATATTCATTTTATTTATTTGAAATTCCATGATTGGGACCAACAAATATCCCTTTAGAAAATAGAGGTTCAAATACTTGAAATCAATAGAGATATTGATTTTCCCATTCTTATTCTTCTTCATAGATAAAATAATGATGATTTATTAGTTGTATAGGACCTCTAGAATGAAATTCACCTAGATCATCTTGTCAATCTTTACTTCAATCGTGGCTTCATGGGACAAATACATCCTCCTCATTGTCTATTTGTAACAATGATGGTTAGACTACAAACCCAATTGGTGAATCCACCTAGGGATCTAACCTTGAAATTTACATATAAATTTATGTGAAAATATCTTGACACAATTTAAGAAAAAAATGTATTCCTCATATTCTTCGAGGGCCATGACTATATTAATAAATATGGTTCGCTGATTTTCTTCGACACACAAATTTAGAAACCAAAGTTCATTAACTATGGTTAAAACTCCTTCCTAGATAATTGGTGGATCATCTCAATGAAATTATTTCAAAATGATATCAAGGGTGGAATATGGACTCACTTCTTGATATTTGGGATAGAGTGTAGATGTTTCATCATCCCTATTGAGGTCACACTCATCTAAGGAGTGTTTTAGTGCATCATGTCCAAATAATACGATGTAAATAGATATATAAAGATACAAAACCCTCGTATTCCCCTATGATAGTATATTTATAGATAATCAAACAGCATGAGTAACACTGATCGATCACCATTTAATTTTGGTTTTAGGTATATATGCTCAAAAGTGAGAATAATATGCATGGTTCTCATGGGTATCTCTTCGTATAATGATAGAAGGGTAATAATCGATACGTCTTCTTATCAATCATAAGAGAATAATGTGTTCTAGGGATCCATTCCTCTTAACAATAGGATCCTATGATTCCCTAATTATTTAACCATTTATTTGATGGATTAATAATGAGTATAAAATCTTCATTCCATGCCATTATATAGATTAATCAGATATGTTTGTAGTCAATTAAAAGTAATGATTTGTGTTGCATTATCCATAAAAATCTAATTCCCTTCCCTTTTATAATATCTTGTATCGATGTATCAAGAAACACAAGACTAAACATTGGATTTTACCCCATAGAGAACCCAAGCATACCCATTAATAAATTATTTGATACAATGATGATAAAAATAGGCAATACTGGATGCATTTAAATCTATGGCCTTCCTAACAAGGCATTGAAGCTATGTCTTAGCAACCAATCATAATCTTAGAATCTTGTATGAGGTACCAAAACTAATCTTTTAATGTGATATTTAAAAGAGATTTATTTTTAGACTGTTCATACCCCTGAATTGTAAATTTGGAAGAAGCCAGATCAACCTACTTGTACCTTGAATGATAGTTAATCTAAACTTGAATTAAGTTGATTCTCAAACCATTTTCTACAAGCGATTAGTTAATGTTGACATCATTAAATCCTACCTAATATCTATAAAGGTGTATTGTTCCCCTATATGGTATATTCTTGATCTTTATATATAAGAGATATGACTATGCTTCATTAAATAGAACTCATTCTTTCATGAAATATTTCAACATTGATCACTTTAATATAAAACTCTTGAAGTCTTAAAAGTTATTTGATAAGGGACTATCATTGTTATTTAGAAAGATGGTGGATATCATGAATCAAAAGTTATGGTAAAATTATAGAGAGATACTATAATACATCATAATGATGGTCTGGAGGCCTATTCCTTTTATCATGAGGTTGTTCCTTATCATGGGTTATAGTAGACTAAACTAGTTTTGATGATAATTCCTTGCTTGCATCAAAGTTGGGATACATCATTGTTTTTTACTGGTCAGTATGAATTATCATTCCCATATCCCATAATTGGTTGGGTTTCCATTCCTTTTACAATCAATCCACTATCCTAATAGGGGTATAATAAGTACTAAATGATTTATGAATAAAATTATTCTCTTGGTGGTGTTGTTGAATTGATTTCTTATAGGTTTCAACCACATGTATGATATCAATAGGGAAACTACTATACTCCAAGGTATGGCTAGAGTGTTTCTTACTTTGGCTATATATCCTTCTCTATTTCTATTAGGGGATCCCTACTTCATAAGTGTTACCTTAATAGATGAATGAGTCAATATAATGGAAAAAAATGGATTAACCATAACGTTACTCCTCATCAGAGGAAAATTATATTTGACAGGATGGTTCCCACCTTCTGAAAAATAGTGGTAGGAAATACTAGATTATATGAATCATAATAGGCACCCATGGGAGATATTGTACTTTTTTTATACTCTATCAATGGAAATTTTTCTATTTTTGGAAGGATATAGGGAAAATGATGTTTCCTTAGGCACCATAGAATATATTGGGGTCATAGCTAGTTGATTCAATCATGACCTGATGAAGTAATCCAATTATCAAAAAAGTTTACATTATTTTTTTAAAACCTCCCACCTTTTTCAATCTCCTTTAAGTGTAATAGATAACACATAAGTCATATGTGTCATGAGAATGACTAGATTTACCTTTTTTTCATCGAACACCATTTCATGTAGATATTTAAAGACAAATAATATTTTGATTTTATTCTCCAATATATGATGATAGGGGAAATAATTAGGATGATCATTAAACCCTACCACAACATCCTTTATGGTCTCTTGGAGTATGATTGAGTATTTATCTATGGTCGTAATGAATTACACAGAGGCTTTTCCATTTGAAATAAATATATTTTATTCTTTTTATTTTTAAAATTTAAAAGGTTCTTCCCTTTTTTATTCTATATATTTTCATTATGAAATTTTCATTTTTGTTTTTGTTACCTAGGAGAAGGAAATAAAATGTATTTGACAAGTTTCAGTCTAGAGAAAGTACCAGTTCTAGTTTAAGAGCGGTGGAAATAGTTTCTACTTTTATATACTTCCCCATATTTTTCAATGATTTTAGTAGAGATATGAATTTGGAAAGCTAAAGGGAATATTCCACCCATTATATTAGTGTAGTAAATTTTTACAAACTGTTTGGATACTTGAAAGGAATAAGAATAGTTTTTAGTTCACCCAAGTGTCACTATATATAGATCTCTAGTAACTACTCCTATCAGAGTAAAATATCCAATTAATTAGTAAAAATACTCCACCGTGAAAGGATTTAAATAACCCTCTCATTTATAATTTTATTTTAATTTGAAAGGTCATGAATATTGGAATTTCTCATGGTTGTGCTGAATTTATAAAGAAACTATTTTTATAGATATTTTTAAATAGTTATGGTTCCGACTACAAGATTGATATAATAAAAAATATAGGTTCGTCTAATGTAAAAAAAACATCATCACTTCATTGAAACTTATTTCTCCATCATTCCCAAGATTATAATACACTGAGATGCAAACTATGTAAGGTATTATGTCAAATCTCATGCTCAATTGAATATTGATAATCTATGATTTCTAATGTTGGGTAGATGAATAGTTATATCCACTCAATCAGGGTATAATTTCCCCTCTAGTTTCACTAGTGCATGCCGAACTTCCAGATATTTCAAAAAAGAAATAAGGGACTCTGTAATATCATAATGCACTACCACAATTCTAATGTCTTGTTAAAGAATGTAGTTAATGTTTTATATTATTGGATTTCACATACCCATGGAGGGTATATTTACATACTTATCCTTGGATTATTATCCTAAACTAGTGGATATAGTTACTCTAGAAGAGTAAACTCTTGGTGATAAACATGTGTTGTGACCAAGTGGAAATGTTGATTTTACCTTATATTTACAAGGTGGTGTAATTCTATAAAAAAATTTTAGGAGAAATCTTCTTATTAAATAATTTGAGTTAAATGAGGCATGACTACTTCAGCCTACTAATTTCACTCAATGGGTATGTTTCCCCTAAGTATCATGAAATTAAGATATTTTAATTTTGATATCTCAAATTTGTATTGATAAATTCACTCCTTTCTAGAAAAGACCATAATTAATTTGTGTGGTGGGTATTAAATGGACATAGAAACACGGTTCCCATTTTCCTTGGTAGTATCTCACTGAGTTGGACATAATTAGATATTGAGAGGATCACCTAGATTATTTCATTTTCATTACATTGGGTATATGAACCTTTTTATTGCACTTTTTTATGGATGTAATTATTAATGGATGTATCTTCATTTTCATTCCCATACGCATCAGTGTCATACTTCATAATATCTATAGGGTTTAAATCAATGACACTAAACTATGTGGATATCGAGGAATTAACTAAGTCTCCATTCATATCTGATTAATATGGATCTTAATCTACCTTTTAATATCCTTCTAGGGGTATATCATAATCATCCTCAATAATTTTAATTTAGGAGTATTTCTTGTGATTTTGACCCCTATAGTGCATTAACCACTCATTTCAGTTATATCATTGAAATGAATTAGCATGATATTTGTGGATAGTTACTTTGAGTGAATCACCTCTAAATTCCCTTAAACATGGTCCTAATAGAGTGGCTGAGTCATGAATTTTTAGTGAAGAAGGCTATGGGGGTAAATCATGTAGGTATTCCCTCATACTAAGAAACATTGTACTCATAGATGGGATAGGAAAAATGATCCCAGCCCTATAATATGGGATTGATTCTATTTTATGTTAATCAATGATACACCCCTTTAATTTTTTTAATCTAGAGGTGGTGGTGGTTGTAGAAATTCCCCCATCCCTATGCACTGGGCTTCCCCTATATTGTCATTTCAACTATTATCACATTCCTCTTAGCCTTTTGGATTTTTATCCTCGTATGATTTGGTTTAATCTTTATTTGTGAAAATTTTGAGATATATATTTCATGGATAGTGTCTTTGTTTTTGAATAATTTTAATGCATTAAGTTTTCAACATGCTTCTCTTTTCTAGTGTCCAGGCACACGAGCCAATCAATCACTTGATCCCACCAAGTTTGTGTCTTTTAAACCCATAGAATAGCGGGGTTCTATTATTTTGACCAATTTGATTTATAAACTCCATAAATTAGAGCCTGGTTTGAAATAATAAAATTGTAAATTATTTTAACAGAAGTAATCTACAGACCAATAATTAGTGTGAAATGTAATACCTAAAACTCATCCACCACTGTAACGACCCTGGTTTGAGGTAATTGTCTATTTTATTCCATATTTTAATATATTTAATAGTTTTTCTAGGTATCAAGAAGTTTATATAACGTATTTTAATATTTTTAAATCATTTTCTAGGGTTTATGGTTTTATTACAATTAGGGTAAATCATAAAGCTTCTCAAGGAAACCATGTGTGGTGAATATTTGACTTATTGGGTAGGTGCACAATTAGCACATGTTTTGCCTAACTCTATGACCTAACCATGAATTTTGGAAAATTTGGGATAGTTTCCATCCACATGTTTAGTACATAGTTTTCTGAACTATATGGAATAACTATTTGAATTGGAATTTTATATATAGCGGTGGTCACAAGGTTTCCAAATTTTTTTCTAATCCCTATGATGCCATTAAACAATTATAGAATTTTTTTAAAACCTATAACTTTCTTAAAAACCCTCATTCTTATTTATCTAACCTATTATCTCATCTATTGGACTTCCTCTAGTAATTTTCTAATGATATTAAACATATCGAGTCGATTTTAGATGATTCTTCAAGTATTAGATCTTGTAAATTAAATAAAAGTTCTTTATGCTTCTCTTATAATTTAGATTTGTCAATTTCCTCTTTAGAAGAACCCTAGACCAGGTTTTTATGTTTGAATATATAGAATCTAAAAAAACTTTATTGAATATTATTGTGATTATTGACATAAATATAATAAAGAATCAAGATATTCAAGATCACATGATGAATCCTCATGTCAATAATTTTCAAGATAGTTGGTTTTTTCCATCTACCAAATTCTCTAGAATGGGAAGTATATTAAATTTTAAAATAATTTTCATATACTTTATAATGAAATAATCATACTGAAACTTTAATAAAAATTTCACTTACTAGTTAAACTTGAAATTTTGGGTTTTCGGTGATGCCCATAATGGGTTTGATAAAATGGTTTAAAGGTTTTCCTTAAAAATGGATTTTGGGTGTGAGAAAATATGAAAATTATTATTATTATTGTAAAACCCTTCCTTGCGATCCACTAAACTGATGCTTCATGTTAATGAGGAACATGGACTCAGGCATGCCTCCCTATATGCTAGTGGTTGTTGAAAAGTGATGAGGGCTACTAAGGGTTATAGGGGAGAGTATTCTATAAAAATCAGAGCTGTCAAAGAAATATAAATAATAAAATTAATAACCAATCCTTCCAAAATACAATGATAATCCAATAAAAAATCCAATAATAATTACATTATCAAAATACTATAGAAATTAATAATTCCATACATTCCAAAGCTGATCACCCATGGGAATATCACTAATAAAAAGAAAAAAGAAAATATAAATAATTAATCCTTAGTATTATCCTGATTTCTTCCTAGTAATAATTTATATAGTCCACTCCATGAAATAAAAAAACAAGTAATCAATGCACCAGGTTCTTTCAAAACCGTTCCCCTTTAATGAAAATGGTCTTATGCTCGGGTACCCAAGTGTTATGTTGGCCTGAGCAGGGTGTGAGTATAACATAGTAGGCCACCACTAATGGAATTATTTAAAAAAATATTTCATAATAAATTGAATTCATGAGTGATTTATATAAATATTTTCTATTTAGTAGTATAAAAATTTAATAATTTAACATTATAAATAAAAAAGGGAAGTAACACAACCATCTCTGCTCAGGATCTACAATGACACTCGACATTAGTTTAAATCTAAATCATCCATCATTAGTGAGTTTCTATACATGATATAAAATATGGAATATTCAATTTAAAGGTATAAAACCAAGGAAACCTCCAACATATAGGGAACATGGGAATATATGAGGGCTCCATCAAGAATTCCCATCCAAAAAAGTCATCCAGAATCCATAGAAATCTTCTCAATGTCATCCAATTAAATCTAAGGAAAATACACTTTGGAATTTTATAAACTTAATCCGAGGAACTTCCCTTACAAGGAATTCAAGTATCAATATGTATCATTATATATGTCCACACCCATGACATTTCATCTCATAAAATCAAGTCGAATCCTGTAAGCTCATCCCATGGAAATTAGAAGGGTGCCTTGAGATAATCCATGACATTAATTTTTGGCATTTAATACATAAAAAATCACTTCATTCTAAGGGGTATCCACCCTGTGGAATTTATAGTAATCAATCAGTGAGGAATCTAAGATATCAAATATAATTAGTAAGATTTTGACATCATTGGATCCAATGAGGCATCCTCCCATGGCATCCAAATGAGTCACATAATTGAATCCACCTTCACTCAAGGAATTCCACACATTTTAAATCTAAAAATGAATCTAAGGGATCATACCCAAGCTATTCCACACATAACACCCATGTACACAAGGAATAATAACTAAAAAATATCAAACCATAAACAAATCCTATAAAATTTTATTTTCTAACATCCATTCCATAAAAATCATACCATTAAACAGTTTTAGATTAAATAGGATTCCATTGAAAAGTTATATAGGTAACTTATTTATTTGTCTCAAACTAGAACTCTATTTAATCAATCACATCATTTAATATATAAACAAAATTCAAAAGTTAACAAATTTCATTATAACATTTGGTTCCCTTTTCAATAACATGGTTTACCACATTAATTAACATTAGGTTCATTCTATAATCACATTTAATTTCCACAAAAATCCATTTTAATTATTAACCCCCATTCAAAAAACAACAATTTTCACTCCCCTTAACTAAAATCAATGGTTCAATTAAATTTTACAATTCAAGGATCATTACCCAAAAGGTCTAATTAATGGTTCGACATATTATAAAATTATTGATGGTTTTGGAAGTCTATTTCATAGCCATCGATTTCAATTATATCCTCTCATTAACTTATAGGCAAGATAATCACTACTCACCCAAAGCCAATTTGTGTTCAAACCTATCCATGGTCATCTATCAAGGAACTAAAACTTTTATATGGTCTAAGGAATATTAAAGAATAAAATTAACAAATCTCAAACTAAATTAAAACATTTAATTTAACTGAAGTCAATACACAACATGGATGACTTGAACACATCATGGAAACACTTAGAAAAATATAAGACTATGGGTTAGGTTTTAAGGACCACCTACCTCATTTATAGAAAATCCCACTCATTCAAAATCTGCCACTGGTTCATCCTAAATTGGAAGAAAGCACAAAAACATACAAATTTTAGAAAATAAGGCATATTTCATAAAACTAATGTAACACCATCCAATAGTGAAATAAAATGAAAATATAGGAAATAGGAGTCATGAATTTACTTTATGATTTCCAAATCCTCCGATGTAAGTGAATTTATCTAATAAATGATGGATCTTCATTCTTTATAAGAGGTTAATGAGGGATACATGCATGGGGGATCTACTAGCCAGTGGGGAGGAGAGAGGGGTTAAAAATATAAAAGTGTGGAGGAGAAATTTAGTAATTTTACAACCTTTAAAAAGTCACATAGTTTGGATTCATGATTTTCTAAACCATGCACCAACTGTTCTATCAACACTATCTCACAACTTCCCTCCTTTCATGGTTGGTCTATATGATTTACAAACCATTATATAGTAGTGGAATCCATCTATGGAACCATCTACAACAATTCACAAGGTGTGTCTATAAGAATTCAGAAATTGTGCACTAAGACCTAGGTCCAAGTCACCGTGCATGGTTTCCTTTTAATTTTTCACTTATTAAACTAAAATGTGTGATAATCGTGCAAATAAAAACATCCAAAAATCATCCCATTAAAGTGTATTTTCATGGTTTTCTCTAAACCATGTGACCCAAATAGTGCACTTAGGAAAAACACATCCAAAACCATCACAAAATTACTCAAATATCTATAAACTTATCCAATATTCTAATTCACCACTCAGGCCTCATACCAAATTCAAAAACAACCCCTTAATACTTTACCCAACTTAAGATCTCGATCAAAACCTTGATTTTAATAACAAATCATCCACCAAACCAAAAATTTCAACTTTATACTCCAAAACCTCAAATTCCTGTATGGAGAGGGAATTACAAACTCACCACCATAATAATTATTGTCCCTAGGATGTCCTTTGATTATACACCAATTCATAACACCCACATATGTTATTAATTTGATGTTAAATGGATGTGTGTCATTACAAAATTCCCAACATCCTTCCAAAGTGTAGCTCCCAAAAAACTAGCAATCTATTTATCAAAACATAGGCCATTAATGTCATTCGATTTTAAAACACTGATACAGACCTTATCTAAGCCATATATCATGAGACATAAATGCATAATTATCAAGCTGATAACCCCATCTATGGAGGTCCCCATCATAAAACATAACTTATGATAGTAAATTATAATCCATAGTCCCCCCCATTGATGGAATTACTTCTCAAAACACCATTCTCAGGTTTTAACAATGAACCCAATGCTGTTTCTAAATGCCACACCCGATTATACATGATAGTTCCCATTTAACAATGGTCTTACTTTATGATTCTAAATTTGGAATCCAATGGACATGGCTCCACATTACAAGACAACCTGGACACACCAAATTTTCCCAAAAACCCTTATCCAAATCAATAAATTTTTCCCCATTGTCTTCAATGATATACTTGATGATTTATGAACTCACCACAACCATTTATGAATGAAGATAATATTCATACATCCTTTATCCAACCAATTTCAAGGATTATTTCTTACACCATAAACGAGACAAAAAATCACAAGATCATGATTCACATATCACTAGAGGCATATTTTTCTAATTCTGATATGCACTAAGGCCTAATCCCAACCTCGGATGTGATTCAATAGTAAAAACACTAACTAGTTATATATCCAGAATTCTCTCATCCGAGCACCATGTTCCACCACACCTAGACATTATTCGGTCACATAATTACTTCTCAATATCAAAACAACTACTAAAATCATAGAGTAATCAATGAATATTATCCTACGGAATTCCTTGAGGAATATAATTTTTTTAGAAAGAATACATGCACCTGAAACTGGTACCATCAAAACCATCAAGGGACTGGTTCCACACATCAACAACCCTTCTCTCCCATGATATGCCCACAACTGACATTATGTTCCCCTCTATGGGAGTATCCTTGTAATCCATACACTGGGTAAACATCTTGATCTCATGGATCATTCCTTATCCATCACTAAACACTCTACCTAGATATTTCCAAACTCAATCACACCTGAGCAGCATTCCAAAAATTGAACACTATCCACTTTCGGATCAAGTAACATCATCCATGTTCCTCACTAAAAATAATTTGTAATGAGGTTTATTCCCTCCAATAACTCATTATAGGATACCCACCATATAACTCCCGTTATACCACTTCTCAATATATTACCCCGATAGGCCATGTGATTAGGACACATGTTCTACTCCTTGTGGCCTAAGCTCACCATCCTACCAATAATTGACAACAATTGATCTCTGGGATTGACCATGTTGTAGCTTTTCAATCTAAACTAACACCACACCTCCCAACAGAGGGTTTTATCCTTTATAAACCAAACCTCCCTCATCCTTTCCCACAACAACCCTTCAAGTTCATTGGTCCTCATCTCGAACATGGTCTCTCACCAACCCCAAACTTGTTATTTTCTATGAGTAACAGTGTGCATAGTCATAATGCATTGAACCAAAATGTTTGTACACACCTACACATCTCCCAAAAACATATCCTTGCTCATTCTCCCATGATCCATATTGCATCCAAATCAATATCACATGCCTAAACCATTGACCATGCTCATGATTAGGTTAACCTTACTTAACCAAGATTACCCTCAATTATAGTTTTCAAAAATAGTCACATCACTTGTGTAACGGTCTAACACACAACCATATTCCAACCAACTTTGTTCCCAAAAAACAAGCACCTTATCCAAATCACACCATGATCCTAGAAGTAAATCCCAAACATTATAGCGCAAGGCACTCTATAGATCTTTCCCTATCCCCTGACATTGATTTAGAGAACCATCATCATAGATTATTTCAAATTTATAACCATACAAATAATTTTCTAGACTATATCATACACCCAATTTCATCTCAAATGAACCAATCCAAACCAAAAACATTACCTAAAATTACCATTTAGAAAATGGTAACCCACTCTTACATCATCTGATCTCACTGAGATCTAAGGGTCATACATCCACCACGACCAGTTCATAGAACCTGACTCACTCTTCTATGATTCGAGCTCCATTGTCCCTAGGCTCATAGGCCTAGTAATGAAATGAACCAAGATCCTGTAATATCACATTTAATATCCCATGGATTCCTCTACACCTTTATAAAAAAATACTGACACCATAAGTTTAGCCAGGCTAAACGCATGACCACCCATAATCTCACTTGTCATCTCAATAATTCCAATTCATTTACACATGTCATCACTGAGTACCAAAATCATATCTACAACTATCTATTCTAGGTATCTAAATAATACTTTCCTTCAAAACCATTAGATAAACAATGTATTATAAACATGGCAGTTCAACCATAATTACATCATTACTCAAAAGAATTGAACATGCATTGATCGAATGAGCTAAATCATACACTTGAATTAAATCATAGATAGAAATCAGACTAGATCATCTCAAATACTCTCCCTGGTTACCATCAAAGTTAAAAAATCACTAAATCCCTAAACCCAGGTCATAATCAAAATTTCACTAGGTCCTTTGAGCTATCCCCTAAAAAAAGTCACACAAAATCTATGGGTTATATAATGAAACTCATCCCCATATCAAATTCACGTGGTATCTTGAATTCAAAAAACCCAACTTAGGGTTCGTGTAACTTGGGCTCTCTCTCTAGCCACACTACCCACACAAGTTCATTACCTAATACAAAAATCCTAACCACCACCATGGGATCTATATCAACACATAAGCCTCATAACTCGAGTGATCACACCATTACCAACTATCTATACTTGGGTCTTGATAAACATGTAAGGCCTCTAAGTCACCCCATACACTTAAGGGTCAAAACATTATTTGTTTACTTTATTAAGACTTTATATCATTTTATAAGATTCAAAAAATATGATTGCTTAAATAAAATTAAATTCACAAGCTGTAGAGAAATAGGATCTTTAGGTTTTATATGATAATTTTATTTAAACCAACCATCACTTCCCACAGACTCACATTTCCATGAAATTCTATTACCATAAACCATAGGGTTAAAATTTTCAACCAGGTTCAGTATCCTTCAAAGCCAATATTTTACATATTTTTAAGGATTGATTAAATAAGGTCTGATTCACATTCTATATTAGAAAACACATTATAGGATTATTACTAGAACTTTATTTAAACAAGACCATCATCCATCCATTTATATCTTTATATGGGTTAAGAGATTATCCTTAGAATTGTTCAAGTATGATGCCACTAAAAATGTATATAGAAAACACCATATATGATGTTGAGGATATTTTAAATAAAACCCCCATATTTTCAGAATTATATAGACCATAAATAGACTTAAATTAGACTAACATAACTTGGAAAATATAGTCAAAGGTGAATATAAATCACAATAAAACATTCAATCAACATCTCCAAAAATATCCCTAGAATGATGCATGACATGTGAATCCCTATATTCCTGAAATCATGCATGAAATCATCCACACCATCTTATTAAATCAGTAAAAAGTTATAAATATCATGAACTAATGACATCACAAACCATGTGTCTCACTCATGGTAAAAATAAAATACAACAGAAACAAGTGAAATCCAAGGATCAAAAAGGCTCATCCCCGATAACTTGGGTTTTCCCCCATTCATGGATTGATCACTCCAAAGAATTAGATCATTAAAAACTTCCAACACTCTCTTGAACTCTTTCATAACATGAAAAGATATTAAAATAAAAGAATAATTCTTTGATACTATTTTCTCATGCCCATCCTTAGGAGCCACTGAACTGGTGCTCCAAGCCGATGCACCACATCGACTTAGGTGTGCCTCCCTATATGTGAAAGGATTCCATCTATAAGAAAATGCATATAAGGTTACCATATAGAGATTATTCCCTTATAATAAAATTATTAAAAGAAATGAAGATAATATAAATAAAAACTGAGCTATAAAAACATCATAGATAAGACTAGGTAAAGGTGAACAAAAATTAAATATCAAATTTCTATAAAAATGATTAAAGAAATACATTACATAATTTATCACCTATGGGAAGATCACATAAAAAATATAAAAATAAAACAAAATTATCTCATCCACAGTATGGTCCTAATTCTTTCCACTTCTTGATGTCTATACTCCTCTCCAAGAAAGCATAACACAACTAATCAACCCATCGAGAGATCTCCCAAACCTTCACTACAATGAAAAGAGTATTATTCTTGGGAACCAAAGTTTCATGGCCACCCAAACAAGTTGTGAGTATAACTAATTATGCCACCATTAATGGAATTATTAAAATAACCATTCTATAAGAAAGGGAATGCATAAGTGCTATTGATAAACATTTACCATCTGTAAGTTTAATAATTTAATAGTTTAACATTCATAATAAAAAAGGTAAGTAACAAAAATACTAATGTTTAGGATCTATGGTGACACCCAAACTCAGTATACACCTAATTAATTCATCACTGTGGAGTTTCTATCCATGGTATATAATATGGAATATCTGATTCCATGTTATAAAACCAAGGAAACATCAATCATGAAGGGAACCTGTGATTCCTTGGGGGATCCACCAGGAATTCCTATCTAAAAAATTCTTCCAGAATCCATGCATGTTGTTTAGGTAATTATTCTGAATTCCATCCAGGTGAATCCAAGAAAAATCTACCTTGGAATTCACTAAACTAGACCTAAGGAACTAACACTATAAATATTTTAATGTATCATTCTTGATCGAAATATCGGTCCACTCTGATGTAATTTTGTCTTGTAAAATCTTGATAAATATTGGGAGCTCATCCCATGTCATTAAAAAGGGTACCCTAAGGGAATCCATGATTCTAATATCTCAAAATTTATACATAATACCTCACCTGATTCCAAGGGGTAGTAGTCCTAAGGCATTCGTAGTAATGAATCATTGAGGAATCCAAGTTTTCTCTCAAGGAATTACTTAGTTATAGACATCCTTTGATCTAACGAGGCATACGATCATGGAATCCAAGTATGTAACCAAGTGTAATCCATGCTCACTCAAGGAATTATTTCCATTTCATACCCATAAATCAATCTGAGGGATGAGACCAATGGAATTCCCCAACATAATAACCATGTACACAAGAAATCACAATTAATCAAATACCAAACCATCAATAATTCCCTATAGATTTCTATTTTCTCACTTATATTTCATAAAAACCATACCATTTTCTAGGTTTTGATTAAATATGGTTCCAATGAAAACCTATATAAGAAAAATACTTATATATTTCTTACTGGAACTCTATTTAAAAATCACCATTATTCAGCATAATAATCCAATTCACAATTTAACCATTCTAATTATGAAGTTCAATTCCCCTATCAATAATACAATTTACAACCTTACTAAAAAGAAGGCTATTCCATAATCAAATATACCTTCCAAAAAATCTATTTCAACCATAAACCCCCATTTCACAAAAAACACTTTTCGCTCCCTTAGACCCATCTCAAGGGTTAATTCCATTCTACAATTCAACTCTCTCTACCTAAAATTTATAATTCAATATTCTAACTTATTCTCAAATTCATGATGGTTTTGAAATTCTATATTGTAACCATTGATTCCAAGAATAACTTCCCATTAAACTTTAGACTAGATACCCATGACTCACCCAGATACCATTCATGGTAGAACCTATCCAAGGTCATATATAAAGGAAATAACATTTTTCTATAGTCTAAGAAACATTAAAGAGGGAAATTAACTAATCTGAACCCGAATTAAAACATTTAATTTTACCAGAGTTAAGGCATGACATGGACAACATGATGGAAACATGAAAACACTCATAAAATTGAAAGACTATGGGTTAGGTTTTAAATACCTCTTACCTAATCCAAAATAATACCACTCATCCAAATTCATCCACTGGGTCAGCCTTAATTTGAAGAAATAAAAAACAAGCCAAATTATCTAAAAATAGGGAATATTAGATAAAACATGCACAACACCATCTGACAGTGAAAGAAAATAAAAATAGAGTAAAGAGGAGTTGTACATTTAAATTAAAATTTTCAACACCTCAAAAAATCAAATCATCCATGAAATTAGGGAGATCTATCCTTTGGAATAGGATAAGTAACAATGTTTTCATGGGGGATATATTATCCAATGGGGAGGGAGAATGGTGTTAAAAACAGAAAATGATGGAGGGTAAATTTTTTAATTTTCTCATATTTGAATAGGTGCACGTTTTGGCTGCAAGGTTTTTCAAACAATGCACCAACCATGTGGTTAGAACTCCTTCAGAACACACCTTCTCACATGGTAAGTCCCAGTACTAGAAAACCAAATTTTAATAGTTTTGGTATTTAACTACGTTACAAAAAAGTATTGATAAAGGGAATCTTTATCAGTGCTAAAGAAAGCACATATAAATTTAACCTTTTATTAGTTCTTTTTTTGGGGTAGATAAATTGAACCTTTTTAGCGCTTTATTTTTAGTGCTCATAAATGGTACCCATTATCAGAACTTTTTTAGCACTTATAAAGGGTACTCTTTATTAGCACTTTACTTTTAGCACTAATAAAGATATATTTTATCAACCATCTTTTATCATTGATAAAGGTTCAAGAAAAATAAAATGGAATAATTATGTAAATAAAAAATAAAAAAGAGTATGTTAATAAAAATATTAAAAAACATATTAATTAAAATATTATTGTTAAAAATGAATAAATAGATTATACATTATTAAATATTAACCATTTTATTAATTAGACAATTATGATAATTAATGTTCATAAATTGTATTTTTTAAATATATAGGTATAGATATTAATGTATATAAATATTATTTATATATTAAAATATATTTATATTCTTTACATTAAATAGTCATATATTTAGTAAATAATGGGTTAGAATTAAAAATTATTATGAATTAAAAAATTTAACTAATTGCAGAGTGAAATGGAAATATAATTGAATGTATCATTTTAATTATCATTTTAACATAGATAAAATGTGTGTTATATTGATTTCACATATACATAATTAATGTATTCTTGTATACAATGCACACATACAAAACTTATCCATTTTTTCAATATTGTTAAAGTGCACTTTTTTTTAATTTATTCAATTTCACTCATTTTTCACATATATGGATATGTATGAACTTAAAACAATATAAAAATATTATTTTTCAAGAATATTTATATTATTATAAAAAATATTTATAAAATTATAATAAATATATTTAAAAAGGAATATATTTACTATATTTTTATTTATATATATTTATTATGTATATATATATTCAGTTTTTTAAATTATGATTATAATTATAAATACTTTATAAGTTCTAAAGTAATAAGCATTGATAAAGATAAATATTTATTAGCATTAAAAAAAGTGTTGATAAAATAAATGTTTATCAGTGCTAAAACATTAGCACTGATAATTTTGGATTTTATCAGTTCTTTTTTAGGGATAATAAAGACCTACATTTATCAGCACTAAAGACATTGATAAATGTCCCTTTTTTTAATTCTTATTACTTAAGCACTGAAAAAATGACTCTTTATCAGTGATTATTTGTAAGTGCTGATAAAACTATCACGATCTATTTAAAAAAACCTAACCATTTTGGAACACATTGTGATATTAGAATCCACCCACTATCGGTGCTCCTCCTTGGTTAATCGATGCTCGGATCACACCACTCATCTTCCTCCAGTTGCTCAAATATCATCAGACATCCAGTGTTCAGTTTTAGTTAGGCTATTTAAAGTATATTTTCTTCAACCTAGCAAGGCAAGCCTTGCAATTTTCTTGGTGAATATTTGGTTTTGTTTTTTATTTCTTTTTCGATGATGTCATGATTTATTTATGGTCTGGTCCTTGTATACTATTTTTCTTTTATATTATGAACATAATGATTTGTTTAAGATCGGTTTTTTGATTGACTGCAAATTTAGATATCTTGATTTGTTCTTTTTAAATTGTTTCTTGTTATCAATTTTCTTCATTTTCTACATATGTATCCCAAGTGGCTCTATAAGCTTAATTCCTAGTTATTAATTTATATTGATTATTGGTTGATAATAGCTCCAATTATTCCTTAACTGTTTCTAAATACTAATCTTGGTCATTAATCCATGTTCAAGATATCATCTCATACTTAATAATAAATGTATTATAATTATAGTTACATTGTGAGTTAATATATTCCATGTTCATTCCATGGATATTTTAGGTATGGTTCCCCAACATGAAATCTATAACAAGCTGCTTTTAGTAATTTTTGAAAAAATTAAGGTGGTTTGTCAAAAATCGGTTAAATTGTCATATTACCTTTATAGAATCATAAAAAAATACTTTCATTATAAATATCAAATAAAAAAATTAATTATGTTTTCATAAAAATATATGATATACTTTTATATAATCCTTCATGTTGGTGGTTAAATTGACCCAAAAATATATATATAATAATAAATGGATGAGAATTAATATGATGTTAATTTATTTTTAATATATTTATTAAGAAATATAAATATTTAATTTTGATTTTGTAAAAGTGGTAAATTAGTATTAGTAATAGGTATTTGAAGAAGATAAATAGAAAATAAATATATGAAATAGTTGATTACATAAATTGAATCATATCTTGTATTGAAATATTTCATCATATTGAATAATTTAGGACATCCTACAACGACTAGGACCCCTAAAAAGTGTACTGGATGAAAATTATAAAGATTATTGGTAGATTATATTAAGGGATCATAATTTTAGTTGTTTTTCTGAAAGGGTGGTGGAGGGGTTCCTATATAATTTAGAATGAGTGTCATTTTATCGAATAACCATTTCTTAATGTGCAATAAATAAAAATATATATCTCATGAGGATCTAATGTGAATAATTAATAGATATGTTTTTTCTGTTACCTATAGATATTAAGGGTCAGTATGCATCATGGATAAAGAAATTAGGATGATTTTTCTACAACTTTCACCTTTGACTAAATTCAAAAGATAACACCTTCCATAGTAGAGTAATTATTTTCATAAATCCTCTTACCCATTTTCATCAACATAATGATATTATTTGAAATAAAGCAATAAATGTTGAGTTTCCCTTATTAGAAATGTTTATAACTTTAACCTTTGATAGTGAATATATTATGTTTATTTATTTTTATATTATAAAAAAATAATCTTTTATGAATCCAATAGGATGGATATGAATCGAAATAAGATGAACTTTAGTCATTTGAAAAATGAGTATGAATATGTAGTTGAAGATTTCATCATGTTTACAATAGATCATGTATATGGCCCTTATAAAACTCATTGTCTATGTTTACATTGTTGTTATTCATGGAAAATTAGTCTAGAAGAGTTGGAATAACATTTTATTTGTCACTGAATAGATCAAAGCTATAAATATTGGACAAAACATGGGGAAGAACTGAATGTGGACATCGATTGGGATGATACTGCAGTTTATGAATCATTTGATATAAATACCTTTGTAAATGATGATGGAGATCACATGGAACAAATGAAAATTGAAATTGAAGACGACCTTCATGATTTTCCAAAGTTGTTTATGTTTTTAAATTTCATTTATAATAACCACTGTATACCTGTTTTATTAAATAAACAACATTTTCAGTTGTGTTTAAGTTTAATAATTTGAAACCTAGAAATTAATAGAGTGACACCATCCTTACAGAAGAACTTTTTCTCTTGAATGATATGTTATAAGAATAAATATAACTACCATACTGAACATATGATGCTAATAAAATGATACTTTCAACGGTTATCATCTCTAAAAAAATCATGCTTGTCTAAATTATTTCATATTGTTTCACAAGGACCATGAATCGCTCATAAAATTCCCTATGTGTGGTGTGGATTGATACAAGAAAAATGAATCAAGTCCTTCGAAATATGTATGGAACTTTCCTATCATTCAATGGTTTAGAGGACTATATGGATTTCAGGAAGCCTCGAAAAAATTAACCTGGAATACAGATACAAGAATTAAATATGAGAACCTATGTCATCCACCAGATTCTCCTCAGGGGAAAAAATTGATTATTTGTTTCCTAAATTTCGAAATTAACCAAGAAACTTTTGTATTGTGTTATCTACAGATAGAATAAATCCTTTTGGTGTAAAGAGTATTAATCATAGTACATGGCTCATCATGTTGGTAAATTATAACTTTCATCCATGGTTATGTATGAAGCACAAATATGTTATTTTGTCTCACCATATATATAGACCAAAGAAACCCAGTAATGATATTGATGTCTATTTGTATCCATTGATCGTGGATATGAAATTGAAGTGTGATACAGGTGTTACAATGTATGATAATCATTGAAGTGAATAATTCACATTGAGAGCAATGTTGTACAAAATGATAAATGACTTCCCCACTTATGGAAATTTACTAGGCTATAGGATTAAATGAATTTAGGGGTCTCCCATTTGTGAAAAATTCTCATACATAGTTCAGTTGAAAAATTAATCGAAAATGATGTTTTTTGGACATCATAATTTTTTACCTTGGTGACATAAATATCAATCATGGATGACAGCATTCAATGGGAATATTATAAAAGGTACAACACCATCTCTAGTAATGGGTGATTAGCTATACAATAAAGTAAAAAATATGGTCACTATTTTTCATAAAACAATTATTAAAAACCTTACAAAGTCATGTTGGAAGAAGAGATTAATTTTCTTTGAATTACCATAATGGAATTTTTTGTATATCATAAATTTTATTAATTTCATGCATGAAGAAAAAATGTACTTGATTGTGTTATTGGAATGTTAATAAATGTTTCTAGAAAAATGGAAGATAGAATAAAGGCCATGTTGGACCTAATTGAAATAGGAATAAGGGATGATTTGGCACTATTGAAGTGTAAAAGGTGGACTTATCTTCCACTGGATTCTTACACTCTATCCTAATGGAAAAAAATTAAAATTTTTCCTTTTCCTTACCAGTGTAAAAGTTCTGCAAGGGTATTCATCAAATATCAAGAATATTTTTTCAAATAATTATTTGAAGTTACAAAGAATAAAATCACATGACTATCATGTTTTGATGAAATATTTAATGCATGTTGATTTAAATTATATTCTGCCTCAAAATGTATGACAATATTAACCAGACTCTAGTTCTTTTTCAAATCCATATGCAGTAATGTTGTAGATCGGGTGAAGATTCCCATCCTGAATAAGGAGATTCAAGTAATCTTATGTGAATTAGATATTTTCTTCAAACAATAATTATTTTATATAATGGTCCACTTTATGGTTCTCTTGGTTATTGAGGTTCAACTCTGTGGTCTTTTCCATTACATATGGATGTACCACATTTAAATAGTATATGAATATTTTTAAAGGGTATCTCAAGTATCAAAATTGGCTAGAAGGTTATATTGAAGAATGATATGTTGTTGAAGAATCTATTTAATTATTTACCAATTTCCTATCATGTGTTGAAAGCATTGGTATCCCAAATACTTTTCACAATGAACGCCTTTCGGGTGGTGAGATTTCAAAAATAGATGTTATTATAATTACTTTGATAGAGCAGGAGTAAGAGAACCTTTACATATTACATAATAGTGAAGACGTAGATCCACACATTGAATCCCAAAAATAAATTATTAGATATTTAAATCCATCAAAGGATTAAGGATGGATATCAAATAAACATAATAAATAGTTTATAGGATGGTTCAGAGATATAATTTATAATGAGTTATCTAAAAATCCAAATTCAATTATTGAATGACTTCAATGGCTAGCCAGAGGACCAAATTAAAATGTTATAACTTACACTGGGTTTTTTAATAAATGGTTATATGTTCTATACAAAAGAACATGATGACTTTATTATGATGCTAAATAGGGGTGTTATGCCTGTTGCTGAAAAAATGCACATATCTGGTCCCAAGGATTGAACTCCAATTTATGAAAATATGTCATATTTTGGGATTATCTAATAGATATAAGAGTCAAATTATACAACATTTCTATTGTCTCATTTCTATTGCAAATGGGTTGATAATATCAATGGAGTGAAAGTTGATGAAATGGGCTTTGTGGATGTGAATTTTTGTGTGGAATGGGAAAAATGAGTCATTCATAATGGCATCACTAGCAGTGAAAGTATTTTATGTCTATGGCCCAACAAAAAAGAATTGGTTGACTGTCCTACTGGAGACTAAAAAAAATATCGAGTCAGATGAAAATTCAATCGATGATAACCCTTTCATTGGGACATCACAATCAGTTCATTCTACTCCCAATGTAAAAAATGCCCTTTACATTAGAGAGGACCACAAAGAGTTGATTTGGATTCTCGATAGAGGAACCAAATCATTATTTTTTTTAAAAAAGATAGATATTTAAATAAGAAGGTAAAATTGTTTTTTAATATATAATGTTTCTCCTCATAATATTATATATTTTCTACTACATTAACATAATCTAAATTAAATTTTTGACTACTCATGCAGACAATGTCTTCTACATATGATGATGTTACCAGTCCCTCATTAGAACAAAAAATAATGAAGGAAAACCATTGGAAAGATGTGAAGGTATTGTTATGATATACTTTCTATATTTTAGTGAAAATTTATATAATGAAACTTTAATTTAATTTTCATTATTCCTTGTAAGAGTTTTTTTATTTTACAATATTTTTTTCCATGTGTCATTTATTTTTAAGAAGAGAAACGATGATGTCTTTGCTCAATCATAGATTTAATCTTTATGTTTTCACAGTAAAATTGATGTCCCTAGAATTAATGTATTCCTTCATATTTATGTTTAGTTTATTTATTTTAGGTATTACCCAGATAATAATTATGTTCTTATAAAATTGGATTCTATCATTTGATTTGGTGTGATATTTCTATGTTTTATGCCTTTCTACACAAAAATAACCACATACCTCTCCTTACTCAATACCATTTCACCCCTGTGGTGTAGAATTTATCACTTTCATTGAAGTTATCTCTAATTCCCTTGAAGGAAGAGAAATGAAAATTTCTCTGCTCAATTACAGAGGTAATCTTGATATTTTCAAAATAAAATTATTTTCCATAGAATTAATGTGTTGATTCATATTTATGTTTTATTTATTTATTTTTAGTATTACTCACATAATTATTTTTTCTGATATAGGTTTATTCATGTGTTCTATTTCGGGTGGTCTATCCATCTATTATGCCTTTTTACACCAAAACTTCCACAGAATTCTACCTCAAATCTTTTCACCCCAGTAGTGTTTCATTTATCACTTTCATTCATGTTATCTCCACTGCCTTTTCGGGAAGAGCAATAACGCTACCACTACTCAATTATAGAGGTAATCTTGGCGATTTCATAGTAAAATCATTGTCCATATAATTAATTTATTGTTTCATATTAATGTTTAATTTATTTCATTTTAGTATTACTCACGTAATAGGTTTTTTATAGAACAGATTATTTTTTTAGTTTAGGTGATCTACCTATCATTCTTGCATTTACATACCAAAAATTCTACATACATCTTCTCCCATAAAAACTTTCACCCCCATAGTGTTGAAATTTGTCACTTTCCTTCAAGTTCCCTCTATTGCTCAATCACATATATAATCTTGACATTTGTAAAGTAAAATTATTTTCCATATAATTAATGTATTATATCATATTTATGTTTAATTTATTCCATTTTATTATTACTCATAATAATTGTTTTCTTATATAGGTGTATTGTATTTGAGTTGTTGTGGTTTTTTTGAAGCTACTCATACAGTGCTGGTATTTCAAAAAAATAAATTCAATGGATAGGTATGACTCTAGGTACTTATTCCCATTTAAAATTGAGATTAATTTTAGTAAAAATACAATTCGCATACTCATAACTGAGAAAAAATATTCAGATTGTTTAGATACCTTATGAAAATGATCCATAAGTCATTTATGATGTGTAACAATCATCTACACTTTAATATAACACACTATGTGCTTGATATGACTCAATGTGTCCGTTATTGGTTTAAAATTGACATTTGACTTTCAAAAGTGTCACTCACTGAAAGAAAAGAAAATGCACTCAGAGTTTCTTGATAATTTATGGAATCGATTCATATATCATTTATGACATGTATTAATTAGCCTCACATCAAACTGTTACACAATGTGATCAGTAAGATTCAAAGTTTAAGTTTCAAGTTTAAAATGAAATTTTCATAAAAAAGACAAGTGACATACTCAAAACCATAAAAATGAATCCATACTGTTTTGATACTTTAGTACAATAATCCATAAGTTCTTTGGAACATGTAGGAATTAGTTTCACCCCAATCGGATGCAAGGTGTGACCAGTATGACTCTAAGTGTGACTTTATTTAAAATTGACATCAATTTTAGTAAAAAAACAAAGAAAACTACTCAAAATCAAAAAACACATTCATATTGTTTTGATACTTGAGTAAAATAATCCATAAGAGATTTGAAATGTGGATGAATCAGCCGCACCTTAATTCGATGTATGGTATGACCAGTATGAATCTATGTGAATATTTTTTTAAATTGAAATAGATTTTAGTAAAACGTCTAACTGACCTACTCAAAAAAGAGAAAACATATTAAAATTGTTTAAATAATTTTGGAAAATGATTCATAAGTCATCTGTGATGTATAGAAATTATCCCCGCCTCAATCTGATACACAATGTGATCGGTATGAGTCAAAGTTCTTATTTTAATTTATAAATGACATTTTAGAAGAAGAAAAAAGACATGCGACATACTCAAAACCATTAAAACACATTCATATTGTTTTAATACTTTAAGGAAATAATACTTAAGTCATTTTAGACATGTAGGAATCATCCACATCTCAATATGATGCATGATGTGACTTGTATGACTCAATGTGCATCTTTTTATTTAAAATTGTCATCAATTTTAATAAAATGGTCAACTATCCTACTCAAAACCAAGAAAACACATTAATATTGTTTTCATATTTTAAGAAAATGTTCCATAAGTAATTTTTGATGTGTAGGAATTATTTTCACCTCAATCTGATACTTGATGTGCCCGGTATGACTCAAAGTGTCCATTATTAAGTTAAAATATATATTTTAGTTAAAAAGTGACACTCACTAAAAACTAATTAAACATACTCATATTTTCATGATAATTTAGTAAAATTATTCATAGGTAATTTTTGACATGTAGGAATATGTTTCATAACAAACCAATACACGATGTTATCAGAATGAGTCAATAGTTCATGTTTCCAGTTTAAAATGACATTTTAGTAAAAAAAGACAACTGACATACTCCAAACCAAAAAAACAGATTCATATTGTTTTAATACTTTAGTACAATGATCCATTAGTCATTTGGGACATATAGGAATCAGCCACACCTCAATCTAACACATGGTTTGACTGGTATGACTCAAAGTGAATCTTTTTATTTAAAATTGTCTTCAATTTTAGTAAAATGGATATCTTTCCTACTCAAAACTAAGAAAAAAAAATTATATATTTTTGATACTAGAATAAATTAATCCATAAGTCATCTTTGATATGTAGGAATAATTTTTAGCTCAATATGATACACGATGCCCCGGTATGACTTAAAGTGTTTTTTATCAGTTTAAAATCGACATTTTAGTTCAAAAAGTGTCACTCATTTAAGACTAATCAAACATGCTTGGATTTTCTTGATAATTTATGAAAACAATTCATAAGTCATTTAGGATGTTTAGGAATCCGTTTCACATCAAACTAACACATGATGTGATCAGAGTGAGTCAAAAGTGTGAATTTCAAGTTTAAAATGTCGTTTCAGTAAAAAGCACAACTAACATACTCAAAACTGAGCAAACACATTAATGTTGTTTTGAAAATTTAGTAAAAAAATCCAAAATTCATTTGGGATTTTAAGAATTAGTCATACATCAATCTGATGAACAGTGTCACTGGTATGACTCCATGTACATCTTTTTATTTAAAATTGATATCAATTTTTGTAAAATTAAAACTTTCTGTTAATTTATTTCTTTATATTATTACTAATACAATAATTGTTTTCTTATACAGGTGCATTCTTTTGCTCGATCAGGCATGGTTTTTTTGGAAATAGCATGATTTTTTAGGATTAAAAGACATGTGAAGATTTATGTTTTTTAATGTGTGTAATGATTTGTATTTATATAATTGTATAAATCAATGTTTAGAATGCTTATAATATTGTGTTTTTTTATTGTCTTTGTGATGAAAAATTCATTTCACTCAAATCCTATATTGGGACTTGTTTTTTTATATTTGGTGTGTTTTTGGTGCTGTGGTATGTTGTTACAACACATTACAGTGGTGTTGCAGTGTGTTGTTACAACACACTACAATATTTCCCTTTATCAGCCCTTCTATGAGAATTGATAAAAGGTTATTTATTAGTTCTTCTATAGGTGTTGATAAAGGAATATTTTATCAGTTCTTTTATAATCTCTAGTCAAATACCCTTTATTGGTTCTTTTTTTAAAACCGATAAAGGACCACTTTATCAGTGATTTTTCGATGCTGATAAAAGACCAGAGCTTTTAACCTCTCTCATGTAGTCAGTTCTTTTCAAACACTAATAATGTTCACTTATAGTGCTATTAATGTAAAATTGTATAGTATTTTACACATTTTCTACAAATCAAGCTCCAATAATGTGATTTGACTATGGAAACCTCTATAACAATTCAAACTATTTTTATGAAACCATGCACATGTCCCCAAGTCTAATATACCTCATATAGTTTCCTATATATTATGCATTATTTACCCTAAATCATGTGATAATTTTTAAACATAGTTGTTCACTATATAATTGGAACCGAAAACCATCTTATGTAAGGGTATTCACATGGATTTCTCTAAACTATGTGACCCAAAATGTAAAATTAAGACAGAACTCTACCAAAGATTCAAAAATACAACACGAATCTTATTAGACTTTTCTTATCACCTGAGTCCCCTCTTGAGCCTCAAACCACATCTAAGAATCCCTTAATATTTTCCAACTATAAGGATATCAATCTAACCCTCTATGTTTAGAAAAAAAATCTTCTAACCCAGATATTTCATGTTTCTTCTCCCAAAGATTAAATGGAAATATGAACAAGGGCTTTAAAAACTCCCCATTATAACACTTATCATTTTTTAGAAATATTGGTTTTAATTAACTAAATCACTCGACAACCATCGGTTATTAAATTTATTTTATAGGTTCGTGTCCCATTCCTGATTTCCGAACATAATTCCAAATAAAATCCCAAAAAAAAAAGCACACTGTTTACAAAAACGTAGCCTACTGCTATCATTTTACTTCAGAACACCATGAGAGAACTTATATGAACCATTTATATTGAGACACAACCACATTTTCATCCATTAAATCACCTGACCAATGGAACTCCCCACCAAAGTACTTAACATATGAAAGCCAATTCCAATCCATGGTGTAAGAACCTGACTTTTTGTGGAGGCAAAACCTTGTTTAAATTTTGGTTAAAATTTATTTTTTTGTTTATGAAGTGGTTATTGGGTGAATGGGAAGTTTAAAGGATGTTCTAGGTGTTTGGGATATGAAATAAGTAAGAAATTCATATCCAGTTCATGTAGTTGGATTTGAGCACGGTTGGTATTAATTATTCTATATAACCGTACAGGCCAGGGAAGACAGGTGTTCAGTTTGGAAAACATCAAAATGGGATCATAAAACCATGTGATCTTGGACAGAGGCATCCCACATGGCTAATACACTATTTTTCAAACTGTGTGAACCCCAAGGAGACCGTGGGACCGAGTCTTCCTCTTGGAAAGAGGGTTTCACATGATTAATGCATGGTTTGGAAAATAGTGTGTCCAAACCATAAAAATCATTTTAGAAGGAGAAATTCCACCATTTTTTTCTATATTCATGATGTTTTATATGTGTATGTGGTTGTTTATATGTACTAACTTCCTTCGTTTTTTTATCCTTAGTTAAGGAAAGTAATTTGGGCCTTTGGTTGAGGTGTGGTAAACTTTATTAACCCCTTTGGTTCTTTGAAATTATTATATGGTAATTAGGGATACCCATGGGGTATGTAAAACCCTTTGAAATTTTTAGTGAATGGGTAACCATGGGGATATGGAAATTATGAAAATGAATAATTTATTATGGTTTTTTTGGTTTGTTTGTTTTGTTAAAAATGGGCAATTTAACTAATTGTGTGTTAGTCTTGTAAAATGACTAATGGAATTTTAAAAAGGATTCAATGTTGTGTCTTGGATTTGATCCAGTTATGGTTTTAAAAGATTAAAATGATGTTTTGAGAGTGGAAAATGTCCCAAAGGATTCATTTACCTCAATATGATTTCAAATGTGGTTTTCCATGTAGATTTAAAATGATGATTTGAAATGACAGCCTGGTTTTTCTTTTTGTGAAAATGCCTTAACTATTATTTTTAATGGTTAGAAATAGAGATGTACACCATGGGTAATTTTTTAGTTTTTCAAATATAAAGACCCATGTTCTAATGGGGTGTGATATAGAGGAATTTAAATGGTTATTTTGACTTGTGTGTTATTATATATTTTGAAATTAAATTGATGTTATTTGTGGTATGGTTGTTACTATGGAATAAGGGGGTGTTTTGTATGATGGTATATGTGTTTAATGATATATGATTTAATCGTATATGAATTGATATGGTTTTAGGCATGTAAATGGAAAATATGACAAATGGTTAAAGAAGAATTTTCACATGGCTTGGTGGTGTGTGGGGTGTTGAACATGAGCCTCTACAGGCACAGGATGGGTTAAATAGAGGCTCTAAACCCCACCCCAATAACGAATGGGTTAGAGAGTATGTTTTAGGCTCTATGCCCCTAAAAAATGTATGTTACATTAACACCTGGACATAATTTCCAAGGTAAGTGGTCTATATTGTTAAGTTGGGGTGTCAGAATGAGGCTCTATGCTTACCAATGTTTAGAAGTGGTATGGTTTGGGATGTTGGACTGAGGCTCTATGCTTCCCAAACATATGGTCATGGATCTATTACCAAATATAGGCTCTGTATTGTGTTGATAAATTGTGTTAGCTTAATTAACCCTTGTGATTAAATGTGTGTAACCCATTATTCTATGTCTTAGGCACCCTATGTGATAGGATCTAGTCCAGTTAGTTGGTAGAACCTTGATAACTTAAAGAATAAAATGTTTTTTTAATAGTATCTCAAATGTTAAATGTATATATACATCTATTTATTTCATTTCAATTTTTATCTATTTTAGTTTATTTACCTCCATAAATTATTTTATAGACTAGTAATTAATTTATACATTGTTGGTGGTGGCATACTGATTTGTACTCACACCCCGATTAGGATTCCATGAAACTTGGGTACCCAAGTAATTGTTACTTGTCTTTTGGGTATAGGTTCAAGATAAAGGACCTGGTTTTTGGTTGGGACATGGGTTTATGGGTTGGAGCATGGGATATCAAGACTAGGTTGGGACCCAGGTCCATGTTGGGGATATTTTGGTAGTTTTGATTTTATTCATCATGTGTATGACTTCCTGACATGTAGTGTACTCGTCAAATGGTTATAAAATGTTTTAGTTGGTTATTTGTGGGATTTGTTTTTTGTTTTATATTTACTACTCATGTTGGTTATTTTAACTGTTTTTGATACTTCTATTATGGTTCTAATATGATATGTGGGTATAGTCTTCCCATGTTTTTCTTTAGACCCACGATGCAATTCGGAAGCCTCTAGCGTGTGGGGAGGCATTTCTGGCATCATGTGGCAACCTGGCTCAGGGCACTATTTATAATGGATACTAGGCCGATGAAGTTGCAATTTGTTATCAGAGGAGGTTTTATTTTTTCTTACCATTTTGGGATAGTATACAGGATATTAAGGTCTTATTGGGGCTTGGTAATGAGTTCATACATGGATACCTACATCCTTATGTATGGTGGAAGCCCCAAGTTTCAAGGGGTGGTAATTGAAGTTATATTTTGTGCTATTAAGTTTGATTGATACTTACACATTGGGTGGTGCACTTATCTATGATGTTATTGATTTATGAGGTTTTATCTCTTGGATCAGTATGGAAAGATCGGGTGTGTGTGATTTCATGCATCGATATAGGCACTATGATTGATAGTTCATCCATATGTTTCTTGTGATTGATAGTTATTTGGGATTGACATTTTATTATTGTACTTTATGATTTTTATTTAATCTTGTTGATCTTTCCTTAAAACGGTCATCAATGATTTTTTTTTTAAATATTAATTTGAATTTTTTTTTTTTTTTGAAAATTTGGTTTAATAAAAAGGTTTCTGAAAGTGTAAATTCTTGGGTTTGGTAAATGGATGATTTTGAAATGAGAAACCTTGGGTTTTAAATGGTACACTTAAACTAAGAAGGGAAATGGGAAATGATGGAAACTATATGGAAATTAGGAATGGGTATCCCTGATTTTGTGACCGGGCCTTGTGTATCACTAGTGTGGGTAGTGAGAGTTCCCTAGTTTGTGACCTTGGATTTTGGGTCATGAAACTTTTTGGGATTTGACGAATAAAAAAATATTCTTGTCGTGCTCTCGATAGGGTTGTGGCCTTAGCTTATGAGATGTTGTTCGGTAATCTGGTTGTGGTAACCCTTATAGTTTGTGACCGTGCAAGTCATGTTTTGGACCCCCCAAGTGGGTATTTTGATTATAGTGTCAACGTGTGTGTATGGGTATCCATGGTGTTAATCCTATATTAAATGTTCACTATGGCGTGTTAGACACAGTGTGTTGTGGATTCGGGGGTAGGAGTGCTACATGTGAGCAACAAGTTATTTGAGGTTTGATGTGTATGAATTAGATAGAGAGCTAGTGGACTTTATTTTAAAATACTCTAGTTTAGAGAGTAGGTATATTTTGACTTTCAAGGTGACCGATGAGAGAGGATGGTTAGGTTTTCTTTCCATGACCTGAACCTAATCGGGGCTTGAGCCACAACTACCCCAAGCTTGCCTCCATAGGCTAGGGGGTGGCGACGAGAACCAAAAGGAATATCCTAAATGGGAGGACATTTTATAATGTACATGTACACACACACACAACCATGTTAATTCATACACGTAGATAAATAATAATTGAAATGATGAGATAGTTAGAATATAAACTAAGCATGAAAAACCTCTAGGTTGTACAAGAGTATGATAGTGAAAACATAAAAGTAAAGGGTAAAATACATGCTCATCCAGAAATATGTTCCAACTTAAAAAAAACTAGAAAGTAAGACACCAAGAGAGCCCAACTCCTGATCTATAATCTTTGACCACCACATGCTATCTGATGCACCAACTATCCCTAAGATACTCTGAAATCACTATCAACCTGTCCATCATCTACATAAGAAATAACACGTGCAGGAAAATCCCATTCATGAGTGAGTATATACTTACCCAATAGAATGCACCAAAATATAAAGGGTTTTAGTAAGAGATACATTATGAATATATTGATAGAAGATAGTGAACAAGATGCAGCTCAACCCAAAGTTTGGTAAAGAGAGAGTAACCTCATCCAACTACAAGGGGCCCAAAAAAGTGTGTAGATATACTACATGTTGAGTCTTTATCACCCATAGAATGAGAGAAGCCTCATCCAACTATGGGAAGCTAAAAATGAAAATCACGTGGCATACCCCATGCTTTTCACCTCCCATGGAAGTAGTGTAACCAAATATAAAGGTACGGATATATATATATATATGTATGTATATATATATACTCAATCAAAGGAATCACAAATAACAGATTAAGTGGATCTCCACCTCATAGCTCAGTCCAAGAATAGGAGTCTCCAATAGTTACAAAAGTCCATCAATGATACCCAATATCTCACATGTTTGTTCAAAGGTAAATTTTCTTGTCAATCCATGCCTCTTCATTGTATCTCATAGTCGAGGGGGCACAATATCTATGTATAGGAACCATGAGTTAGTAAGTTAGGGTGATTTGACTCTGTAAGTATCTATATAGGGCTCATTCCCATAATGATGGGGGGTGGTTCCACTCTAGTTTCATGAGGACCCACACCCTGTCCAGTAGGGGGTGTCACTTAGAATATAAAGGACATGCGACCAAGATTATGGGGTTTTCAACTATATAGGTTTAGGACCCACTCTCTAGTTTGATGGGGGGGTTCAACTCTGGTCATTAAGGACTTACACCCTATCAGGTACGGGTTATACATGGTAAGGTAGAGTACCCATGCCAAAGATGATAGGGGATCCAATATATAGGTCAAGGGCTCACTCCCTAGTGTAATAGGCGTGTTCCACTCTGGTCATCAAGGACTCATTCCATATCTGATAGGGGGTTCTGTTCATAAGATAGAGAACCCATCCCAAAGCTGCTGGGGGTGTTCTACTATTTAGGTTGTGGACCTGTACACTGGTGTGATAGGGGGTTCCACTCTCGTCATCATGTACCCACACCCAATCTGGTAGGGGTTAAACTTGGTAATGTAGCTTTAGAGGACATGGACCCATGATGATGGGGGTTCCACTATATAATAAGCCTCTGGGGATTCTTTCTGATCACTGTCATTGATGGGAATTGCCTAAATATACTCCATTCCATTAACATTTCCCATATTATGTCTAAATCCAAAAGAAATGGAACTTTTGTGTTCTATGTAGAAAAACACTCATGTTAAGCTACTCGTAGTCCAAAATCCAAGTTTCAATGAAGTAGATAAGAAAAATTGAATTTTTCTCAAAAGGAACCAAGGGGTACATCACGTGTGAGGGAACCCAAATGGCATGTGGTCCCACTCCTTCACTTGGACGTATCACTGGTGGTGCACAACTCACTAATCATGTAGGATTAAACAACATGTATGGGATATACAAGGTGTTCCCATGCCACTCAGGTCCACCAATGTTCATAGTTGTTCCCATGTATCCACCCCATGTTTGTGTACTTTACCACATGTCTGTGTACTTTAGTACACAATGTGCCTCTCCATATCAGGTACCACCCAAGTTCTCTGGTCATGCTCATGCACTCAGGCACATGGCGTGTGCATGTCATGTGATCTATCACATGACACACCCACAAGGGGAAAGTAGTACATGGTTTGTAGGAGGGCTACACATTGTGTCATCCTTATAAATTTATGAAACCCTAATCATTGTAAGCAAGGGGATATACACCACACGTTCATCACAGTATATGGTGTGTAATTGAGGTTTCTATTGTTTTCCAAATCTATGATCTTCACCTCAAATCTGGCCTTGATTCTTCAATTACGGCCCTATATATTCTAAAAAATAGTGGATCATACTTTGAATCGTAGTTCCCAATCATCATTTTTTCAGAAATCAGATTACATTGATCCTTGGATATGAATCATACATTCTGGTAACCCATGAACCTTCCTTCATTGATGATTTGGATACTAATATTCTAAAAGATCATCCAAAACCCACAACCATTCCAAATATATTCATGATTCATTGATTCATCCATTGATTGTGAATCCATTGTGATTTCTGGGGTCTGATTGGGCTTGGTACCACTCAAAAATGTTGAACCAGAACTGCAAGGTCCAAACAGTGAAGAATGTGAAAAAATTGTGGGGGGAAGACACAAGAAAAAAACATTAACCATCATTTTTCAATAATTATTTTTCAATGATCAAGAAAAAGGTTATTTGGGTTAGAATACAATTAAATAATCAATTTAATTGTTAAATGAACACATGAAATGGTCCTGCAGTTGGTGTAGATCATAAAAATAATGATTCTACTCAATAATTTTCACAAAATAAGGCATAAACCACAAATTGATGAGCCCTACCTAGATATTGAATCATTCATCATCTAAGAACATGCTTCCCAACAATATAAGGAATTTTTTTCATTCGTTGTGTCCCGATCTATTTCGATCTAGTGTTTTATCATCATTTGAGGTTATTCTCCAACAGAAGGAGGGGAAGAAGCTATATAATTCTCCCATGGTTTATGTAGCTAACCATGTAGTACTCACAATGGAAGTATAGTTATAGAAATTTCATTTAGGTAAAATTCATAAATTAATTAATTAATCCATTGAACATATTGCAAGTGGGAGAGATGTCAGAATTCCACATAACGACCTATTTTATGTCATTCCTAGGGTAAACACTGTGTTCTAAACTCAACCATGGACTAATATTTTTTTATCAAATCTTCCACTTATGTTTCATTACAATTTATTTAAGAATCTAAAAATTCTCTATATAAAATATATTTATTATTTTTTTAAAATTAATTCCAGGAACACTGGGTCTCAGTATTGCACATCATATCTACACCTAGATTTTGAAACATATATATAAATATTTAAAAGTCATACAAGAAAAAATGGGTCTTTACATTATTCTATCCTTCATAATTTTCATCCCCAAAAAGAAAAATTACACAAAATACTTGGTATATTGATCCCACATCTTTCTCTCCTCCTCCTAGGAACTCTCATGCATGTTCTCGTGCTACAAAAACAAGAAAACCAATGGGATGGTCCATACATGTAGGTTCATCTCCTTTCAGTCCTTGATCACCACTGGGTTCTCTATAAAGGTGGACCCATCCTCGATTTCTAACTCACCCTAGTCAATGACATTCATGGATTCATGCACGTATCTACTCATCTGCACCATGTGGAAGACATCATGCAATTACACTATCTGGGGGGCAGGGAGAGGTGCTGAGAAACCCCTCCAACCTTTTACATGCTCTCAAATAGCCCAATGAACCTTAGGGATAGCTTTCCTCCCCGACCAAACCTCTACAATCCTCATCATTAGGAGACTGTCAGCAAAATATTGTCTCCTTGATCAAACTCCAAGGGCCAACGACGGTAATCTGTGTAATATTTATTTCTTCTTTGGACCATCCTAATCCACTCATGGAAGATCATGACATTCTATGTCATCACTTGCACCATCTATGGGCCCACAAGATATATATCATCGATCTATATCCATTATAAGGGTGAAATAAAAGGTATCCCATGCATGTCCTCAAACGGTGTCATGGTGATGGTAGAGTGATAGCTTTTGTTGTACACAAACTCTACCAAGGTCAGTAGATCCTCCTAGATCCAACCATTGTATAACACGTAAACCCTAAGTATATCCTCCAATATCTGGAAAGTGAAATCAGCCTTTCAATACTTGAGGGGGTTAAAAGATGTACTCATACTTATTTGGGTCCTGAATTCCTCCTCTAGTCCTCATCACAACCATGATGTAAACCATGTGTCATGATTGGAGAAAATCATCGAGGTCACCCCATGAAGGTGAATGATCTCCCATTTGAACAACTACCCCAATCTCTCCACCAAACTCTACACCATGGTAGCAATATTGTATTTTTTACTTCATGATTTAGTCAACTATCACCCAGATCGTGTCATGGGCCTACATTTTGTGTGGAAGCTCGGTCACAAAGTCCATGTATCTACCATCCCATATCTACTCTAGGATCTCAAGGGGCTGCAACAGACCTTCCAAAATGTGGTGTGTAGCCTTCATCGACTGATAAGTGAGGCACCGAGAGATGATATAATCAACTCTCTACCTCATTCCAAACCAAAACAATATCCATTGAAGGTCTTTTCAAATCTTTCCCATATTTCTATGTACTTCTAGGGGAGAAGTGTGGAACTCTCACATCACCTCGTCCCTCATCAGGATTGGAAACACCACTCATTCCTAGAAACATATGATGTGATTAACTCCTTCATAATATCTATCTAGTGAGTCCCCCAAAGATATCTGGTCATGTAAGACCTCATAGTCGATATCCCCAAGCTATAAATCTCTCACACACTCGAGAAGTGTGGCATTAAACACCATTAATTACAGAAGTGTTATACCCTCCGGCTCCACCAGGGTCAACTATAGGGAGGAAAATTGCTCTAAAGCCTCCTCCACCATGTGATTCATGACTTCATTCTATGAAAATATACTATCTCATTATCCATATCTAGAGTATAGACTATTTTAGGGTCATAGTCTTATAAGAACTACAACCTAAATCACTACCTCGAGTTCAAGTATCTCTACATAAAGACATACCTGAGACACTTGTGGTCTGAGTAAGCCACAATACACTCCCCCAAAAGTTAGTTCATCCACATACTTAGGGAGAAGAATATTAATTCTAACTCTAGGTCATCATTCGCATAGTTCTGGCCATGGGGTCTCAACTTCAATAACCCATATGCAATAACTACTTACTACTGCATCAACACGATGTCGAGCCCAGTTCCTAAGGAATCTCAATACACTATAAACTCCATGCCTTACTCTGATAGTATCAACATAGTATCACTCATAATCCTCATCCTCAATTCATCAAAGGTCCTTTGAAAATGATAATTCTTGGTAAATGGCTACCCTTTCTGTGTTAGGGTGGTCAAAAGGGGCTGTAATTCTAGAGAAGTCTTCCACAAACCATATGAAGTACCCAACCAATCCAAGATAGCTTCACACCTATGATAGAATACTCATGGCCCAAAATATGAGTTCAAATGAATGAGATATATAAAATTAATGTGTCCTCAAAACTAACCAAGGGATACACAGCCAATGAGGGGACCCACATGGTGTGTGGTCCCACTCTTTCACCCGGTCATGTCCCTAGGGGTATATGGCTCACTAATCATGTAGGATTACAAGGAATATAGGGGATATACATGGCCTAACCATTTCACTCAGGTTCCCACCCATGTGATTGGTTATGCCCATGTATCCACCCCTTTTCCATGTACTTTACATTGGGTCTGTGTACTTTATTACATGGCATGCCTCTCCAGATGGGGTTCTGCCCGTGTGCTCTAGCCGTGATCGTGTGCTCAAGCACATTGTGTGTTCTTAGTCATGTGCTCTATCACATGGTGCATCCACATGGTGTAGGTGGTACATGGAATATAGGATCACCACATACCATTACATTCTTATAAATTTCTGAAATCATAGCCACTTCATCCAAGGGGAAAAAACTATTTTTTCATTAAGGTACACGATGTGTAGTCAAGTTATTCACAATTTTCCTGATTCGCAATCCATACCTCAAATATAGCCTCACCACTTTTATTTCAACCCTATCTGTTCCCATAAAGAGTGTATCTATCCATACATTTTAGTTCTTAACCATTGTCCATCATAAATCCGATTTTGTCGATCCTTAGATATGTCTCGTGAGTTTCGCATGTCCCCATACCTTCTATAATTTATGATTAGACTACCAATCATCCAAAAGTTCATCTATAAGCTAAAATAATCCCATATTTGTGCCTTATTCATTGATCCATGCCTCACTCACAAATGAGTTATGATTCAGGGGGTCCAATTGGGCTTGGTACTTCCCGACAATGTCGAACCGGGACTATGGGGTCCAACCCATGAATAATGTAAAGAAATTAATGAGAAAAGGCACAAAAACTATTATTTAACCATTTTTTCCATTCTTTAATTTACAATGATCAAGAACAAGGATATTCGAGTTATAAAACACTGAAATAATCAGGTTAATTTCTGACATGGGAACATTCAATGGTTCATAAATTGGCATAGATTATAAAAGGGATGATTCTTCTCAATAGATTTAAACAGAGAGTGCATAAATCGTAAATTAATGAATAATACAAGGATATTGGATCATTTTTCATTGAAGAACACACTAGATGATGATCAAAGGAATTATTTGTGTTCATTTCATCCCAATCATTTCATCCCAATTAGTTCTGATCTGGTGTTTTTTCATTTTCTAAGGTGATTCACCAGTGGAATGAGGGGAAGAAGATTTGGAATTATCCTATTGTTTATGATTCTAACCATATAAGATTCACCACGGTAGTCTAGTTATAGAAAAAATAGGTAAAATGAATAAATAAATTAAATTAAATTAATTGATGAATCCATTGAGCGTACAGCTAATGGTAAAGATGTTGGGACGCCCCACACCAACCTATCATAAGTCGCTTATAGAGTAAAAACCATATTAGGACTCAACTGTGGTCTTATATATTAATATATGAGATTATGTTTAAATTTATCACATTTTATTTATGAAATATCATTAGGAAAGTTAAAATATATTTAATATTATTATAATGTTAATTATGGAATCTCTAGGCCTTAGAATCACATGTCGTCATAGTTTGTAGCACTAGAAATATATATAGAAATATTTCAAAGTATTAAAAAGAGAAAATTGGGTCTTTAAATTTCTAGTGCCTTTGGATGTGTATGGAATATGTAGAAATTTTGGACTTTGGTAGTGGCACACAGAGAGTGTTTCCGAGTGTGGGTTTTTCCTATAGGAATAAGTGAAAAAGTTTAATGGTTTCAGATATGTGACTCAAGTTTTGGTTATAAGTCAAAATTGTTGGGAAATTGAGGGTAACCTCTTATGAGGTTGGCCAAATATTTTAGGTTCCATGGAATGTGAAGCTTGGGTGTATGCTTCATATAATGAATCGATGTATGGTTGGTTCCATCTAGTTTTTGAAAAAATGTTCATGGTTATGTTGTGGTTTCTTTCGGGGAGAGGCCTATGAGTGCTTGTAGTTGCTTTAAGGTTGGTTTTGAAAGGATAGATTATTTGTGTTTCTGGACCATTTATTTTGATGCTAATTAATGTAGGCCTCATTGTTGATTTTGGGAAGAAAAGGCAAGTGTTACCAAAAATAACATGGAAACTTTTGTTATGGATCTGACACCTAGGGTGAGGGTGGCCATGTGGTTGGGATTATTTGTCTGACTGGTTGGGTTGTTTGGTGAAATGTTGAGAATGTCTTGAGGCAGGTGAGGCTGAAGGAATATGAATAATGGTAAGATGAGTAAGTGTGATTTTGGGCCTATCTCTAGTGATTTAGGAAGCATGTGATCTATAGCCAGGTTCAGTGTGTGGTCGTAGAAAAGTGTGAGACCATGAGGGTTATGATGAGGTACAAATGTGGGAACATGTAGGGTAGGAAAGATACCATTTGGGATGGTTTAATAGGTGGATTGGGATAATTTATTTTCATTATTATATGTTATCATAGTGGTAAACATATGTTATGATCGATGCAGTTGGATTGTGGATCAGTGGGGTAGTCATTGTGCTTTCATGTAAATCACCGGGGTCCTGATTGAATAACTTAGGTGAAAAAATGGTGATGGTTCAAAATAGAATGTGGTTTCATTAAATCTTGGTATATTTACATGAATTGGTTGTGATTTTTGGTTGGAAATCCCATTTGAGTTGTGGTGGGTGGGTGTTTGTGAGATGTTGGTGGGTAGTGGAGCCTATGACTTTTGATAGGTCAAGATGTCCCCTTAGTGAAAGGTGATATTGGTAATGGATAATTTAGGGTGATGTTTATTGATGACTTATTATCAAAAATTTTTCAAGTGACGATCATGCCCCAAATCTGGACTTAGTTTTGGGTACACTAAGAGATATCTATCTTTATGCCTAGCTACCAAAAAGTGTTTTGGTTGGATTATTAGATTCTTGGAGGACATGATCATGGAGTGGTATATGTTGAGGTTTATGGTGTGGAGTACACCATCGACCAGTTATAGGAGAGGTCCCCATGATGGACCAAATATCGAATAATGTCATGAGTTCTGTTCTCAGAGGTTGGGAATGGGTAGCAGTTGGTAATGTTTTGTTGCTTTGAGAAAAGATAGGTGACCACGTATAAGTTTTTGGGTTCTTCTTTTGATCGAAGAAACGGCCGTGGTGGTCATAATTTATTAAGTAAAATAGAAGAAATGAAACTCCTATGGTGGGGAGTGGTACCTAATCCATATTTGTGTGGGGACGACTGAGTAGTGTGTTGAGTCAATAAGGTTTTCCTTATGAATTTTATATTCCTTCATACTTGGGGGAGATTTTTGAATCAATAAGGTTTCATTATGACTTTACCATTCCTTGTCATTTTTATAATCACAAACACCTTATCTTAAGGAAATTTTCATTCTACCCTATGTTTTACTTTCTTAAGGAAAATTTTCCTTTCCCAAGGAAATTTATTCTTACCAATTTATTCATTGTTCATTATCTTGTATAAGTGTAAAATTCAGTTTCATATCTAAAATCTTAGAATCATATAATACATAGATAATAAAGAATTTTCTTTTCAGGATCCGAATTCAGGTTCTAAGTTCTCTGAATTTCGACTCCAAACTCTTATGAATTCTGGCTCCGAGTTCTCTGAATTCTAACTCCGAACTCTTATGAATTATGACTCCAAGTTCTTTGAATTTAGACTCCGAACTCTTATGAGTTCTAACTCAAAACTCTCTGAATTTAGACTCTAAACTCTTATGAGTTCTGACCCCAAGTTCTCAAAATTCAATCTTCGAACTCTTATGAGGTCTAACTCCAAAATCTCTGAATTCAGACTCCAAATTCTTGTAAATCAAGATTCTTAATTTTCTTGAAATTCAGACTCCTAAATTCTATAGAATTTAGGTTCCGAATTCCTTGGAAAACATAATATGATTATCCTTGTATTATAGATACTGAATGTATTTTTGGTTAGACTCCAAACTTTCATTTTTTGCTTACACTCCGAAAAATGAATTTGCTTAAGTAACCATATTCTTTCTTACTCTTATAAAATTATATCACGCAATCAATTACTAACTAACTTTTGTTTGAGTGACACATGTAAAGGTCCCTCCAAAATTCATGGAAAAATATGACTGCTAGAGGTGGGAGTTGACCATTGAAGTTGTACCTATAAATAGGATCTCATTTGAACAAGCTCAATATACACAACTTTGACAACTTTTCTTACATGTTGTTGAAGTGATTTCTAAGGAGAGGCTCTTATAAACTCTCAGGCTTCATGCAGAAAGTTTGAACAGCTTATTCAAACTTTTCTTCATGCAAATTTTCTTTGTACAAAGGTGTGATTTCCTTGAAATCAGATACTTCATGTTATGAAGTTAGAGGTGTTGATCTCCTTACAAATTGAGGACTTGCAGGGATAGCAAGACAGATACCGATCTTCGGATTGAGGGCATACCTTGGTTTGGGTAAGACAAACTTTCTTGAAAGTATAAATCAAGAGAACTTTTATCTAGGGTTGTTGGATGCCCTTCTCTTTGGGTTAAAAGAGTTACTACTTGTTACCTGTAGTGTTTCAATTTTGTTTTCCACTGTATTTTTGGTTGTCGAGGAAAGTATAACATTCTTATACTTCCTCAAAATTGTACTCTGATTAAATAGGATTCTATACGCTTTAAGGTAGAATCTTTGTGGCTATAAAATTTTGTTAAATTTCATTTTTGGAACCACTTTTCCAGAATGAATAAAATATTAGAACTTAGAGGTTTTGTGAATTTTTTTTATACAAAATTTCCATAAAGGTTTTTAAAGTATACAATTCATCCCCCCTCTTGTATATTGAGTATCTACATCATAGTTTGATACTAAAATCTATATCATATCTATCATATTATCGATCCAACAATTTGTATCAGAGGAGGTGACCTTAAATCCTGAACCAATCTAACAATTAGCTTCAGAGTTTTGGTTAAATATGAAATAATCTCATGATTAGATTCAGAAGAGAAATCTTCTTCTTCATTTTTTTGGAATCCAATTTTTGGACTCATAAAGTCCATATTCATATTTTTCTTAGAGATACTCTAGTTCTATTTTTCCTTTATTAGGATATTTTCTTTTTTTTAAAAGCCTATATTACTGACATGTCTGTGTGCCAAGAATTTCCTTAAGATGACAGGTTTAAATGTTGGATCTATCGATATTCTAAATCCAACCAGACCTCCTATTGTTTATGGAAATGATTATGAGTACTAGAGAGATAGGATAAAGAATTTTGTTATTAACCCTAGAGTTGATAACTACATACTGCTGACAGGAGACTACAAGATTTTTGATAAGGAATTGAGAACTTTTACTAATCAGGAAAAATCAGAATATCAAGAAAATTTCAGAGTCAGAAATACATTGCTATGTTCCATGACTAGGAACATCTATAGTCAAATATCTTCATGTGAAGCTGCAAATAGTATCATGAAGAAACTTGAAGTTACATATTTTGGTACTTCTAAAGTTATAGAGACAAGAAGAACTATGTTGAGAGATGAATACCATGGCTTTATCTTTCCTTATGGAGAACCTATAAGCAAAGTTCAACAATGGTTTATGACTATCATGAATTGCTTACAGTCAATGGGAGAAAAGGTTTGGATGATGAGGCTCTTGTAGATAACATCATAGAAATCATTCCAAATGAGTGGGAGTCCAAGAGAATAGCAATTGATGAGAACAGGAAAGTTACCCAGATTTCCTTAGATGAGTTGTTTGGAACTCTTCTTCAGCATGAGACTAGAATGAAGATAGATGATGATAATTTTAAAAAGAATAACGGGAATGGAAGAGTTTCTTTTACAACTACTTCTAAACATATGAAATCCAAGACTCTAGAAAGAGTAACTAGATCAAAGTAAAATAAAGTTGCTATTCAGCAAGAATCTAGTGATACTGAAAAGTATGAGAATGAATTAGCTAATATTTATCAGAGAATGAACAAGATAGTAGCTCAAAAGAACAATCAGAATAAGTTCAAGAAGAGAGACTACAAAGATAAGAAATATGGGGAAGTTACTTGTTATGAATGTAGAAGAAAAGTTCATATCAGACCTGATTTCCCTCTGTTAAAAAAGAAGAAAAATAAGGAAAGGAATTAAGAAAGAAACAAGAATAAGTTCTATCGTTAGAAGGACAAGAAAAGTCTTAAAGCCAATGATACTTGGAGTGCTAACTATGGAGACTCTTCGGGAAGTTAATCTTCTAAATATGAATCATCATCAAAGAAAAATATTGGATTCATTGCTACTACTTCTTTCCCAAATACATGTCTTATGGACAAGGAAAGCTCTACCGAGGCTTTAAAAAATTTTATCTATTGATAAGAATTATTATTCTGAAGATATTACTTCTAATGAAGATACTTAATCTTTAGATAATGAAGAAATTCCTTCTTATGAAGAAGTATCTATATTTTCCAATTTGTTAGAAGCAAAAAAAATTGCAAAATTTCTAAGGAATTGGACAAGGCAAATACTAGAGAAGAAGTTCTTACAAAAGTGATTTTAGACCTATCTAGAGATCTTGAAGATTAGGATGAGATTTTAGAAAAACTTTCTAAATACCTTAAGGAATTAAATTCCGAAAAGGAAAAACTTTCTAAAGATCTTAATAATTCTATTTAAAAAATAAATGTTTTTGAGGAAAAATCTAACTCTAAAGGAATAATTCCGGAGTATATGAATTTAGTCGTCAGACTAAAATCTGAAATATATTACCTTAAGAAAATTCTTTCAAACTTTACTTCTAATAAGGAAATTTTTTGACAAGATGTATTCTTGAATCAAACCTGATGAAAATACTACTAGAGTACGTTATACTCACCGAAAACCTATTTTCAAAAACAACTATTTCATTCCTTCCAGATCCCCTTTGTATACTAAATGTCAAAGTGGTGGGCATTGGAAAGAAAAATTTCTCTATGAATAATGTTCAATATCTTGGGTTTAATAAAGCTTATTTTTCTAAACAAAATATGGTTACCTAAAATTTTGTTTTCTAACAATTTCGGATCTAAGGATGTTTGGATTTCGGAAGTCTAACTTTCTTATTTTTAGGTAAATAAAGAAGGTACCAACAACAATACTTGGTACATGGATAGTGGATGTTTCTAGCATATGACTGGTAACAAAAACTACTTTGAAAATATTATTATGACGAAAGGAGGAAAAGTAACTTTCAGAGAAAATTCCAAGGGAGAAATTATTGGTATAGGTAACATCGTTCTTCTTGGAGAAACTTTGATTTCAAATGTTTTATTTGTTAAGGGTCTTAAGCACAACCTCATTAGCATAAGTCAATTATGTGATGAAGGTTACCTTGTGAGTTTTAGGAATGACAAGTGATTAGTACACAATTCCAAGGAAGAGTTTATTCTTTCTGCCAATAGGCAAGAGAATGTTTACACACTGAACTTAAAAGACCTTAGGAGACGAGATCTACCTTTCCTTAGTACAATGAAAGATCATTCTTGGTTGTGGCATAGAAGGTTTGGACACTGTAACCTTAAGAACCAACACAAAATTTCTAAGAAAATATTGGTTAAGGATCTACCAGAGCTTAGAATTGATTCTTCAAAAGTTTGTGATCCTTGTCAATATGGAAAGAAACATAAATCAAGTTTTAAATCAGTCGGTGAAGTCTCAACCACTGATGCATTATTGTTGGTGCATATGGATCTTTTTGGTCTAACACAAACTAGAATCATTGGAGGAAAAGATTATGTATTTGTCTTATTTGATGATTACACTATATTTATGTGGGTCTATTTTATAGCAAAGAAATATGAATCTTTTTCTTGTTTCAAAAGTTTTAGATCCCAAGTTAAAAATGAGAAAAACCTTCCTTTAATAACTATTCATAGTGATCATGGAGGAGAATTTCAAAATTCAGATTTGGAAACTTTTTTTAGTAGAAAATGCATTTTTCATAACTTCGCAGAACCCAGAACACCTCAACAAATTGGTGTTGTTGAAAGAAGAAATATAATTCTTCAAGAGATAACAAGAACCATGTTGAGTGAGTATTCTATAGCCAAAAATTTTTGGACTGAAGATGTAACTACTGCTTATTATACTATAAATAGTGTTTTGATTAGACCTTTTCTTAATAAAACTCCTTATGAGTTATAGAATGGTAGAAAACCTAGACTTTCCTACTTTAAGGTTTTTGGTTGCAAAGTGTTCAACCTAAATACTAAAGAAAATATTCACAAATTTGCACCAAAATATGATGATGGAATTTTCTTAAGCTACTCCACAAATTCTAAGGATTATAGAGTTTTAAAAAAACACTTGTACTATTGAAAAAACAATACATGTCAAATTTTATGAAACTGATCCCTTTGTTTTTAAACAACCCCAACCTACATCTTCAGCTGTGTTTTCAAAAACTGATTATCAACCTCTGTTAGAAGATCCTTTTGATAAGGAAAATGTCCAAGAAGATACTTCTGAAGCATTTACCCCAGAATATTTCCTACCCTATGTTGATGAACAAGTTTTACAAAACCCAAATCAGTTGTTTCTTAAGAATAATCCCAGTGATAGTATCATTGGTGATGTAAATCAACCCGTATGAAAAAGAAGTTCCTTAAGGAATGAATTAGAACATCTGGAATTTATTTCCCAATTAGAACCAAAAATCACTAATGAATCTTTAGGTGATGATGATTGGATAAAATCTATGCAATATGAACTAAATGAATTCGAAAGGAATAAAGTCCGAACCCTTTTTGAAAGGCCTAAGGAAACATCTATTATTGGAGTAAAATGGTTCTTCAGAAATAAGTGTGATGAAAATGTAATCATAGTAAGAAATAAAGATATATTGGTTACTAAAGGCTATAATAGAAAAGAAGGAATAGACTATGAAGAAATCTATGCTCCAGTAGCCAGACTTGAATCTATTCGTATTTTACTTGCCATTGCAGCATTCTTCAATTTCAAACTTTTCAAATGGATGTGAAATGTACTTTCCTTAATGGTTATGTTCAAGAGGAAGTTTTTGTTGAATAAACTTCTGGTTTTGAAGATAAAAATATCCTGAACATGTTTATAAACTTACCAAAGCTTTTTATGGAATTAAGCAAGCTCCCTGAGCTTGGTATGATAGACTTACAGGATTTTTAATTAAAAATAATTACATTAAGGGAAATACAGATCCAACCCTTTTTATAAATAAATATGAGAAAAATGTTTTTATTGTTGAAATTTATGTTGATAACATTATATTTGGTTTAACTCATCAATCTTTAATGGATTACTTTGAGGATCTAATGAAATCTGAGTTTTAAATGAGTATGATTGGTGAGTTAACATTTTTCCTTGGTTTTCAAATTTCTCAAAATCCAGAAGTAATCTATATATCCCAACATAAGTATATTAAATATCTTCTTAAAAAGTATGGATATGACAACACTAAGAGTATTATTACTCCCATTGGTACCTCAAATTCACTTGATCTTGACGTAGTTTGAAAACCAGTAGATCAAACATCCATTAGAGGTATTATAAGAAACTTACTTTACTTTATAGCTAGTCATCCAGACTTAATGTTTTCAGTATGCCTATGTGCAAGATATCAATCCAATTGTAAGGAATCTCATTTAAAGGCAGTGAAAAGAATGTTTCACTACATAAAGGGAACCATGGATTTAGGACCCTTTTATAATTCTAAAAATGATTTTGTTCTAAAAAGTTTTTCAGATACTGACTTTGGTGGATGTAGAATGGATAGAAAAAGTACATCCAGAACGTGTCATTTATTAGGAGATTCATTAGTTTCTTGGTCATGAAATAAGCAACACTCATTATCACTTTCCGTTGACGAATCTGAATATGTAGCAGCTGGAAGTTTTTGTGCTCAAGTGTTGTGGATGCAACACACATTCACAGACTATGGTATGAGTTTTACCAAAACACAAATTTTGTGTGATAATACTATTATCATTTCCCTTAGTAAAAACCTTGCACATCACTCTCATCCAAAGCACATAGATATTAGAAATCTCTTTCTTAGGGATCACACAATAAAAGGAGATATCATTCTTTAATTTATCGGAACACAAGATCAACTTGATGATATTTTTAAAAAATATTTACCCTCTGATATATTTGAATAATTTAAACAGAAGTTAGGAATGATAATTGTAAGGTAATATTTCTCATTAAAACTCTGTTGAAACCAATATCATTACATTAATAAACTCCTTTTCATAGGGGAAGTACATTTGAGTGTTATATCAAATTTTTTTTGTAATGAAAATCCTCATAGTCATATTTTTCAAATCTTTCATAATGGAAATTTTCATAGTCATATTTTATAAAAAAAATTACAGTCTAAATTTTTTTTCGTACTTAAAATTTTCTTAATGAATATTTTCATTCTTAAAATATTCGTAATGAAAGTTTTCGTACATAGAATTTTTGTAATAAAGAATTTCGTACTTAAAATTTTCATAATGAAGATTTTCGTAATCAACATTTTCGTAATGGAGATTTTCATTTTCATTTTCTTTTCATAATAAAATTTTCAGAATCTAAAGTTCTTCAAGAATATTTTTCTTCAATAAGAATAATATTCCTGGAAATCCAAAAGGTATGTTTCCTTTTTTAATTTTTCGTAATCATCATTTACTTGCTGGTATTTTCATTTGGTTTTAAAAAAAATTACGGATTACAGTTTCCTTAAATATGAATGTTTTTCTTTAAAAACCTCAAAAGATCGGATCCTACCAAGATTTCATTGTGGTTATCATATCAACCATCAGATCTGATCATAATAATTTCCAGGCATTGGATTGTGTTTGGATGATGAACCGTCGCTTCAAGCGCCTATATAAAGGACCCCCTATGGTTGTCCCACATCGATCTCAAGATCTCGCAAGTTGAAGATTTTCCTCTCTACTTAAGCCCATTCCCAACTTCTCATAGTTTTCTCAAATCCGAATGTCTATAAGAGAATCCTCTCAGAATGATATATCTAGTGTTAAGTCAATTTTGGAATGACAGGTATATAGAGAAAGGTTGGTGTATTCGAACTTCTTTAATAAATATGATTCTATAATCTCGAAGAATATCAAGCTTAAATGGATGGGAGAGTGTATACATATCAAAGCCAAGGGCTCAAGATTTGGTGTATCTAGATTTTCTTTTTGAGTTTTATGAATCAGTCAGTTTCATTAAGGAAGAAGGCAGAGAGAAGTTTTCCTTTAAGAGCTATGGTAAGACTTATGCTCTTTCGTATACAAAGGCATCCAGCTTGGTTGGAATTCCATATGAAGGGGAAGCTGAGTTTTGTTCCAACAAGTTTCTAGATGTCAAAGGATGTTTTGATAAGGTTAAATCCATGGAGTGCCTCGGTCTTACTGATATTAAGACTCCGAAGATTGCTCACCTCTCTACAAATAATCGGATCCTTGAATTATGTGTTCAAGGGTTTATCATTCCGAGAAAAGGTGACAAGGACACCTTGAAGAAGATTGTTATATACATTCTGGATTTTCTAGTGAACCTGAGGAAGGTTAATTTGGTTAATCATTTTCTGATTACGATTGATAATATAAAGAATGGAAATCTGAAGGCCCAGATTATCATGTACCCATCCATTCTTTCTAATTTTATTGTTTGGTGTCTAGAATCTTTCAAGATTCCTTGAAGTCTGATGCCTAGAAATTGAAAAGTTATGCAAGTCAGTGATGATACCCTGAAGAGGATGAAAATTGGTTTTTCTAAGGACTTAGGAGAGTTTTATGACCTACTAGAGGAAGAAGCCGAATCTATTCCGAAAAGTCAAGATGTACATGAACCATCAAAAAATGTTGGAAAGAAGAGGAAGTTGAAGGAAGTGGAAGAAGAAGAAAAAACCCAAAAAGCTATGGAAGCTCAATCCACACCTCCAAAATCTAAGAAGAAAAAAGCTTATCTAGATGAGGTTATAGAAAAGTGGAGAGAAGATAAGAAAAATCCAAAGGAAGGAGTGCCACAGTTTGGCATTGATCCTGCAGAATCCAAGGCTTTAAAAGAGAAGACAGTTGATGAGCATGATAAACATGATAAATAAAAGAATTTAAAGAAAAAGATGTCTGAGACTAAGATTGTGCAATCCCTTCTAAGTGATACTGAAAAATCTTCCAAACAAATTCTGGTATAAGAATCCTTCCTGGTAGAAACCTTACCTGAGACTCCAGGGAAGAAGTTCATTACTTCGGAAAAAGACCAAGAGAAGGTTGTTGAATAAAAAGAATTTGTCAAAGGAGTAGAAGAAGAAGCTTAAAGTAGTGGTGATACAGAATATGTGATTAAGAAAGTGGAGGACTTTCATGAGAAGGAAAGCCCATCTGAGAAATTGTCAATCTGAACTTCACAATCCAAATCTTCGAATCTTGCTACTCTTGGGTTAGATGAAAAGGATGAAGATGAGGTGGACAAGTTATCTGAGGAAGAACATTATAATTGTCATTTTATTCATTCTGAAGATGCTGAGGCAGGAGCTCAGAAAGAAGAAGTAGATGAGGATAAAATTGTTTAGTTGTCTGATAGTGAACATGAATCTCCAAATGAGGTAGCCATTCTGAGAACTGATAAAGGTAAAAAGGTGGTTGTTGATTCACCTACTAAAGTTGTTTTAAAAATGAAGGAATCTAGTGGATCTTTGAATAGGAAACTTGTTGAGCTAGAAAAAAACCTTCACCTAACAAAGTTTTAGATTCAGAATCATTATCTCTTGGACATTATTTCGTTGTTCAATCATTGAAGAAGCTTGTTGGGACCATACCGTTTTTTCCAAGCATAGACTCTAGATGCTAGATGCTTCAACACACACTCAATCAGAAATCAGATTCATTATCCTTGGTGATGGATAAGTGTGTAAAACATGAGGGTGACTTTAAAAATTTCTTCATTAACTACGAATCCCACAATAGGTCCTGTAAGAAAATGGTTGGCAGGTCAAAGAAGATATTAGAAGACTTGAGATAACTTGATGAGTTCCAAGATGGTGTAAATGAGGATTTTGATATATAATATGGTAGGATCAAAGATCTTACAACCAGTTTGGAATAAAAGTTATCTTTGGAACAAAATACCCAGATTCAAGAAGTGAAGGATCTTAATGAGAAATTTTATTCTATTTCCTAATACTGGAAGAGAGAAAGGGATCTTCAGATTGAGATTGAAGAAAAACTTGTCAAGAAAGAAGAATATCTGAAGGCTCAAGCAGAGGTTCTCAAGTCTCCAGAAGAAAGAATCAAGGATTTAGAGAAGAAAGCTGAGGATCAGGATCAGATTCTTAAGCGAACAAAGGAAGATCATAAGGAGCTAAAAAAGCTGAATACTATAGTAAAGAAGTTGATGTCGAAGGAAAAGGAAGGATAACTGTGTTCCAATCCTATATTTTGTTGTTTTCATTTTCTTGTACAAATTCTTTCTAATCATAATGAAATTCGTGGTTGTTTTTTTTCTTTTGGATGTGTTGTACTAATTTTTCATGTACCATAATTTCTTTTCCATTCCCTCAAATTCATTTTAAAAATAAAAAATGGGGAGAAAGGAAAAATAATTCTAATTAATGAAGAAATATCCCAAAGGGGGAGTTTATCTAAGGGGGAGTTTTCATTACGAAGATTTCCATATTCAAGATAATGAAAAATCTCATTCTGAAAATCTAGAATACGATCCTTAGAGTTACAAAGCCTAAGGGGGAGTTAGTCATATTCATCATTGTCTATGTGTAAAGAAAGATAAGTATTATTTCAATGTCTATAAAAATATTTTCTAGGTCCTTATTTTCTTTTTCGTAAGGATGTTTGTGATTTTCAAAATGGGGGAGATTGTTGAGTCAATAAGGTTTTCCTTATGAATTTTCCATTCCTTCATACTTCGGGGATATTGATGAGTCAATAAAGTTTCCTTATGACTTTACCATTCCTTGTTGTTTTGAAAATCACAAAAACCTTATCTTAAGGAAAATTTCATTCTACCATATGATTTACTTTCATAAGGAAAATTTTCCTCCCGCAAGGAAATTTATTCTTACCAAGTTTTTCATTGTTCATTATCTTTTCTAAGTGTAAATTTCTATTTCATATCTAAAACGTCACAATCTTATAATACTTAGATAATAAAGCATTCTGTTTTCAGGATCCGAATTCAGGTTCCGAGCTCTCTGAATTCCCACGCCGAACTCTTATGAATTCTGACTCTGAGTTCTCTGAATTCCGACTCCGAACTCTTATGAATTCTAACTCTGATTTCTTTGAATTCAGACTCCAAACTCTTATGAGTTATGACTCTGAACTATCTGAATTTAGAATTTGAACTCTTATGAGTTCTAACCCCATGTTCTCTAAATTCATACTTCGTACTCTAATGATATCGGACTACGAACTCTCTAAATTTAGACTCCGAATTTTTGTAAATCAAGATTCCAAATTTCCTTGAAATTTAGACTTTGGAATTCTATAGAATTCAGGTTCCGAATTCCTTGGAAAACAGAATCCAAATATCCTTGTATTATAGATACCGAATGTATTTTTTTTAGACTCTGAACTTTCATTTTTGCTTACACTCCGAAAAATGAATTTTCTTAAGTAACCATATTCATGCTTACTCTTATAAAACGAATTCATGCATTCAGTTACTAACTAACCATTATTTGAGTGACAGGTGTACAAGTCCCTCTAAAATTCATGGAAAAATATGACTGTTGGAGGAGGGAGCTGACCATTGAAGTTGTACCTATAAATAGGAGCTCATTTGAATGAGCTCAATATACACAACTTTAAAAAATTTGCTTACATGTTGTTTAAGTGATTTCTAGAGAGAGAGGTTCTTATAAACTCTCAAGATTCCTGCAGAATGTTTGAACAGATTGTTCAAACTTTGCTTCCTGCAGATTTTCTTTGGGCAGAGGTGTGATTTCTGTGAAATTAGAGACTTTTTGTTATGAAGTCAGAGGTGCCGATTTGCTTACAAATCGAGGGCTTGCAAGGATAGAAAGACAGATACTGATCTTTGGATTGAGGGATTACCTGTGTTTGGGTAAGACAAACTTTATTGAAAGTATAAATAAAGGGACCTTTTATCCAAGGTTTTTGGATACCCTTCCTTTTAGGTTAAAAGAGTTACTACTTGTTACCTGTAGTGTTTGAATTTTGTTTTCCGCTGTATTTTTGGTTTTTGAGAAAAGTATAACTTTATTATACCTCCTCAAACTTGTACTCTGATTAAATAGGATTCTATATTCTTTAAGGTAGAATCTTTTTGGCTGTAAACTTTTGTTAAGTTTCATTTCTGGAATCAAGAAAATTAGTAGAACTTAGAGGTGCTGTGAATTTTTTTTATACAAAATTTCCTTAAATGTTTTTAAAGTATAAAATTCACCCCCATCTTGTATATTGAGTATCTGCATCATAGTTTGATACTACAATATATATCATATGTATCATATTATCGATCCAACAGAGTGGATTTGGTGGCATCGAGATGCCAATGAGAAACATGTGAGGTGCACGTTTGTATTACTCATGAAATCCCATGTGGGACTTGGATGTGGAGGTTTATCAAGATAGTTTGGGGCTTTAGGATGGAGGCAGTTTTAAAATAAATATGAGAATATTGGGTTAGAGTCGTTGATAGGCATGATAATCTATAACAATGGTTGATATAAAACTAGTTTGGCTGTTGTAACCTCATCGAAGGTCGGACATGGACTCAGGTAGGTATTTTTGGGTGACCATGAAATGACTAAAATAGTGAAGTAATTTTTTTCATGTGAATAAGTGATATGCTAACAGTGATTATGGGTGTTCTAGGATGTGTTGGCTAGGGATAAATTGAATTAGTGAGGAAAAAATAGTGAAAGTGGTAAGTTTTAAACTATATTTGATAGATGTTTTGGAATGTTATGTTTGTTTTGAATATAGAAATTAGTTCTGAGGGAGAACCAAGTTGTCCTTATTTGATGTGGGGATATCATAGATTCTTGTGTTCAAAATTTTTTTGGGTTTCTGGGAGAATGATGATTGTTTGGAGAGGAATGGGTGCCTTGATGGTGTCATTTTACTATAATTCAGGGAACGATTTTAGTTGGTGCATTGAATGATGGTGGCATGACTTAATTGAGAAGGTGTTGTGAGTAGGTGATAAGGGTAGCATGTCAACAATGGGTGATTATTTTTTTGGGAAAAACTAATCAGGGATAGTTTGGAATGGTATGGTAAGAGGAATGAGTGTGGTAAGTATTTACCACCTCATGTTTGATGTTTTAATGGAAAGTGTGTCTCAGAAATGAAGTCATACTTGAGAGAGGTTACGCTTCTCTTCTCCATTAAATGGATGGTGAAGGTATGTCCATTCTGAGTTATTTCTATGGGAAATCTGAACTCCGATGTTGGGTGAAATTCTTGTGGATATTTGGGTTTGATGACTTAGGAAACACATAGAGTATATTGTGATAGTTTAGTTGAGGTTCCAATTGTCTTTATGGATGGTAGAGGTTCCAAACATAGTAATATATTGGTGGTGGGATAAATTATGGTCGGGGGGGTCATAGTGTGTAAGTGGTTGTTTGATGATGTGAGCAGTGGTACGAGATGGCTGGAATGTGGTGAGTATCATCTTGGTGATTAGATTTTAATAATGAGTGTGGATTGGGTTTTGACTAGTTGAGTACCTTGAAATGAAGGTTATTCTTGGGTTGTGCATCGAATGTTTGGCCATGGAGTGAAGTTATCGACCTTGAGTTTTGTACTGATGTAGGTTGGGAAATGTGGTGGAAATCTATGTGTACCTTTGGGGACGTCAAGCATGGGTCACCTTTAGAATTTTAAAAATTATTTGTGATGGTGCCAAGAAATTTGGGCCATGAATTTTGGAGAGGATCAGACTGAAGGTGTTCTGATTAGATCTCCCAGGATTGTGTAATGCTTTTTCGGGACCCATTTGTGTAGTGTTTTAGTGATGTTACCCAGTCCTTTCTGTTGTATTTGATAATTTTGATGATGAGGTTAAGGTTGATGTGTCCTTTGTGGAGCATTGGGTTCATGATCATGGATCACGATGAGAGATTTATTCGAGGTAAGATTGGTTCTTTGGTTCGAGTGTGGTGATAGGTTAACCATGTTCAGGAGGAACCTTGGGAGATGAAGATTGGTAGGGGGACCCCATGGCCTGAACTTTTAGTCCAAAAGGCTCAGTAAGTCTTGGAAGTGTGGCTTGAGGATGATCCGTTATAAGGTGGGGAGATTGTAAGATCTTGACCTTATATGGATGTATGTTCTTGTTTAAATTTTGGATAAAGTACCTTTTTTGGATTATGAAGTGGTTATTGAGTGTATGGAATGTTTTGGGGGTGTTCCGACTATTTTTAATGAAAATGAGGGAAGTAATAGCCATCCATTTCATGCTTCACAGTTGGTTCATGGTTAGAAGTAATTGTGTTCCAAAACCATGTGGGCTTGGGAAGATAGGTGTGTGGTTTGGAAACCATGCAAGAGGGAGCCTGAAACCATGTGGACTTGGACAGTGCCATCTCTCAAGGCTACCTAATGGTTTTTCAAACCGTTCGGACTCTCTGGAGACTGTGCGAGCCATTCCCCCTCTTGGATAGAAGTTGGTGCACTCTTAGTGCATAGTTTGGCCAATTGTGCAGCCAAACAATGCACATCTTCAAAGATAGGGGAATTTCCAATTATTCACCCTTGGGATTTATGAAACCTCACCTGATTTTCCTCCCATTTCACCCTAAAATATAAAGGGTCACGAACCCTTCTCTCATGACCTTCCAAGGAACGATTCTCCTTAATTTCTTGGATGTCTGGAGTGTCATTGGGTGTAGAGAAAAGCTCTGGGTGAGTCTAACACACTTCATTCATTATTTATTAGGATTAGGGCTTGTATAATCATTATTATTATTATAAATCCCTAAAACCCTATTTTTATAGTGGAATCTAGGTTTCAGCTTCAATGATGGGTTGTATCAAAATCAAATTCCAAGGTTAATCATTCTGTTTTCTATGGAATTTAGGTAGGTGGTCATAAATATTTTTCCAATAGTCTAGATGTTTTATATGTGTATGTGGTTGTGTCAATGCGCTACCGTACTGTGTTTTTTTTATCCTCAATTAAGGAAAGTAATTTTGGTGTTAGGGTGAGGTTCAAAAACCTTTATGTACCCCTTTAGTCCATTGGCGTTCTAAGGTGGGACTTAGGGATACCCATGTAGTATGTCAAACCCTTCGAAATGGTGAGTGAATGGGTATCCATTGGGATAGGTAAATTCTGAATATGATTGAGTTATTATGCTTAAGTTGGTTTGTGGGTTTGGTTAAATATGGTCAATTGAAATGATTGTTCTGTATCCTTTTAAAATGACCAAGGGTATTTTGAAATGTTTTGAATGTTGTGTTTTGGATTTGATCCAGTTATGGTTTTAAAAGTAGAAAATGATGTTTTGAAAGTGAGAAATGCTTAAAAACTAGTTGTTGGCCTCAATATGATTTAGAAAGTTGTTTTCCTTGATATTTTAAAATGATGAGTTTCATTGAGGTCATACATCCCATTTTTGTGAAAATTCTTTAACCATTGTTTGGAGTGGTTGGAAATAGAGATGTACACCTTGGGGATGTTTTAGTATATCAAAGAGGAAGACTCATGTTCTAAAGGGGTGGATCGTAGATTATTTTCAATGAGTATTTTTACTTGTGTATTATCATATATTATGAAATTTAATTGATTTTATTTATAGTATTGTTTTTTATATAGCTTAAGGGGGTTTTGGGTATAAAGGTATATGTGTTTAATGAGATTGAATTTGTAATGGTATATGCACGAATACGGGTTATGTCATGTAAATGATAAATATGTAAAATGGTTAAAGAAGAATATGAATATGGATTGGTTGTATGTGGGGTATTGTACTTGAGTTTCTATGACCACGAGATGGGTCAGACAGAGACTCTATACAGAAACTCTAAAATACATGGGTTAGGGAGTCTAACTAAGGCTATGTTCCCCTAACGAATGCATGGTAAATGAACACATGGAAAGAGGTTCCTTGATAAGTGTTATGTATTTTTCAGTTGAGATTCCAGACTGAGGATATATACTTTCCAACATATAGACATGTCATGGTTTGGGATGTCAGACTGAGGCTCTATGCTTCCCAAATATATGGTCATGGATCGATTATCCGACTGAGGCTACGAGGTATATTGATAAATTGTGTTAGGCTAATTCCCCCTTCTAATTAAAAGTGTAGAACCCCTTATCCTACCGATTAGGAACCCAGTACGTCTGGAGATAGTTCAATTTGTCGGTTGACCCTTGAAAACATAAATAATAAAATGGTTTCTTGATAGTTTATCAAATATGAGATATATATTTATACATATATTTTTTTTTTCATTTTTTATATATTTAATTTTGTTTACCTACATGCACCATTGTGTAGACTATTTATTTCTGTGTACATCATTAGTGATGGCCTACTAAGTTGTTCTCACATTGTGCTCAGGTTTCCATGACACTTGGGCTCCCGAGCGACTGCTACTTGTCTTTTGGGTATAGGTTTAAGATAGAGACCTGGTGTTTGGTTAATACATGGGATGCTGGGTTAGAGCATGGGATATCAAAACTAGGTTGGGACTTAGTTCTATGTTCAGGATATTTCAGTAGTTTTTGTTTTAGTCTATATTTTTACAACTTCCTGACATTTAGTGTACTCTTCATATTATTATAGCACATGCTACTTGTTTATTTATGGGATTTGTTTTATATTTTCCATTTATTTCTCCTATTGGTTATTTTATCATTTGATGTTACTTCTATTACGTCATTACTCTGATAAGAGGGTATAGTCTCCCTTTTTTTTGTTTAGACCTACGCTTCTAGTCAGTAGCCTCTGGCATATTGGGAGGCTCACTTGAGGTCATGTGGAGACCCAGCTCAGGGAACCGGTTATAGTGGCTGCTAGGTCCAGGAAGATGCACAAAGTTCCCCCCACCAATGTAATTTATTATCAAAACCCCATTTTTCAGTTTTAATAAACTAAATTAATATTAACACTTCTATTTTATATATAATATGTGAAACTATTTTAACTATTTTACTATTTTTTACAACTATTTTATAAAAATGTGAGCTAATATGATGCTTATTTTAGTCGAATATATAAGAATTATTTAGGTTTTACTACATGGTATGATTACTCACACCATGAATATGAAAATTGGTGTATATACAGATGATGTTTTACATGATACAGAAAATGGGAATATTTCGTATTTCTCTAATGAAGTTTCTTGAGGTTGTATTCTTTGATATCTAAAGTGAGAGCTATGGAGTTTGTCTGGTCTTGTATTCAAGAGCAGTGCCACCTTAGTTCCAATATCATTCATTATTTTGGAGCCTTAATTATTCTGTTCTTTTAATTTTTTTCTATTATTACTCTAATATTGTTTTGGTTATAATATTTTAAATTGTATTGCTTTTATATCACGCATCACATAGTATTGGTTTGGTTGTTTCTATGTTTATATTGATATGTTATGTATGTTTAAATGAAAAATATTCCCATGATGTTTTAGTAGTACCTTGGAATTTATTTCTAGAATATGGATTCATGGGTATAACACCTAAGGTTAGTAAAACCTCAGTAGTTACCAAGATAATGGTTTGGGTCTAGTTGTTACACACCCTCTAATGTTCACATGGGGGTAGTTTCTTTGATGATCTGGTAGAGTGATGAAAGGTTGTTTATATGGTATTGTCGAAATTGATCATAGCGTTTGTTTGACTTAGAATTTTAGGATACTAGAATAGTAGCCACCCCAACATGGTGACACTATTCATCTAATTCCTTGAGGTGGTCAGCATATCCCTCGATATGGTAGATTCCTATATTTGAGGCAAGTGAATGTCTCCCATGGGTTGCATAAAATATGATGTATGCACTCTACATATAGGATCTTATGAATGAAATTATCAAAAGTATAAATATTCCTAAATATGATTGGTATATCATCTTTAGTCAAGTCTTTCCACATAGTCCTATAATATTTATCATCTTCAAAGGAAGATTCCTTAATTTTATCTAGTAATAAGTCACTTTTTAGCAATTTTTTTTTACAAAAACAGGAATTATAATTGTATTAAAACACCCCCTAGATTTTGAAATCTAAAAAATGAACTGATGATTATTATCTTCTCAACTCACTAATTGGTTTAGTTAGGACCCTTCCCATTGATGGTGTAGTGATTGATATAGTTATATTTAGATTTATAAGCACCTCTTAGTAAAAGGGAATCTTTGAGATGACTATGTTATGGACAATTCCTTTATTCCTATGGGATATATCATTGTAAGTAGAACCTTCAAAGAAATTTATATTGGAAGGAAATCCTTAATTGGTGGTTTCTTTATCATCGGTGAGGTGAGTACTTCTACATCAACTATATTCTTGATTGCTGTGTGGATGATCAATATGGTTGTTGATTTGATAATTTTCCTCGTGGGGAGAACCTATAGTCCATTTTTCCACTCAATCACCAGGAGGAGAGCCTCTATGGTTGCTAGTTTTTCCTTTACCTTCTTGGGGAGGACCTCCACATAGGTTGTGTACTTGAATTGAAGGATTTTTAAGGGATAACCCTCATCCTAAACACAGTGTAAGAAAAAACAAAAACCCAAAAGCAAACATTATTTATCTATAAATTTGGAATGAATAATAAAAAAATGAAATGGAAAACATACATTACACCTATTTATTTAATCACTTCCACAAGAGTGTAATATATATTACTAAGGAGAAAAGGATGAGTTCCTCCCTCCTAGGGATCCATAGAGGGACAGATATCTCTAAAATACATGTTCTACTAGAACCTTTGATTAAAGGATAAAAATTAAATGAGATTTCGATAATTATTTCCTTATATTGTTATTACAATCACACACATCATACTTAATGATTAAACCAACTATATACACTTGTTCACAAAAATTTTATTCACATAGGTTTTTATTTTATTTTTCATGTTGTTCATTAAGAATTGTTATTTAAGGTGACGTTTTGGATATGTTTTTAACATCAGTTAATGAAAACCGATGTTGTAAATAATTTTATGTAGGCCTTTTTCAGATCAATTCATTGATAAATGATGTTAAAACATTTTTTCACATTAGTTTACCAAAACAACCAACATGAAAAAGGTTTTTAAGGCTAGTTTTCAAAGAACCAATGTAAAGAACCAATCCTTATAGTTTTATCATGTCAGTTATTTGATAACAAATTTTATAAACCCATAGGAATTGGTTTATCACATTGGTTCCCCAATAACAAACATGATAAACAAGGATTTTTTTATAATTTTTTATGTTTCTATTCTCTCCATAGCATAAAAGAGTATAAAATTAAATGCAAAATACCAATAGTAAAAGAATTAGAATAATGAAAAAATACACTTAAAATTTTGAAATTTCATGTTTACAATATATAGCCGAAATAAACTAAAAAATAATAAAACATGTGAAATGATTCGCTGATTCTATTTCAAAGTGTCTTATATCATATGCATTGTATGTCTGAGGGCCATCAAAAATCTATAAATTAAAAATAAATCATTTAATATGTATTCTAAATAAAACTAATGAAATATTAATAAAAATTTTATAAATAAATATAACCTAATTGAACTTCGTAAAAATATATGTTGAAATTGTTTAATACATATATCTTAAAAAAAGTATCTATATTCCTTTACACCTTATTGTTTATGAAATCCAGATTTGAAATAATTTTTCAATTCAAAATTATATTTTTAAGTACTATATCCAAAATTTCGTAATTTTAAATGAAAATTAACCTCTTCTTTTATATATTTGGTCTTCGTTCTCTTATTACATGTGTTCTCCATGTAGAAATTACATAACCTGAATTAAAATAATATGAATATATAAATTTAGGTCATTATAATATAAAAAATTATTAAAATATTCGAACTTACATCTCCAATACATTCTTAAAAGTTTTTAGCACTTCACATTAGATACAACACATTAATTAAAGTGCCCTATCCCTTGGGAAAAAACCCAACATCCAATGGCCATTGATATAAAATAAAATTCTATGTTAGTTTTTAGTATATAATAGATATAGAACACTTTTTAAGATATATGTTTCACACACTTAAAGATAAGGAAACATCCAACACTGAATAATTGCATTCTTTTGAAATCTTTCAAAAAAATTAATTGTTCTTTATGCATAATTTATTATCCTCACTACATGTGATATAGACTATGTGTCCATAAATCCATATATATCTATCATTTCATGCTATTTAAATTTTATAAAAATACCTAAATAAAATAGTTATAAGTATAAATTTTATATAAATTAACTGAACAGAAAAAAATTAATCGTCTTACATAGAAAATAATTTCATCGTGTTACTGCCCAAATTATCTTCGGCTACAAGATCCATGATATCACTTTTAAAAATCACCATAGTCATTTCCTTCCCATAAACATCATCTTCAATTTGAATCTCATATACATCTAATAAATTTTTGAATATGTTGATAATTTATCAACATTGGTAGAAACTGTATCTGAAGATTCACTTTTTATTTTTTATTTTCTATATAGTATTTATTTTCCTTTAAATTATTATTGTAAAAAATTAGATCAATATATAAAGATTGACATGATAAAACAAATTTAATAATAAAATAAAATTAAATATAAAATATGCACATACCTCTATGGTAACATGTTGAAAAATTATAGATAGAAAAATAAAAAATGACTGATACTTTGTCCAAATATACTCACCTCATTTTTTGGACATTGTATTATTTATTATCTATCTATAATACCCTATACTGTGGCCATGCGATTATTTATCCTAATTTTTTGATAATAAATGGTATCTCCAATATAAAATATCATCTGATATGGAACAATATTATGGGTATCATCCATATATAACTCAAAATAACTCAGAATCTGTGGAGGAGGGGTGTATGAGTAGGATAAAACAGAGTGGGGTCTGCAGGAGGAGGTGGAGGAGTCAGATAAGTAGGAGTTGGATATACTAGAAAAGGTGGACATGGATCTCCATTCTAAAATGGTCTTTGTATTCTATAAACATCTAATTTATTGAAGCTCTGATACTATTATTTTTTGAAACCTGAATATCCTAAACTTTATAATCTAAAGATATTTTTTTATAAATATCATCCATTGAATAAGCTTCAGAACATGGAAATGTTTTTTCACCAATACACCTATTGAGTATCCTTGTACATGACCTAGGTGTTCAGGATTTCCCAATGTTGTAGCTAAAATTTCCTTCCTACCCTCAGCTATAAAGACTCGATGTGTACAATTCTACTCAAGAGAATATCGTATGAAATATTTAAAAAAACCCATATTGAATCGAAATATTTAAACTATTAAATTAACTTAAATAAATTAATAAAGTAAAAATCTTATAATCCTCTCAGCTGAAACACTCAACTCATTCGTAAGAGATTGTTCTTTTTTTCTCATCCAATCCCTCTTCCATTTTTCATGTCAAACCGAGGGAAGGAGGGTCAACCTCTGTAGAGCTAGAAGACTTGTCTCTTAGTTTTTCAAATTTTTCATCCATCATTTTTTCTTCTAATAATTTATACCCTCCTTGAGATAATTTATGAGGGTATACATTTCTAGATTTGATATCCTAATGAGATGTCCTTGATTGATATAATTTAAAAATGAGTAAATCATTAAAAATCATGAAAAAAATAATTAATATAAAAAACATCTAAAAGGTAACATTGCGCTTACCAATAATTATTCACATCTTCTAATTTCAAAAAATTGATTCCATGTATCTTTGTATATAAATGGATAAATATCATAGGTATTATGATGTTTTTTATAACCAAAAAAATTACATGTGAGGGTTGATTTTAAATCCCTCCATATCCTAGCAGCTAATGATAAACATTTTCTTCTAACTCTTCTAGTATTAGGTATATCATATGTCATATGATATGAATATGAAAAATATATTACTATAAACATTTCAAGATAAGTAAAATAATAACAAATAATCTCACCAAAAAGGACTCCCACAAGTGATATAGTGTCACTTTTTCAAAACTTCTCGAATCATAAAAAAAATGCTAACTTTTTTTATCCTTTACTGTTAAAAAGTATTTAATTATTATGAATTTTACCTCTTGTACTATCATTATCCTCAAATTCTATCTCTATCCTCTAGTCCTATCTATGGGAAACTCATAATTGTGGTAATTGTGTGGTGCCACCTTTACCAACCCTAAAACTCTTCTTTTCCCATGAGTAATTTGATGTCTCCTGTAAAGAAGGGTGGGGAGGCTCATCAATAGAAGCATGTGTATGTTCCTCCCTAGAGGTATGAGTACGATCATCTCCATCAGTATGAGGTGGATTAGATGATTGATATTCCTTTTTCTGAAAAATAAAAGCAGAAAAAAATTAGTACACAAATATTGAAATACATTAAATTTCATTAAAACATAAATAAAAAATGAAAAATTATCAATCTAAAAGTAACACTATACTTAACACATATTCAATGAGATGAAATGACAAAAAAGAATGAAAACAAATCCAAAGAATAGTGTGTTTGAATATACTATTCTATAATTTTTTATATTTTTATTTAATATAATAAATTTAAAATAATTGGTTTTAAAAAAATAATTTAATAGATAAGTTATGTAAGGGTAAACATAGTAAACAAAACAAAACAAAACTAATATAAACAAACAATTTAACTTATTAGTTATAATGTTCGTTTTAATAATGATAAAAAAATTAAAATATTTTACAATCTATAAATATTAAAAAATTAATCCATAAATAAACATAAGTTAACTATCATATATGGAATATAAAAAATGATTTTTTTCCCAAATTCATTCATCATGATAGTTCTGTATGGCACAAACCATGTCTAAAATGTGCTCATCAATATTATTTGTTAATCATTCCATGGAAGTGCATATATCACATAAATCAACATCTTCATCAAGTTTATCATCACCAACATGTTTTTTTTTCTTCAAAAACAATATACCACTACATATTATATTGATCAAGAAAATAGATTTTTTTCATGTGTTTCCATGATAAAATGATCATCTATGTATTCCAATCTATTCAAATTAAATAATGTCATTCCAAATTCATCATGTATGACATTATTTTTATTGAAAAAACCATTACATTTAAATACTGGAACATGAAATTTAATGTAATAAACCTACTATATTTTTTCAATGACTCCATAATATGCAGTTTATGAAAATATTGGGTTTTTTTATTTGGCTCTTGAAAAATGCATTACTTCTATGAACACTAATACACTACTATTTTGAACTGCACTTCTATTCGCATGATATTTCATATTAAATGTATTGAAATTAATTTCATAATCAAACCATGTTATCAAATTTAATCTTGGACCACCCACTAACCATCTCAATGTTTCTGATCCATCTGATCTACCAAGCACGGTCTCTTTAAACCATGGGGAAAAGTTTTTGTTATGATCATTCAAAATACACATATCTTTCTTATTTGGATAACATTATTTCAACACATTAATGACATGAACTATGTGTTCTACTAAGTCTTCGATATGGATTCATTATATCCATTCATAGTCTTAGTATGGGATTTATAACTTCATTTCCTAATATAGAAAACTCCAGATCAATTATCTTCTAATGTGGACAATCACCTAGATTTTGTAATTTCCCATCATATATTCTCTCATCTACATTTCATATTAGCCTTTTTGAATCATGTTAAATTAAAAATAAACATTTAAAGTGAAGAGTTATAGGAAGATATCAAAATGAGTTAGAAGGGATCTCTATATCTTCTAAATCAAGATGAAATTTTTCATTCAACTTATTCCGTAGTGTCCCATATTTAGGAAACTTGGAAAAAATTAATATTCCTTCCTATATAGAACACAATCATTTAAGAATTCATGTATTTTTTCATACACTAATCCCATTGGGCATATTATTTTCTTTGCTTTATAATTTTAATCAGGAAGATCATTATATTTAGCAAGAATGTATTTCAACAATTGTAAAAAATTAGTAAAAATTTTATCACTCCAACCATTTTTTACCTTTATGTTAATCAATCATAACACCAATGATGAAATAGTAAATTATATACAACCTGGATAATTTTTTTTTCAACATCACCGTATATACACTCCTCCAAATCCATTTTTTTCCATTTTCTAAAAATCCTCTTTAAGGATTAGCGGTAACCAAACATTTCAAAAGTGTTGAACAAAAAACAACAGGGCATCCACGAATTTCAAAATTCAAAATTCACCATAACCCATCTTTCACCTCGAGTCATGTGCCTTCCTCGAGTCGTACACCCATCACGTCGAACGTCCAGACCATCATCACAAAACTGGAGAGACAACTTCGCCATCTTCTCACAGGAGTCCACGTCATCATCATCATTGTCGTCATCCCCGATCTATTTCCAAACCGTTGGTGAGACCTTCCATCGGAGTTCATCATCGCTGATAAAAAACCTTCATCGTCTCCTCCATCCTCAACTAACACTATGTCGATCGCCGAATACCATCATAGACCAACGACATCATAACACCACTATTGTGGACAGCCACCATCCACCACCATAACAAAACCATAACAAAACCTTACCAGAGAATCGATCATAAAATTGACCATACAAACCTCATAATACATATCCAAATCATGTCGCGCAGTAAGCTTCTTTGGCCTCCAAAACCCACCTCCCAGAACCTCGATGAAACACTGATCCAGAACTGACTCAGAGAGGAGCAGAGGCTCTCGAGTTCAGGGTAGGGAAAAGAGCATCTAATGCCTCTGCAATGGATTAACTCAAGGATGAGAACCAGAAGACAAACCAAGAACAATCTGACACGAGAGCGCTTGAAACCCCTCGACCACCAACCCACAAATACCAAAGCCATAGAGTAGACTTCGCCCAATATCCGACCTGGAGAGGCGCCAAGGAATGCGAGTTTAGAGAGGGGAAGAAGCAGCTGGGGGCTTCAGCAACCATCGTTGTCCCATCGTCGATGCCAAGGACCACGCCGTCATTGAAACCCTCAGCGCCATGGAAACCCACGCTGTCATTGACCCATCCGTCGGAACACCAACTCCATGAGTTCAACCTAGATCCACGGCTGAAGCCCGGTAGGGTTTCCAGGCTTTGAGAGGCTCCAAAGGAATCGTCGGCTTCGAATTGCCACCGACCCCTGCCACCTCCGTATTCCAGATCCACAAATGCAAGTTGAGCTGAGAAAACACCGCCGCATTGGAGACTCCTTGAAGAAACTCACTACCATAGAGTTGTTTGTGTCGTCGCTAGAAGAAAACGCCTCTGCATAGGAGACTCCTGGATGAATCTCACCGCCAAGATCCATCCTTTCCAAATCACCCACCATCGAAACCCTAGGGCGCTTTCGAGAGAGGAGCTCCCGAGAGCGCCTCCGTGGTTGCATCCTAATAACTTCAAAAGTTTTTAATGGTTAACGCGTGTATAGGTGCGGCCTTACACCACCAGCACGCCACACCTCCCCAGCTAGGCCCAAGGTGGCCATCCCTTGGGCTTGGGCCAGTTCTTGTGGAGTCGAGGGGACGAGAGGATCGCTGGAAAATGGTGCACATTGCCTTTGTGAGGAATCGAATTCTTCATATTTAAACATTTCAGGCATGGACAGAAAAAAGATTTTCTTGTCTGAAACATTTCTTTTGGAAAATTCTAAAAAAGCCTCAACACCTTTCTCATATTTATCATTTATTAGAAGTGTTGTAATTAAACATTGAATCATTATTATATATATAAAATATCAAAAATAAATATCTTTTCAATAGAATATAGTGGTGATAAAAGTGATATTAAATTATTTAAGTTGAAAAAGGTTTAAATGTTTATCAAATATGTCATAATTTTAATGTAAAAAAATTTTGAAATTTAAAAAACATATATACATGCGTATTTGAAAAGTATAATTATAAATTCTTGAAAATAATGGAATATGAGTTTAAATATAATTTATAAATCAAAATTCATCACCCTTGAAATTTCTAATCCAAAATACCAGTATATATTGTTTATATATAAAGAACATCATAACATAAAATTTCTTTTAAAATAATATGTCACAAAAAAATTTCAAATATAATTTATTTTACAAAATCAAATCCCTTCACATTATAATTTAATTGAAAACATCCCCAATTTTTTACTTTCGAAAAAGGGAACTGTTTAAAAATATCAATCAACTTTAAAATAAAAAAACATATATAATCAATGGTTTAGTGAATTATTTATTTAAATTGAATAAAAAACTTGTTTCCTATACTAGATAATTTTTAATAAAAAACTTCATATCATCCTGGCTATAAAATAATGATTACCCATTATTGACAATAACATTCGAAATCTAGATACAACTTTCTCAACATAACAAATCATAATATTATATATTATATAATACAGAATGGAAAACATATCAGATGTTATGTAATAAGAAACTAAATTGATGGAGGGTAACATGATCAAGAATTAAAACTATATAAATATTCTATATTTCAATACGAAATAGGATGTAAACAACTAATCATAACATATAAAAATATCAAGGTGACTCTAATTAATTATATAACATATAATAAAGTTTTTAAGAGAATTATGATTACTTTATGTGTTTTTATTTAATAAATTATGGAAATTTGTATATAATAGTAATAATACCAAAGTAATATATATAACTGAATGTTCTAATAAATACATGTTGTAAGAATAGTCACTAACATTTTCTCCCAATTTTAACCTACACCTCATCCCTATTTTCTAAAATTACATCTCAAGATTCCCAAATCACTAACATAGAAATTCAAATAGTGCTAATACTGAACCCATATATATCCATTTTCACTTTTTAATACACCTTATCTAAAATAGTAAAATATAATCATCGTAGTAAATAGAGTGAAATCAATGACTTGAATATACCAATTTTAAACTATAATTGTTTTCATAGTTTAGAGTCCATCATTAAAACATACTATTTTTAAAATTAAACTATTTAATTAATATTTAATTTAATAAAATAATGGATCAAATTAGTAACCCATTACTAAATTAAAGAAATATATTTTTCCCTTTAAAATAAAATATTATTTTAATTAATGATTATTTTAAAATTCATTATTAAAATGAAAAGAACTATTCTTGAAAATTTTATAAAAACATATAAAATTAGTGAGTAATGGTCATTATGTAAAACTATGTATAATCTCTAATTTTTATATATGTAAATAATTTAGAGTATCAAAAAGTATTTTATAATTTGAAAACTGATGATGAATTAGGGTCAAAATATTTATCCCCACTTAATTAATCCATCCTTTAAAAAACCATCCATTCAATCACTTAACTAAATTTTTCAAATGGGTCATGACTTATAATTAAATCAGATATAGTGGGAATAATTGTTTTCTCCTCGTAAAACATTAAAAAATTGAACACTATAATATCCTAATAAGGGCCATGTTCAATGAAGTGGTTCTATGATGTCTACTAGTCCATAGGTATGATTATTAAGGGGACACATCAATCATTTTATAATACATAATCAAGCCTTAAATATCTATGATACTATGTTGAGGAAAATCATTCAGACTATATGTAAGATATAGATGAAAATAAATACAATAGTACATATGAAACCATTTTAGGAATGTTTATATGAGGAAACAAATAAATGGGATCTATAATATTTCTTAATAATACACAATCAAGTTGAAAATTAATATAATTATCTAAGGGATTTAAAATAATTTACATTACACTAAACAATAAAAAAGGTTTTCTATATGCATGTGTAATTTAATACTATATCATAGTTCAGTAAAAAATACTTTAGAATAGACTGATTAATTAAATTAAAGTAGAAATGAAGTATTATCCAATCTTACATTCAAAATTTAATTTTTTAATTAACACTATTAAAAAAAAATAAGTTGTATGAATTTCATATGAATAACCCAAAAATTCATGATAAGGGTCCATACTACCTACTATTAACAAAGGATATCATTAAAAATACAAATGATCATCAAGGATCTTATAAAATACATTTATTTTTTAAAGAAAATATAACCTAATAAACCATTTATCATAACCCAATAGTAATAAAACATAGCACCCCCGAGGTGGATAACAACGAAAATATTCTAACCCCATTACCATAAAATATTACTAAATTAATCAACCAAGTAATATTCCAATTCCATAATAAGATTTATAAATGACTTGTTTAATCATATCATAGTCACATCACATCAAAATTATGGTAATATGATATTTGAATAATTGGAATCAAACAAACAACAGTTAGGGTGTCCGTGAGTGAGGATCGATGTGTGAGGCTTACTTGAGTGTTTATAGACGAGCCAGTCGATTTCGCAAAAATTCGGGCAACAAAACTGATGATGTATGAAGATAGAAAATCGATATTGGAAGCCACTTGATTAAAGAAATGAGGTTAGGGATTCTATGTGAGAGAAATGAGTTTTCATTCTTGATATCATTTAACACTAAAATGATTCGAAATGGAAATTCATTAAATTTTAAATTTTATATCATGTCAGTTATATTATAAAAAATGTGATAATAATGTTTGTATTATTTTATCACATCGGTCATAAAGTTACTCACATAAAAAAGGTGCTTTATCACATCAGTTATCTTATAAGGGATGTGATAAAGAAATGAAAAGTTCTTTATCATGTTAGTTAAAATTTAACCAATGTGAAAAGCCTCTTTATCACGTTTGTTACTATATACCAGAAGTGATAAATTAGGATACTAGTTTTTTTTCATCGGTTATATAATAATTGAAGTGGAAAAGCAATGTACATGGTTTTTTCACGCCAATTATGCATAACTGATATGAAAAATCCAGTTTGATAAATACATTTTTTTACTTGTGATAGACATCTAATAAAATAAAAACATTTATCCTATATTAATTGATCATTTTACCATATACTATTATGTTCCAAATTTTATAAAATTTTATGTTAATCCTAATATTAATTCAACTAACATTTATGAAAAATATTAAATGCATTCAAACTCTTCATAATCAATATCATATGATTCTTGTGGATAATAATTATATCTGGTGTGGAAGATAGTGGTCAAACCAAGTATTATCATACAATACAATAGTACTATGCACGACCACCATGGAATTGTTTCTCACACTATGACATGGTACAAATATAGATATACCACTATGTTTTTTAGAATGCCATGTCATGATCAATCCCTTTTTTCATGTTTCTATCAATCTCCCATTTTTATTAATGCCTCTTATACTTAGCATTCTTTTACCAAATGTAAAATAATATTTAAAAACTTATGAAGTCATATCAAAAACTCATTTTTGATAAATTCCAAAAATCATTTTGGAAAATCTATCATTCATATTCACCACACATTACATCATATGTGACAACTTCTAATAATCTACTGAAACTTTTTTCAAAATATCCTATATAATTCATTGATTTATCTCTCAAATTTTTATAAACATGATCATTATTAGCACTACCATAAATTTTTTACCCATGGGAATCATTATCATTTAAAATATTGAATTTTTGAATCCATAAATGCAATTAATATGAATTCTCTATAAAAGTTTCAATATTTATCATGCTACAAAGGGATTTGTAATTATCTCTATCAAATCTATGTTTCTCCATTAATGTGTCTATTATTTGTGTCATATAATTACTTGTCTTAAGGGATAAAGTGTCCATGGGACATGGAGTATGATAATCTTAGATATCCGCTCATATTTTCATCATTATTTGAGTATAGACTAACCAGGTTGATGAATACATCATATATCATTCATCAAAGAAGATAATCACATCACATACCCCTCATCAAGATTGATTACACATCACATATACCTTATCTCATTATTACTATAAAATTATTTATTTTATATCTATTAGGATCCAAGATGTCATACTCATCATATAACTGGTGAAATTCCATTTGGTTAAGCCTCAACTAACAACATGGTAAGTAGCATACACAATCATCCATGATTAAATGAGTATCAAGGTTTATGTAAAAACATGATCAATTTATGAAGGTTATCATGCTAAGTATCTCATCAGTCTCATTACTGGGGATTAAATATGAAACATGCACCCCAAGAATAACAAATAAAATGTTTATTTGAGGGCCATCCATCATAAAAATATTTTTTTTTCATCATGAGTATATTATATTTCTCTATATAAAATCCTACCCATGCTAACCTTAACATTTCACCATAACCTATAATACCCCATGATGATCATTAGTTTGGAATAATTCGACATCATTCTTTGAGAGGTTAATTAACATTTCACTACTCGTAATATATACGTCAAACATGAATGAATGATAATGTTGTGACTAATTTGTATATAACATGATACATTTTATATTATTAAAATCATTTAATAATAATTGTCAAATCCACACATAAGTTCCAATACAATCATATAGCACGTGAAAAACTACTATATAGGCCTTATATTTGCTATACTTTTCAGGTACTGTTAATCTCATTACACCTCTACGTATTTCCTAGAACATTTTTATGTCACTGCCTAATAAAACCTCCCACTAAACTCATTTAATGAGTTACATATATAAATAAAGTGTTTTTGAATAATGGTGATAATTAGGAATCAAAGTCCAAATTTTCAAATCTTTGAACATAGTATTAAAAATATTTTACTTCACAACATCAAATGATATGATGTTAAAAAACTAATTTTGTCTACTTAGAACTGTCTCTAAGTTCATCATCATAATCATTATTCTTGGATACCTTTTATTTATACTTTTTCTTTGAGATCAGTTGTTAATAAAATGTAACTTTAATAGTAATATTTCATTTCCAATACAGTATAAACTCTTTAAGGTTGTAATGTGTCATTCACTTAATTATGATAACTAAATGTAACCCTATGTATTTCTCTTTACCTATACAATATGAAAACTTTTAAGATATTTATTTAACTCTAACATTGAATTTGATCGCTATAATTATTTATTCATTTACCTTTGAACTTCATTAAGTTAAAATATAATCACATTATCCTCTTTAGAACTATATTATCTTTATAATCACATGTTATGATATAATTTTTTTTTAATAAATAACACTTGTTTCATTTAATGGAAATATTTAAAAAATAAAATATTATATTCATATCATATATGATATTCTATTTATTTGGAGTATTATTATAAAAAACATGATTTTTTCCTTTAAAATATGACACTAAATTTGATGCGAACTCTTTCCCTTGTATTATGAAAAATATCTTGGATAAACACTTATATTTTATAAAACACTTTTTGATTTCATCCACTTTTCAAAAATGTTATAGGATTAGATAAATCATTACCAGATATATCAAAACAATAATCTCATATTATTTATAGTAAAAACTTGTTAACTAACAACTTCTCTTATCATATATGATAAATAAGAAGATAATAAATGGTATTTATTTATATCCATATGAGCTATAAATTTTCCTTTACATCTAATCCATGATTTAGCATCCATTTTCTTCATTGCTTTAATGAATAATGCATGTTTCATAAATTATTACCTTTTTTGTTATTTTACTATATATTTTCAATAGTTTTAAAATATATATTTAGTATTTTATAACATTAAAAATCAAAGAATTTATTCTATAACATTGGTGTTAGACATAAACTATCTATAGAGTTTCTTAAACACCTTATAGGTATCCTGGACAATTATATTCTATGGAAACATTTTCTTTAACTTCATGTACTTTATGTTAAAATGATATAGTATGACTATTTGACCATCCAATATTCATTATCTATATTAAACTTTTACCCATATGTGTTTTCAACATGACATAAGATCCTAGACATAAAATTTCATTCTCATTTATCCTCAACACTTTGTAGAGATATGGTAAACATTTATTTAACATGATCCCTTTATTTTATAATTTATAATTAATATTTACAAAAGAATTTTGAAACTAGAATAATCCTTATAGGAAAAATTAAATTTTCCCAAGTCTCTAAATTACTCAATTATTTTTAGTGCATGAGTGGTGACTAACGTTCCTTTAGTCATCATGCATTTAAATAATTCCTTTAAAGCGTTAAGTAAATCATTATATAATTATTATAAGAATACAGATTCACTAATTGAATAACTACAATAGTAGGTTACTTGGGATGGAAATACCCTAACATATATAATTTTTCTTCCTTTCATAAGAAAGATTTTTAAGTTTATGTGCCAATATAGAAATTTATTCCATTTAGATTATCCTTTTTTAATATTGATCTCACTGTCAAGTTTGATGATGATTATGATCCCGTTTGTTTTCAAAAAATAAACTTTTATCAAATTAGTATCATATTTTCCATTCATTTAACAAGGAAATTCATTAAATTTGAACAACCTAAAATTATGACCCCTTTAGAATTCCATCATATCCATTAGTGGTCCAAGATTCGTTTGTTATCATGAATCATCCTAGATAAGCATGTAACATAAGTGAGGACTATATCTTGTAAACAATAATGTCAATTATATCATATATAACTTTTATATAATTGAGTAAATAACTCTTTTTCCAATGTTATATATATTATATCAACCATATTTATATATTTCTAAATGAATTATATTCATACGGTAAATGGAAAAATTTATTTTAAAGGATTAGATTCCTATAAAATTAGTAATCCCTATAGAATTAATCATGGAGTACTATATAGTCATACTATAATTTTATAAAAAATTAACAAGAATCCAGGATAGTGAGTAGTCCAACCCAAAGTCCCTCTATCCGTGGTTATTTACTAAATAGTGATTTCAACTTCAAAAAAATTATAACACATAATATGTATATAATTTAGTAATTTTATTAATTCAATATCATAACCAAGTTCTATTCAAAGTTAAGGTATATAAATACTAAATCAACTAGCATACCTAGCATTTAATTCATTAAATGTATTAATAACAACTTAAATAATAATTTTAACTCATTTAAACTAAAGTATACATCATAATTAATAATGTAACATTTATATTCATGAATAAATTATGGGATAACACTAAATAAATGAACATTTTTAAAATGTATACATAATATAAATATTTAACATAATAAAAAAAATTATATAAACATTTATAATTTTTTTTTCATAATATAAACATTTATAAAAAGTTTGTAAAAAAATAATAAAAACTTCATAATTTAACATGGAAAAAATTAACCGTTAAATTTTATCTAGTATAAAATTTTCGTAATTTCATTTACAAGGATTTAATATAACCTCATTCATGATAAAAAAATATAAGATAATTTATAAAAACTATTATTATCAAATAAAGAGTATTTACTATTTTATTTAAATAATTTACAAGAAAAATTAAGAATCTCATGTTGAATTTTATTTAATTTTTTTTATTAAATCTATTAAATATGCTTTTTAAAAGGATTAAATAAATTTTCCAAATTGGATCTCTTAATGTAAACATTTTATATTCAAATTTATAAACAATTCTTAAATATATATAACTAATTTTATATTTTATATTATATTATTTTAAAAATAATAAATTATTTACAATGTAAAACAAATTTAAACCAGGATTAAATCTATCAAAACTTTTTTTAATTTAGTTTAAATTCCCCCATTGGATTATTTTAGCACTTCCGGACCGTGCCAATAATGGTTTTTTAGAATTTTGTCAAAAAACATTAAAATTACCCTAAAAACATCTTAGATCATGGTGTAGTATTTATAGTGTATAACTCTTGTAAAGGTAATTCCCATGATTATTATTCAAAATTCCAAGAAATTTTGGTCTTACGGTAAAATCATAGACCATGAACATTTAATATGTGATTTCTATTAGAAAATATATTTTTCAGAAATATGTTTTACCCATACCAGGGAATTTTGGAAAACATGTAATTTCAACAATCCAAACCATTTTAGCCACGTTGCTTTGAAATATATCGTAGTGTGGTGATATAGATGGCACTGTGGTGATATTATTGAATTTAATTCCATAAAAACAACAATCATTTCTCTAATGGATTAGAAATATCCACTATATTAGGGGTTTTCATTAAGTTTGATGTCATCCTAGTATTGTTCTTGACTAACCATGATTTTGAGAATCATTCTATGATTCTCCTCTTTATATGATTTCATTAGTGCCTCATAACATTCATTTTAGGTGAACTATAGAATTATCAAGTTATTTTAAGAACAAAAACACCAATTTCAAAAAAAAATCCATGGTCCTTTAAAAATAATAAAACAATAGGTGTTTTTCAATAGGATATATCATAGATCCAATAAAAAATATACTATTCTTTATTAAATAAAAATTAAATCCATACATTGATAGAAAATACCCTAATACCAATTAATGGTTTGAAGGGATGACACTCACTCTAAACATAGTGGATGAAGACACAAAAACCCAAAAATAACCAAGATGTATCTATATATTTGTAATGAATAATAAAATAAAGAAACAGATGGCTCAACATACAACTATATATTCATGCTCACCCAGAAAATTTTGATATAGATCACCAAGGATCAACAGAAGTGTTCCTATATCCTAGTGTATCTATAGATTTTCAGAACCTACTGATTCTTGGGAAGGATATCATTTAAATACATGATTTATCACAACCACTAATTAGAGGATAGAGAAAAATTAGATCTTGATAATTTCATCCTTAGTTTTAACCATCTTACACACCATACACAAGGATAAAACCACTTATATAGTCATTTTATGAACCCAAAACATTTGATCTATATTAAATTTACATTTCATTGAACCCTCTAATATTTCAAAATTTTTAAAATTTAAACTAAATTATTATATAAATTCGTTTAATGTTTAAAATAAAATGAAAGGAATTATGAATTTTTATATTAATAATTATACGATTCTTATAACCAATATTGATATTTGGTGTGGAAGATGGAGGTCAAACCAAGAATTATAATACAATATGATAATCCCAGGTATAACCACCACAATATTGTTCCACAGACTATGTTGTGGTACACTTAAGGATCGGAAAAATATATTTCTAGACCATCATTCCCTGGTTAACAACTTTAGTTCATATTTACATCATGATCAGTATGGGAAGGGCCTCTGTGGTTATTGGATTTTCTATTTTCATTAGGGGGCACCAGTTCTTTTTTTTACTTGATCATCTTATAGAGGACCTCCATGGTTGTAAACATGTTTATTGTGAGAATGGGGATGAAATTTCTATAGACTAATTGTTTTTCCAGAATACATTCATCATGGGTACTCTAGGGAGTACTCTAAAGTGTCCAATTGTAGATTGGTTAATAGGGGGACATCTCTGTTATCTTATTGACATACTACAGGGGGACCTATTAAACTAGAACCATATGGAGGACCTCTATGATTGCAGGATTGATTTTCAGCATATGGAGGAACTCCATGGATTGTATTCATTGAATCATATGCAGGACCACTATGGATATTGATTTTTTGGAAGTTTATATTGGTAAGAACTCCATGATTTTCATCCATGTCACCATGGGGAGGACCTCTCTATCGAGTTCTCTAGGGGAAATCCCTATAGTTTCATGTAATTTCACTATAGATAGTATCTCTATAGGATTTATAGTTCTCCCTTACTAGTGAGGGGTCATTTGGGTCAACCATTAGTCTTTTTCTTAATAGGATCCATGTAACACTGTGATATTTTATTAAATAATTTTTTTCAAAAAATTTAATTTCTTTGATAGTTGTTGTTACACGCAGCACTTAGTTTTAATGAACTATGATATACTATTAAAATTATTATTTAACCATGATATACATAAAATATATATTAAAATTGTAATTATGAATAGGAATAAAAACATGTTTATAATTAATTAATATGGTTTTATATAAATAAAACATATTCATAAAGAAGTACTTAATTTTTTTGTAAATCCTTTAAATTATTTAAAAATATTTTTTTCTCAAAAAAAGTGTATTCATTGGTTTTTTTGAATAAATAGTAAAATAGAATGTGTCTAATTTTAGAAAATTTATTTGAAAAAATAAACATCAATTTTTGAAATCTACATGTTAAAATTATATTTGAGTGATTTTTTCACAATTTTCTACAATTATTAATTTTTCAATGAGTATTAAAATATACCGATTTTTATTAAAAAATGAATTTTCATTTAAAAAATCTATAAGATAAATTTAATTTTAATATTGTTTCAAATGAATAATTAGATTAATTATATATTTATTAATATAAATTAATTAATTATAATCAATTTTATATTTAATTTTGATATTAAAAAATTCTTATACTTATGAAAACTATTTCTTTAGAAAGCCTCTTTTTTATCACGTCTATATGATTAATTTTAAATTAAAATCATACGCTTATATGAATTGAATTTCATAAAATTTATTTAAAATTTGGAATCACAATAATTCATATTATATAATAATATAAAATTAATTTGTAGTCATAATTAATATTACAAATAGAAAAAAATTAACTACCACGGTTAAGGTTAAATTGGTTTATCGGGGGATAAACTAAAAAATAAGGGTTAAAATGACATTAAAAAATTTATAATTACTATTTTATGGACATTTTTAGACCTTATATCATCTAAGGTTCTATAATTACCCATATTGTATCCTTTGTTCACATGAAAGTGTGGGTATAACTTTTTCTTTTCAAAAATTCCTATTGTGTCCTCTCCCCCACTTATAAAAGGGAACACCCTCCTCTATATACAAACCCTTATGGTTCATACAATACCTAAAAAATTAAATTCTATAATTCCCTAACCATATCCTAGAGTCATTATTTTTATTTTTTACCCCTCCTATGAATGATTTTTGTGCAAACCTATAGAGGTTGTTCGAAGAAGAGGTGTAATTCTTAATTGATAGTTTTTAATTTATTTATTCATAAAACACCTTAAAATATTACTAAAATATGTGTAAATAATAAAATAATTCTATCTCATATGGTTATATGTTGTTATTTTTAATTTAATAACACTTATCTGTCTCCTCCTTCATCAAATGGGAAATGAAATTATCGATCATGTTTATGAAGGATTATCGCATCGCGAACGGATGTAATTGTGTTTATATCACAACCAATCATGGATTGATATAATTATGTATTTGTAATATTTACAGTATATTTATGAAACATTTATACTTATGTAATTATAATATAATATATAACTTCTTTCCTTCCAATCCATTGGAAAATGAAAACATTGTTTCTGCATATGTGTGGACTACTGCCTCCATAAAGCGATGTGATTCATTTTTCATTTTATTTAGACATGGATGGTAATAAGGATGAATTTAATGAAAATATTTGATATATATTTCCTAAAAATATTCTATAAAGGTTATATATTACTTAACTTTCATTCCTTCTATCCATCAAGAAAATTGAAATAGCGTCTATGCATATGTACGACCTACCATCTTCCTGAACAGTGTAATTCATTTTATATCTATAACTTTTATGGATTACTAAATATATATATATATATATATTAAATATATATTATATTTATGTAATGGTTAAAATTATAGGTATTAGGGAACCATGATCAAATTAATATGACCAAAAATACTAAACCAAAACATACATGAAAAATGAATCATTTTTTCCCAAAACATTATTTTAACAAGGAATTTTTAATAAATGGGTAATAAAAGGCCATAAATAATTCATATATCGTAATATATATAATTTTGGTACTTTAATATATTTATAATAAACTTATATTTATTATACATGTTTTTTTAGTGTGTATGATGGAATTCAACACTTAAGGTAAGGGAATTTCATCTCAAATTATCTTATTTGGGACGTATGTTATGTTATGCACCTATATTATTTTATAAGGTATATATACCGAACAATTGAAATTTTATATAATTAATTTATTTAGTCTAGATATATTTAAATTTTAAAATAAATTTATTATTTAATGGGGCTTATAACTCAAAAGTTAAAAAAGTAGATAAGGGAGTTTTATCTCACTTTTAATTCTATTGAACAAATTCTTTATTAACCACTTGTTTATATTATGTGGTGTATATGCTACCCATGAATATATTTTATAATAATTATCAAAAAAAATATGGGACATACAAATCCAATAATGTTACTTTATTTCATGGGGATTATTATTCAAAAGTTACCAAAGTGGTAAGAGTTGTATATTACAATCTTATTATTTATAAAGTTTATTTATGATTAAGTTTCTAATAATGAAATATTATAATATATCTTTATAGAAAATAATTAAATTTATTATAATATAGTTATTTCATGGAACTAAATATTTTATTTTCATTTTCCACTCTTAATGTGCTCAATAGTCCAAAATAATGTTTTTAAGGAAATCTGATTTTATTTATCTCTTCGGTCAAAAATCCTTTATATTCATTGTCCATGTTTTCTGAAAATGTTTCAAAAATGTTTTTAAAATCATAAAGTTATTTCTTAAATCCATTTTTACCATTTTTTCAGTTTTTTTTAAAAAATTAATTGTAATATTTCTATTTATTTTCAAAATGATTTACTTTTGACTTTTTATAAAATAAAAATGTGAAAGGGGTATTTATTTTAACATGTATAGCCTGAATGGTATTTTCGGCCATTATGACTGCTCAATGATTCAGATATTATTTTAAAGTTTTCCAGGTTTTTTTTAAATAAAATCTTTTTCATTAATATTTGGGAAATGTTTTGATTTTAAATAAGTGATTTTAAATTGGAAAGGATATTTTCCTCAATAAATGTTCCAAGTGATCTTTCAAAATTATTTTCCATCATTGATGACATACTTTGATATTACTTATGTTTTAATAGTTATATGATCCAATTATAAAATACTTATTCTTCCTGTATAGGTTTTATGATTATAATGAAAATATGATTATGAAACCAATTTCTTTTCCACTGGTTATGCTTTAATGAAATGTTTATGAAAAGTATTTTCTTTTTCATGGGTTATGATATGATGAATGTTTTTTGATATTATAGAACACAAATTTATGGATTATGTGATGGTTGGGAACTATATATCCCTCAAATTAATTGGTTAAGGATTAATATTCAATGGTATCAAAGGGGTAAAAATGAGGTTATCCCAATCCAGAAAAAGAGGGCACACTGGAGGTTCTCCCAAGCCTGAAAAAGAGGTTACACATAAAGTTATCTCAATCCCCAAAAAAGGGTAAAATATATGTTATACCAATACCAAAAGAGGTTAAATGGTAGGTTGTACAAATCCTAAAGTAGGTATATAGGTGTTTATCCCATGACTAACATTTTATGAATTTATTGGGGTGGCCATTACATGATATTTTCTATGCTTATGTGTATTCCAAAAATCTATGTATTGTGGTAATGTTATGATCATATGGATTATGTTCCTTGATTCCATTATGATTCATGTATTATGAATAGCAATGTTTTTTTACATGACTCAATTTATGAAATATGATATGAAATGTATGGTCTTCAAATGTTATTACCATGTTATCATATTCTTATGCTCATGTTATATTGATATATCTCGTGGTTACACTTAATGAGCATCTAAGATCACCCTTCATTATTTTTTATTTCCCCAGGTTATGAAGAAAGTTTTTTATTAGGGTATTTCTATGAATTGTACTATGTGGTAATTATGTGATATTTGGATGATCTTTCATGAAAGAATAGGATTGTGTATCTAGTCTCTGAAGACACTAAACCTTTATAATCCTTAGGAATCAATTTGTGAAATTTATTTAATATTCATCTAAAATGATGTATTGTTTAGGTATGAAAATCCTAGGTCATTATATTTTGTTTCATAGGAAATTATTAGTTAACCATTGTAAATAGAGTGAGAAAATATTAATGAGAACCCTGGGGATACGTTTAATGATAAGTCAAAGTATAAGAAAATATCATGGAATTTTGTTGAAGCATAGAGTAAGTGATTTCAAAAAAATTAAATATGACTCTATATTCTACTTGTGGATTAGGCTCTAAGAAATATATACCAAGTGGTAATGAATCTAAAATGGGTGTATTGGTCTTTGACTTGATCATCACCTAGTGCACGATAATGCACCTTATTGATTTGAAACTCCTATGGGATATATTTTATAAATTCAAAAACTTTTTATACACTGTCATAAAGGATTTGAATTTATGATAACCATGAATGAACTTGGTTAAACCTAAGGTTTCATATATTAAAATAAGGTCTTATGATTTAATACATCCTATAAATTATTTTTCATGATTATGTGGTTTTCCACTATGATTATTATTGCTCACACTGTGATTTTTTATTTTAGTCAATGGTTGTAACCAAAAGTAACTAGGTTAATGTAGAATGTGTGGGAAAATGAAATGATTTTCCTCTTCAGAAACCAAATTTTATGGGATTTATAATGATAAATATCAATTATATTCTTATGAAAATTTCTTTAAATCTGAATCATGCCAAGATTCTGAATGATCAAATGATCGAACAAAGTTCTATTGAGTCTTTTATGAGTAAACATTCACCCTCTATTAGTGGTTCCACTAGTACACTTGTTAATGAGTAATGGATTAGTTCCATTGGAAAGACATTTTATGCATTCTAGTGTTTGGATCACGAAAAATTCATTTTGGTTGTCTATTGTTTGGAAGGAGAAGTGGATAGAAGGTGTAATCTTATAAAGAATACAAGTAAATAAGAAGAAATTGACTAAATGGAGTGGGGAATGACTAAGATATTATTTTTAAAAAAAGTAATTTCATTGTATTATTCTTATGAAAATAGGGATGTAATTTCTATAGCTAGAGAAAAAAAGATGATGAATCTGTTGGTACCTATGATAAAACATTTATAAGACATATGGTGTATGGTTCTACTATTATCATCCAACATGAAAGTAAGGTTGATTGATTCTTCAGTGGCATTAAACCAAGTATTCAGAGGGTGTTTTTCATAAGGGACTTTAGTAGCTATAAATAAATTTTTTGATGTGCTATCAGGGTGGAAATGGTGATTGGATTTACACATCAATCTCATGGTTTTGATAAGAAAATTAAGATGGACTTCAAAGGAAACTCTAAAAACCATGGAGAGATAAATATAATATTTCATCCATGAATGAAGTGTGTAAGAAAACATGGAGAAAATTATATTAAGGGGGCTGCTAAATCTTTTTTGGGCGTAAAGGAAGTTCATTGAGTGGATGAATACTTATTTTATTGTAATAATTTATCTAATAATTAAAATAGAGAGAAATATCAAAAGAATACACCATCCACACTTCAGTGTTATATATGCACGTAGTTTGGGAATTATGTGAATGAATGACCTAATACAAGGTCTAATGGGGGAAAATAAGTCATAAAAACCTATAAAGACAAGTGAAAAAAGGGAAATCTTATGAAATCATAGTAGATTAAGTGAATCGTGATAATTAGGTCAAACTTATCCTCCAATCTAGATTTGGGAATTTCATGTTGAGGTTCGTATGAATAGGCCTTATGAAAATTTTATCATTCATCCTTTAGTAAAATTTTATCTAATTATGAGCATTGTTTTTCTCCCTCTACAAGGATTCTGGAATAATGAAATCACATTTTATATTATATCATTATAAATATGAACCCAATATTTCAATGGAAATGATGTTGTCTAAGATAGTATATTATTTAAGGAACAAAGGGTGAATTATATTTTAGAATCATATATATCTCTATGTAAGATTAACTTAAGACTTATGAATACCATCATGGGTATATGAGTTTATGTTTGATCATAAGTTCAATGTCTTGGAGGCCTCATTTTTGGTTTTATTTGATGGGATTTTATCTATATTAAAAATATTTTTTGGGACATTTATGGGAATAAAACCCTTTGGATTTGTCTATGTTTTTTATAAAATAATATTTGAGGAGGAATTCCTTAAACAATTTTGGAAATAAAATTAAAAATATTGGTAACCTTTAAGGATTATCTTATATTTGAAGTTGAATTAGTTATAGGTTATTTCAATTCAGGGATATTTTAGGAATTATATTAATATATTTTTGGTGAAATATAACCCATGTGTTGAGAGAAAACCAATTACATCCTGTAACGCCTTGGGACATTATCCCACAACTAAAGGGAGATATGGGTATATCGCCAATTACTAGAATACATGAAAGAGTATTTCTAGTGGAATAACATAAACATATATATTGATGAATATATATCTCTATTTTTGGTTTTTCAGCAACTTGAGGTTTAGGGACAAAATTGAAAGGGGATGCAATAACCATTATCGATACTATAATAAAAATGGAAAAACATCACTATGTATTTTGTCTTCAGAATCCAAAAAACGTACAAAGGGAAAATTTTCATATGGTTTGTATTCAATTGGATTAAAAAGTCATCACACTTCATTACTATCAATGAATATTTTTATTCGAATGCGTTTTCCATTAATACATTAAGAAATTGGTAAGGTTTCATGGAGTACAACATTATATTATATCTGATCAGGATCTAAAATTTCCCTCGATGTTCTGGTAAAGTCCTTAGTAATATCTTGATACATAGTTGAGTTTCAGTACTAAATATCATCCTTAGATAAATGTTTATTTTTATAGAATTATTAGAACCCTGGAGTATACATTAATATCTTGTTTTCTATAATTTAAAGGTGGTTTGGATCAACACCATTCTCTAGTTGAGTTTCCTTAAAACAATAGCTTTCAATCAAGAATTTAGATGGATCCTTATGAATCCCTTTATAGAAATAAGTGTATAAATATAACATGTTGGGTCTAATTTGGAGAACTAAATCTATTGGTATCTAATTTAGATAAGGAAATGGAAAATAATGTTAGAACCATTCAATAGTACAACATGGCAGCACAAAGTCAACATAATATTATTGAGGATAGTCTTTGACGTCATCTAGAGTTTAAATTTGGTGAGAAGTTTCTCCTATGAATTTCTCCATCTAATAAAGCTATTAAATATGGGTATAAAGTAATTTTTATCCCTAGTTATATTGGACATTTTGATATTCTGGATCGATTAGGGATGATTTATTATCATTTGGCACATCCACTAAACCTTCATAAAGTTCATAGTGTGTTCCATACATATCTCATTAGGAAGTAAATACTTGATCCTTCACATTTACTAAACTCGAAATATGTACCACTATATCATGATCTTTTCAATGAAGAATATCTTATAGAGATTATATATTTTTGAGGGAAATTTCTATGAAACATGACTACTCACCTGGTCAAGGTTTTATGGTGAAACCACCAACTTGAAGAAGCTATGTGGGAACCTTAGGTATGATGAGGTAGAAGTATCCTCATTCATTTGTATCAGAGTGATGGAATTTTAGTGGTCGAATTCATTTTAATGGGGTTAGAATGTAACATCCCAGGATTTCATGAAATATTATTTTTTAAAAATATTTAATTTTTCGATGGTTTGTTATTTATGATGATTTCACTAGGGGACCACATGTACGATGACACAATGCATGTGTGCACTGGCTATTGTATCCCTGTATTCTATCTTTCCAAAGGTGTGAGTCTTTTATCAATTTAATCAAAGATGTTTACTTCTTGATCAAAAAGGAATGATAGGATTTTAGTTTCTCCTTCCATTGATTCCTCCTTGGATATCATCACCAAGTTCGGATATCCCTCTGGGATTTAATTCATATTCATAGAACTCAATCCTGGATCCACCTCTTTGTTGATTCCATTTAATTACATAAGTTTTGTCTTGACATTTATCTTTTTTTATAGGGTTGAAACCTTATGTTAGGGGATTAGTGACATTGGAAATTGTTGGGCATGTCTGGAAACTGGGATCATTTTTTACTTGTCTTTTTCCTCTTAGGAGATCATCTCATATGAGGCATCTTAAGGTGTATAACCCAAGGTATCTCATTTCAATCATGAGGTAATTACACCATAGGCATAAGTCTTCCCCAGATTTTAACCTCAACCAATCTACACTTATGATTAGTGTGGATATTTGGGTCACGTCACAAGTTATACATTCCATGGAGATGGATCAGAACGACTGGTTAAGAGAGATTAGGGGACAAGTTTAGCATCTTGTGGATATGGTTCTAGTTCTTTGGAATACCCCATGGGGGTGGAACTATGAGGTGCATCCCTAAAAGGAAGGATGACACACCTGGAAGGTTTACTGATGGATTAGAACACCCCATAGAGGTGGATCGGAGAGGTTTGCCTTTATGAGAGAGAACGTAAGTTTACCAAGGGATATGGGAACCCTATGAAGGTGGATCTGGGAGGTGTGGCCCTAGTAGAGAGAACCTAAGTTTACCAATGGATGAAAACACCTTGTCGAGGTGGATCTAGGAGGTGTATCCCTATAAGGGGAGTTTAGCAATGGGTTAGAACACCTTATGGAGGTGGATCTGGTAGGTTCATCCCTAAGAGTGAGAACCTAAGATTACCAATGGTCAGGATTGAACATTAGTGAGGCATCCTATGTATCTAGTTTAGAAAATAGGGATCAAACCCCAAGTAGTTTGATGACTCAATGTAAATTCTTGTGGAAAGACTGATCCATGAAGTATAACACCATGTGGTAAGGACTCACATGTTGTGAAATGAGCACTGATGGGGGATGGTTTGGGGCTTACATGTTGAATCTACCCTTCACAAGAGGATTTCTCTTAGTTGAATGATTGGGGATTAAACATTGAGCTTCCAGAAGTATCTCATTCCATTTTAATGGTGTATGTTTGGGGCTATATCATGCCACTTATACATGGAGCATCATATTATTGTTGAAAAAGGTAATACTATAGTTTTACGACATGCACTAAGGATATTTTCATGTATTTTATCATTATATAACTAAGACGTGAAGCTATTCAGTTTTAATTCTTACAACTCAGATATGGGTGGAGTCAGTCCTTATCCCTTGTGATTATATGACCACCGCTCAAACTTCTTTGGGTGTTCCATGACATTGGATCCACAAGCTTACAATGACAGGGGGAGTGGTCAATAATGAGCTCTATTTTAGAGTCCTCATTCTTGGATGAAACAATGGTTATATTACCCATGATTAGAAGTATTAGGTAAGGTAGGGGATGTCAAGTAGGGGACTTAAAGCTATTGTGCATAAATTTGGAGGGTGTCTCACAAGATTTGTGTGAGAAGGGGGATCTAGCATAAGGGAAGGACATGGAGTCTCAATGAGTAGGTGCAGGAAATGTTGGAGGTTTCACACAAAACATGGTTACATTTAGAGTCTCAAGGTTGTGCACAAATCAGGGGTTTCATGAAAGAAGATTCTTTTGTGTACACCCAAGCTACATTAAAATGGGTTGTTCGAGGATCACTCAACCATGGGCCAAGTAAATCTTGGACACATATGAGATCCATCATGAAAGAATATCTACCTTGGTTTTTCTATGTTACCCTCTATCGTGAAAGAGGATGGTTTGTGTGCATGGTAGCAACATTTTTTCGAGGGCCTCTTTAAGAGAGGTGGATGACCTTATATTTATAGATTAAATCCTCGGGGGTGGGTTTGAAAGGCCTTGGTCATGGAAGGTTCTTAAGCGTGGATTTTTCCTTTGACATGGGCTCATGGATCTATAAGAAACCTAGATTAATGTCGCCTTTGGCGTGAAAAGAGGGTCATTGTATACTACACTCAATTCTTGTGTGCTTCCCTTCATTCTTTCATGCACTTTTATTGGAAATCTGGTTGCATTGGTAGAAAATATAAATAACCATTTTTACTATTGAAGTTAAGGACTTTTGTTGTAGAATTAAATCTTGCACACAAAGGAAGAATCTTGCTTACACCATTCTAATTATCCCTATAATGGTTCTTTGGTTTGAGTGGAATGGTCAGTTTACCCCAACTAGATATTTGAGGCTTCTAGTGAGTTTTCAGTGCCAAAAATTTTCCACCCTCAAAATATGAGCTGAAAAGGGACCAAAACATCAGGTTCTGAGGGAAACACTGAAAGACTGGAAATCATTCACATAGTTGTGTGAACAATTTGTAATTGGTTGCACAATATGCTTACATACATGCGCAAGCCAGCTGTCCATGCCTATAAATAGGTGGATGGTTCCTCTTAATGGGACTTGTACATTATACATGATAATATTATTGTTCTCATGTTTGTAAGTTTCATTTTCTTAATGAAAACCCATGCTTCATATGTGTATTCACAAAAACTTTTTTTTGGAATATGCTTTCATGGAAAATCCCTTGTTTTGTGTGTATTCTACCTAACTTTTGTGTTGACCTGACTCTTTGATTCCAAAGATGTGATCTTTTATGCACTTCCCTTACACTTTCTAAAATATTAAAATATGTCCCACCAACAGAACCAGGATGAGATTGAAGTTTATTTTTCTGCTCTGAGAGTCAAAATAGAATGAAATTTTGATACCCCATAAGCTCGGAGGGTGTTTTTACATAACCAAACACTCATGGCCATGCTGATAGAGTCCCAAAAGAACATTAAAATGAAAAAATATCTTCAATGGTGAATTTTTGGGCTGGATAGTGAGATGAACATCCTAGTCCTGGAAGTTGACATGCCCCAATCATGGTTCACACACGAGGAAGAGATCAACTATTGGAATATCACTACTCACAGCCAACCTACCATGGAGCATGATCCCATGGATGTACACCTCATAAATGTTATAACTATGATAGTCACAAGGGAGGAACCAAAATCTGAATAATTCCCCACCCACTACCCTAGCATTCTCCATAGCAGCATGCGGGACAAAAACAGAGGATGGTACAATGACTTGGACCTATGGTTTGGTGGAAATTTCACTAGTGAATGGTCTTGGGAGTACTAGGTATGCTATAATTACTTTGTGTATGAGGTGGATCTATACCATATTAGGCTATATGAGAGAGTGTGTATATCCTAGTTCCATTTCTACCATCAATAGGATTTGGTGTCTGGGCTCATCAACTGATGGTCCCTAGATACGAAAACCTTCCAAATTCATTATGGGGAGGTGAGCATTAGTTTTTGGGACGTTCACTATATTGGAAACATACCACTGGAAGGGTTCCAGTATAAAGAGTTACTTCCATCATCGAACACTTTGAAAGATAGGCAGTGGCCTACTCTCCAAGACAACACTTTTCAGAGGCATTGAAGAATAAGATGGATAATGAGCCCATGTTTCATAATTATATCCCATTAAAGGTATGGTTTGATGTATTTTTAAATAATAATTTTGTTGTGATGATTCTGGTATGGTGAAATCAATGCATGAAAGTGCCACAGAGGAGGAGGTCATGATTTTATTGGTTGATCCTAGAAGAGGGGTAGTTTAAGCAGTTGGGTTACACCATGGTAGAAGGTTGGTAGTCATTGCTCCACTACTCCATGTTTCTTACAACTTTCCTTAGTAGGTGAATTGTTCATATCAAGGACACCAAGATGGCCTTGTGCCTGGGGATGTTGATGATGGAATCCAATAATAAGATAATTTTGGGGGCACCCAAGTTGGCTTGTTTCTACAGCCTGATGTACCATGTGGTGAGGGGAAACATGCTAAGGTGGATATGTGGTCTATTCTAGTTCTTTCATGGATGGATCATGACTTAATTTAGGGTATATGAGTTCTCGAATGAAATTAGACTACCAAATTTTCGTTTGTGGCCATCACTTATCAACATCAAAGTGGTCAAGCCAGTGATCCATGGTGATATCGGGTCACAATTATGATCATCAATCATATGAAAATCAACATCCACCCCTTATGAAACCCAGTTGGACCAATGGTAGATAACCTAAAGGATGCATGGGAATAGAAGGAGTAGCTACAGAGATTAAGGGGTTGAGTGCTGGTGGTCTGGATCGTTGACCACATATATTTAGAAACATACACATTGTTCCAGTTTTCAAGATAGTTTCGGTTTCCCCAATAATTGACAAATACATTTTACAAGGGTGTCCATAAGGATTGTAATCCAAGTATCCTTCATCATATTTGGTGGATGTTGATACATATGGGATCATAGGATGCCACTACACTCCAGTCGGCCAATGTCTTCCCTGTCCTATTGAAGGATTATTCCAGAAATTGGGTGGAAACATATCTGAAAGTAATCTTTCATAAAAAAAATTCGAGTGATTTAGCCAAATATAATGATGATGGTGTAGCAGGTTGGTCAGCGAGATTCTCTTTAGGGAGTGATCCAAGAAATAGGGGAAGATAAATCTAAAACATCCTTGGCGATGACATGAGTTGTTGTTTCACCCCCACCACCTGGGAGAGAGGGAAATAGAAAATGATCTTGTGGAAAAGAAGGGGTCTCCCAGGTTAGGACAAACAGAGTTAGGGAGGATCCTAGGAGGAAGATGAGTTAAATGTTGTATCTAGATACTAATTTTCTCTTACCCTCTCTCTAGATAGCTTGGAAGATGTTGTGTATACCCATTTTGATAGAGTAAATGTGGGGAATGCTGATCTAAGATGGAATCGAGATTCCAGAGTTTGGGCATGTCCATATCACAACCAAGGTAATATTCCATAAAATTCATGTGTATATGATAGTCATTCATTACTTTTACTTCTACTGAGGGGAGTTTGATTCTCCTTCCACTCTAATGTGGGCGATTTTTGGTGGAGAGCCAAGGTGAGAGGAGACATCACATGTTGATGAATCATTTGAGGAGGAATCAGAATACAAGGACACATAGAGATATAGTGGTGAAGAATCCTATGGATCAACCTTCAACCAAGGGAGTCCCTCTAATAGTGGTGAAATAATGGCCTTTAATGATGATTTATTCACACTTCATTAGGTAATCATTAACCTACTTTCCTCCCTTGATCCATCACCTTCGTTATCCATAAGCTCTAACTCAAGTTTTTCTTATACAGAATCATCTTATAAATGGGAAAGGGTCCCCTACTAGAGGTAGGTAAGGTGAACCAACAGGTGGTGGGGATAAATCTCTAGGGCATGTGCCAGTGGCCGAAGCAACTTGTGTGTCAGTTGATGAAATCACTGTGGTGACCTCGGTTTCTTAGGTCCTCCTTGCTATCTATAATGTACCACGCCCCAGTATTCCAATGGCATCAACCACTAATTGATAAGTATTTTTTCTAAGTAATATCATCATGACAATCTACCTTCCCCAAGGTAAGAGTAAATCTCGTATCATTTGGCTATTTCAGAACATTCACAGAACTTTTGTGTCAACATTTTTATTTTGGCCTCATAATGTTCCTTAAGCGGCTCTTGATCATTCAATGGAAGAGGAGTTGGTACTAACTATTTAGCTATTTATTGGTGTCAAGGGGTCATCATTGGTGGATATCCCTACTGAGATTTAGGGTCTCAATTTTCCAATGCTCAGCCTTTGTAATTTTTTCTCTCACACAAAAGGTCAACTAGTCATTTCGTTACTAAATTGACTGGAAGGCTCATGTTCTAAGAAATGCTCGAATGGTTGTGTGCCCAGAAATATGCTATAGTCAGAGAATATGGGGGCCCCTCCCTAAGGGATATGCTAATATTTAAAGAGATAGTCATTCGGGATGATTCATATTTTTTCCTAGGTAAACAATCTATTATGATCATGGATGATGCCACTAGTGGGGGCGGAGCTTGAGGCTCACAAAGATGGTGGTGCTAAGGAAGGTTTAGGTGAAGATGACTAACCTCTTGATTTGGATCCTGACATTATCAAGAGGATCCCTGAATAGGACCTTGTTATTGTCTTTTTTTATCCTTTTTTAACTATGAGCCTACACATATTGAGAATCAAGAAGACTCTGGCTCCAAATTTACTGAAAATAATCCCATAATCTGGAGCAGGCCACGGAGGATCATAAAAAATTTCAACAACCATAATCTAGAACTATATCTAGTGAGCTGGATGGGGTCCCTCCACAACTTGCTATAGAATATGGGAATTGGTGGGGTGGGAACTCTTAGTCTTCATTATCTAGTTTACGACTTTCTTTATGAGTAGGTTTGCAAGGAAATTCAACATCTAGGTATTTCCTAGCCTCAATGGAAGTCAGACATCACTTGTAAGCTTCGAGAGGTTATCCATAAAATCCATCATCTAAAGGTGTAGGTGAATGAGAGTGACGATTTTCTCACCACTCAATTAGAGGTCATTAGAAAACTGATGGTTTCAATAGATGAGGCTTAGAATCAAGAGAAGAATGCAATATCTCAGATAGTTAGGCTTCAAGATGAATTGGACTGGGAGTAAATCAGATCTGGTGTTCTTCATCCTACATCTTCAGAAGAGGAATAGGATATCAAGAGGTGGCGGAAGGTCCTCGTGGCCACAAACCAGAGGCTGGAGAAGATGAATCACTCTATTTTTTGGTAAAATATATATAGAAATTTTTTTAAGAACCTAATAGAGGCTCCAATATGTGTATGAACCTCACCAATTTCCAAAACATATTTGTTTTTTAAACCTTATGGATGCATGAAAAAATATTTTCTTACCACTTTTAATTATTTCACATCAATTGTATTCTTGAATCAACCAACAAACAATCCCTAAGCTCATGTGAGTCATAGACAATGTGTGAAACATGGGGTGACCATGTGATTTCTCATTAATATGAGAGTTTCTGGGGTGGGATATGTTGTGGATGGATAACGAGACTCTCAAAGACACTGAATTTCTTTTCAAATTTTCCATAGTTTACAAAAGGGGTAATTCCCTGGAAATTGAATTCAAACCAAACCAAGGGGAATTGGGAGTGTGAATCACAATTCCCAAAATATGGAACATAAGGGGTGTGGCTTCATGATATAGGATAGTGGTTGAATATGTTTGAAACATAGGATCCATATCCCTTAGCAGAGAATGGGGATAGGAAAATAACGTTCGACCACTAACCATTATCAAAACACAGAAACTGAATCAAATTGTTTTCCAATGTCCTTTGGGATGTTGGAAAAGGATGTTAGGTGATCCATTTTGTCTAGGAACCTTTCCATTAGAGGTACCTTTAGATGTGAATAAGTATGAGGATCCAAATAAGGGGCATGTGAATCATGTAAATAAAGTTATGGAATGTTTAAATAGATTCTATCATGCTCATAATTACACCATTGTGTCTTCATACACATTAATGTAGTCATATCGGTCTGAACAAATGTCTAAATCATTTTCCAAGAGAAGTATCATCTTGGATGTTGAGCGATGGTCAAATGGATGATGCGGGAGATGACCAAAAATAGAGTAAATGGATTATTATGTTAGGGTCTAAGATGAATTTTAGTTTTACATCATGTAAATAGGATGATAAACATACATATTTACGCCATATAGTGAGAAAATTGAACATAAAGTTTAACATCATATGGGGAGTTTGGAACATTATATATTTTAATTTTATGTGATCAAGATGCATCCCATAGTTTAATGTCAAGTGACCAAGACGTGGATCATATAGGGATTATGCACTAGGATGCTTATTATTTCTTCCTCAGGTTAGGCCAAGATGGAATCTCATGTTCATTCCATGGGGTAGATTCATAATTTTAAATCATGTAAAAGAATATTTAGTGAACTGATGTGAATAATATTCACCCTTATATGAAATTTAGGGGTGATGGAGGGTAACACAATGAGATAACTTTCACTAAGAAATGAAATATGGGGCAAGTCGCATGTTGTTTAAGATCTCATTTCATGGACCAAAACTCCTAGTATTACTTCATAGTGTTTGGACATGTTGATAATAGTTTATCATCATAATTCTTAGACCAAGAATCTTGGTTTAAGGTCATAGAGTTTAGAACATACTATATTTAAAATAGGTATGTGGGGTGTAGAAAATTAACAAACTCAACATGAATGAGGCCCAAGGAGGCACACCTTCACACAAAAAATTCCTGGGAGGATTCTCACATAGTCTAGAGCCATGATTAATTTACTTTTCATCCTAGTTTATGGTTATATATTTTGTACATGAAACATTGTGTAGTAGAATACCGGTACTGATAGGGGTTATTCTCTCGAACGAGTGTATTGGATCTTCTCCTACATGGATATAAGGCATCCCAAATTTACATGTGATAAGGATTTAGTTTAACATCATGTGTTTAGGAAATTAGTGTTAATTCATCCTTTAATTTCTATATGGGGCATCTTGATTTGATACATGGTATAATTATCTCTTATTCAGAGGCATCCCATACTCGTCTGGGGTAGGACTGTAGTTTAACGTCATGCGCTAAGTATGTTCCTTCCTCATATCAGGATATTGGGGAATCCTAACCCACTGATGGGTCAATGTAATTAGATGGGGATTATACTTTGAATAATGACCATGGGACATTTTGGGAAGATTGTATTATAGATAATGGAAGGTTTTATAGTGAATTTTCAATTTGGCCCTTAGACATAAAGTCTAGGTGTAACTACGTATCCCATGAGGATAGGAATCAAGCCACACATAGTTCTAGAGGTGAATGCAAATAGTTTAAATTTGTACCGTCTAGACTATGGGATAAAGGGGGATTTGGGATATTCATGTGATGGAAGAGTTAAAACCCAATGTGAATGAGCCACGGGGGGGAATATACTATGGGAAACAACCATGAATCCAATTTTAAACATTTTAAGGTCATAAAGTTTGGGTCCTAAGAAATAGTTTGGATTCATGCTGCATGGAATATAAAGGAAATGTTTTCTCCCAGGTTATATGTGTGGAACATGAAAGATTAAACCCTACATTAACGGAGATAAAGAGGGCCATGAACCACAAAAATAACAGGAAGCAAATGGAACATAGTTTAAAGTCAGGATGCTTGGACTATGATGATAAAGAAAAAAACATAAAGTCATGACTCATGGACTTTGGGGATGGTTGGTTTCAAGGGAATATATGTGGAATGGAAGAGATATAACCTTATGTGAATGGAGACAATGAGGCTTACATACCACCTATACACCATGATATAAACTGGATATAGTTTAAGGCCATGATGCTTGGAACAGAACTAGGGCCAAGGGGGTGAATGTATAATGAATTTGAAACTGTTCCAAGAGATAAGAATACCATGTGTCATTATATATCCCATAAGTATGGAAATCAATCCACACTTAGTTATAGAAAATGTTGTGGTAAGAGACAAAAATCGGTGGGGTCAATCCTCCCTAGTAAGGGAATTGAGGCATCCCACAACCGTGGGGCATCTCATGTTCAGGGCATGGGGTAAGTTTCATTAACCGTCTCATACTTATCGTATGAGGCATCCCAATTTCAAATAGGGTAAAGATCATATCTCATTTAGAGACATCCCATTCTTATATAGGGTATCTCCATATTTTCATATCATAAATTGAGGATCTCAGGCTTTGTAGTTTAAATTCATACAACTCAGACTAGGGGATGAAAATAGTTTATGGTTATAATGAGTAGACCATGGGATCTTAGTGTAATGTCATATTGTTTGGACAATAAGGGGCATAGAGTAGAACATTGGAAATTTGTAACATAGAAGAATGATAATTCAGTGTGAATGAGGGCCTAGGAGGACCAATGCCATCATACCACACATTTTCAGGGAAGTCATGATGATGTGACTTAATCGCTTAGATTAAGGTCATAGAGTTTGGACCAAAATGTATTATTGTAAAAGGGATATACATGGAGCGATAGAAACAACCTGTTGTGAATGAGGGACTAGGAGGCCCACTCTACACAACACACTTATAGGGAAGACCTACACACAGTTTAAAGTCATGATGATGGGACTTGAACTTTTATTTTAAGGTTATATATTTCAAACTATATGGATGAGAATCTCAATTGGATATGTGTAGTACAGAAGATTGAAAAACCCAATGTGAATGCGGGCCTAAGAGACCTAGTTCCACACCATGAGTTCCTAAGAAAACATTAACAATATTTAATGTTGTGATTCTTGGACATGAGCTCCTAGTTTATGGTCGTAGAGTTTAGACCAAGAGTGGATAATCGAACAGATATATTTAGCTCAAATATGTGAAAATATAACATGGATGAGGGATATGGAGTCATGGAGGCACAAAATATATTCCTAGGGAGGCTTTCATACATTTTAAATCTATTATTCTTAGACTATAAGCTCTTAGTTTAAGGTCATGGAGTTTAAACCATGGGATTTTTTGTGTAGTTTGACCACATTGGTAGACTCCCTACACAAAATCTTATTCCCACGTGAGTGATGATTGGTGTGGGAAGCGATGAGTGGTGAAGGTATTTCCCTAGCATATGGAACTTCACTATAGGGGAAAGAAGATATATAGTTGATAATTTCACAGTGACATTGACCTGCCTACTTGACGTGTGAAGATGCAAGGAGGGGTGACACCATGGGTGTTGGAATTACACTGATATATAGGGAGGTGTAAAGGAGGTAAGTAAAGAATTATAAGATCTGGATAAGGGGATACTAATGGGTAGGGATTTATTTTTGACCATGTTTGATACACAGGGACCATAACCGCACCCCTCAATAATGGGGAGAGAAAATACAAGATCGATTGTTGACCAAGTTCGAAACTTAGGATCTATTTCTTATTTCTAGAGAACCATCAGGGTGTTGGACCATGATGGTAGGGGAGCCATTTTGTCTAGGCACCATTACAGTTAGGGGGGGAATTTGGATATGAAGAATGATGTAAATGAAAACTGATAAAGACTTGGCGTATGGAAATGGATTGAAACAATATCCTTGTGGGATTTAATATTCTAGGTTCTCCACCATAGTACATTTGGGCATGCCAATGGGGAACATGGGGAAACAGTATTCAAACCCATTTGGTTCAATTATGCTAAGATTGTATTACATAGACAATAGGGTGGATATTAGTTTTGGTCTTAAAGATCAAACCATGAGCTCTAAGTTTAAGGTCATATATTTTGGACCTATCTTGATCATATCAAATGGATTTGTGTAGCGTGATGTAGTGATAATTATAAATGAATGAGGGCCTAGGAGGACCACTTCCACATATCACATTCTTGAGAAGGATCTCAAACAGTTTAAAGTCATGATTCTTGGAATAGTTGTGGCTAATATATTAAGGTCTTAAAACTCTGACCATAAAGGGGATAAGGGGTTGAGGGTCTTGATGAATTTTTGGATGGGCCCGAGAATGAGAATTTTTTTCATTGATACATATCCCATGAGGATGGTAATCTAATCATAAATAGTTATAGAACACTGTGTGGTGAGAGACTAACACTGGTAAGGGTGATCCTCTCTGGTGAGGGAATCTGAGGATTCCCACGGTTCTCATGGGGTACCCCATGTTCAGGCCATGGGGTAATGCTCATATATTTTTTTAAAGGAATATCATTTTAAGATGGGGTAAAACCAAAATTTAACTACATGCATTGAGGACATTTTTTCATCCCATTTTTATCATACGGGGCATCCTGGGCTTATCTGGGGTAAGACTGTGATTTAACTTCAAGTGTTGAGGATGCTGATTATCCCAAGATGATATGTGTGGCGTGGAATAGTGATAAAACCTAGAGTTAATGATGTCCTAGGAGGACTAATTCGACACCATATATTCCTAAGGGGAATTGAATATAGTTTAAATTCGTGATTCATGGACTTGATCTCTTAGTTTAAGGTCATAAAGTTTGGAATTTGGGATCTTAGTTTAAGGTAATAGATTTCGGACCAATTTCATTGTTTAAAATCATGTGATCGGAATGTAGACACATATTTTAATGCCATATAGTGTGAATTGGAAGTCATACAGTTTAATGTCATGTGACTTGGATGATGGAGGTTATACAATTTAACATCCTGCAACTAGGATGTGGAACTAGGCAGTTTTAAATTGTGAATCTCAAATGTGGGATGTTTCAAGATCCTCATGGAAAATACTACTTGAGAAACTTAGAATTGGTAGGATGAGTGATATGATATCAATCCATGGTGATCAAAGATTATGATCTATTGTAATAAACCATGTGAATCATATAATGTCCTTCCATCTTAGGCACCAGCATTTGTGGCTTCTTTCCAGGTATCATTGGTATTCTGAGAGCCAGCATTGTGTCACCATGTATTAAGTATCAAAGGTGAAACATCTTATTTAATTATATTTATATCATGGTATGGTTCCCCTCTAGATTATTCAAGGTTTATAGCATGTTCTCTTATAGGTATTCTAGCATAGTTAGATAGACTTATACTATTCTTTATGGAATCTGAAGATCATAGAAAGTTTTTCAGAATGATGGAAACTAAACCTCAATGGGAATGAAAACATCTATTCCATAAAACAGGGAATATAAAGCTACCTAGGTAGAATTTTGATTCATTTTCTGATAATAATTTAGGGTTTTGGGGAGATTATCTAGGAAACTTTTCTTATTATAGCCTACTATCTTCTACAAAATGTTAGAGAGAGTTTTGTTGAACATCTTGATCTTTCCATTTTATGTGCATTATAGTAGGAAGTATGGTTTGAATAGATACTACATTTTCTAAAAAATCTATTCTACTCAATATCCCATAAGATAGTGTCATATTATATGAGAATAGCGTGAGGGAATCCAAAAGGTTGGAAGATATGTGTTCTCACAAACTCAAACATGGATCGGGCCTTGACTTCCTTGACGGGAATTACTTCTGCCCACTTGGAGAAGAAATCCATCATAGTTATAATGAACCTGAACTGTAGAGCTTTCATTGGTGGATATTAGTCTACAACATCGATTCCTTATTCTATCAAGGGACAAGAATACATAGTTGTGTAGAGGAGCTCTGACGGTCGATGTACAAAGTTGGCATTGATCTGACATGTGTGACACCTCTTGACATACTCAATGTAATCATGGACTACGATGGGCCAAAAGTATCCCAATAATCATATTTGATGGGAGATCTTCAATCCTGATTTCATAACCTTAATAATTTTACCTCCTTGGATGAAATAAAGAATAATTGCATCAAACCCACATTTTTAGTAATCTTTCTCAAGGTTATTCCCACTATGGAGGGTGAACTATGATACACACCAGTGGATTCTCACACACTTGACTCAATCCAATGGTAGAATACAGTAATCAAGATACTCGATGAAAGGATCTATTCAATCAGATATTTCTTATACTATTGGGGAACCCAAGGTTCCTAACGTGGAAGAACTCATAGCCAATCAGTTTACCATCTGCCTATCATCATCATCTAAAATGAAGGGAGTGATGACCCTCTGATGTGCCACATGGATTAATAGTTTATCTCAGTTAGGCTCTATAAAGGAGGAGGGTAAATTGGCCTGGGAGTCATCTCAACCATTCTATGACCAAGGTACATGAGTCACTTATAGCTGAGAAGGGAATTAGGAAATTAGCTAGTGAGTACACTCTAGTAAGGGCATGAGCTTCCTCTTTCTAATGATGTAGTCTCAATTAATCCATTTGATGACTAAATCAAAGTCTCCCTTCAAATGAAAATGGGGGATGTAAGTGGGGGATGTCAATCTCAGGGGCTATCTTGAGACAATTGATGAGAGATTGATACTCATCCTCATTTTTGGTGAAACTTTCTTACAACATGAATGAATATGTTTGAATTCCATGTTTTAGGGTGATGAAGAAAATTCTAAATCCCACTATGTTGATCTTGAGATCATTGGGATTTTACTGGTCTGGATATGAGATACACTATAAATGTGTATCTTTCAATTGGTAATAGCCTAATCCACTTAGAGTATGTCATTGTCCTGGAAATCTAAATATAGGGGAAGTTATTCATAGGCCATACGAGAGCCCATAAATTCCACCAGTTCTTGACCCTCGAAGGCATTCTACAGAATGAATATGATATCGAACTGTTGAAGGATCACTTCATGAAATTCCAGTAATCCAATAAACATGGGATGATTCACGATATACTTTAGAGGATCCACATGGGACGTAAACTATATCTCGTGATGTTGTATTTAATTCTACAACTTCTGCACTACAAAAACTAGTGAAGGAAACTCTTCTTGATATGGGAATATCTTGTCTCTATGTTGAGGATAATATTAATTAGATAGTAAAAATTGTTTTCACCACCCTCAATATTCTTCTAGGTGATAAGGTCATTGAGGGGTCATTATAGGGTAGTCATGTAGAATTCTATAGTTTTCCTTGATATGGATGGCATTAGAATCATAGTCTATAGTAGTTGTTTCTTGAATTTATCAACGGCGGTATTGAACTCATCATCCCACAGGTAAGTAGTGTCTTTCATTATGATCCTTGAAAATGGGTTACACTTTCCACCAAGATTCACAACGAATCGACATATATTGGCTAAGTGTACTTAGATTCATATCATCTCCCAAAGGTTTCTTGGGGGAGGCATTTAGATGATGGATTTGATTTTCTCCAGGTCAATTTCAAATCTTATGTATTTTACAACGAATATGTTTAAATTAAAAGTGGTTACCTCATACACATACTTAAATGTGTTCATCTTTAAATGAAAGAAGTGAAGGAGGCCAAACACTTTCCCAAGATAGCTGATATTTTTCTAACACTGGTGGGATTTGACCCAAAAGTAATCCATGTAGCATTCCACCAACGTATCAAGGATTGGTTTGAATATGTAGTGCATGGAATGCTGATAAGTATCTCCTTTGTTCCTTGGGCCAAAGGGCATCACCTGATATTAGATGGTCCATTATGGTTCCTTGAAGGTAGTAGACTCATCATCTCCATGACCATCAGGATCAGGTTATACCCAGAATATCCATCCATAAAGGAGAGGTCCTAGAACACATTTCTAGCATCAATCAAGATCATTTTCACTAAAAGGTGGAAATAATTCTTTAGGTAATGGTGGTTGAGATAATGGAACACGATAAAGGATCTGATCTAGCCGTACTTCTTCTTAACAGGGAGGATGTTAGATAACCACATAGGGTATTAGACTTCCATAACTGATTTTTATTTGATAAACTTATCAGACTCGGCCTTAACCATAGCACCATGAGAGTGGTGATTTTTTTAAAGGATTTTTGAACCAATGATAACTTATTGGGAGACTATGATGGTGGATGGAGACCTGAGGGTCTAGTCCCATAATCTCATCATAGCTCCAAGTGAATACATCATGATACTGCTTCAATAAGACCATATATTATTGCTGCTCTTATAGGGGAATAGTTGCACTGGATATTTTTGGTCTCTGAACTAACTCAGTATCCAGGTTAACTTGAATCATCTCACCCATGATGTTGGATACAACCTCTTAAAAAAATGAGATGATTTTCTTCCAAATCCTCTTCATCATCTGAGTTAGGATAATTAGTAGAAGGAGGTTCATCCAGACCAGCTGACTCTGGGGGTACTTGTGCCTGCTTGAGAAGATATGTAATCTCCACTGAGGGGATATTTCTCTTCTAAAACCATGGTTCTGAAGGTTTTCGAGTCAATTTCATCAGGCCTTAGACCATGGGGTCCATGTTTGATGTCAAATGAATTATGTATATTTGGATTTTGGTTCAATCTAGTCCTTCAGAATAGGAATGAATGTCATGAAATGGTTTCCATGGGGAAAACATCTTGGTACTTAATAGGGGTAGGGGATTTTGGTGTCACTCGAGCCTATCCTGTGTAGGAGTATGAGGTAATCATTGGAAGTTCCTATGTTTTAGGTACGATACATCCCTTTATCTTGTAAGCGACAAAGTATCTTCCCAAGACTGGCATCATGGACCCCAACCAAGGAGTTATAAGAATGAAATCATCTTCCATGTCTTCCCATGGACTAGCTATGGTGGTTGTGTGATTAACCTCATTGTTCTGAACCTGCATCCCCTCTCTCTTGTAATAACTAGAATCAATATAGAGAGCTTCACATGAGTCGAATGGGGATGCATCTCCTTGGAGTACCCCTACTCAACCATTAAGGGATTATTTGAGGCACTGCTGATATGAAGAGGGTACATCTGCAAGAAAATAAAGATAGGTCCTACCTAGAATCTTGTTGTAGGTGGTATCCTTAGAGACATCCATGAATTTAGCACTTGATATCAAGCATCCTAACTGAGTAGTTAACCAAATCTGGCCACATAGTTTCTACTCAGTCCTATCATAGCCCTATATCTTTAGGTCCAACAGATTCAAATCTACTTTAGTTAGACCCATCTTGTGGAGCATCTAGTTTATGATGAGATTAATCCTAGAACCTGTTTCCACTAGGAAATAGAAAATATCCACACCATTAAACTAACATGTGATATAAAATAGGCATATGTTCCTTTTCATGAGGGAACTCTTGTATTCTTTGGAGAATGAGACGATGTCTTGGAATGCCTCTTTTTCAGCCTCCTCTCCATATTATGTCTTTGTGGTAGCTACCTTAGCCACAAACTGGAAAATGATTTCCAACACTTTTGCAAGGGAATCCCACATTACATTCGAAAATCAGAGGACCTTGAGGATTTAGATCCTTGCAGGTATACTAGAGATATGCTTTAACACATCATACTTCCATGCCAAATGTGTGATTTATCTTGTATAGGGGAACTCTTTGTCAAAATGCACAATGGATGTTGTGGGATGTACCACTAAGTTCTAGATGATACTATCAATATCATGTTGTTTACCCTCTAACTCGCCCAAAACTACTATCAGTTGACTATTAGCCAACTGAGGCCTGTCTATGGCTAAACATGGTTGACCATGATGTAGTCACGATTGATTTTATCTGTTAGTTAACATAATCATCTCTATCTAATCTATTCAATCAATTAACATAGTTTTTTGTAGAGGTGTATCTGATGGAGTGGGTTGTGGGGACTATGCTTGCTAATCCCTATATAGAACATGCTTCCTAGTATTGGTATAATGCATGGATTAGTTTTATTTTCTGTCATATCCATTATATCTATTCTCACATCCTCAGCATTTCATTTGACATAGTCATCCAGAGATACCTAGGGGATTTTTCTAATAGTCATCACTACTGGTCAATGTGAAGAGGTCTACCAACTTAATGGTGGTCATATAGGCATACTTATTCTCCTCATTGGAGAGGTCCTTTAGTATTGGGAGGACCCTATAGTGATTCCCAACTCCAAGTGGCATGAAGTCACTGAGAGTGTGCGATGACTTCAGCATTGATGGGGGAATCTAATTTTCCTTGCACCATCAGCATCTCATCTTCTGATATTTGGAGGGTCGCAATATAGATGAAAACACAATTTTTGGGGTAGGCATAGTAAAATTATGAGGTTCATGCATGCTTCAGTGTGCACCGATGACACCATGGGAATGAGTGACCACTCTTCAAGAAAACCATTCATCATAATTCTGAATTACATGGCTGGAAGTATCCTTTCATTCACCTAAACCTTCCCTATCACTACCATTCTTGGAAGATATATGTGTCACCTATTCTGGGACATCACCCAATTTAACCATACCACAATCCACATAGTCTTGGATCCAATCCTTCAACACATAGCATTCATTGATGGTATGTATGAGGATTATGTGGTATGGCCAATGGTTAGGGCAATTAGTGATTCCAGCTTCTTATGGATTCTTTCACTCTGGTAACTTTAGAATTAATTTCTCTAGGGATCATAGAAAGTATCCCAAAACCAATGCATACCTAAAGATATTGATTTGATTCCTTCTATCTAGAAAGGGAACTCAGGGTGCATGGACTTAAAGAGGAGTTGGATCCACATTCTCTCATCTAGGTAGATACACTTGGAGAGGTTGTTCTAGGTGGTTCTATATCGGGAAAGGTTATGCCAGATAATGTTGTGTTGGGAGAGGCTACACTTGATAAGCCTCACCTGAAAAAAGGGTCAATAATTCCAATGGATTAGGGGCCTCAACCTATATGGAAACAATAGTCTCTGCATTGGAAATCCTCCTCATTAGATTTGGAAGAAGAAACGAACAATATTTCTTATCTTGCTACAAGGATTCTTCTAGGAACTTGGATTTATTATAGAAATCTTAGAACCCTCCTAGATTTTTTTTCTGTGATTAGGGTAGGGACCAACTTAAAATTCCCCTACGTATATATTTAATAGATTCTCTTGAGTCAACATTTTTTCGAGTGAATACATGAGGCCATTCAACCTAGAGAAAAAATACGTGACTCCCTCATTATGAATTTTTATACACTTGAAGAGTCCAACAATACTTTTATTGTTCATGGTGGAGTTCAACTAGTAGTGAAACTGCATTAAAATTTCTTCCAAGCCAGCGATGGACCCTTTGGTCAGCAGGATCTACCATAAGAACGTGGGTCCTTCTAATGCCTGGAGGAAAAACTGGATCTTGGTAGCCTCCTTCTATTCTAGATTTCCCAACCTGGGGTCCACACCATGAGATGAAGTGGGACGAATGATTTTGGGGTCACCCATCTCGTTAAATGTGAAAAAATAGGGTTCCCAAAATTAATGGGTGCTTGCATTTCATCCACCCATATTGGGTATAGCTTCTCGTCAGGTGGGATCACCATCTATTGAATCTATAAAGCCTCAAGGCGAGTAGTGAAAGTGGCTATCAAATTATCCTAATGAGGTTCCATGTCTTGATGAGGATTCCAGATCACCAATGCATTGAAACAGTCATAAAATTGGTAAGTAGGCTCAGAGGATCAAGGAGCGGCATGAAATGGATCTCATGGAGTATAATCATGCTACATGGTAGGGTTTGGAAACTCATAACTTGTTCTATTGACATAAAATCCTACCTATGATATGTCTGGATGCATGGTATTTCTAAGATCAACTGGGGGAAACTGGCCAAAGAGAACTTGTTGCCCCATAAGAGGAGAAATTGTATCTTATTGATAGGCACTATAATCTCAGAGATAATCATAAATGAAATCATTGATGATCCTTTAATGCTATGAGAATTTCTATAGTATGGTGGACACCATGAGATCAGGATCTTTTTGGTGTAACCTCATATGGATCAGAGGTCACAACATGCTTCTTACCATTGTTAATGTTCTAATGGGAAAGAAATGTTTTAGAGGGATTCCTGATCCTGAGTTACTACATTTTTTTGGCGGTTGTGGACACCTATATGAGGGTCTATCTAGTACGATTCTACCCCTAGGAGAAAGTTTTACCCTTAATTACCAATTTCATTGTCCCTATTCTCATTCTTCCATGCAACAACCATGTTTACCATAATTATAAAAGGATGATAATTGATATCACTGGTGGGTAATTCAGTCTGTCACATGATTGGGATGAAGTAATGAGTATCATATTATCCCCATCCCTTACTCTGGACTTGTAGATATGCCTCTTCTATAATCTGTTAGTGCACAATGAGGTTCTTGACGAAAACTTGTTGGAGGTTCTGACGATATTCAAATAATTTAAGACACTGATCCACTAGGATTTACACCAACTTAACCCTTTATCACTATTAATCAATGTCCTAGAGGTGCCCATAGACTTCTAGATTAACCAACTGATGATTGCAGAGATGGTGAAGCATCACCTAGATGGCATGTCATAAACACACATCTTAACCCTCAATTAGGGACTCTAGAATGTCAAAGTTTAATGTTTTAGGCAGCCAAGATATCACTAAAAACTGATTGGTGGCCATGGTTTCCCATAGTCCCTCTTGCTTGGAGGATCAGACCTATTCTTGGTCATACCATGCATCGATCGGTGTTGGTCGAGAGATAGGTGGAGTCACTACTATGGATCAGTTCAGTGACTGGATACCCGGTAGAGGAGCCATAGTATGAAGCATGTGTTCAATGAATGATGGGGCATCTCTAGGGGGGTGGTGCCAACTATGTCATCACATCCCTATAGGATGGAGTATTTACCACTACTTCATGTGAAAGGGTAACAATTCTTATCTATGACTCTATAGGGTGATCACTATCTAAAGTGGGAAGCCGAGACCAAAGTATATCTCCATTATCATGCATAGTGGAAGAGAGGGATACTGGTGATGATGATGATGGATGCACTGTGATCCCCTAGAAGGGGGAAAAAACTTCCTCCACCTGAACATACCTATGGAGGGCTCTGGGGGTCCTATGGATTTCACCTTCGAGGTTAGAAAGCTTCACCTATCAAGACCCATCCCTAGATGCGGGCAGTTAGGGTGTAGGTTCCATTACAGATTCTTCTATATCCTCATATCTTGATCGATGAGATTAGCAACGAATTGGTGTTTCATACAATTTTTCCTTCAGTGTAGATTGCTCACACATCTACCCAAGGATGGTTCTTTCAGGATGGGTACCTCTTCAGCATGGGTAGGACCTCTATATTTTTGGGGGATGACATAGGCACGCCCTGTTCTTTGGTAGGTTGGAGAATGGGGAGGACCTTTATACTGGTCAAAATGAACATGGGTAGGACCTTCATACTGAGAATAAAGAGTACATGTAGGACCTCTGTACTGGTTATTGAAAGAGTGGGGATGACATTTACTTTGGTTATCAAGAACACAGGTGTCACGACCCGTCCCTTGGGGACCGTGTTGTCACTACCTCAAGCCCGCCTTTCAAAGGCCAGGGGCTGGTGACTAGCACCAGAAAGGCATATCTCAATAAAGGGAAGGAATTGCCTTTAAACTTGTACAAATACAAAAACTAGAATGAAATAAGAAGAAACCACTTAGTAACTATTGTAGTAAAAGATTTCTGAATGTAAGCAGCCAGAATACAAGCGCAACTGGAAAAGTACAAGTACAACTGAAAAGTACAATACAACTGGAAAAAGGGAAACAACTACTGGGTTGTCCTACGAGGATCCTACCTGAAGAGTAGGTATAGATCGCCTCCTCTGCACTCCACGTTTACCCATCTCCTCTATGTACCGCCTAGTCCAGGCTCCCTCAAACCTCATCCTAATTGCTCGTCATCTACACAAGACACAACAAGGTGCGGGTGAAGCTCGTGTAGGGGTGAGTACAAAAATACATCGTAGGGACCCCGAGACCCCCAAGGTCTCTTAGAATTCTACAAAGGGAAACCAAAAAACATGACCCCTATCACAAATCATGAAGAAATAGACACAACTCAAAAAGTTTCTCAGCTCAAATCTGGTTTTTCAGTGAAGTATAGAAGTACAGATGATTAGTCGTGGAGATAGATCATCTTATTCTGTCAGGAGGCACTGCTTCTGACCATATGGAGTCTGACCCACATAGGATTGATAGGTACTGAAACCCATAATGATCCACACAGGATCTGACCTGCCCATAGTCGATAGGTAACAAACCCCTGCTGACCCACACAGGATCTGACCAACACAAGATCAGTATATCGTTGAACGCCAACGGGCCGTTCTAAGGATAGTCGTCATCGGGTCGTGAGGTGATGATCAACACAAGACCATTAGGGGCTGACCCACACAGGTTCTCTTGGTGATGACCCACACAGAATCACTCAGTACTAACCTCAATATGGTCTATCTCCAACCTCCGCCTCACTACCAGCCACTAGATTCCCGCTCATAGCACACTTGATTCTAGGAGAACCACTCCTAAAGCCATTGTTCTTATATTAACTAGCATGAATCTCCCCAAATGGGTAACCTAAAGGACCTCCATGTCGTATGGGTTCTAACGCGACAGATGGCGCATCAATCGAACATCTGATCTATGAGTTATAAGCATTTTAGTTTTAGGGACCCGGCTGGATTTGGATTCGATCCAACCCAGCGGTAATCCAACTATCTCCAAAATCAAGTGGAGTATTCCAAAAAGGATCTTCCCAATCCAAGGGCCCCAGCGCCACAGACAGTTCATCAAACGGATGCTCGGTTCCCATGTTATGGCCCTTTAGAAGTTTCTAGGCCCAGTTGGGCTTGGGTCCGGTCTGACCCAATCAGACTGACTTGGACCGACCCAGTCTAGGATGGGCCATGGAGGACTCAGCCCAAAAGGTTGGCTTGGTCTATGAATGGGTGGCCCATGAAGGGATGTCCGGACCGGAAGGGGGCTGCCCGGTAGGGCGGCGGCCCGGTCACGGTGGAGTGTGGCCCGCACTGGCAAGGGGGGAAAATGTTCCCCATGGTATCCCGAACGGCCTGGGGATGTTCGATTTTGAGAAAATGGGGGCCCCATGTAGGTGCCACATGGTCATTGTGGAACCCGCCAGAGGCACGAGTTCTACCTCTGTCGCGACATTGGTCGCGACTTCTCTTCTTCAGCAGCTCGCTGGTCACGTCGCCTCTCAGCGCGCCGGTGGCGTGGTTGTCATGCTGCCTCCCTTTCTGCGGCCATTCGATGAGCTGGCCACCTCCTCTGTTCACTGTGGCTGATGAGTCACAACCTATTTCTCAACAGCAGTGCATGACGACATGCCACACCTCCTCTGCGGCTGGTTAGTGCTGGTTGTTCCGATGACCACTGCATCTTTGCATCGCGACCTCCTTTTTATTGTGCTTATCGGCGTGCCGCCTTCTTCGTAGCCATTCAGCATCGCCACATTGGTGGTATTCAATGGAGTGTTCAAGGGTGTAGCAATGTAGAGGAGGGTCCGAGCCAAGTTCGTTAGGCCTGTGCTCTCCGTGTTAGCTTGTAACTTGAGGGAGGATAAAGGGGTTTGATAAAATCACTTGAATTTAAAACAATAAATCCAATCCCCTACCTCAAGAACGATGGTGATCATGCATTCGTTGAAGCGGGTTGACGTTCGACGTCCTCCGCAACTATCTTCCAACAACACCGCTCGTACCTCATTCCTTAGTTCGTGGTTTGGTGTCACCTATCACCGCCCACTGGAACCGGATCTATCCTCAAATGGTTTGGTGTCTCTGCACTAAGTTAGCACTTCGTTACTTGGAGAAGCAGTGTCGATACCACTCCCGAAACTCCATATAAATAGGAGAGGGGGAGGGTAAGTAATGATGTTGGTAATTAATGGTGGTTCATTAATTAAGAACCTTCCTAATTCCCCAACGTTGTTGTTACTTAGATTGAAGGGTCATGCCATTTAATGTCTTGACATATTGCTGGCCCTACACTCCACTTGTCTGTTGGAGGATAAAAATGAAAATAAAATAATAAAATAATTTTATTTTATTTTATTTTAAAAAGTCACAAAACTAAACTTTTCTCTATACCTATTACAGTCAAAGTAAAGTCTCCCTTAAGTGAATCATGGCACTGCAGATTCAACGGTGTCCTCATATTTTTAATCTGAGCACCGTTTCAAAAGTTAGGAAATGCCACTCGCGCGTTTAATAAACTTACGTGAAAAAAAGTTCAGAAAATTATTAACAGTCACCCTCGAATAAATCTAGTCAAGGATAGGATTCTCATAAGGAGAACATACCCTCATGATATCAACGGTACTCTCATATTTTCAATCCGATTTTTCGTTTATAAGTTATCGATTATACAATAAAATAATAGTCACTTAATTATTTTATTTACAGCCAAAAACTTAATTTACTGGTGGCCTGTACTGGCCAATGTAAGTATCTACCTAAAGAGAGCATACCCTCATGAGGTCAGCGGTGGTCTCATATTTTTAATTTGAGTCACTGTTCTTGAGTTATAATCATTTTAAAAATAAAATAATTTTATTTAATAATTTTATTTACGGTTTTTCCATTTTGGGTTTTCTCACAGGAGGCATGCGCTGACTAAACTGAAGTCACTCCTAGGGTAAACTCGCCATCCTGAATGCAAAAATGCCCTCATAATTATGATCCAGGAAACTATTTAAGAGTTATTTCACTTTTTTCAGGAAAACTGCTTACCAGCGCTAATTAATGCTTGAAAAAACTTCGACGGATCATTCCGAGTACTATGGGCCTCAGAATAACACGCCGTCAGATTTCACTGTCTCAAAATAATTCCATATAATTAAAAAAAATTATACTGAACTTCCAGGATATTACATTCTCCCCACCTTAGGGATTTACATCCCTAAAAGCTAAAATAAAGGAAAATGAAAAAAATGAGGGTACTGAGCGTGAATCTGAGCCTCCAGCTCCTATGTGCTCTCCTGGATGTCCTCGTGCTGCCACCGAACTCACACCAGAGAGATCGACCATCCATGAAGGAATTTCTCCTGTCGATCCTCTATCTCCATCGGGAACTCTATAAAAGTCACCCCATCATCGAAGTTCAACTCTCCCAAGTTGATAACGTGTGATGGATCATGAACGCTTCTTCTAAGAAGTGACACATGGAAAACATTACGCACCCTGGTGCATCTATGGGGAAAGAGATAGATTGTATGCCACAACGCCCACTTTTATGAGAATCTTGAAAGTTCTGATGAACCTCGGAGATAACTTTTCTCCCTAGGCAAATCTTTTCAAACCTCATCGAGGTGAGACCTATAGGAAGACATGGTCTGCCTCCTCCAGTTAGCATAATACTTCTACCGACTCTGTGCAGTCATCACTTGCTGAAAAGTGAGGCATCGGGATACAAACTCTGCCACTACTTCCTTCATCCCTAGCCACCAGCACTAATGCCGAAAGTCTTGGTACACCTTCACCACTCCAGGATATACCACTAAGGGGATGTATGGATCTCCCTCAACACCTCCTCCCGAAGCTTCAGTGGTACCATGGTGCATCCTTTAAAGAGGATGATGTTCTCCCAACCTTCAAAAAATCTTTCAGGAGACTATCCTGAGGATATATGAGAACGTCAGGCCTCACAGTCAACGAATCAAGCTGTTCCATGCAAATTTTCTAAAGAATTGGAGGAGTGAAAGTCCTCGACTAGAGGTAAGTTACTCCATCTTTATCCACGAAGGATGTCTGCAGCGTGACTAGCTGCTCTGACGCCACACTCAGCAGTTGTAGACTAGAGCTCATGCTGAGTGTGTCCACTACAACATTCCCCTTATCAAGAGTATAGACTATATCATATCCATATTCCTAGAGGGACTCTAGCCATCATCATTTTCTTAACTTCTGAAAGCTCTACTGACACTTCTCCATCCACAGGAAAGGATCCCCCTTCTACGTCATGGTTGACAAGGGTGCCGCTACCCTGGATAAGTCTGGTCCAAAACTTTGGTAGTACCCATCCAAAGCAAAATTTCCTCTCTCTTCTGGGAGGCAATCTTGGAAACATATTTTGAAAGGTTTTCCCCACACTCTGCCATGCCTATTGGAAATTGAAAACCCAAAACTCCCACTGCCACGAGGGTAAGGTTGGCTGACTGAAGAGTGATCAGTTGCACCCTCCTATGCATGAGTTTACCCTGTGCTGCATGGGTTTCCTTTTTCGCTGATGAAGGAAAACTCCATTCCAACATTGTAGATAAACTACAAAGTTTTTTCCTAATACATTCAATATTAGTATGAACTTTGGATGTCCATTCCATACCCAAACTAACATCGTAAGGCCTCAATGCTGCCACCAAAAGGTTCTAACCAAAACTCTAGCCTCAAGGGTCGGATCACACCATCGTCATAAGTGTGATTTTAGAGTCTCCTCCCAAAGGTATCTCTAGCTGTAATGTTCAAGTCAACAGTGTAACCGAAGACTCTATATCTTGAACAAGATTCGTAAAAAGAAGGAAGGAATAGTTTCTCTATCTATTAATACGACATCTTGTAGTAGACACAGACATTAGCTCTAATTATTTAGGGAGCCCTTGGGTCACACTCCTTAACTGCATACAACTACTCCCTTCCTCTGTCTTCCAGCTCCCTGAGCCTGCCGGGGACCACATTGAGGTGGTGGTTGTAAAATGTCAAATTGTAAACCACCTCATGTAGCTCTCCTAGCTCCACTTCCACATATACTGCCCTACAAATTCATCTATCCCTATCACTTCCTCTTCCTAAAACATTTTACACACCCAAGTCTCTGAGACTAGCATCAGTTTACTGCTTTCCCACTATTAACATTCACTAGATGTATCTACTCATCCAAATAATATTCAACCACAAAGGTTCTCTCTAGCGCCCTAACATAAGTAGGAATTCCTAGAAGAAAAGTGCTGGCTCAGATGTCCCTAAACACACCTCGCTCGGAGGTTCGAGCCCTAATGCACAGACCGTACTGTATTCATCGAGTACCTGAAATGGTCGGTACATCTCGATGAATACTTAGTTACTGACATGTCATCCTACTGAAGCTATATAATCTCTAGGGAACACTCACCCATTAGATTTTTAGGGCAAGAGACCCCCTTCTCTAAGGAAGTTTCTCAATCTTGTCCACTGAAAAGTCACCTCTTCACAAGATATCGGTAATACAAACCCTGTAATTGTCCTACTGAGCCACATAGAAGTATATCTACAAGTACTGCCATTTGATTGAATGGTGCCCAAGCTAGATGGAAACTCGTCCACCTCTTCAAACCAGTCCCTATCCTCCTATGAGTCAGGCTCACCTAAGAACCTAAAATGCCTCTGCAACTAGAACTCATGAAATGTGCTCAGTCAGTGTGCACCCTCCTCCAGTGCATCTGGTGGTAACTACTTCCCAATGAGTGGTGGTGGTACTGGTACACCACCTGAAGGTTCCAACACAATAATAGGGTCCGACACTAGAGCCTCACTGCTCAGTGGGCCATCATCGTGTACTCTCTTGGGAATCCTATATAGCTGTCTACGTGGAAACATCCTGATAAGGAACATATGCATCACAATCAATAAGTTATACCTGGTTATCTGACTCAAGAGAAAATACAAGAAAAACTCTTCAAAAACACATGCAATCAGTGCTTCCATGTACTGAGTCGGAAATCAGAATTTAGGGTCATGGTGTATGGATACGTCTGTCACCGCACAAACACTTGACTCCTTGAACTGAAATCCACACACATAACACATAACATTATTGCTACATTGAAAAGATCAGAGTCCTAGTTCTTCGGTAGAACTGACCCCTCTGATACCACTTTTTCATGACCCGTCCCCCAGGGCCTGTGTCGTGACTACCCCAAACCCACCTTCCATAGGCCAAGGGTTGGTGAATATCACCAGAAAGGCGTATCCCTATAATAGGAAGGCATTTCATTTAAACTTGTACAAACACACAGACTAGAACGCAACAAGAAGAAACCACTAAGTAACTATTGTAGTAAAAGTGTGTTGAAAGTAAGTGGTTGGAATACAAGACCAATCAGAAAATTACAAGTACAACTGAAAAGTAAAATATAACTGGAAAAAGGGAAACATACATGGGTCGTCCTCCGAGGATCCTACCTGAAGGGTAGGTAAAAATCACCTTCTCAGCACACCATGTCTGCCCATATCCTCTGCCTACTGCCTGGTCCTGGCTCCCTCAAACCTCCGCCCTGCTGCTCGTCATCTGTACAAGACACAACAAGGTGCGGGCGAAGCCCGTGTAGGGGTTACTATAATAATACCATGTAGGGACCTCAAGACCCCCGAAGGTCTCTCAGAATTCCACAAATAAAAACCACAAAGCATGATCCCAATCACAAAGCACGAAGCAATATACACCTCTCAAAAAGTGTCTCAACTTAAACTAGGTTTTTCATTGAAGTATAGTAGTAGAGATGATTAGTTGTGAAGCTAGATCATCTTATTCTTTCAAGAGGAATTTCTTCTGAACATATGGATTCTGACCCACACAGGATAGATAGGTACTAACCCTTTCAATGATTCACACAAGATCTGACTCGCCCAGAGTCGATAGGTAACTAACCCCCACCGACCCACACAGGATCGATATATCGCGGAACCACGAAGTGCTACTCTAAGGTTCGTCCTCATCGGGTCGTGAGGTGCTGATCCAAAGAGGACCACTAGTTGCTGACCGACATAGGGTTTCTCGGTGCTGACCCACACAAGATCGCTATGTACTAACCTCCGTATAGTCTTTCTCCAACCCCCACCTCACTACCAGCCACTGGATTTCGGCTCATAGCACACTTGATTCTGGGAGAACCAATCCTCAATCCATTGTTCATATTTCAACTGGAAAAAATCTCCATAAAGGGGTAACCCAAAGGACCTCTATGTCCAAAGGGTTCCAACGTGATAAATGACACATCAATCGGATGCCCGGTCTGTGAGTTATAAGCATTTTAGTTCTGGAGGACCGATTGGATTTGGGATTGATCCAACCTAACTATACTCTAAATGTCTCAAAAACCCAAGTGGAGTATCCCAAAAAGGATCGTCCTGATCCATGGGCCCCATCGTCGTAGACGGTTTTTCAAAATGACGCTTGATTCCCAAGTTATGGCACATTAACAGTTTCTGGGCCTGGTTGGGTCTTGGTTCGATCTGACCTGGTCAAACGGACCTGGCCCGACCCAGTCTAGTCTAGGACACAGTGGACTCTGCCCACTAGTCTAAGGTCCATCCCGACCTGCAAAGGGGTGGCTTGTGAAGGGACGGCTCAGCCCGCAAGAGCGCGACCCGAAAAGGGAATCAGCCATGTAGGGTGGCGGCCCAGTCACGGTGGAGTGTGGACTATGCTGGAAAGGGGGGAAGATGTTCCCCCTAATATCCCAAATTTACCGAGGCTATTCAGTTTTGAGAAAACAGCGGCGCAACGCGGGCGTCGCCTGGTCACCGTGGAACCCGCCGAAGGTGCGGGCTCTACATCCATTGCAGCTTCAGGTGTGGATTTTTTTCACCAATGGTGCTATGGTTGTGATGCCTCCCTACTCGCTGGTGTCATGGTGGTCGTGCCACCTCCCTTTATTTAGTCGGCTGATGAGTCGGCCGCCTCCTCCATTCATCGCGGCTGATGAGTCGCGACCTCTTGCTTACCGACGACTCACGATGGCACGCCGCACCTCCTCTGCGGTCGACCGGTGCTGACTATTCTGATTACTATATTGGCTTTGGGTTGCGGCCTCATTTTTATAGCACATGTCGGTGCATTTCCTTCTTCATATTCGGTCGGCATTGCCACGTTGGCGGTATTCAACGTAGAGGGAAAGGGTGTAGCAAAGTAGCAGAGGGTCTGGGCTGGGTTCATCAGGCCCACGCCCTCCACATTAGCTTGTAGCATGAGGGAGGATAGAGGGGTTTGATAAAATCACATGAATTCAAAACCAGAAATAAAAAACCCTACCTCAAGAAAAATGGTGAGAAAGCGTTAGCGGAAGTGGGTCGATGCTCGCCATCCTCCTCAACTAGCTTCCAATGGTGTGAATCATACGTCGATCTTCAGTTCGTGGTTCGGTGTCGCTCGTCACCGCCTGCCGAAACCAGCTTCGTCCTCCAAGGGTTTGGAATCTCAGCACTTGGTCAGCACCATGTTTCTTGGAAAAGTAGTGCGGATACCCCTCCCCAAGCTCCATATAAATAGGATAGGGGGAGGGTAAGTAACGATGTTGGGAAATAATGGTGGCTCATTAATTAGAAAGATTCCTAATTCCTTAGCGTTTTTGTTACTTAGATTGAAGGGTAATTCCATTTAATGGCTTGACACATCACTGGCCCCACAGTCCGCTTGTCCGTTGGAGGATAAGAATGAAATTAAAATAATAAAATTATTTTATTTTATTTCTTTTAAAAAGTCACAAAAATAATATTTTTCTCCATACCTACTGTGGTCAAAGTAAGTCTTCCTTAAATGAATATTGGCACTTTGGATTCAACAGTGCCCTCAGATTTTTAATCCGAACACTAGTTCAAAATATAAGAAACACCACTCGTGTGTTTACTGAATGTACCTGAAAAAAAGTTCAGAAAATTATTAACAGTCACCCTCGACTTGCGATGGTCGAGTTTAGGTTCCACCTAAGGAGAACACACCCTCAAAAAATCAATAGTACACTCATATTTTCAATATGAGTTACCATTTAGAAATTATGAATTTTAAAAAAAATCACTTAATTATTTTATTTACGACCCAAAACTAACTTTCACCAGTGGCACGTGCTGGCCAATGTTAGTATCTGTCTAAAGAGAGCATACCCTCACGAGCTCAGTGGCAGTCTCAGATTTTTAATTTGAGTCACCGTTCGTGATTTATAATCATATGAAAAATAAAATAATTTTATTGAATAATTTTATTTATGGTTATGTCATTTTCTGGTTTTCTCACAAGAGGCATGCGCTGACTAAACTGAAGTCGTGCCTAGAGTAAACCAACAATCCTAAAAGCAACAGTGCCCTTGGAATTATGATCTGGGAAATCGTTTAAGAGTTATTCCACTTTTTCTGAAAAACTGCTTACATGCTCTAATTAAATCTTAACAAAACTTCGTTGGATCATTCTGGGCACTTTGGGCCTCGGAATCACACACCTTCAGATTTTTCGATCTCAAAATAATTCCATATAATTAAAAAATATATACAAAATTCTGGGATATTACAATAGGGAAGACCTCCACGTAGATAATAGGGAGGTCCTCCACATTGTCTAATACTGAAGCAGGGAGGACCTCCACCTAAGTTGGTGCTAGAATGGGGAGGACCTCTGCCTGAGCTAATAATGCTATGGGGAGGACCTCTATTCTTATTATTGAAAATTTGGGAAAGACCTCTTCTTTGGTTGATGGGGATAGGGGTAGGACCTCCATATTACATCTCATCAACATAGGTTGACCTGTAACGACTTTTGGTGGTGTTAGTGATTGAAAGAGTCAACTCGGCCTACTTATGAGAGGGATGGGGTATCGATCCCAATTGAGAAAAGACATATACATGTTATCCTATTGTTTGGAATGAAAAGAACTAGCAGAATTCACCAGTGGTGGAAGGGGCCAATGAAGCTATAGAATATGGTACCCCTTGTCAATCATTTTCTTCAGTTTTCCCTTAATGTTGGCGTCAAGTTCTTCAGATTGGAGCCAGTAAAGTATGGTTAAATTTTCCATATTCTTTGGCCTATGTGACCAATTGTTGCTGGAGTTGACGTAACCTGATGGGATCCCTCCTTGGAATATCTCAGGTAGTATCCATAGCCGAGGTGAATTAGGAATCCCCCAACTCTATGGCATAGGGGAGTGAGTCATAGGATTACTCTAGGGAGAGGCTCCTAAAGTAGTTTGTCACCAAAATGGGGAGTGATTGCTCCTTGTATAACCCTTGGGGATGACAATGTCGGTGAGGCATTGATGCCTCTAGGTCCTAGAGGTCCATGTCCTTTGTGATAATTTCCCCCTCATACGTGTAACAATATATGATGGTGTCGATATTCCTCCTCTAGATTAATTCAAAGGGTGAGATGGGGCATGGGTACCCAAAATTTGAAGTCGTGGTGGATATCATAGTAGAGGTGGACTTATGTGAGATTGTTGTGTCAATGGTTATCCTAACATAGCACCTATGGGTGTTGGGTTATTTATTTCCTATTATGTCAATCCTATAAGTAATATGGATTCAGATGTTAGTAATGGATAAAGAAAAGTGATTCTCAGTGCCCCAACATCATTTAGTCTTCTCAAGGAGGAGATGGATCCAAGCTGACAATGTTGTATATTGAGGATGCCAAATATTTATTTACCCAACTTCTGGTTAGTTGCATAATGGTTCCACCATTTTCTTGGTGGTACCTAGTGCTGGATATCTGAATCTGGTGACATTATAATCCACTGATGTCTCAAACTATATTATTCCACTTGTTTGTGAGAAGATACTCACATCAGGTTCACCATTTATCTTTCTAAATATTTCACTAGGGGACCACCTGTGTTTCAAAATAATTCATATGTGCATTGGCTACTATAGCCTCACATTTTTGTTTTCCAAAGGTGGGAATCATTCATCACTTTCATTGGAAATGTTTTCTCCTTAACTGAAATGGGATGATGAGATGTCAGTTTCTCCTTCCATGGATTCCTCCTTTGGGATTGTTACCTAGTTTAGGTCTCCCTCGTAAATCTAATTCATGTTTTTGGAACTTGTTCTTGGTGACATCTCTTTTTGGATGATGGTTAATTACACTAATTGTGTCTTTACATTATTTTTTTGGATAGGGCAACAACCATTGGTCTAGAGAGTAGTCTTTTTGGGCATTTCAAAGCATGTATGGTCACTGGGCACATTGGTTAGCTTCATTCTTCCTATTAGAATGTCATCTCATGTGAAGAATCTTAAGGCACATAACCCAAGTAATCATGTGTCGATCATCAGGTAATAATGCCAAAGGTCTAATTCTTCGAAGGATTTTAACCTCAGTAAACCTGAACTTATAAATATCGTAATAATTTGGGCCATGTCATAAGTTTTGTGTTATGTGGAGACGGATCAGAAAATATGATTGAGTTGCATTGGGGGAATATTTTACTATCTTTTGGAGACAGGATGGGTTGATTAGAATGAAATGGGGGTATATCTAGGAGTTGATTCCATAAGAGGAAAAATGTCACACCAAAAAGGTTTACTGATGGATTAAAACACCCCATAGAGGTAGATCTAAGAGGTACATCCCTATGAGGGAGAACATAAGTTTACCGATGGATAAAAACACCCTATAGAGGTTGATCTGAGAGGTTACTTCCAAAGAGAGAGAGTATATGTTTACCAATGGACCAGAACCCCCCATTGAGGTGGATCTGGGAGGTGTGTCCCTTGGAGAAGGAACCTAATTTTACCGATGGATCAGAACACCCCATGGTGGTGGATCTGGGAGGTGCATCCCTAGGAGGGAGCACCGAAGTTTACAAATGATAATGACTGAACATTATGGATGTTTCTTATGCAACCTATTTAGAAAAAAGGGATCAAGATCCACATATTTTGATGTCTCAGTTTAAGTTCATGTGACAGGATCGATCCATGCAGTTTAACATCATGCGGTAAGGATTCTCATGTCATGAAACAATCACTGATGAGGGATGGTGTGGGGATTACACCTTAAATCTACCTATCATAAGAGGATTTTTCTTGGTTTCATGGTGTGGGGATTACACATTGAACTGATTAGAGGATCTTATTCTGCGTGAATGGTAGAGTTATGGGGATCATCCCATGCCACTCATACATGGAACATCCTTTTCTTGTTTCGCAGGGTAAGACTACAGTTTTACATCATGCACTAAAGAAGTTTTCATGCAGTTTAATGTCATATGACTAGGAAATGGATTTATGTATTTTTATATCCTACAAATAGGATATTGGTGGACTCAATACTCACCCCTTGGGATTATGTGAACACTGCTCATGAGCCTTTGGGTGGGGTATAGTGTTGGCACCGATAGGGTACAACGATATGAGGAGGTTTCAATAACGAGGTCCACATTATATTCCCCCTTCTTAGATGAAATTGGGGTTTATGTACCAATGTTCATAAACATTATGTAAGGTAATAGATGGAATGAAGAGATAAAGGATGTCAATTAGGGGAATCAGAAGGTGTTGCGCATAAGTTTGGAGGGTTGCGCACAAGTGTTGTGTTAGCAGGGGGCCTAGAAAAAGGGAAGGGCATAGAGTCTCAAAGAGTGGGTGCATTAATGATTTGAGATTGTGCAAAAAATAGGGTTAAAAACAGGGTCTTGAGGTTGTCTAAAAATCAGGGGTTGTACACAAGAAGGATCTTTTGTGCACACTCGAGCTACTTTCGAAAGGGTAGTGAGAGGACCACTCAACCATGGGACAAGTCAATCTTGGGCCTAGAGAAGGTCTGTCTCAAAAGAATCTCTACCTATGGTGGTAAAAGTTGTGTGTTGTCATGGAATATAAGGGATTGAACACACAAGAGCGAAGATTCATATTTTGGAGAGACTCCTAGTGAGAGGGGTTACCTTTTATTTATAACTATAATCCTCAGTGGTGGGAGCACAAGTCCTTAGACATGGAAGGGGCTTGCGTGAAACTTCTTCCTTTGATGCAGGGTCTTAGTCATGAAAGATGTTCAGCTTAATATCACCTTTTGCACACAAAGAGGGTTGTTGCACATAGAACTGAATTCTTGCACACATACCTTCTTTCTTGTGTGCTTTAGACTTGGAAATATATTTTATACTTGGAATAAAATATAAAAAATCAGGTTGCTTTTGGCTGCAGAGGACTTTTTGTGAAGAATTGAATCTTGAATGAAGAGGTATAATCTTTCATGAACTATTACCTTTTTCCCTAGAATGGTCCTTCGAGTGGGGGGGCTTGCTCGGTTTACCCAAACTGGTCATTTGAGGCTTCTGATGAGTTTTTAGTGCCAAAACTTGTGTTACACAATACACCCACAACTAAAAAAGCATTATTTATGATGGGTCATTTTCCACCGGATCCCGTTGCAAATTTTCATTTGTGATGGGGTCTCATCTAAAATGATTTTTTGCTAAAAATGGTGTCGCAAAAAATATTTATTTATGACGAGTAGGTATCCTATCATAAATAGCCTTTCTTGGTATATAAAAAAGAGATATTATGATTAGAATATTAACCCATCCCAAATAATTATTTGTGACTGGTAAATCTTATCATCGAAAAAAAGTAAATATATATATATATAATGAAAATAATATTAAAAAATCCACATAAATATAAATAATTCACTATATAAAACTGTAAATATATGAATTGATTAAAATATTACTAAAATTTATGTTCATTAAAATAGTTATAAAAATAAATGTGACAAAATAAATACATAAATCACTTAGGGAAATAGACATCTATAGAAGGTGGTGGAGGGAACTACATCCCTAAACTTTGATCTAGATATCGCATGTACTCCGTAGTCATCTCGTGTTGTTTCTCCTTTCATCGATGTATCTCCTCCATCTATTGTCGAATAAGTTTTTACTACTCCCATTGCATGGTCTATATATGATCACTTTGTTCTCATAGCTACTCCTCATATTGTACATCATATTATGATGACCCTCCATGATCTCCCCTCAAGTTGGATGAAGACATTGCAATAGTATCATAATAACTCCTAGGCATAAATCGTGAGATGATACCATCAACTCAGCCTTTCTCAAAGTCATAATGAGTCATCTGTATCTTTGATGCATCTTGAAATCTAGATGCACTGGTCCTCTGGTCCTCATTCTCATCCTGACTCTCATCCTTTCTCAAAGTCATAGTGAGTCATTTGCATCTTTGATGCATCATGAAATCTCGATGCACTGGTGCTCTGGTCCTCATTCTCGACCTGACTCTCATACATTTTTTAGAATTCCGGGCCTCATATGACTCCTTAAATCGAAATTTAAAATTAAAACTTTTAAAATATTATTTTTAGTTAATTTTAAAACTCAAGAAAAAATATACTGACTACAATATGACATTGGTGAAAATATATAATTTCTCTAGTGATGGGAATGTTTTACATCCTATTATAAACATCTAACTTTATAATATTGGTATTTTCAGTTGCATATATGAGTATAAAATAAATAGTTCATATTTAATGTTATATAAATTATAAAAAAAGTATTTATCATATGGCATCAATGTGTACTAAATGTATGACTACCAGCTCAATGTGTCACCTCCTACCTCCCCCTGTTCCATTGACCTAATGATGCTCTCCAATGAAGACTATCTCTCATACTATATGAACCTAATCTATTCCAAGCCTAATATGAGATGTAACATGGTCAATGGGAACAACAATACTGGTCAAAATTTGTGACTCCTGCATTATGCATGGCTTTCCTCCTTAGATTGTGTAAAACCTGACGATAATGCTCATGCATACAGACCTACCAGGCCTCCCATATTGAGGTCTTCATGCTATCGTCAATGGGATACCATAAACAATACAAATAATTAATAATATAAAGTTAATAATTAAATAAATTTCAAAATAACTATTATATATTTATGTACCATCCAATGATAAAACATACAGTGCCAAACATCAATGGAAATATGATATAATTTACCCATTCTCCTGAAAAATAGTCACGTGATATAGAACTCCACTTCCCAATAGTTATATGCACAATGCTGTGAAAAAATAGAAAAAATAATCAAATAATTAGTATATAAATAAATTAATATATATTAATGAAAAATAAAAAAAATTCACAACTGAACATACCTCCGAAAGTGTGGATCGAACTCAAGATATGGATGTCGCCCTCTGAGTTGACGCTGAACCACCTACAACCTAAGGGTTAGATGATGAAGCATCAGGGTTGTTAGTAGGTAGTACAGCCTCATCCAACACAAGAAATAGATCTGATAAGTAGTCATTGACCATCTAAAATGTGAAATTATTGTTTTTATAAAATAATTAAAATGAATTATTATATATAGAAATATGATTTTGTATAATTATAACCATAATTTTATTGTTTCAATTTCCTCCTCTGTACCCTTAATTTCCATTCGAGTTTTTACTTCATCATCTCTTAATATTAAAAAGTCATTTGTTACATCAACAACATCATCATCATAATTAACCCATAATTATTGGGTTTCATAATATATATTCATTTATCTTTGTGGAAAAGATTTATTTTGTGTTTTCTCTAGAAAATTTTAAATTCTTTTCACTTCAGTGGAACTACATTTACTATATATAAACTGATTTTCATAAGATTTCATTTTTATTATGCTATACTAATCACTTAACTATCTTGAAGCAGCATAATAGTTTTCATAATAAATTTTATAATCCTGATGAAAAAATAAAATTTTTCCATTTACTATAAGAAGGCTTTTATATTTAATATCAACTATTCCCTAACACAAATAGACACAAAATCTTATATCGGTATCTGACCAATGATATTTAAACATCATTAGGTAATTCTATCCAAAATAACATAGTTTAGTTATTTCCTCTAGAGTGTCATAAAAGTAAACTTCACTTTATCTATGATGATATCCTCTTATGAAAACACGACTATTCATTGTTTTTATTCCCCATTTTCTTATTTATAAAATCAAAAACCATTCACTACATATGTATTATAAGATTTAACCATTTTTTATAGTGGATGACTCAATACACACAATCAATTATCAATTTTATCAGCATGATGAGATACCTAAAATTTTTTCAAAAAAATTATAAATATAAAAAGTAATAAGTTTATTTTATACGTTAAACCATAAATGATTTACTTTACTACTTTTTAAAACTAGTTAAAAAATTATTTTTTTCCATTCTATAAGAGAACCTTCTATAATTTGTGGAAACTATTTCTCAATATGATTATCATATAATATATAAATAAAATAATATTAATTTAATTTTAAAAAAATATAGAATAATTGATTGTAGCACTCACTATACAAATGGTATCATTACTTTATAGTTGAAAAGAACATATCTATGAGTCTTGTGATTTTTATCATCTAAAAGCCATCATACACGAACTTCACTAAATCCATGTTTGAGTTGATTAAAAAATAATAATTAATTTTTCATTTAATCATAAATATCTCCATCATTATGGCTCATTCATTTATTTTTTTGGGATATTAATATTGAAAATAATGAGAGCATAAAAAAGAAATTTCCTCTTAAAAATAAAATTCAACAATTAATCCTTCAATTGATGCTTTGTTATATACCTTTTTTTATCAATTTGTGCATGAATCTCTCTAATGGGTACATCCATCAGAACTGTACTGACCCTACACATATTTCTTCATGAAGAAAATGTAATATAAAATGTTATATTGAAGCACATGATGTCAGAAAAATCTTTTTTCCAATTTCTATAAATTAAAACAACATCTTTTTACAGTCTTCTTAGTGCATCGTAGTCTTTTATTACCATAAAAATGTCTTGCAAAAAATATTATGTTAATTTTAGTGAATCTCTAATAATATAATTCAAAAAAAAAAATAAATATAATAAGTATAAGTCTTTCTAGTATAACGTGATAGTCATGAAATTTTTAATCCAATAATATGATAATTTCTGAGACATCTAGCAAAATTTGGAACATAACCATCTGGAAACCTCAAATATACAATACACTAAAAAATAATAAATGATTTTCTTTGTAAACAATATAAACCTTTTTTTGGCTTTATTAACTTCTAAGATATTTCATTTTTAAATAGTTCTAGTTCTAGTTGCTGGAAAATTTGGGCAAGATATAATCATTCCTTTATATTACTTTTGGTCTGACAAGGTGTGTCCAAAAATATATAAAATATATTATCAAAATAGTTCTTCTCAATATTCATGAAATACAAAAATGTGAAAAACCAACAAATCAGACCAATATAGAGGATCCCAAAAAATGCTCTATTTTTTACCACATGTGTTCTTTCCCAAAGCCGTCTATTTTTAGTTGGTTTATAGCCGGTTCAAAGGTAATTGGATATAATGAAGTGAAAATATATTTTAACTCAATACCTGAGATAATTATTAGAGGTCCATCTCTTTCAATTTTAGCTTTTCTAAAATGATATATATTCCTCTAAAAAAGATTATTAGCAAGAAGAAATATTTGATGAAAGTCGAAAAAACAAGGTTTTATTCCATTGATGAGAATAAATTCTATTCTTTCACTCGTAAAATATGGATATGATTTTGTACCATATATTCTGTATCCAGATAAGATTCTAATATTGTTATGTTAATATCTTTACACATTAAGGATCTTTTCATTACAAAATTCTATTTCACAATAATATCATATGTACTGACACCATTACTCTATAATAAATTCAACTCATCAATCAATAGATTCAAATTAACATCAATATTCTTTTTTGGATGTCCTAGAATTAATAATTTAAAAAATATATATGTCTCATTCATCAACATCCAAGGATCCAAGTTATATAAAGTTATAAAAATGGGACAATATGAATACTGACATCCATAAGAATCAAATGGACATAAAAAATCTGTAGAAAGACCCAATCACGTGTTACGGGCTTCTAAACTAAAATATGGATGTGACTAGTTAATTTTCTTTCCATAAATCACCATCATAATAATGATTTAGGTTTTTACTAGTTAAAATATTGGTTTTTCCCATGACATCAATGACACTATGTTTTGAGACATAAATAAATGTTGCAATCTGGGTGTAAGTGGGAAATACCTCAAAATTTTATTAGGAACTAATATATCATTCCCTTGTTAAGCCTCCTTGTGCCTCGATTCTCCACAAGTAGAACAATTAACTAACAACTCATTTTCACAATAATTTATCACAAAATCATTTGAACATGCATAAATCTTTTGATAACCAAGACCCAAATTATGAACTATCATCTTACTCTTATAGAAATTTATAGGAAATACATTTCATTCAAGTAAAGTGATTTAATCACAGATAATATCTAATAATAAAAACTATTTTACATTCCAATATTTGATTGAATAGCCATAAAATTTTCAATGGATTTAAATTTTCTTATCTTACAACCAGGATATAAGGAATCCTCATAAGACTTAAGCAACTCATAAAATTGACTTGGTTCCAACTCAAGAGTTAAATTAATATCATCCTAAGTATCAGTTTGTTGAAAATATAGACTAGTAACATAATGTACTAAATTTTAAAACCATTATGGACTGGTAACCAAATTATTAGTATCTTCTCCAGAACTGCATTCACCATTTTGATACCAAAAACATAGTATTTTCAGAAACTAAAATGAAATAGATAACCCCAAACATTTTCAAATGTGTCAAATCTCCTCAGTTCTCATTTTTTAAATGGAAACTTAATTTTCCCTTTGGAAAAAAATCAGGTTTTGATGATTCAAATGAAATAAAATATTAAACACCCACAATATATTCAGGATTTATACTAGAACTATTTGCATTCTTGTGATGATTTAACCAATCATGATCCTATAATAAATATAATTTTATGCTTCCTTGTTTCCTTTTCATCTAAAAATATTATTTATAATAAATTAGTTATAAGGAAAAGATGATCCAAAAAATATTAGAAATTTAAAAAATTACAAATTACTTGTAAATAGTATAAATCATATCAAATTACCATTTATTTTTTATAATTATATGTAGATATGTTTTTTTAATTTTCGTTAATTACCAGTAAATGAAATAGAAGGTTAACCAAGGGATGTGATAGAATCATCTAGTAGAGGGGATGAATGTAGTGGCAGAGAGAAAGAATTCTAGTTCCCTTATATTCAGATGGTTTAGAGTTTATCAATGGTTGCATCTTCCCTAAACCATATGAATGTAGGAGAACTGGAATTCTTTCCATTCATCATTGCTTATATCCCCTCCTCTCTATTATTCTATCAAGCATATTAGAGAGTGGAGGGGATGGAATCAACCATAAAGGGAAATAATTTCGGTACTGCTGGGTTTTGGGTCACTAAACGTTTTTTACTCTCTCGTCACCTTCATCCCGTCTGCTACATGCCTCCCTCGTGCCCCTTGGTTGACCTTCTATTACTAATTATGGTTAGGTTTTTTCAGTTATGGTGATTTTTAATAATTTATAGCTAAGTTTTACTAATATTTACTAATTTACATGTAATATTTCATAATTTTTAATAATTTCCACTAATTTATAATTATTATAGTGATTTAGTGTTATTTTTTACAAACTACTACTAATTTTTACAAATTAAATAAATTAAATGTTAATTTTTACTAATTTGGTGGTAATGTTTACTAATATTTACTAATTACTGTATATTTTTAATAATTATAGTTATCTACCATTATTTATTACTAATAACAACTTATTTTCACTTAAATATAGTGATTTAGATCTAATTTTTATTAATCATAACTAATTTTCAATAATTACAGTGATTTATCACTGATTTTTACTAATCACGTCAAATTTTTACTAATAATAATTAATTTTTACTAATTATAGTAATTTAATGTTACTTTCTACTAATCATTACTAATTACAATTATTTGTTTTACTAATTTTGACTAATTACATATAATTTTTAACAATTATAGTGATTTATAATAAATTTTTAATAATTACTACTAATTATCACTAATTATAGTAATTTAACTTTAATTTTTACTCATCAGTGATTTTTACTAATTTTTACTAATTACCATAATTTTTAATAATTATAGTGATTTATCATTACTATTTACTAATTAATACTATTTTTTACATTATTATAGTAATAACTACAATTTTTTTACTAATTTTTAACAATTTCCATTTTTTAATAATTATAGTGATTTATCGCTAATTATTACTAATTACTACATATTTTTACTAATTAATGTTAAATTTTTAGTAATTATATTGATTTAATGTTCATTATTTCTAGTCATAACTAATTATCACTAATGTTTACTAATATTTACTAATTACCACTAATTTTTGATAATTATAGTGATTTAACATTAATCATTCCTAATTACTACTAATTTTGACTAATTATTGTGATTTAACGTTAATTTTTACTAACATACCGGTAATTTTTACTAATTATTGATAATTTTTTTCAATTATAGTGATTTAAAACTTTTTTAAATTTTTTTACTAATGACCACTACTTTTTAATAATTAATTACATGTTTTACTAATTATAGTGATTTAATGTTCATTTTTACTAATCTTTACTAATTACCCTTAATGTTTACTAATTTATACTTATTACAACTAATTTTTAATAATTATAGTGATTTACCATTAAGTTTTACTAATTAATGCTAACATTTACTAATTATACTAGTTTACTATTAATTTTACTAATTTTTTCTAATCACAGCTATTTTTTACTTTTTTTAGTCATTACCACTAATTTTTTCTAATTTTTACTAATTTTACTCATTATCACTAATTTTTATTAATTATTGTTCATTACCGATAATTTTTACTAATTACCGCTTTTTTTACTAATTTGTAGTCATTACAAATAATTTAATACAATTATAGTTATTTCTTGCTAATTTTTACTAATTTCCATTATATTTTTCTAATTATAGTGATTTAATGTTCATATTTACTAATATTTACTGATTACCACTATTTTTTATGAATTTTTACTAATAATTATACTTTTTAATAATTATAGTGATTTTCCCTTACTTTTTATTAATTACTATTAATTTTTACTAATTATTGTTGTTTAACATTCATTTTTACTAATTAATGTTATTTATTAAAAATTATTAAAAATTATTATTACTTATTAATAAGATCTATAAATTATCACTATGTATTTTCAATTAATATTGTTTATTTATCAATTATAAGTAATTACTATTAATAAAACTTACTTACTGATATTAAAAACTAATTATTGCAAATTAAAACTATTTACTTTTAATTAAATACATTACTACTAATTGAAACTAAATACTTCTAATTTAAAAAAACTACTGCTAATTATTAATAATTACTTCATATTGTATATAATTAATTTTAATTAAGTGTAATTATGACTAATTAATACTATTAAATTCTAATATAAAATAAAATAATTAAAATTAAAATTAAAAACCTTACATCAATACCTAAAAAATGAAGCCTTTGTGTGATGAAAAACTCAAAATTCCCATCACTATAATAATTTAAACATTTAATTGAATAATTGACGAGAAGAAGGGGAATGTTGAGCATATGAGAGTTTTAATGGAGAACGAAGGGAAATATTTAGGGGGTATATATATGTTAGATCAGTAGTGATGAGACTATTTGCGATGGTAACCATTATAAATAGTACCCATTGTAAATAGTACCCAAGATAAATAAGTGAGGCGGTGATTAAAAATTTATTTGTGATGGTACCCGTCAAAAATACTCATTTACATACTGATTATTTGCAACTATTATTAATGACTCATTCCAAATAACTATAAACAACAAAGTATATTTGCAATGGGAACCTTCTCCCACCACAAATAACTATAAATGACAAAGGGTATTTGTAATGGGAACCTACTCCCATTGCAAATACCATTTCCCACATTGTGGCAAGAAGTCACACTAAAATTATTTGCAACAGGAGCCTTTCCTTGTTGCAAATAAGCGTTTATTTAAAATTATTTATGATAGGATTCGAATCCCATCACCAATATCCCATCACAAAAACATATTTTTTTCTCATAGTGATCAAGCTTTAACGAACCTCGATATACTATTAATAGAGTATCTAAACATGACCGTTATAACTTATCCCTTAAACTTTGTGGAATGAATAGGAATAACCATATTTTTAAAATTAAGTACAATGGTTTTGTTTAAAGAAAACATATTTATAGGAAAAGTAATTAATTCTTCATAAAGCCTTTATTTGCTTCAAAAATATATTTTTATCAAAAATAATTATTTCTTTTTTGTGAAAAAATATTAAAATTGATTTATTCCACTTTTATAAAATTTATTAGAAAAAATAAACTTCAATTTTAAAATCTACTTTTCAAAATTATCCTTGAGTAAATTTTTGATAATTTTCAAAAAGATAAAAATTTTTATGAATATTAAAAAAATTGTTAAAGACTATATTTTGATTTAGAGAATTTAATAGAGCCATTTTTTTAAGATGGTTTTAAAAGTAACATTAATTAAATTAAATACTAATTAATCTAGTTTAGGTTATTAGGAGCAATTTCATACTGAATTTTGATATAAAAACGTTTTATACTTAAGATTTTTTTTTTGGAAAGTCGCTTTTTCCTCACGTCAGCAGAATTAATTTTAAATTAAATTATGGATTTGTTTTGAATTTAATTTTGTAAAATATATTTCATACTTTTAATCATCATTACTAATATTATATAATAAGGCTAACATAATTTTTTTCATAATGAATATTAAAAATAGTAAAAAATAATTATCATGGTTAAGGTTAAAACAGGTTTACTAGAGATTAAACTAAAAAATTAAGAGTTAAAATGGACTAAAAACTTATCCAATTTTTATTTATTTCTATATTTCGACTTTATCTCATATAATATTTTATAATGATCAATTTTGGGGCCTTTCGGCATGTTTATAATGTGGGTACAACATTTATTTTCAAAACTTCCAAGTGTGTCCTCTCTCTTACTTATAAAAGGGTACGAACTCTCCTCTCCTCTCACACTTCCAAAGAACTTTGGTTCATACAATAAATACCAAAATAACTTATTTAATTACCTTTACACATCTTATAGGATTTATTTTTATTAAGACGACCTCCTATGAAGGATTTTAGTGCTAACAAAAGGTGGTTGGATGAAGAATAGGTATCATTCTTAACCAAGTGTTTTAATTTCATTAATTATACAACATGCATGAAATTTTATTAAATATGATGATATAATAACATCAATATACCAGATAATGATATTTTATTATGTTAATTTAAAAACCTATATTCATCTCCAGCTCCATCAAATGGGAAACAAAATCGTTGGTTGTTTGTACGGTGGACTACCCCCTCACGAATCGATTTAATTAATTTTCCAACACATTCTATCACAACTAGATATAATGATGGATTTAAAATATTCATATGATATTTATGACAAAATTATACTTATTTAATTTTAATATTACATCTACCTTTTATCCTACCAATATGTTGGAAAACAATAACGTCGCTCGTGTGTATGTGTGGACTACCGCCTCTACGAAGCGATGTGATTCTTTTTTCATTTTATTTTTACATGGATGGAAATAATGATATATTTAATGAATATATATTATAAATTTTAAATATAAATTATTCTATAAAGTTATCATATTACTTACTTTTATTTCATTCCATCCTTTGAGGAAATGAAAATAGTGTTCTTACATACGTACAAAAAACCACCTCCATGTATGGTGTAATTTATTTTATGTATCAAAATTTTATGGATTTCTATAAATACATATATGATGAATAATTATGATATTTATATCATGTTTAAAATTATATAGATTATGGAACCTTGAAAAAAAGTAAAATGACCAAAAATTCCAAGCCAAAACATACTTGAAAAAAAGGAGTTATTACCTGAAACATGATTTTAACAAGGAATTGTTAATAAACAGGTAATAAAAGGTCATAAGTAAATCATATATTGTTATATATATATATATGTGGTTCTATAATATATGTATAATAATACTGTATTTACTATATATGAGGTGTTAATGTATATAATGTAATTCGAGACTTGATGTATGGTAATATCATCAAAAATTATCTTATATATACATATGTTGTCTTATATACCTATCATCTTATATAAGGTGTATATATAGCCACTTTGACATGTTATATAATTAATTTATTTATTCTAATTATATTTAATGTTTAATTTAATTTTATTCTTTCATTAGGCTTATGATTCAAATGTTATCAAAGTTGGTAAGTGATTTTTGACTCATTTTTATTTTCATGGAACACATTCCATATTCACCACTTGTTTCCCTATGGTGGTGTATATATTGAAAATTAATGAATTATATATTTATTCTCATGAAAATTATGGTATATATATCCATCAATGTTCCTTTATTTTATGGGGTTTATTATTCAAAAGTTATAAAAGTGGTAAGAGTTTTATGTTACAATATCATTGTTTATTGGGATTGTTTATGATTAATTTTATGAGGATGAAATATTATGTTCTATCTCTCAAGAAACTCATGATTTTTTTCCCTCTATTTATTTTTATAAATTAAATTTTATACTTTAATTTCTAATCTCTTTGTGTACTCAAAATTATAAAATAATTTTTTATGGAATACTGACTTTATTTATCTATTCAGTCAAAAATCTTTTCCCTTCCATGTCCATTTTTTCTAAAAATATTTTAAAGAATTTTTTTACTATACAATTATTTTTAAACTCTTTTTTAACCTTGTTTTACATTTAAAAAATTGAGAGTAATCTTCCTGTCTCTTTCTAAAATGAGTTATTTTCTACTTTTTACCAAAAATCTGAAAGGAATATTTATTTTAACATGTACCGCATTAATGGTATTTCTCATCATCATGGTCGATCAATGATTAAAATATTACAATAATATTTACCAAGTTTATTATCAGAGGGAATTTGTTTATTTATATTTTAGAAATTTTTAGATTTTAAATAAGTGATTTAAAACTAGAAAATATATTTTCCTCAATGAATATTCTATGTGACCTTTAAAAATCAATTCCATATAATATGGAATCCATTGATGTTACTTAATATATACTGGGGATGATATCCAATGATACCATCCTTATTCTTTATCTATATGTTTTATTATTATAATGAAAATATGTTTATGAACCCCATTTCTTTTCCATGGGTTATGATATGATGAAAAGTTTATAAAACTCATTTCCTTTTTAATGGGTTCTGACATGATGAATGTTTTATAATCTTGTGGCAAACAAATATATGGATTATTTGATGGGTGGGACCTATATCTCCCCAAAATTAATTAGGTAATGGTTAATATTCTATGACCTCAAAGGATTACATAGGAGGTTATCACAAGACTGAAAAAGCGGTTACACGGGAGGTTATCCCAAACTCAAAAAAGAGTGTACAAGGGAGGTTATCACAAGATCGAAAAATAGGGTACACAGAAGTTTATTCCAAGCCCAAAAGACAGTATCAAGGAAAATATACCAAGCCCAAATAAGGTTCATGTATGGTTAGCCCAATATTAACATGTTATAAATTTATTAGTGGGTAGCCTTGACATGAGATTTTCTATGCTTATGTATGTTTTGTAAATATCTATTATTTCGATGTTATGTTCTCACAACTCGTTTTCTTTGATTACTATATGATTTTTGTCTTGTGAACTACCAAGATTTATGGCAGAGATCAATTTTATGATCTATGATATGCTGGGTATGGTTTTCAAATTTTATTCTCTTGTTCTCACACCATTATGCTGATATTATGTTGATATCTCCCACGATTAACCTTACTGAGTATCTAAGCTCATAATTTCTTATATTTCCTTTCCCTTGGTTATGAAGATAGGTTTTAAGTTGGGTATGTATATAAATTTTACTATCTTAGAATATCTTTAGGATATATTTTTAAGATCTTTCATGAAATAAGAATATTGTGTATCTAGTCACCAAAGACACTGGACCTTTACGATCCTCATGCATGAATTTTTTTTAAATGTATTGAATATTAATCTAACTATATGTAATATTTATGTATAAAAATCTTAAATCATTATAATATAATCATTACTTCTAATAGTGACGTAGAATCATCCTTTAGTTACCATCAAGATACTTCAAAAATTATCAAGGACATTGAATACCTCAGAGGTGGATATCTCCTTCTACACCTTTATAACAAATAAACTCAGGTTGACCCAAAACATCACCAAACCCAATATATTACTAGGATATAAGGTCATTCCTAATTCCCAAATTATAGAAACTAGTTCTTTCATATCAATAATTCATATTCAGATTAGTTTTACTATCATATAATAATATTAATATACAGTAAAAACTACTGATAAACTGACATGGATAATCCAGATATTGGATATCCAAGCATATAAAATGAAAAGTTCAAAATAAATGAAACAACCAAGAAACACATAATGAAATAAACATTCATCTAAAATATACAAATTGGTCACAAAATAAATTATAATAGAAGAATATTAAAGGATTATATGAAAAATAAAACTACACTAGGGTGAATTGGTAGGTAAATATTTCAAAATAAAATGAAATTTGAACGTATCCAACAAAACATTTGCATAAACCATATTAAATAACCACATACCACCATGTGTGGTCTCATAAAAAATTAATATTCAATGAAAAAGATCAATTATTGGGTTCTTAAGAGGACAGATAAGATGGTTACATACACCCATTAGTGTATAAAGGGTTTGAGTGAAATAAGCCCAGTAGGAATCCATTGTAGAGTCTATATAGTTTGTTCCACAATACATTCCATTAATGATTGTTTGAACATAATTTATAAAAACCATATATATATGAGTATGAATAAATAAAATCAATATCATATGTTACTTATTCCTTTCTAAAATCAATGAAAACCCGTTAGAAAACAAGTGAGGACGATCTAGCTTAAATTATGTTTTTTAAGACTTAAAAACCATTTCCAAGTCTTTCCTTTAAAAAAACCTTTAAAATTATCAAAAATTGTACATTTACAATGACATGGAAAAAAAATTATATTTTTTCCTCCTTTCAAAACATTTATTACTACCATTTGGAAAACATCATTTTATGGTTAAAAAAACACACCACCAAAACCAATTTTGAAAACAGTTTATAGAGAAACCAAAATTATAATAGAATCATAAATAATCAATTGTAGGCTTCTTGATATCAATAAAGAATATAAAAATAAACACATCGAATGTAAATTAACTTGTATTCAACAAAGATCTAGGGGATATGAATAAGGAAAGGAATAGGTTCCCCTAGATAATCCTCAATAAAACTAAGAATCAATGGAAACTTTCTAAGACTCAATTAACTCTGACCCAAACTAGGGATTATAACACTAGTTCGATACTAAAAGAACCCATAAACATCTCAATAGTCCAGCATAAATATTTGGGCTATATAATCCATCATCATAGTGGAAAGGCTAACACATTCCATAATTTATCTTATCATATTTCTTAGTTTAATTAGGAAACATTTCCTAGTCTATGCACAATTTACACTAGGGCAGTGAGCAATCATGCATTCACATGATTAATACATTAATAAATACCAAAAAATTAATAAGATTAAACTCTCCTCCAATTCCCACATATGAAACAAACCCTTTCACATCCTTCATAGGATATAGTTTATGATATTCCATATTTTGGAGAAATGCATTTCAAATATAATATATACAAGGGGATCAATTGAGGGTCTCACATTATTTCAAAAATACTTCTTTTATAAATTATGAAAAATGCCATTCAAAACATTATTTGAATTTAAAGCCACTCCCACCATTTGAAATTTAATTTCAAAACACCCTCTAAAAAAACTATAAAAAACTTTATTTGAATACACTTTTAAACACCCCCCAAACAATGAATTCTCAAAAAAATTTAACAGGTCCCAACAATTCCTTTTAATTTAAAAAATTCCTTTAAAAATAATAAATTACTTTCTTGAAAAACAATTGGTTCCAAGAACAACTATAATCATCCAATTCCTCTTTAAAAACAACATATAAATTTTATTGAAAAACTTTGAATACCTGATTTTTATTTTAAAGTGTAAGACAAGGAAAAGTCAAAAAATCGATGTTGTGACAAGTGTGGAAAACTATTTAAATTCTATTAAAATCATATGTTTGAATCACATATAGTTATAAGTTAGAAATAGAAATAATTTTAAATAATTCAAGAAACTATGGGCATGTAATGTAAAGGAGAGTCATAAAAATACCTACCTTATTCAAGAGAAAACTCATCTAAGTGTGTTTCCTTCGATGGAAAACACACAACTGATCAAGGAAAACGACTCCAGACTTCATAAAAAACCAAATACCCATCATTAGTTTCATACAAAACCATAATTCCCACCTGCACAATGGTTAGGGTTGATTAGATAATTAAAATTATTGGAGGAGAGTAAAAGGATAAGATAGGAATAGGGGTATAGGAGGCTACCTCAAGAAAGCATCTTGAAATCAAAGATGGAGGTCACAAAATCAAATGAGAAGGTATGAGAAGGATATCACTTCACACACCCAGGGATAGGTTTAACTAGAGGGGGGGGGGGATTTGGAGTCCAAAACATATAAAATCAAGTAGGGTAATTATTGGAATTTCACGTTTTATAAAAAATGGATAGGACACATGGTTAGGTTTCATGGTTAGAAAAATTATTTTCCAACACTATGGGAGGCACTAGATGGAACCCCTACACACCTCATATGGTTTGGATGCATGGTTCCCCCTAATAATGTGCCAACGATACAGTCCACGCCATACAAAAACTGATTCTCATAGTTAGAATAGAATCCCCACATAGTTTGTAAAAGTTTGTTATACCAGTACAAAAATACATTATACTCAACATACACACATCTATATGGCTTCCTCATAAACTGCACGGTTTTAGCTAACTATGAATTAATATTTTAACACTTATGTGTTAAACCACAACATTGTTAATGGTTTACCTACAAGGTTTACCCTAACCATGTTCCAATCATACACTAGAGGAAAAACCCAAATATATTAAAATTCCATGTCTAAAACTCATAGAAATAATTAAATTACCTGAAAATGGTATAAAATAACATAAAAAATATACCACAGTGATATGGGGTGTCACAATTAACCCCACTATGCCACATTATTCCCCTAAAAAATTCTCAAGTCAATATAAAATAGAACTAAAGTATAGACCTTAAGGATAACTAGAATGAATTCTAAGCACCACTCCAAGGAAATAAATAACTCTAAAAAAATAAATCTTAAAAAAATGAATGATCATAAAAAACATTAAAAATCATGAAAAACCTAGTCCAAAATCATTCAACATTAAGCATTAGGAATATGGAATCCTATATTAGGTTTCCCCACCATTTAGAATAAATATAAAATGATAAAGTAACAAGCAACATCTATCTTAAAGAGAGAATCGATAAAATAAATATAATTAAAAAATTAATTAAATAAAACAAAAAATAATCCATCAACTACATAGAATGATAAAGAATTTAGATCAAAATTTTTAAAAGAAGTAAAATTACAAGAAACATGCCCAAATAACATGATCATGTCACTAAATACATCATATCTCAAAGAAACCATGAATGTGATAATCGAAAACATTCCTCATTGATAAATAACACATATCTAAACTTGGGTCATCAAAATGAGAAAAGGTGGTGATCTAAGGCCTCATATTTGGTTCACTATCTCACTATGAACCAAATAAAATCTGAAACCAACACCATCTAATAAAAAATCTCAATTGATTCCACATTCATTTGTGTAATTTGAGTCACACACATGAAGTTTTCTCATATCCAAACCATATATCCAAATCCCTTCCTATGAACCACACCACATTCAAGTAACAATAAAAAAATCAATGAGGCCCATAAATCTAAAATTATCATTTCTCACAAGAGAGTTACCAAACATCCATCCAAGGAATTCATTAAACAAGAGTCAACACAAAACCAAAACTACTCTAAACTCAATGAGAAGGAATCTCAAAATAGAGTGTTACCCTAAATCAGGATTTACACTATGAAATCATCTTCTCCTTAGGGACTTAGAACTCCAAGAATACTTATCCCCACTGATCTGACCATTCTTCCAAGGCTTAGTAGACAAGTATAAACAAACTAATCAATACAGTTCCGAAATAAACATTCCAGAAAAATATTTCTTTTATTAATCCAAAAAACATATCATTACACCATAAAAAAGGAAAATAACACCTATGTCTCCAGTAAAAGTATAGAAAGAGTTAAAAATGGGAATAAAACCACCCCAAAGTTAAATAACCTACCGTCACTCAATACCTTCATGGGAGGATTACATTAAATAATAAAAAACCTAAACCCAACCCATTTATGCTTCCCAAACAAAATCAACCAATCCTAATAAACAAGGGGAAAATCCAAAAGATTAAATTATTAAAAGAAAATCACATTCCAATATCATGTTCCTTTAAAAACCATTATATTACATTAATAATCCAAACACATTTTCCAAGAATGTGTGATTTTGAACACCTAATCATTTGAAATCAACCAACTTCATTTAAAATAAATCTTAACTACCTCAGTAGAGTTTAAAAAAATTTAACCCATCCTTAAAAACTACGAACTATTTTTAAAAAAAGAAACCCACTAAATCCTCATGTAGATCCAATATGTTTGGGATGTTTTCCAAATAACCCACTAAAATAGTTTTAACCTCTAAAATTAATTTTATATTTCACTATTAAATAAACCATTTCCAAAAAAATCATGAAAAAAATTTCCATTTTATAATAATCCTTATGGATTAATTATTAACCCAAAAAATCTTTAATGAAATCTAATTCTTCATATAAAATCAGTTTCAAAACACATTCATAAGAATGAGCACACTATATACTTATCAAAAATCCTATCCAATATCATAAACATGTCATAAGTCTATACTTAATTATATTCTCATTACCAAAACCACATGATTAATTAAAATAATCAATAAAAAACAAATAGGATGTGAAAATATGCTTGAATTGGCCCCATGGTTTGAGATATCAGGTTACAATCTAGCAATAGTTCCTAAAATGTATCCAATATCAAGTTTTTTTAACAATATATGGTTTTACAATTCATGTAATCCAACATTGCCTTAAATATTTTTATGTTTTCATCCTAAAACTCCATGAGAACCCCCCATGGAAATTCACAAAAATCTAGTGAGGATCAAACACACTCATCTTAAATGTTAATTAGAAAAAATAAACAAAAAGAATCATAATCTTGACTACCCATTGAATCTAAAGAATATTTATTGAAAGTTGTGATTAGGAACCTAATCATGAAAAAACTCATGAGTTTTGAAGAAAATAATGGTCTCAAAAATTACTATAATCCCCAAACAATAAGATATTTTTTCAAGAAAATAGGACCTATTGATAACTTAAAAATTAATATTGTTTGAAATGATCCAATATGAGATATCTATTTCATCACCCAACATGATCTTTTATTGAGACATAAGGGTGTTCCTGATCCCAATGTCTTGGAAACTAATTATTAGATATTAAGAGTACAAACTTTGGAATGTTTTCACGCTTGTATAATAACATAACTAAGTAGTGGAAACTAATAAACACTTAATATTTCATGTCCATAAATTGGGTATCTTGGAATATAAAATTAAAATTTCTAAATAAATGAAGAAACCAAACAAGGCATAATAAAATAAACATTCATCTAAAATATAAAACCGTGTAACAAAATGAAATACAGTAGAAGTAGATACAAGGAGTGCATGAAAAAGAAAATACACCATGCTCAAAATGTCTAATATAAAATTAAAAAATAAAATAGAACCCAAATATATCCAAAAAACCACCACATAACCCATTCTCAATCACCGCATACCACTACACCAAAACCCAAACCAAATGAATAGTCGATTAATGGGATCAATTACTAGGCACCTGGGAGATGGTGTAAGATGGTGGCATAAACCCATTGGTGTATTTAGGGTGTGAGTGAAATTAGTCCAGTAGGATTACAATATATATTCTATAGAGCTCCTTTCATAATAAATTCCATTAGTGTTGGTTTGAACATAATTTATACAAATAGGTTTTCATGGTGTGTACACATAAATATATCAAATATCGTATTTTATTTATTATTTTCCAAAGATTATAGAAAAACATTTGGAAAATAAGTGACTCTCATCTAGACTAAATTATTATTTTTAGAATAAAAACACCATTTATAAATAATTTATTCTAAAACTCCTTTAAAATTTCAAAATATACGACTATTATAATCACATTTGAATCCAAATTCCCCCTTTCCCTCTTTTCAAAATATTTCCAACAACCATTTGGAAGACAACATTTTTTTGTTAATGGAACACAACCCAAAAACAAAATTTTAAAATATTTTGGGAATAAGTAAAGAAGTAACTAAACCACCAAAAAATTAGAGTACCCACCATGATATTAGTAATGTATATAAAAATAAACACAACCAAATCAAGGTTCCATATAATCATATGAGATTTGGGTAAACTAAACAATGTATGGAATGATATCCCCTAGATAATACTCAATAAGAACTATGATTTATGGGATATTCCATATGAATTGTGTAACTTGGACTTAAACTACAAACTAAAACACTATACCGAAACTAAAATAACACATCAACATACTAATATCCCTATAGAACTAGTTTATCTATATAATCCATATGAGGAGCACATAATATAATAAAGGCCATAATACATCTCATTATCTCACTTAGTCTAATTGGGAAACATTCACCAGTCATATAAAAATTTACACTAGAGATTTCACTCATCCAGGTTATCTTCCAAACTCCTAGGGTTCTCTAGAAATCAATCAATAGAGGCCAACAATCAAATAACCACATAGTCAATTCATATATCAATTCTAAATTTTTTTAAATAAAATTAATCTCACCTTAAATTCCCTCATAATAAAATGTCCCATTTAAAATTATTCATTGGATATTGTAAGTTTAATTACATATTTATAGTCAATCAATATCAAACATAATATATGCAAGGGCCTCAATTGAGGTACTCACATTATTTTATAATAATTACTCTATAAAGTGAAAACTAAGCCTTTCAAAACAACTTTTTGATTTAAATACACTATTTCTATTTAAAAAATCATTTCAAAAAACCATTATAAATAAACCACTAAAAATTATTTTGAAACACATTAAAACTCCCTTAAAACTATGAATTATTAAAACCATTTAAAAATTGTCAATACCACATTTTAATTTAAATAATTCCTTTAAAATCAAAAAATTCCTTATATTAAAACTAATTAGTTCCAATAAACACTTTAAACTTATAATTCATCTTTATAAACCACTTATATATTTTATCAAACACTTAGAATACATATATTTTCAATTAATAGTATAAGATAGAGGAAATAAAAAACCCTCTATTTGGCCAAATGTGAAAAAAAAAATTATTTTATTTTGAATAAATTTAGTGTATCATATATAATTATATGTGGAAAAAATAATTTTAAAAAATATAAGAGACTCATGGAATGTAACATAAAGGAGAATCATAGAAACACCTACCTTATTTAATAAAAAACTCATCATAATGTGTTGCTTTTGATGGATATTGAACATCCAAGTAAGGAAATGGTCTATAGAATAAAAAAAACAAATACCCATAATTTTTATTCATTATAAATCCTAAATAAAACTCAAATTGTTTTTGAGTTTAATGAGATAATTAAATTTTTTTGAGGGGAGTAAAGGGAGAAGTTAAGAAAATGTATGGAGGAGGTTACATCTAATTTTTTTTTTGAAATTAAAGTTTGAGGATAAAAAATCAATAGAGAAAGGAAGGTAAGGATATCCCTTCACATTACCAAGGTTTTACTTAACAATAGGGGAGGAATATGGAGGCCAAAACACATAAAATCAAGTGGAGAATTTTGGAATTTCATGTTTTAGAAAAATAGAAAAATGAATGTGGTTGGGTTGCATGGTTAGGGAAACTATCCACAAACTATGTGAGAGCCACTAGATATAGCCCCATATACCACATAATATTTATTCATACAGTTTCATGTAATAATGATATAATTGGGAAATCCACCCTATATTAAAAGTGAGTTACATTGTTTTCTTGAAAACCATGCACGGTTTGGAAAACCATGATATACTCATGAAAACATACACATGATTTGACCTGAATCCATCTACATGGTTTCCTTTGAAATATTCATTATTTCCGATAATATTTAATGAACTATTAAACACCTATATAATAAATTAAAACATTATTTATATTTACCATACATGATTTCCCTTAACCACACATTAACCATGTTCTAGGGTGAAACTATAAAATTTTATATTTTTAAACATGAAACTTCCAAAAATTTAAATTACACCCCAATAATATAAAATAACATAATGGATGTTTTAGGGACTAAGTTCTAGTGACAATTTTAATTGCCATGATTAGTGAGATATCTCCTAGTAAGCACACGACTGACCTTTAGGATATAGTAGACATCCTCATATACTTTACATAGATAAGGGATATGGGTATTTTTTTCACTCTAGGTTTAGGTTTCCAAAGTAGTTTTATATGGTAATGGGGTTCATTATCTCCTTGTTGACCTATCAATGATATGAAAGTTGGTGGGATTTCAACTCTTACAAGTTGGCATAATTTTTCTAGAGTTTTGGGATGATGTTAATATGAAATTATGTGCATAATATGGAATTTAAAAGCTATAATTTTAGGAATTGAGTTGGTGATAATATTCACTTGGATTGAAAACCTAATGTAGTCATTTATATGATAGAAGTAGTTTGGATTACCATGGACTAGTGACTCCCTATAGCTCAGATTTCTCAATAGATACTTCAAGCTTGATTGGGTAATTTGATTTATTATGGTACTTTTATAAAGGATTATATTTTTTAAGTTATAGGAAAACTGACGAAGAAAACAAAAATTAGTGAACCCATCAATGCAATATCACATTCACAGATTTATTGTCAATAAATATCCTTCATAAGTATTTCACATCATGTTAAATATTTTTTATTTTTTGTGTTCCATGATTTTATACTCATTTTGGTAATTCCAATATCACGTGGATACTTTTATTTCTAATGGTGAGAAGCCTCTCAACCACTCGGGATGGGGATGATGGAACATTTTTTGAAGAGAGGATTGGTGGTTGGCTCATCTCACCCTAAATCATATTACTTATTCCTCAACTAATTTATAGATTTAAGGTATGTCTATTAAATACTTCTTGTTAATAATATTTTTTACCCTTATCATGAAAGTGGTTGACTAAAACCATTAATAATAGGAGAACAATGTATGCATAAGAGATTATCAATGAAGGAGATACACTCTAAAGAATTTACATATAATTTTTTTCCCATAATATATTTATATAATATAGTGTGAAATATGTAAACCAAAATAATATTTTATTCTTTGGTTTTGGAATGTCATAAGGGGAATTGTTGGATATTTCTCCCCAACCATTGGCTATATCATACTGTAAAATATGGTGATATTGTGATGATGTGATAATCATAATATATGATTTTCATAATTTCCTTGGATTATGTGGTAGCAAAATTTTAATATGTTAACATATGAATCATTAACTATGTAATATATAATTAATATTATGTTTCTTTATATGAAATATTTGGGGGAATTTATTATGGTTATGGATTTAAAAACATTGTTACTACATGGAATTTACTCATATGTAACAGATGTATCAGTAAATACATAGATTCTTACCCACTGATATAACTACCAATGATATGGTTTTTATAATCTTGCCTAATATTTTTTGGTATTTTACATAAAATCTCTCTTTATCTATCCCTCTTTACCTCAAGAGAAACTAGCATGTCGTGGGAGATGATAGGGTCCTACACATGCAATGGGTTATTCATTTTTGCATATAGATACACCATGAGGAATGAAGTCTAATGGATTCATTTGAATGATATTCCTCAAAAATATTGATAATGATAGTGGAAGTGGAAATAATTATTGAAAGATATTAATGTTTTCTTCATTTTATAAATATTATGGTTTCAGCATCATACATGGAAGATCTTAGGAATTTTTTCTTATTGTTTCTACTACATTGATTAAGTATTAATAAATCCCTAAAAAACCTTCAATGGTATTAGATACATGTCATGACCATTTTATTCTCTAAACAATTCTTAAAATAAAGAAGTTTGAAAATTTATGCATGTTATATTTTGTATTATATGTTTTGATATAGATTTCTTTATGGGGAATGGTTATTGTAATAAATATCATTGAATATAATATATGTGGATAACCATACATTATATGATACAATAAGATACATTAGATTCATTCCTTATGATATGAGATATCATAGGAAATGATACATTTATAATCCTTTAGTTTTTATCAAGTTATATGGCATGATGTAGGTATCATGATAAACGATAGCATCATAGTGTGTAAAAGTACAGATCATTTTATCCTCAAAATAATATTAATTTCAATCATAGAATATTAATCCTCAAGAATCTAATGGATATTGCAACTAGTTTGGATTAATCTTAGAATATGATTAATAATTGGGGAAGCCCTATTTTATGATTAATTTATACCATAAAATATGATATTTTTATAAAATTTTAATTGTTTTATTTTTCATTTTTGAAATTAATTATATGGTTTATAAGATATTTATAAATCGTGGGAAATGATATTTTGGGATTTTTATTTAATTTATAAAAAAAATAAAAAAACTATAAATTATAAATTATTTATAATTATTTAATTAATTTTTTATCAATAATTTAATATTTAAATATTCTATAATAATAATTAATAAAATTACAATACCTTTTTCAAATTATATGGAATAAATTATAATTTTGATGTAAAATGTTTATATAGAAATTATAAGGGTGATTTATAAAGTATTTATAAGTTATAATATAAGGAAAAAATATAAAGGAGTTTATATTTAAATTATGAATTATTAACAATTATTATTAATTTAAAAAATTTCAATTTTGAAGTCTTATTTTATAAATTTATTTAAACCATATCAATAAGGGTATTTGATAATTGATTTGACCTATGTTTACATAATAAAAATATATAATATTTATATTATGTAAATTGTTTACATAATTAAATTGGAATATAAAATTTTTATATTTAATTTAATATCATATATTTTAGTGAATTTTATATAAGTAGATAACATGAATTAGTTCATACTAGAGATAAATATAAAGTTTTTATATTTATTTAATTATGTAATTTCCTTAATGCATGGATAAATTATAAAATGTTTATAACTAGTTTTATTTATGAATCATTTGTAAATTTAATATCTCGTGTTTAAATTTATAATTTATTTATTTATTTAACTTATTCACATAATTATTCATGAATATAAATTTCATATTATGAATTTATGTATTCAATATATTAAATTTATAAATTGTTTTTATAAATTGTTTTTATAAATTGGCATGCATGCATCTAAGGATTTACATGTTAGGTATAAAAATTGATTTCACTTTCTTCTGCCATAAATTTGACTTGAATTGAGTTATAAGTTTGAATGAATGCATTAAATATGATTTATACATATTTGGTGTTATAATTATTATGGGATTGTGATCTATCTTGGGGAAAGTATCCTCAAATTGAGGGAATTTGGGTCAAACACCTCACTAGCCTGGAATCTTATACCTTGTATAGAAAAGTTTGTGTTGACTATCAATCACTTAAAGTTCACTATTGTGATGTTTTTTAATTCCATATTTTTATAATCCATTACTTAAAATGGTTTCAAATACCTTCTTCATAGGATTAATTAGTATATGTGTGAATATAGTTGAATTTTAATGTTGGTTAGTATCACATTCTACGAGTTGTGTAAAGTGTTACACATAAATATGGTTTAAACATGTTAATTTTGTATAAGGAATAGGATTCCAAAATAAATCATTAGAATTGTGAATACATGTAATAAGAATAATATGAGGTAATATAGTGATATTTTATCCTATGTAGAAATAATAAGCGTTAGAATCCTTCCAAAGAAAACACTTATCAAGACCTCGATCATCCAACTGGATTCGTCATGCCAATGTTTGGTGCCCCTGGATTATCTTGTGTAAGAAATCAAGTAATGGGTGTTCCTAATAGGATTGGGTTTTTTATTGTAATTTCCTTTAGGATTCATTTTTTCAGGAGATAATAATAATAATAGGTTAATAAAGGAATAATTTTGAGTAAATCCATATGTTGTATTAGGGTGGATATTTGTCGAAACAACTTTCCAAGATCCATATGTGATATGGTTGGGATGATACCCTACCTAAATAATTAATAGATGAGAAAAATTTTAAATAGGACTCATATCATAGTAAAATATGGATCTTTACCCACAAATGGATATAATGAATTTTAAAGGATTCTTCATTTTAATGGGAACATGTTTAATAAAAGTTAATATTAAATGAATGTAAAACATGATACTCATATGATAAAATATTTTATTATAGATAAATATCACCATAATCATCCAACATAAGATTTAGATAAAACTTATAAGAGAATAATATTAACAAAATAAACTTCTTATAATGGAAAAGACCCTAGGAATTGTTCTTAAGAAAGAATAAAATTACATGTGTTATAATTACACCTTCCTGAATAACCTGTTTTTGAAGTTGTTCAACAAGTGAATCCATATGATTATTATAATTATATAATTATTAGCATAAGTTTCCATACATATTTGATTCAAAATTATCTGATGAATTTAGTATATTCTCATATATTTAATATAATTAAGTATGTTAATGACTTGTAAATACTAAAGGTGTAACGTCCCAACCTAGAAGCCACTAAACTGGTGCTCTGAGCCGATTCACCACAAGGCCTCAAGTACGCCTCTCCATATGCCAGAGGCTTCCAACTAGAAGCGAGGGCCTAGGGTGTGATAGTAGTAATACTATTTACTCATACCAACGTAAGCAAAAAGCATAAATAAATATCTATCATACACTGTGGAAAGTAAACAGAGAGCGGAAGCAATAAACAACTGAAATAGAACAAACTGTAATAGTAAAATGCTGTAAAACCCTAAAATAGAAATGCAATACAATGAAACACTGGTCACCCACAAGGACGACCATACAGATACAAGTATAAAAGAAATTGAAAATAAAAGTACAGGGATCAACTACTAAATCCAAGCCAACCCACGTACCCAATCTCCAGAAAATGTCGAACTAAACTAATCCAATTAGTAGAGCCTCTCGTACAACTCTACTTGATCATGATACACTAGGCCTCAGCCCTATCCACCATGCAACTCATGATCAACCTGAAAATCATACATAAGGTCCACACGTACACCGAGGTGTATGTACAGTGGCGATAAATAATCTCAGTAGGGAACCCCAACATGCAACCTATATCTGTGTTGCTAAAAGTGTATGCAACATAAACATGCTCAGCCTAGCTGGAACACAGAAAAGGAAGTAAACCAAATGTAAAACCACAGTCAAAATCAGTGTATCTAATCCCGGTCAACTAGGTAAGAGCCACCATGGATTTCCATATCTATATATGCATACATGTATAGTCCCATACATATACACATATACATAAATATGAATATTCATCGGTATGTGTATTAAAAAACATGAAACCATAACAATAGTCGATCATTGGGTCTGTAATCCCTATCGACACAATTCCTACTTCGGCCATTACAGGAATCATATCTCTGAGCAAGATATGTTACCACAGGGGGAAACTGATCCTACACCTGGGATCACCCATACACGCCTCCAATCACCACTAGATTTTCGTAAACCAACCGTCAATCTTGTAAGGAAGGATATAATATATTGACGGTCAATCCTAACTGATCTGGAAGAGCATAATCATTCCAAACATTGGTCAAGGAGTGAGTAATCATAACCTCCACTTGTCACCATCTGGGAAATATCTCACAGCCTAACCCATTTGTTCAATAATCCATCAATCTAATACACACAACCACTAGGAAGCTCTCATGGTCTAAACCACATGGTTCTAACATAACATCATATAAATTATGAACAACCTCCAGGTAGCTCTCACAGTCAATTCTCCCTCGGTCCAACATAGTATACGACCACCTAGGCAACTCTCACAGTCTAACCCCTTTGGTCTCATGCAGACAAAGACTCTCTCAGGAATCACTCACTGTCAATTCCCCCTATAGTATTTTAACAATAAACTACAGACTCTCTGAAGAAGCACTCAACATCAATTCCCCCTATGGTCTCGTACTGATAACTATAGACACTCTAAGGTAGAAATCAACAACAATCCCCCCTATGGTCTCACAATGTGAAAAGTACAACAGACACCCTCGGGAAGACCTCAATGTTAATTACCCCTATGCTCTCACTACACCAGGTTCCCACAGCCTTGTGTAAAGCAATCATGCACAAATGATATTCACCGGCCAATGTAAATCACAAATACTACTTGGATAAAAAACTACAATTCATATCACAATCTTGTCATAAAATATCAACTCTATCCAAATAATACTATGCATGGAAAGCATAAAATCCTTACATTAAATCATAGACCCAACAACCAATGTCAAAATCAAACACGGAAAACACATCCATGTCAAGGTAAACAACCCTATTTACAATCAAAAACAAATACTCAATCAAACAAAGCATGGAAGACCTTAACAAGGTTAAATTTCCTACAACGCAATACCCTAAACTAGAGTATTGGGCACTTTTTCACATATAATTCAACGAAAATCTACAGAAATGAAAAAACCACCTACAACATGGATCCACTCAAAGGAAAACAGGAGAGAGATCCTACAATGGACTACCTTGGACAACACACAAGTAAAGGAATCCATCAGGGGATCCTTGGAAGTAATCGATCTCATGGCCTCATAGGCCAAAGGGGAAATTATCAAAAGGGGAACATCCTATAAATCATAGGATACAAAAGATATCTCATAACTCATCTTATATTAAATTTATCAACTATGTTGGTCTGAACACCCAACCTATCATCTACGCCAATTCTCACTCTCAAGTGACAACTAAACTTGATAACTGGATGAATAACTTCTCCATTTAAATATAAACCCCTAAAATATCATTTATATGGCCTCAAAATGTAAAAATAATTTCACCATTGTGATCTATGTGGAATCACGCTCAGAATGGACTACTCACACGCCCAATTATGACTTCCAGGAGACATGATATCCCAAAACTACTAAGCTGAAGTAGTACATGGCTAGAACACATGGCTAGGCACATGGGGTATGCCTGTGTAATAAAAAACAACATGTACTTTACTGTTCATGGATTTTACTATTCAAAAAATGTCATCCTGTGTGCGTTTTCACCCAAACACATGCCCATTTTCCACTACACGGCATGTAATTATAGTACATGGTGTATACTCCTTAAAACCACTATTTTGTGACCTTTTTGCACACGGTCGGACACACGACCACCCCTACATGGCATGTAATCAAAGTACACGATGTGTACTTTGGAAAACTTCATCTTCCCCAAATGGGAAGAACACACAGCGTGTTCCCCTAGAACACACGTCGTGTTTTCTGGGTTTTCTAATGGGAAATCCCTCAAAACGACCGAAACGCCCGTTGTCACCCCCAAAACAACATATCCAGCCTCAAGGGGCCATAATTAAGAAATATGAGGCTTTAAAGACTTAGAACAACATGTTTAAATGGAATCTATGGTGAAAACATAAATGGACCTACCTTTAGTTGGAAACTGTCGAAGCTTCGGTTGATTTCACGACTCACTATTACCCTTTGCAGAATCAGCATGTCGAGAGCATCGAATCGATACCCCTATTACCTCACAAATATCTCTCTTTATCAGTCTTCAAATCCTTCCAAAAGATATGTCCATGGAGGAGAACACTTGATCATGCACAAGAAGGAGGGGGAAGGAAGATAAAAGAAAGAAAAGGAAAGAAGAAAATAAAAGAAAGAAAAAGGGGCATGGGCCTATCCCAGGGCCCGACATGATTTTATGCCTTCCTTATGCTAAAATCACCATTCTAGACTCAATGATAGAGAGAGAATCTCAATAGAACACTTCTTTTAAAAGTTATTTCCAAACTAACCTATGCGAATAATTTAATATTAAATTTAATAATATTAAATATTAAATATTCTGTTAAAATTCAAACATCTTATATTTCCACAAAACTCATATCCTAGGGTAACAACCCTATTATGGAAAAATGGAGTGGTCAAAAAAAATATCTGAGATCAACTTTTAGGGGAAAAATACCATTTTACCCCTCACAAGCATCCAACGGCAAAAATTCAAATTTCTGCTCAAAACTACAGTCTGTAAAAACATGGGTTCTAACAGACTCCCCACTACAAACCTTATCGTCCCAAAGATTCCAGGTGAAAGAACGAGCAGACATGCTCATAACCTGAGCATCTTTACTAAAAAATCTATCTAAACTATCCAATGACTAGCCTCATAGCATTAAAAACTACCTCCTACATGAAATACATCGACTACAACTGATTTGGTAATCCCCACAATAGGAATACCCTTATCATCATCCTAAAAGAAAACTCCAAGCACAGAAGCTCACAAAAAACACTGAAGATTAACCAGAACGAGGAAGACCACCCTCAAATGGCCAATGGTGCACTCCCTGCCATATTTATTTACATACAACACACCCATAGTGCAACCAAAATAGGTTACATCCTCACAGGGAAGAACATTAATAAAGGAAAAGGAGCTCGATGTAGGTCAGATGATCTCTAAGCATACACAAGATGATTCAAGATAGCACATGATCATCTATTACAGGAGTACAATAATAATTCACTAAATGCATGTAAATCTCCCTTGAATCCATACTCATATCCTATCAACTTGGCCAAGATCAAGCCATGGGTCAACCGTCTCATGGTAACCTGACATCTCACAATGTCACCTCTACCACATAGGGACATTTCAACACAACTTATGGGGTCTAAACCCAAATAATGTTTTAAAAAAGTAGTTCCTTGGCTCATACCTAACCACTCACCAATTTAGATTCAAGAAATACTAAGCGCAAATGTAGAAACACTGGTTAACCCAGCCAGGCTCCAGAACAGTCCTGCCCGTCAACGCCAGTCTCGAAAAACAAGCACCTGAGGTTCCTTGATCAAAAAATGAAGACATCAACATGCATTTAACAAAAAACCGAGCACCTATCATGCCTTGATCACAAAACGAGCATAAAATAAAACTCACTCCAAAAATGGCATTGGAAAAAATTTCCAACATTTCAAGTAGGATGCCCTAGAACAAAGCATATGTTGACCTTCAAGGGTCCGTGTCAAAACCAAGGGTCTCTAGGTCTCCCACCTATCCCTATAGAAAAATCCTCACAACCAGGTCACGAGGACTATACACCTATGCCAAAATATAAAAAACCTCTTATAATACATTAAATATCACAATGACTAATGAAATTCAAAACCAAACCACATCCTACAAGGGACCTGATCCTATTCGAGCATCTTCAGAAGGATCTAATCCCTAGAGGTCACAAACCAAGAAGAAGGGAAACTGAACTAACACACATCGGGTATCCATATACAAAAATACCTCAAGGAGGTTCAGTTCACTAGAAAATCCTTGGTATCCATCGACATCATACTCAGAAATTCGACTAGATAACCATAGACCTGAGAAACAACACCCAATAAGGGGTTAAACAGAAAGGAAACACATGTCACATCAACCAACTGGGGTCGTTGCACCACCTATGCATGATGATTGAGTTATCATCCTCACACCAACACCTCAACGTAGATCCACATAACCGGCCATCAGAGTAAAAAAGTATGTGTAATTAGATCCAAAAATCTCAACTGTCAGTAAAAACACACACTAGTAGGTCTATATGTTGTGAATCCTACAATCCTAGTATGATGCATGAGATGCCTCTTGCCTTTGCCAGCCAAGAGTCAAAATCTGTCTCTTGCCTCTTACTAATGTCCAAGATCTAGAGATCCATAGTAAATCAGAACACCTATAAAACATGTGTTTCTCTCAAGGAGAAAATCATATACAACTGTAACATCACAAATAATAACAACAATCTCAAACCACAATAGCCAGGACTTCCTATTGGAACATGTTTTCTTGACGCACCAGTCTGATATCCATCATAGTTTCCAACACATTCCTAATACTCATGTCTACCATATCCCAAATAGTAAAGACCAGGAAAAGAAAACTCATCTGATACCACTTTGTTACATCCCGACCTGGAAGCCACTAAACTGGTGCTCCGAGCTCGTTCACCACAAGGCCTCAAGCATGCCCCCCCATACGCCATAGGCTGCTGACTAGCAGCAAAGTACTAGTGTGTGATAGTGGGAAGACTATGACCTGATACCAGAGTAAGAAAATAGTGGAAATAACTATGTATCATACACATTGGAAAGTAAATAGAGTGAAGAATCAATAAACAACTCAAATAGAACAAGGTGTAATAGTAAAATGTTGTAAAATCCCGAAATAGCTACGCAATACAATACAACATTGGTTACCCACGGGTTCGACCATACATATAAAAGTATAAAACAAACTGAAAGTAAAATTATAGGGCTCAACTACTAACTCCGAGCCAAACCACATACCTGATCTCCAGACAATGTCGAGCCACACCAAACCAATCAGTAGAACCTCTCGAGCAGCTCTGCTAAATCAAGTAACACTAGGCCTCAACCCTATCCACCACGAAACTCATGCTCAACCTGAAAAGCATATAAAAGGTCTACATGTACCCCGAGGTGCACGTGCACGAGTGAGAAATAATATCAGCAGGGCACCCCAACAAGTAACCTATAATTGTGATGTTAAAGTGTATGCAATAGAAACGTGATCAGCCTAGCTGAAACATAGAAAAGGAGGTAAACCAAATGTAAAACCATTTTTAAACTAAGGGTTTGTAATCCCTGTCAATTGGGTAAGAGCCACCATGGATGTACATATCTATATACGTATACATATATAGTGTCATACCTATACACATATACATAAATATGAATATTCATGTGTATGTGTATCAAACAACATGAAACCACAACAGTTGTCGATCATTGGGTCTGTAATCCCAATCGACACAAAGCCTGCTTTATCCAGCTCCAAAATCATATCTCTGAGAAAGCTATGTCACCACAGGGGGAAACTGATCCTACACCTAGGATCACCCGTACACACCTCCAATCATCACTAGAATTACATATACCGACAGTCAATCCTGTAAGGAAGGATACCGTTTACTGATGGTCAATCATAACTTATCTGGAAGAGCATAATCATTCCAATAATAAGTCTAGGAGTGTGTAATCATCTCTGCCACTTGTCACCGTCTGGGAAATCTCTCACAGTCTAACCCCTTTGTTCAAAATCCATCAATTAAATACACACAACCACCAAGGATTATATCGTGGTCGAAACCACATGGGTCTAACATTGCATCATATAAATTATGAACGACCACTCGGTAGATCTCACAGACAATACCCCCTGGGTCCAACATAGTCTACGACCCCATGGGAAGCTCTCACAGTCTAACCCCTTTGGTATCTTGCAGACAAAGACTCAATGAGGATGCACTCACCATAAATTCCCTCTATAGTCTTTTAAAAATAAACTACATACTCTTTGAGGAAAAACTAAATTTCAATTCCCCCTATAGTCTCGAAATGATAACTATAGACACTATGAGGGAGAAATCAATTTCAATCCCCCCTATGGTATTGTAGTTTAAAAAGTACAACAAAAACTCTAAGGAAGCCCTCAATGTCGATTCCCCCTATGGCCTCACTACACCAGGTTCCCACAGCCCTGTGTAAAGAAATCATGCACAAATGATATTCAACAGCCAAAGTAAATCACAACTACTACTTGGATAAGAAATTAAGATGCATATCACAAGCATTTCATATAATATCAAGTGCATCCTAACAATACTAGGAATGGAAAAAATAACATCCTAATGAGAAATTATAGACCCAACGGCCAATATCAAAATCAAACATGGAAAACACATCCATAGAAAGGTAAACAGACCTATTTACTATAAAAATACCATACTCAAGAAAACAAGTCATGGTAGACATTAACAGGGTTAGATTTATAACCACACAATACCCTAATCTAGGTTATTTGGCACTATTGAACATATAATTAAAATACAATCTACGGAAAGGCACAGACCACCTACAACTTGGATCCACTCAAAGGAAAACATGAGAGAGATCCTAAAAAAGACTACCTAGGTCAACACACAAGTAAAGGATAGGTTACAGAAGATAGATCATAGCTCATGTTATATTGAAGGTCTCAACTAAGTTGTTTTGTACACCTATCCTATCATATACGCCAAGTCTCACTCTATAGTGACAACTGAACTCGATAACTGGAGGAAGAACCCATAAATTTAGATATAAACCCCTAAAATATAATTTATATGACCTCTAAATGTAACAAGGATTTAACCATTGCGATCTACGCAGAAAAAAAACTAAGAATGGACTACTCACACGCCCAATTTTGACTTCTAAGGCATAGGATATCCCAAAAATACTAAACTAAAGTAGTAGATGGAAAAACACATGGGGTCTGCCTGGGTAATAGTACATGGCATGTACATTACTGTACATGGAATATAATGCTCAAAAAAATATAATCATGTGTGTGTTTTCACCCGAACACATGCCCATGTTCCACTACACAACGTGTACTTACAGTACACGGTGTGTACTCCTTAAAAACTACTATTCTGTGTCCTTTTTGCATATAGTCGGACACACGACCACCACTACACGGTGTGTAATAAAAGTACATAGAGTGTACTTTGGAAAAATTCTTCTTCCCTGAATGTAAATAACACATGGTGTATTCCCCCAGAATACATGTTGTGTATTATGGGTTTTCCGACATGAAATCCCTCAAAACACCTGAAACACCTGTTTCGCCCCCGAAACAACAAATCCTACCTCAAGGGGACAAAAGTAAGAAATATAAGGATTTAAAGACTTCAAAGAACATGTTTAAAGGGGATATATGAATAAAACATAAATTTCCCTACCTTTGGGTGGAAACCGCCGAAGCTTCGGTTGATTTCACGGCTCACGGTTACCCTTTGCTGAATTAAAGCGTCGAGAGCTTCGCAGTGGTACAGCTCTTGCCTCCAAACTATCTATCTTTATCATTATCAAAATCCTCCCAAAGGACATGTCCAATGAGGAGCACACTTTTAGGGTTCGAAAGAAAAAGGGGGAAGGAAGATAAAAGAATGAAAAGGAAAGAAGAAAAGAAAAGAAAGAAAAAGAAGCTCAGGCCGGCCTCGGCGCCCGACATTAGTTTGTACCTTCCCTAGGCTAAAATCCCCACTCTAGACTCAACGTCGTAGATGAAATATTAATTTGACACTCCTTTTAAATGTTATTTCCAAATGAACTTGCACAAATAATTTAATATTTAATTTAATAATATTAAATATTAAATATTATTCTAAAATTTGAACAGCTCAGATTTCCACCAAACTCCTATCCTAGGGTAAACACCTTATTCTGGGACCAACAGAGTGTTTAGAAAAAATATATGATACAAAATGTTAGTGTAAAATTTCCATTTTATACCTCACAAGCATCAAACATCAAAAATTCAAATTTCTGCTGAAAACTACAGTCCGGAAAAACATGGGTTCTTACAGAAGGTTTTCTTTATGGATTATTCTAGATATAGACTTAATTTCATTTTAATAATTAGAAATTTTCTGAAAATATGAATGATTTCAATAAAATATTACCCTATTTGATCAATTTGTTTAGGATATAGGAACTAATGAATCTGATGTTGAGGTTCTGGAACTGTATTGATAATATAAGTGGATAAATGTATAAACCAGAAGAAGAAAACTATTTCAAAAAATCCAATAATGTTTATTTAAGTATAGAATTAATTTAATTGAAACCCAAAATAAGTTTCGGTAAGGTTTTAATCATAGGATATAATTTTATAAGTTACTTAAATGTGTTAGAGAAACACTATATAGATTCCATTATCATTGTTATAGACTGAATTCATCTTTTTAATAGGGTATATGATACCAAATGTATACTTTAAATATGCTGTAAATATACACGATTTAAAAAATCAAGGTAATAATTGATGGATCTTATGGTTTATAGTCAAATTATTAAGAAAATGTTTTTGAATCATGTATTTTAATGAAAAAATATTTATCAAGATCTTATAGATCTTAATAAAGGATGTGTATTTTAATTTTTTTACTTATATGATAAGAAAAATTGTCTATAAACAAATTTTTTTAACAATACAAGATGATGGTTTTAATACACATGGTTTAGGTTTCATTGGATTCTAATTTTTTTTTATAAGAAGATAAGGGGAAAGGTTTTATTCAAGATAAAGAGTTTGTTTAGATGTTTGTTAAAAGATAAGGGATTTGGTCCCACTACTCATCCCTGACATATTTTAGGGAATAATGTCATATTTTTAGAATAATTATTTAAACACAATGAATACTATATATGATATGTATTTTTATTGTTAATTTTTAAAATATTCCCACAAAAGTAAATAATAATTATTTCCCAATACAAAGGGTTTGTGTATCTTAACATGATATTATGAAGAGAATATAGTTTCTAACTTGATATTGGGAATATATTTTAGACTTAGATAAGTTCAATGTTTTAAAAAATAAAAATGTATCAGTCAAAGTAAAAAAAATTAAATGTCACTTAATACCCAAAATGATCTTAGGATATGCCTATGAAGATAAATGTAAAGAGTTACATTTTTTCACTGTAAAAATTAAATATCAATGTATATCCTAAAAGAGTAAAAGATTTTCTGGTAAATAAAAATGTTGAGATTTTTATATTATTACTAGAATATCACAAGTAAAAAGTTTTTTGAAAAAAATATTCGAAGAATAATGGTAATGATGAACTTGGAAATATTTCTACGTAGAAAATAGATGTTATTAACATCATAACATTTATTATTAAAATGTTATGTATTTTGAATAATTTTTTCACCAGGATAAACATTAGGAATATTAATCCTAAGTCTCACCATTATTTAAATTGGATTACTTCATATATTTCTCCCACTAAAAATTCTAATGGGATGGTTTTATCATATGATTACATAGAGATGTGATTGAAATTACCAATAAACGTAATGAGTTTAATAAAACCCTAAAAGTGTTTAAATCATAAGATCAATCTGGTGATCTATCATATGGGATATGAATAAATTGGAACTTATTTATGGTTTTGTTAATGTTCTTAAAAAAAATAGGATATAAAATATATCATATTAATAAAAAATGTAGTCACCATTATTTCACATTAGATGTATATATTATAGGAATTAACCTCTTTAAGGACCAATTTTTGTTATCCCTATCCAATTTCCATCATGTGGTATAATATATTGTGACCAAATGATAAGGTTATCATGAGTATGATTTTATATATAGATACATAATAAGACCATGAGGCACAAAATAAGTATTTTATGTTGGATAACCCCCTAAGAATATGACATGGAATGTCGTACTCTATGACTTTCACATACTAGGGGTGAATATTTAATATTAGATTTACCTATTCCTATGGTTTTCAATATATATTTCAAGAGAACCTTCTTAATTTGATAATTCTATTACACAAGCCATGAGTCTTAGCTAATCATGGGTGATTGGGTATGTTTCAAATCATGTATTCAGTTAGAGATTAACCAAGATGTTATTTTTTATCTCATCTAATGAGTATGACTTATGGGAAATTGATTGAGATAGACTAATGAAGTTTATAACCATACCAAGATAACATATGTGAAGTTCTTATCTATTTGATATAGGATATGTGTTTTTCTCATCCATAAGGATGAATAAAATGTGATGTATTTATTGACTTTGTCGATATATACTCATAGAATTGAGAAAATATGAGTATAGTATATAGAATTGGAATAATTCATTTATAGTGGACACTCTATGAATTAAATAAAGGGATAGTATGAAAACACATGCTTACATGTGATGCATATGGTGGAAATAGGTATATAGAAGAATGTTTTTAATATATATTATATCATATCTATTTATAACATGAGTAGTACTGATTCTCCTCTAGAGTACACTCCTTAAATACATTTATGAATTTTAGAATTCATATTTTTTTCAATTCTACAAAGGCCTGTGGTGTCAAACATTGTGGTTGATTGAATTGGGATTGAGTTTTTCTAATATATATTCTCTAAAAGTTCTATATAATTTATCCAAAATGATTTTTTTATGGATATTCACAAAGTATTTTATTTTATGTAACACAAGGTGAAATAGATGATGGTTTTCCATAAAAAATTTTATAAGATATCTAAAAGGTATTTTGATATGATTTCACAAGTTATTTTATATGATACAATATAAGGTGAAATATAACAGTTTATAAGGCTTTAGTGAAAGTGAGATATTGAAGGAAATATTCCCTAATTACTTCAAATATAATGTTTTTGGAACATATAATAAGATAAGATATATCTATATCATATGGTATGACATATGATAACCAAATTCATATCATATGCTTCGGTTCTGGCATTTCATAAATAGTAATATTAGATATTTATCTACTACCTTTAACCATATTTTACTTTATGATATGGTTATATCATTATGCTATGATAATCTTAATATATGATTAATATAGTATCCAATGATATAGTGCTGCCTGAATGTTAAGATGTTAACGTCTAACTCATTACACATGTAAGTTGTCACCAATATTACATTTCATAAGATGAAATGTTTAAGAAAAGATAAAATAGACTAGGACTTTAAAACATAGTAACTGTATGGAATTTACTCATACATCTCAAATGTAATAATGGATGCATATAGGTTTATCAAAAGTTAAATAAGGATTTTATTTCCATCAATATAGTTTTTATAGTCTTAAATAAACCTTATGTGGATTTTCCCTAGAGTCTCTCTTCCCCTTTCTATCTTTACTTCAATATTCACTAGCATGTCATGGGTGATGAGGGGGATCTACCTATTTAATATGTGGACATTTTAGCTCATGGATACACCATGGAGAAAAGAGTTTTATGGATATATGTAACTGATCTTCCACCAACATATTTATGAAGACAATGGAAGTGGTAATAATTGGTGAAAGTTATAAAAGTGTTCTTTATTTTATATATAGAAATATTGTGGTTTCATAGATGGTAGATCTTAGGATTTTGGGTTTCTTAGAGTTTCAGGTGCTATGATTAAGTGCTAATTAATCCCTTTAAATCATTAAATCCATCCTTATGTATGATATGATATCTATATTTTCTCTCATTGGTTTATTTTTTTATGGTTTGAAGTTATATAGTGTGTACTCAAGAATTTATCACTATACAAGGAAGTGGTAGGTGTTATGATATCGGGATCAAGCACATTATATGGGATTCTTACATATCTCTATGAATGGAATCAGAACCCACATAGTTCAGTGTCATTTAACAAGACATGTTTTTAATTTTATTATAGTGTGATAAGAACCAATTTTTTTCCTTTTATAATAATTCCACCAAGACCAATGGTTTACCTTTTAATGTATTTAAACTATAACTAATGTGTTTCCTTTTAAATTATTGCATCCAGAAAAAAATCCAAGCATATAAAGTAATAAAAAATAAACTATTATGTTTTGAAATTTAGGTTCATAATACTAGGACATGCTCTGATCTATTTAAAGATATATAATAGAATAATAGGTGAGAGTTCCGAGGAATGGTTTGGTACAGTTATTACACATGGGTGGACCAATCTAGTTTAACCTAATAGGTTGGTCATGTAATGTTAAGTTCTGGCTTACACAGTATTTTAGGCCCAATATATCTCTATGTTCATTGATTGGAAAAAAAATAGTTTGACTATATTCTTGATAACTATATAGACTATTTTAGATCATCCAATACGAGAATCTTAAATAAAAAGAGGTCCCATTATTTACCTAAGAATAGGGATCCTTGTTATCAAGGGATATGATCAATAATACCCCAATGACCCTATAGTTTAGGGAGAATAAATAGTGAATAATTCATTATTAAGGAATACATAATTTTTACGGATCACATGAGTGTGTAAAACTACCTATAATTGTTTATCAATATGTCATAGAAGAAACTTGGGTGAAATAGGATTTTTTATCATTTGACCTAAACATGATGGTGTCAAAAATTTATTTTAGGTTACTCAGGTGAAGGGATTAAACTTAGCATAGGAAGGTCTCTAGGGTGAAAGGGGTGTTAATATATAGATTTTAAATTTGGGTAAAAATCCCTTTTGATGAGGCCAAGGCATGGATCTATTTTGAAGTTTACTAAGATCTATGAGTAGTAACATAGGATGCGGCCTCAAATTTGAAGAGACATGGGTACCATTTTTTGTTTCCCTAGGAGTGGCCTCAATTAGAGGGCCTGGGAGAAATAACAACATAGTTATCCCTTGGAGAGTTAATTGGAAACATAGTGTGGGCCTCTATAGAAATTGAAAAAAATTAACTTCTTTCCTTATGAGATCTTCATGGATGGTTCCTTCTTCCTAGTCTAGATAAGGCGTGATTGAAGTTGTATTTCATGAATGTTTTGGGTGTAAAAACATTCAGATGACATAAGTATCTATGGTTATCATTTCTTCTCCTAGGGTAAAACTTGTAATGTCACCTGATGGAGAATTGAGAAGATTGTTCATGTATTTGGGTGAATATGTGGTTCTTAGATCAGATGTGTGGAATATATTATCAACCAGATGTCACTTGGTTACTCTATATGTGTTGAAATAGGGGGATTAAGGAAATTTTTATAATCAGATGAATATTGGGAACCTGATATAGTGTAGTAACCATATTTAACAACCTCAGTTACTTAGGGATTGTGCTAGAGGAGGTAGGGCATGGGGTATGAAGGGTGTATGAGAATCAACTTCAGCAGAACGTCTGGTGTGTGGGAGCTAGATGGGGCAAGGCATCAGGAATGTGGGAATAGCCATGGTAGGGACCTAGTTTCATATAGTAAATGTGTATTTCTGTCTCCTGATTAATGGGTTCTTAGTAATGACATAGAAAGGGTGTGAGTCTCACTAGGTTGGAAATGAGAGGGTCAGGCATCATGTATTGTTTCCTATCAATTGAATGTTTTGAATTATTGGCTTGGCCCTTAATGAAATTTGATAAAACATAATGTGTTAAACCATATATTCAAATAATAATACCAATAACATTCATCCATAAAATTAATAATTCCAAAAGATATCCAAATCTTTTAATATCAATAGAACATGTTAGGAATCTTGTAATAGAATCCTATCTTCTTTCTAGTAGAGTGTTCACTGTCAAAACTCTAAAGAACCTAAATCAAATATTAAACATATAGAAAAAATAATGAGAAGAATATATATTAAATATCATGATAAACAAGGTATAGGTAACCAATATCATTCCTATAACTATTAAAAAACCCTCTCTATGATCAACTTAGGCATTCCCTAATGTAAATAACTAACCAAATCTTGTACTATAAATCTTCCTATGAGTTGATTAACTTCCCTATGTTTCATTCCCCTACTAAGAATATCTCAAAGAATCCATGTAACCCACCTGACCAAACCCCCTATAAAACATATAGGTAACACACTATTATAGTGTGACAGATCATGTATAAGATTCCAGAGTTAAAGTAAAACCATAACCTCCACCCCATTGAATCTATTCCAGTATGAATTTTGAATAAGTCTCATTTTATCATAAGAATGACATTCCTTTGACTCAATTAGATATAAAACTTAGGTATGAGATTTACATTCACACTAATAATACTCTAATGAATTATTTACTATATAAAAATAAGAATAAAAAGTCTTCCCTTTTTCTACTAATCATACATTGTCCCTACAATAATAATCTATCTTCCTCTTCTTACTGCCTTCTAGTTTACTAGTTTATAATAAATCCTTCATTTCCCCTTTCAAATTAATTAATTGAAAAATATATTTTTAATGTTTTATAAAAGTTGAAAAATAAAATAATTGAACCCTATAACAATGATTCTTTTTCAACTGATACTTTAAATGAAAACATTTAGATATTTCAAAAATACACAAAATTTGAGAAAAATGGATCAATCTTATGAATTTATATGGATAATCGATAATGAAAATATTTCCATAATTTATCTCCATTAATAAATATCCACTCTATTTAGTATTTTTTTAGGGTAAAACTTCTAAAATAATATATCTTCAAAATTATCCCATTTAATCATCTAGTCCTCTTCTCATGGACTAGAATATCTCATTAGTGTTGTATTGGTTAGTCAAGTAAAAAAACTTCAAGCTTTACTTTCCCTGTGGTACATCAATGAATTTGAATATTTTATCCATTCCCTCTAGCTACCCCTTTAAACCACAAGGTCCAATATATCCCCTAGAGAAAGGGGGATATTATTATTCAAAATTATAAAAAACATCAATCGCCACTAAAACCTTCTAATATGGTCTTCCATTTATATTTTGAATCGCATTAAGTAGACTCTCAATAATATTATTATCTACTAAATTCTCAATATTTACTACTTTAGGAACTTTTTTTTCATCTCCATATTTATTCCATTCATTATATTTCTCTTATTCTACTACTTCCCTATAATTTTCATTAATACACTTCTTTTATTCCATGATTCTACAAAAAATAAAAAAACATGTTGGAAATTAAGATCAAATTTTTAATCAAATAAACACACCATAGATCATTTTCTACACATGATCTTAAGGTAGTTGATCAAATAAAACTAATCGTGATACATCAAAAAATCCATCCCAGGGATTTAATTAACTGATCTATTATTAAAAACCCATATAGGAAAATACTTATTAGTTTATTTCTAATTCAATCATTAAATTAAAACAAATATAACCAATCAAACATAATCGTAATCACATACATGTATTTCATGTATATATTTAACAAAATTATAAATGAATAAACTAATAGTAACCCCTATCAATAGTGATAAGTATATACCAAATTCTCATTTATAAATAAACAAAATACAATCGAATACTCCGAATAAAATTTATACTTTTACTATGGTTATTTCGACGAGGAACACACACATAAATTATATATCAATTATTGAACTCTAATATATTTTATAAAAACTTCCAAAATTTAAATTCCTTATAAAAGACACCACTTTGATTTCATTTCGTAATTTCACACCTCATAAAAACTATTAAACTAGGCTAAAATTCCAAATAGAATCAACTATGATCATCGATCATTAGAGCTTGGTTCTAAAATCAGTTCCATAATGAATTTCATAGAGGAGGACTCCCTCAATGAAAAATATTCTAGGAATTTTTCTTCTTGATAGTGGTGTTGGTGGGCCCTCCCTTGGTATGGGGGGAAGTGTATTTCTCTCTATAGGGGCCCTGATGACAGAATTCACTTCACTCCCTTAACTCAGTTTGATTCTCTTCTTATTATCATTCATATAATTCTATCATCATGGGTATCATAGTTAGGTAATAGATTTATATTGATTGATATATTTACTATTTATTTGGTTTCTATAGAGTATTCACTCAATTACACATCGGTTTCAATATTTGGACTTCAGGGTCATTCAACTAACATCATTAATCAATACGTGAAACTAGAGTAGGTTTTGAAGAAAAAAGAGGTGGAAGGGCTTCTTGAACCTCATTATTTTTATTTTATATATGTATATGTAGAAGAATTAATAGTATCCTAGACCTATATATTTTATGTTTATTAGTCTATTTGATTACATTTGATGTGTTGGATGCTGATGATCCATGAGTAGTAAAATGTTTCTTTTTGCAGCAATTTTGGTTTCTCTCTCTACCCTCCAACTTCAGTTATAGAATTTCACTATTATTAGGTGATTTTGAGATGTGATCAGGAAACTATTAATAGATAATCATCATACATTGAAACTTAAGGACCCTATTAATGACAATATTATGTATTAATTTAGACTTATCTTTAATTATCCCATATTTCATCTAGTTTGATGTTGAGTACGGAACCAATCCTAAATAAAAGATATTATACAAGGGTATAATTGAGTATTATCATCTCTATAGACTCTAGGGGAATATTAATATTCAATTTCCCAAGGGTCATTCCTATGAAATGAATTTTATTGGATTTTTTTTTTCTGAAAAGGGGTGTGTGTATTAGTGAATGTTCAAGGGGTAGAATATCCCTACCTTGAATCTAGTAATAGATGTTACAGTAAATACTCTAAATTTCATTAAAGAAGTGAGATTAGGATGTTCACATGTAAATGAGGTCTTCACTTGGGTTGATTAGTAATCCTTGGATATATTAATGGAGTAAATCATTAAATAGAATATTGATTACATCATTCACACTCAGATGTGTATCAATTCAGTGTATTATCTTCCTCAATCATAATTATTGTGGGTTGGGTTAGATAATACTAAATTTTCATATGACATAACATCTTCTAAGATTTTTTAGAAGTAATATTTGGAAAGGAATTTGTAGCTTACCTGATATAAAAGGATTTATGGTAATGGGAAGGAGAACCTTTTCCATCAATTTTTTAAGATTTGATTCGTTTATCCCATAAATAACAACCATAAGTTCTATAGTTTTGATTATAAAATATCATAATAAAGTCCAAAATGTTAAAAATATGATACCCCTAAACTAGAGCTCAGGATTTGGTATGGATAATTTGAAGATAACTACTCATCTAATGAATATGGTGAATGGAATATGAAAAAATACAAGAAAAATGGATATTTTTTTACTATAGTCTCACTAAAAAATACAAAATATATGGAAGTATAAGTAAAATGAGTGTTTTACTCTTTTTATATTACCTCATATGTTGTCTCTAACTATTGGATACCATCAAAATATAAATATAAATTTTAGACAAGTGGTCACTATCATTCCACAAAAAAAAGGAACAAGGGAACTCTAAATGTTAGAAGTTTCTCTGTGAATAAAGGGAAGAAATCAAAAAATTGAAAATACTACTCAAACCAATAAAAACCCATGGTAATGATATTATTAATTAAGCCTTTGGTTTTAAAATATCATTGGAATGAATTTATTAAATCTAAGAGTGAATAGAAATAGGATCTCCCATATTAAGAAGAGGGTCAAATGGAAGTATATGAGGCTATCGAAGAATAAGGTAAACCACATAATAGAGTAGGGAAGAAATTTAGTATATATGAGTAAATTCCTATGATACCATAATGGAGTTGATGATTAAATCAAAGGAGATAATGAAAGTAAAATTTAAAATTAAAGTACCAATGAAAGAGGTTGAAAGTATTTTTAGAAGAACCATTTTAGTAGATCTTGATGAAAAACAAGTGTACTGGATAGACTCCCATGATTTAATTATAATATATGGATTGAATAAAGATAAGATAAATCTTGAAGAGTATTTTTAAATTCTTGGAAAAATTGGGGAATCTCTTCTAGGATATCATCTATAAAGATCCTGAATGGTATAATTTCCATGTGGATTAGTGCCCCGGTAGTGTATGTGGTACCGATGCAATAATGCTCATTTAGAATAGTTATGATTCCTCAATTATGGTTTAATTTCCTTATGTTATTTGTGAGGGTTCACATATAATCCTTAAAAGTTTTTTGGGGATAAAAAAATTACTACAAAGGATTACAAGCAGTTGATAACTAACCTTGAGATTCTTTAAGTATTGTATAGGGAGATATTTACCCTCTAACGGTCTATCATAAAAAATTTTAAAATAAAAATCTTACCAACCATACACAATGGAAATAATTAATAAGTTCTATAATAAAATGTAAAAGTATATCCCATAAAATAGCAGATGAAGAATACAACCAAATAACATTACAACACTTCCCTAATATAAACATAATGAACATTGAAACTAAAATAACCAAAAAACTACAAGTGGATAGGTCATAAAAATGAATCCAAATGTAAAATAAATTAATTCCATGACGTTTCTTGACCTCATATTCCAGTTCCTAAGATCCCTTTTCTTTACCTGCATCTCCACACATATAATTTTTATGCACACATTGTGTGAACATACATGGAGTGGTAAATAATTATCATTAGAGAATACCATAACCCTAAATATCCCATAGAGCTTAATTTTATTATATATAAATAGTTTGAAACTATTTAATGATTTAATCATATCATTTATAGTATTAATTTTAAATAATTTTGTTCCAAACCATGTCACATAAAAACCCTCACACAATCTTTGATCATTATCTGTAAAAGCTCTAAAAATAAAAGAATTTAAAAGAAAAATATATATTTCATATCAATATTTTTACAAACACATTCTATATAAATAATCATCTGCCTAACACAAGTATTATTCAAACCCATGAATCACATATCATCATCTCATACCATAGTGTAACCCCAGGCTCCCTGAAAGTTAGTTATACTCCTGAAATTTTCATAATAATTTTTTTTCATAAGACTATAAATACAATATTTAAATTCATCACATACATATATTAGTAATTTCATATTTATCCTAGAAAAATAATTTATTTTTTAATAAACACTAATGCCAATACAAAAAAAATATCCACTTTTTTTATAATAAATATAAAAATTCTAGAAAGCATATTTCTCATAAAATCACAAAAACACAACATTGATTTTATTAACACATTATCATGAGTCTTACCAAGTAGTTATATATTTCTATTTAAAATAACATTTATTTCTACACCTAAATCAAAATTAAATCATGAAATTTTATCTTGTAATATTTTTTAATAACTTGTCCGTGTTTATAGAGTAATTTTTTGAAAACAACACTTTATAAAATCACAACAACACCAAAACATAAAATGTTAGCACACAAAGTTTATTATTATTTATTTTAATAACTATAACATAAATTTCACATTCATATACACCTTATAACTCGTTTTTTCTTTTTTTTTTAGTTTTTATCTTCATTTTCAGTCATGTAACTAAAATATATAGAGTGTTTCTTACATAATAATTCATGTAAAATCATTATCCTTATGTTGAACTCAATGTACATAATATTAATCTCACACACTATATTAAATCACCATTTTAGTTCACAAATTATATATAAACATATATTTATATTCCATAAAATGATATACAGAACCTATCTCTCTTTAAAAAAACAAATTACACCAAGAAGAGAGATATAATCCTTCCTTAAACACTAATAATTGACAATTACACTAAACTATAATGATAAAAGAATATTATCACATATAATAAAATAAAACACGATTCCTTTTCATAAAATGGTATGGATTTAGAAGAAATTATCCTTATGATTCAGACACCATCAATAGATAAAAATTCTACTTTAAATTAGTTGATAAATCACCCGAGGAATATAATGTGGGAAAGAGAGAGATTATAGAGATAATTTCACATATAAATAGCCCCCTAAAATTGGAAAATATATGACTTAATCGAAATTCCTTATATGTCAAATTACCAAAATTCCCTGATTAAAAAACATTATAACCCACTAGGTTCCAGATACCTATCAATTGTCCACCCAGTGTCAGACAACTAGATAGCCAATGGATAGTCAAGAACCCCTGGTGTCTCTTCCTCTTATACAAGGTACATGGTACATCACCACGAATTACCTAGTAGTATTTACTAAATAATTATATAAAATTCACCTTTTATTCCCCCACATTTAATCCACTCAAAACTCCAATATCCATCTATAATTATATCAACCTAAAATAAAATTTAATCAAAATTATAAATAAATAAACCTAAAAATAAGGTTTTTAAAATAGTCATGAAATTTAGTCCATAAAAAAAAATAATTATGTCTTATGAGTGAGCATAGTATATTTATATGATATTATACTCATTTTAATATTAAAATATCACTGAAACTCATGTTTTTATATGATTATAATTAATTAATGATAACTTAAATATTTTATTTTGATGGGTTATCTATTATTCAATTTTTCATGTTATGTATTCAATGCACCCAAAATAATGATAAAATAAAAAATACCGTTAAGTATAAATCATGAAACATTTTATATATTTATAAACATTAAATATTATGAATAATTTCATAATGATGTATCTAGAACCTACCCCTCAATACCACAACTTAGGGAGGAATCCAAGTACAAAAAAATTCTTTGATCCTTTTCCTTTATAACTCATGGAATTTTTATTTCTTAAATTTTCACTCTATATTCTATACCCCATATCAATTTCAAGTGATATATAGTCATGGCCTTCATAGGTAAAAAAGTTATGAAACCTCAAGAATAATATTTCTTTTCTATAATTCATTTATATTAGGATCATAGACTAATGATGGTTATTTTGACATGTACCTTTAAAATAATAGGTGAAGATTCCAAGTGAATGGTTAAGGAATGAATGTTATATTTTTCAATTTATCATAAATTGAATTTATAAGTAATACTTAAATGAGAAGATGATGAAGCTTGGAGTGTAGTTATGGATTCATGATTTGGTAGTGTACGTTAAGCTTGATAATGCACCCAAGTCTATAAGTAGTTTAATGCTACTAAAATGAATTGTTTTTGTTAGTAAAATTCAAGAAAATTTGGCTTTGGATTTAATGATTGATATGACATCCAATATTATTTCAATTATTGGTAGTCTATTATTAATGTTTAAAAAATTTGTTAATGATGTTTTGAAAGAGCACATTTTTTACAACTTGTAAAAATTGAAGTGTGTAATGTTCAATGATAAAGATCTATTAAGAATTATGTAAACAAATAATTTCTTTATAATACTACATGAATAATTATTGATGGGAATTAAGAATAATTTTCAGAATTAATTTTACATGGTATACTTGGCTTATTAATATTTTAAACTTAGTATTTATTTTACTATGTGTGGAGTTGATGTTTACAAAAAATAGGCCAAACTAGTCTGACTGATCCAAGCTAAGACAACCCTCTCAAGGAATGGTGTCCATGTACAATTTCTATCAATCCCACCAGAATATAGATTCATAGTGAGAGGCAGCACAAGGTTAGTTCTTAAAGGTAAAATATTGTTCACAAATAGATGGGTCTACTAGGGTGAGTGTGTATATAGGAGTGGGAGTGGGCCAACATGGGGAGGAATGAACTGTGAGCTATTGGGTGAGTGTATTAAGGGACTAACTTTGGTGTCATTGTAGAGTGTTTTTTATATGGGTTCTCTTATTAAGTGGAGTTCATTTTCTATAAATACTGATCTACGAAGGATGTCATATAGAGCATTTCTACTCCACCAAAAGTTTTTACAAAAATAATTACATTCATCTGATCTAATAACCATTTCATATTCTGACTTTGATGTTGGGTTTTGTCTATTTTAGATTTTATGTGATATGGTCACCATGAAATTTCATAATAATCTTAATGGAACATTGAAAATCAATAAATTAAATATATCTATATACCATAAACTGCAGTATGTGGGGCTGGATTACAAAGGAAGAATAGTATGTGAGTATGTGCATACTCCACATTTTTTTTGGGATGGTGATTTCATTTTAATTATAAATACCTGGTTAGTTTGTGTTGAACCTATGAGAAATTATATGGATCTATACTCATTAAATAAAGTTGTAATGTATGTAATTTTATATACCATTAAGAGTTGTTTCTGAATGAAAATGACTTACACAGATGTGTTTGAAAAATTATTTTGGAATAAAAATTTCACGTTCATCTGATTTTGAAGAATTATTTATGAAGACAGTATATGGAAAATGAATTACGATTCATGTGTTATACAATAAAACATCCATGTGAATCTTTGTACCCAGTGAGAGATTGCAGCCATGCATTATATGAAACAATGGTGTTGTATTTTTGAGTGACATATGAGACAGATGGTTAGAGAATTTTTTTTGGAATTATCACATACTAATAAAAAGTATTGTGGCCTATAAATACCATGTAATCCCATAGTTAAGTGTGCCTAATAATTATGGAGAAGAGATTATCAATAGAGAAATAATTTTTCTACCATTGAGTTCTGTAAATAAAGTTTTTTATATGTGAAGAATTTATTTTGAGAGCCTCCATTCCTTAATAAAGCATCAAACCTATGTAAAGTAGGTGTGTACTATGAAGATAGTTCCTATGAGAAGTTAATAATGAATGTATTCACTATGCAAGTCATGTTCTATGTGAAGTTCATGTTTGAGAAAATGTGTAATGTGAGTGATGCTCCATGAAAAATTAAATGTTATATTATTTCATGAAGGTAGTTTTTTATTTCATCTATTAATTTAATAATAATTAAATACTTTTAATTTTTTTGTAAGAAATAGTGTTTGAAGAATTATGTAACTAAATAAATAGTATGTAGTGATACACATACGCTATATGATGATCTTTATATGTGCATGGGAATAATTTCACATACTATATGACAATATTATATTCATTTAGTGAAATTTGATTCATATAAAATAGTTGATAAGTACATTAAATACTTATAATTTCATGAATAATTTGAGTTGTGAGAATTGGAGAACACTGAGGTAACTAATATACTACTATATTGAGGGGAGAAATGATACTGAAGCTGGAAAATCCTTATAGGATAATAATTTTATGTTCCAATATTCAGTGAGTTGAGAATATTCTGATCCTGTGGATATCTAAATGATTGAGCAAGATATATATTCATTTTCTGAATGAGGCATGACAAACAAACATGAATTTTTACACAAGCAAACCATATATTATACTATCTTTGAGAAAGATCATTCTTAGTTAGTGTATAAGTAACCGAGATATACTGTAGATTAATCTTTATAGGGATCAATAGTAAAGATAATGTCGATTAGGGTGTATAACCAATTAAAGAGAAGAGAATAAATTCGTTGTATCTAACTAACTAATGTTGGAGAGTTGGTTGAGGGGGTGGTGAACCATGATCAACTGGAGGACTGACTAATGGGATGTATAAACAGTTTTTTCCTAATAGATTTCAATTGATTATAGTAGATAATCCATGTTGGTCATCTGACTAATATAGAAAGGAGTGGTTAATAGTAATAAACCTTATAAATATCACATATTGTGTTCTACCTTATTATTCAGGAATTCTAGGTAAGGTTGTTAGATATCATTGAGTGGCTCAGGAACCATTAAAAGTTAAAGAGTTTAAACAAAAAGAAAATAACTTTTAGCACTGATTCACCCCCAGTGAAATCCTTCCTAGGGATCTACAATTTGTATCAGAGCCAAGGTTCCCTCTAAATATCCAAGATTTTCCTTATTGATTTCAATATCATTAATGAAGGGTAGATTTCTGAAAGTTTTTTAGTTTACCTAAATATAGAAAAAGGAAGAACCTCTTGACGATATAAATTTGGGGATTTATATCAAGACTCCAAAAAATATATAAAGAAAATAAAGGAAAATATGTTTAATAAGAATCCTAAATTAAATAGAGAAACACTACTAACTTAAGGTAACCATAATGGTATAAGTAGTAATTATTAATTTGATTATGATTCTTCTAATGAATGATGTTCAAACTATAATTATGATTTATCACTTAGTGGTCTTTATTAAAAATTTAAATAACATTTGATTAACCTTCCCAAAGAATTAGTAAATTTTATTGTTGGTATTATCAGGGGACTTATTCTTTCTATGAAGGGGCTTCCTTTTAATATATAATGTTTATAAGAATACATTTATGAATTATATAATTCACTAATTCATAATTATAGAAATTTCATTGCTCTCACAATCTTAGTTGAATTAAGAGAGTAATAAATATCACATTGTAATAAAATATAACTCCCTATTAAATAAGGATTTCAAAGTATATTTTTGAGAAAGAGGTCTATGAAACATTATTTGTGGAAGCTATCCATGAACTTAAAAAATATCACAAAAACCATATGTATGTTAAATATGTTTAATTAGAGGTCAAAGAAAATAGAATTAAATAACATGGTAATTATTTACAAGAATCAAGAAAATTAGTTCAAGAAAAAATAAAAAAGTTAAAGTAGGAGTGGGAATATAGGCTGAGATCTGTTGAGGATGAGAAGAACTCCCTCAACATAAAGTGTTTTCATTTGGAGGTGAGATTAAAGAATCAAAAATTTCCATAAGATATAACTTCCCATATTTCAAGAAAAATAGATGTTTCCACATAATTGTTTATTAAGAGTCATAACTCCCATAATATCATGGGATTATACTCTAATAAAATGGAAACATACTATAAAAGGAAGGTATCCTATAACATATAAACTATCATATGTTCTAATACTTTTTCACTTACTGGTATAAGTTTCCAACCAAATTCTAGGATAATATGGATGGTGAAAAAAAAATTAAAAATCAACCATCTCATTGAACGTGGATATGAGAAGATGTATAAAAATTTATTCCCCAAGAAGTTTCCTAAAGGGAGTGGGTTCCACTCAAAAATATCAAGGTACATAACCTATGAAATCTGGATAGACTACACCAAAAAAGAAAACAATAAGCTTCATAAGATATTTTTTGTATTTCTATAAGTTCAGGCACAATACATAGGAATATTATAATAACGTGACAATTTATGAAAATAATAGAAGGCCATATAGAAGGGGGAGAAAATTTAAAGAGAAGAGAAAACATCTTGATCCAAAGAAGGTGATAAAGTAAAATGAACATAATTATTTCTTGAGGATAAAATATAAGAGAACTATTTCAAAAAATACCCCCAAGAGGTCAAAGAATAAGTAATAATAAGGAATCATCATCCCAGATGAAAAAATGGGGAATCGATCAATCAATGACAACTTCAATGTTGTTGGGTGTTTGTGTGTAAAGTGAAATATTTTAGGACATACAACCCATAATTGCTCATCATGGTTTCTAAGACATTTAGATCTATTTAAAAATAAAATTATAGTTCATGAAGATTCTTGTGATATAATGGATAATGTAGAAAATAGAGTTTCAAAACAAAAGAAAATTTTACGTGAAGAAGATTACTACACCCAAATAAGTAGTTCATGAGAATAAAATAGATAATAAAATGTTAATATTGCTGATAAGAAAGGAAGTGACGAGGTTTAAAGAGAAAAAAATAATAGGTTGAAAAAAATCTCTCAACCTAATTGATACTTCTAAGGATTCAGATACATATCTCTTCATTCCCTTTTGTATATGATTTTTTAAATTTTATGTTTGGAGTTTAAGAAGATGAGAACTACACTTTATGGGGGAGATTTGATGAGTTAATGCTCTTAAACCTTCATTACAGTGTGAATGTAAAAATTCTAAATAGATTTTAAAATTATAATTGGGGGTATGAAGAACACTCTCATATCCCTACTTTGAATTGTTTGATAATTATTGTTAAGGGGTTTATATTAAGCTAAAAACAAAGAGATTTATCTTTTTTTTCACGTTAATTTTTTGATGTGTTTATTGATATATGTGAAAGATACAATGCATTTATTAATAAATCTCTCTTGACTAGCCCTAAAATATAAAGAGGTAGTTTTCTGAGTTTGGTATTATGTGATTCATAATGTATAGATAGAATTAATCACCTTGTTTATACATTCTTGTTTTCTATAATGTGTTTTCCCATGTATATTTTGAGTTTTTTAGCTAAAGTATCTTTTCTAAGAAAAACACGTGATGTCATCATTATCTCACAAGTGGATAATGTTGAGGCTTTAAATGATTGAAAGAGAATAGGGTTTCATGATGACATTCAAAGGGGATTAATGATATGAGAAGACCCATATTGTACCTGACTTTATAAAGTGAAAATTTATCAATAAAAAATTCAAAGAGGAAGATTGAAGAGATCAAGTGAATGGTTGATGAATGGATGTTGTATTTTTTGATTGTGTATCAAAAAGTAAATTTATAAGGAATACTTAACTCATGATATGGTGATAATTAGATGGTTGTTATTGATTCATGAGTTGGAATTGTATGTCATGTTTGATAATGATTCCAATTCCATAATTTTTTAAGGCTACTATATTGAAGTGTTCTTGTTTTGATTATTCAAGAAAATGGTGCATTGGATTTTATACTTCAAAATACACCCAATATTATTTAGATGATTATAAAACTATTATTAATTTTTAAAACATATTTTAATGATTTTTTACAAGAGAACATTGTTTACAACTTTCAAATAATAGAGCGTGGAAAGTTCATTGATTAAAATCTATTGAGTATTATAAAAAAATAATCATTTTTTGATGATCCTAAATGAAACTTTATTGAGGATAATTAATAAGAATTTTTTGAATTCATTTTATATAGTGGCCCTATATTTTTAATATTTTTTTCATAGTATTTAGTTTACTAATAGTGGAGTTAGAGTTCAAAAAAAATAGTCAAAGCTAGCTCGATTAGCCCAAACTAATATAACCCTCTCAAGAAAGGTTATCCTATATCAAAATCCAGTCAAACCCACCAACATGGAGATGTATGGTGTGAGATATCACGTGGCTAGAACTTAAAGGTGATAGACTACGCAAAGAAAAGTGGGTGCACACAGGTGAGTGCCCATGTAGGAGTGGTAGTGGTCCAGTGTGAGGATCCCCAACTCATGAGTTGTGGGTGTGAGTGCATCCGAGATCCATCTCTAGTGTCATGGTCAAATAGAATTTGATATGGGATAATATATTTTTTAGATCCAATCTACTATAAACACTGATGTGGGAAAAATTATATGCATATAAATATTACTCTACCCTAAAAAGATACTCAAACCATGATAGATTTCTAATCTAATGAATCTGAACTTTCTTATATAATACACGCATCATCTTTAAACCTCTACATAGAATTTTTCATGTTGTAGACAACATACAAAACTGATCACCATGTGAGATCATTCGAATCATGATGGAACATTGAAAATCGATAAATTAAATATTTTTGAATACCATAAAGAGAAGTATATGAGGCTGAATTGTGAAGGAAGAACAATATATGAAAACGTGTATACTCTACAACATTTTCAGGTTGGTGATGCCATTTTATTTCATTCTATAAAGTTTGTTTGAAATGATCTAAGTTTAAATGATTAGGATCTTGAATCATTTAAGAAATTTGTTAAGTATAGAATATCACATATAATTAGAATGGTTTACGAAAGAAAATGTAATGAAAATATGATTTTCGAGAAATAGTTTCTAAATAAAGATTTTATGTGGATGTGATTTTGAAAAATGATATGTTAATACAGTATCCATAAAATTAATTGTGATGTATGTGTTATGTGATAAATCTTCCATGAAAATCTTTGTATGTTGTGATAGGTTATGACCATATAGTACATGAGACAAAGGAAACATGTTTTTTGTTTTCTCATAATATGGAAGGTTGACCATAATTTTTGGGATTATCATGTGATAATCACATGTACTATAGCCTATAAATATTATTTAATCCCACTGTTAAGTGTGAATAATAATTCTAGAGAAAATATTATAGAGATAGAAATAGTTTTTCTCCTGTTGAGTTCTGTAAAGAATGTATTTTCCTATGTGAAGCAGGAATTTTGAGAACCTCCATTCCTTAGCAAAGAATCAGTCATATTTCAAGAATCAACATACTATAAAGAGAGTTCATATATTAATTTAATGGATCATGTATGTGTTATTTGAGTTTTGTTTTATGAAAAGTTCATATATGATATAATGTTCCATGAAAGTGATGTTTCATAAAAAATGAAATTTAATATTATTTAATGAAGGAGGTGTCATATACCGTATATTAATTTAAGAAACATTAAGCACTCTAAATTTATTTATGAAGATACAACATGTGAAGCACTAATTAATTGAAGAAATATTGTATAGTTTGACACATATGATATATAATGATCATGAGATTTTTTTGTGGAATAATTTCTCATGATATATGAGAATCATATAGTGAGGAAGTAAAAACTATTCCATAAAGCACACAATTGATAATTCAATGCAATACTTATGATTACATAAAGAATCTGAGTTGTGAGAATTAAAGAACATTGAGGTAATTGATGCACTACTATATCGAGGAGATAAAATTGATTGAAGCTAGAAGATATTTATAAGATGATACCTGCATGTTTGAGTATTCAGTTAGTTGGGAAGATTCTAATCATGTATATATATTAAATAGTGAGTAATCCATGTGTTTAATTTTTGAATCATACCCAACATACAAACATGAATTTATACACAATCAGACTAGATCATGTACACGTGTAAAAGAATACCATTCTTAGTTGGGGTATAATCAACCAATATCTACTGGAGATATTTATATCTATGGATAAACACTTAAAATAAGGGTGATTGGGGTGAATGTAAAATAAAAGAGAATAGAAGATGGTTGGGGTGTCTAACCAACCAATAAAGAATAGTTGGTTTTTTGGGCAGTAGAATTAGGATCAACTATATTGTAAACTACTATATGATATGTAACAATATGTTGCCCAATCCATTCTAATTTATAATAATATTATAGTGTATAATCCATGTTGGGGTGTCTAACCAACATTTAATGGAGTATATCCTTGTACTAAGACTTTTTAAAATATCATTTTGTGTTATCCTTTATTATTTATACATACGAGGTGAGGATCTGAGATATGATTGAGTGGATAAAGAACCTTAACATGTTCAATAGGTAGAATTAAAATAAAATAATTCATTAATTAATACCACTGATTCACCCCCATCCCCACCCTCAGTGGCATTTGGATTGTAGTTCTATAATATGTTTTAATAACTTTGCAATTAAATTTCTAGAAAACTCACATGTTTGACGTTACTTTAACAATATAGAAGATTATTATATATGTTGGATATATGTCACACATTTAATTCAGGTAATTTATATTACCATAATTAAATAATCAATTTCCTCATTAATTTATTTTGTTTCCCTGATTACACCTCTATTGATTTCATTTTTTTGTTATTATATTTTATCTATTTTTTGTATGAGGTTATGTTGGAAATAACGGGGACCTTGGTATCCAAATCAATTTTGACTCTATCATGCTTCAACTTTATAGACCATTCATCACCAGCATTTGTTTCAAACATGATTTTTTAAATTCTATTTATCAATGAATCTAGAATCATAATGTTTTTATAGATTTTCGATTTTTTCCACCATGAAGACCTACGTCTATTCTAATCATATTGTGATAATAATTGGCACACTCACTCATTGTGTTATGAAATTGAGATAATATTTAACTATATTGAAAATTTAAAAAGGAAAAATGAAATTATTGTTTGATGGTTGGTGATATTATTTTCAATAGTACTAATGAATGTTTTTTTCATTGAAGGTGTTCATTATCAGGAAGAAAAGGAGATTCTCATATTTAAAAACAAATTTTATGGTGTAATTTAGTAAATAATTAGGGACTTGACATCATCTAAAGAACATATAAATAAGAAATATATATATTCTTATTTCTCATCCCCACTAAAAAATGTGAAATTTTTATTCAAGGATAATAACTAAGACCATGTTGTAGATATTGTTCATGATTTGGATTTTGAATCATCCCATTATCTTATATATCTAAATACTCATACCAAATTGGTTATTTTTTTAAAAGATAGAGATATTGATTCACTAATCCTCACTATAACTGGGTCTAATCTGATTGATACACCCACTTCAGTTTTGTTTCATGGTGGAGAGACTAGATTTGATTTTGTTTTTGTGCACTAAAAATTCATATAATTATTTTTTACTCATAGATAAAATACCATGGGTAAATAAAATTATATAAAAATATAATAAATATATAAAAAATCAAGGAAGTATTTTTATGATGAATGGGGTTTCATTATCAACCTAAAGAGTAAGTGTTGATAATAGAAAGACTATTATATAACATAGAGATCCATGATAATGATTTTATTAGAGAAGAAATAATTTCCTTTAATCCTGAATGATAAAAAATCTATTTATAAAGATTATTTAATTTATAATATTTCTTAGAAAATAAATTTTGATAATATTAGTGATTCCAGAAAAATTAAAATTTCTATTAATGACTCACTAACACCTAGGTTTCATAAAAAATATGTCTTGTTACAACATGGTATTTATTCAGGTAGAATAGTCATTGATATGTATTTGTAGTTGTGTTCTTCCTTCAAATATCATTTTGGAGTTATCTTTCTTAAGGAATAATATTAATTTCTCCTACTTAGTTTAGAGTATAAAGAGATAAAGTGAAACCTTTAATGTTTATGTATATAAATTCTGATTTCTGATTTCGATTTTTATTTTTCTATAATTCTTGAATGGGGAATCAAGTATTTTATATTATCTATTTTTATATATTTTTATTTCATTACTATTCCATTAAAGACATTATAAGATCCCATGTTGATACGGATGTGAAAAATTTCAGATGAATTTGAAAAACTAATAATTGGAGATTTAGATTTTAAATTGGATTTTAGTTTTGAAAAAAATGTTAAAACGTCCAAATAGATGTATTTTAGAAATGTTTAAAGGCTTGTAAAAGATTTTTGGGACTTGTGGAAGTAGCAGAGGTAGCCTAGGGTGATCGGGGATCTAGTAGCGGGGATTTATCCAACAGGGATCCATCGACTAGCTGGTGGGATTAAAAAGGGGGAATATTTCATTCCCCACCCCAATTTTTAGAGGCATAGCCCCACTCTTCCCCCTTAATTATCTCTTGCATACTAGAGGATGAACCCCACTTATTCACCCTCTTTTACCTTTACCAAGGGGTGTTTTGGGTGGAGATTTTTTGGTGTTTAAGGTACATTTTTTCTATTATTTCCCTCCTTGGATATACTAGAATGATCATTTGTAATTTGTATTTCTCATGGGTTAGGGTTCCTTGGTGATTTCACTATATAATGGTAAAATCATCCCGATATGATGGAACTTTCATATATCCTAACTAAAAGAGGTCTTGAGATGTCCTCTATATATTGTCACTCAACAATTTGATGATGTGTGTTGTCACAATGTTTTTTCTAATTTTTTTAACATATATTAAATTAATTTGGAAATTGAATTTACAATGTGTTTTAGGGATTTGCCTCAGAATTATCTCAAGAGTATGTTGTAGGCCTCCCATGGGTTATTCCTCTTGGTGCTGGCACAATGAGTCCATCAGATGATTTTTTATCATTTATTCCTTTATTGAAATGGGTTGTTTAATTATTTATAAATGGTATAATTAATCGTTATAGACTATGTGTCTTTTATTAGAGCCTCAGTTGAGTTTTCAATGGTCAGTGGTATATGGTTGGGCTTTGGTTTCTCTAGTGAGCCTGGGTAGATCTATCGACTTGTATAGGGGAATGTATTCATATGAGGTAATTGGTCCCTTGGTATACCCCTATGTTAATTGATTTATTTTATTTATGCTTGTAATGTGATGTATATAGACTTTCCACTACATGAGACCATCCAATTTGAATTTAATAATTTTATAATTAAAATAATTAAATGGGTTGTGTAATTAAAATGAAGTGTTTACAAATTATTTGGAAAAGGTAAAAAGGGCATGAGGGTCCTTGGTCGCTGTCTTGACATGACATAAGTACAAATGGACATGTACTGGATATTACCACTATACCTTGAGATGCATAGACCCCAAGGGGTTCCAGATCAATTTAGTGATTACAATATAATGCCTATAGTGTAAGATACTTTTAGGAATCTAGGTAGGAACGAGAGATTAAATGGGGTGGTTTTCGAGGTAAATGGTCATGAAAATCATTAATATAATGTAACAAATTTAGGATAGAGATATGGTTTGGGTGTGAGTGTCTCTTCCCACACTGAGGCATGTTTTACTGAGGTGTTCATGCCTGGGTAGTTTGATAATAGTTTGTGTGTTTGGACTGACCTGGTGATGACTTGGGTTTTGGAATAGGCTCTATGTCATCCCATGGGATTGATTCTATTGAGACATGTTTTGTGAGGACAGTGGGGTAGTGTCATGATGATGAGGCTAATGAGTGGGGTACTACCCTTGAGTAACATTTATCGACATGAGAAATAAAATTGATATAAGGGAACTAGGATGGGTTTCCACACTTGATGAGGCTTTGGGGAACCTAGTTGGATCCCCAATTACATTGTTACCCTAGTGATAGGGGGTGTATTATAAATGGGTATTTATTTCTATAATATTAAATAAAACTCCCTTAGTAGATAGGTTTGTGATATAAAAGAAAAATTATCTAGTAGGGTGATCTATGATACTATTTTTGGGGCTTCCTTGGATTTAGATTGGGATTATATTAGTTTTGTTCATAGGATATTTCCTACCATGTGTGATCTTCCAAGACTTGTGGGGTATTTTTTAGGCATGGTTGTGTCTTCTACATTATTGGGGATCGGTTTTGGGGAACTATTATATACCTGGATTGATTATTCCCTGTGTTGGTATTCCGAGATGGATCATTTCACATGTTGTCATACTATATACCAGAGTGCGTTCTGCCCCCAGGTTATGATAACTATATAGTTGGGTGAAATACCCCTAGGTTTTTATTATGGTTGGCATGATCATCAAAATATGTGAAAAGAAACACTCGAAATATCCAGAGTTGTTATATTCGATCAGAGTCATGGACATGATATTCAACAGTGATTTATTTTTAATTTATTTATTCTTAGTAATTTTTTATTTATTCAGATAATGTCACATGAAAATATCACTGTATTATCAGTATATTCAGGACCTCATTGGTGGTTACCTACTGATTCTTCTACTCAGAAACATGTTGGGCCTCTATTTCACTAGGGTACCTAAGAAGTGTCTCACTTATTTATATGTACAGGTTGGGAAGGGGTCCATATTTTTCTTTATTGCGCTAGAGAATCTTGGATGAGATTTGGAGATATGGATGAGGTGAGGTGAGGGGATTTTATTCTTGCCTCTTATATTTTTATTTTTATCAATATTTATTATTTTATTCTTTATGAATATGTGATAAGACTATTGGGAGATTGGTCTTGTATTATTGTATGAATACATTTTATTCACTTATAGCATGTTCATTTTATTTATTATATCTTCATAGTATGTGGGTGGGATTTTATATGATGTATTATTATTTTACATATTATTGTTCACTCCAATACATGGGGTATATACTCTTCATAGTACCACCATAAATCCCCACTACGCGTCGAAAACCTCTAGTATACAAGGGGCCGCTCCTGGGATCACATGGATCCACTAGTCTGATTACTTTTCATAGTGATCCAGGATGAGATGTTATAGTCATTTTCAATAAATTTTTATTTTCTAAATAATAATAAGATTAAGACACATATACAAAAAACTCATATACATAAGAGTTATTCTTATCGCAAATTAATATGTAAAGTTCTTAAAAAATCATATGTCTAATTTTATTTATTTTTTTCAATAAACATATTAGATCAACATGTAACACTTACTATAACATCATGCCTCTATATTATAAATAATTATATAAACCATCCCACCAAACTCTTTATTGATACAATGTCTTTTGAAAATCATGTTTTGATAGTGGTGAGAATTATATTCTCAATCCTTATGTTCAATATTTTAACATTGTATATAAACAATTTTCCTTATAACATGGAATGGTAGGTTATGCCTAGTGTAAATTTTCAAAAATTGAAAATAATTAGAACTTTTATAATATTCCTTCTTTCTCCTTAAAAATATTTACACTTTGATAGTATAAATTTAAAATAAAGACATTATTTGAGATGAACCATCTTGGTAACAAGCATCAATATAACATTTAATTTTTTTTACCAATATGTCAAATTATTTTGAGGTACTTGGGATAATTTTTTAAAATTACCCAATGACATACATAGATCAAACAGGTACCTAATTGGTCAAAAAAATAGGTTTATTTTTTTTTATTGATTTTCATTTTAACTTCACTATGTTTAATTTTACTCCCATTGAATCTCAAAAAACATAACCCTTCAAATATATTACTCTAATTCACAAAAAAAAATTCATTCCAATGAAAAATAACTTTTTGTTTTGTTTAATATATTAGATAAATATATTTAATTCTGTATCATTTATAAAATATTTAAATTTGATGTAAATTATATCTTTAGTATAATTTGAATATGAAAATAATATTTTACTCATTCAAATATAAAGAATTTTCATATTTTAACAAATACCTAGATAAATCTTTATTATTTAAATTTTAATCATATGAAAAAACATAAACACCTTTAACCATACCTCACTAATTATATTATGCTTATATTACCTAATAAAACTATAAGTTGTGTTTATAAAATAAAAATCATATCATAAATTCAAAAAAAGAACACTTTTTTATTACATTACATCATATTTCTTCTCTTACTAACCAATTTGTAAGAAAATAAATCTTTATATTGCACAATACATTTTTTATAGATGTACATGAACATTATAGCTATTTCTTATATTATATATTATATTATATAATTTTTTAGGAATAATTCTTCTTTTGGTATGAGCTTCACAAAAAATGTGTGGCCCCTTATTTTATTTTCTTATATAGTGAAAATTTTATAGTGAACCTATGTGAATCATTATGTCTCAAAGCATGAATACCATGCTACCCATACATCCTAAGCCCTCTATTTTTCCCATTAATTCCCTCACACCCACCCTTTTTACATTTAATGATGTCCACATCCCCATCATGCATGCATGCACATGCATGTTGCATCCCCTTATCATTTATTCCCTATATTAACAAAGTACTATATTCAACCATTTTCACTTTATAAGAAATCAAAATACCCCACGCCCTACATTTTTGAGTCTCCAAGTGTGTCACCACCACACTACTCTACCTGGGAAAATTAATCAAAGATGACAGGAATGTTAACCAAGAATAACACCCCAAATTACATCATAATCAAGGATCTAACCCCCGACACTATGAATACAGGAATCCTAATTGAACCACTCAACCAAGAATTTCATAAAATAAAATCCATATAGTTAAAGTGGATCATATGTTCTCCTCCTTGAATGTATCAACTTGGAAAGCCTTAGAAACTTTATCTACTGACTTTGAGAAATTTTAGTGGTTATTTTTTAAATTTTTGAAATTCCAAGGGTGAACTAGTTATTTTTAATATCTTAAAAATATTATTTTGAGTTTATTATTGATCATAAAATAGGGATTTTACCTTAGGGTTTATTTTAAGTTGAAATTAAGTCTATATATGAAATTTAGAAGTATTTTTAAAAGAATTTATGGTTAAATAATAAGAAATTAAGCATAAATTATAGAAAACCATTAATTCAAGGATAATTTTTCATGGGTATGACTTGATTAAATAACAATTCATGATAACCATGAATTCAAGAATATTTTAACTATATGTGTATCTTAAATATGTGCATTTTTTACTCTAAAATACTCAACATCCCTTTATTATCCCTTTTAACCATACATAAAAATATCTTATGGATTTGTAATGGGGTATTCTAAATGGTAAAATAGAATCATTTCTTTAATGTTTTGGTGAATTATTATTATTTATGATTAATTAAATGTCAGATTAGAGGTAGGGATTCCTAAATATATTATTTTCATTGATCTCTCTATTCTCCCTTAGAAATTTGATAAAGGGGATTTAAGTATATTGAGTTGTGCATAATGTAATTAATTTGGGTTTTTTCTAGGTATTGAATATTTTTCCACTTTTTATATCTTATATTGGGTGAATGTATAAGTTTGAGGTGAAAATTTTAGGAAACAGTGATTCATCTTTTGGATTGTAATGTATTATTATAGACCTATTAGATTATATAGATTTCTATGAAGTATTAAATGTTGGTTACTTAAACTCTAATATTATTTTATATGTTATTAAATAATGATTTTCTATTTGTTCTGATTAAATAAAAGAGAATAATAAAGAAATAATAAAATGATATGGAATAAAGAATTAAAATATGATATATTGAAATGATGTGACATGATTTTATAATTGTAAAATTATAAATTATGTTTACTTATAAATATGTGGTGAATTATGATTTTTCCATCCATTAACATATTGTTTTTTATATAATTAGCTATTAAGTTGTGAAATATGTGGATTAAAAAGGAAATTTAATAGTTTGTTAAATTTGATAGAATATGTTCTTGATATATTATGAAAGATGAAATAATATTATAAGCATTAAAATATGAAGTGTTTAAGGGATATTAATTTTGTTAAATTTGTAAAAGTTGAGTTTCGATTTTAATTTTGATTATGATAACATTGTGTTGATAATACTATTATGATTTATCATTTCTCTTTTATTATAGAATTGAGGATGTTCCTAAAAATGTATCTTTCCTAAAGTTATGATATTCATTTATTTAAAGTTTTGGAAACAATATTATGATTAAAGTATTGCTAAGAATATTTCTTGGATATAAGGATGTTATACTCAATTATTTAATAACTTTGGTCAATTAATTAATATGGGGCTGATATTATATATGTGATGAAGAATTTAGATATATAAGTAAATGGAATGGAACTATGGATCATTTTTGGGATTTATGATGATGTATGGGATTGGAGTTTAACGGTTTGATGGAATTAATTATAAATATGGTTATTAATATTATAGTTTAATATATATACAGTTATTATAGTTATAGTTTTATAGTCTCTATAACATAGTTATCATGATTATGAATTCATTATGTATGTGTTCATGATATATTTTTATATTTTGTGATGTTTTTGGTTGGTACTGCAGGATACAATGTTTTGGGTTAGCAAAATAGGGAGATAAATTGTTTTATTCATGATATTCTTGGGAAAGGAGTGTTTGAAGTAAGTCATGGGTATATATAATAGCCGTAAATTATTTAAGTTATCTTTTTTTATCTATGTCTTTCATATATGCATTATAATTCTCTTCATACATAGGTACATGGAGGTTAGGGAAAGATCCAACATAGTGTATTTATTTTTTTAACCCTACTTTATATATAGTCGTTCCAATTTATAGGAATGGGATAACTGTGATATTAAGTATAACTAACTGGAGCACGTTGAAGCCTATTTAGAGTGGAATTATTTTATATTAATTTTTATATTTATTAAATTATATCATGATTATGTTAAAAAAATATTCCATAATTATTTTTGATTTATCATTTTTTGAAATTACATGAAATGAATACTCATTACAATCATTCACAGTGGATGGATTTCCCTAAAATAATAATTTTAGATACATTGTCCAGTTATAGGATATTTTTCCTTAATGCTAATTCATTATATATTTATAAGATTGTTCTATTAGTTCTTATTTCGAATATGTGTCTAATTGGAGGTGGATTCAATGTTTAAACTCAGTTTTTTCATAAACCTGGGGAGACGTGCAGGCTAAACTAGGTTATGATATAATATATATTGAACATCATGTTCCATTAAGTTTGATTCAACCATTAATAATCCCTTATTTAAAGTATGAATATATCTATATATTTTATGATAAGTTTACTCCATACATATAAGATTCAAGGAACTACCTAGGTTATAATTAATCGATTAAAGAATTAAACTCATTTATTACTAGTCAAGGAGTATAGTTTATTTGAAATTTTAACTCGAATTGATGTGGTAGAAATTTAATTTTTTCATAGAGTGCCTCATATGAATATATTTGATCATGATACTTGGATTACATCTCATATTTATTGGGTATTATTACAATATTTTGATACCCAATTTTGTTTTAACATATCATTTTATCCACAGATATATGATGAAACTGAGTGGATCATTCAAACCTCAAAGGATATATTGATATATAGTATCATATACATTGGTAGATCATGGGTCAACCGTTTATCATTGGATGAGTTTTATTATAATAATAGTTGTTATTTATCAATCGGCATGGAACCATAACATGAATTTTATGAATGGACTTGTTTTTCACTATTATATTTGGTTAGCATTGGTGAGATAATAATTATTAGAACATATGTGGTAAGGAATATAAAAAATAATTAAAAAATATTTTATGATCATATGAAGATCACCAAAGTATATATAAATTTCATTCATGGAGTTTTTTTTTGATGGGTTCCCTTTTTCCTGATGGTGGTTGACATGAGATTGGAAGATTAATTCTATACAGATAAAAGTTAAGTGGCCTTTACCCATTGGGAATGCTGATTGTTTGGTTGTATTAGCATGAATATTGTCTTATTATTTTCATATAAACATTATTATAATTATTGGAATTGAATATCCTTTGTGACGTTTAACCAAAAAAAATTAATTTTTTGAAAACACGCTTTTGTTAAGGAATGGTTTTGTAAAATGCGCAAGAAGAGTTGTTAGAAGTTAGAATGTTTCTGAAGAAGAAGAAAGATGTATAGTCAGAAATTTTTTGATGTTGGAAAGATAAAAACATTCTAAAATTATTGGTTGGTCGATTTTCTAGAAAATAGTAAGTATGAATTTTCTAATGTTCAAAGAATTGAAAAGTTTTTGATCTAATGATCCATAGAATGATCCATCATATAGTTATTTTTTACGAAAGTAATATGTTACTAAAAATTCATATTTATTAGAGAGTTAAATGTTTTTGGGATGAAAAAAGTTTTAAAGTTTCTGAGATGATGAAAGTTATAAAGTCAAAAAATTATTGATGATGAATAAATAATAATTTTATAAAGTTAGAAAGTTAAATATTTCCCTCAAAGGACTTTCTATTTAAGTCATGTGGTTATTTTTTATTCTTTCAAGTTCCTAAATCATCATAAAGAAGTAATTGTATGAGATTAATATTGTATAAGAAAAGATAAGTGTAGATTTATGTTGTTTAAAAAGTACATATTTCTAGATGAACTTTTTGTTAGAAATTTTTTTACTTCATCACCGTATGGATATTATAATCGAATGGAGAAAGTGGATGAACAACATGATCAGATGGAGAAAGATGTTGAATAGTATAATCATATAGAGAAAATGTATAAATAGTTTGATTTTATAGAGAAATAAGATGAGTTGTATGATCAGATAGAGAAAATGTATAAATAGTATGATCGAAAAGAGAAAATCGATGAATAGTATGATTGGATGTAGAAAATGTATAGATAGTACGATCACACTATGAAAGAGGATGAACAATAAGATTAGTTGGAGAATGAAGATGAATAATATGATCAGATAGAGAAATTTTATAAATAGTATGTTAGGAAGGAGAAAGTGGATGAATAGTGAAAACAACTATAAAAATTCATAGTTTCAAGTTTGTATAAAGTTGAAGTTATAAATTTGATTTTTTTACAGAGTTATAAAGTTAAAGTTTCACAAAGTGACAAAGTTGAAGTTTGTATAGATTTCAAGTTTTGAATTTTCTACAGAGTTATAAATTTTAAGTTTCAAAAAGTCAAAAGTTGAAATTTGTATATATTTACAAATTTAAAGTTTTTACATATTTTTAAAGTAGAAGTTTCAAAAAGTTACAATGTTTAAGTTTATACCGAATTAAAATTTTACAGTTTCATTAAGTTCCAAAGTTAAAGTTTATAAAAATTTACAAAGTTGATATTTTAAAAAGTTACAAAGTTGATGTTTGTATAGAATTACAAAGTTTAATTTTCATGAAGATAAAAGGTTGAAGTTTGTAAAGAGTTACAGAGTTGATGTTTCATGAAGATACAAAGTAAAGGTTTGTATAAATTTAAAAATTTGATGTTTCAATAAGTTACAAAGTTGAAGCTTTTATAGAGTTACAAAGTTGAAGTATCACAAGTTTTATAATGTCAAAGTTACAAAGAATGAAGAGTTTTTTAAACATTGAGTTTATTTAAATTATAATAAATTTATAAATTCTAGAGAATATAAGAATATTCATTTATGTTATTGAATATCTAAGAATCATCCTAGAAAAATTTAAATGAGCATGAAATTCGGATTTGTGAATTTTAATCATAAGGAAAATGAAATTAGTTACCTACCCTTTCTATTTCTATAGAACCTATAAATAAGAGTAAAAAGGTATATCATACCTATCATTATCTATATTTGTGAATATTTGAAGTGATATAGAGTTTTTTAGAGTTATTTTTAAACCAAAGTTGATTTTTGGGTTGAAGAAGAGTTCCAGAAAGAATGTTTTGATCAAAGGAATTGGAAAAAGGTTAGTTAAATTACTAGATATAGTAAAACTGAAATAATTTACACATATAAAGTGTATGAGGAAATACGTTTGGTTAACTCAAATATAAAATAACTTTGTATTAGGCATAGTCTTAGAAAAGTTATATCAAAAAAATATTACTATACATATGAACACTAGATGGAGAAATTGGGAAGAGGAATCAGATAGGCATTTTGAATGAACTTTCTTGGACCAGAATTCACAAAGTTTAATTTTTTTTATGGGTTATGTTTTTAAGTAAAGTTTGTAAAGTGATGAGATTTAGTATAATCATACCTATCAGGAGAGAAAATAAGTTTAATGGTAGTTGGTTTAAAGTTATATTCACTTATTCCAAATAGTGAATTTTTATAGACACACTGAAGTGGACATGGTAAGGATATGGGTTCTCACATTGAGGTAGAACCTTGTAAATATTATATGCCATGTTTACTTTCTTACATTTTTATTCTTGTGATATTTTTATAAAATTTGATAATAAAGATAACTCTAACAAGCTATAGGGGATAAATTTAAAAAAGTTTTAAATTTACAAAAATAAAACCATTGATTCAACCCCCCCAGGGGTTCAATGATCCTATGGGATTTCAACTAGTATCAAATGGGTTTTCCCCTATTGATTCCTTATCATGAAAAATCTCAATTTTTTCAATAGTATAGGTATTACTACCCTAAATGGAATAATTATCATGGATGAATAAATGGGATGATTCTCTATTTTCTATCACCTTTCATAGAGTTTATTTATGAAAGAACTGTTGGTTTTACACACATTGATAAAGATTCTCCTATGAATTTTTCTGACAAGAAAAACATTTAAGTTGATGAAAAATATAGAAACTATATTCATATAACTTTTTCATAACATGTATTCATAAAGGTAATGGGTATCAAAATGGACAAATAAATTTCAGAAAAACATGAAAGTATATTTGAGGGAAGTACAAAATTTAAGGAAACAATGTTACAAATCTAGCATAGAAATTTTGAAGATATCAAGAAGTCTGATGAAGAATCTATTGATGAATATTTCACTAGAGTGAAGTAATTTTTTTGAAATATCATAGGCTTCAAAGATACCTTTAAATATTCTACTACTATTAATAAACTAATGAGAAACTTCCCTAATAAGTTAGATTCCAAAATCCATACTTCAATAGATAAATATGACTTATCTCTTAATGAATTACATAACTTTCTTATAGATTATGAGATGGTAAAATCTCCAGCTTTCAAAAATAAGATCAATTATGAAATGTATTTTTCAGCTATGATAAAGCTAAAAATCCAATATATTGATCATAAAATTGTTGAAAAAGTGATATGGAAGATAATTAAGATGATGAAATGAATGAAACAATAATTTATCTTATCTTTAAGAATTTACAAAGAGGTCAAGGAAAGTATAGAAGAAAATTAAAATCAAAATTTTAAAGTGTAAAAGAATTGGGTACTTTGTTAAGAATTTCACTTGGAAGAAAGTTGGAGAGTATCAAGATGATTCTGAAGAAATACCTCAATATAATAAGTGGAAAAAAAGTTATAAGGAAGAAAAGTAATTTAAAAAATAAGAAGAAGTTCACTTTAAATAAAATAAGTCTACTGAGTAATAAAACTAAATCTAATTCAACTTAAAAAAATTATTTAGAAGATAAAAATTTAGAGAAGTTCAAACATTCATTTCAAAAGTTTATAAAATAGAATATTCTACAAATAGTAAAGAACGAGTGGGTAAAGAATATCATTGAGAATATTAGCTTTGATTAGAACTTGTTGCATGTCCTAAGAAGAAAACTCAAGAAAGAAATTATAATAATAAAGGAATAAGTTGAGAGTAAATTTGTTAAAAAGGAATATCTTATTAAAAGAGAAGATTTTTACATTGAGGAGATTAATAAACTCAAAAAAATAGGGAAATATAGTATAAGATCTTTGTAAGAATTTTTATTAAAAGGAATATGTGGTTTTTAAAACTCCATAAAAACTTCTCAAGGTTGAATGTACCTTAAGAAATATGAATGAAAATTTCAAGAAATTTTCAGAAGTAAATTTTGAGTCTTCGGAAGTTTCTAAAAGATTTCATACCAAGAATGGGGTGAAATATTCACCCAATGAATGTGATAGTTAATTTTATTTTTCTAACCATGAAGGTTTTAAGAAAAATGTTAGGAAATAATGTGTTGATAAAGGAAGTTATAAATTCATTACATTAACACAATTTTAAAATATTCCTTATAAGAAAGTTGACCCACACTAAAAGGTATCAAAAATAGAAAGATATAACTTCTATAGAAGACCAAGATTCGATGGTTTTTATTGGTGATGTGTAATTAAAGGGCACAAATCCTAAAATAGTTGTCACAACATGTATCTACCTACAAACAAGAATTAAGTAAGGGGTAGAAATAATGAAATAAATGTAATTTTTCTAATCAGTAAGAATTTGGAAAAGAACAATCTTAAGATAATAGAAATATTACATTGAAAAATGTAGTTTGATTTCTTGAAATAAATACATGTAATATGTGACATACCATGTCACTTTTATGAATAAAATATATCAACCATTCTGGGAAGAGTTTCTTATGCAAGTAATGAAAAGGAATTTGGAAAGAATAATGTTTTGTAATTATCCATTTTTTTTGAGAAAACTCTTAAAGAAATCAAAATGAACAAACTATGGATTCTTTAAGGTAGATGTTCCTCACATATGATAGGATATATGAATATTTTGAAGGATGATTAAATTAATGGTGGAGGAGTATTAACTTTTAAAAATGATAGTTCCTTAAAAATTAGAGTAATTGGAGTTGCTGATATCGAATCTAGGAAACTGAAATCTAAGGAAGTTTTCTATGTTTGTGGGATCAAACATAACTTAATCAGTGTGTTAAAACTTTTTGATTATGGAAAAAAAGTGATATTATGAAAATATTCATGTATTGTCAAAAGTGTGGAAGATATTAAAGTTTTTACTAGGGGATAAAGAACTGGTGGAAATCTCATTCAAATACGAGAAATTTGTAACACCTATTACTGAAGTATTGAAGAAGAAAACAAATGGTATAATTGTATACTAGGTAACCTTGGGAAGAACATCATAAAAAACATTCCAAAGTTTATATTGTTATAAACATTCCATAGTTGAAAATAAAATAATATGTTGTTTTTATTAGATGTTGGAAATGGAAGATGGAGGGTAAAATGCATAATAAAGTTAAGATTCAATCGACCAGACCTCTTAAACTTATTCACTTACATCTTTTTGGACCGATGATCCATCAATAAATAAAATGATATTTTTACTTTATCACTTTTATTGATTATTTCACTTATATGGCCAATATTATGTTTATGAAGAACAAATGAGAGGCTGTGAAAATGTTCTGAATCTCTAGAAAGGATGTTGAGAGATAAATTGGTGTGTATGTAATGAAGCTAAGAAATGATAATGGAAGATATTTCAAATGTAATGATTTTTAATCATATTTGAAGAATTATGGAATCAAACATCAATATAGTGATCCACACACCCCACAAAAAATGTATTATTGGATATGAAAAATAGAATTTTGGTGGAAATGGGATGAATCTTGTTAAAAAAATATAATCATTCAAATTTATACTGTATATAAGCTATTAGTACTTATGTATATGTAAAAAATACATGTTTCCTAAATATGTAATATAAAATGAATCCTTATAAAATGTGGTATAACAAAAAAACCTTCAGTGAAATATTTCAATGTTTTTGGAAGACACTATTTACTAAAGATAGTAAATCTAGATCTTGTAAACTTTGATGAAAATTTTGAGCAAAATATTTTCATGGGATATTCACCCAATTTAAGAAGTTATAAATTTTGGAACAAACATTTACAAGAAATGGTGTAGGATTGGGATGTGAATTACTTTTAAAATCCAACTTCCTTAACAAAGGTTGTTGAAAATTTTGTGGAAGATAAATCAAATACATCCAATGATAAAAAAAGTGGATATTAAAGTGAACCAAAATAAGTAACTAAACATTCATAAGAATAATGTGATAAGTAAAGTGAAGCCAGAAGAAAAACTCTCAAATTTCATACACTAAAAACCATATAGAATCAAAAATATCATTAGAAATTATAAATATTCTGTTCAAACTAGAAGAAAGTTGAGATTAGAAAATAATACATCACTTATCTCATAGGTTGAACTACAATTAGTTTCATAAGAATTTGAACATAAATAATGGGTGAAAGTAATGAATGAAGAGTTAGTTCAAATTAAGAAAAATGAAACTTGGTAACATAACCCATGTTCAGTTAGAGATAATATTTTTATAACATGGTTGATTTACAAAAAAAACTTAATGAACATGGATAAATTTGGAGATACAATGATAAAATTGTTTGTAAAGGATATTCATAGGTGAAAAGTGTGAATTTTGAATAAAATTTTTGCCCTCTTTCAAGATTATAAACGATCATATTGTTCTTAGTAGTGGTTGTGTATCACTATTATAAATTTTATCATATATCTGTAAATTCGAATTTCTTAAATAGGGATTTTGAAGAATAAGTATTTATTGAAAAACCTTGTGGTTTCTTACTTGATAAATATGAAACCATGGTTTTTAATTTTGGAAAAACCTTGTATGGGGTGAAGCAAGCACCATGATCCTGGTACTCAAAATTTGATAGTTAGTGAAGAAAATTGAACATTTATAAATGGAAAGTGCACAAAAACTTATATTTGAAGGATTTTAACTCATGTACCCTAATTTTTATTTTTCATGTTAATAACATAATATTTATAGGCAATGGTAAAATTTTTTGTAAAGAACTTGCAAAAGAAATGAATAACAACATTGAAATTTCAATGCTCAGCGAATTAAATTTTTTTCTAGGATTAAAAGTGCATGAGAGGAAAAGATAAATTTTCCTATGAAAATAAAAGTATGACATGGAGTTGTTACAAAAGTTTGGTATGGAAGATTCCAAATAAATTTCAACTCCTGTTTCTGTTGGCATGAAGATGATTAAAGATAAAGCTGGGAAAATTTTGAATCAAAAAGATTTCAGAAAGATGATATGATGTTTTCTCTATCTTACAAATTCAAGGATAGATATTTTATATGGTGTTACTTTGTGTTCTAGATATCAAAGTTATATAAAGTTATCTAATATTATTTCATAAAAAATAGTTCTGAGATATGTTAACAGAACATATTCTTATGTGACGTTATATAAAATAAGTTGCGATATGAACATTCTTGGTTATACACATGTTGATTGGGATGGAGATCGAAATGAATGAAAATAAACATCATGAGGAAATTTTTTCTTAGGAATTTTTTTGTTATATGGTATAGTAAAATACATAGTTTAATGAATTTTAGCACAGAAGAAGCATAATACGTTGTTACCACAAATTATGGTACACAAATGATTTGGATAAATTATAGCTGGAAGACTTGAAAGTGAAATTTTCTACGCCATTGAATCTTCTTTTTGATAATAAAAATTCAATTTATCTTTCCAAAAATCCTATACAATATTAAAGATAAAAAAACATTGATATAAATTATCACCTTATAAAATAAAAAATTACTGTTGGATATGTTATGCTAGAATATATTTCTACCAAATATCAAATTGGTGATGTTTTCACAAAATCTATTCTAAGGGAGATATTTGAAGAATTATGGTTTGATCTTCATGTTCATCCCCCCACTAAATAATTCCGAAAGATATTGAGGAAGTCACCCACTGTTCTTTGGAATATATTAATAAATGGGGGGAGAAAGCTGTAATGACACATGTCTTTTCAAAATTGAAATCTGAGAATAAATTTGAATGATTACCTTCAGATTATTATAAAAGGGAAAATGGTCATTTTCCCTAGTATATGACCTGTGATAATTTTTTTGGCCACTATGTTGGTCCCAGAATAGGGTGCTTACCCTAGGAAATGAGTTTGGTGGAAAACAAACTATTTGAGTTTTCACAAAATAATTAATATATAATTAATGAAATATTAATTTATTCACACATGTTCGTTCATACATATATTTTGAACATAGTATTATATTGAGATTAATTCTTCTCTATTGACTCAAGAATATGGATTTTTTCTAAGGTGGGGAATAAAATCAGGCCAGGTGTTAGTGATAGGCTCAGGACCTTTTTATTTTTTATTTTTCTTTTCTTCCTTTTATTTATTTTAATTTCTTTTCCTTACCTTTATTCTCACATACTCCCCATGGGGCCTCCTTTATATGACTAATGGAGAAGAGAGATAGGGAGAGAGGGGAAGAGAGATTGGAAAAGAGAGGTGTTGTCATAGAGCTTGGGAGGAGTCAGATCGTCATGTGGTATTTGTGAATCACAGAAATGGGAAAAGATTGGAAAGATTCTACCCAAAGTTAGTCCATTTTTAATTTTTCCCATAAATACCCATAAATTTTCCATTTTAAAGTTTTAAACCCCTATTATTACTTATTATGACTCATGAGGTTCTATTTAAATATTTTAAGGATACAAACAGGGTTTCGAGATGATTTTAATGTTTCTCATTCGGAAATCAAGATAAAAAAATGCGTAGTTTAGGAACACACATCATGTGTTCTCCCTATTTGGGGAAGATAATCTTTTTATAAGTACACACCATGTATGGGGTATACATTATGTGTACTATGATTCAGATCTATAGCTAGGTACATAGAAATACGACCCGTGTATGGGTACTTGGTCATCAAGGGTACATGCCCAGACCCTGAGTTGGCTGAACACCATGTAGAAGTACATAGATAGGAAAAATACATGGTAAGGTATCTCATGTATGGTATGTATCTAGGGAACATGTGGTTCAAACACTATGTAGAAGTAAAAATTCTAGATATATACATGGTCAGGCCATGTGAGGTACACGGGTAGGTACCCTGTGTAGGGTATATGTTGTGTACCTATCTAAAAAACTGTGTACATGGGATTTTACACACCCTATTTTGTTGGAGTACATGGCCAGGTGAATCTTTGAGGGTACATGTCATGTACTAGGGTAAACATGTTGTGTACTCCCTGCATTGCCACCTTTTTAGGGAATTTCGTATCTTTATTCACAAATGTCATAATTGGACACAATAGTAGTCCATTTTTTGTAATTCATCCACATAGATCATGATGGTGATGCCTTTGGGGTGATTTAAGGACTATAGGTAGGAGTTTTAGGCATTTCACTAAACAAATAGGTTCTTCGTCCAATAATTTAATCCATCTATCACCTGAGATTGAGATGCCTTTGATTTGATATGATCCATGATCAATCACTATTGACAGATTTTTTTATATCTCTTACTTTTAGGATTTATCCCTTGTATGATGTTCCCTTATATACTATGAGACTGTGATATTAGTTATTCTTGAGGATTCTTTATAGGATGCCTTTAATTAAATTTTGACTTAGAGGATCTCGTATAGGATGCCTCAATCTTATTACTATACCAAGGGTCCCCTGTTGGAAACCTTCACTTATATGTTGACTTAGTGAATCCCATGTTGGATCCCTTTAACTATATACCACTATAAGGATCCTAGGTAGGATGCCTATTCCTACGTATACTATTATTGAGGGTCCCATGTTGGATGTCTCTTCCTATATACAGGTCTAAGGATCCCATGTAGGATGCATCTGTTTTCTTACCGCTAGAGGATCCAATGTAAGATTACTCATTTTACCTTCACTACGGAGGATCTCAAGTAGGGTGAATCATTATGTTATGATATGAGGGAACTAGTGGGTACCCCAATGTTTACGTCAGATTTTCATAGATATGGTAGTGGTTGTCACCCTAGAAATCATGTCAAACTAGTAAGACAATGAGGATATGGCAGTGGTGGTGGGTTTAATAAATCTTTCATCCCCACTCTTTTGTTTATTCGTTTTCAAGGTTATTTTTGATGCATATATGTTAGATAGAGTTATTTCTTGGTTTTTGTATAATGATCCTAATGCGATGAAAATTTCTTTATTGGGGTTCCTGGACATATTTCTAGGGATACGGCTTCTAATCCTTGTGATTATTTGTTATTTCATTGGGATTCCCAATTAAATTTCCTAGGATTTATATTTTTATCCTTTTATTTGACTATTATAATATTATTAGGATGCTTATATTTACTTCCTTGTATCCATATCTTGAGCCTATTGATTATGTTGTTTAGGAATGGAACCCCTAGTGATTGGATACTCAGTGATGATTATGTTCTCTAGAGTGATGGGGAAGATTCTTCTCTCCCTGATCGACTAATTTTCTGTAGTGTTGGATATGGAACCCCACAACATTTTTTGGATACTCATATATGATTACGGTCTCCTGAGTGATGGGGATGATTATGCTCTTCCAAGTCGATTACTTGATCATGGTGGTGGACATGCCACTCTTTGGTATTGATGTGACATGTACTAGGTGGATGATTATGCTCTACTCGAGTGAAACCTAGGATGATCACAAGGGGGTGGATGAAACATTACTAATATACCCATAGGCACTTACTAGGTATGAGTCTACCGATCCATTTATATTAATGTATATTGATCATGTACTTAGTTCCAAAGAGCATTTCATTTTTAGATCAACTATGGATCCTCCCCATTGTGTTTTTTTGAGTTCCAATGTCATAACTACCTATGAAATGTAACTTAGGGATCATACATCATACTATATTTTCATGGATTGAGTGGAATTATTCCATCTTAGAGAGCATTTAAAATATTTTTCATTGGTATATGGAATCCTTCATTTTAGTGATAGGAGGTGAATACAGGTGAACCTAGGGATAAAACATGTATCCCCCAATGGTGACATACCTTGCTCAGAGACCTTTATGGAATTATTTGAAGCAAGTATCGTCAATCGATATCACATACCTAGGGATTGAATTAATTACAATAACTTGATTGGTACGACATCTAGCTCAATGTCCTTTTCAAAGGATGTCTAAATGATTGGGATTATGGACCCAAGGATCGAATTCTGTTGATTTATGTTATTTTCACCTTACTCATGTATATTCATATTTATATATATTTATAAAATTATTGGAATATATATATATGATGGCACATTTCCCAGTTTATCGGGATCATAAACCCATGGATCAACTATTGTTTCAATTGATTTATTTTATTTATCATTTCAATTGTTTCTTGGCTAGGATGTGTATATTGCAAGAGCATGCACTTATGATAGTATGTTTATAGGTTCATAATTGGGGTCGCCTATTGAGATTATTTCTCACCCCTATAAATGAGCCTCAGTGTTTGTGTATACCTTATGTCAAAATTTCAGGTTGAGCATAGATTGTATGGTGGACAGAGCTGAGGACTAGGATTATATATCAAACTAAGACGCTTGTGTGGATTTTCTTTAATTAGTATGGAGAATATTCAAAATGTCTTAGAGACTGGGTATCTGGTTTGGATAAAAGTTAGCAAGAAATCCTTGTACTTTTATTTTAGTTTTCTTTATGTATCCCTACATGTATGTTTAGCCTAGTGGGTGATTATTATTGTATGTAGGACATGACAATTTAGGATTTTATAGAATTTAATTTATTATTATATCATTTTTCTTCTTAAATTATTTACTACTTCTGAACTCTATTTATTACTTCTTGGATAATATTTAGTAATTCATAGTGTTTTTTAATCTAATAAGAGGGAATCTTCACTCCATAGACACACCTTAGGCCCTCACTGCTAGTTATTAGCCTCTGACATATGGGGATGCATACTTGAGGAATTTTGGAAAACTAGCTCGGAGCACTGATTTAGTGGTATCCTAGTTGGGATGTTATAAATATGTATTAGAGGTTTTTCTTTCCTTTTGATTTACTATTTGGGATATGGTAGACAAGAGTATTAGGTATTTGTCATAACCTGTTAGGGATATCAGACAGGTGTGTTGAGAAAACTTATTCCAATAAGAAGTCCTGATTTCTAGGGATATGGGATTTCTATTCTAATCTGTGATGTTACATTTATATATGATTTTTTCTTTGAGTGATGCACACATTTTTTTGGATTTTATGATATACTATTTATTACTAGATCTTGTCCATTCGAAATAGGACAATTATTGATTTTGAATCTAGTCCAACAAGGTAAAGCGTAATCTCATGCGTCATATTTGGTATGAATGATTCACATGTTATAGGTCTACTAGTTTGTGATTTTAATTTTGATGGAGGCCAATTGTTTAAAGTATTATCAAAAACCTAAATGGAATTTTATATATAGGTTTTTGGTTGAATTTCAATCAATTATGTTGGATTTAATATATACTTCTTTCTAATGGTAAGTTATGTGGATCTATATTTAGATGTTTGACAGTGAGGCTAATGAATCAGTCCTCGTGCACGAGAGGTGTAATGACCCAAGTAGGTTGATATGGTACATGAGTCCAATGTGTTTAACTCCTCTTAGGGTGTTGTTCTTGATTTGGGTATTTAAAGTTTTAGTATCAACCTGCATGTTGTTTTCATGCATATCATGGAATTACATTTACTTAATTGATCTTTGATTGTGGTTATCTAGTCGGACCACTGAGTGTGATTTCGATAGGTACTAGGAATTTCTCTTGGACTGGACCATGAGGGGGAATTATTGTATACAGATGCCTAGTGAGTGTCAGTTCATTATCTCTTCCAGGTTATATCATGAGATCCATGGATAAATTCCTCATTTTGATGCTTGGAGGGGATTTGGGGCCTATTATTCCAATGTTGACAGTTTTGGCCCTCATAGGTTTGTGTTATCTTTACCTCCCTTAAAGAGGTTTGATCCTTTGGTCTAGGTGGTTAGACCTTGTAACCCAGTTTTGAGACTTGATCGGGAGGGGTAGGTGATAAACTTAAAGGCTATTAGTTTTGATGTATACCCTTATAGGTCAATATCCCATTTGATCAATGGAAACTAGTGAGTCATGTTGGGCCAGGTTTATGGATGCATATTTAAGAAGTGAGCTTAGTTATATGATCATTTGAGACCAATTCAAAGTTTTTTATTAGGTTTTGTGGCATAAGAATATTGATTCCTTTGGATTTTGATGAAGCGCCTAGGGTTCTTTGGTATCAAAACTAGCTTTGACAGGCCGGAATGTTTGGATGTATAGCTATGTTGAATAGTGTTTCTACTATTGTTAATGTAGTCAGATCACAGATAGATTCTCGGGACTAAAATGATGTTTGGTGATTGGAGTTCATGGAATACATGTTTGACACATGTGAGGTTATCAATTTTTAAGAGGGTTTTCAAGAGATATTCTTACTTGTTTGGACTAAATTCCTATGTAGCATAGTCATCTCATCCTTGTGATGGATAACTCATAGAAGCATGATTCAGGATATGATGGTACATGTCGGTTTCATCCGGTTCCATTTAAATCATATATTAGTGAGTGGGCATGTGTGATCTAAGGGTAGATGTTTTCAAAGAATTTTCATGGGAATGGTTACTTAGGATTTCTAGTTAAATGAGGAATGTACCTATTAGGTAGAGAGGACCTCAAAAACAAATCAGGTGTCATGAAATGGGTGACCTGTGGCTATACTTGGACACACGTTTTTGGGAGAAGTGGTGTTGGGAGTTGGTTAAAGGCAAGTATAGTCTATTTTGATGTGGGCGTGGCTCATAGAGATATTTACACATCTATCGATGTAATCTTAGTGTACATCTATTCAATGATGATCATGCTCTCTCTTTATATCATCCTGAGTACACTCAGAGAGCATTGACTCTACATCGGGCTTCTTTTATTTTTAAATATCATTCAGAGTTAGTTATGGAATCTTTTTATGTTTCTATCAAGGAGTGTTATAAGGTAATATATATTTTTAGGAGTGTATTGTTGGCCATTTGAGGGTGGTGACCCTCATTTTTAGTTGAAATTCATTGTTTTTCATGGGCTGTTAAGCTCAAGGTTTAATTTTGAGGCAATGATAGGGGTATTCCTATGGTGGGGAGTACCAGATCAGTTGTAGTTAAAAATATCCCATGTAGTATATATTTATTGACATTGTGAGACTAGTTGATGTATGGTTGAGATAGTCTAATTTTGCAGATTCTTGGGATGAGACCATGGCTATTGTTTGACCACCAAGGCTTCTTAGGGACAACAAGGTTTATGGTGGGGAGGCTGTAATAACCCTATTTTTTATAATCTGGAAATGTGAGTAGAAATTTGATTTTTTTCATTCACATGATTTTTAGCAATAAAACAATCATTTTCCTTTTAATATGACCTGAGATAATTTTTTTTACCACCCTCTTTGTCCTATAATAGAATTCTTACCATAGGACCATAGTTTGGTGGAATTTTGAACAGACTAGATATTTATGGAAATATTAATATTTAATATTTAATTAATTAAATATTAATTTATTCGAATGCATTATTTTGACCATGTCTTTTTAAAGGATAATTTAATTGATATTCTATATTCTCTATTGAGTCTGAAATAGGGATTTTTTCCTAGGTGGGACATAAACTCGGGTCGGGCGCTAAGACCAATCTTAGCCCCTTTTTCCTTTTCTTTTCTTTTATTCATTTTCTTTGTTTTATTTTCTTTTCCTTCCTTGGATTATAATGTAAACCCCTTAGGTACTCCATCTCATGACCAAGAGAGAAGAGGGAGAGGGAGACATATGAAGAGATGTATGGTAAGAGAGGTAATTCCATGGTGCTCAGGAGGTGTCAGATCATCGTGCAGTAGCCATCGATCATGGAAATGGGAGAAGCTTCATCAAATTCTGCCCTAATGTATTTCATTTTTATGTTTTGTTATAAATCCCCATAGATTTACTGTTTTCAAGTTGTAAACCCCAATTATTACTGCTTAGGACCCCTTGAGGTTTGATCTATAAATTTTGGGGAGAAATGGGATTTGGGTCCTATTTAAAGGTTTCCCATTTGGAAACCCAGATCACATGGTGTGAAGTTTAGGAACACACCTCTTATGTTATTCACATTTGAGGAAGATTTTATTTTTAGAAGTAACTTTCATGTATGGGGTATGTATTCTATGTACTGGGACTCATCCGTGAAGCCGAGTACCCAACCAGACAGTCCTTGAATGGGTACTTGGATGTGCACAATACACGACCAAACCTTGAGTTTTTCGACACACTATGTAAAAGTTCCCAACCTAGAAGAATAAATGGACAAGAACCCCATGTAGGGTTCACCGTAATACCCTATGAGGTTCACACACCATGTAGAAGTACACATATAGATTATATATAGGGTCAGGACATGTGAGGTACATGGGTATGTGCCACTTGTTGGGTACATAATTGTACATATCTTACACACCATGTGCATGATCTTTACACACCATTTTTGATGGATTTCATTCCCATGTGAGGATTTTAGGGAACACACTATGCGCAAAGGTAAACACACACTTTACTCCTCCTTTTTAACCCTTTTGAGGTTTTTGTTTGTTTATGACCAGGATTCAGAATTGAGCACTTGAGTCATCCATTTTGAGTGTCTTTACACATAAATCATTATGGTGATACCCTTAGGGTGATTTTAGGAATCTTAGAAGGTTTTTTGGGTGTTTTATTAAATGGATAGTTTCATCCTCTGGTAATTGAATCCAATAATCTTTTTAGAGTGATACCACTTTGATCCTAGATTATCCTTGAGATATATCTCTTGACTAATGCTTTCATAGATCATCCTTTGAAGATGTATCCCTTGAGAGATATTCCATTTTGTCCTAGGAGTCCATGATATTATTTATTCCTTGGGATCCCCTATAGGATGCCTCTACTAATGATTCGACCTAGAGGATCTTATGTTGGATGTATCTATCTTATTACGGTATTGATTGTCCCTTGTGGGATGACTTTTCTTATATGGTGTCTCAAGGGATCACATATAGGATCCCATTAATTTTATACAATTTTGAGGATCCCATGTAGGATTACTCTTCCTGTGAACACTTTTATTGAGGGTCCCATGTATGATGCCTATTTATATGTACCGTTCTGAGGATCCCTTGTAAGATGCCTCTATTTTCTTACCATTGGAGGATCCCATAGGGAATTATTCCTTTCAAATTCACTATTGCGTATCCAGAGTAGGATGACTCACTATGATATGAATTGATGGATACATTGAGTGCCCTGATGTCATACTAACCCTGAGCTAGTACATCAGGCTTGGGTAGATATGGTAGTGGGTGTCACCTTTGAAATTGGGTTGAAACTTGTAACCTTTTGAGGTTATGGAGGTAGTGGTGGGTTTTTGTGTTTTGAAACCCTCACTCTTTTGTTTATGAATTCACATGGTTATTGTTGACGCATCTTTGACAACCAGATATTCTTACTGGTTTTTGGCCGATGATCCTGATGTGATGTGACTTTCTTTTTTGGGATGCCTGGACATATTTCCAGGGATCCATATTCTAAACCTTGTTATTGTTTGTTATTTTATTAAGATGTCTATATGTGTTTCCTATTATCATGATTCTTATCCTTTTATTTTATTTTTATATTATTATTTGGGAGATTATATGTACTTACTAGGGTCTGGATCTTAAGATTATTGATTATGTTATTTGAGCATCGTTTCCCTAGTGATTTGATACTCATGGATTATTACAATCTCCCAATGATGGGTATGATTACACTCTCCCTGATTGATTTCTTGATCATAGTGTTAAACATAGTGTTTCACATTATTGTTTGGATACTTGTGAATGATTACACTCTCCTAGGTGATGAGGGTGATTATGCTCTCCCTGATCAATTTCTTGATCTAGGTGGTAGACATGGACCTCCTCACCATTAATTTGAAATATAATAGACAGATTATTATACTCTCCTCGATCGATGCTTGCGATTCTACCTAGGTTCAGGTGGATGCACAATTACTACTATACCCATAGGTAATTATAGGGGATGGGGATGTTGATCCATTTATATGAATGAATGCCAAGCATGAACTTGGATCTGGATAGAATTCCACTTACAGATATCCTAAGGGCCATCCCCTTAGAGTTCATACAAGTTCCAATGTTGTGACCACCTATGGACTAAGACTTAGGGATCAAACATCAGACTGTATTTATGTGGATTTAGTGGAATGAAATCCATCTTAGAGACCATTAATATCATTTTCCATTATTATATGAAATCCTTTATTTTAATGATTAGAGGTGAGTGTGGTTAAACACAAGGCTAGGAAATGTATCCCCTTGTGGTGATGTGCCTGGCTCGGAGACATGTTTCATGTTGGGTGAAGCAAGTATCACCGATCAAGATCACAATCCCAAGGAACAAATTAATTATCACTGCTTGAGTGGTACAACATCCATCTAAATTCCCTTTTCAAAGGACATCCAGAAGTTCATGATTACGGACCCAACAATCGACTATTGTTGATTTATGCTACTTTCTCCTTAATCATGTATATACATATGTGTGTGTGTGTGTGTGGCGTCACATCTCCTGGTTGATTGGGATCACGGACCCAAGTATTGACTGTGGTTTAACATGATTTATTTTATTTATCATTTAAATTGTGTCTCAGCTAGGTTAATCGTATTGCATGATCATGCACTTATGATAGTAGATTTATAGGTTGATCATTGGGGTGGTATAATGAGATTATTTCTCACCCCTGTAGGTTCACCTCGATTTTCATGCAGACCATATGTATTATTTTTAGGATGATCATATCTTTCATGGTAGATAGGTATGATTTTCAATATATCATGATTGAGTGGATATTCTCATGTGTATATTCTTTAATCTGGGTGGAGCATCTCAACAGTGTATTGGATATTGAGAATGTGGTCTAGCTCGGAGTAATAAAGAGATCCCTGAACATTTCTTTCCGTTTCCTTTATGTACCCCTTGTAACACCCCATGATTTCATATTACGTTATTTCTTCAAAGTAATTCAATAACTTTCACTACATGCAACACCGAGTTCAAGCGCACCACAACTTACCAAACTAGTCGTTCAAAAGCAGTTATGAATAGTATTAACTGAATTTTTAACTTTATATAATTCTTATAATTTTAGAATCCATATTATGAGTTTTTTAGACATAATGTAAGAACAAATACATTTTTTTTCAGATAAAAGAAGTATTTTTTAAAAAATATACTTTTATCACCTTTTAATGGTGAACTATTTTTAAATCCAATATTTGAAACTTTTATATATTCAATTTGACAAAATAAACTTCTTCTTTAGAATTGGGACATAAGAATTTAGTTTCAGGAATTTTTTTGTGATTTTATAATAACATTCATATTTGGGTGAATAGTGAAAAATATTATAACTGAAAACAATTTTTTTAATAAAAATAATTTATAGTGTTAAATTATAAATTTTAATGATTTGGAAGTATAAATGGATTATATTTTTAACATTTAATCCAATTCTGGTCATTTTAAGTAATTTCACATTGAGATTGGACATAAAGAAGTGTCAATCTTTTGATAGTTACTGTTTCTTAAAAATACGCATGTTGGTTTTGACAATGAGAATTAATTTTAAATTAATAAATTCAACTTCTATGTTTTGAACTTGGTAAAATAGACTTCATTTTTGGATTTTGGAATATCGAAACTAGCCAATGGTGAATTTTTTGTATTTTTCTGAAAATGTTCAATTTTTGATGAATAGTGAAAAACACAGAGTTATCTTTTAAAACTGAATTTTTATTTAAATAATTATTTATTTTATTTAAATTTATTTCAGGTCAAAATAGATACATAATACCTATATAAGTTCAATGTAATTCACTGGATTCAGTTTATAATAATTTTAGATATATAAAAAATTTATTGAACTTTTCACTTGCTTTTTCCCACCTCCTAGGAAAATTTTCAAATTTACATAAAACATAATTTTACCGCTTCTGTGAGTTTAATTTCTAAAATCCGAGAGACACGGTTAATATCAAGGAGTAAAATGTGGTTGAATAAGATAAAAATAATTTTTTGTGAATAGTAACGTTTTATTTTTATTTACATAGGTTAAAAGTAAATAGGGTAATTAAGGGTAAAAATGATATTACTATTACCCTAACACATGTCCTAATTCTATTGTATAAGTGTAATTCGACCAAAAACAAACATAGAAATAAAATATGACCCTTTAGGTCCACATGGATTAGATTAAGACATTTATTATTATTTTATTTAAAGAAGAGTTAAAAGAGTTAAAATCAAAGTTTAATGACTAAACCAATTTTAATATAGGGTTATAAATAAGATAAATTAGACTATAAATATTCATTATAAATATAAAAATATTTCCTACATAATGGTATTTTATTTATTATTTTTAGATATTAAATAATTAAATTTATTAATGACATAATGATGATGTAGTGATTACCTTATTAATGAAAGAATCAAATAAATGGTATTATAAATATTATAATAAATATAATTTCAAAGTTTTTTATGACATCTATGAATTTTCTAGGTGAATATGACATGTTATGATTGATTCAAATTTTTTTTGAAGTAATCATGCTGTTATTATTTTAACAAAACAAAATACCAAATAGTGTCAAAATTGACATAAAATAGTTTTTAAAAAATATTATATTATTAATTGATATAATGGTCCTAAAAATCTAAGGTTCGGCCAAAAGACTTATATAATAATATATATGAAATTAATGATCCAATTGGGGTTCGATTGGAAGTATATAGTAAGTTTATTAACCATATAGTGTAAGAATACAAGAAGACGCGGTAAAAGTTAAATTATTTAACATAGAGTTAAATATAAATGATAAGGTTAAAATGGTAACCTAAACTTGTCTAAAACATATTGGTTGAGTTTTTTTTCAACCCATACCCACCTTATACTATTAATAATAAATTTGTTATCCATTATAAACCAAATATGAATTTATTATAAAATAATATTTTAATTTTTTTCAAAGGTTCCCCTCACCCCTCTTATAAAAGGGCACTTCCCCTTCTCTCAAATTCACACCTCCAAATCCATTTGGCTCAGCCAAAATCTTCTCAAATACACTCTAAACTATCCTTACTTCATCCTAGAGGCCCTACTTTATTCATAAATCCAACTTAAGGAGCCCTTTTTATCAAATCAAAAGGAAGAACCCGAAGAAGAGGTAATAATTTCACCACCCTCTTTCAAGTTCTGTTCTTCTTCCACTTCTTCTTTATTTTTTATTTCCATTATAAAATAATAACTCCAGTATATTATATATATTGTGATGTTATTATAAATATTTAACAACTATATTCATTATTATATCCATCTTATGAATGATAATGTCACCATGCGTGCATACGTACGGCTTACCGTCTCCACGTCGTGGTGTAATTTGTTATTCAACACTATGTTATTTGGATGGATATAATGATGATTAATATGTATATAAATAATAAAAATAACATGATAATGTATCTGTAAAATTAATATACCATCTAATTACACACCTTTAATGAAATGATATTGTCGCTCGTGCGTACGTACGGATTACCGTCTCCACGACGCGATGAGATTCATTTCCACGTCCATCGTACATCGACGATTATAAAAATATATATTACTAATAAGTATGTAATATATGACATAATAAGTCTAATGAATATATATATATATATATGTGTGTGTGTGTGTGTGTTTGTGTGTGTGTGTGTGTACTTATATATATCTTATTCAATTAGTTCTGTTCATTACGATATGAAAATGGAAACAACGTTTATGCGTACGTACGGACTACCGTCTCCATAAACGGTGTTTTTCATTTCATATATAAATGTCTATTATACATATTTATATTCTAAATATATATGATATATAAATCATGTTTTATATTCTGGAAGTATTTAAATCTTGATCTAAGTGATACAATCAAGAGTAACAAGTTAAAACACGTACGATAATGAAAACAATTATTACCCAAAATGTTAATTTAACATGGAAATTATTATTAAATGGGTAGTATAAAGTACTAAATGAATCATGTATGATATCATAAATATTAATATGGTTCTGTTATAATTTAACACTAATAGAAAAACAGGTATTTGCGACGGGCTATTTGCGACGGGATCCCGTCGCAAATAGCCCGTTGCTAAAAACGCCGTCGCAACTACACTTATTTACGACGGATCCGTCGCTAAAGACTTTTTTTGCGGCGGGCATTCTCCCCGTCGCAAATAGTATTCCATATTTTTGTAAAAAACTTTTAAAACAGTTTTTGCGACGGGACCCGTCGCAAATAGCTTTTGCGACGGTTCCGTCGCAAAAACTCTTTTTTAAAAAAATAAAAAAAATTAATAATACTAGTATTTGCGACGGGAGTCGGGACCCGTCGCAAATACTTTTTTTTTAAAAAAAATAAAAAACTATTAATAATACTAGTATTTGCGACGGGCATAGTATCCCGTCGCAAATACTATAAAAAAAATAAAAAAAATAAATTATTAATAAATTATTTTAATTAATATAATAATAGAATTATAATTTACAAATGAAAATAATAAATTATTTTAATTACTATAATAATAGTAGAATTATAATTCAAAAATAAAAATAATAGAATATTAATAAATAATTTAATTAATATAATAATATTACAATTATAATTCATAAATAAAAAAAATATTAATAAGTTATTTTAATTAATATAAAAATAATAGAATTATTTTACATTCAAATATTAAAATAATTCAAGTATTACAAAAAAATAATTAAATTATAATATTATAAAATTTTAATATATATATAAAATTTTAATATATATATATAATTTTAATATATATATAAAATTTAATATTATAAAATATAAATAATATTATTATTCATATTAATATTGTTATTTAAAAATATAATATTATTAATATTTTATAATGAGACAGAAACTACGAATAGAAAAAAAAATATTTTGATTTCACAAATTTTATAACAGAAATACAAACTCTAATATGAAGGAGGGGGGGAGGGGGGGGAGGTGGGGGATCTGCAGATGGTGGTGGAGGAAACTCCATCCCTAAAGCATGAGTGAGTCGGCGCATGTACTCCATCTGCTCCTGATGCTGCTGCTGCCACCGACTCGTCTGCTCCTCGTACAGCTGCTACTGGCGTCGATGCTCCTCCTCATGCTGCTGACGCATCTGCTCCTGCTCCTGTCGGAGACTCTCTATCTGTGCAGTCTGAGATCGCAACTGATCCTCATACTGTGTAGAAGAAGATGCACGAGCTCCTCTCGAGCTGGATGCCGACATCGCAGCACTGCCATAATAATCTCCGGGAGTCAGTCGAGAGACGATACCAACTACCCGGCCCTTCTCGAAGGCATACTGGGTGGCCTGCATCCATGCCGCCTCATCAAACTGATGGGCAGTGGTCTGATCTGATGACTCGGCCTGACTCTCAGGCCGGGCCTGTGCCGCTGCGGCCTCATATGACTCCTATAGTTGCAATTTAAATTTAAAATTGTGAATATATTATATGCAGTTAATTTTTAAACTTGAAAACAAATAATACTGACCACGATGTGATACTGAAGATCACCTCTGAGCTCCCCAGTAGCAGGATCACTGTACATCCTCCGATATACGTCGTACTCTGTAATATCGGGGTGCTCGACAGCCTATAAGAATAAAAAATAAACTGTTAATATTTATAGTTATATAAAATATTTATAAATAATGTACGTACCAGATGCTGTCTATGAGTACTGAAAGAACGACTCCCTGCTCGATGAGTCACCTCCTGTATCCCCCGATTCTGCCTCTCCACCGATGATCTCCTCTGAAAGGCACCACTCAACCAGTGCGCACATAATCCATCCCATACATGGGATGAAATATACTCTGGTCGGTGTGCTCTACATGACTCCTCAAAATCTGACACTCCTGCTTTCTTCATCGTAGCTTTTCTTAAATTGTGCAAAAACTGACGAAGACAATCACGCATGGCCACCTCCCATGCCTCGTGGATGGCGTCACGCATGGTATCCTCGATCGGATACCATAAACCCTACAAATAAATCAAAATATCAAGTTAGAAATGAAATAATTTTCAAAATAAAATTATTTATTTACGTACGTACCAACCAATGGCCGAACATGGCCTGCTGCACATCAATGGGAATCTGCTCCCATGTGGTCCACGGCTGAGAGAAATAGTTGCGCAAAATAGCGCTGCCCTGTCCGACTGCTATATGCGGAAAACTGAAAAAATAATAAACATTTATTATGTGAATAGATTAATGAAATCTTAGTCAAATCCACAGGTTATCACACAGGTTATCACACCTCCGGGTGCGTGGATCAAACCCAAGACGTGGACGTCGCTCGGGGACGGGGTCAGGAATCATCAATCGTGCAAGACCGCGCCCCCTCCGCGTACTCCCTGGAGCGCCTGCAGGCTGAGGGTCATCTGCCAGCAACTCATCCGCATCGAAAGGCAGGTCAGCCTCCGCCAACTCACGAAATGTGGCCTCGTCCATCTGAAACAGAAAATGTTAATGTTATCAAATAATTGATAATTACTATTATATATACATATATACATATTATGATTGTATATAAATACCATGGAATTCTATAAGTGTTCATCTTCATCATCATCTTCATATATGTCAATGTCATCTTCATATTCCTCCTCAACATCATCGATATCCATTCGAGTTGCAGTTGCTTCATCTCTTACCATTTCAAATTCACGTGTGACATCATTAACATCATCGTCATCACCGACTCTTAAATGTGGGGTGTCGTCATCGATACTCATGTCTCTTTGTAAAAAAGATTGATTTTGAGTACTCTCTTGAAAAACTTCAATTCTTTGCACATCAGTGAAAGCCCTTTCACTTTGACTAAACTGATTGTCTCGAATTTTGATTTTTATTACACTCCACCAATCAGTCAAGTCTCTTGATGTTGCACAGTACTTTGCATAATAAACTTGATATGCCTGTTGAGCCAATAAGAATGGTTCATTTACTGCGAGAACACTTTTACATTTAATATCGATGATTCCATGAGTCGGATGAACACGCACGCCTCTCTCTGTATCCAACCACTGACATTTGAACATGGTTATGTAATGTTGTCCAAGATAACAGAGTTCAATGATTTCATCAAGTATGCCATAAAAGTCAACTTCATTTTCTCGATGATGAGATCCTCTCAAGCTAACTCCACTGTTCATTGTTTTTTTCGATTCCCCATATGCATGTGTGTGGAATCGAAATCCATTCACCACATATGCATTATAAGTTTTAACAAGTTTGGAAGGTGGGTTACTCAATACACATAGCCGTTTGTCAATTTTATCAGCATGTCGAGACACCTGAAGATTTGTGAAATAATTATCAATATAGTAAACTATACATTGAATGAGTTTCTAAAAGATAAAGAATTTATGTTACCAGTTTTTGAAACCACTGAGAGAAATTTTTCAGTCGACGTTCTTCGAGAGCAGCTGCTGTAATTTGTGGAATTTGTTTCTTGATATGATTATCATACAACCTATAAAAACCAAAGTTATTTACTGTAACATAAATGATAGAATAAGTGATATAAACACTTACAGTACAACTGATGTCATCTCTTCACAGTTGAGCAGAACATACGTATGAGCTCTATGATGTTCATCATCTGAAAGCCAGCGTTCAGAAACTCCACCAAAACCAAGCTCTGACTGGTTGAAAACAGATAATTGATTGTCGATTTCATCAATATTCCTCTCATTCCGTCCCATTCGGTTGTGTTTTGAAGGATACTCAGATTCAAAATAATGGGAGCAGAAAAAAGATATTTCCTCTTGCAAATAAGCTTCTGCAATAGATCCTTCAACAGATGCTTTGTTGCGTACTTTTCTTTTCAATTTTTGCATGCATCTTTCAAATGGGTACATCCATCGAAACTGTACCGGACCTCCACATTTGGCTTCATATGGCAAATGTAACATCAAATGTTCCATTGAGTCGAAGAAAGACGGCGGAAATATTTTTTCAAGTTTACATATAATTACAACAACATCTTTTTCAAGTTTGCCTAGAGCATCATAATCTGCCGTAGCCACACAAATTTCCCGAAAAAAATGAGACATGTCTGTAATTTGCAGGTAAAACATTTCCTTCGGGTAACAGTGTTTTCAGCAAAGAAAATATCTGGTCAAAACAGGTGTTTGACATTCCGTTATCTGATTTGATAGCCATAAATTTTGCAACTGCTTCTAATTTGCTCATCTTGCAGCCAGGATATAATGCATCCTCAGCAGACTTCAACAACTCATAAAACATGTTACAAATATTGATAATTTTGATATTATATTGATTTTTTATTATTTTAATAATACTAATATAATTTTTTCATAAACATTAATTATATAATAATAACATTATTACATTATTAGTATATTTTATTATTAATATTAAAATAACATAATTTTTTATATTATATACAATTCTCCTTTCATCTGTGTGTTTAACATTCTGTCTCCACATGTAATATTCGCATTCACTTTCACCTCTCCATTGGCGAGTAGGTTGATAATTTTGAAAAAGAATGCGAATATTACATGTGGAGACAGAAAACACACAGATGAAAAGAGAATTGTATATAATATAGAAAATTATATTATTTTAATATTAATAATAAAATATACAAATAATTTAATAAGGTAATTATTCCAAATTATTGGTAAGTATTTCAAATTATTGGTAAGTATTTCAAATTATTGGTAATTATTCCAAATTATTGGTAATTATTCCAAATTATTGGTAATTATTCCAAATTATTGGTAATTATTCCAAATTATTGGTAGTTATTCTTAATTTTTGGTAGTTATTCCTAATTATTGGTAAATATTGGTAATTATTGGTAAATATTGGTAATTATTAGAAAATATTGGTAATTATTGGTAATTATTGGAAAATATTGGAAAATATTGGTAATTATTGGTGATTATTGGTAATTATTGGTGATTATTGGTAATTATTGGTGCTTATTGGTAATCATTGGTGATTATTGGTAATTATTGGTGATTATTGGTAATTAATACTAATTATTGGTAACTAATACTAATTATTGGTAATTAATACTAATTATTGGTAATTAATAATCATTATTACTAATTATTGGTAATTATTACTAATTATTCCTAATTAATACTAATTATTCCTAATTATTCCTAATTATTACTAATTATTGTTAACTATTACTAATTATTGTTAATTATTACTAATTATTACTAATTATTACTAATTATTTCTAATTATTACTAATTTTTTCTAATTATTACTAATTATTGCTAATTATTAGTAATTATTGCTAATTATTACTAATTATTGCTAATTATTATTAATTATTGATAATTATTAATAATTATTGATAATTATTGGTAATTATTACTAATTATTGTTAATTATTGGCAATTATTGTTAATTATTACTAAATATTGGTAATTATTACTAAATATTGGTAATTAATACTAATTATTGGTAATTAATACTAATTATTGATAACTAATACTAATTATTGGTAATTAATACTAATTATTGGTAATTAATACTAATTATTGGTAATTAACACTCATTATTACTAATTATTGGTAATTATTAATAATTATTGATAATTATTAGTAATTATTGATAATTGTAGGTAATTATTACTAATTATTGTTAATTATTGGCAATTATTGTTAATTATTACTAAATATTGGTAATTATTACTAAATATTGGTAATTAATACTAAATATTGGTAATTAATACTAATTATTGATAATTAATACTAATTATTGGTAATTAATACTAATTATTGGTAATTAATACTAATTATTGGTAATTAATACTAATTATTGGTAATTAATAATCATTATTACTAATTATTGGTAATTATTACTAATTATTCCTAATTAATACTAATTATTCCTAATTATTCCTAATTATTACTAATTATTGTTAATTATTACTAATTATTGCTAATTATTACTAATTATTGCTAATTATTACTAATTATTGCTAATTATTACTAATTATTTCTAATTATTACTAATTATTTCTAATTATTACTAATTATTTCTAATTATTACTAATTATTGCTAATTATTAGTAATTATTGCTAATTATTAGTAATTATTGCTAATTATTATTAATTATTGCTAATTATTATTAATTATTGCTAATTATTATTAATTATTGATAATTATTAGTAATTATTGATAATTATTAGTAATTATTGATAATTATTGGTAATTATTACTAATTATTGTTAATTATTACTAATTATTGTTAATTATTGGCAATTATTGTTAATTATTACTAAACATTGGTAATTATTACTAAACATTGGTAATTAATACTAATTATTGGTAATTAATACTAATTATTGGTAATTAATACTAATTATTGGTAATTAATACTAATTATTGGTAATTAATACTAATTATTGGTAATTAATACTAATTATTGGTAATTAATAATCATTATTACTAATTATTGGTAATTATTACTAATTATTCCTAATTAATACTAATTATTCCTAATTAATCCTAATTATTCCTAATTACTTCTAATTATTCCTAATTATTCCTAATTATTACTAATTATTGTTAATTATTACTAATTATTGTTAATTATTACTAATTATTACTAATTATTTCTAATTATTACTAATTATTTCTAATTATTACTAATTATTTCTAATTATTACTAATTATTGCTAATTATTACTAATTATTACTAATTATTACTAATTATTGCTAATTATTATTAATTATTGATAATTATTAGTAATTATTGATAATTATTAGTAATTATTGATAATTATTGATAATTATTACTAATTATTGATAATTATTACTAATTATTGGTAATTATTGGCAATTATTGTTAATTATTACTAAATAGTGATAATTATTGGTAATTATTAATAATTAATACTAATTATTGGTAATTAATACTAATTATTGGTAATTAATACTAATTATTGGTAATTAATACTAATTATTGGTAATTAATACTAATTATTGGTAATTAATACTAATTATTGGTAATTAATACTAATTATTGGTAATTAATACTAATTATTGGTAATTATTACTAATTATTCCTAATTAATACTAATTATTCCTAATTATTACTAATTATTACTAATTATTGTTAATTATTCCTAATTATTACTAATTATTGTTAATTAATACTAATTATTGGTAATTAATACTAATTATAGGTAATTATTACTAATTATTGTTAATTATTGTTAATTATTACTAATTATTGTTAATTATTCCTAATTATTACTAATTATTGGTAATTAATACTAATTATTGGGAATTAATACTAATTATAGGTAATTAATACTAATTATTGGTAATTATTACTAATTATTACTAATTATTCTTAATTATTGATAATTATTGATAATTGTTCCTAATTATTAGTAATTAAATGAATAATTATCAATAATTAGAAATAATTACCAATAATTACAAATAATAACATTATTAATATATTTTATTATTAATATTAAAATAATATAATTTTCTAATTTATATACAATTCTTTTTTGATCTGTGCGTTTTCTATCTCCACATACAAATAATACATGTGAAGACAGCAAACACACAGATCAAAAAAGAATTGTATATATATAAAAAATTATATTATTTTAATATTAATAATAAAATAAACTAATAATGTAATAATGTTCTTATTCCTAATTATTGGTATTTATTACTAATTATTAATATTTATTCTTAATTATTAAAAATTATTACTAATTATTCCTAATTACCATTAACTATAAACAATACTAATAATTTAAATTTATTAAGTAATAAAACAATGTAAACATAATTAAATTACAACTAATTAATAATAATTGAAACTAATAAAAAATTGAAAATAAATAAAAAATTAAAAATAAATAAAAAATTAAAATGAAGATAAATACCTTGAAAATTGATCTGTTCTGATCGTTCTTCAAAACTTTAATATCAGCTCCGGAGAAAAAAATTAAACTGGAGAAAAACTCAACTCTAGAAATATAATTTTGAGAGAAGGAGAAGATAAGGAATGAGAATGAAATGAAAAAAACGGATGGGGGTATTTATAGGTTAGATTATTTGCGATGGGCCCATTTGCGACGGGATTCCCGTCGCAAATAGTATTATTTGCGACGGTACCCGTCGCAAATACCTTAGCCAACATTTATTACGGTCAACCGGAAAATAGTTATTTGCGACGGGTCCCGTCGGAAATAACCCCTGCCGACATAGTATTAGCGACGGGGGAATATTCCCGTCGCAACTACCTTTTACCGCCGCCGGTTTTTTGCGACGGGAATATTCCCCCGTCGCAAATAAGTTTCCCGCGATTTGGCGCGCATCGCGGGAAAACTATTTGCGACGGGGAAAGCAATCCCGTCGCAAAAGCCTCCTTATTTGCGACGGGGAAATACCCCCGTCGCAAATAAGTTTTTAACATGACTATTTGCGACGAGATTTATTCCCGTCGCAAATAACCCGTCGCAATTGCTCATTTTTCCCGTAGTGTAATAACATACTATGATCTTCATACAAGAGGTTAAACGTACCCTCGACTAAAGGAAAGTGCAAGGTAAGGGTTAATTCCTCAATCTCATTATTATCCGAGATTGTTTATGTGAAAGTCCTTTCGGGGACATATTTATCATCCATGTCCATTTTTCATAAAAATGATTTCAAGATGAATATTTTAAGGATTTATGAAAGGTACTCTTTATAAATATCATAATTTTAAATGTTTTAAAGATTTATCTTTCTAAATCTTTTTAATTAATGTTCATGTTTTCAAAATGATTTTTAGGATTTATTTATATGGACATGAATGTTTTGAAATGATAATTATTTTCAAAATATTCAATGTGGTATGTGACACTTTGATTCAAAAATCTATTTTAAATTACTTCCTATATGAATGTGTGGCTTTAATATGATTTTTACAAAAAGGATATTACTCTCAAAAAGTTTTACTCATCATTTTCAACTATGTCAGTATCCTTTACTGGATATTATTTTTGATTGAGTTTGATTTACTATAATACAATATTCCATATTGTATTGAATGAGTTATGATATGTTTGACTGTGGATGTTCTATTTTTATACCATTCACGGTTTAAGGCTAATGTATTGACATTTCGTATACTAGTTTTAATATGAATGTTTATGTTATGTTTCAACTATTAAATTGAGGAATGTAGTGGACTTAGTAAGTGACGGGTGGAGCCCTCTATAGCTCCTTTATGCATCAGCAGGTCTCTTGATAAAAACAAGTGTCTTGGCCCAAGGCCTTGACAAATTTTTTTTTAGTCTTGGAACGAGTCCTTGAGTATGTGGTAATCATGTCCGGTATTAGGCATTCCCTCATTTTGAAATTAGATATTACATGTGATTATTTGACTAGTATAATATCCATGTGCATTTTTATATGGTAATTTTTGATTTATGTTTATCATAATATGTTCAATTTTATGTTTAAAAGGCTGTTGTTTTTATTACACATCTTGCCTTAAAATTTTATAGCTTCCACTAAATTATTTACCCTTACTGAGCATATGATATCACCCCTTTCTTATGTTTTATTTTCCCAGGATTCCAAAAAGTGTATTATAATTGATATCCAGGGTTAAGCTACAGGAAAAAATGCAATTATCAAAGAACTATCTATTCTGTTATTCATGTTTCAAATTCTAATGTAAAGTTAATGTTTGTAATCTATTTTTCAAGACTGCTAAACTGATCAGTCCTTTGGGACATGATTCCTTGTAATCGTTCCAATGTATTAAAATAATGCACCGGCTCTAGGTAACTGGGGTTGGGTCATTACAGTTGGTATCAGAGGAAGTTTATAAATAACCTTGGAAGCTAGATTTAGATAAACACTGATTAGAGCACATAGACTTAAGATATACTTTGAAGATTGGTATAGAAGTACTTCCTAGAATTTTGGTGATGTAGAGATTTTTTGAGTATTCCAAGAAAATATATCCCTGTCCAGATATGAGCAGGTAGAGGCGGCTCTGGCACAGATGTACCTAGGGGTAAAACCCGAAAACACCACTTTGAGCTAGACTCGAACGGGAACTGGTGCACGAAAACGGGCCTTGCTGCACTCTTGGTAACGACACTCCTAGGGGATTTGCTTAGGATAATTATTGTTTTCTTTACAAACCACTATGAAGGGTTTATGAGTATATATCTCCTCAAAGAAAACATTTTTGTGATTATGGATTATATCCATAAACTGTTCAATTTACGTTAGGTATTTTATATGTTTTGAATAATGAATTGCAATTCATAAACTGACCTAGTGTATGGCATTGTTTAGAAACGGTGCCCAGTAGAAGGGATGAGAACTCCAGCAATATGTATGATCCAAAGAGTAAGAAGGTTCATATCATTCATGGTATTAAGCCAAAAGTTTGAAGTGAAATCGTCTCTCGTGTATTCTCAACATATGAAGCAATAATATCATGTGTTAATAAGATCAATAAATAATTCTCTAAATCTTATGGCTTTGAGGGGAAGTCCGAGAAGAAAAGGATGGTAGAAAGAAAGATGGATAAATGGAATAAGGGAAAGAATTATTTTCTAATATGTGATAAATGTGGAATGAATCACCTTGGTAAATGCTTGATGGGAATGGGAGTTAGCTATAAGTGTGGAGAAAAAGGACACCAAGTACGTGATTGTCTGGGTAAGAAAATGTTTTCAAATGTAAAATGCTTCCTCTGCAAGGCGTTGAGACACTACGTGAATCAATGACCCACTCATAAGAGTATACCGCAAATTATGTTATTGGATAATAATCAAGTTATGATACTACCTCAGATGAAGAAGAATGACTAGTGTTCTTATGTTGTTATTATAGAATTATTTCATTTGAGTGTTGTATCAAGAGTATACTGGTTATATGAATTATGGAGATAAATAAGGATTTTACTGCAGTACTATTTCATTGGGAATTTGAGATTATATAGTCCTGATACTAAGGTAGTAATTTTGGAATAATAGATGGTTGATTTTGGTAATTTAGGATGTTGCGGTGTTGTAAAAGAATACATGATGAAGGTATTCACATGTTATTACCTGGAAAAAAGGATCCTCATTATGTTTTAATTCCTTATAAACTTTGGAATGAGAGTTTGGATATAATTATTTTCGATAATTCTAATGGTTTAAATGGATTATGTTTGAAATTGGATACTATTGTTAAGGTTATTTTTGGATTGCCGTAAAAAGGACAACCTGGAGGTCGGGCGGCAACCCGTCAAGTCTGGCAAGGCCGCGAGACTTGAACCCACAACCGAAGGGAGGCAAGGGTGTATCACCTATCACTGACCCACATGATTTCCTGGATTGTATAATGTAGTTTTTATTTAAAATGTCTGATAGGTGAATTATAAATTCATTATTTTTGGAACCGTATATTGTTAGGATAAATAAAATATTTTTTTTTGAAATATTTTGCAGGGAAAGATGAGTTTGTGGTAGGAATTAGTTAAAGGATGTAACTCTACTTGTCAAGTATATATATATATATATCCCTATTATTATATGATTAAATTAATTCTTAAACTTTAGTTAATGGACTTCGTCACAATCTCCTTTCATTGAGGCATCCTCTGATTTCCAAATTACTTTCTTTTATATGGTGTACAAAACCCTTTGACTTTTCATTTCAAGGGGAATCTTTTTATACGAAGTTTTTTACTAAACGACAAAAAAAGGAATGTTTTTTAATGTAAGCAGTGACAATGACCTTTCCACCATCGTGAGTTTTATTTGATCTTTGGGTTCCTTAGGAAGCCAAATTTGTTTTAAAGAAAACGAAAATAAATACCATATACTCTTTTTACGTATTTTGGTTTTGAAAATGGATTTGATAGTGGATTTGTTATGTCAATATATTCAATTGATATATTATAATTAATTACCTCAATAAATCTATATAAATATTTATGTTTTCCCTCCAATTATTTTTCTTTAATTGCCACCAATGTTCTCCTAATCGAGATCATAATTTGGTGGTAATGTTTTCATTTCCTCTTTCCTCTTATTAAGACTAAATTTTATTAACCCAATTTTCTATGTGGATTTTCCCACAAAGGTATTTTATTTTTTCAACCTTTTATTTTCAAAGAAAAATTTCAAATTGTGAGGATGCAATTTATTGAAGGAGGGAAGAATGTAACACCCCAAGATTTCATAGTATGTTATTTCTTCAAAGTAATTCAATAACTTGCACTACACGCAACACCGATTTCAACCGCACCAAAACTTACCAAACTAGCCGTTCAAAAGCAGTTATGAATGGTATTAACTGAATTTTGAACTTTATATAATCCTTATAATTTTAGAATCCATATTATGAGTTCTTAGACATAATGTATGAACAAATACATTTTTTCAGATAAAAGAAGTATATTTCAAAAAATATACTTTTACCGCCTTTTAATGGTGAACCATTTTTAAATCCAATATTTGAAACTTTTATATATTCAATTTGACAAAATAAATTTCTTCTTTAGAATCGGGAAATATGAATTTAGTTTCAAAATTTTTTTGGTGATTTTCTGATAACTTTCATATTTGGATGAATAGTGAAAAATACTATAACTGAAAACAAATTTTTTAATAAAAATAATTTATAGTGTTAAATTATAAATTTTAATGGTTTGGAAGTATAAATTGATTATATTTTTACCATTTAATCCAATTCTGGTCATTTTGAGTAATTTCACTTTGAGATTGAACATAAAGAAGTGTCAATCTTTTGATAGACATTCCTCCAATTGCCCGAAGGCCTTCATTTTTTATTGATTTTGATAATCCACCTTTCAAGGGATGAGGTGGAACCCTACAATGCCTGTAGGTGAAATATTACATGCCCATAGGCCATAGAGGAATCATTTCCCGTAGGCACAAACATTACATGCAACCCAGACTAACAACTTGGAACTGCTCCTCCCCAGCATCTTCATCATGAAATCAGCTCTCCACCTTCGCATGGCTGTTCGGCTAGGCATTCCCGTGAATGCACAGGCTTGTCCCGATGGCAGGTGTCATACCCTCTCATTCTTGCAATCTGTTTAGCTTTTGGTGTGGTGAAAGCTCCATTGCTCATCCTCCTTGTAGAGCTTGTTCCTTGTAGTTTTTGGTCTGGTTTGTATCTGCAGGTGGACCGAAGGCCTTTAGATGGCCCGAAGGCCCAACTGAACCGAAGGCCTGGGTGCCCGAAGGCCAATGAAGGACTCAGAGACCAAATCTGAGGCCCGAAGGCCCAAACTTGGGCATATCTCCGGCTGCTATAGTGCAAAACAGTGCCTGCTACAGTTCCCACTACAGTACTGCACAGTTCCTGCTACAGTACTGCTACAGTCCCCCTGGAAATTCTGCCTCCGCTTGGATTTGATCCCTGGTCGCTTGGATGCACCATGAGAGACCTTGCCAACCAGGCTAAGGCTCATGTGCATCTTTTGATAGATATTGTTTCTTAAAAATACTCCTTTTGGTTTTGACAACGAGAATTAGTTTTAAATTAATAAATGAAACTTATATGTTTTGAATTTGGTAAAATAGACTTCATTTTTGGATTCTGAATATTGAAATTATCCTAGGGTGAATTTTTGGTATTTTTCTGAAAATGTTCAATTTTTGATGAATAGTGAAAAAACACTGAGTTATCGTTTAAAACCGAATTTTTATTTAAATAATTATTTATTTTACTTAAATTTATTTCAGGTAAAAATAGATACATAATACCTATATAAGTTCATCGTAATTCATTGGAGTCATTTAATAATAATTATAGATATATAAAAATTTTATTGAACTTTTCACCGTCTTTTATCCACCTCCTTGGAGAATTTGCAAATTTACATAAAAATATAATTTTACCGCTTCTGTGGGTTGAATTTAGAAAATCAGAGAGAAATAGTTAATATAAATGAGAAAAATGTGGTTCAATAAGATAAAAATAATTTTTGGTGAATAGTAACTTTTTACATTTATTTACCACATTTTAAAGTAAATAGGGTAATTAAGGGTAAAAATGACATTATTATTACCCTAAAAAATGTCTTAATTCTATTGGATAAGTTTAATTCGACCAAAAACAACCTTAGAAATAAAATAAAACCTTTTAGGTCCACTTGGATTAGATTAAGACATTTATTATTATTTTATTTAAAGAAGAGTTAAAAGAGTTAAAATCAATGTTTAATGACTAAACCATTTTTAATATAGGGTTATACATAAGATAAATTTTACTAAAAATATCAATTAGAAATCTAAAAAAATTCCCAACATAATGGTATTTTATTTATAATTTTTAGATATTAAATAATTAAATTTATTAATGACACAATGATGATTCGGTAATTACCTTATTAATGAAAGAATCAAATAAATGGTATTATAAATATTAAAATAAATATAATTTCAAAGTTTATATGACATATACGAATTTTCTAGGTGAATATGAAATGTTAGTATTGATTCAATGTATTTTTTTAAGTAATCATTTTGTTATTATTTTAACAAAAAACAAATACCAAATAGTGTCAAAATTGACATAAAATAGTTTTTAAAACAAATATTATATTAGTAATTGATATAATGATCTTAAAAATCTAAGGTTCAGAAAAAAGACTTATATAATAATATATTACATTAATGAACCAATTGGGGTTCTATTTTTAGTATATAGTAAGTTTATTCAATATATAGTGTAAGAATACAAGAAGACGCAGTAAAAGTTAAATTTTTTAACTGAGAGTTAAATCTAAATGATACGGTTAAAATGGTAACATAAACTTGTCTAAAACCTATTGGTTTAGTGGTTTTAGACCAATCCTCACCTTATACTTTAAATAATACATTTTTGCGCCATTAAAAACATAATATTAATTTATTATAAAATAATATTTAAAGTTTTTCCAAAGGTGCCCCTCACCACTCTTATAAAAGGGAACTTCCCCTTCCCTCAAATTCACACCTCCAAATCCATTTGGATCAGCCAAAATCTTCCAAAATACACTCTCACCCACCCTTCCTTCATGCTAGAGGCCCTCCTTTAGTCATAAATCCAACTTAAGGAGCCCTTTTGATCAAATTAAAAGGAAGAACCCGAAGAAGAGGTAATAATTTCACCAACCTCTTTCAAGTTCTTTTCTTCATCCACTTCTTCTTTCTATGTTATTTCCATTATAAAATAACAACTCCAGTATAATATATATACTATGATGTTATTATAAATATTTAAAAACTATATTCATTATTCTATCTATCTTATGAATGATAATGTCACCATGCGTGCGTACGTACGACTTACCTTCTCCACGCCGTTGTGTAATTTGTTATTCAACGCTATGTTATTTGGATGGATATAATGATGAGTAATATGTATATAAATAATAAAAATAACACAACCATTTATCTCTAAAATTAATATACCATCCAATTCCACACCTTTAAAGAAATGATATCGTCGCTCCTACGTACGTATGGATTACCGTCTCCACGACGCGATGAGATTCATTTCCACGTTCACCATTCATCGACGATTATAAAAATATATATTACTAATAAGTATGTAATATATGGCCTAATAATGCTACTGGATATATATATATATATATATATATGTACTTACATATATTTTATTCACTTAGTATCGTTCAATACGATATGAAAACGGAAACAACATTTATCCGTACGTACGGACTACTGTCTCCATAAATGGTGTTTTTCATTTCATATATATATGTATATTACACATATTTATATTATAAATATATATTATATATAAATAATGATTTATATTCTGGAACTATTTAAATTTTGATCTATGTGATACAATCAAGAGTAACAAGTTAAAACATGTATGATAAAGAAAGCGATTATGACCTGAAATGTTAATCTAACATTGAAATTATTAGTAAATGGGTAGTATAAAGTCATAATTGAATCATGTATTATTTCATAAATATTAATATGGTTCTGGTATAATTTAATAACATACTACGATTTTCATACAGGAGGTTAAATGTACCCTCGACTAAAGGAAAGTGCAAGGTAAGGGTTAATTCCTCAATCTCATTATTATCCGAGATTGTTTATGTGTAAGTATTTTCTGAGACATATTTATCATCCATGTCCATTTTTCATAAAAATGATTTCAAAATGAATATTTTAAGTATTTATGAAAGTTACTCTTTATCAAGATCATAATTTTAAATGTTTTAAAGATTTATCTTTCTAAATATTTTTAATTAATGTCCATGTTTTCAAAATGATTTTACGGATTTATTTATATGGACATGAATGTTTTGAAATGATAATTCTTTTCAAAATATTCAAAGTTTTATGGGACACTTTGATTCAAAAATCTATTTCAAATTACTTCCTTTATAAATGTGTGACTTTTAAATGATTTTTACAAAAAGGATATTTCTCTCAAAAAGTTTTACTCATCATTTTCAACTATGTCAGAATCATTTACTAGATATTATTTTTGATTGAGTTTGATTTATTATAATACAATATTACATATTTTAATGAATGGGTTATGATATGTTTGACTGTGGATGTTCTATTTTTATACCATTCATGGTTTATGGTTAATGTATTGAGATTTCATATGATAGTTTTAATATGAATGTTTATGTTATGTTTCAACTATTCATATGAGGAATATAGTGGACTTAGTAAGTGACGGGTGGAGCCCGCTATAGATCCTGGATACATCGGTAGGTCTCATGAGACAAAATAGTGTCTTGGCACAAGGCCTTGAAAAAAAATTCATTAGTAGTCTTGGCACAAGGCCTTGACTATGTGGTAATGATTTCCTTCATTAGGCATTCCGTTATTGTGAAATTAGTTATTACATGTGATTATTCGACAAGTATAATATCCATGTGCATGTTTATATGGTAATGTTTCATTTATTTTTACTATATTATGTTCAAGTTTATGTTTAAAAGGCTTTTCTTTTTATTACACAACTTTCCTTAAAAGTTTATAGCTTCCGCTAAATTATTTACCCTTACTGAGCATCTAAGCTCACCCCTTTCTTATGTTTTATTTTCCTAGGATTCCAAGAAGTGTATTATGATTGATATGCAGGGTTAAGATACAGGGAAAAATGGAATTCTCAAAGAACTAACTATGTTGTGATTTAAGTTTCATATTGTAATGTAAAGTTAAAGTATGTAATCTATTTTCCAAGACTGCTAAACTGATCGGCCCTTAGGGACTTGATTCCTTATAATCATACCAATGTATTAAAATAATGCACCAGCTCTGGATGACTGGGTTTGTGGTGTTACAGTTTGTATCAGAGAAATTTTAGCAACAACCATGGAAGATAAATTTAGATTAACTCTGATTAGTTCACATAGACCTAAGATAGACTTTGAGGATTAGTATAGAAGAACTTCCTAGAATTTTGGTAATGTAAAGATTTTGTGAGTTTTCCAAGAAAATAAAACCTTATCTAGATACGAGCAGGTAGAGGTGGCTCAAGCATAGATGTACCTAGGGGTAAAACACGAAAACACCGCTTTGAGCTAGACTCGAACGGGAACTGGTGCACGACAACGGGCCTTGCTGCACTCTTGGTTACAACACTCCCAAGGGATTTTCTTAGGATAATTATTGTTTTCTTTACAAACCACTATGAAGGGTTCATGAGTATATATCTCCTCAAAGATTTTTTTTTGTGATTATGGATTATATCCATAAACTTTTCAATTTACGTTAGGTATTTTACATGTTTGGAATTATGAATTTCAATTCAAAAACTAACCTAGTGTATTCCATTGTTTATAAATGGAGCCCAGTATAAGGGATGAGAACTCCAGCAATACCTATGATCCAAAGAGTAATAAGGGTCATATCATTCATGATATTAAGACAACATTTAGAAGTGAAATAGTCTCCCATGTATTGTCAACATATGAAGCAATAATATCATGTGTTAATAAGATCAATAAAGAATTCTAGGAATCCTATGGCTTTGAAGGGAAGCCAGAGAAGAAAAGGATGGTAGAAAGAAAGATGGATAAAGGGAATAAGGGAAAGAAAGATTTTCCAATATCTGATAAATATGGAATGAATCACCTTGGTAAATTCTTGAAGGGAATGAGAGTTTGTTATAAGTGTGGAAAAAAATGACACCAAGTACGTGATTGCAAGGGTAAGAAAAAGTTTTCAAATGTAAAATGATTCATCTGCAAGGAGTTGAGACACTACATGAATCAATTTCCTACTCAAAAGAGTATATCGCAAATGATGTTATTGGATAATAATCATGTTATGATACTACCTCAGATGAAGAAGAATGACTAGTGTTCTTATGTTATTATAGAATTATTTCATTTGAGTGTTTTATCAAGAGTATACTAGTTACATGAATTATGGAGATAAATAAGGATTGTACTGTAGTACTATTTCATTGGGAAATTGAGATTATATGGTCCTGATACTAAGGTAGTAATTTTGGAGTAAGAGATGGTTGATTTTGGTAATTCAGGATGTTGCGGTGTTGTAAGAGAATACACAATGAAGGCGTTCACATGTTATTACCTGGCAAAAAGGATCCTCATTATGTTTAACATCCTTATAAACTTTGTACTGAGAGTTTGGATATAATTATTTTGGATAATTCTAATGGTTGGAATGGATTAAGTTTAAAATTGGATACTATTGTTAAGGTTATTTTTGGATTCCCATAAAAAGGTCAACCCGTAGGTCAGGCGGAAACCCGTCAAGTCTGGCAAGGCCGTGAGACTTGAACCCACAACAGAAGGGAGGAAAGGGTGTATCACCTATCACTAACCCACATGATGTCCTGGATTGTATAATGTCGTTTTCATTAAAAGGTCTGATAGGTGAATTATAAATTCATTATTTTTGGAACCCTATATGATTAGGATAAATAAAATATGTTTTTTTTAATCTTTTGGAGTGAAAGATGAGTTTGTGGTAGGAATTAGTTAAAGGATGTAACTATACTTTTCAAGTATATATATATATATCCCTCTTATTATATGATTAAATTAATTCTCAGTATTTAGTTAAGGGACTTCGTCACAATCTCCTTTCATTGAGGCATCCTTTGATTTCCAAATGACTTTCTTTTATATGGTGTATAAAACCCCTTGACTTTTCATTTCAAGGGGAATCTTTTTCTATGAAGCGTTTTACTAAATGAGAAAAAAGGAATTTTTTTTAACGTAAGCGGTGACAATGACCTTTCCTCCATCGTGATTTTTATTTGATCTTTGGGCTTCTTAAGAAGCCGAAATGTTTTTTTAAAGAAAACGAAAATAAATACCATATACTCCTTTTATGTAGTTTGGTATTGAAAATGGTTTTGATAATGGATTTGTTATGTCAATATATTTAATTGATATATTATGATCAATGACCTCAATCACTCTCTCTAAATATTTACGTTTTCCCTCCAATTATGTGTCTCTAATTTCCACCAATGTTCTCCTAATCAAGATCATAATTTGGTGGTAACGTTTTCATTTCCCTTTTCCTCTTATTGAGACTAAATTTTATTAACCCAATTTTCTATGTGGGTTTTCCCACAAATATATTTTCTATTTTCAACATTTTATTTTCAAAGAACAATTTCAAATTGCGAGGACACAATTTATTGAAGAAGGAAAGAATGTAACACCCCAAGATTACATAGTACGTTATTTATTCAAAGTATTTCAATAACTTGCACTACACACAACACTGAGTTCAAGTGAACCACAACTTACCAAAATAGCCATTCAAAAGTAGTTATGAATAGTATTTACTGAATTTTGAACTTTATATAATCCTTATAATTTTAGAATCCATATTATGAATTTTTTAGACATAATGTATGAACGAATACATTTTTTAGATAAAAGAAGTATTTTTCAAAAAATATACTTTTACCGCCTTTTAATGGGGAACCATTTTTAAATCCAATATTTGAAACTTTTTTATATTAAATTTGACAAAATAAATGTTTTATTTAGAATCGGTACATAATAATTTAGTTTCAATAAATTTTTGGTGATTTTCTGATAACTTTCATATTTGGGTGAATAGTGAAAATTACTATAACTGAAAACAACTTTTTTTATCAAAATAATTTATAGTGCCAAATTATACATTTTAATGGTTTGTAAGTATAAATTGATTATATTTTTACCATTTAATTTAATGCTGGTAATTTTATGTAATTTTACTTGGATATTGGACATAAAGAAGTGTCAATATTTTGATAGATATTGTTTCTTTAAAATACGCCTTTTGGTTTTGACAACGGGAATTAATTTTAAATTAATAAATTAAACTTATATGTTTTGAATTTGGAAAAATAGACTTAATTTTTGGATTCAGAATATCAAAATTATCCTGGGATGAATTTTTGGTATTTTTCTGAAAATGTTCAATTTTTGATGAATAGTGAAAAACACTGAGTTATCGTTTAAAACCGAATTTTTATTTAAATAATTATTTATTTTATTTAAATTTATTTCAGGTCAAAATAGATACATAATACCTATATAATTTCAATGTAATTCACTAGAGTCAGTTTATAATAATTTTAGATATATAAAAATTTTATTGAACTTTTTACTGTCTTTTACCCACCTCCTAGGAGAATTTGCAAATTTACATAAAACTTAATTTTACTGCTTCTGTGAATTGGATTTCGAAAATCCGAGAGACACGGTTAATATCAAGGAGTAAAATTTTGTTCAATAAGATAAAAATATTTTTTGGTGAACAATAACTTTTACTTTTATTTACCACGGTTAAAAGTAAATAGGGTAATTAAGGGTAAATATGATATTAATATTACACTAACACATGTCCTAATTCTATTTGATAATTTTAATTCGACCAAAAACAACCTTATAAATAAAATATGACCCTTTAGGTCCACTTGGAATAGATTAACACATTTATTATTCTTTTATTTAAAGAAGAGTTAAAAGAGTTAAAATCAATGTTTAATGACTAGACATTTTTTAATATAGGGTTATACATAAGATAAATTCGACTATAAATATTAATTAGAAAAATAATAATATTTTCCACATAATGGTATTTTATTTATAAATTTTAGAGATTAAATAATTAAAATTATTAATGACACAATGATGATGCAGTAATTACCTTATTGATGAAAGAATCAAATAAATGGTATTATAAATATTTAAATAAATATAATTACAACTTTTTTATGACATCTACGAATTTTCTAGGTGCATATGAAATGTTATTATTGATTCAATGTATTTTTTTTGAATTAATCATGCTGTTATTATTTTAACAAAAAACAAATACCAAATAGTGTCACAATTGACATAAAATAGTTTTTAAAACAAACATTATATTATTATTTTATATAATGGTCCTAAAAATATAAGGTTTGGCCAAAAGACTTATATAATAATATATTTGACATTAATGAACCAATTGGGGTTATATTGGTAGTATATAGTATTATTATTAACCATATAGTGTAAGAATACATTAAGACACGGTAAAAGTTAAATTATTTAACTTAGAGTTAAATCTAAATGATAAGGTTAAAATGGTCACATAAACTTGTCTAAAGCATATTTGTTGAGTGGTTTTCGACCCATCCCCACCTTATACTTTAAATAATACTATTTTGAGCCATTATAAACCGAATATGAATTTATTATAAAAAAAATATTTTAAGTTTTTTCATAGGTGTCCCTCACCCCTCTTATAAAAAGGCACTTCCCCTTCTCTAAAATTCACACCTATAAAGCCATTTGGCTTGGCCAAAATCTTCCAAAATACACTCTAAACCATCCTTTATTCATCCTAGATTCCCTCCTTTAGTCATAAATCCAACTTAAGGAGCCCTTTTGATCAAATCAAAAGGAAGAACCCGAAGAAGAGGTAATAATTTCACCACCCTCTTTCAAGTTCATTTCTTCATCCACTTCTTATTTCTTTGTTATTTCTATTATAAAATAATAAATCTAGTATATTATATATAATGTGATGTTATTATAAATATTTAACAACTATATTCACTATTCTATCCATCTTATGAATGATAATGTCACCATGGATGCGTACGTACGACTTATCATCTCCACGATGTGGTGTAATTTGTTATTCAACACTATGTTATTTGGATGGATATAATGATGAGTAATATTTATATAAATAATCAAAATAACATTATAATGTAACTTCAAAATTAATATACCATCCTATTCCACACTTTTAAGGAAATGATATTGTCGCTCGTGCGTACGTACGGATTACCGTCTCCATGACGCGATGAGATTCATTTCCACATTCACCATTCATCAAAGATTATAAAAATATATATTTATAATAAGTATGTAATATATGACATAATAATTCCACTGGATATATATATATATATATGTACTTACATATATCTTATTCACTTAGTTCCGTTTAATGTGATATGAAAACGAAAACAGCGTTTATGCGTACGTACGAACTACCGTCTCCATAAACGATGTTTTTCATTTCATATATATATGTCTTTTATAAATATTTATATTCTAAATATATATGATATATAAATTATGTTTTATATTCTGGAAGTATTTAAATCTTGATCTAAGTGATACAATCAAGAGTAACAAGTTAAAACATGTACGATAAAGAAAGCGATTATTACCCAAAATGTTAATTTAACATGGAAATTATTATTAAATGGTTAGTATAAAGTCATAACTGAATCATGTATGATTTCATAATTATTAATATGGTTCTGGTATAATTTAATAACATACTACGATCTAAATACATGTGGTTAAATGTACCCTCGACTAAAGGAAAGTGCAAGGTAAGGGTTAATTCCTCATTCTCATTATTATCCGGGATTGTTTATGTGTAAGTATTGTCTGGGACATATTTATCATCCATGTTCATTTTTCATAAAAATGATTTCAAAATGAATATTTTAAGGATTTATGAAAGTTACTCTTTATCAAGATCAGAATTTTATATTTTTTAAATATTTATCTTTCTAAATATTTTTAATTAATATCCATGTTTTCAAAATAAATTTAAGTATTTATTTATATGGACATGAATGTTTTGAAATGATAATTATTTTCAAAATATTAAAAGTGGTATGGGAAACTTTGATTCAAAAATCTATTTTAAATTACTTCCTCTATAAATATGTGACTTTTAAATTATTTTTACAAAAAGGGTATTTCTCTCAAAAAGTTGTACTCATCATTTTCAACTATGTCAACATCCTTTACTGGATATTATTTTTGATTGAGTTTGATTTATTATAATACAATATTCCATATTGTATTGAATGAGTTATGATATGTTTGAATATGGATGTTCTATTTTTATACCATTCATGGTTTATGGTTAATGTATTGACATTTCGTATGATAGTTTTAATACAAATGTTTATGTTATGTTTCAACTATTCATATGAGGATTGCAGTGGACTTAGTAAGTGATGGGTGGAGACCCCTATAGATCCTGGATGCATCAGTAGGTCTCATTAGACAAACTAGTGTCTTGGAACAAGGCCATGACAAAAATTTTATTTGTAGTCTTGGCACGAGGCCTTGACTATGTGGTAATGATGTCTGGTATTATTCATTCCCTCATTGTGAAATTAGTTATTACATGTGATTATTCAACTAGTAGAATATCCATGTGCATATTTTTATGGTTATTTTTCATTTATTTTTACCATATTATGTTCAATTTTATGTTTAAAAGACTATTGTTTTTATTGCACATCTTGCCTTAAAAGTTTATAGCTTCAGCTAAATTATTTACCCTTACTGAGCATCTAAGCTCACCCCTTTCTTATGTTTTATTTTCCTAGAATTCCCAAAAAGTGTATTATGATTGATATGCAGGGTTAAGCTATAGGAAAAAAATAGAATTATCAAAGAACTATCTATGCTGTGATTTATGTTTCAAATTGTAATGTAATATTAATGTATGTAATCTATTTTCCAAGACTGCTAAACTGATTGGTCCTTTAGTATGTGATTCCTTGTAATCATGCCAATGTATTAAAATAATGCACTGGCTCTGGGTAACTGGGGTTGGGGCATTACACCCCTTCATGTATGGTCATCCCAATGGGTGATCAGTGTTATATATATGACCTGGATAATTGGGATTTTATAGTATTTCATTTATTATTATAGAATTTTTATATTTCAGTTATTTACTTCTTCTAAACTATGATTAATACTGCTTGGATGATATCAAGTTATATATATTGTTTTTTACTCTAACATAAGGTAATTGTAGCTCCATGCATAGACCCTAGTCCCTTGCTACTAGTCAGTAACCACTTGAATTTAGAGAGGCACACTTGAAGTCTTGTGGTGAACTAACTCAGAGAACTGGTTTAGTGGAATCTGGTTTGGGATGTTACAAAAGTGATAACATTGTAAGAAGTTTTTACAATTCTTTCCACAATTAATCTAAACTTGTGGTTATCATAAAATGTCGGGGAGAACAAAAGGGGGGAAGTGAAAAATTAAGATTTAAAAATAGATAAGATCAAAGTGGGGTTATCTTAAAATTTCCAAATATTTACTTGTCATAGAGGGATGAAATTACTCCAAAAACATTAATTTATCTAGTCATGTGGTGTCAGGACACTCTCTTTAGAGAAATGATGTGTTTTTTTAAATTTAAAATAATTTAGTTTTTATAAAAATTTGTTGTGAAAAATTCTAAATGATAAAAATTGATTAGTGTTAAATGTTGTTAATGAATGTTGTTAACTAATTCAAAGAGGAATATTAAATATATTTTGTGATTTTTTACAACCAATGTTTCTTATTTGTTTACAACTAACTTTTTTTAAAGATTTTTTTATAAAATATTAAATAAGAGTTGTTGGATGTTAGAAAGTTTTTGAAGATAAAATTTTTGTAAAGTCATAAATTTTAAAAATTTATAAAGAGAATAACATTAAAAAAATATCAGATAGTGGAGTTACTAGAAAAGGGGATGTATGAATTTTCAAAAGTTATAAGAATTGAGAATGTGTTGATTATATGATACATCAGATAAATATTTTATTATAAATCCAGCTGTTTTAGAAAAGTTGTAGTTTTTAGAATGTTATAAGTTATTGAGATGAAAAAATTTATAAAGTTACATTGATAAGGAATGTTATGAAGTCAAAAAGTTAATGAATATGAAGAAAAAATAAAGTTATAAAGTCATTTAGTTATAAATATTTCTTAAATAACTTTCAATCTAATTAAAATGATTCATTTTTACTCTTTCATGTTTCTAAAACAACATGAAGAAGTCATGATAAAATATGAATATTTGAAAAGAAAAGAGAAGTCTATATTTCTTGAGTTTCCAAATTTCAATTTTCCATATGAAAGTTTTATTATAATGTTGGTATTTTATCACCAGATAAATAGAATAATCAGATAGAGGAAGCGGATAAACGATATTATTATATGAATAAAGATGATAAACATTACGATCAGATGGAGAAAATGTATGAATAGTATGATTGGATGGAGAAAGTAGATGAATATTATGATCAGATAGAGAACATTTATGAACATTACAATCAAATGGGAAAATTTAATTAACAGTATGATCAGATAGAAAGAATGTATAAATAGTATGATCAGATGGAGAAATAAGATGTACATTATGATAAAATAAAGAAAGAATATGAACAATATGATTAGATGGAGAAAGTTTATGAACAGTACAATCAAAAGGAGAAATTGGATTAATATTTAAAACAATTGTAATGATTCCTTGTTTCAAGTTTGTACAAAGTTGAAGTTAAAAGGTTTAAGTTTGAACAAAGTTATAAATTTGATGATTCACGAAGTTAAAAAGCTATAATTTTTTACATATTTACAAATTTTACTTTTTTGTATAGTCATAAAGTTGAAGTATCACAAAGTAACAAATTTTATGTGTATATAGATATAAAAATTTAATGTATATACAAAGTTAAAAAGATGAAGTTTCATAAAGTTACAAAGTTTAAGTTTTTAAAAAATTACAAATTTGACATTTCACAAAGTAAGAAAGTTGAAGTTTGTACAAAATTATAAATTTGAAGTTTTAAAAATTTACAAAGTTTAATTTTGTACCGAATTAAAAATTTGAAGTTTTAAAAAGTTACCAAGTTGAACATTATATAGAGTTACAAATTTTATGTTTCAAGAAGTTACAAATTTTAAGTTTTTATAATGTAATAAAGTTGATGTTTTGAGAAGTTAAAAGGTTGAGTCTTGTATATAATTATAAAACTAAAGTTTCACAAGTTGTGCAAATCCAAAGTTACAAAGTTTAAAGACATTTCTAAACATTGAGTTTAAAGAAATTCAAATAAAATTATAAATATTGGAGAATGTAATAATATTGAATAATTTACTATTATAATTGAGAATTATCCCAAAAAATTCAAAAGAGAACAAAATTAATATTTATGAATTTCAGGGTGAGAGAAAATGAAATTAGTTTCCCATATTTTCTATTTATGGAGAATCTATAAATAAGAGGTACATTATTTCTATCTCTATTCATGATTTTTTATATTTGAAGTGTTGTAGAGTTTATTTCAGAGTGGGATTCAAAATGATGTTGAGTTTCATGATAGAGAAGAGTTTTGGATAGAATGTTTTTATCAATGGAATCATAAATTAGTTAGTTTTGTTACTAGAGAGAGTAAAACTAATAGAGTTTCTATGTAGAAAATCTATAAGGCACTAATTTTTGTTAAATCTGAAAGAATAAAAGTTTTTATTAGGATCATTTTTAGGAAAGGTTCATTGGATGGAGATTACTCGATATAGACACACGAGGAAGATAAATCAAACAAATTAATTAGATATAATTTTATAGTGAACATTACTAGGGAATAATTCATAAAGTTTCATTTTTTTGTGGCTCAAGTTTTGTAAGAAAAGTTTTTAAAATGATGTAATTAAGTATAATAATACCTATCCTGAGATAGAAGGAGTCTAATGGTAGTTTGAACAAACCTGTATTCACTTATTTCTAATATTTAATTTCCATAGACCCTTGGGAGTGATCATGGAAAGGATATAGGTTCTTACACTAAGTTTAAACCTTATAAATCTTTCATTACTAATTTATTTTATAACATTTTTATTATTTTGAGATTTTTATAAAATTTTTATAGAATATAACTTTAACAATGTGTAGGGGTTAAATTTTATAAATTTGGAAATTTTAAAAAAGGAGACCAATGATTCATCCCACCCACCCACACCCTCTTAGTGGTTCAACAATCCTACAACACTTTAGGAATGATTATGTGTTATTTCATTACTCCGTAAATGGAATGGGATCATATTGGGATAATAATAAACAAGGATAATATAGCTTGTTAAATAGTTCAGTAATGGAACCTTGGACAAATTCATATTAGTGGCCCATATTATAGATTATTTGGTGGTGTGGGGTAGTGTTTTACTTGGTATTTTAAATAAAAAATGGTATAAACTTTTAAATGGGATTTAAAAAAATGTTTTATTTTTTTGGATATCAAATGATATTTAAAAATAATGAATTAATTTTTTTCAAAGATAATTTCAATTAAAAATATTACCAATCAACTTGTGGGGGGTAAATACCATATGTGATAATTTTTTAAATGGGTTAAAAATAGGTTTTTGACTAGTATTTTAATGGTATTTAAAGGAATGTAGTTTATATAAGTGTTTTTTTCTAGTTTACCTTAGGAAGTAAATGCCTTATTTTATGAATCATATGTGCTTTTATGATCCATCTTGAATTATTATTTCTTTTCATGTTATCTCTTACTATGAGATGATGCATGATATCATAGGAACCATATGTGAAACCTATTGGATTTTGTACCCTATAAAAAACTAACTTTGTACATTAAATTACTAATATATATATATATATATATATTATCATCATATAGTGATTATTCTTCCTTGTAATATTAATGTGATAATTTCTTCATAATATTTTTCACATTAAAGGGTTATAGCATCTTTTCACTGTAATGATAACTTAGAGTTGCTATAAAAAATTTCATAAATAATTATGTCTTATGGTCTGGATTCATCTATCTGATGGATACAACAGATTTTTGTCTATTAGGTGTTGAGGGGTTATAATCATTGATAATTATTCTCGTAAATTAAGAACTTAGTGATATTTAATAAGGTAGTTTTTGAGGAAATACATTCCAATATTAATTATACATGTTTTATGTGTCATTTCATATTCCTATCCATGAACATTTGTGTTGGTCCTTATACTTGATATCATTAATTATGTGTATCATGAAACATGTACTTTGAGGTATGGATAGAAATGATGATCATATATTATTGCAGTGAGGTTTCTATGTTAATTTCATAATGAGTGATATGAAATTAGTTTAATAATCCAGAAAGAATGTATCCCTTATATATTAATTAAAGAAGACATCACTAGCCATTTGATTAAAATGAAAATATCTAACAAAATCCATGTCCATGGTAGTTTATAGGTAAGGTTGTTTAATAAGTTCAAAGAAAGATAAATTGTCCACATATGGTGATTACACAATAATGCATCATTTTTTATGAGATATAAATTATAAAAATAATTATATTATATAGTGTCATTCCTAGGAAGGTCTTTTTATTTGTTATAATTAATTATTTCTCTATGGGTTACTTAACATATTACTAGACCCTGGACTTGGAATTTAGGTAAGTTACACCTATTTCTATTGAGATAAGGGCCCAGAGGGTCACATAATTAAGTGTATCAAAACTTTATTTAAAATTTTTTGAATTTAAGTTTAAGAATAAATTTATTCCTAGATTGAAGAATAATATTGATTCAAGTAAAAGATTATTGTATAAATTCAATAACAATATATTCAAATTTAGAATATGTTGATTGGATTTTACCTATTTCTTATTTATTCATGAGCTAATGAATGGAAAATTAATTTATTTTCAAGTTGATTGAATATAATATTTATTATATATTATCATATGAATATATTTTTTTCAAGGTTCAATAAATTTTATAATATAATATGGATCAAATTTAATGATTCAGTGGAAATGATATATCTTATTTAATATCATTTAAATTAATTTTTTATTATTTATTTAAGAAATGGTATTAAATTTAATACATTTCATGATATATAATAATATTTTTATTATTATATTTGATTTGGGTATCACATAGATTAAATAAAATAGTAAGGTTCTTTGTGGATCAATATTTATTTAAACCTAATTATATAATATAAATTATATCATTTTCCAAAGTATACATATTAGACACGCACAATACATTGTCCAAAATTCTCTAAATCCATGGAGAGAATTCTCATATTCTCTCCTCTCAAGAAATAATGGAGAAAATAAGTGATCCTCATTATAATAAATGGCGAACGATGTTAAAAACTAGATTTGTTCATGCTAATACCTAAGACATCAAGAACATTATTCAAAGATTAATGGATCATGTGTGGGTATGTCTAGAGAGATCATGTTTTGGATTCTCCATCAAAACTACAATATGATAAGAGTATAGACATGATATTGACCAAAGAGATTACAATAGTTGAGGTAATTCTATATTTAAATTATTTATAAATTAAATGTGTATGACCCTATCTATGAAATTCCGGGATCACTTCATCTAGTTATTATGATTTATTTTTTGAGTTTGATGACAATCCAAAATTGGCCTCCCGTAAAATGATTCCTCTATTCCATGGAATCTTCAAATGGTATCATACTTTTCATATTTTAATTTAAAAAATTTCAAAAATATAGTATCAATTTTCTGCATTGGTTTGTGAATATTCATTATCAGATTTTTTTTTCTGGGTCCATTTTTCATGATGGTGATTTAATATGACATTGTATGGCCATTATTTGGCTAAAATGTATGAAGAAAATTCGATTAACCCCTTCAAAGTTTCCAAGGTAATTGGCTACATAGCACAATTAAATGGCATGTAGTGGGTGATTGCACGTAATTTGATGGGTTTTTCTCCACATAAGGAACATGACATATTAATCATGGTGTGTCATGTGGTTAAATATGAGATATCATTATAGTTTTTACATTGACTATCAGTGTGGTATGCATATTGATAGGAACTACATGGAATATCGTTGCTGAGTGCACATTGTGTAACACTATACAAGGTATTTATTGTGTATTTCATGGTGTGTCATATGGTTCAATACATGGAATCATTACAATCGATGTGTTTACACACATCCCAACATAAAAAATGAAATAGGTTGAATGGAATGTAGTTAGAGTACACATTTTTTGATTTGTGTCACTCCACGTAAGGTATACACTAAGTAATTTTCATCATGCCTTATGGGTCAACACACATCATCATTTCATATCATCAATTGACTACCAATACACGATGTTAAACAATCAGTTACCTATTGTGTACTACATGAATTACTCTAATGTTACACATCTTGTACCTTAATATAATATCTTATGTAAAGACCCATAATTTACATTTAATTTTAATTTTTAAATATATGGGAATTTTACGAGTCCAAAAAAATTGACGGCGCGTGATTTCAAGACCCAGAGTGCTCAGAATGAATTTCTAATCTTTTTTTGGATACATTCGGTAAACGTGGGTGCGGGTTTTTCTAACTTTTGGACTAGTGCTCAGAATTGAAATCTAAAGACACTTTTGAACTCACAGTGCTGGTATTTTCTTAAGGAAACCTTCACCTCGACCGTAGTAGGTCGAGGGTAGAAGTTAGCTTTTTACATATTCGTGAAAGAATAAAATAAAATTAAATGGTGTAACATTTTATTTTTATTTTCTTTTGAAACTCCCATGTGAATATTTCATAGGTGGGGACCACCTGAACTAAAAATCTCCCATGAGAGGTTATGGAGGTGGGGGCCGCCGAGCCTAACCTCCCATGAGAGGTTATGGTGGTGGGGACCACCCGAGGCTTAAACCCCCTTAAACTCCCCTCTTAATGGGGAGAAACCTCTTTAACTCCCCCACTTAATTTGTGACACCCCCTTAATTAATTATACCAACTCAATGTAATTAATTAAGCCAATTTGAAATTTGGGCCAAAAATTAAATTGTGGAAACACATTTTAATTGGATACTTTTCTTTTGGGTGGAATTGAGGGAAACTCTTGGCAAAAGGGAGAAACTTGGAGAATTGGGAGAAAGCTCTCCAACGAAAAACACCAATGAAGAACGCCGACTTCGACTTCTTCCTCAGGACATCCTCCAACATGGGACATCTACAATCAACGACCGTTCTTTCACCTCATCGAAAAAAATGAACGAGGTAGGGGTTTAAATTGAGTATGATTATATTCCCATGTTCTTCCCTTTTTGGTTCTTGATAATTCTGTGTAATTCAAGAAGGAATTATAGCCTCTTACTACAACTCTAATGCAGAGAGTGCGGGGTAAAAAAACATGGACCGACCTCTCTAAAAACCTTGTGATTAATTGTTGATCGCATTGGGGGAACAGCTACGAACCATAGTGGGGAACGAGAACAGAGGTCAGAACCCCCCGCCGGCCCTGACGATGGAGACGGCGCCGCCACATAGCCACCACCGCCCTGCGGCATCGTCGCACGTGGCCTCCACGCCATCCAAGGCTGGGTCGCTGCCCCGAATATAAGCCACCACCACCCCACAGTCGGGTCGTCGCCCCACAAACAAGCCACTGCCCTCCGGCCGAGCTACCTTGCGGCCTCCGCCCTCCCAGTCGAGCCGCTCCGACCAAGCCACCTAGCGGCCTTCGCCCTCCGGCCGAGCTGAGCCGCTCCAGTCGAGTCACCCCATGGCACTCCGCCCTCTGGAAGAGCTACCCTATGGACTCCAACCTCCAAGTTGAGACTCCCCACAGCCTCGCGCCCTCATGGCACCCTCGCGGATGAGCCGCCCCGCGGCCTCGCGTCGTCTGCGGTCGAACCCCTGTAGCCCTCCGCGGCCCCTCACGGCCTGTCGGACTGCCCAGCGAGCCTGCTCGAACCTAACGGGTCGGGTCGAAGCAGGCAGGGTCTGCCTAGGCTGGGTCGGTCTGACCAGGTCGGACCAGACCCGGACCCACTTCGACGCATTTTAAGCTCTTTTGACCATAACTTTGGCACCAGACGTCCGTTTGACGAACCGTTAGCGGTGCTGGAAACCTTAGAGTGAGATGGTTCCTTTTGTATACCCCACTGGAGTTTTGTATAAGGATGTAGTACGGTATTGTTGGATCAAGCATGAATCCAACCGGGCCCTCGGGACTAAAAGGCTAATAACTCATAGACCGGGCATCCGATTGACGCACTGTCTGTTGCATTGAGACTCCTATGATGTGGTGGTACTTTGAGATACGTTTTAGTGAGAATTTGTGAAAATTGGAGTATCTACCAGTGGCTTGGGGAGTAGAATCTTCTTGAGATGAGCAAGCCTAGTGCGAGAACCCAGTAGTTGGCTATGACGAGAAGACTGACTAGAAATCATGTGTTGGTCAGCTCCTAGCGATCATGTGTGGGTCAAATTCTATTGATCCTGTGGGGGTTAGCTCCTAGAGATCCTATGTGGGTCAGCTCTAAGCGATCGTGTGTGGGTCAGCTCCTAGCAATCTTGTGTGGGTCAGCTCCTAGAAATCATGTGTGGGTCACCTCCTAGTGATCCTGTGTGGGTCAGCTCCTAGAGATCCTGTGTGGATCAGCTCATATCGATCCTTTGTGGGTCAGAATTAGAGCCTCTTAATAGAGTAATATGATTTAGTAGCTATAGATAATCATCTCTACTACCGTACTTAAGTTATAATTGGTGTGACCTGAGTTCGTACCTGTGCGTTACTCTCCTTGGTGGTAATAACTTGGAGGTATTCTTCTCTATGGCGTACTTGTGTGGTACGTGCCTTTGTGGTTTTCTTTCCTTTGTGGAATAGTTGTTCTTTGGGATTTTGGGTTGGACCATATGTTTCCTCATGTTTGAGATGGGTATACTTGATAACTTAGGTATATGTATGGGTATATACCTAGGTAGGGTTGATAGTTGACTTAATGCTTTTAGGGTTATCCTTTGTGTACTTTGTGAGACCTTTAGGGTCTCAGGTTCCCTGTTGAGTATTAATATACTCACCCCTACATGATTTATTCCCTCACCTTGTTGTGTTTGGAGCAGACGAAGGACAGTGTTGACTAAGGACGAGAGTACCAGGACTGGATGGTGCCCGGAGGTGGACCATACGGCGTGTCGGTACGCAGAGGACAGAGGAATACAAGGAGTGTTTAGGAGACGATCTAAACCCACCTTTCAGGTAGGAACCTCATAGGATGACCCAACAATTGTCTTCCTTTTTTGTCTAGTTTACTTGTACTTTTAGTTTCTTGTACTTTCTAGTTGGGCTTGTATTTTGGCCCCTTCTACTAATTGTACTCACTTTGTTTACTTTTCATTTTACTTCTGTTTTGTATCTTGTTGTGTGATTGGTTGCATGTGATTACAGGTTATAAAGGAAATGCCTTCACAGTTTTAGGGATTACGTATTTCAGTGCTAGTCGCCAGCCCCTGGCCTACGGAAGGCGGGCTTGGGGTAGTCACGGCACGGGCCCTGGGGGATGGGTCGTGACAAATTGGTATCAGAGAGAGGTTCTATCATAGAACATATGAATCTGATCTTTCTTTTAATAGTAATAGTGTTAATTGTATTCAGTGTGGTTATCAGTTTAGGGAATCCATTTTTGGTGTGGCAGCCGATGTATCCATACACCAGGACCATGAATTCTGATTTCCGACTCAGTGTATGAGAACACTGATTGCATGTGTGTTTTCAAGAGTTTTCTTTGTGAACACTTTGAGTCCACTCACTAGGTATAAATTATTGACCATGGCACACCTATTTATTTTCAGGATGCGTCCACACAAATAGCCATCTAGGGTTCTGAGAGTAGCACGCACTAATAGCCCACCGGGCGACGAGGTCTAAATGCATGGGCCCTCTTCCAGTAGAGGCGCCAGTGGAGCCACCAGTGGTAACATTACCCATTGGGCCACTAATGATTCCAGCCCCAGCAGTAGATGGTTCACTCTGTTGGAGCGCGTTGCACATGTTCCAGCGCTAGAGGCCACCCAGGTTCAGGGGAGAGATAGACCCACAAGTAGCTGAGGATTAGTTGGAGGCTGTAGTGAGATTATTCTGACAGGTAGGGACACCATCCGATCTCATGGTGATCCTTGTCTCCAGCCTTCTACAGGAATTAGTAGGAAGATGGTGGAGCTTTATTCTCTAGGTTCACGACCAGGTGACGCTTCTCTGGGAAGACTTCGAGAGCCTGTTTTGGGAAGAGTTTGTTCCAAAAACTCTTTGCGCAGTGCACATACAAGAGATTATTCATCTGCAACAGGGCAGCATTATTGTAGATCAGTATTCAGCAAGGCTTACTAACCTCTCACGTTACTCCACGGATATGGTACGAGACCCATTCTTCAGGGCCCAGACCTTCGAGCAGGGGCTTAGGCGGGAGATCTGGGCTTCTATGATCTCACTTAGCATCCCAACGTAGGTGGGGGTGTTAGAGAAAGCCCTCCTAGTAGAGAGTTTCCTTGAAGAGTAGTCCCCAGTAGCATAACCCACTACCATTCATCACTTAGTGGAGTCTTCTAGAGCTGGAAGCAGACAGATGTCGTAGAGGACCAAGAGGACCAGACCTACAGGTGGATGACCGCATGATTCAGATTTGGTTGTGTGGGGCACCCGAGACAGAGTCAGTCATGCTAGGAACATGTAGTGTTACGCATGTGGCGGATAGGGTCACATGGCTCGTGACTGTCCGACCCACCATATGGATGATAAGCTGATGATCGAAGGACCACCCAGGTAGAGACAGAGGTTTGATCGAGGAGGTCCACAGGGAATAGGTGGACGTGGCAGAGGAGCTGGCCGTGCATCTAGCAGTGGGTGAAGATTTGAGATGTTACCACCACCACCACCAGGAGGTCCACCCCGACCGCTGGGAGCAGGTGTGCAGGGGAAAGACCATCTCCAGGTAGCTGAGGCCTATGATCACGGTGCTTCGGAGATGATATGAGGTACGATCTGTGTCTATTCCACCTTAGCTATAGTACATATAGAAACAAGTTCTAGTCATTCTTTTATTTCCACTGCCCTAATTTGGAGCTCAGAGATTCTGACGGAGCTATTGGCTTGATCCTTACGGCTAGAGACTCCTACAAGGGAGGATTCGATGATTACACACTAGTTCTGGTAGTGTGATCTTACTCTAGGAAGTGAGATCTTCGGCTAGGATCTCCTAGTAGCGGCGTCGAGGCCTTATGACATCATCTTGGGTATGGATTGGTTATCTACAGTCTATGCTCAGATTGACTATATTAGGCACAAAGTTTGGTGTGTCCGCGTGGATGGGACCAGGTTTACCTTCACAGGCGAGAATGGAGCCTTTGCATCACAAGATTGACTTACCCGGAGGAGAGTGCAGTCTATCACTCATCAGTTGGAAAGCCTTACCCTCGGAGTAGTTGATGTGGAGAGTCTGACCTATCCTATAGTGGTGGACCAGTACACGGATGTCTTCCCTGATGATGTTTTGAGTCTACCTCCTCATAGAGAGGTGGACTTTTACATTTACTTATACCCCAAGACGGCATCGATATCCACACCAGCATATCAGATGGCTCCTACGGAGCTCTGTGAGATGCGGTTACAGATAGAGGACTTGCAGGGGAAGGGATTCATTCGGCCCAGTGTTTCCCATTGGGTAGCCCCGATTCTATTCGCCAAGAAGGAGGATGAGAGATTGAGACTTTGTGTCGATTATCGGTTCCTGAACCAGGTGACCGTGAAGAACAAGTACCCACTTCCAAGGATTGATGACCTCTTTGATCTGCTGAAGGGAGCACAATGGTTAAAAAAGATAGACCTCAGATCAGGCTATCACCAGCTCAGAGTACGAGATGAGGATGTGAAGAAGATGACTTTCAGATGTCGGTACGACCATTATGAGTTCTTGGTTATCCATTTGGTGTAACCAGTGCTCCATTAGTGTTCATGGGACTCGTGAACAGGATCTTTCACCCATACCTTGATCTCTTTGTAGTATTTTTCATCGACGACATTCTGATCTACTCGGCTAATGAGGTGGAGCATGCCTATCATTTGTAGGTAGTACTGGACACACTCCGAGAGCACTAGCTTTATGGTAAGCTCTCGAAGGTTCAGTTCTATATCTAATAGGTTCACTTTTTGGGACATGTCATATAGGAGGCAGGAGTTGTAGTGGATCCAGTGAAGATTGAGGAGGTATTTTCTTGGAAGCCACCCAGGAGTGTGATGGGGGTACAGAGTTTCCTGGGTTTAGCTGGATACTACCGGAGGTTTGTTCCAGATTTCTCCAGAGTTGCAGCACCTCTATCAGTGTTGAAGAAGAAGGGGAAACCCTTCGTGTGGTCAGAGAGATGCCAGCAGAGTTTTTAGAAGCTGAGGCAATGGCTGACTAGTGCCCCCATCTTAAGGCATCCAGAGGAGGGCGTAGGTTACGTAGTTTACTGTGATGCATCAGGGGCCAGGCTTGGATGTGTCTTGATGCAGGAGTGAGCAGTGATCACATATGGTTCTCGATAGCTGAGAAAATATGAGCAGAACTATGCTACCCATGACCTGGAGTTAGTAGTAGTGGTCTTCTCCTTGAATATGTGGTGGAACTATTTGATGGGAGAACGTTTTATAGTCTACTCAGATCACAAGAGTCTCAGGTATATCTTCTCTCAGAAGGACATAAACATAAGACATTGATGTTGGATTGAGTTCCTCTAGGACTATAACTTCGAGAGAGTCTATACTCCTTGGAAGGGGAACGTTGTAGCAAATGCACTCAGCAGGAGGACTGGTATACAGCTGCTAGGAAAGGCGATGGAGCAGCTGGCCGCTTTGCAGATATCCTTTGAGGATAGAGATAGAGAAGATTTTCTTCAGTCTCTTACATTCACTCCCCCACTTCTTCAGTGAGTTAGGGAGGCATAGCATGGGGATGCTGATTGTGAGACACGACGTGCTCAGATATCCACAGGACATGCACCTGATTAATTTTCTGAAGGTGGGGAGCATGTCATCCTCTTCAGAGAACGTAACAAGATACCAGTGTCACTTCGGGAGGAACTATTGATGGAGTTCCACACATTACCTCTAGCGGTACATCCAGGATCTACAAAGATGTACCAGGATCTCTGATGACAGCACTGGTGGCCGGAAATGAAAAAATCAGTATCATAGTTTGTCTCTCGATGACTCACTTGTTAGCAAGTGAAGGCAGAGCATCAGGTACCAGCAGGCTTGGTTCAGCCTTTAGAGGTCCCAGAGTGGAAGTGGGATGGGATATCCATGGACTTCATGATAATACTCCCACGTACATCGAGGGGGCATGATTCTATTTAGGTGATCGCTGATCGACTCACCAAGTTGGCCCACTTCCTACCGATCAGATAAGAGGGGTCAGTAGAGAGCATGGTATGCCTCTATGTGTATGAGATTTTATGGCTACATGGAGTACCCTTGACAATTTTCTCTGATCATGATGCATGTTTTACTTCCCAACTATGGATGGTGTTGCAGGAGGCTTTCGGGATGCAACTTCGTTTGAGCACTGCCTTCCATACTCAGACGGATGGCCAGAATGAGCGGACCATTCAGACTCTCAAGGAAATATTATGTGCTTGTGTCCTCAACTTCAGTCACAGCTGGGAGGACCACTTACCTTTGGTGGATTTTTCATTCAACAATAGCTATCACTCCACCATTGGGATGGCACATTTTGAGGCATTTTATGGGCGACCTTGCAGATCACCTTTTTGCTGGACTGACCCAGGGGAGTCAGCACTAGTGGGACCAGAAATCGTAAAAGCTAACACAGAGAAGGTTTAGATCATCCAAGAGTGGATGAAGACCACACAGAGCAGGCAGAAATCTTATGCAGATAGGAGATGGAGACCTCTATAGTTCGAGGATGGTGGCTACGTCTTTCTACGGGTCTCACCACGACGAGGTTTGTGGAGATTTGGCCGAGGTGGCAAGTTATCTCCGAGGTTCATTGGACCTTTCCATATTCGTAGTAGAGTTGGTGAGGTGTCTTAATGCTTAGCTCTTCCACCTCAGTTGCACCAGGTGCACGATGTCTTCCACATATCCTAGCTGAGGAGATACGTGCATGACCCTTCTCACATCATCAACCATGGCTAGATAGACGTCAACAATGGGGTGACTTTTATGGAGGTTCCAATATAGATTGAGGATCAATTGGAGTGCATACTTTGTGGATGGTCAATACCTCGGGTGTGCATTCACTGGAAGCATGGGAACCTCCAGGAGAGCACATGGGAGCGACAGGCTTAGAGGCGTGCTCAGTATCCCCACTTGTTTACCTAGTTTGAGTTGTGGCTTACGGGGACGTAGAGCCCTGAGGTGAGGATAATGTAAAGAACTGGAATTTCCATGTAATTTTTTTAATATATGGGAATATTATGAGCCCACGAAAATTAACAGTGTGTGATTCCTTGGCCCAGAGTGGCCGAAATGAATTTCTGAACTTTTTTTCATGTTCGTTAAATAAATGTGCGAGCGGGTTTTTCTAAATTTTGAACCAGTGCTCAGAATTGAAATCTAAGGACAATTTTGAACTCATAGTGCCGATATTCACTTAAGGAGACCTTCACCTCGACTACAGTAGGTCGAGGGTGGAAGTTATCTATTCACATATTTGTGAAAGAATAAAATAAAATAAAATGGTCTAACATTTTATTTATATTTTCTTTTGAAACTCCCATGTGGATATTTCACAGGTGGGTACCACCTGAACTAAAAACCTCCCATGAGAGGTTATGGAGGTGGGGACCACAAAGCCTAACCTCCCAAGAGAGGTTATGGTGGTGGGGACCACCTGAGGCATAAACCCCCTTGAACTCCCCTCTTAATGGGGAGAAACCTCATGACTCCCCCACTTAATTTGTGTTAACCCCTTAATTAATTATACCAACTCAATGTAATTAATTAATCTAATTGGAAATTTGTGCCAACAATTAAATTAGGGAAACACAACATAATTGGCTACTTTTCTTTTTGGTGGAATTGGGGGAAACTCTTCGCAAAAGGGAGAAACATGGAGAATTGGGAGAAAGCTCTCCAACGAATAACGCCAACGAAGAATGCCGACTTCGACTTCTTCTTCGTGACATCCTCTAACATGGGACGTCTACAATCGAAGACCATTCTTTCCACCTCGTCGGAAACACAAAAAAGAACGAGGTAGGGGTTTAAATTAAGTATGATTATATTCCCATGTTCTTCCTTTTTTTGTTCTTGATAATTCTTTATAATTCAAGAAGAAATTATAGCCGCCTGCTACCGCTCTAATGAGGAGAGTGCGGGCCAAACAAACAAGGCCCGTCCTCTACGCAAACCTTGTGATTAATTGTTGATCGCGATGGGAGAACAGCTAAGAACCACGATGGGGCACGAGAACGGCGGTCAGTACCCCCACCGGCCGCGATGAAGGTGACAGCGCAACGGTGGTGCCCCGTGGCCTCCGCCACCCCACGGCGCCGTCGCCCACGACCTTTTTGTAACATCCCAGACCTAGGTGCCATGAAATGGGTGCCCCGAGCCCGGTTCGACACGTGAACTCAAGCGCATTTCCCCAAACGCCAAAGGCTTCCGACTAGCAGTGAGGTCCCATGTCTGATAGTGGGGAAACTATTCCCTCATTTGTCAAAGTGTAGCGCAGTGGAATGGAAATAAAACATACGACGACAGCGGAAGTAGTAACATACACAACGGAAATAAACAACTGTAGTGGATATAACAAACATTATATAAGTGATGATGCTAGATGTTTCAAGTTCTAAGAAAACATCCAGAACATGTTATACATCAATACAGTACAACAAAATACAGAGTACAACAAAACAAGCAAAACAGCTGGCAGCGGCATTGCGAGCCTAGGCTCGGTCCCATGCCCTCCTACTCCATAGCAACAGTCAAGTACTTGTATAGGGACTCCTTCCCCTCTCTACACCTATATTAACGTAATCTGTTTGGGCCGAAAATCATGACTTAAACAGGGTGTGAGAAATATATCCCAGTAGGCACCCACCAAAGGCTCGTGCCCAACTGCGTGTAAGCATGAATCAACAGTGTGCAATAGTAAAATGCAATAAAGTAAGAATTACTAAAAATTAACCAACTTAAAATTTTAATTGAAATTTTATTATTCATTTAATTTATTTAATTTAGTAACATTCTTGTGCTCAACAGCACCAAGCCCTCAAGCCAACCAGAACCGCGCCCTCAGGCTAAAATAGTAACCACGCCCTCAGGCTTGCCCTCAGGCCATACAGAATCCAAACCGTAGGTGTTGCCCTCAGGCGTAATAGAAATTGCCCTCAAGATTAAGAAGTGTCACCCTTAGGCACAGAAGTCAAGCCCTCAGGCACGGAAGGTTTCCCTCAGGCGAAATACTACAGCCCTCGGGCTAAATAGTGCAGTTCCCTCAGGCTAATCACAACAAAGTCCTCAGAACAAATACAACAACTCCCTTAGGATAAAAAGGTAATTGGGCCATGACCAACAAGTAAACAAGCAGTAACAAGAAATTCCTCTCAAGTCAATTCTACAATTACTACTTTAAAGGCATACCCTCGGGTACCCTCATCAAATGGCTAAACAATGAAACACACCCCTGGGGTGGTTCCAGATCCAAGCAACGATCCGAACCAGAATTTTATTATCACAATTAAATACCTAATCAATGTTAGGCATTAAATATAGAAACGGACTCAGCCACACGACACCCCAACATGGGTTCGTGGCACAAAAATGCAAAAAACGCACAACAGATAGAAAATGAACATAAATCCACCTACCTTATTCTCTAACGAATGTTATACCCGAACGTCGACTCCAGAAACGCCCAAGAATGGCATAGATCTGACAAAGAACAAAACCCATTCAAACGTAAATAACTTTCCCTTGAGAAATAATTAGTAAGTACGGTACTAGGAGAGGAGAGGGATTACCCGTGCGGTTCCAACGAGATCGTTCGAGGCGGAAACCGATTCCAAACGACCCCCCGGAGGATCTTCAAAGGTTCGGACATCCTCCTTGGCTCCAAAATGGATCAAATTCCTCCTCTTCCAAATAAGGAGGCTACTACCTATTTTAAGAAGAAAAAACAAAGTACACGGTGTGTACTTCTGAGTACACGACATGTAATTCTTTCATTTAACTATTCATTTGGCAGCACAGCCATAATGTTCAACCGTCAACATGAGTACACGACATGTACTCTAAAGTACACGGCGTGTACTGTCTCCCATCTGTCGGCTGCCCCACCGCCTTACTGTTTAGGCCTTCCGACTGACTACACGGCATGTAAGGTACCACTACACGGCATGTAGTCGGTTCCCACACCCTTCATCACTGGCATGGCTACACACCCCGTGTACTCATCCCCACATGGCCATAAGTACATGGCGTTTCGAAAAAGTACACGGCGTGTAGTTCCAAAATTCGGGATTTTTCCCCATTTTCCATATTTTCTCAAAAACACTTAAGGAAAAGGGAAAAGAAGAAGCCCATACCTCAAAACTAAGAATCGGGTTCTTATAAACTTCCCTCCTTATAGAAATTTGTCCCTGAATTTCCCTTCCAAGGGTGGCGAAGAAGAAGCTCAGAACAGCTCTGGTCACTAAGCATGTACGTCGGCCTCCCACTCCTAGGTCTCGCCCTGCACTCAGCCATGCTGCCATAGCACCCGTACGAGAGGAACTGACCAGCCTCGAAGAACCTTCGTTCTCCTGTCAACGATATGAATCGGATGCTCCTCAAAGGGAACATCATGCTGAAGCTCAAACTCCTCTGGGTGAAAGGCGTGAGACGGGTCTGAATGGTAGTGACGCAACTGAGACATGTGGAAGAAGTCATGCATGGATCAGTACCGCTGCGGTAACTGCAACCGATAGGCAACCAACCCGACTCTCTCCAGAATCTCGAATGGCCCCACATACCTCGGTGAAAGATTATCATGTCTCCTGATACTCTTGTGTCCCAGCCATGGCGAAACACGCAGGAAAACCTGATCCCCGACCATGAACTCCAAAGGTCGTCTGCGACGATCAGCATAAGACTTCTGAGGAGACTGTGCGGTAGCCATCCGCTTCCGAATCAACTAGACCTGCTCAGATGTCTCCTATACGAGTTGTGGCCCCAGTAAAGCTGCCTCACCTGCCTCTAACCAGCACAAAGGAGATCGGAATGGCCTACCATATAAAGCCTCGTATGGTTCCATCTCGATAGTTTCCAGAAAACTATTGTTATAGGAAAACTCGACTAAGGGTATATGCTTCTTCCAAGAGCCCCCAAAGTCTAGGACGCATGCACGCAGCATATCCTCTAGCACCTGTATTGTCCGATCTGACTGGCCATCCAACTAAGGGTGGTATGCTGTACTCAGAAGCACCTGTATACCCAGCACCCTCTGAAAACTCTGCCAGAAACGAGACGTAAAGAGGGCGTCCCTATATGAAACGATAGAACGATGGACCCCATGAAGACGTATGATATCTCGGATATACAGCCTTTCGATCTCGTCAACACTGAAGGTCTCCTTGATCGGCAAAAAGTGATCTACCTTCGTGATCCTATCCACAAAAACCCACATGGCATCATTGCCTCGAGGTGACCTCGGCAATCCCGTCACAAAATCCATCGCAACATCATCCCATTTCCACTCTAGAATGGGCAACTGTTGTAACAACCCAGCTGGCCTCTGGTGCTCTGCCTTCACATGCTGACAGGTGGAACACCTCATAACAAAACCAGTTATCTCCCTCTTCATACCCAACCACCCGTACTAACATCTCAAGTCTCAGTACATCTTGGTTACCCCGGGATGAACTTCCTATGATGAAGCATGAAACTCTCACATCATCTCCTTGCGTATATCTTCTGGAACCCATACACGTCCATGTAAAAGTAAAACCTCATCATCGCCTATCGTCCAACTGAGAGGAGGGTCCTCACTTGCTACCGACTCCCGTAGGACTAGGCCTTATGAATCCGATAGTTGTCCCATACTCACTCTGTCCAGGAGGGTAAAAGTCACAGCTAAAGATGAAAGATAAGCCTGTCCCTGACTGTCGTGCACCTCCAGACACATCTCAGAGAACAAAGCCATGAGCTTCCACTCACCACTGGCTTTCTGCACTGCCTGTACCTGAGTCTTCCTGCTCATTGCATCAGCTACTACATTACCTTTTCCAGGTGTATAGGCAATATCAAAATCGAAAGACTGTATGTACTCGACCCACATTCTCTGCCTCAGATTTAGGTCACGCTGAGTAAAGATATACTTGAGGCTTTTGTGGTTAGTGAAAACCACAAAATTCTCTCCCAACAGATAATGTCTCCAACAGCGCAATGCATGAACAATTGCAGCCAACTCGAGATCATGCGTCTGGTAATTCCTCTCATGTGGCCTCAACTGTCGAGACCCGTATGCAAAAACTCGGTCTCCCTGCATCAAAACGGCTCCCAGACCAATCCCTGATGCATCATAGTAAACTGTATAGATCTTCCCCTACTCTGGGAGTGTAAGGATCGGTGCTGATGTCAACCTTCCCTTTAGGTCCTGAAAAGATGTCTCGCAAGAATCTGACCAAATGAACTTCACACCCTTCTTAGTAAGACCCGTCAATGGTGCTGCTAAGTGGGAGAAGTCTTGTATGAAGTGTCTGTAGTAACCAGCCGACCCTAAGAAACTCCGTATCTCAAACACGTTCTTAGGCTGCTCCCAGGAAACTACTGCTCTCACCTTCTCTGGGTCTAATGCAACTCCTGCCTCTGAGATGATATGACCCAGGAAGTGAATCTGGTCCATCCAAAAGTGGCACTTTGAGAGCTTAGCATATAGCCGATTCTCTCTCAGTGTACTCAATACGATCTCAAGATGGGTGACATGGTCATGTCGAGTGAGAGAGTATACCAAGATGTCATCCACGAATACCACCACAAAAGAATCAAGATACGGATGGAACACATGATTCGTCAGAGCTATGAAAATTGATGGCACGTTTGTGAGTCCGAACGGCATAACCGTATACTCATATAGACCATAACTACTCCTGAAAGCTGTGATAGGTATATCAGATGGTCGCATGCGTAGCTGATGATATCCAGATCTCAAGTCAATCTTCGAGAACACCCGTCCTCCACGAAGCTGATCAAACAGTTCATCTATCCTCGGCAAGGGATATCGGTTCTTAACCGTCAACTGGTTCAGCTTCTAATAATCCACGCAAAGTCTGAGGGTACCATCCGCCTTCTTCGCAAAAAGGACCAGAGAACCCCAAGGAGAAGTACTGGGTCAGATAAATCCCTTTGCCTACAACTCCTCTAACTGCCTCTTGAGCTCCTACAACTCAGGCGTGGCCATCCTATAAGGAGGAAAGGACACTAGTGCTGCTCCTGGCACTAGCTCAATAGAGAAATCCACCTCTCACACTAGAGGTAGGCCTGAAAAGTCGTCCAGGAAGACATCCCTGAAACGATCAAAAACTGGAGGGAAATCCGTCTGACAAGTCCCCTGATCTTCTAGATATAAACTCGCAATCTGGGCTATGACTCCACCTTGCCCATGATGCTCTGGTCTAGATCGACTCACCTGAACATCCCATTCGCCCTTGTATAGAAACTCTCAGCCCTCTGGTGACGTGAAACGCACCCTGTGACGATAGCAGTCTACAAAGGCTCTAAAGGGAACCAACCAGTCCATCCCAAGAATGAAGTCATAGCTCATCATCTCTAAGACATAGAGGTCCCAAAGGAAGTGACACCCACCAACCTCAAGGGGGCACTCCTTACACTGACGCACCCCAGCCGTCCTAGTCCCCAACGGAGTGTCTAGCGTCATGATATCAGAAGAAGAAGAAACACAAAGCCCAAGGCTCTCCACAACGGACATAGATATGAAACTATGTGTAGAAACCGTATCGAAAAGTATTGAAGATAAAACAGAAGCTACTAGAATAGTACCTATGACTGTAGAAGGTCTGAGATCCTTCTCCTGCTAGGTCTGTTGCACTGCATATGCCTACCCAGTGTCACGGCCCTACGACATAGCCTGGCTACCCTGAGCTGTCCCGCCCTACTGCCTCTGCGATCCTGGCATCTGGCAACCGCGGCCACGACCACCATCTTGACATGCACGCCCTGACGTATTCTAGTTCCTCGACTGGTAAGAATCCACTGGTCCTGCTCCCGCATATGGAGTCTACAAAGAACCCCTATCACTACCCACTGGTAGAAACACCCTGCAAAAACGCTGTAGATGACCCATCTTTCCGCAAGCTCAGCACTCCACTGGGTCTCGTGGACACTGTGGCCTCTTATGCCCCTCTCTACCACACTGGTAGCACCTGATCGGGCCACCTGAAGAAGCTGACTAGCTGGTACTTCCACCCTGAGAGAAGTCCATCTGTCTCTTCCTCTTTCTAGTAGAAATAGTACTAGTGACTGGTGCTGAACTGCCTTGGCCCACACCACTAGATTCTCGTAGGTTCCTCTCTGTAATCAGTGCCTAATTCCCAATCTTGTGTACAATAGGCAACCTGAAAACAGTTACCAGCACTCTGATGTCATAACGAAGACCATCCTCAAAATTTCGGTCTCTCAACATATCATCACCCACCAGCATGGGTGCAAAACGCTGATGCTCTGTAAAACGAGAAGAATAGTCCATCACCGACATGGAGCCCTACTGAAAATTAATGAACTCTCGAGATTTATCTTCCCTCAGCGTCTCGGGAAAGAAGAAGTCATAGAAGACTACCTGAAAATCTTCCCACACCATGTCCATGTGATGCTCTGTCTAGGTGGTAACATCCCACCACCTCTTGGCCAAATCACGCAGCATGTAAGTCGTGAGCTTGACCCTCTGCCCTGGAGGAATCCCAAGATGCTCGAAAATATTCTGCATCGATCCTAGCCAAGACTCCACAGCCTATGGTCCGCCATCTGAAAACGTAGGCAGATGCTGCTTCTGAAAGATACGAGTCAGCTCAGCCATAGATGTGGCAACCTGTGGTGATCCCTGAAAGGTCTGCATGAACCACATAAATCCTTCATGGAACTGCGCCTCCATTCCTGTGTCTAGTATAATAGTTGGCGCTGCATCTAGCTCCACTAGAGGATCAACTCGTAGCCCATGGCCCACCATCTCCGGAGTATAATCGTCGCCACTCTTCTGGAGAACAACTCATAGTCGTCTAGGTGGCATGACACTACATGGTCAAAATAACGCCTCAGATTCAAGATTATTAAGACCAAAAAGAGAAGGAACCACAAAGAAAAAAGAGGAATAAGGCATTCAAAATTGGAAAAACAAGACTACACGGCATTTACAATGACTATACAACATGTACTTGACTTCCCTTCCCCTGCCTGGGTCCTTCAACACGGCTAAGCCACACGGCTTCTGTCGAACAAAACTACACGGCGTGCATAATATCTACATGGCATGTATGGTGTTATTTTCCAACTTCTCGTGTCGTTTTTTGACATGGCCGACTACTCATCTTGACACTACACGGCGTGTTACACCCATACACGGCGTGTACAACCCCCCGTTTCCCAGCCACACGGCTAACTCCACACGATCTGTCCTCGGACAAGATTACACGGTGTGTTCAAGGAGAGGTGACACTGGCCCATATTGTTAGTTACATGACCGAGTACCCAGTTCACACTAGACGGCGTGTCTATTATTGACACGGTGTGTTCTGTCAAGGAGTTCACTGACCCGTGTTGTTAGTTACACGGCCGAACTCCGGGTCACACTAAACGGCGTGTCCATTCGGCACACGAAATGTTTTATCCAAGCCTTTCCCTACCTCGTGTCGCCGCCCACACGGTTTGTGACACAGGAAGAGACTACACGGCGTGTACTCAGGGTACACGGCGTGTACTCAAAAGTTCATTTTTCTTCCTGAACAGAAGAACATACACAGCGTGTATAAAAATACTACACGGCGTTTATACTTTTTTTTCGGATAGTATACCTCAAAAACTTTCCTGGAACCCAGAAAATACTGAAACTAACACCTAAGTGTCAACTTCCGACCCGTGGGGCCCATACTCCCCACGAATCAAAGTTTGACATCTTATATGTGTTATAACCAATAACCAGTCAATGATCCACCAAATTCCAGTCAATGGGGGCCCATACTCCCCAAAAACCAAATATTGGCATCCATTTTATAAACAATCTAAAAAAATACCATATCACAAGGCAGGTATTTATCAAGAAGCTATCACAACAGCATGCTTTACTAGAACAACAACTATCACAACAACATGAAAATTCTAATGCACCTACATGGCATGGAAACTATGCATGACATGTGATTTATATCATGGGACTATATTATGCATGAGATGGAATACCCTCATCTCATCAGGTTGCAACTAAATAGAACCCATTGATAAAATATAAACTATACAATCTCAAAGTGTGTCACCCAATGGTGAAAACATATCAACCGTAAATTGCAAAATCAATAAAATTGAAATCACGAGGTAAATTGGCTTTTCCCTGTACGCGGGTTAGCTACGCCTGGGCACAACTTATTACCAACTACTGTTCGTCCTATCCCTGACTACGACTCCAAATAGTAAGTTAAAGAAAAGAAATTTCCCTCTGATACCACTTTGGAACGTCCCGGACCCGGGTGCCACGCAACGGGTGCCCCGAGCCCGGTTTGCCACATGACCTCAAGCGCATTTCCCCAAACGCCAGATGCTTCCGACTAGCAGCGAGGGACCATGTCTGATAGTGGGGAAACTATGCCCTCATTTTTCAAAGTGTAGTGCAGTGGAATGGAAATAAAACATACAACGACAGCGGAAGTAGTAAACATACACAACAGAAATAAACAACTGCATTGGATATAACCAACAGTATATAAGTGATGATGCTACATGTTTCCAGTTCTAAGAAAATATCCATAACATGTTATTCATAAATACAGTACAAAAAATTACAGAGTACAACAAAACAAGCAAAATAGCTGGCATTGTCATCGCGAGCCTAGGCTCGGTCCCATGCCCTCCTACTCCACAACAACAGTAAAGTACCTGTATAGGGACTCTTGCCCCTATCTACACCTACAGAAACATAATTTGTTTGGGCTGAAAAGCATGAACCAAACCGGGTGTGAGAAATATATCCAAGTAGGCACCCACCAAAGGCCCGTTCCCAACTGCGTGTAATCATGCAACTACAATGTGCAATAGTAAAATTCCCTAAAGTAAGCAGTACTAAAAAGTAACTAACTTCACAATTTAATTTCCATTTTATTATTCATTTAATTTATTTAATTTAGTAACATTCTTGTTCTCAACAGCACCAATCCCTCAGGCCAACCAGAACCGTGCCCTCAGGCTAAAATAGTAACCACGCCCTCAGGCTTGCCCTCAGGCCATACAAAATCCAACCCTCACGTATTGCCCTCAGGCATAAAAGAAATTGCCCTGAGGCATAGGAAGTGTCACCCTCGGGCACAGAAGTCAGTCCCTCAGGCAAGAAAGGTTTCCCTCAGGCGAAATACTACAGCCCTCGGGCTAAATAGTGCAGTGCCCTCAGGCTAATCACAACAACGCCCTTAGGACAAATACAACAACGACCTCAAGTTAAATAGGTAACCGGGACATGCCCAACAGGTAAACAAGCAGTAACAAGCAGTTCCTCTCAAGAAAATTCTACAATTACTACCTTAAAGGAATACCCTCGGGTACCCTGGCCAAACGGCTAAACAGTGAAACACACCCCCGGGGTGGTTCCAGATCCAAGAAATGATCCCAAACAACATTTTATTATCACAATTAAATACCTAATCAATTTTAGGTATTAAATATAGAAATGACCTCAGCCACACGACACCCCAACTTGGGTTCATGGCACAAAAAACGCACGAAAACGCACGACAGTTGGAAAATAAACAGAAATCCACCTACCTTATTCGCCAATGAATGTTATACCCAAACACCGACTCCAGAAACGTCCAAGAACGGCGTAGATCTGATGAAGAACAAAAACCATTCAAATGTAAATAAATTTCCCTCGGGAAAGAATTAGTAAGAATGGTAATAGGAGAGGAGAGGTCTTACCCATGCGGTTCCAACGGGATCGTCCGAGGCGGAAACCGATTCCAGACGAACCCCTAGTGGATCTTCAAAGGTCCGACCGTCCTCCTTGGCTCCAAAATGGCTCAAACGCCTCCTCTTACAAATGAGGAGGCTACTGCCTGTTTTAAGCCAAAAAAAAAACAAAGTGCACGGTGTGTACTTCTGAGTACACGGCATGTACTTCTTTCATTTAACTGTTCATTTGGTGGCACCGCCATACTATTCAACCGTCGACATGATTTCACGACATGTACTCTAAAGTACACAGCGTGTACTTTTGCCCAGTTGTTGGCTACCCCACCACCTTACTATTTAGGCCTTCCGACTGACTACATGGCGTGTAAGGTACCACTACACAGTGTGTAGTCGGTTCCCACACCCTTCGTTGCCGGCATGGATACACGCCTTGTGTACTCATCCCCACACGGCCAGAAGTACACGACGTGTGGAAAAATTACACGGCGTGTAGTTCCAAAATTCAGGATTTTCCCCCATTTTCCATATTTTCTCAAAAACACTTAAGGAAAAGAGAAAAAGAAGAAGCCCGTACCTCAAAACTAAGAACCAGGTTCTTACACTTTGTGTCGTCTGCGGTCGGGCCGTCGCCCCGCAGCCGAGCCGCCACTGCCCAGCGACTGGGCTGTCACTCCGCAGTGGCGGCCGAGCCTCTGCCCTCCGGCTGAGCCACCCCACGGACTCCACCCTCCCCGCTGAGCCGCTCTGGCCGAGACGACCAACGACCTCTACCCTCCGACCGAACTGCCCCCCGGCCTCTGCCCTCCCGGCCGAGCCGCTCCGGGCGAGCCACCCCGCGGTGCTCCACCCTCTGGCCGAGCCACCCCGCTACCCTCGACCGAGACGCCCTGTGGCCTCATGCCCCCGTAGCACCCCCGCGGTAGAACTGCCACGCAGTCTCATGCCACCCGTGGTCGAGCTACCATGCAGCCTCGCGTCGTCCACGGCCGAACCCCCGCGGCTCTCCGTGGCACCTCGCGGCCATCCGGACCACCCAGCGGGCCGAGCCGCCAAGCACATGTCAGGCCAAACCCAGTAGGATAGGCTGAATCCAATGGGTCGGGTCGACCCAAGCCGGGTCGGGCCAGGTCGGTCCGACCGGGTCAGACCGGACCCAGACCCACTTTGACCCATTTTACGCTCTTTTGGCCATAACTTTGGCACCGAACATCTGTTTGATGAACCGTCAGTGGTGATGGAAACCTTGGAGTGAGACAGTTCCTTTGGTATACCCCACTATAGTTTTGGAAAAGGATGGGGTATGGTTAGGTTGGATCGATCACGAATTCAACCAGGCCCTCATGACTAAAAGGCCAATAACTCACTGATCGGGCGTCCGATTGACGCAACGTCTGTTGCGTTGAGAATCTTATGACGTGGCGGTCCATTGAGATACATCTTCGTGGGACTTCTTGGAAGTTAGAGTATCGACTAGTGGCTTGGGGAGCGGACTCTCCTGGAGACGAGCAAGCCTAGTGTGGGAACCCAGTAGCTGGCTGTGACGAGAGGACTGAATAGACGTCCTGTGTTGGTCAGCTCCTAGCGATCATTTGTGGGGAAGCTCCTAGAGATCATGTGTTGGTCATATGATAGCGATCCTTTGTGGGTCATCTCCTAGTGATCGTGTGTGGGTCATCTCCTAGCGATCCTATGTGGGTCAACTCCTAGAGATCTTGTGTGGGTCATCTCCTAGCGATCTTGTGTGGGTCAGCTCCTAGAGATTCTATGTGGGTGAGTATCAGAGACTCTTAATGGAGTAAGATGATTTAGTAGCTATAACTAATTATCTCTAATACTTTACTTAAGTTATACCTAGTGTGAACTAAGTTCGTACCTGTGTGGTACTTGCCTTTGTGGTTTTCCTTCCTTTGTGGAACAGTTGAATTTTGGGATTTTGGGTTGGACCCTGTGTTTCCTCATGTTTGAGATAGGTATGCTTGATAACTTAGGTATATGTATGGGAATATACCTATGTAGGGTTGAAAGTTGACTTCATGCTTTGAGGTTTATCCTTTGTGGATTTTTTGAGACCTTGAGGGTCTCGGGGTCCCTATTGAGTATCTTTATACTCACCCCTACATAGACTATGCCCGCACCTTGTTGTGTTTGATGTAGAAGAAGGACAGTGATGACTGAGGAAGAGAGTACCAGGACGGGATGGTGCCCGGAGGTGGACCATATAGTGTTTTGATACGCAGAGGAGACGGGCAAACGAGGAGTGCTAAGGAGGCGATTTGTACCTACCCTTCAGGTAGGAACCTTGGAGGACGACCCCATAGCTGTCTTACTTTTTGCTCTAGTTTACTTATACTTTCAGTTTCTTATACTTTCCAATTGGGCTTGTATTCTGGCCCCTTCTACTTACTGTACTCACTCTATTTACTATTCAGTTTACTTGTGTTTCGTATATTTTTGTGTTCTTGGTTGCATGTGATTACAGGTAATAAAGGAAATGCCTTCCTAGTTTTAGGGGTTACACCTTTTGGTGCTAGCCACCAGCCCCTAGCCTTTAGAAGGTGGGCTTGGGGTAGTCATGACACGGGCCCCGAGGGATGGGTTGTGACATCTTATAATAATTAATCTCACAAATTCTATGTGGTTTGACGATGTGAAACAACACATCATGTATATAGTTGCACACTATGTGGAGCTATATATTGTGTAGTATAAGGTAAACTTCCTGGATAGAATATGTCATGTATCCCATAATGTGTCATGTGTAATTACCCTTCATGTAACCATTAAATTCTAGTAAAATGATTTAATGTCATACAAGTAGTACACACCATGTTTTCTCCCAAGTACATTTTGTGTGCCTAATTAGTTTAAATAAAAAATAAAGCTAATTAATTATTATTATTTTCTTTCTTATAACGTATCAAGGACAATAAATTTTATATAATTTAAGATATCAAATTTATTTACTTATTTTTCTATTAATTTATTAATTCAAGTTAATTTATATTAAAAAATAACTATTGGAAATAAATTCTTATAAAATTAATTGTGGTTGTCATTGCATGTAGTGAATGATCATGATATTTGACTAACATGTGAATTTTTTATATTTATTTATTTATTTTGATTATTTTTTCCATGGTGTATTATGTTATAATTATTATTAAATTAAATATTATGATTTTTGAATCATTCCTCTCTTTTTTATTATGTACAAACCTTCATGTCCAATGATTATTTTTTATATCCCTAATTCCCCCATACCCCTTACTTGTACATGAGTATACATTTGTAAAGGATGGAGTTTCTAGCTGGAGGATACGGTTTAGGATTTGAGAAGAAATGAATTCAAATAAATTGTTGCACATAAGAATAGTAGATGTTGAAACACTAGCCAAGTTAATGCTCAAGGTTATTTCCCCTAGGTTCTAGATTTGTTTATCGTTTCTCAATAAACCAACCAGTAGATAAATATCATGATTATTTCACATATTTATTTTATTTTATTGGTGCATTGGAATTTATTTGTTTATTTGATGCATGGTTGAGTTGTTTTTTTAAATAAAATCAATTACATAATACAACTAAATTATAAAGAATTATTAGATTAAAAAAAGTTTAAAAGATTTATTTTATCAAGTATAGATAATTACTTATATAAGTTTTCGCATAAAGTAATTCACTAGTATACGAAGGATAAATTAAAATATCTTATATAAGAATATTTAATATGTCAATTATTTTATTTGATTTCCTACAGGGTATATCTCTATGGTAGAAGCCCCTGTGGGGTCTTGATGAGGTATCAGGTTTAAGTCCCACTGAGTACTTTCCGATTGGTAGGGTAGGATTTTCTTGTATTTCTACACCTGGACCATTGTAAATATTTAATGAGACACGGTTAATTATTTATATTAGTTTTATATAAAATTTACAAGAATGTTTTGGAATAAAATAAATTATATTTATACATAAATTAACAAATTCCATCAATTTAAAATATTATGTCATTAAATACCTTCAATCACTTGAGTTAAAATACAACCATAGTTCAAAGTACTCGACATTACCTTGTCATGGTAGTTTAAATTATCTAGAAATTAAAATAATTTTTTTGGAATGAATTAACCAATTTATCCTCAAGATGAGTCTCTCTAGAATTATTGGTGTAATTTATAGGCAAGTTTTAAGAAAATTCAATTCTAAAATTTCAAGATTGGTGAGTCCACAAAAAATATTATGGAGTTGAGGATTTTTATAGTTAATAATAATAAAACCTACCTAAATACCTTTAAATAAATTGAAAAGGTTTATGTTAGGGTTATGATAAGTTAAATATAGATCTTTTCCACTATATTTTTTGAAGAATAGGATATTTTTAATCCAATAATGAGTGTTATAAATATTTTATTAAATAGTGGTAGACTTTATTAAATCGTTAATAATGATATAAATGGTATGAAAGATAAAGCACTAAATTGCTATTTTATGGTTCATAGATACTGGTAAGACACACATAGAATTCACTATAATTTTGGCCAATATTGAATAAAGATAATGTCTTAACTAGTGAGTTGTACATGAACCTTCTTATTATATTATTCAAATAAAGGAAGTTTAATTTATTTTTGGACCAAAAATCCCCAAGGTAACTTTGCAGTGTTTTGGGTTGATTATATTTGTTGGAAAATAAGGTTGATAAGAATAGGTGTAGGGTTTTAGAGAAATTATTAAAAAGTTATGTTAACAGATATTCAAGAAAAATGTATGGAATATGTTGAAGTTGGGCAATAAATTATGTGTACAAGGTGGCCCTATTTCCAAGTGCTTTCTAAATTTCTAAGGTCCCACAATATAGAGGATGGATCATGTTTTGAAAAATATAATTTCCAGGGTTTCCTCATTATAATATGGAAAATGAAATAAACTCCTGAAATTTTTTTGTTTCAAGAAATTTTTTTGTTTCATGAATGTTTGGTGATTCTTAAAGTTTTGGAGATTCAGAAAGGATGCCTGAAGCATGAAGGAAATTCTTTAGGTTACATGATTATGAGAAGTTTTTCAAATGGGAAATTTTCCATAATGTTTTTTGAAGATAGGGAGTTTCATGAACAAGAATTAAGAGTATCATGAAAGGGTGTTGGTGATGTTTAAAGTTTCACAAAGTGAAAGTAACATCTATAAATAAAAAGATACCCCCTCATTTTAAGAGAGGAAGCCTTAACAAAAATCCAAATGCTTTTAATTCACAAAATTGTTTCATAGAGAATTTTTCTTATGTGAAGGTTTTCATAAACCCATTAGTTTAATAAAGAAACGAAGTTTCAAAAAAATATTGTTTTTCATGATGGTTGTGAGTTTCTAAAAAGTTTTGGGTTTCAAAAAAATAGAAATTTTTATGAAGAAATGTGATGTTTCATGAAAGTTGGGAAAATTGTTTTTATGAAAGTGAATCTTATAAAAACTAGAAGGGATTTCCCAATAATTATGTGGTAAATTAGTATTCATCAAGTGTATTAAAGTGGAACTTAATGATGAAAAAAACGAGGTTAAATAATATTAATTCAATTGATAAAATTATTAATATTATCAATGATTAGTGAGAACACTTTAGTTGAGAGAGTAGTAAGCTTTCATATTGTGATTGGTTATAAACTAGGAGGGACAGTGAGCCCATTATAAAGATTATAATAGGTGTGCACTTAAATGGATTTGTTACATAGGTGCATTGCCTTTATGTTATCCTTGGATGTAGTCCAGTACAGGTTCACTAAGTAAAATTTATGTTTCATGTGCATGATTTAATTTTTGTTCATACATTTCAACAAGAAAGGGGGATAATAGTGATTTGTTTAAAGATGAAGCAAGATCTGAAGGGATAGTTTTATTAATCTTTCATTCTAGGATTCACCCCTCCCCCATCTTAGGGTATTTAACCTCGTTGGGTTAACAATTATTGTTTGAGAATAAGGTTAGAATTAGTGTTTCTCTATCAATGGTTTCAATGTAGGTTGTTAATCACAAAGTTATTCCAATCTTCAATGGAAACAATTTTTACTTGTGGAAGAATAGGATGCAACACTACTTTAGATAATTAGGTATAGATGTCTTTTTAGCTGCAATATATTGTATTTCTTCAACTGTGGATAGTGGATTTCTTTCATAAGAAGACATAAGGGAATTGGTTGTTGATTATAACATCCTGACATGAACCACTGTGTCTGAGCCGGATGATACATGACCTCATGTGAGCCTTCCATCTAAAAGAGGCTAACGAATAGCAGCAAGAGTCTAAATCCATCAGTGGGGAGACTATACCCTCTATATAATGTCATGGGAACAATAAATAATAACATCAATATATAAATAAAATAAATAGAGTACATGAGGAAAACTGAATTATGGAATACATTATACAACAACCATAATGAACCTGGATCCTAGGTACAAGTAAATCTAGTAAATAAAATTAGTGTGTGAAATTCGGGCTGAATCCATCCATCAATGACCACATCATCCAACTCTACCTACTCAATCATCCACCATAGGGTATTTTCCCTTTGTCAAGTCTCTTATCATAAAGTCTACAAGAACACCAAAATGCCCGAGTAGGATGTGAGTACAAGACTTAGTAGGACACCACAAATGGACCTCAACAACAGTGCATAAAATATATAACTTTATTCCATGAACATAAATAAGGTACAGATATAACAAAAATATATCAAACAAATATCAACCACATTTTGGGGCCTCGAATACTGGATCTACTTACTTTGGCACCATTCCAGGAGAAAAATACCCACATTGGAAAAATTTTGGATGAAACATTGATAACCAGCATGAAACAACTCCTCTATGGAATATCCCAAAAGAATGTACGACAAATTTCCATAGGTAAAGATATCCCAAGTATATACTAACTAATTTCAATCATATCCTTCTTGATGGATAGTTCAAAAGAATGTGTGAAATCTCACATGCTGACCAATGTCAAACACACCCCTCTCAGAGGATACTCCAGAAGTATACGACACACCCCTCTATTAGGAATAGAATAAATGTAAATACTGAATAAATTTTTGGTGTATTCCACTCAGATGATAGTGTCATTCTTGTTCCATGTATCACATGTTGTCCTTGTCGGCCAAACATGGGTCATATCTCACATGATGACCAATAGGACAATCCTTCACTCTCAACTACAGTAGATAAAAATACAATATATACGATACATAATGAAAATGACATATCAAACATTATGTCATGTCAAATGACATCATAATATCAATAATCATTATATGAAAACAACACAAGCACAATTCAAAGGCTATACACACACGTCATGTGATCAAACATAAAATATAGGTCTCACAGCCATACGCACATGCCGAAAATCATGCTAATAACTTTTATAAATCAAGCAAAAATGTTAAGAAATTACTAAAGATACACACTCACAGAAAAAATCATGTCAATAAACCGTATAAGACAAGAACAAAAGTTAAGGACTTCCTACCTTAGTTGAAACAAAGACTGAATATGAGGGTTGAAGTTTGAGTATAACGAACCACTAAAACCTTGTCGCTTTCCTAAACAGATATATTTCTATAGTTATTCGCATTGAGAAGAACCCAATGACACTAACAACATGTCAATACGATCAATATTGTATGGGATATCTATGATTGAAGTTTGAAAAAAATAATAAAAATACTAGATAGAGAGAGGGATAGAAAGGGGTGGGGTAAATGACAGTGCACACCCACCATCCATGCTTTCTATTATTGTTGTTTTTATTTTATTTAACTCCATTTAAATTCCATTTATTATAATTATATTTAAATTTATTGGAAGTGTATGAGTCCAATTGTTCTTTGTGTTGTGCACCCCATGCCCGACATTCAATATTTTCGAAAAATCTACTTATTTAATTATTCATCATAAATTAATTAGTATTTAATTAAATAAATATATTAAGAAACATTTATATGTATATATATATACACAAAAAAATATATATATACACTCATATATATATATATATACATTTATTTATTTGTCTCATATATTTACACATCAAACACACACACACACACATATATGCATCCGCACACACATATATATACATATATATATTTATCTCATATATATACACACACATTATATATATACACACCAATATTATTTTCTCAATTAAATAATAATAATAACAACAATATTTTATTTTTATTATTATTAAATCAAATCCATTATTACAACCATAAATATGTTAATAGAAACATCCATTAAATTCCTGTAATAGTTAATAAAATAATATTAACTGCAAATTTTCATTTAATTGGTCCAATCAATAATATTACATTAATTATTTTGGTCACTCATCATTTCATCTATAATAACATCATTAATTACATATTTATATTTCCATTTTTGTCTTTGACACAAATAATGATAATACTAATAATAATAATAAAATTATTATTATTATTTCTAGTAGTCCAACGAAATATTTATATACCAATTATTATTAATCTTGTGTGTGATTCGACCAAACATCCGACAATCAAAAATATTATATCCCTGTTAGGGTAAACGCCACATCTCGGACCTAATGGTGGTCTCATATTTTTTATATTATGCATCGTCTGAGAGATATTAATTATTTATTATATAAAAATGGAATAATAAATTAATTAAATATAAAAAGGGTATTATTGTTTGTGATGTTTCAAAACACTCGACGCACATAAATGTTATACCCTTCCTAGGGTAAAACCTAAGTTCTAGACCTAATGATGGTCTCAAATTTTCCATACGATGCACCATTTGGTAGTTATTTCATTTTTTTGGGAAAATTTTTTGCACACTTATGAATAAAATATATTTGATATTTTTATTCTATCAATGTAAAGACTATAAGGTCCTCAGAATCCCATGATGATTTGGATCTTAACTTCAAAAATATTCCATAGAACATTCTAAAGTGTTAAATTGGTATTTTATCCTTTCATAAACACAAGTATTAAAAAATTAAATTTTCAAACCAATATACTTGTAATATATTTTAAAAAAATTGTTTTAAATATCATTTTTAAAAAATAATGATGTTACAATTCTCCCCACTATAATTATTATCTTCCTTGAGAAGCATTTCATATCATTTAAACACTACTCCCCACAATATGAGTTTCAAAATTAAAATAAAAACATTATTAAAGCATTTTTTATTCCAAGTTAGGTATTTATAATCAAAACATTTTAATTCCATTCGAGCTCATTGAAGGGAATACACAAAACACATACTATATATTCAAACCTATTTTTCATATTACTATAATTTTCACATTAGTCACAACCACATATATATGATCAAGCATAGAATACAACATGCTCAAATAAGGAATGATAGAAATAATGAACCAAGGCAATATCATAATTTCAACAGGAATTTAATTATTTTGGCTCTAAATAATGCGATCAACAGGTAAATATGGAATGTGACCCTATATACCTAACATGATGCTTGAACACACATGAAAACTCATATATCACATATCAATATATTTTGCATCACCCAAGGAGAATCTAATCAACAGTAACAAAAAAACATAATTACCCCATTTTATGGAAACTCGGAGGTCCACTATTCTGTGCTGATCACACACTGATATAGTTATCCTAGTCGAGTCTACACCATCCCAACTCATATCTATATTATCTCAAATCAAGTCAAAAGGAAATGAAAAGTTAGTAAATCATGATGCTATGATACTTTTTTGTAACACCCCGTCCTGAACCACCGGGTATGAGCAGAATGGTAGATGACCTCATGTGTGCCTCCTCATACACAAGAGGTTGCTGACTAGTAGTGAGGGTATAAATCCATTATTAGGTTTACTATACTATCCCTATCATGTCATGAGAATAAAAAAATAATAACATAAATATATATAAAAAATAAATAATCAAAGTACATTTAGAAAACTGAATGATGGAATACATGATCCAATAACCATACTAAACATGGATCCTAGGTACAAGTAAAGCTAGGAAATAAAATCATAAACTGACATCCTTCATGAAGCCATCCAAAAATGACCACATCCTCCGACTCTTCCAACTTAATCATATATCATAGGGATTTTTCCCTTCATTTGGTCTCTGGTCATGAAGTCATCAAGTATACTAAAATTCCTAAGCAGTGTATGAGTAAAAGACTCACTAGGACACCAACAATAACCCTTAACAACAGTGTATAAATTAAACAAGTTTATTGTGTAATAATAAATATGGTTAAAATATAAAAACAATATATCAAACAAGTACCAACCACATTTTGGGTCCTCGGGAACCATCCCTACCTACTTCGGCACCATGCTAGGATAAATATACCTACCTCCGCATAATGTCGGATGGAACATCGACAACCAGCATGACACATCCCCTCTGTGGAATTCCCAAAAAGCATGTACAACACATTCCTACCAGTAGAGATAGTCCAAGTACACACTGACCAATGTCATGAATATCCCTCTCAATGGATAGTTCAGAACCATGCGTTAAATATCACATGTTGAACAATTTCAAACACGTCCCTCTCTGAGGATAACCTAGAATTATGTGACACATCCCACTGATTGGAATATCCCAAATATACATGCTAACCAAATGCCTGGAGTATTCCACTTGAAGGATAGTTTCACGTGTGTTCCATGTCTCACATGTTATCTATGTCAACCAAACATGTATCATATCTCACATGGTGACCAATAAGCTAAACCTATATGATCAACTACTGTAGATGGAAGTACAATATATATGATACATAATGAAAATGACAGATCAAACATCATGTCAATTCAAACAGAACCATAATATCAATCATCACCATATGTAAACAACACAAGAATAGGATAAAGACTATACACACACATCATGTGATCAAACATAAAACATAGGTCTCACGGCCACACATGCACATCAAAAATCATGCCAATAACATATATAAATCATGCTCTAAAGTCAAAAAATTCATAAATACACACATACACAACAGAAATCATGCCAATAACTTGTATGAGAAATTCAAAAAAGTTAAGGACATTCAACCTTAGGTGCAACAACAACTGACAACGATGGTTGGCATCCATGTTTTACTACACCAACAAAACCACATTACTTGCATAAAGAATATGTTTAGAATTCATCACATTGAGACGAGCCCAATGACACTGATGGTGCATCAATCCAATCAATACTATTGGAGATATCATGGATTGGAGTTTGAAAAAAATAATAAAATAAAATAACAATAAAAAATACATGAGAGAGGGAGAGGGATAAAAAGGGGTGGCATAAGGAATGGTGGGTACCCACCATCCATGCTTTATATTGTTGTTTATTTTTTTATTTAACTCCATTTAAATACCATTTATTATAATGATATTTTAATTTATGGGAAGTGCAAGAATCTCTTTGTTCTTTATGAAATGCACCCCACACCCCACATTAAATAGTTTCAAAAAAATTACTTATTTATTTATTTATCTTAAATCAATTAGTATTTTATTAAATAAATATATTAAGAAACATTTATATATATATACACAAACCCATATATATATATATATATTTATTTATATCATATAAATACATGTTATATATATATATATACATCCATGTGTATATATATATACACCCGCACATGTATATATATACATATAGATATTTATTTCATACACACACACACACACACATTATATATATATATACACACAAATATTATTTTCTATAATTAATAATAATAATTATAAGAATGTTTTATTATCATTATTAAATAAAATTCATTATCACTACCATAAAAATGTTAATAAAAAACATCCATTAAATTCATATAACAGTTTATAAAATAATATTAACTACACATTGTCATTTAATTGGTCTAATTAATAACATTACATTAATTGTTTTGGACACTAATTATTTCCAACATAACATCATCATTAATTATAGATGTATATTTACATTTTTATTATTCTTCATAATTAATAATAATAATAAAATTATTATTATTATTTATAGCGGTCAAACAAAATATTGATATATTAATTATTTTTACCCTTGTATGTGATCTGATCAAATTTATGACACTCAAAAATGTTATACCCCACTTAGGGAAAACCTAGCATCTGAGACCTAGTGGTGGTCTGATATTTCCCATATGATTCACCATTTGAGTGATATTGACTATTAATTATTTAAAAAATTGGATAATAAATTAATTAAATATAAAAAGGTTTTTATTTCATGTGATGTTTCTAAACACCCAATGCACATAATAGTTACACCTTGCCTAAGGTAAATCCCAAGTTCCAAACCTAACGGTGGTCTCATATTTCTCATATGACATGTCATTTGGGAGTTATTTCATTTTGTTGGAAAAAATCGCACATGCTTATAAATAAAATATATTGTGTATTTTTATTTTATCATCATCGAGGCTCTACGATCCTCTGAATCCCACTTTTACTAATTTCATAACTCTGAAAACATTACATTGAAAATTCCAAAGTGTTAAACAGGGATTTTATCCTTTCATAAAGTCATAAAAAAAACAATTATTCAAAAATTAAATTTTCTCACCAAAATACTTGTACTTTATTTAAAAAAATAGTGGGTTGTTAATATCATTTAAAAAAAATGTGGATGTTACATTTAATCCAAAGGAATCACTACCGTATGAGGATATTTATATGACCCAATCTACATGAAGGTGATTTCATGTAAATCCATGCATTCCATGTGGGAAAAGATATTAAATAGTTATAAAGGAGATTCAAAAGTCATAATAGAAAAATTAGAAGTTCTTTGGAACAAATTTGAGAACCTAATAATGAACTCCAATGAGTTTTTAGATTCATTATTTGATTGGGTGAGAATTTTTTTGCAGGACATACGTGGTATCAAATAAATTCTTGAAGAAGTAAAGATCGTTAAGGGAATCTTGAGAAGATTTCCACCTAAGTTCAATCTAAAATTTTATATACTATAAGATAAATATCCAAAGGAGCTAAAATTGGATAATTTTCATAGTACTATTGTCACATATGAGATAAGAAATAATTGTTATGAGTCTGTGGAAAAAGGGAAGTCCAATGAGGTGGAATTCAAGTCCATTAAGAATCTCACTATTGAAGATGATTAGGAAGAATAAGAGATGGTTGAGGTCATATCATTATTTTCCTAAAATCTTCAAAGAGGAAAAGGAAAGTTCGAAGGGAAACTCCCACTTGCTTACTTTTGATGTGGAAATGTTAGAAATCTTCCAACAAGGTGCCCCAAGAAGTTTCAAGATGATGATGAGGATGAAGTCGAAATTCCCATGAATAAGTATTTATCCTATGTGAATGGTATGAAAAATTAAAAGATAAATTTCTTAAAAAAGAAGAATTTTCTTTCACAATAAAAGGACATTTTAGAAGAATCTGAATTTGAAGAGATGGAGAACTGCAATGATCATAGAGAAAATGATATGGTGGTATTTATAGGTAGATACAAGACAAGAGAATAAAGAGACAATAATGAAGAAGAAGTTGAAGGAAGATTTGATATCCATGAGGAATTAGAAGCCTCTCTTAACGAGATAGATATTTGGAGAGAAAAAACAAATAAATAAAATCAATTTCATGATGCCAAAATTTATATGAAGCAGAAATAAGAAGATAAGTCTGATTTGGGGTAAGAAATTTAAAAGATTAATTATTTAATTGTAGATATCTCAAAATAAGTTCATTCAATATAGGATCAAAGTTAAAGAATAGAAAAGTGTGATTGATGGTTTGACAATCATTGAAAAAAATATACATATAAAATGAATCTAAGAACTTGAATAGAAAATTGGTGACCTTTAAATAAATTTATAAGATTGGGATAGTCTCTTGACTCCAGGTATGACATCAGGAAATCAAATCACTCAGGTGATAGAAAATAATAAAGTGGATCATAAAGGTCTGGTAAAATAAAATAAATAGTCATATACAAATGAAATGGGGTGTATGGGGCTTGATCAAAAACATAAATCCTTAATTATTGATGTCATACTACAATATCTCACTCTATGGTTAAATACTGATTTGAGTATGAATCAGTTTTAGAAGATTCAAAGAACCTATGTGACTACTAGTGGTGCACTAATAATGTATAGGAATACGCCTTATATTAGTTTTTATTTCTATGTAAATATGGTATATTCCAAAAATGTATATCTCATATCAAAAATTTATTTAAGGGAATAATATAAACAAAGGTGGTCACATAGAGTTCAATATTTCAAGAATTATTTTTATGCTTATTGTTTTTTGTGTGGAGGATTCGAACAAATGGCTAGATATTTTCCATCAACAATGTATAATAATATGTCGATGTGGACCTAAAGTGGTCATAAGTAGCATCTCAAAGAATCATATCATGATCTGAAAATGAAAAATAACTTTTTAATATCTACAAGATAAAGTTCTTACATCATACTATGAGGAAAATCAAGAATAAGAGTCCAAAACAAGCATGAAGTCAATGATATGGATCAAAAAGTAAAGAGTCTAGTTGGTAGTGGTGCAGAGATTTTCCATAAAGAATTAGATCATACTAGTGTATAGATATTTAATAGTGGATGCACATACCATATGATATAAAATATGGATCTTGTTAAATCATCAAATATGAAGGGGAAGGTTTTTTCAAATTTGTAAATGACGAAGTCCTTAATATTATTGGGTCATAAAAATCCAAATTTGGGGGAAATAGATATGAGACATGCTGATGTCTTGGATTTTCAAGGTCTCAGTCGCAACATTCTAAGTTTTAGTCAATTGTTTAAATCATATCATGCTATTATATTTATCGATAAGTTATATATCATGAAGGTAAAATATGGTACAATTGTTTTATATGGAAACCATGTGAAGGGAAATATCAATCTTGTGAGTGGAGAAGATGATATGTGAAAACTATTAAGAGAGAAAGAAAACATGGTCTATCATAAATGGTTTGGCCATCTATTCCAACTATCCCTAGAAGATATAATCAAATTTGATGTATATTGAGATCTCCCCAAACTATCACATGATCATACTCACATCTGTGACTCTTTTCTTCAAGGGAAGATTATCATAAATACATACAAGTAAAAAAGAATAAAATCCCACCCAAGTTATTGAATTGGTGAAATCATATGTTAGTGGACCTATCTCACTAAGATCCATTGATGGGAAGAGGTATTATGTTCTTTCCATTGATTATTTCAGCTAGATCACAAGGATATTTTCCATTTCCCATAAGTCTGATGTGTTTAGTTTAATAAAAACAAATATTGGAAGGGAGATGATTGGATACCTGGATAGAAGATTTTGAAGTTTCAAACTAATAATGTTATGAAATTCAAAAACATTTAATTAGAGGATTATCTTGATAAACAAGGGTTATGGCATCAATTTTATCCCACGAGAACACCTCAACAAAATGGATTGGTTGAGAGAAGAAACCAGATCATAAAAAACATGTCTAGAACAATTATTGTTTAAAAGGACCTACTAGAGAAATTATGTAAGGAATAAGTATTGAAAACGGTCTAAATATCTGATATGAATTAATTATGTCCCAAAAAATAAGAGACTACATATAATATTTGGTACAGAAAGAAGGAAAAATTGAAATAATTTCAATTCTTTGGAAGTATGTTTTTTATTCTAAATAAGGAGAAACATGTAAATTTTGATTACCATGGAGATGAGAGGATATTTCTTAGATACTTTGGAAAAATCAAACCATATAAATTCTTCAGAAAGAGGCTAGGAAAAGTGGTTAACAAAAATGATTCCACTGTTGTAGATAATGAATATAATATTAAAAACACAGCAAAGAGTTCCCCAATGATAGTGATATGGAGGTAAGAAACTAAGAGGGGGTAGAAGTGTAAAATGTTGATTTAAAAGAAGACACTGATGATGAGTAAGAAAGAGTAAAGTCTATATATGTAAGGAAGCTAAAGATTCAAGTTGAAATTAACAGAAAAAACATCATTGGTAATCAGGAAGCACCTGTTAAAATGAGGATAATGATGTTTTTTAGTAGAAATCCTACCTATCCTAAGTAGAGGATAATTTATTTGATGAAATAGTTATATATATGAACTCGATTCAGGATATGAATGAATATCTTAACAAAACTGAGAAGAATCGGATATGGTATATTCTTTCAAGACTGGCGGATAATAATTTCATTAGGACCAAATGGGTCTTATAGAATAAACTAAATGAATATGGATTGTTAATTCAAAAAAAATGACAGAATAGTGTGCAATGGATACTCCCAAATCAATGGAATCAATGTTGATGAGAAATTTCCACCTATTTTAAGGCTAAAGACTACACTCTTATTCTTATCCATAGTAATTAAATGAAAGTTTAACGTTTTGTAGATAGATGACAAGTTTGTATTTATGAATGGGGTTATGGAATAAAATTTTTATATCTATAATCCATATGGTTTTCTCTTTCCTAATGAGTAGAATAGATTTTTTTAGCTAAGGAATATGTTATATGGGTTGACACAAGCACTAAGTGAAGGGTATTCAAGACATGATACATTTTTAAATAAACTCAGTTTTTTGTATGGTGGGTTGATTAAAATCTCTATTTCAAAAATGATAGTAATAAAATTATGATGGCAATAGTGTTTGTTGATAACATAATATTTGGTGGATCAAATTAAGCATAGTGTAAATAGTTCACACAATTCATGAAAAGTGAGTTTGAAATTTCAATGATTAGTGAACTAGCCTTTTTCCTTAGTTAATAGGTGACACAAGGAAGGAATGACACATTCATTTCTCAATCCATTTATTCTAAAGACGATCTAATAAGATTTAGAATGGATAATTCCAAGGAGATGATGACATTGGTGGAAACTTGAATGAAACTATCAAAATATGATTATGGAAAGGTGGATAATGTCATAGAACATAGGAAGATCATTGGAAGTCTATTGTACTTAATAGTGACACAACGCAATATTTTTTTCTACATGCCAAGTAGAATGGTATAAAATAAATCCTAAAAAATCCACTTACTTTCAATAAAAATAATACTTTGGTAAATCAAGGGCACAATGGATTTCTATTTTTTGTACAATGAAAAAATTTAGAAAGAGTTATTAGTCTACACATATACAGATTAGTCCAGTTAAAAATATTATTGAAAATCAACATCATGTGGTGTATTCGGTCTTGGAGGATTTTTTATTTCTTAGCTAAGAAACCAGATTGATTTTTATTTTATCATCGTAGAATCAGAATATATTACGAGTATACAAGATTGCACATAGTTATTGTGGATGAAACAAAAACTTGATGATATGGGAGTTGAATTGAAGTCTTAATTAGGAATCCATTTTGATAATTCATGTGTTATAAATCTTAGAAAAAATATATCATCAGTCATGGATGAATCAAATTCTAATCAATTATCATTTTATCAAGGAAGGGGTGGATCAGGGGCATGTGAAGTTGAATTATATGCCTAAAAAACTACAGGTTGAAGATATTTTGATGAATTCCTTACCCAAAGAAGAGTTTTAATGTCATTAAAAAGATCTTTGAGTTCATTTAACTCCCCGCAATTGAATAGGTGTGGATATGGTACCCCTCTCCCAGATTTATAGTGTGTTTTCCCTTATGTGTTTATATGTTTACTTTACAATGTTTTATCCATAAAGGAGTGATGTTTGGGTTCATTGAAAAAGGGGATGAAGATATCTTGATCAAGATAGGTGAGAAGTGGAATGGGAGAGCAGTGAAGTAGGAGATTTTTAAATATGATGATGGTAAACATGATCAATCAAAGTTTATATATCATGATAGATGAGGTTCATGATTAAAGAAATTGGCTGTTTTGGGAATGAAATGATTCACTTATGAACTTTTCATAAAAATATTATTTTTCCTTATAAGAATGTATCAAGGGGCATATGGTATGTGTTGATAAAATCATTGGTCTCTATTTGAAATCATAAGAAGTTAATTTTGGTTGAAGATAGAAAAATATTTAATGTGGTATCAAAGGGTGAAGATTTTTCAACAAACCCAAAATGGGAGATTGTTGGGGAAAAATCCCTCAAGGAAACTTTGCAGTTTTCTTGGATTGATTTTGTTCATTGAAAAATTAAGTTCAAATGGTCAGTGGTAGAGTTCCAAAGTTATTTTTTAAAGGTTTTCTGAAAAAGATTCAAGACATAGGTATGTAATATCTAGAAGTGGCAAAAAAATTACATGTATAAGGTGGCAACAATTACCAGTGCTTTCCAAATTTTTGGAGTCCCAATTTTGGAGGATGGTTCAAGTTTTTCAAATTTTCAATTTCTTGGTTTTCCTCATAAAAATGTAGGAAAGTCATGGAATTTATAAAAGTTGGGTGTTTTTTGAATTTTTGGTGTTTTGTGAAATTTTGGTGATTTGTGAAGGTTTTGAGATTCATGAAGGACAGGTAAAGAACGAAGGAAATATGGTAAGTTATGCAATTATGATAATTTTCACAAATGGGGAAATTTTTATAAAGTTTAGTGAGGATAGGTATATTTCTAAATAATAATGGAGAGTTTTTTAAAAGAAAATTACAAGATTTAATGTTTCATGAAGGGAAGGAAATGTCTATAAATAGGTGGCTACCACCTCATTTAAAGATAGGAATCCTTAATGAAAACCCAAAGGATATGAATTTATGAAAGTGTTGTGTGAACTATTTCTCTTTCAAGAAGGTTTTCATAATAACATAAGTTTTTTGAAGAAATGAATTTTCACGAAAGTTTTGAGTTTTGTGAAAGTTGTGAGTTTCATGAATATTGTGGGTTTTGTAAAAAAAATATTTCTGAATAAATTTGAAGTTTCATGAAAGATGAGGAATGGGTTTTTTTTGAAAGTGAATCTTATTTGAACCAGGAGGGATTCCCTAGAAATTTTGTAGTAAAGTAGTATTCATCAAGTGGATAAAGTGGAACATAATGGTGTACTAAATTAGATGTAAAACATATTGATTCTAGTGATGAAAGGAAAAATTTTATAAAGGATCAGTGATCACACTTCAGTTGATAAAGCAATGAGCATTCAAATTTTTATTGGTTGTAAACTAAGAGGGATAATAAGTTTACTCCAAACTTTATAACATCAGTTCACTTTAGTGTCTTTTGTATATAGGAATATTTCCTTTGTATGATCCTTTTACATAGCCCATTGTGGGTAAACCAACTAAAATTATTGTGTCTCAGGCATTCTTTCATTTTAGTTCATAAATTTTTACGAAAAACTGTGGAAATAATGTTTTTAATGACAAAAAAAAGATCTGAATAGGTAGTTGTTTTAATCTGGAATACCCTGATTCACCCCCCCACCTAGGGTATTTAACCTAGTTGGGATAACAGTTTTGGAGTCCCTTATTCCCACTAATCCTTCTAATGAGTTGAGTTTGGAGGATGAGAATGTCTTTTGGAAACATGAGGATAGTTCATTAGATGCTGAATGTATCATATTTTCATTTATATCTTGTGGGATTCAGAATATTCATGAAGATATGGATGCTTAAATCATTTTTTCTCATCTCAATAATCTTTATTATCATAAAGACCAGAGGGGTATGAAATATCCAAGTCACTCTTCGTGTTTATGTTTAGAGAATGATTCTCTTCTATAAATCATATAGTTGATATGATTTTATACATTAAGTGTTTAGATATTTTTGGAATTAAAATTTTAGGAGTTGTGAAGAGATCTCATCCTCACTTCTATTGATCTAATATTCTCATGATTTATTGTTAATTTCCACATAAATGATATAGTGAAGTCAATTTCATATTTTTTGACTTTTATTCTCAAATAAGATAAATGCATGAAGCAATATAATTATTTTGTACTTATGGTGAAAAAAATATGGTTAAAGAAAAAAATTTAAGGTTGGATCTAATCCAAAGGCACCTTTGAAACACCCTTCAAAGAAATAAAATATTTCGATTGAGTCTAAACAGAAGGATAATATTTTTTTCTTGGAGTTTGAAGGGCCACCAGATGAATATTTGTACCTCAATGAAGAAACAAGGAGAATATTTAAGTATATTCCTTATCAAATTTAATCCTTATATTCTAACTTATTTTGTATTGGATAAATATTTTAGTTCACACGTTTATATCCAAATATAGATACTAAGTATATTATGGAAGATTACTGATGGTGAGGTATATATTTGACTTTATTATGGGGTGAGAATAGTTACACAAGCTATAGGAGACTATCATATCACATTATTAACTAGAATGACATTGGTTTTACATAACTATTATTATGGTCCTACTGTAACCAAAAACATAATTTCTATGTTGATTTTAGATATGAATGGGTTTATTTTAAATTTTATAAATAAAATTTTATTATTTTATAAATAAATAATATGTTGTGGTATGGAATATCTGAATAACAGTCTTTATATACTTAGGTTTTTAAAATCAAGTTTGGTAAATTGAAAACAAATCATGTTCACATGACTTTTATTACACCTAACTGTTACTATAAAAACATGGTCATGTAAAAAAGTGTTTGATAAGGTATAATTTTGATTCCTTTGATAAATTTATGGAATAAAAAAATGAAGTAGATAATTAAATTAGTAAGAAGATAATGAAACTTCTCCCAAATAGAGGTGGATAATATCTTATCTAAGAGTTTATCTATTATCTAAAATAATTTAGGATACAATCCTAACTCACTCCTATTTATACCCTAAAATGGAATATTTTCAATCAAAGGAGGAATAAAATCTTGTTAGACATAGTTATATTTATGATGAGTCATTTAAATCTTTCATTGTCATTTTTTTGATATGAATTATAATTAGCATCATACGCACTAAAATGAGTGACAACCAAGACTGTAAGTAGAATCCCATATGAGTTATACTATGTGAAGAAATCCATTTTGTCACATATTCATCTACAAGGATGAAAATAATTTTCAAAGGTTATTTCTAGAAACAAACTTACATCATGAAGCATAATGTGTATCATCATAGGATAGCCTAAATATATAATAGGATATTATCTATATAATACCTTAGATTAAAAAGTAATTTTGGAAAGTCATGGAATGTTTCTAGAAAGGAAGCACATATCTTAAAGAGATAGTGGTGGGAAGATATACTTCAATGAAGTTGAGGCTCAAGATACATAATGGTTGTCATAGGAATAAATTTTACAAGATATTGTAGAAGAAGTTGTTCTAGAGACACAATTGTTGTGTACGAATATTAGAGAGATTAAAGAACTAGAGAGAAAATGTATCCTAGTCACTGAGGAATGTGGAACATTATTTTTTTAATGATTAATATATATAATATAAGGAATCTATAAAAATATTTAAATTTAAAAATTGGATAGAATATATTAATTGAAAAATAGATTTTATAAACCAAAATCAAGTATGGGTTTTGATATATACTCTAATTAATTTAAATACCATTGAGTATACATGGGTATTAAAGAATAAAATACACATTGATGGTAAAATGTTTACCTATTAATATTTATTTTGTACTAAATATTTCAGGAATTTTTTTGGCATAAACTATGATGAAACTTTTTTACTAGTTTTGAAGTTAAAATACACTACAATTATACCTTTAATAATAGTTTTTCATGATTATGAAATTAAGAAAATGGATGTCAAGACTGCTTTACATAATGGAAATACTATATAGGATACCTATATGACATAAAAAAGGTTTTTTAACACCAAAATATGACAATAATGTATTTAAGTTGAAGATATCAATCTATGAGTTGAATAAAGATTCAAAATCATGGAATATTGTTTTTGATGAATCCATAATAGAGTTTGGTTTTATTGGGAATTAAATAGATACATGTTTCTGCAAGAAGTTTAGGGGGAGTGTTTTTATTTTCTAGTGACATATATTGATGATATATTAATAATGGGAAATGAGATACTAGTCTTATAGTTAGTTAATACATGGTTGAATATAAGTTTCTCTATAAAGGACTTCGATGAAGTGTCGAATATTCTAGTGATAATGATTTATTAAGATGGATCTAAGACATTGTATGGACTAATCAAAGGTATATATATATATATATGTGAAATTTATTAAAAAGATATAATATGGAACAATAAAATAGTGTGTTCTTTCCTATGTCACTTGATATATATCTTTCCAAGAAAATATTCTCTCAAACACAAAAAGATACAGAAAAAATTAATATAAATCCTTACAGTTTAGTGATTGGGTCCATCATTTATATTATGTTATATACAAAGATTGATGTTTCCTACACCTTGAGTATGGTAGGTATATATAAATAAAACTTAGGATATCCACATAGTTATACTATAAATATTATTCTAAAGTAACTTAGGAATACAATGTATATGTCCCTGGTTTATAGAGGAGATGAGAAACTAGTTTTGAGGCGGTGCATGAATTATATCTTCAAAATAGATCCAAATGGTTTGAAATTTTCATCATAATATATATATATATATATATATATATATATATATTATTGATATAGGTGATGTGATTTGGAAGAGATCTAATCTTATAGTGGTCACCAACTATATAGTATAATTCGAGTATATTGTGATTTCTTATATAACTAAATAAGAAGTGTATTTATACAATTTCAACCTAGAGAATAGTATCATAACAAGTAGTATTTTTCTAAATACTTTGTATTTATATAATACTACACTGTTGGTTCTAGATAAGGATCCCAAGTCATATCAATAAATAAATAATATAATTTAGAAGTATCACCTCTTGAAAACAAATTCAAAATGGGGTGAAGTCTCAAAGATCAGAGTAGCCATATAGGAAAATATATAAAACCTATTGAATAAATCCATATCTCATTAGAATAAATAACATCACGTGAGATATAAATGGTTAAGATTTATTCATAGTTAGTTCAATGGAAACTGGGTGCTTGTTAGAGTTGGTTTCCTATAATCAACTAACTTTGTACTTTTGATGACTAGAAAAAAAATCCTATCACTCATTGATTGTTCTTATTCATAATATTAATCTGATAATTTACATAGATTTTTTTTCACATCAAAGGTTTATAGTAGTTCCTTGATATAATTATAACCTAGATATGTTATGATAATATTCTTAAATCAATATTTCTTATAGTATAGATACATCTGTTTTATGGGTAACATGTGATGGTTGACTATCAGATTATGATTGATTATAAATACTGAGACTTCTTACCATGAAGTTAAAAATTAGTGGTCTCCAAGAAGGGAGTTCATAATGTTATACCCACCAATTATAATTATATACGTTTTATGTATCATTGGATATTTCTATCTATGAATGTTTTTATTGGTTCTTGGACTTGAAATTATTAATATTGTGTATCATGAATCATGTACTTTGATATATAGATGAAAAAAATGATAGTATTTGTACGTGGATATGTATCATGATTTAAGAATGTCATAAATTATATGAAATTAGTAAAATATTAAATAATTACTTACTTATTAATGGAATAATTTATACCAAACCTTTTAATTGAAATAAAATTGTCTTGAAAAATGCATGGCCATGGTAGTTTGTAGATAAGTTCATTTTAGAAATTAAATGAAAGATAATTTTAGTATATCAGGTGATAACATAAGTATGTATATTTATTTATGATATATTAATTTTCTAAGAGATTATATTACAAAGTAATGTTTGTATGAATGTTTTTATAGTGTCTAAAATTACTTCTTTCTATGTGGGTGCTTTGATGTGTTGGTAGATGTTGATCTCAGACTTTAGGTAAGTCCCATGAATTATCATTGGGAAAGGGTACTAAAGAGACACACACTAATTTTATATATAATCTAATTAAATTATATTGAATTTAAGTTTAATAAAAAATTTATTCTCATCTTGTAGAATAATATTTATTCAAGTAAAATTTTGTCATAGAAATTCAATCATAAGATATTCTAGTACTAAATATATGGGTTAAATTGTATATCTTGTTTATTTATTTACAAGATAAAAAATATAATAGTTTTATTTATTCACAAGATTAGTAAATATTATAAATTAAATATTTATTCATGATATATAAATATTAAGATAAAAATTTATTCGCAAGTTGAGTGAATATAAAATTGTTATATTTTATCTAATGAATATATTTTATTCAGGGTTTCATAAATTTTATGGGTGAATATGGATTGAGTTTAATGGTCCAATAGAAATGATATATTTTATTCAAAATAATTGAAATAAATAAATAAATAAATATTTATTTATTTAATAAATGATATTATATTAAATGTGTTTCAAGATATATAATAATATTATTATTATTATTATATTTGGTGTGGGGTATCAAATGGATTAAATAAAATGGTAATTCCCATTGTAAAATTATATTTATTTAAAAAAAAGTATATAATCTAAAATATATCATTTTCTGAATTAGATATGTTAGACATGAAAATTACATTATCGAGAAATATATTAATCACTAGAGATAATTATCTCATTCTCTCTTCTTAATAACTAAGACATGAAACAAGATATCCTCATTATGATCGGTAATGAATGATGTTAAGAACTTGATTCTTCTATGTTAGTAACTATGACATCAATAGTGTCATAAATAGATTCTTGGACCATGTGTGGATACATCTATAGGGATCCTTGTTTGGATTCTCTATCGTAATGACAACATGAAATGAGATAAAACATATGATTCAATAAAATTAAAATCACAACTTAGGTAATTTAATATTTAATTTAATTATAAATTAACCATGAAAGATCAAATCTATGAAATTTTGGGATGTTTTCATTTATTTATTCAAATTTATTTATTTATTATGTTGAAAAACCAAAATTGGTCACCTTTACAATTCTTCTATTACACCTCAGAACCTTCAAACTCCTCCCTTATGTGATGGATTGGTTTATCTAGACTCATATTTCTATAGAGATTATTGATGTTGGGTTACTTTTTGAACCTTGGAGGGTTCCCTTTTGGAAAGTGTAATCAATTTCTAGACTCATGAGTAACCTTTGGTTCTTTTAGTGATTTGTGGGGTTTAGTGAGATATTGATTGAAAAATTAAACACGGGTTGTCAACAGAATTTGAGGTTACCCATGGGATGAAGCTGAGATGTCAATAATGATTGATTTATGGGTGAGATCATTCACCATTGGATTTTGAGTAATGTTTTTGAGGTTGAGGATTCATAAGGAAATTGTCAAGTGAGTTAATCCTAAGGTAGTTATACTTTATTTTTTATTTATATTGTATATTTTTCATCCAAAGGGGTAACCTTTTCACTTATTTTTGGGATATATATAATTTATATTTTTTTAATTTCTCTTTTTATATATGCTATATCATGTGTGATATTGAATTTTTATATATTGGATTATAGGATTCCCTGTTGGATCTCAAATTTATGTATGGAAGTTTTGGTTATGTCCATTATAAAAATGGGTCATGTCATATTTTTAATATATTCAATAATAAAACATGTAGGATATATTGAGAACATTTTATCCAAATGTCTTATTCAGAACCTCACCACTATTCCACAACCTCTAGTTTATGGGGAAGATCACTTGAGTTATAGTAACAATATGGGTTGTGGGGGTCATTCAAGAACACCAGGCTAGGATATTAAAAGGTTTTATTAGACCCATTTTTTAGTAGGGATAGATTTAGTTATATATATAGATAGGTTTTTAGGACTCATTAGGTAGAAAATAAGCATGGATGGACAACACGGCTTTGGTTGAAATCCCAGTTTCTATGGGAGGTCTTATGTTGATATTAGTAAATCTAGGATGAGTAAGGTATTGGTTTGGGTAAAATAAGATAAGAAAGATATGTAATATTTCATAAGGCACCACTAAGATCTAGTTCCATTATTCATGAAACATGATAGTGGCCTTCTCAAGGCATGATACACATTCCCATGGGATATATTGTTTAACATAATATCTTAACAATGTCCATTATAAATTGAAAATGAATAATAATATATTTTATGTTTTCTAAAATATATTAAAAGTGTGACTAGATTAATATGGATTAGATGGGTTGATTGATTATTCATTATGATTAGTAAGCCTCCATATAGCAATTTTTGTGTTTTTTATTTTTAATAAACACGTAGTTTTAAAAAAGGAAAAGTATATGATGCAACTAGGAAAGTGTAAAATATTTACATATAAGTTAAATTTGAAATGTCTCTTAGAGACTGTGATTTTGAAATGGATTATGATTTTGAGAAATATTTATTTTTGAAAATAAGGTTGTGTGTGATAACATAGTGTGCATAAAATAGTTTTAAAAGGTGATTCTTATAAAAATGGTTAGTGTGCTCAAGGGTTTTGATATTTTTTTTGTTTTTAAAAAATCAATTGAAATAGTTTTAAATGTTAATTTTTAAATGTTTTTTTTATATTTGAAAATTTTCTGAGAAAAAAATAACAAGTATAAAGATTTTATATTTTCACTTTTAACGAAACCTTTATATACTAAGGATGTTTTTGAAAAACTCATGTGAATATTGGTATAAATTACATGGTTTGAGTTATTTTTCAAAAGAGGAAACCATTGATGTATAATTTTGCTTTATTTATTCTAATTAATTAACTAGAAGTGGCTCAAGTGTTTTGAATTATGTAATTTGTCCTACGAACAATAATTAATTAGTGATAACTACATGATTTATGCTTAAATTTTAGATTTTTGGTGTAAGGATAAAGAATCCAGATATAAAAATTTATGGTTTCATGGATCAAGCCCCTTGAGGTGTGTTTTTAATAGAATACTACTATATTGGGGAGAAAAATTAGATGGAATTTTTTTAGTAGTTATTCCTTATGTTTGGTAGATCCATAAGATCATATATGAGTTGGTCATCAATGTTTCTAGATTGGAGGGTGCATTTAATCATCATCTTAAAGTGTTGGTTCTACATAAAAGTGGGGTACTAAAGTGATCAATATTGTGATATGATAATTGGTATGTATAATTCATATTAAAATAATGATATCTATAGTGATACAGGATTAACATACATGGATATTACATCATTTTAGATGAATATTCAACACATTACAAAAATTATTTCTTGAGTACCGTAATAGTTTGGTGTCTTTGAAAACATGGAAACACAATATTCTAACTTGTTGAGAGATAATCAATATATTCCTTAAAGAACCTCCCTTTTAGTACTCCTACCTAAAGCCTTTATCCATAACCTAGGTAAAGGTAATATAAGAAAGTGTGAGCTCAGATGCCCAATAAGGGTAGATAAGGGGTACATGTAATCATAACATGAGAATAATTATATGAGAACATGATCGTAACAATAGATGATCATACCATGAATATCAAAGATCATAATCATGAGTCATAACATAAGGATTGTAATTTGATAAGACATGAAGCATAAGGAAATCAAATAAAAGAAGTTGTGAGAGAATAAAATTGGATTAATACATAGAATTATGTCATACACATAGGAATATAAAAACATTCCCTATAAGTCAAGGCTCATTTCCAAAACTTATTAGGTAACTTCATGGGGACTACATCTAATGGGTGGGAAACACCACAACCCCCAATCATATTCCTTTATGTATAAGGGATCGGGTTTCCCCATCTTCTCATAGTAGATCAGTTTTCCCCATTTCCTACAGTGGATCGGTTTTCTCCATATTATTATAGTAGAATGGGTTTCCCCATCTTCCCATAGTGGACCGGGATACACCTGTCTCCCATTTTGGATGAGGATACACCTGTTTCCCATTGTATATCAATCTCATCGACTTGTATCCCATCATTATTTCATGAGATATAAATATTTATTCAATATATTGAAGTGAGATATAGGTACTATATGTCACATGATAAAATCATACATACATGTGCTACAGGTTAACAAAACATGCATTATATCATGGGCCATAAAAATAGATGGGTTTTATAAATATCATATCATAACCCATGAAATGAAATGGGTATCATAAATATTTCATCATATCATTACCTAGTTAAAATATATAGGTCTCATAACCATTTCATCAAATCATAACCCGTGAAAAGAAGTTGGTTTTAAAATAATATAACCCATGGAAGAGAAATGAGTCTCATGAACATCATTCTGTCAAAACATAAACCATTCCAGAAATAATATGAATGGCATTCTTGGATCATATCCCCAATAAATAATAACATATAAAAATTTATGTCATCTTAGATGGAGAGATATTTTGAAAGATCACATAAATCAATTCTTAAGAAAAATTTCCTTTATTTGAAAATCATTTTTATAAAACCATTTCAAAAATCCTTCTCTTATAAAGAAAGATTCACAATTTAATTTAAAACATTTCTTGAGGAAAATATCTTTTCCACTTTGAAAAAAACTTTTTAAAACATAAATAATTATTAAAAAAAATTATTCCAAAATATCTTTTAAAACATATAAATGAATAATGAAAATATTTTAAGAAATTTTTTCTTTAAAACCATGCTGAAAACTCATAAATAATTCTTGAAAAAATTTTGAAAAACTTTTTTTATAAAAATAATTTAAAATTTAAAGAGAAATATTGAAATAATTTTGAAAAACCTATTTATAGAAAATGGATTTGAAAATTTTTAAATAAATATTTAAATTATCAAAATCATTTTCTTTGAAAATAACTATTTTGAAAACATATAAAATAACCTTTGAAAATCATTTAAAACACTTTTTAAATAAAAATTTAAAAAACATTTTCTTTGAAAACCATTTTAAAATTTAAAAAATCAAAAATATTAGGAAACAAATTTCTATAAAAGTGACCTTGTAAAATTACCAAGGTATTTTTCAAGGAAATTATAGTCCTGATAGTGGGTATGTCTCTTTATGTTGAACATTCATTTTTCACCGTAAACAAGTTTATAAAAATGACTTAATGGAAAAATGACTTGAATATTATTTTTAAAACCATTTTGTAAAAAGGTAAAAAATGGGTAAAAATTTCCTTTAAACATAATAGGAAAATATTAATTCTTTTTTTAAAATATTATAAAACATAGTATTCAAAGAACACAGATTTCTCACCAAAAAGAGAAACAAAGTAGGATTTTCATAAAAACAATTTCTTAATTGTATTCAGTTAAAAGAGTAGGAAATTGGTATTATTACTTGGAAATAACATTAATAACCATAGAAGAATAAAATTCATGATATTTCTTGAGATATGGATTATAATATTTAAAAAATGGAATCATAATCGTAAACAATCCTCATAAATGATAATATTGTAGCGATAAACTCTTACCACTTTGGTAACATTAAATCATAATCCTCACCAGTGAATAACATTAAATGAATATTAATATATCATTAAAATAATTAGATTCATTATATAAAATTTAAAATGGCATTATATATATACCATATAAAAATATATGTGCATAAAATGGAATATATCTCAAAGATGGAAAATTGGGACAATAATAACTATACTGATTTGGTAACATTTGAAACATAAAACCTATGAAATAAAGATCATTAAAGGGATATTAAAATACCCATAAAGTATAATAATCATATAAAACATTCATTTTCAGTATATATACCACATAAAATAAATAAGTGGTGAATTAGTAATAAGTATCACAGAAATAAAAGTGAGACAAGAAAACCCTTACTACTTTAGTAACTTTAGAATCATGATCCCCATGAAATAATAACATAAATTAAAACTTATAATATCATTAAATAAAGTAAATTAATGATATAACATGTCATAGGTTAGTATATACACCACAAAAAGGAAGTGAATGGTGAATATGGCATGTATCTCACAGAAACAAAAAGTGAGATGAAATTTCCTTACCTTAAGTCTTGAATTTCTTCATACATGTTCAAAACTCTTGTATAATAAATATAATTTTATTATAAATATACTATATAAAAATATTCTTATATATAATTCCATATATAATTTTATTATGACTTTATATTACCCATTTTTTAACAATTCCGTGTTAATGTTACATTTTGGGAAATATCCGTGTTGTTTTTCATTTACGTTTTGACTTGTTATTCTTAATAATCTTACTTAGATCATGATTTAATTATTTAAATAATGTAAAACGTGATATAAATATCATATATATTCATTATATAAATATTAATAATATTATATAAAATATAGGAATATGAAATGGAATACACTGCTAATGGAGACAGTAGGTCGTACGTATGCATGAACGTTGTTTCCGTTTTATGGTAGTATTGAAAGAAAGAAAGTAAATAACATATATTTATACATAAATATATATATTATCATTACAGAAGAATTATTATTTCTTATATATCATATAATTTTACCAAATCCATCCTTAATACATTCCATGTAATGTTTGAACGAATCACATCACTTTGAGAAGGCGGTAGTTCACACGTCCACAAACGAAGTTATCATATTTACACATAATGGAAATCATGAATGTATGTTTTATATAATAATTAAAAAAGCATAAATACATCATAAATATCATAAATATCATATATATCATATAAAAATAGTATCACCATTAGATAGAAGTTTGTGTAAGTATATGTATAAATATTAGAATAAAAACACACACACACACATATATATATATATATATTTAGGATACTTATTTTATTATATAATTAGGTAATCATAATATTATAGTGGGTGGATAATGAAAATGAAACAAAAGAGCTTGTGGATGGATGTTACCTCTTCTTTGGGAAACTTCTCTTGGTTTACTCCAAAGGGGTTCCTTAGTTGGATTTATTCCAAAATAAAGGATTATAGGATGAATGGATGGATTTTTGGAGTGTATTTAGGAATATGTTTTCTAATAAAAAGTTTATTTGGAGTTGTGAATAAGTGGGAGGGGTAAGTGACTTTTTATAGTGGAGGAGGATGGCATTCTTGAAAGTTTTTTAAATGGGAATCCCATCCACGTTTTTCCCATATAAAGTGGAGAAAATAATCATAAAAATAAGATAAAAAAAAGATTATAGTCTCTAAATATTAACATCCAATGGATTTTGGACAAGATTTTAGGTCATTTTTGGGTCTTAAGTTTAATGTTTAGTCCTTTTTTAAGCAAATTTTTCTCTTAATCACTGTAATTAATTTTAATCACTCTCACTAATATTTTTTTGACAAAAACTAATTTAAATATATTAGATTTTATAAATTATTATTATTACAGATATGGAATCCATTTCAAAAATTATAATCAGATAACTGGCATAAATTAATTTAAATGTAATCCTGTAGACAGGGTGCTAAAGCAGATTTTTAAAGTAAACAATGTTCAAAAGATTTAAATGTTTTTATATGAAATTTCATTGTGAAATTAATTAAAATGACCTAAATTGGATTAATTTATGTAAAATTGATCTAATAAAACTTTAAAACAAATTAAAAATATAATTTAACAATATAAATAAATTTTATGAAAAAGAAGTTTTGAATTAAAATTCAATGTTTTTCACTATTCGTTAAAAAATAAAACTTCTCAGAAAAATACCAAAAATTAACACAAAGTAAATTTTAATATTAATATTCAAAAAATGAAGTTTAATTTTTCAAATAAAAATTATAAATGAATAAAAATAATATTTAAAATGAATTCACTAATAAAAAGAGGTAAACTTACATTTTAGAAAAAAAATACATCTTTTTATTCATAAAATTGGGATTTACTATTACCGTATACCTATAAAATATATTGGATGAGTATAAAAAATATTTATTGAATATATTTAAAACTTTAATCAAAAGTGTTTTTCATAATTTGTTGAGAGAAAATTGTGTTTGTACATGGAAAAATAGCTTTCTTAGAAAAGTAATTTATTTATTATAAAATAATTATTTCATTCACTTGTACAAATTTATAAACAAGTTATTCAATTTATATACATGTGTAAATAATTTTTTTAATTTAGTTAATTTTATTCACAACTTCCATTCCAACAGCTAGGTGGTAGCTATAATAATATTTTAATATTATTATTAATAGTATATTGTTGTTCGGTTGAACTCGACCTTGCGTGTTACACAAGCTATTGAAGGAACTCAAAATTTTCTGTAACATAAGTGTCAGGAAAAATCCCTGGGGGTGTTTTGAGTGTGATTGTATTTTTTGACAAAGTCAGATAACTGCAAATGGGAATGGTTGGTGTTTCCTAAAGACAAGTTTTTAAGGTGACATTGTTTTCCAATGTTAGAAAAGGAAGGATTTATTTATAGGAGTTAATTGTATAAAAAACATTGAAGAAAATAAGCAAAGGGTGAGAACTGCGTATCATAATTCATTGGTCGTGTACCATTTTCCAAGAAAGGTATGCAGAGCAGCAGTAACGTTACGCAGATGAGGTTCACAAAACCAAAAATAGTTATCGGCTAAGTAGCGGTGCGGTATGTGGATGGCTTGATGTCGGTGGAGGAAATTGACCTCATGAGAGCAACGGCGGTAGGTGAATGGTGTGGAAAAACAGTTCACAGGTGGCTTGCAGTTTGCAGCGGTAGAAGGACCGGTAAGTGGTGGAGGCTGAATCGAGGATTTGATAAATCTTGGATTAATGGTTTTTGAGGATATCTTTGCCTATATAAGAATCTATAATCCCACCATTTACTGTGGAGATCGAATATCATTATAATATCTTTTTGATTTGGTATTTCAGCAATGTCTGAAGGTGGTTCACAAAGTATAATCCCGTGAAGGCTAGAGTGGTTCATGCAGAAGAATTTGCGTCGAAGTATTTAAATGGAAAGTTGTATCCGCTTAAGACTCAGTACGTCGAGTAGGAATCTCCGATACTTGAGAGAGTTAATTCCGCAAGCAGTACACAGAGGGATAGCTCTGTTACGTGGAAGTGAAGGTAGTTTATGAATAGAAAATAGTTCTCAGATAGATGGTGATTCGCAACGGTGGTTCGCGGAATCTTTACGCGGTAGTAGTACGTGATAGTGAAGGTTGAGGTAGTCCATGGATAGAGGAGGTTTGTGAAAGAGGCAGAAGCATGTGAAGTAGGTTGTTCATGTACCAAACCTAGTACTCAATACATGATAGAGGAAGGTGGTTCATGATTTGCAAATGGAATCTTGTAAAATCTTAAAATCAGTTTGTGAAATTATTTTCTCGTATACATAAGTGCACGAAAAGGTGGAATTCATTTACAGGTGAAGATAGAACTTCAACAAAGCATCTACCTACAGTTGAGGATGCATGAATTCATAAAAATGTAGGAACCTACATATCCATAAACAATGATTGACCTACAAGTCTATAAACTATGAGTGGATTCCTTTCCAAGAGTAGTGAGTGAATGAAGAGGAAGACGGTGACTGTTTCCACCAGAAGTGATCCAAAGAAAGAGGCATAGAGAGTGACCCATGGAAATGTAGTGATCAGAACCTAAACCTTGTAAATGGGGTGAGCCTGGGCATAGAAGATCTAGGCCAAACATTGTAATCATTATTGGTCGTGAGCCTTAGTGAATTTGGTATATCGAAACATTGTCGTTGTATGCTCCTTGGATGTAGCCCAATGAGAGTGAACTAAGTAAAAATCATTGGGTCATGTGCATGATTTAATATCTTTCTATATACTGCTATGGGAGGAATAGAGAATTGAGTTTTTTCTAACAATGAAACAAGATCCAAAAGGGAGAAAGTTTTAATCTACCATACCCTGATTCACCCCCACCCCCCTCTCAGTGTATTCGACCTAGTAGACCTAATATTAAGACAAACATAGTGTTTCATATTCTTAAAGATGATCTAAGTGTTTTGTATAGATCAAACTTAACTTTGTGTTGCATATAATGAAATCTAAACTTTTTTAATTTCGAATAATGATAGCTATATTCAGTTATTTAAAATGAAAATATCAAAAATATTAAATTAATTTGGAAAAAATAATTCAAAAAATATCAGTGTGTTACATTCTACCCCCTTAAAATGATTTTTTCCCTCAAAATTCATCTGGGTTATCAAAGTTTTAATACTTTAAAGTTCCACTCATAGAAACTGACATCATAAAAATGAATACTAAAACTTCCTTTAAAAAGTAAATTTAGAAACATAATAGTTACCCAAACTAACCTATAACAATGTTTCCACATAGGATAACATATGTAATAAGTGAAAACATATACATGTAAGAAAAGCATAAATAATCATAGAGATTGACAAATCTTACTAATCACAAGAAGGTTGGTGATCCATAGAAAGTTAACAATTACAAAACCATAGACTAAAGAATCATGAAAGTAGTCATTAATATCATCAAAAATGATGATAGGATAAATTTTCATTTCAAGAACTTTTTACTAAAGTTTAATAATTGTAATGACAATTTATACTTACTTTATTTCATCATAATATTAACCATTTTTGTTCCTTGAACAATTTCAATTTCATATCTTATTCCATGAAATAAGGTTGAATTTTTCATTCCTGAAATACTAACTGATCGTGAGTTGGAATAAGAATTCATTCCATATGTATTTAGTTAGAGTTATAGAAAAATTCTTAGAACAATATATCCAAAATGCACAAATACTTATATATAGAGATAACACTTTAATATCTAAAACCTCACTTGAAGTTTAACATAAACCATTCCATAAATGTTTAACCTTATAACCCTTCTGAAAGATGAAAATCCAAAACTTTAAAAATAAATTCACTAAATCATATTAACATTGATCCCCCATATATCATATGGTATCTCTTGGTTGTCACATTCCAAAAATGTTAATACCTTAATCATTTATTCTCTTGAAACATGGTAATAACCTAAATTACCATACATCCTTATTGAAAACATGCATGTTTTATTATTCCAAAGTTTATTGGATAAATTAATTAAAACCAAAAATGATATAAAATATGTCCATGATAGCACAAACTATTTTTTCAACACATCCTTTATCAATTTTGAGGTAATTAGTACAATCCAATTTACTTATTATTTCCCTATATCTTTATCAAAATATCATTATCTCAACATCAGGAACATATTAAGGGTTATCATCCCTTATTCAAAATTTCACCATTACATGAAATCAATTTTATAGTCCATAGAAATCATTATACATATTATTTTTAATCCTTATCAAAAAAACATAAACTGAACAATCCTTATAAATTTCCTAATTCCTAAATCCAAATATATAATTAATCCAATCCTTCATCTTTAATTATTTTCATGGAATAGTTCTTTCCTTGGTTTAGAAGTGAATTCTTAGGTTAGGGCATTTATTTTGGTAATGTTTTTGTTCTATATAGATAACACATTGAACTCCATGATAATTCTTCACTCTATGACCCTTTTCCACATATAGATAACATCTTCCCCATCATTTGAGTTATTCCTCAAGATCCTTATTCCCTTCTTCTTGACATGTAGGAATCATAATCTCCTTTCCTCTATACTCCTTACCATTTGGACATTTATAAAAGTGAATCTTTCTCTTATTAGATGTGTTTTTAATATCACCAAATTTCACATTGTTAATCATATATCATGATAGAAGATTCGAAATAATTGTAATATCTTTCTCTCCAATAATTATCGAGTTTCGTTGCTTATAATGGCTAAATGGTCCATAAAATTCAATATTAACCCAGTTCCTTTGGGTTCCCTCCATTGAAAAAAACCAGAAAGTATAGTGTGAGAAACACTTATAATAGCAGAAATCCATATAATCATGAAACAATACTTATATTATTCCTAAATCATGACACCTACATTTAAATCCATGACACCTTAGGCTTATCCTTATAGACATCACTACACATATACTTAGAAATATTCATAGGGATCTCATCAAAGTTTTCTCATCCTAGTTTCCAATGGTTGAATAGATCTTTCCTTTGATACCCACTATAGTGACCCTAGATTAACATACATGGATATTAAATCATTTTAGATGAATATTCAACACATTAAAAAAATTTATTTCTTAAGGACCATAATAGTTTACTATCTTTGGAAACTTATAAACATAATCCTCTAACTTAGTGAAAGATATTCAATGTATCTCTTAAAAATATTCCCCTTTTGTAATCCTACTTAAAACCTTTCTTCATAATCTGGGGAAAGGAATCATAATAATGGGGTGAGATCAGATGCTCAATAAGGGTAAAAAATGGATATATGTAATAATAACCTAAGCATACGGGTATCATAACATGATCATAACAATAAAAGATCATACCCTTCTTATCAAAGAGCATAATCATGAGTCATGGCATAAAGATGAATAGTTTATAAGACATAAATCATATGGAAATCAAAGAACATGAGTTATGAGAGCATAAAATTTTCATAAGTCATGGACTTTTGGAATATGCATAAGTATGTAAAAACATTCCATATAAGTCAAGGCTAATTTCCAAAACTTATTTGGGAACATCATGGGGAATACACCTACTGGGATGGACACACCACCATACCTATTTCTAGTGATTTTCTTATAAGGGGTTATGTTTCAGCATTGTCCCATAGTTGATCAGGTTTCCCCATCTTCCCATAGTTGATCGGGTTTCCCTGTCTTCCCATAGTGGATAAGGATATATATGTTTCTTATTTTTGGATCAGGTCACACATTTTTTCCATTATGGTTCAATACCATAAAATTGTTACCCATAATTATCTCGTGAGATATAAATATTTATCAAATTCATTGTATGGAGATATATGTCCCACCTGTTACATGATAAAATCATACAAACATGTTCTACAATATAATAAAACTTTCATTATATCATGACCCATAAAAAGAGATGGGTTTCATAAACATCTTATCATGACCCATGAAATAAAATGAGTATCTCAAACATTTCATCATATCATTACTTATAGAAAATATATAGGTCACCTAATCATTTCATAAAATCATTATCCAAGAAAATAATTGGGTTCCAAAAGCATATAACCCTTGTAAGAGAAATATGTGTCATAAACATCATTCCATCAAAATATAAACCATTCAATAAATAATATGAGTGGTGTTCTTGGATCCCATTTCTAGTAAATCATAAACTCATAAACTAAAACAAAGTATGTATTCTTAGATACATAGGGATTTTGAAAGATCACATAAAACATATCTTAAGAAAAATATCCTTTCTTTGAAAATCCTTTTCATAAAACCATTTTATAAATCCTTTTCTTATAAATAAAGATTTGTAATTAAATTTAAAACAATTATTGAGGAAAATATATTTTATTCTTTGAAATTTTATTTTTAAAACGTAAATAATTTTGAAAACCTTTTTCTTCTAAAATATATTTTAAAACTTATATAGTAAGATATAAAATATTTTAAAAACCCTTATCTTTCAAAACACCTTGAAACTCATAATGAAATCTTAGAAACATTTTGAAAAACTTCTTCTTTAAAAATACTTTTAAAACATAAAAATAATGCTTAAAATCATTTTTAAAACCCTTTTACTAGAAAATGGATTGGAAAAATTATAAATAAATCTTAAAATCATCAAAAACATTTTCTTTTAAAATAACCTTTTTGAAAACATATAAAGGAATCTTGGAAGATCCTTTAAAACAGTTTTTAAATATAAAACAATTTTGAAAACCTTTTTCTTTGAAAACCATTTTAAAATAAAAATATTAAAAAAATAAATAAAATTCTTTAAAAAACCCTCTGAACGTAAAAAGGAATCTTCAAGGAAAGGATGGTCATGATGTTAGGTAAGTCCGTACATGCCAATATTCCTTTCACACCTTAAAAGAGTTTAGAAAAGAGACTTGATCAGAAAATGACAATATGATTTTTTTAAAACCATTTTTTTAAGATAAAACATGGGAAAAATTACCTTAAAACATCATAGTATAATATTTAGACATTTTTTAAAACATTAGAAAACACAGTTTTTAGAAAACACAAATTTCCGACCGAAAGGAGAAGCAAAGTTCGATTTTAATAAAAACATTTTATTAATTAAATTAAGTACCAAAGAGTGGAAAAATGATAAACTTACTTGTATATAACATGAATAACCATATTATAATAACATTAATTATATTCCTTGAGAGATTTATTATAATATTTATAAGTCCCCACCTTAAACCTTACTTAATCTTGAGTTATTACAAGATTACACATTGAGGATCTTTTCAGGTTTAGAGTTTTAGAGAATTAGATCATAAAACTTCCATTACATTCCACATATAAACAAAGTGGTTACATAAAGATAGTATTCTTCATTCCCATCAATGGAAACATATTTAAAATAAAACATGGATTCATTCTTGACACTTCCTTGACACTATCATCATATCATGTACCTTTTCCTTGAACTGTGAAAACATTTCAAAAAAACTTGGGATGAGCATAAAAAGCTCAGTATGGGTTATAAAAACATGGAAAGGAAACATGGGTACATATATACATAAGAGTGAAATCATACTTTACCCATAAAACATAAGCACATTAACATACCTCATCAAATCATTAGTAAGTCATTGAAATCTTAAGACATAAAGGTAACTTGAGGCATTCATAACATTCTTACATAGGGAGTAACCCTCTTGGTTACATTTTGATTACCCATCACAGTATATTCCCTAAAATCTCTTCGGAGAAACCTTAATGTTTCACTCCTTCGCGTTACCCAATGCATTGGAGAGCTATATCGGGCTCACCCGCCCTTAGTTTATTACGGAACCACCTGTCTTCATAATAATGACCAAGAACCATAACATAATCGTATCACATAAAACATGCATAAAGGAAACATAACATTTCCACATTCCAATCACAAGATATAAATACAACACAAAAAAACATTGTGAAAACCATTTTCAATACCAAAATAAATGAAAAGTAAAACATGGTATTTATTTTTCTTTTAAAAAGAAGGTATGGCTTGTAGAGGAAGCTGAAACTCAAATAACGGTCACGACGGCGGAGAAGTCATTGTCGCCGCATACGTACGACAAAAACATTCCCCTTTGTCGTTTAGTAAACGTTTCGTATAAAAAATATTCCTTTTGAATAAACGTAAAAGTCAAAGGGGTTTATACACCGTATAAAAGAAAGTTTTGTATAAAATAAAATATGCCTCAATGAAAGGAGATTGAGACGAAGTCCCATACCTCGTATCCGACTTGACCCGACCGTTCTTTAATCTCCTGAATAATAAACTTGAGTTAATCTCTACTTGATTATGAACATTTGTCAAGTTCATTATTCATTTTATACCATGTTATTGACATCATGTAATCATTTAAGTTAATAATGTTCATTTTGTCAGTATTTAGTTCTTAAGTAAAAAATAGACTTCTTACACTTACATGTTGTTAATTTGGTCAAAGGTTCGTTATATCCAGAATTATATTAATGATTTGGATAACACATACATCATATATATTCATCATATACATGTATTTATAATATTACATCACATTTAGAGGTAAGAAAAGAAATGCACCGTTCATGGAGACGGTAAGCCGTACGTACGCATGAACGCTACTTCCATTTCTATTTAATATTTTCTGGAACAGAATCATAATTATATAAGAGTATATTATAATTCCAGTACAATAACATATATAATATCATTAACTTTATCATTCAAACATCCCACATATGGTATTAACGAATCAAATCACTTTCAGGGGGCGGTAGTCCGCACTTCCTAAAATGAAGATATTGTGTTTACCCATAATGGAAACCATAAAGGTAAGCCCAAAATGAAAAAAAACAGAAGCTTAAGGAAAACATAAACATATTATATATCATATATAAAAATAGTGACATCATAATGGCCACCTTTGAAGGTGTTAAATGAGTATTGAACAATCATCGTTTCGGGAGGCAAAATTTCGCCATCCACGGAAACCGTATGTTCTTTAACCATTTGATGTAGTTGTGTGAGAGTGTAGCTCAAATAAATTTTATAACAACATACTAGTATATTTAAGATACTGGTGTTGTTACAAAAGAAGTAAATAAAAAGAGTTTAGGGGTTGGAGAAGCAAAATAAAACAAATGAACATGGGAGAATGAATTACCTTTAAAAGTGTAACTCCTTTTGATTTGAGCCTAAAGGCTTCCTTTGAAAGGATTCTGCCCAAAGAGAATCCTCTAGGATGAGGAGAGGGATTTTTAGAGAGTAAATGGGCATGGGTTGGCCGAGCCAAAGGCTTGAGGAGTGTGTGAAATGAGGTAGAGGTGGGGGCCTTTTATAAGAGGAGAGGAGGGGCACTTTTGGAAAGTAAAGATAAGTTACTTTATTTTAAAAAAGAGTTTCGAATTCAAAAGGTCCCATATTGCTATAATTCGAGGATAAGGTGATAAGGCTTCTAAATACACTCATCCAATTGGTTTTGTACATGTGTATGTTCTAGATTTTTCATTATCTTTCCATTTTATTTAAATCCTTAAATAATGAGGTCATCACTGCATCATCACGATGTCATAAATAATTTAATTTATTTAAAGTATAAAAATTATAAAAAAAAATACTATGATGTAGGAAATATTTTTATCTTTCCAATGACTATTTATAACCAAAAATATGATCTTTATAACCCCATGTAAAAATTGTTTTCGTAAAACATCTCTTGTTTGTGTCATTTTTACTTTAACATTTAATAAAACGTTATTTATGTCATTTTCCAACCAAAATGTCTCCATGGGGTCCCCAAGTTGAACCATGGCTTGTCTTGGTCGTCCATGACACAAAAAATAAGGTTGGGACATGTGTCTAGGTCATTTCATATTATTAAATCATGATTTATACCTTAAACTACCCTAATTACCACTAATCGCGATTAAAAACTTAATAAGTTACTATTCACCAAAAAATTATTTTAATCCCATTGAACAACATTTTACTTCTTAATTATAACCATGTATGATGGATTTTTGAAATTCAAAACACAATGATGGAAAAATTTCATTTAAACGGAAAATCAGTTTTTATAAGTACCACTTAGTGGTTTCACTATTCATCAAAAATTGAAGTTTTTCAGAAAATTACCAAAAATTCACCCTAAGCTATATTTGATATTCCGAATTCAAAAACGAAGACTATTTTACAAAATTCAATACATATAAGTCACATTAATTAATTTAATAATTAATTCCCGCTGTCAGAGCAAATAGCGTGTTTTTATGAAACAATAAGTATCAAAAGATTGACACCAGTTTAAGTCCAATTTCAAAGTGAAATTGATTCCAATGACCACCATTGGATTAAATGGTAAAAATATATTCTAATTTCACTTAAAAACCAATTCAAAACATAATCTAATTATATAAATAAATTAGATTAAAAAGCAGTTTTGATGTAAAATGCAGTATTTTTCACTATTCATTAAAAAATGAACATTGTCAGAAAAATACCAAAAATTCACATAAAGTAAATTTTGATGTCCCAATCATAACGAATAATTTTATTTTGACAAACATAGTTTATAAAATTGTCAAAAGATAGATTTAAAAAGGGTTTTCCATCATAAGGCAGTAAGACAATCTTTTAAGAATATTAGTGTATTCCTTGCTTAAGATTGGATTTATTTTGATTTTAAGCCTCTAAAACACTATCTAATTCATTAATAGACATAGGTAAAAATATATATTATTCATTACTTACATGGGATATTACATCCTTCCCCCCTTTAGAAAATTGCGTCCCCGCAATTTATTTACTTATCGAATAAATGGGGGTACTTATCCCTCATTGCATTTTCAGATTCCTATGTTGCCTCTTCCATCAAGTGGTTTTTCCACAAAACCTTTACCTGCTTAATCACCTTATTCCGTAACACTTGCTCCCTGTGGTCAAGAATCTGGACCGGTTGTTCCTCATAAGATAGGTTCTCTTCCAGCTGAACTACCTCTGGACTCAAAACATGAGATGGATCTGGAATATACTTTCTCAACATCGAAACGTGAAAAACATTGTGTACCTGAGATAAACTCAGAGGTAAAGCCACTCGGTATGCAACTGATCCAACGCTCTCCAGAATTTCGTATGTTCCATTGAACCTTGGACTCAACTTTCCTTTCTTACCAAATCTCATCACACTTTTCCAAGGAGAAACCTTTAGAAAAACATGATCACCTACCTCGAAAGATAGATCCTTCCTCCGGTTATCCGCATAACTCTTTTGCCTGCTCTGAGCTGTTCTCATGTGTTTCTGAATCAGCTAAACTATTTCTGCCATCTCTTCTACCAATTCTTGTCCCATCAACTTCCTTTCACCCACTTCATCCCAGAAAGCTGGAGTTCGACACCGCTTCCCATATAATGCCTGAAATGGTGCCATCTATATACTGGAATGAAAACTGTTATTATATGAAAATTCAACCAAAGAAAGATGTTGGTCCCAACTTCCCTGACAATCCATAGAATAAGCTTGTAGCATATCCTCCAATGTCTGAATTGTTCGTTCTGACTTCCCATCTGATTGAGGATGAAAAGATGTACTAAAATTTAATTCAGTACCCAACGACTTCTGAAGGCCTTTCCAAAAGTTAGAAGTAAACCTGGGATCAAGATCCGATACAATGGAGAGAGGAACTCCATGTAACCTGACTATTTATTTAAGATACAAACGGGAAAGTTGACCAAGAGATAAAGTATCTCGTATAGCAAGGAAATGAGCAGATTTGGTCAAGCGATCAATAATAACCCAGATTGCATTATTACCTCGAGATGTCTTCAGTAATCCCACAACAAAGTCCATGGATATATTCTCCCATTTCCACTCTGGCACTGGTAAAGGCTGAAGAATCCCTTTCGGTAACTGCCGCTCTGCTTTAACCTGTTGAAATGTCAAACACTTCACAGTAAAATCAGCAATATCTCTTTTCATTCCATCCAACCAGTAATACTCCCGCAGATCTCTATACATCTTAGTACTGCCCGGATGAACTGAAAACGGAGAACTGTGAGCTTTACATAACAACTCTCTCTTCAACTGTGAATCACAAGGCACACACAATATCTTCCCAAATCTCAAAACACAATCATTATCAATGTCGAATTCAGGCAACTTACCTTTCTGAACCAGCTCTACCTTTTTCTACAACTCACTGTCTTGCTTCTATGCTTGCTTGATTCTATCTGATAGAGAAGATCTCACTGATACCTGAAACAAAACAGAAGGACTTCCTGCACCAACAAATTCTATGCCAAAGTTCATCAAATCCTTAACCAAAGGATCACGTTCCAAACACAACATTGTTAATGAAGCATTACTTTTTCGACTCAAAGCATCAGCCACTTTATTTGCTTTTCCCGGATGGTAATGAATTGTACAATCATAATCCTTGATTAATTCTAGCCATCTCCTTTGTCTCATGTTCAATTCTCTCTGAGTGAATATATACTTTAAACTTTTGTGATCGGTATATATTTCACACTTTACTCCATACAAATGATGCCTCCAAATTTTTAAAGCAAAAACAACAGCAGCTAGTTCCAAATCATGTGTAGGGTAATTTACCTCATGAGTTTTCAACTGTCGTGAAGCATAAGCAATTACCTGATCATTCTGCATTAGGACGCAACCAAGTCCTTTCAATGAAGCATCACTGTATATAACAAACTCACCATTCCTGGAAGGTAGTGCCAAAACTGGAGCATTCACCAATCTTATTTTTAATTCCTGAAAAAAATCATCACATTCTTTTTTCCAGATAAACTTAACACCCTTCCGAGTTAGCTTAGTCATTGGACTAGATAACCGTGAAAAATTTCTAACAAACCTTCAGTAATAGCCCGCCAAACCAAGGAAGCTACGAATCTCGGTTACATTTGTGGGTCTTGGCCATTCTTCCACAACTTTTGTTTTTGCAGGATCAACAGTTATTCCATCTTTAGAAACAATGTGACCAAGGAAAGAAATTTGTTGCAACCAAAACTCACACTTGCTGAATTTCCCATACAGTTTTGTTTCTTTTAAGGTTTGAAAGATAACCCTTAAATGTCTTTTATTCTCCTCTTTACTTTTAGAAAACACCAAAATATCATCAATGAAAACCACCACAAACTTATCCAAGAACTCATGGAAATTCTATTCATTAAGTCCATGAATACAGCAGGTGCATTGGTTAGCCCAAAAGGCATTACTACAAATTCATAATGGCCATATCTCGTACGGAACGCGGTCTTCGGAATATCTGCCTCCTTTACCTTTAGCTGATGGTACCCCGATCTCAGGTCAATGTTTGAAAAAAACTGAGCTCCCTGGAGCTGATCAAACAAATCATCGATATGAGGCAAATGATATTTGTTCTTAACAGTGATATTATTCAAGGCTCTATAATCAATGCAAAGTCTCATAGAACCATCTTTCTTTTTAACAAATAAAACAGGAGCACCCCAAGGTGATGTGCTAGGTCTAATGAAACCTTTCTCTAATAAATTTTGCAATTGCTCCTTCAACTCTAAAAGTTCAATTTGTGCCATTCGATAAGGGGGTTTTGAAATTGGCTTAGTATCAAGAACTAAGTCAACAGTAAACTCAACTTCCCGATCTGGTATTATTCCAGGCAACTCATCAGGAAAAACATCAGGATACTCATTTACCACTGGTACATCATTAATCTGAACAGTTCCTTTATTTTCAACGATGTGTGCAAGGTAACATTCATTTCCATCTTTTACAAGTTTCTCAGCCTCTTGATATGTTATCAAAAGTAAGGGTTCATTCTTGTAAACAAACTGAAAGTCTTTCTGAAAAGAAACTTCTTTATCTCTACAGTCAATCTTAGCATGGTAAATAGAGAGCCAATCCATACCCAGGATAACATCAAACTCTACTAGAGGTAGAACAATAAGGTTTGCAAGTAAGTTCTTTCCACAGATAAGGATGGGAAGATTCTTATAAATTATTTTGCCTCAACATTTCCCCCAGGTGTTTTTGCCAAAAGTTTAGGAGTCATTTTTTGAGATGGTATTCCAATTTTACTAGAAAAGGTTTCAGAGATGAAAGAATGTGTAGACCCCGAATCAAACAACACACTGGCATAATCTGAAAAAACAAACAAAGTACCTGATACAACTTCATTTGATGGCCCGACATCTGCTGAAGTAGTTGCAAAGGATTTCACCACCCCTTTCTGCTTGTAGTCTAACTGCTTCCCATCACTCAAGCTCTTTGTCGGACATTCGTTTGCATAGTGACCAATCTCATTGCACTTATAACATTTCACTAACTGTAAATCAAATTTGTTCTTACCTTCACCTTGATCCTTTTCAGTGCAATCACAAGCCTTATGTCCCATCTTACCACAACAGTAGCACTTTCCAGAATTCAGAAGACATTCCCCAGCATGCCTTTTTCCACATTTATCACAAATTGGAAACTTAGTTCTCTTACCATCAGACTTTTTTGAAGAATTCTTACCTTTCTCCTGCCACCTCGGTCTCTTCTTCTGCTGGTTGTTATAGAACACTTGGTCATCGTCAAACTCCATTTCCACCTTCTCAGCACATCGAACAAGCTTTTCATAACTTTTAAACTCACGATAAGCTAATGCCATTCGATATTTTGGCTTTAATCCAGAGTAAAAATGATTGATTTTACTATCAAGGTCTTGGATAAAATTTGGAGCATACCTTGCCAGTCGAGTGAACCTTTCCTCATAGGCAGCCACTGAGTCTTCCTCTTGCCTCAATTCCAAGAATTGTTTTTCCATCCTAAGTCGAACAACCTTAGGAAAATACTTCTCAAGAAACATACCTTTGAATTCATCCCATCCAAGAGCATCAATCTCATCGGCGTCCCTGATATTTTTAACCATAGACCACCACTGATCTGCTTCACCCTCCAAACGGTAAATAGAAAGACTAACCTTTTGATTATCTAAACACCCCATGACATCAAAAATCTTCTCCAGTGCTTTAATCCACCCTTCAGCTAGCACAGGGTCAGATGATCCTCTGAATGATGGTGGATGCTGCCTCATGAAATGTTCCACCACTGACATGTTCCTCTACGGTTGATCTGGCTGATCTCGTGCATGGATACCACCACCATTTATCGCTTGAGTCAACTGCGCCATTACTACAACAAACTGTTCAGTTCCAATTCCGACCATTTCTGGATGCTGATTCGGAAGGTTATTTCCTTCTGTATGCCTTCCTAACACTGCTTCCATGTTTCCTCTGCGGAAAATCATTCTGAACAAACATGTCTTAGATGAAGTGACATGGTAATCTTCAAATGCTATATCACTTCAATTTAACCATAAAAAAATATTTTTGGATAATCATTTAATAGAATTCTAAATCCTAAAGTTATCTAAACCGACCTCTGATACCAACTATAAGGCCCCGACCTTAAACCTTACTTAATCTTGAGTTATTACAAGATTACACATTGAGGATCTTTTTAGGTTTAGAGTTTTAGAGAATTAGATTATAAAACTTGCATTACATTCCTCATATAAACAAAGTGGTTACATAAAGATAGTATTCTTCATTCCCATCAATGGAAACATATTTAAAATAAAACATGGATTCATTCTTGACACTTCCTTGACACTATCATCATATCATGTACCTTTCCCTTGACCTGTGAAAACATTTCAAAAAAACATGGGATGAGCATAAAAAGCTCAGTATGGGTTATAAAAACATGGAAAGGAAACATGGGTACATATATACATAAGAGTGAAATCATACTTTACCCATAAAACATAAGCACATTAACATACCTCATCAAATCATTAGTAAATCATTGAAATCTTAAGACATAAAGGTGACTTGAGGCATTCATAACATTATTACGTAGGGAGTAACCCTCTTGGTTACATTTGGAATACCCATCACAGTATATTCCCTAAAATCTCTTCGGAGAAACCTTAACTTTTCACTCCTTCACGTTACCCAATGCATTGGAGAGCTATATCGGGCTCACCCGCCCTTAGTTTATCACGGAACAACCCGTCTTCATAATAATGCCCAAGAACCATAACATAATCGTATCACATAAAACATGCATAAAGGAAACATAACGTTTCCACATTCCAATCACAAGATATCAATACAACACAAAAAACATTGTGAAAACCATTTTCAATACCAAAATAAAAGAAAAGTAAAACATGGTATTTATTTTTCTTTTGAAAAGAAGGTATGGCTTGTAGAGGAAGCCGAAACTCAAATAACGGTCACGACGACAGAGAAGTCGTTGTTGCCGCATACGTACGACAAAAACATTCCCTTTTTTCGTTTAGTAAACGCTTCGTATAAAAAATATTCCTTTTGAATAAACGTAAAAGTCAAAGGGGTTTATACACCGTATAAAAGAAATTTGTGTATAAAATAAAATATGCCTCAATGAAAGGAGATTGAGACGAAGTCCCATACCTCGTATCTGACTTGACCCGACCGTTATTTAATCTCCTGAATAATAAACATGAGTTAATCTATACTTGATTATGAACCTTTTTCAAGTTCATTATTCCTTTTATACCATGTTATGGACATCATGTAATCATTTAAGTTAATAATGTTCATTTTGTCGGTATTTGGTTCTTAAGTCAAAAATAGACTTCTTACACTTACATGTTGTTAATTTGGTCAAAGGTTCATTATATATAGAATGATATTAATGATTTGGATAACATATACATCATATATATTCATCATATACATGTATTTATAATATTACATCACATTTAGAGGTAAGAAATGAAATGCACCGTTCATGGAGACGGTAAGCCGTACGTACGCATGAACGCTACTTCCATTTCTATTTCGTATTTTCTGGAATGGAATCATAATGATATAAGAGTATATTATAATTCTAGTACAATAAAATATATAATATCATTAACTTTATCCTTTACACATCCCACATATGGTATTAACGAATCAAATCACTTTCAGGGGGCGGTAGTCCGCACTTCCTAAAATGAAGATATCGTGTTTACCCATAATGGAAACCATAAAGGTAAGACCAAAATGAAAAAAACAGAAGCTTAAGGAAAACATAAACATATTATATATCATATATAAAAATAGTGACATCATAATGGCCACCTTTGAAGGTGTTAAATGAGTATTGAACAATCATCGTTTCGGGAGGCAAAATTTCGCCATCCACGGAAACCGTATGTTCTTTAACCATTTGATGTAGTTGTGTGTGAGTGTAGCTCAAATAAATCTTATAACAACATCCTAGTATATTGAAGATACTGGTGTTGTTACAAAAGAAGTAAATAAAAAGAGTTTAGGGGGTTGGAGAAGCAAAATAAAACAAATGAACATGGGAGAATGAATTACCTTTAAAAGTGTAACTCCTTTTGATTTGAGCCTAAAGGCTTCCTTTGAAAGGATTCTACCCAAAGGGAATCCTCTAGGATGAGGAGAGGGATGTGTAGAGAGTAAATGGTCAGGGTTTGGCTGAGCCAAAGGCTTTAGGAGTGTGTGAAATGAGGTAGAGGTGGGGGCCTTTTATAAGAGGAGAGGAGGGGCACTTTTGGAAAGTAAAGATAAGTTACTTTATTTTAAAAAAGAGTTTCGGATTAAAAAGGTCCCATATTGCTATAATTCGAGGATAAGGTGATAATGCTTCTAAATCCACTCATCAAATTGGTTTTTTCCATGTGTAGGTTTTATATTTTTCATTATCTTTCCATTTTATTCAAATCATTAAATAATGAGGTCATCGCAGCATCATCATGATGTCATAAATAATTTAATTTATTTAAAGTCTAAAAATTATAAAAAAAATACTATGATGTAGGAAATCTTTTTATATTTTCAATGACTATTTGTAAAAAAAATCTGATCTTTATAAGCCCATGTAAAAATTGTTTTCGTAAAACATCTCTTGTTTGTGTCATTTTTACTTTAACATTTAATAAAATTTTATTTATGTCATTTCCCAACCAAAATGTCTCCATGGGGTCCCCAAGTTGACCCATGGCTTGTCTTGGTCGGCCATGACACAAAACATAAGGTTGGGACATGTTTATAGGTCATTTCATATTATTAAAGCATTATTTATACCTTAAACTACCCTAATTACCACCAATCGCGATTAAAAACTTAATAAGTTACTATTCACCAAAAAATTATTTTAATCCCATTGAACCACATTTTACTTATTAATGACAACCATGTATGTTGGATTTTTTAAATTCAAAACACAATGATGGCAAAATTTCATTTAAACAGAAAATCAGTTTTTATAAGTACCACTTAGTGGTTTCACTATTCATCAAAAATTGAAGTTTTTCATAAAATTACCAAAAATTCACCCTAAGATATATTTGATATTCCGAATTCAAAAATGAAGTCTATTTTACAAAATTAAATACATATAATTCACATTAATTAATTTAATAATTAATTCCCGCTGTCAGAGCAAATAGCGTGTTTTTATGAAACAATAAGTATCAAAAGATTGACACCAGTTTAAGTCCAATTTTAAAGTGAAATTGATTCCAATGACCACCATTGGATTAAATGGTAAAAATATATTCTAATTTCACTTCAAAACCAATTCAAAACATAATCTAATTATATAAATAAATTAGATTAAAAAGCAGTTTTGATGTAAAATGCAGTATTTTTCACTATTCATTAAAAAATGAACATTGTCAGAAAAATACCAAAAATTCACACAAAGTAAATTTTGATGTCCCAATAATAAAGAATAAGTTTATTTTGACAAACATAGTTTATAAAATTGTCAAAAGATAGATTTAAAAAGGGTTTTCCATCATAGGGCAGTAACGCAATCTTTTAAGAATATTAGTGTATTCCTTGCTTAAGATTGGATTTATTTTCATTTTAAGCCTCTAAAACACTATCTAATTCATTAATAGACATAGGTAAAAATATATATTATTCATTACCTACTTGGGATGTTACAATATTTCATCAACGAAAGCTTAATAGTAAACAATCTCGATAAATTAAGAGATTGTAGCGATAAACTATTACCACTTTGGTGACTTTAAATCATAATACCCCTGAGATAATAACATTATATAAATATCATAATATCATTAAAATAATTATATTCATGATATAAAATGTCAAATGTTAGTATATATATCTCATAGAAAAATATAGGTGCATAACATGGAATGTATCTCAAATAAGAAAAATTGAAACAAAAATTAATATACAGATTTGGTAGCTTTTGAACCATAAACCCCATAAAATAAAATAAAAATTAAATGGATAGTTAAATAACCATAAATTTAAGTATAATGATAATATAATACAATCATTGGAAGTATATACACCTCAGAAAATAATGAGTATGGAATTAGGTATAAGTTTCAAAGAAATAAAAGTGAGATGAGAAAACCCTTACTACTTAAGTAACATTAGAATCATGATCCCCATAAAATAATAACATAAATTAAAGATATTAATTTCATTAAATAAAGTAAATTAATGATATAACATGTAATATGGTAGTATATAAACCACACAAAAGAAGTAAGTGGTGAATATGGCACGTATCTCACAAAAATAAAAAAAAAAGTGAGATAAAATTCCCTTACTATAAATCTTGAATTTCTTCATACATGTTCAAACCTAAAATATAATAAATATAAGTTTATTATAAATCTACCACCAAAAAAATATTATTATATCTAATACCATATATTATTTCATTATGAATTCATATTTTTTATTAATATTTTCATGTAAATGTTACGTTTCTGGTAATATTCATGTTGTTTTTCGTATATGTTTTGACTTATTATTCTTGATACTCTTACATAGATCATGATAAAATTATTTATATAATTTAAAACATGATATAAATATAATATATATAGAGTATATAAATATATATATTAATCTAAAAAGTATATAAATATGATATGGAATAAGTTCTCCATGGAGACGGTAGGCCGTACGTACACATGAACGCTATTTTCGTTTTACTGTCTTATTGAAATAAAGAAATTAAATTGAATATATGTATATATAAATATATATATTATAGTATAATTATTATTTTATATATATCATATACTGTTACTAAACTCATTTTTAATACATTTCATGTAAAGTCTGAACAAATCACATTGCTTTGAGGAGGTGGTAGTCCACACATCCACAAACCAAGTTACCATATTTAACCATGATGGAAACCATAAAGGTATGTTTTATGTAATAATTTAAGAAGAATAAATAAGTCATAAATATAATATATATTATATAAAATCATTATTTACATCATAATTCCCACACCTCTGAGGTGGTACAGGAAAAACGAACAACATCATTTAGCGAGGTGGTGGTCCTTCGTACACATGAACATTAAGTTCGTTACCCATTAGATGAAAGTGTGTGTAATTGTAGTTTGTAACCTTAAAATAATAAAATATCAGTATATTTAGTATAATTATATTATTATATAATCATGTAATAATAATATTTTATGGGGTGTAGAATGAAAATGAAACCAAGGATCTTATGGAAGGACGTTGCCTCCTCTTTGGGTAACTCCTCTTGGTTTGCACTAAAGGGATTCATTGGTTGGATTTATTCCCAAAGAGATGATTATTGGATTAAGGGAGTCATTTTTATATTATATTTTTGTAGATTTTTTATGATAAAAATTGGCTTGAGTGGTGTGAATAAGTGGGAGGGAAGAGTGCCTTTTTATAATGGATGAGGAGTGGAATTCTTGTACATTTTTCAAAATGGAATTATACCCACATTTTTTCCATGTACATTGGATCCAATAATCATCCAAATATAAAATAAGGGAGTATAGTTTAGTAATGTTAATATTTTATTGATTTTGGACAAGTTTATTGGTCATTTTGGGCCCTAAGTTTATGGTTTAGTCATTTGTTAAGCTAATTTTTCTCTTAATCATTGTAATTAATTTTAATCACATTCACTAATAATTTAGATAAATAACTATTTTAACATTATTAAACCTTATAAATAATTATGATTCAAAATATGGAATTTATTTTTCAAAATTATAATCACATAAGTGGAAGAAATTAATTTAAATTTAATCTCGTAGATGGGATGACAAAGCGGGTTTCTAAAGTAAAAAATGTTCAAAAGTATGAAATGTTTAATAACCAATTTCAATGATATATTGATTACAATGACCTGAAATGGATTAATTGATGTAAAAGTGATATAAATTAAATTTAAAACCAACTAAAAATATAATTTAACTATATTAATAAATTAGATGAAAATCAGTTTTGAAATATAATTCATTGTTTTTCACTACTCATCAAAAAATGAAACTTCTCAGAAAAATAAAAAAAATTCACCAAAAGTAAATTTTTATATTTTTCATAAAAAATATAAGTTTAGTTTTTCAAATTAAAATTATAAAAGTTTTAGAATTTATATTTAAAATGGGTTTTCCATTAAAAGGTGGTAAAATCACCTTTAAGAAAAAATACATCTTTTTATTCATAAAATTTTATTTTTTCTAATCTTATACCTATAAAATATATCGGATGATTATAAGAAAATATTTATTGAATATATATATATATATTTAAATATTAATAAAAAAATTCAATTTATTTATATAAAATTGTGTTTGTATATAGAAAAATATATTTCTTAGAAAAGAAATCTCATTATTTTAAAACAATTATTTCATTCACTTATAATAATTGATAACTAAAGGATTCATTTTATTTATATTTTTAAATCATAATTTCATAATTTAGTTAATATTATTCTTAAATTCTATTCCAATGTAAAAGTGGTAACTATAATAATATTAATAGTATTTTATAGTTTGGTAGAACTCATCCTTGCATGTTACACAATCTATCGAAGGAACTCTACATTGTGCAAAACACAATCCAAACATAGTATTTCATGTACCGAATTTTAATCTAAGTGTTTCCTGCAGCACAATACTAATTTTGTTTTTCATATAATGCAATCCAAACTTAGTAATTTCATATCACAAAATCCATATTCAAAGCTGTGTGAAATGAAAAATATCAAAAAGATTAAATTAATTTTAAAAAAAAAAATAATTTAAAAAATATTGGGGTGATACAATATTGATGAGATAGAGATCATGAAGAAATATTGAAAATAATTATGATCAGGAAATATAGCTTTTAGTGAATAGTGAAATTTCTATTCGGATTGTAACAAAAGGATAGGGATTAGTTCTTTGGGATATAATATGGTAGGTCAATGATGAATTAACGGCCAGTATATATAGGGACTTATATGAGAATAATGGGTGAGAATTAAAAGGGATAAAAATAAATATAGTGGGGTGTTTATAATGAATAAAACATTCTCATGTCGAGGGAATATAATTAAGATCAAACTTATATTGATTTGGATAAAGTGTAAAAATGAAATTTTAAATTTAGATCAAGGGGGAATCTTTGGACTTGTATTAAATGTTTAAATGGTAATTCTAGTAGAGAAAAGAGGGTGGAAAATATTTGTATCACATGATGACATCCTTGTTTTAATGATCACAAAATCATGATTATTATGATATTAATTAGATTTATGTTTTATGATATATGTTTACATTATAAATAATATTAGATAAATTAAGAAAATCATGACTCACTGTTAAGTATGAGTCCCTGCATGTAATGTCTCACTGCTAAATAAGTTCTCACTGGAAAGGATGATTCACCGTCAGATATGAGCCACCACCATAATGGAAATATGGATAAGTGTTGGAAACACTCACCATTAGCTATGACTCATCATCACCAATGTATCACGGCCAACATTATCTGACTATACAAGAAAATAAATTTGGTAAAGTATGGAATGACTCACTGTCAGGGATGAGTCACTTCCAGAACAAAAAAAAGATGTGTTGGAGTCACCTACCACTAAGAAGATTAACCTAACACTTAGAATAGTTACTGCCGACTTATGTCACCACCAGACTTAGACATCATCAGAGTGTGTCTCACCATCAGACTTAGAAAATGCCATAATGAGTCACCATTCCAATGGCTCACCACCGCTATTCCTCTCCTTATCAATTGGAATTAAATATTTTGAATGACTAGTTTATCAAATTTAATTATCAAACAATTTTTAATTATTGTTACTTAATTTTTGTACAAGGATGCATTAAATAAGGTGTTATCCATGAGTAAGAGGATGTAGGATATCCGAATTTCTTCTTATGTGGATGCTCATGCATTCTTCTGGTAACAGGGGAAACTGACTCCCTTGTGCATATGATTTAGAACATCTCTAAATGAAAAAATATACATGTACATGTGAAGATATTTGAGTTGTTTTAAAGCGTGCCTTACATGACACATATATACCAGTGATCAACTATAGATGTAGTAAAGCATATTGAACATCTTGAAAACTTCCTACAGACTCACAAGAATGAGTTTACAACACTCTACTCTACTGTAAGTTTCATAACTTCAACTTGAGCTACCACTCAATCTAATTTCAAGGATTCATGAGATACATTTCATATCATTTAGAGAAACACAACATTTAAACATATTTTACTCTCTATTTTTTCATTTATATTTAAATTACAAGTAGTGTGTGTATTCTATATTTATTAAATGAACACTATCTCTAATTTAAACTGGAAGATACTTAGAAATATTCTCAACGCCTTTTTTACTTGTTTACTCACATGTTATGGTAGAGGTTCATTTCTGTCCTGTTTTATCTATACTCCCATGATTACTATGTAAGAGGTCTTGTGTGACCTAGAAAGTTTTCATATTATTTTATACCTGATCTAGGTTGTGTAATAAAGTTTATTTTTTTATAAACTACTCAAAAGAAGTTTATTTCCAAGTGGAGAAAACAAAATATGATCTTGAGACCTAACCTCTTGTATTCATTATTTTGTTATGTGTTTTTTTACTTTTATATCTAATATTTAAAACCAAATTTGTTTTAAACTATAAGAAAAGAAGTAATGCTTTGATAGTTAACCTTAATTAATTTTTATATAATTTTTTGATTGATTAAATTGATTTTAAATAAAAAATTGATATTATATATTGGTTTAATCAAGAGCTAATCAATCTTGGAGAATTCTTTTAAAAGGAAAAGTATTATATTGATAAGCTATTTTGGTTAATAGGCCTTTTTTATATTAATTTTTGTATTTTATTTAAAACGTTTTTTATAAAAAATATTATTTGTTACTCAATTCACCCCCCAACCACCCCCCCCCCCCTCCTAAGATACTCACTTTGACCAACATTTGGTATCAATGGTTTGGATTTGGTATCAAAGTTTTTCAAAACTTCTTAACATTGATTTTAGTTTATCTTTAAAGATCTTAAATTTATATTAGTTTTAAATTTATTTCTTTAAATAGATAATATATAGGAAGGTTTTTCTACAAAAACACCTTCTTTTTTCAATAGTATTTATTATCCTCAGTGGAAGATCAAAATGAAAATGCATATTGAAAATAAACATTTTGAGATTTGGTTTTCTATTGAGGATAAGTTTGAGTTTCCTAGGACTCTTAGAAAATATTGGAGTAATGATAATAAGCTTGAATATAATAATAATAGAAAATACATGAATTCCTGGTATTATACTTTAGGATATGAAGAGTTCAATTGAATTTTTTATTATAAAAATTTAATTTAAATATGGGATACTTTGGATATTTCACATGAAGGAACCACTAATGTTAAGAAGATGATATTGAACACATATACTATTAAATACGATACTTTTAATATGAACCTAGATGAATTAATTTCTGATATGTATCTATGGTTCAACAAAATAGTTAACAGCATGAGCTCCCTAGGAAATCCAGTTCTTGACAAGGATCAGATCATGAGACTACATAGATTTATTCTTTAAAGATTAAGAGGGACATCATTTCCATTCAGAGAGTCCAATGATATTAGAAAACTTCTAGTTAAGGAATTAATTGTTAATTTAATGATTTATGGAAATAGGTAAAATTAAACTGAGAATAAAATGATGATTAAAAAATAAAATTAGTAGCTTTTAGTTCTACTGTATCCAAACAAAAGGAAAAGGAAAAGGAAAAGATACAAACTAAAAGTTCTAGTGATAGTGAGTCACCACCAAATAGTGATGAGGCGATGTCCCATCTAGATAAAATATTCAAAAATTTCTATAGGAATAATTTTTTTAAGAAAACCTAATTATAAAGAAAATCATGAAAACAAAGTAAAGTGCAAGAAATATTGGAAAAGAGATGATGATACAAATGATATTACCTTCTATGAATACAAGCTTAGAGTAAATATTAAAGAAAAATATCCAAAATTGAAATAAAAAAAATATTATGAAAACAATAGAAGATTATGGAAATATATGAAAGACATATGGATTTCTTCTGAGGACTATTTCAGTGACTCATAATATACTCCAAAACAAAAGTCTATGTGAGTAAACATGTGATTAATGAAAAATGTTTCTTAGGAACCTATTTTATCTACTATATTTACTATTATTAATGATGATAGCACAAAAATTGAACACAATGAAGATGATATATCTCTAGAATAAATGTTTTAATACTGAAATATTCTTGATGACACTTTTAATGAACTTAAGGATAAAAATATAGTTTTGAAAAAGAAGCAAGCTTTATCTACTAATACTAAAACTGGTCTTACAATTTAAAAAAAGAAAAATGAAAATTTGTTAAAAGATAATACTAAAATTAAATTTTCTAATGAAAAACTAAAGAATTATTTAGAAAATTTTACCAATTAAAGATAAACAATTACAAAAATTCTAAGCAAAAAAGTTTCTCTAAATTATGTTACAGGTCTAGGATACCAACATAGACAGAGAAGAATAGTTAAGAGAACATTTGTACCAAAATATAAATCTAAAAGATCTAACACTAGTTATTTTTCAAGAGAAACAAACAAAGTGTTCATTTCAAAAATATTATAGTCTATTTATAAGATACCTAATAAACCAATGTGTTTTCTTAAATCCCTGATTACTAATACATCTAGACCCAAGATAATCTGGGTAACAAAAGCATTCCTTGTATAATTTTTTTTATAGGAAATCTGATTGAAGAACTCCTATAAATTTATATGGTTACTGAATAGTGGATGTTCAAGACATATCTCCGGAGACTAAACAAGTTTCAAAAGCCTTATAAAGGTTGATAATGGTCATGTCACCTTTGGTGATAATTCTAAAGGAAAAATCATCTTCCTTAGCCAAATTGGTAACATCAATTTTGTTTTATTTTCCAAAGTAATGGTTTTTAATGGTTTAAAATATAATTGAATTCGAATATAATAATTTTGTTGATGGTTTTTTTCATGATAAATTTGAAAATTATGCATGTAATTTTTTGATTCTAAAGATGCTTTAGTTTTTACTTCTCTAAGGAATGAGAATTTTTATGTTGTTGATCTTAATTATTTAATTTATCAAAATGTTTCTTTCTTGAGTTACTTTCATAAAAATCTTGTATTTTATATAGGATATTAGGCCACCATAATATTCACTCTCTTAAGAAGCTTACTATAAAATGGTTATTCAAGGATCTATCAAAACTATAGTTCTTAAATGACAAATTCTGTAACCCCTGTCAAAAATTGAAACAACACAAGATTTATTTTAAATCAAATAAAAAAGTTTCAATTTATCAACCACTTCATTTGGTTCATATGGATTTATTTAGACCATCTATAGATTCTATTATAAATTATAAGCACTATGTTTATGTACTAGTAGATCAATTTTCAAATTACAATTGGGTGTTCTTTTTAGCTCACAAGAGTAAAGATTATTCTTATTTCACCAAGTATGACAGATCTATAGAAAATTTAAGTGGACATAGGATTAATATCCTAAGAATTGCACATGACCGTGATATTGAAAATCAATACTTTAAATATTTTTTCTCACAAAAATTATATAGTCATAAATTATCTTCTCCTAGGAAACCTCAGAAAAATGAAGTTTTAGAAAGAAGTAATAGAACACTTCAATAGATATCATGAACCATGCTAAATGAATATACCTGTCTAATTTTGGGCAGAGGTTGTGAATATAGCATGATATATAATCAACTATGTTTTAATTAAACTTATCTTGAAGAAGTCCCCTTGTGATATTTGTAACAATAGAATCCTAAAATTAATTACTTTATATTTTTTGTGGCAAAATTGTTATTTAGACCATCTAGTGTTTCTAGTCAAAATGATAAGCACTATTTTTATGTACTAGTAGATGAATTTTCAAAGTATAATTAGGTGTTCTTTTTAGCTCACAAGATTGAATTTTATTCTTATTTCACCATTTATTCTAGATCTATATAAAATTTAAGTGGACATTGGATTAAGATTCTAATAAGTGACCATGGCCACTAGTTTGAAAATCAAGACATGGAATATTTTTTCTCACAAAATGTCTATAGTAATAAATTCTCTTCTCTTAGGACACCTCGACAGAATGATGTTATAGAAACAAGGAATAGAAAACATTAAGCAATAGCTCGAACCATTCTAAATGAATATACCAGTCTACTTTTGGACAGAGGCTATGAATATAGCCTGCTATATAATCAATTGATTTTTAATTAGACTTATCTTTAAGAAGGCCCCATATGAGATTTGAAATAATATAAACCTAAATCTAATTAATTTAAATTTTTTGGTTAAAAAGTTTGTATTCTTAACACTAAGGATAATATTGAAAAACTTTCCTCCAAAGGTGATGAAAGAATTGTTCTGGGTTATTCAACCTCCAGTAATTCTTATAGTGTTTTTAACAATAGGACCAAGATTGTGGAAGAATTCATTCATGTAAAATTTGATGAGATAGATCCACATGATCTTATGTCCTATTAAGAAAACACTAAGGATGATTTATCTTCAATGAACATACATTCCAAACCTACTGATTCTGCTATGAAGTGAGCTGAAAAATCACCCAGTTCGGATGAACTTCCAGAACATGAACCTGAACCTGTAGAGAATTTCAAGGTGATCAACCCCTCTTTTTCTAGAGCTGTTAGAACACTTAAGTACTATCCTCTAGATTATGAATTTGGAGACCTATGTAAAGGTACAAAGACTATATATTCTATAAAAAATTATGTTGAACATCAATCTTTCTTATCACAACATGAACTAAAGAACATCAATGATGTAATTAATGACGAATTCATAGTAATGGAAATGCAAGAATAATTAAGTCAATTTGAAACAAAAAAAAGTGTGGGAACATGTTGGTAGACTCAAATACACCTTGACTATAGGCACTAAATGGGAGTTGAGAAACAAGGTAGATGAATTAGGTATAATAGTAATAAATAAGGTCTGACTAGTTTTATAAGGTTATAGTCAAGAAGAAGGAATAGACTATGAAGATACATTTTCACCAATAGTCATACTGGAATCAAATAGAATACTAATTTCCTATACAACTCATCAATATTTCAAACATTATTAAATGGATGTTAATAGTGTGTTTTTAAATAGTTATATAGTTCAGGATGTTTTTTTTCAATAGCCCCTTGGTTTTCAAAATCCCCATTTTCCTAACTGTGTTTTAAAATTAAAAAATATATTTATATGGTTTAAAATAAGCCCCTATAACTTGGAATGATAGGCTAAGCTCTTTTCTTATTTAAAAAGGTTTTTCAAAAGGTATAGCTCGTTCTGTCCTTTTTGAAAAATGAATTTCAAAATATGTTTTAGTTATAAAAATTTATGTACATGATATTATTTTTTGATCTTCAATAAATTATTTATGTAAAGGGTTTTAAAAAATAATACAAATTTGAAATGAGTTTAATGGGTGAACTCAAATTATTTCTTGGTTTTCAGATTTTTCAAAATGAAGAAGGAATTATTTTAAATCAAAGTAAATATAGTAAGTATATTTTAAAACATTTTAAATTAGATAGCACTAAGAGAAGTGATACTCGCATAATTAATACCTGTAAGTTGGATCTTGATGAAGATGGGAAATCAGTGGATCAAACTAGTTACAGTGGTATGATTGGAATTATTCTATAATTAACTACTAGCTGGAGAGATATTATTTTTTGTGTGTATGTGTACTCACTTTAAAACAAATCCAAAAGAGTCACACTTGGTTTCTGTAAAAATAATTTTAAAATACCTCAAATATACTACCAATTTAGGATTGTTTTACCCCAAGAGTATAATAATTTTTATTAGTTACTTATTAGGATACTGATTTTGGGGGATGTAATTTATAGAGAAAAATAACCTCAAGAACATGCCACATTTTTGGAAAGTCTCTAGTTTCTTGGTTTAGTAAGAAACAAAATTTTGTTGCATAGTCTACTACTAAAGATGAGTACATAGCAATTTGTCTATTATATGCAAAAATTTTGTGGATGAAATACACATTACTATACTATGGATATAAATTCTGGAATGGACCTATAAATTGTGATAACACAAGTTCTATAAATATCTCTAAGAATGTAAAGACCCGTAGCCTGACGTACATGGACATTACATTACATTTGCGGAATACTTAGTACATAACAAAAACACACACTAAAGGATCGTAATAGTTTAGTGTCTTTGGAAACTCGGAACGTAATCTTCTAATCGTGGTGAAAGTTCTTCAATATCTCCCATAAAGGTCATCCTTTTTTTTTTACCTAAAACCTTTCTTTATATCCTGGGGAAAAGAAAACATAAAAGGGTGAGCTCAAATGCTCAGTAAGGGTAAAAAAAAGAAATATCAATCACATCATATACATAAGAACATAGCTTTTGGAAATCTTAACCTGCAAAAGAGATCATAATTTCATAACATGGGCTAAATCATAGAAGTGAAATGTAATCCCAATAATCATAACTTAAAACATGAAACTTTGTGGCATACACACATAATCATAGAGAATCATTTCTTGTTAGTCAAGACTCATTGCCAAGACTATCTTAGTGGACAAAGTCCCTTTCTGAATCGAGTAATCCTCGTTTCAGTCCTGTTTCACTGAACCGGTATAACCTACCATTCCAGCCATGTCTATCTCATGAGATATAAAATCTTTACCCAATGCATTGGAGGGAGATATAGGTCCCACCCATCTTATAATGAATCCTTTCTTATGTGTGCCACAAAATCATAAATCATACATCATTGCATAACCCATGTAATAAAAATGGGATTCTTAAACAACATGACATCATAAAACCATTCATATAAGATAAAGGAATTCATAAACATAATTCCATCACAACATAGTCAAATAAATGTAAAAATATGGATAGAAACAGAACCCTTTATTATCTTAGATGGAAAATAATTTTGATAAAACACTTGAAATGAATTCTTGAGGAAAATATCCTTTTTTCTTCAAAATCAATTTCTTTTCACAAAACATCATGGAATTTTAAAAGAAAGAGATTTTATTAAAAATAGTCATGAAATCTTTTGGAGGAAGCTTCATAAAAATAAGGCTTTATAAAACCGTAAAAATCCATTCGTGCCGTTTAAGTTAAAAAAAACATTCTTCGTACTTTTGTCGGAAAAGTCAAAAAGTACCTCGTATGAAAAACGACAAAAGATTCCTTTAATATCTTTTACTAAAAACTTACCGAAGGGTAAAATTGGATATAAACTATTGTAGAAGGATGGAAATAATATTACATATTGAAGGAACATGGATGTGGATGATAAAATACACCCCAGTAATTACCAAAGTAAAAACAATCTCGGATAAAAGTGAGATTGTGATATTTCCCTTACCTTAGGTCCGACTTGCTTTGTAAGTGTCCGAACCTCCTGTATAATGATTTAAATCATGTTATTGACTTATTACAGAATCATATTCATTGTTATGATATCATATATGGTTCACTTATGACATTATATTACCCGTTCTTTTGTAAATTCCATGTTAAAGAAGCGTTTTGGGTAAAATCGTTTCATTTATCGTAGGTGTTTTGACTTGTTGTTCTTGACATCATCATTACTTATATCATGATTTACTTACTTCCAGAATATAAAATATGATTTATATATCATATATATTCAGTATATATATATATATAATAGGTAGATAAATAAAATGAAAAACACCGTTCATGGAGACGGTAGTCCGCACGTACGCATGAACGCTGTTTTCCTTTCCTTATTGTCTTGAAATGGAAGTAAGTAGATGACATACATATGTATATATATACATAAATCCAGTAGCTTTATAATGTAATATATTTCATTATTATTTCTTATATATACTTTATAATCATTCTTAAATGGTTAACATGGAGAAAGAATCTCATCGCGTCGTGGAGACGGTTGTCCGTACGTACGCACGAGCGATGATATCATTTCTATAAATATTGACTTGAATTGGAGTGAATTATACAATATATCAGAATCAATATGATGTTGTAATAACTATGTATAGTTATTCTTTACACCATTATACCCATTCATGTAAGGTGGTGGTGGAAAATAGATTACACCACGGCGTGGAGACGGTATTCTGTACGTACGCACGCGCGGTGATTTCTTTTTCTGTAGGATGGATAGATGGTGAAATAGGGTTGTTTCATACTTATAATAACATATCATTATATGAGTGATACTGATGTTATTACTTCATAATGAAACAACCTAAGAAGAAGAAGTGGAAGAAGAAATAAAGATTAAAGAATTGGTAACGGTAATTACCTCTTCTTTGAAGCACCTTTTGGAGACCTCCTCTTAGGGAACTAAAATTGGTCTTTGAGTAAGACCAGAACCTCTAGGATGTTTCTAGGGAAGTGGAGAAGAGATTTTGGCAGGGGTTGGCCGAGCTTGAGTGCTCAAATTGGTGTGAGGAGGAGGGGGAGGAGGTGTCCTTTTATAGTGGAGGAGAGGGGCACCTTAGGAATATCTCAAAATATTATTTTATATTAAAGTCAAAATCGGTTTATAATGGTTCCAAAGGGTCTTATTTCGAAGCTAAAGTGGGGATGGGTCGAAATCCTATAAACCAATAGAATTTAGACAAGTTTAGGATATTATTTTAACCTTATCAATTAGATTTAACTCTAAGTTAAATAATTTAACTTTTACCATGTCTTTTTGTTTTCTTTCACAATATTGTTAATACACTTACTATAACATGCCAAACTAACCCCAAATTGTTTATTATTAATATATATATCCTTATCTAAGTCATTTGGCCGAACCTTAGATTTTTAGGAATAAAATAACAATTAATAATATAATATTTGATTTAAAAACTATTTTGTGTCAATTTTGACACTATTTGATATATGATTTTTGTGAAAGTCATAACAGAATTATATGTTCGAACCAAGTTGATTAAATCATCTCTAATATATCATAGTAACCTAGAAAATTAGTGGAATTCATAAAAAGTCTTAAATTACATTTATTTTGGTATTTATATTATCAATTATGTCAATATTTCATTAATAAGATAATTACTGCATCATCTTTGTGTCATAAATAAATTATATTATTTGATGTCTAAAAATTACAAATAAAATACCATCATGTAGGAAATCCTTTTAGCTTTCTAATGAATATTTATAGTCTAATTTATCTTATGTATAACCCCATATTAAAAATGATTTACTTATTAAACTTTGATTTTAACTATTTTAACCCTTCTTTAAATAAATTAATAATAAATGTCCTAATCTAATCCAAGTGGGCATAAATGGTCATATTTTATTCCTAAGATTGTTTTTGGTCGAATTACACTTGTCCAATAGAATTAGGACATGTGTTAGGGTGATATTAATATCATATTTACCCTTAGTTACCCTATTTACTATTAACCGCGGTAAAAATCGTAAAAAGTTACTATTCACCAAAAAATTATTTTCATCTCATTGAACCACATTTTAGTCCTTGATATTAACCGTGTCTCTCGGATTTTCGAAATTCCATTCACAGAAGCGGTGAAATTAAGTTTTATGCAAAATTCAGTTTTTAACCTACCACTTAGTTGTTTCACTATTCATCAAAAATTGATGTTTTTCAGAACAATGCCAAAATTTCATCCCAAGCTATATTTCATATTCCGAATTCAAAAATGAAGTCTATTTTACCAAATTCATAACATAAAAGTTGCATTAATTAATTTTATAATTAAATCCCGCTGTTAAAACAAATAGCGTGTTTTTAAGAAACAATATGTATCAAAAGATTGACACTTGTTTATGTCTAGTTTAAATGTGAAATTACGTCCAATGACCAACATTGTATTAAATTGTAAAAATATATTCTAAATATACTTTAAAACCACTCAAATTAATGATTTATCACTATTAATTATTTCGATTAAAAAATTTGTTTTTAATTATAATTTAGTAATTTTCACTATTCATCAGAATATGAAAGTTATCCGAAAAGTACCAAAATTTCACCTTAGGCTAAATTCGATACTCCGAATCCAAAAATAAAGTTCATTTTGAAAAATAAGATTTACTGGATTTCAAAAAGTGGTTATTACTATTCATAACGGCTAGTTTTAATAATATTTTTATAGCATATCGTTGTTTAGCGAAATTCGGTATTGCGTACTACACACGCTATCGAGGAAGGTCGCGATTGCGTGTAATGCAAGACAAGTCAAGGATGTGTGTTGTGCAAGCTCCTTTTGGTGTAGCGTACAACACAAGACATTAATAAAATTAAAAAGAATATTTTTCATAAAATCTCGGGCTGTTACATTCTACCCCCCTTAAAATGAATTTCGCCCTCGAAATTCGTCGGGGTTATAAATGGTTTACTATTCGAAAGTTTCTTTAATAGAAACCCACATCGTAAAAAGGAATACCAAAACTTGTCTTCAAAAACTAAAGTATGAAATGTAATGATTACCCAAATAAACTAATCACTGGGTTTCCACATAGGTGAAAATATGGATATGGAAGAGAAATCTAACCATCATGTTCTGATGGAGAGTGGTAGAGAACATGGCTATGAAAAATCCAGTAATCACAAATCCATAAATTTGTGACGATCTATGGTACCATCTGATTCATCAGGTATAAGATCACTAGGACAACATTTTTGGTTTTCAAGATCATTTCCCTAAAGTTGAAAATTTGAATTAAAATAAATACTTACTTTATTTTGGTACAGTCGCACTATTGTTCGTGCCTTGAACAATTTCCACTTCATCTCTTAAATAAATGAAGTTGAATTTGTTATTCGTGAAGTGTTAGCAGATCATGTGATAGAATGACGGGTCATTCCATCTGTCTCAAACAAAAGGTTTGAAAAGTTTTAAGTTCATCTTATGGCTAGATTAATTGTATATGGTTCCAAAAATGAACTTATACTTCATATATCATACCGCTTAATAAAATAAAACTAGTTTCTACTAAACAGGGACTTCCTGTAGGTCAGTGGTAGGCGATAAAGGCCAGTCGCACTTCGGTTGTGGGTTCGATTCCCACAGCCTTGTCCGAAGTGATGGGCTGTCGCCCGTCCTGCAGGTTGTCCTTTTTCTAAAACTATATTACTATAACATCCCATAATATCGAAAAACTTCTATCCTTAAACAATACTAACTTATGTCCAACATAATCCATTCCAATCTTTAGTCCTATCCATAATGCTGCAGTCCATTCTCATAACATAGTGAAAACGATTACCAGAGATTTAATACCATCTTTGATCCCCATATATCATAAGATATATCTTGTTGGACACATTCCAAACATTCAAAGGCCTTAATCTTGTACTCTCTTGAATACCCATTGAACCTTAGTGAAAACTTGAATGCAGTTAAAATTTAACACTTTCCACATACCAAAATCCTCAAAATTCTATATACTCAAACCTTGATATCACTTGGTCCTTATATCAATCATGAGCTCATGAATACTGTTAAACATTTCATTTTCTCGTTTTCCCTTCATTATGCGCATAATATCTCAATCACTTTGAATACCACATTAGACCAATACATAAATATTCCAATATTCCATGATACAACATTATTTTGGAATCCCATTACATAAAAACTTAATCATTCCACCACATCGTTGTCATATTCAACATTGCCAATAGTGATCGCATGTGACTTCCCTTTGTCCTTTGCCTTAAGCGGTTGCTCATGTCGATCATCACTAACCCTTGGATTAGGGCATTTATTGGCATAATGTCCCATCTCCTTGCACTTGAAGCATTGAAGTGTTGGTTGTGCGTTCTCTACAGTGTTTGCTTTATTCACTTCATTAGAATCCCTTTTTCCATTACTTAGACACTCAGCTGCTCGATGACCTTCTTTTCCACACTTAAAACATTTTCTAGTCCCTTTAAGACAATATCCACCATGCTTCTTTCCACACTTTGTGCATAAGGAAACATTCATCTTCTTTTCACCATTATTCTGAGATTTCTCCTTGAACTCCATCTTTCGTTTCTTTTCAAAACCATGAGATGGATATGTAACACCAACTTCCATTTCTACCTTGATAGCACAACGCACAATTTCTTCATAGCTACTGAAGTCTCTTATAGCTAATGCCCTTCGAAGACTTGGTTTTAAGCCACTGAAAAATCGATCAACTTTACTTTCAGGTTGGATGATAATGCCAGATGCATACCTTGCAAGTCTTGTAAAATTCGCTTCGTATATACCAACAGATTCATCATCCTTTTGCTTTAGTTCAAGAAACTCCTTCTCCATCTTCGTTCGAAGAATACGAGGGAAGTACTTACTGAAAAACAAGTTCTTGAACTCGTCCCATTCCATGGAATCAATTTCATCTCTTTGCCTCGTATTCTTGATAAGATTCCACCATTGATCAGCTTCACCTTCCAAACGATATACTGCTAAGATGACTTTATCATGTTCAGAACATTGAAGAACTGAAAATATCTTTTCAGTAGTACTAATCCATTGTTCAGCAACTAATGGATCAGTAGACCCACTGAAAGAAGGCGGACGCTGCCTCATGAAGGATTCAACAGAATGTTGCTCCTTCCTTTGCTCGTTTGGAAGTCCTGCATGATTCATAGCTTGAGAAAGTTGTGTGAGCATGGCTACAAGATTTTGCATTCCAGCTCCCATATCGTTTGGTTGCTCAGGGGGACAATCATTGCACTGTCCATTGCATTGATCAACACGGTTCCTTCGGGTTCCAGCCATCGTCTAAAACCCCAAAAGAATAGTGTGAGAGGCAAAAATCTTACTAGGGAAAACAACATAATAAAGGGGTAGTACCCTCAATATCTAACATCTTAGGTTAAATTATAAGATCGTTAGAGCAATTTTAGGACTATAACCTATACGTATACTTAACCTTAGAGACATCCCTAGACATACCTTAGAAATATCTCTAGGGATCTCACTAACGTTTTCACATCCTAGTTTCCAAAGGTTGACTAAACCTTTCCTCTGATACCAACTGTAAAGACCCGTAGCCTGACGTACATGGACATTACATTACATTTGCGGAATACTTAGTACATAACAAAAACACACACTAAAGGATCGTAATAGTTTAGTGTCTTTGGAAACTCGGAACGTAATCTTCTAATCGTGGTGAAAGTTCTTCAATATCTCCCATAAAGGTCATCCCTTTTTTTTACCTAAAACCTTTCTTTATATCCTGGGGAAAAGAAAACATAAAACGGTGATCTCAAATGCTCAGTAAGGGTAAAAAAAAGAAATATCAATCACATCATATACATAAGAACATAGCTTTTGGAAATCTTAACCTGCAAAAGAGATCATAATTTCATAACATGGGCTAAATCATAGAAGTGAAATGTAATCCCAATAATCATAACTTAAAACATGAAACTTTGTGGCATACACACATAATCATAGAGAATCATTTCTTGTTAGTCAAGACTCATTGCCAAGACTATCTTAGTGGACAAAGTCCCTTTCTGAATCGAGTAATCCTCGTTTCAGTCCTGTTTCACTGAACCGGTATAACCTACCATTCCAGCCATGTCTATCTCATGAGATATAAAATCTTTACCCAATGCATTGGAGGGAGATATAGGTCCCACCCATCTTATAATGAATCCTTTCTTATGTGTGCCACAAAATCATAAATCATACATCATTGCATAACCCATGTAATAAAAATGGGATTCTTAAACAACATGACATCATAAAACCATTCATATAAGATAAAGGAATTCATAAACATAATTCCATCACAACATAGTCAAATAAATGTAAAAATATGGATGGAAACAGAACCCTTTATTATCTTAGATGGAAAATAATTTTGATAAAACACTTGAAATGAATTCTTGAGGAAAATATCCTTTTTTCTTCAAAATCAATTTCTTTTCACAAAACATCATGGAATTTTAAAAGAAAGAGATTTTATTAAAAATAGTCATGAAATCTTTTGGAGGAAGCTTCATAAAAATAAGGCTTTATAAAACCGTAAAAATCCATTCGTGTCATTTAAGTTAAAAAAAACATTCTTCGTACTTTTGTCGGAAAAGTCAAAAAGTACCTCGTATGAAAAACGACAAAAGATTCCTTTAATATCTTTTACTAAAAACTTACCAAAGGGTAAAATTGGATATAAACTATTGTAGAAGGATGGAAATAATATTACATATTGAAGGAACATGGATGTGGATGATAAAATACACCCCAGTAATTACCAAAGTAAAAACAATCTCGGATAAAAGTGAGATTGTGATATTTCCCTTACCTTAGGTCCGACTTGCTTTGTAAGTGTCCGAACCTCCTGTATAATGATTTAAATCATGTTATTGACTTATTAAAGAATCATATTCATTGTTATGATATCATATATGGTTCACTTATGACATTATATTACCCGTTCTTTTGTAAATTCCATGTTAAAGAAGCGTTTTGGGTAAAATCGTTTCATTTATCGTAGGTGTTTTGACTTGTTGTTCTTGACATCATCATTACTTATATCATGATTTACTTACTTCCAGAATATAAAATATGATTTATATATCATATATATTCAGTATATATATATATATAATAGGTAGATAAATAAAATGAAAAACACCGTTCATGGAGACGGTAGTCCGTACGTACGCATGAACGCTGTTTTCCTTTCCTTATTGTCTTGAAATGGAAGTAAGTAGATGACATACATATGTATATATATACATAAATCCAGTAGCTTTATAATGTAATATATTTCATTATTATTTCTTATATATACTTTATAATCATTCTTAAATGGTTAACATGGAGAAAGAATCTCATCGCGTCGTGGAGACGGTTGTCCGTACGTACGCACGAGCGATGATATCATTTCTATAAATATTGACTTGAATTGTAGTGAATTATACAATATATCAGAATCAATATGATGTTGTAATAACTATGTATAGTTATTCTTTACACCATTATACCCATCCATGTAAGGTGGTGGTGGAAAATAGATTACACCACGGCGTGGAGACGGTATTCCGTACGTACGCACGCGCGGTGATTTCTTTTTCTGTAGGATGGATAGATGGTGAAATAGGGTTGTTTCATACTTATAATAACATATCAGTATATGAGTGATACTGATGTTATTACTTCATAATGAAACAACCTAAGAAGAAGAAGTGGAAGAAAAAATAAAGATTAAAGAATTGGTAACGGTAATTACCTCTTCTTTGAAGCACCTTTTGGAGACCTCCTCTTAGGGAACTAAAATTGGTCTTTGAGTAAGACCAGAACCTCTAGGATGTTTCTAGGGAAGTGGAGAAGAGATTTTGGCAGGGTTTGGCCGAGCTTGAGTGCTCAAATTGGTGTGAGGAGGAGGGGGAGGAGGTGTCCTTTTATAGTGGAGGAGAGGGGCACCTTAGGAATATCTCAAAATATTATTTTATATTAAAGTCAAAATCGGTTTATAATGGTTCCAAAGGGTCTTATTTAGAAGCTAAAGTGGGGATGGGTCGAAATCCTATCAACCAATAGAATTTAGACAAGTTTAGGATATTATTTTAACCTTATCAATTAGATTTAACTCTAAGTTAAATAATTTAACTTTTACCATGTCTTTTTGTTTTCTTTCACAATATTGTTAATACACTTACTATAACATGCCAAACTAACCCCAAATTGTTTATTATTAATATATATATCCTTATCTAAGTCATTTGGCCGAACCTTAGATTTTTAGGAATAAAATAACAATTAATAATATAATATTTGATTTAAAAACTATTTTGTGTCAATTTTGACACTATTTGATATATGATTTTTGTGAAAGTCATAACAGAATTATATGTTCGAACCAAGTTGATTAAATCATCTCTAATATATCATAGTAACCTAGAAAATTATTGGAATTCATAAAAAGTCTTAAATTACATTTATGTTGGTATTTATATTATCAATTATGTCAATATTTCATTAATAAGATAATTACTGCATCATCTTTGTGTCATAAATAAATTATATTATTTGATGTCTAAAAATTACAAATAAAATACCATCATGTAGGAAATCCTTTTAGCTTTCTAATGAATATTTATAGTCTAATTTATCTTATGTATAACCCCATATTAAAAATGATTTACTTATTAAACTTTGATTTTAACTATTTTAACCCTTCTTTAAATAAATTAATAATAAATGTCCTAATCTAATCCAAGTGGGCCTAAATGGTCATATTTTATTCCTAAGATTGTTTTTGGTCGAATTACACTTGTCCAATAGAATTAGGACATGTGTTAGGGTCATATTAATATCATATTTACCCTTAGTTACCCTATTTACTATTAATCGCGGTAAAAATCGTAAAAAGTTACTATTCACCAAAAAATTATTTTCATCTCATTGAACCACATTTTAGTCCTTGATATTAACCGTGTCTCTCGGATTTTCGAAATTCCATTCACAGAAGCGGTGAAATTAAGTTTTATGCAAAATTCAGTTTTTAACCTACCACTTAGTTGTTTCACTATTCATCAAAAATTGATGTTTTTCAGAACAATGCCAAAATTTCATCCCAAGCTATATTTCATATTCCGAATTCAAAAATGAAGTCTATTTTACCAAATTCATAACATAAAAGTTGCATTAATTAATTTTATAATTAAATCCCACTGTTAAAACAAATAGCGTGTTTTTAAGAAACAATATGTATCAAAAGATTGACACTTGTTTATGTCTAGTTTAAATGTGAAATTACTTCCAATGACCAACATTGTATTAAATTGTAAAAATATATTCTAAATATACTTTAAAACCACTCAAATTAATGATTTATCACTATTAATTATTTCGATTAAAAAATTTGTTTTTAATTATAATTTAGTAATTTTCACTATTCATCAGAATATGAAAGTTATCCGAAAAGTACCAAAATTTCACCTTAGGCTAAATTCGATACTCCAAATCCAAAAATAAAGTTCATTTTGAAAAATAAGATTTACTGGATTTCAAAAAGTGGTTATTACTATTCATAACGGCTAGTTTTAATAATATTTTTATAGCATATCGTTGTTTAGCGAAATTCGGTATTGCGTACTACACACGCTATCGAGGAAGGTCGCGATTGCGTGTAATGCAAGACAAGTCAAGGATGTGTGTTGTGCAAGCTCCTTTTGGTGTAGCGTACAACACAAGACATTAATAAAATTAAAAAGAATATTTTTCATAAAATCTCGGGCTGTTACAAAGAATCTTGTGTCACATTTTAGAATTAAAAATATTAATTTAAGACATCACTTTTTGAGAGATCATTTTCAGAAGGGTGATATCACTCTTGAATACATTACTATATAACATCTCATTACTGATATATTTACTAAGACTTTGAATTATGAGATAATTAATTACATAAAACATGAGTTAGGTATGATTAATTTCGGTTATGTTTATTTTTTTGGGACTCTCCATTGTTAATGTATCACCATTGTGAAGGTCTCACCATTGTAAATGTCTCACCATTGTAGATTTCTCACCATTGTGAATGTCTCACCATTATGAATGTCTCACCATTATGAATGTCTCACCATTGTGAATGTCTCACCATTCTTAATGTATCACCATTATAGATTTATCACCATTGTTAATGCCTCACCATTGATACTTTTCATCATTGATACGTCTCACCGTTGATACTTATCACCATTGATAATTCTCACCATTGATACTTCTCACCACTGTAGACTTTTCACCATTGATATTACTCGCCATTTGAGTTATCATTCCATTGTTAATTTTTTATTCTCTTCTATGTTTTTAAACAGTTGATTTTCTTTTCCTTACAGTTTATTTAATTTATGATTCTATTCAAATGTTTTTCGATTTCTATTTTTTGAATCTCTAAATCCCAAATGATATAAATAATAATATTTTTCTATTTTAAACACACTCTTTACTAATGAATTTTTCTCAATACATGTGGCAATAATTTCCACTCCAAACCATTTTCATTCTTTCATCTTTTCCTGAACTGACCAAAATGATCTCCATGTCCAAAATGAATCATCCTTCGTTGTCTTCACTGGAAGAGTCATGCCCTTCTAAGAAGCAGAAAGTGGAGATGATTCATTTTTTCACCAATAGATCTAGTAAATCCTAACCTTGTAAATAAAGTGGTTATGCCTAAAAAGGAAGTTCAAACATAGTGGCTTATTTTGAGTAAATATTTATTTATTCAAGTTATGAAAACCAAGTATGTGTGGATTGGTAATCTTTCTTCCAGATACAATTCTATCCAAGTCTAGTATATTATTTTTACTACTTTTTAGAGTTCAACTTTCTAAAAAATAAAGATTGGATAAGTACTCAGGTCAATGGATTAAAATTTGTATTCTCCTCAAGCCAGTGGGATGAATGTTTGAAAGTTCCATATGAGGGTGTGTTTAATAGGAGGTTGAGTTTTAAGAATAAAAGTTTCTTCAGAACTCGATGAAGAATATAGGACGATTTCAAAGTTCATCCAGCATATGCATTACCCAAGGGAGGTTTATTTTTATAATTTAAGGTATCAAGATTTCTATTAATTATGCATTATGAAAATAGGACATGAGATAAATCTTTGTAGATACCTTATTATTTCCATGTTGGAAATGACTAAGCCCACTTTGAGATCAAACTCCTTGATTTACCCAAAGTTCAATTCTATTATGCTTAAAGAAAAAGGTTTAGTTTATGAAGTTGAAGAAGCTTTAGTAGACTTTGGTGGTTTCTGCATCACAAGGGTAATTTTTAAAAGGATAAAAATAAGTTGGATCCCATGTAAGAAGAAATGGGTATCTTATTGTGAAAATATTTATAATTATTTTAATCCATTTAACCATCCTTCAAGATCAAAATATCTTGTGGACCCTGGTCTAGATCCTGATGATATTGTTGAATATTCTTATTCTGATGAGAAAGAAGATTTTTTTTCTTCTTAAGATGAAGAAGAGAAAAAAATTATACGGATGAAGGAAGTGGCCCTGAACTTCCTCCTATATCTCCTTTTATTTTATATGGGTCACTAATTCCTACTAGGAATCTTCTTTAAAGAGAGAAACTACTAAAGGGAATAAGTGATGAGGATGAAATAGAAGCGATAGGTGAATATAAATTCAAAAGTACATCCAAATATTCTAAGGAAAATGAAAATTGTGAAGATGATGAAGAAGAAGATGATGATGATGAGAATGGTGATAAAAATAAATAAGGAAATATTTATGTAAATGAGGATAATAATGGAACTAGAAATGGATATTATGATCATGGTAGATATTCTGACCCTAATTATTCCAGTGGGAGAATCCAAGTAGAGGATGTGGAAATAATTTAGGCTCTTATCCCTTCTCCTGAAGGCTCTATTCCTATATTATAGGAGAAGTCCATCTTTGTTTATGAAGTGGACCTTGATGCTATATAAGAGAGAGATGCATATGTTGAGGTAGAAAAACACCCATGTTTGGAGAGTCAACAAGTTCTTGTTAATGATTTGACAGTTTCAGATCAAGTTTTCATTGAGTAGAGGAATTTTTTTTTACTGTTGTGGAGTATGTGGATGATTATATGGATGTTGAGAAAGTTAATAAATTTATTAATGGATAAAAATATATTTACACCTCTCCTATTTGTGTTCATACTACAGTTGTGTCTACAGCTTCAAATCGTTCTATGGTTGAGTTTCTTGACAAGCCTTTAGAAAGTTGGATGGACCTCATGTATGAAGAAAGGGACAAGTTTTCTAGTAATTTTGGAAGTACACCAAAAATTGGTGGACCTGATCTTTGATAATACATGAAGGACAAGAAGGCTGAAAAAGAAACTATAAAAAAGATATCAAGTACTATTTGTCTATAATTTTCACCAAGCATGACATAGATGCTCGTTTTAAGTTATTGGTAGAAAATATATGGATTCCTCATGTTTAAAAAGTATTCAAAGATAAATCTAATCAATTAAAGGTTATAACTCCCATGAAAAAGCTTTTCTATTGAAGAGAAGAAAGACTTATTCAGTGAAATGGAGTGATGTTAAAATATAATCATGGATATTGTAAATCTTATGAATCCATGTTTTTATGTACTGGAACTGCAGTTATAGCTCATGAGTCCATACCTGTTACTACCCATCTGACATATATAACTATTATGTTAGAATACTCATTTCAACAAAGAGTGACTAGAGATATGATTTCACCTTTTCCATCCAGATTATATCCTTTTTCCTTTTCTCCCAAAGAAGTTGTGATGTATCTCAGATAAATATTCATCATAGAACCTCATTCTTTGATAGATGTTCATGTAGTTGTTTCTATTAAAACCCCATCCTCAGTTGATAAAACCTATGCCTCTAAAAATTACAAGGTAAATTATTCATTATTTTCTTATACCTATCCTAAGAAAGTGTGGATGGGTGAATTTTGTCTTTGATGGGATTTTTATAACTATTTTTGTTGACAGTTTTTGTGGATAAACTTTAGTTGGTTTCTAATGAATATTCTTTTATTCATATTCTGTTTTTTGTTTTTCATTTTTTTTATTCTTTCCTTTTTGATAATTCCAAAAGGGGGATAAATATTCTATCTAGAATTTATTTCTATTTCTTTGATGCCATTCCAATATTTCAGTTATATTTCGTTAATACCAAGTATTATATCATTAACATTGATACCAACTATTTAATATCTTTCGATATCCTATTCATATTCTTTACCTTTGACTACATATTGTATAAAATACCATGATTTATCTTTGATACCATGTGTATAAAATGATATGATTTTTTATCATTAGAAAGGGAGATATTATTGGACTCCTTATTTTAATGATCACAAAATCATGTTTATTATGATATTAATGAGTTTTATGTATTGTGATAGCACTTTACTTTATAAATTATATTGGATAAATTTGGAAAAGTATGACTCATCATTAAATATGCATCACCTCAAAAGAAAGACATGCTGCCAAGTATGACTCACTGTCATAGATGAGTCACTGTCAGTATGAAAGTATGGATAAGTATTAGAAACACTCACCGTCAACTATGACTCACCTTCACCAATGTCTCACTACCAACATTGTATCACTTCCTAGAAAAAATGGTAAAGTATGGAATGACTCGCTATTAGGGATGAGTCACCACCATAAAAAGAAATCAGTTGTGTTGGAGTCGCCTACCACTGAGAAGAGTCGTCGCCAACCTAACACACCACTAGCCTATCTCACCACCAGACTCAGACTCCAATAGAGTTTGTCTCACCCCCAGAACGAGACACCACTAAAAAGATTCACCATTCTAAAGACTATCCGCCCCTATTCTTATACTTATCATTTTGAATTAAATAGTTAAAATGTCTAGTTTATAGAATTTTATGATCAAAAAAATTTTAATGGTTGTTCATTAATTTTGTTATAGGGATGAATTAAATAATGTTTCATCCTTGAGTAATATGATGCAAGATATTCATATTATTTCTCACGTGGATTCTCATGTATACTGTTGATAAAAGAGGAAGCAGACTCCCTCATGTGTATGACTTGGAACATCACTAAATGCAAAAATATACACGTACATTTCATGAGAGATGAGTTGTTGTGAAGTGTGACTTACATGACACATCTATACTAATGATCAACTATAGACAAAGTAAATAACATTGAATATATAGAAAAATTACTATAGACTCACAACATGGATTTTAGGACACTCTGTTTTTCTGCAAGTTTCGTAACTCTGACTCAAGCTACCACTGAAGCTTCTTTCAAGGAGTCATGAACTTTATAGAATATTTTACGGAGCAAAAAAATATTTATACATCTTTTAATTTCTCTATTTTATCATTTATATTTTCATTACGAGTATTGTGTGTATACATTGTTTATTACACGCATATTGTCTCTGCTTTAAACTAGAAGATACTTAGATATCTTTTTAATACCTTTTTTTACCTATTTTCCCACATGTTGTGGTAGAGGTCTTTTTGAAGCCTATTTTCCCAATATACCATAACCAAAATAGTGTGTGTCTTATTTTACCAGGATATTTCCACATATTTTACCTATCATGTTTTAGTTCATTAATTTGAGTAAATCATTACTTTTTCCTCATCTTTATTTTATTCTTTCTTTTATATTTTTTCTCATTTTTATGAATTTTCCTTAGGATTAAAGTTATGATTCCACTTGATCATGGTAATATTGTTGTGTAATGATGGGGATTTCATGTGAGGTGTGTATAATAGGTTGAATAAGGTTCATTTCTCATCAATTCATACTATTTTGGTTATGGTATATTGACCAATGGATATATTTTTGGATTTAATTAATTTAATAAGAAATAAAACATTAATTTGGGTTTGGAAATAAGGCCTTTTTGTGTTGTAGGATCAAGTGTGCATTAGGAGTGGATTTCACCTTATTTCTCATAGTTTCAACATCATATCACCACTCAGTGGGTTTTATAGATTTAGACTAAATAAATATTTCGGAATTAAAATTTTTAATTTTTAATTTATTAGTTTTTATTATTGATATGGGTTATTATTGGGTTGATAGTACTCATTATGAATTTGGATGATTAATTAGATAACAATAAGAGATATGTTCCTTTAACCCATTAAGAATAGTTATTATTTCATTATATTGGATTGACTATTATCTTATTATGTTCATGTTCATGTGATTATTATTATTATTATTGTAAGAATGATTCGGTGACATTGCGTCACTATATAAAGATGATGGAATAATATTGTCTTAATAATAAAAAATGATTTATAGCATTTTAAATAATTGGTTGGTGGTACCTTGGTTGAATAAGTGTCAATATAAAATACTATAGATTGTTTAGTGGTGAGGGATAGTGTTTGGATTGGTTTTCTAAATAAAACATAACATAACCATTTAAATGGGACTTAAAAGGGAGGTTAGTTTAATTTTTTTGGTTTTTAAATGATATTTTTAATTAAATAATAAATGGTTTTCCAATAGTATTTTCAATAGAATTTTTACATGGGGAATTGTGTGGGTAAATTCACCATGTTATGCCTATTGAAATAGTTTATATTTTTTTATTGATATTTTAAATGAAAGTGGAGGGAGATTATTTTGATAAATGTTTTTATTTGATTGAACACATGATGAGAAACCCATATTTTCAAGAGAATGTGTGTTTGTATAATCCCACTTGATTTATTGTTTCCTTATATGTTATCTATTATTTCATGATTATTCATGATGACATGGTAACTGTATGTGGAACCTTAATTTTTTTAATGGTTTGGTTAGACTAAACTTAGATGTCAATTGATATCTTGATCGTAGTTTGTTCATGAGACCTTTGAGCATGACCTTTTAGGAATTATAATCTAGCACATGACTCTTGAGTGACCCCCACTGCTTATATTGAGTCAAGGGGTTTATTGTGACACTGATTGAGTGATAACAAATGTTTTTGGATTAGTGTATGGGGAGACCCTTTTGGTCGGTGTAAGATATAGGTATTAATAAAGTGTTGGGTGAGATCATTCACCACCAGCCTTTGAATAATGGGGTAAAAGATGAGGATTAAATAAGTGATTTTTATGTGAGTTGGATTTGTGTCCATTTTACTTTATTTTTTATTATTACTAATTATATATCCACTAAAGGGAAACCCTATTTTTTATTATTTTGATGATGATTCTTTATATTGGTTTTTTTTTCTTTGTGTTTATATTGAATCATGTATACTATTTAATGTTAATATAATGGACTATAAGATTATCTCTTTCCTCTATGTTTAATGTATGTAGGTTTTGGATTTTTTTGTTATATATATGGGTTATGTTTAATTATGGGTAGATTTTTCCATGACCCTTGTAGTTCATATTGAAGGCATAGTCTCCCCATGACTTATTTAGTACCTATTTACTAGTCAGAAAACACTAACATATTTTGAGACTTGTTTTGGGCCCAATAAAAATATAAATATAACATCATTTAATTAATATAGGTTAGGATGATACACTACATAAATTTTAACATTTTATTAAATAAGTCATCTATTTGTGGTCTATTTGTTTCATAGTTTAGGAGAAATAGATCATTGAGTTTGATATTAATATTGGAAATAATTAAAATAATGAGAATAAATATTTTATGATTTAATGAATGGGATTTTTAATTTTTAAATGAATAATTTTCTGGTGAATATTTGAATTTGAATTCGAATAAAAAAAATAACTTTTTATCATGGAAAATTTTAAAGATATTATTGGATTTAATTTCATGTTTTTTGGTGATATATTTGTAGATACTATTGATATATTCAAATAATGACATAGTAAATTTATTTTATCTAAGATTTTACATGGATTTGATTGATTAATCTACTCAAGATATTAAAGAGTAATACATGGAAATTAGTTTCTATAATTTGTTTCAATGATATTAATAGTATATTATATTTTTAAATATGTTAAAATATAGAATTATCAGTGAAATAATAAACAGTATTTCATAAGGATAGGGAAGTTTTTTTTGTAAAATTTGGGGGTATTTAAGAGGAGAAATAATATTTCCTTGACAATTATTGATATGGAAGTCATATACTAGTCAAATATATCTAAATTCTTGGGGAAGAAACTATGTTGAGGACTCATTGATAAGACTATTTTTTATTCTATAATTTTAATTATATATAAAATAATACCTACATTAATACAATGTCCTCTATAGACTTATTAAAGATCTTTTTCATTCTAAAATATATATTTTATAAATAATAGGGAATTTATACTATTGTAGGGATGCCAATTTTGGTGGGTTAAGGATATAAACATTTATATTTACAAATTTAATTCACTTTATGATATTTGTGATTTGATTTGTTCCTTCAATGATATCGTATACACAAAGGATGTAGTCTTCCACACTAAGAGTTAAAACTTGAAAAAAATTATTATTTTTTATGATTATTTTATTTTGGAAACGTTTTGTGAGTCTTTAAAATTGGTTAAATAAAGAGGTTTATTAACTTAAACAAGTGTAAAGGTAATCTGGAATTAAAAGTGAAAATTAAGAAACACTAATTTACCCATACCCCCCCCCTCCCACCCACGTCTAAATTTTTATACCATATATTCATATCCAGAAAATTTTTTATCAAGGTATTCAGGTTCTACCTTTGATTAGATCTATCACCATAATATTTAAATTTTTCCTTAAGTATTGTCTACATCTTATTATTGGTCTATTTGAAGATTCATGGGAAATATGAATCCAATAAATAGTATGTGAATTATCACCTTTCATGGAAATAATAATCCTATATAGAAAAATAGAAACGAAACTTATATTTTTCTTCTTTTCATGGAATCTCTTGATACTTTATAAATTTTATATAAAACTATTGAGTAAGGATAACCCAAGATAGTAACTAAAAATAAGATCATTGAGATTGATGGGAATACTAGGATGGTTGTATTATTTTATTTATCTAAAAAAACTTCACAAAGGTAATGGGATTAAGGATATAAAAGGATATATAGGATAAACATAAAAACATATATAAATAAAACTCTAAAATAAATGAGGAAAATTTCCAATTTAAAGAGAAAAATATGAATGTATAAGAATGATTACAGATGCATATAATGATGGTTTTTTCACTAGGATCAATCGTATTATAATAAAGATTTGATACTTTAGTAAATGGTTGTAATATTTAACTAGGTTAAAGAAACTATTAATAATTATTCCTTGTATATTTTATGTAGATTTTACTTCATGAAATACATATATTTCAAACCCTAAATGTGGATGAGCGACGATGGATCCACCCCTCTTCCCAGCGGTATGTGGTGGGAGGATGGATTGATGATGCCTCCCCAAGTTTTGCAGAATCCCTTTATCTATTTATCTAATCCCAGATTTCTCCCTGTGTTCCTAGTGATTTCATTAATCCCGAAGGTTCCAGATCTTCACTATGGGGATCCTCGACACTCAATCTCTGTGTCAGAGTTCTCTAAATCCTCATGTCTTCTGAATCTGACCCTGGTGGCTTGTTTAATCCATCATAGGTCCTTGGTTGATGAGTTTGACCACTTTGTTTTTGGAAATTGGCACTTGAAATATCACGTGGTTGTGGTTCTTTTGGATAAACGCCACCTGATGATCTGTTTTTCATTGGAAGAAGATCTGATATGTGTATAGTCTCGGGCTCCCTGAAGATGCAACAGTTTCAAGTTCATTATTCTTCACTGGTCTTTCGATTTATAAATGAACAAGAACTCACCCTCAGTCGCAAAATGGGTTAGTCTCCCACACCTTCCCTTTCCCTTTCAAAATCCAACAATCGTCCGTATACTAGGTAATCTGGTAGGTCGATTCCTCTGCTCTGATGATTGCACAGCTACTATGAGTCACCTGATTAATTTGTGGGTCTATGTGGAGGTGGATTTCTCGAAGTCACCGGTTGAGTGGTTTTAGATTATGGTTGGAGCGGATTTTAGGTGGAATAAAGGTGTGGTTTATGAAACAAGGATTGATTTCTGCCCAATTTACGGTCAGTTGGGTCATTTGGCCTCAAACTGCCATGATGCGTCACAAACAGGAGGCCCTCTTGTCTGGGAGAGAGTCTCGAAAAAGCCTATTGTCAAAAGAAAAGGGTTTATGTGGAAGTCAGGGTTGTTAACGCCTTGGGTCTGGTGGGATTTGGTGAACCAATATTGAAAAACTCTTTACAGGTGTCTTCAGAGTCGATAGTCATGGTTGTGGATGGGCAGACCAGTGGTGAAGCTCTGGTTGCAGTGAAGGTTGCTAAGGATAAGGTGCCAGAACTGCTGGTTGTAGATGTCCTTGCCCACCTAAGTCATTATCTGGGAATTATCCTAGTGAAGGTTAGTCAAGTAGAAGTAGTGCAGGTGGATGGAATGGATAAGGATGATTCCTTGGAAGTTGTCCTAGTGGAACAACAGCCGACTTTAGACAGTGTAATAAAATAAGCTGTAATGAACTCGCTAGTGAGTGATGTTCAGGGCTCTGGGGACCCCCATGGCTAGATATGGGAAGATAAAAACTTGCAACCTCAATTTATAGGTCATGGATACAAACATGCCATAGGTTCATCCTTGTCAGTACCTTCATGTAGTGATGCTTCAGTGGTCATCATAGAGGCCCAGATAGGTGGAATGTCAGTATCAGGGAAGTCCTTTCTGCATGCTGCATCCGAATCTCTTTGTGGACAAGGGGGAAGGAGGGGGTTAGTGTCTTGGGGCCTTTGGACCCAAACACTCCCATCCCAATTGCATAATTACTTCATAAGGCTGGGAGTATGGGGAAGAATATTTTTTTAGAGACCACAGAAATAAATATGGATTCTTCAAGTAGGTTGACGCCCCTCAAAGATGACATGAGGGTTGAATTAAAAAACTTATTTAAAGTCTTGGTTGACCAAGTAGAATAATTGAATCATGAGGAGGAGGATTCTAGAGATGATAGTTTCATCCAATTCTTAGTAGATAGCCTAGACTATTTCCAAGGGAAAGGACCTCACAACCCAAGAAGAAAGAAAGGGAAAAAAGGGAAGCGTGACTCAGGGAAATGCATTGTGGTCCAGGGGAAAATACCCAAGTGATTCAAATACTATTATCACTTGCCAAAACCAATAGAAACCATTTTGGAAAAGAATGTTGGAATTAAGTAAATCAAAGACCTACAAGATGGGGACAATGGAGATCAAAGCAGTGAAAAATGAGGGGTGGAATGAGAGGAAGGGGAGTGTTTGAAACTCATACTCCACTCCAAGGAATAAATGAATGAAATAGTACTTTATCCCATCACATAAAATTATTAGATTTTAAGAATATACTAAATTAATTTTCAAGGTGCTACCACCAAGGAGAAAAAAGCATGGACAGACAAGCAAGACCGAATCTTAGCTCGAGGCTTCAAAAAAGGTAAAAATACTTGGGAGGAATTCATTTAGACAATGGACAGACTGGTTACTCACCATGAAGAACTTATCTGAAAAGATCCAAACACATAGGTTGGTAATATATATTGGGAATTATTTAGAGAGGCTGACTCAAATAATCTTAGTCATTTGTTTAATCACTTTGTGATCTCCTTCATCACGTAGTGGTATTATGCTTTGTGAACTAAGATTTTCCACATATTGTAATTCACTTTCTCTTAATGAATTACATAAAAAACTGATTTCTTATAAAAAAAGAAAGGATTGTGTTTTTAAAAATAAAATTTAAGTAGAAATGAATATTTATTTCAAGGTAATGAAGAAGCATAAACTCAAGGATAAGGAATAAGAATCATCCAATAAATTTGAGAATGGTAAAAAATAAATAAGAACTTAAAATATATCATATTTCTCATTTATATAAATATTATAAAGGGAAAAATTAAATATAAAGGTAAAATACTCTTGAAATTATTTAATTATATAGATTTAAGGTATTTTATAGTAGATTTTACAATGAATAAAAGTCTTGTAAATAATTATAATGATTAAAATAGAATTCCTTTAAGGAAGAAATTCAAAAAAAACTTAAAATTAAAACAGGTAATAATTACTTTATTGAAAATATAGTAATTTAAAAATAAAAAATAAATAACTTAAGAAAAATAGATAAAGAATAACATATCTCTATTAATAAAAGTGAATCTAAATAAAAATGATCCAATGTTAAACATAAAACATTAATGACTCGGGTGACAAAGGAGGAGAAAAATTCATGTAAAGATGAAGATAAAGATAAATAAAAAAATATATATATGGAATATATATTGAAAGTTTAATTGGAGGCCTTCCTTCATTAAAATTTCAAACATAAAAAATTAGGTCAAGGTTTTAAATAAGGAAATTAATATACTCAAGAATAATGAATTTTAATTTTAAAATTAAGAGGTTAAATATATTTAAGAAGTGAGAATTATGAAAACTTATATGGAAAAATATGATGTTATTATCTTTTAAATACCACAAGAAGGGACTTGTATTTAATGAATATTTGGTGGATCCAACATTTAAAAAATGTGGAAAATTTTGTCTTAGAAAATAATCAACATGATAAAACTAGTTCTCCAAAGAGTGTATTTTATAAGAAAGACTCTGAGAAAATATGGGTTAGAAAGAAATGAGATTAAACTATTATTAAATTTAATTAGAATGGAAAGACTTTTGAAAAAAAATTTATCTTAAAAATTAATGCAATATATGATTCATACTAACCTAAAATAGGCATCAAAATTTTAAAAACATGCTCAAAATATTTCAGGGCATAAAATTTTCTATGAAAAAATTCAAATTTTTAGGCTACTATGGATATTTTGGTATAAATTGTCAAAAATATTATAGTTAATTGTATAATATTTCATTTCAAGGAGGATATATAAGTGTAACATTTGGTTCCAGATAATTAATTAGATTTTTTCTTTTTATTACTATAATATTAATATTAATTAATATCTTATCATAAGATGATTTCCATCTACATGACATTAATATAATAATATCCTTAGAGTATTTTTCATATGAAAAGGTTATATTAGTTTCCTTTTATGATGAGAAACTTAAAATTAAATGAAAATATTCTTAAACAAATGACATATTGTCTTGATAACATCTGTATGACGATCCATAAATGGTGTTTTCTTATTAGGTGTTGGAGACTCAAAATGTATTGAGACTTATTATCATGAATTTCACGCATGGTAATCTCTTAAAAGGGGGGTTATTAGGATAATACCACAAATACGAATTCCATAATTTTTATATTTCATTAGGAATTATTATATGTGGACATATTTATTAATCCTTATACTTGATAATATTATCACTATATATCATAAATCGTGTACTTTGATGTATGGATGAAAACTTTCCCAATATATTCTCGCGACAAGGTATTTTGTGGTGGGTGATTCATAAGTAATATGACATTAATTAAATATATCAAGTAAGGATTTGTCTCTTCTGACTTATTGGAAGATGATACCTTTGGACCTTTGATTAAAATGGAATTTTCATATTAAATCCATGGCTATGATAGTTAATTGATGAGTTTATTTCATAGATTCAAAGAAAGATACATTAATCATATAGGATAATGACATGATTTATGCATCTTACTTGATGATATATTGAGACAAATGGATATATATTACATAGAAAGTGTTCTTAGGTGGTTTTTTTTGTTTTGACTTTAATTTATTTCACAATGGACATCATGACATGTTGCTAGATGTTGATCTTGGATATTTGGAAAGTTCTCCATATGAAATTGAGAAAGAGTCCTAGAGGGTTACACACTAAGTATATATAAAATCCAAATTAAATCATAATAGAATATAACATTAAGAATGAATATTATCTTATGATTTGGAATAATAATTATTCAAGTTAAATTGATCCCATAAATTTAGTCATGAAATATTCGAGTTTAGAATATATGTGAGTTGAATATTAAATAAATATTTATTTATTAGTTTATAAATATAGTATTTAATTATCACTTGTTTATTATTCATAGGGGAATGAATAAATATTTCTTTATTCACCAGTATAGAGAATATATTAATATATAAATATTTATTTACAATTTTGGTGAATATAATATTTATTTATTTATTTAATGTGCAATAAAAAGATATTTATTTATTTAAATAAATATTTATTATTAAATGTTCAATAAATGTCAAGTAGGATTGACGAACCAAGTTAAGGTCCCAGTGGAAATGATATATTATATTTAAATATCATTTAAATAAATTTTATTTATTTATTTAACAAATGATATTTAAATATATGTGAGTTTAATTCATGTCATGGAATATAATAATGATTTTATTTTTATTATTTTAATTATTATTATTATTATTATTATTTGACATAAATTTTACTTAAGATAAATAATTAGATAAAGGGACTTTATGAAAATACTATTTGTTTAACCCTTGGTATGTAATCTAATTTAGGTCATTTTTAAGGTTGTTGGGGAGTTATGCATAATGGATATCTCCCAAGAGAATAATATCAAATCCCTAGAGATAAAATCTCAAGAACTCTCTCAAAAAATAGATATAATCCTTCTTTTCCCTCTCAAGAATGAGAGAATAGGGGATAATAATTTTGTGATCAAAGGAGAATGATATAAGATTCGTGGTTCCTCCATGCTAGCACATAGAATACCTAGAGTGATGTTCCATAATTCTTGGATCATGTGTTAATACCACTAGAGGAATTCTAGCTTGTATTTGTCACTATAATGACAATACAATAAGAGTGAAAGCTAAATTGATCAATAATAATAAGAATTACAAAGTTAATGTAATTATTATTTTAAATTAATTATAAATTATATGTCAAAACATTATCTCTATAAATATTTTGGGGTTGTTTTTTTATTTTTTTAAGATTTTATCAGTTGAAAATGGGGAAAATTATTGGGAATCAGGTTGGCCACTTTAGATGAACCCTGAAACCTTCATGTGGTATTTTAGTGGTCATATTATAATTTTTATTTATTTAATTATTTATTGGTTAATCAATTTTTTGTTTTCTTAGAAATTTTTTCATTTCTGTTTTTTATTCTTAAAATCCAATTTGAATATTATACATTCGTTTAAATTCATATGACTAAGAATATTACAAAAATAAATAAATAATGCTTAAAGATCTCATCCATAGTTGAAGATGATATTGGCTATAGGACACGGTTACATGATATGTAACCAAAATTACACATTACATGCCCTTGGTCAACCACAAATGAGTGAGTCATAAAAATTACAGCATGCCATGTGAGGTCAGCATGTAACAATATTACATGCTTCAAAATTACCACTAATTGGAACATAGTTTGAAGAGGAGTACATAATGTGTATCTGGTGTACACACCATGTAATCCCATATGGTTTTGGCCTTGTGATAATTGTCAAAGGCATGTGATCAATGTAAATTGCATCATTATATGTCGTGTATTGACTGATAGTTGAGAGACATGGTATCATGTGAATTACATGGTGTGTATCAGGACATAAACATTGTACAACACATGATAACCCATACAATATACACAATGAGTCACTAGTAATGTTGTGTAGGTGGCTAGTAATGGATTATATGGCGTATAGCTAGTCATACATGTTGTTTAACTTGGTCCAGTACAGATATAGGCATGTTATGCGAGTCAATAACATAGAAAAATTTAAGTGAGACTGAACTAAAAATCTTGTATCAAGTTGTACTTTTCTTGTGACATGGTTTTCCATTCAAAGTACAAATTTAGTGATTTTTGATGATTTGTGTGGAATTAAATTCATTAATAATTATTTTTGGCATCATAATTTGAATACTTGACATGTTATGTATATCATGACATTCCATATAAGCATACATGTTGTGTAAGTACACAATACATGAAAAGGACCGTGAACAACACAATTCACATGTCGTGTTGAGTAATAATACATGTTGTGTAAGTATAAAACTCTAGAAACGGGTTTAATCAAATATATAATGGTTCACTCTATGCCAATACCATTATATGTTTTGAGTGTGTATATATATATATATATTAAATTTCATAAGTGGATTTAATATGACCATGAGATTACACGCTGCGTAACTAGTTAGTACAAGCCATGTATTTAATAATTTTAAATTCAAATTAATTTATTTAAATTACAAAGGATGGGAATTTTAGGGAATTTTTGGAAATATTATTAATAAAAATGATTAGTAAGAATATTAATTTATTACTTCATTAAAATTTATCTTAATAATTAATAATTACTTGAAATTAATGTTATCATGTCAAATTTCTGATTGTTACATGTTATTATTGTTCATGAACTTGAGAAACACATCTATGTGTTGGTATTCTATTTAATTTAATTATTTATTAAATGGGTTTTTTATGATAGATATATTATTAAATTATATATAATGATTTTTTCTCCATCCCTTCCTCCATTATTATCTATGGTCCTTCATGTCCAAAGATTATTTTATACAACTCTAATCCATGGGTTCCCCTTAGATATGACTGAGTAATAAATTGTAAAGGATGGGGATCTCAGTAAGAGGTGATAATTTAGGTCCCGAGCTAAGGTGAGACAAACAAAGGAGATACATAGGTTAATGGAGGAATGCTACAGCTTGAGCCAGGTATTGGTTCAAGGATTTTTTTCCTTGGTGTCATGGTAAACCTATTTTATGCCCAATAAACAAACCAGTAGTTTAACTCTCATGATCATATCACTTATTTATTTTACTATTCAATTATGTGGTTATTTATTTATATTATTCATGTTTATTTGATTATTCAACATGATCATGTAAAGAGAATAAATAAAAAATAAAATATTAAATAAAATAAAGTTATTATGCATTATTTATTTTATCATATGTGGTTAATTAAATATGAAAAATCCAAATAATATTAAAACCCATGTTAATTATAAAATAAATAATATTTACACATGAGTTAAATAAAAATACCTCCAGTAAATATTTATTTGAATAATGCCTTCCATACTCATCATTAATATGCACCCATAGTTAAAGTTTCAATCAATATATAGTTATAGATACATTTCAATTATTAGAAAATATTAAAAATGAAATGGAAAAAACTTAACTAAATCAATATTAATGGCAATGGCTAAAGTTTAATTAATATAATTTAGAGGAATGTGTTGAGGAAATATGAGTTTAGGATTTCAACATTTGGGAGTCCACTAAACAAAGCAAGGAAATGTGAGTTAATATAGTTGGAAAGACTAATTGCCTAAATAAATTTGAGTAAATTTCATAGACAAAGTCTAGGTTATGAGAAGATAAAAATAGATCCTTCACTAGAATATCCAACTGATGGGATATTCTAAATCCAATAGTGAGGGTTTTTGGGAGTTGTTGGGATTTGATAAAATAGTGGGAGACTAATAAAACTAATTTATTATGTCACACTTTCTAATAAATATATAAGTACTAAAATATATTTTTATTTATTGTCGAAATTATAAAATTATTTGACCACAACACTACCCATATGATCCACTTTGGAGAAATAAAATCGATCAACCAACACTAACTTACAAGAGTGGTACAAGTTATTGAGAATTGTACTACACCAAGACTAGATGTTTTGATTTATGGAGTCACTAGTTCCTACTAATCCATCTAAAGATGAAATTAAAGGGGAGAAAAATATGTTCTGGAAAAATTTGGATGATGCATTGGTTGTATATCCACGATTAGTGAGATATAGAATCTTCATGAAGATTTGGATTTATATAGTATTTTGTCTGATATATTTGATCTCTATCAAGAGAAATGAAGATAAAATAGGTGTGATATATCAAAGGAACACATTTCATGTAATTATGGATAAGGTTCACCAACTAAACCTCATGTATTTAATATGATTAACTACATTGAATGTTTAAAAATTCTGGGTTACAAGCTCCCTAAGGACTTTTTCACAAACCACATACTTTCTTCACTTAATTATATCTTATCATGTTTTATTATGAACTTTAACATAGAAAATATATAAATAATGCTTCTAGATCTCTTGACTATTATTTTTTAAGAAGATAAGGACATTAAGTGTGAAATCCATTTTGTCTTTATGGTGAATAAAAGGAAATCCAAGGGAAAAATCCCCAAATCCAACTCTAATTCAAAATCATATTTACACCTCTCTTTAAAGAGGATAAAGATAAAAGGATATAAGGAATGGGATGCAGTGTGATTTTCTTGTGGAAATAAAGGTGACTTGAATAGAATTTGTTCCTTGGTGAGGAAGCAAAGTGAATTTTCAAGTTTGTTCATTGGTGACTTTAATCTCTTTATTCAAACAAATTAGCTATTATATATAGCTTTTAGTTATCACACTTTTATCCAAATATAAGAACAAATAAAATTCTAGAAAATTATTGGAGGTGAGATAGATCTTGAGATGCCAATGTAGTAATACTAGTTACACAAGTTGTTAGAGACTACAATCTGACATTACCAACTGGTTTGATTCTAGTTTTAAATAATTTTTGGTATATTCCTAGTGTAACCAAGAGCATAATATTTTTATATGGTTTAGACATAGATGGTTTTGCTTTCCTTCTTCGAAATAATAACTAAATTTTATAAATATAATATATGTTATGGGAAGACACATTTGATTAATATACCATACGTACTCAAATAAATAAATAAATTTTTGTAAATAGATAATCAATCATGTTTGCACGACTCATATCTTAACAAGTTATGACATCACTGACTTGTTTATATAAACAATAATCATTTGGAAAAACTATATCAAGAATGGTATTTACATTATTTTGAACTAAATATATTAGATATATGTCATGTATGTTTGCAAGGAAAAATTATTATGTCTCTATTTAGTGGAAAAGGTGAAAGAGCAACAGATATTCTAGAATTAGTTCATGCCGACATGTGTGGACATTTTCAAGTATAAGATATAGGTGGATCCTATTACTTTATAAATTTTACTAATGACTTTAGTAGATATGGATATGCCTACTTAATGAGGTATATATCTAATTCCTTTGAGAAATTTAATGAATATAAGAATTAAGTAGAGAATTAGCTTGGTAAAAAGATAAATAAATCTACTCTGACTGAGGTAGAGAATATATTAACCAGGTTTTTATCTATTATTTTAGTGAGTTTGAGATAATATTTCGACTCACAAATTCTTATACACTATAATTTAATAGTTTAGGTGAAAGGAGGAACTGCACCATATTAGAAATTGTGAGATCAATGATGAGTTGTATAGATTTTTCTTTATCCTTTTGAGGATAAGCATGACAGACTTCAATAAACATATTAAACCAGGTTATAATTTAACTTGAAATATAAATTACATATGATTTATGGTGTGGAAAGAAATTTTTTTATTACATATTCGTGTATAGGGATGTGAAGCATTTATTAAGGCTATCCCTAGAAATAAACTAGCATCATGAGGCATGGATTCCATATTTATATAATTTCCTAAAGAATATAAAGGGTATTATCTATATAATCCCTTAGATAAAAAATTTATGGTCAAGAAACATCCCAAATTTACTGAAAACGAACACATCTCTAAAATAGATAGTTTTAGCATGGTATAATTCAATAAAGTTGAAGCTCAGGATACACAAGTGTAATATTAAGTGAAAATTCCACAATCCCAAATGGAATTTTTTCTATAGAAATAAGTATTATATGGGTACACTAGAGAGGTTAAATAAATAGAGAGATATGGTTTTCTAGCCAATGATAAGGGTATTGCCTTATTAATTGAAAATAATGAAACTCTATCTTATAAAGAAGAAGTAAATATCTTATAAGTTATGAAGTGGAAAGAAGACATGAATTCTGAAATGGGTTCCATATACCATAAACAAGTCTAGGTTTCGGTAGATCCTCTAGTTGATGTAAATTATATTTTTTAAAAATGGTTTTTCAAGAAGAAACTAGATATGTATGGTAATGTAGTTACCAATAAGGTTTTATTGTATAAAAAATGGTTTTAGTAATTTCAATGAATATACTATGATAAAACCCTTTCAATAATCACAATAATGAAATCCAATAGATGTTTACTTTCTATAGAAGATTAACTTGATTATAATATTTTGAAAATAGATTTCAAGATAGTTTTCCTTAATATAAACCCTGTGTAGTAAGTCAATATAACACAACCAGGAGGATTTGTGACACCAAAGGATACCAATAAAGTATTAAAGTTATAAATATCCATTTATGGGTTGAATCAGAAATCAAGATCATGGAAAATTAATTTTTATTAATCCATAATAGAATTGGTTTCAAAAATAATTAGTGTGAGGCCTTCTTCTATAACAGATCTAGTGGGAGTGTAGTAGTTTTTTGTTAGTATATGATGATGATATATTATTGATGGGAAATGAGTTACTTGTATTACATTTAGTTAATACATAGTTTAAATATATGTTGTTTCATGAAAGACTTAAGTCAATTAGAATACATTCTAGGGATCAGGATATATCATGATTTGTCTAAGAGGCTACTTGGAATAATTTCAAGGTCCATACATTGACAAGGTTAAAGAGATTCAATATAGAACCATACAAGAGTGGTTTTTTGATAATGTCATATAGAATATATCTCTCTAAGAAAATATATCTGTTTATATTAAAAGAGAGAGAAGAAATGATTATAATCCCTTATGTATATATGATAGGTTCTATCATGTATGTCCTAATATGTACTAGTATTGATGTATCTTATGTGTTGATCATGGTAATCATGTATCAAGAAGACCCAACTGAGCCACATTGGTTAGTTATAAAGACTATCTTAAAGTACCTAAGGTATATAATGTATATGTTCCTAGTTTATAGTGGACATGAGGAACTAGTTATTGGGGGATATAAAGATTCTAGTTTCCAGATAAATCAGAATGATCTGAAATCACAGTTTGTATACATGTTTTTATTTAATGGATGATTTGTGAGTTGTAATAATTCAAATAACCTAGTTGTTTTAAATCCTATAATAGATTCAGAGCATATTGCAGCTTCTAATACAGCTAGAAACGAAATTTAAATAGTAAACTTAGTTCAAGATCTTGAAGTGGTTTTATATAGTAACCTTGTTATCAAGATATATTCTAATAAAACTATAACAATGGTTCTAGTCAAGGATCCCATATCATTTCATTGGATGAATCATATACTTTATAAGTATCACATTTTGAGAGATTTTTCTCAGAGAGGTTGTAGAGACCCCAACCCTAGTTACCTGGATTTGGTGCCTTAATTCATTACCTTATAATAATAAACAATGAATTTTTATCATGAAGGAAAAAATAGTTTAGTAGTTTTTGAAAACTATATACAAAAATAATTTTTACATTACAACATTTAAATGAAATACAATATAAAAATTCCACTTGAAACATTCATAACTCCTAGATTATCCATGCGATTCATTCATAATATTCATCACTGCATCCTAGGGAAAAATAAAACATTAGAAAGGGGTGGTATTAGGTGCTCAATAAGGGTAATAAATAAATTGTAAGATATCATTGACATAAAAAATAATTCATGATGAATAACTAAAAACATAGGTCAACAAAACATAATCTTGAGCATAAAATGGTAGGAATAAAATCTAATTAAATAATTCCATAATAAAACATAACCATGGATATTATAATAATCAAATAATCACATGTACTATCAATTACTAGTTTCATAATTAGGTAATTCATAATTCCATACATCATAAACATATCATCAAAGCCACGACTAAGACACCAGAAATAGTAGGTAAAAACCAAGGCTAGTTTGTCTCATGAGACCTACCGATGCATTAGAGGGATATATCAGGCCCCATTAATCACTTAATAAGTCCAATTAATTACTTATGAGAATGGGGATAAACCTCAACAACATATATATAAATATATATGAAATTTAAATATCTTTCTCAAATTTGTAAACATAATCTCTAACCACTCTAAGTAGTATGGTGAATGGTATCAAGATAGCACATCCACAGTCAAACTAATCATAAACCATTTAATAAAATATGGTGGATGATAAAAATAATAAATAAACCTCAATAAAGATTAAAATTAAATATCCTTGTTCAAATGGATGAAAATACTCTAATAAAAGTTTTGAGTAATTCTTGAGAGAAATACCCTTTTTACTTTGCAAAGAAGAGATCTTTTGGAAAAAATAATTTGTATTTGTCGTGATTATTTTCATAAAACCAGAAATAAAAAAATATATTTTTCATGAAAATTTTATTTATTTTATAAAAAAATTGTGTTTTAATTTATATTATGGATAGAACTTGAAAATGGGTAAGAAATTGAGATGTTCCCTTTAATCGGGATTGCATATCGGGAAGAAATGAGAAAGGAAACTTGTAAAATATTTATTATTTGATCAAATAATGATGAAATTATTTGGATATATGATTTTATAACATATATATAATTTAGAATAAATATACAAAAACAATTAATAATTACATTAGTTTATAGAAAAATAAAGCATAACCTGATTGAAAACACAGGTTCGGGAAGAAAACCCTTACCTTATGTCTGAATGTGTTCTGAACTTGACATTAATATCCTGAATAATCAAATTAAATCCTTTAATAAATTAATTAAAAAACTTTTATACATGTATTTTATTTTTTATAATTTTATTATTTCATTTACTTTCTTTTTTATGAGTTATGAGATACAATTTTATCGCTCAGGAGCGTTTGTTTCCTTGGTTTTCACGATCGGTATACTTGTATATGAGTATAGAAGTTCATGTGGAATGGGTATAATTCTCTAGAATTGAATTTATATGATATTAATGATTATAAATCATATTAATTAGTTATATAATTCATTTTTTATATTGTATGAGGATGATTCATTAGATAAAACATTAGTGATTATCATTTAGATTATTTGGTGGTTTTTCGATTATCAAGAACTATTTTTGTCATATGAATTAATATTTTGTATTTATACTAGTTATATAAAATTAATTGGTTTAAATACATATATTATATTCTGTTTTAACCATAAAAATGGTTCCATTACCATCCTTAAAGGATAAATTTAAGAACTAAAATCCGTCATCCACAAAGGTTGTAAATTGGCACCTCACGGATGATGATTTTTTTAAGTAAAAGAGAGTGAGAAAGGAGTCAGATGAAGTATATTCCATTAACATGATATAATTATAGTATATAAAATATACTGTAGTTATAATTTACAGTTTTATAGAGTGTGTGAGGAGAGGATAAGAAATGAAAAATTAAATGGAAAGGAAATTAAAAGAAAATAAAGAGGATATACCTCTTGAATTCTCCTCTTTGAGAACCTCCTTAAGGTACCTTGGTTAGTTCTTTTTGGTGACCAGAACCTCCAATAAGTGGGATAGATACTTTGGAATGGTATTTGGGAATAATTTGGACAGGACTCAAGGCTTATAGGTATGAGTAGAAGTGGTGGCGAGGGGTGGTATTTGTAGTGGAGAAGATGGGTGATTTTTGAATATTTAATTAATTTTTTTATTCTTTTGGCTCAAGAATATGAATAGTTTGAGAATTATCATCAAATATATTAAAATAATTAATTTTATTATGGGATTATGGTTCTTACATTAGTGATGAATCAAGGAATAGTTTATTTAACTTATAATGTATTTATACTGTAAATTATAGTATTTTACTATTCACTGAAAATTCTCCCTAACCATTTTTTGATGTTTAGAATTCAAAAATGAACTTCATTTTAGGAAAATAATTTTTTTAATATAAGAAATTTAATTTTTAACTAAAATCATTATTTACTCAAAAAGTACAGTTTTTAAAATTATAACTGATTTTATTACACTCTAAAAAATTAACTAAGGTATTATTAAATTATCCTAAAATCATAAGACAAAAAAATATTGATTTATGAATTCATTTTCTGAAAATTAATATTCTTTTAAATCATTTTATTAATTATAAAATTCTAATTAAATATTTATAACTCACGAAAATAGCAACACATAATTAGTAAATTTTAAAATATATATTTACTTATATTATGATATAATTATATCATATTTTCATTTATAGGAGGGATAAATTTTATTTATAATTTCATTGGTGATGTTATTATTCTATTGGTTGGTTTACTATTCATAAGGGTCTCATTACTATTCCTAAGTTCATGTTACTATTTCATCGGTATTGGTTCCTTAACTTCTAGAAACACCTCTTATTTCATTCATTATTCATTTCTAAAGTCGATATTGTATTCTATAAGTGATTTTATGTGATATATACTATATGATGTAAACATAAGAAGTGATTTTATGTGATATATACTATATGTGGAACAAATTGTGAACTTTGGGAAGGCTATGTGACATTTACAAATGATAACCCACAGATCCAATTATCTATAGAATTTAAAAAGGACCAATATATTTGAGGCTCATTTTCCCTTTCCTTCCAAAACATATAACACCTTTCAATGGAGATACTTTCCAGAAAACATGATATCCCACTTGAAATTCCAAATACTTCCTTCAATTATTGACATAACACTTTTGCCTACTTTGAAATAATTTTATATGGGTTTGAGTTGTCTTTTCCTTTTCTATTGGTTCCTTCATAATCTTTGGACCTACAAGCTTCATTTCACCAACTTCATCACAACATGTTGGTGTATGACATCTAGTTCCATACAATACTTTATATGGTTCCATTTGAATACTATAATAGAATATATTATTGAAGGAAAAATATACCAAAGTTAAATAATAATCCCACACACCTTGAAATTCAATTTATCATGATCTCAACATGTCTTCAAAATTTTGGATCATCCTTTCAAACTGCCTCTCAGTTTGAGGATCATAAGTAGTACTCAAACAAAGCTCAATATCCAAATATTTCTAAATACTTTTCATGAATTTTTAAGTAAATCATGGATCATGATTGTAAAAAATAAAAAGTGGTTCTCTATGAAGTCGTATAAGTTCATTAATATAGATCCATGCAAGGCGCACTAGAGGAAAATCCTCCCTTATAGTGAGGAAATGTGATGATTTGGTAAATTGATCAACAATCACCCATATTGCATCATTATTTCTTAGATTTTTTGGTAATCTTGTAACAAAATACATATATGTTTCATCCCATTTACATATAGGAATAAACATAGGTTGCATGAATCCTACAGTATTTTTCCTTTCAACCGTCGCCTATTGATAAACTAAACATCTTGATACATAATCAGCAATTTAATAATTCATATTATGCCACTAGAAATGTTCCTTCAAATATCTATACATCTTAGTGCTACCATGGTGTATAGAGAAATTCAAAATATTGGAATCATCCAATAACTCTATTTTTAGCTCAAGTATATAGGGAACACATAGCCTCCTCCCAAATTTTAAAATTCAATCCTCATACACGAAGTCTTCCAACTTCCCATCATTCACAGCATTAATTTTCATTTGAATATTCTCATAATTGGACTAAGAACTTTTAATCCATTCCAATAAATATGGTTGAGAAACCAAATAAAAAAGTGATGAGGTTTCACCTTCCCTGATAATTCCCATATCCATATTTTCTAGATACATGTACTCAGGATCCTTATCCATCCTCATATTGTTCATAACTCCATGATCCTTTCTATTCAATGCATCTTCTTCTTTATTCGCCTTCCTTGGGTGGTAGTGTATTGAAAAATTATAATCCATGAGTATTTTTATCCATATAATTTTTCTCATGTTGAGTTCTTTCTGTGAGAAGATATATTTTAATCTCTTATGATATGTATATATCTCACACCTTTCTCTATAGAGATAGTGTCTCCATATTTTCAAAGAAAATATTATAGCTTCTAAATAAAGATCATGGGTTTTATAGTTATGGTCCTGAATTTTTAACTTCCTTGATGCATAGGAAATACCTCTATCATTTTACATTAGGACATGCCCAGGTCCTTTCTTTGATGCATCACTATAAATCACAAATCCAATATTTATCGATGGTAGATTCAAGATCTTAGAATTCACTAATATTTTCTTCAATTCTTCAAAAAAATCTTCACATTCTTCTTTCCATGTGAACTTAACCCCTTTTCAAGTAATCTTGGTTAATGGGTTAGCTAATCATGAGATTTTATAAACGAAACACTGATAATAACCTGCTAAACTAATAAAAATATGTGCCTCTGTTATATTCATTGTGGTAGTTCATTCCTGAACCACCATTTTCTTTATAGGAACAACTGATATTCTAATATTTGAGATGATATGTCTTAGAAAATAAAATAATTTAAGCCAAAATTTGCACTTGCTAAAATTCCCATATAATTCAATTATTGTAAGAGTCTTTAAGACCATCTATAAGTGATTCTCATGGTCTTAGTAGATTTTTAAGTATACCAATATATCATTAATAAATACCACAACAAAGTCCTCAAGATATTCCTTGAAAACTTTGTTCATTAGATCCATGAAAATGGAGGGTGCATTAGTCAGTGAAAATAGAATTAATGTAAATTCACAATGTTCATACCTAGTTTAAAATGTTGTATTTAGAATATCTTCATTCCTCACACACAATTGATGATATACAGATCAAAGGTAAATCTTTGAAAAGTATTGGTCTCTATGAATTTGATCAAATAAATCACCATTGAGAGGCTGGGGATACTTGTTCTTTATTATAATTGAATTGATTTCTCTATATTCAATACACAGCCACAAGGATCCATCTTTATTCTTGAAAAAGAGAACAGGGGCTCCCTATGGAGAAAATCTAGGGAGAATAAATCCTTTATCACTCAATTCCTATAGTTGGTTCCTTAGTTATATTAATTTCATATTGTTCATTCTATAAGGATTCTTTGATATAGGTCTTTCATCATGAATTAAATCATTATAGAACTAAACTTTTCACTCTAGAGGATGTCCAGGTAAATCCTCTTGAAATAAATCTATATATTCATGCACAAAAGGTACATATTCAATTTTAATATTTCTTTCCTCATCTGTATATAAGGTTTTCTCTTCCTCTCTAAGTATTTCATTCAGTAGAGAAAGTTGCGGTGGGTCCGAATAATATTTAACTGATGAGATTTCTACCCTAAAGGTAAGGTTTTAGGGCATGTATTTCCTCAATAATACTTTATAAATTATAATAATTTTTATGCTCAAAAATACCTTTGTTTGTTTTACTAATGATTTTTCTTTAAGTGTATTTCAAGTATTTAATATTCTTTTTATTTATTCTAAAATTATTTTCAAGCTTCTAATTCACAAGGAATATTTATCTAAGTGTTAAGGACATGTTTTTGAGTATTCTAGAAACACTTTTCATGCCCTACGTGGTTTAGTGTAACATATGGAATCAACCCTACTCTATGCACAACGCGTATGGATTGTGATCCATATGTTTGTCTTCAATCTTACATCAAAAGAAGAAATTATGGTTTCTCAACCCTAAATTCAGATCATTACATATGGAAAATCAAATTTTCATTTTTAGAAAATTAAGGTAAAAGAAACTTATGTTTGAAAGAAACCTTACGTTTGGAAAGAGAAGAAAGTACGGTTAAAGAACCCTACGTAAGTAACGAACCAAACATTCCAAAGAGAAGCATATGGATCATCAACATTACTTTTATGATAAACGCTATTTCTATGTTTTCATACTTATGTTTGGAATATGGATGCTACATAGTTGAACCCTACTTTTAGTATTTTGTAACATTTTGAAGGAACCCTACGTTTGAGTTTTCCTAATCAGAGATTTATTTTCAAGATTTTTTCTATAATGTTTTCAACAGACTTGACTAAGTTACGGGATATTTTAAAGAAAATTTTTTATCATTTTGAAGATAATTTTACTTTATTCAAAGAACCATATTCAATTGATAAATTTACTCCTATTATAAAGGGAAGTTACATCTCCCCGGGTAAATTCAATTTTAAATTTCTAAGGTTTATCAGGAATATTTTGTGGATATAGAATTTTAAAAATTTGGATGCCAGTTATATATTTTATTTCAAGTATTATTTTCTTCAAATAACCTAGAGAGAGGAATATTTTTATTATTATTCAATCTTTCTGGCGATCATATACACAATGATACAGTGAACGAATGACTCGGAAAGAGTACTACACTTTGGAGACATGCATGTTCAAACCTACTTATTTCATCTTAAAGACTATCTTTCTAAAGAATCATATACATCAATTATTAGTTGCATGCTGTTGAAACTATGAATATCAATCTATTTCAACAAATCAAATCTCTTTTTGATTTATTTGATTTTGACTACTCATACTCATTTAAAGTGGAGTGTCATCTTTTCGGTCTAATATGAGGATAATCAGTTCTCTATTTAGAATGAGAAAACTTTGTTTTTTAGTCTTAATTGAAAAGGTGTCATCTAATTTCACTCAGTTGTTGGAATTTCAGTCTTATGATAAGAGGAACAGACTATTGAAATTCACCAAGCTCATAGAGGGATCATATGGTGGAGTGGACTAGGGGATATTTGTGCCCCGAACCACTACAAAAAGTTGTGTCTTTTATTTCTGTTTGTCTGTTACTTATTCTTTGATCATGAGTAAAACACATCTTATTTGTTCTAATTAAAAGAGGATTTTTAAAATACAAATTGTGTAAGAGTTCTTGTAAAGACACAATTCACCCCCCTCTTATGTGTTTTGTATATTCTGACCTAATAATTGGTATCAGAGGAAGATATTTTGGATAAAATATATAGTAAGATGAAATTTTAAATGTCTATACAAAGATGGAAATGGATTATCCCAGATAAGGATTGTCCATTGTTTGTGCTCCATGCTTCAATGGTGAAAATTATGGGTAATGGAAATCAAGGATGATTTTTTATTGAAAAAATCATGGATTTCGAGTTTATTTGAAGATTGCTACTCCCTATATGATTCCTAAGAAACCATAAACATGGGATGCTACAGCTGAAGATGAATATGATGTGAAATCCAAAGCTGTGAATGCCATTTTCTATGGTCTTAGACCAGATGAATACAATCATGTCTCACAATGTCCTATTATTTATGAAATGTGGAAAACTATTGCAGTTTTCTATGAAGTAATAGATAATGTAAGACAGATGATGTATGCAACAGAAAAGCTACAATTTGATACATTTAGGATGTTTGATAGAGAAATCATTACTCATATAAATTGAAGGCTTACAAAAATTATCAACAATATTATAGCCTTAGGAGAACCTATCGACCAACCTGAATAAGCATTGAAATTTCTAATATTACTACTCTTTCAATATAATGGTATATCAGCTAATATTCCACAATGATAAAATGTTAAATATGTGACAATGAAAGAATTAATTAGGTCTTTTATGATGTATTAATCTAAAATTAAAGCTGAAATTGAAGATCATAAAATTATTGTGAAAATTGATAATACATATCTAAAAGTAACATCTCAGAATAAAAGTATAATAATAAAGTAAGAATTTAGAAAGAAAAGAATTTGGATACATTGGATTCTGAAATAGAAATGGATTAGTTAGATAGGATGTTCAGAAAATTTTACAATAAAAATATAGGATTCCTAAAGTCCTTTAAAAATGATGATAAATTTTCAAGAGAAGTCAGATGCTATGAATGCAAGAAATTGGGTGATATAAAAAATGATTGTCCTCATATAAAAGATGGAAAGGGAAAGCTAGATAAGAGATATTAGAAAAATGCATATTATCAACATAAAGGAAGAAGAGAAATGAAAGCTACATGGAGTGTTCTTGAAGACTCCAGTAGCTTATCAAAATCTGGTTCAGAAAATTAAGAATCAAATATGAAAGAAAATATGTGCTTTATGGCTGAAAAATATAAGGTAAAAACATATTATTCCACTAATTATGATTTTATCTACTCCAATGATAAATTGTATGCCTATTAAACAATGCTATAAGAAAAATATGACTCTAATTAAAAAGGTAAAAAGAATTAAAGAATATTCATAATATTGTTTTAGTAGAAAGTGATACCTTAATTAAACAACATCAGGAGTTAATTGAAAATTATAACTCATCTACTAAAAATTATGTTGATCGTGAAAATGATTAAAGCATTACAAGATGAAGTAAAAACTTACAAAAGTCCTGTTATTTTCTTTACAAAGGGAGAAAATATTCTAAATTAAATTCTTAGTAAGAATATTATTAAAAAGAAAATTTTTGGTATAGTTAGTATGGGTGAAAATTCTAAAATGTATAAGAATTATTTTATTCCCAACTCAAAGAGTGTTACTTGTTATTTTTGTCAAACGAAAGGACATATAAAAAATAAATTTTATTTGAGAAATCATCAAATTATTGTCATTAAGAAATATTTTATGTAAAAAAGTTTATCTGAAGCAAATGATATGAGTTATGGAAAAACAAAGAAGATACAGATTCCTAGATCTCTACTAGCTAACAATACTGGACCTAAGAATATATGGGTACGAAAACAAACACTTGTTTAAATGCTTTTGCAAGTTATAGTCCATTGTAAAAAAATACCATTTGGTGTATATGTATATATAGTGTCTACTCAAGGAATATGAGTGTAGATCCATCGAATTTTCATACATTGACTCAAATGGATATAGGTCATGTTACTTTTGGTTATAATGCCAAAGGAGAAATAATTAGAATTGGAACTTTTGGAGATCCAAAGATCATATCTATCAACAAAGTACTTTATGTGAAAGTATTTAAGTACAATCTGATAAGTATTTCTCAGCTTTGTGATGATGGTTGTTATGTTGATTTCTCAAACAAGTCCTGCTCAGTCTTTAAAAATGAATTACTTATTTTTAGAGCACCTATAACTGATAATGTTTATACTCTGGACTTACTTTACTTATGTAAACAAAAAGTGAACTGTTTATCTGCTAAGAGAAGTGAGTCATGGATCTGGCATAGAAGACATGGTCATTGTAATATTTATTCTTTATATAGATTATCTAAGAACCAGCTTGTTTCTGATTTACCCAATCTTAAATTTGATGATGACATATTTTTTGATGCATGCCAAATTGGAAAGCAACACAAATATTCATTCAAATAGATTAACAAAATTGTTACATATAAACTGTTATAACTTATCCATATGTATTTTTTTGGACCATAAAGAGTATAAAGTTTGGAAAATAAATTATATGTTTATGTTTTAGTTAATGATTACTCTATAATTACTTAGGTTTATTTTCTAAATCTTAAAAATTAATTTTATCTATTTTTTATTTATTTTGTAAAAAATTTCAAAATGAAAAAGGTATTACAATAATTTCATCATGAAGTGATCATGGTGGTGAATTTGATAATCAATAATTTAATTATTTTCCCTCAAATATGGTTATTAAACATACCTTCTCTACATTAAGAACACCTCAAAAAAATGGAATTCTTGAAAGGATAAATCGAACTATTTACGAAATGGCTAGGACTATGCTAAATGAATATAGTCTACATACACATTGTTGGGTAGTAGTTATAAGAACAACATGCTATATCAATAATAGAGTTTTAATTCCGGCTATTTTTAAAAATACACCTTATGAACTTTGGAATATCAAAAATCCTAAAGTAAAGTAATTTAAGTTTTTGGATACAAGGTGTATATCCTGAACATCGGGGATAATCTTGTTAAGTTTGATCAAAAATTTGATGAAGGAATATTTTTATGATATTCTACTACTTCTAAATCTTATAGTGTGTTCAATAAAAAGTCGAGGATTTTTGAAGAATTCACTTATATGAACTTAGATGAAACTGACCCTTTCATTAAAGATAAAGATCAAACATATGAAGTCACTGAATCTTTTGAAAACATGATAATTGAAATCCTTATAAATAATTTTGATTCTGATTTTAATAAAGTTTAGTTCAGTTCAAAAGAACTTGAAACTAAAGAACCTAAAAGTATACTTCCTAGAAAACCTAAATCTATAAAGAACCATCCCTTGGAAACTATTATAAGAAACCTAGAAAGTGGTATTAAAACTAGAAGAAGTGTAGTAAACCTAGTTAAATTCTCATCATTTATATCCTAATTAGAACCTATGAATATTGAAGAAGCCTTAGAAGATAAGATTTATATGATATATATTCAAGAAGAGTTAAACTAGTTCAAAATAAATAAAGTTTGGGAACTTGTAGAGAGACCAATAAACTATCTAGTCATAGGAACCAAGTGGGTTTTTAGAAACAAATAGGATGATCAAGGAATCATCACTAGTAATAAAGCTAGTTTAGTATCCAAAGGTTATAATCAGGAAGAAGGTATAGATTATGATGATAACTTTTTCCTAGTATCTAGATTAAAAGTGATTAGAATTATTCTAGCATATGCATCTCATATTAATTTTAAATTATATCAAATGGATGTTAAGTATGCCTTTTTAAATAGTTATTTAATGGAGGAATCTTATGTTGAGTAACCTTGTAGTTTTGAAAATCCTCAAAAACTAGATTTCTTTTTTAAACTCACTAAATCCCTCTATGAACTTATACAAGCACCTAGAGCTTGGTATGAAATATTAAGTTCTTTTGTTTTCAAAAATAGTTTTACTTTTGGTATGGAAGGTCCAATAATTTTTAAGAAAACTGTTAGTTATAATATTTAATTAGTTCAAATTTATGGTGATGATGTTATTTTTGGTCTAACTAATAAAAATCATTATCATGATTTATCTAATGAAAAAATATTTTGAAATGAGTGTGAGGGTAGAACAGAATTTCTTTTTTAGATTTCAAATTTATCAAAAATATTATGGAAGTGTTTTAAATCAAAGTAAGCATATTATAGATTTATTGAAAAAGTTTGAACTTGAAAACAGCAATACATATACAACTATAATGTGTACTAATATAAAACTTGATTTGGATAAAGATGAGAAACCAATTGACAACAATTTATATAGAGATATGATTGGTAGTTTGTTATATCTTACTACTAGAAGAATAGACATTATGTATTCAGTATGTCTTTGTGCTAGATTTTAATCAAACCCAAAATAATACCATCTTTATATTATTAAAAGAATCATTTGATATTCAAAAGGAACTGTTTTTAAATCTCTTCTTTACCCCAAGACTTTTGATTTTAATTTAATTTCCTATTTAGATACTGAATTTGGAGGTTTTAGATTAGATAAAAAAAGTACCTCAGGAACCTGTCACTTTTTAGTAAAATCTTTAGTTTCTTGGTTGAGTAAGAAGCAACACATGGTTGCTCTGTCAACCGCTAAGGTGGAATATGTGTCTTCTATAAATTATTGTGCACAAGTATTGTAGATTAAAAATACTCTCTTAGACTTTGGATTGAATTTTAATAATATTCTATTTTATGTGATAATAGTAGTGCTATTAATATTTCAAATAATCGTATAAGACATTTGAGGACTAAGTTCCTTGATATAAGGTATCATTTTCTAAGATATCAAGTCCTCAAAAAGGATATATCTTTGGAATTTATTAATTATGAATATCATTTGGCTGGTATATTTACTAAAAAACTTCCCACTTCTAGTTTTGATTTTATTAAGGCGGGTTAGGTTTATTTAATTTTAAATAAATTTTCTCTAATTTAATGATTATTTATCTCTCTTAAAAAAATGCACTGCTTTACTTATTTTTATTTCTGCTATTTATTTGTTTAAAAACCTTTGGTTTTAAATTTTAAAGTTTTGTGTTTTCAAAAAAATCATAATTATCATACATAATGTAATGGGAAACATGATGATGTTAGAAACTTTTTGCATACCAAACACCTTTGTCTTTCCTTACCTTTTCATTTCTTAAACCATTTCACCAACCAAAGCCTTCAACTACCTTTGAAACCCTAGAACCTAATAACCTCAGAGCTTTCAATTTTCAAAAATGGAAAAACCCAAGTGAACTGATGAGGGTGAACCTAGTGACCTGAAGCATCAATGAGATTCTTCAAGAATGATTATGTAAGGAAAGGTCATCGATTTCGAGTGGTTGTATGAGACAGACATTTTTCTTAAGAAAGATATCACATTTCAAGGTCTCTAATTTCTTTTCAACAAGGTGAATATATAATTAATTTATGAGATAGGATTGATGAATTTATTTAATAGTGTTCAGTTTAGTTTTTATGTGACTGAAGACACTATTTCTGAAAAGATCGAGGACAAGGATTTTTTGATTTCCTCTATATAAATAGATGAAAATTTGAAATGTCCCTAAGAAGGTTTTTTTCATTCCGATATGCATTCTATTGGTAATCAATATCACAAGTCTGTGGAAATTATGTCATTTATATTTGAATAAACAAATATCATTAAAATATTTGTTATAGACCTTGAGGCTGATCAAAAAGTTTTATTGAAATTTATTCAGACTGAAATTTCTCTAAGAGTACCTGATATAGATAAAATTTTATATCTAGAAATTTATGTTATGTTTTTGTTCATAAGGAATATAAAATTTAAATTTTTAAGGTATATATTGAGGTATTTGGAAAACTGTTGTCAATAAAAGGCATGTATGTCCTTTTATCCTTATGGAAGGATATTGTATTTAATTCTATTCAAAAAGAATATAGTTCATGTGTTCAGTTTAAGAGTTAAATGCCATCACAATTATGTTTTGAATGTCATTACTCTTAGAAATTTTGATTTTTACAGGAGTACAATGAAAGGAAATCTTATGCCAGTTATTACAGATGACCAACAAAATTCAAGATCATTTGCTCAGGGGGAGTAGAGTGCTGTTGGAAATGAAGGGATTAGAGAATCCAGAGTAGAAGGAGTTTCTAAAACAAAAAAGATAATATTAATATTTAATGGTGCATAAGAAGACAAGGAAGAAGAATAATTGATAGAGGAGTTATTAATGAAACCAAGGAATATAGTAGACCTGACTATAAAAGAACTATTTTTGGGTTCAGGTGAATCTACTAGATTAGTTTATCTGGAAGAACCTATTCATGATGAAGACCAAGAGGTTGAGATTCCGATCGTACCACGATTCACTGTTTTATTCCACCCTTACACCGTAGTTTTATACTAGTTTTGTAATGAATATTTCAAATATAATAATAAATTGCACTTCATGTTTGAATAAATAAATTAATGTTAATAAATTTTATAATGGGCAATGTTACTTGTTTTTATTGTTTCAATGTAGGTGGAGGTGATTTGGAGGGCCTTTGATGAAGTGGAAGAAAAATGGGCCAAAGTTGCATGGATCCATGGACATCTGTCCACTGTTTTGCATAGTACACAAACTCCGTGCGTCCAAATGGGCTGAAATTTTGTGGGACTTTCCAATATTTAATACGCTACATTTCATATTAAGGAACCCAATTCTGATTAGGCTTCTATGGGGCCCATCAGAATTGATCTGTCCAAGCCACCGAAATTGGACCAAGTCAAATGCAGTGTTCTGTATTTTATCAATTTCTTGAACTGTAGTTGTCCAAATGGTGCCAAACATTCGGTGGAGACAGTAAATAGGTAGGGCTACAACTTTTCTAATTTCTCCAAAGCACGATAAGACTGTCTGAAGGCCAAAATGCGTGGTAAAAGTGGATTGAAGAAATCTGTGTGCCTAAAACCACCTTCCAATTTTTCTATAAAATGGCACCTTGGGATCCCCATTTGGAAGTTCGGCCAAGAGGCAAGGTGCTGCCATTTTAGAGTCCCCAAAGAGTCTTCTCAAAATCCCTAGAAGTTCTGGAGGCCATGGGAGGTGCTACTTCATCATCTTCTTCTTCTTCCCCTCCCATGGGTTTCTAAACCCCTTGGGATCACCCGGGGAGGAATGTGATGTAATCCCGAGCTTCAAAGTTGTATTAATTTGAATGATATTTTTAATTCTAGGTTTTATGTTATTTTTCATCATCCTCTATTCTTATTTTATTGAGTTATGTACTGGTATTCTATGCTCAACTCATATGATCATGTTTGGGGGTACCCATTCATGTGATGTTTCACACACCGTTCACCACTTTCTTTCCCCCTTGCAATTGCGGTGTTTGTGTGGTTCATATTGGTCAATTGAACTCACATAAGCACTATCAAGATCATGCACATTTATTTCATGTTATCACAATGAAATAACATACAAACCTGTATAGCACATCCAATTCTTCAAGTGTTGCCTTGGTGAGTTTCGGTTATGATGTCGAACACAAATCACCCAATCATCGGTTGTGTCTGGTGAATCGTTATGTGTTTTCGACTGAACCCTATGAGGTATCCTAGTATAAACTCAGTAACATACTGGTTATAGGTGTTATAAACCAGGGATTAAAAGATCATAACCCCATCCCTTGAAGCGATGAAGGATGAGCATCACGAGACTACCCCGGGTTGATCACGTTTAATCAATCTTGTTCATTCCTACTTTTTTTTATTGCTTTCATTTCCTTTTTTCATCATTAATCATAAAACCCCCAAGTTTTAAAAAATCTAATTCACCTTATACTTTCATAATCAAAAACCTCTTTTTAAATTAATGATCTAAGGCTCCGTCGAGAGATGACCTAGGGTTGCTGCTATACTGCAGAGATTCTAGTTAAAAATAAACATCTAATTTGATGCGCTCGACAACGCGGTCAAATTTTGGCGTTGTTTCCGGGGAGCCAAGATCATTTATTTTCTTTATTTACTTTTATTTTTTTATTTTACTTCTTAATTAGTACTCCTCTAAATACCCCACCCCTATTTGATTGTTTTTGTTTTGGGTTTTTTCTTTATTTTTTGTTGTTTTTGGTGTGTTCTTTCTCTCTCTCTCTCTCTCTCCCTCTCTAATTTTATAGTATAACATTATATTCTTCTTTCAACCTTATTAAGTTTTTTTATCCATCTCAAATAAAAAAACACAACAAATAATCAATCAATCAAACTGGACATCATTATTGCATGACAAGATCTGGTAAAGGAACACTACTTGAATTTGATCCTGAAATTGAAAAGTCACTTCACACACAAATCAAGGCATCTAGAGAAGGTCAATCAAGTAACATTGTGGAACCCCTTGTGGAACCTCAATTAGTCCTAAACCAATCCAAAATTGAACCAAATCAAACCCCATAGATTATGGCTGTAAATAATCGAACTTTAAAAGAACTTACTACCCCTGATGTGGAGTATCACCCTACGTACATCCAATATCCCGAGGAAGCAGCCAACTTTGAGCTTAGATCAGTTCTCATCCACCTTCTTCCAAAATTCCATGTTCTTCCTGGTGAGAACCCTCACAAACATCTAAAGGAGTTTCACATAGTGTGCTCCACCATGAAACCCGAAAATGTGTCTGAGGACCTCATTAAGTTTAGGGCCTTCCCTTTCTCCCTTGATGGTGTATCCAAATATTGGCTATACTATTTGCCTTCCACAATTGGGGGCTAGAATGATCTAAAAAGACTTTTTCTAGAGAAGTTCTTCCCTGCCTCCTGAACTGCTTCAATTAGGAAAGAAATATGTGGAATTAGGCAATCACAAGGAGAGACCCTTCATGAATACTGGGAGAGATTCAAAATACTTTGCTCAAGCTGCCCCCACCACCAGATTAGTGAACAACTATTAATCCAATACTTCTATGAGGGACTTATCCCCATGGATCGTGGAATGATTGATGTTGCAGCTGGTGGTGCCCTAGTTGACAAAACTCCTTCTGCCGCTCGTGACTTAATAGCCAACATGGCTCAAAATGCACAACAATTTAGTACATGAGCTATTGCACCAACTAGAGGAGTTCATGAGGTAAGTCATTGAGCCCTAGAACAAAAGGTAGATACTAAACTTGATGAGATGCATACCCTTCTAAGGCAATTTTCTCAAGCACAGGGTAACTCACTCTCTACTTCTATTCCATTACATTGTGGGATTTGTTCTGATAACACTCATTTTTCTGACCAGTGCCCACAACTTCAAGATTCATCTGATTCCTGTGCAGCTGTGTTCCCAGGGCGTCCATTCCAACAAGCGCCTCCCTTCAATCAAGAACAATTCAGGCCAAATCCAAATCCAGGGTGGCAAGCACAACCCCAATACCGATAAGGAGGAAACTCAAGTTACCCCAAGCAGAATTGGTATCAACAAGGCCAAGGTATGCAACCTTCTTATCCTTCAACTTCTCAAAATAATCATCCTCCTCCTCCCAAATCTGATCCAAGCCTCGAGGACATGGTGAAACAAATGGCAACCCAAAACCTCCAGTTCCAACAAACCACACAATCAGCAATTCAAGACCTACAAACTCAAGTGGGACAATTGGCGAACACCATCGGTGAGCTTAAGATGCAAGGGTCTGGACAACTACCATCCCAACCCATTGCCAATCCAAAGGACAAAGGTAATGTATGTGCAGTTACACTTCCTAGTGGTAAAGAAGTTTCTCCTTCTACTGATTCTGCATAGCAGGTATGTCCACCTCATGAAAACTCTCTTTCCCAACCCTCAAATACTTCATGTAAAGAAAAACTAGACAAAAATGGTAATCGAATAGTCATTGATGATTCAAATGAACAATCCATTCCTCTTCCTTTCCCTCAAAGACTCTCTAAATCTAAGAAAAACTTTGATAATGAGATTGACAATGAAATAATGGATAAATTTAAAAAAAGTTCAAGTTAATATTCCATTGTTGGATGTAGTCAAGCAAATTCCCCATTATGCCAAATTTCATAAAGAGCTTTGCACCCATCGACGAAGGCTGAAGGGGAATGAGAGAGTCAACCTGGGAAGGAATGTCTCGTCCTTGATTCAACCAGCAATTCCAACCAAATGCAAGGATCCCGACACATTCACCATACCTTGTAACATAGGGGAGACCTTCATTTTTGATGCTATGCTATATTTAGGTGCTTCCATTAATGTAATGCCTCACTCCGTGTATACTTCTCTACAGGTTGGAGAGCTTCAACCAACAGTAATTGTTGTGCAACTTGCCAACCGGAGTACAACACAACCAAAAGGAGTGATTGAGGATGTCCTTGTTAGAGTGAAGAATATCATCTTCCCCACTGATTTCTACATTCTTGAGATGGAAGATACCCGAACCCAAGGACATGCCCCTCTCATACTTGGGAGGCCATTCCTAAAAATAGCAAAGACGATCATCAACGTTCAAAATGGTATGTTGTCCATGGAATTTGGAGGAGAAAAGGTAAGTTTTAACATCCTTGAGTCTATGAAACACCCCATTGAAGAGCACTCCATTATTCCTGTATATTCGATGGAAGTTCTCTCAAACGATGCACACACACACAATTCTATCCTCAACCCAAAATCTGATTCTTTTTTGTTTTCTTCACCCTTGGATGATTTTAGTTTTGGTTCTTCTTTTGAATGTTGTGTGGGTTCAGAAAAATGTAAATTTTGTGCTTTAATTGATGAGTGTGTTTATTCTGAGGTACCCATGACTATCGATGATTCTGAAAATATCATTTCAATAGATTATCTTTCCTTTGAGAATAAACATGAGCAGATAGATAGTTTCATGGACCTCACTCCCCCTAAATCCCCTACCTCAATCCAGAAAAAACCGGTGTTTGAACTTAAAAAACATCCTTCTAAGTTAAAATATGCATATCTTGAGGGTATTGACCAATTTCCCGTCATTATTGCCAATAACCTCTCTCCACAACTGGAATTTAAACTGCTCAAACTTTTGAGAGAGTGTAAAAAGGTAATAGGATGGACATTGGCTGATATTCCCAGGATTAGCCTATCTATTTGTATTCACCATATACTTTTGGATGATGAGGCTAAGCCCGTAAGACAATCTCAACGCCGGTTGAATCCCACTCTCCTTGAAGTGGTAAAATTGGAATTCAGTAAATTACTTGTTGTGGGGATCATTTATCCTATATATTCTAGTAAATGGGTTAGCCCAGTGCAAATTGTGCCTAAAAAAACAGGAATAACTGTTGTGTCAAATGAAAATAATGAATTGGTTCCAATGCATGTGCAAAATAGTTGGTGAGTCTGTATTGACTACCATCAACTGAATCAAGCCACGCAGAAGGACCACTTTCCTTTACCTTTCATTGACCAAATGTTAGAACGATTGGCTGGTAAGTCCCATTATTGTTTCCTTGATGGCTATTCGGGTTATTTCGAAATACATATAGCCCCTAAGGATCAAGAAAAGACAAAATTTACCTGTCCATTTGGCACATTTGCATACAGAAGGATGCCATTCGGTCTATGTAATGCTCCTGGTACTTTTCAGTGATGTATATTGAGTATTTTTTCTGAGTACCTTGAGAGTTGTATGGAAGTCTTTATGGATGATTTCACGGTTTATGGTTCTTCTTTTGATGATTGTTTGGAAAACATAGGTGATGTCCTCCGCCGCTGCATTAAAAAAGATCTTGTTTTAAATTATGAAAAATGCCATTTTATGGTTGAGCGGGGGATAGTTCTTGGGAATATCATTTCAAATAAAGGAATTCAGGTTTATAAATCTAAAATTGAATTAATTTCACCCCTTCCATTTCCAAAATGTGTTTGTGAGGTGTGGTCTTTCTTGGGTCATGCTAGTTTTTACCGCCGATTCATTAAAGACTTCAGTAAGATCGCACTTCCCTTATCTCGGTTATTACAAAAGGATTCTGATTTTGTGTTTGATAAAAATTGTGAGGATGCATTCAATTCACTAAAAAAGATTCTCACATCACCTCCCATAATCCAACCACCTAGGTGGGATCTCCCCTTCGAGCTTATGTGTGATGCCTCTAACTTTGCAGTTGGGGCAGTTTTATCACAAAGGGTTGAAAAGGCTCCTCATGTCATTGCGTATGCCTCGCGTACCCTTGCCCCTGCCCAGGTAAACTACACAACCACAGAAAAAGAACTCCTTTCAATTGTGTTTTCCTTGGAAAAATTCCGTTCATATCTTCTTGGGTCAAAAGTGATTGTGTTTTCTGACCATGCTGCCCTTTGTTTCCTCCTAAAGAAACCTAAAGCCAAGCCCCGCCTCATTCGGTGGATGCTCCTCCTCCAAGAGTTTGACCTTGAGATTAGAGATAAGAGAGGGTTAGATAATGTGGTAGCTGAACACATTAGTAGTATTTCCCCACCATTGGACCATCATGTTGACTCACCCGTACCCATTGGAGAATTATTCCCTCATGAGAACCTTTGTGATGTTGTGGACCTTACCCCCTAGTATGCGGACATTGTGAATTTTCTATCAACATCTAGGGTCCCCCCTGATTTTAGCACTTCACAATCCCAGAGACTTACACATGATTCTCGATGGTACATTTGGGATGACCCATATTTGTGGAGGATCTGTAGTGACCAGGTTGTTCGTAGGTGTGTCCCTGACTATGAGTTCACCTCTTTTTTGACCTTTTTCCACACCTTGGCATGTGGGGGCCACTTTGGCTCTCAACGTACTGCTCGAAAGGTCCTTGACTCAGGACTTTATTGGCCAACATTTTATAAGGATTCCAATAGATTTTTCAAGTCATGTAGTCGTTGTCAATTAACAGGGAATATCTCCAAGAGGAATGAAATGCCCCAACAACCCATGTTATTTTGTGAGATCTTCGATGCATGGGGCATTGACTTAATGGGGCCTTTTCCAAATTCATTTGGCTTTGTGTACATCTTATTGACTGTTGACTATGTATCTAAATGGGTGGAAGCAAAGGCCAGCCGGACCGATGACTCTCGAGTGGTTGTCGATTTTGTGAGGTCCCAGATTTTCAGTAGGTTTTGTCTACCAAGATTCATCATTAGTGATCACGGGTCACATTTTTGCAATCGTAACATGAAAAACTTTCTTCGTAAGTATGGGGTTGTTCATAAAGTCTCCACTGCATATCATCCCCAAACTAATGGATAAGCAGAAATTTCAAATTGAGAAGTTAAGCGAATCTTGGAGAAAATGGTACAACCCAATAGGAAAGATTGGAGTCTGTGCTTGGATGATGCACTTTGGGGGTACTGTACTGATTTTAAAACACTGATCGGAATGTCACCATACAGAATTGTGTTTGGAAAGGCTTTTCACCTCCCGGTGGAGGTAGAACACCGTGCATATTGGGCTGTTAAACAATGTAATATGAACCTTTCAGATGCAGGTGAGGAAAGAAAGCTGCAGATTCAAGAGTTGGATGAAATTTGACGTGATGCATATGACAACTCCCGAATCTATAAATATAAGACAAAGGATATTCATGATAGCATGATTCACCAGCAGAAGTTCCATATTGGTGAGAAGGTCCTCATGTACAATTATAGGCTTAAGCTCCACCCAGGTAAGCTTCGTTCCCGATGGCTCGGTCCTTATACTGTTACTAATGTTTACCCTTTTGGTGCAATACAGGTTTTGCATGAGCAGAGTGGACGAAGTCTTACCGTCAATGGGTAGAGACTTAAACACTTCTATGAGGATTTTCCAAATAATCTGGTGGAGTAAATCCACCTTCTTGACGCATCATACCAATAAAACACACCATGTTTTATCCTTCCTTATCACACTCTCAATTATTTCAGGGAGGACACTACATACTCTAGGTGTGGGGGGGTGGATACATTCCTAGGTGAGTTAGGAATTTTCATTGTTTTCTCTTTTTGGCTTTCTTTATGGTATTTTCATTTTTCCCCATCGACAATTTCGAAGTTCCATGATTTGGCTACCATAATGTGGGGAAAGTAAAAATACCATAATAAAGGCTAAAAAGAATTTTTGTATGAGTTTACCATCAAGGAGTGATTTTTAGTGAATTGGTTTTCTGTCAATGATATAAATGGTTGTATCTATGTGAAACCTTTGAGATGATTGATTCCCTTTGTGTGAGTAGTTTTTTTGGGAAAACTGTGTCACTAATATTTCCACAAATTTTTGCACCAAATCACAAAGTGTGATTATTTCTTACTTAATATAAGGTAAATATATGTTGGGTTAATATTTTTCATCTTTAAATGATATTTCCATACGTTCGTTCCTTATCCGATCTGTTTCATTGCTGTACCAGATTGACCTATGCTTGTGTACCTAATTTCCGACTGTTGTACGCCCTCAAAAAAAATTGTTGTGTCTTGGTCAGGTCAAAAAACCACTCTTCCTCAACCTTTGATATTGTTATAACTATTTCAATTAGTGTCGTGAGGAGATCAAACAAGGGTTGAGAGATGAGTGTGAGATTTTTTCCAATTAAAACTTCAAAAAAAATATAATAAATGAGGGGAGTGATGAAATGTGCAACATATGGGGATATCTAGGTCGGGAGCTTATGGTTTGACTTCTGGGAATGCTTAAATGAGTGGGTCTTGAAATATGATTGCAAAGGATGTAGGACAGGTTCAGTGAAAAAATCATTTAAGCTGAAAAATGTTAAAATAACATATATTTATTGGATAGAAAGTAGAAATAATATCATGGAATGGTTTTCACACACACACATGGAGATTTAGTGTCATGGTTTACTTCTTAATTCCTTTCCCAATTGGGTATCATGAATATTTTTGAATTTTTCTATGATATGATTTATGAGACATCTTTTTCTATTTTCACTAGGAAGAACTCCTTGGTATGGTTCGTGCATTGATCACTTTACTTTAAATAAAATTTCCTCAAATGATAAATCTTCAGGATGTTGGAAATATATATACATATTAATCATTGTATTTGGATATGTTACTTTTCCCAGGAGTGCAAATGTTTAGGTGTGGGGGTGTGATCATACCACAATTCACTGTTTTATTCCACCCTTACACCGCAGTTTTAAACTAGTTTTTTAATGAATATTCCAAATATAATAATAAATTGAACTTCATGTTTGAATAAATCAATTAATATTAATCAATATTATAATGTGAAATGTTACTTGTTTTTATTGTTTCAATGTAGGTGGAGGTGATTTGGAGGGCCTTTGATGAAGTGGAAGAAAAATGGGCCAAAGTTGCATGGATCCATGGACATCTGTCCACGTTTTTGCATAGTACAGGAAATCTGTGAGTCCAAATGGGCTGAACTTTTGTGGTCCTGTCCGAAATTTAATAGGATACATTTCATATTAAGGAAACCAATGCTGATTCGGCTTATATAGGGCCCATCCGAACTGATCTGTCCAAGCCACCGAAATTGGACCGAGTCAAATGCGGTGTTCTGTATTTTATCAATATCTTGAGCTGTAGTTGTCCAAATGGTGCCAAACTTTCGGTGGAGACATTCAAGAGGTAGGTATACAATGTTTCTATTTTCTAAAAAGATAGATAAGACTTTTTGAAGGCCGAAACACGTGGTACAAGTGGATTGAAGAAATCTGTGTGCCTAAAACCAGCTTCCAATTTTCTTATAAAATGGAACCTTGGGGTCCCCATTTGGAAGTTTGGCCAAGAGGCAAGGTGCTGCCATTTTGGAGTCCCCAAAGAGTCTTCTCAACATCCCTAGAAGTTCTGGAGGCCATTGGAGGTTCTACTTCAATATCTTCTTCTTCTTCCCCTCCCATGGGTTTCTAAACCCCTTGTGATCACCCGGGGAGGAATGTGATGTAATCCTGAGCTTCAAAGTTGTATTAATTTGAATGATCTTTTTGATTCCAGGTTGTATGTGGTTTTTCCTCATCCTATATTCTTATTTTATTGAGTTATGTACTGGTATGTCATGCTCAACTCATATGATCATGTTTGGGGGTACCCATTCATGTGATGTTTCACACATCGTTCACCACTTTCTTTCCCCCTTGCAATTACGGTGTTTGTGTGGTTCATATTGGTCAATTGAACTCACATAATAACTGTCAAGATCATGAAACTTTATGTCATGGTATCACAATAAAATAACATACAAACTTGTACAGCACATCGAATTCTTCATGTGTTGCCTTGGTGAGTTTCAGTTATGATGTCGAACACAAATCACCCAATCATCAGCGGTGTCTGGTGAATCTTTATGTGTTTTCGACTGAACCCTAGGAGGTATCCTAGTATAAACTCAGTAACATACTGGTTATAGGTGTTACAAACCAGGGATTAAAAGATCATAACCCCATACCTTGAAGCGATGAAGGATGAGCATCACGAGACTTCCCCGGGTTGATCACTTTTAATCAATCTTGTTCATTTCTACTTTGTTTTATCGCTTTCATTTCCTATTTTCATCATTAATCATAAAACCCCCAAGTTTTACAAAATCTAATTCACCTTCTACTTTCATAATCAAAAACATCTTTTTAAATTAATGATTTAAGGATCTGTCGAGAGATGACCTAGGGTTGCTGCTATACTGTAGAAATTCTAGTTAAAAATAAACATCTAATTTGACCCGCTTGACAATGCGGACAGATTCAAGTTTGAGATTTGTAGGATGTTGATATTACATTTTTTCGAGAGGAAGATCCCACTATTAAAGAAGAATATTTCCAAGAAGAAGATGATCAAAAAGAGAAAAATATGCTCTGATCATAAAATGTGGCTACAGAAGTTGTTGAGAATCAGGATTGCTCAGTTTTTTATCAATTAGTAGAGAGACCAGAATCCCTTTCTAGAGACAAGATATAGGTTCTTTATAATATATCTTGCACTAGTGAAAAATCAATTGAAAACCCAGTGGAGAAGTCTATGGAGAAGTCTGCTTCAAATCCTTTAGAAATTGTGTTTTTTGGTCAGTCACAGAATCCAGATGAAGGGACATCTTATTCCATGACTAATAAACTCTAAGATTTTATGATTAATTTTAATAAAGTTCAAGAAAAAAATTGTTCTTAGGTAGAAGCTATATGCTTTAAAGAAATATTTTAATGATTTACAGAGTTCATCAATGCCAAGGTTGGAGTTTGAGTTTCTTTATACTTAGCTAAGATAATTGAAAGAAAATTTTGTGTCAGGGAAAGATTTTGATACTTTCAAAAGAGAGATTCTAGATGTAGTTGTAGAATTTTGATTTGAATCTATTTCTAAAATATATTTTGGAGTCTTTAAGTGGCATTTAAGAATATAGTATGAATCCTTTAAAGGAATTGTTTATCAAGCCAGTGCTTCTACTTCTACTTCTACTCCTTCTACCTCTCCAGATCTAATTCACAGATTTCAAGCCATTACTTTAGTTATGGTTGATTTGAATGAACATCTGCAGAACCTTTAGTGAAATAGTGATCCATTATCTATTTTTTTGGATAATAAAAGATATCTTGTTGAGAAATTGAATTTAGGAGAACCCAGTATTAGACTTCCACTTGATAGATTCAGTATTAGGTTAGACCAGTTTATGTAGAAAGAGGAAATTTTGCCTAACTTTTTGAAAATCAATCTTGTTGAAAATCTGCATATTAGTCAAGATTCCAGATATTTGATTATGATTTTGGGAGATAGTCTTATTAACAAATTGTGGGTATAGATGGTAGAGTTGAAAGAAATGTTTCAATCTACTCAAATTCCTACATAACTAGAAACTGAGCCAAACCCTAACCAAACCATTTTACCCTAACCACATTATTTGGATACCCATTTTCCTAATCAAACTGGATATTGTATTTATACAAAGTTTGATTAATGAAATTTTTTTATTCTTATTTTCAATGCTTTATTTGATATTATTTTATGTTTATGTATACTGCTAGAAATCTAGTCATATTTATTTACACAGATTATTATAACATTCACTTACTATTCTGTGAAAAATTAAAAGTGTTTTAATATTTTTCTATACATTCTTTTTGATCTCACAAAATAGAGGAGAAATTTGGATAAACACAACATTTATTTTTATCAAAATAATTATTTTAAATCGAATTTAAAATTATTTTCTTTAAAATATTTTCAAAATTATAAATTATGTCAACAATTTCATGGGTTTTTTGGTCATCGAAAAGGGGGGTATTGTTGGGAATGTATTGTCTCAACAATACTCTAAAAAATATGATTATTTTGATGCTCACAAATATCCTTGTTTTTTTCTAATGATTTTTCATTAAGTGTATTTTTGGGATTTAATATTCGTTTTATTTATTATGAAATTATTTTCAAGATTTTAATTCACAAGTAATATTTATCTAAGTGTTCGAGATGTGTTTTTGAGTATTCTAGAAACACTGTTCATACTCTACGTTGTTTAGCGTAATGTATGAAATCAACCTTATTTTATGTACAACACGTATGGATTGTGATCCCTACATTTGTCTTCAACCTTACACCGGAAGAAGAAATTATGGTTTCTAAACCCTATGTTCATATCGGTACATATGTTTAATCAACCTTACATTATCAGAAAAGTATTGTAAAAGAACCTTACGTTTGAAAGAAACCTTACGTTTGGAAAGAGAAGAAAGTGTGGTTAAAGAACCCTATGTAAGTAATGAACCTTACGTTCCAAAGAGAACTATATGGATCGTCAACATTACATTTATGATCAACCCTACATCTATGTTTCAAAATTTATATTCATAATATGGATGCTACGTAGTTGAACCCTATGTTCAGTATTTTTTCGCTTTGTGAAGGAACCCTATGTTTGACTTTTCAACATTAGAGATTTATTTTCGAGATATTATCCATGATTTCTACAATGGACTTGACCAAATTATAGGCTATTTTAAAGCTCATTTTTGGCCATTTTGAAGATTTTTTTATTTGATTTAAATAACTGTACTCAGTTGAGAAATTTACTTGTATTCTGAAGGGACGTTACGACTCCTCTAGTAAATTAAAATTTTAATTTCTATGGTTTATTAGGTATATTTTTTGGGTTTGGAATTTTAAAAAGCAGGATGCTCATTATATATTTTTTTGAGTATTATTTTAAATATATAATCTAGAGAGAAGAATATTTTCATTATTATTCAATATTAATGGTGATTATATACACGGTACTACAGCTAATGAATGACTCAGGAAAAGTACTACACTTTGAAGATATACATGTTCAAACCAACTTATTTCATCTTGAAGACTGTCTTTCTGAAGAAGAAGAATATCCATCAATTGTTATTTTCATGCTGCTACAACTGTGAAGATCAATTTGTTTCAACAAATCAAATCTCTTTTTGATTTATTTGAGTTTTAACTACTTGTACTCATTTAAAGTGGAGTGTTAGCTTCTCGGCCTTATCTGTGGATAATAGATTCTATTTTTAGAACTAGAAGACTTCATTTTTTAGTCTTAATTATAAAGTTTTCAATTGCCTGCACTCCGTTGTTGGAATTTTAGTCTTCTAATAAGAGGACCAGACTGGTTAAATTCACCAAGCTCTTAGAGGGAGAATCTAGTGGAGTGGACTATGGGATGTTTGTGCCCCGAACCACTATAAAAAGCAGTATATTTTATTTATATTTGTCTTATGCTTATTCTTTGATCAGAAGTAAAACACTACTTATCTACACTAATTAAAAGAGGGTATTTAAAATCAGAATTGTGGAAGAGTTTTTTAAAAGGCACAATTCACCCCCCCCCCCACTTGTGTGTTTTTTATTTTCCAACCTAACTAAGTGATTTTACATCATTCTCAACAAAAGTAACTTATTTCTTATTGCAATAGATTTTCACATCATAATTTTAAATTAAATACATAATAATGATTATTTAAAATTCATTCATAGGTATAATGAAGAGGTCTACAACTAATGCACATTTATGTATCATAAAGGGGATTGGTCGATACATCTTCATTACAATGATACTTCCCTTAATAGTTTTGACTGATAACTCCTTCATTAAATCAAATGGAAAATAGAAAATTTTATTTGAAAACTAGGAATTTATAAAAGAATGTGATTATCTATAATCAAATAAAAAAACAGATAAGTTTTATGAAATAATTAAATTACCTTCCACCGCATCATTAGGAACTTCAACCACAATAGTTGTCACCACATAATCTTAGGCTTGCTCCCTTGGCCTTCTATGAGGAAATTTTCCTTGAAACTTAGGGAAAACATTTGTATAATGTCCCATATATTTACAATTTTAGAATTTAACATTGGTATATTTTCCCTTGTAATCATGGGATTATTGACCTTTTTCTATACACTTGTAACAAACACTCATTCCCTTCAAGAAATAACCAGGGTTTCTCTCCCCATAATTATCATGGGATGGAAAATAAACTCTTCCATTCTTCCCCTTTTCCTTATTTCATTTTCCATAGTGTTTAGTAGTCCTCTTCTTCTATTGATTTATATTGAATTCATAATACTTAGAGATTATTTTTCTATATTGATAGAATAAGATACTATATCTTCATATGATGAGAAAGTTTGGGAGACAATCGCCCTTCAGAGGAATGGTTTTAATACATCAAATAATCGACCAATATTAATCCTTAAATTATGTATGTAGTTTGTGGAATTCCTTTCTAACCTTGTAGAGTTGGATTCATACTTGGAAACATTCTCACCCTCCTTTTTCCTCAGATTCAGGAATTTTCTCTCCATATCCACTTATTATTCATGAGGGAAATATTTTTCTAGGAATATTTATTTAAAATATTTTCATTCAATATTTGATATTTCTTCCTCCTCCATAGTGTTTTGAATCAATGACCACCATTGATAAACATCTCCCGATAGATGATAAACATTCATGATAAACTTCTCCCTTTAATTACTTCATAAAGAAAGAAATATCTTCTCTAAGGAACTTATCCACTACTCACCTACAGATGGGTTTTTAGTCCCATTGAATGATGGAGTCTGTTTTTTCATAAAGTAGTCTAACATTTATCCACCACATTATGTTTTAGGATGCTCCATAAGGGTAATGTTATTGTTCATAACTTGAGTTAGTTGTCCTAGTATAGTTATAAGTTTCTCAACACCAGTCTTAGCTCCAGTACCGACATCATTATCACTACGAGAAAACCGTCGTTTAGCGGCGGTTTTTTCGAGGCGGTTTTAAAAACCGCCGTGAAATGCGTTTCGGGCCGGCATTTCGCGGCGGTTTTTAAAACCGCAGTGAAAAAACCGCCGCTAAACAGCAAAAAAATTATTTATTTTTTTTATTTTTTTTTAATTTTATTCGATGATTAGCGGCGGTTTTGGAAAAACCGCCGCGAAATGAAATGAAAAAATAAGAAAACATGAGAAACCCCGAAAATCACTAAAACGACCATAACTTTTGATCCAGGCGTCTGTTGAAGCACCAAGACCAGTCAAATCGAAGCTCATGAAGATATCTAGCGGCACATATAATCAAAACCGTGAGACGGTCGAAGGTGCAGAAGATATTAGAGTTATAAGAAAGTTGAAAAAAGTTCTTCAACTTCAAACGGCCATAAATTTCGCTCCAGGTGTCCGTTTTGGCTCTACCACATATCAAATCGAAGCCAACGAAGAGAGATATGGACCAGATCGACAGAAGCTAGCTTCTGTCATGTTTTCGACCCCAAAAACCCCTCTGAAGGCCTCCAAAACCCCGTTTCCGTCACTAGTGTCATGTCGAACTTGTCTTCAAACGGACCTAACTTTCGATCTGCGTGTCAGTTCGGCCTCCTCCACCTGCCAGATCATAGCTCGTTCCATGAGCTTCAGTTTGACTGGTCGCAGTGCCCACATACACTCCTAGATCATATGTTATGGCCTTTTTAGTGGGTATCAGGTTTGTTATGTTTTTCAATGCCTCGTTTCTAGCACCCGTTCCCCGTCAGCTTTTTTTTAAATGGTCGTAACTTCCGATCCGCCAGTCCATTCGGACTTTTTCACCTTTCAGGTTGAAGATCATTTCAGGATCTTTGATTTGACAGGTCGCGGATCTAAAACGGACTCTCAGATCTTTAGTTATCTCCGTTAATGTGAGTCCAATGTTTTTGTCTCTTTATGACCGTTTTGACGGGTTTTAACGGTAGCTCCATTTATTACTGTTTATTTGGGTTTCCATGACTTGTTATCTTTATCAATGGTGTTTTGTGGGTTATTATGATGATTATGTTGAATTATTAAGGAGTTTTCCAGAGTTGTCACGAGTTTTCAAGCGTTCTCATTCTTTCTAATGCCTCATTCTTCATATGCTTCTCCATCCTTTTTCATTCATTTTCATGATTTTTCATCCCTTATCACGTCTTTTCATACTTTTTCATGTGTTTCCTTTATTATTTATTATTTATTATTTATAATATACTTTTATTTATTTATTATATATAATTTGTAACTGGTTATTTATTATTTATTCTTTATTCTTTATTCTTTATTCTTTATATTTATTAATTATTTATGTTTATTTATTATTTATTATTTATTATTTATTATTTATTATTTATTATTTATTATTTATTATTTATTATTTATTATTTATTATTTATATTTATTTATTAGTTATTTTTTATTATTTATTATTTCTTATTTATTATTTATTATTTATATTTATATTTATTTCTTATTTCTTATTTCTTATTTCTTATTTCTTATTTCTTATTTATTATTTATATTAATTTATCATTTATATTTATTTATTATTCATTATTTATTATTTATTTATTATTTATTATTTATATTTATTTATTATTTGTTATTTATATTTATTTATTATTTATTATTCATTATTTATTATTTTTTATTTTTTATTTTTTATTTTTTATTTATTATTTTTATTTTTATTTTTATTTTTATTTACTTATTATTTATATTTATTTATTATTTATATTTATTTATTATTTATTATTTATTATTTATTATTTATATTTATTTATTATTTGTTATTTATATTTATTTATTATTTATTATTTATTATTCATTATTTATTATTTATTATTTATTATTTATTATTTATTATTTATATTTATATTTATATTTATTTATTATTTATATTTATTTATTATTTATTGTTCATTATTTATTATTTATTATTTATTATTTATTATTTATTATTTATTATTTATATTTATTTATTATTTATATTTATTTATTATTTATTATTTATATTTATTTATTATTTGTTATTTATATTTATTTATTATTTATTATATATTATTTATTATTTATATTTATTTATTATTTATTATTTATATTTATTTATTGTTTATTATTTATTATTTATTATTTATTATTTATCATTTATCATTTATTCTTTATTATTTATTATTTATTATTTATTATTTATTATTTATCTTTATTTAATATTCATTATTTATATTTATTTATTATTTATATTTACTTATTATTTATTATTTATATTTATTTATTATTTATTATTTATATTTATTTATTATTTATTATTTATTTTTATTTATTATTTATTATTTATTATTTATTATTTATTATTCATTATTTATTATTTATTATTTATTATTTATTATTCATTATATATTATTTATTATTTATTATTTATTATTTATTATTTATTATTTATTATTTATTATTTATTATTTATTATTTATTATTTATTATTTTCTATTTGTTATTTACAATTTATTATTTATTATTTATTATTTATTATTTATTATTTATTATTTATTATTTATTATTTATTATTTATTATTTATCTTTATTTATTATTTATTATTTATTATTTATTATTTATTATTTATTATTTATTATTTATTATTTATTATTTATTATTTATTATTTATTATTTACAATTTATTATTTATTATTTATTATTAATTATTTATTATTTATTATTTAATATTTAATATTTATTATTTATCTTTATTTATTATTTATTATTTATTATTTATTATTTATTATTTATTTATTATTTATATTTATTCATTATTTATTATTTATATTTATTATTTATTTATTATTTATTTATTATTTATTTATTATTTATTATTTATATTTATTTATTATTTATATTTATTTATTATTTATTATTTATATTTATTTATTATTTATTATTTATATTTATTTATTATTTATTATTTATATTTATTTATTATTTATTATTTATTATTTATTATTTATTATTTATTATTTATTATTTATGATTTATCATTTATTATTTATTATTTATTATTTATTATTTATTATTTATTAATTATTATTTATTATTTATTATTTATTATTTATATTTATTTATTATTTATTATTTATATTTATTTATTATTTATTATTTATATTTATTTATTATTTATTATTTATATTTATTTATTATTTGTTATTTATTATTTATTATTTATTATTTATTATTTATTATTTATTATTTATTATTTATTATTTATTATTTATTATTTATTATTTTTATTTATTTATTATTAATTATTTATATTTATTTATTATTTATTATTTATATTTATTTATTATTTATTATTTATTATTTATTATTTATTATTTATATTTATTTATTATTTATTATTTATTATTTATTATTTATTATTTATTATTTATTATTTATTATTTATTATTTATTATTTATTATTCCTTTTTTATTATTCCTTATTCCTTATTTATTATTTATTATTTATTATTATCGAGTTTATATCTATTATTTATGTATTATTTGTTTTTTCAATTAATATATATAAGTATATTAATTTCTGTTTATTAACCACATGGCGAGCTTGCTGGAGTGGTAATGTCTTTGGAAAATATGCAAGAGGTTAGGGGTTCAAATCTCACCAAACGCAGAATTTCTTTATATTGCATGGGCATGCATGTGCATGTGCATGGGATGTGCATGCATGGATAAATAAAGTAAATAAAATAATATGAAATAAATAAATAAATAAAATAAATAAATAAAATAAATAAATAAAATAAATACGAAATAAAAGAAAATAAATAAAATAAATACGAAATAAAATAAAAATAAAATAAAAATGAAATAAAAATGAAATAAAAATGAAATAAAAATGAAATAAAATAAATACGAAAAATAAATAAATAAATAAATAAATAAAATAAAATAAATACGAAATAAATATATATATATATATATATATATAAATATATTAAATTAAAAAAATTTCAAAAAAATAAAAAAAATAACAAAAATAAAAAAAATAAAAAATAAAAAAAATCGCCGCTGAATCGTTGAGCGGCGGTTTAAACCGCCGCTAAAAAACCGCCGCGAAACGAAAAAAAACCGCCACTAAATGCCTTTTTTGCCGTAGTGTATCTTGTATAGGAGATAAATCCCAACATGAGATGCGTGTACTGATATGGTTTTCATTCCATCAACTAGGATCTATTTATAAATAATGGAATAAACTGGATTAGGTAATTAATCTTAATTTATTATATCAAACTATAAAAATACTTAACATAAATTGATGTTCTATGCATAGCTAATCTCATAATAATAAACATTATTTCTTTGTGATCATGTTTACTTTTAAATCCTTCATAATAGTTTGAAAATAAAATGTGACTTATCCTAAGAATATCCCCTATGAGTGTCAAACCATGTGCACAGTAAGACCCATTATCGTATAGCAGGTTACCTCAAGTCAGTCTTGGGACACCTTGTTGAAATTATTACCCCTAAGTACAATAGTACTAGAACCATATCCACTTGTAGTATCCAAATGGATATGTATCTCTTTAAATACTCACATAATATCTACTTAACCAAAATTTTATGATGTTATTATATTCTGATCCTCAATGTCTATCTTAGGGCTATCTTCCTTAATCTATGTTATCTAAATCTAGTTTCTAAGGTTTCTATTAAACTTCCTTTGATACCAACTATAGAGACCCTGACACTAGTTGCCTAGAGTTGGTTCCTTAACTCATTAAATTGTCATAATAAACATGGAATTAATATCCTGAAGGACCAAATAGTTTAGTAGTTTTATAAAACCTGATACAAACATATGTTTTACATTACACATTTAAAGGAAATAGAATATAAAAATTCCATTAGAAACATTCATAACTCATAGATTATCCCTGCAAGTCATTCATAATATTCATCTTCACATCCTGGGGAAAAATAAAACATAATAAAGGGGTGATTTTGTTGCTTGGTAAGGTTAAACAATAAAATGGAAGATATCATATACATAAACAATAATGCATGATGAATAACTAAAAACCTGGGTCAATAAAAAATAATCCTAAGCATAAAATGGAAGGAATAAAAACTGATTAAATAATTCCATAATAATAGATAACCATGGATATTATACTAGTAAAATAATCACATTTACTATCAATTAATAGTTTCATAATGAGGGGATTAATAATTCCATACATCATAAATATACCATCAAGGCCACAACCAAGACACCATAAATAATGGGTAAAACCCTAGGCTAATTTTTCTCATGAGACCTATCGATGCATTTAGGGGATATAGTGGGACCCACACATCAATTAATAAGCTTAATTAATTCATTATATTAATAGGTATAAACATAAACAACATATAGATATTAAATTTAAATAAATTTACCCAATCTATAAACATAATCACTAACCATTCTAAGTAGTATCGTGAATGGTATCAAGATAGCACATCCACAATAAAACTGATCATATATCACTTAATAAAATATGGTGAATGAAAAAAAAGATATATAAACTTCAATAAATAATAAAATTAAACAGAGTTGTTTAAATGGATAAAAATACTCTAATAAAATCATTGAGTAATTCTTGAGAGAAATACCCTTTTTACTTCGCAAAGAAGAGTTCTTTTGGAAAAATCATTTGTATTTGTCATGATTGTTTGCATAAAATCAGAAATGAACACATATAGTTTTTCATAAAAAAATTAGTTATTTCATAAAAAAAATAAGGGTGTTTTAAAGAAGATTATGGATTGTACTTGAAAATGGGTAAGAAATCGAGACCTTCCCTTTAATCGGGCATGCGTATCATGAAGAAAGGAGAAAGGAACCTTGTAAAACATTTACTATCCCATCAAATAATGATGAAATGATTGGGATATATTATTTTGGAACACATAAATATATAATTTATAATAATTATATATAAATAATGAATAATTAAATTGGTTTATAGAGAAATAAAGTATAACCAAAATGAAAATGGAGGTTCGGGAAGAAAACCCTTACCTTATGTCTGAATGTGTTCTATACATGACCTTAATGCCCTGGATAATAAAATTAAATATATTAATTAATTATTTTAGAAAATTTTATACATTTATTTTATTTTTATAATTTTATTTAATTTCATTTATGGATTTTTGGTGAGTTATAAGATACAATTTTCTTGACCAGGAGTGTTCGTTTCCTTGTTTTTCATGATCTGTATACTTGTATATGAGTATGGAAGTTCATGTGGAATGGGTATAATTTTACAGAATTGAATTTATATGATATTAATGAACATATATAATATTAAATGGTTATATAATTCATTTTTTTATACATTATTAGGGTGATTCATTAGATAAAATACTAGTGATAATCATTTAGATTATTTGATGGTTTTTCAATAATTGTGATCTAGTTTTGTCATGTGAATTAATATTATGTATATATATTGGTTATAGAAAATTAAATAGGTTGTAATAAATATATTATAGTATTCTTTAACCACAAAAATGTTTTAATTACCATCCATGAAGGATAAATTGAAGAACGAAAATATGTTGTTCATGAAGGTTGTAAATCGGCACCTCACGGACGATGATTTCAGTTTTAAAATAAAAAAGAGTGAGAATTGAGTTTGAGGAAGGATATTACATTAACATGATATAATTATAGTATATAGATGATACTATAGTATTCATTCTCATTTGGATAGAGGAGGTGAGGAGAGGATTATAATTGAAAAAGGAAATTGAAATGAAATTAAAAGTAGAAGAAAGAGGATTTACCTCTTGAATTCTTCTCTTTGAGAACCTCTTTAAGGCACCGTGGTTTGGTATTTTTTTATGAACATAACCTCATGGAAGTGAGGTATAGAAATGGGAGGAGAATTTTGGAATAATTTGGATAATCTTGAAGATATAGAGGTGTGAGGAGAAGTGCTTCTCAGGGGTGGTATTTATAGTGGATGAGATGGGTAATTTTTGAATATTTAATCCATTTTTTTATTATTTTAGCTTAAGAATATGAATAGTTTGAGAATTATCATCAAATATATTAAAATAATGATGTTTATTTATAGATTATGTTTATTACATCTGCAATGAATCAAGTAATAGTGTATTTAACTTATAATATTTTTATACCAAAAATTATCGTATTTTACTATTAACCAAAAACTCAAGTATTTTAGAAAAATACAAAAAATTCACCCTAACCATTTTTCAAAGTACAAAATTAAAAAATGACCTCTTTTTTATGAAAATAATTTTCTAAATGTGAGGAACTTAATTTTTAATTACAATCATTATTTACTTGAAAAAATAGAGTTTTTAAAATTTTATCTGATTTTATAACACTCTAATAAATTAACAATGGTATCATTAAATTATCTTAAAATAATAACAAAAAAAATATTGTTTTATGAATATATTTTATGAAAATTAATTTTTTTAATTAATTTTTTTAATTAATTTTTTTAATTATAAAATATTAATTAAATATTTATGACTCACAAAAATACTTACACTTAATTAGTACTTTGAAAATATTTATTTACATATACTATGATATAATTATATAATATTTTAATTTATAGGATGGATAAATTTTAATTATGCTTTCATTGGTGAGGTTACTATTTTATTTTCTAGTTTACTATTCATAAGGGTCACATTACTATTCTTAATTTCATTTTACTATTTCATCGATATAGGTTCCTTAATTTCTAGAAACACCTATTATTTCATTAATTATTCATTTATAAAGTTTGTATTGTGTTATATAAGTTATTTTATGTGATCTATACTATCTGAAATACACATAATAAGGGAAATATTATTGATATAATTTTGGTTCATTACAGAGGTGAGATCACAGTAAGTAGAATTTATACAGAAGAGAACATAGTGGAAAAATTGTCTAAAGTATTATCTTAATAGAATCACGAATATCATGTGAGGTCTAGAGGAATAAAAGTCACTATTAGTTAAATATATTATAAGTAGGGGTATACTATATTTTCTTCCCTAAAACCAACTTAATTTTTACTTTTAATTACTAAAATATTGATATTAATTAATATTTTATCACATTATGATTGTTCTTATATGTATCATTAATGTGATAATTTTATTATAATATTTTCCACATCAAAACGTTTTAGAAGTTCTATGATATAATGAGAACCTTAAAATTCTATGATAATATTCTTAAACATATGTCTTATGGTCTATAAAACATCTATCTAATTGGACAAGAATAATGTTTGAATATCATGTGTTGGAGACTCAAATGAGGTTTCCACTTATTCTCATGAAGTTCAAAATTGGTAACCTCCAAGAAGAGATGTTATGCGGTCAGACTCGCTAATAGGAATTCTACATGTTATATATTTCATTGAATATTCTTATTTTCAATTGTGTGTATTGGTCTGTAGGCTTAATATTGTTATTAATATATTTCATGAATCACATAATTTTATGTGGCGACAAAAAACCTGATGATGTATCCTCACGGTGAGGTAGTGTATATTAGATGTATCTTAAGTGATATGACACTAATTAAATAATTCCAAAATGGATCTGTATCTTTTTAATTAAAGTGTGATGATATCTCTAGATATTTTATTGAAAATGAACTATTTAATTAAATCCATGTCCATGGTAGTTCTTCAAAAAGTTTATTTTATATAGTCAAATAAATATAAATCAAGCATATAGGATGATGACATAAATTATGCATACTACTTGATGATATATCAAAACAAAGGGATTATATTTCAGAACAATATTTCATAGGTGGTTGTTTTTGTTGTAACATTAACTTATTTCTATATGGGTACCTTAACATGTTATTAAACACTAATCTTGTATTTTAGAAAAGTTTGTCTAATGCCGCTGAGAAGGAAGTCAAGATGGTCACACACTAAGTGTATCCATAATATGAGTTAGATTCTATTTTAATTTAATATTAAGAATAAATATTATTCTCAAGTTATGTAATAAAAGTTATTAAATTTAAGTTGATCACATAAATTCAGTCACCAAATATTCGAGTTTAGAATATATATGAATTGATTATAAAGAAAATATTTATTTTTGAGTTAGTAAATATAGTATTTATTTAACTCTTGTTTATTATTTCCAAGGTAATAAATAAATATTTATTTATTTACCAGTTTAGTGAATATATTAATATATAAATATGTGTTTTGTTATATGGATATTAAAAATAAATATTTATTCACAATTTTATTGAATATAATATTTATTTATTTATTGGAGTAATAATATAATGATATTGATTTATTTAAATAAATATTTATTATTCAAGGTTTTATAAATGTTGGGGGGGATTTATGGGTTGAGTTAAGGGCCTAATGGAAATGATATATTTATTTAAATATTATTTAAATAAATTTTATTTATTTATTTAAAAAATTATATTTTAATATCCTCAAGTTTGGCACATATCATGAATTATAATAATAATAATAATATTATTATTATTATTATTATTATTATTATTATTTTATATAGGGGTTACTTAGGATAAAAATTTAGATAAAGGAAACCTATATAATTAAAAATTGTTTAACCTTGGGTATATAATCTGATTTATATCATTTTCAAGGTTGTAATAGGTTTTTCACAATAGATTTTACCAAAAAATATCTTTAATCCCTAGATATAACTCTCTTATGAATTAGAAATAATCCACCTCCACCCTCTTAAGAATAAAATAACATGAATGAGGCAAGATGCTTGGTACCTTTGCATTAGCAGCCAGAATACTGAGAGCAATGTTTCAATATTCTAGGAACACATGTGGATGCCTCTATAGGAACTATAGTATGTATTCTAGACCTCAACAATGATACTATGAGAGTGGAAACCAAATTGATCAATAAGAAGAAGAATTATCAAGTCAAGTTAATTATTTTTTAAATTAATATTATATTATATGTGAAACAATACTCACTATGAATAATATATGGTTGATTTGGTATGTTCTTAGGGTTTTATCAATTGAAAAAATATAAAATATTGTTTTGAACCACCTTAAATGCTTCTATTTCACCCTATAACCTTCAATAAGTCCAAAATTTTGGTTGATTTGTCCAATTAAATGGAAATAAAAAGAATTGAAGAAAAAATTATTTTTTATACACATAAGAATTTTTATTACCTTAAATAAGAATTTATAGTTTTTAAAACAGATGGCCATTATGTTCAAGAGTGCTTAATCAAACAACTGAGAAAGTAAAACATCTCGTTGAGGTTTGAGAACCACAAGTAAGAATAAGAATTGAAACTTCTTATGTTTTAGAGGATGTCTTGAGGACTAGAAAGATTAAAAAACATTGGATATTATACAATGGATCCTCTATAAATATGATATGTGATTATAATATTTTGAAAAATATTGAATTTTATAGTGTTTGGTCAGTTATCTTTGTCAATGAAAGTACTTTCAGAATTAATGGAGTGGGATCAGTAGAAATAGAATCGTAGAAAAAAATAAAAGATATTTATTTACTGATTAATTGAAATATAATTTATTGATTGTAATCTAATATTTCAGGATGGAAATGATGTAATTTTTAGACGAACTTATTTAATCATAAAAGCATTAAAGGATGAAATAATTTTTATAAAGGGTGAAAGAACTAGTAGAAATTTATTTCAAATTAGAAATTTTAAAAAGTCCTTATATTTCATTGAAAATAAGGAGAACGGATTATTGCATAGAAGGATTATTCATATTCATTAATATATAATGAGTAAAATAAAATGGTATGATGCTATGAAAAATTTCCCAAAACTAAAAAAATATTTAGGTGATGTTTTCAAAAAAAGTTAAAGGAAGAATATGGTTCAAGGAAGTTATAAGAAAACCAAAATAAATTACAAAAGGAAACTAGAATTGATTTTTTCATATTTTGGTATACTAATGAGACACTATGAATCCAAGGCTGAATTTTAAATTATAATTCATCACATTAATTGATGACTACACAAGAATGAAAAATTCAATTTTTAGGAAACATAAATCAAAAGTTTTTATCAAATTAAATTTTTTTAAAAGGTTTATTGAAAAGGAGGTTACCTTGTATATTAAAATTCTAAGTATTAATAACAAAAATGAGTTCACATTAATTTAATTTCAGCCTTATTTAATCAAGAATGGAATAAAACATGAGTATAGAAATCCATACACTCCTTAAAAATAGATTAAAAAAGGAATATTATAAGGATTGCTGATAAAATAACAATAATGTTTTCTGAATTTAATATCTCAAAATATTTATAAAAGGAAGTTGTATATATTATTATTTATGTTTAAAACATATGTTTATTGAGTCAAAATTCTAACATAACAAAATTTGATTTAGGGTGCAGGAAGAAACCTTCTATAAAATATTTTAAATTATTTGAAATTCATTTCTTGATTAAAGTAGAAAATTTAAAATTTGGTTAAATTTAGTGAGAAGGAATATAAAAGAACATTTATGGGTAGTTTATAAAATTAATTATGTTATAGGTTTTGGAATAACAAGATTCATAAGATAGAAGATTTTCTTGATACTAAGATCAATAAAATTACTTATGGTGAAAGTTGTTCAAGACAAAGACAGTGTGAAAGTAGAATATAATGAATCTGAATATTCAATAAAAGATAATTTAAAGGAATTTTAAGAAGGGAAACATATTGGTTATAATGATTTTTATGACACCAATTATGATTATTAACCTATAGCTGAAGTTTCCAAATTTAAGGACAAGAAATTGAGAGCTGTGGTTGAGAATATTATTTGAGATATAGAGTATTCGATTAAAATAAGGTGAAGATTGAATATATTTGATAAAATAACTTTTATTTCTCAAACAGAACCACATTTTATTGATTATTATTTTAATAATAGAGTGTTGTAATGTTATAAATTAATATATAAATTAAATGAAGAAAAATATTTCTTATGATCCTGTATCTAATCCAAAAGGGTAAAATATGATTGGAAACAAATGGTTGTATAGATGAAAATTAAATGATAAATTTGAAGTTTTAATATATAAATATATGATGGTTTGTAAAAGTGATTCCCAAGTTAAGTGGATTTATTTTGAAGAACATTTTCTCTTGTTTAAAGTTTTGAGTCTATAATAATATTTTTATCTACCGATTCCAAAAAATATATAAATTTTAATAAATAGATGTGACATATTTATTATATAATTTTGAGTTGTAGGAGAAGGTTGACATTAAAAACCAAATGATTTTATCCTTGATAAAGATATTTATATAGTGTAAAAATTAGAGAAGGGTCTTTATGGTATAAATAAATCCTCTTGATCATGTTACTCTAAGATGTATAGTGTCCTTAAACACATGAATATAAAGAAATAAATTGTTGATATTAATTTATATGTGAAGGATATAAGGATATGTAACATATTTATTATCTCTTATATTGATGACATTATATTTTTATGTGATAGAAAGTATACTTGAATGTAATTTACTAAATATTTAACTAAATAATTTGAAATTTCTATGCTTTATGAGATGTAATTTTTCATGGGACATCATGAAAAGAATTTGTGCTATATATTTCTATCATAAGAGAAATAATCTAGAGAACTAATAAAAAAATTGAATAAAATAATGAAAATAAGTATCAACAAATATCACTATTAGTATAAAACAAATTAAATATAAGACTACTTGAAGTGTGATTAAAAAGTAATTTATAAAATTTATTGAAAGTTTTTTATATTTTACAACATTGAGATACTATATTATTGTGATTATTTGTGAGAGATTTCAAATTGAACATATAGAGTCACAGTTGTAGGTAAACAAACTGATTCTTAAGCACAACAAGGGAACACTATTAATAACTGTTTTATGATAAAGAAGATGACAATAAATTTTTTTATATAAATTTTGATTGATAAGGATATATTGATGATAAAAAAATCTAACTTTGGATGCAATTTTTTTACTAGGAATAAAAAGAAAGAGATAAAATTGTAAAAAATAAAATTCAATGATATTAAACATTGCATAGGTATATTATAATGTTCTGATAAAATTTATTCAAGGATTATATACATGAATGAGAAATATTAAGGTATAAATAAAAAAGGTATATTTTTCTTTAAGAATTAGTTTTTAAAGTCAAAGTGCAATTAATATATATAAAAACCATTTAAAACACTCAATATCAAAACAAATTGATGTTAAATATAGTTTTATATAAAATAAGGTAAAAATTAGTATAGTGAGACATTTTTATTCACCTATAAAAGATTATATTGTATAAATATTTACTAAGTAATTTTCAAATGAAGGATTTAAAAGATTGGGGTTGATGATGAATGTTCATTCTAAAACGCTCTAAAACTAAGGTATGGTACAAGTTCTACTTTCCTCTATAATTTTATGGATGTTGATTTCTAAGGGAAATAAAATATAAATAAGTTATAAAAATTTATGCATTCAAATTATGAAATATAGGGGAGTTTAATTTGAATTTATAAGGGGTTATATAATTTGAGTGGGTGAGTTTTGAGAAAATAATGAATTTTGATAAAAATAATAAGTTTTGAGGAACATGATTAATTAATTGAAAATATTTAGTGTTGATTAATTTATATTTTCTACATAACTAGTTTTCTCAAATATACTTTCAGATAATTAATTAGTATTTTTTGTTAAAATTTAATTAAGATTCAAGTGATTTTAATTTATTATCAATATGGGGTATAAAAAGTTATATTTACAAAACCCTATAAAACATTTATAGGGGGAAGTTATATTAAAAATGGTATATAAAAGGTTTCTGGTTATTGGTTATTGAAAAAAAATCTAAATATAGAGATGGAAGAACCCATGTATTTATTTTTGGATTTATTATGTGATATTTAATTACTACATGGATTTGATATGTGGAATTTGTTTAAAATATTAAAATAAAAGACTCTATGTGAAGCTAGTTGAAATAAAGGTAGGGGATATGATGACTTACAGAATAATTAAGTAGTAAATTACCCTGAATGGGTAGAATATATATTGAAGAAACATGAAAATATTTATGAGAATATGATTTTTTAAGATACATGAGATTACATTGAGACTTTTGACTAGTATATGAAATGTCCCTAACCTGAATCCCCTAAATGAAACCCAAGTTAGTGTCCCACTAATCTCATTCATGAATCCCTATATGATAAATTTTGTCTACTAGTAGAAAAGGTCTAAAATGTGATAGTGGGGAGACTACACCCTCTAAAAGTAAAATACGAAAATGGAAGCAAAACATCAAAAATCAAAACATTAATTAGTAGGAGTACAACAAAAAAATTTAATAAATGGTATAAAAAATAAAAAAAATATAACATTACGCTAATCGTAAATATGTAAATTGGATCACTCATAGTCCAATAATATACTGAGAGGCCTGAAATCAAAAAAATACAACCCAACTTGTCACTGAGTATCCACACGGCCATATCCCAAAATCCAATGATGTCCTCGCCACACCTCTATCATGTTACGCCCTAGTCAAAGGCCACTTTCCCTTGTCTATATCATGAACCATAAATTTTACACTTGTACTAGAAGTATTATGAAAGTTTTGAGTATAAACTCACTAGATAATAGTCATACATATACAACTATTCATAAATATACAAGTGCATACATATACAATTTCCATAGATAATATTCATATATATACAAGTGCATGAAAAGTGTCATATATGAAAACTAATACAGTCAACACTTCTTGCTCCACTCCATTATCAACTATTCATGGGTGAGAACTTTACCTAGTTTGGTTAGACTTAGTGTGGGACAATTCACCCATAATTTGAACACACCCTGATGGAGTAGGATGAATCACCCCTCATCTCATAACCAAACAACATGATATATTCATCCCCAAATCCATTTGGTGAATGATACATCACCAAACCACATGTTTCAACCATCCTATATGTTTCCTATCTTAAAAAACCATAATGATTCTACACGTGATGAGAATCTCAACTCATCCACCTTATATATCCTGGCTTATTATACCTAAATTATAAACCACACTTGGTGACCATTACACTCTCATATGATGATCATAATTACCCCTCAGTTCACACAACCACCTATAACATATCCCTCCTCTAATTTGATGGTTAACACCATCACCTTAATCCTCTAAACTATGATGGATACCTCTAATATCTAGTGGTCAATACCACTTCATGGGCCCTTTATTTTTTCAAACTAACCCAACAGCCATGGCCCTACTACAAGTGACATCACCAGCAACCTATGACCACATATTTTATAGAAAACCTCAATTGACACCAACAGTAACAGTCGCAACCTACATCATACTATAAATTCACATCACCCTATGAAAATAGATTCAAAATCAATCACATTATTAACAAACCACATCAAGCATTACACTACAAGAATCACCACTTTACCATTTATGAAAACTAACCAAGAAAGCCAAAATATATAAACCAAGTATGACTTGAACATGGCATAGCCTCTTCATTACCTATATGATACTACCCCTATAAATCCTACATAAAAAAATTAAAACCTCAAATGAATATTTTCATAGCCACAAAAAAGACTCTACCCACACCCTTAAATCACACAATGCATAAACATACATATAACAATAAAAATATTTGGGCACCACATACTAGGTATATATAGAAGGTTACACATCAAATATTACCATATAATTTTACTCCAATTAAAAAAAATCCAAATAAAACCCATAATTTAAGGAATTATTGGTGAAGAATGAATAAATTTTAATAAAACCATAGATAAATTGCACAATAATTACTATACTTTCACATGGTGGTCCAACATGATGATTAGATTGAAGAACAGAGCTCAACCATGTGAGATACCACTTCTGGAGGAGTAAATCTAGTGAGGGGAAGTGTTAGGTTCCTTTAGAATTAATTGATCACCCTATAATTTATTTATTTTAATTATTTATTTATTTTAAATTTAAAAAAATAACTATATTCCCCCACTAAAATTTTGAGGGTTTAACCAGTGGAACATACCCACTATCGGGGCCATCAAAACTTTGGTGACCTCCCAACAGAACTCCACTAGAAATTTGATTACAAATAGTTTTCTTAAACCACTAACCTAGTTCTATAAATTTAAATTTTATTATTATATCTTCTCACAAAAAAACCTAAAAATGACCAATTGTACATTATTAAACCACTATTATACCCAAATTACCTCACCCAAACACCCCGGATGTTATAACCTACACATAGTAGAACAGATAATCCCAGAGCTTTCTCTAGAAACATACTACCTAAAATCAACTTAAACCCTAACACCACACTCACAAATTAATTTTAATATTGATATGATATTGAACAAGTTCATCTATTCTCGATCACTATGACCAAAAAACTCATAAATACCAATTATTTTCATGGGTACTTCCCACAATAGCAATCGTATACCCAGTTATAAAACAATCAAGATACCTAACATGATAATGGTATCGTACTCTATCATCATCATGAATTCCACATGTACCAACCATCACACATGGTTACAAACAATCAACCACATAATTATCATGCGTCATTATTGATTCTTATACCTAAACCAACATTTTTTCATTCCACTTACCCATAACACACACAGTGCACTAATACCAGTCCTATAAAACTAAAACTAGTACAGTCATGGATTACCTATAACCATAAATATATCCAAAGACTATTTAGAAAAAATCATCTTATCCATGTGTAATTTACTTGATCCCCAACCTCTATATGCTTGGACTCCCTGTGGATTCACAATCTATAACAAACACATCCCCTGCTACTGATCATCTCATTCGCTTCCATGACCTACATGAAAAGATGAAATACAAATAATTTTGTCTGAAACTATCCCTAGTCCTAACTTAGATGCTTGAGTATGAACATATCCTTGACCTATAATTTTTTTTTGAGATCATCTGATAGAACCACTCCAAGTGAACCATCTAGCCACATGCTCGACACTCTTTAGCGGGTTGATCACACTAATTATGGATGTTCCTTATCTCCTAACATTGGTAATATCTTTAATATGACCCACCTCAAGGTGGTAAAGATGAAATCCTTATTTGAACACCCAATTGGGTCTCCTAATCCCCCTCTTATGACTACCTAAATCCCCACTACCAATATCACATGTCATCATTGTCTGGTAAGGTACATTACCATTAGTTAAGTTTCACTCTATGTTCAATGCCTGGTTCACTGCCTTAGAAAATGAGGTCAATCTAAATATATTCACTTATACCCAAATATTATATCAAATACCATCCTCAAATCACTACACCTTGGAAATATTATCTACCAACAACATCAATATAAATTTTAATTGATCTATAAAACTTGTGATGTAATCCATGATTGATGTGACCCCCTACACCATGTGAATGAACTCATAGGCTTGATCCTCCCTTAATTTATATGAAAAAATTTGATAAAAATCACCTAAAATTCCTTCCATGTCATCCTATCATGTTGAATATCCTTTACATGCACATCCCACCACCATTTCATTAGTCCCATATGCATAAATGGCACTAACTTCTCCATTCACCTTAAAAGTGTATAAATATAACTGAAGATAATTTTAACTAACTCGATAGAGAACTCATCTACCTAGGGTCCTACCTATCCAAGAAACAAATAAGCATAGTAATAATGTAAATCCATCTTTAGATACATCATCAACAGATCAACTCCATGAGTTCCTCGATTAATTCTATGAATAACCCATATCAAAATAACCTTTAGTTTCTTATGATCTAGCAAAACTAGATTAACCAACTATATTGACTACCATGGTTTCCTCAAAACCATACATGTAGATCAGGTACATATCCACTCTTTGGGGCCTCAATCATCTCATAACTCAGTGGGACCACATCTTTTCCCTCCTAATTCTCAAATGGAGACCATTGAGGTGGCATATTGCTAAGAACCACATACAATTCTCAATATATATACAACAAATCGTATATTATAAATAGAGAAAGTTGAAATTGGAATCACATATCACGATGTCATACACTTCCTTACTCACACCCATGTCCCATATCATCGAGCCATATGGTCCCACCTACCGATGTTTGGTTTTAGTGCCACATACACCACATGAACGTTGGATTCACATACCCAATAACATCATGAATCATGAACTTGGTTTAGATGAGTAAAATTACAATAAGAAACTATATGGGAAAACACCATATAGGTCATTTTTGACACTTTAAACAACTAAACCCCTTAAAAACTAAAATAGAAATCACATGCAGATGCACAAATTTCATGATGGTCTTATATAACTAGAATAATTAAAGAACACCAACTCTTTATTCTCAGTGAAAAGAGTCAAATCCATAAATCAATAACAAAAAACACCATATTTATCTATGTAAAATAATTAAATTGTAATTATAAAAAACAAAATAGAAATCATAATTCCCCTAGAAACTTTTGCATTATCCAATACTTGTGTCATCTGGGGACATAATATAACATTAATCTCAAGTCCCAACACATCCCTAAATATTAATCTACCACACCCTAAATAACATAATAAAAATAAACTTATTACCACTTTATAACAACCTTATTGGGAAACTATAATAACAATTTTTAGTATCCCCAACCTGAATTTCCTAAATAGAACTTGATCTAGAGTTCCACTAACCACAATAATGACTCCCCATAAAACACATGATGTTCACTAGCAGTTAGGTTATTTGAAGTGGTATTGGGGAAACTATACACTTTTATAATAAAAGATATAAAACTAAAGTGGAAAACGAATAAAAATATTCAAAAAATAAATTAGTATTATTGAAACCACAAATATAATACATGGTATGAAAAATAAATATTTACAATACCACACCAGTCATTTAAAGTTAAACTAGATCACCTATAGGTCAATCATATACAAAAAGTCCCAAAAGGAACAAAATATATCCCCACTAGGAACTGATAATTCAATAAATCCCACCCCAAAATCCAATGATATCCTACCCATGAATCACATAACCTCCAAACTATTATTCTCTGGGTACAATATCCTTTCCCTTTCTTGAGTCATGAAACACAAAGTCTACATGCATCCCGGAGGGCCCGTATAAGTTTTGAGCATGAAATTATAAGTAAACCACCAATGGTATCCATAAATAACATACATATGTATATGAGTATATAAAAAGTGAAATATATGAAAAAAATATAATCAAAACTTTCTACTCCACTTCATGATTGACCAGTTGGCCACCACCAATGGTGTCTATACCATACAGTCTATGGATATAAACTGATTAGTTTAAAGGTATATATAAATGTAACAAAATGAAAAAATAATAACTCATACCTACTTTAACCTTAGATGGAAATGTATCTAAACATGAGATCATTTAATTAATTCATTTAAGTTTAGTTTAAATAGATAAAACATGTGAAGTGTCAATAGAACTGAAATTGATCATTGTAATAATGAAAGAGGGTCCAAGGTGAAACCAAGAAATCCTTGAACTTAGGGGCCAACCAACTAATAGTAGTAACTTATTCAATCTGTAAAGAACATTTTTGAGTGTAATACAAGGGGAATTACTAAGTAATACCACTATAAGAGACGCTAAATGAGTTTATGTGTATCTTCTATAGTAATCTTAGGCTAAGAATGACTGGGCCCAATGGGGTGAATCCATGGAATCGTGTGTCTGAATATATCAAGACGAATCGAAGGAGTGTATCTAAGTAATCCTAATATCTGTAAGATGGTTAGGGATCCTATAGTGTCATCTTCGGCATCCTCTAGTACACAAGGAACATGTTTCAAGGTGGGTATCTCCCTTGGAAACCGGATTCTTGAATTGGAATTTTTTCCTCTAAGTGCTCAAGGAATTCCCTCAAGAATCCAAGGTTGGATCAAGTCTAAACACTCATATAAAGATAAAAAGGTTCATATTAAATAGTCAACTTATACATAATTCACTATTTATTTCAATCCATGTAATACTCATTCATTTTAATAATTCAATTGGTTCATTCCATTACCTTTCATTAACATGACAATTTTAAACCAGGACATGCAACCTTTTATTACATTAATTACATAATAATTTATTACATTCATTCCTTTTCCTTCCATTAACATGACAAGGTGGGATAAGGACATGCTACTAATTTCCATTAAATTATAAATAACCAGGTCGAGTAATGTCAATAGATATAATTTTTAATTAAAATTTTAAGATTCATTGGTTTTATTTTAAACACTTGTTGTAAAAGTTTCAAGTGAAAAATATACACGTGAAAGCCATTAACAATTCATTAATTAATTTATAAAAATTACCTTATCAGGTTCAATTCCATGCACACCTGAATGGTGCAGCAGATAGAATTGAATGGGTCACTATGGAATATAATAAAGAAACACCCTACTTGGGGTGGTTAGTATTAAGTTCATAACCTCCAATGATGAGGCAAACATATATAGGGGGATCTTTAATATGAGAGAAAAAATTATAATAAAAGTTAGATGAATTTAATAAGAAACGCCTACTGAAACTGGTGTCTGCTTAATGGAAATAGTTTATAAAATGTAAATAATTTTAGGGATGAGTCATAGACCACCTACCTTAAGTCTATAACACTCTCCTCATCCAGCATCATCCCTTAGTTTTTCCTAGATTGGAAGAAAAATAAAGAATGGGTCAACGCCCTAAAAATAGGGCATATGAGCCTACATCAAAATATTATTGTTGTTAGAAATGAAAATTATGAATGGAATTTAAGGAGTAAATATCATACTTAGAGTTATCCAACGAGCTAAATTGATTTTGATTCCAAGGTTGAATGGTAAAACGGGAGTAAAGTCTAACTTAGGGATTCAAGGGAGCTCAAATAGAGGAGAGCTCCTACTGTATGAGATAAATATAGTATTGATGCATGCTTATCGTAGAGCATGAAAAAAAAAGGCAAATTTATTTTCCTAATGTAGCACAAAGGCTGACCAAAGTCTTATCACTTGAGGAGCATCACAGTCAGTTAAATAACTAATTATAATTCACCTAATCTAATTATTTTTTTATATATTATTTATGAAAATATTGGTTTTGAGGTTTTTGGAAAACAAGCAATTAAAATAATGAATTAATGAATTAAAACATAAATACAGATGCAGCCAGAATGCAAATCATATAGAAAGGTCTTGGTCTAGGGTTTGATAACACGGGTGCATTAATAATTTATTTGTTGTTTAAATTCAATTTGATAAGTTGTTTAATGAAAACTCATTAATGAATTACTTTCCTTTTATAAATAGAGTGTGTATGATTTTAGCTTGACTTGGGTGCACCAAACACCACCTCCTATAATATTCAAATAGGATAACACCTCAACCAATAATGTAATTTCTAAAAGACCTTTCTTTACCATATATTGTTTTATCACTTCAAGAAACCTCAACTCCATAGTATGAAGGTTTTTCTAGAGAAAATATAGAAAAAAAGAATGAATCAAAGAAAAAGGAATGAAATTGTAAATAATGTCATGGTGGGTGACTTTTATGCTCATGAAATACTCTCATATCCACTAAAAATATAATAAAAATATGTTTAATTGAAGTTAAATAATTAAGAACACTGGGAAACCTCCCCCGAGGACAAGCCTTAGGTTAGTCACTTTCCATTTTAAATTGAAAAGATATTATGATGGAAATATAGATTAGATATTTAATGTTATTATAGTTGGAAGAGAAAGAAGGATGGAAGAAGATAGAAACACTTGAAATAAAAGATAAATGAATGTGTTACATGAGAAAATAAATTGAAAATAAAAATAAAAGAAAGAAATCCAAAATCAATTGCATCCCTACAGCGCGGGGTAGTCAAGGATCCTCAAGAACTCATACATTATCCTATGGACTATGCTTGTATTTATATGCATCAATTTACTTCGGTTTCCATAAATGGAATCATGAAAAGGTTAAAAAGTTTTCATGTTGGGTCCTAGGGTCATAAAATTGTCCTTTAACCTTAATTACATCAGATCAGCCTGTATTGTTTCTATGTGGTAGTTACATGTCTTGTAAGTGGTGCACACAACATTTAATGTGTGGGTTTGTGAACCTTTCATGGTTTAATTCACGTCTTATATTCATTCAAGTTACATGTTGTGTAAGTGACTTAAATAAAATGTAATGTTTATTTCAAGATCTTTTCACCCAGTTTCAGCCCAGTTCTTCATTATAAAGCATTGGATTTGGTTCTTTACTTGTTCTTGACCTTTTAGAAGCATCAATATACCTTCCAAAATCCAACATCATGTTGTGTCACATCGCAATGAAGCGTGAAGTGTTTTTTTCTCCCTATATTCATCTCTTTTTATTCATTTTTTATCAAACATTGTATCCTTCCAAAAAACATAAAAAAATACCGATAAGATTATACATGTAAAGCATAAAAATATTTTATTTTAAATCAAAATAAAAATTAAAAATATGACTCTATAAATAAGATAGGGTAATAAAAATAAATGGGTTTTCGACCCTATAAAAAAATTTCCTGACATTTTCACAGCGTGTAAATTCTTTACATGTCTTGTAATTTATGGGATTTTCCTTACGGGGAAGGTTTATTAAATGCCATTAATTGGCCTAACCCAACCAATACATGTCATGTATTAGCTACACATTGTGTGTTCTAAATACACACCATGTACTTAGCCTACAATCAACCTTCATCCCCTACAATCTCTCTTCCCAAACAAAATACCCTCCTTAAGGAATGTTTTCTTGGTTTAAGACAAAATATAACAATAGAATGGGTTTAAAAAAAGATCCATACATGAAGGAAAAAAGGTGGGTTATTACAGCCTTCCCCACATAAGGTAACTCATCCAAGATTTTCCCTTCCAAGGGTGGTAGAATTATTTCTAAGAACAAATTCGGCCACTGAACACATACATCAACATCCCACTCCCAGGTCTCACCCTATACATAGTCGTGCTACCATATCACCCACACTAAAGGGATAGACCATCCCCGGATATCCTTTATGTTCTAGTCAATTATGTGTATGGGATAATCCTCAAAATAATCATCAAAATCTAACTCAACCTCCTCGGAATCAAAAGTTTGAGATGGGTTGGCATGATACTGGAAAAGTTGTGAAACATAGAAGATGTCGTGCATAGAAGGGAACCACTAGGGAAATAGAAAATGATAGGAAACTTTAAAATCTTTATTCAATATATCAAATGGTCTGACATAACAAGGTGACAGTTTCCCTTGCCTCCGCATCAGTCTATTCCCATGTCTGGGTGATACTTGTAAGAAACCATTATCCCCAACCTCAAACTCCAAAGGATGTCGATAGTGATCAGCATAAGATTTCTGTCTATACTGATCAGTATAAATACTATTCCTGATCAACCGAACCTATTCTGAAGTATCCTACACTAGATGAGGACCTAGTAGTTCTTCTTCTCCTACCTCTAACCATCATAGGGGTTAATGGAATGACCTACAAAAAATGCCTTATACTGAGCCATCTAAATTATCACCAGATAGCTATTATTGTAGGAGAAATCGATGAGGGGAATATGCTTCTAGAAATAACCACTTAAATAATATACACATTCTTAGAGAATGTATTCTAACAGCTATATCATCTTTTCTGAATGGCCATTGGTCTAAGGGTGAAAATTTATACTTAGAAGAATCTGTGTACCCATAGCTCTCTATAACCCCTTACAAAACCTCAATGTGAAATGATAGTCCTTGTCTAAAATGATAGTACGAGGGGCTCTATGTACCAATATAATCCCATGAACATACATTCTTCTTATCTTTCAACTGATAAAGTATCTCAAATGGGAAAGAAGTGGGAGACGTTTGTCAATCAGTCCACAACAACCCAAACGATGCCACTACCCCAAGGCAACCTCGATAAGATAACTACAAAATCCATCATGACATCATACCATTTTCATTACAAGATTGTAAATTACTATAACATGATTTCAGCACATTGGTGTTCCACCTTCACCTGCTGAAAAGTGGAACACCTAGTAATAAAACCTACTATCTGAAATCTCATCCTAGGCCACTAATACTGGCATTGAATATCTCGATACATCTTAGAGATTCCTAGATAAACTTCCCACTGAGAAGTTTGGGACTCTCATATTATTTCCTCTCTCATAACCATAGAAACCCACATACACCCATGTATAGATAGGATGTCATCTCCATTAACATACCAATCTGAATGTGAGCCCTCACCCAAAATAATATCCCAGAGAAACAACCTCTCAAGATCTAAAAACTACCTTCTCTTCACCCTATCCAGAAGGGAAGAGGTAACTATCAAGGTTTTAAGACATGATCACTCGTGACTCTCATGAAACTCCGAATTCAGCTCAGGAAAGAGGGACATCAACTTCCATTCATCATTGGCTTCCTATATGACCTATGCTTGATTTTTCTATCTCTTCCCATCAAGAAATTCATTTCCCTTTATGGTTGTATAGGCAAGATCAAAGTCAAAGGACTAAAGATATTTGAACTATCTTCAGTGTTATATAATCAAGTCACATTTTATAAATATATATTTGAGGCTCTTGTGTCATGTATACACAACATAGTTCTCACCCATCAGATAATATCTCCAGCAACATAAGGAATATACAAAAACTTCTAGCTAAAGATCATGTGCCAGGTAATTTCTATCATGAGACCTCAACTTCCAAGATCCATACACAATGACTCTATCCTCCTGCATCAATATAGCATTGAAATATATTCCAGATTCAACACAAAACAATGTATATCCTCTTTAAAAATCTATTAGAATCAAAATTGGTGTTAAGGTAATACTTCCTTTCAACTCCTGAAAGGATTTCTTTCATTATTCAGACCAAAGGAACTTCAAACACTTCTTTATAAGACAATTAAGAGGTGTATAAAGGCATGAAAAGTCATGTATGAAATGAATTTAATATCCTAACAGCCCTAGTAAACCCTATATATCAAACACATTCTTGGGATACTCCTAGGAAACCACTTTACTCACCTTATCTGGGTCAATAGATACTATTGGTTCCAAGATATTATGACCCAATAAGTGAATATTGTCGATCTAGAAGTGAAAAATTAGCAATCCAAGTGTAAATTTTATGATTTCTCAGTGTATTCAAAATTATATCAAGATATTTACCATGGAATCTATCGGTATGAGGATACACCAAGATCTCTTCCATGAAAATCAAGACAAAATAATCCATATAGGGATGTAAACCCTATTTATCAAATCCATGAAAATGGAGAGTTTTTTCATAAGATTGAATGTTAACAAGATGCTTCTCTAAATTGTATTGACTTTTGAAATTCATATGTGGTATATCTGAAGTCCTAACTCACACCTGATGATATCCCAATATAATTCTCTAGCTCCTCAAATTTGTTCAAAGAGATGATCTATTTGAGGAAATGGATACCAGTTCTTAACTATAAACCAGTTCAACCATCAGTAATCCCCACATAAACGAATGTTCTCATCTGCCTTCTTAGAGAAAATAATGGGTGAATCCCAAGACGAAGTGATGGTTCAGATAAAACGATTAGAGTACAGATCCTACAACTATCTCTTCAGATCCTAGAGCTCATTAGGTACCATCATGTATGGAGGAATGGACACTGGATCTGCTCCTAGAATAAGATCAATCTTAAACTATACCTCTCGCTCAAGAGGTAAGTTATAAAAATCATCAAGAAAGATGTCCCTAAAATGATCAACCATGGTAGGAAAATATTCTATATGTAAACCATGCTCCTCTATAAAAGGACTAGTAATCTGGGTGGTCACTCCACCCAACCCATGATGCTCTAGTCCATATCTACTAGCATGTACATTCCACTCACCCTTGTGGATATAACTACTTCCATCTTGTGAGATAAACAATACCCTATAGTGATAGTAGTCTACATAGGCATGATAGGAAACCAAATATTACATCCATAGAATGAAATCAAATCTTATCATCTTTAGAATAGAGAGGTCTCATAATAAGGGATAACTTCATACCTCAAGGGGATAGTCCATTGAATTGGAATATTCCCTCTAAACACACTATTAATGGTGTTTATAGGGTCATCCCACCATAGTAATACTAAATTTATAGCCCAAGTATTTTCATGGTTGATAAAGAGATAAAGGAGTGGGAAGAATCTATATCAAAAAAAAAGATACAATAGTAAATCCTACTAGAATAGTACCTTATACAATCGATGGTCCTGCAATATGATCCTTAGGTATCGGCTGTAAATCATGTAACTAGACTAATCCATAGCCCTGTTCTATAGATGGACTACCCTGATCAGGTCTTCTCTATTGTTGCTAATAATTATAAGTCAAGCTATCGTGGCCATGACCTCCTCCTGGGCCAATTCTACCAGTGAAACTCCATCTTCCTTACTAACACGATGTAACTGATCCTACTCTTGAAGGTGGAGCTGGTGTGGATAATATTTCACTCGAAGCAGGTGGAAAGGTTTGACAGAATCTCTGAAGATATCCCATATGGACACAATCATGACACTCAAGAGGGTCACTATCACACTGAGGCTTCAGGTTCACCTGTCATCCACACTGATGGCATATAATAGAGCTACTAGTGTGGATACTCTGGACTCCATTACTCTGATGAGAAACCTTAAGGTAACGCTTCTTACTACTGGAGTATTTACGTCCCTACCTCCATACTAAATGTATATTATTGTTATTATTAGCTTCTATCAAGTTTCAGTCAGTGATAAGATCCTAATTAACGATATCAAAAAAGTTAGTTAGGCAAAAAACATTCACCTACGAGTGGATGGCATACTTGGGACCATCATAGGAATGCCAGGCTCAGGATAGCTCATCACTGGCTGTAAGTGGTGAAAAGTTTTGCAACTCAATAAAATCTACAGAATAGATCATGGTGGACATAGCACCCTACTCTGGGTGTATGAACTCTCTGGTTTGGTTATATCTTTGTGTTTGAGGGAAAAAGTAATCATAGAAGGAAGTCGGGAAGTCTGCCCAGACCATGTCCATATGACAACCAGCCTGAGTAATCAAATCCCACCAGTGCTGGGATGAATCACACTGCATTTAGGTATAAATATTATCCCTCCTTTTTTAAGGCATCTCTTTGTGCTCAAATATAGAAAGAGTGTCCTCTAGCCAAGACTTGGTGGTCTATAGACTATCATCCCTCAAAAATATGGGAGGATTTTGTTACTGGAACTCATGAGTCATATCAGTCATGGTAGGTGCAGGTCATGGATAAACCAACATAGATTTCATCAAATATAGGAAGTCCTCTCAAAATTGAGAATCAATTCCCGGTTCAAGGATAGTAGGTAGTTCGTCTGGTGGCACTACTAGTGGGATCACTAGTGTCTTGGGGCCCACCACCTATAGATCATGCTCATCGCCACTCTCCTGGAGCATTACTAGAGGGTGTCTTATATTCATAGCTCTACAATTTACAAGAACACGCTTTAGAACATATTGAATAAGATAGAAACACTAGAAGAATAAGATAATAAGAAGAGGGATCACTACCCAAGTTATACTACCCCAACTACCCGCTTATAAGGATAGGGTATTAATAAGTGTTCAAATTCTAATTTATAGGGGTTCCGGTAGGGGAAGGGTCAATTACACTTTTCCTATTCGTTTAATAGAAACCATTTTTTTATAAGTCAATATTTACATTTAAATGTTTTATTTTCTTATAATCATATAACAAGGTTCGATTAAATGGATTGTTATTCCCATCTAATAAAGTCCCATTCACTTTATAAATGAAAATGATACCCATTTAATTTTAATTAGTCCCTATAAAATTTAGTCTCAGAATGTAGCTAGTAATATTCAATGGCTCGACATGGTTAATTACCCATTCCAATTCACAAGAGCCCGTACACCTCCATTATTGAAATTGGTAGTCACTTAATTATAGCTAGAGCAACTCACGAAATTATAAGTATATAGCTAACATGGGTAGAAAACAACTATTTAAGATTTAACCATCAAATTATATAGTAAAACACTATTTAGATTTACGTTGACACTTTAAATAACCAATTACCTTACCTTCCATAAGATAAAAGTAGCACATGCATATATAACATCCATGGCTCACTCAACAATCACAAACAACATAGGCAATGAAATCAGTGAAATGCACCTATATGGCATGGAATATGCATGGCATGTAAATTTTTGGTTTTTATAATGATGTATTCAATGATGATCCTTATATTTATTGACCAAGGTAAAACACCCATAAAGAATATCAAAATACCAAAATTCAAGTGCATCACCCCATGGTGAAAGTATATCAGTTCTAATAGGAAAAAATACAAAACAATAATTTCTCATTCCTAGGAAACTTGGTGTTTAACCCAAATGTGGTTTAGCTACTCCTAGGTAAGTCTCATACCCATTTTTCAACCATGTTCCTAATCTCCAACCTACATTCCCAAATAATAATGCAAAAGAAAATAAAATCCCCTGATACCACTTTGTGATGTCCCGACCCGGGTGCTACTCAAAGGTGCCCCAAGTTAGTGGCCACATGGCCTCAAGAAAGCCTCCCCATATGCTAGAGGTTGCTGACTAGTGGTGAGGACCAAGGGTGGGGAGTCTATTAACTCTGGTCAAACTAGTGAATAGTACATATAATAAGAAAATAAAATAACAGAATCACTATAATAATGAATAACATAATAGAAAAATACATAAACATCCGAGCAATAGATAATAATTCTCAAAATATGGAAACTAAATCATATAGAAAATGATAATGTCATTTCATGTCTCTAAAAAATAAGAAAACATGGATATAAGAAAGTAGGCTATCAATATAGTATGTTCTATACAAAATAATAAAAATACTAAAAAATATCCAAGCATCCTAAGGTCATGCTTGGTAATATTCTACCAAGCTCCATCCTAAAGAAATCAAGAAAGTCAGGGTGTCCAAAGAATGATCCTTACCCTTATCAACACATGCATACATATAATCTGAATGAGTACTAATGGTGTCCTGAATAGGATGTCAGATAAATCTCAATAGACCACCACCAACGACATATATACCATCTAGTCTATGAATATAAACTAAGCAGTGTGAAGGTATATATAAATGTAAACCAACGCCAAAATAATAACTCATACCTTATTCAACATTAGATGGTAATATATTTTGAAAATGAGGTTATTTAATTATTTCATTTAAGTTTATTTAATATAGATAAACCATGTGAAGTGTTAATAACACTGAAATAGATCATAGTAATAATGAAAGAGGATCCAAGGTGAAACCAAGAAATCCTTGACCTCAAGGGTCATCCAACTCATAGTATTAACTCATGTAGTCTAAAAATAAAATGTATTAGTGTAATCCATGGGGAATGACCAAGGAAATCCACTATAATAGAGTCTAACTAATTCCATGTATCTCTTCTATAGTAATCTTAGGATAAGCATGATTGGTCCCAATTGGGTGAATCCATGGCACCACATGTCCAAAGATATCAAGATAGATCAAAGGTGTGTCTTAAAGGAATCTTAATATCTGAAAGATGGTGAGGGATCATAAGGAATCATATTAGGAATCTTTTAGTAGAAAAGGACCATGTTCTAAGGTGGTTATTTCTCTTAGAAATGGTCTCCTTGAATTGGAATAATGTTCTATCAGTTCTCAAGGCATACCCTTGGGAATCCAGGGCTGGCTCAAGTCTGACCACTTCCATAAAGATAAAAAAAATCCTTATATAATAGGAACCTTATACATAATTCATTATTAGTTTATTTACATGTAATACTCATTCCTTTTAATAAGTCAATTGGTTCATTTCATTACCTTTTATTAACATGATAAGGTTAAACAAGGACATGCAACCATTTATTACTTTATTTACTTAATCATTTATTTGGTTCATTTCTTTACATTCCATTAACATGACAGGGTGGTCTAAGGAAATGAAACCAATGTCCATTAAATTATAAATAACTAAACCAAGTGATATTTATAAATATACTTATCAATTAACATTTTAATATTCCTTGATTTTATTTTAAACACTTACCTTATAAGATTCAAGTAACAACTATACATGTGTTAGCCATTAACAATTCTATAATTAATTTATAACACTTCTATTATCAAGGTCAAGTCCAAGAATAGACAAAGGTTCCACAAAAAGTCCCACATGGTTCACTAATTCATAGAAAAAAGAAACATCCTACTTGGGGCGGTTGGTGTTGGGGTCATAATCTCCAATGGTAATATGAACATATAGAAGGGGGTCTGTAATACGAGAACAACAATCATAAACAAATGAAAACAAATTTAATAAGAAACACCAAATGAAAACGGTTTTTGAACCATAGAAATTGTTTATAAAATGGATTAACTTTGAGAGATGAGTCATAGTCTACCTACCTCAAGCCTGTAGCACTCTCCTTATCTAGTATCAACCCTTAGTTTGTCCTGGATCAAAAGAAGACAGAATAACAGATCAACGCCATGAATATAGGGAATATGATCCTGCAATAAAATAAACTCATTTAGAGAAAGTAAAAAATATTAAAAGATCTTAAAGAGTTAATATATTATATATAGGAATCCAGTTATCCTAATAGATCTTGATTCTAAGGCCAGACGGTGAAATAGGAGAAAATCCTAACTTAGGGATTCAAGGGAGCTCAAATGGAGGAGATTTCTTACTATGTGATAGAAAGAGAGGAGAGAGGGTAAGAAAAATAAATGGGGTTACACCCATTTAAAAACAATTACCAAAATTTACAAGGAATTTAAATGCTTAACATGTCATGTAATGATTGGTGTTTCCCTACTGGGTAAATTTCATTACACGTCTTGAATTGGCCTACCCATACCAATACACGTTGTGTATTCTAAATACATGTCATGTAATTGGCCTAGAACCAACCTTTATCCCATATAACCACTCTTACCAAAAAAAATTCCCACCTTAAGGATTATTTTTTGGGTTTATGACAAAATATAACTACAACACGGGTTTAACCAAAAAATAAAAGATCCATACCAGAAGAAAAAATATGGTTCTTGAACTTAGACCCAAATTACCTCACCCAATGACCTGAGATGTTACAATATGTGATATTGGGGGTTTATTTAAAAAGTAAACTATATCACCTTAAGAAATTATTATATATTACTTTTAAAATAAATTTAATCTCTTCAATAGATTTCGGTACACGCAACCCTGAGTCTAAATGAACCATAATATAGTATACCATTAAACATAGCCATTAAATTGGAAATTACGAATAGTAATAACTAAATTATGATAATTATATGGTTTAAAAATACATAAATAAATTCAATGGAAACAAATTTATGATAAATAAAAAATATTTTAAAGAAAATGAAATTTTTTTCTGAAAAACTAAAAAATGGTTTCATCACATTTTGCGCATTTATTTTAAAATTAATGTTTAAAAATATTGTAAAATTTATTTTAAAAAATATAAATAATTTTTTATATTATCACGTAAAAATTAACTTTGATTAAATATTTGATAACTTTTTGAAAATATTAATTTTTCAATGAATAGTTAAAATAACATTTTTTTTATTAAAATATGCCTTTTTGTTTAAAGAATTTACAAGTTCAATTTTATTTTTAATTTCTTTTAAAATTAATATTAGTTAAATTATATTATAATTAATTCAAGATAGGTCATTTTAATTAATTTTATATTGATTTTTGATATCAAAACTTCTTGTATTTAAGAAAAGATTTCTTTTGGGATATGTTTTTTCGACACGCTGGTAGGTTTACTTTTAAATTAATTTTTTCTACTTATATGATTTAAATTTCAAAAAATGGATTCCATAATTGGAATAATAACAAATAATATTAGGTAATAATTTCAAATTAATTTTTCTTCCTAATGAATCAAAAAAACAGTAAAAAGTAATTGCCACAGTTAAGGTTAAAATTGGTTTACAGGGAGGATAAACTAAAAATATAAGGGTTAAAATGACATAAAAACTTGTATAATTCATATTATATATCCATATTTGGACATTATATCATATAAGGATAAATAATTATACATTGTTATCCTTTTTTGTAGATAAAAACGTTGGTGTAGTTTCTTATTTTCCAAAATTCCCACTGTGTCATTTCCCCACTTATAAAAGGATACCCCCTCTCCTATCGTCACAACACTTAAAGATCATCTTTGTTTAGAAAATACCTACAAAAATACTCACCTTAAATACATTACCACTATATGGAGTCCTTTTTTATCATAAAACCCTTAAATGAAGGATTTTGGTGAAAACCAAAAGAGGTTGTCTGAAGAAGTTGTATCGGTCATAACTAAGCATTTCAGTTTTATTTCTTTTTCTACCTCATTAAAATATTCTTTAAATATGCTAAAAATAACAAAAATATCTATAATATACATATATTTTATTATTTTAAGTTAATAAGCTACATCAGTTTCTTCTTCCATCAAATGGGAAATGAAATCATCGATCGTTTATATGGCGAAGTACTTCCTCTTAAACCGATATAATTTGTTTTCCATCACCACCTATCACAACTGTATATAATGATGAATTTAATATATATATATATATATAGATATATATTATTCATGAAATAATTGTACTTCTTAAAATAAAATATCACATAAATTTTATTACCATCCAAACCATTGAAAAATGATAATGTTGCTCCTGCATATATGTGGATTATCACCTCTACAAAGTTATGTGATTTGTTTTTCAATTTATTTTGACATGGATGGTATTAAGGATATATTTTATGAACATATATTATTTATATTATATAATAATTATTATTTAATGGTTAATTATTATTTAACTTTCTTTTTTTTCTATCCATCAAAAAAATAAAAATCGCGTTCATGCGTACGTACGACCTATTGTCCCCGTGAACGGTGTAACTCATTTTTCTATCTATAAATTTTATGGAATTTTATAAATACTTATATAATTAATATATATTATATTTATATAATTTTTAACATTTTTTTTATTTTTTAACCATGATCAAAGTACAAGGATCGAAACTAACGAACCAAAACATATACGAAAAACAAAGTAGTTATTTCCCGTAACAATAATTTTAACAAATAATTGTTAATATACGGGTGATAAAATATTATAAATAAATAATATATGGTATGATATACATTATTATGGTTCATTAATATATTTATAATAAATCTATACTTATTATAAATTATTTTCAAACTTGTACTAAGGAAATTTGACTTGAGGTAATGGTTTATTTCATAATCTCATCATTATTCGGGATTGTTTATGTTTAAGTCTCCCATAGGGGAATTATTTGATATTTCTATAATAAGTCCAATATGATTTATTTTACTCTTTTTATTCATGAAATTTTCATGAAATAGTGTCATTTTACTCTATTGGTTACTTAAAATGATTGATAAATATTTTTTAAGAAAAGCTAACTTTATTTCTCTCTTTAGTCAAAATGGTTTTTATTAAAAATCCATGTTTTCTAAAAATATATTAACTTTTTTTTAAATTATCCAAATGATTTATTGTATAAATTTTTACTCATTTGTGACTTTTTACAAAAAAATGAATAGAAACTTCTTTTTTCAAATGAGGTACTTTTTAACCTTTTACAATAGTGTGAAATGAAAGTTATTTACTTATAAAGAAAGTATAGAATTACCCACCATAATGATCACTCATTTATTTGAAGATTAGTGTACAATTTTACAATTTTATTTTCAAAGAAATTTTTTACCTTAATATTTGGGAGATATTTTAGACTTTAAATAAGTGATTTCAAAGTGAAAAGGTTATTTTATTTAAAAAAAATTACATTAATATTCTTAAATTATTTAATCTATGTAAACATTATTTTCTGAATATTATATTAATGGTATACTCTAATAATACCATCCTTATTATTTATCTAGATATTTTATGATTAGTTTGATTGAGGAAGTACTATTTTGATACCATTCACTATATTAAACAGTTGGGTTTATGATTATGTTTATTAATTGGGGTAATTATTAACATTTCATATACTAGTTTTTTAATATTAATGTTTATGTTGTTTATGTTTCACCCCTTTCATATGAGGAATTCATTAGAATTATTAAGCGGTGGAAAAGTCCCACTATATTTCCTCAACACATTGGTAGGTCTCATGAAGCAAACTACCTTGGATATTTGGTCGAGACCTTGCCCATTTATGTAAGACGTATTGGCATGAGGATTTGATGGTATGTTTATAATGCCCAGCACTATGAATTCCCTCATTATGAGATTATTTATTTATTTCCTTGTGATTATTCGATTAGTTTTGATATCTATAGATTAGTTTAATCTCGTATGATTATTTATATGGAATTATTTGATCATCATTTATTTCTTCCATATTATTCTTCATGTTCAAATTATTGATAGAATGAGATGTGTTTTCAGTTATTTTCCTTGGCATTTTGATTATGCCTTATTTATTCATGATAAATTCTATCGTATGCATAGCCTTACTGATCATCTTATTTTACACCTTTCTTATGTTTATTTTCCCCAGGATTCCCATAATTGTATTCTGATTGATATGTTGGGATATTCTAAAGGTGGTGGTCAACCCAGCCTAAATTATGCATCTAGTCTACCAAGAATCCTAAACTATTAGGTCTTTTGGTATGATATTCCTTATATATAGTTCTAATTTAATAAATTAACCACTAACTCTATGCTATTAAGTTTGGGGTCTTAATATTTGGTATTAGAGTAGGTTTGGTTGAAACCTTGGGAACTAGATTTAAGAAAATATATATTAGAGAATATAACCCTATAAAAGACTTTAAGGATAAGTATAAGTATAGGATAACATCCTCAAGTTTTGGTAAGGTAGTTATTATTTTATTTTCTTAGTAATACATCCCCAAAAAGATACTATAAGTGTATGTGTATCTGGAACAATTATACCTAGGGGTAACAAATCTGAAAAGGGTGTGTTGGTAATTAACTCAATCATCACCTAGTGTATGATAATAGACCTTAATGCACACCTGGTTTGACACTCCTGGGGGACATTATTGAGATAATTCACATTTTCTTTATAAACCATTATGAAGGAGTTGAAAATATTCTTATAATTTGTAAATGTTTCCCATAGAAACCATGCTTATGATTCTAAGATTAATTATGCATAAATTTTTCAATTTATGTGATGAGTTTAACTAGTTTTGAAATTATACACTATGATTAATATTTTTATAATCTAGTCAGTGTATTCTATTTTTTAGAAATGATTCCTAGAATAAGGAATGGTAATTATATCAATACACGAAATCCAGGTATAATTTTCCCTCCAAGGAATGATAATGAAGTTGGAGTTGAAGATATAGCTAGATATGAACAAATTATAATTATATTGGGGTAGATGACTCAGGTTATGACCAATAACCTGGATCATATGGATTACACTATAGATCCACAATTTAGTTTATCAATTTTATACCACTTCATGCATCAGAAAACTTAATCATTCATATAAATAACATCAAAAAGATTGACTTGGTGGATGTGAGTCACTATAGAATATAAAAAAGATTGACTCGGTGGATGTGAGTCACCATAGAACAAGGGCCCAGGGTAACCAACCCTTGGAATTACTGTTATGCTCTGAGGAAGAAGCATTTGATAAGGTCTTTCAACTTAATTATTCCGAGGAGGATACTACTAAAATGATGGGGAATCCTGTAAGGGAAATTCTTAATGAGGAGCAATATGCTTAGATTGAAAAATAGGACCTTATTTTTATTGGGGGTTTCAACAAAGGGAGGATTAGTATTGAGGAGTACACATAGTCCTGGGACCATATTGCTTATGATTTTGAAAGTATTATGAGGGACACACCTAACATCTAAGTTCAATATATCACATGGGAATTATTTAGAGAAGTAGATTTTGGTAAGATAAAACTACTTTTCCAAGACACTGGTTAACTGATGGAGGTTGTTTCTTGTCTTGTATGGGTTATTGGTGGTCTGAGTTTGTGCTTTTTTGGAATGAAGATTGATGTTTTTCACTTTGTTTTTGGATATGCTTCATATGGGGATCAGATAAATAATCCTTCACCTGTTCATGTAATTTTGACTGTGGGTCTGGTAGGGTATGTTTTTTCCATTAGTTCAATGACCATTCATCCTTACATGATATAGCTTGCCGAATGGTCTTGAATTGGTGAAAGTTTGTTGACATGATGTAGTTTATGGGGCAAGGCATATTTTGATTGTCTGTTTGCTTGTAATGCTAAGCTTTATGGTTTCTCACTTTCTCCTTAAAAGTGTTTTGATAATAAAAAATTAATTTTCAGTCAATATATTTCTTGATTTGGGTAGTAATGGAAGGGATAAGGTTTGTATGTCAGTTCATCACCTCTCAGGGGATGTGGATCAATGGTGTTCATTGATTCAAAACACAAAGGATGATGAGGAAATAAGAAGCATGGAATATAATAATTTTAAGGTACTTTTCTTGGAAAAATATCTTCCATGTGAGAAATGAGCGAATATAGAGAGACAATTACTAAATCTAAGACAAAAGGAAGATTAAAATTTTGTTAAGTATGAATCCAACTTTACCAGGTTAGAAATCCATGTTGGGGACTACAAGTGTAATCCAAAGAGAAATATTGACCATTTATTTGATTGGATTAAAACAATCCTTTGAGGGGAACTAGTATCCCATACATTCTCATTATATAAGGATATAGTATCATGTACTATCAAGATAGAGAAATAATTTTACAAATGGAATAAATATAATAAAATGGTAATTGAGAACTTTGGAAAAGGAAATTCAGAAAAAAGGAAGAATTTAAGGGTGTAATTTATATTATAATAAATGAGGGAAGAAACTTTATAGAATATGATTTCTGGGAATGGGAGTTTGATACAAGTGTAGAGAGAAAGGACACTAGGATCTTGATTATAAGGGAAAGAAGGAATCTTCCAATGCTCAATTATTAAACTATTAGGAGATAAAACACTATGTAAATTATTTTCCTATATGTAAAGATAATTTTTCCCAAAAAAAGTAAAAGGGGAAAAGGCCAAGCTTATGCGATCACAATGGATGAGGTTGAAGTTCCTAATTATGTGGTGGAAGGTACTTTAATCATATCTATAAATTTACATATTTATTTATTTTATTTTGTATCCTCACACTCTTTTATATCTTCCAAGTTTTCCAAGAAAATTAGATATTTCCCTAGAACCTTAAGAAGGAAGTTGTCATCCAAGACTCCAAGTGTAAGTCCCACCACAAAAGGGATGTGTCACTTAGTTCCCATTATGACACATAAATGTTTCCTATGTGTTGACTTCATTATTATACCTAAGGTTGATTTTGATATAATCCTTACAATGGAATAGATTTCAAAATATGATTCAAAAAATTATTAAAAATAAACGGAAATTATGATTCATGATAAATATATATAATTCTTTATCTTTAGGGGGAGACTTCATCGCATGAGTCATGTTCAGATCCACCCCCAGTAGCTCTTCTAAATGAGATACTTGGGGAATAAGAGCAAACAAAATCTAGATATCAAAAAGATAATTTCCAAATTGATGATTTACCTATGGTATAGGAATAAATTTTTGTATTTCTTGAGGAATTAACTAGACATCCACCAAATTGTGAAGTTGATTTTTTCATTTTTTTGATCCTTAATAAAAGACCGATATCAAAGACACTGTATAGAATATACACTGTGGAATAAGTGTATTTAAATAAAAAACTATAGGATTTGTGTGATAAGGGATTTATATTCCCTAGTGCTTCACATTGGGGATACCATAATATTTTCATTAATAATAATAATGGATATATGTGGAAATGCATTGATTATAGGTAAATAATTTTTTTATGAAAAATAAAATGTATCATTTACCTCACATTGATGACTTATTCAATCAACTTCATGGAGATTAATATTTTTCAAATATTGACCTTTGTTCTGGGTATCATCAGTTGTGAGTAAAGAAGGAATATATTCCAAAGACATCATTTTGAATGATGTAGGAACATTATGAGTTCATAGTAATTCCATTTGGATTGTCTGATTCACCCTCTCTCTATATGGATCTAATGAAAAAACTATTTGAGGAATATCATGATAATTTGGTTGTGGTATATATTGATGATATATTAGTGTACTAAAAGATATATGAGGAACATGATAATCACTTGAGGATCATTATTGAGACTCTTGGAAGAAAAGTGTTATACGGTAAATTTATAATGTCTGAATTATTTCTTTAGAAAGTTTATTTTCTTGACTATATTGTCTCCAAGGATGGGATCTCAGTTGATCATGTGAAGAAAAAGACCGTCAGAGAATATCATACACCAACGAACATAACTGAGGTATGTAGTTTCATTGTTTTATAAGGTTACTATTAGTGATTCATTCAGAATTTTTCATGTTCTTCTAATTCATTATCCAAGATTACTCTTAAAGGGGTTATGTTTATATTGATAAAGGAATATGAATAATGTTTTTAAGAATTTAAGAGGATATTATTGAATGTTCTAATTTTGACTCTACCATTGGGAAATGAGGAATTTGCAATATATAGTAATGCATCAATGAAGGGACTTGGTTGTTTCCTTATGTAGAATGATAAATTTTTTACTTATTCATCAAGGCAGTTAAAGATTCATGAACAAAACTATCCAACCCATGAGCTTTAATTGGTAGCTATAATTTTTACTTTAAAGATATGGAGATATTATCTCTATGTTGAAATATATGAGATATACATGGATTATAATAGTTTGAAATACAAATTTTCACATAAAGATATCAATATGAAGAAAAAAGTGAAGGATTGATCTACTAAAGGATTATTATTTTTTAATACACTATCACCCAAGGAACTAAAATAATGCAGTAGATACATTGATCAGGAAAGATCATGGATTTATAACAAAAAAGAGGATAAAAAAAGATATTATGTTCATGGGTCTAGTAAGGATAGATATAGTAATTATTAAGAAAGGGTAGAAATCACTCCTTTTTCAAATTATTAACAAACCATATTTATTAGAAAATATAAAAAGTTCTTAACTTAGTGATAAGAATTTTCAAAATAAATTAAACTCATGAATGATGGGAAATTGGCAGACTTTATTTTTTAATATGCTATTCTGAAATTTGGGAAGATTCTATGTGTTTCATCTATACATGAGATGAATATGTAATTATTGCATGATGCTCATAGCTCAAATTTCTATATACTCCTTAGTATCACCAAGACGTATAAATATTTGAAGGATCATTTTTTATGGGATAATATGAAGTGGTAAATTTTTAATTATGTGTTAAGATAATTGGTTTTCCAATGGGTGATGGTTGAGAAACAACATCATAGGGGAGTCATGTAACCCCTTACAATTTCTATGTAGAAATGGGATTATATTACTATAAAATTTTTCACTAGATTACCAAATACTCCTACAAATAATGATACAATATGGGTTATTTTTAATTGTCTCTCCAAATATGCACATCTCCTTGATGTAAGACAATATTTACCTCTGGAGAGCCTTGAATGACTCTATATTAAGGAAGTTTTAAGACTTCATGGTGCACCTATTTAAAAAAAATTTGGTTATGATCTATTATTCACATCAAAATTTTGGAAAATTAATCAAAATTATCTTGATATTGAGCTTCATTTCATTATTTCTTATCACCCTCAAACTAATGTAAATTCTTAAAGGACTATTCAAACATTATAAGACATTTTTATTTCATTATCTCTTGACTTTTAAGATATGTGGGATTAATATTTACCTTTGGTAGAGTTCACCTATAACAATGGATTCCATTCAAGTATTCAAAAGCTGTCATATGAAGCATTATATGGAAAGTGATTTTATACTCCAAATTGTTGAGATAAAGTTGGTTAAATAGATAATGTATACCCATAACTTATATAGGAGACAACAAAAAAGGTAAAGACTATTAAAACCCATATCAAGGTATCTCAAATCAAACAAAATAACTATAATGATAACCAGATAAAATATATGTAATTTTGAGTGGAAGATCACATTTTCTTGAAAGTATCTTCATTTAAGGGTTTTAGAAAGTTTGGTAAGTAATGGAAACTAAGCTCTAGGTATATTGGAACTTTCTAAATCCTAGAGAGTATTGTATTTTTCGATTACCGTTTGGAAATGCCACCAAGTCTCTCTAAAGTAAATGATATGTTTCATATATCATTGTTAAGGATGTACATGTTAGTACCAATGCATGTGCTCACCTATAAAGAAATAGAATTGGAACTTGATCTATCTTACTATAAAGATCCTATCTGGATTCTAGACACTATAGAATAAGCTTTGAGGAATTGGATGCCTCAAGTGTTAAAGGTACTTTTGAAAAATCATAAGATAGAAGAGACGATGTGGGAACCTGATGAAATTATGATGAGGAACAACCCAAATATTTTAACAAGGTCACATTATATAAATTTTGAGGCCAAAATTTTTTAATTAGAGAATAATGTAACACCCTCATACTTTATGATATATTTCTTCTTAAATAAATTCAATCTCTTTAATAGCTTGTGGTACATGCAACCCTGAGTATAAATGGATTTTGATATATTATATTCTTATAACCTATACATTAAGTTTTTGGTAATAAATTGGATAACTAAATTATGAAAAATATATGTTCTACAAATTTATAAATAAATTTGTTTCATATTATTTTTTTATAAATAAAAATAAAAATCATTTAATAGAAAAAGAAATTTTTTATGAAAAAATGTATTTTTTTTAAAGCGGTGTCATCGCGTTTTGCGCACATATTTTAAAATTAAATTTTACCAATTTTATAAAATTTATTCAGAAAAATTAACTTAATATTTGAAATTATAATTTAAAAATTAACTTAGATTGATTTTTTTATAATTTTCTAAAAATATTAATTTTTCGAAGAATAGTGAAAATATTAATTTTTATTGAAAACTTCTGTTTCATTTAAAAAATTTAAAATGATAAATTTTGATTTTAAATTATTTTAAAAGTAATTTTAGTTCAATTATATTATAATTAATCTACTATAGTTTAGTTTAATCAATTTTATATTTTTTTTATATAACAACTTTTAGTACTTAAGAAAACATTTCTTGAAACCCCATTTTTCAACACACTTGCAGGTTTAAGTTTAAATTAAATTATACCCCTTATCGGATTTGAATTTTAAAAAATGGATTCAATATTTTTAATCACAATAACTAATATTATTTAATAATTTCAACTTAATTTTTTTCATAAATAATAGTAAAAAAAAGTAAAATTTAATTTCTGTGGTTAGGGTTAAAACAGGTTTACTGGCGGATAAACTAATAAGATAGGGGTTAAAATTACCTAAAAACTTATATAATTTATATTTTATAGAAATTTATTTAAATTATCTAATATAATGTTTTATAATTATCCTTTTTTATGCTTTGGTGTGTGAAAATGTGGGTATAAGTTATTCTTTTCAAAACTTCAAGGTTTTTCCTCTCCCCCATTTATAAAAGGCCACCCCCTAGAATCCACTTTCCATACTTCAAAAGCCATTTGGTTCCGAAAATACCTACCCAAATAACTTAATAACATACCTACCCATGACCTAGAGTCCCTGGTTTGATCAAAAAACCCTTCTTGGAAGGATTTTGATGCAAACCTAAAGAGGTTGTCCAAAGAAGAAGTATTGTTCTTAACTGAGTGTTTATGTTTTATTTATTATTAAAACTACTTAAAATATTTTAAAAAAAAATAATGAAATAATACCATAAATATATAAAATATATTAATATGTTATTATGTTAATTTAATAACCTACATCCATCTCCACTTCCATCAAATGGTAAACGAAACTTTTGATTGTGTGTACGGCGGACTACCACCACGTGAATTGATGTAATTCATTTTCCATCACTTTATCTCAAGGATGGACATAATGATGTATTTAATGTGTATATATGATATTTATGAAATAATTTTACTTCTTGAATTAAAATATCCCATCTACCTTATCACGTTCTAATCCTTTGTAAAATGATAATGTCGCTCGTGCGTCAGTGTGGACTATCGCCTCCATGAAGCGATGCAGTTCTTTTTTCATTTTCTTTTGATGTGGGTGGTAATAAGGATGGATTTGAAGAAAATATATGAATTATATAATATAATAATGATTTTTAAAAGTTTAATTATCATTTACCTTTCTTTTTTTCCATCCATAAAAAAATGAAAATAATGTTTATGTGTATGTATAGCCTACCATCCCCATGAATAATATAACTCATTTTTATATATCTAACTTTTATGGACTATTATAAATAATTATATAATTAAAATATGTTATATTTATATAATTTTTAAAATTCTAGATATGATATAACTATGATCAAATTACAAGGACTGAAACTACTAAACCAAATCATATATGAAAAACAAAGCATTAATTACCCGTAATAGAAACTTGGAAAAAGAATTGTCAATAAATGGGTGATAAATGATTATAAGTAAATAATATATGGTTTAATATATATTATTATGGTTATTTAACATATTTATAATAAATATATATTTATTATACATGAGGTTCTAACAAGTATGAAGTAAATCTAACCTGATGTAAGGGTTTATTTCACAATCTCATCATTATTCGGGATTGTTTATGTTTACGTATCCCTTGGGGGAATTATTTGAAATTTATATCATAAAAAAATATTTTATTATCCTATTATTATTCATTAAATTTTAAATTAATATTATCATTTTACTCTCTTTTGTACTTCAAATAATTGATTATTCTCTTTAAAAAAAAATTCCTTTATTTGTCTCTTCAGTCAAAAATCCTTTCTCTTCCATACCCATGTTTTCTAAAAATATTTTCAAAAATATTTTTAACATTATAAAAATGATTTATTAAATACATTTTTACCCATGTTTTAATTTTTACAAAGTTCTTTTAAAGGAATATTCTTATAATTTTTACAAAATTCTTTGAAAGAAATCTTTTTATCATTTTCCAAATGATGTACTTTTTAACCTTTTTACAATAGTGTGAATGAAATGTTTTTTACTTATAAAACATGTACTAAATTACACACCATCATGACCACTCATTTATTTGAATATTATTTTACAATTTTATAAATTTATTTTCATATAAAAAAAATTCTTAATATTTGGGAAATATTTTAGACTTTAAATAAGTGGTTTCAAAGTGAAAAGGGTATTTTCCTCAATAAAATTTTCATTGATCTTCTTAGTGTTTTTTCATCTTTGTCAAAATACTTTGTTTAATATTATGCTTAGGATATGCTCTAATTATATCATCCTTATTATTTATTTGGATGGTTTATGATTAGTTTGACTGGGAATATATTAGTTCGGTACCATTCTTCATATTACTTTGGATGGTTTATGTTTATGTTTATTGATTAGGGTAATTATTAAAATTTCACATGTTAGTTTTTCAATATTAATGTTTATATTGTTTATATTTTACCCCTTTAATATGAGGAATGAATTGTACTTAGTATGTGATGGGTAGGGCCTATAATAACCCCTCGATGAATCGGTAGGTCTCATAAGAAAAACTAACATGGGTATTGGGCTGAGGCCTTAATCATTTATGTAAGATGTCTTGGCATGAGGTTTTGACTGTATGTTTATGATGTAAAACATTATGAATTACCTAATTATGATATTATTTATTTGTTTTCATGTCATTACAAGAGTATTTATGATATTCATTTATTAATTCTATATCATATGATAATTTATATGTAATTATTTGATCATAATTTATTCTGGCCATATTTTTCTAAATGTTCAAGTTAATGATTAAATGGAATGTGTTTTCCGTTATTTACCTAGCCATATTTAATATTCTTTAGTTATTCATGATATCTTCTATTGTATTCATACCCTTACTGGTCATGTGAACTCATCCCTTTCTTATGTTTCCTTTCCCCATGATTCAAAGAATTGTATTTTGATTCATATGAAGGAATATTCTAAAGTTAATAATGGTGTTCAAAGAAAATACTATATTTTATTTTATTTTCTCAGTTATAATGTGAGATTAAATTAAATATCTATTTTACCAAGACTACCAAACTATTTGGTACTTCTAGAAGTGATTCCTTTTTAAAGTTCCAATGTATTAAAGTAACCATTAGCTATGGTATACTAGGTATGGGTTCTTTATAGACACATAGTAGTGATATATAATTTACAAAGACTATGTAAAATTAAACAAAGTTTTTCAAAGGTTTTGTAAGATAAATCTATGGAATTGTGTAACATTTAATTTTAATTTTAACTATTTGTGTAACATTAAATAAGGATAGTTTATGAGTAATATTAATCTTGTATAGGAGTAATATATGGGTTTCAAAATGTAAAGACCCAACCCTAGTTTCTTGGAGACAGTTCCTTATAACATTAAATTTTCATGATTATAATAAATTTTTATCCTGAAGGAATGAATTGTTTTGTAGATTTTGAAAACCATATACATACATAAGTTCAACATTACAACTTGAAATAAAAAAACAACATAAAATTTACATTGGGAAAATACACCACTCTAAGATTATCCTTGCAAATCAATCATAATATACATCTTCATATCCTAGGAAAAAAATGAAACATAAGAAGTGGTGAGTTCATATGCTTGGTAAGGGTAATAAATATAGTGGAAGATATCATAAACATAAACATTAGGCATAGTGAATAATTTAAAACACATGAATTTAAAATTAATAAACTTGAACACATTATGGTAGGAATATGAGCTGAGTAAACATTTCCATAATATAAAATAATCACGGGTATTCTAATAGTAAAATATCCACATTAACTATGAATTTATAGCTTCATAATGAGTTAAATTTTTATAGTGGAAATTCTAAAATACATTATTAAGTCCTTTTCCAATACATCTAAAAATTATTAAGCCCTCATCCAAAACCATATCAAAAAAATGGGCAAGGCCTCTGCCATGTCCATATCTATTTGTCTTATGAGACCTACCGATGCATAGAGGGGTTATATAAGGCCCCACCCATCACATAATAAGTCAAATTCAATCCTCATTTTAATGGGGATAAACATAAAAAAATACATTCATATTGAAACTAACATGTGAAATGTAAATAACATTCCTCGAACATTAAGCATAAACACTAACCATTTAGAGTAAATTGGTGAATGATTTTAAGATAGCACATCCATATTAAAACTAATCATAAAAAATTAAATTAAATATGGTAGATGATATCATAAAATATTAATCCAAATAATACATAATAATCAACAAGAGTGTTGAAACATATGAAGATACTTTTATAAAATCATCGAGTAATTCTTGAGATAACTACTCTTTTACTTTGAAAAGAAGAGTTCTTTTGAAAAAATATTTATATAAAACCATAATTTAAGTAATATATTATTTTTGTAATAAAATGAGTGATTTTTTCAAGATAATTGTTTAGAAAAATAGTTTAAATAGTGCCCTTGAAAATAGGTACGAATTTGAGAAATTCCTTTGAATCGAGCTTGTATTTCGGGAATAATTTTTTGAAAGATCCTTTTAAAACATATAAATCCCCCTAAATAAAAGTAGTATTATAGTTGGTACACATATATAGAAAATCCACACAATATTTATGATGAGTAAATATTTATAAATAATAATTTAATTGAGGTAAGTAGAGAATAAGAGTAACTCGAATGAAAATGGAGGTTCAAGTAGAAAACCCTTACATTAAGTTTGAAGGTGTTCCTCACTTGATCTTAATGACATTAATAATAAAATTTAGGTTCATAAATTAATGATTCAATAACCTCTTATAAATTTAATTTATTTATTATAACCTTATTAGGTTCATTCAAGGCCTTTTGATGGGTTAAGAGATTCGATTTCATTGTTTGGGTGCGTTTTCTTCCTCGGATTTCATGATCAATTAACTTATATTCATGTACGGATAAACATGTAGAATGAGAATGGTTATACATAATTGAAGTTATATGTGATTATTTAACATACCTAATATTCCATAGTTATAAAATTCATTTGGTTATTTTGAGTGAAGATAAATCATTATATAAAACTTTAATGATAAATTGTTTGGGTTATTTGGCAATTTTTTATCACAAGGAACTAATTTTGAACTATATATTAATAAAATTTTTACAAAAATATTACATAACCCTAAATAGGATATATTACCTATATAATAATATGTTTCAACTGTAAAAATGGTTTTATGACCATAATTAAAGACGTTAATAGAAATTGAAAACCTGTCGTCCTTGAATGTGATAAATTAACACATCTCAGATAGTGTTTTCATTTCCAATATAAAATAAGGGGAAAGGAGAGATGATGATGAATTATTAAATTATCATAACAATATTACAATAAATTTAAGGTATTGGAGTTTTCATAACATATGGATAAGGAGATTTGAGGAAATAAAAAGAAAATAAAGAAACTCGAAATAAAAGAAATGAGAAGAGGAATTTACCTCTTGAAGTTATCTTCCTTGAGAGCCTCTTTTGGGTAGATTTTTTGGTCTTTTTATGAGAACAAGGTATTATAGACGTGGGTCAGGATCTTGGGATGATATTTGAGATGAATTTAGACAAGGAACAAGGCTTTATAAGAGTGAAGAGAATAGATAGTGAGGGGGTTTATAGTGGAGGAGAGGGTCACTACTGGAAAAATGACCTATACCCACGGTTCAAAATTCGTGGGTATAGCCCCCAAAACTGTGGGTATAGGCTATACCCACGGTTATGGGAACCGTGGGCTGGAACGGAGTCGGTATAGGGGTCACAACCTATACCCACGGTTCTACCGTGGGTATAGGGGGGTCAATGTTTGCAACAATGTTGTGCCCGCGTGGCACACACAGACCCCACGGTTTCAAACCGTTGGGTATTTGAATTCAAAAAAATCCTCAGAGGGGAATCGAACCTGAAACCTCGCAGAGCCTCAAGCCCGCGCCGCACCAAGCGACCAACCAGTCTATCGCCGTTATTGGTATATATTGATAATTTCATTTTAATATATTAATATAACAGTTATAATGGAAAAGAAAAGCCTTCCTGGTTTTGAACCCGCGCTTCAAATTCGATGCACAGTAACTGCGACCAACCGAGCTGGCTTCCCAATTGATATACGGATATAATTTTGTTTTCTTATAATAATATATCTTCTATAATCGAAAAATAACAATACGCGAGATTTCGAACCCGCGACCTGTGCTGAGGGATTTGAGGGAGTGACCAACTGACCTAAATATTTTATACGGTTTAATATTTGATATCCATATATTTATATTATTTCACATCATCTTTTCACCCAAGAAAAAATTCGGTCCCGCGTAATTTTTCATTCCCGCCATAACGCAGGAAAGATATACCCACGGTTTTGACAAACCGTGGGTATAGGTCTTTGAAAAATATACCACCTATACCCGCGGTTTTCACAAACCATGGGTATAGGTCTGTAGAACAACACCTATACCCACGGTTTTTCCAAGAACCGTGGGTAAAGGGGACCTATACCCATAGTTTTGGAGAACCGTGGGTATAGGTACCAATACTATCCCTATACCCACGGTTCCCAAAACCGTAGGTATAGGGGGGGCCTATACCCACGGTTCTATGTAGAACCGTGGGTATAGACCCATTTTCCAGTAGTGGGTGATTTTTCAATATCTTATTCATTATTTAATTATTTCCCTCAAGATAACCAATAGTGTTGATTAATGTGACCCAAAATAGTAATAAGTGCATGTGAGTTCTAACCAAGTGTTCTTACATCATCCATGATTCCAATAATAGTGAATTTAACTGATAATGTATATGTACGGTAAATTACCGTATTTTACTATTCATCAAAAATTTGAGTATTTTAGAATAATACCAAAAATTCATCCAAACCATTTTTTAACATTTAAAATTAAAAAATGAAACCCATTTTTTAAAAATAATTTTCTAAATATAATTAATTTAATTTTTAAATAAAATCATAATTTATTTGAAAAGTAACAATTTTAAAACTATAATTTGTTTTATATCACCTTGAAAATTTAATCAAGATCTCCTTATCTTATAACCTTAATACAATAAAATAATAATATGATTTACTATTCATAAGGGTCATATTACTATTCATATTAATATTCATACGGGTATGTTACTATTCACCAAAAACTAAGTATGTCTTATCAGACTCTAAAAATCTTATTGAACACAACTGTGTATGTCAATTTTTCGAAATTCAAATCACAGAAGTGGAAAAATTATGTTTATTGGATAGGTTATAATAAGTTATGTTTTATAGAGACTCAGTGTTTCATGAATTAAATATTAAATTTATTTGATAATCCTTGGGCTGTTACATTCTCTCCTCCTTACAAAAATTTCATCCTCAAAATTCATAGTTTTTTACCTCATAAAAAGATTTGGGTAGGTCTTCACAATAAGCTCCTCAGGATCCCATGTTGCCTCTTTGATTTTTTTATTTTTTCAAAGTACCTTTACCAGCTAAGTCATATGATTCCTCAACACATATTATTTAGTGTTTAGAATTAAGATAGGCTCTTTATAGTAAGATAAGTTAGGTTCCAATTCTATACCTTCAAAAGTGAGGACATGCATTGGGTCTGGAATGTACTTTATCAATAATGAGACATGGAACACATTATGTGATTTAGATAGGATAGGAAACATAGACAAACAATATGAAATAGATCCAATTCTCTCTAGGATTTAAAAAGTTCCAATTTACCTAGGGCTCAGTTTCCCTTTCTTCCCAAATCTTATAACACCCTTCCATGGAGATACCTTCAGGAAAACAAGATCTCCTACTTGAAATTCCAAATCCTTCCATCGATTATCATTATAGCTCTATTTCTTTATTTGAGCTTCTTTGATATGGGTTTGAATAGTCTTTACATTTTTTTGTTTCCTCCACATTATCTGGGCCCATAAACTTCTTTTCTCTAACTTCATCCCAATAATTTGGTATACGAAATCTCTTTCCATACAATGCTTCATATGGTGCCATTTGAATACTTTAATTGAAACTATTATTGTAGAAAAACTTCACTAAAGGTAAATATTGATCCCACATACCTTGAAAGTCAAGTGAACATGATATCAACATGTCTTATAAGGTTTGGATCTTCCTCTATGATTGCCCGTCAGTTTGAGGGTGATAAGCAGTACTTAATAGAAGCCTAGTATCCAATTTTTTTTGAAGTCCTTTCCATAATTTTGATGTAAATATTGGATAAAAATCAGACATAATTGATAGAGGTTCTCCATGAAGTCTCAAAAATTCATTAATATAGATTCGTACTAGTCTCTCGAGTGGAAAATCCCCCCTTATAGCGAGGAAATGTGAAGATTTTGTATGTTGATCAACAATTACCCATATTGCATCATTCTTTCTTGGAGTTTCGGGTAATCCAGTGATGAAATCCATGGTGATGTCATCCAATATCCTTGTAGTAATTTTTATATGTTGCATGACTCCTCTTGGATGTTGTCTTTCAGCCTTAACTTATTGAAAAACTAAACATCTTGATACATAATCAGCAATTTCCCACTTCATGTTGTCCCACCAGAAATGTTCCTTCAAATCTCTATACATTTTAGTTCTACCAGGGTGTATAGAGAAATTAGAGATATGAGCATCATCTAATAACTCCCTTTTCATCTCGAGTATAGAGGAAACACATATCTGCTTCCCAAATTTCATAATTCCATCTTCAAGCACAAAGTCAACCAACTTCCCATCATTCACACCTTTAATTTTATTTTAAATATCCTCATTATAAGACTGAGAAGTTTTAATAATTTCCAATAAAGATGGTTGGGAAACCAAATGTAAAATTAGTGATGTTTCACCTTCTTTGATAATTCCCATATCCATATTTACTAGATCCATAAACATTGGATCCCTTTCAATCCTCATTTTGTTTAGGACCCCATGATCCTTCATACTCAATGCATCAGCTACCTTATTTGCCTTTCCTGGGTGGTAGTGTATGGAATAATCATAATCCTTGAGTAGTTCAAGCCATTGCATTTGCCTCATGTTGAGTCCTTTCTATGAGAAGATACATTTCAAGCTCTTTTGATCTGTATATATCTCACATCTTTCACCATAGATATACTATCGCTATATATTCAGAGAAAATATTACATTTTCTAACTCAAGATCATGAGTAGGATAGTTTTGTTAATGAATTTTTAACTGCCTTGATGAATAAATAATAACTCTATCATTATGAATAAGGACATAACCAAGTACTTTCTTTGATTCATCACTATAGATCACAAATCCACCATTCCCTTATGGTAGAGTGAGGATCACATAATTCACTAATCTCCTCTTCAATTCTTCAAAAAATTCCCCACATTCTTTTGTCTATAAAAACTAAACCCCTTTATGTGTAAGCTTGGTCATTAGGTTGGATAAATGAGTGAAGTTGTAAACGAAACATCGATAACAACCTACTAAAACAATAAAACTATGCACCTCAATTATGTTTGTTGGAGTAGTCCGTTCTTGAATAGCCTTTGCCTTCAGAGGATCAACAGATATTCCATCCTTAGAGATAATGTTTCCAAGAAGGGAAACTGATTGAAGCCAAAATTTACAATTTCTAAACTTCCTATATAATTCATTTCTTCTAATAGTCTTCAGAATAGTGCGGAAGTGATTTTCATGATCTTCGTTGATTTTGGATTATACCAAGATATCATTAATAAATACCATCAAAAAGTCATCAAGATATTCCTTGAAAACTATATTTATTAGATCCATGAAAATATAGGGTACATTAGTCAGTCCAAAAGGCATTACTGTAAACTCTTAATGCCAATACCTGGTCTGAAATGTTTTCTTTGGAAAATCTTCCTTCCTCACTCGCAACTGATGATATCCAGATCGAAGGTCAATCTTCGAAAAATTTGGGCTCCAGGAAGTTGATCAAATAAATCATCAATAAAAGGTAGGGGATACTTGTTCTTTATTATTATAGAATTAATCTCCCTGTAGTCAATGCACAACCTCAGAGATCCATATTTCTTCTTAACAAAAAAGAACAAGGGCTACCCATGGAGAAACACTTGGGAAAATAAATACTTTATCACTAAATTCCTCTAATTTTTCTTCAGTTATACTAATTCCATAGTAGAAATTCTATAAGGAGTATTTGATATGGGTCTTTAACCATAAATTAAATAAATAGGGAATTCAACTTCCCACTCTGGAGGATGTCCAGGTAAATCCTCTGGAAAAACATCAATATATTCTTTCACAATATAAACATCCTCAATTTGAATATTTATTTCCTTTCCCATAGACATTTTATTCTCATCATCTCCAATAATTTCATTATGTAGATCTATTGGGGGTGGATCTATATAATATCCATATGATTATGTTTCTACTTTAAATATAAGGGATTATACATCGTTCTCAAAAATTGTAACCTCCTTCTTCTTGCAATATATTTCCGCATCATTATTCAAAATCTAATCCATAACAAGGATTATATCAAATTCAATCATGGGTATTATAATAAAATCAGCAGATAAATAACATTTATATTCCATTATGGGGACTTCCTGATACATCTTTGTCACAATGATACTCTCCTTAGGAGTTTTGACTGACAATGCTCTTATTAAATCAAATTGAAAATATCTAATTTTCTTGGAAAACTGGGAAGATATAAAAGAATGTGATGATATGGAATAAAATAAATCATTGGATAAGTTTGATTAAATGATTAAAGTACCTTCCATCACGTCATTAGGAAATTCAATATCAGCGGTTGTGATCTCATAATCTTTTCACTGCTCTCTTGGCCTTTTCTATGGCATGTTTCCTTAACGCTTTCTAAAATAATTATCATAGTGTCCCATTTCCCTAAAATTATAGCATTGAACATTAATATATTATTTCTTCCCCTTGAAATCACCAACATGATGGCATTTCTTTCAAACTTATAGCACACCCTTTTTCCTTTTAAGTAGGCACTAGGGTGTTTCCTTCCACAACTATCACGGGGTGGAAATTCAACTCTTCCCTTATTCCCCATTTCCTTATTTCTTTTTCTAGAGTTTTTAGTAACCCTATTATTTTCTTGATTTCCTTTAAATTTATAAGACTTAGAGAACTTGTTTTCTATATTGATATCACATGAGACTATGTCTTTATATGATGAGAATGTTTGTCAGACCAATTCCCATCAGAGGAACGACTTTAGGACATCAAATAATGAACCAATAATACTCCTTGGATAAATTATATAATATATATCATGCCTTTATAATCTTTTGAAGTTATCTTTATACTTTGAAACATTCTCATCTTCCTTTTACCTAAAATTTAGAAAATTCCTTTCCATATCTATTCAATGTTCATGAGGAAAGTATTTCTCTAAGAAAAGTTTTTTAAATTACCTTCATTCCATGTTTATATTTCTTCCTCATCATTTTTGTTTTGAATTAGTAACCAAAATTGATTAGAATCTCCTGACAGATGATAAATTATCATAACAACCTTCTCCCTTTCGTTACCTCTCAAGGTGAGAAATGTCTTCTTTAAATAACTTATCCACTATTCCACTAAAAATGGGTTTGTAGTCCCATTAAATGATAGAAGTTGTTATCGAATAAAGCTATCTAACATAGCTCCTACAAGTTGTGGATCTAGATTCTCTATATGGGTAAGGTTATTTTTCATAACTTGAGTATGTTGTCCCAATATAGTTAAAAGTTTCTCTGCCCCAATCGTAGATCCTGATCTAACATCATTATATTTCATAGGATGTAAATACCTACATGGGATACACATGTTCATGTGGTTTTCATTCCATCCACTAGGTACCATTTCAAAATAATGGTATAGACAAGATTATGTTATGAATTATAATGTACTATATTAACTTAGAAAAATACTTAACATAAATTGAAATCCTATGTAAGGCTAAACCCATAATCATAAACATAGTTTCTTTGAGGAAAAAATTAAATTTAAATCATTTATAATGGCTTGAAAAGAAAATGTGAATTAACCTAAGCATATCCTCCAAGATTATCAAACCAGGTGCATATTAATGCACCTTTTTCTGTACAAGGATACCCTAGGTCAAGCTCGAAACTCCTTATTATATTTTTCACTCCTAAGTATATCTGTTCCAGAACCATATCCACTTATAGTATCCAGACAGGGATGTATTTGATAGAAAGATCCACATAATCTATTTCTTACCAAAATTATAGGATATTCTTTTATACTTATCCTCAATTACTATCTTATAGTTTTTCCCTAATCTACATTTTCTAAATCTAGTTTCCAAGTTTTCTACTAAACATCCTCTGATACCAACTGTAATGACCCAACCCCAGTTGCCCAGAGATAGTGCCTTATTACATTACATTGGCATGATTACAAGAAATTTTTATCCTAAAGGAATGAATAGTTTATTAGATTTGGAAAACTAAATACATATATAAGTTCAAAATTACCACATTAAATGAAAAACAACATAAAAATTTCATTGGTAACATCCACCAATCTAAGATTATCTCAGCAAGTCCATCATAATATACCTCTTCATGTCCAGGAGAAAAATGAAACATAATAATAGGTGAGCTCATATTCTCATTAAGTGTTAAAAATACCATGGAAAATATCGTAAACATAAACTTTATGCATGTTGAATAATTGAAAACATGTTCCTTTAAAAATAATAAACTTGAATACATTATGGAAGGAATATGAGATGAGTAAACATTTCCATAATAAAACATAATCATGGGTATTCTACTAGTAGAATAACCATATGAATTATGAATTTATAGCTTCATAATGAGGTAAATTCACATTTTGGACATTCTGAAACATACAGCTAATGCCTCATCCAAGAAATCTAAAAATTATTAAGGCCTCGGTCAAAAAAAATCTAAAAAATGGGCAAGGCCTCATCCAGGTCCATATCTATTTGTCTCATGAGACCTAAAGATGCATCGAGGGGATATAGAGGGTCCCAACCATCACATAATAATTATAATGCATTCCTCATATTAATGTGGATAAACATAAACAATATATATATTCATATTCAAAATAACATATGAAATGTAAATAACTTTCCCTGAACATTAAGCATAAACACTAACCATTCGGAGTAAATTGATGAATGGTTTTAAGATAGAAAATTCATAGTCAAAATAATCATAAAACATTAAATTAAATATGGCAGATGATATCACAAAATATTAATCCCAATAATACATATTAATAAACAATAGTGTTGAAACAGATGAAGATACTTTTATAAAATCATCGAGTAATTCTTGAGATAACAACTCTTTTACTTTGAAAAGAAGAGTTATTTTTGAAAAATATTTTTATAAAACCATAAGTGAAGTAAGTTATTATTTTCATAATTAAATTATTTATTTTAGGAAGATAATTTTTTATAAAAACAGATTATATAGTGCCCTTTAAAATATGGAAGAATTTGAGAAATTCCCTTGAATCGGGCTTGTATTTTAGGAATAATTTTTGAAAGATCCTTTTAAAATATATAACTCCCCTAAAATTAAAGTAGTATTCTAGTTTTTACACATATTTATAACATTAAAAAATAATTTATTAGGAGAAAATATGAATAAATAATAATTTAATTGAGGTAAGTAGAGAATAAGAGTAACTTGAATGAAAATGGAGGTTTGGGTAGAAAACCCTTACCTTAAGTCTGAAGGTGTTCCTCACTTGATCTTAATGACCTGAATAATAAAATTTAAGTTAATAAATTAATGATTCAAGAACCTCCTATACATTTAATTTATTTATTATAACCTTATTAGGTTCATTCATGTCCTTTTAATGGGTTAAGATGTTCAATTTCATTGTTTGGGAGCATTTTCTTCCTTGGATTTCATGATTGGTTTACTTATATTGATGTACGGATAAACATGTTGAATGAGAATGGATTTCCAGAATTGAAGTTATATGTTATTAGTAAATATATAGAATATTACATATCTATAAAATTCATTTGGTTTTTTTGAGTGAATATGAATCATTATATTAAACTTTAATGATAAATTGTTTGGGTTATTTGGAAATGTTTTATCACAAAAAGCTCATTTTGATCTATAAATTAATATCATTTGTAAAAAAATATTAAATAACATTACATAGGATATATTAAATATATAATAATATGTTTCAACCATAAAAATTGTTTCATAACCATAATTTAATACTTTAATTGAAATTGAAAACCTGTCATCCTTGAATATGATAAATTAACACATCTCAAATGTTGTTTTCATTTCTAATATAAAATAATGGTAAAAGATAGATGATGATGAATTATTCCATTATCATAACATAATTCCAGTACATGTAACCTAATGGAGTTATCATAACATCTGGATGAGGATAGGTGAGGAAAGAAAAAGAAAATAAAGGAACTCGAAATAAAATAAATGAGAAGAGGAATTTACCTCTTGAAGTTATCTTCCTTCAGAGACTCTTTAGGGTAGAGGTTTTGGTCTTTTTATGAGACCAAGGTATTATGGAAATAGGGGAGGATATTTGGTGGATATTTGAGAAGAAATTAGAAAAGGAACAACTCTTGAGTGGAGTGAAGAGAAGAGGAAGTGAGGGGTGTAATAGTGGAGAAGAGGGGTGATTTTTTAATATATTATTCATTATTTAATTATTTGCCTCAAGACAACCAATAGTGTTGATTCATGTGATCCATAATAGTAATAAGTGCATTTTATTTCTAACCAAGTTTTATTACATTATCCATGATGTTAGGAATAATGAATTTAATTGATTATGTATATATATGGTAAATTACTGTATTTTAATATTCCTCAAAAATAAGAGTATTTTAGAAAAATCCCAAAAATTCACCCAAACCATTTTTTTATGTTTAGAATTCAAAAATTAAATCTATATTGTGAAAATAATTTTCTAAATATGATTAACTTAATTTTTAAATAAAATCACAATTTATTCAAAAAAGTAACAATTTCAAAACTAAAATTTGTTTTATATCACCTTGAAAAATTAATCAAGATCTCAATAACTTATAACCTTAATATAATAAAATAATAATATAATTTACTATTTATAAGGGTGATATTACTATTCATATTATTATTCATAAGGGTATGTTACTATTCACCAAAAACTAAGTTTATTTTATCAAACTCTAAATATCTTACTGAACGCAACTGCGTATGTTAGTTTTTTGAAATTCCAATAATAAAAGTAGAAAAATTATGTTTATTTTCTTCGTTATAATAAGTTTTATTTTTTAGAGACTTTGTGTTTCGTGAATTCAGTATTAAATTTATTTTGAAAATCCTTAGGTTGTTATACAAAAGCTATGTGAGATTGATCATAATGTTTTTTGGGTTTGAATAGTTAGTTCTAGGGGTTTTTTGAGATTGAACTTAGTAGGAAGGAGTGTATGTATGAGTGATCTATTTTTTTAAAGAATTATTTGAAATACATCATTGTGTTTTATATCATTGTTAAACAATATTTAAATGATGAGAATAAACATTTTTTTCACATCGGTATTTTCGGATGGTGACGGTTATGGGTTTCAGGGCTGGAGGTGGCAGCGGATCGTGTGGATCTATCATAGAAGTTGGTTGTTTAAACGGTCCTTGGTAGAATTGATGGATCTATCTGCAGAGTTTGGTATTCTGCTGCGGTTGGCGTGGATCTATCAGCAGAGGATGGGGTGGGGTGACGTGATGTGAGCGGTGGGGAGGTAGCTTCCTCTGGCTTACCATGGCGTTGGCAGCATGATTTTCCCGATGGTCTTGATGGATACTCATGGTGGATCTAGTTTTCATGATCGATGAGGATGGGTGGCAGGGTTATTTGTAGGCAGCGGTATGCATGTGGTGGTGGTGGCATCACGTGCATAGTGGTGGCCCCTTTTTTGGTTGTCGGTCGTGGTCGGTCATGGGTGGTGTTTTCCTATTTATGGTTTCATTTTTCTATTTAGGGTTTCTTTGCCTGGGATTTTCAGCATTGCCTTGATGAATTATTCATCATTAGACTATTTGGCCTTTTTTCCTTTGGTTGTGTGACATCTAGACTTCAGGCATGTAATGGGTTCTTCCTTTACCCATTCCAAAAGGGACTGCAGTAGTATTATAGCAGTACTGTAGTAGGAACTGTAATAGGAACTGTAGCAGGTACTGTAGTGGAACTGTGCAGTACTATAACGGGACTGTGCAGTATTGTAGCAGGTACTGTAGCGGGAACTGTAGCAGGCACTATTTGGCACTGTGCAGCCGGGACTATTCACCTGTTTGGGCCTTCGGGCCACTGATTTGGTCCTCGAGTCCTTTAAGGCCTTCAGGCCACCCAGGCCATCGGGTCAGTAAGGCCTTCGGGCCACCTCAAGGCCTTCAGGCCACCTTAAGTGCAGATGCAAACCAGACAACCTATAAGGAACAAGCTTCATAAAAATGATGAGCAAAGAGGATTTCACCATATCATAAGCTAAACGGATTTTAATAATGAGAGGGTATGGAACCTTCCATCAGGACAAGCCTATGCATGCAAAGGAAATCCTAGCCAAACAGCCATGCGAAGGTGGAGAGCTGATTTCACGATGAAGATGTTGGGGAGGATAAGTTCTAAGTAGTTAGTCTGGGTTTTATGTAATGTTTGAAGACTACAGTAAATGAATTACTCTAAGGCCTATGGACCATGTAATATTTATGCCTACGAGCCTTGTAAGGGTTCCACGTCACCCCTTAAAAGGTGGATTATCAAAAAATCAATAAAAAATGAAGGCCTTCAGGCCATTGGATGATGGACTAAAGAATATCTACTTTGATACAATATCATCTAGAGGATTATTGAATTTATTTTTCAATTTGAAATATATATTTTGTAATTATTAGGGATCCTATAAATTTTATAGGATACAAATTTTCATAGGTTATGGATTTTAACCTTCCTATAGATATTATAGTTTACTTTATGATATAGGTGATTATTAGATAATTTGTTATTCTCCGTCACACTCTCGTATATTTTAAGTCTTTATGCTCACAAAATCCCTTGTTTCTTTTTCTAATGGATTTATTTTAAGTGAGTTTTGAGTTATTTATTAATAATTTTCTAATATGAAAATTTCATAAAGGAAAGCATATTATGTATTTAGATATTCACTATTTTATATAGAATTAATAGTTTATGAGATATTATGTATGAACTTATCTCTTTTACACATTCAATAGAATTTATAAGTGAATCTTAGGTATCCAAGTGTTAAATATTATGTATTAAATCATATTGAGAATTTATTCAAGTAATGATTATTATGTATAAAGAATACCTCATAGTGATTCTTACATATACACTATAAATAATATTCTTATGTATTCATTGTGAAGAATAAATTTATTATTACATATTTCCTTAGAAGTATAAAAATTATTCTTATGTATAAAGATAAGATATTAAAATTTCAAGATAAATTTTACAAGAGATTTACACATACTGATTTATAGGAGATTTATTCAATTTTTAACTGGTTTTTTATAAATTCCATGACATTTTAATGGAATGTTAACCAATATTAATATAATATATTTTAATAAAGACTTAATTATTTCCAATGGGTGTTCATATTCCTACCTTCATTGATAAATTCAAGGAATTAATTGATATTTAGGATTTTAATTAATGATGCAATGAAAAAGAAATAAATATATATATACTAATATAAAAAAATCAAAATATATTTTTTTGGAGTGAAAATTTTAACTCTTATAAAAGAAATTTTGTTTTTGTTACTCGATATTATGACCATTGAGCAAGGTTAAATAATTTCAATTGTTATTATGTTACTCTATAAACTAAGAATTTAAGAAATAATAATGATGAATTTATTGTTTTCTCATGTTTACTAAAGATTCAACAATTGAATTAGGATCTTTTTAGAGATACACTTTGGATACATATTATTTCACTAGATAATATTTTCTTACTTTAGATTATGATCTATCACAACTTTGTGTTGTTGAGTTTCAACAATCTATATCTTTTTTACTTATTTCCTATTTTCCACACTTCTTGTGTTAAGTGTGTGAGTGAGAGAAAGTATAGGTCTTATTGTTATTGTAATATAGAGATCCTAATTAAAATATATTATAACCTGTGCTATGAATTAGATTCTTTTACCCAATTGTAGGGTCTTAATAAAATCATTATACCTACATTGGGTGTTGGTGGAGTAGAGTATGATAATTTTCTAGAAAATGTAAAACTATTATAAAACCTACCTTGTCTTCACTTTTTATTTATTTATTTTGGATACAATATATATTTTAAAGAGGAGGATAGTTCAAGAGATTTATTTAAATGGAGAAGTTTAAATAGTTAAAATTATTAAAGGTGGAATTTAAGAACTCAATTATCCTTCCTCTATTTTGAGTCATTATTATTAATAAACTAGTACAACACTTATTGTCAAAGAAATACTTTGAGTTATCTATACTTTATACTTAATTTTAAAGTATTATTCTTTTATTTATTTTATTATTGATCTCAGAAAAGGTATATCAATAGTAAGAGCACCTTATTTTAATGATGAGAATTATGGATGCTGGAAAACTAGAATGATTATTTATGTGAATAATATTTTCTTGAAATTTTACATTAAGGTGGTTAAATATAAAAAAATTAAATTATTGAACCTAAATTATGTATTGTTAATCAAGAGGTATATTATGGTCTATATTTTAAAAAATAATAATGTTATCATTTTTGTATTTGTTCTTTATGAGGTAAACCCAGTTTCTCAAATGTGCTACAAGTTATGATATGTGGGGAAAAATTCTTGTGAAGTTACAAATAGTGTGATATTGTTAAGGAACTAATTTAAAGTTTTAAACTTGTAGAATATTTTATGGAGAAAGTATCACTCATAATAATAATATATTAACCAAGATGGTCAATAATGTTTTTTCTTTAGGAAAAACAATATATGAATGAAACCAATGTTATAATGTTTTAAGAGTTTTACCTACTATATAGAGTGGTATCACTAATGAAATTATATTTTCCACACAACTTAATGATCTGAAAATAAAAAATTTGATTGGAACACTCAATGTGTATAAAGATGAAATAAAAGTTAAAGTTGATGATCATATGTGAGTTAAGAAAGATAATGTTTCTATTAAATTTTTTACTTCAAATAATGAAAATAAATTTAAATAAATATGTCCCAATTCATCTAATAAATTAATATATATTGGTTTAAATTTTAGTGATGAACTTGATAATATTTCTATAAGATTATATAAGCTATATACAAAAATAAAGGTTTTAACCAAATCCTTTAAAAAATTCAAAAAAATGCTAGAAGTATAAAGGAAGTTAGATGTTATAAATTTAAAAGGATTGGGAATATCAAACCTGACTTCTCTTAACTAAAAAAAATAAGATATCTAAAAAATGCTTCATAGAAAAAAATACCATGAGAATAAATTAAAACAAGCTATTAATGCTACTTGGATTGTTTCTAAGGATTCTAGTGATGAATAAAATTATAGATATGGAGTTGAGTAATCAAACCAACTAGTTAATATGTCTTTTAGGAAAAAAAACTAAAGTGGTGTCATTATAATCACCTATATATAAATTTAAAAATTAATTTTTTTATGATTTTAATGATTATTATTTCATTCTTGAAGATAAATTCAATTATTTAAATAAAAATCATAATTCTCTTAATAAATATTATTATTTTTTTATTACTGAATATGATACCCTACCTAATTAGTTTTTTAGAATTAAAATCTAATTGTGATAAATATGGATCATCTTTTTCTATAAATAATAGTATAATTAAAAATTCTTTAGCTAAAATTGATGCATTGAAATTGGTTGCTAGTAATTTTACTCAAGGGAAGAAATATATCAATAAGATTATAGGAAGTAAAGATCATGATAAAGTTAAATAAGGATTGGGACATGATGTATAAAAGATAAGGATTTATAAAAAATATATTTTTCATGGTTAAAATAGAAAAATAAGGTCTATTGTTTTTTGTTTTCATAGTGGTATTATTAGAAATTATGCTAGTGATGGTTGTATTAAAGTTCCTTAATATTTAGTGTTATGTGTAAGAACATGTGACTTCTTTTCAGGTATGAGTTTCTTTTATTGTGTTTTTTAGAAAAAGAGGAGAATTTGGAAATTTAAGGAGTACACGTCGTGTACTTTTGAGTACACATCATGTACCCAGTTGTTGTGGGTGATTGTGTACTGGCCATGTAATGGCCGAGTACATTGACGTGTGGGATGACCAGGATACTACCTAAATCAGAGGTCGTTTAAGTCAAGTACACGCCATATATTTTTAAAGAACATGTCAGGTACTTTTCTTTTTAATTGTTATATCGTACTGGGGTCGCATCTCGTTCACAGAAACCCCTCCTTCTTATCCTGTCTCATCCAGGAGAGACTAAGGCCAACAAATCTTCTCTGAGGCCCTGATTGATCATCCGTTCTCCGATTCAACTATTGTCTATTGCATTGGGATCTCCATGGTGATCTCTTCCTTCTTCTAAAACATTGTTCCTTGATTTCTTCTATTTCTTAGGATATCCTCGGTTGAGTGTTTTTTGATGTTTTTGTAGATCTACTGCATTCTAGGTCAATTCAAGGGATGACGCTAGAGTATATCGATCGTATAATGTCGAGGTAAGTGGTTTGTGACTTATTGTAGTTAGTCTATGAATATTATGTGCAAAAGTTACCAATACCCTAGGTTGTGAGTGCTTTCCAGAGGGTTACTTGTCTTTTAACATGATGAGGCTTGCATGTTTAGGGATTTTATCCCTATTAATTCCTATTATGCCTTGTGTGCTTGAGTAGATATTGTTTGATTGTGAATAGGCTTGTTTTCCATGCTATGGATGTGTTTCCCATGCTTGTTTTGATATTGACTGTTTGGTCTAGCTTTGTCGGTTAGGCTGCTTACTTTCCATGCCTAGTGTTGTTAGGAAGGATTGATTTATTTGATGTTGTTATATGCTTGTAGTTATTTAGCCAAGTAGTTCTTGTACATGATTGACTTACATAGGGATGTGGGAACCTAGTGTAGTTAGACCATAGGGGGGATGGATGTTGAGGGATTCCCCTGAGTGTCTGTTTACTTTTCCCGTTGCGAGACCATATAGGGAAGGATGTGAGTGCTCCCTAAGAGTGTCTGTAGTTCCACATTGAGAGACCAAAGGGTGAATTGGACGTTGATTGCTTCCCTAGAGTGTCTGTAGTTTACTAATAAAAGTCCACAGGTGGAATTAACGGTGAGTGCTTCCTCATAGAGTCTTTGCTAAAGCGGAACCAAAGGGGTTATATTGTGAGTACTTCCTAGAGGGTTTCTTGTGTTTGATTGGTTGAACTAGAGGTGTTATGTTGTGAGTACTTTCCAGAGGGTTACTTGTCTTTGAACAAGATAAGGCTTGCATGTTTAGATATTTTAGCCCTGTTAATTCCTTCTATGCCTTGTGTGCCTGAGTAGATGTTGTTTAATTTTGAATAGGTTTATTTTCTATGCTATGGATGTGTTTCCCATGTTTGTTTTTATATTGACCATTTGGTCTAGATTTGTAGGTTAGGCTACTTACTTTCCATTCCTAGTGTTGTTAGGATGGAGTGATTTATTTGATATTGTTTTATTCTTGTAGTTGTTTAGCCAAGTAGTTCTTGAAATCTATTATCCAAGTAGTTATTGAGGTTTAATTTGGCTGTTGAACATTATTGTACATGATTGACTTACACAGGGATGTGGGAACCTGGTGTAGTTAGACCATAGGGGGAATGGACACTGAGGGCTTCCCTAGAGTTTTTTTTTTTACTTTTCACATTGCGAGACCATAGGGGGGATGGATGTGAGTGCTCCCACAGAGTGTTTGTAGTTCCACGTTGAGAGACCAAAGGGTGAATTGGACATTGGGTGATTTCCAAGAGTGTATGTAGTTTATCAATAAAATACCACAGAGGGAATTGATGGTGAGTTCTTCCTTAGAGAGTCTTTTCTAAATCTGAACTTGAGGGGTTATACTATGAGTACTTCCTATAGGGTTTCCTGGGTTTGATTGGTTGAACTAAAGGGGATAGGTTGTGAGTAATTTCTAGAGGGTTACTTTTATTTGATTAGATGCTTACTTGATATATGAAAATGAATGAAAATGAATTGTAGTATTGTTTGATTTTGAGTACTTCCTTATTTACTGCTTCATTTTTCTTATTGTCTGTCATATATATTCATAGACTGTTAGGCACAGATCTTTGGGTGGTTGCCTACTGGGATTCGTCTCACGCTATTTTTAGGTCATGCTTTTGGTCCCAAACAGATTATATTTCTATAGGTATAGATAAGGGAAAGCGCCCTTCTATGACAGGTACTTGACTGCTGTGGAGATGGAGAGCATAGGACCAAGATGAGGCTTACGATGATGCTGGAGTTTATTTTTTTTCTTCGTAATTTGGTTTAGTACTCTATTTCAGCATTGTGACTTGTTTGGATGATTTCTTAGACATATTTATCATGAATTATTTATATATATGTGCTCCAGTTGGTTATTACTTCCAGTCTTCTGTTGTTTACTTATTGCATGTTATTACTACTTCCACTATTGTTATTTATTTCTTTCCACTGGATTGTTCTATCAATGAGGGCATTATTTCCCCACTATCACACCAAACTCCCTCGCTACTAGTCGGTAGCCTCTAGAATTTGGGTAAATGATCTTGAGGCCATGTGACCAACCATGTAAGGGGCACCTTTGGGCGGCACTCGGAACCGAGATGTTGCAAAGTGGTTTCAGAGGAATTATTTTCTTCTTGACTTACTATTTGGAGCATATAGTCAAGTATAGGATGGAATAGGTAGTTGGTAATAAGTTGTTCCCATCAGTAGCTAACCCGTGTATAGGGAAAATCTAATTTACATTAATTATTGCAATTTTTCTAGTTTTCCAATTATTACAGTTGATTTGATTTCACTGTTGGGTGATTCACATGTTTTGTGTTGTTATCATTGATATTATTGAGGTTCTATTTCTATTGAAATCTGATGAGATGAGTGTATTCCATCTCATTCATCATATAGGAACTTGCTATAGATTACATGTTATGTATTATTTCCATGCCATTTAGGGTGCATTACTGATTTCATTTTGTTGTGATAGATGTTTTTATTGATATTAATGATGTTGTGATATATGTCTTGATATAATACTTGCTATTTTATAGGGTATTGAATTGTGTAAGGTTTTGTTTGAATGAACGCAAAACTTCGGTTCTTGAGGTGTTATGGGCCCTCATGGATCCAAATTTGGTGGATCATTGCATTGTTATGTTTGTATATGAAATGCATAAGATTCAAAGATTTGATTCGTGAGGAGTATGGTCCCTCAAGAATCAGAATTTGGAACTTAAATATTTTATTCAGTGTTTTTATGGGCTTCCAGAGTAGTTTCTGAGGATTACTATTTGGAAAAAACCTATAATACATGGTATGTATTGCAGAATACATGCCATGTGTCCTTCTATTCAGGAAGGAACTATTTTTCTTAAGTACATGTCATGTTCTTTATGTATACGCCATATAGTCTCTAACAGTGTTACTGGTTGTGTGGGAAGAGACATGGGGTTGGGAAATCCTTGGAGGAACACACTATGTACTAGACATACATGTCGTGTTGTAAGGACCGTGTGTCCAGCCATGTGACCAATGATGCGGATGGATGAAACTCGGGTAGTACACGTCGTATCCATATTAAACACACTGTGTAGGGTCAAATGTGTAACCGGCTGTGTGGCTAACGACATGGGTTAGTGAAATATTTCTAGTACATGTCGTGTGTAGCAAAAAACTTGCAGTGTAGCCTTTCTCTAGGAGAACTGTGTGGGTCAAGCCATGTAGAAGAACTCGGGCAGGGGAAGAGGATTCAAGTACACATCATGTGTCAGGACAACACATCATGTGTATGGGGTGTTTCACAACCTAGGCTGGAAAAAGTACACGTCCATTTGAAATCTTAAGGGAACATTCCATGTAGGATTTCTACATGCCATGTATCCACCTTTTCAAAATCTTGAATGATTTCTTTATCATGTTCCCTTATTGCACTTCTAAGTTTCATTCCTTGTTAATCTTGAGCTAAGGTGTGCGCTTGACCTTGCAGATTCATGCCACCAAGACGTCCTCTAGTTGTACGCCAGATTTAGGGTAGTGACCAGACACCGGACATGGTAGATCAGGGATTACCAACAGATCCTCCCATCATACCTATCTTAGCACCATCCATTATTCCGGACATAGGTTCGGACACATAGTTCCGAGAAGGCTTTATGAGGTTCATGCATACCTTCAGGGGAGTAACGCATCCTGCCCCGTCTATGGCAGAGTTGACGTGGGTCTTTCAGCAGTAGAATCCTCCCACCTTCATAGGGGATGGAGGACCTCAGGCTGCTGAGTCATGGTTAAAATCTATGTTATCTATCTTCGGACATCTGAAGATGCCTCCAGAGATGAGGGTGAAGCTCACTTCTTATATGCTTTGGGATTCCTCCAAGAGATGGTGGGATGTGATCTCACTGGCAGGACGCCAGTAGGTTATGGCATGGGATGAGTTACAGTGTACCTTCTATGATTACTTCTCCCTAGAGACTTTGAGGTATGATCAAGCCTGAGAGTTCATGGTTATAGAGAAGGGTACTCTTTCAGTTATGGAGTATTCTTCTCACTTCATAGAGCTTCAGCACTTCACAACCATCCTAGGAGGTGATGAACTATTCCTGGTATCTAGGTGGTGTGCTACCAGTGTGGGAAGAGTGGGAATATGAGGCCAAATTGCCCGAGAGACCCAGTGGAGTGCTGATCTTGCAGCAAAATGGGTCATCTTCAACGGTTCTGTCAGTTTTTCTCACCAGTAGCTGGTGATAGAGGTTCTGTTTTGACTCCTCATACTGAAGTAGGGCCACCAGTTTCTCATTAGTCTGGGAACTAGAGTTCTTCTGGTCATTTAGGCTGAGGTGGAGGTCATGGTCATGGTATCTAGTCGGTAAACTTTCAGCGACAACAGGGTGGATCAGCTTAGGGTGGTCAGGTAGGGTCGAAGGGTTGTGGTACAGGCTAGACTTTTGTATTGGAGCAGACACAATAGGAGCAGGTTCCCGGACCCTCTACAGTTTGAGGTACGATTCTAGTTTCCTCAGTTATAGCTTCTGTACTTTTCGATACGGGGGATTCCCATAGTTTCATATATGTTGCGTTTGTGGAGAGCCTTAAGCTATGAATCTTTTCTTCTGTTGATGTCTTGATGTTAGACACTCTATTGGGGACTATAATGGATAGTGTACGTCAGTGCAAGGAGTTCCCTCTTGAGGTTGGTGGGTGTCACTTCTCATGGGACCTCTATGTCCTAGAGATGATACGCTATGATGTCATTCTCAGAAGGGACTAGTTAGTTCCCTTCTAGGCTTCTATCAATTTCTATCATCATAGGGTGAGTTTCATATCACTAGAGGACTGTTTGTTCTTACATAAGGGGGAATGGGATATACAGGTGAGCAGAACAGGACATGAGCATCATGGGTTAGGAGGAGTTACAACATGGATTGCTAGTTTATATCTGGATGACTAGGGGACTTCACAGATGGACTTTCCTCCAGTGATGGATCATTTCAGGGATGTCTTCCCAAAAGAATTTTCAGGTTTTCCTCCTGAGTGAGAGGTATACTTTTCTATTGAGCTTGTTACAAGGGTGTAACCAGTGTCCATTCCTCCTTATAGGATGGCTACACCGGAGTTATAGGAGCTTAAAATGTAGTTGGAGGAGTTACAGGAAAAGGGTTTCATATGACCCAGTACTTCTCCTTGGGGTTTTCCTTTCCTATTTTCAAATAAGGTAGATGGTACCCCCAGACTTTGTGTGTATTAACGAAATTTGAACCAATTGACAGTCAAGAACCGATATCCCTTTCCAAGGATTGATGATCTCTTTGATCAGCTTCATGGAGCCCGGGTGTTCTCTAAGATTTACTTGAGATCCTGTTATCATCATTTTCACGTTATACCATCTGATATACCTATTACAACATTTTGGAGCATGTATGGTCTATACGAGTATGTGGTTATTCCATTAGGTCTCACGAACGTGCCTGTAATTTTCATAGAACTAATGAACTGAGTGTTCCATACATACTTGGATTCTTTCGTGGTAGTCTTCATGGATGATATCTTGGTGTACTCTCACACTCGACACGACCATGATACCCATCTTGAGATCATTTTGAGTACATTGAGAGAGAACCAATTATATGATAAGCTCTCAAAATGCCACTTTTGGATGGATCAGATTCACTTATTGGGTCATGTTATCTCAAAGACAGAAGTATCAGTAGACCCAGAGAAAGTAAGAGAAATAGTTTCATAGGAGTATCCAAAGAACGTCTTTGATTTGCAGAGTTTTCTAGGGTTGTCTGGATACTACAGATGTTTCATACAGGACTTTTCATGCTTAACAACGCCACTTGAGGACTTGACTAAGAAGGGTGTGAAGTACTTGTGGTTAGATTCTTTTGAGTCAGCCTTTCAGGTGCTAAAAGGGAGGTTGAATTCAGCATTGATACTAGTTTCTCTAGAGCTGGGAAAGAGCTATACTATTTACTGTGATGTATCAGGTATCGAGATAGGGGTAGTGCTTATTCAGGGGGAAGGCATTGTTGCATATGGGTCTCGGCAGTTGAGGCCACATGAGATAAATTACCCGATGCACGATATTGAGTTGGTTACGGTTGTTCATACAATCCACTGTTATAGACATTGTCTTTTGAGAGATAATTTAGTGGTTTTATCCAATCAAAAAAGTCTCAAGTATATCTTTACACATCATGATTTAAATTTGACATAGTAAAGGTGGGTTAAGTACCTTCATCCCTTTGACTTTGATATTTCCTATACGCCTAGGAAAGGCAACGCATTGGTTAATGCATTGAGAAGGAGAACTCAGATACAGGCGGTTCAGGAGGCTAGTAGTGAGTGGTAGATTATGTATCTATTATATGAGATGCATTTGGAGGTTCAGAATAGACATGGGCAGACGTTTATTTCTTATATGGTTGTTACCTCTACTCTACTTGATCGAGTGCGAATGAGGTAACTATCAGATTCTAAAGGTCTAGTCCTGTGGGAGAGGGTGTTAGGGGAGGACCCAATTGCTAGATGGACCATAGGCGAGGATGATATCTTTCATTTTCATGGGTGAATATGGGTGTCAGAAGACATACGCGAGGAGATGATGTGGGAATTTCATTCCCCAGTTTGGGCATTTCGTCCTGGTGTCACCAAGATGTATCGAGATCTACACCATCGGTATTGGTGGCTAGGTATGAAGAGAGATGTTGCTAGTTTTTTCATGAGATGTTCCACCTGTCAGTAGGTGAAGGCAGAGCATCAGCGACTAGCAGGTCTTTTTTAGCAGTTACCCATTCCCGGGTGGATGTGTAATGAGGCCGCAATGAACTTCGTGACAGGCTTACCGAGGTTGCCTCGAGGGAACGATGTAGTTTGGGTTTTCATTGATAGAATCATGAAGGTTTCTCACTTCTTTCTAATCAAGGATACCTTCAGTGTTGATGAGTTGGGAAGGTTTTACATCTGAGAGATTGTGCACTTACATGGGGTTCCACACTCTATCATTTCAGATAGGGATGCTTGTTTTACTTTTCAGGTTTGATAGGGACTACAAAGGGATTTGGGTATACAGGTACTTCTGAGTACAACTTACCATCCCAAGACAGATGGCCAGTCCAAGCGTATGATATAGGTGTTGGAGGACATGCTTCGAGCATGTGTCCTATATTTTGGTGTTTCTTGGGAGAGGCACATACCTCTAGTGGAGTTTTCATACAATAAAAGTTTTCAAGCGACTATTCAGATGGAACCTTACGAGGCTTTGTATGGTAGGCCATGCTGATCACCCTTATATTGGCTAGAGGCAGGAGAGACAGCTATGCTGGGACCTCATCTTGTCGAGGAGACCACAGAGTAGATAGAGTTGATTCAGAAGAGTACTACTACTGCATACTCATGATAGAAGTCTTATATTGATCTATGGAGACAACCTCTAGAGTTCAAAGTCGGAGATCAGGTTTTTCTACGTGTCATACTGAGGTTGGGACACTGGAGGATTAGAAGATACGTCAAGATTTCACCGAGATATGTTGGACCATTGGAGGTTTTGGAGAGATTTGGGATGGTTTCCTATCGGTTATAGTTACCTTACAGGTATCGGTCTATGCATGATGTTTTCCATGTTTCTCAGCTATGGCATTACTTCTCATATCTGTCTCACATTTTTCAACCTGAGGAGGTTGAGTGAAAAGTGTACGCCTCATTCGAGGAGCATCCTATCTGGATTGTTAATCGCAACATGATGGTTCTCCATGGCCAGTATGTTCCTCTGATATGATTAAAAATGGTAGCATGGGCGAGTACTAGATGAGACTTGGGAGAGGGAGACCGATGTACGATCATAGTGGTCGAAGCTGTTCGAGAATTCTTCTTCTACACCTCCTTTATAGGGAAATTCGAGGAATAATTTATTTAAGGGGGATGTGTGTAAGAACCTAAACCTTCCTTTCAAGTATGAGTTTTCTTTTCTAGTTTTTTTAAGAAAAATAGGAGAATCTGGAAATTTAAGGAGTATACGCCGTGTACTTTTGAGTACACGCCGTGTACCCGGTTGTTGCAGGTGACCGTGTATTGGCTGTGTAACGGCCGAGTACATGGCCATGTGGGGTGAAATAGAGGCCAGTTAAGGAAATTACATGTCATTTATTTTTACAGTGCATTCCATGTACTTTTATTTTTAATTGTTATATCAGACTGGGGTTGCATCTCGTTCACAAAAACCCCTCCTTCTCAGCATGTCTTGTCCAGGAGAAACCGAGGCTGAAGAATCTTCTCTAAGGTCCCGATCGATCATCCATTCTCTGATTCAACTATCATTTATTGTATTGGGATCACCACAGTGAGCTCTTCCTTCTTCTAGAACCTCGTTATTTTATTTCTTCTCTTTCTTGAGATATCCTCGGTTGAGAGTTTTTTGACATTTTTATAGATCTAACACATTCTAGGTCAATTAAATGGTTGACTCCAGAGTATATTGATCATAAAATGTTGAGGTATGTGGTTTTTTACTTTCTGTAGTTATTCTTTGAATATTATGTGCAAAAGTGCCCAATACCCTAGAACGGGGTATTGTGTGTTTAGGGATTTTAGCCCTGTTAATGCCTGTTATTCCTTGTGTTCCTGAGTAGAGGTTGTTTGATTGTGAATATGATTATTTTCCATGCTATGGATGTGCTTCCCATGTTTGTTTTGATATTGACCATTTGGTATAGCTTTTTCGGTTTGGCTTCTTACTTTATATGCTTAGTGTTGTTAGAATGGAGTGATTTATTTGATGTTGTTATATGCTTGTAGTTGTTTAGCCAAGTAGTTCTTGAAAGCTGTTATCCAAGTAGTTATTAAGGTTTACTTTGGATATTTAACATTGTTGTGCATTATTGAATTATACAAGACAGTGGGAACCTGGTGTAGTTAGACCATTGGAGAAATGGATGTTGAGGGATTCCCCAGAGTGTCTGTTTACTTTTCATGTTGTGAGACTATAGGAGGATGGTTGTGAGTGCTCCATCAGAGTGTTTTTTGTTCCATGTTGTGATACTATAGAGAGAATTGGATGTTGAGTGCTTCCCCAAAGTGTTTGTAATTTACCGATAAAAGACCACAGGGGTAATTGACGGTGAGTGCTTCATCAAAGAGTCTTTGCTAAAGCTGAACCAGAGGGGTTAGACTGTGAGTAATTCCCATAGGTTTGCTAGTGTTTGATTGGTTGAACCAAAGGGGATAGGCTGTGAGTACTTCCTAGAGGTTCACTTGTATTTGATTAGATGCTTACTTGATATATGAAAATGAATGAAATTGAACTGCAGGATTGTTTACTTTTGAGTACTTCCTTATTTACTCCCTCATTTTTCTTATTTCATTCGATATATATTCACTAACAGTTAGGAATAGATATTTGGGTTATTGCCTACTGGTATTCATATCACACCATTATTAGGTCACGCTTTTGGTCCCAAACAGATTATATTTCTACAGGTATAGATAAGGGCAAGCGCCTTTCTATGCCAGGTACTTGACTACTGTGGAGCTAGAGAGCATAGAACCAAGTTGAGGCTTGCGATGTTGCTAGAGTTTTTTTTTACTTTGGTTTAGTATTGTATTCTATCATCGTGACTTGTTTGGCTACTTTCCTAGACATATGTATCATGCATCATTTATATATATGTGCTTCAGTTGGTTATTACTTCCAGTCTTCCATTATTTACTTATTGCATGTTATTACTACTTCCACTATTATTATATATTTATTTCTACTACACTACTCTACCAATGAGGGAATAATTTTCCCACTATCACACTTGAGGCCATCATTTCTAGTCAGCAACCTCTAGAATTAGGGAAAATGCGCTTGAGGCCATATGACCAACCGGGTATGGGGCACCTCCGGGCAGCACCCGGAACAGGGGCGTTACATTAAAAATGTATAAATTTGTAAAGATTTTTTAAATATTAAATCTTGAATTTATACTTGATGCAAGAATAATAAGTTACCTAAATCTTTAATTGCTTACACAGCTAGACCCAAAAGTGTATGAGTACCAAAACACCTATTTGTTTTATATTTTTATAGTGAAGGATCCCCAAAATAGAAATTCTAAATGGTCTATGGATAGTTTTTTCTTGAGACATGTGTGTAGATAATTCCCAAATTTATATTTTTTATTAGAAAATGGTGAAGTTCATGTCACATTTGGAGACAATGACAAAGAAATAATTATTATATTTAGATCTATTCAAAATCTAGAATCTATCCCTATCGATAAATTTCTATATGTTGAAGGTTTAAATAATAACTTGATAAGTATTTATGAAATATTTTATGATGGTTATTCAATTTAATTTTCTAATAATGTTTATTTTGTTTAAAAATATAGATCACAATGATTTAAATCACCTATAACTGAAAATGTATATACTTTAGTTATTGATTTTTTGTGTAAAAAATATAAACTATTTTAATTCTAAAATTAATGAATCTAAGATTTATATTAGAATATTAGATATTTTAATGTTTATTATTTGAGAAATTATTTTAAGAAGATTTTGATTTTTGATTTTCCTTATCAAAATTTTGATGAAAACAGTCTATGAAATGAATGTCAAATTGGAAAGAAACATAGAAAATATTTTAAATCAATCAATGAGGTTACTAATTGTAGATCTCTAAAACATATCCACATGCATTTTTTGACCTATTAGAACCACAATCCATAGATTAAAGTCTTTTGTTTTTTTATGATTTTTCTAGATTTACTCAGGTTTACTTTTTAAGGATTAAAAGTGAATCTTATGTTGTCTTCATGAATTTTGTGTGAACTAGTTTAAAATTAAAAGGATTCTAATATTACTTCCTTGTGAAGTGACCTTGGAGGAGAATTTAAAAGTAATAAGATCAACTCTTTTTTTAAAATTATGGTATTAAACCTAAATTATTTTTCCCTGGAACACCCCCAAAAAATGGTGTTGTTAAAAGGAGAGTAATGGTACTTTATAAGAAATTGTTATAACCATGTTATGTGATTATGGTTTGTCTACTAATTTTTTCACTAAATTCATTAACACATCCTATTATGTCATTAACTGAGTTCTAATAAGACCAATTTTAAAGAAAAAACCTTATAAGTTACAGAATAATATAAAACTAAAAGTTATATACTTTAATGTTTTTGGATACAGGGTTTATATATTGAATACTAGGATAATATTGGAAAATTTGATCCAAAGACTAGTGAAGGAATCATTATTGGTTATTTTACTACTTATAAATCTTATAAAGTTTTCAATAAAAGTCCATGGATAGATGAAGAATAAATTTATGTGAAAATTGATGAAAGTGATACTTTTTATCATAATAAAACTTCTATTAATGAACTTTATGATTCAATAAAAAAACTTGAGACTTTATGATTCTATCAGAACTAAAAATAATTATTATAGGGAACATTTTTATGTAAAAATATGTCCTTAAAAGTTAGAAACTAAAGAAATCAAGATTTTGCATCCTGGACAGGATAAAACCTTAAAATAATATCCCTTATAAATTGATATCAATGGTTTAGATGACGGTATTAGAACTAGAAAAGTGTTGTAAATATTGATGGGTTTTATAATTTTATTTCACAACTTAAACCTAAAACCATAAAGTAAGCCTTCAGTTATGAAATTTGTGTTTTAGCTATGCAATAAGTGTTAAACTAGTTTAAGAGAAACAAGGTTTGGGAATCAGTTTACAAACCCTATTATTATCCTATTATCAGTACTAAGTTGTTTTATAAAAATAAGCAAGATGATCAAGGTGTGATATCTAAGAAAAAATATGGGTTAGTGGTTAAAGGTTACAATCAATAGGAATATATAGAATATAAATAGACTTTTTTTCCTGTAGCTGCATTATAATACATTATAATTCTCTTATTCTATGTATCTCATATGGATTTTAAACTTTGTAGATGGATTTTAAATATTTTTTTAAATAGTTTTCTTTTGGAGGAATATTGTGTTGAAAAATGTATTAGTTTTTAAAATCCCCTTTGTCTAGTTTTTTTTAAACTAACCAAAGATTTAGATGGTTTTAAATAAGAACCTAAAGCTTGGTATAAGATAATTAGTTCTTTTATTTTATCAAATTATTTTTATGTAGGCTTGGAAGGTCCTACACTATTTAGGAAAACATCATTTATAGAACTTTTTATCGTCTAAATATATGTCTATAGTATAATTTTTTGTTAAATAAACTAGATATTATATCATGAATTCCCAAATATTGTTCAACAAGAGTTTAAAATGAGAATTATGGGTGATTTTAACTTTTCCATTGGTTTTTAAATATTTCATTAAGGTCTTTTGAGATTTTTTTTAATTAAAAAATGTTTATAAATGGAATAATAAAAAAAATTGGACTTGAAAATAATAAATCATATTAAACTCCTAGGAGTTATAATATTAAACATGATATGGATAAAACTGGGAAACCAATGGACACAAGTTATATAGAGTAATAATTGAGAGCCTATTATATTTAACTGCTAGTATACTAGACATCATATTTATTGTATGTTTTTTTTCTAGTTTTCATGTTAATAATAAGGAATATAATTTGAAATCTATCAAAATAATTTTAAGATATCTTAAAGGTTATATTTTTATTTCTTTTTTGTTTACCAAAAACCTATGGATTTGATTTATTTCATATTTTGATGCTAACATTGGGGGTTATAGACTAGATAAGAAGAGTATCTAAAGAACCTATGATTTATTAGAAAGATATTTAGTTTCTTTTTCAAGTAAGAAACAAAATTATGTTTACTTATTTGTGGTTTAAGCTAAATATATATATTAATTGGTAGTTTTTATTCTCAAGTTTTGTGAGTGAAACAAACTTTAAAGGATTTCAGTTTCAATTTTAAACATGTGTCAATCTAATGTGATAATACATGTGCTATAAATATTTCTAAAAATCCAAAAAACAATTCTAGAACTAATTAAATTGATATTAGGAATCATTTATTGAGAGATAAAACTCAATATGGTGATATTTATCTTGAGTTTTTTAGTTGTTAGATATATTCCCTAAACCCCATAATTTTGATTGTTTTGATTTTATTAAGAGTGATTTAGGTTTGTTTTGAATTTAAGTTAGTTTATTATTTTTGTTAATATGATTCATGATTTATGCTTAAGTGTTTAGTTGTATGTTTTGTTATTGTTTTTTTATGATCCCCCCTCCCCCTTAACTAGTACCCCTTATAGGCATGTAGTGAAGATGAGATTGGACCTTGAAGCCCATCTCCAATAGTCCATGGGTTTATGGCTATCACTAAGGGTATAAAATGAATTAAATAGGAATAATTACTTTCAATATATCCTAGAAGATGATAACTATTCACCCATAAACTCCATAAAATACATAAATTTACAATCCCAATATGTGAAATGTCATAAAATTTTGAAATAATATATAAATAAACCATGAAAAAAAATTCTAGGAAATTACCATGAACTCCAATAGCTCTTAAACAACCACAATGAGCTAGTAACACCCAGCTAGATTAGTGACCAACTCCTACTGACCTAAAAATTAGTTATATATATTTCGATGAGCATACAAGTATACTCAGTAAGATCCTTCCTAAAACCTATCATGTAAATTTGAAATATGCATACTAAAGTTCATTTAATAAAAATAAGAAATCAAATCATCACCTAAATCAGGTTACTATATCTCAACCCCACTAAGGCTCACTGACCAAGTAATGCACATAATAAGAAACATGATATCAAAACCATATATGTAGAAAGGTACCTTGAATCCACTTTCTTACTAAAAAGTCACTATAACCCCCAAAATATTACATCTTGGTGTTACAATCCCCTCAATAAGTAATTATGTGCCTCATGAATCCCCTCGCAACCACATCATTATAACATTCTTCACCACATGATTCCCATGAAAATCAAAAAATCAACACATCTTATAACCCATGTAGCCATCAAAACCTGTGTAATTATGCATTATACCTTAATATAATATATCCTATGCATATATATATATATATAATCACAATCCATTATAACCTAGATACATATATATATTATAACTATAAGTTTCTACCACTCACGCATACATTTATGGTAAAACTAAGAGTCATCACAACCTATATTAGCTCAAACCGTATACCTTATTCCATCATAGTCTGGATATGAATACATACCATACTAAATCTATAAGAGAGGGTGAGGTAGGAAAGTAGTCATCCATTTGTATCCTCAATATCCTAGATATTGGGGAGAACACCCAAAACCCATGTTCAATATGGGCATCACTTTCCCTACTGACTCGAGTGGTAGAGCATAGGAAATAATAGAATATAATGATAATATAACACAAAAGTAGTCTAATGGAGACTATCCTACCCTAGACTTGAAATATAGTTAACATACTTCTTGAGAAACCACCTTTCATCTCTAGGACTATAAATATAATTCTAAATTAAGCATACAAGTATCAAAGTTCATTATCATTAATCATCTAGTAAATTAATAATTACTATTTACTTTATAAAATCCCTACATCAGTTATAATCCAACCATTTATATTCACCATAAAAATCAAGGTTCTTTTATAGCTCCAAATTCAGCTCCAAATTTCAATCCATGAACTTTGAGCAATTATCCTAACCATCAATAGTTTCTAATTAATAAATCATTACCATCATCAATAACCATTCCCATAAATTCATTTATAATTCATTTTTGATTCCATAATTCCAGGTACTTTGTGACTCAAACTAAGATACCGTAAGAAATATGTAATCGTAGTGAATTAGGAAAACTATAGAAATAAAAAAGTAATGAATTCGAATTCTAAGAGGAAAATTATCCACCAACAAGGCTCCAAAACCAATATAACCATCCTAGTGTCATCCTTGACACCTTTCTAAACCATCTATTCCATCCCACAATCACTGACATCAATCTAATTCTATAACCTAGGAAAAACAGACCATCACTTGATAAGTCATCCAACAAAACCAGGTTATACATGTCAAAAAATGACAAGGTCTCTACCATTCTAAGGTATATTCATAGAAACAAAATATATATTTTCAGTATAAAAAATTAAAGGTGTAATAATGGAAATAGAATTAATCATATAATATTATAAAAAACATGGGTGGGTTTAGAATTTCCCTAAACATTTAATGTTAGAAACAAACACATTCCATTACCATATTAAATTACCCAATTCATATTGATTAGTTTTCAATAGAAAAATAAAAAATATCCATTATGTAAAAAAATCCACAAAAATTCTCAAATAAACACTTTCATTTTCAACAGTATTAAAAAAAATAAACTCAATTCATGTGCCTCGTTCATTATTCTCTTCACCTTACTATCTTTATGTTTTTATTTAGATTTTAGGTATGTTAAATATGCTAAGAAACAAAAATGATCACAATAATGATAAATAACACTATCTATAAAATCACATAAGGAAACTATCATGATTAAAGAACAATATAATTCACATGAATTCACAACACTCTTTTAATTGGTTCTATTCATATATTCCACATTATTATATTAATTAAGTTGAATCTTACTCATTTACTCATAGAAGATAAGGCATTATAATTCCACATCAGTTCATAAACTAAGATAAGTTTATGAATCTCCTACCTTGATATGATACTTTAAGGAATGTCACACAAGAATAGAGGAACAAAGAATCGGTCATCTCCAAAATTGATGGAAACCACTTTAGAACCTAACCATAATGAACCATCATCAAATGTGTATAAATACTAACCAAAACTGAAGAAAAAACATTTCTATAACCTATATAAAGGAAGAAAATAATAGTAAAGATCAAAGAGGACAAAGGGAATACCTTAAATCGAGATAAAAATTGATCCCTATAAACTACAAGGTTAGTATACGCTGGGAGATGAGTGATAGGTGCCAAAGGAATTGAGGGTCATCTCGAGTTCGAAAGAAGGAAGAAAAAGTCAAAACACAATCAATATGATCCCTATTTATAGAGAGAATACAATAGTCCTACCCCATTGCATAGATACTTTAACCACAGTCATGGTGACCAAAGTTAAAGCCAGACCTAAAACTCTATACCTTCAAAACTAAATATCTTCCCTATTATTGGTGATCATTTCTCCCATTGAGAACATACTTAGCCAGTACCATGATGTTCTAGTGAACAACATGGTCTTGGAATCCACAACCAAAACTCCCCATGAAATCCCACCATATCATAGAGTAATTCCTCTCATTGTTTCAAGTCACCACAACATTGAACATGGCATATAGAACCCATATTCATTATTTCAATAATTCTAGATCATCTCAGCCATACCACGATACAAAATCACCATGACCACAAAAATAGTCATTTCAGCCTTCCCTATTTCTCATAAAGAAAATATCTAGGAACCAATTCCACATCATGAACATTTTCTCCTCCACATATTACTTAGATAAATCCTTTACACACCACATCATTCAAAATAGGAATTTTATACCCTAGGTTTTCCAAGAACTTCTATGGATAGATCCTATAGCCATGAATTCAAAACATGTAGGAGCACAACCTCCTATACAACTATCAACATAGTCATTTTGAAGCCTGGAGATCCGAAACTCTACTCTTAACCTCTATAACACCTAAAAATACACTCTTGACACCTATAATCCTAGGAAAACACAAATAAAAGGATTTGAAAAAAAATAAACCCTTAAATTAGATACCATTCAAATGATTCGTGTCCTAGAGAATCAAAACAAATCCAAGGAAAGAAAAATGAAAGGAGATCAAATATCCACCTTGTGAGATACCTCTCAAGGATCTCTCTATAATAAGAAGGAAGGAAATAAATCGTAAGGAATAAATTGAATAACATGGAACATCATCAATCATCCCATAAATAAATAAAGGTCATGCATGTATTCTAAATGAGATTAAACATAAAATAACATGGGATATTAATCATGAATCGATGAATCACATTCCAAAGTACACTCCTCTATGCCATTGTACCACCATAGGACATGAACCAAAGGAATAGAATACTAACACAACGCATTTTCCAAATGGTCCTCAATATCAATAGGATATTCCTTAAATATTGAATCATCTTTAAATTATATCCCACCTCAATCAAAGACATGGGAATCACATGAAGATACTGACAAAGCTACAATACCTAAAAGATGCAATGAATACGGTTCATATATGGGGGAAGTACTAACTAATATGCAATAGGTCCAACATGCTCAAATTCCTTGAAAATTCTAACAAATTAGGGAGAAAGATTACTCCCATGACCAACCTCGTATTTCCGGTGATGATGAGATGCCTTCAATAACACATGATCTCTAACATCAAATTCCATAGGATTTTTCCTATGATCATTATAGGACTTATGATGAACTTGATCCACCTTCATCCACTTATGAATCATTTTCACATTCTCTATCATGATCTACACTAATTTTAGTCTAAGAATAGCTAACTGCCCAAACATTTTCCAATATAATGGAGATCTGCAAGGTCAACCATAAATTACCTCGAATGGGGTCATAATATTTGTAGAGTGATAACTGATGTTATAAGAAAACTCGATCAAGGGTATGTTCCTCACCCATGAACCTCCAAAATCCAGAGCACATGCCCACAAATTGTCTTATAAAGTCTAAATAGTCCACTCTATCTAGTTTTCTATCTATAGATGAAAAATGGTCTTAAGGCATAAATAAGATCCAAATTCACAACGGAGGACTCCACAAACCTAATAGATGAAACATAAATCATGATAATATATGATCATATTCAAAACCCCATAGATCCCCACCACATTCTCTATATATTTCATTGATAAAAAATCCACCGTACTCGACTACTTAATCACCAAAAATTGAGATGAATTATTCAAATGATATACAATCACCCAAATATCATCATATATACCCTAGTCTTTGGGTTTACTTGTGATGAGATCCATCAAAATTTCCCCCCACATCTACTGGAGAACATAAAGTGAATGAATCAACCCACTAGAAACACGATGCTTAGTCTTCACCTTCTGGAAGACTAAAATTTTAGATACAAAAACAACAACTAACCTCTTCATCTCAGGCCACAAAAACCAAACTCTCAAGGCATAGTACATATTATCCACACTATGATGTACTTCCAAATGTCAAATATGAAACTCATAGATAACCACCTCATAAATTACCAAAAGAATGAATACCCTTTGGAATAACACTAAATGTTAATCATCCTCAAAACATACCTTAGGATATTCACTATACACAAAAAAAAATCTCACCAAACCTCCACATAGGAATCCCACAAAAAATATTCCTCCACCTGCTACATTAAACATGACTACACTACCATCTGATAGAGACACCATCTGCCATCAACTTCTCCTATATCAAATTGCATCATTAAGAGATATTATATCACCCTTTACAAAACCTTGTATGCATAGACAATATCATCAAGTGAGTTCTTGCTTAGCACATCAGCCACAACATTCCCTTTATCTGGTGTATATGCAATCTCAATTTCATTTTCATATAAGAATTATATAAATAATCATCACTAAAATTTTAAAACGTATTAGAAGAATATATAACTTAAACTATTATGATCTATGAAGAACATAAGGTATTATTCAATGATTTAATGCCACCAAAACTTCATATCAAACATAACCAAATAAAGATCATGAAAATGAGTATCATATTTATATTCATGAGGTTGTAACTACTAAGACTCATAAGATATAATCACTCTTTTTTACATCAGAATGCAACCCAATCCAAGATGTGAGGCATAATAATAATCCTTAAACAAAACATCCTCCTCCATAAAATTAATAAAATGAACATTGATCAGTTTCTTCTTAAAATAATAAAAACATCCTAGAATTTGTTAATCCAAACAAATCCCTGATCCTTCTAGGTCAAGGATGTCATAGGAGTCATAATACAAGATAAATTAGGCACAAAAAATTTGTAATGACATGTAAGACCTAGAAAACTCATCACCTCTATAATATTCTTGAAGTCCAACCAAGAAAAAACCACCTCAATCTTCAAAGAATCCACAATAACTCTGTACTATGACATCCTAGTAAATAGAACTCATGGTACTATAACTCACACTTAAATAGCTTTCCAAAAAATTGATAATGTTGAAGAATCCCAAAAATCTCTCATATATGCTTTGTGTTCTCCTCCTATAACTTAAAATACAAAAGGATTTCATCAATAGAAACTGTTATGAACTGATCTATAAATTCATAGGACACAGAATTCATCAGTTACATGAACATGGTAGGTAAATTTGTGACATAGAAAGACATCACCACAAATTTATAATTTCCATAACAACATATAAAGGATATATTCATAATATACTCTTCCTTTACTCACATATAATGATATTTTGACCATAAATAAATTTTAAATAATGAGATAACTCACTTCAGATAATAAAATAGATCATAAATCTATGGAAGGGGGTAACATCTCCTCATTGTCACCTGGTTCAAGTGATGATAATTGATGTATAGTCTCATACTGTCATCCACCTTCTTTAAAAACAAGACAGGGGAACCCCAAAGTGATACCTTAATCCAGATATATTCTCTCTGTAGAAGGTGTTCAATCTAAATAGATATCTCCCAAAACTCTTAAGGAACCATATTATATAGTTACATTGATATCAAAGTGTTATGTGGATATAACTCTATCCCAAGATCGATCCCACATCGAAGGGGTAGCATTACCTATTCCAGAAATACATCAATGTAATATTCTGCAACCTTAGGAATCACCACTATATGATCCTTTATTAAAATAAACATCATCTTAGCCATCAAAGAAGATAAGTACTTGGAACACCTATGACTCATCTTATGGTCTCACTCGTTAATAAACATGGAATTCTCTCCATCAGTATAATAGAATATAACTCACCTCATAAAGAAATACACAATATCCTACACTGAATATAGTTAGTCTATTCCAAGGATTATTTTGTATGGTTGTATCTCATACATAATAAATATCCTTAAGAGTGATGTTTTCCTATCATTAACTCACAATCTTTAAAAATATCATATAATCTATCTTGGCCACTAACTAGAATAGTCTATCCCATGGGAACCAAAATCCTCTCTACCTCAAATCCAAAATCATTAACTAGGTGAGTGCAATAAAGGAGTTGATAGATGTCAAATTAAATAATTCAAACACCCAGGTAAAATATTAGTATATAATACCTTTCATGACATATGGATCATCCAGAGTTGGAAACTATGAAGCATGTATCTTAACATGTTGAGATCCATGGATGATCTGGACTTAACAGAGACCACCTCCATTTCTATCAAATGGTTTATGTCATTGATGACTAGGTGAATCATTGGGTTGTCCTATGCTCTCACCATCCCCTCTCTTCTAATAAAATGTTGAACCACCCTATTACTACTACCTTGGAGGATACTACTAAAAAGGATATCCATAAAGAGAGTTTCCATCTCCACAATGACTACTAAGGAAGGTTGAGTACTCAATATTTTTAGTTCCATGACCTCTATATGAAAAAACAAACAATTCATGATCCCTCACCAAGGGTCCCATAATTACAAGCCCCAATGAAACGAAATAAATAAGGTCGAGAATGACTCACCACTATCTGATACTTCATATGATTAGGTAACTAAGAACCTATAGCCACAACTCTTCACTTTGGATATTCCCAATGACTCACATTCCATAAATATTGGGTCATATCTAGTATCCAACCGATGACCTATGCCTTCACCAACACCTCAAGATAAACCGAAAACATGAATGGGGTGACCTGGTGTTGGATCTCTAGACACAATGCCTCCTTGAAATGACTTTATCTAACCTCCTCATCTAGAGAAATGTGTGAATCATAATGAAAGAGCCCATTATACTCAATATCAATCTCTCATACACTATAAATACACTAGAATATAGTGAGAATTTCATACCGATAAGCTACTTTCATGGTTGATGAAAGAAACTCAGCCTAAAACATTTCACCTAACTTCTCATATGAAATGGTTGATTCCTTGTGATCTTTTAGGAATAAAAAACACCCCTAAAAAGCAGATCCATGAAGCATATTGATAGCCAATAGAATCCAGTGATCCCTACAATTAGGATCAATCAAAAGGTAATATATAAATCCTCTAACCAAGCCGTAATCACTTGATCTAAAATAGATCCCTCGTACTTATTTAGACTCTATAATTAACTCTACTTAATTTTCTTCCTCCAAATGTCATCATATTCAATCTAAACTCTATGGTGCTCCACTGATACATCCATCTGAAAATTATTGACATGAACCTGATGGAGATGTCAACCTTGAGACATACCTTAAAAAGAGAAAATGTTAGGGACTCTATAAACCCAAAATATATAAAAATTAATATTAATTAATTTGGGTTCATCCCAATTCTCATTATCTTCCTAATTTGATAAAAGTTGAAAACATTAATGATGCATGATCCTCAACTAGGTCTATACCCTACAAGAAGAGTCACTTTTATTAGTTGTTCAATAAATATAAGGTCCTTGTGTTGGATCACAAGGGGCCCCATAATCACATTTCCTAGACAGTCTTACTTACTTATATCATGTGTTAAGTTCTAATAACACTATTTCCCTAACAACCCATACAATCCTTATCGATTCCTATCTTCAAAATCCATCATTTCTCTCAACCAAAAGCTCTGATACCACTCTATAATCCCCCCACCTCCACTGGAACCTATCCTAGGTCAACAATAAAGATAAGAGTGACCCCATAAATCCTGTATCCAATAGTACGTGGGTTGGAAACTATAATTTAGGGTATAAAATATATAAAATGGGAAGAATTTCCCTCAATATATCCTAAGAAATTAAAATTTTCACCAATAAGCTCCACAACATAATTAAATAGTTAATACTAATACATAAAATGTCATGAAATCGTGAATCAAAATGAAAATAAACTATGAAAAAAGTCTAGGAAATAACCAAAAGATTCAGTAGCTCTGAAATGTCCACTACGAGCTAGTAATGCCCAACTCAATCACCAATCAGATTCCATAGTCCTAAAAATAGTTATATAGGTGAGCATAAAAGTATACTCAATAGGATCCTCTCTAAAACCATTCATGTAAATGTGAAAGAAGAATACTAAATCTTAGTGAATAGATAAAGGAAATAAACTAGTCAACTAAATATGGTTAATTTATCCAAACCTCTACAATGACCGCTCACTAAATAGTGTATAGAATAGGTAACTTGATATCAAAAACATATATGTTGAATGGTAACCCTCATCCACTTTCCTACTAAATAATTCACCCTCACCCTAATGTTTTATATTTTGGTTCTATAATCCCCTCCATAAGTTATCATATGACTTGTGTAGCCTATCACTACCACATTATCATCTCACCTTGTACTTTGTGCAACCCATCACAACCACAACATTATTGCATCATGAACCTCGTAATTCCATCACATACCATGTTTGTATGAATTATACCTTAATACACTATATTCCATTCCTAAAAACACTTGTAAAACCATAATACATTAAATAAATGATACACATATATGTTATAACATTAATCCGTTGTAGCCTATATTTACATGTATAGTAAAACTAAAATCCATCGTAGCTTATATGAGAACATACCCTATACCTTAATCTGTTACAACCCAAATATTACTACATACCCTGTTATATATGGAAGGGATAGTAGGGTGATAGAGTAGTCATCCATCCATATCCTCAATTTCCTAGATGTTAGGAAAAACACCCGGAACTCAAGGCCAATATGAGCGCCAGCTGCCCTACCAACTCAGGTGGTGGAGCATAATAATTAATAAAACATAATGATAGTATAAAACATAACAAGAATAATGGAAATAATCCTTCCTTTGACTCTAACTATAGATAATATTCTTCATAACAAACTGAATACCATATCTATGACTAAAAAGTTAATTCTCAACTAATCATGCAAGAATCAAAGTTCATCATCCTTAATAATATAGAAATTTAAAAATTAACATTTACTTTATAGAATCCATTCATAAATTATTATTTAACTATTTATACTAACTATCAAAAACCAATTTGATTTTATAATTCACAATTCAATTCCATATTTAAATCTATGTTCTTAGATCATTTATCCCAACCAATCCTTAGTTTCTAATTAATGAATCGGTATCGTCATCTACACCCATTCCCTTAAATTCATTTATAATTCATTTACTATTCCATAATTTTGAGTATTCTATTACTTGACTTGAGATGCCAAAATAAATATGCACTCGTGATGATTTAGGGAAACTACAGCAAGAACAATGTAACTCATCAACCAAATAATAGGAAAATCGGCCACTAACAAGGCTTTTGAACCAATCCAATATTCCTAATGTCATCCTCAACACATTTTTACATAATAAATTATACCACAGCATTACAAACATCAATCAACTTTCACAACATAGAAAAAACATCCCATCCCTTTCTAAATCATCCAACCATACCAGGTTTCACATGTAAAAACATAGAAAGGGCTCTACTATCCTAAGGTACATGCATAAAAACAAAACATATATTTTTATTATAATAAATTAAATTGAATCCCTAAACATGAAATCAATAATACAATATTATATAAAATAATGTTAGGATTAAAAATTCCCAAGAATTTAATTCCATTATATAACATATTCCATTGCTACCTTAAATTAATATTTTCATTATGAGTAGGTTTCAAAAAAAAGATGCCTAATATCCAACAACAAAATCATCAATAAACATTCTCAAAGAAACACTTTCATGTTCAGAATCTTTAAGAAATAAATATAAACTCAATTTTTGTTCATCATTCATTATTCTATTTTCCTTACCATCTTTATATTGTTATCCAGATTTTATGCATGTCAAATATGATAAGAAAGAATAATGATCATAGTAATATTAATTCATACTATCTATAAAATCACATATGGTAACCATCACAGTTAAAAAATAATATAATTCACATGCATTCACATAACCCTTCCAATTATTTCCATTCATATATTTCATATTATTATCTCTATTAAGGTAAATCTTATCCTTTATAAAGTATGAAAATTCCATGTGACACATAAATAATAAAAATTTATGAATCATATACCTAGATGAAAATATTTGAGGAATATTATATAAGAAAAGAAAAACAAGGGATCAAACTCTACCAAACTTGATGAAAAACACCCCATAACCTAACCACAGTGAACTATCATCAACTATGAACAAATACTAACCAAAACCTAGGAAAAATCACTACCATAACCTTCATAAAGGAATATAATAAGAGGAAATATAGTAATTACTTGGATTAAGAGATAAATCAATATCTATTAACTCTAAGGTTATTATCCACTAGGAGATACATTAAAGGAACCAAAGGGGTTGGGTTGGCTAGGGTTCAAAAGAAAGAAGCAAAAGTTGAAATATAAGGAACCTGGCCCCCTATTTATAGAGAGAATATGAGGGGGTATCACCATGACATAGAGGTATCAACCATGGTTATGGTTCTAAAGGTCAATTCCAGATATAAAACCCCCATCCTTCAAAATGTAAATCTCCCCCTCTTCTCGGCAATCATTTCACCTATTTAAAATAGGCTTAATGGGCACCACATCATATTGGTAACCAACATGACTATGGCACCCACGAACATTGATCCCCTAAAAAACACACCATAAATTATATGAATTTATATAATTATTTATATCTCAACATAGAATAGATCAAAACATGGAAAACCTACATATATTGTTTCCATCCTTCCCACTTAACTCAACCTCACCTCAAAACAACATCACCACAACCACAAAAACTATCATTTCAACCTTTTCCATTTTCCATGGAGAAATTCTCCAACAACTACACTAACACCATAAGTTTTTTTAATCTCCTTTTGTTACACATAGAATTCATCCACATACCACACCCCTCAAAATGAGAATTCTATACCCTAGGTTCACCAACCACCACTACAGTTATCTCTTATAACCATAAATCTAAAATAAGAAGGATCACAACCTCTTCTATGGATACCACCAATGAGAGTATAGAAGATTATAGAGAGAAAATTCTACTCTAAACCTATGGAACACCTTAAAACTCCCTCTAAACACCTTCAATACTAGGAAAATGCAAAGGAAATAATTCAAACAATCAGGCTCATGCATGTGTATTATATAACAACCCTACTTTTTATTACACACTTAAATATGATTTATTACATAAACTTGTACTTAAGAAAAATATGAGGATCAATAGGTATAGTGTCTTAGGAAATTAAGAACATTACATAACAACTTAAAACATGAAATACAACATATTTATTTCAAACTTCTATAACATGACCAACTCATTCCTTTATACTTAACACTTCATGGGATAACCTGAAGACATATATAAGAAAGGGGTGAGCTATAAAGCCCAGTAAGAGAGTAAATAAGGCATAACATGAATAATAAAATACATGTTAGAAAATAGGCATATCAATGGATCATAATACAAACATGAACATAAATGCATGATATATCATGATTATCATAACATAGAAATGTGGAAACGACATACAACATGATATTAGCATGAGCTAAGGCTCATTGAACATGTATTAGCATGAGTAAACCCTAATTGAACACAACTTAGCAAGATTAAAACCTAATTTCACATGTATTATCATGATTAAAACCTCATTTCACATGGTGTATCATGATACTAAACATTACCCAATGCATTGGAGCACTATCAAGGCGCACCCTTTATAAATATTTCATTTCATGCATAAGTGTGTCACATGGATCATATAACATGGAATCATTCAACATAATAAGTTATTACATGATTAAGTAATGTAGAATACATACATTTAATTGCCTTTAAATAATTATATTTTCATAAATGTGAATACCCTTGATAGAAAAATTATTATGGTATTCATTACACGATGATTTGACTTAGAAAATCGCAGTGCAATTTCGACAGCATAACGTTGTCATATGGAAATTCATCAGTTGGGTTGATGAGAGATAAATGGGTCCATAATAATTTATAAATGAAATATAAAGTAAGGGGATCATATAACATAATATCCCAACATATGAAATGAATTTTATATGCATAATATGGGAGAAATTCTTGAATGGAAATAAGAAGAGAGAAATCCCTTACGAAATTTCAGCATGGTAATTGGTATAGACAGAAGGCGTTAATGAGAAATAAAGTGGTATATAATCATTAAAACATGAGGATAGAAGTATGGGGGAGGTGAAAAATCATACCTAAACATTTTTAATTTAAATTAAAAGTGTATTACAACATAAAGAAACGTGGATAAAAATGAGAAATAAAAGAATTTTTTATTTGAGTGTGTGGCTTCAAGAGATTTCATAGGTGGTTATTGTGAGCTTGGGGTGCCTTTAAGGGATTTTAGAGATATGAGGAAAGATTAGGGATGTGATCCAAGTATCTTGAGTGAATATAAGTGGGGTATTTTATGGGTTTATATAGGAAATGAGAGGATAATTCTTTAATATTCCACAACCTTAGGTTTTAGAATCTATATAATTAAATATTCAAAACCAAAAACCTTACCATGGTTTTTTCCCATGGTTGTTTTCCAAATAAGAGTGGAAAACATTATTTTATAAGTCCAATGGCCTAAAATATTAAAATATTTGTCTTTCTTATGTGGACTTGAGTCACATTATTAAAGAAATGAATTTAAAATCATAAAATATATTATACATTTTGGATATTTAACTAAGCCTCTATAAATTAAGTAAAACAAATATAAAATCTAATTATTTTATTAATAAAACATATATTGGGCCTAGAATACCAATTATAGTATTTATTACATCATTTAGGGGTCATTATGATGTCATAAAACACATATTTTATTTATAAGGTATTTAATTTTTACCCAAAAAAATCGACTGTATTAGAAAATTATGAAAAAATAAATGTTGGATAATTTAAACGTCATAATTCCAAAATTAATATTCATTTTATATAAATAATTTCTTAAATATTTCAATTTTAACTTTTAAAATTAAAACCTACATTTATTGTAAATTCACGTATTTTGACAGAAAGAGTTTTCAAACATTAATAAAAATTACATTTGACTTCATAAAAATTATATACTCATTTATTATTCATAAAATTAATTTAATAATAATATTTTATTAAAATATTAATTATTTCAAAAATTAATTAATTGCTTAAAATACATTCTTTAAAAATATATTTTGTATTTTATCGTATAAAAAATATAACACTTATCAAACTAATTACCTACTCATTTACAGATAAGGAACTGATGTAATATTCATTTATAAAAAAATATATAATATTATTAATAAAAACCATAGTTTAATATAATTTATATATTTCTAAAAAGTACCATTTTTACCTGAAAATACAATTTATAAAATTCTTCACTTTTTAAGAAAGGCTATTTTTATAAAGGAATTAATGGAATAAGAATTGTATTAATAAAAGGGATTACACAATAAGTAACTAATAACTTATTACATAACCCCTTATAACACCCACATAAGACCTATGGGTAAGGTGTGCGATGGTGACAGACTCTTGGGGTGGCTCGGATAACATCACCCAGGTGGTAATATCTATTAAATTGAACTTCTCTTATAGGAAATTCATTTCAAGTTTAACATATTGAATCTTCGCTAGGGATTGGTCAAGAGTGAAGCCAAATGACGCTTCCACATTTTAGAGCTCTGATAAATGATCTTTGTACGGACTGAGTTTATTGGATGAGGCCATCCTCTCGTTTTTCTATGTCCAATGGATTCTTTTTTAAAAAAATTATATTTATATCAGTTGTGTGATCACTGTTCAATGGATAAATTGTTGATGTTAATGATACTTAACATTCATTTAAACCTAATAGTAATAAAAAGAATAAAAAAGAGTGCATGTGTTTTCTATAATACATTAAAAGAAAGGTAATTTTATTCATAAAATATTGTTTCATTGCAACATTCCCCACTTAAGAAATTTTTCTATTGAAATTTCTTTTTCCCACACTAAAACAGATGAGGGTAACTCTGCATCATCACCTCCTCAAATCCCCACATTGCTTCTTCAAACTTGTGGTTTCACCAAAACACCTTGATGAGGGACATCATCTTATTACATCAAACTTTTTCTCTACGATCTAAGATCTTTACCAGATTCTCTTCATAGGATAGTTCATTCTCCAATGGTACCTTTTATGGATTGAGTACAAGTGATGGTTCATGTATTTATATCCTCAAGATTGATACATGGAATACATCATGTACTTAATACAGGTTCAGTGGGAGTGTTAGTCGATAGGTCAATGCTCCAATGCGATCAAGGATCTCAAAAGGGTTGATGTACCTTCGACTAATATTTCCCTTCTTCCAAAATCTCATAACTATATTCCATGGTGATATACAGAGGAATACCATGCCTCTAACATCAAAATATATTTCTCATCAATGATTGTCATCATAGATCTTTTTTCGAATCAAAGCATCTTTAATGTGCTGCTACATGGTCTTAACCTTCTCCCACGTTTCTTCAACTATTTCTGGGCCTAGAAGTATTCACTCCCCAACTTCATCCCAACATGTCAGTTTTCTTCACCTCTTTCTATAAAGCGCTTCATAAGGATCCATTTGGATGCTTGAGTGGAAACTGTTGTTGTAATAGAACTCAACCAGAGAAAGATGTTGATCTTATCCTCCTTTGAATTCCATTTATTATGCTCTCAACATGTCCCCAAGTGTTTGGATACTCTACTCAGATTGACCATCATTTTGAGGATAATAATCTGTACTGAAGTTCAGCTCAGTATTCAGAACATGTTGGATAAACTTCTAGAACTTAGAGGTGAATCTTGGATCTTGATAGGATACAATTAATAGTGGTACTCCATTCATCCTTACCACTTATCTAATGTATATTTTTTCTAGTTGATATAATTATAAATCCTCTCAAATTGCAATGAAGTGTGCAGTGTTTGTAAGACAATCCACAACAACCCAGATAGCATTGTTTCCTTTGGATGTCTTCAGAATTCCAGTGAAAAATTAAATGGTGATGTTCTCCCATTTCCATATGGGTATGGGTAATGGTTGCATCATCCCCTTAGACTTATGCCTCTCATCCTTAAATTAATAAAATACCAGGCACTTTGATGTATACTCAGCTATCTTCTTCTTCATGTTATCCCACTAATAATGCTCTCAGAGATCTTGATACATCTTTTTGTTTCCTGGGTGAATGGGAAAATTTGAACTATGTGCATCATCCAAAATTTCATTCTTTAACTCTGGATTTGATTTAACACATTGTCTTGACCCAAATCTCACAATTCGTTCTTTATTAAAATTGAACTTAGAGGATTTACCTTTTCGGATAGTTTCCACTTTCTTCTGAATTCTTACATCATCCTTTTGATTATCATTTAACCTTTCCAAATGAGATGTATGAGCAATCATTTGTGAAAGGATTGATGATATTCCCTTATTTATGATTCTCATGTCCATATTCATCAAATATAAGAAGACTAGATCCTTTTCAATTCTCATGAATGATAGAATCATTGAGTCCTTTCTATATAGAGAATCTTCCACCTTGTTTGATGTCCCAGGGTGGTAATTGATTGATTAGTCATATTCTTTGATCAGATCTAACCATATTCGTTGGAACATATTCAACTCTTTCTATGTGAATATATACTTGAGGCTTTTGTGATCCTTATATATTTCACACTTCTCCCCAAAGAGGTAATGTCACCAAATTTTCAAAGCAAAAAATATTGTAGTCATCTCCAGATCAGGTGCTGGATAGTTCTTCTCATGAAATTTCAATTTCCTTGAAGCATAAGAAATTACTTTGTCATTTTTCATCAACACATAGCCCAGACCCTTCTTCGAATCATCACTGAATACCATGAAACGTTCTCCACTTGTGGGAAGTGTGATCACGGGTGTAGTGATAAGCCTCCTTTTTAACTCCTTGAAGCTTTCTTTACATTCATCATTCCAAGAAAACTTGACTCCCTTCTGAGTTATCTTGGTAATAGGGTTTCAAAATTGTGATAAATTTCTCACAAATCGGAGATAATATCCAACTATCCCAAGGAATATATGGATATCTATCAAAGATGTTATCCTCATCCATACCTCAATTTCATTTTTCTTAGAGGGATCCATAGATATCCCATTTCTTATGATGAAATTCCCCAAGAATGAGACTTCCTTATACCAAAACTCACACTTTCTATACTTTTCATAGATCTTCTCCTTTCACAAGGTCTCTAGTATAGTACTTAGATGCTCCTCATGCTCCTCCTTAGTTTTTTATTATATTATAATATCATCTAAAAAGACTACCAAAATTTTTTTGTGGTAATCTCTAAAGACTTTATTCATCAAGCCCATTAAGATTTCTGGAGCATTAGTGAGTCCAAAAGACATTACTATGAATTCATAGTGCCCTTACCTTGTACGAAAAGTTGTATTGGGGATATTCTCCTTCTTTACCCTTACTTGGTAATATCCCAACCACATATCCACCTTGTATAATTATTGTGCTCCAAATAGTTGATCGAACAATTAATCAATTCATGGTAAAGATGGCTCCCATTTTGCTCTCTGGTGGAGAGGGTTTGCCGGCAGATCCTCCGGCCACTTTAGGAGGTGCTGTTGAAGGGATTGGGAATGGTGCTCACTCTAGAGCCTCCTTCAAGGAGGTGCTTTGTAGGGTCACTTCAAGGTCTGGTGTGTCTGCTCATCCTCGGGTTCATGCGGAGTGTTTGGAGGTTCCTTCAGTGGTGGTGAAACAGTGGGGACTTAAGAAGGTCGGGGAGTTTCCTCTGGTGAGTTTTTCCTCTCGGGAGATTAAGGAGGCAGCTGCCTTTCATGATCTCACTCTGGTAGCTCGTTTTGGTCACTCTAAGTCGTCTCTCAAATTCCTCTGAGACTTTGTCAATTCACGGGGGCTGTCTCTTCCGGCGGCGGTTTCCGACTTGTCGAGGATAGCTTTCTGTGTGCACCTGGATTCCAAGGAGTACTTTGTGAAAGCATGGTCATGGGAGGATAGACGGTGTGGCTCTTAGCGCTTCTCGATATCTAGGTGGTTGTGGGACTATCATCATGGTCGTGAAACCTCCTCAGATGCGGTGTGCATGTCTTTGCCAGGTCTCCCGCTTCCTCTTCAGAACCTGGCGATTCTGAAGGAGGTTGGCAATTCTTTGGGCTCCTTTTTATGCGTGGATGAGGACACTAAGATGCTCAAGGCGGCAGCGAGCCCTCACATTTGTGTTGAAATGGATTTAGCGCGGAAAAGGCCCTCAATGGTACAGTTTGAAGCTGAGGACGGTTTTTGGTGGAAAAAAAAGATTTTTTATCAACAGTCTCCTCGTTTTTGTGTGTTCTGTGGTTTGCATGGCCATGATGTGAAGGGTTGTCAGCGCCGGAGGTAGGTGGAAGAGTCTTCTGGTCCTGCTCTGGATGGGGAACTGGGTCAAGATCCACCTATCTCAGGCGGGTGTGATGTTGCAGAGGAGAACATTTTCCCTCCGGACGTTTCAAATTTGAATCCGTCCAGCGAGGCCTATGGGTTGGGAAACTCAAATGACCAAACTGGGGAAACATCTTCTGACAGGGATGGATGGTCGTTGGAGTTACCCTCTGGGAATATGGATCTCATTTCTTGGTCCCCGGGTCCGGTTCGACAGAGGTTTTATTCTTCTCTTAGGGGAAAAGACAAGGAGGTTGAGGTGCATATGTCTCTTTCACTAGGGATCCCAGCCAGGAAATTGTCCTCTCCTGTTTCCCCCTTGGGTTTCTCCTCGCAGCTTTCTCGAGGGGCTATCTAGACCCATCTTGCGAACAAACTCTTGGCTACTTCCGATAAGGGTCTGGAGGTGGTTAAATGGAACAAGGGTGTGGAGAAGGAGGTGATGTCGTCGCAGCATTCTCCTCAGAGGAAACTTCTGTTGTCTTTGTTCGGGGGAGAGCTGGGAATGGAGTCTCTCCCACGTGGTCTGTCAGGAAGGAAGCCTCGGTTTGAGGAGTTAGATGTTATGTGTGATGATGGTCTTTTATCATCAAAACAGATCAGTGGTAAGGGTGGTTCTTCGGGACCTCTCACTCGTTCAAAAACCAAGGGGAAGTGTGTACATGTACCCTATGAACTTTCTTTCCCATTGGTCCAAAGAGCCCATATGACTATGTAGGATGCTTTCCATCATTATTTGGAATGCGCGTGGTATGGGAGCTCTTGCCAAGCGGGCCTTTTTATCTTTGGAATGCAGGAAGTCCAAAGTTTCTATAGTGGTGATTCTCGAACCAAAACAGGATTCATGAAAGCTTCTTGGGTTAGCAAGGAAAATGGGTTTTCCTAACTATTTCTATGGTGGTTTAGTGAATTCGCAGGTCTGGGTTGGATGGAGGGATGGTATATAGGTGGTGAATTTAGGTGTGATGTCTCATTGTATTGATATGAAGGTGGAGATGGGTGGTGCCTCTCTTATGTTCTCATTTGTCTATGCGATCAATAAGGTTGTGGAGAGGAGGGAGCTCTGGTCTCATCTGAAATCGGTACAAACTAAATCTATGGCATGTTTCGTGGGAGGTGATTTCAACTCTATTGTGGATATTTCCGAGAAGCGTGGAGGAATGGGGTGCAATGTTGAAGGTATAGTGGAATTCAGAGAGTGCCTATTATAAGCAGGATTGTTGGACTTAGGCTTCAAAGGGGAGAAATACACGTGGTGTAATAACCGAAGAGGACAGGATAGGATTTGGGGTCGACTGGACAGGTGGATTACCAACGTGCATGGGCTGGACCTTTTCTCTAAATCATCGGTTAATCATCTTCCGCGTATCCTCTCGGACCATGCACCTCTTTTACTAGATATTAAGTTTGAAACTGTGGTTGGCAAGAGTTTTTATTATTCAAGATAATGGAATAAAAACGATGGGTTCATGCAGGTGGTGAGGAAGTCCTGGGCGGAGGAGGAAAAGGAGAGTTCTTGGGGAGGGCTGGTGAATCGTCTTAAAAGACTCAAATAGGAGATCAGGCAGTGGTTGGTGGTGCAACCAGACTTGAATGTGGGGGTGACATCTCTATAGTAAGAGGTTGACGGATTGGATGAGTCTCTTCAAGATTTGTGGGATGAGGATGTCTTTATTAAGTTATGCGATAAAAGGGTGGTTTTGGCAGAGAAGTTGCTAGAGGTGGAGAGGAACTTCATGCAGCATTCCCGAGTGAGATGGCTTAAGGAGGGGGACCGCAACATTGCATTCTTCCATGCATTCATCAAGGAAAGGAGGAATATGAAAATAAATTTGAAAAGGGAGGATGGGTCTTACACTTCGGATGTGGAGGTGGCGGGCAGGCTTTCTCTGGAACACTTCTAGGTCTTGTGGGCAGGGGAGAATACCACCAGTTTTGAAAGGGAATCTCTAGGGGATTCTGGTTTTCTGAGCTGTGTACCTATGTTGATTAATTGTCCTGAGAATGAGCACCTCTCATCTTTACCCCAGGAGAGGGATATTAGGGAAGCACTAGAGAGCATGTCGCGCGAGAGTGCACCTGGACCAGATGGTTTTCCGGCCTCATTCTACTGTGCTGCATGGGATGTGGTCGGGTCCTGTGTAGTGGAGGCTGTTCAGGATTTCTTCCGAGGGGTACCCTTGATTAAAGTGATCTTGGCTTCAAGGGTGGTCCTTATTCCAAAAATCAAAGACCCTTTTCTCATCAACCATTTTAGGCCGATATGCTTGTGCAACATCACATACAAAATCTTGGAGACAATCATTAGCATGAGGTTATCTATTTTTCTTCCCATGATTGTCTCTGAGGAACAGCATGGTTTTATACAAGGGAGGAGTATACAGGGGGCGGTTGGAATCGCGAGTGAGATGGTTCATGATCTGAACAAACGGACGGTTGGATCCAATATTATTCTACAGGTGGACATAAAGAAGGCATATGATAACATGGAATGGGGTTTTATACTTCGGGTTATGAGGAGATTCGGGTTTCGGGAACAGTTTTGTGACATTTGTTTCAGATGTTTTGCCTCTCTGTGGATCTCAGTTTCGTTACTGGGGAAGTGTTTTGGATTCTTCAAATCGGTGAGGGGGGTGTGACAGGGGGATCCGCTCTCACCGGCTATTTTTGTCATGGCTCAAGATGCCTTGTCCAGGAATATAAAGAAGGGCATGGCAGAGGGTTCTTTTAATCCTTTCCATGGTAGAAGGAACTCGGGGGTTATATCTCATCTGATGTTTGCTGACGACATACTTTTATTTTTGAATAGTGGATGCAGGACTTTAAAAGCCTTTAAGGCCATTATGGGATTGTATGGGAAGTAGAGTGGGAAGTCGGTCAATCATGAGAAGAGTCATGTGTTCATATCCAACAAATGCTCGGGAGGGAGATGTAGGACCATTCAGGGGGTTCTCATATGTGGGCAGAAACAGCTTCCTATTGTTTATTTAGGGATACCTTTATCCAGTGGGAGGATACTGAAGATCCATTTCAATGGGGTTGTGGATCACATATTTGGAAGGATCTTAAACTATAAGAACAAGGTACTTTCATTTGGGGGCTGGATTATGCTTATTAACAGTGTATTGTTATCTATTCCCATGCATCTTTTTGCCATCATCAGTCCTCCGAAGGGAACTGTGGAAAGAATTGAGCGCATTCTTACATCCTTTTGTGGGATGCGAAGGGAGATGGCAGGTGTCATTGGGCCTCATGGAAGAGGATTGCTGGTCCAGTGGAGGAGGGTGGGGTTGGGTTACGAGATCTTCAGGAAGTCATACTGGGAATTCAGGCCAAGCTAGCGTGGGAGGTGATTGTGGGAAAGACTCTGTGGGCCAGTTTTTTCAGAGCCCGGTATGGATGGCATGGAGATTTCTGCATGCGTGGGGCGATGAGCCTAGCCAGATGCATGTTCTCTCATCTAGATGTACTGCTTGATCACACCAGATGGGTGATTGGTCACAGGGAGATCAGATTTTGGAAAGACATGTGGACAGAGGAGAGGCTTTGGTTTGAAGGCTTCCTGAATCCTGACATCTTGTTTAAGGAGGCATGCGGAAGTTATGAGTTCATGCATGAAAATATTAATGTGTTGCAAATGAACCATCTCGGAAATGTGGTTATGAATGATGACCCAGATAAATGTTGTTTCACAGAGGTGATCTCGGGACGTTTTAACATGAATGGGTACAGGAGAATCCTACATGGTAATGACACGGCTGTTGGAGCAGAGGAAGCTACTTGGTGCAAGGTATTACCAACAAGAATGAATTTTCTAGTGTGGAGAGTCAGAAACCAAGCCTTGCCAATAGAGGAGAATATTCAGGGGAGAGGGATCATCATGGCCTCACGGTGCAACTATTGCGAGAAGCCAAGCTCGGAGTCTACCGTCCATTTGTTTTTTCAGGGTCGCTGGGATTCTCTACTCTGGGCTTGGATTGATCAGTTCAGGTTTCCATGCGGGGAGTTCCACTTGGTTTGTGACTACATTTCATTTTGGCTCTCTAGGCTTGATGGCAGGTCGGGGGAGTGAACAGCACGCATCATCATTCTTGTAGCCATCTGCTGGACCATTTGGGAGGCTCGCAACCAGCTAAGGTTGGGTGGTGAGAGGTCCTTGTTGTATCTTCAGATCCAGATGAAAGCCATTATAGTGGAGTTGTCCTCCCTTTTCAAAAATGGTGTTCAATCGCTTATGTTGGAGGGTCTGGTTAGTGGACAGGCTGGACAAAGGTTGGATAGAGGACGGTGGGTTAAATGGCAGCCTCCAAAGCATGGGTGGAAGCTGAACGTGGATGGCTCATGTGTGGGAGGAATTATGAGGGGCGGTGGCTAGCTTCGAGACTGCTGGGGTTCGGTTCTGGTTGCCTTTAGTGCTTATTATGGACCAGGTAACTCTATGGGTGCGGATTTTGGAGCCCTTCTTTCAGGTTTGATGGTATGCAGGAGGAAGGGGCTCCCGGTGATAGAAGTGGAATCGGATTCGAAGGTTCTGGTCAGATCTCTCCAGGTCTATCAAGACATCTCATGGGATTTAACGTATATATGTCGCTGGTGTAAAGCGGAGACCAATCAGGGAAGGATGGTTCACCATAGTCTGAGGGAGTCCAACTTTGCAGCTGATGAGCTGGCTCGTTGGGGCCGACCTGAGGAGGCGCTGGTGGTTTATGACAGCCTTAACTCTCTTCCTTTGGAGTGTGTTAATGTGGTTCGGAAGGACTCTCTTGGCCTTCACTATTTTCATCCCCCGTGAATTGTAATTTGGTTTTCTCTTGGTATTAATAAAAAATAACTTTCAGTCAATTCATGGTAAAGGATAATTATTCTTTATTGTGATTTTTTTGATCTCACTATAATCAATGAATAGGTGCACTGACCCATCCTTATTCTTGACGAATAGTACTGGTGTACCCCATGTTGAAGCACTTGGGTGTATAAACCCTTTATCCAAATTCATATATAGTTTTTTCTTTAGCTCATCAAGCTTAACAATATCCATTCTATAAGGATTCTTGGATATTGGAAATGTCCCGAGTATGAGATCAATTGAGAATTCAACATATCTTCTAGGAGGAAGACCATGAAATTCCTCTGGAAACACATCAGTGAATTCCCTTACAATAGGCATGTCTTTAAGGATTGTTCCTTCCTTAGACTCAATCATATGAGTAAGATAATCATGATCATAGGTCAACAATATCCACGGTTGAGATAATGGTGATAAAAAGGATTCATACTCCTTATTAAACTTTTACAGAATCGGGGGTTAATTCACCATATGGAGATTCATTTCCCTCTCATGGAAATTTATGTTGGCTCTATATAGGGAAATCAAATTCATGCCAACAATTTCATAAAATTCTCTGAGAGGGAGTATGATGAGGTTCTTTAGGAATTTCAATCCACAAATTGTGATAAAGTAGGAGTTATATTAATGGGATGCAATAATTTCCCCATTTTTCGTTCTCGCTGACATCTCTACTTCCATGATTTTTGGTGGTGTTTAGATTATTTTACTAAACTTTTGGGATATAAAAGAATGTGTAGAACTAGAATAAAAAAAGTACATTTTCTATCCTTGATTGAATAACTAGTGTACTTGTCACCACTTCATTGTTGGGATTCACTTCATTAGTAGTGATGGAAAAATATTATCCTTTCTACCTTGTAGGTTATTGGTTTCCTCTGAAAACCCTTATCTTAGGGCACTGGTTTGCAAAGTTCCCTGGTTCTCTGCAGTTGTAGCAATGAACAATGCATTGAGGTTCAAACAGAGCATTCCTTTCCTCTATTATAGCATAGGGTTTTTGTTGTCGACAGTTAATGTTTATGTGCGCTTCTCTTTTAAACCTAAATAATTTCCTCATCCCCTTCAGTAAATTTCCAGGGTGCTTCTTTCCACACCTTTGGAAAGTGGGGTGCTAGAATTTCTTAGCACCATTGGATTTATCCATCAGACCACCAGAATTAAAGTCCAATTTTTTCTTCTTATCCCCATGATACCTCTGAGATTCTCTGATCTCTATTTCAACTTTGAGGGCATGTCAGATAATTTATTTATAGATATCAAAATCACAGATCACTAGGGATTTCCGTAGGCTAGTTTTTATCCCACCAAAGAAGTGGACAACCTTGCATTCGGGGGTAATGAAAAATCTGGAGTCATATCGTGCAATCCTTTTTAATTTTTCCTAATACGCTCTGATGGATTTGTCGTCCTTTTTCTTAAGTTAAAAGAAGTACCTTTCTATCTTAAGTCGGAGGATGCGAGGAAAATATTTATCAAAAAACATTTTCTGGAAATCCTTCCATTCTAATACCTCGATCTATTCCTTAGGCTTCATATTTTTTATCAATGTCCACCATTGATAAGCTTCACCCTCTATATGATTATAATTCATAAGAACCTTCTATTATTCAGAATATTGAAGGATGTAAAATATTTTCTCAAAAGAGTTGATCCATTGTTCGACGATTGAGGAATCAGATTATCCATTAAAAGTAGGAGGCCTTTGTATCATGAAACTCTTGATTGCAGCCTGTTCTTTCTTAGGGGGGTTTGGAAGTTACTCTTGACCCATGTTTCTATTCAAAACAAGAGTTAAAAAATAGAGTATCATGAAAATTTTTGTGATTCCCACTCCCATCGAATTGGGAATCTCATTCGAATAGTCATCACATTGATCTTTGCATTGATTGTTAGCCCAAGTCCTCCTATTACCGGACATTGGCTAGAATAAATAGAAATTTAGGGGTAATTTTATTAAAAACATAAAGGTAAATCCAATTAAAAAAAGTGATAACTTATAAATTACATTGATTTACTTAACTTATGAATTTATATCCTTCAATATATGTTATCCATGATCAACTTCCCCACGTATATTCTTAGGGGAATTTTTTTTATTCCCTTAATAATGTTCATACTAAGATTATGAATTTACCAAAGCATATCCCCCAGGAGTGTCAAACTAAGAGTGAAGCAAGGCCCATTGTCGTGCACTATTTCCAATTCGATTCTAGATCAAAGTTGTATTTTCAAGTTTTACCCCTAGATACATTTATGTCAGATCTGCCTCTACTTTTTTATATCTAGACAATGATGTAATTTCTTGACAAACCACTTACTCTATACTCACTAAAGTTTAGGGATTATTTTATTATACTCAGTCTTATCCCTAAGGCTTTCACTATATTTCTATCACCCTAATCCCAAAAAAAAACTAAATTTATCCTCCGATACCAACTATAACAACCCTACTCTTTATTACACACTTAAACATTATTTATTACATAAAATTGTACTTAATACAACTCTAAGGATAGAGAGGTATAGTGTATTGGGAAATTAGGAACATTAAATAGCAACTTAAAATATGGAATAAAACATATGTATTTTAAACTTCTCTGACATGACCATCTCATTCTTTTGTACTTAACACTGCATGGGATAACCTGAGGATATACATAAGAAAGGGGTGAGATATAAAGACCAGTAAGGGAGTAAACAAGGCATAACATGAAGAATACAATACATGTTAGGAAATAGGAATATCAATGGATCATAAGAGAAACATGAACATAAAGGCATGATATAGCATGGTTATCATAACATTGAAATATGGCAACAACATACAACATGATATTAGCATGAGCCAAGGCTCATTGCACATAGATTAGCATGAGTAAACCCTCATTGCACATGAATTATCATGATTAAAACCACATTTCACATGTATTATCATGATTAAACCCTCATTTCACATGGTGTATCATGATACTAAACATTAACCATTGCATTGGAGTGCTATCAGGGCGCACCCTTCATAAACATTTCATTTCATGCATAAATGTGTCACATGGATCATATAACATGGAATAATTCAACATCATAAGTTATTACATGATTAAGTAATGTGGAATACATAAATTTAAGTACCATTCAATAAGTATATGTTCATAAAGGTGAATACCCTTGATATAGAAAGGGGTATGGTATTCACTACATGATGATTTGTCTTGGAAAATTGCGGTACAATTTTGGCAGCATAACGTTGTCATATAGAAATTCATAAGTTGGGTTGATGAGAGAGAAATGGGTCCATCATAATTTATACATGAAATATATAATAAGGGGATCATGTAACATAATATCCCTACATATTAAATGGAATTTAGATGCATAATATGGGATAAATTCTTGAATAGAAATAATAAGAGAGAAATCTATTACAGAATTCCGTCATGGTAATGGGTGTACACATAAGGAATTAATGAGAGGGAAAGTAGTATATAATAATTAAAAAATAATTAGGGTAGTATGGGGGAGGTTAAAAATCATACCCCAACATTTTTAATTGAAATTAAAAGGGTATTACAACATAAAGAAACTTGGATAAAAATGAGAAAGGAAGGAATCCCTTACTTGAGTGTGTGACTTCAAGAGCTTGAAGAGTAGACTCTTGAGATATTGGGGTGCCTTGGGAGGATTATATATATATTATGGAAGATTAGAGACATTATAAAAGGATTTTTAGTGAAGAGAACTGGGATCTTGGATGGGTTTATATAGGAAATGAGAGGGGAATTCTTTAATATTCCCCAAACTTAGGTTTTCGAATCTATATAATTAAATATTCAAAACCACAAATCTTACCATGGTTTTTTCCCATGTGTTTTTCCATAGAGGAGTGTAAAACATTATTTTATATGGAAAATGTCCAAAAAAAATTAAAATATTATCCTTGATTATCTGGAGGTGAGTCACATTATTAAAAAAATGAATTTAAATCATAAAATATATTATACATTTTGGAGGATTCACTAAGGCTTTATAAAATAAGTAAAACAAATATAAAATCATATTATTTTAATGTTAAAACATATATTGGGATGATAATACCCATTATATTATTTATTAGAACATTTTGGGGTCATTATGATTTCATAAAACACATATTTTATTTATACGGTATTTAATTTTTACACAAAAAAATTGATTATCTTAGAAAATTATAAAAAATTCACCATTGGATAATTTGGATTTCCTAATTCAAAAAATAATATTTATTTTATCTAAATAATTTTTTAAAAATGTGAATTTTTACTTTTAAAATGAAAACAGGCATTTATTGAAAATTCACAGGTTTTGACAGAAACTGTTTTCAAACATTAAAAAAATTACATTTGACTTCATAAAATTATATAATAATTTATTATTCATAAAATTAATTTGATAATAATATTTTATTAAAATATTAATTATTTCAAAAACTCATTAATTATTTAAAATAAATTCTTTAAAAATACATTTTTTGTTTTATCGTATAAAAAATATTACTCTTATCAAACTGATTACCTAATCATTTACAGTTAAGGAACTAATATAATATTCATTTATAATAATTGTTTTTATAATATTATTAATAAAAACTGTATTTTAATATAATGTATATATTTATTTAAAGTACCATTTTTACCCAAAAAGACAATTTATCAAATTCTTCACTTTTTAAGAAAGACTATTTTCATAAAGGAATTGATAGAATAAGACTTTTATTTATAAAAAGGGATTACACAATAAGTAACAAATACCTTATTACATAACCCCTTAAAACACCTGTATAAGATTTAAGGGTAAGGTGTGCGATGGTGAAAGACCCTTTGGGTGGCTCAGAAAATATCACTCAGGTGGAAATATCTATTAACTTGATCTTCTCCCATAGGCGATTATATTCAAGACTAACTTATTGAAGCTCGATTAGGCTTGGTCAAGAATGAATCCTAGTAACTCTTCCTCCTTTCTAAGCATTGATAAATGAGCTTTTTACAGCCCGAGTCTACTAGATGAGGCCATCCTCTCCTTTTTCTATATCAAAAGTATTATTTTTTTAAAACCTTATATTTATATTAGTTGTGTGATCAATGTTAAATGGATATATTATCAATGGTAATGATACTTAATAGTCATTTAAATCCAATAATAATAAAATGAATAAAAAAAGAGTGCATGTATTTTTTATAAGACATTAAAATAAAGGGAATTTTATTTATAAAATATCGGGTCATTACATATTATGTATTAACTTTTTAATCTTATATAATGTGATAAGTAATATTAGATTGTGAGATAAACTTGACACATAATATTAAATTTAAGTTTGAATGTTTTTTATTTTTTAATCTTATGTTTTATAGATATTGTTTTTATGTGTCAGTGTCTTGTTGAGTGATGTTTGATATTCTTTTTGTTTTGTTTAAACATTTGATATTTTGGTTCAAAATCCAACTTTTATTGAATATTATAAACTATTTCTCTCAAATAAAAACCCTAAAACCTAGCAACTCTAAATAAAATCATGGGAATGATAAAATATTATATTCAAGTTATTTTAGATGTTTTAAGAAAGCAAAAACATGTGGTTTAGAAAGAATATTTCTGCCTGAAAATTACATTAATTTCTCATGGTTAAGTTGAATGGATATGGTTTTGAAGAAATTATTGATTTTTTAAGGTTAAGAGTTTTTTTATACTGATAAAACTAAGTTTATCTATAATAATTTATTGTGAATGTTCTATGGAAATGTTCATTTTATTTTTGGAAGTTTGGGTGATTTGGTTTCATCAAAATCAAGTGATAAGTAATTTACATTTTAATCTAAATAGTTAGTTGATATTTTTTGTTCTCCCTATGAGGGAGATTTTCTATTCAATCATTCCTTAGTAGATGATGAAAATATTAAGGATTAAGACATAATGTTTTATCTTTTTGGAACTACTCACATTTAAAAGAAACTTATATAAAGGATTTGGATTCTGAAAATAAGGTTCTTTCTAAATTATTTCAGACTACTAAAGTCCAAAGAGTTGTGGAATTTGAGAAAGTATTTTACCAAGATATTTATCTATTATATTTTTTGTTGAATAATAAAAGGATAATTTTTCAATTATATATATTAATATATATTCACCATTTTAGTCAAGGGAGAAATAAATTTATTTTCTATGTTTTTTGAAAAATGTTGTCTCTTTTTTTGAGAAATATAGAGATATAGTTAAATAATATAGAATCATTAAAGTTCCATTATCTCAATTCAATGATATTTCGTGTAAATAAAATAGTGTATATTTATAGTATTTTCATATATAAGTAGATTTATTTTAAGAAGAAAGATCATAAAATTAATGAAGATACTGATGAAGGAGATGAATAAGATCCTCTAGCTACTATTTAGGGTGGGACTCTTAGAATTAAAAATTTTATTATTACTGAGGGGGTCTATAAGAGAGTATAAGAAATCTGAAGTGAATGAATAAATCATTTATGAAGATATTATTTATAGCTATAGTGAAAATGATTATGTGAATACCAATGTTGGTACAAGGTCAAGATGAGGATCGAGCCTTTAGTGGATCTATAAAAATAGATTTTGTTATAGATAAACCAATGACTATCATATAGAAAAATTTGAAACTATTATTTACGTTATAAGTTTATTTTAAGTTATTGATCTTGTGGTTAAAAATTATAATATAGAGATTTATATTGTAGAGTAAAATACTAATTTAATTGAAAAGAAGCTTTGAAATATGAAGATATGGATGATGATGAAGAAACCATATTTCAAAGATAAAATTGGGACTGAATAAGGAAATTTGATCTCCAACAGCTTTAAAAGAACAATAAAATATATTTAAAAATTATCTAAACCAATTTATATCTAATTTTTTCATATAGTTTCATCAGTTTAAGGATTTTATTATAGATTTAAAATCAGTTTTGAAAGAATATGAAGTAGAATTGAAAGAATAAAATGATAATTTAATTTCTAAAACTGATTTTTATGCATTGAAATATTCAATGGATTCAAAAGATGATTTTTTTTTCTTAAAGAACTAATGAAATATCAATTAGAGGAAATAAATAAAACTTATCTAGTTCTGAAAGTTTTGGAATAGTCCTTGAGAAATAAACATAATGAATTACTAAAATCTCAAGTTTATTTGGTTAAAGAAAAAAAAATATTCAGTGATATGTTGTCGAATCTATAATAAAGTAGATTAAGTATATAAAAGGTTACTTGGGTGTCATAAATTCAAATCTTGATTTTCCTATGGTAAATTAGAGTATTTTTTCTCTATAATTTGATACCATTACTTTCTTGACTAAATTTTCAATAGAGATTGAAAAAAATATTTTTTAATTGAAGAAACTTATACAGTAAAATCATTGTGAGTCTCAGAATATATAAATTATTTTAAAAGAGTGGGAAGAACCTTTGAATGAAAATATTCAATTTTTGGTAGATGGTTAGAAACAAATTCCTAAAACAAGTTAAAGATATATATTCCTCTGGTTATGAATCTAAATATGAATCTGAATCATCTGAACCCCAAGTAAAGAAATTCAAGGATAAGAAAGCTATTTTAAAGGTAAAATAGGTTATAGTTTCTAGATTCTTTGTTATTTATTAAACTATTTTTTCATGTTAACTTACTAAGAATCACTTTTAAATAGTCAAATAACTATTAGAATATTTATAAGTTATTCTAAATAATTGAAAGATTTTAGAGAGAGTGTGTAAAATGTAAAATCAATGACCAATTTTATCTATATAATGTATCACTATAATAAAAATATTTTAGATGAGTTTATGGGGAATATTTCACATAGATAGAAATAAAATATTGAGAGTTTTTATGTAGATTTAGTTAGAAAATAAGAAATTAAATAAAAACATAATGTCTATGGATGTTTACTCATATATGGTTATGAATTAATTCTTAAGTATGGTAAAGATGAAATTATCTCAAGGTTGGATACTTTTTGAAAGATGTCGTACAAGATAGTAGGCAAGAAAATCCTTGGTATTGTTCCACCCATCAAACTGCTAACTTCAAGAACTCAATTAGAGAATATTTTTTGAACTCGCTAATAATTTCATGATAGAGAAATGAAAAATCCTCGTTTTTAGTTAATAAGGGATGTACTTAAATCCAGGAACCCCCCCCCCAACATATTTTAATGACTTACAATCATAAATATGTTTACACTAAGAATACTTCAAGGTAAAATACTACCTTATCTCAGCCATCCAAAATCTGATCTAGAGAAAATAGGTTTACACTAGAAAAAATATGACAATGATATTAGAATAATACTAAAAGGTGAATGGATCAAGGTGTAGCGCTACGATGGAGATGATTGTCTTGATCTGCGGGATCCGCACATAGGGTGGGCGATGCAGGTGCATGTAGGGGTCGTGGCAGTTGGGTGGTCCCTTGGTGGTGTGATGTGATGGGTGGCCTGGCAGGGTTGTTGTGGTGGTTGGATTCTCTAGAGGATCAGTTTGCATATGGATATTGTCTCTAGATGTAATGTGGTGTTTAGTGTATAGGCATTTTAGGGGTTCTAATGGTGGTCGTATGGTTTTTCTAGGTCTGAGGAAGATCTTATTTGATTTCGTACTCGAGCCATTTTTTGTTATATGTTTTTCTTTCAATAGTGGATCCCTTTGGGCATGACGTTTTTTTATTTCTAATTGTTCAGTTCTCACTTCTCCAAAAAGTGATTTTATCTAAAAATAGAAAAAAATAGTTTCTGGTATTAATATTTCTCACTTATTGAAATTTCACAAAGGTGTTTCATGTTTTGAAATATTCACTCTTTCATATAAAAGCACCAAAGTATGAGATATTGAGTATAAAAAAAATCCCTTTTATGTATGTAATAAAAGTTACAAGTGACTCTTTTAGATTCAAGTTTTAGACATAATGTATTGAAGAATATTGAAAATTTATTCAAATAATGAGTATTATTCATAAAGCATATCTCATATTGATTATTACATATGCATTATGAATAAAATTATAATTTTTATATATCACTATGAAGAATAATTTTATTCTTACATATGCCTTATTAGAGGAAAAGTTATTCTTATGTATGAAGTTCGATTATTTAAATTTCAAGATATATTTTGGGAGACATTTACACATGCTGATTTATGGAAAATTTATTCAAATTTAAAAATGTTTATCATAAAATATATGACCATTTAAATGATGATTGAAAAAAATTAATAGGATATATTTTAAAGAAGACTAAAGTATTTACAATGGGTATGAATTTTCATACTTTTATAGAGAAATTTAATAAATCTATTGACTCGTTGTATTTTAATTAATAATTCATTGAAAATGATATATATATATATAACTATCAAAAAAAATTTAAATATAGTTTTCTTGAGTAAAAATTCTTACTCTTACAACAGAACTGAATTTTTTATTTATGCACACCTTTGATTTCTAAGTGAGGTTATACAATTTCAATTATTATTGTGTTGCTCTATGAAATAAAAATTCAATAAAGAAGAAGGAATAATTTTTTTGTTGCGTGTTTACTATAGATTCAATAATTGGTTAAAGATATTTTTAGAGATACACTTTGAGGAAATATACTTTATCTAGATAGGATCATGTTATCTTCAGTTGTGATCCAACACAGCTATGTGCTATAGAGCTTCAACAATATACATAATTTTTACACATTTTTTATTTTATACACTTATAGTGCTAAGTGTGGGTGAGATATTGGGGATAGGTCTTGTTATTGTTGTAAGAGGGAGTTCACAGTTAAAATATCTTGTAACCTGTAATAAATTTTAGACACTTTCACTTAGCTATGAGATCCCTAGGAAAATTATTTTATTAAAACCAACATACTTTCATTAGATGCTTTTGGAGTGGAGTAGGGGAAGTTTCTTTAAAAACCTAAACCACTATAAAAAAATTGGGACATGTATTTTATTTTTATTTAAATTACAATATCTAATTTAAATAGGAATATGGACTGAGATATTTATTTTATATGGGGTGTTTAAAAGGATAAAATCAAAAAATATGGAATTTAAAAACTAAATTCACCCCCCATATTGAGTCATTTTTATTAACAAATTGGGAAAAAAATATGATATGTTTCATGTATGATACCATATACAACATGGATATGGTCTTCTAGACTATGATATGATGAAAATAAAACTGTTGTCTTTTATTGTGGTTATTTTATTTTATTCTAACTATGTGTTTAATACCACAAGAATTTAGTTTATTTTTCTTTAAATGATTAATATGTTTGATAGTTCTTACCACATAAAACACTGATCTTAAATGAAGCACAACATTATTATTTAAATATGACTATTACAGCCTAGTCATTGGGTTGGTAGGTATGAATAAGAGTAATAAAATTATGAAATATATATAGAAAATTATTCCTTGTATAAATTTATTTAATAACACCTAGGAAATATGTACTTAATTTTGAATGATAATAATTAAATCATATATGGTTAAGAATAGTTAAAGTTTTAAAAGGGTCATTTTTTCTATAAAAGTGGGTTTTCTTTTTATATTGTATGTTTCATTTAAAAGATAAATTTCTATTATTTATAATATAAAATTTATTGAAAAAAATATTATACATGAAAACAAATTAATAATCATTCATACATTGACTTTCAATTTGTTATAAATGAAGATAAAATCATTTGATGGTAAAAATAGATATTTTTAATAAAACCATTTTTTAAGTGAATAGTGTATTCTTTTTTTAATAAATTAAATTAATAACTATTGATTAATTATTTTGATGAAAATTTATTAGAAATATATTCAATCAAAAAAAATTATAATCATATCATATTTTTTACTAGGTAAGGAGTGACATTAAATTCATTTTATGCTTCAAAAATATATTTTTTCTAATAATAGTTTTTATAAATTTTTTTCTTGGATATTAGAATTATTTTCTATAAATTTTAGAAGTTATATTTGATAGAATGAAATTCATTTTTAATGGAACATTTCAAAATAATCTTAGAGTGAATCCCTGTGTTTTTTTAAAAAATGTTTGATTTTTGGGTGAATAGTGAAAATACGAATTATTACAAATAATGTAACTTTCATGAAATCATTATGGTTTATGATTGATTTAAAAATTCATAAAGAATTTTATTAATAAAATATTTGTTTAGTAAGTAAAATAAATCATTTAAAAACATTATTTGGAATTTTGAAACCCATAATTATCTTTTTGAAACTTAAGTCATATTTTATTCTAAATAAAAAATATTTTTTTATATTTTCATTTAATAGTGTGGTTGGAAGGTTACATTGTGTTTTTTAACGATAAAAATCTCATATAAATTTAATTTTTTAAATTATGATGGAATTAAATCCATTATAATCAATAATATGAATAATTTTAGTGTAAAATCAATTTTACGCTTGGAATAGATATTTTTCTAAAATCTATTTTTTAATGCATTTTATAAACTTATATTAAAAGTCATTTCTAAAACTTTTTGAAATTTAATCCTAAAAAATGGATTACATATTTATAATCATTATGATAAAAATTTTAAATATGTTAATTTCATTTTTCTATATAATTAATTGTTACCATGGTAAAAAGTCATGACCTCGGTAAAGGGTAAAATGGGTTAAACATGGTTAAAACTATTGGATAAGGCTTTAATATCTCTCAAATTCCTAATTTTATTTAATTGTATGATTTTATTTTCTCCTTATCTATTATTTTAAATTATGGAAATTTTTAGTCACATTCCTCTGATAGTGACCTTTACTTTATTTAAAGTAATGAGATTTTTCAAAATGTCACTCTCTTAATTTTAATATTTCACGTATATTTTAATATGGATAAAAAAGAAGTAATGAATAGTTATAAATGTTTATTTTTAATCTTAATAAATTTTATTTATTATATTAATTTATTTTAAGTTTGTAGTGGTGGTATAATTACCTAAAATGCTTACGCAGCACCGATGACAAATTTGTAGAAGCGGTAGAAAAAACATTCAAACGATTTTAAAAACATTAAAAGAGATAGGTTTAGGATGAATTGTCAATTTAAACTAATTTTATGGTTAATTATTATATAATATTTAGTTTTAAGTATTTATATACTAATTCTATTGTTATCTTGTTTCCTTTAAAGTCAAAATATGTAAATGGCCATGAAAATAAATTTAAATGATATTTATTGTTTAAAAATTAATTTTCAATAATTTGAAAGGCATAAAAATACTATATTTACTCAATTTTATGTTATATTATATATACTAACATTAATGGTTAATTTATGTTCAAATTTTTATTTTTAAAATTACATTCATTTTCCTTGAGGGATGAAAATTTATGAAATTACTATTGATTTGTTCCTATAAAAAGTGGTTTAGTGTAACCTTTCCTAAGACACTTCTGAGTTTTGTTTTTTCTCAAACCACTTCTTAGATCCATATCCACACTTAAATTAATATATTTAATATCCCCTTAATTGACATAATTATCTTATCCAAAGGATCTAAGTTCAATCAGGTGGTGGTATTTCAAAGATCGAGGAAAGGGTTTCCAAGCCACTTTCACCATTCTTAATTATGATTAATTATATTGAAATAATATTAAAACGTCACATAAATTTATACCACGATTCAATTCATATTGTTATAAAATTTATTTGACCAATTTATTATGTGGGATCACTTGTTACCTCTCAATAAACTCTTCTCCAATATGTTGTTATTATGTCTAAATGTGGGTTTTTAAAAGATTATATTTTCATTTCAAATTATCCTCTTAATTTTTCAATAATGAAAGTAATAAATAAAAATTTATCAAAAATAATTTTTTTATGTTTTAAAATTTAATTTTTTTTTAAACTTAAATATTTATTATATTTACACTTCTTTTAAATACTTTTGAAAATTTTCATTCACCATGGTGGTTTTACATAACCTATGTGAACGATTATGTTTTTAGGAATTTAAGACTCTCATGGGTATTCATAAAATTTGATTTTATTATTGAATATAAAATTAATTTAATGATTATCATTTTTTTAATTGTAAATTATTCATTATAAACATTAAAGTAAATGTGAACAAACATGGTTATTTTTTACCATCAAAAATAGGCATATTAAGGAAGGTTTTTTAGATGGTAACAATTCTATGACCTATTGAAATTTATTAATTATGAAATGATATGGACACTATCTATTAAATAATATATATTTTATGAAAACATTTAATTCTAAACTTTTACATTTATGAAAATAACAAACTTATTTTGAGATTATGAACTGAACAACCCCAAAACAACCAATGTAAACTACACTGATTTAGTAAATGAACAAAACATAATAATAAGGGGTAATATAAAGGTAATAAACATGAAATTTGTTCTAAAATAAATTATATAATTAATATAATTTTATTATTCCAGAAATTATTGAATGTATGAGGTAATTCATGAATCAAGTTAAGGGGTTTCTTAACTCAATTTTGTTTTATTGGATTCTATCACTTCTTTATTTTTTATTATGAAAAGACTATGTTTGGAATAACCACTAATTTTTTATAATGAATTTACACTTGTTTTATATGGATGTACTTTTTTACATGATAAACTCACGGATTTATTATCACTTAAAATTTTATGATCTTTATAATTTTTTTATCATCTCAAACTCCTTTATTTGAAACATGTTTTTGTATAATTCACTTAATTCCTTTTATATGTTTTTTTTAACAAGTAGGTGGAATCCCCATTTTTTATTGAAATAATTCCTTTTATATGGTGTATTTACTACCTCTTGAAATATTATATCATTATTATCTCTTTGATAATGTTATTTAAATTTCCTTTTAAATTAATATATTTCATGAGGTATTGATTTAAATGTTATAAAAATTGTAATGGTTTTCTTTGTCTCAATATAGATTTCTTGAGACATGTTTGATGTCGTACACCATTAATTATTTTATATGGTAAAATTATTTCCCAATGAATGTATTTTAAAATATCTATTCATGAAATTCATGGGATTAATATATCCATATCATTTTATATCTTTCAATGGATTTTAATTCGAAAGTTACTAAAGTTGTAATTGTATTAGCATCTAAAATTTACCTCTATTGAGATATTTTCTACATTAACCACTTATATTCCTTTGTGTGGTGTATATACTGACAATTAATGTCATTAAATATAATTTTAATACGAATAAATAGGGTTTTCAATCTTTTTATGGTTTTATTTTTCATGGAGTTTTGAATGTAATGGCCAAAAGTGGGGTTTAAATTGATTGAATCAAAAGTTTTAAAGTATTTACCAAACTATTTATCCTTAAATAATTTATCTTGTTTTAAAAAAAATATTTTCTAAAATTATTTATTAAAGTTGTTTTCCATGGTCTTTTTTATTTTTTTAAAATTTTTTAAAAGGAAATTTCTTTATACATTCTACATAAGTCACTTTTGAACCTCTTTGAAAAAGCGTGAAACAAATTTTTTTCTTATCATTTATCATTTTATAATTTTTTTAACTATTTCTTAAACTCCACTTTCTAGTTTCCATGGTTTTAAAAAGAAAATAATTTACCCATTATTCTATGAATTTTATGTTTTTTATGGTTTCCAAAATAAAAGTGTTTAGACCAAGAGGTTGTGAATTGTGATTGAATAGAAATAATTTTTTATTTGTGTTGTATTTTGTTTTCAGTAATATACAATTAATTTTAAATGTTGATCTTTCCTTATGAAGTTTCTATATTTAATTTTATAGAAAAATAATTATGGTTCCAATGGATTTAGGTAATATAATAAATGTCAAAAAACTAAGTTAATTAGAAGAAGGCAATCAAACAGAGGTAATTGGATGGAGGCTAGTAAATATAGGTGATAGGATGGAGTCTAACAAACTAAGGTGAATATATGGAAGACATGACAAGTTTTTTCTCAATGTATTCATGGGGGTATCAGATGGAGTTTTCTATGACAAACTAAAGCTGAAAATTCTTTTATATTATTCAAATTACCAAACATCATTATTCCTTCAATGTATTCATGATCTGAGATATTTTTGTTCAAATGAAGTAATTAGTGGAATATTTGGATTTTAGAAAGAGTCTACCGAATGAATAATTTTTATGAAGGCATTAAATATTAGTTTTTAAGTGAGGTCATTAGATAGAAGTTTTTGAATGAGTTCATCAGGCAGAGTTTCTAAACCAAGTCATTGGATAGAATTTATGAATGAATTCATTAGATAAGGTTTCCTAAACAATTTAATTGGATAGAGGTTTCTAAATAGATTCATTGAATATTATTTTTGGAGTAAATTCATTAGATAGAGGTTTCCAAGGAAATTATTTGAATAGAGACATCGCATAGAGTATCTAAAATAGATATAGATAGAGGAACCAAGTAAAGCTTACCAGATGGAGAATTACCAAAAAAAACATTCTACAATGTTATAGTATACTAATATTTGAGGATATTTGCAAATTTATTATAAATCCATACATTGTGATGATAATGATTAATATGTTCAACGACTCGATAATCATAGAGGGAAGGTCGTGATTCTAAAAAATATTTCAACCCACTACTGATAGCACCATAATTTTTATATCTTGGAATACATGAAGTATCTGACTATATAGATTATATGGAGGGAGGACCATGATGGAATCGTCTCATCGCTTAGGTGCACCACTTATAGACTCGTGACATTGTCGGTTCGAACTTTTCCTTGACCGGTGAGATATGATGCTTTCAATCATCCATATGGATACTTCCAAGTTTTAAAGATCTTTGACATTGATATTTGATTAAATTTACAATTAATATTTGTGACTCAAATTTATTTGGATATTTGAAGGTAGTAAACTGAAGGAAGACTCGAATAGGGACTAAAATTTAGAGCAAGAAGTTTAAAATTGAAGTTCATTTTTCTCCCTTAGTTTTCAGATAAATGATTCCTATATAAAGGGAAATTGGATCACTATGTGTTGGTTGTATAAACTATAGTTGTTGTAGAAGTTAGGTGTTGGCCACAAAGCTTGAGAGTATTTTTCTTTTTAGTCAAAGTATTGGATGAAGCATCACCAAATTCAGGGTACCAGATAGAGTGTATTGAACATATATTTACCAGGTAGAGGATATAAAATATAGAAGTATCTAACATATAGGTTACCAAAAAAGGGTACCATACAAATGTTACCATAGGAATAGGTACCAAACGAATAATTTATCAGAGGGTAGGTTCAGAAAATGAAGTTCAAACAAAATTTCTTGCCTGATGTTTTGAAAGATAATGAAAAGTAAGAAGAATAACATACAAGAAGTCAAGTGGGAAGAATTTAGGAAACATGGTGACAACCTATTTAATCATGTTGGTTAAGGTTCTTTTTTTTATAAATTTTTTTTATCATATTATCTATGTGAAGAGCAGATACACTATCAAAGTACTATATTGTTATAAAAGTGATTGATATACCCTACTTGTTGTAAACTATAAAGGATTATTTTATAGTGTATGTGTGGTATTGGATTATTTCCAAACCATTATAAGGAATAACTCCTCTTATTGAGTAGTAAACCTTATATATTCTTTTGTTCATGTGGGTGTGCTTGTGTATTGTTTTTTAGCAGATTTGATTCTCACTAACTATAGGTGGAGGTTTTCTTAAATAAGAAAAACTTAAAAATTTAAACCACTAATTCACACCCCCCCCTCCCCTCACCTCTCAATGTTTGCGTAGATCCTAATAGGTCCTTTCAAAAATTGTATTCATTCTTGTTTTCAAAATTATATTTTTAAGTGGTTTTATAAAAGAGTTTTTCATATATTTGAACATATTCTAAATGATTACAATTATTCACTCGGGATGTGATTGAATGATACCATCCAAATATTTTATATGGATGGATTATGATGATGTTTTAAATAAAATTTCATTAAAAATCATTTATTTTTCATGGTTTAATAAAGTTATGAAGGGAATGATGGTTGTTTCTAATATTTTTATGATGAAATGAAATCTTTATATACTTTATTCATGTTATGGTTCTTGTACATTTTTTATGATTATGAGTGAGACAAATATATATCATGATGATGGGGGAGCCTGGTATATCTATCTAATGAATTGAGTAATGATAGATTTAATTGGATATAATTTACTCCTAACATGTTAGAGATATCTTGATTAAGTTACTCCCATGGTAAATAACTATTATAAGTTATTCCAACATGGGTTAAACATGAGTTAACATGAGTGATAAAGGTAACATCCCAAGATACCAACATAATTTATCTATAATTGTTATAATATTTAGTGGTTCCTTTGAATAATATTGATCTCACATGGATTTTTATTGTTTACTCAAATGACTCTTGTCTTATGATAAATCTTTGTTCCGTGAATCTTGTTTTATAATACAAGTTTTTTTGGGTATAAATTATCCTTTGTTATGCTCATGAACTTAGATTATATTCTCGCACCCTTATAATAATATTATTCTCACTGATGATGTTCAATTTTTAGTTCATATGTTTTCCATTAATAATCATTTGAGATATAAAACATTGAGATTTTATGAAATATTTCACTTCAAATAAATTTAATTTCGTTGATAGCTTGCGATACACACAATCATAAGCCTAAATGAACCATAATATAGTATACCATTATAAGTTAGATGTTAAGTTTGAATAGTGAATAATAATAATCAATTTTATTGAAACATATGTATAAATTGTTTAGATAAAAAAAATATATCGATAAATAAGTACTCAATTTTTTTTAAAGTCATTATATGCTTTAGAAATACATTTTTCCCTCAAAATGGTTTTTATTTTTTTTGTGAGAAAATAATATAATTAATTTATTCTATTTTTAGAAAATTTATTTTATAAAATAAAATTAATTTTTTAAATCTTCATATCAAAATTATCTTAGAGTGAATTTTTTAGAATATTCTAAAAAGATTAATTTTTTAATGAATAGTGAAAATAATAATTTTTGTTGAAAACTCACTTTTCGTTTGAAGAATTTAAAAAGTTATATTTTGTTTTAAAATAGTTTAAAAGTTACATTAGTTTATTTATATTATTAACAATCCAATTAATTTCATTATAATTAATTTTATGCTGGATTTTAGTATAAAAACTTTTTATACTTAACAAAAACATTTTTTCTAGAAAACTGTTTTTCATCATGTTTTGTAGGTTAAATTTTAAATTAAAATTTTTAACTTATTTGAAATGAATTTTATAAAATGTATTTCATAGTTTTAATAAAAATTTATAAATTTTATAATAAGGGAAATTTTATTTTTTATCATAATTAATAGTAAATATAGTAAATATTTGTCACTGCGATTATAGTTAAAATGGGTTTATTGGGGGTTAAACCAAGAGACAAGGATACATTTTCCAATTTACTTGTATAAATCCAATTTACTTACCATATTTTTACCTCATAATATCCCACATTCTAAACTCTATCCATTTGGAATCATTTTTATTGATAACTACTTTATTATATTTTAATCTTTTAAGAAATTCTAAGTGTGTCCTCTCCCCCACTTATAAAATGACACCCCTATTTTCTCTTCTTTACACCACTTTAAAACATATATGTCAACTAAAATTTAAAAAATTCTCTTATAACCATCTATATAAATTAATTGTATTTTATTTTATTCTTATAACACAATTCCATGGGTCTTTAAGAAATGATCAAAAGGGGGCCTACCGAAGATGAGGTAATCATCCTACCCAGCCTCTTTCAATTTATTTCTTCTTCTAAATCCTAAAATTCTATGTTATTTATAATTAAAAAATTAAGTATCCAAAATATAATTAAATTTTATTATAATTAAGTAAACACCTTTATTCACCATATTTTCCATCAAATTGGAAGTGGAGGTATCGCTCGTGCGTATGTGTGGACTACCACCTCGACTTAGCAATACAATTCATTTTCCATAACCATATTTCATGAATAATTATTATTATGTTTTTTTATTTACATATTATATTTATGATATAATTATTCTTTCGTAATTATAATATCATATTTACCTTCTTACCTTCCCATCTGTTGGAAGATGCTAACATCGCTCGTGCGTACGTCTGGACTACCACCTCAATGAAGTGATGTGATTTGTTTTTTGTTTCTGCTTCACATGGATGGTAATAATGTTATATTTAATTAACATATAAAATATATATTATATAATAATTATTTTTTATGGTAAATTATTATTTACATTTCTTTCATTCCATCCTTCGAAAAATGAAAACATCATTCATGCGTATATATGGTCTACCGTCTCAATGAATGGGGAAATTAATTTTTCTATCACTAAATTTTATATATAAATCTATATATATATATATAATGAATAAATATTATATTTATATCATTATTAATGGTATGGATATGATGTAACCATGATCAATGTACAAAGACTGGAACTATTGAACCAAAATTCCCATGAAAAATGAAACAGTTAAAACTTAGAAGGGACGATTTTAATAAGAAATTATTAATAAATGGGTGTTAAAATTTTATAAATGGATCATATATGATATTACAATTATGTAAATTACTCTATTATATAATTATAATAAATTTAAATTTATTATATAGGAGGTTAAAATTTCTTTTCAAACTAGTTTAACTAGAGGTAAGAGAATTATATTACAACCTCAATGTTTTCAGAATTGTTTATGATTAAGAGTTAAATAAGGAAATTTTATGATATAACTATCAATAAATTCATTAATTTTATTCCCCTATGGTTATTTTTATATATTACATGCTTTAATTTCGTTTTCCTCTCTTTAATTATTTAATATACTAAAATAATATTTTTAAGAAAATCCAACTTTACTTCTCTCTTCGGCCAAAATTCCTTTTTATTCCAAGTCCATGTTTTCTAAAAATGTTTTCAAGAATGTTTTTTGTATTATACTATGATTTTATAAATTCATTTTTACCCATTATTTATTTTTTTAAATGTTTTAAAATGAACCTTCTTGTTATTTTCCAAGTGATGTATTTTACCAAAAAAATGTAAAAGGAATATTTGTTTTAACATACAAGGAATAAATATAATTTACCACCATCATGACCACTCAAGTATTTGAAAATTAATTTACAAGTTTTGAAGGTTGTTTTCAAAGATAATTTTTTCCTTAATATTTGGGAATTTTTTTATTTAAAATAATTTATTTTAAATAGAAAATTATATTTTCATCAAGAAATGCTTCAGTGGTCTTTCAAAGGCATTTATCATCTAAGATAACATGATTCGATGTTACTTATGGTTTCCCTGGGATATGATCCAATAATACCATCCACTTTAATTATTTGGATGGCTTATGATTATAATGATTTAAGGATGATTCTATGAAACCAATTTATTTCCCATATGTTAATTAATTTATGATGAAACTCATTTTTTTCATGGGTTATACTATAATGAAATGATGAAATGTTTATAAATATCATTCTTTTCCATGGGTTATGTTATGATGAATGTTTTATGATCTCATGTAACACATATGTATGATTTTAATTATGTGATGAATAGTCCTGTAATTATATATCCCTCTAATTAATTGGGTAAATATAGATATATCATGAGATAATAATGACGAGAATGGGGAGTGAACCCAATTTATTAAGGGACTATGTTCACTATTATAGTCTTGGGAGTGAACCTTGTATAAGGATATGATGGAATGGGGAGTTAACCAAATACACTATGATAGTTTTGGTGGTGATAATTGAACAAGGAAATTATTTTACATCCTTAATTTTATTCCACAAACTTATGCCTTATGACAATGTTATTCTCCAAAAACTCAAGTTCATTGATTCCTTTTGGATTCATTTCTTATGAACTACCAAAATTTATGTCATGAATCTTTATTGTAATCTATGATATGTTGGGTATGGTTTTAAAATTTTAATCTCATGTTATCATACCATTATACTCATTTTATGCTTAAGTGATCATTGATATATTCCTTATTTACCCTTACTACGAATTTGAGATCACCCTTTATTATGTTCTCTTTCCCCAGGATAAGAAGAAAACTTTTAAGTATGATATGTCTAAAATGTTTCATAGTTATGAAGAAGTTAATGAGAGATTATAAAGATCTATTATGAATAATTTTCTTATGTATCCAAATTTCTAAATACACTAAACCTATACAATTCTAGTACATATCATAATGTTATGTATTGAATATTCATCTAATTAGATGTAATATATATATATATATGGAAAGTATGGGTCACTATAGTTGGAATTAGAGAAAGGTTTAGTTTCCTTAAGAAACTAGGATGACAAAAATTTAGTGATAATCCTTAGTATAATCCTATGTATAGAAGAACATCCTAAGTTATTGTAAATAAAGGAGTGTTTTTTTACTAGAAAAACATCCATGTTTGGATACTACAATTGAAATTGGTTTTGTAACAGATGTATCTAGGGGTAATAACCATGAAAAGAGTTGGTTGAGTATACCTCGACCATCATTTTTGTTCATGGTGAGGTGTTCCCATATTGTGAACCTAGTTTAACACTCTTAAGGGATATTCTTGGGTTAACTCACATTTTCTTTATAAACCAATATTAAATATTTGAATATATTACAACCATGAATGACCTAGGTTAAACCTAAGGTGTCATAGATTGAAAAGAATGTTTCATGCTTTTCATATCCTATAAATTAATTTTTCATGATTATATGGTTTCCCATTATGATTATTGGTTCTCATAATATGATTTTTGGTTTTAGTCAATGGATATAACATAAAGGAATCATGTTAATACTGAATTTTATAGATAATGTAATGATTTTCCTTCTGAGAAACCAAACATTATGGTAGATGGAATGTAAAATCTAGTTGTTAAACTTATGAAACTTTCTAATTCCATGAATCATGTTGAGATTCCAGACAAGAAAATGAGAGAACAACATTATTTTGATCCCTTCATAAGGTAATATCCACATTATTTTAGTGTTTATGTTAATCCACTAGTTTTTGAGAAATAGATCAGTACCACTAAAAATATTTGTTCATTATCCAATTATTAAAACATGAAAAAGATATTTTAGTTGTTTATTATTTAGAAGAATGGGAAAATAAATGGTGGAACCTTATCCAGAATAGGAGGAAATAGGAATAAAATTAATCCATGTAGGGGATGAGTTTAATATATTATTTTTTAATAAGTACTTTCCTTTTATTCTTAATATAAAAATAGAGAAGGAGTTCCTTAATCTAAAGTAAATGGATGATGAATCCATTAGAACCTATGAGGAAGATTTTGCAAGACTTGTGATGAACTCTTTTGGTGTTATCATACAACTTAAAATTAATATTGATTGAATATTTAGGGGATTAAAACTAATTCTATGAATAGCGTTAGCTATAAGGGAATTTAGTAGCTATTAATAGGTCATTTGATTGTTATTAAGGTGGAAATGGAGATTGGAGTTACCCATCAATCTCATGATTTTTATAAGAAAAGAAATATTGAATTAAAATGAAATTATAATAATAAAAACCATAGATATAAGAAGATGATATTTCCTTTATGATCAAACTGTTGAAGGAAACATGGATGAAATTGTCTTAAGGAGACTGGTAAATGTTTTAAGTGTGGAAAGGAATGTCATTGGGCAATATAATACTGAATTAATGGGTAGGAGAAGTTAGCTAATGATTGATATAAATCACCAAAAATGAACCATCCACACTCAAGTGTTTCAAATACAAGTAGTATGGATGTTATAATAACCAGTTCTCAAATATGAAGGTTAATGGTGATTTTAACACCCAAGTTTCAATTATAGTCAGCTTTTCTTTATAAAGAAACAACATCAAAATACACCTAATTTTATTCAAGAATGTAATTAGAACCTAAATTATAAAAAATTTCAAATTGAATTTTTTTAAATTAATTTCATTTTTTAAATCATCATATAAAAATTAACCTCAGGTAAATTTCGGAGATTATCTAAAATGATTGATTTTTTCTGTGAATAGTAAAAAATGTCGATTTTTCAAATATTGTCATTTATTTTCATTAAATAAAGTAATTTAAAAGTCCCATTATATTTTGGATTTGGTATTAAATTGATATATGATCCATTTTATTTAGAATAATATAATCATCAATTTTCATGATTTTGATATAAGTTAAATTTTATGCTTAAAACAATTTTTTCTAAAAAATTGTTTTATGTTGCTTTGGATGAATTTATATTAAAATTAACTTCTTCCGCTTCTAGAAAATGAACCTTGAAAAGGGTACATAATACTTTGAATTATGAGGCTCAAATTTTGTAAATATTTCCCTTTTATGTTTAGGCACTATGAATAGAAACCATTGTAAAATTTATCACCATTATAAAGGGTAAATCTGGTAATTAAGGTAAAAAATAATGAGATAAGGCATTAAAATTTAACCTAAAACTTGACGTAATTTCATTGGATAAGTCCATTTTTTCCATAATAATACAAAATTCTAAAATATTACATTTTTTCCATTTGGATATTATTTTGACCTTTATAATATTTAATTAAATGATAAAGTCAAAAATAAAACTTTCTTTCTTTTAATATCTATAATATTTTTTAATGTGGAAAAAAACAACTTATGTTAGGTTTAAAATGTTTATTTAAAATATTAATTATTTTTTTCATCGTAATTTATTTTCAAATTTTACTGATCAAATAATTAGATTAAATTCTTACAAGACATAGATATAATATTTCTTCAATTAATAGAAAAATAAAATAAAATATTTTAAAAATATTTAAGTAATAAAATTTGGTTGAATTATTTTTTCTCGTGAATTTTATAAATAAATATAACATATTATAGATGTTTTAAAGGTTTATATTTGAATTACTTTGTTTTCATGTTGTTTACAAAGTCAAATTTAATGAATAGTTCCAAAAATGATGTTAATGATATTTTTTAATAAATAATATAATATTAAATGATTTAAAATCTTTCCCGGACCAACCCGGGTCGACCCTGAACCGGTCACCCGAGTCGGTCCGTGGCATGGCCCGAGAGGCGTTCCCGATCCTCCCGGGCTGGCGACAAGCACCAGGGCATCACAAAGTACACGTGGGAATGATTTCTCCCAATAAAATTTACTAAGAAGCAGAAATAAAGAAACGACAATAAAATAAAACAGCCAAAAACATAACTAACCTGTCCTCGAACCAAACTCCTCGCGACCCTGAGAGTTGATCATCAAACTACAACCAACTCTCGTCCACAGCAAGCAAGCTCGAGTCAAACCTGCAACAGAAACTAAAAACAAGAAGACACTATAGGCGTGAGTATTAAAACTCAGTAAGCTAGCCCGATAAATCTATTCCCAAAGCACTACCATTAAAAGAAGAATCTACCAACTTCAAGTTTGAACTACATTATAGAAAATATGGGTTTTCACACACACACGCTTTCCATCTTGAAAACAAGTAACAGTCCATTGCCCTTTTTAATTTAGAACAAGTTTAATGTTGAAAGAAACAGGTGAATTGCATTTTAAAACATTTTGCGAACAATTAGAAAACCAAACTTTAGTTGTTAGTCAAAAATAAAATCACACACAACACCCACTAAGGGAAATGGGAAAAAGTGGCACACAAGGGTCGGCACCCAAACTCGACCTCTCAATCGTCTGCCATATACAAATAAACACTAAAAGAGACATGGGTCGAACCTAGGAGATTGTGAACAAACCAGAACGTACTATACATGTGACTCATCCTGAAGGCATGCCCTAACTTGATGACGTCATAACGCCCATAATACTACCCGGCATAGCCCTGCATGGCCTAACCGAGGGGCCCAATCCCCATAGCAGCAATAACTTTGTATTCCCCTTCTATGGGGCCACTAGCCAGTGCGTGGTCTAAACTAGTGCATCAATCGTTCTCAGAAAATTCACTCAATATGCCAGGTTCTCATGTCAACACATATAATAAAAGAAGGGTGCGTCCACAATGTAAAACTAGTCACGATGCACAAGCATCACATACTCAGCTCACCTAATCAACCAACACAAAAGATCACTCCAAAGAGACTTTTCAAAACATTAATTTCATTAAAAGTACCAAACGGGCCTCATGTACTTATTCAATACCAAATCAATTCCAAAAAAAGAAGGATCAGACGTCGTCACGTTTAAAACCAGAAAACACATTTAAAATCTCATTTAGGTAAACCAAATCACCATTTTAATTCTGAAGCGCAAACATAAGGGCCAAAGGGGCATTTTCACTATTGCGCAACAACTAATCATGAAAAATATATTGGTACGATGCAAAGAAAGAAGCAGTTCCAATTCCAGCAATATAACTACTCTAAAAATAATATTTTAATAATACTTCAAATTTGATGAAAATTTAATAAATGACAAGAAATAAGTAAATTCTAAATTCAAAGGCAAGTGCATTGGGAACCTACCACAACTCGCTACCCAATCACAACGACGCGACACGACTCGCACTAGCGAACAAGAAACGCATGTCGACAGTTCCGATGTCACGGGATTACCTCACCAGCGCGCTACAACAAAAGTAAAACATTTAAAAACACATAAACACTGAATTAAAATAACTCTAATGAATAAAAAATGAAAAACCATCCCGACGCGTTTTCAAAACATAACTTGCAGCATCTTCATTATTTACTAAACCGCCTCAAAGTTTATAAAACAATTCCAAGAATAACATATATAAAACTACTCTTCACACACACGCATCATTTTGAGACAATTCGCACACCAAAGTACCACCAAAACACAATCTGCACCTCATTTATAAGTCAACAAATCATTAAAACATTTTATAAAACAATTATAAGTAACAATGGGAGACTCTCCTACCAAGAACATGCCCAGAGACAACTTCAAAAGTCAAACACACACCAAAACACTATTTAAACCCAAACGCACACCCAAACTCTTAATCCAAGATTTGCATTTCAAAATTAATTTAATAAACCATTGACATAGTTATCAAAACATTTCTAAAAAAACATTCTGCATCACGCCCGCACCCCGCAATTAATCCATAGAACTCATTTAAATAATCAAACACGAAAATCCAAACACATACACTAAAGTAAAATCATGGAACTAACTCAATTGATGATAAATCTTCCGAAATTGGGGCGAAGCACCATTCGCACCCTAATCGCTTGCGCGGAAGACTAAAATCAACCGATAAGAACCAGCAATTGGACATTACCCCTAAAAATTGAAACCCTTAACCAAAAAAAAACCAAAGCAAGAGATCAAACCATACAAGGGGGGAGGTCGGGACCATCGCTGGACGGAGCACGAGCAGGGGAAGTTGGCCGGAGGAAGAGGTTGTGCGGGTGGCAGCCGGCGACAGCGTCAGGGTCGGAGGAGGCCGGCTGGACGGAGGGAGGTCAGCGGCTGGAGTCGGAGGAGGCTGGTGGAGGGAAGGCCGGCGGAGGGAGGAGGTGCGGCGGTCGGCGGCTAGGAAGGGTGGCGGTGGCAGGCCGGCGACGGGGAGAATAGGGGGGCTGAGTCGCGCACAGCTAGGGAAGGGGAGAGGCGGCCTGCGCGCGACAAGGGAGGGGGAGCGCGTGGGGTTAGAGGATAGAAAAAAAAGAAAAGAAGAAAAGAAGAAAAAGAATAAGAAAAATTAGAATAAAATAAAAGGGAAAATAAAATTAATACAAAAAAAAATAAAACAATTTAACTTAATAATAATACTAATAATAAATTTGTTATTTAATTATAATGGCAATAGTTATTATAAATATACATACACATATTTACATATAACTAAACATATATAAAACATGTGAACGTATATATAAACCTATATAAATATATATATATATAAAAATACATAAACATATTGATAATAATAATATTAATACTTATTATTATTATTATAATTACAAACATATATACATATATATATAAACCCACATGAACAAATTTATAAACATACATATATGAATATACATGACATATTATAAACATATATGTATATATATAATCATATGCATAAACACATTTACGCATAAACATATAATGTTAATAAATATATATGCATCAGCATACGTGTATATATACACATATATACATACATATATGCATATTATGTTAAAAATAATAATAATAATGTATGAACATATATACCCATATACATACACATATATAATCATATATATATGTATATATATATATATATATTAATCCACTCAACGAGTGAATTTAATAACGTTAAAACTAAAAGACCGCGGGGTACGCGTGCACCGTACGATACCCAAGTGGACTAAAAACGGGTTGTGCAACACAACCGTATGGTGTTCGCGCATTATGCCAAACCATAAACTCATCCAAACATTAAAATTTCCATCGGGACTCACCCGCACACTTGCAAAAACACCCGCCGCTATGATAAATAAAATAAATATAGTAAATAAATAAAAACAGGTGTGACAATTCTCCCCACCATAAAGCTTTCCACCCCCGGAAAGCCATAAAAAGTTCAAAACATCAAATAAAAACCGACATTACTTTACAATTTAAAGAAATATCTAAAGAACGACAACAAAGAGATTCTAAAACACTCACAAAAAGGGGAGCGATAAACCAAAAGAACTCATATAATATGAACGAATTACCCGCTAAGTGTCACCCGCCCCCAAAAGTGTGACCACCTCCAGTTGATCGCTTCAAAGGACAAAGAACTTTAACAATAGTAGATCTAGGCCCAACATACACCCACCTTAACATCATTCAACAGAACTCAACCAATTATCCATCTTCAATTCAACCTTAAAACACAATATCTGGAACAACGCCAATAAAAACACGACTACTCTTTTGAAACTAACAAACAGGTCAAATCTACATCCAACGCATATCTCTTAAAACCTTACTCCAATCTGACACTGGAACTCTCACACCACAACTCCTTACCAATAGAAGAAAATAGGGTTTTGTGGTTCCATATAAGACCAACCACAACCCAACCAAAACCTAGAACAAAACTGGGAGATTGAAACGGGAAGTCCGAACGGACTCCCCACCATAAGAAACAAGCTGAATTGAATTTGGCGAGACCCGTGACGATTATTTCCACCACAAGAGTCAAGTCAGTTCCCAGAATAGGACCAGAACGCCATCACTTGATACAAAATTCGTGATCACAAGAATTTTCAACATGGGGAGGTCGAATGGACTTCCCACCATAAAGCTTTCGAGAAGAGAAGAATAGGAGGACCTCCCAGCATTATCACCAGCCATCACTGCCCACAGGTGGGAGGGGGGTCCATGTCCAACACACCACCCCCACCCGAAAAGAATAAAGCGTGCAGCTCTTAATAAATGATAGCAACGACATGACCAGGCAGTTATTACACATAAACTAGGCAAAATGAGGAAAATGGTTCTGACTACGCGCACTTACTGAGAACAACACCCTATCGCAAGACTTAACCTTTCATTTGAGTTCCGTCGACTACGCGCTAGCTTCACTCCGAGGACTGTGGCTGGAGCTCTGATGAATGAAGCATCTTCCGGCTTCGCAGTCAGGTTTATGAAACCCCAGAAGCATGACACCAGAACCAGAATTTTTTTAACAATCACACATCCATAAGATTAAAGGTTTAAAAGAGTTCAGCCACAACCATTCTTTCAACTGAAAGAAAATAACACCACAAAACAGTACAGGTAACGATTACTACACCCAAGAGGAATCACGAAAAAGGAAAACATCAAGCTCATCCACCAACATCTCCCTACTCCTGCTGACGGGCTGAGGTGACCTTCGACAATCTAGGTATGGATTTAGCGCGCTTCTTGGAAACACCTTGGCAAAATTGCTTCAAGTGACCCATACATCAACAGTTGTGGCAGGGTCTTGGAGCACTTGGACATGTCAGCCTTTTGTGACCCTGTCTACCACACTGGTGACAGATCACAACATTGCGCTGTGAAGAAGATGACTGAAGATCTGAAGGCCTCTTGATTCCTCTACCAGCCCCACTAGCATCAGGTCGCTTCTTACTCTTCTTATTAGCATCATCTAAAATGCTTCCCAAAACTGGAGGATTCGGCACCTCAAGTCCTCCTACTAGCTCAGCTTCAGCAAGAAAGGATTGCTCGACAACATCCGAGAAAATAGTTAGGTTGAGCTCTTCCACTCTCAATCGCAGCTCAGGTCGGAGTCCAGACTCAAATTGTCGAGCCTTTCTGGGATCATTCTCAACAAACCAATGATCATACGGAACTAGGTCTACAAAATGTCGATAGAATTCCAGTACCGATTCAACGCCCTGCTGAAGACAACACAACTCCATCCTCTTCCTCAGCTTCGTCAACTCAGAGAAGTGTTGTTGAATAAATGATGACTTGAAAAACTCCCATGTCAAATCTTCCCCAGGCTTGTTCCGAGACATGGACTTCCACCATTTCCAGGTTGGACCTTCAAGCATGAAGTTAGCCAACTTCACCTTTAATGACTCAGGTAGACCAATGGAACTGAACTTCCTCTCAATCTTCTGCAACCACTCCTCTGCCTCAAGAGGCCCTGCTTGTCCATAAAAGAGAGGACGGTTCAACTTCCGGAACTCCAAAACATAATCGATGGGCTGACCAACTGGAGGATTAACTGAGGATGAACCACCTGAAGCTGCACATTGAGCATCCATCGAGCCTTCATGGGGGCGAACACTACGGAACAAAGAAACGAGGAACTTGATCAAAACATAACCAATACCATTTGAAATTCAACATTACTCAATGAGTTTCAAAATGAAGGAAAAACCCATTCACAAAAGGGGAAACTAGTAATGATGGATGACTCGACCATATAGTTGGCGGTCATATGTCAGTCATACCATCATCACTGAGAGCATTGTAGGGTGAAGTCTCCAGCTCCACAAGGCTTGCCAGGCCCTGTCAGCTCACGAAGCTACTTTCCCAACTCCCTTTTCATTTCCCCAACATAAAACAATCCAGAAGACCCAAAAGACACTAACAACCCTGACATCTCATGGTAACTCAAGGTTTAGAACGAGCAAGGGTTCATGACGTCCTTCCCGTTCCCCCGCCTCGAGTCCGAGCAACTTTACTCCCTTTACCATGACAACTCCAAATAGCAATGGGCGCTCTGAAAAATAAGGTCTGCTCAGGAGCCTACCTCCTCTGATACCATTTTGTCACGAACCAACCCGGGTCGACCTCGAACCGGTCACCCGAGTCGGTCCGCGGCATGGCCCGAGAGGCGTTCCCGATCCTCCTGGGCTGGCGACAAGCACCAGGGCATCACAGAGTACACGTGGGAATGATTTTTCCCAATAAAATTTACTAAGAAGTAGAAATAAAGAAATGACAATAAAATAAAACAGCCAAAAACATAACTAACCTATCCTCGAACCAAACTCCTTGCGACCCCGAGAGTCGATCGTCAAACTACAACCAAATCTCGTCCACGGCAAGCAAGCTCGAGTCAAACCTGCAACAGAAACTAAAAACAAGAAGACATTATAGGCGTGAGTATTAAAACTCAGTAGGATAGCCCGATAAATATATTCCCAAAGCACTACCATTAAAAGAAGAATCTACCAACTTCAAGTTTGAACTACATTATAGAAAATATGGGTTTTCACACACACACGCTTTACATCTTGAAAACAAGTAACAGTCCATTGCCCTTTTTAACTTAGAACAAGTTTAATGTTGAAAGAAACAGGTGAATTGCATTTTAAAACATTTTGCGAACAATTAGAAAACCAAACTTTAGTTGTTAGTCAAAAATAAAATCACACACAACACCCACTAAGGGCAATGGGAAAAAGTGGCACACAAGGGTCGGCACCCAAACTCGACCTCTCAATCGTCTTCCATATACAAATAAACACTAAAAGAGACATGGGTCGAACCTAGGAGATCGTGAACAAACCAGAACGTACTATGCATGTGACTCATCCTGAAGGCATGCCCTAACTTGATGACGTCATAACGCCCATAATACTACCCGGCATAGCCCTGCATGGCCTAACCGAGGGTCCGAATCCCCATAGCAGCAATAACTCAGTATTCCCCTGCTATGGGGCCACTAGCCAGTGCGTGGTCTAAACTAGTGCATCAATCGTTCTCAAAAAATTCACTCAATATGCCAGGTTCCCATGTCAACACATATAATAAAAGAAGGGTGCGTCCACAATGTAAAACTAGTCATGATGCACAAGCATCACATACTCAGCTCACCTAATCAACCAATACAAAATATCACTCCAAAGAGACTTTTCAAAACATTAATTTCATTAAAAGTACCAAACGGGCCTCATGTACTTATTCAATACCAAATCAATTCCAAAAAAAGAAGGATCAGATGTCGTCACGTTTAAAACCAGGAAACATATTTAAAATCTCATTTAGGTCAACCAAATCACCATTTTAATTCTAAAGCGCAGACATAAGGGCCAAAGGGGCATTTTCACTATTGCGCAACAACTAATCATGAAAAAGTTATCGGTACGATGCAAAGAAAGAAGCAGTTCCAATTCCAGCAATATAACTACTCTAAAAATAATATTTTAATACTACTTCCAATTTGATGAAAATTTAATAAATGACGAGAAATAAGTAAATTCTAAATTCAAAGGCAAGTGCAGTGGGAACCTACCTCAACTCGCTACCCAATCACAACGACGCGACACGCCTCGCACTAGCGAACAAGAAACGCATGTCGACAGTTCTGATATCACGGGATTACATTGCCAGCGCGCTACAACAAAAGTAAACTATTTAAAAACACATAAACACTGAATTAAAATAACTCTAATGAATAAAAAATGAAAAACCATCCGGACGCGTTTTCAAAACATAACTTGCAGCATCTGCATTATTTACTAAACCGCCTCAAAGTTTATAAAACAATTCCAAGAATAACATATAGAAAACCACTCTTCACATACACGCATCATTTTGAGACAATTCGCACACCAAAGTACCACCAAAACACAATCTTCACCTCATTTATAAGTCAAAAAATCATTAAAACATTTTATAAAACAATTATAAGTAACAATGGGAGACTCTCCTACCAAGAACACGCCCAGAGACAACTTCAACAGTCAAACACACACCAAAACACTATTTAAACCCAAACGCACACCCAAACTCTTAATCCAAGATTTTCATTTCAAAATTAATTTAATAAACCATTGACATAGTTATCAAAACATTTCTAAAAAAACATTCTGCATCACGCCCGCACCCCGCAATTAATCCATAAAACTCATTTAAATAATCAAAAAAGCAAATCCAAACTCATACACTAACGTAAAAGCATGGAACTAACTCAATTGACGATAAATCTTCTGAAATTGGGGTGAAGCACCATTCGCACCCCAATCGCTTGCGCGGAAGACTAAAATCAACCGATAAGAACCAGCAATTGGACATTACCCATAAAAATTGAAACCCTTAATCGAAAAAAACCAAAGCAAGAGATCAAACCATACAAGGTGGGAGGTCGGGACCGTCGCTGGACGGAGCACGAGCAGGGGAAGTTGGCCGGAGGAAGAGGTTGTGCGTGCGGCAGCTGGCGACGGCGTCGGGGTCGGAGGAGGCCGGCTGGACGGAGGGAGGTCGGCGGCTGGAGTCGGAGGAGGTCGGTGGAGGGAAGGCCGGCGGAGGGAGGAGGTGCGGCGGTCGGCAGCTGGGAAGGGTGGTGGTGGCAGGCCAGCGACGGGGAGAACAGGGGGGCTGAGTCGCGCACAGCTAGGGAAGGGGAGAGGCGGCCTGCACGCGATAAGGGAGGGGGAGCGCGTAGGGTTAGAGGAGAAAAAAAAAAGAAAAGAAGAAAAGAAGAAAAAGAATAAGAAAATTGAGAATAAAATAAAAGGGAAAATAAAATTAAAATAAAACAAAATAAAACAATTTAACTTAATAATAATACTAATAATAAATTTGTTATTTAATTTTAATGGCAATAGTTATTATAAATATACATACACATATTTACATATAACTAAACATATATAAAACATGTGAACGTATATATAAACCTATATAAATATATATATATATATATATATAAATACATAAACATATTGATAATAATAATATTAATAATTATTATTATTATTATAATTACAAACATATATACATATATATATAAACCCACATGAACAAATTTATAAACATACATATATGAATATACATGACATATTATAAACATATATGCATATATATAATCATATGCATAAACACATTTACGCATAAACATATAATGTTAATAAATATATATGCATCAGCATACGTGTATATATACACATATATACATACATATATGCATATTAAGTTAATAATAATAATAATAATGTATGAACATATATACCCATATACATACACATATATAATCATACATATTTGTATATATATATATATATTAATCCACTTAACAAGCGAATTTAATAACGTTAAAACAAAAAGACTGCGGGGTACGCACGCACCGTACGGTACCCAAGTGGACTGCAAACGGGCTGCGCAACACAACCGTATGGTGTTGGCGCATTATCCCAAACCATAAACTCATCCAAACATTAAAATTTCCATCGGTACTCGCCCGCACACATGTAAAAACACCCACCGCTATGATAAATAAAATAAATAAAGTAAATAAATAAAAATAGGTGTGACAAAATCCATAAAAATATTACTATTTTCCAAGTGAATGGTATATGGTTAAAAATGTCATCCATTTCCCATTTATGGGTCTCTTTTATTTTTATGGTAACGTTATTTATCCTTAAATTATAAAAAACTTTTATATTGCGGTAATTGCCAAAAGGGTTAATGGGGGGTTACAACTAAAATATAAAGTTAAAAAAATAACCAAAACTTGTCCAAATTTTATTGGATGAGATGATTTATACCCATAATCATCTTATTATATAATTATATCAAATTATATTTATTTTTTGAGGAAAAATAATTTATCTTAATTTAATACTTTAAGAAATTCCCAGAGTGCCCATCCCCTCACTTATAAAAGGACACCCATTATCAATTTTATTGACACCACAATGAATAACCTATCTCAACAAAAACCTTCCAATTTATTTTCTCAAAAACCTTTAAAAAGTTCTATAGGTTATTTTATTTCTAAAATACTAACCCTATTATATAGGAGGTTAAATCATATGATGTTATAATAGGATCATATATGATGTTATAAATATAAATATGGTTCTGGAATAAATTAATAACATGTTTAAAACTATTATATAGGAGGTTAAAACATATTTAACTAAGAAGAAGCGTGAGGAAAGGGATTTCATCTCAATTTCTTCTCTATTGAGACATGTTTGATATTATGAACATATTTTATTTTATGTGATGTATATACTACCCATTTGATGTATTTAATATGAATATATATATTTATTAATAGTAATTAAAGTTTCAATTCAATTTTACTCATTCAAGGGGTTACAATTTAAAATTAACCAAAGAGGTAAGAATTTATTTTAAAATCTTATTTTTTAGATTGATTATGTTTTCATTGAAGGAATATTATAATATAACCTTCATAAAATCTATATATTTTCTTATCATATAGATATTTATGGAGTTTCCATGTTTTTTACAATTTTTGCTATATTTATCACTTGAATAAAGAAAATAATTATATAAAATAAAATACATTCTTGTTTATCTTTTGATCAGGTATATTTTTCTTCCATGTCCATATTTTTAAAAATTATTTTACAAAATTACTCTTTATTACAAAAATTATTTATTAAGGAAATTTTAATTTATCCTTGAATTTTTATAAGTTTTTATAGTAATATTTCTAATGTTTTATGAAAGATTTATTTTTTACTTTTTTTATAAAAAATTAAATGGAATGTTTTCTTTTTATCATATATAGTGTCAATGAACTTTCCCACTGCCATAATCATTTTATTATATTTATATTATTCTACAATATTTCAATGGTTTTAAAAAGTTAACTATTTTTTAAAACTTATTTAAAATGTTATTCTTCTATTTTCTTATATTCTTTAAAATAATATATTTTACTATAAAATATACTTTTCTAATGGTCGTCTCTTATCTCTTTCTTAATTTTGTAGTCATTAAATTTATCTTGAAAGATTCAATTTCTTGTAACCATATTTTATTATAAATTAAATTTCTCTTAAATATAAATATTTTTTATATAATGGATATTCTTATTTATGAAATCATATACCATTTATACATATGGTGTTTTACCAAGAAATTTATTTGATTGACTGGAGAAATATTAATATTATGTATTATTTACTCAATATATATATCTGTTGATAAGAAATATTACTCAAGAATTAAATTGGTCATTAATTATATGAGGAATTAATTGGACATGCAGTGATGGGTGGGGTTTATAATTAGATAGACCCTAAATTCATTGAAAGGTCTCATGAGACAAACTTGTTTTCTAGATTTTTTAAATGGGTTTTTGGTGTATACTTACCCGTAGTTTAAACTATCTTATCATAAGAAATTTTTGGTAAATATATCTTAATTTATAAGATCATGAAGTCAAACATTATGAATTTATTTCATTTATAATTCAATTATTATTATCCATGAGATTATTTTACTTTATATTATCCATGGATTCATTTTGTTCTCAAGTTATTTATTAAATTGAATGTGTTTTTAGTTATTTATCTTTACATATTGATTATGTATTATTTACTTGTAATAGTTTCGATCATACTTAACCCTTACTAATAATTTGAGGTCACATTTATTTTTTTCATTTCCCCAACATATAAAGAATAAATATTTCAATGATTTTCAAGGATTCTAAAAAAATTTCTTTTTTATGCTTTATATTTTATTTCCATTGTAAAATGGGAATCATGTATGTATCTGGTTATTCAAGAATACTAAAATGATTAGTTCTTTATGATGAGATCCCTTTTGTATTATGATAATTTAATAAAGTAGATACCAGCTCTGGGTTACTATAATTGAGGTTGTTAAAGTTGGTATCAGAGAAAAATTAGTAGAAACCTTGGGAACTTGATTTTAAATGAATTTAACTAATATGAGAATTATGATAATCTCTTATATAATTTGAGACTTTTTACTATTATATGTATTTTTAATTTATATATAAATATTCATATTGATTATGAGATAACTCAATGTGTTCCATTATTTAGTTATGGTGCCTAATGGAAGAAAGAGAATAAACACTTATGGTCAATGTAGGGATTGTCTATCTGAGAAATCCAATACAACTGGTGTTGGAGATGATTAGATCATGGCCATATTAGGGAATATAACCTAGGTTATGACTAATAAAATTGCACATATATAGTAATATGATTTTCCATGACATGATATGCCTATATTGGATCATTTAATGCAATAGAAGCCTCTATATTTTAGTGAAACTACTAAGACAGTGGTAATTGAGAAATAGATTAAGTCTCTTGAAAATATATTTCGGGATTGGGAAGCAATGAAAGGGAAAACGTTATGATGATAGTGTATTATCCTAAAGGTGATACTTATAAAGGGTGGTTTTTTATCCAAAATACTTTGGGATAAAGAAGAAATTGAATATATGGAATGGAGAGCTTTCAAAGTAACATTGTTGGAAAATATTACCCTCATAAGAAATGAACTGAAATGAAGAGAAAGTTCCTCAACATAATGAAAATGAAGAATAAACATTTTCATGGTATGAAGATACCCTTAAAAGACTATATAGGTATACTATGTATTACATACATAATCTAGAGAGAATAATTGACCATTTTTTTGAAGGCCTTAATCCAAGACTCTGAAGGGAACTAGTTTCTCAAACTTTTTCATCATATGATAAAATTTTATTATGTACCATCTAGATAGAGAAGGAATTTTCTAGATCCGATATCATCAAGGGAATTCAATAAAATAAGAGTTCAGTTAAGCACTAATAAAAAGTTAGAGCCTCAAAGAACAAGTGATAAAATCAATTTCCATCATGTTAAAATTATGGAAAGAAACATCCTAGAAAATGTTTCAAGAGAATATGAGTTTGTTTAAAGTGTACAGATAAAGATCATATGGATAATTAATGCAAGGGAATGAAAGAAACCAATGTTATCCAGTGATTTAACTATAGATAAATGAGGTATTATTGACACAAATGTTTTAAGTGTTCAGTGAACCTACCATAGAATAGGTCGAGGGGATAATTCCAAGATTACAAAATCATTATATTTGAGGTTTGAGTTCCTAAAGATATGGTGGAAAGTAATTTAATCATATACCCAAATTTAGATAGTAAATTATTTTATTCTGGATATTTTCACTCATTTATATCTTCCATATTTTCCAATAAAATTATATATTTCCCTAGCACCTTAATAAGGGAGTTATTAATCAAAAATCCTGGTGGAAATATCACTATAACAAGGATGTGTTCATTAGTTCCCATTATGAAACATAAACATGTCATATTTGAATAATTTATTATTATACCTATGGTTTATTTTTAACTAATCCTTGGTATTTATTAGCTTTCAAAATATGATACAAAAACTTATTTATAAGAGAAATATATTATGATTCATAATAAAGATGTATAATTCCTTATCTTTATAAAGGAGTCTTCATCATCTAGTTCATGTATAAATACACACCCAGTAGCTCTTATAAATGATATTCTTAGGTAATAATAATAGACACAATCTATGGATGGAAATGGTAATCTCTAAATTGAGCATGTACCTATTATACAGGAATACATTGATGTCTTTCTTGATAAATTTCATGTAAATCCACCAAAATGTGAAATAGAGTTTTCCATTGATTTAATATATGATGTGAGACCAATATCAATGACTCCATGTAGTATGGACACTATTTAATTAGTGGAGTTAAATAAACAACTACAAGAGTTGTGTGATCGGGTATTTATACAACCTAGTGTTTCACCATGGGAAGCCCTAGTTATTTTCATTAAGAAGAAATATGGATCTATGAGACCATGCATTGATTATAGGTAAATCAATGCTATTACTATAAATAAAAAGTATCATATACCTTATTTATTACTTGTTTAATCAACTTTATGGACCATAATATTTTCAAAATATTGACTTCCATTCTATGTATCATCAATTTCAACTAAAGAAGGAAGATATTCCAAAGACAACATCTTGAATGAGGTATGGACACTATGAGTTTATAATAATTCCATTTGGATTAAATAATTATCCCTCTATTCTTATGGATCTTATCAATATAGTATTCAAGGAATATCTTGATAATTTTGTTATAGTATTTGTTTATGATATCTTAGTGTACTCTAAAATATATAAGGAATATGATAATTGATTTCAGATTATCCTTGAGACTCTTAGAGAAAAGGACTTGTATGTGAAATTTTGAAAGCGTGAATTCTAGATTCATAAAGTTTCTTTTCTTTTCTATATTATCTCGAAGGATGGAATCTCAGTTGATCCTGTAAAGATAAAAGAAGTCAAAATGGATAAAACCAATGAACATAATTGAGGTATATAGTTTCATTGGATTAGAAGGTTACTAATGGTGATTTTTTCAAAAAAAATATTGATTGGCTAATATTTTAACCAAGATTACATGTAAAGGGGTTAAGTTCACATAGAAAAATGAATGTGAATAATTTTTTGGAGAATTGAAGAGGATATTAGTGAACAATCCGATTTTGAATCTACCATTGGGAAATGATATATTTTTTATATATAGTGATGCATCGAAGAATGTACTAGATTGTGTCCTTATTCAAAATGAAAAATTTATTGAATATGTATCAAAGCAATTAAATTCTCATGAACATATCTATCCAACTCATGATCTTGAGTTGGCAGCCGTAATAATTTCTTTGAATATATAGAGATATTATCTATATAGTGAAAGATATGATATATATAAAAAAACCATAAGAGCATTAAATACATATTCTCATAAAAATATGTCAATATGATGAAAATTATATGGCTCAAACTACTCAAGGATTTTTATTTCTAAATAAACTACAACATAGGGAAGGAAAATAAGGTAAAGGATGCATTGACTAGGAAAGATCATTGAGTTCAAACCAAAATGAACATTGATAGATATCCTATGTTCATGGATTTAGTAAAGATAGATATGGGAATTATTAAATAAGGGTAAACATAATTACTTTTTCAAATGATTTCCAAACTATATTTATTAGAAAAGATGAAAATTTAACAGCCCAATGACAAGAATTTTTAGAAGAAAATTAAATCCCCGAATGAGGAGAAATAGGAAGACTTCATATATGAAGATGGTGCCTTGAAATTTGAAAATAGTATATGTGTTCCATATATACCTGAGCTAAAAATAGAATTATTATATAATACTCTTAGCTCAAAATTCTCTATACACCCTAGTAGATTCAAGATGTATTGATATTTTAAGGGACATTTTTTATGGGAAAATATGAAGCAGTAAATTGTTTATTATGTGTCAAAATGTTTATTTTTTCAACAAGTGAAGGATGAGAGATAGTATACTAGAGGATTCATGAAACTAATACCTATTTTATCTATAAATTGGTTGAAATTACTATGGACTTTGTCACTGGATTACAAAAAGATTCTAGAAATAATGATGCAATATGGATTATTGTTAATTTCCTTGCCAAATTTTCTCATTTACTCACTATATGAGAATATATACCTCTTTGTAACCTTAAAAAACTCTGTATTATTGAGGTTTTAATACTTCATGGTGCACCCCTTTCAATTGTGTATGACCGTGATCCATGATTTGGATCAAAATTATTTTAAATTCTTTATAATACTTTGGATACTGAGATTTATTTGAGTACTACCTATCACTCTCAAACCAATAGAAAGTTTTAAAAAACTATTAAAACTTTATAATACATGTTGAGGTCATGATCACTTTAATTTCTTGGTATTTGGGATCAATATTTACCTCTGGTGGAGTTTTCCTATAGTGATAGCTTCTATTAAAGTATTCAAATGGTGTCATATGAAGTAATATATACCAATATATGTTGTACTAAAACTTGTTGGGATGAAGTTGGTGAAAGAAATATTGTGGGACTAAAACTTTTTGAGATATAATAGTGAAGGTAAAGACTATTCAAACCCTCAGTAATGCAATTTAAAGTAAGAAAAAGAGATATTCTGATAATTAAAGGAAATATTTGGAATTTCAAGTGGGAGATCATGTTTTCTTGAAAATATCTCCATTTAAGGGTGTTATAATGTTTGGTAATAAAGGAAAACTTATCCCAAGGTACATCCGACCTTTTGAAATACTAGAAAAAATTAGATTTGTGGACTGCTATTTGAAAATTCCACCTAGCCTCTCTAAAGTACATGATGTGTTACATACACATTTATTGAGGAAGTGCATTAAAAATATAAATAATGTGATCACCTCTAAGGAAATATAATAGTAACTTGATTTATATTACTATGAATAGCCTATTTGGATTCTGGATACTAGAGAATAAGTTTTGAGGAATCAAACGACTCAGTTGTTAAAGGTAATTTAGATAAATCATAAGATAGAAGATGCTACATGGGAACTTGAAGAAATTATGATGAAGAACTACCCAAATATTTTCATTAGGTTACATTTTGGAAATTTCAAGGTTGAAATTTTTTTACGGGGGAATCACCCAAGCTTTAATTATAGTAAGCTTTTTTTAAAGAAATAATAGCACAATACACATAGTTTTATTCAAGAATGTGATTAAAACATAAATTATAAATTTTTTATAAATTTTATTTTATTAAATTAATTTTATTTTTTAAATCAATATATAAAAATTAACCTAGGGTAAAATTTTGAGATTTTCTGAAATGATTTATTTTTCAGTAAATAGTGAAAATGTCAATTTTTCAAATACTGTCATTTATTTGCAATAAATTAATAAATTTAAAATTCCCATTAAATTTTTTATTTGGTATTAAATCTAAATATGATACATTTTATTTATAATTACATAATCAAAAAATCATTATTTTTATATAAGTTAATTTTTATGCTTTAAATTGCATTTTTCTAAAAAATTATTTTTGTTGTGTTTTTTGCATTTATATTAAAATTAATTTCTACCGCATCTTGAAAATAAATATTGAAAAATGGATAAAATATTTTTAATTAAGAGTTTCTTATTTGTTAAAGATGTTCCATTTATTTAGGCATTATGAATAGTAACTAGGGTAAAATTTATCAGCTCAATAAAGGGTAAATCGAGTATTTGAGGTTTAAAATAATGCAATAAGGCATTAAAATCAACCCAAAACTTTCATTAATTTTTTTGTATGAGTATATTTCATCCATAATCATATAAAATTATAAAATATTACCATTTTTTATTTGTTTATGATTTTGAACTTATTAATATTTAAGTAAAATATAAAGTCAAAAATATCACTTTCTTTCTTTTAATATCTATAATAGTTTGTCATAGGGATAAAAAAATTATATTCATTTATAAATATTTATTTTAAGTATTAATGGGTTTTATTATCATGTTAATTTATTTTTACTTTTTATTAATTGAATAATTATCTTAAATTTTTACGTAATGCCGATATAGTATTTATTCATTTAATAGAAAATTAAAATAAATCATATTAAAAATATTAAAAGTAAAAGAATTTGGATGAATTATTATGTCCCAAGATTTTTATATATAATTATAACATATTAGGTATATTTTAAAAGTTTATATTCGAATTCCTTTTTTGTCATTTCATTTTCAAATTCAAATTGAATGAATAGTTCTAAAAAAAATATTAATGATATTTTATAATAAATAATATTCTATTAAATGATTTAAAATTCATAAAAATATTATCTTAATAAAATTGAAATTTATATGGTTGAAAATATCATATATGTTCCATTTATTATTCTCTTGTTATTTTATGGTAACATTATTGACCCTTAAAGGATAGAAAATATTTATATTATAGTGATGGTGAAAAGGGTTAATGGGGGTTAAAACTAAGAGATAAGGGTGAAAACATAACCAATACTTATCCAAAATTTATTAAATGATATTATTTAGACTCATAAACATATTATATTATAATTATATTAATTTGGATCCATTTTTCTATTAAAATTAATTTATATTAATTTAATACTTTAAGTAATTACAAGAGTAGCCTTCCCCTCACTTATAAAAGGACACCCATTATTTGCACCACATTGATCAACCTATATTGAACAAAACCTACTAATTTATCTTATGAAAATAATTATACAATTTCTACAGTTTATTTTATTTCTAAATGACCAAAGATAATTCTCGTGAGAGGATATCTAAATGAAGTATACCGGAGAAGAGGTAATCATCTTTACCGACTCTCAAATTTCTTTCTTCTTCTTCTTACTTTAAATATATTATAACGATTATAAAATAATAAATATAGTATAATAAATATAATAATATTTTATTATTTTTATGTTGCATCCATTTTCCATCTATTTTTCATCCTACATATATCAAAAACATTGTTCGTATGTACGTACAGCTTACCGTCTCCACATAGTGGTGTAATTCATTTTTCATCACCGTCTTACGTGGATGGTTATAAATATGTAACTAATGAATATATATATATATATATATTAAATTAATTATATAATAATTTTTATTTAATTAAAATATCATATATACCTTCTAACCTTTTAATCCATTGGAAAACGATAACGTCGCTCAAGTGTACATGTGGACTAACACCTCTATGAAGCGATGTGATTCGTTTTTCATTTCTGTTTAAATTTATGGTAATAAGGATAGATTTAATGAATATGTATGATATATATTATATAAAAAATATTCTTTAAATATGAATTATTATTTACTTTTATTTCATTTCATCCATTAAAAAGTGAAAATATCGTTTATGCGTACGTATGACCTAGCATCTTCAGGAATGGTGTAATTCATTTTATATATATATATAATGAATATATATGATATTTATATAATTAATAAAATTATGGAGATTATGTAACCATAATCAATGTACAAATACTGTAACATCCATAACAAAACATTCGTAAGGAAAACAGAGCACATAACACCCGAAACAATGATAATAATGAAAGATTGTTTATGAACATGTGATAATATGTTATAATAGAATAATATGTGATTTTATAAATATGAATATGGTTCTAGAATAAATTAATAACATGTTTAAAAACCATTATATAGTAGGTTAAATCACATTCATATAGGGGGAAGCATGAGGTAAGGAATTTTATCTCAATTTCCACTCATTTGTGACATATTTGGTATTATACACCTATTTTATTTTACATGGTGTATATACCACCCATTTGAATTATTTAGCATGAATATCTATTTATTAATGATAATTAAGGTTTCAATTCATGTCTACTCATTTAATGGGTTACAATTTATAAATTGCCCAACAGGTAAGAATTTATTTTACTATCTCATTTTGGGATATCTTATATTTTCATTGTGGGGGTATTATAATCTATCCTTTATAAAATACATATATTTTATTATCTTATGGATATTTAAGGATATTATATTTTTTCTTACAAATTTTTCTCTCTTTATCACTTGAATCAAGAAAAAAATATTTAAAGTAAAATCTAGTATTTTTTCTCTTTTGATTGGGTATATTTTTCTTCCATGTCTATATTTTTCAAAATTATTTTACAAAGATTATCTTTATTACTCAAATGAATTCTTAAGAAAATTCTATGTTATAATTTAATTTTAATAAGGTTTTAAATTAATATTTATAATTCTTTTCAAAAGTTTCATTTTCCTCTTTCTTTATAAAAACTCAAAAAGAATGTTTTCTTTTCAACATTTACGGTGTTAGAAAACTTTCCGGACACTATAACCATTTTATACTATTTATATTATTTTAAATTATTTCAATGGTTTTACAAAAAAAAGTATTGATGAAAAATTATTTTAAATTTTAATCTTCAATTTTATTCTATTCATTAAAAGGATGGATTTTACAATAAAATCTAATTTTCTAATGGGCATCTCATATCTATTGATTAATTTTGTAGTCATTAAATTTATCTTGAAACATTCACTTTCTTGTTTCCATGTTCCATTGTAAATTACATTCCTTTTAATTATCCATATTATTTTTATCATGGATATTCTTATTTCCTAAAAGTTTTATAATTTTTACATATGATGTTTTATTATGAAAGTTATTTGATTGGATGGGGAAACATTTATATTCCACATTATTTACTCAATATAGATATTTATTGATAAGGAATATTTTTTTTGAATTAAATTAATCATTTAGTATATGATTAATTCATTGGAAATTCATTGATGGGTGGGGACTAAAATTATATATCCCCCTTGAGCATCGACAGGACCCATGAGATAAACTATATGGCCAGCCTTATTTACTTTTTTTTGGTTTATGCCTACCCATAGTTAAAACTATCTCAGAACATGGTATTGGAAGGAAAGATATCATGATTTCTGAGATAATTAAATCTAATATTATGAATTTCATTCAATAAGAATTCAGTTATTATTATCCATGAGATTATTTCATTTGATATTACTATGGATGCATTCCATTCTCAAGTTATTGATTAAATGGAATGTGTTTTTAATTATTTACCTTTCCATATTGATTATGTATTATTTAGTTGTAATATATTCTGTCATATATACCCCTTATTGATTATATTATCTCAACCTAATTTTTTTCTTTTCCTTAGTATATGAAACAAAAATATTTGAAAGAGTTTCAAGGATGCCGAACTTTTTATTTTGTTATTTTTTATATTTTATTTTCAATGTAAAATGGGAATCATGTATGTATTTATTTATTCAAGACTAATAAACTAATTATTACTTCAAGATAAGATCCATTTTATCTTATTCCAATATAATAAATTAGACACCGATTCTGAGATACGAGATTTAGGGTTTTCGCAATGATTATCAATGTTAGAAACCTCTTAAGCCTAGAGATAAATGGAAATCTCACTCTATCAATATTGTTGATGTGGGATATAATAATGAAGTGGTGAAAAGTACATTTACAGTACACTCTAGAACTATTAATATATTATTTGATCTTGGATATACCCACTCTTTTATATCTAAAGAATTTTCTAAGGGTATCACAACACCACCTCAAAGATTAGATGCTGAATTAGAATTGAAAACCCCTAATGGTATGATTATTACATCTCAAGTCTATAATTTTTCTACAATTTAAGTTTTTGGGAATGTGATTCCTAAAAATATTTTTATTGTATCTCTAGTTTAATTTGAAGTTATCTTGGGCATGGATTTGTTTTCTTTACATAAATCCCATATCAATTTTCAAGGAAGGGAAGTTACGTTTTATATTCTGAACCAACCTATGATCAAATATTAGTAAGATGATAAGTATGACTTATTATGGAAATTATATCCATTATATGGGTCTTGATTCCTATTCAAAAGGGGGTTTTATCTCAGATGGTTGGGGAGAAACTCAACATAAAATATATTCCTATTATATGGAATTTTTTGATGTATTTATAAAATAATTTCATAATATTCTTCTAAATATTGAAGTTGATTTTTCAATAGAACTCATTACGGGTGTTACACCTATTTCAAAGAATCTATGTAGAATGGCCCTGATTTATTTGAAAGAATTTTAAAAAAAAACTCCAAGAGAATATTTATAAGGGATTAATTTAGCCAAGTGAGTCACCTTGGATTACACCTATTCATTTTTTATTAATAAATATTGATAAATGTGACTCTTCATTGATTATAAAGATATTAAAAAATTGAAATCAATAATAAGTATCTTTTTCCCATATTGATGATTTGTTCAATCAATTATGAGGATCTTGATATTTTTTCAAGATTGATCCTCAATCTGGATACTATCATTTGAGTATCAAAATTGAAGATATAACCAAGAAAGAATTTTGTACAACTTATGGACACTATGAATTTATATTTATTCCATTTGGTCTTACTAATTAATCTGTTATCTTTATGTATTTAATGAATAGAGTCTTTAGATATTACATTTATTAGTTTGTGGTAGTCTTTATAGATAACATTATTATATATCCTAAGAGTAAGAGAGAGTATAAATATCACTTGATTATTTTATTGAAGACCATAAGTAAGTAGAAGTTGTATGAAAATTTTACCAAGAGTAGGTTTCAGCTACAAAATGTTCCATTTTTTAGTCATATAATCTCAAGCGAGGTTATATCAGTGGATCCATCAAATATGAAAGTTATTGAACATTGTTCAAGACTATACATGGTGATTAAGATCCATATTTTTCTTAGTTTGGATGTATATTATCAATTATTTGTGGATAATTTATCATAAATGTCAAATCTGCTCACCAATTTAACTTAGAAGAGAGACAAGTTCTTTTGGAAAAATGAATGTGAGGAAAATTTAAAGGAAATAAAGAGAAGGTTAGTTGGTGAACCTGTTCTTACACTAACCTATAGTGGAGAAGATTTTTTTATCTATAATGATGAATAAAAGAGGTTATTGGGAGACATCCTCATGTAGAATAATTTGGTGATGGCTTATTCCTCATGCCAATTTAAGGTTCATGAGAAAAACTAACTGACTCATTATTTTGAGTTAGTTGTTTTAATTTTTGTATTAAAGATATGGAGCCATTATATTTACAGAGAAATATGTGACATATATACTAATCATAAAATTTTAAAGTATATATTCACTCAAAAAGAGTTTAATATGTCCCAAAGAATATTTTTGGAGTTTATTAAATATTTTGATTGTTTAATACATTACCAACTTGGAAAAGTAAACAAGGTGGAGGATTTCTTAAGTTTAAAGGATCATGATATCTTATCTATAATTAGGATCAAAACATATCAAATATTTATAAATTTTCAAAATATGGACCTTGAAATCTTGAATGAATGGGAGAAATATTATCTTTATAAAATGAGTGTTCAACGATCAATCTAATTCAATATTAAAGAGGTGTAGAAGGAAGATGTAAAGATGAGAAATATGGTGATAAATTTTCATGAGTTTAACCTTGATTGTGATGGAATGATAAGGTTTAGGAATCATGTATGTGTTTCATCCACACTAAATTTTAATGAGGTATTAGATGAAGCTCATAGTTCATCATTCTCTATTCATCCTAAAAGTACAAAGATGTATAGAGATATGAAAGAGTATTTTGGTAGGAAAAATAAAGAGAGACTTTTCAAGTTATGTATCTCTGTGCTTAGTATGTTAGCGAGTTAAGGTTGAGAGATAGAATTCTAAGGGTGTGTTATAACCATTACCCATACCATAATGAAAATGGTAATACATCACCATGGATTTTTTCATCAAACTCCCCAAAACATCTAAATTTCATAATGCTATTTGGGTTGTAGTAAATCACCTTATAATTTTTTTACACTTAATTTCTAGTAGATAATAATTATCTATTTATCATCTTTATAGAATACACATTAAGTAATTGGTAAGCTTTTATAGAATACTAAATTTTATTGTATCTGATCACAATTATAGGTTTACCACGAAATTCAATAAAATTATTCAGAAATCAATGGATTCAGATTTATATTTCAATACTACTTATCATCCTCATATAGATTTTCAGTTTGATAGAATCATTAAAACCCTAGTGGATATTTTGAGATATTTTTATTTTAATTTTAAAGGTGTTTGGGATCAATACATTCATATGGTCGAGTTTTCTAATAATAATAACTTTCACTTGAGAATTCATATAGATCTTTATTATTCCCTATATAGAAGGAAGTATAGAACTCCAATGTGATGGAATTAAGATTTATAAATAAATATATTGGGACCTAATCAAACTGTGTAAATGAAATAGAAAGTCAGAACCATTCATCAGCACATCAAGGAATCTTATATTTGGCAGAAAAGTTATTCTGACAATCATCGGTGAAATATAAAATTCAAAGTTGGTGAAAAGGTCTTCCTATGAATTTCTCTTTGGGAAAAAAAATTTTGATTCAAAAATAAGGTAAATATAATCCCTAGGTATATTTACCCCTTTTAGATTCTTGATCTAGTAAGGATGGTAGCTTATCACTTAGGGCTTCCACCAAACCTCTTTCAAGTTCATGATATATTTCATGTATCTCTCTTGAGGAAGTATATACCTAATTCTTTAGATGTACTAAACTATGAGGTTATACAATGTGATAATAATCACTCCTATGAATAATAACTAGTATAAATCTTGGATCATAGTGATAAATTGCTACAAAACAAGACTACTCATCTTGTTAAAGTTCTCTAGAGGAATCAGAAATTCAAAAAAGCTACATGGGAACCCAAGGATGTGATGAAACAATTAATACCCATATTTTATATCATAGTGATGGAATTTAGAGGGAAAAAATTATTTTATGGGGGTATAATTTAACACCACTAGATTTTATGATATATTTCTCTTCAAATAAATTTAATTTCTTTGATAGCTTGTGATACTCTCAACCCTAAGTCTAAATGAACCATAATATAGTATAAAGCTATTACCAGTAGTTAAGATGGTGGATTGAATTGGATTTACCACTTTTAAATATATATATATATATATATTATAAAAATAAAATATATTTATAAATAAATACTCAATTTTTAGTAAATTCATTATATGCTTTAAAAATACATTTTTTCTCAAAAATGGTTTTTATTTCTTTTTATGAGAAAATAATATAATTAATTTATATAAATTTTATAAAAACTATATGAAAAAATTAACATCATTTTTAAAATCATAATTTCAAAATTATATTAGATTGAATTTTTTATAATTTTTTGAAAATATTGACTTTTTGATGAATAGTTAAAAATAGTGATTTTGATTGAAAATTGTCCTTTCATATAAAGAATTTAAAATTTTCAATTTTGTTTTAAATTTTTTTCAAAGTTAAATCAGTTCATTTATATTATTAATAATACAATTAATGTCACTATAATTAATTTTATATTGTATTTTAGAATAAAACTTTTTATACTTAGGAAAACATTTTTCTGGAAAACTGGTTTTTATCACATTTTATGGGTTTAATTTTAAATTTAATTTTCTTAATTATGTTAAATTAATTAGATAAAATGGGTTCCATTTTTATTAATAATCATGTATAAATTTTTTTAATGATGCCACTTTTATTTTCTTTATAATGAATAATAAAACCAAAAAAATATGCCCATGTGGTTAAGGTTAAAACGGGTTTACCAGGAGGTTAAACCAAGAGATAAGGGTAAGTTTTCCAATTAAACTTGTATAAATATTTTTTTATGGCCATTTTTTAATCACATATTTTCAAAAATTAAAACTTATGTCCATTTTTAATCATTTTCCTAATAATGACTTTATTATATTTTAATATTTTAATAAATCCCAAGTGTGTCCTCTCCCCCACTTATTAAAGTAAACTCATCCTTTCACTTCTTTACACCACTTTGAGCCATATATATTAACCATCCCTTACCTTATTATATTATAAAATTAATTATTCGTGAATTATAGGTTTTTTTCTTCTTAAAAACCATTATAAGGGTCCTTAATAATGGATCTAAATGTGGCCTACCGAAGAAGAGGTAATCATCCTACCCGACCTCTTTCAATTTATTTATTCTTCTACCACCTCAAATTATATGGTATTAATCATAAAATAATAAATTTAGTATCCTAAATTTAATTAAATGTTATTAATATTAAGTAACCACCATCATTTATCCTATTTTACATCAAATGGGAAGGGGAAGTATCACTCGTTCACGCGTATGGACCACCGCCTCCACATAGTGATATAATTAATTTCCCATCACCATTTTAAATGGATGGTAATTATTATGTATTTCATGTTTATAAAAGATATTTATGATATAAATATTCTTTTGAAATTATAATTCCATATCTGTCTATTTTCTTAGTCTAGAACCTCCTTATTTTAATGATCCTAAATCAGGTTTCTTATATTTCTAATGAATTTCATGTTTTATGATAGTCAACTATTTTCTAGAAAAAATGATAAAAATACCTATCTTGAAGTTACCATGAAAACCTACCACATGTGTAATAAACCTACCATGTGATGAATTTCAACTGTTAGTGATGGTCAAGTGACTATATGGAAGTGATCGCACATTGTACTCCAACTAGTCATATGTACAATCAACTAATTGTGCATCAATAATAAAATTATTTCCAAGTCATAAACTGGTAGTATGTTGAATTTTAAGTGAACACATATTTATTGAACCTAAAAGTGTTAAAAATACAAGTGATCACGCTAAGTATTTGACCTACATCATGAATAATCAAGTTATCATGTGACAGGTGAAAATTTTTCTCTAAGTCTTGAATTAATTATGTGTGTCTGTGATGTAATAACTGCAAGAACGAGTCATGTGACAACAAATAGAGATGAATCTACTTCAAGAACAACATAAGTTACCATGAGAAGACATAAATTGACTTAATAAAGAAATAAATTGGTCGTGAGCATAAAATAACATACCATTTGAATAAAATTAAGTGATTGTGTAAGGAAAAGAAGCTATTGTGAAAATTCATGAAGCCACAGCATGAAGATATGAACCTACCTCAAGAAGAAATCATGTTACCATAAAAGAAAATAAAGTTATAATTTCATGTTACCATGATATGTAACCATGAAAATTAACCATGATTTAAGTGAATACTAATTGACTATATCTAACTTAAATAGTGTGGTATTTTCAAATCCTCGGTGTCTATATTTTTTGATCATTAATTCAAGATTAGGTGCATTTAATATTTTAATTAATATCCTCTAATAGCTAATTTGATATAGAGTTCTCTTTAAGATGAATAACCACTCATAGTAATATATATAATAGTGATAACACATAGAATATAGTGCAGGTGAATACACTCTAATCTCTTAGATAAATTTGAAAAGAAAAAGTGATACACATAGGTCTTACACTGACTATTCCATGATACTTTGTTTTCCAAAATTCTCTATGAAACCTCGATTGAATCTATTCAAGGATTTATATTATGACTACTAATTAACCAAATATGATTAGACTGAGCTGCAACAAATATTCTCAATTTCTATCTCTTGTTCTTTTTGTTCTAGATTACATTTTAAGTTGTGTTTGTTATACTTTGTTTCTTATTTAACACAGTCTCAGGTATTGTATTGGAGAGTGCTAAACACTATCTCTCATTATTTTACATCTTTTGTCTCATGTATAACTGTATAAGAGAATTTTTATAGCCTTTAATTCTCCTGTTTAGTTGTTTTATATAAAACTCAATCCAAGTTATGGATTGTTTTATTTAACTAATCAACTACTTTGTAGCAGTTGATAGTCAAGTGGAGTGGACTGGGTATTGACTTGAGACTGAAGCTCTTTCTTTAGTTTTGTTTTGTTTTGTCTCAATTTTTGTTACTTTATTTTGAAAAAAAAAACTTGTTTTAGTTTTCAAAACTATATAGATTATAGTACTTTGATATATAACTTTAATTTGGGATTTATATATTGTGTTTGACACAAGTAAATATATTTTGAAAGTTAAAGAGTTTTTAAACTTTTTTTAATTGAGTTGTGATAAAACTTTTAAGAAGATTTTTTAAAGATAAATTATATAAATGTACTATTTAATTTAACTAGAATTTTTTAAAAATTTAGGGTATTTAATTTTAAATTATTTTTAATAGAAATTTTAATTAGAAACTAAATTCACCTCCCTCTTTATTTTTCAACTCTGACCAACATTTGGTATCAGAGGATTTTTATTTATTTATATCTTACTTTCAACTATGATTTATTTTTACTCAAAAGATCAAAGTTTATATTATTTATAAATTTATATCCTTGTGGATAATAATATATTAGAGAGGAATTATACAAATAGGTCTTCTAATTTTAATGGCAGTGACTATGCTCAGTAGAAGATCCAAATGAAAATCCATATATAAAGCATGGGATTTGATATTTGGACTCTAAAAGAGTAAAAATATGAAAAAACAGAATATTTTAGATTTTAATGGAGCGATTACAATAAGTTTGATTAAGACTATAACTAAAAAACCATGAAGGAATTATACTGTGCTTTAACAGAATTTTTTTCTTTTTTTACTACCAATTAAATCTGGGACATAATTTTTTTTCTCATTAAGTAACTTAAAATGTTTAGGAAATTTGTATAAATACTTATTTGAAAACTTATGATGTATGAATAGGAACTAAAATTAAACAAATAAGAAGTAGAAGAGTCCAGGGGGGAATTAGTTTCATGTAGTTTTAGTCTGAATATTTTCCTAAGACTGACAGGTCATGTAATCTCTAAGCCTACGGGATTTTTAAGGGTTCCCCCTCATCCCTTGAAAGGGGGGTTATAAAAAATGAATAAAAAAATAAGGCCTTAGGGCCATTTAAGGATATACATAACATTTGTTTTATTAAAAACACATCATAGGTACTAAATACTAATCTTGTATCACCTGTTCATATATCTAATATTTATAAAAGTGAAAATCGAGATGAAAAAATGATTAGTGGAGATTTATTTTAATTATATAATATGATACAAGAAACGTTCAATGAGATTTAGGATAAGTATAAAAAATTAAATAAATAGAAAGATTTATCAGTTTATTTAAAATCTAACTTTTCTATAGAAAATACAAGAATGTTGAGTTATTAAAAGAAAACAATGAACTCAAAATTTTCAATGATCAACTAAAAAGGGATATATAAAGGTCTCCAAATGTTACATGACCCTTGATCAAGATTCTTGGTAAAGAATCCACTCCCAAGTATAAAACTAAGATTGGTTATTGGACCGGTTAGAGTAGAATTAATATGAAAAAATTTGTTCCTAGCTCAATCTTTCCCAACTCTAAAAAAATTCATTTTCTTATGGTCTTAAAAAGTTTTCATATATTAAAGTCTAAATTATTTTTTGGTAAAACCTATTAAATTTATTTGTATTATAAAATCATTTTTTACTAGTATTTATAGTCCTAAGAAAGTGTGGGTACATAGATCGTTTCTTATCTAAATGTGTGTAGGAAACATATTTTAAGAGTACCAATAAAAACTTATTGTATCTAGATAATGGATGCTCCAAACACATCATTGGAGACTAATAAATCTTTAAAATACTTATCAAGATAGATAGTGGACATTTCACTTTTGGTGAAAATGATAAACGAAAGATAATTGGACTTGGTCAAATTGATAATTTTAATTCTATTTTAATTTCAAAAGTCTTATTTCTAGATGGTTTAAAATATAATCTACTTATCATATCATAGTTATGTTATGATGGTTATCATGTCAAATTTGAAAATAATGTTTGAAAATTTCATGATTCTAAATATGATTCATTTTTTACTACCTTTTGTAATAATAGTTTTTATATAGTTGATTTTTATTTGTTATTTTCTCAAAAAAATCATTGTTCAAGTACCTTTCACAAAGAGACTTGGATATTTCAAAGGAGAATAGGCCACTTAAACCTTAACTCACTTTGAAAGAAAATTATGAAATGATTAATTAAGGATATTCCTAAACTATAATTCCCAAAAGATAAAGTTTGTAAACCATGTCAAAGAGGGAAAAAATATAAGATCTCTCTCAAACTAAAGAAATAAGTTTCAACTTCTCATCCCCTAGATTTGGTTCACATGGACTTTTTTTTGACTCTCTAGAGTTTCTAGATTAAATGGGAAGCACTATTCTTATGTTCTTAAAAATGAATTTTCTAGATACACATGGGTATTATTTTTAGCTCATAAAAGTGAATCTTGTTTCTATTTTTACAAATAATAAAAATCTATAGAATTCCTTAGTGGTCTTACTATTAAGATCTTAGAGTGATCATGGACATGATTTTGAAAATAAGTACTTTGAATGTTTATGCTCACAATAGGGCCAAAATCATAATTTTTTTGCTCCTAAGACTCCACAGCATAATGGTCTTTTAAAAGAAGAAATATTAAACTTTAAGAAATTTCCTAGACTATGATTAATGAGTACGATATCCCTATTTATTTTGGGAATAATCTATTAATATATCTTTATATATCATCAATAGGGCTCTTCTTAGACCACTTTTAAAAAAAACATATGTTTTATGGAATGGAAGAAAAAAAAAGGTTAATTAATTTATATTTTTTGGCTATAAGGTCTTTATAATCAATAAAAATTAGAATTTACACAAGTTTTCAACCAAAATTTATGAAGTTATATTCCTTGGATATTCAACTTTTATTAAATCATAGAGTATTCATTAAAAGAACCAAAATTATGGAAGAATATGTACATATCAAATTTGATGAAATGGATCCACATGAGCTTAAGACCTATTTATAAAACATTAAGGATGATTTTTATAATTTTAATATCAATACCTCAACCAATCATAATAGTGAATCTGTGAAACTTTTTTTTGAAAAATTAGCTAGTTCTGAGGAACTGTTTGAACTAGAACCTAAAGAAGGAAATTAAGTACCAGATAATTATGTTCCTAGAGCCATTAATAATCATAGAGACCATCACTTAGATGATATAATTGGAGATATATATAGAGTAACTTATATTAGATCTTATATTAGAAACTAGGTTGAACATAAATCCTTCTTATCATAACATAAACCTAAGAACATCACTGAAGTAATAGATGATAAATTATGGGTAATAGAAATGCAAGAATAATTGAATTAGTTTGAAAGGAAAAAAGTATGGGAACTAGTAAAAAGACCTAAATTCATCCTAAACATTATCACTAAGGGGGTGTTTAGGAACAAGTTTGATGATTCTAGCACTATGATTAGAAATAAATATATACTAGTTGCATAAGGGTATAGTCAAGAGGAAGGTGTTTTATATAATGAAACCTTTTCACCAATAACAAGACTTGAATCTATCAGAATATTTATTTCATATGTAGCACATTTTATTTAAAGATATATCAAATGGATTTAAAGAGTGAATTTATAAATGTGTATATAATTGAGGATGTTTTTGTAGAACAACCCCCTGGATTTCAAAACCCACATTTTCCAAATCATTTTTTTAAATTAACCAAATATTTTTATGGTTTAAAACAAGATCCTATAGCTTGTTATGATAATATAAACTCATTTTTTTATAAATGTTTCTTAAAAGGTATATTTGATCTAAAGTTATTTATTAGAATAATTAATAAATATATATTATTAGTTCAAATTTATATTGATGATATTATTTTCAGATCATCCAAAAACTCTTTGTGTACTTAATTTTAAAAATTAATGGAGAAAAAATTTCAAATGAGATTAATGGGTGAGTTAAGGTTATTAATTTATTTTTTAGATTTTTAAAATTAAGGAATTAATTGTTTTAAATCAAAGAAATTACACTAAGGGTCTTTTAAAATGTTTTGGTATGGATATAACTAATGGTAGTTATACTCCCAGGAGTACAATATGTGAGTTGTATCTTGATGAAACTATAAAATCATTTGATCAAACCATCTATAGAGGTATGATTGTAAGTTTACTATAATTAACTACTAGCTGACCTAATATTATGTTTAGTGTGTGAATGTTTGCACATTTTCAAGAAATCCCAAAATAATCTCATTTACATTTTTTCAAAAGAATTTTTCAATACCTTAAAAGTACAAACAAATTATGATTATTCTATTCTATAGGAAATTCATTTCATTTAGTGAGTTATTAAAATATAGATTTTGGTGGTTGTAAGTTAGAAAAAAAATCACCTTAGGAACATGTTACATTTTGGGTAAGTCACTTGTTTCATGGTGTTGTAAAAAATATAAATTTATGAATTTTACAATATTGAAGCTAAATATATGGTTGAAAGTATTTATTGTGCATATATTCTATAGATTAAGTACACTTTACTAAACAATAGATTTTAATTTTGACATGTCCCTATAAATTATGATAATATAAGTGTTATTAACATTTCTAAAAAAATTATCTCATTTAAGGAAAACACATATTGATAAAAGACATCATTTTTAAGAGATAATTTTCAAAAGTAATACATTACTCTTGAATTTATTTGTATTAAACATCATCTTGCTGATATTTTTACAAAGCTATTAAATATTGATAGAATAAATTATATCAAACATGATTTAGGGATTATTGACAATTCCTAAATTCTTTAATTTTAATTTTAATTTTTGTATTTATATAAATTCTTGAAATAAGTTCTTAAAATTTTTATTGATATTTTTCTTAATTAACAATGAAAATTTAGTTTATGTGGTCAGTTAATTGACTTTTAGTTTTTTTCTTATGATCAGTTAAGTGACCATGACTAGTTGTTCATGTAGTCATTATACCTAACATGAGTTCTTACTCACATGGTCACTATACCTACCATGAATCCATGGTCAGTAGACCTCTTATTCCTTAGTTGTCATGAATCCATAGTCATTATACCTACTGTTCTATTCTATTTAAAAAAAATTAAAATTTGTTTTTTTCAGAATTTTTATTAAATATATTATTATTATATATCCATAAATTATTCAAATAAAACTAGAAATTATAATCTAAATTTATTTGTATCTATTCCCTAAAACCCCTTTCTTATTTTCAAATCTTTACCTTCTATAAAAACCCTTATGTATCAAACCTCTCTCTCTCTCAAACCCAAAACTTTTGAGAAATCAAATCGAAGTATGATAATTTCGAAGATAAAATTTGATCTTAATACCACACCTACTACTGAAGCACCTACTACAAAGATATCAAAGAAATATAAAGTTAGATTGATTGTTTTAGTAAAATAATTTAACTTACATCTAACCAATCAGCCCATTTTTACTCAAAATTATTTGGATTCTCAGTGGCTTCTGTTGAGAAATTTTATAGTATTGAGATCAATTCAGAAACAAGGATGAGATTATTTTTTTAAGAAAAATAGTAGTCTATTACATCTGAGTCTAGTTAAATAATTATATTCCCATATAGTATATATCCCTAGATATAAATTAGACATCATTCAGACACTGTTTAAGGGATAATTGTTTGGTTTTTCTTCAAAAATATTGGCAAATAGATTATTTGTGCCTCATAAAGGTAAGCATGAAGAATATTAGAGTTTGTATCTGATAAACCATGACCACATTGATTTCAAAAATTTACTTGAATAATTGACTAAGAATGGGACACCCAAAATACCAAATGTAGTGTAACTCAGTGGTAAATTTAGGCTAATAGGAAAAATTATTCTACATTTGATCCATCCTAGGAAAGGAGACTTTAGTATCCTGAGGCACCAGGACCTATTCTTTCTCTTCTTGATGAAGAATGTGTTTCATATCAATTTTAATGTTATGTTATAAGGAATTTAAATGAGTTTTTTAAGCCCTCTTCCAAGTTTACTTCTCTATTATAATCTATGTTTATATAATCCCTTTTTAAGTATAAAGGTTTTGTTCCTCAGGGGGAGGAAAATATAACTTCCTTAAATGGTTTATACCTAAATCATAAGATATATAGGAATATGAAAATAAATTGAAACCCCTAGAAAATGAATGGGTGGAAATACCTGATAAGATTTATGAGAAATTTGATCCTATCAATTATTCAATTAGTCTAAGGGATATAGTATATCCTGGTATGAAACCAGATGATATACCTATGTATTCTTATGATGATGAACTTTAGGAAGAAGAGATGGAGATAACTGGTCTTGATGAGGAAGCTAGGGTAGCACATGAGGATGATAAGGAAATATATCATGCTGTATAATTTAGATCAACTTACTCTCCTCTACCTTTCCCCTCTCATAAATATGAGTTGTAGTATGAGGATCTTGTTGACACTGAAGTGTCGATCAGTGGTTTTGGGGATGAACTTGAATGGGATAACTTTGGTGAGTTTGAAGAGGATAAATATAGTTTAGATAATCTAACTATTATTTGTAGCACTCCTAGACCAAGTATACCATACTCACCATCAAAGTGGAATAATTCCCCAGGATCAACAGTGCTTGGTCTATACTACTCTGAGTCTAATGATAGTGGTGATAATGGGTGCAGTCCACCTTAGGATGGTGGACCTTCCATCTCTTTAGTTAAAAGAGTGCTTGAAGGTTCTTTGATAGTAAATATTGACAATAAATAAATACTTGAGCTTTAATATAGTAGAACTTATATAGATTATGTTTTTTAAGGACTGTTTGTCCCAACTCCTGTAAAGATTATTGAGGAACCCATGAAAATCATTGAAACTGTTCCCCTTGAAGTTAAATAAGAATCTTATTATAAAGCTAAAGTCCAGTCTATGGTACCTAGGTATTTGTATATTGAGGATGATTGTGGGAATATGTCTTATAATCTATATCCTTTGGTATATGTTAATAACCCTTATATTCCTTCCACATCATATGTTACAATAGATGATTTGAATGAGTTCAAATCAAACTTGATTAGGGTGTTGAAAAAACTATTTATGTAACACCTCGAGATTTTAAATAGGAAAATAATGTTCAATAGTGTATATGAAATTCAAAATCAAGATTATAAGAGAATTTAACACCTAAAGACTTTATGATGTATTTATTTTTAAATAAATTCAATCACTTTGATATCTTGTGCAACACACAACCTCGATTCTACATGAACTATAATATAGAATATTGTTATAACCTAAATGTTAAATTAGAGTGTATGAATATGAATAACTTAAGTAATGTAAATTATAATATATAAACATGTAAATAAATTAAATGTTAATCTATTTATTAGAAATAAAATAATAATCATTTTAAATATAAAAGAAATGTTTTCTGAAAACTATATTTTTTTTAAAAGGTGGTTTAGTCACGCTTTACACACACTATTTAAAATTAATTTTTACCAATTTTAGAAAATTTATTTGAAAAAATAAAATTATTTTTTTAATATACATTTCAAAATTATCCTTGGATAGATTTTTAATAATTTTTTAAAAAGATTAATTTTTTGATGAATAGTGAAAAATAATGATTTTTACTGAAAATTGTTTTTCATTTAAATTATTTAAAAAGTTAAATTATATTTTAAATTGTTTTTAAATTAAAATTAGTTAAATTATATTACATTTTTATTAATTTGGTTCATTATAATCAATTTTATATTGAATTTTGATATAAAAATTTTTTAATCTTTTGAAAGTTTTTCTTTAGAAAAACAATTTTTTTCGACGCGTCTGTGGGTTTAATATTAAATTGAATTCTTCCAATTATATGGATTGAATTTAAAAATATATATTAAATATTTATAATCATCATAATTTATATTATATAATAATTTCTTCTTAATTTTTTTTATAATTAATAGTAAAAGAAGTAAAAATTAATTTCTACGGTTAAGGTAAAGACGAGTTTACCAAGGGTTAAACTAAAAAGATAAGGGTTAAAAATGACCCAAAACATGTAAAGATCCTATTTTATAAATATATTTATACCTTATTTATTCTATGGTTTTATAATTATCCATTTTAGAAGCTTTTTTCGTGATAAAAACATGGGTATCACTTTTTCTTTCCAAAAATTCCAAGTGTGTCCACTCACCAACTTATAAAAGGACACCCACTCTCCTATCCTATTAACACTTTAAAATACCTTTGGTTCATACAATAACTACCAAAATATATTCCTTACTTACCTACTCAGATCCTATATTCATTTTTTTATCATAAAGATAATCTAGGAAGGCTTTAGGTAGAAACCTAAAGAGTTTGACAGGAGAAGAGGTAAAGTTCTTTACCATTAGTTTTCATTTAACTTATTCTTATAAATCTTTTAAACATTATATATATATGATGTAATAATAAAACTAGTATCTCATAAAAACTTATATGTTATTATTTAAATGGAACAACCTATATTAATCTCCACTTCCATCAAATGGAAAATAAAACCATTAATCGTGTGTATGGAAGACTACCGCCTCGCAAGCCGATGTAATTTGTTTTCCATCAGCACCTCTCAAGGCTAGATATAATTATGGATTTAACATATGTATATTATATTAATGAAATTACTATAATTATTTAATTATAATATCAAATATATCTTCTTACCATCCAATCCATTGGAAAACAATAACGTTGTTCAGGTGTACGTGTTAACTATTGCCTCCACGTAGCGGTGTGAAATATTTTTCATTTTATTTTGACATGGATGATAATAATTATATATTTAATAAATATATATGATATATTATATAAAAATTATTATTTAATTATGAAATATTATTTAACTTTATTTTTTTCCATCTGTTAAAAAATGGAACCAGCATTCTGCATATGTACGGTCTACCGTCTCCATGAACGGTGTAACTCATTTTCCAATATCTAAATTTTATAGACTATTATAAATAGTTATATAATTTTTACATATGATATTTATATCATGGTTAATATTATGGATATTATTTAACCACAATCAAATTAAAAGGACTAAAATTACCAAACCAAAATATACATAAAAAACAAAGTAATTATCACCTGAAATAGTGATTTTAAAAGAGTTGTTAATAAAAGTGCTATAAAACACTATAAATAAATAATATATGGTATGAAATATATTATTATGGTTTTCTAATATATTTATAATAAATATATATTTTTTATAAATGAGTTACAGACATATACAAAGGAAATAGGTCCTGATGTAAGGGTTTTTTGTCTCACTTTTACCTCTGTGAGACATATGTCATATTCACCACTTAGTTATTTTTTGTGGTGTATATACTTCACCTTTGATATGTTATATCATGAATACCTTTATATTCATGATATTTAAATTTTCATTAAAGTTATTTCTTTCATGGGACTTATGATTCAAAAGTTACCAAAATGGTAAAGGTTTATGTTACAATCTCATTAGTTATGAGGATTGTATGTGATTAAGTTTTTTATGATGAAATATTATGATCTATCTTTAAATAAACTAATTAATCTTCTTATCTATTAGTTATTTGTGGACAATATATAATTTCCTCTAAATTTCCTTTCTTTAAGAAAAAAATATACCAAATGAATTTTTTTAAAGAAAACAGATTTCATTTCTCTTTTCGATTGAAACCCCTTTTTCTTCCATATCCATTTTTTATTTTCAATAATTATTTTAATATTATAAAAACAATTATTAAAGTAATTTTTATCCTTGTTTGAATTTTTAAAAAATATTTTTAAAATAATATCCTTGTCCTTTTCCAAACGAGGTGGTTTTAACATTTTTACAACAGTTTAAAAGGGTTGTTTTTTAAGGCATGTACCGGATTTTCTGCCATAATGAACACTCGTTTTAAATATTACTATATAAGTATATAAGGTTATTTTCAAAGAAAATAATTTTCACATTTTTTTTAAATATTAGTTTAGAAATATGATTTTCAAATTGGAAATGTTATTTTCCTCAAGAATGTTTTAATGATATCTTTATGGAATTTCTATTCATTAGTGTTAACAACCCATATTATACTTGCGATCCATTGGGTATATGTTATAATGATATCATCCTTATTATTTCTCTAGATGGTTTGTCATTAGTTTGAATGGGTATGTGCTATGTTGATACCATTCTTCATATTACTCTGGTTGATTTATGATTATGTTTATTGATTGAGGAAATTATTAACATTTTGTGTTGTATTTTTTTCAATAGGAATATTTATGTTTATTATGTTTATCCCCTTTTATATAAGAAATGTATTAGACTTAATAAGTGGCATTTTAGGAATGATATATTCCCCCAATGTATTTGTAGGTCTCATTAAACAAACTATATTGGGTGTTTAGAAGAGGCCATACCCATTTATATAATATTTATTGGTGCAAGACCTTGATGATATGGTTATGTTGTTCGGTATTATGAATTTTCTCATTATGAGAGTAGTTATTGATTTCCATGTGATTATTCGATTAGTTAGAATATCCATGACAAAATTTCAATCTCATGTGATTATTTATATGGAATTATTTGATCATAATTTATTCCTATCATATTATTATTCATGTTTAAGTTATTTATTAAATGGAATGTGCTTCATTTATTTACCTTACCATATTGTTTTTCCCTTATTTATTCATGATATATTCCATTGTATACATACCCTTACTGGGCATTTGAGTTCAACCCTTTCACATGTTTCTTTCCCCAAGATACAAAAATGTGTATTATGATTGATATATAGGGATATAATAAAGGTAATAGTTATGTACTCAAAGATAATGCTATATTATATTTCAATTTTCAATTATATTATAACATTCAAGTATTTATCTATTTTTTCAAGACTATTAAACTATCCAATCCTTCAGGATGTGATTACATATATCAAATAACAATTTAATAAAGTATTCATTAACTCTGGGATACTAGGTTTAGGGTATTTATAGTTGGCATCAGAGGAAGTTTAGTAGAAATCTTGGGAACTAGATTTTGGAAAACAAAGATTAGGGAACATAACCCTATGATAGACTTTGTGGATAACTATAGAATAACATAATAAAGTTTTTATTAGTTAGATATTATATGGTTTTTATTAATAATAAATTCATGTCTAGAAACTACAAGTGGATATGGTTCTGAAACAGATGTACCTAGGAGTAATAACTCTAAAAAAGGAACACCGGTCTTAACTCAAGCATTACCTAGTACACAAAAATGGGCCTTACTATGCACCTTGTTTGACAATACTTTGGGATATGCTTGGGTTAATTCACATTTTATTTATAAATAATTATGAAGGATTTGAAAATGTTTTTATTATTTGAAAACATTCCCAAAAACCATGTTTATGATTATGAGATTAGTCATTCATAAATTTTTCAATTTATGCTAAGTGTTTACTATTTTTAGATTATAAATTATGATTCATAATGTTATGTTTTAATATAGGGTATTACATTATTTATAAATAGATAATAGATAAAGTATTAGAAACCATATCAATTCATGTGCCTCATGTAGGTATTACCCTCATGGGAAAGATAATGAAGTTGTAGCTAGATCTACATCTAGAACTAAACAAATTATAAACATATTGGGGAAGTTGCCTCATTTTATGAGTAATAACCTTGACCATATGGATCATCCTTATAATCCACCACATAGTGTAACAATTTTATCCTACATTAGGCATCAAAAACCTCTATTATTTAATGGTACTACTAATCCATTTATAGTCGAGTAATGGATAAGTTCCTTAGAGAAGATATTTCTCACATTGGGAGGAAATGAAATGGAGAAAGTTTTCATGGTATTTTATCATCTCTTAAGAGATGAGGTTCAATTGTGGTTATTTATTCCAAACACTATGGATGAAGAATAAATAAAAAACATGGAATGGAAATATTTTAAGTTACCCTTCTTAGAAGAGTATTTTCCTCACGAACAATGAGGGATATGGAGATACAATTCTTGAGTCTAAGACAAAAGGAAGATTAAAATGTTATTAATTTTGAATCCAAATTTATAAGGTTAAAAATTCATGATATAAACTATATATGTAATATGAAGAGAAAGATCAACTGTTTCTTTGATGGTCTTAATCCAATTCTTCAAAGGGAACTAGTCTCTCAAACTTTCCCATTATATGAGGACATGGTATCATGTTCTATAAATATAAAGAACGAAATATCTATGTATTATGGATTTTAAGTTAAGTAAGATAATGATATGATGTTAGATATAAATATAGATAATGGGAATAATAGAAAGAATTGTTTCCCCTATGTGATAAGTATAGAAAGAAAAACCCTGGTATTTTCTTGAAAGGGATGAGATTTTTCTACAAGTGTGGAAAGAAAAGTCATCATGATCATGATTTCAAGCAAAAGAAATAAGTTTTCAATGCTCAATACTTCAACTGTAAGGATATGGGGAACTACACAAATTAATTTCCCAAGCATCAAGGTAATATACCTCAAAAGAAACTGAGAGATCAAGGTCAAGTGTAAGCCATTAATACAATCAGATTGGACTAGTTAAAGTTCTTGTGTATCTGGATTCAAGAAGTATGTTTTAGAAGTATTTTATTAATGATATTCTCAAAATTTATAATGATTTTATTATGGTAGTTTTCACTTAAGTATTTTTAAGCATATATTGAATTGTACAAATAAATTTGATTTAGTGGAAAGTTGGTAATTTTGGAAAACATGTGATTAAGGTAAGATAACCATTAATATGTGCTTTATGTTGATATAATAATGATAATGATATGTTTATGGTATAGTATTAGTGACCTTGAAATTGGTTAGTGGTTTTATTTTTTATGCTATCTTTTCTGGATTTTATTGCATGTTTGGATTTATGGAATATATTAGAAAACCTGAGATTCTATTTTTGGAATCATTCATATTTTTATTAAGGATTTATGGTGATCAAGGTATTCATATATTTTTAATGATAAAATAAGATCCACTTTATATTGTCAGAGGGATAAAATTTTATGTTTATTTTTGAAATTTAGTGGTATCTCTTCTATATTTTTTGACTTTGAATTTGGTCATACATGTTTTGGAAATGTGTTAAGGTTAAATATTTATGGAATAGACTAAGTTAAACTTTGGGTGTTATTGGATAACTGTTTCTCATCATCTAGTTTTGGTTAATGTCTAAATAAGGAGGAATATCTTAATATAATCTTATGAAATCATGTGATCTATTAGAATTTGATGTTAGTACTTCTAGTGTGAAAAATTCATCTTGAGTTATCGTTATTTGGAGATAGAAATGAGTTTGTGGTGTAAATTAGTTAAAGGATTAAATTATAATTGTAAATTAAGTATATTTCATTAAAAATTCACTTTAGATGGTAAAGGAATTCCAAGACTCTAGTAAAATGATCTTGAGACAAAAAAAATATCCTAGTGCCTTCATTTCTGATGAATTAGTAGTCCTTTAACTCATCATGGATTTATATATTTATGGACCTTAAACTTTCTAAATCATTCATTTTCTTATGATTGATGATCTTTATCACTTTCCATAATTATTTATGTTTTTATTCCATTTTAATATCTTCACTTCCCACCAATGTTTTCCTACTTGGAAACCTAGTAATGTGTTATTATATATGAATTTCATACTTTCCTTTATCTCTTATCAAGAGTAATTTTTATTAACTCTTTTTATGATGTGGGTTTCCAACAAATTTATTTTCAAATTTTAAATCCTTGATTATTGAGATCAAGATTAAATTGTGAGGATGCAATTTATTTATGAGGGTAGAATGTAACACCTTGATATTTTAAAAGATTAACATCATGTTAAATATCATGTATTACATGAAACACAAATCCTAGAGGAGAATGTAAGACTATGAGAATTTAAAATATATTTCTTTTTAAATAAATTCAATCTCTTTGATAGCTTGCATAACATGCAAACCCCGAGTCTAAATGAATCGTAATATAGAATATCGTTATAAACTAGCCGTTAAATTATCTGGTATTAATAAGAATAAATAAATTATGAAAACTATATTGTTTACACATACTAAAATAAATTCAATGGTTATTTATTCACTATAAATAAAATAATAATCATTTGAATGAAAAATAAATTTTTTCTAAAAAACTAATTTTTTTTAAAAAAAGCAGTTTAGTCGCGCTTTATACTCATAATTTAAAATAAATCTATACCAATTTTATAAAATTTATTGGAAAATTTAAAATAAATTTTATAAATACATGAAAAAATTATCTATGGTGAATTTTTGAAAATTTTCTGAAAATATTAATTTTTTTATAAACAGTGAAAATTAATGATTTTTATTGAAAACTGTATTTTTATTTAAAATATATAAAAAGTTAAATTATATTTTATAATTGTTTTAAAGTAAAATTAGTTAAATTATATTACAATTTTACTAATTTAGGCCATTTCAATCAATTTTATATTAAATTCTGATATAAAAACTTTATAAAGTTTTGAAAGTTTTTCTTTGGAAAAATCGTTTTCTCAACACTCTGTGGGTTAAATTTTAAATTGAATTCTGCCACTTCTGTGAATTGAATTTAGAAAAATAGATTCCATATTTATAATAATAATAATTAATATTATATAATAATTTAAACTTAATTTTTTTTATAATGAATATTAAAATGAGTAAAAATTAATTATCATGATTAAGGTAAAAACGAGTTTACTATGGGTTAAACTAAAAAGAAAAGGTTTAGAAATGACCCAAAACATGTATAAATACCATTTTATGTAAATATTTACATATTATCTATTTTATGGTTTTATAATGACCCATTTTTTTTGATTTTATCATGATAAAAACATGGGTATCTCTTTTTCTTTTCAAAAATTCCAAGTATGTCCTCTTCCCCACTTATAAAAGGCTACCCCCTCTCCTCTCCTATTCACACTTACAAAAAAATTTGGTTCATTAAATACCTACCCAAATATATTAATTACTTACCTATCCACATCTTATAGTTCGTGGTTTTATCATAAAGATAATCTAGTAATTCTTTTGGTATAAACCTAAAGATCTTGTCATAATAAGAGGTAAAGTTGTTAACCATGCATTTTCATTTTACTTATTCTTCTAACTCCTTGAAATATTATTCAAATATGATGAAATAATAAAAAAATTATCTCTTATATACTAATATTTTATTATGTTAATATAATAACTTATATCCATCCCCACTTCAATAAAATGGAAAATGAAACCATCGATCATGTGTATTGCGGACTACAACCCCGCTAACCAATGTAATTCATTTTCCATCACCACCTCTCAAGGATGGATATAATGATTAATTTAACATATTAATATGATATTTATGAAATTAATATAATTATTTAATTATAATATCACATATAATTTCTTACCTTCCAATCTTTTGGAAAATAATAACGTCGCTCGTGCGTACGTGTGGACTACCGCCTCCATATAGCGATGTGAAATGTTTTTCATTTTATTTTGAAATGAATGGTAATAAGGATTTATTTAATAAATATATATGATATATATATATATGATATAATTATTATTATTTAATGATGAAATATTTTTTACCTTTATTTTTTTCCATCCATTAAAAAATGGAAACAGCGTTCATGCGTACGTACAGCCTAGAGTCTCCATGAATAGTGTAACTCATTTTCCCATATATAACTTTTATAGACTATTATAAATACTTATATAATTTTTATATATTATATTTATATCATTTTTAATATTATTTATATTATTAAATGATGATAAAAATAAAATGTACGGAATTACCGAACCAAAACTACCTAAAAACAAAGTAATTGTCAACTGGAACAGTGATTTTAACAAATAATTATTAATAAACCAACCATAAAACACTATAATTAGATCATATATGGTATATAATATATGATTATGGTATTTTAATAGATTTATAATAAATATATATTTTATTATATAGGAGGTACGGACACGTATGAAGGAAATCATACCTGAGGTAAGGGTTTCTCATCTCACTTTTACTTTCATGAGACATATGTCATATTCACCACTTAGTTAATTTTTGTGGTGTATATAATAAAAACTTTATATAATATTTTATGAATATATTTATATTAATGGTATATGTTTCATTTTAAGTTATTTATTTCATGGTTCTTATGATTCAGAAGTTACCAAAGTGGTAAGTGTTTCTGTTACAATCTCATTGTTTATCAGGGTTGTTTATGATTAAGTTTTAAATGATGAAATGTTATTATTTATATTTAAATAAAATCATGAATTTTATTATACTTTAGTTATTTATGGATAATAAATATTTTCCTCACATTTTCCTTTCCTTAAGAACAAAATAGACCAAAATGATTTTTTAAATAAAACCAACTTCATTTCTCTCTTCGGTCGAAAACTATTTTTATTCCATATCCATGTTTTCTAAAAATATTTTCAATATTGTTTTTAATATTCTAAAAACACTGTTTAAATTCAATTTTACCCATGTTTTAATTTTTAAATAATTCTTTAAAGTTAATCTTCTTGTTGTTTTTTGAATGAGGTGTTTTTAACCTTTTTACAACAGTGTGAAATGAATGTTTTTTATGGAATATACAGAATTTTCCTCTATCATTATCACTCGTTATTTTAAATATTCCTTTATAATTTTCAAAAGTTATTTTCAAAGGAAATTATTTTCATAATTTTTTTGTGAACTTTTAGTTTAAAAAGGTGATTTCCAAAGTGGAAAGGCTATTTTACTCAGGAATGTTTTAATGATCTCTTTATGAAATTTATATTCATCAAAAAAATTAACCCTTATTATACTTATGCTTCACTAGGGATATGTTTCAATGATACCATCCTTGTAATTTATTCAGATGGTTTATAATCATTTTGACTGGGGATATACTATTTTGATACTATTCTTCATATTACTTCAGATGGTTTATGATTATGTTTATTAATTGGGGAAATTAATATCATTTTATATGATAGTTTTTGAATAATAATATTTATGTATATTATGTTTCACCCCTTTTATATGAGGAATTCATTGGACTTTGTAAGTTATGGTTAACACCCACTATAGCCCCTTGATGCATCGGTAGGTCTCATGAGGAAAACTATCTTGTGTATTTAGCTGAGGCCTTACCCATTTATATAATATGTCTTGTCATAAGGCCTTGAAGATATGTTTATTATGTTAGGCATTATGAATTTACTCATTATGATATTAGTTATTTATTTCCATGTGATTATTTAATTAGTTATAATATCCATGGATAATATTCAATCTTATGTAATTATTTATATAGAATTATTTGATCATCATTTATTCCTTCCATATTATTATTCATATTCAAGTTATTGATTAAATGGAATGTTTTCTAGTTATTTACATTTCTATATTTATTATCCCTTATTTATTCATGATAGCTTCTATTGTGTGCATACCTTTACTATGCACTTGAGCTCATCCCATTATTATGTTTCTTTCCCTGGGATGATAAGATATTTATTTTGATTTATATATAGAGATATGATAAAGATAATAATGGTTTAATAAAAGAAAATTATATGTTGTATTTAAATTTTCAAATCTATTATGAAATTCAAGTATGTATTTAGTTTTATAAGACTGTTAACCCATTCGGTACTTTGAGATGTGATTCTCTATATCAAGTTACAATGTAATAAAGTAACCATTGACTCGGGTATACTAGGGTTAGGGCCTTTACAGTTTATTTGTTTTGTAAACTTAATGGAGCCAATCAGAAAAGAATATATAGAAAGGAAAGTACCTTTATTCATTTCTTATATTCATCCTTGATTCCATATTAAAATGGAACTTATAGAAAATGATATTAAGGACTTAAAATCAAAAGTTGGTGCTTTGTAAGTAGTCTGATATGATGTTAAATTTATACCAAAGATATCTAAATTTAGTTTTTCAGGATTTTGCATATACTACTCCACCTCCTTCTAATTTTTTCCCATATGTTATTGATGAAGAGAGAATCAAACAACTCATTAAGATAAGTTATAAGTTTTTTTTGATGAGTTTGAGAAAACAAGGGATATTGTATTTTATGGTTATCAAACCCATGATGTTGAAACCTTGGTGTTAGTCAGAAAATATGTCAAATAATCTAGAATAGATAGTAAAATTATTAAAAGATACATTAACTTATATCTTAATGGTATCTTCAAAAATTAAAACCTGAAATCTATGTTTATATCATTAGATATTTATTTTAAGATGCCTCCCTTGACCCAAGAATTCAAGTCTCAAGTAGAAAATATGAGAATTATAAGTCCTATTATATAATATTTAATGGAGAAAAAAGTGTATTATTATAAATAAATGGAACATGGATCAAGAACTATAAAATATTTACCAGATTTATAGATCCTTACCTCTACACTGCCAACACAGTTATCCTAGCCTCACCCGCCTTACCTATTTCCTCAACCCCTACTACAAAAAGATCCTCTATTAATCCTTTTTAGATTGTCTCCTAGAAAATAAGTGCAATGCCTTCAACTGGTTTCTAAGTGTGTGGCAATACAAGACTCTACTAAAACCTATGTACCACAACCTACCCAACCATACATGACCTATACCTCCAAAGAAAAATATTTTATTCTCCTTACTAGAAATTAGATATGTGTCAGATTATGGCTCTGATTTGAATTCATGATAGTGAAAATCCTTGTAATCTTTTTTAATACTATGAGATATTAATTAAATAATCTTTTTATCTTACTTTATGTTTAGTATATTCTAATTATTTTATCTTATATCTCTATATAATTTCTTTTATTTTTATGTCTCTCTGATATACTTTCTGATAATTACAAATGGGGGAGAAAAGTGTGAAATAAATTGAAGAACTTAAGAAAAGATGAGAAAATTTGAGACATGAAAAAAAATGTTATAAATTGATAAATTAATGTTTCAAATTTTAGTAAATTTATTTATGATGTATTCAATTTATTTCATTTTATATGTAATGATTTGTGATCATAAAAAATGGTGGTATTGTTGGATTAGTCCAACACATACTTATTTTAATGATCCCAAATCAAATTTCTTATATTTCTAATGAATTTCGTGTTTTATGATAGTTAAATTTTTTCTAGACAAAATGATAAAAATTTCTATCTTGAAGTTACTATGAAAACCTACCACAAGTTTAATGAACCAATTATGTGAATAGCTTCAATTGACTATGATGGTCAAGTGACCCTGTGGAAGTGATCACATGTTATACTCTAATTGACTGCATATACAATCAACTAATCTTGTATCAATGAGAAAATTATTTCCAAGTCATGAACTGAACATAAATTTAAGTTAAATTAATAGCATGTGTATTGAACCTACCACACATTGAAAATAAAAGTGACCAAATGAAGGATTCAACCTACTGGATGAACAATCATATTACCATGTGACAACTAAAAAATTTATCTAAGTATTAAACTAATCATGTATATCTATAATGTAGTGATTTCAAGAATAATTCAAGTGACCAAAAGTATATATAAAGATACTATATGAACAAAAGAATGTACTATGAGAAGACATCAAGTTACTGCATGAAGAAATCAAGTGATCATGAGAAGAAAATAACCTACCACATAAAGCAAATGAAGTGACTATGAAAATAAAAGAAAATATCATGTGAATTTATAAAGCTACCATATAAAGAGATGAACCAACCACAAGAAGAAATCAAGTTACTATAAAAGAAAATGGAGTTACCATGACAAATTACTATGCCAAGTATCTATGTGAAGTTACCATGAACTAAATTAATCATGATTTAAGTGAAGACCAAGTGAGCATGTCTAACTTAATCAATGAGGTATTTTCAAATCCCCAATGGATATATTTTTTTATCATTAATTTTAGAGTCATTTCATTTAAGACTAAAATTAATATCCTCCAATGACTAATTTAAGATGGAGTTCTCTTTAAGAAGAAAAACTGCTTGTGAGCATATATACAACTGAGAGAATACAAAAAATGCAATGATAGTGAAGAACTGATCTCTAAGTAAATTTTGAAAATAAAAGGTGATATATAGAGGACTTACACAGAACATTCCATGGAACTCTTTCTTCCATACTTATTTATGAAAACTGCGCTAAATTTGTTCTAGATTACATTTTGAGATGTGTTTATTATACTCAATTTATTATTTAACAAAGTATCATGTATTGTATCTAATAGTTCTATACACTCCCTCACATTATCTTATATCTATTATTCCACGTATAAATATATAAGATTCTTTGTATAGCTCGAACTTCCTATGTGCATTTGTTTTATGTAAAACCTGATCCAAGTTATAGATCAGTTTATTTGACTAATAAACTACATGGAAGTGGGTAATTTCCAAGTGGAGAGTTCTAAGTCTTAGCTTAAGACTAAACCTATTATTTTAATTCCATTGTTTGTTCTCTTATTTTTCTTTAATTTGTTTTCAAAACAAACTTTTTTTAGTTTTTAAAACTATACAATAAAAAATTACTTTGATATTTAACTTTAATTTGTGTTTTATATATTGTTTTTAATATAAGTAAATATTTTTTGAAAGTTAAAAAGTTTGTAAACTTTTTAAAATTGAGTTTTTATTTAACTTTTAAGACTATTTTTGAAACACAAAATTATATACTTCTATTATTTTAGTTAACTGGGTGTTTTTAATAAACTGGGGAATTTAATTTTAAATAAGTTTTAACAGGAATTTTAATTGTAAACTCAATTAAATACCTCTTTAGTTTTCAAATCTAACCAACAATACCTTATTAACTTTGTCATATATTAGAAGATGATAACATCACTCATGCATATGTGTGGACTACCACCTCCATGAGATTATGTGATTCATTTTTCATTTTCACTTTACATGGATGGTAATAAGGATAGATTTAATCAATATATATGGTATATATGATATGATAATTAATATGGAAAGTTGAATTATTATTTTACTTTCTTTCATTCCGTCCATAAAAAAGTGAAAATAGTGTTTATGTGAATATACGGCCTACCGTCTCCATAAACGGTGTAATTCATTTTTTTATCTCTACCTTTTATAGATGACTCAAATATATATATATATATATAATATTTATTATATTTATATCATTATTAATATTTTATATATTATTTAATCATTATCAAAGTACAAGGACAGGAACTACCAAACTGAAATTCCTATGAAAAATGAAATGATAAACACCAGTAAATAATTATTTTAATAAGGAATTGTTAATAAATGGGTATTGAAATGTTATAAGTGGATCATATATGAAATTATAATTATTTAAATTACTATTATATAGAATTATAATAAATTTAAAGTTATTTTACAGGAGGTTAAGATCACTTTTGAATAAATTCAAACTCAAAGTAATGGATTTATGTTATAATCTGATTGTTTATCAGGATTTCTTATGATTAAGTTTTTGATGATAAAATTTTAGATATAACTCTCAAGAAACTCATAAATTTTCTTCTACTATGGTTATTTTTAGAGATTAAATTTTTTCATTTCATTTTTCTCTCTTTAATTATGCAAGATATAGAAGGAATATTTTTTTTAGGAAATCTGAATTTACTTCTCCCTTAAATCAAAAACCTTTTACTTCCATGAACATGTTTTCTAAAAATGTTTTCAACATTTTTTTTATAATATACCACAATTTCTTAAAGTAGTTTTTACCCATTATTTAATTTAAAAAATGAGTTAAAATGAATATTTTTATCATTTTATGAATGTGATACTTTTAACTTTTTACTAAAAATGTTAAAGGATTATTTGTTTTAACGTACAGAGTATGAACAGAATTTCACACCATCATGACTGCTCAAATATTTGACGATTACTTTAAAATTTTAAAAGTTTCTTTTCAAAGAAAATTTTTTCCCTAATATTTGGTAAATTTATATATTTTAAATAATTTATTTTTATGATAAAATGGTACTTTCCTCAAGAAAAAATTCAGTGATCTTTCAAATGAATTTATCATCTATGATAATATCTTTTGATGTTATATTTGGTTTATTAGGGACACGATCAAATGATACCATCCACTTTAATTATTTGGATGGATTGTGATGATGATTATTTAAGGATGATTCTATGAAACACATTTCTTTCCCATGGGTTAATTAAGTTATGATGAAACCTTTATGAAACCCATTTCTTTTCTATAGGTTATGTTATAATGAAATTATGATTTTTTTACGATACATGTTATATTTCATGGATTATGTTATGATTATTTTTTATGATCTTTTAGAAAATATATGTATTATTTTCATATTATGATGGGTGGGCAGGAATTATATATCAATCTAATGCATTGGGTAAATATGGATATATCATGAGATTATAAGGACTGAAATGGGGAGTGAACCTAATTCAGTAAGTAATTTTTCCTGTATGATTGTCTTGGGAGTGAACCTTGACTAAGGATATGATGGAATGGGGAGTGAACCCAATATACTATGATTTCATAGTGATCCTTGACTAAGGAAATGATTTTCCATACTTATGTATATGCCACAAATTTATGTCTAATTCCAATGTTATGCTCTCAAGGCTCATGTTATTTAATTACTTTATGGTCTACATCTTATGAACTACCAAGATTTATTCCATAACTCTTGATTATAATCTTTGAAATATTGGGTACAGTTATCAAATTTTAAGATCATGTTATCATAACCTTATACTCATGTTATGATTAAGTGATCATTGATATCTCCCTTGTTTACTCTTACTGCGAGCTCACTCTTTCTTATATTTTCTTTCCCTAGGTTATGGAGAAAGTTTTTAAGTATGATATGTATAAGAAGTGTTTCAGTTATGAATAACTTGGTGAGATATGTTGTATATATATTATGAACAATTTTTTTATGTATCTATGTTTCCAAAGACACTAAACCTATATAATTGTAGCATGTATAGTAATGTTATATATTGAATATTAATCTAATAAGATTTAATATATATGTATGAAAAGTATGGGTCGCTATATGAGATCACACTTCCTATGTTTATATTTACCTAGGTTATGGAGAATGATGTTAAGTAAGTTGTGTCTAAAAGGGTTTCATGAGTGGATAATTTTATGGGAGATATTTAAGACTTGTCATGGAATAATAAAATGTAGGTAAAATGGGAAAATTCTCATTCAAATAGAAACACATTGGTTTAGTTATGTAATTTTGTTTTACTAACTCTATAAAACTATAAAATAAAAATGGTATTGGGTATATAAGTGACTCAATATTTCTTTCTGAAGTTCTAATTATGGATGGTCAAAATTCATTTGAATCTATTGGTATCAAATATAGAATTGTAAAGAGTATTATTTTAGCATAAGATCTAGGTATATGGGACAATAGAATTAGAGCTAGTATCATAGAAAGGGTTTAGATAAATTTATAGGTTAGGATGTTATTGGTTGATGATAATTTAAGAGTTATGGATATCATCATGGGTTAAAGAGTCTAATTTAAATCATAAACTTACAGGCATATAAACCCTTTTTAGGTTTTAAGTGATGGAATTTTAAAGTGATCAGTGATATTTTGGGAGATTTTTTATTAGGTTTCAATATATAATTGAATTATATATAACCCTTAGGTATATAATTTGATTTACAAAAAATGGTATTTGGGGATAATGTTATTATATTTGGGATAAATAGTTATCATGTTTCTGGGAACATTATAAAAATTAAGGTGAATAGAAAATTAAGATATAGGATGAGATTTTATGTCAAAATGTTGATATTATTTGAGGAATGAAATTTTTTTAATATTTAAAAAAGCATATATGGTTTTATTGTGGCTTTATGGTGATTCAATTTATTTATGGAAAAGATTATCATATTTTAGAAAATATATGAGTATGGTATGTACATTTTTTTATATGTGATTTAATGTTGTTTGGAGATAAATTTTAGCTTGAACTTGGAAGAATATGTGATCAAATATTTATAATATTTGGGTTTCAATGTTTTTGTGGTATATTTTTAAGACTTTTAAGGTTAGTTATTTATGAAATGTTTTATATTAAAATTTGGTTGTTATTGTTAAATATTTAGAGATTCAATTATTATTTATTCATATAGGGTTTATTCGTACTTGTCCTAACCATTTTTGTTTTGGTAAATGGGTAAAAATAGAAAGAATAACTTTGCATAATTTTATGGAACTTATCACACATCAAAAGATTATTTTTTGTGCTTTAGGCCTGAAAAATCATCATTTATTATTTAGAATATGAGATAAAGTAGAGGTTGAAACTGCTCAAAATGCAACTTAAGGATGAAATTATGAGAATAAAATCAATTAAGAATATTTTATCACATTCTCTATCTTATTAGTTAAATAAATCCTTAGGAAAATGTAAGATAAATCTATCAACTCTTATGTGAAAAATATCACTTAGTTATCACAGTACACTTTTTAAAAAAAATCAATGATACAAGTCCTGTTATAGTAAATAAATGGTTTAATAAATATTTAGGAAATGATAATTTTCCTAGTTTAAAACTATACATAAATGTTCTTTACAAAAGGAAATATAATAAATATTTATTTCCACTTATTTATATTTGTCTTCCTCTCCTTGGAATTGATTTTGAAAATGTTTTAAATCCTTTGTTCAATGGACACATGGTAAAATTGTGTGGACACAATTTCATTAAGGGGGTATAATATGACACCTCAATATTTTAGTTTATTTTAATTAAAATGGATACTATGTTTTATATCATGTACCATACACAACATTGATCTTAAATGAATTCAAACATTATTATTTAAATATGACAATTATAATCTATTTTTTTAATTTATGACTATGAATAGGTGTAATTGAATTATGAAATATATTTAGAAAATTTTTCCTAATACAAATTTATTTACTAAATCCTTTTAAATAAGTAATCAATTTTGGATTATAAGAATTAAATCATATAAGGTTAAGAGTAATTAATGTTTAAAAGTGTTGTTTTTCTATAAAAGTGGGTTTTCTTTATCTTTTATATGTTTCATTTAAAAGATAAATTTATCTTATTTACATTATTAAATTTAATGAAAATTTTTCATTTATACATTAAAAATAATTAATAATCATTCCTAAATTGATTATCATTTTTTATAAATGAAGATAAAATCATTTGATGGTAAAGAGATATATTTTTAAGAAAATTATTTTTAAGTGTGAAATGTATTTTTATCTTAATAAATTAAATTTATCACTATTTATTAATTATTTGATGATATTTATTAATAATATATTAAATTAAATATATTAATAATCATCTAATGATCATTACTAGGAAAGGAATGAGAATAAATTCATTTTATGCTTCAAAATTTCATTTTTTCTAAAAATGGTTTTTATACATTTTTTGTGCAGATATTAGAACTATTATCTTTCACTTTTAAAAATTTTATTTGATAAAATTAACTTAATTTTTGAATTAATCATTAAAAAAATGATCTTATTTTGATTTTTTGGGATTTTTCTAAAATGGTTGATTTTTAGGTGAAGAGTGAAAATACGGATTCTTATAAAAATTGTAATTTTTATGACATCATCATGATGTATGCTTGATTCAAAAATTTATAAAACCTTGTATCAACCAAATATGTGTTTAAGGAGTAAAATAAAAATTTTAAAATGTTATTTTTAATTTTGAAATTCATACTTTACTTTGTAAAACTTAATTTATATTTTATTCTAATTAAAAACTATTTTGGGATCTTTGCATTTAAGAGCATGGTTGGAAGGTAAAATTATGTTTTGGAATGATAAAAATTTCATATAACTTTAATTTTTAAAATTATAATCCAATGAAATTCATTATAATAAATAATATGCATTATTTTAGTGTTAAATCATTTTTACACTTAAAATGAGTATTTTTTTAAAAACAGTTTTTCATTGTGTTTTTCCAACTTATATTAAAAGTAATTTATACCAATTTTTGTGATTTAATTTTATAAAATGTATTCAATATTTTTAATCATAATTTTTAAATTTTTAAAATATTTCAATTTCATTTTGATTCATAATGAATAGTTACCATAGTAAAAAAGTTATGACTTTGATAAAGGGTAAAATTGGTTAAACAAGGTTAAAACTATTGGATAAGGATTTAAAATATCTAAAAGTATTTCATTTATTACATTTTATGACTTTATGTTAACCATAATCATCCTATATTTTAAATTATGTCAATTTGGATCCACTTTACTTTGATAATGACCTATTATTTTTATAATATTGCTCTCTTTTCTTCCTTGTTGTCTACCTCCCTTCATAATTAGTTTCAAAAGTACTAGAATGAACACCATCTGGATATATGTCTAAAAGTTTATTAATTTATGTATGAATATAAATTTTTATGTTATTATTATATGTTTTAAAAAAATTATAATTACATTTTTATCTTTACACTTGTAAAGTCAAAATATGTGAATAGTCATGAAAATAATTTTAAATTATATTTAATGTTTAAAAATTATTTTTAAATCAATAAAAAATCATAAAATCCTATATTTATTAAATTTTATGGTATTGTTTCTAGAATAACATTCATGTTTCATTTATGTTCCACTGTTAATTTTTAAAATTACATTTCTGACCCTTAAATATTGAAAATATACAAAAATGCCATTGGTTTTTACCTATAAAAGGTGTTTAATCTAACCTTCCCTAAGACACATATGAGTTTTGATTTTTCTAAAACCTCTTCCCAAATACCTCTCTTTCATTACCATGTTATCTATCCCCTTTATTGATAAAATTTATCTTCTATAAAGGCCTTAAGTTTAGCCAAATGGTGGTGCTTTAAAGATCGAGGTAAGGGTTTCCAAGCCTCTTTCACCTTTCTTAATTATGATTCATTATATTCAAATCATATTAAAACATAACTACCATTTATACTATGATTTCATTAATATTTTAATTTCATATATTTTATAAATATAATATGGGGTATCACTTGTTACCTCTCAATGATCTCTTTTCTTATAATCCATTATTATGTCAAAATGCGAGTTTTCCAAAGACAGTTTTTTCATTTGAAATTATCCTCTTAATTTTTCAATAATGTAATTAATAACTCAAAATTTATACTAAATAATTATTTTATTTGTTATAAAATTAATTTTATAAAACTTATATATTTATTATTTTTACACATCTTTTAAACACTTTTGAAAAACATCATTCACCGTGGTGGTTTTATGCAACGTATATGAATGATGATGTTTTCAAGAATTTAATAATCTCATAGATATTATTTAAAATTTTATTTTATAATATAATATAAAATTAATATTAGATTAATTTTATTATTATGATTCTGTAATGGTAATTTATTCATTATAATAATGAAAGTAAATGTGAACAAACATGGTAATTTTTAACCATCAAAAAACAGGTTTATTAAGAATGGTTTTTAGGAAGGTAACAATTCGATGAACTATTGAAATTTATTAATTATATAATCATATATAACCTATACCATGTATCTTATGGAGTTTATGAAACCATTTAACTAATACCTTTGACCATTATGAATACAAAAAACCTATTTAGAGATTATGAACTGAATGACCCCAAATGACCAATGTGAACTATACCGATTTACTGAATGAACGAAACATGATAATAAATGATAATAATAAGGTAATTAACATGTAATAAATTTTTAAATCAATTATATAATTAATATAATCATATTATTGAAGAAATTATTGGGTGTTTGATGCAATTCATGACTCAAGGATATGGGTTTCTTAACTCAATTTCCTTTTATTAGGTTATATCACTTCTTTATTTACTATGTTATGCCAATATTATATGTGAAATTACCATTGATTATTTATATTTTATTTATAATTATTTTACATGTATTTAAATTTTTTTACACAATCACTTCATATATTTATTCTCACACCAAATTTTAGGATCTTTTTAAGTGTTTTCCATCTTAAACTCCCTTCTTTTAGACATATCTTCATATTATAAACCTAATTAATTTTATATGTTTTATATTATACCTATTAAAATATTATATAATTATTAACTCTTTTATCCTATAATTTAAATTTTCTTTTGAATTTATCTATTTCATGATGTATTTATTTAATCATTACTAAATTTGTAAGGGTTTTCCTTTTCTCAATTACGATTTCTTGAGACATGTTTGATGTCATGCACCATTATTTCTTTTTATATGGTGTACTTAATTCCCCATTGTCATTCCCTCAAAGTCATAGGTATAGTTTATTTTGGTGTTAGTATATTTATTTTGATGTTTTAATGGATTTTGGGAGTTCGGGTCAATAATTTGGATTTTTGGGGGAAAAATTTCAAGTGCACGATCTATGCATGTTTAGTAGTAACCATGTGGTAACCATGTGAAATGTCCTTGTTGGTTCTAGTGGAATTTTTCACTATTTGAGAACATTTTTTATAATCATGTGAGGGGGACTGAAAACTATCTGAGTGTATGGGTTGGGTTTAGAGGCTATTTCATGGCTTGTGCATGATATTTCTAACCATGTGGATATTCCCAAGTAACCCTACACTTTAGTTTTCAAGGGTTAGTATCTACCACATGGTTGGCACACAGTTTATTTAACCATGTGGCCTAACTGTGTGACCCATATTACTTTATTAAAAATATAAAATTACCCCAATACCCATTCTCATTTTAACCTATAATCTCCATCTAATCTATCATTATTTTGAACTCACATTTCCTTGATGCTATAGTAAGTTCTCTCATTTGATCCTTGGTGAGTCTCCTTCATTCATGTTTGATCTCTTTTATATATATTCCAATTTCCACCTGATCTCTTATCCTATTTCTAAATCTCTCATTAGTATCTATTCTACTTAAAATTCTAAATCTCTTAATGGTTTTGATGGTTGTATTAATAAGTTTTTATGGATAATTGATGTTATTTCCTTGGATCTAGGATTGTGATAACTGAATATCTTCATTTATTTCCATCGTTTTTTAAGGAAACATAGTTTCCTCTATTGTCAAGTTAGGTGTCTCTATTAAATGGTTCTTTCTCATTACATACCTTTTTGTTCTTATATTATACCTTGGTTTAGATTATGAAAAGTTTAATTTTATATATATGAGGGATTTTTGTAAAAATGTATCATTCTTGGCTTTGAAATTGGTTTTAAATGGTTTTTTCTTTAAGAATAATTTTACACACTTCTTGTGATCAATGGAATTCGTTGAAGATTTTTTTGACTCTAAAATGGTTTTTCAAGCATGGGATCGATAATTCATTACTTTTAGAAATATTTTATAAAATTTTGAGCATAGTTTTCCTTAATGTTTTTAGAAAAAATATCACTTTGGGAACTTTGGGTGCATTGGGTTATAGACATATTCAATCTTTAGTGAGTGTGGATTCATTATATATTATGGATAAGTGCCCATTGTGTTGGGTAAGCTAATTTTTTGGCATGATATTGATATACTATGGTAGGATTCAGTATCATTATTAATCACATCATGTCTTCTTAGTGTTCCTTGTGTTTCTTAGTTACGTATTCTCATAGGCTTGAGCCCATTTTGTGCTTTATGGCCTATACTTAGTTTTATTAATGATAATGGGGTTCTATTCTCTGGTGCTCACATGTTTATCTTATGACTTTCTTTAGATGGTTTGATTGTTTATATTTATTTTTCTCTCATGAATTTTTGTCATGTTCTTAGTTTATTTTAATTATACGTGTTTTAAATAAAACCAAATTATATTTATGAAAAAAAATAAAATGAAATTATTTATAAACCTATTTTGTTTTAAAATTCATATCTAATGATTTCATGGTGAAAGATGTTGTATAGATTCATGGTGGTATCTTAATAGGAGTCTTCCTCACACCTTTAATAAGCCTTTGGGCATATTCATATTTGATTTTAGAGGATACAGGTAAAGGGAAGGGTATCATGTAGCTCACCAGCTTCTCTTGGTTGATGTTCCCTTCATAGTGAGTTGGGTTAGTGGTGATAGATGGTCATATGGATACTTGGTTTTGGTATTATATTGGGTTTTTTTCTAGGATTATCCTTTTTAATTTCTTTTATAAGTCTCATAGTTATGTACTTCTTCTTCTGTGATGTACTCTGGTTGTTTATCATTATCTTATTATACATGAGACATGTTGTGTTGTGTTTTTAGGGTGAAATAATTTCCAAGGTTATGTGTTTCAATACCCAAGTGTTGTTCTCCATCCTATGTTGATAAAGTATGAGCTTCATACCTTATGACAAGACATCTTGGGTGATGTGTCGGGTTGACTCGGGTTAGTTCGTTACAAAAATGATACCAAAGCCCGTTGTTGTTTTCTAGGGTTGGTTGGTATACTAGAGTAGGACCATAGAAACTTGGGTAGTAAGTATAGAAGGGTGTCTGGCTAGAACACATTCGTATCTTACCTTGAGTTACCTTGTGTGGTCATGGATTTTTCACCAATATTGAGCTTTATTCTGGGGTTATTTAAATAAACCTGATTTTGGGTTTATTTCGATGAACCTTTCTATATCTCTTCCTAGTTTTTGATGTCTTCTTCTCCCGCTCTTAGAATTTTATTTTATTGTGAATTATTAACATTTAATGGATTTAATATGGATTCTTAAATTTCATTTTTTGATCTGAAGTTGTATTCTTAAGTAAATCAGGTGTTATGTTTTGTTCTTAATATATAATGCCTTTTAAAAAGATCTATTTGTGTAACACCCCAAGAATTTACAATATTTTCATTTCTGAATAAACTTAATTTTATTTAATGATTTATTTTTACACAATACCATGTTAATATTACTCTACACACAATAATGAGTTGGAATGCATTACATGCAAGGCCTAGTTTTACCGAACAATAGTATGTTAAGAAAATATTATTATTTAATATGATATATAACTTAGCCATTAAATTAGAGGTTATGAATACTACTAACCAAATTTTGATTTTTATATATTCTATATAATTTTAACATTCATCTTATGTGTTTCTTAGACATAATATAAGAACAAATTCAATTTTTTCAGATAAAAGAAGTATTTTTCAAAAAATGCAGTTTTACCGCCATTTAATGGAGAAGCCTTTTTAAATTCAATAATTGACACTTTTATATATTCAAATTGAAAAAATAAACTTCTTTTTTTAGAAGAGGTATATAAAAATTTAGTTTGGAAAAAATTTTGGGGTTTTTCTGATAACTTTCATATTTTAATGAATAGTGAAAAATACTGCATTTTAATTCAAATTTGATTTTTCATCAATATTATTTATATATTTATTTTATATTTTTAATTGGTTTTAAATTTTAATTGTATTATTTTTTTATCATTTAATCCAATTTTTATCATTGTGAGTAATTTAACATTTAAATTGGATATAAACACATGTCAATATTTTGATAGTTTTTACTTCTTAAGAACCTGCTTTTTGTTTTGACAACAGGAATTAATTTTAAATTAATTACTAAAACTTACGGGTTTCAAATTTGTAAAAATGGATTCTATATTTGGAATCAAAAGTTCCAAATTGTTTAAATAGGTACATTTTATTTTTGTACATTATGAATTGTAACTTCAGTAATTATTTTTATTTACCACGGTTAAAGGGTAAATTAGGTAAATAAGGGTAAAAATAATATTATAATAATATAAAACTACCCTAACATGTGTCATAATCTTATTGTATGAGTCATGGGAGACCAAAAAAATCCTTATGAAAAATTTTTGGCATTTGGGAGCCACTTGGGTATGATAATGACAAGTTATAATAATTAATTAAAAGTAAAGAGAAATATAACATAAACATGTATCTTTTTACTAAAACAATTTTAATACAGGATTATATAACTAATATATTTGACTATAAATATTAATTATAAATATAAAAATATTTCCTAAATCATGGTATTTTATTTATAATTTTTATACATTAAATAATTTTGTTTATTTATGAAATAATGATGATGTAGTAGTTCCCTTATTAATAAAAGAATCAAATAAATGATATTATAAACCCAAAATAAATTTATAATAAATTAATATTTCAAGACTTTCCTAAAGTTCCCCTCACCACTCCTATAAAAGAGAACTTCTCCTTCTATTTTATTCACACCTCCAAAGCCATTTTTCTCGGTGAAACCCTGCCCAAATATACTCCCAACTTCCCTAAATTCATTCTAGAGGCTATACTTTGGGCATAAAACTAACTTAGGAGTCTTTTTCTGCAAATAAAAAGGAGACACCTGAATAAGAGGAAATCGTTTTAGCACCTCTTTCAAAGTTATTTTCTTCTTCTAGTTACTCTTTATATTTTCTTTCCATATCAAAATAATAACTCCAGTATCATATATATACTGAGATTTTATTAGATTTATGGGACAAAATTATACCTCCTTTTATCCATCCTACGAATAATAATATCACCATATGTGTGTACGTACGGTTTACCGTCTCCACATCATGGTGTACTTTGTTATTCCACTCTAATTTATTTGGATGGATATAATGATGAATATAATGGATGTAAATCATAAATATAACATTATAATTATTCTTTATAATCAATATATCATCCAATTTTATACCATTTAACCATCAACGGAATGATACTGTCACTCGTGCGTACGTACGGCCTCCCATCTTCACAATGCGGTGAGATTCATTATCCACGTTAACCATTAAATAATGATTATAAAATTTATATGATGAGTAAAAATAATAATTATAAACATAATATCATTCTATATAAGAATAAAATACATCATATGCATAAGAAACATTACTTACATGGCAAAATAGGAATAAAAAAATGATGCAATTAACATCAGAAATAATTGTAATATTGAAACATTATTAAGAAAATGATATAATAATATTGTCTATAATATCATAAATATTTATATGGTTTTGGTATAATTTAATAACATAATTTAACCATTATATAGGAGTTTAACACACCATCAACTAACAGAAAGTACAAGGTAAGGGTTAATTTTGCAATCTCATTATTTTTTGAGATTGTTTATGCGTAAGTATTTATTGAGACATATTTATCTTCCATGTCCATGTTTCTTAAAAAAAATTCAAAATAAATATTTTTAATGTTTTGTATAAGGGTCTCTTTAACTAAAACACCATATTAAATGTTTTAAATATTTATTCTTTTGAATATTTCTCATTAATGTCCATGTTTTCAAAATGGTTTTATGGATTTATTTATATGGACATGAATGTTTTAAAATGTTAAATCCTTTAAAAAGTTTCAAAGTGGTATGAGACACTTTTATTCAAAAATATCTTTTTAAATGCCTTTTATAAGTTCATAAATTTTGAATAAATGATTTGAAATCAAAAATGGATATTTTTATCAAAAAAAATTAAATGATTTTATTAGATTATTTTCATATATTTCAACATCCTTTATTGGATTTTATGCTTAATTGATGTTGATTTATTATGATATAATATTATATATTTTATTGAAGGTTTTATAATATATTAGATTGTATATGTGATATTTTAATACCATTCATGGTTTGTGGCTAAAGTATTAACAATTTGTATTCTAGTTTTAATATGAATGTTTATGTTATGTTTCACCTTTTTCATATGAGAAATGTATTGGACTTAGTATGTGATGGGTGGGTGTTTTTATAGCCTCTCGATACATCAGTAGGTATCATGAGACAAAAGAGTGTCTTGGAACAAGGCCTTGACAGAATATTTGTGTATGGTCTTAGCACGAGTCCTTGACGTAGTGGTTATGATGTACGCCATTATGCATTCCCTCATTATGATATTAGTTATTGATTTTACATGTGATTATTCAACTAGTAAAATATTCATGTGAATGTTTAAATGGAATTATTTGATTTATTATTTCCATATTATGTTAAAGATGATGTTTTAAAAGACTTGAGTTTTATTTTTATACCTTACCTTAAAAGTTTATGCTTAATTGTGATAGATTTTCCAATATTGTTTATCCATACTGAGCATCTGAGTTCACCGATTTCTTATGTTTTATTTTCCCAAGATTCAAAGAAGTATTTTATGATTGATATATAGGGTTAAGAAAGGGGAATAATGAAGTTCTAAAATGATTATATATGTTGTATTTTATGTTATAAATTTTAATGTAAATTTCATGTATGTAATCTATTTTCCAAGACTACTAAACTGATCGGTCCATCCGGACTTGATTCCTTATAAACATGCCAATGTATTAAAATAATATGCTGGCTTTGGGAAACTGGGTTCGGGGCATTACATTTGGTATCAGAAGAATTCTATAAAAAACCTTGGAAATTGTTTCCCTCTGAATCCGAGGATGACCGCCTTGATGGGAGGTTCAAACATTCTGATCGGTTTCTAACGGGTTTGTTCATAGAACCGGAAACATCCAATGATTCCACATCCATTCGGACCTACTTTCCCAAGGTATGTGCTCATTAGTTTGTGGACTGATGAGGCTTATAAATTTTCATTGGTCGAGAGGATGGGAGGTCGGACTCATCACACCTTTTTTAGGGGAATTATTGTCTACTCCATGACTCTCTTTATAGATCTAAGTTATGTTCGTGAACCCTTATTACATTACCAAGTATAAAATGAGATTTCCTTCAGATCTGACAATCAATGATTAAATATGTAGGAAATTTAGAGAATCTTTTGTATGTATTCGAGGTTCTTCATCGATAGAGAATCATCTATATTTATTAGAGATTCTTGGTCAATGGTACCCTTCGACACATTTATACAGAAGTATCTTGGTCATTATGATGACCATGCTGGTTTTAAAGCCACTCAGTGGGACACTTGAAGTTTATTGTCATTCAGAAGGACATGGATTATTTTAGAGTTGGGATCGAACCCGTATACGGGCTACCTACGTATCCTTTGTTTAGAAAAGTAATCAGAACCCATGTAGTTTGAGTAAGGGAGTATGATATTTATGATTGATGGCTCAAAGAAGGATGTCACAATTACTTTTACACTCTAAGCTCACGTGAGTCATGCTCGGTGTGAGAAACAAGAGGTATTGGTAAAAATTAGACAATTGTGCCATTAAAGATGCAATTATAAGAAATAATTTGGGGCTTATGTATGTATGACTGCCCAGATAAATGAAGGTTAGGATTTAATTTAGGGAAGAAATCCAGGAATAGGGTCCATAAAGTTATATGTGCTTCATAGAGATTTTGAATACTCTAACTTGGAGCTTACTCTTGAAAAGGAGGCCCAAATTAGGAGAAGACTTATGATTGGGTTTTACTCCTGAAAAGGAATCCCAGATCAAAGGTAAATTAGGACTGGTTAAGAGAAATTAAGATTGGGGCTTACTCCTAAGGAGTATTCCCATGTTAAGAATTATGACTAGGGATTACTGCTGAGGAGGATGCCCAAATTAGGGGACTGGGGCTTACTCCTAAGGAGGATGCCCAGATTTGGGAACTTTAAGAATTGGGGCTTACTCCTAAGGAGGATTCCCATGTTAAGAATTATGACTAGGGCTTACTCCTAAGGAGGATGCCCATATTTGAGACTGGGGCTTACTCCTTAAAAGGAAGCCTAGGTTAGGGGATCTGGGGCTTACTCCTAAGACGATGCCCAAATTAGAGGACTTATGACTGGGGATTATTCCTGAAAAGGAGACCCAGGTTAAGGATTCTCTCATCTTAAAGGATGAGGTTAAATGAATGAAATCTCAATCTTTAGTGACATAAAGATGTGTAAATCACTAGGTTTTGAGAGATATTCCACAGAATTCCTTTCAGATAAGGAATTCAAATCAAGAAATCATTCCATAAATGGATTTGAAGAGTGTCTTGAAGACTGAATCTTGAATAGTAAAGGTGTAATGGCTTAAGAGGTGTGAAATGGGCAAGAACGGCACCCAAAAAGGCAGGGGCACGCAAGTCCTGGAAGGCGCGCAGGTACTGTGTGGGCGCGCAAGTCCTGGTCGCATAGGTATATGCCTGCACGACACATGGTGTACTTGTGAGACGGTTAACCAGCAGGGTAATACTTGAGTGACTCTTCATTAAAGCCTTTATAATCCTCTTTAGGTTCTTCCAGAAGAAGGGCGCGCAAGATCTATTGAAGGAGTAAGACGGCGTGCAAGTGTGGCCCTTTTCCCTTAAAGGCTGGCCACTTAGGTGCGCAAGTGTTGATGAGTTTCAACACTTAGGCCTTCCTCCCCCTCTTTAGATCTTCCGTTCTAGGTAAGAAATTACCTTAGAAGTGTTTCGGAAGCTTTGAGAAGAGACTAGGGCGCCGGGAGCTCAAATCTGAGTTTCTGGAAAAAATCCTCCGAATGGGGGGGCCCACAGGGTCTATTTATAGGTAGGAGAAGACCCCGGGTGGTTATCACTTCAGTCGCGCAAGTCACTTGCGTGACCATAACGCCTCGCGCAAGTATACTTGCATGACCACTAGGTGGCGCGCAAGTGTACTTGCGCGACCATGAGGGAACTTGCGCGACCTATGGGAAATGTTCTCCTTGTCCATCCCTTTGTCGATTTTTTATGTTTCTTCAAAGGATGAATCACTTTGGACTAAGGTATTTCCCTTTTTTAGACGTTAGAATCTGTGACGGAAAGGAGCGTCAACAAAAGTCCCCCCTCAGAGTTGGATCCGGAGAGAAAAGAGGATTTGACTCTGAGGTGAAAAAGAAAAAACAAGAAATCTGGCAGTTTAAAGTCATGCATGTCATACATACAAAGTCTAATGTTTAAGGTCGAAATAGCTTTGACCGAAAAGGATTATAATTGACTCAATTCCCTGAAAATTCATCTGAAAACATATTACCATACTCAAGTATGATGGAAAATATGTAAGCTATGACTTAAGAATATTTGAATCTGAGGAATGATATGAAAAAGAGCTAAAAGGAATTAGAAGAAGTAGTTTCCAAGAATGAAGTTACCATTATTTAACAAACCCATTAGGGGGTTGAATTATGCAGGGCCACCTAAGGGAATTGGCTGCATAGTTAAATAAAATAGTATCTTTTGGCTAACAAGTCTTTTATGTAGACTGTTTATGAAAGGCCGCCTATGGGCACGTGCTGCATAGTCAGGCAAAAGAACTCTCAGAAATTTACTTTCCTAGTGCTAAAAGCCAGTGAAAGTTTATGGAGATTCAAATCTTCCAAAGTATAGAGTTTTCTATATGGAAATAGGTACTTGAATATGGAGAAGATATTTCCAAACAATATTATCGAAGAACTGGATGAATATCACTCCTACGAAGGTCTGACCCAAACGTAGGGAAGGATAATACAAACCATAGACTTGAATACTTTCAGATCATGAAAAAGGATATGGGACAAATATGTTAAGGATGGCTATTTTTTGCAGATCCCTACATACTGTCATTTAATACAAATAAGGACAAAAGAGGCATTCTTCCCAAGAATGAAGTTACCACTATCCGACAAACCCGTTAGGGGGTTGAATTATGCAGGGCCACCTAAGGGAATTGGATGCATAGTCAAATAATAGTATCTTTTGGCTAACAAGTCTGTTATGTAAACTGTTTATGCAAGGCCGCCTATGGGCACGTGCTGCATAGTCAGACAAAAGAACTCACAAAAGTTTGACATTTTTGTGACTATAAGTCATGAAAAGGGTTATGAGGATCTGAAAATATTTAAGGTTAGGATTATGACACATAAAGATGGGTATTGTTCAATGTATACAGAGATACATAGATCAATTCTAACCATAATCATTTTGTGGCTGGGTCTTGAATTGAAATGTTGGACTTCACTACGTATCCCATAAGGATGAGAATCAAGCCATACAAAGTTCTTAAAATACAGTTTAACGTCGTGTGGGACAAAAGGATTAGAGATCTTAGTTTAGGGTCATAGAGCTTGGACCATTATAAGAAATACACAGTGTGTGTTTTCATGGGGACTTTTCAGCCAAGGGACTGAAAAATGGAATTTGGGGTTAGGCCCAAAGACTTGGGGCTGGATTCGAGGGACACTCGAACATTCCTATGTATCCCATAACGATGGGAATCAATCCCAAGTAGTTCTAGAAATACCCTTTGTACAAATTTGGTTCGTACATGTGAAGGGTGAAAGGGGACTTTAGTACAATGATGGTTTAACCCAAGATAAAAGGTTCGGGCATTGCCATGTATGACTGTAGTATTTGAAATGAAACATGATTGAAAAATCAATGAAAATAATGGTTCCCTCTCAGGTGAGGGTATCAAAGAAATTTGTAGTTTATTGTTATTCTGGACAAAAGTGTTGTATATTTTAACGTCGTATAACAAGAAAAAAAGTGAACCAATGTAAAGATATTGATTCTAAGGGTGGTTTCACGAATTATCATCGTATGAGATGGAGATGAACCGACGTGAAGAGATTGTTTTTGGGCTTGAACCTTGGGAGGTTGCCTACATACCCAGCCTAGAAGGCAAGGATCAAAGTCCGTGTAGTTAAATTAAAGAATGAATTAATGATCAAGTTGTTCTTGGGGACAATGACCTAAAAAATGATGTTAGGACTTACACGTGGTTAGCGTCCCAGAGAGAGTGTTATGGTTGAGGTTTGCTCTAAGCTCACGTGAGTCATACTTGGTGTGAGAAACAAGAGGTAACAACAACCTTAACGATGCATAGTTTAATGTCATGTAGGACATATAAAGGGAATATACAGTTTAAAGTCTTGCAGTTATGACTATTGGTGCTGCACAGTTTAGTGTCATGTAGAAGGGAAAAAATACAGTTTAATTTCATGTAGGACATATCATGGACTTTCTGTACAGTTTAGCATCATGTAGTTAGGACGATGGGGACAATAGATTTTAACGTCATGTTGGACGAAAGGGGGGACTGTGCAGTTTAATGTCATGCATTGAGGACAAAAGAGTGCACCATTTTAACGTCATGTTGGACGCATTGGGGATTTTTTTTACCACAGTTTAATGTCAAATTGGATGAAAGTGTGAATAGTTTAAGGTCATATGCATGGACTGTGGATGGTGAAGTTTAATGTCATGCTGGACAAAAGTGTAGTTTAAGGTCATACAGGACCTTTGATGATTATGTAGTTTAACGTCTTTCCAGACGTAAGGCACTTCTATACAGTTTAGTGTCATATAGTTAGGACATCACAGTTTAATGTCTTGCTGGACGTAAGGAACTCACAAATAGTTTAGGGTCATATGCATGGACCTTTGATGATGCAGTTTAAGGTCATACAAGACCATTTAGGGAACTTTTTCACAGTTTATCGTCGTGTGGGATGAAAGTACAAATAGTTTAAGGTCATATGTATGGACCGTTGTTGTATAGTTTAACTTCATATAGCAAGGATGAGAACTTTTTCATAGTTTAACGTTGTGTGGGATGAAAGTACAAATAGTTTAAGGTCATATGTATGGACCGTTGTTGTATAGTTTAACGTCATATAGCAAGGACGAGAACTTTTTCACAGTTTAACGTCATGTGGGATGAAAGTACAAATAGTTTAAGGTCATATGTATGGACCGTTGCTATATAGTTTAACATCATATAGCAAGGACGAGAACTTTTTCACAGTTTAACATCGTTTGAGATGAAAGTACAAATAGTTTAAGGTCATATGTATGGACTGTTGCGGTATAGTTTAATGTCATATAGCAAGGACGAGAACTTTTTCACAGTTTAACGTCATGTGGGATGAAAGTACAAATAGTTTAAGGTCATATGTATGGACCTTTACTATATAGTTTAACATCATATAGCAAGGACGAAAAAGGTACTTTGAATTTTATACAAAATACTTCTTCAAAAATCTGGCATTGGTTGGAGTAGTGATGAGTTCTCCATCCATTGAGATTAATGAATAAGCTCCATTGGAGTAGACCCTATGTATTGAATAAGGTCCTTCCCATTTTGGCTCAAGCTTGGGAGGTTTCTTTCCTGGTATCATTGGATTTCTGAGAACTAATACCAATTCTCCCTGAGTGAATGAACGAAGACGAACTTTTTTGTTAAAATCTCATGTTATTCGATTCTGATAGACTTCCAAGTGGTGCAAAGTGCACAATATTTTCTCATCTAACCGTTCCAATTCATTCAATCGCTTTTGAGATTGTTCATCTGTATATGATTGATCAAAAATGGCAACTTTGAGTGAGGGTAGTTGAACTTCAATGGGAAAGATGGATTCCGTTCCATATACCAATGAATATGGAGTTGACCGAGTTGCAGTGCGGGTGGTAGTCCGATAAGCCCATAAAGCATGAAAGAGTTTATCAGGCCATGATCTCTTATCTTTATCCACCATCTTTTACAGTATATTTGAAAGATTCTTGTTAAAGGATTCTATCTGGCCGTTGGCCGCTGCATGATACCGAGATGAATGGTTGGATTTGATGTTGTATTCTTGATACAACTTCTTCATCTCGGATGAACAGAAATTGGTGCCATTGTCTGTCAATATGGTATGAGGGACACAAAATCTGGTAATGATGTTAGACTTGATGAAGCTAACAATTCATTTAGAACTGACTTCCTTGAGAGGTATTTCCTCTTCCCATTTGGAAAAGAAGTCAGTAGTAGTAAGAATATACTTAAAATGATTGGTCGTAGCCGAAGGGTAAGGTCCCACCACATCCATTCCCCATGTGGAAAATGGCCATGAGTATTTAGCTGTATGAAGCAACTCTGGAGGCTGATGAATGAAGTTGTCATGTACTTGGCATGAATGACACTTATTTGTGAAATCGACACAATCTCATATCATTGAAGGCCAAAAGTATCCAAGCCTTCGAATCTGATCAGACAGTCTATGTCCAGACTGGTGGGCACCACAGACTCCTACATGCACTTCTTTCATGATGGCCATTGTCTCTTCACCATCAATGCATCTGAAGAGAACTCCATCAAAACCATGTTTGTAGAGAATTTTCTCTAGGTGATCTGGGCTATCATAAAGAGTAAAATTAACCACACGTCGCCGGATTTGTTCTTTCTCAGCTCTATCAGGTGGAAGTGTTCCATTTTGAAGGTATTCCCAGATAGGTGACATCCATCCTATAGTATGACCATACGGTTTAGGAATGGGAGAAATTTCATTAATTTCTTCTGTTCTGATTCGAACATAAGGTGAAATTGCACGACGGTGGGCAATACTGATGGTTGTCTCGTCCCGATTTAGATCTTCCAGAGCTGTGGCTATATTATCCAATGCATCAGATTGAGCATTTTGTGATCTTGGGACATAAGAAAATGTCGGTTCCAAAGGGAATTCCGCCATTAACTCTCTGAAGTAATCATACAAAGGGATTAGTTCTTATTTTCTGATGGCATAATCCCCATTGACTTGTTTGATTACCAGGTCTGAATCACCTTTCACCTTTAAGTGATTCACTTGTGCTTGGAGTGCTAATTCCAAACCTACGATGAGAGCTTGGTATTCTGCTACATTATTGGTACCACCTTCTCACAATAAGAAGGAATAAGGTAACACTGCCTTTTCTGGAGAAATGAGCAAAATTCCTAAGCCAACTTTGTTGAATTTAGGATTTTCCATTTTCCTCCCTGTTGGACTTCTGGAAGCACCATCAAAATACATTTCCCATTCCTGAGGACTTTCTTGAATAGAGAAGGCTTCCTTATCAGGGAGTTCAATATCTGAAGATGTGTCTTCCACTGAAGGGTGTTCAGCTAGGAAATCAGCCAGAGCTTGTCCCTTTATCGCCTTTTGAGACACATACTGAATGTCGAATTACTGCAAAATAACTACCCACCTTGCCAGACGTCCTGTAAGCATTGGACAACTTAGGATAAATTTGAGCGGGTTATTGCGAGATACCAATTGGACCTCGTGATGTTGTAGGTAGCGTCTCAACTTCGGAACTGCAAAGATTAATGCCAGGCAGCACTTCTCAATACTTGAATACCGGGTTTCTGCTTCAAGCATGGTTCGACTAAGATAGTAGAGACTGTTTTCATTCCCAATATCATTCTTTTGAGAAATAAAGTCACCCAATGAATGCTCTAGAGCTGTCACATAGAGGATAAGTGGTCTTCCTTCAACAGGTGGAATGAGTATCGGTGGACTCAAGAGGTATTTCTTTAGAATATCAAATGCTTATTTACATTCTTCAGTCCACTGGTAAGTGACTCCCTTCTTCATCAATTTGGTGAAGGGTAAACTTTTTCCTGCTAAATTGGTGATGAAACGCCGAATATAGGCTAAGTGTCCTTGAAGTCCTCTTAATTCTTTCAAATTTTGAGGAGGTGACATACCAAGGATTGACTTGGTCTTCTCAGGATCGACTTCAATACCATGATGGCGTACAACAAAGCCGAGAAATTTTCCTGAGGTTACCCCAAAAGCACATTTTAAGGGGTTCATCTTCAAATTATGTTGTCGAAGCTTGCAGAATATGACTTCCAAATCAGCCAAGTGATTATAACTTTGTTTGGATTTAACTACCAAATCGTCTACATAGCATTCAACAAACTTCCCTAAGAAGGGTTTGAAGATACGATGCATGGCACGCTAATAAGTTGCACCTGCATTCTTTATGACAAAGGGAATTACCCGGTAGCAAAACACACCCTGAGGGGATATGAAGGCTGTAGATTCCATGTCTTCTAGGGCCATTCGGATCTGATTATATCCAGAATATCCATCCATGAAGGAAAGTTCTTCATAGCCAGTTGTTGCATCAATTAGAAGTTCTGTAATCAGAACTGGGAAATCATCCTTAGGACAATGCCGATTAAGATCTCTGAAATCGATGCAAACTCTAATTTGTCCATTCTTTTTATTTACAAGGACAATATTATCCAACCATTTGGGATATTGAACTTCTCTGATGAATTTATCTTTGATAATCTTATCCACTTCAGCTTCAATTTTAGAAGCATAAGTTGGGTGTGTTCTTCTCGCAGATTGCTTAAATCCTCGATGTTCTTCTGGTAAACCCAAATGATGAGTAGCAACATCAAGATCAAGCTCGGGAATTTCTGTATAGTTCTAGGAAAATATATCTTTATTTTTCTTTAGAAAAGAAATATACATCTCTTGCTCTTCAAGATTCATGGTCGCACAGATTAAAGTGGGGAGTGGATCTCCTTTTGTACCCAGATTTATTTCTCTGAGTTCATCCACAGTGGTAGAGATACCCTCTTCAAATGTTGGAGGAGCATATCTGAGATATTCCTCTTCTTCTTCATCATGTGTTATTTCTTCCATTTCTACTTGCATAGTACATGATAAATTAGAATTATCATGATCTGAAGAGATGTCAAAATTTGAAAATTTTGAAGAAGAAGCTTTCATTTCCAACCTGATTGATGATGAAGGGTATTATTTGGGTAATAAAGAGGAGATGATGGATTGAGAATCGACATCATTGTTCACCTCCGATGTTGTTATAACTTCTTCTGGCCTAATTGGTGAAGCATAGACTTGTTTTATTTCAGTAGATGAAATGAAGACGTCACCATTTGTGCTTTCATCACTACTTGGTAGATTACCAATTTCTCCCATGTTGTCTGGATCGATTGCTGTAATTGACATTATGGATCTTTCCATAAGAGTATTTTGATTTGGGTCTATCTTGTCAATTTGACTGATAGGCAACACATAATATGTACTCACATGTGTAAATGGATTTACTGGAATTTTTTCCAAACCATATGGAGCATTAACTTTGGTAATCTCCTTTGTTATGGATTTCTCCCTTTGGTTCATGTGATAGAATTACGCCTTAATGTATTGAGACTCATATGTCTTGAACGGGGCCTTATCACCATACAATGTCCCAACTTGACCATCGAAACAATATTTGATACATTGATGGTATGATGAAGGGATAGCCGCATTTTGATGTAGCCAGGGTCTTCCAAGAAAAATGTTAAAGGCTGAGTCTTGATCAACAACTATGAAATCTGAATTGGATATAAGATCTCCAAACTGAGTTCTGAGTGTAACTTCACCCAGTGGTTCTTGTTCATTTTTATCATATCCCTATAGCATCATGGTGGAAGGAGATAAATCAGATTTCGTGAGGCCCAATCGATGAAGTGTACGAATGGGCATAAGGTTGACTCTTGAACCATTGTCAACAAAATCTCTTCGAACATCCACACTATTGACCTTACCAAACAAGTACAATGGTCTAATATGTCCATGAACAACATCATCTTCATCTTCATCAGTAAAGGATATTATTGTATGGCATTCTACAGGATTTTTCTCTATGTGATAGACTTCAGCTACAGCAATTTCAGTTTCAAACTCCTGAGGACTTGACAAAGCCTCAATGAGTGCTTCCCAAAGATCTTTTGACAGATTCAGAGCATCCAGAATTGATAACTGTAACACCCCAAGCTTCTACGGTACGCTTCTCTTTGAATAATGTGATAGCGTGTGTTGTACGCAACACCGAGTTCTAACACACCATAACCAATCAAACTAGCCGTTATGAATAGAAATACCTACTTTTTGAAATTATATATATTTTATATTTCAAAATGGACTTCATTTTTGGATTCGGAATATCGAATTTAGCCTAAGGTGAAATTTTGGTACTTTTCGGATAACTTTCATATTTTGATGAATAGTGAAAATTACTAAATTTTAATTAAAAACAACTTTTTAAATAAAAATAATTAATAGTGATAAATTATTAATTTGAGTGGTTTTAAAGTATATTTAGAATATATTTTTACTATGTAATACAATTTGGGTCATTTAACATAATTTCACATTTAAACCAGACATAAACAAGTGTCAATCTTTTGATAGTTATTATCTCTTAAAAACACGCTTTTTGTTTTAACAACGGGAATTAATTTTAAATTAATTTCTGCCACTTCTGTGTTTTGAATTTAGAAAAATGGATTCAATATTTGGAATCAGGATGTTAAAATTGTGTAAATAGGTAACTTTTATTTTTAGACATTTTGAATAATTACTACGGTAAATATTTTATTTACCATGGTTAAGGGTAAATCCGGTTAATAAGGGTTAAAAAAATAATATTATAATAATACTAAATTAACCTAAAACATGTCCTAGACTTATTGGTTGAAAAATTTTCGACCATAGGCATCTTTGGGTCGATTTTGGGACCCCATGGTGCCACTTGTAGGTGATAGGGACACTTTATTTTAATTAAGTTAAAATGAATACAAAAATGACACAAGCATATATCTTTTAGAAAAACAATTTTTACATAGGGTTATATATGTTGGATTTTAGATTATAAATATTCATTAGAAATATAAAACGATTTAATACATAATGATATTTTATTTATAATTTTTAGACATTAAATAATTTAATTTATTTATGACACAATGATGATGAATTAATTACTATAATAGTGAAAAATTAAATTAATTGATGTTATAAATACCCAAATAAATATAATATGAAACTTTTAATGAATTAAACTAATTTTATAGGATAATATGATATATTAGGAGTTATTTAATTGACTTTTTTCGAAGTAATCAATCTGTTATGAGTTTCACAAAAATCAACTATTGAATAGTGTCAAAATTGACATAAAAGAGTTCTTAAAACAAATATTATATTATTAATTGATATTAAATTCCTAAAAATCTAAGGTTCGGCCAAGAGACTTATATCATGATATTTTAATCATTAATGGACCACTTGGGGGTCTCTTGGATGTATATAGTAAGTTTATTAACCATATTATATAAAAATACAAAGAGACATTGTAAAAGTGAAACTAATTAACTTAGAGTTAATACTTAAAGATAAGGTTAATATAAGTACCCAAACCTGTCTAAATTCTATTGGTTGAGTTTTTTTCGACCCATACCCACCTTAACATTTAAATAATAAACTTTGGAGCCATTAGAAACCGAATATGAATTTATTATAAATTAATATTTCTAGCTTTTCCAAAGGTGCCCCTCACCCCTCTTATAAAAGGGCACTCCTCCTTCTCATTTCTTCACACCTTAAAAGCCTTTTGGTTCGGCCAAACTCTGCCCATATACTCTCCCAACTTCCCTCACTACAACCTAGAGGCCTTAGTTTGATCATAATGCCAACCTAAGGAGCCCTTTTGATCAAATCAAAAGGAAGAAACCGAAGAAGAGGTAATGATTTCACCACCCTTTTCCAAGTTCCTTTCTTCTTCCACTTCTTCTTCCTTTGTTGTTACCATTATAAAATAATAACTCCAGTATCATATATATACTGTGATGTTATTATAAATATGGTACAACCATATTCAGTATTCTATCCACCCTTTGAATAACATGTCACCATACGTGCGTACGTACGGCTTACCGTCTCCACGTCGTGGTATAATTGTTATTCAATATATTATTATTTGGATGGGTATAATAATGATGTGTAACTCATGTAAATAATAAATATAACATGTTAATTATTCAGTATATATGATATAACATCCATTTATATATTATTTTAATATCAAAAGAATGATATTGTCGCTCGTGCGTACGTACGGACTACCGTCTCCACGAACGCGATGAGATTCATTCTCCATCGTATCCATTCAAGTATAATTATCATTTGATGATTTAAAAATGATATTTAAGGACTTGATATCATTCTGTATATGAAAAATATACAACCTATCCATGACAAACATGTATTATTTAACAAAACATATAAAATAAAATGAGTAAGTTAACACCCAAAACAACGATAATTCAAATATATCATTAACAGATCAATGTTAAAAGATCATATATGATATCATATTAATATATATGATTCTTGTATAATTTAATAACAATTATTTCACCATTATACAGGAGTTTAACCTACCCCAACCAAGGAAAAGTACAAGGTAAGGGGTTTTCATCTCACTCCTTATTCAGGTGAGATTCATGCCATATTGCCACCATCACCTTTTGTGTGGTGTATGTACTGCCCATAATTATATTCTTTGTGTAATACACTCTAATTTATGTGTATTTACATATTAATTTTATGATACCTCTTTCATGGGTTGTATGTTTCATAAGTTACCAAATTGGTAAGGGTTATTTCACAATCTCTTCATTATCCGAGGTTGTTTATAGGTAATAATCTACTGGGATCTCTTTATCATCCACATCCATGTTTCTTAAAAATGTATTTCAAAACATTTTTATTATTCACAAGAATATGGGTTAAAGTCATTTATACCCTTGTTTGACTTTTTATAAGAGGTTTATAAATGAATCTTTCCGTCGTTTTCCAAACAAGGTGCTTTTTAACCTTTTCGACAAAATTAAGGTAAGAATGTTTTTTTAACTTATATGGCGGGTGCGGATATTTTCCGCCGTTATAAAATCGTCGAAGCTTCCCTTACAATATTATAAGAATATTTTCAAAGAAAATGTTTTATTTTATATGGATCTTAAATGATTTCAAAATAAAAGAGATATTTCTCTAAAAAGAGTTTTGATTTCATCTATGTCAGCATCCTTTGTTGGATTTTACGCTTATGTGAAGTTTATTTATTATGATACAAAACTTCTATGTCATATTGAAGGTTTTGTGATATGTTTGACTATGGATGTGATATTTCTATACCATTCATGTTTTATGGTGAAATTATTGACATTTTGTATGCTAGTTTTAATACGAATGTTTATGTTATGTTTAAACCTTTTCATATGGGAATGCATTAGACTTAATATGTGATGGGTGGAGCCCGCTATAGCTCCTCAATGCATCGGTAGGTCTCATGAGACAAACTAGTGTCTTGGAACAAGGCCTTGGAAAAATCTTATTTGTAGTCTTGGCACGAGGCCTTGGCTATGTGGTTATGATAGTCTGGCATTATGCATTCCAACATTATAAAAGTGGTTATTGATATTGCATGTGATTATTCGATTAGTAGAATATCCATGTGAACAAGTAAATGTCATTATTTCATTTTACTTTTCCATACTATGTTGAAGTTCAAGTTTAAAAGGCTTTTGTTTTAGTAATGCATTGCCTTAATTGTTTATGCTTATTTTTGAATGTTCTGCTATATTGTTATCCTTACTGGGCATTTGAGCTCACCCCTTTTCTATGTTTTATTTTTCCCAGGATGTGAAGAAGTAAGTTATGAATGACCTGTAGGGATATTATGAGGGGATAATAGTGTGGACTGTGGATACATTATGTTGTTTTAGTAGTTTTTCATTTTATGATGTAATGTAAAACTTATGAGTATATCTAGTGTTTCCAAGGCTACTAAACCAATCGGTCTTTCGAGATTTGATCTTTCTTGTGATCATGACAATGTTATGTAATAATGCACTGACTCTGGGTAACTAGGGTCGGGGCGTTACAGTTGGTATCAGAGGCAGGTTTAGTACAAACCTTGGAAGCTAGATTTAGATAAACTATGATTAGAGCACTTAGACCTAAGATGAACTTTGAGGATTAGTATAGAAGAACTTCCTAGAATTTTGGTATTGTAGAGATTTTGTGAGTTTTTCGAGCAATACATCCCTATCTGGATACGAGCAGGTAGAGGCGGATCTGGCACAGATGTACCTAGGGGTAAAACCCAAAAACACTGCTTTGAGCTAGACTCGAACGGGAACTGGTGCACGACAACGGGCCTTGCTGCACTCTTGGTTACGACACTCCCGGGGGATATGCTTAGGATAACTCTCATTTTCTTTACAAATCATTATGAAGGGTTTATGAGTATATACTTCCTCAAAGAAAACATTTATATGATTATGGATTATATCCATAAATAGTTCAATTTATGTTAAGTGTTTTATAAGTATGGGATTATGTATTTTGATTCATAAACTGATCTAGTTTATGCCATTGTTTATAAATGGCGCCTAGTGGAAGAAATGGAAACTGTATCAATACATGCACTCCATGTAGGGATTTCCCTCCTGCTCAAGATAATTATAGTGGAGCTGGTGATGCAACTGGTGCCAATCAGCTAATCACCATACTGGGACAACTCACTCAGGTTATGAATAATAACCTTACTCGTATGGAGCATCCTGATCCACAGCGTGGAGGATCAATGTTAGATTGATTCATGAGGCAACAACCACCAACATTCAATGGGAGTACAAATCCCTTAGTAGCTGAGCAATGGATAAATTCCCTAGAGAAAATATTTCAGGCTTTGGGGAGCAGTGAAAGGGAAAAAGTTATCATGACAGTTTACCGCCTCACTGGAGATGCTGATCAATGGTGGTCATTGATTCAAAACATGAAGGAAGATGATGAAGTATCAAATATGGAATGGAGGGAGTTCAAAGATCTATTTTTAGAAAAATACTTTCCTCGCGACCATCGAGAAGATATGGAAAGGCAATTTCTGAGTTTGAGACAGAAGGAGGATGAGAATGTCACAAAGTATGAGGCTAACTTTACAAGGTTAGAAAGGTATGCTGGAGATTATATACGTAACCCAAGAAGTAAGATTGATCGTTTCTTTGATGGGTTAAAACCATTTCTCCATCGAGCATTAGTCTCACAATCCTTTTCATCGTACGAAGACATTGTCTCATGTGCTATCAAGACCGAAAAGGAATTCTCTAAGTCTTATGGCTTTAAAGCAAAGCAAGAGAAGAAGAGACCTGCTGATCAATCTGGGAATGGAAATAAGGGGAAGAAGGGAAAGGTTGAATATCCATCCTGTGGTAAATGCGGGAGGAAACATCCTGGTACTTTCTTGAAGGGAATGGGAGTCTGTTACAAGTGTGGTGAAAAAGGCCACCAAGCTCGTGATTGCAAGGGGAAGAAGGAAGCTACCAATGTTCAGTGCTACAATTGCAGGGATATGGGGCATTATGCAAATGAATTTCCTAAGCTTCAGGAGAACTTACCTCAGAAAAGGCCAAGGGATCAAGGCCAAGCTTATGCTATCACTACTACTGAGGTAGAAGCTCCGAAAGACGTGGTGACAGGTAATTTAATGGTTTCCTCAAGTTTAGAAAATGCATTATTTGATTCTGGATCATCGCATTGTTTCATATCTTCTTAGTTTGCTAAGAAAATTAGATATTTCCAATTTGATTTAATAAGGGAGTTGTCAGTTAAAACCCCTAAGGGAAGTATCATTGCAATAAAGTTTTGTGAATCATTCCCCATTAGAGCACATAAATGTTCGTTATCTGTTGATCTCATTGTCATACCTATGATTGAGTTTGACATAATCCTTGGTATGGACTGGCTTTCGGACTATGATACGAAGATTTATTGTAAGAAGAAATAGGTTACGATTCTTGATGATAATGATAAGGAACACCTTATCTTTAGAGCAGAATCATCACCACCTAATTCTTATTTAGATCCACCCCCAGTAGCTCAACTAAATTCAATTATTGGGGAGGAAGAGAATGAAATAATTGTCGGTGAGGAAAGGAATGTTCAAATAGAGGATGTACCTGTTGTGAAAGAATTTTTAGATGTATTTCCAGAAGATTTACCTGGACATCCTCCAGAATGGGAAGTTGAGTTTTCCATTGATTTAATTCCTGGATCAAGGCCTATATCGAAGACCCCTTATAGAATGGCCACTGTAGAGTTAGTCGAACTAAAGAAACAACTAGAGGAATTGAGTAATAAAGGATTTATTCACCCTAGTGTTTCCCCATGGGGAGCCCCTGTTCTTTTTGTTAAAAAGAAATATGGATCTATGAGGTTATGTATCGACTACAGGGAGATCAATGCTATAACGATAAAGAACAAGTATCCCCTACCTCTTATTGATGATTTATTTGACCAACTGCATGGAGCTCAATACTTTTCAAAGATTGACCTTCGATCTGGATACCATCAGTTGTGTGTAAAGAAGGAAGACATTCCGAAGACATCATTTCGAACTAGGTATGGGCATTACGAGTTTACTGTAATGCCTTTTGGATTGACTAATGCACCCTCTGTATTCATGGATCTGATGAATAGAGTTTTCAAGGAGTATCTCAATGAATTTATTGTGGTATTTATTGATGATATATTAGTATACTCCAAAACCTACGAAGATCATGAAAATCACTTGTGATTTATCTTGAAGACTCTGAGGAGGCATGAATTATATGGGAAGTTTAGCAAGTGTGAATTCTGGATTCAGGAGATTTCTTTTCTTGGCCATATTGTCCCTAAAGATGGAATCTCTGTTGATCCTTCTAAGACCAAGGCAATCCAAGAATGGCCAGCACCTACGATTATAACTGAGGTACGTAGTTTTATTGGTTTGGCAAGTTATTATCGACGTTTCGTCCAGAATTTTTCCCGATTGGCTAACCCATTAACGAAGCTCACACGTAAAGGGGTTAAATTTGTTTGGACAAAAGAGTGTGAAGAATGTTTCGAAGAACTGAAGAGAAGATTAGTCAATGCTCCTATATTGACTCTACCATTTGGGAATGATGGGTTCGTTATTTATAGTGATGCATCGAAGAAAGGACTTGGTTGTGTCCTTATGCAGAATGATAGGGTTATTTCCTCTGCATCACGACAGTTGAAAATTCATGAACAAAACTATCCTAATCATGACCTCGAGTTAGCAGTTGTGATCTTTTCTTTGAAGATATGGAGGCACTACCTCTATGGTGAAAAATGTGAGATTTATACTGATCACAAGAGTTTGAAGTATATTTTCTCACAAAAAGAACTCAACATGAGGCAAAGGAGATGGCTTGAATTACTCAAGGATTATGATTGTACGATACACTACCACCCGGGGAAGGCAAACAAGGTGGCAGATGCTTTGAGAAGAAAAGACCATGGAGTTTTGAACAATATGAGAATTGAAAGGGATCCAATTTTCATGGATCTAGTGAAGATGGACATGGGAATAACCAGGGAAGGCGAAACATCAATTCTTTTTCAAATGGTTACCAAACCATCTTTACTAGAAAGGATTAAGAATTCTCAAACCGATGATGAAGAATTTCAAAAGAAGATTAAAGCTATGAATGATGGGAGATTGAGAGACTTTGTGTATAAATATGGAATTTTGAAATTTGGGAAGAGACTTTGTGTTCCTGATATACCTGATCTAAAAAGGGAATTTCTGGAAGATGCTCATAGTTCCAATTTCTCTATACACCCTGGGAGCACCAAAATGTATAGAGATTTGAAGGAACATTTTTGGTGGGAAAACATGAAGAGGGAGATTGCTGATTTTGTGTCAAGATGTATGGTTTGTCAACAAGTGAAAGCTGGAAGGCAACAGCCTAGAGGATTCATGCAACCTCTTCCCATACCGGAGTGGAAATGGGACAATATTAAGATGGACTTTGTCATGAGGATACCAAAGACTCCTAGAAGGAATGATGAAATATGGGTTATTGTTGATCGTCTTACCAAGTTAGCACATTTTCTTGCTATAAGAGAAGATCTACCCCTGGAACTTCTAGCAAGTCTATATATTAATGAAGTTGTGAGACTTCATGGAGTACCCCTATCGATTGTTTCTGATCGTGATCCCCGTTTTACTTCAAGATTCTGGAAAAGTCTTCAGAAATCTCGGGATACTGAACTTCATTTGAGCACTGCTTACCACCCTCAGACAGACGGACAATCAGAACGGACTATTCAGACCTTAGAAGACATGTTGAGATCTTTCTCACTTGACTTTCAGGGTATGTGGGATCAATATTTACCTCTGGTAGAATTTTCCTATAACAATAGCTTCCATTCGAGTATTCAGATGGCACCATATGAAGCGTTATACGGAAAGAGATGTCATACACCAACCTGTTGGGATGACGTTGGTGAAAGAAAACTTGTAGGCCTAGAACTGGTGGAGGAAATGGTGGAAAAGGTGAAGGTAATCCAAAATCACATCAAAGCAGCTCAAAGTAGGCAGAAGAGCTATGCCGATAATCGAAGGAAGGATTTGGAATTTCAAGTCGGTGATCATATTTTCCTGAAGGTATCTCCATGGAAGGGAGTCATACATTTTGGTAAGAAAGTTAAATTGAGTCCCAGGTACATCGGACCTTTCGAAATTCTAGAACGAATTGGGGTTGTAGCTTACCGATTGGCAATGCCGCCAAGTCTCTCCAAAGTTCACGATGTGTTCCACGTATCTCTGTTGAGGAAATACATGTCTGACCCAGTGCATGTACTCACCTACGAGGAGTTAGAACTGGAACCCGATCTGTCTTATTGTGAAGAGCCCGTCAAGATTCTTGATACGAGAGAACAAGTGCTGAGAAATCGGACGACGCGTCTGGTAAAAGTTTTGTAGAGAAACCATAAGATGGAAGAGGCAACGTGGGAACCCGAGGAACTTATGATGAAGAACCACCCGAGTCTTTTCATGTGATAAGTATTCTAGAAATTTCGAGGATGAAATTATTTGAAGGAGGGGAGAATGTAACACTCCAAGCTTCTACGGTACGCTTCTCTTTGAATAATGTGATAGCGTGTGTTGTACGCAACACCGAGTTCTAACACACCATAACCAATCAAACTAGCCGTTATGAATAGTAATACCTACTTTTTGAAATTATATAAATTTTATATTTCAAAATGGACTTCATTTTTGGATTCAGAATATCGAATTTAGCCTAAGGTGAAATTTTGGTACTTTTCGGATAACTTTCATATTTTGATGAATAGTGAAAATTACTAAATTTTAATTAAAAACAACTTTTTTAATAAAAATAATTAATAGTGATAAATTATGAATTTGAGTGGTTTTAAAGTATATTTAGAATATAGTTTTACTATGTAATACAATGTGGGTCATTTAACATAATTTCACATTTAAACCAGACATAAACAAGTGTCAATCTTTTGATAGTTATTATCTCTTAAAAACACGCTTTTTGTTTTAACAACGGGAATTAATTTTAAATTAATTTCTGACACTTCTGTGTTTTGAATTTAGAAAAATGGATTCCATATTTGTAATCAGGATGTTCAAATTGTGTAAATAGGTAACTTTTATTTTTAGACATTTTGAATAATTACTGCGGTAAATATTTTATTTACCATGGTTAAGGGTAAATCCGGTTAATAAGGGTTAAAAAAATAGTATTATAATAATAATAAATTACCCTAAAACATGTCTTATACTTATTGGTTGATAAATTTTCGACCATAGGAATCTTTGGGTCGATTTTGGGACCCCATGGTGCCACTTGTAGGTGATAGGGACACATTATTTTAATTAAGTTAAAATGAATACAAAAATGACACAAGCATATATATTTTAGAAAAACAATTTTTACATAGGGTAATATATGTTGGATTTTAGATTATAAATATTCATTATAAAGATAAAAAGATTTCCTACATAATTATATTTTATTTATAATTTTTAGACATTAAATAATTTAATTTATTTATGACACAATGATGATGAATTAATTAATATAATAGTGAAAAATTAAAATAATTGATGTTATAAATACCCAAATAAATATAATATGAAACTTTTAATGAATTAAACTAATTTTATAGGATAATATGATATAATAGGAGTGATTTAATTTACTTTTTTCTAAGTAATCAATCTGTTATGAGTTTCATAAAAATCAACTATTGAATAGTGTCAAAATTGACATAAAAGAGTTTTTAAAACAAATATTATATTATTAATTGATATTAAATTCCTAAAAATCTAAGGTTCGGCCAAGAGAATTATATCATGATAGGTTCATCATTAATGGACCACTTGGGGGTCGCTTGGATGTATATAGTAAGTTTATTAACCATATTATATAAAAATACAAAGAGACATTGTAAAAGTGAAACTAATTAACTTAGAGTTAATACTTAAAGATAAGGTTAATATAAGTACCCAAACCTGTCTAAATTATATTGGTTGAGTTGTTTTCGACCCATCCCCACCTTAAAATTTAAATAATAAACTTTGGAGCCATTAGAAACCGAATATGAATTTATTATAAATTAATATTTCTAGCTTTTCCAAAGGTGCCCCTCACCCCTCTTATAAAAGGGCACTCCTCCTTCTCATTTCTTCAAACCTTAAAAGCCTTTTGGTTCGGCCAAACTCTACCCAAATACTCTCCCAACTTCCCTCACTACAACCTATAGGCCTTATTTTGATCATAAAGCCAACCTAAGGAGCCCTTTTGATCAAATCAAAAGGAAGAAACCGAAGAAGAGGTAATGATTTCACCACCCTTTTCCAAGTTCCTTTCTTCTTCCACTTCTTCTTCCTTTGTTGTTACCATTATAAAATAATAACTCCAGTATCATATATATAATGTGATGTTATTATAAATATGGTACAACCATATTCAGTATTCTATCCACCCTTTGAATAACATGTCACCATACATACGTACGTACGGCTTACCGTCTCCACGTCGTGGTGTAATTGTTATTCAATATATTATTATTTGGATGGGTATAATAATGATGTGTAACTCATGTAAATAATAAATATAACATGTTAATTATTCTGTATATATGATATACCATCCATTTATATATTATTTTAATATCAAAATAATGATATTGTCGCTCGTGCGTACGTACGGACTACCGTCTCCACGAACGCGATGAGATTCATTCTCCATCGTATCCATTCAAGTATAATTATCATTTGATGATTTAAAAATGATTTTTAAGGACTTGATATCATTCTGTATATGAAAAATATACAACCTATCCATGAAAAACATGGATTATGTAACAAAACATATAAAATAAAACGAGTAAGTTAACACCCGAAACAACGATAATTCAAAGATATCATTAACAAATCAATGTTAAAAGATCATATATGATATCATATTAATATATATGATTCTTGTATAATTTAATAACAATTATTTTACCATTATACAGGAGGTTAACCTACCCCAACCAAGGAAAAGTACAAGGTAAGGGGTTTTCATCTCACTTCTTATTCTCGTGAGATTCATGCCATATTGCCACCATCACCTTTTGTGTGGTGTATGTACTGCCCATAATTATATTCTTTGTGTAATACACTCTAATTTATGTGTATTTACATATTAATTGTATTATACCTCTTTCATGGGTTGTATGTTTCATAAGTTACCAAATTGGTAAGGGTTATTTCACAATCTCTTCATTATCTGAGGTTGTTTATACGTAATAATATACTGGGATCTCTTTATCATCCACATCCATGTTTCTTAAAAATGTATTTCAAAACATTTTTACTATTCACAATAATATGGGTTAAAGTCGTTTATACCCTTGTTTGACTTTTTATAAGAGGTTTATAAAGGAATCTTTCCATCGTTTTCCAAATAAGGTTCTTTTTAACCTTTTCGACAAAATTAAGGTAAGAATGTTTTTTTTAACTTATACGGCGGGTGTGGCTATTTTCCGCCGTTATAAAATCGTCGAAGCTTCCCTTACAAGCTTATAAGAATATTTTCAAAGAAAATGTTTTATTTTATATGGATCTTAAATGATTTCAAAATAAAAGAGATATTTCTCTAAAAAGAGTTTTGATTTCATCTATGTCAACATCCTTTGTTGGATTTTACGCTTATGTGAAGTTTATTTATTATGATAAAAAACTTCAATGTTGTATTGAAGGTTTTATGATATGTTTGACTATGGATGTGCTATTTTTATACCATTCATGGTTTATGGTGAAAGTATTGACATTTCGTATGCTAGTTTTAATGCGAATGTTTATGTTATGTTTAAACCTTTTCATATAGGAATGCATTGGACTTAATATGTGACGGGTGGAGCCCGCTATAGCTCCTCGATGCATCGGTAGGTCTCATGAGACAAACTAGTGTCTTGGCACAAGGCCTTGGTAAAATCTTATTTGTAGACTTGGAACGAGGCCTTGTCTATGTGGTTATGATAGTCTGGCATTATGCATTCCAACATTATGAAAGTGGTTATTGATATTGCATGTGATTATTCGATTAGTAGAATATCCATGTGAACAAGTAAATGGAATTATTTCATTTTACTTTGCCATACTATGTTGAAGTTCAAGTTTAAAAGGCTTTTTTTTTAGTAATGCATTGCCTTAAATGTTTATGCTTATTTTTGAATGTTCCGCTATATTGTTATCCTTACTGGGCATTTGAGATCACCCCTTTTCTATGTTTTATTTTTTCCAGGATGTGAAGAAGTAAGTTATGAATGACCTGCAGGGATATTATGAGGGGATAATACCGTGGACTGTGGAGACATTATGTTGTTTTAGTAGTTTTTCATTTTATGATGTAATGTAAAACTTATGAGTATATCTAGTGTTTCCAAGGCTACTAAACCAATCGGTCTTTCGATATTTGATCTTTCTTGTGAGCATACCAATGTTATGTAATAATTCACTGACTCTGGGTAACTAGGGTCGGGCGTTACAATAACTTAGCTGGTACTTGGGCCAAGTGTTTCAATATATCATACTTTTGATCCAGAGGTCTGTGTTTCCCAATAGGAATATGTGGTTTAGTAGGTACCTTGGAAGCAGATGCTTTGGAAGTTGATGCATCTTGTATTGGGATAGGAGTTGGCAATATTTCTGGTTTTGGAAGATTAGACCGATTAGATCCATTTACTTGCTGAGAGGAATAAGATGGAACCTTCAACCGGTCTTCCAAAATAACTGTTCCAGGACTGAATTTGCTATTGGTATAAGAACTTGTCTGTTCTTGCTGAGCTCGCTGAAGGGCTCTACCATGAGTTTCTACTGCGTACACAGTTCTAGCAGGGGTAGAATTGGAATAGTGGCTTCTGAAAGATCCACGTCTTCCCCTATATCCTGAGCCCCTGGAACTTCCTCTAATTCCTCTGTTTGATATAGGGAATTCAGGCTCATTGAAATTGAAACTGCGACTGGCATATGGAACTGTTAATTGAATCATATTAACATATCCAAAGATTAACTCTTCATCTGATGAAGACTCTGCCTGATTAGCCTGTTTAGGCTTTGCCGTTTGGTGGGGCGGTGCCCGTGGCTTTGAAGTAGATGGCATGAAATCCGCCAAAGTCAAAGACAATTTAGGCTTTGACACATACTCATCTTCTTCTGATTCTTTTTCTTTCTTTGAATCATGTCGTTTCTTTGAGGACTTTCCCTCTGACGAAGAGGGTTTTGCCATAACATTCATGGCATAAGACACAATTGGTTTCTTTAATTGTGTTCGCAAAATAGCATGAGTTCGATTGACTGTCTTTCTGACCATCCAATCATCATAATTTTGTGCATTTTTGATTTTGACTTCCTGTCATTCATCTTCCTCCTCTGGAACTATAGCAGTGACACATGCTACCTGGGGTGAGGAGCCTTTCAATGTGACCTATCCCGAGTCAACCATCTTTTGCAGGAGGTCTTTGAAGACAAAACACTCCTAGATGGGGTGCCCCAACATTTGATGAAAAGGGCAATAATTGGGACGGTCTTCATCTCCTTTCTTGTTTGGCCTCTTGGGCATTGGAAATTGAACAAAATTGTTTTCCAGAGCCGAAATTAAATAACCAAGAACTTGTTCATTTTGGAAAGAGTATTTTTTGCTCTTCAGATCCTCAAATTGTTTTTATCTTTGATCTTTTTGATCATCTGGACGAAAAGGCCTTTGTTGTTGGAACTCAGAAGGTCGAGCCCTTCGAGAAGATGAAGGTTTTGAGGTAGAAATAGGTACAGGTGATTGTTTAAGCATAAATGAAGCAGTTTCTGCTTTACCCATTCTCCTTCTTGGAGCTGATGGAATTATATGAGATTTAGCCTTAGCCTGTATAAGGGAATCTTCAATCTGCTGAGCGATTGAAGTAAGGTCTCGAAACCCTCCTGTGTATTTCACAGGGATTAACGGCGTGCGTAATTCATCACGTAGATTTTCCACACAGATTGGCAACAATTCTTCTTAAGGAAGTGCTAAACTCAAGGAATATGTTAATCCCTTCCATCAAGCAATGAAATCAGAGACCCTTTCATTCTCCCTTTTCTTACAATTTGTAAGATCAAAAACTATTGTCTTTGGCAAAGTTGAGCTGAACTGAAGGAGGAATTTTTGGCGAAGATCCTCTCATCCGGTAATTGACCGGGATTGCAAGCTTGTATACCAAACAAAATCTGGTCCTTGCAAGGTTCGCACGAAGCATCTGAGTTTCACTACTTCTTGCTGCTCTGGAGTTCCTATCATAGGATCACAACAAGACACGTAATGCATCAAATGTTGTTCAGGATCTCCTGATCCATTGAAAATAGGTAATACAGGGTTCCCAAAACTGGATGGAGGAGAAATTGAATCTACCCATTCAGGGTAAACTTTATTTTCTGGTTGAACTTGTGCACTCTTCCCTTCCATAGTTTCTAACCGAGCTGTTAATGACTCAATAGTAGTTATTAACTTTTGAGAAACATCCGGTTGAACTTGTAATTGGGTAGGTGCAATGACTGGATCTTGGACAGATGTGGTGATTGGTGTTGCAACTGATGGTATCACTACCAACTGTTGTTTCACTTGACCCATAGGATTAGACCTGTGAGGGTGTACTGATAGAGAAGGATATTCTTGATCCATCTCAGTAGCTGCAACAAATTTCTTTGGCTGACTGACTCCAGCATGCTTAAGAAGAAGACTACTCTAAAGTAGTTCTGCATTCAACCTTCTTAATTCCTTCATTTCTTCCTCCTGTTGTGAAAACCTCTGCTCTAGTGAGAGCGATTGACATTCTCCAGAGGAAGGATATGTAACCTGGTTCTTTCCCTTCCCTTTGTTGGATCCTTTTCGGAGAGGGGGAAGTGGGTTACTCGAAGGATTACCTAGGTTTTGAGTAATCCTTTGATTTCGTGTACGCACACCTTCTTCATTTGTGTCGGTGTGTACATCTTCTTGAGAAGTAAACTCTTCATCTGAGTCCCCTAAGTGAGCCTCATCTGGTGGATCAGTAACAACGGCATTGATGACATTAATTGATGCATAACTCATCGCATCCCTTCTATCATCATTTCTGTGATATTTTCTTCTTCCATGTCTTTGATGAGACATTTTCTTTTGTTGATTCAATCCCTCAGGAACTTCTTGATGAACCGTAATTTGGAGGGAATCTCCTGATAATTTGTCTCTTCGTTCCTCTTGAGGTTTCTTCCCCAATCGATAAAAGACTGACTTTCTCTGAGGAGGGGATTGATGATTTGAAAAGGTCCTCAGTCTAGTGGACTGGGGTTGTTCCTGCTGTTCTCTCTCAACTCCCTGAATCCTTTTTGTTGATTCCGAGGGTTGGTTTAAAAGAGTCCCCAGTCTGGCGAGCTGGGGTGGTTCTTGACATGCTATGTTTGAGACTTTCTTGAAAGTCCTCCTGATCTTGCGAACCTTAGTCCGAAAATTAGATGGATGCATTAACCTGTATCCGCTTTTATCACCCGGTTCAAAAGTCCGTTGGATGATTTCTGACACTTCTATCACTTGGTGACGTGCTTGCTCCAAACGAGAGGCATGTTCAATATTATCATTTGCTTGATGCAAGAGTAATTCAACAACTTGTTCTCTATATTCTTGATTTTGAGAGGAACTAGTTGAAACCTGTTCTTGGGCAATCTTTTGATTACAAACAAAGCCCATTGACTGTGGCCAGCCATGGGCAATAACATTGCATGAGACCATTTTCGGCAGGCTTTGCTGACTGGAGAGCACCGTCAAATGCAGTGCTCCATGAACACCCCATCCTCTAACAAGAATACTAGATGGGGAATTGGTAATTAACTGACGCAATCTTCTTAGTGCGCCAAGGCATGAACGTTGAAGGGATCTCTGCTGCTTTTCAGCCTTCGGATATCAAGAGACTGATAGAGACGCCAAATCAATCTGACGTTGTAACCCTTCTATTATCTTAAGATGAATTTCATATTCATCATAAGATAATACTTTCTTTTTCAACTGACAAAGAGTTTTCCATATGTTGAGACGAATATCATGAATTTCATCTTCCTTCAACATTTCTGGAATATTATACTGAGAGTCATCCAGAGGCCAAAACATGACTGGCACTTCACCTTTCTCCAGTTGTTTTCTCATGTTCAGCATTTTCTCTTTATCATTTGAAGAAGATTCTTCTACCTGATTTGACCAGAGTTGGTGTTTCATTGTTTCTTCATTGGATTCAATAGGATTGGTAGAGAAATCATTGATCAAACTAGAAGATGTATGACTTAGGGGTGGTTCGGAGAATAACCTATACCCTGGGCTATCTTCTGATTGAGAAAGTATTTCACCTGCTAGCGATGAAGCTTCAGACATGACTGGTTTCACATTTGAAAGTGCCTCAAGATAAGAGGGCTTTCTTGGCACTACATTTCCCACTGAAGCATTTTCCGAGCAATGTGCATCACTACTGCGGAGAGGACTTTCACAGCGAAATTCATCATCATGGGGAGGACCACCATAATGGGTTACAGCAAAAGATGAGATCTCTTGCTCCTTGGTATTCTGAACACACAGAGGGTTCCTGTGGCTCTCATCTGAAGATGAAACTTCGAGATCGACCAAATTGTCATAAAGCAAGCCTTCATGAGGAAGTGTCTATTGAAGACCTTCGGAATTAATGTTCCCACTATTGGGAAATGAGGGAGTAGAATCTTGAATTTCAACAGATAATTGTCTGAGGGCTTCAAGAACTCCAGCATCGAGCAAGGCCTTGTTATAGATTGGCTCTTGATCTCCTGACTGTGTTGGGTGGGTCTTTTTCTTAGACGCCTTCTTACTCGCCTTGGAAACCACTTGTTGATGAAAGTGGTTGCTCTGAGTAGGTGTATATGCCTGATCCGGAAATATGGCCAGGTTAGGATGACGATCTCTACTCAAATCAGGTGTATGTTCCTCACTTGGTTGTCCGTATGATATGGGGGAGTATGCCCCACAACCCTCTTGGGCTGGAACAGATGTGTCTGTCTGTTCCGGAGTGAATTTTTGATGTGTCACTCCACTGGTAGGGATAGATTTATGTGTGTTTCCCTGAGATGCCGCTGAAGTTGTTATAATATCCTGGCAGGCATCCAGAATATGAGCAGGGATTTTCTTCTGCTCTTTCACCATTGATAGAATATGCTTGGTGACTTCAGCTGCCAGAATGGGAATATACGTCCATTCTGGGATTAGAGCAGGTGTATGTGCCTGCTCCTGTCCTCCTTTTCCTGTCAGTGAATCCTGACAGTACTCAAGTGTGGGGGCAGAGAGTTGAGTCTGCCTCCTATTTGTTGTCGGGACTTTCCGACTAACTTCTCTGAATTCTACCAAGCGAGACTGTTGGTAGGCTTGATTAATACTAGCAGGTGTATGTGCCTGCTGATTGCACTTCACCAAACGTGATTGATGAGATCCATCATATGTAGCCAGACGAGCCTGCTGACTAGCTGATGATGTATAAACAGGTGTATGTTCCTGCCTATAGTACTCCACCAGAATTTCCAGGCGGGATTGGCGTGATTCTGCCAGACGAGTCTGCTAGACGGCGGGTTTAAAATGGGCAGGTGTATGTGCCTGCTCGTTTCTTGCCACCAAGTTAGGTTGGTGGACTTCTCCGGAGATGGAAGAGATGAAAACCTGCTCACTATTGACTGGATTCTACCTCTGGTGGTTCGTCTTGCTTGCTTGGGTTCAAGGAACATGAGCCGAACGCCTGGAGTCGGTACCCTTATCAAGTTAAGGGTGCACTGTCGCATGAGTCTGGCGGCGATTGTTGGTGGGAGCCCTCAGGAAGGACTCTTGTCTGTTTGAATTAAGGTCTTGAGGGACCTGCTCATTCACCTACCCAGAATAAGGGAGCGAATAGTGATTGTGTTCTGGGTATAATGACCCAAAACAGTTGGAGACGGTAGTCAGCACCGCCTGCTTCTTGATCATTGGTCGTCATTGTCCGGACGACCGATGTGAGTTGTTTACTTGGAGGTCTTTTCGGGCAGCCTCCAGAGTTGGGATGGTACCGTGTTTACGGTACTCCTTAACCAGTGCGTTTGATACCCAGCGTTGAAGACGCTGAGTAGGTGATATCGTCCTAAGAGCGGACGACGATCCAGTAGGAGTAACAGCAGTGGCATTTGCAGCAGCAGTATTCACAGGTGTGAACTTGAGAGCAGCCATTCTAGAAATGCAGAAGATCTTGGGAAAAGAGTGACTATTTGATATAACAGACGTAATCAAGATAAATTTAGCCACTACATCTTTTGGATGAGAACATATGTCAATGATTTTTTTTGTTGGCCCTCTCATTGAGTTTTAAATAGGGGCCTAACAAATTGGTAAAACATCATTTTAACTTGGTTAAGGATTCACATTGGGTTCACCATTTTTGTTTCCCTCGGAATCCGGGGATGACCGCCTTGATGGGAGGTTCAAACATTCCGATCGGCTTCTAACAGGTTTGTTCGTAGAACCGAAAACATCCAATGATTCCACATCCATTAAGACCTACTTTCCAAAGGTAGGTGCTCATTAGTTTTTGGACTGATGAGGCTTAGGAATTTTCATTGGTCGAGAGGATGGGAGGTCGGACTCATCAAGCCTTTTGAGGGGAATTATTGTCTACTCCGGGACTCTCTTTATAGATCTAAGTTATGTTCGTGAATCCATATTACATTATCAAGTATAAAATGAGCTTTCCTTCAGATTTGAAAATCAATGATTAAATATGTAGGAAATTTAGAGAATATTTTGTATGTATTCGAGGTTCTTCATTGATAGAGAATCATCTGTATTTATTAGAGATTCTTGGTCAATGGTACCCTTCGATACATTTATACAGAAGTCTCTTGGTCATTATGATGACCATGCTAGTTTTAAAGCCACTCAGTGGGGCACTTGAAATTTATTGTCATTCAGAAGGACATGGATTATTTTAGAGTTGGGATCGAACCCGTAGACAGGCTACCTATGTATCCTTTGTTTAGAAAAGGAATCAGAACCCACGTAGTTCGATTAAGGGGGTATGATATTTATGATTGATGGCTCAAAGAAGGATGTCACAATTACTTTTACACTCTAAGATCACGTGAGTCATGCTCGGTGTGAGAAACAAGAGGTATTGGTAAAAATTAGACAATTGTGCCATGAAAGATGCAATCATAAGAAATAATGTGGGGCTTATGTATGTATGACTGTCCAGATAAATGAAGGTTAGGATTTACTTTAGGGAAGAATTCCAGGAACAGGGTCCATAAAGGTATATGTGCTTCATGGATATTTTTAATACTCTAACTTGGAGCTTACTCCTGAAAAGGAGGCCCAAATTAGGAGAAGACTTATGATTGGGTTTTACTCCTGAAAAGGAATCCCAGATCAAAGGTAAATTAGGACTGGTTAAGAGAAATTAATACTGGGGATTACTCCTAAGGAGGATGTCCATGTTAAGAATTATGACGGGGGCTTACTCCTGAGGAGGATGCCCAAATTAGGGGACTGGGGCTTACTCCTAAGGAGGATGCCCAGATTTGGGAACTTTAAGAATTGGGGCTTACTCCTAATTAGGATGCCCATGTTAAGAATTATGACTGGGGATTACTCCTAAGGAGGATGCCTATATTTGAGACTAGGGCTTACTCCTGAAAAGGAAGCCCAGGTTAGGGGATCTAGGGCTTACTCCTAAGAGGATTCCCAAATTAGAGGACTTATGACTGGGGATTATTCCTGAAAAGGAGACCCAGGTTAAGGATTCTCTTATCTTAAATGATGAGGTTAAATGAATGAAATCTCAATCTTTAGTGACATAAAGATGTGTAAATCACTAGGTTTTGAGAGATATTCCACAGAATTCCTTTCAGATAAGGAATTCAAATCAAGAAATCATGCCATAAATGGCTTTGAAGAGTGTCTTGAAGACTGAATCTTGAATAGGAAAGGTGTAATGTCTTAAGATGGGTGAAATGGGCAAGAAAGGCACCCAAAAATGTAGGGGCACGCAAGTCCTAGTAGGCGCGCAGGTACTGCGTGGGCGCGCAAGTCCTGGTCGCACAGGTATATGCTTGCGCGACACATGGTGTACTTGCATGACGGTTAACCATTAGGGTAATACTTGAGCGAATCTTCATTAAAGCCTTTAGAATCCTCTTGAGGTTCTTCCAGAAGAAGGGCGCGCAAGATCTATTGAAGGAGTAACGCGGCGCGCAAGTGTGTCCCTTTTCCCTTAAGGGATGGCCACTCAGGCACGCAAGTGTTGATGAGTTTCAACACTTAGGCCTTCCTCCCCTTCTTTAGATCTTCCGTTCTAGGTAAGAAATTAAATTAGAACTATTTCAGAAGCTTTGAGAAGAGACTAGGGCGTTGGGAGCTCAAATATGAGTTTCTGGAAAAAAATCTGCCGAATGGGGGGCCCACAGGGTCTATTTATAGGCAGGAGAATACCCCGGGCGTTTATCACTTCGGTCTCACAATTCACTTGCGCGACCATAACGCGTCGCGCAAGTATACTTGCACGACCACTAGGTGGTGCGCAAGTGTACTTGCGCGACCATGAGGGAACTTGCGCGACCTATGGGCAATGTTCTCCTTGTCCATCCCTTTGTCGATTTTTTATGTTTCTTCAAAGGATGAATCACTTTGGACTAAGGTATTTCCCTTTTTCAGACATTAGACTCTGTGATGGAAAGGAGCGTCAACAGAAATAGATTTAGAAAACTTAGATTAGGGATCAAAACCCTAAGATAGACTTTGAGGATAAGTATAGAAGAACCCCCTAGAATTTTGGTAAAGTAGAGATTACGTGGATATTCCAAGAAATGATTCCTTATTTGGATACTATAATTGTACGTGGTTCTGAAACAGATATACCAAGGTGTGAAAACTTCGACAAGATGTTCTGGGCTTGACTCAGGGTAACCTGGTACACAACAACGGGCCTTACTGTGCACCTCGTTTGACAATCTCGGGGGATATACTTAGGATAATTCATATTTTCTTTACAAACCATTATAAAGGATTTATGAGTAAATATGTCCTCAAAGGAACCATATTTATAATTATGGATTAGATATGCATAAATTTTTTAATTTATGTTAAGTGTTTTTCTAGTTTTGAATTATGCATTATGATTCATAACCTAATCTAGTGTATGCCATTGTCTAGAAATGGAACCTAGTGGAAGGAATGGAAATCGTATCAATGCATGTAATCCATGGGGGTATTTCCCTTATGTTCAAGATAATGATAGTGGATTTGGTGAAACAACTGGTGTTGAACAGCTTATAACCATACTAGGATAGCTGACTCAGGTTATGAATAATAACCTTACCCATATGGAACCACAAGATCCAAAACACGGAGGATCAATGTTAGACCACTTCATGAGAAAACAACCTCCAACATTCAATGGGACTACAAAACCATTTGTATTTGAGAAGTTGATAAGTTTCTTAGAGAAAATATTTCTTGCTTTGGGAAGTAATGAAACGGAAAAGGTTTTCATTATAGTTTATCATCTCTTAGAAGATACAGATCAATGGTGGTCATTAATTCAAAACAAGAAGTAGGATGATGAAGTAAAAAATATGGAATGGAGGTATTTTAAATAATTTTTCCTAAAAAAATGCTTTCCTTGTGAACAACGAGCTGATATGGAAAGAAAATTTTTGAGTCTGAGGCAAAAATATGATGATAATGTTGCAAAGTATGAGGCTAACTTGACAAGGTTGGAAAGGCATACTGCAGATTACATACATCACCCAATAAGTAAGATTTAACAATTCTTTAATGGGTTAAAACCATTCCTCCAACGGGTATTGGTATCATAATATTTCTCATTATATGAAGATATAGTCTCATGTGCTATCAAAACAGAAAACTAATTCTCTAAGTCTTATGGCATTAAAGTAAAGAAAGAGAAGAAGAGAACGGTGGAGAAAGAGATAGATAAAGGGAAAAGGGGAAAGAATGATTTTCCATTATGTGATAATTGTGGGAAGAAACACCCTCATACTTGCCTAAAAGGAATGGGAGTTTTTTACAAATGTGGAGAAAAAGGTCACCAGGCTCGTGATTATAAGTGAAAGAAAGAAGTTGTGTAATGTTATAATTGTAAATATATGGTCCATTATGAAAATAATTTTCTAAATCGTCAAGGAAATATATCTTAGAAGAATAAAATGGATCAAGGTCAATCTTATGTTGTTACTATGGTTGAAGTGGAATAATTAATGTATTTGTGTTTTTGGATTCAAGAATTATATTTTGGTTACAAGAAGAATGTGATATATATATATATAAGGATTTTAATGTAGTAATTTTCATTTTCATTAAAGTTTTAATATGATGATGGTAATCATATATTTAGTATGTGATAATAAGAGCAACATTATGTTGTTTGGGGAATCTGATATTACAATAGATTTTGGAAATTTAGAGACCATTTAGACAGAGTTTGGACAGAAGTATTTTGGAGAACTCTAAAGGTTGGAATGGATTAAGTTGAACTTCAGATACTATTTTTTAAGATTAAAAAAATTCTTAGGATTATTTTTGTAATGTTATAATAATATAGTTTTATGAAAAGGAAAAGTTGTAGGTCGGGCAATAACCCATCGCGTCTGACAAGGTGGCGAGACATAAACCCACAACTGAAGGGCGATAAGGGTGCATCAACTACCACACGCATACGTGATGTCCTGGTTTTTATAACATAGTTTTGTTTTTAAATGGTATGACAGGTGAATTATAAGTTTATTTTTTGAACCTTATATGATTAAGATAAATATAATATTTCTGAATTTTATTATCTTTTGGTGAGAAAGATGAGTTCGATGTAGAAATTAGATAAAGGATGAAACTCTACATGTTAATTAAGTATTATTCCTGGTGTTTTTAGTCTATGAAGTAAATTAATTCTTCAACACTAGGAAAAAGATATTAAAACCAAAAAAAATTATCCTGGTCCTATTTCTAATGAATCAAATAGTCCCAGAGATCATAGTAGTTTTATATCTTTGTGATTGTTAACTTTCTCCACATCATGTTCTCTATCACTCTCCCTCAGAACTTGATGGTGAGATTTTTCTTTCATGTCCATATTTTTCTACTTCGAACCGTAGTATGTGTTATTTCTAGTAACCTCCATGATTCCATTTATTTATTTTAAAATTATTGTCTCGTTAATCCATTTTTTGATGTGATATTTAAACAAAGATATTTTGAAATTTCAAACCCCAAGTTTTCAATCCTGAGTTTAAATTGCGAGGATGCAATATATTGAAGGAGGGGAGAATGTAACACCCCAATACTTTACAATATTTTTATTTCTGAATAAACTTAATTTCATTTCTTTCTTTATTTTTACACAATACCATGTTAAGCTTACGCTACACACAACAATGAGTTGTCCTGTGTTACACACAACGCCCAGTTTTACCGAACAATAGTATATTAATAAAATATTATTATTTAATATGATATATAACCTAGTTGCTAAATTAGATGTTATGAATAGTATTAAAAAAAATTAAATTTTATATATTCTATATAATTTTAAAATTCATATTATGTGTTTCTTAGACATAATATAAAAACAAATTTAATTTTTTTCAAATAAAAGAAGTATTTTTCAAAAAATACAGTTTTACGGCTTTTTAATGGAGAACCCTTTTCAAATCCAATATTTGACTCTTTTATATTTTAAATTTGAAAAAATAAACTTATTATTTAAAATAAGGAAATGAAAATTTAGTTTGGATAAATTTTTTGGTGTTTTTCTGATAACTTTTATATTTTAATGAATAGTGAAAAATACTACATTTTAATTCAAAACTATTTTTTCATCTAAATTATTTATATAGTTATATTATATTTTTAATTGGTTTTAAAGTGTAATTGTATTATTATTATTTTATAATTTAATCAAATTCTTATCATTGAGGTAATTTCACATTTAAATTGGACATAAACACATGTCAATCTTTTGATAGTTTTTTACTTCTTAAAAACCCGCTTTCTGGTTTTGACAACGGGAATTAATTTTAAAATAATTTCTAAAAATTCTATATTTTGAATTTCTAAAAATGGATTCCATATTTGTAATCATAATTTCCAAATTTTGTAAATAGATACCTTTTATTTTTGGACATTATAAATAGTAACTTCAACAATTATTTTTATTTACCACGGTTAAAGGGTCAATTAGGTAAATAAGAGTGAAAATAATATTATAATAAAATAAAACTACCCTAACACACGTCATAATATTATTGGATGAGTCATGGGTGACCAAAAAATCCTTAGTTTGAATTTTTTGGAATTTGGGATCCACTTGGGTGTGATAATGACATGTTATAATAATTAACTTAACATAAAGAGAAATATAACATAAACATGTATCTTTTTACAAAAACAATTTCAATACACGGTTATATAACTGATCTCTTTGACTATAAATATTCCTTAGAAAGGTAAAAATATTTCCTACATCATTGTATTTTATTTATAATTTTTATACATTAAATAAATAAATTTATTTATGACACATTGATGATTCAGTGATTACCTTATTAATAAAAGAATCAAATAAATGATATTATAAATATTAAAATAAATATTATTTGAAATATTTCATGCCATACAAAAATTTTATGGATGACTGTGACATGTTATGGATGAGTTAATTCTTTTTTTAAGGAATCAAGTTGTTATGACTTTAACAAAAATCAATTACTAAATAGTCTAAAAATTGACATAAATGTGTTTTTAAAACAAACACTATTTTATTAAATGATATAATAGTCATAAAAATCTAAGATTCGACCAACTGAATTAGACAGTGTTAAAAAATCATTAATTATCCACTTGATGTTCTCTTGGAATTTTATAGTAACTATATTAACCATATAGTATAAAATACAATAAGATGTGGTAAGAGTTAACTTATTTTATTAAGGGTTAAATCTAAAAGATAAGGTTGATTTTAGGACCTAAACATATCTAGAACCTATTGGTTGAGAGGATTTAGACCAATAATTATCTTATCCTCTAAATAAATTACATTGGAGCCATTATAAACTGAAAATAAATTTGTAATAAATTAATATTTCAAGAATTTTCTAAAGTGCCCCTCACCTCTCCTATAAAAGGGAACTTCTCCTTCTCTTTTATTCACACCTCCAAATCCCTTTGTCTCAGTGAACCTGTAACATCTTGATATTTTAAAAGGAAACACTATGAGCTTAAATGAACTACTAAATACTATGTGACCTTTATAAACTAACCATTAAACATAATTTTTTCGCTTCTCTATTTTGAATTTCAAAAAAATAGACATACACGGTAATGTACCTTTATGAATAGTAACATGACCCTAATGACTAGTAATGTACCTTTATGAATAGTAACTTGAACCTTATGAATAGTAATGTACCATTATGAATAGTAAATTGACCAATGAAATTATAAATAAAATTTATCCATATTATAAGTTTCAATATGATATAATTATGTCATAATATAAGTAAATAAATATTTTAAAATTTATTGATTAAGTGTTGGTATTTTTGTAAGTCATGTATATTACAAATTTCTGATTAATTCAATAATTTAAATGAAAATTTATTTACATAAAATGTATTATCAAATAATTATTTTTATTACTTATTATTATAAGATAATTTTATGAGACCTTGATTAAATTTTCAAGGTGTTATAAAATGAGTTATAGTTTTAAAATTGTTATTTTTTGAATAAATTATTATTTTAATTAAAAATTAAATATCTCAATTTCAGAAACTTATTTTGATAAAATGGAGTTCTTTTTTTAATTATAAATGTCTAAAAATAGTTAGAGTAAATTTTTGGGATTTTTCTAGAATACGTTAATATTTGGTGAATCGTAAAAAAATACGATTTTTTATAAAATACTATATTTTTTTATGAAATCATGAAGTCATAATTATGATATAAAATCTATTTAATTAATTGAATAATTAAATTATGATTTTATAAGAGTAATTTTGTATAGAAATGATTCAGATCATTTTTGTTATAATTTTTTTCAAGATAGGTATACATATTATTATCAGTGCTGACGTAGTGCCTGTGAAGCATTGGCAATTTTAATTTTGGTTATTTATAAATACTAATTGACATCTAAAAATTATTTTAAAGAATATTTTATTAATTATTATGTATTATTTATGTTTTTTGTATAATAATTTCAAATTTTTTTAGTTATATAACAATTATCTTGTCCAAATGCATGTGCAACGCTTACGGAGGGCAAGAAAAGACAAAATAACAAATTTAAGAAGTTATTTTGACATATATATGAGTGAATATAAATAATGAATGAATATATAATTTTATTTTGAAACTAATTTACTTATTTTTATGATATTAAATTATTTTTAATTTTTATATATGAAATAATTAACATTAATGCATGTGCAACGCTGATGTAGTGCTTGTGAAAATATAAGAAAAATAAATAAAATGTTTTTATTAAAATTATAAGAATTATTAAATGATCTAAATTTTGTATAAAACATTTTATATAATCCAATGTCGACCCTTATCATGTTTTGATTTAGATTTTAGATATTTTAGACCCACATGGATCACATTAGACTCTTTATAGTATTTTATTAAAAATGAAGACAACTTGTTCACACTATAACTTTCAATTTGTTTAATATTTTAATGAATGGTTTTATGGAATATTATTTCATACATAAATAATGTTTTTAAATCTAAATCATTTATCTTTCTCATAGAATTATTTTTTTTAATTTTTAGCTAATAAATAATGACATTAATTTCTTAAACAATATTGATGCGGTAAATATTTAATTAAAGAATAAATCAAATGAATGAATTTAAAAATAGTAAAATAAATAAAATGTGATATTTTTAAGTCATGTAACTATTTATATATGTAAATATAATATTCATAAAATTTAATAAAAAATTTAATTCAAATTGGAAACCTTTTTTTGATGTGTTTAAAGTCTTAATTGTGAATAGTTTTTATTTTGACAAAATTATTTTCCACAAATAAAATATTTTACTAAATTATTTAAAAATTGAAAAAAAAAATATTGAAAAAGTCGAAAAATTATGAGATTCCATCGAAAATTTAATCCCATTTCTTTTTAGTCTTTTTTTACTCTTAAACCCTATAAAATTATTATATTTAATTAATTTGAGTAATTCCTATGTTACCCCTCACCTCAATTGTAAAACAAGGCTCCCTCATTAACATATTTTTGTCACCTCAAGCCATATTTTTTGATAAAAGCTACCAAATTACCTAATCCTTATCCCTTTCCACATTCTTGAGCTCTTGGTCTTGCAAAAATATCACTTCCAAGATCCTTAAAGTGGTTATCAAGGAGAAACTTTCAAGAAGTAAGGTTCCTTTTTCTTCTATTTTAATTTCTTCTTCACTTATACCTTACCCCAACCTCTTTTACAGTGTTTCATGGAAGCTATAGTGTAACTTATATACTGAATTTTTGTTGTGTTTATGGTATATAAATCATAAAATCTCTCATCTTCTCTTTTTTCTTAAATAAAGAAATCATCGTCTGTGGTGCGTTAATTCACCACCTTCGTGGATGATGATTTTTCATTTCCATTTACCAAAATCATGGCAAGGTTAAATTCACATGTAATTGTTCAAAATGACCTAAATATATATATTTAATCACTTCTATTTCACTATTTCATTTTGGCAATGAAGAATATAATAAAAAACTTTTTAAATCAAGAAAAGAACGCACCTGAAATAATTGAAATAAAAAAATATTGTTAATAAACATGTGAATAATACTATTCAACCCATGAGTTTAATAAACATGAGTTTAGTTTTCTAATTATTTAATAACACTATTCAAACCATTACATAGGATATTTAAACATGTTATAAGTAAGACAAACCTGAGGTAAGGGAATTCTTAACCCGATTTCCATTCTTTGGGTTAACCTTCTACTTCAATATTTATGTGGTATTAAAATTTTTTATGTTATGATTTTTTATATTATGTTGAATTATGTGTATTTATAGTGTATATACATAAAACATCCACTCTATTAAGGCTAACCTAAAATATGATATTTGTAAGAGTCTTTTCTTTTAAAATCCTCTTTTAAAATTATGTTTAAAAAAATTCAAGAAGCAATGTTTTTATGAAATTATTCATGTTGTATGATTATGTTTTTGTTTTTGGGCATTGTTTATGATTAAGGGTGTGACATATATTTCCCTCCAATGAATTGGGTATGATTATGTAAGAGGTCAGCTGTATGGTTACTCCATGTGTAACTGTGATGGTTGTACCATAAGGTAGTCATGAGGGTTACATTATAAGGTGGTCATGAGGGTTACATTGTAAGCTATCTGTGAGGGTTACAAATAATATGGTATCCATGATGGTTAAAACTTTAAGTAATTAATTCCTCAAGTTACCTGCATGTTTTATTTATGTTCTCTATGTTTTCACAAAAAAAATTATATGACACTTTATGGGTAAGATGTATGTCTTGTTAAAATGATTTCATATGTTTAAAAATATTTATTGACTAATGGTTCCTTAACTTCTTTTTATATACCTTGCTGAGATATTTTTCTCATCCCAAGTTTTTAAAATGTTTTTCACATGAATCCTTATAATTTCAAAGGATATTTAAGGTGCTAATGTAGATGAATCCAGTTATTTATATCAGCTGTTAATTTTTGTAAACTCTGATTCAATGTATGTAAGTTGTTGTCTAATTATCCATAACCATGACTAGAAAAGGTCCTCATTTGTATAATGTACTGTGTATTTTTCAGTAATCTATTATACAAAAAAAAATATACAGCATGTTTTAGTACTCAATCTAGAAGTTCGCTTTTAGTGATTTACAGTTGGTATCAGAGGAACGGTCTAGACAACTTTTCATATTAGATGTTGTAATTTCTTTTAGAAAATTTTAAGTGATGGGGTTTACTTTTAAACTTCTAGTTAATTAAGTACATATATGAAAATAGTTTTTCTTAATTATAGATATATATTCATAAATATAACTACAATGAACGAATTGTGAGGGTGTAATTAATTTAAGGATGGGATAAATAGTAATAACCCTTATGAATAGTAATGTACCCTTATTAATAGTAACATGACTCTAATGAATAGTAATATACCTTTATGAATAGTAACTTGAACCTTGTGAATAGTAATGTACCATTATGAATAGTAAATTAACCAATGAAATTATAAATAAAATTTATATATCCTATAAGTTTCAATATGATATAATTATGTCATAATATAAGTAAATAAATATTTTAAAAATTGTTCATTTAGAGTTGGTATTTTCGTAGGTCATTTATTTTTCAAATTTATGAGTAATTTAACAATTTAAATGAAATTTTATTTTCATAAAATGTATTATAAAATAATTATTTTTATGACTTATTATTATAAGATAATTTTATGAGACCTTGATTAAATTTTCAAGGTATTAAAAAATGAGTTGTAGTTTTAAAATTGTTATTTTTTGAATAAATTATTATTTTATTTGGAAATTAAATTTCTCATTTTTAGAAAATTATTTTAAAAAAATGCATTTACTTTTTGAATTATACATGTCTAAAAATAGTTAGGGTGAATTTTGGGATTTTTCTGGAATACCTTAATATTTGGTAAATGGTAAAAAAATAAGATTTTTTATAAAATACATTATTTTTTTATGAAATATGGATGTCATAATTATGATATAAAATCTATTTAATTTATTTTATAACAAAATTATGATTTCATAAGAGTAATTTTGTACATAAATGATTCAAAACCTTTTGGTTGTATTTTTTTTCAAGATAGGTATACATATTATTATCAATGCTGACGTAGTGCCCGCGCAGCATTGGTAATGTCAATTTTGGATATTTACAAATAATAATTGATTTCTAAAAATTATTTTAAAGACTCATTTATTATTTATTTTTTGGATATTAATTTCAAATTTGGTAGTTATATAACAATTATCTTGTCCAAATGCATGTGTAGCGCTTGTGGAGGGCAAGAAAAGACAAAATAACAAATTTAAAAAGTTATTTTTATATGTATCTGAGTGAATATAAATAATGAATGAATATAGAATTTTATTTTGAACCTAATTTAATTATTTTTAAAATATTAATTTATTTTTAGTTTTTATATATAAAATAATTAACATTAATGCATGTGCAACGATGATGCAGTGCTTGTGCAAGCATAAGAAAAATAAATAAAATGTTTTTATTAAAATTATAAGAATTATTAAATGATCTAAATTTTAGCTAAAACAGTTTATATAATCAAATTTATACCCTTATAATATTTTTATTTGTATTTGGGATATTTTGGACCCACATAGATCATATTAGTCCCTTTATACTATTTTATTAAAAAGAATGACAACTTGTTCACACTATAACTTTCAATTTGTTTAATATTTTAATGAATGGTTTTACAGAATATTATTTCATAAATAAATACTATTTTGAAATCTAAAACAATTATCATTCTCATATAAATTTATTTTTAATTTTTAGGTAATAAATAATGACATCAATTTCTTGAAAAATATAGATGTAGTAAATATTTAATTAAAGAATAAATAAAATTAATGATTTTAAAAATAGTAAAATAAATATAATTTGATATTTTAAGCCATGTAACTATTTCTATAGGTAAATATAATATTCATAAGATATAATAAAAATTTTAATTTGAATTGGAAACTTTGTTTTGATGTGTTTAAAGTCTTAATTGTTAATAGTTTTTATTTTGAAAAAATTCTTTTCCATGAATAAAATATTTTATTAAATTATTTACAAATCACAAAAAAATATTGAACAAGTAAAAAAATTATGGGATTCCATAGAAAATGTAATCCTATATCCTTTTAGTCTTTTTTTTACTCTTAAACCCTATAAAAATTATTATATTTAATTAAGGATAACATCAATTGTGATATTTGTAAAGGGCTTTTCTTTTAAAATTATGTTTCACAAAATTCAAAAACAATGTTTTTATGAAATTATTCATGTTGTATGATTATGTTCTGGTTCTTGGGAATTTTTTATGATTCATTTTGGGACCTATATTTCCATATAATTAATTGGGTATGATTATGTAGGAGGTCATATGTATGGTTACTTCATGTGTAATTGTGATGGTTACACCATAAGGTAGTCGTGAGGGTTACATTGTAAGGTGGTTGTGAGGGTTACATTATAAGGTAGTCGTGCGGGTTACAAATGATATGGTAGCCATGATGTTTACAATTGTAATTAATTAATTCCCCAAGTTACCTACATGTTTTATTTATGTTCTCTATGTTTTCACAAAGTATGTATATGATACTTTATGGGTAAGAAGTATGTCATGGAAAATGCTTTCATATGTTTAAAAGTATTTATGGACTAATAGTTCTTTTACTCCTTTTTATATACCTTACATAGCTATTTTACTTATCGCATTTTTTTAAATTGTTTTTCACAGGAATCCTTAAATGTTCAAAGGACAGTTAAGGTGCTACTGAAGATAAATCCAGTTATTTATATCAACTGTTAATTTTTGTAAATATATGTAAGTTGTTGTCTAATTATCCAAAACCTTGAACAGAAAATGTCATCATTTTTATAATGTACTGTGTATTTTTCAGTTATTTATCATACAAAAAAAATACACATCATGTTTTAGTACTAAATCTGGAAGTGCGGGTTTAGGGTTTTACAGTTGGTATTAGAGCAACGGTCTACACAACTTTGGAGATTATATGTTGTCATTTTTTTTAGAAAAAAATAAGTGATAGTGTTTACTTTTAAACTTCTATTTAATTAAGTACTTATAAGAAAATATTTTTTCATAATTATTGATATGTATATTCAAAAATATAAGTACAATGAACAAATTGAAAGGTCGCAATTCATTTAAGGCGGGGATAATGTGACATCCCTCTATTTTAAAAGGAAACACTATACGCTTAAATAAACTACTAAATATTATGTGACCTTTATAAACTAACCATTAAACATAATTTTTCCGCTTCTCTTTTTTGAATTTCAAAAAATGGACATACAAGGCCGCGATTAGTAAGTTTTTTGGATTCTCATAGAACAAACTCAATTTTTGGTGAATAGTAGCATACCCTTATAAATAGTAAAATATCCTTATGAATATTAATGTACCCTTTTGAATAGAAACATGACCCTTATGAATAGTAATGTACCCTTACGAATGGTAACATGACCATAATGAATAGTAATGTACATTTATGAATAGTAACTTGAACATTATGAATAGTAATGTATCCTTATGAATAGTAAATTTACCATTGAAATTATAAATAAAATTTATCCATATTATAAGTTTCAATATGATATAATTATGTCATAATATAAGTAAATAAATATTTTAAAAAATATTGACAAAGTGTTTGTATTTTTGTAAGTCATATATATTACAAATTTATGATTAATTTAATAATTTAAATGAATATTTATTATCATAAAATTTATTATTAAATAATTATTTTTATGAATTATAATTATAAGAGGGTTTTATGATACCTTTATTAAATTTTCAAGGTCTTATAAAATGAGTTATAGTTTTAAAATTGTTATTTTTCAAATAAATTATTATTTTATTTAAAAATTAAATTTCTCATTTTTAGAAAATTATTTTGTTAAAATAGAGTTCTTTTTTGAATTATACATGTCTAAAAATAGTTAGGGTGAATTTTTGGGATTTTTCTGGAATACTTTAATATTTGGTGAATAGTAAAAAAATACGGTTTTTTATAAAATACAATATTTTTTATGAAATCTCAAAGTCATACTTATGATATAAAATCTATCTAATTCATTGAATAACTAAATTATGATTTCATATGAGAAATTTTTTATAGAAATTATTCAGAACATTTTTTTATAATTTTTTCAAAATAGGTATACAAATTATTTTCAGTGCTGATGCATTGCCTGCGCAGCATTGCCATGGTAAATTTTGGTTATTTATAAATACCAATTGAGTACTAAAAATTATTTTAAATAATAATTTATTATCATTTCCAAATGCATGTGCAACGCTTGCGGAGGGCAAGAAAACACTAAATAATAAATTTAAAAAGTTATTTGACATATATATGTGTGAATATAAATAATTACTAAATATAGAATTTTATTTTGAACATAATTTAATTATTTTTATGATATTAATTTATTTTTAATTTTTATATATGAAATAATTAACATTAATGCATGTGCAATGCTGATGTAGTTCTTGTGCAAGCATAAGAAAAATAAATAAAATGTTTTTATTAAAATTATAAAAATTATTAAATGATCTAAATTTTAGGTAAAACATTTTATATAATCAAATGTTGAACCTTATCATGTTTTTATTTGGATTTGGGATATTTTGGACCCTCATAGATCACATTAGTCCCTTTATACTATTTTATTAAAAATGATGACAACTTGTTCACACTATAACTTTCAATTTGTTTAATATTTTAATGAATGGTTTTACCGAATATTGTTTCATAAATAAATATTTTTTTGAAATCTAAAACATTTATCTTTCTCATAGAAATTTATTTTTAATTTTTGGGTAATAAATAAAAACATTAATTTCTGAACAAGATTGATGCAGTAAATATTTAATTGAAGAATAAATAAAATTAATGACTTAAAAAATAGTAAAATAAATATAATTTGATATTTTTAAGTCATGTAACTGTTACTATAGGTAAATATAATATTAATAATATATAATAAAAAATTTAATTCGAATTGGAAACTTTGTTTTGATTTGTTTAAAATATTAATTGTGAATAGTTTTTATTTTGAAAAAATTATTTTCCATGAATAAAATATTTTATTAAATTAATTATAAATCAAAAAACATTATATAAAAAGTTGAAAAATTATTAGATTCCATATAAAATGTAATACCATCTCTTTTTAGTCTTTTTTTAACTCTTAAACCCTACAAAAAACTATTATATTTAATTAATTTGAGTAATTCCTATGTTACCCCTCACCACAATTATAAAAGGAGGCTCCCTCATTCACATATTTTCATCACCTAAAGCCATATTGTTTATATAAATGCTACCAAATTCCATTCTCCTCATCCATTTACACATTCTTGAGCTCCTCATCTCACAAAAATACCAATTCCAAGATCCTTAAAGAGGTTCTCAATGAGGAACTTTCAAGAAGTAAGGTTCCTTCTTCTTCTCTGTTAATTTCTTCTTCACTTATACCTAACCCACACCTTTTTTCCAATGTTTCATGACAACTACAATGTTACTTATATACTTTAGTTATATTTTTTTTATGGTATATGCATCATAAAATCTCTCATCTTCTCTTTTTTATTAAATAAGGAAATCATTGTTCGTGGTGCGTTAATTTACCACCTTCGTGGATGATGATTTTTCATTTCCCTTTACCAAGATCATGGAAAGGTTAAAGTCACATGTAATTGTTCAAAATTACCTATATATATATATATATATTTTTGTGTGTGTGTGTGTAATCACTTCTTGTTCATTATTTCATTTTTACAATGAAGACTATAATAAACAGACTTTTGAAATCATGAAAAGAACGCACCAGAAATAATTGAAATAACAAAATAATGTTAATAAATGGGTGGAAGATTTTATAAGAATATTACGTAAGGTATTATAAACATGATTTTAGTTCTTTAATTATTTAATAACACTATTCAAACCATTATACAGTTGTTTTAAACATGTTTTAAGTAAGACAAACCTAAGGTAAGGAAATTCTTAACCCGATTTCAATTCTTTGGGTTAACCTTTTACTTCAATATTTATGTGGTATTAAAATTTTTTGTGTCATGAATTTTGTTTATATTATGTTTAATTATATTTATTTATAGTTTATATACATAAAACATCCACTCTATTAAGTCTAACATCAATTATGATATTTTTAAGGGGATTTTCTTTTAAAAACCTCTTTTAAAATTCTGTTTTACAAAATTCAAAAGCAATGTTTTTATGAAATTATTCATGTTGTATGATTATGTTTTGGTTCTTGGGAATTTTTTATGATTAATTTTGGGACCTATATTTCCCTCCAACTAATTGGGTATGATTATGTTGGAGGTCAGCCGTATCGTTATTCCATGTGTAACTGTGATGGTTACACCATAAGGTAGTCGTGAGGGTTACATTGTAAGGTGGTCCTGAGGGTTACATTGTAAGGTAGTCATGAGGGTTAAAAATGATATGGTATCCATGATGGTTACAATTTTAAGTAATTAATTCTCCAAGTTACCTACATGTTTTATTTATGTTCTCTATGTTTTCACAAAGTATGTATATGATACTTTATGGGTAAGAAGTATGTCTTGTGAAAATGATTTCATATGTTTAAAAGTATTTATAGACTAATGGATCCTTTACTTATTTTTATATCCCTTACTGGGATATTTTTCTCATCCCAAGTTTTTAAAATATTTTTCACAGTAATCCTTATGAGTTCAAAGGACAGTTAAGGTGCTAATGCAGATGAATCCATTTATTTATATCAGCTATTAATTTTTGTAAACTCTAATTCAATATATGTAAGTTGTTGTAAAATTATCCAGAACCATGACAAGGAAATGTCCTAATTTTTATAATGTACTGTGTATTTTTCAGTTATCTATTACACAAAAAAATACATAGCATGTTTTAGTATTGAATCTGGAAGTTCAGTTTCAGGGCTTTACAGTTGGTGTCAGAGGAACGGTCTAGACAACTTTGGAGATTAGAAGTTGTTATTTTTTTAGAAAAATTTAAGTGATAGTGTTTACTTTTAAACTTCTAGTTAATTAATTACATATAAGAAAATATTTTTTCATAATTATCAATATGTATATTCAGAAATATAAGTACAATGAACAAATTGCGATGGCACAATTCATTTAAGGTGGGGTAATGTAACATCCAGATATTTTAAAAGGAAACATTATGTGATTAAATGAACTAATAAATATTATGTGACCTTTATAAACTAACCATTAAATATAATTTTTCCGCTTCTCTGTTTGAATTTCGAAAAACTGACATACACAGTTGCGATCAGAAAGTTTTTTTGATTCTCATAGAACAGACTCATTTTTTGGGGAATGGTATCCTACCCTTATGAATAGTGACATACCCTTATTAATAGCAACATGACCCTTATAAATAGTAATGTATCCTTATGAATAGTAACATGACCCTATTGAATAATAATGTACCTTTATGAATGGTAACTTGAACCTTATAAATTGTAATATACTATTATAAATAGTAAATTGACCAATGAAATTATAAATAAAATTTATTCATTTTATAAGTTTCAATATGATATAAGTATTTCATCATATAATTAAATAAATATTTTAAAAATTATTGATTAATTGTTGGTATTTTTGTAAGTCATATATATTACAAATTTATTATTAATTTAATAATTTAAATGAAAATTTATTTTCATAAAATGTATTATCAAATAAGTATTTTTATTACTTATTATTATAATATAATTTTATGATATCTTGATTAAATTTTCAAGTTATTATAAAATGAGTTGTAGTTTTAAAATCGGTATTTTTTTAATAAATTATTATTTTATTTAAAAATTAAATTTCACATTTTTAGAAAATTATTTCAATAAAATGGATTTTCTTTTTTCATTATACATGTCTAAAAATATTTAGGGTAAATTGTTGAATTTGTCTATAATACCTTAATATTTGGTGAATAGTAAAAATGTGATTTTTTATAAAATATTGTATTTTTTTATGAAATTTCAAAGTCATAATTATGATATAAAATCTATTTAATTTATTGAATAACAAAATTATGATTTCATAAGAGTAATTTTGTATAGAAATGATTCAGAACGTTTTTGTTATAATTTTTTTCAAGATAGGTATACATATTATTATCAGTTCTGACGTAGTGCCTCCGCAGCATTGGCAATGTCAATTTAGGTTATTTATAAATACTAATTGAGTTATAAAGATTATTTTAAAGACTAGTTTATTAATTATTATGCATTATTTATTTATTTTTATATTAATTTAAAATTTTATAGTTATATAACAATTATCTTGTCCAAATACATGTGCAACGCTTGCGGAGGGCAAGAAAAGACAAAATAACAAATTTAAGAAGTTATTTTGACATATATATGAGAGAATATAAATAATTAATGAATATATAATTTTATTTTGAACCTAATTTAATTATTTTTATTATATTAATTTATTTCTAATTTTTATATATGAAATAATTAACATTAATGCATGTGCAACGCTAATGCAGTGCTTGGGCAAGCATAAGAAAAATAAATAAATTTTTTTATTAAATTTATAAGAATTTTTAATTGGTCTAAATTTTGGAAAAAACTTTTTAAATAATAAAATTTCAACCCTTATCATGTTTTTATTCGGATTTAGGATATTTTGGACCTACATGAATCACATTAGTCCCTTTATAATATTTTATTAAAAAGGATGACAACTTGTTCACACTATAACTTTTAATTTGTTTAGTATTTTAATGAATGGATTTACAGAGTATAACATAAATAAAGAATGTTTGGAAATATAAAACATTTATGTTTTCAATAGAAATTTATTTTTTATTTTTAGGTAATAAATAATGACATTAATTTCTTGAATAATATTGATGGAGTAAATATTTAATTAAAGAATAAATGAAATTGATGATTTTAAAAATAGTATAATAAATATAATTTGATATTTTTAAGTCATGTAACTATTTTATAGGTAAATATAATATTGATAAGATATAATAAAAATTTTAATTTGAATTGGAAACTTTATTTTTATGTGTTTAAAGTCTTAATTGTAAATAGTTTTTATTTTGAAAAAATTGTTTTCCATGAATAAAATATTTTATTAAATTATTTAAAAATCAAAAAAAATTATTGAACAGCTATAAAAACTATGATATTCAATAAAAAATGTAATCATATTTCTTTTAAGGTTTTTTTTAAGTCTTAAATCCTATAAAAAATTATTATATTTAATTAATTTTTGTAATTCCTATTTTACCCATCACCTAAATTATAAAAGGATGCTCTATCATTCACATATTTTCGTCACCTTAAGCCATATTTTTCATCTAAAATCTTCCAAATTACTTGATCCTCATCCCTTTCCACATTCTTGATCTCCTGTTCTCAGAAAAATACCACTTCTAAGATCCTTAAATAGGTTCTCATGGAGAAACTTTCAAGAAGTAAGACTCCTTCTTCTTCTCTTTTAATTTCTACTTCAATTATACCATACCCCCACTTATTTTCCAATGTTTCATGACAACTATAGTGTTACTTATATATTTTAGTGTTGTTGTGTTTATGGTATATCCATCATAAAATCTCTCATCTTCTCTTTTTTCTTAAATAAGAAAATCACCATCCATGGTGCATTAATTCACCACCTTCGTGGTTGATGATTTTTCATTTCCCTTTACCAAAATCATGGAAAGGTTAAATTCACTTGTAATTGTTCAAAATGACCAAAATATATGTATATATATACATATATGTAATCACTTTTGGTTCATTCTTTCATTTTTACAATGAAGACTATAATAAACAGAATTTTAAAATCATGAAAAGAACACACCTGAAACAATTGAAATAACAAAATTTTATTAATAAATGGGTGAAAATGTTATAACAAGATTATGTAAGGTATTATAAACATGAGTTTAGTAATTTAATTATTTAATAACACTATTCAAACCATTATATAGGAGTTTTAAACATGTTTTAAGTAAGACCAACCCGAGGTAAGGGAATTCTTAACCTGAATTCCATTCTTTGGGTTAACCTTCTACTTCAATATTTATGTGGTATTAAAATTGTTTGTGTCATGAATTTTGTTTATATAATTTTTCATTATTTGTATTTACAATTTATATACATAAAACATCCACTCTATTAAGGCTAACAACAATTATGATATTTGTAAGGGGATTTTCTTTAAAAACCCTCTTAAAATTCTATTTTACAAAATTCAAAAGTAATGTTTTTATACAATTATTCATATTGTATGATAATATTCTGGTTCTTGTTCATTTTTTATGATTAAGGGTGGGACTTATATTTCCCTCCAACTAATTGGGTATGATTAAGTTAGAGGTCCGCCCTATGGTTACTCCCTGTGTAACTGTGATGGTTACACAATATGGTAGTTGTGAGTGTTACATTGTAAGGTGGTCGTGAGGGTTGCATAGTAAGTTAGTCGTGAGGGTTACAAATGATATGGTAGTCATGGTGGTTTCAATTTTAATTAATTAATTCCCCAATTTACCTATATGTTTTATTTATGTTCTCTATGTTTTCACAAATATGTATATGATACTTTATGTGTAACAAGTATGTCTTGTGAAAATTCTTTCATATGTTTAAAAGTGTTTATGGACAAATAGTTACTTTACTTCTTTTTATATCCCTTACTAAGAAATTTTTTACATCCCAAGTTTTTAAAATGTTTTTAAATAAATCCTTAGAAGTTCAAAAGACAGTTAAGATGTTAATGTAGATGAATCCAGATATTTATATCAACTATTAATTTTTGTAAACTCTGATTCAATATATGTAAGTTGTTGTATAATTATGAAGAACCTTGACCAGAAAAGGTCCTCATTAGTATAATATACTCTATATTTTTTAGTTATCTATTATACAAAAAAATACATAACATGTTTTAGTACTGAATCTGGATATTTGGTTTCAGGGCTTTATAGTTAGTATTAGAGGAACAATCTAGACAACTATGGAGATTAGATGTTGTCATTTTTTTGAAAAATTTAAGTGATAGTGTTTACTTTTAAACTTTTAGTTAATTAAGTACATATAATAAAATATTTTTTCATAATTATCAATATGTATATTCATAAATATAAGTACAATGAATGAATTGCGAGGGCGCATTTCATTTAAGGCGGGGATAACGTATAATACTGATATTTTAAAAGGAAACTCTATGTCCTTAAGTGAACTCCTAAATATTATATGACCTTTATAAACTAACCATTAAACATATTTTTTTCCGCTTCTCTGTTTTGAATTTTGAAAAACGGACATACACAGTTACAATCTGTAAGTTTTTTGGATTCTCATAGTACAAACTCAATTTTTCGTGAATAGAATCCTACCCTTATGAATAGTAACATACCCTTGTTAATAGTAATGTACCCTTATGAATAGAAACATGACCCTTATAAATAGTAATATACCCTTATGAATAGTAACATGACCCTAATGAATAATAACATACCTTTATGAATAGTAACTTGAACCTTATGAATTGTTATGTACCTTTATGAATAGTAAATTGAACAATGAAATTATAAATAAAATTTGTCCATCTTATAAGTTTCAATATGATATAATTATGTCATAATATAAGTAAATAAATATTTTAAAAAATATTGACAAAGTGTTTGTATTTTTGTAAGTCATATATATTACAAATTTATGATTAATTTAATAAGTTAAATGAATATTTAATTTCATAAAATGTATTATTAAATAATTATTTTTATTACTTTTGATTATAAGATAATTTTATGATACCTTTATTAAATTTTCAAGGTCTTATAAAATGAGTTATAGTTTTAAAATTGTTATTTTTCAAATAAATTATTATTTTATTTGAAAATTAAATTTCTCATTTTTAGAAAATTATTTTGTTAAACTAGAGTTCTTTTTTGAATTACACATGTCTAAAAATAGTTAGGGTGAATTTTTGGGATTTTTCTGGAATACTTTAATATTTAGTGAATAGTAAAAAATACGGATTTTTAAAAAATACAATATTTTTTATGAAATATCAAAGTCATACTTATGATATAAAATCTATCTAATTCATGAATAACTAAATTATGATTTCATATGAGTAATTTTTTATAGAAATTATTCAGAATATTTTTTTATAATTTTTTCAAAATAGGTATAAAAATTATTTTCAATGCCGATGCATTGCCTGCGTAGAATTGCCATGGTAAATTTTGGTTATTTATAAATACCAATTGAGTACTAAAAATTATTTTAAAGAATAATTTATTAATTATTTTGTATTATTTATGTTTTTTGGATGTTAATTTCTAATTTTATAGTTATATAACAATTATCATTTCCAAATGCATGTGCAACGCTTGTGGAGGGAAAGAAAACACTAAATAATAAATTTAAGAAGTTATTTGACATATATATGTGTGAATATAAATAATTACTGAATATTGAATTTTATTTTGAACATAATTTAATTATTTTTATGATATTAATTTATTTTTAATTTTTATATATGAAATAATTAACATTAATGCATGTGTAATGCTGATGTAGTTCGTGTGCAAGCATAAGAAAAATAAATAAAATGTTTTTATTAAAATTATAAGAATTATTAAATGATCTAAATTTTAGGTAAAACATTTTATATAATCAAATGTAGACCCTTATCATGTTTTTATTTGTATTTGGGATATTTTGGACCCTCATGGATCACATTAGTCCCTTTATACTATTTTATTAAAAATGATGACAACTTGTTCACACTATAACTTTCAATTTGTTTAATATTTTAATGAATGGTTTTACCGAATATTATTTCATAAATAAATATTTTTTTGAAATCTAAAACATTTATCTTTCTCATAGAATTTTTTTTTTAATTTTTGGGTAATAAATAATAACATTAATTGCTCAACAATATTGATGCAGTAAATATTTAATTGAAGAATAAATAAAATTAATGATTTAAAAAATAGTAAAATAAATATAATTTGATATTTTTAAGTCATGTCACTATTACTATATGTAAATATAATATTAATAATATATAATAAAAAATTTAATTCGAATTGGAAACTTTTTTTTGATTTGTTTAAAATATTAATTGTGAATAGTTTTTATTTTGACAAAATTATTTTCCATGAATAAAATATTTTATTAAATTAATTATAAATCAAAAAACATTATATAAAAAGTTTAAAAATTATTAGATTCCATATAAAATGTAATACCCTCTCTTTTTAGTCTTTTTTTAACTCTTAAACCCTACAAAAAACTATTATATTTAATTAATTTGAGTAATTCCTATGTTACCCCTCACCACAATTATAAAAGGAGGCTCCCTCATTCATATATTTTCATCACCTAAAGCCATATTGTTCATATAAATGATACCAAATTCCATTCTCCTCATCCATTTACACATTCCTGAGCTCCTCATCTCACAAAAATACCACTTCCAAGATCCTTAAAGAGGTTCTCAATGAGGAACTTTCAAGAAGTAAGGTTCCTTCTTCTTCTCTGTTAATTTCTTCTTCACTTATACCTAACCCAAACCTTTTTTACAATGTTTCATGACAACTAAAATGTTACTTATATACTTTAGTTTTATTTTTTTTATGGTATATGCATCATAAAATCTCTCATCTTCTCTTTTTTATTAAATAAGGAAATCATTGTTCGTGGTGCGTTAATTTACCACCTTCGTGGATGATGATTTTTCATTTCCCTTTACCAAGATCATGGAAAGGTTAAAGTCACATGTAATTGTTCAAAATTACCTATATATATATATATATTTGTGTGTGTGTGTAATCACTTCTTTTTCATTATTTCATTTTTACAATGAAGACTATAATAAACAGACTTTTGAAATCATGAAAAGAACGCACCAGAAATAATTGAAATAACAAAATAATGTTAATAAATGGGTGGAAGATTTTATAAGAATATTACGTAAGGTATTATAAACATGATTTTAGTTCTTTAATTATTTAATAACACTATTCAAACCATTATACAGTTGTTTTAAACATGTTTTAAGTAAGACAAACCTAAGGTAAGGAAATTCTTAACCTGATTTCAATTCTTTGGGTTAACCTTTTACTTCAATATTTATGTGGTATTAAAATTTTTTGTGTCATGAATTTTGTTTATATTATGTTTAATTATATTTATTTATAGTTTATATACATAAAACATCCACTCTATTAAGTCTAACATCAATTATGATATTTTTAAGGGGATTTTCTTTTAAAAACCTCTTTTAAAATTCTGTTTTACAAAATTCAAAAGCAATGTTTTTATGAAATTATTCATGTTGTATGATTATGTTTTGGTTCTTGGGAATTTTTTATGATTAATTTTGGGACCTATATTTCCCTCCAACTAATTGGGTATGATTATGTTGGAGGTCAGCCGTATCGTTATTCCATGTGTAACTGTGATGGTTACACCATAAGGTAGTCGTGAGGGTTACATTGTAAGGTGGTCCTGAGGGTTACATTGTAAGGTAGTCATGAGGGTTAAAAATGATATGGTATCCATGATGGTTACAATTTTAAGTAATTAATTCTCCAAGTTACCTACATGTTTTATTTATGTTCTCTATGTTTTCACAAAGTATGTATATGATACTTTATGGGTAAGAAGTATGTCTTCTGAAAATGATTTCATATGTTTAAAAGTATTTATAGACTAATGGATCCTTTACTTATTTTTATATCCCTTACTGGGATATTTTTCTCATCCCAAGTTTTTAAAATATTTTTCACAGTAATCCTTATGAGTTCAAAGGACAGTTAAGGTGCTAATGCAGATGAATCCATTTATTTATATCAGCTATTAATTTTTGTAAACTCTAATTCAATATATGTAAGTTGTTGTAAAATTATCCAGAACCATGACAAGGAAATGTCCTAATTTTTATAATGTACTGTGTATTTTTCAGTTATCTATTACACAAAAAAATACATAGCATGTTTTAGTATTGAATCTGGAAGTTCAGTTTCAGGGCTTTACAGTTGGTGTCAGAGGAACGGTCTAGACAACTTTGGAGATTAGAAGTTGTTATTTTTTTAGAAAAATTTAAGTGATAGTGTTTACTTTTAAACTTCTAGTTAATTAATTACATATAAGAAAATATTTTTTCATAATTATCAATATGTATATTCAGAAATATAAGTACAATGAACAAATTGCGATGGCACAATTCATTTAAGGTGGGGTAATGTAACATCCAGATATTTTAAAAGGAAACATTATGTGATTAAATGAACTACTAAATATTATGTGACCTTTATAAACTAACCATTAAATATAATTTTTCCGCTTCTCTGTTTGAATTTCGAAAAACGGACATACACAGTTGCGATCAGAAAGTTTTTTGGATTCTCATAGAACAGACTCATTTTTTGGGGAATGGTATCCTACCCTTATGAATAGTGACATACCCTTATTAATAGCAACATGACCCTTATAAATAGTAATGTATCCTTATGAATAGTAACATGACCCTATTGAATAATAATGTACCTTTATGAATGGTAACTTGAACCTTATAAATTATAATATACTATTATAAATAGTAAATTGACCAATGAAATTATAAATAAAATTTATTCATTTTATAAGTTTCAATATGATATAATTATTTCATAATATAAGTAAATAAATATTTTAAAAAATATTGATTAAGTGTTGGTATTTTTGTGAGTCATATATATTACAAATTTATTATTAATTTAATAATTTAAATGAAAATTTATTTTCATAAAATGTATTATCAAATAAGTAGTTTTATTACTTATTATTATACTATAATTTTATGATATCTTGATTAAATTTTCAAGTTATTATAAAATGAGTTGTAGTTTTAAAATCGTTATTTTTTTAATAAATTATTATTTTATTTAAAAATTAAATTTCACATTTTTAGAAAATTATTTCAATAAAATGAATTTTCTTTTTCATTATACATGTCTAAAAATATTTAGGGTAAATTTTTGAATTTGTCTATAATACCTTAATAATTGGTGAATAGTAAAAAATGTGATTTTTTATAAAATATTGTATTTTTTTATGAAATCTCAAAGTCATAATTATGATATAAAATCTATTTAATTTATTGAATAAAAAAATTATGATTTCATAAGAGTAATTTTGTATAGAAATGATTCCGAACATTTTTGTTATAATTTTTTTCAAGATAGGTATACATATTATTATCAGTGCTGACGCAGTGCCTCTGCAGCATTGGAAATGCCAATTTAGGTTATTTATAAATACTAATTGAGTTATAAAGATTATTTTAAAGACTCATTTAATAATTATTATGCATTATTTATTTATTTTTATATTAATTTGTAATTTTATAGTTATATAACAATTATCTTGTCCAAATACATGTGCAACCCTTGCGGAGGGAAAGAAAAGACAAAATAACAAATTTAAGAAGTTATTTTGACATATATATGAGCGAATATAAATAATTAATGAATATATAATTTTATTTTGAACCTAATTTAATTATTTTTATTATATTAATTTTTTTCTAATTTTTATATATGAAATAATTAACATTAATGCATGTGCAACGCTAATGCAGTGCTTGGGCAAGCATAAGAAAAATAAATAAAATGTTTTTATTAAATTTATAAGAATTGTTAATTGATCTAAATTTTGGAAAAAACTTTTTATACAATAAAATTTCAACCCTTATCATGTTTTGATTCGGATTTGGGATATTTTGGACCTACATGGATCACATTAGTCCCTTTATAATATTTTATTAAAAAGGATGACAACTTGTTCACACTATAAATTTTAATTTGTTTAGTATTTTAATGAATGGATTTACAGAGTATAACATAAATAAATAATGTTTGGAAATATAAAACATTTATGTTTTCAATAGAAATTTATTTTTAATTTTTAGGTAATAAATAATGACATTAATTTCTTGAATAATATTGATGGAGTAAATATTTAATTAAAGAATAAATGAAATTGATGATTTTAAAAATAGTATAATAAATATAATTTGATATTTTTAAGTCATGTAACTATTTTATAGGTAAATATAATATTGATAAGATATAATAAAAATTTTAATTTGTATTGGAAACTTTGTTTTGATGTGTTTAAAGTCTTAATTGTAAATAGTTTTTATTTTGAAAAAAAAAATCCATGAATAAAATATTTTATTAAATTATTTAAAAATAAAAAAAAAATTATTGAACAGCTATAAAAACTATGATATTAAATCAAAAATTTAATCCTATTTCTTTTAAGGTTTTTTTTAAGTCTTAAATCCTATAAAAATTATTATATTTAATTAATTTTGGTAATTCCTATTTTACCCATCACCTAAATTATAAAAGGATGCTCCATCATTCACATATTTTCATCACCTTAAGCCATATTTTTCATCTAAAATCTTCTAAATTCCTTGATCCTCATCCCTTTCCACATTCTTGAGCTCCTGTTCTCACAAAAATACCACTTCTAAGATCCTTAAATAGGTTCTCATGGAGGAACTTTCAAGAAGTAAGGCTCCTTCTTCTTCTCTTTTAATTTCTACTTCACTTATACCATACCCCCACTTATTTTCCAATGTTTCATGACAACTACAGTGTTACTTATATATTTTAGTGTTGTTTTATTTATGGTATATCTATCATAAAATCTCTCATCTTCTCTTTTTTCTTAAATAAGGAAATCACCATCCATGGTGCATTAATTCACCACCTTCGTGGTTGATGATTTTTCATTTCCCTTTACCAAAATCATGGAAAGGTTAAATTCACATGTAATTGTTAAAAATGACCTAAATATATGTATATATATACATATATGTAATCACTTTTGGTTCATTCTTTCATTTTTACAATGAAGACTATAATAAACAGAATTTTAAAATCATGAAAAGAACACACCTGAAACAATTGAAATAACAAAATATTATTAATAAATGGGTGAAAATGTTATAACAAGATTATGTAAGGTATTATAAACATGAGTTTAGTAATTTAATTATTTAATAACACTATTTAAACCATTATATAGAAGTTTTAAACATGTTTTAAGTATGACCAACCCGAGGTAAGGGAATTCTTAACCTGATTTCCATTCTTTGGGTTAACCTTCTACTTCAATATTTATGTGGTATTAAAATTGTTAGTGGCATGAATTTTATTTATATAATTTTGAATTATTTTTATTTACAATTTATATACATAAAACATCCACTCTATTAAGGCTAACAATAATTATGATATTTGTAAGGGTCTTTTCTTTAAAAACCCTCTTAAAATTCTATTTTACAAAATTCAAAAGTAATGTTTTTATACAATTATTCATATTGTATGATTATATTTTGGTTCTTGGTCATTTTTTATGATTAAGGGTGGGACTTATATTTCCCTCCAACTAATTGGGTATGATTAAGTTGGAGGTCCTCCCTATGGTTACTCCCTGTATAACTATGATGGTTACACAATATGGTAGTTGTGAGTGTTAAATTGTAAGGTGGTCATGAGGGTTGCATTGTAAGTTAGTCGTGAGGGTTACAAATGATATGGTAGTCATGTTGGTTTCAATTTTAATTAATTAATTCCCCAATTTACCTATATGTTTTATTTATGTTCTCTATGTTTTCACAAAGTATGTATATGATACTTTATGTGTAACATGTATGTCTTGTGAAAATTCGTTCATATGTTTAAAAGTGTTTATGGACTAATAGTTACTTTACTTCTTTTTATATCCCTTACTAAGCAATTTTTTACATCCCAAGTTTTTTAAATGTTTTTAAAGAAATCCTTAGAAGTTCAAAAGACAGTTAAGATGTTAATGCAGATGAATCCAGATATTTATATCAACTATTAATTTTTGTAAACTCTGATTCAATATATGTAAGTTGTTTTCCAATTATGAAGAACCTTGACCATAAAAGGTCCTCATTCGTATAATATACTCTATATTTTTTAGTTATCTATTATACTAAAAAACACATAACATGTTTTAGTACTGAATCTGGATATTTGGTTTCAGGGCTTTATAGTTAGTATTAGAGGAACAATCTAGACAACTATGGAGATTAGATGTTGTCATTTTTTTGAAAAATTTAAGTGATAGTGTTTACTTTTAAACTTGTAGTTAATTAAGTACATATAATAAAATATTTTTTCATAATTATCAATATGTATATTCAGAAATATAAGTACAATGAATGAATTGCGAGGGCGCATTTCATTTAAGGCGGGGATAACGTATAATACTGATATTTTAAAAGCAAACACTATGTCCTTAAATGAACTCCTAAATATTATATGACCTTTATAAACTAACCATTAAACATAATTTTTTCGCTTCTCTGTTTTGAATTTTGAAAAACGGACATACATAGTTGGAATCAGTAAGTTTTTTGGATTCTCATAGTACAAACTCAATTTTTGGTGAATAGAATCCTACCCTTATGAATAGTAACATACCCTTGTTAATAGTAATGTACCCTTATGAATATAAACATGACCCTTATAAATAGTAATTTACCCTTATGAATAGTAACATGACCCTAATGAATAATAACGTACCTTTATGAATAGTAACTTGAACTTTATGAATTGTTATGTACCTTTATGAATAGTAAATTGAACAATGAAATTATAAATAAAATTTATCCATCTTATAAGTTTCAATATGATATAATTATGTCATAATATAAGTAAATAAATATTTTAAAAAATATTGATAAAGTGTTTGTATTTTTGTAAGTCATATATATTACAAATTTATGATTAATTTAATAATTTAAATGAATATTTATTTTCATAAAATGTATTATTAAATAATTATTTTTATGATTTTTTATTATAAGATAATTTTATGATACCTTTATTAAATTTTCAAGGTCTTCTAAAATGAGTTATAGTTTTAAAATTGTTATTTTTCAAATAAATTATTATTTTATTTAAAAATTAAATTTCTCATTTTTAGAAAATTATTTTGTTAAAATAGAGTTATTTTTTGAATTATACATGTCTAAAAATAGTTAGGGTGAATTTTTGGGATTTTTCTGGAATACTTTAATATTTGGTGAATAGTAAAAAATACGGTTTTTTATAAAATACAATATTTTTTTCTGGAATACTCTTGCGGAGGGTAAGAAAAGGCAAAAAAAATTAAGAAGTTATTTTAAAATATATATGAGTGTATATAAATAATTAATGAATATGGAATTTTATTTTAAACCTGATTTAATTATTTTTATGATATTAATTTATTTTTAATTTTTATATATGAAATAATTAACATTAATGCATGTGAAACACTGATACAGTGCTTTTGCAAGCATAAGAAAAATAAATAAAATATTTTTATTAAAATTATAAGAATTATTAAATGATCTAAATTTTTGATAAAACATTTTATATAATTAAATGTCGACCCTTATCATATTTTTATTTTTATTTGGGATATTTTGGACCCATATAGATCACATTAGTCCTTTTATACTATTTTATTAAAAAGGATGGAAATTTTTTTTTGAGAAAAGTGGGCTCTGGGGCCCTTGTATTATGTCAAAGCAAGATTACACAAGTCAAAAAGAGGGAATTTTACATTTATCACAAAGTAAAAGGGGTAACATGTAACTAGGGGGAGTGGTTGAATGGAGACATCCTTTAGCATTGACCCCTTTGTTGGAAATCCCATCAGCAATATAGTTGGCTTCTCTGAAGGCATGAGTAATGATGTAGTTCATTTTGGAAAGTCTTTCCAAGCATATCACCCACTTTGCAGTTAGCTTCCAAACCAAGTGTATCTGGACTTTTTTTATCGCTTATACAAGAGTGGATGAGTCACACTCTAGCCATATGAACCTCCATGCTCTTTTATGAGCAAGGTCAAAAACCATTATAAGTCCCTTCATTTCTGCTTCCAGTGTAGTTATTATGCCACAAGTGTCATATAGCTATTCAATCACATCTTCATATTGGTCTCTGAAAATTGCACCATAACCTGATGGGCCTGGGTTGCCTCTAGAGGCCTCATCAGTATTGCATTTTATCCAACTAGAAAAAGGGGGCATCCAAAAAACCTCCAATGTACCACGGGGAATTGGGAAATTACCTGGAACCTACAACCTTGTTAGGATCAGAAGTTCAGCAACTGATTCATAGCATTTTTCAGAATGTAGAAAATTAGTGGGCTTCACTGCAGCATGTATGTTGCCCATTTCTAGATCGACATGGAGGCGCACCCTATTGTGGATAGCTGTATTCCTACTCTTCCATATGAAGTAAATCAGTTCAGTACATGCAACCCTTAGGAGTACTGTGAGCTGCTTTGAGAGCATTGTGTGGTGAATTTCTGTAATAAGAGTACATACTGAATCTGTTTGCTACAACCAAATATCAAAAATCTAGAGCATATGTTTCCATAGAGTAGAAGCCATTTTTCATCTCATAAAAAGTTGATTCACATCCTCATGGTTCTAATTTCATAAAACACATTTAGACCACAGAGAAATACCAACTCGTTGCGGGTTCACATCCACCGGTAGTTTGTTGGACATCAGTCGGCAAATGAGTGTGTACCTAGAGGGAGCCATCCACTTTTTGTTCCATTCACCAATCCACTGTGTATCACCATGCAGAAGATTTTTGTATAAGCTCTTCGAGTCAAGGATTTTATTTGATGACCCCCTCCCAGATAAGCAGATCTTCTTGACTTATAAAATCATAGTTTGTAACAATGGAGGCAATGTCAGGCGGAACTGAATCCAAGCATTCCAGTTGGTCCCGTATGCTGATATTGTGATTAATACCACTATCCTCATTTGTAACTCTATTAGTGAGTGGGACACCTATCCATTTTTCATACCAAAATCTTAAATAAGAGTGCATACCAGCAATCCAGTGGGCATTTGTGATGATTTTTTGGAAGATAAGTTTGATTCCAATCCATGCTGAGGACTCCAAGTAGCATCTGTTTCCTGAGAGGAGTCTCTCAATGAATCTGCTTATAAGGAAATCTAGATCAGGATATTTTTTATTTAATATCTTCCATATGAACTTTTCTTGCAAGGATTGATTGAAGAACTTCAAATTTTTAATGCCTAGTCCTCCAAGATTGTGAGGCAGACAACATTTTTTCCACGAGGCGGTGATGATTCTCTTTTCATTAATACTTACACTCCAAACAAAATTTTTCATCATTGTATTAAATTTTCTAAGGATAGGTATAGGTCATAGATAAACCATAAATGAGTACACAAGTTTTTAGATGACCACATTCTTGACAAGGAAAATGCGACCTACCATTGAAAGAGACTTCCCCTTCCAAGAAGCAAGAGATCTTCGAATCTGATCAAGTGCATTTGAGAAGTGCACTGTACGAGGTTTTCCCCAGAACAAGGGAACACCTGGGTAGAAAAAAGGTAATGACCCCTCCTTCAATCCAAAGTCATGGATGAGACTAGCTTTTCTAGATTTGTAATACTCTTCCCAAAATAAATAAAGGATTTGTCCCAATTGGTTGCTTGACCTGAAACATTTTCATAATGTTGGAGAGCCTTTATTATATTGTTGATGTTTCTCTTATCCCACCACGTGAAAATGACAATGTCATCAGAAAATAATAGATGGGAGGGGAAGATATACCTCGGGCATCTCTAATGCTCTTCAAGTCATCCATATGAACTATATCCAGTAGAATCCTGCTTAGGTAGTCTTCTACGATGGAAAATAGAATTGGTGAAAGCAGATCCCCCTGTCTCACCCCCTTGAGAATGTGAAATATCTCTCTAGAGACCCATTGATTAGGATGGAGATGCTTACTGAACCAAGAAGCACCCTTACCCATTGAATGAAAGTCACGCTAAAGCCAAAACTATATAAAATGCTACCACTGAACCCCCAATCCATTGTGTTAAAGGCTTTTTTATATCAATTTTGAGAGCAATGTTCCCTCCTCGAGTGGGTTTCCTGAGAAGGTTCATGCACTCTGAAGCGGTGATCAAACGATCTTGGATATTTCTTCCTTTAACAAATCCAAACTGGTTCCAAGTGATAATTTTCTCTGTGACGTGAGCAAGTCTTGTGGCAAGGATTTTTGCAATCACATTATGTATTGTGTTGACTAGGGAAACCAGCCTGAATTGACCTATCTCACTTTCATTCTCAATCTTTTCTATAAGGGAAATGAACTGAGCATTGAAACCTTGGGGAAACATTCCACCCTTGAAAAAATGCTTGATAAGCTGACTAACCTCATTCTAAATAGTTTCCCAATATCTTTGAAATAAATGATTGGTGAACCCATCCGGTCCCAGGGAACTATATTTTTAAGACCAAACACAGCCGCTTTGATCTCAAAGTCTATTATCATTGAGGTAAGGACATGGTTGTCTTCGTCTATGATCAATCTTGGGATTAGGTTTTCCATTAACATCTCAGTCCTTGGGGGACCGTTGAAGAGATTCTTGTAAAACTAGACGATATGGTCAGATAGCTCTTTCCTTTTCTCTAAAACTAGATCTCTATCTTTGAGAAGAGAGAGGGGCCTATTTGCTCTTCAAACCCTTTGAAGGGTATTGAAGAATTTTGTATTTCTATCCCCATCGGAAAGCCACTTGGTTTTGAAGATTTTTTTCTTGATACTGTATCTGATCCTTATGAGGTGCAGAAGCTTATTTGAGATTTCAACCTCTTTTTCCATGTCACTACAGAAGTTATCCATAGTGTTTGCTTCCTGAATATCATGAAGAGTTCATTCTAGTCCATCGATTTCAGCATCCATTGAACTAAATTTGTTCTTGATCCAATATTTCAGCCTTACTTTTATCATTTTCAGTTTATTGATACATAACATAGTACTCCCATTGATAGTTCCCGGACCCCAAGTGTCCTGGATTATTGTTGAGCATTTCAAAAGAGAGGCCCATGCATTGTTAAACATGAAAGGAATTGGGAGTTTCCCTGCACTATTGAGAAAACTTAGTAGAATTGGGTGGTGGTCCGAGTTATGCTTGGACAAGGTGACACAAGAAATAGATTTCAAAACCATAAGGGAGGAATTATTGACAAAATCTCTGTCAATCCTGCTGGCTCTCATACCATTGTAATGTCGCCTATAACAAGTAAATTTTTCCCCAGTGAGGTTGATTTCATTCAGCCTCGTCACCTCTATGTAATCCCTGAAATCTCAAATTGAGGTGGCATTGGTAATAGGTCCAATGTTTTCATCTGCATTCAAGATGGAATTGAAGTCCCCTATAATAATCCATGGCTCTACTATCGAAATTGAGAGCTGTTTAATGTGGCTCCAGAGTAACTTTCAATTTGTTCACATTATAACTTTCAATTGGTTTAATATTTTAATGAATGTTTTTACATAATAGTATTTTATAAATAAATACTTTTTTGAAATCTAAAACATTTATATTTCTCCTATAAATTTATTTTTAATTTTTAGGTAATAAATAATGACATTAATTTCTTAAACAATATTGATTCATTAAATATTTAATTAAATAATAAATCAAATTAATGATTTTAAAAATAGTAAAATAAATATAATTTGATATTTTTAATCCATGTAACTATTTCTATAGGTAAATATAATATTCATAAGATATAATAAAAAATTAAATTTGAATTGGAAACTTTGTTTTTATGTGTTTAAAGTCTTAATTGTGAATAGTTTTTATTTTGACAAAATTCTTTTCCATGAATAAAATATTTTATTAAATTATTTAAAAATCACAAAAAAAATATTGAACAAGTAGAAAAATTATGATATTCCATCAAAAATGTAATACCCTTTATTTTTAGTCTTTTTTAACTCTTAAACCCTATAAAATAATTATATTTAGTTAATTTGAGTAATTCATATGTTACCCCTCACCTCAATTATAAAAGGAGGCTCCCTCATTCACATATTTTAATCACCTCAAGCCATCTTGTTCATCTAAATGCTGTAAAATTCTCTTATAATCATCCCTTTCCACATTCTTGAGCTCCTGGTATCACAAAAATACCACTTCCAAGATCCTTAAAGAGGTTCTCGAGGAGGAACTTTCAAGAAGTAAGGTTCCTTCTTCTTCTATTTTAATTTCATCTTCACTTATACCTTTACCCCACCTCATATCCAATTTTTCTTGACAACTAAAGTTTTTCTTATATACTGGAGTGTTTTTTTTATGGTATATGCATCAAAAAATCTCTCATCTTCTCCTTTTTCTGAAATAACGAAATCACCGTCCATGGTGCGTTAATTCACCACCTTCGTGGATAATGATTTTTCATTTCCCTTTACCAAAATCATGGAAAGGTTAAATTCACATGTAATTGTTAAAAATTAACTAAATATATATATAAGTAATAACTTTTGGTTCATTCTTTCATTTTGATAAGGAAGACTATAATCAACGGACTTTTGAAGTCATGAAAAGAACACACCTGAAACAATTGAAATAACAAAATATTGTTAATAAATGGGTGGAAAATGTTATAAGAAGATTATGTAGGGTATTATAAACATTATTTTAGTTCTGTAATTATTTAATAACACTATTCAAACCATTATACATGAGGTTTAAACATGTTTGAAGTAAGACAAACCCGAGGTAAGGGAATTCTTAAACCGATTTCCATTCTTTGGGTTAACCTTCTACTTCAATATTTATGTGGTATTAAAACTGTTTATGTGAAGAATTCTGTTTATATTATGTTGAATTATTTTTATTTACAGTGTATATATATAAAACATAAACTTTATTAATGCTAACATTAATTATGATATTTTTAAGGGTCTTTTCTTTTAAAATACTCTTTTAAAATTCTGTTTTACAAAATTCAAAAGAAATGTTTTTATGAAATTATTCATGTTGTATGGTTATGTTATGGTTCTTGGGAATTGTTTATGATTAAGGGTGGGACCTATATTTCCCTCTAATGAATTGGGTATATATTTTTTGTAGGTCGGTCGTATGGTTACTCCATGTGTAACTATGATGGTTACACCATAAGGTAGCCATGAGGGTTACATTGTAAGGTGTTCGTGAGGGTTACATTGTAAGGTAGTTGTGAGGGTTACAAATTATATGGTAGCCATGATGGTTACAATTGTAAGTAATTAATTCCCCAATTTACCTATATGTTTTATTTATGTTATCTATGTTTTCACAAAGTATATGATACTTTATGGGTAAGTAGTATTTCTTGTGAAAATTATTTCATATGTTTAAAAGTATTTATGGACTAACAGTTCCTTTACATATTTTTATATCCCTTACTAAGATATTTATCTCATCCAAAGTTTTTAAAATGTTTTTCGTAAGAATCCTTTGAAGTTCAAAGGACGATTAAGGTTATAATGCAGATGAATCCAGTTATTTATATCAGCAGTTAATTTTTGTAAACTCTGATTCAATATATGTAAGTTGTTGTCTAATTCTCTAGAACCTAGACCAGAAAAGGTCCTCATTTGTATAATATACTGTGCATTTTTCAGTTATATATTATACAAAAAAAATTCACAACATGTCTTAGTACTGAATCCAGAAGTGTGGGTTCAAGTCTTTATAGCTTGTATCAAAGGAATGGTCTAGACATCTTTAGAGATTAGATGTTGTCATTTTTTAAAGAAAAATTTAAGTGATAGTGTTTACTTTTAAACTTCTAGTTAATTAATTACATATAAGAAAATAGTTTTTCATAATTATCCATATGTATATTCAGAAATATAAGTATAATGAGCGAATTGTGAGGGTGTTATTCATTTAAGGTGTGGATAATGTAAAATCCCGATATTTTAAAAAGAAACACTATGTGCTTAAATGAACTGCTAAATATTATGTGACCTTTATAAACTAACCATTAAACATAATTTTGTCTCTTATCTATTTTGAATTTTGAAAAAAGGACATACACGGTAGTGATTAGTAAGATTTTTGGATTCTCATAAAACAAACTCAATTTTTGGTAATTGGTAACCTACCCTTATGAGTAGTAACATATCCTTATAAATAGTATTGTACCCTTATAAATAGAAAAATAAACCTTATAAATAGTAATGTACAATTATGAATAATAACATGACCCTAATGAATAGTAATATACCTTTATGAATAGTAACTTGAACCTTCTGAATAGTAATGTACCCTTATGAATAGTAAATTAACCAATGAAATTATAAATAAAATTTATACATTTTATAAGTTTCAATATTATATAATTATTTCATAATATAGGTAAATAAATATTTTAAAATTATATATTAAGTGTTGGTATTTTTGTAAGTCATATATTACAAATTTATAATTAATTTAATAATTTAAATGGAAATTTATTTTCATAAAATGTATTATTAAATAATTATTTTTATGACTTATTATTATAAGATAATTTTATGAGACCTTGATTAAATTTTCAAGGTTTTATAAAATGAGTTATAGTTTTAAAATTATTATTTTGCGAATAAATTATTATTTTATTTAAAATTTAATTTCTCATTTTTAGAAAATTATTTTGATAAATTGGAGTTCATTTTTGAATTATACATGTTTAAAAATAGTTATGTTGAATTTTTGGGATTTTTTTAGAATACTTTAATATTTGGTGAATATTAAAAAATACGGTTTTTTATAAAATACAAAAAAAATTATAAAATTTATAATTTATAATTATAATATAAAATCTATTTAATTTATTTAATAAATAAATTTTTATTTCATAAGATTAATTTTGTAAATAAATGATTCAGAAAATTTTTGTTATAGTTTTTTTCAAGATAGGTATACATATTATTATCAGTACTAACGCAGTGTCTGCGCAGCATTGATAATGTCAATTTTGGTTATTTATAAATACTAATTGAGTTCTAAAAATTATTTTTAAGAGTATTTTATTAATTATTATGTATTATTTATGTTTTTTGGATATTAATTTATAATTTTATAGTTATATAATAGTTATCTTGTCCAAATGCATGTGCAACTCTTGTAGAGGGCAAGAAAAGACAAAATAACAAATTTAAGAAGTTATTTTGACATATATATGGATAAACATAAATAATTAATGAGTCTAGAACTTTATTTTGAACCTAATTTAAATATTTTTATGATATTAATTTATATTTAATTTTTATATATGAAATAAATAACATTAATGCATGTGCAACGCTAATGCAGTGCTTGTGCAAGCATAAAAAAAATCAATAAAATATTTTTATTAAAATTATAAGAATTATTAAATGATCTAAATTGAGGATAAAACATTTTAAATAATAAAATTATACCCTTATCATGTTTTTATTTGGATTTGGGATATTTTGGGCCCACATGGATCACATTAGTCCCTTTATACTATTTTATTAAAAAGGATGACAACTTGTTCACACTATAACTTTCAATTTGTTTAATATTTTAATGAATGGTTTTATAGAATATTATTTCATAAATAAATAATATTTTAAAATCTAAAACATTTATCTTTCTCATAGAAATTTATTTTTAATTTTTAGGTAATAAATAATGACATTAATTGCTTGAAAAATATTGATCGGTAAATATTTAATTAAAGAATATTCAAATTAATGATTTTAAAAATAGTAAAATAAATATAATTTGATATTTTTAAGTCATGTAACTATTTATATAGGTAAATAAAATATTCATAAGATATAATAAAAATTTTAATTCTAATTTTAAACTTTTTTTGATGTGTATAAAGTCTCAATTGGGAATACTTTTTATTTTGAAAAAAATTGTTTTCCGTGAATAAAATATTTTATTAAATTATTTAAAAATCACAAAAAATTATTGAACAACTCCAAAAATTATGATATTCTATAAAAAATGTAATCCACTTTCTTTTAAGTTTTTTTTTTAAGTCTTAAACCCTATAAAAATTGTTATAATTAATTAATTTGAGTAATTCCTATGTTACCCATCACCTCAATTATAAAAGGACGCTCCCTAATTCACATGTTTTCATAACCTAAAGCCATATTTTTCATCTAAAATCTTCCAAATTCCCTCCTCCTCATCCCTTTCTACATTCTTGAGCTCCTGGTCTCACAAAAATTCCACTTACAAGATCCTTAAAGAGGTTCTCAAGGAGGAACTTTCAAGAATTAAGGTTCCTTCTTCTTCTCTTTTAATTTGTTCTTTAGTTGTACCTTACCCCAACCTCTTTTAAAATGTTTCATGACAAATACAGAGTTACATATATACTGTAATTTTTTCTTTGTTTATGGTATATGCATCATAAAATCTTTTATCTTCTCTTTTTTCTTAAATAACAAAATCATTGTCTGTGGTGCGTTAATTCACCACCTTCGTGGATGATGATTTTTCATTTCCCTTTACCAAAATCATGGAAAGGTTAAATTCACTTTTAGTTGTTCAAAATGACCTAAATATACATATTTAATCACTTTTGGTTCATTTTTTCATTTTTACAATGAATACTATAATAAATAGACTTTTTAAATCATGAATAGAATGCACCTGAAACAATTGAAATAAAAAAATATTATTAATAAATGGGTGGAAAATGTTATAAGAAGATTATGTAAGGTGTTATAAACATTATTTTAGTTATTTAATTATTTAATAACACTATTCACACCATTATACATGAGGTTTAAACATTTTTGAAGTAAGACAAACCCGAGGTAATGGAATTCTTAACCTGATTTTCATTCTTTGGGTTAACATTCTACTTCAATATTTATGTGGTCTTAAAAAATTTTGTGTCATGAATTCTGTTTATATTATGTTTAATTATGTGTATTAAAAATGTATATACATAAACCATCAAATCTATTAAGGCTAACATCAATTATGATATTTGTAAGGGGCTTTTCTTTTAAAATCTTCTTTTAAAATTTTGTTTAAAAAATTCAAAAGAAATGTTTTTATGAAATTATTCATGTTTTATGACTATGTTATGGTTCTTGGGCATTGTTTATGATTAAAGGTGGGACCTATATTTCCCTCTAATTCATTGGGTTTTATTTTTTTGGAGTTCGGTCTTATGTTTACTTCATGTGTAACTGTGATGGTTACACCATAAGGTAGCTATGAGGGTTACATTGTAAGGTGGTCATGAGGGTTACATTGTAAGGTAGCTGTGAGGGTTACAAATGATATGGTATCCACAATGGTTAAAATTGTATGTAATTAATTACCCAAGCTACATACATGTTTTATTTATGTTCTCAATGTTTTCACAAAGAATGTATATGATACTTTATAGGTAAGTAGTATGTATTGTGAAAATTCTCTCATTTGTTTAAAAAGTATTTATGGACTAACGGTTCCTCTACTTCTTTTTATATCCCTTAAAAAGCTATTTTTATCATCCCAAGTTTTTAAAATTCTTTTCATAGGAATCCTTATAAGTTCAAAGGATAGTTAAGGTTCTAATGTAGATGAATCCATTTATTTATATCTGCTGTTAATTTTTGTAAACTCTGATTCAATATATGTAAGTTTTTGTCTAATTCTCTAGAACCTAGACTGGAAAAGGTCCTTATTTGTATAATGTACTGTGTATTTTTCAGTTATCTTTTATACAAAAAAATACACAGTATGTTTTAGTACTGAATCTGGAAGTGCGGGTTCACGACTTTATAGTTGGTATCAGAGGAATGGTCTAGACAACTTTGGAGATTAGATGTTGTCATTTTGTTTAGAAAAATTTAAGTGTTAGTGTTTACTTTTAAACTTATATTTAATTAAGTACATATAAGAAAATAGTTTTTCATAATTATCGATATGTATATTCAGAAATATAAGTACAATGAACGAATTGTGAGGGTGTTATTCATTTAAGGTGGGGGTAATGTAACATCCCGATATTTTAAAAGGAAACATTATGTGCTTAAATGAACTACCAAATATTATGTGACCTTTATAAACTAACCATTAAATATATGTTTTTGGTTCTCTATTTTAAATTTTGAAAAACGGACATACACGGTTGTGATCAGTAAGTTTTTTGGATTCTCATAGAACAAACTCAATTTTTGGTGAATAATAACCTACCCTTATGAATAGTAACATACACTTATGAATATTAATGCACCCTTATGAATAGAAAAATTACCTTTATAAATATTAATGTACCCTTATGAATAGTGACATGACCCTAATGAATAGTAATGTACATTTATGAATAGTAACTAGAATCTTTTAAATAGTAATGTACCCTTATGAATAGTAAATTGACCGATGAAATTATAAATAAAATCTATCCATATTATAAGTTTCAATATGATATAATTATGTTATAATATAGGGAAATAAATATTTTAAAAATTATATATTAAGTGTTGGTATTTTTGTAACTCATATATATTACAAATTTGTGATTAATTTAATAATTTAAATGAAAATTCTTTTTTATAAAATGTATTATTAAATAATTATTTTTATGAATTATGGTTGTACAATAATTATATGAGACCTTGATTTAATTTTCAAGGTGTTATAAAATGAGTTATAGTTTTAAAACTGTTATTTTTCGAATAAATTATTATTTTATTTAAAAATAAAAATTCTCATTTTTAGAAAATTATTTTGATAAAATGGAGATCCTTTTTGAATTATAAATGTCTACAAATAGCTGTGGTGAATTTTTGGGATTTATTTGGAATAATTTAAAATTTGGTGAATAGTAAAAAATACGGTTTTTTATAAAATACAGCATTTTTTATGAAATCTCAAATTCATAATTATAATATAAAATCTATTTAATTTATTTAATAACTAAATTATTATTTTATAAGATTAATTTTTTACATAAATGATTCATAAAATTTTTGTTATAGTTTTTTTCAAGATAGGTATACATATTATTATCAGTACTAACGCAGTGCCTGCACAGCATTGGAAATGTCAATTTTGGCTATTTATAAATACTAATTGAGTTCTAAAAATTATTTTAAAGACTAGTTTATTAATTATTATGTATTATTTATGCTTTTAGGGAATTAAATTCTAATTTTAATGTTATATAACAATTATATTGTCCAAATTCATGTGCAACTCTTGAGGAGGGAAAGAAAAGACAAAATAACAAATTTTAGAAGTTATTTTGACATATATATGAGTAAATATAAATAATGAATGAATATAGAATTTTATTTTGAACCTAATTTAATTATTTTTATGATATTAATTTATTTTTAATTTTTATATATGAAATAAATAACATTAATGCATGTACAACACTAATGGAGTGCTTGTGCAAGCATAAGAAAAATAAATAAAAAGTTTTTATTAAAATTATAAGAGTTATTTAAAGGTCTAAATTGTGGATAAAACTCTTTATATAATCAAATGTTGACCCTTATCATGTTTTGATTCATATTTGGGATATTTTGGACCCACATGGATCACATTAGTCCCTTTATACTATTTTATTAAAAAGGATGACAACTTGTTCACACTATAACATTCAATTTAATTAATATTTTAATGAATAGTTTTACAGAATATTATTTCATAAATAAATACTATTTTAAAATATAAAACATTTATCTATCTCATAGAAATTTATTTTTAATTTTTAGGTAATAAATAATGACATTAATTTCTTAAACAATATTGATGCAGTAAATATTTAATTAAAGAATAAATCAAATTAATGATTTTAAAAATAGTAAAATAAATATAATTTGACATTTTTAAGTAATTTAACAATTTTGATAGGTAAATATAATATTCATAAGATATAATAAAAATTTTAATTCTAATTGGAAACTTTTTTTTGATGTGTTAAAAGTCTTAATTGTGAATAGTTATTATTTTCAAAAAATTGTTTTCCGTGAATAAAATATTTTATTAAATCATTTAAAAATCACAAAAAATTATTGAACAAGTAAAAAAATTATTATATTCCATCGAAAATGTAATACCATTTTTTTAAGGTTTTCTTAAGTCTTAAACCCTATAAAAAATTATTATATTTAATTAATTTGAGTAATTCTTATGTTACCCATCACCTCAATTATAAAAGGATGCTCCATCATTCACATATTTTCATCACATAAAGCCATATTGTTCATATAAAATCTTCCAAATTTCCTTATCCTCATCCCTTTCCACATTCTTGAGCTCTTGGTCTCACAAAAATACCACTTCCAAGATCCTTAAAGATGTTCTCAAGGAGGAACTTTCAAGAAGTAAGGTTCCTTCTTCTTCTCTTTTAATTTCTTCTTCACTTATACCTTACCCCCACCTCTATTCCAATGTTTCATGACAAATAAAGTGTTACTTATATACTTTAGTGTTTTTTTTCTTATGGTATATGCATTGTAAAATCTTTCATCTTCTCTTTTTTCTTAAATAACGAAATCACCGTCTATGGTGCTTTAATTCACCACCTTCATGGATATTGATTTTGCATTTCCCTTTAACAAAATCATGGAAAGTTTAAATTCACATTTAATTGTTCAAAATGACCTAAATGTATATATGTAGTTACTTCTGGTTCATTGTTTTATTTTGACAACGAATACTATAATAAACAGACTTTTGAAATCAGGAAAAGAACGCACCTGAAACAATTGAAATAACAAAATATTATTAATAAATGGGTCGAAAATGTTATAATAAGATTATTTAAGGTATTATAAACATGATTTTAGTTCTTTAATTATTTAATAACACTATTCAAACCATTATACATGAGTTTTAAACATTTTTGAAGTAAGATAAACCCGAGGTAATGGAATTCTTAACCCGGTTTCCATTAGTTGGGTTAACCGTCTACTTCAATATTTATGTGGTATTAAAATTGTTTCTGTCATGAATTTTGTTTATATTATGTTTAATTATGTGTATTTACAATTTATATACATAAACCATCCACTTTATTAAGTCTAACATCAATTATGATATTTGTAAGGGGCTTTTCTTATAAAATCTTCTTTTAAAATTATGTTTTAAAAAATTCAAAAGAAATGTTTTTATGCAATTATTCATGTTTTATGGTTATGTTTTGGTTCTTGAGAATTGTTTATGATTAAGGGTGGGACCTATATTTTCCTATAATTAATTGGGTATAATTTTTTTAGAGGTCGGTCATATGGTTACTCCATGTGTAACTGTGATGGTTACACTATAAGGTAGCTGTGAGGGTTACATTGTAAGGTGGTCGTGAGGGTTAAATTGTAAGGTAGCTTTTAGGATTACAAATGATATGATATCCATGATGGTTATAATTTTAATTAATTAATTCCTCAATTTTCCTACATGTTTTATTTATGTTCTCTATGTTTTCACAAAGTATGTATATGATACTTTATGGGTAAGTAGTATGTCTTGTGAAAATGATTTCTTATGTTTAAAAGTATTTATGGACTTACAGTTCCTTTACATATTTTTATATCCCTTACTGAGCTATTTTTCTCATCCCAAGTTTTTAAAATGTTTTTACTAGGAATCCTTTGAAGTTCAAAGGACAATTAAGGTTCTAATGCAGATGTATCCAGTTATTTATATCAGTAGTTAATTTTTGTAAACTCTGATTCAATATATGTAAGTTATTGTCTGATTCTCTAGAACTTAGACTAGAAAAGGTCCTCATTTGAATAATGCACTTTCTATATTTTTAGTTATCTATTATATAAAAAAATGCACAGCATGTTTTAGTACTGAATCTAGAAGTGCGGGTTCAAAGCTTTACAGTTGGTATCAGAGGAATGATTTAGACAACTATAGAGATTAGATGTTGTCATTTTTTTAAGAAAAAATTAAGTGATAGTGTTTACTTTTAAACTTCTATTTAATTAATTACATATATGAAAATTGTTTTTCATAATTATTGATATGTATATTTAGAAATATAATTACAATGAACGAATTGCGAGGGTGCTATTCATTTAAGGTGGGGATAATGTAACATCCTGATATTTTAAAAAGAAACATTATGTGCTTAAATAAACTGTTAAATATTAGATGACCTCTATAAACTAGCCATTAAACATAATTTTTTCGCTTCTCTGTTTTGAATTTTGAAAAAAAGGACATACACGGTTGCGATCAGTAAGTTTTTTGGATTCTCATAGAACAAACTCAATTTTTGGTAAATAGTAACCTACCCTTATGAATAGTAACATGACCCTAATGAATAGTAATTTACCTTTTTGAATAGTAACTTGAACCTTCTGAATAGTAATGTATCCATATGAATAGTAAATTGACCAATGAAATTATAAATAAAATTTATCCATCTTATAAGTTTCAATATGATATAATTACTTTATAATATAGGTAAATAAATATTTTAAAAATTATATATTAAGTGTTGGTATTTTTGTAAGTCATATATATTACAAATTTATGATTAATTTAATAAATTAAATGAAAATTTATTTTTATAATATGTATTATTAAATAATTATTTTTATTACTTATGATTATAAGATAATTTTATGATACCTTGATTAAATTTTCAAGGTGTTATAAAATGAGTTATAGTTTTAAAATTGTTATTTTTCGAATAAATTATTATTTTATTTAAAAATTAAATTTATAATTTTAAAAAATTATTTTGATAAAAAGGAGTTCCTTTTTGAATTATACATGTCTAAAAATAGTTGTGGTGAATTTTTAGGATTTTTTTGGAATACTATAATATTTGGGGAATAGTAAAAAATACTGTTTTTTATAAAATGCAGTATTTTTTATGAAATATCGAAGTCATAATTATAATATAAAATCTATTTAATTTATTTAATAACTAAATTATGATTTCATAAGATTAATTTTGTACATAAATTATTCAAAAAAAATTTGTTATAATTTTTTTCAAGATAGGTAAACATATTATTGTCAGTACTGACGCAGTGCCTGCGCGGTATTGGCAATGTCAATTTTGGTTATTTATAAATACTAATTGAGTTATAAAAATTATTTTAAAGACTCATTTATTAATTATTATGTATTAATTTTTTTTGGATATTAATCTAATTTTATAGTTATATAATAGTTATCTTGTCCAAATGCATGTGCAACTCTTACGGAGGGCAAGAAAAGACAAAATAACAAATTTAAGAAGTTATTTTGACATATATATGAGTAAATATAAATAATAAATGAATTTATAATTTTATTTTGAACCTAATTTAATTATTTTTATGATATTAATTTATTTTTAATTTTTATATATGAAATAAATAACATTAATGCATGTGCAACGCTAATGCAGTGCTTGTGCAAGCATAAGAAAAATCAATAAAATATTTTTGTTAAAATTATAAGAATTATTAAATGTTCTAAATTTTGGATAAAACCTTTTATATAATAAAATTTCAACCTTTATCATGTTTTAATTGGGACCCGCATGGATTACATTAGTCCCTTTATACTATTTTATTAAAAAGGACGACAACTTGTTCACACTATAACTTTCAATTTGTTTAATATTTTAATGAATAGTTTTACAAAATATTATTTCATAAATAAATATTGTTTTGAAATATAAAACATTTATATTTCTCATAGAAATTTATTTTTAATTTTTAGGTAATAAATAATGACATTAATTTCTTGAACAATATTGATGCAGTAAATATTTAATTAAAGAATAAATCAAATTAATGATTTTAAAAATAGTAAAATAAATATAATTTTACATTTTTAAGTCATATAACTATTTTATAGATAAATATAATATTCATAAGATATAATAAAAAATTTAATTTTAATTGGAAACTTTGTTTTGATGTGCTTAAAGTCTTAATTGTGAGTAGTTTTTATTTTGAACAAATTGTTTTCCATGAATAAAATATTTTTTTAAATTATTTAAAAATGGAAAAAAATTACTGAACTGATCTAAAAATTATGATATTCTGTCAAAAATGTAATCCCCTTTATTTTAAGGTTTTTTTAAGTCTTAAAGCCTATAAAAATTATTATATTTAATTAATTTTAGTAATTCATATGTTACCCATCACCTAAATTATAAAAGGATGCTCCATCATTCACATATTTTCGTCATCTCAAGCCATCTTGTTTGTATAAACTCTTAAAAATTACCTCCTCCTCATCCCTTTCCACATTCTTGATCTCCTGGTCTCACAAAAATACCACTTCTAAGATCTTTAAAGAGGTTCTCAAGGAGGAACTTTCAAGAAGTAAGGTTCCTTCTTCTTCTATTTTAATTTATTCTTCACTTATTCCTTACCCCCACCTCTTTTCCAATGTTTCATGACAACTAAAGTGTTACTTATATACTATATTGTTTTTGTGTTGATGTTATATGCATCATAAAATATTTCATCTTCTCTTTTTTCTTAAATAACGAAATCATTGTTCGTGGTGCGTTAATTCACCACCTTCATGGATGTTGATTTTTCATTTCCCTTTAACAAAATCATGGAAAGGTTAAATTAACATATAATTGTTCAAAATTATCTAAATATATATATTTAATCACTTTTGGTTCATTGTTTCATTTTGAAAATGAAGACTATAAAAAATAGACTTTTGAAATCATGAAAAGAACGCACCCGAAACAATTGAAATAACAAAATATTATTAATAAATGGGGGGGAAATGTTATAAAAAGATTATATAATGTATTATAAACATTAGTTTAGTTATTTAATTATTTAATAACACTATTCAAACCATTATACATGTGGTTTAAACAAGTTTGAAGTAAGACAAACACGAGGTAATGGAATTCTTAACCCGATTTCCATTCTTTGGGTTAACCTTCTACTTCAATATTTATTTGGTATTAAAATTGTTTGTGTCATTAATTTTATTTATATTATATTTAATTATGTGTATTTACAGTTTATATACATAAATAATCCACTCTATTAAGTCTAACATCAATTATGATATTTGTAAGGGGATTTTCTTTTAAAATCCTCTTTTAAAATTCTATTTTACAAAATTCAAAATAAATATTTTTATATAATTATTAATATTGTATGATTATGTTCTGGTTCTTGGGAATTGTTTATGATTAAGGGTGGGACCTATATTTCCATCTAATTCATTAGGTATAGTTTTTTTGGATGCTGGTTGTATGGTTACACCATGTGTAACTGTGATGGTTACACCATAAGGTAGCCGTGAGGGTTACATTGTAAGGTGGTTGCGAGGGTTACATTGTAAGCTATCTATGAGGGTTAGAAATGATATGGTATCCATGATGGTTACAATTATAATTAATTCATTCCCCAAGTTACCTACATGTTTTATTTATGTTCTTTATGTTTTCACAAAGTATGTATATGATACTTTATGGGTAGTTAGTATGTCTTGTGAAAATGATTTCATATGTTTAAAAGTATTTATCGACTAATAGTTCCTTTACTTCTTTTTATATACCTTACTGAGCTATTTTGATCATCCCAAGTTTTTAAAATGTTTTTTATAGGAATTCTTATATTTTCAAAGGACTGTTAAGGTTCTAATGCAGATGAATCAAGTTATTTATATTAGTTGTTAATTTTTGTAAAATCTGATTCAATATATGTAAGTTGTTGTCTAATTATCCAGAACCTAGACCATAAAAGGTCCTCATTTGTATAATGTATTGTGTATTTTTTGGTTCTCTATTATACAAAAAAAATACACAGCATGTTTTAGTACTGAATCTGGAAGTGTGGGTTCAAGGCTTTACACAACCCCTACCCAACTCTCCTCCCAAATTCCCTCACTTTATCTTAGAGACCACACTTTGGGTAGAAAACCAACTTAAGGAGTCTTTTTGTGCAAATAAAAAGGAGACATCCGAAGAAGATGTAGTCAATTTCTCACCTCTTTCAATGTTCTTTTCTTATTTTACTTCTTCTTTCTATGTTGATTCTGTATCAAAATAATAAATTTGGTATAATCCATATACTAAGATGTTATTATAATTATGGGACAACCTTATACCTCCTTTTATCCATTCTATGAACAACAATATCACCATGTGTGCGTACGTATGGTTTATTGTCTCCACGTCGTGGTGTACTTTGTTATTCCACTCTAATTTATTTGGATGGATATAATGATGAATATATTGGATATAAATCATCAATATAACATGATAATTATTTTTTATAATTAATATATCATCCAATTCCATACCTTTTAACCATCGACGAAATGATATCGTCGCTCGTGCATACGTACGGCCTACTGCCTCTACAGCGTTGTGAGATTCATTCTCCACATTAACTATTCAAGAATGATCATAAAATTTATATGGTGAGTAAAAATAATAATTATGAACATAATATCATTATAGATAATAATAAAATGCATCCTATTCATAAGAAATGTGACTAACATGACCAAATAGGAATGGAAAAATGAAGCAGTTAGCATCCGAAATAATGTTAATATTGAAATACTTTTGACAAAATGATATAATAGGATCATTTATGATATCATAAATATGTATATGGTACTAGTATAATTTAATAATATAATTTAACCATTATACGGAAGGTTAACACACCCTCGACTAACAGAAAGTACAAGGTGAGGGTTAATTTCACAATCTCATTATTTTTCGAGATTATCTATGTGTCACGACCCGTCCCCTAGGTCCCATATTGTAACTACCCCAAGACCTCCTTTCATAGGCTAGGTGATGGTGACTAGAATTAAAGGCGTAAATCCCTATACTAGGAAGTAATTGCCTTTATAAACTGAACACACACAACATAGTACGCAACTGGAAGTAAAATACTAACAAAAAATGTATACAAAAGATAGTGCTGAAAGTAAAGGGGTCCGGAAATACAATCCCAACAGTAAAGTACAAGGAAATGGAAAATTACAAGTACAGCTGAAAGAAGAAAAGTAAAACGACCACTAGGTCATCCTATGGGGTTCCTACCTGAAGGGTAGGTACAGATGGCCTCATCAGCACTCCACTTCCATCCGTCTGCTCCGTGTACTCTCTCGCCGAGTGGTTCACCTCCAGGTACCGTCCAGTCCTGCTAATCTCTGTCTCAGTCAGCGCTGTCTGTCGTCTACAAACAACACAACCAAGTGCGGGCATAGCCTGTGTAGGGGTGATTATAACGATACTCAATATGGACCTTGAGACCCTGAAGGTCTCACAAAATCCAAAAAGGATAAACCACAAGGTATGAAATCAACGGATAACCATTACTTAGGTATATACCCATACATATACCTAAGTTATCTAGTAACCCATATCAATCATGAGGGAAAACACTAATGTCATTTATTCATCTCAAAACTAGGATTTTATTATAGGGGTGGCAACATGTAACACTCCCAGTCAATCTGTCGAAACCTCAGCTGCTGGTGTACACCTCCTCTATAGAGTACTGTGGGCCTTCCGCGTCACACAGAGGCGCTTCCCATTATCTTGAACTGTTGTGGTACTCCTCCTGTAGAGTATCGTGGGTCTGCTGCGTCACACAGAGGCACTCTCCATTGTGGGTCTGTCGCGCTCACATAGAGGCGCTCCCCCTCATATTCTGCTGAGGTAATCCTCTTGTCGAGTATCATGGGTCTTCCGCGTCACACAGAGGCCCTCCCCACTGTAGGTCTGTCGCGTCACACAGAGGTGCTTCCCACCGAGCTAGTCGAAACACTCCGAGTCGAAAGGTCAGCAGTCATCAGGTATCAGCCAGCTACTAGGTCTCCGTACTCCGCTTGCCTGTCTCCGGGAGGATCCGCTCTATGAGCTACTAGTAGATACTCCAACTTTCACGAAGTACCAAGTAGAAGTATCTCAAAGGTCCACCACGTCATAGGGGTCTCAATGCAACAGATGACGCGTCAATCAGACGACCGGTCTGTGAGTTATTGGCATTTCCGTTCTAGGGGCCCGGTTGGTTTTTAGGTTCAAACCAACCCGACCATATCCCAATTCTATCCAAACCTCAAGTGGGATGTTCTAAAAGAACCATATCGCTCTAATATTTCCTTCATCACAGACGGTTCGTCGATCGAACACTCGTAGCCCAAGATATGGGCGAAAAGGTGGAAATAGGCCAAAGAGGATCTGGGTCCGGTCCGACCCAGTCGGACTAACCCGGCCCGACCCGGGTCCGGACTAGAGTCAGACCCAGTCCGAGGGGGCGGCCCAGCCCGAAGGCAGCCCGGCGGCCCGCGCTGGGTCCGGCCCAGCGACCCGCGGGGGGTCCGCCTCAGCCGCGTCCAGGAAGGAAGTCGCGCGCCCCCCATGGCTCCTGAACGGATTAGCCGTTCAGGTGGGGACCTAAAACGGCGCCAGTCCAGATCACTCTAGACCTAGTGGGGTCCCGCTCCTCCCGGTTGGCTGAGCGGCTAGCCACTCGCGCTCCACTGGCGGCCGGCCCGGCCAGCCACCTCTGCTCCTCCACCGCGGCCCGCCCTGGCTGTGGATCCCTACTATCCACCATCCGGCGTGATGGCGGCGCACCAACTTCACCGCGGCACGGCCTGAGTGCGGCCCCCTGCTATCCACCGCGTGGCGTGATGGCGCCGCGCCACCTCTGCCGCAGCCTGTCCTGGCCGCGGCCCCCTTCACCTTTGCGCGGCACAATGGTGACGAGCCCTTCCGGTGACCCAGCGGCCTTGCGCCACCAGTTTCCTTCATGGCCAGCCCGACGTCGGTCACCGCTGCTTCGCACCACGGTTGTCAACAAACGAGGAGAAACGAAGGGGGAGGTTCGGGCCGTGTTCGTGTGGCCCGAGCCTTCCACCTTATGGTGACAACAATTGGCAAAACACAATCCAAGATTTGTGCATTGAAGGATGGAAACAATTTCAAACGTAAAATACCCTTCCTCCTATTTTATGATCGTTGATGAAGTCACGGAAAGGCAGGCGTCGATTCGTCATTCTCTGCGTTCGTCACGCTCTCTCAACTTAAGCTCGTGCATCGTAAAAAGAAGAGGATATCCATTGTTGGTGAATGATCGTCTGGAGGTGACGAAGTTGAAGATGGCGTTCTTCGCATTGTTCTTTGGAGAGTTCTTCTCCTCCCCAAACTCCACCAAAATATTATGCCAACCCAACAATAATAAAATATCACATCTTGTTAAATTGTTGGCATTAAGAATTCAAATGGAGAATTTATTAATGGGGCTCCACTTAATTAATTCTTGTGTGTAGGCACAATTATAATTAAGGGAGTTCAAGAGGTTTCATGGGTGGTGGCTCCATAAATGGGGAGTCCAAGGGTTTCATCCTCGGTTGGTCCCCACCTCACTAATTGACAGGAGGTGTTTAAACCTCGGGTGGGCCCCACCACCATAACCTCTCATGGGAGGTTATGGTGTGGTGGACCCCACCCCTAACCACCTCTTGGAGGTTTTAACCACCTCAAAAAAAATCTAACACTTATTTTTATTTAACTTTATTAAAAACCCCAAAATCTAACTTCCATTATCGACCATCTATTGTCGAGGCGAAATCCTTCTTAAGAAAATAAAGGCGTTGTGAGTTTAACGGTGCCCTCAGATTTCAGTTCCGATCACTGGTTCAAAAGTTATAAAATCCCGCTCGCACGTTCATTGAACGTACCCAAACAAAACTTCAGAAATTGAGTCCGGGCACACCGGGCCTCGGAATCAAGCACCATAAATTTTAAGGACTCGTAAAAATCCCATGAATTTAAGAAAAAAATTTCCACAGAATTTCTGGGTCTTTACATTCTCCCCACCTCAGGGCTTTACATCCCCGTAAGCTACAACTCAAACTAAGGGAACAAATGGGGGTACTAAGCATGCATCTGAGCCTCCCGATCTCATGTGCTCTCCTGGAGGTTCCCGTGATGCCAGTGAACTCACACTAGAGGTATCAACCGTCCACTAAGGACCCACTCATGTCGATCCTTGATCTCCACTGGAACCTCCGTGAAAGTCGCCCCGTCATTGATGTCCAGCTCTCCATGGTCGATGATGTGCTAAGGGTCGTGCACGTATCTTCTCAGCTGAGACACATGGAAGACGTCGTGCACCTGGTGCAACTGAGGTGGAAGAGCTAAGCGGTAAGCCACCTCGCCTACTCTCCTGAGGACCTGGAATGGTCCTATGAATCGTAGATATAACTTGCTGCCTCAGCCAAATATTTGTAGTCCTCGTCGAGGTGAGACCCGTAGAAAGACGTGGTCGCCATCCTCGAACTCTAGGGGTCTCCGCCTCCTATCAGCATATGAATTATGCCTGCTCTGTTTAGTCTTCATCCACTCTTGGATGATCTGAACCTTCTTCGTGGTAGCCCGTACCATCTATGGTCCCACTAGTGATGACTCCCCTGGGTCTGTCCATCATAGTGATGATCTGCAAGGTCGACCATACAAGGCCTCAAAAGGTGTCATCCCGATGGTGGAGTGGTAGCTGTTGTTGTATGAAAACTCTACCAATGGTAAGTGATCCTCCCAGCTGCGACCAAAGTTGAGGAAACATGCGTGAAGCATGTCCTCGAGGGTCTAGATAGTCTGGTCGGTCTGACCATCTGTCTGAGGATGGAAGGCGGTGCTCAAGAAAAGTTGTGTCCTGAAAGCCTCCTGCAACCCCTTCCATAGCCGGGAAGTAAACTGTGCATCACGGTCAGAGATAATAAAAGAAGGTACTCCATGAAAACTCACAATCTTTTTCACATAGAGGCATCCCAAGCTCTCTACTGAACCCTGCTCTTCGACCAGTAGAAAGTGGGCCGACTTGGTGAGTCGGTCAACTATTACCCAAATCAAGTCATGACTCCTAGATGTACGTGGAAGACCCATCATGAAGTCCATGGATATCCCATACCACTTCTACTCTAGGACCTCTAAGGGATAAACCAAGCCTGCTAGTACCTGGTGCTATGCCTTCACTTGCTGACAAGTGAGGCACCGTGAGACAAACTCCGCTACAACTTTCTTCATACCTGGACACTAGTGCTATCTTCGAAAGTCTTGATACATCTTTTCCACTCATGGATGTACCGCTATAGGGGAAGTGTGGAACTCCCTCAACACTTCCTCCTAAAGTGCAACTGGTACCATGGTACGTCCTCTGAAGAGGATGACGTGCTCCCCACCTTTAGAAAATCCATCAGGTTTCTACCCTGTGGATATCTGAGCATGTCGTGTCTCACAGTCAGCATCCCCATGCTGCGCCTCCCTGACTCACTGAAGAAGTGGAGGAGTGACTGTAAGAGACTGCATAAAGGTTTCTCCATCTCTATCCACAAGGGATATCTGTAAGGAAGACAGCTTCTCTATCGCCTCACCTAGCAGTTGTATACTAGTCCTCCTGTTGAGAGAATCTGCTACAATGTTCCCCTTCCCAGGGGTATAGACTATCTCAAAGTCATAGTCCTGGAGGAACTCAAGCCAACGCCATTGTCTCGGGTTCAGGTCCTTATGAGAGAAGATATACCTGAGACTATTGTGATCAGAGTACATGGTAAAATGTTCTCCCATAAGATAGTGTCACCACATATTCAAGGAAAATACCACTACTGCTAACTCTAGGTCATGGGTAGTATAGTTCTTCTCATGTTGTCTCAGCTACTGAGAACCATACGCGATTGCAGCTCACTCCTGCATCAAGACACACCCGAGTCTGGTCCCTGATGTGTCGCAGTAGACTACATACCCTACGACTTCCTCTGGAAGTCTCAAGATAGGGGCAATAGTCAGCCTTTGCCTCAGCTCCTGAAAGCTCTTATGGAATCTCTCCGACCACACGAAGGATTTCCCCTTCTTTGTAAAGGCTAATAGTGGTGCTGCAACTCTGGAGAAGTCTGGATCAAATCTTCGATAGTATTCATCCAAGCCCAGGAAACTTTGTACATCTGTCACACTCTTGAGTGGCTCCCAAGCAAGTACTGCCTCTATCTTTGCTGGATCTATAGAAACTCCAGCCTCTGAGATGACATGTCCTAAGAACTAAACCTCTCGAATCCAAAAATGGAACTTTGAGAGCTTACCATAAAGCTAGTGCTCTCGAAGTGTGTCTAGTACCACCTACAAATGGTAGTCATGCTCCTCCTCAGTAGTCGAGTAGATCAGAATGTCGTCGATGAAGACTATGACAAAGAGATCGAGGTAAGGCTGTAAGATCTTGTTCATGAGACACGTGAACACTGTTGGATTGTTGGTTACGCCGAAGGTCATAACCAAGAACTCATAGTGGCCGTACCAACACCTGAAGGCCATCTTCTTCACATCCTCGTCTCGAAATCTGAGCTGGTGATAGCCTGATCTGAGGTCTGTCTTTGAGAACCATCGTGCTCCCTTGAGCTAATCAAAGTGGTCGTCAATCCTCAAGAGTGGGTACGTATTCTTTACGGTCACCTGGTTCAGGAGACAGTAGTCAACACGGATCCCCAAGCTCCCATATGCCTTCTTGGTGAATAGAATCAGGGTTTACCGGGGAGAAACACTGGGCCGGATGAATCCCTTCCCCTGCAAGTCCTTCAGCTGTACCCACAGCTCACGAAGCTCAACAGGAGCCATCCGATATGCTGGTGTAGATATCGGTGTTGTCCCGGGGTACAGGTCAATGTAGAAGTCCACCTCTCTATGAGGAGGTAGTCCTGGAACATCTCCAGGGAAAACATTCACATACTGGTCCACCACTACAGGATAAGTCGGACTCTCCACATCAACTGCTTCGAGGGTAAGGCAAGCCAACTGGTGAGTGATCGGCTGCACCCTCCTCTGAGTAAGTTCTTCCTATGTTGCAAAGGTTCCCTTCTCTATAGTGAAGGTAAACCTAGTCCCATCTGTGCGGACACACCGCACTTTTTGCCTAATACAGTCAATCTGAGCATAGAATGTAGATAACCAGTCCATACCCAAGATGACTTCTTAAGGCCTCGATGCCGCTACTAGGAGATCCCAACCAAAGCTCTCACTTCCTAGATTAATCTCGCACTGCCAGAACCAGTGCGTAATCATTGAATCAGCTCCTGTAGGAGTCTCTAGCCATAAGGATTGAACTAATGGCTCCTTCGGAATCTCCGATCTCTGAACAAGGGATGTGGAAAAGAAAGAATGATTGGAACCTGTGTCTATAAGAACTGCAGATAAGGTGGAGTAGACATAGATCGTACCTCGAATCATCTCCAGAGCGCCATGGTTGTATGCCTTAGCTGCCTGAAGAGGAGCTCTCCCCTGTCCACCTGCTCCCTGTGGTCGGGGTGGACCTCCTGGTGGTGGTGGCGGTAGCACCTTGTAACATCGTCCACCGCCAGCTACTCGACAAGCTCCTCTGCCACGTTCGCCTGTACCCTACATACCGCCTAAATAGAACTTTTTCCTCTTCCTGGGAGGTCCCTCAACTGTCTGTTGATCATCTGAATGGCGGGTCAGATAGTCACGAGCCATGTGACCCTGCCCGCCACACGAGTAACACTACCTGCTCCTGGTAGGTAATTCACTGCCTCGGGTGCCCTGCACAACAGATCCTAATTCATGCGGTCTTCCACCCATGGGTATGGTCCTCTTGGAACTCTGCATCATCTGTCTATTACCAGCCGCAGAAGACTCTACTGCATATCGACTAGTAGTGGGTCTCGCTGCTGGTGACTGCTCAACCAGGAAACTCTCTACTAGGAGGGCTCTCTCTAAAACCCCCTCCTGTGTCGGGATGCTGAGTGAGATCATTGAATCCCTGATCTCTCTCTTGATCCCCTGCTCGAAGGTCCGGGCCATGAATAATAGGTCTCGTACCATATCTATGGAGTAGTGCGATAGGTTGGTGAACCTCGCTGAGTACTGCGCCACCGTCATGCTACCCTGTTGTAGATGCAGTAGCTCCTATATCTACACCGATCGTAGAGTCGCTGGAACAAACTCCCCTTAGAATAGGTTCCCGAAGTCTATCCATAGTAGTGTCATCTCACCATGCACCTAGAGCATCAGGCTCCACCATCTGCCTGCTGCTGCCTGAAGGAAAATTGCAGCAAGGATCATTGTAAGGTCTTTCGGTGTCCCTACTAGCCTGAAGACTCTCACCACAGCCTCCAACCAATCCTCAGCTACCTTTGGGTCCGTCTCTCCCTGGAACCTAGGTGGCCTCTGGCGCTGGAACTCATGCAACGCGCTCAAGCGGCGTGCATTGTATACTGTTGGGGCTGGTGGCATCGATGGCCCAATGGGAAGTGGTACCGCTGGTGCCTCCACTGGAAAAGGGCCCTACACTGAAGCCTCGTCGCTCGATGGGCTGTCAGAGAGTATGACTCTCGGGGCTCTGCGGGGAGGCATCCTGAAAGAAACAAATGCGAAACGGTCAAAGATTTATACCTGGTGAGCTGACCTAGTTGAGCTGACTTAAATAAAACTTTTAAAGACATGCATGCAATAATTGTTTTCATGAACTAAGTCGGAAATCAGTAGTCAGGGTCCTGGTGTATGGATACATCGGCCGCCCGCACCAAAACTGGACTCCCTGAACTGAAAACCACACTTAGTACCCTTAACACTATTGCTTTATAGAAAAGAATGATCAGAGTTCTAAGTTCTGCGGTAGAACCAACTCCTCTGATACCAATTTGTCACAACTCATCCACCGGGTCCTGTATCGTGACTACCCCAAGCCCTCCTTCCATAGGCTAGGGGCTAGAAACTAGCACCAAAGGCGTAAATCCCTATACTAGGAAGGCATTGCCTTTATAAACTGAACACACACAATAGAGTACACAACTGGAAGTAAAATACTAAGTAAAACTGTATACAAAAGAGAGTGCTGAAAGTAAACAGGGCTGGAAATACAAGACCAACAGTAAAGTACAAGGAAACGGAAAAGTACAAGTACAACTGAAAGAAGAAAAGTAAAGTAGCCATTGGGTCGTCCTCTGGGATTTCTACTTGAAGGGTAGGTATAGATGGCCTCCTCAGTAATCCACGTCCGTCTGTCCGCTCCATGTACCATCTCGCCGAGTGGTTCACCTCCAGGTACCGTCCAGTCCTGCTACTCTCTTTCTCAGTCAGCATTGTCCATCGTCTGCAACCAACACAACTAGGTACGGGCATAGCTCGTGTAGGGGTGAGTATAACGATACTCAGTAGGGACCCTAAAACCCTCAAGGTATCACAAAATCCAATAACAATAAACCACAAGGTTTGAAATCAATGGATAATCATTACTTAGGTATATGCCCATACATATACCTAAGTTATCTAGTAACCCATATCAATCATGAGGGAAAACACTAATATCATTGACTCAGCTCAAAACCAGGATTTTATTATAGGGGTGGTAACATGTAACACTTCCAGTCAATCTGTTGAAACCTCGGTTGTTGGTGTACTCCTCATATATAGAGTACTGTGGACCTGCCGCATCACACAGAGGTGCTTCCCACTATCCTGAACTATTGTGGTACTCCTCCTATCAAGTATCGCGGGTCTGCTACGTCACACAGAGGCGCTCCCCACTGTGGGTCTGTCGCGCTCACATAGAGGCACTCCCCCTCATAGCCTGCTAAGGTACTCCTCCTGTCGAGTACCGTGGGTCTGCCTCATCACACAGAGGCGCTCCCCACTGTGGGTCTGTCGCGTTACATAGAGGCACTTCCCACTGGTCTAGTCGAAACACTCCGAGTCGAAAGGTCAGCAGTCGTCAAGTATCAGGAAGATACTAGGTCTCTGAACTCCACTTGCTCATCTCCGAGAGGATCCGCTCCACGATCTACTGGTTGATACTCCAACTATAAAGAGTTCCCAAGTAGAAGTATCTCAATGGTCTGCCTTGTCATAGGGGTCTCAACGCAATAGACGGTGCGTCAATCGAAAGCCCGGTCTGTGAGTTATTGGCATTTCCGTTCTAGGGGGCCAGTTAATTTTTAGGTTCAAACCAACCCAACCGTATCCCAACTGTGTCCAAACCTCAAGTGGGATATTCCAAAAGAACCATCTCTCTCTAATATTTCCTTCGCCACAGACGGTTCGTCGATCGGACACCTGTAGCCCAAGATATGGGCAAAAAGGTGAAAACAAGCCAAAGCGGGTCCGGGTCCTATCCGACCCAGTCGGACTGACCCGGCCCGACCCGGGTCTGGACCGAAGTCTGACCCGGTCCGAGGGGGCGGCTCGGCCCGAGGGCGCGGCCCAACCCGAAGGCAGCTTGGTGGCCCGCGCTGGGTTCGGCCCAGCGGCCCACGCTAGGTCCGGCCCAGCGGCCCGCGGGGGGTCCTCCTTAGCTATGTCCAGGGGGGAAGTTGCGCCCCCTGGCTTTCGAACAGCTTAGCTGTTCGGGTGGGGACCCAAACCGGCGCCAGGTGCCGCTGGTCCAGATCATGCGGGATCCAGCGGGGTCCCCCTTCTCCCTACTGGCCGAGCAGCCAGCCGCTCGCACTCCATCGGCGGTCGGCCCGACCGTCCGCCTCTACTCCTCCGCTGTGACCCGCCCAGGCCGCGGCTCCCGGCTATCCACCACGCGGCGCGATGACGTCGCGCCACCTCCACCGCGGCCCAGCCTGGCCGCATCCCCCCTGCTGTCCACCGCGCCACACGACGGAGTCACACCACCTCCACCACGGCCCAGGCTGGCCGCGGCCCCCCTGCTCCTCCACGTGGCGCGACGGCGCCGCACCACCTCCACCACAGCCTGGCCTGGCCACGACCCCCTGCTCCTCCGCACGGCACAACTATGCCGCACCCTTCCGGTGACCCAGCGGCCTTGCGCCGCCGGTTTCCTTTGCTGCCGGCCTGACGCCAGCCAACGCTGCTCCACACCGCGGTCGTCAACAAACGAGGAGAAACGAAGGGGGAGGTTCGGGCCATGTTCGTGCGGCCCGAGTCTTCCATGTTATGACGATAACAATTAGAAAAACACAATCTAAGATTTGTGTGCTGAAGGATGGAAACAATTTCAAACATAAAATCCCCTACCTCGTATTTGATGATCGTTGATGAAGTCGTGGAATGGCAGTCGTCGAATTGTCGTTCACTATGCTTGTCATGCTATCTCAACTTAAGCTTATGCATCGTAAAAGAAGAGGATATCCATTGTTGGAGGATGAGCGTCCAAAGGTGACGAAGTTGAAGATGGCGTTCTTTGCGTTCTTCGTTGGAGAGTTCTTCTCCTCCCCAAACTTCACCAAAAGATTTTTCAAACCCAACAATAATAAAATATCACATCTTATTAAATTGTTGGCATAATGAATTAAAATGGAGAATTAATTAAGGGGGGATCCACTTAATTAATTCTTATGTGTAGGCACAATTTTAATTAAGGGAGTTCAAGAGGTTTCATGGGTGGTGGCTCTATAAATGGGGAGTCCAAGGGTTTCATCCTCGGGTGGTCCCACCTCACTAATTGACAAGAGGTGTTTAAACCTCAGGTGGGCCCCACAACCATAACATCTCATGGGAGGTTATGGTGTGGTGGCCCCCACCCCTAACCAACTCTTGGAGGTTTTAACCACCTCAAAAAAAATAAAAATAAGCTAACACTTATTTTTATTTAACTTTATTAAAAACCCCAAAATATAACTTTCATTCTCGACCATCTGTCATCGAGGCGAAATCCTTCTTAAGTAAATACTGGTGCTGTGAGTTCAACGGTGCCCTCGGATTTCAGTTCTAAGCACCGGTTCAAAATTTATAAAATCCTGCTTGAATGTTCACTGAACATACCCGAAAAAAACTTCAGAAATTGATTCTGGGAATATCGGGTCTCTGAATCAAGTGCCGTAAATTTTCGCAGACTCGTAAAAATCCCATGAATTTAAGAAAAAAATTCCATGGAATTTCCGGGTCTTTACATTATGCATAAGTATTTATTGGTACATATTTATCATCCATGTCCATTATTATTAAAAATTATTTCAAAATAAATCTTTTTAATTTTCTATAAGATACTCTTTAGCTAAAACATCATTTTAAATGTTTTAAATATTTATTCTTCTAAATATTTCTCATTAATGTCCATGTTTTTAAAATGGTTTTAAGGATTTATTTATATGGACATGAATGTTTAAAAATTTTAAATCCTTTAAAAACTTTCAAAGTGTATGGTACACTTTGATTTAAAAATGTCTTTTAGAATGTATTTTATAAGTTCACAACTTTTGAATAAATGATTTCAAATCAAAAAGATATATTTTTATCAAAAAAAATTAATGATTTTATTAGATTATTTTCATCTATATCAATATCCTTTGTTATATTTTATGCTTAATTTAGGTTGATTTGTTATGATATAATATTCCATATTGTATTGAAGGGTTTATGATATATTATACTATGGATGTTATATTTTAATAGCATTCATGGTTTGTGGATAAAGTATTAACAATTCATATAGTATTTTTAATATGAATGTTTATGTTATATTTCACCTTTTCCATATAAGGAATGTATTGGACGTAGTAAGTGATGAGCAGGGCCCATTATAGCACCTCGATGCATCGGTAGGTCTCATTAGACAAACTAGTGTCTTGGCACAAGGCTTTGATAGAATATTTGTGTGTGGTCTTGGCATGAGGACTTAAGGTAGTGGTTATGATGTCTGATATTATACATTCCCTTATTATGAGATTAGTTATTGATTTTACATGTGATTATTCAACTAGTAGAATATCCATGTGAATTTTTAAATGAAATTGTTTTATTTATTCTTGCCATATTATGATGAAAATAATGTTTTAAAAGTCTTGTGTTTTAGTTTTGTACCTTTCCTCAAAAGTTTATGCTTATTTTTTATAGATTTCACTATGTTATTTATCCTTACTGAGCATCTGATCTCACCCCTTTATTATGTTTTATTTTCCCAAGATTCCTAGAAGTGTTTTATAATTGATATATAGGGTTAATATAGGGGAATAATATCATTCTCAAAGGATTATCTATGCAGTATGTTATGTTAAAAAATTTAATGTAAATATCAGGTATGTAATCTATTTTACAAGACTGTTAAACTGATTGGTCCTTTGGGACTTGATTCCTTGTAAACATGCCAATGCGTTAAAATAATACATTGGATCTGGTTAACTGGGTTAGGGCTTTACAATTTGAACCAAAGGGAAGGACCTGTGAAGAAAGTCTCACAAGAAAACCTTCCAGTTGACCTTACTTTGGTAAAAAATTTAATATGTGTTATTCAATCCTTGGGTCAAGTGGGTGATATAAATAGAGAATGTATGGTGTGTCATGATTTGGAGTTTAACAAACAAATTCCACCAATATTACATGGTGATAAAGGAACCCAAGAACCCAAGGAGTGTATTTAAATAATATAGAGGATTTTCCACCTTTTAAACTTAATATAAATATAAGATGTAATTTTACACTTATATTCCTGAAGTACCTAGAAGTAAATAGTGTAATTCCATCATTCAAGATAAACTACATGAGAACCTCACTTGGATCACTTTCAGGAAGTCCTTCAATCAAATATTCTATCCTAAGATATTTTATGTGGTGAAGTCTTGGGAGTTTGTGAACTTGGATCAATGATACCATTCTATGATGGAGTATGCTACTTATTTTGTTGAGTTGGTTCATCTATATCAATAAATTATCACTAATGACTAACTTAAGTCTAAGTAGTTTTAAATGAGTTTGAATCATGATATTTGATCAATGATTATTCTCATGTCCCTATTGAACTTTGGAAAGGTAGTTGATAAATCAGATATAGTTGAATAAAACATAGCCATAAAAATGGTTCTTTGTGGAATTTCAGTGGTGGTAGGTGGTTTCTAGAGTGACTCATCTAGATATAAAATAAATCATGGTAAAGGTTCTTAGTTTAAATCAAGGATAGTTTTAAGGGATTATCCATGTAAGCACTAGGTAGTTTTCTACCAATGTGGGAGACCTGGCTATACTAAGCCAAATTTTCTGGTAGCACCTAGGATATGCCATCATTGTGTAAAATTCGGTCACATTAATAATTTTTGTGGAAACTTATCCTAGGTTAGTAGAGCTAGATCCACCCTTACTAAAGGCTCTCAGGTTTGTACCAATTCAATGCGAGCTAGTGGATTTCATTATCATGAAAAGGGAGATACTCAAACGGTAAATAAAACACATGGAGGAGCTGAGGATGGAAATATTTATATAGAAAAGTATGTACTAGAGAAATCTAAAGTGGGTCTAGCTACTATGAGAGGTATGGTGTTTATTTTATACTTTATAGTCCATAATTTGTTTGATATAGGTTAATCTTAGTAATTTATATCATCTAAGTTGATCATTGTATTGGGATTATGCTTGGATATCATGTCGTTTATGATGGATCCTTCCACTCCCTTAGAAATGAGGAAGGAGTAGGGTTTTAGATGTGTTTTATGATGCTTTCATAGTAGGGAATCACACCATCACAATGACACACATTTATCTCCTCACATTATCTCTTTTTAATGGTGGGAATCCTCTGTCACCGTTGTTAGTGATTTTGGAACCTTGATAAAAATGGGATGATTGGATGTCAGTTCTTCCTTCCATGTATTCCTCCTTGGATATCATTGCCTAGTTTGGTTCTCCCTCATATATTTGAGTCATGTTCATGAAACTCGTTATTAGTGCCATATCCTTGTGGATATCGACTAATTACATAGCTTCTGTCTTAATAGGGAAGAAAGCTTTCATCAGAGTATATGGTAATGTTGGGTATGTCTGGGCATCATTGAATGTTGGGTGTATTGGGAACCTTTAATTCTTCCTCTTAGGAGATATCTCATATGAGGAATCTTAAGGTGCGGAACCCAAGGCATCCTATGTCGATCATGAGGTAACAATGTCGTAATCATAAGTCTTCCAAGTCATTTTACCTCAGGCATCCCACACATACACATGGGGTAGGTATTATGAACCTTGGGGCGAGTTTAACATATTGTAAAGATGGATCAGAACATCTGGTTGAGAAGGATTGGTTCATGAGTTTAACGTCTTTTGGATACCAAAATGATCAAAACATACCATAGGGTAGATCAAGGAGGTGTGTCCCTAGGAGGGGATATGTCACACCAGATGGTTTACCAATGGATCAGCACGCCTCATGGAGGTGGACATGGGGCATGGATTTAACATCTTGAGGTGATGGATTTGGTTTATCAGAATACCCCATGTGGGTGGATCAAGGATGTGTGTCCCTAGGAGGTAAGATTTCACACCTAGATAGTTTACTAATGGATCAGAACACCTCATGGAGGTGGAACTGGGGCTTGGGTTTAACGGATTGAGGATATTTATTTGTTTGATCAAAACACCCATGTGGGGGTGGATCAAGGAGGTGTGTTCCTAGGAGGGAAGATGACACACCTGGATAGTTTACCAATGGATCAAAATGCCTCATGGAGGTGGACTTGAAGTTTTGGATCAGAATGCCCCATGGAGGTGGATCTGGGAGGTGTGTCCATATAAGGGATGATTTCATACCTGAAGTTTACCAATGGATCAGAATGGCCCTTGGAGACAAACCTAAATTTGTGAATCAGAATGCTCTGTGGAGGTGAATATGAGAGGTGTGTCCCTATGAGGTATGATATCACACCTATAATTTTACCAATAGATCAGAACGTCCCTTTAGATCAACCCATGGTGGTGCATCCCTAGGAGGAAACACCATGAGTTTACTATGGTTGGGATTGAACCTTAAGGAGGCTTTTTATGTACCCTATTTAGAGGATAGGGATCAAAACCTGTATATTTTGATGTCGTAGTTTAAGGTCATGTGACAAGAACAATCCATACGGTTTAACCTCATGTAGTAATGACACTCGTGTCATGAAAAGAACTTCAAATAGGTATGGTGTAGGGCTTACATGTGGAATATTTTCTTTGTAATAGGATTTTTCTTGGTTGTAGTTGGTGTGCAGATTACGCATTGAGCTGTTTGAGGGACCTGGGAAAGATGTGGTCTCCTAGTTAAGGGGAATGATCTTACCAGGGATGTGAACTGAAGAACATTAGGGTGGTTTTGGATGTTGGGTTTGGACCACAGGGAGGCTTCCTATGTATCCCTGTTAGTTATGAATCAAATTCCATGTAGTTTGAAACGGTTGGGGCTTACACCTATGGAGGAGGCCCATATAAAGGTTGGTTGGGGATTATATCAAATAGGAGACCCATATGGATGTTGTTTGGGGGTTATACTAAATATAAGGAACATGCACTACTAGGATAAAATAGGATGTTGTTGGGGCTTATGCATGGAAGCATCTCACGTACTACTAGGATCAGCGATGATGTGGTTGGGGATTATGAGTGAAAGCGGCCCATATGCTGTTAGGAGTAGTAATGATGTGGTTAGGTCTTACATGTGGGAGCATCCCATGTGATTCTATGGAGTATCAATGATGTGGATGGGGATTATGTGTGGAATCAGCCCATGTATCACTATGGAGTAGTAAAAAGGGTTGTGGATGGGTCTTACATGTGGGTGCTTCCCATGTGCCACTATGGAGAAGCAATGATGTTGTTGTAGATGGGGCTTACGTGTGGGTGATTCTTGTGTACTGCTATGGAGCAGCAATGATGTGGTTTTGGATGGGGTTTATGCATGGGTGTTTCCCATCATGTCTTTCATGTGTCAGGTCATGATGGAATCCCATGTGCATTGCATGAGTTAATATTATATTTTAACATCATGTGAAAGGATGTGGTGCGTGGAGATTATTCATTGAGATTCCCATTATGTCTTATGCATTTCAGGTCATGAGGTCATCCTAACTTGATGATGGGTCAAGGGATAAGATATTACACCTTAGGAGGAGTCCCATGGGGGCTACTTGGGAGTAACAGAGATACATGTGGCGCTTTCACTCTAGGGTTTCCCGTTCACCTACCTCATGTCAAGTCATGAGGACATATTGAATTTCTAGTGGGTAAAGGTATATGATTAGGTCTTACACCTAATGATTAGGACCATGGTAGCCATTTTGTGGTTATCTCATGATCATGGAATGAGGCATCTTATGTTTGACACATAAGTAATTTTATTAATGAATGATAGGGTATGCTATAGTTTAAAGTCACGTAGTGAGGACTATGGAATGTATTCTCGTGATCATGGAACGAGGAATCTTATGCTTGACACATAAGGAATATTATTCGTGAATGATATAGTATGATGTAGTTTAAAGTCATATAGTGAGGACTATGGAATTTCTTCTCATGATCATGGCATGAGGCATCTTATGCTTGACTTATAAGGCATCATATTCATGAATGATAGGGTATGATATAGTTTAAATTCATGTAGTGAGGACTATGGAATGTCTTCTCATGATCGTGGAATGAGGCATATTATGATTGATTCATAAGGGATCATATTCATGAATGATAGGGTATGCTACAGTTTAAAGTCATGTAGTGAGGACTACTGGGTAGAACATGTCTAGAAATGGATGGTGTGAGACTTATGCAAGAGTGGCCCTTTTTGGTTCAACTCAGCATGAGATCATGGTGATGAGTTTTCATGAGATTCTTGAGGAATTTTTCAACTCAAGTTACTCAGAGAATCCAAGATGATAATCTCAAATCGTGACATGGGAAAGGGACCAAGAGGAGTAGGTTGACTCAAGGTATTTTAGGGTGTGTAGATAAGTATCTTGAATCATGGTATTATGTGAGGTGGATGTTGGGGAATTATAAGGGTACATCCCAAAATGTCGTCAACCCAACTCGAAAAAGTTTACAGTGTGACTCTCCATTTTTCAAGGGGTTCAATGATGGTAGCAAAGGGACCGAGATAGAGGCACGAGATCATAGCTTAGCATTGATCCCAAGTGGGGGTGTGGGGGAGTAGTCGTTGTGGTGTAAACTAATTGATTTGGAGGTGTGATATTTGTGAAGGGTAGGGATTCTCGAAGGATGGGTATTTAGGGTCTCACAAACGATGGTGCTTTGTGAAGCTCAAGGTCTCACGAATGTTGGGGATTCAAGGATCTTAGGGTCTCTTGAAGGATAGGTCTTCATGGAACTTGGGGTCTTGCGAAGTTTAGGGCTTCATGAAGCTCAGGGTATTGTAAAGGTTAGGGCTTCACAAAGCATAGGGTATTGTGAAGGAGGTCATGATTCCTATGGGGAGTGCTTCGTGAAGGTTGAATGCTTCACAAAGCCTCAAGTGTTGCATAGGGCCTTCTTCTTCCATGAAGGGAATAGGAATTCATAAAATGAATCTCTAGTTTGGTTTGAGGCCCTCAAGAATTCAAGAGGGGAGGTTTTTCAATTCCTAAGGGATTTGTAAAAGAGTGTATCATTAAACCTAGGAGATTTACGAATTGAGATCACGGTGTCACAGTCCGCAGGTGTCTCCTTATCTTAATGAAGGCATGAGGGGAGTATTTATAGGCTATGGGATTTGAGAATAATGGAGGTCTTTTATAATATTTATGAGCTTAAATAATGGAAGGTATCTATGAATCTGAATGAATATTCATGAAGGTTACCATAAAGGATTTATGTGTTTGCAAAGGGAGCTCCACAAATTCAAACATATGTTGCGCAAAGGTTACCGTAAAGGATTTGTGAATTTGTGAAGGGAGATCTATGAATTTGGACATATGTTGTGTGAATTTTATTATCAAGGATTCACATGTTTGTGATGGGAGCTCCATGAATCGAACATTCATGAATGGACCTCTATAAACGGGATCTCTGAGAATGGGATCTCCACAAGCCGTTTTGGCAGCCTAACTTCAAATGACCATAACATCTGATTCGTAACTCCATTTGGTATCTAATACTAGTAAAATTGAATCCTATAAAATTATCTGAACTCCTAGATGAAGTTTCTCAACATTTGGTCCTTTCTTGGATGCTTTTTTCTGGTGCCAACAAATGCCTCCTCGTAATAGGGTTCAATGAGGATGAGGAGGGTGAGGCAAAACATGTTCTGAGGAAAGCACTGAGGAAAAAACCTAGCTTGGGGCCCACTGTATCTCAATAATATTACTCTATGATAGTGATAAATAGTGGACAAATTTGGGATTGGAATGGGACATCGATCACTGTTGGGAGCATCTAGACTAGGAATGCCCTGGCTGGTGAGTGGAACTCTACATATCTGACTTTCTTCTTCAATGTGTGCTAGTGAATGAATGTGATAATGTCAAGGGAATTGTATTATACCTAAAAAATGGGAATGGTGAGTGTTAATCACAATGCCCAAAATTTAGATCATGATGGGGTGGTGTCATGATATATGACAACGGCTGACCATGTTCAAAACACAACATCCATATCGCTTAGTCAAGAATGGGGAAAAATGAAGGTAGTCCATAGACCATGTTTGAAACACAAAACCTATCTCATATGTCATTTAAAGTCCTTTGGGACATTGGCCTGGGATGGTAGGTGGGCCTTGGCCAAACAACATTATGTTAGGGGGTCCCTTTTAGATGTGGAAGGGGATTAGGATCCAAATGAAGGTCATGAAAATCATGGAAATTAAGTGGTGGAATATTTTAATGGATTTTGAAACTCTCAGAATTACGCCACCATGACTTGGAGCACATTGGGTGTGGATGTATCAGTATGAATAAGGGTCAAACTCATCTTCTAGGGGAGAATCATCTCAGATGTCAAGCGACAGCTAAAGGAACATGAGTGATGTAGTAGATCACTGGTATCGAAGGAAGGGGTTTCAGGAAGATGCCTAAGATACCCTATAGTTTTACGTCATGCAAAAATGTATGATAGATACACAATTTTACATCATACAGTGAGGATGCTGGACACATAGTTTAATGTCATATGGTAAGGACGGGGAATTGTACAGTTTAACGTTGTGTGATTAGGACACATCTCATATTTTAACATCATGTGACAAGAACATGGAGTGTGGGGGACTTATGCACTAGGACACCCAAAATTTCTTCCTCCTTTCAGATTAAGAGGTCATCCCATGTTCATTTCAATGGGTAAAGTTTCATTTTAGTGTTTTGTAAAAGAGGACATGGTTAACCGATGTGAATGATACTCATCTAACCATGAGAGTCGAGGGTAAAGGAGGGTAGCATGAAGGGAGTCTCAGCACTAAGAGAAGAAATAGGGTGGGATGCATATAGTTTAATGTCATGTTTCATGGACCAAGACTCCTAGTTTAAGGTTAGAGAGTTTGGACTTATTGCAAATAGTTTATGGTAATAATTCTTGGGCTAAGGGGGTGTGTCTCAAAGGAATGTGTATAGTACTAAAAAGGTTACCCAATATGAATAAAGGGGCCTAAGAGGACACCTAACACCACACCAAACACTCTTGAGACAACTTTCACATAGTTTAAAGTCCTGAGGATTGGACCATGAAACACAGTGTGGTAAAAGACTGATGCAGGTAAGGGGAAACCCTCTCAGACGAGAGTATTGAGTCTTCTCATACTTATATATGAGTCATCCTGAATTTACCTAGGGTAAGTCTATAGTTTAACATCATGTGATGAGTATATGAGTACATGTTCATCTCGTACTTGTCATATGGGGCATCCTAGTTTTACATAGGGTAAAATCATCTCTTATTCAGAGGAATACCAAAAAAATCAGGGTATGAGTACAATTTAACATCATGCATTTGAGGATGTTCCTTCCTCATGTCAGGACATGAGGTAATCCTAGTCTAATAATGGGTTAAGGTAATTAAATGGTGATTATACCTGAAAGTAGTCTCGTGGGGTATTTTGTGGTGATTGTACTGTAGATAACAGATGGATTTACAGTGAATCTAAAGCTGGTCCCAGAGACGGAAAGTCTAGGAATCACTATGTATCCCATAAGGATGGGAATAAATCCACATGTAGTTATGGAGGTGGATGCACACATTTTAAGGTCATACGGTCTAGAACAAAGGTGATTGGTCTATGGTCATAATGCTTGGACCATGGGCAATCAGTGTAAAGTCATGATGCATGGACTATAGAAGTGTGTGTTCCAAGGGTAATCATGTGGCATAAAGAAGATAAACTTGACATAAATTATCCAAAGGGTTTTTGTGTACCACAAAAGTATCAAGAAACAAGCAGCACACAATTTAAGTTCATAATGCTTATACCTACGCTATATGGAAAATAGTTTAAAGTCATGATGCTTGGACTTAAGGGAAGGTTGGTTTCAAGGGAATCTATGTGGTACGGAAGAGATATAACTTGATTTTAATGAGGTCCAAGGAGGTCCATGTTCCACATATACACCTTGAAATGAGCTACATACAGGCTTATAACATTTGATGCATCCCGTGGTTAGCATGGGGCATCCCATGTTTGGATCATGGGGTAAGGTTTTTCAACCATTCCATACTTATCATATGAGTAATCCTGATTTCAAATGGGGAAAAGATCACATCTCATTGAGAGGTATCCCAATTGTATATGGGCCAATTCTGCAGTTTCATGTCATGCGTTGAGGATGTCAGTATTTGTCGTTTAAATTCATACAACTCAAACTATGGGATCTGAAAATAGTTTATGGTTATAATTCTTGGAACTATTGTAAATAGTTTAAGGTTGGGTTGTGTACATCATAAGATGGATACTAGTTTAAGGTCATATTGTTTGGACCTATGGGGATATTAGTTTAAGTTCATAGAGTTTGGACCAATGAGGAGTATCTCAAATGGATATGTATAGTGTGGTAGCAGGATAAACCTAATGTGAATGGGGGATAAAGAGGCCTAGTGCCACGCTACATATTCCTTTAAAGACTTGCACACAGTTTAAATTTGTGATGTTTAGAATTGGAATCCTAGTTTATAGTGATAGAATTTGGACCATGGTCTATTTTTTGAGGATTTACTACATTATTACACACCTTACCAAATATTATAATCCCATGTGAGTCATGATCAGTGTGGGAAACAATGAGTGGTGAGGGTATTTCCTTGACACATGGGAGTACACGATAGGGGCGAGGAGATATAGGGTTGAGAATTTTCCATTGACATTATCCTGCCTACTCAACATGTACAAATTCATGAATGGGTGACACCAAGGGTGTTGGAATTCCACTAAGATATAGGGGTGAAAAGGAGGTAAATTGATACTTTTTAGATCTAGATAAAGGGGAAGACTGGTTAGTAGGGATCGATTGTTGACCATTTTTGAAACACATAGACCATAACCATACTAATCAATAATGGGGTGAGAAAATGTAGGATCAGTTGTTAACCAAGTTCAAAACATAGGATCCATTGTTTGTTTCCATAGATCCATCAAGGCGTTATCCCAGGACGGTAGGTGAGTCTTGGGTAGACACTATAACCATTAGGGGCCATTTGGATTTAAAGGATGGTGGAAATCCCAACCAAGAAATACTTGAAGTTTGGAAATGGAATGAGAGAATATCCATTTGGGATTCAACATTCTAGGTTCCACACCACAGCGCATTCGGGTATGCTAATGGGGCGTATCAAAAAGTGTGATTCAAACTCGGGTTTTAAGAATAGTTCAAGGTCGTATTGTAATGACCATGGATACTAGTTGGTATAAAATATTAGACCATGATCTCTTAGTTTAAGGTCATAGATTTTAAACCATAGGGAGTGTCCCAAAATGGATATACATAGAATAGAAGTGTGACAAACTTGACATGAATGTGGGCCAAGGAGGTCCAACCTCACACCACACATTCCTAAGAAGACTCACATATAGTTTAAATTTGTGATGCTTAAACTGAGTTTGGATGTTATTTTAAGGTATTAAATCTCATAACAATGTTGGGGACAATGGTCTGAATGATTTAATTAATTTTTGGATGGGGTCAGAGATGAGAAGTCTAGGTGTCGCTATATATACCATAAGTATGGGAATAAAGATATACGTAGTTTTGGAAGGTGGAACACACAATTTAAGTTCATATGTCTTGGACTATGGAAAAAAGTTTAAAGTGGTGTTTCTTAGACTACGGGGGATGTTTTCTCTAAGGGCATATAGATGGAACACAAGAAGTAAAACCTAACATGAATGGAGCCAATGAGGCTCACGTGGCACATACACGCCTTAAAATGAACTGAATACAGTTTAAGGTCATAATGCCTTGATGGTAAATGAGGCCAAGGGGATGGAGAGTTAATGAATTTGTGGTTGGGTATGAAGATGAGAATTATGGTCATTGAAACATATCCCATAAGGATGGTAATCCAACCACATGTAGTTATGGAATACGGTGTGGTAGAGGACCAACACCAGTAGGGGTGATCCTATATGGTGATGAAATTAAGGAATTACACGGTTGTTATGGGCATACCATGTTCAGATCATGGGGTAAAGTTCATTAACTATCATGTACTTATCATATGAGGCATCCCAATTTAGGATGGGGTAAAAATCATATCTTGTGTAAGATTTAAGATCCATCCTAGTTTTAGATGGGGTAAGACTGTAGTTTAACATATTGCATTGAGGATATTTTTTTCATCCCGTATTCAATATATGAGTAATCCTGGTTTGATACAGGGTAAGATCATCCCTTATTCAAAGGCATCCCAAACTTTTTTAGGGTGAGAATATAGTTTAACTTCATGTATTTAGGATGTTAGTATTTTTAGTTTAAATTCATACAACTTGAATTATAGGGGATGAAAATAGTTTAATGTTATAATGCTTGGACCTTGGAGAGGGTCCTCTCAAGAGGATATATGTAGCTTGGTAGAGTGACAAACCCGATGTGAATGAGGGCCTAGGTGGACCTACACCACACCACATATTCTTGAGAATAATTTAACACAGTTTAAAGTCATTATTATTGGACTTGATCTCCTAGTTTAAGGTCATAGAGCTTAGACCCTTGGGGAAGTTTTCCAAAAGGGACATGTGTGGTGTGAAAGTTAAAAACTGATATGAATAAGGACCAAGGAGGCTCGCATCACATAACACACTCCTAAGCAATATTTTCACATAGTTTAAATTCATGATGCTTAGACTTAATATCCTAGTTTACGGTCATAGAGTTTGGACCAAGTGGCGAGCATCTCAGATGGATATGTGCAGTGTGGATGAGTGATAAACTCGACGTGGATGAGGGCCTAGGGTGACCAATGCCACACAACACATTCATGATATAACCTACATATAGTTTAATGTCATGATGTATAGACTTGGGATCCTAGTTTAAGGTTATATAGTTTGGACCAAAGGGGTTCTTAGTTTAAGTTCATAGAGTTTAGACCAAAGGGGATCTTTGTTTAAGGTCGTAGAGTTTGGACCATGAAGGTGAGCATTTCAGAAAGGGATATACATGACATGAAGGGAAGAACATGATTTGAATGAGGACCAAAGAGACATTTTTCACACAATACATTCCTAGGGAAGACCTGCATATAGTTTAAAGTAGTGATGTAGGGACTTGTGATCCTAGTTTAAGGTCATAGAGTTTGGAACATTTTAAGTTCATACTACCTGGACTGAATTTTTTTTGCAACTTGACCACATGGGTACACATCCTACCAAGTCTCATAAGCCCAAGTGATTCATGCTCAGTTTTAGAAACAGGGAGTGTTGAGGATTTTCCTAACACATGGAAGTGCATAATAGGTGCAGGGAGAATTCAGATTGAGAATGTCCCAATGACACTGACATGCTTACTTTACATGCACAAACTCATGGAGGGGTAACACCAAGAGTGTTGGGGTTTTACCTAAACATAAGAAGTTGGAAGGTGTGAATCACCGATCCTGATATATAGATCACAATGAGGGTGTCATGATTATTGAGGATAACTACTAACCCTATTTGAAACACAACATCCATATCATGTTACCTGGGATGGGGATAAACAAATGAGGGTTGATCGCTGACCATGTTCAAAATGTGGGACCTATCTTAGGATGTTGTCCAAAAGTATTTTGGGGTGTTGAACCAGGATGGTAGGTGATCCATTTTTTCTAGGAACCATGTTGTTAGGGGATCTATTCATACATGGAAGAGGATAAGGATTCAGATAGAGGGACACAATAAGCATAGAGATGGAATGGGAGAATGTCCATGAAAAATCCAATACTCTGGATTCTATGCCATAGTGAATTTGAGAATTTAAATGGGTAATATCATAAATAGGGAGTTAAACCCCTTATCAAGGATAGGGGTCCTAAGGTATTTCTTGAATTGTGGAATGGTATTAGACAAGTCCCAAATGTAGAGAACTCTCTCATATGGGGGCTCATGGCATTACATTATTTTACATCATGCGATAGGGATGTGGAATCATATCATACTTACTTTATGAGGAATCCTATGTTATTCACACAAGGTAAGTATATAGTTTAACTTCATGTGTTGAGGGAAATTTAGGTTGCTATTAGTTTAAATTCATACAAATCATACTATGGAGCTTTTTCTAGTTTAAGGTTATATATCTTGGACCATTGTAAGAAGTTTAAGGTCGTGTCGCATGGACCAAGATTCTACATAGTGTGTTGATGTGCAGATAAGATGAATGGTGGTTGTCATTTAAGGTCACATAACTTTGAACATAGTTTTTGCGGCTTTAGATCACATAGCTTTAACCAAAACATCATACATTTTAACATTATGTGACCAAGATGTTGTCCTGTAGTTTAATATCATGAAACCAAGATGATGGTTGTTGTGCAATTTAACATCTTGAAACTAGGAAGCTAGTTATTATATAGTTTAACATCATGAAACTAGGATGATCTATTGTTACGTAGTTTAACATTGTGAAACTAAGACACTTGGGGAATCATTCCACATATAGTTTCACCAGTTGGAGAAATATCATATTGGGTTTACCCAGGAATTAACAAAATTCCTATGTTGGATCCTCCAGAATGAGATCCCATGATTGTTCTAGGGATTTGACCCTAAGGATCATGGAGGCTGAATCATGTTCATATCTACCCATCCTAATGGTTTGGGATCCTCAAGGGTCAGGGGGAATCATACCATGGGATTACCCTAAAATTCCTCTAGTGTATGTGTGTATGTCCTTCAAGCATGAGCTGGGATATGTCACATAGAACTTTCCATGGGATGGAATTGGGGTTGTAAGTAGGACCTATGTGGTTCTTTTCTATCATGATGAGGGCCTCCATGATGGTTGTTGATGGCACTGGTAGTAGGGAGAGTCAACCTAACATGCCTAATATACGGTCGAGGTCTCAATCCTAGTTAGGTGAGCACACTTCTCCATGTAGTGATCAGGGTGACATAGAGTGCTCTAATGGTGGTGGGGCCATTGATTTGTTAGAGTTAGATCAAATGGAATAGGGATGGTAGACAATTTTATGAGGTTGATGACACCCTAGAGCCATGGAAGCCTGGAAAGTTGGTTTGATGGGGATATGGTGGCCTAGAGTCATGGAATCTTGGAACGGTAGTTTGATAGGGTGATGATACCCTAGAGGTATGGAATCTTAGAATTTTATCTTGACGGTGTGATGGTTCTCAGGATGTGTGGAAGCTTGGAATTACGGTTTGATGGGGCGATGGTTCCCTAGAGGCGTGGAAGCCTCAAATGTCAATTTGATGGGGCAACGACATCCTGGAGACGTGGAATATTGGAACATCAGTTCTATGGGTTGAGGGTGACCTAGGAAGTTTGGAATCTTGTAATGTTGGTTCGACGAGGTGATGGAACCCTAGAGGTGTGGAATACTGGAACATCGGTTTGGTGGGGTGATGGCGCTCGGGAGGCATGGAATCCTGGAATGTCGATTCGACGGGGCAATGGAACCCTAGAGACATGGAATCCTGGAACATTGGTTGGATGGGGTGATGAAAATAGAGAGTCTTGGAAGCCTATAACATGGGTTTTATGGGGATATGGTTCCTTGGAGGTGTGGAATCCTAGAACGTTGGTTCGACGGGGTAACGGTGCCTGAGAGACATGGAAGCCTGGAACGTCAGTGCAATGGGGAAATAGTTATAGAGAGGTTTGGAAGCCTGGATTATCAGTACGATGGGGTTATGTAACTTGAGATTTTTGGAATCCTAATACGTTGGTTCAATGAGGTGATGGAACCCAGGAGGTGTGGAAGCTTGTATCTTCAGTATGATAGGGCAATGGCACCTAGGAGGCATGGAATCCTGAGATGTTGGTTCGACAGGTCGATGGTGCTCATGAGTGATGGAAGCCTGGAATGTCGATATGATAAGGTGATGGCACCTGAGAGGTGTGGAATCCTGAGATGTTGGTTCGATGTGGGGATGGTTCTCGAGAGTAACGGAATTCTGGAATGACATCTCACAATGTAGAGGAATCGTAGTAGGGATATGATCAACCAGCCCCCAGTGTTGGTGCTGAGGAGCCTTTTTTCCCCAGTATGGTTCATCATAGCAAGGAATGTCTTTGACATGGGGAGGACCTCTATATTGGTTGTTTGCGGAGTATGTAGGACCTCCTCACTAGCTGATTATAGCGATGGGGAGGACCTATGTACCTATTGATGGCAGTGTGGGGAGGACCTCCATACTAAATGATGATGGCAATAGGAAGGACCTCCATGCCTATTGATGGTATTGTAGGGAGGAACTCTGCATTGGATGACAATGGTGAAGAGGAGGACCTCAATTCCTATTGATGGCAGTGTGGGGAGGACCTATACACTAGATGATGATGGAGATAAGGGTTACTCTATTTCTATTGATGGTAGTACGAGGAGGAACTCCACATTGGATGATTATGGTGATGGGAGGACCTTCTTTCTTATTGATGGTAGTGTGAGGAGGACCTCCACACTAGCTGATGATGGTGACAGGGAGGATGTCCATGCCTATTGATGGAAGAATAGGGAGGAACCCTACATTGTCTAGTGATGGTGATGGGTAGGACCTTCATTCCTATTTTCCTCATCACGGGATGGCCTATAACGGCTGTTGGTGCTTCCAATGACTGGGAGAGTCAACTCGACCTATCTATGAGGTGGTTGGGGTCTCTATCCAATTTGGAAAAGGACAGATACTTGTTCACTTATTGTAGGGGTCTTATGGGATATTTCAGGGGTAGCAGGGGCCACTGGAGTCGCATAAGATACCCCTTGCTGGTAAATGTCATAGTTTTACCCCTAACGTCAGCATCGGGTGTTTAGGACCAGTGCTAGTGGAGTAGGGAAGGATTAAACCCACTTGTCGACATATGGGACCAGTATGTGATGCAGATGAAGAGCCCAGGTGGGAAAACTCTAGGTAAATGGTTTCAGTAAGGATCTGATGGAATGGGAGATGGTTTCCCACTATGCAGCCCATGAGGGTAGTAGTTTCAGTGAGGAGCTGATGGAATAGGGGGTGATTACCCCCTATGCAGACCATGAGGGTGGTGGTGTCGGCAAGGAGTCAATGGAATGGGGGTGGTTTCCCCCCACATGGCACATGAGGGAAGAAGTGACAGTAAGGATCTGATGGAATGGATGTGGTTCCACCTTGCGCATCCCATGAGGGTGGCGATGTCGGTGAGGAGCTGATAGAATGGGGGTGGTTTCTCCCTGTGTGTCCCATGAGGGCAGTGGTGTCGGTGAGGAGCTGATGGAACAGGGGGTGGTTTCCCCTGCGCATCCCATGAGGACAGTGGTGTCAATGAGGAGTCAATTGAATGGGGGGTGGTTTTCCCCTGTGTGGCCCATGAGGGGGGTGGTGTCGGTGAGGAGTCAATATAATGGGGGGGTTCCCCTATGTAGACTACAAGGGTGGTGGTGTTGGTGAGGAGATGATGTAATGGTGGGGGTGGTTACCCCCCCCCCCATGCATCCCATGATGGCAGAATTTTTAGTGAGGAGTCGATGGAATGGGTGTCGTTACCCCTTGTGTGTCCCATGAGGGTGGTAGTGTCGGCAAGGAGTCGATGGAATGGAGGTGCTTTCCCCCTATGCGGCCCACAAGGGCGGAGGTGTCAGTGAGTATCTGATGGAATGGGGGGTGGTTTCTCCCTATGCGGCCCATGAGGGTGGCGGTGTTGGTGAGATCCAATGGAATGGGGGTGGTTTCCCCTTACATGGCCCACGATAATGGTAGTGTCGGCGAGAAGTCAATGAACCATATTCTTCATGCACCCAATGTTACTCATCCTCTCGCATACTAAGGGGAGGGGATTCACATGGGAAATGCCTCAATTTTTACATACCTGACATTTTTCATCTGCTCACAGTTGATGAAGAAGATATTCACATTGGGTTCACCATTTTTTTCAATGCTTTTACGGTAGGGTGCACATCATCATAGCAATGCGCATTTCTCTCCTCGTGTTCCTTCTTTTCAAAGGTGGGAGTCCTCCGCCACTATTGTTGGTGATGTTATCTCCTTGATCAAAATAGGATTATGGGATATCGGTTCATCCTTCCATGGATTCCTCCTTGGGGCTTGTTTCCTAATCTGGGTCACCCTCATAGATTTGAGTCATGTTTGTGAAACTCATTCTCAATGTCGTCTCTTTGTGAATTCCATTTAATTATGTTGGTTCTATATTGATAGGGAAACAACCTTTCATCAAAGTAAATGGTAACGTCAGGTATGTTTGGGCATCACTGGATGTTGGGTGCATTGGGAACCTATAGTTCTTCCTCTTTGAAGGGCATCTCAGATGAGGCTTCTTAATGAATGGAACCTAAGGCATCCTATGTCTATCATGAGGTAACAATGTTAGAGGCATAATTATTCAAAGTATTTTACCTCAGGCATCCCACACATATTCATGGGGTAGGTATTATGGACCAGGTAATGAGTTTAATGCCTTATGAAGACAGATTATAACATACAATTGAGATGGATCAGGGCACGAGTTTAACATCTTGTGGATACGGGAATGATCGGAACACCCCATGGGGGTGGATCAAGGAGGTGTGTCCCTAGGAGGGGAGATGTCACACCTAATGGTTTACCAATGGATCAACACACCTCATAGAGGTGGACTAGGGCACAGATTTAACATCTTCAGGAAACACATTTGGTTGATTAGAACATCCTATGGGGGTGGATCAAGGAGGTGTGTGCCTAGGAGGGAATATGTCACACTGAGATAGCTTACCAATAGATCATAACACCTCATAGATCCAGACCCAGGGCTTGGGTTTATCTTCTTAAGGAGATGGGTTTGGTTGATCGGAACACCCCATGGGGGTAGATCAAGGAATTTTTTCCCTATGAGGGAAGATTTCATGCCTGGATAGTTTACCAATGGATCTAAACACCTCTTGGAGGTGGACTTGTGGCTCGGGTTTAATGTCTTAAGGAGACAGATTTGGTTTATTAGAACACCCCATAGAGGTGGATCAAGTAGGTGCATCCCTATGAGGGAATATGTCACACTTGTATAGTTTACCAATGGATTAGAACGCCTCATGGAGGCGGACCCAAAGTTATAGATCATAACACCCCATGGAGAAGGATCTGGTAGGTGTGTCTTTATGAGGGATGATGTCACAAATGGAAGTTTACTAATGAATCAGAACACACCATGGAGTCAAACCCAAAGTTTTGGATTAGAATTCCCCATGGAGGTGGATCCAAGAGGTGTTTCCCTATAAGGGATGATGTCACACCTATAAGTTTACCAATGGATTCGAACGTCCCTTGAGATATACCTAGGGTGGTGCATCCTTATGAGGGAAAACCATGAGTTTATCATGGTTGGGATTGAACCTTAGGGAGGCTTCCTACATACTCTATTTAGAGTAAAAGGATCAAAAGCCATAGAGTTTGATGTCTCAGTCTAAGGTCATGTGACAGGACTGATCCAGGAAGTTTAACGTCATGTGGTAAGGACGCTCATTTTGAAAAAGGAGCTTCGATGAGGGATGGTGTGGGGATTACGCGTGGAAGTTTCCCTTTGCAATAGGATTACTCTTGGTTTGAGTTGGTGTGGGGATTACGCATTAAGCTACCTAAGGGACCTGGGGGAGACATGGTCTCCCAGGTTAGGGGAATTATCTTACCAGGTATGTGGCCCAAAGAACATGAGGGTAGTTTTGGATGTTGGGTTTAGACCTTAGGGAGGCTTCCTATGTATCTTGGTTAGTTGGGAATCAAATCCCACATGGTTCTAAAGGGTTGGGGCTTACACCTATGGAGGATTCCCATATGGAGGTTGGTTTGGGATTATACTGAATAGGAGACCCATATGAAGGTTTTTTGGAGCTTATACCAAATTGGAGGACCATGTGCTACTCGGAGCAAAGAGGATGTCATTGGGGATTATGCGTGGAAGTGGACCATGTTCTGAAAAGAGCAGTGATGATTTTTTTGAGGCTTATGCATGGAAGTGGCCCATGTTTTGCTAAGAGGAGCGATGATGTGGTTAGGGCTTACATATGGGAAGGGTCCATGTGACGCTATGGAGAAACAGTGATGTGTATGGGGCTTACGTGTGGAATTGGACCATGTATTTCTATGGAGTATCAAAAAGGGTTATGGATAGGGCTTACGTGTGGGTGTTTCCCATGCGCTACTATGGAGTAGAAATGATGTGGTTATGGATGGGGCTTACATGTGGGTGTTTCCCATGTGCCGCTATGGAGAAACAATTATGTGGTTGTGGATGGGGCTTACGCGTGGGTGATGCATGTTATGTATTCCTCGTGTTAGGTCATGAGGGAATCCCATGTGCATTTCACAAGGTAAGATTATAGTTTAACATCATGTTAAAGGACATGGTGTGTGGATATTATGCATTGAGCTACCCATTATGTCTTCCTCATTTCAATTTAGGAGGGCATCCTGACTTGATAATGGGTTAAGGGATATTATTTGGGATTAAAACTTAGGAGGAGTCCCATAAGGGATACTTGGGAGCAATGGAGATACATGTGGGGATTACACTCTAGGGATTCCCATTCACCTTCCTCGTGTTGGGTAATGAGGGAATCTCGACTTGCTGGTGGGTCGAGGTATATGATTAGGGCTTACACATGATGTAGAGGCCCATGGTGGCTTTTTAGTGGTCATATCATGATCATGGAATGAGGAATATTATGTTTGAAACATAAGGTATCCTATTCTTGAATGATAGGGTATGATACAGTTTAAAGTCGTGTAGTGAGGACTATATAATATCTTCTCATGATCATGTCATAAGGCATCTTATGCTTGACACATAAGGTGTATTATTAATGAATGATTGGTTATTATAAAATTTAAAGTTGTTTAGTGATTAATATGGAATGTATTCTCATGATCATGGCATGAGGCGTCTTATCCTTGACACATAAGGCATCCTATTCATGAATTATAGGGTGTGTTATAGTTTAAATTCATGTAGTGAGGACTATTGAATGTATTCTCATTATCATGGCATGAGGCATCCTATTATTGACAAATAAGACATACTATTCATGAATGATAGTGTATGCTATATTTTAAAGTCATGTAATGAGGAATACTATGTAGAAGATTCCTAGAAATAGTTCGTGTGGGATTTATGAAAGAGCGGCCCTTTCTGGTTCAACCCAGCATAGGATCCAGGTGATGAGGTTTCAAGAGATTATTGAGTAATGGTTCAACTCAAGTTACTTTGGGAATCCAAGATGAGAATCTCAACTCATAACATGGAAAAGGGATGAAGAGTAGTAGGTCGACTCAAGGTATTTTAGGGGTTTTAGAGGAGTGTCACAAATCATGGTAATATGTGGGTGGACATTGGGGTCGTATAAGGGAACAACCCAAAATGTTGTCGACCCAGCCCAAAAAGTTCACAGTGTGACTCTCCATTTTTTATTAGGTGAGTAACAGTGGTGAAGGGACTGGGTCGGAGGCCCGAGACTACATCCCAGCACTGGTCCTGAGTGAGGGTATGGGGGTGAATCCCCCATGGTATAGACTGATGGGTAATGAGGTGTGAGATTCATGAAGGATAGGGCTTCTCAAAGGATAGGGTTTCAAAAAAATCAGGATCTCGTGAAGGATGGTGCTTCACAGAGATCAGGGTCTCACGAAGGTTGGGGATTTTAGGAGCTTAGGGTATCATAAAGGATAGGGCTTCATGTAGATAAGGGAATCATGAAGTTTAGGGATTCATGGGTCTTAGGGTCTCTCAAATTTTAGGACTTCACATATCTCAGGGTCTCACGAAGGAGATCCTGATTCCCAAGGGGAGTGCTTCACGAAGGTTTAATGCTTCATGAAGACCCAAGTGCCATAGAGGGACTTCTTCCTCAGAAAATGTAATATGACTTCACGAAAGTCATATCCAATTTTAGTGTAGGATCTAAAGAATGAAATAGAGGATTTTTTGTGATTCCTAGGGGCTTCGCAGAAGAGTGTCCCATGAATCCTAGGAGCTTTTTGAATTAAGAGCACGATATCTCATCCTGACGACATCTATTTCTCTTAATGAAGTGATGAGGGGGGTATTTATAGGTTGTGGGATTTAAAAATAATGGAGGTCTTCATGAATATTTATAAGATTTACAAATTGAAGGGGATCTGAAAATCCAAATGACGTTGCGTGAAGGTTACCTTTAAGGCTTCACGCATTCGCAAAGGGAGCTCCACAAATCTGGACATATTCTGCATTAAGGTTACCATAAAGGGTTCATACATTTGTGAAGGTAGATCCATGAATATACACATAAGCTATGTGATTTTTATCATTAAGACTTCATTCTTTTGTAAAGGGATCTCTATGAATCGAAACTTCGCAAATGGACCTCTGCGAATGGGATCTCTATGAACGGGATCTTCGTGATCCATTTTGGTAGCCTAACTTCAAACAACCATAAATTATGATTTGTAACTCTTTTTTGGATCTAAGACTAGTCAAATTTAAGCCTTCAAAACAATATACACTTTTAGATAAAGTTACTCAATGTTTGGTCCCTTCTTGGATGCATTTTTTCTAGTGCTGAAAAGATGTTTTGAGTGTCAAGTTATGATTGATGACCATGAGGTTGTATGGGATTTCCTAGCCCTTGATCTCGGTATCTTTGAACTTATCATATACATGTATTGGATGGTCCATTTTATGGATCAAATTTATTTTTATCATCTTTGAGTTCAGTTTTTACCTTCTGATGGGATTACTCACATCTTTCAGGGTGATTAGGATCCTAGATTTGGGAGAGTAGGTCATGTTGTTCCTGAGGTAAGAATGATCTCATGCTAATTATAGGAGATGTTTCTTGATGTCAATGACCTGTGTTTAATTGGCCTACTTCCTAACATTATAAATGAGTACACTATGGTCTTTCCTGGTTATTTGTATGGATTATCACCCCAAAGAGAGGTCAAATTTATTATTGATATGCTCTTAAGGATGAGTCTAATATCCTTTACATCTTATCATATGGAACCCACTGAGTTAAAGGAAATCAAAATTAATCTTGAGGATCTTAATTCTAAGGGATTTATTTATCTGAGCATGTCATCTTGGTCTTCTCTAGTTCTCTTTGAAAAGAGGGAAGAGGGAAGCCTTTGGATTTGTGTTGATTATCGAAAACTTAATCAGGTGACTATTAAGAACAAATATCATTTACCTGGGATTGATGACCTATTTGATCAACTCAGGGGAGACCTATGGTTTTCTATGATTTATCTGCATTCAATGCACTATTAGCTAAGAGTACTAGTGGATGATATTATTATGATAACATTCCAGAGAAGGTATGAGAATTATGAGTATTTGGTTATGCCATTCGGTATTACTAACTCTTTTTTGGTTTTTATATCATTGATCAATGAAATATTTCATTGATTCTTAGAATATATCATCACTGTTTTTTTGGATGATATTTTTGTGTATTCCAAGTTAGAGGAAGAATATATGGATTATCTAAATATTGTTCTTATAACTCTAAAAGAACATTATCTATATGGAAATATTTCTAAATTTCAATTTTGGTTCCAAGAAGTGAAGTTTCTTAGTCATGTTATATCTAAGAGAGGAATATTAGTGAATCCTAAAAAGGTCCAAGTGATGATGTCTTGGGAGAAACCCAAGAATGTTTTTGGGATTTAGAGGTTCTTGGTATTATTATTAGATATGTTTTTTAGGATTTCTCCAAGTTTTAATATCCTATGATAGAGTTAACCCATAATGGTGTTGTGTTTTAATGTAATGATCAAATATCATTTGAGGGACTACAGGTAAATTGAATTCAACTCCAATTTTAATTCTACCAAAACTGAGTTTAGGTTATGATGTTTTTTGTGATGTATCAAGTATAGGATTAGGATGTTTTATGATGTAGGGGAAGTAGTTGGTGGCCTATGTATCTCTCTAACTATTCCCTCATGAAAGTAATTATCCTAACCATGATCTTGAGTAGGTTGTAGTGATGAATCTTAAGACTTGTTTCCACTATCTATTTAGTGATCGGTTTACTGTATATTTAGATCATAAGTGCCTGAAGTATATTTTTATCCAAATAGGCCTGAATTTCTAATAGATACAATGGTTTTTGTATCTTTATAATTTTGATTTTGATATTTCATATACATCTTGGAAAATGGAATGTGGTTTTCGATGTGTTAAGCAATAATTTTTCAACTTAATCCATGAAGAAATTGGTGGAGGAGTGGTCTTTGATGTATCTATTTTCTTATATTTTCTTGGATGTGGAAGAATATGATAAAGAGTGATTAGCTTGTGTGAAATTATGTTATTAATTTTATGATCATATTTGTCTTGGAAAAGAAATAAATATTAATTGTCAATGTTTTAGTGAAATCCTTTATAGTGTGGAGACCTTATTTGACTGGTCTCGGTCTCTTGAAGGTTTTTTGTACTTTAGAGGTAGGTTTTTCATTCTAATATCTTTTAGGAAGGATTTTATGGATAGTGTAAATCAATTTAGTTATTGTGTTCAACCTAGAAATACCAATATGTCTCATTACTTGAGACATTGGTATTTATGGTCAGAGATGGGGTGGTCGATTACAAACTTTGTGTCACAATTCCTTACTTTCTAGATGATTAAGGTATAGAACCAAATACCTTCTAATTTGTTGTGTCCTTTACCCATTCTAGTGTACAAGTGAGATGATATATCCATGGACTTCATTGTAGGTTTACCATGGAATCCTAGTAGGAAGAATACAATTTGGGTGATCATTGATCAACTAGTGAAATTATCTCATTTCCTTCCTACTAAAGAGACGATGAAGGTGTAATATCTTAGGAACTTTTATATATAAGTGATTGTGAAACTCCATGGGGTACATTATGACATTGTTTTTATAGAGATTTATGATTTACATCCTCATTTTGGAAAGAATTTCAAGAATCGATAGGTACCCAACTAAATTTAATCACAAAATATTACACTCATATGAATAGATAGACTAATAAAACCACTAAAATTCTTAAGGATATGATTCAAGAGTCTGTGATTGATTTTGGTGGTTCTGGGGAAAATCGTCTGCCTTTGGTTAAGTTTTCCTACAATAATAATTGTCAATCCTTGATTAAAATATCACCTTTTGAAGAATTGTATGGGTATCCATGTGGATCTCCCTAGTGTTGGGATGAGTTGGTGGAATGGTCCTTAGTTAGACTAAGTCTTATTCAAGAGATGAAGGAACATGTGAATTTGATATGAAAGATGTTAGCTACAGCTCAAAGTCACCATAAATCCTATACATATCATCTTCATCACCCATAGAAGTTTAAGATAGGTGATTAGGTTTTTCTTAAGGTTTCACCTTGTTTAAGACATTTTCATTTAGGCAAGCAGGGTAAGTTGGAATTAAATTTTGTTGGCCCTTTCAAGATCATCGAACAACTTGGAAATGTGGATTGTCAATTGGGCATGTTTTCTTATTTGGTGTTGATTCGTGATGTGTTTCAAGTTTCCCAAATAAGGAGGTATAAACTGGACCCTTCTCATGTGATATAGTTGGAAGATGTTGATATTGATCCCAGCACCTTTATGGTTGAGTAACCAATCTAGATTATGGATTGTCATAATACTATGTTGCATAATAAAATGATTCCCTTAGTCCATAAACTATAATAGTTTTGATGGGATGTCCATAAGACATGGGAGTGAGAAGATTTGATGATGCGATAGTGGTCTTATCTCTTTATGGATCCAAAATCCTAAGTTCTTTTTGGAGACAAAAAGTGGCATGGTGGGGAGAATTATAAAGCCCTCTAGGTTAAGGTTATGTTTTATTTTGGGTTTAGTTTATTTATTTTGAGGTTTTAATGGATTTTAGGAGCCTGGAGGTCAAGAATTTAGAGTTTTGGGAGAAATAGGCTAAGCACACAGTCTTCACATGGTTATTAGTAAGCATGCGATAACCATCCGAAATAGCTATGTTGGTTCCAGTGGAATTTTTCATGGTTTCAGCGTGGTTTTTCTAACTATACGAGGGACCATGAAAACCATGCGATTTGGTGGGTTGGGTCCAGAGGTTGTTGCATGGATTTTACATATTCTTTCTCATTGTGTGGCTTTTAGTGGGTAATTTTTCACATCAATTTTCAAGGGGTGGTAGCTACCACATGGTTAGAGTATAGTTTATCTAACTATGTGTCCTAACCATGCGACTCATATGAATTTCATAAAAGTAGAAAATTACCCTAATTCCCTTACTCATTTTAACCTTTAATCTCACCCTAATATCTAATTATCTTGACCCAGACTTTCCTTGACACTCTAGGAGGTTCTATCGTAAGATCCTTAGTGATTCTTCTTCATTATTGGTGGATCTCTTTGTGGTATGTTCTAATTTTCACCTGGTCACTTCTCTTTCTAGATCTCTCCTTGATCACTCTTCTACTTCAACTATTAAATCTCTTGAGGATTGTGATAGAAAAATATATAGGTTTTTATAGAGAATTGATGATTTTTCATTAGATCTAGGCTTGTGAGGACCAAATTTATTCGTTTCTTTACACCTTTTTTGAAGGAAACTTTGTTTCCTTTGTTGAAGAGTTAGGTGTATCTATAAAATGGTTCTTTATCAGGGTATACCTTGTTTTTATTATTTTTTCCCTTGGTTTGGATTATGAAAATGGTGATTATATATATATATGAGAGATATTTTTATAAAATTGAATCTTTATTGGATTGGAAAATGGTTTTAAAAGGTATTTTCTTTAAAAATGGTTTTATGCACTTCTTATTCTCAATGAAATGCCTCAAATGTATTCTTGACTAAAAAATGGTTTTTCAAGCATGGGAGAGGTAATTCATTGCTTGTGGAAATGTTTTATAAAATTTTAATTATTCTTTACTTAAATATTTTTAGAAAACATAGCACTTTGGGAACCTTGGGTATGTTGGGTTATGGACATATGAAAACCTTAGTGAGTGTGGAACCACTAGGGATTATATATATGTTCTCATTATACTATGTTATCTAATGGGTTGGCCTGATACTGAAATTCTATGATAGGACTTAGTATCATTAGGAATCATGTCATGCCGGTTTAGCATTCCTTGCATGTCTTAGTTATGTATTTATATAAGCTAAATCCCATTTTATGATTTGTGACTTATGATTGGTTTTATTCATGATAATGATATTCCATGATTTAATGCTCACATGTTTATATTATGAGTTTCCTTTGGTGGTTTGATTATTTTCCCCTATTTATCTCTTATGTATTTTTTTCATGTTCTTTTTTATTTTAATGTGACATTTTTTAAATGAAACCAAAGAATGTTTATAAAAATATCAAATTAAATGCATTATAAACATGTTTTATTTTAAAATAAAGATCTAATTCTTGTATGGTGACAAACATCATATATATTCATGGTGGAATCCTACTAGGAATTTTCCTCACATCCTGCATATGTCATTGGGTGTATACAAATTTAATTTTGCAGGGTACGAGTAAATGGAAGGGAATAATTTAGATCACATAATTCTATTTTTTGATTTTTCCTTTATAGTGGGTTGGGTTGGTGGTGATGGATGTTCACATGGAGACTTGGTTTTGTTCTTTGATTTGGTCTGTTTCTGGGATTAGCCTTTTGGATTCATTTTGATATGTTTCATGGTTATATGATTTTTCTTCCACAATATACTCTAGTATTTTATCTATATCTTATTATACATGAGATTTGTTATTTTGTGTTTTGGGGGTTAAATCGATCCCAATTTTATGTGTGTTTATACTCAGGTTCTTATTTCCAACTCGTGGAGATCGGGAACACACTTCTTACCTTGTGGTGGGCTAGCTTGGGTGACGTGTTAGGTTTACCCAGGTTGGTTCATTACACCCATGAATATATTTTTACATATTCATTCATGTAATTGATTGGATTAATATATTAATATAATGTTTTATCTTTCATTTTAATTAAATTATAAAGTTACTAAAGTTTTAAGGTTATTCTAGTCTCAAATTTCCCTTTATTGAGATGTGTTCTATATTCACCACTTTCATTACTTTATGTGGTTTTTATTCTTCCAATGGATTTCATTCATGATATTTTTCATGAGAATAAATGGGTTTTTAAAATCCATCCATGGTTTTATTTTTCATTGAGTTTTGAATTTAAAGGCCAATAAAGGCTTTTATTTAAACTCATTGATTTAAAAGTTTTAAAATATTTTACTCAAAATATTTATCCTATATTTATTTATCTGGTTTTGAAAATTTTATTTTATCAAGTGATTTTATAAATTTATTTTTCATGGTCTTTGATTCTATTTTAAAAGGTTTTAGAAATGAATTTCTCAATGTTTTCCACACAATTCACTTTGGACTCTCTTTACAAAAATGTGAAATAATTGTTTTTCTTAGTATTTACCACTTGATTATTTTTTTCTAAAACTATATCCTTTATTAATTATTAAACACCTTTTTCAATTTTTCATGGTTTTCAAAAGAAAATACTTTACCCATTTATCTATGATTTTTTAGTTGTTAAATGTTTCCAAAAGAAAAGGGAATTCCTTCTTATTTTAAAAAGTATATTTCTAAATGATTTTATAAAAGATTTTTTTATCTTTTTCAATGTCTTTTAAATTATTCCAATGATTCATTAGGAATATAATCTAATGATACCATCCACATCTTTTCTAGAATAGAATATGATGATATTTTAAATAAAATTGTTTTAAAATGCATTTATTTTCCACGGGTTAATCAATTTATGAAGGGAATGATTGTTGTTTCAATGAGTTTTTTGATGAAATGTATTGTCTATGTACTTTATTCATGTTATTGTTCTTGGAAATTTTTTATGAATAAATGTGAGATCGATATATCTCATGATGATGGGTGATCCTGATATAGCTCTCTAATTAATTGGGTAATAATAATGGAGTTAACTAGATATAATTTACTCCTATAATATTGGATATAACCTAATTAAGTTACTTGTATTGTTATAAGTTATTCCAACACTAATTAAACATGAGTAAATGTGGGTGATTAAGATAATGTCCCAAGATACCAATTGTAGCACCCTGACTCCAATAACCTGGTGTTGGTGGTTATCTTACTACATTGGAACAAGACATAAGAGATCACATCCAAAATAATATAATAGTTAAGTAGTCTTGGGAGACAAGACACATACGTGATTCTCACATCACATTTGAAAATATGAAAAACAACTTAAAAACTAGTGAGAAATTTATTATTTCTTATAATATATCCCTAAAATCATTCATATATCCCTTCTTGTAATCCTATGGAAAGGAAAACATAAAAAAGGGTGAGCTCATATACTCAGTAAGGGAAATCAAAAAACATAATCTCTCATAGAATAAATAAATCATGGATAATATGGTAGAGATAAACAATAATAAAATATGTCAAATAACTAATATCATAAAAGGGGAATATATCCATGGATGGAATAACATCATAAATAATCATATGAATAAAAATAATTGATTTTATAATGATGTAATGAATAATTTTGGATATCATAATCATATTATTGGGTCCTTTTTCAAAGACATCATAAACATGTTGTCAAGGCCTCGTGCTAAGACTTCATAAATAATTGGGCAGACATACACTAAATACCCATAATAGATTTTGTCGTGAGACCTACTGATGCATAGAGGAACCATAAATATCCCTTCCTATCACTTACTAAGCCTAATTCATTCATCATATGAAAGGAGTGAACAATCAATACAATATATAACCAATATAAATATTTGTATTTGAAAACTAGCATATGGAATGTCAATATTTTTCCCCAGTCAATAAATAGAACAACATGATCATAATTAATCCATAAAAATAAGGTGGATGGTATCAATATATTATATCCCCGATAAATTATATTTACATAGATTAAAATACCTTTAAAAGAACATTTATTCCTTTCTTTGAAAACATGAGAAAAATATCATTTTCTTTTGATAACAGTTTAAATAAAAAGTTCTAAAATATTGAGAAAATTAATTTATTTGAAAATAACCATGGAAAATTATAAATTAAGATTCAAACCAAATAATTTTCTTGAAGGTGGTAAAATCAATTCATTTTTTATTTGTTAAAAGAGAACATTCTTTTCACATTTTTTGTAAAAATTCAAAAGTGAGTCACATAGAAAACATTCAAAAAGGATTCCTTTTAATAATTTCTAAAGAATTTAAAAATTATTTTAAAATTAATATTAAAAATATTTGAAACATAAATAATTTAATTCTTGTAAATTTTTATGAGCATAGACATAGAGGATAAATAATTGGAAAGGAAAAGTTTAAAACGATGTTTTAAAGGAAAATCTCTTACGGATTTCGTAACTTTTGAAACAAAAGAACATTGAAGAAGATAACTTGAAAAGAATTTTAGAACAATTTAATTTTATTAAATTAATGATAAAAAACATCTATAAGTTGGTTCATACACCACAAAAAATAAAACATATGGTGAAAATGAAAAAATTCTCAACTAAATGAAATTGAGACCAGAAATCCTTTACGACTTTAATAAATTTTGAATCAAAATACCTTAAAAGAGAAAAATTAAAATTAAATTTAAATTCCATTAAAAATAATATTTCATGACATAATATTTAAAAAGGTAATTATAAACATCATATATAATAAATTAGAAACATAATATAACATAAGTATCAATTGAGTGTAATTGAGATGAAAACCCCTTTCAAATATCATAACATTGAAGTGAGAATTGATCAATGAAGTGATTATGTGAAACAAATGTAAATAAACATAAAATAATTGAAAACTCAATATAAAAAAATTATATTTCATTACACACATAATCTTGGCATAACATATACAATGAAGAAGTAATATAACCCAATGAAAAGAAATTGAGTTAATAAACTCATTACCTTGACCCTGACTTTCCATGTATGTACTTTATATACTATATAATAAAATTATATTAATTTTATAATTGATTAAAAACATTTATTCTGTTAATTACCTTATTATTACCCCTTTAATTTCATTTATTACTATGATTTATACAGTTATTAAATCAATCAAGTTCATGTCGGATGTTTTAAGGACGTTCAATTCATAATCACAAAACAACTTTGATAAGATGGCCATGGTCAAGGGTTTCATGGTTCCATCATATAAAAAATATTAATAATTACATAATTATAATTTTTATACATTAAATACAATTTTATAATCATCCATGAAAGTTGGACGTGAAAAATTAATCACATCGCTTCATGGTGGTAGTAGTCCACACATACACATGAGCGACATATCATTTTTTTAACAGGTGGAAGGGTAAGAATATGAGTAATATATAATATTTATTAAAATGTAATTTTGTAATTAATATAATATATATTCATTTAATATATCATAATAACTATCCTTGTGAGGTGGTGATGAAAAACAAAACACATCGTTTTGTGGATGCGGTAGTCAACACATACGCACAAGCAATATTTTTATTTCATATAGCATAAAATAGGAGATGAATAAAGTTTGTGACATCATCATAATAAAATTTTATTATATATAAGATAATAATTTTATTATATCATCATGTTTAGGAAAAAATTTAAGGAGGTAGAACAAGAAATAAAATGAAAGAACTCGGTTAAGATTTATACCTCTTTAGAATCTTCATTTGGCTTACACCTTAAGCCTTATTATGGTGGTCTTAGGAAAATACCAGAAGCCCTATGAATTATATAAGTAATATAGGAATATATTTGGGTAGATATTTACTAAACTAAATTCCTCATGAAGTGTTAGTAATAGAGGATAGGTGGTTCCCTTTTATAAGTGAGGGGAGTGGCACAATTGTAAATATTAAGAACTTTAAAATATAATAAATATCATAATTATATCAGGTGGAACCAAATAGAAATAATATTGAAGGTAATACATGATAAGTTCAAAATAAATTCAACCAATAAAATTTATACATATTTATGTTCTATTTTAAACCTTATATTTTGGTTTAACCCCCTCATTAACCCCTTTTAACATTAAATGTGGTAACACATTTTTCACTCTTTAAGGGTTATAAATTTACATCTAAGGTATAAAGTAGATCAAAATGGTATATGGATAAAATTTTCAACCATTTAACATTCAACTTTTCTTATTTCAATATTTTTATGATTTTTAAATCATTCAATAAAATATTGTTTATCATAAAATATCATTAGTAATTTTTGAGACTATTCATTTAATTTGAATTTAAATGCTTTAATAAATCAATGGAATTTGAATATAAATATATTTACCATTAATTATAATTTATAATTACTTACTAAATTCATTTAATACCACTGATCATCCAAAACATAGTAATTTTATTATTTTTAAAATCATTTACCTTGATTTTCCTACTACGTTCACAAACACTATATCAGCATTGCTTAAGAGTTTAAGGTAATTATATCATCACTAAAAATTAAAAATAAATTTGAATCATAAAATTAACTTATTTATGTTCAAAATAATCTTTCATATTCATTCATAACATATTTTATCCCAATGGAAACATATAATATAAATTGAAAGTAAGAGAGTGACAATTTTGTTATTATCCTTTACTTAAAATAATATAATGGTTATAATCAAAGAAAAGTGGAAATAAATTTCCAAATTTTATAATATTGGATGGTTATGGTCTAAAAACTCATATAATAAAATAAATATAAGTTTTAGGGAGATTTTTTTTGCCTTATCTCATAGTTTTAACCTAGTTTCACTCGTTCTTTCCTTACTAATGTAACAAATATTTACAATAGTTACTATTCAGAATAACTAAATATAAAAGGTATATATTTACCAAATTTGAACCTCAATACTCAAAATATGGAATCCATTTATTATTATTCAATTCATATAAGTGGTAGAAATCAATTTCTTTTGTAAATGTGTAAAATGAAACGAAAAACATTTTTTAGATCCATTCATAACATCTTTTATCCCAATGACAATATATAATATAAATTGAATGTAAGAGAGTAAAAAATTTATAATTATCCTTTACTTAAAATAATATAAAGGTTATAATCAAAGATAAGTGGAAATAAATTGCTAAATTTTCAAATATTGGATGGTTGTGGTCTAAAAACTCATCTAATAAAATAAATATAAGTTTTAGGGAGATTTTTAGGCCTTATCTCATAGTTTTAACATTTTTTTACTCATTTTAACCTTACCGATGTGACAAATATTTATAACAGTTGCTATTCATAATGACTGAATATAAAAGGTAGATATTTACCAAATTTGGACCTCAGGACTCAAAATATGGAATCCATTTTTCATTATTAAATTTCTAGAAACGATATAAATCAATTTTTATGTAAATGCATAAAACGCAACGAAAACCCATTTTTAGAAAAATGTGTTTTAAGCCTAAAAATGAGTTTATACCAAAATAAAATAAAAATATTGTTTATTATGTGATTAATTATATTATTTATAATTAAATTAGGCTTATCATTACTCGAAATTGACTTATTTATGTCGAGGCATTTGTGACAGGACCCCGTCGCAAATGCCCCATTGTAGAAAATGGAGTCGCAAAAAGTATTTTTTTCAAAAATCCATTGCAAATAGTTTCTCCAAGTTTTTAAAAAACTCTGTTGTGACGAGCCCGTCGTAAAAAACTTTTTTGAAAAAAATATTAATAAAATTTAATAAAATAATATTAATAATGTTAACAAAATAATATTAATAAAATATTATTAATAAAATAATAATAATATTATTATTATTATTATTATAATATTATTATTATTAATATAAATAATATTAATATAATAATATTAATATTAAAAAATAATAATAAAATTAATAATAATAATAAAATTTTAAAAAATTATAAAATAATAAAAACCTCAATATTCGTAAAAATATAAAAATAAAAGTAATAATAAAATAATAAAATTAATAAATAATTAAATAAATAATAAAGTAGAAAAATAATTAAAAAGTAAATAAAATACAAAAATACAAAAATACAATATTCATAACAATATAAAAAAGGCACTGTCTAGAAATTTAAATATATAATATTAAAAAAAAGTACATTCAAATGTTTATAAAAATATATATAAATCACTGAGGGGAAGGGGGTCATCTGGATGAGGTGGTGGAGGGAACTTCATCCCTAAAACATGGGTCAGACGTCGCATGTACTTCATCGTTCACTGGTGTTGCTACTCTAGTAATCGATGCATCTTCTCCTTATGCTACTATTGTTACTATTATCGACATGTCACAGTCTTCTTGCTCTGGTTTTGGCGACCTAATGGCAAAATTGGACATGGATGGCATAAATTGGTTATTTCTAATCGCCTTATAAGATTGAAAATTCTATGATTTACTAAAAAGGTATAAATCATAGATTGTACAATCATCATATGATAAAACCAATTTATGTCAACCATGTCCAATTTTTTCATTGCACCAATTTATGCCAACCATGTCTATTCATCAATGCATATTCTCCTCCTCCTACTGTCGGTGTTTTCATCGACACGTCACATTCTTTCTGCCCCGGTCCTTGTGACCTAATGACAAAATCAGATATTTTTGACACAAATTGGTTATTTCTAATCACCTTAAGATTGAAAATTCTATGATTTAATAAAATGGTATAAACCATAGATTTTACAATCATCAGATGATGTAACCAGTTTATGTCAACCATCTCCAAATTTTTCATTGCACCAATTTATGTCAACTATGTCCAGTCATCGACACATCTTCTCCTTCTACTACTATTACTGCTATCATCGACATGTCACATTCTACCTGCCCCAGTATATATCAGCCACACCATGCATCGGATTGAGGTGTGGTTGGTTCTTACACGTCCCAAAGTCTCAAAACAATCCTAACTGCCAATGTAACCACATTTACATTATCTTTCTATGTTGAACTACCAACACTGCATATTGACTCGATGTTCTTAGTTGAAATATTTTTCTATTTACTGAAGGTTAGAAGAGTAAAAGAAGATCATGTGCCCGTTATATCACAAAAAGTCGCCACAATGGGCACATGAGCTTCCTCTACTCTCCTAAATTTCAATAATGATAAATGTTTTTCAGCTAATAATATCAAATCAATATGCAGTGTTGGTGGTTTGACAAAGAAATATAATGAATATGGAAAATGTGGTTACATTGGTAGAAAGAATCATTTTATCTCTTTTGTGGATTGTTGTAGATAGTTGAAAGAAAAATATGTCTTCCCAAAAGATCTGTGAAAAACTAAATAAGTATTAGATAAAAATGATAAAGAAATTAACTTACAAATAATATATAAAATGATGATAAAATTAATTAAATACATATTAGGAATTCACCTTTTCTTGATGGTCGTGTGCATTCTTGACGTATCTCTTCCTCCTGTTGTTGATTCTATCGACATGTCACGTCATGTCTATCCCAATTCTGGTGACCTAATGACAAGTTTGGACATGGTTGGCACAAATTTTTCATTTCTAATCACCTAAAGATTGTAAATTATTTGATTTACTAAAAGGTATAAATCATAGATTTTATAATCACTAGTTGATGAAACCAATTTACACCAACCATGCCTAAATGTATTATTACACCAATTTATGTTAATTATGTCATGTCATCTACGTATTTCCTCCTATTGTTGCTATCATCAATGCATCACATCATATCTTTCCTAGTTCTTAGCGACTTAATGACATATTTGTAGATGATTGGCATTTGGTTGTTACTAATTTGTGTCAACCATGTATGTACTATTAATTACTGCTAATTACTACTAATTATGGCTATTTACTACTAATTATAGTTATTTACTACTAATTACATCTATTTACTGCTAATTGCTGCTATTTATTACTAATTACTGCTAATTATTACAAATTACTACTATTTATTACTAATTACTGCTATTTATTACTAATTACTATCATTTATTAATAATTACCACTGATTATTACTAATTACTACTAATTATTACTATTTTTTACTATTTTTTACTATTTATTACTATTTTTTACTATTTTTTACTATTTATTTCTATTTATTTCTATTTATTACTAATTATTACTATTTATTGCTAATCACTACACTTTATTGCTAATTATTACTATTTATTACTAATGATTTTTATTTATTACTAATTATTTCTATTTATTATTAATTGTTGCTATTTATTACTAATTATTACTATTTATCACTAATTATTTCTAATTACCGCTAATTACTACTAATTACAGCAAATTATTGCCAATTGCTGCTAATTACCGCTAATTACAACTAATTATTACTAATTACACCAAATTATTACTAATTATCACTAATTATTACTATTTATTACTATTTATTACTATTTATTATTATTTATTACTATTTATTGCTATTTATTAGTATTTATTACTATTTATTACTAATTATTGCTATTTATTACTATTTATTGCTATGTACTACTATTTATTACTAATTATTGTTATTTATTTCTATTTATTGCTATTTATTGTTATTTATTCCTATTTATTACAATTTATTACTAATTATTACAATTTATTACAATTTATTGCTAATTATTACTATTTATTACTATTCATTACCATTTATTATAATTTATTACTATTTATTACTATTTATTACTAATTACCGCTAATTACTGCTAATTATCACTAATTATTACTAATTATTACTAATTATTACTAATTATCGATAATTACCACTAATTATTACTAATTATTACTAACTATTGCTAATTATTACTAATTATTGCTAATTATTACTATTTATTATTATTTATTACTAATTATTGCTATTTATTACTAATTATTTCTATTTATTACTAATTATTGATATTTATTACTAATTATTTCTATTTTTTACTAATTATTGTTATTTATTACTAATTATTACTAATTACTGCTAATTACCACTAATTATCACTAATTACTGCTAATTATTACTAATTATTTCTAATTATTACTAATTATTACTATTTATTACTATTTATTACTATGTTATTATTTATTACAAATTATTACTATTTATTACTATTTATTGCTATTTATTACTATTTATTGCTATTTATTACTATTTATTACTAATTACCGCTAATTCTTACTAATTACCGCTAGTTATTACTAATTACTGCTAATTATTACTAATTATTACTAATTATTCATAATTATTACTAATTATTCCTAATTATTACTAATTATTCCTAATTATTACTAATTATTACTAATTATTACTGTTTATTACTATTTATTTCTATTTATTACTAATTATTACTAATTATTATTAATTATCAAAATTTATTTCTAATTGTTACAATTTATTACCATTTATTACCATTTATTGCAATTTATTGCAATTCATTACTAATTAATGCTAATTATTACAATTTATTACAATTTGTTACTAATTATTACTATTTATTACTAATTACCACTAATTATTATAATTACCGCTATTTGTTACTAATTAACGCTAATTATTACTAATTACCGCTAATTATTACTAATTACCACTATTTATTAATAATTAGTGTTAATTATTACTAATTGTTGCTAATTATTACTAATTATTACTAATTATTGTTATTTATTACTAATTACTGCTATTTATTACTAATTATCATTGTTTATTACTAATTAACGCTAATTATTACTTATTATTACTAATTAATACTAATTACACGTAATTATTACTAATTAATGATAATTGAACTAAATTATTACAATTTAATACTATTTACTTATAAATAAAAATATTAAATCTTAATGAAACAACATATTTGTAAAAAAAAATGCAAAATAAAACTATCTAATTCTAATTTAATTTAATTACCTCTAATAAATAATAATTATTACTGATAAAAATTAAAATGAATTAACTAAAAATAAAAGCAACAAATAAATACATTAAAACTGAATCTTTCGTTGGATGCAGGTCCTAAAAATTGGTCCGCATTAACATTTAAAAGTTTAAAAAAATTGTAGAGAGAAATATGAGAGCAGGGAAGGAGAGAGGAGTTGAGAGAATTGTAAAATGGGAAAAAATCGGATAAGGGTATATATAGGTTAGATCATTTGCAAAGTGGTATTTGCGATGGGACCTGTCGTAAATACTATCATGTCGACGCATTATTTGCGACGGGTCATCACAAATAGTTCACCGGTTATTAATTGGGGCGACGATAAAAGATAGTATTTGTGACGGGTCCCGTCGCAAATACTATCATGAAGAAAAATTAGTTGTGATGACCCGTCGCAAATAATATCATGCCAATATATTATTTGCGACGAGGATCCTCCCTCGTCACAAATAACAGAAACCTAGGAAGGGTAATTGCGATGGGGGTTTAATCCACATCGTAAATACCCTTCCCATGATAACGTGCGCAAATCACACCAAAGGAATTTGCGACGGACCGTCGCAAATACCTATTTTTTAATGATTATTTGCGACGAGTCAGAATTCTCGTCGCAAATAGTCTCTTTCGACGGACTATTTACAACGAGCCCAAGTCCCGTAGTAAATAATCTGTCACAATAAGTCATTTTTTATGTAGTGTATGTTACTTTAATACCAAATCCAAATCATAATAGGACTTTTAAATTATTATTTTAAAGAAAAGAATACAGTTTTATAAAAATTAGTATTTTCATTATTCACTCAAAAATCAACCTTTCCAGAAAAACTCAAAAAATCACTGTAATATAATTTTAATATGATGAAACAAAAAATGAAATCTTTTTTATCAAATTCAAATTCTAAAATTTAGAAATTTATTTTTTTCTAAAATACATAGCAAAACTGCTTTTATAGGAAAATGGCCTTTTAAAACATTAAGTGCTCTTAATCTATTTCGTGTAGATTTATAATTATATGAGTGTTGTGAATTATATTTTTTAATTTTTTTATCATAAAATTATATAGCAATTGGACTTAAATATAGCTAATGGTTATATATATAATGATTATTTATTCAATGGTCATATATATAATGGTCATATTACATTGTTATATTACTTATATCTCGTCATGTATATTATGTCCCTAATCCTTTTCCTTGTTTACATATTTGTAGTTTAGGTCAAAATATTCATGGCGAACCATGAGGATAAAGATTTTATGTTTGCGATAGTTTTATATATATTTGCATTTACTTCACTTGTACTTTTCTTCATGTTATTTCATATTGAAGCCTCATAATGTATTAGTGTTTATCTTTTATTGTAATATTTTATCTCAAGAAAAGCATCGCAGTTCATTTTAGTTTTATTTTGTGTGTGTCACAAGCTATCAAACAAAATTTTCATCTAAAAGATAAATATATATTAAAATATTGTATTGTTACATTCTCTCCCTCTTACAAAAACTGTGTCCTCATAATTTGAATTTTTTTCTCTTTAAGTTGAATTTATCAAGTAATAAAATAAAATATTGATTTTATCCTGAACTTTAATTTTTAGTTCAAGGCCAGAAAACTTATTATTTCATAAAAGAATATACATTTATAAGACTTATGCTTGCAGATGAATTTCTAAAAGTGTGCCTTGATAGTTGAGTGTTACTTTTTGAATAAGACTCGATAGATTTGAGAAATTATGTTACCATCAAGATAGAGATTTTAAGAAAATATGCATACTTGATTGATTTTCACTATATAAGTGGAATTTCATCCTTTATTTTTTATCAGTTTCCACATTTATCTCATCTCTTACTCCAAGCAATTAATATTCAAGATGAATTTTTCACGCTTGAAGCGCTAAATTCAAATTCTAATTGAATATAAGATCTAAAAAATGATGAAAAGTTATTCCTCCTATATAAAATGGAAAAGATTAGCATAATCTAAAATAATAACCAATCTGAATAGACCTTCATATGAGGAAATAATACAATAATCTCTAAAGACTCAAAAATAGCACCCAAAGTTCAATTTAAATCATTCCATAAGTAATCATCAAAAAATATTCCTAACCAAGTTGAAAACCCAAAAATCATAAATATTTGATCACATATTCTTCCAAAATCAGTTTGAAATTTATCTCCAAACAACATTAACCACTCATAAATTCACATACCAAAAATTTATATTCCCATCATATAATCTACAAAAAAAATTAATCTTTCCCATAAATAACCTGAATCGCTATAAAGCCATAATAAAATCATATATGCTTCAAAAAGATAACTCAAACTTTATTATTCAAATAAAATATCATCTTAGCCAAAAATATTTTTATTTACCTTAATTGTATATTATTCCCAATATAGTTAACTTCTTAAAAAATAACATTGATCACTTAGTCACTAAATCACTTTTTAATCCCATGGTTATTTATCATCATTGTTATTATATATTTATTCAAATGAGAGAATACAAGAGACCAAAGATCCTGAGAACAAAGAAACATGAGGCCTAGGGGGTCTAAAATAGTAGAGACCAAGGGAATCCCCACAAATTAAATTCACACCCTTAGGCTTCAAGGAGGTGACATTGGGAAGGTAGGTGACATCAGAGCCAGGGGTGGCAAGGGAAGCTAGGTGATCCTCAACTTTAATCCCCACTCTCTAAGTGTGTGTAACCTAAATTTTGATCCTCATGAGTTCTTTACATCTCCTGATGGTGTACGTGACAGACCATGGGATGGAGCCTCTGCCCAGCAGGGAGTCATGGATGATCCTCAAGTCAGTTTCCACGTGGGAGATTTCTATATTTTTCTGATTACACAGATTGAGCCCAGTGAGAAGTGCCTTGGCTTCTGCCTAAAGAGCATTTCCATTTCTGAAATGGGTTGTGAATGCTAGGATCATACTCCCTCCCAAGTTACAAACCAATGCTCTTCCTCGCATGATAACTTAGATGCATGAGTCATCCATGTTTATCTTAAAACCATTTGCTAGAGGAATCCATCTTACCCACCGCCCCTGCATTCCATCCATGGAAGGAGCCAAGTTGGTACATGCCTACAACATCCGTAGGGAGGGGGCTTCCTTCCAGTTCTTGAGAAGGGTGACCATATCAATAAGCAAACATTTGGTTCTCACAATGATGGACCTCCCTGTTGATTTTAGCCCCTTGAATCTGGCTTTGTTACGAGCCTGCCATAGGCACCAGCACCCAGCACTGAGGACCACAAATTGCACCATCCACTCCATACCTTTATCTGGTGTTCCCTGAAACCACCTCTCAAAGAATGATAACCCTCGAAGATCATTATAGGATACCACTTTAAATATTCCAAAACATCACCACATGGACTTAGCCCACTCTCCTTCAAATAATATATGATTTGTGCTCTCCTCAATTTTGTTGTTGCAGCACTGGCACCAGGAGGCGAGATTGATTCCCATTTTCTTGATGCTCTCATCGGATGGTATCACTGAGTTCCTTAATCTCTAGATAAGGAAGTTGTATTTGTTTCGTATTTTACTACACCACACTAAATCGTTCCAGTTATCCTAGTGTTCCTAAGGGGTAGAAATCCTACAGAAGTCCTTTGCGGGGAACTTCCCAGAGTGAGACGGGGTAAACACACACTTGTCCGTCTCTGAGTTGGTGAGGATAGAATCGAAAATGTCTTTCTGGATCTTTTCCAGCACTACATTTATGAAATCCAAATATAAGCTTGCCTCCTTGAATGTAATCATAGGGGCCGGACACCCCGTGAAACCAATCACGGAACCCACCCAGTTGCTTTTCCATAAGAGGATGTTTCCATCTCCCACGAGCCATCGGGAGTGCTGATGAAGGTTTGATACCATGGTTATTTATAAGATAAAATATATGCTCCTAAAATGTAATAACTCTTTTATAATAATTAACCATATTAACATCAAATATCATATTAAACCTTAAGGTTATTAATACCTTTCAACTTATTCCCACAAAATAAAAAAAACATTCTTCCTCAAATAACCATTTCACTAAAACACGTACTAAAACAAAGGGTTATATTCCCATAAATTTCTTGGAAAATATCCTTAATAATTTTAAAATACTATGACATAAAACCTCAAAAGGGGTATCTATGCCTTTAAAATTATGATCAACTTTAGACTTATCAACCCATGACACTTTAAGTTTATCCCATATCACTATGTCATATCATAGGCTTACATAGGTTTTATCCTTTCATTCATCATAATGGTTCATAAAGAAAATGTGAATAAAACTAAGAATATACATCATATGTTTCTAGATAGGAGTGATATCTTAGTCCCACTAATCATGCACTGGTGATGATTTAGTTAATCCCTAGACCACCCCTTTTAGATTTGTTACCCCTATGTTCATTTATGTCATAGTCACATCCACATACCAGTATCCTGATAGGGATGTATTTTCTAGGAAAATCACACAATCTATACTTTACCAAATCTTCATGACAGTACCATATACTTAAACTTATCCCTATAATATATCATAGGGTTATGTTCTGTAATCTATGTTTTCCTAAATCAAGTTTCCAAGGGTCCTACTAAACTTTCTTTAATACCAATTATAACACCCCAAATCCAATAATCTGGTGTCGGTAGTTATCTTAGTACATTGGAACAAAATACAAGGCATCACATCCCAAATGATCGAATAGTTTATTAGTCTTGGGAGACTAGATACATACATTATTCTCACATTATATTTTAAAACATGAAAAACAACATAGAAATCTAGTGATAACTTTATTATTTCTTATATTATATCCCTAAAATCATTCATAGATCCCTTTTTGGTATCCTTGGGAAAGGAAAACATAATAAAGGGTGATATTAGATGCTCATTAAGGGAAAGTGTACAATAGAATTTGTTATAGAATAAATAAAGCATGAATAATATTATAGTGATAAACAATAATCAAATACATCATATAACTAATATCATAAAAGGGGAATATATCCATGGATAGAATAAAAAATAAATAATTACATGGATAAAAATAACTGATTTCATAATGATAAAATTCATAATTTCATACATGATAATCATATTCTCAAGGCCTTGTACTAAGACATCAAAAATATACCGTCAAGGTATCATGCCAAGACTTCATAAATAATTGGGCAAACATGCACCAAATAACCAGTATAGTTCATCTTATAATACCTATCGATGCATCGAGAGGCTATAATGGGCCCCAACCATCACATACTAAGTCTAATTCATTCATCATATGAAAGGAGTGCATAATCAATACAATATACAATCAAAATAAATATATGTATTTGAAAACTAGCATATGAAATGCTAATATTTTTCCCCAATCAATAAATATAACAATATGATCATAAGTCATTCATAAAAATAAGGTGTATCATTTCATTAGATTATATCCCTAGTAAATCAAAATAATCATCAAATTATGTCGACATATATAAAAATACCTTTAAAATAACATTTGAACTTTTTTCTTGAAAACATGAGAAAAATATCCATTTATTTTGATAGTATTTTAAATAAAAATTTCATAAATATTGAAAAAGTGTATTTAATTAAAAATAAACATGGAAACTTATGAATTAAGCTTCAAAGAAAGTAATAGTCATGATGGTGGGAAAATACTTTCATGTCGTATATGTTAAAAGATAAAATTCCTTTCACACTTTTTTGAAAAGTCAAATGTGAGTCATACTGAAAAAATTCAAAAAAGATTACTTTTAATTATTTATAAATAAATTCAAAAGTATTTTAAAATGAATATTAATAATATTTGAAACATGAATAAGAAATTCTTGAAACATTTGATGAACATAGACATGGAGGATAAATATTTATAAAGGAAAACTTTAAAATAAGATTTTAAAGGAAAATCCTATACTATTTTCGTAACTTTTGAAATAAAAGGACATTGAAGAAGAGAACTTGAAATGTATTTGTAAACAAATTTAATTTTAGTAAATGAATTATAAAATAAATTCATAAGTTATTTCATACACTGTAAAAAATAATACATGTGGTGAAAATGGCATAAGTCTCAAGCAAAGGAAATTGAGATGAGAAATCCCTTATGACTTTAATAACTTTTAAATCAAAACCCCTTAAAAGAGAAAATTTGAATTGAAACTTTAAATACCATGAATAAATAATATTTAATTATATAATATATCATGCTGTAGTATATACACCATATAAAATAAATTAGGTGCATAATATAACATAAGTCTTAATGGAGTGGAATTGAGATGAAACCCCTTTCAAAGATCATAACATTGAAGTGAGAATTAATCAATCAAGTGATTATGTGTAACAAATTTAAATCCACATAAAAAAGTATAAATAAAATATAAAATAATCATATGTCATTTTACACATAATATTGGCATAACATGGATAATGAAGAAGTAATATTACTCAATGAAAATAAATTGAGTTAAGAAACCCCTTACCTGGAGTCCAACTTGCCACGTGCGTACTTTATATCCTATATAATAAACTTATATTAATTTTATAATCACTTTATAATATTTTTTAGGTGAATTAACTTATTATTATACCTTTTATTTAATTTATTATTGCACCTTATATAGTTATTAAATCGGTTAAGTTCATATCAAATGTTTTGAGGATGTTTGGTTCATAATCGCAAAACAACTTCAAGAGGTTGACTATGGTCAAAGAGGTCATGGTTTCATAATCTCTAGAATATGAATCATGATGTAATTATAATTTTTACATGTTATATTCAATTTTATAATCATTTATGATAGGTTGAAATGAAAAACTATTACATTGCTTCATGGAGGTGGTGGTCAGCACGTACGTACAAGCGGCGTTGCCATTTTTTTAACAGGTGGAAGGGTAAAAAGGTAAATAATATATTATCATTAAAAAATCATAAGTATACCATTAATATCATATATATTCATTTAATACATTATAATAACTATCCTTGTGAGGTGGTGATGAAAAATGAAACACATTGCTTCGGGGAGGGGGTAGTTCACACATACACACAAGCAATGTTTTCATTTCCCATAGGATAAAAAAAGAGGTTAATAAGGGTTTTTACACCATCATAATAACATTTAATTATATGTAAGATACTTATATTATTACATCAGAATTATTAGGATAGAATTTAAGTAGGTATAAGAGGAAATAAAATTAAATAATTCAGTTAAGAGTTATACCTCTTCATTGGAAATCCTCCTTTGGATTACACCTTAAACCTTATTATGATGGTCTTAGGGGAATATAATAAGATATAGGAAGTGGATAAGAAATATAGTAAGTAATTTGGGAATATCTTGGCAAAACTAAATGTCTCATGAAGTGTGAGGAATAAAGGAATGGTGGTTTCATTTTATAAGTGAGGGGAGTGACATAATTGTAAATATTATGAACTTTAAAATGTAATAAAAATCATAATTATGTAAAGTGGAACAAAGTGGAAATAATTTAAAATGTAGGATATGATAAGTTTGAAATTACTTTAACCCATAAAATTTATACTTGTTTAGGTTTCATTTTAAACCTTATATTTTGGTTTAACCCCCTCGTTGACCCTTTTTCCATTCAACTTGTCATCCTATAAGATTTTTCTGATTTTTAAATCATTTAATAAAATATTATTTATTATAAAATATTGTTAAAGTAATTTTTGGGACTGTTTATTTAAATTGACTTCAAAGACTTCAAGAAAGAAATTTAATTTTAATACAAACATATTTACCATTAATTATAATTTATTATTACCTATTAAATTCTTTTCATACCACAATTAATCTAAAACATATTAATTTTATTGTTTTTAAAATCATTTACCTTGATTTTTGTACTACTTGCACAAGTATTGTATTGTTGTTGGGTAAGCACTTTAGGTAATTCTATCATCACTAAAATTTGAAAATAAATTACCATAATAAAATAAAGTTATTTATGTTTAATAAAACTTTTATATTTATTTATAACATCATTTTATCCCAATTAAAACATATAAAATAATTTTAAAGTAAGAGAGTGACATTTTGGTAATTATCCTTTACTTAAAATAATATAAAGATTATAATAAAAGGAAAGTGGTGAGAAATTGTAATTTTTTTAATATTTTATGTTTATGGTCTATAAACACTCATCTGATAAAATAAATACAAGGGTTAAGAAGATTTTTAGGCCTTATCTTATAGTTTTAACCTTGTTTTACCCATTTTACCCTTATTGAGGTGATAAATATTTACCACGATTACTATTCATAATGACCAAAAATAAAAAGAAAACTATCTGAAAATTTTGAACCTCCTAGTTCCAAATATTGAATACATTTTTCAATATTCAATTTCTATATGTAACATCTCACCCCACCTTATTGGCTTGAGTCAAGGAGGAATTGATACTAGGCATTAGGCGACATCCCCAAGACACCAAAGGCTCGCAATAAAATGTTAAGGGATCCAATATAATTGGGAGAAGATTTTCCATTTGAAAGAAAAAACAACCAAAACCAAGCATACCATAACTAAAACTACTATATGATTCAAGATAATAATGTAATACAACTCAAAGTAATACCAAAAGACAACAATACCCAACTACATTGAGATCAAAATCAGATTACTAAAGCGGAAGACTAAACCAAAAATCTCAGACTCCAAATACACAACTCTGCACCTCCCAACACGATCCATGCTTGAACTCCACAAATCATCCCAAAGTATCATGAAGCGTTACTAAATAAATGAGATACTTTTCCTTTACCTATGTTTCGATAAAAAATATATGTAAAAGCACCAAAGTTCCAAAGCAGGGGGTGAGTAATGAAACTAAATAGGTTTTCCCCAAATGACTTCCCTACTCACGTCACTAGGATAGAACATGTTATCAAATTTATATAAAACCATTTATATAAAACAATTTAAAACATTTTATAACAGAATATAAAACAATTTCCATAATAAAATAGTTTTCCCAAATCAAATCCATCTCCAAGGAAAGCAACCAAACAACTCTTTAAAACCATTTCTCAAACTTCCATTTTGGCATACCCATTTCATTATACATATCCACATATCCACATAACCACATATCCACACATGCATTCCCAGGTGATAGTTCTATACTCATGAGAAGTCTCTCGTCAATCTACCAAGTTGTCACAAGGTAACCACATACCAGTGCCCTAATGGAATATGCCCCTTCCATAGGGTCATGTCAGTGAAAATGAACACATGCCAAACAATTATACCAAAACCATGCCAAAAGAATTATGCCAAACCATTTCAATAAAACAATGTTTTCATTGAAAATATTTCCAAAAAACCTTTTTCTATAAATCAAACCAAACAACCGATTTTAAAATAATCATTTTAAAATCATCCAACAAAGCACTTTGTACAATAATTCCACAATTTCAAAAACCATCACTAAAGAAGGCTTCTCCCAAGCTTCACAAAACCATTTCACAATCAATTTCAAGCAATTTAAACAATTTGAAACTAAGCCTTCAAGTTCTAATAAGAGGAGTTGAGAGTGAAGACACCTACCACAAAATTATAGACAAAATAAAGAACTAAATTAATTCTTCAACAAAACCAGGTTGAATCTCCAAAAACCAACCTTAGATCTTGTAACCTAATAACAAAACAACTATATATCATCATTATTAGCATCAACTATCAAATTTATATCCCCAATGGCCTAGATATATGAATCTAAGATAGAGAATAAGAATAGATATAAGGAAAACTGCTAATAATAGAGGCTTACTAAGAAATATGGCCTTAAATGCACCAATATTTACTAACAGATCACTCATGGATTGAAGGGGATAGTCTCCATAGCCTTTAGAAGGTGAGAAAACTAAGTTAGGGTCAAAAAAGGGAAAAACAAGTGGTTTAGAGGTAATCCCAAGTGAGATCCACAATTTAAGGATCTAATTTTTAACCTGCATGGTTTAGATGCACTGTTAGGAAAATCATGAACAAACCATGTGTCAGTCACTACCTCCAAAATACCATTCTCATGGTTGGCTCACACAGTTAAACAAACTACACCCCAACCGCGTTTTTCCCTCTGTTCCACTTTACATAGTTACTTCTGGGTGGTCGCATGGTTTGGACAAATCATGCACCTAACTTTGCCTCTACCCAGAGCCCACTATCTCACTTTTCATGGTTTTCTATAGGAGTTTCACGATTTTTACTAACCATGCTTAAATCATACACCACTAGAAAATCCCCCAAAAATATTCCAAAAGTCCTCCACACCCTCTCAAACTTCACCCAAACACTTTGCATGATTAAAATGAATAAATAATGGGTTACTTACTTGAAACCGGGGGGTGATACACTATAAGTGGTAGAAATAAATTTTAATATAAATGCCTAAAATGTGGTGAAAATAGTTTCTATAAAAATGTATTTTTAAGCCTAAAAATGAGCTTATAACAAAATCAAATATAATATTGATTCTTATGAGATTAATTATATTATATATAATTAAAGGATACTTATGTTAATTTAATAATAAATATAAAACATAATGGTACTTTCAAATTACTTGATTTAAATAAAATAAATTATAGTTAAAAAATCGTCATTTTTCACTATTCAGACAAAAAACAACTTTTTCAAAAAAAATACAAAAAAAAATACCCTAATATAATTTTGATATGATGAAACCAAAAATGAAATTATTTTTATCTAGTTCAATTTATAAAATTTAGAAATTTAGTTTTTCTTTAATATAGAGCAAAATTGTTTTTATATAAAAATGACTTTTTAGAACATTAAGAGCTCTTAATCTATTTCATATAAATTAATAATTATATGAGTGTTGTAAATTATATTATTTTTAATCTATTATCATAAAATTATATACCAATTATACTTATATATACCTTACAACTATATATCTAACTGTTATATATATGTGACGGCTATGTGTCTAATAGTCATATATATAATGGTCTTATTACATTCTTATATATAACCTTACATGATTTATTAAAACTTATTCATTTACTGTGCTCTCATCATGTCTATTGTATTCTTAATTTTTTTCCTTGTTTATATAGTTACAGTTGGGGTCATAACCCTCATGGTGAACCATGAGGATAAAGATTTTATGTTTTTGATATTTTTATATATATGTGAATTTAGTCCACTTGTATTTTTCTTCATGTTGTTTCATATTGCAACCTCATAATGTATTAGTGTTTATCTATTATTGTAATATTTTGTATTAATAAAAGCATTATGGTTCATTTTAGTTTGATGTGTCATGTGTCACAAGCTATCAAACATAATATTCATTTAAAATATAAATACATATTGAAATATCGGGGTGTTACACTAACACAGTTTCTTTATTCTTGTTATGAGATTTAATGGTTCATTTGAACAAGATTGATTTCACATGGCTCATTATTGTTGACTCAAATGACTCTTGTCTTTAACTAAATATCTATTCCACAACTCGTGTTTTATGATCTGAGTTTTGATGGTTATGAATTATCTTATGTTATGCTCATGTATCTTAGTTATGTTTGCATACCCTTATATTCGTCTTATATTCACTGATGATATTCAATTATTAATGTCTATGTTTACCCTTACTGAGTGTTTGATCTCATACTTATTATGTTTTCATTAACCCATGTTATTAAGAATTATGTTAAGTAAGTTATGTATAAAAGGGTTTCATGTGTGGAGAATTTTATGGGAGATATTGAAGACTTATCATAGAATAAGAAAATTGGGGTATAATGGAAAAAATTATCATTCTAATGGAAATACATAACTTTAGTTGCATAAATTGTTTTTCTAAACTCACTAAAACTCTAAACCTAAAAAGGTATTTGGTATGTAAATGACTCAATATTTCTTTTTGAAGTTGTAATTATATATGGTTAAAATTGATCTGCATTTGTTACTATCAAGTCAGAATTGTAAAGAGTGTGATTTTAGCACCAGAACCAGGTATACGGGACTAGGTCATTAGAATATGAGTGTATTAAATGTGTTGAATAAATAGAATTATTCGCATTAATAGTTGTATAGGTAATCCATAATTAAAATTTAAAATTGAGAAACACTAATTCACCCCCAATGCATTTTTGGGCACATCGACGGCTTATGATATCACCTATCGTTATATGTGATTGAGTGATATAGAGACCAAAAAATGGTCACACTATATCATACCATATGATTTGGTTATATCATATAATATAATATCATGTTATTCATTCAAACATAAAATTATCACAATAAATCTAAATTTCTTCAAGCTTCGTCAAATTTTAATTTGATACCATTGTTGGGTTTTGATGACAAATAACCTATTTAAATGCCATGGGATAAAAAAAACACAAACTCAAGAAAAAATTGGGTGAAGTTTAGAATAAATACAATAAATTAATATCATAATTTCCCCTTTTTAGATTCAGATCTTCCTTATATGATGTACTTAATAGGGACCCTTTAATAAAAACTATTTGTTTATTTCTTTTTCAAAAATTACACTGGTTATGGAATCACAATATGATATTGTAGGATTTTACTAGTTTTATAGGGCATGTTGTCACTTATAGACAGTAAAATAAGAAGGTAGAATGATAGAGCTTCAAATGTGTAGTTTTACCACATGGTGTTCCCAACAACTAGACTTGAACCTTTTTATAGAATACCTACATCAAATAAAGGAATTTTTATGAGCTAATTGTTCCAAAAAATAATCCACAATAAATGACAATAAGTTGCAACACTTGTAATGTAAATTGTGCATTTTATCTAGGTCTTTATTGATTATTGAAAATTTAAAAATTCAAGGTAGTACATTATAACTCTTGTAAACATCATTGGTATCACCCAAATTTACCCAAGTTTCTAGGGTTAAGCGGTCTCTTGTAGTGTAGCTTGGGTTGTCGAATCCTCAGAGACCTAAGAAGAAACCTATAAACATGTACATTTTATGGATTGTTTTTTGCTATGAAGTGGCCAAATTTGGTTTGATTTTAGGTGGGTTTAAATGAGAACTAAGTGATATATATGAATTCAAATTATGAGAAAATGATTTGATCCTAGGTTTTCACTTGGGGTGGATTAGATAAAATCCTTTTTATACTATTCCAATTTATTAAATTTGAGATGGTTTCTTTGAATGAAGTAAAAATTCCATAATAACTTACTAGTTTAATACCTAAACACCCTAATACTAATAACTTATACACTTGGAGGATAATATTTATGAGCACTCTAAGGTAAAGGTTTGTATCAGCACTTGAAGTGTGTGGCCTTAAAATTCAACAAGGACGAAGAAGTTTTAAGATTGTCAAATGAAATTCTCAATTAAAATAAGTGATTAGACATTAATAGAGTGAGAAATAAAATTCAATCAAGACCCTTTATACTCCCTTGGATCAATCCATAAGAGGGTTATCCCTCCATTGATGTTATGATCTCAATGGAAATAGGAAGTAGACTCATGAGGGTGGAATTGAAGAAGTGAAAAACAACGAAATATCGAACAATCCACCATTATTTGAAGGATTTATCTCATCACTATGTGAATAAATCCACACCTTAATGAAATAGTATAAATTTGTTAAAAAATAACAGAAAATGAGAAGAATAATAAGAATTTTAATTAATAAACTAAGGTGATTCGTGAAACTTACAAATGAAGAAATGTGATTACAACATCAAATTGACAACATAACATTAAAATGAAAACATACAAAAAACTCTCTAAATACTCGGACACTGCTACCTTAAATAGGCATTTTGAAAGCCTTGGGTTGATCCTAAAATAGTGAAAGTCACCCCAATTAATGATGGTAGGCCTAGGTGTGTGGAAAGTTAAGGGAGAGTGGACTTTTCTACCCTTGAAAAGAATTCAAACCAACTTGAATCCACCAAACAGAGGCACCAAAATGAGCTTCTATATAGAATAATTGGAGTGACCCATATACTAAGAAATTAAACCCACTAATGTCTCCTAACATAATGTAAAATTTTATCCCAATTGGATGTTGGGTTCACGATATATGATCAAAATGGTAGGTTTTTTTTTGGTCCATAGAATCTGGCCCATAATTTCACCTTCAACTTGGGCCTCTTAAAACTCCCTTCAAACATACGAATTAGCTCTGGTCACTATTGAATGAAAATTTACCCATGATTTCCTCTATCTCCAGTTCAAATTATATCTTAATATGGACTGTATCTTGGTTTCTATAGTGATATTATTGGGTTATTATTGAGATCACTTTGACCATAATTTCTTGGGTTGAATGTCCAAAATGGTGGTATTCCAATGTGAATATTCAATTGATCAAAAAGTATTAATTGTTCCCAATGGAATGAAAAACCTGAAATAAAATATGAAAGTAAAATCATGACCATTTGGTGTTTTAGGAGGTGTTCAAATATGTAATAAGTAATAGTTCACTTTAAGAAATAATTACAATCATAATGTGAAATAATGTTCAAATTGTAAAATGCACTAAAATGGTGTTTATGAATGATGAAGCATATGAATATTATAATATAAACAATTAATATCAGCCTCTTTTAGTGTCTAATCATACCCCCAACTTTATTTTTTCGATTCCTGAGTAAAATGTATCTCAAAAATGGGAAATTTGAATTCCCTTTTCCAAAAAAACATTTTAATATACAATGCTCACCAAAAGACCTCATATCAAAAAATTATGAAACCCATCAAAATAATTTAACATAATATAGGTTCACAAGAATATCCCAATCCCAATCCCATTCCTTTATTCAAATTCATCACCATATTTTATCCAATTTCAATTAAGCATGATGATGTGTTGTGCATCACAATAGACATGGGGGTTCATTTTTATTCAAGGGGAAAATTATGGAAGCATTGGGTGGAATCATATTTTAATATTAATATGAGTAATCTTTTTTTTTTAATTTTTCCATGATAATTGAAATTTCAATCAATCAAGTTAACCCATGTAGCGAGACTTTGTCGATAACTCTCAAGATTAAAGACCTTAGGGCACCAAGTGAAGCTCACATACTCAGGCATCATCTCAAGTCAAATCAATCAATAGAAAATTCCAAAAATAGAAATAAAATTACCAACTCTGGGATAGAAAGATATGGAGTCCTGATCACCAAGTGTTGAAATCCATGTATTAGGTCAATCTATTTCTCTACACACAATTGTAATTTTTTTGAGTTTTTTTTTACATTTTTTTATGATGTTTTTTGTGAATACTCATGTTAAAATTAAAATGATCACCAAACCTATGATAGTTATTGTGAGACCCCAATAACTCAAATTAATACCCCACAATCCAAAGTAGGTGCATTTTTTATTTTTTTATTAAATGGATGAAAATATAAATAGTGAAAAATCACATTAGATAGCCACACTTTCCAAAATCAATACTCATGAATTTATACATGGATTAAAATTAAAATCAAGTCATGAAAAATTATTTGATATTTAGTTTCAAAGTTTGAAATGTGTATTATTATTTTCAAGTTTAAAGAAATTGTTCCTTCCATTAAGGCATGTTTTTTCATTTCAAATCTTTTTTTAAAATAATTATGTGCACAAAAGAATTTTTTTATTTCACCTACCCCAAACATAAAATAACATTGTCCCAGGTTTAAAAAAAAGAAAATTTATAAGGGGGTAGAGGTATAGGATAGGATTTCCAAAATTAAAATTTGAAAATGTGTTATGGAACAATGTCACCTGGTGGTATACTGATGAAGTTCATGCCACAAAAAATTGATCCTTTGATCCCCATGTCACTCATGGACTCCTCGTAGTGGATGGTAGAATGGTGTGGAATTTCTGGATGTATGTGATTTCCTTAAAAAAAGGTTGACCTTAACAACCCCTATTTATCACACACAAACTAAATTAGAAACTATAGAAACCACATGAGGTTCCCTTGAATAAAAAAAATAAATTAAAAGAAATTAAAGGATAAAAAATGTACCTATTTATTTTTAAGCTACAAACCTTGAGGGAACTTATAGGACAAGTTTTGTTTTCCTCCTATAAAGCACTTTGTTTAATTTCATTAGCACGACATGGACCCTAAATCTATCAACTTTTTTCTGGTTCATATATTGGATCTGTTAACTCATCCTCTATTTCTTGTTTATTGAATGGTTCAATGAATGGTTTTAACCTATGAACATTGACTTTGAATACATGACCACTAGTGGGATCCTGAATCTCTATTGCCCCGTGAGGGTACACATGATGCACTATGTAAGGACATGTCCATCTAGACCTTAACTTTCATGGGTGTAAATAAAGTTTTGAACTATACAAGAGCATGGATTTTTCTATTTCAAAGTGTTTTACTTTGAGATTCCTAGATTTTTAGGCGTGAAATATAGCTTTATTTATCCTTGAATTTTCATAATCCTCGATCCTAAATTTCTCAAGTTCATTAAGATCTAATTTCCTCTTTGTTTCGGCTAAAGAAATGTCAAAGTTAATTTTTTTATTGCCCTAAAGGCATTATGTTCGATTTTAATAGGTAAATGGCATGATTTTCCATAAACCAACTTATATGGTTACATGAATAGGATAGTTTTTAAAGCAGTGTGATATTCTCAAAGGGGATCCAAGAGTTTCTCAGACCAATCTTTCCTAGATGGATTGACATCTTTTTCTAGATGGATTGACATCTTTTTCAAGAATTTTCTTAATTTTCCTATTTTTAAACTCATCTTGACCATTGGTTTAATGTTGGTAGGTAGTATAAACTTTTTGAGAAATACCATACTTATACATGAGTGCTAATAAGGGATGGTTGTAGAAATGGGTTCCACGATCACTAATGATAGCCCTAGTAATTCCAAATCTATAAAATATGTTCTATTTCAGGAATCAGATCACAACATAATGGTCATTGGAATTGGTGGGAATGGAATCAACCCATTTTGATACATAATTAATAGATAATAGGATGTAGAGATAACACCTAGAGTTTGGTAAGGGTCTCATGAAATCAATTCCCCAACAATAAAAGATTTTGACGATCAGAATGGGAGTAAGAGGAATTTGATTCCTTCTAGTTATAGATCCTAATTGTTGACACTGAGGACAACTTTGAAAGAATTTTTAGGAATACTTAGTGAGTTTAGTCCAGTAAAAACCACTTTTTATGACCTTTTTAGTGGTTTTTGTTTTTGCAAAATTGGCCTCCACATGCCTCTTCGTGACAAGATTTTAGAATGGAATCTTGCTCGAACTCGGGAACACATCTCCTAATGATTTTATTAGGACAAAAATTTAAGAGATTTAGATCATCAAACACATAGTGTTTGAAATTAGAAAGGAATTTCCTATTAGCTTGGGTCTTTAGGAATTTTGGAATCTCACTCGTAACCAAGTAGTTTTCTGTGTCAGAATACCAAGGGCATTCACTCATAGAATAGAGGTGCTCATCGGGAAATGAATCAGACACGGAAAGGTGGTGTGATTTTTATTTTAATTCCATCCTAGAGAGGTAATCAACTACAAAATTTTCAATACCCTTTTTATCCTTAATGGTTAAATAAAACTCATGAAAAATAATAATCAATTTAGACTTGGCATCTTGTTTTTAAAAAAGGTATTTTAGAGCTGAATGATCAATGAAGAAAATGATAGGGGAACCTAATAGATAAGACCTTAATTTATTTAAGGCAAAGATAACATCAAGTAACTCTTTACCAGTGGTGGTGTAGTTTATTTGTGCATAATTTAATGATTTAATTTCATAGTTGATGACGCATGGAGTTTTTTCACAACGTTGTCCTAAGACAAATCCTACAGAAAAGTCACTCAAATCACACATGAGTTCAAACGAGAGTTTATAATTTGAATATTGCATGATAAGTGGAGATATAAGAGATGAATTTAGTGTTGATAATGATTCCTTGCATCTTTCTATCCATATAAATGGAGCATCTTTCACCAACAAAGCACAAAGTGGTCGAGAAATAGAGATGAAATTCCCAATGAACCTTCTATAGAAACCAGTATATCTTAAGAAGGACCTCACTTCCTTGATAGTTTTTTGAGAGGTAAGGTGAATAATGATATCAACCTTAGATTTATCAACTTCAATACCTCTACCAGAGATCAAATGTACCAAAACAAGTCCTTCTTTTACCATAAAATGGATTTTTTTCTCAATTTAGGATGATATTCTTATCCTCACATCTAGAAAAAACCCTTTCAAAATTTATAAGGAATCCCTAAAAAGTATCCTTAAAGATAAATAATTAATCCATAAATACCTCTAAACAATCCCCCACCATGTCAGAGAAGATTCCCATCATGCACCGCTGGAAGGTACCATGGGCATTACATAACCCAAAGGGAATGTGCTTGAAGGAAAAAGTGTCGAATGGACAGGTGAAGGTTTTTTTCCTTGATCCTCTAATGAGACCTCAATTTGATTATACTTTGAGAATCCATCTAGGAAGTAGCATAATTGATGACCCGCCACTCACTCGAGGACTTGATCAATGAAGGGTAAGGGGAAATAGTATTTATTAGTGCATGAATTTAACTTCCTATAGTCGATGAACACTCTCTATCCATTATTGACCCTTTTGGGGAGAATATCACCATCCCTATTGGTGATCATACTGATTCCAGCCTTCTTTGGAATAAATTTAATTGGGTTTACCCACTCACTCTCAGCAATGTGTATATGATACCCACTTTCAACAAATTAATAAGTTTTTTCCTTAACACATCCATAAGATTGGGATTGAGTCTCCGCTAAGGCTGGCGACATGGTTTGGAGTTAGATTCTAGAATAATACCATGAGTTCCAATGAGTGGTCTAATCCTAGAAATATCATAAAGGGTCCATCCAATTGCTTTCTTATGCTTTTTTAGGACACTGAGAATCATCCTCTCTTGATTAGCTTCAAGAGAGGAAGAAATGACAACATGAAATTTTAGATTATCCCCTAAGAATTCATACTTGAGTGATGAAGGTAGAAACTTAAATTCAAGATCATATTGGTTAAAACATTCAAAATAAGGATGGAACTTTGTATCGAACTCGGTTTCCTTTTCCAAATTTCTTGACAGAATTGGTTCCTTTTGAACAGAGGTTTCAGCCACCAAATTGGATAGATCAATGTCATGAATGGGTATGGAATCAATTTTTTTGATTTCACAAATGGTATAATTGATTGGTAATCCTGAAAAAATAACAAGGAGTCATCTAAAAGAGATTCAAGCAAATGAGACAAATTTCCCTCATGTGAACAAAGGAAATCGATATCATCTTGACTTAAACATCCTTAAAAAATTCTTTGATGTTCCTCTGGTTCACTATCAACACTACCTATCCAGCTTACCTCATGGATATCTTCATCATCCCCAATTTGAGAGTTTTCATTGTAGATATTTAGATCGAGGCTCATGTTTCCAAAGGTTATTGTCATGTTACCATTCCTAACTCGGATGATTGAGTTAATTGTTGCAAAGAAGGGATGACCAAGGATGATGGGGGTTTTATCCTTAGGACCCAATCTTGGGTGATTTTCAATTAAAATGAATTCAGTAGGGTAAATTAAAATTTCAAATTTTACCAATACATCCTTTAAGATCCCTTTAGGAACTCAAACTTTATGACCAACTAGTTGAAGAGTGACAGATGCGGGTTGAAGTTCCTTGATCCCTAACTGAAAATACATGACATATGGAATGAGTTTCACACTAGAACCTAAATCAAAAAAGGATTTTACAACTTTATTTTATCCTAAATCAACATTTATGTAAGGACATATTGGGTCTTTCAACTTAGGAGGAATGGTTCCTTGAATGGTGGTACTCTCATTATTAGCCAAAGGGACTTGGTTTTGATGTGAAAAATTTCTTTTTAAAAGTACACAACTCCTTCAGGTACTTTAAGTAGGAAGGAATATTTTGGATTAAATTGAGAATATTAATGTTCAAATTAACCTGAGAGAATATTTCCCTCAAAGTTTCATTTAGTTCCAGTTTAGATTTTCCTCTCATACATTGAGGGAAGGGAGAAGGTTGTTTGAGTGTTTGGTAAGGTTGTGGTTCTTTCACATATTGGTTTTTTAAAATTATAAGGGTGGTTCTTCACTATTTTCATATGTTATTTAATATTTTAATGGTTCTGGGATGGTTTGTTCATGTTTTTCAATTTATTTTCACAATCTATTTTTTTTTTGTATTTTAAGATGACACTTTTAAAGGATAAGTGTGAACCCTAACAATTTCATCCAAATAAAACCATAAAATAAGTCATTTCAGATCGAGACTACTTAGAAATTCCACTCCCCAGTGTCTACATCATTTTTTCAAGTCTCCACCTTTGTATGGCTACTTGGAAATTTGTATTGTGCAGGGTTGCACAGGCCTAGTCTGATGGAAATTTTCATACCCCCTCGTTCATCCAAATTCTAAGGGTAATGCTATGATAAATGTTGCATGCTATGAATCCTTATCTGGAGTTATTCTTTTTAGTGTGTTTGGCTTCAATAATATTCAAAATTCCTACTCTGAACCTCATCTAAATAAGTTCCTTACAATGTGGATGGTTTCTTGCATTACATGTTCAAAATACGAAATAGATCACAAAAAACAACATATTCAAACCCCTCAAAAGTCGATTCCATGTGGCCAAAAAATTCAAATTTCACAATGTTGTGACTAGACACATCAATCCCACAGTGTGAGACACCTAAAGTTTGACATCCAATACACCTCGTCACCTGCACCATCATCCCCATCAATCGTTTCACCATCTTCATCAACACTTCAATAAATTAACTCTGATGGAATCGCCTACCTATCATCGCTGGAGCTGATAACCAGAGCGACCAAAAACACAGAGACCCCATCAACCACATCAAACTCCACCGTCTGCACTTCACCCTCACCTAACATCCGAACTGGGGGCTCATTCCCTGGAGAAACGATGACCGCCCGAATTCCACCTCCCAAAGCTCTGATGATCCACCGCTTCTGACTGACCCGGAGAGGAGAAATGGGACTCAGGGCTAGGGTAGGGTTAAATCAACATAACATTTTGAGGGAACGAGCCTTTCACTAAGAACAGTTCTAGTAGACCAAAAAAAACTAGCCAAAAATAAACCACAAACTACACCATCTAAGAAGAGGCTTAACAAATGAACAAGAAGTAATCTAGAGAAATAAACCCATAACTAAAAGAGATGGAAACAAAGGAGAGGAAACCTGAACAAAATCCATGAAAGTAACTAGGGATTCAAACCCTAAAAAGTATCCCCAAACAGATCGAGAGGAACTAAAGGTGAGAGCTGGAAAAATGAAGAACCCCACATTACCCTTACTCCCATATCCATAATCCCAAAACTATCTGAGGAAATAATACAACCAACTAATATGGGGTTGTGTGTGTCAGGTTAGATCAGCAGAGCAGGGGTGGAAGGGGAGAAAGTGAGGTAACTCAATAGAACTAGAAGAGAAAGAAACTGGAAAGAAGGAAGCCAAAGAATCTAAAAAAGGACCCATAGATGTCGAGAAGACAACAATACCTGAGGAAGGAGATGTTGAAGCCGAAACAGAGGCATGGGTGTTGAAACCCAAGAAATAGAAACAATGAAGCAGCCAGAGGAGACTTATAAGTTCATTTTCTCTATTTGTTTACACAACTATTCAAGGATTGGTAGAGGGACATATTAGAAAGGGTCTTGTGTTGGTTGGATTATCCTAGAAGGATGCTTTAGTTGTTAGATTGGTTGTTTAATGGTTTGTTGGTATTGGATAGGAGGATGTTGGTATTGGGATGGTTGTGGTTGGAACTGGTTATGAGTTTGAAAATTTTGTGGAGGTTAGGGGTTTGGTCCTTATAGTTGACAAAGTTGTTGGATGGGTTGTTGGTTATCTTTCCAATGGAATCTTGGATGGTCATTATACCTTGGATTGAAAGTATTTTGGTACTGTGGATTTTGAAAGTTTAAATAATTGACCTCAGCTGGTGGTCCTCCTAAAATAACATCCTTAATGGAAGGGATGGTTGAGTAGTTTTCGGTCTTGTGGTCATGTTTTTAAAAAAATGTGCAAATAGGGGAAACAGTTTGAATTTCATAGACCTTCCTAAGATCGATCTCCTTGACCTTCCTAGCGAGTGCAGAAAATTTGTCCATGTTACTTTCTTCATATCTAAGAGTGCGCATTCCACCAGATTTGGGTGGCTTCTCATAGCAAGGTGGTGTTCCCTATGTTTGGTTTTGTTCGTTCAAACCTTCTAGATACTCATAAGCATCATTTGGGTCTTTGTTTTTGAAGGTTACGTTACACATCATGTCAATGAATTATTTGTTTCCCAGACCCAATCCTTCATAAAAAATTCAAACTTTTTCTAGGATTGAAAATCCATGGTGAGGTACCATGTTGAGTGTGTCTTTTAACCTTTCCCATGTTTCATAAAATGAATCCCCTTATTTTTTTTAAAAGTTTTGGATGTTATTTTTAAGTGCAATTGTTTTATGATGGGGGAAGTATTTTTTATAGAATTCTCTTTGAAATTGGTCTTAAGAGTGGATTGATGTAGGATTTAAATTTTTTAACCAATTCTTTCCTCGATCCTTTAGTTAAAAAGGGAAAGATCCTCATCTTAGCTGACTCAAGTTGATGTGATGGGCACATGGTTTCAACAATGTCATTGAACTCCTTGACATGAAGGCATGACATTTCTGACTCCATCCCATGGAAGGTTGGAAGGTGGTTTAGTACATTAGGTTTGAAGACATAGTGGTATTCTCCTAGGGCAGCATGCCTAATGAAAGAGGGTGCATTGGTTCAGGTAGGTGTGAGGTAGTCAATGTAGGGAGAGTTCCCCATGTTTGGGTTTGTTCAAAATGGCCTTCCATGAGAATGAAATTGGGGGTGAGAACATAGGAGTGGGGTGGGAATAAAATGAGTGTCGAGATAACTTAATTGGGTCCCCAAAAATGGTGCCAAAATTTGGCCTCACCCAAATTTACCCAAGTTTTTAGGGTTAAGCGGTCGCTTGTAGTGTAATTTGGGTTGTCGAATCCTCATATACCTAAGAAGAAACCTATAAACACGTACATTCTATGGTTTGTTTTTTTATATGAATTGGAAAACTTTGGGATGATTTTAGGTGGGTTTAAATGAGCACTAAGAGATCTATGTGAATTAAAATAATGAGAAAATGAGTTGATCCTAGGTTATTGCTTGGGGTGGATTGGATGAATTCCTTTTTAGACTATTCCAATTTCTTAAATTTGAGATGGGTTCATTCAAGAAGTAAAAATTTCATAATCGCTTACTAGTTTAATACCTACACACCCTAATGATAATCATCTACTCCAAGTTAAAGGTCTGTATTAGCACTTGAAGTGTGTGGCTTTAAAATTCAACAAGGACGAAGAAGTTTTGAGATTTTCAAATGAATTTCTCAATTAAAATAAGTGATTATATATTAATAGAGTGAGTGAGAAATAACATCCAATCCAGTCTCTTGATACTCCTTTGGATTAACCCATAAGAGGGTTATCCCTTCATTAATGCTATGATCTTAATAGAAGTAAGAAGTAGACTTGTGAGGGCGGAATTGAAGAAGTGGAAAACAATGAAATATCAAACACTCCACCGTTATTTGAAGGATTTCTCTCTTTGCTATGTGAATAAATCCACACCTTAATGAAACAGTATCAACATTTTAACAAAAATAACATAAAATGAGAAGAATAAGAAGTTTAATTAAGAAACTAAGGTGATTCGAGAAACTTACAATTGAAGATGTGCGATTACAACATCAAATTGGCAGCATAACAGTAAAATGAAAACATACACAAAACTCTCTAAATACTCCAACACCACTGCTTTAAATAGAAATTTTGGAAGCCTTGGGTAGATCATCCAATAGTGAAATTCACCCCAATTAATGATGGTAGTCCTAGGTGGGTGGAAAGTTAAGGAAGAGTGGACTTTTCCACTCTAGAAAAAATCTGATCCAACTTGCATCCACCAAACAGAGGCGCCAAAATGAGCTTCTAGATGGCAGAATTGGAGTAGACCATAGAAGTAGTAATCGAATCCCCATATGTCTCCTAACATCCTATAAAATTTTATCCCGATTGGATGTTGGGTTCATGAGATAAGATCAAAATGGTGGGATATTTTTATGGACCACAAAATCTGACCAAAAATTTCATCTTCAACTTGGGCCACCTGAAACTCCCTTCAAACATTCGAATTAGCTTTGGACATTGTTGAATTAAATGTTGCTCTTTATTTATTCTATCTCCGTTTCAAATTGTAACTTAATTTGGCTTAGATCTTGGCCGCTACAATGATATTATTGGGTTGTTTTCGAGTTCACTTTGCCCAGAATTTCTTGGGTTAAATGTCCAAAATGGTGGTCTTCCAATGTGAATCTTCAAGTGATCCAAAAGTATGAATTGTTCCCAATAGAATGAGAAACCTGAAAATGAAATATGAAAGTAAAATCATGACCACTTGGTGTTTTAGGAAGTGTTCAAATATGTACCAAGTAATAGTGCATTTTAAGAAAGAATTACAATCATAATGTGAAATAATGTTCAAATTGTAAAATACACTAAAAATAGTGTTTATGAATAATGAAGCACATGAATATTATAATATAAACAATGAATATCAGCCTCTTTCAGTGGCTAATCAATCATCATATGATATAGTAACTGAGCATATGTGATAGTTTATGTTGAATATTAAAGACATACAAAACCAATATGATACAATATATTACAACTAATATCTTCATATCATATTGTGTGATATGGAGTATGCATGTCATACCAAATGATAACCCACGTATCGAACAATATTATATGTGGGTTTTAAGGTATATTTCTTTCATGTATATCTGGTTCACCCATTATCGAGGCCTTCAAGACCACTCCTTGTATTGACACGAGTGAACATTCAATATTTATGCTGATTGATTTGAAAATTATTTCTTATAGAGTTTTGCATCCCTAATACTAATCAAATATATGGGTCATATACTCTTGATTTTATAGAGTTTTATCCAACATTGTCTCGGCATCCTGCCATTAAAAACCCTTGTAAACAAGAACCTTTTATAGTATATTCAGTATATGCATTAATAACCATTTTATACAATCCATTGGAACTTCATTAATTTGCAAGGCTTTTTGTTATCAAATATCATGCACTGGTTATTTTATTCTTCATTTGATTTAAGGGTATTGATCTGGATATTCATGCTATCTTTTGTTTTGGAGATTTTATAGCTTGACACTCGCATCGCTTACTTGTGGGTTAACTTTGATAATTGATCACATGTTATGAACAATCTATGTTATGCACTCACGTATGCATTCATTTTCAAGCATTGAATTGAGATTTTGGACATGTTATGAGATGGGTTGGTCCAAAACTATATAGTTCCCGATGCACAAAGTAATGTTTCTTTTGTGGCGATACTGTGTATGAAGCACTGATTGTGATAGACTTTACAGCTTGTCGTGGGGGTCCATTATGATATCGTGGCTTAGAAGATGAGATTGTCATATGAGATCTTTGATCGTATGTGTTATAATGTCCAAACATCATATATTACATATATATCACACCTATCAGTGATTTCCCCATGTTTTACTATGATGTCATGCTCTAACTCAATTTATAGAGACTAATCTTGTTTGACACACTACATAGTTTTATAGTTCATCGTTTTATTTTTATGACGAATCTCTAACAAAACAACAATATTATGAAATATATAAAGTACATGGATCATGAATACACCTACAAGGGACTTTGAATAATTTATGTTGTGAAACTTTATCTCGTTTTTTCTTAGTTCTAAAAAAATACACAACTTTAGATTTTAGGAAATCAAATGTATGTAATAAAATTTATGTTATATAAAAAGATTGTATTATTATAGTACACAACTTCAAAACATCACAGTGGGCACCACCGTGGGACCAATGACCAGAGCTAAACAAATCTGGTCCACTATTATCATTTGAATCGCATCATTGGATTGAAGCTTGATCGTTTTTTTTTTTCATGTGGACTGAATAGTGAAATTACACCTCTTACTTAATTAGAAGGATTTCATAAGACATCATGTGAAACTTATAATTTTAAAAATTGGGTACAACCGCGAAACCGGCACACACGCAAGTAAGAAAATTACATTAAATCGCAAGCCCGAGGACTTGACCCCGCGACCTGCCCCTCACCCCTCAAACCCTTACCACCCCACCACCAACGGTGGGGCTATAATTTTAAAATGCATTAATAACATGATATTCCTAAAAATTTGAAATTTAAAATATAAATTCAACCATAACGTGGAGTATCGTTTTCTTAAAAAACGAGAAAAAGTCGTTACACGAAACCCTATTTTCCCACTCACAGTCATCCGCCGCCCTCTCCATCCTGTCCAAATCGTCCGCGGCTCCCATCGTAGCCCCCCCCCCCCCCCCCCCTGCCTCCGTCAATCCGTTCCGATCTTCCGTCGGCTCCCACATCTGGCCCCCTTCTCGATCTTCCTTCCGCGCCCATTTCGTCTCGCACCACGCTCTCTTCGGCAATCCTAGCGCCTCCCTCTTATACGAGGCACGCCGCTGCTGATCTTCACTCACTGCGAACTCTCTTCGCTGCTTAATCGAGACAAATATCGGAGTAGGTAAATCCATAATGGTTCTTTGCTTTGTTTCAATGATTTTAGTTGTTCCTGTAATTTACTTCGAAGCCTTCGGCATGTAAGTAGGAGGCTGATAGCTGGTAGACTACTAGTATGGAGGTGTGAAATTCGCAGGGGCGGTTGTTAATTTTGGTGTTTGCGTTGTTGTAGCTGTGGTTATTGCTTTTTGGAAAAGAACTCTAAAGATCCATGACATATATTCACTTTCATTTAATTTTGTTAGAAATCAGGCACTTGAAACTATGTGCAATTTATTGTGTTAAACAATGTTGCATGTGCTGCTTTTAGATTTTTATATTTTGTAAATGAATTTGAATCACCCATTATATTCACCAGACTCATTTTCAAGGGATAATATGTTTTTGTGGTGAATGTCTTTCCTTGCAAAACAAATATTTGGGTGGCAATGCCTCTTATCCATCTTATTGAATCAAAGCAGAATGATTATTTGTTCCCATAAGCTAAGAGTTTCGGCTGCCAGTTGCTTTTTCTCTTTGGGTATGTTCATGTCTAGGCTTCATAAACTTCCATGGAAAACCCAGTTGCTTTTTCCCTTTGGGTATGCTCATGCCTAGGTTTCATTAACTTTGATGGCACATGGTTTTTTCAATATTTTGCAGCTTACTTCTTTAAAATGTGGTGTATAAAATAGTGCCAAAGGAGCTCGGGAAATGAATGTGAGACTCAGATTACAGAGGCTTGGAGTAAGAAACAGGCCTTTTTATAGGTTAGTAGCTGCTGAAAGCAGATTTAAAAGGGATGGAAGGCATCTAGAAGTTCTTGGTCAATACAATCCCAAACCTGGTCAGCCTCTCTTCTTGAAGATTTGTGCTATGATCTCCAAAGTCTTCTACAGTAGTTGTTTTTGTGCTTCAATTCATCTGCAAACTGCTGATTGTTTTCAACATGTGTGATCTATACAGCACAAGATGGGGGCAAACGGCTGGGCCTCAATTTTGAGCGAGTCAAGTATTTCCTAATCTATCATACTCCACCATGTGCTTAAAACAATTCAACACATCCAATCCTCAAGTTACTAATCACATTCTGTTTTAGTCCTGTCACTTATTTATATCCCATTTGGTATCTGCATTTTTTACTTTCCTATGGTTATGTATGATTTTGAAAAATATTATCCGTTTTTATTTTCTAAACTTGTATTAAATAAATGTGTTAGGAAATGTTTTGAAAAATGGAAGGGAAACAAGTAAGAAACTGATCTTTGCAGGTATTGGATAGCAGTAGGTGCTCAGCCAACCTCCCCAGTGAGGTACCTTCTTTACAGAGCGGGCATCTTTCCTCCAACGCCGATGATGGTGTTCACGCGCAAAGGTGGGTGGGAACAGTGGTCCCGTGACCCGCTCACTGGGAAAAAGGTTCCACCTCCGAGATCATCAACTGATCTCGACCTTGAAGGAGGAGAAGCAATCGGGGATGATGATATAGTTGATATCTCCAACAATGCCGGTGGTAACAGCGACACGAGTAAGCAATGAATGAAATGCTTGAAACCATTTTAGGTAATAGTTTACCTCTGCCTTTTCAGATGATTATATCTATATAACTTTTCTACCTCGGTGGAGTTTGTGGCTTGAATGTTGAGCAAATTTTGACTCTCCTTGGATTTTGTATTGGAATCACAGGTTCTGGTTATTCTCTGATTGGGTTCCCGTTCATCCTATCAATTTACAGAGCGGGCATATCATGTTAGTGGAAATCTTTTATGCTTTGAGTAAGCTAGATATGTAGTGTGCAGTTCATCTTATCAATTTGAAAAACTATTCAATTTTTTCTAGTTTGTAATAATTCCACTGAAATAAAGGAAAATTTAGTGGAATCTTTCCCTTGGAAAATTTCACTGGATAATATAATGCAGAAATCATTCCAAAAATCCAGCTATCAAATTATGTGTGTTTCTGTTTATAAAGATGAAAATTTCAACCAATATTTTCTGTTGAAATTTTCGAGTTGAACTTTCTATTAAAATATTTCAGTGTAAATTTTCAATGAAATTTTGTAGTAGAAAAATCCGAAGAATTTTTTCACCAGTAAAAGCCTTAATTATTTTTGACACCTTCTTTATCTAATGTGAATTTAATTGTTCCTGTTAAAGTAAATGTTAGATAAATTTCCTATAAAAATCTGAGATAGTTTGAACGTTGGAGATTTGTCCATGTGATCAAATTTATTTTGTATATGATGCTAAAATTGAGTGTAAATCACTATGATAATGTCGTTTTTATAAAAGATTACTTAATTTATTTTATATATGTTTCTCCTAATAAAATGTTTAAAGATGTAAAATTTTGTTGTTATTTTCATTGGATTCTTGAGTTAAAAAGCCGCACTTTAGAAATTTTTACCGGAAATTTTTATCAGAATTACCCACCGGAAAATTCCAATGGAATTTCCTTTCAATAAATTTCATTGATTTTTTTTCTAATAATTTCCTTCGTAAAAATTCCAATGCAAAACACATCATTTTAGTGGGGTCTTTTTGGCGGAAATTTCCACTAAAATCATCTACTATAAAATTCTGATGCAATTTTCCACTGACATATTTTCCACTAAAACCATTGCAAAAATCATGCTATCAAATTACAAGTTTTTCAATTAATAAAATATGTGAAGATGAAATATTTTAGTGATTTTTTTTTATTGGAATACTCGAGTTTAGTTTTCATTGAATTTTTTGAGTGGGTTTCTAGTGAAAATTTCTAGTTGTAAAACTGATGAAATTTTTAGTTGAAAAATTCATTGGCAATAGTCTTGTATTTTTTAGTTATGGTCGGAACTTTATTTATCTATTATAAATTAGCATGCTTCTGATATAATAAATTTTAGATTCAAATTTTATAAAAATAGAAGGTAGTTATGAAATATTTATTATGTGAATGTTGTAATTCTAAGAATTTTGATGATGATAACACTTCACTTCCCAACAAACTTTTAATATGGTCGCCCTTTTATTATCTTCAACCTTTGACATTATTGGATTTGACATGAGAGAGGGATTGATTTTGACTGTTGATCACTAACTTTACGTACTCTTTATATATGTCAATGTTGTTGAGAATTAGAACTTTTGACTTTACATTTTCTCTCAAACTCTTGTCCATCTTTTATATTATTGTATTTCATCCGCCATCGCCATTACAATGATTCAACTTTACGCTTTGTCAATACTTTGTTTCACCCGCAATCGATCGCACATTTCTAGTTTTGAAATTCCTTACATTATCGACACTAGTTTCATTTGTTCGAAGAGTTTAGTAAAAAAGTGAGAAGTCATATTTTCCATGAAGAGTATTGCAAAATTTGGTTTTCTCCCTGACATTTTTGGAAAGAACTGCCTGACTTCGATTTTGGATGTTGAGATGCATCTAAATGCAAACGTTCTTGATGAGACTATCAAAGTTGGCAATCAAGCTTCCACTCAAAGATGTGCATGAACCCTGATATTCTTTCGCAATCATCTCCTCAGAGATTTGAAGAATGAGCACCTGATGGTGAAGGATCCTCTGATGTCAAAACCTCAGAGTGGTATAATCATCTATGATTGATAATACTACAAAAAACACGGTACAAATGGAGTCACTTAAGATTCAAAGACTATGAATCGGTAGACGAATACAACTTCACAATGTTTAAAATTACATCACAATTAAAATTGTGTGGAGAAAATATCACTGACATTGATATGCTAGAAAAGTCATTTTTTTACTTTCCATGCCAACGTTATTCTGCGATAACAATATTGGGAAAGTGGCTTTATGGAATATTTTGAACTGCTTTATTGCCTTTTTGTTGTGGAGCAAAACAACAAACTCCTGTCGAGAAACCATAAATCCTGACTTATTTGCGCTACTCCATTCTCTAAAGCGAATGCAGTTGTATATAATTGGGGTCGTGGAAATAATCGACGTAGTTGAGGTCGGGGTAAATTATTTGCTTGAGGTGGTCATACACTCATTGAGAAGAGGAAAGAGCACCGCCAAAAGTGATCAAATAACGAACAACTATAACAGAAGAAAATGAAGAATGATGGAAGTGAATCCTTTCGATGTAGTATGGAGGAGTATTGATCTTTATCAACAATTAATCAAAGAGAAAGGAAAGAGCATTGAAACAAACTTTGGTGACCATGCCTTGAAGTATGATGATTATTTTATGAATTTTTACATCTCTGATTATTTCGTAAACCCTAAAGGTACCAAGCATATGGATAATGTGTAAATGCATGAGATGGAGATGTACTTTTGGATTTGCAATGTTTTTCAATGAATTTTGCATGTTTTATTTCATTCCTTTTCATTTTTTTCTTATATTCATGTCTTATTTTCTTTTTAATAGAAAAGAATGTTATGAATCACCCTAATTCTCATGATGAAGATATTTGTCTCATTGACAATGTCACGATGCACACAATTATTTGGGAAATATTTTATCAACCTTAAAATGAAAGTGCTCATGTAAGTACATTAATCGGTAGTGCGAAATTAATCGAAGACTCTGGAAGAGCAATAATATGCCTACCCAGTGGTACACATATTTTAATAAACAATGCATTATATTTCCTTGGATCTTGATGAACTTATTAAGCTTTAAAGATATTCATGAAAATGGATATCACATTGAGATTGAAGGAGGTGCTTAATACCTCTATATAACAAGCATTGATAATGAACGCAAGTTGATTTGAGAGAAACTTTCAAGACTTCCCTCCAGATTGCACTATGTTAATATCTGTATAATCAAATCAAATATGTTTAACTAGAAGTTTATCGATTATGATACATTTGTTGTATGGCTGTTTGGGTCATCCGAGATCAATAACGATGAGGACAATAATTAAATGTATGTATGGTCATCCATTGGTTGATAAAAGTGTTCTTACACTCAACAATTTCTCATGCACTGATTGTTCTCAAGACAAATTGATTATAAGACCATCACCATTAAAAATTGGGACTGAATCCTCTATGTTTGTGAAAAGAATTCATGATGACATACGTGACTCAATTCATCCACCATATGGACCATTAAAATATTTTATGATCTTGATTGATGCGTCAACTAGATGATACCATACATGCTTATTATCAACTCACAACCCGACGTTTGTGAAGTTGCTTGCCCAAATAATAAGGTTCAGGGTACACTTCCCACATTATTCAATCAAACATGTTCAGCTTGATAATGCAGATGAATATTCATCACATGCTTTTAATAATTATTGCATGTTGATTAGAATAAGTGTTGAGCATCCCGTAGCTCATGTTCACACTCAAAATAGTCCAATTGAATAATTTATAAAGCGATTATAACTTATTGCTAGACTCTTTCTCATGAAAACACAATTACCCAGTTTGGCATGAGGACATGCAATTTTACATGCATCAACACTGATTCAAATAAGAATACCAAGCTATCACAAACATCCCTATGAAATTAGATTCTGGTCATTAACCAAACATTTCACATTTAAGAACATTTAATTGTGCTATACATGTGCTAGTAACACCCCCATAGTGAACAAAAATGAGACCCCAAAGAAGATTGAGGATTTATGTTTGATTTAAATCTCCCTCAATTAAAAAGTATCCTAAGACAATGATATGAGATGTATTTACGGTAAGATTTACTAATTTTTATTTTGAAAAAAACTGTTTCCAACATTAAAGGGGGAAAATCAATCGACATTAAAATAAATATCATGGAAAACAATTTCATTATTGCATGTTGATCCTCATATAATTATGAGTGAACTGGAAGTCCAAAAGTTCTTTAATTTATAAAATTTAGCAAATCAATTTCCTAATGCATTCAATGATTCAAAATGAGTTACAAAATCATATATACTCACTACAAATGCACCAGTCAAAATAGATGTCTCATAAAGACAATCTAACAGTGCTATCAACAATGCTTCCAATCTATGCCTAAAGTGTGGAAGACTACTTGGTTCAAAAGATAAAAAACATTGTTAAAGGAAAGGGAAACATCTCATGTTGGTTGAATAAATAAAAGAACCTGGGGAGAATGTGTTGGACTCCTCATGTGATAATCATGTTTTAATGATCACAAATCCAATACATTCTCTAAAATTTGTCAATCCTGTGTAATTTGTCTCAAATCATGTGTACAGATGATTAGTTTCTTTATGCCTTAAATAGTTATTGTAAACTATTTTGAGTTTGTGTTATAATGAATTTCCTTGATAAATGATTAAGTCTAATCCATTCTATGAATATCATTGTTTAAGTCTGCATACAGATATTTGGTTAAGTCTGAGAAACCTTGAGTCTGCTACCGGTTATGTTTTTCTGGCAAAGGACCCAGACACCGTGGCCAGACACCGTGAACCAGACATCGTGACCCAGAAACCATGACCAGACATTGTGACCATCCAAACACCGTGACTAGACACTGTGACTATCCAGACACCGTGACCAGACACTGTGATCAGACACCGCATCTGTGCTACTAGTTCCTAATCTCTATATAACTATGCCATCATGACTGTCTCATCGCTCAAAGGCAAAGAAGGAGACACCGTTTCAAGAAAACACTGTTTCAAGGAGACACCATTTCAAGGAGACACCGTTTCATGGAGACACTGTTTCCAGACAGACTATGACACCGTTTCTTAATCTGTTTTGTCATTTTTCAATTTAATCTCTAACAGTCATATTTGAAGCTTTTAAATGCACTCACATAATTAATGTTTCTTTGTAGACATGTCACCTGACAGTACAAGGTACGAGGTGCAGAATACATGCATCCTGTCAGCTCCAACACATGCACTCCAAGATTAAAAAGAACAACGTGGCCAGAAACGAAAAGAGAGGACAGAGAAACAAGTGCACGCGATAACGAAGAAGCATGAGCATTCTTGAGAAAAGAACCAACACATGCAACTCAATAAATTTGAAGAACACACGAAGCATTCACTAAGATACCATAGATCAGAGTTGAGAACATCTTCGCACTGTCAACTCCACGAAGAACACGGGCCAGATCTTAACCAGAGCACCAGACTTGCAATACTCTATTTCTCGCAAAAGGACCCAATTTTTACATTTGCTTAATCCTAGAAGTCCAAAGATGCATAGACTAACACTCAGAGCACTTCTAACCTTATCTCAACATTTTTGCTATGTTGTGTATTGTTTTTAGCCTTCGAGCAGTGTGTGTGTGTCTGTATAAAAACACAAACTATCTCCTGCATTAAACTGAGGGATACAAGATATATTTCCTCTTACATCTTTTTACACTTGTTTATTCCCACATATAAGTGTGGAAGAAGTCCTTGTGTGACCTGATAGTTCATACCCATGAAAAACTGTGGAAGAGGTCGTGTGACCTGGACAGTCCTTTGTACTGTTGTTTACCTCGATCCAGGGTGTGGATCAAGTTTATTAATATAAACTGCTTAGTGGAAGGTGATCACCAAGTGGAGTGGATTAGGTCTCGGCTTGAGACTGAACCACTTGTTTTATATCTGCTGTGTTGTTTAATTTAGTTTACTCTGTTTTACTGTATAATTCAGAAATCACTAAACTTGCTTTGATAGTTAATCTTGGAAAGAAGTTATAATTACTTTGCCTTATTAGAATAGTTTCAAAAGTAATATTAATAACTGATATTAAGATTACCAAGAATTAATCAATCTTCTTAGAAGTTATTTAAATAGTTAAATTTTCATAACCATATTACTTTGATTAACTGGGCTGTATTTAAATTTATTGGGGAACATTTTAAGACTAATTTTCAAATAGAAAATTTTATAGACACTCAATTCACCCCCTCTTGAGTACTCTACTCCGACCAACATTTGGTATCAGAGGTTGTTTGTTATTCCTGTTAAGATTCCGTCTTTGACCCTATTCAACTATGATTTTAGTTGTACTTTAAAGATCTGTAAATTTCTGTTAATTCTAAATTTCTAGCTCTTTCAAAGTATTTCTTTATTATGGATAATAGACTGGAAGGTGTTGCAACAAACATGCCACCATTCTTTAATGGAACCAATTATGCCCAATGGAAAATTAAAATGAAAATGCATTTAGAAAGTATGATCTTTGAAATCTGGTCTTCAATTATAGATGAGTATAAGATTCCTGTTGCGGACAAAATCACTTGGGATGACCCAACCAAGACCGCCTACAACAACAATTGCAAATCCATGAATTCTTTATATTGGTCCTTAGGAGATGAGGAATTAAACAAAATTTCTGCATGTAAAACTGCCCATGAAATTTGGGATACTTTGTTTATTTCACATGAAGGAACTTCTAGTGTGAAAGAAATGAGATTTAATACTTATACTATTAAATATGATAACTTTAAAATGAAACCTGATGAGCCTATTTTTGACATGTATCTTAGGTTCAACGAAATTTTCAACACAATGATTTCTCTTGGAAGAGAAGTCACTACTAAAGAATAGATTATGAGGATTCTCAGATGCCTACCTAGAAGATAGAGATGAACCTCTGTCTCTATTAGAGAATCATGCGACATCAGCAAGCTACCTGTAAAAGAACTCATTGGGAAACTGATGATGTATGAAGAGGAGTTGAAAGTTAACAAGAAAGAGGAGGATGAACCCAAAAGAAAATTTGTTGCATTTAAGACCACCACTTCTAAACACAAAGAGAAAGGGAAATTGGAAGCCTATGTAGAAAGTTCCAGTAGTGAAAAACCATCACCTGACAGTGATGAGAAGATGGCTCAATTAGCCAGAAGGTTTAAGAGATTTTACAACAAGAAGAAATTTTTCAGAAAGCCTAACTTCAAGGGAAGATATGATCAAAAGGGAAGCTGGAAGAAATATTGGAAAAGAAGTGACAAGTCTGATGAGATAGTCTGCTATGAGTGTAAACAAAAGGGACATATAAAGGTTTACTATCCTAAGATCAAGTATAAAAAGAAATATTAGGACAAAGATGGAAAGTATAAAAATGCAATGAAAGCAATATGGAGTGCTTCTGAGGACAATTCAAGTGACTCAGAATCTTCACATGATGAACAGGATAACAAAGCTAATATTTGTTTTATGAAAAACACATCTGAGGTAACACTGGAATCTCCTGTACACAATTCCTATTATTATGGAGATGAGAGTGACTCTGAAAATATGTCTAATGAAGAAATGTTTGAATACTGTAATATGCTTGAAGAGAAACATAATGAACTAAAATATAAATACAAATCTTTAAAGAAACAACATGCTCTTACCTCAACTGTTGAAACTAAACTTACTGTAGAAAGGGAGAAAAATGCTCAATTATTCAAAGGAAATAATGAACTAAAGCTATCTAATGAGCAATTGAAAACGGACCTTGAAAGGTTTACTAATGGTAAAGATACATTGGTACAAATTCTAGGTAAACAGATTGCTTCTAAATATACCATTGGTATAGGATATCAACCTGGTAAAAGAAATTTTGGAAGAACTAATTTTGTTTCTAAGTCTAGGACATAAAACTTTACTCCTAGTTTTGAAAAACATTTAGCTAGTTCAAATAATGATACACTCTACCGTTTCAAGCTTTTCTGGACCAAATAGAGTTTATTTTTCAAGTACTTTACATAATGCTTATAGGAAACCTATGAGACAAATATGGGTTCCTAAAGCACTAGTCACTAATATTACTGGACCCAAACAAACATGGGTACCAAAATCTATTTTTATTTGACTATTTTGTAGGAAAGCTGCTTAAAGAGATCTTGTAAAATATTATGTTACTTGGACAGTGGGTGTTCAAGACACATGACAGGAGATTATTCATGCTTCAAGAATTTAATAAAAATTGATGGTGGACATGTCACATTTGGTGACAATACCAAAGGAAAGATCATTGTCCTTGGTCAAATCGGTAACTCTAACTCAGTTTTAATTTCCAAAGTACTTTTTGTTGATGGATTGAAATATAATCTGCTTAGTATTTCACAACTATGTGATGATGGATTTCATGTTAAATTTGAAAATGATGCTTGCAATATTTTCAATTCTAAAAATGAATTAGTGTTTTCTGCATTAAGAAATGAAAATGTATACTCTGTTAACTTAGATTCTTTAGTTTCTCAAAATGCTTCATGTTTAAGTGTATTTCACAGAGTCTTGGATTTGGAATAGGAGACTAAGATATTGTAATATTCACTCCCTTATAAAGTTAACTAGAAAAATCTTTGTCAAAGACCTACCCAAACTTGAGTTTCCAAATGATAAAGTGTGTAATCCTTGTCAAAAGGGAAAGAAACACAAAAATACCTTCAAACCAAAGAAAGAAGTGTCAACTTCTCAACCTCTCGAATTAGTTCACATGGATTTTTTGGACCATCTAGAGTTTCTAGTTAAAATGGGAAGCACTATGTTTATGTCCTTGTAGATTACTTTTCTAGATATACTTGGAATTTCCTTTTGGCTCACAAAAGTGAAGCCTGCTCTCATTTTACCAAATATGCCAAAACTATAGAAAATCTTAGTGGACTTAGAATTAAATCCTTAAGAAGTGATCATGGCCATGAGTTTAAAAATCAAGAGTTTGAATCCTTTTTCTCACAAAATGGCTATAGTCATAATTTCTCTTCCCCTAGAGAACCTCAATATAATGGAGTTGTAGAAAGAAGAAATAGAACCTTGTAAGAGATTGCTAGAACCATGCTTACTGAATACGACTTACCTATTTATTTTTGGGATGAAGCTGTAAATACAACATGCTATATAATTAATAGAGTGTTGATTAGACATATTCTTAAAAGAAATCCATATGAGTTATGGAATAATAGAAATCCCAAAGTAATATACTTTAAAGTTCTTGGTTACAAAGTCTATATCTTTAATACTAAGGACAATCTTGACAAATTTGTATCCAAGAGTGATGAAGGAATCTTTTTAGGATATTCAATCTCTAGTAAATCCTATAGAGTGTTTAAAATTAGAACTAAATGTGTGGAAGAATATGCCCATGTCAAATTTGATTAAAAAGATCCACATGAGCCTAAAACCACTCTAGAGAACCTAGAGGATGATGTATCAAATCTGGACATTAATTCAAAATCCTCTAACCACCCTGTAAAGGAATCTGTGAAAGCTTCCAGTTTTGGAAATTCTTTAGATTCAAGTCACAATGAACCCGACCTTGTTGAAGAACCTGAAATCACTAGTCCTTCTTTTTTTAGAGCTATTATAACTCTTAAAAACCATCGTTTAGATTCTGTTGTAGGAGACTTAGATAAAGTAAATCAAACTAGAGCTTCTCTTAGAAATCAGGTTGAACATCAAGTCTTCTTGTCACAACTTGAACCTAAAAACATTAATGATGCTATCAATGATGAATTCTGGGTGATGACTATGCAAGAAGAACTTAATCAGTTTGAAAGGAACAAAGTTTGGAAACTTGTTGATAGACCCAAAGACACATTCACCATAGGCACTAAGTGGGTGTTTATAAATAAAGTAGATGAAGCTGTTAATATAGTTAGAAACAAGGCTATATTGGTAGAACACGGCTATATTCAAGAAGAAAGAATTGACTATGAAGAGACCTTTGCACTAGTAGCTAGACTTGAATCCATCAGAATTCTACTTGCTTATGCTGAAAATCTGAATTTCAAACTATATCAAATGGATGTTAAAAGTTCATTCCTAAATAGGTATATAGCTGAGGATGAATTTTTTGAGAAACCCCTTGGTTTTAAAAATCCTCATTTTCCAAATCATATTTTTAAATTATCAAAAGATTTATATGGTTTAAAACAAGCTCTAAGATCTTGGTATGATAGACCAAGTACTTTTATTATTTTCAAAGGTTTTACAAAAGGAATAACTGATCCTACCCTTTTTATAAAATGAATTTTCAATGATGTTTTATTAGTTAAAATTTATGTAGATGACATTATCTTTGGATCTTCAAGAAATTATTTATGTATTGAATTTTCTAAAATGATGCAAAATAAATTTGAAATGAGTTTAACGGGTAAACTAAAATTCTTTCTTGGATTTAAAATCTTTCAAAATAATGATGGTATTATTTTAAAACAAAGAAAATATACTAGAGATCTTCTAAAACATTTTTTCTTGGATAGTACTAAAAGTAGTGACACTCCAATGAGTACTACTTGTAAGTTGGATCTTGATGAAGATGGAAAATATATTGATCAAACCACTTATAGGGGAATGATTGGAAGTCTACTCTACTTAACTGCTAGCCGACCTGACATTATGTTTAGTGTATGTATGTGTGCTCATTTTCAAGCAAAACCTAAGGAATCTCATTTAAATGCTATTAAGAGAATTTTCAAATACCTCAAGCATACACCCAATCTAGGACTGTTATATCTCAGAGGAAAATCATTTGAGTTAGTTAGTTATTATGATGTTGACTTCAGTGGTTGTAAGTTAGATAGAAAAAACACCTCTGGAACATGTCACTTTTTAGGCAAGTCACTAGTATCATGGTGTAGTAAGAAACAAAACTCTGTTGCATTATCTACTACAGAAGCTGAATACGTAGATGCTGGTAGTTGTTGTGCACAAATTTTGTGGATGAAACACACATTACTAGATTATGGATATCAATTCAGGCATGTACCTATAAATTGTGACAATACAAGTGCTATTAACATCTCAAAAAATCCTATTTCACACTCTAGGACAAAACATATTGATATAAGATATCACTTTTTGAGAGATCATTATAAAAAAGGTGAAATAACTTTGGAATTCATTGGAACTGAATATCAGCTCACAGATGTATTCACCAAACCATTAAATTCTGAAAGAATAGATTAAATCATACATGAATTGGAAATGATAAATCTTAAGTAGTAAGTATACGGTTTCACAGCTTACTGTTTGACAGTTTACGGTTTCACAAGTCACTGTCTGGAACTTATTGTCTCAAACAATACAGTTGCACAGATTAAAAATCAAACTGTTACGGTCTCACTGTGAAGGCCTGTTACGGTCTCATCGTGAATGCCTGTAACGGGTTCACCGTGAAAGCCTGTTTCGATCTCACCATGAAAGCCAGTTTCAGTCTCACCGTGAAAGTCGGTTACAGTCTCACCATAAAGACGCTTTATTATTTTATTTACATATTATAACCCGTATCATGAAAATTAACTTTTACTTTCCCGTGCTTTTGTTTTTTGCAATGCTTGGTATCCCCAAATGATAAAATTGAAAGAAGTTTCACTCTTTTCTTCACCCGAGATCTCTTCTCTCAAATTGTAACCCCTCTTTCAACCTTTCTCTCTCTTGAACCTTTGTTGAATGCCCAAGATGAAATGCTTGTCCTCATAAACCCCTAAGAAGCACAGTTCAAATAAGAAGATGAAAATAACGCCAAAGGTAGCACCTGAAGGTCTATTGAATCCGAACCTAGTGAACAGAGAAGTCATTCCTGAAAAGGAAATCTGCCCCAAGTGGCTGCTGTCAAGTAAGTCCTTATTATTTAAAGTGATAAAAGAGAAAGGGTGGCTGAATTGATTCATAAAGGAGGATATACTAATTTACCCAAAACTAGTTGCACAGTTTTATCAATATGTTCAATTCTCTTTTGATACAGAATATGGATTTTTTGTGAGAAGCTGGATCAATGGGAAAAAATGTACGTTTTCTTCAAGGTTATGGGATGCATGCCTAAGGATACCTCATGAGGGTATTTGTGAGGACTACCAAAGTGGTCCTCCACCTCCAAGTGAGATCTTTTTTTTGGAAGAAGCATTGGGAAGCTTAATTGGAAATGAAACAAAGAGAAGAGCCATAACTGCTGAGCTAGATGGTGAAACCAGACTTCTGTTTAAATTTGTTCAGAATCTAATTAGCCCCATAAAAGGTGATTTTGTTACACTCAAGTATCAAGATATATTCTTGATACATCTCATAAAAAATGGACACAAGATCAACCTATGAAAATATATTATACTCTACATGTGTGAGCTGATCAAGACAACATCCAAGTCAACCCCCCTATTCTACTCTAGATTAATCTCAGCTATGCTTCATGCAAAAGGGTTGGTTGGACCAGATGAAGAAGATATTAAGGACTATGAATTTTGTCTTTCAAAAGTCACAGTAAAGAGAATGAAAATCAGTTGGAATCCATGGAGAAAAACATGGGTGGAGGATAATGACAGGGTTTATGAAAAGTTTAATTCAGTGGAGCACTCTTTAAGACCTAAAGACATTTCTGATCCTGGTTTGGAACCAGATGAAATTGTTGAGTATTCTGATGAGGAAGAATAGGAAGTGGTTGTTGTACCTATAGGGGAAACTATTCTGGATGAGAAAGATAGTGAGCATGCTCTCCAAGACTTAACTAAGAAGGAAATGCATGTTCCTGAAAAAGTTGCTGATCTAGAAGAACAACCTACTTCTAAATAAGAATCTATGGCTAAGGTAAGTGAAAAGGATATTATAGAAGTGCATATAGAAGAAGATCTTTCTCTCGTGTAAGAATCTGCTTATGAGGAACATGTGGAGGAACAAGATGTTCCTGAAATTATCCCATCTACTAAAGAGATAATGGAGCAAGCCTTTCAATTAGATAGAAAGGAAATGGGTGAGGCTATTGGGGATGAAATCTTGGAATTAGATCAAGGATCTAAATCTCTCAGTCCTGAGAAATATGCACCTGTTGAGGGGGAGAAACCCCCTAGTCTGGAAAGTGTTGAAGTGCCTAATCCGGTAGATCCAAGCTTAGTGGATACATGGTATAAATTTCCTAGCTATTTTGATGTGAATGATTCCCAGGAAGCCTCAGTGAAAGGTATAGATCTATATACTGTGTTTCAATTGAAACCAGTATCTGCTCTTGATGTTATTATTGCAAAGGAACCCGAGCCTGTCTCAAATACTATTCCTACACCTTCATAAGAACCTTCAAAATTGGCGAGTAAGGATGATTTGAAAGCATTTGAAGCTACCCTATTGGCTAGAGTTGAAAAGATCAAGAATACTCAACCTGCTCCTGTGACAAATTTGAGTGAAAGAGATGTTTCCCTTTTGTTAGAGAAGATTATTTGGCAGATTTAGCCCAAGATGCTTCATGAAATTCAAGAAGTCAAAATCAAGAACAAGCAATTAAGTGATGAAGTAAAGTCTCCCAGAGGTATGGTTGAAGAAATGCAGAGAGTGATGAACTCAAGACCAGAACTTGTTTCTCATGCTGTTATAGATATTAGTAGTCAGATTCCACAGGAATTAGCCTCTCTGATTCAACCTAATCTAACCTCCTTAGCTGACAAGGTAGCTGAAAGAAACAAGAAAATTTTTCAAGAGATGCATGAGATTGTTATTGGTCTTAACAAGTTGACTGATGAGTATAAAGGATGTCTACAGAAAGTTCTAAATCAACTGAAGTCCCTTACTTTAGCTGTTACAGCTTCTAATACTTATGTACAATCATCTCAACCCTCCTTGGATAGTGATCTGCTTAGAACATTTTTTAAAGAAGAACTTCAATCTATGCTCAATGGCTTTGACAAAGAGTCCCTATCTGTGATTGTCAAGAATAGTGACAGATTTCTTGATTTGGTGAGAATTCATTCCAAAATAGAAAATGATGACCAGGAATAGATTACTAAGAAGGTATACTTCTACTTCAATAGGATCTTCTTGAAGCATGTCATTACCAACCACTTCAAGTACTTTGTAGAGAATCTGAGAATCCATCCTGTCCCTCAAGATTTCAAAACTCAAGTCCAAAAGCTCATATAATTCACTCCCTTGTTGGACAAGTTCATGGAGAACAAGGATGACTTTGAGAAATCCATGCAGTATGGTGGTGAGATCATTACTGACTTCATCAAACTTTTGATTCCTTATCTTTATGTACAGAGCACTGCTATTGTGGCTCCTGTAGCTGTACCCTTGAGACCTCGTTTTCCTACCTTCTCATCCTCTACCTTTTCCTCAACCTCTATGTATGTCTCTCAAGCTCTGAGTTAGATCAGACCTGTTATCCTCAACCAACAGTTGCCTCGGTCTTCCACTGAACCTACCTTGACACCTTCTGTCTTATAAGGTCTCCCTCTACCTTCTCTTTCAGCCAGTTCACCTCCCCCTTCCACTTCTAATTTTTCTCCTATGGCTTCTAGTGATGCTGCTTCCAAGGGAAAAGAGAAGATAGCCGGTGCTGAAGAAAAATGAACACTATTTTTTTGACAGGGATGGTTTCTATATTTTTGTTGCTTACTGTTTTTAATGACACTTTTTATCCATCTAATGCATTGTGCAATCTTATTATCTATTCTTTTATTTACTTTTGTATTCTTTTTTATAATCCCCAAAGGGGGAGAGATATGCACATTGAGAGATATTCACACTAAGGAAAAGGACAAGACACATTCACTAAGAATAGATCTCTCACTCACATGATTTGTGATCACAAAAAAGGGAGAGATTGTTGGACTCATCATATGTTAATCATGTTTTAATGATAAAAAATCCTATACATTTTGTAAAACTTGTTAATCCTCTATAATCTGTCTCAAATCATGTGTACACATGATTAGTTTCTTTATGACTTAAATAATTACTGTAAACTATTTTGAGTTTGTGTTATAATGAATTTCCTTGATAAATGATTAAGTCTAATCCATTCTATGAATATCACTATTTATGTCTATATACAGATATTAGGATAAGTCTGAGAAACCGTGAGTCTGCTACCGATTATGTTTTTCTGGAAAAGGATCCAAACACCACGACCAGACACCGTGACTAGACACCGTGACCCAGACACTGTGACCCAAACACCGTAACCAGACACTCTGACCATCCAGACACCGTGACCAGACACCGTGAATATCCAGACATTGTGACCAGACACCGTGATCAGACACCATATCTGTGCTACCGGTTCCTGATCTTTATACAACTATGCCATCATGATTGTCTCATAACTCAAAGGCAAAGAAGGAGACATCATTTTGAGGAGACACCATTTCAAGGAGACATTGTTTCAAGGAGACACTGTTTCAAGGAGACACCGTTTCATGGAGACACCATTTGCAGACAGACTGTGACACTATTTCTTAATCTGTTTTGTCATTTTTCAATTTAATCTCTAACGTTTATATTTGAAGATTTTAAATGCAATGACATAATTAATGTTTCTTTGAAGACATGTCACCTGACAGTACGAGGTACAAGGTCCAGAATACATGCATCCTATCGGCTCCAACACATTCACTCTAAGATTAAAAAGAACAATGTGTCCAGAAATGAAAAGAGAGGATAGAGAAACAAGTGCGCGTGATAACGAAGAAGCACAAGCATTCTTGAGAAAAGAACCAACACATGTAACTCAATACATCTAAAGAACACACAAATCATTCACTGAGATACCATAGATCAGAGTTGAGAACATCTTTGCACTGTCAACTCCATGAAGAACATGAGCCAGATCTGAACCAGAGCACCAGAATTGCGATACTCTGTTTCTTGCAAAAGGACCCAATTTTTACATTTGCTTCATCCTAGAAGTACAAATATGCATAGACTAACACTCAGAGCACTTCTAACCTCATATCAACATTTCTGATCTGTTGTGTATTGTTTTTAGCCTTTGAGCAGTGTGTGTGTGTGTCTGCATAAAAACACACACGGTCTCCTACATTAAACTGAGGGATACAAGATATACTTCCTATCACATATTTTTACACTTGTTTATTCCCATGGATAAGTGTGGAAGAGGTCCCTGTGTGACCTGATAGTTCATACCCATGAAGAACTGTGGAAGAGGTCGTGTGACCTGGACAGTCCTGTGTACTGTTGTTTACCCCGATCTAGGGTGTGGATCAAGTTTTCTAATATAAACTAATTGGTGGCAGGTGATCACCAAGTGGAGTGTATTAGGTCTCGGTTTGAGACTGAACCACTTGTTTTATATCCACTGTTTTTTTTAATTTAGTTTACTCTGTTTTACTGTATAATTCAGAAATCACTAAACTTACTTTGATAGTTAATCTTGGAAATAAGTTATAATTGATTTTCCTTATTATAATAGCTTTAAAAGTAATGTTAATAACTGATATTAAGATTACTGATAATTAATCAATCTTCTGAGAAGTTATTTAAACAGGTAAACTTTCATAACCGTATTACTTTAATTAACTGGGATGTATTGAAATTTATTGGGGAACCTTTTAAGAATACTTTTCAAATAGAAATTTTTATAGATACTCAATTCACCCCCTCTTTAGTACTCTACTCCAACCAATAGAATTTAAATTCACTCGATCACAATATTTCCCAAGAAACCAATATCTCAGAAATACATGATTATGATCAAGAAGAAATCTCTATTGATTTTACTAACACTGGAAGATGTTGGAACGAGTGAAGACCATTGTTGATGACACCTTTTCATAGAGTGTAGAACTTGATATTATTTATGAGGATAAAGAACCTAAAATGGTTGATAAATTCCATGATAGACAAAATTGTGATAAATGAAAAGTTTCAATAAAATCTAAATTATACTTACTTTCCAAACATGAGGTTTTTGGGTTGAGTGTGAAAAACCCAGAAGGGATTACACCTGTTGGTTAGAAATGGGTATTTATGAGAAAGAGAAATGAAAATAATGAAGTTGTGACATATAAAACACAACTGGTTTCTCCAGGATTCTCATAAAGACCCAAGGTTGATTGCAATGAAACACAATCTGCAATAGATTCAATAACCTTTTAGTATCTCATGATATTTTTTATACATGAACATCTTGAATTACATCTAATGGATGTTGTGACTTCATACCTATATGGTAATATTGATAATGATGTTTATATAAAAATAATTGAACGTTTCAAAATGTCATTTAGATGTTTTGGATCTTGATATCTTTATTCTTTTAAGTTGAAAAAATCATTATATGGATTAATGTAGTCATGGTGTATGTGGTATAACCGTCTAAATGAATATAGAATGAAAGAAGGTGATAAAAATGATCAAATTTGTCCATGTGTCATCATTAAGAGGAGTTCATTTGAATTTTTCATTATTACTGATGATGATGATTTGAATATTATTGGGAATCATGATAAGCTTTCCAAGATAGTAGAATATTTAAAGAAAGAATTTTAAATGAAAGACTTTGGAAAGACAAAGTGTTTCCTTGGATTATAAATTGAACATCTTGAAGATAGAATTTTTATTCATCAATATTGGTAAAATGAAAAGGTCCTAAAAAAATTTTATATAAAAAAATAACATCCATTAAGTACACAAATGGTTATAGGATCTATTTATCAAGATAAAGATCCTTTTAGACCATGAGAGGATAATGAATAACTTGTTAGCCGTGAAACACTATATCTGAGTGCTATATGATCACTAATGTGCCTTGAAAATAAAATATGGATATATATATATCATTTTTTTGAATTTATTAGGTAGGTATATTTCTTCTCATACTCTTAAACATTATAATGGTATCAAACATATATCAAGACAACTTTAAGGTTCCATTGATCAAGGATTGATTTATTCTAAAAGTGTAGAACCAATGTTGGTTGGTTACGCTAATGCTTGATATTTATTCGATCCACATAAAGATAGATGTCAAACTGGATATTTTTTAACATGCGGTGGAACTTCCATTTAATGGAATTCTATAAAACAAAACATTCCCATGACTTCCTCCAATCATGTTGAGTTGATTGCGATTCATAAAGAAAGTTGTGAATGTGTTTTGATGATATCTGTTATTCATCATATCTGAAATAATTATAGATTGGATATGAGTAATGATAATCCTACCATATTATATGAAGACAATTCTATTTTTAATTTCCATTCCCTTGAGGATTTGATCAAAGGTGAAATTTGAAGAAATTGGTCGGTTAGAGCATATGCATTTTTGATTTTTTTTGGTTCAGACTGAGAGGTCATTTTTCATTACAGGATCTTATCATGATTTTTGATATTTTGGATGAATTCTTGAGTATTTTGGGATGCGAGATAAGGTTTGGTAGGTGAGTAAAGGGTTTAGGTAGGCTATAACGAGGCGTCATTAGCACTATTTTACTGTAGACGACACAGGGTACCCGATGGGGGATCACTGGGACCTAATGGGGGCTTACTGGGACTCGATGAAATTGGTAGAGGAGAGGGTCTCATGGGGGTTCCATTGGGTACCCAGTAGGCCAAGGTCGAATTTCCCTTAAAATTTGGACATTTTGGTCATTTATCCCTATTCTATTTACCCCCCTTGGGGGCTCTTTTGACTTCATTCTTTCCCATCCACCCATGGGGATCTCCTTGGATCCTTCTTTCCATCCTCTTCCCCCTTTCTTCTTGGCCATGGATTAAGGTAGAATAAAGAATGTTCTTTAATATGTATCCAAGGTCAAACCACTTATCTTATCTTATTCTTCATTCTTCTCCTCTCTCCTCCATTCCTTCTCATCTTGGTTGGGGTTTGGCACTATGATTTCATCAAGTCATGGTGAAATCTCTCATTTGCCTAGGTATTTTTCCTCCCTTGATTAAAGGAAGACCTTGTGGGTTTTTTCCTTCCATCAATTTCTATTTTCTATAAAGAAACTTGGGTGTGATGTTTTCTAGGTTTTTTGTGATTTTGGGTTGAAATTAAAATATGAATTGGTGTTTTAAATTGGGTCTTTAGGTTTTTATGAGCTTGGATGAATTTTAGATGTTGTGTTCCTTGGTTATCTTTAGGGTTTAGTATTATTTAATTATAATTAATTATGTGTTTAGGTTTCTTATTTGTGGAATGTTTCCTAATGTTTGATATGGGTTGTTAATTTTCCATTAGATTATTCCTTGATCATAATTGGGTTTCTAAGGCTCACATATGGATATGGGAGGGAGTTCTCAACCCTTTAGTGAACTTCTAGGCTATGCCCAAGACATGCTTACCACCGTTTTTTCCAAAGTTATCAATAAATATTAAATATTATTTTGGAATTATGAATTGATGTTTTCATGCTATTTTTCTAATTCAAGTGAAATAATTTTACTAGAATCTCAAGAGATGTTTAAAAATGGTTTTCAATCTATTCCTAAAACCTATGGTTTAAAATTTTGTTAAAAAATGAGTTTTGATAAATTTATAATTGTTCAAGTATCCTTGTTTACACTGAGAACTATACTTCAATTATTTTATAAATTTTGTTAAGAATGATTCATTGTGTTATTTCTAAAGTTTCATGTACTTAGGAAATTTCCTTTATTTTTATAACCTTGTCATGTTTTCTTTCAAATGATTCCATATCTTTGTATGTTATAATATGATTTCTGGTTAGTTATGAAATATTTATTATGTAAATGTTGTAATTCTAATAATTATGATGATGATAACACTTCATTTCACAATAAAATATTAATATGGTCAGCCCTTTATTATCTTCAACCTTTGAAATTCTTGGATTTGAAATGAGAGATAAGAATTGATTTAGACTGTTGATCACAACCTTTCTGTACTCTTTATATATGTCACTATGTTTATGAGAATTAGAACTTTTGACTCTATATTTTCTCTCAAACTCTTTCCCACCTTTTATATTATTACATTTCATTCTCCATCGCCATTACAATGATTCAACACCATGATTTATCAATGCCTTCAATATTGGAAAATAATTCTATACCAATGGTTTGGAACCTTTGGTATAGGTCCCATAACCATTGGTATAGGCTATACCAACGGTTTGGGTGGCCGTTGGCTTGTTTGGTGTCGATATAGACCTATACCAATGATTTTTAGAAACCGTTGGTATAAGTGGGCTATACCAATGGTTTCTAAAGCATTGGTATAATTAATATGAAATACCTGTACCAATAGTTTTGAAAACCATTGCTATAGGTAATTCAAAAAAACTCGTCTGGTTTTGATCCCCGGACCTCCGATTTATATCTCAATGACCTAACCACTAAGATACAATGTTTTTTTGAGACATAATATGATAAATATGTATATGTATATTTATAATTAAATTAATTCTTGATGTATTCAATGTTATTTGATAAAATAATTCGTTAAAAAAAATACCTATACCAACGGTTTTCCAAACCGTTGGTATAGGTATTTTGAATTTTGGGAACTATACCAATGGTTTTGGAAAAATAATTGGTATAAGGTCATTCAATAGAGGCTATACCAATGATTATAGCCAAACTGTTGGTATAGCCATCACCTATACCAACAGTTTTGGAAAAACTATTGATATAGGGTCATTTTATTGAAGTTATACCAACGGTTTGGCCAAATTGTTGTTATAGGGTCATTTTATGGTACCTATACCAATAGTTTGGAAAAAACTGTTGGTATAGGTATAGTTTATAGTTGTGCGTATTTCACTTAAAATCGATCACACATTTCTAGTTTTGAAATTCCTTATGGTTTTAATAGGCGTTTAGTCATTTTATCACACATTATCAACACTAGTCTCATTTGTTAGAAGTGTTTAATAAAAAAGTGGCAAGTTATATTTTCCACGAATAGTATTGAAAAGTTTGCTTTTCTCAATTTGACTTTTTTGTAAAGGACGGTTTGACTTAGATTTTGGATGTTTAGATGCATCTAAATGCAAATTTCCTTGACGATACTATCAAAGTTGACAATAAAGCTTCCAATCAAGGATGTGCCTGAACCCTGATATTCTTTCGCAATCATATCAATGAGGATTTTAAGAATAAGAACCTAATGGTGAAGGATACTCTCGTTTCAAAACCTCAAAGATTGGTATAATCTTGTATGACTGATAATACTACCAAAAACATGGTACAAATGGAGGAACTTAAGATTCAAAGACTACAAATCGATAGATGAATATAACTCTGCAATGTTTAAAATTACATCATAATTAAAATTGGGTAGAGAAAATATCACCGACATTGAGATGATGGAATTTTTTTTACTTTCCATGCTAACATTATTTTGTGATAACAATATTAGGAAAGTAGCTTTATGAAATTTTTGAATTACTCTATTGCCTTTTTGTTATAGTGAAAAACAAAGAACTCCTTATGATAAACCATGAATCTTGACTCATTTGCACAACTCCATTATCTAAAGCGAATGAAATTGTGTATAATTGGGGTTGTGGAAATAATTGATGTTGTTGGGGTAGAGGTAAATCATTTTCTTGAGGTGGTCATACACTCATTAAGATGAGGAAAGAGAACCACCAAAAGTGATCAAATAATGAACTACAACACAGGAAAATGAATAATGGTGGAAGTGAATGATTTCAATGTGGTATGAAGGGGTGTTGATATTTATCAACAATCAATCAAAGAGAAAGGAACACGCATTGAAACAAAATTTTGTGACCATGCCTTGAATTATTATGATTATATTATTAATTATTACATCTTTGATTATTTTATAAACCCTAAAGGTATCAAGTGTATGAATAATTTGTAAATGATTGATATGCAGACATACTTTTGGATTTATAATCTTTTTCAATGAATTTTGCATATTTTATTTCATTTTTTCCATTTTTTTCTTATATCCATGTCTTATTTTCTTTTTAATAGAAAAGAATGTTATGAATCACTCTGTGAGGATTAATTATCACGATGAACATATTTGTACCATTAAAAACACCATGATACACACAATTCTTTGGGAAATATTTTATCAACCTTAAAATGAAATTTCTCATGTAATTACATTAATTAGCAATGTGAAATTAATTGAAGACTCTGAAAGAGAAAAAATATGCCTACCTAGTGGTATACATATTTTAATAAACAATGCTTTATATTTCCCTAGATCTTAATGAAATTATTAATCTTTAAATATATTCATGAAAATGGGAATCACACTAAGATTGAAGGAGGTGCTTAATACCTCTACATAACAAGAATTGATAATGAACGCAGGTTGATTTGAGAGAAACTTTCAAGACTTACCTCTAGATTGCACTATGTTAATATTTTCATAATCAAATAAAATATGTTTAACTATAAGTTTTTCGATTATGATACATTTATTGTATAGTTTTTTGGGTCACATGATACCGATAATGATGATAAAAATAATTAAATGTATGCATGGTCATCCATTGGTTGATAAAAGTGTTATTATACTTAATAATTTCTCATTTACTGCTTGTTCTCAAGGAAAATTGATTATAAGATTGTCACTATTGAAAATTGGGACCGAATCCTCTAAGTTTTTGGAAAGAATTCATTATGAAATATGTGACTCAATTATTCTACCATATAGACCATTAAAACATTTTATGATCTTGATTGATGCGTCAACTAGATGGTCCCATGTGTGCTTATTATCAACTCACAACCCGGTGTTTGTTAAGTTGCTTTCCCAAATAAGAAGGTTAAGGGTACAATTCCTACATTATTAAATAAAACAGATTCATCTTGATAATGATGATGAATAATCATCACAAGATTTTAATAATTATTTCATGTTGATTAGAATAAGTGTTGAGAATCCTATATCTAATGTTCACACTCAAAATCGTCAAACCGAATCATTTATAAAGCGATTATAACTTATCACTAGACCCTTTCTCATGAAAACACAATTTCCTAGTTTAGAATGTGGAAATAAAATTTTACATGCATCAAAACTGATTCAAATAAGACTACTGAGCTATCAAAAATATCCCTATGAAATTAGCTTCTATTCATTAACCAAACATTTCATATTTAAGAACATTTAATTGTGCTGTATATGTGAAAGTAGCACCCCAAAGTGAACAAAAATGTGTCCCCAAATAAGATTGAGGATTTATGTTTGATTTGAATCTCCCTCAATCATAAAGTATCCTGAGACAATTATACAAGATGAATTTATGGTAATATTTACTAATTTTCATTTTTATAAAAATTGTTTCCAACATTAAAGGGGGAAAATCAATTGACATTAAAATAAATATCATGGAAAACAATTTATTTTTTTCATCTTGATCCTCATATAAATATGAGTGAACTATAAGTACAAAATTTCATTAATTTATAAAATTTATCAAATCAATTTCCCAATGCATTCAATGATTTAAAATGAGTTACAAAATCATATATAATCACCAGTCAAAATATATGTCTTAGAAAGACAATCTAATAGTGCTGTCAAGAATGCTTCTAATCTATGCCTGAAGTGTGGAAGACTACTTGGTTCAAAAGATAAAAACCCTTGTTAAATTAATGGGGAAATTCTCATGTTGTCTTAATAAATAAAATAACCTAGGGAGAATAGAAATTCACTCAATCATAATATTTCCCAAGAAACCAATATGTCAGAAATACCTAATCACAATCAAGTAGAAATTTCTATAAATTTTACTAACATTGGAAGATGTTGGAACCGATTGCAGACCATTGTTGATGACACATTTTTACAGAGTATTTCACTTGATATTATTAATGAGGTTCAAGAACCTAAAATGGTTGATGAATTCCATGATAGACCAAATTGAGATAAATTGAAAGTTTTAATCAAATATAAATTATAATTAATTTCTAAACATGAGGTTTTTGGGTTGATTGTGAAAACCCCATAAGGTATTACACCTTTTGGTTAGAAATGGGTATTTATGAGAAAGAGAAACAAAAATAATTAAGTTTTAAGATATAAAATTCAACTAGTTGCTTAAGGTTTCTCATAAAGATTCAAGGTTGATTGTAATGAAACACACTCTATAATAGATGAAATAATCTTTTAGTATCTCATGAATTTTTTTATACATGAACATCTTGAATTACATCTGATGGATGCTGTGAGTACATACCTATATGGTAATATTGATTTCAATGTTTATATAAAAATACTAGAATGATTCAAAATTTCATCTACATGTTTTTGATCTCGAGATATATTTTTTTAAGTTGAATAAATCATTATATGGATCAAGTCAGTCATGATGCATGTGGTATAAATGCATAAATGAATATAGGATGGAGGATGGTGATAAAAATTATCAAATTTGTCCATGTTCCATGCAACATCTCGACTGGGCTTACCATCGAACCGGTAGCCGGACCGACGGATCACATGGAATCAAGCACATCTCCCCATATACTAGAGGCTTTCAACTAGTAGCGAGGTTCTTGGGAGGTGATAGTGGGAGGAATATAACCTCTTATCAAAGTTATATAGTAGTAGAACACAATAAATGATAACATAAACAACAGAAGTAGTAAATATAAATGGTAAAACATCAGTAGAAGACAAATAATACCAATTTTATAAAAGTGGCTAACACCAATTTATATAATAGATGAATGCATGTCATGGTGATGATACCTAACTAAAAGAAGTAAACAACACAACATTCTTTTAAATATAGTACAAAAATAAAGAAAAGATAGCAAATCCTCATGGGATATCTCCATGATCATCCTGAGCTACAACTAGATTCTTTTCTCCAAACTCCCAGGTACAAACAATATAGAAAACAACCTAGATCCTAAAAATATAAAGTCTACTCAGGTACCAATGGTACCTGAGCAGGGTGTAAGATATAAATCTCAATAGGATGAAACCCACAGTGTCTAGCCTAATCCTGACAGTGCAATGTAAATTAAACATTGTGCAAGCATACATAAATAAATTAAGTAGTACAATGTAACTAAATTCCAACTACCTGCTTTAACCCTTAGATGGTGTCTGAACATGTATCAAGTTTATTATTTGATTATTACTAGTTTATAGTAAAAATACATGTTATCAATAGTGAAGTTTCTAAGATACACAAGGAAAATTGTAATTATATCAACTAGTGAAGTTCCAAGGTAATAACCAAGGAAATGTAGACCTCAAGGGTTTCCAACATAGTAATAATTGTAGCCTGGATAAGGGTAAGAGTGTAATCCAAGGAGCATAGTCCAAGTAATTCCATAATAAGATGCCTAGTTCATCCAAGGTAAAATGGGGCTAAGAAATGACTTGGCCCGATGGGATTTAACCATGACACCTACTTGTCAATACTAGATCCAAGGCGTGTATCCAAGGAATCCTATAATACTACATCAAGGATCCTACGGTATCATACCAGTCATCCAAGAATAGACAAGGATCAGGTTCTAGGTGGGTCTCAACCAAATCAAGTTGCATCCTTGAATCATAATGGGGTTCCTGAGTGCCCAAGGAATTCCATATGGAATCCAAGGTGAGATCGAGTCAAACCAATTCTATTTTGATAATGAATTCATATAATATTCCTTTTGGTTCAAGCCTTTCCTTTCATTAGTCTGACAAGGCCAAGTATCTTGAAACCATTCATTTAATCCATTCAAGGATTTTTCAATAATCAAGGTTCACTCCACTACCTTCCATTAACATGGTAAGGGGTGATACAAACATGAAACCTATTTTCCAATTACATTTAATACAACCATGTCATATACTTAGTATAATTTCCAATTTCCATTTCACATTTAATTATCAAATTGAAGCACTTTCCTTAGGCGGGTCAAGTGGTGAGCATACATGGTAATTTCTATTATGAAATTCACAATTTAAGTCAAAACATTTAATATAGAAAATATTACCCTTAGAACGGTCAAGCCAAGTCACACCTAAATGATGGCTTAAATGTGTCAAAACACTAAAACAAAAATTATGGAAAAACATTCTACATGGGTAATTCCAATCTAAAAACTGGGCCAAGCACTTAGACGGTGCCTTGGTTAATTAATCATTTAAAAAGGGAAACTCCATTTTTCTAATTCCATTAGGGGACATGTACTAAACATGCCATATCTCAAACATAACATCAAGGCATAAGAAATACCGATACAACAAGCCAAAAAAGCATGGAGATCTAATCACTACTTTTTAGATTGAAGACAATGCACCTCCATTGGATGGGTTTTATTATTAAATCATAACATTTCTCTTCAAACAAATAATTTATCATATTTATAATCTCAATTATGAAACACACTCAATTCACATTTAAAATGAATTTAATATAAATAACATAGTGCATTAATTAAAATCTAAGGAAGGAGTAATAAGTAAATAATTAATGAATTATTTAAATGGGGTAAGGAGAGGGACCCTACCTCAAGCAGAAGACCAAGATGACTTTCAACACTTGTCAGATTAGGCGGCGACCACTCTAAACTGCCTCGCATTCGCACACACATACATTCTTACACACACACACACGCACACACATCCTTTAATACAAATAACGTATTCCCCTCACCATGAGGGAATACACATGAGGAATACACACACAAACACATACCTATGTATGTGTGTGTGCACCATCAAAGATGATTAAGTCTCCCTATAACCAATTACCATGACTTATAAACACCTTAAGACTCTCAAATAAAGGGTGTGAAACAAAACAACATGCATATAACCTTACCCAAAACAATGACGACAAGACAAAACAAACCCATTAACCTTGCCTTCAGTGGCAGATGCTGCAATAAAAACCCACAAGTCCCGAGGAAGCCTTCATATGCCCTAATACCAAAAGAATAACAAAAATCAGGTATTAGACCAACCCTAGGGTTTTGGATGAATTGAGAGGGGTGACGAGGAGACCTAAATTGGCCAAAGAGAGGAAGGAGAGGGAGGTAGAAGGATTTACCTCAAAGATTTAGAGAATAATCGTGAAGAAACAACCTTGAATTGGCTGATGGAGAGGGAGCCAGAGGAGGGCTCGAGCGTGCATCGAAGGGGGGATGGTGCATCGTGCGACCCAAACAAGGGTAGAATAACCCCTTACCCATTTTAATTTTAATTTTAATTTAATTAAAATTATTTAATTTTTAAAATAGGTCTCATTGCATGGTTTAGGCTGCACGGTTTAATAGACCGTGCACCCTTTAATAGGCACCTAGAGTACCCCGCACAACTTGTCCCACACGATTTAGAAACCATGCGCCCACCATGCGGTGAAAAGTGTTTAGGTACTACCCATGCCACTAGCCATTCAGGGTAGGCTCATGGTTTAGAAAACCGCATGTATCCCCTACAACAACCTATTTCCATATGAAATAAGCCACAATATTACCTGTTATGGGCCACATAGTTTCAGACAAACCATGCACCTAGTGTAGACCCTTCAAAACTTTTTTGTTTTAGGTCCCGTGCTCTCGAAACTCACTGAGACACCTGGGAAACTTCTAGGGCCTTTACCTAAGACCAAAAAAATTACTTTGAATGGATTCAACTTACATAATTGAGTTCCGAAGTTCAGTTTTAAAATCGAACCATCCAGTAAATGAAAAAGTTCAAAATCTCTTGTATTTTTGTCTGGTTCGAAAACATGAAACTCTACAATCTCCCCACCTTAAAACTTATCATCCCCAAGAAGGATTTTTAAATAATGAAAACATCACCCAACCTACAAGGTTCATGAATTTTTGTTCAAATGATTTCCTTGAGTTTCCAATGCCCAACACACCTTTAAGCATTACATAAGCTATCACAACCCGTGCCAACATTTTCTTTCCAACCAAAACACTGAAACTAAGTTTACAAGAAACCATTAAGATAGAGACACAATCATGTCATTTTATCTTTAAAAATCAGGCCTAAGGTTCTCCCCACCTTGTCTTTAATCTGAAAAAGTTCTAATTCCAAGACATGATACCTCCACCATCAGAATTTCCAGAATGGTCATGTCCTATGAATTTTAGCGATGCTTCTCAAATGATTTATTTAATTGGGAAAACCTAATTAATTCCAAGTCCATAACAGAGACATCATCAATGGAAATGGTTGAGTCTCAATCGATTAACAAAAACTGGTCACAGATGCTTTCCTCGAAAGACATTGCTAACCCACAAACCACACTCCCCCTTAAATTGGCGACACAATTTTAAAACAGTTTCATCACCAACCATATACATTGAACAATAGAGAGAATGGGTCGATCCACTTGGCCGAATTATCTTGAAGATGTCTGGCTTAGGATACTAGTTTAATTCAAAAGAGATGTCTAGAGTCCATGAGTCTGACCAAGTAATTCCTACTTGGGAAATCAAGAATCACTAATGACTTATCAAGCCTCAACAAGAACCATGTGTCAGCATGTAACATTGATAAATATCACCCAAAAAACTCAACAGATTTTAAAGCATTAACATAGTGTAGGAATGGTACTCTCTTAGTGCATCTAGGACGACATCAAGATAGTGGACATGCTCGTCACTTAGCAGAATACACTAAGAGGTTTGAAATAGTTTCTAGTCAAACACACCAAACTACTAAAAGGAAAAATAGTCAAACCACAACCAGTCAACTACAAAGAAGAAGCTTGGCATCACTTTCCGACGTGTCATTACAACCGATTAAAAGCATTTACCCTCCAAGGATTTTCGTGATCTCTCAATATTTAACCACCAAAGTTATCCATGACCAATTATGTTTTATAGATGTTGCATAAATCGAAAACTAGATCAAATTTGTGATGATGAGAAATCACCGACATTCACAAACCTGAACAACCCCAAGGGATTTTAAGCAGAAGCGACCATTTTTAATTGTCCTATTGGATTGTTTTCCTTATACTTGGAAGGAACACATTTACCAAAACCTATATGACACTACCCATCTTAGGAGTTTCCCAGCCATTAAAGGAAAAGAAGATAAACTGGCTACTCACACACATGCTAATAAAAAAACACCTTAACCGTATGTGTGTCACTCCTTTGAGCCACACTCACGTACATCAAAGCATACCAATAAATCCAAACCAATGAGACCATAATTTCAAAACAAAAAAGTCTTTAGAAACTCCATCCCAATCATTAGGATGAACTTGATTCCTTATCGCTTTGGTCACTCTACTTTGAGATGACCTGAGACCATACTCAACACCACAAGAGATTTATTTTAGAATCTCATTACCTCATACAACCATTATCCTTACTAAGAGGAAGAAAGGGTCAAACAACCTACGAAGCAGCCGTACATGCCTGAGACATGTATAACATACTAAAAACAAGCATAACTCATTTCTCACACCTATAACAAGGACAAAGAAACCATGACCACCCATCCGAACAAGGGTGTCATTGGAAATTGAAAGTCCTACTAGGGACAATGACACCTGAACAACACAAAATGTCAAAAATTCCATGGCACTAGTAAGGAATTTAAATTCTAAGGGTGCTACCTACGATGGTCTAGCCCCTTACAAATCACAAGAGTCAACCTTAACACTCAGTCATTCCAACTGAAGTCACCGACTTAAAATCCAATCATGCAAGTAATTTCTAAAAGTAAAATAATACCTATGGGAAATTATCATGCTTCCATTCTAAGGAAAATCAAAGAGAAACTTTAACTACTCATACATGAGGGGTTTAAACAGAAGACAAAACTATAGGTTCCATTTCCAATCCCTTTATATTTAATCACATTTAATCTTTTAATCATTGAAAGATTCAATAAAAACACCATGTACCACTTTTTAAAATAAAAACACAGGGTAATTAGTTTTTAACCAACACCCCAAAGGTAGAACAAGAAAGTATATCAAACTTCCTTTTTTAATGTTAAACATTCATAGAAATATCATATTTATTAGAAAATTGAACAAAAAAAATTCCTTCTTAAGAGTTACAAAGACCCCAAAGGGTCCCATTTTTACCAACCTAGGTTAATTAAAATGAAACCCAATATCACTTGTCAAGTCATTAAAATTTCAAACACCTGTATCAGGTCATCTTATAAAAACATTACCCAACTGACCTACTTGGGTCCAGTTGTGCCTTTAGGAATTAACCATTTGATTTATAGAACAAAACTAAATAGTTTTTAACATTTATATCCATTTCACAATACATCATACCATTACATTTAGTATGGTTTTCCATTTTCCAATTCATGAAGCACCCATACACTTCATGGATTGAAAATTAGATCCCATTAATCATATCCAATCCCAATTCAAAATTTAACATGATCACATATAACGTTCCATTTTGATGGGTGGCCATATACCAACCTAAAAATCACCCATACATTTTATAGTTTAGAATTTGGATCCCATTTACTAACCAATTTACCTTTTAATTTAAATTTTGACACCATTTTACAATGGTTTGAATATACGGGTTACCTTTTCCAAGGTATAAGGCGCCCATACACCTTTCACCTAAAAACTGGCTCCCATCATAATCACAACCATTTAATTTAACAAAATAAACCAATTATATATCAAAGCAATCTATAATGTCACTAAAAGAAGCTAACACATAGAAACATATTGAAATCACAAAAGCATAGACTTTTAATCACAAGCATGCTATAATGAGTAGTAAACACATAAGTCATGCTAATGAATTGCCTAAACAGATATAAATCTAAGAATGACATAACACTCAATGCACAAAATCCAATTATAATAAAACCTATAAATGCAACTACATGGCATGGCATATGAATGACATATTAATTTCAATGTGCCTAGTATGATGCATACAATGAAAATTCCATGATGGACCAGGCCGAGGGTAAAAATACCATAAAATTCCACAAATCCATAAGCAGTGGAAAACACTCCAATCACTCAAGGTGAAATCATATCAACCGTAACAAAAAACAACATGAACAAAAATCCCATACCTAGTCACTTGTTCATTTACCTTACGTGGGGTGATTAGTCCCAAGCACTGCTATTAACCAAGAACTGACACATTCCAAGTCTCATAACTACCAACCCAAAATAGAAATACAAAAGGGAAAAGTTAACCTCTGATACCACTTTGTAACATCCCGACCTAGCTTACCATCAAACCGATAGCCAGACCATTGGGCCACATGAACTCAAGCGCATCTCCCCATACAACAAAGGATGCCGACTAGCAGAGAGGGTCTCAGGAGGTGATAGTGGGGAGACTATACCCTCTTATTAGATTTTATTAGTAGTAGAATAGAATAAATGATATCAAAAATAGTGAAAGAAGTAAATAATAATGGTAAAACAACAATGGAAGACAAATAATACCATATTTATAAAAGTGGAAAAGACCAATTTATACAATAGATGAATGAATGTCATGATGATGATACCTAACTGAAAGAAGTAAACAATACAAAATGATTTTAAATATAGTAAACCAATAAATAAAAGACAACAAATCCCCATGGGCGATCTCTCTGAGCATCCTGAGCTATAGATCGGTCTTTTGCGCCTAACTACCAGGTACAAGCAATACCTAAAACAACCTAGATCATGAAAATATAAGGTCTACTCAGGTACCAAGGGTACTTGAGTAGGGTGTGAGATATAAATATCAGTATGTCGATACCCATGGTGTCTAGCCCAATTTCGATAGTGCAATGTAAATTAAACAGTGTGAAAACATGAATAAATAAAGCAGTACATTGTAACTAAATGCCAAGTGCCTGATTCATACCTCAGCTGGTGTCTGAACATGTTTCCAGTTCATTATTTTATTATTACCAGTTTATAGTCAAAACACATGTTAGCAATAGGGAAGGTTCCAAGATACACAAGTCAACCTGTAATGATATCTAATAGTGAAGTTCCAAGGTAATAACCAAGGAAATGTAGACATTAATGGTCACAAAATCAGTAATAAATGTAGCTTAGATAAGGGTAAGAGTGTAATATGAGGATCATAGTCTAAGTAATTCCACAATAATATGCCTACCGAGTCCAAGGAGTTCATCCAAGGTAAAACGAGGCTAAGTAATGACTGGTCCCAATGTGCTTTAACCATGGAACCTACTCGTCAATGATGAATCCAAGGAGTGTATCCAAGGCATACTATAATACTACATGAGGGATCCTACAATGTCATATTGGGCATCCAAGAATAGACAAGGATCATGTTCCAGGTGGGTCTCAAACAAAGGAATCCACATCCTTGAATCAAAATGGGGTTCCTGAGTGCCCAAGGAATCCCCTATGGAATCCAAGGTGAGATCGAGTCCGGACACTCCTATTTTGATAAAAAATTCATATAATATTTTATTTGGTTCAAGACTTTCTTTTCATCAGTGTGGAAAGGCAAAGTATCATGAAACCCTTTAATCAAGTCATAATTAATAGATAAGTCAATTTGGTTCAAGCCTTGCCTTTTATTAGTGTGACAATGCCAAGTAGATTGCAACCATCCATTTAATCCATTTAATACATTTTCAATAATCAAGGATCACTTAGCTACGTTCCATTAACATGGTAAGGGGTAATGTAGACATACAACCTATTTTCCAATTCCATATAACAATTCCAATTCATATACTTAGTATACTTTCCAATTTTCATTTCACATTTAATTATCAAATTGAATAACTTACCTTAGGTGGGTCAAGTGGTGAGCATACATGGCACTTTCCATTATGGAATTCAAAATTTAAGTCAAACCATTTAATATATAAAATCTTACCCTTATAAAGGTCAAGCAAAGGCACACCTAAATGGTGGCTCAAACATGTCAAAAAACTAAAATGATAATTATAGAAAAACATCCTACATGGGCAATTCCAATCTAAAAATTGGGCCAAGAACTGAGATGGTGTCTGGGTTCTTTAATCATTTTAGAACGAAAACTCTATTTTTCTAATTCCATTAAGGGATATGTCCTAAAAATGCCATATCTCAAATGTAACATCAAGGAATAAGAAATATAAATACAACAATCCAAGCAAGTATGGAGATCTAATCACTACTTTTTAGCTTGAAGACATCGCACCTCTGTTGGAGGGGTTTTATTATTAAATCATGACATTGCTCTTCAAACAATTAATTTATCATATATAGCATATCAACCATGAAACATACTCAATTCACATTTAAGAGGCATTTAATCTAAATACAATAGTGCATTAATTAAAATCTAAGGAAGGTGCGATAAGTAAATAATTAATGCAATCTTTAAATTAATGGGGAAATGAGAGGGACCCTACCTTAAGTAGAAGACCAACCCAACTTTTGACACTTGTTAGATTAGGCAGTGGCCACTCTAAACCACCTCACACTCACACACACACACACACACATACTTTAATCTAAATCATGTATTCCCCTCTCTATGAGGAAATGTACACGAATAAGATATATATAAACACACACACACACCTATGTATGTGTGTGGGCACCATAAAGGATGATTAAATTTCATTATAACCAATTACTAGGACCCATAAACACCTTTAGACTCTCAAATAAAGGGTGCGAAACAAAACAATGGGCATAAAACCTTACCCAAAACGATGGAGGTAAGAAAAAACAAACCTATCCACCTTGTATTTGGCATAGGATGATGGAATATGAACCCAAAAGTCCTGTGGAAGCCTTCAAACACCCTAATACCAAAAGAACAACAAAAATGGGTATTATCCCAACCTAGGGTTTCAGCTGAATTGAGAGGGGAGACAGGGAGACCTAAACCAGACACAACGAGGAGGAAGAAGGAGGGAGAAGGATTTAAATCTAAGGTTTGAAGAATAATTGTGAAGAAATAGACTTTAATATTCTGAAAGAGAGGGAGTCAGAGGAGGGATCGAGTGCACATCGAAGGGGAAGGGGGCTAGTGCATCGCGCGACCCAGAAAAGTGGAGAAGAACCCCTTTAACCACATTTAAATTTTATTTTAATTTAATTAAAATTATTTAATTTTTAAACTGGTCTTGGTGTACGGTTTAGGCCACACAGTTTAACAGACCGTGCACCAACCATGCACCCTTTATTGGGCACCTAGTGTACCCCATACAACTTGTCCCACATGATTTAGAATCCATGCACCAACCATTTGGTGAACAATGTTTAGGTACTACCTATCCCACTAGTCATACGGGATAGGTGTACAGTTTGGTAAACCATGCATAGCCTATGTGATAGTCTCTATCCACCTAAAATAAGCTCCATGATTACTTACTATGGGCTGCACAGTTTCAGACAAACTGTGCCCCCAGTGCAGATCCTTCAAAACTTTTTTTTTCAGGTCCGACGCTCCCAAAACTCACTAAGACACCCGAGAAACTTCTTGGGCCTTTACCCAAGCCCAAAAACATTACTTTGAAAGGTTCCAACTCATGGGATTAATTTTTTAAGTTCCATTTTAAATTACACCTATCCAGTAAATGAATCAAAATCCCTTGGATTTTTGTCTGGTTAAAAAACATGGAACTCTACATGCCATCATTAAGAGGGGTGCATCTTAATTTTTCATTATTACAGTATATGATGATTATTTGAATATTATTGGGAATAATGGTAAAATTTCCATGATAGTAGAATATTTAAATAAAGAATTTGAAATGAAAAACTTTGAAAGAAAATGTTTTTCCTTGTATTATAAATTGAACATCTTGAAGATTGAGTTTTTATTCATCAATATTTGCATACTACAAAGGTCCTACAGAGGTTTTATATGAAAAAATAACATGCATTAAGTACACCAATGTTTATAGGATCTCTTGATCGAGATAAATATCCTTTTATACCATGAGAGGATAATGAATAACTTATTAGTCATGAATTACCATATCAGAGTGCTATAGGATCACTAATGTACCTTATAAATAATATAAGGCTTGATATATAATTTTTTTGAATTTATTGGCTAGGTATATTTCTTATCATACTCATAAAAATTAGAATGGTATCAAACATATATTAAGGTACCTTTAAGGGTCTGTTGACCAAGGATTTATTTATTCTAAAATTGAAGAACCAATGTTGGTTGTTTATGCCAATGCATGATATTTATCTGATCCACATAAATCTAGATCTCAAACTGGATATTTTTTAACATGTGGTGTAACTTCCATTTCATGGAATTTTATAAAATAAACCATTCCTATGAATTCCTTCAATCATGTTGAGTTGATTATGATTCATAAAGAAAGTTGTGAATGTGTTTGGATGAGATCTGTTATTCATCATATTTGAAATAATTATGTATTGGTTATGATTAATGATAATACCACCATATTATATGAGGATATTTTTTGTAATGTAAATTCCCTTTAAGATCTGGTCAAAGGTGAAATTTAGAGAAATTGTTCAGTTAGAGCATAGTCCCTTTTGATTTTTTTGGTTCATACTGAGTGGTCGGTTTTCATTCTGGGATCTGATAATGAATTTTGATATTTTTGGATGAATTATTAAGTGTTTTTGGGATGAGAGATAAGGTTTGGTAGGTGAGTAAAGGGTTCAGGTATGCTAAAAGGAGGTTTCATTAGCCCCATTTTACTGTAGATGACACCGGGTACTCGATGAGGGCTCTCTAGAACCAAGTGAACTTGGTAGAGGAGAGGGGATCCTAGGGGTTCCACAGGGTACCCAGTAGGTCAAGGTTGACTTTTAATTAAATTTTAGACATTTTGGTCATTTATCCCTATTTTATTTACCCTCCTTGGGGGCTCCTTCGATTTCATTATTTCCCAGACACCCATGGGGATCTCCTTGGATCCTTCTTTCCCCCCTCTCTCCATTCTTCATGGCCATGGATTAAGGTATAATAAATAATGTTCTTTAATATAAATCCAAGGCTAACCACTTCTCTTATCTACTTATTTATTCTTATTCTCTCTCCTCCATTCCTTCTCATCTTGGTTGGGGTTTGGCACTATTATTTCATCGAGTCATGGTGAAATCACTCATTTACAAAAGGATTTTCCTCCCCTATTTAAAGGGAGACTTTATGGGTTTTTTTCTTCTATAAATGATATTTTGTTAAAAAGAAAATTGGGTGTGATGCATTATAGGTTTTTTTGTAATTTTGGGTTGAAATTAAAAGATGAATTGGTGGTTTTAATTGTTTCTTTAGGTTTTTATGATCTTGGATTAATTTTAGAGGTTATATTCCTAGGTTATCTTTGGGGTTTAGTATTATTTAATTACAATGAATTGTGAATTTAGGTTTCTTATTTTTGGAATGTTTCCTAACATTTGAAAGGGTTGTTCAGTTTCCATTGGATTGTTCCTTGAGGATAGTTGGGTTCTTAAAGCTCACATATGGATATGGTATGGAGTTCTAAACCCTTTAGTGAACTTATAGGCTATGTCTAGGACATGCCTGAAACTATTTTTTCCAAAGTTATTAATAAATCTTAAATATTATTTTGGAATTATGAAATGATGTTTTCAAACTATTTTACTAAGTCAAGTGGAATACTTTTACTGGAATCTCAAGAGATGTTGAAAAATGGTTTTCAATCTATTCCTAAAACCTATAGTTCATAGTTTTGTTAAGAAATGAGTTTTGATAAAGTTATAATTTTCAAGTCTAATTATTTAAATTGATCAATATACTTAAATTATTTTATAAATTTTGTTTAGAATACTTCATTGTGTTATTTCTAAAGTTTCATGTACTTAGGAAATTTCCTTGGATTTATAGCCTTATCGTGTTTTCTTTCAAATTCTTCCATGTCTTAGTATGTTATAAGATGATTTATAGTTAATATTAAATTAATGAGGTTTACCATTATATTCCCTCATGGGTTCCTTGTTGTGAATCTGTTATAACCTTGTAATTAAGGCTTGAAAAAATCAACCGTGTTCTATTAAGGCATACCCTTGCGTGGCCCTACCATGTTTTCTAATATGGTCACTTAATTTCACCATATATTGAATGAGTTATAATTCAATGATCCAAACTTAACCCTGGTTAAGAGTTAAATCATTTAAAAGGTTATAACTGTACCGATTAGGTAGACGGAAGTGACCATCTAATATATATTCTTGGTTTCCTAAACAAGGTTGTTACAAAAAATAAAATATAATGTTTTCAATAATTAATAAATTATTATTTTATTTAAATTAAAAAAACTTTATACTAATTTATTCAAATTCCAAAACTAGTGTGTCGGGTTTAAAAAACCAACTCTTTCTTTAAAACTGACACCATTCTCCTTTTTAAACAAATAAATATTTTCAATGATAATTAATTCTAATTATTTTGGCATAATAAAACCTCAGGGTAAGGTTTTTTACAGCTATAAATGTATTTCTCTGAAGAATGCACCCTCCTGTGGTATATTATAAAGTTTAAAACATTAATTCGTAATTAATATTTCTCTAAAAAATGTTTAACTTTCTTAAAATGGATTTCAAACATGGAAATATTATTTTTCAAATAACTTTACATTTGGATCAATTTTTAAACTCAACTTTTATATTATGTTATACCCTTTTTTAGGGTTAACATGAGTATGAATAACTTAAGACCAATTCCATGAAAATTCTCTTAATTACTTTATCCCTAGTACACACTTGTGACCTAATTAATATAAATAGTTTAGTTTTTTAGAAAGGAGGAAATGAAACATGGAATGAATATCATACCACGATTTATGTTTGGAATTTTTAACTTTCTTATCATTCTTAGTGCTTTGTTCCACAATTTAATTTTATCTTGTTTGCCTATTGTAATTCTTGATATTCTTGGTATGAACATGTTTTATTCCATGTAAATATGAATCTAGAAAAAATTCCCTATTAAAATGATAACCAATGTAACATAGTGAATCATGACTATATTTCATATTGATAATCATGAACACTATTATTTTTTTCTTACACTTGCATCATGATTGTTACTTGATATTTTATGAGTATGCTAGAATGTGTATTTGAATGATTTTTATATTTTCTAAGCAAGTACAACTTGATTGGATCTTGTTTTGGAATGTTATAGCCTGATCCATTGGATGAAATTAAGCCCATTGCTAGCATCCCATACCGCACACTTGACCAAAACTCTCACAGAGATGACTAACGACATCAACATGATAATGTAGTAGAGTTTATCAACAACACCAACAACAATGTGGAATTTTACATGGTTACTATAGTAGATCTGACTAGCGACACCAATAGGGTACTATAGCTTAACAAAATTACTACTACCGGTAATATAGCACAGTAGAATTACTATATATATTTAGAACTATAACAATGACTTTATCACTACATTTCTCTATGAGATCATTTTCAAGCTAGGGTTTCCATAAGACGATTGTATGCCTTGTAATTTTCTCCCAAAAATTGTGAAACAATTATACCTCTCTGTGGAAATAAGTATTATTTATGAACCACATAAATATCATGTATTGTGATATTATTCTTGTTCTTTTGTTTTTTCTCCCTTTTAATATTCTTTTGGAATTGACTGTTGTTGTTGATCCCAACATTTTCCCAATCATTTGGTGTTGGGATGGGTTCATAATGCCTTGACTTTGTATACCTCTTCCCCATTCCCTTGGATGGGCTTAGACCTTGACTTTGTATACCCCTTTCCCTCCCCCCCGAGATGAGTATGTGCCTTAACTGCCTTGGGTATAGGTTTAATTGAGATGGGTGAAACAATTTACTTATCCAATTTATATCATATTTTGATCCAATAATCAAAGATGGTAAGACAGGTATAGATCCTCCCTATATAGGTAATTACCATGTATAACTTTTAATATATCGGTATAATATTTGTTTACTATCATTTCTATGCTATGTATGTATATAAATGTATAGACATGTTCATGTATACACCTAGTTATTCACTACTGAGTTGAGACACATTGGTGGTTTCCTAATGATTTGTAAATTCTCACAACCTACATGAAACCTTAGATATACATACAAAATTATATGATATTTTTAAGGTACCACATTAGTAGTATAATGATTGTGTCTCTATTAGTCTTGGGTATCATAAGAGTTATATCCTATTGGAGTTTACTGTATAGGAGAAGTTTTATAGGGTCCTTGGTGTGCCTATGGAATGGATAAAGGGTCTTTACCTGGTTGACCACATGAGGTTTCTATACATTGAGCCTTTTCTTTATAATTCCTTAGGTTGTGTTTGGATCACCATATATATGCACATTGGGTTTTGTATATTTCACATATTTTATGGACCTTTCATGTGTTTTTTGATTGGTTTATGTGTATGCATGTTTGATATAGAAGTTTTAACTTGTATTTCCCTTTTGGTTTGACTAATAGGTACAACAGTGTTGGGTAATGATGTTTTCTGGTCAATAAGCCTGAAAAACCCAAGGGTTATGATAGATTTTTGATTAGACACTTGTCTTATTTATTTAATCTTTTAGGGGATAAACTGCCTCCAAATTATATTATAATAAACCCCCAATGTTTACACTAGCCTTTGACAATTGGGAGGTGCACCTAAGGTCTTTTAATGATCTGACCCAGTTCCGTTCGGGTGATCAGGTTAGAGTTGTTACACTGATTGTATAACATAATTAAAGGGTGAGTATATTGAAGGTGATAGAACAAAAAATATCTCATCAAAATAATTTTTCACTTATAAAATTAAAAAGAATGGTGAGATTGATATCCAATAAATTAGGTCTTGTTATAATCTTATAGATTTATTCACAAAGGCACTTCCAACTGAAACTTTTGAGAAATTGATTTATAAAATTGGTATGTAAATACTAAAAAGTATATCTTGATTTTATGAGGGGTAGTTAGGAACACCACACTCCTTTTCTTCATCAAGTTTTTTACCATTAGAGTTGTATGATAAGGTTTTTAATGATCCAATATGACATCTAAATAAATTATTTTGGATTCACTTTTTCCCAAATAATTTTTTTAAGTGAAGATTATATAAGATTCTATAAAATTACGACATCCAAATGGGAGTGTTATGAAATATTTATTATATGGATGTCATAATTATAATAATTATGATGATTATAACTCCTCATTTCTTAAAAAAACTTACATAGGGAAAACCTTCATTATATCCAACCTTTGACATTATGACCATTGGATTTGACATGGGAGACAAGGATTGATCTAGACTGTTGATTACAAACTTCATGCAATCTCTCTCTCTCTCTATATATATCTCACTATGTTAATAGAAATTATAACTTTTGGATATATATTTTCACTCTAAATATCCTCTGCCTTCTTTTATATTATTAAATTTCATATGCCATCAGTATTAAAAAGATTTAACTCCATGCTTCTTCAATAATTCATTTCACCTAATATTGATAATACATTTTCATTTTCATAATTTCTCATGGTTTCAATCAGTGTTTGATTATTTTATCGACAATAGAAGTTTTATTATTATACATTTTTTTATGAAAGTAACTTAATTTATTTTTTTATGTAATAAAACATGTATTGATGTAAAAATTGAATGAAAAATAATAATAAAATTCCATTCCATTAATAAAGTATAGTTATTTTTTGATAAGTTTTTATATTCATAAAATATATAAAGATGGAAATTTTAACGTATATTTTTCAATGTATTTTTAAATTTAATATTTTTAATGAAATTATATATTGGAAATTTCACTATCAATTTTATACTAGAAATTTTTTATGGAATTTTACAATAAAATTTTTTATTGAAAATTTTTATTTGAAATTTCCATTCCAAAAGGAACTGTAAAAATTACAATATGAAATTAATATTTTTTATTCCTAAAATATTTAAATATTAAAGTATTTACTCATATTTTCCACTTTATTTTTTAAGTGAAAGTTTTCACTAAAAATATTTAGTGTAAATTTCATGTTAAAATTTTTACTTAAAGATTCCAATGAAGATTTTGACTTGAAAAATCCACTAGAAATTGTATCTTTTATTTATTAGTTTTTTGAAAAATTATTTAGCTAGTGTAAATTTACATATTTTTAATAAAATAAATTTTATAAAAAATCTTTTAAAATTTTAAATATTGGTTTTATTATTGAATATTTTCTTATGTAAGTGACTAAATTTATTTTTTATGAAATAAAATATGTAATGATGTGAAATTTGGATGTAAGTCATTAAAATATAATTTTTTTAATAAAGGGAATTTAATTAATTTTTATATGTTTTTTATTCATAAAATATATTAATATTTAAATTTTTATGAGTACTTTCACTATATTTCTCTAGTGAAACTTTTTAACTGAATTTTCTAGTAGAATGTTCCATTAAAATTACTTGCTATAAAAATCTAGTGAAAAAATTTATAAGAAAATTAATAGTAAAATTGTAACTTAAATTTCATATTAATTTTGGGACCTTATTTTTTTTATAAATTCAAATATTCTTAAACAAATTTAAAAAAATTTATTATAAAAATATTACATAGTGGTTTTATTATTATAGATGTGTACGGAAGTCACAAACATTAATTTTTTTTATTAATAATGGGATTATAAATATAACAATTTATAATAATATTAAATTTAATTTTTATAAAACTTTATATTCATAACATACAACTACAAACTTTAAATTTTAGGGTCATTGCAGAATCATTAAAAACTTGAAAGAAAATTTCAAGGATTTTTTCACTAGAATTGATATAAGAATTGTCAATGGAAGGAATTATCTATAAATTTTGACTAAAATTTTCCTATTAAAAAATTATTCTATTATATATAAGATAAATGGGATTGATTTTATTTTTCATTAACAATGAAATTATGAGGATTAAAATTTATTAGATTTGGATCAAGTACATGATTCAACTGATATTAATGTGATGATACTTGATGATGATCACATGTTAAATTCTAATGAAAATTTTGAAATGTTTTTGCATAGTTATTAGGTTCTAGATTCATAAGAACGTTATCCAATGGATGAAAATAATAATAATGATGAGTTTTTAAGGATTAAATGATACTCATTTAAGGTGGAGAAAATAATTAGAAACCTCATCCCAAGATCAAACATGCAAGAAACCTAAACCGTGTATATATAAAATGAATAATAACATGTACCTTACATCGATGAATTCCACTACTACCTTCTTTATCACCATGCCTTATAAATATCCATGAGAGGCATATATTAGACTCCCTCCACCATGGTGTATCTCTGGGATGAAATGAATCACCCATTGATAGGAAGATATACCTCTCCACTCTATGATATGCTAGTATCTTACAAAAATGGAAGGAAGAAAAAGATAGATATTGGGTAGGGAGAATTGATGTTAGATCAGATATGATCAAACTATATCCATCCCATGTTGACTTACTCCTTTTATAGCCCTCAAGATAATCTTGAGTATTTATGCATTAATTTGCACATTATGAAATGTATGAGTTATGCATGAAATTAAAAACTCTTTGTAAACCTAGGCTAACTCAAATCTCTTTAAATTATTTCTTATGTGGTAGAGATTAAAATGTTAACTATTAACATTCAATTGATATGATCAATTATAGGTGAAACACAGATTACACTATATGATTCATAATGCCTACAATTCACCCTTATTATACATTATTATGGTCTGAGGCAATGATATATGATATCAGTATATCATATCAAATGATATAACTAATGTCTTGTAAAATTTCATTGGCATCATGATTTCTATACCATATGGAACTCATATCAAACCATATAATATATAGGATTCATGGAATATGTTCTTCAATCTTCCACTTTCACTTTTAGTGTATCTATTTGAGTAAAACTTAATCCTCAGTCAGTCAACCAAAATGTGCAGCCTTATGGGCCTTTATAGTTTTGATAACAAATATGAATTCACGAATACTTAAATGTAAGAAAAGAGTGGCCTCTATAATGCATCATTGATACTCAAGCTACAAAACAATCTGAAATGATGTCCATCATACACATGTATCACTATACTTATGTCTGTTAGATGTTATCATATATAAGCATTAATTTTTCATATGATCCCTTTGTCTAAGACATCAAGTAACCACAAGATATAGAGTATTTTAATCTTGTATAACTACTCATACATTCTTGATTCTATGAGTATAGACTAACATAGTATATAAATACATTACATGTTAGTTTTCCTTATGGATGAGAATATCACATCTCCCTCACTTTATAAATAAGGACATCATATGTATTATCTAGGTATGAACAAACACTTCCTCAATCTATCTCAATTAAGTTACCAAATGTCATACTCTTTAATCAAAAGGAAATATTCCATATTGGTTAAGCTCCAAACAAAAAAAAAAAAATATTGAAAAATACCTAACCACCCCTTGATTAACCAAGCCTCAAGTCTTGTATAATTATGGTATCAATGTATGAATTCTCATGATAGGTATCTAACCAACCTTAGGTATGGGGAAATACAACTATAAAACAACCACCTCTAGTATACTAAAGAAACAGTGTATAACACTCCATGTGGTATACATCATGGGTCATCCAGTGCATAAAACCTACTTTGTTCCTTATGAGCATATTCTATATCCTAATACACAATCCCTACTCACACTAACCTTTAGATTTTGTCACAACCTATAACACTGTATGATAAAAACCAGTTAGAGATAACTCAAATTCATACTTTTAGAGGTCAATTTTATTTCAATTTCTGAGTATATATAACCAACATGAAAGAATTATAAAGAGTATATTTCCTTTTGTATACATTTTATATTATTAAAATATTCTAATAATACTTAATAAAACCATAAATAATCTTTTATCTCATAATATCTATAACAAAACAACCTGGTTCAACCCATAATGTCACCCTAATTGGCCCGCCACAAGGCTCTAAGTGCATTCCCGATCACTACAGGCTAGATATAAGCACCGATGTATAATATAAAGGAATGAGGGAATGATTTCACCCTCAACAGACATATGAAAGTTAGAAAAAATGGAGTATCATTAGAGATAAATAGAATACATCATATGTAAAAAATAACCAAACCAGAAAGGTCACATCCACAAATGAATAACAAAGTCTAAAATTCAAGACCAACCAAATAGAACATGAATCAACTCATGGGTCCATCTCCATGTGACCATATTTCATCACCATCCCAACTAACTGAAAGGCAACACAATCTAGGAGATCAATCCTTTACATGGCACTTTCCCTTTACCTTAATATTGTAAAACCAAGGCTACAAATTACCAAATGAAAAATTAGGATGTGAGCACTAAATCTCATTAGGATACCACTAAAGAATCTATACAATGTCTATCCACATGCACCTATTATTTCTTTTATAAAACATATTTATAAAATATTTCTAGAAGAAATCATTTTATATATAAAATCATCCATTGGTTTTCTTTTAAAAAACATTTCATGTTCGATAAAAAAATAAATATGAGATAAAATTTATCCATGAGGAATAATAATATGATTAAAATAGGTTTCATGCATCAATATCTATATCCATATCATTATCAAGTTGGAAAATAACCATATCAAATAAACAGGCACATAATGTATCCTCAAAGCATCTAGAAAGGGATAGTCTATGAAATAAGGATGTATACAACTAAGAAAATCCTAAAACACTAGCTGAAATAAGTGTACTTTAGAGTCCAATAACCTTAGTTACTTAGAAAGGATACCTCCTATAAACCATGGAATCATGGGAACCTCCCCTAACGATAGCTAACTATACTAGGTATCATATATTTATACTTTTCCCCTATACCCCAAGGTCTTCCCAATGTTCTATTACACATAATCACATTAAAAAAACCAAATTAATGTTTCATAAAAAATTTTACAAGGGAAATCCCCTTTCATTTCCAGGCCCATTTTCATAAAACATTTTCTATAGCAATAACACACTGCTTACATGATTGAAAAACCATTTCCAATTCAAAACCATCTTTGAGACCTTTTTGTCAAAAACAACTTATATATAAAATACAATTTTCAAAGAAAATCCCTTTTGAAAAAACTTTCCATTTACACTAATTATTAAATCCAATAACAATATTAAATTTCATAAACCAAAACCAAAGGAAAATAAAAATAACCTAACACATGCCAAGAGATAAACCATATGATAGAGACACCTACCTCAAAAATAATGAAAACCATATTGAACTTAAAACCAGTGATGAGAAATGAAGATATCTAGTCCTCATGAGGCAAGATATATAAATAAAATTGTTAAATCTCCATAAAAAACTTATATTTGACAATCATATCCCAATTGGATTCCAAAGGATCAAGTGGAAGAGATATTGAGGATATATTTAGGGAAAAGAGGAGAAATTGAGTGAAAAAATTAATGTACATTGATGATATCCAATCAAAATGATCAATTATCATTAAGGAATGAAGGGGAGAGTCCTATAGAGAATCATGTAAATCCTGGTTTGAGATAATGAGGGTTTAGGAGGAGATTAGAGTTAAAAATGACCAATGACATTAGAGTAATTTTCTATTTTAAGAAGTTAGGATCTAGTCGCATGGTTTAGATGCATAGTTAGAAAAACCATGCACGAACCATGTGATATCGACTATCCCTTAGAAAACCAAATTGCACAATTTCCTAGGAATAACCACACGGTTAGACAAACTATGATCAAGACACAAGATATCCTCTAAACCAAACCCATATTCATTAACAGTTTTCTTATAAACTCACATGGTTAGACAAACCATACTCAAACCATGAAAATCACCACTAGAAATCATAGAGAGATATATCACATGGTTACCACATGGTTAGCAATAAATATGCACTTAAACTATGTGCCTGACATATTTTTCATAAAAATCCATATTTTTAACCCCAAACTCCTAAGATCCTCTAGAACCCTATAATACATAAAAAAATCTCAAAAGTAAGCACACCTATGACTCATAGGGAATCACAATTATCCCCACCATAAAATATTTCTATCACTAAAAAATATAAGGATCACAAACCCAAAAAGAGATATGAACATTACTGTATCATTAAGAAATCATGCACCCATGTTTCATATATATCCCTACCATGCTTCAATATAAATCATAATAATGAGATCATATTTCCATTAAAAACCTTACTCTATTGGTCTAGTATCTAAATATGCATTTCAACCATTAAGGTGTCAAGTTCAATCTCAATATCATCCCATTTGATCACATGGGGTGAATCTGACTGATAATTTTTTAGTTGGAAAAAATGGAACACATCATGAATAAAAGTAGGTAATACTAATTGATAATACACCTTCTCAAGTCACTCCAAACTCAAAAATGATCCAACATAATGAGGTGCTAACTTACCCTACTTCTCTAAACGTCTATGTCCCAACTGAGGTGAAACTCTAAGAAAAACCTGACCACCTACCTTAAATTCCAATGGATGGTGATGTCGATCAACATATGATTTATAGGAACTTTGATCTATTTATAACTTTTTAATGATTAAATACACAATATCCATCATCTCTTGGATGATACTCAGTCTAACCAATGAATATTCTCTAACCTCGTCCCAATAAAGTGGAAATCTCCAAGGCCTCCCACATAAGGCCTCAAATGGTGCCATACTAATTGAATCATGATAACTATTATTATAGAAAAATTATAATAAGGGTAAATGTTTCTCCCAAGAACTATAAAAGTCAGGCATGCATGCCCAAAGCATGTCTTCAAGAATCTAGATGAATCACTAAGATTTACCACCCATATGTGGATGATATGAAGTGCTCAACTTCAATTAGAAACCTATCACTACCTATAATCCACTCAAAAAATGGGATGTAAAGTGGGGGACCCTATCTGTAATGATAGATGATGGAACATCAAAAAGTATGAAAATCACTCACACATAAAAGTGTCCAAGATCTTCTACCTTCATCGACTCCTTGGTAGATAGGAAATGTTCCGATTTCATGAGTCAATCAATAATAACCCATATTGTATCCTTAACATCATGATTTTGTGGTAGACCAATAAAAAATTCCATTGATAGCTTATACCATTTCCATATTTTAATGGGTAAATTTTTTTATAAAACCAACAGACCTCTAATGTTCTGTTTTAATCCTCTAACAAGTATAGAACTGAGAAATAAAATCTGCAATCGATTGCCTCATTCCTATCCACAAGTAATGATGTATTAAGTAACGATACATCTTGGTACCTCCAAGGTACATGAACCAATTGGATTTTTGTATATCCTCCATAAATTCCTATCTCAGGTCTATCAGAACAACCATTCCACCTTAGAATCAGAACACTCTATTGGGAGACTGAGATCACTCACCTAAGGTCACTCCACCAAACATATTCTTGCTAAAGTAACGACACTCAATATCCCCAACCTATCCAATTTGAATCTAATAATCCATAAGTGATCTATCCTGAGCACAATCTAGGAATAATTCTCCATCAAATCTCCCTTAATCCAAGAGAATCTCAAAAAAAAAGCTTATCAAACAATAGTATTCCACTGATTCCTTCATTTCTTGAGTCAGAAACTTTCTGCTCAAATAATACGTGAACATGTTTCCTTTTCCAAGGGTGTATGAAATATCAAAGTAAAATTTCTAAAGGTACTCCACCTAATATCTATATCACACGTTATGATATCTTTGAGTGAAGATATAATTAAAACTCTTATGGTCTGAATAAACTATAAATCACTCCCCAAATAGGTAGTGGTTCTAAATTCTTAAGAGCATGCATAATTGTTTCCAACTCAAGATCATGAATGGGGTAGTTCTTATGATGATAAAATAACTAATGTGAGCCATATGCTGTAACATGTATCCCCTACATTAGAACAAAACCTAAATCCTTACCTGAGGTGTCATATTAAACATCATATCCCAGACTTAACTTAGGAAGAATAAAAATTGGAGTTGAATTTAATCTCACTTTCAACTCTTCAAAATATATCTAACACTAATTACTCCAAACAAACTTCACACTCTTACAAGTTAACTCTATCATAGGATATAAAATCTTGGGGAATTACCAAAAAAATTTCTTATAATAACCATACAATCCTAATAAACTCTATATCTCAAACACACTTTTGGATCATTCCCAATAAATCACTGCTTGAATATTCTCGGGATCCACTAAGACAAATTTTGTAGAAATCACATGGACTAGGAATTTCACCTCTTAAATCCAAAACTGACATTTGGATAAATTTCCATATAGAATATATTCTTTCAATATTTTAAGGATTATATTCAAATTCTTAGTATGATCCTACTCTAACCTAGAATAAACAAGGACATCATCCATGAAAATAACTATGATAGAATCTAAAAAAATGGATGTTTCTGTTCATTAAATCCATAAACATTGTAGGAGTGTTAGTAAGTCCAAAAAACATAACTAGATACTAATAATTCCCATATCTTTTCTTGAACAATGACTTAGTAATATCCCCCTCTTGTATCCTCAATCAGTGGTACCCCGATCTCATATCAATTTTCAAAATCCATCAGGCTCCCTTGAGCTGATAAAAAAGGCGATCAATACTAGGAAATATATATATGTTCTTAACTATCACCGGTTGAGTTTTCAATAATCAATACAAAATTAGAGACTCCTTCCCTCCTTCTTTGTAAAATATCACTAGTGATTCCTAAGGTTAAATGCTATGATGAATAAACCTATTAGCCTCAATATTCCCAATCCAAACCTTTAATCATTTCAATCTAGTGGGATCTATATGATATGAAGGTAAAAAAATGGTCCTATTCCCTATAATAAAGTCTATAAAGAACTAAAATTCACTATGGGGTAGAAACCCTAATAAATCACCTAGAAAAACATTAGGATACTAACTCAACACTTATAGAAGAGGGCCATTGAGACATAAAATCAAGATTTTTTTTTTCAAAAACTAGCATGAGATTATATTAGTACTTGGGGAAGCAAGACCTTATCTCCCCGATCTATAATCCCACTAACTTTGAAAGGTATGAGTGAATCCATAATAATAAATAAAATAAACCTAAAGATGATAGAAATTGATTTGAGATTTATAGATAATCATCCAATCCATTCCAATGATGAGATCAAAGATGTTGAGACTAAGAACTAAAAATTCCCACATAGTTTTATGTCTAACGATTAACACCTGAAATTAAGGACATCTGAAACCCTACTCCAACTTCATTCCCAAAGGAGTGTAAAGTGTAATTATATAAGGAATAATATTTTATCGTAATCCTAACACATCAATAATATTGTATGATATAAATGAATGAGTTTCACTAGAATAAAAAAAATACATAACGATATAGGATTTAATAAACACTGTACCTATCATGGTAGCTGGTACTACCTCTACCTCCTCTATTACACACTCCACTACATAGATATGTATGACCTCATCTTTCTCTTTCATCATAACCTAATAATCAACCTTAGCATGTGGTTGAGATCCCACCCATTTTCACACATCATATCTATACTGACAGCCCCTGGTAAATGTGGATCCATCTCTATTTCCCTAGGATATTCTCTCAAAAAAACACTGAATATGAATAGATTATCGACATGAGTGACATACTATGGACACTACCTTATAATCAAATCCAAGTTATCCCTTTATAGAACACTGGTAACAGAACAACTAACTCTTCCCAGACATCTGTTGTACACACCTGCCGCCACTTCGACGTTGGTCACCCTATTTCCTCTTCTAGATAGAAAATAAACTCTGGTCACCTCCTGCTATCATTAATTCTCTAAAGAGTCCTATATTTACATCTATTTCTGCATCAACTATAAATTACTTATCCGTAACCTCTAAGAAGGTGGGTGGGAACATAATAATCAACATAAACTAAATATCTAACCTTAAAACCATATCGAACCTCATCACCTTGAGATAGTCATTGGAAAAAATATCTATAGGTAGATTCACCAAATTGTAAAACTGAGTAGCATACTCTATGATAGAATGATATCCCGGCTCCAAAGAAAAGAACTATTGTTCCTTCAACACTCTCAATGTCTTTGGATAGAACTGTTGATTGAAGTCTTTCTTAAAAGTGGTACATTTGAGATATTCATGATATTTAGATTAAAAAATAGATTCCCACCACTTCCATACCAACCCTTCAAGCATATAAGTGTCAAAACCAACCTTGGAGTCTTCTAAAGTTTTTAGGAATTGGAAAATCCGTTCAATCCTCTCGATTAATTATTATGATTCCTAGGTTCCCTTGTCACTAAAAAATATCAGTGGATATTCCTTATTGAATTATGTAACATGGTCTACCCTCCATTATGGTTCAACATTGGTGACTTGGCCCATGAAATGGATTATTTAGACTATAGTTGCCACCAAATATGAGTCAAACATTGGGTTTTTATAGCTACCTTGGATTATAATACATGGATATTAAATATATTTAGATGAATATTCAATATATTACAAAAAAACACATCTAAGGACTATAATAGTTTAGTGCCTTTGCAAAACTAGAACACAATATTCTTAATTCATGAAGGATCTTCAATGTCTCCCATAAATAACTTCCCCTAATCCTACTTCAAAACCTTTCTTCATAACCTAGGGAAAAGAAACACAATAAAGGGTGATATCAGATGCTTAATAAGGGTAAGCAAGATAAATACATAATCATAACACGAACATAGGGTTATGTGAACATGATAATAACATTTGAAAACTATACGCTGCATATCAAATATCATAATCTCGAGTCATGGAATAATTATTGGTAGTTAATAAGACATGAATCATAAAGAAATCAAAGAACACAAGAAATGATATCATAAAATTAAAATAAGACATAAATTTTTGGAATGTACATCACTTTATAACATTGTTAAAATGTATAAATAGAGACAAGTTCACTCATTAAGTTAAGGACATGAAATTAGGCACTCACATAAACTTAGGGACATGCAACTAGGTCCATGCATAACATTATAGACATTAAAGATAAGTCCATGCATAAAATTGTGAACATGTAATTAGGTTTATGCATAACATATTTACTTAGGATTTATCTATATTTACCCAATTCATTGGAGGGAGTTATAGGTTCCGCCCATCACATAATTAAAATCATACATATGTGTTCCACAAGATCATAGAACATTCATCAAAACCAAACCCATAAAATGAAATGGGTTTTATAAAAATTTAATCATATCATAACCTATGGAAAATAGATAGGTTTTATAATCATTTCATCAATTCATCATAGCATAACCTATGAAAAAATAAGCAGTTTTCATAAGAATTTTATCATGGTATAACCCGTGAAAGAGAAACAGGTTTCATAAACATTATGCCATCATAAAAATAAACCACTCAGAGAAAGAATAATAATGATATGATTTTATCATATCCCGAGTAAGGAATAAGTAAAATTAATGGATTCCATATTATATAGAAAATGATTTTTATTTATCATTTAAAACATTTCTTGAGAAAAATATCCTTTCCTATTTGAAAAAATCTTTTTAAAACATAAAACATTTTAAAAATATTTTTCATTGAAAATAACCTTTAAAAATTACTAAATTAAGATTCAAATAAAATAATGGTCATGACAATGAGACATTTTTTTACATCATACACATTAAAACAAATATTCCTTTCACATTTTTGATAAAATACAAACGAGCATTATTTGGAAAGTGACATGAAGATTACTTTCAAAGAATTTTTGTAAAAAGTAAAACATGGGTAAAAATGAATTTTAAAAATCATAGGATAATAATAAAATATATTTGAAAACATTTTAATAAAACATAGTTTTGGAAAAAAATAGATTTATAACCGAAGAGATAAATAAAGTTAGATTGCTTTTAAAAAATTTTTCTCAATTATTTTGATCACCAAAGAATGAAGAAATGGAACTATTACTTGAAAATATAATGAATAACTAAAGAAGAAGAAAAACAATGATAATTATTGATAGGTAGATCATAGTATTTCAACATTAGAGACTTAATCATGAACAATCTCGATAAACTATGAGATTGTAACATAAAACTCTTACCAATTGGAAATTTTAAATCGTAATAACCATGAAAGGATAAATTAAATGAAACTTAAAATATAATTAGAATAAATAAATTCATGATATTACATTTCAAAAGTGTCTACATACACACCTCATAAAATAATATATACACATAACATGACATAAGTCTCAAAGAAGGCAAATTAAGACCAAAATACATTATCACTTTAGTAATATTTTGAATCATAATCCCTAATAAAGCATAATAATGGGAATTTGAATAAAAAATAAATGAGTGAGTAATTTTCATATGTCAAAGTTTCAGTATATACACCATACAAAATAAACGAGTGGGGAATTTTTATATGTATCCCAGAAATAAAAGAGAGTATAGAAATCCCTTACCATAAGTATTGAATTATTTTTATCTCATTAAAACATCATAAATAATAAATATAATATTATTATAAATATATTATAGAACTATAATTATATATATATATCATACCATACATGATTTAGATATGTCCTTTTTTTATTTATTTATTATCAATTCCATGTTAAAGTCATGTTTCGGGTAATAACTACTTTGTTTTTCTCATATGTCTTGATTTGTTATTTTAGGTACTATTAATTTGATCATGGTTCCATATTCTCTAGAATAATAATAATGAAAAAATTATTATATCTATACGTAAATTATGATTTTAATACCAATCATTATATATGTTTTTGATAAATTAAGTACATTACGATCATGGAGATGGTAGACCGTACGTACACATGAGTAACATTTCCATTTTTCAACTATTATTATGGAAAGGAGGTAAATAATATATTATCTTTCCATAAAAATCATAATATAATAAATACCATACTATATAATTATACAAATCATCCATGTTTTTTTGTGATGAAAAGAGAGATCCACATCACTTCGTGAATGTGGTAGTACACACTTACACGAACAATGTTATCATCTTTCAGTGAGTGAAAAGGTAATAAATAAAATGATATATTAAATTTTAAGAATGATTAATATGTTATTAATATAATAATTATGTCATGTATATCACATATATTTTTGTTGGAACCAAGGCTGTTCTTTGCTAGAAATGGATATGGTTTGTGTTTTTTGTCAATCCTCTAATGGATGATCTGAAAGATTGTAAGGAAAGGGATCATACAATTTAATCCATAAGAATTATTGAAGGTGGCACAATTTTACAGTGTTTTACAAAATTTTTGGGCCTCAAAATCGAGAGTTTGGTGTTGGAAAAAAAGGTTTTTCACATAGGAGTGAATGGTATGCGAAATGAAAAAGAAAATCAGAAAAATAAGGGAACCAAATACCTCAGAACATAGACCGAATAACATGTTCAGAGAATGGTTTCCAACGACATACCTAGCAGCGGGAATGGTATGCAAAGCAATGCATAGAATCAGAAATGGTTTGCAGTGATGGTTCGCAGTGAAGGCATGCGGCACGCGAAATGCTGAAGGTTCACAGGATTGTTGAGGTTTGCAAAACAGGAGCGATATACGGTGGAGGCTTACAGTATGCGGATGGAGTTTAGTATGGTGAATATTGGCCCACATTGATTTTTTTGTAAATAATATTAGTGAAATTTGTGGAGTTATGTGCCTATTTAAGGAGTAGTAATACCCTTTGTTAAAGTGAGGGATTGAAGAATAAAATTTTGGGAAGAAATTCAGTGAAGTCTGAAGTGGTTCGCATAGGAGAAGACAATATGCGGAGAGAAACATCCGCTTAAGGAAAAAGTCCATAGAAGGGAGTGCGGTTTGCAAATGAATCTCTTACAGTACGTGGTAGAGTGAGGTAGTATGCAGAGTAGGATGATACGCAGAGGAGTTGAGTAGTACGCGAAGTAAGGCAGTCCACAGAGTAGGGAAATTCGCGAAGGATCTGGAAGGTACACGAAAACAGTAGTGATACATGGAGGAGGTGATCCATGCACCATACTCATTACTCAATATGGGGAGGAGGTAAAGTGGTATGCAGGACACCCAAGGAATCTTGAAAATTAACCAAATAAGTTTTTGAAATTAATTACCATAACCTATCAGAGTGCGGGAAATTAAATTACACATGTGGGTGATAAACGGAGTTCAATAGAGCATCCATTTATAGTTGAGGATTTAAGATTTAATGATAAACCATAAAATCAACCTTTAAGTAGATAAAATGAGTGAAGATTCTTCCAATGAAATGAGAAAGGGGGAGTCTTCATAAGTGATCTGAGGGACGCATTTCACTTTCCCAAAAACTGTGTAAAGGCAGCGCGTCTGGCATAGAGTGACTGTGCTGAACACTTGTAATCCATGACTTGTGAAGATTACTGGTTTTGGTATGATTGACACACTATCAGTGTATGCTCTTTGGACATAGCACTTAGTGGTGAACCAAGTAAAATTGTTGTGTCATTTCTTTTCATGTGATTGTTTATTTTCTTCACTTCCTCTTTAGACAGGTTTAACAGGTTCCAACCAACGTGGGAAACAGATCCATCAGTTTAAAAGAAAAAGTTGACACCCTGATTCACCCACCCCCTCTCAGGGTGTTATAGGGTCCTTCAAGTGGTATTAGAGCTAGGTTTCTGGTGTTTAATATGTCTTCTGATGTCATGTAGAATCCATTCAATGTTAGGGGAGCTCCCATATTTAATGGAATTAATTTTCAGATATGGAAAAATAGGATGAGATCTCACCTAAGATCTCTTGTAATGGAAGTATTATTTACTACTTCATAGGGAATACAATTCACTGATCCTATAGGACTGTCAATGATAAATACAAACAGAAAATTTCTTTATGTTGATGAAAAAGCACATAATGCTCTCACTAAAGCCCTTTCTGATCATATTTATCTAAAGGTAATGAGTTGCACATATTCCAAGTCAATGTGGGATAAACTAGACAATATTTATGAAGGAGATAGAAAAGTTAAGAAGGTAAAACTTCAAGTACTACACAACATGTTTGATGATCTGAAAATTCACCCTGATGAGAATGCATGATCCTTTTTTAATCAAATTACTAAAGTTGTTGGATCAGTCTGAGGTCTTGGAAAAAAATAAAAGGAATTGATATAGTAAAGAAAATATTGAGAAGACTTACACCCATTTACAATGTAAATGTGTCATCCCTTGAGAAAATAGATCTCTCCAAACTCTCAGTGGATGATCTGCTGAGAAATATATCAATATATGAAATGAGAATCAAACCAGAAGAAGTTACAAATCATGTGATCAAGGAAATGGAATTCAAATCCATGGACAAAATAAAAGTTTTAGGAGATAGCAGTGATGGATGTAATAAGGAAAATACAACTCTTTCTCTTATTTACAAGAAGCTCAAGAATGGAATAGAGAAATTTGAAGGCAAGCTACCTATAGCTTGTTTTTGTTGTGGAAGAGTTGGGCACATTGCCTATTAGTGATCAAGAAAATTTTATGATTAATAGAGCGATGTTGAAAACTTGGAGAAGCCGTAGAAAATATTCTTTAAAAATAGAAACTTCAAATTTTCAAAGAAAGCACAGAAGAAGAGTTTTTTCTATGAGGATGAAGATGATGATAATGAATTCTACGAGGAAGAAGAACCAGAATTTAATACTGGAAACCATGCCTCCATGATGGATACCATTGAAAAGTTAGAACCATTGAAAGATAAATCTAGAGATAATCAGTTATCTATTAATTTCAATCCCAAGTTTCAACTTAAGGATGCTTTTTGCAAGCTTTAGAATAAATGTAAGAGATAAAATAAGTGGAAAACAATGGTGGAGGAATCATCAGAATATATTGATCAGCTAAAAGTGGAAAGTGAACAACTGGAATAACCGGTGAAAGTACAATCATCAATCCTTTAAAGAACTGATGATGTTGTGGAACTAAAAATCAGAATGAAGAACAAGCAAAGGTCATCAATGACCATAACTTGAGACTGGAGGAGAAGTCTAGGATCGTTGAGGGACTTGAAGAAGAAGTTATTACTCTGATAAGTAAACTCAAAAGTGAATCAATTTCAATAGAAGCAAAGAAGAAAATAAAATTTGGAAGGTTCTCAGATGATGAGCTTATATAGAGATAAAAACATGGTTCTAATGGAGTTGAAAAGATCTTGAGTGATCAAAGACCCGCATGCATGGAAAATAGTGTAATTGGTTGTGATGTCAAAACGTCAAATACTATAAATAAATTGAACCGTAATAAAGGAAATCTGAAAGTTATCATGTTGAAAAGACACTATAAGTGATGAAAAATAAACCCTTAAATAAAACTAAAAGGATAAATCAAGATTGTCCTCAAGTTTCTAGAAATGATAGATAGTCAAAATATTTTTTCGAGGAAGAAGTCATGAGGATAAATAGAAGTGAGAAAACATTTCCTCTTACGAAGTGTCAGTTTTGTGGCTATTTAGTCCATACCATGTCATAATATGAAGAAGCAAGGAGCTATATGAATGGGTAAGAGTTATGAGTTCAACAAAGGAGAACATATTCATATCCTACTTCTTATAGAGGAAATAATTTCTATGGATATTTTTTTCATTGTTCTAACTTTGTCCATAAATCTATGTATTGTAGGTAGAGGTATGAAAGGAGAAATTATTTCAATGATCAAAGACGATTCAATACTCGTCAACCAAACAATGTTGCTATTTCAAATAGGTTTTCTCCTCTAGAAGAATAATTTGAATATAAAGAACCCATGTACACAGAAGAAAGAATTGAAAGGCCATAAATGTCCTACACTCAATCCAATATCTCATGGAAAGAAAAGAGTAAAATTGAAAAATCCAATATTAAAGAAGTATCCCTGATGTTATTAATATTTTCATGACTTATTATATACTCCCTCTATAGAATTTATATGAAATGTGCATAATTTGTGTGAAATATTAATGTTTAAATATTAAATATAATTTTTGAGCACTATTTAAATTCATCCCGATTCAATATTTTTTAATGTTTTAATAATAAATATCACCCTACTAATATGAATTGTATGGTTCTTGTTTTTTAGGATTCCTCATTCAATAAAAAACATTTCATTAGAAGGGAAATTCGTCCAATTATTCCATTTGAAGGGTCATATGGTCTACACAAAAAGGGCCAAATAATCTATGAAGAAATTGGACCAGCCATCAATATTGAATTACTGGGATCAATAAATAAGTCAAAATACTTTAATTCTCTTACAAAGGTCTGGGGACAATTCAGTTCATCTTGGATAAAAATTTGAAGGCCCAAATCCAAAGACAAGAGGCCCAACTGATGAATTTAAATCCAGTCCACCATTATTTCCAGGAATTAAAATCAAGATAATATTCCTGACTTTTCTCCTGATTTACTCATAAAATAAGGATTTTATTTTTCAGTGTAAAATATAAGACATTTTCTGACAACTTTTTAGAATAAATTATTTTTATTTGAGGGCATATTCCTGTTCAAAAATCCATTCATATTTCATCCTTTGAAAAAATGTTGATAAAAATGGATAGGTGAAAAATGTTTAGTAAAATAGCCATATCTTCAGCTCCAAATGTCCAATGGCCGCCCAATTTTGAGGATTGAAAATAAACATAAATGTACACAACTTGGAAGAAGACAATATCTCGATATTCAGATCTCTTGATGGAAAAAATTGGTGATGAAAGTGGAGGAGAAGATTTGGAATGCAAACAGTCCACCTCCTTGGGCTATAAATACAACCCCCTCTTCTACTTGCATGTGGTTGACATTTAAGAAAAGAGGATCATATATTGTCATGAAGAAATCCTTTACAAAGGCTTGGGAGGACCTTACATACTCAAGTTTTCACTTGATATACCTTTCTTCATCTCTTTGTTTTCATTTTCTTTTGTGTTCTTCATTGTTGTAATCTTGTAAGTATTTTTTTATAATTCTGTTTTAATGAATGTTTCTTATTCAATATCTCCTATTCTCATCCACCTTCTGTAGTTTAATATTTATTTTCTTAAAATAGTTTAAATCAAGTTAAAACTCCTTCCCTTATTTTTCTTCCTCATTCAATCTAAAGTATTTTTTTAACTCTCTTCAATGATCGTGTGTGTGTTTGACGTACTACTATTTTCTTATACCATTCTTTTCACTTTATTTATAATTCTGCAACTTAAACATATTTAACTATATTAATAATCATTTCAATGGATGAGTAAATCTACCATTGGGGTGAGTTATAATTTGGGGATATTAAGTGATTGATAGCTTTTTCTCAATGAGTATTCTTTGAGTTAATATTGTTTATGCTGAACTTTATATGTCATGGATTAATGACATGTTTTGTTTAATATGTGGATTCTACGGATTATTATAACCACAAATACACTACAATAAAAAAGTAATGTTAATTATTAGAACCCTAAGTTATGTTATGGATTGAATTAAAGCTTTAACACTTGGGAATTCTGATCAAATTCATCTTGTGAAGTGGGTATTAATTTAATAAAATATAAATCAAATCCCAAGGATATTGTAAAGACCCGGAAATTCTGTGGAAATTTTTTTTCTTAATTACATGGGAATTTTACGAGTCCACAGTTTCTGACGGCGCTTGATTCCGAGGCCCGGTGTGCCCAGAATCAATTTTGGAAGTTTTGTTCGGGTACGTTAAGTAAACGTACATACAAGATTTTATATCTTTTGAACCAGTGCTCAGAATTGGAATCTGAGGACACCGATGAACTCGCAGCACCAATATTCGCTTAAGGAGACCTTCGCTGCAATTTCATTTTGTCGGAAGTGGAAGTTAATTTTTGGGAATTCTTAATAAATTAAATAGAAATTATTTGTGACATAATTTTTATTTAGGTGGTGGTTAATTTCTCCAAAGTGAAGTTGGAGGTGGGGACCACCCCCACATAACCTCCCAAGGGAGGATATTATGTGGTGGGGCTCACACGAGCATCTAACGCTTCAACTCCCCTTGAACTCCTTGAACCCCCAATTAAGGAGGATGAAACTCTATTTAATTTGGAGCCTCTTCATATCCTCCCTACCATTTAATGAGTCAACCCATCTTTTTAATTGATGGGTGTGACTTAATGAATTTGAATCTCTTTGAATTCATTAATCCATCCTTTTAATAAGTGGTGTGATTTTATTTTATGGGGTTGGAAATAATACCTGGGGAAGCTTTGGAGAATTGGAAGGAAAGCTTTCTTCCCATGAAGAACACGAAGAACTTCTCCAACGGCCTCCATCTGCATTAGAGGAGTAGACGCCGCCCGCGAAGAACATCGCCAACGACGACGTCATCTCCTCTTGACGTCAACGGAATGATGCCGTCTTCCTGTGACTCCACCGAGCAAGCACCGATTACGAGGTAGGGGTTACTTTAGTGTTTGATTCTACCCTCCGTTAAACATCGTTAAGTTTGTGGAATGATGTGCCGATTGTTATCAATGTAACGAGGAGGGTTCGGACCGCATGAACACGGCCCGACCCTCCCACTTTGTTATTTCCATTTGATGATGTCGGAGGTGGAGCCGAAAGGGCGTGGTGCTGTTGCACCGTGCCAGAGAAGAACCACAGCGGATGAAGACGCGCGACGTCATCGCACTGCACGGTGGACCACGCAGAGGGCAACAGGACCGCGGTGTCGTCATGCCACGGTGGAGGTGCGGAGGCGGCTGACCGAGCCGGCCGCCATAGAGCCGGACAGCGGGACGACCAGCCGGCCGGCTAACCGGCCCGCTGGAAGACCGCGGCGCCCGAAGGCGCCGCGTGGAGGGAGACCTCGGGCCGCTCGGTTGGGCGAACCGGCCGGCCACCTGCTGGATAGGATGGAAAACCGCAGCGCCCGCAGGCACCATGTGAGGAGAACCGCGGCCTGCGTCTGTGGGCCGTGTGCGCCGGGCAGAACAAGCCGGCTACGGCCGGCTGGGCAGGGGAGAGGCAGCGCCGCTGGGCGAACCGGCCTGGCCCGCAGCGCGGTGCGGGTCTACAGGTGGGCCGCGCCCCACCAGGCCAGGTCGGACCCACCAAACTGGGCTGGGCTGACCCCACAGTCAGGTCAGACCTGCCAAGCCGGGTGGGGCCAACCCGCATCCCACTGGGCTTGACGGCCCGGGCTCGACTTCGCTTAAATGCGAATATCTTCAAGACCGTGCATCCGATTGATGCACCATCTGCTGAAATAGGACCCTCATGACGAGGCGGTCCTTTTTCAATACTCTAAGCGAGTTTTGAAAAAAATTGGAAAATGGACTGGTTTGGATCGAGTATAAATCCAACCAGGCCCCTGGAACGGAAATGCCAATAACTTTCAGACCGGGCATCCGATTGACGCACCGTATGTCACGTTGGGTTCCTTTTGATGATACAGAACTACGAAGTACATAAAATCGAGACTTCATGATAGTTGATGTATCAACACTTGAATCAAGGAGCGGGCCCTCCAGGAATCGAGCGTGCTGTGTGCGAGAACCCTAGAGCTGGCTGCGACGACTATTGTACAGGAAACCTACATGGGTTAGACAGCGATGACTACTGTACCAGGATCCTCTATGGGTTAAAAAATGATGACTACTGTACCAGAATCCTCCATGGGTTCGACAGCAATGACTACTGAACCGGGATCCTCTGTGGGTCTGATAGTTCTGACTTCTGTTCCTGTATCTTGTGTGGGTCTGACAAAATAGCTGGTCCTGTATCCTATGTGGGTCCAACAGCTTAGCTGGTCTTGTCTCCTATGTGGGTTCGATAGCTTAGTTGGTCCTGTATCCTGTGTGGGTCCGATAGCTTAGTTGGTCCTGTATCCTGTGTGGGTCCGAAAGCTTAGATGAATCAGTGACTACATCTGATCATCTCCATCACTCTACGAAAGATGTATACCTTTGTGAGTTGAGTCTTGTATTTTAATCATTATCATCGATGTTATTGACTTTACTTCCTATGTGGACTGGGTTGTGCTTGGGATCGAGAGTTGGATCCGAACTATGATTGGTAACTTAGGTATATATATGGGAATATACCTAAGTAGGTTTGGTTGATACTTCGTGATTGTATCTTTCTTCTGTGGTTTATCCTTCGTGGATTATGGGAGACCTTCGGGGGTCTCGGGGTCCCTACTGAGTTTTGTTATACTCACCCCTACATGGGCTATGCCCGCACTTCATTGTGTTGGTTGCAAACGATGCAAAACACTGATCGAGGTAGAGAGTTGTAGTGATGGACGGTACCCAGAGGTGGACCACTTGGAAAAACGTACACGGAGTGGACAGATGGACCTGGGGTGCTGAGGAGGCCATCTGTACCCACCCTTCAGGTGGGATTCTCATAGGATGACTCAGTAGTTGCTGTTTTACCTTTCTGCAGTTGTACTATATTTTCATTTGTTTTTACTTTACTGCTGGGCTTGTATTTCCAGCCCCCTTTCCTTTCAGCACTTTCTTTTGTATACATATTTACTTAGTGTTTACTTCCAGGTGCGTACTCTATTGTTTTTTTATTTATTAAAGTAAATGCCTTCCCTTTTTATCGGGATTATGCCTTTGGTGCTAGTCGCCAGCCCCTAGCCTATGGAAGGCGGGCTTGGGGTAGTCACGACACGGGCTCCGAGGATGGGTCGTGATAAATTGGTATCAGAGGGGTCAGTTCTACCGCATAACTTAGACTCTGGTTCTTTTAACAGCAATAATATTTAGTGTTTTGGGTGTGGTTATTAGTTTAGGGAAACTGGTGTTGGTGCGGCGGCTGATGTATCCATACACTAGGACTCTGACTTCTGATATCCGACTCAGTGCACGAAAACACTGATTGCGTGTGTGCTTCCTTTGAAAAAGTTTTCTTCATGATTACTTTGTGTAAGCTCACAAGGTATGCCGTTTTAACCGTGGCGCACCTATTTCTTTTCAAGATGGCTCCACTAAGGCATCCAGCTAGGGTTCCGAGTTTCATACGAGATGGTAGCCCATCGAGCGACGAGGCCTCGGTGCAGGTCCCCATCACAACAGAGGTACCGGTGGTACCACTACCCGCTGGGCCACCGATACCACCAGCTCCAGCAGTAGAGAGTGCACACCTTCTGAGTGCGTTTCATGAGTTCCAGCACCAGAGGCCACCCAGGTTCCGGGGAGAGACGAACCCACAAGAAGCTGAGGATTGGATGGAGGCTGTTGTGAGAGTTTTCAGATTTTTAGGGACACCAACTGACCTCATGGTGATCCTTGCCGTGAGTATCCTACATGCAGCAGCAGACAGATGGTGGAGCCTAATGCTCCAGGTGCATGACGAGGAATCATTACTCTAGAAAGACTTCGAGAGTCTCTTCCGATCATAGTTTGTTCCAGCCACCCTTCGTGCGGTGTGAATTTAAGAGTTACTTCATATGCAGCAGGGCAATATAACAGTAGCTCAGTACTCAGCAAGGTTCACCGACCTCTCGCGCTACTCCACGAATATGGCGCGTGACCCATTCTTCAGGGCCCGAACCTTCGAGAAGGGACTCATGCATGAGATCAGGGCTTCGATGATCCCCCTCAACATCCCGACATAGGCGAGGGTGCTGGAGAGAGCCCTTATAGTGGAGAGTTTTCTCGTTGAGCAGTCACCAGTGGCGAGACCCACCACAGGGAGACACGTAGCAGAGTCTTCTGTAACCAGCAGTAGAAAGATGACACAGAGGTCCAAGCGGACTAGGCCATCAGGTGGGCGTCCCCATGATACAGGTTCAGTTATGCGGGTCACACGAGATAGAGCCAACTATACAAGGAGAAGGTAGTGCTATGCATGTGGCGAGTAGGGCCACATGGCTCGAGACTGCCCGACCTGCCATGAAGATGAGCAGTAGACAGTAGAGGGACCTCCCAAATAGAGGTAGAGATTTGACCGTGGTGGTCTGCCGGGAGTAGGCGGATGTGGTAGAGGAGCTGGCCAAGCAACGGGTGGTGGACGACGTTTCGAGGCTCTACCACCACCACCACCACCAGGAGGTCCACCCTGACCATAGGGAGCTGGCGGACAGAGGCGGGCTCATCTCCAGGAAGTTGAAGCCTATGACCACGGCGCACCTAAGATGATTCGAGGTACTATATGTTTCTACTACACCCTTGCTGAAGTACTTATAGACACAGGTGCGAGTCATTCTTTTATTTCCACTTCCCTCGTTCGGAGCTCGGAGATTCTGACGGAGCTGTTGGCTCGATCCTTACATCTAGAGACTCCTACGGGAGCAGACTCGATGATTACACACTGGTTCCAGCAGTGTGAACTTACTCTAGGAGGCGAGAGATTCGGCTGGGATCTTCTGGTAGCGGCGTCGAGGCTTTATGATGTCATCTTGGGTATGGACTGGTTATCCACAGTTCATGCTCAGATTGACTGTATTAGGCGCAAAGTGAAGTGTATCCACATGGATGGGACCAGGTGCACCTTCACCAGTGAGAGGGGATCCTTTACAGCATATGATGGACTTACGCAGAAGAGGGGGTAGCTGATCACACATCAGTTGTCTAGTCTCATCCTCGGAGTGGTTGATGTGCGAAGTCTGAGTTTTCCTGTTGTGGTGGATCAGTACGTGGATGTTTTCCCTAAAGACATTCCAGGACTACCTCCTCATAGAGAGGTAGACTTCTACATTGAATTATACCCCAGGATAACACCGATATCTACTCCAGCATATCAGATGGCTCCCACTGAGCTTTGTGAGCTGCGGGTATAGTTGGAGGACTTGCAGGGGGAGGGATTTATCCGACCCAGTGTTTCACCCTGGGCATCTCTGATTTTGTTCACCAAAAAGGCGGATGGGAGCTTGCGACTGTGTGTCGACTACCGTCTCCTGAATCAAGTGACCGTGAAGAACAAGTACCCACTTCTGAGGATTGACGACCTTTTTGATTAGCTCAAGGGAGCATGATGGTTCTCAAAGATAGACCTCAGTTCAGGCTATCACCAGCCTAGAGTTCGAGACGAGGATGTGCAGAAGATGACCTTTATGTGTCGGTATGTCCACTACGAGTTCTTGGTTATTCCCTTAAGTGTAACCAACACTCCTGTAGTGTTCATGAGTCTCATGAACAGGATCTTCCAGCCTTACCTTGATCGCTTTATCATAGTATTCATCGATGACATACTGATTTACTCGACTACTGAGGAGGAGCACGCCTACCATTTGTGGGTAGCACTGGATAAACTCCAAGAGAACCAGATTTATGGTAATCTCTCAAAGTTCCAGTTCTGGATTTGAGAGGTTCACTTTCTGGGACACGTCATCTCAGAGGCTGGAGTTGCATTGGATCCAGCAAAGATCGAAGTAGTACTTGCTTGGGAACCAACCATGAGTGTGAAGGAGGTGCGAAGTTTCCTGAGACTGGCTGGGTACTATAGGAGATTTGTGCCAGACTTCTCCATAGTTTTAGCATCACTTTCAGCATTGAATAAGAAGGGGAAACCATTCGTGTGGTTAGATAGATGCCAGTAGAGCTTTCAAGAGCTGAGGCAGAGGTTGAACAGTGCACCCATCTTGAGGCTACCCGAGGAGGGCGTAAGGTATGTAGTTTACTGTGACGCATCAGGGGCTGGACTTGGGTGTGTCCTGATGCAGGAGTGAGCAGTGATCGCGTATGGTTCACGACAGTTGAGACAACACAAGTAGAACTATGCTACCCATGACCTAGATTTAGCAGCAGTGGTCTTTGCCTTGAAGATGTGGTGACAATATCTGATGGGAAAGCGTTTTACAGTCTACTCTGACCACTAGAGTCTCAGGTACATATTCTCACAGAAGGACCTGAACCTGAGATAGTGGCGATGGACCGAGTTCCTCCAGGACTATGAATTTGAGATAGTCTATACTCCTAGGAAGGGGAACATTGTAGCAGATGCTCTCAACAGGAGATCAGACATTCAGCTGCTAGGATAGGTGACAAAGAAGCTGACCATGTTGCAGATATCCTTTTTGGATAGAGATGGAGCATCCTTTCTGCAGTCTCTCACAGTCACTCCTCCACTTCTTCAGTGAGTCAGAGAGGCACAGTGTGGGGACATTGACTGTGAGACGCGACATGCTCAAATATCCTCAGGGTAGGCACTTGATGGGTTTTATGAAGGTGGGGAGCATGTCATCCTCTTCAGAGGATGTACTATGGTACCAGTTGCACTACAGGAGGAAGTGTTGAGGGAGTTCCACACTTCCCCTCTAGAGGTACATCTAGGAGTGGCGAAGATGTATCAGGATCTCATACGATAGCACTGGTGGACAGATATGAAGAAGGTAGTTGTAGAGTTTGTCTCACGATGCCTCACTTGTCAACAAGTCAAGGTGGAGCACCAGGTTCCAGCAGGCTTGGTTCAGCCCTTAGAGGTCTCAGAGTGGAAGTGGGATGGTATATCCATGGATTTCGTGATGGGGATTCCACGTACATCCAGAGGACACGACTCTATCTGGGTGATCGTAGACTGACTCAGCAAGTCGGCCCACTTCCTACCGATCAAAGAGCAGGGCTCAATAGAGAGCTTGGGATACCTCTATGTACAGGAGATCATACAGCTTCATGGTGTTCCATCAATGATCGTTTCTGATCGAGATGCTCGTTTCACTTCCCGGCTATGGAAGTGGTTGTAGGAGGCTTTTGGGACATAACTTCACTTGAGAACCACCTTCCATCCTCAGATGGATGGCCAGACTGAGAGGACTATTCATACCCTCGAGGACATGCTCCGTGCATGTGTCCTCGACTTTGGTCGTAGCTGGGATGATAATTTTCCCTTGGTAGAGTTTGCGTATAACAACAGTTACCACTCAACCATCAGGATGACACCTTACGAGGCACTGTACGGCCGACCTTGCAGATCACCTCTGTGCTGGAATGAACCGGGGGAGTCAGCACTTGTAGGACTAGAGATTGTACATGCTACGATGGAGAAGGTGCAGATCATCTAGGAATAGATGAAGACTGCACAGAGCAACACTACTGGAAAGCGGAATTTTCCCAACACTTGTATACTAATGGTTCAAAGAACCGTTGGTATATGTTATCTTTACCAATATTTTTCACAAACTTTTGGTAAAGATCTTGAACAAGTGACTTTTCCTAACGGTTTTATTAAACTGTTGGGAAAAGTGGGGAAAAATCACTTTTCCCAATGGTTTGATGAAATCATTGGGAAAAATGGGGAAAATTTTAGTTTTCCCAACAGTTTTATAAAATCGTTGGGAAAGATTGAGTTTTCCCAACGGTTTTTAAAAAACGTTGGGAAAAAAAGCCCCAAATTATCCAAATATAGGCAGCGACCTCCCCATGATTCCAGAACCCTTCCGCTAGTCTCCATAAGCGATTCCTTGGCAGATGCACTTCAGAATCGCCACCTCTTTCACTAGATCAGCAGCTACCAGGTTAGACTCCTTCCATATTTTATCAAGGATATAGTTCCACCTCTTATCAAGCATATCCTTCTATTATCAACGATTTCATTATTCCCAATTTTTAGGGTTTTTGTAAAATTTTATGATTGTTCCACGAATTATGTACTCAAATCCCTATATCAGTGTATGTACAATTAATGTTTTCATTACACATTTACATTTATAAGGGCATGGTGTCTCTTTATTGTGTTCTAATTTTAAAGATTCATAGTTGTTTTTTAATCTCAATGCTTCAAATATTATAGCTTCATGTATATGAACTAATAAGAAATTGTTTGTAATATTTATTGATATTATTTCATGAAAATCACTCCTTTCATTAAGATCATGCCAAACATGAAGATCTTGTTCATCTTAATTTTTGTACACTATGTGTATTACATAACAAGTATGTATCATGTTTCTATCAAAATCTATATATATATAAAATGACACACTGTTCACTTATCCTTTGCACAATAGAACATATGGAGTATCTTCTTGAACTTTGATAAATAATATGTGGTCCGTAATTAGTACTTCTTCCTTCTTCATGAAACTAATTCACAGAATGTCAAATTCGCAATATTAGTGAATATTAGTTTTTCTAATATAACCATTAATCATTCTGCCTTCGACATCATACATGTGTTATTCAATCACCTTTTTAAAACACAATGACCATTTTCATTGATTTGGGGTTCCTCAAAATGCTTGGGAAAATCAGAAAAATGCATGTATTGAATCATGTTTCTCATATGGTTTCATGGATACAAGTTCATCTCAAAAATCATGACTGCGTGGTTCAAATATCATGAGGACCATGAGATTATTATTCTTCACACAAATGAATTTGTTTTCCACAACTATGTGTTTTTGTTTTCACTTCTGATTTGGCCGAAAGGGGAGATTTGTGGTCATTAATCATGGTTGTGGGTGGTCATTTAGGATGTAAGATAGTATGACTTCATTTTACTTGATATATCCAATATTATTATTGATTTATGTTCAATTTGATTATCTTTAACAAGTGATGTTATTTAATAAGTTGTTATTAATGGTTGTAATAATGACGATATGGTATAAGGGTTCATATGGTGTGTATAAGGGTTCACATGGTGTGTATAATGGTTGACATGGTATCAGTGAACTCAAGTCATTAATTTAAGCCTTCATTCTCACTAGCATGTAAGAAATTAAATGATGAAAACCCATCCTCACATGATTTCTTACCTTAGATAGTGTCCAACATATGGAATACGAGCTTTTGAATTCATCAGTTAACCATGATCATATATTCCATTTCCCCCAAGATGACTGTACTAATATAACATTAGGGCCAACTAAATATGGTTCTCATTGTACGTTGTATATTATGTGTCCTTCTTGGCCAATACTCACTTTTATGAGGGTGGTGTGCTTTTCACTACCCATTCTGGCATGTGTAGACATCCATAAAAATGTTAGATAAGTCACAAGTTTAATTCAGTAATGTTGTTATCATTGACATACTTTATTAAGAATTTCAAATTTAAAAATAAATGTTTTTTTCTATACTTAATGAAATTAAATCTTTTTACAATCCATGAACAACCTATTAGTGTAGAAGCCTAAAATTTATTCACCCATGGGGTGTGCTTGACTTGGGGAAGTAATTGGGTAATGAAAGGTATGGCCATAGAGGTGTCAATAATGAGTTATTGAACACGAGTGAATGATTTAGGATGCCTATAACACATGATGGGACCTGAGGCATGTGACTCTTATAGACCTAATGAAAATGAATATAAATAAATTTTAATTTAATTTATGAGTACTTGTTCTTTACATTATTTTAATAGTTCACTACATCGAATAGAAACTTCTTCCTTTATCGTTTACTTAAGTGTAATTTCTATTAAATTTCAATCCTATTGAATTGTTTATGAAAAAATGACTTATATAAATTATTCTTACAGAATGGATAGAAGTTGGATGTATGAAACCGATCGGATCTCAAGAAATTTTCAAAACAATTTGGAGAGCTTTATAGATTTTGCATTTCACAATGCTTCAGATAGTGGTCGCATACAATGACCATGTTCCAATTGTGTTGGTAGACCTTGGTTGAGCCGTGAAGAAGTCAGCTACCACATAAGCAAAAAATGGTTTTCAAGAAAACTACTTTGTGTGGTATCACAATGGGGATAAAATGAAATCTCAAATTGGTGATGATCGAAATGAAATGACTGGAATGGAGAATTTGTTAGATGATCAGTTTCCATTTAAGCGTAATCATGAAAAAGAAAGGATTTCAACTCAAGAAGACTTTCATGTGAGCACAACTGATGCATCTATTGAAAATGATGATATTGATAGGGTGAAAAAATTGAATGATGCTGCCACGACTCCAGTATATCGACAGTGCGATAAAATGAAAAAGTTGGAATTTTTAATACGATTGTTTCATGGGAAAACTATGTATGGGATTTCTAATATAGCAATCGATTACATTATTACCCTCTTAAAGGATTTACTTCCAGATGATGCAGATATTCCCTCAAACCACTATATGGCATGGAAGTTAGTTGAGGAACTTGGATTTTCAAGAAATAAAATTCATGCTTGTCCAAAAGATTGCAGTTTATTCTGGGAGGAAATCGCTGAATGAAATGATTGTATAAAATTTGGTACATCCTGTTGGAAGTAAAAATCTGATGGAACACCATCCCGCATTCCACAGAAAGTAATGTGGCACTTTCCATTGATCCCCAGACTCCAGAATATTTTTATGTCTGATGACATATCAATAAAAATGAGATGGAATGATACCGAGAGAAATAAGACTAATGATGAGTTGGTTCATCCTACAGATGGATTTTCATGGAAGAGATTTGATGTTCGACATCCTAATTTTGCAGCTGACGTGTGTAATGTGAGGCTGGGTCTTTCATGTGATGGTTTTAATTCGTTTGGGAAGATTCTTACTTCGCACAACACATGGCCAGTTTTTATACACATTTATAATCTTCCCCTATGGCTGTGTATGAAAAAACCTTTCACTTTCATGAGTATACTCATATCTGGTCCTTCTGATCCCAGTATTGATATTGATGTATACATGCAACCTTTAGTAAAAGAGTTGAAACTTCTTTTGGGATGTGGGTGTGCGCACATACGATGCATGTTCGAAAGACATATTTCGGATGCGTGCTGCGCTTATGTGGACGATCAATGATTTTCTGGCTTATGAAATGATGTCTAGATGGAGAACGAAGGGAAAACTATCATGTCTAGTTTATATGAAGAATACATGATCCAGAAGACTGAAACATCGCTGTAGTTTCAGTTTTATGGGACATCGACGATTCTTGAAAAAGGATCATCCATATAGAATGAATCGTCGAAGATTTGATAATACCATAGAGACCGATGATCCACCTCAGTGTATGTCTGGAACTGACGTGCTTAATGAATTGAAAGATTTCAGTTTTTCATTCGGGAAGGGTCAAATGAAATCTGGAAAGAGAAAGAATGTTTCCACTGAAACCTGTTACAATTGGAGGAAGAGGAGTATCTTTTTTGATTTGCCTTATTGGTCAACCAATTTGTTACGTCATTGCTTAGACGTAATGCATATTGAAAAGAATATATGCGAAATGTTGCTTTTGGTTCTTATAAATGTCAAGGGGAAGACAAAAGATGATTTACGATCTCGACATGACTTGGTGGATTGGGGCATCAGACCAGAATTGCATCCTGTGCGTATCAGTGAAAATAAATGGCAACTTCCATGTGATTTTTATGTGATGACACCTATGGGAAAAAACAATTTCTCGAAGTATTAGAGACTATTAGAGTTCCTGATGGCTATTCAAGAAACATATCTAAATGGGTCAATAGAAGAGAGTTGAAGCTAAAATCTTTGAAGACTCATGATTATCACATTCTACTGCATGAGTTTCTTCCAATAGCAATCCATTATCTTCTCTCCAATAATGTAAGGGTGGCTGTTATTCGGTTGTGACATTTTTTAGAGATATTTGTGCTAAGAATTTGTCCAAGTATTTCTTGCAAAAAATGTTGACAGATGCCCCATTAATTTTGTGTGAGTTGGAGAAAATATTTCCTCCATCATTTTTCACATGCATGCTGCATCTGACTATCCATATTCCTACTGAAATACTTCTCAAAGGACCTATTTCTTTTCATTGGATGTATCCAACTAAAAGAAATATGTTCACATTAAAGTCTTATGTCCGAAACAGAAATCATCTTGAAGGTTCTATCGTGAACGGTTACCTGACTCAAGAATGTATGGATTTCTGCTCGATGTATTTGTCTGATCTTACTACAAGATTGAACAGACCAATGAGAAATGAAGAAGAATAGTATGAGAAAATTGAAACCCGTTTTCCATCACTTCCTCAAATAAGAGGAATTCCTGAATCATATACATTGAAGACATTAAGCCATGAAGAGTGGGAGATGGCACATCGCACAGTTTTGTTCAAATGTGATTTGTTCGATGACTATATCAGGTAACTAAATTGATTATGTATATCTTACAAATATATCTGTTAAACTATTCATATTTTTTATCTATAGGGAACATAAAACAATGATAAATAGGAAGCATCGTTCTTTATCTTTGAGAAGGAGAGAGACTTTGCATAGCAAAGAGTTTTCTGCTTGGTTAAAATTGAAGGTAAAAATATTAATGTTTAAAATAATTATATCAATATTTAATTAAGTTTAATAGTCATTTATATTGCAGGTATTGATTTTTTCTGCTGACTCTGTCTCTGAGGAAATAAGATCTTTGGATTTTGGTCCTAATACCGTGGTTCGTGACTGTAAATCAATTGTTATCAATGGGTACAAATTTATTGTCACTGAATGAGAAAAAAACATGAGAACACAACATGATGATGTTATGGTTACTGCCACAATAGATTGTTATGCCAGTGCATTAGATAGTAGACCCCAATTTGAAAATGTGGGTTATTATGGAGTTGTTGAGAAAATAATAATAATGGGTTATTACTCTCATGGACGAGTCACAATGATGAAATGCCATTGGTTTGATTCGATGACAAGACATGACACATTTATTGATTATTGTGGATTTAGAGTAATTAATATGACTTGCACTCTTGCTACCAAAGAACCATATGTGTTGGCATCAATGGCTAAACAAGTTTTTTATGTCAAAGACCAACTTCGACCTGAATTTGGTGTCATAGTTGAAGTAATTCCAAGACATATTTTTGATGATGGTGATGATGGAATTGAGACCATCCCTAGTGCCATTGGAACCAATCCATTTATTTCTTTTGATGACTCCAATAGCTCAATTGTCAGAGTTGATTGTGAACCTGAAGTTGTGGTTGAAAATATATAGAATCATTCATACATGTTCTCAATTCTTTTGGTTTACCTCGAGTTGGGTTGTTAAGGTTGGTAATATTCAAATTGATTTAGTATTGATCACAAATATGTTTTAGCTAACTTGACCGTTATGTGAATTTTCAATGTTTATTGGTTGCATTTTTATTTGAATTGCATTTTATAATTTGGAATTGAACTGTATTCAAACCTAGTCAAACAATATTTCTAACTTGGAGAACATTACAACTTGTATGATTTATTAAATCCATTCAATCTCTTCTAAAAAAATTGATAGATAAATTACCAATGAATCCCCCTATTCCCTAATATATTTAGTTTTTTGGGTTACACATTAGTTTCCTTTTTCTAATTAATTACATATTTGTTTTCAAAAACAGGAAATGAAGCCAATTGAAGAGAGATGAAGGAAAAAAATGATGGAGAACAATCATCGAATGACGGAGTTGGGAATTCTATCATTAGTGCCTGTAGTGAGTACTTTATTTCAAATTGATATATTTAAAGAATATATAATGTCATGTGATTAATTTTTTTGTAAACATTTTTGTAGGATCCACCTATACGTCGACAGTTATTCGACGAGGAGCCTAGTACTGGTCCTAGTACTCAGGCCGGTGGTACGAGGAGGGTTCATACCAGAGGTGGACAAGCAGCTGCGCGTACCCGACTAGACCCTTCCCTTCCCACTGACATGTCATACTTCCCACATTCTGATCCCGATGTGTCGTTAGGGACACACAAGATATTTAGTCCTCCCATGTTTTCGCTACCTTCTGCATCTTCTGGCCCTCATTTTCACATCCCATGATGATTCCCAATCCCCAGTCAGAATCTGGTCAAACAACTATCCCATCTTATTTTCCTTCTACTTTTGTCACTTCGAGCTTCTATATTCCATCGTCTTCGACTCCTATTCCACCATAGGGTGTTCCATCAGTTTCTGTGGATCCAGTGGCGCTCAACGATCATACCGGAACAAGTATATTTATAGAACCCTAACAAATTTTTATAGCAATATTTATTTTCATTATAACATGTTTTGATAAAATATTTGTTTTTATTTCATGAAATATACATCTAATGATAGGAGTCGTGGGCGGGGGCGTACATGCATGCGTCCAGTGTAGAACTGCCGCACACAGGTTATGGTGGATTATAATGAAGACAACCAAATGGTTGAGAAAACAGGGCATCAATGTCAGAGTTTTTTGGAGACACTTTCCAAATACTCTGACATCATTCCTGTTAGCCCGCTATCATGGAGACATTTGCCACATGAGGTCAAAGATAGAGCTTGGGCAGTGATATGGGTAAAAAAATCTGTTCTATTTAATTCCATGAATTATTTTTGTATTTATATGAATTAATATTTTGATGTCAGCTTTGATTTAATTATCCCGATGGTGAGGGTGCACGACCAGAATGTCTAAAGGATTTGGGCGAGATTTTGAGAGACTACAAGCATGAGTTGTATATTGGCTGGGTTGCTAGCGTTGGAACTGAGTTAGAGGCGGTACCAGTGGTGGATGATTATCCTATAGAGCAGTATCGTCAGATGATTACTCATTGGACGAGTACCCAATTTAAGGTATTAATTACATTTGAGGTATTTAAATAATAACTTTCACGTTTTGCATTAATACTATCTATTTCATTTTTGAATTTTATTTAGGAATCATCTGGAAAAAATAAAAATAACATTGATGCAAAAAAATACCTCTACACACTGGGACACACTACGATGCCTGATCATGAGAGGAAGTAGGTATGACAATTGTTTATAAGTTTTCTTTACGACTTACACTTTCTTTTGTTTCCTCAATTATTTAATAGTTTGCTAAACTTTTCATATAACTTTAGTTTTCAATGTTATTGCAGAGGCAAATAAAAAATATTGAAGGAGGTGTGCCTCGAGCAAAACTGTTTTGCTCGAGTAGACGGAAAAAGGATGGAAGTGCCGTCAACGAAGCGACTCAGCAGCAGATTGTAAGTTTTAATCGGTTGAATTTATATTTTAATATCTATTTTGTAACTTAATGATATATTTATATTTGTAACATGATACTTTAGAGGCCCTCGATTCCCAAGAACCAGACAATTTTGGGCCAACAGATCACTTACATCAGGTGTTGGGAGAGGAGCATCCTGGCAGAGTACGCTGCCGACCTAGGATAGCCCCAACGAGGTATTGGCCCTCCTAAGGTATGAGCTGTAGTGCCACCGAGCTGCAGCAAGTTAGGGCACAGGCTGAACAGGCTGAGAAAAGGGCCACAGAGACGGCAAAACAGTCTGTTAGGGCAAACAGTGCATTTATGAAATTTATTGAAGTTCTATGTCCAACACTTCCAGCAGAGGCCAACCCAGCTTTTGATGAATATATGTCGTCGATATGTTCTATATATGGTACACCAGGTGGCAGTTCTAGTGGTGTTCATGACAATGTCCAGCTTGACGATGATGATGTTGAGAAGTCTGATGTGGAAGAGGAGGGAGAGGAGGAGGGCGAGGCGGGTGGCGAGGGTGAGGAGGAGGGTGAGGGAGAGGAGGAGGGCACTGAGGAGGGAGAGGACGATGATGGGGATGAGGACAAGGGTGATGATGATGGTGATGATGGTGATGGTGATGTGGGACAAATTGATCCATTACATTTTTTACTAATATTACTGAGATTTGATATTTAATCTATTCTAGTTGTTGGTTTTATCTAGAATCATAGTATAGTATTGGAGTTGAGTTATTTTTATATATTATCTTTTTTTATGGATGTTGTTGTCTTTTAGTGGTTGTGTGTTTGGGAACCCCCCTCCTTCATGGACCCTGGACAACCCCCACCATCCTCATTGGACCCCGGACAACCCTCCAGATAGCCCCCCCACCATCCTCCTTGGTCCCCGAACAGCCCCCCAGACAACCCCCCATAAAACCCCCCATACAGCCCCCCACCCTCCTCCCTGGACCCCAAACAGCCCCCGGACAGCCCCCCGAGACATCCCCCCGGACAGTCCCCCGCCCTCCTCCTTGGACCCCGGACAACCCCCCGAACACCCCCCCAGACAGCCCCCCGCACAGCCCCCCACCATCTTCCTTGGACCCCAGACAGCCCTCCAGACATCCCCCCAGACAGCCCCCCGAACAACCCCCGGACAGCCCCCCACCCTCCTCCCTGGACCCCGGATAGCCCCCGGACATCCCCCCAGACAGCCCCCCAAACACCCCCGGACAGCCCCCCACACAGCCCCCCACCCTCCTTGGTCCCCAGACACCCACCAGACAACCCCCCGGACAACCCCCCGGACAGCCTCCCCACCCTCCTTGATTTCATTTACTACTAGAAAATATATAATATATATTTTATTTATTTTCATAATTATAATCAATGTAAATCACATTTACACATCTAATCAATATCATAGATTCTTGGTATGCTATAAAAGGGATGTATTCATTGGGCATGACATTATTAGCTCTTAAATGTTTCATAGCATGATAAACTAAAATCTATTCCATACTAAGAATGATATAAAAATATTCTATATGAATGTCCACAAGATTTAAAGTAAATACCATTCCACTAATAGACACACGAGGATTCTCATAAATCATGTTTACCTTAATACTTCCAGAAAGATTTTTAGTAAAAGTTTTATCTTCTATTAATTTTCTGATATTCTCATTTTAAATGTAAATTTTTCATAAATAAATTAATTTAAAGACCCATAGTCAAATAGTGTATTTGAATAATGTGAATAAACAACTAGCATACCACTCTAACTGTGTCTCTTTTGTTTAAAATGGACAGGATTATAAGTGAAAAGAACAACTGGCATACGGAAAACTGACCAAACACATTCGGATTCTGTTGATAATTTATCACAACTATCCATGGGTCATATGTGACTTGTAAGAGCCAACCCAGACTCAATCCGAGGCACGGTGTGGCTGGGATCAGTCTAAGTGGCTCCCCTTTGTTTAAAATGGACAACATTTTAAGTACATACAAAAAACCGACCAAACGCATTCTGTTTCCATTAAAAAATTAGGAGAACGATCCATGGGTCATATGTGACGTGTATGAATCAACCCCGCCTCAATTGGAGACGCGGTGTGGCCGGCACCACTCAAAGTGTCTGTCTTTTGTTTCAAAAGGACATCATTTTAAGTGAAAAACATCAAATGGAATACGGAAAACTGACCAAACACATTCAGATTGTGTCTATACTTTAGCACAATGATCCATGGGTCATATATGATGTGTACAAGTCAACCCAACCTCAATCCGAGGCGCGGTGTGGCCGACACCATTCATAGTGTCTCTCTTTTGTTTAAAATGGACAGGATTATAAGTGAAAATAATAACTGACATACGAAAAACTGACCAAACACATTAGGATTCTATTGATAATTTATCACAATGATCCATGGGTCATATGTGACATGTACGAGTCAACCCCGCCTTAATCCGAGGCACGGTGTGGCCGGGATCACTCTAAGTGGATCTCTTTTGTTTAAAATGGACAACATTTTAAGTTCATATGGAAAATGGACCAAATGGATTCTGATTGTGTTGATACTTTAGCACAAATATCCATGGGTCATATGTGATGTGTATGAATCAACCATTCCTCAATCGGAGACGCGGTGTGGCCGACACCACTCAAAGTGTCTATCTTTTGTTTCAAAAGGACATCATTTTAAGTGAAAAACATCAACTGGCATACGGAAAACTGACCAAACGCATTTGGATTGTGTCGATACTTTAGAACAACAATCCATGGGTCATATATGACGTGTACGAGTCAACCCCACATCAATCCGAGGCGTGGTGTGGCCGACACCATTCACAGTGTCTCTCTTTTGTTTAAAATGGACAGGATTATAAGTGAGAAGAACAACTGACATACGGAAAACCGACCAAACGCATTCGAATTCTATTGATGCTTTATCACAACGATCCATGGGTCATATGTGACATGTACGAGTCAACCCCGCCTTAATATGAGGTACAGTGTGGCCAAGATCACTCCTATTGGCTATCTTTTGTTTAAAATGGACAACATTTTAAGTACATATGAAAAACTGAGTAAACGCATTCAGATTGTGTCAATACTTTAGCCCAATAATCCATGGGTCATATGTGACGTGTACGATTCAACCCCACCTCAATAAGAGACGCGGTATGGCTGAAACCACTCTAAGTGTGTCTCTTTTGTTTAAAATGGACAGGATTATAAGTGAAAAGAAAAACTGGCATACAGAAAACCAACCAAACGCATTCGAAATGTATTGATGCTTTAGGACAATGATCCATGGGTCATATGTGATGTGTACGAGTCAACCCCACCTTAATCCGAGGCACGGTGTGGAGGGATCACTCTAAGTGGCTCCCTTTTGTTTAAAATGGACAACATTTTAAGTACATACGAAAAACAGAACAAACGCATTCGGTTTCCATTGAAACTTTAGGAGAATGATCCATGGGTCATATGTGACATGTACGAATCAACCCTACCTCAATCTGAGATGCGGTGTGGTCGGTACCACTCAAAGTGTCTATCTTTTGTTTCAAAAGGACACCATTTTAAGTGAAAAACATCAACTGGCATATGAAAAACTGACCAAATGCATTCGGATTGTGTTGATACTTTAGAAAAATGATCCATGGGTCATATGTGACGTGTACGAGTCAACCCCGCCTCAATCTGAGGCACGTTGTGGCCGACACCATTCATAGTGTCTCTCTTTTGTTTAAAATGGACAGGATTATAAGTGAAAAGAACAACTGACATATGGAAAACCGACCAAACGCATTCAAAATGTGTTGATGCTTTAGGACTATGATCCATGGGTTATATGTGACCTGTATGAGCCAACCCGGGCTCAATCCGAGCCGCGGTGTGGACGGTATCACTCTAAGTGGCTCTCTTTTGTTTAAAATGGACAACATTTTAAGTACATACAGAAAACCGACCAAACACATTCGGTTTCCATTGAAAATTTAGGAGAAAGATCCATGGGTCATATGTGACGTGTATGAATCAACCCTGCCTCAATTTGAGACGCGGTGTGGCCGAAACCACTCAAATTTTCTGTCTTTTGTTTCAAAAGGATGCCATTTTAAGTGAAAAATATCAACTGGCATACATAAAACTGACCAAACACATTCGTATTGTGTCGATACTTTAGAAAAATTATACATGGGTCATATGTGATGTGTAAGAGTCAAACCCACCTCAATTCGAGGCGCGGTGTGGCTGAAACCATTCATAGTATCTCTGTTTTGTTTAAAATGGATAGGATTATAAGTGAAAAGAACAACTGACATACGGAAAACCAACCAAACGCATTCGAAATGTGTTGATGCTTTAGGAAAACGATCCATGGGTCATATGTGACCTGTATGAGCCAACCCGGGCTCAATCCGAGTCACGGTGTGGCCGGGATCACTCTAAGTGGCTCTCTTTTGTTTAAAATGGACAACATTTTAAGTACATATGGAAAACTGACCAAACGCATTCGGTTTCCGTTGAAACTTTAGGAGAACGATCCATGGGTCATATGTGACGTGTACGAATCAACTCTTCCTCAATCTGAGATGCGGTGTGGTCAGCACCACTCAAAGTGTCTATCTTTTGTTTTAAAAGGACATCATTTTAAGTGAAAAACATCAACTGGCATACGGAAAACTGAACAAATGATTTCGGAATATATGGATACTTTATCACAATGATCCATGGGTCATATATGATGCGTAAGAGTCAACACCACCTCAATCTGAGGCGCGGTGTGGTAGGATCACTCCTTATGTATGTATTTTGTTTAAAATGGACAAGATTATAAGTGAAAAGAACAACTGACATATGGAAAACCGACCAAACACATTCAAAATGTATTGATGATTTAGGAAAACAATCCATGGGTCATATACGACGTGTAAAAGTCAACCCTTCCTTAATCTGAGTCACGGTGTGGCCGGAATCACTCTAAGTGGCTCTCTTTTGTTTAAAATGGACAACATTTTAAATACATATGGAAAACTGACCAAACAGATTCTGATTGTGTTGATACTTTAGAACAATGATACATGGGTCATATGTGACGTGTATGAGTCAACCCCACCTCCATCTGAGGTGCAGTGTGGCTGACACCATTCATAGTGTCTCTCTTTTGTTTAAAATGGACAGGATTATAAGTGAAAAAATCAACTGGCATACGAAAAACTGACCAAATGAATTTGAAATGTGTTGATGTTTTAGGAAAATGATCCATGGGTCATATGTGAAGTGTATGAGTCAACCCTGCCTCAATATGAAGCGTGGTGTGGCCAACACCATTCACAGTGTCTCTCTTTTGTTTAAAATGGACAAGATTATAAGTGAAAAGAACAACTAACATACGAAATACCGACCAAACACATTCGAAATGTGTTGATTCTTTAGGTCAACGATCCATGGGTCATATGTGACGTGTAAGAGTAAACCTGGGCTCAATTTGAGGCATGGTGTGGCTGGGATCACTCTAATTGGCTCCCTTTTGTTTAAAATGGACAACATTTTAAGTACATACGGAAAACCGACCAAACGCATTCGGTTTCCATTGAAACTTTAGGAGAATGATCCATGGGTCATATGTGACGTGTACGAATCAACTCCGCCTCAATCTGAGATGTGGTGTCACCGGCACCACTCAAAGTGTCTGTCTTTTGTTTCAAAAGGACGCCATTTTAAGTGAAAAACATCAACTGACATACGGAAAACTGACCAAACACATTCGTATTGTGTCGATACTTTAGAAAAATGATCCATGGGTCATATGTGACGTGTATGAGTCAACCCTGCCTAAATCCGAGGCATGGTGTGGTCGACACCACTTTAACTGTGTCTCTTTTGTTTAAAATGGACAGGATTATAAGTGAAAAGAACAACTGGCATACAGAAAATCGACCAAACGCATTCAGAATCTATTGATAATTTATCACAACGATCCATGGGTTATATGTGAGCTGTACAAGCCAAACCAGGCTCAATCCAAGTCACGGTGTGGCCGGGATCAGTCTAAGTGTCTCTCTTTTGTTTAAAATGGACAACATTTTAAGTACATACGGAAAACTGACCAAACACATTCGGTTTCTGTTGAAACTTTAGGAGAACGATCCATGGGTCATATGTGACATGTACGAATCAACCCCGCCTCAATCTGAGACACGGTGTGTCCGGAACCACTCAAAGTATCTGTATTTTGTTTCAAAAGGACATCATTTTAAGTGAAAAACATAAACTGGCATACGAAAAACCGAGAAAACGCTTTAGGAATATGCTTATACTTTAGGAAAATGGTCGATGGGTCATTTGTAACGTGTACGAGTTAACCTTGCCTCAATCAGAGGCATGGTGTGGCTAGTATCACTCCAGGTGTATGTATTTTGTTTAAAATGGACATCATTTCAGGTAAAAATATATGGTATAAAAAAAACAGATCAAATTATGAATTGAATTCTGGATTCCACATATAATTGTCATCTAAATTTTAAATTGAATTCTAAATGAATTATTTATGTTTATAATTATGTTATGAATTCTAATTTAATTATGGATGTGTATAGTTCCAGGATTCATTATATGTTAAATGTGTATGAATTTGTTCTCTATATGTATGTGTTAGTTGGTTATTGCATGTACAATAATTGTATATGTATGTGTTAGTTTATTTCAGGTATAATAATTGGATTGAAAATGGGAGGGAATGCAAAAAATGAGGCCTGTTGTGCAAATTGCAGACCTGCTGTGCAAATTTTAGGCTGCTGTTCAATTTGCACAGTATAGGCTATGCCAACGGTTTCAAACCGTTGGCATAGCATCTCTGTTTCTTTTTTTTTTACCATAGTTTCATTGAACAGTTGGTAAAAAACCTTTCCCAAAGGTTCAGAAACCATTGGGAAAGAGGAGAATCCTTGGGATTTCCCAACGGTTCAAGCCAAACTGTTCGGAAAAACTATCCCAACGGTTTGGCACAACCGTTGGGATAGGTTAGGCTTTCCCCACCCTATCCCAACAGTTCACAGTAAACCATTGGGAAAACCTTTCCCAACGGCTTAATTCCCTATAGTTTGTAGAACCGTTGGTATAACATATACCAACAGTTCTGCAGCCTTTACCAATGGTTCTGACCGTTGGGAAATACTATATTTACAGTTGTGCAGATATAAGTCCTATGCTAATAGGAGATGAAGACCACTAGAGTTCGAGGATGGAGACCACGTCTTCCTACGGGTCTCACCACGATGAGGTCTACGGAGATTTGGCCGAGGTGGAAAGTTGTCTCCATGATTCATTGGACCATTCCAGGTCCTCATAAGAGTAGGTGAGGTGGTTTACCGTCTGGCTCTTCCACCTCAGTTACACCAGGTGCATGAAATCTTCCACGTATCTCAGCTGAGGAGATACGTGCATGACCTGTCCCACATCATCAACCATGGGGAGCTGGACATCAATGATGAGGCAACATTCCTAGAGGTTTCAGTGGAGATTGAGGATCTATAGGAGCGGGTCCTGTGTGGATGGTCTATTCCTCTGGTTCATGTTCGCTGGCAGAACGGGAACCTCCAGGAGAGCACATGGGAGCGGGAGACTCAGATGCGTGATCAGTACCCCCATTTGTTCCCTTAGTGTATGTTGTAGCTTACGGGGACATAAATCCCTGAGGTTGGAGAATGTAAAGACCCATAAATTTCATGGATTCTTTTCTTAAATACATGGTAATTTTACGAGTCCTGAGTTTCTGATGACACTTGATTCCGAGGCCCGGTGTGCCCGGAATCAATTTCTGAAGTTTTGTTCGGGTACATTCAGTAAACGTACGTGCATGATTTTATATATTTTGAACCGGTGCTTAGAATTGAAATCTGAGGACACCAATGAACTCGCAGCACCGATATTCGCTTAAGGATACCTTCACCGCAGTTGCGTTTTGTCGGAAGTGGAAGTTAATTTTTGGGAATTCTAAATAAATTAAATAGAAATTATGTGTGACATAATTTTTATTTAGGTGGTGGTTAATTTCTCCAAAGGGAAGTTGTAGGTGGGGGCCAACCCCACATAACCTCCCATGGGAGGATATTATGTGGTGGGGCCCACACAAAAATCTAACCCTTCAACTCCCATTTAACTCCTTGAACCCCCAATTAAGGAAGATGAAACTCCCTTTATTTAATTTGGAGCCTCTTCATATCCTCCCTCCCATTTAATGAGTCAACCCATATTTTAAATTAATGGGTGTGACTTAATGAATTTGAATCTCTTTAAATTCACTAATCCATCCTTTTAATAAGTGGTGTGATTTTATTTTATGGGGTTGGACATAATACCTGGGGAATCTTTGGAGAATTGGAAAGAAAGCATTCTTCCCACAAAGAACATGAAGAACTTCTCCAATGACCTCCATCCGCGTTAGAGGAGTAGACGCTGCCAGTAAAGAATATCGCCAATGACGGCATCATCTCCTCCCGATGTCAACGGAACGATGCCGTCTTCCCGTGACTCCACCGAGCGAGCACCGATTACGAGGTAGGGGTTACTTTAATGTTTGATTCTACCTCTATTCAACATCGTTAAGTTGGTGGAATGATGTGCTGATTGTTATCAATGTAACGAGGAGGGTTCAGACCGCACGAACACGGCCCATCTCTCCACCTTTGTTGTTTCCATTTGATGATGTCGGAGGAGGATCTGAAAGGGCGTGCTTCTATCGGACCATTCCGGAGAAGAACCACGACGGATGAAGAAGCGCGACGTCGTCGCGCCGCGCGGTGGACCGAACAGAGGGAAGTAGGACCGCGACGACATCGTGCCGTGGTGGAGGTGCGGAGGTGGCTAACCAAGCCAACCTATATAGATCCGGACAATGGGATGACTGGCCGGCCCACTGGAATACCATGGCACCCGAAGGCGCCGCATGGAGGGAGACCGGGGCCCGCATCCGCGGGCCGCTCGGCTGGGCGAATCGGCCGGCCGCCTGCCGGCCGGGCTGGAAAACCACGGTGCCTGCAGGCGCTGCATGAGGAGAACTGCAGACCGCATCCACAAGCCATGTACGTCGGGCAGAACTAGCTGGCTACGACCGAACAGGCAGGGGAGAGGCGGCGCCGGGTGAATCGGACCGGCCTGCAGCGCGGGCCGGGTCCGCAGGTGGGCCGTGCCCCACTGGGCCGGGCCGACCCCCCCAGCCGGGTCGGACCCTCCAAACCGAGCTGGGCCGAACCCCTAGCTGGGTCGAACCCACCGAACTGGGTTGGGCCGACCCACCAGCCCACTGGGCTTGACGGGCCGGGCCCGACTTCGCTTAAATGCGAATATCTTCAAGACCGCGCGTCTGATCGACGCGCCGTCTACGACACTAGGACCCTCGCAACTAGGTGGTCCTTTTGTGATAATCTAAGTGATTTTTGGACAAATTTAGAAAATGGCCAGGTTTGGATCGAGTGTAAATCCAACCGGACCCATGGAAAAAAAATTCATAAACTTTCAGACCGGGCGTCCGATTGACGCGCCGTCTGTCGCATTGGGTTCCTTTTGATGAGACAAAACTACAGGATAAATCAACTCGATAATTCATGATATTTGATGTATCGACACTTGAATTGAGGAGAAGACCCTCCCGGAATCGAGCGTGCTGTGTGCGGGAACCCTAGAGTTGGCTGCGACGACTATTGTACAGGAATCCTACGTGGGTTCGACAGCGATGACTACTGTACCGGAATCCACCATGGGTTAGACAGTGATGAATAATGTACCAGATCCTCCATGAGTTTGACAACGATGACTACTGAACTGGGATCCTTCATGGTTCTGACAGTTCTAAATTCTGTTCCTGTATCCTGTGTGGGTCCGACAGAATAGCTGGTCCTATATCCCATGTGGGTCTGACAGCTTAGCTGGTCCTGTATCCTATATGGGTCCAACAACTTAGATGAATCAGTGACTACATATGATCATCTATATCACTCTACAAAATATATATACCTATGTGAGATGAGTCTTGTCTTTCAATCATTATCATCGATGTGATTGACTTTACTTCCTGTGTGGACTGGGTTGTGCTTGGGCTCGAGAGTTGGAGCCGAAATGTGATTGGTAACCTAGGTATATGTATGTGCATATACCTAAGTAGGGTTGGTTGATACTTCTTGATTGTATCTTTCTTCTGTGGTTTATCCTTCATGGATTCTGGGAGACCTTCGGGGGTCTCGGGGTCCCTACTGAGTATCGTTATACTCACCCCTGCACGGGATATGCCCTCACTTCGTTGTGTTGGTTGCAGATGATGGACAACACTGATCGAGGTAAAGAGTTGTAGAGCTGGATGGTACTTGAAGGTGGACCACTTGGAAAAATGTACACAGAGCGGACGGATGGACCTGGGGTGCTGAGGATGCCATATGTACCCACCCTTTAGGTGGGATTCCTAGAGGATCACTCAGTAGTTGCTGTTTTACCTTTCTGCAGTTGTAATAGCTTTTCAGTTGTTTGTACTTTAATGTTGGGATTGTATTTTCAGCCCCATTTCCTTTTAGAACTTTCTTTTGTATACAGATTTACTTAGTGTTTACTTCTAGTTGCGTACTCTATTGTTTTTGTTTATTTATTAAAGGCAATGTCTTCCCTTTTTTATCAGGATTACGCCTTTGGTGCTAGTCACCAGCCCCTGGTCTATGGAAGACGGGCTTGGGGTAGTCATGACATGGGCCCCGAGGACAGGTCGTGACAGATATCATAAGATTAAATCCCCAATAATAAACTCACCCTAACATTTATAAATTTTTTAAATAAAAAATCATCCATAAATTATTTCATAATCTCTACAAACAAACTCCTCAATCAAAACATAATCAAATAAAAACAACCGACTATTAAAAAGTATCATCACTAAGGATTCGACCCGAGTGATTCTATACACATTAGAAGAGCACCAGAACCTTGACCGTCTTAATCTTTCTTCTAAAATCTATCTAAATGCCCCGTAGCCTCCCAAAAAAATCCCTTGAATTTGTTTGAAACTGAAATTGAGTGAACACTTTTCCAAATTAGGAGAAACATTAGGGACAATCAAATAATTCAATAATCAATCCTTGTCCAACCAATTGAATTAGATTTAGAAAATCCTAGGGAAAAAATACTTAAATAACTTTCTGTCCCTGATATAAATTACTAACCTCTTGGTATTCAATATCCAAATATAGTGGATGACTTCAAACTCAAATTGAGTTTGATTCATCTTCTCCCTCATTTCCACGAGCTATCCAGTGAGGATCTATATCTCTACATTAAAGAGTTCCAAGTGGTGTCCTCTACCATGAAGCCTCAAAGATTTTCTGAGGAACAAATCAAACTTTGAGCATTCCATTTCTCCCAAGATGACTTCTCCAAGTCATGTCTTTACTACCTACCTCCCAGTTCCATAACCACATTCAATGACATGAAGTGACTCTTTTTAGATAAATTCTTTCTTACTTCTCGTACTGCTTCTATCCAAAATGAAATAAGTGGTATTCGTCAATTCCCAAATGAATTACTCCATAAGTACTAGGAGAGGTTAAAAAATATTGTTGCAACCTGCCCACACCACCAAATACCTAACCAAATCTTGATCCAATACTTCTACGAGGGGTTATTAGCTATGGAGAGAACTCTCATTGATGTTGTAAGTGGTGGTGCTCTTGTTGATAAAACTCTTGCAGCTGCAAGAGATCTCATAAGCAACATGGCTACAAACACACAAAAATTACATACTCGAGCACATGCTCAATTCAAACAAGCCCAAGAGAATCAATCTATAGATCCCAACAAGATGACCGAGTGGATGAGTGAACTTACAAGTCTTGTGAGACAACTAGATATGGTAGCCAAAGCCCCAACCTCATCTTCTCCACAATCTCTATTCCCTAAACCTATAAAGAACTATGGAATCTGTAGCTCCCCATCTCATCCAACTGACACATGTCCAAACCTTCAAGAGGATCAATCAGATTAATCTGGACCAATGGAGCACAATGCAACATATGCTTAGTAGAACCCCAACCCTCAAAAATCAGGCTAGTTTGTTAGAAAATTCAACCAATCCCATTATGAGCCCTTATCCTCTACATATAACCCTAACTTGAGGTATGGAAATCCCATTTCTAATCCCCCTCAATTCCATCATCAAAATCCAAACCAATTACAATATGGTCAAGGTGGTGGTAACTTCCATCAACCTTATCCTTTTGTTTTTCAACCTCAAAGGAACAATCCTCCTCCTAGATTCCACTATCCTAGTGAGCCTTCCCAATTCCAAAACCAATAAAATTGCTTTCCCAAGAACCATAATCAAGTAAATCCCAATATAGGACAAGCATCTTCTTCCAAGCAACCATGGGAAATAATAGTGGAATATCTGGCCTCCTTTACCCGTTCCAGCCTTAAAAATATTGAAACCCAAATTGGTCAACTTGCATCCCACCTAAGCTAACAACAACCATCCAATTATTCCCAACTCCCAGCTCAACCATTACTGAACCCCAATGGTAATTTAAGTATAATTTTACTTATATTGGGAAAGAAAATTGATATGCCTAAAGATAATTCCTCCAACCTCCTCTTGAATGTTGACCTAGAAAATGAAAAGATAAAGAAACATGAAAAGGAACCTGAAGCCATTCCCTCACCTCCTTCCATTCCACTTAGGAATCCAATTCCTTTTCCTCAATCTATTTCTAAACCAAGGAAGTACTTTAAACCCGATCCTGAAATGCTCGACTTGTTTAGACATGTTGAAGTCAACATTCCCATATTAGATTCCATAAAAAAAATCCCTGAGTATACCAAATTTCTTAAGGAATTGTGCACCCATAAGAGGTAGCTTAGGACCTTCGAAAATGTTTCCACCCAACAGTCTATTACCATAAAGTGAAAAGATCCAGGGACCTTTATAGTTCCATGCCAAATAGGAAGTTACAACTTTAATGATTCACTCATAGACCTAGGATAATAGATAAATGTAATGCCCAAATCCATATTATCCAACCTTGGTCTAGGTCCCTTACATCCAACATGTGTTGTTATCCAGTTATCTAATCTAAGAACAACTAGTCCTGAGGGAATAATTGAAGATTTCCTTATCCGAGTAAATGATCTTATCTTCCCAAGTTACTGCTATGTCCTTGACATGGAAGGTGAGACAACTTGTTTCAAATATCCTATGATTCTAGAAAGACCTTTCCTTATAGCATCTAAAACCAAAATTGATTTCCATGCTGGCATCTTATCCATGGAATTTGGTGACCAAATGGTCAAATTTAATATTTTTCAATCCACATGATACCCATTAGAGAATAAATATGTATTCTATATCCATGATTCTGAAAGTCTCTCTAAGAGTGTGTTGAATCCCAAACCATCATGTTCTTCCTGTTCTACTAATAGAAGAGTTTGTGAAAATTGAATCCTCATTAACCAAGTCATAAATGGAGAAGTTTATGTTGACATTACAAATGAAAACTCCATTGATCTAAAAGATCTTGAAAACTCTTTAGAATCCCATCTCACATCTGACATCCACTGCTCCAACTTGGAAGGTAATGGGGAAAACGAACAAGCATGTTCATTTTTTGATTCAAATATAATTATCCAAAATTCATCATTTTCAATCCATGAATATGAAAATTCTGTTATTTTTGAGGTGAACCCTAAACCAATGTGTTTATATTGTCTCGATGGTAGTGATGTTTGTGATATTTGTTCCCTAATTAATAAAGTGGTCACTTGTGAGGTTGAAACTGACCATTCTTTGGCAAAAAAAATTGATATAAAGGATATTGAAAAACTTATCTAGTCTTATGACTCCACTAATCCCCATTAATATACATCGGTAAGTGATAAAATAAATGAGTCAAGAACAATTGGGATCTCATACTCTGGTTTCATGTTATCTGAACCTTACATAAATGAACCATCATAATTGAGACATCTTTCAGAATTTCCAAGAATAGAAAACCATAAATTTTTGGATAAAATCATTCCTCATGTTGAAGAACAAAGGGGGGATAGTCATATTATCTTTCCACCACCATTGAATTGTAAGAACCCAATCAAGGAAGGGGTAAATTATCCAATGAACAACCAGGAATCCCAAAAGATAATTTTTTCTGGAAGCATACTAGAGTTGAGAAAATATGGTGTCCACTATTGGACTATGGGTAGTCCACTGCAACTATCCATATGTAGACAAAATAAATGAAGCACTTCTTAGGAGGCAACCCATGTTTTCTTTTACTTTTATGAAAATTTAATTTCTCTTTAGTTTTTCATTAGATGAATAATGATTTTTCATTTTCAGGTAACATCCCACATAAGGCACATCAACTTCTACTAACCCACCACTGAATGGAGACAACGACCCACAAAATCCAAACTAGGGGGAACCTCTTTACCTTTAACTCTCTCTATCTCTTCCTACACCTACCTATTTATTCTTCTTCCTCTCTCTTTCATTTTTTACCACTTTATTCATCAAAACCCTTCTTTTTCTCTTTCTCATGTGGGTGTGTCATTTAAAAACTCTAAAAAAACTAAAAAAATAATAAAAAAAATAAAAAAAACCAAAAGAGTCATACTTACTCACTATATAGTTTTGAAATTTTTTTCAAACATTTTTGGGAGTCAAAAGACATGGTTTAATCTCAAAAATTTTGTGGTTTCTTTATAAATTTGGATAAATAATATTTTTTCAAAACCAACAAATTTTGAATGCTCAATTTTTTTGATTTGGAAAATTATTTTCCCCACCCATGAGGAGCAACATTTTCTTTCATGCCAAGGCCACCTATGGCCATCTTTTCAAAATGTGTGTTTTTCACCCCCATTTGTGAGTCTTGAGTTTATGGACCTTTGAGCTAAATTTCCTACTTTAGTGTGCATTAATATTATAGAGGTATTTTCTGAACCAAATGAGAATCACAATAGCCAAATATCCTCCCATTTACCTTACATTAATCCTCCTTTTGAAAGACCCTTCGATCCTATGAAAACATTTTCTTTAATAGCCATATTAAAATCCAATTACCTTATCCAACCCATTATCAACATGTATTTTCATTGCATAATTTTTTGAAATTTTAGTGTGGGGGGAATGGATTTCATTTTGGGTACCCTTTTTTTGATTTTAACCATGTTATCAAAGGCTTGAGGGAAAGCGTCAAATTAAGTGTGGGGGAGAGGTTATCCTTCAGTGGGGTTTGGGAATGTATATATTTCTTGTTCAAATGTTATTAAAAAGTGTTAAAAAATGATGAAAAAATCAAAAAAGAAAAAGAAAAAAAGAAAGGGTTGTGTCTTGGGTGGGTCAAAAAATAACTCTTCTTCAACCGTTGATCTTGTTATAACTATTAAAATTAGTGTCGCGTAGAGATCAATAATGGGTTGGGATATGAGTGTGAGATATGTTTCAAGTTCAAGTTTCGAAACAATATAAAAAAAGCAAAGAAAAGAACACTTATGTCATTGGGAGAAGTTTCATGGTTTGTAAATATTTAATCTTCTCATCCACTTCATATTTCCTTCCACTTTTGTGTATTATTTCACATTTTCATTCACCCATAAATTTATGTTTCCATTTACTTTTATGTATCATTTCAAAAACAAATGTGCATTGCTTTTTCCATGTTGGTGTTTTACCCCCCCTTTTTCCCTATCTTTTGGATATCATCTTCATACCATCCCCTTGCCACAGAAAAATCCCTAAAACAAGATATTGATTTTTGAGAACTTTAGGACAGGGAGTGGAAGCTGATATCTCTTACAAACTCTAAGTTTTTCACTTTTGGTTGGTGAATGAGTGGAGCTTCATAAATTAATTTTATCATCTTGAGAGGAGTAAGTTTTATATGCCACCATTTTCCAATTTTAAATTTGATCATGAAAAATTAATTGTTTTTGGAACATTGATTCTGTAACAACTTGTTGTGGAATTCAATATGGATGAGTGAAATTTTCTAAACCTCCCCTGATTGGGGAAAACAAAATTTTAATATTTATTGGTGAGTGAAAATGATTTTTTCATGTTTTTATATTTATTGTACATGAGGAAATTCATAAGACTATGTTTGGGGGAGTTGAATTTATTAATATTTTCATGACTTATTATATACCCCCTTTACATATTTTATATGAAATGTGAACAATTTGTGTGAAATATTGATGTTTAAATATTAAATATAATTTTTAAGCACTATTTGAATTCATCTAGATTCAATTCTATTTAATGTTTTAATAATAACTATCACCCTAATGATCTAATTGTATGGTTATTATTTTTTTAGGATTTCCAATTCAATACAAAACATTTAATTAGAAGGGATCTTGGGCTAATTATTCTATTTGAAGGGTCATATGGTCCACACAAAAAGGGACAAATAATTTGTGAGGAAATTGGATCATCTATGAAGATTGAATTACTGGGCTCACTATAGAAGTCCAAATCCTTTAATTCTCTTCCAAAGGTCGAGGGTCAATTCAATTCATCTTGGATAAAAATTTCAAGGCCTAAATCCAAAGAAAATAGGCCCAAAAGATGAATTTAAGTCCAACCCACCATTATGGATGGGAATTAAAACCAGAAAATTATTCTTGAATTTTCCCCTGATTTACTCATAAAATCAAGATGGTATTTTTCAGTTTTAAATCTAAGATATGGGCGGCCAACTTGTTAGAATAATTTTTTTTATTTTAGGGTATCTTCTTGTTCAAAAACCCATTCACATTTCATCCTTAGAAAAAGTGTTGATAAAAATGGATAGGTGAAAACTATTTAGTAAAATAGCCATATCTTTGGATAAAAAAGTCCAATAGCCTCCCAATTTAAAGTATTGACATTAAAAATAAATATCTACCACTTTAAAGAAGATAAGATATCTATATTCATCTCTCTAGATGGCCAAATTGGCAATGCAAGGGGTGGGGAAGATTTGGAATGTAAACAGTCCACGTCCTTGGGCTATAAATACAATCCCCTCTTCTTCTTGAATTTGGTTGGAATTTCATAAGAGAGGAGAATATATTGGTATGACCAAAGCCTTACCAAAGGCTTGTTAGGACCTTATATACTCAATTTTTCACTTGATAGACCTTTCCTCCTCTGTTTTTTTTCATTTACTTTTGTGTTCTTCATTGTTGTAATTTTGTAAGTCTTTTTTTGTAATTCTGTTTTAATGCTAGTTTATTCTTAAATATCTCTTATTATCATCCAAATTCTATAGTTTAATATTTATGTTATTAAAATAGTTTAAATCAAGTTAAAACTCCTTCCCTTATTTTGCTTCCTCATTCAATCTAAAGTCTTTTTTAACTCTCTTCAATGATCGTATGTGTGTTCGACGCACTACTCTTTTCTTATCCCGTTATTTTAAATTTCTGTATAATTTATCACCTTAAACATATTTAACTAGATTAATAATCATTTAAATGTCTGAGTAAATCTACCATTGGGGTGAGTTATAATTTGGGGATATTAAGTAATTGAGATCTTTTGCTCGATGAGTATTCTTTGAGTTAATATTGTGTATGTTGAACTTTATATGTCATGGATTAATGACATGTTTTGTATAATATATGAATTCCATGGATTATTGGAACCATAAATACACAACCATAAACAATTAATGGTAATGATTAGAACCCTAAGTTAAGTTATGTCTTGGATTAAAGATTTAACACTTGAGAATTCTGATCAAAGTCATCTTGTGAAGTGGGTATTAATTTAATGAAATATAAAGCAAAGCTCAAGGATATCATAATCTTAAATCCATAACAATAAAGTCACCAAAATATTTTTAAATTTTTTAAATCAAACATCATCCATAAATTATTTCATAATCTCTGTAAACAAACCCCCAATCAAAATATAATCAACTAAAAACAACTGACTGTTAAAAAGTATCATCACCGAGGATTCAACCAGAGTGCTGCTATACACATTATCAGAGCACCAGAACCTTGACCGGTTGATAGGTGACAATCATCTATGATTTCAATCCCTCAATGATACAAATAATATTATCACATGGATTATTGATAGCGGATGTTCATCCCACATGACGGGTAATGCATACCTATTAACGAATGTTAAGAAAAATGTTGATGGAACAATGAGGTTTGGTAACGATGGTGCTTTGAAGATAAAAGGCAGTGGAAGTATTGAGCTAGCTAATTGAGAGATGTAGAAAACTAAAGTCCTTTATGTGGATGGTCTGCATCACAATATTCTTAGTGTGAGTAGACTCTATGACCCAGGTATTATTCTGACATTCAATTAGAATGGTTGCACTATAAGAGGAAAGTCCGAGAATTCTCTCATGAAAGACTGTAGAATAGAAGGAAACTTATCTAAGGTTAAAAGAAAAGAGAACATTAGATACCTAACAGTTATAGATGAAAACAACTTGTGGCATCGGATATTGGGGCACATTAATCAGCAAGACATGGAAAAGATATCTAAGCTGAAGATAGTCATGGATATCCGTAATCTAAAGTGTGAACGAGAAAATACCTATAATGCTTGTATGTGAGGGAAACTGATATGAAGTTCCTACCGGCCAAAGAAGAAAAGAGAGTCTAATCTCCTTGACTTTATCCATACAGATGTATGTGGCCAGATAAATGTTGCTGGAACACATGGAGAAATTTACTTTGTTCTTTTCATAGATGATTATAGTAGAATGACATGTGTGATCATTATACATAGGAAGTAACAAGTGATTGATTGCATGAAAAAATATCGATGAATCACTAAGAATGATACTGGAAAAAAGATCAAAGTCTTATGGTCTGAAAATGGAGGGGAATGCACATCCATTGAATTTGAAAATTACCTAGAGAATAATGGGATACAACATTAGGTGGCTTCTGTGAGAACTCCACCTAAAAATAGAGTTGTTGAGTGTAGGAATCGATAGGTAAACAACATGGACAGAACTATGCTGACTGAGAGTCGTATTCCTTAACATTATTGGAAAGAGGAAGTTCAATCTCTAGTGTATATTCAAAACCAAAGAGGGTTATATATGGGTGAGACAAAGACACCATATGAATTGTGGCATGGAAAGAAGCCCTCCTTGAAATATTTTCGTGTTTTCAGAAGCAAATGTTTCATTCGAATCAAAGAAGGAAATCAAGGGAAGTATGGTGACATTGTAGATGAAGGAATATTTCTTGGATACTCAATGAAAAACAAATCCTACAAGTGTTTCAATAAAAACTTGGGAAGAATTGGGGAATTCAGTGATGTTAAGATCATTGAAGAGAAAAACATGAATGCTTCAAGGTATTTTTATGTTGATGTGATAGAAGATGAGAAAAAACGTGAACATGGAACAAATGATAATATAGAGGTTGAATAATATGTTCAAAAATCTTAGGATTCACATCATGATATTGGCTTAGAAGAGGAATGAGAAGAGGAAGCCATAGCTAGAGAGAATTTGGTCGAACCCCAAAAGAGAAATCAAAGAGAAGAGATTGATCAGTCTAATATTATCGGGGATCTAAATACACTTAAATAAACAAGGAGAATGAATAATAATTCTCAATATTAATTTCTATCAATTGTGTAACCATCCTAATTTAATGATACTGCAAAGGATGAGTCATGGGTAAAAGTAATGAATGAAGAGTTAGATCAAATTGACAAAAATCAGACTTGGGATCTTGTTAAAAGACCCAAAGGCAATAATGTGATTGGTACGAAGTGGATTTTCAAGAACAAATTCGATGAACATATAAATGTGATCATAAATAAGGTGTGATTGTCTATAAGGGATATTAACAAGTCTAAGGTGTTGATTTTGAAGAGACATTTCTCCAGTAGTGAGACTAGAGTCAATCGGACTATTTCTTACCATGACAATCCAAAGAGGTTATAAAGTATATCAAATGGATGTTAAGACAACATTATTAAATAGAGTATTGGAATAAGAAGTATACATTGAAAAACCCATAGGGTTCTTTCTTAGTAATGATGAAATGAAGGTTTTCAAATTAAAGAAATCTCTATATGTCCTGAAATAGGAACCACGGGCGTGGAACTCTTGGTTGGACTCTTATATGAAAAATCTTGAGTTTAAAAGATGAGGAGTGGATCACAATATCTATGTAAAGAATTATCAAAATGATCAGTTCATGGTATTGGTATATTTGGATGATATTATTTTCAGTGGAATCAGACATGGATTAGTGGATGAATTTTTCAATCACATGAAATCAAAATTTAAAATGTCCATGATTTGTGAACTCACAGAATTTTTATGGTAGCAGGTGATTCAGAAGAGGGATTAAACTTTTATTTATTAGGAAAATTATGCAAGAGAGATGCTAAAAAAATTCAACATGAATGATTCCAAACCAATGTCGACTTCGTTTGTGGTTGGAACAAAGAATGGGAAGCATGAGGACGAGACTTCTATGGATCCCACCATGTACAGAAAAATCATTGGAATCCTACTGTACCTAATGGAGACATGTCTAGATATTGTCTTTGCAACTTTCCTTGAGGCCTGATTTCAGAGTAATCCGAAGGAAGAACATATAGTGACAATGAAAATAATCATGAGATACATTCAGGGTACACATAATTATGGGCTATACTTTGCTGCAGGAAGAGATAGTGAACTATCCAATTTTTCTGATACTGATTGGGCTGGAAATGTAGTGGATAGAAAGTCCACCAATGATGGAGCATTCTATATTGGGATGAAATGGATGGTATGGATGACAAGGAAACAAGAAATTAAATATCTTCGTACCACTAAAGTTGAATATATATTCGCTACAAAGGAACACACTTAGTTACTTTGGATGAAGAAACAATCGACTTACATTGGTGATGAGGTGAAACAACCAATGGTGATTTACTATGATAATAAGAGCGCAATTGATCTTACAAAGAATCCTGTTCGGAATTCTTGTATGAAACATATTTAAATCAAATATAATTTCATCAAGGATAAAGTTAAACAAGGTATGTTTAAAATGAATCATGTGGGAACTAATGAGAAAGTGGATGATATTCTAACCAAGCCACTGGTAGTGGTTGTGTTTGAGAAACATCGGTTGAATCTCAGTGTTCAACTACCTCCTACTGCATAAGGAGGTCACAAAATTCCCCTCTCCCAAATTTTTTTAACTGTTTTAATATATTTTTGGAAGTAATGTAGGTTTATGGGGGAGATATGATCTAAGGGAGTATATTATTTTCTCCACAATGTTCTAATATTAGTCTTTGGGTTTATTTCCAATGGGGGAGAAATGGATAAATTCAATGTGGGATAAAAATGAAATGTTATGGTTGCAGGATGGTTGTAGGAGAATGGATAACTTCAATGGAAATAATGTGAAGGGAGGAAACAATTTTGTGTCATGAGGAAGCAGTTAGTGTGTTCATTCAAACACACGAGAACACAATTCATGTATTCCCTCTTGTTTTCTACAACGATCATTGCTCACATAGACACAGAGTGCTGGATGAGTTGATTCTTGCATCTCAATATTTAATAGTGGCGGGTGCTATATTAAATTTATCTAAATATTACCAATAAACCCAAAGGGGGATATTATTAGAACCAAGGATGTTATTTTCTAGAAATAGAGTATGGTTTGTGTTTTTTTTCAATCCTCTAATGGATGATCAGGTAGGTTATAATGAAATGGACCATACAGTTCAATACATAAACAATATTGAAGGTATCCCAATTTCTCATTGTTTTCCAAATTTTTGGGCCTCAAAATTGGAAGTTTGGTGTTGGAAAATAAAGGTTTTTCATATAGGAGTGAATGGTATGCAAAGCAAAAAAGAAAAATGAAAAAATTAGGGAACTGCATACCTCGGAACATGGACCGTGTACCATGTTCTAGGAATGGTTTGCAGCCATATTCCTGGAAGTGGAAACAGTACATGGATCAGTGCGTAGAACCAGAAACGATTTGCAACGACAGTTTGCAGTGAAGTCATGCGGTATGTGGAATGCTAAAGGTTTGTGAGATTGTTGAGGTTCTCAAAACAAGAGTGGTATGCGGTGGGGGATTATCGTATGCAGATAAAGTTCAGTATGGTGAAGATTGTACCACATTGAAAATTTGGGTAAATCAGATTAGAGAAATTTTTGGAGTTATGTGCCTATTTAAGGAACAGTAGTCCCCTTTGTTAAATTACGAGATTGAAGATTAAAATTTTGGGAAGAAATTCAGTGAAGTCTGAAGTGCTTAGTGGAGGACAAGACAATACACAAAGATAAATATCCACATAATGAAAAAGTTTGCAGAAGAGAGTATGGTTCCCAAAGGAATCTCTTACAGTATGTAGCGAAGTGAGGAAGTATACAGAGCAAGATGGTTTGCAGAGAATCTGAGCGGTATGTAGAGTAAGGCAGTCCATAGAGTAGGGTAGTTTGCAAAGGATCTAGACAGTACATGAAAACAGAATTGGTACACAAAGTTGGTGATCTGCAAACCATACCCGCTACTCAGTACGTGGATGAGGTAAAGTGGTATATGAAACACCCAAGGAAGATTGAAAATTAACCAAATTAGTTTGAAAAACTAATTACCATAACCTATCTGAGTGTGGGAAATTAAATTACATCTATGGGTGATAACAAGACTTCAAAAAAGCATCCATTTATAGTTGAGGATGCAATATTTAATGATAAACCATTGAATCAACCTTAAAGTTGATAAACTGAGTGAATAATTTTCCAACGTAGAGAGCAAGGGGGAGTCAGTAGAAGTGATCCAAGGGACACAATGTGATTTCCCTAAAACTGTGTAAAGGCAGTGCTCCTGGCATAAAGTGACTGTGCTAAACACTTATAATCCACAACTTTTGAAGATTAGTGGTTTTGGTATGACCGAAACACTATCAGTGTATACTCCTTATATGTAGACCTTAGTGGTGAACTAAGTAAAATTTCTATGTCTTTGCTTTGCATGTGATTGTTTATTTTCTGCACTTCCTCTTCAGACAGGTTTAACCGGTTCCTACCAACGTGGGAATAAGATACATCAGTTTAAAAGAAAAAGTTGACACCCTGATTCACCCCTCCTCTCTTAGGGTGTTCTAGTGTCCTTCAATTTTTTCTTATTATCTTATATGTAAAGTATTAGTGAAAAACAAATAATATCACTTCGTGACCCCTATGGAATGGAAAGAAAAAAAAATTATATATGATATAAAGACTAAAAATGTATAATTATGTTATAAATATCATATATATACTTTATATCCATCATCATACCCAACTGTGAGATATGGTAATGGAAAAATGAATGATATCAGTTCGCGAGGTGGTAGTCCTCCGTACACACGAACGATGATTTCATAACCCATTTGATGGGGATCAAGATGGTTTTAGTTCATGAATTTTACATAAAACATCTAAATATATATAAGATACTAAGTTTATTATATCATCATTTTATAATAGTAATTTAAGGAGTTGTATGAATAAATAAAACAAAAACGATCGTTGATGAACATTACTTCTTCTTCTGGTATCCTCCTTAGGTTTGCACCAAAATTATTCCTAGGTTAGAATTCTATACAAAATAAGGATTATAGGATGAGATGAGGTAATTTGGGAAGTAATTTTGGTAGGTATTTTTTGAACAAAAATCTTTTGAACGTGTGAAGAAGAGACAAGATGGGGTGACCTTTTATAAGTGTGGGATAAGACACACTTGGTTTTTTGAAACGAAATAAGTGATCCTACGTTTTTCACATGTAAAAATGGTCCATTATCTAACCTTAGATGTGTAATGGTATAAATAGATCTATAAAATAGTTTTTATAGAAGTTTGTAGGTCATTTTTGCCCTTATCTTTTTAGTTTAACCCCCTGGTAAATCCATTTTTACTTTAATCACAATAATTAATTTTTACTGTTTTCACTATTAATTTTGGTAAAAAATTAAGTTTGAATTATTATATAATATAAATTATTATTATTAAAAATATTGAATAATTTTTTTTTAAATTCAATTCACATAAGTTTCCAAATTTAATTTAAAATTAATCTCATAGTTGCGATGAGAAAATAGGTTTTTTAAATAGAAAATGTTCAAAAGTTTACAAAGTTTTTATATCAAAGTTCAATATTAAATTGATTCCAATAACCTTAATTAAATTAATAAATGTATAATTGAATTAATTTTAATTTAAATACAATTTAAAATATAATTTAATTTTATAAAAAAATTAAATTAAAAGGATTTTTTCAATTAAAATTCAATATTGTTTACTATTAATAAAAAATAGAACCTTTTAGAAAAATAAAAAAAATTCACCCTAATATAATTTTGATATTATTATTTCAGAAATGAATCTTATTTTTTAAAATAAATTTTATGAAAGTGCTAAAAATTAATTTTTAAATAAGTGCACCAAAGGTGACAAAACTGGTTTTTAGAAAATGTAGTTTTAAGCATAAAATTTGATTTATTCTTATCACTTGTCTAGAAAAAAAAAATAGATAAAGGTTACAAATTTTATTGAATATATAAAATATAAATTTAATTAAAACCATTCACTAAAATTTATTCATTTAATTTTTTGAGGTAAAACACATTTATGTGTATAAAAATAGTTTTTCAGAAAATGATTTGATTTATTTTAAAAAGGTTTTTATTTTCCTTTCCAATTAATTGGTCACCAAAAAATTCATTATATATATATGTGTAAACTATATATTTTCATAATTTGTTTAATACTATTCACATATTCCATTCCAATGTCTAGGTTATAACTATCATGTTAAATAATAATATTTAGATTAGTCATATTTTGTTTAAACTCGGTGTTATGTGTAACATAAGCCAAATTTAGTATTGTGTATAATGGAATATATCAAAGAAATTTAATTTATTCAAAAAATAATAATTCATAAAAATTAGGGGTTTTACATTATATTCCCTTAAAATAAATTTCACCCTCAAAATTTATCACTTTGGTACCAATAACTAAGTATACTTTTACCTCATTACGTCCTTAGGTTCCCACACAACTTTCTTAAAATGGTGGTTTCACCACAAAACTTTGACCAGGTGAGTGGTTTTGTTTCGTACAACCTCTAAGTTTAGTATATGTGATGGATTAGGTATGTACTTACTCAAGAGTGATATATGGAACACATAGTGAACCTAAGAAAGGTTCGATGGAAGATCCAAATGATAATATACTGTCTTGATACAATCAAGTATTTTAATGGGACTGATGCATATAGGGATTTGTTTTCCCTTCTTTCTTACATAAATAAATTCATATAAAGTCCTTATCACAAACTTCAAATTCTAGATCGCATCAACGATTATCATCATAACATTTATGTCAACTTTATACAGTACTTACATGTTATTGAATGCCTAAAACCTTCACTACCATCTCATCGGCTAGATCAGGTCCAAATAACTTTCCTTATATAACATAATTCTAGTACATATAAATAGATTCATATGGAGTCATCCAAATGATTTAGTGGAAGCTATTACTGTAAGGAAACTCAACTTGATTAAGGTGTGGTCCCAACCACCTTTAAAATCCATTGAACAATATCTCAGTATATCCTCTAGGGTTTGAATAGTTATTATAATGTTGAAACTCAACTCTATATCAAGATATTGCTAAATACTTCATCAAAAGTTTTAGGTAAACTTTAGATTCATATCAGAAACAATTGAATGTGGTACTACATGAAACCTTACCCCTTCTTTAAAGTATATTATGGAAATAGGATCCAAAGAGAAATATTCTTTGGTAGAAATGAAGTGTGCTGACTTTGTAAGGTGATCAAATACAACCCATAATTACCTCAACATAAAAGATAAGATAAACCCTAAAGGTTAACAATAACTTTAATCATATGTACATAAAAGGAATTATAAATTAAATTTCTTTTTCACTAAAACATATATGAAACCAATGGGATGTATTGTAATAAATGTCTCTTAAAATATCCTTAATCTTGATAAAATACCATCACAAAAAATATAAAATAGGGGAATCAATGAATTTTAACTTATGATAAACCTTAAACTCATAAATCCATGATGGTATCCATAAATTTTAAGTTAATATTAAATGGATACATATACACTTACAAATGTAAATTCACCCTTTATTCCTTATATAATCTCATATCTTATACAAAAACATTTTCATTGGAAGTTTTGGTTCATCTTTGTACTAGTAGAATATTAAATGTGATTTCATTATTCTAAAATCCATGTAGAGGGAGATAATCAAATGAAATTTTACTAAATGATGAATAATAAGATATTCATAGGGCTCATTCATAGAAAACCAAACATGAAATTCAAAACTAAGGAGGCAAAGTGTTCCCTAATTATCATGATTCAATTCATCCATTGTGATCGTATAAGATTTACCATTTTCCATTTTCTTTAGAGGTTTTTGTGGATTATCATCCATTTTATCCCTTTGATTAGGGAATTGATTCACATAATTCCCAAAATCATTACACTTGAAATACAAAAGTGTGGGTGATGCATTCTGTTGAGATCTCTCTACATTTATTTCATTATCAGGCCTCTTTACCTCACTTCTTTATTATTTTTATCTATGTATAGGCTTAACACACTTGAAAAACCTTCTTATTTTTTTCATTCACTCATATAAGTGCTTATTTCCACAATTTTGGAAGGTAAGAGTTTGAAAATTTTTATTCCCTCCATGTGACATATTATTGGATTTTCTATGGAACCCCAATTTTATTTTCTTGTCACTTGAACCAAGAGGGTTTCCAACATCCCTTACTAATTTTAGTGCACATAGAATGATTTATTCATAGCATCTAAATACCCTTATGGATATAATCATCAAATATTTATTTTTAAGCCACTGAAATATCGATCAACCTTACTTTGAAGATAAATTATAATATCTGAAGAGTACCTATCAAGTCTTATAAAATTTGCTTCATAGGTACTAATAGATTCATTATTCTTCTACTTAATATTGATAAATTCCTTCTCCATTTTTATGAAGTATACAAGGAAAGTTCTTATTGGAAAATAAGATTTTAAAATCATCCCACTTTATGGAGTTGATTTCTTCTCATTGCCTCACATTATTATTAAGATTCCACAATTGATCTGACTCACCTTCCAAATGGTATACAAAAAAAATGATTTTTTCATGCACTAAACACTGGATAACAAAAATATATTTTCAGTGGTACTGATCCATTTCTCAACAACCAGTAGATCATCATAACCATTGAAATAAGGTGGGAGTTTCCACATAAAAGACTTAATAGAATGTTGTTCCATATTTTTATTTTTTGAAATTCCATCACGAGTCATATCTTGAGAAATTTTCTTGAGAATAGAAATGATATTTTTTATTTCATCTCCCATAACATTTGGTTTCTTAGGAGGACAATCATTTTATAGTCCACTGTATTCGGTATCAACACGGTTCCTTCAATTTCCAACCATTTAATAAAACCAAAAAGAATACTGTAAGAAAAAATAATCATAATAGGGAACCACACAATCATAATGAATCAATTATAGGGTTTATAAATCATGAAACCTTATTTTTAATCTATGAAACCTTAGTTTTATCCTAGGTTATTCATTGTCATCATCTATTTAAATCCTTCATGATGGTTCATAAAGTGTTTGTGAATTTAAAAAACATATCCCCTAGGAGTTTCAAACCATGTGTATAGAAAGGACCATTATCATGAACCGGTTGATGATCAAGTATAGAACAATACACCCTTTTTAGAGTTATTACCCCTAGGAACCTCTGTGCAAGATCCACATCCACTTTTAGTATCCATACATGGATGTAATTTCTTAAAAACCACTCACTCTATCCTTTACCAAAATTATAGGACATTTTCCTATACTTTGAATCATACTTAGAGAAATCCCCAGGAACATCTTTAGAAATATCCATAGGGATATCACTAAAGTTTTCTCACCCTAGTTTCCAAAGGTTAACTAAACCCATCCTCTTATAACAACTATAATGACCCTGACTTATCATACATAGATATTACATCTTTTTAGATGAATATTTAATATATTACACAAAAACATGCTTGAGGACTGTAATAGTTTAGTAAATTTAGAACTTAAAACACAATATTATTAATTCATGAAATATCTTCAATGTATCACATAAATATCTTCCCCTTTATTACTCCTAATTAAAAACCTTTCTTCATAACTTGGGGAATAGAAACATAAGAAAGAGTGATCTCAGATGCTCAGTAAGGATAAACAAGGGAAATGTATAAGCATAACATGAGTATAGGGGCATGATAACATGATCATAACATTTAAAACCATACCCTACATATCAAATATCATAATATCGAGTCATTACATAAATATTGGTAGTTCATAAGACATGAATCATAAAGAAATCAAAGAACAAGAGCCATAAGATAATAACATTTGAATAAGACAAATATTTTTGGCATACACATAAACTTATAACATTTTTAACATGTATAAATATAGAAAAGTTCACTCATTAAGTTAAATACATAACATCATGCCCTCACATAAACTTATGGACATGCATCCAGGTCCATTCATAACATTATGGGCATGAAATATAGTTCGATGTATAACATTATGGACATGAAATATAGGTCTATACATAACATTGTGAACATATAATTAGGTTCACGCATAAAATTGTGAACATATTATAAGTTTCACACATTACTTTATGAACATGTAATCAGGTTCATGTATAACATATTTACTTTTGAGTTATCCATCTTTACCCAATACATTGGAGGGAGATATAGGTCCCACTTGTAACATAATGAAAATCATACATATGGGTGCCACAAGATCATAAAACATTCATCATATCCTAACGCATGAAATGAAATGGGTTTCATAAATATTTTATCACATCATAACCTATAGAAAATAAACATGTTTTATAATCATTTCATCAAAGTATAACCCATGGAAAAAATAAGCAAGTTTTATAAGAATTTTATCATGGTATAACCCATGGAAGAGAAATAGGTTTCATAAAAATCATGGCATCATAAACATAAATCATCCAAAGAAATAATAAGAATGATATATTTAGATTATACCCTTAGTAAGGCATATGTAACATCAACATATATAATCTTAGATAGAAAATTATTTTTATCTATCATTTAAAACATTTATTGAGGAAAATATCCTTTCCACTTTGAAAAACACTTATTAAAAAATAAAAAATTTTGAAAATTATTTTATTTTAAATAACCTTGAAAACTTATAAAGGAATCTTTAAAGAAAATAATTTTCATGATGACGTGAAGTTTTATTCTTGGAGTATATGATAAAATAAATTTTCTTTTCAAATTTTCAGTAAAATACAAACGAGCATTTTTTGGAAAGAGACATGAAGATTCCTTTTAATTTTTTTTTTGTAAAAAGTAAAACAAGGGTAAAAATTTATTTTAAAAATCATATGAGAATAATAAAACATTTTTTAAAACATTTTTTAGCGAACATGGTTTTTTAAATAAAATAGATTTCTAATCGAAGAGAGAAATAAGGTTGGACTATTCTTAAAAACATATTCTCAATTATTTTGATCACGAAATAGTAAAAAACGGTAATATTACATGAAAAATTCATGAATAACCAGAGTATAAAAAAAATTATGAGAATTATTTAGAGGCAGGTCATAATATTTTAACATTGGATACTTAATCATGAACAATCTCGATAAATGATGAAATTGTAACATAAAACTCTTACCAATTGGTGACTTTAAATCCTAAACCACATGAAATTATAAAATTAAATGAAACTTAAAATATAACGAGAATAAATAAATTCATGATATTAAATGTAAAATGGGATGCATATTCAACTCATAAAAGAATATAGTTGCATAACATGACATAATTATCAAAGAAGGAAAATTGAGACAAAAATACTTTATCTCTTTAATATTTTGAATCATAATCCAAAATAAATAATAACATAAAATGAAACTTTAAATATCATTAAAATAATGGTATTCATGATATAACATTTAAAATGGTTAGTATATACACAACACAAAATAAATGAGTAGTGAATTTTCATATATCTCCCAAAAATAAAAGAGAGACTAGAAATCTCTTACCACAAGTCTTGACTTATTTCACACTCATTAAAACCTATGGTTTAATAAATATAAGTTTATTATACATATATGAAAGAAAAATAATTATATATATTGTATCATATATGATTTAATTATTTCATTTTATTACCCATTTATTAACAATTTCATGTTAAAATCACGTTTCGGGTAATAACCGCTTTTTTTTCTTATATGTCTTGATTTTATATTTTAGGTCCTACTAATATTATCATGGTTCCATAATATCCAGAATAATAATAATGAACATATTATCATATTTATACATCAATTATACTTTTAATACTAATCATTAAAGATGATTTTGAGAAATGAAGTACATTACGATCATGGAGACGGTTGGCCATCCGTACACATGAGTAACATTTCCATTTTTCAATGATCATTATGGAAAGAAGGAAAGTAATATATTATATTTATATAATGATTATAATATCATAAATAACATATTATATACTTATACATATCATTCATTTTATTTGGTGATGAAAATAGAGAGTCACATCGCTTCTTGAAGGCGGTAGTCCACACATACACGAACAATGTTATCATCTTTTTGTGAGTGAAAATTTATTAAATAAATGATATATTAAATTTTAATAATTATAGATATTTCAATAATATAATAATTATGTCATGTATATCATATATATTTTTATTTATTATCTTATGTAAATTTTTATTGAAAAACAAATCACATCGCTTCATGAGGCTGTAATCTGACTTACACACAAGCGATGTTATCATATCCCCAATGGAATGAGAAAAAATGTATATATGATATAATGAATACATAGGAATAAGTATGTTATAAATATAATATATATACTTTATATCCATAATAATAACCAACCTTGATAGGTGGCAATGTAAAAACGAATGACATCAGTTCTCAAGGCGGTAGTCTTCCAGAGGAAGATTTCATAACCCATTTGATGGAAGTGGAGATGGTTGTAGGTCATGATTATAACATAAAAAAATCTCATTATATTTAATATACCAAGGTAATTATATAATCATTTTAAAATAATAATTAATGAGTTTTAGTAAGAAATAAAATAAAAACTCTCGTTGGTGAATGTTACCTCTTCTTCGAGTATCCTCCTTAGGTCTGCACAAAAAGCCTTCCAAGGTTTCTTTTAGGTATAAAATAAGGATTATAAGATGATAATATGGAACTTGAGAAGTGATATTCTTAGGTATTGACCAAAAAAAAATGGTTTTATGGACTAAATATTTCTATAAAATAGTTTTTATATAAGTTTATATTTAATTTTAACCCTTATATGTTTAGTTTAACCCCCGATAACTCCATTTTTACCTTAACCGTGATAATTAATTTTTACTGTTTTCACTATTCATTTTGGTAAAAAATTAAGTTGAAATTATTATATAATATAAATTATGATTATTAAAAATATGGAATCTATTTTTACAAATTCTATTTATAGAAGTGGTAAAATTTAATTTAAAATTAATCCCACAAACACGATGAGAAAGCGAGTTTTTAAAGAGAAAATGTTCAAAAAGTATACAATGTATTTATATCAATGTTCATTATTAAATTGATTAAAATGTACTAAATTGGATTAATATATGTATAATTGAACTAATTTTACTTTAAAAACAATTTAAAATATAATTTAACTTTATAAATAAATTAAATGAAAAGGCAGTTTTCAATTAAAATTCAGTATTTTTCACTATTAATCAAAAATGAAACTTTTCAGAAAAATCCCAAAAATTCACCCTAAGATAATTTTGATATTATTATTTCAAAAGATAAGATTATTTTTTCATATAAATTTTATAAAAGTGATAAAAATTAATTTTAAAATAAGCATGCTAAAGGTGAAAAACTGTTTTTTTTTCAGAAAATATAGTTTTAAGCATAAAATTGGATTTATCATTACCTCTTGTCTAGAAAAAATATAAGACGAATGTTAAAAATTTTATTTAATATATAATATATAAATTTAACTACAATAAATTAACCAAAAGTGATTTTTTTAATTTATTAAAATAAAACACATTTATGTGCATAAAAATAGTTTTTAAGAAAATGATTTCCTTTATTTTCAAAAGGTTTTTTATTTTCATTTCTAATTAATTGGTCACCAATGAATTAATTATATATACACATGTAAACCATATATTTTCATAATTTAGTTAATCCAATTCATATCCACCATTCCCATAACTAGGTGATAACTATCATGTTAAATAATTATATTTCAATAGTATGTCACGTTGTGCTTAAACTTGGCGCTGTGTGTAACACAAGACATACTTATTGTTGTGCATAACAAAAGGTATCAAATAAATTTAATTTATTCAAAAAAAATCATAAAAATTAAGGGTGTTACAATTTTACTATGGGTATTACCCCATAGTTTCCTCCTCAGTATTCAAATAATTTCTTCTTAAAGAATCTATAATCTATAAAACAAGAGGATAAAACCCATTTAGAACAGAATTCAATTTTTTATCATAAAACAAATTTAGAAAAATAAATATCAAAAGGATAAAAAAATAAAAAATAATGCTAAATAACCCCTTAGTAAATCATGGATTATCATAAAAGTGAGTTGGTAAGACACATTCCCACACCAACTCTTGAGTCCTAATAGTCCTTATAACACCCCATGATTTTAAAAGAAGAAAATTACATTCAATAACATAAATGACACGCAACACTAAGATTAGATGAGAATGTAACTCCCTAAGACTTTATTATATATTTCCTTTTAAATAAATTTAATCTCTTTGATAGCTTTCGATACACACAACCTCAATATTTTTATACTTGATAACATATTCAACACACAACAGTGAGCTTAAACAACCCATGATATATATATATATATAACCATTATAACCTAGTCGTTAAATTGGTGAGTATGAATAATATTAACTAATTTATGATATATATATATATATATATATTCCATATTAAATATAAATTATTGATAAATTTTTAGTAAATAATAAATCAATTTCTAGTAAAGTAATTTATTATTCAAAAATATGTTTTCTTTAAAAACGTTTTTATTACTTTTCATAAAAAAAATATTATAATTAATTTTTAAAACATTTATAAAATGTATTTTATAAAATTAAATCAATTTTTTAAATAATAATATCAAAATATATTTTGTGTGAAATTTTGGATTTTTTTTGGAAAATATTGATTTTTAGTGAATAGTTAAAAAATACTGTTTTTTGAAAAAATGTCATTTATTTTTAATAAGTTAAGTAATTTAAAAGTAAAATTATGTTTTAAATATGATTTAAATTAACATAATTATTATTTATTTATATTTAATCCTCTTAATTACATTTAAATAATCATTATATTGTATTTTAGTATAAGTTTGTTTTTGGGTTTAAAAATAGTTTTTTTCCTAAAAGCTATTTTAAAGTGCATAATGTTTCTCCATTTTAATTAATTAAAATAATCCCTAATGAGGATTGTTATAAATGAAGTTTACATAATATATATCAGTAAATTTTAATTAATATTCATATAATTATTATTATAAGTCAAAGTTAATATAAAATCATCTCGCGCTTAAAAAAATACACTTCTAGAAAACCTGATTTTGTCATGTTTATAGGTTTTTTTAAATTTAATTTTTAAAACTTTTAGAAACTTTATTTGAAAAAATAAACTTAATTTTTTAAATAATAATTTAAAAAATATATTCGGATGAATTTTTGAGAATTTTCTGAAATGATTAATTTTTTGATGAATAGTGAGAAATATTGAATTTTAATTGAAAACCACCTTTTCATTTAAATTATATATAAAGTTAAATTATATTTTAAATTGGTTTTAATGTAAAATTAGTTCAATTATATATTTATTAATCCAATTTTGGTAATTTTATAATTTTTTTATTGAAATTGGATATAAAAACTTTGTAAATGTTTGAACATTTTCTCTTTGAAAATCCGTTTTCTCATCGTGTCTAAGAGATTAATTTTAATTTAAAATTTTTCAGTTATATGGATTTAATTTAGAAAAATTGATTCTATATTTTTACTGAGAATAATTTATATTATATAATAAGGTAAACTTAATTTTTGACCAAAATAAATATTGAAAAGAGTAAAAATTAATTACCGTAGTTAAGGTAAAAATGAGTTTATTGGGGGTTAAAGTAAAAAGATGAGGGTTAAAATGACCTAAAAATTGAATAAAATATATTTAATGGAAAACCAGACCTTATAACTTATAATATCGATAATGGTTCATTATGGGAGCCATGTGACCTGAAAAAATGTGGGTGAAATCATTCTTTTCAAAAATTATAAGTGTGCCACCACCTCACTTATAAAAGGCCACCCCCTCTCCTCTCTTAACACCTTAAAAACCATTGGTTAAAATAATACCTACCAAAATTACTTCTATATTTTTATTCTATAATCCTATAAGCCTTATTGTGGGCATTAATCCAACCAAGGAATACCTCTTATGCAAAACAAAAGAACTTACTCGAAGAAGTGGTAATGTTCTGCAATGAGCAGTTGTATTTTATTTCTTCCCCACCTCCTTAATTATTATAAAACTATAATTATGTAATAAAATCAGTACATTACATATACTAAGATGTTATTATGTAAATTTAATAACCTAAATATTTCTCATCTTTCATTAAATGGGTTATGAAATCATCATTCGTATGTACGACGGACTACCACCTCACGAAGCAATGTTATTAATTTTTCCATTACCACCTATCACGGTTGGTTATGATGATATATATAAAGTAAATATATGATATTTATAACATAATTATTCCTTTAGAGTCATTATATCATGTATAATTTTTTATTTTTCATTATTTAGGGGATATGATAATATCATTCATGTGTACAGAGGACTACCACCTCACGAAGTGTTGTGATTCGTTTTTTCACTAACGCTTTTCATGGAAGGTAATAAGGAGAAAGTTAATGACTATATTTGATATAAATGAAATAATTATGATATTAATGAAATATTTATCATTCTGAAAATATAATATATCATTTTATTTTTTACCTTTTCACTCACTGAAATATGACAATGTCATTCGTGTACGTGTGGACTATTGTCTTGATGAAGCGATGTGGCTCTCTTTTATCACCACAAAAGATAGATAATATATAAAAGTATGTTTAAATAAATAAAATTTTATTTATTATATTGTGATAATTATTTAAATATAAAATATTAATTACCTCATTTCCATAATGATCATTGAAAAATGACATAGTTACTCATGCGTACATACGACCTACCGTATTCATGATCATAACATACTTAATTTTTCAAAAACATATTTCATAATGGGTATTAAAAAGTATAAATGATTTATAAATATGATAATTATTTAATTATTATTATTTTGTATATGATATAACTATATTATATTCACAAGAACCAGAACTTTCATAACCAAGCATGAATGAGAAAATAAGGAAATTAACACCCAAAACAATGAAAATAATGAAAGGTTATTAACCAACAGGTGATGAGATGTTATAAAAGGATCGAATATGATATTATAAATATTAGTAAGGTTCTTTAATAAGTTAATAACATGTTTAAAACCACTATAAAGGATGTTAAATCACGTTTAACCAAAAGAAAGTGTGATGTAAGAGATTTCTTAACTCAATTTACATTCATTGGGTTAAACTTATGATTCATTGATTATTCCATTCTAAGATTATTTGTATAATTTTATTTATTTATTTTATGTGTAATTTTTAGCTTTTTTATGTGTATTTAAATCTTATAAAAATAATAATTTCATTGATTAATCCCCACTTCAATGACATGATCTTTTTAAGAGATTTCTAGTCTCCTTTATTTCTGGGAGACATATGCAAATTCACCACTCGTCTCTTTTTTTGAGGTGTATGTAATACCCCTTTGACATGTTATATCATAAATCAAATTATTTTCATGATATTTAAAGTTTCATTTGATGGTATTCTTTATTATATATTACAATTCAAAAGATTACTAAAGAGGTACAAGACTTTTGTCTCAATTTACATTCTTTGAGACTTATGTCGTGTTATGCACCTATATTCTTTCATGAGGTGTATATATATAACCTTTGACATGTAATATCATAAATTTATTTATTATTTTTATATTTTAAGTTTCATTTAATGTTATCCTTTCATGGGTATTATGATTCAAAGTTACCAAATTTGTAAGAGCTTTATGTTACAATCTCATCATTTATCGAGATTGTTTATGATTAAGTATCTAATATTGAAATATTATGATCTATCTCACAATAATTCTCATGAATTTTCTTATAATATGTTTATTAATGATATTTTAAATTAATATTACCATTTTTACACTTTGGTACTTAAAATAATTAGGAAAATGTTTTTAAGAAAATCCGACTTCATTTCTCTCTTCAGTAGAAAATCAGTTTTATACCAAAACCATGTTTTAAATAAATGTTTTCAAAAATGTTTTTAACCTTCTGAAAATGATTTATTAAATACATTTTTACCCAATTTTTTCTTTTTAATATTTTTTCAATGTAATATTTATATCATTTTTAAAATAATTCTCATTTGTATTTTACTAAAAATGTGAAAGGTATTTTGTTTTACTATGTACAACATGAACATAATTTAAAGATTTCATAACCACTAAAATATTTAAAACCTCATTTATAAGTTTCAAAGATTATTATCAAATAAAATTATTTTCAAAATGTTATGTGAAAATTTATTTTTAAAAAGTGATTTTAAAAATTATAAGGATGTTATCCTCAAGAATGTTTTTAAATATATTTTTATAGTATTTCTATTCATCATCAAAAAAACCATTTATTCTTACTTAAATGGTTATATTTTGTATCGATACCATCATTATTCTTTCTCTAGATGGATTAATAATTTTTCAAAGAGATTTTCCTGGATCCCATTTCTTTTTCATTGGTTAATAATATTTTAAAGAGATTATTATGTAAACTATTTCTTTTCCATAGGTTTATAACATTTCAAAGAGATTGACATGAAACCCATTTATTTTCCATGGGTTAATGAAGTTCTAAAAGTAGTAATGATTATTTCTATAAGTTTTATGATTAAATATCTTCGTAGTTAATTAATGTTGTGGTTATTAGAAATTATATAGTATGGGTGTGCCTAGATAGTACTGGGTGAGCTAATTATAGGTTATATGATGAATGCGCCTAGATAACACTGGGTGAGCCCAATATAGATTAAACAATGGGTGTGACTAGATAACACTCAAATACATTGGGTAATGATTATGTTATCTTGATAATTATCTTGGATTTTTTCCATATATTTATTCCATTTATAAGGGTTATGTAAGCATTATATGAAGATGATGTTCCAAGATACCAACATGATTTATCTATGCTTGATATAGGTTTATAGTGATTCCTTTGATAAAAAATAATATAACATGGCTCATGACTATTTATTATGAAGACTCTTTATTTTTTTAAATACTTATTCCATTTTTCATGATTTATAATTCATACATTGATGGGTATGTGTTATTTAATGATTCTCTCATGTACTCTAATTATCTCCTTATACCCTTATGCACTTCTTATGTTAATTTATGACATTCACTTGTTAATTATTATGTTTACCCTTAATAAGAATTTGATACCAACCTTATTATGTTTCATTTTTCCTAGGCTATCAAGAAATTATATTGAATGAATTATGTATATAAGGGATTTCATATAGATGTTGATGATGAATTAATGTGAAATAAGAAAAGATGGGTAAAGTGAGAGAAAATATCATTTAACAACATGGGTATTGTTTATATAAGAGTTTTTTCTAATTATCTAAAACTCTAAAACTAAAAGTTTCTTGAGAATTTAAGTGATCTAATTTTTCCATTTTATGTTTTAAGGTTTAGATGGAAAAAGTCGGGTCACAATTATCAGTATCAATATCAGAAATGTAAAGTTTATGATTTTAGCATCAAATCTGGGAGTGTGGGTTCTGGGTTGTTATAGTGCTATATCTTGTATATCAACAACCCACAGACACAAGACAGTGATACAAAATCATGATCATAGAGTTTAATGAAAACCTGAATCTTTGATACCAAATTATAATAGACCAACCTAGGTCAACCCATAATGTCACCCAAATTGTCCTACCATAAGGCCCAAAGCATGTTCTTGATCACTGTGGGATGTCGACAAGCACTAAGGTATCATACAATGGAATATGAGAATTATTTTACCCTCAAAATAAATATTAAATTTAAAATTAATGGAGTATCATAGTAGATAAAAAAAATACATCATATGTCAAAAACAACCAAACCAAAAAGGTCACATCCACAAATGGATAACAAGGTCTAAAATTGAAGGAAAAAAAAGAACTTAAAGAAACCCATGTGTCTATATCCATGTGACCACATATCACCACCATCCCAACCCATCATAATGAAAGATGATCCTGGAGAGCCTTCCTCTACATAATTCTCTTCCCTCTACCTATATCCTGCAAAACCAAGGCTAAAAATTCCCAAAGGAAAAAGTAGGGTGTGAGAATTAAATATTAGTAGGATACCACCAAAGAATCTATACAATTTATATCCACATGTATCCATTGGATCACTTATAAAAAATATTTATTAAACATTTCCAAAAGAAATCATTTTATATACAAAATTATCCTTTAGTTTTATTTTAGAAACATATCATATTTTATAAATAAAGAAATTTGACACAACATTTACCCATGAGGCATAAACAGATGAGTAAAATAGGTTTTAAGAATTTTCATATCTATATCAATAAAAAATGGGAAAATAAAAATATTAATTAAATAAGCAAGTAATTCATCCTTAAATCATTCAAAAAGAGACAATCCATGTCACAAGGGTGTATATAACTAATAAAATACTGAAATACCAGCTAACATAAATGTACTCTAAATTTCAGGAACCTCGGTTCCCTAAAAAGGCTACCCCTAGAAACCATGGCATTAAGGGAACCTACCATTGAGATAACTAACTCCAATAGGGATCACATATGTATATTTCCACCCCATAAACCAAGGTCTTCCCAATATGATATTATATCATCATTACATTCAAAAAACCAAATTCACGTTTCATAAAAAAATTCAAGGAAAATAACCTTTTATTTTCTTTGAAATTTTCATAAAAAAAATTCTATAGTGATACCACACCCCTTCCATGCTTGAAAACCCATTTCTAATTCAAAACCATCTTTGAGGAATTTTTTCAAACACATAGTGTGCATAAAATCTAGTTTTCAAAGAAAAAACCTTTTGAAAATACTTTTCATTGCCACAAAATATTAAACCCCAGAACAATATTCAATTTCATAAACCAAAACCAAAGTAAAATTAAAGGAACACAAGGTATTCCAAGAGATAAAACATAAGATAGAGACACCTACCTCAAGAATGATAAAAACCTCATTGACTTCAAAACTGCTGATGGGAAATAAAGAGATCTGATCCTTACAAGCCTATATCTATAAATAATATTGTTTAACCTCCATCCATAATCTTATATCGGACAATCATAGCCTAATTGGGTTCTAATGAATCAAGGGGAAGAGTGATTAGGGATACATCTTGAAAAAAGTGTAGAAATCGAGAGAAAAACATAACATCCTTGATGAGATCCACCTAAAATGATCAAGAATCACCAAGGAATCAAGGGGAGAGTCTTATAGATTATTATGTAGGGTCTAGATTGAGTTAATGATGGTTTAGGAGGATACTAGAGTTAAAAATAACCAGGTACATTGAGGTAATTTTTTAGTTTTAAGAATTTTGAATTTGGTTGCATGGTTAGGATAGATGGTTATATAAACAATGTGCTAACAAGGTGGTAGACACTATCACTTGAAAAATCAAATCACACAATTTCCTAGGAATCACCACATCATTAAAAAAATCGTACTCAATCCATGCGAAAACCTTTGGCCCAAACCCATCTTATCACATGGTTTTCTTAGTGACTCACACAGTTATGAAAATTATTCTCAAACTGTGAAAATTACCACTAGAACTCATAGATCTATATCACATATCCACCACACGATTTTCACTAACTATGCACCTAAATAGTACACATGGCCAGTTTTTATTAAAACTCTAAATTTCCAACCCTTGACTCTTGAAAGCCTCTAAAAACTCACAAGAGACAAACCAAGCTTGAAATTAAGCATAAATGTGAATCAAAGTGCATAATAATATCTCATATGATAAACTTCTATATCAACCATATGTTTGATATCATTTTATGGGTTTTTAAACCCATTATATAACCATGTAATTCCTGCCCCATCTCCATGTGAGCATTTGATAAAACACTCCCATTAAACCCCTTTAGTGAGTAACATATGTAAAGAAATATATTTTGAATAACAGTGAGACTTAAGAATCACATTCTCAATATTCACTTCCTTGAACAAAGTATTCAAACTCATTAATTTCACAACATCAAATGTTATGATGTTAATAACTTCTGAGGTCAACTTATAACTATTTCAAATTTCATCATCATCATCTTTCTTGGAACCCTTTCCACTAAACCTTTTCCTTGAGATCTTTTGGTAACTAAAGTAATTATTTATATTAGTATTTTATTGAAATATGCTAAAACTTTTAGTATATAAAGGTATATTCATATTGGCTATTTATATGACACCCACTATTTAAGGAATGTATCTTTTTCAGCTTGTATGCATCTTTTTGTATATGTTTTAAGTGTTTTGAGATAGGTTAGAGGTGTTTGGGAGGTTGGAATCAGAAAGGGTTAGGATGATGGCTTAAAAAGTGGGGTTTGGTTTTTCCTAATGTAAAACTGGCTGAACCACACTAAGCTCCAAGCCATTTCACACCTAGGTAACATCATAGCAGAGGCCATGGCCAGATCAAAATAGCCAAGGCTTTGGGGTTAGGGCATGTCCTCTAGTCATATCGGGGTCCAAGACAAGGTGGAAAAAGTCCACCATGGGTGTGGTGATCCTCCACCATGCCATGATATCACATTATTTTGTTTTTCAAATAGTTGATTCGACCATCTGATTTTGAGGAATCATTTTTCTTGTTTATGGAAACCTTGAAGACTTTATAAGGGCTATTTAACATTTTATTAACTCATTTTTATCCTCTATTAATCCCTCACTTTCATTCTATTGCTAGGGTTTCCTTTCTAGTTGGTTCTGGAGGAGAAAATTTATATGATACTTATGCATTCTAACTTATATAATAGGCAATCTGATTCCTCTTGTGTTAGTTATTATTTGTTCTTTCTTGGAAATTTATGAAAGGGAAATAGAGAATCAACACCCGGATTTAGAGATTTGGTATATGTGCACCATTTAGACCTAGACCACTATCTGCAGTGGATCTTCTCAATTATGTGTGATCTTTTCCTACCTTTTGGGTGATGATTCTCTTTAACCTTGGACATAGTTTTCTAAATTATGGTGGCCTGAGGATGGATCTAGGTTTTAGAGTGGTGTAATTGGTTTCATACAATGACCCATGTCATTAAAATATCTTTTCACCTAAGTTAGGTGCACTACGGAAAAATTCAATAATTGCGACGGGGAGGGATCTCGTTGCAAATAAGTAGTTTTTTGTGAAGGGAACTGGCCTCCCATCGCAAAAGGTTTGACGCACACGACGCGCCAAACCACGAGAAGGGTATTTGCGACGAGATATATATCCCGTCGCAAATACTATTTTCGGAGGAGAGTATTTGCGACAGACTCGTCAAAAATACTTCTTTAAACCGCCACCCACTAATTAAGAGGGGTGTATCTTTTGCGACAGAGCCTGTCACAAATAATATTATTTATGACGAGAGTTATCTCTCGTCGCAACTATTATGTCGGGAGGTCAGTATTTGTGACGGGACCAGTCACAAATAACTTTTTATCCACTGCCCCCAATAAATAGGGGGTTTAGTATTACGATGGGTCCCGTCGCAAATAAGCCCGTCACGAATAATCTAACCTATAAATACCCCCATTCATTTTTTTCTATTTCACACCTTTCTCAATTCCTCTCTCTCTCTCTCTAAACTCTTATATTTCTCTCTGATTTTTTTCAAAGTTTAAAATTTCAAATTAGAGCATTTTTGAAGCCTTGCAGCGTGCAAAAGATTCCATTTTAAGGTATTTAACTATTGCCTTTATTTTTTAGTTAATTTATTTAATTTTATGTCAGTTATAATTATTAATAATTAGCGACAATTAAATTAAATTAGAATTAGATAGTTTTATATTGCATTATTTATTTTTACAAATATGTTGTTTGATTAGTAATAAATACTAATAAATTGTAATAATTAGCGTTAATTAGTAATAATTAGCAGTAATTAGTAATAAATAGAAATAATTAGTAATAAATATGAATAAATATGAATAAATATGAATAATTAGGAATAACTAATAAAAATTAGTAATAAATAGGAATAAATAATAATAAATAGTAATAAATTGGAATAAATAGTAATAATTAGGAATAAATAGTAATAATTAGGAATAATTCATAATAATTTGTAATAAATAGGAATAATTATTAAAAATTAGGAATAATTAGGAACAATTAGGAATAATTAGTAATAATTAGGAATAATTAGTAATAATTAGTAATAATTAGTAATAATGAGTAATAATTAGTAATAATTAGGAATGATTAATAATATTTAGGAATAAATAGGGCTAATTATGAATACTTAGTAATAATTAGGAATAATTAGCAGTAATTATTAATAATTAGCGGTAATTAGTAATAATTAGGAGTAATTCACAATAAATAGCAGTAATTAGTAATAATTAGTGGTAATTAGTAATAATTACCATTAATTAGTAATAATTAACGGTAATTAAGATTAATTAGCGGTAATTAGGAATACTTAGCGGTAATTAAGAATAATTAATGGTAATTAGTAATAATTAAAAATAACTAGTAATAAATAGTGGTAATTAGTAATAAGTAGCGGTAAATAGTAATAAAGAGTGGTAAATAGTAACAAATAGTAATAAATAACGATAATTATTAATAAATAGTAATAAATAGAGATAAATATTAACAAATAAGAATAACTAGTAATAAATAGAAATAAATAATAATAAATAGGAATAATTAATAATAATTAGGCCTAAATCGGAATAAATAGGAATAATTAAGAATAATTAGGAATAATTAGCGGTAATTAGGAATAATTAGTAGTAATTAGGAAAAATTAGTAATAATTAGCGGTAATTAGTAATAAATAGAAGTAAATAGTAATAATTAGGAATAATTCTCAATAAATGGAGATAATTAGTAATAAATAACACTACTTAGTAATAAATAGTAATAAATAATAATAATTAGTAATAATTAGTAATAATTAGTGATAATTAGTAATAATCAACAGTAATTAGCGGTAATTAGGAATAATTAGCTGCGATTAAAAATAATTAGGAATAATTAGTAATAAACAGCAGTAATTAGTAATAAATAATAATAAGTAGCGCTAAATCATAATAAATAGTAATAAATTGTGGTAAATAGAAATAAATAGTAATAAATATAAATAAATAACAATAAATTTGAATAAATAGTAATAATTAGAAATAAATAGTAATAAATAAGAACAATTACTAATAATTAATAATAATTAATAATAATTAATAATAATTACTAATAATTTGTAATAAATAGGAATAATTAATAATAATCGGGAATAATTAGAAATAGTCAGTAATAATTCAGAATAATTAGTAATAATTAGGAATAATTAGTAATAATTAGTAATAATTAGTGATAATTAGTAATAATTAGGTATAATTAGGTATAATTACTAATAATTAGGAATAATTAGTAATAATTCATAATAAATAGCGGTAATTAGTAATAATTAAGAATAATTTGCAATAATTAGGAATAATTAGTAATAATTAGGAATAATTAGTAATAATTAGTAATAAATACTGGTAATTAGGAATAATTTACGGTAATTAGTAATAAATAGTGGTAAATAGTAATAAATAGCGGTAAATAGTAATAATTTGGAATAATTAGTAATAATTGGTAATAATTAGGAATAATTAAGAATAAATATTAATAAATAGTAATAAATAGTCACCTTCTATTTGCAATGGGTTGTACAATTTCCAGCGGATCGACGATATCTCTTTTACCCGACATCTCATCTCCTTGAAACTTTCTCCGAATGAAATCACTATGAAAAATCTAGTCCAACGTAGAGATATCCATTTTCATATGCACGAGAATGGAGAGCAGCATGGCGAGGCCTCCTTGCTCTCCATTCTCGTGCATACTAAAATGGATATCTGTATGTAGGAGCAGATTTTTTATAGCGATTTCAGTCAGAGAAAGTTGTGAAGAGATGAGTTGTTGGGCAAAAGAGCTGCTGCTAATCCACTAGAAATTGTGCCACCTATCACAAATAAAAGGTGTCACATGCTTTGTGCCTTTCTATTTATTTCTATAATTATTAATAATTAGAAATAAATAGTAATAAATACGAATAGATATGAATAAAGAGTAATAAATAGGAATAAATAGTTATAATTAAGAATAAATATTGATAAATAGGAATAAATAGTGATAATTAGGAATAAATAGTGATATTTAGGAATAATTATTGATAATTAGAAATAATTAGTGATAATTAGAAATAATTTGTGATAATTAGTAGCAATTAGTGATAATTAGTAATAATTAGTAATAATTAGGAAAAAATAGACATAATTAGTGATAATTAATAATAATTAGTGATAATTAGGATACTTAGTGATAATTAGGTGATAATTAATCATAATCAGTGATAATTACTAATAATTATTGATAATTACTCCTAATTATTGACAATTACTCACAATTAGTGATAATTACTCATAATTAGTGATAATTATTAATAATTATTAATAATTATTAATAATCAGTCACAAATAGAAATAATTAGTCATAAATAGAAATAAATAGAAATAAATATTAATAAATAGTAATAAATAGAAATAAATAGTAATAAATGGTAGTAATTACTAATAAATGGTAATAATTACTAATAAATGGTAATAAATATTAATAAATGGTAATAAATATTAATAAATTAAAATAACTATTTATAAATGGTAATAAATAGTAGTAAATATGAATAATTTGTAATAAATAGGAATAATTAACTATAATTAGTAATAAATGTTAATAATTAGTAATAAATAACAATAATTAGTAATAATTTTTAATAAATAGGAATAAATAGTAATAATTAGGAATATCTGATAATAATTAATAATAATTTAAAATAAATAGGAATAATTAATTATAAATTGTAATAAATAGAAATAATTAGGAATAATTACTAATAATTTGTAATAAATAGGAATAATTATTAATAATTTGTAATAAATAGGAATAAATAGATATAAATAGGAATAATTAGTAATAATTAGCAATAATTTGTAATAAATAGTAATATAATAATAAATATGAATAAGTAGTAATAATTAGTGAAAATTTGTAACAATTAGAGGTAATTAGTAATAAATATTGGTAATTAGGAATATTTAGGAAATTAACATTTATTTTTTATTTTTTTGAATTGTGATTTTATTATACCAAATTATTCAAAAAAAAACTAATTATTTTATATTTTTTAGAGAAATATAGAACAAGAAAGTGAAAAAAAGTCATTATTAAATGATCACGTTTTGATAAATTAGCACATGAATCCAAATGGTTCTGGTTTGAATCCTATATATATTGAGGGTTTTGAAACTTTCTTATCATTTTCATCTTCAAACCCAGAATTTGTTTCAGAAGAGAAAATTAAGTGTCCTTATAAAAAATATGCTCTGAGGAATTTTGACACATTTGAAAACATTGGGGGTCATATATTGCATTTTTATTTTCAAACATATTATATTTTTTGGTATCAACATAGTGAACACAATTCCAGAGAAGATACGAATAATTTGGTTTCAAATCCATCACAGTTTCAAAATTTAGTACATGATGTGGAAAGTTTTTCTTTTCAAAAAATTAAAACTCAGAATGATATTGATTTAACTCCTGAGTTGGAACCATCTCAATTTTATGAGTTGTTGAGGTTCACTGAAGATTCCTTATATCCTAGTTGTAAGATAAGAAAATTTGAAGTTGTTACAAAATTTATGGCTATTAAATCAGATAATGGAATGTCAAATAACCATTTTGATCAAATATTCTCTTTGGTTAAAAAACTTTTACCTAAAGAAAATGTTTTTCCTACAAATTTATATGAGATAAAGTGGCTGGTTCATAATCTAGGTCTTGGTTATCAGAAGATTCATGCATGTTCAAATGATTTCATCTTATATCATGGTGAAGATGATTCATTAGATATTTTTCCCACATGTGGAAAATCGAGGTATAAATAGGATCAAATAGGAAAGTTTGGATTGATTCTTGTAAAATAGTTGAGATATTTCCCACTTACACCCAGATTACAACATTTATTTATGTCTTAAAACACAACGACATTGATGTTATGACACAAAACCAATATTTCAACCAGTAAAATCTCAAATAATTCATCTGATGGTGATTCATGGAAACATTTTGACCAAGTACATCCATTTTTTTCTTTAGAATCCAAAAACATGCAACTGAATCTTTCTACTGATGGTTTCTGTCCATTTAGTTCTTACAGTAGTCAGTATTAATGTTCAACTGTCTTTATAACTCCATACAATTTACCTTCTTAGTTGTTGATGAATGAGACATATATATTTTCAACCTTATTAATTCCAGTTCATCCGAAAAAGAATATTGATGTTTATTTGAAACCATTGATTGATGAGTTAAATTAATTACGTAGTAATGGTTTCAGTATATATAATGTTGATGTGAAAAAAATTCCTACTGAAAGGTGCATTGATGTGGAAAATTAGTGACTTCCCAGTATATGGCATATTATCTAGACGGAGTACACATGGTCCAAAATCATTTATGTAATGTATGAGAGACAACAAAGATTTTATGCTCATCAATGGAAACGACCTTATTTTTTTGAATGTCATCACAGATTCCTTCTAACTGATCATCCTTTTTAGAGGAAAAAATATCATTTCTGAAAAGGAACAATTGAAAGAGATGGAACTCCAATAATGATCTTAGGCACATGGTTAAAATCAATCATCTATTCATTACCTCCCATTACATTTAGACCAATAATAAACAAATAGAAAATTGATGGCTTTGGGAAAGAACACAATTGGATAAAATATATCATTTTTTGGTATCTTCCATATTGGTTTGATTTGTTAGTCCGTCACATGTTGTATGTCACGAATATTGAGAAGAACTATTTTGATAATTTATTTCATATAGTTTTAGATACACTCGTTAAGACCAAAGATAATGTAAAGACATGATTAGATCTTGCCTAAATTTACAGGAGACTAAAACTTGAACTATTTTAAAATATCAGATCACAGAAGTTAATGAAGCCAAAATCATCTTATATATTTTTCAAAGGAAATTGATTATTATTTTGTTAGTGGATTTTATATTTGATACTTCCATATGGTTATACTTCCAATTTGGGAAGATGTATTAGAAATGGTCATATTACTGGATTAAAAAGTCATGATTGTCATGTTATAATGGAAAAAAATTTTCTGATTTGATTAAGAGGTTTCTTGAATTCTATGATTTGGGATGTGATAGCAGACATATCTTATTTTTTCAAGACATTTTTGTGGTGACAACAGACTATGATGCACTAAGAAGACTATAAGGAGATGTTGTTTTAATTTTACATAAACTGGAAAAAATATTCCCATCGACTTTCTTTGACTCAATGGAACACTTGATATTTCATTTTCCATAGGAAGAAAAATGTGTAGGTCTGGTGCAGTTCTGATGGATGTACCCATTTGAGAGATGCATGCAGAATTTGAAGAAAAAAGTATATAACAAAGCATCGGTTGAAGGATCAATTACAGAAGATTATTTATAGGAAGAAATTTGTTTTTTCTACTTTCATTATTTTCAATCTGAATATCCCTAAAAACACAACCACATGGTATATAAAGAGGGAAATTTTGATGATGAAATGATTAATCAATTACTAGTTTTTAATCAGCCCAAACTTGGCTTCGGTGGAGTTCATGAATGATGGATTTTTGATGATGAACATCACAGAGCTGGTACATATGTGCTTTCTCAACTATGAAGAAATGACATAATTTGTATTGTGATTTCTCATATTATTTATTCTATAATATTTGATATAATAAATTAATTTTATTTTATTTTTAGGTTATATGATAATCATATCAAGAAACAACTTCCACAAATTACTGCAACTACTTTTGAAGAATGTCAGAAAAATAAATTTTCCTACTGGTTTCAAAAACTGGTAATATAAATTATTTATAGTTTAACATATAAAATAAATTTATTACTTGTTGTATTGATATTTTTTTAAAAATTTTCAAGTATCTCAACATACTGATAAAATTGATTATTGATTGTGTGTATTGAGTAACCCAACATCTAAATTGGTTAAATATTATAATGCACATATGATGAATGGTTTTCAATTTCATACATGTGAATATGAGGAATAAAAAAAACAATGAATAGTGGTGTTTGCTTGATATGATCTCATTATAGAGAAACTGAAGTTGACTTTTATGACATGTTGGAAGAAATTATTGAAATGTGTTATTTGGGATAAAATTACATAATAATGTGTAAATTTTAGTGGTTAGATAATAAGAGAGTCTTGTATATTTATCTGAGCCATGAAATCATTGATATTAAATATAAAAGTCTTCTCGCAATAAATGAACCATTTTTATTATCTAATCAGGCACATAAATTTTATTATGAAAATTACTGTGATACTTCAAGAGAGTTGGGTGATTGGTGGAGCATAATAAAAATGAAATCTTAGGAAAATCAGTTTACTCAAAGTGAATGTGCTTCCGATGAAGTGTAAAGAATTGGAATTTTTCAAGAGACTACTCCAAATCCATATTTTTCACTAAGAGACATGAATATTGATGAGAAAACCACAAAATTAAGGGTCTATAGTGATGATGATATTAATTATGTTACAAATGAATTTGAAATGATGAGAGATAATAAAACTGAAACTCATATGGAAATTGATGTTGCTAAGGAGGAATATGAAGACATTGACACCATTAGATATAAAGATGAGGATGAAGAAAAATATTGACACAATTAAATAATGGTTATAATAATATATAATATATATCTATATATAATTGTTGTTTTTAATTGTTTGCTAACAACTATCATTTCATGTTTCAGATGGACGAGGATATTTTTTTCCAGTTGTAGAAGGCTGATCTACCTTTTGATGAGCAGGATGTTGGATCATCCGACCCTAAGAGTGCTGGCAGTTCTGGGAGGACTCATAGGGGGCGTGGTCTTGCGCAATTGATGATTCCTGACCCTATCCCCAAGAAACGTCTACATCTTGAATTCAATCCAGGCATGCATAGGTATGTTTACCTGTGTATTTTAGTTAGTTTTCATTAATTATCCTTAATTTATTTATATACTAATTGTTTGATTATTTTTTTATTTTTTATCACAGATTTACGCATATAACTGTTGGATAGAGGAGTGTTATATTGAAAAATTATTTTCTTGAGGCATGAGTTACATGAGATTAGATTCCCATAGATGTTTATCACAGCATGTTCGATCATTGGATGGTATGTAAATAAATAATATTTATTTTGAAATTTATTTAATTAATAACTTGATATTATTAATTATGTAGAGACCTAGTTTTTTCCATATAAGACTTTGGAATATTTCTACATATATTTACAGAGCTAGGACCTAAGACAGTGTGCGATTCCGGGGCCTGATGTGCCCAGAATAAATTTTATAAAAGTATTAAGTGTTTTTATACTATTCACATAGCGGGGTTGTGTTTTATCCTAAACAGTAGCTCAGATCGGAAATACGAGGGCATGGTTGCATCCAAAGCGTGCCGTTTACCTTAGGCGGGGTGTAAAAGTTGCGGACGCGGGCCTGGTGTGAGAGATGTCACACAGGGGAAAAATCGTCATTTTGAAATAATGACTTAGTGATTTTTAACACTGGAATTATTCTCAAATAACTTTTGAACAAAGCCTTGGAATGGAAATCAGAGTCTTCTGTTGAGTTAAAAATGGGGTGTTTTGCCTAGGCGTGATATAAAATAAGCGGACACGGAGGTTTTGGAATCCGCGACCGTGGGTGGCGTTTCAGTGATTTTATATAAATTTGCTTGAGATAAGGGGAGAACCCATTATTCTCTCTCTATCTCTCTCTCTCTCTCTTGTTCTTTGGAGTTCTTCATCGTTCTTCACCGAATCGAGGAGCGACCTTTGCCGTAACCTTAGCAGATCAAAGCAGGAGCATCGTGGACATGACACCAAAGACGTACGACCGATTCGAGGTAGGGTTTTTGATTAATTTTCGCACCTTCGTTGATTTCTGTAATTTTTATCAAATTTTTCTTTTACATTCTCAAATTTTAGAATTAGGATGATGGCAAAACAAACACGGCAATCGTCCGAGCCCCGTTCTAAATCCCGTTCTTGATCTTTCTTCGTCCAAAATTTTGGACGTGCCAAAACTGTGACGGATCGACGAGCAAGGGGTGGCGCTGTGAAGATATGACCCCAAGGATTCCGAAAACGATTTCAGATACGTTTTTTGACCACCAGAGTAGTCGGGGGGATCGGCTGAAGGTCCAGCTCCGGCAAGGGGCGGCGGCCGGAGGTCGACCCAGAGGCGTGGCAGAGCGCGATGGCTGGCGGATGAGCGGAGGCCAGAGGATGTGGCGTCAGGGTGGCCGATGCTGATGGGGTAGCTATGGAGGATTAGGGGACCAGGTGGCCATGGCGTGGGCGGCTGGTTCTGGGCGGTGCGCTCGGTCGATGGAGTGGTGCGCCCAGGCGGCTACCGGCATGGCAAAGCAGGGAGCCCGGACGGCTGCGACGCGGGCGGCCGGCTTGCGGTGTTGCGCTCGGCCGACGGGGAGGCCAGGAGGCCGCGGTGCGGGTGACTTGTCGTGGTCGGGAGGAGACCCCGAGGTACTGACCTCGTGGGGGAGGGGGGAGATAGGACCCGCCTCCTGCGGGTCCTTGGCGCATGCGGAAAGACCGAAAACCCTGGCCAGTATGTTCAAAAAAACCGGGCCACGTAGCCCGGTGGAGGTGGTGTAGGCCGCGGCGAGTTAGGCCAGACCCGCGGCTGGGCAGCGGCCCGACAGTCTGGACTTGGCCGGCCGGTCTGGACCGGCCTAGTTGGGCCCCCCTTGTGTTCAAGGGGTCGTATCTTTTAAACGGCCCGTCCATTTGACGTGCTGTCTGTGGCTACAGGTCTATGTCAGCAAGATGGCCTTTTTGATGCATGTTTCGGGGTTTTTGAGTTCTGCGCCCAAGGGCGGGTGACTCGAGATGCTTTAATTTAATAATATTAAATTATTATTAAAGCTTGTGACGGACGTGCTTCGCGAGCCAGACGTCCGTTTGACATGCCGCTAGAGGCGCTGTGGCCCTGGAGTTGAGACAGTCCTTCCAAAGTCGGTTCAGAACCCTTGCAGTTTGGTTTTGTTGCTCAGTGGCACGAAACGCTTAATGAGAATAATTAATTAATTAATTAATTAATTAATTAATTAATTATTCTTGTGTTAGACCTAACTCCTGTTTGGGATGTCTGATTGACGCGCCGTCAGAGGCAGCATGACCTCAGTCATCGTGCAGACTTTTTGAGATGCTTTCTGAAGTGTTTGGGTTGGAGACAAGGTGCGGGCTCCACAGGGCCTGGTTCACATGTTTTACGGTGAAATGCCACTTTTTCACCTGACATCCGTTTGAGGTGTTTTAGTACTCGTTTTCAAGTGTTTTTCCAAGGAGTTTGCAACGACGCAATCCGACCGCCTAAATTCGGGCCGGAGGTGTGGGCCCCACGAGGCGAATTTTGGACATATACTGCATTTTTACGACTTATGCTTCATAAGTCCGTTCTGGGAAAATGAATAGCCTACACCTCATGGTTATCTGCAAGGAATGCAATGGTATGATCTGCATGACATGTTTTGGGGATGAGAATGTGGGCCCCATAGGGCCCCGTTTGCATAACGCAGAGAGTTGCAGCTACGACATCCGGAGTCCGTTTAAGGTGTTGTCAACAACACTGTGACCCTGGCAGTGAGACAAAGTTGACCAGGGTGATTTCAGGTGTTGAATCCGGAGTTGAGGTGTGGGCCCCATGGGCCGTCTTTTAAGCAGTGTGCAGCGCACTGCAACTTTTTTATCAGACGTCCATTTGGGGCATATGAATAGTCGATTTGGAGTGTTTTTCCGAGAGCATCATGACGGCGCAGTTCACCTGACTTTTTTCGAGACCAAGTTGTGGTCCCCATGAGATGTCGTATGAGCATAAAGTGGTGTTGAATAACTTTTCATCGGGAGCCCGTTTCCAGTGAGTAAATAGTCTATCTCGCATGTTTTTTTTGTGAGGATTGCAACGGTGTAATCTATTTGGGTGTGCGGAGCCTCTTTTGAGATCTCATTAAATGTGGAAACATGAAAGGATTTTGTTTGGAGGTCCCTTGGATGCACTCCGAACCAACGTACGGTAGCGATGTTAGTAACACCCAGTGATGGCACGGACAATTCGTAGTTATCAGACCAGTTTTGGGTTTACCCTCCAGCGGGGCTAGGCAGTGGGTTACCCACCGACATTTAGGGTTTACCCTACAACGGGGCTAGGCAGTGGGTTACCCGTTGACCTTAGGGTTTACCCTCCAGCGGGGCTGGGCAGTGGGTTACCCATTGACCTTAGGGTTTACCCTCCAGTGATATTGGGCAGTGGGTTACCCGTTGACCTTAGGGTTTACCCTCTAGCGGGACTGGGTAGTGGGTTACCCGTTGACCTTAGGGTTTACCCTCCAGCAGGGCTAGTCAGTGGGTTACCCAACGACCTCTTAGGGTTTACCCTCCAACTGGGCTGGGAAGTGGGTTACCCGACGACTTCCTTCAGAATCAACCCTTTCTATGAGGCTAGTCAGTGACTTTTCTCCGTGATTACTGAAGCGGGACCCTTGGTTGTACGGTTCAGCGATGAGGCAACTTTGGCGTGCAGGACTGTTGGGAAGCAATGATGGATATTCTTTGAACTATTGGTGACTTTTCTTGGGCTGAGCTTGGAGATAGATTTCCCCTCACACACTCATTCGGGTTTCTTTTTGAGAATATATATACACCCTAATATTGTTCCCACTACTTGGGTTCAGTTACTCTCCTTCTTGGAGGGGAGAAGATGCACGTGGTATGCCACATGCTTTCCGTGTCTAGCTCCTCTTAGTTGTATGAACCTGCTTCCTTTCTCTTGTCGGGTTGAGCATCACTCTCTCTTTTGTACTCTTACACTGTTCTTGTTCTGTCTACTGCTCACCATTTTAGTATCTCCTTTGTTTCTCCCTCGAGATTTCATGGCATCCTACTGAGTATCTTTATACTCACCCCTGCTTGGGCTTTGCCCGCACTTGGTGTTCCCTTGTAGATGACAGACAGGTCGATCAAGACTACGGAGGAGCGTAGAGGACACAAGAGCTTGGGCTGCGTTCAGTGGTCGTAGGACTATTTCCGGGTGTGAGACTCACCAATTGTTTACTTTTGTTTATCTGTTTCCGGGTTGTGGCACCTTTCTAGTTGGGTGCATTTTTTTCCTTTTACTATTCAGTTTACTTGTCAGTACTTTTCAGCACTATACTTATTCTATTTTGAAGTTGATGCATGACTGTGGTTGGGTTATAGTTGTTTGTACTTTGGTTTTCTATTTACTCTGCACTTCTTTATCGAGTGGGCTGTGTGTGTGTACAGGTACTTAGGTGAGGGCCTCCCCAAGATTGTTACGACTTCGGTGCTTGTCGCCAACCCTTGGCCTATGGAGGTGGGCCTGGGGTAGTTGCGGCTCGAGACCGGTAGGGTTGGGTCGTGACAAAGTGGTATCAAAGGTGGTTCGTTCCTTGGGGTGTTGTTCGGACGTCCCTAAAAAGGAATTGGTTGAGTTTTGGGGAAATAGTTTTGATGTGTCTCGAGAGCGGCTCTCAGGCCAGGGAGTCCAGTGATGGTGCGACGACTGACGTATCCATTCACCAGGACCCTGATAACCCGCTTTCCGAATCAGTACACTGAGACACTTATTGCATGGAATTTGGTTCATGCATTATATAGGATTGAGTATTTAACTGTCCTTCTTGAGTTAGATCCCCATAATTGTTGGTATATATATACTCATTTGACTGCGATACTCCTTGATCGGATTCAGGATGTCTCAGTGATGATAACTAGCCAGGATACTAGCTCCAGATCGTGACGATGAATCTATGAGCGGTGAGGCCTTAGATAAAGATCCATCATACGATTACCCTTTCTCCAGGAGGACAGGTAGTAGCACCTCCACCTGTGAAGTAGCAGATAGTACCGGTAGTGAAGGCCGATGATGAGCACAGGCTGGGCGTGCTACGTGACTTCCAACATCAGATATTGTTGATGGTGATCCATACCCTCAGACAGTGAAGGGTTGGCTAGAGTCGGTGGTTCTCTTCTTCAGGATTGTTCGGACACTGACAGGTTAGATGGTGGCTTTGATGGCAAGTATTTTTCCACTAAGCAGTTTGGCGTTAGTAGATCCAGGGTTACTCGGATGCATGATGGGTTGGTACTCTCGTGGGATGACTTCTAGAAGCTGTTTCATGAGGAGTACTACCCCTCCTACTTACGCATTATATGATTTCAGGAGCTGTTGGGGCTTCAGTGGGGAGTGATAGTAGTGGCCAAGTACACGAATGGGTTCGCAGACCTTACTTGGTACTCTTTGGACGTGGTCCATGATGGAAACTTCAGAGCATAGAAGTTTGAGTGAGGTCTCTGTAGAGGATATTCGTGCCAACGTAGTGCGCTTGTGCATCCTCACCCATCTCAGGGTGCTGGAGCAGGCACTGGTGACAGAGAAATTTCTATCAGAGGTATGTTAATTGGAAGGGCCTCGATGCTGGGGGTCTCCCCTTGATGAGACTCAAAAACATGGTTGGGGACAGTGTAGAGCACCGAGACAGCCCAGGAAGAACCAGTGCTTTGATTGTGATGTGCAAGGTCACGTGGCGTGAGACTACTCGACCAAATGTGTTGAGTTTTCCAGATAGTTGGTAGATGCACCGCCATGACAGAGGCAATGTCTTAATCAGAGAACTCCCTGGTGAGGACAGGGTGGTCCCCAAGGAGGTAGTGTTGGCAGAAAAGAAGGAAGAACTGTGGTTGGTGGATGACGTTTTGAGGTCTTTCCACCACCACTAGGCGGCCCATGTCAGGCTTAGGGAGCTGACGGATGGGACCGCGGGTGGATGTGTGCTATAGATGTCTACAATCCTATAATGCATGAGATGATAAGAGGTATGCTCTGTGTCTTTTTCTTGTTTTCTTAGTAGAAACTGTTATACACTTAGTGAGGTAATCTTTTCGTCTAACTCCTTGTTCGAGGGGTTAATGAGGGTGACGTAGGGCATCAGTGTAACCCTGTGTTGGTGTTGTTCGACATAGCTTTGAATGAATGGGAAAGAGGGGTTCTTCCCCCACTGAGACGCGTTTTTGTGATGCGATCAAAACCGTGAGGGAGAGTCAGTACCAATCAAAGTGGATAGTATTGAGGTGTGGTGGATGAGTCCCTCTTACAAGTGTATTCATGATGGGGTTGTGCGGTGGAGTGTCAGAGAAGGTTCTGGATTTTCCAGTGGGGCTTTTCTGCTTGACCTCCCTTTGATTGAGGTTCCCCTAGTGGGTTTGGAAGAGTTTGTATTTTGGGGATTACTCTCCTTCTAAGAGAGGCAAAGAAACGTGGGGTATGACACATGCTTTCTATGTCTAGCCTCTGGCAGTTGTATGAGTTTGCTCACCTGCCCTGTTCATTGGTACCTTGCGTGCTCAACATCAATCTTGATACCATTATCAAGTACTGGTCGAGGTGATGGACACCCCATAAACAAAACTACGTGAATCACTATGTGGTGCTGGTATTGGTGGTCCTTGCACTGAGAATGTGGAGATGCTATCTTCTGGGAGAGCAATTTGTGGTTTGATCAGACCACCAGTGTCTCAGGTGCGCCCTCACCCAGAGAGACATGAACCTGAGACGACAGTGCTGGTTGAAATTTCTGTAGGACTATGATGTTGAGGTAGTATATGTTCTAGAAAATGGAAGTGTTGTAGCAGGTTACCTTAGCAGAAAGTTCCATACTCGTCAGGTGCAGGAAGTTTCATAGTAGTTAGCTTTATTTCAGTTGAACCTGTTGGACTAGGAGGGTGCAACTTTTCTTCAGTCGATGGTGTTGAATCATCCACTTCTTGAGCATGTAATAGAGTCTCAGTTGTGATGCACCGACTGTGAAAACATGTGTGACCGGATATCCTTGGGTGTTTTACCAGATGGGTATTCTGAAGAAGGGAATCATGAGACCATGTTCCAGGAACAAGCCGTGATTTCGGTCGTGATGTGGAAAGTAGAGGTTCAGATGGGGAATTCCCCCTGAGTTCCTTTGGGACATTTGGGAAGCCTACTATCTTGCCCTACCCTCCTAATAGTAGGAGTGGGCGTACAACGTCTTCCATGTGTCACAACTGATGAGGTGCGTGCATGTTCCTACGCATGTCATCAAAAGTACCAGACCTTATGAGTATGAACCATCCCTTTGGTTTGCACGTTGTGCCAGTGTGGTGTTGTGCAAGTTTTCTTGGGAGTGGGAGAGCTAGGAGTGAGCTCTGTATCCCAGGTTGTTTTTCTTAGTTTTGCTTTTCGGGGATGAAAATATTGAAGGAGGGAATGATGTAGAGACCTGGTTTTTTCCCTGTAAGACTTTGGAATATTTCTATATATATTTTCAGAGTTAGGAGTTGAGACGACGTGCGATTTTGGGGCCCAGTGTGCCCGAAATATATTTTATAAAATATTAAGTGTTTTTATACTATGAACATGGCGGGGTTGTGTTTTAACCTAAACGGTAGCTCGGATCAGAAATCCTAGGGAACAATTGTTTCCAGAGCATGCCGTTTACCTTAGGTGGGGTGTAAAAGTTGTGGGCACGGGCCTGATGTGAGAGATGTCACCCAGGGGAAAAATCATCATTTTAAAATAACGACTTAGTGATTTTTAACACTGGCGTTCTTTTCAAATAAATTTTGAGCGAAGCCTCGAAATGGAAATCTGAGGCTTCTGTTGAGTTCGAAATGTGGTGTTTTTCCTAGGCATGATATAAAATAAGTGGGTGCGGAGGTTTTCAAATCCGTGACCATGGGTGGCGTTTCAGTGAGTTTTTATAAATTCGCTTGAGATAAGGGGAGAAACCATTATTCTCTCTCTCTCTCTCTATGTCTTGTTCTTCGGCGTTCTTCACCGTTCTTCACCGAATCGAGGAGAGACCTCCGCTGGAACCTTGGCGGATCGAAGCAGGAGCGTCATGGACATTCCCCCAATGATGCACGAACGATTCGAGGTAGGGTTTTTGGTTAATTTTCGCACCTTCGTCGATTTCTGGACTTTTTATCAAATTTTTCTTTTATATTCTCAAATTTTAGAATTAGGACGATGGCCAAACGAACATGGACATCGTCCAAGCCCCGTTCTAAATCCCGTTCTTGAGCATTCTTCGTCCAAAATTTCAAACGCGCCAAAACCGCGACGGATCGACGAGTGGGGGGCGACGCTGTGAAGATCCGGTCTCGAGAATTTTGAAACCGGTTTTAGATACTTTTTCCGACCACCGGAGTGGTCGGAAGGATCGGCTGAAGGTTCAGCTCCGGCAAGGGGCGACAGTTGGAGGTTGAGCCGGAGGTGCGGCGACCAGCGGACGAGTGGAGGCCAGAGGATGCAACATCGGGGTGGCCGGCGTGGACGGGGTAGATCTGACAGAGCAGGGGACCAGGCGGCCGTAGTGCGGGTGGCTGGTGCCAGGCGGTGCGCTCGGTCGATGGAGCAGCAAGCCCAGGTGGCTGCTGGCATGACAGAGCGGGGAGCCCAGGCAACTGTGGCATGGGAGGCCGGCGTGCAGTGGTGCGCTCAGCCGGCGGGGAGGCCAGGAGGCCGCGGCGCGGGCAGCTTGTCGTGTTCTAGAGGAGACCCCAAGGCACTGACCTCAGGGGGGGGAGAGATAGGACCCGCCTCTTGCGGGTCCTTGGCGCATGTGGAAAGACCGACCACCCTGGACGGTCTGTTCAAACAAACCGGGCCACGTGGCCTAGTGGAGGTGGTGCGGGCCGTGGCCAGTGGGCTGCGGCGAGCTGGGCCAGACCCGTGGTTGGGCCGCGGGTGGGCGGTCTGGACCGGGCCGGCCAGTCTAGACTGCCCCAGTTGGGCCCCCTTGTGTTCAAGGGGCCGTATCTTTTAAACGGCGCGTCTGTTTGACGCGCCTTCTACAACTACAGGACCGTGTTAGCGAGATAGACTTTTTGAAGCGTGTTTCAGGGTTTTGGGGTTCTGCACACGAGGGAGGGTGACCCGAGATGATTTAATTTAATAATATTAAATTATTATTAAAGCTTGCAACAAACATGCTTCACGAGTCGGACGTCTGTTTGACATGCCTCCAGAGGTGCTGTGGCCCTGGAGTTCAGACAGTCCTTCCAAAATTGGTTCGAAACCCTTATGGTTTGGTTTCATTGCTCGGTGGAATGAAACACTTAATGAGAATAATTAATTAATTAATTATTCTTGTGTCAGACCTAACTCTTGTTTGGGATGTCCGATTGACACGCCGTTAGCGGAAGCGTGACCCCAGTCATCGTGCGGACTTTTTGAGACGCTTTCTAAAGTGTCCGGGTTAGAGACAAGGTGAAGGCCCCATAGGTCCTGGTTCACACGTTTTACGGTGAAACACCATTTTTTTCACCCGACATCTGTTTGGGGTGTTTGAGTACTCGTTTTTGAGTGTTCTTCAGAGGGGTTTGCGATGACGCAATCCGCCCGCCTAAATTCGTGCCCGTGGTGTGGGCCCCACGAGGCGACTTTCGGACGTATGCTGTGTTTTTACGACTTATACTTCATAAGTCCATTCTGGGCAAATTAATAGCCTACACCTCATGGTTTTATACAAGGAACACAATGGTATGATCTGCGCGATGTGTTTCAGGGACGAGAATGTGGGCCCCATAGGGCCCCGTTTGCATAATGCGGGGAGTTGCAGCTACAGCATACAGAGTCCATTTTAGGTGCCGTCAGTGGCGTTGTGACCCTAGCAGCGAGATGAAGTTGACCAAGGTGGTTTCGGGCGTTGAAGTTAGAGTTGAGGCGTGGGCCCCATGGTCCGTCTTTTAAGCTGTGTGTAGTGCACTGTGACTTTTTCATTAGACGTTCGTTTGGGGTGTATGAATAGTCGATTTGGAGTGTTTTTCTGAAAGAATCATGACGATATAGTTTGACCGACGTTTTTTGAGACCGAGGTGCGGGCCCCACGAGATGTCTTATGATCATAAAGTGGTGTTGAATAAATTTTCGTCGGGAGCCCGTTTCCAGCGACTAAATAGTCTATCTCGTGTGTTTTTCCAGGAGGATTACAATAGTGTAATCTGTTTGGGTGTGCAGAGCCTCTTTCATGATCTCATTAAATTTGGAAACATGAAAGGACATTGGTTGGAGGTCCCTTTGACGCACTCCGAACCAACTCATGATAGCGATGTTAGTAACACCCAGTGATGGAACAGACAGTGCGGAGTTATCAGACCAGTTCTGGGTTTACCCTCCAGTGGGGCTGGGTAGTGGGTTACCCACCGGCGTTTAGGTTTTACCCTCCAGTGGGGCAGGGCAGTGGGTTACCCATTGACCTTAGGGTTTACCCTCCAGTGGGGCTAGGCAGTGGGTTACCCGTTGACCTTAGGGTTCACCCTCCGGCAGGACTGGGCAGTAAGTTACCCATTGAACTTAGGGTTTACCCTCCAGCGGGACTAGGAAGTGGGTTACCCGTTGACCTTAGGGGTTACCCTCCAGCAGGGCTGGGTAGTGGGTTACTCGATGACCTCTTAGGTTTTACCATCCAGCTGGACTGGGTAGTGGGTTACCCGACGACTTCCTTCAGACTCAACCCTTTCTATGAGGCTAGTCAGTGACTTTTCTCCATGATTACTAGAGCGGGACCCTTGGTTGTACGGTTCAGTAATGAGGCAACTTTGGCGTGCGGGACTGTTGGGTAGCAGTGATGGATATCCTTTGAACTATTGGCAACTTTTGTTAGGGTGAGCTTGGAGATAGAGATCCCCTTACACACTCGTTAGGGTTTCTTATTGAGCATATATATACACCCTACTCTTGTTCCCACTCCTTGGGTTCAGTTACTCTCCTTCTAATAGGGGTGAAGACGCATGGGGTATGCCACGTGCTTTCCGTGTCTAGCTCCTCTTTTTTGGACGAGCCTGCTTCCTTTCTCTTGTCAGGTTGAGCCGCACTCTCTCTTTTGTACTCTTACACTGTTCTTGTTCTGTCTACTGCTCACCCTTTTAGTATCTCATTTTTTACTCCCTCAGGATTTTGGGGAATCCTACTGAGTATCTTTATACTCACCCCTGCTTGGGATTTTCCCGCAATTGGTGTGCGCTTGCAGACGATAGACAGGTCGATCGAGACTATGGAGGAGCGTAGAGGACACAAGAGCTTGGGCTGTGTTCAGTGGTAGTAAGAGGTTTTTTGGGTGTGAGACTCAATAGTTGTTTACTTTTATTTATCTGTTGCCGAGTTGTGGAACCTTTCTAGTTGGGTGCGTGTTTTTCCCTTTACTATTCATTTTACTTGTCCGTACTTTTCAGCACTATACTTGTTCTATTTAGAAGTTGATGCATGACTGTGGTTGGGTTATAGTTGTTTGTCCTTTGGTTTTGTTCTTACTCTGCACTTCTGCATCGAGTGGGCTGTGTGTGTGTGTACAGGTACTTAGGTGAAGGCCTCCCCGAGATCGTTATTCCTTCGACGCTTGTTGCCAGCCCCTGGCCTATGGAGGCGGGCCTGGGGTAGTTGCGGCTCGAGACTGGTAGGGTCGGGTTGTGATAAATTTTTTTAGGGTTTATGGTATCCCATCGATGAGAGCATGCATGACTCTATCTGGAAGGCATGGGGTGGGGGGTTAGCATTGCATTTAGTTTTTAAATAATTTGAGGAGGAAAACAATGAAGAAAGCAGGAGTCATAGTCTTTGATCAGTCCTAATGTACTCACCAACTTTCTTACATTTCATCTCAGGTTTGGGATGAATTATGTTCACACTAGATGAGTGGTCATTTTTAGAGGAGACCATTAGTAGGTTGAAAAAACTGGGGGATACAGGAGGTGACACATCGATTTGGTAGTCGTATATTTAGTATGCATAGGGAACATATGGTAAGCACATTTTTTAAGTAATAAATATAACTTTAAAATGTATAATGTTTATTTTATATTCATATAGGAAGTCGAACATTCCAATATTATGGAGTTCTATGTTTATAGGAGGATGTACAATGATCATGTCACTGGAGAAATTAGAGGTGATCGCCATCATCAGATTGTGGTTAGTATATTTTTTTTGAGTTTTAAAATAACCATAATTTTAATTTTAAATTTCAATTGAAGGAGTCATATGGGGTTGCGAAGTCTTAGATGTAGACTGAGATTCATTCTGAGACCGATGATCAGACCAGTGTGGCCATATTTGATGAGGCATCCTGGAAGAATATAACCCAATATGTCTTTGAGAAAGGACGAGTTATTGGTATCAACACTTGATTGACGCATGAGAGTTATTATGGTACCGTTGCGATGTTGGCGTCCAGTTCGAGAGGAGCTGAGAGAGAGTCATCATCATCTACTACATAGTATTAGGAGCAGCTATGAGAATAGGGTAAGCTTATAGAGAGTATGTGTAGGGAGAAGGAAGAGCTCTGATGACAACAGTAGCAGCAACAGGAGGAGATACGTCGATGACAGCAGCAGAAGCTCGAGCATACAATGAAGTACATGAGACGTCTAACTCATGGTTTAGGGATGGATTTCTTCCTACCATATCCTCCAGCTCCTTCAACTCCTCCATAAGACCTTCCCCCTCAGTGATGTATTTATTTTTATGATAAAACATTTTAATGTAATTTTTTTATAATATTAACTATTTACATTTCTATATAGTACGTTTTTTATATTGTTGCGTATATTTAATTTTTTATTATTTTATTATTTATTTAAGTTTTTAATATTTTATTACTTTATTTAATTTTTTATTATTTTGTTTTTTTTATATTTTTGTGAATATTGAGTTTTTTATTATTTTATTATTTTTTATTATTTTACTAATATTAATATTATTATATATTTAGTATTAATATTAATATTAATATTAATATTATATTCTTAATATTATTTTATTATTATTATTATATTAATATTATTTATAATAATAATAATAATAATAATTTATAATTTTATAATTTTTTATAATTTTATTAATATTAATATTAGTATTTCATTAATAATAATAATAATATTATTATTAATATTATTTAATTTAATTTAATTTTTTTTAATTTTTTTAAAGTTATTTGCGACAGGCCCATTGCAAATACTATTTGTGACAGGCTGTCGCAACAAGGATTTTAAAAAAACTTGAGAATACTATTTGTGATGGGCCAACTCTCAATTGCAAATAGTATTTGCGATGGACCGTTGCAATAGGATTTTTTTAAAAACTCAGGGAATCCATTTGCGACGTATTGTCACAAAAAAATCTATTTGTGACACCCTTTTCTACAGTGGGGGCATTTGTTATGGTTTCTTGTTGAAAATGACCTTTTGCGATGGGACCCCATCACAAACAAACCAATTTTCAGTAGTGGTGGTCCTTATTATTAGCACATATTTATTCGGATTCTTAGCATGTTTTTAGCATGTGTTTAGCCCTGTGAGACCTATTCTTGAAGTTTGATCACACGTGGTGTGCATGTGTATCCCTAATAAACCTATGTTCTATGTTTTCTCTCATGTGGATTTGTGACGGCTATGGCTCTCACGTGACATGATTCAATGTTTGATCTATCATCTTGTATCTTGTATTACATGTTTTGCTCCTCTATCTTCTATAGTTGAGTTTACATCTTAATTTCCCCCCGAGTGAGATGTGTTAGACATTTTGTTTGGAATGTACATGGTTTATACCTTTTAGAGGGATATGAAAAACAAGTTTTTTGGTCTATCTCATCGAGGGGGAATGTGTCATGTGGTTAGTTGATGTTATTTTTGAAATAAAGACAAAGAAGGTAGGTATGATCACTAAATACCCAACATATATGTTATTCCTGTGTAATATATTTATTTATTATATAATCTTTATTTACATTCATGGAATGTATAAATATATCTTATGAAATTATATTAAGGACCCATGGGTGGTGTGCTATTGGGTTTCATACTCACACCCTACACAGACATCTTGGTCCACATGTATATTTAATAACCATAGATCTGATGAAAGGAAAGATTCCTATAGAGGGATATTGAGTTGTTTTAAGAGTAGGGTGTGGGATTCATAGGATATAATTCTGGTAGGATGTATGTTGTTGGATTTTTTAGTTGTTTTTATCTTGTACATTAATCCACCGCCTGTGGAGATCGATTTTCTTCATTTTTTGGTTGTGTAACTGACATTCCATATTTCTATTACATGGTTTGTTACTTTATTTATATGATGTTACTCTGATGTTTTATTTATTCTTCACTTATTTATATTATTTTTATTATTTCCATTGTATACTATGATGATTACCTGATACCAATAGATTAATCTCCCCAGGATATACCCCTTGGCCCTCTCTGCTAGTCGACATCCTCTTACATGTGGAGGAACACATGACATCATGTGTAATTCGAGCTTCAATCCAGTGACTTGGGTCAGGGTGTTGAAAAATGGCATCATAGGACAAGATTATACAACTTTTCTTTCTTTCCTTGCCTTAGTTTGAGATAGGGTTTATAATAGATTGGATAGTTAGGAATCGGGTAGGGGAACTATTTCAGTGCCTAGCCTTTTATGACCCCTCCGTCCAAAGGTATCCCTCCTGACCTGACAATGAAAAAAGAGATATAATGAACCCTGAATCCTACCTCCAGTAGGTCCTAGGTTGGAAACTAGCACTAAGGGTAAAACAATCTTACAAATGGGAGGAATTTTCCTCTATAATAATTGGATTGAGAGATATGATAAATCAATTACAAGAAAATCCCTAATATAATATAAAAAGGAAACCAAAATCATCCCACGATGCTTGTATAAATGAAATATATATAGATAAAAGTTTCTAAATAAATACCCAAAATAAAAGCTAAGGCATCAATATAATAATAGCTAAAAATCCTTAGCTATAAATGTCTAGCACGGTTCAAAAAGTCCTCTTAGAAAACTAAAAGAAGTCTTTATATAAATAGGGTGATAATATAAGTATACTCAGTAGGGTAACCAAAGTCTCTTGTTCACATGTGAAAAGAACATACTAATGCACCAGTGAGAAAACACCAGAACCGACAACACCTACACATGTCAATTAAACAATCCCATAATTCCCATGAAATTATCAATAAATAAAATATCTAGGTATAATAAAATAATAAGAATCATATCAATAAAGGGAATACCTCATTTCTTTCTCACTAATTTACCACTCTCATACCCTAATGTTGTATGTCCTGGTGCTCCCATCTCTTCTGAATATCACATAATTCCAAGCACCCCTGTAACACCCCAAGATTTTAAAAGAGGAACATCGTGTTGGATAGATATAAAAATATATATTATAATATAAGGTAATAAACCTATACTTTATGATATATATATATTTTTAAATAAATTTAATCTCTTCAATAGCTTGTGATGCACACAACACTAGGTTAAAATGATACACGATACTCTATTAAAATATTATTATTTAAACTTGACCATTATAAACTAGCTGTTAAGTTGGTGGATATTAATATTACTAACTAAATTATGAAAATTATATTTTAAATTAAATGGTTATCTATTTATTATAAATAAAATAAGAACCATTTGAAATAAATAGAAATGTTTTCTAAAAAACCATAATTTTTAAAAGTTAGTTTAGTCATGCTTTGCACAGATAATTTAAAATTATTTTTTACCAATTTTGGAAAATTTATTTTTAAAAATGAAAATAATTTTTGAAATCATCATATCGATATTAACTTACAGTGAATTTTTTGTATTTTTTGGAAAATAATAATTTTTTAGTGAATAGGAAAAAATACCAATTTTTATAAAATTATCATTTATTTTTAATAAGTTAAGTACCATTATTATTTTAATTTGATTTAAAATTAAAATAAATATTATTTAGTTATATTAAATCCAATTAATTACATTTAAATCATCTTTATACTAGATTTTAGTATAAGTTTATTTTTAGGTTTTAAAACACCTTTTTATGAAACTATTTTAAAGTGTATAATGTTTATCCATTTTAAATAATTAAAATAAACCTAAATGATGAATTATTTAAATGAAAATTATATACTATATATCTATAAATATTCATTTAAATGCATATAATTATTATTACTTTTCATATATTTAATATTAGATCATCTCAACCTAAAAAAATGCATTTCTTGAAAAACCATTTTTTTGACACATCTACGGGTTTAATTTTAAATTAATTTATGACAATTTTGTTAGTTGAATTTGGAAAAATTGAATAAATATTTTGAATAAATATAATTTATATTTTCTAATAATTTCAACTTAATTTTTTACCATAATTAATAGTAAAAATAGTAAAAAATATTTACAGTAGTAAAGGTAAAAATGAGTTTACTAGGTGGTTAAACTTAAAATATAAGGGTTAAAAATGACACAAAAAATTTTAAAACTACTATTTTATGTTAATATTTAGACTTTATATATTATAAGGTTCTAAAATGGTCCATTTGGATCCTTTTTTTATCAGAAAAACATGGGTAAAATTCTTTCTTTTCAAAAATTTTGTGTGTGTCCTCTCCCCGACTTATAAAAGGTCACCCACTCTTCTCTCCTATAGAAACTTAAAAAACCCATTATATAGGATAATACCTATCAATATTACTTCCTTATATAAAATCATCCTAGAAGTATTTTTTTGGTCATAAATCCAATATATAAATGCTTTTGGCACAAACCAAAAGAAGTTGTCCGAAGAAGAGGTAACGTGTTTAACCAATCATTTTATTTTATTTATTATTCAAACTCCTTAAATTATTATTAAAACATGATGATAAAATAAAATTAGTATATTAAATATAATAATATATTTTCATGTTAATTTAGTTATCTACAATCATCTCATACTCCCTCAAATGGGAAACAAAACCGTTGATCGTGTGTATAACGGACTACCGCCTCACGAACTGACATTATTCTTTTTCCATCACCACTTCTCACAGATGGATACAATGATGTAATTTATTTTTATATATGATATCTATAATATAATTATACTTCTTTAATTATAATATCATATATAACTTCTTACTTTACATCCCTTAGATAATGAAATAACGTCATTCGTGTGTAGGGTGAACTACCACCTCATGAAGTGATGTGATTTGTTTTTCACTAACGCTTTACATGGAAGGAAAAAATGATAAATTTAATGAATATATTTGATATATATAAAATTATAATAATTATTTAATATTAATATAAAATACTCTTCATTACCTTTTTTCCCACTAAGGAAATGACATCATCGCTCGTGCGTACGTACGACCTACCGTTTTCACAAAGCGATGTGATTCATTATCCATGTTCAAAATTCAATAATGATTAAAAATATATATCTACTAAAAAAATGATATTCATAAAATTAATATATTTCTATAGATTATTTAACTATAACATATGTTCAAGATTCATAACTTTCATGAAAAAACATGCTGGAGAAAACAAGGCAATTAAAACCGAAAACAACAGTGATAATAGAAGACTATTAACGAATGGGTAATAAGATGTTATATAAGGATCATATATGATATTATAAATGATAATATTATTTTGGTATAATTTAGTAACATTTTTAAAACCACTATACACAAGGTTAAAGTGCACTCAATGAAAGGGAAGGGTGAGGTAAGGGGTTTCTTAACTCAATTTTCATTCATTGGGTTATATGACAACTTTATTGATTATATTATGCCAAAATTATGTGTGAAATAAATTTTGATTACTTTATATATTATTTGAATGTTAATTTTTATGTATATACATTTATTACAAACAATAACTCCATATATTAACTCTCACCTCAATGATATGAACTTTTTAAGGGTTTTATCTCAAACTTCCTTCTTTGAGAAACTTGTTCTTTCATGCACCTAATTTATTTTGAATGGTGTATATACTAAAACTTTACATAATATATCATGAATACTTCCTACATCATGAAATTTTAAGATAAAATTAATATAATTTATTCATGGGAATTTATGATTTAAAAGTTACCGAATTGGTATGGGTTTATGTTTCAATCTCATTTTAATCAGGATTGTTTATGCATGAATTTCCATTGAAGTAAATTATTTGATCATTGCTTGATAAAACCATTTAACTTTATTCTACTATAGTTATTCATTAATTTTTCAAGTAATATCACTATTTTCCTATCTTTAGTACAAAAACTTAGTGATAAAACGTTTTTAAGGAAATCCGACTTTACTTATATCTTTGGTTGAAAATCCCTTTTCATCTAAATCCATGTTTTCTAAATTTTTTTTCAAAAATGGTTTACTATAACTATTTAAATTAATTATTACCCTTAATTAGAAATTTAATTTTTTTTAAAGAAATCTTCCTATCATTTTTGAAACAAAGAACTTTTTTACCTTTATTACAAAAATTTAAAAGGAATATTTTTAATGTATTCAGCATGAATAAAATTCTTTATCCATCATAACCACTAAATATTTTAAAGAATCATTTTTAACTTTCAAAGGATATTTTCAAAAAAATGTTTTTGTTAATGTTTGAGAAAGTTTTATATTTTAAAAAAGTGTTTTAAAAATGGAAAGGATATTTTTCTCAATAAATTTTTAAAGTGATCTTTCAAAATTATTTTCCATCTAAGATGACATCCTTTAATGTTACTCAAAGTGAAAAAGTTATTTTCCTCAAGAATATTTTTTAAAGTATTTTTTTTTCAAAAACAAAAACCTTTTATGGTATGGATTGATTATTAATTATGTGTATAGTTCTCTCACATATATACCTAGTTTATTATCAATTCCTTTGATGGGGTAATACATTCTTTATGATCATTTATAAAATGACTTTATTATGAAATTTTGTTTGAATTTGATATGAAGCAAGATTATGTAACTCATTTTTTTTCCATGGGTAATTATTTTGTTACACCTTATGATTAGTTTCCTTTATGTGGAACATATATACCATAAACATGTTATAATGGGTATAACCAAATAGTGCTCTCATACATTGAGTAATTTTATAGTCTCATGAGATGTCATGTATGAGATTAGGGAGTAAACCTAATATGTTATGTGACTTTTTCTACGATGTGATATTTTCTAGAAAGTTATCACACTACAAAAAATGATATTTAGCGATGTTTTTTTTCATTAGTCATGTTTATAAACATCACTAATTCATTTACTGATATTTCTGAAAAACGTCGCTAAATGAGGTGTCACTAAATTAATGACATTTATAAACATCGTCAATTTAGCTACATTTACAAACGTCATCATTTAGCAACATTTATAAATGTTTCTACACTAAATATGTTTATAAATGTTACTATTTAGCAACACCTCTTCTACTGATGTTTTTTTAGAAATTTCAGTAAATAGACATTGATAAATTAGCGACATTTATAAATGTCTCTATTTAGAAGCGCACAGTTTTCCGACATTTTTTAAAAATTGTTGATGTTTTTTTAAAAATTCTGGTAAACCGTTTTTTAATTATATATATATATATATATATTTGAAATTTATTTTATTTTTTATTTTCTTTACCCCACCCACCGCCTCACCCACAACCCCTCCTATTCCCCTTCCCCTCCCTCCCCACCCACACCCCCTCCTATTCTCCTCTACCTACCCATGCCCCACACCCTCCCCACCCCTCCCCTCCATTCTATTTCCCCTCCACCTCCACCTACCCACACCCCACTCCCCTCCGCCCACCCACACCCCATGCCCTCCATCCTGTCCCCCACCCCACCCACGCCCCATGCTCTGCCCTCCACCTCCACCTACCTACGCCCCACTCCCCCCAACCTACCCATGCCCCATGACCCCCCCCTTCCCTCCCCTCCCTACTGTAAAATAAGAAATACCATCCCTCTTAAGATTAGAACTATAGACCTCCATCCTACAAAAAATAAACAATACCAACCAAGATATTTTAGAATATGTTAATTATTTGTATTATTATTATATATATATATATATATAGATAGATTTCAATATTTAAGAAATTAATATTATACATATATTTATATATTAATATATTTATGTTTATATTTTATAATTTATAATTTATATTCATATATACATATATATGTTTATATTTTATTTTTTATATATATATTTATATTTTATGTTTATGTTTTATGTTTATATTTTTTATTATATATATAAATATTTGTATTTTATGTTTATATATATGTTTATATATGTGTGTGTGTCTGTGTATAAATATATATGTGTATGTGTATATATATATATAATTATATATATGTATATATATATAATTATATATATGTATATATATATAATTAGTGATGTTTTAAAATACTCGTAAAAATGTCATTAAAACAGACATGTTTTCTTAAAAATGTGACTAAATTAAAAATATTTAATTGTGTTATGTTATATATATATATATATATTTCAGTATTTAAAAATTAATATTATAAATATATATATTTTTATATTAATATACATATATCAATATATATATTTTTTATTTTTTATATTTTATGTTTATATATATATATATATGTTTACATTATATTATATATATGTTGATATTTTACATATAAGTTTATGTTATATATATATATGTGTGTGTGTGTGTGTGTGTTTATGTTTCATATTATATATATATGTTTATATTTTATGTTTATATTATATATATATGTTTATATATATATAAGTTTATGTATGTATGTGTGTGTATAAATATATACGTGTCTGCATATAAATAGAAATATAAATATAAACACACACACACACACAATTTTCCATATTTTAAAACATTGGAAAAAATGTCACTAAAACAGACACGTTTTCTTAATAACATAACTAAATTTAAAATATATATGTATATATATATGTATATATATGTAAATATATATATTTATATATTGATATATCTCTATGTGTGTGTTTTTATAAATAAATAAATAAATAAATATATATGTTTATATATATGTGTCTGTGTTTATATATATATATATATCTAAATATATATTTACATCAATGCAGGGAAATGGGATATATAAATATATATATTCCTAGGGATATTTTTCAGGAAGCTTTGGTAATTTAGCGACGTTTTTCAGGAAGCATCGCTAATTTAGCAATATTTTCCAGGAAGCATTGCCAATTTAGTGACATTTTTCACAAAGCATCACTAATTTAATGATGTTTTTAGGCAGCATTTCTAAATTAGCGACGTTTTTCACGAAGTGTCGCTAAATTAGGGAAATTTTTTAGGAATCATTGCTAAATTAGAGATGTTTTTAAAAAGCGTCACTCCACCTCCACCTACCCACACCCCACTCCCCTCCGCCCACCCACACCCCATGCCCTCCATCCTGTCCCCCACCCCACCCACGCCCCATGCTCTGCCCTCCACCTCCACCTACCTACGCCCCACTCCCCCCAACCTACCCATGCCCCATGACCCCCCCTTCCCTCCCCTCCCTACTGTAAAATAAGAAATACCATCCCTCTTAAGATTAGAACTATAGACCTCCATCCTACAAAAAATAAACAATACCAACCAAGATATTTTAGAATATGTTAATTATTTGTATTATTATTATATATATATATATAGATAGATTTCAATATTTAAGAAATTAATATTATACATATATTTATATATTAATATATTTATGTTTATATTTTATAATTTATAATTTATATTCATATATACATATATATGTTTATATTTTATTTTTTATATATATATTTATATTTTATGTTTATGTTTTATGTTTATATTTTTTATTATATATATAAATATTTGTATTTTATGTTTATATATATGTTTATATATGTGTGTGTGTCTGTGTATAAATATATATGTGTATGTGTATATATATATATAATTATATATATGTATATATATATATAATTATATATATGTATATATATATAATTAGTGATGTTTTAAAATACTCGTAAAAATGTCATTAAAACAGACATGTTTTCTTAAAAATGTGACTAAATTAAAAATATTTAATTGTGTTATGTTATATATATATATATATATTTCAGTATTTAAAAATTAATATTATAAATATATATATTTTTATATTAATATACATATATCAATATATATATTTTTTATTTTTTATATTTTATGTTTATATATATATATATATATGTTTACATTATATTATATATATGTTGATATTTTACATATAAGTTTATGTTATATATATATATGTGTGTGTGTGTGTGTGTGTTTATGTTTCATATTATATATATATGTTTATATTTTATGTTTATATTATATATATATGTTTATATATATATAAGTTTATGTATGTATGTGTGTGTATAAATATATACGTGTCTGCATATAAATAGAAATATAAATATAAACACACACACACACACAATTTTCCATATTTTAAAACATTGGAAAAAATGTCACTAAAACAGACACGTTTTCTTAATAACATAACTAAATTTAAAATATATATGTATATATATATGTATATATATGTAAATATATATATTTATATATTGATATATCTCTATGTGTGTGTTTTTATAAATAAATATATATATATATATGTTTATATATATGTGTCTGTGTTTATATATATATATATATCTAAATATATATTTACATCAATGCAGGGAAATGGGATATATAAATATATATATTCCTAGGGATATTTTTCAGGAAGCTTTGGTAATTTAGCGACGTTTTTCAGGAAGCATTGCTAATTTAGCAATATTTTCTAGGAAGCATTGCCAATTTAGTGACATTTTTCACAAAGCATCACTAATTTAATGATGTTTTTAGGCAGCATTTCTAAATTAGCGACGTTTTTCACGAAGTGTCGCTAAATTAGGGACATTTTTTAGGAATCATTGCTAAATTAGAGATGTTTTTAAAAAGCGTCACTAAATTAGTGATGTTTTTAGGAAGCTTCGCTTATTTAGCGATGTTTTTTAGGAAGTGTCGCTAAATTAGCGATGTTTTTAAGAAGCATCGCTAAATTAGTAATGTTTTTTAGAAAGCGTTATTAAATTAGCGATGTTTTTAGGAAGCGTCTCCAATTTAGAGATGTTTTTTAGAAAACTTCATTAATTTAGTGACGTTTTCAGGAAGCGTTGCTAAATTAGAGGCGGTTCCTGAAAAACATCACTAAATATAAAAATTAGTGATGTTTCTAAAAAACATCTCTAAAAAACATCGCTAAATTACAGTTTTTTTGTAGTGTCATTGACTCTTGTTTATGCCATGTTTTATGTTGATTCCATATTTCCTATGATTCCATGAACTTATGATACCGTGTTCTTTATATTATGCTTCCATGTGATTACTCATGTGCCTTATCTTTTATGATATCATGTTATACCTTTGATTCACATGTTATGTTTCGTTATCATGTTTATTACCTTGCATGGATTTTTAGCTCACCCATTTCTTTATGTATTTCCTAGGTTATCTCATGCATATTTACGAGCTCGAATGGATTTTAGGAGCTCAATATGGAAAATTAAAATAAGGATGCCATGTTTTATGTATTAAGAACATATTATTCCAAACACACTAGGCCTTTATGATCCTTGTATTGTAATTATTGGAGATTTGTATTTAATAATTATGTAATAATATGTAGAAAAAGACTGGGTCTCTATAGTTGGTATTTGAGGAAAGGTTTAGTTAACCTTTTGAAAATAGAATGAGAAAACTTCAGTGAAAACACTAAGGATAAGTATAAGGATAAGTATAAGCATAAGTCCAAGTATAGGAAAATATCCTAGAATTTTGATGAAGTTTAGAGAGAGTGTATTCTAAGCAATTATATCCCTTTCTTGATACTACAAGTAGATACGAATCTGGAATAGTTGTACCTAGGGGTAATAACTATGAAATGAAATCATTGAGCTAGACTTGATTATCACCTAGTATAAGAAGAAGGGCCTTTATGTACACCTAGTTTGACACTCCTGGGGGATATGATTTGGAAATTCACAAAATATTTACAAACCATCATGAAGGATATGAATATATGATGACCGTGAATTAACTAGGATAAACCCAAGGTGTCATAGATTGAATTTGTTTTAATGATTTATACATCCTATAAATGTTTTTTCATGATTATATGGTTTCCCACTATGATTATTATTGCTTATACTGTGATTTGTGGTTTTAGTCAATGGATAGAATAGAAGAAATCATGTTAACACAAAATATGATGGGAAATTTTGTGATTATGAGAAACCAAAATGAATGATGACTGGAGAAAAAGATATTATGATTATTCCTAATCAACTATCATGATATATGATTGAAAACATGAACTTCAGTGAGATTTCTAAGAATTCAAATAAGAGAATGGAATTTTATAATAGTTTTTTGGTAATGAACATAGAAGAAAAAAGATTCATCTTTCTACATGCCTAGAAGGTGAGAAGAATAACCTATAAGAATATCTCAAATGAAGGAGAAGATGTTATCTATAGGGAAATTAAGGTCATATAGAAATGAATTGGAAAGGAATTTGATGTCTTATACATGGAGAACTTGGGAGTTATCCATGTTAATGCCCTAAACTTAAGGTTATACCCTAGACCAAGGAAATACCTATATTATACCAAATCATTGAAGTAAAAGGGTTAAAGTATTTATATATTAGGATTCAAGAATTATACTATAAAAATATTTTTACTAATAGTATTTTGGTTATAAGAATCATGAAACATCTAATGATTTTGTTAATTTTGGAAGCATATATGACTTCATGTTTATTATATTAGGATTTATGGATAATATCATGAGTTTATGAGTTTAAGTTTGATCATCAGTTCAATGTCTTAGACACCCCTATTTTGGTTTTAATTAAATTAATTTTTAGGTGAATAATGATATTTTGGTTATGTTTTATTGGGTTGAAGCATGTATAAACTTTTGGTTTAATGCAAAATATTATTTGGGAAGAATACTATTACATTTTTGGTGACGTAAGATAATGGATTTTAAGGACAAACACTTATGGAATGTATTAAGTTGAAATTTGGGAGTTACTATTAAGGTATTAGATATTAATGAATTATATGGGATTACTTATGCTATCAGTATTTTTAAAGACAAGATAAAATTATTGTCATTCTTTCATGGATTACATGATCTGTTAGAAGTTTATTTTAATGATTCAGGCATGAAAAATCAATCTTGAATTCCCGTTACTTATAGTAAATATGATATTATGGTGGAAATTATTAATGGATGAAATTATACTTTTCAATTAAGTATATTTCTTTATGTTCTTATTCTAGATGGTAAATGGATCCCTCAACTCTAGGTAAATGATCTTGAAACAAAAATGTTATCATAGTACCTTCATTTACGATGAATAAAATGGTATTTTAACTCATCAATGATTTATGGTCTTGAGATACTTAACTTTATATTAATAATTCACTTTATTGTGATCAATGATATCTATCACTATTTATTAATCCTTGGGTGTTAATATTCTCTTCCATGACTATGTTTTCATTTACCACTAATGTTATCCTATATATAAACCTAATAATGTGTTATTATAGATGTCCATCATTCATCCCTTACTCTATTATAAAGAGTATGTTTTATTAAACCTTTTTTATGATGTGGGTTTCAAACAAAGGTATTTTCAAATGTAAATTCTTTGATTACCAAGATCAAGATTAAATTGTGAGGTCATAATTTACTTAAGGGGGTAGAATGTAACACCTCAAGATTTTAAAAGAGGACCATCAATTGGATAATATATATGACATGAAACAAAAAGATTATAAGAAAAGGTAACAACCTAAAACTTTACAATATATTTATTTTTAAATAAATTTAATATCTTTAATATCTTGTGATGCACACAACACCAGGTTTTAACAAAATGCGATACTCTATTAAAATATTATTATTTAAACATGACCATTATAACTGAGTCATTTAGTTTGTGGGTATGAATATGAATACCTAAATTATGAAAATTATATAGTGAATTGAATGGTTATCTAATTATTATAAATAAAATAATAACTATTTGAAAAAAAAGAAATGTTTTTTGAAAAATTCTATTTTTCTAAAAGGCTGTTTAGTCACTCTTTGCATGCATAATTTAATTTTTTTTTAATAATTTTAGAAAGTTTATTTTAAAAAATTTATTTTCTTTTTGAAATCATCATATTAATATTAACTTATTTTTATATTTTTGTATTTTTCAGAAAATATTAATTTTTAGTGAATAGTGAAAAATACCAATTTTTAAAAAATTATCATTTATTTTTAATAAAATAAATACCATTATTATTATAAATTGATTTAAAATTAATAAAAATATTATTTATTTATATTAAATATTATTAATTAAATTTAAATCATCATTATATTATATTTTAGTATAAGTTTATTTTTAGGCTTTAAAACACTTTTTTCTGAAAACAATTTTTAAGTGTATAATGTTTATCCATTTTAAATAATTAAAATAAAACCTAATAAGGAATGATTTAAATTAAAGGTATATATTATATAACTATAAATATTAATTTAAATTCATATTATTATTATTAATTTTAATATAGTTAATATGAGATAATCTCTTCCCCCAAAAAATGTATTTCTTGAAAAACTATTTTTTCGACACGTCTGTGAGTTTAATTTTAAATTAAATTATGGCACTTATGTGAGTTTAATTTAAAAAAATGGATTCAATATTTGTAATAATAATAATTTATATCATCTAATAAGTTCAAATTAATTTTTTACCATAATGAATAGTAAAAATAGTAAAAATTATTTTCCACAATTAAGGCAAAAACAGGTTTACCGTGGTTTAAACTAAAACGATGAGGGTTAAAAATGACCCAAAACTTGTATAATTAATATTTTATGGTAATATTTAGAACCTATATGTTATAATGTTCTTAAATGGTCCATTTTTGAGACTTTTTTCCATTAGAAAAACATGGGTGAAATTCTTTCTTTTAAAAAATTCAAAGTGTGTCCTCTCCCCCACTTATAAAAGGTCACCCACTCTACTCTCCATTACACACTTACAAATCCCATTTGATTGGAAATTACATGTAAAAATAAATTCCTTAATTCAATAAATTCATCCTAGAATCCTTTTTTTAAAAAGACAACCTAGGAAGGCTTTTGGTGGAAACTAAAAAAAGTTGTCTAAAGAAGAGGAAACGTCCTTAACAGAGCATTTTATTTTATTTATTCTTACACATCATTAAAAATATTATTAAAACTTGATGATATAATAAACTTAGTGTATTAAATATAATTATATTATTTCATTTTAAAGTAATTACCTATACTCATCTTCTCTACCCTCAAATGATAAATGAAACTCCTGATCGTGTGTACGACGAACTACTGCCTCGCAAACCGACATAATTCATTTTCCATCACCGGTTATCATGGATAGATATTATGATGTATCCTATTTTTATATATTATATTTATGATATAATTATACTTATTTAATTATAATATAATATATAACTTCTTACTTTCCATTACGTATAGAATGTAATAACGTTATTCGTGTGTATAATGGACTACCGCCTCACGAAGCGATGTGATTAATTTTTCACTAACCATTTACATTGAAGAAAAAATGATATATTTAATAAATATATTTTATATATATTAAATTATATTTATTATTTAAAATTAATATACAATACACTTCCTTACCCTTTTACCTGTTAAGGAAATTTCAATGTTTCTCGTGCGTACGTATGACCTACTGTTTCTACAAAGTGATGTGATTTATTATCCATGTTAAAAATTAAATAATGATTAAAAAGATATATATAATGAAATAAATAAAATTTATAACATTAATATAATTATGTATATTATGTAACTATAACCTATATTCAAGATTTGGAACTTTCACAATGAAACGTGCTGGAGAAAACAAGGAAATCAACACCCAAAACTATAGTGCTAATAAAAGATTATTAGAGAATGAGTAATAAGATGTTATAAAAGGATCATATATGATATTATAAATAATAATATGATTTTTTTATAAGTTAGTAACATTTTTAAAACCACTATACTTGAGGTTAAATAACACTCAACTAAAGGGAAGGGTGAGGTAAGGAGTTTCTTAACTCAATTTGCATTCATTGGGTTATATAACTATTTCATTCATTATATTATGCCAAAATTATGTATGAAATGAATTTTTATTGATTTATGTTGTATTTACACTTTTATTTACGTTTATATATATATATTACACATAATAACCCCATTGATTAACTCTCACCCTAATGATATTAAATTTTTAAGGGTTTTATATCAAACTTCCTTCTTTGAGACACTTATTCTTTAATGCACATAATTTATTTTGAATAGTGTATATACTATCCCATTACATACTATATCATGAATCCTTCCTATATCATGATATTTTAATTTACAATTTATCTACTTCATTTATGGGAAGTTATGTTTCAAAATTTACCAGAGCGGTAAGGGTTTATGTTTCAATCTCATTTTAATCGAGATTACTTATGCTTGAATTTTCATTAAAGGAAATTATTTTATCAATGTATAATAAAAAACTTTAAATTTATTCTCATATTTTTATTCATTAAGTTTTAATGTAATAGTACTATTTTACTCTCTTTGGTACATAAAATTATTGATAAAATGTTTTTAATAAAATTCAACTTTATTCCTCTTTTCGGTCGAAAATATTTTTTCTTCCAAATCCATGTTTTATAAAAATGTTTTCAAAAATGTTTTACTATGATTTTTAAAGTAATTTTTAACCTTAGCTGGGTTTTAATTTTTTTAAATGAATATTCATATAATTTTCTAAATAAGTAACTTTTAACTTTTCTTACAAAAATGTGAAAGGAATATTTATTTTTTTAACATATTCAGCATAAACGAAACTCTTGTGCCATCATAACCACTCAATATTTTAAAGAATACTTTTTAAGTTTCAAATATTATTTTTAGAAAATGTTTTATTTAATTTTTGATAAATTTTTATATTTTAAATAAGTGTTTTTAAAGTGTAAAGGATATTTTCCTGAATAAATTTTCAAAGTGATCTTCCAGAATCATTTTCCACCTAAGATGGCATCCTTTTATATTACTCAAAGTGAAAAAGTTATTTTCCCCAAGAATGTTTTAAAGTAATTTTTTCAAAAACTAAAAACTTTTATGTTGTTTATTTATTTTAAATTATGTATATATGTCTCTCACATATATATCTTGTCTATTATCCCTTCCTTTTATAGGGTAATACATGCCTTATGACCATTTATAAAATGAATTAATTATGAAATTTCATTTGAATATGATATGAAGCAAGATTTTTCAACCCATTTTCTTTCCATGGTTAATTCTTATGTTATATCTTATGAACGATTTTCTTTATATAGAACACATAGACCATGAACATGTTATGATGGGTGCACCTAGATGGTACTCCAGTGCATTGGATAATGTTATAGTCTCATGAGACGTCATGTATGGAATTAAGGAGTAAACCTAATATATTAGGGGACTTTGTATACCATGTGATATTGTATAGGTAGTTATAATTGACTCTTATTTATTCCATGTTTTATATTGCTTCCACATTTCCTATGATTCCATGATCTTATGATACTATTTTCATTATGTTATACTTCTATGTGATAACTCATTTGCCTTCTATTTTTTGATATCATGTTATACCTTTGATCTACATGTTATGTTTCCTTATCATGTTTATTACCTTACTAGGATTTTTAGCTCACCCCTTTCTTTATGATTTTCCCAGGTTATCCCATGTGGATTTAGGAGCTCAAATGGATTTTAGGATCTCACTATAGAAAATTAAAATAAAGATGCCATGTTTTATATATTAAGAACCTTGTATTCCAAATAAACTAGTCCTTTATAATCATTACATTATAATTATTGGATATTCATGTTTAATAATTATGTAATAATATATGGAAAAGTATTGGGTTGCTATAGTTGGTATCAAAGGAAAGGTTTAGTTAACTATTAGAAACTAGGATGAGAAAACTTTAGTGAAAACCATAAGGATAAGGATAAGTATAAGGATAAGTATAAGGATATATGTAAGGATAATTCTAAGTATAGGAAAATATCCTATAATTTCAATAAATTTCAGAGCTAGTGGTTTCTAAGAAATTACATCCCTATCTAGATACTATAAGTATATGTGGGTCTGGCACATTTGTACCTAGGGGTAGTAACTCTGAAAAGGGTTCATTGAGCTGGACTTGATCGTCACCTGATATACGACAACAAGTCTTGCTATACACTTGATTTGACACTCCTAGAGGATATTATTTAGAAATTCACAAACTATTTGCGAACAATAATGAATTATTTTAATAGATGATGACTATGAATGACCTAGGATAAACCTAAGGTTTCATTGATTGAAAATAACTTGTCATGATTTAAAAATCCTATAAATGATTTTTCATTATTATGTGGATTACCACTATGATTATTATTACTTATACTATGATTTGTGGTTTTAATTAATGGATGAAAACAGGAGGAATCATGGTAGCACTGAATGTGATAGAGAATTTAGTGATTATGAGCAACCAAAATGGATGATTACTGGATAAAAAGATATTGTTATTATTCCTAATCATCTATCATGATATATGATTAATAACATGAACTTAAATTATATTCCTAATAATTAAAATAATAGGAGGATAGAATTTTATAAAAGTTTATGTGGTAATGAACATAAAAGAAAGACGATTGATCTTCCTACATATCAAGAAGGTGAGAAGAAGAACCTATAAGAATATCTAAAATGGAGGGTAAGATGTTATCTATGTAGAAATAAAGGTTATAGAGCAATTAATTTCCAAGTAATTAGATGTATTATATGTGTGGAACTTGGACATTATCTGAGTTAATGCTTTAAAACTAGGGTTATACCCTATACCAAGGAAGTTCCTATGTTATACCAAATCATTGAAGTAAAAGGGTTAAAGTATTTATGTATTATGATTTAAGAATTATGCTATAGAGGTACTTTTACCAATGATATTATGGTTATAAGTTTCATAAAACACATACATATTATGTTAATTTTAGAAGTATATATGTCTTCATGTTAGATTAACTTAGGAATTGTGGATACCATAATAGGTTTATGAGTTTAAGGTTGATCATAAGTTCAAAGTCTTAGACAAAACTTTTTAGGTTTTAAGTAAATGTATTTTAAGGTGACAAATGATATTTCGGGAGATATTTTATTAGGTTGAAGAATATATAACATTTTGGTTTAATGTAAAGGATTATTTAGGAAGAATAATATTATGTTTTTAGAGATGTAAGTTTAAGGGTTTTAAGGATATGAACTTATGGAATAGATTAAGTTGAATGTTGTGATTTACTATTGAGGTATTAAATATTAATGAGTTATATGGGAATACTTATACTAACAATTTTGTTTTATTAAAGATAATATTTTTTTTGTTCTTTCAGGTATTATATGATCTATTAGAATTTTATTTTAGTGATTAAAGCATGAAAAATATAGCTTGAATTACCATAATTTAGACAAAATATTATATGGTGGTGGAAATGATTAATGGATGAAATTATACTTGTTATGTAAGTATATTTATTTATGTTATTAGTCTGGATAGTAAATGGATCCTTTAATTCTAGGGAAAGAATCTCAAAACAAAAATGTTGTCCTATTACCTTAATTTTTGATGAATCAAATGGTATTTTAACTTATTAATGATTTATTATTTTTAAGTACTTAAAATATATATTAATCATTCAATTTATTATGATCATTGATATCTCTCACTCTTTATTAATCCTTGGACATTAGTATTCTCTTACATGTATGTGTTTTCATTTCCCACCAATGTTCACCTATATGGAAACCTAATAATGTGTTATTATAGATGAAATTCATATATACCTTTATCTATCACCAGGATGAATTTTTATTAAACCTTTTTATTATGTGGGTTTTCAACAAAGGTATCTTTAAATTTCAATCCCTTTATTACCAAGATCAAGATTAAATTGTGAGGATTAAATTTATTTAATGGGGATAAAATATAACAGCCTGAAAATTTAAAATAGGAACATAATGTTAGATAAAATATATAACATGAAACACCAATCTTAAAAGATAAGGTAAAACCATGAGACTTTATAATATATTTATTTTTAAATAAATTTAATCTCTTTGATAGCTTACGATTCATGCAACACCGGGTTTAAATGAAACACAATATTCTATTAAAATATTATTATTTAAATATGAACATTATAAAATAAAAGTTAATTTGGTGGGTATGAATATGAGTAAATAAATCATGAAAATTATATGGTAAATTAAATGGTTATATATTTATTACAAGTAAAATAAAAACCTTATAAAAGAAAAAGAAATATTTTCTGAAAAACTGTATTTTTCTAAATGGAAGTTTAGTCACTCTTTGCATGCAGAATTTAAAATTATTTTTTACCAATTTTAGAAACTTTATTTTAAACAATTAATATCATTTTTAAATAATCATATTGATATTAACTTATCGTAAAATTTTGGTATTTTTCAGGAAATATTAATTTTTCAGTGAATAGTGAAAAATACCGATCTTTATAAAATTGGCATTTATTTTTAATAAATTAAGTCCCATTATTTTTTTAAATTAATTTAAAATTAAAATAATAATTATTTAGCTATATTAAATCCAATTAATTACATTTAAATCATCTTTATACTATATTTTAGTATAAGTTTATTTTTAGGCTTTAAAACACCTTTTTTTCTAAAAACTGGTTTAAAGTGTATACTGTTTATCCATTTTAAATAATTAAAATAACACCGAATGAGGAATTATTTAAATTAAATTTATATATTATATATCTATAAATATTAAATTAAATTCATATAATTATAATTATTTTCATATAGTTAATATGAGATAATATCTTCCTTAAAAATGCATTTCTTGAAAAACTGTTTTTTCAACACATCTTCATGTTTAATTTTAAATTAAATTCTTCCACTTATATTATTTAAATTTAAAAAAATTGGTTCCATATTTTTAATCATTATAATTTTTATTATCTAATAAGGTCAATTTAATTTTTGACCATAATGAATAGTGAAAATAGAAAAAATTATTTACTATGGTGAAGGCAAAAATGCGTTTACTGAGGGGTTAAACTAAAAGGATAAGGGTTAAAATGACCCAAAATTATTATAATTACTATTTAATGGTCATATTTAGACCTTAAATATTCTAAGGTTAAACAATGGTCCATTTTTGGTCCTTGATCCATGAGTAAAACATGGGTGGAATTATTTCTTTTCAAAAATTCCAAGTGTGTCCTCTTCGCCACTTATAAAAGGCCACCCCTCTCATATCCTTTAAAAAATTAAAAACTAAATTGTTTCGGAAACTAACTTCCAAAATAAATTCCTTAATTCTATCCGTTCATCCTATAATCCTTTTTTGATCAGAAATCCAACCTAGGAATCCTTTTGGTGCAAACTAAAAGAATTTGTCTGAAAAAGAGGTAACACTACTACAAAAGTTGGGCTTTATTAGTGCTCAAAACGGGATTTAACAGTGCTAAAAAATCTCTATAAATCTTAGCACTGATATAGGGGGTTCCCTTTTATCAGTGCTCCAAAAAGCATTGATAAATTCCCCTTTTATCAGCGCTAAAAAAAGCTAATAAAAGAGCCCTTTATCAGTTCTTTTTTTAGTGCTGATAAAAGGGACCTTTATCAGTGATTTTAAAAAGCACTGATTAAAGTCAAAAAAAAAATTATTATATAATTTGGGGAGATCTTTTAACAATGATTGAACCCCCTTTTATCAGCGCTAGGTAGACCCCCTCCTCACACTCTCTCGTGTGCTGCCCTTCCCGCACATCCTCACACGCGCTCACCCCTTTGCTTCCACCCGAACTCGAACCCGCGGCTTCCCCCCTTTTGTGGCTACACCTTTACCACTAAGCCTTTTCATTTTTTTCTCTATTTAACGATATATCTATTTATATATATATATATTGTTATATTTATTCGTATATTAATATAGATTCATATTAATATAAATATATTTATTCATATATTAGTATATATATATTAATTAGTATATTAATATATATATATATATTTATTTATATATATACTTTTAGTTATAATTTTTTATCCGTATATTTATTTGTATATTAATATATACTTATAAGATTACTTTTAAATACATTTATGAAATATGTTTTTTATGTGTGTTTATAAATAAATAAATAAATACATACATATATATATATACAACACACACACACACACACACACACACAAACACACACACACACACACAGAGAAACATATATATTTACGAATAAATACATATATATCTGTGTTTGAAAAGACATAGAATGTTAAAACGACCATAACTTATAATCCAGAAGCCAGTTTTAACTCCACAACTAGTCAAATCAAAGAAAATAAAACAATATTCAATATGATATGTGGTACAGGCCTAAAGGACATCTAGATCAGATGTTATACTTGTTTGAATGTTAACAAATTGGGGTATCCCGACTAAAAACTCAGTTTTAGAAGACTTACGGGCCTTTTTTGGCCTTTAAAAATGTGACCAAAGCTTTTCTTGGGTCACTAACGTGTAGAGATCGTCAGAGGCTTAGATTTTATATGATGTAGAGCTCAAACGGACACCCATATCAAAAGTTATGGCTGTTTGAAGTTTGAGTCACATTTTCAACTTAGTTTAGATATTTTATTAATTTTTTGATTTTTTGTGTCTTAAAATTGTTATTAAATAATTTTTAATCAATAATAATTAGAAAATTATTAATTAATAATATTTTTTTAAATATTTTAAATCCATTTTCACTAAATTTATTATATATTAAATGTTATAGTCTATTTATACTTATCTAAAACATATTTAAAAAATATATATTATATTTATATCAATATAAATATACTTATATAAAAATATTTTATTTTTCATGATTTTTTTGAAACATAAAATTTATTAGCGGTAGGAAAAAGAACTAATAAATCCCTCCTTTATCAGTGCTACTAAAAGAAGTACTGATAAATGGGTACCCTTTATCAGCGCTAAAAAAAGCGCTGATAAAGGGGGGCCTTTAACAACGCTAAAAAAAGCGCTGATAAAGGGGGGCCTTTAAAAGAACTTTTTTTAGCACTGTTAAAAGTTCCCCTTTATCAGATCTTTTTTCAGCACCGATAAAGGCACCCTTTATCAGCTCTTTTTTAGCGCTGATAAAATGGCAGTGCTTCTCTTTCCGGTTTTTGTAGTAGTGTAACATCCTTAACCAAGCATTTTATTTTATATCTTCTTAAACATAATTAAAATATTATTGAACCATTATGAAATAATAAATTCAGTATCTTATATATAATTATATTCTATTATGTTAAGTTCATGACCTACAACCATATCCTCCTCTCTCAAATGGGAAACAAAACTGTTGGCCATGTGTACGACGGACTACCGCCTCACGAATCGACATAATTCGTTTTCCATCACTGATTCTTATAGATTTATATTAGGATGTATATAATTTTTAAGTATTATATTTATGATATAATTATACTTATGGAATTATAATATCATATATACCTTATTACTTTCTATTTTATAGAGAATGCGATAACATCGTTCGTGTGTATGATGAACTACCGGCTCGAAAAGTGATGTGATACATTTTTCACAAATGATTTACATGGAAGGTAAAAAATGATAAATTTAATGAATATATTATATATATATGTAATTATATTGATTATATAAAATTAATATACAATCCACTTCCTTACTCTTTTACATGTTAAGGAAACCATAACACCACTCACGCGTACGTATGACCTACCATATCCCAGAAGCGATGTGATTCATTCTCCATGTTAAAAATTTAATAATGATTAAAAATATGTATCTAATAAAAAATATGATATTTATAAAATTAATATCATTCTGTATATGATTGAACTATAACCTATATTCAAGACCCGGAACTTTCATGATGAAACATGCAGGAGAAAACAAGGAAATTAACACCCAAAACGATACTGATAATGAAATATTATCAACGAGTAGGTAATAAGATTCTAGAAAAGGATCATATATGAAATTATAAATATTAACATGATTCTGGTATAGGTTACTAATCTATTTAAAACCACTATATAGGGGGTTAAAGATCCCTCATCTAAAGGGGAGTGCAAGGTGAGGGGTTTCTTAACTCAATTTCCATTCATTAGGTTAAAAAACTATTTCATTGATTATATTATGCCAAAATTATGTTTGAAATGATTAATTGGTTTTTTTTAATTTAAAATTTTATTTTTGTGTATATAAATTTTTTAAATATAATCACCCCATTGATTAACCCCCACCACAATGATATAAACTTTGTTAGGGTTTCATCTCAAACTTCCCTCTTTGAGACACATGTTATTTGATACACCTAATTTATTTTGAATGATGTATATACTTCCCCTTTAGATAATATATCATGAATCCTTACCACATAATTAGATTTTACGTTACAATTAATTTAATTAATTCATTTTAATTTATGATTCAAAAGTTACTAAAGGGGTAAGAGTTTATGTTTCAATCTCATTTTAATTGGGATTGCTTATGATTGAACTTCTATTGAAGGAAATTATTTTATCATTATCTAATAAAGCACTTTAGTTTTATTATCCTATCATTATTCATGAGTATTTAAATTAATATTTAAATTTTACTCTCTTTGGTACTTAAAATTATTGATAAAATGTTTCTAATAAAATATGAATTCATTTATCTCTTCAGTTGAAATTATTTTTTCATCCAAATCTATGTTTTTTAAAAATGTTTTCAAAAATGTTTTACTATGATTTTTTAAATTTATTTTTACCCTTAATTGGATTTTTACAAATTTTTTTTAAAGGAATATTCCTATAATTTTCTGAACAAGGTAACTTTTTACTTTTCTTACAAAAGTATGAAAGGAGTATTTATTTTTTAATGTATTTGGCATGAATGGAACTCTTCCTCCATCATAACCACCCAATGTTTTAAAGCTTCCTTTTTATGTTTAAAGTTTATTTTCAATTTTTTTTCTTTAATATTTGAGAAAATTTTAGATTTTAAATAAGTTTTTTTAAAATATAAAGGATATTTTTCTCAAGAAATGTTCAAAGTAATATTTCAAAATCATTTTTCCATATAAGATGACATAATTTTATGTTACTAAAAGTGAATAGGTTATTTTCCTCAAGAATGTTTTTAAAGTATTTTCATCAATGAAAACAACATTTAATGTTATGTATTGATTATAAATTATGTATATATGTATCTCAAATATATAAATCATTTATTCTCTCTTCCTTTATGGGGTAATACATACATTATGATCATTTATCAAATGTATTTATTATGAAATTTCCTTTGAATATGATATGAAGCAAGATTATGCAACCCATTTTCTTTCCATGGAAAATTATTATGTTATTCCTTATGATTAATTTTATTTATTTAGAACATATAGATCATGAACATGTTATGATGGGTGTGCCTAGATAATACTCCAATGTATTGGGTAATGTTATAGTCTCATGATATTTCATGTATAGGATTATGGAGTAAACCTAATCCGTTATGGGAAATTATCCACCATGTGATATTGTCTAGTAAATTATCCTTGAATTCATGTTTATTTCATGTTTTGTGTTACTTCCACATTTCCCATGCTTCCATGATCTTATGATAATGTGTTCTCTACATTATAATTCCACATGATTACTCATGTTATTCTCTTTTATGATATCATGTTATACCTTTAACTCACCTGTTATGTGTCTTTATCATGTTCATTACCGTTCTGGAATTTTTAGCTCACCCATTTTTTTATGTATTTACCAGGTTTTCACATGCATATTTAAGAGATCTAATGGATTTTAGGAGATTACTATGGAAAATTAAAATAAGGATACTATGTTTTATGTACCAAGAACCTAATATTCCAATGACAATAGGTCTTTACAATCATTGTGTTGTAATTTTTTGATATTTATGTTTAAGAATCATGTAATAATATATGTAAAAGGCTCGAGTTGCTATAATACCATATGTAATTGGACATTACATCACATCTTGGACAAAGACACTTGGGTCATCAAATCACATCTCACTTAATGAAACCTGGGCCATCACACCACATCACATCCACAACCGTAACCAAAGTAGTGGGGTATCATGAACATGAAGGAAATCAACCTTTTGACCTCCTCTTAACATGTACAAACCCCACCATAATTCATCTCATAACCCCATGAAACATTACTATAGTGCACTTTTAAATTCTTTCCATAAAAAACCATACATGTAATGATCTCTTGGAAGAGAGAGTAGGAAAGAGTAGGTATCCATCCATCCATCCTCACCTATAGGATGTTGGTAGAAACACCACCCAAATATATGGGTGTCATCACATGGTGATTAATGCGGGTGGAGTGAATATATAAAATCATAATGAATATACATGGTATATATATATATAGCCTAACACAATCTAAACCAATGGGTTCACAAAAAATAACTAAATAACTAAAAATTTCACCCAACCTCACAAAACCAAATATTTTTCCCACCACTAAATTCATAACACAACACAATAATCCGAAATCCAAATTTCAAATTTCATCCTCTTTATCAATTTAATCCATTTTCCTGATTTCATATTTCCAACCAATTCCATTCATTTAACCCAAACATTTTCCAGCCCATCTAATTTCACATTAAGAAAAAACTATTTAATCCATAATTCCCATTTTAATTTATTCATTATCCATTTCCATACCATTAACAAAACCAGTCCATTCCATTTATATTTTAACATTATCATTTAATTCCATTACTACCTGGGAAGCTAGCACAACACAACAACACACAACATAAACAACCCATATTCATCATCATGTGGATCAGACCCATAACACTACCATTCATAGACACATCCACTTCCTCCTTACCACATCCAAATAATAACCACTTTTCCATCACAACTATTCTATAACACAACCACACCACTCATCACATTACTACCCCACATCAAAACTGCACATCACTAGACCAAAACACTGACACACCACAACACATCATCCCCACACACCATAACCAAACACCATAAAACTTTTTACAACATAATAATATACATTTTTTAGATTTTGAAAATGGGTCTTTTAATCATTTATACTTATTTAATTTAGGGAATTCTTACACAATCCATAGTTTCCACGTGCAACCAATTATTTAGATAAATATAAGCGATTAATCATTTACTCAAGGTGGTATCACAATAATCAAATATCAAGGGATTCATAATACATATCAATTTAGAACAAACATAATCACCTAAAATCCATGACTATTAGCGGTACAATAAGCACGATTAATCTCAATATCAACATTATCAAAAGGATATAAAAATATGTGAAACATTTACCCTTCCCCTTAAAATTTAATTAACCATTTCATTATCTTCATCAGGACAGTGAAAAATATCTTCCCAAAGATAAACAATAGTATAAAACCTCCCACATGATACAACTAGATGAGAAACAAAGGAACCCTACCTCAAATAAAGATTTCTGATCCCTTGCACAAGGTTAGATCGAGAGGGAGATAATAACCAAGCACCTCAATGAAGGGGAACACCGGGATCAACCTAGAACAACATACCATAGCATATTATTACAAAAAAACACCAAAATAAATGATTTTCAATGGAATTATCCTTCCTCAGATGATAAAATAGAATAAAATAGAGATAATAAAGGAAGGGGAATCACCTTAAACAACTATGGAATGATCTCTAAGGGTTATGTTCAAAATTCACTAAAAGGGTGATAAAAGAGTGATTTGGGATTTACTTGGGTCACCCAAGAAAAAAGAAGAATATATGAATAGTGGTCAGGTTTGTAGGGATTTTAGAATTTTTAGGTTGTCTAAAATTTATAAGACCATGATGCAGTATTGGATACCATGCTGTAGAATGGTTGAAAATAAAAGGGACAACAACATAAAGGGTAAGACTACATTACAACTCATCCGATAAAACTGAACTTCAAAGAATATGGTGAGGACCATAGTTTAGATCCTATATTTTAGGAAGAGGACTATTCCAAAGCCGATAACACCATGTCGCATGGGGTACCATTTTGTAATAACTAGCCAAACTACCCCTTGGAGTTCTATAATGTAGCCTAATCCTCTTATAACATAGTGGAAACTAACACTATGACACAAACAAATTCCTTTTACACCACCACTTAGGTGAGAACTCATCTCCATGGTTTAGGTTCACCCCATGTCGTTGTCTTTCCTTAAATGGTATAAGCATTAAAAACTCTAGCTCATGACACTATGCTACAACTGGCCTCTTCACTCCACAATTTCTTCTCCTCTGGTGAATCCCTAGGATCCACACCACAAGACTCACTCCCACTAAAATATCAGATCCATCTCCTCCTTTTACCCTTTTAACTACTTGGAATTTCACTTAGACACCACCACCACTGGAATTCTTAAAAATTAACAAGATGTAAGGTCCAATATATTACATTAGATAACTTTCAAACTATTCTTTACCTTGAGAATAAAAAACCAACCCATAATTAAAAGGGTAAGGAGGTCCGAACAACCATCCCATGAGATACCTCTCAATGATCTCATTACAACTGAACACAACCACCAACCAAACCCACAAACCAAATGAAAATGTACACCAAACACCAAACACAACCACGCCACCACACTACTTTACTATCCACACCACCATGAACAACACCATATAATTTTTTACCAATCACAATCCTACTCCTTTTTATATAAAAATATGCACAACTACATCACCCCCCATAAAGATAAAGCCAATGATCACTACAACCACCACACAATATAGCCCCAAGCACATAATTCAAGGAATTCCATCTTCCATGTTAAGATATTAACTGATTTTGATGGAACTGACTCACTTTCACCATATTAATAATGTCAAAGTATAACATGTATTAATTAGTAATTAGGTCGTACTATATTCAAATGTTTGAAGAATTAACAAAACTCACATCACCAAAGAAAAATTACATCTCACAAATCAACAAGATCAAAACATCACATCCTCAAAGAAAAATAGAGCAAGACAAAACTCAAAAGTAACTATGGGCACTGGGCATGAATTTGTATCCCAGAATCCCAAGTACTTCTCTAGGACACCATGCCTCCACAATACACAAACTAAAGGAATTTTCTATCCACATCACACCTTCTCTTAATGATCATGGATCTCCACTAGTTACTCCATGTACATCACATCATTATCAATATCCAACTCTCCCTAGGAAATGACATGGGAGTCACCATGAAGATACTAACAGAACTAAGATATATTAAATGCATTGTGAATTGGGTCTAGCTGTGGTTGAAGTGCTAATAGATAAGATACTTTACCAATGTGGTACAACACCTCAAAAGACCCAAAAAACCAGATAAATAGATTACCCCCCATCCAAACCTCTGTTGCTTATGTTGAGGGGAAACCTTCAAGAACACATGGTCTCCTACCTCAAAATCAAAGGGCCTCCTCCTACGATCAGTATAATACCTATGATAGTCCTATGGTAATTTTATCCTCTCATGAAAAACCTAAACCTTATCTGTCATTCTCTACACCACATCAAGTTTGAGAACTAATGAATCTCCAATATTGGACCAAAATAATGGATAATGACATGAACTCCCATATAAAGCCTCAAATGGGACCATGCCAATGGATGAGTGATAAATGTTATTATAAGAAAACTCAACCAAAAGTAATTGATTTTCCTAAGATCCACCAATGTATAAGATGCGAGACCACAACATATCCTCCAGTGTCTAGATATTCTGCTCTATCTTTCTATATGTATGAGGGTGAAAAGTAGTGTTGAGGAACAATTGAGTACTAAAAGCATGATAAAATACCCCCCAAAATCATGATATAAAATGAGCATCCCAATATAAGACAATTAACCTTAGAACTCCATGATTCCACATAACCTCATCCACATACCTCTTCACAAAAACATCCACGATGCCCAACTCATTGATCACTATAAAGTGGGATAATTTTGTCAACTAATCCATAATAACCCAAATATCATCACAAAATCTTTAATCTCGAGGTAACCTTGTGATGAAATCCATTGATATGTCATCCCATTTCCACTTGGGAACATCTAAGGGCTACCAAAAACCACCATGAACATGTTCTTAGCCTTTACTTGCTGTAAAAATAAACACCAAGCCACAAAATATACCACAACCCATTTCATTTTAGGCCACCAAAACCATGTCCCAAAGTCACAGTACATCTTGGAAACTCTATAGTGTACCACTAAAGGTGAGATATGAACACGAATTACTCCCTTGTACATAAATACTAGAAAAACAAACTCTCTTGAAAGAATATTTGGTTATGACCATCCTTCGACCATCCCTCCGGAGCATCACCATGGAAAACATGATTGCTCATCACCTATACCTCAAAGTCTCCCCACTGATACTCCTCCACATGATGCATCATAGAAGACTATGCTATCATGTGAAATAGAAAACCTACACCATCAACCACTCTTGTATCATGGTTCAAGGATGCCAACTCCTCCATTACCCTCTAATCATTTCTGATCTTCCAAATAACATACTTCCATGAATTTATACACAAAGAGTCAACCACAACATTCTCCTTTTTTGAGGTATAGGATATCTCAAATTCATAGTCCTGAAGAAACTCCATCCACCTCAATTTTCAAATATTCAAATCATGCTAAGAAAATATATACATCATGATCTTATAATCAGTGAAGACCATAAAACACTCTCTAATGAGGTAATTTCACTGAAACTTCAGTACAAACACAACCATTTCTAATTCCATATCATGGGTGGTATAGTTACACTTGTGGGTATATAACTTCCTAGACTCATAAGAGATCACAAATTTCTATTGCATTAAGACACATCACAGTCCCAGATGGGAAGCATCACAAAACCCCCAAACATCACCAATTTCTATGTAAACTAAAGTATTTGAGCATTGATCAATCTATGTTTTAGATAGTGAAACACTTACTGATACTAATTAGTCTAGATAAAAGTATAATCTTTCCCAGTCCAAGATATCAATGGATCCACAATCCATGAGAATTTAGATACAAACCTCTGGTAATAGCCCTAAATACCTAGGAATCTATACTCCTTTGCCACATTCTTGGGTGATTACCAAGAAAAAATTACCTCAACCTTTGATAGGTCCACATATATACCCTACTAAGACAAAAAATACCTATGTAAATTCACCTGTCATGTACAAGACATACACTTGGATAAATTTCCATAGAGATGGTGGCGTTGAAGAATACACAAGACAACTTTGAGATGATCAACATGGTCCTACTCTAACTTTAAGTAGATCAATATTTTATCAATGAAAAAGACTATGAACTGGTGTAGGAATTCATAGAATAAGAAGTTCATGAGCCCCTTGAATATAGATGGTGTGTTTGTGACACCAAAGGACATGAAAAAAAACTTGAAGTGCCCATATTTTCATATAAAATAAGTATTCATAACATCATCATCCTTCACCTTGATATCCATACTATAGGTTAATCATAGAAAAAAAACTCACCTCTCAAAGATAGTTTAAAAGATATTATATCCTTAGAAGGGGGTAACGATTCTTGATAATCACCTAATTCAACCACCAATAGTTTATACATAGCCTTAGACCACTATCCATCTTCTAGGATAATAACATTGGAGTACCCTACTATGATGCATTCGGTTGGATGAAACCCTTCTGAATTAGATCATTGATCTAAATCCTCATCTCTAAAAAATTATAGGGTTCTATCTAATAAGGTTCCATCAAAATTATAGAATCACCGAGCTACAATTATATCCTAAAGTAAACATTATGTTATGGGGGTAGGATTATAACCTCATTGGAAAAAAGATACATAGACTCCTTAACAACCCTAGGATCCTCCTCTATCCTCACATTCACTGATTCTATAGAAAAATTTTCCAATAAGGAAAGAAGGGGTTCAACATATCTACTTCCCACCTGATAACTCCACTAGCCAAAAAAACCACTAGCTATCCACCCACATCCAAGAACATGAATCTTCTTTAGAATAATTTGATAACAACATGAAGAAAATATAATTAGTAGATGCTAAGAATGAAATTTTCAAATTTAATATGTAGTAATAAAATGTCCCCATGTGACTGATGTGGTACCATCATTAGTCTATACCCCTAAAACACAACAAACATGCTAGTCTGGCCTCCGTTTTGCATATTCAACACCAAGGGAATGAGAAGTCTCTCTAGGAACATTCCTAGAGGACAGACTAGAGAAAGTAAAACAAAGGAGAATGAAGTTCCTAAATCAAACAAAGTAAAAATAATGGTGGATGATAAGTCTGGAATACCTCAAATAGTCTATGTCCCATTTTGTTTTCCTGCCTCTATTACCTATAACTGACCATTCCTATCTCATATACCCATATTCTAATGAACAAATTCATGTACATACTAGGGTATAGGTCCTTAAACTCAATGAACATTCTATGGTCGACATCACCCTGATCCATCTCCTCTTGGTAGAGCAAAAGCCTTTTTCCCTTACTGCTGAAACAGTCTCATTAGAAGTTTCTGCTGAGGTTGATGATAAACTCGACCACCTAAACTATACTGATCTCAAAGAAGTACTGGGAAATGATTATAATGATTTCCAAAAAAACCCACAAAAACACACACTATATTATATCCCCTAATAAAATCACAAAAACCACTAGTCCTAGAAGGCCGAAAAGAGGGTTACTAAGGTTAAATCCCCACTATTCAAAACCTTGAGGGTTTTAGAACCTAAAACCTACCACTGATAATTATTATCTTCAATAAACCATGTTAGTTACCCTCTCATGGTAAAACTCCTCATGAATTCATGCACTCGATCACTTATTCCTTATTCTATACCTCTAAATACACCAGAAACATAAAGGGAGTGACTAAATACTAGATTGAAGGACATAGTGCCTCCTCAATACACCATGACTGGGAATCCTTATCTAAAAAGGCTAGGGGTGAAAAAAAGGTCCTTGAACTTTATTATTAACTCCGAAATAGATAAAATCCCATACTAAAGAGAAATCAGCTCTTTCATATTCATTTCCTTCATGAATGATGAGAAAAACTATACTCAAAACTGCCTCTGAAAGCTGACCCACAAAAAATCCACCTCCTTTCTCTCACCAAGATACACCATCCACCACTGACGTGCATCTACCTATATATGACTAACTTCCAATAGGACCTAGTACTCCTTTGGGGCCCATATCAAATTGAAATCTATCTCAATCTCCCCCAATAAGCTCTTTGTATCCAGATTAGAAGCACTGCCCTCATAATTCCCAAAATCCGACCACTGAAAATCATGTGATTTTTCCGGCCATTGATCATCCTTCTAAACTGGATGAAACCTCCGATGATTAACCAGATCAATCTTTTAAACCTAAAATTCATGAACCACACATGGATGATGACCTGAATCCATATATAAAAAGGAAACAAGTATTTCTTAATCCCAATAGTATGTAATTTTTTAAAAGATTTATCTAATTAATTTTAACCTTACCAAAACCACCCAATTAAAATATGAACAAAAGTAAATCAGGGTGCATATACCTCTCTTAGGTATATACACTCTAAATAGCACCACATTAATTGGTAATTTGGTAGGATTAGAGTCCTTGAATCGGATCAAAGGGGCCCTAAGATACCATGTCCTATCTGGTATTCCTTGTCCCATGTCACACACAAAGATCAACTGATGTCATTTCCTTACCAACCCAAGTAATCCTCACTGTTCCTAATTCTAAACTCCATCATATACCTCAAACAAAACCTATGATAACACTCTGTCATGAACCCTCCCTCTAAAGTTACCCCTCCCAAGTCGAAAATGAAGGAAGAGAGATAATGTCCCCCAAGTCTTTCCTCCAGTAGGCCCTAGGTTCATGACCAAAACCAAGGGTATAAAAATATATAAGTTAAGAGAAATTACCCATGATAATAATATGGTCAATATATAGGATAAATCAACTTCAAGAAACTCCATGAAGTAATAAAAAAATTAAACTAAAACCATCCCACCATGCATGTATAAATGAAATAGATACAGATAAAGTTATTAAAATATATACCCAAAATAAAATCTAAGGAATGAATACAACAAAAACTCCAAATCCCTAGCTAGAAATTTCCAGCATAGTCCATGAAGTCCTCATATAAACCTAAAATATATTTTTATATATGCAGGGTAAAAATATTAGTATACATAGAAGGGTAACCAAAGTCACTCATGAACTTTTCAAAATATTATACTAATGCACTAGTGAGAAAACAACAAAACCAATAAAACCTACACATGCCAACTAACGAATCCCATTCTCACCACGACACACTCACCAAATAAAACATCCAAATACAATAACATAATAATAATCATATCGATAAATGGAACCCACACCAATTTCCCACTAATTTTTCACACTTACAATCCAATTTCATATGTCTTGTCATTCTAATCTCTTCCAAACATCACATTATTCCAAGAACCCTGCGTGCAACTGGCCATCATATCACATCTCACCTGAAGACACCTGGGCCATCACATTAAATATCACTTAAATACATATGGGCCATTACATCACATCTCATCCACAACTATAACCAGAGTAGTAGGGTATAATGAAAAAAAGGACATCAACCTTGTTACTTCCTCCTAACATTCAAGAACCCCACCATAAGACATCTCATTACCTCATCAAAAATCACTACATTTTAATTTTTTACTTTTGGCCATCATTACTGTTGCATGTAATCATCGTCTGGAAGAGAGTTCAGGATAAAGTGGGTAGCCATCTATTCATCCCAACCATCTAGATACTAGAAAAAACACCCCTAAATATATGGGTGTTGGAACATGGTGCTCGATACAGGTGGGGTGCATATAGAAAATCACAAGGATCATACATGATATATATATATATATATATATATATATATATATATCTACACACAATGCCAACCTATGGTTTCACAAAAAAGAACTAAAAAACTCACAACATCATCCAACCTCACAACACCACCTCCTTCGCTGCCACCACTAAATGCATAACACCACACAACAAACCACAATCCACATTTCACATTTCATTCTCTTTCTAAATTAAATCAATTTTATAGATTTCATATTTATAACTAATTCCATTCAATTAATCTAAATATTATCTAACCCATATAATTTCAAATTAAGAAAAAACCATTTAATCCACACTTCACATTTTAATCTATTCATTAGCCATTTACATCCCATTAACCTAACCAACCCATTCTATTTAAATTTCAACATTATCATTTAATTGCAATAATACCCAGGAATCTAGTACAACCAAATACCACAAAAGACAAACAACCCATCTTTCTTTTTAATCCAACCAGCCCCACATCACCACCATTCATAGTTATGTCCACTTCTTCCTTACCACAACCATGTCACAACCAATTTTTCATCACAACTGCCCCATAGCATGACCACACTACTCATCACATAACCTGTCCACATCACAACTGCACATAATCACCCCACAAAATGACCACACCATAACACATCAACTTCACACACCACAACCACACACCATAACACTTTTCACATCACAATCATACAATTTTTTATATTTTGAAAAGGGTATTTTCATCATTTCTACTTCTTTACTTTAAGGTATTCTCACATAATCCAAAGTTTCCATGTGAAAAAAATTATTTAGCTGAATATAAGTGATTAATCATTTAATCAAGGTGGTATAAAAATAATATCACATCAAGGTCCCCACAATACATACCAATTCCGCATAAACATAGTATCCCAACAACCATGATTTTCAATGACATAAAAAGAATGAGTATTATCAATATAAAAAATATCAAAAGGTTGTAAAAACATGAAAAACGTTTCTCCTTCCCCTTCAATTTAAAATAACCATTTTATTATCTTAATTTGGCCAATGAAAACCATATTACCAAATATAAACAAGATTATAACCCCTCCTGAATGATATAAATAGATGAGAAATGATGGATTTATACCTCAAATGAATATTTCTAATCCACTATGCAATGTTGGATTGAGAGGGATATAATTTCCAAGTACCTCAATAAAGGGGAAAACTAGGATAAACCTATAACAACATACTATAACAAACTCTTAACAAAACAACACTGAATTCAAAGGTTTCCCTTGGATAAATATATAAATAGATGAGAAACTAGAAGAAAAGAGGGAGAAATAAGGAAGGGGATTCACCTTTAACCACCAAAAATAGATCTCTAAGGGCCGTTGTTGAATGAAACTAAAAGGATGTTGAAAGAGATCATTGGGATGCACTTGGGTGGCTCAAGAAATGAGAGAAATATTGGAAAAATGTCTTAGTTTGAAGTTATTTTAGAATTTATAGGTCTTCTGAAATTTATAAGAGCATGACACAACACTGTCTACCACACCATAAATTGGTTGAAAAAAAGGGACTACAATGAAAGGGGAAGACCACGACATAGTCCATCTGGCCAAAATAACCACCAAAGAACATGGATTGGACCAAAAAATAGATCCTATATTTTAGGAATAGGACTTTGCTATAGCTGAGGACACCATGCCGTAGGGGGTACCATTTTAGCAGAACTATCCAAACTACCCCTTGGATCACTACAATGTAGAATAATCCTCCTATTCCATAGTGGCGACTAATACTACACTATAACTAGATTCCTACACCATAGACACTTATGTGAGAAATCACCTATATGCTGTATGCTCACCCCATGCCACAAACCTACCTTAAATGGTAGAATCATCCAAAACTCTAGCCCAAGACACCAAGTCTCAACTCACATCTCTATGTTGTAGCTACCTATCCTTCATGACAAAACCCTAGGATCCATACTATAGGTCTCCCTCTAGCTAAAATCTAATCTCCATATCCTCATCTTACCCTCTAAACTCCTCAAGATTTACCATGAACACCTCCATCACCAGAATTTCCATAAAGTAATGGTTCAAAAGGTCTAGGCCATTACATGAACAACACTATATAATAGACCTCTTAGTTTCCATTAATATGGTATTTTATGTTCTTACTATTTGATTTACCATTTATTTAATTCACTTATAGTTATGTGCATGATGTTGGTGTACTAATTTATGGGATTTGGTGTGCATTAATTCATCACATCTTATCATATAATATTAAATTTCATATGTCTGTTTCTTTCATTAGATAAATCCCAAATAATAAAAATGATTGTTGAGGTTATGATATGTGATTTTGGTGCATTATTTCTTGCATTATTTTATTCTATCTTGAGTATTTTATGTTTTAGAGTATATATAGAAGTGACTAAAGAGTAGGTACTGGAGATTTTCCTTGGGATAAGGGTAATGTTTAGGGGGTTATGCCTTGTTTTTGTGGGTAGCCTCTTAGTTTGAACTTTTTTGTAAAGCCTTTTGTATTCCATTGATCTATTTTTGATTTTCTTGGTTTAGTGGTTATATTTCTCTAAAAATTTGGTATGGAATTTTAGGAAATTCCACATTAAAAACATCTTGCAAATATGGTTAGAATTGTTGAATAGATTGATTCCATAGGGGAGGAAATTCCTATTGTACTGTCTTTCATGAATGGGAATGTAGTTGAGCATACTCCCATGGCTACTTTAGTAGCTCATTCTATAGAAAAGATATAGATGGGACTCTTTCGGTTAGTACATGATTAGGTCAGAGGATCTTACATGGGTATTCTGATGAAATTAGAATATGTTCATGACCTCCAACTCTAGCATCCCCTAGCCTTATATGGAATAGGATTCCCTCATGATATATAGGACTGTATATGAGTCATCAAGAGGATATTCGATATGGTGGATACCCCATAGTAATAAAAGGTAAATCTTGAAACTGTTAAGCTTTAAGGCACTATCAGATGATGGTAGTATATTATGATTCAAGCTGGTAAACATGAAGGGATTATGTGGGAGACCTTCAAGGACCTCTTTTTCGAGGATCTATCCCATGATACACTAAATATAGATCATGCTTAGAAGTTCATGGAACTTCAATATGGAACAATGTCAGTGTCTGACTATCCAACATGATTCATTGAGTTGATTCTATTTACTTCTCTTCTAGTTGGGAATGAGGAATAAAAATATATAATGTTTGAAATTGGAATTAATCTAGATATGAAATGACAAGTAAATATATTTGATATGATGACCTAAAATGTTGTGATTTATAAGGCTTTGATGACAGATAAGAGAATCAAGGAAGACAAAGTTGCAGGTCTTCTTATATATACCAGTGGACTGACTGGTGTTTTCTCTAGTTTAATTATTTTTTATTATTATAGGAATAAGAAAATGAATTTAGAGGATGGATTCTAGATAATCAGCCAATAATTATATTAGATTAGTGGTTATTTGAATCCCTCTATGAGAGATAAATTTTCTAGGTTCTATAACTATGGTTGGAAAGAAAATTATCTCGAGGACTGTCTTGTTTCTCTCAATAATTTTTACAAGTGTGGAAATACTGGTTATCTAAAGTGATTTTGTGAAAAATATTCATAGATGCAGAAAAAAAGGTCAATACATAATGTAGGTGGAGGACCTTTTTTGCAGGTGCATTGGTTATCCATGAGCCTATAGGGTATCATGTAGTGGCTGATGGAAGGGTTTATTTGGATGATTAGGCTCATATTGATGGTGGAGAGGGACCTTTAACCATTCCTAGTATGATCATGATATCTTATATGCTATACATTTCTTTGTTTGATATGGGTTCATCCCATTCATTTATATATGATCAAGTGGTTACTGGGTTATACTTACCGATTAAGCTCTTTTATAATTTATTATCTATCAAGACACCCTTGGGAAATTAATTGGATCATCTTCACATCTATCCAAAATGTCTGATGGAGATTATTGGTTTCAAGAATTTGTGGAGCTTCATAATTCTAGAAATTTTAGGTTTTTATATAATACTTAGAACATGCTAGTTGACTAGATACCATGCACACATATATTATTATCTAAGATGAGTGACTTTTACATCTCTTAAGAGGGAAAAGATCATGTTGAACAATGAATGAGATGTCAAAGAAGGTAGAGTGGGACCATATCCTCATCAGAGAGAATAATTTTTAGTGTATGTGGATATAATAATCCTTATAGTGGATTAAATAGTGAATCCCTTCTCTTTTCCTCTTATGGTATACCTATAACGAGATGAATTTTAGAATATTTTTTAGGTTTACCTCATGATAGAGTGTTGATTTTGAAATTGAGACCATTCTTGGTGTATGACCTATATCTATTCCACCATATTACATGAAACCAACCAAATTAAAATATCTCAAGGTATAACTTGAAGACCATGAATCTAAAGGCTTCATCTGACCAAGAACTTCCCCTTGGAGATTCTTTAGTTCTGTTCACTAAAAAGGTAGATGGTAGTCTTTAGATTTGTGTGAACTATAGGAAGTTGAACCAAATTACCATGAAAAACTAGTACTTATTACTGAATATTGATGAATTATATGATTAGTTAAGGGGATCCTAGTGGTTTTCAAATATTGATTTATGTTTTGGATACCATCAGCTTCAAGTTAGAAAGGAATACATACCGAATATAGTGTTTAAGAATAGATATGATCCATATGAGTTTTTGATTATTAATTTTTGACTAACAAATTCTTTGAACATGTTTATAGATCTAATGAACAAGATATTTCACCCATACTTGGACCCATTCATCATTTTGTTTGTTTATGAGATCCTGATATATTCCAAGATGTTGGAATCACATGCTAACCACCTTAATATCACATTGAGTATGCTTCAAGCATGTTGGATTTACACCAAGTCATAAAAGTGTCACTTTTGGATCTAAGAGGTGTGTTTTATTGGTAATGCGGTCTCTCAAGTGGGAATATATATTGATCTAGATATGTTATAAGAAATCATGTCTTGGTAATAATCTAGTAATGTGTTGGAGATTCAGAGTTTCTTTGGTTTATCTGGGTACCACAGGAGGTTCTTTTAGAAATTTTCTCACCTAGAAGCTCCTATGAACACAATTACCAAGAAGGGAGTCAAGTTTTAATGGAAAAACCAATTTGGAGATTCCTTTTTATAGTTTAATAAGAGGTTGGCATCAGCTCCAATCCTAATTCTTCCTAAGAAATAATCTTAGTATAAAGTGTTTTATGATGTATCTAGTGTTGGATTGGGAGTTATTTTGATGCAAAATGATAAGGTAGTTGCTTATGGATCTTATTAGTTATGAAACCATGATTGAAACTACTCTAATCATGAATTAGAGTTAGAATTTTTGATTCATGCATTAAAATGTTGGCAACACTACCTCTTTGGTGAAATATTTTTCATATATACAAACCATAAGAGTATGAAGTATATTTTATCCCATTGAGACCATAATATTCATAAAATACATGGTGTAGAATACGTCTAAAAATTCAAATTTGAGATAAATTACTGTCCCTAGAAAGGGAATTTCATTTTATATGGTCTTAGTATAAATAAAAATGGAAGTTGTATAATGGATGTCAGAGGTAGGGTGGAATCTAATGGCTTTTCTAGCTAATTGGAAGGTTGGAATAACTGAGGATCGAGGGGTAGTGACTTGTGCACCCTTGGATATCACATCCTCATTGGTGGAATGAGGGAAGTATAGTTAGTATTATAACACAAATTTCATCATCATATATCATAGGTTTGTGGTAAATGATTTAGTTCTAATATATAACTTAGAAGGACATAATGTTCTTCTTCTTCATGGTAGAGTGATGGTTCCTTATTCAATGAGGGAAGAGTTGATTAAAGACTCTCATTATTTATAGTGGGTAGTGCATCCATGGTCAACCAAAATATATCATGACATAAAATAGTAATTTTGGTGGCCCGACATGAAAAGAAACACTAAATTATTTGTCTTGCATTCTCTAACTTATCAACAAATCAAGACCAAGCATTAAATACCTAGAGGGTTTATCTATCCACTTCTAGTGACTATGTGGAAGTGGGATGAGGTAATAATGGACTTCATGATAGGGTTTACTAAGTCCTAGAGAGGTTGAGATACCATGTGGTTTTTAGTGGATCGGTTGACCATGGTGTCCCTTTAATTTCTGATTTGGGTGACTAATATAGTGGGTGAGCTATGAAATCTCTATGTTCGGGATATTTTGTGGCTACATGGTGTGACTTTGAGAATGGTATCTAATATAGATGATTAGTTCATATCACCGTTCTATAAAGTCATGGAAAAAGTAATGGGGACTCAATTGAAGCTGAGTGTGACTTATCATCCTCAGACTAACGTGTAATCAAAGAGAATAATCTAGACCTTAGAGAATATAATTTAGGAACATGTTTTAGATTTTAGAGGATCTTGGGATGATCACTTGGATCTGATAGAGTTCATATACAATAGTAGTTTCTAATCTTCAATTCACATGGCTTTGTTTGAGGTTCTCTATGTATGACCATAAAGTTTAATGCTATGATAGAATGGGATAGGAGAATATTTATTTATTGAGACTAGTATGGTATAAAAGACCTTAAAGTGGGTATACTTTATTTAAAAGTTCTTGGTTATAACATTGAGTAGACAATGATCACATACAGATCCTAGGAGATGACCCTTGGAGTTTATTGCAGGTGAAAAAGTTTTTTATTGGTGTTCCCTTGATTGGGGAAAAGACATTTTAGGAATAAAGTGATGTTGGGACCACAATATGTTGGGCTATTTGAGATCATCAAATGCATCAGGATGGTGGATTATTGATTAGATCTTTTTCCACGGTATCAATGTGTGCATAATGTGTTCCATGTGTCTAAACTTTGGAGTTATGAGCCTGATATTTCACATGTGGTCAATTGTGAGGATTTTAATTTGGAAATAGATGCATATTTTATGGAGCATCCCATTTAGATTGTTGACCAAAGTGGAAAGGTACAGTGAGGGAAGACCATTCCTCTTATTTAGGTTTAATAGTAGCATGGTCACTTTTAGGAAGAGACATGGGAGTGGGAGATAGAAATTAGGGAATAGTGGCATGAGTTATTTGATAAGAACCATGGAGATACTTATTAAGGATGAGAATTAATTATAGGGGGATAATTATGTCACCCTCTATTTAAGTTACAACTTTTTTTAAGATTTTATAGATCTTTTTTTATATGTTTTAAATTTTTTTGAGGTTGGTTAGAGGTGTTAAGGAGGATGGAATTGGAAAGGTCTAGGTTGGAAGATTAAAAATAATGGATTGGATTTTACTAGGGAAAAATAGTCTAGACCATACTATGGTCCAATCCATTTTTCACCTGGGTATCACTTTTTCACATGTAATGAACCATTACGCCTAGTGCAGGGCATAGTCTTCAGCATGGTAAGCTGATGGTTTCCCTATCCACCATAACCATTGAGGAATCAACATTATATGGTGGAGGCTATAGATAAACTAAAATATCCAAATTATTGGGGTCAAGGCATGTTCTATGGTCATGCCGGGATCAGTGGAGAGGTGAAAATGAGGCCACCATAGGTGTGGTAAACCTCCACCACGTCATGGTGTTTCCTGGTTTGGATTTTAAAATGGCCAATTCATATAGCTAATTTTGAGGAAACCATTTAAATTGTTTATAGAAACTTGGAATACCTTTATATAGTGACATTTAATATGGTTTCAACTTGGTTATATCCTCTATTAGTCCCTCACTTTCATTATTTTTCAAGGGTTTCATTTCTAGCCTATTATAGAGGATAAATTTTGAATGATCCTTACAGGTTACAACTTCTATAATAAATGATTAGATTCCACTAGGATTAGATAATATTCCTCATTTATAGAAAATATATGGAAGGGTAATAGATAATAAAAACCCATATTTAGATATTTATTATCTACTCACCATTTGGACCTAAACCATTTTCAACAGCGAATCTTCTAGGTTTGTGTAATATTGTCCCTCCTTTTGGGTGTGGTTTCTCTTCATCCTTTGTCTTAGTTTTCTAAATAACGGTGGAATGGGGATGGATATTGGTTTTTGATTGGTGTAATTGGATTCATACTATAATGACCCATGATTAACATACATAGACATTTCATTATTTTTTCGAAATAAAAAAATACACGCCTAAAGACCAAATTAGTTTAGTGTCTTTGGAAACTTGGAACAAAAACTTCTAGATAGGTGAAAGATCTTAAATGTTTCCCAAAAATATGTTCCCCTTTATTAACCATACCTATAATATTTCTTTATAACCTGGGGAAAATAAAACATAAGAAAATGGTGAGATCAGATGCCCAGTAAGGGAAAACAAGGGAGATATATAAGAATAATCATGAACATAAAATATCATAACCTAAATATCAAAGATCATATACATGATTCATGGAATAAATAACTACAGTTCATAAGACATGAATCATGAGTAAATTAAGAAAATAATACATGAAATCATAACATAGGAATACTGAATGGAATTTGTGGTAGACACATAAACATGTAATATCATTCCCTAAAAGTCAAGTCACATTGAAAAAACTTAACTGGGAACTTTATGGGGGCTGCACCTACTAGGTGGGACACATTGGCATCCCTGATCACAGTCCTTTCCTTATAGTAGATCGAGTTTCCCCTTCTTACCATAGTAGATCTGGTTTTACTTCCCATAGTGGATCAAGACCGTCGACTTGTTTCCCATAATTATCTCATGAGATATAAATCTTTACCAAATAAATTTAAGGGATATTTAGGTCCCACCCATAACATAATTAAAACCATACATATGTGTACCACAAAAACAAAAATCATATTAGAACCCATAAAAATAAATGGGTTTTATAAAAATTTCATCATAACAAAACTCATGGAAAAGAAAAAAAATTCATAAGGATCAATACATCATAACCATAAAACATTTATAGAAAGAATAATAATGGTATCATTGATTCATATCCCTATTAAAACATAAGTAACATAAAATAACATCTCCTTAGATGGGAAATGGTTTTGAAAGATCACTTGAAACGATTCTTAAAGAAGATATCCATTCCTTTTTGAAAAAAAATTTAAATAATAAAACATTTAGAAAAACCTTTTAATTGAAAATAACCTTGAAAAATTATGAAGGAATATTTGGAAACCATTTTAAACATCTTTTAAATATTTTTCCTTCAAAATTCATAATATATCATTTAAAACACTTTTAAAACATTTTTAGAAAAAGTTGTTTTGGAGGAACATAGATTTCAAAAGGAAGAGAGAATATCATTACATGAATTTTATAATATCATGAAAATAAGTATATTCATGTTAAAACATGTCAAAGGTCAGTATATACACCTCATAAAATAATATATGTGCATAACATAACATGTGTCTCAAATAAAGAAAATTGAGACAAAATATCTTACTGATTTGGTAACTTTTGAACCATAAACCCCATGAAAAAGATAAAATAAAATGGATATGTAAGAAACCATAAATTTAAGGATAAGTATAATATATTACATTCATGGTTAGTATATACACCACACAAAAAAAACGAGTGGTGAATATGATATAAGTCTCACAGAAATAAAAGTGAGACTAGAAATCCCCATACCTTAAGTATTGAATTCCATCATACTTGTTAAAACATAATGTATAATAAATATAAGTTTGTTATAAATATACCATATAACCATATTAACATATAAAATACCATATATTATTTACTTATGACTTTATATTAATCTTTTATTAACAAATTCATGTTAAAGTTACAACTTTGTTTTTCGTACTTGTTTTGACTTGTAATTAATGGTTCTCTTACATAGATCATGATTTAATAATATAAAAAATAATAAAAATGATATAAATATCATATATATATTCAATATATATGTATTTATGGTTATTAAAAAAATTCAAAGGTAGAAAATAAAATACACTGTTCAAAGAGATGGTAGGCTGTATGCAAACATGAACGTTGTTTTCATTTTATTTTAAAATTAAAATAAAGAAAAGTATATGATATATTATCATTAAAAAATATTTTTATGTCATATATATCACATATTTTTATTAAAACTATACTTAATACATTATATTTAATGCATGAATTAATCACATCTCTTTGCGAGGCGGTAGTCCGCCGTACACACAAATGATGTTATCATATTACACAAAATGGAAAGTATGAAGGTATGCCTGATATAACAATTAAAAAATCATAATAAAATAATAAAAATAATATATATAATATATAAACTATAAATAAATCATTATTCTTAGACATTAAATGAGGAAATGGAAGAATAAACGACATCAGTTCATAAGATGGTATTCCACCGTACACACAAACGATGATTGTGTTTCCCATTTGATGGAAGTGTGTGAAGCTGTAGGTCTTTACCTTAAAAAAAATATCAGTATATTTAACATAATATGGTTATTATATAAACATGAAATAAAAATAATTTAATGGGATTAAGGAATAAATAAATAAAAAACATTCGTTGATGAATGTTACCTCTTCTTTTGGTATCTTCTTTTGATTTGCACAAAAGGGATTCCTTGGTTGGATTTATACCCAAAGGAAGGATTATATGATGAAGGGAGGGAAGTTGGGAGGAAATTTTTATAGTTTTTTTCTAAACAAAATAGTTTTTAAAGTGTGAAGAAAACAAAATAGTAGGTTCCCTTTTATAAGAGAGAGGAGGGGTACTCTTGGAATTTCTCAAAATATTAATTTTTAATAAATTCAATATCAATAAAAATACCAAAAAAATCCATTTATTAGAATATAATATAGAATAAGGTTTTCATATCATCAATAAATAGATTTTATACAATTTTTGTATTATTTTAAACCTTATCATTTTGATTAACCCTTAGTTAACCATTTTTAATTTTAACTATGGTAATAAAATTTCAATATTAAAAGGTAGTAATTTTTTTATATAAAGTGTAAATTGGACCATAAATGTCCAATTTATGATATTTTAGACCATATATCACCCCATTTATCCTTATTAAATATTTTTATAATTTATAAATAATTTAATAAAATATTATTTTCGTAAAATATTATTAATGTCAATTTTAATACTATTCATTACTTTAACTTTAAGAAAATAAATATAGCAAGATAAATTAAAAAAAAAATCATTTAATACACACCTAATATATCATAATAATATATGATTTTTTTGGATCACCTTAATTCATTCAAATTATATTTATTTTAATATTTCTAATATCATTTAATTGATTGTTTCATTAATTGAATAATTAATGTATCATCATTGTGTAATTATTTATGATAATTATTTCTTCAATAAAATTTAAAAATAAATTTCCATGATGTATATAAATATTTTATATTTAATAATAATATTTATAGTAAATCATATCTTCTATTTCACCCCATATTAAAAATATTATACTTATTAAAAGTAAGAGTGTCACATTTTGTCACTCTCTTTGATTTTAATAATATCTATGTCATTTTCATGAAAAAGTGACCATTAAATAGTTTTATTCAGAACGTTAGTTTTTAAGGGTCAAATTAAATTAATCCAATAACATTGGGGAAATAGTTTCTAATATTTATAATATTATTTTTACCCTTAATTACCAGATTTACCCTTAACCGTGGTAATTGAAATTACTAAAGTTACTATTCATATTGTCCAAAAATAAAAGTGACTTATTTACTAAATTTTAACCTTATGATTCAAAATATTAAATAAAATTTTCATAATTCTAAGGAAATAAATGGCAGAAATCAATTTAAAATTAATCCCACAGACGAAATGATATGATGAATTTTTAAAGTGAAAAAGTCCAAAAGTTTGAAATGTTTTTATATCCAATTTCAACGACCTAAATTAAATTAATAAATGTAAAATTGTACCAATTATACTTTAAAACCAATTAAAAACATAATTTAACTATATAAATAAGTTATACTAAAAATTATTTTTGAATTAAAATTCAGTATTTTTCACTATTCATCAAAAAATGAAACTTCACATAAAAATACAAACATTCACTCGAAGTAAATTTTTATATTAATATTTAAAAAATGAAGTCTATTTTGTAATATAAAAATTATAAAAGTATTAAAAATCATATTTAAAATGAGTTCTCCATTAAAAGGTGGTAAAATTACCCTTTTGAAAAATACATCTTTTTATTCATAAAATTAGATTTTTTCTTATCTTATGCCTAAAAAATATATTGAATGAGTATTAAAAAATGTGATTGAATATGTAATATATAAATTTTATTAAAAACATTCATCAATTTTTTTTTTTAATTTATTGATATAAAATGGTATTTGTACATAGAAAAATAGTTTTCTTAGAAAATAAATTTCTTTATTTTCAAATAGTTATCAATTTAATTTATATCTAATTGATAAACAAATGATTCATTTTATATACATATTTAAATAATATTTTTGTTAATATTATTTTTAATTTCCATTTCAATGTATAGATAGTAACTATAATAATATTATACTAATATTAATAATAAATTGTAGTTTGGTAAAACTAGGTTTTCATGCAACACAAGCGATCAAAATAATTTGAAATTGTGTGTAACATAATCCCAACATAGTATTGTATGAAATGAAAGTTAATCCAAGTGTTTTGTGTAGTGAAACCTTAACTTGGTGTTGCATAAAATTTAATAATTACTTAGTGATTCCATATAACATAATCTATATTCAGTGTTGCGTGAAATGAAAAATATCAAAATAATTAAATTAATTAAAAAAAAACATTTCTCAAAATCTCAGGGTTTTATATTCTATCGACCTTAAAATTAATTTAACCCTCTAAATTCATCAAGATTATCAAAGGTTTAATAATTTAATGTTCCTTTCATAGAAACCCATGTTATAAAAATGAATACTAAAACTCCATTTAGAAAGGGAAATTTAGAAGCATAATGGTTACCCAAAGTAACTCATGACTAGGTTTCCACATAGAAGAACTGTAACACCCTGAACATATGATATAATAGTGTAATTAATATTAATTTTATTTTTTTTCTTATCATTATTTTATGAAAATAAATTAATATAATTTATATGAACTAATGAAATAATAAAATTATGAGGAACATTTTATTTAATAAAACATCGATACATTACATCATTACATTGAAAAAGACTTCTACTACTCCACAAAACTCATAAAAAGACCAAGAAAAATAAATGCTGCTCCATCAAGTAACATAAGAATAAATATTGAGTAGGCCTCTTCCTCTGGGTCTTCCATAATTAGAATAATAATAGCTATAAGAATAATGGAAATATTGAGAATAAGAGGAATGTACAAAACCATTTTTGAAGTAGGAAAAGAACAATGGTGTTTTTTGTGTCTTTAATACCCAAAGACATGGCTATTTATACTAATTTTTATAGCCGTTGTAAAATAGTTGTTGGGATTTAGTTTTAAGTGAATGTTTATGTTTATATAAAACCATTATAATTTTATGAACATTAATTATTTTAAGTGTTTTGAATTTTAAATATTTAAATTATTATTTTTAGTTAAATAATAATATGATTTTAATTGAAGATAAATTTTAATATTTTTATTTTAAAAAATATAACATGGGTATTTATACTTTTTTTAGTAACCTTTGGTGTTTTAACCATTTGGTGTTTTAAAAATCTAAAATGAATTTAAATTTATATTTTTGAGTAATAAAATTAATGACATGTAATGTTTTATTTATTGATAATATAACCATATAAAATAATAAAAATTATTCACTAATGGAAAAATTTCCTATACCAATGGTTTGGAACCATTGGTATAGGTCCCCAAACCATTGGTATAGCCTATACCAACGGTTTGGGAAGCTGTTGGGTGATTTGGCATGGGGATAGACCTATCCCAATAGTTTGGAGAAAACTGTTGGGATAGGTCCTTCCCAATGGTTTCCTCAAACCATTGGAAAAAGTAAATCTGAAAAAATGTTACAGCAGAGGTTTGAACCCACAACCTACACGTTATATATCAAAGACTTTACCACTATCCTATAGTTAACTTTATGAATATATTTGGATATATATATATATATATATATATATGTAATTTATATATTGATTTATTTGATGATATTCGACAAAAGAATTCATAAAAAATAAGGGTACCTATATAAACGGTTTTGAAAACCATTGGGATAGGTACCCACCCTTTCCCAATGATTTTACAAAACCATTGGGAAAAGTAGTGTCAAAGTGGCCTATCCCAACAATTTTCCAAAACCATTGGGAAAAGTGTTCTCAAAGTGGCCTATTCCAATGGTTTTGGAAAAATGTTGGGTTAGCCATAACCTTTCCCAATGGTTTTCCAAAATCATTAGGAAAAGCGTTCTTAAAGTGGCCCATCCCAATGATTTTGGAAAACCATTGGGAAAAGTGCTGTCAAAGTGGCCTATCCCAATGGTTTTACAAAACCGCTGGGAAATGAGACCTATACCAACTTTTTTTACAAACCGTTGGTATAGATGCGTTGGTATTGGTAGGATTTCTAGTAGTGATTTTATATTTTTAAAATAGGATGGAAAATTAATTTTAAATTATTAAATATATATATATATATAAGAATATATATATATATATATATATATATTATATTTTGTAATATATATATATTCAAATGATTTTATTTTGAATTTTTTTATCATGTTAAATAAACTTTTATCAAAAATTGGGCTATGTACCCCCCAAAACTGAGAGCAACCACCAGGGCCAAGCCCTCAAGGTCCAATAGAGGTACAACCTACGAAAAACTCGAGCAATGCAAGTAGTGAACCAAGCATAGTCAGGGATAGGTCACACATTGACCTAGGGTGTATTGTCTTATTCGAGTGTGTGCAGCCAAGGCCTGAGAGTGATCGTATATATAATGATCCCTATGCATGTGATAGTGATTTTGGAGCAATGATGCCACACTTAGCCTTATAAGGTTGTCCCAGAAACCGTTTAGTTTCAATGTGGGATGGGTTTTTAAATGTGGGATCTAATCCCAACCATTGATTTCCTATAGCAAAATCTTGGACATCCCCCTCTATAACCGATCAGACCCCTCCTCTCAAATTATTAGGGTTTTATTTCCACCATTGGATCAAGTTTCTTCGATCTGACCCTTCCATCCAACTTTCCTTGTCTCTCATTGATTCAAGCCTCACGAGGTCGCGCTGTACTATGGGTGAGCCGTCAATTTTGTTCCAGTTGTCTGATCCATCTCGGATGAATCTGCACTATCCAATCGCACAAATTCAATCCCAACCACCCCCTTGTTTCCTCTCAATTAGTACCCACTTAAATTATCTAGGTTTAATCCCAGTCTATTTTGTGAAGTAATCTAACTGCCAGTCTTCCTTCTCCCCTCTTCTACTGTTCTTCTTATTTCCCTACGAGCTAATAGGCAACAACCTATGAATGATTCTATCGTCTCCTATGTTGATTTCACTCTCCCTAATGGGCTGAGTTACTTCAAATATCCTTTTTTTAAAGATCTGAACCGTACCCATCGGCTTCCACCACAAATTTTGATTAAAAAACACACACATATATATTGTAATCCTTGTTTGATCCAATCAATTGGCCAATTGGGTCCAAAACCATGACCAATTTTTCAAGGGGTGTGTTTTGTTAAGCAAAAAAACTTTATAAAAACCCTCTTTTCACCTAAATATCATCCGAAACTCACCACCCAAGTCCCCCCATTTTCTTACTGCTCAAATTTCCAGAAGCACAAAACCCCTTTTAGATCGAAATCATTTAAGGGTGTATTTTAGTTTATCAAATTATGGTTTTACTACAAATATTTACATATATATATATATATATGTGTGTGTGTGTGTGTGTATTCATATATACACATATATAACTTATTATTTTCAGTATATATATATGAGTTAAGGGTTTTTGTCTCAAATTATATTTCTAAAACTTATATACGTAAGGGTTTAATTATTTTTGATCAAGCTATGTTGTTTTACAAACACACACACACACAAATATATATATATATATATATATATGAATTCTATATCATTCTATATAACTTAACTTTTTTCAGATGTTATAAAACAAGATTTTTTTAAATTCTAAGTCCGTGGATTGCATAAATTTAGTTTTTTATTGGAAAATTTGTGTTAATTATAATAAAATATATATATATGTATGTATCTATATTCCTAATTTTTAGACTTTATTAATTAGATATTTTGTTTTAAATTTAATCTCTAGCTAATATTTTGAAAGATAAATCTTTTATAAAAGGGTTGGTTGTGTTTTCCAAAACATCATTTTATGTGTAGGGCATACATACATACATACATACATACATACATACATACATACATATATTTATGTATGTACACATATACAACTATTTATTTTCTGTATATGTATGAAAAGGGTTTTGATTTAAATGTTTCGTTCTAAAACCCATGGTTTAAAAGGGTTTAATTATTTTCAATTTACATGAATTTTATTCACATGTATATAAATATTTATAAATAAACACTTACACACACACACACACAGATATATATAGATTTATACACATGCAGGTAAATGTAATTGTTTCTATCTATTTCATGAATTTATCAGAATTAAAAACTTAAGGGTATAAGTTTTATCAAATGATTTTTTTCTACAAATATGTACACACACACACAGATATATGATTTAAGTATATATATGTATACATGGTAATTCTTGAATAGAATGTTTTTAATTAAAAATCCATTTTTCCTACGTGATTATAAATTCTGATGTAAAATGGAAAACAGTAAAAAAACCCCATTTTGTTATTGTGTGCCTTAAAATTTCAAAATAGATATTATTTTTATATTACAGATTATTTCTTTTATATAATATATTATTTTATGTGTCAAAACTTAATTTTCAAAAAGGTTACATGAATGGATTTAGGTTAAGACTATAATTTTATGTGAATCTCTAAATGGTAACATTTTATGTGATAATATTATCATTTCATGTGGAAAAAGTGTTTCTTCTTGTCCATACATGTCCTTTAGAAACTAGTTGTGGACATCATTTAAATTATAACTGACATACCATGAATTTTTAGATTAAGTTCTCATTTATTACATTATCCACTTTATTTAATATTTTAAAATAAATAAAGTTATTTCAAGCATGAGATTAAACTTTTTATGACATTTCATTGAACAATTTATGATTAGTTTTATGTTCTATTTTGATACCATTAAATTTTTTACTCAGAATGGCTAGTGATTATGTTTACAGATTGGGGAAATTTGTTTATGTTTCATATGTATATGATGTTTATGTTTAACCCCATTCATATGAGGAATGTATTGGACTTATTATGTGATGGGTGTGGCCCGCTATATCCCCTCGATGTATGAGTAGGTCTCATGAGAAAAACTAGAGTCTTGGAACAAGGACTTGATGGTATGGTTATGTATGGTCTTGGAACTAGGCCTTGAAGGTGTAGTTATGATGCCTAATATTATGAATTATCTCATTATGTATCTGGTACTTGATCTTCCATGTGATTATTTGATTAGTAGAATATCCATGGTTAAGAATCATTCTCTTTTGAACATTTATATAGCTTTATTTAATCAGTTTTATTCCTACTATGTAATGATCAAAATTTTATTTTTATATGTACAAGGTATAATGATTTATATTTATGTATATACTTATATGTATAACAATTCATTTATAAAGAGGGATAAATATTTTTTTCCAATCTATAAACAAAGGTTATAAATTTATCTATCATTTCATGGTTTGAAATTATAATTGATATCGTTTTATGTGAAAAATCTGACCAAGTATTATTTTAGGTGAAGATTTGTATCTTCACCCCTGGTATGTCATACAGAATTAAGAATGTCCATTATCTAACTTATAAGTGGAATTCCATGCATTTTTATTCAAGTGCATGCATATTTTATTATGTATTTTATTTGCAACTTTTAAATAAGTATAGAATTTTTTGAGCATGGGATTTCCCTAAAAATGATTTTACTAACTGTAGAATAATGATGATGACATATTATTTGAAAGGTAATTTTCTATTTAATAAAATGATTTAAAGTATGTATTTTTTGTTTTAAAATAATTTAATAATTTATTTTAAAATCCATTACTGTCAATTTTAAATGCTCACCCTACGTTTTAAATTTATTTTTAAAGGTTTAATAGATTTACCAATGATGCACTTTTCTTTATGGAGACAACACACTGAAGTTTATATTTGTATAGTTTTGAGGAGATGTGACAATTGTATCTAATTCTCCAAAACCTAGACTAGTAAATACCCTTTATAGTGTAACATGATGTGTAATTATTCGGTTTCTTTTATAAAAAAAATTACATAGTATATTTCCGTACCGATTCTGAGAAACTGGGGTCGGGACATTACAATTATTATCAGAGGAATGATCTTGATAATTTTTGAAAATTACAACATATTAATAATTTAATCATGTTTTCCTTATAATTTTCTTTATTTTCAGATGGAAGTCAAAAGATCACAAAATAATCTTTTGTCCCTTCCAAATGATATACTAGAAAAGATAACATTAAATTTGTGTTTGGATGTATTCGAGCCTTTTGAAAACCTACGTTTATCTTGAAAACATCTTTATCAATTATCTAATACCCCTAGTATACTCCAATTATTTGAGGGATCAAGTTTTGTTTATTTTTTCATAGTGCATGTACAATTTTCATTTTATGCACGATGAGTAAATTATTTTGAGGGTCTCTTAAAATGGTTTACCATGTTTGAAAGGTATATGTCTTTAAGGAATTTATAGGAAGCTACCAAAGAGGGTGACCTCCACACAACACATCTATTTCAACTCTTAAAATTCAATTCTTAGGGTAGGATTTATGATATTAAAATTTTAGAAATCAAGGTGGTTCAGTTGGTTTATAGGAATCGAATCATTTATGATATCTTTGAGCTTTTCATCTCCCATTACTTTCACTTGATATCCAATCACTGCATACACAAGTTTGACTCTAGCTGATCGAGATGTATATGGACCAAATAAATTGAAAAATTTAGAACTACCTTGGAAACCATGACAATGAAGAATCACTAACTCTTGTGGTACTGGTAAAGGTATGGATTAATTATTATAAGTCATTTTTGATAATAATAAAAAAATAATTAAATCGTCTTTGTAAGATCATCAAGAATGAAACCCAAAGAAATAAAATTATGGGTTTATTTATAAAATCGAATTGTGAGGGCACAATTCTATTAAGAAGAGGGGGGGGGGGGGGGGAGAATGTAACACTCTTAACCTATGATATAGTTGTGTAATTAATATGAAACTTATTTTTGTACTTATTATTATTTTATGAAAATAAATGAATATAATTTAGATAAACTAATGAAATAAGAAAAATATGAGGATCATTTTATTTAATAAAACATTGATACATTATATCAATACATGGTAAAAGACTTATACTACTCCTAAAAACTTATAAAAATACCAAGTAAAACAAATAGTGCTCTGCCGAGTAACATAAGAAGAAATATTGAGTAGGCCTCTTCCTTTGGGTTTTATATAATTAGAATAATAATAGCTAGAAGAATAATGGAAATTATGAGAATAAGAGGAATTTACAAAAGCATTTTTGAAGTAGGAAAAGAACACTGGTATTTTTTGTGTCTTTAATACTCGAAGTCATGGGTATTTATACTACTTTTTATGGCCATTGTAAAATAGATGTTGGGATTTAATTTTAAGTGACTGTGGAAGTTTATATAAAACCATTATAATTTTATAACCATTAATTATTTTAAGTGTTTAGAATTTTAAATGTTTAAAGTATTATTTTTATTTAAATAATAATATGGTTTTAATTGATGATTTATTTTAATATTTAGATTTTAAGAATTATAACATGGGTATTTATAATTTTTTTTAGTAAACATTTGTGTTTTAACCATTGGGTATTTTAAAATTTTAAAATGAATTAAAATTTATATTTGTGAGTAATAAAATTAACAACATTTAATATTTTATTTATTGATAATATAACCTTATAAAATAATAAAAAGGATTATATATTTTTAAACTAAGATGGAAAATTGATATTATTTTGATGTTTTTTATCATGTTTGATAAATTTTTATAAAAATTGGGCTATGTACCCCCCATAACCAAGAGAATCCACTAGGGCTAAGCCATAAAGGTCCAATGGAGGCACAACCCAAGCAAATATTGAGAAGTGTAAGGAGATAATAGTTCATAGTCAGGGCCAGGTTACACACGGACCTAGGGTATATGGTTCTAGTCTAGTGCATGTAGCCAAGGCCCGAGAAGGATCCCATGCATAAGGATCCCTATGTGTGTGATAGTGATTTAGGAGCAATGATACCATGCTTAGCCTTATAAGGCAGTCCTAGAAAATATTCAGTTTTGATGTGGGATGTGTTTTTAAATGCGAGATCTAATCCCAACCATTGATTTCTTATTGTCACATCCTGACTGCCCCCCTCTATAACCAATCAGAACCCTCCTCTCAAATTATTAGGGTTTTATTTTCACTATTGGATTGATTTTCTTCAATCTAAGCTGCCCATACAACTTTCTTTCTCCCTCGTGGAATCACACCTCACACCAGGTCACGCTGCACTATGGGTGAGTCACCGATTTGTTCCAAACGTCTGATATGTATTGAACGAATCTCTTCCCTCCTATCACGCGACTTCAATCCTAAATGCCCCTTGTTTCCGCCCGATTGGTAGCCACTTAAACAAGCTAGGTTTAACCCCATTCCATTTTGTGAAGTAGTCCAATTGCAAGTCTTCTTTATTTCCTCTTCTACTATTATTTTTCTTCCCCTACGAGCTAGTAGGTGACAACCTATGAATGATTCTCTCTTATACTCCATTGATTTCACTCTCCCTCATGGCCTAAGTTGTTTTGAATATCTTTTTTTTAAAATAGTCGAACCATAACCATCGACTTCCACAACGATTTTTGATTAAAACACACACACACACATATTAATCCTCGTTTGATCCGATCAATTGACTAAATGGATCCAAACCCATGACCAATTTTTCAAGGGGTTTGTTTTTTAAGCAAACGAACTTTATAAAAAACCTCTTTCCACCTCAATAGCATCCAAACCTCACCACCTAAGTTCCCCCATATTACTGCATCTCGAATTTCCAGAAGACCACAACCCTTATTTTGATATAAATCATGTAAGGGTGTATTTTAGTTTATCAAATTATGGTTGTCTTACAAAGAGTTACATATATATGTGTATATATACACATATATAACATATTATTTTTAGTATATATGTATGAGTTAAGGGTTTTTGTATTAAACTTTATTTCTAAAACTTATGTATTTAAGGGTTTAATTATTTTTGATAAAGCTATGTTGTTTTACAAAACATACACATATACATATATATATATATATATATTTATGTATGTATATATGAATTCTATATCATTTTATATAACTTAATATTTTCAGATGTTATAAAAGAATATTTTTGTTTTAAATTCTAAGTCCGTGGATTGCTTAAATTTAGTTTTGTTATTTGACAATTTGTGTTAATTATAATGAAATACATATATATATATGTTTGCATATATATATATATATATATATCTATATTCCTAACTTTTAGACTTTATTAATTAGAGATTTTGTTTCAAATTTTATCTCTAAGATAATATTTTTAAAGATAAATTGTTTATCAAAGGGTTTCTTGTGTTTTCAATAACATCATTTTATGTGTAGGATATACATATATATTTATGTATGTACACATATAAAACTATCTATTTTCAATATATGTGTGATAAGGGTTTGGATTTAAATGATTAGTTCTAAAACTTATGTTTTGAAAGGGTTTACTTATTTTAAATTTACATGAATTTTATTCACACACACACACACATATATTTATACACATGCAGGCAAATGTAATTGTTTCTATTTATTTCATGAATTTATCAGAATTAAAAACTTAAGTGTTTAAGTTTTATCAAATTATTTTTTTTCTAAAAATATGTAGACACACACACATATATGATTCATGTATATATATGTATACATGTTAGACCTTGAATATACTGTTTTTAATTAAAAATCAAGTTTTCCTACGTGATTATAAATTCTGATGTAAAATGGAAAACAATAACAAAACCCTATTTTGTTATTGTGTTCCTTAAAATTTCAAAAGAGACACTATTTTGATATTACTGATTATCTCATGTATATAAGCTATTATTTTATGTGTAAACACTTAATTTTCAAAAAATTTCCATGAATGTATTCGGGTCAAGACTATCATTTTATGTGAATCTCTAAATGGTAACATTTATGTGATAATATTATCATTTCATGCGTAAAAGTGTTTATTCTTTTCCATAGAAACTAGTTATGGCCATCATTTAAATTATAACTGACATACCATGATTTTTTAGATTAAGTGAGCATTTATTACATTATCCAATTTATTTAATATTAAAAAATAAAGAAATTTATTTCAAGTATGTGATTAAACTTTTATGGTATTTCATTGAATTATTTATGATTATTTTTATGTTCTATTTCGATACTATTCAATTCATTACTCAGAATTCTTAGTGATTAGGTTTACATATCGGGGAAAATTGTTTCTGTTGCATATGTATATGATGTTTATATTTAAACTCATTCATAAGAGAAATGCATTGGACTTATTATGTGATGAGTGGGGCCCTCTATAGCCCATAGTGTAATGCCCCTACCCTAGTTACCCAGAGTCTGTGCATTATTACGTAACATTGGCATGATCACAAAAGATCAAGTCTATAAAGACCGATTATTTTAGTAGCCTTAGAAACAATAGATACATTCATAAATGTTACATTACATCATAAAGTGAAAAACCACAATAATACAGTCTCTATTTTCCACACTCATATACCCTTCAGACTATCCCTACAGGTCATTCCTAAAATACTTCTTCACATCCTAGAAAAATTAAAACATTGAAAGGGGTGAGCTCAGATGCTTAGTAAGGATAACAATATAGCGAAATATTTCATAAATAAACATTAACATTTAAGGAAATGTATAACTAAAACAAAATCCTTTTAAACTTGAACTTCAACATAATATGGAAAAAATAAAATGAAATAATGCCATTTACTTATTCACATGGATATTATACTAGTCAAATAATCACATGCAATATCAAAAAACACTTTCATAATTATGGAATTCATAATGCTAGACTATCATAACCACGTAGCCAAGGCCTCGTGCCAAGACTACAAATAAGATTTTGTCAAGGTCTCATACCAAGACACTAGTTTGTCTCATGAGACCTACCGATGCATCGAGGAGCTATAGCGGGCTCCACCCGTAACTTATTAAGTCCAATGCATTCCTCATATGAACAGGTTTAAACATATCATAAACCACAACATAATCGTATCACATAAAACATGCATAAAGGAAACATAAAATTTACACATTTCAATCAAAAGATATAAATACAACACATTGATATAATAAAAACATTATCAAAACCATTTTCAATACCAAAATAAAAGAAAAGTAAAACATGGTATTTATTTTTCATTTAAAAAAAATTATGGCTTGTAGAGGAAGCCGAAACACAAATAATGGTCACGGTGGCAGAGAAGTCGTTGTCGCCGCATATGTACGACAAAAAACATTCATTTTTGTTGTTTTGTAAAACGCTTCGTATAAAAATATTCCTTTTGAATAAATGTAAAAGTCAAAGGGGTTTATACACCGTATAAAAGAAAGTTGTGTATAAAACAAAATATGCCTCAATGAAAGGAGATTGAGACGAAGTCCCTTACACATAATTTTTTTAAATAAAATAGATCTATTATGTGTATTCACTATAAGTACACATAAAGAAATTAAAAATACAATATAGGAAATAATAATATCATGAAATAATTTGAAAGTAGGAGATTAACCCAAAGAATAGAAATTGGGTTAAGAAGTTCCCTTACCTTGTGTCCGACTTGACTCTATCGTTCTTTAACCACCTTAAAATCGGGTAACTCTTTTTTGATTTGAGCCAAAAGCTTCCTTGGGAAGAATTATCCCCAAAGTGAGGCTTCTAGGAGTAAGAGATGGAAGTTGAAAGAGTATTTGGGCAGAGTTTGGCTGAGCCAAATGGCTTGAAGGTGTAAATAAGGTTGTAGAGGTGGGGGCCTTTTATAAGAGGAGAGGAGGGGCACTCTTGGAAAGTAATGAAATGTTACATTATTATGAAATGATTTTCTGATTTTAAAGGTCCCACAATGATATATTTCTAGGATAAGGTGATAAGGGTTCGAAATCTACTCATACAATAGGTTTTTGACATGTGTAACTCTTATATTTTACATTATCTTTTCATTTTATTTAAATCGTTAATTAATGAGGTAATCGATGCATCATCATGGTGTCATAAAAATTTTAATTTATTTAATATCTAAAAATTATATAAAAAATATCATGATGTAGGAAATCGTTTTATCTTTCCAATGAATATTTATAGTCGAAAAGTTAACTTATATAACCCCATGTAATAATTGTTTTAGTAAAACAACACATGTTTGTGACAATTTTTTTTTTACAATAAAAAGTTATTAATGTCATTTTCTTACCCAAGTGGCTCCATGGGGTCCCCAAGTTGACGCATGGATTTTATTGGTCGGCTATGACTCATCTAATAATTTTAGGACAAGTGTAAGGGTATTTTCATATTTTTATAATATCATTTTTGCCTTAAATTTCACTAATTACCTTTAATCGCGTTTAATTAAACTTAAAAGTTACTATTCACCAAAAAGTTATTTAAATCCCATTGAACCAAATTTTACTTCCTAATGAAAACCATGTATGTTGTATTTTTTAAAATCAAATCACAGAAGTGGTAATGTTTCATTTAAACGAAAAATCAGTTTTTTAACTACCACTTAGTGATTTCACTATTCATCAAAAATTGAAGTTTTTCAGAACAATGCGAAAATTTCACCCTAAGCTATATTTGATATTCCGAATTCAAAAATTATGTCTATTTTAAAAAATTCCAAAAATATAATTTGCATTAATTAATTTTATAATTAATTACCGTTGTCACAACAAATACCGTGTTTTTAAGAAACAATATATATCAAAAGATTTACAATTGTTTATGTCCAATTTCAAAGTGAAATTAATTCTAATGACCACCATTGGATAAAATCGTAAAAATATATTATAATTATACTTTAAAACCACTCAATAGTATAATTTATCACTATAAATTATTTTGATTAAAAAAGTTGTTTTTAAGTAATTTTCATTATTCATAAAAAATTGGAAGTTATCAGAAAAATACCAAAAATTCAACATAGGCTAATTTTGATATTCTGAATCAAAAAATGAAGTCCATTTTGAAATATAAAATATATATAATTCTAAAAAGTGGGTATTACTATTCATAATGACTATTTTGATTGGTCGCGGTGTGTTAGAATCTCGAACTTACGTACAATGCAAGCTATTGCATTATTGAAAGAGAAGCGTATCGTGGAAGCTCAGGGTGTTACATTCTCCCCTCCTTCAATAAATTGAGTCCTTGCAATTTGAAATTTTTCTTTGAAAACAAAAGGTTAAAAATAGAAAATACCTTTGTGGAAAACCCACATCGGAAATAAGGTTAATAAAATTTATCCTTAATAAGAGGGAAAGGGAAATGAAAAAGTCACCACCAAATTATGATCTCGATAAGGAGAACATTGGTGGAAATTAGAGACATATAATTGGAGGAAAAATGTAAATATTTGTAGGGAGTTATTGAGGTCATCAATCACAAACAAGTGTAAAATTGAGGGCCTCAAAGCCTTCAATCTATGTTGATTTAAAATATTATCAGTTCAACAAGACATAAGGTATTAAGATAACACATTTTTTGTTTTAATATCCCTTTAATAAAGTTTAAGAATTAATTTATTCATAGAATAAGAGATAGGTATATATATATTTATGCTTGACAAGTAGAGTTTCAACCTTCAACTAATTTCTACCACAAACTCATCTTTCACTCAAAAACATAATAGAACTCAAAAATATTATATTTATCCTAATAGTACAAGGTTCAAAATATTAACACATACCATTTAGATTAGGAAAACTATTTTGTAATAACCAGGGACTTCTTGTAGGCTTGTGGTAGGTAATAAAGGCCCGTCGCACTATGTTTGTGGGTTCGATTCCTTCAGGTTTGTCCGACACGACGGGTTATCCCCTGACCTACAGGTTGTCCTTTTCCTAAAACTATAGTATTATAATATTTCAAAAATAATATTTAGAAATGTTTTAACCTTAAACGATACTATCCAACGTTCAACTTAATCCATTCCAACCTTTATAGTTATCCAAAATACTTCTGTCCAACTCACAGTCCAAATTTTTATAAGGAAGGTAAACATAATGAAGATCCTTTTTTTCCGCGTAACAACATGTGAACACCTTCATCATGTATTCTTTTAAAACACTGCAACATCCTGAATTACCATAAATCCTTATTGATTACATTCATGATCCCTTATTCCTTATAAAATACTAGATATACTCATTCTATCAAAAAATGTATACAAATCATTAATCAGTTTCAAGGAAGTTAAGAATATCCAATATAATTTATCCAAATCAATCATGTATTATTACAAAATCACTATCTTGGTATCAGAACTATATTATGGTTTATCTTTCTCTCAACCATATATTTTCCAAAAATTTAACCTACTGTGGAGTCACTTTTCTTGGTTCCACACAATCTCAAGTCCTTGATGAAATAGTACCGCAGTACAATCCTTATATACTCCATAATTATTATAACCAGTACATCATTGATACAACACTCAAATGACAAAATTCTTTAATAACAACATAAGAACTCTAATAATTCCTCCTCATCTGTGGTAGTATCATAACTTGATTATTATCCAATAACATCATTTGGGGCATACTATGATGATTTGGACATTGGTTTGCATAGTGTCCCCACTCCTTACAGATGAAGCATTGTACATTTGAAACATTTTTCTTACCCTTGCAGTCACACACTTGGTATCCTTTTTCTCCACACTTATAACAAAATCCCATTCCCTTTAGGCAAGTTCCAAGGTGTTTCTTCCCACAGTTATCACATATTGGAAAATTCTTCTTTTCCCTCATCCCTTTATCCATCATTCTCTCTTCCATCATTTTCTTATCTTTCTTCCCTTCAAAGCTATAAGACTCAGAGAATTATTTACTTATCTTATTAACACATGATACTATTTCTTCATATGTTGAGAACACATGGGAAACTATTTCCCTTCTAAATGTTGGCTTAATACCGTGAAAGATTTGATCCTTCTTACTCTTTGGATCATACGTATTGATGGAGTTCACATTCCTTCTACTGGGTGCCATTTCTATACAATGGCATAAACTAGGTTAGTTTATGAATTGCAATGAATAATTCCATACTTGTAAAATACTTAATGTAAATTGAACGGTTTATGGATATAATCCATAATCATAAAAAATGTTTTCTTTGAGGAAGTATATACTCATAAACCCTTTATAATGGTTTGTAAAAAAATGAGAATTATCCTAAGCATATCCCCCGGGAGTGTCATAACCAAGAGTGCATCAAGGCCCGTTGTCGTGCACCAGTTCCCATTCGAGTCTAGCTCAAAGCGGTGTTTTCGGGTTTTACCCCTAGGTACATCTATGCCAGAGCCGCCTCTACCTGCTTGTATCCAGGCAGGGATGTATTTCTCGGAAAACTCACAAAATCTCTATAATACCAAAATTCTAGGAAGTTCTTCTATACTAATCCTCAAAGTCTATCTTTGGGCTATGTGCTCTAATCAGAGTTTTTCTAAATCTAGCTTCCAAGGTTAGTACTAAACTGACTTTGATACCAACTGTAACGCCCCGACCCTAGTTACCCAGCGTCGGTGCATTATTACGTAACATTGGCATGATCACAAAAGATCAAGTCTCGGAAGTCCGATTAGTTTATTAGCCTTAGAAACACTAGATACATTCATAAATGTTACATTACATCATAAAGTGAAAAACCACAATAACATAGTTTCCATTTTCCACACTCATATCCCCTTCAGACTATCCCTGCAGGTCATTCCTAAAATACTTCTTCACATCCTGGAAAAATTAAAACATTGAATGGGGTGACCTCAAATTCTCAGTAAGGATAACAATATAGCGGAAGCTTTCATAAATAAACATTAACATTTAAGGCAGTGTATAACTAAAACAAAAGCCTTTTAAACTTGAACTTTAGCATAATATGGAAAAAATAAAATGAAATAATGCCATTTAATTATTCACATGGATATTCTACTAGTCGAATAATCACATGCAATATCAATAACCACTTTCATAATTATGGAATGCATAATTCCAAACTATCATAACCACGTAACCAAGGCCTCGTGCCAAGACTACAAATAAGATTTTGTCAAGGCCTCGTGCCAAGACACTAGTTTGTCTCATGAGACCTACCAATGCATCGAGGAGCTATAGCGGGCTCCACCCATCACTTATTAAGTCCAATGCATTACTCATATGAACAGGTTTAAATATATCATAAACCATAACATAATCGTATCACATAAAACATGCATAAAGGAAACATAAAATTTCCAAATTTCAATCAAAAGATATCAATACAACACATTGATATAATAAAAACATTATCAAAACCATTTTCAATACCAAAATAAAAGAAAAGTAAAACATGGTATTTATTTTTCAATTAAAAAACATTATGGCTTGTAGAGGAAGCCGAAACAAAAATAATGGTCACGGTGGTGGAGAAGTCGTTGTCGCCGCATACATATGACAAAAAACATTCCTTTTTGTCATTTTGTAAAACGCTTCATATAAAAAGATTCCTTTTGAATAAACGTAAAATTCAAAGGGGTTTATACACCGTATAAAAGAAAGTTGTGTATAAAACAAAATATGCCTCAATGAAAGGAGATTGAGACGAAGTCCTTTACAAAGAAAATTTTTTAAATAAAATAGATCTATTATGTGTATTCACTATAAGTACACATAAAGAAAGTACAAATACAAGATAGGACATAATAATATCATGACATAATTTGAACGTAGGAGATTAACCCAAAGAATAGAAATTGGGTTAAGAAGTTCCCTTACCTTGTGTCCGACTTGACTCGATCGTGCTTTAACCTCCTTAAAATTGGGTAACTCTTTTTTGATTTAAGCCAAAAGCTTCCTTGGGAAAAATTATTCCCAAAGTGAGGCTTCTAGGAGTAATAGAGGGAATTTGAAAGAGTATTTGGGCATAGGTTGATGGAGCCAAATGGCTTGAAGGTGTGAATAAGGTGGTAGAGGTGGGGGCCTTTTATAAGAGGAGAGGAGGGACACTCTTGGAAAGTAATGAAAGGTTACATTATTATGAAATGCTTTTTGGATTTTAAAGGTCCCAAAATGATATATTTCGAGGATAAGGTGATAAGGGTTATAAATCTACTCATCCAATAGGTTTTTGACATGTGTAAGTCTTAGATTTTACATTATCTTTTCATTTTATTTAAATCGTTAATTAATGAGGTAATCGCTGCATCATCATGGTGTCATAAAGTTTTTAATTTATGTAATGTCTAAAAATTATATAAAAACTATAATGATGTAGTAAATCGTTTTATCTTTCCAATGAATATTTATAGTCGAAAATTTAACTTATATAACCCCATGTAATAATTGTTTTAGTAAAACAACACATGTTTGTGACAATTTTATTTTTACTTTAAATAAAAAGTTATTAATGTCATTTTCTTACCCAAGTGGCTCCATGAGGTCCCCAAGTTGACCCATGGATTTTCTTGGTCGGCCATGACTCTTCCAATAATTGTAGGACAAGTGTAAGGGTATTTTCATATTTTTATAATATCATTTTTACCTTAAATTTTACTAATTACCTTTAATCGTGATTAATTAAACTTAAAAGTTACTATTCACCAAAAAATTATTTTAATCCCATTGAACCACATTTTACTTCCTAATAACAACCATGTATGTCAGATTTTTGAAAATCAAATCACAGAAGTGTTAATGTTTCATTTAAATGAAAAATCAGTTTTTTAACTACCACTTAGTGATTTAACTATTCATCAAAAATTGAAGTTTTTCAGAACAATGCCAAAATTTCACCCTAAGCTATAATTGATATTCCGAATTCAAAAATGATGTCTATTTTACAAAATTCCAAATATATAAGTTGCATTAATTAATTTTATAGTTAATTCCCGCTGTCACAACAAATAGCGTGTTTTTAAGAAACAATATATATCAAAAGATTGACAATTGTTTATGTCCAATTTCAAAGTGAAATTAATTATAATGACCACCATTGGATAAAATGGTAAAAATATATTCTAATTATACTTTAAAACGACTCAATAGTATAATTTATCACTATAAATTATTTTGATTAAAAAAGTTGTTTTTAAGTAATTTTCATTATTCATAAAAAATTGGAAGTTCTCAGAAAAATACCAAAAATTCAACATAGGATAATTTCGATATTACGAATCCAAAAATGAAGTTCATTTTGAAATATAAAATATATATAATTTCAAAAAGTGGGTATTACTATTCATAATGGCTATTTTGATTGGTCGCGGTGTGTTAGAATCTTGAACTTGCGTACAATGCAAGCTATTGCATTATTGAAAGAGAATCGTATTGAAAGAGTACTGTCGTGGGCACCCTCAAATGATTAGTGTGATTTTAGGGTACTTAGGTGCAGCAGAGTGGCTGACCAAGGTCATCTCTCAAAGGAGGAAGTGAATTAAAACAATTTTTAGCAGTATTCTAGAAATAACATAAAAGAGAATAAAAACACTACTTGAAAGGATGGGGGTGGTTGTTTATAGTTTATGAATCTAGAAGAAGTTTGCTGGAAGAAGATTGTATATTTTTTTTGTTTTTAGTTTTGAAATGAATTTCGATTAAAATGACACAACAGGAAGATGTTTTTTTTAGAAATCTATTTTAAAAGGCATAATCGATCTAACCCTACCTCTTCATTCACTTATTAATCATTATCATTTAAATCAATATCCACTTAATTATGATCCCCTAATTTGTTATCCCTCGAATCCTATGAGAGTTAACTTAACCACAAAGATGAAATTACTTAAACCCTAGGCTAGCTTCAGAACACGCAATCGCAGCACCCTGCTTTGATTATTGTTCTAAGGATAGCTTATGGTCAGTGGTTAATTAGAGAACATATCCATTCTGTAAGTGAGGATGAATTTTATTTAGGGATTATATTTTAACTCTACAAATTTATCCTGTGTGGTCTTGTATTACCGATTAAGATTACGCTCTCACAATTTACACAAAATCCCGACCTCACGTGTTTTTGTGTTAATTGTTCAATTGCTTGCTTAGTTTCTTGTAATTTAAAAACACAATTCATGGATCATATTATGTGAGTTATAGTATCTCATTAATTCAAAATAATTAAATGAAGAGGGTAGAAGGTAGATCAATTACTAAAAGACTACTCTTCCATGGGTGGCGTAATCATCGTAGAAGCGTTTTGCATGTGCAAAGGTTTATAATGGGAATAACCCAATAACGCTTCTACTCAAGAATTAAATACCAAAGAGGAAGATTAAGATAATAATAAATTTAAACAAAACAGAAGAAAAAAGAAGAAATAAAAGAATAACAAAGAAGTTTATTACACAAACAAAATCATTACAACATGAAGGAGAAGAAGAAGGTTTCGTCGAAGGGATCCTTGCTTCAAGAGCTACCCTTATTGAAATGGTTGGATAATTGGAGTGGATCCACTTATACTCTTCCCTAAACTTCCCAAATCACGTCCCAACCCCACCAAATGAGGAAAACACCAATTTATAGAGTGGTGGGGAGGCTAGGTTCAAAGTGGTTTTAAGTGTGAATGGGGAATCTCGGCTAAATATTTTATGCCAACTTGCACCGCCCATTTGTCCACCAAAACGCGTGAATTGGACAGCCTCCCAGAAGGATCAAATGTGTGTACATGGGTCCTATATCTCCTCTCCAAATTTGGGCTTAATCCAGGCCTATATGAAGGCGTTAGGGGCGAAATACAGAACCTTCTCCATTCCGGAAAGTCCCACCCAACTTTGACTTCATGGCCCATTTTAAACAACCAAATGCACTCTTTATCTCTAGTGTCATGAATAAATGTTGTAGATAATTAAGTTAGGAACACTGTTACAAAATTTAAAATTCAAATAATAAATATAAAAATATTTATCTTCGAAATACTACAGTGAACTATAAAGGGTAAAAATGGAATTTTAATCAAATATTCAAATGAATTATCTAATCCCAAATACTTTCTAATTAAACATATTTAACACAATGTGAGGAAACTATATCATTTATTATCAATAAAATATTCAATAAAATAGTGTTTTATCATCTCCCCCACACTTACCCTTTTGCACTCCTGAGCAAAACCTCATATCAAGTAAACATTAATATCAAATCAAAACCAATTTTAAAACACATATCCTTGAGATCAAACAATTACACACCAAGAAACAAAAGATATCATGCCTCATAAAAAACCATTATTTCAATTTCTTCATTTATATCATTCAATATATTTCCACTTTATTTATCATCCCATGCACAAAACACTTACCTCGCTTGAATTTTCTCTCATCACTCAAATATCAATTTTTTTGCAATGTCTTTCTCATCCAAACTCATACAAGGGTCACCATAGGATTGATAAATTCCTACATCACTACCCGATGTGAGTCAAGGACATATGTTTATCATGATTACTTTTCAGGGTTGTTTTTTGGCTTTCGGTTGGTAGGATTAAGATGTGAAAAACTCTGAGGCTGAATGAGGAGGGCTTGACTCTTTTTTTGAAGCAAAATTGCATTAATCTAATTTTCACTTAAATATGGTATTCTCCTCAATCCCCATAGTATCAATTCAGATCCATCATAATGAAAAGTCATGAAAAGTTTACACCATTCATCATTTTAGCATAAAAAATTTCAATCTTCTCAAACATGATTTTCTTGAAAGCTCCAGATGGGCACAACTTTCCACCTCAATTAGAATCTCCAGAAAAGGCACAGCTTCACTTGTCATGAAAGCTCCAGAAAAGGCATAACTTTCAATATAATGACTTTCTTCAGCAGATAAAACATCTCTTAATAATTTAATTTTCCATCCAAAGTATCACAGAATGTGGTGGCACAACACAAGATAGATTCCACCACACTTAAGCTCAACTAGATTATGCAATTTCACTTCAAGAGTTGGTTGGATAGGGAAAATTGGCTTGTAATGTGGCTAACCTAATAGGTTGTGCATGTCTTTTAAGGGCTACAAGTATTAAATATTCAAGTTAGGCCATTATAAAAAAGGATTCTTTGAAATAGGGGCTTTAATACCAAACAAATGCCTCAATCATTTAAACATAAGTACCTAAAACCCTAAAGTTTTGACAGGAATAGATCAAATTCTAGTTAAATCAATCATGGTTTGGTTCGCTCAAGAATTGAGTTGAATGTAAAGAATATGAAAATAATGGTTCAGAAGGCTCACAGGAAAGTGATTTCAAATATAAAGACAGTGATATGTGGCATGGGATTCAAAATTCAGTGTACTTTTCATGAAATTACTAAATATTTGAACTTGAAACAAAGTCATTTTCAGCATTCATTTAAGCTCAGTTTCATGGGATAAATTGTTTCACTCATTGATATGCATTTCAAAATTGTGATGAGAATAATTTTAGCTCAAAAATTTCAAAAACACATAGAAAATTGAAAAAATAAACACACAAAATTTGAAAAAACAAACAATTTTTTTTTTGTTTTTTTTAAACAGGGAAAAAAACTGAAATTACTAAACTAAAAGGTTCCATCCCCCACACTTAAAATATTGCATTGTCCTCAATGTGAACCTATGAGATGATATATGCACATGAAATGCATAATTTTTAAATAGGACAAATAATATAAAAGTGAAAGGGTTAGGAACAGCCTGATGTGATCAAGTGATGATGGGGTCATGCAGTGTGATAAAATCCACTACATCAGTAGGAAGTCCCTCAATGTATCTCTTCAAACATTTCCCATTGACTGTAAAGCTCCTTCCAGTGTCCTCTTGTGTGATCTCCACTGCACCATAAGGAAAAAAATTAGTCACAATATAAGGACCTAACCATCTGGAACGCAAATTACCAGGCATCATCTTCAGTCGTGAACTATAGAGAAGGACTTTCTCTCTAACATGAAACTCCCTTTGTTGGATCATTTTTTCCTGAACTACTTTTGATCTTTCCTTGTAGAGCCTTGAGTTCTAATATGATGATAGTCGAATCTACTCAAGCTCTTGAATTTGTAACTTCCTTTGAATTCCAGCTTGGGCTAAATCCATGTTGCATTTCTTTATAGCCCAATATGCATGATGCTCGACTTCCACTGGGAGATGACATGCTTTCCCAAAAACAATCCTAAATGGGGACATACCAATGGGTGTCTTGTATGTTGTCCTATAATCCCACAATGCATCATCCAAGTGCTTTCTCCAATCCTTCCTATTTGGCTGCACAGTTTTCTCTAATATTTGTTTCAGCTCACGATTTGAAACCTCAGCCTGGCCATTTGTTTGGGGGTGGTATGGTGTTGATGTATTTTGTGTCACCCCATACTTCCGAAGGAGGGAAGCAAAATTCCTATTGCAAAAGTGTGTCCCTTGGTCACTGATGATGGCCTTTGGTACTACAAACCTGCAAAAAATCTATGCTTTGATAAAGTCCACAACAACATGAGAATCGTCAGTCCTGGTGGCCTTGGCCTCCACCCATTTACTCACATAATCAACAGCAACCAAAATATAAAAAAATCCAAATGAACTAGGAAAAGGAACCATAAAATCAATTCCCCATATGTCAAAAATCTCACAGAATAGTATGGGTTATTGGGGCATCTCATGTCACCTAGAAATATTCCCAGTGTGTTGGCAACAAGAGCATGACTTACAAAACACATGGGCATCATGGAACAAGCTAGGACAATATAATCCAGAGTCCAAAACCTTCCTAGCTGTCCGTTGGGGTCCAAAGTGTCCACCACAAGCAAGTGTATGACAGAAATGAAAAAAAACTCAAACTCATGATCGGGAACACACCTCCTAATGACTTGGTCACTACACATGCTCCAGAGGTAAGGATCATCCCACACATAATACCTAGACTCACTTTTTAATTTTTGGACTTGATTCTTCTTCAAATTTTCTGGGATTTCAGAGGAAACAATGTAATTAACTAAATCAGCATACCAAGGATGCATACCTAAGATGGTATAGAGATTTTCATTGGGGAAAGTGTCCCGAAGTGGTATCTAGTCCAAGGTGTCATACTCTAGTGTGTGAGTAAGCCTACTCATGTGGTCTGCCACCAAATTCTCTGATCCCTTCTTGTCCTTTATCTCAATATCAAATTCCTGAAGAAGGAGCATCCAACGGATAAGTCATGGCTTTGCATATGGCTTCTTTAGGAGGTACCTCAAAGCTGCATGGTCAGAAAAAACAACTACTTTAGAGCCCAATAAATATGAACAAAATTTATCTAAAGAAAATATGACAGCAAGAAACTCCTTTTCTGTGGTTGTGTAATTTGATTGGGCTGAATCCAGTGTCCTCGATGCATAGGTGATCACATGTGAACGTCCCTCCACCCTCTGAGATAAGACCGCTCTAACCGCGAAGTTGGAGGCGTCACACATAATCTCAAAAGGAATCTCCCACTGTGGGGCTGTATGATAGGTGGAGTGGTCAGACACTTCTTTAGCTCATCAAAGGAAGTCCTATAAGAATCGTCAAACACAAAATCAGAATCTTTTTGAAGTAATCGTGACATAGGAAGAGCGATCTTAATAAAATATTTAATTAAGCGCCGATAAAATCCTGCATTTCCTAAGAATGATCTAACATCACACACACATGAAGGATAGGGTAAGGATAAAATAATGTCTACCTTAGATATATCAACCTCTATCCCATGTTTTGACACTACATGCCCTAAGACAATGCCATGCTCTACCATAAAATGACACTTTTCAAAGTTCAGAACCAGATTATTCTCAATACAACGATTCAACACCTTTCCCAAACTACTTAGACATTCATCAAATGAAGACCAATACACTGTAAAATAATCCATAAATACCTCCATGAAAGTCTCAATAAAATCAGAAAAAATACTCACCATGCATCTCTGGAAGGTACCTGGGGCATTGTAAAGTCCAAATGGCATCCTTCGGTAAGAAAAGGTACTGAATGGGCAGGTGAATGTCGTCTTCTCCTGGTCCTCCGGAGCTACAGGAACCTAAAAATATCCATAAAATCCATCCAAGAAACAATAGTGTGTCTTCCCAGCTAGTCTCTCAAGCATCTGATCAATAAACGGGAGGGGGAAATGGTCCTTGCGAGTGGAATGATTTAATTTCCTATAATCAATACACACACGCCAACTGTTTTGTACCCTCATTGGAACTAACTCATCTTTCTCATTTTTAACAATAGTAACAACACTCTTCTTAGGCACAACCTGAATTGGACTTACCCACTGAGAATCTGAAATGGGAAAGATTATACCTGCCTCGAGCAATTTCTCAACTTCCTTTTTAACAACTTCTAGGAGGGTGGGATTGAGTCTCCTTTGTGGATGTCTCACCGGTTTATCCCCATCCTCCAAGAGAATCATATGCATGCAAATGGATGGGCTAATACCTGATATGTCAGCCAAGCTCCACCCAATCGCCCTGATGTTCTCCCTCAAAATATTCAAAAGATTTTCTTCATGTTCAAAAGGGATATTGTTAGCAATGATAACATGTAATCTCTCACCACTCAACAAGTATGAGTATTTCAGATTTGGTGGCAATGTCTTGAGTTCTAATGAAGGAGGGTGTAGTATGGATGGAGACATTGAAGGAACCGAAATATGTGCACAAAGAGCATCGATATCAGAATATACATCATCAAAATCAGAGAATAAAGCATCAAATCCATCAGCATACTCTATATCCATGTCATAATCAGAGTTCACATGATCAAAATCAGAATATGATTCCATTTCAAAATCAAATCTTAGAGAGTCTTGTTCCTTAGAAACGGGTGTGTAAGTACTTTTAGACATCAAACTAGAACCAATACTCATAATCTCCCTAAGCATAGGACAATCCAATTCCATGGTGTTTTTACTTGGTGGTTCAAAATGGGAGATAACAAATGCAGAATGATCCTCTGAGGGGTACTTCAAGGAATCCATAACATTAAATATCACAACTTCATCCCCAAATTCCATAGAAAGTGTACCCTCATTGATATTTATGATAGTTTTTGCAGTTTTGAGGAAGGGCCTACCTAAGATAATGGGGGAATGAGAACTTACCTGATCATCCTCCATGTTAAGAACATAAAAATCTGCTGGAAAGATCATGTCTCTTACCCTGACAAGTACATACTCAAGAACTCCTACTGGATATGCCATAGCTATATTCGCCAACTGCACTGCTAATCTTGTCGGCTTCAACTCACCAACCTATAAATAAGAGAATACAGAGTGAGGCACCACATTTATTGAAGCTCCTAAATCACAAAGAGCATCAGAGAAGTGCAACTCCCTTATGGTACATGGGATGGTGAATGTCCCGGGATCCTTGCACTTCGTTGGCATTGCTAGAGTTGGTGTAATGAGTGCTGAGACATTCCTTCCAAGGTTGATCCTATCATTTCCCTTGATCCCTCTTCGATTGGTACAAAGTTCTTTTAAGAATTTTTCATACCTTCGAATTTTTTTAATGGCTTCAAGTAGAGGAATGTTGATCTCCACACACTTGAATGTGTCCAAAACCTCCTTTTGAATTTCTTCTTCAGCCATCTTTTTGGTTTGAACAACCCTTTTGGGAAAAGGAAGGGGTTTAGGAGGAACATCATCAATCTTTTTCTTACCTTTATCTTTCTCCTTGGATTGATCATCAGTTGGTTTGGAATGCGGCTACTCCGGAGTTGAGGTGAATCCCGATGGAATGGTAGGTACAGATGTATCATTCATTTGCTTCCCACTTCTCAATGTGATGGCACTGACATTCCCCTTTGGATTCAGAGTGGGTTGGGAAGGTAGTTTTCCAGGATTCTTACTCACAAGTTCATGGAGGGCGGTGTCAATCTGGCTCATTTGAGTCTTCAACTCCCTCAACTCCGAACCTTGACTCTTTAGTTCATTCTATTGATTAAGAACAATTTGCTTCAAAAGATCATCAATGTTAGAATATACCTTAGGTGGGGGATTCCCTTGTTTTTGGCTTGTTGATGTTTGAGCTTCAAATCTCCTTTGGGGTTGTTGGAAACCCTGCTAGTAAGGCAGAGGCTGCTGGAAGTTTTGTTGAAAATGGGGCCTTTGTTGTTGTCCAGATCCATACCTCATGTCTGATTGATACTTCCACCCTTGGAAGTATGTTAGAGCAAATGAATCAAACTTCTTTTGGGGATATGGTTGTTGCTGCTGCTGAAATGGTCTCCCAGGGAATACTGCTGCACAATCCTCTGTCTCTTGTAGTTGTGGGCAACAGTCAGTTGGATGGCTTGTCTCAGTGCAAATGACACAAGGCCTTGAAGGAATGGTTTGGGATGTCTTTTGAGCCAAAGCAATCTACCTCACCATAGTGGTCAATTCTTCCAACTTTGTATCAATAAAATGACTTTCAAGAGAAGAAGGACTTACCTGATGTACTCCCCTGACATGTGGTGTACCTCTATCGCCAAATTGTTTGGAGTTTTGGGCCATTTTGTCGATCAATTATCGTGCAACTACTGGTGTCTTGTCCACCAATGCTCCTCCAGCTGCAGCATCCACCATGCTTCTCTCCATAGGTGTGAGTCCTTCATAAAATTACTAAATGAGTAATTTCTCACTGATTTGGTGATGTGGGCAGCTTGCACACAACTTCTTGAATCGCTCCCAATACTCATACATTGACTCCCCTTGTGCTTGCTTGATCCCCGATATCTCCTTTAGAATGGATGTGGTCCTTGATGCTGGAAAAAATCTTTGCAAGAAAAGACATTTCAAATCATTCCAACATGTTACATCTTCAGGTTGCAAATAATAATCCAATCTTTTGCATCTCCATCAAGTGAGAATGGGAATGCTCTTAATTTGATTTGATCTTCAGAAACATTTATTGGTTTTAAAGTTGAGCAAAACACATTAAATTATTTAAGGTGTTTGTTAGGATCCTCACCAGATAAGCCATGAAACTTTTAAAGAATATGAATTAATCCAGATTTTAACTCAAAGTCTGATTCGAGATTCGGGTATGCAATACAATTAGGTTGATAGTTAATATCCGGTGCAACCAATTCTCGAATGGTTCTATTAAGTTCATTTCCATTATTTACAGCCATTGGTTCTTCTTTTATGTTTGAATTTGAATAACTTCCAATTCCAATGTTTCTAGAAGAGAGGATTTCACCAACTGGTAGAATATTAAAACTTCCCGTAGACTGAGAGTGTCTGATTCATGCCCTAAGGCTGCGTTCAATCTCAGGGTCAAGATCTAAGAGATCTTCAGGATTAGTTCGTTTCATAAATCAAATAAAAATTAAAAGAAAGTGAGTGGACCATAGTAAAATATAAATGTGAAGTTGAGTTGATGGTCCAAAAAGAAAAGAAGAGGATGAAAAAAAAGAAAAACTTGAAAAAGGGGAAAGATGAAAGAGAGAGGTGAAGAAAATAATAAAATGAAAAATAAAAGAAATACCTCTAAATGGTTGAATAAATTACTTGCCTCCCCATAAAAGATGCCGATTTGAAAGAGTGCTGTCGTTGGCGCCCTCAAATGATTAGTGTGATTTTAGGGTACTTAGGTGCAACAGAGTGGCTGACCAAGGTCGTCTCTCAAAGGAGGAAGTGAATTAAAACAATTTTTAGAGGTATTCTAGAAATAAAATAAAAGAGAATAAAAACACTACTTGAAAGGATGGGGGTGGTTGTTTATAGTGTATGAATATAGAAGAAGCTTTCTGGAAGGAGATTGTATATTTTTTTTGTTTTTAGTTTTGAAATGAATTTCGATTAAAATGACACAACAAGAAGATGTTTTTTTAGAAATCTAGTTTAAAAGGTGTAATCAATCTAACTCTACCTCTTCATTAAATTATTAATCATTATAATTTAAATCAATATCCAATTAATTATGATCCCCTAATTTTTTATCCCTCGAACCCTACGAGAATTAACATAACCACAAAGATGAAATTACTTAAACCCTAGGCTAGCTTTGGAACACGCAATCGCAGCACCCTGCTTTGATTGTTGTTCTAAGGATAAATTATGGTCAGTGGTTAATTAGAGCACATATCTATTCTAGAAATGATGATGAATTATGTTTAGGGATTATATTTGAACTCTACAAATTTATCCTGTGTGGTCTTGTATTACCGATTAAGATTACGCTCTCACAATTTACACAAAATCACGACATCGCGTGTTTTTGTGTTAATTATTCAATTGATTGATTAGTTTCCTGTAATTTAAAAACACAATTCATGGATCATATTATTTGAATTACATTATCTCATTTATTAAAAATAATTAAATGAATAGGGTAGAAGATAGATCGATTACTAAAAGACTACTCTTCCATGGGTGGTGTAATCATCGTAGAATCATTTTGCATGTGCAAAGGTTTATAATGCATATAACCCAATAAAGCTTCTACTCAAGAATTTCAGCCCAAAGAGGAAGATTAAGAGAAGAATAAATTTAAACAAAACAGAAGAAAAGAGAATAAATAAAAGAATAACAAATAAGTTTATTACACAAACAAAATCATTACAACATGAAGGAGAAGAAGAAGGCTTCGTCGAAGGGATCCTTGCTTCAAGAGATAACCTTATTTAAATGGTTGGATAATTGGAGTGGATCCACTTATACTCTGAACTCAACTTCCCAAATCACGTCCCAACCCCACCAAATGATAAAAACACCAATTTATAGAGTGGTGGGGAGGCTAGGTTCAAAGTGGTTTCAAGTGTGAATGGGGAATCTCGGCCAAATATTTTATTCCAACTTTAACCACCCATTTTACCACCAAAACGCGTGAATTGGCCAGACTTCCAGAAGGATAAAATGTTCTTATATGGGTCCTCTATCTTCTCTCCAAATTTGGGCTTAATCTAGGCCCATAGAAAGGAGTTATGACCGAAATACATAAGCTTTTCCATTCTGGCGAGTCCCGCCCAACTTTGACTTCATGGCCCATTTTCAACAACTAAATGCACTCTTTAGCTCTAGTTTTCTGAATAAAGGTTGTCGATAACTAAGTTAGGAACACTTTTAAAAAATTTAAAATTTAAATAATAAGTATACAAATATTTATCTTCTAAATACTAAAATGAACTATAAAGGGTAAAACTGGAATTTTCATCAAATATTCAAATGAATGACCTAATCCCAAATAATTTCTAATTAAACATATTTAATACAATTTTTGGAAATTATATCATTTACTATCAATAAAAATTCAATAAAATAGTGTTTTATCAACTCCCCCACACTTACCCTTTTTCACTCATGAGCAAAACCTCATATCAAGTAAACCTACGAGATGATATATGCAAATGAAATGTAGAATTTTTAAATAGGACAAATAATATAAAAGTGAAAGGGTTAGGAACAGCCTGATGTGATCAAGTGATGATGGGGTCATGCAGTGTGATAAAATCCACTACATCAGTAGGAAGTCCCTCAATGTATCTCTTCAAACGTTTCCCATTGACTGTAAAGCTCCTTCCAGTGTCCTCTTGTGTGATCTCCACTGCACCATAAGGAAAAACATTAGTCACAATATAAGGACCTAACCATATGGAATGCAACTTACTAGGCATCAGCTTCAGTCATGAACTGTAGAGAAGGACTTTCTCTCCAACATGAAACTCCCTTTGTTGGATCATTTTGTCATGAGCTACTTTTGATCTTTCCTTGTAGAGCCTTGAGTTCTCATATGCTGACAGTCGAATCTACTTAAGCTCTTGAATTTGCAACTTCCTTTGAATTCAAGCTTGGGCTAAATCCATGTTGCATTTCTTTATAGCCCAATATGCATGATGCTCGACTTCCACTGGGATATGATATGCTTTCCCAAAAACAATCCTAAATGGGGACATACCAATGGGTGTCTTGTATGCTGTCCTATAAGCCCACAATGCATCATCCAAGTGCTTTCTCCAATCCTTCCTATTTGGCTGCACGGTTTTCTCTAATATTTGTTTCAGCTCACGATTTGAAACCTCAGCCTGGCCATTTGTTTGGGGGTGGTATGGTGTTGATGTTTTATGTGTCACCCCATACTTCCGAAGGAGGGAAGCAAAATTCCTATTGCAAAAGTGTGTCCCTTGGTCACTGATGATGGCCTTTGGTACTCCAAACCTGCAAAAAATCTGTGCTTTGACAAAGTCCACAACAACATGAGAATCGTCAGTCCTGGTGGCCTTGTCCTCCACCCATTTACTCACATAATCAACAGAAATCAAAATATACAAAAATCCAAATGAACTAGGAAAAGGACCCATAAAGTCAATGCCCCATACATCAAAAATCTCATAGAATAGTATGGGTTGTTGGGGCATCTCATGTCTCCTAGAAATATTCCCAGTGTGTTGGCAACAAGAGCATGACTTAAAAAACACATGAGCATCCTGGAACAAGCTAGGCCAATATAATCCAGAGTCCAAAACCTTCCTACCGGTCTGTTGGGGTCCAAAGTGTCCACCACAAGCAAGTGTATGACAGAAATGAAAAACAGACTCAAACTCATGATCGGGAACACACCTCCTAATGACTTGGTCACTACACATGCACCAGAGGTAAGGATCATCCCACACATAATACCTAGACTCCCCTTTTAATTTTTGGACTTGATGCTTCTTCAAATTTGCTGGGATTTTAGAGGAAACAATGTAATTAACTAAATCAGCATACCAAGGATGCATACCTGAGATGGTATAGAGATGCTCATCGGGGAAAGTGTCCTAAAGTGGTACCTGGTCCAAGGTGTCATCCTCTAGTGTGTGAGTAAGCCTACTCATGTGGTCTGCCACCAAATTCTCTGATCCCTTATTGTCCTTTATCTCAATATAAAATTCCTGAAGAAGGAGCATCCAACAGATAAGTCATGGCTTCACATATGGCTTCTTTAGGAGGTACCTCAAAGCTACATGGTCAGAAAAAACAACTACTTTAGAGCCCAATAAATATGAACGGAATTTATCTAAATCAAATATGACAACAAGAAACTCATTTTCTATGGTTGTGTAATTTTATTGGGCTGAATCTAGTGTCCTCGATGCATAGGAGATCACATGTGAACGTCCCTCCACCCTCTGAGATAAGACCACTCCAACCGCGAAGTTGGAGGCGTCACACATAAGCTCAAAAGGAATATCCCACCGTGGGGGCTGTATGATAGGTGGAGTGGTCAGACACTTCTTTATCTCATCAAAGGAAGTCCTACAAGAATCGTCAAACACAAAATCCGAATCTTTTTGAAGTAATCGTGACATAGGAAGAGCGATCTTACTAAAATCTTTTATGAAGTGCCGATAAAATTTTGCATGCCCTTGGAATGATCTAACATCACGCACACCTGAAGGATAGGGTAAGGATGAAATAATGTCTACCTTATATATATCAAACTCTATCCCATGTTTTGACACTACATTCTCTAAGACAATGCCATTCTCTACCATAAAATGACACTTTTCAAAGTTCAGGACCAGATTCTTCTCAATACAACGATTCAACACCTTTCCCAAACTACTTAGACATTCATCAAATGAAGACCCATACACTGTAAAATCATCCATAAATACCTCCGTGCAAGTCTCAATAAAATCAGAAAAAATACTCACCATGCATCTCTGGAAGGTACCTGGGGCATTGAAAAGTCCAAATGGCATACTTCGGTAAGCAAAGGTACCGAATGGGCAGGTGAATGTCGTCTTCTCCTGGTCCTCCGGAGCTATAGGAACCTGAAAATATCCAGAAAATCCATCCAAGAAACAATAGTGTGTCTTCCCAGCTAGTCTCTCAAGCATCTGATCATTAAATGGGAGGGGGAAATGGTCCTTGCGAGTGGAATGATTTAGTCTCCTATAATCAATACACACACGCCAACTATTTTGCACCCTCATTGGAACTAACTCATCTTTCTCATTTTTAAAAATAGTAACACCACTCTTCTTAGGCACAAACTGAATTGGACTTACCCACTGAGAATTTGAAAGGGGAAAGATTATACCTGCCTCGAGCAATTTCTCAACTTCTTTTTTAACAACTTCCAGGAGGGTGGGATTGAGTCTCCTTTGTGGCTGTCTCACCGGTTTATCCCCATCCCCCAAGAGAATCCTATGCATGCAAATGGAGGGGCTAATACATGATATGTTATCCAAGGTCCACCCAATCGCCCTGATGTTCTCCCTCAAAATATTCAAAAGCTTTTCTTCATGTTCAAAAGGGAGATTGTTAGCAATGATAACAAGTAATCTCTCACCACTCAACAAGTATGAGTATTTCAGATTTGGTGGCAATGGCTTGAGTTCTAATGAACGAGGGTGTAGTATGAATGGAGACATTGAAGGAACCGAAATATGTGCACAAAGATCATCGGTATCAGAATATACATCATCAAAATCAGAGAATAAAGCATCAAATCCATCAACATACTCTATAGCCATGTCATAATCAGAGTTCACATGATCAAAATCAGAATATGATTCCATTTCAAAATCAAATCTTAGAGAGTCTTGTTCCTTAGAAACGGGTGTGGAAGTACTTTTAGAAATCAAACTAGAACCAATAATAATAATCTCCCTAAGCATAGGACAATCCAATTCCATGGTGTTTTTACTTGGTGGTTCAAAATGGGAGATAACAAATGCAGAATGATCCTCTCAGGGGTACTTCATGGAATCCATAACATTAAATATCACAACTTCATCCCCAAATTCCATGGAAAGTGTACCCTCATTGACATTTATGATAGTTTTTGAAGTTTTGAGGAATAACCTACCTAAGATAATGGGGGCATGAGAACTTACCTGATCATCCTCCATGTTAATAACATAGAAATCCGCTGGAAAGATCATATCTCTTACCCAGGCAAGTACATCCTCAAGAACTCCCGCTGGATATGCTGTAGCTCTATTCGCCAACTGCACCACTACTCTTGTCAGCTTTAACTCACCAACCTGTAAAGAAGAGAATACAGAGTGAGGCATCACATTTATTGAAGCTCCTAAATCACAAAGAGAATCAGAGAAGTGAAACTCCCCTATGATACATGGGATCGTGAATGTCCCGGGATCCTTGCACTTTGGTGGCATTGTTAGAGTTGGTGTAATGAGTGCTGAGACATTCCTTCCAAGGTTGATCCTCTCATTTCCCTTGAGCCCTCTTCGATTGGTACAAAGTTCTTTTAAGAATTTTGCATACCTTGGAATTTTCTTAATGGCTTCAAGTAGAGGAATGTTGATCTCCACACGCTTGAATGTTTCCAAAACCTCCTTTTGCATTGATTCTTCAGCCATCTTCTTGGTTTGAACAACCCTTTTGGGAAAAGTAAGGGGTTTAGAAGGAACATCATCAATCTTTTTCTTACCTTTATCTTTATCCTTGGATTGCTCATCAGTTGGTTTGGAATGCGGCTGCTCCGGAGTTGAGGTGAGTCCCGGTGGAATGGTAGGTACAGATGTATCGTTCATTTGCTTCCCACTTCTCAATGTGATGGCACTGACATTCCACTTTGGATTCGGAGTGGGTTGAGAAGGTAGATTTCCAGAATTCTTACTCACAAATTCATGGAGGGCGGTGGCAATCTGGCTCATTTGAGTCTTCAACTCCCTCAACTCCGAACCTTGACTCTTCAGTTCATTCTGTTGATTAAGAACAATTTGCTTCAAAATATCATCAGTGTTAGAATCTACCTTAGGTGGGGGATTCCCTTGTTGTTGGCTTGTTGATGTTTGAGCTTCAAATATCCTTTGGGGTTGTTGGATGCTGGTAAGGCGGAGGCTGCTGGAAGTTTTGTTGAAAAGGGGGCCTTTTTCGTTGTCCAGATCCATACCTCATGTCTGATTGATCCTTCCACCCTTGGTTTTATGTTGGAGAAAATGAATCAAACTTCTTTTGGGGATATGGTTGCTGCTGCTACTGAAATGGTCTCCCAGGGAATACTGATGCACAATCCTCTGTCTCTTGTAGTTGTGGGAAACAGTCAGTTGGATGGCTTGTCTCAGTGAAAATGCCACAAGGCCTTGAAGGAATGGGTTGGGATGTCTTTTGTGCCAAATCAATCTGCCTCACCATAGTGGTCAATTCTTCCAACTTTGTATCAATCAAATGACTTTCAAGAGAAGAAGGACTTACCTGATGTACTCCCCTGACATGTGGTGTACCTCTATTGACAAATTGTTGGGAGTTTTGGGCCATTTTGTCGATCAATGCTTGTGCAGCTACTGGTGTCTTGTCCACCAATGCTCCTCCAGCTGCAGCATCCACCATTCTTCTCTCCATAGGTGTGAGTCCTTCATAAAAGTACTGAATGAGTAATTGCTCACTGATTTGGTGATGTGGGTAGCTTGCAAACAACTTCTTGAATCGCTCCCAATACTCATACATTGACTCCCCTTGTGCTTGCTTGATCCTCGATATCTCCTTTCGAATGGATTTGGTCCTTGATGATGGAAAAATCTTTACAAGAAAAGACGTTTCAAATCATTCCAACATGTTACATCTTCAGGTTGAAAATAATACATCCAATATTTTGCAGCTCCATCAAGTGGGAATGGGAATGCTCTTAATTTGATTTGATCTTCAGAAACATTTCTTGGTTTTAAAGTTGAGAAAACCACATTAAATTATTTAAGGTGTTTGTTGGGATCCTCACCAGATAAGTCATGAAACTTTGGAAGAAGGTGAATTAATCCAGATTTTAACTCAAAGTCTGATTCGAGATTCGGGTATGAAATACAATTCGGTTGATAGTTAATATCAGGTGCAACCAATTCCCGAATGATTCTATTAAGTTAATTTCCATTATTTCCAGCCATTGGTTCTTCTTTTATGTTTTAATTTGAATAACTTCCAATTCCAATGTTTCCAAAAGAGAGGAATTCACCAACTGGTTGAATATTGAAACTTCTCGTAGACTGAGAGTGTCTGATTCGTGCCCTAAGGCTGCGTTCAATCTCAGGGTCAAGATCTAAGAGATCTTCGGGATTAGTTCGTGTCATAAATCAAATAAAAATTAAAATAAAGTGAGTGGAACATAGTAAAATAAAAATGTGAAGTTGAGTTGATGGTCCAAAAAGAAAAGAAGAGGTTTAAAAAAAGAAAAACTTGAGAAAGGGGAAAGATGAAAGAGAGAGATGAAGAAAATAATAAAATGAAAAATAAAAGAAATAACTCTAAATGGTTGAATAAATTACTTGACTCCCTATCAATGACACCAATTTGAAAGAGCACTATCGTGGGATCCCTCAAATGATTAGTGTGATTTTAGGGTACTTAGGTGCAGCAGAGTGGCTGACCAAGGTCGTCTCTCAAAGGAGGAAATGAATTAAAACAATTTTTAGAGGTATTCTAGAAATAAAATAAAAGAGAATAAAAACACTACATGAAATTATGGGGGTGGTTGTTTATAGTGTATGAATCTAGAAGAAGTTTGCTGGAAGAATATTGTATATTTTTTTTGTTTTTAGTTTTGAAATGAATATCAATTAAAATGACACAACAAGAAGATGTTTTTTTAGAAATCTATTTTAAAAGGCATAATCGATCTAACTCTACCTCTTCATTCAATTACTAATCATTATCATTTAAATAAATATCCACTTAATTATGATCCCCGAATTTTTTATCCCTCGAACCCTACGAGAGTTAACTTAACCACAAAGATGAAATTACTTAAACCCTAGGCTAGCTTCGGAACACGCAATCGCAACACCCTGCTTTGATTGTTATTATAAGGATAGCTTATGGTCAGCGGTTAATTATATCACATATCCATTCTGGAAATGAGTATGAATTGTGTTTAGAGATTATATTTTAACTCTACAAATTTATCCCGTGTGGTCTTGTATTACCGATTAAGATTACGCTCTCACAATTTACACAAAATCCCGACCTCGCGTGTTTTTGTGTTAATTGTTCAATTGTTTTCTTAGTTTCTTGTAATTTAAAAACACAATTCATGGATCATATTATGTGAATTAAATTAGATCATTGATTCAAAATAATTAAATGAAGAGGGTAGAAGATAGATCTATTACTAAAATACTACTCTTCCATGGGCGGCGTAATCATCGTAGAAGCATTTTGCATGTGCAAAGGTTTATAATGGGTATAACCCAATAACGCTTCTACTCAAGAATACAGACCAAAGAGGAAGATTAATAGAAGAAGAAATTTAAACAAAACAAAAGAAAAGAGAAGAAATAAAATAAGAACAAAGAATTTTATTATACAAACAAAATCATTACAACATGAAGGAGAAGAAGAAGGCTTCGTCGAAGGGATCCTTGCTTCAAGAGCTACCCTTATTGAAATGGTTGGAGAATTGGAGTGGATCCACTTCTCCTATTCCCTAAACTTCCCAAATAATGTCCCAACCCAACCAAATGAGAAAAACACCAATTTATAGAGTGGTGGGGAGGCTAGGTTCAAAGTGGTTTCAAGTGTGAATGGGGAATCTCGGCCAAATATTTTATTCTAACTTTCACCGCCCATTTGACCACCAAAGAGCGTGAATTGGCCGGACTTTCAGAAGGATAAAATGTTCAGATATGGGTAAAACTGGAATAAAGGTTGTAGATACTTAAGTTAGTAACACTGTTAAAAAATGTCAAATTCAAATAATAAATATAAAAATATTTATCTTCGAAATACTACAGTGAACTATAAAGGGTAAAACTGGAATTTTCATCAAATATTCAAATGAATGATCTAATCCCAAATACTTTCTAATTAAACATATTTAACACAATTTGAGGAAATTATATCATTTATTATCAATAAAATATTCAATAAAATAGTGTTTTATCACGTATCGTGGAAGCTCGGGGTGTTACACCTAGATTTATCAGTAGGTCTCATGAGACAAACTAGAGTCTTGACATAAGGCCTTTATGGTATGGTTATGTATGGTATTATCATGAAGCCTTGAAAGTGTAGTTATGATATCTGACATTCTGATTTTCCTCATTATGAATCTAGTACTTGATCTTCAATGTGATTATTATACTAGTATAATATCCATGGTTAAGAATCATTATCATATAAACATTTATATGGATTTATTTAATCAGTTTTATTCCTATTATGTGTTTCTGGAAATTTTATTTCCAGATGTACAAGGTATAATGATTTATATTTATGTATATACTTATATGTATAATAATTTATTTATAAAGAGGGATTATTATTTTGTTTCTAATCTATAAAAAATGTTATAAATTTATCTACCATTTCATGTTTTTCATTTATAATTGATATAATTTTATGTGAAAACTCTAAACAAGTATTAATTCATGTGAAAATTTGTATCCACACCCCTAGTATGTCATACATAATTAAGAATGTCCATTATCTAAATTATAAGTGTAATTCCATTCATTTTTATTCAAGTACGTGCATATTTTATTATGAATTTTATTTGTAACTTTTAAATAAGTATATAAATTTTTGAGTATGGGATTTCCCTAAAAATTATTTTAGTAACTCTAAAAAAATGATGATGACATGTTATATGAAAGGTTATTTTATAGTTAAGAAAATGATTTAAAGTATGAATTTTATGTTTTAAGATAATTTAATCAATGATTTTAAAACCATTTATTGGTCATGTTAAATGATCAACCTATGTTTTAAATTCATTTTTATAGGATTAGTAGATTTACTAGTGACATCCTTTTCTTTGTGGAGGAAACACACTGATGTTTATATTTGTATAGTTTTAAGGAAATGTGATAGTTGTATCTAATTCTCCAAAACCTAGATTGGTAAAGATCCAATATTGTGTAACTTGATGTGTAATTATTTAGATTATTTTATAAAGACAAATTTCACAACATATTTCGACACCGTCTCTGGGAAACTAGGGTTGGGGAATTACAAGAATTTAGGTGGAAAGTGAAAACATGGGCATGTAATATAAATATAACTATCAAGTTCCGATGCAGAGTGATAGAGAAAATAGTGATTATAAAGTTAACCATCATAAAATGATAAATCTGTGATGATTTAAAGGACCATTTGATTCATTGGAAATCAAGGTACTAGGATAATTTTTTTATTTGAAGATACTTTTCCTAAAGTTGAATAATTTTCACAAGAAGATATACTTACTTGATTTTATTCAATTTTATAAGAACAATATCATCCATCAGTTGTGCCTTGATCAATTTATGCTTAATATTTTACTCTAAGAAATGAGGTTAAAATTGTAATACCTGAATAAATAGTGGATCATAAGATCCATAATGGGATGATAAGTCTTTCCTTATGTCTCTAGTTATCATCACAACAAAATGGTTAGTAAAAGTTATCCAATATGCATAAATCCTCATATGGAGAGATAATACTTTAATCTCTAAAACATCATTAAACTTTTATCATAAATAATTTTACAAATGTTTAACCTTGTAACCCTTCCAAAATATGGAAAAAAACATTAGAAATAAGGTCACTAAATTTCTTAAAATATATTTAACATTGACCCCCCATATCTCATAAAGTAGATATTGTTTGTCATGTACCAAACATGTGAATAAATTCACCATGTACTCTCTTGAAACATAGTAATAACCTAATTTACTATAAATTCTTATTGAAATCATGAATGATTCCTTATTCAAAAGATTATTGAATATAATCCTTAAATCTAAAAATGCTGTAAAATTCATCAATGATAACATAATTCACTTTTAAACAAGCCGTTAATCAATTCCAAGGTAAACAATACAATTAAATTTACTTTATTAAAAAATCATTATATTAACATCAATGACATATTAAGTATTATATTTCCCTTAATCATGTGTTTCCCATGAATATCACATTTCCATTAAATCATTTTTCTAGTCTATCATAACTATTCAAAATATTATTTTAAATCCTTATCTAGAAACATAAACTAAACAATACTTATATTTTTCAGAATTCATATAACATAATTATTCAATCCAAATACATAAACACTATAATTATTTCACTTTATCCTTAAGTCATTAACAAGGCTACCTCATCCTATTACTTAATACCACCTTCCTTTCACATTTCACCTGTAGTCTCATCATCACCAGAAATATAACCATTACTTATACAACCCTATTGATTATATTTGTGATACTTCCATTTAGGAAATCAATATAAATAATGTGAATTCTTTCAACATTTAAAGAATCCATCAATTAATAGTAACTTTGGGAGACCAATATTCCCATCCATTTCATTAACAAAACTTTTCATTTTTCCTTTGCAGTTACTTGATTTTTTTCTTTATTTTCCACATTAAAAAATATTATTGTTCATATAAGACATCAATTTGGGTGTTTCTTCCCACATTCTTAACACAAAGGAAACTGAATTTTCTTTCCTTAGTGGTATACATTATCAGAATTCCCACTAAACTCTTTCCTTATCTTCACGAGTGAGTATAAGAGTTGGTTAAGGTACACATTTTTAATCATATTCCATGAAAAATAATTAGGATTGATCACAACATACTTCACTCTAGTGATCATCCCATTTGACTGCTCATCCAAAAATTGTTCATCACATTCAACGTTAACCCAATTCCTTCTGGTTCATTCCATTGATTAAAATTAGAAATCATAGCATGAACAATACTTATCATAGAGAAAAATCACATAACTATGAAAAATTAATTTTAGGATGTCTAAATTATAACACTTTATTTAATCTATGACACCTTATGATTATCCTTAGAGACATCCCTAGACATATCCTAATAAATATACCATGGTATCTCACTAAAGTTTTCTCATCTTATTTTCCAAAGGTTGACTAGACCTTTTATCTGATACCAACTACAATGAATGAAGCATAACATACATATACATCACATTATTTTTGAGGAATACACAAACACACACCCAAAGACCATATTAGTTTAGTGCCTTTAGAAATTCGGAACAAAAAATTTTAGTCTGGTAAAAGATATTCAATGTTTCCCACAATGATCATCCCCTTTAGTACCCCTACCTAAAACATTTCTTTATAACAAAGGGAAAAGAAAACATAAGAAAAGGTTGAGATCAGATTCTTAGTAAGGGTAAAAAAGGGAGATACGTAAGCATAATCATGAACATAAGGGTATGATAACATGAGAATAACATTATTAGATCTCAACCTTCATATAAATGATCATATAGACGAGTCATGTAATAAATAATTAAAGTTCATAATACATTAATCATGATGAAATCAAGATCATAAACTACAAAATCAAAACATATGAATAAGACATTGAATTTATATAAGACACATAAATATGTAATATAATTCCCTAAAAGTTAAGGCTCATTTCCAAAAAATTAACAGGGAAATTCTTGGGGGGTGCACCTATTGGGCGGGACACATGACTATCCCCAACCACAATCGTTTCCTTATATTGGATTGGGTTTCCCCTTCTTCCCATAGTTGACTAAGATTTCCTTCTTTCCATATTCAAGCCCATAGACTTTTTTACCATAATTATCTCATTAGATATAAATATTTACCCAATTCATTAGAGGGATATATAGGTACAACACTTCATATAATGAAAACAATATATATGTGTTCCATAAAAACATAAATCATATCATAACCCATAAAAAGAAATGGTTTTCATAAACATTTCATCATAACATAACTCATGGAAAAGAAAAAAAATTTGTAAGGATCAACACATCATAAAGATAAACCATTTAGAGAGAGAATAATAATGGTATTATTGAATCATATCCCTAATAAAACATAATTAACATCAAATAACGTTGTCATAGATGGAAAATTATTTTGAAAGATCACTTGAAATAATTCTTATGGAAAAAATCCTTTCCATTTTTGGAAAATGTTTTTTAAATAAGAAAACATTTAGAAAAACTTTTTCATTAAAAATAACCTTTAAAAATTATAAATTAGGTTTTCAAAATCATTTTAAACATATTTGAAATTATTTTCCCTAAAAATTCATAACAGATTATGTAAAACAGTTTTTTTAGAAAACATTATTTTAAAGGACCAAAAATTTCTGACCAAAGAGAGAATAACACTACATAAAACTTATAATATTATGAAAATAAGTATATTCATGTTATAAAATCTAAAAGTTAAGTATATAAACCTCATAAAAGAATATATGTTCATAACATAACATGTCTCTCAAAGAAGGAAAATTGAGACAAAATTACCCTACCCATTTGGTAACTTCTGAACCATAAACCCCATGAAAGAGAGATCATATTATGGATATATAAATACCCATAAATTAAATTTTAAATATAATTTATTACATTCATGGGTAGTATATACACCACATAAAATAAATGAGTGGTGAATATGGAATAAGTCTCACAGAAATAAAAGTGAGACTAAAAATCCCCTTACCTTAAGTCTTGACTTCCTTCATACATGTGAAAACCTAATTTATAATAAATATAAGTTTATTATACATCTTAAAAACCATGTTTATATATAAAATACCATACATGATTTACTTATTAATTTATATTACTCGTTTATTAACAAATTCATGTTAAAGTTACCGCTTTGTTTTTCATACATGTTTTGGCTTGTTATTCTCAGAACTCTTGCATAGATCATGATTTAATCATATATAGAACAATAAAAATGATATAAATATCATATATATATATATTCATTATATATATATTTATAAATTTTTTAGTTAGAAAATAAAATACACCATTCATGGATACGGTAGGCCGTATGTATGCATAAACATTGTTTTCATTTTCTTGTCATATTAAAATAAATAAAATTATATGATATATTATAATTAAAGAATAATTTTCATTTCATATATATCACATGTTTTTATTAAAACCATCCTTAATACATTCCATTTAAATCATGAATGAATCACATCGCTTCGTGAGGCAGTAGTCTGCCGCACACATGAACAATGTTATCGTATTCCAAAAAATGGAATGCATGAAGGTATATGCGATATAACAATTAAGGAATAATAATAACATCAAAAAATAATATATATCATATATAAATTATAAATACATTATTATTTTAAATTATTAATGGTGGTAATGGAAGAACGAACAACATCGGTTCGTGGGGCAGTAGTCCGTCGTACACATGAATGATGATTGCACATACCATTTTGTGGAAGTGTGTGAATTTTAAGTCATAAAATTGAAATAAAAAAATATATGTATATTTAAGATAATAATTTTATTATATAAACATTAAATAAAAATAATTTAATGGGTTTAAGGAAGAAATAAAACAAAAATGTTTGTTGATGAACGTCACCACTTCTTCGTGTATCTTGTTTTGATTTTCACAAAAGAACTACATTGGTTTGATTATGACCAAATAATGGATTATTTTATGAAGGGATAGATGTTGTTAGGATATTTTTACAGGGGTTTTTGAACCAAATAGCTTTTAAAGTGTGAATAAAATAAAATAGGAGGTTCCCTTTTATAAGAGAGAGGAGGGACACTCTTGGAATTTCTCAAAAGATTAATTTATAATAAATTAAATCTCAATCTAAGTACCTAGAAAAGAATATTTATTCACATATAAGATATTATTGGGTTTTAATATCATAAAAAATAGATTTTAGACAAGTTTTGGTGTTATTTTAAATCTTATCATTTTTATTAACCCTTAGTTTACCTATTTTAATTTTAACAATTGTAACAAATTTTTCAATATTAAAAGGTAGTAATTTTTACATATAATGTTTCAATTCAACCATAAATGTCAAATTTATGATATTTTATACCATATATCACCTCATTTTTCTTTATTAAATATTTTTATGATTTATAAATAATTTAAGAAAATATTATTTTTCAAAAATATTATTAGTGTCGATTTTAACACAATTCATTTCTTTGAATTTAAGAAAACCAATCCCACAAGATAACTTAAAAAAAATTAATACCCCCAAAATATACCATAATAATCAATAAAAGTATTTGATCACATCAATTAAGTCATATTATATTTATTTTAATATTTATAATATGTTTTATTTTATTGTTTCATTAATTGAATAATTGTCGCATCATCACTGTGTAATTATTTATGATAATTATTTATTCACTAAAATTGAAAACTAAATTTCCATGATGTAGATAAAATTTATATATTTCAAATTAATATTTATAGTTGAAAATATATTCTATTTAACCCCATATTAAAAATATTATACTTATTAAAAGTAAAAGTGTGGCATTTTTTCACTCTCTTTGATTTTAATAATATCTAAGTCATTTTCTTGGAAAAGTGTGCATTAAATAATTAAATTTAAAAAATTAAGTGTTAATGGTCGAATTAGATTCATCCAATATCATTTGGTCAAGTGTTAGGGTAGTTTTATAATATTTATAATATTATTTTTACCCTTAATTACCCAATTTACCCTTTAACTGTGGTAATAAAAATTACTATAGTTACTATTCATTTTGTCCAAAAATAAAGGGGTCCTATTTAATAAATTTTGACCTTATGATTACAAACATATAATCCATTTTTCAATATTCTAATGACATAAGTGGCATATATTAATTTAAAATTAATCCCATAGATGGGAAGAGATGATGAGTTTTTAAAGTGAAAAAGTCCAAAAGTTTGAAATGTTTTTATATCTAATTTGTCACGACCCATCCCCTGGGGCCCATGATGGGACTACCCCAAGCCCACATTCCATAGGCCAGGGGCTAGTGACTAGCACTAGAAAGGTGTATCCCTAAAACGAGAAGTCATTGCCTTTAAACCTGTATAAACACACAACCCAAGAACACAATAATGATAAACCACGAAGTAAACAACTATAGAAAAAAGTGTGATGAAAGTAAAGGGGCCATAAATACAATACCAAATGTAAAGAAAAAGTACAACTAGAAATTACAGAAACAAATAAAAGTAAAAGCAGCTCCTGGATCATCCACCGAGGATCATACCTATAGGGTAGGTACAGATCGTCTCCACATTACTCCACGTCAGCTCGTCTCCTCTGTGTACCGCCTGGTCCTAGCTCCCTCTAAACTCAACTCTACTACTTGTCGTATGCACAAGACACAAAAAGGTGAGGGTGAATCCTATGCAGGGGTGAGTAAAAGATACTCAGTAGGTACTCCGACACCCCCATAGGTCTCCTAGAGTTTCACAAAGGAAATACCACAAAGCAAGACATTAACTCTACTTAGGTATATGCCCATACATACACCCAAGTTATCAGGATATACTCAAATCATACATGAGGAAAGAATAAAAAAAAGGTAACACCACGAAGGTAGAAGTATGACACAGGTAACACCACACAGGTAGAAGTACCACACAGGTACACCACGAAGGTAAAACTACAGAACAAAAGTCAGCTCACACCAGGTATCACTTTAGGTCAAGGATAGATGGGTTGTCACATCATCAAACTACTCGGATTCTAGATAACTTTATCTCTATCGAGTACTGTAACACCCCAAGATTTCATAGTACATTATCTCATTAAAGTAATTCAATAGCTTGTGTAATACACAACACTGAGTCTGAGCACATCAAAACTTACCAAACTAGCCGTTCAAAAGGTGGTTATGAATAATATTAACTGGATTTTTAATCTTATAAACTCTATATAATTTTAAAATCCATATTATGTGTTTCTTAGACATAATATAAGAACAAATTCATTTTTTCAGATAAAATAAGTATTTTTTAAAAAAATGCAATTTTACCGCCTTTTAATGGAGGACCCTTTTTAAAACCAATATTTGACACTTTTTTGTATTCAAATTAATGAAATTAAATTCCCCTTTAGAAGTAAGACATAAAAATTTAGTTTGGATAAATTTTTGGTACGTTTTTGATAAATTTAATATTTTGATGAAAAGTGAAAAATACTATGTTTCAATTGAAAACAATTTTTTTAATCGAAATAATTTATAGTGTTAAATTATTAATTTGAATGGTTTCTAAGTATAATTAGATTATATTCTTATCATTTAATAAAATTTAGGTCATTATAAGTAATTTTACATTTAAATTTGACTTAAACACATGTCAATCTTTTGACATTTTTTACTTTTTAAAAACTCGCCTTTTGGTTTTGAGAACGAGAATTAATTTTAAATTAATAAATGCTACTTCTATGTTTTGAATTTGGTAAAATAGAATTAATTTTTTAATTCAGAATTTAAAAAATTTTTTAGGGTGAATTTTTGGTATTTTTCTGAAAACTTTCAATTTTTGATGATTAGTGAAAAACACTGCATTGTTATTTAAAAAAAACTTTTTATTTAAATTTATTTTAATTAAAAATTGATATATAATACCTATATAAGTTAAATTTAATTCATTGGAGTCATTTTATATTAAAATTATATGTATAAAATTTTAAAGAACATTTTACCGTCTTTTACCGACCATCTAGGAGCATTTACAAATTTGCATAAAACTTAATTTTACCGCTTCTGTGAGTTGAATTTCAAAAATCCGAGAGACATGTTTGACATCAGTAAGTAATTTTTTTTTCAATAAGTTGAAAATATTTTTTTTGGGAATAGTAACTTTTGACTTTTATTTACCACCGTTAAAAGCAAATAAGGTAATTAAGGGTAAAAATGATATTATAATTACCCTAACACATGTCCTAATTCTATTAGATAAGTATAATTCTACCAAAAACAACCTTAGAAATAAAATATGACCCCCTTTGGTCCACTTGGATAAGATTAGGACATTTATTATTATTTTATTTAAAGAAGAGTTAAAAAAGTTAAATTCCAAGTTTAATAACTAACTTATTTTTAATATAGGGTTATACATAAGATAAATTCTAATATAAATATTCATTATAAATATAAAAAAATTTAATACATAATGGTATTTTTTTTATAATTTTTAGACATTAAATAATATAATTTATTTATGACACAATGATGATGCAATAATTACCTTATTAATGAAAGATTAAAATAATTGATATTATAAATATCCAAATAAATGTAATTTGAGAATTTTGATAAATTAAAATAATTTTATTGATTAATATGACATGTTAGGGTTGATTAAATATTTTTTTTGAAGTAATCATGCTGTTATGATTTTCACAAAAACCAAATACTAAATAGTGTCAAAATTGACATAATTGAGTTTTTAAAACAAATACTATATTATTAATTGATATAATATTTCTAAAAATCTAAGGTTCGACAAAAGGACTTAGATAAGGTTATATATATTAATAATTAACCACTTTGGGTTCTCTTGGGTTTTTATAGTAAGTTTATTAACTATATAATATAAAAATACAAAGAGACATAGTAAATGTCAAAATTTTTAACAAAGAGTTAAATCTAAAAGAAAAGGTTAATATGGTGACATAAACCTATATAAAACATATTAGTTGATAGTATTTAGACCCATAACCACCTAAGTCTCTAAATAAATCATTTTGGGGCCATTAGAAACCGAAAATTATTTTATTATAAAATAATATTTCAAGATTTTCCTAAAGTGACCGTCACCTCTCTTATTAAAGGGTACTTCCCCTTATCTTAATTTCACACCTTCAAAGCCATTTGGATCAGCCAAAACCTGACCAAATATCCTCTCAACTATCATCCCTTAAACATAAAGGGCTTACTTTGATCAGAAAGCCAACATAAGAATCCCTTTTGATCAACTCAAAAGGAAACACCCGAAGAAGAGGTAATAATTTCACCACCCTATTTCAAGTTCTTTTCTTCTTCCACTTCATCTTTCTTTTTTGTTTCCATACCAAAATAATAAATATAGTACCTTCTACATACTGTTATGTTATTATAAATATGGTACAACCATATTAGTTATTTTATCCATCCTATAAATGACAAAGTCACCATACGTGCGTACATACGGCTTACCGTCTCCACGTCGTGGTGTAGTTTGTTATTCAAACAATTCATTATTTGGATGGGTATAATAATGAGTATAACTGATGTAAATAATAAATATAACATTTTAATTATTTTGTATATATAATATACCATCCAATTACATAAAATTTCACCATCAATATAATGATATTGTCGCTCGTGCGTACGTATGGATTACCGTCTCCTTAACACGATGAGATTCATTTCCACATTCACCATTCAACGATGATTATAAAAATATATATTATTAATAAGTATTTAATATATTACATAATAATGCCACTTAATATATATATATATATATATATGTATGTATGTACTTACATATATCTTATTCACTTACTTACATTCAATACGATATGAAAACAGAAACATCGTTTATGCATAAGTACGACCTACCGTCTCTATAAACAGTGTTTTCCATTTCATATATCTATCTATTATTCATATTTATATTATAAATATATATGATATATATTGTAACACCCCAGGTAAATAAAGAATATGAAATTTTCATATTTATCCATATTTTTGAATAAAATGTTAATATTAATTTAAAGGGAACGCTATGCTCGATGGCGTAACCAATACGCAACAACAAGTTCCTTTGAAATCTTACGTTGCACTCTAATAATAAAATAATTTTATTTTAAATGGTAGTTAACACCTAGCAGTTGTAATGATGGGAATGAACAGAACTAACTACAAAATGATTATATATGTCTGTCAAATATTTTTACTTTTTACAATAAATGTTAGAGGATTAAAAATGCGAATGAATCCAATTTTAAGCGTAAACATTCTAATATTCATTAAAAGGTCGATTAACCACCTTTTAATGGCGAACCTCTTTTAAATCCACTTTTTGACAATTTTATGTGTTATATTTGACAAAATAAAATTCTTCTTTAGAATCAGGACATCAAAATTTACTTTGTGTAAATTTTTGGTATTTTTCCGATAAAGTTCATTTTTTTAATGAATAATGAAAAATGTTGTATTTTAATTCAAAAAACTATTTTTAATCTAATTTATTTATATGATTAGATTATCTTTTGTATTGGTTTTAAAGTTAAATTAGAATATATTTTTACCATTTGATCCAATAGTGGTCATTGGAATTAATTTTACTTTGAAATTGGACTTAAACTAGTGTCAATCTTTTAATAGATATTGTTTCTTAAAAACACTCTATTTGTTTTGACAGTGTGAATTAATTATTAAATTAATTAATGCAACTTATATGTTTTGAAGTTTGTAAAATAGACATCATTTTTGAATTCAGAATATCAAATATAGCTTAGGGTGAAATTTTGGTATATTTCTGAAAAACTTCAATTTTTGATGAATAGTGAAACCACTAAGTGGTAGTTTAAAAACTGATTTTTCGTTTAAATGAAACTTTACCACTTCTGTGATTTGAATTTCAAAAATCCGACATACATGGTTGTCATTAGGATGTAAAATGTGGTTCAATGGGATTAAAATAATTTTTTGGTGAATAGTAATTTTTAAGTTTTTAATCGCGATTAGAGGTAATTAGTGTAATTTAAGGTAAAAATAATGTTTTAATAATATGAAATGACCTGGAAACATGTACTACCTTTATTGAATGAGTCATTTCCGACCAAGAAAATCCATGGGTCAACTTGGGGACCCCATTGAGCCACTTTGGTAGGAAAATGGCATTAATACCTTTTTATTTAAAGTTAAAATAAAAATGTCACAAACATGTGTTGTTTTACTAAACAAATTTTTACATGGGGTTATACAAGTCATATTTTTTACTATAAATATTCATTATAAAGATAAAAAGATTTCATACATCATGATATTTTTTTTATAATTTTTAGACAATAAATAAATTTAATTATTTATGACACCATAATGATGCATCGATTACCTCATTATTTAACGATTTAAATAAAATGAAAAGATAATGTAAAATATAAGACCTAAACTTGTCATAAACCTATTGGATGTGTGGATTTAGAAATATTATCACCTTATCCTAGAAATACATAATTGTGGGACCTTTAAAATCCGAAAATCATTTTATAATAATGTTACTTTTCAAGACTTTCCAAGAGTGCCCCTCCTCTCCTCTTATAAAAGGCCCCCACCTCTACCACCTTACCCACACCTATCAAGCCTTTGACTCGGCCAAACCCTGCCCATTTTGTCTCTCCAAATCCCTATCTTACTCCTAGAAGCCTCACTTTGGGCAGAAGGCTTTCCAAGGAAGCCTTTGATCTCAAATCAAAAAGAGTTACCCGATTTAAAGGTAAAGTCTTCCCTAGTGTTCTTTTGTTTTATTTTGCTTCTCCACCCCCTAAACTTTTTTTATTCCTTTATTTTGTAACAAAAAAAGTATCTTCAATATACTTGGATTTTGTTATAATAATTATTCTATCTACACTTACACACACATCCGTCTAATGGTTAAATAACATACTGTTTCTGTGGATGACGAATTACTGCCTCACGAAACGATGATTTCTCAATATTATTTTAACACCTTTAAAGGTGGCCATTATGATGTAAATATATTTTATATATGATATATATGGTATTTATTTTTTCTATATTCTTCTGTTTTTAATATTTAAAACGTACCTTTATTCTTTGCATGTTGTGCAAATGAGATAATTTCATATGAGGAAGTGTGGACTACCGCCCCCTCAAGTGATGTGACTCATTCATGCAATACATAGAATGTATAAATAATGAAATTAATGAACATATGTGACCTATATAAAATATATATTATACTTTAATTATAATATATATATATATCTCATTTATTTTTAATTCCATTAATATGACAAGAAAATGAAAGTAGTGTTCATGCGTACATACGGCCTACCGTCTCCATGAACGATGCTTTTCATTTTTTATCTCCAAATGTTATGGAATAGTATAAAATTAATATTAACTGGATAAATATAATATTTTAATCATTAATACTATTCTGGAAATTATTTACTTATAACTACATGGGCAGTCATTTTCAACCAAGTTCATTTTTTGACTCATGTACCAAACATTGGAAAAAATGTCTGATATGAACTAACATTATTAAAAAATTATTATAACATTATAATATGTGATATGAACTGAATAATAATATTTAAATTAGGTCCTTAGGAAATTATAAATTGACCAAAGTTTATTATTCAGAAATATAAAGAAACGAACAAGACAAGTCAGACTTGAGGTAAGGGATCCTACCTCTTTCTTTCTTTCTAAGTACACTCTTTTATATCATTCCTTTTAAGCTCCTATTTATTATGATTGGGATGTTATTTTATATTAATCATACTGTACTTTTTATGTTCATATTATCAAATACCCTATTTTTCTCTCATCAATCCATTTTGGATGTTTTGATTGGCGCTGTTAGGATGCCGAATTTTCGTAAGAGATCCAACCTCTCTATTTCTTTTTAAGTACTCTCCTTTATGTAACTTATTTTAAGCTTTTATTTGTTATGTTGGGGGATGTTATTTTATATTAATCTTTCTGTACATTTTATTTTAATATTATGAGAGACCCTATTTGATCTCATCAATCCATTTTTGGAAGTTTTAAGTGGTGCTGTTAGGCTGCTGAGTTTTCGTAAGGGATTTTTCATCTCACTTTTATTCCGATGAGATTTATGCTACATTTTCCACCATTTCCTTTGAGTGGTATATGTACTTCCCATTATTCTACTATTTGTGTAATATACTTTCATTTGTGAGTATTTACATCAATGTTGTATTTTCCTTCTTTCATGGGGTGTATGTTTTGAAAGATACCCAAGTCGGTAAGGGAACCTTTCACCCTCCTCTTTTTAAAAGACTTCTTTTGTTGGGTCTTTTAATTTACATATTTTAATGTTGGGATATGTTCTTCTATATCCTTATTGAAGTATATTTAATGTACAAGTGATGATATACCCTTTTTATCTCTCATCAACTCATTTTCTGAATTTTGAAGTGACGCCGTTAGGCTGTCAAATTTTTGTAAGGGAACTTCTTAAACCAATATTGATTCTTTGGGATAAACTTGTACTCCTTGAATATGTCATTATATAAATATGTGTGAATAACCTCTGGTTGTTTTACACTTAATATCCACTTATATTTGGTGTATTCGTTTGTCACACATAATTATGTATTTGATTTATCCTTAATCCAAGGATACCGACTTTGTAAGGGACTTCGTCTCAATCTCCTTTCATTGAGGCATATTTTGTTTTATACACAACTTTATTTTATACAGTGTATAAAACCCTTTGACTTCTAATTTTATTCGGAAGGAATCTTTTCTATGCAAAGCATTTTACTAAATGATAAAAAGTATGTTTCTTTTTAACATACGCGGTGACAATGACCTTTCCGCCGCCGCGAGTATTATTTGATCTTTGGATTCCTCGACAAGCTGTTATATTTTTTAGAAGTAAATAAATACCATATACTCTATTATGTATTTTGGTATTGAAAATGGTTTTGATAATGGATTTGTTATGTCAATATATTTAAGTGATATATGTTGCTTGAAATATGGAAATGTTTTCTTTCCTTTATAATTGTTTTATGTGTTATGATTTTATAATGGTACTTGGACATTTGACAGGTGGTTACGTGATAAACCATATGACAGGTGGTACCGTGAATAACAGGACATGTGGTTATGTTATAACCTCCAATGCATTGGGTGTGGAAGTCGGTCGTATGGCTATTCCATTTAGTGATATGTGTGGAAGTCGACCATATGGTTATTCCATATAAGTATGTTTATGTCCCAAGTTACCTTTATATGTTTAGTATATTGGTTTTATGGTAATATTTTGGTTACAAAAGGGTAAGTAATGATCTTTTATCCATTTAAGGGTTTATACTACTTCATAAAGGTGAAAAGTATTACTTTGATAAAGAATTCATGGTTTACTTGTTGTTTTGAAAAACTAACAGTTTTCTTTCTTTGTGTATCCCTTACTGAGATTTTTATGCTCATCCCAAGTTTTTTTAAATGTTTTCACAGGACATAAAGTTGAATAGGGTCAAGGATGGGATCAAGGAAATGTCAGGTTGTCTAAAATAAGGAACTAGACATGACTCTTGTTCAAGAGTTTTTATTTTGTGGAAAAAAATGGCAACTAAATAGATTTTTCTACTTTGTAATCTTTGAGATGTAATAGCTATGTCCTAATTCTATAAAACTCTAAACCTGAAAAGAGCCTGAATGTGAATTATTCAATTTAATTCAAGATTAAGTAAGGTTTAAGGTTGGGGCCTTATAGTTGGTATCAAAGGTCGGTTTAGATAACTTTAGAGGTTAGAGTGTTGCTTAAGAATAAGTGAAAGGTTGTGTATAACCACAATGGGTAGTATATTAGATGGAGTCATTGTTTTTTTTGAAAGTTATAATTATTTTGATATAACTTGGATAACTATAACTTAGTGTTTATCTTCCTTATTAGTATATGATGATTTTACTGATATGCTCACACTGACCTTTTCGGTTTTAGTAAATGGCTGGATCTAGCAGGAACCAAAGTAATAGTGAATGTGAAGGAAACTGTGACAGTTTTTTGAGAGAGAAACTGAATAATATGGGAGCTACAATGAGAACTCTTGTGTTTATCCTCAACCAACTATCTGGAGTCATGATTGACCACCTAAACCTTGGTGATTTTTATAAGGCATCATATATGCGAGAAACAAATCCCTACGAAACTTCAGGTAATAATCATAAAGGTAAGTGTGTTAAAAAAACTATGTGTCAAAGATGTGGAAAGAAACACCTAGGAAAATGTTTCAAAGAGACATAAATATGCTATAGATGTGGAAATGAAGGTTATAAAGCAAGAACCTGTCATGGAAAAAGGAAACATCCAGTTGACTCGAGGAATGGGAAAGAAGTTCTTTCTGAGGGATCAATTGAATGTTCTAAATGTGGTGTGCATGGTCATTATACAAACACATTTCCTATGAAGAAGTTTCAGGAATGAGATCACCAAGATCGTACAAATATTCGTTTACCAATACCTAATGCCATTCCGATTGAGGATGAAGAAACTGACAATGACCAATCAAATGTATGGATTATTTCTTAACATTTGTTTTCCTATTTTGGAATCTTAGGATATGATTCATGATTTTGTTTTTAGGAAATAAGTATTTCAGAATAATTTGGAAAGGAATGGTTAATGGATCATGAAGAATGTTGAATGAGTAAGAAGTCAACATATAAGGGCTTCAAGAGTTATGGTGAAATTCTTAAAAGTATTAAGTCTCTTTTGATGATGGGGTTACATTAGAAGACTTTTTATAGTATCTGTAACCCTGATGTTTGATATATGAAAATTTTATTCAAGGAATAATTATCTATTCTTTTGTGGACATAGTTATAAATAACCATTTGGGTTTATATGATCCTTACTTTGGAGGTAATTACGGGTTACTATATAATGGAAGATGAAAGGCATGAGATAAACTTGAGGTTAAAATATGTTATGATTATTTTTGATGATTTTATCTCTTTTTGGGGAATGTTTTGAGAATTATATAGTTTGGAAAAAAAGACAACACACAGACCATGTGACAACCCGTCGCGTTGGACAATGCTGTGGGAATCGAACCCACAACCAAAGTGCGACTGGTATTTATCACCTACCACTGGACTACGTGAAGTCCCTGGTTAGTATGACTTATTGTTTTTAGTTAGATGATTTTAGTAATTAAGAGTAAGTTTATTTTGGGTCATCTATGGAAATTATTAACCTATCATGGAGGATATGTGATTAAGTTAATTACTTTTCAATATGAGACTTTAAGAGCAACTGATGTTATTTGGAGATAAATGTTAATTTGTACCTTGGAAGACTATGTGATTAAATCCTTCAAATATTTGGGTTCCAATCTTAGTTTGGTTTACTTTGAAGAATTTTATGGACAATTGTTTATCAAATGGTCTTCGTTGAACTTTGGGTTTTGTTGGACAAATTTTGGAGATTAATAATAGATTTTCTTTTTATAAAGGATTATCCTTTTGTGGATTATCTGATCCCGTACTAACAATTTTGGTTTTGGTTTTTGTCTAAAGACATGGGAAATATATAGTTCTCTTTTGTGGATTAGGTGATTCTCTAGAAGTTTATTATAGCGCTCTTAATGTGAACAAGTCATCCTAAATGCTCGTCTTTTGGAGAAATATGAGTTTGTGTAAGAAATCTAGTAAAAGTTGAAAGTCAACATTACAAGTAAGTATGTTTCATTATGTTATAGTTACACTCATAAATAAATTCCGCAATGAAAAGTAACTTAAAAACAAACATGTTGTCTGTTAAATTTTCCTACTGGGGAATCAAATACCATTCAACCCATCACCATCTTGTGATTTTCTGGTGGTTAACTTTCTCCTAAACACGTTTTCTAACACTCTCCCTCAGAACATGACCCTTTGTTTTTTTACTCTATATCCATGTTTTCTTACATGTAATACTAGTATGGGTTAACTCGGGTGAACTTTGTACTTCCCTTTCTTTCTTTTAAAGTGACAGTTTAATTGAATCCTTTTTCGATGTGGGGCTTTCAATGAAGTTTTCAAGCCCAATTTTAAAATTGCGAGGACGCAATTCCCAAAGGGGGAAGGATGTAACACCCCAGGTAAATAAAGAATATGAAATTTTTATATTTATCAATATTTTTGAATAAAATTTTAATATTAATTTAAAGGTAACACTATGCTCGATGGCGTACCCAATACTCAACAACGAGTTCCTTTGAAATCTTACGTTGCACTCTAATAATAAAATAATTTTATTTTAAATGGCAGTTTACACCTAGCCGTTGTAATGATGGGAATGAACAGAACTAACTACAAAATGATTATATATGTCTGTCAAATATTTTTACTTTTTACAATAAATGTTATTGGATTAAAAATGCAAATGAATCCAATTTTAAGCGTAAACATTCTAATATTCTTTAAAAGGCCGATTAACCGCTTTTTGACGGCGAACCTATTTTAAATCCACTTTTGGAAAATTTTATGTGTTATATTTGAAAAAATAAAATTCTTATTTAGAATCGGGACATCAAAATTTACTTTTTGTAAATGTTTTGTATTTTTTCGATAAAGTTCATTTTTTAATGAATAGTGAAAAATGTTGTATTTTAATTAAAAACCTATTTTTAATCTAATTTATTTATATGATTATATTATCTTTTGAATTGGTTTTAAAGTGAAATTAGAATATATTTTTACCATTTAATACAATAGTATCCATTGGAATTAATTTCACTTTGAAATTGGACTTAAACTAGTGTCAATCTTTTAATATATATTGTTTCTTAAAAACACTATTTGTTTTGACAGCGGGAATTAATTATTAAATTAATTAATGCTACTTATATGTTTTTAATTTTGTAAAATAGATATCATTTTTGAATTCGGAATATCAAATATAGCTTAGGGTGAATTTTTGGTATTTTTCTGAAAAACTTCAATTTTTGATGAATAGTGAAACCACTAAGTGGTAGTTTAAAAACTGATTTTTCGTTTAAATGAAACTTTACCACTTCTGTGATTTGAATTTCAAAAATCCGACATACATGGTTGTCATTAGGATGTAAAATGTGGTTCAATGGGATTAAAATATTTTTTTTGTGAATAGTATCTTTTAAGTTTTTAATCACGATTAGAGGTAATTAGTGTAATTTATGGTAAAAATAATGTTTTAATAATATGAAATGACCTTGACACATGTCCTAACCTTATTTGATGAGTCATGGCCGACCAATAAAATCCATGGGTCAACTTGGGGGCCCCATTGAGCCACTTTGGTAGGAAAATGACATAATACCTTTTTATTTAAAGTTAAAAAAAATGTGACAAACATGTGTTGTTTTACTAAAACAATTTTTACATGGGGTTATACAAGCCATATTTTTGACTATAAAGATTAATTAGAAATATAAAAAGATATGCTACATCATGATATTTTTTTATAATTTTTAGACATTAAATAAAGTTAATTATATATGACACCATGATGATGCAATGATTACCTCATTATTTAACGATTTAAATAAAATGAAAAGATAATGTAAAATCTAAGAACTAAACTTGTCAAAAACCTTTTGGATGTGTGTATTTAGAACTATTATCACCTTATCCTCGAAATAGATAATTGTGGGACCTTTAAAATCCGAAAATCATTTTATAATAATGTTACATTTCAAGACTTTCCAAGAGTGCCCCTCCTCTCCTCTTATAAAAGGCCCCACCTCTACCACCTTACCCACACCTATAAAGCCTTTGGATCGGCCAAACCCTGACCATTTTGTCTCTAAAAATCTCTCTTTTACTCCTAGAAGCCTCACTTTGGACAGAAGCCTTTCCAAGGAAGCCTATGAGCTCAAATCAAAAAGAGTTACCCGATTTAAAGGTAAAGTCTTCCCTAGTGTTCTTTTGTTTTATTTTGCTTCTCCATCCCCCTAATTTTTTTATTCCTTTATTTTGTAACAAAAAAAGTATATTCAATATACTTGGATGTTTTTATAATAAGTATTATAGCTACACTTACACACACATCCGTCTAATGGTTAAAGAACATACTGTTTCTGTGGATGACGAATTACTGCCTCACGAAACGATGATTGTTCAATATTTTTTAAACACCTTTAAAGGTGGCCATTATGATGTCACTGTATTTTATATATGATATATATGGTATTTATTTTTTCTACATGCTTCTGTTTTTTATATTTAAAACATACCTTTATTCTTTGCATATTGTGCAAATGCGATAATTTCATATGAGGAAGTGTGGACTACCGCCCCCTCAAGTGATGTGACTCGTTCATGCAATACATGGAATGTATAAATAATGAAATTAATGAAAATATGTGACCTATATAACATATATATTATACTATAATTATAATATATATATATATATATATATCTCATTTATTTTTAATTCCATTAATATGACAAAAAAAATGAAAGTAGCGTTCATGCGTACGTACGGCCTACCGTCTCCATGAACGGTGATTTTCATTTTTTATCTCCAAATGTTATGGAATAGTATAAAATGAATATTTACTGGATATATATGACATTTTAATCATTAATACTATTCTGGAAATTATTTACTTATAACTACATGGACAATCATTTTCAAACAAGTTCATTTTTTGACTCATGTACCAAACATCGGCAAAAACGTCTGATATGAACTAACATTATTAAAAAATTATTATAACATTATAATATGTGATATGAACTGAATAATAATCTTTAAAGGAGGTCCTTATGAAATTATAAATTGACCAAAGTTTATTATTCTGGAATATAAATAAACGAACAAGATAAGTCGGACTTGAGGTAAGAGATCCTACCTCTTTCTTTCTTTCTAAGTACACTCTTTTATGTCATTCCTTTTAAGCTCATCTTTATTATGATTGGGATGTTATTTTATATTACTCTTACTATAATTTTTATGTTTATATGATGAGAGAACCTATTTTCTCTCATCAATCCATTTTGGAAGTTTTGATTGGTGCCGTTAGGCTGCTGAATTTTCGTAAGAGATCCAACCTCTCTCTTTCTTTTTAAGTACTCTTATTTATGTCACTTCTTTTAAGCTACTCTTTGTTATGTTTGGGGATGTTATTTTATTTTCATCTTACTGTACATTTTATTTTAATATTATGAGAGACCCTATTTGATCTCATCAATCCATTTTTGGAACTTTTAAGTGGCGTTGTTAGGCTGTCGAGTTTTCGTAAGGGATTTTTCATCTCACTTTTATTCCCGTGAGATTTATGATACATTTGACACCATTTACTTTGAGTGGTATATGTACTGCCCATTATTCTAATCTTTGTGTAATATACTTTCTTTTATGAGTATTTACATCAATTTTGTATTGTCCTTCTTTCATGGGGTGTATGTTTTGAAAGATACCCAAGTCGGTAAGGGAACCTTTCACCCTCCTCTTTTTAAAATACTTCTTTTGTTGGGTCTTTTAATTTACATATTTTAATGTTGGGATATGTTATTATATATCCTTATTGATTTAAATTTAATGTAAAAGTGATGAGATACCCTATTTATCTCTCATCAACTCATTTTCTGAATTTTGAAGTGACGCCGTTAGGCTGTCAAATTTTTGCAAGGGAACTTATTAACCCAATTTTGAATCTTTGGGATAAACTTGTACTCCTTGAATATGTAGTTCTATGAATATGTGTGAATAACCTCTGATTTTTTTACACTCAATATCCTGTGTATTCATTTGTCTCACATAATTATGTAATTGATTTATCTTTAATCTAAGGATACTGACTTTGTAAGGGACTTCGTCACAATCTCCTTTCATTGAGGCATATTTTGTTTTATACAAAACTTTATTTTATATGGTGTATAAACCCCTTTGACTTCTACTTTTATTCAGAAGGAATATTTTCTATTCGAAGCGTTTTACTAAACGACAAAAAGTATGTTTCTTTTTAACATACGCGGTGACAACAACCTTTCTGCCTCCACGAGTATTATTTGATCTTTGACTTCCTCGATAAGCCGTTATATTTTTTAGAAGTAAATAAATACCATATACTCTTTTATGTATTTTGGTATTGAAAATGGTTTTGATAATGGATTTTTTATGTCAATATATTTAAGTGATATATTGTGCTTGAAATATAGAAATGTTTTCTTTCCTTTATAATTGTTTTATGTGTTATGATTTTATAATGGTACTTGGAAATTTGACGGGTGGTTACGTGATAAACCATATGACAGGTGGTGCCGTGAATAACAGGACAGGTGGTTACGTTATAACCTCTAATTCATTGGGTATGGAAGTCGGGCGTATGACTATTCCATTAAGTGATATGTGTGGAAGTCGACCGTATAGTTATTCCATTTAAGTATGTTTATGTCCCAAGTTACCTTTATATGTTTAGTATATGGGTTTTATGGTAATATTTTGGTTACAAAAGGGTAAGTAATGATCTTTTATCCATTGAAGGGTTTATACTACTTAATAAAGGTGAAAAGTATTACTTTGATAAATAATTCATGGTTTACTTATTGTTTTGAAAAACTAACAGTTTTCCTTCTTTGTGTATCCCTTACTGAGCTTTTTATGCTCATCCCACGTTTTTTTAAATGTTTTCACAGGACATAAAGTTGAATAGGGTCAAGGATGGGATCAAGGAAATGTCAGGCTGTCTAAAACAAGGAACTAGACATGAATATTTTGTTCAAGAGTTTTTATTTTGTGGAAAAAAATGGAAACTAAGTATATTTGTCTACTTTGTAATCTTTGAGATGTAATAGCTATGTCCTAATTCTCTAAAACTCTAAACCTGAAAAGATCCTCAATGTGAATTATTCAATTTAATTCAAGATTAAGTAAGGTTTAAGGACGGGGACTTATATATATAAATCATGTTTTGTATTCTGGTAGTATGTAAATCATTATCTAAATGACATGATCAAGAATAAAAAGTTAAAACATGTACGATAAACAAAGCAATTATTACCCAAAATGTTAATTTAACATGGAGATCATTATTAAATGGGTAGTATAAAGTCATAAATGAATCATGGATGATATAATAAATATGAATATGGTTCTTTTATAATTTAATAACATACTATAGCCATTATACAGGAGGTTAAACGTACCCTCGACCAAAGGAAAGTGCAAGGTAAGGGTTAATTTTACAATCTCTTTATTATCTGAGGTTGTTTTTACGTAAGTTTTTACTGGGAAATATTTATTTTCCATGTCCATGTTTCATAAAAGAGTTTTTCAAAGGTATTAATTTTAAGGGACTCTTTTATTAAAACATTATTTTAAATATTTTAAAGATTTATTCTTCTAAACCTTTCTCATTATTTTCCATGTGTTTAAAATTGTTTTAAGGGTTTATTTATATGGTCATGAATGTTTTAAAATGTTAATTCCTTTCAAAAGTTTCAAATTGGTATGTTACACTTTGATTCAAAAATTTCTTTAAATGTATCCCTTTAAAAATTGTGTGACTTTTAAATGTTTTCATGAAAAATGGATATTTCTCTCAAAGAGTTTTACAAATCATTTTCATCTATGTCAACATCCTTTGATGGATTTTAAACTTGTTTGAAGTTGATTTATTATGATACAAATCTTCCCTATTGTATTCAAGGTTTTGTGATATGTTTAAATGTGGATGTTTTATTTTTATACCATTCATGGTTTATGGATAAAGTATTGACATTTCATATGCTAGTTTTAATATGAATGTTTATGTTATGTTTCAACTTTTTCATATGAGGAATGTATTGGACATAGTAAGTGATGGGTGGAGACCACTATAGCTCCTCGATGCATCGATAGGTCTCATGAGACAATTATACATGGAATTGGCCGAGGCCTTTCCCAATTTGATTTATGGTTTTGGCTGAGGCCTTAATAATTTTTAGATGTCTTGGCTGAGGCCTTGAAAAAATGTTTCAGAATGTCTGTCATTATACATTCCCTCATTATGAAAATAATATTGATGGTTCATATGGAGATTCGACTAGTAGAATACCCATGACTATGTTTTATTATGGCATTATTTACTCATCTCATATTTCTTCCATAAAGTGTTCATGTTTATTATTTTTAAAGGCATGTGTTTTTAATTATTCACCATGCCTGTTGTTTATGTTATCTTCTGCTAAAAGTTTTACCCTTACTGAGCATCTAATATCACCCCTTTCTTTTGTTTTATTTTCCCAGGATTTCTAAGAAGTGTATTATGACTGACCTGTAGGGATAGTCTAAGGGATATGAATGTGGTCAATGAAGGAAATTTTGTTGTTGTTTTCTATTTTATAATGTAATGTAACATTTATGTATGTAATCTATTTCCAAGACTGCTAAATTTATCAGTCTTTTGGGACATGATTTCCTTGTATCATGCCAATGTATTAAAAGAATGCACTAACTCTGGGTAACTGGGGTCGGGGTGTTATGGTTGGTATGAGAGGAAGTTTAGTAATAACCTTGGAAACTATATTTGGATAAACTCTGATTAGGAAACATTACCCTAAGATAGAATTTGAGGATTAGTATATAAGAACTTCCTAGAATTTTGGTATTGTAGATATTTTGTGATTTTTCTAAGCAATACATCCCTGTCTGGATACGAACATGTTGAGACAGCTCTGACACATATGTACCTAGGGGTAAAACCTGAAAACACCGCTTTGATCGAGACTCAAACGGGAATTGGTGCACGAAAACGGGCCTTGCTGCACTCTTGGTTACGACACTCCCAGGGGATATGCTTAGGATAAATCACAATTTATTTTCATACCATTATGAAGGATATATGAGTAAATATTCCATCAAAGAAACCATTTTTATGATTATGAGACTAGATGTGTGAAAATATTTAATTAATGTTGATAATTTTTCTAGTTTTTGGATTATACAGTATGATATGATCTAACCTAGTGTGTGTTGTTATTTAGAAATAGCACCCAATAGAAGGAATGAGAACTCCCGCAATATGCATGATCCAAAGGGTAAGAAGGATCATATATTTCATAGTCTTAAGACATCATTTAGAAGGGAAATATTCTCCCATTTATTCTCATTATATGAAGAAATAGTATCATGTGTTAATAATATAAGTGAAGAATTCTCTATGTCCTATGGATTTGAAGGGAAGAAATAAAATAAAAGGATGGTATAGATAAATATGGATAAAGGGAAGAGGGGAAAGAAGGATTTTCCCATATGTGATAACTGTGTAAAGAATCACCTTGGTAAAAATGCTTGAAGATAATGAGAGTTTGTTATAAGTGTGGAGAAAAAGAATACCAAGTACGTGATTTCCAGGTTAAGAAAAAGGTTTCAAATGTACAATTCTTCCTCATTAAGGAGTTGGGACACTATGCGAATCAATGTCCAAATCATCAGAGTATGCCCCAAATGATGCTATTAGATAATAATTAAGTTATGATACTACCAAAGATGAAGTGGAATGACTAGTGTTATTATGTTGTTATTATAGAATTATTTCATTTGAGTGTTGTATCAATGATGTACTGGTTATATGAATTATGGAAATAAATAAGGATTGTACTGCAGTACTATTTCATTAAGGATTTGAGATTGTATGGTACCAAGTAAAGTGACACAGTTTTAGGTTAAATTTTTTGGAAAATACATGGTTGAAGGAAAGGTAAACCATAATATTGTCCTGATACTAAGGTAGTGATTTTGGAATAATATATGATGGATTTGGATAAATTTTATTGGATATTCTCGACTAACTTGAAACTGATTAATGGTTTGTTTATTCCATCATTGACGGAATATTCATAATTTTTGGATATAAGGAATATAACTAGTATTCTATAAGGAATAAGGGAGAATGAATGTAATAAATAAGGTTTTATGGTAATTCATGGTGTTTGAGTGTTTTAAAATAATACATGATAAATGTATTCACATGTTATTATGTGGAAAAAATGATCTTCATTGTGTTTAACTTCCTTATAAATTTTGGACTGTGAGTTTGGACAGAAGTATTTTGGATAAGTATAAAGGTTGGAATCGATTATGTTTGACATTGGATACTATTGTTAAGGTTAAATCATTTTTTGAGATTATTTTTGGATTGTCATAATAAGGACAACCTGGAGGTCGGGCGACAACCCGTCGCGTCCGGCAAGGACACGAGACATGAACCCGCAACCGAAGGGCGACAAGGGTGCATCACCTACCACTGGCCTACGTGATGTCCTAGTTTGTATAATGTAGTTTTTTTAAATAGTATGACAAATGAATTATAAATTCATTATTTTTGAACCCTATACGTTTAGGATAAATATAATATTTCTGAATTTTATTATCTTTTGGTGTGAAAGATGATTTTGTGGTAGGAATTAGTTGAAGTATGAAACTCTAATTGTCAAGTATATTTTTTTTCCTCTTATTATGTGAATAAATTAATACTTAAACTTTAGGTAAGGGATCTTAAAACCAAAAATGTGTTATCCAAATACATTATGTTGAACTAACGTTATTTTAAATCATTATAGATTGATGGATTTGAGGACTTCAATTTCACACTTGTTTGTGATTGATAACGTCAATCACTCCCTATAAATATTTACGTTTTCCCTCTAATTATGTCTCTCTAATTTCCACCAATGTTCTTCTAATCGAGATCATAATTTGGTGGTAAATTTTTCATTCCCTTCCCCTCTTATTAATACTAAATTTTATTTACCCAATTTTCGACATGGGTTTTCCACAAATGTATTTTTCTATTTTTAACCTTTTATTTTCAAAGATCAATTTCAAATTATGAGGACTCAATTTATTTAAGGAGGGGAGAATCTAACACCACCATATTTCATAGTACATTATCTTATTAAAGTAATTCAATAGCGTGCGCTACATGCAACACCGAGTTCGAGTGCATCACAACTTACCAAACTAGCCGCTCAAAAAGAGGTTATGAATATTATTAACTGCATTTTGAATCTTATATACTCTATATAATTTTAACATCCATATTATGTGTTTTTTAGACATAATATAAGAACAAATTAATTTTTTAGATAAAAGAAGTATTTTTCAAAAAATGCAATTTTACCGCCTTTTAATAGAGAACCCTTTTTAAAACCAATATTTGACACTTTTATATATTAAAATTAATGAAATTAAATTCTTCTTTAGAAGCAGGACATAAAAATTTAGTTTGGATAAATTTCTGGTACTTTTCTGATAACTTTCATATTTTGACAAATAGTGAAAAATACTATGTTCTAATTGAAAACAAATTTTTTAATCGAAATAATTTATAGTGTTAAATTATGAATTTTGATGGTTTTGAAGTATAATTATATTATATTTTTATTATTTAATAAAATGTAGGTCATTATAAGTAATTTCACATTTAAATTTAACATAAACACAAGTCAATCTTTTGATAGTTTTTACTTTTTAAAAACCAGCTTTTTGGTTTTGAGAACGGGAATTAATTTTAAATTAATAAATTCTACTTCTATGTTTTTAATTTGTTAAAATAGATTTAATTTTTGAATTCGGAACATAAAAATAATCTTAAGGTGAATTTTTGGTATTTTTCTGAAAACTTTCAATTTTTGATGATTAGTGAAAAACACTGCGTTATTATTTAAAACAAACATTTTATTTAATTAATTAATTATTTTATTTAAATTTATTTTAATTTAAAATAGATATATAATCCCTATATATGTTCAATTTAATTCATTGGAGTCATTTTATAATAAAATTAGATGTATAAATTTTTATAGAACATTTTACCGTCTTTTATCCACTATCTAGGAGCATTTACAAATTTGTATAAAACTTAATTTTACCGCTTTTATGTGTTGAATTTAAAAAATCCGAGAGACACAATTGACATAATTAAGTAAAATTTGGTTCAATAAGATGAAAATAATTTTTGGTGAATAGTAACTTTTGACTTTTATTTACCCGGTTAAAAGTAAATAAGGTAATTAAGGGTAAAAATGATATTATAATTATCCTAACACATGTCCTAATTCTATTGGATAAGTATAATTCAACCAAAAACAACCTTAGGAATAAAATTTGACCCCATTTGGTCCACTTGGATAAGATTAGAACATTTATTATTATTTTATTTAAAGAAGAGTTAAAAGAGTTAAATTCAAAGTTTAAGAACTAATCCATTTTTAATATAGAGTTGTACATAAGATAAATTCAACTATAAATATTTATTAGAAATATAACAAAATTTCATACATAATGGTATTTTATTTATAATTTCTAGACAATAAATAATTTAATTTTTTTATGACACAATGATGATGCAGTAATTACCTTATTAACGAAAGATTAAAATAATTGATATTATAAATATCCAAATAAATGTAATTTCAGAATTTTGATAAATTCAACTAATTTTATTGGTTAATATGACATGTTAGGGTTGACTAAATAAATTTTTTTTGATGTAATTATGCTGTTATGATTTTTACAAAAACCAAATACTAAGTAGTGTCACTATTGACATAATTGTGTTAAAAAAAACTATATTATTAATTGATCTAATATTCCTAAAAATCTAAGATTCGTACAAAGGACTTAGATAAGGTTATATATATTAATAATGAGCCACTTGGGGTTTTCTTGGCTTGTTATAGTAAGTTTATTAACCACATAATATAAAAATACAAACAGACATGGTAAATGTTGAACCCCTGCCCAAATATCCTCTCAACTATCCTCCCTTAAATCCAGAGGCATTAATTTGATCATAAAAACAACATAAGGAGTCCTTTTGATCAACTAAAAAGTAAACACCCGAAGAAGAGGTAATAATTTCACCACCCTCTTTCAAGTTTTTTTATTTTCCCACTTCCTCTTTCTTTGTTGTTTCCATACCAAAATAATAACTCCAGTACCTTCTACATACTATTATGTTATTATAAATATGGTACAACCATATTATTTATTCTATCCATCCTATAAATGAAAAATTCACCATACATGCGTATTTACAGCTTACCGTCTCCACATCGTGGTGTAGTTTGTTATTCAAACACTTAATTATTTATATGGGTATAATAATGAGTATAAATGATGTAAATAATAAATATAACATGTTAATTATTATATATATATAATATACCATCCAATTACATATGATTTCACCATCAATATAATGATATTGTCGCTTGTGCGTACGTACGGATTACCGTCTCCACGACGCGATGAGATTTATTTCCACATTTACCATTCAACGATGATTATAAAAATATATATTATTAATAAGTATGTAATATATTACATAATAATGACACTTAATATATATATATATATATGTATTTATGTACTTACATATATCATATTCACTTACTTCCATTCAATACGATATGAAAACGGAAACAACGTTTATGCGTACGTACGACCTACCGTCTCCATAAACAGTGTTTTCCATTTCATATATCAATCTATTATACATATTTATATTTTAAATATATATGATATATATATAAATCATTTTTATATTATTTAAGTATGTAAATCATGATCTTAATTATACGATCAAGAATAACAAGTTAAAACACGTACGATAAAGAAAGCGATTATTACCCGGAATGTTAATTTAACATGGAAATAATTATTAAATGGGTAGTATAAAGTCAAAAATGAATCATGTATGATATAATAAATATGAATATGGTTCTTGTATAATTTAATAACATACTATGGTCATTACATAGGAGGTTAAATGTACTCTCAACAAAAGGAAAGTGCAAGGTAAGGGTTAATTTCACAATCTCTTTATTATCCGAGGTTGTTTTTCTGTAAGTTTTTACTAGGACATATTTATTATCCATGTACATGTTTCATAAAAGAGTTTTTAAAAGGGATTCTTTTTAAGGGACTCTTTTATTAAAACATTATTTTAAATGTTTTAAAGATTTATTCTTCTAAAACTTTCTCATTAATATCCATGTGTTCAAAATTGTTTTAAGGGTTTATTTATATTGATATGAATGTTTTAAAATGTTAATTCCTTTAAAAAGTTTCAAAGTGGTATGGGAAAATTTGATTAAAAAATTTCTTTATATGTCTTCCTTTCTAAATTGTGTGACTTTTAAATGTTTTCATGAAAAATGGATATTTCTCTCAAATAGTTTTACAAATCATTTTCATCTATGTAAACATCCTTTTTTGAATTTTAAACTTGTTTGAAGTTGATTTATTATAATACAAATCTTCCCTATTGTATTGAATATTTTGTGATATTTTTGACTGTGGATGTTTTATATTTATACCATTCATGGTTTATGGATAAATTATTGACATTTTGTATGCTAGTTTTAATACAAATGTTTATGTTATGTTTCAACCTTTTCATATGAGGAATTATTGGACATAGTAAGTGATGGGTGGAGCCCGCTATAGATCCTCGATTTATCAGTAGTTATCATGAGACAATTAGACATTGAATTGGCTAGGGCCTTTCCCAATTTGATATATGGTATTGTCCGAGACCTTAATCATTTTTATACGTCTTGGCCGAGTCCTTGACAAAATGTTTCAAAATGTATGGCATTATACATTCCCTCATTATGAAAATAATATTGATGATTCATGTGGTTATTTGACTAGTAGAATACCCATGACTATTTTTTATTATGGAATTATTTACTCATCTCATATTTCTACCATAAAGTGTTCATGTTTATTACTTGTAAAGGCATGTGTTTTCAATTATTCACCATGCCTATTGTTTATGTTATCTTCTGCTAAATTGTTTACCCTTACTGAGCATCTGAGCTCACCCCTTTCTTATATTTTATTTTCTCAGGATTTCCAAGAAGTGTATTATGACTGACCTATAGGGATAACCTAAGAGATATGAATGTGGTCAATGGAGACAATGTTGTTGTTGTTCTTCATTTTATAATGTAATGTAATGTTCATGTATGTAATCTATTTCCAAGACTATTAAACTGATCGGTTTTTTAGGACATGATTTACTTATATCATTCCAATTTATTAAAATAATACACCAACTCTAGGTAACTGGGGTTGGGGTGTTACAAGTACATTGGGCCTATCGGGTCACATAGAGCCGCTTCCCACTAACCTTGAACTGATGTGGTACCCATCCTTGACGGGTACCGTGGGCATGCTGGGTCACATAGAATGGCTTCCAACCTTGGGAATGCAAGGTCACATAGAGATGCTTCCCACCTTGGCCTAACTGAGGTACTCCTACTGTCAAGTATTGTGGGTATGCCGGGTCACATAGAGCCGCCCCCCACCGTGGGCCTACTCGGTCACACAGAGCTGCTTCCCACTTGGCCAATCGTCAAGCAGTCTTCAGGTCTCAGCTAACCATAGGGTTCCATACGTAGTCTGCTTGGGAGAACTGCTTCTCAAGCCACTCGCTGCATCTTGATATCCATAGAATTCACCACAATGTATATTATAGGGTAGTAACCATAGCATATTCAGTCACAAACCTCGAACTCAACTACTGGAGAACACCTCCTCTATCGAGTATAGTGGGCCTACCGAGTCACATAGAGCCACTTCCTACTAACCTTGAACTACTGTAGTATTCATCCTTAATGGGTACTATGGGAATGCCAGGTCACACAGAGCTGCTTCCCACTGTGGGCCTGCTGGGCCACACAGAGCCACTTCCCACCTTGGCCATTGTCAAGTAGTCTTCAAGTCTCAGCTAGCTACAGGGTTTCGTACATAACACGCTTGGGAGAACCGTTCCTCAAGCCATCAGTAGTATTACAAATGGTACGAAGTATCACAAGGAAGTAACTCAATGATCTACCATGGAATAAGGGTTCCAACTCAATAAACGACATGTCAATCGGATGCTCGGTCTGTGCGTTATTGGAAGTTCAATGCTGAGGGCCCGGTTGGATTCAGGTGTGATCCAACCCAGTCGTACTCCAAGTTTCTCCAATACTCTCATGGATTGGGTCAAAAGGACCATCTCACTCCAAGGATCCCAATTTCGTAGACGATTCATCAAATGGACATCCAATTCTCAAGATAAGGCCCTTTAAGTGTTCTTGGGTGGTACTGGGTCTGGGTCCGGTCTACCTTGGTCGGACCGACCTGGGTCAATCTGGGTCAACCCGGACCATCTAGGGTCCAACCCGACCCGGTTCAACCCATCGTGCTGAGATCGGTCCGTCCCTACTGAGTCACAGGTCAAGCCGCAGGGGTTGACCCCAATGTGGCGCTAAGTGGCACTGCGGGTCCCCCGTGCCGCGACCGATGGGCTAGGGCTTTGTCGTCAGGTGCACCTCTGGCGTGCGTCGCTTCCACCAGCCGCTGGTCGATCCGGCGACTCCTTGCTCCCTTCGCGGCCAATGCAGGCTGCGGTCTTGTTGCTGCGTGGGCGCGCCGCTGGGGGCGCGCCCACCTCCACTCCACCGGATCCATCATAGCTGGATGGATTTCTGGCTGACCTATCCTCCATTTGCTGTGACTAATGAACCGAGGCTCTCCTTATTCATCGGCAATGCGCGACGGTGCGCCGCGCCTCTTTAGAAGCTAGCCGGTACCGGCCGCTCCAACGACCGTCGCAGATTTGTGCCATGACCTCCTCTTACGGCGTGCGTCGACGTGCTATCCACCACATAGCCGTTCGGTGTCGTTGCGCTGTCAATCTTCAATGGAGGCACGAGAATGTAACAAAAAAATTAGCGGCGGGTTTAGGCCGGGTTTGTTAGGCCCATGCCCTTCACGTTAGCTCGTTAAATGAGGGCGGTTAATGGTTTTATAACAATTGAATTAAACAACAAGATAAACCCCCCGAGATTCCCCACAACAATCCTCCTGCAAAGACGAATGAATCACGGGTCAACCCGTTAGTCGGTTGACCCACATTCTTTGTGTTATTCAAGAAAGGGGAAGAGGAAAACAAAAATGCACAAAAAAACAATCCCCTACCTCAGGTTTGATGGAGAGTGTCTATGTTTGAGGAAGTGTCGGCATTCGTCATCCCCACAACAAGCCTCCAATGACGCCACTCGATCATCATTCTTCGATTTGTGGTTTAGGGTCGCTCGTCACTGCCTGCTGGAACTGGATCCATCCTCTAAGTGTTGGGCATTTTGACACTTTACCAGAGCTTCGTCACTTGGTGAAGCCATGCCAATTTCTCCGCCAAGATCCATATAAATAGAAGATGGGGAGGGTAAGTAACGATCATGGAATTTATGAAGGTTCTTTTAATATGAACCTTCCTAAATTCCAACGACACTGTTACTTAGTATTTGAAGGTCAAGACATTTAATGGCTTGAATCGCCACTGGTCCCACACTACCGCTTGTCCATTGGTGGAAAAGAAATAAAATTGTGAGGTTATTTTATTTCATTTCCTTTTAAAAGTCACAAAAAATAGATTCTTCTTCGGACCTGCTGTTGTCAAATTAAAAACTCCCTTAATCAAATCTCATCACTACAGATTCAACGGTTCCCTCATATTTTTAATCCAAGCACCGGTTCAAAAGTTAGAAAATGCTGCTTGCGTGTTTACTGAAGGTACCCGAAAAAAAGTTCGGAAAATTAATAACAGTCACCCTCGAGCCGCGTCGGTTGAGGTTAGGCTCTGCCTAAGTGAAACACACCCCAACGAACCCAAAGGCACTCAAAGATTTCCAATCCGAGTTACCGTATAAAAGTTATGAATTTTACAATAAAATAATTGTCACTTAATTATTTTATTTACGACCAAAAACTAACTTTCACTGGTGGCCCGTGCCGGCCAATGTTAATATCTGCCTAAAAAAGCATACTCTCACAAGTTCAGTAGTGGTCTCATATTTTTAATCAGAGTTACCATTTATGAGTTATAAGAATTTGAAAAATAAAATAATTTATTTAATTATTTTATTTACGGTTATGCCATTTTTGGGTTTTCTCGTAGGAGACCTGTGCTGACTAAAATTAAGTTGTGCCTAGGGTAAACCCGCTATCCTAAATGCAATGGTACCCTAAAATTTTTAATCCAGGCAACCATTTAAGATTTATTCCACTTTTTTTTTATTAAAACTGCTTACGCGTGCTATTTAAAGTTTAACAAAACTTTGACGGACTATTACAGGAACTCCAGGCCTCGGAATCACGTACCGTCAGATTTTGTGGTCTCGAAATAATTCTATATAATTAAAAAAATATACAGAAATTCTGGGACATTACATTCTCCCCACCTTTTGAGATTTTTGTTCCCAAAAGTCACAACATAGACTAAGGATACAAATGGGGGTACTGAGCATGAATCTGAGCCTCCCGCTCCCATGTGCTCTCCTGGAGGTTCCCTTGATTCCAGCGAACTCGCAACAGAGGTATCGACCGCCCACAAAGGACCCAGTTCTATTGATCCTCAAAATCCACTGGGAACTCCGTAAAAGTCACCCCATCATCAAAGTTCAACTCTCCCTAATTAATAACATGTGAAGGATCATGCATGAATCTCCTCAGATGGGATACGTGGAAGACATCACCCACCCTCTCCAACTACGGTGGAAGGGCCAAGCAGTATACTACCTCACCTATACTCCAAAGTATCAGAAAAGGACCGATAAACCTTAGTGATAACTTTCTGTCTTATCCAAAACTCTATAGTCCCCATTGAGGAGAGACTCGCAAGAATACATGGTCCTCCTCCTAGAACTCCAAGGGTCTTCATATCCTATCGGCATAAGACTTATACCAACTCTGTTTAGCCTTCACTTTCTGACAAGTGAGACATCGTGATACGACCCAACCACTACTTTCTTCATCCCTAGCCACCAGTACTGATGCCGGAGGTCCTGGTACATCTTCACCACACCGGGATGTACCCCCAAAGGGGACATATGGAACTCCATCAATAGCTCCTATTATAGAACTACTGGTACCATGGTACTTCTCTAAAGAGGATGACGTTCTCTCCACCTTCAAAAAATATATCAGGTGCCTGCCCTGAGGATATCTGAGCACGTCGATCCTCACAGTCAGTTTCCCCAAGCTACGCCCCCCTGAGTCACTAAAAGAGTGGGGGTGTGACTTTCATAGATAGATATATGCTTCTCCATCTCTATCCTCAAAGGATATCTGCAACACAACTAGATGCTCTATCAACTCACTCAGCAACTGTAGACCTGACCTCCTATTGAGTGCATCTGCTACCACGTTCCCCTTCATAAGAGTATAGACTATCTCAATGTCATAGTCCTAGAGGAACTCTAGCCATTTCCGCTGTCTCAGGTTCAGGACTTTCTAAGAGAAGATATACCTGAGACTCTTGTGATTAGAGTAGACTATAAAACATTCTCCCTTCAAGTAGTGTTGCCACATCTTTAGCACAAAGACCGCTGCTGCAAACTCCAGGTCATGGGTAGCATAGTTCTACTCGTTAGCCACTATCTCAGCTCCTGAAAGCTCTACTCACACTTCTCCATCCATAGAAAAGGATCTCCTTTTTTTTTCAAAACTGATAAGGGTGACACTACCTTGGAGAAGTCTAGTCCAAAACTCTGGTAGTACCCAGCCAAAGAAGAAGTCTGTCCCCCTTCAGGGAGGTAAACTTGGAAACATCTTTTGAAAGGATTTCCCCCACACTTTGTCACTTCTGTTGGGAATTGAAAACTCAAAACTCCCACTACCACGAGGTTAGGTCTTACCGACTCAAGAATGATCGGCTGCACCCTCCTTTGCATGAGTTTGTCCTGTGCTGTGTGATTTTCCTTTTTTTTTCCAACCAAGGAAAATCCCATTCCAACGTAGTAGGTAAACCACAACCTTTTTTCCTAAAACAATCAATCTGAGTAAGAACTGTGGATGTCTAGTCCATAACCAAACTAACATCGTAAGGCCTCGACGCTGCCACCAAGAGGTTCCAACCGAAACTCTCACCTCAAGGGTCAGATCACACCATCGACATAAGTGTGATTATCAAGTCTCCTCCCAAAGGTATCTCTAGATGTGAGGGTCAAGTCAACAGTTTAACCAGAAACTCTATGTCTTGGAAAAAATTCATGGAAGGGAGGAATTATTGGTACCTATGTCTATTAATACAGCAACTAGTAGTAGACACAAACCATTCATAGAATCATTTCTAGAGCTCTTGGGTCACACTCCTTGACCATATTCAGCTACTCCCTTCCCCTATCCTCCAGCTCCTTGATCATGGTGGGGACCACAAAGGGGGGTGGTTGTAACATGTCGAAATATACACCACCTCATGCTACTCTCCTATATTTTCTTCCACATATGTAACCCTGAAAATTCATCTATCCCTAACTCTTCTCCTTCCCAAAACATTTTTACACGCCCAAGTCTCTGAGACTGGTGCCAGTTTCTTGCTTTCCCACTACAAACATTCACTGGATGTATCCTCTCATCCAAAGAACATTCAACCACAAAGGTTCTCTCTAGTACCCTAACATAGGTAGGAATGCATAGAGGAATAGTGCTATCTCGGACATTCCTTAAACACACCATGCTCGGAAGTCCAAGCCCCGAAGCACTGATCGTATCATATTCATCAATTACCAGGAATAGTGGTAACACCTCGATGAATACTCAGCTGCTGAAATGTCGTCATACCGAAGCTGTAGAAGCTCCAAAGAACTCTCAGCAACCCCCTCAAGCCAATCCTAAACCGCCTGTATGTCGGTCTTGCCTCGAAACATGAGGGGTAGCTGATGATGAAACTCGTGTAAGGCAAAAAGCCTAAATGTGTACTCTACCAGTACCTCCAGTTGTAACTGCTTCCCAATGGGTGATGGTGCTACTGGTACACCACCCGAAGGTGCCAATGTAGTAAGAGGGACCTGCACCCGAGCCTCATCGCTTGGTGGGCCTTCATCGTGTACTCTCTTGGGAAACTTGGGTGGTTGTCTTGGTAGTGGCATCATGATAAGAAACATGTGCGCCATGGTCACTAAGTTATACCTGGTGAGATGACTCCAAAGAAATCAAAATAAAAACTTTTCTAAAACACATGCAATCAGTGTTTTTGTGCACTGAGTAGGAAATCGGAATTCAGGGTCCTGGTGTTTGGATACGTCGGCCACCGCACCAACACTAGATTTCTCGAACTAAAAAACAAACTAATAACACATAACACTATTACTTCATAGAAAAGATCAGAGTCATAGTTCTTCGGTAGAACCGAAATCTATATGATACCACTTTTTCACGACCCGTCCCCTAGGGCCCGTGCCGTGACTACCCCAAGCCTGCCTTCCATAGGCCAGGGGCTGGATACTAACATCAGAAAGGCATATCCCTAAAATAGGAAGGAATTTCCTTTAAACCTATACAAACAAACAACCCAAGAACACAACAAGGAGCAACCAAGAAGTAAACTACTATAGAAAAAAGTGTGCTGAAAGTAGAGGGGCCAAAAATACAAGCCCAACTATAAAGTATAAGTACAACTAGAAAGTACATATACAACTAAAAGTACAAGAAGCTCCTAGATCATCCGTCGAGGATCCTACCTAAAGGGTAGGTATAGATCTTCTCCACAACCCTCCACGTTAGGTCGTCTCCTCCATGTACCGCCTGGTCCTAGCTCCCTCTAGACTCAGCTCTACTACTCGTTGTCTGCACAAGACAGAACATGGTGTTGGCAAATACCTTGCAGGTGTGAGTATGACGATACTCAGTAGGGACCCCGAGACCCCCATAGGTTTCCTAGAGTTGCACAAAGGAAATACCACAAAGCAATATATAAACTCTACTTAGGTATATTCCCATACATATACCTATGTTATCAAGATATAATCATCTCATACATGAGGAAAGAATACCAAAAGGGAAACACCACAAAGGTAGAAGTACCACACAGGTAACACCACACAGGTTGAAGTACCACATAGGTACACCACGAAGGTAAAAGTACACAACACAAGTCAGCTCACACAAGGTATCACTTTAGGTCAAGGATAGAAGGGTTATCACATCAACGAACTCATCGGCTGCTGGAGAACTCCTTCTCTATCGAGTACAGTGGGCCTTCCGGGTCACACAGAGCCACTTCCCAATAACCTTGAAATGTTGTGGTACCCATCCATGATGGGTACTGTGGGCATGGTGGGTCACACAAAGCCGCTTCCCACTATGGGCATGCCGGGTCACAGAGAGCCGCTTCCCACCTTGAATGAACTATGTTACTCCTCCTATGAAGTACTGTGGGTATTTTGGGTCACATAGAGCCACTCCACACCTTTTTCTTTCTAGATCACACAGAGCCGCTTCCCACTGGGCTAATCGTCAAGCAGTCTTCAGGTCTCAGCCAACCGCATGGTTCCATACGTAGTCTGCTTGGGAGACCCACTCCTCAAGCCAGTCACTGCATCTTGATATACATGGAAGTCAAAACAATGTATATTCTAGGGTAGTAACCGTATCATAGTAAGTCACAAACATTGAACTCCTCAGCTGCTGGAGAACTCCTCCTCTATCGAGTACAGTGGGCCTGTCGTGTCACACAGAGCCGCTTCCCACTAAACTTGAACTCCTATGGTACTCATCCCTGATGGGTACCATGGGAATGCCAGGTCACATAGATCTTCTTCCCACCGTGGTCCTGCTGGGTCACACAGTGCCGCTTCCTACCTTGGCCATCGTCAAGCAGTCTTCAGGTCCCATCCAACTGTAGGGTTCCGTACATAGCATGCTTAGGAGAAACGCCTCTCAAGCCATAGGTAATATTATAAATGGTACTAAGTCTCAAAAGGAAGTAACCCGATGATCTGTAATGTCATAAGGGTTCCAACACAATAGATAGCACGTCAATCGAACGCTCGGTCTGTGCGTTATTGGCATTTCAATGTCGAGGGTCGGGTTGGATTCGGGTGCGATCGCACCAAAATTAATACACCAAATCTCATTAGAATTAATGTGACAACTGGGTCTCGGTGACAACACATACACCATGACTTTACATGGAAGTCGGGTCCTAACCCACCAGGTACCACCGGTTTTTCTGCAGACATGTGGTCCCCATCTTGGGGCCCACCCACAGGCCCGAACGAGTCACATGACTAATGAATATCCCCACAGGCCAACACATGTCCTTTCAAGTGTGTTTTTTCCTCACTAACACACACTCTAGGAACTTCCCAGAAGGTTACCCATCCTGATCACTACTCCTGGCCAAGCACGCTTAACTGTAGTGTTCTAATCAAATAGGCTCCCAAAAAGGAAGGGGCACCATGTTGACATGAGTTTTATCATTTATTCATTTAACCGTTTATCATTCTGAGGTGATACAATCACCCCCCTTTAGAGCACACCATCCTCATTGTGGTACCTACATCTCAACCTAGGCAGTACACCACACTTAAGGCTGGGTACTGCCTCTGATACTAAATGTGTCAATTGGGTCCCGATAACAGTAGAGACTCCCCACCTTTACATGGTCGTTGGGTCCTGACCCACCAGGTACCGTGGGCATGCTGGGTCACACAGAGATTCTTCCCACCGTGGGCATGCTGGGTCACATAGAGCCGCTTCCCACCTTGGTTGAACTGAGGTACTAGTCTTGTCGAGTACCGTGGGTCTGTCGGGTCACACCGAGATGCTCCCCTTTGTGGGCCTGCTGGGTCACACAAAGCCACTTCCCACTGAGCCAATCATTAAGAAGTCTTCAGGTCTCAGACAATCGCAGGGTTACCGTGGGTCTGCCGGGTCACAACATCCTCCTTGTGGTCCTTACATCTCAACCCAAGCAGTGCGCTGCACTTAAGGCTTGGTACCATCTACGATACTAAATGTGTCAACTGGGTCCCAATGACAGCACATACACCCCGAATTTAAATGTCCATCGGGTCCTGACCCACCAGGTACCGTGGGTATGCTGGGCCACACAGAGCTACTTTCCACCGTGGGCATGCTGGGTCACATAGAGCTGCTTCCCAACTTGGCTGAACTGAGGTACTCCTCTTGTCGAGTACCATGGGTCTTCCGGGTCACACAGAGATGTTCCCAATTGTGGGCCTGCTGGGTCACACAAATCCGCTTCCCACTAGGCCAATTGTCAAGCAGTCTTCAGGTTATAGCCAACCGTAGGGTTACCATGGGTCTGCTGGGTCAAACAGATCTGCTCCCCATCGTGGGCCTGCTGGGTCACTTAAAGCCGCTTCCCACTAGGCCAATCGTCAAGCAGTCATACATAGTCTACTTAGGATAACCGCTCCTGAAGAAAATCACTGCATCTTGATATCCATGAAAGTCACCACAATGTATATTCTAGGGTTGTAACTGTAGCATAGTAAGTCACCAACCTCGAACTCCACAACTGATGGAGAACTCCTCCTCTATAGAGTACAGTGGGCCTGCCGGGAAACACAGAGCTGGGTCACAACATCCTCGTTGTGGTCCTTACATCTCAACCCAAGCAGTGTACTGCACTTAAGGCTTGGTACTGTCTCTGATACTAAATGTGTCAACTGGGTCCCAATGACAGCACATACACCCCGACTTTAAATGGACATCGGGTCCTGACCCACCAGGTACCGTGGGTATGCTGGGTCACACAGAGCTACTTTCCATCATGGGCATGCCAGGTCACATAGAGCTGCTTCCCAATTTGGATGAACTGAGGTACTCCTCCTGTCGAGTACCATGGGTCTGCCGGGTCACACAAAGATGCTCCCAATCATGGGCCTACTGAGTCACACAAAGCCGCTTCCCACTAGGCCAATTGTCAAGCAGTCTTTAGGTCTCAGCCAACCGTAGGGTTACCGTGGGTCTGCTGGGTCAAACAGATCTGCTCCCCATCGTGGTCCTGTTGGGTCACTTAAATCCGCTTCCCACTAGGCCAATCGTCAAGCAGTCATACATAGTCGACTTAGGAGAACCGCTCCTCAAGAAAATCACTGCATCTTGATATCCATGAAAGTCACCACAATGTATATTCTAGGGTTGTAACTGTATCATAGTAAGTCACCAACCTCGAACTCCACAGCTGCTGGAGAACTCCTCCTCTATAGATTACAGTGGGCCTGCCGGGTAACATAGAGCCGCTTACCACTAACCTTGAACTACTCTGGTACTCATCTCTGATGGGTACCATGGGCATTCCAGGTCACACCCTGGGAACTTCCTAGAAGGTCACCCATCCTGATCACTACTCCTGGCCAAGCACGCTTAACTGTAGAGTTCTAATCATGTAGGCTCCCGAAAAGGAAGGTGCACCATGTTGACATGAGTCTTATAATTTAGTCATTTAACTCTTTATCATTCTAGGGTGTTACAATCACCCCCATTTAGAGCACAACGTCCTCGTTGTGGGCCCTATATCTCAACCTAGGAAGTGCACCAAACTTAAGGCTGGGTACCACCTCTGATGCTAAAGGTGTCAACTGGGTCTTGATGACAGCACAAACACCCCACCTTAACATGGTCGTTGGGTCCTGACCCACTAGGTACGGTGGGCATGCAGGGTCACACAGATCCGCTTCCCACCTTATCTGAACTGAGGTACTCCTCCTGTCGAGTACCGTGGGTCTGCTGGGTCACACAGAGCTACTCCCCATCATGGGCCTACTAGGTCACATAGAGCCGCTTCCCACTGGGACACTCATCAAGTAGTCTTCAGGTCATAGCCAACTGCAGGGTTCCATACGTAGTCTGCTTAGGAGAACCACTCTTCAAGCAACTCGTTGCATCTTGCTATCCATGGAAGTCACCAAAATGTATATTCTAGGGTAGTAACTATAGCATAGTTAGTCACAAACCTAGAACTCCTCATCTGTTGAGGAACTCCTCCTCTATAGAGTACAGTGGGCCTTTCGAGTCACACATAGCGGCTTACCACTAACCATGAACTGCTATGGTACTCATCCCTGATGGGTAAAATGGGCATGCTGGGTCACACAGAGCCACTTCCCACCGTGGGCCTACTAGGTCACACAGAGTGGCTTCCCACCTTGGCCATCGTCAGTATTTAGGTCTTAGCCAGATGGAGGGTTCTGTACATAGCGTACTTGGGAGAAGTGATCCTCAAGCCATCGATCATATTACAAATGGTACGGAGTCTCACAAGGAAGTAACTCGATGATCCACCATCTCATAAGGGTTCCAACACAACAGACTACGCATCAATTGGATGCTCGGTCTGTGCGTTATTGTAATTTCAGTGCTAAGGGCCGGGTTGGATTCGGGTATGATCACATCAACATTAATGCCCCAGATCTCGTTAGAATTAATGTGAAAACTGGGTCCCGGTGACAGCATAGACACCCCACCTTTACATGTCTGTCAGGTCCTGACCCAACAGGTACCACCAGTTACCCCGCAAACACGTGGTCCCCATCCTAGGGGCCATCCACATGCCCGAACGAGTCTTCCACCCATCCTGATCACTACTCCAGGACAAACACGCTTAACTGTAGAGTTCTAATCAGGTAGGCTCTCGAAAATTAAGGTGCACCACGTTGGCATGAGTCTTATCATTTAGTAATTTAACCCTTTATCATTATGGGGTGTTACAATCACCCCCCCTTTAGAGCACAAAGTCCTCATTGTGAGCCCTACATCTCAACCCAGGCAGTGCTCCGCACTTAAGGCTGGGTACCACCTCTAATACCAAATGTGTCAACTGGGTCCTGGTGACAACACAAACACCCCGCCTTTACATGGCCGTCAGGTCTTGACCCACCAGCTACCACCAGTTACCCCGCAGACATGTGGTCCTCATCGTGGGGACCACCCACGTGGACGAACGGGTCATCTGACTAATGACTATCCCCATAGGCCAACACATGTCCTTTCCAATGTGTTTTGTCCTCACTCACACACACACACTGGGAACTTCCTAGAAGGTCACCCATCCTGATCACTACTCCAGGCCAAACACGTTTAACTATAGAGTTCTAATCAGGTAGGATCCTGAAAAGGAAGGTGCGCCATGTTGACATGAGTATTATCATTTAGTCATTTAACCCTTTATCATTCTAGGGTGTTATAATCACCCCCCTTTTGAGCACAATGTCCTTTTTTTGGGCCCTACATCTCAACCCAGGCAGTGCCCCACACTTAAGGCTGGGTACCGCCTCTAATACAAAATGTGTCAAATGGGTCCCAATGACAGCACATACACCCCGAATTTATATGGCTGTCAGGTCCTGACCCACCAGGTACCACCAGTTACCCCGTAGACATGTGGTCCTCATCCTGGGGTCCACCCACATGCTCGAATGGGTCATCTGACTAATGACTATCCCCACAGGCCAACACATATCCTTTTCAGTGTGTTTTTTCCTCACCCACACACACCCTGGGAACTTCCCACAAGCCAACACGTGCCCAAACGGGTCAGCTGACTAATGACCATCCCCACAGGCCAACACATGTACTTTCCAGCGTGTTTTGTTCTCACTCACACACACCCTGGGAACTTCCTAGAAGGTCACCCATCCTGATCACTACTCCAGGCCAAACATGCTTAACTGTAGAGTTCTAATCAGGTAGGCTCCCAAAAAAAAAAGGTGCACCATGTTGACATGAGTATTATAATTTTGTCATTTAACCCTTTATCATTCTGGGGTGTTATAATCACCCCCTATTGAGCACAATGTTCTCGTTGTGGGCCCTACATCTCAACCCAGGCAGTGCACCACACTTAAGGCTGGGTATCGCCTCTGATACCAAGTGTGTCAAATGGGTCCCAGTGACAGCACATACACCCCGCCTCTACATGGACATCGGGTCCTAAACCACCAGGTACCACTAGTTAACCTGTAGACATATGGTCCCCATCCTGGGGCCCACCCACATGCCCGAACGTGTCATCTGACTAATGACTATCCCCACAGGCCCACATATGTCCTTTCCAGTGTGTTTTGTCCTCACTCACACACACTCTGGGAACTTCCCAGAAGGTCACCCATCCTGATCACTATTCCAGGCCAAGCACGCTTAACTGTAGAGTTCTAATTAGTCAGAATCCCAAAAATGAAGGTACACCATGTTGATATGAGTCTTATCATTTAGTCATTCAACCCTTTATCATTCTGAGGTATTAAAATCACCCCCCTTTAGAGCACAACATCTTCGTTGTGGGCCCTAAATCTCAACCTAAGCAGTGGACCACACTTAAGGATGGGTACTGCCTCTGATACCAAATGTGTCAACTGGGTCTCGGTGATAGCACAAACACCCCGCCTTTACATGCCCGTCGGGTCCTGACCCACCAAGTACCACCGGTTTCCCCATAGACACGTGGTCCCTATCCTGAGGCCCACCCACATGCCCGAACAAGTCATCTGACTAATGACTATCCCTATAGGCCAACACATGTCCTTTCAAGTGTGTTTTGTCCTCACTCACACACACCCTGGGAACTTCCCAGAAGGTCACCCATCCTGATCACTACTCCAAGCCAAACACGCTTAACTATAGACTTCTAATTAGGTAGGCTCCCGAAAAGGAAGGTGCACCTTGTTGACATGAGTCTTATCATTTAGTCATTTAACCCTTTATCATTATGGGGTGTTACATAATTTCAATATAAAATTGGTTCTAATGAACTATATTATATTAATTGATGTAAAATTTTACCAATTATACTTAAAAAACAATTCAAAAAACAATTTAACTATATAAATAAGTTATATGAAAAATTAGTTTTCCATTAAAATTCAGTATGTTTCACTATTCATCAAAACATGAAACTTCTCATAAAAATACCAAAAGTTCACCCAAAGTAAAATTTGATATTAGAATTTAAAAAAATGAATTTTATTTTTTCATATAAATGTTTTTAAATTTTCAAAAATTATATTTAAAATAGTTTCTCTATTAAAAGGTGGTAAAATCACCCTCTTGAAAAATACGTCATTTTATTCATAAAATTATATTTATTCTTATTTTATGCCTATTAAATATATTGAATGGGTGTCAAATTTTTTTGATTGAATATTTAATATATAAATTTTATTAAGAACATTCATCAATAGTGTTTTTTTAATTTATTGAGATAAAATGGTGCTTGTACATAGAAAAATAGTTTTCTTAGAATAAGATTTTTTTTTTATTTTCAAATAGTTGTTAATTTCAATTCTAGATAGTTAATGACCAAAGGATTAATTTTATATACATGTTTAAATCATATTTTAGTTAATATTATTTGTAATTTCCATTTCAACAGCTAGATGGTAGCTATAATAATATTATAATAATATTAATAGTACATTGTAGTTTTTAACAAATAGAACCTAGTTTACCATATGTTTATCTTGTTCTTTATGTATTACTTGAATAAACTATCTATTTTTAGTGGATATTTTTTAGACACCATTGGTGGTTTCCTATTGAGTCATACTCACAACTTTCTTGGGCCACCTTTGGGTACTCGAGCATACTTCATGCTTCCAGGTTTGGAAAATGGAAAAGGCCCTCTACTAGATGGTTGATATAGGAATGGGATGTACATGGACGAGGGATCTAGAATTGGATTTAGGAACCATTTTGGGTATTCACCACTTTGTCTTTATTTTTGGGTTTTATTACACTTAACACTATATGACATGACATAACATATTTACTATTTGGTTGTGGAATAATACCCTGTATTGAAAAATGTTTTGTAATACTTATTTGTTGGTAATACTATTTCCTTTATTTTTTTATTGTTATATATTGTGCCTTACTCTAATAAAGAAGTTATAATCTCCCCACATAACATATTAGACCATCGCTACTAGTTGGAATCCTCTGGCATATAGGGAGGCGTGCCTGATGTCATGTGGAAACCTGGCTCAGGGCACCTCATATAGTGGATACCCGGTTGGGGACGTTACAACTATGGTCGGTTTGATCCATCAGTCAATAACTTAAATATTTGAGTGTTCCACTGATATAACCAAACTTAATATTATATAAACCAATAATGAAATTTTCTGAAACCATAATTCACACTTGGTAAATTTAGCATACATCTTCTCCTTCCTCAGGGTCTTCAGTAAAATCCCCAAATATTATTTATGATCCTTCATACTCATCAAATACATAATAATATCATCTATAAAGGATAATGAAAACCAATCAAGGTAACCTCTAATTAATATATTCATTAAATCTATAAATATAACAAGATAATTTGTAAGTTCAAATGGTGTCAATATAAATTCATAATGACCATACCTTGTATGGAAGATTGTCTTGGGTATATCATCCTTAACTCTCAATTGATGATATCTATATCAAATATCAATCTTGGAAAAATATTTATCTCCTTATAATTGATTAAATAGATCACTGATTCAAGGTAGAGGATAATTTTTCTTGATACCAATCTTGTTATGTTCTCAATAATCAATGCAAATACACATTGAACCATCTTTCTTCTTAATAAAAAGAATAAGTGCACCCCATGTAATTTAATAGATCATGTGAATCCATGATCAGGATTATAATGAAGTTTATTATTAAAATTCTACTTTTAAATTGATTTTATTCAATATGAATTATTTAAAATTGGTGTAGCACTAGAAATGAGTTCTATTAAAAACAATACTTCATGATCCAGAGGAAGAATATGAGAGCCTTTAGGAAATACATCATCACAATCTTTAACAGTAGGAATATCTTATATGATAATTTTCTCCCCAACCATTAAACAATGTCCCTCATGAATAGGTTGTAAGACCCATATAATGGAATTAAATTTCATTAGAAGTTCATATTCATCCTCACACTAAAATATGATCATAGGTTGATTCAGAATATCAAACATGACTTAACATCCTTAAAAATTGATATAATATCTATATATAAAGAGCCATTCCATTCAAAAAATCACAACAAATTCAACTAAAGGTAGAATCAAAATATTTTTAGGAAGTAAATTCCCATAAAATTCTATCAGTGAGGAGGTATAAACTTGATATGTGATCATTATACCATTAGAAGTTTTTATTGCTAACTCAACATATAATCATTAAGGTGGTGACTTGAAACACCTAACAAATTATTCTGTTATAAAATAGTGGGTAGGTAAATAAAAAATTTATAGTTTTAGATTGGATGGTAAGTGTACATTCCACCACTTTATTCTCATGACTCACTTCAGTTGTTGTGATCGCATGAGCTTTCTATTTTTATCTTGTATTAAGAGGTTGCTGATGCTGATTGTCATCATTATGACTTTGATTCATTCATGGATTATATTAATGTCTATACTCATTTAAATTATAAAATTGGAGTGTGGGTGGCACATTTGGTTGATCTTTTTGCCATTTATTTCTTTGACTAGCCTCTTCACATCACTTCACCATTTTTTTCACAATGGCATTCTTTTACACACTTAAAAATTTTACCCAAAACAATAAGGAAATTTACTCCATGATTTATTACACATTTATTAGATGAAGTAAGATTAATTTTCATTCCTCCATGAGTTTTATTATAATAATTTTATTGAAATTCCATCTTTCTATTTTTTCACCAAAATAATGAGAACAATGAGAGTACCCAATTTCCATTTATATCTTGAGAGTACATATAATTATTTCATCATAGATATCAAAGTCTCTTATATATAATTCCTTTTGGATACTTTTTCTCAAGCCATAAATAATTGGTCAACTTTTCTTTCAAGATCGATGATAAAACTAGAAGCATACCTTGCAATTCTAGTGAAACTTTACTCATAGGTACTAATGGATTCTTCATATTTTTTTATTTAGTTATAGGAATTACCTTTCCACTTTCAAGTGAAGAATTTAGGGAAAATACTTATTAAAAATAACTTCTTAAAATCTTCCCATGACATGGGGTCAATTTACTCATATTTCCTTGAATTCTTGATAATAGTATACCACTAATGTGCTCCACCTTATAAATGATATACTATCAGGAATTTATTTTCATGTTCCAAACACCATATAATGAAAAATATATTTTTAGTTTTACCAATCCATTAAATAGTAATCAGTGGACTAAAGGAACCACTAAAGGAATGTGTAAACTTCCACATAAAAGGCTCAGTAGCGAGTCATTCCTTCATTTTAAAATATTAAAGATCCACATAATTCATGTTAGTATTTATATATTTAGAGAGTTATGTCAGAGTAACTGAAAGGTTTCACATCCCAACTCCCGTTTAATTTTTTTCTAATGAATATAGACATTTAATTTCAAATCACATTCTATGTTAACATGATTCCTCCTAGGTAAAAACATTTACTAAGACAAAAAAACATAGTTTGAGCAAAAAAATCAGTGAGTAATCATGTAATCATGAATAATCATATATAGGATGTCTAAATCATGACACCTTATTTTCAATATATGAAACCTTAGGTTTAACCTAGGAAATTCTTGGTCATCATATATTTATATCCTTTACAATGGTTCATAAATAAAATGTGAATTGACCCAAGAATATCCATTGGGAATTTCTATAAAGGTGTTATGTATTGGGCCCACTCATCGTTCACCCGTGATAATCAAGTTATTACCCAATCCATCCATTTCAGTGTTGTTACCCCTAGTAGAATCCATTCCATAATTGCATCCACCTTCCAGTATCTAGATAGGGATGTATATACTATAAAAACCACAAAAAACGACTTTACCAAAACTTTTGGATGTTATCATATACTTATACTTTTACCTAGTGTTTTCAATGAAGTTCTCTAATCCTTATCTCTAAAAATAAATAAAGATATATCTGATAGAAACTGAGGTGAATTGAGTATTTCATACAATAATATTTCATAATTTTATATGAATATTCAAAACATTTCACAATAATACACATCCAAGGACTATAAAGAATTAGTTTCTTTTGAATCTAGATACATAATAATATTATTTAATGAAAAATCTTCAAATTATCCCACAAATATATTCTCACATAGTACAATTCTTATACATAACCTACTTAAAAACATTATTCATAACCCAGGGAAATAAAATATAAGAAAGGATGAGCTCAAATGCTCAGTAAGGGTAAATATAGGAGATATCCGTTAATGATTATAAGCAAGTACAATATAAAAATAAGGGTATGAGAACAAGGTGATAACTTACAATAATCAAACCCAATTAGTTAAATATCTTTATTCATTAATCATGAAATAAGGGTTTTCAATCAAAATACATAATACATAAGAAATCAGAATCATCAATAATTCATCATGTTCTATGATAACATATCATAATCATAATACATAAGTTTGTGACATACACATAAGCATAGAAAGTAACTTCCTCAGTCAAGGTTCACTCCCAAGATTATCATTTTTGACAAAGTCCCATAATGGAAATTCATTTTAACTAATTTCCAACATTCCATTAGGAGTAACTTATATCTAGTTAAATCTATCATATCTTAGTATTTTATTTAATCCATCATATATTAGGATATTATAAGCTTCATCATCATTACACAATTCATTGGAGAGCTATATAATTCAAGTACCACCAATAAAATAATGAAAACCATACATATGTATACCAAAAGATCACAAAACATTCATAATATCATAATATCATGACACATGGAAAGGAAATTAATTTCATAAATATTTCATCATAGCATAACCCATGGAAAATAAATGGGTTTCATAAAGGTTTCATCATAACTTAATTAATCAGCAAGAAAGAAAAAAGTTTCATAGAATCATCCTTAAATCATAATCATTATAAGAAATCTAGAGAAATAAAGTGGACAATATTATAATATAATATCCCTAATGTATCATAACAACCCTTAAAGGTTTATGAAATAAATGAAAAATACCTTTAGAAAATCATTCAAAACATTCTTTGAAAACATAAAAAAATATCCAATATTTTAACTAAAAATTCCAAAAATATTGAGAAAATACTTTTCTTTGAAAATAAACAAAGAAAATTTAAATTTAAGATTAAAATAAAATAATGTTCATGATGGTGGAAAAATACTTTCATTCCATATATGTTAATAGATAACATTTTTTTAGCACCTTTATAAAAAGTAAAAAATAACATATTTAGAAAACCTTTTTTTAAAGACTAATTTTAAACCTTTGTAAATAAAGTTAAAGGTAATGAAAATGAATATTCTTAAACAAATTCTAGTATATATAATAACTTTTATAAAATAATCTTTAAGAGTATGGACATGGAATAAAAATTTCATCTAACAAAGATGAAATATATTGGCTTTTCTTTAAAAAAATTTCTTGACTATTTTATGTACCAAAGAGTGGAAAATGATAATAATACATAAAAACCCCAAAAATAACCATATAAGAATAAAATATTTTTTGTTTAATGGATATGATCCATATAGTTTTCCTCAATGGAAATTTAGCATTGATAATCTCGAAAATAAATGAGATTGTAATATAAACTCCTTACCTCAAGTCCCATCATGCTTCGTATGTGTTCAAATATCCTATATAATAAATATATATTTATTATAAATATTCTATAAAACCATATTAATACATAAATTAATATGTATAATTCATTTATAATTTATAATTACCCTTTTATTATCAATTTATTCAATAAAATGAACATTCATGTGAAAATTAATCTATTTTCTATGCGTGTTTCAGTTTGATTGTTCCATTAATTACACCTTTTCATGGTTTCATAATATATAGAATATTAATAATGACATAATTCTCATAATTATTCATAATATAAAATTTTATAATTTTTCACATAAATCAGTGATGAAAAATGAATTGCATCATTTCATGAAGATAATAATTCATACATACACACGAGTGACGTCTCCACTTTTCGATGGTTGAAATGAAAATAGTTAAATAATAATTCAACTTTATAGAATCATTATTATATCATAAATATAATTTATATTCATTAAATATATCCTTATTTCTTTCTATGTAAAATAGAAATAAAAAATTAATCACATCGCTTTGTGGAGGTAGTAGTTCATAGGTACACATGAGCGACATTATCATTTTCTAATGGATGGAAATGTAAAAAGGTAGATAATATATTATAAATAAATAAGCATAATTATGTCATAAATTTAATATATAAACATTAAATACATCATAATAATCAACCATTAAATATGGTTATGGAAAATGAATCATTTCTCTATGTGGTGGAAATAGTACACAAGTACACATGAGTAATACTTTCATTTCCAATTTGATGTAAATGAGGTGGAAAATGGTTAAGAAATAATAATTTTAAAATATAAGTATATTTATGGTACTAGATTCATAATTTTATAAAGTATACAATATGTTTATAGTATGTGGGTGACTAAATAAAATTGAACGTACTATATTAATTGTTATACCTATTTATTAGGAAACCTCCTTTAGCTTACACCTAAAGTCTTGAAAGTATGGTATTATGATAAAAATAGAAACTATAGAAGGTGGGTATGAATTTTAGTAATGGATTATTTCCATGAATATTTTATATTAAAGTCTCATGAAGTGGTAAGAAGAGAGGAGAAGTGGTATCTTTTTATAAGGGAATGGGAGGACATATTTTGGAATTTTTCAAAAGACTAAAAATATATTATTGTCTTACTCAAGAAAAGTGGCTAAAAAATTACAAATATTACAATATAATAAGCATAAGTTATAAATAAAATCAACTAATAAAATTAAATAAAGTGTTTTATGATATTTCACACCTTATCTCTCAGGTTAACCCTTGGTAAACCCTTTTTAACCCTAGGAGTGGTAGAAAAATTTAACTGTTATTACTATCCACTACGAAAAAAATTAAGTTGAACTTATTAAAATATAATAATTATTATGATTAAAAATATGTAATAAATTTTATAAGATTTAATTTCTATAATTTTTATAAATCCATTTTTAAATAAGCACACAAAACACAATTAAAAATGTTATTAAAAACATACATTTTAAGAATAAAATTGGATTTATTCTTATTTAACTCATAGTAGAAACTATTAGTTTAATGTTAAATATGTTTATTCAATATATAATTTATAAATTTCCTTAAAATAATTCATCAATATATATTAATATAATTTATTAAGATAAAAATACATTTTTTGCATAAAAACTATTTTTTATAAAACATTCCTATTTACCTTCAAATGAATTTATTTTCATTTCTAACCTATTAATAACCAATTAATTAATTTCATAATTATTTAAACAATAATTTTTCTCAATTTAGTTAGTTATATTCACACCTTCTAATCCTAAAACTATGAGATAACTATCATGTTAAATAATAATATATTAATAGTATATGGAAATTCGCTTAAACTCTATGTTGTGAGTAAATAAAGATATAAAAGAAATTAATTTTGTTTAAATATAAATATATTATAAAATATTTGGTCTTTACAATGGCCCATTTAAAATCATGAGGTTTTAGGGATTAAAATTATCGATTTAATCCTCATAAATCGAATTTTAATTTTTTTTTAATATTTAAAACCCTTATTTTACGTCAAAAACATTTTTCTTGTCATTCTATAGAAATATGGGTATTTAAAACAAACATAAATTTAGAAAAATGTTGGATCAATCATAAACGTACCAAATATGAGAATAAATATTTACCATGTAAAAAAACAATCAAATTTTTGAAGGAATATATTGATCTTGAGAATTACTCTCAACCATGTGAAGAAAATATTAGTCGTGCTAAGGAACAGATTAACTGTGAGAACAACCATTAACCATGTGAAAAAAATATTGACTGTGTAAAGGAATAGATAAACCATGAGAATAAATATCGGTCATATAAACAAATTATTGACCGTGAGAAAAACTAATCAAACGTGAAATAAACTATCAACCTTGATAAGGAAATGATTGACTATGAAAAAAATATCAACCATGAAAAAAATCATCGACTAAATAAAGGAATGGATCAATTGTAAGAACAACTGATCAATTGTGTAAAGTAAAAGATTGATTGTAAGAAAAAAATTGGAAATTTTATGGGGAAGAGGATCCCAAACACCCCATTGACACCTCTAGGATTTGGAAAATCAAAAAAGGAAAGGTTTTAAAAACCTGGGGAATTTCATAAAATACCTATAAAAAATTCTCATCCTTGGGAATAAAAATAGAACTCAGAAGAAAAGGAAAAGTGGGTTCAAACAACAACCCATGAGATACAACTCAAGGATCTCACTATAATAAGAAAAAAAACACACATGATTAAACAAAACCCATATCCAGGTGACATCATTAACCAAGGAAGAGAGTTAATATTATATAAATATAAGGTTAAACACATCAACTCAATAAAATTGAAACATGTGAATCATACAAAAAAATAGGGGGTATTGAGGACACATCTGTGAATCCCCTCTCAAGTGATATCCTCCTTTCCACAAAACCTCCACAAAACACAAACCAAGTGCATAACACTCCCACACAACACCTTATTCTAATGATCTTGGATCTTAACTAGTAAATTTACAAACATTGAATTTTACTCATTGTAAAAATCTACCTAATCAATGAAATGAGATTCATCATGAAGATAACAACAAAGAAAAGACACACAGAAGGCGTCATGAAATCTGTTAAGCTGAAATTGGAGTGCCAATTGTTAAGCTACCTTGCTAACACAATCTATCACCCTGAAAGGCCTAATAGACCTAGGTGAAAACTTTCTCCCTTGAAAAAACCTCTATTACCCATTATTATGGGAAACCTTAACAAACACATGGTATTTAACCACAAAATGTAGAGTCCTATACCAATTATCTGTATAGGCCTTTTGGAATTCCTATGCTGACTTCATCTATACTTAAGACACCTGAATATTCTTTTTTGATCTTTGAACCATATTAGGAATAAGGAATACTAACTCATCAACTTAGTCCCACACAACAAAGAACAACAAAAAATACCATACAATACCTTAAATAGGGCCATACCGATGTATGAGTAATAATATTTGTTGAAGGAAAACTCAACCAAAAGTAGATGGTTAAACCATAATCTAGTAAAGTCTAAGATGAAAGACCTTAATATACCCTCTAGTGTCTGGATGATTTTATCTATATTCAAATCTATCATGGGATAGAAATAAGTTCTAAGGCATATGTACAAGACAAAGGCATGCTAAAATACTATCAATATGGTTGAGGTAAAATGATAATCCTATTTGGATACAATGTTAATTGGTACCCCATGAAATCTTACAACCTCACCTATGTATTGCTTTTCAAGATAATCCATGACACTCAACTCCCCAATCACTATAAAATTATCTGACTTTGTTAATTAATCTATGACTTTCCAAAAGACATCACAAACTCTTTGGGACTAGGGTAACCTAGTGATAAAATCCATCAAGATGTCCTCCCACATACACATGGGGATATATAAGGTTTGCAAAAAATCTACAGAAACATTGTTCTCTACTTTCAGTTGTTGACTGACCAGACACCGTTCTGTAAACCCCACCACCAACTGATTCATCCCAGGCCACCAAACATGACCCTAAAACCATGATAACACTAGTGGAAATACGGGCTTTAACGTCGTCGTAATAACGTCGGTTTTTTAAAAACCGACGCGAATAGTATGTGCGGGGAATTTTTGGCGTCGGTTTTACAAAAAACCAACGCCAAAAATAATTATGCGTTGATATTTCACGCCGGTTTTGAAGAAAACCGACGCGGAAAATATTAGTATACATATTTTCCGCGTCGGTTTTCCTGAGAACCGACGCGGAAAATAAATTTTTAAAATGTTTCGGCGTCGGTTTTCATGAAAACCGACGCCGAAACTCATAAAAAAAAATATATTCCGCGTCGGTTTTCCTGAGAAACGACGCGGAAAATAAATTTTTAAAATGTTTCGGTGTCGGTTTTCATGAAAACCGACGCCGAAACTCATAAAAAAAATATATTCCGCGTCGGTTCTCAGGAAAAACGACGCGGAAAATAAATTTTTAAAATGTTTCGGCGTCGGTTTTCATGAAAACCGACGCCAAAAATTTTAAAACAACATTTTGGCGTCGGTTTTTCTTAAAACCGACGCGAAAAGTCTTTTAAAAATATTCACGGTCAGAAACCCTCATTATGTTCGTTCGTCGAAATCGAGTTCCGCTGTGGCGCTTCGAACCCCCGACGACCTTCGAACTTGATTTGCGATCTTGGACGGCCATTGTTGAAGGTTTTTTGTCATCTGCACGATTTTGGGTATGTGTTCTTCCTATTTATCTCTTGTTTCATATCCCATTGTTTATTTCTTTATCAATAACCCTATTTTGCGTGATTTTGATTATTGGTTAGATTTTAGTTGTAATTTATCATTATTTTTTGTTTGTATTATCATTGTTGGTGTAGATTTGATATTGTTTGTTTTTGAAAGTAATTATACCGGTCGCAGTTTCGATTTAACATCTCCATTCGGGTTGAACTTCAAATTTTTTGTTTGTATTATCATTATTCCTGTTTAAAATGATCTTTCATTACATTATGAAGTACTATATTTTTAATTCCATTTCCATTTTAATAAATTCTTCTTCAAAAAAATAATTTTATTGTGTTAAATAAATTCACTCACATTTTTGCATGTAGTTTGTTGTTATTTCATTCCTTCTTGAGATTTACCATGCCAAATTCCTCAATTCTTTTTGGTTCTCATCATTTAACTAAGACATGAATAATTACCACTATCTATTATGTTAAAAAAATTTGAATAATTATTTTCATGCCATTATATAATAAATAATTTTTCTTGAAATGTCCATAATATGACTAGAATCATAATGTATTGTAATTATCTCTTAGTAGATAATAATATAATCATTATCCCTCTATTAATGTTCAAAAATACCTTTCCACTTTCATATGTGGGGTTAGATTCATGCATTTTTAATAAATGTCCTCTTAAACTAATCTCATTCCATTGATTATATTTATTCATCTTTCTCTCCCTCTAAATAATAGTCATGAAATGATTTACTTCCCCCTCTAAGTCATAGGCTGCAAATAAAAAATTCTCATGATCTAATCTTTCATGGATGGATAATATATTTCTCTTCATGTTGATCCATTCCTTGACATGTTTTGCTGCAATAGACCCATGGATGGGGGTGTAAGTTGTCACCTACAATATGCAATGGAATTTTTATCCCTCCATAATGAATTTATATGTTCATAGTTCCCTATTATAAAACTCATGGATTGAGGGAGTTGAGTTATCATAGTCACCAAAAATTGTATCATGTCTCTTAATACACATTGTCTTAAATAAGGATAGTTATTGCACTATTTTTCACATTAATTTTTCCATGATTCATTCATGTTACATCAAATGAATAAAAAAATAAATATAGTGTGATCAATAGTAGTCATAGTGAGAAATCATATTATCTTGTATGTCATTCATATAATATTTATATCATGAAACTTTATTTTCAAAAAATGAAACCTTTGATTTAACCATTTTGTCCTTGTATTTCAATATAACACACATGTATATAATATTAAAATTAACTGTTTACTGTATTTGTAAACGTGTTTCATATCTGATGTCTTTTATCTGATTATCAATAGTTTTTATGGAATATGTTTTTGTTTACAATTTATCTGATAGATATTTAAATGTTTTTATGTTTTAATATATTCATCAATTATATTGTGATATCAGGTATTAATGGATCATAATTGTATTTATCTACGAAGAACTACTAGTGAATATGAAAGAGGAGTTGACAATTTTTTGGAATTTGCTAAACGGCATAATCAAACTATTGATTTGATTTTCTGTCCATGTGTGAAGTGTGTAAATATGAGAAAGTTAAACTTCAGAGAAATCAAAGATCATCTCATTTGTTATGGTTTTAGCCTTAATTATACACGTTGGATCTTTCATGGTGAAAGAACTGAAAATTCAACATCCAATGTTGATGACGATATTCATAATGAGGCAGAGGATCGTATTGAAGAATTAATTCATGATTTAGGTGTTGAAACCATCGAAAAAACACCAACTGTTGAACGATTGTATGGAGATTCTGAGAAACCATTATTCCCAGGTTGCAGTAAATATACAGTGTTATCAGCAGTTTTGAGATTAGTTAACTTAAAAGCAAAAAATGGGTGGAGTGATAAAAGTTTCTCCAGTTTACTTGAGCTTTTAAAAGAGCTTCTTCCAGAAGGCAATGGGCTTCCAGATTCCAATTATGAGGCGAAGAAAATATTATGCCCAATGGGATTGGGGTATAAAAAGATACATGCTTGCCCCAATGATTGTGTACTGTATAGGAAATAAAATGAACATTTATCAAGTTGTCCTACATGTGGAACATCACGCTATAAGATGGATGAGAAAGTCAACTCAGATTCATTTTTAGGTGATGTCATGTAACATTATGAAAAATCAATTTTTTTACTTTCCAATGATATCATCCAATATTTTTTCAAACAATTCTGATAATTCAATTCTGATTTATTTTTAGGTACCAAAATCAAAACTCCATCTAAAGCATTTTGGTACCTTCCAATTATTCCTCGTTTGAAGCGTCTATTTGCAAATTCAAATGATGCAAAAAGGTTAAGATGGAATTCAGATGAGCGCATTTCTGATGGTAACTTATGTCACCCTGCCGATTCACCACAGTGGAAGAGTTTTGATAAAAAATTTCATGATTTTGGAAGTGAAGTTAGAAATCTCAGAATGGGATTGTGTACTGATGGAATGAATCCATATCGGAGCCTCAGTAGCCAACATAGTTCATGGCCTGTTTTGCTGGTACTTTACAACTTGTCCCCACATCTATGTATGAAGAAAAAATATGTTATGATGAGCTTGATGATTTATGGACCAAAACAACCGGGAACTGATATTGATGTGTATCTTACACCATTGATTGAGGATTTAAAACTGCTATGGGAGAATGGTGTTACAGTTTTCGATGCATACAAGAAAGAGTATTTTCTTTTGCGTGCTATGATAATGTTCACTATAAACGACTTTCCTGCGTATGGAAACTTATCTGGATATAGTGTTAAGGGACATAAAGCATGTCCAATTTGTGAATAACAAACTTCATATTATCAATTGCAGAATGGAAGAAAGACAGTGTACATGGGACATCGAAGATTTTTGCGAATTGATCATCCTTATCGTAGATTGAGAAAAGCATTTAATGGTTTACAAGAATACAACCTCCCCCCTCAACCATTGTCAGCTGAAGAATATTATGGCAGAGTGAAAGATATTGATTCAACATTTGGAAAGAGAAAAAGTTCTAGTTTACAAAAACATATCTGGAAGAAGCAGTCTATTTTTTTCGAACTACCTTATTGGAGATTTTTAGAGATAAAACATAACATTGATGTTATGCATGTTGAGAAAAACATATGTGATAGTTTGATTGGAACTTTGTTAGACATAAAAGGAAAGACAAAAGATGGATTAAATGCTAGATTGGACTTGATATTAATGCGAATACGTTTGGAGTTTGCTCCCGCTGTGAAAGGAAAAAGAACATATTTACCTCCGGCTTGTCACACATTAAGCAAGATTGAAAAGATGAATTTTTTTCAGTGTCTTCATGGTATTAAAGTACCCAGCGGTTTTTCTTCAAATGTGAATAATTTTGTGTCATTGAAGGATTGTAAATTAATAGGTATGAAATCACATGATTGTCATGTGTTAATGTAACAAATTCTACCAGTAGCAGTGCGTGGTATATTACCGAAAGCTGTCAGGAAGACAATCATCAGGTTATGTAATTTCTTTAAATCCATTTGTAGCAAAGTCGTTGATCCAAATTTGTTAGATTTGTTGGAGAATGAAGAAACTCTTATTCTTTGTCAACTAGAAATGTATTTCCCACCCACATTTTTTGATATAATGGTTCATCTATTGGTTCATTTGGTGCGTGAGATAAGAATGTGTGGGCCTGTTTATTTAAGATGGATGTATCCTTTTGAAAGATATATGAAAATTTTGAAAGGATATGTTAAAAATCCTTATCGACCAGAGGCCTCTATTGTTCAAAAATATGTATCAGAAGAGGTGATTGAGTTCTGTACTGATTATTTGAATGAGGTGGAGCATATTGGTCTCCCTCTATCTCGACATATGACAGTTGACAGAGAAGGTAGAGGGGTTCGAGGCTTAAAGGTAAAGTTCATTCCACGTGATGAAGTGATGCAAGCACATTTATACATTTTGAACAACACAGATGAGGTTCAACCATATATATCCTCACATATTGCTGAATTAAAGTTACGATATTAGAAAAGAAATGAAAAGTGGTTGATGATTGAGCATAAGAAGACATTTGTTTCATGGTTTAAAGAGAAAGTCACCTCAGATATATCTGTATCAAAAACATTGAAGTGGTTATCAGGGGGACCATCTTTTAATGTGATCACTTGGTCTGGTTTTGATATCAATGGCTACACATTTTACACAAAAAACCTGGATGACAAGAGTACCGTTCAGAATAGTGGTGTGATGGTATTCGCTGAAGCAGTGCATTTTTCGAGTGCCAAAGATAAAAACCCAATTTCTGCATCAACATCATATTTTGGAGTTATTGAAGACATATGGGAAATTGATTATATTAAATTTCGAGTCACTATTTTTAAGTGCAATTGGGTTGATAGTAATAGTGGCGTGAAACATGATGAATATGGGTTTAAACTGGTTGATTTGAAAAGATTTAACCACAATGAGGAACCATTTATCTTGGCGACACATGCAAAACAAGTATTTTATGTCATTGATCCGTCGAATGATCAGTGGTCAGTTGTTTTGCAAGGGAAAAGATATCATTTGGCTGATGATGATGATTCTGATGATGCTAGTGATTTACATGAGCGTTATTCATCTATTATGCAATTTTCAGATGATTACAATGAGTATAAGACAGACATAGTGCATGCAGTACGTACCGATCATGATGAAGGGACGTGGGAAAACACTAAATTAGTCTCCTAATTTTTCTGGTAAATATTTATATTTTGTGTCTATTTTTAAAACTTACAAATGCATTCCTCTATTTTTACATATTTATTTTTCATTTCCTTGTTTCTAATTATTCAGTTTTCTAATGATATGCAGGTACCCAAAATTTCATTACACTTTCTAGTAGCAATGTCAAATACATATAGAGATGAGCAGTTACCGAGGTATATCTATTTTGACATATTATTAAATATTCAGTAATATACATATTTAATGAAATAAAACTGTTAATTTATTAAAAAAAATTGCAGGACTACTGATGCGTCCTCGGCGGAGGAGACTTCTCCAGTTACTACTGAAAAATCAAGTTTTCTAGTTGGTAAACGTGGTATTACACGTTTACCAAAACTATCAGTCGCTCGTGATGATAACAAATTACAAATCCGTTTTGATGATAATAATAATGCAGTTGGCCCAAATGCAGTTCAGTTTGTCAGTTATATAGCGATGCAGAGCCGTTGCAGGATTAGTATTTTATATCCTGATTGGAAGTCAGTGGACAGGACGGCGAAGCAACAGCTTTGGGAGGCCGTGATGGTAAAATATATTTATTTATTTATTTTCTCATTTTTTTAATATTATATAGTTTAAATGACATATTTAATTTTTTCAATTACAGATGACATTCAATTTTGAGGAAACCAAAGAAATTAGGAAAAGACATCTCTCTTTAGCGGCGGTTCGATGGAGAGATTTTAAAAACAAACTGACGAAAGATTATGTTTTTGGAAAGAGAAGGTTTGAAAGCCCATGTCTTAAGTATCCATATATAGATGAAGAAACATAAAAGCGATTTGTTGACAGTCGTCAGGAAGAGAAATTTCAGGTATTGTAATTGTTTTATATTTTAAAATTTATGCTATATTTTCCTTATTACTTATGTGTTTATTTTTATGTAACAGGCCTCCAGAAGATCTCATCAGGAGATCCAGTTGAAAAACGTATACCCTCATACTTTATCACGTGGAGGATACTCATATTTGGAGCAGAAAATTATTGAAGAAAAATTTGAAGCATTAAGAGATCGATCAAGTAGTGGTTCAGAAGAGGTCCAGTATGGTCCTCCATCTCCTCCCACTCGCCATGAGAAATGGAAACGAGCAAGAAGAAGAAAAAATGAACAATATCTTACAGACGAAGCTCATCAAGTGGCTGATAGAATTGTAAGTAAATATTAATTCTTTGTTAACAATTTTCCTTTTTTATAATTTATAAACACTAATATAAATTTTTTATTTTTCATTTCAGGATGAACTTCAGGAGAAAGAGACACAGGGCTCTTTTATCCCCGAGGGTAGGATGGATATCCTAGCCACTGCTTTGGGAAAGACTGAACACCCCGGCCGTGTTTGAGGATATCAGGCGGGTGTTAGTATTCGGAAGGTTTTTGGTAAGAGTAAGCAACCAAGAGACCCGGAAATCGAATCCTTAAAAGAAGAGCTGCAGGATATGAAACGGTCTATGGGTGATCAAATTCAAGCAGCAGTACAGAAGGCTTTATTATAACACTTGGCAAGACAGTCACAGTCTGCTCATCCTTCCGAGGTATATTATTTACTGTTAACAATTTTTCTTTTCTATAAATTATAAACATTGATATAACCTTTTCATTTTTCAACATTCTCAGCCTACTCACTCAGACTATCATGCCTCATATGCTTACCCAACACCGTCTGGGTAGCCTTCCGAGGTATATTATTTAATGTCATCAATTTGTCTATTTTATAAATTATAAACACTGATATAACTTTTTCATTTTTCAACATTCTCAGCCAACTCACCCGGACTACCCTGCCTCATCTGCTTACCCTGCCCCGTCTGCGCAACCATTTGAGGTATATTATTTTATTTAATTTTTAATCAATTTTTCTATGTTATAAATTTTAAACACTAATATACCCTTTTCATTTTTCTGACTTCTCAGCCTGCTCACCCTGACTACCCTGCCCCACCTGCTAACTTTGAGCCTCCACCTCCTCTATCGGATCGAACCTTATATTGTGAGTTGTTTGCGGGAGATCCTCATGTACATATTGTTGCGTTAGGACACGTGTATTTTTTGGGGGACTCGGTACATCATCAGCCTATGCATATGGGTCAGGTTAGAGTATCAGTACTTGTTATTATAGATCCTACTGCTCTACTACCATTTCCTACTGCGGAGATCACCAGTGTTGGGGAATGCATGGGCCATTTTTTACTTTGGCCAACTGCACTTCTTCGTTATATTTCACATGAGGTATGAGTTTTTTTAACTAGTAATTAGAAATGATTCCAAATTACTTATAATGTTTTCTGACATTTAACTTATATAGGAATATCTGAAAGCAAAAGAAACTGTACAAATGCAGCAAAATGTTCAGAAACAATCGGCTGTAGATACTTCTGATATTTCTTCTGGGTTGAAAAGATTATCTCAGTGCTCTTCTTCCTTGAATTTTATCTATGAGTTTCGGATAACGTCCGATATATGTGGAAGAAATTATAAATTGAGAATATTGAAAGAATATATCATGAATTTAGTTAATTTTGAAGAGATCGGGCTGAATGTGGTGCAATTGTTTTCCATGTAAGTAAATTGACGTTTGAATTGCTATTTCTTTAATAAAATATTGTTATGTCATTGACTAACTATATTTTCTTTTTAAATTAGGTATCTATACAGGATTCTTTTACAAAATGAAACTACAAGCATTTATAGCTTTATAGATCCAGAGTACATTTCCTTGGAAGTCAAACATGTGAAAAATGATGAAAGAGTTCAATATATATCCGAGAGATTATCACAAACAGAGATTCAGTGCTGGTTTTTTCCATTTCTTGATAAGTAAGAATATCAACATAATTTTGAACTCATGATCATTATAATGTCATTAATTATGAACTTTTTGTTTTATAGGGGGCATTGGATGTTAGGTGTATTTTGCCCAAATGAATGCACCTTATATTGGTTTTGCTCTTTATTAGGAAAAGTGCGTAAACCGTTTTCCAACTTATTAAACAGGTAAGTTGTTTTTTTATTTTTAGAAGTTTGTTATGTTTAATTTTAATTGTTTACACAAGTTTTATTAGTTCTTATATAAAAAAATACAGTTCATGGAAACATTTTACAAATGAAAAGAAACCAACGAAAATCAAATATGTGGAAGTACAGGTAATTAGTTTTTATATTTTTGTTATATATTGGGTTTCATTATTAGTTAAATGTTTTATAACTGCAGTGTCATCGTCAAAATGGAAGCGTTGAATGTAGTTATTATATTCTACGATTTATGTACGAGATAATCACAACTGGGGAAACTACTGATTTTCATAAGGTTAGTTGTATTAACTTTTTTATATATTTTCATCCACTTTCTTCTATTTATTAATTTCATATCATTCAATATTATTGTAGGTATTCATTGATTTACAGTCATATTCTCAATCTGATATGATTCATATTCAATCTACTTTTGCGGACTATTTGTTAAGTCTGATTAAGATTTGAGGTATGTATACTAATATTTATAAATAATAATATATATGGGTTTAAAAAACTAACTCTTATGATATATTAGGTGTTTGAACCTACTAATAATAAAATGAATGCTTCAACAATAACAAACAATGAGCATGTCATATATTTCAGGTACGTGTATTTTAATTCTGCTTTACTGAGTTTTCTCAAGTGCCTCTGCAAAAAATGTTTTATTGAATCTACTAATAATCAAATGAATCCTTCAACAATAACCAACAATAAGCATGTCGTATATTTCAGGTACGTGTATTTTAATTCAGAATTAGTTATTATATTTCTTTTCATTGTTATTTCTTAAAATCATTTGTCTGTACAGTGACAGATCTGTAGGGTGGTACTTGGATCATGAACATAGAGATTCGTATAGCGAAATAACATTCACAAACACTAAAAATTGTCTCCCTTGAATGCACAACAATATCTTCTAGGACTTTTTATTTTTTATGCAAATAAATATCGAAAAATGATTGCCGAGAAGCATATCACATAATACCTGAAACAACGCTTAGTGGGTTTGCACAAAGATAAAATAGAAGGCGTCAATTTTTAAGGTATGTTTCTTTATGTCTCTTCAATCTGCATTTGATTTCAATTTTCTAACCTATTTTTTTCACTCAAACTTATTTCTCTGTTATTCCATAACTTAAACAAATAACAATAGTGAATGGGTAATGCACGTCTATACAGAGCAAATATAAAAACCTGAGGTTGGGGGTGGTGGGGATCCTATGGTGAAAAGACACCCCCAACATCTTCAGTGGGGGAGGTGAGGAAGAGGTTGCATCGGCTGAGTGTTCCTGGAATTTTGATCAGGAGTCGTAACATTTCATTTTGGTAATTTACTTTGTGAAAAAATGAATGATTCAAATAAATTACACATTTTCATTTAATGTTTATTCATTGCACTAATATCTTGGATTGATTTTTTCACGCACATCTCCTTAGTTTCATTACTGTTTTGACAGGATTGGTGCTATCTATGGGAGGAAACTTACAATGATTGATACTGAGTATGGTTAGATTAAGAAAATGCACCATGTAGGTACGTGTATTTTAATTCTGCTTTACTTTGAGTTTTCTCAAGTACTTCTGTTAAAGCTGTTTAATTGTTTTTGTATACTTCGTTATTTTTTTTCAGGGTTCCGATTTGTTTGGAGGAGAAAATATATGTATTTTATTTAAAAAAAAAAAATTTACGGCGTCGGTTATTTTAAAAACCGATGCCGAATATTTTAAAAAAAAAATTATTTACGGCGTCAGTTTTTAGAAAAACCGACGCGGAGAATCCTGTTTAAATCGGTTTTCCCCGTCGGTTTTTAGAAAAAACGACGCGGAAAATCCTGTTTTAATCGGTTTTCCGCGTCGGTTTTTAGAAAAACCGACGCGGAAAACCGATATTTCGGCGTCGGTTTTATATAAAACCGACGCCGAAAACCTAGTCGACTATATTTTCCGCGTCGGGTTTTTAATGAACCGACGCGGAAAATAATGTCTAAATGTAGCTTCGGCGTCGGTTTTATAAAAAACCGACGCCGAAGCTCATAAGCGAATTATTTTTCGCGTCGGTTTCTATGAACCGACGCGAAAACTGTATTTTTAACGTCGCCTATAAAGACGTCGGTTTATAACCGACGTTAAAAATTAAAAAAAACCGACGCGAAAAAGTGTTTTTGCACTAGTGTAAATATTGGATACACTTATATTCAATGATGAGAGTGAGCTATGAAACTCATGGAGAACTCCATCACACATGGAAAATAGATAAAACAACCTTCCCTAAAACAACTTTTGATTCCGACCATCCTTAGTCTACTCCTTTAGAGTATCACCATAACCAACACAGTCTCACATCAATTCCACGTCCGAGTCTTCCCATTGAAAACCATCCACCTTCCACATTAGAGATGATTCCACTATCATTTAATAGAGGTAAAATCTAGAACCTAATTCTACTTAATTGATAATAATTACTAAAAGCTCTTCCATCACTTTCCAAGAATTCTCAAACTCCCAAAAAACATGTCCACCAAACTACCAAATTAGTAAATTAGTGACTATATTCCACTTTTCTAGGGTTTAGGGCATCTCAAAATCATAATCCAAGATAAAATATATCCACCTTATTGAATAAAGGTTCATATCCCACTGAAATAAAACACACATCAAAATATTATGGTTTGTGAAGACAAAAAAGTTATCAATGATAAGGTAATGTTTCTAAATATTTAAAAAAAAAACTAATTAAAACTCAAGGTTATGAGTGGAATAGTTAAAATCATGGGGTTGAAGCTTTTTAGACCCATAAAATATCACTCCCTATTTTTTCATTAAGACACATCCCAGGACTAGATGGAAAGTGTCACAAAAGACCCCAAACATCACCCCTTTCTATGGAAACTGAAGGATATGGGAACAAATAAAAATCTCCTTCAAGTAGAAAAAATCATTCCAAAACTAATAATGTAACACCATAAAAATTTATTTTAAAGGAATAATAAGCTTGATATCTTTCTCAACATGAAACACCAATCTTTAAGCGAACTACAATATACTATAAAAATATTTTTTATGTGACTGTTATAACATAACCATTAAATTAATGGTATTAATAAGAATAACCATACTATGAAAAATATTTATAAAGTTTTTAGATAGTTAAAATTTATTTATTAATTCATAAAATATAAGTACTCAATTTTTAGTCAATTCATTTTATGCTTCAAAAATATATTTTCTTCAGAAATGGTATTGTCACATTTTGTCCATAGTCATTATAATTATTTTATACCATTTTTAGAAATTTTATTTGAGGAAATTAATTTAATTTATTAAGTAAAAAATATAAATACAATCTTAGGGTGAATTTTTTGGATTTTCTAAAAATATTTATTTTTAAGTGAATAGTAAAAAAATACCGATTTTTATAAAATAATAATTTCTTTTCATTAAATCATGTATTTTAAAAGTACCATTATTTTTTTTTAATTTGATATTAAATTAAAATATAAATAATTTAATTTGATATAATATAATAATTTATATTGGAATAAAAATTATACTTGATTTTGGTATAAGATCATTTTTGGTCTTAAAAACACATTTTTTATAAAAACTGTTCTCCGTTACGTTTTTTGAATTTATACTAAAATTAATTCATGAAACTTGTAGAAATTTAATCTTGAAAAATGGATTATAAATTTTTAATTAGTAGGTTCAAATTTGGCATCCCTTTTATTTTTGGTCATTATGAATAGTAACCATGGTAAAGATCTATCACCTCAATAAGGGTAAAACAGGTAAAAGAGGGTTTAAACTATGGTATAAGGATTTAAAACCTATAAAACTTTTAGTTATCATATTATATGAGTGTATTTTGACAAAAACCATCATATATATGAAAATATTCATTTTTTTGTACTTTCCTTAGACTAACATTTATATCATTTTAAGAAAAGGATAAATACAAAATGTCACTATTTTGCTTTTAATTTGTATTATTTGTATTCATAGGGATAAAAATAAGTTATGAATGATTATAAAAAAGATTAATTTGACCATAAATTAATTATTTTTTTTATTCTGATTTTTTTTTTTAATTTTGGTGATTGTATAATTATTTTAAATGCTTAAGAAATGCTAACTTAATGCTTGTTCAAATAGTAGAAAAAATATAGTAAATGATTTTAAAAACATTAAAAGAAATATGTTTTAAAAAAAGGTTTTAAATTAATTTTATGGTTAATAATAATATATAATTATTTTAAAACAGTTTATATTCGAAATCCATTTCTATTTTCATGACTTTAAAGATAAATTAAATAAATAGTCCCAAAAATGAATTTATTGATATTTTATTTTAAATAATATTTTTTTAAATGATTTAAAAATTTAAAAAATATTTAAATAGGACATTTGGGGTTATAAATAGTTTAAAATTTCATCCATGGACCATTTTGAGCCACTTTTCACCGTATAATTAAATTTTTGACCCTTAAAATCTAAAAAATGTTTTACAATTATTAAGGTTAAGAAGGGTTATCAGTTGGGTTAAACTAAGAATAATGTTTAAAATGTAACATAAATATATATGAATTTTAATTATTGAATTAATTTAGACCTTATAATTTAATAACTTATAAATTATTTCCATTTAGTTCTAATTTACATTATTATGATATATATTATATTTAAATATTTTACGTAATTCTAAGTGTGTCCTTTCCCTCACTTATAAAAAAGAACCTACTATTATCCTTTATTAATAGAGTTTTAAGACTCTATATCATCAAATACCTACCTTAATACCTTTATATATTCCTTCCCCATTTCCTAGTGCTTATGGTTTTACCCTAATACTAATCTTGCAATACTTAAGGTGTAATCCAAATGAGGTCTCTCAAAGAAGAGGTAATCATCTTACCTGACTATTTAAAACTTTATTTCTTATTCTAATTACCATAAATATTATTTATATATCATAAAATAATTTATATAGCATAATAAACATATTTATATTTTATTATGTTTACATGATAAAAATTTTCCACCCTTTTTCCATCAAATGGGAAAATGAAAGTATTGCTCTTATATACGTATGAACTACCATCTCCACGAAGCAATATGATTCATTTTCAATCACCACCTCACATGGATATTTATAATGATTTATTTAATTAATATATATTATATTTATGATATAATTATAATTATATAATTATTAAATATTATTTATGTTTATTTACTTCTTTTTGTCAAGAAATGAAAACAATGTTCATGAGTACGTATGGACTACCGTCTATATGAATGTTGTAATTCATTTTTACATATTTTACATTTATGAGTGATTATAAATATATATATATATAATGAATATATATAATATAAATTACATTATTAGCATTATATTTTTTGTGTAACTATGATCAAATTTCAAGGACCAGAACTCTGTAAGCAAAATATTCATGAAAAATAAAACCGTTAACACCCGGAAATGAGTATTCTAATAAATAATTATTAATAAATGGGTGTTAAAATTTTATAAGTGGAAAATATATGATATTATAAGTATTCAAATGGTTTTTATATAATTATAATAAATATTAATTTATTATATATGTTTTTAGAGTGATTATGAATCAATTCGGATATAAGGTAAGGGTTTCTCATCTCACTTTTGTTTTTGTGAGACATATGCTATATTCACCACTTATTTCTTTCATGTGGTGTATAAAATGAAATTTTGATATTATATACCATGAATAATTTTATATTCATGTTATTTGAAGTTTCATTTGAAATTATTTCTTTCATAGGGGTTATGATTCAAAAGTTACCAAAGTGGTAAGAGTTTTTTGTTACAATCTCACTTTTTACCAAGATTGTTCACTATTAAATTTTTGATGATGAAATTATATAATATATATCTAAAAAAAATATTATTTATTTTATTATCCTCTAGTTATTTATATATATTATAAGGTTTACTTTCCTTTTTTTCTCTCTAATTATTTAAAATTATGGAATAACATTTTTAAGGAAAACAGATTTTGTTTTTTATTCGATTAAGAATATTTTTATTCAATGTATATATTTTCATTGAAATGTTTTCAATATTATAAAATGAATAATTAAATTCATTTTTACCCATGTTTTAATTTCTATAATTTTTTTAAAAAAATTAATCTTCTTGTTATTTTTTGAACAAGGTACTTTTTATCCATGATGTTAACAAAATATTTATTTTAACATTTACTGTATGAACAAAATTTCTTACCATAATAACTATTTTTTGATTTGAAGCTTAATTTACAAGTTTCCATGGTTATTTTTTAAAAAATCCCTTAATATTTTGGAATTTTTTATATTTTAAATAAGTGTTTTTAAAATGAAAAGTGTATTTTCCTCAAAAAATGTTCCAGTGGTCTTTTAAAGGTATTTTCCTCTATAAAACATCCATAAATGTTATTTAGGATTCACCTGAGAAATGTTTGAATGATAAAATCTTTACTAACTCTTTTTATGGTATATGGTTATGATTATAATATATTTATGAAACCCATTTTATTTTCTATGGGTTAATCTATGTTTAAATGATAATTTTTATTCATAATATTATGGAATACATATGAATGGATTATGTGAAGGGTGGGAATGTTATAGAACTCCAATAAATTGAGTAATGATTAATGTTTATGATCTCAATGGGTACATAAAAGGTTATCCCAATCTCAAAATAGTGTATATAGAAGGTTATTCCAATCCCATAGCACGTACATGGGTTGTTATCCCAATACTAACATGTGATAAATTCCTTGGTGGGTAGCCTTGATATAATATTTCTATGATTATGATTATACAACACATTTTATGACAACCTACATGATATGTTATTTTACTTATGATATTATCTCATGAATCATGATATTTAATTCTTCTATGATTCATGTATTATGATCTGCTAAATCTTCATGTCATGATTATGATATATGAATTATTGGGTACGTATTTTAAATTTTAATATCAAGTTCTGATACCCTTATTCTCATTATATTATTACATATGACCATTCATTTATATATCCCATATTTAACCTTGTTGAGAATATGAGCTCACACTTTCCTATGATTAAATTCCCTTGGTTATGATGAAAGGTTCTAAGTAGGGTATGTTTAAGAATTTTACTATATGAGAAGAACTTTATGGTATATGTTGAATATATTTCACAAAATAATTTGATTATATATTTTGTTTTCAAAGACACAAAACCTTTATGGTTATTGTGTGTGTATTTTTATGATATGTATTTAATATTCATCTAAAATGATGTAATATTTCCATATGAAATATTTGGGTTACTTCATTTGGTACCAGAGTAGGGTTTATTTATTTTTAGCTATTATGATTAATAATCTTTTTTGAAAACCCTAGGGATAATACTTAGTATAGTATAATATCCTAATGTTTTATTAAAGTTGATATTATGTTCTTTTCCAAGAAAATAAATATATGTCTACATATTGGAAAGTGAATTCATCTTGACACTAATAAACCTAGGGGTAATAACTCTAAAAGGGATAAATTGGGTATTAACTTGATCATCACCGGTGCATGATGAGTGGGAATAAGACTGTACTCCTAAATAGACACTCCTTAGGGATATTCTTGGGTGAATTCACATTTTATTCATGAATAATTATGAAGGATTTGATTATATAATGACCATTGGTGACCTTGTTTAAACCTATGGTGTCATAGATTGAAAATAATATGTCATGATTTATACATCCTAAAATTATTTTCATGATTATATGATTTCTCACTATGATTTTTGTTTCTCACAATATGTTTTTTAGCTTTATTCAAAGGGTGTAACTAAGAGGAATCATGTTAATGCCAAATCTGATAGAAGATTCAGTGATTATTCTCATTATCAACCAAATGAAACCAGATATGGAATGATAAATAATGTGATTATGACAAACCATTTAACTCAATATAATATTAACAACCTGAACATAGGTGAGTTTCCGAATGAACCAAATAAGATAAAAATGTATTTTCATGAAAACCATGTTGTAAAGAAGATTCGTCTTCGAATATATTGAGAATTTGGGAAGAATCATATAGGTAAATGTATCAAAGGAATAAGAAAATGTTTTTTTGTGAAAAAGAAGGGCATAAAATATATAATTTCCAAGAAAAAATAAAAAGTTTGATAGAGGGAAATAAAGTACATTCTAAGGTTCTATTTACAGTCTAATGTATCATATGTGGGATAACTTGGGAATTATCTAAGTCAATGACCTAACCAAAGGGATAAATAATAGACCAAGGAAGATCATATAATATTACAATCATTAAGATGTAATTATTAAAGTTTTTATATATTGGGATAAAGAATTATGTTTTATAATTGTTTATTAATGATATTTTGGTTTTAAGAATCTCGAAACATATAAGGATTGTTCTATAATAGTTCTTATTTTAGAATTGGAGAGAATATGTTGAATAATACCGATAACCTAGAAAATCGATTTAGTAGTAAGGTTATATATTTTTTTGAGAACACATTATGGGGGGATAAATAACCCTTAATATATTACTAATGATGAGATAATAATGTTTAGTTGGAATAAAGTGATTATTGATATTGGTAAAGTAAATTTGATATTATTAGTGACCTTGAAATTGATTAGTGAATTAATAAAAAATATATTTATGTTATATTTCATGATGTTTATTTATTTTTTATATTTATATAATATATTTGAATGTTAATGATTTTATTTTAATAATAAAGATAGTGTTAATTTTTGGAATCATAATTCTTTTCATTAAGGATTTATATTAATTCAGGTTATTATCATGTTTTAGGAGAATATATGATTAATGTATTCATGTGGTTTTTATGCGATATTATGAGATAATTTATGTTGTTTGGGGATTAAATTAAAATTGTTTTTAGAAAATCTGTGATCAAATTTTTCTAATTTTTTGGGGTTTTGAATACTGGTTAAACATTATTTTAAGAATAGTGATAGTAGGAATAACTTTTCATACTTTTATAAATCTTATGGTCTATTGGGATTTTATTTTAGTACTTAAAGAATGAAAAATCCATCATGAATATTTATATGAAATGAATATAGGGCGAAAAAATGATAAAAACATCACCAAAGGATTAAATTACATTTATGTATTTGAAGAAATAAATTAAATGTTTTTACTTATATTTCATGGTAAAATACTTCCTCAATTATAGGAATATAATATTAAAATTGAAAATGTTTTTTGAAATTCACTTATGATTAATTAATGTTCCCCAAAATTTATGGTGGGGTAGAAAGGGTTTGGGGTTTAAAGATATAGACCCTAGTATCCCAGATCCAATGCCTTACTTTATTACATTGTTATAGATATAATATTCAAACCCTAAATGACTGAACAGTTTATTAGTATTGAATAATTAGATCCATACATGGTACTATTATTACTATGGTGAACAATTATAAAACATAAAAAAGTAAAATAATTGCATCATTAAAATTATTAAAACATTTCAACTTCATATCTTGGGAAAAAGAGAACAAATAAAAGGGTCGTCTCAAATGATTAGTAAGGGTTAAATACAAAAGGATATTTCATGAATCAATAATAAATGAAACATAATAAATATGGAGAGGTATATATATAACTTTAATACATTATATTTAATAAAAAACTTTTCAATCATGAGAGGTTAAAGAATAATCATTATGGAAATGTAAATGGTTAGAAACAAATTACTTTTAATCAATAACTCGAGCTCAATATGAATACACAGAAAATATCATAGTGAAAATCACATGGATAATAATGGATGAAATTTTAATGAAGTAAATGTTTAATAATTTGGATTCCATGATCTCATGAATCATGGTACCTCTACCTTCATGGGCATTTAAAATATAGTTTAATTATTATGGTTAAAAACCCATTTAATTTGGCCAACATTTTCTTCTCATGAGACTATCGATGCATCGAGGGGCCATTTATAACTAGGAACCACTAATGTATGCATGTAAAAAACATTCCTCAAATATCTAAATGATTTATTTAATTCATGAATCAATATTCCTTATCAAAAAATATATGTATTGATTGAAAGATACAAATTTAACATTATTTCCCTAATTAATCAAATAATTTTCAATGTAAACACCATATTAAAAATTGGTATATGGATTAAGAAATAATCATATGCATGATGCATGAAATATGGATATTTAATTAAATATTTAATTATAAATTATTATAAATAAAAGGGTAGTATATACACCATAAAGAATAAAATAGGTGCATAACATAAAAAATATGCACCAACGGAAGAAAATTGAGACAAAGTTTCTTACATGGATCATATTTCTAATAAAATGAATAGATTATGTGTATTAACTATAAATAAAAATAAAACAAGTAGAAATAAAATATAATATAATAAAAATTAATTTTACACATAACCTTAACATGATATAATGAATGAAATAGAAGTTTAACCCAAAGAATAAAAATTGAGTTAAGAAATCCCTTACCACTTTGTAATATGTCGAATTGTATGCCCAAAAAAGAAATATTTATAAAAATAAACATTGAATACAATGAATATAAATTGATTAATTACATGGCATATCAAATGGTGGTATACATACACCACACTCAAGAAATAAGTGGTGAATAAGGCATATCTCATGGAAATAAAAGTTAGATGAGAAAAGATTACCACATTGTAATCAATAGAACCGTATGTCACGTAAAATTAATTATTATAAAATGAAACATTTAATAAAATAAATATAAATATATTTATCATATTATATATTAAAGGTACGCATTTACACCACACATAATAAATAAGGGTTGAATAAGGAATATCTCACATAAATAAAAAGTGAGACGAGGAATCCTTACCTCTTTTCTGAAAGTGTTATGAATTTGTAATTAATGTACTTGATAATAAAATAATATTCATTAATTAGTTAATTTAGAACATATTAAAAAACTATTTTATTTATTATAATTTTATTAAGTTCATTTATGGCCATTTTTATGATTTATAATGTTTTGTTCTTGGACTATTCGTTTCATGGTTTTATGGTCGGTTCCCATGTGTATGATTATGAGAGTTCTTGTAAAATGGAAGGAAAAATATAGAAGTGGAATTAAATTGTATTAATATACTTATATTATTTTAAATGGTCCCATATATCAATTTTGTTTACATTATTTTGGTTTATTAGATAAAACGTTAATGAAAAATGATTAGTTCATTTTGGCAGTTTATATGACCATCATGATCTAGTATCGTTTTATTTAATATTATGCTTATCTAAAAGTTAAATAAAATAAAATAATTTTTAATAAACATATTATAATATTTTTTAACCATAAAATGGTTTTATGACCAGAATTGAATGTGGTAATGAAAAACAAAAAATCGTCATCCACGAAGGCGGTGAATCGACACCTCACAGATGACGTTTTCATTTTTATAATTAAAAGGAGAGGATAAGAGATTTAATGATGGATATTACATTAAAAAAATATAATTATAGTAAATATATCATACTATAGTTACCATGCCACTTTTTGTAGGGGAGGTAATGATAAGATAAGAAAAGAAAAGAAATTAAAAGAGAAAGAAGGAGAATTTTACCTCTCGAATATTGTCTCCTTGGGAACTTCCTTAAGACACTTGGATTTGGTATTTTTGTAAGAAGATAAAGTCTTAGACATGTGTAAGAGGCTTGGGAAGGTATTTGGGTAAAATTTAGACATGATTAAATACTTATAAGGTGTGAGGGGAAGGGGTGGTATTTATAGTGGGCGGAGAGGGGTGTTTTTGATTATTTTATTTATTTATTTATTATTATGGCTCAAGACTATCAATAGTGTTGATTATTATGAATAAGTTCAGTAAATAGTTCATATGAGTTTTAAATAATTGTTCATTACATTATAAATGACTCAAAAATTCATGTATTTGGCTTAAAATAATAAATAGCGTAAATTACCGTATTTCACTATTCACAAAATATTCAACTATTTTAGTAAAATACCAAAAATTAACCCTAACCATTTTTCGATGTGTATATTTCAAAAATGGACTCCATTTTATGAAAATAATTTTTTAAATATGATAAATTTATTTTTTAATTAAAGTCATTATTTATTTTAAAAATACCGATTTAAAAATTACAACTGATTTTATAACACTTTAAAAAATTAATTAAAGTCTCATAAAAGTACATTATTATTATTATAAAAAATCAAAATATTAATTTATGAATATATTTTATGAAAATAAATTTTCTTTTAAATCATTATATTAATTATAAAATTTTAAATAAACATTTATATTTCACAAAAATATAAACACTTAATTTATCTTTAAAAAAAAATTTATTTACTTATTCCATAATATAAATATATCATATTTTCATTTATGAGATACCTAAATTTTATTTATACATTTTATTATTATAATAGCTATTTTACTGTTCTGAAAGGTCACATTACTATTTTGACAACCATGTTAATATTTAATAGTATATCACTATTAGTTTATGCTCAGTGTTGCATGCAATGTAACCTATCGAATAAATTGAATTTATTTTGAAAAATACATACTGTAAAATATTGGGGTGTTATATTATTCCCTCAAAAAATTTCATCCTCTAAATATTTCATGAATATTACCTTCTAAAAAGACATGGGTGGTCCTTCTTCATAACATTCTTAGGTTTCCATATTGATTCTTCCATTTTATGGTTTCTCCAAAGAACTTTTACCAATTGTGTTGTCTGATTTCTCAATACTTACTATCTAGTGTCAATAATCTCGATAGACTCTTAATAGTAAGAAAAATCATGTCCTTGTTCTATTTCTTCATATGTGAATACATGTGTTGGGTTAGACATGTACTCCTTTAACAATGATATGTGGAACACATCAAGAAATTTGGAGAGACATGATGGCATTACTAATCAATAATCTACATCTCCAATTATTTCTAGAATTTTTAATAGTCGAATGTTTGTGGGATTTGTTTCCCTTTCTTATTGCACCTTATGACACCCTTCTATAGATATAATTTCAAAAATACATGATCTCCCACTTGAAATTTTAAATCCTTTATCCAATTGTCAACATAAATATTTTTCATAGTTTGAGCTACTTTAATATAAGACTGAATAGTCTTTAACTTTTTCATTGTTTCTTAAATAAATTCCAAGCCTTTAATTTTCCTTTCACCAACTTCATCCCAACAAGTTGGAGTATGAAATATCTTTCCATATAATGCTTTATATGGTGCCATTTGAATACTTTAATGTAAACTATTATTGTAGTAAAACTATAACAAATGTAAATACTAATCCCACATACCTTGAAAGTCAAGTGAGAATGATCTCAATATGTCTTACGATTTTTGAATAGTCCTTTTAGATAGTTCTTTGGTTTGAGGATGGAAGGAAATGCTCAAATAAAGCTCAGTATCTAGAGCCTTCTGAATAATATTCCAAAATTTTCATGTAAAACATGGATCTAAATAAGACACAATTGATAGAGATTCACCATGGAGTCTTAAAACCTCATTAATATAGAGTATTTCTAGGTGCACGAGTGGTAAATCTTCTCTTATAGCAATAAAATGTTCTGATTTTGTAATACGATTAATAATAACCAATTTCGTATCATTTTTTCTAGGCATCCTTAGTAGTACTATTATAAAGTCCACCATAATGTCACCCCACTTCCACATAGGAATAGTTAAATGTTTCATAACTCTTATAGGACCCTATCTCTCATCCTTTATTTGTTAAAAAACTATGCATCTAGACACATAGTCAATAATTTACCGGTTCATATTATCCCACAAAAAAATGTTTCTTCAGATATCTATACATATTGGTACTACCAGGGTGTATAGAGAAATTTGAGTAATGAGAATCATATATTAGTTCCCTTTTTTAGCTGAGGTATCATTGGAAAACAAAATGTTTTTCCAAATTTCATAATTCCATCCTCATACACAAAGTCTTCCAATTTTCCATACTTAATGACTTTAATTGTTTTTGAAAATTATCAGCATTAGATTAAGAACTTTTTTATATTCTCTAGTAAATATGGTTTAACAATAATTTGAAAAAGGAGTGATGCATCTCCTTACTTAACAATTACCATATCCATATTTACTAAATCCCTGAACATGATATATTTCTCAATCCTCACTTTGGTCAAAACTCCATGATCTTTCCTACTCAATGCATCAGCTACATTATTTTCTTTTTCTATGTGGCAGTGTATTAGGCAATAATAATTATTGAGTAACTTGATACATCATATTTTCCTCATGTTGAGTTCTTTCTGTGTAAATATTTATTTCAAAATCTTGTGATCCATATACATCTCTCATATTTCACCATATATATAGTGTCTCCATATCTTTAGATAAAATATTACAGATTCTTACTCAAGATCACGAGTTGAATAATTTTGTTCATGAATCTTTAACTGAACTGATGTATATGCAACAACTTTATCATTTTTTATAAGGAAACAACCCATTAATTTCTTTGACACAACACTGTATATAAATGTTACAGTCAAAATAATATAATTGACTAATTTTATCTTCAATTATTCAAAACATTATGCACATTATATTGTCTATACAAACTTGACCCCTTTACTTGTGATTTGGGTTAATGGATTAACCAATCGAGCTTTTTTTTTGAAAGAAATGTAGATAGTAACCTACTAAACCAATGAAAATACACACCTTGGTTATGTTTGCTTATTTTTGTAGGCCATTATTGGACTACCTTTATCTTCATAGGATCAATAAAGATTCCATACTTATAGATAATATAGAAAATAAAAAAAATCTTAAAGCCATAATTCACACATGATAAATTTTCCATATAAATATTTCCTCTTGAGAGTCTAAGGAATGATACACCAGTGATTCTCATGGTCTTCATAAGTTTTATAATAGACCATAATATCATTAATTAATACCACAAATAAATATTCAAGATGTTCCTTTAATATTATGTTCACCAGATCCATAAAAATAATGGTGCATTAGTCAATCCAAATGGAATTAATATAAAATCATAATGTGCATACCTTTTCTAAAAACATGTCTTCAAAATTTCATTATTCTATACTTTCAATTTAGGATATAAATAATCATGGTCAATCTTCTTAAAACATTGAGATATGTGAAGTTGATCAAATAAATCATCAGTGCGAGGTAGTGGACACTTGTTCTTTACCATAATCGCATTTATTTCTCTATAATAAATTCACAAACTCATGGATTTATCTTTATTCTTAACAAAGGGAATATGGGATCCCCATGGAGAAACACTAGGGTGAATAAACCCCTTATTACTCAACTCTTCTAGTCATTTCTTCAGCTCTACTAATTCCTCATTGGCCATTATATAGGGAGTCTTTGGTATTTTTTTTGCATCAGGGATTAAATCAATGGAAAAAACAAACTTCATGCTCTAGAGGGTGTCTAGGTAATTCATCTGGAAATAAATCAATATATTACTATAAAATAGGTATATACTCAATTTCAAGATTACAATTTTCACCCCTTAATGCAGTTTTATCTTCCTCCCCAAGAATTTTATTCAATAGATTTTCTAGGAGTGGATCTATATAAGAATCTTATGATGAAGTTTATGCTCTAAAGATAATAAATTCTACATCTTTCTCATAAATTTTAATTTCCTTATTCTTGTAATAAATTTTCACATCATATTTTAAAGAAAGTCCATATGAAGGATTCTATCAAAGTCAACCATGGGTATGATGATAAGGTCGGAAAATAAAGCATATTTATATTGCATAATGGCGGCTTCCCAACATAACTTTATTGAAATGGGAATTGCCTTTAGAGTTTAAACTAACAACTCCCTTATTAAATAAAATTGGAAATATCTAATTATCATATAAAACTAGATAGATATAAAAGAGTTTGATGATCTAGAATCAAATAAATAATTGGATAAATTTAAAGATATGATTAAGGAACCAACTACAACATCATTGGGTACTTTTAACTTAGCTGTAGTAATGGAATAATCTTGTATATATACTTTTGGACTCTTCTATGGTAGATTTACATGGCTCTTGAGACATTGGTTTAAATAATGCCCCATTTCTTTACAATTGACGTACTGTATATCACAAGTTTGTTTCCCCTTGAACTCATGAGATAGATAACCCTTGTCTCCTCACTTGTAACACACATGAGTTCACTTCAATAATTTTCCCAAATGTTTCTTCCCATAATTTTCCCAAAATTGAAAACACTTCATTCCCCTATTCTTCTTTGGTACTTTACCTTTATCATGGTTCACAAACACTCTATTCTTCTCTTGATTTTACTTGGACATATAGGATCTAGAAAATTAATTCTCTATTTTGATGCCAATTAATACCATTTCATTATATGATGAAGATATTAAAGAATCTAATGACCTTAGGATAATTAGATTAATACCTTCAAATAGATGATCAATATTGGTTTTTGAATCATGTATGTAATCTGTAACATACCTAGATAGTATTGTGAAGGTATCCTCATGCTATACAACACACTCTTCTTCCTTTTTATTTAAGATAAGGATTTTCTCTTTATTTCAGTTTGTTTATCATGAGGGAAATATTTTTTTGAAGAATGTTTATTTAAAAGTTCTCAATTCCATTTATTACATTCATCTTCCTCCTTAGTATTCTGGATCAATGACCACCATTAATCAACATCTCCCATGAGAAAATATATCGCTAGTACTATCTTTTCCCATTAATCACATCCTAATGAAAGAAATATATTTTCAAGGGACTTGATCCATGCTTAGATAACACTAAATAAATAGTCTGACTAAAAGATAGGGGATTCTTCCACAAAAAACGACCCAACATAGGTGTAGTATGGTTATTCATTATAACCTGAGTAAGCTCTCCTAATATGGTCATGATATACTCAACTACAACACTAAATGTATTGAATTTATCAGTGGGGAAATCCCTACATTGTTTTTGGGTATTGATTTGTTTCCTTTCATTAGGACCCATCACTAAATAATGGTATAAATAAGTTAGCCTATAATCATTATGGGAATTGATCCAAAAAATAAAAATTATTTTAATGGTAAAAGTTGTTAAATACTATAAGTAATTATAATAGTTATCAAATTGGTTATTTTTATTTTAAAATATAGTTCCCATGGTTTCTACTAAACTTGATCTGATACCAAATGTAAAGACATAGACCCTAGTATCCTAGAGATGGTGCCTTACTTTATTACATTGACATAGATACAAGATTCAAATAACCAAGAACCAATAAGTTTAGTATTATTTAAGAACTAGATACATACATGGTACCCTTATTACATTGGTAAAAAAAAATATAAAACATAAAAATTGAAAATAATTGAATCCTTGAACCCATTCAAACATTTCATCTTTATATCTTGGGGGAAAGAGAACAAATAAAAGGGTGAGCTCAAATTCTCAGTAAGGGTTAAATACAATAAAATATTTCATGAATCAATAATAAATGAAGCATAATAAATATGGAAAGGTATATATAAAAATTAAATACATTAAATTTAATAAACAAATTTTTAATCTTGATAGGATAAGACATAATCATTACGGCAATGTAAATGATTGGAAACAAATACCATTTAATTAATAACTTAAGCACAATATGAATCCCCAAATAATATAATAGTGAATATCACATGGATAATAATGAATGTAATATTAATGAAGTAAATTCTTAATAATTTTGATTCTATGATCTCAAGAATCATGGTACCTCTACCATCAAGACTATTCATAATATGGTTTAATCATTATGGGTAAAAACCCATTTAATTTGGATAAATTTGTAATTTCATGAGTCTATCGATGCATCGAGGGGCTATTTATAACCGAGCCCAACCCATGTATGTATGTACAAAAATTACTCAAATATAAAAATGATCAATTTAATACATGAATTAAAATTCCTTATAAAAAATATCTATATTCAGTGAAAGATATAGATTTGACATTATTTCCCTAGTCAATAAAATAACTTTCAATGTAAACACCATATGAAACATTTATATAAGAATTAATAAATAATCATATCAATGATACAAGAAATATTTATATTTTATGAAATGTTCAATTATTAATGATCGTAAATAAAAGGGGTATTATCTATACCCTATAAAATAAAATAGGCATATAACATCAAAAATATTCATTAATGGATGAAAAGTGAGACAAAGTCCCTTTCAAGGATAATATCATTAATCAAATGAATATATTATGTGTATTAACTATAAATCAATATAAAAAGTGTAAATAAAACATAAGATACTCAAATTTAATTTTACACATAACCTAGCATGACATAATCAATGAAATAAAAATTTAACCCAATGAATGAAAATTGAGTTAAGAAATCCCTTACCATTTTGTAATAAGGCGAATCATATGCCCATAAAAGTAATATTTATCAAAATAAAAATTTAATATAAGGAATAGAAAGATATTCATGATAAGATATATCAAATGGTAGTATACATACACCACACACAAAAAATAAGTGATCAATAAGGCATATCTCATGGAAATAAAAGTGATATGAAAAAACCATACCACTTTGTAATTAGTAGAACTGCATTCCCCCTAAAATTAATGATTATTAAATGAAAAATTGAATACCATGAAGATAAATAGATTAATGATATGATATATTAAAGGTTATTATGTATACCACACACAAGAATTAAGGTTTAAATAAGGAATACCTCACCGAAATAAAAAGCTAGATGAGAAATCCTTACCTTATGTCCGAAAGCGTTATGAACTTGTAATTAATATCCGAGATAATAAAATTATATTAATTAATTAATTAATTTATAAAATATTAATCATATATTTTATTTATTATAATTTTATTAATTTCATTTATGTCCATTTTTGATGTGTTATAATGTTTAATTTCATTGTTCTAGGAGCATTCATTTCAGGGTTTTATGGACAGTTACATTGTGTATGATTATGAGAGTTCTTTTAAATTGAAAAAAAACTCCATAACTGGAATGAAATGTCATTAATAGAATTCCAAGATTTTAAATGTTCCCATATATAATTTTTTCTCTAACAATTAGGATGATTCATTAGATAAAACATTAATGAAAAATGATTAGTTTATTTTGGCGGTTTTTATGACCATCATGAACTAGTATCATTTTATTTAATATTATGTTTATATAATGGTTATAGAACATTAAATAAGTTTTAATAAAAATATTAAAAAAAAATTAACCATAAAAATTATTTTATGACCAACATTAAATGTGGTAATGAAAAAGAAAAACTCGTCATCCATGAAGGTGGTGAATCGACACCTCACAGATGGTGTTTTCATTTTTAGAATCGAAAGGAGAGGAGAAGAGATTTAATGATTAATATTAAATTAAAACAATAAAATTATATTAATACATAATACTGGAGTTACTATTCCACTTTTTATATGGTTGGTGAGGATCAGAGAAGAAAAGAAAAGAAATTAAAAGAGAAAGAATGAGGATTTTACCTCTCGAATATCATCTCCTTGGAACCTTCTTAAGTCATTTGGATTTGGTATTTTGGTAATATCATAAGGTCTTGGATGTGGGGAAGAATATTGGGAAGGTATATTTGAATAATTTAGATAATATTACAGTCTTATATGGTGTGAGGAGAATAGGTGGTGAGTGGTGGTATTTATAGTGGGAGAAGATGAGTGTTTTTGATTATTTTATTCATTTTTTTATTATTTTGGATCAATAATATCAATAGTCTTGATTCTTATGATTAAGTGTATTAAATAGTGTAAATGATTTACAAAAAATGGTTTCTTACGACATCCATGTCTCAAAAATTCATGTATTTGGATTAAAATGTTAAATACTATAAATTATCGTATTTCAATATTCACAAAAATTCAACTATTTCAGAAAAAAACCAATAAATTTACCCTAACCATTTTTCAATGTGTAGATTTAAAAAATGGACTCTATTTTATGAAAATTATTTTTTAGATTATATAAATTTATTTTTTAATTAAAATAATCATTTATTCAAAAAATAATGATTTAAAGATTATAGCTGATTTTATGAAACATTGAAAAATTAATTAAGGTCTCGTAAAATTATATTATAATTATAATACAACAAAATATTAATTTATGAATGTATTTTATGAAAATAAATTTTATTTTAAATCATTATAGTAATTATAAAATTGTAAATAAAAATTTACGTTTCACAAAAATACCAACACTTAATTTATCTTTTTTATAATATTTATTTACTTATTCTGTGATAAAAATATATTATATTTTCATTGATGATATAACTAAATTTTATTTATATATTTATATGTGAGGTTATTATTTTAATGGTCATTTTACTTTTCCTAATGGTCACATTATTATTCCAATGATCATGTTAATATTTAATAGTATATCAAAGTTCATTTAAGATCAATGTTTCATGCAATGTAAGCTATCGAATAAATTAAATTTATATAAGAAGATACATAACATAAAATATTGGGGTAATATATGAGAGTGGGGGTTTGGGTCTAGTCACAGGGTCAAGTCCTTAAGCTTTCATGTTTACAACAATTTTCTTCTATGCATTGTGTTCTATAGTGGCAAGTATAATCAACCGATTATTTCTGATTAATTGATGTTCTTTTCACCCATCATTGATTTATAGTTTTATGGTAATTAAATTTATAATAAATATGTTATATATCACTATTTATTATTATTTAGAAATTATATTTCTCATCCATGTTGATATTTTCACTTCCCTATAATGTTCTCCTTATATGGGAACCCAATTATGTGTGATTTTAGGTTACCTTTATGTTCACACTTCCACTTTTCAAAGGAATTTTTATTATCCCTTTTTATGATGTGGGTTTTCAAAAATGGTATTTTCTAATATTAAAACTTTTAGTACTGATATAGAAATTACCAGAATAAAATTTATTTAAGTGGGGGGGTTGGAGAATGTAACACCCCAATTTTTTTTTAAAATAACAATAATATCAATAAATTTCTTAACATGCAACATCAAACATTAAACAAACTATGATATACTATAAAAATATTATTTAAATGTGATAATTATAACCTAAATATTAAATTAGAGTTATGAATATGAATAATAAATTTGTTTAAAGTTTTAATATAATGAAAATTTATTAATTAACTCATAATAAATAAGTACTCAGATTTCAGTAAAGTCATTTTATGCTTTCAAAATATAATTTCTTCAAAAATGGTTTTTTATTTTATTTTGTGTAAAGAAATTATAATTAATTTATATAATTTTTAGAAATTTTATTTGACTAAATAAATTTAAATTTTAAATAATTATTCCAATATTAACTTAAGGTGAATTATTTGGAATTTTCTAAAAATATTGTTTTAAGTGAATATTGAAAAATACCATTTTTTGTAAAACAATCATTTCTTTTCATTAAATAAAGTAATTTAAAAGTTAAAATGTATTTAAAATTTAATATTAATTTAAATTATGTCTCATTTAATTATAAAAAACCTAGTTAAATATCTATTAATAAATACGATACATTATTTTTCTATAAGTTAATTTTTGGGCTTAAAACACATTTGTTCTAAAAACTATTTTTCATTGAATTTTACATATTTATACTAAAATCGTTTCTTGACACTTATATAAATTAAATATTAAAAATTTTATTCTATATTTTTAATCAATAGGTTCAAATTTTTTAAATTTTTTACTTTTATTTTTGGTCATTATAAATAGTAACCATGATAAAGATTTGTCACCTTGCTAATGAAAAAACAAGTTAATATAGATTAAAACCATTGGATAGGTATTTAAAATATATTTAAAACTTTATTTAATCCCATTGTATGATTGATTTTCATAAAAATATAACCTATATATATTAAAATATGGTAATTTATTTCCAATTTACTTTGAATATAACATTTATATTATTTGAGGAAAATGATTAATACAAAAAATCCACTCTCCATATTTTAATTTATCTCATATGTTTTCATAGGGATAAAAATAATTGATGAATGAATAGAAAATTTATTTTGAAAATAAATAAAATATTTTTATTATGGTGAATTGTTTTTAATTTTTGGTGATTATATAATTACATTAAATTCATACAAAGCCCTGACTCAGTACTTGTTCAAATAGTAGAAAAAATATAGTAAATGGTTTTAAAAACAATAAAAAAATATGTTTTGGTTTATTTATGGTGTTACATGAATTTTATGGTTAATAATAATGTATAATTATTATTAAAATATTTAATATTCAAAATAAATTGTTATCATGATGAATTTATAGTCAAATTAGATGAATAGTCACAAAAATGACTTTCATGACATTTTATGTTATATAATATTTTATTAAATGATTTTAAAATAAAAAAATCTTAAAATAGTCCCGGTGGAATTGGATATGGTTTAAAATTTCATCTAGGGACCATTTAGGAGTCACTTTTCCCCTTATAAGTAAATTTATGACCCTTAAATTCTAAAAAATGCGTTATTGTGGTTAAGTATAGAAAGGGTCAATGAAGGGGTTAAACCAAATGATAAGATTTAAAATGAAATATAAACATTTATAAATTTTATTGGTAAAAGTTATTTATACCTTATAATACTATACCTTTTAAATTATATCCATTTGGTTCCACTTTACATGATTATGAAATATATTATATTTAATTATTTAAGGTAATTCCAAATGTGTCATTTCCCCCACCTATAAAAGGGAACATATTATTATCATTTATTTTCAAGGTTTGAGCACTCTATATCATAAAATACATACCCTAATAAATTCCTAACATCCTTACTCATTTAGTAGATCTTCTGGTCTCCCCCAAGACCAATCTTTCAAGGTTTAAGGTGTAATACAAATGAGGTCTCCCAAAGAAGAGGTAATCATCTTACCCGACTATTTGAAAGGTAATTTAATATTATACTTAAAATAAATTTATTGTATCAATAATAAAATAACAAATAGAAAATAATAAATAAAAATTGAAGTTATTATATTTATGGTATAACCATTTTTCACCTCCTTTTTGTCAAATGAGAACTTAATGTATCGCTTGTGCATATGTGTGGACTACAAAATCCATGAAGCGATGTGATTAATTTTCCATAACCACCTAACATGAATGTATATAATGATGAATTTAATGAATCTATATTGTATTTATGATATAATTATTATTATTAAATTATAAAATATTATTTTTCTTTCTTCCCTTATTTTTATTAAAAAATGAAAACAACATTCACGCATATGTATGAACTACCATCTCCATGAATTATGTAATTAATATGTATATATATTACTTTTATAGATGGTTATAAATATGTATATAATGAATATATATGATATAAATGACATGATTAACATTCTAGAGATGATGTAACTATGATCAAAGTTCAAGGAACAAAACTGGTGGAGTGAAACATTCATGAAAAATGAAACAATTAACACCTAAAAATGAGCATTTTAATAAATAATTATTAATAAAATGGTGTTAAAATGTTGTAAGTGGATCATATATTATATTATAATTATGTAATTGTTTATTGTCACACTTATTTTTGTGTGTGAAATATTCCATATTCACCACTTTTTTCTTTTATGTGGTGTATAAACTCCCCCTTTGATACGTTATATTATGAATCACTTTATATTCATGGTATTTAATGTTTCATTTGAATTTATTTATTTCATCAGGGTTATGATTTTAAAGTTACCAAAGTAATAATTATTTTATGATACAATCTCACTTTTTACCAGGATTGTTTATCCTTAAATTTTTAATTTTAAAATTATATTATCTATATCTCACAAATATTATGTCTTTTACTATCCTTAGGTTGTTTCAAGATATTATAATGTTTAATTTCATTTTTATATCTATAATTACTGAAACTTCAAAAAGAATATTTTTAATGAAAACCATTTCTTTCTACTTGGTACTGAATATTTTTATTCCATTTTTATATTTTCATTAATTTATTTTCAATAATGTTTTTAATATTATCCAATGATTTATTAAAGTCATTTTTACCCATGTTTTAATTTTTATAAAATGGTTTAAAAAGAATCTTCTTATAATTTTACAAAAAAGATAATTTTTACCAAAGGTATTAACTGAATATTTGTTTTAACATTTACTACTTGAATTTTTTTTTCTATCATCAAGACTATTATTTGATTTTGAGATTCATTTATAAGTTTTCATAGTTATTTTCAAATAAATTTTTCCCTTAATATTTTTGAATTTTTTCTATTTTTAATATGATTTTTCAAAATAAAAAGTGTATTTTCCCCCAAAAAAATTCCAGTGATATTTTAATGGTATTTTCATCCATAAAAATTCCAATTATGTTACTTATGCCTAACTAGAGATAAAATCCAATGATACCATATTTTTTCATTTTCTAGATGGTTTATGATTATGATGATGGGATATTGATGAAATCTATTTTCTTTTTCATGGGTTAATATATGATGAAATGATAAATGTTTTAATGATATTGTGAAATACATATGAATGAATTATGTGATGAATGGGTCCATTATATACTTATAATGCATTGGGTAATGATTAATGTTTATGAGATCAGAAGGAACATGGTAGGTTATCTCAAGCCAAAAAGAGGGTATAAGGGAAGTTATACCATGCCTTAAGTTGGTACATAGGGTGTTATCCCAAGACTAACATGCGATAAATGTTTTAGTGGGAATCCTTGATATAGTATTTATATGATTATAATTATTATTATACTACACATTTTATGCCACCCTCTATAAAATGTTCTTATACTTACGATATGATCTCATGGATCAAGATATTTGATTATTCTATGATTCATGTCTTATGATCTTCCAAATTTTTATGTCATGATTATGATCTATGAATTGTTGTGTATAGATTTTAAATGTTGATATCATATTCTCATACCTTTATGATCATTCTATGCTTACAGATGATCATTGATTAATATCTCTCATGTTTAATCTTACTAATCTTTTGAGATCATCCTTTCTTATGTTTCCTTTACCTAGGATATGAATAATGTTTTTAAGTAGGGTATGTCTACTAAGTGTACTATGTGAGAAGAACTTTATATGAGATGTTTATGATCTTTCATGAAATAATATGATTATGTATCTAGTCTTTAGAGGAACTAAAACTTTATAATTATGGGGTGTATATTGTTATGATATGTATTTAATATTAATCTAAAATGATTTAATATTTCTATTTAGAATGTTTGTTTCACATTAAATTAGTCAATATGAAGGAATGATTATTTCTTTTCAAAGATGTCAATCAGGATGAAACCTGAGAGAAGTCAGACACAAACCTATGGTTGTAGTCTGAAGAAACAAGGAAAATGTGAACCTTTTACATGTTATTGGGTATTTACCAAGAAAAAAACTATGATATTTGATGATTCCATGGAAATATACTATTTTCACAACACATTACCAAGTAAATATATCTCACACGTCCAAAAATTTTACTTAGATAATTTTCTATAGAGTTTATGGGGTCAGAGAACTTTTAGGAAAACTGTGAGATTATCTTCATTGTCCTCATATGACCTTATGTAAATAAAGATATTATTTACGAACATAACTATAAAATAGTTTTGGAAATTATTAAATATAGAGTTCATGATCCCCATAAACACAATTGGTGCGTTTGTGAATCTGAACGACATGACCAAAAACTACAAGTGTCTATATCTACACAAAAAATAAGTATTCAAGTTGTTTTCCTCCTTCACTATCATTTTTTGATATCCTGAACATAGGTAGATCTTAAAAAACCAATTATCCCCCTCATCCGGTTAGATAGATCATCTATTCTTGGAAGAGGGAAACGGTTCTTAACTACCACCTGATTCAACTTTTGGTAGTCCATGCACAACCTAGGACTATGAACCGAATTCTTGGTGAAAAAAACTAGAGCACCCCAAGGAGTTACACTAGTCTGGATGAATCCATTTTTCTATAAATCATTGATTTAGAGTCTCAAAACATGCAGCTTTGTGGGTTCTATATGATAAGGATCCATTAAAATTGGAAATACACCCTATTGTAACTTTATCCCAAACTCAACATTGTATCATGGGGATGGTGTCACAACCTCATAAATGAAGACATGAAGAAGATCCTAAATATCCTTTGGGTTATTTATATCCTAGGTCTTCACTGGAAACTCTTCCAATTGACATAGAAGATACTTTACACATCCACCACCCATCGATAGTTCTGCTCACCAACAAACATTGCTCCCTAGACCTCCACATCAGAAAATATAACTCTCCACCGAAAATAATAAAAATGAAAACATATAGAATACAACTAGTTCATGAAAAATATGAAATTATATGGATACATATACAATAATAATATTCTATACATGTATTGATTCTTCCCATCATCAGTCTACACCCCTAATACACATTAAACAGTCAATCCTAACCTTCAACTTGTGTGGATAACACCTGGTCACTAAAATCCTCTCCACTTATAGACCTAATACATGAACTAGAGTCAATGAAATGAAGGATTGAAAATATCTAGAATGATGAAATGTTTAAACTAAGGTTGATGATAAACTAATTATACATTTAAAAACCTCTTCCTCTTATAGAGATGACACATGAACTGCATGAACCTACCTAAATATAGCTACTCTATCTCATTATTGATGAACTTCAAGGCCACACTCTAGACTAGGTTTTTAAGGATGTGGAACATCATGGGGATTTAACTCTAATAGATATATCTCTTATTAGATAATGAAAAAATTATAGCAACCTTTATTACTTATAAAATTGGAGAGGTTCCTGATCACTTAAACCAAACCAACCTCCCTAATAATTCAAGCACTCATCTTGATGGCGACTTTAACCTGCGAAGGTATAACAAGTAGATTGAGATATACTAGTAGATTATTTAGAACCAATATATCTAGAAAAGTGTGGAATAAAATACAACCATATAATACTTTATGATAAGAACCTAGACTACCCTTACATTTTAAATTCTTTACTTTAAGCTCTTATCCTCTAGAAGCTTTATTGCCTTCCATCTATTGGCACTCCTCCATGTGATTGCATCCACTCGATGACTTCCGCCTTATTCTACACCACCATATATGTAGGAATCATAAATTGGGTGACTACATATCTAATAATTGAATAAAAAACCTCATAAAGATGATATTCTATAGAATTTTCACTTGGAAAGTGATTAAGAGAAAAACATAGGAGATCTATAAACCTAACCCCAAGCACTTGCATGTTCAAACTCCGCTACTGAAGAGAAAAAAACTCCTACCTATTTTCTTACTTTATTATCAATGAAAATAACTCAAGATGAAACTACTTATAGAATCATACCCAAGAAAAGTCCCATCTATCCATTCTTTAAGGTATAGTATCCACCACTAGAATGTTGCTCCCCATATTAGAATGACTGCCAGTGAAACCCAATACTCAGCTTAAGACTAGATCAAACTAGATTCAATCTCTATATTCTCTATACAATGCTCCAAATATATATAAGTGAAACTCCCATAATACTTTTCTAGATTATAATATTGTAAATAATTTAATTCCATATAAGATATCTCTTCTTCCTCTATTGGATTGATCCTTTGACAATGGATGAAGTCATCCTACTAAACTTCCACTTCATGAACTACATGAAAAAGAATGATAGAAGCCATATCTAGAAAAAAACATTATAAGTATGACTAATCCTAGTATCATGGAATTTATTTAGGTTAATAAATTAATTAATTTCATTTTAATTCTTGATACACCCCATTTAATCACATACACAAATAAGAATGATGCATGTACCTCTATTAGATCTCTACCCAAAAATAAACATTATCTTTACTTGGATATTAAATAAGATTAAGGTCCTTTCATTTTATCATAGTGTCCCTAAATTACCATTTCCCAGCTAGTATAATTTGCTATATCACACACTAATTATGATTAATGGTGTTTTCCTACCATTCCCATGCAATACTTACCAATTTCTAACTCCAAAATTCATCATAAATATCAACCATAACCTTCGATTCCACTCTATCATGACGACATCTACTAGTAAAAATCTTGGGTTGATAGTGAATTGAATGAGTGGACCTTTATTCCCACCTCTAGTATGCCCCAGGTTGGTGACTAGCGCTGAGGCTGAAAAAACACTCAAATGGGAGACACTACCCTTAATATATGAAATGATCAAGAGAGAAGAGAAACAACCATGAAAAAAATCCATCACATAATTTTAAAGGAACCAAACCATCCAAAATGTGTATTTTAAGAAATAAAAATAAATCCTACCAAGTAAAGATTAAAATAAAACTAGGGAAGTGACTCCAAAATAGCTCCAATATACAAGATAATAATATAATATTAAGAAAACATTGATAAAGGCACCCACATATTACCCCCATTGAGTTACCACTCTCATGGGAAAACATTAAACTTCCAATGATCTCATACCTTCCATATCATATCATCCCCATATATCAAGCCATCTATAATGTGGGTCAGACCTCAACCCTTTTACCCCAGCCTCCCGTAGAGCCCAAAATCCCCTGATGGCATCAATTTCATAATGCATATCTCTCGTGCCACTACCACATAATCCCACATCTATCCGAAATATCACAACTAGGGAAGTAGGGTATCATGAAAATGAAAGAAATTAACCTCATTCACTCCTCCCACCACACATGAACCCCATTACATAGTCATCCTCTCATCAAAATGCATCACTACGAACTATGTCGTCATCAAGGGATATGATACACTACCAACTACAACATTTATCGATTCTACTACCAAGAAAAGAGTAGGGAATATGGGTAATCACCCATCCATTCCTAATGAATTTGATATTGAAAAACAAACACCCCAAGAACATTTAGTTGTCAGTACATGGTACTCGACATGGGTGGGGTGTATATAAAATTAATAGGAAAATAAATAAATAAATATATATATATATATATCAACACACACACACAAAATAGAAAACACACAAGCCTGGACTAAATGTTTCACATCAAAACTTCATCAACTTATCCTTAACATCAAAACCATAATAATATAACCACATACTACCACCAACTAAATGAAACCTCTCCACAAAACAACAACACACAACCCGTATTTTCATTTCTTTCAATTAAAAGTTCATCTAAAATTTCTAAATTATTACATTAACCAACATTGTTTATTAATAAAGACATTTATATTTATATTCGATGATGATTCACTAAATAAAACACCCGTATTTAAATTTATTTTTAAGTCTATTCTATTCAAAATTATTCACTTTATCGAACAAGTTATCACATATAAATTCTACCCCACTATAATTAGAAACCATCCAAAACCATTTCCATTTTTATTATTACTAACCTAATATCTTATCGCTACTAGGACACTATAATAAGTCATCACACAACAAACCATCATTCCTACCACCATACTTTACACTACTCACAACACATCCCACATTCAAAACAGTCACCCCAATATCATACAAACCCCAAAAAATCCACACAACCACAAGGATAAAAATAAATACACTAGAAACACACAATAACATATTAAAAAATCACATATTTTACTCTAATTAATTTATAGGGGGATTTAAAATTAAATCATATTCTCATGTATGAGTATTTTCACGTAGTTCCATTTTTACATAGAGAACCAATTCTTAGATGAATATATGTATTAATAATTTTATGATTTGTGGGTTTAAAAAAAATAAAGGGTTATCAATCCACAAAATTGGTTAATAAATTCACAACATACACAATATTATTAGCACAATAGGTTATATGTTTCAATAGATTTTTTTATAAAAATAAGGAACTAGATAAACACATGTTATTAATACTCTTTCCTTTCTATTCAATTTAATATTGTTCATTATCTTCATTAATTAATTTGTAGCACATGACCACTGGTAAATAAAACCATAATAATTTCACAAATGCACAAAATAAGAGAGAATAAGGATCCCCTAACTAGAAATGAAATTATAAAACATGATTCACTTAAAATAGAGTGAAATCAGATGATGTTGATGCCAAGATATCATAAAGGAAAGGGTTTTATCAATCACACAAAAATTGTAGATAAAATTGGAATAAAAATGAAAAACAAGCTCCCACCTCAAAGGTGAATAACTACTATAGAAAATAGAGAGGATACCAATTTTTTAAACATTATTAGAATAAAAAATATAAAGGATTAGGGTGAAAAGTGAAAACTCTCATGGTTAAAGTTAAATTTTCTAGTTTATATGGACTCAAAGAAAAAAAATCAAACAGAGAAAACCCCATACTTTTAAGACTCAAGATACAGATCCTGAAATAAATATGAATATTAATGAGGTTAATTTTCCTTTTTAATTTTTATTTAATTTAGTTTCATTTAAAACATTTGGAATGAACCATTTAAAACCACATAGTTTAAGGGATTCAAATTCTAAATTTAATCTCTAAAAAATGGATTTTAAAAACAATTGTTTAATATTTAAAACCTATATTTTATGTTAAAATAATTTTTATGTCTTTCTAGAAAAATTTGGTTATTTTAAAAAACTAGATATTTAATAAACTGTTAGATTGACCGTGAAGGGATTGATCATGATAAAAACTATCGATCCTATGAAAAACTATTCACTATGAAAAGTAATGGATCTATTGTGAGAACAACTATCAATCATGTGAACAGACTGTCGACCATGTGAAGGAACAATCAACTGTGAGGAAAACTACTGACCATGTAAACAAACTATCAACTGATTTAAATAATAAATCAACTATGAGAACAACTATGAATAGTGCAAGGAAACTATCAACCATGATAACAAATGACCGAATATGAGAATAAATGATTGATTGTACAAAGGAATTTATCAACCATGAGAAATATTATTAACCATGAAAAAAAACTATTGACCATACAAAGGGATAGATCAATCATGAAAAAAACTGATAAACCATGCAATGGAATGGATTGACCATGAGAATAAACTTGAAAATTTCATGTGTAATAAGAACTGAAACACCCCTTGAAACTTTTAGGGTTTAAGGAATCACAATGGAAAAGTTTTAGGAATTGGGGTCATTATATTTCTAAGAAAAGGTGTCAATATGTGTTGGAGTTAGGAATATTAGATAACATCCTTAAACTTGGGGTTTGAATATCCCTAACATTTAATTCATGTTAAAGAAGTTTGTCTATAACTGGGAATAAGGAAAAAAGTACCACCATTGGGTTTTTTATTAGAGATCCTTTCACATAAGAAAGATGCTTAATAGGTAGGGTAAGCTATAGTGGTTGTGCCAATATTACATGGAGACTAATTTTTTACCAAATATTAGAAAATCTGGTTGAAATGATGAAATGGCCTCTTGATGGTTTATGTATTGAACTTTTTTAAGTATACTTGAGTAATTTAAGGAATTTTAGTTCCATAGATCATTGATATTGATAAATATTTAAACTCTATGAATAAGATGATAAAATGATCGGTATTTCTATTACAATGCCTTCCAACCACTAGAATTGCTATATGTCATGTGATTGTTCACTTTTATATCCCATCAAACATTTTTTCATTCCTAGGGATCCCACCCATCACTAGAAAAGGCCTTGTGATTGGGGAGTATTTCCAAACATATTATCCAGCATACTAAAATCCTTCCATTCCCTAGTGTGGGAATCACAATCAAGTGAACCAATGTATCCATAGGAAATCCATAGAACGAATGTTAAACCCATTCCACAAATATTTAGGTCAATCACCACATATGGTCCCAAAAATATCCCTATCAGCACATGACCAAAGAACTTGAACCCATGACCTTGCACTCTGATACCACCATTACAGTGCATGTTAACCAATTAAGTCACTCACTATTAGAAAATTTTCTACTTTGGAATCCCACCACATGACTTTGAATTCCTAGAGATCCCACCCATCATTGAAAATGACCGTGTGACTAGGGAGTATTTATACATTTATTATATGGAACACTGAAATCCTGCCATTCCCTAGTGTGGGACTCATGATCCAATATCCCAACACATCCTTAGGCCATCCATAAGTGAAAAATTAATCTCTTAACAAAAATTATTTATAAAAGCACTATATATCGCCCCAAAAGTAATTCTAACAACTAATTTTTATAAATCATAATTAACCACATAATTCAACCTCATAAACCAATACAATCCAAAGTCAAGGAAGAATAAAACTAATCCAATTATCATACCTAGAATGTAACTCCTGATATGCATGTATGATAATTTATATAATCAGTTTAACTCGTTATACTAAAGTATAAAACCATTTATAATATAACAATTATATCTATGAATAAATTAGAGAATAAAATAAATAAATAAACAATTATTATATTTAAAGATGATATAACCAATTTATGAACAAATCATAAGCAATTATAAACATTTTCTAATTTATCCATGTGTTTTGGACATTTAATAGTTAAATAAATATAATGAATTTATTTTTATTTATAATAGGAACTTTTTCATATTCATCTTTATATGGAAATTTACTTTAAATATATGATATTAAATAAAGTATAAATATTTTATATTCCAATTATATTTTTTCAATAATTTATATAATCTAAATACCATATATTTATTATTATTTAAACCTTGATCATATCAATTATCAAAACTTGTTTTGATATGGTTTAAATAATTTCTCAAATAAGGCCTTTAAATTGAACAATTCAAATTAAAAGATTATGAATAGTTCATAATTTTAAATATAAACAACTTTATATTTTTCCTTATTTTGAAAAAAAATTAAAAATTAATCTATATAACTTACATATAAATAATTTATTTCCAAATTATAAGTCACGATATATAATTTTCAAAATGTGTTTAATATTAACATTTAATATTTTCGTTATTTATTTATAAAATGTTTCATAAAAATTTTATAAACCATATAATTAAATTTTATAATTAAAAAATTGAAAAATTAAATATTTATACACATATCATATTTAATAACATCGCCATGTCATAAACCATGAAATTACCTATTATCATATTTAATTATAGAAAATCCCTGACAATGAAAAACCGATAAACACCCAGGTAGTCGTACTTTAATATATATCTTATATTAGAAATACAACATGAGAATCTATTTTTCAGGTGAGGAATGACGATATAACCACTTCTAAAACACCATATCACATGCTACGATATGTGTAAAATAAAAGGATTTCAAATGAGTCTCTAGATATAACTTCCTACATCATATATAATGGTCCTATCAAAACTTACAATATCATATATCATAATACAATACATAGTTTAAAATTAATATTTCTATTTACTATATCCTATATCATAAGAGTAGTTGTATAAAAAAACCTTAATAATAATTAATGATATATAATATGACTTCAATATGATATACACTTTTCTTCATTTTCAAACATGATTTCATGAATTAAAATGTATGGAAAATCTCTAATTCCATTGATGGGTTTCTAAAGATCAAGAGAAACTTGTACATAGAAGTAGAAGAAACTAGAAACCTTATTCCATGACCAACTATGTTTGAAATTGAAACCATGTACATATAAAATGAATAATAACGTGTAACTTACATCGATGAATTCCACTGCTATATTCTTTATCACTAAGATTTATGAAGATCTCTGAGAGGAATCTATCAGAATCCCTTCTCCAAGGTGTATCCATAGGCTGTACTAAATCAACCAATGGTTGGGTGATATTCTTCCACACTCTATGATATTATAGTATCTATGTTATAAACATAGTCTTAATATACCCTAATAGGTGTGTGTGTGTGGTGGGGTGGATTAGGGTGTTGAATTATTATTTTCTTCCATTTTATCTTATTCTTATATTAGAAAGGACAACACAAACCTATCAATATACAAGAACACACTATATCTATATGATGAGATTAAATACAGGGACATGAATATTTTTCTGGGTTCACCATAATGGGATAATACTAGGAGAATATAAACTGAAAATGTGTTGATATACTAGGGGATAACACTTTTCATTATATATTTTATAAAAGTTATTAAAAGACATGTTGCCGATCATAGAGATACACCCTTATGTTATACCTATGTGCACTACTTTGAGATAAGGAATATAAGAAATAATACATGATGATCACTCATAATTATTCTTTATACAATATTAATACTAGAGTAACAAGTTTTTTTTCGTCGTGCTTCCATCCCTCCTTTAATTCATAATATTCAGTAGTACTAATCACAACAGTTTCCCCTTCTTTATAATTTTCCAGATCTATTAATTATATTCTCTTATTATTATTATTATTCTTATTATTCATAATACTTATCTAAATCAAGGATTCATCACCCCCAATCATGACCTATGATTTTACACTTTTTACCCACTATTTGGGCTTCTAAACCACCCATTAATTACAAATAAATTTAACCAAGTCAACCATGCTCCCATAAAATTAGAAATGGATTCAAAATAATATAATTTCACAGATTAACATTCTTCATGTTTTGAAATCATTTATCACAGTGTGATTATTATTAGAAACACCAAGATTATGGTGTGATATCCTTCACTTCTTCATGATCCAAGTCATCAACTAGGTCTATACAGTTCAGATTAACCTCATATTAAAAACCCAAAAACATTACACCATAATCTCCTAATAAATTCTAAAACCTTGAACCATTTATGATGTTGTATTCTTTATTGTGGCATGAATTCTAGATTCTATGAAAATGAATCATCACAACATTCTTCTCAGAAGACACCACCACAACATTACCTCTTTATCATGGCATGAAACTTTATCTTGATAGGTTAAAATGAGATTTTCTCCATGTAATGGGAATATCCAAGAAGGAAGAACAACTAAAATCTTCTTATGTATCTTTAGAGAATAACTTATAAGTCATGGTGTATTCGAGTTCTTCAAATTTTAGTAAAGTAGGAAACTTTATTCTTCTAAAAAAAATCTTATATATGGGACTTTGTCATTTTCTTAAAATTTCTATCATGGAATGTTCCTTGTTCTTTCACTGTGACTTGATAATAAACTTATGTATCAAAATAAAAATCTAACATATGGTAATTTTCCATTTTCTTACAGCTTCACTCAATGCTTGAATCTTATGCTTGCACTATGACTTGTTCTTGCAACTACCAGAGCCTTCAAAATATATCTACAACCATCTAAAATCAACTCCAAACTTATTCACACATTTTAAAATACTTTAAATTAATTCCAATTAGAAACATGTCATGAACCCCTCCCTCCAGTGATACCCCTGATAGGATGACAATGAATAAGGTAGATAATCAAACCCCCAGAGTCCCACCTCCAGTAGGTTTTGGGTTGGTGAAAAGCATCAAAGGTATAAAAATCTCACATATGGAAGGAATTACCCACTAATATAAAAACAGGATGGGGATATAAAAAAACCAACACAAATATCTAAAGGTAAAACAAAACAATCCCACAATGATTGAATAAACTAAACCAAAAAAATTAAATGTCTCCAATATATACCAAAAAATGAGTCTACAGTAGTGACTCAACAATAACACCAACCTAGATGAAAATTTCCACATCAATACCCAAAGTCATCCTGGAAACTTGAAAAATAGTTGATATATGTAGAATGAGAAATACATGTATAATCAGTATGAAAATAAATAAGGTCTTAAGTGAACATATGAAAAGATAATGCTAATGTGTCAATGAACAAACAACAGAACTAACAAGAACCAAAACAGTTCAACTAACCGATCCATGCTTCACCATGGTTCTCTCACCAAATCACGAATCCAATATAATAATATAGCATCGAGATAATAACAAAGAAAGGGGACCCAATGCTACTTTACCAAATATATTTCTCTCTCGCACTGAAATATCAAATTTCTTATGATCTCATCCCTTCTATACGTATCACATCAAAACCACATCACATCAAATCTCAACTGAAGACACTTGGAGCATCTCTGATGTGGGTCGGGATGCATCCTTACCTACCCCACCCACGCAAAGTCTTGAATCATGTGCTAGAATTAATTATAATCACACCATGTATCTAATGAAGACAAATGTACCATGACATCACATCTCATCTCATAACCAAATAAGCAGGGTATCATAAACATGAAGTACATTGAACTCATTCCCTCCTCCAACCACACATTTCCCCCACCACATATCACATCACATCACTACCTCATCACATCATATATCACCCTAAGACACCTGGGAATACACATCACATCACATCTTTCCTAAAGACACCTAGGCCATCACTACTACAAAAGTAAGAGTGGGGAATAGAGGGTAGCCATTCATTTGTATCACCATCAACCTAGATGTTGGGGAAAACACCTAAAACCTAGAGCCTCTGAATGTTGGTAAGGTTATCCAACATGGGTGGAGAGGACATAGAATTAACATAACATAAATGATATATAGATACCACACATCACCCAACATATGGGTTCATAATAAATGCACTTGCGCACAATACCATAACCTCTGTACCACATATTTACCATCATAACCACTACCACCACTATATGAAACACTGCAAAAAACTACCACACAATCCACACAACATTTTCCACTTTAATTTACAAGTTTTACCACTTTCTAGATATATCATGTTCTACTAAATTTTATTAATTAATCCACTTCATTCTCATTTAAAGAACTCATTCATTTAATGTTCAATTCATTTAATCTATTTACCACACATTAATTTTCACCCATTTATATTTAATTTCCACCTTATAATTATTCCATGTATAATCAAAGTACTAAAAAAACCATTCCACACAATAATTTTACCAACACACAACAAGTGTTTCCACTATACCTCACATACACCATCATTTCCACACCACATCGAATAATACATCTCCCCACAATAACCACATATCACACATCCCAAACACATACCATAACACAACCACCACATGAAACAAACACACATTTCCACCACACATCATCACCACCATACACCAAAACCTTTATACACTGCAACCACTATACTCCACATCACAAAAATTCCCACACGACATCTCAAAACACAACCATTTCACACAGAAATCACACATTTCCACCAAACATCATTTTTATTATGCAATAAAACCTCTACACACCACAACCACGACCCCCCATGTCACAAAAATTCCAATACCACACCCATGTCAACCAACCAATACATCACATCATAACCCCAATCATCACACAACCCATCCAATCACCTCCATCACTGCACAATAACTCACCCAAACCACATTGGGAAACATAATAAGTACAAAAAACACAACAAAAACAAATAAAATTCCATAATTATTTAGGTATTTTTATAAAATCACCTATTTATTTATCTTGGGTATTATCAAATATACCAATTTTCCTTGGGAAACGAATTTATTATCCATGTATAAATTCTTTATCCATTTATTCAAGGTTAGATCACACAAAAACACAATAAGGGTATCAAAATTTTACATCTACCACACAAACAAGTCTTCCAACAACTATTATTTTTAATATTAGAAAAAAGAATGAAAAACATAATCAAAAAAATATACCAAAGAAGTAAAGCATGAGATATCTCCCCATACCCATCAATTTTAGTTATGTGAATTAATTATCTTTATTATGACAACCCCTATTATCCACCCAAAGGAAATAAAAAGATTAAAAACCCCAAAAATAACACGTAAATTGGTGAGAATAAGGATTTTATACCTCAAAGAGGATATCTGATCTCACTTCACATCATAGGGTGAAGAATAAATATCCCAAAAACCACGACCACATAAGAAAACCCTGGATCGAATTGAACCACACCAAACGGTTATAAAAAACATACCCCAATATATCTCAAACATAACCAATAACACTACAGTGAATCCCTATGATAATAATGAGGGGAAAAATGGATAAGGAAGGAGAAAACACCACTGATTTCCAATGACCAACCGCCCAAAACCAAAGATCAATGCAAGGGAACGAGGGTGGAAGACCTCCAAAAACTGCCTAGGGTTTTTCTAGAAAATGACATAGAGAGAGATCAGAAGCCAAATGAAAAAATAATTTGTCGAATAATAGATCTAAATAGGCTATAAGTCACATGAATTATGGAATAAATAATTCGTTTACATTGTAAGTTACAAGACTATAAAATCTTACATCGTAAAACCAACCTTTAGGCCATAAAACTTTCGAAACATCAACTTCGAATATAAAACATGGAGGCTTGGTATTAATTAAAATTACACCATAAATTCCATTATTACAATGTAAACCCATTTTATGAAATTAACTTCACCATGTAAAAGCTGTAAACTATCATATTCTCAAGCGTAAACTATAAAATTACACCATAAACACCTCTTTTATAATGCAAAAAGTTTACTGTATTTCTATTACAGCTCCAACCTCCACCAAACCTCCTCAATCCTACTTTGATCACTCTCAAACCACAAAATGAGAAAAATAACATGCCATGAAGGTTTGGACTATTACATTAGATACCTATCAAATGGTTCTAATCATTGAGAATCAAAACAAAATGTGAATAAAATAAAGGGGGTCCAAACAACCACCCCATGAGATACCTCTCAGGATCTCATCACAACTAAACGCTACCACCAGCCACCAAAATTCATATTTCTATATAACCAAATCACCACAAAACCATATCACCAGGATAAAAATCACTTATCTGATACTATCCCCAAGACACCACTTTCCACACAACTATACACATCAATATATCGACCTCCACACAACCCAAACTGACCACTACCACAGCTGAAACACAATACTTCCCAAAGTACACAAATTAAGGAATTATATCTTTAATGTCAATATATTATCTTCTTTGGGTGACACTAACTTTCCCACACATTTTTAATCATGTCAAGGTATAACATGTCTTTATTAGGAATTATGTCTTCTGTGTTTTATATTCTATAAGACTTATCACATATCACACATCACACATCAAGGGAAATAACACATCTCATAAAATAGTTATATTTAAGAATCAAATTATAAAAATAGAATAGATTAATGAAAAACCAAAAAATATATGGGTATTGGGCCCACATCTACATATATAACTCCCAATAACTCTTCTACATGCCACCATGAGTCCACAACATGAAATCTATGGGAATGGTTCATCCATGAAGCACCATCTCTTGATGATCTTGGATCTATGCTGACCACTCCACAAATACCTTTCCATCCTCAATATCCAACACTACCAAGTTAATGACATGGTATTCATCATGAAGATATTTATGATACTGAGACACATGGAATACATCATAGATCTTCTCCAACCACGATGACAACACCAATCGATATGACACCTTGACAACTCACCCCAAAACCTTAAAGGCCCCAAATAACCTAGGAGAAGATTACTACCACTTACAAAAACTCCATTTCCCTCATCGAGGGGATACTCACAAGAGAACATGGTATTTAACCTCAAAAATATACGAGCCTCTAGCTATGATCTTTATAGGACTTATTATGGTCTTATTCTACCCCATCCTCCCTCAAACCATCTAGATATTCTTGGTCATGCTATGCATAACATAAAGACTAAGAACTGATGACTCCGCAACCTCTATCTATAAAAATGTAGAATGACATAGATTCCCATACAAAGAATAAAATGGGGGCATACCAATAAAATAGTGATATAAATTGTTGTATGAAAACTATAATAAAGGTAAGTGCCTTACATATGACCCAAAAAATTACAAGATGCAATATCATAACATATCCTCTAGTGTCTGGATGATCCGCTCTACCTTCCCATTTTTCTAAGGGTGTAATGTTGTCCTAAGGTGAAACTGGGAGTAAAAATAACACTGTAATACCCTCTAGACTCATAATTAAAAATGAGGATCTTGATCAAAGATAATGGTCTTAGATACCCCATGGATCCTAACCACATTCTCTATATATCAACTTGACAAAACATCCATGGTACTCAACTTAAATATCTCCAAAAAATGGGACAACTTCATTAATCGGTCCACTATCACCCAAAATGCATCACAGCCTACCTAATCCCAGGGTAGCCTAGTGATGAATTCCATTGAAATTTCTTCCCATTTTGCAATTAGGAACATCCAAGGACTATAAAAAATCTCCAAGAACATGGTGCTCTACTTTCACTTGCTGATAAATTGAACACCCACCAAAAACTCTACCACTAAAATTTTCATCCATAACAACCAAATATTTATCCTTAAACCAAAATACATCTTTTTCACACCCATATGTACCACTAATGGTGAGATGTGAAACTCGCAGAGAACCCCCTCCCACATTACCTACAAAATCAACAACCTTACATAGAATAAAATTTGGTTATTACCATATTCCAAAGATCTCACTGAAGCATCACCATGAATAAAACAGTCAAAAATCACCCCTACCTATATGTATCCCCACTAAGACTCCTCCACTCACTATAAAAACTATGACTCCACCACCATATGATAGAGACAACCTCAACTTTTTATCTCCCTGATGTCAAGATGCATCACTGTAAGCTCCTCCACCCCTTCCCAAATATCAACAGACTCTTAAAAAATATCTCTTTGAGACTTATAAATCAATACATAATCAACCAAATTACCCTTTATTAGGGTTTAAGAGATCTAAAAATCAAAATCTTGAATAAAATCCATCCATATTTGCAAGCATAGATTCCGACCTCACTGATAGAAAACATATTTCAGGATCTCATGGTTTGTGAAAACTACAAAGTGATGACCAATAAGGTAATGTTACCAAAAATTTAGTGTAACCATTATTGATACCAACTCTAGATCATGGGTGGAATAGTTATATCCCTAGGGATGTAACATTCTTGACCCATAATTGATCAAGTCTCTCTACTACATCAACATGCATCCCAAACCCAGATGGTATGCATAATATAATACCTCAAACAACACAACCTCCTTAGGAAAGAGAAGCACTAGATTATTGACTAACTTCTCCTTTAGGTAACCGAATGTTTCCTGGAATTGATAACACAACACAAAATCTAGATCCTTCCTTGTTAACATTTTTATTAGGGCTATGAATTGAGAGAAATTAGGTATAAACCTTTGATAATAGCTTGTGAGACCAAGTAAATTGAAAACCTATTCCATGTTCTTGGGTTCTTCCCAAGAAACAAGCACCTAAAGTTTTTATGAATAAACATGCACACCCTACTGAGGCACCACATGTACAGGGAAATGAACCCACCATATCCAAAACACACACTTGTAAAAATTTCCATATAGCTGGTGTTGTCAAAGAACATGCAAGATATATCTGATATATTCAACATGCCCCTCCTCTGACTTTGATTATATTGGGATATCATCTATGTATACAATGACTAATAATTATATGAACTCATGGAATGTGGAGTTCATAATACCCATGAACAAAGTTGTATTGTTTATAACACTGAACAAAATGATTAGAAAATCAAAGTGCCCATACCTACACCTGAAATAAGACATCAAGATATCCTCATCCTTCACCCACAACTCGTTTTATTCTAACCATAGATAATTATTCAAAAACAAACTTTCTCTTATCAACTTGTAAAAAAGATAATATATCATTGTAAGAGGGTAATCGTTCTTGACTATTACATGATTCCATCTGTGATAGTCTATACACAACCTCAAACCAAACTAGATCAGATGAAATCCCTCTAAATCAGGTCATTAACCTATAACCTAAACTCTCATATCTCTATAGGTTCCATCTGATAGGGAGCCATTAAAATTAGAGACATGCCCGATTTCAACTCTATCCCGAACTCAACATCACGTTGAGAAGGTAACATCACAACAACCTTAGAAAAAACATCCAAAAAACCCCATGGAAACCATAGGAGCATCTTCCATACTAGCATCCACTTATTCCATAGACTACTTAGCCATAAAATAAAGAAGTTGATCCACATATTTGCTGACCACCTAGAAACTCCACTCACTAACAAAAATAAAACACTGGTTATCCACATCCGAGAACATGACTCTCCTCTATTAGTAGTCAATAAAATAAAATAAATTATAAAACTAGTTGATTCTCAGTATGACATCATATGGATAAATATGTAGTAAGAAAATATACCCAAAATACTAACGTGGACCTCTCATCAGTCTACATCCCCAGAACACATCAAACAAGAAATTCTTGCCTCTATCTAGAATAGTAAACACTAGGTGACTGGGAATCCTCTCCACATAAAGTCCTAAATAATAGACTAGAGTGGGAAGACCAAATGAGTCTAAATATCACAAATCAAAAAAATAACAAACAATTTTGGTTGATAAGATGATCACACCTCGAATACCATCTAACTCTACTAGAAATACTGCCTTTAAAACATGCATCTGACCACACCCAGCTACTCTACCTCTCTGCTAACATCCACCTCCATGACCATACTCAAGTAGAGGCCCCTAAACATGAATAAAATTATGAGGTTGACTTATAATTTCTTTATATCCTCTTAGAAGAGTATAAAAAAGATGCCCGTACTATTGAAATGGACTCATTGGATACTTCCATTAATGTTAATGAAAAACCTAATAGCATCTGATAAACTGAGCTTGAAGAACCACTGAGAACTGATTCTAGTGATAAAAATGAACCCCATAGGCAAAACAAATCCCAAATACCCTTGGAATATATTAGAAACTACTGGACCTATAGGTCTAAAAAATGTGGGTATTGAGGTCGATTTCTTACTGGTCAAAAACCTTGAAGGCTTTAGCACCTGATACCTACCACTAATAACTCTACTCCTTAAAGAATTGTACTTCCCCCCTACCATGGTAAGCCTTTTCATGAGTACATGTGCTTGATAACCTACACCTTCTTTTTAAACTCTAGATACATCAGTTACATAAAGGGTGTAAATGCATACTGGATAGAAGGAAGTAGTGCCTCCTCAAGACACCTTGCTCGGAATCCTCATCAAGAAAAATATATGGGAATAAATGAAAGAGGTCTTTGAACCTAATCCCAAGATCCCATACTGACATGCTTCTATACCGAAGAGAGAGAAACTATTGCCTCTTTACCACCTTCATGGTCAATGAAAATAACTTTTCCTAAAAATATTTATAAAATTAGACCCATGAAACATCTACCTCCTTCCACTCACCAAGATACAACATCCACAACTGATGCCCATGTCCTTGCATCTGACTAACTGCCAATGAGACCCATCACTCCATTGGGGAATGAATCATACAAAATGTGATCTCAAGATCCTATGACTAGATCTATATCTCTAAATTGGAAACACTACCCTTGTACTTCCCTAAAACCTTCCACTGGAAATCACACAATTCTATATACCATTAATCATCCTACTCAAGCGAATAAACCCTTTAATGATAAATTAGATCAACTTACTGAACCTCTACCACCTGAAGCATATGCAATTGTTGACTAGGATCCATAGTTGAAAGGAAAAGAACAATTTCATAATCTAGTTAGTATGGATTTTTTATTAAGATTCATTTAACTCATTTTAACTTCCCTGAGACCAGAATCACCAATTCAAACAAGAACACAAGTCATAATTATGCAGGTACCTTTCCTTGGTATCTACCCTACAAGAAACACCACCACACTTGGTAGTTTTGTAGGACCATATTCCTTGCATCGGATTATGGGTGGCCTTAAAATCTAGTGTACTAGCTAGTATTCCTTGGCTATGTCATGCACCAAGATCAAGTGACATCATTTCGGTTCCAATACATGAAATAATTATAAAGCCTACTCTAAAATCCATCCTATCACTCAACCAAACCTTTGATACCACTCTTAAAAACACCCTCCATATAGATATATCCCTCCTAGTCTAGAAAATAAAAAAAGGGAGATAATGACCCCTGAGTCCTGCCTCCATTAATCCTCAAGTTGGAGACAAGCACCGATGGTATAAAAATCTCAAATAAAGGAGGCATTACCCTAAAATATAAAAATAGGATAGAGAGATATGATAAAATACCACCAAGACACTCCAAAATAAATATACAATGGTAAACCAAAAACTATCCCATGATGCCTGAATAAAGTAAACTAACAAAAATAAGAGTCTCCAATATATACCAAAAATCAAGTTTACAGAAGTTACTCAACAATTGCTCCAATCAAGCTAGTAATGTAATGTTTAGACACCAACGTCCTTTTGGAAACCTAAAAAATAGTTTATATATGTAGGGAGAGTACATATTTATACTCATTAGGTAAATAAACAATGTATCAAGTGCACATGTGAAAATAGAATTCTAATGCACCAATGAACAAACAACAAAACCAAAAAGAACCTAAACATGTCAACTAACCAAACCTAGACTCACTATGGCCCACTCACCAAATCACACATAAAATATAATAATAAATAATTGAGATAATAACAAAGTAGGGTGCCTCAATAATGTTTCACCACTGATTTTCCTATATCATGATCCAATATCAAACATCCTGTGCTCCCATCCCTTCAAAATATATCACATCACAACCACATCACATCACATCTCTCTTGAAGACACCTAGGGTATCTCTAATGTGGTTTAGGATTCATCCCTACCCACCACACAAAATCGCTCTCAAAGACACCTAGTCTATCACATATCATCCCATATCATAACCAGAGCATTTGGGTATCATGAATGAGAAAGCCATCAACCTCATTCCTAACTCTTAACTATCATGAAACCCACCACATATCACATAATATCACTTCCTCATCACATAAAATCTTTCCCAAATACACCTAAGCCAACACATCACATGAAATCTCAACTAAAGACACCTAGTCCATCACTACTGCTAAAGGAAGAGCGGGTAAGAGGGGTTAGCCATAAATCTGTATCACCACCAACCTGGAAGTTGGGGAACACACACATAACCTTGTACATCTGAACGTTGGTAAGGTTATCTAAAATGAGTGAGTAATGTAATGAAATAACATAACATAGATGATATATATATATCACACATAAACCAAACTAAGGGTTCACAAAAACTACACTATATCACACCACCACAACCACTACAACACAAATCTACCATCAAAACCGCTACCACCACTATATGAAACATACCACACAACCACCACCCAATCTACACATCTTTACCAATTTAATTTATAAGTTCCATAACTTTCCAAATATATCAAGTTCCACTAACATTAATTTACTTATACAATTCAATCAAATTTACACTTCTCATTAATTTAATTTTCAATTAATTTAATCCATTTACCACACATCATTTCTCACCCATTAATATTCAATTACCAAATTATAATCATTCCATGGATAACCAGGAAACTAACAAAACCACTCCACAAAACAACTAGCCTAACACACATCATCTGTCACTACCACACCATACATCCACTATCATTGTTGTGATACATCGAATAAGTCATATCACCAAAAAACCACACATTGCACATCCATACCACATCTCACAACACAACCACCACACATAACAACCATTTATTTCCACCAAACACCACCACCACTATACACAACAACCTCTGTGCACCACAACTACTACACACTACATCACATAAATTCCAAAAATACAACTCGTAACACAACCAACACACACAAAAACCACACATTACCATAAAACATTATCACCAATGTACACCGCAACCTCTGCAAACCATAACCAGTTCACACCATATCTCAAAACAATCCACACCACATCTTTTTCAACCAACCACCACATCCCATCAAAACCCCACCCATCACATATGCCAGCTGTAACCTCTATCAATACATAACAACTATCCCAAACCACATAGGGAAACACAATAAGTACAATAATGCACAACAACACACACACATCAACTTCCATAACTATTCAGGGGATTTTATCAAATGAACTATTTATTTATCATGGGTATTATCACACAAAGTTGGTTTCCATAGGAAACCAATTTATTAGATAAATATACATTACTTATCCTTTTATTCAAGGTGTGATCACATAAAAAAATGGAAAGGGTCTCAACACATATCATATATAATGAAAATATGGATTCTAATAGCCATTATTTTCAGTATTGGAAAAAATAGTGCACAACATAATCAAAAGTACATGTAAAATTATTAAATCATGTGATATCTCACCATAACCATCAATTTCAATTATTCCAATTAATTATATTTATTATTCCGACACTTAATATCCAACTGAATGAATGTAAAATCACAAAAATCACACATATAACACATAAATAGGTGGGAATGATAATCTTATACCTCGAATAAGCTTTCCAATCTCACTAATCACCATAGGGAAAAGAAGAAACAACTCAAAAACCACAACCGCAGAAGAAAACCCTAGATCAACCTAAACTGAACTAAAAGGTTATAAAAAATGCATCCCTATATATCTAAAAAAACCAACAACATTATAGTGAATACCCAAGAAAAGAATATGGGAAAAAATTGGGTAAGGGAGGAGAAATCCCCATCGATCGCCAATGACCAACCATCAGAACCCAAAGATCAACACAGGGAGAAGAGTACTGAAAGAAATACAAAAACCATTGAGTATTTTTCTAGAAAGAGAGAGAGAGAGAGGGGGCGATGATTGAATGATAAAAGAACTAGTCGAACAAGAGATATAAATAGGATGTAAGTCCCATGACTTATGGAATAAATCTCTCATTTTTATCATAAGTTCCACATATTCAAAACATTATGTGGTAAAACCAGTCCTTAGGCCATAAAACATTTAGAAGATCAATTTACACTAAAAAACATGGTTCCTATGTCTCAATTAATCTTACACTGTAAATTAAATTATTATGATGTAAACCAATTTTTTTCTCTCTACCTCACCACATGAAAGATCTAAACCACTGGATTTTCAATCCACAAACTATGACATTATATTATAAACCACTATTTTAAAGCATTAAAATCTTGATTTATTTCTTCTGTAGATCCAACCACCATCAAACCTCCATCATCATACTTTAAGCACTATCCAACCATAAAGCCAGTAAAGTAATGGGCTGAGAAGGCACATAACATTACACAACATATCTAATATTATAACACGTTATTAAAATATACCCCCTTTATATTTTTTTTCAATCCTATATATTTAATAATTCCATCCAAGATTAACCTACAAATGAAATTATATCTCCCTATAATCATCCTCCCTTTTATAATAAAATTAAAATAGTTTATCCCTTTCTATGACATGATCATGTGTAAATAGTCATAATCTGACACTATTCAAAAATCTAAGAAAATGGATATTAAAAAATTTTCTAGGACAACGTGAGTAAAATATAATTGTAGTATATAAGTGAAAATGTTAATTTCTACAAACTTGTCTATATTTTCTAATAAAACCTTCATTATTATTTTAATTACCCATGGATTATGTCTCCCATATATTTTTACAATCAACAGAAAACAAATTTCTACACAAAAAAATTATATCCAAATGAATCATTATTTATAATGGGTAGAGGGGAGGTTTTCATACCTCCTCAATATGAGGGAGGTTTTGAAGACCATGGTTTAATAAATAGTTCTCAAATATCGGCATGGCCAATAATTTTGTGAAGATATCTGCCACTTATTGATTTGTACCCACATGTTCTAGTTTAATAATGCATTTTTATACCTTATCTTTAATATAATGGTATCATATCTCAATATGATTCATTCTTTAATGTTGTACCAAATTTTTAGTCAGCTCAATCACACTTTGGTTATCACAATAGATTACCATGGGTAGATTTTAATTTTATCTAATATCCTCAAATTTATATTTCATATATATAAGTTGTGTTCATTATTTGTTTACTTAAATATACTCTAATATAGTCTTTCTATGATAAAATATCTCTTGATTATTACTAACCCATCCAATTCATTTGTTTACAATAAAAAAATATGCTCCAATCATAGATCTTTTATCCAAAATGTAACCATCCGAATCCACATCTATTCATATATACAAATATTATCATTCCATATATAATATTACAAACCATAATAAAGTGTGACTTTAATGTACTTCAGTATCCACTTCACAACCAAGAGGCATTCCTATTTAGAATAAATTTTAAAATTGAGAAACCGGACATGCATAAAAAAATGATATCCATCCTTGTTTATATGAGATACAACAAGCTTCCAATAATCTTTCGGAAAAGTGTTGTATAAACTATTATTCTTTATTACTATTATCCTAATTGGGTTCCATCTATAATTTTTATTGAAATAAATTTTTCTATCATGGATTTAAAACTTTTTCAATATCTCATTTTTATATTCTTCTTGGGAAAAAATGTGTATCCCTCCTTTTGACATACTTATATCCTGATAAAATATGTGAGTTCTATGATCATTGATATTTAAAACTTAGAGGTCACAAATCATGAAAATTAATCTACCTAATTAAAATTTATTATTATAAATATGATGTCATAAATATAGAGAAGTACAATGAACTACTCTTCTCTGGTTTATTTTTATCAACATAGAAAAGTGCTATGAACTAATCTTCCTTGGTCAATTACACATAAATATTATAATAAAATATACCTATTATAAATACCAAATTCTTCAAGAATATTTCCAACCAAGAATACCAAGACCAAGGTTCCTATTTCAATCCATATAGTTCCTTATTTAACCTTTATACCTTTGATTCATTATCACCAATTAGAAATCCCAATAGTTTTTTAACATAGAATTATTCTTCAAAAATTAAATTTAAAATTAATATCTTGACATTGATTTAGTAGGTTATAAATTTTATTTAAATATAAATAATAAGAAAGAGTATTATCAAATTAAGTATCACCATAGATAAAAAGGTGTCTTCAAAATAAATTCCATCTACTTGTGTATAGCTCTTAAACCCCAACCTTTCTTTGTTTTAGATCACCTCTCCATATCAATTATATTTATTTTTGAACCCACTTTTTCCCCATGAAATTATGATTCATTGGGATATTCACAAGCTCCGAATTTTTATTTCTCTCTATTTATACTAAATCCTCATTCATTTCCTTAACCCATGACTCATATTTTATTTTCTTCTTAAAATAAGGATGAATCTACCTGAGACAATAGAGTTTCATGCTATATATTTATCATCATTATAGTTTGTGTTGTAATTGATTTATCATCAATAATATTTGACACATTAATATAAGATCATTTATTTCTCTAGTGATTCGTTGGCTAACCCCCTTTAGAAGCTTCTTTATCCACTAATTCAGTCTTAGAATCTTAATTTAATGTTGGACTATGAATATTACTAGGATTTATATCCATTTATTATCCTTCATAAATTATTTACATGATATTTTTAAATAAATTATTGAGACACTTATAATACTTGATATTTAAGAACCAGACTAAAAATATCTTCTCATCTACCGCATCTCTGTATTAAGCTTGATTTTTTTATTCTGAATGTAATAATTTCTATCAAACATCTTAAAGTGATTTAACATTATCTTTCTTCCATGGAACATCTCATGTGGAGTTGTTTTCTCTTAAGGGCTAAAAAAATCCTGATTTTGTGTTTACACTTATACTTGAATATTTTTCATCTATTAGTGATGAAATATTCCAATTTTTATAAGAAACATATTTTCCATGTTGTTTACCATTCATTTTTACTTTTTTAACACACCATTTTATTATAGTGTTATCATTGATGAGACTTCATTCTTAATGATCTCCTTCTCTTTATACCTTATGAGAGGCAAACTCTCTTCCATTTTCAAATCATATAATCTTGATCATTCTTTTAGATACATTCTTAGTTCTTCTCTAAAACCACTTAATACACTCAATCACTTATATTTTTTTTCATTAATAAGAAAAAACCCATTATACTATAACCATTAATTAATATAATGAAGTATTTATCAATGTATGTTATGATAACTTTAATGAGTCCACACACATTAGTTTGTATTAGATATTCAAGATTTGAGGGCCTATTATTCTTTGACCAGTAGGTATTTCTCACCAATTTCTCTCTTACACAAGCATTATTGGTCTTCTCCTAATTTTATCTAAGATTTGTAATTTCAGTTGTATATTTTAACTTATACTAAATATTCTATAATTTTTTAATTAATATGTCTAAACCTTCGACACTAAATCCTATTGTCTTATTATACCATAGAGATACAAGTGTTCTCCTTAAAATCTAGTTTTTTATATTTTTATTGGTTATACAACACTTTATCAAAAAGTTTCCTATTTTTCCTTTGATAAAAAAACCCTTTTGATTTAATATAACCTCAAGTATAGAGTCAAAAAGTTAACTAACACTCAATAGGTTATATTAAAGATAATCCATAGAAAGTAAATTTATATTCGTTAGATAATCCCTAGATATTATACTTATCTTCCTACATCCCTTGATTTATAGTGCTTCTTAATTACCAAATATAAGCATAACATCAATACAACCATTCACATTATTCAAGAGATTCATGTTTCCAATCATGTGGGGTAAAAACCACTATTAAGAATCCAAGAATTAATGTTTTTTATTTCGTTGAGATAAATTCATCAAATATATCCTTATTATTCTTCAAATTATCCTTACAATAAATTATTTGTTGAGTTAATATAAAGGTAATCATCTCCACATTTCTGTAAACATAGGATGCAAAATTTTACTCTTCTTTCTATAATGAATAGAAAATATTTTTCATGGGCATATCATCTAGTTTTCTAGAATCCAACCTTTTTTGGATTCTATTAGAGTAATCTTGACTACTTTGTTGCATGAAATTTATATCCCTATGAACAAACTCAGAGAGTAACCATTGAAATAGTTTTGTATTTGGGTTGTATAATATATTTTCATCCCTTTTTTGACTCATAAGTGATTCAACTATCAAGTAACTCACCACCTTGTTGAATCAGGTCATTGTATGACTAAGACAACTATTAAATTGTAATTTAATCAAGGGGAATATTTCACCATTTATCTCTATCCATATATTTATATCCTCTAAGTAGATTCTTGATTGTAGATGAGACCTTGATGATTGTATATTGTTAATATTTTTTATTTCTTGCACTATTTTCAACAACTTCTACTATAATGGATGTATAGAATTCTCAAATGAGAAAACTATTTCTCATATGCCTAGGAATATAATCATTTATAATTTTATAAAAATTTCTTATAAATTTTCATACTCATTCTATTAACTACTTATTGAATAACTTTATAAATTTTAGATTCTTTTTCTCACCTTCACATTTTCTCCAGCCTCAATCTCCCTTCATAAAGACACAACTTGTTCTTCTATATACTCAACTCTTTTTATTATATAGTCTATTTGAGTATTATGATCATCAATCATTTTCCCTTTCTATCACCCTATATTCTATCTAAGTATTATAATTATTACTTTAGAAAGCCACCGATCATTCAATTTTTCTTTCATTGAACATCCAATGATTTTAAAACCATTATTATAGGTCCTCAAAAGTCACCTATAACAAAAGTTTTTGAAAAATATTGGTATAATTTCTATTAATTTCAAGGACCTATACCAATGGTTTTGGAAAACCACTAGCTTATGTCCCATTTGGGTATATATAAAAATGTTTTTCCAAAACCCTTTGTATTGGACCATTAATTTTCAGGCCCTATACCAAAAATCTTTCAAAACTATTGGTACAGGTCCTTGAAAGTTTTAGAGCCTATACCAATGGTTTTTTAAAACCTTTGGTATAATGTTTTTTTATATTTATATATAATTAAATTAAATAAATTAAAATTTATAATTATATATATATAAATATATACAAAAATGTGTTTGTTGGCTAGTGGTTAAGTTATTTTGTTATATGAGAGAGGAAATAAGTTTAATACTCGATAACATTTTTTTCATATAACATATACCAATGGTTTACAAAACCATCAATATATGTATTTCCTATAAAAGTTACCTATAACAATGAAATTAAAACTATTGGTATAGACTACCTATACTAATGGTTCATTGGTATATGTCAATCCTGAAATAAAATCACCCAACAGTCCATCAAACCATTGGTATAGGCTATAAAAATAGTTTGAAGGACTATACCAATGGTTCCAAACCATTGATATAACCTTTTTTTTCATTAGTATTATTTTAAATATATTTAACCTCATTATCTTCAAATCACCTTTTATCATCATCTTCTCCTTTACTTAACAAGTTCTTCCACTATAACCGCTTTCCAATTGGATTTTTTGATTTAAATTTTCATCTCGAGGGAAAATTTCTCTAACATGTTAATACAAAATCATCCTCAACTCCAATTCTAGTATTCCTTGGAATTATTACTATGATATTCCCAACCCTTACACAATTAATTCACGCCAATGGTATATTACCTTTATACCTTCATTTACCTTGCTTGAATTTTCTTTCTACTAATGATGGAAATTCATCAATGACATATTTTTGATTGAATTCATCTTACTATATCTATTGATTCCTAAAATATTTATAAAAATATCTTTTAATTATTAGTTGGATGTTTTTTTATTTTAAATTCATTTTATAAGCCACCGGTTTGTAGTGGAGATCATCAGGAGACATTTATGTGAGATATTATTCTTCAAAATCCAAAACCTTAGAATTTTATAAAGGTTTTAGTATTCTGATAATTTTATACATAATTTTAAAATCATTCATTTCATCACCAAGTCCATGAATGGATCCCGAGACTATAATGAGATGGTTGAAGAAACCATTAATATTATCATTATGGATTATATTCTATCCATCCATTTTTATGCAGTAGTTATAATTTTACTTCTTTTACCTTGAATATTATTCATAAATATTATCCAATTTATCCAAAATGTGTTTTTTAATGTGGAAATCATCAAATTAAAATTGATATGGATTGAAAGGGCTTTATACTAATCATATTGTTCATTTTCATCAACAAAATTAAGTTTCCTATCCAGTTCAGTCATTAGAATTTCTATAAAATTGATGACTTATATTCTATGAATTACAATAGAAAAAATATCAATTCCAAGAGATAAAAAGTGAAATCTCATCTGATTCTTCCATATTTAAAAATTATAACCATTGAATAGAGGAACTTCTTTTGTATTAATAACACTCTACATAGTAGTAAACTTTAAATATAGATTCTCAATGCAAGAACCTTTTATATCTGATACCACTTGTTATAAACACAAGCCTAATGAACCCTAAGAGAGTGAGGTATGAAATATGGTTTTTAATTCTTATTTTCTTCCATTAGATCTTGTTATTGTTTTATAACAAAAACATTTCAACCATCAATATCACACTATATTTAGATGATAAAACTAATATAGGGAAATAAATATTTTATTTGGTTCACAATAAAGGTAAAATCTAAAGAGAACATTCCCATGATATGTTGAAGTAACATGAGATAACACTACTAAATGTATGTTTTATAAAAATTTATTAAATACTCACTTATAATACTATGGAAAATCTTTCATATTATCTCTCTGTGCACTAATTTTAGATAATTAATCTATGAAAATGTGACATTATTATATCTTAGAATGATTATTTAAAAAATATAAAACCCACAAAAGAAAGGGTATAGTCATTGCGCTTCTATCCAACATTAATGGTTCTTCTCATAATAGTTTTACCCTTCTCTATAATTTTTAGATATATAAATTATTTTCTATTTTTATTATTATTCTTATTATTAGTATTCTTGTTATTCTTCTTTTTCTTCTTTTTCTTCTTTTCTATCCATATTTAAATCATGGATTCATCACTCTCAATCACGAATAATTATTTTTATACATATTAACCTATTATTAGGCTTTAAAACTATCCATAAATCACCAATTAAGTTGACTAAGTCAACTATATTCTATTTAAATAAAGAATGAATTTAAAATATAAGAATTTATTGGATTTAAGTTCTTCATTACACGACGTACTTCACCACTACATTATCCTTTTTAGAAGATTCCAAATTGTGGTGTGATTTCCTTCACCATAACATGCTCCATGTTAATAACTCTATCCACACAATCTGGAAAAATATCATATTTAAATCCTTGAAACATCACATAATGATCTTATTGAACCCAATTTGTGTTTTTCTAGTATTTTTTATCATTTATGATCAAAGGAATTAAGAAAATTTATGTGGTGTCAATATTTTGAAAAATTATTTCTTAGAATTTGTTTAAGATTTATAATATTATTGATAAGAATCATGGAGTTCCCATGAAAGGTATTTTGATGTGTAATGAATAATGAATATTAATTAATGATTGATAATTTACCTTACAGCTTGTAAGTGAAGTAATATCCCACTAATAATTATATAGAAAAGAAAAAAAATGAAGAATGAATATTTTCTATTTCAAGGTTATCCAATCACATTCTGGAAAAGATATTTATTGATGTGAGTTGCTTCCATTATTCATATGAAAAAGAATAAGTAAATTTCTAAGAGATAGTGTGAATATTCTACTAGAGAAGACATGATAAGTTGAAGTGGGTGCTACCATAATACATGTTTGAAGATACATTCACTTGAAAATAATGGTTTAAAGATATTTTTTTGGTTAATTGATATATGAATTTTGTTATAGAAGATTTATTGAAAATAATAGTTCTATGGATTGAAGAGAATACTGGATCTATTATAACTATGAAGAGGTTGAGAAAGTAAGATGACAAGATCCATACTTGTGATTATCAAGAGTATAATATTTCTTAAAATTAACTTGGAGGAAGTCTGAATTATATATTATAATTATTGGTGAGATGAACTTCATGTTAATAGATAAAATTGATTATATGAAAGTACTAATGGAATTTGAATGATAAAACTATTTATAACATAAAGAATATATTATTCTTAGAATAAGGAACTAGTTGAAGTAAAGATAATCTATCCATGAAGATTAGGATGATTATTGTAGTTAAAGAAAAGATGAAATGTAATTGAATTACATGCTTTATAATGAATCTATTAAAGAATGTGTAGGAGATATAAAGAAATAGTTCGAAGACATTTATGGAGTCTAGATTTTATAAGGTTGAGATAGTTGGTCATAAGGTTGAGACAATGACTTCATAAGGTTGTTGTGTTACCTCATAATGTTGTTATACGTACATTTTAAGGTTGATGTATGGTATCATAAGGTTTAGTATAATACTTCACATGGTTTATCTACTAATGTTAAATAAGTTATTTTATTTCCATATCAGCATTCCTACACTCTGTTAGAGCATTTCATATAGAAAAAATTGAAGAATATTAATTAATATTAAAAATTGATATTTCAACAAAATAAGAAGATTCTTGAAGTGATATTCATGAATTAAAATATTATAATCACATTAATATGATTATGATCCAAGACAAGATTAAAGGAGGACTAGATGAGGGAGAAACTAGTGATGAAATGTGCTTCACACCATAGAAGAATATTTCATGTCATAATGTGTGGGTTTATGAACACGTGGATAAGAAATATAAATGACTTTAAATAAAATATTTTATAGGAATAATAATCCATGATATTTCGAAATATTTTGAGAGTATTCAAGAATACTAAAGAAAAATGATAATCAATATGTAAATGAAGACCAAGAAGATTGAGTTTGAATAGTCAAGATTTCCAAAAACTGGTTTGATGAATATTATAGAAATTTAAGATTCCATATTCATAAGGTAAAGTTAATACAAATTAGTATTATAAGGAAAAAGGAAGGTGTGAATCTTGACCGTGTGTGCTATAAATATTATTCAAGTTGAAGGTAAAAAGTGAGAGAAATGATATAGGAACCTATTGCAGATCATATGTATTAAAGAAAGTGAGAGAGACCCAATGCTATTTTTTTTGTAATGAATAATAATACGATTGAGACTAAAATATATATACACCTTCTTATTTTGTGTACTCAAAAGGAAAATAAAAAGTTCTAGTGGTGAAGAAAAATATTATTACTTGAACTAAAGAAGAAGAAAAATACCAGTGGAGATCTTGGACTTTCCCACTGCCTATTATATTTAGGCCAAAGTAATGAAAATCTATCTTATAATGTTCTAATATCATAGAGTCCAAATATGATTGGGGAAACACACTAATTAATGATGTTGAGATATCACAGAAGATTACTGTATACTGAGGAATAAGATCAGACTATTTAGGTCAAGAGAAGACTGCAACTGAATTACAGATCATACTTTATAAGTAGGAGGCCAAATCCTATATTCTATAAAGATTACATAATCGTATGTCATTTATTTCATTATACCACATAATTTTTAGGATTGTGGGTCCAAGGTCATACCCTTTACTATGCCTCTTTTAATAATGACAAAGAAACTATGTACACAATGTATAATCACTATTATAAATTGGGGAAATAGTCATCCTTAGGGAGGCAAACCTTATAAAAAATCATGGTGTTCTTGTTGTAATTATTTATTGTTTACATACACATGCATACTGAAAAAATGTAATATAAAGAAAGTGATAAATCAATTCACTAAATAAATCAAGAGGTGAAAGGGATAAAAGTTTTAATTGGATTAAAATGGTTACCAATGTTGATTCTCTGAAACTCTCAGTGTTGGGAATATCCCATTATGATCTTAATAATTGTTATCATAGCACCCAATCACACCTCTAATCGAATTATCAAGTTTGATGGTTTGAATCACTTGTTCAAAAGATTATAAAAAGTGAATATTTAAATAATTATATGAGTTTCTAATCAATGAAACTATGAAATAGAGGTCTACCAAGATGTTGAAGAATAAGAAGAAAAGAAATGGAACTAAGTTAAGATAGGGCTCATCATAGAAATATGAATCTCTATTAATTGAAGGTAATAAAACTAGGGTTTTTATTAATACCCATGTTTATAACCTATCTTTTAAATAAACTTGTGATGATATAACATAAATTTTAATTAAATAGTAATAAAAAAATAATATGTTCCCTACAGAAATCCTGATGAATAAAAATCAAGCTTAGAGGAAGAATAAGATCTAATGGTAGAATCAAATACTAAGAAGATGGAAAATAATTATGCCCAATGCAGTTCATCATATCTAAAAAAAGAAGGGAAAAATAAAATAATTTATCAAATATATCCTATAGATGATCTAAGAACAATAGGGGAATATTACATCTTGGAATAATATTATGATAAAGGATATGATGATTATTGTATTTATCTAATGAAGGTCCTACAAAATTTCCTTGAGAATTAGTCACCTTTATTTGCGGATCTATCAAAAGAATGAAGTAGTAGACCACCCATATTGAGGAATATTAATAAAATTTGGAGAAAGATTTAGAACAATGGGATGTGATGTGTATAAAGATCTCTAAATAAGTAGAAGCCTTAAACTCCATGAATGAGAAGATTTCAAATAGATGATTTAGTTTTGAAAATGAATGTCTTACTATAATTCTAGAAATATAAGAAGGTAAGAAAATGATAGAAGATAAAACTATGAATTTAAATAAGTAATTACTGCTAATAATACTCAACTAGAGATCAAGGAAAATAGGATTAAAGTGCTTTACCATCTGTTGTTAGAAAAATAATTCATGACGATGAAGCTCATAAAATCATGAAGGCCAGAGAAGAAAAACTAAAAATAGTGAAGGATGAGAAAATATTCTCAATTTGAAATGTCTGTATATTGAAGTTAAATATAGAAATATATAAGAAACTCAAGCTATTAATTTATAAAAGACTTAAATAATAATTATGATCATATTTTATTCAAAGGAGGATTATTATTCCAAAATACTTTCAACTGATGGTAAAAACCTCTAGTGAACATTTGAAGATCAATCCCAAGAAGCTATAAAATTATAGAGATCAAGATTTGTGGGACTTTGTTGGTGCTATATTTAACGACCCAAAGTTTCATTAATGGAAATCCCTCTTGATCTAATTAAATGTATCTTTATGTAAAATGTTTATATAAAATGTCAACTTCTTTGGTTTTATGTGAAGAATTTTGACCATTGTGAATATAGTCGTTGAACAGTGATCACATGATTAGTATAAATATAGGGCTTTAACAAATCCAATTTACTCAGACAAAAGAAGTGATGGACTCATCCAGTAGAATTTCTCCATACGAAGCCCATTTGTCAGATCTCGGAAAAGAGGTGGCGTCCTTGGGTTTCTCTCTTGACCAATCCCAAGACGAGCCTCATCATGTCAAGCTTGAACATGACCGTCTACGGGAAAAGTGGAAGTTGATAGAGATTACCACTCGAGCGATATTATCTGAGCCACCCCAAGAGTCTGTCACCATCGTACACCTTACCCTTAGGTCTTATGCGGCTGTTTTAAGGGGTTATGTAACAAATCACTAGTACTATGTTCATGAACATTATTTTTGTATATAATAATGAATATACATTCTTGTCATTATTGATACATTGTAAATAGTTTTGAAAGTACAAATAGTGTTTTTAGTTATTATTTAATTAATAATTCTATCTTATTAAATTAAGGGATTTTTTATTTAAATAATATTTTAAGAAAATATTATTATTTTTATTAAATTAATTTTTATTAAATATAAATGATCTTATAATTTTATGAATGCAATTGTAATTTTTATTAAGGTTTGAAATCCATTTTTGTCAAAACCCATGAATTTTAGATAAATGTCAGTTTTTCTTTTTAAAAGTGAAAATTAACATATTTATAAAATTATTTAGATAAAATAAATGTTATTTCTGGAATCAAAACGTCGAAATTATCCAACAGTTAATTTTTCATAATTTTCTGAGAGAGTCAATTTTTTTGGTAAAAATTAAATATTGTTTAAATATATAATGTGTTTTATGACATCATAATGACTCAATAGTGATGTAATAAAATACTATAAGCTTTATGTTCGGCCAATATATGTTTTACCATTAAAATAAGGTGATTTTGGGTTTGTTTGACTTATTTTTATAAAGCATTAATGAACCCCTCAAGACTTATTAAACATCTTGTCTTTTAAAATTATTTTCCATGGGAGTGTGACTCACCTCCACATAAGCAACCCCATTATTTTAAGAAATTCGGACTTTAGAATTATAAAATATTGTTTTCCTCTACCCTTTTCCAAAAATCATGGGCAAAAAGCATGAGCTTATTTGTAGTTTGGATTAGTTTAATGTAAGGGGTCCCAAACCTAAATAATAAAGAATTCACTCACCTTTCCTATATAAACCCACCCAAGATCCCACTTCATCCTCACTCAAAGTCTTTGGAGTTCTTCCAAACTCTTCCCTAATCTCCCTATAATCCTCCCAAGGTGCCCAAGATCCCAAGAAGCCTCTCTCAAGCCTCTCTCAAGCCTTTGGAAGCACACTTCCAAGTAAGGGTTTTTCTTCCTTTCACTTTTTTGTCCAATTTTCTTAATATTGTTATGCCCTTTTAATTTCAGTTATAAATGTTGGGGTATAGTTTTGTACCTCCCCCATACTTCCCTATTATTATTTTAATGATGGGATACCCTTTCTGTCTCATTAAATTCCTCCCACGTACACCCGTTACTATGCCAAAATTCCAAAAGGAACTTCTCTCTCCTCATTTACATTCAAGAAATACTTTTGTATCTTGAATCTAAATTCCATTAAAATTGTTGGGACACGTTTCTATATAACCCCCTTACTTTCCATTTCATGTAGATATGATTAGGTACCCCTTTATATATCATCAGCCATTTTTTATGAATTCTTATATCACGTTGTTATGCTGCCAAAATTACACCGATTTTCTAAGCCAACCATGCCCATTTATCCATCAAGGGTATTCAACTTCATGAACATTTACTTATTGATTATAAATTTTCATTCCACATTACTTTTTCATGGAATAAATAATTATTTTTTATGAATCCATTTTTTATGATCCATGTGGCACACTTATGCATGAAATGAAATGTTTAAGAAGGGTGCACCGTTATAGTGCTCCAATGCATTGGGTAAAGTATAGTATCATGATACGTCATGTGCAATGAGTGTTTACTCATGCTAATTCAAGTGAAACAAGGGTTTACTCATGCTTCATGTGAAATGAGGATTTACTCATGCTCCATGTGCAATGAGCCTTGGCTCATGCTAATTCCATGTTAAGTGTTGTTGCCACATTTCCATGTTATGATTATCATGCTTTATCATGCCTTTATGTTCATGTTTCTATAATGATATATTGATATTCCTATTGTCTAACATGTATTTTAATCCTCATTTATTCCATGTTTATTACCTTACTGGGCTTTATAGCTCACCCCTTTTCTTATGCATGTCCTCAGGTTATCCCATGGAATGCTAAGTACGAGGGAATGTAGTGGTCATGTAAAAGAAGTTTTCAATAAAGATGTTGTATTTCATGTTTTAAGTTGTTATGTAATGATCCAAAGACCCAAAGACACTATACCTATTGATCTTCCATGTTGTATCAAGTGAATAGTTTATTTAATATATCATTTTTAAGTTTGTAATAAAAGCAGGCTTGTCATAGTTGGTATCAGAGGGAGGTTTAGTTATTTTTGGGATTAGGATTAGAAAACCCTAGTAAAGACTTAGAGACAAGACTAAGTATAATAAAAACATCCCTAAGTTTTGGTAAGTACTGATTAAGTGGTTTATCAAATAAATACATCCTTGTCTGGATACGAGCAGGTAGAGGCGGCTCTGGCGCAGATGTATCCTAGGGGTAAAACCCGAAAACACCACTTTGAGCTAGACTCGAACGAGAACTAGTGCACGACAACGGGCCTTGCCGAACTCTTGGTTATGAAACTCCTAGGGGATATGTTTTGAAGAGTTCACAATCTTAGTATGAACCCTTATTAAGGGAATTAAAAAAAAATTCCCTTAAGAATATATGTTAGAGAGTAGATCATGAAAAGCGTAGATTGAAGCCTATAGACTCATGAGTTAAGGAAATAAAAGTTTATTTATAATCCATCAACTTTTGTCTTTGGATTACCCATTATGTGTTACCCCTAACTATCCTTTTATTCCAGCCAATGGCCGGTAATAGGAGGACTCGGGCTAACAACTGATGTGAAGATCAGTGTGATGACAATACTAATGAGATTCCCAATCCAATGGGAGCGGGAATCACGAACTTTGTCACGCTTCTATCTCAGATAACTCAAGATTTGAATAGAAACACGGGTCAAGAGGAACATCCAAACCCCCCTAAGAAGGAACAAGTCGCTATCGAGAGCTTCATGAGACAAAGGCCTCCTACTTTTAGTGGATCATCCGATCACACGATCGCTGAACAATGGATCAAATCCATTGAAAAGATTTTCTCCATCCTTCAATGTTCTGAACAAGAGAAGGTTCTCCTGGAGGCTTATCATATGGAGGGTGAAGCTGATAAATGGTGGACTTTGATCAAAAATACAAAGCCTGAGGAGGAGATCGAGGCGTTGGAATGGAAGGATTTTCGGAAGATGTTTTTTGATAAATATTTTCCGTGCACCCTCTGGCTTAAGATGGAAAGGGACTTCCTTTTCTTTAAGAAAAAAGAAGAAGAATATGTTGGAGTGTACAAGGAAAACTTTACAAGGCTTGCACGATACGCTTCTAGCTTTGTTGTTACCCCCGAATGCAAGGTTGACCGATTCTTTGGTGGGTTGAAGCCTAGCCCGTGGAAAGCATTAGAAATCCGTAACTTCGACAGCTATGAGGAAATTGTACGATGTTCCCTTAAGGTCGAAATGGAGATCAGAGAAACACAGGGGTATCACAGGGACAAGAAGTGTAAGGTAGACTTCAATGCTGGCGGTCTGATGGATAAATCCAATGGTGCTAAGAAGATCCAGCACCCAACTTGAAAAAAGTGTGGAAAGAAGAACCCTGGAAATTTCCTCAAGGGGATGAGGAAATGCTTTAGGTGTGGAAGATAAGGGCACCTAGCTGTTAACTGTCATCAAGAAAGACCCGTGGCTATGATAGAGGAGAGGTACGCTTTGTTCAAACCTCAACATGTTTTCCATTGCTACAACTGCAAAGAACTAGGGCATCTTTCAAATCAGTGCCCTAATACAGAGGTTTTCAGAGGCAACCAACAACCTCCAAGGCAGCAAGGAAGAGCTTTTTCCATCACTTCTGCCGAAGTGAACCCCGAAAAAGAAGTGGTGACAGGTACACTAGTTATTTATTCAAGAATAGTGAACATACTTTTTGATTCAGGTTCTACACATTCTTTTATATCTCGAAAGTTTAGTAGAACAATCCTAGCACCACCACAAATCATGGAAGTGAAGATGTTGGTGAGTACGGAAAATGGGGAAATCATTGCATCCCTTGAATATAACTCCTCCCCTATCATAATCTATGGATTTAATTTCCCGGTGAACCTCGTCATACTCCCTCTAGTGGAATTTGATGCAATTCTTGGCATGGATTGGATTTCCTTATATAGAGCCAACATAAATTGTCGGGAGAGGGAAATCACACTCCACAGGGAGAATCGACCCTGATTCTTTATAAGTGTAAGGAGGAAGATGAATCTCCTTTATGTCCATTATCTCAAGCATGGATATTACTTCCCTATGAGAACACGTATCTGGCACAAATGATTGAGTCCAAGGAAAAAACCATCCTTGAAGAAATGCCTATTGTGAGGGAATTCGTTGAAGTGTTTCCCAAGGAACTACCTGGTCTTCCTCCTAGAAGAGATATTGAATTCTCAATTGAACTTATACCAGGGGAGCTACCAATATCCAAGACTCCATATAGAATAGATGTCGTGGAGATTAAAGAGTTGAAGAAACAACTACAGGAGAATCTTGATAAAGGGTTTATATGCTCAAGTGCTTCACCATGGGGTGCACCTTTCCTCTTCGTCAAGAAGAAGGATGGGTCAATGCAGCTTTGCATCAATTATCGTGAACTTAACAAAATCACGATAAAGAAAAAGTATCCTTTACCACATATCGATAACTTTTTTGATCAGCTGCATGGAGCACAATACTTCTCCAAGGTAGATTTTCGGTCGGGATATTATCAATTAAGGGTGAAGAAGGAAGATGTCCCCAAGACTGCTTTTTGTACAAGATACGGGCACTATAAATTTATAGTAATGCCTTTCAGACTCACTAATGCTCCAGAAATCTTCATGGACTTGATGAATAGAGTCTTTAGAGATTACCTCGATAAATTTTTAGTAGTCTTTATAGATAACATTGTAATATACTCCAAAACCAAGGAGGATCATGAGGAGTATTTAAGAACTGTACTAGAGACTTTTCACAAGGAGAAGCTCTATGACAAGTACAAAAAGTGTGAGTTCTGGTTGAAGGAGGTCTCATTCTTGGGCCATATCACACAAGTAATGGGATATCTGTGGATACCTCCAAAACAGATGCAATTGAGGGATGAACGAGACCAACAACGGTAACGGATATCCGTAACTTCTTGGGGTTAGGTGGATATTATCGACGATTTGTGAGAAATTTCTCACGATTGTCTAACCCTCTTACCAAGATAACTCGAAAGGGAGTAAAGTTTTCTTGGAGTGATGAATGCGAAGAAAGTTTCAAGGAGTTGAAAAGGAGGCTTATCACTACGCCCGTGCTCACTTTACCCACAAGAGGGGAAATTTTTGTGGTATTCAGTGATGTTTCGAAGAAGGGCATAGGTTGTGTGCTGATGAAAAATGATAAAGTGATATCCTATGCCTCATGAAAGTTGAAAATCCATGAGCGAAACTATCCAATGCATGATTTGGAGTTAGCGGCGGTGATCTTTAACTTGAAAATCTGGCGGCATTATCTCTATGGGGAGAAATGTGAGATATATACTGACCAAAATAGTCTTAAATATATATTCACATAGAAAGATCTTAATATGCACTAGATAATATGGATAGAGATCATCAAGGATTATGACTATTCAATACATTACCACCCTGGGAAAGCGAACAAGGTAGAAGATGCCCTAAGTAGAAAGGACCCTGCAATTCTATCAATGATGAGAATTGAGAAGGATCCATTCTTCTTAGACTTGATGAAGATGAACATGGGAATCATAAAGAAGGAAACATCATCAATCCTTTCACAAATTATTGCTCAACAATCTCTTTTGGAAAGGTTAAAGGATACTCAAAAGGATGATGTGGGAATTCAAGAAAAAGTGGAAGCTATCGAAAAATGGAAATCCTTGGAGTTTAATGTTAATGAAGAAGGAATTGTGTGATTTGGGAAAAGACTACGAGTTCCATCAATTCTGGAGCTGAAGAAGGAACTTTTGGATGATGCACATAGTTCAAATTTCTCTATTCACCTAGGGAACACAAAGATGTATCGAGATCTCCGAGAAAACTTTTTGTGGGATAATATGAAGAAGGAGATCAGTGAATATACATCAAAGTGCTTGGTGTGCCAACAAGTGAAGGCATAGAGGCATAAGTCTAAGGGGATGATGCAACCATTTCCCATACCAGAATGGAAATGGGGGAACATCACCATGGAATTTGTCACCGGACTTCCGAGGACATCCAAAGGCAATAATGCAATCTGGGTTGTTGTGGATCGTCTTACAAAGACTGCACACTTCATTGATATTCGGGAGAATTTATCATTGGATCAACTGGCATGAATATATATCAGGGAAGTGGTAAGGCTGCATGGACTACCACTATCTATTGTGTCTGATCGAGATCCAAGATTCACCTCTAAGTTTTGTAAGAGTCTTCAACATGCTCTAAATACCGAACTGAACTTCAGTACAACCTATCATCCTCAAACTGATGGCCAATCCGAGTGGATTATCCAAACACTTTAGGACATGTTGAGAGCGTGCTCAATAGACTTTAAAGGAGGATGGGATCAATATCTTCCTCTGGTTGAGTTCTATTATAATAATAGTTTCCAATCGAGCACCCAAATGGCACCTTATGAAGCCCTCTATGGGAAAAGGTGCAGAACACCGACATATTGGGATGAGGTCAGTGGACGTAAGCTGCTTGGACCAGAAATGGTTGAAAAATGGTGGAGAAGGTGAAAACCATTCAACAGAATATCAAGGTATCCCAGAGTCGACAGAAGAGTTATGCAGATAACCATCGATGAGACCTTGAAATTAAAGTTGGAGACATGGTTTTTCTACGCATATCTCCGTGGAAGAAGGTCATGAGGTTTGGAAAGAAAGGGAAGTTAAGTCCAAGGTACATCAGCCCCTTCGAGATTATTGATCGTGTTAGGGATGTGGCCTATCGACTAGCACTTCCACCTACCATGGCCAAAGTACATGATGTCTTTCATGTATCCCTCTTAAGGAAGTACATACCAGACCCTTCACATGTACTCTCTTCTGAGGTGGTACAGTTGGAGGATGATCTTTTTTATGAGGAGCAACCAGTGAAGATCTTAGATTGTAGAGAAAAAGTTCTACGAAATAATACAATGCCCCTCGTCAAGGTGTTGTGGAGAAACCACAAGTTTGAAGAAGCGACTTGGGAATCAGATGAAATGATGAAGCTGAGTTACCCACATCTGTTTTAGTATGGGAAAAGGAATTTTCGAGGGCAAAATTTCTTAACGGAGGAATATTGTAACGACCCAAAGTTTCATTAATGGAAATCCCTCTTGATCTAATTAAATGTCTCTTTATGTAAAATGTTTATATAATATTTCAACTTCTTTGGTTTTATGTTAAGAATTTTGACCATTGCGAATATAGCCATTGAACAGTGATCACATGATTAGTATAAATATAGGGCTTTAACAAATCCAATTTACTCAGACAAAAGAAGTGATGGCCTCATCCAGTAGAATTGCTCCATATGAAGCCCATTTGTCAGAGCTCGGAAAAGAGGTGGAATCCTTGGGTTTAGCTCTTGACCAATCCCAATCGGAGCTTCATCATGTTAATCTCGAACGAGACCGTCTACAGGAAAAGTGGAATTTGATAGAGATTACCACTCGATCGATGTTATCTGAGCCACCCCAAGAGTCGGTCACCAACGCACAACTTACCCTTAGGTCTTATGCGGCTGTTTTAAGGGGTTATGTAACAAATCGCTAGTACTATGTTCATGTACATTATTTTTGTATATAATAATGAATATACTTTCTTGTCATTATTGATACATTATAAATAGTTTTTAAAGTACAAATAGTGTTTTTAGTTATTATTTAATTAAGAATTATATTTTATTAAATTAAAGGATTTATGAATTAAATAATTTTTTAATAAAATAATAATATTATTATTAAATTAATTTTTATTAAATATAAATGATCTTATAATTTTATGAATGCAATTCTAATTTTTATTAAGGTTTGAAAGCCATTTTTGTCAAAAACACGTGAATTTTCGATAAATGATGGTTTTTATTTTAAAAGTGAAAATTAACATATTTATAAAATTATTTAGATAATAAAATTTTATTTCTGGAATCAGGACATCGAAATTATCCAATAGTGAATTTTTCATAATTTTCTGAGACAGTCAAATTTTTGGGTAAAAATTAAATACTGTTTAAATATATAATGTGTTTTATGACATCATAATGAACCAATAGTGATGTAATAAAATACTATAAGCTTTATGTTCAGACAATATATGTTTTACCATTAAAATAATGTGATTTTGGGTTTGTTTGACTTATTTTTACAAAGAATTAATGGACCCCTTTAGACTTATTAAACATCTTGTCTTTTTAAATTATTTTCCATGGGAGTGTGACTCACCTCCACATAAGAAACCCCATTATTTTAAGAAGTTCGGACTTTGGCCTTATAAAATATTGTTTTCCTCTCCCCTTTTACAAAAACCCTTGGCAAAAACCATGAGCTGATTTGTGGTTTGGATTAGTTTAATGTAAGGGGTCCCAAACCTAAATAATAAAGAATTCACTCACCTTTCCTATATAAACCCACCCAAGCTCCCACTTCCTCCTCACTCAAATCCTTTGGAGTTTATCCAACCTCTGCCCTACTCTCTCTAGTATCCTCCCAAGTTTCTCCAATCTCCCAAGAATCCTCTCTCAAGCCTCTCTCAAGCCTTTGGAAGCACACTTCCAAGTAAGGGTTTTTCTTCCTTTCACTTTTTGTCCAATTTTCTTAATATTTTTATACCCTTTTAATTTCAATTATAAATGTTGGGGTATTTTTTCTCACCTCCCCCATACTTCCCTCTTATTGTTTGAATGATGGTATACCCCTTTCTATCTCATTAAATGCCTCCCATGTACACCCGTTACTATGCCGAAATTCCGAAAGGAACTTCTCTCTCCTCATTTACATTCAAGCAACACTTTTGTATCATAAATATAAATTCCATTAAAATTGTTGGGAAATGTATCTATATGACCCCCTTACTGTCCATTTCATGTAGATATTATTAGGAACCCCTTTCTCTCTCATCAACCATTTTTTATTAATTCTTATATCACGCTGTTATGCTGCCAAAATTACACCGATTTTCTAAGCCAATGCCATTGTGTAGTGAATACCATGACCATTTCTCCATCAAGGGTATTAAACATCATGAAAATTTACTTATGGATTATAAAGTTTCATTCCACATTCCTTTTTCATCGAATAAATGGTTATGTTTTATGAATCCATGTTTTATGATCCATGTGACACACTTATGCATGAAATGAAATTTTTAAGAAGGGTGCACCCTTATAGCACTCCAATGCATTGGGTAAAGTATAGTATCATGATACATCATGTGAAATGAGTTTTGACTCATTCTAATTCAAGTGCATTGAGGTTTTACTCGTGCCTCATGTGCAATGAGGATTTACTCATGCTCCATGTGCAATGAGCCTTGGCTCATGCTAATTCCATGTTAAGTGTTGTTGCCACATTTCCATGTCATTATTATCATGCTTTATCATGCCTTTATGTTCTTGTTTCTCTTTTTCTCTATTGATATGCCTATTTTTATAACATGTATTATACTCCTCATGTATTCCATGTTTATTCCCTTACTGGGCTTTATAGCTCACCCCTTTTCTTATGCATGTCCTCAGGTTATCCCATGCAATGCTAAGTACGAGGGAATGTAGTGGCCATGTAAAGGAAGTTTTCAATAAAGATGTTGTATTTCATGTTTTAAGTTGTTATGTAATGATTCAAAGCCCCAAAGACACTAGACCTCTAAATCTTCCATGTTGTATCTAGTGAATAGTTTATTTAATAAATCATGTTTAAGTTTGTAATAATAATAGGGTTGTCATACTATAACATGTTTGGTGTAATTTTTTAACCATTGGAATAAAATAAGAGACAAAATAAATGGGGATAAAAAATTAGAAGAATAAAAATCCACAAGTGAAATGTAAAAATTTATTTACATAAAAAATATTTGAATTTATTGAACAATTCAATAGAAAATGAAATAAATTTGGGCACAGGTGTGATACATTCTTATCTATCTCAAATAAGTATGAGTCGAAATCAAATAAAAAAGGTAGACCATATATAATGATAAAGAAAAATGAGATAACCTTGTGAAAGAACATGAATAAAGTTGGTAACCAGAATATTCACAAGATATTAATGGATAAGGGTGAAAATTTATCATTGGGTAAAAAACAAGAGAAATTTTTTGTTCAAACATAAACCCAAAATTTCAAGAAATAGAGCTACACCAAATAAGTACTGTTGCTTATATTGTGTTAAAAGAGGAAACTCCATGGATACCTACTAACAGGGCATGAAAATTAAATTTTATGGAGAAAAGATTTATTATAAAGGAAAATCCATTCAAACTAAAAATAGTATGATTGATTTAGTGAAGAACTCTTCTAATAATCCATGTGGAAGAATCAAAAAGTATTATCACATTACCAAAGAGTATATGACCATTTTTATTAAAGATTTGGATAAAGAAAAATAAATAGAAAGAGTACAGGATAAATAAATAACTAAATAAAAAGAGACGATTCAATATAAAGATGGAGAACATAAATTTCATGAGTGTTTATTAAGGTATGAAGACCTCATATCTCATGAGGTTCTATGTGATAGGTGTAGTAAATCTAGACATAACTCAAAGGGTTATCTAACAATCATAGCAGATCAAGAAGAAATTTTGAAGAGCTCGAATATTGAACCAAGTGATGCATGTAACTTGATTGATTATTAAAAGAAGAAATTACCACATAAAGAAAAGGGTGATAAAGACATAGTATCCATGCTAATAAATAATACAATCTTGAAAAATTAGAGACCCAATATTACTAGTCCATCTGAACTTGGAGAAAAATTTGAGTAGGAAATATTATTGAGAATAAATTCTCAATCTAGTTACTCACATTGATGATAAATGTAATTACAACTTATTACCTAATATTTTGTGATTTATTTTTGTGCCTAAAAAGTAGAAAATTTATGGTTAAGATGATTTAAAATAAGAGAACCAAAGAATAAATGAGATCTATAAAAACCAAAACACAAACTAAATAGCTGAACTAATAAAAATAAATAATAAATAATAAATATACTAGATATAAAGAAAATATATACCTTGATGAAGTGAAGATAAACATTATCCATTTTGGGAGAGTTTACCTTTACAAGATTCCATAATTATTTATTCCATGTAGATATGGAATTACTAGAATGTTATTGAAAACTTCATTGATGAGGTATGTATTTTTATTTTATCATACCTATTTATGAAATAATAAAGTTTGATATTAAAAGGTATAAATTTATATTGATCAATTATAATAAAATAAGGAAATTTTAAGAGATATAAGGGATAATTTATAGACTACTACATGTACATGAATGTTTTCGACATTTTTATTAAGAAGAGTGCATGATCTAAAGTTGTAATTACAAAAGTAATGAAGATATCAATTGGTATCACTTGGTTTTAGCTTGAGAATATCTAAACAACCTCCAGATGAGTCATGGTAATGAGTTTTATTCATGGGCATCATATTATATTGATCAATGGATAAATTTTATTTATAAATCAAACCATTTTGTTTTCTACACCATGTATGACTCACAAAGGCTTAGAGTAGAATAATTTATGGAACACTAACTAAGAATGAAGTGATATAATTATATTACATACACTTTTTATTTATTTTCAATAAGGGGGTAAAATAAAATGGAAAAAGAAAATGAGAAAAGTGGATAAAAGAAGAATCAATTTAGATCACAATTGACATATCATTTTTTTAAAGGCATTGACAGCAAATAGAAAGGGGAATATTTTTAAACCCACATTTTGTTTATGTAATATTTGTTTTCAATGAGGATCAAAGGTATTAAGGAAAGTTACATTATATTAATATATTTACAAATTATATATTGGATGTTGTTTGAATTTCCCAATATTTTTGAGAAGAATCATGGATTTCCCAGGAATGGTATTTTTATATGTAGTTAATTTTAAAATTTACATGGGGATTAATTATTTACCTATAATATTATAAGTGATTTAAGCTTCCACAACTACTTATGTAGAAAATAAATGAAAATAAGAATGTTTATTATCTTGTATATTCAAGGAGTTTCATTCACATTATAGAAAAAATGTTTAGTGATATGAGTTTCTAGGATTATTCATATAGAAAATAATGAAGAAATTATTAGGAGTTGATGTGCATAATTCATTAGAGTGGACTTGATAATTTAAAGTAGGTATTTCCCTTGGAAATTTTTGAAGATTTATTCAATTATAAAAGTTGGTTTTAAGATACTATTGTTTTTTGGATTGATATATATATTTGGTTCTAGAATAGTTTTTTTGGAAAATAAGACTTCCTTAGAGTGAAGAGCATGATAAATATATTATCTCTATGAAGATGTTGATAAATTAAAGTGATAATATTCATACTTGTTACTATTATGAGTACATGATTACATGAAAATGAAATTAAATGAATTTTTAGTTACATGTGATGATTATTTGTGAGTTTATCCTCATGTTAATAGGAAAATAATGGTTATACAGAAGTGTTATCTACACAATTTGATTGAAGTTGAAGGTTTCTAGCTAGTGAAGAACTTGAATAATTTCTTGTGATTAAAATAAAAAAACTATCTAAAGTAAATATGATCTATCCATGAAACATTGTATGATGATTAGAGATGAATAAAGGATGATATGTCATTGAATTTAATTCATGATAATCCAAATATTAAATAAATTTGAAGAGTTGTGAAGAAATTGTTCCAGAACATGGAAGGAGTTTGGGTCTCATAAGGTTGTGATAGTGGTTTGATAAGGTTGGTTTGTGTCCTCATAAGGTTGGTGCAAGTACCTCGCTGGTTAAAGTTGGGAATCGTAAGGTTGAGGAGTAGAATTCATAAGGATTATTTATTGCTACAACCTAAAATATTATTTCACCATATCCACATTTGTTCACCCTATTATAGAATTCCATGTATAATAAATTTAAGAATATAAATTATGATTTATAATTGATATTTTAGAAAAATAAAATTATGCTTGACATGATATTCAAATATTAAAATATCATAATCACATTAAGATGGTTAAAATCCAATCCAAGATTAAAGTAGGACCATTATTGTAAGAAGTTAGTGCTGAGATAAGTTTCACACCATATAAGAAGATTTAATATCATAGTGCATGTGTTAATGCACATGTGGAGAAATAAAAATGAATTTAAATCATAATTTATTTTGAAATAATAATCCCAAATATTTCTAAATATATTGAGGAGTTAAAAATAGTTTGATTATTTAGAAAGACCAAAGAAAAAGGATAATATAAATGGAAAGGAAGGAAATGAAGGATGGGTTTGAATATTTAATATTTTAGTAACTTGAATGCCTAAAATTATAGAAATTAAAGATTCCATATTCACATGGTGACTTTAATATAAAACATGATGAGAATAAAAAAATAAGGTGTGAATCTCAATTATGTGTGCATTGTAAATATTCTATAAGTTGAAAGGAAAAATAGTGATAGAACCAATAAAATAACCTATTTAAAATCATATGTATCAAATAAAGTGAGAGAGACCCATTTTTGTTCTTATTTAATGAAGAAGAGTAAGAGTAAGAATCAAATCCACATGAACCTACTTATTCTATGAATTCAAATGGAGAATATGGAGTTCCAATGTTAAAGAATGATATTATTCTATGCACTAGAAAAGAAGAAGAAAAAGTGAGGTGATCCCAAACATTCCCACTACCTATCATATTCTTGTTGAAGGAATTGAGAATAAAACCTATGATATTCTTATATCATAGACTTTGAATAATATTGATACATCGCACTAATTATTAACATTAATGAAATGTTTAAAATTGTTGTATTCTAAAGAATGATATTCGGCCATCTTTATCAATATAATATCATAGTTGAATTGTTGATCATACTTTATAAATATTATACTGATTACTATATTCAATATGGATTATAAAATATAATTACATTACTTGTGTTGTACCTTATCAATTCTAGGATAGCTTGTACAATTATATACCCTTTCCTATGTTTCTTTTTTGATAATAAGAAGGAATTTATGTTCATTTGGGATAATAACCACCATACAATAGAGATTTAATCATCCTTAGTGTGGTTAACATTATCAAAAAATCATGGTGTTCTTATTGTTTTTCATTCCTATTTTTTCAGTTTCATGCATACTGTCTGAATTTTTAATAAAGAAAGAGATAAATTCATTCCTTGAATAAATAAAGTGGTGGATAATGCTAAAAGTTTTAATTGGATGAAAAATTTAAAAATATTGATTCACACATATTAGTGTTAGGAACATCACATTTTGGTCCCAATAGATCTACTAAAATATTATCAAAACGTGAACTAATTGTAGTGTGATCTTCATAATTGTGGAGTGACTTCACACTTCTTATAAAATCCATCCTAAAAAATTATCCATAGAGTGAATAATCCATGAAATGAACACTTTTTCATATCATGGTCCTCCTTTTGTATTTATAGGTTGAGGTTCATTCATTATCCATGAAATAATATTCTAAAAGTAGTTAGAACTACTAAAATCTACCTAAGTTTCTTCACGAAATTATAAATAAGCCACGATGTGATCAAGTGCTTAAAATTTTAGAAAATTATGAAACCATACATTTCAAAATAGTATGGTTCTTTGCAATTTTCTTTCAACCTCTCTTATAGTTTAATCCTTCTTCTTATTCCATTACTTGAGAAAAACCTTACATATCAAAATAAAAATCTTATATATGAGACTTGGATATTTTCTTATAAATCCTCTCATGATGGGAATCTTTTTATTGTGTCATAACTTGTTCTTGTAACTACCCGAACCATCATAATATATCTCTAACCATACTAACTTTACTATAAAATTATTCACACATTTGAAACTTCTTCAAATAACATAAAATTAATAGAAAATATAATATTAAAACATATGGTTTTAATAATCTCATATACTAAAAGTTGAAGAATAAGATAACTCTAAAACATGGAGAATTAATAATGTCTTAGATAGGCTCAAACAAAATCCATCTCATAGTGACTACCTCGTTTTATTTCCCATATTAAATTTATGTGTGTTCATAAATTAAATCATACATTATGAAATGTATGAGTTATTCATATGGTTACAAACCCTTTATAACCATTGACTTAATTAAGTCTCCCTTAATGATAACTTATGCGGTATAGATTTGAATTTTAACAATTAATGTTCGGTTTCCATGATCAATCATAGGTGAAATATGAATCATACTAAATGATTCAAAATTCATATGATATGCCCTTATAATACATTATGTTAAGATAAGGAATTGATATATAATATAAATCTATCATATCAAATGATATAACTAATGGATTGTAATATTTTATCAGCATCATAGACATCATACTCTACAACACCCATATCATATACAATATAGAGGGTTTAGATTTTATCTCCTTTAGAAAAAATATAAATTACATGAAAACCTACTATCAGAATCAAATTTAAATTTAGAGTTTAGATATTATTAATTTTATATTTATTATGGAGGAGTATTTAACTAATGTGTGGTTGAAATTATACGAATAGAAGTAAGAAATAAAAATTAATTTTTAAATCAAGGCTGTATACCTGTTGAAAATATGCCTATATGAGATTATACAAGTGTGATATACTTGAAAAACATCCTTGTATATAGAAAATAATTGATTGTTCAAATTTAATTGGAGTTACCTTTACATCAAATTAGCAGTATTTTGTTAAGGATCATAATCCCCCATTCCATTCTCCAGAGTCTATTCATATTATAAGTCTACAATAAAATATCAGTGATATGAAAGTTGTATAATTAGACGTAAAAAACTCAACATATTTTAATAAAATATACTAATATTAAATTGTAACAATAATTTTAGGAGTTCATGTTAGTCTTGGATATACTCATATAGACCAAAAAAATATATTTTGGTCGAAATGGCCAAAGGAGTTTCTCTTTAGTGGTTCCACTAATATGTTACAATGCCTAGAAATAAAATCCTTATAAAATCATTCAAGGTAGATTCATATGTTTTTATACTATGAATAACTTGATATTTTTATTCAAATTAAAAACATATTATGGTTTGAACAAAATATGAATGTGGGTTATGAGTATTTTAGCGATGTTGTTTTTTTTAACATATTTAAAAAAACTAAGAGTATATACCATAAAGAGTATTTTACCCATAAAATATCTGAGAAATATGGTTATACACAACGAGATATTATTATATAATGATAAAATAAAATAATTTAGTTATTTGATATGTAATTTTATTGAGTTTAATTGGGGTAATATTCATAATAAAATTCTTATTAATGAAGATGAAACTATAGCCTAAACCACTAGTGAGGTTCTATTAAGAACTAGACATGACCCATGGACTTAGAATTTGATCCAAATGACATAAAATACATATAAATTTTGATGAAATATGGATCACCATTATTATATTAATTTAAGAAGGGTATTTATGTGCTTGATTATGTTTCTAATTTTGAGTATTATTGGGAAGAAATATGATTTGAATATGTTAATTTGAATTTAACATGGTTATAAAGTGCAGACATTTTAAAGGGAAAATATGATCATTATTTTAGAAAGTACATATCACTATTAGGAATATTAATCAAATAATTTATTGGGAGTTTTAATGGTGTGTTAAAGGAATAATTTCATTATATGTTGAGTATATTGGAATTCCTCAAAAAATATGAGTGAGTTTTATAGAGGAAACAACATCATGAAAAGAAGGATAAATTTTATGGTTTGGATAAAGTATTGTGAAATGAGTGTGAAAATATTGGATTATTATATTAATTTAAACAAAAAATGTAATAAGATTCTTTAGTTCAGGTAAATTGGATAATGGTTATAAACGAATAACTTAACCAATTTGAATGAAATATGGTATGACTATCAGTAAAACATCCTATTGACTTTCTGATTATAGGATCCAGGTGTTTATTTAATTTTTTATGAGAATGGAACAATAGTATGGAATAAATATAGATTAGTTTAAAAAGGTTATAATTAAGAACATATCATTGAATATAAATAAAGTTTTACTCTGGTATCAAGACTTGAGTCTATCATAGTTATACTAGTCTTTGTTTCAAATCTAAATTCAATTTTATTTCTAATGGATGTTAAAAGTGATTTTCCAAATGGTTATGATCAAGAGGAATTTTATGTTAAATAACCTCTAGTTTATAAAAATTCTTTATTATCATACTATTTTATTAAACTTGTTAAGGTACTCTACAGAATGAAACAATCCTCAAGAGTCTGGTATTATTATTTTTAAAGATTTATTTTAAAAAATGGTTTTATAAAGGGAATGAAAGATCCACCTTTTTTAGAATTTTTTAAGGAAACTAAAATCCTACAAATCTATATAAATGATATTATTTTTAGATTCACCCAAAAAACTCTCAAATATAGTTTTAGAATACTTATAAAAAGTTAATTTTAGATGGGTACTATAATACCTCATGTCTATAAGAGCTGTGAAATTGAGGAAAAAATTGATTTTTTGAAATTTGAGTGCTTATGAGGAGAAAATACTAATTCCACCTAGAAAATAATCCCATAATTTTTCTATGACTTTTTGGATGATCCCATAATGGGGTGTTTACTATTGGGTTTGAATTTGGTGAGATTATAAGTTGGGGTATTTTTTAGGGAATTTTAATATGTATTGGATTAAATATTAACTATTCCATAGATGGAAACATTGATAACTCTTAAATGGAGTATCTAATTTAAATTATGGATCCTCAATTGAGTCTATAATGAGAAGGTTTTAGGTGAGGAATAAACTAATCCCACGTTTTGGGATCAAGGAAAAGATATTTAAATGAGTAATTTAATTAAATATTTAAATAAAAATGAATTAAATGAGATTAGTTTAACATTATCACAATTATACCCTACATGGTTCCTTCCTATTTATGTTGTGTGTGGGAGGGGTTCTCTTCATGTCACATAACCTAGCCGAGAGGGAGAGGGAGGTTGTGCACCAATTTATTCACCAAAGTGCTTGATCAAAACCTGAACAAGATGGGATGACTATAGAGAATTAATTCAAGAATTATTTTTCAGATATTCACTAAAAAGTAATTTGACTATTTCCATTTTTTCCACATCCCTATTTAAAACTATCACCTTGAATTTTATTCATTTTTTGGGTTTTGGTTTGGATAAAGGCCATTGTAGAGTAATTAAGGGTTTAATTATTATAGTTTTTAAATGTTATTTTGTTTTTTTTTGAAGAAACATGTTTTGAATTTTTATGAACAATGTGTTCTTTGGGAAGAAGAATAATGAGTAAAGAGGGTAGAATGAGAAAGGGGGTAAGACAAGTTGTGTAGGGTTAAATGGGTTACACTTATACAGAAAACCTGTTGTGTAATAGTAACATTTTTTTACCCTTATGCAATGAACTATGTTTGGTATAAGGGTAAGAAGTTTTACACTTATGTAGGATACCCCATAAGCATAAGGGTAATGTTTTATTTTTCAAAAAAAAAATCAGAACAAATATTTTAAAAAAATGTTATTTTTGAGGAGAACAATTCAATAATTATTTTATAAAAAGTAATCGTGGAATTGATTATAAAATATTTTTTGGATTTATTTAATAATTAATTAATTTATTATAATTTTTTTGGAATTAAAAAAGGGAGATAGGTATTTTAAATGACAATTGAAAATTTATTTATGAGTTTATTTATGGTTAATGACATAAAAATGATACTAAAAAAATTAATTATGGGATTAATTATAAAATAAATATAGAATTTATTTTATAATAAATTAATGCTTTATAAAGGAAATAAGGCCTCATATAGATGAATGAAGACCATCCATACTTTAGAGAACATTGATGAGGGTCTTCAAGCTTTACTTGTAAAGGAAATAACTAGAGAAATAATGTAGGCGGTCCCTCAAGAATACCAATTTAGTAAATGAATTTATTAAAATATGGAACGTGATATACAATCCCACCACTATAGATATTGATTTTTTTTAAATTAAATGAATTTTTTAATAAATTAATTGTATTTTTTACATTAATTAAATGAATTGTTTTATAAATTCTCATTGATATGAACAAGGTGCCAAGGGCCACCAAGGATCCATGGGAATAGTCTTGATGCCTTAGTCACTGATGGATGAAGTAAAAGATTATAAATATATTGATTGTTACATATGGACCCCAAAGGGGTATAAATTAAATATATTATTTGAATATAACAACCATTAGTATAGGTTCACATGGTGACCTTAGATTAGAGGGATGTGACCATTTAAGAGGGACTGAACATAGTAGGACTTAGTGGACCCTTGATACTCATTATAGTCTCTAGGATAGTAGAGATGAGTGTGGGAAGAGTGTTCCTCTGCCATTAGTATTTGATCACCAGGTGGGTATTCCCTCGGCATATTATAAATAGATTGGGTGTGGGAGGACTAACTTAGATATATGGGGAAGTGAGATGGGTTTCATGATATCTATTGAGTATGTTTCGATTATGGATTTGACTAGGAAGACAAGGTGGCCTTGATATAATTATGATAAATTGAATGGATTCAATTTACTATGAGTGACAAGCTTGTCCTGAGATATGAGAATGGGTTAGTGGAACAGAGACAAGGTGATTCAATAGTGATAAAACCTATGGGACCTCAGTGGTTGCCCCAATCATATGTTATCCCTTTATAAGGTTGACGAGAATGGGTAGTTATTATTTTGGGTGTCACCTTAGAACCTTAATCACTGATGTGGGACTATTATGGTGGTAATAGATATAATAGGTATTGATATTGAGGGTCTGGTGTTGGTTATGTAAGAAGGGTTATAAAAGTATCCAAATCATGTTATTATTATAACTATTATGAGAATTTACTAGGTAGATGAAGTCCCCAGAGTATTTGATGATTGATTCTAGGGATTAGTACCCTAGGATTTATAAGTTCTTAATAATTATGGATTCCAAGGATTAACTCTTTATGATCTAGAATTTCTTGTTAATTATGGATTATCTGGTTTACCTACCCAAGATCCAATGATTCTTATTGAATGTGCGATTATCAGGATTAAATACCTAGGATATTTAAGATATTGATAAATGGAATCTAGGAGTTAATCTCCCTAGGATCTAGGTTTGACTTTTTGGTATTCTAGGGACTACCTCCCTCATATTTAGAGATGCTTTATGACATAGGATTCCTGGTGATGCCTAGGATATGATACTTATATTTCAGAATATGGGATGTATAGGATTCCTAGGATCCAATTAATATTACTAATTTGATTGTATTCCTAGTATGTTACCTAATATAGGATATTTATATCTATGGAGGCATGTTCAAAAGATCCCATGGTAGTACATGTTTCCCCCCTGAGGATAGGTGACCCATTTAAAGACACTCTAACACTATATGAAGTAGGTATAATTGATCCTAGGTGTTATATTATAATCAGAGTAATGATATTGGTTATTTTATTTACATTTACACGGTTCATTTTTTTATTTACATGAACGTATTCTATATACATGAAATTTTACTAGATATGTATGTGATCCCATTAGTGGTGCTATAATGTGTTGTTCTCACACCCTCCTTAGATAGCCAAGAAACATGGGTACCTAAACACAATTCACTCATCGCATGTTTAGGTTAGAATTATGCCCTTGTGTTACCTGATTTAATAGGTGAGCTTAGATTGAGTCTGAAGGCCGAATGTTCTGTAGGACGATTGTGTGAGTTAGGAAAGTGGATATGTAGTTTACTTTTAGTTTTTATTTAGAATGTGTACTGGTCAGTGTATCACTAAATTATATATATATATATATATATAATTCAATGTTGTCTACTATTAAACTATAATATACTATTGTATCATGAAGAAATATTTACTAATTTTTATCATGTAATTCAGTGGCCTATTGGGATCCTTGTTTTGTACCTACAGTGTTTTAGGATATCCACTATTTATATAGGTCATATTGCTTTTTTAGCAGATTCAGGCATGGAACTCAGGCTTAATTTTAGAGGGTATAGTATCCCTTTTACTATTTTAGGCCCTCACCGCTTGTCGGTAGCTTATAGAATATGGTGAGGTGCACCCAAGGTCTCTTTAAATCCTAGAAAGGGTTCTATTCAGGCGATCTAGGATGAGGAATTTCAAGGTGGTTTCAGATCATTTTTTGGGATGGGATAATGTTGAATATTTATGGAGATAGGTTGTATTGACTCGGGAGGTAGTCTAAGTGCATTCTTAGAAAAAATGACATCTATTGAAACCCAAGTTTATAAGGGATTTCCAATGTTGGGACTAGGAACTATAGGATGAGTAAGATGTTGTATTTGATCGAGAATCCCAAGTCGGATGGATGAGACTCCGGATGGGTTGTAGGGTTCAGTCATATGATGGTGAGTTGTGAATGCATCACTTTCATCATGTATGACTCTCATGAAATTCATACACTTTCTTGTGATTGATATCACTAATTTTGAGGGTTAAATTCTTTAAAGTTTCAATAACAACTTATATAAGGTTTTCCCATATAACATGGTGATGAGATTATACTCAACTAGAACATAATGTATTTTCCTTCTAATGATAAGTCATTCAAATATTATCTAAGGGTGAATGTTGATGGAAATGTTTATGAAATGCCTATAGTAAGTGATTTATAGTGACTCCTAGTAGGTTAGTATATGAATTTGATTCCTTGGTACTAGCTCCAAAAAATGGGTTTAGTTATTTAAAGTGTCAACAACAACCTATATAGTATTTTCTATATAGCTTATTGCTGGCATTCAACTTAACCAAACCATATTACTATGGTATACTCGATATAGATTGGGGTAGGGAAATTTATTTACATATATATATCTTTGTGTGTGTGCATCAATGAGATTACAATCCTAAAGTGGATAATCTCTTATGAAAATTCTCGATGAGGATCATCTCCCTAGTTGGCTGGTGACTTGGAATGTGATTCCTATTGAATATATATGAGTGTTTTAGTATATACATTTCCTTGAGTTATTTGATATGGTAAAATGGATGTTTCTTATGAGTTATGAACTATGTGAGATATGACATATGGGTTAGGCGGGAGATAATAATGATTTTGAGATAAGGTTCAAGTAATTTGTGATCTGATTACTATAGATAAGGTGAGATATGATATATGAGGGTAAATTGGATGGGGAGTTAGCCTATGATATAGATTTAACTATATAAGGGAGGCATGGGTATATGCATTGGGTTATGATATTGGTTAATGGGATGTTATTATGAGTATTAATTATAGGCATGGTGATGCCTTGATCTTTGTGATGTAAAGCACTTTGAGTGCAAGTGCTTAGGTATCGAGGCCTGGTTTAGAGGGAAGGATTTGCGGGATTACTGAATCTATTGATTTCAGATGTGGTTTCCAATGAGATAGTAGATTATAATATTATATTATTTGATATAAGAGGGATAGAGTGTTAGTGTATTATTAGAAATTTTGGGATAATTTTGTGTTCATGGGTTATCATGTGATATTCAATGGTATGTGTGGGATGTTGGGCTTGTTGGAAAATAGAAAATGGGGGCTTCTGGTTACATGAGATTGGAATGATGTGGATCAGGTTATACTGTTTAGGTATGTGAGCCTAGTTATGATTATATGAAACTCATGGGATCATTAGTCAGGTTATGTGGCCGGGTAGTATGAGAGTGTGCATCATTGGGTACTGATGTGATGGGAATAGCACACACTAGTTATGTGTGGGACCTTTGGGTTTTAGATCAATGAGGGACTATACGTATAATGAGGACTAATGCAATTAATAAAATTATTGCAGGCATCGAGGCATGGGGTTTTATGGATATTATAAATTCACATCTAAAGTGGGTTTTTTTCATCAGAATTGAATGGAGGTGCTATAGTGTAGTTGATCTGAGTGGATACCTTGACACATTTATAGGAATACATACTATCATAATCAATAGTAGACGCATGTGGGTTGGGAGGAGTAACATGCATGTAGTGATTGAACCTATTGAGTTTGTTCTTGAGGATTGTTATAAGAGAACCCATATAGTGGGGATTACACTATTTTCCGTTGGAGGGTGTGACCCTTTTTATGAAGGGAAATTTCAATGGGTATTGAGAATGAAGTTCATGGTGAGTCAGGATTGGTCATTGGTTGAAGTGTTTGGTTAGTGTTTGGTAATGAAAAGATGACCACACCCATTTATTACATGAGGTAATATATGAGGTGTGGGTTGTGAGGTTTAGTATTTTGATTTAGTATAGAGATGATAGGGATACCATAATATCATGGAGCATAGAATCAGTCACAGAGGTATAAACCTCATTCTATGAGGGTCGCAAGCTTAATGAGACCAGTTGTTGTAAAATCGAGATGATGGTAGGTTTTGGGTTTATGATAAGATTCATTGATATATGGTTCTTTGGGGAATACTTGACTCAAAATATAGATGTGGTTTTAGATGGATTCAGTGCTTTGGAGGTGGGCTAAGGATGGATTTGATGTGATCTGAGTGCGAGTCATATTAGAGAAGTGTCGATGCTCGTGAGTGGAGTACAATGACCAATTTGGAATATTGGGGAACCTACCATGGAATTACCCCTATTTTTATGTTCATACATCGGTAAGGGTGTTTTAAATATCTTGGTATTCCTTTCAGATATAATTCATCGTGATCATGTGATGCTATAATGCATCAGGGGTTGGGATTGATCATTTTTTAAGAAATTTAAACAATAGAGGTCTAACCAATGTTTCCTTCATAAAAGGACACAATGTGATGGAAACTACCCTAAGTGGGTAATTGTACTATGATGAGATGTGTTTCAATAGAAAATCCTAATGGCGGGGAGCACCATGGATTGGAAATAGGCCTTTTTGAGTTGAGACTTTGGGTGGGAGAAGTATAATTGTATCGATGAAACTATGGTATCTCAGGATAGATGGGTGTTGTGGAGAACCTTATCATTATTTTGGAGACATTGATTAGTGTGAGGATCGTGTTTTGATAAATTGTGTTCCTCATGTTTGGATTTGTGTAGAAGAATATTTTTCAATGCTCTAGAGTAGAACATGATGAATTGAGTTTGAATTGTTGACCATGATAGGTCAAGAGTTGTGAATGGTGACCATTATGGATTATTAGGAATGATAATTTCTATATAGAGGATATTATAATACCTTGTGTCCATAAAAGTTGTATAAATGAGGGTAAATTTAAATTTTTAAATTTTAGCTGCTTTTGAGGGGTGAAATAGTAATTTTACTTAGTATAAGATCCCATAATTATTTTATTACTATTTTGTTAATCCTATAATGAGGTTTTAACCTTGGGTTAGAAGGTTAAATTCTGATCTAGGGTATTTTAAGTGTATTTAAATATGTATTTGATTAAATATTAATTATTCCACTGATGAAAAGTTGATATATTTTAAATGGAGACTTTGATTAAAATTATGACTCCATGGTAATGTCCAGAACAAGAGATATTTACCTAGGAAAGGTATAAACATTCCACATGTTTTGGGATAGCGGACAGTCCATTTAAATGATACATTTAAATAGATATTTAAAATAAAATAAATTAATTGATCTTAATTTTATTTAATTACAATTATTTTATACCCCAAATAGGTTTATTTCTATGTACACCAAGATAGGTATGGGTTATCCCTATGTCATGTGACATAGACGAGTGGGAAAGAGAGTATGTGCGTAGGTTTCCTCACTAGAGAGCTCTATTAAAGCCATATAGAGATGCGACGACTAGGGAGCATGGGTATAATCTTAATACTTCATTGATTTTCCATATGGAAAGATGACTATTTTTATTTTCACCATAAATTAGTTTAAATTATTCAAACATTTATTAAATATCCTGGTTCATTTTTCTATATCCTTCATATACTAAAATGAGAGAGTTTAGTGATTTACAACACCCATTTGATTACTATAAAATGAAAAATGAAATTTTCAATGAAAAAATTCAGAACCTTTATATTATTTATCTCAGTAGATCTTGAGAGAATTAAGGGAGGTGAGATAATTCATATAAAGGTTTCATATCTGTCATTTTAGGTCTAAAATATGGTTTTACACTCAAGTTTAAATTTTATTTTTTTTCTATTTTTCCATTAAGAAACATAAACCCTAAAAATGATATAAAATTTCATTTATGGATGTTGTTTCCTAAAAAATTTTCATACACTTTTTGAGGAATATCAGAAGAAAAAAAATCCAAAATTTTATTTTAACATAGAAAGTATAGTTCATTATATAAAAATCAGTTTCACCATGAAGTAATTATGTGGGGTTAATTCCATTTATAGTCATATGTAAACCCTCCTTTGTGAATGAATGTCTTTTAGAAGATGGGTCATCATCTTATATAGTAAGGAGGAACCCTCACACAATAACTATATTAAATTATAGATTTTTTTTCTTTCAATGTCTCAATCCCATGAATTTTTACATTAATATTATGTGGAAGTAGTTCTAAAAGTCCTCAGAAAATGGTTACCTAGTGTTTCTTATAAATATAACTCAATACATATTTCAAGTAAAAAAGAAATAATTTCCCAAGGCATGAAGTTTAAAAAATAATAAAATTTGTGGGAAATTCAATCATGAGAAAGTATTTGGAGATAAATTTTCTCTGTTTGACTATAAATTAAAGTCTAAATAGGGGATGGAATTCCACATAAAATATTTTTTTCTAGGACACACCCACATAATATTATTACAGTCTAGCCCACAAAAAACCATTGTTAGAACCCCTTAGTTTATCATGCATGACTTATTTATGGATGATTGTTAGCATACATATTATGTGGTTATTATCCTTAATACACCATATCATTCATGGGCTCCACTCATCAGTATAGGAACATAAATTTTATGTAATCTTGGTGTTTCACAAAGTATATATATCCTTCTTCCCAATGAACCACCTTTATATAAAATTTAACCAATGGTCATACATGCCACAAAAAAATATTTATATGGGTATTTTAACCATCCTATCAACTCAAATGGCTACATTGTCCTCCTTTCACTAATGTCAAAACTCCCTAAATCCTATTTTATGAAGGAATCATATGAATCCACTAAATATACATGATCAGGTCACCATGCATGTTTTGTTACCTCCCTTCAATCATATATTTCTTGGATAATGGTAATTAGGCATCCTATGAAATATCTCCTTTATTTTTTCCTCACAACTAATAAGTTTATTAAAGAATACAAAACTATTTATTCCCATGATAGTGAGGATCCTTAACCTTAGTGATTAGTGGAGTTTTTCCTAGCTCAAGATGCTCATCTTGACTAATCGATACCAGTCCTAATAGATCTCATGCATATTGTTAGACTCATGGTGTGAAATTAATGGGCCAAAGACATAAATGGGTTGCTAACTTGGTGTATGTACCAAATATATTTCACTAGATTCAATCAAAAAATGAGAATACTAATCATTTTCCATATAGTTATAATAGATATATGACAACAAAAGGGTTGCTCAAGAGAAAGTCTGACACAAACCATTTCTAGGAACATTTAACATAGTATTCCATTACATTTGACACTAAATGGCTTGGAATAGGTACTAGGGATATAAATATAAAATAAAAGACACATAGTTTATTGGGTCCTAAAAATTACACATACAAGAATAATATAATTCCATCAAACTTGAAAAAGGGTGAAATAAAAACCAGAATAAGACTGAGAAATTTTTTCAAAGGGGTGAATCTATGAAGAAAATATAGATTCCATGAAGTAAAAATCGCTTCATGGAACGCTCGTCCGCATGGAATTTCATTGTTTCAAAAACTGCACCGTAAAATAAAATATTTTGTGGGGGGAGGTAGTTCCACTGACACCCACAAATTAAACCACATTCATTTGCAGGGTCATGCAATGATTTTGGCCCCCGCCAATAACCATCCCCACAAACTAACTATTTCACAGGATGAGGTGGTACCACCAAAAACCATGAATGAAACAAAGTCATTTGTGTGGCTGAGCAGTGATTTAATCCCCCATAACTAATATCCCCCTCTACAAATGACTTCTCCCTACTAACTAAGTCGATCAAAGGCCGAGACATTCTCCTTGGGCTACTGCAAAAGAATCCCCATGGCCCACCATAGATGAACCGTCATGTGGGTATTCAAACCCTCTGATATTCTATAAAATACCTCGAGGGGGGACCAAGATAAAGATGATGAAACTGAACAGAAGAGAGTTGAAGGATATGAGCAATGAGGAAACAAAAAATCCATATCCTCTCCATCTATTCCCAGTAGGTAAAACATCCACTACATAGTAGTAAGAAGGAAATAATAAATTTTCCATCCTGATAAGAACTCAAAACCCCTTTGGAGACAACATCCTATGGGGTATAAACGAATGGTGCTTGTGCCGTTAAGTACACTGCATTGAAAAATGATATGCAGGTGGAACCCTACCCCATGTAGCCAAGTACAACATGGGAGGAACTCGACACTACGTAGAGAAATTCTATGTAGGGGGAACTCGACTTCACGTTGCAACACACTATGTAGACAGAACCCAACCTCACATAGAGATACATTAAGTGGGAAGAATCCAGGTCCTCATCGTACAATTCTATATGGATGGTACACTCACCCACATAGAAAAATTATATATGGAAGAAACCCTATCCTGTGTAAGAAATTTCTACATGGAATAGGGCATCCTTGTGTTTTATACACCCCATATCCCATAAATTCATTTTGTCATATCATTAGACCCTATGTTGTCCCCTCTGCGAACTAGTCTAATGGAATCAGGATAATTACCCTTCCAAAGCCACCCTACATGTATGATAAGATCACCATGAACATCATTGTTTCCTCTTGAGTTTATATACCCATGGTAAGAAGAGTCATGTGGGTAAACTTTATAATAAGGAGAACCTTCATAATGTTGAGCACAATATTGTTTTCAATAATGCGTATTAATGTTATTTAAAGGGGGAGATTATTGAAAATAATACTCTGTCTCTTTATGATAATTTTGATGCTCACAAATACCCTTAGTTATTTTCTAATGATTTCACTTAGTATTTTGCAGGAGATTATTAATTTATTTTACACTTGAAATAACGAGAATTTATTACTTAACGTGGAATATGTTTTAGCGCATTCTAGAAAAACTGTTCACATCTTACGTAGATGAATATATCGCAGAATCTGTTTTAGCGCATTCTGGAATCACTGTTCATACCCTACGTGGATAAATGTAGCATAAGGATGAAAAGCATGTATACTTTTTGATGTATGAGAAAAGTATAGTTAAACAACCATACGTTTTTCAGAAAAGTATGGAAGGAGAACCTTACGTTTGGAAGGAACCTTATGTTTTATTTTTCAGCAAAGTATGGAAGGAGAACCTTACGTTTGGAAGGAACCTTATGTTTTGTTATCAGCAAAGTATGGAAGGTGAACCGTACGTAAATTCTAAGTGATACATTTGTTTCTCAAAAGTATGGTTCATTAACCTTACTTTTGTAAACAACCATACGTTCTTGGAAAAGTATGGATCAAGTAAAAGTACGGATCTTTTACCATACGTTTGAATGATGAAGAAAAAGTATGAATGATCAACACTACGTTTGTGATCAACCCTACATTTGTGATCAACCCTACATTTGTGATCAACCCTACGTTTGTGATCAACCCTACGTTTGTGATCAAACCTACATTTGTGATCAACCCTACGTTTGTTATCAACCCTATGTTTGAAGACTTTGTTATTAAACCTATGTTTGGAATCCACGTCATCAACCTTACATTTGGCGTCATAATTTTCGGCAGACGGTTTTTATGTACAACGATCAGTAAGCTGATTTCTGGGCAGATTTCAAGCCGGATTTAAAGTCATTTTTAAATTACGACTTTGACTGATTCAAATCCGTTTTATTAATGGATATAAGATTGAATTAAAAGGAGCTTTTTATGCCAAGTCTTAAGGGAAGTTACGACTTCTCTGTAAATTCATATTTTTGAATATCGCGAATCAGAAGGTGACTTTTATGGATCTAAATGTGAAGGAGATATGCTTTATTATTTATGCTCTCTCTGAAACAAAAAGATAATGATGAGGCGATCGATCTATTATTAAAAAGTGGAAAACAGAGATTACAACTATTCACGATTGATCTACTGATTCTACAGGAGCGTAAAAGCTCTGTTTGTTCTAGAAGAAGGAACTCGATAGAAGATTCACCTGTTCTACATCGAATATCTATTGTGGATCTACTACTACTGAGGTTGTGAACTATATCTCTATATCTACTACAACTAGATTAACTCAGAACTGCTTCATCTTGAAGATCAATATTTCTAGAGTCTTTGATCCATCTGCTGTCAATTGCATTCTGTTTCAATTGTGAAGATCAACTGGAAATTTCTTTCTGAAATTTTTTATTCTTGGATAACCTGCTTCTCGTTCTAAGCTGTGTAGGTTTGTGTTTGAACCAGAAGGCTTTGTTTTGCCTTGAATTGTAAAGGTGTCAACTTCCTATACTCAATTGTGAATCGGTCTGTGGAAAAGAGGACCAGATAGTGAAAATCACCAAGCTCGTGGAGTAGAGCATTGGTGGAGTGGACTAGGGGCTTTCTATTCCCCGAACCACTATACATCTTCGTGTTCTTGTTTTTACTTTTTTCGCTGCATGATCAAATCCAATAAAGTATAAAGGACAGAACTCATTCAAGAAAAGAGTTATCAGAAAAATTGCAAAAGACACAATTCACCCCCTCTTGTGTATAATCTGTAGATTTAGATCCAACAATTGGTATCAAAGGAGGAGCTTCTGACAGAGCCTTAGAAATCTAGAAGCATTTAAGGATTATTCAACAGAGCACTATGACTGATACAAGAGAAGGGATGTCGATGGTTAGAGAACCATATTTTAATGGAGACAACTATGGTTGCTGGAAATTGCGTATGATAATATATCTGAAAAACCTTCGATATAGAGTCTATTCAAAGATTCTGACTCCTTATGAAATTCCTGAAAATCCTGAGGCCTGGAGTGCTGTTATAGAGGCAGAGTGCGATATGAACTCGAAGGCTATGAATGCAATTATCTGCGGTCTAGGACTAGATGAATTTAACAGAGTATCTCAGTGCCCGACAACATATGAGATGTGGCAAACAATAGCTGTGGCATATGAAGGAACAGATAATGTAAGGAAAATGAGATATGCAACTACAAAACTGAAATTTGATACTTTCAGAATGATTGAAGGTGAGAGCATTACCCAAATTAATGGGAGATTGAAAAAAATTGTCAATAACATAATGGATCTAGGAGAACCTATTAAGCAGGCTGATCAAGCATTAAAAGTACTGAGAGTACATCCTACTAGATGGAATGGTATCTCTGGTGCAATCAGACAATCAACACCTATCAAAGATATAACTATGAGAGAGATGATTGGTACACTGATTATGTATGAAGCTGAAATGCAAGATGAAGCTAATGAACATAAAGTGCTTATCAAAAGAGAAGATACTGCCTTGAGGGTAACTTCACTACAAAAGAATAGAAAGATGAAGAACAAAGAAGTCAAAGCCAAATCAGAAAGCTCTGACTCATCCAACTCAGATGAAGAACTGGCTCAACTAGCTAGAAAATTTAGAAAATTCTACACCACGAAAAGAGGCTTCAAAAAATCCTTTAAGGGAGATAATAAGGAAGTGAGATGTTATGAATGCAAAAAGATGGGACATATCAGACCAGATTTCCCACAACTGAAGGATGCAAAGAAAAAGAAATTCTTCAAAAGAAATGAATTTGAGCAGAAAGACAAGAAAGCTATGAAATCCACTTGGAGTGTATGTGAAGACTATAGTAGCTCTTCTGAATCAAGATCAGAGAAATAAGAAGTCAATCTAAAGGCAAACATGTGTTTCATAGCAAAAACTGATGAGGTACACTCATATTACTCCTCTGAATCACATTCGGAATCAAGCTACGCAAATCAAAAACTAGCATCCTACTGCAATATGCTTGAAGAAAGATATGACTCACTATTTAAAAAACATAAGTCACTAAAAAATATACATAAATCCATTTCAGATGAAATAGATACAATGATGAAACAACATAAATAATTAAATGATAAATACAATTCGATTAACACTAACTATATTAATTTTGAATCAAGAATAAAAACAATGCAGGATGAAGTAGAATCTTACAAACAGGCTGCATTGGTTTTTACAAAAGGAGAGAATTCATTAAATGAAATTCATGGAAAAACTGTCATTAAAAAGGAGAGATTGGGAATTGGCAGTAAAGGAGAAAAACCAAAGCTATATAAAAATTATTTTGTTCATAGCTCTAAAAATCTTAATTGTAATTTTTGTGGGGCAAAGGGACATGTAGCTAAAAACTATTTCTTAAGAAAACCTCAAATTTGTGATATTAAGAAAGCCGATATTTCAAAAGATTTATATAATTCAGCTAATTTTAAAAGAACAAATCAAATTTGGATACCCAGATCCTTGCTAGCTAACACTCCTAGACCCAACAAAATATGGGTACCAAAGTAATTTGTTTCAATGTCTTTGCAGGTAGCAGGTCAGCAGAGAAGAAAATATATATGGTACATGGACATTGGATACTCAAGACATATGAGTGGAAACTCATTGAATTTTTCTTCACTCACTCAAAAGGAAGGAGGACTTGTCACATTTGGTGATAATGCCAAAGGACAATTCATTGGCATTGGAACAGTTGGAGATCCAAAAACAGTCTCAATCAACAAAGTACTTTATGTACAAGGACTAAAACACAATCTAATAAGTATCTCTCAACTTTGTGATGATGGATATACTGTTGATTTTACTAACAATTGCTGTACTGTTTTTAAAGATAAACTGTTTAAATTTAAAGCACCAATAACTGAAAATGTCTATACTTTGGATTTAAATTCCTTGTTTAAACAACGAGTAAACTGCTTAACTACTAAAGTAAGTGAATCCTGGATCTGGAATAGAAGACTTGGTCATTACAATGTATATTTTTTACATAAGTTATCTAAGAAACATTTAGTTTCGGATTTACCTTGTCTCAAATTTGAGAATGACAGATTTTGTGATGCATGTCAACTTGGCAAGAAACACAAATCATCCTTCAAATCTGTTAATAAGGTTGTTACATCTAAACCTCTAGAACTTATTCATATGGATTTGTTTGGACCTTCAAGAGTAGCAAGCTTAGCTGGTAAATCATATGTATATGTTTTAGTTGATGACTATTCAACATTTACATGGATTTTATTTTTGAAATTCAAAAATTAAGATTTTACTTTATTTGAAAGATTCTGCAAATCTGTTCAAAATAAAAAAGGTTTCAATATAATCTCATTAAGAAGTGATCATGATGGAGAATTTGAGAATCTGGAATTTAATTCTTTTTGCTCAAATATGGGTATTAAACACACCTTTTCTGCACCCAGAACACCTCAACAAAATGGGATTGTAGAAATAAGAAATAGAACAATTCAAGAAATGGCTAGAACTATGTTAAATGAATATAGCCTACTTATATATTTCTGGGCAGAAACTGTGAATACAGCTTGTTATATAATTAATAGAGTTTTAATTAGACCTATTTTGAAAAAGAAACCCTATGAACTATGGAATAACAGAAAACCTAAAGTAAATTACTTTAAAGTTTTTGGATGCAAGGTTTATATCTTAAACACCAAGGATAATCTTGGTAAGTTCGATCCAAAATATGATGAAGGTATTTTCTTAGGATATTTTGCTACCTCCAAAGCTTATAGAGTTTATAATAAGAAGTCAAGGATTGTTGAAGAATCAGTTCATGTGCAATTTGATGAATCTGATCCTTTTGAGAAAAGGACAAAACAAATAGATGAACTTGACTCTAATGATAATATGAGACTTGAGAATTTAAAGAAAGATTTTGAAAATGATATAAAAGAAATTCAGTCCAGTTCAGAGGAACATGATACTGAATAACCTTTAAATATTTTACCTAGACAGTCTAGAATCCTAAAGAATCATCCTTTAGAAACTGTAATATATAACTTAGAAACTAGTGTTCAAACTAGAAGAAAATTAGGAAACCTAGTGGAATTCTCTGCCTTCCTATCTTAACAAGAACCCAAGACTATAGAAGAAGATTTAGATGATGAAAGCTGGGTAATAGCAATGCAAGATGAATTAAACCAGTTTAAAAGAAATTAAGTTTGGGTTTTAGTGGAAAGACCTAAGAATTATCTTGTAATATGAACCAAATTAGTTTTTAGAAATAAACAGGATGACCAAGGCACAATAACAAGAAATAAAGCAAGATTAGTAGCTAAAGGATATAATCAAGAAGAGGGAATAGATTATGATGAGACTTTTGCACCTGTATCTAGGTTATAATCCATTACAATCCTTTTAGCCTATGCATCTTATATGAATTTTAAATTATTTCATATGGATGTCAAATCTTCCTTTTTAAATGGATATTTAATGGAGGAAGTTTATTTTGAGCAACCTCCTAGTTTTGAAAACTCTCAAAAACCTGATTCTGTTTTTAAACTTACTAAATCTCTTTATGGACTTAAACAAGCACCTAGATCTTGGTATGAAAGATTAAGTTATTTTCTTTTGAAAAATGATTTTACTATTGGTATGGCAGATCCAACGCTATTTAAGAAAATTGTGAAAAATAATGTTTTATTGGTTCAAATTTATGTTGATGATGTAATCTTTTGATCAACTAATAAAAATCTTTGTCGTGAATTTTCAAAATTAATGCAAGAAGAATTTGAAATGAGTATGATGGGAGAATTAAATTTCTTTTTGGGTCTTCAAATATTTCAAAAAGATTTTGGAAATGTTTTAAATCAAAGCAAATAAATTACTAATTTACTTAAGAAATTTGGACTTGAGAACAACAAGACATTTACAACTCCTATGTGTACTAATATAAAACTTGATTTGGATGAAACTGGGAAATCAGTTGACAACAAGTTATATAGAGGTATGATTGGTAGCTTGTTATATCTTACTGCTAGCAGACCAGATATAATGTATTCAGTATGTCTTTGTGCTAGATTTCAATCAAATCCTAAAGAATCCCATCTAACTACTGTTAAAAGAATTTTTAGATATTTAAAAGGAAATGTTTTTCAATCTCTTCCTTATCCTAAAACTTATGATTTTAATTTGATTTCATATTCAGATGCTGACTTTGGAAGTTTTAGATTTGATAGAAAATGTATATCAGGTACATGCCACTTTTTAGGAAAGTCCTTAGTATCATGGTCTAGTAAGAAACAACATTCAGTTGCCCTGTCAACAGTTGAGGCAGAATATGTTTCTGCTGGCAGTTGCTGTGCACAAGTGTTGTGGATGAAAAACACTATTATGGACTTTGGATTGAATTTTAATAATACACCTATTTTATGTGATAATACGAGTGCAATTAATATTTCACAAAATCCTTTTACTCATTCTAGAACTAAGCACATTGATATAAGGCATTAATTTTTAAGAGATCATGTTATTAAAAAGGATATATTTTTAGAATTTATAAATACTAAAATTCAATTAGTAGATATTTTTACTAAACCTCTTCCCACTGCAAGGTTTGATTTTATTAAGGGGGAGCTAGGTTTATTTAATTTTAAATAATTTTCTTTTTTATTTTTGTTTTTGTAAATTTTATTTTGTTTATTGAATACTGTTTAAGTATTTCTTTCTTTTGTCGTATGATTTTTTAAATATATGTAATGATGAGTGATTACACGAGAATCAAGGCTGTCAGAGTCTTTTCGACTTCTAAACGCTTTCACTTCTATCGAAACCCTTTCAAAATCCAAAAATTGCACTTCCTCTTCTGAAACCCTAACCTTCGAACTTCTGAAACCCTAACCTTCAAACCTTTAGAGACTCTCGTATCAATGTTAAAGACTAAAAGAGCCAGTGAGGCCGAGCTGAGCAATGCCAAGAGACAACACACTGAGGAAAGAAAAATCTTACAAGGAAAGGTAATAGACCTTGATTGGTTGTTTCAGAAAAATCTTTTGTTGAAGCAAGAGTTGCCATTGCAGAATCTTGAACAGATGTTCAACAGTGAAAATACGGAATTTTTATATGACGTTGAACATAGATACTTCTACAAATCTATACAGTTTAGTCTGGGAGATACCGAAGACAGTATGCTAGCTAAAATAGAGGATAGGGATTTCACAATTTCTTCAGTAGAGATTAGTCAGATTCTCAACTGTCCTCATGAGGGAGTTTTTCATTTTGACTTGAAGAATATAAGAGATTCTGTGCATAAATCCGAAGACATTATGTCTTTTCTTTTTGGTACCAAGACAATAAAGAAAATGTTTGTTAAGGATTTGGAGCCTGATCATAAGATTTTGATAAAATTTATTCAAATTGGAATAGCTCCACGGATGGAAGAAATGGAGAAAATTTTGTACCCTGATATGTATATAATGTTTCTATTGCTAAGTGATATTAGGTTAAACTTTCCAAGATACATGATAAGGTATCTCAGTTATTTCTATCAAAGAGAGGCCAAGATGAATTTCTATCCCTTTGGTAGATTTATTTCCAAGCAGCTTTTTAGGAAAGACATGGTGAGATTAGTGGAAGCTAGAGTTATCTGTCATCACAATAATACATTTAATTCTAGAACTTTGAGGAAAGTTGGATATTTCTAGAGCACAATTAAAGGAAAGATTTTGCCAGTAGGAGCTGAGAAAGACTCAGAGACTGCTCAGGCTCAACCTGCTAAGTCCAAGGAGGGACAAGCTGAATCTAGAGTCTGCAATGTAGCAAGAAGGATTCGCTTTGAAGTGACAGATGTTGAGGAATACAGAAGCCAAGAGGGACTTCTTTCAAGAAGAAAAAGACCAGAAAATGAGGAAGTTACTTCCACTGTTTTGGAAACTCCACTAGAACCTTTAATTTCTTATTCTTTTATGAGAGAAGTTGTTGCTGATGTTGAAGTTGCACTTCAACAGGAACAAGAGATGGAGGGAGTGCCTGGTGAAGAAGTGGCCAGACCTCAGGAAACTTGTGCGAATATTTTTATTGAAAACCCAATAGAAGGCATAGATGCTGATGTTTGTGATGATTTTTGTGATGAGAAAGTTTTTGAAGCTAAAACAGAGGTACTTCAAGAGGATTTTTCTGTGGAGGAGTTTGAAAACTCTAAGGAAAAATATGTGGACCAACCTTCTCAGGACAAAGAAAAGGAGAAATCTGATGCTGAATCATTGTATTTGGTATTACTGCATCAACCTAAGAATGTGAATCAATCACAGGGTGCATCTGATTCAAGGAAAGAAGAAGTTGAAGAACTGTACAGAAAATTATCTTAGTTGGAATCCGAGAATGCTTCTCTTAGAAATTCTTTAGACTTAGAACATTTGAAGTTTCAAAAGCTGAAGGAGTGTACAGTTTCAAGGAAATAAGTTGAAATGTTTAAAGAGGATGTGCTAACTGCTGTTACTCAATTAAAATCTAAAATGGTTATGAATTCAGATTTATCAGATCTGGAGTTTTTTATGGAGAATAAATTTTCATTAGTTGCGAATAATGAAGTTAGTGGTTCAGGTACTTCACCAGACTTAATCAGAAGGTTTCATTCTATCACGGCTGCAATGACCAACATGAATGACAGGATTCAAGATCTTTAATGTAACAGTGATCCTCTGTTAGTGTTTCTAGACAATCATAAATTCTTAGTGGATCAACTGACATCTAGTGAGCCATCAATAAGAATTCTGTTAAATCAATTCTCAGAGAAGCTATCAGTATTTGTTGAAAAAGAGGAAAGGATGCATGAGTTTTTCAGAGTCAATTTAATTGAGGATATTCATATGACTCAAGAGAACAGAGAGCTCATTGTCAAGCTTGGAGATGGGATGATGAAGAGACTTCAGGAGCAGTTTACAAAAATCAAGTCTACAATTCAGAGGAGATAGACCCTGTTGCCTATCTTACCCAAACCTTGATTCATGCGTATATCATTGTCATGTATATACTACTGTTTTTGAATGAAAATTTTTCTTCATTATTTATTTGTCTCTTTCCTTATTTGTTTTACTAATTTTATTTTTAATATGCCGGTACTCCAGATTTACTTATTGATAAACAGTTCATAAAATCATTTACTAACAGTTCAGTGCAATATTAAATGTTTTAAAATCCATGATTTTTCATTCTTTTTGATATCATAAAAAGGGAGAGAATTTGGATATAAACACAACATCAATATTTAGGGGGAGTTCATTTTATTGAGGGAAAAAATTAGATGGTACATTTGGATTTATAAATATCTTTTTTAGGTGAAAGATTTTATTTAAAACAACTTGATAATGAATTTTGAAAGTTAGTTTTGTTTTGTTTAAATACTTTTAATTACTTTATGGTTTTTGTTTTATGGGTTTTGTGATCATCAAAAAGGGTGAGATTGTTGAGCACAGTATTATTTTCAACAATGAGTATTAATGTTATTTAAAGGGGGAGATTATTGAAAATAATACTCTATCTCTTTATGATAATTTTGATGCTCACAAATACCCTTAGTTATTTTCTTATGATTTCACTTAGTATTTTGCAGGAGATTGTTAATTTATTTTAATCTTGAAATAACGAGAATTTATTACTTAGCGCGGAATCTATTTTAGCACGTTCTGGAAACACTATTAACATCTTACGTAGATGGATATAGCATAGAATCTGTTTTAGCGCGTTCTGGAATAACTGTTTATAGCCTACGTGGATAAACGTAGCATAAGGATGAAAAGCGTGTATTCTTTTTGATGTACAAGAAAATTATGGTTAAACAACCATAAGTTTTTCAGAAAAGTATTGAAGGAGAACCTTACATTTCGAAGGAACCTTACATTTTGTTTTTCAGCAAAGTATGGAAGGAGAACCTTACATTTGGAAGGAACCTTATGCTTTGTTATCAGCAAAGTATGGAAGGTGAACCGTACGTAAATTCTAAGTGATACGTTTGTTTCTCAAAAGTATGGTTCATTAACCTTAATTTTGTAAACAACCATACGTTCTTGGAAAAGTATGGATCAAGTAAAAGTATGGATCTTTTACCATATGTTTGAATGATGAAGAAAAAGTATGAATGATCAACCCTACGTTTGTGATCAACCCTACGTTTGTGATCAACACTACATTTGTGATCAACCCTACATTTGTGATCAACCCTATGTTTGTGATCAACCCTACATTTGTGATCAACCCTACGTTTGTTATCAACCCTACGTTTGAAGACTTTGTTATTAACCCTACGTTTGGAAGCCACGTCATCAACCATACGTTTGGCATCGAAATTTTCGGGAGACAGTTTTTATGTACAACGATCAGTAAGCTGATTTCTGGGCGGATTTCAAGCCAGATTTAAAGTCGTTTTTAAATTACGACTTTGACTGATTCAAAGCCGTTTTATTAATGGATTTAAGATTGAATTAAAAGGAGCTTTTTATGCCAAGTCTTAAGGGAAGTTACGACTTCTCTGTAAATTCAAATTTTTGAATATCATGAATCAGAAGGAGACTTTTATGGATCTAAACGTGCAGGAGATATGCTTTATTATTTATGATTTCTCTGAAACAAAAAGATGACGATGAGGTGATCGATCTATTATTAAAAAGTGGAAAACATAGATTGAAACTATTCACAATTGATCTACGGATTCTACATGAGCGTAAAAGCTCTGTTTGTTCTAGAAGAAGGAACGCGATAGAATATTCACCTATTCTACATCAAATATCTATTGTGGATCTACTACTGCTGAGGTTGTGAACTATATCTCTATATCTACTACAACTGGATCAAATCAGAACTGCTTCATCTTGAAGATCAATATTTCTAGAGTCTTTGATCCATCTGCTGTCAATTGCATTCTGTTGCAATTGTGAAGATCAACTGGAAATTTCTTTCTGAAATTTTTTATTCTTGGATAACCAGCTTCTCGTTCTAAGCTATGTAGGTTCGTGTTTGAACCAGAAGGCTTTGTTTTTCCTTGAATTGTAAAGGTTTCAACTGCCTGTACTCAATTGTGAATCGGTCTGTGGAAAAGAGGACCAGATAGTGAAAATCACCAAGCTCGTGGAGTAGAGCGATGGTGGAGTGGACTAGGGGATTTCTGTTCCCCGAACCACTATACATCTTCGTGTTCTTGTTTTTACTTTTTCCGCTGCATGATCAAATCCGATAAAGTATAAAGTATAGAACTCGTTCAAGAAAAGAGTTATCGGAAAAATTGCAAAAGACACAATTCACCCCCCTCTTGTGTATAATCTGTAGATTCAGATCCAACACATAAGTTCCTTGGGTTTATATTCCCATGGTTATGTGGGTCCTGAACTTGGGGAGATCACACGAACCCCCCCATTTTGGGTGGGGAGAGATGATATTATAGTTACCTTTCCCTTTGATGGGGAATGAGATCTCCCCCATAATCAATTTTAGGGCATCCCTCCTAGAGTAATCCCCTAGAATTTATTGCGAGAGGTGACACTTTTTCTCCTCTTCACCTCATCCCAAGACATGGCTGGACATATCACCAAATGTGACTATCCGAGTTACCAAAATAAAATAGGAAACATGCACACTCAACAACCCATCCCTATCCATGTAGGATTTAGTACGTCATGCATAGCAGATAGAGTGGAATCATGTGGTCTTTAGATCTAATGATTTTTTTTTTGTTTCTTACACTGGGCATGACTCACGTGGTTTTAGAGGTTTTCATGGATCATGACATCCACATGGTCCCAAACTCTAAAAAAGCCTCCTATATGATATAATACCCAACTATACCCAAATCCATGTGCTTTCTCTATATATTTAATCCCAAAATTCTATTCAAATGGGGTACTTTCATGAATAATCCCCAATCTTATTCAATTCGAATGGTCCGATTCCATGTATAATCCCCAACCATATTCACCAGATGGTCCTCCTACATGTTATAAGCCTCAAAACTATATCTCATCCTTGAAAGGGCCATATTACCAATGATAAATCACTACACATGTATCCATTAAGGTTTAAACCCCAACTTATCGAACTACATGGGATTTGATTTCTAACTTACTAGGATACATATAATCTTCCCTAAGGTCCAAACATGGCTCCCAAATCCACCATAATGTTCTCCAAGATACATCCCCATTAGGGTCATATCCACTCGGGAGACCATATATTTTTTGGGTCCCTCGATCCTCCTTGGTGTATGTCCCACACCACCCTTTAGTATGCACCTTTTTCCTAGGCATCCTTGCCACATGACATTAAATTTCATGGTTGGGTCCTTGTCACACGACCTTAAAAGGAGATGTTCCCCTTTAAGTGGTACCTAACTATGTGGGTTCTGATGACTCTCATGAGGATACATAAGAATCCCATATTATGGGTTCGATCCTGATATGAAAAAAACTCTCGACCCTCTTGGATAATAGTAAAGTCCAGAGCACCTCACCACGTGGCTTAAAACCAGTGTCGTCCTAATAAATGACCAAAGAGCCTATGATCTATTCATAAAAGGCCACCATCGATAGAGAATCTTAGATACATACAAATATCCCCATTTATGGAGAACCTTGGATAAATACAGATAACTCATAACCCATTAATTTTAATGATTAATTGTTACCTTAGGGTAATCCATATTATACACACTTGGGAATGAACAAATCACTCATGAACATATATTAAATCTATAATAGAGTTCCAGAATAGAAAATGGTTTCCTCCAAAAGGGTGTTATGAGCCCGAGTTCCCATTTTCTCATCTAATGTGAGTTCTTAAGTGTTGTTGTCCAAGTTACCCAATGAATTCCAACCTTAGGATAGTAGGTATTTGAGTGTTCATGGATATGATAGTTGTTGGGTGTTTCCGGCGCATCGAATAAAACCCATTAGATCCCATTTGAAGATGTTGTACCTGACAATATTTATTTCACACCATTCATCCCCTTTCAATTATCTACCCAAAACAAACAATTTTATTCAGAAACAAAATGGTGAACTTAATGTAAATCCTTAACCAAGGCGGTAGTGTTACCCCACATCAGGCCCCTTTCACATCCAAAATTGAAAGGGGGAAAAGGAGGCCATCAATTGTGAATGTGGTCATGAGATGATAATTTGAAGATGTTTTATTTTCTGTATCAGTCATATATATTACAGGAACCCTTTAGAGCTCTCTTAGATCCAATGGAATCTCATCAACTTTCGCAATTATGCATGTCAGTCACTACACTGGCCAAGTCCTCAACTAAATGGATAACGCCATCGCCCAACCAAAATCTTCAATATTGGTTTTCAGATGCACTAGTTAGAGAGTACCACTAGAAAGTTACTCTGCCCACCCTAGAGACAAATAGGCAGGCCATCCAGTCCAGGAAGCCCCACCATCCATTCGCATAGTGATGATCGACAGTATAAAACCAGACGACCCCACTAGCTATCACCAACCATTTCAAGAGACTGTCCCCATAACGTGATAATGGGTTCCTCCCTTACCTTAGGGAGGATAATCAAGACATCACCAATAACTTCATCCCAGAAGCACATGGGTCCTGCCCAAGGGCCCCTACTAGAAATCATCACTACCAATGATTTGATGCCTAACATCCTCACTAAAAAGAGGATACGACCCTGTGGGCCCCTAATAAAGTCAAATGGACCTAGTACCCTAGGGACGCCCACAAAGGGAGATGATTAGACTATCAAGAATATGCCATCATCCACATTCCCACCGAAGAGGCCCACAATGAAAATATGGCAGTACACTATGGGTAAACGTATATTCATGCTCCCTCTTATGAAACCTATTAGTCAAATATGATGAAAAATCATGGTAATGTGAAAATTCCTACCACTTATCATCAATACCACCATGTAAATAAGGTGGAAAACTATAGGAAGACATATATCTCTGCCAACACACATGAATCCCATTATCCAAATCGGGAAACAACCTACTATGAGTAGATAAGAATTACTACTAATACACATCAAGACCACCAGTAAAATATGGTAGTGAACCACAAGAAGACAAAAAATACATGCTCACAAATATGAATCCTTCTAGTCAAATACAGTGGAAAAATATAAGTAGAGGAAAATTCATTTGGATGCATATCAAGCCCATAATTCAAATATTATGGGAAATGATTAGAAGACGAAAATTCATACTAATTCATATCAATACCATCATGTAAATATGGTGGAAATTGGAGAAATCAGCTAGTGTATCTTGGTTGTAAGTCGGGGCTAGAGTCATATCTTTACCCCCACACAAAAGGACTATTGGTACTTACTGGAAGGAAATAGAGGAACGAAGTAGGCCCATATTCCTACCTTGACACCAAAATGGGCATGTATTATCATTTTTTACAAAGATGTATTTAAAAAAATCTTAACAATGATGGAGTATCATATATCAATTCCTAACTATATCCTACTGACTTGAAAATATGAAATCACGTCCAAGAAAATAACAAGGAGTCAGGCCCACAAGCCTACCTTCTCAAGTGGGGTGACTAATCCACACAATGAGGTGGTCACTCATAAGAAGACATGCATCCATCCCCTCATCTAAGAGGGTCTTAAATAATATTTTATGATAAATAGACAACATTTTTTGTAAAAACTAACCATTCCAATTGGGGGATACTGGTCCACATTGGTGGCTACTCTAGGTTAGACAGATATCCCTGCCAAAACATAAAAAGATTACTAGTATATCCTGGTAGCACCACAGGGTTCACTCAAATATGAAACCACATATGAAGGTTCCCCTACATAAAATGGACCCAATTTTCCATAAGAGAGCACCTAAAAACAATTCATTCCAAAGGCAACTGGAAAATAAAGAGAAGACTCATAACCCTGGTCTGCTAGAAGCTGGAGCTATTGATGCCATAAAACGCCTATTAATTGTGGATCATGATCTATTGATCTAATATTAAATTACAATAATGATAGTAGTAATTTTAAAGGTCCTACCTGTAATATGTTTTCCAATAATTATGGAGGTCCTCCCTATAGCATCTACCATGAAGTCTTATTTCATGGGAATGAACTGATCAATCATGAGATCATATCTCCTGATGTGAATCATGATTATACTCCTCATGGCCAAAAGATAAAATAGTAATAAGGTCCCCACCATACTATCATCTTCCATAAAGGTCCTCCCTAGGGTATATCCTATAGAAATTATCCTTATAGTAAGACATAAAGCTATGATGGAAGTCCTCGCCATGATGACATGAGCTGCGAAGGTCCTCCCCCCATTGACATCTTATTCAATCAAGAAGGTACTCCCCTTGATGTTGTTCTCACTGATGATCCTCAATAGGGTATAAAATTTATAAATTCTCTCTATAATCAGACATCATTCTATGATGGCAGTCCTCACCATGATGGAATGTGCTTCAAAGGTCCTCCCCACAGTGATATATTATTTCAGTAAGAAGGTCCTCCCCTTGCTTTCGTCCACCCTAATGGTCCTCCTAAGGGTATATACTACATAATTTCTCCTAGTAGTCAAGTATCATGCAATTATGGTTGTCTTCTCTATGATAGTACCCACTGCAAAGGTCCTCCCCATAGTAACATTTCATATTAACAAGAAGGTCCTCCCCTTGATGAGTCAAATACGAGAAATCCCTCATATTCTGAGGTTCTTGAAAAGATGGGGCTAGGAATGTTGGAGACCCTATCAATAATAAGCGACATATTTTCTCAACCATAATATGACTTAGGAAGATGATCATCTTTCGAGCTAACCCCAGACTCTTCCCATACCAATGAGACCCCTACTAGTCCTACTACTTGTGACAAAATAGTCAAGAAGCACCAATGTTGGGCAGATCAAGTATAGGATTATCTAGAATAAGAATAAAAGGATATGTTTCTCATAATAAGATAATTATCTAGGGATGATATACCAATTATGTTTTTTCCCCCTACCACTTCTTATTTTGACATTCCAAAGGCATTTTTAGAATAATGTATACATAATATCCAAATGAATCTCTAGACAACTCTGCACCACATAAAAGAAAAATTATTTCCATACAATGGGTATGCATACCATGTCAAAATATTGAGGGAGCTTCATCATCAAATTTAATTTGAAGGACTCCCATATACACATCAACCATGATTAGAGAAGGTAAGAGATGATCTTCAATCAGTATTACTTAATGAATTACATAAATTGTGTCATTTAATTGTTGATGCCCCACCTAGTGTTCACATTTGGGGGTGGGGGGAAACTAGGTCTTTACATTTTACCTCATGACCCATTCAGAAGAACCCACTAGAAATGGAATTCTGTAATGTCATTATTCCAAGGTGTCTATCAAGAAGACACCTTACTCAGGAAAGGTGACATTATCAACAAGAATAATCTTTGAATAAGTCTCAAAAGAATCAACCCTAAGGAGAGAAATCCATAAGAAACTCATGATCTAGGAAATTGAGAACATTTAGTAGGATTCTTGATTAAGGTAAGATAATCATCAAGAACAACTAATGTACTCATAAGTAAGTAGTTCGCATGTAGAACTGACATCATATATGACTAACACTTGTACGAGGATGTGTGAGATCAAGAGATTGGTGACAGAAACAGTTGTTTTAGTATTGGATCATCCCTATCCCACAAGTATAGGGGGTATTTTTAACACAAAATTCCCCTATAATACTAAAAAATTTGGACCAAGGCACAACAACAAGAGAATGGGAGAAACCCCAGCTTATAGGGATGAGGGAATTTTTACATCAACAACCCCCAAAATAGAGAAAAATCATTTCCTATTTGGTGAGGACAATGAGAGGTAAGGTCTACCATTCCATCCCATCTCATGAACCATTTCCCCTAGAAGGTATGCATATGACCAGGCTACATAGAGGTTCCCTCCAGTTCACTCTTATCCAAGAATCTCGAAGAGGATCCTAGAAAGAAAGAGAGTGGTCCAAAAAATGATGAAAAAAACCCTCATATCATTATAAAGTCGTCATGATTCCCATAATGAATAATGAATCAGTGAATTTCATGAATGTAAATCCTTCATATGACACCAAAAATGTTTCAAAAATAGAATAACAAGGATAGGATGGTTATACCCAAAATTCTATTCACATTGAGAATGAAGAGGCACATACCTAGAACCAGACAATCGCCTAAAATTTGGGTACTCCCTCAATCACTCCCATACTAACTCCTTAAGAAATATATTCTAGAGAGAATAATAAAATCAAGTTCATATACAAAACACTTCTCCTCTTGATGATAATGAGATCCCCATGATCAAAGAAATATTTGCTCGATAATAGGATTAAATGCAAGAGTTAAGGTAAATCAACATAAAGTTTCTCCTAGGTGTACCAAATAAATAAGGATTTATCCCAACAATTGAGGAAAGGCCATGGAATCCACCAAACACAACATCTAGACCATTGGTCTACTTGGATAGCATCATGGAAAGATATTAATATTTATCTTCATTTAGGATAAAACCAGAATAGGTCCAAGAAATCCTCAAAAAGCTGTCCCCATCTAGATATCCTCACCAAATAGTAGCAGAACCAACATGTCAATCTGGCCTATTTCCACACCTGTCCAAGATCATTTTAACCAAATAATCATCAAGGGCTTATCGACATCATAGAGTTGTTGAAAACTTGATTAGAATTTGTGGAGGAGCAACATGCACTGGTGCATCCGGATTAGAAACCTTTCCCCGACTAGGTGAGAAACACCCTCCCACCACCAAACTTTGGGAGTCCAACATTTCCATTATTCAATGGATCAGATGACCCAAAATAAAATCTAACTTACTATGCATCCCATATTGATCCCATGACAGGGAATCTTGATAAAAAAGAATTAGTAAATCTCATATGATTCTTGTGAACCCTGCAAGGGTTGGTTTTCATATGGTACACTAGTTTTCCATCTTGGTCAATCATAGGATGAGAAGACCTTCATCAGAAGTTCCGTTTCCCATTGAAAAAAAAGCGACCTCTCAAACTGAAAATAGTGAGAAAATGAAAAAGTTTTGGATTTCATTTTCATATGGAAAGGGTTAACCTATTTCCTGAAATGAATGCTTCCCTAGGAAGATATAATCACTCTCTACACTGATAAACTCTATTACAAGTTGTGAATGTCGCTCATCCCAGTGAAATATACAAGTGTATTTTAGTATTTTTGTGACATTTACCAAATAATGGAAGACTCCATAAAAAAAATAAGCTCAAATCCCAGATAAATCCACCAGTCTCAGGAAATAGGGTGGGAAAGGATAAGGTAGCATCCATCACACTTAAGACATACTCCATTCCTGCCCACCCCCAAAGCATACGCTGTATTATTTAGCACCCTCGAGGTGTCAGCAGAAACCCTTGCCTCACCAAGGATATCCGAGGGGATCTAGGAGGAATAAATTTAAGTTATTATGAAATAAAGTTTATGCATTATATAATGATAAGGTTCATAGCTATTTTATAACTGTTATGGACAATGATTTAATATGCCTTCCAGAACCTAAGAGGCCTGATTAGGTTGGTCTTCATGACCTGCTAGATTATTTCCACTTTCATCGGATACCAGGACACACCATCAAAGAATTATTCTTCTTCAAATAACTCCTATATAAAATACTTGATTTCAGGAGAGTAAATATGGGAAGACCACTATTGCAAGTGGTGTATGTTTCCTTCAATTCCCCCGAGGAAGGAGGTGAGTTGAAATAAGATCTTAGAAGAAGGGTGAATTTATTTTATGGATGGATGAATTGAAATAAAATCAACTGAGCTCATGGAATTATTCATGCATAGTTGAAATAATAAACTATTCCCCCGACCACTTCCACTACAACACAATCGACATCATTAGCCCCAAAACCTCCGAAATCTATCCTTAAAAAAATCTATAAAAAATATAGAGAAATAAGAGGAATAGGAACCTACACCAAAGAAAAATTTTACTTTCATACTTTCAAATATTATCCCTACATATCTAATAAAATGGTCACTACCCAGTTAAACAGAACCTCCATAAATGGTTAGTCATGTGAGTCCTCATCGGAAGAGGCATTTATTTTTAGTTCCTTTAATGTAATTCATTTAATGTATCCCTTATCCAATGATGATTGTAACTATGAAAAATGTTCCCCATATCTAACTAGGGAACCAGATGAAGAGGCCACAAGAGCTGAGGATATTAGGGAAGAAACAATAATGGTAGGACCTAGACTTCTAACCACACCCCTTCTCAGACTGTCAATGTTATAGAAACTTATGGAAGAGACCTTCATAGGGTCCAACAATATCATGAATATCTACCTACACCAGCTAAAATCCACTATGATCTGATCACTCTAGAATATAAATCAGGAGGGAAACATGTTTTTGATCTCCCTCAGTGAGCAGACATACCTACTGGGCCAAACCTACTAAGGACATGAGCACCTCCGACCCCATTCCTGAGGGCCGATTTGTCTACATCAAATACTCATTCCCCTAAAAGAAAAAGTGAAAGAGAATCCCCACACTGGGAATCATAGACCTTTCAACTAGAATTATGACATCCTAAAATAGTTAGCCTCGGTACTGACCAAACTATCATTCCTAGATGACCTAATTTTTTCAAAAGACCCCTGAGAAGTAGTTATAGAGGCTTTATTAATCCCCTAAGAGTTAAAATATGAAGTGGCTATTACAGTGGTAAACTTGATAGAGACTAATTCTATATAATTCCACACTATTATCTCCTTCATGAATCAAGATGTAGATGTCTTTATATAAGGACACATAAGACCCTTGTTTGTGTCTGACAAGATAAATGGTGTCAATGTATAATTTTTTTTCATTGATAGCGGATTTGATGTTAATTTAATTATAGTATAAACACTTTGTTGGATGGGTTATGATTAAAATAACCTATATTCTTCCTGCATAAAACTATGAGGATATAAAAAAAGTGATAAGAATCTATTGGGAAAAATCAAGCTCAAGGATCATTACGAAGGCCTCATATCAAGTCGGAATTTCCAGTGCTTCAATAGAACACATACTTCAACATCTTACAAGGAAGGCCCTGGTTCATAAAAATATAGCATTCATCTCATCACATGATCAATGATTAAAATATTTCATTAATGGGTAAATCAGGACGTTTCACACCGATAAATCCCAGTTTGAATCCTACGAGTCACATTATATCGATGCACGATTTTATCCGGGGAATGGGAAACAACCCCTAGTTGATGGTGTTGAATGAGTTATCACCCCAAACGGTTTATAAATGATATCATCCAACCACTTTAGAAAACTCAACGAATATTATGTTATACCTATCAATAAGATTTAGAATATGATTTCAAATTTAAGCACATATTCATAAATCTCCATGATTTAACTCAATACCACTAAGTGCATAAGTGTTGAAAATTTTGATGACTCTGCAAACAGTGGTGAAATATCGAATGAAAGTACATTCAGTTCATCCCCAGATCACCAAGAAATCCATGACTCACTAACTAAGGAATAAGAGGATGTCTCAACACTCAAATTGGATGAAGACACTAATCCATGTCTCACTAAATCCTCTCTACAGTTTCAAGGAAACCCCCCATTATTATCTGGGTTAGAGGAAGTCACTTCATCTTTCAAATATCCAGACATCAAATACTCTATGAACTCTAGAGAACTCATCTCAAGAACTAATTCCCCATCAAAACTATAGAAAGGAGAGGAAGATGAGGAAGAAAAATATTTGGAGGACTTGAGGGATTCTCATCCAGTTTTTTAGGAGGGAATATCCACCACCATTGATGAGCTCAGAGAAAAAAATCTAGGAATATAAGAAGACCCATAACCCACCATGATTAGGGAATCCATGTATTCTGAAGAGAAAGATTTATATACCTACTTATTGAGAATGCATTAGTATGTATTCTCTTGGGAAAACCTAGAAATTCCAGGTCATGATCCCAAGGTGTCCACTCACTACTTAGGCCTTCTAGAGGACCATTGGGGCTATAAACAAGCTATCAAGAAGGTGCACCTGAAACATGCTACCAAGATAGAGGATGAATTTGAAAAGATCATCATATATAACTACATTCAAGATGTCCAATATATCATATGGATGACCAATATCATCCCCTTAAAGAATAGAAATGAGAAAATTAGATTTTGCATTGATTTCCGAGATCTCAACCAACACTTCCCAAAGGATGATTTCTCAGTCTAGATCATATAACTATTGATCAATAGAAAAACTAGATATCATAATATCTTCTTCATGGTTATCTATTCAGGATATAGTTATATCTAAATGGCCCAAGAATATGAATAATAAATTTCCTTTAGTTTCCCCATAGGAAGTATTTTTCTACCTATTAATTCTCTTTGGGTTAAAGAATGTAGGTGCTATATACCAACGTTCCATGCATCACATCTTCAAACCCTTCATGGGAATTTTTTTTGAATGAAATTTTTATGACATAGTAGTTAAATATTGGTAATGATCTAAGAACCTAAAGGATATAGAAACTATATTAAAAAAAGTGCATCAGCACAACTTGAAAATGAACCCCTTGAAAATTTCCTTCAACATTACCTTAGGGAAATTTATTATCTTCGTCACATGACATCATGGAATAAAATTATAACCTAAGAAGAAAAAATATATCCTTAGAATTTCACCTCATTAAAATCTCACAAATTTGAGAGGAATTCAAGTAAACTTAGCCTACATATTACTCTTAATACCCAACCTTTTTGGAAAAATTCTACCCATCACCAGGTTGATGAAAAATGAGGTTGCATATCAGCAAACTAATGATTGTTAGAAATCATTCAACAATCTCAAGAAATATCACATAATCCCACTATTTTTTATGACACCTATTGAAGGAAGGCCTTTTATTTTGTATGTGACAATCTTAGAGTGATCACTGGGTGCCTTCCTCGCATAGAAGAATGACATCGGCAACAAAAATAGCCTTTATTATCTCATTAGAACCACGATCGATACTGATAATCGTTATTAAAATATCAGGAGATGAGGTTTGTTAGTAATCCTTTTGGTTAAAAAGATGATGAACTACCTAAAAAATCATGAGGTACGTTTGGTCTCTCATAGAAACTCACTCAAATATATCAACAATCATCCAATGTTGACCAGATGTTTGTTATGGTGGGTGGTCATCCTGTAATTGTTTGGCATTCAGTTCATGAATTAGAAAGTAATGAAAGGCCAGGAATTAGTAGATTTCCTGGCAAAGAACCCCTAGGCAAAAATGACTATATTAGACACTAAACTACCCAATGAAGTGGTTTTATATGTTCAAAAGAGCCCCTGGTTATGGGAGATGTATTTTGATGGTGCATCTGGAAGACCGACATGAAAAAGGATGGAGGACCCCAATATTGAAAAAGTGGGGTTGGGGGTAGTGATCATATCACTAACAAAGACAATTTTTCCTTAATCCTTCATGAAATCATAGGTGTGTACAAAAAATGATATAGAATATAAAACTCTCATTGTAGAGATAGAGCTAGCACTTCAAGTTGAAGTCAATAACTTGAAGAAAAAAGGTGATTCGAAATTAGTCATTAAGCATGTTAACCGTGGTTATACCATCAAGAAGGAAGATATAATCCCTCTTATTAACCATGTATGAGGATTAATGGAAGAATTACATTAAGAAATGACATTGAATCATGTCCCATGGTCGCAAAAATTCCAATCTAGACACCCTGGAGAATGTAGCCACAACTCTAGTCGATACCTAGTGGGATGAAATAGCCTTCAGCATCTCGCACCATCGGATGAGCTCACCATTTGTTCAATACCATATAGAAGATATCAATGAGATTAATCCCATCCCTGAACCATACGGTCCTACCACTAGATGGATGAAACCAATTGCAAAATACCTTCAAAATGTAGAACTACCACTAGATAAAGTTTGGAGAGAGAAAATTCAAAGATGATCCATTAACTTTGTTCTTTATGACGACATAAACAATTAAAATAACTATATAATAATAGCCTTGATGGGGGTCCTTTTCATGCGAATCAATATAGAAGATACAACTAATGAATTAAAGGAAGTGCATGCTGGAGCCTATGGATCTCACTTGTCAGGACTCAATATTTCCCACAAAATCCTAAGGATTGGATACTATTATCCCACTATAACGCATAGTTGCATTAAATTCATGAAAAAGTTCCATTCCTATCAATTTTATACCAAATTCATTCAAAAACCCCAAGAGTTGTTTCACACAACCAAGTACTCTTGACCATTTTATATATAAGTAATGGATGTCATAGAGACATATCCTCCCACCATGTCCAAGAATTTTAATTACATAATTACTAAAACCAAATTCTTATCCATGTGAGATGAATCCATACCCCTCAAAGAAGTTGGAAAAAGGAACATAATTATCTTTATGAAATCCAAAATCATCACCACATTTAGTTTCCCTCATACAATACTGATGTAAAACAACACCAATTTCTATTTTAGTAAATTAGATAATCTATATCAGGAGTATGAAATCAATTCCAATCATTCATACCGCTTCCATGTATTATCTAACAATTAAATAAAGGCCATCAATATGATCCTATAAAATATACTCCAAAATATGGTCAATAAGGATAAAAATTCTTGTTTGGAAAAGTTCATACATGATTTGTGGGGTTATCAGACCATGAACCACAATTCCACACAGGAAAACCCATACTCATTAGTGTATATGATAGAGGCAATCCTTCATATATAAGTTCAATTAAACTTGATTTGCCTATCCATCTACGATCAATTATCCATGGATGAGATATCCTAGAAACAACTGGATGAATTATAGAAACTAGATGAGAAAATATTGGATACCTTTCATTATTTGGACATCCACCAAAACCAGATAATGCATTCCTTTTAACAAAAAAGATTTGCCTTTGGTCTTTCCTAAAAGGAGAGATGGTGTTGGTCCTCAGGAATCTAATGATACTCAGAAATAAACCTCCGATGTTGGAACTGAAATGGGAGGTACCTTATGCTATACATAAGGTATACTCCAATAGATATTATTATTTGATTTTAATAGACATAAAACTTACCCTGACCCTCACAAATGAAAGGTTCTTGATAAAGTATTTCGTGAAATCACATGATGGATCATCCTGGTCGCATGATGATAAACTTAATGATAAATAATCCTAGTGGCATGGCATTAAACTGAATAACACATATTTGACTTACTATATGAAGTTAAATTTCATATCCATGTCCAAGAATGACGACTTTAAACATTGTGATAGTTTTTTGGGAAAGTGTGGTTTGGAACTGGACCTCCTAGGCCCTCACTCAAATTTGGTTTTTCTCCCCACCACACCATAAATTCATGTTTTTAGAATCCTCCATCCCTAGGTCCAAAATCTATGACCTTAAATTGGAAACCCAATCCCAAGCATCACGACTTAAAACTATATGAGAGTATCCTCAGGAATGCATATGTGTTGTGTGGGACTTCTAGGTCCTTGTTCATGTTGATTTTTTTATTCCACCACATCACACATATACCTTTTTGAGTGCTTACCACATTGGTTATAACTCTATGTACTTAAACTAAGGGTTATCATCCTAATTTCTTGATAATAAACTCCTTGGAACATGGTCTCAGTTGAAATACATTAAACAGTGTAGTCAGTCTTTATCACATGAACTTAAAAAGGACTAAAACATTGTCCATGTCATAGAATAGTAAACATCATGACATCAACATACTCAATTCATGATGTTAAACTGTATAGGAACCATCCTTTTAATCAATGATCCACCGTACCTGAGCTAGATCTATGTGGGAGAATGATAAAACACCTTGTTTCCGTGTAAGAGTCAGATCCCCATAAAGAATATCATTATTCAGAACCAAATGTGTCTTGATTAATATCATTACAAGATATATAGTAAATTATGGGACTAATGTCATGGGCATATCATTTAAATACTGTAAAAATTACCCCAGTCTATGCATGGTTCAGACCTATTTGGATAATTACCATATAGAACTACATGTGGATTGATTCCTTTCATCACATGATACCTAATGATGTCTCAAACTCTTGTGTTAGGCCCAACTCTAAATTTCCCTCCATTAGGATCATCTCAATTTCATGACGTTAAACTGTATGGTACACCATCCGTGTCACAAGACAATAAACTGCAAGACACTAATGTCCTTGTTATGTGACGTTAAACTATAAAACACCATAATGTTCTCACATAAGAGGAAATTTACCTCGACATAGGTCATACACCATCTCGTATTCAAGAACAAAGTATGAATTGATTCCTTCCTACAAAGGATACGTAGTGACACCTGGATTTTACATCCTAGTCCATCCACCCAAAGAGTAAAAATATTCCCCTCCCTACTTATGGATCAGACCTATGCCTGGAGATTTCATTAAGAACTACGTGTGGCTTGATTATCATTATGTGGGACACATAGTTACACCTAGACCTCATGTAAAAGACCTAGCCACAAAATATGAGAAATGTACTCTCCCCTATATACAAACTAAATCTATACAAGGGACTCTAAAGAAGGTCTTATTGATGGGACTATTTTAAGAAAAATACCCCTACCTATACATGAGTCATACCAGTGTAGGGAATATATTTGAGAACTACATATGTCTTGATTACAAAAAACACATAATACGTAGTGATGCTTGTATCTTTAATATTGGGTCCAGCCACAACATTCCCCCTCTTTCACATCAGGGCACCCTCGTCCTCACCGCATGGTGTTAAAATGCATGGGGTCTCAGAACTATGTGTGGATTTATTTCTTCTCACATAGGATATATAGTGATGCTAGAATATACAATCATGGATCCAACCACAATAAAGGATAAAATTCATATCATCCCTATGTACGGGTTAGATCTGCATTGGGAGTTTTTTAGAACTATATGTGTCTTGATTATCATTTTAACAAGATATGCAGTAATGCAAAGATTCTTCATCCTGGTCGATCCACTAAAAATTCAAAATTCCCTTATCCTTCATTTTTTTCCTCTATTTAGTGGAATAAACCTTTTCCACCCCTTTTTTCTCACAGTGAGCCTAGATCATGTGGGTTTAAGAGTTTTAGCAATGGATTCCCCACATTATCAAGGAATATTAATCCACATCAATGTTTCCATGGTCCCAATATCAATACCTTAAAAGGTAAACCAAAAATACTTACCAAAAGACATTAAATTGAATGGGTTTTCTATAACTACATGTGTCTTGATTCTCGTTTTGACAAGATATATAGTGTCACCAAGGAATTGTGTCTTAGTCCTTGTCATAGGGCAAAGAATACGAAAAATGTTACCATCTTATTTATGTAAAAAAAATATATATGTAGGATATCTCAAGTTTGGGTTACTCATTCAAGAATCAATCCAAGAAACTGAAATGATCCCCCTACACATGAGTTAGATCTATATAGGGAATTTCACACTCAATAGCTAATCGAAGTCTGCATGTTTCTTATGTACTTAGGAAAATCCATTCCATTCATCATACACTATACCTTGGGAGATTTCGGATCTTCACCATCTTTTTATGGACACCAGAGATGGGAGGGGTCAGTGTCCTGATAAAACCATCGTTTTAATATGCATAATATTCCCCAGTTGGATCTGTATAAGATTCCCACAAAAAGTCCTATAAACTAAAGTAAAATTAGTCCCCAAGAGAGGATTCTTCTATCTCTGTAAGCCCTAAATACATTTTCCCCATATAATTTCTCCTAATTTTAGAATCCTTAGAATCATGATTTACACTTTATTATCCCTCATCTTTGTGGCATGTCGGATCATCCCAAATCGATGATCCTCCTTTTACTCATTGTTTCCATGACATATGGTCCTAGCTATATGACCCAAAACTACAAGACCTCACAACATACTCATCACATGATGTTAAAATTCACGAATAGTGTCGAAGTCATATGACTCTAAATTACAAGATTCTTGAGAACAATGTCTGGATTGATTCTCGTTTCAGCGAGATATATAGTAATGCCTAAATCCTCAATACTGGGTTTATCTAAGGGATAAAATTTATCCCTTTCTCTGTGTATGGGTCAAAACTATACATGAAATTTTTGACATTGAAACTGCTTAATACCTATAACTATGCATGGATTATTCTCTTCCACTTTATGGTAAATAGTGACATCCACATATCCAATCATGGGTCTAGCGGCAATAAAAAAATTTCCTTTCCCTTTTCATGGATCAGAACTATATGGGGAACCCTATGAGAACTATGTATGACTTGATTTTCACTTTGACGATATATGAAGAGACACACATATCCTATATCCTGGTATGGCCATAATAAATAATTTCCCCATTCTCCTATACATGAGATAGATCTATATAGGAGTGTATAATATGAGCCTCACCCCATCCATGAGCTCTTTTCCAAAGGAAAATTTTCCTTTCCCACATAAGAGTCTGATCGACATGTGGAGGAACCTTCCTAGAACTATATATGTCTTGATTCCTACACTTATGAGATATGTAGTGATACCAGGGTCTCCAATCATGGGTCTAGACGAAATGAAAAAATTTCCCTTCCCTGTGCATGGGTCATACCTTCATGAAGAACCTTCTTAGACCCGCATATGGGAAACATTTATACCCATTACTAAGAATTTTCAACATGAATTTCTCTATTATTTTTTAGGTACTTTCATTTAAAAAACCAAAATATATATACAGGAAAGTCCTAATCCCCATAAATCTCCCCAAACATCAAAATATGGAGGGTCAATGTTATGAGGAAACCCTTCTTTGACTATGCACAATATTCCCTAGTAGGCTCTACATAAGTTGACCAAAAAAAGTCTATCTAACAAAGGAAAATTCATCTTTAGGAGTGGATTTTCATACCCCCATATGATCCTATGATGTTTATGTCCAAAATCACTCCTCAGATTTGGAAACCCCTAGATCATAGCTTATAACTTCTTCCCTTAATTAATAAAGATGATAGAACATTTTTTGAAAAATTACCATGAAAATGGAAATTTGTTTATCCCTCAATCTATGATAAGTGACTTTAAACCACAACCCTTGAAATTCCTCTCCATAAGAAATTAATCCGCATGACCTTTCTCCCAATTTCATTACATTAAACTGCACAATCCTCCATCCCTTCTTTATAGAAACCAAATCTATGCAAGAGTGGTTCCTAATTCATGGATAATGTCGATATAGATCACCTCAACTTTGTCATACATCATTCCCTCAATAGGACACCCCTCATGGTCTTGAAAAATATTAATTTTCACAAATTACATGGCCATAAAAAATGGAAGGCCAGTGTCTTGAGAAAATATTTTTTTGAAGATGCACAATATGCACTAGTTTTCTTTGAATAAGTTGACAATAACAAAAATCCTGTCAAACAATGATAGATTTTTTTCCCAGGAGAGGATTTTCCTACCTCTGTACGCCCTAAAAACATCATGCTAGAAACCATTATTATGGTTACCCCTCATGTACTTTCCCCATATCATATCTCATATTAAAAAATAACAAAAATTGTGTCAATAAAAATACCTCATTCATATATGAAAAGTATTGGGACATTCTCAATCTATAATTCCTATTGGATCTCTCTTCCTGTAATTAATCATCAAAGATGTTAAACCTAAAACATTAGTTGAATTTGTTTGATTTTCCTGACTCTAAACTATCTATAAAGAGAGAGAAAAAACTCACCTAGTGAAAAATCACAATGTGTACCCTATAAAAAAGTTGGGTACCAGCTCACTAGACCTATTCTGTCATGGTTTAGGTAAAATAAATAAATTAAAAAACTAAAAAGGCATCAAACTTTCTATGTTGAAAACTATCAAAGAGAATCCTAAGTAAAATTCAAGTCATGCTCTATAAGTCCACAAAAAAAGTGGAATTAGGAAAAAATTAGGGTGATAATAGAAAATAAAAAAAGTTCATAGGGTTTTCCATGTGACACTATAAACAATCAAAACTACACTCATTGAGTCCCTCAAATCAGGCAAAAATTGGAATAGTACATGATCATGTCAATTTTTTATCCTAGATTATGAATAAATTGATATATAGTGGAGATTATCTTTAAAATGGTGGTCAATAATGAGAGATTGGTGTTGCTGGAAAAGGATAAAGGATAACCATTGAATAGAAAGCAATTTTTCAATTCTTTTAATGAAAATGGAGGAGTATCCACATCCTGAAGTCTCTCCCTAATGCTTCTAAAAAAGGAGGAAACAAAATAGATGAAATGGTTACAATGAATCCCAACTCACTTTGGTAAGAAAATTGACCACTTCCAGATTCAATTGATCAAGGTTACATTTGAAAAGTGTTCTTTTTCTTTACATTGGTTTTATTTTTCGGGTACATATTCTTGACGATGGACCTGAGATCTTGACCCATATGCTTGATGGCTTCAAAATTTTCAATTGTTGATGATTTTTTTGCCTTTTACCGTGAAACATGAGCCTCAAATTCCTATAGGTCCCCAGTCTGCACAACCACTTGATCATAAGATATTACTTATTTAGCACCAAAGTGGTGTATCTCAAAGGTGATATCTTGTAAGTCTTCCATTTGATGTCAGAAAGCATTAAACTGAGTGAGTCCACCTTCAGGAACTACTAAATCTTCTCAAATTATGATGATCTGGTGAGTAAGGATATGTAGGTGTTGGTAATTGAACCCAAATAACCCCAGGCCAAGGAAAAGTTGGCAAAGGCTATCCAACTCAATGGAAATTACCACCAAGGGGTCTCTATGATGATGGAAAAATTTGGTGCTAGGAAAATCTTCACACTACCTAGTGTTCGACTAAAATGAGGGGATCCTGATCTTGATCGCTCACTACCATAGGTATATAATCTAGTATTGAAACCACAATAGACAAGTTCATATTCAATAATGAATACAAAATAGAAAAATTTTCTATCTCCACCTCCTACCCAGGTTTGGGAACTGAGTTGATAGGCTAAACAATATTTGATGGGGTTCCCAAGGCTATTCAACTGGGTCCAAAATCGGTAAGACCATCGAAAGTTCCTTTTGAGAACATCATATCTACAATGTCTTCTATAAGGATGGGGTTGGAGGATGAATCTCCCAAAAGGTGATTAGAGTGGAAGGACACAAACCATTATCCCCTTGAAATCGATGAGGAGGGTGCGTCGGGAAAAAATATGGTAGAGGATAGTGATTTAGGAATCTTTCATACTTCCTTCTCCAATATCCCATCAGTATAATATTCTTTTCACATCCTAGCATAAAAATGTGATAAATTTATAGGAGTTATTGTGAAAGGAAAGTAACTTTAAATTCCAAAACATTCATGCATCATCATGAGCCAAAAATGGAGAAGAATAACTAGGTGGGAATGTCGAATCTAGGGAAGGGAAAAAGGGGAAGCCAGTTGCATACATTTGAATTGTTAGGAAAATATATAAGGAGTATATAATTCAAAGATGGTTACCTTTTCTACCCATGCATTCAGAGTTCCATCTTTTAGAGAGATGATGTATGAGTACTCCTTCAAAGTCCCTTCACCATTATCAAACACCATGACCAAAGGCGTAGGGTAAGGGATGAATTAAAGTCCTGAAAAGTCTCTCAAAATTTTAACAACTCTTTCAATTCTGAGGGATTTCAGATGAACAATGACAATATTATGAAAGGGGGGATGAATGGTGGAATGATAATTATCGTTATATGCTGACATTTATAGCACTGACAGTGTTCCTCCACACAGCCGTACATGAATTGGAATGGACCACAAAGATGATGCAGAGACATACCTTATTTCATGTGGCCCAATAACTCTTAGATGCAAGCAAGGGTGGGTACAAATATGTTGATATGGTGTCTCTCTGCTAGTTGGTCGCCATAATCACAGTATATATCCAGACACTGTTATAGGTATCCTAGGATGGGAAGAGCCATACATTTTGGAATATGGTGAAGAAACCCGCCAAACTAAATTCAGGAGATACCGCTACTATAAAAATAGGTTTTAGCTGCGCTAGAATCTGCCTTTACCAGTGCTATAGAAGTGCTGATGACCTTCGCACAGTTAAAAGTCCACGACATTTATCAGCACTAAAAAAGAGTTGATAAAGGGTAGATTTATCAGTGCAAATAAAATAACTAATAAAAGACCCCATTTATCAGTTCTTTTATTTATCACTAATAAGTAGAACCTTTATCAGTACTTTAAAAAGCACATATAAAAGTATGATTTATTTGCACTTTTATTTTCATTGATAAAAGTATGATTTATTAGCACATTAAAACATGATTATAAAGATAGACTCTATCAACACCTATATAAACACTGATAAAGGAGTCCTTTATCCACACTTCTAAAAGCACTGATAAAGGATAGATTTATCAATTCATTTAGCAGTGTTGATAAAGGTGAAAAATAAAGTGTGATGCTGCAACACACTATATCACCAGAAACTGGTACAGTGTGCTATAACAACACACTACATCAGAAGAAACAACAACAAAAATTACCAAAATAAGATAAAAATACTAAATTTAAATGAAATACAAGAAAAAGAAAACACTATTATAGAGTATGTAGGTTGTTTTTTTACTAAAATTAATATAAATTTCGAATAAAAAGTTTTAATTGGAGTCATACTTGTCACATCGTGAGTCTAATTGATATTTTAAAGATTCATACACATAAAAAATGACTTATGGATCATTTTAATCAAGTACCAAAACAATCAGAATGTGTTTTCTCAGTTTTGAGTATGTTAGTTGTTTTTTTTGATTAAAATTAATATTAGTTTTGAATAAGAAGACACACTTGGTTTCAAAATGGTCACACCATGTGTCATATTGAGGTTTGGATGATCCCTATATGTTAAAAATGATGTATGGATCATTTTCCTAAAGTACCAAAACAATTGTTATGCGTTGTCTCGATTTTGAGCCTGTCAGTTGTTTTTTTACTAAAATTAATTCCAATTTTGAATAAAAAATATGCACCTAGAGTCATATTGGTCACACCGTGCATCTTGTTGAAATGTGACTAAATTCTACACATCCCAAATGACTGATGGATCATTTTATTAAAGTATAAAAACAATCGGAATTCATTTAGTCAATTTTGAGTACACCACATATGTTTTTTACAAAAATGACATTTTAAACTGGAAACACACACTTTGAGACATACCGGTGGTATCATGTGTGGGTTTTACATAATACTGATTCATACACATAAAAAATTAATTATGAATAATTTTACAAAATAATCATGACAATCTAAGCGTGTTTTCTCATTTTCAGTGAGTGACACTTTTTTGTATTAAAATGTCAATTTTAAACTAATAACGGGAACTTAGAGTCATACCGGTCACACTATGCATTGGATTGAGGTTCAGCTGATCCCTATATGTCCTAAATGGATCATGGACCATTTTCCAAAAGTATCAAAACAATCAAAATGCATTTCCACAATTTTTAGTCTGTCAGTTGTTTTTTTGATTACAATTAATTTTTTTTTAAAAAAAACCCACATGGAGTCACACCAGTCACACCACCTATCATATTGAGGTGTAGATGATCCCTACACATAAAAAATTACATATGGATCATTTTATTAATGTACCAAAACAATCTAAATGTGTTTTCTTATTTTTTATTATGTTAGTTGTTTTTTACTACAATTAATGTCAATTTGAAAGAAAAAAGACGCACTTGAAGTCATAATGGTAACACCATGAATAGAATTGAGGAATGGATGAATTATATATATCCCAAATGACTCATGGATCATTTTTCTAAATTATGGAAACAATCAATAATTGTTTCCTCATTTTTGAGTATGCCACATGTGTTTTTTTTTACTAAAATGTCATTTTGAACTGGAAACATGCACTTTAATCCATATTCGGAACATCATGAATTAGATTGAGGTGAGTATGATCCCAACACATAGAAAATTATGCATGGATCATTTTTCTAAAGTATGAAAATAATTAGAATCTGTTTGCTCAGTTTTGACTATGCCACATGTGTTTTTAACTAAAATGTCATTTTAAATTAGGATGATGCACAATGGATCTCATCTTAAGTAAAAATTATTGTGTGCAATTTTAAACAATTTTCCCCCAATAAATCATGTTATGATATTTATTCTACTTCATTTCTAAAAAATTTATTATTGGCAAGACAGTGCTTCTTATCCTCCTCCGCTTCAGTCCCCACTTCGATCTTCACCTCTGCCTCCTCCTCCATTTTGTTCTTTGACTCTGACTCTATATCCGACTTCACCTCTTCCTCCACCTCTAACATTACCTCCAACACTACACCCACATCTACATTTTTCCAATAATTTTATTATTTTAAGGTCAATGCTTCTAAACAAATTGATTTCTTCTATTACTCTTCTCTTTTATAAAGAGATCAAAAATAATATATAAGCATTTTGACACTAATTCTTCACACTCAGAATATCTTTTTAAGGTCATTACTTGTACTAGATCAAAAAAATAGTCTATAATCACCTAAATTTGTTGTCAACATAAATTTTGACAAAAAGTATGCTACCCACTCTTCTATAAAAAATCGATTTCTTCTTTTGAGTATATCTTTTGTTGAAAATATTGATAGAACTAAGAAAATATCAACTAAAAAATGATTAAGAAATATATTCAATAAAACTGTAATTACCTTCAGAAATTACTTGTTGGGTGATGATGGTCTTTTCATGCTTTATGATTTCTCTCATAAATTTACAAACATAATATCCACAATAGATTGCATTATCTTGTTTTAAACACTCCACAAACATCCACCAAAATAAGTAAATTGTTTTGAAATGTTTTGATAGTTAAATATTTCTATATATACCTTAATTTTTTTTCATTTGTATTAATCCATATGCTTTAGATTTTCAGACACCGACTTCATACCATGATCTATCCTGTATCTAGCGACTTCCCTATCATAATAAAACTCTCATTAAAACACCGAATGAACATATAATATGAAGTTAATATATAAAATGTTGATTTTTGTGTGTTAAATATTCACAATAAAAATAATTGTTGGTTAGTTGGTTGGAAGTCCATCCATTGAATCCAAGAAATAAATATTCGAGGTGTCCATGTTGACTGCTATAAGCATAGAGTGCTTCCTAAAAAAACAAAAACAAATAAGTAAGGAAAAAATTAAAAATATATTTTATGTGATTAGATCATAGAGTTCTACCCTTTCAATGTAGGAATAAAAAAGATTCTGTCATCTGATGTTTTTTTATTAAATTCTTTGAGTAAATCATCTATTTTATTATTAATTGATTTCTCATTCAAAGTAATTTCTATCGTAGAAATGATATAGGGATTAATGAATCCAAATCGTGCTTCACACGATCTTACCTTTATATAGCTGTAATATAATCGCATGTAAAAAATATGAATAGTTATTAACTTTAAAAAACATATTTATCTCACTATTTGGACAAACATATTATTAAAATGTACCTTATGTATGTATTCACAACTGAGACAGCCAACCATTCAAGATTGAGAATCTTATTTAGAGTCTCAAGACCAATTCCACGTGTCAAGGAAGCTCCATAAATTTCTTCTTCATATTCAATGTAAGATATAGTTTAATCATTAAATGTGGTCTCTGCATGAAGTTGTAATGCTAATAAATGTTTCTCTAGAACTATTAGAGAGAAGGTACTCTCGGAAGTTCATTTTTTATTAGTTGATTCACTAGATTTTCTTTATTCGGCCTTTCATTTCTATGATGGTTTATCCATCTATAATATCATACCTCAATTCATACCTTTTATCATAAAATTTTACATGTTTTTCATATGAAAAAATTAGTTGAAGACATTCTTAATTTATATTTATAAGATTAGATGACCATGCTATAAAATATCTAATACATCTTCAACCATTGTAATATTTGAACAATTAAGTTGAATAAACAACTCAGCAGTTGGATTATAAGGTATCTCAATCCCTACTCTCATGTTATTTTTTGGGAGGGGTTGATTGTGTAGCTGGTCTCCCAGGATATTATAAAATGTAACAATCACAACATGTCAATACGTGGGTGTTGATAGATAAAAATCACATAAATATGTACCCTATAGAATCTTTGTAATATAATGTTATCAAAAGTTGTTTGATTAAGATTTATGAGATAGAGTAATGAAAAATTTGATTACCCCATGTAGGGTTTGGGGGGGAATGACTAGCCTCAAATCTAGTGGGATAATTTGGTTTATGTGTGGATATTTTCTCTACCTCTAGTTCTCTTTGATCATTTTTATACATTGGTCTACCAAACTAGGCCACAAAATAGTATCTTTCAGTGAGTATATTTGTGTATACATTCGTCTCATTATATTATATGTATCTTCACACAATTTTTCTTCTTCTTGAAATATGTTTGAGGAGAGACTGCACAATCTAATCCTCTATCACGACCATTTGTTTAGGCACCTTTAAATCCACTAAAAGGCACTTTTCTTATGGTTTGGACATTGAAGATTCTTGTTTTTAAACCATATAAAAAAGTATAGACATATTTATTTTTATATAATATTGTTATAAATCATAATAAATTACAATTATTTCATACTTACACATTCTTACCATACTAATTTTGTGTTTTCATCAACTAATATACCATCCTTATTTACATGAGCCTCCTTCCATAACACATGACATGGGATGGATGAAGCTTCATATTTTGATTTATCAATCTGCATATAAACAAATGAAAATATGTTATATTATATCACTTTATTAAAATTTTATTATTGATTTAAAATATATACCAATTTATTCTCTTATAAATCATACCCCATCCTTCCTTTGTGATTGGGGTACACTGGTTTTGATGCACGTTCTTTATTTTCAGAACTATTTTGATGTTTTATAAATTAACAATTTTGAAAAAAGTTTGATAAAATAAATAACATTATATAATATATTATCGACCACAATACACCTGAAATGATTTATCATTGAAACGATTGCAGAAAGTAGTCCATGTTTCCTACTTTATAATGTGTACATAACAAAGTGGTGGGTGGGGATTTATTTTCCACTCAACATCCCTGATACATAACTTTTCCAGAAGAGTCTGGAATCCTCTATGGGATTTTCCAATGACCATTAAGACAAATTTATTATGGAAATATTATAAAATAAATGAAGTCTATAGGTAATAATGAAAACTAAATCAATGTTTCATTATATAGTTTTTCAATAAAATAGAGAATGTATATTGTAACAATATTGTTATATCTTTCCAAAGTATTTTTTTCATTTCTGGTTAGATATAGTGCCATGAGTCAATATCATTTGGCACATTCATCCTCGTTGTGACCCTAAGATAACTAATGAACGTTGACTTGTTGGGGTTAATAGTTCGGCTGTGTATATTCAAACCAAACACAAATTTTATACCCCAACATTTTGACTTGATAATTTTATTCAAAACTATGATGTTGTGTCGTACTTCTTTTTTTTTCATTTTTTTCATCATCATGTTATTGATCCCCTAATAATTCCGATGTTTGATCATTAATAGTACGTTCTTTCTCAGGATTGGAAATATCATCATGTTCAGAAGACATTGTATGCATGAGTTGTCAAATATTTAATTTTTCATGAATAACAATAATGAAATACACTAAAAGTCCACAATTTCATCCATATTGCATGAAAATTATTAATTTCTTTAACAAAGATATAATAATTCAATACTATAGTATAACTAACCTTCACTAACTTTATTTAATCAATCCTCATAAGCTTTATTTCCTTCCATCTCTTGATAATGGGAGGAAGGCTAGTTTTAAAGAGGGAGTCGAATCCATTATCAAGAGATGGAAGACAATCAAGTATCTAAGGATTAAAGTGTCTTAGGAACCTACACTAATGGAATTACTCAAAAAGTCTCCTCAATTGAAGAGGAATTGGAATAACTCCACTCTAATTGTCTTGAAGAAATGAATCTCACCCCACCTATATTATACATCACTTATGCCTACTCAAGGATTCCTCACCTTCCAATTTTGGATATTTTTTTAATCCACAATAAGATCCCTCCAATAACATACATCCCTTTAAAGGGGAAGCTTTTCAACTTTAGATCAGTATTGATCTAGATTTTTTTTACTCTTATAAAGGAAATGAATCTTTTAAATGAAATCCTAAATTTATTATTATGATATATTACTATAAAATCATAGATTAACCATATATAATTCTCATCATTGAAAATTATACCACATAACTTGAATTAGATCTACAATTACCTCTAAGAATGTACTACTTTTCAACTGATTATGATATTATGGGTTGTAAAATATAATATTGGAGAGAGGTATCCCCACAAATCAATAATATTCTATGATGAAACCTTAATCATATTCTATGACTGGTCCCACCAAATATGATAGGATATATAATATTTATTTTATCATATTTAACAATTGAGGTTATTTTGTAATTGTGATTTGATCCTCTATTTTCACACAAACCATGGATAGAGTCATATTTTATGATATCATAAATTGTATAATAAAACATAGTTTAAATCCTTATATTTTATATATGTCATACCATATGATATATAATAGCTATATGTTATGGCTGAACAAAGAAATACTTCATATCTTAATATATAATATTGAGATAATACAATATGAAAATTAGTTATTCAAAAAACTAATAGATTTATACATTGTGTCCTTGAAGAACAAGTCTCTGATATCACTTATGAGTTTTAGGGTATCCTCTTAAGATCAATAGAGGGATGAAAATCCTAAACAAGGGCTGATTTATATCAAGGAAAAATGTGAATGGAAATAAATAAAAAACACCTATAGAATACTTGTAATATAGTATCACCAGAATCCATATTTAAGCTTCAATGGAATATGTTTGATTTATAACACTGAATAATCAATCAAAGTATTCTAGCCTTTGAAAGTATTACACTATCCTTCAATTATAGAAATATTATTTAGGACCCTCAATCACCGAAAGGAGTGATAGTGCCTTAACCAAGTGATAAAAAATGATCAAATAAAAAGATAGGTTTGGATATGGAATGAAACAAAGGGTTAATTACAATAGGGGAATAATATATCTATTTTATGCATTTTGGACATGGATAAAAAATCACAAGACTTATAGAAAATAAATATCCAAACCATGAAAAGTATATTTTAATCAATTTTTGTTCTCTCTACAGTTAATCACCATGTTATATGAATTTTCCAATTATTTTTTACCCTCTATATTAATTATCTATCTTATTTGATTGGTAAAACTATTAATAAATCACATCTCATAGTCTTCTTGATCAACTATCCAACAATGGATAACTCACTTACTTTTGGGAAAGACACTCTTTATATGTTGTTGTGTATTTTTGAGTTCATTTACCCAAAGATTTCTCTACTCTATCCAATATAGGATTTTTTATAAAAAAAAATTGAGCATACCTTTCTCACAAAAGAAATTCCTCATCACTCATTGTAATCCATGGTTGAAGTTTAATAAAAATCTTGAATTAATTGATGAAACCAAAAATCACACAACATGAATCACTAAATTTTTTTTTGAATGTGACTAATTAATTCAATATTTTTTTGAATTCAATAAAAAATTATTCATAAAAATCATAAATCTAAAGAAACCATTTCATGTTTTAAGAATTTACATGAATAACCAAAATCCAAAAAAATGTGTTTTAATGACTTTTACACTTAACTTGGTCCCTATATGTTCAACACAAATAAATGAGGTCCACAACTTGGTATTCCCAAATCCTTAAAAACCCTAATAATTAAACCTTTAGAATCTATAATATAGTATATAAGATGAATTAAATTTGATAAAATACCTAGATTTTGTAGCCCTATATTATTCAAATGAAGAGAAAATAGAGGGGGGATGAGAGCATTACTTGTTAATGTTGATAGTAGAGTAAACAATCTATGTGTATATCTAAGAAAAAATGGGTTGGAAATTCAAATACATATGAAAGGAGAAGAATAAATAGAACCACAGTCATTGTATTTCAGTAGTAATGAGAAGATATGTTAGGTTCGTCTTGTTTAATAATAACACAAAAAACGCAAAATGTGGAACCCAACACATCAAACAATGATATAAGAAGAGTATAAAATACCATACATTGGATTATATCCTTAATTAATATGAGGGAACGTAGAGGATTCACGCCTGAAGTAGAGGAGTTCCATGAGATCTTGAGAATCACAAGTGACTGAGTCATGATTATGGTTTTTTAATAGATCAGGGACACTTTTAACAATGATTTCCGAAAAGCACAGATAAAGATCCCTTTTATCAATGCTAAATTTATAAGTGCTGATAAAAATAGTATTTATCAACACTTTTTTATCACTGACAAATACCGAGCTTTATGAATGAAAAAAGCAGTGATAAAAGACATATTTATCAGTGCTAACCTTTTAGTGCTGATAAATATATCTTTTAACTGCATATTTTTAGTGCTGATAAAGATTGATCTTTATAAGTGCTAAAGAAGCGCTGATAAAAGTTTTATAATTATAATTATTTAAATAACTTTATTAAATTTTTTTAATTATTTAAATAAATTTATTATAATTTTATAATTATTTAAATATATATAAGTATTTGTTTATAATTATATACATACTTGTTTAAAAAATAATAATTTTTTAAAATAATTATATATATTGTAAATATACATTTATAGATATATTTATTTATAAATATTTATTTACAAATATATTTTTAACATTATTAATTCATATATAATCATAAATACATGCATTTTAAAAATGACTGAAATTGAATAATTCAAAATGAGTACACTTTAAAAATATTGAAAAAATTTACAAGTTTTATTAATTAAATATAAGTTATTAAGAAAATATGGTTATATATATATATTGACGTGGATGAATACATATTGAAAATACTAAAATATAGTAAATAAATATATATAAATTAACAATAGAAAGTGATCAAATTCAAAAATAAAATAAAAAATAAAAAACATTAAAAATGACATTGTAGTATTGAAGAAAAATAAATAAAATTGACCAATTAAAAACATAATATATATTAAATGTATCATGTTATAATGAAATTCTAAAATATAATAATTTTTAATAAATTACATAAATATTTGCTGTATGTGTTTCTATATATTACATAAATATATTTGTGTGCACATTTATATAAAAATACATTAATATATATATATACATGAAATAAATGCAACACACAGTGTTTTATATAGGTTAAATTGAAAAATAAAACAACATTAAAAATTAATACGACATTAATATGATTTTAATTAAAATTTTATATATATTATACTTATTCATTTTATATATCTATATTTAATATATACAATTTATTAATATTTATAATCTATATATAGGTATATTAAATTTATTCATTTTTATCAATAATTATTTAATTAATAATTTTTTTCATTATTTTATTAATTTTCTCATTTTATTTTTATTTTTTTAATTTTTCATTTTATTTTGGACTTTTATTAGTGCTAAAAACATGCTAATAAAGGCCACCTTTTATCAGTTATAAAAATAATGTGCTGATAAAAGTTTTATTTATCAGTGCAATAATAAAGTTCTCATAAAGGTTACTATTTATCAGTGTTAAAAAACAAGTGCTGATAAAGGGTGCCCTTTTTTGGTGATTTTTTTAGTTCTCATAAAAGGATACCTTTATCAATTCTTGTTTTAGTGTTGATAAATATGGACTTTATCAATGAATTTTTCTAGCGTAGATAAATTCCAGCATTGTAAAATGTGAGTTTTGTGGTAGTGTACATCTAGATGGATCCTATGACCCCATGTAGTATACGAACCCTCTTTAAGGGTATCCTAATATGAACCCTGAATTCCCCCTGACTATTGGGTTGGGTGAGTCCTGGTATGATGAACATTCACCCCTATCCTGTAGGAATAGCTTTATCCAATCATTTAATGGGAAGAGTGAGTGGGCATAGAGAGGTTAAACAATCAATTCATCTGCGGTGGTCAGAAGATCCCTCGCCAATGGAGATACTTGTTTGGTGTTGTCCCAAGTATTTTATACATGAAATAATTCATCATACATTTTTTCTATAAAAGTCATTACAATTAATTGGTACATATCCCATAAGCCGAACCCTGCATCACCATGCGATAGATGGAAAGTATTGGTACTTGAACACTAATGACTAATTAATTTGGGCAGTACCTCAGTTGGTGAATAAATTGAAAATTGAGAGACCCACACTGCCTAGTATAAGTTGATCACCTCCAACTGTTCAGTGAATTCCATGCAGTTCTGGTGCACCCAAAATTCCCAGGCTTATTTATTTGAGAATCTCCCTCTAGATTGAAAATCCCATTTGGATCTACACCCTCCACTGATATTTCCTCACGAGAGGTTGAAAATAGATGAATAATATTGAATGGATGATTCCAAAGATATACCATGGATGTGTTGGTTTCTTTGTGTCCACATAGAGCCATTCATAACAAATATGTTCTATGGACCTGAACTGGAAATGATATTCCCTGTGGTAGAAATGTTCACTTGGGAACGCTCCTAATACATCTCATACTAGGAATATGGGAGATTCTAATAAACTAGTGGAAGGGGAGAATCATCTTGAAGTCTGACGTTATAAAAAAATAGTCAGTTTTATAGTGATTAGGCCAAAAATTCTAGGGAAAAAAGGTTCCTTAGAATACCCTCATCAAGGATGATGCAATGTCAAAGTTCCTCCTCAATATTCTCATCCATGGCATTTCATATCTTGATCGCAGTCATAAACATAGAAGCCAGATCCATTTTATCCTTATGATAAGTTTATTAAAGTCATATGAGATCCATTGAAGAAATGAATATTAAAGTTTGAAGGATTCTTCTTCACCCATTAACTATCAATTTGCGAAGCACTAAATCGTGAAGTGGTTTCCCATGAGACACACACCCATGAAGCACTAGTTCACAAAGGCACTGGCCCAAAAAGTGTTGTCCAGTGAAGCAATGGTCCACAGAACAATCCATCTGTGAAGTATCATACCACTATACAGAACATTAAGACCTACCATTTGTGGTTGAGGCTTCCAGTTTGATGGTGATGAAGTGAAGTTCACAAAAGATCCATCCTCAAGAAAAGTGCTACGTGAAAGTTGGAGGTGATCATAGAGTGCAGAGAACTCAATTTTCCAAGAGATCTAATAACAGAAAAATGATATGCCCAACCTATTTATTGGCATGGTCCCCTATTTTGGGTCCAATTTCATAGAAAAAACTGATTTAAAAAAGGACTGCTTTCTGCATCAGAATAGACTCATATTTGTCCTGATCAGAACCTATTCTGATGGGGGGATTTTTTTTTGTGCCATTAAAATTACACATAAAAGAATAATAAAATTCCATCAAACATAGAAAAGGGTAAAATAAATCCTAGAATAAGATCATGAAAAATATTCAAAGGGGTGAATCCAAGAAGGAAAAATTGATTCCACGAAGTAAAAATCACTTCACGGACAACCTCTCCACTCGGTGTTCTGCAGTTTTGCGAAGCATCCCCCAAAAAAAATAATTCGAGGGAGGAGGCAGTACCATTGATTTATTTGAACAAAACCACATTAATTTTTAGGGCTGAGTATTCATTTCTTCTCTTGTGAATTATCATCCCCACAAAACAAATATTTCATGCGATGAGGAGGTACCAATGACAACCTTGAATGGAGAAATGTATTTTTCGGGGCGGGGTGATGATTTTAAACCCCAAAAAATGATGAATATACTCTGAGAATGACCGATCCCCTATAACCAAGTTATTCATGGGATGCGGAATTCTTCTTGCTCTCCCACAAAAGAAGCCCATTCGGCCCATCACAGATGACTAGTCATGTGTGTATGCGTTACCTCCTCTCTTTAAAAAAAGACCCTGAGGGATACTGATGGAATAATGATAGAACTAAACTGAAGAGATATGAAGGAGATGAGTGACAAGGAAATGTAAAAACAGGATCATCTACCTAGATTACTATCAGGTAAAACATTTTCCACATAATAGAAAGGAGTAAAAAATAAATTGCCCGACCATCCAAGAACTCAAAAACCCCTTTGTGGACACCATCCTGGAGGGCATAAATGGATGGACCCTTTTCAAACAAACACCCCTCATATAAAAATTCTATGTGGGAGGATACCTACCCCATATATCCAAATTATACATAGGAGGAACTCGACCCCGTGTAAAAAAATAATACACGGGGCGGGGGGAATCAACTCCACATAGAAACATGCTTCATAAATGAAACACGACCACATGAAGCAACACACTATGAGTAAAGAACCTAGGTCTTCATAGCATAATGAAATGTTGATGGTACCCTCACACACATAGAAATATGATTTGTGGAGGGAACCCTATCATTCATAAGAACCTACTATGAAAAATGGGGCATTATAGGTTACTCTATTCCCTAGCTCCCACCACTCCCTTCCTTCATATGATTAGTACCCATGTTGGACCCTCCACAAACCATTCTAACAAAATTAGGATAAGGAACCTTCCAAAGACACCTGAAATGTATGATAAGATCATAGATCACATCTGCACAGCCTCTCGATATTAAATACCCATGGTAAGTAGAGTCACATGGGTAACATTTTTAATAAGATGAACCCTCATAAGGACCTCGGTCTTACATTCCCATGGTAATGTAAGTCCAAAACTTTTGGTTCTCATGTGAACCTCCCCATTCTGGGTAGGGATAATGAGTATCATGCTTGCCTTTACCTTTGATAAGGAATGAGATTCTCCCCTAGAGAACCAATTTTAGAGTATACCTCATAGAGTAGGCCCATATCCTTTCTTGTGGGAGGTGGCACTTTTTATCATATTTTCCTTAGAACATTCCATAACTAGATATATCACCTGATGTGACTATCCTGGTTGCAAAAAAAAGATGAAATGGGCACACTCAATGACCTACCCCTCTCCCTTGAAGCTTTAGTACCTCATCCACTAGCAGATATAGTGTAATCATGGGATCTTCTGACCTACTATGTCTTCTTTTTTATAATTCCAAGCATAATTCACATGGACATAGAGGTTACAGGTGATCATGACATCCACAAGGTCCCAAAACCAAGATGGGCCTCCCATACGGTATAATATCTAACCATACCCAAATCCATGTTTCTTATCCATAAATTTAATCCCTAAATTCAATTTAACTTGTCCACTTCCATGCATAATATCCAGCCATATTTAATTAAAATGGGTTGCGTGCATACGTAAGCCCCAACCATATGAACTAGATGCCCCCTACACAGTATATGCCTCAAAACCATATCTTAACCTTCACAGTTCCATATTACCAATGAAGCAGCTCTATATGAGCCTCTATTAAGGTGTAATCCCAAACTTATTGAAATATATGGGAATTGATTCACAACTAACTAAGATATATAGGAAGCCTCCCTAAAGTCCAAACCTAGAACCCAAATCCACCCTAAAGTTCTTACAACCACATCTATGGTAGGGTCATATCCATCGAGGAGATCATATCTCTTCTGGGTCCCTTGGGCAACCTTGACATAGATCCAACACAATTCTTAACTAGAAATTTTTTTCCTTGGTGTCCTTAATGCATGATGTTAAACTATATGGTTGGATCCTTGTCACATGACCTTAAAAGGTGACGTGCCCTATTAAGTGAAACTGAACTACGTGTGTTTTGATTACTCTCACTAGGATATGTAGGAATACCATATTATGGGATCAAACCTAACATCATAACAACTCCTTCCACCCTTAGATGATGGTAAACTTTATAGTTCCTCACCACATGACTTAAAACCAACATTATCCTAATAAACAACCAAAGAGTCTCTGATCTATTCATAAAAAGTGTACCATCAATGGAGAACCTCAGATATATACATATATTACCATTTATGGAGAACCTCAGATACATATAGATGATTCTGAACCCATGTATATTAATGATTAATTCTTACCTTAGGTTATCCATATTAAACACACTTGGTTCTGAACAAAGGATTCACAAACATATCTTAAATTTATAAGAGAGTCCCAGAATAAGAAATTGTTTCCCCCAAAAGGTTTTGATGGTCCTGACATCCCATACTCTTGACCAATGTGATTTCTTAAGTTTTTTTGGTCAGTTTCCCCAATGAATGCCTAGCTTTGTAAAGTAGTTCTGTGATTGTTCATGGATATGAGAGTCATTGGGTGTTTTTAGCTCTACGAACAAAACCCATTGGAGACCATTCAAAGAAGTTAAACCTGAAGATAATGATTACACACCATTCATCCCCATGAAATCAACCACCCAAGAAAAAATAGTTGTCTATAGAAACAATGGTCTTGAACATGTGACCTAAAAAAGGAAACCTCTATAGTCATTGTTACATGATCTTAAAATCCAAAACTTCGGTCTTGGATGCATAAAATTAAAGTGAAATTATTCAGTTTTGATTTTGTAAACATAAAAATAACCATAATGGTCCTTGTAATTTAATTATAAGAGTAATTCCATTCCTCATTAAATGGAACTGAACTACATGGATTTTGATTCCTTTCACATGAATATATAAGTATCTATTCTCATGGGAATAATCCTAACTCGTCCACACCTACAACCTCCCTTGATAGGGATAAGTTATAGAGTTCCCAGTTTTATGGATTTAAGTTGAAGGATAACCAAACAATTAGGTGGAATCAGGGGATCCCCTTATATATATTCATAACCACTAATAAATATAGATTTTCATATCATTTCATAGTGCTAATCGATCTATTTTAGAACAAGGGTAAATAGTATTTGTACTTGGATGGTTTTCATGAATATGTGTAAAATCTATAAGAGAGTCCAAGCCCAGGTATTAAGAACCTTAATCCAATTATTTGACTTTCCATAATCATGAATTCATTGTAAAATTCATATCATTGTCAGTTTATACTAATGAGATCCCAGATTGGGAAGTGAGTTTGATGTTATAAAATATAGTAGTGAATGTGGGGGTTAATAAAAATTACGAAATTTTTGTTAAATCATGTACCCATCAAAGATATTAATTTATTATTTATTCTTATTATGATAGTATACTAATGATTTTATTATTTTTGGTTTCTTCCCTCAACTCTTTCCCAATAAATCAAAATGCATTAATGCTCAATGCACTATCAAACATTAAATTCCCATGCTATTATGGGGGTAATTAAATATTAACCTGAGTTCCCATCCATCATGAAAAGGTGGATTCTTGAATATACACCTCAATTGAAATGACTATCATGATCCGTTGGTCTTGATGGGTCTTTTCACCCACAAATGTTCTCAAACATGATGCGGAAAATTCCCAAGTTTAGAAATAAAACTACAATGGTTCTATCCCAACCCTATATGTGGCTCATGAAATACTTTAGGAGACGAATCCCCATAAAATATCTCATAAATAACATACCAACAAGAGATATGTTTCTCCTATCACCACATAAAACTAATTCAAGTGTTTCTTATAAAATAAAAGTGATACTTAACTCCCTTTACATAGTTAGGTGGATGAGGTCATTCATTATTTATCAATGGGTATCCAAGAACCACCTAGAAGGTATCTTATCAATAATTTCCAATACAATTGTTGATCAAACTCAATTCCTTATGAGGTTATAGATCATGTTTTCACTAATATAGTAATTGATACTAGATAACCAAGGGTAAGAGCCTATTGAGAATTTCCAATTTCTTGTCCCATGAGTATGACTATATTCTAGAGGCCACTAATTACCCTAGAAACAGTTGGAATATCCTGATGGTGAATCATGGATGATTCAAACTCATTATTTTGAAATAATCCTCAAATCACATCGAGAGAGGCACTAATGGATGGTATAGAAAGTCCCTCGATAGTAAGTTAAGACAAAAACAATTCTATAGGTCTAACTTTGATAAGTCATCATAAATTTCCTCCCTATGATAGTTTAAATTCCAAATATTAAGGTCCTCTTTGTGGTATTCACCAACAAGTCACTAATAATATAGGTCCTCTCCATGATCAAGACATAATCAAGAGAACCTATTCCATATTTATCATTATTAAGGTCCTAATATATCCATACAAAGACTGGAAATAGAGGCACTATCCATGTTGGAACATCATCCAATATTCTTGGAGGTTTTCCCAGTGATTCTAGTTGTGGGGGTCCTTTTCATAGTATAATATATATATATATATATGGAGGGACAAAAATTTTCAATTAATTTGTATCCAATGACTATATAAGTCCTCACTATGATTTTCATGAAATAAATATAAAAAATGAAGGTCCTTCCTATCTTAGAAACAAAAAAATCGATAACCCTAGAGGTCATTCCTGTGTTTATCTATCCAATTAATCTAGAGGTACTCCAAAGGTATAAATTATAGATATATTCCCTCTAATAGGATATTTGATTGAATTAGAGGTCCTTACCATGATGAATAATAAGAAATATATTCCTGTAAAGATATTACTTATGGTTATTAAGTAAAGAACAAGAGTCTGTGTACATTCCTTGGGGGAAAACATTCAATCAATAACCTTGGAGGTCCTCCCCATATAACTCATTAGAAAATCCATCCTCTTAAAGACATAGTTCATCAATATGAAATTCCTCATCATGTGGTAATGGCCCCAAAGATTACCTTATATTGAGAGGAATTGGAATAACTAAAGTCAGTAGTATCAAGCAATCCACCCTTATTTATTCATGTTTTGTCCATAATAATTGGAGAACTGGGGAAACAATCATCATTTGTGTCTCTCAATGACCATACAACCATAGATATAAATATGGATATTTTTAATGTCCATTATTCTCTTGATAAAATGGAAATAAAATTACCTTTATGGTTAAAGATAGTCATGGAGCTTCCTAATAAATATGATGAAAATTCCAACATCATATAGAAGGTAAAAGATGAAGATAAAATACCACTAATATTCTAGAATATTTCTATATCTTGGTATGATGTTTTCAAGACTTTGGAAGAGGAATTTATACCTCATATCTATCACAACCTTTAAGTGAATATTCATTGATTTTTAAGTAAAAAAATTACCTATGTGGGATACATTGATCACCTTAAGTAATAGATAAAAAAATTGTTCCACATTTATTTGGATGCCTTTTTGGTGGCTTAAAATCCCAAATTAGGAAATCAATATGACTGCCTTGTATAATCCAACCATAATAGTTTGAGAAAACTCTTCCAAATTATCTGTGATGCTTTTTTATCATACAAATCAGAGTGTAGGGAAGATATATATCTATACTTCACTTTACATTAAGGATAATAAGTTACTTTAGGCAATAGATCTTGTAACATCGTTACCTCCACCCACATCTTGGGTTTAGGGTGAAAATATTCTATATATCCAGTCTAAAACTATCCCTCCAGCCTTAGAGCATACAAAATCCAAACTCAACAGAAATTTGATATTGAGAACTCTTGTATTAAGCTACTAAAAAAGTGAATAATGAAACTAATTTTTGAAAAAAATACCACAAAAGGTGAACCATAGTCAATAAAAAATATTATTTATTTAGAGTATCCAGAATAGACACTATCCCTAACTCATTCTAATGTGTGAGCCCAAAAGGTGAATAAATATTGAATGAAAGCTCTAAAAGAAATACATAGGAATCCACAGCCCCAAAGGTTAGTAATAGTTTTACCTCCTCTTCCATTTATACAACCATAAAATATGAAATGGGGTGTAACCACAACTATGGTTGAATAGGGTACAACCTAGCCCACTGGGATAAGGGAAATTTTTCCTCTCCATTCTCTATGAAATCCATTATTGTTCTATCTAATAGTATATCTAAAAGAAGTTCCCTCATGGTTCACCACTCAATAATTTTGTGATTCTCCCCCTAATTCAAGATAACATTTAGTAAAAATTATAAGATATTTTCTCTTGATCACCTTTAATAAATGTTTCACTGCCTCACCTCAACATGATTGCTAAGGGAGGGAAAAAAATCCTTTAAGGGTATGTAACCACATAAAATATTCCTATTAAGAGTGATAAAATAAATATTATGTTATATCCATCAAATTATACTCACACACTAATGAGTTTCCTTACTAATCAAATGTAAAAGAGAATTTGATATATACTATAATATTTTTATCAGTGAATGTTATCAATGATAACCCCATAGATGATATGTAGTAATATATTGATGTAGAAAACATGATGAGGATGCATCCATTCAGAATATGGTCTACATTGAAGTGTGAGAATATGGAATCCTAAATTTAAATCAAATTAAGGATCATGAATTTAAATCTATCCCAAAAACCACATTCATGTATACTCAGTGAGATTATATTAAGGAATAAAGGAATGGTGTAGCTGTATCTATGTACCAACCACTGGCTAAAGAATCTAGGTCTCTTTATACTAAAGAAAATATTCCCCTGTATTAATTTGATATAGATAACTGGAGGTTAATTAATTTTGAGTTACTTAGAGTAAATATACCCACTGAGTGAAACTCTCAGGATAAATCCATTATTCCTCTCTTAACTAACACTCTAAAATAAGAAGTTTCTTAGCTAGAAAGGGTAGAGTAGAACCAACCAATAAAACCAAGTTCAAAACCATAGGTTTACTTGACCCTGACACTAGGTTATTATCTATATATCTGTTCTATTGGTAATGAACCCCCACCAGTTCAAATAATCTTCCATAAGGTGACTTGGTGTAGTTATTGGTCATGGGAGTAGATAGGTTATCCATATCAGGTTCCACTAACCATTCTATCATAAAGATTTACAATAATAGTAATAGAAAAATAGCATCATGAATCTATTATATATCCTTATGATTGAATATAAACCATGTAAGGATTATGGGAACCACTAAAAATGGAAAGTAATCTATATCTTGAGTGAGTGGATTTGATTTCTTATCTACCCAAAATTAGGAATCCAACCTTCCCATGTTTCAATGGAATGGGAGATCTAGGATATTATCTTATGAATTTCAAGTCTTGATATATTTCTATATTAGAAACACTATATTAATAATAAGTAATAAAGATCATGTGTTTTTTCTAGACTTTGGAAGAACCCGATTTTGTTCTAGTTTAACAATATGGAACCTAGTTCTATTTCTTTCTAACAAGATCTTAGTGGAATTTCCTCTACCATTTTAGTTAAACATTGGGAAGTATAACCATCCATAACCTATAAAATTGTTTAAAAAATTGATTTCAGAATTTATTTTTAGGTGGGAAGGTGTAATATATTCCATGAACACAAAACATCCATAAGTACAATGGATGTATATATGTAAATAGAATCATAAATATGAGTTTAAAACACTAGTATTATCATTAATGTATCATTATATATTCTAATAATATTATGTAGTGTCATAATAGTTAAATTATAAACTTTTACATTCCCATGAAAAGCCTCAAAAAATATCCTCAACATAATGAAGTAAATATGGAAAGGTAGAAACTGAGACTGCCAGTCTCAAATAGATATCATTATAAATACTTCTTCTAATTTGATCAACTATAATGTAATATTTATTTCTAGGTAGTAGAAAAAACTACCATTTTAGGATTGGAGGAAATAATAAAATCTAAATAAATTCAATGATAGAAAAAACAATGTCTATTCAATTAGAAAAGAGAAGGTACCTGAGTATTTCATTTCCACCTTGGAAAAGAACCTAGTTACACAATAAAAAGTTAAAATACATAATAAGGTAAATTTAAAAAATCATTATTATTAAAAACCTCATCATCATATGTTAATGAAAAATATCTAAAATTTCTTTGTTATTATTGAAATTATCCATAATACAATAGACACCAGGAATAAAAATTTGGGACATCCCCTAGCTCAGGTGAATCATATGTTTACTAACCAACCATAATAAGAGAGAGTGTGGTGGAAAGTACCATATAGAAAGTAAAAAAATTGATGATTGGATTAATAGAAAATTAGTTAACTGTGTGTATAGAATAATTAGATCACAACTAAATAAACAATAAGTGACCCTAATCCCCCCTATAATACCTATGGTGAAATACTCAATATCACACTCTTCTAAAAGTTAATGCAACAAATATTATTAGAGTAAAACACATGAATTGAATCTCCCATAGGAACCTAAGATAGTGAAAAACTTACTAGATTTCCTTACCTCATCTTTGGTAGGATGGGAATCACCCAATAAAATAGAATTTTCAATTTATGAGGATAAAAACTATATTTTTTTTAATGTAATCCTACTCAAAAACCACATAACTGATATCTAAGAAACTTATAAATAATATTTCTCCACTGATAATCATGTTGGAGGGAATATAGGTCAAGGAATTCAAGGTTTTGGTGGACCCTGGAAATTTAGAATCATTCCCATTGATATTAAACACACAACTGAAAATTAAAGACAATTTCTCTAACTATCTCAATAGAAAAATCATTCTGATCCTAAATCTTATTGGTCTCATTCTTTAATTATTATATTAGTGGATTTATTGGTATATACATAGTTATATTGTCAAATAAGATAATTGGAAAGTCCAACACATCCCAAACATCAAAGGATAAGGATTCCCTATAATTTTGACCAAGTAAAATAATAACCATCATAGTAATCTCTAACATATATACCCCATGTTTAGGAAAATTAATGTGGCATGATGAAAATGAATATTACCTGAAATTATAATGTATTAAAAAATCTATTATTCATACCTTATAGACTTTTAATCATAGACTCCATTTATCCTTTTAAATAAATTAGGGAATCCCTTAGTGATGCCATTTAAAGTACTCTAATGTTTTATATTGAATTGAATCCAGTTGTGAAATATCATATAGAAATGGGTTCTATAGAGTGTCATACATCTATTTAATTCACTAAAAATGTCAAGAAACTACCATACAAGGGAATAGAAAACTCTTATATGTTTCTAAAAAGACTAATGATGTTGATATTCATCAAGTCGTAGTTTTAAAATAATCTTTAATCATTCTCATATAAATTCAGACCCCTCACCATTTGGGATACAGTGAAGCTGACATGGCTCCTTACAGTCCTTTGATCCAAGGATATGACTAGATTGAGAAGATGAAACTCATGAAGATAAAGTTAAGAATCCAATTTGTATATTTCATTTATAACTCAGAAACATATCGGTCTTCCGAGACATAACTTTAAATACCATTCTAGAAATTCCATGGCTATATATGCATACAATAGTACCTTTGTTATATCATTAGTTCTTGAAGTATTCTATTCATAGGTAATATATGATACTCTATGTTGATTTCTCACCTTTTGAATATTGTATATCAAAATACATCGATGTTAGATATTACAAAAGGGAGAAAAATGATAGTTGTTGAATGAGTCCAAACAAATTTCTATCCCTAATGGCTTGGATGATTCCCCTAGAAATCCTTAGAATGGACTCAATAAGGCTTTCATGTAATCTATAAAAACAATTGATCCAACTAATCAAGATGTTGGGAATCATCAGTGAGTGTTTGATAGTGATGTAGACCCTCTGATCTCCTTTCTCTCCTACAAGTGTTTGTTAGAATCTTCCATTGAATATCCACTATCAATAGAGGAAGAGACTCTCGTGAATTCTATGTAAATCATTCTTACCCCGAGCATCTCTACTTGAATGTGGGGCTAGAAAATATTTGGTCAACATGCCCTAGGATCTTAGACTATATGGATATGAACCCTCAAATTAAAAAATAGGGTTTAAGTATAATTAACTCCCACCACATTGTGCTAACTGTTCCTAGAGAACCCACACACTCCTTAGATAATTATGATATTGATGTAAGTAATGAAACTCTTGAATTTTCACTTGTTTATCAAGAGATTAGTCTACCTTTAACTCCCAATAATAAATAATAGGAACAAATCAATGATTCTCCTCTAACATTTGATGGAAATTTCTTGACCACTATAAATGAAATTTGAAAGGTGAATTTGAGTATTGAAGATGTCCCCTGACCAACACATATTAGTGTGTCCATAATCCTTAATTAATGAGAGTAATACAACTATTTCATCAATAAAAATTGTGATGTGTTAGCATGGAAGTAAACATATAATATTGGGTATGATAAATCGTTATATACAAATTATTTGGGTTTACTATTCAACCATCTTTGTTATAAATTGGTATTAAAGAGAATTTAACTAAAACATGCCTCCAAGATGGAAGATAAAGTTGATAAGATGATCAAGGATAATTAGATTTGAGTGGTTTTATAACATAAATGTATTTCTAACATTATCCTCATGAAGAAGATAAATGGGGAAATTATAGTCTTCATTGAATTTAATGATCTGAATTTCCATTTTTAAAATAATGATTTCTATTACCAATTACAACGCTGTTGATTGATGAAATAGTCAGTTTTCATTCCATCTCATTTATAAACAAGTAATCTAGATATAATAAAATCTAAATGTACCTTAAGGATGAACAGTCTACTACCTTTTGATATCTCTATGGGGGTATATGGATACCATATGATTCCCTTTATATTTAATAATGAATATGGATTCTCTCCCTTTTAATATGTAAAATTTCCATTATATGGTATAAAATTTAATAATACAGAGGATATTTTAAGGTTTTGTTTCCTTGAATCTAGGCATTTAATACATGAAAAACATAAACTTTCTTCAAATACAATCAGAAATATTCTTTAAATGTTAATCCTATATTACTTTTGTTTCATCTCATGTCATGGGAACATACATTAAAAGAAAGGGTTGAGTATAAAGTCTAGTAAGGGAATAAACAAAGCTAATATTTAACACGTGATCATGAGGCATAACAATAATGAATTACAATAAGAACACGAGTCATGTGATAACATAATGATCATAAATCATAATATATAAGTGTAACTATAATATAAAAATGAGACATTCATATGATTATCAACATGTTTTTTTACCATGGTGTCATAAACCATAATTACCAAGGTTATTACCCAAGCTATCATAAAAACAAATCATATATAGAGATTAATTATTTAACCAATGCATTAGAGTGGAATTAGAGAACACCTTTAATATGAATTAATTCATGTGTTCTATATATATCATAAGAATTATTTTATTAATAACCCATGGTAAATAATGAACAAATTTCATTTAAAAGTCATTAAATTTATACATTCTTAAAGAAATGATTGCTACATAATTTTTAACCCAATAAAAAAATGTGTGTTTTATACATGTATATCCCAGTCAATAAATTATGTTTACATATAGTTGAATACCCATGGATAAGGATGAGTTTTGGTTTTTCACAATATACAATATTTCATGTAAAAGAAAGAAATTGATGAAATATTTTGGCAGAAAGAAAAGTATATAATCAGGATTAAGGAAAGTAATTAATGAGAGAAAACAATATTCTCCTACTGATAAAACTCTATTTTTAAATTAATGGGGAAAGAAAAATTTTATTAAAATAATTTAATACAATATTTAGAATACATACCACAAAAGTGGTACTTGAATGGAAAGGATGAAGAGGCGAGTTCCCTTACCTTGGGAAACAACTTTCTAAATATTTCAGAGCAAAACATTTGGAACTTAGAGGCACATTGGATAGAATTTTGAGATGGAAGATGAAAATTATATTTTTCTTGATGAATTTTGAGTGGAGATTAATAGAGGGATGAGTAGGTATTTATATTAAAAGAGGAGGAATTGGTTAATAATTTATAAATATAGGTCTTATAATTCTTGGTTATTGAAAAAGAAACACTATTAGCATACCCACGAGGTTTACTCATAGTTTTAAAAATTCAAGTCATATTTTAAAATAATTTAATTCATTATAACCAAAATAATTTTTTTACTATTTGTTTTGTCTGTGGAAAATAAATTTTCAACTAAATATTGTTTTTAAATTCTTTACTTATATTTTAGACATTGGAAAGTCATTTATAGGTTTAGAAATTGATTTAAAACCATTAAAATATATAATATTAATAAAATAATATTTTTTTAGAATTGGTTTCAGTTTTATGGATTATTATACAATTATAACTTATTTAAGAAGTCATAAAACACACCCAAACACAAAACTATATTTTTACTATTAACTGAAAAATAAATTATCTTATAAATTTATTAATATTTCACCCTAACCTAATTTCAATGTGATAATTTCAAATTTAATTCCTATTTTAGAAAAATAATTTTCTAAATATGATAATTTTTATTTTAAATAAATAATCCTTATTTATTGAAAAATTACAGTCTTTATGACATAATCAACTTTCTGACACTTATAAAATTTTCCTAGGACATCATAAAATTATATTAGAATTTATATTTAAATATGTCCTCAGGCTTGCGTGTTTATTGCATTTTCTTTCATTGCATTTTATTACATGGTGGTGGATGTAATTGACCTTATATTAATAATATTTTATAAGACTATGACATTAACGTTAATTTTTTAGAACACCTTAATTAATTATAAAAGTATATATAGTTTACAAAAATACAATTATGTTTTATTTGTATCCAAAAAATATATTTATAAAATTCATCTTATATTCATGTGTATTTTATTAAATAAAATAATAATTAAAATGCGATTAAAGAAATAAGTATTTCATTTATAAAAATGAAATTACACTTCTATGATACAAAAGTCTAGATATGTAACCCCTTTTTACACCAGCATATTCCCTAAGGGTAAGGTGTTCAATGGTGGTAGTTTCATTGGGTGGATCAACTAACAATAACCTAGTGGTGATCCCCACTAACATTAACTTCTCCTATAGGTAATTTCAATCAAGCATAACTTGTTGAAAAACTAATTTTTATTGGTTAAGGTAGAACTCTAGTGAAACTACCCCACTCTGAAGTGGTGATAAATGGGATTCAAAAGGAATGATTCTACTAGTTGAGGTCATCAATTCTCCCTTCTTTATCCATTATCTTTTTTCATTAACCTTTCTAAATACTGTTTATAATGGTAACCTTATTACCAATGGTTATAATGCCCAATGATCATATTGAAAAACAATCATATTAACCAATGGTCTTGTAATATTATTTTAATGGTCACATCCCAACAATCAAATTTATTATTAAATAATATATATATATATATATATCACCAAATATCAATATTTATTAATTCATTCCAAAAGGTTTTTTACAAATCCTTGTATAATGTCAGTTAAATTTCAAAAATTTGTTCTTCTTTTAAAAATTTTCAATCTAGGTTTAACAATCCAAGTAGAGCTTGATCCAATGAATTATACCATTTAATGGTTTCTATTATTTGGTTTTATATCCCTATACGATTTTTATTTATAGTAATCAGTATTATTACTTAACATGTAACATTACTTTTTAACAGTCTTTTAGTGAATTTATATTCCACATTATAATAAAATAGTCATTATAGAAAAGTGTTATTTTTATTAATTATAAAATTAATCTTCATGTTATTATAATGAAGATGATCTGTTGATGTGTACCATGAACCATATGTTCAATTCATTTTTGAGGAAGACATTTGAATTCTATTTTGATAATATGGTAGTTAAATCCCACCTCTATTGTGATCACCTTTCTAACCTTGAGGTAGTGGTAAATAAATTATTCCATCACAGTTTAAAAACAAATCTTTTTTAAATGATCCTTGGGGTATACAATTGGTGAATTCCACATCTTTATAGAAAACTATCAAATTATCAATGTTTACACCAATAAAACCAAGGATTCACTTCATATTCATCATCTTTGAAACTTTTGGGAGCTAAGAAGACTCTAGATTCCTCTATATTACACAAATTTCTTCATAATAATCATTGCTAGTAAATCCTCACCCTTCCAAAAGTTTATGATGAAAGTTGAAACTTATTATTTTGATAGTGATTGTTGAAAATATTTTAATGAAATTAAAAATTATCTTTTGATGCCTATAGTGTTGATGATACATGTAAAAGGGAAACCCATAGTCCTCTATATGAAAATTTTGGAGTACTTATTTGGTTCTCTATTTTCATAGAAGAATAATGTAGTTAAGGATAATAGTATTTATTACCTCAGTAGGATAATTATGTAAGTTAACACCTAATTTACTGATATCAATAATAACATCCTTGAAATGATATTAATGGTTCAAGAATTCCAACATTATCTAAAAGATCATGATTTTCATATAATTTCTTGTTTTTATTTTTTCAAATACATACTAGGTTTCCCAATATAGATAGAATAATTTTCAAGATAATTTATTATCCTTAAAAAATTCAACATCTTCTTTGTCTCCTTTAAGGTGATCATGGGACAAGAAATAATATAATTCCTTACAATATTTCCAACCATAGAGGTGGTAACACTTAACAAAAGACTCATTGATGAAGAAGTTTTATTTTTCAATGAAACATCCCAAAAATTGGAAATAAACATCATTGATTATTCTAGAATTCAAATAAGGATAATGATGGAAAACCCTAAACTCAATTTGGTTTTCTTAGGGATTTTATTTATTTCACTAGTAAAGGTAGTTATACCTAATTGTTTCCTCCTCTTAGAATGGTAATAAAAAAATGAGGCAAAATTTTAATATATCATCATAAGTTTGGATCTTTATCTATAGATATCAAATATATAGTTAAATATCAAGTGTGATATAGAGTTAATGATCAGAAAAGAAAAAGGACTATGCTATTAATAAAAGATAATAGATACCGCTCTTTTATTATGTATGGTTTTTGATGTCAAAATTTTATTCATATATAGTATAGTAAAAAAATTAAAAATTTACAATATGAACAAGGTGATGTGCTGGAAAATTACATTACTACCTTTCTAGATCAAAAATAAAAAAAGACAGTGATTCTCAACGTGCACTGTAGGGTAATTTATCCATTTATTAGAAATGATATGGAAAAAATAAATAAATTTAATTCCACCATAGGTTAAAGAAAGTTGTTATACTTATAGGTGGACACCATATCTTATTTCCTTTACCCCATAATGAAGCATGTTTAAAATGAAACTCTTCCTCAAGATCGATCTAGGAAGTTTAAGGGAAGAAATTTTCATACTTTATAACTGTCTGAATCCCCATAAATTCATATAAAAATAAATATTATATGGGGTACTTATATGGTGTATTGAAGGAGTATATAACCTAGTTATACTATAAGAAGTCTAAGTTGGTTCCTATAGTGCTCATCAGACATGGGACAAGATATTCTACCAAATCATAAGACTTTTATATTTATAGCCATCAATGATTCATAATTTCATAAAACTCACCAAGAATTTTAATCCATGTTAGACTCATGTAAACTTATTTCATCAACCCCCATAGTTATTAAAAAATTATAAATAATCTTATACATTTTTATGGGTTATAAATTTAATAGGTTCATACCCTCTATCCATAGTTAAGAAACTCAAGTTCATCCTTACTGTTACTAACTTATTCCACAAATTGGATGAAGATACACCTATAAATGAGGATGGTAAGAAGTCTATAATCAACTACATGAAATCCGATATCATTTCCAGATTTTAAGTCTCTCATTAAATTATGATGGGAAATGATACCAAATTATATACTTTCGAACTATAAAAAATATAAAAGGAGTATAATATATCATCTATTTATTTATAATGATATCATGTAGTGGATAAAATTGTATAGATAGAGGAAATTAACAAGACTCTATAAAATATACTTTTGAGGATGGTATAAAAAATAAAAAGACTTTTATAGAAAACCCCAACATTCTTTATGGGATTACCGCACCATGACCCTTAATTATACAAAAGTGGCCCCATATTATATAATATGCTTGATAAAAGTAGTCTTACGCACCGATGTTTAGTTTCCTTCAATTCAAATTTCCATTTGAGATCAGAAATACAAAGATGAACAATATGCGATATAACTTAATGATTTAGAATAACTCAATGAAAAAATGTTACACACTCTACATATCCTCTATGTTTATTAGAACTATGTCATATGAGAATTTAATAATAAGGATCACCTCTACATGTTCATACAAGGAGAACTGGTATTTTCCTTGATAATTCCAATGACACTTGGGACAAATCCTCTAATTATAGAATAAAAATGGGAAGGTACTTTAATCATACACAAGGATTAATCAAATGGATATTATTACCTACTCATAGTTGATATAGAATGTATTGAACTGACCTATAATGCTTGGTTTCTCAATAAATACTATGCATAAATTCACATTGGTTTCCAAAAGTTATTTATCCAAGAATATAAAATATTTGGAATCTGTTTTTTTTATGAAAATTAATTGAATGGAATCAAAATCCTTACTACATGACTTTAAACTGAATAGTATATCATCTTTATCACATGATGATAAATTATAAAACACCAAGTTAACCCCACATGGAATTTAAACTAATTGGATAATTTTCTATCATACTTAACATGAGATATCGATCCATGTAATATTTTATTATGTTTGGCTCCCTATTTAGAATCTTATAGTATGATAAAAATTCCACAATGTCCAAGAACTATTTGTGGCTTGATTCATGTTAATATTGGATGCATCGTGATGAAAAAGTTTCATACATCAACCTAAAAAAAATTATTCACCTTGAAAAATACATTATATCATAGTGAATAAGGCTTCCTTAGTCCATGATTTTTCCCATCCCCTGACAAAAAAATAGGAAACAAAACATTCCATTTTCCTCCTATGGAAGAGATAGATTAGTATAGAGATATTTTTAAGATACATGCATATTTATTCTTATTAATATTGATACATAATGACTTGGTGATATCCCATAATTGACCCAAAAATAAATTTCTCTTTAAATTCAATTATACACTCTATATTAGTGTTTTGGGTATTCTTCTCATTCACGTCGAGTCTTCCAATGACCCTATATTAGGATAGAATAATTTTTTCACCTTGGTTTCGAGACCTCTTCTCATTCACGGTAGGTTTTATTATAACTTCTCTCACTACGACACTCATCCATTAAACTATTTTCACCTATGTATGATCTAAATCTATACGAAGACCATTTCAAAGAACTATTTATAACTCAATTCATGTAATCATAGGATACGTAATAACATCCAAATTTTCTGTAAAAAATCATCTAAAAATTCCATTTCTCCCTCTATAACCCATACCATCAAAGTATTTGGGATAAATTCACATTAAGTTCCCCAACCATGACTAAATACTAGGATGAAATCATTTAATTATCATATGTGTAAGGACTATACTAGAACATAGACTTCTCTAAATAAAATATATGGAATGATTCCTATAATTTTTGTATATGTAGTGAAGTTCACCCTACCCATCATAGAACCATCCAAAAATTCCATCTTTATCCAAATCACTCCCACCATATTAACACATGATATTATCAATTAACTTTGTGTTTTCCTTTATTAAATATGCATTGGGATGGAAAATATAATTCAATTTCCAAGAATTACACTTGGATTGATTATTTTAATAACATGATACATAGTGACATATAGATAACATATATTGGACTCATCTATAAATTAAATTTTTTATCCTAACTCTATCTCACCAACCTAACACTTTGATTTAAAAATCACATCAATTTTTACTTCATTAACTCAATGTTAGGAAAATAATTTTCATATCATTTCTCAGAACTATTTGTGTCCTGATTTATGTTTCTGAGAAAGATGGAGGTTGAGCCTATTTTATTAAAAGAAAGAAAAATATAGGAACCAAAAAGAGTACACGAGAACAAGGAAAAACCCAAAGGAAAAACTATTTGTTTATATTTTTTACAATCACACACTTATCCTCCTTTCTTCTTATCAAATTGCATTCCAGTCAGCCCTTCCATGACAACGTCCCTGAACTCTCAATCTCCCCCTAATTTAATGAAGAGATTGAATCATTTATTAAAGCATCTTACCATTAGTTCTTTTAGAATCATAGCTATCCTCTTGTATTTTTTATGTCTTTCAGGAGAAATGTCTTTTTTCATTAGCGTCATTATCCCCTCTACCAACATTGCTTCATCCAGTTCCAAACTCTATATCCCATACCCAAACATACATCTTTATCCACTTTATCTCCCCCAACATTCCCTAATGACCTATTGGTGGTCGGTCATATACTGGAGTTCTTCAATTACCTTATGAATATCCTATTCCATTAAACCATACTTTGTACCTTGAGTATATAAATCATTATAAATCTTCCATATATACTAGTAAAAAGTATATCAAATCATAAAGGACTCCTTGGATTGGTTATTGTAAATGTTTTGTGTATTTTAATCACCCATAACTAGCCAAATTCATATTTTCATCCTAAAGGAGAAGATCCCAAAACCCCACATTCCATAAACAAAATTGTAGTGGATTCCATCATTTGAATTCATCCTCATTATTCTTTTAATGTCATGGTAATGGACTAATAATTTAAAATATAGGTGGTGGTTATTTTATCCCATCGATTTTTGTTTTCATAAATTTCTTATTTAGATAATTCATGTTATGATTTACATGAGTTTCATTCCTAAAGGTTTTAAAATTCTTATATATCATGAAACTCCCATTTGGTTTACCACACATCACACTAGTTTAAGAACCATGACATTTGAAAATGTACACATATCTCTGATTCAATCTATATGTTTATTGGTCCCTCTATTCATGCTGGGTTTTCCCTCACCTACACTATTATATGGACCAAATCACATTTTTATCAAAGTTATTCAATATTAAGCATCATCCTAATTGGTTCTTCTTGTAATCATAAAAATTCCAAATTAAATAGAAACAATACTCTTTAGGATGAAAACATTCAATGGGAATCCTATAAAAAAGTCAAGTATCCAATCATTTGGTCTATACATTACAATTACAATGGAAAATTTAGAGTGAATAGAAGTTAAGAAGGTGTGAATATAATTTGGTTAGAAACCCACAAAGGTTGGAATGATAAAGTAACCATGTTTATTCTTTCTAATCCTTTCTCTATAATGAATTGAAAAAAAGTTAGTTCTGAAAATGAAAAGAAAAAACGACTATGAGAACCACTATATAACCCTAAAATATGTTAATCCATTCTCTCTAGGTCTATGAATCGTAGAAAAAATTAGAGAACCCTTATGTCCCTTTATTATATTGGTTAAGATGATCTATGTAGAGAATATGAAAATATAATTTCATGTTTCTTGAAGAAACTTGATTTTTGATTTATACATGTAAAAATCCCTTTATAATTTAAATTTATGGATTGAATCATCCCCCTTATATATAAGTGATCCAACCTTGCTTATAGTTGGCGTAAATGCACTGCATATCCAACCCACTTATATTTGTCCATAAGAAAAGGTTTAAAAAGAAATCAAACTTTGAAAACTTTTATCTAATAGGTTCACATTAGATTATTATGATGCTATATGTATATTTTACATATCTAGTTCACATATATCCTTCTGAGAGAATAATCCACAGGACTGATCGATTGATTCAAAATTTTCATCATTTGACTCAAGTGTTTAAATATTATTATTTAAAAAATCCACCAAGATTGAATCTTCCTGTGGATTCAATTATTTTTCTCCCTCCTTATGAGTATTCATGGATTATCAAGGATCAATAGTTAAAAAACTATAATTCTGAGAATCAATAATAATCACCAAGGTAAGAAATTTTATCATTCATTAAGATATAAAAGGAGAAGCATCCACATAATAGAGACTTACTATGATAAAATTAAATGTAAATAATGGAAAATAGTAAAAGAAAGTATGATAGGTTCTATAAGGTTGAATATTATAAATCTATTGATATTTAATAAGAATAATTGTTTATTCATTGAATATTTTATTGTTTGGTATACTCTTCTAGTTTCTGAAATATGTTCTTAATGATATCACTCTTGAATTGTATTTCTATCAGTTTTTTATAGAAGCAATGAGTGACTCATGTTACTCTATCTCTTATTGTTGAGTGGATAAATATACAAGGTGGCGTGATTCATCAACATTTCATTGAGTTAGCTCTAAAAAAAGTCCAATCTATCAATCATGTGTGGCCGTCTATTTAATTGGATGCATGAAGGTCCCTTTTTTGAGATTATATTCACTATCAAATGACTAAAATTTATCAGATAAAATAATATGGTCTATAGTAAAAAACCTATAATGATTAGATCTCAAAAGATATAATGAAGAATTTTGACCTTATTTTTTATTTCCTTCCATAAAGTCTCGATAATAATAGAATAAACATAGTGGTATACCTAATTCTTCAATGCATGATATTCTAATGCAACCATAAGATTGGAGACCAAATCAACTAGTTCTAGAGATATGTAGCTTTGAGTCAGGACTGAAATAGAGGTAATTAATCTAGGTGACATGTTATATGGGGTAAGATCTTTAATAGTCACCATATGATCATCTTTAAGTAATTTTTCTCATGAAGTACCTATCTATAGTAGATTTCTTACTTACAGAATGTCATTATCAACATCGATGGTGTGGTTATAAGTTTTCCTTACTAGATTTAGATCTATAAAACTTACCAATATAAATAGGATTTGAATGAAAGGACTCCCCATGTTTTCTAGGATCCATTGATTTGTAATAATTCATTTCAAAACATATTATAAAATAATATTGGGTTGTGAGTTTGAAGAGACTAGCAGCCTATACACCCATTGAACTACTTTTTTGAGAACCTTGTTTTTGTAATGATATATCTTAGATTTATCATAATTACATGTCAGGATATTTGTTGTTACACTATCAAAAAAAATTATTTCAAATTTTATATCATTATGTTCCAGTAGAAACCCAAATTGATGGATGATTACAATATGTTGTTCTGTGTATACCCTATTATAAGGAAATAAGGAAATAATTTTTAGGAAACTAAACTAATGCACAACCTTACATTGGTAATATGGAGCACATATAACCAAAGCAGCAAACAAAGATGATAGGACACCACACTAAGAAGAAATTATTAAGGACCACTCATTACAAGTATCTTCAGAATTTTCAACAACCATTCTAAAGGGCGTATCATAAATAAAAAAAATTAAAATTAGAATGATTCGGTAATAAATTTTAAACTCATCATTTCATTGAGGAATTTTTTGGAAACCATTGATATTGATCAATTTAGGGTGAAGTATAGAATGGAGAATTACTATAGTATTCTAAAACATATAATGCCTGATATCCTCCAATGATTAAATATAAAGAAACTAGATCAGATTATTGATCCAATATTGGGTTATTCACTATTATATTTGATCTAATATATGATTTATCCAAGTGATAAGATGAAAAAAATATTTATTGGTTGTCCTTATTAGATTAGCACATACATTAACAAACCTCAAACCTTGACACCTAAACATGAATCCCCCTTAAGAAATAGTCATTCTCTAAAAAACATGGATATGAATACCACTACTTGAAAGTATTGGTCCGCTCCAGTTTTTTTTTCATATCCCCATGTGGTGTATTAGTTTACGAGCCAAATGGACCGATATGAAACTTAAACATTACGATCATACTAAAAATGGTGTCTCTTAGAATACCTCATTTCTAGACTCAACATTATTGATCATCAGGAAATATCCAAACTTTACCTAAAAGGGATGATTGAGTAGGGTTGAAGTTATTTCCTTAGTATTCTCCATAAAACTTCTAATAAATCCCTCTCCATGCAAGGTTTTCACCTCCCATCTCTGTAAAGACCCCGAAATTCCATGGTTTTTTTTTAAATTCATGGGATTTTTACAAGTCCGTGAAAATTCACGGCGCTTGATTCTGAGGCCCGGTGTGCCCGGAATCAATTTCTGAAGTTTTGTTCGGGTACGTTCAGTAAACGTACGAGTGGGATTTTATTAATTTTTAACCGGTGCTCAGAATTGAAATCCGAGGGCACCGTTGAGCTCGCAGCATTGGTGATTTTTTAGTAAGACCTTCACCGTAGTTGTGTTTTGATGAGAATAGAAGTTAGATATTGGGGTTTTTGATTAAATTGAATAAAAATAAAGTGTTAACTTTTTTTTATTTGTGGTGGTTAAAAGCTCCAAAAAGAGGATAGTGGTGGGGCCACCACACCATAACCTCCCATGAGAGGTTATAGAGGTGGGGCACACCCACACATAACCTCCCTTGGGAGGATATTCCGTGGTGAGGACCACCCGGGGGTTGTAACTCCTTGGAACCCCCAATTAAGTGGAGAGCCTCTTCACCTTCCTCCACCATTTATTTGAGCCAACCCACTTCATTTATTTGGTTAAGTTTCACCAATTAATTAAACTCCACCTTTTGAAATCATTTTAATTATTTCCAACAATTAAATAATAGACAAACATATTATTTTATTTTGGTTGGAAACTTTCATTTGGGTGGGACTTTGAGAGAGGACTTGGAGGGATTTGGAGAACTTCATCCTCTCAACGAAGAATGCGAAGAACTCCTCTTCATCGTTCACCGAAGATCGTCAAACTGCTTTATCGATCTTCAACCAGGGCAAGAAGTGGAAACACAACCACCCACGAAGAACACCAATGAAGTCATCTTCGACTCATATTCTCCAAACTCTTCCTCTTCTGACATTGACGAAACGATGCTGCCTTCCCGCGACTTCGTCAACGATAATCATCATATGAAGTAGGGGGATTTGAGTTGGTTTTTCTTCCCAATATTCGTCGTACAATTCATGGATTGAGAATTTCTAAATGATAACACCATAATGAGGAGGGCTCGGACTTCACAAACATGGCCCGACCCTCCCCCTTTGATTGTTCTTTTTTGTTCCCAACGGTGGCACCACAATGACACCATCGAAAGAGAGGATCGTAGTTGAGGAATGGGCCGCGACCAATGGGCTGCAACGGTACATGCGGCGACCGAAAATGAGTCGGCCGCAGAAGAAGCCAGCGACACAAGGGTCACCAGGCTGCCGAATGGGTGCGGCACCGTCGTGCCGCACAGAGAATCGGGCCGCGACCAGGCGGGCCGTGGCAGTGTCGGAGGGGCGTAGTGCCGTCGCACCATGACAGAAGAGGGAGCTACAGCCATGCAGGCCGTGACTGTTGGATGGGCTAGGAGCGGCCCGCTGGACCACGCGGGCCCGCCCGCTGGCCGTCCTCTGGGCCGGCCTGCCTGCCGACCCCGCGGGCCGCCAGCTGGCCCCCCACGCGGGACGCCAGCCGGCCGGCCACGCGGGCCGCCAGCCGGCCGGGCCCCGCGGGCGACCGGCTGGGCCGCCCCCTCGGGCCGGGCCGCCCCATCGGGCCGGGCCTCCCACTTGGGCCGGGCTGCACCCTCGGTTTGGGCCGCACCCTTGGTCCGGGCCGCAACCTCAGGCTGACCCTGCGGGCCGCCGGCCCGCCGGCCACGCGGGCTGCCAGCCAGCCGGCCACGCGGGCCACCAGTCAGTCGGGCCATGCGGGCAGCCGGGCTGGGCCGCCCCCTCGGGTCGGGCCTCCCACTCGGGCTGGGCCACACCCTCGGGCCGGGCTGCACCCTCGAGCCAGGCCGCACCCTCGGGCCGGGCCGCACCCTCGGACCAGGTCGGACCCCAGTCTGATAGCGTTTGACCTGAACACACCTCTTCGCCCATATCTTGGGTTACGGGTGTCCGATCGATGAACCGTCTATGGTGAAGGAAATCTTAGAAAGAGGTGGTTCTTTTGGCATACCCCACTTGAGGTTTAGATACAGTTGGGGTATGGTCGGGTTGGTTTGAACCTAAAAACCAATCGGGCCCCTGGAATGAAAACACCAATAACTCACAGACCGAGCGTCCGATTGACGCACCGTCTTTTGCGTTGATATCCCTATGACGAGGTGGACCTTTGAGATACTTATATGTGAGACTTCGTGATAGTTGGAGTATCAACCAGTAGCTCGTGGAGCGGATCCTCCCAGAGACGAGCGAGCGGAGTACGAAGACCTAGTAGCTGGATGAGACCTGATGGCTGATTACCTTTCAACTCGGAGTGTTTCGACTAGCCCAGTGGGGAGAGCCTCTATGCGACGAAGCATACCCAGAGTGGGGAGCGCCTCTGTGTGACGTAGTAGACCCACGATACTCGATAGGAGGAGTACCTCAGCAGGCTTTGAGGGGGATCACCTCTGTGTGACGCGGAAGACCCATAGTGGGTAGCGCCTCTGTGTGACGCAGCAAACCCACGATACTCGATAGGAGGAGTACCATAGCAGTCCAGAAAGGTGGGAAGCACCTCTGTGTGACGCGGTATGCCCACTATACTAGTTAGAGGGAGAGTACACCATCAACCAATGTTCCGACAATGTGACTGGGGTTGTTACTTGATACTACCCCTAGAATAAAATCATGGTTTGAGCTGAGCTAGTGACTTTTGTGTTTACCTCATGATTGATTTGGGTTACTAGATAACTTATGTATATATATGGGCATATACCTTAGTAATGATTATCCGTTGTTTTTGTGCATTGTGATTTATCGTTTTTGGATTCTGTGAGATCTTGAGGGTATCGAGGTCTATAATGAGTATTGTTATACTCACCTCTGCATGGGCTATGCCCGCACCTCGTTGTGTTGGATATAGACGACGGACATCGCTGACAGATGTCGAGAGCGCTAGGACTGGATGGTACCTGGAGGTGGACCTTACGACGAGTCGGTACACAGAGGAGTCTGACAGATGTGGAGTGGTGAGGTGTCCATCTGTACCTACCCTTTTGGTAAGAACCCCGGAGGATGATTCAGGAGCTGCTCTTTACCTTTCAGTTGTTTTTCATTTTTTCAGTTGTACTTGTACTTTACAGTTGGAATTGTATTTCCATCCCCTTTTAATTTCCAAAACACTTTTTTGTATATAGTTTTTACTTAGTGTTTTACTTCCAGCTGTGTACTATGATGTGTTTGTTTACAGTTCTAAAGGGAATGCCTTCCCAGTTTAGGGATATACGCCTTTGGTTCTAGTCGCCAGCCCCTGGCCTATGGAAGGCGGGATTGGGGTAGTTACGACACGGGCCCCGAGGGACAGGTCGTGAGAAATTGGTATCAGAGGAGTCAGTTCTACCTTAGAACTTAGGACTGTCATATTTCTTTTCTGTGAAGCAATAGTGTTAAGGGTACTAAGTGTGGTTTTCAGTTCAGTGAGTCCAGTGTTGGTGCAGATGATTGACATATCCATACACCAAGACCCTGATATCTGATTTCTGAATCAGTACCTGAAAACACTGATTGTGTGTGTGGTTTTTAAAATGTTTTCTTAAGTCATCTCAACTAGGTCATCTCACCAGGTATAATATTTTGACCGTGTTGCAACTGTTTTTTCAGGATTCCGCCCCATAGAGCCCTGAGAGTCGTACACTCTGACAACCCACCGAGTGATGAGGCCTTTGTGTAGTGCCCCTTTCTAGTTGAGGCACTAGCAGAGGAACCATCGGTACCACATCCCGTTGGGACACCGATGCCACCAACCCCAATAGCAGATTATGCACACCGCTTTAGCGCGTTGAATGAGTTCCAGCGCCAGAGGCCACCCAGGTTCTGGGGAGAGACGAACCCACAGGTGGCTGAGGATTGGCTGGAGGATATGGTGAGAGTTTTTAGGCTAGTAGGGACACCATCATAATACATGGTGATCCTTGCTGCCAATCTTCTTCAGGCAGCAGCAGGAAGATGGTGGAGCCTGATGCTCTAGGTGCATGTCGGGGTGACACTTCTTTGGACAGACTTCAAGAGCCTATTCTGGGCAGAGTTTGTACCAGCAACCCTTCGAGCAGTGTGGATACAGGAGCTACTGAATCTACAGTAGGGTAGCATGGATATATCTCAATACTCACCGAGGTTCACTGACCTCTCGTGCTACTCCACAGATATGGTACCCGACCCATTCTTCAGGGTCTGGACCTTTGAGCAGGGGCTCATGTGAGTTATCAGAGCCTTGATGATCTCCCTCTGCATTCCGACACAGGAGGGGGTGTTGGAGAGAGCCCTCCTAGTGGAGAGTTTCCTTGCTGAGCAGTCACCAGCAGTGAGACCCACTGCTAGTCGACATGTAGTGGTGTCTTCTGTTGTTGGTAGTAGATAGATGACACAGAGGTCTAAAAGGACCAGACTCACGAGTGGATGACTGTAGGACTCAGGATCAGTTGTGCGGGGCACCCGAGGAAGTGACTTAACTTCCAGGAGCAGGCAGTGTTACTCATGCGGTGGGCAGGGTCACATGGCCCGTGACTGTCCAACCTTCCATTCAGATTATTAGCAGACAATTGAGGGACCTCCCAGGAAGAGGCAGAGGCTTGATCGAGGCGGTCCGCAGGGTGCAGGTGGACGTGGCAGAGGAGCTGGTCGAGCATTTGGTGGTGGACGATGTTTCGAGGTGTTTCCACCACCACCATCAGGAGGTCCACCCCGACCGTAGGGAGCGGGTGGACAGGGGAGAGCTTAGCTTCAGGCAGCTGAGGCCTATGACCATAGAACTCCAGAGAAGATTCGAGGTATGATCTGTGTCTACTCCACCTTAGTTACAGTTCTTATAGACATAGGTGGTAGTCATTCTTTCATAGCCATTGCCCTCGTTCGGAGCTTGAAGATTCTGATGGAGTTGTTGGCTCAATCTTTACGGCTAGAGACTCATACGGAAGCAGACTTGGCGATTATGCACTGGTTCTGGCAGTGTGAGCTTACTCCATGAGGTGAGAGCTTTGGTTGAGATCTCCTCGTAGCGGTATCGAGGCCTTATGACGATATCTAGGGTATGGGCTGGTTAACTACATTCCATGCTCAGATTGACTATATTAGGTACAAAGTGCGGTGTGTCCGCATGGATGGGACTTGGTTTACCTTCACCGGCGAGAAGGAAACCTTTTTAGCATAGAACGGACTTACTCGGAGGAGGGTGCAGCCGATCACTCACCAGTTGGCTTGCCTTAACCTTGGAGTAGTTGATGTGGAGAGTCCGACTTATCCTATAGTGGTGGACCAGTACATGGATGTTTTCCCTGATAATGTCTTAGGACTACCTCCTCATAGAGAGGTGGACTTCTACATTGACCTGTACCCCGGGATGGCACCAATATCTACTCCAGCATATTGGATGGCTCCCACTGAGCTATAGGTACAGCTGGAGGACTTGCAGGGGAAGGGATTCATCTGGACCAGTGTTTCTCCCTGGGCAGCCCTGATTCTGTTTTCCAAGAAGGCGAATGGGGGCTTGAGGATTTGTGTCGACTATCGTCGCCTGAACCAGGTGACCGCAAAGAACAAGTACCCACTCCTGAGGATTGAAGACCATTTTGATCATATCAAGGGAGCACGATGGTTCTCAAAGATAGACCTCATATTAAGATATCACCAGCTCAGAGTTCGAGATGAGGATGTGCAGAAGGCGACCTTCAGATGTCGGTACGGACACTATGAGTTCTTGGTTATGCCCTTTGGCATGACCAATACTATAGTAGTGTTCATGTGTCTCATGAATAGGATCTTATATCCAAACCTAGATTTCTTTGTCGTATTCTTCATCGACGACATTTTGATCTACTCAACTACTGAGGAGGAGCATGCCTACCATTTACAGGTAGTACTGGATACACTTCGAGAGCACCAGCTTTATGGTAAGCTCTCTAAGTGCCAGTTTTGGATCCGAGATGTTCACTTCTTGGGACATGTAATCTCAGAGGATGGAGTTGCAATAGATCCAGCGAAAATTGAGGCGGTACTTGCTTGGGAGCCACCCAGGAGTGTGACGGAGGTACGAAGTTTCCTAGGCTTGGCTGGATACTACTAGAGATTCATTCCAGACTTCTCCAGAGTTTCATAACCACTATCAGCCTTGACGAATAAGGGGAAACCCTTCGTGTGGTCGGAGATATGCCAACAGATCTTTCAGGAGATGAGGAAGAGGTTGACTAGTGCCCCCATATTAAGGCTTATAGAGGAGGGCATAGGGTATGTAGTTTACTGCGATGCATCAGGGACTAGATTCGGGTGTGTCCTGATGCAGGAGTGAGATATGATCACATATGGTTCTCTGTTGCGGTGAAAACATGAGAAAAACTATTCTACACATGACTTGGAGTTTGGAGCAGTGGTCTTTTCCTTGAAGATGTGGAGGCACTATCTAATGGACGAACGTTTCACCATATACTCTGATCACAATAGTTTTAGGTATATCTTCTCTCAAAAGGACCAAAACCTGAGACAACAGCGATGGCTTGAGTTCCTCTAGGACTATGACTTTGAGATAGTATATACTTCTGGGAAGGGAAACGTTGTTGCAGATGCGCCCAGCAGGAGGACTGGTATTCAGCTGTTAGGAGAGGCGACATAGCAGCTGACTGCCTTACAAACATCCTTTGTGGATAGAGATGAAACATCTTTTCTACAGTCTCTTACATTCACTCCCCCACTTCTTCAGTGAGTCCAGGAGGCACAACGTGGGGAAACTTACTGCGAGACGTGACATGCTCATATATCCATAGGGCATGCACCTGATGGATTTTCTGAAGGTGGGGAGCACGTCATCCTTTTCAGAGGACGTACCATGGTACTGGTAGCACTTCAGGAAGAAGTGTTGATGGAGTTCCACACTTCCCCTCTATCGGTACATCCAGGAGTGGTGAAGATGTACAAGGACCTCCGATGATGGCACTGGTGGCCAGGTATGAAGAAGGTAGTAGTAGAGTTTGTGTCACTATACCTCACTTGTCAGCAAGTGAAGGCAGAGAACCAAGTACCAGTAGGCTTGGTATAACCCTTAGAGGTCCCAGAGTGGAAGTGGGATTGGATATCCATGGAATCCGTGATGGGTCTTCCACGTACATCCAGGGGTCATGACTCAATTTGGGTGATTGTTGATCGACTAACCAAGTCAGACCACTTCCTACCGATTAGAGAGTAGGGCTCAGTAGAGAGCTTGGGATGCCTCTATGTGCAGAAGATTGTGCGTTTTCATGGAGTACCTTATTATATTATCTATGACCGTGACACACAGTTTACTTCTCAGCTATGGAAGGGGTTTCAAGAGGCTTTCGGGATGCAGCTATGTCCGAGCACCGCCTTCCATCCTCAGACAGATGGCCAGACCGAGTGGACCATCCAGACCCTCGAGGACATGATCCGCACATGTGTCCTCAACTTTGGTCGTAGCTGGGAGGATCACTTACCTTTGGTGGAGTTTTCCTACAACAATAGCTATCACTCCACCATCGTTATGTCACCTTTTGAGGCCTTGTATTGTCGACCGTGCAGATCGCCACTATACTAGACAGACCCAGGAGAGTCATCACTTGTGGAACTAGAGACGGTACGGGCTACCACATAGAAGGTGAAGATCATCCAAGAGCAGATGAAGACTACACAGAGTAGGCATAAGTCATATTCTCACAGGAGACAGAGACGTCTAGAGTTCGAGGATGGCGACCACATCTTTCTACGGGTCTCACCTCGATGAGGTCTACAGAGATTTGGCCGAGGTAGAAAGTTTTCTCTGGGATTCATCGGATCTTTCCAGGTCCTCAACAGAGTAGCCAGGGTGTCTTATCGCTTAGCTCTTCCACCTCAGTTGCACCGGGTGCACGACGTCTTCCACGTATCACAACTGAAGAGATACCTGCACGAACCATACCACATCATCGATGACATGGCGACTTTCACAAAGGTTCCAGTGGATATTGAGGATCGATAGCAGAGGGTCCTTCATGGACGGTTGATACCTTTGGTGCGCGTTCGCTGGCAGCATAGGAACCTCCAGGAGAGCACATGGGAGTGAGAGGCTCAGATGTGTGCTCAGAACCCCCATTTGTTCCCTTAGTTTAAGTTATAGATTATGGGGATGTAAATCCCTGAGGTGGGGAGAAAGGAAAGAACCGGAAATTCCGTGGATTTTTTTTAAATTCATGGGATTTTTACGAGTCTACAAAAATTTACGGTGCTTGATTCCGAGGCCTGGTGTGCTCGGAATCAATTTCTGAAGTTTTGTTTGGGTATGTTCAGTAAACGTACGAGCGGGATTTTATAACTTTTGAACCGGTGCTCAGAATTGAAATTTGAGGCCACCATTGAGCTCGCATCATCAATGATTTCTTAGTGAGACCTTCACCACAGTTGCGTTCTGACGAAAATGGAAGTTAGATATTGGGGTTTTTGATTAAATTGACTAAAAATAAAGTGTTAATTTTTTTTATTTGTGGTGGTTAAAAGCTCCAAGAGGAGGTTAGTGGTGGGGACCACCACACCATAACCTCACATGAGAGGTTATGGAGGTGGGTCCCACCCGTACATAACCTTCTTTGGGAGGATATTCCATGGTGGGGACCACCCGAGGGTTGTAACTGGTTGGAACCCCCAATTATGTGGAGAGCCTCTTCACCTTCTTCCACCATTTATTTGAGCCAACCCACTTCATTTATTTGGTTAAGCTTCACCAATTAATTAAACTCCACCTTTTGAAATCTTTTGAATTCTTGCCAACAATTAAAAAATAGACAAATCTATTAATTTATTTTGGTTGGAAACTTTCATTTGGGTGGGACTTTGAGAGAGGAAATGGAGGCATTTGGAGAACTTCATCCTCTCAACGAAGAAAGTGAAGAACGCCTCTTCATCGTTCACTGAAGATCGTCAAACTCCTTTATCGGTCCTCAACCAGGGAAAGAAGTGGAAGCACCTCTGCCCACGAAGAACGCCAACAACGTCATCTTTGACTCATGTTCTCCGAACTCTTCCTCTTCTGATATTGACGAAACGATGCCACCATCCCGCGACTTCGTCAACGATCATCGTCATATGAGGTAGGGGGATTTGAGTTGGTTTTTATTCCTAATATTCATCGTACAATTTATGGTTTGAGAATTTAAAAATTATAAGACCATAATGAAGAGGGCTAAGACCACACAAACATGGACCGACCCTTCCCCTTTGATTGTTCTCATTGGTTCACGATGGCGGCGGCACAACGATGCCTCCATAAGAGAGGATAATAGTGGAGGAACGGGCCGTGGATGATGGGCCACGACAGTATATGCGGCAACCGGCAACGAGCCGGCCGCGGAAGAAGCCGGCAGTGCAAGGGCCGCCAGGCCGCCAGAGGGGTGCGACACCGTCGCGTCGCACAGAGAACCAGGCCGCGGTGCTGTCGCACCATGCCGGAAGAGGGAGCTGCACCCATGCAGGCCGCGGTGGTCAGACAGCCTGGGAACGGCACCGCCGTGCCACCCCGAAGAAGAACCATGATCATAGGCCATGGCGGACAGAGGAGGGTGGCCGGATGAGCCGGCCATCGGTGCGTGCTATAAGTGGGACCCGAAGGGTCCTGCGGTTACCGGGCCGACGCCACACGGCGGCCATTCTGGAAGACAGGGGGTGTAACCCCCCACACGTGGCCAGCCAAGCCACACGGGCCCGCCAGCCAGCCGGATGCCGGGCTAGCCAGCCGGGCCATGCGAGCAGCCGGTTTAGGACGCCTCCTTGGGCTGGGCCGGCCATGCTGCACCCTCGGGCTGGGACACTCCCTCAGGCCGGGCCGCACCCTCGGGTCGAGTCAGACCCGCTGACTGGGTCGGACCCCAGTCTGATAGCATTTAACCCAAACACACCTCTTCGCCCCTATCTTGGGATACATTTGGATGATCGAAAAAATGTATATGGCGATGGAAATCTTAAAACGAGACGGTTCTTTTGGCATACCCTACTTGAGGTTTGTATACAGTTAGGGTATGATCGGGTTGGTTTGAACCTAAAAACCAACCCAACCCCTGGAATGAAAACACCAATAACCCACAGACTGGGTGTCCGATTGACAAGCTATCTGTTGAGTTGAGATCCCTATGACAAGATGGACCTTTGAGATACTTTTACATGGGACTTCGTGACCATTAGAGTATTGACCAGTAGCTCGTGGAGCGGATCCTCCCAGAGAAGAGCGAGCGGAGTACGGAGACCTAGTAGCTGGTTGAGACCTGACAAATTCTTACCTTTCAACTCAAAGTGTTTCGACTAGCCTAGTGGGGAGTGCCCCTATGTGACGCAGTAAACCCACAGTGGGGAGCACCTCTATGTGACGCAGCAGACCCATGGTACTTGACAGGAGGAGTACCTCATCATGCTACGAGGGGGAGCACCTCTGTGTGACGTGGTAGACCCACAGTGGGGAGCGCCTCTGTGTGACGCATCAGAGCCCTGGCACTCGACAGGAGAAGTACCACAACAGTCCAGGAAGGTGGGAAGCACCTCTGTGTAACACGGCAGTCCCACTGTACTCGTTTGAGGAGGAATACACCATCATCCAAGGTTCTGATAGTGTGACTGGGGTTGTTACGTGATACTACCCCCTAGAATAAAATCCTGGTTTGATTTGAGTCAGTGACTTTTCTGTTTACCTCATGATTGAGTTGGGTTACTAGATAACTTAGGTATATTTATGAGAATAAACCTAAGTAATGGTTATCTGTTATTTTCATACATTGTGATTTATCCTTGTTGGATTTTGTAAGACCTTGAGGGTCCCGGGGTCCCAACTGAGTATCATTATATTCACCCCTGACAGGCTATCCCTGCACCTCATTGTATTGGATATAGATGGCAGACAATGCTGACGGAGGCCGAGAGCGCCAGGACTGGACGGTACCCGAAGGTGGACCTTACGACGAGTCGGTACACAGAGGATTCTGACAGACGTGGAGTGCTGAGGTGGACATATGGACCTACCCTTAAGGTAGGAACCCCATAGGACAATCCAAGAGATTATTTTTACCTTTTATATATTTCCCCTTTTTCAGTTGTACTTGTACTTTACAGTTGGGCTTGTATTTCCGACCCCTTTTACATTCCTACACACTTTTTTTTACATAGTTTTTACTTAGTGTTTTACTTCCAGTTGTGTACTATGATGTATTTTTTTACAGTTATAAAGGTAATGTCTTCCTAGTTTAGGGATATACACCTTTGGTGCTAGTCGCCAACCGCTGGCCTATGAAATTCGAGTTTGGGGTAGTTACGACACAGGCCCCGGGGGACGGGTCCTGACAATATCCCCAAATATTAGATGTGTGGTAAACCTCATCATATTTCTCCTAAGTAATTGGGATTCCACCTAACTATTATATCTCACATAAGCTGATTTATAAATCACTGTATGGTAAAACGAAGGTGTTTATATAGTTACAAATATTTAATTAGATATAGAAAATGATACACCTACCAATACCACATAAATATTATATTCTATGTAATATTATATATATTAACTATTTATAGTTTATTAATGAATTTTTCATAAATTTTATGAATCTAAAAATCCCATGGTAATTCATTAAAGAAGTTTACCCTCAGATGTAAATCCCATTGAGAGATCCATCATCCATTATGAACATTTAATGAATTGGAAAAGATGGATGAATACTCTTCAGTGATTTTTTTGTGACTAAGATTTTCATTATTTTTAGTTGATGAGTATTTTTTTAGGATATAAGAACATCCCTAATAAACATATATGATGAGTTTTCCTTTAATATAAATGTTCATTTTAACATGATTGATGGAAGATGAAAACCATGTTGATGTTAGACTTCAGTCAACCAAATGAATTAAGATATCAATGTAAAGTCTAAATCTTTACTGGTTAGTCTCTTTTAAAATAGAAAGATTAAATATCTAGTATGAGAATAATTTGGAGGATGTATTTTGAGGTACGAAAAAGTATTTTGGTTTCACACCAATATTTATAGTGATGACAACCCTCATTTTAACTACCTTTATTTTTTTTGAGAGGTGAGATGAACTAAAATCCATTTTCCATGTATAATGAAACACTTATGAAACATTTAATTTTCTAAAGTAAAGACAATTTTTGTAAAATTATAGAGTCCCATATGAAACTTATGTGAGAAAAAACCACATAAACTCTATGTAGGCCCCAATAAATTATTCTGGGAAGGAGTTATTCCATGTAAGTTTTTATATAGTTACCTAATAGATTTGAGAACTATTTCTTAGGTGATTTTTGTACAGTGGAACAAGATGAAACCATATATAGAGATAAATGGATTTCTATAACCTTATTCCAATCCCAAAGCAATAAATAAAGAGACCTATTTCCCTATATACAGGGTAATGATGACATTTCATCTTCTGATTTATGTGGAATATATAATTAGTAAGTGGAAGAACCTATTTGAATCATAATTTAATTATATTTATTCTAATGAGACCCAATTCGGTGGAGGGGGTGTGTTTTTTGGTTCCTAAAAAAATCATAAACAATAATATATAATGTACAGAAGAAAACAATGGTAAATATGCACTTTATTATAGAAAGTATAGTTCACCATTTAAACATCAAGTGCATTGAGTGGAAATTACATAGGATGAACATCTTTTTTGGTTGTCATAGCTATGAAAATATCATATAAAAACTTATTATGTAATATAATCCCTGACTATGGTATCTGATAAAGTATATGTATACTTTAATTCACAATCATTACACAAATTATTTATCTTTATTTGACTATATGGGATGAAATTTCATTTATATACAATGTCCATATATTTAGTCATTGTACTACCATCCTAGTATAAAGTCCAGACATATCTTCTTCCTATAATTGGAAGTGTAAAATTATTTCTTGATTATTAAATCAATATTATACCATTAATTACTCAACAAATACAAGAAAAAAATCTATAAGAGAAAATGTTATGGTTTTCATCATGCATAATGGTACCTTATTAAATGATCAATATTGATAATTATCTTATATCAATAGATCAATAGACATTATTATAGGTAGAAATATATAATGATACCAAAAACATGTGATGTTTTTATTGGAAGACCAGTCCTTATGATCTTTTATAATTGACATAATTAAGTGTAAATTTCATGAGAAGATATCTCAGTGCTTATTAACCCCCAAAACTAAATAGCCACACATTATAGATGTCGCATTAGATTTATTTTTTTAGAATATAAAACATATTGTTAAGATCTTTATCATAGTATTATTAAGTTTTCATTATAGTAGGAAACAATTAAAACCATTTTATTCAACACATAATTTAATTAAATCACCATATATAGTGTGATGTCCCTCCCAGACTCAGTTTACTCCCAATTAATCGAGTCTGGTCTTTCACATGGATTCAAGCATGCCTTCCCATATGCATGAGGCTGTCAACTAGTAGTAAGGGTCTGTGATGGTATGGTGGGAAGATTATAACCTCCTAATCAGAGTGGAACACAAAAATATAAAATAAAAATAAGTTGTAGAAATATTATTATAAATGAAATTTAGATGTATAAGCCAACCAAATATAATAACTGGTAGAATAATAAGAAATATCATATATAAAATTATGACTATGTCATGCAATACAAAAAGAAAATACTTGGAAATCAGAGCCACATGAATATAAAACATTCATAAAAATGAAAAAAAGTTAAAAATATTTCTCTAATAGAATCAAAAGAATATGCTCGATCCTATGACCCTACACTCCATCCTAGCACAAAAAGATCAAACCTTCATAGCAGGCCACTTCACTTTGTCCCTACCTACATCCATGAAGTTGTTCTGGGTACCAATAAGCATCCCTAACAGGGTGTGAGATATACTTATTAGGCCACCAACAATTGTATCTATGAAAATATAGTTTTTTAATATAAGCTAAGGTAGTGTGTAGGTATAATAGTAATAAATTTTGTAAAATAATATGTGGTACAAGCCAAATATACATTACACACTGTTATCAAGTAGTCCATAAATAATGAATAACTTTAAAACAGATCAAGGCCTTAGCTAAAAACTGTACCCGCATATCTAGTATCTAGAAAGTGTGAAATATGTCAAATAATCATGTACGAGACTTAAAAGGGCTAAGACCCATGGCCAATGATCAAGACATCATCTTTGAGACCATGGAGCTCATCCATAGAAAAGAAGGTGTAAAATTGACATATATGGGCCATAAACTAGGGCCCCTAGAAGAAGGCATCCACTTTGATTTCACAATTTTCATCCATTGAAAACATGGTGTAGACATGGGTGGATACCAATGAGCTTGTTTGTGGTAGTTTGAGAAAGAAAAATCCAAGGTCAGAGTCCAAGGAATCCAATATATCACATGTAAGTTGGTATTCAGTGCTATATCATATCACCCATTATCAATGTAATCTATATAATTATTCAAGGGGCCATGTTGTGGTCCATTAACTTTTATCAATTGAATTTATCATAATATTTTCATTTACCTTTTCATGTACATATAACAGGGGAGGACTCCATGTTAGTTTCCATTCCTTTAATCAATTCCATAGTTATTCATAGGCTAAATTATTTTCCATTTCATTCCAAAAAACCCATTTATCATATTTCATTACTCCTTTTATTTATAAAGGAAAAGGTTTTAAACAAGGTAATCACCCTTTTACAATTATTTTAATTTATATATGTCCCCAATTAAAATATTGAGTGATTAACTCACCTCATGGTTGGTGTGTATGTGATTAATAAAACTAACCCACCTCAAGGGTAGTTTGGGTTGAGGTTGAAAACCTCCAACCTTACATATGGGTGTATTAACATGTTTAAATAATGGCTTAACCCTACAATTTAGGGGTATATTAATTTAAGGATAAATTACGGGAATATTTAGCATGAAACACTACAACACATTTCATAAAACACCAAGGCTCATAGGGAAAAGGTATATAATAGCTTCCTTAGATGGGTAATGCTCCCCTTATCCCATTGTCTGACTTTAAATCAGGCTAGGATGGGATAAATTAATGAAATAGTCGAATACGAAGAAAATAGAGAATATGAGATCACACCTATTTAGCATTACATATAGAGAGATAATTGAAGGAAGAAATAAGAATGAAGTGTTTATGAGTACAGATCCAATGTGGCGAATAGTTCTTGAATAAGAGGCTGAACGGTAACATTATTGAAAATCCTAAGAAGAGTGGTGGAGCTCCAAAGAAGAGTGGGAGTCATCTATGCATGGGAGGAAGAAAATAGCGGTATAATATTTAAAATAAATGTGCAATTTTATAAATTTCAACATTTTTAATTGGTAAAAAGTTTTTACACATAGTTTGGAAATATTGTATGCCAACTATGAATTCTCACCTATTAAGTGACACTACTCTTATGATCTAGAAACATGGTTTGAAAAAACACTAGCATCCCATGAATATCACCTCTAAATGTTTTCTATAGCTCATCACATATTCTTGTGTCCTACCACACATGGTATACAAACTATTCTCCACCTATTATAGAGATGCACAGTTTATCTGGATGGTTACTGCTAACCTTGTTCCAAACATGCACCTCTTCCTGCTTCTCCAAAAACTACTACTCCTATCACTGAATGAGCTATAGAACTCCATAAACCTTTCTAAAACTCTTAATCACATCCATTTAAAAATAATGTATGGTTTGAACGAAAATTTCAAGGATACATACCGTATGAGGATAAATATGTTAATATAATCTCCCCTCTTTAAAATTACTTGTACCCGAGTTTCCCTTTGGAGGGTGGTAAAGAATCATCTAAGAATAACTCTCTCCATAGAGAATGTGCATCAACCCCTATCTCCTAGGTTTCATCATATACATGTTCATGCTTCCATAGAACTTGTATTGGAAGAATTTCCCTACCTTGGAGATCATTCATGATCCGATCAATGATATGTATAGAATGCTACCCAAAGTATGCATCTACATCCAAATAAAACTCATTAGGATGAAGAATATGAGGCAGGTTTGAGTGTTAATTACTTAACTACGATACATGGAAGATGTTGTTCTTGGATTGACACCTCTAAGGTAATTGAAACTGATAGACTAATATCCCAAATCTCTCCAAAATATAGAAGGCTTTGACATAAAGAAGTGATAACATACCATATCTTAGAATATTTCTATGCTATAGGTTAAACAAGTAAGAAGACCTGATCTCCCAACTCAAAATCTAATGTTCAGAGATGATGATTGGTGTAAGACTTATACATAGAATAAGTTGTTGTCATACACTTTATGATAAGTTGTAACTTATATAAATAATCCAAATAAAGACAAGGTACCAGCAACATACCTCTCATACCTCTAACCAGTATAGTGGTAAACAGAACAACCAACCATAAAGGGACTCATAAGAAGATATATTTATAATTTCATTAAAGATATTATTATAATAAAATTCCTCAATAGGTAAGTGTTTCTACGAAGAACCTAGAAAATCTTGGATTCATTCCCAGATCATGTCCCCTAACACTTGTATCATATGGATAGACTGATCGTCAGTCTATGGGTGATAGGTTATACTCAGTAGTACCTATTAACCCAGTGCCCTCAGAAAACCCGAATAGAACAGAGACATAAAATGACTATCTCTATATGATACAATAGTACATGGAACTCAATGAATGAATATGATCTATCTGACATATATCTTCCCTTTATAGTCCACTAAACATTTCTCTATGATAGGTAATAAGTGAAAAACCATTTTCAATGTTTATATGATCATGCATACCAAATGACATCCATGAGGTGGTTTAGGCCATTCTGTCACAAAATCCATAGTGAATTAATTCCAATTCCACTCAAGAATGGGAATTGATTGAAAATTCCCTACTCACCATTAGTGTCACACCTTCACTTACTAACAGTTGGAACACTGAGTAACAAAACCAGATGTCTTCCCATTCATACCAAGCCACAAATACTAGCGACATAAATCACAGTATATCTTCATAAGGCTATGATGTACCACCCAAGAAAAGGTATGAGACTCTTGCATCAATTCATCTCGTATGACTATAAAAACTTAAACACATCCATTAATGCACAAGACCTCATCCCCAGTAATGATTGAACAAGGTGGTGGGTCCCCACCTAAAATGATATCTCATAGGACCAAGACCCTAGAATAAGAAACCTACCTCATTATCACTCTACCCATAAGTGAATAGGAAACTGATAATTATGTGAGGAAAGGTTTTCGATGGAGGTATTAAGCCTTCAAATTCATCTCTGAAAACAAGTCCATCAGCTGCCACTCACTATTGGCCTCTTAAACTACAAGTGTTTAAGTATTATATATTATAGCATCACCAAATTCATTTCATTTATCGGGAAAATAAGAAATCTCAATATTGAATGACTATAGTTATTCAACCCAGACCCATTACCTATTATTTATTTCATACTATGTAAATAAATACTTGGGGATTTTTTGGTTTGTGTAAGCCAAAAATCACTCTTCCAACAAGTATTGTCTCTAACATAATAAGACATGAACCAAAATTGCTAGATCAAGATTGTGCGTTGTGTAATCCCACTAATTTTCCCTCAACTAGAGAGACTCGTACACCACAAACCAACCTCCTAACATCAAAATGACTATAAACTCCATGCTTGACATGTCACTATAAACCGAATAGCCTCTATCTAGATAAGGTAAAATTATAATTTGTTTTAAGGTCAACATTCCTTTCATATTCTAAAAGATCTTATCATATGATTCAAATCATATAAACTATAAACATTTCTTGTTCAACCCCGTGAGCGGTGCTGCAAGACACGATAAATCTTGTATAAAGTGCATGTGATAACTTTTCAACCCCATGAAACTCTATATATCAAATAATTTCTTGGGTTTTTTCCAAAACAATGTCCCTCACCTTATTTGTGTCACCTAACACTATTGTCCTTAAGATTATGTGACCCAGGAAGTGGAACATATCAATCCAAAAGTGGAATTTAGTGTTTTTAGCATACATATGGTGCTCTATAAGTGTTTTGAGAATGTTATCAACATGTTGGGAATTTTCATGTTGAGTATTTGAGTAAACCACAATTTCGTCCATGATGACTACCAAAAATGAATCCATATACGGGTGGAAAACCCAACTCCTCAAATCTATGAATATTTTTGGAATGTTTGTAAGACTGAATAGCATGAACAAATAATCTCACAATCCATATCTACTATGGTATGTTGTACATGGTATATATGATGGTCTAACAAGCACATAATGGTAACCTAAACTCAAATCAATCTTCAGAAAACCATTTCTCCTTGGAGATGGTCAAATAGGTCATCTATATGTTGTAGGGGATACCATTTCCTAACCATAAGCTGGTTCATGCGATGGAAATCCCTGAAAAAATGATGGTACCGTCTACTTTAATAGTTAAAAGAATAGGTGAACCGTAGTTGTAAGTACTGGGATATATAAAATCATTATCTTCCAAGTCCTCTATCTACCTTATTATCCCTTTCAGCTTAGTAGTAGCCATCCAATAAGGAGTAATGGATAACAGTGCTACTCCTATCACTATATAAATAGTAAAATCTACCTATCTCTCAAGAGGTAGTGTGGAAAATTTATTAGGGAATACATCATTGAAATGATTCACTATAAGAGGGAAATCATCCTGATGTGTTCCTCAATAATCCATATAAATGATTTAATTATAGACTATCACTCTTCTCAACCCACAATGATTAGGTCAATCTCGACTTTACTAGACATCCCATTCGCCCTTGAAAATATAACTATCAACCTCTAATGATGTGAAGAATACCCTCTAGTGATAGAAATAGGCATAAGAATGATAAGGAACCAGTTAGTTCATCCTAATAATGATGTAAAATCATACCATCTAGAGGATGAAGAGGTTCCATAGAAAATGATACCCACCTATTTTAAGGTGTAACTACTTTCACTGGCATACACTCTTCGATCAAATTCATAATAGAGTATCGAGTTTCATCCCACCCAAAAATACTCTATTTCAAGGAAAAGACACTCTATTATCCCTATAGATATAAATGAGTGAGAATCAATTTTATCAAATAGAGTAGAAACTAGAGTAGAGGATACTATGATCATATCTATAACCATATATGGATTAATAATCTTGTACTAAGGGATGGGATACACTATATATATCTGGCCTAATCCATGGATCTAAGATACTACCTAAATACCACAGGAAGGATTGCTTTAATATCACTATAAATCTAGTGTGTATCACCCTCTTCCACAACCATCTCCTCAACCTACATTACTAGTTTTTCTCCATATCCTTAGCTAATGTGGGGAAACTAATTCTACTTCTGAAGGTAGTGATAGTGTAGATCCTATTTCACAAGACATAGGTGGAATGTTCTGAAAAACCTATACAAATTTCCCATCATACTATAGGATATTAACTCAACTAGATCTCTATTTCACTAGGGATTCATATGACCCAACTTATCACACTAATGATAGATTATAAGACTATAATGGAACATTCTATGACTAATAATTTCTTCGGAATAAAACTCATAGCGATGCTTCCTGCCACTGTTCAAGTTAGTTCCGAGTATAGGAGATAAAATTCCCTATCTCACAACCACATCATCTCTTAGGTTATTCTTATTAATCATAGCCTAATTCACTATCTTGGTTATGGTGGTTAAATGATACATGTTCACCTATGATCACTTGTCATGCCTGAGAGCATCCTTGAATCACCTATCCCAATTTAAAAAGTTACCTAGAAGGATTGGTGAAAAACACTAAATATTTATAAAATGAGTGGAGTAGTCCATAACTAATAAATCTCTCTACTCTAGGTGCATAAAATCTCTAGATCTATCATACATCAATGTCTCAAGATATAAATAATCATAGAATCCCATATATAAATCCTTCGAAACCATATCCTTATGAAAATCTGTTTGGGTAATAAGATCCCACCATCGCTTGGAACAATATCATATAATATACATAGAGAGCTTCACTCTTCTCTCAAGAGGTGTCTCAAGATGAATGAAAATAGATAGAATGACCTCCATCGAAGAATTTGAATATTTTGGACCACCGTCCTCCAAAAAAGTGGGCAAATGATTCTACTAAAATTATTTCATCAAATCTACTATTGTTGGGGAAGGTCATGGGGTTCCCTGCATTGTATTTATAATATATAACAATCTCACAAAAAATTGGTATCTAAACCTAGATCACGTATCTAAGGTGGTACCTCAAGTGGAACTATTGGGGGTAATAACAATGTATTAAGTCCCACCACCTTGAGATCATGGTCATTCCCACCCACTTGGTGCATCACTCAAGTAAATCATGGTGGTGTAGGTCAAAAAAATTCAAGAACATGGCTCAAATATAGTTTAAATTGATATAGATAACAAACATAAGAATATGATAGGTAAAGTCTTTCCTGCATAAGAGTCAAACCCCTTAGCCTTCTCCATAATCTAGTCTTGGGAGGTATAATGGATCATAATGGTCACATGAGACACTCTATACTTCCCACTACTAAGTTTGGGCTTGGTTCAAGTTCTCCCTTTTCATGTCAAGGGTTCTAGTATATAGTGTTTCAATTGAATGTTAAATAGGAAAATGCCCTTTATATTGAAATTGGAATCACTATTTAATGTAACAATTTCATTTACATTTTAATAATCATAGGTTCATATTCATTTATATATATATAACAGTTTAGTTAGATGTGCCATCATTCCCAAGTTATAAGGTATTATGATTTATACGTTTCAATTTGCATGACATGTAATTGTAATTAAGTGTTCAAATTTTTTATTAGAATACAACAAGGTCATAGATGATGGTATGAATATATGTGTTACACTTCCCAATATTTAAAGGCTCATACACTTTATATATTTTTATTAGCATCCATATAATCACAACCATAACTGTTTCATCCCATGAAACCAATGGTCCATGACTCAAACATGTCATAATTTGTTCATTAAGGTCTTACCATCAAGTTATATGGGAAAACACCATTTAGGTTAATGAAGACACATTAATAACTAATATTTTATTATATCTACCACAAGTCTTTCTCTCATGGTGAAATAATACCAGTAACCATGGAAAATAATCAAATAGTAAAGAAATAAAATCTGCATTGCATTGCATATTCATGAAATATGAATCTATATGTTTCTATGATGATTCAAGAGTCTAATACCTCCTTATCATACTGAGCCAAGGGTAAAAGTGAATTCATATCAACGATAATAAACACCACATATCATGTGGGTCACCCAATAGAGAAATCAATACAACTGCAATAGGAATAATCTAGAATAATAATTCCCATCCTAGGTAATTTGGATTTTCCCCACATGTGGGTTAATAACTCCTAGAAACAAGATCATTATTAAATTAAAACAAATTCATTGTCTTCTATCTAGTAGCCCAAATAGTAATAAAAAAGGAAAATATCATGTGATACACCTTTGTGATGTCCTAGACTTGGTTCACTCACATGTAACTAAACTCATTCCACCATAGGGACTCAAGAACACATTCATGTATGCTAGTGGATACTGAAAAGTAGTGAGGGTATATGATGGTATAGTGGGGAGACTATACCCTCATTACTAAAGTGGAACAAAGTGGTATACAATAACATAAAGCAGTTGAAACCAAATAAAAAATAGACTTTAGAGGCATAATCCATCCATATATAATAAAAGGTATAAGAAGAAGAAATATCATATACAAAATTATAGTCATGTCATCCAATAGAAAAAGGAAATACACGGGAATCAGATTTGAAGACATATACAACATGATATACAAAAAATGAAAAAAATATCAAAATCTATATCTAATAGAATCATGATCATAAGCTCATTCCTCTTCTTTCGTACTCCATCCCATTATTTGAAAATCAATTGTCCATAGTAGGCTACTTTCCTTGTCACTACCTATATCCATGATATCTATCCCGGTGCCAATAGGCGGCCCAAATAGTGTGTGAGATATAATCCTTAGGTCACAACCAATGGTTTCTATAACCAAATATTGTTTGTGTGTATAGGATGAGGTGGTTTACATGTATAATAGTAATATATGATATAAATAAATAAACATTACAACAACAAAAATACAGTACATGCTATGATAAATTAGTCCATAAATAATTAATAACTATACAACAGATCAAGGAATCAGCTACGACCTGTGTCGGCATGTCACATGGATAGAAAGTGTAAAATATCCTGTATAATAATGTATCAAAACTACAAGGGACAAGATCTAGGGCCAATGAATAATGATCCTCCATGATTCCATGGAGCTCATCCATAGAAAAATCGGTGCATTATAGACCTACATGGTCCAGGACCCAGGGCTTCTGGAAGAAGGCATCCTATTAGAGTTTATGGAGCTCAACCATAGAAAACTAGGTGTAGACTTGGGTAGAGTACCAAGAGTGTTTTTGAGGCACTCCGAGCAAGAAAAATCTAATAAAACAGTATAAGGAACCCAATATATCACACGTAACTGGGTTGTTGATGTCATACCATACAAACCATTATCAATGTAATCTACATAATGATTCAATTGGATGTGTTATTATCTATTACATTTTATCAATTGAATTTTTCATAATATTTTCAGTTATCATTCCATATAAATGTGAAAATGGAGGAGTCTATATTAGTTTTAATGCCTTTAATCAATTAAATAGTTATGTAAAGGCCAAGGGATATTCTGTTTCATTCCACAACTCCCATTAATCCTATTTCCTAAATCCTTTCGTTTATAAATGATAAGGTGCTAAATAAGGTACACATACTTTAACAATTCATTTAATTTACATGTTTCTACCATTAGTAAATGATATGAATAACTCAACTCATGGTTGGTGTAGACATGATTAATAAAATGAACCCACCTCATGGGTGGTTTGGGTTGAGGATGACAACCTCCAACCTTGAATATGGGTGTAATAACATGTTTAAATTATGGTTTAAATATCTAATTTAAGATTATTTTAAATTAATGATGAACACCTAGAATTTCTAGTGCATGGAACTATGACACAAGATTTAAAACACCAAGACTTAGGGGGAAATATATAAACCATATACCTTATATAGGTAGAGCTTCCCTCATCCTTTGTTGGCCTTTAACTTGTGTTATTATGGGAGAAATTGAAAGAATAGATGAATACCCTAAAAATATGACATATTATATCTCAAGGGTATAACATTACATTTGGAGAGATAATTGAAGAAATTAATTAATAGGAATGAAGAGATTACCGATACAGTTCTAATATGAAAAACTATTCATGAATCAAATACTAAATGATGAAGTTATCAAAAATACTAGGAGGAGAGTTGGAGCTCCAAACAAGAGGGGGATTTGGCTGTGCATGGGAGGAAAAAAAGAGGTGAAGAATAGACCAAAATAGTGGGGGAGGATTTATTTTTGCAATTTCATAATTATTAAGATATGAATGGTTTGGATGCACTGTTTCTCCAAACTATGCACTAAACTTGCATGTTAATTACCTAAGTAACACTACTCGTGCGAGCTCATCACATGGTTTAACAAACTGTGTGCTGCCTGTGATGATCCCCTCTATAGTATTTCTATTGATCTTCTCACAAACATGCATCATACATCACATGGTTTACAAAATTTTCTGTATATCTTATGGGTATTCATGGTTGTGCCACATGGTTACTATTAACTATGAACTAAATGTGTGCCTCTACTTGCTCCTCTAAAAACTGGAACTCTAGGCTCTGAATGAGCCCTGAAAGTTCCTAAATCCTTCCTCAAACTCATAAGAACATTAATTTAAACATAAAATAAGGTTAGATATAAAATTTAAATATTCCTTTTCTCGTGAAGAAAACTGATTTGTTACATACAATATATAGAGAATCTGCGTTATTATTATGGTTAGTGTGGATCATGAATATAACCTACTGTATACGTGACATGGTAATTGAAAATTACAATTTTGAGTGGGGTCTACAACACCCACTCTCACAACGAGTACCAATGTCTATGTTGTGATTAGAAACATCGAAATCATAAATTAATTTAATAGTATCATAAATCATATTATAATTGTTTATGAGAAGATATCATCCTTAACACATGAAATGTTATCCCATCAATTTTAAAACATGACTACCACTTTATTATAAAAAAATGGCACAATATGAAATCCAATAATGAAAACCAAGTTGTTTTCTTTATTATAAATTTAAACTTACTTAGATATGAATATATTCTAAAAAAGCCTCTAAGAGTTCTCCATTCTCTTGATATAATATTTATATTTATAGAAACACTCCAACACTAAACTATCATAAAAGTTCTTATCTCTTTCATCCTATTCCATACTGAAATAAAATCTAAAATCTTGGGTTTTTAATGGTATCCATTCAATTAATAAATCAATAAAAACTAGAATTATACAAATTATATTTATTCATCATTCTATATTTTTGTAGAAATAATTTTTTCTTCAAATCCAAATGGTAATATCATTTACAAAACAATATTTTATTAAATAAAATTTAGGTTTATTCAAATAATACTTATGACCAATAAAAATATTAATTCAATATTTATTTTAATTATTCTGTAAACCAAAAACCAAAATCACAAATAATTTTTTTAAAGCCCCATTCTAAAACAATAATTTTAGTATATTTTTTTATTTTTATATTCGAGAAAAAAGCACAAGTTTTTATTTTATTTTGAACATATATAATTTTTTTTCACTCTGATGAATAAATAACTAGCATTAATAGATATCAAATATTGTGTGGAGTAGATTCTCCTATTATATTCCAAATAAATCTCAAACATTGAGTAACTTTTTAGTCATAATTAATGCATCAAGTACATTTTTTATTTTATATATATTTGTCAAATTCATTTTTTATTCAAACATCAAGGATCAACAAGTTCTATTTTACACTTCTAAATTTCAAAATTTTGTTGAGTAATCTTATAAATATATATAAAACCCTCAACCCTAGTCATATACAGTTATTGATCATTTATTACATGGAAATAGAATTAATAATGACAAAAAATAGGGTTTAAATTTTAGTATTCTCCAGATAATAGATACATACATAGATATATCATTTACATTACAAAACATATATTTTATTATTCTTAAAATTTTAAAAATATATCATTATTTATTCATAATATTATCCTTAGAGTGAATCATACTGAGTGTTATGTTTTATTTAATTGGGATATTTATAAATGTAAGAAATGGGTGATCTAAGATAATTATTAAGGAATAAAATATCAAATAATCTATATACATTGGGATCGTCAAATTCATTTTATGTAAAGAATACATAATTACTATAGATATATTAAAGAATACATGAGTATAACATAATGAATATATAATGATAGAAATAATAATGAATATATTGAATATTTTTAACTCCTAAATATTTTAGTTTCCATTAAATAAATACTACATTTTAATCTGTGTACCACACAAAAACCCAATCTTAATTGAATCTTGAAATAATATTGTTTAAATATGAATGTTGTAGCCTAGTTTTTGGGTTTTTAGTTTTGAATAAGAATAATTGAATTATAAAATATATGTAGAAATAATTTAATTAACAAAAATAATGAATTTAATCAAAAAATGTACACCCATATAATTTTTTTACTAGGAATAGTAAAAAAATACATTTTATGCCATAAGAATAGATTCTTCATAAAAAAGGTTGTTGGTGAAAAATACTTATTTTAAAAATTCTTCACTTTTAGGACATTATAATGATATAATATTAACTTTAATGTTTATGAATACTTATTATAGAAAAAATATATATTTAATAAGTAATATAATTCATATAAAAATATAACATTGAACTTAGAAATACGTGTTTAACATTTTTGGAATCTAATTGGTGTTTTTTTGAAATCAAATTTGTTTTAGTTATTATATTTTAATCATGTATTAAAAATGTTCCTTTTAATTTTGGTTTAGTTTAAAATTAAAATAATTTACCTTTTATTTAACATAATCCATGTAATTCCATTTGAATCATCTTATTACTTTATTTTTAAATAAAATTCATTTTTTTAAAAAAAAATCATATTTTTTTTTGTTTCATTTTACAAACTTTTAATAAAATTAATTTATAAAATTAGATAAATTGAATATTTAAAAATAGAATATATATTTTTAATCATAATAATTAATATTAGTTAATATAGTAAATTTAATTTTTGTTCATAATGAATAGTAAAAAGCCGTAAAAATTTCTTTCCCCGGTTAGGGTTAAAACAAGTTTAATAGGGGGTTAAACTATGAGATAAGGATTAAAATGACTCCTAAACTCATTTAAATATACATTTATGATTAATTTTAGACCCTATATTATGTTAACATCAATTTCTAGGACATTTGGTTCCACTTTCAAAAGAAAATGACTTTATACTATTTAAATATTTTGAGTAATTTCATATGTTTGTCTCCTCTCACTTATAAAAGATCCCCTATTCTCCTCCATTATTGTCACACCCTGAATTATCTATTATTTTTATTTTATTATTCTCTTCGACCTTTAATTATTTTACCGAGGTTCAATTTAAATCCTGAACCAGATTTTTCAGTTTGGTTAAAAAGTGTGTGTTTTTTGTTGACGTTGCTAGGCACCTGGGCGGAGCACATTTTGGAGACCCTACACGGCTTCGCCCAGGTATCGGCATGATCCTCCTCTCTTTAAAAAATTAAAATGTATAGATTTTTTAATTTGTTGCTTTATTTAAAAATTTCACGGTTGTTAATAATTTTAATTATTATTATTAAAACAAAATGAGTATTTTTATTATTTATATTTTTATCAGTATAATTTTTATTACTCTTATTAGTGTTATTATTAATAAGAATGTATTATTATTGTTATTATTAAAAAGTTTTATTATTATTATTAAGGTTTTATTTTACTATTATTGTTTTAATTATTAGTATTATTATTAATATATACATACATACATACATAAATTTAATTATTATCATTAGGTTCCTTTTTTATATGTTTTACCTTAGTTTAATTTTATTATTTTTTTAGGGTTTTCACCCTGTGCCCATCGTAGTAGTGCCCCCTGTTTCTCTCCTTCTCTGTCACGAGCAGGCTGCTGCCACCTCTCTCCTCCCCCTATCCCTGTGCGCTGCCAACCCCCATCCATTCTCTTCTTCCCCTCACGCAGAACCTCCATCTGAGAGTAGCATCCACCTCCTTGCTGGGCGCCATCCCCATCGCAAACTTCGTCACGCCCCGACCTTATAGCCGCCGTTCGACCAGCCTCACACGCCTCTACTTCTACATTCCACTCAGTCGGCTCATCCTTGCCTTGCAGCCACCGAACGCCAGCAGCCACCCTCCATGCCTCTGCCTCCTACCTGTAACCTCAAGAATGCCACACCCAACCCACATCCAGCCTCCCTTCTCCAGCAATCTCCACTGCTGGCACCACCCTTCCAGCCGACGATTTCCCCTTCCGGTGCCTCTGTGCGGTGCGAGACCCCCTTCTAGCAACCCTCCAACTAGTCTGAGACCACCTTTGGCCGAACCAAAATCCCCCGATGTCCCTTGTTCAACACACACCACCCCCAACCTATGGCCTCCGGTGAGCTGCCCCTCACCGGCGTCGCCCCCTCGTCGGTATTTCCCATTGACGACGTCCTCTCCCTCCAGAGATTCCTTACACCTTCGTTAATGGGTTCACTGTCATGTGTTCCTTGATGAGAGTTAATTTATTGGTAAAACCCTATGTGTTGGGGTTAAATCTTGTCATGCAGGGTTTAATTAATCTTCCATAGCATAAGGTTGAGGTGCAAGTGAGATCGTGCACCTGTTTCGGGTGTGCATTTTTATTCTGCATTGGAGTTGAGTTATGAACCCTTTACACGTCACCTTTAAATTTAATATTTCACTGAATTATTTTTTCTCACTACCCTTAGTTATTATTTAGTGATTTGGTATATTTTTTATAGTCAATCACTGTGATATGTGGTGTTTTGGTTCTATTTCTTTGACCATTTTGTGTAAATTGTTAAATAGTTCACACCCTTTTTATTTAAAAATTTGTTGGTTGGTTTTTCAAATGATTGATAATTCTATTTCTTAAAACAAGTTTTGATTTAGAAGTATAAGAAAGATTCTAAATTTGGTAATTGAACTTACTAGAGTAGACTATTGGGTTATGTTTTCTAAAGCAGCGTGCGTATGGTTTCAAAATGTATTTTTGACATGTGATGTATTTTTATTAGGTTGTGAAATTAGTTTATTAGACTGTTCATGTAGTGTGTTTTATGTTTTGGTATGTTGGGGATCTATGATTGATCATAAAAGAGGTTTTGAAGGGGTTTTCTGGTGTGTAAAGCTGTGCGATACCTTTTGAAAATTGATTTATAAATTTTAAAGTTGTTTAGAAAATAGCGTGGATGGTGCGAAATATGTTTTGAAAACATTTCAAGGTGGTTTTTTGCACCGTGTTTTTGTTTTTATTGTTTTAAGTCAGTGTTTATAGGTTTTTAGTTGTTGTACATTTGTTGTAGCGCATTGACGAGGTAATTCTGTGAAACTGTAGTCGTCGACATGCCTTTGCTTGTGCATAAGTGTGAGACGTGTCGCGCCATCGTAATCGAGCTGAAAGTCGAGATAGGTCCCCCACTACACTCACCTTTAAATTTATAATTTATTATTTTCTTGATATTTCATTGATTTTCAATAGATGATAAATAGTATTAGATAATTAATTTTGTAATAATTTCTTGATGTAAATGAAGATGTTTATTTTATACATGACAATAGAATTATTTTTTGGATGAATTGATGCACAATTGTGAAAGAATTACCATTTGGCATTTGAACATAATTCATGGATTTTAAAGTGTCGTTATAGTTTGTTTTTAAATGTTTTCTTCTGAACTGTGAGAAATTTTTTTGGTTTCTCTTGAGAAATGGTGATTCATTTAAAAGTTTCATAAGTCCCATTTGACACTTTGATTAAATAAATTATTTTGAAAAACATTCTTTGAGGTGAATCAGGGGTGATCTTTTTGTGTACGTGATTGTGTGAGTTATGTGTGATGTTTGTGCATCATGACTGGTTGATTGAAATTGTTGACTCACCCCCTTTTTATTACACGTATTGACATGAGAACCTGGAATAGTGAGTGAATATTTTGAGAATGATTGTTGCACTAGTTTAGATTACTCACTGGATAGTGGCCTTTAGTACATACTTTGCTCTGCTAGGGGATTGGGCCCCTTGGTTAGGCCAGGTAGGGAAACAATGAGCGTTAGGGTGTTATGACATCATTGAGAGTAGATATGACTTCATGACGAGTCACACGTATAATATGTTCTGGATTGTTCAAGAGCTCTGAGGTTCGACCCATGTTTCCTTTAGTTCTTTTTTGTATGTGGAGGATGATTGAGGGGCCTAATTAGGTTGCTATTCCCCATTTAATACTACCCCATTGTCCTTATTGTTTGTTTTGGGTGGTTTTACTCTTGACTAACAACACATATTTGGATTTCTAAATTGTTCATGAAAATGTTTTTAAAATGTAATGCACCATTTCCCATCAAACATTAAACTTGTTTTTAAATTAAAAAGTTCAATGGAATGTTATTTATTTTAGAAATTAAAGTTTGTGTGGAAACCCATATTTTATATAATTTAGTTCAAACCTAGAATTGGTAAATTATTTATTTAAAGGTAGTGCTTTGGGGATAGTTTTTTGGTCATGCCTACTATGTTTTAGTACTCATGTCTATAGTGTTTTCCTGTTTTCAGTTTCTGTTGTAGGTTAGACTCGAGCTTGGTCGCTATGGGAGAGAGTTGGTTGTGGATTGTTGAGAAACTCTTGGGGTTGTGAGGATTTTTAGTCGTGGTCAGGTTAGTTTGTTGTTGTTGGTTGTTCTTCCTTTTTCGTGTCATTTATTTATTTTTCATTATTCTACTTTCTTTCTGCTGCTTATTTATTTTCATTGGGAGAAATTGTTCCCTTTTGTCCTCTATTGATGACTTGGAACTTTTAACTAGACTAGGAGTATCGAGAACACCTCTCAGGACTTGACGCAGATCAGATTGGGTGACCTGTACAGGGTTGAAACAGGTTGGTTAGTGAAAAAATGGAATCAGAGGAGGACAGATCTTGAGCAGACCATGTTTTTCAGATCACCCATCGATATTTGGGGTTATCATGTTAGAAGTAGTATAATTTTCAGGACTCGAGGTGTAAATATGAGATGAAAATCATGAACCCTTGCTTGTTTCGAACCTTGGGTTACCATAGGATGTTCATGTTTGTCGATGTCCTTGATTCTTATGGTTTTTTGGTATTGTGAAATGAAATTGGAGTCGGGAAAGTGACCTTCGTGATCTCGTATGGTATGGAAAGCCATGTGGAGCTGGGGGAATTTCCCTAGAGTTCTCTTTGTGACGGTTGAATGACTGGAATATGGCCACCAACCATATGTCTGAGTCACCCATAGACACTAGTTTCCCCCTGTGGATCGTTCGGGTCTTCTTTAATTTTTAGAATTTTTTTGTAAAGTTTTATTTTGGAAATTGTAAAAATTTGAATTAAAAATGTTAATGATCATGTTTTGATTACGTTCTTTGTTTCCTTGTTCCTTAGTGTTCGCCCCCACAACGGTTTGATGAATGCCCAAGGTGCAACTTCAGGTGCTGCACCCTTAGAAAATCCTCCAGTTGATCAACCTATGGAATATGTTCTAAAATTCCAAAAGTTTAAACCTCCCTAGTTTTATGTCCAAGTAGATTATCTTGAGGAGAAGGAGTGTACAAAAGATTTAGAGGAACTTCAGTTTCATTGGTCTGCCTGAGTCATTGGAGGTGAAGTTGGATACCTCTATGCTTGGAGATCCAACCTGGAAATGGTGGAATTCCATGTCTCGAAGCAAGCCTTGAGAAAATAACACTTGGGAATTATTCAAGTCTACATTCATCCAATAATATTTATCTGAGTTGACAAAGCTAAAGAAGAGGATAGAGTTGTGTTGTGTTTAGTAGGGCGTTGAATTGGTACTAGAATTCTATCAATGTTTCTTAGACCTAGTACTGTACGACTAATGGTTTGTTGCAAATGATTCCAGGAAGGCCCGCCAATTTGATTCTAGACTTCAACCTGAATTGTAGTTGAAGGTGGAAGTGCTCAATCGAACCACCTTATTGAATGTTGTGGGGCATGCCTTTCTGGCTGAAGTTGAGTTAGCATGAGGACATGAGGTGTCAATCCTCCCCCAACCTTGGGAAGTAGTGAAGAGGATGGCGATAGGTAGAATGGGAGGCGATATGATGATAGTGGCTATAATAGAGGAATCAAGAGGCGTTCATACATTCAATCATCTTCTTTATAGTGCAATGTTTTTATTTTTCACCTGTGTGGTAGGCAGCGTCAGAAGAGACCGACGTGCCCAAGTGCTCCAAGACCCTACCACACCTTTGGACATCTGGGTCACTTGTAGTGATTCTGCCGGGGTGTTTCCAAGAAGCATGCTGAAGCCCGACCTGGCTCGTCGAAGGTCACCTTATCCCTTCAGCAATAATAGGGTGAAGTTTGGGGATTTGTTTGAGGTTTTCTCTATGTATTGTTTCTTGGATGTAGTGGTCATCTCTTATAGAATTTTATGGCGTTTCTTTTCCTTTAGTTATAAGAATGGTTTCTATCTAACCTCTTTGAAAACTATGTTTGGATGGAAGTGTACTTGGTTAAAATTTTAGATCATGTGTTATGTTAAGGGAATTTTTAAAGTCTGAATATGAGGCAGGAGATGCTGCAATCATCGATGCTCAGCCATAGGTCCCAGAGTGAAGCTGACCGGTAGTTAGGAGAACCCCAATGGTGAAAGAGGGACTTGGTTTAATCTTTTTGTTTAGTGTGGTATGGTTTTTGTTCTTCAAAGGGTGAATTTTTTTTGATATGGTGATGAAGGTAGTTTTAATGCTTTATCAGTTCAACCATTCACTTTCCCCCCTCATGGTGGGGGTTTTTTGGTCCATTTGGAAAGTTTTCAAGTTTGGTAAATCTAATCAGTTCTTATGATGGGGAGACCCCTAGTGGGTCTCACAAGGTTACACCTGAACTAATTTAGTGTTAGCCTAATCCTAATGGTGGGGAGTCCGTTCTAGCCTCCCCATGTCAGTATAAAAGTTTCTTTTAGTGTATTGTATGGTGGAGGGTGGTTTGGTGCAGAACCACCTAATCCTAGGTTCTTTCTCTTGAGTAAAGGTTGGGATTGGAGTACACAAAACAGGTCTGTTGGACTATGATTGTAGGAATAAGTTTTGGAAGTGGTTTAAGTTTGTTCCTTACTTGGTTGAAATGGATGGTCTATGTTCGGTTGGGTGGTGGTTAATGTGTTTGTGTTTTAAGGATGAGTTGTGTGTTCTGGGTTTTTGGTGTCTGTTTGGATCAATAAACTGGAGGCGCTTAAACTTTTGGACATGGGTGACACATGATAAGTTTTATCTTTGGGTCTAGATCTTGTTGTGTCTTTTCAAGTGCAGAAAGCATTATGAGGTAGAGAATTTTCACACCCCAACCAATCTATTATTTTTATTTTATTATTCTCTTTGACCTTAAATTTTTTTATCGAGGTTCGGGTTAAATCCCGTACCAGATTTTCGGGTTTGGTTAAAAAGCGCGTGTTTTTTTGTTGATGTTTTTATGGGCGCATGGGTGGGGCGAGTTTTGGAAACCCCATACGGCTTCGCCCAGACATCAGCATGATCCGCCCGTCTTTAAAAAATTAAAAAAAATAAATATTTTAATTTTTTATGTTATTTAAAAATTTCATTGTTGTTAATAATATTAATTATTATTATTAAAAATAAATGAATATTTTTATTATTTATATTTTTACCGGTATAATTATTATTATTCTTATTAGTGTTATTATTAATAAGGATTTATTATTATTATTATTATTAAAAAGTATTATTATTATTAAAGTTTTATTTTACTATTATTGTTTTAATTATTAATATTATTATTAATATATATATATATTTTTTATTACTATCATTAGGTTCCTTTTTTATTTGTTTTATCTTAGTCAAATTTTATTATTTCTGTAGTGTTTTCACCCTATGTGCAGCACAATAGCCCCCCCTGTTTCTTTCCTTCTTGGTCGTAGGCATGCCATCACCACCTATCTCCTCCCCCTCTCCCCATGCGCCGCTAACCCCCATCCCTTCTCTTCTTCTCCTCATGCAACACCTATGTCTGAGAGAAGAATCCCCCCTCCTTACTGGGCTACCTCCTTGTCGCATGCTCCGCCGTGCCCTGACATTAAAACTGTCGTCCGAACAGCCTTGGACGCCTCCCCTTCTACGCACCACTTAGCCATCTCTCCCTCGCCTTGAAGCCACTGACCGCCAGCAGGCACCCTCCATGTATAAGGACCCAGCCTTAAAACATTACATAATCTTTAATTAAATGAATAATTCACATTGAGGATCTTTTTAGATTTAGATTTTTAGAGAGTTAGGCCATAACTATTACATTACATCTCAAAAATTAAAAAGTAGAAAATTCTACTTAGTTTCCATTTATTTCATAAAATAAAAACTATTGAAGAAAAGAGTCATGTCTAGTTCCATTTTTTAGATTGCATGCATTTTTCTTGATCCCATCCTTGACCCTATTCATCTTTAAGTCTTGTGAAAAACATTTTGAAACTTGGGATGAGAATAAAAACCTCATTAAAGGTTATAAAACAAAGAAATAAAACATTAGTTTATCAATACATACCTAACATAAGATCTTTAACATACCTCATAAAATCATAAGATTTATTAATAACACATTGAAATCATAAATCGTAAAGGTAGCTTGCGGCATCCATATCAAAATTACATTGTAGATATCACAACTACATAAGAAGTTACATTGTAATACCAATCATAGTATATTCCCTAAATATATTAGGAGAAACATTCACGTTTACCTTTTTCACATTACCCAATGCATTGGAGAGCTATCTTGGGCTCACCCTCTCTAGGTTTATCAAGGAACCTCCCGTTTACATAAACAATGCGCAAGAATTATAACAGATAAAACAAGCATAATGGAAAGATAACTTTTCTACATTTCAATCACAATATATCATTTCAAGATATTGAAATAATCAATTATTTATCAAAAACCATTTTCAATACCAAAATAAGTAAAAAGGGTATATAATATTTATTTTCCTTTAAAAAACACTATGACTTTTTAAGGAAGTCAAAGATCAAATAATACTCACAGTGGCAGAAAGGTTGTCATCACCGCTTACATTAAAAAGAAACATTATTTTTCTTCATTTAGTAAAACACTTCGTAGAAAAAGAATCCCTTTGAATGAAATGAAAATTCAAAGGTATTTATACAGTGTATAAAATAGAGTCATGTATTAAAACAAAATATGCCTCAATGAAAGGAGATTGAGACGAAGTCCCTTACCTAGTATCCAACTTGACCCGTTCATTCTTTAATCTCTTGAATAATAAACTAAAGTTAATTTCTAATTTATTAAGAACCTTTTTCATGTTTATTATTCCTTTTATATTACTTATTACCATGTTATAAACATTATTTAATCATTTAAGTTAATAATGGTCATTTTTTCAATATTTGGTACTTGAGTCCAAAATGAACTTCTTATAATTACAAGTTGTTAATGTGGTAAAAAGTTCATTCTATCCAGAATTATATTAATGATTTAGATATCATATATATATTATATATCCAGTATATACATGTATTTATAAGAGAACATAACATTTGGAGTTACGAAATGAAATGCACCGTTCATGGAGACGGTAAGCAGTACATACGCATGGACGCTACTTTCATTTCTATTTCATATTTAATGGAATGAAAAAATAATGATACATAGGTATATTATAATTCTAGTATAATATCATATATAATTTAATTAACTTTATCCTTCATATGTTCCACGTAAGGCATGAACGAGTCATATCACTTTGAGAGGGCGGTAGTCCGCACATCCTCAAATGAGATTATCGTATTTACCCACTATGGAAACCATAAATGTATTATACAAATGAAAGATTAAGAAGCATAGAGACAATATATATCACATATAAATACAGTGCCATATTAATTTCCACTATAATAGGTGGTAGGAGATAATTGAACAATCATCGTTTCAGGAGGCGTTAGTTCGCCGTCCACAGAAACAATATGTTCTTTACCAATTAGATGGAGGTGTGTGTAAGTGTTGTTAAAATCATCATAATAACAAAAATATAGTATATTGAGGATAATGGTGTTTTTATAAAGTAAAGGAATAAAAATATTTTAGGGGGTTGGAGAAGGAAAATAAAACACAAGAACTTACGAGAAGACATTACCTTTAAATCAGGTATCTCCTTTTACTTTGAATGAAAAGGTTTACTTGAATTGCCTTTTACCTAGGGGAAAGATTCTAGAAGGAATAGAGGTATGTTGGGAGTTTTATTAGGTAGATTTCGGATGAGCCAAGTTGCTTGAGAGGTGTGAGTAATGGGTAATAGGTGAGGGGTTTTTATAAGGGGGAGGAGGGGTTCTTTAGGAAAGTGTGAAAATATTATTTTATTATATAATTATTTTCGGTTTATAAATGTCCAAAACTTATTATAGTCTAAGATAAGATAACTCATGGTAAAAATAAAATCATCCAATTATAATTTTATAGGTTTTGGATATTATTATAATCTTTATAATCTTATTTATTTAAATCATTTATTAATGAGGTAAACACTGCAACATTATTGTGTCATAAATAATTTAATTTATATGATGTATAAAAATTATAAAAAAAATATCATGATGTAGGAAATAGTTTTAAATTTCCAAATAATATTTATAGTTGAAAAAGTAACTTATATAACCCCATGTAAAAATTGATTTACTAAAGGATATCTGTTTATGTCATTTTTGCCTTTACTTTAAGTTAAGTAAAATAAAGTGTCATTATCACTCCCACGTGGCCCCATGGGGTCCCAAAATCAACCCAAGGATTCCCATGGTTGAATATTTATCAACAAATAGTATTAGGACACATGTTAGGGTAATTTAATATTATTATAATATTATTTTTTTACCCTTAATTACCAAATTAACCTTTTAACCACGGTAAATAAAATATTTACTGAAGTAAATATTCATAATGTCTAAAAATAAAAGACAACTATTTACATAATTTGGACCTCCTGATTCCAAATATAGAATCCATTTTTCTAAATTCAAAACACTGAAGTGGCAAAAATTAATTTAAAATTAATTCCCACTGTCAAAATAAAAAGTGTGTTTTTAAGAAATAACTATCAAAAGATTGATACTTCTTTATGTCCAATTTCAATGTGAAATTACTTCCAATGACCAAAATTGGATAAAATGGTTAAAATATATTTGAATTAAACTTTAAAATCAATTAAAAACATAATCTAACCATATAAATAAATTAGATTAAAATGTAGCTTTGAATTAAAATACAATATTTTTCACTATTCCTTAAAAAATGAACTTTATCATAAAAATACCAAAATTTCATCCAAAGTAAATTTTTAACTCCTGATTCTAAAAAAGAATTTTATTTTGTTTAATAGAACATATAAAAGTGACAAAATTATATTTAAAAAGGCTTCTCCATCAAAAGGCGGTAAATCAACCTTTTAATGAATATTAGAGTATTTGTGCTTTAAATCAGATTCATTCACATTTGAAGCCTATAAATTTTATTGGATAAATGTAAAAACATTTTACAATCATGTATGATCATATTTTAGTTAGTTCTCTTCATTCCCACCAGTACAATGGCTAGGCGTTAACTACCATTTAAAATAATACTATTATATTATTATTGTGTAACGTAAGATTTCAAAGAAAATCATTGTTGCGTATCGAGCACACCATCGAACATAGCATCCCTTTAAAGTAAAATTAATATTTAATTCACAAATATTAATAAATATGAAAATGTCATATTTTTTTTATTTACCTAGGATGTTACATCCTTCCCCCATTTTGGAAATTGTGTCCTCTCAATTTTATTCACTTATCAAATAAATGGGGGGTATTTATCCCTCATAGAGTTTTCATATTCCCACATTTCCTCTTAAACCATATGGATATTTCACAAAACCTTTAACTGATGAATTACCTTATTCTGTAACACTTGCTCTCTTTGGTCAAGAATCTGGACTGGTTGTTCCTCATAAAAGAGATTCTCTTCCAACTGAACTACCTATGGGCTCAAAATATGAGATGGATCTGGTGTATACTTTATCTACATTGAAACAAGAAAAACATTATGTACTTGGGATAAACTTATTGGTAAAGCCACTATGTATGAAAATGATCCAACTTTCTCTAGGATTTCAGAAGTTCCAATGAACCTCAGACTCAACTTTCCTTTCTTAACAAAATGAATCACACTTTTCCATGGAGAAACTTTGAGAAAGACATGATCAACTACCTCAAAAGAGATATCCTTCATCCGGTTATCTGCATAACTTTTCTGCCTACTCTGAGCTGTTCTCATGTACTTCTGAATCAACTGAACTTTCTCTACCATATCTTCTACCATTTCTGGTCCCATAAGATTCCTTTCCCTTACTTCATCCCAAAAAGTTGGAGTTTGACACTGCTTCCCATATAATGCCTAAAATGGAGCCATCTGTATACTGGAATGAAAATTGTTATTATAATAAAATTCAACCAAAGAAAGTTGATGGTCCCAACTTACCTGGTAATATAGTGAAAAAGCATGTAAAATATCATCCAAGGTATGAATTATTCATTCTGAATTTCCATTTGATTGAGGATGAAAAGTTGTACTAAAATTTAATTTAGTACCCAACGACTTCTGAAGGCCTTTCCAAAATTTTGAAGTAAACCTGGGATCACAATCAGATACAATGGAGAGGGGAACACCATGCAACCTCACAATCTCTTTAACATACAACTGAGAAAGTTGATATAGAGACAATGTATCTCGAATAGGAAGGAAATGAGAAGATATAGTCAATCGATCAACAATTACCCATATTTCATTATTTCCTCGAGATGTCTTTGGTAATCCCACAACGAAGTCCATGGATATATTTTCCTATTTCCACTCTGGCACCAGTAAAGGATGAAGCATATTTTTCTGTAACCGTCGCTCTACTTTAACCTGATGACAATTCAAACACTTCATAGTAAGATCAACAATATCCCTTTTTATTCCATCCCACCAGTAATACTCTTGAAGATCTCTATACAAAATAGTATTTCCAGGATGAACTGAAAATGGGGAACTATGAGATTCACATAACAACTCATTCTTCAACTTTGAATAACAAGGCACACATAATCTCTTTCCAAATCTCAAAACACAATCATTATCAATGTTAAAATCAGAAAAATTACCCTTATAAACCAACTCTACCTTTTTCTATAACTCATTGTCTTCCTTCTACGCTTGATTTATTCTTTCTGATAGAGATGATTTCACTAACACCTGAAACAAAATAGAGGAATTTCCTGCACCAACAACTTCTATTACAAATTTCATCAAATCATTAATCAAAGGATCCTATTCCAAACGTAACAAGGTTAATGAAGCATTTCTTTTTTGACTCAAAGCATCATCCACTTTATTTTCTTTTATCGGATGGTAAAGGATCGTGCAATCCTAATCCTTGATTAATTCCAACCGTCACCACTATCTCATGTTCAATTATTTCTGAGTGAATATATACTTTAATAATTTTTGTTCCTTATATATTTCACATTTTACTCCATAAAAATGATCCCTCCAAATTTTTAAAGAAAAAACAACATCAACTAATTATAAATCATGTGTAGGGTAATTTAACTCATGAGGTTTCAACTAACGTAAAGCATAAGCAATTAATTGATCATTTTGCATGAGGACACAACCAATTCCTTTCAACAAAGTATCACTGTACATAAAAAACTCACCATTTCAGAAAGGTAGTTCCAAAAATAGAGCATTCACCAATATTCTTTTCAATTCCTGAAAACAATCATCACATTATTTTGTCCAAACTAACTTAACACCTTTTTGAGTTAACTTAGTCAGTGGGCTATATAACCGTGAAAAATTATCAACAAACCTCTGGTAATAACCTTCCAAACCATGAAAACTACGGATCTAGATTATATTTGTCCGTTTTGGCCATTTTTTAATAACTTTAGTTTTAGTAGGATCAACAATTATTCCATTTTTTAAATAATGTGACCAAGGAATGAAATTTCCTGTAACCAAAACTCACACTTGCTGAATTTCACAAATAATTTCTTTTCTTTTAAGTTTTGGAAGACAACCATTAAATTAATTTCATTCTCCTCTTTAAATTTGGAAAAAATACAAATATCATCAATGAACACAACCACAAACTTATCCAAGAACTCATGAAAAATTCTATTCATAAGGTACATGAATAAAACAGGTGCAATGGTCAAACCAAAATGCATGACTAAAAATTCATAATGGCCTTATTAAGTACAAAACATGGTATTTGGAGTGTCTGCTTCCTTTACTTTCAACTGATGGTAACCCGACCTCAAGTCAATCTTCGAAAAATACTGAGCTCCCTGGATCTGATCAAACAAATCATCGATATGAGGCAAAGGATACTTGTTCTTAACAGTGATGTTATTCAATGCTCTATAATCAATGAAAAGTCTCATTGAACCATCTTTCTTGTTAACAAACAAGACATGAGCACCCCATGGTGATGTTCTAGGTCGTATGAAACCTTTATCGAATAATGCATGTAATTGCTTCATTAACTCTAAAAGTTCAATTTGAGTCATTCGATAAGGAAGTTTTGAAATTGGATTAGCATCATAAACTAATTCAATAGTAAATTCAACTTCTCGATCAGGTATAAAACCAGAAAACTCATCAGGAAAAACATCAAGGTACTCATTTACCACTGGTAAATCATTAATCTAAGTAGTTCCTTTGTTTTCAATGATATGTGCAAGGTAACATTCATTTCTATATTTTACTTGTTTCTCAGCTTCTTGATATGTTATCAAAATTAAAGGTTCATTCTTGTACGCAGACTGAAAATATTTTGGAAAAGAAACCTCTTTAGCTCTAAAATCAATCTTAGCATGATAAATAGAAATCCAATCCATACCCAAAATAACATCAAACTCTACTAGAGGAAAAACAATAAGGATTGCAGGTAGATTCTTTTTTCACACAAGGATAATAAGGTTCTTATAATTTCTTTTTGTCTCAACATTTCCTACATGTGTTTTTCCTATAAGTTCAGGATTCATATCTTGATATGGAATTCCCAATTTACTAGAAAACATATCAGAAATGAACGAATGTGTAGACCCCGAATAAAACAACACTTTTGCATAATCTGAAAAATCAAACAGTGTACCTACCCAACATCTGCTGAAGTAGTTGAAAAGGATTTAACCACCTCTTTCTTCTTGAAGTCTGGTTGCTTTCCCTCAGTTGAGTTCTTCATTGGACACTCATTTTCATAACGTCCCATTTCATTGCACTTAAAACATTTTACTGACTATAAATATGATTTTTTCTTACCGTTACCCAGCTATTTTCAGTGCAATTATGAGCCTTATGTCCCATTTTACGACATTGGTAGCACTTACCCAAATTAAAAAGACATTCCACAACATTATTTTTACCACAATTTTCACAAACTGTAAACTTAAGTTTCTTACCATCAGAATTTTTTGAAGAGTTCTTCCATTTCGTCTGCCACCTTGACCTTTTATTCAATTGTTTTTCAAAGAAATCCTGATCATCGGCAAACTCCATTTCCACCTCCTCCGCACATCGAACAAGTTTTTTATAAATCTTGATCCCACGAGAAGGTAAATCCCTCCGATACTTTGGATTTAATCCTGAGTAAAAATGGTTGATTTTACTATCAAGATCTCATATGCAATTTGGAGCATACCTTGGCAGTTGAGTGAATTTCGCTTCATAAGAAGCCACTGAGTCATCCTCCTGCCTCAATTCCAAGAATTGATTTTTCATCCTAAGACAAACCACCTTAAGAAAATATGTCTTGAGAAACACACCTTTGAATTCATCCCAATCAAGAGCATCAATCTCCTTACTATCCCTGATATTTTTCACCATCAACCTCCACTGATCGGATTCCCCTTCAAAACGGTAAACAAGAAGACTAACATTTTGATTATCTGAATAGCCCATGACATCAAAATCAAATACAGTGCTTTAAACCACCCATATAATAGAACAGGGTCAGATGATAATCTGAATTATGAAGGATGTTCCCTCATGAAATACTCCACTACTAACATGTTCTTCTGTAGTTGATCTGGATGATCTTGTTCATGGATACCACCACCATTTATAGCCTAAATCAATTGATCCATCACTACAAAAAATTGTTCAGTTTCGATTTTGACCATCTTAGGTTGATAATTTGGAAGGTTGTCTTCCTCCTGATGTTGTCCCATCACAGCTGCACTATTTCCTCTCTAGAAAACCATTCTGAACAAAGAAATATCTTAGGCGAAGAAACAATGTAATTTGTAAATGCTATATCACTTTAATCACACCATAAAATAATTTTTGGACATTAATTTAACAATATCCTAACTTCTAAAGTTATCTAAACCGACCTCTGATACCAACTATAAGGAACCAGCCTTAAAACATTACATAATCTTTAATTAAATGAATAATTCACATTGAGGACATTTTTAGATTTAGAGTTTTAGAGAGTTAGGCCATAACTATTACATTACATCTCAAAAATTACAAAGTAGAAACTTCTACTCAGTTTCTATGTTTTTCATAAAATAAAAACTGCAAAAAAAATAGACATGTCAAGTTCCATGTTTTAGACAACATGACTTTCCCTTGATCCCATCCTTGACCATATTCATCTTTAAGACCTGTGAAAAACATTTCAAAACATGGGATGAGCATAAAAATCTCAGTAAGGGATATAAAACAAAGAAAGAAAACATTAGTTCATCAATACTTACCTAACATAATCTATTTAACACACCTCATGAAATCATAAGATTTATGAATAACACATTGAAATAAAAAATCATAAAGGTAACATGTGGCATCCATATCATACTTACACTGTAGCTATCACAGCTATATAGGGAGTTATGTTGGAATACCCATCACAGTATATTCCCTAAATCTCTTATGAGAAACATTCACGTTTACCTCTATCATGTTACCCAATGCATTGGGGAGCTATCTCAGGCTCACCCACCCTAGGTTTATCCTAGAACCACCCGTATAGGTAAACAATTCCCAAGAACCATAACACATAAAACAAGCATAATGGAAAGATAAAATTTCAACATTTCAATCACAATATATAATTTCAAGATATTGAGATAATCAATTATTTTTCAAAACCATTTTTAGAACCAAAATATGTAAAATGGTATATAGTATTTATTTTCCTTTTAAAAAAACACTACAGCTTGTTAAGGAATCCAAAGATCTAATATTACTCGCGGCGGCAGAAAAGATGTTGTCACCGCTTACGTTAAGAAGAAACATTATTTTTTTCATTTAGTAAAACGCTTCATAGAAATAGATTCCCTTTTAAGGAAATTAAAATTCAAAGGTATTTATACAACATATAAAATAAAGTCGTGTATAAAAACAAAATATGCCTCAATGAAAGGAGATTGAGATGAAGTCCCTAACTTCGTATCAGACTTGACATGTTCATTCTTTAATCTCTTAAATAATAAAATAAAGTTAATTTATACTAGCTTAAGAACCCTTTTCAAGTTTATTATTCCTTTTATATTACTTATTACCATGTTATAAACTTTATGTAATCATTTAAGTTAATAATGGTCATTTTGTCGATATTTGGTACTTGAGTCAAAATTGAACTTCTTATAATTACAAGTTATTCATGTGGTAAAAATTTCATTATATCCAGAATGATATTAATGATTTAGATATCATATAAATCTTATATATCCAGTATATACATGTATTTATAATAGTACATAACATTTGGAGGTAAGAAATGAAATGCACCGTTCATGGAGACGGTAATCCATACATATGCATGAACGCTACTTTCATTTCTATTTCATATTTAATGGAATGAAAAAATAATTATACATTGTTATATTATAATTTTAGTATAATATCATATATAATTTCATTAACTCTATATTTTATACACTTCACGTAAGGAATGAGTGATTCATATCACTTTGAGTGGGTGGTAGTCCGCACTTTCTCAAAAGAGATTATCATATTTACCCACTATGGAATACATAAAGGTATTCTATAAATGAAAAATGCAGAATCATAGAAACAATATAAATATAATATATATCACATATAAAAACATTTCAATATTAATGTCCACTATAAGAGGTGGTAAGAGATAGTTAAATAGTCATCGTTTCGTTAGGCGTTAGTTCACTGTCCACAGAAATAATATGTTCTTTACCCATTAGATGGAGGTGTGTCTAAGTGTAGTTCAGAAACTTATCATAAAGACAACCTAGTATATTTAGGATACTTTTTTTTATAAAATAAAGGAATAAAAAGAGTTTATGGGGTTGGAGAAAGAAAATAAAACAAAATAACTTAGGATATGACCTTACCTTTAAACTGGGTATCTCCTTTTGGTTTGAACCAAAAGGTTTAATTAAATTGACTTCTGCCTAAGGGAAGGATTATAGAAGGAAGAAAGGGATGTAGGGAGCTTAATTGGGCATATGTTGTATGATATAAGGGGCTTGAGATGTGTGACCAATGGGTTAGTGGGGAGGGATTTTTATAAGGGGGGAGGGGCTCTTTAGGAAAGTGTGAAAATATTATTTTATTATATAATGATTTTCGATTCCTAAATGTCCAAAACTTATTAAAGTCAAAGATAAGATGACTCATGGTCGAAATAAAATAATCCAATTAGAATTGTATAGGTTTTGGATACTATTTTAATCTTTATAATCTTATATATTTAAATCATTTATTAATGTGGTAAACACTACATGATTATCGTGTCATAAATAATTTAATTTATATGATGTCTAAAAATTATAAAAAAAAAATCATGATGTAGGAAATATTTTTATATTTACAAAGAATATTTATAGTCGAAAATATAACTTATATAACACCATGTAAAAATTGATTTACTAAAAGATATTTGTTTATGTCATTTTTACCTTTACTTTAAGTTAATTAAAATAAAGTGTCATTATCACTACCAAGTGGCCCCATGGGGTCCAATAATCGACTCAATGATGCCCATGGTCGGATATGTATCAACCAATAGGATTATGACACATTTTAGGGTAATTTAATATTATAATAATATTATTGTTTTACCCTTAATTACATGATTTAACTTTTAACCATGGTAAATAAAATATTTACTGAAGTAAATATTCATAATGTATAAAAATAAAATTTACCTATTTACACAATTTGGAAATCCTGATTCAAAATATGTAATCCATTTTTTCAAATTCAAAACACTAATGGGGAAAAAATTAATTTAAATTTAATTTCCACTTTCAAAATAAAAAGCGTGTTTTTAAGAAATTAGTATCTAAATATTGACACTTTTTTATGTCCAATTTCAATGTGAAATTACTTCCAATGACCAAAATTTGATTAAATTAAAAACATATATTCTAATTACACTTTAAAACCAATTAAAAAGGTAATATAACCATATAAATAAACTATATTAAAAGGATTTTTGAATTAAAATAAAATATTTTTCACTATTCAATAAAAAATTAACTTTATCCGAAAATACCAAAATTTCATCCAAAGTAAATTTCAATGTCCTATTTATAAAGAAGAAGTTTATTTTGTTAAATAGAACATATAAAAGTGACAAAAACTAGATTTAAAAAATATTCTCCATCAAAACGCGACAAATCGACTTTTTAATGAATATTAGAGTATTTATGCTTTAAATCAGATTCATTCATATTTTAAGTCTCTAAATTTTATTGGATAAATGTAAAAAAAAATTAAAAAAATTGTATAATCATATTTTAGTTATTTATTTTCATTCCCTCCAGTACAATGGCTAGGAGTTAACTACCATTTAAAATAATAATATTATATTGTTAGCGTGCAACGTAAGATTTCAAAGAAACCCATTGTTGCGTATTGGGAACACCATCGAACATAGCATCCCCTTTAAAGTGAAATTAATATTTAATTCACAAATATTAGTAAATATGAAAATTTCATATTTCTTTATTTACCTGGGTTATTACATAGGGTGTGATATAATGCCCAGTATGATCTACCCAAAAGTGATTCCATGCCATAACATTAGAAGACAATAAAACATGCATGTTTTTAATGAAAACACTCAAAAAATTTATAAGGAATGATTTTTAGGAAAAAACATTTAGGAAAAAAATTCAAGTAAAACCTTATTTTTAATTCAACATGTACATGAGGTCCACAATATGCCAATGATAAGCATCAAAACAAGAGAGAGAACCATGGAAAATCTATAAATGTACGTGCACTAGTTAGAACATAGGAACCTCGTATCTTGGTGAAACATGGTATATCAACCATAAGCCACAATGTACCCATGTAGAAGACACTAAAGAAGTATCCATCTAAAGTTATAGTGTTTTAAAATTATCATCACCATAGTTTAGTTAGTGTTGTGGTGTTAATCCGACTAGAAGAAACCAGGACTCAGCTTCATCATTCCAACTAGCATACTACTCCAGTCCTCCCATATAGATACCTAGGATTCCATTTTTCTCAATTTCATTTCTCACATCACATACATCCAAAATTTTACATACACACATCATGAAATATGAACATATATGAAGAACCATCATTTTTAATAGGAAAACCCCCTTTATAATCTATACAAAAATGAAATACATTTGGAAACACACTTCGCACCACTTACACAATTTATAGAACATATTGAAGAAGAACTACAAGGAAACACACATGAAACACAACCAATTTTCTTTTTAAAAAATATTTCAACACATAGACACCTAAGATATTTTTTAAAACACATTTATCATATTTCAAAAAATCCATAGAAGAAATTAAAAGAATAAGGAAATCATACGAAAATCAGCTAATAATGCTAAATAATGGAACCATGTACCTAAAGCTTGTAAAATTCCTGAATCTAGTTGAAAAACACCACCACACCACAAGAAGACCCTCTAAAGTAATGATCGAACCCAAAGACACCACTATTAAACACAAGGAACCATGATTCAACCAATTTTAGTGAAAACTACCCACTGGATAAAAGAGAACCCAAGAAAGAGGGAAGAAGAACCCTAGAATAAGGAAGAAATGAAGAGAAGAGAGACTTACTTAATGATTCTTGAAGATCCAAATCTATATACACCTAAACATTGAAGTTACATGAGAGTAAGGAGGAAAGGGTGAGGTGGATAGGGATTAAAATACCATATGGATCAAATTAGGGGTGGTTTTGGGTTAAAATCAAGGGAGGTTAGAAAGGTAATTTTTAATTTTTAATGACATGGACATGCCATATAGTTAGGCAATATAGTTTTCCAAACCATAAAACAATCGTGCAGTCTCATCTGTTCAAAAGGAAATAATCCGCATAGTTTTTTAGGGGAGGTCACATGCCCATGACACATGTCATGCATCCTAGACACAAACATTGTCTAGGGCACACAGTTTCTCATGGGCCGACACACTGTTTCCCCTAACTGTCTGCAAACCATATACCACCTACTATCAAGAAAAAAAATTCCATTTTTCACTAAAAACATTCAAAAAATCTATGGGACCAAGTTAAGACCAAAATAAACTAGAAAATAACTCCAAATAAAATCAAGGATGTGAAAAAATGAAAATAATATAGGTATCCAATCTCTTAAGAATACTAATATATTCCATCCTTATACATACAATTCCTTATATTCTATGCCAATGTTGTAAGATAACCATTGAATCTAGGTTATTGGATTCAGATTGTTACAATAATTTATGAAATATTAAACACAATATCAAGGACTTATGATAAAGAATATTATTTAAAGGGAAAGTAAACTCTCTTTACCATATCTTGATTATCTTATGAGACTTAAAAAATGAATTGAGGGAATATATAATTTTTACCCCCACTTTTTAAATATAAATCCTAATTAATTCCATCATAGAATAATATGTAATACATAGTACATTACATAATGTATAATAGTTAAAAAAACAATGAATACATGGAATAATATTATATAAGTTTTATATTTTAATGTCTATTAATATTAAGTCATGTAATATTCAAAGAAGTGGATGTTTTTTCCTAATCAATCAACTAGAATGACTTTCAAGATGAATATCATTCAAATATAATATTTAAGTATAGGTTATTCATAGTGTAGGGTATAAGATACAAGTAAACTTTTGTATCGAAGCTATTTAAATGGTATGTTTCAAATATATATTCATACAACAATAAGATATATCACTATAAAGGATGTGTAGATATAGTTATTTTATTAATGAAATACTAATGTAGTGGTGGATAATTTTCCTAGAATAATTGGGAGTATGTAACCCATATTTTTGTCTCACATTGAGGATATAATTTTGTACAAGAAGGATATCTCAGTAGTGATGACATCGATACTAAATCATCACTTTTGATAATATAAGGAATTGTCTCATTCAGGTATCTATAAAGGCTCAACTAGATATATTCTAACTCAACATAAAAAAAGAATAACTCTAAAAAATTTCTTATTTACAATACCACAAATATATAACATACTTAGAGGTTTTGATAACAATACATGAAAGGATTTTACCTGAGCACCATTTTCCACTATTTTTTGAAGTGTAAGTAAATTAGTAAATAATTACCCATGATTTAGATAAACGTAGGTAATTTTTTATAAAATGATTTTTTTACAGAAACGTTTAGTTATATGACTACAAAACACCACGCCCCCATGTGATGACTATTGTGCAACCCCATACACTACTAATGACACCATCCATAAAAAAATATTAATATTTTATAATATATATATATTATTATATTTATATATATGTATAAAGTAATACGATTAGACTTATAAATTAATATATATATATATATTATTTATATTATAAGTTAATATATTTGTGTGTGCAAATATAAATAAATATAAGTTTAGATAATTATTTATATATTAAAATATCAATTTACATACATACATACATACATTCATACATATATATATTAGTATATATTAATATATATATATATATAAATTAATATATATATGTATATATATGATATATATATATATGTACAATTTAATATGATTATATTTTCAAATTAATATAAATATATATATTTACGTATCTATATAATATTTATATTAAATTTTATTATATATGTGTTTGCACGTATAAGTACTTGTAAGTTTATATATAAATTAATATATTAAAATTTTAATTTGCATACATATAAATACATACATACATATATATATATATTTATATATTAATATATATATATATATATATATAAACTAATATATATATTATATTATATTTTTATAAATCTATAAATAAATATTATTATATTTAGAAATTGATATATATACACACTCATATATTTATACTTATATAATTATATAATAATTATTTTATATGTTAATATATTTTTGTGTGTGTGTAAATACGTACAAGTTTATATATTTGTTTATATATTGAAATATCAATTTAGATAGATATATATATATATTAATATATATTGTAATTCCCCCTATGTGACCGTTTGTAAATATATTTATTAGTATATATACAAATCAATCAATATATATATATATATATATATATTATCTATATAATATTGTAATATATTTCTATGTGTATATATAAATACTTACAAGTTTATATATGCATTTTTATAAGAAAAAAATTAATTTTCACAAATATAAAAATTAATATATATAAGATAATATATATATATTAGTTAATATATATTTATATATAAATATATAAATATATAAATAACTATTTATTATTTTGTTTATATATATAAATTAATTTGACTATATTTATAAATATATATATAAATATATATAAAATTTATAAATAAAATTTATAAATAATATATATATTATATTTTAACATATTTGTGTGTGTGTAAATAACTATTAGTTTATATATTTATTTATATATTAAAATATTTTTTCACATAATATATATTAATATATTTATATATTTATATTTTCATATATAAATAAATAAATTATCTTAATACCCTATATCCAAATAGGTTATGATTTTTTGTAGAAATTGAAAATTTCGAGTTTAACGATAGGTTCATTTTGAGAACTCATGTTCAAATCAATGGTTTAAGTGTTTTAATATCTTAAGGGGATGTTTTTGGATTTTGAAATGAGGCTCAAGGAGTATCCTAGAGCTCGATAGGATGTGGGGGCAAGTTTGGGTGAGCGTATGGTGCCCATGGCATGTTCTTGTAAAAAATGGGGTGCACCACTACGTGGGTTCCATGTGGAGGAGGGTGAAAGTATAAAACCCCTATATTATATGAATAATATATTTTTTAAAATAAATTTAATCTTTTTTATATTTTGTGTTATGTGCAACACCATGTTTCTCTGGTGTTACATGTAACACTGAATTTATCTTGCATTATACCCAACTCTGAGTTTAAATGAAACTCATCATACAATTAAAATATTATTATTTAATAATATATTTATCCCCAAGATGTTGGAATGGTGGGTATGAATAATTTTAACTAAATTTAGAAAATATATTGTTCACAAATTTATTTAAAATTAATTCTTTGGTTATGAATTAATTAAAAATGAAAATAAAAACTATTTGAAAATAAAATAAATCTTTTTATAAAAACTATTTTCTTGTACACAAACACGTTTAACCTCAATAAATTAAACAAATTAATTTTGGTGAATTATTTTAATGAAATTTATATATTATATATTCAATAAAATTTATAACATTTATTTTTTTAGTTTTCTAGACACGAGATAAGAATAAATCCAATTTAATGCTTCAAACAATATTTTTCTAAAAAACAGATTAGTCAGCTTTTTCAAAATTATTTTAAAATTAAATTCAACACTTTTAAAATGATAATTTGAAAAAATAAAATTCATTTATGAAATCCTAATTTAATATTTTTCCTGGGGTGAATTTATGATATTTTTCTAAAAAGGTAAATTTTTCTATGAATAATGAAAATACTAGATTTTATTATGAATCGTAAATTATTATAAAACATTTTAAAAATTGAAAATTATTTTATTATGGGTCAAAAATTAAAATTAGTTCAATTATTTATCTATTAATACAATTTAGGTCATTATAATCAATTCTATATTGAATTTGGATATTAAAACTTTCTTTACTTATAAGAAATTTCTCTTGCGAAAACCACTTTCTCGTCATGTTTGTGGGTTTAATTTTAAATTAAATTCTACCCCTTATCTGAGTTTAATTTGGAAAAATATATTCCATGTTTTGAATCATATTAATTTATAATATCCAATAATTAAAAATTAAATTTTTACCATAATGAATAGTAAAAATAGTAAAAATTATTTATTATGGTTAATGTAAAAATGAGTTTATCAGGGGGTTAAACTAAAAGGATAAGAGGTAAAATTACCTAGAAACTTAGGAAAACCCCTTTTATGAACAAATTTATAACTTATCACCTATAATTTTATATGATGTACCATTTCAGATCTTTTTGGCGTTTGAAAAACTTGGGTACATATTTGTATTTTCAAAAATTACAAGTGTACAACTCACCTCGCTCATAAAAGGCTACCCCCTATCCTCTTATCATCACATTTATGTAACCTATTGGATATAGAATTAATTTCGAAAATAAATTATGTAATTATTAAATCACATAATATAAGAATTAGTTTTGTCAGAAATCCAACCTCGGAAGGATTTTAGTGTAAATCAAAAGTTGTCCGAAGAAGCGGTAATGTTCCTAATAGAGCGTTTAATTTAATTTATTTCTCCACATCATTCAATATTAAATAAAACATTGTTATATAATATCATAATTATCTTATATATAATGATATTTTTTATGTTAATGGAATTACCTATATCCCTATCCTTTTCCATGAAATGGGTTACGAAATCATCTTTCGCGTGTACGACAGACTACCATATCGTGAACTAATGTTATTCATTATCCATCACCACCTATCATAGATGGATATAATTATGAATTTAATATATATATATATATGTGATATTTATGATACTATTATAACTATTTAATTATAATAACACATCTACCTTCTTACCCCCAACCCATTGGAAAACAATAACGCCGCTCTTGTGCACGAAAGCCTAGCGCCTCGCGAATCGATGTGATTTATTTTTCCATTTCCATTTTACTTGGATGATAAAAAGGATAAAATAAATTAATATATAAGATATTTTTTAAATAATTATTATTGTGTAATAAATATATCACATATATATTTTTACTTTTTATTCTGTAGGGGATAAGATAGCGTTATTCCGGTGTACGACAGACTACCTCTTCATGATGCGATGTGATTCGTTTTTCCAAAACACTTTTAATGAAAGATAATAAGGATATATTTAATCAATATATATGTAAAGTATGAAAAAAAAATTACAATTTATAGGGTATATATTATTTATCCACCTTTCTTAATTTTTTTTTGAGAAAATAGAAACAATGTTATTACGTATTTACGATCTACCATCTCTATGAATAATGTATTTCATTTTCCATCAATAACTTTTATAGACTATTATAAATACATAAAAAATTAACGTATATGATATTTATATCATTGTAAAAAATTCTGGTGATTATGTAACCTTGATAAATTTAAGAGTACATAAAAATAAAATATCAAAACATTTATAAAAAACCAAGCAGTTATTGACAGAAACCTGACTTTATCTCGGAATTGTCAACAAATGGGTAATAAAAGGTCATAAGTAAATAACATACGTTATTATATATAAATTATTGTTATTTAATATATGTATAACAAACTTATATTTATTATACATGATTTTTTAATGTGTATGAAGAAAGTTGAGACATTGGATAAGGGATTTCCGTCTCACATTTATTTTCAACGAGACACATGCCATATTCACCACATGTTTCTTTTATGTGGTGTATATATTAAACATGAATGTATTTTATGATTCATTTATAAAAAATTATCAATATGTATATATCCATTTTACTATATCTTTTTCATGGGGTTGACAGTTTAAAATTCACCAAAGTGGTAAGATATTTTTGTCTTAATTTGTCTTATTTGATACATAGGTTACATTATGAACCTATATTATTTTATGAGGTGTATAGACAACCTATTTGACATGTAATATCAAAAATTTATTTATAATAATTACATTTTAAGTTTAATTTAATGTTATCAATTAATGGGGATTAATATTCAATGTTACTAATGTGATAAGAGATTTATGATATAATCTCATCGTTTATTGGGACTTTTTATAATTATGCTTCCAATGATGAAATATTATGATCTATATCTCAATAAACTCATTTAATTTGTTGTAATATGTTTATTTATGAATAAAAACTCTTTTCAATTCATTTTCCTCTCTTTACGTACTCAATATTTCAAAATAATATTTTTAAGAAAAATCTTCTTTATTTCTCTCTTTAGTTGAAATTCCATTTTTCTTATATAATGTTGTTTTCTAATTTTTGTTTTCAAAAAAAGTGTTTAGAATAACAAAAATGATTTATTATAGACGTATTTAAACATGTTTTAATATTAAAAAACTATCTTTAAAGCTATATTTATTTTGTTTTCGAAATAAGGCTTGTTTGGATTTTTGTCAAAAATGTGAAAGAAATATTTATTTTAATGAGTACAATGACAACAAAAATTCTCAATTTCATGGTCATTATTGATTTGAAGAATCCTTAATAATTTTTTAAGTTTATTTTCATGGAAAATTATTTCCACAATATTTTAGGAATTTTTAAATTAAAAAAAGTGATTTTGAAGAAAGGATATTTGCTCTTAAACCATTCCAATTGATTTTTATTTAAAAATAATTTTTTATCTAAGATGATATCCTTTGATGTTAATTATGATATACTGTGAACGTGATCCAAGGATACCATTATTATTATTTCTCTTAATGGTTTATTATTATGATGATAATATGTTTATAAAACTCATTTCTATTCCAGGGGTTATATCATTATATCATTCTTATAAAACCCACTTATTTTTCTACATGTTATGATATATTGAAATGATGAAATGATTAAGAAAAAATTTCTATTATATAGGTTATTCTATGATGAAATGTTTATGAAACCCATTACTTTTCATGGGTTATGATATGAGGAATGGTTTATGATCTTATAGAACACAAATATATATATTATGCGATGGGTGAGACTTATATCTCCCTCCAATGAATTGGTTAAAGATGGATAACTCATGAGTAAATATGTTATGTGGGAACCTGATTACATGTTCAAAATGTTATGGGTGAATCTGATTACATGATCACAATGTTATTAATGAACCTTATTAAATATTAAAAATTCTATGTGTGAACCTAATTGCATATTCACAATATTATGAATTGAAATTGATTTAATTTCTAAAAGGTTATGCATGGACCTAGTTTCATGCCCATAAGTTTTTGTTAGGGTCTGATTTCATACACTGTAGTTAATGAGTAAACTAGTTTCTATTTATAACTATTCATAATGTTATAAGATTATGTGTATGAAACAAATCAATTTATTTTTCCAATTTTAGGTTCTCATGGAACATATTATTTGATTCCATCATGATTAATGTCTTATGAACTTCTAATATGTATGTTATGACACATGATTTTGATCTTCAATATGAATGGTATGGTTTTTATATATTATTCTCATATTCTCATACCCTTATGTTGATGTTATTTTTATGTATTTTTTATGTTTACCATTATTAATCATCTAATATCACTGTTTATTTTGTTTCCTTCCTAGGTTATAAATAAAGGTTTTAGGTATTGAATATTTTTTTAGAGAAAAAGGGGAGATCCTGGAGATTTTTAAGATCTTTCACCAAATAAGAAGATTGTGTCCATAGTCTCCAAAAGCACTAAACCATTACGGACCTTGAGTGTGTGTTTATGAAATTAATTGAATATTCATCTAAAAACATGTAATATATACATGAATGATAAATTTGGATCATTATAGTTTGTATTAGAGTGTTGAAAAAAGATGTATCCTTCAGAGAACACGCTCCGAACGACAAATTTTGTAACACCCCAAGGATTTACAAATAAATTCAATATAGAATGTAATACACACAACATTGAGTCTCTGTAAAAAAACACCTTGTTATTATAATTATTTAAATAAGATTATTATAACCTAGCTATTAAACATAATTTTACTGCTTCTGTGAGTTGAATTTCGAAAAACGGATATACACGATTGTGATTAGTAAGATATTTAGAGTCTAATAAGATCAAATTAATTTTTTGGTGAATAGTAACTTATCCCTTTTAAATAGTAATTTTTCCTTTATGAATAGTAATATGACCATTATGAATAGTAAACTGTCCAAATAAATAGTAACCCTACCCATGAAAGTATAGTTAAAATTTAGGCATCTTATAAATAAAATTATGATATAATTATATCCTAGAATAAATAAATAAATGTTTTAGAAATTATTAATTAAGTATCAGTAGTTTTATAAAACATAAATGTTATATTTAAAATTTTCTAATTAATATAAAGATTCAAAAGAAAGTTAATTTTCATAAAATAGAATCATAAGCTAATATTTTTATTATAAGAAAATTTTATGAGACCTTAATTAATTTTTCGAAGTGTCATAAAATCTGATATAATTTTCAAATTTGTATTTTTTAGGTAAATGAAGATTTTAATTAAAAAATTTAATTTCTCATATTTTGAAAATTATTTTCATAAAATTATAGTTCATTTGGAAATTATAAATATTGAAAAAGTTTAGGATGATTTTTTACGTTTTTTTTTAAATAGTTGAATTTTTAGTGAATAGTAAAAAATATATTTTTTTAAGAAAATATGTTATTTTTTATGTCAACATAAAGATATGTTTATGATATAAAATTAATTAAACATATGGAATAAATAAATAATGATTTTATAAGATAAATTTTGTATAAAAATAATTTAGAACATATAAATTATATTTTTCTAGATAAGTATAAAAGAATCATTGCCATTGTCGACATAGTGTCTGCGCCATGTTGATAAAGCCAATTTGGTTCCTTAAAAATAATAATTAAGAGCTAAATATTATTTTCACATCCTTGATGTTAATTATTATGTATAATTTATGTTTTTTCTGATATTTTCTAATTTTATACTTATATAATATTAATCTTATCCAAATGCTTGTGCAAAGCTTGTGCAGGGCACGAAAAGAAAAAATAAAAACACTAAGAAGTTGTATTATTATGTATATGAGTGAATATACATAATGAAATAATATATATTTTTATTTTGAACGTAATTAATTTTTTTATGATAGTGATTTTTTTAATTTTTATATATGAAATAATTAACAACAATACTTATGCATTGCTGATGCAATGCTCGTACAAGAATAAGAAAAATAAATAAAATGTTTTAAATAAAATTATAATAATTATTAAATTGTTCATATTTTGGATAAAAGATTTTATATAATAATTTTTTGATCATTATCATGTTTTTATTTGAATTTGGGACATTTTGGACCCACATGAATCACTTAAAAACCTTTATAGTATCTTATTTCAAAAAGAAGTCATATTGTCACTTTATAGTTATTAATTTGTATAATATTTTAATATGTGGTCTTTAAAAAGTTTTATTAAAAAAATAATATTTTTTTTAAATCTAATAAAATTCTATTTCACATATAATTTTATATTTAATTTTTAGACAAAAAATAAATACCATAATGGCTTTCATATAGATGATGCAATATTAATTTAATTGATGAATAAATCAAATAAATGATTTTAAAAATAATAAAATAAAAATAATTTTATATTTTTAAGCTAATTACCGATTTCCATAGATGTATATGACTTTATCATGATATAATAAAAAAATTTATTCTAATTTCGAACTCTTTTTTGATGTGTTTAAATTCATAGTTATGAATAGTTTTTATTTTGACAAACATTATTTTTCATGAATAAAATATTTTATTTAACAATTTAAAAATCAAAAAATTATTGAACAAGGAAAAAATAATAAAATTACTTCTAAAATGTAGTCCCATTTATTTTTAGGCCTTCTTGGAAGTCTTAAACCCTATATTAGATTTATTATATTTGAATAATTTGAGTAATTACTAAGATACCATCACCCTACTTATAAAAAGTGGCTCCTCCCTTCCCAATTATTAATCAACATGAGCCTTCATAATAAATTATATTCAGAAAATATACCTTCTCCTAATCCCTTTCCACATTATATTTATATTGGTCACATTAAAAGAATACATCCAAGAGCCTTAAGGATGATCTCAAGGAGGAATTTTCAAGAAGTAAGATTCATTTTTCATCCCTTTTAAATTATATTTCATTTGTTCCTTATCATCACCTAATATAAAATGATTCATGAAAAATTTTATAATATATATATAATGTAATGTTTTTGTGTTCATGGTATATGAATCATAAAATCTCTTATTTTATTCTTTAAAGAAATTGTCGTTCGTGGTGTGTCAATTCAATGCCTTCGTGGACGATGATTCTTAATTTACCTTTTATCAAAAACATGTCAAGTTTATATTCATATGTGATTGTTTAAAATAACATAAATATATATATATGTTATGACCTCTGGATTATTAATTATTTTTGATAAGGAAGACCATAATAAGTCGACATTGAAATCCATGAAAAGAACGCACCCGGAATAATAAAAATAAAAAATATTGTTAGTAAATGGGTGGAAATTTTATAAGAATATCATATAACGTATTATAAACCTTATTTTAGTTATTTAATAAATTAATAACACTATTTAAACCGCCATACAATAGTTTTGAACAAATTTGAAGGAATTTGAACCCCAGGTAAGGGATATCTTAACTCAATTTCCATTCATTGAGTTAAACATCTATGTTATTGATTATGTACTTCCAAGAATATTTATGAATGAAAATTTATTATTTTATACTTTATATCAACTTATATTGTGTGGATTTATATTTTTTACATATAATTATTTCATTAGTTTTTCCTCACTCTAATGACACGTTCTTTGTAAGGGTTAATTTTGCAATCTCATTATTATCTCAGACTGTTTATATGTAAGTATTTATTGGAATATATTTATCATCCATGTCTATGTTTTTTTAAAATATTTTCAAAAGGAATATTTTGAGGTTATATGTAAGTAATCATTAACAAAAACATCATTTTAAATGTTTCAAATATTTATTCTTCTAAATACTTCTCATTCATTCCCTTGTTTTCAATATAGTTTTTATGAATTTTTTATAAGGACATGGATATTTTAAAATGTTAATTTTTTAATTTCTCTCAATTGTTTCAAAGTGGTACGGGACACTTTTATTCAAATATCTCTTTTTAAATGTATTATTTTATAAATTTTTTTGCTTCTGAATAAATGATTTCAAAGTAAAAAAGTTATTTTTCCCAATAAATTTTAATGATTTTATTAGAGTATTTCCATCTATGTAAAAATCTTTTGTTCGATATTTTGTTTCATTGAGGATTATATCTTATGAAGTCATTTAAAATATTTAATTTAACGGATTATGATTCATATGGACTGTGGATTTTCTACCTTTATACCATTCACTATAATACTTTGAATGGTTAGTGATTATTTTTACTGATTGGGGAAGGTTTTTTAAATTTTATATGTTAGTTTCAATAGGAATGTATATGTTGATTAGGTTTCACCCCTTTCATATTATAAATTAATTGGACTTAGTAACTGACAGGTGGGGCCAGCTATTGCCTCTTAGTGCATTGGTAGGTCTCACGAGACAAACTAATTTGTATTTTTAGCCATTTATATATGGTATTGGGATGAGGCATTAATGGTTTGATTATGATGTCCCACATTATGGGTATCATGAATGTAATATATACCTTCAAGACTGCTAAACTGATCGGCCCTTCAGGACTAGATTTCTTCTAATAATTCCATTGTAAAAAAATAATGTACTAGCTCTGGGATTCTGGGGTCGGGGCATTATAGTTGGTATCAAAGGAAGTTTATCAACATCCTTGGAAGCTATATTTAGAAAACATATATTAAAGAAAGCGACCCTAAGATAGATTTTGAGGATAAGTATATAATAACATACTAGAATTCTATTAAGGTAGATATTATGTGTATATTCGTATAAATACATCCCTATTTGGATACTAAAAGTGGATGTTGTTCTGGAATAGATGTATCTAGGGGTAAAAACTCTAACAAGGTTTCCTAGGACTGACTTGAGGTAACCTGGTATACAACAATTAGCCTTATTATGAACCTAGTTTAGCAGTCACAGGGGATATGCATAAGATAATTCACATTTTCTTTATAAACCATTATGATGGATTTAAATGTAAACATGTTCTCAAAGAAACCATGTTTATGATTATGAGATTTGCTATGAATAAATTTTTCAATTTATACTAAGTATTTCACTAGTATTGGGATTTTTCATTATGTTTCATAATTTTATGATCTAATATAGTGCATAAAATTATTTATAAATGGCACCTACTTAATTAATTGGGAACCTCATCAATTCACATAATCCAAAGAGTACGAATGATCATTTATTCGATTCATTTAAGATATTATTTCAATGGGAACTAGTCGCTCAAAAATTCTCATCATATGATAAGATAATATCATGTCCTAATAAGAAGGGGAAAGTATTTTATAGGTATTATGGCTTCATAAGGAAGCATAATAAGAAGAGGACAACTGGAAAAAATATTGATAAAGGGAATACAATAAATAAGTATTTTCCCACATGTGATAATTGCAGAAGTAAACACCTCAATATACGATTAAAAGAAATGCGAGTTTTCTATATGTATGGAGAGAAAAGATACCATTATTGTGATTGTAAGGGTATGAAAAATATTTTCAATGTACAATGATTCAATAACAAGTATATTAGATACTATGTACATCAATGTCCCATGCATCAAAGGAATATACCCCAAAATAAGAAAATTGATCATGTTCAAGATTATGCTACTACGATAGATGAAGAGGAATGATTAATGTTATTATGTTTAGGTTCATGAATTATGTCTTTGGAGTATTTTAATAAATTATGTAATTTTCATAATAATTATAGAATATATATGTATTGTACTACAATACCATTTCATTAAAAATTTGAGGTCATATGATGAACGGTTGCAAGAAAAAGTTACTCAGTAGCAAACAAAACATTTGAAAAAATATATGGTTGAGGTAAAGACAACCCTTAATATGTTTTTGAAACCGAGAAAACTGTTTTGGAATAAAGATATAATTGATTTAGATAACCTAAATTTTATAAAACTTACTTTCTTGGATCTATATAGAGAATTGTCAATAAAGTGGTAGAGTCTACAACATTTTGGAGTTAAGTAATATATCCATATTCATATTTTTTAAATAATGAATAAGGAAGCATGTATGTATTCATTAAGGTTTTATGATAATCCACATTTTTAGCATGCTTTAAGAGAATACAAGGAGAATGTACTCACATGTTTTTATGTGAGGATTAAAAGCCTATAAATGTTGCTTAATAAGTTCATTATGATAATTCAGTGAACTTATTTTTAAACCATTAGATCAGGATATTTTTTAAAAGTTAACTATTTATGAAATGGTTGAATTTGATATTTGGGCAAGGTTTTAGAGATTATTTTACCCTAGGATAAAAATTGTGCCACTGAATGAAGTAGTAATAGTTAAAGTCACAACCAAAGGATAAGATTGTGTTTATTGAAAAGTATCAAGTACCCATATTTCCTTACATAATTATAGAGTGAAATAATTTCTCATCTTTAGGCAAAGGATATTAAAACAAAAAAATGGTGTTATCCTAGTGCCTTCTTTTTCGATATGGGTTTTCCCAAAAGGTATTTTATACTATCAAACTTTTTTTGATGTGAAATTAAAATTTCAAGGATGAAATTTATTAAAGTAGGGGAGAATATAGCACGCCAAGTACATAAAAATAAATTTAATGTAGAATGTAATGCACACAACCTTGAGTCTATGTGAAAACACAATTTGTTATTATAATTATTTAGACAATATAATTATAACCTATACACTAAATATAACTTTACCACTTCTGTGAATTAAATTTAGAAAAATGGACATGCATGGTTGTGATTAGTAAGATATTTAGAGTTTGATATGATCAATTTACTTTTTTCAATGAATAGTAACTTAACCCTTTTGAACAGTAATGTTACCCTAATAGATAGTAATATGACTTTTATGAATAGTAAACTATCCAAATAAATAGTAACCAAACCCATGAAAGTATAAATAAAATTAAGGAATCATATAAATTATAATATGATATAATTATATCATAATATAATTAAATAAATGTTCTAGAAATTATTAATTAAGTATTAGTAGTTTTATAAAAAATAAATATTTATTTAAAATTTTATAATTAATATAATGATTCAAAAGAATATTTATTTTCATAAAATAGAATCATAAGTTAATGTTTTGAATATAAGATAATTTTAAGATACCTTAGTTAATTTTTCATAGTTTTATAAAATCAATTATAGTTTTAAAATTCAATTTTTTTCGAGTAAATGACGATTTTAATTAAAATTTTATTTTCTCATAATTATAAAATTAATTTCATAAAATTAAAGTTCATTTATGAATTTTATATGTCAAAAAAGTGTTAGGATGAATTTTCGAGATTTTTCTGAAGTAGTTGAATTTTTAGTGAATGATAAAAATATATTTTTTAAGAAAATATGGTATTTTTTGTCACAACGTCAAGAGATATTTATGATATAAAATTTATTAAACATATAGAATAAATAAATAAATATTTATTAAGATATAGTTTTTATAAAAGTAATTCAGAACAAATAAATTATATTTTTTTGATAAGTATACATGAACCATTTTCATTATAGATGCAGTGCATGCGCCACACTAACAAAGCTAATTTGATTCACTAAAAATAACAATTAAGACATAAAAATTATTTTCATGATCTTGATATTAATTAATATAAATATAATGGATGTTTTTTGATGATATTTTCGAATTTTTTAATTATATAATATTAATCTTATCCAGATGCATGTGCAATGCTTGTGTAGTGTAAGAAAATAAAAAATAACAAATTTAAGAAGTTTCCTTCTTATATATATGAGTGGATATACATAATGGGTGAATATAGAATTTTATTTTGAATCTAGTTAATTTATTTTTATAATAGTGGTTTATTTTTAATTTTTATATATGTAATAATTAACATTAATACTTTTAAAATGCTGATGAAGTGCTTGTTCAAGCATAAGAAAAATAAATAAAATGTTTTTAATTAAAGTTATAAGAATTATTAAATGAACCATATTTTGGATAAAAAATTTTATATAAGAAATTGTTGATCATTATCATGTTTTGAATCAATTTTTGGACATTTTGGACCCACATGAATCTCTTTAAAACCTTTATAATATTTTATTTCAAAAGGAAGTAAAGTTATCACATTATAGTTTTTAATTTTTATAATATTTTAATATGATTTTTTATTGAAGTTTTATTCTAAAAAGAATAGTCTTGGTAAATATAATAAAATATTATTTCTCACAAAATATATTTTTTATTTTTACACAATAAATAAATACAACAATTACTTTCACCATAATGATGCTGTATTAATTTAATTAATGGTTAAATCAAATAATTGATATTAAAAATAAAGAAATAAATATAATTTGATATTTTTAAGTTCATAATTTATTTCCTTATATTCATATGACATCCTTATGATATAATAAAGAAATATTATAATTTTAAACATTTTTTATGTGTTTAAAGTCATAGTTATGAATAGTTTTTATTTTAATAAGCATTATTTTTCATGAATAAAATATTTTATTTAATTATTAAAAAATTAAATATTATTAAAAAAGTGAAAAATGTTAATATTACTTCAAAAATGTAATCAAATTTTTAGGATATTTTGGATTTCTTAATGTTATAATAGATTCATTATATTTTAATAATTTTAGTGATTTCTAAGTTACCCCTCACCTCACTTATAATAGGAGGCTCCTTCCTTCACAATTATTCATCACATTAGGCATTATTGATCAAATACTCTACCAAAATCCCTTCTCTTTATCCCTTGAGAAATTTTATTTCTCTTGGTCTCACAAAAATACCACTTCCATGATTCTTAAGGAGGTTCTTAAGAGAGAATTTTCAAGAAGAAAGATTTTTTTCTTCCCTTTTAAATTCATTTTAATTTCTACCTTATAATCAACTCACATAAAATGATTCATGAAAAATATAGTATCATATATTTACAGATTTTGTTTTTGTGTTGATGGTATATGAATCATAAAATATTTTATTTTCTTCTTTAATGAAATCTTTGTTCGTGTTGTGTCAATTCAACGCCTTCATAGATGATGATTCTGCACTGCCCGTTTACTGAAATCATGGCTATTTTAATTTCAAATGTAATTGTTTAAATTGAAATAAATATATACATGTTATTATTTCTTGATTATTATTTATTCTGGAAATGGAATACCATAATAAAAAAATGTTGAAAACCATGAAAAGAACGAAACCAAAATAATGGAAATAACAAAATATTATTAATAAATGGGTGGAAAATGTTATAAAAAGATAATTTACTATATTATAAACCTTATTTTAGGTCTATATTAAATTAATATCTCTATTAAAACCATTATATAGGAGGTTTTAATAAATTTGTAGGAAGTTGAACTCGAGGTAAGGAATATCTTAACTATATTTCCATTCATTGAGTTAAACAACTATGTCATTGGTAATATTTTTCCAAGAACATGTGTGAATGAAATTTTATTGTTTCATAATATATATCCTCTTCTATTTTCTGGATTTATATTTTTCACTCATAATTATGTCATTGATTTTTCCTCACTCTAATGATACGATCTTTGTAAGGTTTAATTTCACAATCTCATTATTATATAGAATTATTTATATATAAGTATTTATTTGGAAATATTTATCATCCATGTACGTGTTTTTTTAAAAAATATTTTCAAAAGGAATATTTTTATGGTTTTATATAATGACTCTTTAACTAAAACATCATTCTAAATGTTTCAAAGATTTATTATTCTAAATATTTATTATTCATGTCTTTGTTTTCAATATGAGTTTTATGGATTTATTTATAAGGACATGAAAATTTTAAAATGTTAATTTTTGAATTTACATAAAATGTGTCTAAGTGTTATGAGAAACTTTGATTAAAAAATATCTTTTTAAATGACTTTTGTTATAAATGTGTGACTTTTGAATAAATGATTTCAATGTAAAAATGGTATTTTTCTCAAGAAATTTTAATTATTTTATTAGTTTATTTTCATATATGTAAACATATTTTGTTGTATATAATATTTGATTGAGGATTATATCTTATGAAGTATTTTTCCATATTTTATTTAATGGTTTATGGTTAGTTTGGGCTATGGATGTGCTACCTTGATATCAACCACCATATTACTCTGAATGATTAGTGATTATGTTTATTAATTGGGGAAATTTATTTACATTTCATATGTTAGTATCAATATGAATGTATATGTTGATCATGTTTCATCCCTTTCATTTGAGGAATAATTAGACTTAGTAAGTGTTGGATGGGACCCACTATAGCCTCTCGGTGCATTGGTAAGTATTATGAGACAAACTTGTTGAGTTTTACCTATTTATGTATGGTCTTAGAATGAGGCCTTGCACAACTAGAAAAACATGTATTGGCGACGGGGCATTTGCGACGGGATCCCGTCGCAAATGGCTTGTTGTGACGGGGGCCCGTCGCAAATAGCTCATTGCTGAAAACGCCGTCGCAACTACACTTATTTGCGACGGGCCCGTCGCTAAAGCCTTTTTTTGCGACGGTCATTCTCCCCGTATCAAATAGTATTCCGTATTTTTGTAAAAAAACTTTTAAAATAGTTTTTGCGACGGGACCCGTCGCAAATACCTTTTGCGACGGTACCGTCGCAAAAACTATTTTTTTTTAAAAATAAAAAACTATTAATAATACTAGTATTTGCGACGGACATAGTATCCCGTCGCAGATACTATAAATAGTATTTGCGACGGGTCCCGTCGCAAATACCATTTTTTTTAAAAATAAAATAAAAACTATTAATAATACTAGTATTTGCGACGGGCATAGTATCCCGTCGCAAATACTATAAAAAAATAAAAAAAATAAATTATTAATAAATTATTTTAATTAATATAATAATAGAATTATAATTCACAAATAAAAATAATAAATTATTAATAAATTATTTTAATTAATATGATAATAATAGAATTATAATTCAAAAATAAAAAATAATAGAATATTAATAAACGATTTAATTAATATAATAATATTAGAATTATAATTCATAAATAAAAAAATATTAATAAGTTATTTTAATTAATATAAAAATAATAGAATTATTTTACATTCAAATATTAAAATAATTCAAGTGTTACAAAAAATATAATTAAATTATAATATTATAAAATTTTAATATATATATAAAATTTAATATTATAAAATATAAATAATATTATTATTCATATTAATATTGTTATTTAAAAATATAATATTATTAATATTTTATAATGAGAAAGAAACTACGAATAGAAAAAAACATATTTTGATTTCACAAATTTTATAACATAAATACAATCTCTAATCTGAAGGAGGGGGGGGGAGGTGGGGGATCTGCAGATGGTGGTGGAGGAAACTCCATCCCTAAAGCATGAGTGAGTCGGCGCATGTACTCCATCTGCTCCTGATGCTGCTGCTGCCACCGACTCGCCTGCTCCTCGTACAGCTGCTGCTGGCGTCGACGCTCCTCCTCATGCTTCTGACGCATCTGCTCCTGCTCCTGTCGGAGACTCTCTATTTGTGAAGTCTGAGATCGCAACTGATCCTCATACTGTGTAGTAGAAGAAGATGCACGAGCTCCTCTCGAGCTGGACGCCGACATCGCAGCACTGCCATAATAATCTCCGGGAGTCAGTCGAGAGCCGATACCAACTACCCGGCCCTTCTCGAAGGCATACTGGGTGGCCTGCATCCATGCTACTTCATCAAACTGACGGGCAGTGGTCTGATCTGATGACTCGGCCTGACTCTCAGGTCGGGCCTGTGACGCTGCAGCCTCATATGACTCCTATAGTTGCAATTTAAAATTAAAATTTTGAATATATTACATGCAGTTAATTTTTAAACTTGAAAACAAATAATACTGACCACGATGTGATGCTGACGATCACCTCTGAGCTCCCCAGTAGCAGGATCACTATACATCCTCCGATATACGTCGTACTCTATAATATCGGGGTGCTCGACAGCCTATAAGAATAAAAAATAAACTGTTAATATTTACAGTTATATAAAATATTTATAAATAATGTACGTACCAGATGCTGTCTATGAGTACTGAAAGAACAACTCCCAGCTCGATGAGTCACCTCCTGTCTCCCCCGATTCTGCCTCCCCACCGATGATCTCCTCTGAAAGGCACCACTCAACCAGTGCGCACATAATCCATCCCATACATGGGATGAAATGTACTCTGGTCAGTGTGCTCTACATGACTCCTCAAAATCTGACACTCATGCTTTATTCATCGCAGCTTTTCTTAAATTGTGCAAAAACTGAAGAAGGCGATCACGCATGACCACCTCCCATGCCTCGTGGATGGCGTCACACATGGTATCCTCGATCGGATACCATAAACCCTACAAATAAATCAAAATATCAAGTTAGAAATGAAATAATTTTCAAAATAAAAATTATTTATTTACGTACGTACCAACCAATGGCCGAACATGGCCTAATGCACATCAATGGGAATCTTCTCCCATGTGGTCCACGGCTGAGAGAAATAGTTGCGCAAAATAGCGCTGCCCTGTCCGACTGCTATATGCGGAAAACTGAAAAAATAATAAACATTTATTATGTGAATAGATTAATGAAATCTTAGTCAAATCCACAGGTTATCACACAGGTTATCACACCTCCGGGTGCGCGGATCAAACCCAAGACGTGGACGTCGCTCGGGGACGGGGTCAGGAATCATCAATCGTGCAAGACCGCGCCCCCTCCGCGTACTCCCTGGAGCGCCTGCAGGCTGAGGGTCATCTGCCAGCAACTCATCCGCATCGAAAGGCAGGTCAGCATCCGCCAACTCACGAAATGTGGCCTCGTCCATCTGAAACAGAAAATGTTAATGTTAGCAAATAATTTATAATTACTATTATATATACATATATACATATTATGATTGTATATAAATACCATGGAATGCTATCAGCGTTCATCTTCATCATCATCTTCATATATGTCAATGCCATCTTCATATTCCTCCTCAACATCATCGATATCCATTCGAGTTACAGTTGCTTCATCTCTTACCATTTCAAATTCATGTGTGACATCATTAACATCATCGTCATCACCGACTCTTAAATATGGGGTGTCGTCATCGATACTCATGTCTCTTTGTAAAAAAGATTTATTTTGAGTACTCTCTTGAAAAACTTCAATTCTTTGCACATCAGTGAAAGCACATTCACTTTGACTAAACTGATTGTCTCGAATTTTGATTTTTATTACACTCCACCAATCAGTCAATTCTCTTGATGTTGCATAGTACTTCGCGTAATAAAATTGATATGACTGTTGAGCCAATAAGAATGGTTCATTTACTACGAGAACACTTTTACATTTAATATCGTTGATTCCATGAGTCGGATGAACACGCACGCCTCTCTCTGTATCCAACCACCGACATTTGAACATGGTTATGTAATGTTGTCCAAGATAACAGAGTTCAATGATTTCATCAAGTATGCCATAAAAGTTAACTTCATTTTCTCGATGATGAGATCCTCTCAAGCTAACTCCACTGTTCATTGTTTTTTTCGATTCCCCATATGCATGTGTGTGGAATCGAAATCCATTCACCACATATGCATTATAAGTTTTAAAAAGTTTGGAAGGTGGGTTACTCAATACACACAGTCGTTTGTCAATTTTATCAGCATGTCGAGACACCTGAAAATTTGTGAAATAATTATCAATATAGTAAACTATACATTGAATGAGTTGCTAAAAGATAAAGAATTTATGTTACCAGTTTTTGAAACCACTGAGAGAAATGTTTCAGTCGATGTTCTTCGAGAGCAGCTGCTGTAATTTGTGGAATTTGTTTCTTGATATGATTATCATACAACCTATAAAAACCAAAGTTATTTACAGTAACATAAATGATAGAATAAGTGATATAAACACTTACAGTAAAACTGATGTCATCTCTTCACAGTTGAGCAGAACATATGTATGAGCTCTCTGATGTTCATCATCTGAAAGCCAGCGTTCATAAACTCCACCAAAACCAAGCTCTGACTGGTTGAAAACAGATAATTGATTGTCGATTTCATCAATATTCCTCTCGTTCCGTCCCATTCGGTTGTGTTTTGAAGGATACTCAGATTTAAAATAATGGGAGCAGAAAAAAGATATTTCCTCTTGCAAATAAGCTTCTGCAATAGATTCTTCAACAGATGCTTTGTTACGTACTTTTCTTTTCAATTTTTGCATGCATCTTTTAAATGGGTACATCCATCGAAACTGTACCGGACCTCCACATTTGGCTTCATATGGCAAATGTAACATCAAATGTTCCATTGAGTCGAAGAAAGACGGTGGAAATATTTTTTACAGTTTACATATAATTACAACAACATCTTTTTCAAGTTTTCCTAGAGCATCATAATCTGCCGTTGCCGCACAAATTTCCCGAAAAAAAAGAGACATGTCAGTTATGGAATCCCAAATTACAGAATTCAACAGACCTCTTAATCCAATGGGTAGAAGTCTCTCCATTATAACATGCCAATCATGACTTTTTAATCCAGTAATATGACCATTCTTTACACATCTACCCAAATTGAAATCACATCCATCTGGAAGTCTCAAATCTGCAATCCACTGACAAAATAATAAACAGTTTTCTTTAGACAATGTATAAGCTGCTTTTGGTTTCAGTAACCTTTCTGTTCTGACATTCTCAAAGAGTTCCAATTCTGGATGCCTGCAAATTTGGGCAAGATCTAAACGTGAATTTACATTGGCTTTGCTCTTTCCTAGCGTATCCAAAACTGTATGAAACAAATTATCAAAACAGTTCTTCTCAATATGCATGACATCCAACATGTGGCGGATCAACAAATCAGACCAATATGGAAAATCCCAAAATATGCTACGTTTAATCCAATTGTGTTCTTTCCCAAATCCAGAAATTTTCTTTTGGTTTATTGTGGGACCAAAAGTGATGGGAGGTAATGAAAATACAACTGATTTTAACTCTGCACCTGATAGCATTTTTGGAGGTCCATCCATTTCAACTGTTCCTTTTCTGAAATGAGATCTGTTTCTGCGAAAAGGATGATCAGCTGGAAGAAATCTGCGATGATAGTCAAAATAACAAGGTTTCTTTCCATGAATGAGCATAAATGCTTTGTTCTCTCCCAGACATTAAGGACATGATTTCTGACCATGTGTACTCCAGCCAGATAACATCCCATAAGCCGGGAAGTCACTTATTGTCCACATCAATGCTGCTCTCAGTATGAAATTCTGTTTCGTTGCAACATCGTATGTACTGACACCAGTACTCCACAATAAATTTAATTCATCAATCAATAGATTCAAATAAACATCAATATTTTTCTTCGGATGTCCTGGAATTAGTAAAGTCAAAAAGATATATGGCTCCTTCATCAACATCCATGGAGGTAAATTTTACGGAGTTAAAAAAACAGGCCAACATGAATATTGACTACCATAAGATCCAAACGGACAGAAACCATCAGTGGAAAGGCCCAGTCGAACATTTCTAGCTTCTAAAGCAAAGGATGGATGCACTCTATCAAAATGTTTCCATGAATCACCATCGGCTGGATGATTCAAGCTTTTATCGGTTGAAATATTCTCTTTATGCCATGACATCATTGTCGTTGTATTCTTAGACATGAATAAACGCTGAAGTCTGGATATAAGCGGAAAATATCTCAACTATTTTACAGGAATCAAACCAGACTTCCCGTGTTTTCCTTCTTTATATCTCAGTTGCCCACATGTGGGACAACTATCCAACGACTCATTTTTCCCAGAATATAAAATGCAGTCATTTGAACATGCATGAATCTTCTGACAAGTAAGTCCCAAATTTCGAACCAGCCTCTTACTTTCATAGTAATTTGCAGGTAAAACATTTCCTTCGGGTAACAGTGTTTTCAGCAAAGAAAATATCTGGTCAAAACAGGTGTTTGACATTCCGTTATCTGATTTGATAGCCATAAATTTTTCAACTGCTTCTAATTTTCTCATCTTGCAGCCAGGATATAATGCATCCTCAGCAGACTTCAACAACTCATAAAATTCAGACGGTACCAACTCAGGATTTGAAGCTATATCAGCCGGAGTTTCTGTATGTTGAACAGATGAACCTGCAACATCATGTACTAAATCTTGAAACTGGGATGGATCCGGAATCAAGTTGGTATCACCTGCTCTGGAACTACGTTCACCGTGTTGATAGCAAAAAACATAATCTGCTTGAAAACCAAAACGCAAGAGATGTTCCCCCACTTTGTCAAACGTGTCAAACGTTCTCAATGCACATTTTCTACAAGGGCATTTTATTTTTCCTTCTAAAACAAATTCTGGATTTGATGCCGCAAATGATAAAAAAATCTCCACACCCTCTATATATACTGGATTTAAACCAGAACCATTTGCATTTCTACGTTGATTTATCCATATGCGGTCATCTAATAATGACTGTTGACGACCTTGTTGTTCTATATTTTTCTATCAAATATAAAAGCATTACTGATTTTGAATAATTTGTTAGAAAAAACACTCAAGAAAGGATTGAATATATTGAGAATAAAGCAAAACTTGTTACAAATATTGATAATTTTAATATTATATTGATTTTTTATTTTTTTTAATAATACTAATATAATTTTTTCATAAATATTAATTATATAATAATAACATTATTACATTATTAGTATATTTTATTATTAATATTAAAATAATATAATTTTCTATATTATATACAATTCTCCTTTCATCTGTGTGTTTAACATTCTGTCTCCACATGTAATATTGACATTCACTTTCACCTCTCCATTGGCGAGTAGGTTGATAATTTTGAAAAAGAATGCCAATATTACATGTGGAGACAGAAAACACACAGAAAAAAAGAGAATTGTATATTATATAGAAAATTATATTATTTTAATATTAATAATAAAATATACAAATAATGTAATAATGTAATTATTCCTAATTATTACTAATTATTGGTAATTATTCATAATTATTACTAATTATTGGTAATTATTACTAATTGTTGGTAATTATTACTAATTATTCCTAATTATTGGTAATTATTACTAATTATTGGTAATTATTACTAATTATTGGTAATTATTACTAATTATTGGTAATTATTACTAATTATTGGTAATTATTACTAATTATTGTTAATTATTACTAATTATTGGTAATTATTACTAATTATTCCTAATTATTAATAATTATTGCTAAATATTGCTAATTATTGCTAATTATTTCTAATTATTGCTAATTATTACTAATTATTGGCAATTATTGATAATTATTGGCAATTATTGGTAATTATTGGCAATTATTGGTAATTATTGGTAATTATTGGTAATTATTGGTAATTATTGGTAATTATTGGTAATTATTGGTAATTATTGGTAATTATTGGTAATTATTGGTAATTATTGGTAATTAATGGTAATTAATGGTAATTATTCCTAATTAGTACTAATTAGTACTAATTATTCCTAATTAGTACTAATTATTGCTAATTATTACTAATTATTGCTAATTATTACTAATTATAGCTAATTATTACTAATTATTGCTAATTATTACTAATTAATACTAATTATTGGTAATTAATACTAATTATTGGTAATTAATACTAATTATTGGCAATTAATACTAATTATTGGTAATTAATACTAATTATTGGTAATTAATACTAATTATTACTAATTATTGGTAATTAATACTAATTATTGGTAATCAATACTAATTAATACTAATTATTGGTAATTAATACTAATTATTCCTAATTATTGGTAATTATTCCTAATTATTGGTAATTACTGGTAATTACTGGTAATTACTGGTAATTACCGGTAATTATTCCTAATTATTACTAATTATTACTAATTATTGGTAATTATTACTAATTATTACTAATTATTACTAATTATTACTAATTATTACTAATTATTACTAATTATTACTAATTATTTCTAATTATTACTAATTATTACTAATTATTACTAATTATTACTAATTATTACTAATTATAACTAATTATTACTAATTATTACAAATTATTTCTAATTATTACTAATTATTACTAATTATTACTAATTATTACTAATTATTTCTAATTATTCCTAATTATTCCTAATTATTGGTAATTATTCCTAATTACTGGTAATTATTCCTAATTATTGGTAATTATTCCTAATTATTACTAATTATTACTAATTATTACTAATTATTACTAATTATTACTAATTATTACTAATTATTACTAATTATTACTAATTATTACTAATTATTACTAATTATTACTAATTATTACTAATTATTACTAATTATTCCTAATTATTCCTAATTATTCCTAATTATTCCTAATTATTCCTAATTATTCCTAATTATTCCTAATTATTCCTAATTATTCCTAATTATTCCTAATTATTCTTAATTATTCTTAATTATTCCTAATTATTCCTAATTATTCCTAATTATTCCTAATTATTCCTAATTATTCCTAATTATTCCTAATTATTCCTAATTATTACTAATTATTACTAATTATTAATAATTATTACTAATTATTACTAATTATTACTAATTATTTCTAATTATTCCTAATTATTACTAATTATTCCTAATTATTCCTAATTATTCCTAATTATTCCTAATTATTCCCAATTATTCCTAATTATTCCTAATTATTCCTAATTATTCCTAATTATTGGTAATTATTCCTAATTATTACTAATTATTACTAATTATTCCTAATTATTATTCCTAATTATTCCTAATTATTCCTAATTATTCCTAATTATTCCTAATTATTCCTAATTATTCCTAATTATTACTAATTATTACTAATTATTACAAATTATTACTAATTATTGATAATTATTACTAATTATTACTAATTATTGGTAATTATTACTAATTATTACTAATTATTCTTAATTATTGATAATTACTGATAATTGTTCCTAATTATTAGTAATTAAATGAATAATTATCAATAATTAGAAATAATTACCAATAATTACAAATAATAACATTATTAATATATTTTATTATTAATATTAAAATAATATAATTTTCTAATTTATATACAATTCTCCTTTCATCTGTGCGTTTTCTATCTCCACATACAAATAATACATGTGAAGACAGCAAACACACAGATGAAAAAAGAATTGTATATATATAAAAAATTATATTATTTTAATATTAATAATAAAATAAACTAATAATGTAATAATGTTATTACCTAATTATTGGTATTTATTACTAATTATTAATATTTATTCTTAATTATTAAATTTTTTTACTAATTATTCCTAATTACCATTAACTATAAACAATACTAATAATTTAAATTTATTAAGTAATAAAACAATGTAAACATAATTAAATTACAACTAATTAATAATAATTGAAACTAATAAAAAATTAAAAATAAATAAAAATTTAAAATGAACATAAATACCTTGAAAATTGATCTGCTCTAATCGTTCTTCAAAACTTTAATATCAGCTCCGGAGAAAAAAATTAAACTGGAGAAAAACTCAACTCTAGAAATATAATCTTGAGAGAAGGAGAAGATAAGAAATGAGAATGAAATGAAAAAAACGGATGGGGGTATTTATAGGTTAGATTATTTGCGACGGGATTTGCGACGGGTATCCCGCCGCAAATAGTATTATTTGCGACGGTGCCCGTCGTAAATACCTTAGACAACATTTATTACGGTCAACCGGTAAATAGTTATTTGCGACGGGACCCGTCGCAAATAACCACCTGCCGACATACTATTTGCAACGGTGGAATATACCCGTCACAAATACCTTTTACCGCCGCCGGTTATTTGCGACGGGAATATTCCTCCGTCACAAATAAGTTTCCCGCGATTTGGCGCGCAAACCGCGCCAGTCCTTTTGCGACGGGGAAAGCTGTCCCGTCGCAAAAGGCTACTTATTTGCGACGGGCAAATAATCCCGTCGCAAATAAGTTTTTCACGGGACTATTTGTGACGAGATTAAATCTCGTCGCAAATAACCCGTCGCAAATGCCCTTTTTTCCCGTAGTGTTGAGAGTATGTTTATGATGTCCCAAATTATTCATTCCCTCATTATGAGATTAGTATTTTATAGTCCATGTGATTATTTGGCTAATATTTTATCCATGATTATTTTCTATTATGGAATTATTTATTCAGATATTATTTGTACCATATTATACTCAAGATTATGTTTTAATGATATGTGTTCTTTTTAGTTATTCACTATTCCATATTATTTATGCTTACATTGTATTACCTACCCTTACTGAGCATCAAAGCTCACCCATTTCTTATGTTTTCTTTTCCCTAGGTTATGAAGAAAAAACATTGAAGAATATTTCATGTAATGTCCTAGAAATTCCGTATTTTTTTAATTATATAGTATTATTACAAGACCGAAAAATCTAACAGCGCACGATTCCAATGCCCGGAGCGTCCGGAATGATCTGTCGAAGTTTTATTACGCTTTAGTTAGTGCGCGTAAGCAGTTTTCCTAAAAAAGTGGAATAAATATTAAAGGGTAACACATATCAGATATCCGAGAGCACCGTTGATTACAGAATGGCGGGGTTACCCTAGACACGATATAAGTTTAGTCGGTGTAGACCTCCTCTACGAAAACCCAAAAATGGCATAATCGTAAATAAAATAATTAAATAAATTATTTTATTTTTCAAATGATTATAACTCATCAAAGGTGACTTGGATAGAAATTCTGAGACCACCTTTGAACTCGTTAGGGTATTCTCTATTTAAGAAGATACTAACATTGGTCGGTGCAGGCCACCAGTGAAAGTTAGTTTTTTGTCATAAATAAAATAATTAAGTGACAAGTATTTTATTGTAAAATCTATAACTTTCAAAAGGTAACTCGGATTGGAAATCCAAGAGTACTGTTGGGTTCATTGGGGGGGGGGGGTGTTTCACTTAGGAAAATCCTAACCTCTACCGGAGTGGGTCGAGGGTGACTGTAAATAATTTTCCGAACTTTTTTTCTGGTATGTTCAGTAAACGTGAAAGCAGCGTTTTATAACATTTGAACCGGTGCTTAGAATTGAAATATGAGGGTACCATTGAACTCGTAGCACCAATATTCTCTTAAGGATACCTTCACATTGATCATAGTGGGTTGAGGGAGAAGTTAGTTTTTCAGATTTTTGTGGGAGAGTTAAAAGAATAAAAATAAATTAAAGAACAACATTTATTTTATTTTTAAAACCTCTCATTTGATTTTTAGTGGTGGGGACCAACTGACCTAAAACCCCCCAATTTAAATTCAAATTTGGGGACCACCTAACCCTTGAACTCCCCTTTTAATAGGAGAAAACTCTTGGTTTTCCTACCATTGATGTGCCAACTCAATTAGTTTATTTAATAAACTTATTTGGCACTTCACCATTTGGTTAAAGGATTTTTGGAAAAAAGGAGATCTCTGGAGAACTTGGAAGGAGATTCTTTAATGAATAATATCCACTACAATGAAGAGAGACTTCCGGAATCTAGGAACGAGGAACCGACATGGAGCCTCTTGCGGGAGTGACGAACGCCGATGTCCTCTTCAACAACTTCATCTTCCTCCCCGCATTGTCTCCAAGAAACGAGGATGGGGTTTTTATATATGTTTGAATTTGTTTTATTGATTCTTCATATCCTAAATTTACGAAGATGATGGACAAACGAACATGGCTATCATCCCGCACATAAACTATGCTCCTCTTTCTTTTTATTCTTCACGCGTTCTTCATGCATTCTTTAACGCCTAATATTTATTAGCGCTGGAAACACATAGTTTTGCTGAGTGCGATATATAGACGTGAATCCCTCGACGCGAGGATCACAAATATGCGATCGTTTAATTTTTTGGGCTTGGAACAAAGCCGTAAAGGCTCGCAGAAGGAGGCAACCAAATATTTATTGATGCTGGAAATGCAATATTCTATTGAGCGTGACACATGGATGTGGAGCCCTCGACCCCGGGATCGCGAATATGCAATCATTATATTTTTTGGGTTTAGAATGAAGATGTGGCGGCCCACCGAAGGTGCGACGTGCCAGTGTGGTTTCTAGTGTGTGTTCAGAGCATAGCTCCGGGTGAGGTAGACGGTGCGACGTGCGGTGGTAGAGGACATCTAGGAGGCAACGTCCAGGTAGTGCAGCAGTCTGGAGGTGTCATGGCTCGGGTAGCCGGAGGTGGTGGCAGCGGTTTGGTCATGTGGAAGAAGGAAAAATCGTGAATGAAGATGGAATTAGATTGGAGAGGGAAACCTAAATATTTTGATAGATATATTAAAAATGAATATAAGGTGCCAATTAAGAGGGATGCATGCTCAAATTGAAAAAAAGGGAGATGCAAGGTAATACATGGAAGGATTAAAACAAAATAGTAATAATAATATTAAAATATTATTATTTTAATTTTTTTTGGGAAAACCGTGTTTTGACCGTAACTTCTTCGTGCGAACTCATTTTCATGAGCCGTTGGCAGCAATATGACCCTAACTTTGAGACATAAATTATGTGTCCAATATTGGATTTATTTTTTGGGTTTTTGGATCGGGTACCCAAAACTTTCAAATAATAATAATATATTATTATTAAATCTTCGACCATCCATAACTCATGCGTGTGACATCCAAATGACTTAATGTAAGTGGCGAAGTGATCCTGAAATTAAGACGGTCGATTTAAGTCTAATTTTGAATATTAAATTCTGGTTCGTGGCTCGGGTCCATGAAACACCCAATAATAATAATAATAATAATAATAATAATAATAATAATAATATGAGATCTTGTATTCGACATATCTCCGTCATACGGTGTCGAAATGACGAACCGTCTGCGGCACCAGAAACCTTGGATTGAGATATTCCTTTTGGTATACCCAATTGGAGTTTTTAATAGGGATGGGGTATGGTTGGGTTGTATCAAGAAAAAATCCAACTGGGCCCTCAGGACTAAAAGGCTAATAACTCACATATTGGGCATCTGGTTGACGCACTGTCTGTTGCATTAAGACACCTATGACATGGTGGTACTTTGAGATACTTCTTCAGGGGACATATTGGCAGTTGGATAATCAACCAGTGGCTTGGGGATAAGACTCTCTTGGAGATGATCAAGCCTAGTGCGGAAACCCAGTAGCTGGTTGTGACGAGAAGAGTGTCTCCTAGCGATCCTGTATGAGTCAGCTCCCAGCGATCCTGTGTGGGTCAGATCTAGTGATCCTGTGTGTGTTAGCTCTAGAGATTTGGTGTGGTTCAGCTCCAAGAAATCATGTGTGGGTCAGCTCTAGCGATCCTGTGTGGGTCAGCTCTGAGTGATCCTATGTGGGTTAACTCCAGCGATCATGTGTGGGTCAGCTCCCAATGATCATGTGTGGGTCATCTCCTAGCGATCGTGTGTGGGTCAGCTCCAACGATCTTGTATGGGTCATCTCCTAGTGATCCTGTGTGGGTCAACTCTAGTGATCCTCTGTGGTTTAGCTCCTAGCGATCCTATATGGTTCGTCTCCAGCAATCCTGTATGGGTCAAATCCTAGCGATCCTGTGTGGGTCGGCTCTGAGCGATCCTATGTGGGTCAGCTCCAAGAATCCTGTGTGGGTAAACTCCTAGGTATCTTGTGTGGGTCAGCTCCGAGTGATCCTGTGTGGGTCAACTCTAGCAATCCTATGTGGGTCAGCTCCCAAGGATCCTATGTGGGTCATCTCCTAGCGATCCTATGTGGATCAGCTCCAACGATCCAGTGTGGGTCAGCTCCTAGAGATTCTATGCAGGTCAGCAGTAGAGCCTCTTAACATAGTAAGATTATTCAGTAGATATAACTAATCATCTCTACCACCGTACCTAAGTTATACCTATTTTGAGCTGAGTTCGTACCTTTGTGGTACTTTCCTTCATGGTAATACCTTGGTGGTATTATTCTGTGTGGCATACCTATGTGGTACTTACCTTCGTGGTTTTCCTTCCTTTGTGGAATATTTGAGCTTTGGGATTTTGGGTTGGACCCTGTGTTTCCTCATGATTGAGATGGGTATACTTGATAACTTAGGTATATGTATGGGAATGTACATAAGTAGGGTTGAAAATTGACTTCACAATTTTAGGTTTATCCTTGGTAAATTTTGTGAGACCTTTAGGGTATCAGGGTCCATACTGTGTATTTTTATACTCACCATTGCACGGGCTATACCCACACATTGTTTTGTTTGGTGCAGATGATGAACAACATTGATCGAGACTGAGGGTTCCAGGAATGGACGGATCCCAGAGGTGGACCATACGATGAGTCGGTACACAAAGGAGGCAGACAGACATGGAGTGTTGAGGAGGTTATCTTTACCTACCCTTCAGGTAGGAACCTCAATGGATGACCCATTATTTGTCTTCCTTTTAGCTCCAGTTTACATATACTTTAATTTTCTTGAACTTTCCAGTTGGGATTGTATTTTGGCTCCTTCTTCTTACTTAGTTTTCCTGAGTTTGTATCTTTTTGTGTGCTTTGTTGCATGTGTTTATAGGTAATAAAGGCAATACCTTTCCAGTTTTAGGAAATACGCCTTCGGTGCTAGTCGCCAGCCCCTAGCCTATGGAGGGCGGGCTTCGGGTAGTCACGGCACAGGCCCCAGGGGATGGGTCGTGATATTTCAAGGATGTAGTTCATTTCATTTTATAGTGTACCATGTTTTATTATCTTTTCCCAATGTATTATGGGTATCATAAATGCAATCTGGTCATCCAAGACTGCTAAACTAAGTGGTCCTTCGAGATTTGGTTCCTTGTAATCCTACCAATGTAAAAAAATAATGCACCGAATCTAGGATTCTGGGGTCAGGGTATTATAAATTCATTTTTCCCTTTTTAGTATGCTTATTAAAAAGAGATCCCAAAGGCGGGAATGTATAGTTCCTTTATATGAAGTCAATTTTGTATTCTTGGGATCATTTTTGGTATCTAGAGATAAATTCAGTGTGGTGGGTCCTGTTGAACCTATCTCTTTCAATGACATGCTTACAGGGGTGGTGAGACTAGTTCATGCTTGTTCTCCTAGAATTTATCAAATCATAGTGGGAATCTAGTGTGTAGATCACATGTATGGGTTTCTGATTGTCAAATATTTGGTGGAATTACTGAGGGAGGTGATGAAATATCATAAATAAAATTTGGTGTCTTTCTTCAGACAAGATAAACAACCTTTGGATTTATTCAAAAACTTTTTTCTTATTAGGGTCTCAATTATCAAGCTGTGATATCAGTTTTATCTAAGTTTTCATTTTTAATTTAATTTCTCTCATGGGATGAATTTTAGGGCTTGGGCAAGGGATGGGAGAAACTGTGGTTCCTGGAGCATCTCACTTTCTTAATGGTCTCGGGATACTCACTAGGGGAAGTAATTAAGCTTGGAGGTAGAGTGGGTCAAGTTTTCAAGGATACCTCTACCCCTTTAGAATCTGGCATAGATGCAGCATATGGTTAATGTGTTTAGGAGGTTTGTGTGCTTGGATGGTGGGACATGTTGTATGTAGTCAATAAATTCTCCCAGTTTTTTTGTCAAAACAGACATGAAATTGAAGTTTTTGTCCAAAGTACTCCTCAGGGGCAGTGAGGGTTCCTCATGGTGGAAATGGTGTTTTACCTAGAGACACCTTAGTTTTTTACTCAATTATTCTATAAGGGTAAATCAATGTATTTCTATAGGTAGAGGCATCAACCTAGATTTTTTTCTGAGCTGGTATCTTCTCCGGTTCCTAGATTGGTGGACCTGTCAGTGGGTGAATCTAAAATAGTGATAATTTAGTGTGTACCAGTGGATCATGTGGATGGTTAAGACATTTTGGATCCCTAGGAGGAAGTATTTATAGATTTGGGATCACTGGAGATGTTATAGGTGGCTCATATTTCCAGGAATGGGCTTCCTTCTGATCTATTAAATTCAAATATAGACAACTTGTTTCTTGTGACCTATTTTGAGTTGAAAAAATTTAATACTCTATCAGAATTGGTGTATGACTTGCATGTAGACCAATGGAATATGGGGTTTATTCCCATACATGATTCAATTGGTTCCTTGAAAGTGGTGGTGTGTCCTTATAATGATCTAGTTGAGTTTCATAACCCATTAGTGGTTGGTTCAAGTTCATAGAGGCAAGATCCCGATTCTCTTAATGAGATGGTGAATAATGTCATTTTGAGTGAAGTTATTATAGTATGATTACTGATAGTGGGTGTGAGGGTTTTAATAATATAAGTTGTTTTGGATGACAATTTTATGTTTTAAGCTTCTCTAGTGAATACTTCATCATCTAGAAATGTCTTTATCGAGTATTTAGTGGATCCACGAGGTGACCTGGTGTGTTTCCCAAACCATTTCACAGTTCTAGAGGAATCATAAAATTCTGAGGAAGTCCTGGAAACACCTAGGCCCAAGGGGGAATCTATTAGGAAGGTATTTATGATTCTAGTGGACTGCAGGCCAATAATGTATGCATGAGGTAAAGAAGCTAGCTTTGTCAACATGGGGTGAATATGATCCCTCCCTTAGGATGAAAAGTGATCACCCATGTTCAACAATGAAACATATCATGGTTTGGAATATAGGATGCTTGGGTGTGAGGGATAAAATCACTTGAATATTTAATGAATTTTATAGTTTACACGTATCTATTCTTGGAATTATTAAACCTAAAAAAGAGCTGATGATATTCACATCTTTGTTAAACATATCGGTGTTATGTATTCCTTGAAAGTTATTTCATGGAAATAGTATATTTGGACTTTCTAGGAGCAACGAATTAATGTGGGTTATATAGATTCCTCCTCAGAACATGTTTCTACAATAGTTATTGTGGGGGGACCCAAAATTATTTTTACTTTTCTATATGAAAATTGTAATTCCAATGAATGGAATGAATTGTGTCCCAAACAATTCAAATTCCAGTCAGTGAACTAGGAATAGTTTTTTAATGTTGATTTTATCACAATTACAGATTCTAAAGAGAAGAAAGAAGGCATGTTTTTTTCTAGCACACCCATTTAGGACTTTAGATCCTTTATGGAATTTTAGGGGCTGATTGATCTTTGATTTACAAGTAGAAAATTGACCTGGTGTAACAGTAGGAAAGGAAGCAGACATATCTAGAGTAGATTGAATCAGTGTCTTGGAAATCTTCAATGTTTGGATTCCTTCCCACATACATCAGTTAACCATATTACTAAAACTTTGTACAAAAACTCTCTATCGATTGAAAATATCAAGAGGGAGAAAAGAAGTATAGAATGAATCATTTATTCTAGTAGCTAGTTGAGAGAGGAATATTTCATGAAAATGATTAGTAACTCCTAGAATCAGCCATTTGGTCAGTATTCATGGGTAGGATTATCAACCCATCTTAATCATCTAAGAAATGAGCTTTAGGAATATATTGGGAGAATATATAAATGTGATACCATTTTGGGATGAATTCAAGATGATATTAAATGACTTTAGATGAGGCTTTAATAGTATTGGAATGATTAAATTTTTGTTTTCCTGAATGATAAGAAAATTCAATTAGATGAGAAAATGCTAGAAGTGGAGAGTGTGTGTATGGAGAAATCATGGGAAACTTGGTTTAGGGAGGGAGATCAAAACTTGAAATATTTTTAGGCTAACATCAAGGAAAGGAAGGGGTTGTAGGAACCTAGTTTTTTCTATTAGGTATGGATCTTTTTAATTTCCGATTTAATCTCTTGTAAAGTTCTCTTTTATCTTAGAACCTATTGTAGGGCCCATGGGTTGGTTAGGTTGTTTTTGGAAAATAAGGAAAAAGGTGATGAAGGATGCCTACCGGATAAATACATGACATGTAATGGCCTGGGCAAGAAGGTTCTTGATGTGTAAATGGATTTTCCTAGAAGGGTAATCCCAAACATTACATGACGTGTAAAACATTTACACTCTATGTAAATATAGAAAATTATTTTAAATGGGTAGACACATTTTTTTACTCACACCAATTTTCATTCTTTCTCTCCCATGCACAGAAGGTCCACCATTTGAGCTCGCTTGAATCCCTAAGCTATGTTATTGGAACTTTCAATCCAACCTCCATTTAGTGATCTGTCTATCACATTGGATAGCCACCAGTAAGATCTCTATTCATATTGTTCTTTTTTCATTTTTATTTCTCTCAAATACACTATCTTTATGAAGGTTCATATGCCCTATTTTTATGGTGTTGTTCAATTCTTCATTTTTCATTGTATCCAGGAAAAACTAATAGATGATACTAGACAAGGAGAGTTCTATAGTATCTATTTAGATGGTCTATGAATTATCCTTAAGTATCACCATTTCATAAACTACCATCATTGTGTGAATGCCAGTTCCACAAGGTGTTTCTTATTTTATTCATATTCCACACTTACAATCATCATTCCCAAATTACAGATCCTTGTTCATAATTGGTCGTTGTTTAATTGGTGGTTATGACCTCAATTCCATTCAGCCCAAGTAGGGTGTGCTCTTTATTTTACCTTTAGTGTATTTTTAGGAATATATTCACCCCCGTTTGAGTGTTCTATAACATAGACTTGATAAAGGTAAGTGTTTTAATTAAAATAATTAATTGTTAATAGCTTTCACATGTATATTTATAAATTTAACCATTTAAGGTATGTGTTTCAATAAATTAATGAACTATTAAAATTTTAAATGGTAAGTATATTTATAGACATCCCTTGGACAAGTTAAATATAATTGAATTGTATATGGTTACATTTACTTCTCCTGCCTTATCATGACTATGAAAGGTATAGGAATGGACGTAATAAATCAATATGTAATCAATGTAATTAAAAGTTTCATGTCCTTTTTATACCTTGTCATATTAATGAAAATTAATGAAATGAACCAATTGAATAATTAAAAGGCATGATTATTACATGTACTTAAATAAATAATGAATTATGTATAAGGTTACTATTTCATAAATAATGTTTTATCTTTATAATAGTGTATTGACTTGATATAGCCTTGGATTCCCAAGGGAATGCCTTGAGCACCCTGAGCACACCATTCCAATTTGAGGAGATGGTTTCTAAGGGAGATGACCACTCTAGAACATGGTCCTTATCTACTAGAGGATTCTCAGCAAGATGTTTTAGGACCCATTAACTATATTTTAAGATTATTGGGATGACTTGGATACACTTATTAGGTCCATATTGATGTCTTCATACATGTGGTTTGATGGATTCACCCTATTGGGCCCATTCATGGCCCATTCATGTGTAGCCCATGGTTACCTTATATGAGTTCCTTAGATGTCGTTAGAATCATTTATAGTGGAATTATTTGGGTGATACCTATTGGATTACACTCAGAACCCTTATTTCTAGAATGCATGTTATTATTGAGTTGGCTCAACTCATGAGGTCAAGGATTTCTTGGTTTCTCCTTGGATCCTCTTTCATTATTATCATCATTATGGGATGCCTTGGTTGCACCTTGGATCCTCATACATTACCTATATCATATACATTATGATTGAAACTTACCATAAATTGGAACATAATTAATTAAATGATACATGTCCAGACACCAGATGAGGATGAAATAGGTCTGGGATGTTTATATTATAGAACATCTTTACTTTTATATATACCTACAAACTATTTCCTTTTATATTCGTAGTATGGATGGTATAGTCACCATTGGTGATGGTCTAATGAGATTTATCTCACACCCTATCTAGGCCTACATTGGTACCCAAAAATATTATATGTATGCATGTGTTGATATGGGGAAGCATCCCGTTTTGGGCACCTATCTTGCTTTCTTATTTTAGGTTGGGTGCTTGGTAGCAGATGACTGAGCCAGAGGTTGGTATGCTTAGATTGTTTTTGGATTTTTTGATTGTTTTGTATTTATTGTATTTCATGTTTCCACTTATACATTTTTTCTAGTTTTGTAGAGACAATACACGACAATATGATTTTGTAAATGATCCATTTTACAGGCTTCAATTATTATTTTATACTTGGATTTTTATCTTTATTTGCACAACTTATCCTTTATTGTAGTACTTTTTCTATTTATATGTTATTATATCTCTAATTTTACACACTATAAGATGATGAAATAGTGTCCCCATGGAAACAACCAAGCTATATTTGCAAGTTGGTATCCACTAGAATACGAGGAGGCACACTTGTGGCCATGTGGCCCACCGGCTTGGGGAACCTCTGAGTGGAACCCATGTCAGTACATCACAAAGTAGTATTAGAGGTTTTCCTTTTCTTATTTTTTGAGAAATATGGATAGGATATTATAACATGTTGGAAATTTGTTTTAAGCCATGCCTTAGAGTATTTGACCCATGTTCGGGAGAAATACCATGTTTCCTAGGGATAAGAAATTTATGTTTTGCATTTTTATTATTATAATTGATATACTTTCACCATGGGTGATGTACTTCAATTGGGGTATTTAATATGCATTATGGATATTTTACCTTGTCCTGGTATGATAAGGATCATTGTTACCTGCATCATTTTAGGCAGTTAGAATTCACCTACCATGCATAGACCATTCCATATAGGTGAATTCGACTGCTTTCATTACTTGTGTTTCCTATGATTTTTGTGGGATCCATGGTTGTTATATATTATTGTACTACTATAATTTTACTACAAGGTAGATAATTGGTTATTTAAAGTGTCATCATCAATATAAATATTGTTTTATTTTATAGGTTGATGGTGGCATCTTAAATACATAGTTTCTATCCATATCATCTATGTAACTATAGTTACATGAGATAGTATTTGGATATGATTAAGTGAATAATAGTTTCAATCCATGAGGTTTATCGGCCCTCATGAATTGGAATGGGTAATTAACTGAGTCGATCCATTGTACGTCACTCACTACATTCTAAGACCGAATTTAAGATAGCTTATTGAAAACTAAATGGGTTTTACATTTAGTTATAAAGTGTATGTGACTTTATTAGTCAGGAATGATAATCAATTTAATCAAACCTTGATATATGTATCAAATAAAAGAAAAAATTAAAATGAAAATCTTGACTTATAAAATAAAATTATTTCCAGTAAATGAAGAGGCAATGTGAAGTTGACCCTTCACCTACTAGAACCTCTGTAAATTAAATTCAAACACTTGAAAATACCACGTTCTTATAAGTGGGTATTTGGGGCAGTATACCTTGGGTACTTATACCTTATTGTTATTATAGTATTCCTCTAGCTATTATATCTATTTTAAAATATTTTTATGAGGTGTTTACTTTGGATCTGTAGATTTATGCCACCACATCATCCTCGTGTCATGCACCAAGAGGGTGGAGATGACCATGATTTAGTGATGGCTTGTCTTGAGCCGCCAGTCTTTCTTCCACGAGTTCAAATTGATGCACTTTATATTATAACCGAACATGGAACTAATGCTCAGCTTTGAGAGAGTTTACGATGTCTGATTCAATCCTTGCGAGGTGTTACAAAACCTGCATATACTATGGCTGGCCAGACTCGTGATTTACTGCAAAATCATCCTCCCATATTCTCAGGGGATGGAGATCCTCATGTTTCCAAGTCTTGTTTGGAGGTCATTATTTATATATTCGATCATCTAGAGATTTCTCTACAGGGGAGTTTCACGCTTTCCAACTACATATTGCGTGATTCATCCAAGCATTGGTTGGATGTGATTACTCAGGATAGTCTTCACCATGGAATAGTCTAGTAAGACTTATATATCATATTTTATGATTACTTTTCTCCCAGACACTGAGAGATGACCAAGCATGAGAGTTCATGAACCTAGGGCAGGTTTCTATATTTTTATGGACTATTTAGAATGTTTTAAGATGTTTCATTTCTTAGAAGTACTTCTATCTTGGGATGAGATATCACAATAACAACTATCAATGATGGGATAAAGTATTCCATACTCTCATAGGTGAATGTTTTTCACCTACCTACCTTTTTATGAAATACTAAATAAAGCTATTATCACTGAGGACATCCATAGAGAAGCCGATAATATGGACACAAATGTTTTGTGTTAGGAGATGGAAATGATTCTTCTGGTAGTAGGAAGTGAAACCTCAAGGTTTCTCATTAGAGAAGTGGTGGATAGAATATCCACACTGGATGATCCGTTATATTCCATCAGTATGGAAGGTAGGGGAATTTGAATCCTAAGTGTGATATAGACCCTATGTGGTTCCATGATTTCAATCATATGGGGGAATATTCAAGGATTCTATCAAATATTTCCATTCATTTCTAGTGGAAGAGGGTCCGCACCAACTCTACCTTTATAAGAGGTATCATTTATTCCATTTTAGGAAGAAATTTGGAGTAGCACTAACGGGATATTATAAGGGGAGGTCATGGTTGGGGTAGCCTAAATTCTGATTATTAGCATCGGCAAAGTGAACTTTCTCATGGTATTCCAGCTATAGCATAGGTCCATTGACCATGTTAGTTGCATGAATTATAACTGATACCTGAGGATTAGAGTTTCGTACCTTCTAAAACACATATTAATTTTATAATAGCCTCCACTATTGTATCTTCTCTATTCAATATTGGTTCTTATCATTCCTTTATCTCCTTATCGACTGTGGAAAGTCTCAGGCTTGAAATTCAGAACTACTTTGGTGTGATGACCCTGGACACACCATTTGGGAGTGTGGTTAGAGGGAATACACTAATGCAGGGACTACCCATTGAGGTAGAAAGTTATCCATTATTATGGGACCCCTTCATACTCAATATTAATGGTTTTGATGTCATTGTATGAATGAATTGTTTTTTTCCATATCAATCCTATTAGGAATACTATATCTGCAGGGTGTTGTTTACATCACAATATATTGTAAGTTATATTAACAAGGGTTAGTGGAATGTCTTGGTCGGTAGAGCTGGACTATAGAATCATGGTCTAGGTGGAGTGACCACCCAAATTACTAGTATTTTTATGGAGAAATATGGAATATATATGATTTATTTTACTCCCATAGTAGATAATTTTAGGGATGACTTTATTAATGTTTTTCTGGATTAACTCCCAAGAGAGAGGTAGATTTTATGATTCAGCTTATTCCAGGAGAAGCACCAGTGTCTATTCTTCTATATAGGATGAATCCTAAAGAGCTCTATGATCTTAATATATAGTAGGAAGAATTTGAGTCTAAAGTTTTTATCCGCCCCATTAATTCTTATAGGTTTTCACCATGCTTTTCACCAAGAAGGTTGATGGAAACCTTAGGCATTGTGTGGATTACCAATAGTTGAACCATCTTTTGGTTAAGAACTGGTATCCACTTCCTCGAGTAGATGATCTATTTGTCTAGGTTTGAGGAGATAGCATCGAAGATCAACCTAGGATAGAGCTATCATCAGCTGGAAGTTAGCCCTTCAAATATACCATATATAACATTCCTTAGTTCATAAAATTTATATGAGTATCTTTATATGTTGTTCAGTCTTTTGAATGTGCCCTCCATTTTCATGGCCTTGATGAATTGGGTTTTCCACCTCTCTATGGATTCATTTTTTTTGTTCATTGTGGATGACATCTTGGTATATTCTCATACTCAACGCGACCATACTAAACATATTGGGATATTTTTGAATACACTAAGAGAGAATCAGATATATGTTAAGCTTTCTAAGTGACACTTTTAGATAAAAAAAGTTCTCTTATTGGGTAATATTATCTCAGAATCAAGAGTATGTATTGACCCAAATAAGGTGAGTGATGTGGTTTCCTAGGAGAATCCCTATAAATTGTTCGATATATAGAGTTTCTTGGGTATGGATGGATATTATAAGTGTTACCTATAGGTATTATAATTACATGATGATACTATTAATTGTATTACAAAGAAGGTTGTGAAGTTATTATGGTTAGAAGCTTGTGAGAATCCTTTTTTGAAGCTGAAATGAAGGCTTATTTTGGCACTGATTCTGATTTTGGTAGAGTCTATCAGAGGCTATACTATGTTTGGTGACTCATAAGGCTTCAGATTATGATATGTGCTAATTAAGGAGGATAGAATCATTGTGTAAAAATCTTGATAGTTGAGGCCTCCTGAGAGGAATTACCCAAATCACGAACTTGAGCTAGCTGTTGTTGTTCATGCCTTATATTATTGGAGACACTATCTAATCGGTGAGTGATTTTTGGTGTATAAGGAACAAAATATCCCCAAAAATATATTTACAGAGCATGAATTGAATCTTATATAGGGAATTTGGGTAGAATACCTTCAGTGTTTTTAGTTCTTCTTGACTATACACCTTTAAAGGGAAATGTTGTGGTTGATGCGCTTAGCCAAAAGTCTGAGGCATAGGCTATACAGAGATACAATAATGAATGGAAATTTATGGTACTCTTACTCGATCTCCATATATATTTTTATGAGAGTCATGATAAGGCTTATATTACATCCTTGATAGTTACCACTTATCTCCTTGATAAGGTGAAGAGAAGGAAATATTCTGATCCTAAAAGCTTATATCTCGAGGAGAGTATTTTAGGTGAGGAACTACCTCAGGATTGATCTATTGATGGAGATGATATCCTAGGTGTGAATGTATGTATCTGGGTTCCTACAAATATGATAGAGGCACTGATATGAGAATCCCACACTTCTCAGTGGGTAGTTCATCCACGAATCTCCTAGATGTATCGAGATATGAAACACTAGTATTGGTGGCCTAGGATTAAGAGTTAGATTGTTGTTTTTATCGCTTGGTGTTCCACCTATCAATAGGTAAATATTGATAAACAATGAACTACTTAATTAATATATACATCACTAGTACCCTAATGTAAATGGTATGATGCTGCGATGGATTTTGTAGTTGGATTACTGAGGTCACCTCGAGGTAGTGTTGTGGTTTGGGTAGTCATGGATCGACTGAACAAAGTGTCCCACTTCCTTCCTATATGTAAGACTTTCTCAATTGATGATATGTTAATAATGTATGTTTGTGAGATCATAAGTATACACAAGGTCCCTTATACTATCATTTCAGATAGGGATTCTCTTTTAATATCAAGGTTTTGGAAGTGGTTGCAGAGAGTTATGGGTACAAAGGTGCTTATGATCACAAATTTCCACCCTCAATCCAATTACATGTTAGAATGAATGATAAATGTGCTAAAGGATATTATTCAATAATCCATCCTTGATTTTAGTGATTATTTGGATAATCATATACCCATCATCATGTTTTCATATAATAATATATTTCAGGAGATGATTTAGATGGATCGATATAAGACAATGTATGGTAGGGCATTCTGTTGACCCCAATGTAGGTTAGAGGTAGGAGGGGGAGTGATACTAGGTTGTCATCTTGTACAAGAGACTTTAGAATAGGTTTATCTGGACCAGAATCCTATTTATACTTATCCACCTAGAAATAAAGCTTATACTGATTTCTATTGATGACCTATAGAGTTCAAGATTAGGGTTCATATTTTCCTATGGCTATCACCTAGAATTGGGCATAAATGGATACAAAGGAAAGGGAAGCTTTCACCTCACTATTCCATGCCATTTGAGATTCTGGATAGTATCAGGACTGTATCCTATCAGTTTTTATTACCTTATAGGTATCATTCCACACACAACATCCTCCTTGTTTCATTGTTATGTCATTACCATGTAGACTTATCTCATACTTTTGATGCCAACTATGTTTAGTTAGAGGATGATGCTTCATTTGAGAAGTGCACCATTTGGATCATTGAATGGAGACAGAAGGTTCTCCAGGGCTGACCTATCTCTATAGTATGGATTCTATGACTGCATGGTCATGTAAAAGATGAGACTTGGAAGTGGGAGGCTGACGTACATTTTTAGTGTCCAGAGTTGTTCTTAGACAATAATTTACCTTCATTGGAAGATATCTCAAGGATAAGATCCTTTAAGTAGGGAAGACTGTTAGAACTCAATTTTTCCTATTAGGTTTGGATCCTTTTAATTTACAATTTAAGATCTTGTAAAGATCTATTTTGGACTATACCCTAAATTTAGGATCATGGTCTAGTTAGGTTGTTTTGGGAAAAAAGAAGTAGGGGATGAAGGCTACATACAGGCCAAATACATGCCGTGTATTTGTAATATAGGGAGTGTATTAAAAACAAAGCATGTAATGTCCTGGGAAATCTGGTTTGTGCTGTGAAAATGACTTTTACCAGAAGGGGAATAATGAACATTACATTATTTGTAAACCATTTACATGTCATGTAATTTTTGAGAAACGTTTTTAAAGGAGAGGACCCATTTTTATTTTTCCTCACCCCTCTTTTCCTTCTTTCTGTCCCACCCACAAGAGGTACACCCTTTAATCACCCATGAAGCCATAAGCTAGGTTCTTGGATATACTTTTGTTCCAGCCTCTATTTCAGGATCTGTCTATCATGTTGGATAGACACCAGTAAGGTCTATATTCATCTTCTGCCTTTTTTTGTTTGTCTTTCTCTCGACAATGCTATTTTAATACAGTCTCATATTCCTTATTTTTAGGGAATTAATACTTTATTCCATTTTATTCATTTCCTAAACAAAAATATGAGCCAATATTAGATGAGGAATATTTTATAGGCTTGAGGTAGGTGATCGATGACTTATCCCTCAAAGTATCATCATTTCGTAATATTTCATCACTGTATGCATGATATTTCCACTAATAATTTCTTATTTAATTCATATTACATGGTTATAATAACCATGATCTTATTCTAGAGACTTTTTAATAATTTTTATTTGTTCTATTTAAGGTTATTATTTGATCTCCTTTCACCCCAAGTATGGAATGCTTTCTATTATGACATTAGTGGTTTATTATGACTATCTATGCCACCATTCTGGTGTACTATGACTTGTCCATGATAAAGGATTGTGTTTTAAATAAAGGAATAAATTTTTAGTAGCTTTCACATGTATATTTATCACCTGAAACTAATAGGGTAAGTGTTTTGATTAATTAAAAAACCATTAAAATGTTAAATGGAATATATACTATAGATATCACTTCTCCAAGTTAAATATAATTGAATTTAATATGGTTTCAATCCCTTATCCTGCCTTGTCATGCTTATAAAAGCAAAAAAATAAATATAATAAATAAATATAAAATCAAATTAAAAAATGGTTTCAAGTTCTTGTTATACCTTTTGAATTAATGAAAGGTAATTGAACAAACCGATTAAATAATTAAAATGAATGATTATTACACATACTTAAATGAATAATAAATTATGAATAAGGTGCCTATTAAATACAAACCTTTTTGTCTTTATAAGAGTGTTCATATTTGAGCTATACTTGGATTCCTGAGGTAATTACTTGAGTACTTAGAGGACACCATTCCGATTTGAGGACCCAGTTTCCAAGAGAGATACCCACCTTGGAACATGGCCCTTGTCTATGAGAGGATGCTCAACATGACACCATAGGATCCCTTCACTATCTTTATAGATTATTAGGATGCATTTGAAACACTCCTTGGATCTATGATGATGTATTTAGACACATGGAACCATGGATTCACCCCATTGGGCCTAGTCATTATTATCCCCTGATTACCTTGGAAAAGATCCTTAGACATGGTTAGAATCATTTACAATGGAATTCCTTTAGAGATTCCCCCTATATTACACTCAGACCCCTTATTTTTTGACTACATGTTATTAATGAGTTGGATTGACACATGAGGTCAAGGATTCCTTGGTTCTACCTCAGATCTTATTTCATTATTAACATTATTGTGTGATTCCTGGGTTGAAACTTGGATCCACTTACATTAGCACTATCACATGAAGTACTATTGAAAATAATCATAAAATGGAACATAATTAATTAAATGTTAAAATTTTGACACCAGTTGATACATAAGTAGGTATGGGATGTTTATATTATACAATTGATTTGATTTTATATATACTTAAACACTATTTTAGTTTATATTCACAAACTAGATTATATAGACACCATTGTTGGCAGCATATTGAAATTTATCTCACACCCTATCTAGGATTCCATTGATACCTAAGAAGATTATATTTATGTAGGTGTAGATAAGGGGAAGCATCCAATTTTGGACACCTAACTTGCTTTATTTCATTAGGATGGGATCTTAATAGTAGATGACAGATCCATAGCTTGAGATTCTTGGATAGTTTTTGACTTCTTTTTGATTATTTTTTATAGTATGTATTACCTGATGCCATGTATAAATTTTTTCTAGTTTTTTACAGACATGACATGAAATTATCATTTTGTATATGATCCACCTTCAGAATTTTATTATTATAATCATCATGGATGTTTGTCATTATTTATGTTACTTATCATTTATTATATTGCTTCAGCTATTTATTTGTTATTATATATCCATTTTTTTCCACTCTGAAATGAAGGAATAGTCTCCACATAGACATACCTTAGACACCAGATTCTAGTCAGTAGCCTCTATTGTATGGGGTGTCATGGTTTAGTTCATGGGTCTAATATCTCAGGGAACCTCTGAGTGGCACCTGGATCGAGATGTCACAAGTGTCTAGGGGAATCAACTTAAGTGTCAAAATGGGTCTTATAATAAGGATATCGAGTTGGAAAGTAATATGTCCATGGGTCACATTTGGATTATTTTGGAAGGATAAGAGAACAATAATGTTTAGATTTTAGTAGTTGAAGAAGGAGAGGCTTACTCTATGCAGCGCATTCACATACACGTAAAGGATAAGGATAATTAAAATATGGAATCCTTGCCTGATGAGATGGAGATTAAGGAAGAAAGTTTAGTATGAAGCTATAAATCTCTCCAGGATGAGATATATTTCTAGGAACTTTCTATATGGGTTTTTGTGATATCATTAGATATAAGGTTTGGGAGGCATTGTGGAAATTGTTTAGGGGGATCTTCTAATGGAAGTTTGGAAATCTAGAGTAGTTATTATTCTAAAAGAGAAACATCCTGAGGTAATAAATCAATATTATCCAATATTCTCATGAAAATTTGATTACAATATTATTTCTAGTATTCTGAATAAGAGAATCAGGTGTATTGTTCTATGATTTTTTTTGGAAGAGTAGTATGAATTCATTAAAGGGAGGAGTATCCAGCGTGTAGTGGGGATTACTCAAGTGATAGTGAATAGAGTTTTTAAGAAGACCCTGTGATATAATATTATCATTAAATAGGATATTTAAAAGGTGAAATATATAATTTAATGGGGTTATATTATAAATTAAATGAGTAAAATTGGATTTAATGAATGGGGTTGTGACTAGGTTTTTTGATGTTAATATTCCTCTTGGCTGTCCAATTACTTAATGGGGAAGAAATATAGTTTTTCAAGACTATTAATGGCCTGAGATAGGGTGATTCACTTTATCCTAATCTATTTATCATATTTTGGAATCACTCACATAAAATATAATTCTTTTGGAGGGGTATATAATTCCTTATAAGAATAGGTATGTAGATAATTTTATCTCTCATTTAATTTTTGATGATAAAATTATTTTCATTATAAATGGTATGCAGAAGTCTATTAGTATATGGAATAAAATGATGGAGAAATCTTGCAAGATAAGCAGGAAAATTATCAACTTATGAGAGATTAATGTATATATCTCAAACAATTTCTTGAACCGACTTAGCAAGGTCATTTAAAAAGGTTTGGGTTTGAAAAAGAATCAAATACCACTGGTGTATCAAGGTGCTTCAATTTTGAATGCTAAAATATTTAAGAGAATGATTGAAGGTATAATGATTAAAAATAGATGTCGAATATGAAATTGGAAAATAAATTTATATCATTTAGTGGACATATTAAATTGATTAACAATATTCTATCCTCCATGACTATGTAGGTAATATCAATTATTAAGGTTCTAAAAGGGACCAGTGATCCTCTGGAAAAAACTATGAAAAATTTAATTTGGGATGTGAATGATTCTAGATGATATCACTAGATAGCCTAGAAGAGATTGGTAATGCCGATAGACAAAGGAGGTATGAAAAATCGTGACATTTCAGAAGCCATGTGGTCCATATAGAAACAAATGACATTGGATTTTATTGAAGTAAAGTTATGCGGGAGAGGTTCATGAGAAAAAGGTATGGAGAAAATGGGATGAGTGGGTTGATAATTATAGGAATTCATTGAGTCTCTCAATAAGTATGATCAAACTATTAGAGGTTATGGTGGATAAAGTTCAGTGGGTGGTTGGGCGTGGATAGTGCATGTTTTAGAAGGAAAATTGGGCTAGTGATCACCTATTATTTCTTTTTTTCCCAATCTAAAATATTTCATCAAGGAAGCCTCAATTTTTCTAACATTTATTAGCATGATTATTGAGAATCAATAATGAATTTTTATAACATTATAATGATCGATTATCCTGATATATTTTTCTTCTCTAAATCGATGTTTGGGTGCTTTAATGGAAGATATTTTCAAGATTTAATACATGTTAGATATGAGAATTATAAGTGGGTGAGGAAGATCTGATGAAAATGGATACCGGTAAAAATTAATTTTATGATTTTGAAGATGAGGAATCGATCACTAATGACAGATGATAATATATAAAATAAAGGTATTTCTCTAGAATCTTGTTGTTGGTTCTATGTACCATTGTTCCATGAATCAATATGGAATCTATGTTTCATAGGTTATTAGGAACCGAGAATATGGAATATTATTAAAAGCTACATGAGAGTTATAGGCTGTGGGGATTCAATAATTTAGTTTTTTGTGTCTTGGTTCCAAGGGTCGATCAAAACACTGAGGAGGCCAATGCTAGATGCATGGTTTTACATGCCACCTGTTGGGTCATATGGGAGTCAAGAAACAAATAAAGGGAGGGTATATATTACTCAAAGATATTTATCTAGGATTAGATATAATATTTGGTGGTATAATTGGGTTCTCTTCGGCCATACATATACTCTTTAGGTTCACTCAGGAAGATCCTTCCATGAGTGTTTATGAAAATAAGGGAAATTGAGAGAATTAACAATTGGAAATGGGTGTGCTGGAATCCTCCCACGAGTGGTCTAAAATTAAATATTGATTTATACTATATGGTAGAGAAAATTAAATGTGGAGGGACTGTACGAGATGACTAAGGTCCAGTCCTGTTGGGTTTTAGTGCCTTCTATGTAACATGAAACAATATTTGTGATGAATTAAGGGTGTTGATTCATAGGCTCTTATTGTGAAGATAATAAAACTATATTATTAAGGAAGTGGAAACTGATTCCAAAATGCTAGTATAGTTTCTTCAATAGAAGAGTAATCCCTCATGGCATTTGTATTATTTCATTAGGAAGGGAAGGATGATGCTTGATCCGGGTACGGAGGTTAATCATACATAGAGGGAAAAAAACTTTTATATTGATACTTGAGCTAGTAAAGGAGATCTAGGAGTAGCGATAATTTTATATTTTTATACAGACTCCCTACCAAATGATTCTAATCTCATTTCTAGGGGTTACACCCTTGGTCTCCATCACTTTTAACCACCAGAAATGTAATGGTTGTTTTTTAAAATAAATAAAAATATAGTTTTCAGTCATTTGGTATTGGATGAAAGGTTTAGTTAACCTTTGGAAATTAAGTTGAGAAAAATTTAGTGAGATCACCAAAGGTATTTATAGGTATATGTAAAGGGATATTTCTAAGGAGAATAAAGTACCCAGATCAGTGTGATATCACTAAGAGGGAGAGGGGTGAATCAATGATACCTTTTTAGTTTTACAAATTGTTTACATTAAATTAAACCTTTTTGTCTAGTTAAATCCTTAATCCACCCTTACATTGTCTCCCAGAATTACCTTGAACAATTTTATAAATACCAAGACATAGAACACACGGGTTTACATTTTTTGGTGAAATTACCCAATCCTTGTCATGTAGGTTATTCTCCCCAACACATATTCTCCACTATAATCTTATAATCAATTACAATGGATGATAAAGAGTCACACTATATCTATGCTAAATAAACAAAAGAGATTCTTTATACTACATAACATTGTGTTACCAGAATCAACACTGGTATGCTCTATAATCCTCGCTATAAACTTCTTATTTTGAATCACACAAGATACTTATTTCTCCTAGCTCCAACCGAGAGGATTCATCCTATATTCAAGGATTTATTGACTACAGTATGATTTATTGAACTTACCCTATTATATTTTTTTATCACACTTTCTCGTGTACACTTCATGAACCTTTTCAGCTTGCTGGTCTTTCTCTCAAATCTCTAATCATCGATGTTTGATCAGTTTATTCCGTACAACTATACTCGGTAAAATTTTTCTTATGTTTGATGAAGTCCTGACCTTAGATAATGTGTGAAAGTGGTTGAAAAAAATTCTTAAAGAATATTTATATGTAGAAATGATCTTTCACAATGTCAACTGAGTTTTACTTCTTGAATTTTCAACTCAATTTCAATTAATACACTTCATGAATGCATAATGTATTTTTTGGTGCATATTTTAAACCCCATAACATATTGTATATATTTTATTTTTAATTTTAGGTTCTATATTAATGAAATATAAACTTAGATATAATATCATATAACATTCTTCATGGATTAGATATCAAACCTAATGCATGTGTGATACGCTACATGGCCTTCTCACCTATGCAAACCCTTGCACAAAAGAATTCATTCTTTATTATTTTATGTGAAAATACAATTTTATTTATTCTATTTGAGTGAAGAATAATTACTCAACCTACCTTGTTCTTAAATATGTATATCATATCCAACCAAATATTATTCATAGAAGCATGAATAAGTTTCATTCAATATTTTTCCACTTCACACTACACTTCATAGCTTCATGAGATGCATATGACCTGTCCATGGTTATACAAAGAACATGATATATCAAAAGATATAAGATCACTTGTGTTTCTTTCTACCCTCATGTATGGATGTTTTAATAGTAGATTCATGTGACCAATAATGGATCACAAGATTTTCTCCCTTCAAGAACATAACCTCTATGTATGTGCTTCACAAGACCACAAAGCTCTTCGCTTAAGAGCTTCTCATGACAAGAGATGTTGTATATTGGTTCTCCTTAACTTCTTTCGTGTAATAAAGAGATACTACATGGGAGATACCTTACATGAAACCTTATGTATACATTGGTTCCTTAAAAAATTAGTTCTCAAGACCTAGATGGATCATGGGTTTCTTCTTTGCAAGAAAATGGTTGTCCTTGGTATCCTTCACATAAAAAAAGTCTTTCTATGGGTGTCTCCTTCTCATAATAGTAGATTTTCTATGGGGTTTTCTTTATGTGATTAGATCATGAATACTTATCTTTTCTTTCATGAATGAATCTAGAGAGTTTTATATTTTCATGAGAGATATCACGAAATACCAAATTGCAGCATCACTAACTCTCAGTCGGTCCTCAGTTCATATAGGTGATTTTACACCACCAATCTCTATGTTTTAAGGCATTCTAAGTGATCATTGAAATTCTGAAGGATCTTGAAATATCTTATTTAATTTCTAATCCTTTTTTTTCTTTATTCATTTCTAGAATGATCATGTGGTCACATGATAGATTTTAATGATCACTTCATTGATCATGTGACTCCCCTATGGATAGCCGCTTCAACAATTTCATGATAATAAAAAATTATTCATGTTAAAATATCTATAAAGAGAGAAGGTTCATGCAGTCAATGATTCATTATTATTTACGTGATGGATTCTATGTTCATGTGATGTAATAGTGATCATATATTTTTCATGTGATGTATTATGATGATATTTATATATCTGTCAGTTTATGGCTGTGAGATCCATTGAATATCATGTGATGAAGTCTTGTGCTGCCTCTTGTTCTTTCGACATATTCATGTGATGCATTCTGTTATTCAAATATTTAACATTCATGAAAGAAGAAGTTTGATGCAAGACTTTGGTTCATTATACATTTTCTTAATTTCCTGGCTTGATAACATGTGATGGATGGTTGTATCTGGCTCACAATGAATGAAACCTCATATAGGTGTTGAAAATGATAGGATTATCAGAATATAAACTACACAGGATCCAATTGACAATGAAGATTAATATGATTGAAAAAACCTCATTATTTCAATATTTTTAGTGGATGGGTGAAAAATTCATGAAATACCACATCCTAAATCAATGTATCTAAGTGACCTTGACCCAATTTATAATAAAACTAGTGTACACACACCATTCGAGCTAGCTATGGGGTATCCTAACATGCCACACTATTCCCACACCACAGATTTAGCTTCGCAGGCTTTTAGACCAACATCTACACCTTCTTGGAATGCTCTCTAGGGGACTTATATAAGGGCCCTCATGACTTATATGGGCACTATACCTTCCCACATTCCTCTTACACCCATGTGATAGCCCATGATAACTCCCTTGGGTATAGTTGACCACTAGTTCCCAAAAAGCCTTGGTCAAGCCTGAACTAGGATAATTAGTGGGTTGGGCTTTATTATTAATAAGGAAACCACTTACCAGAACATAATTAGAGAAATTCTATATAAAAATAAAATATAAATCCTTTTTCAAATATATCCATCAATTATTCTACAAGAAATAAATGTATTAATATATTCTTTCACGACCTTATTCGCATACTCATCATAATACAATAAGAAATATCATAGGGTATTCTTCTTCTTCATCATTTTATAAAACAATGTGTCCTTATTAACACATGTAATTGAAATTAATAATAGTCCAACAATCATCACATTAAAAAATGGAAAATTTCATGAGCAGGATATCAGATTCCATCAAGTGAATCGATAATAATTTTCCAAGAATCAACACTTCATGCACCAAAACATATTGAATTATTGACACAAAATGAAACCTAGGATCAATAATCTCCCATTTGTATTTTTTTAAATATCAACACATTTTATTAAAGTAAATATGTGATGAAAACATTCCCCCTTATTGGAAATCAAATTCAATGTGTATGTGGGGTATTCTCAAACAATATTTCTTCTAAAAAATAAATTATACTATTTAAAGATTATTTATTGAACACTTTCGAGACAGGGATGATATCACATTTTTCTCTTAGAAAACCATATTTAGTTAATAAAATATAAACCTAATTTGTCTAACATAGTGTATAAAAAAGAGATATACAACTAAGGTTTTTTATGTTTTTTATTAACTACCATGCATGTGAAATCTTGTTCCGAAATTATAAATTCTATTATAGGAATTAGAAATAATCAAATTTGTCAATGAAATGATAAATCATTCACATAATTAAATAAACACATTACAATGTTCAAGTGAAAAGTATATAGATCCCAGTTTTTTCATCAATCAAGAAATATCACCTTAATTTATATGATTAATATAATTACGAACAAGGGATGATAATATGATCAGAAAACCTCATCTTAAAATGTTATAAATTAGTTTAGAAGTTTCAAATTCTCTAAGTAGTGGATATTTAATAGTATTTTCTCATCAATTCCCCCCCTCACGGGATTCATCCATCTAATTCAATTCTTTTCATGTTAGAGTATAATAATTTATATATAAGGGAAGAAAGAGGGACCTCTTGTTTTCCTATAAAATAATATTCACACTAAGAGATTATAATCAATATGGACTTCTTCTTCTTCTTAGATTTAGTATGAGTTGTGTCTCTTTTCTTGGTTTTGTCAGAGCATGTGATTGAATATTCCTCATTAGTTGACACTTATGATATATATTTATTCTCATCTCCAATACTAGAATCAATGATTTGTTCTTTCCACATACTTCTCTTGCATTCTTCTTGGGAGGGTGTAATTGTCATATTGTTTTTGTCATGCTTAGTTTTTTTTCAATCCTTTCATATTTAATATTTTAAGTTCATAATTTTTTAGTTTAATTATTATCAACTTTAACTTCCTATACTATAAAAAATAATTTCCTTTTTCTCGATAAATATTTTGATAATTATACATTTTTATCCTTGTCTAGTTGGTTAGTCCATATAAAAAACCATTATTTATTAATGTTCTCAAAGTGTTTGAGATATTTACATAACTCATTAGCGACTGTAGTTTTCTTTAAAAATCTATTCTATTCTCATTTACATTGTAATGAATCTCACTTAGTGAGATAAATCTTCATTTATCTTATTTGTTACATTATTTACCGAATCTTTCATATAATTCATTCAAGCATTTAAATTTGTTTTTGCGTTGATAGTTTGGATGATGTCTTGGTCATTTGATACTCTTTATGACAATATAATATCATCTATTTTGAATTTACCCCTTGATTCATGTCACATTCCTATTTTTGACATGTTGTACCAACATGGATAAGATTTATAACTAAACATACCACAAAACTAGTAATTGTCACTAAAACTTGATCTTCCAGACTCATAGTAATTCTGATATTAAGATTGTTGTTCTTGATGAATTTTCAAAGATTTTTGGTGTTTTAGTTTAAGTGGAAACCTTATGGATTAATTAATCTTCTCTTCCATTATAGAATATGTTTTATTTTTATTTCTCTTATTCCATCTAGATCCAGTCTTATACCTTGGCCCCTTAATCTCAATATATTTGGTGAAGTCTTATTTTATCTTATTCAACTAAATTTGAGATTAAAGGCACAGAGACTTTGTCTTAATAAATTCTACCTCTTTATTAGCATGTTTTTATTCAATATAATTCACCATATTATCAATTTATTCAATATTAATCTTGTTTTAATATTTATATTTAAGGAAACAATTATCATCATTATTAAATTCTTCTCTTCATAGTGATTTTTTTCAAAATATTTTAGTTTCCTTTCCATAATAGCTACCTTATTCACATATGACCTTATCTTATTAATATATTCCTCTTCATTGTTTATATGTTTTTCATTTCACTTTATAATTTTTTTATCCTTTTTGAACTTCATATTTTTTCTAAAGACTAGCTTCTATATTATCTTTCAAGTACCATTCTTGATCAGTTCTCTATTTACCTTCTTCACCTTCAAATGTGTTCTTAGTTTTTCTAATGTTTCCAATTAATCACATCTGATTTCTAGATAGTCGTTTATATTCTATCCCAATTCATCAAAATTTTTATTCATAAATTTAGATACTCATAATATTTATTCTTTTTTTCTTTGAGTACTTATTATTTTTCCTCTTATATCTCCCTTTTTATATTTCTTATAATTTTTCTTAAAGTAGTCATCATATTCATAAAACTTGATGAAATTGTATTTCTTATTTGTAAAATGATATAAAAATATTTAAACCCATGATATTTGAATCACTTTAGTGGATCCCTTATTTTTCTCTTTTATCTCTATTATAAATCCATGTAAATAAGGACCTAATTTTATTTTAGTCCTTTTCAACATCCTTATCCTCATAATCACTTGATTCTTGTTCCTCTTAAACTTTTTGTTTACCTTTTATCATTGATTTAAAGGCCACCTCATCATTTTATTTCTTCTCAAAATTTTACTATTTTTGTCATTTCATATTATATGTGAATATTAGGAAGTATATGAAAAGAGAGAAATTATCAATCTTCAAGCACATAAAATTTTGAATAAATTATATCTAAGATGTTTCTTATCAAATTCTTTACAATGGTTAAGTCATCCAATTTTTCCATAAAACCTATTATGATATTGAAAACATAATTTATTATTTTAAAAAAGTTATAGAAAAATTACACCATCATTCATTTTTGATATCTTGGAATTTGATTGTCTATATTTGAATCCTAGCTTCAATGACATTAAGATTTCCATCATAACCAATTCTTAGTTTATCCCAAATTTATTTGGCTATTTAGAGAAAAATCACTATGATGTATATCTTCTCTAATAAATCCATAATGATTTCATTTTGAGCCTTTCTATCTATATCCATGTTTCTATTGTTTTTACAAGTCATAGGAGCATTCTATATATAGGGTGGAAATCCCACTTTAACTAAATCTTCCACTTCTATGACAAGTGATAGGAGAAACAATATCATCCTATTTTACCAGCCATGCTATTTGCCACCATTAAAAATGGGAATACCCATTCTATTTATAAATTAATTTTTCTTATCATCATAATCCTTCTAGATCTTTAAAAGGTGACCTTCTCTTTGATACCAATTGACGTTCCCAAATTAGTGTGAGATCATTGAGAGGGGGATGGGGTGAATCAGTGATATCTTTTTATTTTTACAAATTGTTTCTTTTTAATTAAAACTATCTATCTAGTTAAATACTTAATACACTATTCTTATGAGTCTTATCCTTACCTTTAATAATTATGTAAATAAAAACAAACAAAACACAATGATTTACAAGGTTTAGTGCAAAGACTTATTCCTTTCCACATTGGTTATTAACCGCAACACAGATTCTAACATATAATCTTATAATCAATTAAAATTATTGAAATAAAGTCATTTTTTATTTCTAATGAATCCATAAAAGAGGTTCTTTAAATTAAATCCAACAGTATTACCAGAATCCACACCAGTCTTCTCCAAAATCCAAACTAGAAACTTATTCTCCATAACCACACAAGATAATTGCTACTATTATCTCCCACTGAGAGGATTTCTCATTTACTCAAGGAATGATACAATATAGGATGATATGCTGATCATCCTCTTTAGTATTTCTATATCACACTTTTCCATACATACTTCAAGAATCATTGCCCCTTCCAGGTCTTTCTCATAAATATCCGATCACATGTATTTGGTCAGTTGCCTTAGTGAAACTCTACCCATAAAATTCTTCATTATATTTGATGAATTAATGGACTCAATAAAGGTGTTAATATGGTGAAAGAAACTTATTAATGAATATTTATATAGAATAAATATCTTTCATGATATCATCCCAGTCTTCCTTCTTGAATTGTCAACTAAATTTTAAAAAATGCACTTTAGGAATGAATAATTTACTTCATTGTTCATATTATAAACCATAGAATAGATTATATATATTTCATTATAATTTAGGTGCTATGTTAATACATTATAAACTCATATATAAGCTCTTATAATATTTTGAATAGCTTTAGTCTGGAACCTCATGCATGCATGAAACACTACATGGCCTTCTCACTTATGTAAACTGTTTCACATAAGAATTATTTATTTATTATTTTAGGTGAAAATCAGACTATAATTATTTGGTTTGGGTCAAGAACAATTAATAAACCATCCTTGTTCCTCAATATACATATCATGGGTAATAAAATCCCATTCATGGAATCATGCATGAGTTGTATGCACTACTTTTCCACTTCACATGGAATTTCATTGTTCCACATGATGCTCTCACAACCCCCTCCCACCAAAGATGCCCCTCCTGAGCTGGAAATGGTGAAAGGGAGATAATGACCCCCCGAGTCCCGCCTCCAGTAGGCCCCGGGTTGGTTACTAGCACTAAGGGTATGAGTTTTCACAAATATGGGAGGCATTACCATTTTATTATTTTAAGATCGGGAAATAGGACAAGTCAACCACCAAAAAGGAAAAGAACAAGTGTATAGAAATAAACCCAAATCAAGCCCACATGCATCTTTAAACAATTTTATAACAAGGTTCAAGTATAAGAAAGCTCAAAGTACAATACCAAAAGAAAACAAGTGTACAACAAAAACAACAACTCCAACTGTCCGACTAGTAGGGTCCCGCACGGCCATGGTAGTCCTCCTGGAAACCTGAAAGTAAACGTAGGGTGATCATAAAAGTATACTCAGTAGGGAAACCTAAAGCTCTTGTGCACAAGTGGGGAGACATCCTAATGTCCCGTGAGAACAACAGAAGAAACCTAGGAAGGAATTCTATCCACCCAACCTCACTATCCACACTCACCAAAAACACAATCACAACAGTTAGTAGTATATAAGAACAAGAGTAGTGGGTACCCCACACCATTTCCCTTTAGTTAGCTGCTCTTCCTAACGGTGAACGTCCTGACGCTGCCACACTCTCCCCGTCCGAACACACCTGGGCCTCACAACCACGTATCCCGCCCACACACACCTGGGCCTCACCACCACGTATCCCGCCCACACACACCTGGGCCTCAAAACCACATATCCCGCCCGCACACACCTAGGCCTCACAACCACATATCTCGCCCACACACACCTGGGCCTCATTCAAAAGATTCTTGGGAAACAGTAAAACATGCCCGAAGAGTCTTGGGCTAGAACCACCCCAATAGAAACCTATCTGAAGGGTCTTAGGTGTAAGGTCGCCTCAAGCCATCACAGCCTAGGGAAGAAGGAGCAGGAAGGAGCTAGTAACTAAGGGGAAAACACCCTCTCCCATGAAATGGGAGTGTTCGACACTAAGTGCTCAACGTGGGTGGGGTACGATAAAACACAAAAGATACAGATATATATATGTATACTAAACACACAGCCCAACCTATGGCTTCTAAACAGAGTAACTGAGCATGTGCCTCGGCACTGCTACTACGAAGCATGCATACAATAAACAACCCCAACCCAATTTAGGTTTTCACATTTTAGAAGAATTTTTTTATTAGTTCCTTAACTACTGGGAAACTATCCACAACCAACCACATCGATCGTTCGTAAAACATATCCCTGCCATCCACAAATCGAGTTAGGAAAACACAAGAAGCACAAAAAATCCCTTCTTATCAACCAACCAACCCATTGATTATTAATCTCGTTCCATTACCATGACCCACCATTCATTAACTCTTCCACTTTTTATTTATTATTGACAACCCATAGTTCGTTCACATTCAAGCCCATCCTCGCAGCCTCGCTACCAACCACCATAACCACAAACACACCAAAACCCATACATCATTATCCCTTTAATACCACTTATCGTAGCCCCGCTGCCCGTCACCAACAAAACATTCACACCAACCCACAACCAAGTCAACCGCAGCCCCGCTGCTCACCCGATCCACAACAAGCCACAAAACACCCCACCAAATTCCATGTATCCAAGACAACACCCACATGTTCATTATTCCATTTTGTGCAACCGGGGTGACCACACAAGGCTTCCAGATTTTAAATCATCCAACTTTACATGATTAACCAAATTCCACATTCCACAAGGTTCCATTAACAAAAACGGTCTAGAAGATATGGAAACATTTAATTGCGCAAGCAAAGGCCCCCAACGACCGTTATTTTCAGTAGGCATAAGCCTATTCAATTCACAACATAATATCACAGGATATAAAAGTAAAGTAACAGTAATCATAAACTTCCCATCCCTGTTATATAAGCTAGTTATTATCTTCATTAAACCGGTTCGACTGCGTTTCATAAAACAAGAGGAAACCCACCCCGTATGATGCACAAATTAGAGAGACGAAGGTAAAATCCCTACCTCAATAGGTTCTGATCACAACGCTCCCCCGAATCAACTTTAGAAGACGTTCGTCGGCTTCTATCACTTCTGTCGGGTCCCAGAAAAACCTTCTTGGGTGGAAGTCATAAAGGAAAGGATGAAGGAAAGACAACAAATCCAAGCTCGGAAGTTCCGCCTTGTCGTTATGATCCCGTGGCTGCAGACTGATCATAAATCGAAGCTCGGATGAAGAAGTTATGGAAGAAAAGGAGCCTTCGAGTCTCTTGGGAGAGCTCCACTCGGAGGAATGGGGAGGAGAGGGGTGAGTTGAAAAGGAGGAGGGGACCCCTCCTTTTATAGGTGAGAATAGAAAAATTACACAGCGTGTACTTTATGGTACACTGTGTGTACTCGGCCGTTTCACACGGTCACCACACAGCTTCCAACACGTCTTCCAACACATAACGCGGCCGTTGACTGGTCAACACACGTCTTGAAGGTAACACATACGTGGGGAGGGACTACACGACGTGTAGTATTGGATACACGGCATGTACCCATTTATTTCACACAGCTCCAACACAGCACACGACCGTTTACTGGTCAACACACGGGAACGTGTACACAGGGAAAGACTACATGGCGTGTAGTATTGGATACACGGCGTGTACCCATTTATTTAACACGACTCCAACACGGCACACGGCCGTTGACTGGTCAACACACGGTAACGCGTACACGGGGAGAGACTACATGGCTTGTAGTATTGGATACATGGTGTGTACCCATTTATTTCACATGGCAAGGACATGACCTTCAACATGGGGTCTACCTGGTAAGGGGGTACACGACATGTAATCAAACTACACGGCGTGTAGTTTCAAAATTCTGGAAAGTGTGGAAAAAGTCCATTTTACCCTCCAGAACATTTCGTGGACTTATTTTTGAAAAAGGAATGGGCCGGAGAGGTCCAGTCCATTACATCAGATACCTCTTAAAACATTCTCGTCCCCGATAATTCAAAAACCAACCCAGAGGAACCCATCAAGATACCTCTCAGGGCTCTCATTATAACAAGAACCCAACCAACAACCCTAATCATAGGTGTTAGGAATTCCCCCTCCTATGTCGAGATATTATCCACTTTAGGAGGCACTGACTCGCCTGTACGAGTTTAATCGCATACACATTAATGCGTCTCGATTAAGGATTGGGCCTTCCCACATCCATTTAGGATTTTTCAACATGCACTACCCCCAACACCACACAACCAACACACTGCCCGAACATGTGGTTTGGGGAAAAATTCCTTCTCCTATGTCGAGATATTATCCACTTTAGGTGGCACTGACTCGCCCGCACGGGTTCAATTGAATCTGTATTAATGAATCTCTATTAAGGATCAGGTTTTTCCCTTTCCCCACACATCCGGACAAGTTACACATTACCATGGAACAAGGAAACAAAAGGTCTCACAACCGGAAAGCCAAGCATTCCATATATCAAAGGTACAAAGTATAACATCAACACAAAGCTCAGAAGAACAAGGGAAAACACAAGTCAAGACAACTCCGGGTACTGAGCGTGCATCTGGGTCTCCCGCTCCCAAGTGTTCTCCTCGAGACTGCCATGCATCCACAACACACGAACCAACGGAATGGTTCATCCATGAAGCACCTTCTCTTTACGATTCTCAATTATGACTGGTCATTCCCTGAAGGTCACGTCATCTCCCATATCTAACTCTCCCCAGTTGATAACGTAAGAGTCGTTGTGTGAGTACCGACGAAACTGAGAGACATGGAAGACATCATGAACCTTCTCCAACTGAGGTGGCAGGGCCAGCTGATATGCCACCTCGCCGACTCGCCTCAGCACCTCAAAAGGTACGATGAACCTAGGTGAGAACTTGCTCCCTTTACCAAACCTCCACTGCCCCTGTCGAGGGGAAACCTTCATGAACACATGATATACCACCTCGAACTCCAAGGGCCTCCTCTGATGATCAGCATAAGACTTCTGTAGGTCCTGATCCGCTTTCATCCTCTCACATACAAGCTGGAGTTTCTCTATGGTGCTCTACACTACCTATGGCCCAAGAGCACCTGTCTCACCAACCTCTACCCAACAAATGGGTGAATGACATGGTCTTACATACAAATCCTCAAATGGTGCCATGCCAATAGTAGAGTGGAAGCTGTTTTTGTATGAAAACTCTACTAGAGGCAAGTTTCGTACCCATGATCCTCCGAAATCCAGAATGCATGCTCGCAGCATGTCCTCCAACGTCTGGATAGTCCGCTCTGTCTGTCCATTGGTCTGGGGGTGGAAAGCAGTGCTAAGGCATAGCTGGGTGCCAAAAGCATGTTGTAACCCCCTTCAGACTCGTGAGGTAGACCGAGTATCCCAATCTGAGATGATAGTCTTTGGAACTCTATGCAACCGCACAACCTTGTCTACGTACCTCTGTGCTAAGGTACTCATCGGGCTTGACTCCTTAATTGCTAAGAAGTGAGCTGATTTTGTCAGTCAATCCACCACTACCCAGATAGCATCATAACAACCCTGATCTCTGGGTAGTCCTATGAAGAAGTCCATTGAGATGTCATCCCACTTCCACTCGGGGACATCTAAAGGATACAATAAACCACTGGGAACACGGTGTTCAACCTTCACTTGCTGAAACAATAGGCATTTAGCCACAAACTCTGCCACTACCCATTTCACCCCGGGGCACCAAAACTGTTCCCTCAGGCCCCGGTACATTTTTGAAACTCCTAGATGTACTGCCAAGGCTGAGCTATGGAAATCATGGAGAACTCCCTCACGCATCGCCTCCGGAACAAACAACCTTCCATGGAAAAGCATCCGATGTCGGTTATCCTCTGACCATCCTTCTGGAGCGTTTCCCTGATCGACACGATCCCGCATCACTTCTGCCTCAGAATCCCCCCACTGAGACTATTCCACCTGCTGAAACAAGGAGGACTGCACTGACATCTGAAACAAACAGCCTCTAACACCTTCTAACCTGGCATCCAAGTGCAAGGTGGCCAACTCTCCCATAACATTCCAAGGATCAATGGATTCCCAAACCACTTCCTTATGCGACTTCCTGCTCAGGGAATCAGCCACAAAATTGCCTTTACCTTCAGTGTAAGAGATCTCAAAGTCATAGTCTTGGAGAAACTCAACCCATATCCACTACCGCAGGTTCAGGTCACGTTGGGAGAAGATATAACGCAGGCTCTTGTGATCTGAGAAGACCACAAAGTGCTCCCCAAAGAGGTAATGTCGCCACAGCTTCAGTGCAAACACTATTGCTGCAAGCTCTAGGTCATGGGTGGCATAGTTACACTCATGAGGGAGTAACTTTCTAGACCCATAACATATCACTCCCTTCTTCTGCATCAACACACACCCTATACCAAGACCAGAAGCATAAAAAAAAAACCTCATAAAACAACCCTTCCTCTGGAAACCTGAGTACGGGAACACTGAACAACTTATCCTTCAGGTAGTCGAAATCTTTTTGGCACTTCTCGCTCCATAGGAAGACCTGGTTCTTCTTAGTCAAAGCTATCAATGGTGAAGAAACTAGAGAGAGGTCCAAAACAAACCTCCGATAGCAACCTGCTAACCCCAGGAAACTACGAACTTCTGCCATGCTCTTGGGTGCTGGCCAAGAAAAAACTATCTCCACCTTCGACGGGTCCACCGACACTCCATGCTGAGACACCACCTGCCCAAGGAAGTGCACTTCTTGCATCAAGAACATACAATTCCACAATTTCCTGTAAAGTTGGTTGTGTATAAGGACTTCTAAGACTGCCCTGAGATGCTCAATGCACTCCTCCTCTGATCTTGAGTAGATCAGGATGTCATCGATAAACACAGCAATGAACCGGTCTAGAAACTCTCGAAATACAAAGTTCATAAGTCCCATAAACACAACTGGTGCATTCGTAACTCCAAACGGAATCACTACAAACTCGAAGTGCCCATACCTACACCTGAAATCCATCTTTGAGATGTCACTATCCTTAACTCTCAGCTGATGATATCCCGATCGTAGATCAATATTAGAAAACTAACCTGCTCCCCTCAGTTGGTCGAAGAGATCATCTATCCTTGGAAGGGGGTAATGGTTCTTGACCATTACCTGGTTCAACCTTCGGTAGTCTATGCATAGCATGAGACCACCATCTTCCTTCTTCACGAACAAAACTGGAGCACCCCATGGCGATACGATGGGTCGAACAAAACCCTTCTCCGTCAGATCGTCAATTTGAATCTGAAACTCCTGCAAATCTGATGGTGCCATCCAATAAGGGGCCATCGAATGGGACGGGAACCAGGATGTAAGTATATCCCGAACTCAACGCCATGTCGGGGGGGTAGAGTCACAACCTCCTCGGGAAAAAACATCGAGTAACTCCCCAACAACCTCCGGGACATCCTTCATCCCTGTATCAGCTGGAACCCCTGATAGCCCACCTAACAAAGAAAGGAGAGGCTCCACACACCGGCTTACCACTTGATAGCTCCTCTCACTAACAAAAGATACACGCTTCCCGTCCACGTTGGAGAACACGACTCTTCTCCGAAATAAGTCGATAATGGAACTAACAGAAAACAACCAGTCTATGCCTAGGATGACATCGTATGGCTGCATCTGTAACAGAAGAAGGTCCCCACTAGATTGATGTGGTCCCAACGTCAGCCCACATCCCCGGAAAACACAAGGTATGCTGGTCTGGCCTCCAAATGGTGTACTCAGCACCAGTGGTATGGAAATTCTCTCTACGTCTAGTCCCAATGCATGGGCTAGACCAGGTGCAACAAAGGAGTGCGAAGATCCTGAATCAAACAAAGCAGAAACAAGAGTGCTGAACAAACAAATCGTACCTCACACCACCTCTGGTCCTGCTGGAGCTGTCAACTCTGCTGCATGCAACTGTTCACACCCAGCTCCTCTGCCTCTCTGATGTCATCCACCTCCCCAACCATGCCCTGGTCAAGGTCCCTAAGGAGGACCATGAGGTCGACCTCCTCCTGCAAAGTCTGCCCTTGGAGGAGCATGGTCCTGCTACTACTGGAAGGGCCTCGCTGGCAACTGGTGCTGCTAAGGTGGGCACTGAACCTGACCACCTCCACCGTACTGATCTCGAGTCAGGTACTGACTCTGAATGTGCCCGAAACCTCCACAAGAAAAACACTTTGATCCTGGGCTCGTGAAAAAGGGACGAGGACCTGAAGATCTGAACTAGAACTGCTGGGGCCTGCTCCCCACTGGCCTGAACCTGAAAGGTCCTGTCACAAGAGACCTGCTGCTGACTGCCTTCCCCTTTGACGAGCCCGGCTGGATCCCCTCTCATGGTGCACCTCCCAGCAAGTGAATCCTCTCTACGACCTCTTCCTTCTTCTGTACCGCCAAGTACGTCCGAAGGGTGAAGGGGGTAACAACATACTGGAGCGAAGGACGAAGCACCTCCTCCAAACGTCTCGCCCGAGACTTCTCATCCAGAATGAGATCTGGAGAAAAGAGCAGGAGATCCTTGAACTTGATCCCCAACTCTCGTACCGACATACTCCCCTGCTGAAGGGAGAGTAACTCTTGTCACTTCTCTACCTTGATCATGGAAGAAAGAAATTCCTCTAGGAATTCCTTCTCAAAGTCAGCCCATGGAATCTATGCCTCTATCCTCTCTCCGAGGTAGAGCCTTCACCACTGTCGCGCCGAACCTCTCAGCTGACTGACTGCTAGGGGAACCTAGTACTCCCTCTGAGCACAAATCAAGGTAAAAGCGATCCCTACCTCCTCAAGCCACCCTTCCATCTCCGTATCCGAAGAACTACCCTCATACTTCTTGAGGGTTTACTGCTGGAAAGAACGGAGAGTCTTCTGCCACTAGCTATCTTCCTCCTCTTGGTCAATCCTCAACTGATTGACCACATGAATCTGCTGGGCCTCAGCCGTCTGAGCCACCCGGGGACGACGTCCAGGTGCCATAGCTATACGGTAAACAAAGATATCCTAAGATCAAGTAGTAAGAAAATTTCTCAAGGTTTTATTTTATCATTTTATTTATTTCAATTTCGTTCCTAGAACACCCAAATCAAGTAAAACAAAATGACGATGCATGTACCTTCCCTAGGGTCTCTACCTTGCAATCAATGTAGTCTCACTTGGTCATTCGGTAGGCTCAGAGTACTTGCATCGGATCACGGGGGTCCCTAAAATACAGTGTCCTAGCCAGTATTCCCTGGCCTATGTCATGCACCAAGATTAACTAACACTGTTGCCCTACCATCCCATGAAATCCTCACTGTGCCTAACTCGAGTATCCATCTTATCTCTCAACCATCACCTCTGATACCATTCTGTCATGACCCCCTCCCACCAAAGATGCCCCTCCTGAGCTGGTAATGGTGAAAGGGAGATAATGACCCCCCGAGCCCCGCCTCCAGTAGGCCCCGGGTTGGCGACTAGCACCAAGGGTATGAGTTTTCACAAATATGGGAGGCATTACCCTTTTATTATTTTAAGATCGGGAAATAGGACAAGTCAACCACCAAAAGGGAAAATAACAAGTGTATAGAAATAAACCCAAACCAAGCCAACATGCAAGTTTAAACAATTTTATAACAAGGTGCAAGTACAAGAAAGCTCAAAGTACAATACCAAAAGAAAACAAGTGTACAACAACAACAACAACTCCAACTGTCTGACTAGTAGGGTCCCGCACGACCCTGGTAGTCCTCCTAGAAACCTGAAAGTAAACATAGGGTGAGCATACAAGTATAATCAGTAGGGAAACCTAAAGCTCTCGTGCACAAGTGGGGAGACATATTAATGTCCCGTGAGAACAATAGAAGAAACCTAGTTAGGAATTATATCCACCCAACCTCACCAGCCACACTCACCAAAAACACAATCACAATAGGTAGTAGTATATAAGAACAAGAGTATTGGGTACCCCACACCATTTCCCTTTAGTTAGCTACTCTTCCTAACAGCGAACGTCCTGATGCTTCCACACTCTCCCCGCCCGCACACACATGGGCCTCACAACCACGTATCCTACCCACACACACCAGGGCCTCAGAACAACGTATCCCGCCCACACACACTTAGGCCTCACAACCACGTATCCCGCCCGCACACACTTGGGCCTCATCCCAAAGATTCTTGGGAAACAGTAAAACCTACCCGAAGAGTCTTGGGCTAGAACCACCCCAATTGAAACCTACCTGAAAGGTCTTATGTGTAAGTTCGCCTCAAGCCATCACAATCTAGGGAAGAAGGAGCAGGAAGGAGCTAGTAACTAAGGGGAAAACACCCTCTCCCATGAAATGGGAGTGTTTGGCACTAAGTGCTCAACATGGGTGGGGTGCGATAAAACACAAAAGATACAGATATATTTATGTATACCAAACACACAACCCAACCTATGGCTTCTAAACAGAGGAACTGAGCATGTTCCTCTACACTGCTACTACGAAGCATGCATACAATAAACAACCCGAACCCCATTTAGGTTTTCACGTTTCAGAAGAATTTGTTTATTAGTTCCTTAACTACTGGGAAACTATCCACAACCAACCACATCGATCGTTCGTAAAACCTATCCCTGCCATCCAAAAATCAAGTTAGGAAAACACAAGCAGTACAACAAATCCCTTCTAATCAACCAACCAACCCATTGATTATCAATCTCGTTCCATTACCATGACCCACCATTCATTAACTCTTCCAATTTTTATTTATTATTCACAACCCATAGTTCGTTCACATTCAAGCCCATCCTCACAGCCCCGCAGCCAACCACCATAATCACAAACACACCGAAACCCGTACATCATTATCCCTTTATTACCACTTATCGCAGCCCCGATACCCATCACCAACATAACATTCACACCAACCCACAACCAAGTCAAACGCAGCCCCGCTGCTCACCCGATCCACAACAACCCACAAAACACCCCCACCACATGCCACGTATCCAAGCCAACACCCACATATTCATTATTCCATTTTGTTCAACCGGGGTGATCACACAAGGGTTCCAGATTTTAAATCAGCCAACTTTATGTGATTAACAAAAATCCACATTCCACAAGGTTCTATTCACAAAAACGGTCTAGAAGATAGGGAAACATTTAATTGCACAAGAAAAGGCCCCCAATGACCATGATTTTCCGTAGGCATAAGCCTATTCAATTCACAACATAATATCATAGGATATAAAAGTAAAGTAATAGTAATCAAAAACATCCCATCCCCGTTATATAAGCCAGTTATTATCTTCATTAAACTGGTTCGACTGTGTTTCATAAAACAAGTGGAAACCCAACCCGTGTGATGCCTAAATTAGAGACACGAAGGTAAGATCCGTACCTCAATAGGTTCTGATCACAACGCTCCCCCAGATCAACTTTAGAAGACGTCCATCTGGGTCCGTCACTTCTTTCGGGTCCCGAGAAAACCTTCTCGGGTGGATGTCAGAAAGGAAAGTCCAAAGTAAAGAAAACAAATCCAATCTTGGAAGTTCCGCCTCATCGTTATGATCCTGTGGCCACTGACGGATTGTAAATCGGAGCTCGGATGAAGAAGTTATGGAAGAAAAGGAGCCTTCGAGTCTCTTGGGAGAGCTCTGCTCAAAGGAATGGAGAGGAGAGGGGTGAGTTGAAAAGGAGGAGGGGACCCCTCATTTTATAGGTGAGAAAAGAAAAATTACATGGCATGTACTTTTTGGTACACGGCATGTACTCGACCGTTCCACACGGTTACCACGCGGCTTCCAACACGGTTTCCAACGCCGAACGCAGCCATTGACTGGTCAACACATGGATTGAAGGTAACACATACGCAGGGAGGGACTACATGGCGTGTAGTATTGGATACATGGCGTGTACCCATTTATTTCACATGGCTCCAACACGGAACACGACCGTTGACTGGTCAACACACGGTAACGCGTACGCGGGGAGAGACTACATGGCATGTAGTATTGGATACATGGCGTGTACCCATTTATTCCACACGGCTCCAACACGGAACACGACCATTGACTGGTCAACACACGGTAACACGTACGCAGGAAGAGACTACACGACGTGTAGTATTGGATACACGGTGTGAACCCATTTATTTCACACGACAAGGACACGACCTTCAACACGGGGTGTACCCGGTAAGGGGGTACACGACGTGTACTCAAACTACACGGTGTGTAGTTTCCAAATTCTGGAAAGTGTGGGAAAAGTATATTTTACCCTCCAGAACACTTCGTGGCCTTATTTTTGACAAAGGAATGGGCCGGAGAGTTCCGGGCCATTACAGATGCGCATGACCTAACCAAGGTTATGAAAAGTGCATGATCCATATAAATAAATGAGATAAATTATGTATCTTCCTAAATTTTTTTTGTTATGTATTAATTCCTCCTTTAAATGACCAGGAATGGTTCATGAGATCTTCTCCCTTCAAAAACACTACCTCCATGTATGTGTTTCTCCAGATCAAAATGTTCTTCATGTAAGTGCTTCTCATGATAAGAGGTGTTTTCCATGGGTTATTCTCAAATTATTTAGCATAAGAAAATGGTTCTTCATGGTATATCCTTCATATAATACAATTTTTGCCTATGGGTTCCTTACTAAATTCTTATAAAGGTCCTAGATAGATCACAATTTTTTATATATGAGATAGTGGTTTTATATAGTATCATTCACATGAAAAGAGTTTGTTCATGGATTTAACCTTCACATGAACATGGATTGTTTGTAGGACATTGTTTGTGTGATCAAATCACACATACCTCACTTACTTTACATGAATGAATCATGTGATTCCTCTATTTTTATGAGATCTAAAACAAAATACCAAAGCGTAGCAACACTAAATATTAGTCAAGACTCAATTTTTATTTATGAGTCTAAACATCCTATCTTATATTTTTATGATGTGCTAAGGAATCATTTAACCACCCTTGTATCATGGAATTTATTATTCAATTTGGAAGAATTTTTCTTTTCATAAATTTAAAGAAAGATCACAAGATCACGTGATAGCTTCACATGATCACTTCATTGATCATGAGACTCAACTTTAGATAGATTATTCGAAAATATCATGATATTAACAAATAAGTCACATTAAAATATCTATAAAGATAGTGGGTTCATGTGATCAAATATTTTTTTCTTCACAAGATGGATTCTATGCTCATGTGATGTCATGGTGATATTCTTTTGTTTATGTGATGGATTATTGTGATATAGATATATTTATTGTCATGTGGTCACATGGTCTATTGATTATCATGTGATGAAATCTTGTATTTCAATTTTTTTATTGAAAATGATTCATGTGGTGACTCTTATTCTTCAAATACTCAAAATGAATGGAAGAAAAAGTTGAATGCATGAATTTAGATTGTTCTACCTTGTCATTTTTTCTTGGCTTGATAACATAGGATGAACTATTGTCTTGATATTATGATTTAAGAATCCTCATAGAGAGGTTGAAGATGATAATATTTTTTGAATATGTGATGCGTGAGATCCAACATATAACATATATTATTCCGATCAGACAAACCTAATTATTTATGTCTTTTTAATGGACGGTTTAATAGTGCTCTATATCCTGAATCACACATAGATGTATCAAATCCAAAATGTTCCTCATTATAAGAAAATAACTTTCCACTCATTTTTTGAGCTTTATATGGGGGATCGACACCCATGACACCATTTACACACCACGTCTTTGTCCCAATAGACTTTTATATCAACCTATTATCCTTCTATTCATGATTTTTGTGGGCCTTACACATGATACTTCTCACATTATATAGGAACTATTCCTACTTATAGTCTTTTTCTACCTATGGGATAGCTCGGGTGGGCTCCCTTGGGCATGGTTGAACATAGGGCCCCACAAATCCTTGGTCGAGCCTGGTCTAGACTAACTAGTGGGTTAGCCGATATTTTTTTAATTGGGAAACCACTTAGCATAATATATTTAGAGATATTATAATTCTAAAAAATAGAAAACCTTTTCAAATATATCCCTCAAGCATTATTCTGAGAAATAAATATGTGAATAAATAGTTTCACAACATTCTTCACATACTCATCCTCATGTAATAAGATATATTGCATGGTCTTATTCTTCTCCAACATTATAAAAGAAATGTGTCCTCCTTTAAAGATGTATTTGAAATGAGGATTAGTCCAACAATAATAATATTAAAACATGAAAAATTCATTAAACATGATATAAAATTCCATAAAGTGCATCAATAACAATTTTACAAGAATCATCACTTCATCCATCAACACATATCGACATATTGACAACAAATGAAACCTAGGATCAAAGTATAGGAAAATGTCCTAAAATTTTCATAAAGTATAGAGAAATTGGATTACATGAAATTACATTCTTATCTAGATAATACAACAGGATGTGTCTCTAGAACATATGTTCCATAGGGTAATAAATTCAAGGTGTATTGAGCTGGACTCATTTGTTACCTGGTGAATGAAAATTATGATTTCTACACAATTGATTTAAAACTCCCAGGTGATATGTTTGGAAAATTCAGAAACTCTTTATAAACCATCAGGAAGGATTTAAATATATAGTGACAATGAATGACCTAGGATACATCTATGGGGTTATATATTGAAAATAAGGTGCAGGATTTTGAAATTCGATAAGTTATTTTTCATGATTCTATGGTTTTCCACTATGATTCGTGTTTCTCACATAATGATTTATAGTTTTAGTCAATTGCTGGAACATGAAGGAACCCTGTTAATACTAAATTCAATGTAAAATGAAATTCTCCTCCTCTTGAGTTTTCGAATGTTTTTAGATCTTGAATAAAAAACCTATATGCTATGATCACACAACTTTTTTAACATATGAATAATGATGAAGTTCCAAACAAGTAGAGGAGATAACAACATTATTTTGAGCCCTTTGTGAGGAAAAATTCACCCAATTTGAGTGGTTTAAATGATCCACTAATTACTAAGAAGTTGATCAATAACACTGAAAATATATTTTCTATTACCAAGTGTTCAAATCATAAAAAAGTAATTTTGGATATATATCATTTGGAAGGTGAAGCAAATCAATAGTGAAACTTTATTAAGAATATGATTCAAGAGTGGGTAATTGACTCCATGTAATGGAATGGGTTTAATAGATATTTTTTCATAAGTACTCCCATCATATTATTTGAAAAAAATCATAGAAGGAATATCTCGATCTCAAATAGAAAGATGATGAATCTATTGGTACATAAATAGATAATTTTACACTACTTTCATGGTATTCTTATGGTTTAATCATCATTTAAAAAAGAAAAATTGACATATTCTTTTGTAGCATAAGAACAAGTCTTCGAATTGTGTTGAAAATAAGATACATAAGTGTCAAAAAAGAATTAATTCTATGTGCACTAATGATAGAAATTGAAATTTGAGATTCAAATAATTACTATGGTTTTAATAAGAAAATGAAGATGAAGTTTGATGAGAACACAAATAAATCACAAGGTGGAAAGAAACTCTAGTCACTTACTTGCAAGAAAGGTGGTAAGAAGCAGTTAGGTGAATACATGAAAGGAATAAGAGGTTTTTACATGTGTTGGAAGATTAGTCACCAAGAAAATGATTTTAGAAGTGAAGTGAGTAGAAATTACATGAAATTAATGGAGGGAGTTCTCAAAAATATTTACCACTCAAATTTTCATGTTTCAAGTGTAATGAGTTTGGGAATTATGTAAATCAATTACCAAATCCACGAGAAGTTGTGGATGATAAGACAAAAAAATCTCTTAAGACAAAGGGAAAAAGATAAATCTTATTCAATAATAATGGATAAAGTGAATCATGTTAATTAGGGAACACTTATCCTCTTCTCATTAGTTGTAAATTTCTTATTTTATTTTACATTAATGAGCCCTATGAAAATATTATTGTTAATCCTTTAGTGAAATTCAAAATGAATATATTACTCTAAATAGATTCTAGAATAATGAAATAAAATTTGATATTCTATCTGTATAAGGATGAACCCAATATTCCAATTAAAATGTTTTTATATAATAAAATATATTATATAATGAATAAAGGGTGAATTAACTTTTGGTGGTGTATATGAATCCATGTAAGATTAAATTAAGAGTTATGGATACCATTTTGGGTTTATGAGTTTATGGTTGATCATAAGTTGAAATTAACTAACACCCATTTTGAGGTTTTATGTTATGTGAGTTTATCAAAATTAAGGATATTTTATATGGCATACCGCCTTTTTTATTACATAACTCTTCATTTAAGTGGTACAAACAAAGGATATTTTAATGTATATTTTCTTGGAAATAAGGTACATAATACATGAAAACTTAAAACATTATTTAAAAAAATGAATTGATTATTCATTGGTAAATCATAAATACTTTTACCACATCTCATATCCTAGGGACATACATCAAGGGAAATGGTGAGCATAAGGCCTAGTAAGGGAAAACAAGGGAAACAATTTACTTATGATCTTGAAAAATATCAATAAGAACATTAGGAACTACATAAAAAAATAGAAATAGGAATATAATATTAATAATAACATGAATAATAACTTGTAAATGTGGATACAACATTTAATTTAGTCATTCATAAGAATATCACCAAGGTTATTTATCAAGGTATCATAAAACATGTCATATATATAGATTAATTTCTTTAACCAATGAATTAGAGTGTTATAAGGGAGAACAATTCATATGTATTAATTAATTTTAGCCACATATATCATAATAAAATATTTCATAAATAACCTGTGGAGAATAAAATAAATAGGTTTCATATCAAAATCACAGCATTTAAAAAAAACTTAAAGACAAGATCTTTATGTCATTATTAAGCCATGAAGAAGGAATGTGGGTTTAATGTATGTTAATACCAGAATAAAACTGATAATTCTTATTTCTAGGAGAATAAACATGGAAAATAATGAATTTTGGTTACTCATAATAGAAAATAAAATAATTTCTTTTAAAAAATAGATAAATATTGAGAAGAAAATTCGACAGCATAACATGAAAGAAACATGGTTTTAGAAAACATTAAAAAGAGAGGGGAAATGGTATCCCATAAATAGAATACTTTAAATAAAAAAAATTATTTAATAAAATGGAAATAAGAACACAACTTGTAAAATTTAATGACATACCACAATAAAAACAAACTCGAAATGACAAGAGAAGTTGAGATTTCCATTAACATGAAGAGTAACTCTTGAAACACAAAGATTGAGACCTTAGGGGATTGAAGAAACCTTCGGAGGACTCATTGGGAGGTAAAAATATCATATCTTCATGAAAGATTAATTGGGAATGAAATATAATAGGGAAATGGGTGGGTATTTATTGCACAAGTGAGGGAGTTTTTATTGATTTCCTTGGACACCTCGGTAGTAGTATTTACAGAACCATGGATTTTCTCATTGTATTGAATAGTTTGGAAAACTATTATTTTATTATAATAAAAAGGCATCAAATAAAAATTAATATTACATATTACATCATTATGATGTCATTAAACATACTAAAAACTAAAAATTATATTTTTACTATTCACTGAAAGACAAAATATTTTAGAAAATTTTCATAAATTCACCCAAACCTAATTTTGATGTGATGATTTAAAAAATGATATTTATTTTATCATAATAATTATCTAAATATGATATTTTTAACTTTTAAATATAAAAATCATGTGTTATTAAAAATTATAGCGGATATAAAATTCATAAGGAAATTGTATAGTTAAATTTCTAATACTTGAAAAGCTAAAATTATTTTATCATTTATATTTAAAAATTAGTGTTTTAGCATACTAATTAATTAAAATAATAATTATTCATAATAAAAAAATTTATTATAATAATTATATTATTTTTGAAAAGTATAATTTTTGTCTGAAATATCAATTTAACACATTTGTCTTGTTTTTATGAAAAACTAAACAAAAAATAGAATTGATGGATCAAAAAATTTATTTATATAATGGTATTATACATTAAATAACTAAGGACTTGAAACATAACCCCTTATAACACCTATATATGACCTAAGGGTAAGGTGTGCGATGGTGGTCGATTCTTAGGGAGACACAGATAACATAACCTGAGTGGTAATCTCCACTAACTTGAAATTATCCCATAGGGTATTTCATTAAATCCTCATTTTTTGATGTTCTACTTGGTATTGATCAATAGTGAATCCCAAAGATACCACACCCCTCCCAAGTTCTGAAAAATGGGTTTCGTATGGCATGCCTCTACTAGATGTGGCCACAAACTATTATTTCTTCATTAATTTTATTTTTTAGTTTTTACTTATCAACAATAATTATAATGTTAAAATTATTATTTAAGAGTATAGTTTCAAATGGACATATTGACCAATAGTCTTAAATGATCAATGATTATATAATGGTCAAAAACTGAATGTCACATTTTAAAATATATTCATATAATTATTTGAAATATATATTTTTGTTATATATAATATAATATAACAAACTTTTTCAATCAACAATTGTCATTCACAATTTTTGGGTTGTTACATTCTTCACCGCGTAAGAAATTTCATCACCAAAATTTCAATTTTTTCTCATTTGAGAAGAGATGTGGGTACTTCGACCTCATTTTTACCTCTAGTTTCTCAGTGGCCACTTAATATTTTTAGTTCCTCTACAAAACATTAATTAGGTGGGTAGTATTATTACATAGAACCTTTTCACTAAAATCTAAGATCTCTACTAGATGCTCTTAATAAGAGTGGTCTTGTTCCAGTTGTACAACCTCCATATTTAGTACATGTGAAGGTCAGGTATGTACTTATTCAAGAGAGATATGTGGAAAACGTCATGAACTTTCATTAGATTTGGAAAAAGTTAAAGCTGATAGGCCACTTCTTTTATGTGATAATGGATTTCATAGAGGACAATATACCTGGGGTTGAGTTTCCCTTTCTACCTAAACCACATGACTCTCTTCCAAGGAGAAATTTCAAGGAATAATTTTCCTCCAACATCAAACTCCAAGTCCCTTTGACAGTTGTTAGCATTTCTCTTCTGTTGACTCTGAGCATCCTTTATGTGTTGTTGGATGGAATGAACCTTTTCTATCATCACTTACACAAGATCTGGTCCAACAAGATTTCTCTTATGAGATTCATCCCATCATGTTAGATTTATACACTACTTCCCATATAGATCTTTATAGGGTTAGATTTGTATACTTGAATGGAATCTATTGTTGTATAATAACTCAACTAATGGTAGATGTTGATCCCATCCACCTTTAAATTCAATTTATCATGTTCTTGTCATGTACTCAAGAATTTTAATAGTCCTTTCCGATTGTCCATCAGTTTTTGGGTGATACGCCATACTTAAATTCAATCAGGTACTAATATCATGGTGAATAATTATCTAGAATTTTTATTCAAACATTGGACCATGATAAAAAATGATAGAAAGATATACCCCATATATCCTTACCACTTCATTTATGTATATCTCAGATAGTTGATAAAGAGATGAATCTCCCCAAATAGAGATAAAATGAAAAGTCTTACTGATACGGTACACTATAACCCATATCACATTATTTCTTTTGGTTGTTTTTGGGAGATCATTGAAAAAGTATGTAGTGAACTTTTCTAACTTGAATGTTATTATGAGTTGTGGTTGTAATACCCTTTTAGGATGTTTTCACTTTTCATTTAGTTTTTGACACAACAAGCACCTTATAGTGTACCTATAAATATCCCTTTTTAATGTTATCCCACTAATAATGGTCTTGAAGGTCCCTATAAATTTTAATGCTTCCAGGATGTATAGATTAAATAGATATATGAGATTCATCCATCAGATCCTTATTTATTTCTAGAATATATGGAACACATAACCTTTCATGAAATTTCAATACACCTTATTAACAAATATTAAACTCAGGAAACTTACCATTCTTCACAGCATCTATCTTCTTCTATAACAAGGGATCTTCATTAAGATAATTATTAATATTATCTAGTAATGATGGTAGAGAAATAATTTAGGATATGGATGATGATGTCCCTTACCTTAAGATTCTTAAGTCCAGTTGTACGAGGTATTTGATCAAATTATCTCATTGAATCATCATCATTGCTATAACAATAGGGTCCTTTTTACTTAATGCATCATCAATTTTTTTTCTCTTCTGGGGTGTTAATGAATTGAATAATCATAGTCTTTTAGAATTTACAACAATCTCCTATTTCCCATGTTCAATTAAATTTGCATGAAAATATAATTAAAACGTTGGTGGTATGTGTATATATAACATTTCTCCTAATAAAGATAGTTCCCCCATATGTTTAGATCAAAAACTACCACAACCATCTCCAGGTCATTCCTAGGATAATTCTACTCACGAGCCTTCAACTGTCGAGATGCATAAGAAATCACCTTATAATTTTTCATGAGGATGCACCCAATACCTTTTAGAGATTCATCTCTAATAATAAATAATCATTCTCCGATATAGGGTAGAGTTAACACAAGTGAAGTAACCAATATCTTCTTCAGCTCTTAGAAACATCATTCACACTCCTTTTTTAGATAAACTTTTCCACCTATCCAGTTAACTTGGTTAGGGGATTATAGATTCATGATTTTTTTTCTTAAACCTCTTATAATATCCTTATAAATTAAGGAAAATATGAATCTCAGTTATTGTTTTAGGATTAGGCCACTCATCTACAAAATATATCCATTTAGGTTCAACTGAGATACCTTTATTGGTTATAATGTTCCCCAAGAAATCAACTTATTGTAACCAAAATTCACATTTGATGAAATTTACAAATAAACTCTCCTTTCACATAATTTTCAATATAACCCTTAAATGATCATCATGATTGTCACGACCTGTGCCCTGGGGCCCGTTTCGTGACTACCCCAATCTCACCTTCCCTAGGCCAGGGGCTGGTGACTACCACCAAAAGGCGTATTCCCTAAAACTGGGAAGACATTACCTTTATATCCGGTAAACACACTCAACCAAGCACATAGAAAGATACGAACACAAGTAAACTGAATAGTAAACAGAGTGAGTACAGTAAGTAAAAAGGGTCCAGAATACAAGCCCAACTGAGAAGTACAAGGAAAACTAGAAAGTACAAGAAAACTGATAGGTGAATAGCAGATCCTGGATTGTCCACCAAAGATCCTACCTGAAGGGTAGGTACAACTCACGAGCTACCGTCTCTGTGGTTCTCCTCGTCTAACATCTACCTCTGAGCTACCTCTAGTCCTGGTACTCTTGTCCTCAGTCAGTGCTTTCCATCGTCTGCACCAAACATAAAAGGGTGCGAGCATAGCCCATGCAAGGGTGAGTATAACGATACTTAGTAGGGACCCCGAGACCCTCAAGGTCTCACAAAATCCACCAAGGATAAACTACACAGAATAGAATCAACTGAAAACCCTAATTAGGTATATTCCCATACATATAACTAAGTTATCATGTAAAACCATCTCAATTAGGAGGAAAACACATAGTCCAACTCAAATCCCAAAGCTCCACTGTTCCACAAAAGAAGGAAAACCATAAAGGAAAGTACCACACATGTACAACACACAGAATAATAACACCAAGGTATTACCACAAAGTAAAATATCACATAGGTACTGACTCAGCACACACCAGGTATAACTTAAGTACAGTAGTAGAGATTATTAGATATAACTACTGAACCATCTTACTCTATTAAGAGGCTCTGCTGCTAACCCACACATGATCTCTCGGTGTTGACCCACACATGATCACCTGGTGCTGACCCACACATGATTGATCAGTGCTTACCCACACAGGATCACTAAGTGTTGACCCACACAGGATCACTAGGTGCTGACCCACACAGGATCACTCTTCATTATTCACGTCACAACCAGCTACTGGGTTCCCGCACAGGCTTTCTCGTCTCCAGGAGGGTCCGCTCCACAAGACACTCATCGATACTCCAACTGTTATGAAGTCTCATGGAAAAGTATCTCAAAGGACCGCCATGACATTGGGGTTTCAATGAAACAGATAGTGTATCAATCAGATGCACAGTCTGTGAGTTATTAGACTTTTAGTCTAGGGGCCCGGCTGGATTCTTGATCAATCCATCTTGATCCTACCTCAACTTTTCCCAAAACTCCAATGGGGTATACCAAAGGGACCGTCTCTCTTCAAGGTTTACAGTGCTTTTGATGGTCTGTCAAACAGATGCCTGGTGCCAAAGTTATGGCCGTTAGAGCGAAAATCTCGTAGCTGGTCTGGGTCCGGTCCGACCCGGTCGGAACGACCAGGCCTGGGCTGACCCGACCTAGATTGGGTCATCCCGGCCCGCTGGGTCTGGCCCAACCCGTGCTGTGTGACCCAGCTTGCTGTGTGTTCCGGTAGTTCGCGAGGGTCACAAGGGGCCGTAGAGGGCCGTGGGTGGACGCGAGGCCGCAGAGGGCCGCGAGGGGGCCATAGAGGTCTTGGGCGGTCATGAGGCCGTGGAGGGCTGCGAGGCTGCAGGGCGGCGTGAAAGTCTGTGGGGAGGCGCAATGAGTTCGTGGGGGCGGCAAGGCGAGGCCCCGGGGTGGCGAGGCCGCGAGGCGGTGGGCCAAGGCTGCAGGGCAGCGATGGCGGTGGGCGACGTGGTCACGGGGCGGCGCAACCAGGCCACGGAGTGGCAGAGGCCATAGGCTGTGGAGCGCCATGGGGCACAGAGGCCGCAGAAGATGAAGGCCGTAGATGGCGAAGGTCGCAGGCGGTGGTGGCCACGGGCAGCAGAGGCGTCGTGCCTTCGTTAGTGGCTGGTATGACCGACTGCCGTTTGTTCTTTGCCTTGGTCGTGGTTCTAGAGTTCCACCGGTACCAACCACCAACACCAGTTTCCATCACCATCGCGAAGATCACAAAAAATATCCACAAGATTTGTGAAGGGGTCAGGCCATGTTTGTTGGGCCCGTACCCTCCACATTTGGGTGGTAGCATACGGCTCAAGGAAGATGATTCAATGTAAGATGGAATTTAACATTGATCAAATTAAAAACACACCCCTACCTCAATTTTTTGTTGACAATTGTCTGCGGTTGAGACAATTTGGCATTTTTCAATCTTGCAACAAGTCTCCTCCCACAACATCGGTGAGGAGAGGAAAAGATGAATTCAGTGATGACGACATTTCCTCGATCGTTGGTTCGTCGTCGTTGGAGATCCTTCAACATTGTTTGGATAAAAGTTAGTCGAAGGATAAGAGTTCTTCAATGGCATTATTAGTTGGAGGATTTCTTCCTCCATGTTCTCCCAAGCTTCCACGTTTTCCAATGATTAATTCCCCCCAACCCACCAAAAAGAAAAGGGTAGCCAATATAATAGAATATTTTGTCTAATTTAAAATTGGCACAAAATAGGTTAGAATAATTAATTATATTAGGGTTGGATTAATTAATTAAAGGGTATATTTGGAATAATTAAAGTAGGAAGTTCAGGGGTTTTTTCTCCATAATGAGGGGTTCGGGTGGTCCCCACCACCAAGCTTTGAAGTTTGGGTTTTACTAGCTCGGGTGGTCCCCACCACCAAGCCTTCAATTTGGAGGATATAACTCTTGTGGTCCCCAACTCCACAATATTCACATGTGGGAGGTTTTAGTTCAGGTGGTTCCCACCTTTAAACCATTAACAAGGAAGGTTTCAACAAAAATAAAATAAATGTTTATTTTATTTTATTTCTATTTCCATGAAAAACCAAAATTCTAACTATTACCCTTGACCAACTGCCATCGAGGTGAAAGTATCCTTAAGCGAATACCGGTGCTGTGAGTTCAATGGTGTCCTTAGATTTCAATTCCAAGCATCGATTCAAAATTTAGAAAAACCCGCTTTCACGTTTTTTGAACGTACCTGAAAAAAAAAAGTTCATAAATTCATTCCGGGCACTCCAGGCTTCGGAATCACGCACCGTCAATTTTTTGCAGACTCGTAAAATTCCCATTAAAAAAAATTACTTGGAAATTTTAGGTCCTTAAAATGATACTTGAGAATTTTAGTATGTATCATAATATCATCAGTAAAAACTACCACAAAGTTATCAAGGTAATCTTTAAATAGTATATTCATCAAATCCGTGTAAATAGTAGGAGCATTAGTCAAGATGAAGGGCATAACAGAAAACTCACAATACCCATATCTTGATCGGAAGGCATTCTTTTGAATATATTATTTCTTCACATTCAATTGATGATAACTAGATCAAATATAAATCTTGGAGAAGAATTTATCCCAATGAAGCTGGTCAAAAAAACAATCAATTTTTGGAATATGTTACTTTTTATTCACTGTGATCCCATTAAGTTCTATATAGTCAATGAAGAGCCACATTGATCCATCCTTATAATTAAAAAAGAGAAAATGTTATCCCCTAAGAGACACACTTGGTTAGATAAACCCCTTCTGCAAAAGTTCTCATAGTTTCTTCTTTAATTCCTCTAGCTCCACATTTTCCATTTTATTCGAGGTCTTTGAAATCGGCTTGGAACTAGGCATGATCTTAATGGATAACTCTCCCTATTTTTCCGAGGGAGTTCCTATTAACTCCTTAGGATATAAATCAATATATTTATGAATGATGTTGAAATTATCTATTTGTATACTTTCATTTACCTCTTCATATTCAACGATAATTTCCATAAATAATGATATGAGAGGTTATTTTAGACACAACTTTGGGTTGATATATCTCTCCTTTGAAAACAACTATATGTTTTCCTTTAAAGAATACTATGATTTCCTTGCTTATTTAGTTGATCTGAGCATTATACTTTAAGAGAAAATCCATCCATAGTATAATTTTGAATTCCAGCTTGGGAATGACTACTAGATTTTTAATGATATTATGCTCACCAAAGTGAGTAGTAGATTATATATACATTGTTTATTATTAGATAATCCCTCCAATAGTCTTAAATTATAGTTACAATTCTATTAGTTCATAGATTTATTCTATATTATTTCCAAACTTGGATAAAATAATGAAATATAATGAACTATAATCAAACAATTCACTTTCTAGATGTCATAGAAAAATGAGAGTACCTACCACCAGATCATTTGAAGCTTCAACTTCATCCATAGGGATAGAAAAATCATGACATTTATCCCTTGGTCTATTATGAGGTTGATGGTGATTCCCCACTATTAACTTTAGATTTGGACAGTGATTGGAAAATTTCCTATGCTGTCCACAATTATGGAATTGGATTTTAGGATGGACCTACACCATCTTCCATTTGTTTTCAGTGTTGAAAATTTGAGGCTTCACCTCTCTACAATATTTCCTAGAAATATGGAAATCTATTTCACCCTTGGTAACATTTCCTACTCTGAGAAAATATTTTATCAAATGCTTCTTTCTATATTTGTTGCATGGGGGAATTTTCACTTTTTTCCTCCTATTTCTTGATCAAAGAAACTCTCCAAGTTTGGGTCTACAGACCTATTATTTTCATTCGATCGATGGGACCAATATATCACACCAAACTCTAGTTAAATATTTATATCACTTCATAATATCTCTTCATAGATTTCATTGATAGGAAATATTATTCCATAGATGGGGTCTTAGACCATCGAAAAATCTATCAAACTTACCATTAGTGTCCATGAAAAATATAGAGGTGTAACTAGAAAGTCTTGTGAATTTCATCTCATAGCTTCCCACAGATTCATTTTCCTTCTACTTTAGCTCTAGTAATTCCTTCTCTATTTTCATTTTCATTGAACGAGGGAAATATTTTTTGAAAAAAAGTTCCCCTATACTCTTCCCACTCAATTGAATCAATCGCCCCTCTTAGATTCAAATTTTTACTGGTTTCCACCATTGATTATTTTTCCCCTCTAAGTGGTACACATCCATGGAGACATTCTCTTGTTCGGAACAACAGAGTATAGAAAATAAATTTTCTATAGAGCATATCCATTATTCAGAAATCAATGGGTCGGTAGATCCCCTAATAGAAGGTGGTCATTGAATCGTAAAGGAATCAATGGAATGTGGTTATCTTTAAGGTGAATCTTGCCTTTTAGATTGATTCAATTTATTGTTCATAAATTGAGTTAGTTGATTCATCATTATAATGAATTTTTCCATTCTGGATTACATCAAAAGGCCATCAATTCCTGGTCCGTTGCACTCACCATTTACGCAGTTTCTCTAATTTCCCTCCATTTTATAAAATAAGAAAACCTTAAAGAGAAATGTGTTTGATTAAATAATATTATTGTTTTAAAGGAATGTCATTTCTTAAAACATAAGTATTTTATTCATTAACAACAATTAATTTGTTTATAAATCCTTCATAAAGGTTTATAAAAAGGTGGTTATTAACCAAACATATCCCCAAAGAGTGTCAAACTAGGTGTGTAATAAGACCCATTGACATGTACCAAGTTACATCAAGCCATGACCAACACACCTTATTAGATTTTCCCCCTAGGTACATATGTTCTAGAACCATGTACACATATTTATATCTAGAAATTGATTTATTTTTTTTGGAAACCAATTACTTAATACTTCACTGAAACACCAGGTTGTTTTCTTATTTTTAAACTTTTCTCTATGGTTCTTATTAATGTTTTAAAATTCTAATTTCCAAAAATAGATAAACTATCCTTTAATACCAACCATGTAATCCCACCTTTTTTTACATATCTTTTCATTTACATGTTATAAACAGGGCATATTTAAATGTTCAGTTTCCTAGAAATAAGGAACATAATACATGAAAACATTAAAAAATATTCTAAAAAACATGAAGGGATTATTAATTGATTCATCATAAGTAATTTTACTACATATCATATCCTAGGGATATACATCAAAGGAAAGTGTGAGCATGAGGATCAGTAATGTAAAACAAGGGAAACAATTTACTTATAATCTTCATGAATACCATTAAGAACTCAACAAAATACATAAATTCATGGTAAAGTGGAATATAAAAATAATATTAAAAAGCATCATAAAATGAAAATTTGTCTACAATATTTAACTGATTCATTCATAAGCATATCACAATGTTTTATCACTGATGTGTCATTAAAATTAGTAAGTTTATTCACCAAGGTATCTTAAAACATGTCATCTATAGAGATTAAATTATTTACCCAATTAATTAGAGATATATCATATTTCATCCTTTATATGTATTAATTAATACAATACACATATATCATAATAAAGAATTTAAAAAATAAACCATGGCGAATAAAATAAATCGTTTTCAAATAAAAATAACGACGCTTAAAAAAATACTTAATGACAAGATCATTATGTAATTATCAATCCACGGAAAAGTAATGTGGGTTTTGTGTATTCTAATATCAGAATAAAATAGATAATTTTGAAATCTAGGTGAATACCCCTGGTAAATACTGATATTTTGGTATTCAAAAAATAAAAACAGATAATTTCTTGAGAAAAAAGATAGAAATTTTGAGAAAAAATACGTTAGTATAACGGGTATGAAACATGGTTTTAGAAAAAATTAAAAAAATAGGGAAAAATGGTATAACATTAATAAAATTATCTAAATAAAGTAAATTTAAAGAATAAAATGGATAGAAGAACAATGCTTGAAAATTTTAAAGACATACCACATAGAAAGGCAACGTGAAAGGAAAAGGGAAGTTGAGATTTCCCTTACCTTGAAGAGTAACACCAAAAAATAGAATATTGTGATATTAGGAGATTGAAGACACATTGGGAGGAATATATGGGTGGTAAAAATACTAGATCTTTATGGAAGACATATTGGGACTGAAATATAATGGATAAATGGGTGGGTATTTATAACAAAAACGAGGGATTTTTTTATTGATTTCCTTGGTCACCTCGGTAGTGGTAGTTGAAAAACCAAGGCCTTGCCCAAGGTATTCGCCACATGGGAAACCATGTATGCTATTATAATCCAAAAGAGTCAACTAAAATTTTATATTATATATTCCATCATTATGATATCATTAAATATACCAAAAACTCAAGATAGTGTGTTTACTATTTATAGAAAAATATATTTTGGAAAATTATCATAAATTCACCTTAACCTAATTTAGATGTGATGATTTAAAAAATGATATTTATTTTATCATATTAATTATCTAAATATGATATATTTTTTACTTTTAAATATATAAATCCATAGTTATTGAAAATAACATCGGATAGAAAATTTATATTGAAATTGTATAGTAAAATTTTAGACACTTGAAAAACTAAAATTATTTTAACATGTATATTTAATAAGGAATGTTTTAATAATACTATTTCATTGAAATAATAATTATTCATAGTACCTAAATTTAATATAATGATTATATCATTTATGATAATTATAATTTCTGTCTAAAAAATCCATTTATCAATTCTTCATATTTTTAAGAAAACCTAAACTGAAAATCTAATTGATGGAACAAAAATTTAATTTATACAATGGGATTATTTGTTAAGTAACTATTTCCTTAGAACATAACCCCTTATAACACCTGCATATGACCTAAGGTTAAGGTGTTCAATGGTGATAGATTCTTAGGGTGGCTCTGATAACATTTCCTGAGTGGTAATCTCCACTAACTTGAACTTATCATATAAGAGATTTCATTCAAGACTAATTTATTGAATATTGTCTTTAGATTGGTTAAGAGAAGATACCAAGGACACTACCTCCCTTATAATTTTTGATAAATGGGATATGTATGACACAAATCTACTGGATGAGGCCATCGACTCTACTTTTGACATTAGTTTTTTTTGGTCATTTCTACTTATAAACAATAATTATAATGTAAAAACTATTAATTAAGAGTATAGTTTCCAATGGTAATATTAACCAATAGTCATAATTCACCATCATTTATATAATGGTCTAAACCTGATGGTCACATTTCTAAGTATACACACATCATTATCAGAGAGATATAATTTGTTTATATATAATATAACATAACAGACATTTTTTGGAAATATTTATCCTTAAAAAAATTCAGGTAATTACATTTTAAGACTAATTTATGGAAACAAAACCCATTTATTTTTTATATGTTTTATTGAAAAATTTATTTGTGGAGGAATGTATTTGGATTTTGTTGAAATATGATTAAAGGTACATATGAACTTTAGGTTTTATCTTATAATTTATTTTGTGGTAATTATGGGTTATAGTTGATCACCTTATAAAGTGAGAAAAATTTATTGCTATCAGAGAAGATTTCACTCTAGATACACTTTCCAGAATATAAATTAATTAATTGGTATGGTTGTAAGGAGCACCACATTCAATTTTATCTCACATGGATCAAAATTTTACCTTGATGTTTTGGAAAAGTATTCAACGAGCTGTTGAAAAAGAATTCAGTTTCAGAACTATATATAATCATCAGATAGATGGTTAATCCGAGAGAACAATTCAAACCCTATTGGAAATGATAAAATCATGTTATATGGATTTAAAATTGAGTGATGATCCAAAAATTCATTTAGTTTATTTTTATTATCAAAATATGTTTCACACAAACATTATATTTTCTACTCATGAATCCCTTTATTAAAATATGTTTAGAATTAAAATTTATTAGAATGAATTTGTAGAAATAAAGATATTAGGACTTGAGATAGCTAATTAAATAGAAGATATGGTTAGTGATATTCAAAAACTTATAATGGAGGAAATTTTTTTATTGAAATATTATAATAATATTCATCGATGACATCTATAATTTGATGTTGGTGAGAAGTCATTTCAATTAATTTATCCATGGATGAAAGAAGGGAAAAATAATCTCTACGTATATTAGTTATTTTAAAGTTAGTGATCATATCCAGATAATAGCTTATCTCTTTGTGCTTCCACCGATCCTCTCTCAAGTTCATGATGTTTTCCATGTTTCTATCTTTAGGAAATACAATCTTGATCAATCAAATGTACTGAACTCAGAGGTTGTTTCATTGGAGCATGATCTTTCTTATGAGGAATAACTAGTGAAGATTTTAAATCATATGAATAAAGTTATAAAAAACAAGAATGACCACATGGTTGATGTTTTTTTGGTGAAATATCAATCTTGAGGAAGTTATATGGGAACCTAAAGACACAATGAGGTAGAAGTATCCTTAGTTGTTGGTACCAATGTGATGAATTTTAGGAGAGAATTCCATTTTAAGGGTGGTATAATGTAGCACCCTGAGATTTTGTGAAATATATATTTCAAATAATTTTAATATTCTCGATATTTTTTGTTTCATGAAACACCAATTTTATCTTGAGTTACATAAAACACTATGTTTAGATCATGTTACACAAAACACCGAGTTTAAATGAAACGTGACATACTATTAAAATATTATTACCTAACATGATAGTTATCTCCTAGACCTTGGAATGGTGGGTATGGATAAGATTAAAAAAATAATGAAAATATATTTTTACACATGTAAATGGATTCTTTAGTGTTTAATTAAATAGAAATTAAAATAAAAACTATTTGAAAATAATGGAAATCTTTTTATGAAAATCAATTTTTGTGCACAAAAATGTATTTTAACTCAATAAATTAAACAAAAAACTCTATTTAATTTTTCTTATTAAATTTATATATTATATATTCAATTAAATGTTTAAAATTTATCTTATGTTTTTCCTATACAATATATATGAATAAATCCAATTTTATGCATAACAAATCTTTTTTTTATAAAGCAGTTTTATCAAATTTTGCACACTTATTTTTAAATTATTTTTCCCACTTTTCTAAAATTAAGTTGAAAAATAAAATTAATTTTTTAAATCATAATTTCTAAATTATCTTTGGGTGATTTTTTGATAATTTTCTGAAAAGATAATTTTTTTTGATAAATAGTGAAAATACTTATTTTTATTAAGAAATGTCATTTCTTTTAAAGAATATAAAAACATAATTTTTTTACATAGTTTTAAAATTATAATTAGTTTAATTATATATCTATTAATCTAATTTATCTCACTCATATCAGTTATATATTTAATTTGAATATTAAAACATTCTATAGGTATGTGCATTTTCTCTATAGAAAACCATATTTTCATCACATATATATATTTAATTTTAAATTATATTCTTCCATTTCTAGGAGAAAATTAGAAAAAATGTATTCAATATTTTTAATAAGAATAATTTATATTATATAATATTTATAACTTAAATTTTTACCATACTTATTAGTAAAAACCTTAATTTTTTTACCATGGTTAAGGTAAAAATGGGTTTACCAAGGGTTAATCTAAAAAGGTAAGAGTTAAAATCACTTATAAAATTCTCCAAAACAGATTTTATGGACATATTTAGACTATATAACCTATAAGTGTCAATAATTTATTGTTTTTGAGCTTTGTGTCAGCTAAAAATCAAGGAAAAACCTTCTTCATTTAAAATATTATATGTGTACCACTCACCTCACTTATAAAAGGTCACCTACTCTTATATTCTCTTCACACTTAAAAAATAATTTTTTTGGAAAATTAATTACCTAATAACATAAATAATTACATATTATATTTCTATAATCCTTATTTTTTGTAACAAATACAACCTTGGAAGGGTTTTGGTGTAAACCAAACGAATTTGTCCGAAGAATAGGTAACATTCCTAACCGAACGCTGAATTTTATTTCTCTCATAAAATGGTTTTATAACATAATATGTATATTACATATACTTATATGTTTTTATTTTATGGTAATTACCTATAACCATCTTCTCTTTTACCAAATTTGTTATGAAATCATCATTTGTGTGTTCGGAAAACTACCGCCTCTCTAAACGATGTTATTTATTTTCCATCACCACCTCTCATGGATAGATATAATTAAATATTTAATTTTTTTCATATATATTTTGATATTATTATACATTTATAATTATAATACCACATATATCTTATTATCTCCAAACATGTTGGAAAATATTAATGTCGATCATGTGAATGATGGACTACTACCTCACGAATCGATGTGATGTGATTTTACATATCCATTTTAATTGGATGGATATAAGGATATATTAAATGAATATATATAATATTTTAAAAATACTTATACCTCATTAATAATTATATCACATGCACCTTCTTACTTTCTATTCTGTGGGGTATACAATAATGTCGTTCATGTGTACAACTGATTACCACCTCACAGAGCGATGTGATTCATTTTTTCACTAACACTTTTCATGGAAGATAATAAGGGTAAATTTAATGAATATATATGATATAAATTAAATAAAAATTACTCTATTAAGGTGATATATCATTTACCTTCCTTTCTTATAGTTCATTGAGAAAATGGTAGCAACATTCATGTGTACGTACGACCTACTATCTGCATGAATAATGTATTTTATTTTATATACCTAAATTTTATGAAATCCTATAAATACAGATTTAATAAATATATATGATATTTATATCTTTTTTAACACTCTTATGATTATTTAAACATGATAAAAGTAAGAGTAAAAAATAAAAACAAATCAAAACATACATGAAAAATGGTGTTATTCCCCGAAACGTGACTTTAACATGGAACTGTTAATAAAAATGTACAACAAGGTCATACATAAATAATATATGGTATTATATATATATAATTTCAGTTATTTAATATATTTATATTAAAAATATTTTTTTATAGGAGGTTTGAAAGTGTACGAAGGAATTCAAGACTCAAGGTAATAGATTTCCCTCTCACTTTTATTTTCTATGAGACGTATGCCACATTCACCACATGATTATTTTATGTGGTGCATATAATGACCATGATTTTTTTTTACGATTCTACTAAAAATTATTGGTATTTAATTATCTATTTCATAATCTCTCTTTCATGGGGATGATGTTTCAAAAGTTACCAATGAGGTAATGTATTTTTATCTCAATTATCTTTTTTGAGACTTATGTTATGATATGTACCTAAATTACTTTAAGAGGTGTATATTCAAAAACTTTGATATTTAATATCATGAATTTATTTATTCTCATGAAATTTTATGGTTTATGTTTTTTTATTCCTTCATAGGGATTACAATTAAATGTTACCAAAGTGTTAAGGGTTTTATGTTACAATCTCATTGTTTATCAGGATTCTTTATGATTATTCTTACAATGATGAAATATTATGATCTATATCTCAAGAACCTCATGTATTTTATTATCCTATGGTAATTATTAATAATTTAGTGACCTTGATCCTAGTAATACAAGATCTGGTGTCTTACTACCATTATATTGGTATAAGATACTAGGAGTCACATCCCAAAAGACTGAATAGTTTAGCAAAATTGGTAAACTAAATACATACCCAAGTCTTACATTACATTTGAATAAAAAAATTGAAACATAATTTTTTCCCATGAGAATATCTTTATTCTATCTAGAATATTTTTATTATCTTTCATTGTAATCATCATGGAATTATAGGGAAATGAAACAAAATAAGGGTGATCTCAAATGATCAGTATGGGTTAAGTATAATGGAAGTATTCATGAACCAATAGCAATAATCAATATGATAGGGTAATAAATGTACACCCATGACACATAATCAATAAAATAACGAGGAAGTGAATCTATAAATACTACCAATGTGAAAATATCTTGGAATATAATCAATATGTCAGGTAAATAATTAAACACACCTTCCATTAATCTAACTTGACTACATAAATAGAAAAGTCATAATCAATATGGGTAGGTAAATAATTGAAAATACATTCCTTTTAATGAATAAAAAACAATGAAATTCAACTAGAGATAATTTCTTATCGAAAATATCCTAGATAATAAAAACTAAACTCTTAATGATAGAAATAATTAATTATTTCAGGTCTGGTCTCAGGCACATGATACCCCTACCATCAAGACCTTTCACAAGATGTTTTAAACTATAGGCAAAAAACCCATTTATTGATATCTTAACTGATTTTTCTCATGATACCTACCAATTTATCAAGGGGTTATATAATTTTCATCCCACCCAACACTTCATATCCAAAGCATTCCTCATATACCGAATAATCAATTTAATTCATGAATCAATATTTCTTAACATCAAATATCTATATTGAGTAATGGATATAGATTTATCAATATTTTTTCAGTCAATCAAATAAATTTCAATGTAAAAAACCATACGTAGAAATGAGATATGGTTTAAGAAATAAGAATATCAATGATTGATAATATGGATATTTAGGGTAAATTTGATGTCTAATGATTATAGGAAAGTGCATATTTCAATGTAATGTTAATGACTACAAAAATGATACTAGGAAGTTAATGCAAATACTTTGATATGTCAAAATGATCATAAACTATCCAGAAGAAGAATACATAAGGTATAAATACAATATATAACTATTTGATTAATAATAAAGGGTTGTTTTCAGTGATGAATATAAATACCATAGAAATTTCTTAAAAAATATTATTGAGTAAAATATTCATTTTATTTTGAAAAACATTTTGAAAATCCATATCCTTGAAAATTATATTGAAAAACATTTTATTTAAAAATATCCTCGTAATATTTTAAAGAAATCTTCAAAGAAAGGATGTTCATAAAAAGGGTAATCCTATAAATATCGTAAAAGTTAAAAATATTATTCCTTTTCACCATAAATTGTTACGAAAGTTCCTTGTTCAGAAAATGATAAGAATATTCCATTAACATTTTTGATAAAAACCAATTGGGTATTTTTTTGAAAATGATATAAAGAATCCTTTGATTTTTTAAAGAGTAAAATGGTTAAAAATTCATTCAATAAATAATTTTAAAAAATATATAATTGTTTTTGAAAATTTATTTAGGAAACATAGTTTTAAAAGAAAACAAATTTCAAAACAAAGAGATAAATGAAGCAGGTGTTTCCTACATAAAATGCGTCACCCGGTGGTTGATTATGGGGGTTGAGTGTTGTGAAATCATACATGTCAGGTTCCCTATTTCTGATTTTTTTCCAATGAGGTTGTTCATGGATCCTTAAATAACCAATGTTTATATATCCATAGGGGACCAACATTCCAAATGTAGGTGCTCATTGGGGAGTTTTTATAACGATGATTAAGAACTCACATTGGGTAAGAGGATTGGAGGTCAGGCTCATCACAATATTTTTAGTGTAATTGTTTCATAATATGGGAATATCTTATAGATTTAATATATTTTCATGATTCCATTATTTAATTCCCATGTATTATTTCTGTCACCCTTGAATTACAAATTAGTTGTTATCATGCATAGTGTTCATAATCATCTACATGTACTCAAGGTTCTTCATTAATGTAGACATCCATATGTATCTAATTTTCTCCATCAATGGAATCCCATTATGAATAGAATATATATTATCAGGTCGTTATTATGGGGATTCTGGGTTTTAGCCACACAGTGGGGTGTTCTAGAGTGTATTTTCATCGAGGGAGACAAGATTTGTTTTGATGTTTTGATCAGACCCATGAGTGGGCTTCCTACCTACCCTCATGAAAGGAATAAAAACCCACATAGTTAATTTCCACTTAATGGGGGAACATCATACCTTTTAAGGTCATGTGATAAGGACCTAACTGTACTCTTTAATTTTATATGGCGAGGACGTCTAGGTGGAATTTTCCTAGCTAAGTCTTGGTGCCTGACTTTTGCCAAAGCATCTCGATGAACCTGGAAGTGATATAGATTTATAGGATTAATAAGACCCTACTAGGAATGTGTCCCAGATAGGGTAGGGTTGATTTGGGGTGTTTGGTTTGAAATTCAAGGAGGATTCTTATATATCCCATTTTTACAGAAATCAAAGACCATGTAGTTCAATGGTAAAGGAATATTTCTATGGAGGCCCTTAGAAGGTTCATCTCGTAAGGGATTATTTCCCTTTTATTGGATTAAGTTGGGGTTTATTCCTAAAAGGGATGTCCATTAATAGGGTACATGATGGATTCTAACAACTCATGGTGATTTTGGGGCTTGTTTGGGGCTTACACATATGAAGGATAACCCTATATGAGTATGTTGATATCTTTGGAGACTCCTCCAAAGGGGAATGCCCATATTGAGGAAGGTTGGGTCTTACAGATGGAATGATTCACATGAATTAGTTTAATGGGGAATTAATTCTAAGTCGGATTCCCATTATGATCAAGGCTGAAGTGGGTGTCCTATATATCTTGATTATAGCAGGAAACCGAGTTATCATAGTTCAATGATGTTCAGGGATTACACAATAAGGTTTCCTTATAGTTGGGTATCATGTGGATTCCATGATTACCTCTAACCACTAAGCTCATGTGAGTCATGATCGGTATGAGAAAAATATGTAGTGAGAGATCTATGGAATCCGGAAATCCACTTTGGATACATGGCCTTGAGGACCTATGCCTATGGAGGCACTCTAAAATAAGTTAAGAAGAAGATTCAAAGAAATATCCTTTTACAAAACATGCATTTTGGTGTTTGGGTACCATGTTCAAGGATATCCTCTAATACCATAACTCATGATGAGTCATTATTAAAAATGAGAAACAAGAGGAATTGGATGATCCAAAAAACTACACACTTCTCCTCCATTGGTGGAAGAGGATGAGGGTAGGAGAGAGGAAGGAGGGGATTTTCTATTCCTATTCCATCTCCTATTTCATATCCAGGATAGTTACATATGTCTACCCATTCTGACATAGCCCTCCTGAAAAGGATTAGAAAGAGTGAAACCTCCCACCAGACAATCTAGAGGCTTACTCCAAGAGGTATGCCATAAAATTGGTTTTGTTGGGGATTATTCCTAAGAAGGATGACTATTGGAGGCTTGATTGGGGATTATTCTCAAGGAGGAACTACTGGAAAAAATACCCTATACCAACGGTTTGGAACCATTGGTATAGGCCTCCAAACTTTTGGTATAGCCTATACCAACGGTTTGGAGATCCGTTTCCAAGATGTGAGGATAGGTCTATACCTACGGTTTTGGGAAAAATATTGGTATAAACCTATACCAACGGTTTTGAAATCCGTTGGTATAAGTAATATGAAAATCTATACCAACAGTTCCATAAAAGCGTTGGTATATGTAATTCAAAAAATAATCATTCGGTTGGTTTTGATCCCAAGACCTCCCATTTGTGATTAAACAACCTAAACACTAACCTAACATAATTTTGTGAACATAATTTCATAAATATATATATATATATATATGTATGATCATAAGTGTTTTAAATTTTGATTTATTTAATGTCCTCTGTAAGAAGATTCCATTAAAAATAAATGTACCTATACCAACGGTTCTCAAAACCATTGGTATAGGTCCATTATAGAGACCCTATACCAACGGTCTGTTCAAACCGTTGGTATAGGTCCCCCTATACCAACGGTTAATCCAAAACCGCTAGTATAGGTCCATATAAGTGACCTATACCAACGGTTTTGGCCAAACCGTTGGTATAGGTCCAAATTAGTGAACTATAACAACATTTTTACCAAAACCATTGGTATAAATCAAATTTCTAGTAGCGAGGATTCCCATGTTTTAGGAACCATGGAGAGTGTATTGACCTAGGGTGATTTGGAATGAGAGGTGGGGTTATTTGTGTCACTACTTGAAAATGTTTTGGTCCTGGGCTGAAAAGTTTAGGGTGTGACTCTCCATTTTTCATGGGGGTCGGTAACTATAGAGAAGAGACCGATCTAGGAATGCAGTGTGGAAGTAAACTTTAGAGAGGGTGTGTGGGAGCAACCCCGATGGTAAGAACCAACAATATAACCTAGGTGGGTCACCCAAGTGGTTCACCTAGGTGGTTCTTCTAAGTATGGGTTTCCTATGTGGTTAACCTAGGTATGGGTCCATATGTGGTTCACCCAGGTATGGGTCACCTAGTTATGGATTACCTAGGTGGGCCACCCAGGTAGTTATCCCAGGTATATTTCACCCAGGTGTAGGTCAACCAAGTGGATCTCGCTTAAGTGCCAGGATGTGGGCCTTTCTATAGAGAGGGTGGTCCATGATATGTCACCCAAGTTGGGATGGACTACTTGGGTGAAAGAGCTACATGACCAAAGCCCTCTCTCAGATTAGCCATCTTAGAGATCAACCACCCTCTTTAATATTTATTATGGAGGGGTATATTTATAGACCCACTAGTGGGACTATGTGATTTGTCCTGAATTAGCAGGACTATGGAAATGGGCCCGTGTGAATTGACTGGGCGGTGACGTAGGTTCCTTGACAAAAATTTTCTGACTTTTGAGAGTTATAACATTTGATCCGTGAGTCTATTTGGGCTGCACGACTAGTAAAATTGAATATTTAGAATATATACATATGCTTCTTAGCATGGTGAATACCGCACATTTTCTCCAAATAAACTTTTATATTTCATTTTAATGCATCAACAACTTTTTATCATCAATTATAGATATCCACAACCTACCCCAAGAGGGGTGCTATTTCCACTTATCCCTCATTGTGGAGTTGTGTTTTGGAACATAGAAATAAAAAATTAATATTATTAAAGAATAGAGAAAAATATATACTCAAACTTGAATTTTTTTGTCTATGTGATGATGATATCATGATTTATGTTAAAAAGGGCATGAAACCTATTTTTTGGTGTCAACCATCTGGTTTTATAAAAAACATTTTCTATATTATTTTAAATACAAAAGAGTGCAAGAATGGTAATTTTACTGGAAAAATTTAATGAATAAATAGAGGATAAAAAAATGAAAGGTTTTATTAAAAATGGTAAAATAATATCCTTCAGTGGAAATTCATGCGTAAATAATCCTCATTAAAATGAGGTTGTGAAGTCTTCCCTTGGAAAGATCATAACGTTGAAGTGAGAATAAAAAATAAATCAATTATATGTATCAACTATAAATCCACATAAAAATGTTTTAAATTAAATATAATATATTAAAAATTCATTATTCATGTAATCTTATAATATTAACAATAATGAAGAAGTAATATTACCCAATGAAAATAAATTGAGTTATGAATTTATTTATCAATTGGTAACTTTTAATTCAAATCCCCATAGATGAAATAATTCAAATTAAAATTTAAAATACAATTAAAAATGAATTATTAATGAAATTACATATAAAATGGGAAGTATATACACCATATAAAATAAACTAGGTGCACAACATTACAATATGCCTCAAAGAAATTAAATTAAGAAAAAATCTCTTAAATTACGCTTCCTTTTAGTTGAAATTTATTTAAAATATTTTATAGTTGTTTTAAACATTAAATTAAGTAAACAATAATAATAATAATATTTTTAATATAATATTTGATATTTTTATAACCACTTATCATCTTTACATTAATAATCTTTCATTATTTTCATTGCATCAGGTGTTATTATCTTCTTTTCTCATACGTGTTTCATCTTGAAAGAGCTGGTTCTTGGGAATATTATATAGCTCTATAATATATATAATAATAATAATAAAATATTTATCATATTATTTATTTAATTATTCTTATATATCCTCCATTTATAGTGGTGATAAAAAGAGAGTCACATCACTTCACATAGTAGGAAGTCTACACATACATGAATGATGTAATCACCTTTACATGAGTAAAAAAGAAAACAAAACACATATATATTTATATAATAGATTTATAGTTATTTCATTAATATAATAATTATTCTATTTATATCACATATTATCTTTAAATTAATCTTTATCATATTCTATGTGAAGCATTAGTGAAAATGAATCACATCTCTTCGTGAGGTTGTAGTCCGCTGTACACACGACCATCAATGTTATATCTCCTACAGAATGGAATGTGACATGATATATATTATATAGTGACAAAATAGGCATAATTATATTACAAATATAGTCTATATAATATATATCCATCATCGTATCCAATCTTGAGAGGTGGAAATGGAAAAATTAAAGACACATGTTCATGAGGAGGAAGTCTGCCGTACACACAGATGATGATTTCATAAAACATTTTACAAAAGTGTGTTCAGTTTTAGATAATATAATTAACATGGAAACATCTCAGTATATAGAATATAATGGGGTTATTATATTATAGTGGTTTTAAAACAATTCAGGTAAGTGTAAAAGGAAATAACATGAAGATGTTAGTTGAAAAAAATTACCTCTACTTCGGGTATCCTCCTTAGGTTTTTCTAAAATCCATCCAAGATTTTATTTATTATAAAAATAAGTATTATAGTGATAGGGTATGGAATTAGGTAAGTTATTTGGGTGATTATTTTTGAAAAAATATATTTTTATGCTGTGAATTAGAGAGGAGAGTGGGTGACCTTTTTATAAGTAGGGGAGAGGACAGAATCAGTAGTTTTGAAAAGAATTGAGCGCTACCACAATTTTCATATATAAAAAAGGTCCCAAAGAGACCATTATAGAAAATTATATTTGTAAAGGTTTAAATATGCAAAAAATAGTTTATATAAAAGTTTTTAGATTATATTTAACCTTATATTTTTAGTTTAACCCTTGGTAAACCTACTTTTACATAACTTCAAAAATTAATTTCTACTACATTCAATATTTATTTTTGTTGAAAATTAGTTATAACATATTATAAATTATAAAGTATTATTATTAAAAATATGAAATTAATTTTTCCAAATTCAGTTCATAGAAGCGGGAAAATATAATTAAAAATTAATCCCATATATGTGATGAGAAATCATGTTTTAAAGTAAAGCTGTTCAAAAGTTTTAAAAGATTGTATATATAAATTAAATATAAAATTGATTATAATGATGTAAATTGGATTAAAAAATTTATAATTGAACTATTTTTTCTTAAAAAACAATTAGAATTTAATTTTACATTATAATTGTCTAGATGAAACGACAATTTTCAATTAAAATCCAGTATTTTTCCCTATTCATCAAAAAACAAACCTTATAAGAAAAATAATAAAAATTAACCTTAAGATAATTTTAATTTTAAAATTTTAATAATGATTTCTATATTTTAAAATAAATTTTCTAAAATTTTTAAAAAATAATTTTAAATTTGGGGCACAAAGCGCGATTAATCCTTCTTGTAATGAAATACTATTTTTTTCGAAAACATTTCTTTTTTATTTTAAATGATTCATATTACTATGTATAATCAATAGATAAACAATAATTATTTTTAAAAGATATATTTATATATGTTTTTTAATTATATTCATACCCTCTATTCCAATATTTAGGATATAACGATTATATTAAATAATAATTTTAATAGTATATTATTATTTGATAAAACTTGGTCTTGCATGTGACACAAGTTATCAAAGAAAATCATTGTGTGTAAAACAAGATAAAATAAATGTTTCATGAATTAAAATCTATATAATGTGTTTAATTTATTTAAAATAGTAAATATTTCATAAATTCTCATGATGTTATGTTCATTTATACGCTTAATGTTGTGTGTCATACATTCTATAAAATATGATGTTCATATTTTAAAATTTTACAGCATTATATTCTAACCATCTTAAATAAATTGCATCATAACAATTTAAACTTGATATAAGTAATAAGGGGTTCAAAATATGTAAATTCCATTGTTTAAAAACCCATATTATATAGGAGTTTATAAAATATCACCTTCATAAGAGAGAAAGGGAAGTATAATGGCCATATGGAATAACACAGAACTAGGTTTGTAAGTTGGAGAACATTGGTGGCAAGTGAAGATATGTGCCTGAAATAAAAGTGTAAATAATTATTGAATGTGATTGAGGCCATTGATCACAAGCAAGTTAATATTAAATAGAAAGTTAATATTATTAAAATGATAAATATGTGATGATTTAAAAGGCCATCTGATTCATCATATTTGAATATAATAGGATAACATTTTTATTTCAAGATATTTTTCCTAAAGTTGAAGAACTATTTTACTATCTAATAATATAAGGATATATACATACTTGATACATTTCTATTTAATATTTAAAATATCATCCTTTTGTTATGCTTCAATAAATTTCCAATTCATCACTTACATCAAGAAATTAATAACCAAAAACAATTTTTTTATGCTCGAAGCACAAACACTCACTTTTAATGGATTATAAGATCTAGAAACGAGTAACATGTATTTCTATCTATCTCTAACTATTTTCCAAAACCAATAAGGTTATAATAAGTTATCCAATATAATAAATTAATCTCTAAACCTCAAAATTAAATATACTAGTTCATTATTAATATTTTTTAATATTTTTATTTTAAAAAAAATTGTATAACTAGAACCAATGATATATTAACTAGGAATTTACGTAGGTCAGTGGTAGGTGATAAACCATTATCATCCTTCAATCATGGGTTCAAACCCCATGACCTTGCTAGACTTTATGGGTTTTTACTTAGTATATGGGTTGTCCTTTTTCTAAACTATATAAATATATTTCTTATAATATTCCCAAAAATATGATAGACATCCTTCAAATTAAATCAATCATTAAATAACATTTTTATAAGGTTTTCAATAAAACTTATTTTTTTACTATCTAAAAGTAAAATTTCACTATTATTAAAATTTTATTAATGATCATATTAACCCTAGAATTATCAATACCTTTAATTCTATGTATATATAATGTAAAGGCATTATTAATCAAATATCCTTTAAAATAACGCATATAGTTTCCACAAATTATTCAAAATGTTCATAATCATGGTAGAATCCCTTCACATAAAACCTCAAAATATGTGTTTAGGAAATTTAATATATGATCATTCCTATACTCATTAACCCATGATTTTATCCATAACTATTACTTAATTAATACATATATTTTTATAAAATTTAACACAATCATTATATGTTTCATGAATCTTATAACCAAAATACCATTGGTAAAAATACTTCTTCAATTTTATTCTCAAATCCCCATACATAAATTCTTTATCCTTTTTATTTCAACATAGAATATTCCTTGTTCCGAGGTTTAAACTAGGTCACTTTCATTATATATTCAAATACTTCATAATGGTTTGTAAAAAATTGTGCATTATTCTAATTATATCCCCTAAGAGTGTCAAACCGGGTGCTCAATAAGACTCGTTATCATATACATGGTAAATCTCGAGTCAATATCGATGCACCCTTTTTATAGTTATTACCCCTATGTACATCTGTTCTAGAACCAAATACACTTTTAGTATCAAGAAGAAGATGTATTACAAGGAAAAATCACATAATATATATCTTAAAAAAACCTTAGGATGTTCTTATATACTTATTCTCAAATTATATCATTGGTTTATGTTCTCTATTCTATGTTATCCCAAATCTAGTTCCCATGGTTTCTATTAAAATTACTTTGATACCAACTGTAGGGTCTCCAACCCCAGTAATCCTAGAGATGGTGTTTTACTAGCATTACATTAGCATAAGATATAAAGAATAAGATCCTGATGGACCTAATAGTTTATTATTATGGGTTATCTATATACATAATTAACTCTTACATTAAATTTAAATACAAAAATTGAAACATTGTTTTTTTTCTTTCAAGAATAAATTTATTCCAACTAACATATTCTTGTATGTCTATGATAGTAATATTCATGGAATCCTATAGAAAGGAAAAAAAATTAGGGCCAACAAAAATGATCAGAAAGTGTTAAGTATAATGGAATCATTCTTGAATCAATAAGAATAATCAACATGGAAAGACAATAACTTAAAAAACATGACATATAATCAATAAAATAAGAATTAAGTGCATCCAAATATAATATCAATGTGAAAATATCTGGGATAATAATAAATATGTAAAGGTAAATAATGGAAAACACATTACGTTTTAACAATTGGAATACATGAATAGATGACACATAATCAATATGGAAAGGAAAATAACTGAAAATGCATTCCATTTAATCAATAACTAATAATGAAATGTATCCAGAGTTAATGTAATGGTGGAAATATATTGTATAATAATAATTAATCTCTTTTTGAAGAAAATTATTAATTATTGGACATCATGTTTCACGAACATTATACCTCTACTATCAAGACCTTTCCCAAGATAATTTAAACTACAGGTAAAAACTCGTTCATTGTTATATTACATGATTTTTATCACGAGACATAATGAAACATCGAGGGGATGTATAATTTTAGGCCCACCTATCATTTTTGGTCCAAAACATTCCTCATATATCAAATAATAAATTTTACTCAATAATCGAAATACCTTAATGTTTAATATCCATATTGAGTAGAGGATACATATTTATAAATATTTCTGTTGTGAATCCAATAACTTTAAAAGTAAAATACTATTTGTAGAAATGAGATACAAGTTAATAAATAAGAATATACATGATAAATAAAAAAGATATTTAGGGTAAATTAAAATTCTAATGATAATAGGAAATTGAATATTTCAAGGGAATATTAATTACTAAAAAATGAAACAAGGAATTGAATGTCGAAACTTTCCTTAGTCAAAATGATCCTAAACCATACATAAGAATAATACAGATGGTATTAAAATAATATATACCTATTAGAGTAAGAATAAAGTGTTTTTGTTAATGATTAATATAAATTCCAAAAAAAATTCTTTCAAAAAATTCTTGAGAAAATATCTTTTTCATTTTGAAAAATACTTTGATAATCCTTATCTTTGAAAATCAAGTTTAAAAACATTTTCTTTAAAAAGATCCTCATAAAATTAATAAGTAATATTAAAATATAGGATGATAATGAAGGAGATTAATTTCTTAAATGCATTAAAAGGAAAAAAATAACATTTATTCTTCACTATAAAAGTTCACGAAAGTGCCTTTTTTGGAAAGCGATAAGAAGATTCCATTCACATTTTTGGTCAATTCTAAATGATAATTATTTTGAAAAAGATATAAAACTTCCTTTAAATTTTTTTATAAAGGGTAAAAATGGGTAAATTGTTTTTTATTAAATCATTTTTAAAAGTTTAATAGATATTTTGAACTTTTTTTGGAAACAATGTTTTAAAAGAAAATAGATTTCCGAACGAGGAGAGAAATGAAATATGGTTTTATTAAAATAATTTTCTGAATTATTTGAAGTACCAAAGAGTGAAAAATGATACAATTACTTGGAATAGGCCACGAATAAATTAATGAGAATAAATTTAATGTTTTTACTATATAATTATCTAATAATATTCTTTAATGGAAATTAAAGTGTAAACAATCCCGATTAAAATTAGTTTGTGATGTAAACCATTAGGAAGATCATAATGTTGAAGTGAGAATCAATAAATGAATCAATTAGCTGTATTAAAAAAATCAAAAAAAAATAAAGTCTAAATAAAACATAAGATAATCCAAATTCATTATACACATAATCATATAATATTAATGATAATGAGGAAATAATATAACCTAATGAAAAATTAATTGGGTTGTGAAATTCATTACCACTTAGAAATTTTTAATTCAAATACAATTAGATGAAATAATTCAAATTAAAACTTTAAAGACCATGAATAATGAAGTATTCATGACATTACAAGTCAAAAGAGTAGTATATAAACCATGTAAAATAATCTAGGTGCATAACATCACAATATTCCTCATGGAAATGAAATTGAGAATAAATCCCTTACCTTACAATTCCCTTTGGTTGAACTTTATTGAACCTCATATATAGTGGTTTTAAACTCTTTATTAACTTATAATAGAATAATATTAATATTTTACATATAATATATTATTATTTTATAACATATTATCACCCATTAATTAATAATATTTCATTATTTTAATTGTTTTGGGTGTTAATTTCGGTGTTTTATCAAGAATATTTCTTCATGAAAGATCCGGTTCTTGCCCATATTATATAGTTATATCATCTACATAATAAGAATCATGAAATAATTATCATTTTACTTCTTTAATTATAATTATATACCATCCATTTTGTGTGGTTTTGAAAAGAGAGTCACATCAGTTTGTGAAGGCGGTAGTCTATAGGTACACAAATGACGTTATCACATTTACATGAGTGAAAATGAAAGAAAGAAAATGATATTTATATTATATTAATAAATTTTTAAATATTTCATTAATATCATAATTATTTAATTAATATCACATAAAATTATTAAACTTATCTTTATCACATTCCCTATGAAGAATTAGTGAATACAAATCACATCGCTTTGTGAGGTAGTTGTCCACCATACACACGAGGGACGATATGGTATCTACCATAGAATGGAAGGTGAAAATACTTATATTATATAGTGAATCCATTGGTATAATAATGTTATAAATATTTTATATATATACATATATAATTTATATCCACCATCATACCCAGCCTTGAGAGGTATAAATTTAAAAACGAATGACATCGGTTCACGAGGTGGTAGTCAGTCGTATACATAAACGATGATTTATTAACCCATTTTATAGATATGTGTGTGGATTTATGTTTTAATATTAATATAAAACAATATAATTATATTTAGGATAATAATTTTATTATATCAACATGTATTGAATATAATTTAAGGATGTGGAGAATAAAATAATATAATGATTCCTATTGAATAACATTGCCTCTCATTCGGGTATCCTCTTTAGGTTTTCACTAAAGCATTATAAGGATTTCTTTATTAGCAAAAAGGAATATAATATGAGGTTAAGGAATTTGGTCTATTATTTTGGGATGGATTTTTCAAAAAAATTGTTTTATGGTTTAATGAAGAGATAAGAGAGGATGAATTTTCATAAGCGAGGGAGAGGACACACTAGGTATTTTTTAAAAATGATTGAGTGCTCCCACAATTTTTATTTGTCCAGAGAATAAAAAATGGATACTTATAGAACCTTATAGAATTAATGGTTTAAATATTTATTCAAAATAGATCTAGATAATTTTATAGCTTATTTTTAACCTCATATTTTTAGATTTTCTCCCTAGTAATATCATTTTTACCATAATCCCAATCATTAATTTTTACTACATTCACCATTTATTTTGGTGAAAAATTTAGTGTAAAAAATTAAAAATTAAAAATTATTTTGATTTAAAATATGGAATTAATTTTTTCAAAATTAATTCACATTATTTTCAAAATTTAAATTAAAATAAATCCCACTGACGTGATGAGAAAACACATTTTTAATGTTAAAATGCTCAAAAGTTTACAAAGTTTTTATTTCTAAATTAAAAATTAAAATGATAAAATGAAATAAATTGGATTAATATATTTATTATTGAACTATTATGAGTTTATAATCAATTATAAATATAATTTAACATCATAAATTATTTATATAAAAAGGCATTTGTCAATTAAAATCCAGTATTTTCTAAATTTCATCAAAAAATGAAACTTCTCAGAAAAATAATAAAAATTAAACCAAAGATAATTTTGGTATTGTGATTTAAAAAATTATGTTTTTCTTAAAATAAATTTCCAAAATTTTCTAAAAAATAATATTAAGTAACATGGGTCAAATGCAACAAAACCGTCTTTTAGGAAAATATACTTTTCTGAAAAAATTTATTTTTATATTAAATTATTGTTATTATTAGTTATAATAAATAAATAACCAATAAATTTATGTAAACTATTTATTTTCATTTAATCATATTCAAATATTTCATTTCAATGGATATGTGATAACTTTTATATGAAATAATAATACTAATAAAATATTTTCATTCTATAAAACATGATATTGTGTGTAATGAAAGCTTTAGAAGAAACTTATTTTTGCGTGTAACATAATATAAAGTCAATGTTTCATGAATTTAAAGATATAGAATGTATTTAGTTTATTTAAAATAGTAAATATATCATAATTTTTCTAGATGTTTTATTACTTTCTATTCTTGGTGTTGCACATCTTACACTCTATCAAATATGATTTCCATTCTTAAAATTTATAGGTGTTATAAATAAGACATGTTTTACCTTAATTTTATTCTATTTGTGTAATAAATATATGAAAATATGGGCTTTAATAAAAATCATATTTATTTATATATATGGTCAAAAACCGATTTTTCTTCTAAAACTAGGTTTTCGAAAAATTCATTAAAAAATGTTTTTATCATTTTAATAACAATTTATTAAATAATTTTTTACCCATTTTTTATTTTTAATATTTTTTGAAAGGAATATTCATTCCATTTTTCAAATAATTCCCACTTGAATTTGATCAAAAATTTGAAAGGAATATTTTTTTAACATGTTGTTGATGCTCTTTTTTCATCACATTGTCTAAAAGAATGGAAAGGGAAATGACTTAGCACAAATTGATGCATCCTTTGAAGAAAACATCAAATATCGACAAAGGCATGAACAAGGCTTCAAAAGCACATGTTCCGCGCAAGTTCCATCACAGTCACGCAAGTATACTTGCGCCCCCTAATGGTCGTTCAAGTGACTTGTGCGCCCTAAAGGATAACAGCCCAGGGTCTTCTCCAGCCTATAAATAGACCCTGTGGGCCCCCCATTTCAAGAGGAATTTTTCCAGAAACTCAGATTTGTGATCCCAACTCCCTAGTCTCTTCTCAAAGATTCCGAAACACTTCTAAGGTAATTTCTTACCTAGAACGGAAGATCTAAAGAAGGGGGGGAATGCCTAAGTGTTGAAACTCATCAACACTTGCGCGCCTGAGTGGCCTGCCTTTAAGGAAAATGGCCACACTTGCACGCCGCCTAACTCCTTCAATAGAACTTGCACGCCACTCTTCTGGAATAACCTCAAGATGATTCTAAAGGCTTTAACCAAGAGTCTCTCATGTATTTCCCTACTGGTTAAACGTCGTGCAAGTACCCATGTGTCGTGCAGGGATACTTGCGCGACCAGCACTTGCGCGCCCATGCAGTACCCGCGCACCTGCCAGGACTTGCGTGCCCCTGCCTTTTGGGTGCCCTTTTTTCCCATTTAAACCCTTTTAAGACATTACACCTCTCCTATTCAAGATTCAGTCTTCAAGACACTCTTCAAATCCATTTATGGAATGATTTCTTGATTTGACTTCCTTATCTGAAAGGAATTATGGGGAATATCTCTCAAAACCTAGTGATTTACACATCTTTATGTCACTAAAACCTCATCCTTTAAGATGAGGGAACTCATTAACATGGGCCTCCTTTTCAGGAGTAAACCCCAGTCACAATTCTTAACCTGGGCCTCCTTTTTAGAAGTAATCCCCAGTCTCAATTATGGGCATCCTCTACAAGAGTAAGCCCCAAGTCCCTTAATTTTTCAAATCCCTTAACCTGGGCCTCCTTTTCAAGAGTAAGCCCCAGTCTTAATTTATCTTAACCAGTCCTAATTTACCTTTGATCTGGGATTCCTTCTTAGGAGTAAAACCCAATCATAAGTCCTCTCCTAATTTGGGACTCCTTTTCAGGAGTAAGCCCCAAGTTAGAGTATTCAAATCTCCATGAAGCACATATACCTTTATGGACCCTGTTCTTGGATTTCTTCCCTGAAGTAAATCCTAATCGTCAAATATCTGGGGAGTCATAAATACATAAGCCCCACATTATTTCTTATGATTGAATCTTTCATGGGACAATTGTCTAATTTTTACCAATACCTCTTATTTCTCACACTGAGCATGACTCACGTGAGCTTAGAGTGTAAAAGTAATTATGACATCCTTCTCTGATCCATCAATCATAAACATCATACTCCCTTACTCAAACTATGTGGGTTCTAATTACTTTTCTTAACAAAGGATACGTATGTAGCCCATATATGGGTTTGATCCCAACTCTGAAACAGTCCATATCTTTCTGAATGACAAAAAACTTCAAGTGCCCCACTGAGTGGCTTTAAAACCAGCATAGTCATCATAATGACCAAGATACTTCTATATAAATGTGTTGAAGGATACCATTGACCAAGAATCTCTAATAAATACAGATGATTCTCCATCAATGAAGAACGTCGAATACATATAAAATATTCTCTAAATTTCCTACATATTTAATCATTGATTGTCAGATTTAAAGGAAAGCTCATTTTATACTTGGTAATGTTATAAGGATTCACGAACATAACATAAATGTATAAAGAGAGTCCCGAAGTAGACAATAATTCCCCTAAAAAGGTGTGATGAGTCCGACCTTCCATCCTCTCGACCGATGAAAATTCCTAATCCTCAACAGTCCACAAACTAATGAGTACCTAACTTTGGAATGTAGGTCCAAATGGATATGGAATCATTGGATGTTTTCGATTCTAAGACCAAACCCGTTAGAAACCGATTGGAATGTTTGAACCTCTAATCAAGGAGGTCATCCCTAAATTCTGAGGAAAAAAAAATGGTGAACCCGACCTGAATCCTTAACCAAGTTAAAATGATATTTTGCCTATTTGTTAGGTCTCTATTTAAAAATCAATTAGAGGTCCAACAAAAACAATCATTGACATATGTGCTCATCCAAAATATGTAGTGGCTGAATTTATCTTGATTACGTCTATTATATCAAACATGCACTCTTTTACAAGATTTTCTGCATTTTAAGAAATGGTTGCTCTCAAGTTCACACCTGTGAATACTACTGCTGCAAATGCCACTGCTGTTACTCCTGCTGGATCACCATCTGCTCTGAGGATGATATCACCTACTCAGCGTCTTCAACGCTGGGTATCAAATGCGCTGGTTAAGGAGTACCCTCAACACGGTACCATCCCAACTCTGGAGGCTTCCCGACATGCCCTCCAAGTGAAAAACTCACACCGGACATCTGGACAACTATGACTAGTGATCAAGAAGCAGGCAGTGCTAACTACCGTCTCTAAATCTTTCGAGTCGTTATCCCCGGAACACAATCACTATTCACTCCCATATTCTGGAGAGGTGAATGAGCAGGTCCCTCAGGGCCTTAATTCAAAGAATCAGGAGTCCTTCCTAAGGGATCCTATCAACAATCACTGCCAGACTCGTGCGGCAGTACGCCCTCAACATGATGAGGGTCCCGACTCCAGGCGTTCGGCTCGGGTTCCTCGAACCCGAGTAGGGAAGACGAATTGAAAGAGGTGAAATCCGGTTAACAGTAAACAGGTTCTCATCTCTACCATCTCCGGAGAAGTCCACCAACCTAACTTGGTGGCAAGGAATGAGCAAGCACACACACCTGCCCGTTTTAATTCCGCTGTCCAGCAAACTTGTCTGGAAGCAGCACACCAATACCATTTGGCAATTCCGGCGGAGTATTATCGACAGGAACATACACTTGTTTATACGTCATCAGTTATTCAGAAGGCTCGTCTGACTACATGTGATGGATCTCTTCAACTACATTCGGTGAAGTGCAATCAGCAGGCACATACATCTGCTAGTACTGATCAAGCCTACCAACAGTCTCTCTTGGTAGCATTCGGAGAAGTCAGTCGGAAATCTCTGTTGAAAAGTAGGAGGCAGACTCAACTCTCTACCCCTACACTTGAGTACTGTTAGGATTCACTGACAGGAAAAGGAGGACATGATCAGGCACACACAACTACTCCAAGCATGGAATGGATGTATATCCCCATTCCGGCAGCTGAAGTCAACAAGAATATTCTATCAATGGTGAAATAGAAAAAGCAAATTCCTGCTCATATCCTGGATGCCTGTCAGGATATTATAACAGCTTCAGTGGCATCTCAGGTAAAGACACATAAATCTATCCCTACCAGTGGAGTGACACATCAACAATTTACTCCGGAACAGACACACACATCTGTTCCAGTCCAAGAGGGTTGTGGGGAATACTCCCCCATATCATACGAACAACCAAGGAAGGCACATACACCTGATTTGAGTGGAGATCTTCAGCCTAACCTGGCCATCTCTCCTGATTAGGCACATACACCTGCTCAGAGAAGCCACTTTCGTCAATAAGTGGTTTCCAAGGCGATTAAGAAGGCGTCTAAGAAAAAGGCCCGCCCAGCAGAGTCAGGAGATCAAGAGCCAATCTGTAACAAGTACTTGCTCGATGCTGGAGTTTTTGAAGCCCTCAGACAGTTATCTGTTGGAATTCAAGATTCTACTCCCTCATTTCTCAATAGTGGGAACCTTAATTCCAAAGGTCTTCAAAATACACTTCCTCATGAAGGCTTGATTCATGAAAATTCAGTCTATCTCGAAGTTTCATCTTTATATGAGAGCCACAGGAACCCTCTGTGTGGTCAGAAGACCAAGGAGCAAGAGATTTCATCTTTTGTTGAAACCCATTATGGTGGTCCTCCCCATGATAATGAATTTCTCTGCGAAATTCCTCTCCGCAGTAGTGATGCACATTGCTCGGAAAATGATCCAGTGAACAATGTAGTGCCGATAAATCCCTCTTATCTTGAGGCACTTGCAAATGCAAAACCAATCATGTCTGATGCTTCATCGATAGCAGGTGAAATAATTTCTCAATCAGAAGATTTCCCAGGGTGTAGGTCATTCTCCGAACCACCCCTAAGTCATGCATCTTCTAGTTTGATCAATGATTTCTCTACCAATACTGTTGAATCTAATGAAGAAACAAGGAAGCACCAACTCTTGTCAAAACAGGTAGAAGAATCTTCATCAAATGATAAAGAGGAAATGTTGAACATGAGAAAACAACTGGCGAAAGGTGAAGTGCCAGTCATGTTTTGGCCTCTGGGTGACTCTCAGTATGACATTCCAAAAATGTTGACGGAAGATGGAATTCATGATATTCATCTCAACATATGGAAAAATCTTTGTCAGTTGAAAAAGAAAGTATTATCTTATGATGAATATGAAAATAATCTTAAGATAATATAAGGGTTACAATGCCAGATTGATTTGGCATCTCTATCAGTCTCTCGATATCCGAAGGCTGAAAAGTAGCAGAGATCCCTTCAGTGTTCATGCTTTGGAGCACTAAGAAGGTTGTGCCAGTTAATTTACAATGCCCCATCTGGTATTCATGTTAGAGGATGGGGTGTTCATGGAGCACTACATTTCACGGTGCTATCCATTCAGCAAAGTCCGCTGAAAATGGTCTCATACAATGTTATTGCCCATGGCCGGTCACAGTCAATGGGCTTTGTTTGTAATCAAAAGCATTCCCAAGAACATGCTTTAACTAGTTCCTCTCAAAATCAAGAATACAGAGAACAAGTTGTTGAATTAATCCTGCATCAAGCAAACGAGAATATTGAACATGCCTCTCATATGGAGCAAGCACATCATCAAGTGACAGAAGTGTCATAAATCATCCAACGATATTTTGAACCGAGTGATAAAAGTGGATACAAGTTAATGCATCCAGCTAATTTCCGGACTAAGGTTCGCAAGATCAGGAGAGCTTTTAAGAAAGTCTCAGACATAGCATGTCAAGAGCCACCCCAACTCACCAGACTAGGGACTCTTTTAAACCAATCCTCACAATCAACAAATAGGATTTGAGGAGTTGAGCAATGACAACAGGAACAGCCCTAGTCCACCGGACTGGGGACTTTTTCAAATCATCAAAACCCTCCTCAGAGAAATTCGGTCTTTTCGCGATTGGGTAAGAAGCCACAAGAGGAACGAAGAGCCAAATTATCAGGAGATTCTCTCCAAATTACGGTTCGTCAAGAAGTTCCTGAAGGATCAAGTCAACAAAAGGCAATGTATCATTAAAGACTTGGAAGGAGACAATATCACAGAAATTATGATAGAAGGGATGCGATGTGTTATGAATCAATCAATGTCATCAATTCCATTATTACTGATCCACCAGATGAGGCTCACTCAGGGGACTCAGATGAAGAGGTTCCTACTCAAGAAGATGTACGCACCGACACAAATGAAGAAGGTCTGCGTACATGAAATCAAAGGGTTACTCAGAACCTAGGTAATCCTTTAAGTAACCCACTTCCCCCCTCTCCGAAAAGGATCCAAAAAAGGGAGGGTAAAGAATCAGGTTACATATCCTTCCTCTGGAGAAGGAAAATCACTCTCACTAGAGCAAAGGTTTGCACAACAGGAGGAAAAAATGAAGGAATTTAGGAGGATGAATGTAGAACTACTTCAGGGTAGTCTTCCTCCTAAGCATGATTAAGTCAGTCAACCAAGGGATTTTGTTTCATCTACTGAGATGGATCAATAATATCTTCCTTTATCATTACACCCTCATAGGTCTAATCATACGGGTCAACTGCAACAACAGTTGGCAGTGCTACCATCAGTTGCAGTACCGGCCACCACATCTGTCCAAGCTCCAGTCATTGCACCTGCCCAAGTCCAAGTTCAACCAGATGATTCTCAAAATTTAATAACTACCATTGAGTCATTAACAGCTCGGTTAGAAACTATGGAAGGGAAATGTGCGCAGGTTCAACCAGAAAAGAAAGTTTAACCTGAATGGTTAGATTCAATCTCTCCCCCATCAAATTTTGGGAACCCTGTATTCCCTATTTTCAATGGATCAGGCGATCCTGAACAGAATTTGACACATTACGTGTCTTGTTGTGATCCTATGATGGGAACTCCAGAGCAACAATAATCAGTGAAACTCAGATGCTTCGTGCGAACCTTGCAAGGACCAGCTTTTGTTTGGTATACAAGATTGAAATCCCGGTCAATTACCAGATGGGAAGATCTCTGTCAATGATTTCGTCATCAATTCAGCTCAACTTTGCCAAAGACAACAGTTTTTGATCTTACAAACTGTAAGAAAAGGGATAATGAAAGAGTCTCTGATTTCATTGCTCACTGGAAGGGGTTAACATATTCCCTGAGCCTAGCACTCCCTCAAGAGGAACTATTGCCAATATGTGTGGAAAATTTGCGTGACGAATTACGCATGCCAGTGATCCCTGTGAAATACACAGGATGGTTTCGAGACCTTACTTTAATCGCTCAGCAGATTGATGATTCCCTTATATAGGCTAAGGCTGAATCTCGTGTTATTCCATCAGCTCCAGGAAGGAGAATGGGTAAAGCAGAAACTGCTACAGTTATTCTTAAACAAGAACCTGTACCTGTTTCTACTTCAAAACCTTCATCTTCTCGAAGGTCTCCAACTCCTGAGCACCAACTACAAAGGTCATTTCATCTAGATGATCAAAGAGATCAAAGATGAAAACAATTTGAGGATCTGAAGAGAAAAACATACTCTTTCCAAAATGAACTAGTTCCTGGTTACTTCATTTCGGCTCTGGAAAATAATCTGGTTCAATTTCCAAGGCCTAAGAGGCCAAATAAGGGTGGAGATGAAGACCGTCCCAATTATTTCCCTTTTAATCAAATGTTGGGGCATCCCATCCAGGAGTGTTTTGTTTTCAAAGACCTCATACAAAAGATGGTCGACTCGGGACAAATCAAACTGAAAGGTTCTTCAGCTCAGGTAGAATGTGTTATTACTACTGTTCCAGAGGAGGAAGGTGAATGGCAAGAATTAAAAAGCTAAAATGCACAGAATTATAATGATTGGATGGTCAGGAAGACAATCAACCGAACTAATGCTATTTTGCAAACCCAATTAAAGAAACCAATTGTGTCTTCTGCCATGAATATTGCGGCAAAACCCACTTCTTTAGAGGGAAAGTCCTCAAAGAAACGACATGATTCAAAGAAAGAAAAAGAATCAGAAGAAGATGAGTATGTGTCAAAGCCTAAGTTGTCTTTGACTTTGACAGACTTCATGCCATCTACTTCGAAGCCACGAGCACCGCCCCACCAAACAGCATAGCCTAAACAGGCTAGTAAGGAAGATTCTTCATCAGATGAAGAATTGATTTTCGATTCTGTTAATATGATTCAATTTACAGATCCGTATGCCAATTGAAGTTTTGATTATAATGAGCCCAAATTCCCTATATCAAATAGAGGAATCATAGGAAGTTAAAAAGGCTCAGGATATAGGAGAAAACATGGATCTTTCAGAAGCCATTATTCCAATTCTACCCCTGCTAGAACTGTGTACGCAGCAAAAACTCGTGGGAGAGCCCTTTAGTGAGCTCAACAAGAACAAGAAAGTTCTTCTACCAATAGCAAATTCAGTCCTGGCACAGTTAATTTGGAAGACCAGTTGAAGGTTCCATCTTCTTCCTCTCAGCAAGTAAATGGATCTAATCGGTCTAATCTTCCAAAACCAGGAATATTGCCAACTCCAATCCCAATACAAGATGCATCATCTTCCAAAGAATATGCTTCCAAGGTACCTACTAAACCACATATTCCTGTTGGGAAACGCAGACCTCTGGATCAAAAGTATGATGTATTGAAACACTTATCCCATGTACCAGCCAATTTATCAATTCTGGATGCTCTTAATCTGTCAAAAAATCTTCAGGAATCACTCATCGAGGCTTTGTCGAGTCCTCAGGAGTTTGAAACTGAAATTTATGCAATTGAAGTCTATCACATATAGAATAATCTTGTAGAATGCCATGCAATAATATCCATTACTGATGAAGATAAAGATGATGTTGTTCATGGTCATATTATACCTTTGTACTTATCTGGCAAGGTCAATGGCATAGATTTCCGAAGAGATTTTATTGGCAATGGTTCAGGAGTCAACCTCATGTCCATTCATACACTTCGTCGATTGGGCCTCACAGAATCTGATTTATCTCATTCTACCATGATTTTACAAGGATATGATAAATATGAACAAGAACCACTAGGTGAAGTTACACTTAGAACACAGTTTGGAGATCTTGTATCTAATTCATATTTTATTATTGTTGATCAAGACTTAGCTTTCAACATCTTTCTTGGAAGACCCTGGCTACATCAACATGCGACTATCCCTTCATCATACCATCAATGTCTCAAATATTGTTTCGATGGTCAAGTTGGGACATTGTATGGTGATGAGGCCCCGTTCAAGACATGTGAGTCTCAATACATTGAGGTGGAATTCTATCACATGAAGGGAAGGGAGAAATCCACAACAAAAGAGATTACCAAAGTTAATGCTCCATATGGTTTGGAGAAAATTCCAGTAAATCCATTTACACATGTGAGTACAGATTATGTGTTTCCTATCAGTCAAATTGACAAGATAGACCCAAATAAAAATACTCTCATGGAAATATACATAATTTCAATTATGGAAATCGAGCCAGACAACATGGGAGAAATTGGTAACCAACCAAGTAGCGAGGAAAGCACAAATGGTGACATCTTCATTTCATCTGCTGAAATCCAACAAGTCTATACTTCGCCAATTAGGCCAGAATAAGTTATAGCAACATCGGAGGTGAACAATGATGCCGATTCTCAATCCATCATCTCCTCTTTATTACCCAAAGAAGACCCTTCATCATCAATTGGGTTGGAAATGCAAGCTTCTTATTCAAGATATGCAAATTTTGACATCTCTTCTGATCATGAAAATTCTGCTTTATCATCTACTATGAAAGTATAAATGGATGAAATAACACATGATGAAGAAGAATAGGATGATATCATAGATGCTCCTCCAGCATTGGAAGTGGGTATCTCTACCATTGTGGATGAACTCAGAGAAATAAATCTAGGTACAAAAGAAGATCCACACCCCACTTTAATCAGTGCGGACATGAATCTTGAAGAGCAAGAGATGTATATTTATTTTCTAAAGAAAAAATAAATATATATTTTCTTGGAACTATACAGAAATGCCCGAGCTTGATCCTTATGTTCCTACTCATCATTGGGGTTTACCAGAAGAACATCGAGGATTTAAGCAAGCCGCGAGAAGAACACGCCCAACTTATGCTTCCAAAATTGAAGCTGAAGTGGATAAGCTTATCAAATCTAACTTCATCAGAGAAGTTCAGTATCCAAAGTGGTTGGCTAATATTGTCCCTATAAAGAAGAAGAACGGACAAATTAGAGTTTGCATCAATTTTAGAGATCTTAATTGGAATTGTCTTACGGATGATTTCCCAGTTCCGATTATAGAACTTTTAATTGATGCAACAGCTGGCTATGAAGAACTTTCCTTCATGGATGGATATTCTAGATATAATCAGATCCGAATGGCCCCAAAAGACAAGGAATCCACAGCCTTCAGAGCCCCTCAGGGTGTGTTTTTCTACCGGGTAATGCCCTTTGTCTTAAAGAATGCAGGTGCAACATATCAGCGTGCCATGCATCGTATCTTCAAACCCTTCTTAGGGAAGTTTGTTGAATTCTATGTAGACGATTTGGTGGTAAAATCCAAACAACGTTCTAATCACTTGGCTGATTTGGAAGTCATATTCCGCAAGCTTCAACAACATAATTTGAAGATAAACCCCTTAAAATGTGATTTTGGTGTAACCTCAGGAAAATTTCTCATCTTTGTTTTATGTCATAGTGGTATTGAAGTCGATCCTGAGAAGACCAAGTAATTATTTGGTAGGTCACATCTTCAAAATTTGAAATAATTAAGAGGACTTCAAGTACACTTAGCCTATATTCAGAGTTTCATCGACGATTTGGCGGGAAAATGTTTACCCTTCACCAAATGGATGAAGAAGGGAGTCACTTACCAGTGGACTGAAGAATGTCAAGAAGCATTCGATATTTTCAAGAAATACCTCTTGAGTCCACCAGTACTCATGCCACCTGTTGAAGGAAGACCAATTATCCTCTATGTGATTGCTTTAGAGAGATCATTGGGTGCCTTTCTTGCTCAAAAGAATGATGCTGGGAATGAAAACAACTTCTATTATCTCAGTCGAACTATGCTTGAAGCAGAAACCTGGTATTCAAGTATTGAGAAGTGCTGCCTAGCATTAATCTTTGCAGTTCAGAAGTTGAGACACTACCTGCAACATCACGAGGTCCAATTGGTATCTCGCAATAACCCGCTCAAATTCATCCTTAGTCGTCCAATGCTTACAGGACGTCTGGCAATGTGGGCAGTTATTTTGCAGCAATTCGACATTCAATATGTGTCTCGAAAGGCGATAAAGGGCCAAGATCTGGATGATTTCCTCGCTGAACACCCTTCAGTAGAAGACACATCTTCATATATTGAACTCCCTAATGAGGAAGTCTTCTCTATTCAAGAAATTCCTCAAGCATGGGAAATATATATTGATGGTGCTTCGAGAAGTCCAACAGAGAGGAAAATGGAAAATCCAAAATTCCACAAAGTTGGCTTAGGAATTGTGCTCATTTCTCCAAAAAAGGCAGTGTTACCTTATTCCTTCTTATTGTGGGAAGGTGGTACCAATAATGAAGCAGAATACCAAGCTCTCATCACAGGCTTGGAATTAGCGCTTCAAGCACAAGTGAATCACTTAAAGGTGAAAGGTGATTCAGACCAGGTAATCAAAAAAGTCAATGGGGATTATGCCATCAGAAAAGAAGAACTAACCCCTTTGTATGATTTCGTTAGAGAGTTAATGGTGGAATTACCTTCAGAACCGACATTTTATTATGTCCAAAGATCACAAAATGATCAAGCTGATGCACTAGCTAATATAGCCACAGCTCTGGCAGATCCAAATCAGGACGAGACAACCATCAGTATTGCCCACCTTCATGCAATTTCACATTATGTTCGAATCAGAACAGAGAAAATTAATGAAATTAGTCCCATTCCTGAACCGTATGGTCATACTACATGACAGATGTCACCTATCATGGAATACCTTCAAAATGGAACATTTCCACCTGATAGAGCTGAGAAAGAACAAATCCGGCAACGTGTGGTCATTTTTACTCTTTATGATAGCCCGGATCACCTAGAGAAAATTATCTACAAATGTGGTTTTGATGGAGTTCTCTTTAGATGCATTGATGGTGAAGAAATAATGGATGTCATGAAAGAAGTGCATGCAGGAGTCTGTGGTGCCCACCAGTCTGGACATAGACTGTCAGATCAGATTCGAAGGCTTGGATACTTTTAGCCTTCAATGATACAAGATTGTGTTGATTTCACAAAGAAGTGTCATTCATGCCATGTACATGCCAACTTTATTCATCAACCTCCATAGTTGCTTCATATAGCTAAATACTCACGGCCATTTTCCACATGGGGAATGGATGTGGTGGGAACTTACCCTTCGTCTACGACCAAGCAGTTTAAGTACATTCTTACTGCTACTGACTTCTTTTCCAAATGGTAAGAGGAAATAAATATCAAGGAATTCAGTTCTAAATTCGTTGTTAGATTCATCAAGGCTAACATCATTACCAGATTTGGTGTCCCTCATACCATATTGACGGACAATGGCACCAACTTCTGTTCATCCGAGGTGAAGAAGTTGTATCAAGAATACAACATCAAATCCAACCATCCATCTCGTTATCATGCAGTGGCCAATGGCCAGATAGAAGCTTTCAATAATACTCTGTCAAATATACTGCAAAAGATGGTGGATAAAGATAAGAAGTCATGGCCTGATAAACCTTTTCATGTTTTATGGGATTATCGGACTACCACTCGCACTGCAACGCGGTAAACTCCATATTCATTGGTATATGGAACGGAAGCAGTCCTGACAATTGAATTTCAACTACCCTCGCTCAGAGTTTCCATTTGTGATCAATCATCTAAAGATGAACAATCTCAAAAGAGATTGAATGAATTGGAACAGTTATATGAGAAAATATTGGGCACTTTTCACCACCTGGAAGTCTATTAGAATCGAATAGCATGAGCTTTTAACAAAAAAGTTCATCTTCGTTCATTCACTCAGGGAGAATTGGTATTAGTTCTCAGAACTCCAATGATACCAGGAAAGAAACCTCCCAATCTTGATCCAAAATGGGAAGGACCTTACTCAATACATAGGGTCTACTCCAATAGAGCTTATTCATTAATCTCGATGGATGGATAACTCATCACTACTCCAACCAATGCCAGATTTTTGAAGAAGTATTTTGTATAAACACAAAATATAGCACCATGGTCCGGTATGACCTTAAACTGCACCATGGTCCGATATGACCTTAAACTGCACCATGGTCCGGTATGACCTTAAACTACAACATGGTCTGGTATGACCTTAAACTGCACCACCATCCATCGAGACATTAAACTGTATCATCAGCAGTCCATGCATATGACCCTAAACTATTTTCACATACGTCCAACAGGAAATTAAACTATGCCCCTTCATCATCCTTGCTATATGACGTTAAACTATACAGCAACGGTCCATACATATGACATTAAACTATTTGTATTCCTTTCGTCTCACATGACGTTAAATTGTGACGTCCTAACTACATGACGCTAAACTGTACAGAATTCCCTTACGTCCAGCATGAAATTAAACTACACCATCCACGGTCCATGCATATGAACTTAAACTATTCACACTTTCATCCAACATGACGCTAAACTGTATCGTCCCATTTTCGTCCAACATGACATTAAACTATGGAAAATGTCCCTAATACGTCCAACATGACATTAAATGGTGTACTCTTTTGTCCCCACTGCATGACATTAAACTGCACAGTCCCCCTATTGTCCAACATAATGTTAAACTGTGTTGTCCCCATCGTCCTAACTACATGATGCTAAACTGTATAGAAAGTCCTTTAATACATCCTATATGACATTAAACTGTATTTTGTCCATGCTACATGACACTAAACTGTGCAGTAACAATAGTCCTAACTACAAGACTTTAAACTGCATAGTCCCTTTATATGTCCTACATGACATTAAACTGTGAATCGTTAGGGTTGTTGCTACCTCTTGTATCTCACACCGAGTATGACTCACGTGAGCTTAGAGAAAACTTCAACCATAACACTCTATCTGGGCTACTAACCATTTGTAAGTCCCAATATTATTTTTTAGGTCATTGCCCCCAAGAAAAACTTGATCACTAATTCATTCTTTAATTGAACTACGCGGACTTTGATCCTTGCCTTCTAGGATGGGTACGTAGGCAACCACCCAAGGTTCAAGCCCAAAACCAATCTTTTCACATCGGTCACCTCCATCTCATACGATGTTGATTCATGAAACCATCCCCAGAATCAATATATTTACATTGGTTCACTTTCGTCCTTGCTATACGATGTTAAAATATACAACACTTTTGTCCAGTATGACAATAAACTACAATATTTTTTGATACCCTCACCTAATAGGGAATCATTATTTACATTGATTTTTTTAATCATGTTTTATTTCAAAGACTATGTGCATACTTGGAAATTCCCAAACCTTTTATCTTGGGTTAAACCATCATTGCACTAAAGTCCCCTTTCACCCTTCACATGTACGGACCAAATTTGTACAAAGGGTATTTCTAGAACTATGTGGGCTTGATTCCCATCCTTATGGGATACGTAGGAACATTCGAGTGTCCCTCGAATCCAGCCCCAAGTCTTTGGGCCTAACCCCAAATTCCACTTTCAGTCCCCTGGCTGAAAAGTCCCCATGAAAACACACACTGTGTATTTCTTACAATGGTCCAAGATTTATGACCCTAAACTAAGTTCTCTAATCCTTTTGTACCACACAACGTTAAACTGTAATTTAAGAACTATGTATGGCTTGATTCCCATCCTTATGGGATACGTAGTGAAGTCCAACATTTCAATTAAGGACCCAGCCACAACATGATTATGGTTAGCATTGATCTGTGTATCTCTGTATACATTGGACAATGACCATATTTATGTGTCATAATCCTAACCTTAAATATTTTCAGATCTTCATGAACCTTTTCTTGACTACTAGTCACAAAAATATCAAACTTCTGAGAGTTCTTTTGCCTGACTATGCAGTACATGCCCTTAGGCGGCCTTGCATAAATAGTCTACATAATAGACTTGTTAGCCAAAAGATATTATTATTTGACTATGCATCCAATTCCCTTATATGGCCCTGCATAATTCAACCCCCTAATGGGTTTTTTAAATAATGGTAACTTAATTCTTGAGAAGAAAGCCTCTTTTGTCCTTGTTGGTCTTAAATAACAGTATGTAGGGATCCGCAAAAGTAGCCATCCTTAACATATTTGTCCCATATCCTTTTTCATGATCTATAAGTATTCAAGTCCATGGTTTATATTCTCCTTCAATAAGAGTGGGTCAAACCTTCATAGGAGTGATATCCATCCAGTTCTCCGATAATCTTGTTTGGAAATATCTTATCCATATTCAAGTAACTCTTTCCATACAAAAAACTCTACACTTTGGAAAATTTGAATCTGCATAAACTTTCACTGGATTTTAGCACTAGGAAAGTAAAATTCTGAGAGTTCTATTTCTTGACTATACAGCACGTGCCCATAGGAGGCCTTGCATAAACAGTCTACATAACAGACTTATTAGCCAAAAGATACTATTTATTTGACTATGAAACCAATTCCCTTAGGTGGCCCTGCATAATTCAACCCCCTAACGGGTTTGTTAAATAATGGTACCTTCATTCTTGGGAACTACTTATTCTAATGCCTTTTAGCTCATTTTCATATCATTCCTCATATTCAAATATTATTAAGTCATAGTTTACATATTTTCCCTCATACTTGAGTATGGTACTATGTTTTCAGATGAATTGTCAAGGAATTGAGTCAATTCTAATTCATTCGGTCAAAGCTATTTCGACCATAAACATTAGCCTCTTTATGTCCGACATGCATGAATTTAAACTGCCCAGAAAATACAAAGGAACTATGAATAAAAGTCAAGTTCTAGCTCACTAAACATACGTTTTGTATGATTTAGGTAATATTGAGCAATTAAAAGATTCAATGTTTGTAGGGTTATTTATACTATTCATTGTAAAAATCAAGCTATGCTTACTAGGCCCATTGGATTAGGTAAAATTTAAATCAGATAGAAAAAGAGAATGCATGTACAAATGATTGAAGATGAAAGTGTTTTTCACTGATGCACAAGAGTTATAAGGACATCCACAGACTGGTGTCTCTTCTCTTTTTTCAGGAATTACAAAATACTTTCAAACATAACTCTTCATTTGATTTACGACATCCCGAGCTTCATCAACAGCCACCTGGAATTCATTCATTCAACTAGATACCACAAGAGATGTAGTGATACCAGATCTTCTTGGAACAATTTTAAAAGAATGTTCTTGAGTGCGGTTTGAGAAAATTTTATGCTGATCAAATAGTGACTCTGTTTCTGTCTAAGAGACTTGGAATATGGATACATGGATTTGAGAATGAAGCATTGGAAGTAAAGAGCCATCTGGAGAGAGTACTCTTTTCAGATATTGTTCTAATGCCATGTTTATCTTCTCTCAACCAACCGGCAGTGGAAAACATTTTAGCCCATGGGTTTTCCATTTTCATATCTTCAAGGAAATGACATGGAGGAAAAATTTGAAAGCTCATGCCAATGTTGTTACTCTTAATGAACAACATAACAAAAATAGAGGAGTAGCAGTGTAGATGCATCTCAGGATTATAATTCTTTGCTTTTGGAATATTGACTCCTTGCAGATGACCATGACCATATAGAGGTAGGTAGATGCTCTTTGTGAAATTAAGATGATATTTCTTCAAGTACTTAGCCAAATCTGGGAAAGTGCTAGCGCAGATATCATAGTAATCATGGCCAACAATGTTCATTATGTCATCAATCCTCTTGCTAGCCAGTTCATCATCCGTTCCAATTCTTTTGGGAGCCATTGAATCTGCACAAAGGATGAATAATTAACTCTTAAGTAAGTTTATTTTTTCATAAAATTTGTGAAAGAATTCAGAAAAAAATGGCAAAGGCATTAAGGCGCACAAGTATAAACTTGGTGCGCAATTATGGAGGTCACGCGCAAGTATTTGGCACACAAGTATCACCACGCAGGTCCAGATACCTCTATAGAAGCGCGACATCAAAGAAACAGCGGGAAATAGAGCAACATGCGTGGCGAAGGTGACCTGTGTGGCGAGAGCTCGAAGGTTTGACATCTGGATGCTTTGTACGGAAGTGAGGCCCTATATTTATAGACGCGACCATAACCCTACACGCCATACCCTGCGTGACTAAAGGCCGTACCCCTATGTGCCAGGCCCTGCATGACGCGCACCTGCGCGCCGCCCTCTGCGCCCTCAACACTTGTGCGCTGCCTTCCCTTTGTTTTTCTTCTTTTCCTCAGAGTCACATCCTCATTTCTTTTGGATCCAACTCTGATGGGGGACTTTTGTTGATGCTCCTTTTTTGTCACATTGTCTAAAATAATGGAAAGGGAAGTGACTTAGCACAAATTGATGCATCCTTTGAAGAAAACATCAAATATCGACAGAGGCATGAACAAGGCTTCAAAAGCACATGTTCCGTGCATGTTCCATCACAGTCGCGCAAGTATACTTGCGCCCCCCTAATGTTCACGCAAGTGACTTGCACACCCTAAAGGATAACTGCCCAGGGTCTTCACTAGCCTATAAATAGACCCTGTGGGCCCCCCATTTCGAGATGCATTATTCCAGAAACTCAGATTTGAGCTCCCGGCGCCCTAGTCACTTCTCAAAGCTTCTGAAACACTTCTAAGGTAATTTCTTACCTAGAAAGGAAGATCTAAAGAGGGGGAGGAAGGCCTAAGTGTTGAAACTCACCAGCACTTGTGCGCCTGAGTGGCCATCCTTTAAGGAAAATGGCCACACTTGCGCGCCGCCTAACTCCTTTAGTAGAACTTGTGTGCCACTCTTCTGGAAGAACCTCAAGATGATTATAAAGGCTTTAACCAAGAGTCGCTCAACTATTTCCCTGCTGGTTAACCGTCTCGCAAGTACCCATGTGTCATGCATTTATACCTATGTGACTAGGACTTGCACGCCCACGCAGTACCTGCGCGCCCCTGCCTTTTTGGGTGCCCTTCTTGCCCATTTCATCCCTCTTAAGCCATTCCACCTCTCCTATTTAAGATTCAGTCTTCAAGACACTATTCAATGATATTTATGGCATGATTTCTCGATTTGACTTCCTTATCTGAAAGGGATTCTGGGGAATATCTCTCAAAACCAAGTGATTTACACATATTTATGTCACTAAAACCTCATCCTTTAAGATGAGAGAACTCATTAACCTGGGCCTCCTTTCCAGGAGTAAGCCCCAGTCATAATTCATAACCTGGGCCTTCTTTTCAGGAGTAAGCCCCAGTCTCAAATATGGGCATCCTCTTTAGGAGTAAGCCCTGAGTCCCTTAATTTTTCAAATCCCTTAACCTGGGCCTCCTTTTCAGGAGTAAGCCCCAGTATTAATTTCTCTTAACCAGTCCTAATTTAACTTTGATCTGGGATTCCTCCTCAGGAGTAATACCCTATCATAAGTCCTCTCCTAATTTGGGCCTCCTTTTCAGGAGTAAACCCCATGTTAGAGTATTCAAATATCCATGAAGCACATATACCTTTATGGACCCTGTTCCTAGATTTCTTCCCTAAAGTAAATCCTAATCTTCATATATATGGGTAGTCATACATACATAATCCCCACATTATTTCTTATGATTGCATCTTTCATGGGACAATTGTCTGATTTTTACCAATACCTTTTGTTTCTCACACAGAGCATGACTCACGTGAGCTTAGAGTGTAAAAGTAATTATGACATCCTTCTTGGAGCCATCAATCATAAACATCATACTCCCTTACTCGAACTACGTGGGTTATGATTCCTTTTCTAAACAAAGGATACGTAGGTAGCCCATATGTGGGTTCGATCCCAACTATGAAATAATCCATGTCCTTCTTAATGATAATAAACTTCAAGTGCCCCACTGAGTGGCTTTAAAACCAGCATGGTCATCATAAGGACCAAGAGACTTCTATATAAATGTGTTGAAGGATACCATTGACCAAGAATCTCTAATAAATACAGATGATTCTTTATCGATGAAGAACCTCAAATACATATAAAAGATTCTCTAAATTTTCTACATATTTAATCATTGATTGTCAGATCTGAAGGAAATCTCATTTTATACTTGTTAATGTAATAAGGATTCACGAACATAACATAAATCTATAAAGAGACTCCCAGAGTAGACAATAATTCCCCTAAAAAAGGTGTGATGAGTCCGACGTCCCATCCTCTCGACCAATGCAAATTCCTAAGCCTCATCAGTCCACAAACTCATGAGCGCCTACCTTTGGAATGTAGGTCTAAATGGATATGGAATCATTAGATGTTTCCGGTTTTACTAACAAACCCGTTAGAAACCGATTGGAATGTTTGAACTTCCAATCAAGGAGGTCATCCCCAAATTCCAAGGGAAACACATGTACAACATGAACATAATTTTCAGAGGTCATGACAATTATAAATTTAGAGATTCCGCTATAAATTTTTAGGTTTATTTTCAAAAAGAATGATTTATATAATATTTTAAGAATGCTTAATTTAAAAAAATTTAATTTTAAAGAAAGAATATTTTTCTCATGAAATTTTCTATGTGTTTTCTATTTCAAAATCATTTTCTATTTATGATGAAATCCTTTGATGTTACTTATGCATTACTGAGGACATGATACAAGGATACCATTATTATTATTTTGGTGAATGGTTTATCCTTATTATGAAATTATGTTTATAAAACCCATTTCCCTTCTATAGGTTATAGCATAATAGAATTCCTATGAAACCTGCTTATTTTTCATGGGTTATGCTACGTGGAAATGCTAAAATGATTAAGAAAACAGTTTCTTTTTAACGGGTTACGATTTGATGAAATGTGTATATAAACCATTCTTTTTCTTGGGTTAATATATTATGAATATTTTATGTTATTTTGGAATGAAGATGCATGGATTATGTGATGGTTTGGGCCTATATCTATTTCCAATGTATTTGGTAAAAAAGAATAAATCATGACTAAATTGTTTATGCATAAACATGATTACATGTTTACAATGTTAGGGGTGAACCTGATTACATGTTTATAATGTTATGATTTGACCTGATTATATTTTCAAAATTTTATACATGAACCACATTACATGTTCATATTTTTACAATGGACCAAGCTTTCATATACTTAAGGTAATGTGTGGACCTAGTTTCATGTCCATAAGTTTATGTGAGGGTCTGATTTCATTCCCTTAACTTAAATGATAGAACCCATTTCTATTTATAAATTTTTACAATGTTATAAGTTTACGTGTATTCCAAATATATATATATATATAATACCAATGTAATGTTCCCATTGATCATAAAATTTTATTCCATTTTGATTCATGTCATATGAATTTCCAATATTTATTCCATGACATTAGATTTTGATCTTTGAAATACAAGGCATTGTTTTCATATGTCATTCCCAAGTTCGCATACCATAATTATCATGTTATTTTTACTTATTTAAAATGTTTCCACTTACTGAGCATCTGCAATCTCCTTTTCTTATAATTCCTTCCCATGTTATGAAGAATGATTTTTATAGGGTTTTTAACAGGAAAAATGTGGAAGGTCTTTGTGAGAGATGTTTAATATATTTATCTAAATAAGAAGATTGTGTAGATTGTCTAAAAGGTCAGTAATCATGAATGGTACTTGGGAATATGTTTATGAAATGTATTTAATATTCATCTAAAAATATGTTATATCTTTGTATGATATGTTTGTGACTATACAGTCGGTATCAGAAGAAAGATTTAGATATCAATTTTAAAATATAATGAGAAAACATTAGTGAGATCCATGGAGATATTTATATATAAATTCATAGTGATATGTATAAGTATATGTCTATGTATGGTTCATAGTATATGAAAAATTATTGGAATTTATGTAATTGATAGAGTAGGTGGTGTCCTAGAAATTACATTTCTGTCTAGATACTACAAGTGGATGTGGCTCTATATTAAAGGTAACTAGGGGTAATAAATCCAAAAAAGGATCTATTGAGTTGGAATCAGTTATCATGTGGTGCATTACGATGAGCCTTATTTCAAACCTAGTTTGATACTCCAAGGGGATATGATTTGGAAATTCAGAAACATGTTATGAACCCTTATAAATGATTTAAATAGATGGTGACTATGAATGACCTAGGTTAAAGCTATAGTGTCATATATTGAAAATAAGGTGTCAATAGTTTGACATCCTATATAGGTGATTATTCATAATTATGTGGTTTTGAATTATGATTAGCATTTCTCACACTATGAATTCTGGTTTATGTAAATGGATATAATATGAAGAATCCATTATTATTCCAAAGGAAAAAAACATTGTAATTATTGTACTCCATAGTAACCAAATTTTATGGGAGTTGGACTAAAAACCCACTATGATATGCTCACATAAAATTCTCAAACTATGAATCATTATGGAATTACAAATGAGAAAAGGAGGTAAAAACTTTTTATTGAGTCCTTCATAAGGAAACACCCACCCTATTTTATCTGGTCCATTGATCCACTAGTCACTGTGCAATGGATCAACACCACTGAAAAGATAATTTATATTATCAAGTGTTTAAAGCATGGAAAATTCATTTTGGTTTTCTATCATTTAGAAGGTGAGGCAGATCAATAATGGGACCTTATTAAGAATATGATTCAAGAGGAGGTAATTGAATCCATGGAATGGTTAGAGTTTAAGAGGATATATTTCATTAAGTACTTCCTTCTTATTCTAAAAATATGAATGGGGAAGAAATTTATCAAGCTCAAACAGAAGGATGGTGAATCTATTGGTACATACTAATCAAATTTTACATGACTTACTTGGTATTATTATTTTTTAATTATAAGTCTCGAAAGAAAAATTTATCAGTACGTTGGTGGATTAATACCATGTATTTGAAATTCATTAGATACAATAGTATTTAGTACCTACGAAGAATTAATTAAATGTTCATTAAAGTTGGAGATGAAAATTGGAGATTTCGCCCATTCTAATGGGTTTGATATGAAAAAGAAGTTTAAGTATCATGAGAACTCAAATAAATCACATGGTGGAAATAAATTTTAGTCACATACATGAAACAAATGTGGGAAGAATCACTTCAGTGAATTAATGAAAGGAATAAGATGGTGTTACACATTTGGGACGTCTGGACATCTAGAAAAAGAATGCAGAAGTGATGTGAAGAGGCTAATCAACTAATCTAATGGAGAGACATACTAACAGAATTCACCACCCACACTCTAGTGTTTCAAGTGTCAATATTTTGTGAATTATGAAAATCAATACCCCAATCTAAGGGTAATTGCGGATGATAAGCCACAAAAACTTATGAATAAAATGGAAAAAGGGAAAGATTATGCCATCAAAATGAATGAATTGAATAAAAATAAATAGGGAACAATTACTGTCCCATCATTAGTTGATAATTTCATGCTTTATTTTGTATGAATGATCCCTAGGAAAATATTATTATTTATTCTTTAGTGAAATTTCATGTGATTATATCCATATACATGGATTATAAAATAATGAAATCACTTTTGATATTATATCTATATAAGGACGAACCCAAGCTTCCAATGAAAATGTTTCATATCAGATAAGATCTTATATAAGGAATATAGGTAGAATTAAATTTTGGATGTGTAATTTTATAAATGTAAGATTTACATCATAGTTATGGATACTATCATGGGTTTATGAGTTTAAGGTTGATCATAAGTTCAAATTCACTAAAACCACTATTGTGGTTTTATATGATGGGTGTTTACTAGGAATAATGATATTCTACGAAAAAATTATGGAAATGAAAACCTTTTTATTTGAATATGATTTAGTGATACATTTATTAGAGGAGGAATAACTTTACACTATGTGGAAACATGATTAAAGGTACTGGTAACATTTAGGCTTTATCTTATCTTTGATGTTGAGGTAATTATAATTTGTAGTTGACCACATTATAAAGTATACACACTTTGTTTCTATGAGAGTTGATTTACCTCTTGATCCACTTATCATGATTTACATTTACAAAGCGGTAAGTTTCTATGTAGTACCATATTTAATTATATCTGATCGGAATACAATGTTTTCCTTGATGTTTTAGATAAGTCTTCATAAATATCTTGATACAGAGTTGACTTTTATCACTACATATCATCCTCAAACAGATGGTCAGTCTGAGAGAAAAATTAAAACCCTAGTGGATTTGATAAGATCTTGTTCTAAGGATTTCAAAGGAGGGGTGATAAAAATACTTCTCTATTTTAGTTTTTATATAATAATCCTTTAAGGAAATAAGTATAGAACTCCAACATACGGGAATTAAGTTGTAGAAAGAATGATATTGGTACAAATTCTAGATGATGAAATGGAAGATAAGGTTAGTTCTATTAAGATAAATGTTAGATAAGAACAAAGTCAAATGAAATATTATCTTTATAATCATCGATGTGATATAAAGTTTGATGTTGGTCAGAAAGTATTTCTACAAATTTATCCATGTAAGAATGAAGGGAAAACTAAGACCTAGGTATATGGGTCCCTTTGAAATTTCTGATTGAATCAGGGATGTAGATTATTTCTTGATGCTTATACCAAGACTATATCAGGTTCATGATGTGTTTTGTGTATATCTTATAAGTATGTACATGCATGATCCATGACATGTATTGAACTCAGAGGTTGTACCACTATAGAATAATCTTTCATAATAGGAACAATCGGTGTAGATTATGGATCGTAAAGTTAAAGTTCTATGAAACAAGACCAATCACATGTTTATTGTTTTATGGTAAAATCATAATCTTGAGGATGTTACATGGGAACCAAAGGATATAAATATGTATAAGTATCCTCAATTTTGGCACCAAAGTTACAAAATTTGAGTGTGAAATTCATTCTTTGGGGTGTATAATGTAACATCCCAAGATTTTGTGTATTTTTTTTATTTCAAATATATTTATTATTTTTGATTTGTTTAATTATATTGAATACAATTTTTATATTTATTTACATGAAACAATGTGTTTAGGTCACATTACACACAACACTTATTTTAAACAAAACATGACATACTATTAAAATATTTTTATTTAATACTCTAGTTATCACCTAGACATTATAATGGTAGGTATGAATAATATTAAAAAAATTATGAAAATATATGGTTTATATATGTATATAAAATAAATTATTTTGTGATCAATTAATCATAAATAAAAAGTAAAATTATTTTAAAATAAATTAAACCTTTTTTGAAAAACTATTTCTATGCACACAAACATGTTTTTCCTTATAAATTAAAAAAATAACTTTTTGTTGATATTAATGAAATTTATTTATTATATATTCAATAAAAATTTTAAATTTATTTTTATTTGTTTTCAATATAGTATATAAGAATAAATCAAATTTTACGCTTAAAAACTGTATTTTTCTAAACATTAATTTTTTCACATTTTTTTCACAATTATTTTAAAATTAATTTATTCTAATTTAATAAAGTTAATTTTTAAAAATAAACTTAATTTTTGAAATCATAATCCCAAAATTATATTTTGATTATTTTTTGAGAATTTTTCTAAAATGATAATTCTTTCGATGAATAGTGAAAATTTTAGTTCATATTAAGAATTTCCATTAATTTTAAAGCATTAAAAATCATAAAATTATTTTAATATTTTTTGAAAAGTATAATTAGTTAAATTATATATTTATTATTCTAATTTATGTCACTTTAATTAAATTCATATTGAATTAGGATATTAAAACTTTCTATTCTTATGAGAATTTTTATTTGGAAAATGGTTTTCTCGTAACATATATGGGTTTAATTTTAAATTAAATTCTTCCACTTCTCTGAGTTGACTTTGTAAAATGGATTATGTATTTTAAGTTTTCATAATTTATATTATCTAATAATTCCAAATTAATTTTTGACTATAATTAAAAGTAGAAATAGTGAAAATTATTTACCGTGGTTAAGGTAAAAATAGGTTTAATATGGGGTTAAACTAAAAAGATAAGGAATAAAATCACCTATAATAATTTATAAAACCCTTATTATGGCCTTAGTTTTACCTCATAACCTATAATTTTAGTTAATGACCCATTTTAGAGATTTTTTTTCATATGAAAAATGGGTGTACACCTTTTTATTTTCAAATATTACATGTGGGTCACTCACCACACTTATAAAAGTCCACTCCCTCTCCTCTTCTCTTCACACATAAAAACCCATTATTCTATAAAATACATATCCAAATTAATTCATTGATTTCGTAATATAATCTAATAATAATTAGTGTTTTCAAAAATCCAACATTGGAAGGCTTTTGGTGTTAACCAAAATTAGTGTTTAGAAGAAGATATAACGTCCCTAACTAGGTGTTTTATTTTATTTCTTCCCCCACCTCCTTAAAATTATTATTAAAACATGATGATGAAAAACAATCAGTATATTACATAAAATTATATATTTTATGTAAAATTAATGACCCATAACCGTCTCATATTTTATAAAATAGTTTACAAAATCATCATTCGTGAGTACGGTAGACTACAACCTCGCAAAATAATGTTATTAGTTTCATACAACCACCTATCATGGATGGATATAATAATGGATTTAATTTTTTATTTTAAATATATGATATTATTATAAAACTTTAATTATAATAAAACATGTACCTTATCTCCTACCAACCCTTTGGAAAACAATAACATCACTCGTGTATACGACGGTCTAACGCCTCACAAATGGATACGATGTGTTTGTTCATTTCCATTTTACTAAGATGGTAATAAAGATATATTAAATGAATATATATGATATTTTTAACATAATTTTACCTATTTAATAAATATATCACATATACTATCTTACTTTCAATTCGGTAGAGATATAATATTATTATTCGTGTATACGACATACTACAACCTTGTGAAGAAACATGATCAATTTTTTCACTGAAGATTTTTAAGGAAGGTAATAATGGTAAATTTAATGAATTGGGTTTATATATATTAAATAAAAATAAAATTTTAATTGTGATATATAATTTATCTTCCATTCTTTCAATTCTTTAAGAAATTAGAAACAACGTTAATGCGTACGTATAGCCTACCGTCTACATGAAAAGTGTATTTTTTTTTCTATATATAACTTTTTTGGACTACTATAAATACATATATACTAAATATATAATATATATATCATGGATAATATTCTATAGATGATGTATCCATGATCAAATAAAGTAAACAAACAACAAATCCAAACATACATGACAACAAAGTAGTTAACGCTCTAAACATGAATTTACCATACAATTTTTAATAAATGGGTAATAAACGAGAAAATGTAAATCCCTTGGCACAGAAATTTGTGCTAGATGTGGATCAAAATTAGATGACACCATTTGGGTCAACATTTGACCCTTAAAAAGCACAAAAATCACTAAAGGGGTATGTTTCAGGAACCTCCATCGCCAAGACCCTTAGCACCATGAATGATCTGAAGCAGTGAGTTCGATGAGCACTAAAAATTCACGAAGGAAGGTTCAGAGAGTTCAACTAGATCTGCACCGCCACCGTGAAGTAGTGACAAAATCCTTCACGAGTCCAACAGTTTAGCCTCCATTTTTAAATCATGATTTTACTTCGCGGTATGCCTCCTGGAATCGCGATCCCCTATGCCTATAAATAGGCGAGTCGACCCCCATAACCATAGTTACCCCAAACATTCATCTTCCGAGATCCCATTTCATGAATTTTCCATTAATACATGAACCAGTCAGAAAATTCATCACCCAAGGTATTTGAGCATTGTGAACTATCTTTCCCTTTTTTCTTATTTCCCTCTACTTCAATTGGGGATGCCCTTCGAGAAGCCCCATGGGAATCACGAAGGTAGGAGTCCATTTTGGGAACTCAAGACTTCCCAGAGCATTCAGTATTCACGAATCACCCTCTTGGGGCATGTAGACTCCATGCCTCAGCTGGATCTCCAATTTTCACGAAGCACCGTCCTTTGAAAAGCTCATTCTCTTCGTGAAGCATTAGAGATTCACGAATCTCCTCTTTGTGAAGGATCCTACTTCATGACCCACTATTTTATACTACCCTCTAGGCTCGTATGAAGTGATTTCATGGTCCCCCTGAGTAGTGTTTCATGTTGTGGTGCCCTACCTTATGCTTCTTCGCAAATGAATGCTAACTAGTATTGATTGTTCTCATAGACACACTAATGTGGACACCTCAATTAACCACTCTTCCACCCTGTTGTTTCCAATCCTTACTTGTGCCTTCCTTCCCCCTGAGGGTGGGTTGGAATGGTTTATGTATGTCCAAGGGGTGAGGATTGAGTACTCCTTATCCGATCTATTGTTTGTTAAACTACTAAGAACCTACTTCCCCAACACATGACATTAAACTGTGAGTCTCCACATGCATGGTGGGTCTAAGAGTACTTGAAGGAGGATGAGCATAAGATCTCTCCGCCTTATCTTTCCGTTTTGTATTTTTCTCTATGTGCTCCTCGGTTAGTCTCCACATAATCATTAACACCCACTTTGATAGGGTGATCCCTATACGATTTTCATGGATCTATGTCATCCTTATACATCATAAATCCTCCTCGAGCTTCCCTCCTAGAGTAAGTCCCAAAATCCATCTCCCTAAGCCGCTATCCATGAATAGGCCCCACACTATCCCTCTTGGTTTCACCTTTGGCATTACAATTGTCAGGTTTGCTGCTACCTCTTCTTTCTCACACTGATCAAGAATCCCATGGGCTTAGAGTGTAACAATGACCATGACATCCATATGGGCCTCTTACAAAGCGTAATACCCATCCCCTCTATCACACATGATGTTAAACTATATTCCTTATCAAAATATGTGGAATTTAATTCCCCACTAATAGGATATGTAGGATGCCTCCCAAATGTTTAATCCCCTCACTCCCCAAAATCCATTTATTCTGTGTGTTTCATGTCGGTTCACCTTCATCTGGTATGACATTAAACTGTACGCCCCTATACTAAACTACATAGGTTTCGATCCATTTCGAGTATGTAGGATGCTTCCTTGAGGCTCAATCCCACTATTTGATAAAATTTGGTGCTCCCTCAATGGGATGTACCCTTATGATGCAATACCTTCCCATTTTTGGGATGCATCTCCCATTTCCACCTCCCTAAGGTATTATCATCCTTCTATCTAAGCTGTTATCCATGAATAATCCCCACACTCCATCCATACTCTATAAATAAGAGTGTCCCTATTGTGATGAGCCTCTAAGCATGTGTAATCCCCAACATGTCATCATGTAACTTCCCTTCGTGTATGCCCCGAGTCCATGCCCCACTGCATAACTACATGGAATTTGATTCCCCACCATAGGGATATGTAGAAAGTCTCTTAGAGGTTCAATCCCATCACCAATTTCTCATCCTCAGATTTCATTTGATCCTTTGGTTACTAAAAAGATCATGCCCCAACCCGAAGGTTCTACTTTCTTCAGGTCTAAATCCATGAATCAATTCTCACAATCCGCCTCCTTAGGTGTCTCATTTCCCTCCTCCTAAACTATGTGGACTTTAATTCTCTTCCATTGGGATACATAGAAAGCCTCCCCAAGGTTCAATCCCCTTACTCCCCACAATCCATCTATTCCATGCGTTTCACTTCGTTTCACATTCATCCCACATGATGTCTAACTATATTCTCCCATACCAAACTATGCGGGTTTTGATCCCTTAATGATATGTAGGACACCTCCATGAGGCTCAATCCCACCAAAATGGTAAACTTTGGTGCTCCATCCTAGAGATGTACCCTTTTGATGTGATACTTTCCCTTTTTTTGGATTCATATCTTGGGTCTAACTCCTTGAGGTGTTCTTATCCATCAATTAGGAATTATAACCATGAATAAGACCTAAAATACATCCATACTCTCTAAACAAAAGTGTCCCTCTCGTGATGGGTTGTTAACCATGTGTAATCCCCAACATGTCTTCGGGTCGTTGTCTTTGTGTATGCCCCATGTCCATGACCAACTCATGAACAACATGGACTTGATTCCATTCCATAGGGATACGTAGGATGGCTCTCTAAGGTTCACTCCCATCACCCATTTCTTATCCTGGCCTTTCTTTTAATCCTTTGTGTCTATGGAAGATCATTCCCCAAACTGAATGTTCTACATCCTTCAAGTCCAAATCCACATGTCCATTCTCATGAGCTGCCTCCTTAGGCGTCTCATCAACCTCATCCTAAACTATGTGGAATCTAATTCCCCACCATGGGGATACATAAGAAGCCTACCTAAGGTTCTAGACCATCACCATCTTCTCCACATCAGTTCCATATCATCCTTACTCACCCTTCAACACTTTCTCCATACCCATCTTGATTTTACATGAGATTACATATCCCAATGAACTCATGCCATCTATGGAAAGTTAACCATGCATGAGGCCCACATGATTCACCCTCCTCAAACTAATAATATCCCTCTTGTGATGGGATGCTAACCATGTGTAATCCCTAGACCACCCTTTTGAACTACATGGGTTTTGATCCCTATCTTCTAAACAATGTACATAGGATGCCTCGATGAGGTCCAATCCTTGCCAATGCTAAACCTTGGTGTACGCCCTTCATAGGACCCATATTCTCTATGATAAATCATTTGTGGTGTCTAGATTGTCCTTCACAGTTTGAAACATTCTCTTTTTTGGATACACCATCTAGGGTTCGTCCTCATGAATGTTTTGACCCATCCACCCATTAAAGCTTTTAGATTCTCCTCCCTAGGGATGTGCCTATATGATCCATTATCGTCAGGGTTATGATCAGTCCAATATATCTATTTTAGATGTTAAATTCACAGAATACCCTTTGTTAAGAATGGGAAGCTGCGGAAAACCATAGATAAATGCCTCCAACAAAATATTACCCACATTCGATGTCGGATTCCTCATGCTTCCACACCCTCAAGAAGCCCTCTAATAAGGGAGAATTCATGTGTACCAAGGTTTCTGCATCTAGACATACTAGTGATGACCAATGTGGCTATTTCCCTGACTGGATGTTGATTCCCTAACTTGACCCTTTGAAATGTCCTAATAGAAGTTGTGTAATTAGCCGATATCCAAAAAGAGATGGCCCCAATGAGGGTTTTCCTAAACAACATCTTAATATTTAAGGGAGACCTGGACTAGGAAACAAGTTCAGAGTAGGATTCCAAGGAAAGAGGGTTTGAAATCCCATCATCTCGTTTCAATTAAGGAGTAGATATCACAGAAAAAATGTGATGAATGTGGCCTACCTTTGGAAAGTGGGAATGGTTGGTATAATGTGCAGCCAAGAGAACATCAAACTCACTCAGGCAGCATGCCATTACAAAATCATCGAAAAAAATTATATATGGAATTATATATATATATGGTTCTGTAATATATTTAAAATAAAACTATAATTATTATATAGTACGATTTAATGTGTATAAATGATGTCAAGACTTAAGGTAAGAGATTTCCTTCTCACTTTTTTGTGAGATACATTCCATATTTACCCTGTGTTTCATTTATGTTGTGTATATACTAGACATGAATTCATTTCATGGTTATTCTCTTGATAATTATGGGTATTTACATAACAATTTTGATATATCTCTTTTGTGGGGTTTATAGTTCAAAAGTTACCCAGATAGTAAGGGATTTTTGTCTCAATTTTCATTTTTTGATATATATGTTATGTTATGCATGTATATTCTCTTATGAGGTGTATATATATCACATTTCACATTTAATATCATGAAATTATTTATTATCATGATATTTTATATTTCATTTAATGTTATTCTAGAATTGGGATTATGATTCAATGCTAACAAAGTGGTAAGGGTTTTGTGATACCATCACATCATTTCTTGTAATGGGTTCCCTCTTTTCCCAGTTTTGAAGGTGGAATTATTTTTTTTATGTTCAAAAATGGGAGATTAACCATAAACCTTTTCAAAAAAATCACACCGTTTATTAGGATTAATCATGATTATGCATCCAACGATGAAATATTATGATCAACATCTCAAGAAACTAATGTATTTTCTTAAAATATGGTTATTTATGATGAATACATTTTATACTTAATCTTTCTCTCATTATGTGCTCAAAATTTATAAATAATTTTTTTAACAATTTTTTTTAATTTTTATCTTCAGTCAAAATCACTTTTTAATTCTAAAACAATGTTTTCTAATAATGTTTTCAAGATTTTCTATCATTCTCTAAATTATTTATTAATTACTTTTTTAACCATGATTTATTTTTTTAATTTTTTTCAAAGGAAACATCATGATATTTTTCAAACAAGGACCATTCGACTTTAATAAAAAATGTGAAAGGAATATTCATGTTAACATGTATGACATGAATAAAATTTCCTAATTTCCTGATCATTATTGTTTTGAATATTCCTTTATAAGTTTTCATGGTTATTTTCAAATAAAAGGATTTCCACAATATTTTATGAATTTCTAATTAAAAAAAGTGATTTTCAAAGATATGATATTTTCTTGAAGAAACATTTGAAGTGATTTTTCTTTCCAAATCACTTTCCTTATAATATGACATACTGTAATGCTATGTAAAATTATTGGGGATATTATCCAAGGATACCATTTTTATTCTTTCTCTGAATGGTTGATTATAATGATGAAAATATTTTTATGAAACCTATTTCTCATCCTTAAGCTATACCATGGTATAATTATTACGAAACCCACTTATTTTTCTATGGGTTATGATATGATGAAATAATGAAATGATTAATAAACCTATTTCTACTTCACAGGTTATACTATGATGAATTGTTTTTGAAACCTATTCCTTTTTATGGGTTATGATATTATGAAAGTTTTAAGATCTTTTTGGTCATAGATATATGGATTATGTGATGGGTGGAACCTAGATGTACAACCAATGTATTGGGTAAATATGGATAACTCATGAGTAAATTTGTTATTCATGAAAATGAAAAAATGTTAACAACATTATTCATGAACCCAATTACATGTTCAAAATATTATATGTGAACCAAATTACATATTCAAAACATTATGCATGAACCTGACTAAATTTTCAAAATGTTATATGTGGACCTGGATTTCATTTTCATAAGGTTATGCATGGAACTGTTTAAATGCTCATAAGTTTATGTGAGGGTCTGATTTCATGTCCTAAACTTAATAAGTGAACCTATTTCTATTTACACATGTTAAAAATGTTATAAGCTTATGTGTATTACAAAAATCAATGTCTCATGAAAATTTTATGATATCATGGATCATGTTCTTTGATTATATTATGATTCAAGTGTTATGAATGGCCAATATTTAGGAATTGACACAATATTAGGATATTTGATATGAAGGGTATGATTTTCCTAGGTTATGCTCATTTTCTCAAATCCTAATGCTCAAATTATGTTTAAATATTTCCCATGTTTACCATTACTAATCATATGAGATGAAACTTTTTTATTTTTTTCATTATAGGTTATAAAGAAAGGTTTTATGTAGGATAAGTTTTTATAGAGTGAAAAAGAGGAAGATTTTTATGGGATATGCTGAAGATCTCTATATAAATAAGAAGATTGTGTACCTAGTCTCCAAATTCACTGAATTATTTTGGTTCTCAGGCATGGGTTTATTAAAATTATGGAATATTTATCTAAAAATATGTAATGAAAATTTATGATAAGTTTGGGTCATTATAGAAATACTCAAGCCTTGGGAATAGAGACTTTGGATGGGAAAGGTTCTTAGTCACCCCACCACTCCTATAACCCAATCACTAGGAATTTGGATAACTATAGTGGTGGTTTAGAGTGTAGGCATTCCAGGACTGACTATATTTTGGTCCCCATTCAATGACTATTTTGGTAGACCATAGGGAGCCTCACATCATAGAGCTCCTCGTGCTTCTCGGGGGGTGGCGCAATGAAAAATGGTAAGTTGAATGGATTAGCATGTTGAAGTTCATTTCTCTTTGGCTAGGAATGGTGCATGGGTAGGATTCCTTGCTATAGTTCCCTAGACAAAGGTATTTTGGGGGTCATTTTAGACAAGTGGTTGCATATTGGAAAATGATTAGTAGGGGGCACATCAAGGTGCATGTCATTTTTCATATCCATGTGTTAAAATTTTGAAGAAAAATTCCCCCTTTCCCCCTTTATTTGTATTGGTTAGCCCACTTTCTTCCTTCTCATGCATGCCCGAGCCAAGGGAGTACCCTACCTCTCTTTTCTCTCAATTTACCCATTGTTTGGGGTTGATTTTGATTATTTTATTGGGAGAATCATGGATAGTTCTTCCTCTATTACCTCTTATTTTATGTTTCCCAATCATTTATTTTTATTTGAGCAACCCATCTTTGGGGTTGGGCATGATTTCCACTAGATCATGATTAAAATCATCCAATATAATATGTGTTTTTCTTATCATGGATAGAGCATGTCCCAAGTTGTTTATCACATGATGTTCCACATTATTTTAGTTCTTGTACATGGCCATGAAAATTTATATAGGTTTTTTTTATAAAATAAATTAAATCATTTATTTTTTTGGTTATTAGTGACATGGATTCTTCACAAAATGGTGTCAAGAGTGTGTTTTAGACATCGTATGCTCAGTTTGTTGTGGTTTTAGTGGGCTGGGTTTGATCAGTGAGATATTTTATGTTTATATACAACTCAATTAAAATTGTTCATGATTAATTGAAATTAATTAATTAAACTAAATTTGATTATAATTAATTAATTTGGTCACATGGAAAATTTTAGTTCCTCATGTGGATTGTCATTGGAATTCCTGAATTTAGCGAGGTTAGGTAGAATATTCCGAAATATGGATTAGAAAAACTATTTGTAGATTGAGGTTTGTGGAACTTATGCATTTATCTTATAGTATTATTAATTTTAATTACTTTATGTGATTTTTGGTCTCACTACTGATGTTGATCAACCTGATAATTTTTTTGTAAATCGATTAATTAAATAATAATGCCCATGAAGGGGTTGAAAAAAGTGGTAAGGAAATGAGAGACCTTGTGTTATGGATTGATTACCTCAACCAATGATGGAAAAGGCCCTGATTATCATAGTATTAGTTGAGATACATGAACCAAATTGAGGTTTGTGATTGGATAATATAAGCATAACAAATATTATAATAGGTTCCATGGTGGATGTAGACGCCGGAAAAGTCCGTTGTTCCCAAACGAAGCTCCGGATGCGGAAAGCGAGGTCATATTTGGAGTCGGAAGAATGTTTTGGAGGGCCCGGAGGCCATGCGCGGAATTTCAGAGGTCTGCGCGCAAAGATGATGATCCGCGCGCAAAACCCCCGGGATGCGCGCAACTCCCTTGCGCGCGGTGCCCGATTCCGCGCCCGCGAGGAGAATTCCGCGCTCGCGCCTTGGATTCCGCGCCCGGGGTTGCCTATAAATACTAGGCGACCCCCAACGTTTCAAGGGTTGCTGGAAGTCGAACGGTCTCCCGCGCGCGCAATTCAATCCCTTCCGCGCGCAATGCCGATCTTCAGGTAACCTCCTTTCTTTCGCGCAATCGAGCCTTGGGGTCCGCCTTCGCGTGCAATCCCCTTGGCTCATCTCCTTTGAATAAATTTCAACCCGAAGGCCTTTGCGCGCAAAAGAAGCCTCTTGCGCGCAATTGCCCCCGGGTGCGCGCAATCCAACCCGATTGCGCGCACCCCCATCTTCAAAGTGGCCATTCGTTAGAGAATGAGCCGTTGCCCCCGCGCGCTACCCGAAGCCCGGTGCGCGCAATCCCAATCATCCGCGCGCGAAGCGCTGGCCCAATTGCGCGCCAGCCCGCCATTTTGCGCGCCGATCCGCGGTTTTGCGCGCAAAGCTCCTCTTTTGCGCGCAATCCGCCAGGGTCGCCTCCCTTGACCCCCTTTGGGTACCCGCCTGCGTGGCGCCCGATGGTCTTCATCGCAGGTGCCCGCGTTGTGCGTCGTCTTTCCATGCGGCCCCCCCTAGGCTCGCGCGAAGTGACACAGACCTACCGGCGGCTTTATCGTCCAGCATGACGCTAAACTGCACTACGTCCGAGCTACAAGACGTTAAACTGTTCAGCATTCGTCCTGCATGACGCTAAACTGCACCACGTCCTGCACGACGTTAAACTGTATACGTCCAGGCTGCACGACGTTAAACTGCCTAGCCCCCATCGTCCGCGCTGCAAGACGTTAAACTGCCAAGTGTTTCATCCTCAACACACGACGTTAAACTGTACTTCGTCCGGCAAGACGTTAAACCGTCCGCTTCGTCCTCAACACACGACGTTAAAACTGTACTTCGTCCGGCAAGACGTTAAACCGTCCGCATCGTCCGATCCCGTGCTCTGCATGCAGGGTCTCCCCCGGTTTGGACGTGGCCCCCACCCGCTCGTCTCTGCAGGGATGTCGGGATTGTCCCGCTTTTGGGACGATTTAATGGGAGTGGCTTTTCCCTACGGGGGCAGGGTATTACAAACCCCTAGTTTCTCGTGGGAGGCTGCACATGTGTATCTCCATTGCGCCTCCCCACTGCCGAAGCCAGTAGAGGGTGTGACTGGGACCGAGGTGTCTTCTGCTTTCGGTCCAAGTCCCTTCCAACTGAGTTTTGCCGCATCCGGGCTGCCTCAAGTGCGTAAGTCCTGACAGAATGAACTATTTGGACTTTGATCCCTGTCTTCTCTACAGGGTACATAGGAAGCCTCCCTGAGGTCCAAGCCCGCCACCTGGTCGTCCCGGTCGTATTTACGTCGGTTCGTCCATCAGTGGACCCCTCCAGGGTTCACGCTTGCGTCGATTCACCTATGAATCCGCCCCTGTGGGAGACTGCCCGTGTGTATCTCCACTGTGCCTCCCCACAGCCCCCTTTTCCCATTTCCCCTTTTATCGTCCAGCATGACGTGAAACTGTGATCCACCCGGCCGTTCCACCCCCCTCTGTGCGAGGTGGTTCGGTTCAATCCTCCGCCCGACGTCCTAGACCTCTTCGTGAGTCGGCTTGCCGACGTCCAGCATGACGTTAAACTGTATACCCGAACTACGCTGACTTTGATCCGTGCTAACGCGCGGTACGTAAGAAGCCCCTAAGGGGTCCAAGCTCTTCACTCCATCATCCATCCTGATCCTTACCCGGGCCGCCACATCCCGGTGGGGTCATGCCACTTCACTCCACTCCACGTTACTTGGGAAGCCGCCCATGTGCTGGCCCCAGCGTCGGAGGTTCCCCGCAAGGGGTTCTGTCATCTGATCCACTTTTCGTGTTGATCGGTCCGACGCCGTCCCCGCTGGATGTTAAACTCGCGGCATACCCCGTGTTAAACATGGGAAGCTGAGGAAAACCTCAGGTGACACAGTTCCCCGCACCTAGTACGGGATGCCTCAGGCCATCATGCCTTCGAGAAGCCCTATTAGGGACGGAAGACAGACGTGCAGAGCCGCAGTGTTACGACACGCCCCCATCACCCAGAGCCACCCGGCCTTCTCACTGCAGGTTGCTGCCCCGACCGGACTCCTTGGAGCGTCCGGGCGGAAGCAGCGTAATTAACCGGTGTCCATGAAGATATGGCGCCGGGAACGAGATTCACGAACATTCTTAAGTCTATGAGGGAGACCCGGATTAGGCGACGAGTTCCGAGGAGACGTCCAAGGAAGGAGGAGCCGACATCCCATCATCCCGGTTTCGATCAAGGAGCAGACGCCCCTGAATAAGGGACGAATGCCGCCCGCCCTTGGAAAGCGGGACTGCGGGACCACAAGCCGCGCGCCCATCCCCTCGGGTTGACGGGTGCACGCGCGAACGCGTCCTGGCGGAACAGCGTAACCCGACGCACATCCGCACCGAAACAGAAAAATGGTGAACCCGACGTGAATCTCTTCTCCTCGATATGAGGACCGATGACTTTCAGAGGTGTTGGAAGACCGGAATGTTGCCCGGCCAAGCATTCAGTCTTACCCGCCAGGGGCTGGGGAAGGGACATCGTGCACTCCGTCTCGCAACGTCGAGGGCCTGGGTTCCCCCCACGGAAGGCGTCGTGGCGCTAATGGTTGGTTGTCGATTCCTTTTTCCTGTCAGTGTTAATGGGTTCTTCTCCCTGCTTTCAGAAATCAGGTCGCCCGATCCAGTGCCCGATCGCCACCCGCCCACTGGCGCAGGGATAGGGGAAACACCGACGCGGCTACTCCGCGCGGTCCCGCCCGTTCCACAGTCGTCCCAGCAGCCGCAATTGCGGGACGACCACGCCCTCTCTCCCCCTCGGAGGTCATCCATAGAAGGGTGATCAACACCCTGGTGCGGAGATACGAGGAAGAGGGAGTCATCCCCACTAGGGAAATGGCTCGCCTAGACCTTGAGGAGGCTGCGCCTCGCCACCACCGCCGCCCCCGAGGGCCGCGCAGGGAGGCACCGCTGCCTATCTCAACGTCCAATCGCTTCGGGAGTTTATCCCCGGAGCGCTCTGACAGTTCCCTTCCCTATGCGGATGAGGTGAAAGATGCCCGGGATCACCCTATCCGGGATTCGCTCCAGGGATCTACGGTAAGGACTCCCGCCAGGCCACGGCGACACCGCCGCCAGGCCTCTCCAGTCGAAGAGCGGGCTCTCCACCTGCCCGCGCCGCTCATCCCGACTCGTCTGTCTCGACGCCAACATCGGGCACGAGCGGAAGAGGATGCCCAACTTGGGGCTCTAGCAACAGCGGCCGTATTGGCCCAAGCCACTGCTGGCTCCGGTCGCCAGGCCTCTGCGCATCCTGAGCAGGGGAACTCCTATGCCCGACCTGGATCGAGGCCCCGACCGCCCCAAAGGCAGGTTGGGTCGACTCTCCCGGTTGCTGGCACTGGCAGTAGCCACCGCGGACCACCTCGCGGTAGCGCTATTCACCGGCAGGATCTACTCTGTGTGGCCGATCCAGGAGGCATGGGTCATCCCACCTTCCGATCCCGGCCCGGAGGCCTGCCCGGAATCATCTCTCCCCGCGTCCCCTTTGATATCTGTCCCGGTGCCCCTCGCACCTTGGTTCCCAGTCCTCTTGGCCCCAGCACCAGTGCGGCCGGAGGACGCCAGGACAGAGATCAGCCCTGCCCCGAAGAACCACCCAGGGGCAGGAAGGCAAGGCGTCGACGCCGAGGGAAGAATGTTACGGAATTCCGGACAGAGATCCGACCGGTTTGCTTCTCTAACTCAGAGGCGGAGTACGATTCGGCGACAGAGCCCCTTCCACAATCCCGCCAGTCAAGGGCAGGGGTAGGAATGCGGCACGTCAGCCTCGTGCTCCCTGAGAGCGAGATCGATGTGATCCCCGCTTCTCTCCGAAGGTATATCCGGAGTAACGAGGGCCTGGTAGACCCCCAAGGATCAAGCTTGCGGTTGGTACCGGCCCCTCCGGAAGTGCCTTCCGTCTCGATCGGAGAAGCCGAAGACTTTTTCTGGGGACCGACGGTCGAACCACGATCTGGTGCGCCCTCGGCGAGCACCGATGCTACGGCAGGATGTTCGCTCGCCGGCCCGTCCTATCGTGATGTGGTAGCCAGGGCACCGCCACCCTCAGAGGGCGGCCCGGGATATGGAGGCCAATCGGCCTGCTCGCCGTATTCACCGCCGGCCAGCCCGTCAGCTCGGCGGCCCGCCTCGGCACCACTACCAGTTCCCCGTCCGTTCCCAGCCATGGAAGAGGACCAAGGAGATCTGGGTCCCGAGTTTGAGTCGTGGAGCTTCTGGACCGTCCTTGCAGAGGGCCACTTCCCTGAGAAGTTTTGGCCAGTCACAGGACCGGGCTTTGATGCACCCGAATCGCTCACCCCGGATGAGTTCGAATGCTTCCGCCGAACTCTCCGGGAGACTCGCTCCTGTCTTCACCGCCTACAAATGCCATACCCCGGGAGTCAATCGAACCTGGAGGATATTGGTGAGCAGTGCCGTCCAATTGACCTGGCCATGCTCCCCGCGGTTCGGCACCCCGGGTCATTTGAGCGCCACGAGGCCCTCCAACAACGATGCGTTGAGTGCTTCCAAGTACTCCGCAAAGTTATCGAGGAAGCCACTCCCCACGTGTATATCCGTGGATGGGGGCAGTACGCTGCCCTACGCTTCAGTGTGATTCGCCGACAGCCCGATTCGCTGGGTGTCCCTGAGGGTATATCCCCAGGGACAGAAACAGTCAATATGGTTGACCTGTCGGGAGAGGGGAATGACTTGGAACTTCTCGACGGGGGCTTCCCCCCCGAAGACAAGCCGTCGTCAGATCCATCGGTGAGAGTTACTCGTCATCAGAGGAACCTCCTGGGGCTCCCCGCACCCACTGAAGCACTGACGTTGAGCCGAAACGTCAGCAAAGGAAAAGAGCACAGCGAGGCTACAAAGCCCGCCGACCCATCTGCCTCCATGCGGAGGGCAGAGGAGGATCCCGAGAAGGCTACGCTACGTCAGCAGCTCGCCGAACAGAAGAGGCTGGTTGACCAGCTCCTCGCCGAGCGCGCTGCAGAACGGCGGCCTGACTACGGTGATCCCAGGCCAGGACAGCAGGGACCGGAACAACCACCCCTCGATGAGACTCTCCCGGGCAACCGTGATTACGCCGTGTTCGCCGGCAGGAGAGAGGCCATTGCCTATGGCAAGAGGGCGCGGTATGTTTCGCCACACCCTCCCGAGCGGCGTGACTACCTGAGAGATCCCGCTCGGATTCCTCCCGCTGCCCCCAGGGCCGCTCCGCCCGCCATCCCACGAGCTGCCGAGTTCGACGACCCGGTCGACGACCCGATTGAAGGGCCATGCAATGCGCTCGTGGTTAGAGATCCTCGCCAGGACTGGAACCCATGTCCGGACGATCCGATGGCGGCACTCATTGCCCGCTTGGAAGCCTTGGAGACTCGGTAGGTGGCGATCCCACCGGACGGCAAGCCCTACCCAGCATGGGTGGATGACATGCCGGCGCCTCCGGGATTCGGGAATCCCACTTTCGCCCCCTTCAACGGAACTGGAGATCCGCCACAGCATTTAGCCCACTTCAACTCGAGGTGCGGGCCTATGTTGGGGACTCTGGCGCAGCAGGAGGCCGCTAAGCTTCGCTGCTTTGTTCAGACACTGGAAGGGCCAGCATTTGTCTGGTACAGCCAGCTCCCCGTCGGGTCAGTAACCAGCTGGGAGGACCTCCGTAGACAGTTCCTCTACCAGTTCAGTTCCACGACCCGGAAGACAAGTATCGCAGACCTCTTCAAGTGCAAGCAGAGGCCTGATGAGCGAGTCGCGGACTTCGTCGCCCGATGGAAGGGTCTCACGTATTCCCTTGACATGCCATTGACTCAGGAGCAGTTGCTGACAATGTGCGTCGGGAACGTCAAGACCGAGCTGGTCCCTTCCCTGATCACTCAGAATTACCCCGGAGGGTTCAGGGACTTCTCAGACAAAGCTCAACGTCTTGAGGAAGCCCTGCAACAGGCCAGCCAGGCACACCCGCTGCCTCCTATGATTCCTGCAAGGAGAGTCAGTAGGGCTGAGCCCGCTGCTGTCGCCCAGATAGAGGCCCCCAGGCCATTGGAGCTGCTGCCGGTGAGGCCAGCTCCACAGCCTCACAGGAATCCGCCTCCACGGGCTCAGTTCCCGGCCCAGCAGCGGCAGCCCCAGAACCGGCCGGCCCCTCCGCGTAATGTACCGCCACAACCCAGGCGAGATAATCAGTGTCCACCTCCTCGGCCGGCCCCTCCAGCCCCTCGTCAAGACCACGCTCCCAGGGGCCCGCGACACCTGACTTACTCATTTCATGAGGATCAGGTCCCCGGTTACTTCCGGAGCGCCCTGGAGCAGAGGATTGTGCGATTGCCTGAGTGTTGGAGGCCAGAGGAGGCACATCTTACGAATAACCCCCGCTACTGCCCCTACCATCGGGCTCTGGGGCACACCATCCAGCGGTGCTATGTGTTTAAGGATTGGCTCCAAGACCAGATTAACAACAATGTAATCAGGTTGGGCCCAGCTCCAGCACAAGTGGCGGGCGTGTTCGTGGGATCAGATGACGATAGTGGCAACGAGGACGAATGGCAGCTGGTCTCCGACCGCGGATCCCAGAAGTACAATAACTGGATGGCCCGCAAGACGACCATTCGCGCCCATGGAATCATCCGTGCGCGCTTGAATCAGCCTGAGCCCCCAGAATCTGCGGGTGCTGCTTCGGCATCGTCGTCCCAGCCTGCCTCTTCCAAGAGGAGCAAACGGCGGCAGCGCAAGAAGGAAGAGCGCGCCCCGCCGGTTCCGCCACTATCCCGCACTCTCGGCGATTTCATGCCCCCGGAGATGGGGGTCCCTCCTCGGATCCGCCCGGTGATGGATGATTCGTCCGATGACGGTATTGGGTACGCTTCGGTTAATACCGTCGAGCTGGTAAATCCCTTTTCGGTTCCCGACGTTGAAGAACACCAGGTGGACCTCCCTAGTGTCCCCGGTCGTCGCCACCGTCGGAAGAACCGCAGCAGCAGGAGTCGCCGGGGCACAACCGCTGGTGCCTCCAGCCAGGCCGTGCACGCCACTGAGACTAGGCAGCAGGCTCAAAACCGAGCTCAGCGCGCGCAGCCCCCCCATCCGGGGATGACAGATTCGCCTCCGCCACTGTTTGTGGTGTGAGACCAGGCAGAACCGCCTCAGCCGCGTCGCGACCAGCTCCGCCCTGCCACGAGTCCATCCCGGCCTCCTGACTCCAGTACGGTGACCATTTCGCGGACTGCGACCAGTGAACAGCGAGATGCGCCAAGTACCAGTCGGCCGTCGATCCAACCGGCAAGGTCCGTCATGCCACCAACCGCAGAGCAACCTCCTGCAACCAGGGGCTCGCGCTTGGCCAAAAAGTATGATGTCCTGAAGCACTTGGCCGACATCCCAGCAAGGCTCTCCATCCTTGAGGCTCTGCGCATGTCATCTGAGATGCGCGAGGCACTCGCTGAAGCCCTGAAAAGCCCCCTCCAGTTTGAGACAGAGGTTGCGGCTGCAGAGGCCTTTCACGCCGAAACGATCGAGGACGCCGAATGTCAGGCAGTTATCTCGTTCTCTGGTAAGGATGAAGACCCTCCTATACAGGGACATATCCGTCCGCTGTATGTCACTGGCCAGTTCAATGGCCTTGAAGTCCGGCGCTGTCTTGTCGACACGGGGTCCGGGATTAACCTGATTCCAACTCGGATGCTCCGGAGATTGGGGTTGTCTGAGGATGACTTGATTCCCTCCGACCTCAGGATCCAGGGGTACGACCGCACCGAGAAAACCCCGGTCGGCAAGATACGTTTGAAGACCCCGTTCGGTGACTTGGTTGCCAACACCGAATTCATGGTAGTCTCTCAGGACACTGCGTATAACGCATTGATGGGCAGGCCATGGCTTCACCTTCACGCGGCGGTTCCCTCGTCATACCACCAATGCCTCAAATACTCCCTTAATGGTCGAGTAGGCGTGCTTCAAGGAGATGCCTCTCCTTTTGCCTCATGTGAAGCCCGCTATCTGGACGCGGACTATTACAAGAGCAAGGATAAGCAGATCCTGGCAGGTGAGGTTGAGCCTGTCGCTGTTGCAAGCGATCCCTGGGCAAGTCTGGATGACGCTTACGTCCTCCCGATTCACCGGTTGGACGTCGCCATGGTCTTGACGGTCCGCGGGTCTCCTGATGAGATGGCCGCGACCGCCCGTGCCAGCACCAGTGGCCCAGCAGGATCTGGTAGCCCCAGTGCAGTTTCCAACGCAGTCTCTCCCGTGGATGATCCCTCCCCGAGCGGAGAGGATATGGAAGACGCACCCCCAGCCTTTGAGGAGGGCGTCCCCGCCACGGTCGATGAGTTAATACAGGTGAACCTTGGAACCGAGGCCGATCCAAGACCCACATTGGTTAGTGCCGCCATGCCCTCTGAGGAGCGGCAGCAGTACATGGACTTTCTCAGGCAGCACCGTGATGTGTTCGCTTGGGGCTATGACGAGATGCCGGGGCTAGATCCTCAGGTAGCCGTCCACCGCCTTGGTCTCCCGGCGAACCATCGCGGGGTTCAAGCAGCCTCCCAGGAAGATGCACCCATCCCACGGTGCCATGGTTGAGGCCGAAGTTGACAAGCTTATCAAAGCCAACTTCGTGAGGGAAGTTCAGTACCCCAAATGGCTGGCCAACATTGTGCCGGTCAGGAAGAAGAACGGGCAGATTAGGGTCTGCATCGACTTCCGCGATCTCAACCGCCACTGTCCGAAGGATGATTTTCCCCTTCCAGTGACAGAGCTGTTGATTGATGCCATGGCAGGGTTCCAAGCCCTCTCCTTCATGGATGGATACTCCGGATACAACCAAATTCGGATGGCCCCTGAGGATGAGGAGTTCACTGCCTTCAGGGCCCCCCAAGGTACCTTTTGCTACCGGGTCATGCCTTTCGGCCTGAAGAATGCAGGTGCCACCTATCAACGGGCGATGCACCGCATATTCAAGCCAATCCTCGGCACACTGGTGGAATGCTACGTCGACGACTTGGTTGTCAAATCGCGCCAGCGTCAGGACCATCTCAAAGATCTTGAGAAAGTGTTCAGCTTCCTCCGGTCTCGATGCCTGAAGATGAACCCGTTGAAGTGTGCCTTTGGGGTCGCCTCCGGAAAGTTCCTTGGATTTGTGGTAAGATACCGGGGTATTGAGATCGACCCAGAGAAAATCAGGGCGATTAGCCAGATGCCTCCCCCAGGTACCGTCCGGGAACTGCAAGGGTTCCAAGGCCACTTAGCCTATATACGCCGATTCATCGCGAATCTGGCCGGCAAGTGTAAGCCCTTTTCTCGGCTCATGAAGAAAGGTGCCACCTATGTATGGGATAAAGAGTGTCAGACCGCTTTCGAGGAAATCAAGCAGTACCTGCTTCAACCTCCGGTCCTGATGCCGCCCGTATCCGGAAAGCCGCTGGTCCTTTATGTGACCGCCCTGGAACGGTCCCTGGGTGCCCTTCTCGCCCAGAAGAACAACGAGGGAACAGAGAATAGCCTCTATTACCTCAGTCGCATGCTCCTAGATGCGGAAGTTAGGTATTCCCCCATCGAGAAGAGCTGCCTGGCGCTCGTATTTGCCGTACAGAAATTACGGCACTACTTGCAGCACCATGAGGTACAGTTGGTTTCTCGGGTAGACCCGTTGAAATATATCCTGAGCCGGCCTATGTTGACTGGCCGCCTAGCGCGGTGGGCTGTGATTCTCCAGCAGTTCGACATCAGGTATGTGTCTCAGAAGGCCATCAAAGGGAAAGCATTGGCAGACTTTCTGGCAGCTCACCCGACCTCCGCGGATCAGCCGCTGGATCTAGGCTTTCCTGATGAGGCCATTCTCTCGGTTGATCGAGCCGATCCATGCTGGCAGATGCACTTTGACGGTGCATCCCGGAGCCCCACCGGTAGAAGACTCGATAATCCTAAGCTCAACAGAGTGGGCTTGGGCATCGTCTTCATTACCCCGGAGCGAGCCGTGCTGCCATACTCTTTCCTGTTGTCAGAGGGCTGTACCAACAATGAGGCGGAATACCATGCCCTCATCACCGGCCTCGAGTTGGATCTCGAGATCGACGTGCCCCATCTGTGCGTGAAAGGGGACTCCGAGCTGGTCGTTAAGCAGATCAATGGCGACTACGTTGTCAGGAAGCCGGAACTTGTGCCATTGTTGGAGTGCACCCTCCTTCTGATGGCCCGGTTCTCTTCTCGGCCGGAAATTGTCCATGTTCCCCGGTCGCAGAACGGTCGAGCAGATGCTTTGGCCAGCCTCGCTGCGTCACTTGCGGAGCCTGAACAGGACAACCTGATCGTCCGCGTGACGCGCCGCAGGCTCATCGCTCCCGTTATCCCGGAAGAAGATCGCGGCCCGTTGGTAAGTAACCTCACCACGGTTGCCCCTATGCCCGGAGCCCCGAGTACCCCAGATATGACAGTCGGATCAGCCCCTGATTGGAGGACGCCTTTGGTTGAGTACCTCCAACATGGCATTCTTCCATCGGATCGGGCCGAGCGCGAGCGAGTTCGACGCCGCGCATCGCAGTTCGTCCTCCAGAGCAGTCCCGGCCTGGAGCAGATCCTCTACAAACGCGGATTTGATGGTATTCTCCTCCGTTGCCTTCAGGGAGTTGAGATCCCACGAGTCATGCAAGAGGTTCATGCTGGTTCATGCGGCGCCCACCAGACTGGGCCGAAGCTGTCCCACCAGATTCGGAGGTTAGGATACTTCTGGCCCTCCATGATCCATGACTGCATCGAGCATGCCAGGAGGTGCCATGCGTGCCAGGTTCATGCGAACTTTGTGCATCGGCCGCCGGAGCCTCTCCATACCACAAGGTATTCCTGGCCCTTTGCAGTCTGGGGACTGGACGTTGTGGGACCTTACCCGCCGGCGACAGCTCGCCAGTGCCGGTTCATTCTGACCGCCACGGACTTCTTCTCCAAATGGGCAGAAGCGATTCCGCTCAGAGAGGTCAAATCCTGTTCGATCGCTGACTTCGTGACCTCCAACATCATCTATCGATTTGGAGTGCCTCACGCTATCCTCATGGATAACGGAACCAATTTCCAAGCAGCCGAGTTGAAGAAGTTGTACGCCAAGTATAACATTCGCTCGAACCATACATCTCGCTATCATGCGCAGGCGAATGGACAGATCGAGGCGTTCAACAAAACCCTCTCTAACATTCTGCAAAAGATGGTTGGTCAGAACAAGAAGAGTTGGCCGGACAAGCTCCCCAACGCCCTCTGGGCTTATCGGACGACGACTCGCAATTCCACCCAGATGACCCCTTATTCCCTGGTGTATGGAGCTGAGGCCATCCTGCCCATCGAGATCCAGTTGCCGTCCTTGCGCACTGCGGTCTACGACCAGCAAGCGCCGGACAGAGTTGCTGAAGCCCGTCTAGTCGAGTTGGAAGCACTGGATGAGAATAGACTTCGCGCTTTGCACAACTTGGAGAGGCATCAAAGCAGAATGGCTCGAGCTTTCAATAAGAAGGTTCGCCTCCGCTCCTTCCTACAGGGTGATCTAGTGCTAGCCCTAAGAGCACCGATGATCCCCGGCAGGAAGCCACCCAAGTTGGAGCCCAAGTGGGAGGGACCTTTTGTTGTCCGCAAGGTCTATCCCAATGGCGCGTACTCCCTAGCGACTATGGATGGTGAGCGTGTCACTCCTCCCACCAACGCTAGGTTCCTCAAGCAATACTTTGCCTGAGTGTTCAGACGTCCAGCATGACGTTAAACTGCACATTTGTCCAGCATGACGTTAAACTGCACAGTCGTCCCGCATGACGCTAAACTGCACTTCGTCCTGCATGACGTTAAACTGCACCACGTCCTGCACGACGTTAAACTGCATTCGTCCAGGCTACAAGACGTTAAACTGTTCAGCATTCGTCCAGGCTACAAGACGTTAAACTGTTCAGCATTCGTCCACGCTGCAAGACGTTAAACTGCCAAGTGTTTCGTCCTGCATGACGCTAAACTGCACTACGTCCGAGCTACAAGACGTTAAACTGTTCAGCATTCGTCCTGCATGACGTTAAACTGCCTCTCAAGAACTACGTGCGGCTTGATTCCCATCCTTATGGGATACGTAGGACCGCCTGAACCTTCATGTTTCAGGCCCAGCCCCATCCTTCGGGAATTTCCATCCCATCTCGGGCCCTTGGCCCAGTTGCCCCCGGGTGTGCGGCGTATGGTGTGAGCGCGGGGCTATGCCCTCATTCACGTCGGTTTTCTCGTCACGCTGTACGCCCCCCCCCCACGTTTGGGGATGCCTTCTACTCCCCCCTTACTTTTTTCTCTCTCATCGTCCTGCATGACGTTAAACTGCCTCTCAAAGAACTACGTATGGCTTGATTCCCATCCTTATGGGATACGTAGGACCGCCTGGACATTCATGTTTCAGGCCCAGCCCCATTTCCCGGGAATCTCTATCCCGCGTTGGGCCTCTGGCCCCAGTTCCCCTCCTTTTTGTGCGAGGCGTATCGCGTGAGCGGGGGATTATGTCCTCATTCACGTCGGTCTACTGGCCGCGCCGTACGCCTCCCCCGTGTGTGGGACTACCTCACACCCCTCATCGTCCTGCATGACGTTAAACTGCCTCTCAAGAACTACGTGCGGCTTGATTCCCATCCTTATGGGATACGTAGGACCGCCTGAACGCTTGTGTTTCAGGTCCAGCCCCGTTTCTTGGTTGATCACGGGGATCTACCCTCTTTTGGTTGCTCTCAGGGTGAGTCCTCCGACCCTTCCCGGTGACCCGTTAACATGTTTTGGGTACTTCGGTCTATGACTCGTAGTGTCAGATTCAATCCCGACAAGTCCTGTGTTGCTTGTCAGGCCTCGCGCTTCCTCTTGTTCGAGCCTTCACTCAAAGGGATCCTCGTTAGCGGTTTGGGTACGATGCCTCAGTGCTCTCCTACCGCTCCGGGTCGATTTACCGGCGGGTCTTGGGCCGCAAATCGATATGAATCCTGCGATTGAGCGGTTGATGCTCGTTTGCTTGCCCCGTCTTAGGCTGACGCGATCGGATGTTGTGTTGCGAATGCGTCAGCAACATCCTTGATCGCCATGTCGGCTCTTTCAGGCTCTGAACATTGGTTGCGCAGTCCTCATCACACTCCGCCTTTATGCGTTGTAGTGGAATCTCGACACTCTTCATACTGACCTACAGTACACCTCTACACGTTAGACAGACCAACCAGGGTAATGATGTCGTTCGAGGCTCCCATGATCTCAGCACCAAGGATATATGCGGATATCCTCCCTAAGGACCGTGCGTAGCTAGACCCTCGTCCCCATAAGGAGGAAGGAGTCGCCCGAACAATCGCGTTCTGGGCCCAGTATATCTGGAGGCTAGCATCTCTGCCCCTCGGGTGATGGACATACGCAGACCCCTATCCCAAGACTCTCCTCCTGGAATCGTGCGTGACCGCAGGGCTGGGTATGTTCCCACCTCCGCCGTGTCCACCGTACCGCAATAAGCGGATTCCTCCATGGTCCGAACCACACGACCTTAAACTGTGTTGTCTGGTCCTACCACACGACCGTAAACTGTGATCGTCTTGGCCGCCCGACGAGAAACGGCACTGCATCGTGATGTTCTCCTCGGGGGACACTCATGTTGGGCGCTGGTTAATAACCACTCCATTCATCAATGCCTTCCATGGCTTGATTATTGTGGCGACGCCAGAGATTTCTCAATCACAGGCATGTCGCCGCACAAAGAAAAACCATTCATCTTTAAGGACAAACAAGAAATATCAAATGCCGCTCCTTCTGTGTGCGAGGGTCAGACCCGCACTCTTCCTCGCGCTGGTGCCCGATTGTGATGCGCCGCGCTTCAAGAACTACGTGTGGCTTGATTCCCATCCTTACGGGATACGTAGGAACGCCCGGATGTTTGAAACTTCGGGTCTAGCCCCCCACCACTTAGAGATTCCCCCCTTCTCTGGGGAATCCGCCGCCTTCAGGTCACCCTCAAGGCGTGTTCCCCGACCCCTTGCCGTGGTCCACCGGTGTCAAGAGTACTCTGGTTTATTGCCAGGAGTGCCAGGTTCAGCTTGGTCAGGTTCCTTCCACTTTTCAGGCTTCGTGCTCCCTTTCATTCGGACCCATCGTCTACGCCCTGGGTGGAGCCCCCGTGAACGGTTCGGACACAATGCCTCAGTGCTATCCCACCGACTCGGGCCGGTACCCCCAATGGCCTCGGGCAGCAAATCGATATGAATCCTGCGATTGAGCGGTTGATGCTCGTTTGCTGCCTCACTCCACCAACGGTTAGTGCGATATTGATGCTACTTTTCCGCCACGGTCGGCAGTACTCCCATATCGTTACGCCGGTGCCCCCAGTCCTTGAATGAATGGCCGCATGATTCACATTTTCCACCTCCCATTCCGGCCAGGCAAAACCTCGACACTCTTGACACTATCCCTCAGTGCATCTTCGCATATCCAGGGGATATGACCACGATGTGGCGTGCTTGGAGGTCTTTATGGTCCGAGCTCTAAGACCTTAAACTAAGATCTCTTCTTATGGTCCGAGCTCTAAGACCTTAAACTAAGATCTCTTCTTATGGTCCGAGCTCTAAGACCTTAAACTAAGATCTCTTCTTATGGTCCGAGCTCTAAGACCTTAAACTAAGATCTCTTCTTATGGTCCGAGCTCTAAGACCTTAAACTAAGATCTCTTCTTATGGTCCGAGCTCTAAGACCTTTAAACTAAGATCTCTTCTTATGGTCCGAGCTCTAAGACCTTAAACTAAGATCTCTTCTTATGGTCCGAGCTCTAAGACCTTAAACTAAGATCTCTTCTTATGGTCCGAGCTCTAAGACCTTAAACTAAGATCTCTTCTTATGGTCCGAGCTCTAAGACCTTAAACTAAGATCTCTCCTTATGGTCCGAGCTCTAAGACCTTAAACTAAGATCTCTTCTTATGGTCCGAGCTCTAAGACCTTAAACTAAGATCTCTTCTTATGGTCCGAGCTCTAAGACCTTAAACTAAGATCTCTCCTTATGGTCCGAGCTCTAAGACCTTAAACTAAGATCTCTCCTTATGGTCCGAGCTCTAAGACCTTAAACTAAGATCTAGCCCTTATGGTCCGAGCTCTAAAGACCTTAAACTAAGATCTAGCCCTTATGGTCCGAGCTCTAAAGACCTTAAACTAAGATCTACCCTTATGGTCCGAGCTCTACGACCTTAAACTATGATCTCCCCAAATGGGGTCCTACGTCCTGCATGACGTTAAACTGCACTCTCAGAACTACGTATGGCTTGATCTCCAGCCTGATGGAGTACGTAGGAACGCCCGGGCATTCCGACTCGGGTCCAGCCTCAGGGATCGTTAAGTCCCGCCCCTCCTCGTCGCCGGCCGTCTGGCCTGACTTCGGGTAGAGTGGTGCAGTTTTGATATTCTCCCCGATTCAGCTCGGGATGCCCCATCGCAAGGATGGGAAGCGACGGTTTCCTCGTCAGAGAGGTGCTGTCTGAGAATTAAGGTGACTCACGGCCAGATTAGTGCATCCGCCTAATACGCTCTCCCCACGGTGGCGCAATTTTGAGAGCGTTGGATTCTGTCCGAACAAATCGTCACTTCGCCCCACGCTTCGCATGCCCTGTTGATCTGGATTTCCACCCTTGTGTCTGAAGGAACCCCAAAGCGGTATTCATGATGACATGTGGTCCGCCTCCTGCAATATGAATGATGGCCTTTTTCGGTCCGTCTATTGCAGTTGTTATGGTCGATCCGCTGTCCGCCTACCGTCTCTGGCATTTCCTGGAAGGCCGACCGTTGTGGATGTCTGGATTCGGGACGCACGATTCACCTTTTCTCATTTCCCTATGTTCGGATAAAATCTCAACGCCCCTAGCATTGTCCCGCTCGTGTGTTGGAACAGGTTGGGGGGATGGTACATTGATTAGGTATGAGGTCTCCTTTCTTAGGAATGACCTCCCTCTTTTCTCCAGGAATCCAGGCCCAATTGTGGATGCCTGATGCTTGGTTAACACTCCCGCAAGACAACGAATTGTGGTTGAGCATGTTAAACCAAAAGATGCAGATAAATATATTGATTCATACAGATGGATCAAAGTAGCGGAAGCAAATGTTTTGGGAATGGCAAAACAAAGCCCTTAGGGATTAGCGTGCTGGATGAGTCTTTCTAATGCCGCTACCCTTTGGCTGGTGGCCTCCAGAGCTGCTTCTCGCTCTCTGCGTGCCCTATCTTCGTCGGCGGTCGCAGCGCGCAATTCGTCGATTCTAGCCTGTGCACGCTCCCGCTCGACCTGAATTGTGACCATCTGTTGGCCCGCCTCCGTCAGCTGTACCTGGGTGTCAACCAGCTGAGCTGCTAGTTGCTCCACAAGCTCGGTACACGTTGCGACGAAGGCCTCCTTCTCTGCCGCCTGCCCTTCGAGGCGCCGGACTTCCTGCTCTGCCGCGAGGAGCGCCCGCGCGCTCTCCGACATGTCCCGACTTTGTGCGACGTCGGCACGCCGGCAGCTCTCGCGCATCTTTTCGGCCATGAAATCACGGACCGTTAGATGGAGGCGTTGAGCATCAGCTCCCCCGACACACAGGAAGCGCAGCCAGGTTTGAAGTGATCCCATGCGCCCCAGCCACTCCGATGGGTCTCGCTTGAGGAAGCGCTGGATGCACTTCCACCCCCTACGGCGCGTTATCCGGCTCTCCTCGACCGCCTCCGTGTCTGAGTCGTCCATCTCCTCGGGATCGGCAGGCCGGTAGGCAGGGAAGGCAGCCAGCAGGTCTGCTGCAGGGTCCGCCCCTGGGAGGTCCTCATGAGGGATAGGTTCCCCAATATCTGGGCGACCTTCTTCTCTCTCCCCAGCGGCGCTGACACCCTCGTCAGCCCCCAGCCTCTCTCCGATGGCAGCACCGCCGACGTCCGCAGCCCCTTGATCAGCAGTTGGTGGGGCCGGCTCGGTTTGGGAAGTCTGTTCCGGAGCAGGCGGCATGTCCACCACTGGTCCACTCGTAGATGGCCCGGGTTCGGCAACCCGACGAGCCTCCAATGTTGAGATCACTGCGCGGGGCATGCCATGGTTAGTCACGGATCGTCAACAGCAAGCACCAGCAGTAAAGTAGGGAGACTTACGGGAGTTCGGAGCGTCATCTTCCGCTATCCCGGTCGCCGCAGGAACAGTTGCAGCAGGGGACCCCTTAGCGCTTGTCAGTTCGATAATGGGTGCCTGGCCCCCGCCTTGTCCTGCTGGCGCCTCTCCTACTCCTGCTGAGGACGCCTGACCGACATCCGTGTGCTCCTGAGAAAGATGGAGAAATGGGTTAGAAGCTGCATAAGAGAGTGGATGAAGCAGATTGAGTAGGGATAGAAGCGGACCTCGAGGAGCTCAGTGACATCAACGTTGTCAGAGCCGGCCACCTCGTCGCTCTCCCGTGGGCTCCCCTGATGGGATCTTCCCTCGGAGCCTTCATCCTCCCCCATTTCCTCCTCTTCTTCGGAGTCGCTGCTACTGTCATCTTCTTCCGGCGGCATCTGTTCCGGAGCGGGCTCGAGACCGAGCATCACCTTCACCAGAAGGGATGGCTCCGCGCGCTGACCACGTTGGCGCGCGTACTCGTCCATGGCCGTCAGATACGCATACTGCCGGTTGAAGTCCACTCTGTCGGCAATCTGGAGGCGCCCGACCTCTGGCAGATAGATTCCTTCTCTGAGTATCTTTCGCCAGATGGCGTCGGTCCCCAGTGACTGCCGCAGAGTCATCCAGGCCGACCACAGCGCCGGGAAGACCGCATCATGGGAAGGTTCGAGCAGACGTCTCACCTGCTTCCCGGGCCGCTCGTCGACCACCGCACGTGCCCCCTCTCTGGGCGCTGAGGTCGTGGCGGCAGCTCGCGATGTGCCCGCCGCCGAAGTCCCTGCCCGCGCCGGCTCCGCTGTTTGGCGCGCCTCCGTTCTCCCCCGTGTGGCGGCACCTCGCCTCCTTCCTTGACACCCGGTCTCCGCACGGGTAGCCTCGAGCCGCCGAACTAGCTTCCGCAAAAGCCCCTCGGGGTACGCGATGGCCCAGTGTTCGGCGTACTCGGTTTCCTAGCCTGCGTCAACTCCGGTAGGAGGGAGAGTGATGACGTCGCCAGAGCCGAAAGCGGAAAACATCAGCCACATCTGGCGAAGGACGCCAGGGTTCGTCTCCTCCCGGACAGCAGTGAATACCCTCTTCAGCATCCGTTGAAGGCACCCGAACTGCCTGGCGAACCGGGTCGGCACGTAAGGCTCGCAGATCACCTTCCCGTCGATCCGAGCCACGAGCACCCCGCCCCGCATGTTCAGGAAGTATTCATGCTGCTCCAGCGGACCCTGCCCATTGTTGATCATCTGGCCGACGGGAGTGGGGAACGGACTGAAGTTGAAGTTGGCATGATTGCCAATCCGGATCCGCACGCCCTCCTCACTTAGGGTCATCGGAGCGACCCCCGCGATGTTCAGCAGGGAGGGTCGCAGGCCGTTGCCCGGAGGAATGATGGCGTTCGGAAACGTGTACCCACCGAGGTGAGCAGCCACCCAGCCATGGAAGAACTGAAAGGGCCCACAGATCCTTCGTGGCGACCCCCCTCGTGAGATGCGTCCCAGGATGGCATACAGCCTCGCCAACACTGGGACCCCGAGGTTGTATCTCTTGTTGGCGGCCATAGCGCCTGCCATCGCCAGTGTCGCCGGGCGAACGCCCATTCTCGCGTCCCGCACTGGCAGGAGCCACCCACTCAGAAAGGCGGCCAGGAACGCCGCGTACCGGACATTTGGGTCCCGGGCCTCGATGACGCGGTACCCCCATGAGCGATAGTCACCCGTCTCCAGGACCCGCCAGTACGACCCGTTCCGGCTTCTCTGAGCTGCGGTCGGGCACCGATTCCCCCTACCTGGCATCTTGACCGCCGGGTCATGCTCCAAGAACTGGCCGAACCATTCCTTGTAGGCTATGTCCTTATGGAAGTCTTTGATCCCGAGCCGCTGCGTAGCCAGGTCAAGCAGATGCCAGGTCAGGATTGGATTCCGTGACCTGTCCTCCCAGGTATTCTTCGGTGGCAGGAACTCATCGTATTGGTAGCCCTCCAGCGGGATACCTCCGATGCAGTGGATGTCCCAGAGACCGATGCCGACCTCCCCATGGTGAAGATGGAAGGTGTTGGTATCCAGAGACCATCGGGTGAACAGCTCCGGCCCGAGCTCGGACTGCTGGTAGAAGTGGAACTGCGACGTCCACACCACCTCGAACAGGCCGATGTACCGCAGCTCCTCTGCGAAGTGATCGCAAGTGTGGCGTACCCAGAACGCCCAGGCCCACTCGCTGGTGAAGTTGCCCCCAGACCGCAAGTCCCAGTCCTTCAGCCAGCCCTTGGTGTCGTCCGTGACGCTCTGGCGATATATGCTCGAGTAGAGGGCTGGAGAATTCTCCGCAGTAGGCTCACCCCCATCAATGGTTCACGTCCTCGGGTTCAGGACATAGACATCCAAGTGTCTGGTCTCCCTGGCAGGATGCCCATTGTTGGTGATGTTATAGCGGAGAAGCTCGTCCTCCCGGGTCACCCAGGTCCGCGGCGCATCAATCTCGAACCCTGGCACCGGAACCTCATCTAGGATGCCGAAGTTCCAGAGCGGCAGGTTGTCCGACAGTGGATATGTCTTCTGGACCGGCGTCAGTAAGTCGAACAAGGATTGATTGTTGGAAACAATCTCCTTGGCTCCGTAAACCTCCTCGTTCGTCGCCATCTCAGCCCTGCGAGTGGCGGCATCCCCCTCATTTCCTTGATTCGCGGCCATCTCAGAAGTTCCGGGGGTCGTGCGGGTTAAGGGATGAAGTGTGCGGAATCGGACGAGGCTGGTGGAAAAGTTTGAGAGTCGGCGCGCAATCCTAGTGGACGGCGCGCAATCGGGAAGTCGTTCGCGTAAAACCCTGGGTATTCGCGCAAAGACAGAGCGAAATCCAGACGGTTTTGCGCGACGAGCGGGCGAATTCCGCGCCGGAAAAGGCAATTTCGCGCACGAGAGCAGAGATGCTTATCGCGCGGAAGGCCAATGTACGGCACGGAGGGACCCAGTGCCCCTATTTATAGGCGAGGCCGGGGTCCGCGCTGCGCGGAAAGCGCTTCGCGCGACCGCAGCGGCGAATTTCGCGACCGGAGCCCCTTTTTGCGCGCCTAAGTCCCGCGCCGCCCCGGACTTCGGCATTCCGGCGTCTCCCTCGGAACCCGATCGTTGCGACCTCTCGCCGATCAGATTCCGAGGGGGGGCTTTTTTAGACGCCAAAAAAGTCCGTTGTTCCCAAACGAAGCTCCGGATGCGGAAAGCGAGGTCATATTTGGAGTCGGAAGAATGTTTCGGAGGGCCCGGAGGCCTTGCGCGGAATTTCAGAGGTCTGCGCGCAAAGATGATGATCAGCGCGCAAAACCCCCGGGATGCGCGCAACTCCCTTGCGCGCGGTGCCCGATTCCGCGCCCGCGAGGAGAATTCCGCGCTCGCGCCTTGGATTCCGTGCCCGGGGTTGCCTATAAATACTAGGCGACCCCCAACGTTTCAAGGGTTGCTGGAAGTCGAACGGTCTCCCGCGCGCGCAATTCAATCCCTTCCGCGCGCAATGCCGATCTTCAGGTAACCTCCTTTCTTTCGCGCAATCGAGCCTTGGGGTCCGCCTTCGCGCGCAATCCCCTTGGCTCATCTCCTTTGAATAAATTTCAACCCGAAGGCCTTTGCGTGCAAAAGAAGCCTCTTGCGTGCAATTGCCCCCGGGTGCGCGCAATCCAACCCGATTGCGCGCACCCCCATCTTCAAAGTGGCCATTCGTTAGAGAATGATCCATTGCCCCCGCGCGCTACCCGAAGCCCGGTGCGCGCAATCCCAATCATCCGCGCGCGAAGCGCTGGCCCAATTGCGCGCCAGCCCGCCATTTTGCGCGCCGATCCGCGGTTTTGCGCGCAAAGCTCCTCTTTTGCGCGCAATCCGCCAGGGTCGCCTCCCTTGACCCCCTTTGGGTACCCGCCTGCGTGGCGCCCGATGGTCTTCATCGCAGGTGCCCGCGTTGTGCGTCGTCTTTCCGTGCGGCCCCCCCTAGGCTCGCGCGAAGTGACACGGACCTACCGGCGGCTTTATCGTCCAGCATGACGCTAAACTGCACTACGTCCGAGCTACATGACGTTAAACTGTTCAGCATTCGTCCTGCATGACGCTAAACTGCACCACGTCCTGCACGACGTTAAACTGTATACGTCTAGGCTGCACGACGTTAAACTGCCTAGCCCCCATCGTCCGCACTGCAAGACGTTAAACTGCCAAGTGTTTCGTCCTCAACACACGACGTTAAACTGTACTTCGTCCGGCAAGACGTTAAACCGTCCGCTTCGTCCTCAACACACGACGTTAAAACTGTACTTCGTCCGGCAAGACGTTAAACCGTCCGCATCGTCCGATCCCGTGCTCTGCACGCAGGGTCTCCCCCGGTTTGGACGTGGCCCCCACCCGCTCGTCTCTGCAGGGATGTCGGGATTGTCCCGCTTTTGGGACGATTTAATGGGAGTGGCTTTTCCCTACGGGGGCAGGGTATTACAAACCCCTAGTTTCTCATGGGAGGCTGCACATGTGTATCTCCATTGCGCCTCCCCACTGCCGAAGCCAGTAGAGGGTGTGACTGGGACCGAGGTGTCTTCTGCTTTCGGTCCAAGTCCCTTCCAACTGAGTTTTGCCGCATCCGGGCTGCCTCAAGTGCGTAAGTCCTGACAGAATGAACTATGTGGACTTTGATCCCTGTCTTCTATACAGGGTACGTAGGAAGCCTCCCTGAGGTCCAAGCCCGCCACCTGGTCATCCCGGTCGTATTTACGTCGGTTCGTCCATCAGTGGACCCCTCCAGGGTTCACGCTTGCGTCGATTCACCTATGAATCTGCCCCTGTGGGAGACTGCCCATGTGTATCTCCACTGTGCCTCCCCACAGCCCCCTTTTCCCATTTCCCCTTTTATCGTCCAGCATGACGTGAAACTGTGATCCACCCGGCCGTTCCACCCCCCTCTGTGCGAGGTGGTTCGGTTCAATCCTCCGCCCGGCGGCCTAGACCTCTTCGTGAGTCGGCTTGCCGACGTCCAGCATGACGTTAAACTGTATACCCGAACTACGCTGACTTTGATCCGTGCTAACGCGCGGTACGTAGGAAGCCCCTAAGGGGTCCAAGCTCTTCACTCCATCATCCATCCTGATCCTTACCCGGGCCGCCACATCCCGGTGGGGTCATGCCACTTCACTCCACTCCACGTTACTTGGGAAGCCGCCCATGTGCTGGCCCCAGCGTCGGAGGTTCCCCGCAAGGGGTTCTGTCATCTGATCCACTTTTCGTGTTGATCGGTCCGACGCCGTCCCCGCTGGATGTTAAACTCGCGGCATACCCCGTGTTAAACATGGGAAGCTGAGGAAAACCTCAGGTGACACAGTTCCCCGCACCTAGTACGGGATGCCTCAGGCCATCATGCCTTCGAGAAGCCCTATTAGGGACGGAAGACAGACGTGCAGAGCCGCAGTGTTACGACACGCCCCCATCACCCAGAGCCACCCTGCCTTCTCACTGCAGGTTGCTGCCCCGACCGGACTCCTTGGAGCGTCCGGGCGGAAGCAGCGTAATTAACCGGTGTCCATGAAGATATGGCGCCGGGAACGAGATTCACGAACATTCTTAAGTCTATGAGGGAGACCCGGATTAGGCGACGAGTTCCGAGGAGACGTCCAAGGAAGGAGGAGCCGACATCCCATCATCCCGGTTTCGATCAAGGAGCAGACGCCCCTGAATAAGGGACGAATGCCGCCCGCCCTTGGAAAGCGGGACTGCGGGACCACAAGCCGCGCGCCCATCCCCTCGGGTTGACGGGTGCACGCGCGAACGCGTCCTGGCGGAACAGCGTAACCCGACGCACATCCGCACCGAAACAGTGGACTTAGAGTAGAGGAATTTGATATATTGATAATGGTTGTCCTGTTTTGACCTTAATGGAATCTTGAGATGCCATAAAGTCATCAATCTAGTGAGATGAGATTTGGGTGGGGGTCCCTCCCCCATCTAATTGTGTTTCTATTTCTTAGTCTTCTCTAAGGATATTTGCAGATGGTTTGGGTGTTTAGAACAACCTAGAGTAACTTGGAAAGGTAATGGACTTGATTACATCTCGCTTTTGAGAGTTTCTTGGGAGGCCAGTGAGGACGTGATGATATTTTGATGATGTTGATATATTATATGACATCTAAATGATAGGTGATTACTTGAGAGACATGAACATGATAGAGGATACCATGTAAATGATGTATTTGTATAATGACCCATAGGGTAACAAGGTGGGTTCACTAGTGATGTGTTGACATTATGGATATGGTGTATAGGGGAATGGGTAATGATTATTGTTATTATAACCTTAGAACCCAAATACAAAATTTGAGCCTATTGTGTTTATAAAAATTTTAGGTCATGCAATTGAGAGGCTGACCACAATCATTTGAGATATATTGCGAAGATGTCCAACCCTTATGAGTTTTTTATGTGAGATGTTACAGGAAGAACCCCTACCCTCTCTCAGGTATTTACAAACCAAAGATTCCTTGGATGTGATAATTGGTTCAATATTTATATCTTTCTATTATAAAGTATTAAATTTATTATTTACAACCTAAATACATAACATATTGTAACCATTTTATGAATATTTTATTTCAAATATTTTTTCTAGCTTCAAGAAGCATTGCTATTCGAAAATAGATCTCAAAGATCAAGAAAGCACATCATGATTTAATGTATGAGTATTGGGAGTGATTAAATATGTTTTTTCTCAAGCTTCCCACATCGCCAAATAAGTGAGAAAATACTCATCCAGTACTAATAAGAAGTTATCACACCTATTAAGAGGATCATGGTGGATGCTACATCTAAAATAGCATTGGTCAACAAAACACTAATAGTTGAATGAGTTTTTATTGACATGATGACACAAAACGCCAAAACATTTGGTGATAAAGGTACGCAACCTATTAGAGGAGTGAAACATGCATACCCTTTTTCTTTAAAAATACATTTACTTTATAATATGTTGGATGAATCCCACTCTATGGTGATACATCTATCTTTATCTCAAAAGACTCCTTAAACCACTCCTGTGAGGCCTTGATGAATTTTTACTGAACCAAACCACCTTTATTTCCCCCAATTGAAAGTGAAAGGATTGTGCATCTGTATTTTGAGGGAGTCCATATTAACATCAATAATAATGACATAACAATAATAAATATGATTAATTTTCACCAAAATACAACCAATGGTATAATGATCTATCCAAAATTAGGTATGGATATGGATAATAGAAAAGGACCCCTTTTCAAAAAGACATTCAGTATCCTCTAACATACCAATAGGGTTTTTAACTATCCCAGAAGAGATAAGAAGACCAAGAATCAATAAGTCAACAACAAAAAGGGTTATCTCGAGAAAAGGTAGATTCTATTTCTTATGATATTATGGAACAAATTTTTATTTTAATAAACAAATTGAGATGAATAGTTAGAGAATGGGGTTAAGGGTTTTGAAGATGCAAATGATCCATATTGTCACTACCATCCATGAACTAGAAATAAATAACTCTAGTAATCTTTCTTCCCAACCTAATCTAAATCCTAATTGAAATTTTATTTTTATCAAACATTGATGTGGGAAGTAAATTGTTGATATATATGATCATATATATCCACCAGAATTCACCTCAACCCTAGAGAAGACCCACTCAAGACCAAATGATGATTAGACAGAGGATAAAAATAAATGTTATAAAAATATTGATGATATTCCACCTAAAACCATTCCATTTTAAAATAGATTTGTTAAAGAAAAGAATATGGATAAATAGGTGATAAAAAAGGTCTTTTTAATACATTCATGATTGTTGAGATAAATATACCATGACATGAAGTGATCCAAAAAATTACAAGGTATGAAATGTAATTTAAACATATTTGTAAAAATAAAGGGGGGATAAAGGTAAATGAGTGGATCAATCTAGGGGGGAATGTATCTGTCCCCATCACACCATCCTTGGCGATGTTGAAAAAGTTAAGAAACCTAATACATTTACCATTCCATGAACTAAAGTGATGTTTCACTCTTTTATTCTTTATTTGAATTTGGAGATTTAATAAATATAATTACTCACTATATATTTTATTCATTAAAGATTATTAAGTTAAATCCAACTAGAGTAGTAATGAAATTAGAAAATAGAGCTATTACATATATAGTGGGATTCCTTGATGATTTACTTATTTGGGAAAGGGATATGGTATTTACTACATATTAATTTTGGATAAATATGAAGGATAATAAAGTAAGTTTTCATGAACCCATAATTCTTGGATGTAACATTCTCAAATATTCAAATAAAATTAGAAATTACTCTGAGGGTAAATTTTATATATAGTTCTGGGATAAGATCTTAATATTTTTCATTTTAGACTCTATAAAGTACCGCTCCTAAGATCATTCTTCTCTCTTCATATCTTATTATGACCCATATTGTGATTATTATACAAATAATGAATTTCAATTTTATAAAATGGGTATCATTCTATGCTTATGGTGATTTTTATATTAAAGAAAAATCGTTGTCTCAAAACATTTTCACACCACTCTTTTATGAGATTTCTTAATTTTTTACTAATTTTGATGTGGATTATGATCTTGGGAATGCAATTTCTTATTATAATACTTGTATTTATTTTTTCCTTGAATTTGATGCATTATTCACTCAGATTGCTAACCTAAATTCAGATCCAAACATACATTGTGCACATATCTCACTTCCAACGTCATTTAAATTAGTAAAGAAACCACCCAAATCGAACCTAAAAACATTTAATAGAAAGTTTAAATGTTCATTCCTATTGAATGATGAAAAATATCATATAATTATTAGTAATAATCTCCTTCTTGAATAAGTAACAAGGATTTTAAATATTTTAAGGGATAATATTAATTTAATCGGGAGAAACTTAGTATAAATATTCACTATTATCCCCTCTATTTTCATGATTATGATTATTTTAGATAATCTAGATTAATTGGTTAGAGAACCACATAGGATAATTAAGAATTCATTATTATATGTTTTAAAGAAAGAGGTGAAAAAATGTTATTAGGTGGGTATCATTTACACAATTTCTAACTCTCAGTGGGTAAACAAACTCCATGTTATACCAGAGAAAACAAAGTTTCCTATTATAAAAATGGAAATGATTAGAATGTTCTTATTAGAATAAAAACCATTGGGAAAGGATGCCTAGATTATAAGAAATTAAATCAATACACTCATAAGGTCCATTTATCCCTTCTATTAGTTGACCAGATTCTTGAGATACATATAGTAATGACAAAATATTACTTATTGTATGGTTTCTCTAGTTATTTTTAGGTTCCCATTGCAGAAAGATACTAAGAATAAAATACATTCATCTTCCTCTTTAGAACATTTTCTAACCAAAGGATTCTATTTGGACTTTGTATCACCCCAGGTAACTTCCAGAGATACTTGATGATTATCTATTATAAAATACATGATAATTGAATGGAGGTATTTATCAATGATATTACTTGGTACGGTTCCTCATTTGAAGAGTGTATCTTGATTTTGGGTAATGTGTTGCATGGTTTCATTGAGAAAAGTCTAGTTTTGTACATTTAGAAATTGAATTTCATAGTATAAAATGAAATTTCCCATGGTCATGTAGTCTCATAACATGGAATTCAGGATGATATATCTGAGTTAAAAATTATTTCATCTTTTCTGAATCCTTTATTTGTATGTGATTTTTAAAAATTCATTTAACATTCTTGTTTTTATTTATGTTCCATCGGATATTTTATTAAACTACCTCCACAATTATATTAATTGCTTCAAAAAATTACATTTTTTTATGATTCATATATGGTTATATTTTTTGAGATAAAGAATCATTTGATCACTCAATTGATTATACAACCCCCATGGTGGTAGCTCTCATTTGAGATTATGTGTGACACTTCCCACTCCTCAGTTGGAGTATCCTTATCATAGAGAGGGGAGGTAAGTTTTCTTGTGATGTCTTATACATTAGGGATATTCGATTTAGGCTAAGAAATATAAAATACCCTAGAAAATGTGTTTCTTACTCTAATTTATTATTTATGTAAATATATTATTTATTTAATTGGCTCTAAAGTGGTTATTTTTTTTCTGATCATGAGACAATGAGGTATCTCTTAAAGTAACCATAAGTGAAGTCTTGAATTATTTTTTTGATTATCCTTCTTATGGATCTCTATTGCGAGATAAAGGAAAATAAGCATTCAGAGAACTTAGTGGTAGAACACATGAGTATTGAGGAATCTCACATTTTCATAAATTTTATAATTTTAATCATTATTTATAATCCCAAAATAGTGTTATTTTATGATAAATTTTCATGTTTTTAGGTTTTAGTGGTATTTTGAGCTCAAATGCAAAAAATAGTTAAATCTGGAAATTTGACAGATTTTTATAATAGGGGTATTTTGGTCATAAAATTTAGATTATTATTCCCAATTGTCTGAGTATTTTTTAAACCCATGATTTATTTTCTACAACTTTGTCTTCATGAGTGAAGACTGATTCGAGAATTTAGAGGCCCAAACAAATCATTTAATATGGGAACGTTTCTGGGCGGACATCGTGGACCCCGCCACCATAACAGACTGATAAATCAGTATAAACACCTAAATATGAGATGTTTATGGATTTAGATGACATATAATTCAATGATAATAGTCCATGATTAATTTTAAGTAAAAATATGCTCATTAAATCATTATCTGAACACTCCAAACATGTGGAAGATTAAACGTCTCCACAGGCATAAACTGTTCCATTGCGTAATTAAATCATAAAATCATGACCATGAATCAAAAATGGATTATACTTTGTGGAGGGATTATAAATTACATTTTTAACAACATTTATTATGGATTTATGGAGTTAATCAACTTTTTACAAAGCCATAATGACCAGGGAAGTTGAAGAATTGGAAATTGGCCAGTCAAATGGACAGATTAAATGTATCGGATTAAATCGACAATAACTCCTACATCTGATGGCTGATAAAGTTCCAATTTTGAGTATGAATAGAGGTGATACTATAGAAATTTTTTTATTAAAAAACCGGTCACCAATTAGGCCATTTAATGGGACATAACTCGGAATCATTTGGAGGAAGATTTTGGAGATAATTCTTTCACCTCCTCTCCCTATAAATTTGTATCCTCACCCCTTCTCAAAGAATTGGCACTTCTGTGTGGCCATTTTCTATTGTTTTGTAGATTAAATCCATTGTAATAGCATTTTTAAATTTTAATATATTTTTCTTCTTATTAATCTCATTATCATTTTTTTATCTTTTGTTTTCCACCCTGTCCTTCACCACTACGATCTCTTGTACTCGTGATCATGAGTAACTAACCTGAGGAAGTTCCCGTGGGATCTATCCAATGTTGAACCCAAGTAATTTCACATTCAAGTTTATTTTTTATTATTTTATTAGAGTTATTTCAAGGTGGATATTAGTGGGTAGGGTGCCTTTGTGTCTCTACATGCTACCCGATGATTAACTTTCTCTTCTATAATATTTTCCCTCGATCGAGAAGGTGGATGTGCGGTCTCTCAGCGATCGTTGATAGAACTGTATATTCACAACCACATATAGAAGATGATATTTACACATACGATAGAGTGTGTTTATTAATTAAATTTGAAACTAATAATGATACGATTAAGGTTCAATCTGGGTGATTGTCTCGAGAATATCTCTTTTCTGTCTTACATCATTTTTCCTGCATTCATTATATCTGCATTATGCATTGCATGATTAATTTCCTTTATCCTGAATTCTAATTTCTCAAACCTCAATTTCATTTAGTTTTGTCTTATGAATAATAAAAATTTTAGAAAAGTGAATTATAATTAGTGATTGATTGACCACAAAAGCTCCTCAAGAGAACAACCTAGGTCATCCCTTGTACTGCACTTAGTTATAAATATTTTTATGATCATTCATGAAAACACTTCATCAAATTGGTGCCGTTGTTGGGGATCCAAGTGTTTTTTATTAACTATTTTTATTCACATTGTGTAAATATTTTTTCCTTTCATTAAACAAACATCCGAAAAAATCTTAAACTTCAAAAAATAAAAAAATTCATTGTTCATGATGTATTCAAATTGTAATTAATATTCATGGACTGGCCAATCTCAAGTGAAAGAAGATTTTTGCAATGAACTTGATGCTCAGTTTCATCGGATTAATGATAAAGTTAAAAACTTAGAGAGGCAAATATATTAGATTTCTGAATATGTACGCACATCCCAGAAGCAACCCAAACCTGAGCGAGAACCAGAACTAGAACGAGTGGTGGAAAAGATTTCAAGAATAATTTTTTATTTTAAAGAACCCAAGGAGGGTGAGAAGGAGCTACTAAATGAATTAATAATATCATTCCACACTCAACCATTGCTCAAGGAGGTCCAAAAAGTACACATTCTAGATGATGCACCAATGAGAGATCAACATTTTTTGGAAGAATCCTCAAATATCTTTGTTAAAGATAAATTGAAACATGATCTTCCCATCCTTGATAATGAAACATCAGAAACTGTCTACATATCTCATGATTTTGAAGATAATTCACCTGATGAGATTGAGTTTCTAATGGTCCTGCCTGAAGAGATCATTTACCAAGATGAATTACTTGAAAGGGAATATTTCTTTATTAATTATTCATGTTTTAATTTTATTCAATCTCAATTTTTTTATGATTACTCTTTCACTGAAATTTATGATACATAAAAAATGGATCAGAACTTGGATGTTAACGAAAATACTACCCAAGTGGTGGTGATTGAAGAAGAGTTGGAAAATCATATGGTGGGGCAACTATCTCCTCGCAAAAAATTTACATACCATATGGAGGAGGACACCAAAAAAGTCAACATGGACCACCCCTATATTCTATTCCATCCCACATAAAACCCCAAATTTCATCTGTATTTTTTCTTGGGGGTTGGAAACATTATTATATACTTTGGGGTTCTATAATTTCAGTATTTAATCATGGAAATTTGGAAAACTCACTTGTGGGGGTTTATCTCAAAGAAACCACACCCACCTTATAATTGGGGATAATCTACTGAAACTTCCTGACTAGGGGCAATAAAAAAACCTAGCACCCAATTAGGGGGTTTAAACCAAGCATTATCTATTTTTTATTCCTTTTATCTTTTATTTATTTATTTTTATTATGTATTTTCATTACTTTCTTGTAGTTTTAAAGTGGTATCTTCTAGGATCTTAAATCAAGGCATCCACTTCAAAAATAATTTCAGGTTTTATCTTTACATTCCTTTAATTTTCTACCTTTATATTTATATTTTATTGAATTGAAATAAGGGATAGTAAAATTTAAGTGTGGGGGAGTGTCAAACTGTTTAGTTATTCATGTGAAATTTTCATTTCTGTTTATCATATTTTTATGATTTTTGAGCTTTAGTGAATATTCTTATCACTTTTCACACATCAATTGATTTTTAAAGAGTTGAAATGATTTTCAAAATAATGTATTTTAAATGATTGTTAATATTATTTCTTTTTCCTTGAAATGGATTTTCAGAATTTTTTTTGAGTTTGAATAATTTTTTAAATACATGCAAATGAAACACTGACTCAAAATATTATTCCAATCAAATGGATTATTCTAAACCACTTTTACATATTCTTCATAATACCAACACTTTCTAGAGGGAAACTTGAATTTTGTGTGAGAACCAAAATTTGTGAATATTTTCTTTCGAAGCTTGGGATTTCATGGAATGTATTTGAAATAATTGAGGCATCTATTTGGATAGCCACATTTAATCTTGATACCCAGCATTACATTTATCCTCCATAATCCCTTAGATTCCATTAATTTCCTTACAGGTTTAATCCACATTACAAGGTGATTTTTCCTTACCTACCCACACTTTTAGTATTTTACTTGAATATTTAAATTTTGAGTGTGTGGGAAGGGCCTTTCGTGTGAGGTAATTGGGATTTGTATCATTTATGGGTGGTGCACGGTGTGTGTCAATATTTTGGGTAGTAGATAATAAGAGAATTGGGCATGTGTCATCATTTCATTTTTCTTTATTTTTTTCATCCATTTCTCCTTAAAAAATAAAAAAATGGAGATGAGCTTTAATTAATCATTGTAAATTATTTTATGAATCATGTATGGAATTAATTTTAATTCATTCATTTTATTCAACTTTTATCTCATCCTTCATGAAAAATAAAATAAAAATAAAGAAAATAAAGAAAATAAAGTTGTGCCATTCTAGAGCTTTGCAAAAAAAGAGAACTTAGATGATATCATTCATTATACTCAATTATTATCTCATGTAACATGTCATAAAATAGGGGTGGTGTTGTTTTTCACATTTTCATGAAGTATTGAGAGATGAATTTCCTTTGTTTTCACTTGAATTAATCATGCATTGTACTTAAGAGTCCAACCTCCTCTTTCTGGCCTGCAACTTTTTCAATCATTTTCCATCCAACCCTAAGCCACATATTCATTTGAACCTTTAATTAAATCCCTCAATATTGAATTCATTTTCATGTTTCACACTATGTAGAAATGATAATTTTCCCAAGCCGATGGTGATACATGCGATTTCCAAGTATGAGCATAACTCTTGATTCAATTTCCCTTGATTGAAGAGTGGTATAAAATTCAATGTGAGGTAGGTTGTGATTGAGACATGGATTAATTAATGAGGTTTAAAAAATTATAATGATTGAAATGAAAATACGAGAGATTTTTTTTTCATATATGATACATGATGGACTTCTATTTTGGATATGATAATTGATATTTTCTCATTTTTGATTGTTATGTGGATTTTGATTTGAATGTTAGATGATTGCCCAGAAGTGCAATGTTTAAGTGTGGGGGAGTGATGAAGCTCAAATTTTCATATATTTTATAATGTAAATCATTGTTTATAATACCACCATAGTGTTATTGTATGATAAATTGTCATGTTTTTAGGTTTTAGTGGTATTTTGAGCTCAAATGCAAAAAATAGTTAAATCTGGAAATTTGGAAGATTTTTATGATAGAGGTATATTGGTCATAAAATTTTAGATTATTATTATAAATTGTTCGGTTAATTTTTTTTTGAAATCCCTAATTTATTTTCTACAACTCTTTATTTAAGAGTAAATACTGATTCAAGTATTTAGAGGCCCAAAAAATCATTTAATATGGAAATGTTTCCTGGCGGACATCGTGGACCCACCTTGGTAATGGACACATATATCTGTAAAAACACCTCCAAATTTAATGTTTATGGATTTAGATAAAATTTAATTCAATTGTATGCATCCATGATGAATTTCAAGCCAAACTATTCCCATTAAATCATTATTTGAACTCTCTAAACAGGTAAAAGATTAAACGCCTCAATAGGCAGAAACAGTTCTATTGTGTAATTAATTCATAACATCGTTACCATGCATCTGAAATGGATCATATTTTTTTGAGGTATGATAAATTACATTTTGAACAACATTTATTAAGGATGGAAGGAGTGAATCAACATGTTTTAAATTCATAATGACCAAGTAATTTGAAGAATTGGAATTTGTCCAGTCAAATGGACAAATTAAATGTATCAGATTAAATCGGCCATAACTCCTACATCCGATGGCCAATAAAGCTAAAATGTTGAGGTTGAACATAGGAGACATTATGGAACATCTTTTATTAAGAAACTAGACACCAATTCTTCCATTAACTAGGAAAAAAACTCCGAAATATTTGGGGGATTATTTTGAGAGAATTCTTTCACCTCCTCTCCCTATAAATTTGCATCCTTACCCCTTCTCAAAGCATTGGCACTTCCGTGTGGAAATTTTCTATTATTTTTTAGTTTCCTTACATTGTAATAGTATTATAAATTTTTAATATATTTAAATTCTTCTTAATCTTGTTCTCTTTTTTTTATCTTTTGTTTTCCACCCCATTCTTCTCCACTGCGATCTCTTGTCCTCATGATCATGAGTAACTAACCTCAGGAAGTTTCCGTGGGATAAATCTAGTGTTCAACCCATGTCAGTGCACATTAAAGTTTATTTTTTCTTATTTTATTATATTTAGGTCAAGGGGTATCTTAGTGGTTAAGGCGCCTTTGTGTCTCCACTTTGCACCTGAGGCTTAACTTTCTCTTCTATAATATTTTCCCTCGATCGATGAGGTGGATGTGTTGTCTCTTATTGATCATTGAGAGCATTGTATATCCAAAACCACATATAGAAGAGGGTATTCACACATATGATGGAGTGTGTTTATTAGTTAAATTTTTAACTAATAATGAGAGGATGAAAGTTCAATTTGGGTGATTGTCTCAGGAATATCTTCTTTTTTTCTAACATCATTTTCCCCACATTCATTATATCTACATTATAAATTGCATGTTTAATTTCCATTATCTTGAATTCTCATTTATCAAACCACAATTTCATTTAGTTTTGTCTTATAAATAATAAAAATATAAAAAAAATGAATTATAATTAGTGATTGATTGACCACAAAAGCTCCTTAAGAGAATGACCTAGGTCATCCCCTGTGCCGCTCTCAGTTATATGTATTTTTTAGAGCACGCACAATGATGCTTCATCAAGTATGATCAATAAAACTCTAGAGGATGAAACATTGGACTATGTACTATGTTGGAAAAGATTTCCCAATGTGTATATTTGTAAACACTTTGGTAGTAACCCTTGGTATTATAATTTAGTAAAATACTTTGTCTCCAATGAAATTCATTCAAATATATAGAAGCACCCAGTATAAAAATTGAAAAGAAGGGATATCTATTATGTTTAAGATGATTCTTACCTCTGGAACATGTGTAGTCACCTAGTTATTAAGAGGTATGTTTCAGATCATATGTTTGAGTTCGTTATTCATTTTTTCATACACTTTCTTGTGGTGGATAGTTTTACCCATAACAAACAGCTGGGAAGCTCATTGAATCATGTTTGATTGGACTAGTTTGTTCTGTGATGCCAACATATATTTCTATCATTTATAACACACTAGTATCATTTCTAAGATACTTTATATTCCTCAATAACCCATATTATTTTATGATATTTCTTGTGTGCAAGGCATCAATTTTTTGAGTCTATTTCCTAGATATTTTAGTTTCTTGTATATCCTTTTTCCTATTGATTGTTTTATAAAATGGTTGAGGATAATGAAACATTGACTGTTGATTCTCATGTTAAAATCAATTTTATCAGGGCACATATTTTTCCATTTTTGGGATATTTAACGATATCATCAGTGACCAATGGTCACAGTTTGGAAATCATAATTTGTATTATATTCTTTAGAAGTGTGGGTTTTCATAGAAAACATATACTTCATACCACCCCCAAAAAAATGTCCCAGATGAAGTTACAAATAAGATGTTTAAATAGATTTTGGATAAATCTATTGAGAAGAATAGAAATTATTGGATAAAGATATTGGATGATATACTTTTTGAATATAGGATGGTGTGAAAGACTCCCATTAGTATCTCCCCATTCTATATTGTTTTTTTGGGAATCCTATCATATCCCCATATAAGTTGACCATTAGGTATCTTTTATGATAAAGAAATGAAACATGGATTTAGAAAAAGTAAGATAACAAGGGAAGATGTAACTTCAAGAGACTAAGGAGATTCGATTATCATCATATAAAAACTCAAAGAACTATAAAGGGCATAAAAACTAACCCATGAGAAGATTATTAAAAAAGGGAGTTTTATGGGGGTGATAAAGTTGTTTTTATATTTGATGATTTAATTTGATACCTATTGAGTTTTATTCCAAAATGTTAGGTCCTTATGTTATATCTAATGTTTTTATTAGTAATGTAAAATGGGCGGCATGGGGTGGGGTGGGCTGAGCCCACATGGGTTTGATCCTATGCGGGTTTGTCTGAAAAATACCACATACAATCGAAAACAACATTTTATGATTGTCCCAAACCACATACGACCACATGTAGCTCATGGGATTACCACATTTTAAAAGTATATATTATTTATAATAATTTAATTATTGTGTTATTTACTCATTCTCAATGGTAGTTGTGGGTAGGATTATGGATTGACCACAACTAGATTTTTAAGGGATATAGTGGAGAATGTTTTGATGAGTTAATGTCGTCATGCAATAATACCAATGTGGTGGAGAAAAATTGCACCACAAAGTAGTTAGGTGATCAGTGAGGGGCTATGAATGATGATGTTGGATGTGTGATGATGTGAATGGTTGGACCTGTGAATGAATGATGACTATCCAAATTGAAACTTATTTTAGAGGATGTGATTAGGGGTCCCATTAGATCCATTCCTATTTTCTTAATAAAAAATAAATTAAAATAATAACAATAATAAATTGACCCCAACAAATTAGGATTATAATAACTCTTTCAGAATTCAAACCATGTACAAGGGAGATAAATTCCATTATTCGTGAGGTGATATGAAGCACCATGAAAATATGGTTAATAATTACTCTATAATTATTATAATATAATATTAAAACAATAAATATATACCTATTTAAAATCCACATGTGAATGATCGGTGAATTAGTATGAAAAGTGCGATGAGAAATCATGTGTCAATGTTTAATCATGATTTTTTTATGAAAAAACTAAAATGGTAAAAAAGCACATGTTGGAAAAATAATATTTTTTTAAATAAGGCCCACAGGTAAGATAACATCCACATGGACTCATCCTTACATTAACCACACCCATGCATGTTCATCCTGCATTGGCCTTCTTTCTTAACGGTCAAAAATTTTAGGCCCACTCCTTCCCAAATCTTTCTTATATATGTGAATCTCATGTGATTGTGGGCCCATTTTTCATTACATTTATTCCTTATGGTTTATTAGAGATCACACAAGATGACAAAGGAAGGATATTTATAGTAAATGGGATATGGTTAAAGAAATAAATTGAGGTAATTCTTATACATGAACTTGATTACATCACACTACATGACCCCATCATCACTTAAGAAAAATAGGTTCTCCCTAACACTTTCAATTTTATATTTTTTTACTCTTTAAAATTATACAAATCATGTGCATATATCATATAATAATTTCACAATTAATAAAATTTAATATTTTAAGTGTGTGGATGGGGAAAAAATTTATGGGTATCTTCTTTAGGAGTTTCATTTGTGAGTGTTTGTGTGTATTTTGTGTTATTTTTGAAAAAAATAAAAAAAAAACAAAACAAAAAAAACCCTTATAACATGCTCATTTATGAGTAGAACATATGAAAAATTTATATTTAAATTTTCCAAATTAATTGGTATCATGGTAATAATAAGAAATATTTTATCATTAAAGGTTGATTTTTTTGAAAATGGAAGTTGTAAAAGACATGATTAATGGGGTCATTATAATTTTTATAATATTTTGACTCCATTTTCGTGATATTTGTTAATGGGAAATTGTATCATTTATTTATCCGCATAAATTTAAATAAAAACATGAGATGTGAAATATTTTCCTACTCAATATAAGGTATAGTCAAGTTTGATAATTTTTTCAGCTTACATAAATGGTTGATCCATCTGTTCATTTATATTCTAATAAATTTCAGTGCTATAAAGAACTAACCAATGAGTGTGTAACTGACATCTAATAATTTCACACCCAAATAAATAAAAAAAAAGATAATCCAAAAATTATATATTATCTTAATAAATAGGGGTGTGATAAAATTGACAACATGCCGACATATATATAGGATGGGATATTTATGTTTAACTTTTTAAAATACATAAGTTGATGTGTATTGAAATTAGATTAAAAAGGATTGTAGAATATGTTTGGTGGAATTAAACTATGTATAAAGAAATGTTTTACATGACTTGAATTTATTGAATAAACAGTGGAGATATGAACTAGAATTGGTTAGAAAACAAACACGTGGGGAATTAATGGCATAGTGGACCTATAACTTGTTTTATAATGATTAGTGTAATTAATATATCTAGATTTTGTTTTGATACAATTTACGAGATAATGAATTTAAAATTTAATGATTTTGAATTCTTGATGAGATTATTGGATTTCCTATATTACCCCTATGGATTGGAAAATATCATCATTCATATATCATCACAATTTTCTAGAATAAATTATATGTGAATTTTCCTAGGAGTACCAATGGGTATGTGTTGGGGAGTGGATAATTTTTTTATTGAATATTTTATTTAAAATAAAAATAATAATTTTATGTCATTGTGTTAAATATGTTTATTTATATAATATTTGGCAACACATCATTCATTTTAAAATTTGATGAAAATTTCAATTTTGACCCTTTAAATTCTACTATATAATTTTGGTCATAAATATTTTTATATTGATTATTTTAACATGAGATTTAATGATATATTTGGTCACTAAATTGGATAAAATGTTAATTTATATCATCTTATATGGATATTTCATTTCAATGATGTAAATGGAAAATAAATTCAAAGCTGGAATATACTCATCAAACTGGACACTACATTACCATTCAGACAATATATTCTACATATGGGTTTGTATTAGGATGAAATTTGAAAATTAATAAAATACCAAATTATAATTAAACAATAATTCCTCTGATTATAGATAGTTCATGTGTTTTGGGGTTCAAAAATTTAGTTGATGTTGGATTAAAATATTTGTAGAATTTACTCATTCACACATTGTTTCCCTCAGATTTCGGGAATGACCTCCTTTTTATGGGAGGTTCAAACGTTCCGATCGGTTTCTAACGGATTTGTTCGTAGAACAGGAAACATCCAATGATTCCACATCCATTCGGACATACTCTCCAAAGGTAGGTGCTCATTAGTTCATGGACTGATGAGGATTGGGAATTTTCTTTGGTTGAGAGGATGGGAGGTCGGACTCATCACACCCTTTTGAGGGGAATTACTGTCTACTCTGGGACTCTCTTTATAGATTTAAGTTATGTTCGTGAATCCTTATTACGTTACCAAGTATAGAATGATCTTTCCTTCAGATCTGACAATCAATGATAAAATATGTATGAATTTTAGAGAATATTTTATATGTATTCGAGGTTCTTCATCAATAGAGAATCATCTGTATTTATTAGAGATTCTTGGTCAATGGTACCCTTCGACACATTTACATAGAAGTATCATGGTCATTATGATGACCATGCTGGTTTTAAAGCCACTCAGTGGGGCACTTGAAGTTTATTGTCATTCAGAAGGACATGGATTATTTTAGAGTTGGGATCGAACCCACAGACGGGCTACCTACGTATCCTTTGTTTAGAAAAGGAATCAGAACCCACGTAGTTCGTGTAAGGGAGTATGATGTTTATGATTGATGGCTCAAAGAAGAATGTCATAGTCACTTTTACACTATAAACTCACGTGAGTCATGCTCGGTGTGAGAAACAAGAGGTATTGGTAAAAATTAGACAATTATGCCATGAAAGATGCAATAGTAAGAAATAATGTGGGGCTTATGTATGTATGACTACCCAGATAAATGAAGGTTAGGATATAATTTAGGGAAGAAATCCATGAACAGGGTCCATAAAGGTATATGTGCTTCATGGAGATTTTAAATACTCTAACTTGGGGCTTACTCCTGAAAAGGAGGCCCAAATTAGGAGAAGACTTATGATTGGGTTTTACTCCTGAAAAGGAATCCTAGATCAAAGGTAAATTAGGACTGGTTAAGAGAAATTAAGACTGGGGATTACTCCTGAAAAGGAGGCACAAGTCAAGGATTAAGGTTCGGAGCTTACTCCTTAGGAGGATGCCCAAATTAGGGGACTAGGGCTTACTCCTAAGGAGGATGCCCAGATTTTGGAATTTTAAGAATTGGGGATTACTCCTAAGGAGGATGCCCAAGTTTAGAATTATGACTGGGGCTTACTCCTAAGGAGGATGCCCAAGTTAAGAATTATGACTGGGGATTACTCCTAAGGAGGATGCCCATATTTGAGACAGGGGCTTACTCCTGAAAAGGAAGCCCAGGTTAGGGGATCTGGGGCTTACTCCTAAGGAGGATGCCCATGTTTGAGGATTATTACTGGGGCTTATTCCTGAAAAGGAGGCCCAGGTTAAGAGATTATCTCATCTTAAAGGATGAGGTTGAATGAATGAAATCTCAATTTTTTAGTGACATAAAGCTGTATAAATCACTAGGTTTTGAGAGATATTCCACAGAATTCCTTTCAGATAAAGAAGTCAAACCAATAAATCATGTCATAAATGGTTTTGAAGAGTGTCTTGAAGACTGAATCTTGAATAGGAATGGTGGAATGGCTTAATAGGGGTGAAATGGGCAATAATGGCACCCAAAAAGGCAGGGGCGCGCAAGTCCTGGTAGGCGCGTAGGTACTGCGTGGGCGCACAAGTCCTGGTTGCGCAGGTATTCCTATGAGACACATGGGTTACTTGCATGATGGTTAACCAACATGGTAATACTTGAGCGAGTCTTGATTAAAGCCTTTAGAATCCCCTTGAGGTTCTTCCAGAAGAGGGGCGTGCAAGTTCTATTGAATGAGTAAGGTAGCGCGTAAGTGTGGCCTTTTCCCTTAAGGGCTGGCCACTCAGGCGCACAAGTGTTGATGAGTTTCAACACTTAGGACTTCCTCCCCCTCTTTAGATCTTCCGTTCTAGGTAAGAAATTGCCTTATAAGTGTTTCAGAAGCTTTGAGAAGAGACTAGGGAGTCGGGAGCTCAAATATGAGTTTTTGGAAAAAATCCTCTCTGAATGGGGGGCCCATCGGGTCTATTTATTGGCAGGAGAAGAACCCAGGCGGTTATTACTCAGGTCGCTCAAGTCACTTGCATGACCACTAGATGTCACGCAAGTGGACTTGCGAGACCATGAAAGAACTTGCGCGACACCTGTGCTTTTGATCCCTTGTTCATGCCTTTGTTGATTTTTGATTTTTTCTTCAAAGGATGGATCAATTTGTGCTAAGTCATTTCCCTTTACATTCCTTTGGACTCTGTGACGAAAAAAGAGTGTCAACAAAAGTCCCCCCTCAGAGTTGGATCCGAAAGAAATGAGGATGTGACTCTGAGGAAAAGAAGACATCCAAAGGAAAGGTGGCGTGCAAGTCTTCATAGCGCAGAGGGCGGCGCGCAAGTGCGCATCGCGCAGGGCCTAGCACACATGGGTACGATGCTCAGAGTTCTGGCCGCGTCTATAAATAGAGGGCCTCACTTCCATACCAAGCATCCAGATTTCCAGATTTCAAATCTTCGAGCTCTTGCCGCACATGTCACTTTAGCCGTGCAGATTGCTCTGTTTTCTGATGTTTCTTTGCTGTCGCACTGCTGTATAAGTATTTTTACTTACGTGGTTTATACTTGCGCGTCAAAAACTAGCGCGACACATGAACACTTGCGCGCCAAATTGAGTCTTGCGCGCCTTAATGCCTTTTCCATTTTCTCGAATTCTTTCACAAATTTTATGAAAAATAAACCCATTTAGTTTATTCACATTTTGTGCAGATTCAATGGCTCCCAAGGGAATTGGAACGGCTGATGAACTGGATAGGAAGCAGATTGATGACATGATGAACATCATTGGCCATGATTACTATGATATCTGCGACAACACTCTCCTAGATTTGGATAAGTACTTGAAGAAATATCATCTTAATTTCCGACATAGCATCTATCTGCCTCTATATGGTCATGGTCATTTGCAAGGAGTCAATGTTCCAGATGCAAAGAACTATACACTTGAAATGCAGCTACACTGCTACTCCTCTATTTCGGTTATGCTGTGCATTAAGAGCAACAACAATGGTGTGAACTTTAAAATTCTTCCTCCATTTCATTTCCTTGCAGATATGAAAATGGAAAACCCATGGGCTGAAATTTTTTTTTGCTGCCGATTGGTGGAGAGAAGAAAAACATGGAATTAGAGCAATATCTGAAAAGAGTACTCTCTCCAAATGGCTCTTTACTTCCAATGCTCCATTCTCAAATCCATGTATCCATCTTCCAAGTCTCTTGGACAGAAACAGAGTAACTGTTTGATCAGCAGAAAATTTTCTCAAACCGCACTCAAGAACATCCTTTTACAATTGTTCCAAGAAGAGCTGGTACCACTGCATCTTTTATTGTATCCAGTTGAATGAATGAATTCCAGGTGGTTACTGATGAAGCTCAGAATTCCGTAAATTAAATGAAGAGTTATGTTGAAAGCCTCTTGTAATTATTGAAAAAGAGAAGAGACTCCAGTTTGTGGATGTCCTTCTATATCCTATGTATCAATGAAAAACACTTTCATCTTTAATCATTTGTACCTGCAATCTCTTTTGCTACATGATTTATATTTTACCTAAGCCAGTGGGCCTAGTAAGCATAGTTTGATTTTTATTAGGATTAATGTAAATAACCCTACAAACTTCAAACCTTTTAATTGCTCAATGTTACCTAAATCATACAAAATGTATGTTTAGTGAGTTGGGAACTTGACTTTTATTCAGAGTTCCCCTGTCTTTTGTGGGTAGTTTAAAGTTATGCACGTCGGACATAAAAAGGCTAATGTTTAAGGTCGAAATAGCTTTGACTGAAATGGATTAGAATTGACTCAATTCATTGAAAATTCATCTGAAAACATATTACCATACTCAAGTATGAGGGAAAGAATGTAAGCTATAACTTTAGAATATTTGAATCTGAGGAATGATATGAAAAAGAGCTAAAAGGTATTAGAAGACGTAGTTTCCAAGAATGAAGTTACCATTATTTAACAAATCCGTTAGGGGGTTGAATTATGCAGGGCCACCTAAGGGCATTGGCTGCATAGTTAAATAAAATAGTATCTTTTGGCTAACAAGTCTGTTCTGTAGACTGTTTATGTAAGGCCACCTATGGGCACATGCTGCATAGTCAGGAAAAAGAACTCTTATAAATTTACTTTCCTAGTGCTAAATCCAATGAATGTTTATGGAGATTCAAATCTTCCAAAGTATAGAGTTTGCTATATGGAAAGAGGTACTTGAATATGGAGAAGATATTTCCAAACAAGATTATCGAAGAACTGGATGAATATCACTTCTACGAAGGTCTGACCCAAATGTAGGGAAGGAGAATATAAGCCATAGAATTGAACACTTTCAGATCATGAAAAAGGATATGGGAAAAATATGTTAAGGATGGCTATTTTTGTGGATCCCTACATACTGTCATTTAAGACAAATAAGGACAAAAGAGGCATTCTTCCCAAGAATGAAGTTACCACTATCCGACAAACCCGTTAGGGGATTGAATTATGCAGGGCCACCTAAGGGATTTGGCTGCATAGTCAAATAATAGTATCTTTTGGCTAACAAGTCTATTATGTAGACTGTTTATGCAAGGCCGCCTATGGGCACATGCTGCATAGTCATGCAAAAGAACTCTCAGAAGTTTTGACATTTTTGTGACTATAAGTCATGAAAAGGGTTATGGGGATCTGAAAATATTTAAGGTTAGGATTATGACACATAAAGATGGGTATTGTTCAATGTATACAGAGATTCACAGATCAATGCTAACCATAATCATGTTGTGGCTGGGTCCTGAATTGAAATGTTGGACTTCACTACGTATCCCATAAAGATGAGAATTAAGCCATAAGTAGTTCTTAAACTACAGTTTAACGTCGTGTGGGACAAAAGATTAGAGATCTTAGTTTAGGGTCATAGAGCTTGGACCATTGTAAGAAATACATAGTGTGTGTTTTCATGGGGACTTTTCAGCTAAGGGACTGAAAGTGGAATTTGGGGTTAGGCCCAAAGACTTGGGGCAGGATTCGAGGGACACTAAAACATTCCTACGTATCCCATAAGGATGGGAATCAAGTCCTTGTAGTTCTAGAAATACCCTTTGTACAAATTTGGTTCATACATGTGAAGGGTGAAAGGGGACTTTAGTACAATGATTGTTTAACCCAAGATAAAAGGTTTGGGCGTTGCCATGTATGCACGTATTCTTTGAAATGAAACACGATTGAAAAAATAAATGTAAATAATGGTTCCCTCTCAGGTGAGGGAATCAAAGAATATTTTAGTTTATTGTCATATGGGACAAAAGTGTTGTATAGTTTAACATCGTATAACAAAGACGAAAGTGAACCAATGTAAAGATATTGATTCTAGGTGCGATTTCACGAATCAACATCGTATGAGATGGAGGTGAACCGATGTGAAGAGATTGGTTTTGGGCTTGAACCTTGAGAGGTTGCCTACATACCCAGCCTTGAAGGCAAGGATCAAAGTCAGTATAGTTCAATTAAAGAATGAATTAAAGATCAAGTTGTTCTTGGGGACAATGACCTATTAAAATGATCTTAGGACTTACACATGGTCAGCGGCCCAGAGAGAGTGTTATGGTTGAGGTTTTCTCTAAGCTCACGTGAGTCATACTCGGTGTGAGAAACAAGAGGTAACAACAACTTTAACAATGCATAGTTTAATGTCATGTAGGACATATAAGGGACTATGCAGTTTAGAGTCTTGCAGTTAGGACTATTGGTGTTGCACAGTTTAGTGTCATGTAGCAGGGACAAAGTACAGTTTAATGTCATATAGGAAATATCACAGACTTTCTGTACAATTTAGCGTCATGTAGTTAGGAATATGGGGACAATAGAGTTTAACATCATGTTGGACGACAGGGAGACTGTGCAGTTTAATGTCATGCAGGGAGGAAAAAAGAGTACACCATTTAAGGTCATGTTGGACGAAAGTGCGAATAGTTTAAGGTCATATGCATGGACAATGGGAGGTGTAGTTTAATGTCATGCTGGAAAAAAGTGTAGTTTAAGGTCATACAGGACCTTTGATGATTATGTAGTTTAACGTCTTTCCATACGTAAGGGACTTTTATACAGTTTAGCGTCAGGTAGTTAGGACATCATAGTTTAATGTCTTGTTGGAAGTAAGGGACTTTTTTCACAGTTTAACATCATGTTGGATGAAAAAAAAGGGACGATATAGTTTAGCGTCATGTTGGACGAAAGTGCGAATAGTTTAAGGTCATATGCATGGACTGTGGATGATGCAGTTTAAGGTCATACAAGACCTAGTTGCATTTTAAGGTCATACCGGACCATTTAGGGAACTTTTTCACAGTTTAACATCGTGTGGGATGAACGTACAAATAGTTTAAGGTCATATGTATGGACCATTGCTGTATAGTTTAACGTCATATAGCAAGGACGAAAGAGGTACTTTGCAGTTTATAAAAAATAATTCTTCAAAAATATGTCATTGGTTGGAGTAGCGATGAGTTCTCCATCCATTGAGATTAATGAATAAGCTCCATTGAAGTAGACCCTATGTATTGAATAAGGTCCTTCCCATGTTGGCTCAAGCTTAGGAGGTTTCTTTCCTAGTATCATTGGAGTTCTGAGAACTAATACCAATTCTCCCTGAGTGAATGAACGAAGACGAACTTTTTTGTTAAAAGCTCGTGCTATTCGATTCTGATAGACTTCCAAGTGGTGAAAAGTGCATAATCTTTTCTAATATAACCGTTCCAATTCATTCAATATCTTTTGAGATTGTTCATCTATAGATGATTGATCACAAATGGAAACTCTGAGCAAGGGTAGTTGAGCTTCAATGGGCAAGATGGCTTCTGTTCCATATACTAATGATTATGGAGTTGATCGAGTTGCAGTGCGGGTGGTAGTCCGATAAGCCCATAAAGCATGAAAGAGTTTATCAGGACATGACCTCTAATCTTTATCCACCATCTTTTGCAGTATATTTTAAAGAGTCTTGTTAAAGGCTTCTATCTAGCCATTGACCGCTGCATGATACCGAGATTAATGGTTGGATTTGATGTTGTATTCTTAATACAACTTCTTCATCTCGAATGAATAGAAATTGGTGCCATTGTCCATCAATATGGTATGAGGAACACAAAATTTGGTAATGATGTTAGACTTGATGAAGCTAACAATGCATTTAGAACTGACTTCCTTGAGAGTTATTTCCTCTGCCCATCTGTAAAAGAAGTCAGTAGCAGTATGAATGTACTTAAACTGCTTGGCTGTAGCCGAAGGGTAAGGTCCCACCACATCCATTCCCCATGTGGAAAATGGCCATGAGTATTTAGCTATATGAAGAAAATCTGGAGGTTGATGAATGAAGTTGGCATGTACTTGGCATGAATGACACATCTTTGTGAAATCGACACAATCTCGTATCATTGAGGGCCAAAAGTATCCAAGCCTTAGAATCTGATCAGAAAGTATATGTCCAGACTGGTGGGCACCACAGACTCCTGCATGTACTTCTTTCATGATAGCCATTGTCTCTTCACCATCAATGCATCTGAAGAGAACTCCATCAAAACCACGTTTGTAGAGAATTTTCTCTAGGTGATCTGGGCTATAATAAAGAGTAAAATTAACCACACGTCGCCAGATTTGTTCTTTCTCAGCTCTATCATATGGAAGTGTTCCATTTTGAAGGTATTCCCTGATAGGTGACATCCATCCTATAGTATGACCATACAGTTCAGGAATGGGACAAATATCATTAATTTTCTCTGTTTTGATTCAAACATAAGGTGAAATTGCACGACAGTGGGCAATACTGATGGTTGTCTCATCCCGATTTGGATCTGCCAGACCTATGGATATATTAGCCAATGCACCAGCTTGAGCATTTTGTGATCTTGGGACATAAGAAAATGTCAGTTCCAAAGGGAATTCCACCATTAAATATCTGATGTAATCATACAAAGGTATTAGTTCTTCTTATCGGATTGCATAATCCCCATTAACTTGTTTGATTACCAAGTCTGAATCACCTTTCACCTTTAAGTGATTCACTTGTGCTTGAAGCGCTAATTCCAAGCCTACAATGAGAGCTTGGTATTCCGCTTCATTATTGGTACCACCTTCCTACAATATGAAGGAATAAGGTAACACTTCCTTTTCTGGAGAAATGAGTACAATTCCTAAGCCAACTTGGTTGAATTTAGGATTTTCCATTTTCCTCCCTGTTGGACTTCTGGAAACACCATCAAAATACATTTCCCATGCCTGAGGACTTTCTTGAATAGAGAAGACTTCCTCATCAGGGAGTTCAATATCTGAAGATGTATCTTCCACTGAAGGGTGTTCATCCAGGAAATCAGCCAGAGCTTGGCCCTTTATCGCCTTTTCAGACACATACTGAATGTCGAATTGCTGAAAAATAAATACCCACCTTGCCAGATGCCCTATAAGCATTGGACGACTAAGGATAAATTTGAGTGGGTTATTGCGAGATACCAATTGGACCTCGTGATATTGAAGGTAGTGTCTCAACTTCTGAACTGCAAATATTAATGCCAGGAAGCACTTCTCAATACTTGAATATCGGGTTTCTTCTTCAATCATGGTTCGACTGAGATAGTAGAGACTGTTTTCATTCCAAGCATCATTCTTTTGAGCAAGAAAGGCACCCAATGATTGCTCTAGAGCTGTCATGTAGAGGATAAGTGGTCTTCCTTCAACAGGTGGCATGAGTACCAGTGGACTCAAGAAGTATTTCTTGAGAATATCGATTGCTTCTTGACATTATTCAGTCCACTGGTAAGTGACTCCATTCTTCATCAATTTGGTGAAGGGTAAACTTTTGCCTGCCAAATTGGCGATGAAATGCCGAATATAGGCTAAGTGTCCTTGAAGTCCTCTTAATTATTTCAAATTTTGAGGAGGGGACATACCAAGTATTGACTTGGTCTTCTCAGGATTGACATCAATACCACGATGGCGTACAACAAAGATGAGAAATTTTCCTGAGGTTATCCCAAAAGCACATTTTAAGGGGTTCATCTCCCAATTATGTTGTTGAAGCTTGCAGAATATGACTTCGAAATCAGCCAAGTGATTAGAATGTTGTTTGGATTTAACTACCAAATTGTCTACATAGCATTCAACAAACTTCCCTAAGGAGGGTTTGAAGATATGATGCATGGCACGCTGATAAGTTGCACCTACATTCGATAAGCCAAAGGGCATTACCCGGTATCAAAACACACCATGAGGGGCTCTGAAGGCTGCAGATTCCTCGTCTTATGGGGCCATTAGGATCTGATTATATCCGGAATATCCATCCATGAAGGAAAGTACTTTATATCCAGCTGTTGCATCAATTAGAAGTTCTGTAATTGGAATTGGGAAATCATCCTTAGGACAATGCCGATTAAGATCTCTGAAATCGATGTAAACTCTAATTTGTCCATTATTTTTCTTTACAGGGACAATATTAGCCAACCATTTAGGATATTGAACTTCTCTGACGAAGTTAGATTTGATAAGCTTATCCACTTCTACATCAATTTTGGAAGAATAAGTTGGGTGTGTTCTTCTTGCGGCTTGCTTAAATCCTCGATGTTCTTATGGTAAACCCAAATGATGAGTAGCAACATCAGGATCAAGACCGGGAATTTCTGTATAGTTCCAAGCGAATATATCTCTATTTTTCTTTAGAAAATAAATATAAATCTCTTTCTCTTCAAGAGTCATGGATGCACTGATTAAAGTGGGGCGTAGATCTTCTTTTGTACCCAGATTTATTTCTCTGAGTTCATCCACAGTGGTAGATATACCCTCTTCAAATGATGGAAGAGCATCTCTGAGATCTTCCTCTTCTTCTTCATCATGTGTTATTTCTTCCTTTTCTACTTGCATAGTAGATGATAAAGTAGAATTCTCATGATCCGAAGAGATGTCAAAATTTTCATATCTTGAAGAAGAAGCTTCCATTTCCGACCTGATTGATGATGAAGGGTCTTCTTTGGGTAATAAAGAGGAGATGATGGATAGAGAATCGACATCATTGTTCACCTCCGATGTTGCTATAACATCTTCTGGCCTAATTGGGGAAGTATAGACTTGTTGTATTTTAGTAGATGAAATGAAGATGTCACCATTTGTGCTTTCGTCACTGCTTGGTAGATTACCAATTTCTCCCATGTTGTCTGGCTCTATTGCCGTAATTGACATTATGGATCTTTCCATAAGAGTATTTTGATTTGGGTCTATCTTGTCAATTTGACTAATAGGTAACACATAACTTGTACTCAAATGTGTAAATGGATTTACTGGAATTTTTTCCAAACCATATGGAGCATTAACTTTGGTAATCTCCTTTGTTATGGATTTCTTCTTTTTCTTCATGTGATAGAATTCCGCCTCAATGTATTGAGACTCACATGTCTTGAATGGGGCCTTATCACCATAAAATGTCCCAACTTGACCATCGAAACAATATTTGAGACATTGATGGTATGATGAAGGGATGGCTGCATGTTGATGTAGCCTGGGTCTTCCATGTAAGATGTTGAAGGCTGAGTCTTGATCAACAACCATGAAATCTGAATTGGATACAAGATCTCCAAAATGAGTTCCAAGTGTAACTTCACCTAGTGGTTCTTGTTCATTTTTATCATATCCTTGTAACATCATGGTAAAAAGAGATAAATTAGATTCTGTGATGCCCAATCGACGAAGTGTACGAATGGGCATGAGGTTGACTCCTAAACCATTGTCAATGAAAGCTCTTCGAACATCCACGCCATTGACCTTTCCAGACAAGTACAATGGTCTAATATGTCCATTCACAAAATTATCTTTATCTTATCCAGTAAAAGATATTATTGCATGGTATTCTGCAGGATTATCCTATATGTGATAGACTTCAGCTGCATCAATTTCAGTTTCAAACTCCTGAGGACTTGACAAAGCCTCAATGAGTGCTTCCCGAAGATCTTTTGACAAATTCAGAGCATCCAGGATTGATAACTTGGCTGGAACTTGGGCCAAGTGTTTCAATATATCATACTTTTGATCCAGAGGTCTGTGTTTCCCAATAGGAATATGTGGTTTAGCAGGTACCTTGGATGCAGATGCTTTGGAAGTTGATGCATCTTGTATTGGGATAGGATTTGGAAATATTCTAGGTTTTGGAAGATTAGACCTATTAGATCCATTTACTTGCTGAGAGGAAGAAGATGGAACCTTCAACCGGTCTTCCCAAATAACTGTTCCAAGACTGAATTTGCTATTGGTAGAAGAACTTGCTTATTCTTGCTGAGCTTGCTGAAGAGCTCTACCATGATTTTCTGCTGCGTATACAGTTCTATCAGGGGTAGAATTAGAATAGTGGCTTCTGAAAGATCCACGTCTTCCTCTGTATCCTAAGCCCCTGGAACTTCCTCTGATTCCCCTGTTTGATACAGGGAATTCGGGCTCATTGAAATCAAAACTGCGGCTGACATATAGATCTGTTAATTGAATCATATTAACAGAACCAAAGATTAACTCTTCATCTGATGAAATCTCTACCTGATTAACCTGTTTAGGCTATGCCGTTTGGTGGGGCGGTGCCCATGGCTTTGAAGTAGATGACATGAAATCCGCCAAAGTCAAAGACAACTTAGGCTTTGACACATACTCATCTTCTTCTGATTCTTTTTCTTTCTTTGAATCATTCCGTTTCTTCGAGGACTTTCCCTCTGATGAAGAGGGTTTTTCCGTAACATTCCTGGAAGAAGACACAATTGGTTTCTTTAATTGTGTTCGCAAAATAGCATGAGTTCGATTGATTGTCTTTCTGACAATCCAATCATCATACTTCTGTGCATTTTTGCTTTTGACTTCTTGCCATTCATCTTCCTCCTCTAGAACTGTAGCAGTGCACATGCTACCTGGGCTGAGGAGCCTTTCAATGTGACCTGTCCCGAGTCGATCATCTTTTGCAGGAGGTCTTTGAAGACAAAACACTCCTGGATGGGATACCCCAACATTTTGATGAAAAGGGCAATAATTGGGGCGGTCTTCATCTCCTTTCTTGTTTGGCCTCTTGGGCATTGGGAATTGAACCAAATTGTTTTCCAGAGCCAAAATTAAATAACCAGGAACTTGTTCATTTCGGAAAGAGTAAGTTTTTCTCTTCAGATCTTCAAATTGTTTTCATCTTTGATCTCGTGGATCGTCTGGATGAAAAGGCCTTTGTTGATGGCGCTCAGAAGGTGGATCCCTTCAAGAAGATGAAGGTTTTGAGGTAGAAACAGGTACAGGTGCTTGTTTAAGCATAACTATAGCAGTTTCTGCTTTACCCATTCTCCTTCCTGGAGCTGATGGAATTACACGATATTTAGCCTTAGCCTGTATAAGGGAATCTTCAATCTGCTGAGCGATTGAAGTAAGGTCTCGAAACCCTCCTGTGTATTTTACAGGGATTAATGACATGCGTAATTCATCACACAGATTTTCCACACAGATTGGCAACTATTCTTCTTGAGGGAGTGCTAAACTCAAGGAATATTTTAATCCCCTCCATTGAGCAATGAAATCAGAGACCCTTTCATTATCCCTTTTCTTACAGTTTGTAAGATCGAAAACTGTTGTCTTTGGAAAAGTTGAGCTAAACTGAGGGAGGAATTTTTGGCGAAGATCCTCCCATCCGGTAATTGACCGAGATTGCAATCTTTTATACCAAACAAAAGATGGTCATTGCAAGGTTCTCACAAAGCATCTGAGATTCACTACTTCTTGTTGCTCCAGAGTTCCCATCATGGGATCTCAAGAAGACACGTAATGCGTCAAATTCTATTCAGGATCGCCTGATCCATTGAAAATAGGGAATACAAGTTTCCCAAAACTGGATGGAGGATAAATTGAATCTACCAATTCAGGGTAAACATTAATTTCTGGTTGAACTTGCGCACGTTTCCATTCCATAGTTTCTAACCGAGATGTTAATGACTCAATAATAGTTATTAACTTTGGAGAAACATTCGGTTGAACTTGGACTTGGGTAGGTGTAATGACTGGAGCTTGGACAGATGTGGTGATTGGTGTTGCGACTGATGGTAGCACTGCCAACTGTTGTTTCACTTGACCCGTAGGATTAGACCTATGAGGGTGTAATGATAGAGGAGGATATTCTTGATCCATATCAGTAGCTGCAACAAATTCCTTTGGCTGACTGACTCCAGCATGCTTAAGAAGAAGACTACTCTGAATTAGTTCTGCATTCAACCTTCTTAATTCCTTCATTTCTTCCTCCTGTTGTGCAAACCTTTGATCTAGTGAGAGAGATTGACCTTCTCCAGAGGAAGTATATGTAACCTGGTTCTTTCCCTTAACTTTGTTGGATCCTTTTCGGAGAGGGGGAAGTGGGATACTCGATGGATTACCCAGGTTCTGAGTAATCCTTTGACCTCGTGTACACACGCCTTCTTCATTTGTGTCGGTGTGTACTTCTTCTTGAGCAGGAACCTCTTCATCTAGGTCCCCTGAGTGAGCCTCATTTGGTGGATTAGCAATAACGACATTGATGACATTGATTGATGCATAACTCATCGCATCCCTTCTATCAACATTTTTGTGATATTGTCTTATTCCATGTCTTTGATGAGACATTGCCTTTTGTTGATTCGATCCCTCATGAACTTCTTGACGAACCGTAATTTGGAGGGAATCTCCTGATAATTCGGCTCTTCGTTCCTCTTGAGGTTTCTTCCCCAATTGAGAAAAGTCCGACTTTCTCTGAGGAGGGGATTGATGATTTGAAAAAGTTCCCAGTCCAGTGGACTGGGGCTGTTCCAGCTGTTCTCGCTCAACTCCTTGAATCTTATTTGTTGATTACGAGGGTTGGTTTAAAAGAGTCCCCAGTCTGGTGAGCCGGGGTGGTTCTTGACATGCTATGTCTGAGACTTTCTTGAAAGTCCTCCTGATCTTGTGAACCTTAGTCCGGAAATTAGTTGGATGCATTAACCTGTATCCTCTTTTATCACCTAGTTCGAAAGACCGTTGGATGATTACTGACACTTCTGTCACTTTGTGACGTACTTGCTCCAAACGAGAGGCTTGTTTAATATTCTCGTTTTCTTGATGCATGAGTAATTCAACAACTTGTTCTCTATATTCTTGATTTTGAGAGGACCTATTTGAAGTCTGTTCTTGGGTAAGCTTTTGATTACAAACAAATTCCATTGGCTGTGGTCGGTTATGGGAAATAACATTGCATGAGACCATTTTCGGTGGGATTTGCTGACCGGAGAGCACCATGAAATGCAGTGCTTCAGGATCACCCCATCCTCTAACACGAATACCAGATGGGGAATTGACAATTAACTGACACAATCTTCTTAGTGAGCCAAGGAATGAACGTTGAAGGGCACTCTGCTGCTTTTCTTCCTTCGGATATCGAGAGACTGATAGAGACGCCAAATCAATCTGACGTCGTAACCCTTCTATTATCTTAAGATGATTTTAATATTCATCATAAGATAATACTTTCTTTTTCAACTGGAAAAGATTTTTCCATATATTGAGACTAATATCATGAATTTCATCTTCCGTCAACATTTCTGGAATGTTATACTGAGAGTCAGCCAAAGGCCAAAACATGACTGGCACTTCAACTTTCACCAGTTGTTTTCTCATGTTCAGCATTTCCTCTTTATCATTTGATGAAGATTCTTCTACCTGATTTGACCAGAGTTAGTGTTTCCTTGTTTCTTCGTTAGATTCAACAGGATTGGTATAGAAATCATTGATCAAACTAGAAGATGCATGACTTAGGGGTGGTTCGGAGAATGTCCTACACCCTGGGCTATCTTCAGATTGAGAAAGTATTTCACTTGCTAGAGATGAAGCTTCAGACATGACTGGTTTCACATGTTCAAGTGCCTCAAGAAAAGAGGGCTTTCTCGGCACTACATTGTCCACTAGATAATTTTCCGGGCAATGTGCATCACTACTACGGAGAGGGCTTTCGCAGTGAAATTCATCATCATGGGGAGGAGCACCATAATGGGTTATAGCAAAAGATGCGATCTCTTGCTCCTTGGTCTTCTGACCACACAGAGGGTTCCTGTGGCTCTCATCTAAAGATGAAACTTCGAGATCGACCGAATTTTCATGAAGAAAGCCTTCATGAGGAAGTGTCTTTTGAAGACCTTCAGAATTAATGTTCCCACTATTCGGAACTGAGGGAGTAGAATCTTGAATTCCAACAGATAATTGTCTGAGGGATTCAAGAACTCCAGCAGCGAGCGAGGCCTTGTTACAGATTGGCACTTGATCTCCTGACTATGCTAGGCATGACTTTTTCTTAGACGCCTTCTTACTCGCCTTGGAAACCACTTGTTGACGAAAGTGGCTGCTCTGAGAAGGTGTATGTGCCTGATCAGGAAAGATGGCCAGGTTAGGCTGACGATCTCCTCTCAAATCAGGTTTATGTGCCTAACTTGGTTGTCCGTATGATATGGGATAGTATTCCCCCACAAACCTCTTGGACTCGAACATATGTGTGTGTCTGTTCTGGAGTGAACTGTTGATGTGTCACTCCACTGGTAGGGATAGATTTATGTGTCTTTTCCTGAGATGCTGCTGAAGTTGTTATAATATCCCGGCAAGCATCCAGAATATGAGCAGAGATTTGTTTCTACTCTTTCACCATTGATAGAATTTTCTTGGTGACTTCAGCTGTCGGAATGGGAATATATGTCAATTCCAGGCTTGGAGCAGGTGTATGTGCCTACTCCTGTCATCCTTTTCCTATCAGTGAATCCTGACAGTACTCAAGTGTGGGGGCAGAGAGTTGAGTCTACCTCCTATTTGTTTTTGGGGCTTTCCGAATAACTTCTATGAATGCTACCAAGCGAGATAGTTGGTAGGCTTGATTAATACTAATAGTTGTAAGTGCCTGCTGATTACACTTTGCCAAACGTGGTTGACGAGATCCATCATATGTAGTCAGATGAGCCTTCTGACTAGCTGATGATGTATAAACAGGTGTATGTTCCTGACTATAGTACTCTGCCGGAATTGCCAGGCGGGATTGGCGTGATGCTGCCAGACGAGTCTGCTGGACAGCGGAATTAAAACGGGTAGGTGTATGTTCCCGCTCGTTGCTTACCACCAAGTTAGGTTGGTGGACTTATCCGGAGATGTCAGAGATGAGAATCTTCTCACTGTTGACCGGATTCTGCCTCTGGTGGTTCGTCATGCTTGCTCTGGTTTGAGGAACCTGAGTCGAATACCTGGAGTCGGTACCCTCATCATGTTGAGGGTGGACTACCGCACGAGTCTAGTGGCGATTGTCGGTGGGAGCCCTTACGAAGGACTCCTGTCTGTTTGAATGAAGGTCCTGAGGGACCTACTCATTAACCTCCCCAGAATAAGGGAGCGAACGGTGATTGCGTTTTGGGGATAATGACCCGAAACGGTTGGAGACGGTAGTAAGCACCGCCTGCTTCTTGATCCCTGGTCTTCGTTGTTCGGATGACCGATGTGAGTTGTTTACTTGGAGGGCTTGTCGGGCAGCCTCCAGAGTTGGGATGGTACCATGTTGACGGTACTTCTTAAATAGTGCATTTGATACCTCGCGTTGAAGACACTGAGTAGGTGATATCGTCCTTAGAAAGGACGATGATCCAGCAGGAGTAGCGGCAGTGGCATTTGCAGCAACAGTATTCACAGGTGTGAACTTGAGAGGATCCATTCTAGAAATGCAGAAGATCTTGGAAAAGAGTGCCTATTTAATATAACAGACGTAATCATGATAAATTCAGCCACTACATCTTTTGGATGAGCACATTTTTCAATTATTTTTTTGTTGTCCCTCTCATTGAGTTTTAAATAGGGGCCTAACAAATGGGTAAAACATTATTTTAACTTGGATAAGGATTCACGTTGGGTTCACCATTTTTGTTTCCCTCTGATATTGGGAATGACCTCCTTTTGATGGGAGGTTCAAACGTTCCGATCGGTTTCTAACGGGTTTGTTCCTAGAACCGAAAACATCCAATGATTCCACATCCATTAGGACCTACTTTCTAAAGGTAGGTGCTCATTAGTTCATGGACTGATGAGGCTTAGGAATTTGCATTGGTCGAGAGGATGGGAGGTCGGACTCATCACACCCTTTTGAGGGGAATTATTGTCTACTCCGGGACTCTCTTTATATATTTATGTTATGTTTGTGAATCCTTATTACGTTACCAAGTATAAAATGAGCTTTCCTTCAGATCTGACAATCAATGATAAAATATGTAGGAATTTTAGAGAATCTTTTATATGTATTCAAGGTTCTTCATCGATAGAGAATCATTTGTATTTATTAGAGATTCTTGGTCAATGGTACCCTTCGACACATTTACATAGAAGTCTCTTGGTCATTATGATGACCATGCTGATTTTAAAACCACTCAGTGGGGCACTTGAATTTTATTGTCATTCAGAAGGACATGGATTATTTCAGAGTTGGGATCAAACCCACAGACGGTCTACCTACATATCCTTTATTTAGAAAAGGAATTAGAACCCACATAGTTCGAGTAAGGGAGTATGATGTTTATGATTGATGACTCAAAGAAGAATGTCATAGTCACTTTTACACTCTAAGCTCAGGTGAGTCATGCTCGGTGTGAGAAACAAGAGGTATTGGTAAAAATTAGACAATTATGCCATGAAATATGCAATCATAAGAAATAATGTGGGGCTTATGTATGTATGACAACCCAGATAAATAAAGGCTAGGATTTACTTTAGGGAATAAATCCATGAGCAGGGTCCATAAAGGTATATGTGCTTCATAGAGATTTTAAATACTCTAACTTGGGGCTTACTCCTGAAAAGGAGGCCCAAATTAGGAGAATACTTATGATTGGGTTTTACTCCTGAAAAGGAATCCCAGATCAAAGGTAAATTAGGACTGGTTAAGAGAAATCAAAACCAGGGCTTACTCCTGAAAAGGACGCCCAGGTCAAGGATTAAGGTTTGGAGCTTACTCCTGAGGAGGATGCACAAATTAGGGGACTAGGGCTTACTCCTAAGGAGGATGCCCAGATTTGGGAATTTTAAGAATTGGGGCTTACTCCTAAGGAGGATTCCCAAGTTAAGAATTATGACTGGGGCTTAATCCTAAGGAGGATGCCCAAGTTAAGAATTATTACTGGGGATTACTCCTAAGGAGGATGCCCATATTTGAGACTGTGGCCTACTCCTGAAAAGGAAGCCTAGGTTAGGGGATCTGGGGCTTACTCCTAAGGAGGATGCCCAAGTTTGAGACTGGGGATTACTCCTGAAAAGGAAGCCCAGGTTAAGAGATTATGGTTGGGGCTTACTCCTATGGAGAATGCCCATGTTTGAGGATTATGATTGGAGATTATTCCTGAAAAGGAGGCCCATGTTAAGAGATTCTCTCATCTTAAAGGATGAGGTTGAATGAATTAAATATCAATTTTTTTAGTGATATAAAGATGCATAAATCACTAGGTTTTGAGAGATATTCCACAGAATTCCTTTCAGATAAGGAAGTCAAATCAAGAAATCAGGCCATAAATGGATTTGAAGAGTGTCTTGAAGACTAAATCTTCAATAGGAAAGGTGGAATGGATTAAGAGGGGTGAAATGGGCAAGAAGGGCACCCAAAAAGGCAGGGGCGCGCAAGTCCTGGTAGGCGCGTAGGTACTGTGTGGGCGTGCAAGTCATGGTCACGTAGGTATGCCTGCACGACACATGGGTTACTTGCGTGATGGTTAACCAGCATGGTAATACTTGAGCAACTCTTGATTAAAGCCTTTATAATCCCTTTGAGGTTCTTCTAGAAGAGGGGCACACAAGTTCTATTGAAGGAGTAAGGCGGTGCGCAAGTGTGGCCTTTTCCCTTAAGGGATGGCCACTCAGGTGTGCAAGTGTTGATGAGTTTCAACACTTAGGCCTTCCTCCCCCTCTTTAGATCTTCCGTTCTAGGTAAGAAATTACCTTAGAAGTGTTTAGAAAGCTTTGTGAAGAGACTAGGGCGTCAGGAGCTCAAATATGAGTTTCTGGAAAAAATCCACTCCAAATGGGGGGCCCACATGGTCTATTTATAGGCATGAGAAGACCCCGGGCGGTTATTACTTAGGTCGCGCATGTCACATGCATGACCACTAGACGGTGCGCAAGTGGAATTGCGCGACCATGATAGAACTTGCGCGACACCTGTGCTTTTGATCCCTTGTTCATGCCTTTGTCGATTTTTGATATTTTCTTCAAAGTATGGATCAATTTTTGCTAAGTCATTTCCCTTTACATTCCTTTGGACTCTGTGACGAAAAAGGATCGTCAACACACATGTAACATCTTGTAACCCTTCCCTCACATCTCCTCTATAAATTTATATTTGTACTGACCTAGTTTTTTATTTATAAGTCTTTGAAATATTAATATATATAATTTTAGAGCTAGGCATTGAGACAAGTGTGATTACAAGGCCCAGTATGGCCAAAATTAATTTTATGAAGATATTAAATATATTTTACATTGCACGCACATGATACCTAATATAAAATGGGATAACTATAAAAAAGAAACTTAGATTAGAAATCCAAGACCATAGTTGATTCTAGAATGTAGTGTTTACCCTAGGTTCTATAAAAAATTGGTTGTTTTTGGGTGTTCAGACTCCTCACTCATTGGCAGCATGTTCGTATAAATAAATAAATAATTGGCTAATTGTTTTGATTTAACGCACCGAATAACTCTATAAGAATATCACCTGATTGAATTCTCTAGGGTTAGCTGTGTAAACCCTAATATAATTCCAGATCTCTATCCTCCTCGTCCATTGTCTAATCTCATTAGACAATGATAAAATGCTATATTGGATCAGATCAAGATGCAACTAACACAAGGAATCCTCTCAAATGGTTGGCGAAAAATTTCTTCATCACAAAATGATCCATAATCTTTGTAGGACCCGAAAAATGGTTTTTTATGACATTTGATTTAAATTGTGAGCTGATCCATCCTTTTTATTGGATATTTTCCAATTGTTAAACAATTTCACATTCCCATGTATAGAATTTAAATTGTTTTTAATTGTATTCTATCCCTGGGATCCACATTAATTTTAGATTGGACATGAACTCTTGGAAATGACCATATAACCATTTTTTTGTTCTTTTAACACTTTTTTCTTTGCGTTCATCACCGTTTGTATGCTGAGGTCCCAGTTTAATATCTTTCAAGAAGTACTAAGCCTGATCAAACCCTCAAATTCATATCGGTTTTGTAAACAAAGAGAAAACAGATGAACCAGGAATTGATCTGGGACTATTGAAAGGAAAGGATTATTGTTTCAATGTTTTGGGATCAAGAAATCAATGAAATAAGGCACATGTGTGTGAAGGACTAATGAATAACGCACACAGATGAGTGAAGGATTTTCTCCGGTGAGAGACGACCGAGATCTGCAGACCACAACAAGATCCGCCATTTTCGGAAGAAGATAAGTAGAAATCGAGGGAAAGAATAAATAAAAAATGAAATAATAGATCTATGATTTCTGGAAAAATCGTGAATACATGCTCTGTAGTGTGATGAACACATGGCGTGTATCCACCTTAGTGGTAGAGGCAAGGGTTTGGAAAAGTTAAGGATGACACGGTGTGTTTTCCATCTACACATCATGTACCATTTTCCTAGATGGGAAACTATGTAATGGATCAAACAGGTGGGAAACCATGTCAAAGTTCATAGATAGAAACATTTTTATGTACTCGAGTACATAGAAATGGGGTTTGGTACACAGACACGAGGCCTGGTACACGGACACAGTGAGCTAGATATGGCCCAGTCTCGGTTAGCTTGGACATGCCTTGTAGTCCACCTACATAACATGTACTAATCTATGGTGAGGATCCATGGGTCACCCAGGGCCATGTCAAAGTAGTTTTGTGGCACCACACGCCATGTGGGTACCCTTACACATAGTGTGCCCTTGGTTCCTTATAAAAAACCCCAATCTTCCGTTTCTCCTTCATTCGAACTCAAATTTTGGACAGTGAGTAGACTATCCTATGTGTTTTTCCATGTAGTACACACGGTTCCCTCAGTTATGGATTTCAATATATGATGTGAAATATTATAGGAATAATGATCTGAGGTGATGCTTGATGATGAAATTGATCATGCAGGATCACCAAAGGCTTATTCTGAGTGGAACCACTATACCTAATAGAGAACGATCCCCGTTGATTGGAGTGTAACCCCTCTCATATAGGGTGTGGGTCCTCGACCACTAGAGTGGAACCGCTAATCAGCATGGGAACGAGTCCTCCATATCTACCTTCCATGTGGAACCCCCATCAGCATGGGAACATGTCCTCAACGACTAGAGTAGAACCCCTTATCATACCAGGGATCATGTAAATTACCTTTATATTGGAATCGCCTATCAGATGGGTGTAGGTCCTCTACCTACAATGTATAACCACCTATAAGCATAGGACGTGAGTCCTCAAAACACAAGAGTGGACCCACCATCCATTTGTATGGGCATGAGTCTTCTACAGATAATATCCGAGTGGAACCGCCATACATACTAGGGTACAGGTCCTCTACTTATATTTTGTGGCCCCTAGACTATACAACACAGTGAGGAGGCATGGTTTGACATGGATGGTTACTTATAGGTAGACATGTGAGATGCTGGGCATCGTTGATGGAGTTTTTAAATCTTTGGCCACTCTTCTTCCTTGCTAATATATGACATGTAGATCCCCTTACTCTCTCGGTTTGGTCTTATTTGACTTAGCATATATATATTCTTCTTCTATATCCACATATTGGATTTCTTTACTCTCCTTCCAGGAGAGATGAAGGTGCTTGGGGTATGCTACGTGATTTCTATTTTTATCTTATCATGGTTGGATGAGTTTACTCTACTACTATAGGTGGTGAAGACTCTATGGGTAGTTCACCTACTCATTGTGTTTTTTCCCTTGTGTTTGGAAGAGCTTAATTTCAATATTTAGTGGGTTATGTTGTACTATTTCAAGTTACCTTGTTCTATATACTGTATTTCTCTTCCTTTTTTATCTCTTATTACCCACCATATATCTTTTTGGGAGTCCTATTGGATATGTATATACTCACCCTTGTATGGTCATTTCCAACACATGATGTTTCTTATAAATAAGATTACAGGTTGACCATGACTACAAAGGATCTTAGGGATACATGGTGCTTGAACTACATATGATGGTCACAGCATAGGATTCAAGAGTTGGGTTCTCTTTCATCTATTTACTTTCCAAATTTTCTTTCCGTACAAGATATATTTTTTAGTTTGGAATGTATTTTTAGATTTTATTTTTAGTCACACTACCATACTTTTGAACTTTCTAGAGGTTCATGCATGCTTAGTTTACTTTAAAGCAGTGTTGCATCTTTTATTATATCCCTCTGCACTTTTTAATTGATATGGGTATGTGTGTGAATATAGGTAATTATAAAAAATCCTACATGATTTTATTATGCCTTCCGTGGTTAAAACCACCCCTAACATTTGGGTCCAGGCTTGGGGTATTTGCCGATTTATCATTGGCTTGGGTTGAGTCATGACAGATAAGTATTAGAGAAAGTTCATTCCTTGGTATGTTATTCAGACTTATTGTTTTAAGATGATTTGTTTTGGTTTAAGTCAACAATGTCAAAGCATATTGAGTGAGGCTCTCAATCCATGGAATCTAATGATGGTGCGGTGAACAACATATCCAATCACCGGGACCTGGAATACATACTTGTCGACTTGGAATTCTGAGACACTGGTTGTGGGGATCCAATAGCACATGCATTATATACAATTGAGTCATTGATTTTACTTCTTGAGTGAGCTCCCTATTGTATATATATATATAGTCCCATATGATCATGATACAACTTGATAACAATTAGAATGCCTCCACGATGACATCCATCCATGATACCAGCTTTAGTTCAAGATAATGATCTGATGAGCGACAATGCATCAGTTTAGGGTTCATCCAACGACCCCCTTCCTCCTGGTGGGGAGGTAGAATCACCTCCTCCTATTGAGAAACAGATAGTTTAATCATAACATACTAAATATGTGAATGAGATTAGCATTCTCTATGAGTTACAGTTCTAGTGGGCAATGAGGTTTCGCAACAAGCTAGATACTTAGGCAGCTGAGGATTGGAAATATTCATTGGTCTATATCTTCAAGCTTGTTCAGATATTGATAGTTCAGGAGGTTTCACTAGAATCAAACCTTTTCCATGAAGTATCTAGGCATTGGTGAATCCTCGTTACATAGATTTACAATGAGTAGACACCCTTCTAGACCGACTTCCAACAACTATTATATGTGTAGTACTACCCCTCCTTGTGATCAGTTTGGATCTAGGATATCCTTGAGCTGTAGTAAGGAGAGATGATGATAACTGAGTATACAAAGAGATTTACAGACCTTATGTGGTTCTCCCTAGACATGATCCAGGATGGATACTTCTGAGGAAAAAGTTTGAGCATGGAATCCTTAGAAAGATCCATGCAAGTGTGGTACCCTTATGCATCCTCACCTATGGTGGGGTGTTGGAATGAGCACTAGTGACATATATCATTATGTCACAGGGACTCTAGAATGTTGGAGCTAGATGTGGGAACCACAGAGTTGAGTCTTCTGCAATAGCTAGAACGTTCTAGGTGACCATATCTCAGTGGATAAGACCTTACTATGATTAGAATTAGACACATGTTTAAAGGTATAGTAGAGGACAACGGTATCCCAGAGAGGGGTTGTGATTTTGTTATGTTGGGAGGGGTCACATGACATGAGATTGACTGACCTAATGCGTTGAGTAGCACAAGAATATTGAGGATGAATCGCTATGACAGAGTCAACACTGTGATCAGTGATCTCCCATGAAAGGAAAAAGAGGTACCCAAGGAATCAAAGATGGAATAATAGAAGGAGGATCTATGTGTAATAGATTCCATTATGAGAAACTTCCACCACCACCAGCGGACCATGCCATGCTCAGGAAGATGGTGTCTGAGGCCATGGATAAATGTAGGCTTTGGAGGACTATGATACCACAACTCATTAGATGATAATAGGTATGATTTCGGTATTTTCTACTATTTAATTAGTTCTAGTATATACAAGTTCTTGTCATTCATTTATCTCTATACTCTTGGTGCAATAAGTTGGAGATCCCATTTGAGGCACTATCCCAACAACTTTATCTTGAGGTTCTTAAATTGAATAATTTTTTTGTATATTTTATCCATTGAAAGTGAGAGATATCACTTGGTGATGAGAGGTTCAATTGATATATTTTTTTCATCACGATGAAACCCTATGACATCATCTTAGGTATGGATTGTCTATCTATGGTCTGATCCCAGATTAGCTATCACCACAAATCAGTCAAATGCCTATGTGCTAATGGGATTAGATTATCCTTTTCTGGAGAGAGATATCTCATGGAAGGATGAGCGACTTCTAAAATAATAGGCTACATCTCATCACCCTTCATTTGGTGATTATAACCCTTGGTACATCATGATCTTTAGGCATCTGAGTTCCTTCAGTTATGGAGGATTATATGCACGTCTTCCCTGAAGACATTCTGAGACTAACTCTGTGGCAAGAGATGGAGTTTTCCCTTGATTTTAATCATGAATACACTCTAATATCTATTTTGTCATATTATATATAGACTGGTGAGGCTAGGGAGTTGCAGTTGCAGTTGGAGAACCTTCAAGAGAATGGTTTCATCAGACATAGTTTGTCCCCTTCGGAAGCTATGGTGTTGTTTGTGAAAAAGGAGGATATGATCTTATGGATTTCCATGGAATATTATCACCTAATGTAGACAAAAATAAAGAAAAAGTACCAATTTATAAAGATTTATGACCTCTTTGACAAATTTTGATGCTTGAAATGGTTTTGGAATATTGATCTTAGGTCCAGATACCACCGATTGCGGGTTCATGAGGCTGATATTCCAATGATGGAAGTTCGATGTCACTACAGACACTATGAGTTCCTAGTCATTCAGTTTGGTGTGATTAATTCCCCCACCATATATATAGATTTGATGATACATGTCTTCTATCCATTCTTGGACCAAGTTTTTGTTATCTTTTTCGATGACATACTCTTCTACAATACATTGGAGGAGGAAACTATAGAGCACTTATGGATGGTTTGAGATTTTATATGAGAGAATCACCTTTATGGAAAACTCTAAAAGTTAAAAATATAGATTCATTAAGTTCAATTTATAATTAATGTTATTTCTAATCATAGTTTAAATATTGAACCAACAATGATTGATGTAGTTATTGATTTGGAGGCCCCTAAGAGTGTATCAGAGGTGTAGATAATTCTTGGTTTGGAGGAGTACTAGAAGTGGTTTGTGGCATAATTATCCAAAATCACACCCCCTTTGACCACCCTGACACTGAAAGGGTAGAATTTTTCCTAGTTTGAGTAGTTCTAGAGGTACTTTGAGAAGTTGAGGATGTGGTTGATGAGTTCTTAAATGTTGAGACTACTAGAAGAAGGCTTTGAGTTCGTAGTGTATTGTTATGCCTTAAGAGCTGGTCTTGGCTGCATGTTGATGAAGTGGTAGGTAGTTATCACATATGGTCCAAGGAAGTTGAGACCCCATGAGAATAACTACACAAATAAAAAACTAGGTATGGAAGAAGTATACTTCACCCTAAGGATGTGGATACACTACCTTCTTGGAAAGTTCTTCATGGTTTACTCAGACCACCAGAGTCGTAGGTACGTCTTCACACAAAGAGACTTAAATATGAGACAAATATGATAGTTAGAGTTCCTATTAGACTATGATTTCGAGATAGTATATACTTTAGGGAAAAGGAAATGTGGTAGCCGATTCCCATAGTAGGAAGTCCCATGCTCTCTTGGTGTAGGTGGCTTTAGAGCAGTTAGTTTCCCTACAACTGACCCCGGTGGAGAAGGAGGGTATAATGTTTCTCCCATGGATGGTTTTGAATCCTCAACTTCTAGATCATGTGAGAGATTCCCATAAGGTATATATCAACTATGAGGTATTACATGATAATATATCCATAGGCAAATCACTAGATGGATACTATAAATAACGGAATCATATCATTTTGTTCCAGGGGAAGACAATGGTTCCAGTCATGTTGTGGGAAGAGGTGATGCGAGAGTTCAACAATTATACCCTTTCTGTATATCTCAGTGTGGGAAATATGTATGTAGAAAAACAGTGGCATTTTTGGTGTTCCATAATGAGACAAAGCATAGCTTGTTTCTTCTCTCAGTGCCTCACCTGTTAGCAGGGGAATGCTGAGCACCATGTTCGTGTGGGTTTGTTGTAACCCCTTGAGATCTCAGAGTGAAAGTGGGATGATATTTACATTGAATTTGTTGCAGGGATAACACACATAGTTCAGAACCATGAGTCCATATGGGTGATAGTTTAAATACTCATAAAGCTGGCATAATTCATACTATTAGGGAGTAGAGATCAGTGGAGAGTTTTGGGAAGTTGTATGTACGAGAGATCATTCTCCTTCATGGTGTTCCCTTGATGATTATCTCTGATGACGACACACGATTTATGTAATGATTATAGAGAGACCAACAGAAGGTATTTAGGACCCACATGAAGATGATTTCAACATTTCACCCCTAGAATTATGGTAAGACTGAGCGTACTATCTAGGTGTTTGATGATATGCTGAGGGATTTTCTGTTATACTTTAGTTAGAGTTGGGAGAATCACCTACCTTTGGTAGAGTTTGCATAAAACAAAAATTACCACTCTAACATAACCATAGAACCTTTTTAGGTCCTTTACATGATACCCTAAAGGTCACCCTTGTGTTGGATAGAGATTATAGATACAGCACTTGTGGGCCAGAGATGGTGGAGGTGATAATGGAAAAATTCCAGGTCATTGCTGAGAAGATGAGGATGGCATAGAGTAAACAGAATTATTATGAAGATCTTCATAGTATGCCCTTGTAGTATAAATATGGATACCACATTTTCATGAGAGTCTCCACACGATAAGGATTGCAGAGGTTGGTTCAGGGAGGCAAGCTATCATTGAGGTTCATTGAGTCGTTTGAGATTATATTGAGGTTTAGCAAGGAATCTTACTTCCTCTCCCTACCCCCACAACTAGGGTGGGTGAACAATGTATTCCATGTGTCATAGATGATATGATACATGAATGACACTATGCACATTATCAATTTGGGGGAGATAAACATCAAGGATGAATCCACCTTTGTAGAGCACCCTATGGAGATCGAGGATCGACAGGAGAGGACCCTATTTGGATTGTCCATCCCTCTGGTCCACATGTTGTGGTTGTAAGAAAATGCGCAAGAGAGTTCCAATGAGTGGGAGAGCCAAGTGAAACCTCAGTAACCTTAGTTGTTTTCTTAGTTTTTATTTTCAGTGATGAAAATCTTGATAGATGTAATGATGTAGTGACCATATGTTTTTCTTGTAATTCTTTTAAATGTTTATATACATATTTTTAGGACTAGACGGTGATACATCATGTGATTACGTGGATTGGTGGTCCTGGAATTAATTTTATAAAATTAATAAAAATATTTTATATTGTATGTGCAGAATAACTAATAGAAAAAGGGATAAATGTTAAATGGAAGATAGGATTAGAAACACAAGACCATAGTTGAGTAAAAAAACATGGTGTTTACACTAGGCATGACATAAAATGGGTAGATGCAGGGCATTCAGACTCCTTGCTCATTGGCGGTCAATTCAAAGAAATAAATAAATAAATAAAGAGATAATTAATTAATTAATTAATTAATTATTTTGTTTCAATGAAATAGATATATCTATAAGAATACCACTAGGATGAATTCTATAGGGTTATCCGCATAAACCCCGTGATAATTCTAGATCTTTCTCTCCCTTCTCCATTGGAAAATCTCATCTGATGATGATGAAATGCTAGATCAGATCTGATTAGGACAAAATGAATGCAATGAATCCTCTCATATTATTAGAGGATAATATCTTCATTAAAAATTATCCATAATCAAGTTAAGACATGAAATTTGGTTTTTTATACCATTTTTTTAAATTGTTGATCATATCAATCCTTTTCCTTGGATCTGCACCAATTTTTGGACAATTTCATGGGTCCAATGTAGGGAAATTAAATTGTTTTCAATTTTTTTCTAACCCTGGGATCCCCATTATTGATTGATTGATCTAGAACACATGACATATAACATATAACCAATTTTGTGTGATTTTCTCCATCTGTTCTTCACATTTGTCACTAGTTTCACCCTGAGGTCTCTGTTTGACAATCACATGGCTGTACCGAGCCTGATCAGACCCCCATATTTGTAGTAGTTTCATAAACAATGAGAAAATAGATGATCCAAGATATATTTTGGGTTTTTAGAGTAATGTATCATTGTTTTGGTGTTTTAGTATGAATAAATAAATAGAGGAAGACATAGGTGCATGAAAAGGTAATGAAGAACCCCTATATATGAATGAAGACCATTTTCCACGGAGTAATGGTAGACATCCATGAACTATAGATGGATCCCCCATTTTCCGATAGAGATAGGTTAAAAAATAAGGAAGTATAGATTAATCAATACTCAATATTAGATTTCGGTTTTCGGAAAAAATCCTGACAACACACCATGTGGTGTGATGAACACACGTTGTGTATCCCCATCATCGGCAGTGCACAAGGTTTGGAAAATGTAAGGATAACACAAAATGTAGTACATATACACATCATGTAACCTATTCCCATATGGAAAACCGTGTGATGGATCAGATGGGTGGGAATCCATGTGTATGTTCGTAGCCAATCACATGGCTATTTACTCGAGTACATAGACACAAGGTCTAGTACACAGACATGGGGTCTGGTATACATACATGGAGAGTAGGAAATGACCTAGTCCCTATTATCTTGGATATGTTGTGTATCCCCCTAAATGGTGAATACTACTACATGTTATGGAGCCTTGTTCCATCCTGGGAAACTTCCAAGAGGTGGATCTGGACAACACATTGTGTGGGTCCCCTCATAAGTCGTGTACACCTTGGTTTCTTTTTAGAAAACTTAAATTGTGTGTATTTAATTCTTTTGAACTTAGATTTTTTCCATAAGTATCCTATCCCAAGTGTTTTTACACATATAATGATATGGTTACCTCAACTATGTATTTTTATATATAATGTGAAATTTTCCATGCATGACACTCCAAGGTAATGCTTGATGATGATAGTGATAATGTTTGATTAACGTAGGGTTCTTCTAAGTGGAACACCCTACCAGATAAGTTATGGTTCCTCAATGATTAGAGTGGAACCCCATGTTATAGAGGACATAGATCATTGAAAACTAGAGTGGAACCCCCCATCAACATGGGCATGGGTCCTCTATATCTATCTTCCAACCGACCCCCTATCAGCAAGGGCGCATGTCCTCGATGACTAGAGTGGAACCACCCTATCTTACCCAGGCATGGATCCTCAGAATTTACAGTGGAACCCTCTACCAAATGGTCATTTGTCTTCTACCTACAAAGTGGAACCCTCTATCAGCCTAGGAAGTGGGTCTTCATGACACCAGAGTGAAACCCCCCATTAGTATGGGTGCAGGCCCTCTACAAATTCAATCATAGTGGAACCCCTATATATACAAGGGTGTAAGTTCTCATCTTTGATTTTGTGGCCCCTTGAGTGTGTGGAATAGTTATGAGTCATGGTATGAATTGGGATGTTACTTCTGGGTTGATGCATGATATACTGGGCATCATTGACGGACTTATGGAACTATTGTCCACTCTTCATACTAGGTTGAGTTGTAAGATGGAGATCCACTTACTCGCTAGTTTTTGGATTCTTTGAATGAGAATATATATATTCTTATTATGTATTCAATACTGGGATTTGGTTAATCAATTTCTAGGAGAGGTGGAGATGTGTGGGCTATGCCTTGTGATTTTTGTGTTTAGATTCATGTGGTTGGATGAGACTACTTTCATACTAGAGGTGGAAAAGACTTTATGGGTAGTTAATCTTCTCACCATGTTTATTCCCTTATGTTTGGATGATCTTACTTTCATTATTTTTTGGGTTTAGTTATACTATTTTAATATACCTTATTATATATACAGTATTTCTATTCCTTTTTATATCTTAATTCTCCACATTTAGCTTTCAAGGTGTCCTGCTATGAATGTTTATACTCACCCTACATGGGATTTTCCAGCATGTGTCATGTCTTATACAAATGATGAAAAAGTTTAATGTGACTACATAAAAGATTAGGGATACCGGGTTCTTAAACTACATACAGTAGTCATAACTTGAGATTCAGAAGCTAGGCTCTATTTCAAATGTTTACTTTTCCAGTTTTCTGTCAGTTTGGGACATATTTTCTTGATGGGTTTGTATTTTTTCCCTTTTCTTTCTAATTATGCTACCATACTTTTGTACTATCCAGAGGTTCATTCTTTCTTGGTTAAATTTATAGTAGTATGGAATGTTTTACTCTTTCCCTCTACACATTTTCATTAAGATAGATGTGTGTGTGTGTATTTAAATGTACATTGTAAAAGGCCTCCCAGATTTAGTGATTCCTTAGGTGCTTGTCACCAACCCCATGCCTATGGAGTTGGGCTTATAGTAGTTGCGGCTCGAGACCCGACTCGGGTCGGGTAATGAAAATATTTTTCTAGATAGAAGCGGTTTGTAAATGAATTATGAGATTAAGGGAAGATATGAAGTGGTATCACTCCATTTGTACAAGCATTTCAAGAGGTAGATCTCTTCATGTAAGGATCACTTCATCGAATCCTTCTTATTTTTCTTTAGTTCATAATGTTTTTGTTTTTGTTGTAAACTATCCATTTATCTTCCATTTATTCTATTATTTTAAATTTTCTTATTCTTTTATTTACATATTTGGTTTATAAATAAATATTATAAATGATATTGGGTTATAAATTTTATAGACCATTTTACATGAAATATGATTCAATAATGACTACACCACTAATGGAAGAGAAATTTTTCTTAATAATGAATCTAATTCTCACCATGTTCACAAAATTGTTTTGAACCAATGAGATACTATAGTTAAAATTGCATGATATATTAATTTTGATTTTTACATAAAAAATTTCATTCAAGAAGTGAAACAATTAACCCAAAACACATGATGTCAATTAATGTGTTAATTGTGATAGAACAATCTTAATCGGGGAAACAAAACAACACATGATCAATTTGTAGAGTTCAAATACAATCTGAAAAATAATTTAACCCTCATTTCTAGAACTAATATATTACCTATTTTACTAATAACCATAATCTATCATTATAATATCAATCAAATAAAGGTGATATGATTTTTCATTCTAAAGCTATCATGGGGTTTAATTCATTTCATCTTTGTTGTTATATTAAATATCATCAGGTTGGAGGGTTAAAAAATAAGGGGATAATAATTATTGGGATTTTAATTTGAAATAAAATGACTAATAAGTAATTTAATATGTATATTTAGATTTATTATTCCTTTTAGAAATAATATTTTCTAATGAAATATCTTATTGTTATGTTTTATCAGTCAATACTAAATAAGGAAAAAATAGAATCGTATTCTAATATACATATTATCTTATAATCCCTGACCCCCAGATAAATTTTATTATTGATTTTATTGTAATTTTTATTTAAAATTCATTTAATTTTTTTTAAGTAATTTCTAATTAGATAATGTCCTGGTAATCCATTCTTCGGCACTTAAGTACAAAAAAACCACACATTATTTGTGAGAGCCCACAATAATTCCTTTTAAATTGGGATGATTTCATGTTTAGTATTTTTTAAGTAATTATAGGTATTTTTATTTTTATGTAATTCTACTTTTATAATATTATTCCTACATCTTTCCCCTTTATTGGTTTTTATTTTTTTGTGACTATAAATTAATTCTTTTTATCTTTATATTATTTTCCATTTTTCTTCATTTAATTTTGGTTTGATTTATCAAATGAAATAATATTGAGGATATATTTGATCCTGATAGTGAGATTTAACACAAAGCTAGAGGTATAATTAGACAGTCTATTTCAATGGTAAGATTAAAAATTCTCTTAATTGGTGAATATTGAAATTATATGAATTTTAAAATACAAATCACATCTAAAAAAACATAAAACTTAATAAAATGTCTTCAAATAACAGTAATAATATTGATATAAAAATTAGAGAATTGGATGAACCTGATACTAATTATCAATCTAAAAGTATTTTATATCTAACTCTTAGATTAGTCTTCGAAAAAAATTGTCTTATTCACCTTATTTAAAAAATTCATGGATTATCTGGTGAGGAACGAAAAAACACCTTATAGAATTAAATGTATTATACTCAACAATGAAACTATATAATGTATCTAAAGATAAAATCAATCTAATATAATTCCCCTATCACTTATAAAAACTCAATATATTGGATTTATTATTTACAACCTGAAGATGTAACATATTTGAATGATTTGAAGCATATTTTATTTAAAATATTTTTTCAATTTTCAAGGATGACTAATTTTTTAAAAGAGACCTCAAAGATAAATAAATAACATCTTGAGTTATTGTACGAGAACTAAGAGAGATTCAAGAAGTTGTTCTCAAGATTCACACATCAGAAAATCAGTGAGAAACACTTTATATTCTAATTCTATAAAGGAATCCCACCTATAGAGAGGATCATGGTGGATACCAAGTCTGGAAGAGTATTAGTTGACAAAACACTAGCAGTTTCATGGGTGTTGATTGAAATGATGCAACAAAACTCCCCATAATTTTGGTGATCAATGCACACAACTTGTTAGAGGAGTAAAAAATTTAGGTCCTTATTCTATTGAATGTGATTTATTTTATAATAAGTTGGAAAAATTTAACACTATACTGATATAGATAATTTTTTCTCAAAAGTCATATCAAACCACTCCTATAAGGACTTGTGTAATTTTCACTGAACCAGACCACCCTACAGATTGTTTCTCCCAATTTAAAGAGACAGAGGATTGTATAGCTGTATTCCCTATGAGTCTATATCAACAAAAACAATAATTAAATCCCTATAAGAAATATGATTCCCTTTTACCAACATAAAATCAATGTTTGAAATATCACTCATACATTATCTATGACTACATATAAAATAAAAGGAACCCTTTTCAAAAAATATTCTAGAAACCTCTACCATAAGAATAGGGTTTTCAAAAACCCCAGAATATATTTCAATCCCACGAATAAATAAGTAAATAACAATAAGGTTCATCCTAAATAAAGTTATATTCTAATACTGATGATCTTATAATTTTTTTCTTAATCAATTGAATGATATTAAGAGTTATAGAATTTAGTTGAGGGAGATGAAGATGAAAACGATCCATATTGTCACTTCCCTTTATGAACTGGTATGTAAGAACTACAAAAATATTCATTTAAAATCTACTCCAAATACCAATGGTAATTTTAGTTACATCACAGTGAGAAGTGGTAAGAACCCAGTTGCTATAGTTTCCCCTATATACCCATCAATATTCACCTTAACCCTGAGAAGCCCCATTCAGGACCAACAGATGTGCAACTAAAGGAGAAAAATAAAGGTAAGAAAAAGATTAATTACTTTCCTAATAATCAAATTCTATTTCCAAATATATTTTTTCAAAAGAAAAATATGGATGAAGTGGTGGTATAAAAAGAGGTTTTAGATACATTTAATCGTGTTGAGAACAATGGACCTCCACATGAAGTGATCAATAAAATTCCAAGGTATTCGATGTTTTTGGAAATAACTATGCACTAAGAGAGGATAGATAAAGTGAAATGATCATATCAGTCTTTATAAGAATGTATCTTCTTGCACCACAACATCCATGGAGATGTTGACAAAATTTAAGGACCCTAAGACATTCCCCAGTCCATGCACTATAGAATAGTTTCACTTTTTTATGCATTATAAGATATGAGAGATTCCATAAATATATTTCCTCACTCTATTTTATCATCATTATGTATTTGTGAGTTTAATACAACCAGATTATAGGTGAAATTGGAAAATAGAGGTACACCATAACTTGTGGGATTCACTGAAGATTTACTTATTCAGTTAAGGGATATAAAATTTATTGCATATTTCTACATGATTAATATGAAGTGTAATTAGGTAAGTTATCATGCTCCCATAAATCATTAAATACCCTTCCTTAATAATTCTATGAAGATCCAAAATTTCTAGGAGGGTATTCTTTCTATTAATTTTAGAGATGAAATCACATGAATTAACGTTTTAGGATCCATGAAGTACCCCTAGAAGAGCATTATGCTTTCTTAATATCTAATTTGGACACATATTGTGATGATTCTATAAATAATAAATTTCAATTTTATCTAATGAGGATCATTATTTTCCAAAGTATTTTTCACTTATTAGGGAAAACTTGAAGTCTAAGAACATTTCCACAACTATCTTTTATGAGACTTCTAATTAGGTACTAATGTTGATGTGGATTCTAATATTGGGCATTCAATTATTTATTATAATATGATTTCTTGTTTTATAGATGTATTTGATGCATTATTCACCAATTTTGAAGATGTAAATTCAAACCTCAACATATATTGTTCAAATATCTCACATCCAATGTCATTTACATTAGTTTAACACCCACATAAATTTAAAATCAACCCACTTCCCCAAAATTTGAAATATTCATACATATTGAATGGTAAAAAATTACATATAAGAATTTATAATATTATTTTTCTTGAACAAGTAAAAAGGATTTTATATCTTTTTTGGTAGAATATTTGGGATACTGGGTGGACCCTAACAGATATAACAAGTATTACACTCTCTATTATCATGCATATTATTATTTTAGAAAATTTGGATAAACCAGTTAGACACCCAAAAATGAGTGTTAACCATCCATTATTAGAATTTGTAAAGAAAGAGGTGAAAAAATTACATTAGGTAGATATAATATACCATATTTCTAACACTCAGCGGGTCAACCCTATCCATGTTGAACTACAAAAAACCATGATCATTGTTATAAATAATGTAAATAAGAAGTTATTTCCCATGAGAGTGAAAAATACTTGAAAAGTGTCCATATATTATAATAAACTAAACCACATTTATCCCTTAAATTCATTTAACATATTCTTGAGAGGCATATATGTAGGACACACTATTACTTCATTGATGGTTTATATGTCTATTTTCAGGTTCCAATTACAACAATGGACTAGGAGAAGAAAACATTCACCTACCTCTTCGATAAAATTTTTTATTAAAGGATTCCATTTTGACTTTATAACACCCCAGGTATGTTACAAAGATTCATGGTGAGTATCTATTTTAATTTACCTGAGACATGCATGAAGGTATTTATTGATGATTTTAAAATGTATAATTCCTCATTTGATAATTGTCTCTTGGGTTTGGGTAATGTGTTTCATTGTTGTGTTGAGGAAAATATGGTTTTGAGCTTTGAGAAATGGAATTTCCTTGTAGATATAGAAATTTTCCTTAGTCATATTGTATCAAAACATGGAATTAAGAATGATAGATCTATGGTAGAATTTATTTCATCTTTTCCATATCCAACATGTGTGAATGATGTTTGATCATTCGTTGGACATGTTGGTTTTTATTGAATCTTCATTAAAGTATCCTATATGATATCTCTATAGTTATCTCAATTGATTCAAAAATATTTTGACTAATATTTTGATGATTCATATTAGGTATCATTTTATGAGTTAAATAATTGTTTTATCACTCAATCAATCATAAATCCCCTATGGTGGGAGATCCCACTAAATATTATGCGCGACACTAACAACTCCTCAAGTGGAGAATCCATATCATAGAGGGTGGAGGGACGTTCCCTTGTGATTTTTTAGAGATACATTTTCCATTGTAATAATTTAATATATTTCTATATATATTTTTAGAGCTACGCACTAAGACAACATGAAATTCTGATGCATGATGTGCCTGAAATTAATTTTATAAAAATATTAAATATTTTATGCACATAGCTTACTAAATAAAATGTGATAACTCTTAAATGGAATCTCAGATCATAAATCCAATATCAGGTTGAGTAAAAAACATAGTTTTACCCTAGGTGAGACATAAAATGGGTCAGTGTGGGGTGTTCTAACTCCTCGCTCATTGGGGGTATGTTTAGTGAAATAAATAAATAAATAATTGTTTCATTCTGAAGCAGAAAAATTTTCTATAATAATACTACTAGGGTGAATTATCCAGGGTTATCCATATAAAATATGGAATAATTATAGATCCCTGTGTCCCTCATTCATTGGAGAATCTCATCTGATGAAGATGAAACCCCAGATCAGAGTAGATAAAGACGGAGTAAATGCAAAGAATCCTCTCAATAATCGGTGGAAACTTCATTCAAACAATAATGATACAATATCCAGGTAGGAATCAGAAACTAATGAATTATACACTTTGATTAAATTGTTTGATTATATCCATCAATGTTCTTGGGTCTTCTCAATTTTGTATTGAGCATGCCCCAATGTATTAGATTTTAGATTTATTTATTCAATATTTTCTAACATGGTATCCTATTTTTAATAATTTTCCAAGAACACTTGTCTAATGATGATTAAACCTTTTTATGGTACATTTCCCCCTCAGATTCATTATGTTCATCACTGATAGGACCCTTTGGTCATGTTTTGACATTGTTGGGTGGTACTGAGCCTAATCAGACCTCCTAAACAATGATAGAACTGCGTTCGAGAAATAGATCGATGAAGTATGGACAGATTTGGGATGTTTACAGTTGATTTATGATATTTGGATGATTTTTATTGATTAAACAGTTGTGGAAGTCTTATAAATGTATGAGTTGAATAGAATAACTTTGATGGATGAACATAGGCTGATTTCTAGGGAACGACAACAAGAAATTATAGATCTGGTCTAGATCCATAAGTTTTGGGTGGAATAAATGAGAGATCTTTGGTGAAATGGAACAAAATATCCAGATCTTGTAAGTGGATCATAGATATAATATTCTGTAGGAAACTCAACTACACCCCATATGGGGGGTTGAACACATGTAATGTAGCCCCTCAACTATAACAACTAGTGTTTTGAGAAAAGTTATGTTTGAAACCACATGAAGCCTTCCTACATGCAGTGTCTCCCATCCATGGGCAGGAAACCCATGTATAGGATCACACGGGTGGGAACCCATGTGGAAGTACATGTCTAGGGACACGAATGTGTACCTAATGACATGGAAATGGGGTTTTGTACATGGACATGGGGTCAGTACATAGATATGGGGTCTCATACATACACATGGAAAGGACACTGATCAATCTCGATTATCTTGGGAACAATGTGTAGTCAACATGTAAATAATTTAATCCTTCATCCTCCGGAGCCATGTTCCTTCCAAGGTAACTTCTAGGCTATGGAGCAGGACAATATATCATGTGGGTCCCCTCACATGACATGTTCCCCTTGGACACATTTGAAGAAACTTTGATCATATGTATATCATTTGTTTAAACTCAGATTGTGGCCCTAGAGTAGTATATATTAAGTTATTTTACCCATATAATGTGTTTATTCCCATAGATATGGATTTTTAGAAATGATATGAAATGTTTCTATCATGGTGCTTTTGGAGGCAACACCCAACGATGGAAATAATCATGTAGAATCACTAAAGACTTTCCAAGTGGTACCATCTAGTAGGAATGGGATGTGGAGTTCCTTGATGACTATCTAGTATTACACTCTAGAAGGTATGGTTACTGGAGTTCCTCGACACATTCTGAGTGGTACCCTCTAGTAGGGTAGGGTAGTGGAGTTCTATAATGCTTTCAGAGTGGTACCCTCTAGCAGGTCTAGGAAGTGGAGTTCCTTGACGATTTCTGAGTGGAACCCTCTAGTTGGGATGGGCAGTGGAGTTACTCAATAATTATCAAGTGGTAACCTATAGTAGATCTAGTAAATGGAGTTCCTCCATAACTATTGACTAGTACCTGCGAGTAGGGATGGGCAGTGGAGTTCCTTATTGATTACTGAAGTGGATCCCCCACATCAACATGGGTGTTGGACCTATACAGATAATTTATGAGTGGTACCCTCCAGTAGAGCCAGATAGTGGAGTTTCTCTACAACTGTTAGATCATAACCCTCTTATTGTACCAGGGCATTGGTCCCCTACCTAGAGCTTATAACCTCTTAAATATGTGGAGATGATGGGATTTTTTATGGAATTTTGGATTTTTTGGAGACACTTATTTCTAGAATGAGTTGGGAGATAGATATCCCCTTACTATCTCATTTGAGATTATTTTGAGTAAGAATATATATATATATATATGATTTGGTAACTCTTTTTTAAAGAGAGGTGAAGACACATGGGGTATTCCACATGATTTCTGGTTATATATTATTATTTTTGGATGATTCTACACTCCTAATATTGGTGGAAAAGAATCAAAACATTGTTCATCAACTCCCTAGGTCAAGAACCATGTGCTTGTATGAGGTTGCTTTCAATATTGGTTTGGGTTGAGTAGTTCTCTTTGACTTTTTCTTGTATCTACTATAATTATATTACTCTTTAATCTCTTACTACTCCCCCTTCATCTTTCAGGATGTTCTACTGTGTATGCATATAATCTTCCCTATATGGATTTTCTTGCATGTGTTGTGTCTAATGCAGATGACATACAGGTTGACCATGACTTTAGAGGAACTTAGGGATACCTGGGGCTTTGGATCACATATGGTCATCGTAGCATGTGATTTAGGAGCTAGGATCTCTCAGAAATTTACTTTTCCATTTTTTTAGGTTGTGACACATTTCTAGTTGGGAATATAATTTTCCACTTTACTTTTAGTTTACATTACCATTCTTTTGTAATGTTTAGAGGGTCATGAATTCCCGGTTTACTTTATAGATATGATTCATCCTTTACTATCTTACTCTAAACTTTTGTATCGATATGGTTGTGTGTGTGTGAGTATACAGGTACTTAGGCAAAGTCCTCCTCATGTTAGATATTTGTTCAAAACTATTCTACACCCCAAGACCTATGGAACCATACATGGGGTAGTTGTGGCTCAATCCTCAACTTGGGTTGGATCATGAAAAATTAGTATCAAAGGAAAGTTCATTTCCTGGGATGTTGATCAGGATAGCCCTCTTAAGAGGGTATGGTTGGGATTTAGGGGAATAATGTCAAATTATATTGATTGTGGCTCTCAGGATAGGGAGTCCAGTGATGTTGTGGGAGGCCGACAAATCCATTCACTAGGTCCTTGACTAACTTCTTGTCAACTTGGCATACTGATACATTGGTTACAGTGATCAATGACACATGCATCATATATGATTGAGTCTTTGACTTCCCTTCTTGATTCATCTACCCATTATTGTTATATATATATATATATATATGATCATATAACTATCATACATCTTGAAAAATCTCAAGACTCCAGCCAGCCAGGATACCAGTTTCAGATCATGGCGATGATTCGATGAGCGATGATGCCTCAATTCAGGGTACATCCCATGATCCCTTCATGTAGGTGGATAGGTAGCAACACCTCCACCTACCAAGAAGAAGATCATTCAAAAATATAAGTATAAGTAGTTTTATCAGCTTACCATGATCTGTGAGTTCCATCACTAGAGATCGATGAGGTTCCACAGTGAGATAGATGCTCAAGAAGTAGAGGATTTTATACAATAATTGTTTTGTATCTTTAATCATGTTCCGACCATGACAGTTCAGGTTATAAAATTGGAATCTTTCATCTTCTAAATAGCAGTTGGGCATTGTTGGAGCCTTGTTATGAAGATGCATGACAAGTCAACACTCTCATGGCCTGACATCGAACAGTTGTTCCATGAGGTATACTACCCTCTTTCTTTAGGTCAGTACAGATCCACGAGCTTCTAGAGCTACAACATGAATGGATTATGGTGGATGAGTACACAATGAGGTTCACATACCTTACTTGGTACTCCCTTGACATGATTAATGATGTCTAATTTTGAGCATATAAGATGGATCAGAGACTCCTCAGAGAGATCAGTTCCAGAGTAGTGCCCTTGGGCATCCCCACATATGTCAAGGCATTAGAACAAGATATAGTGAAAAGATATTTCTATCATAGGGACTCCAGAAAGCTGGGAAAGGTAGTGGGAATCACCAAGTTGAGTTTTTTTTATTGCTGGAAGGTTCCATTATGTGGGATCTCAGCACCTGGATACCTTTTGTAAGAAAACTAAAGAGAATGGTCCAATGATACAGAGATAACACATAGCACTAGGGAAACCCATAAAGTGTCTATTCTCTGCTTGCAATGGGAGTGTTCATATGACACATGAATAATCAACCAGACATGCCAAGAAGCACATGAAGATTACTGAAAGACCACCACAACAGAGGTAGCACCATGATCATAGATATCCTAAACGAGGGAAGGGTTGTCCATAGGGAGGTGAAGTTGGAAGATGATAAGGAGGAGATATGGGTGGTGGAAGACACTATGATATCCTTCCACCACCACCATCAGGAAGCCCACTTTAGGATTCGAGAGCTAGAGGTAGGGGCCATAAATAACTATAAGATTTATAGGCTTATGACCCCACAATGAACAAGATTATTTGAGGTATGGTAATTTTATTTTATACTCTTTATTTAGTGTTAATAGACTCAGGTTCCAATAATTCCTTAATCTCTCTACTCTTGGTGTGAGGGGCGAATCTCCCAGTTGAGGTGCTATCCCAACAACTTCATTTAGAGGTTCCTATATGTAATTCTCTTTATATATCTTTTATCTTCTAGTAATGATAGCTATCGGGTGGCTGAGATTGGTTCACGTGGGACCTTTAGGTCTTCACAATGAAAACCTAAGATATAATCTTGGGTATGGATTGAATTTCCCTGGTCCAAGCCGGGATCGATTGTCACCACAGAAAAGTTAGATGCTTATAAACTAATGGGATTTGATTTATCTTTATGGGAAAGAGAGATATCATGGAAGGGAAATTGGGTTTTGTGATTAAGAGGATGCAACCCATAACCCATCAGTTAAAATGAATAGTACTTGGTGAAGCAGGCTCTTCTGATATCTGGATTCCTTCAGTTCTGGAGGATTATATGGACTTCTTCCATGTGTTAAAGCTAAGGAGATTCAAGTATGGCCCTACATACATCATATAATATAGTGAGTTGGGCATCAAGGATGGAGCTGCCACTGCGGATCACCCAGTGGCAGTTAACGTTCGGTAGGAGACGCCCCTATGTGGATGGACAATCCTGTTGATCCACATGTTGTGGAAGTATGGGAACATGTAGGAGAGTTCCGAGGAGTGGGAGATCTAGGTACGAGCCTGGTATCATAAATTTTTTGCTTACTTTTTATTTTTAGAGATGAAAATTTTGAATTATAGAATTATTAAGAGACTTTTTTTTCCTTTTAAGACATCAAAATATTTCTATGTGTATTTCCAAAGTTAGGCACTGAGACGACATGCGATTTCGAGCCCAGTGTGCCCAAAATTAATTTTATAAAAATATTTAATACATCCAATATTGATAATTTAAAACTTATTAATGAAAAAGGGATAATTATTAAAAGGAATCTTGGATCAGAAATATAATATCATGGTTGAGTTTATGATGTGGTGTTTACCCTAGGTATGACATAAAATGGGTTTTCATAGGGAGTTCAAAATCCTCACTCATTGGAGGTATGTTCAGTAAAATAATTAATTAATTAAATAATTAATTTTTTAATTTTTAAATAGTGAAATATTATATATTAATACTCAATGGTTATCTATAAAAACTCTTGAATAATTCTATAGCTCTTCCACCCTCCCGAGTTAGTGAATCTTATCAAACAATTATGAAATGCTGGATCAGAGAAGATCAAGATGCAACAGACATAACAACTTCTCTCAATCGATGGTGGGAACGTTCATTGATTAAGAATGATCCAATAACCCGATAAGACTCATAAAATAGTGATTTAAACCCTTTGATTAATTTCTTTGAGTAGATCAATCACTGTTATTGGGTTTTCACTAATTGTGTATTGAGCATGCGCCTATGCACTAGATTTTAAATTGATTTATTCAATTTTTTCTGAACCAGAATCCCTTTATCGATCATTAATCAAGAACACTTTTCCAATGATTATTAAAAATTTGTATGGTTCCTTCACACTCATACTATTCATTTTCAATACCAGTAATACTCCCTTGTCCCAGTTCGACATTACTAGGCTTTACCGAGCCCGATCACACCCCTGGAACTGAGGAGAAATTGCGTGGAAGGTATATATCAATGAATTATAAATAGATTTTGGATGTTTATGGTTGTTTGATGATAGTTTGGATGATCAATTTTTGATTAATAAATGGGTGAAATCTTATCAATGCACAAGTTGAATAGGGGAACATTGTTGGATTAATGAAGGATGATTTCAATTGAACGATGACCATACATGATAGATCTGATCCAGATATGTATGTTTTGGATTGAATAAACATGGGATCTATGTAGAAAAATATTAAAACCAACATATCTAATGAGAGGATTGTAGATCTATGATTCTTGATAACACCCAACTACACATCCTGTAGCGGGATGAACACACGGCATGTCGCCCCTCAACAGCGACAACTTGGGATTTGAGAAAATTTATGGGTGAAACTGTAATTCCCCAACCCTAACTACCCAGATTCAGTGCATTATTACATATCATTGGAATGATCACATGATATCAAGTCTCAAAATACTGATTAGTTTAGTAGCCTTGGAAGTACTAGATATATACATAAGTTTTTACATTACATCATGAAATAAAAAAACAACATTGTGTCCAATTTGAACACACTCATATCCATTGGCCGATCCCTATAGGTTAATCATAATGTATTTCTTCACATCCTGGAAAAAATGAAACATATAAAGGGGTGAGCTCAGATGCTCGGTAAGGATAACAATATTGAGAAAACTATCATAAATAAGCATAAACATTTAAGGTAATTTATAAGACTAAAACACAATCCTTTTAAACATAAAATTCAGGATAATATGGAAAAGATAATTAAAATAATTCCATTTACATATTTACATGGATATTCTACTAGGATAATAATCACATGTAATATCAATTGTTAATTTGATAAAGATGGAATACCTAATGATGGACTTCATAACCACATAGTTAAGGCCTTATGCCAAGAATATAAATAATATTTTGTCAAGGCCTTATGCCAAGACACTAGTTTGTCTCATGAGACCTACCAATGCATCGAGGATATATATCGGGCTCCACCCATCACTTACTAAGTCCAATTCATTCCTCATATGAAAAGATTGAAACATAACATAAACATTCGTATTAAACCTAGCATAAGAAATGTTAATACTTTAACCACAAAACATGAATGGTATAAAAATAACACATCCATAGTCAAACATATCACAGAACCTTCAATAAAATATGGATGATTGTATCATAATAAATCAACTTCAAACAAGTGTAAAATCCATCGAAGGATGTTGACATAGATGAAATCAAAACTATTTGATAGAAATTTTGAAATCATTTAAAAGTCAGGTAATTATAAAATAGAAAATTTGTTTTGAAAATATTATTATATGCTTGTAAGGTAATCTTTGAAGGTGTTATAATGACTAAAAATAGCCGCACCCATCATATAAGTTAAAAAAAACTCTTACCTTAATTTGTTGAAAAGGTCATAAAGTACCTTGTTTGGAAAATGACAGAAATATTCCTTTCAAAAAAAAAATTACAGAAAGTCAAAAAAGGGTATGAATGAATTTAAATAATATTCTAGTAAATAGTAATTTTTTTTTGAAATAAATTTTTAAGAAACACATATGTGGATGATAAAGAAGTCCCAATAGATACTTACGTATAAACCACCTCAGATAAATAAATAGATTGTAAAATTAACCCTTACATTGTTATTTTCCTTGGTAAAGGGTACGTTAACCTCTTTTATAATAGTTAAATCATTTTTATTAAATTATACAAGAAATATATACATAAATATGATATCATATATGATCTTCTAATATTTCTTGTTTAATAATATTTCAGTAGTATCATTGTTTCAGGTGTTAAATGATTCATTTTCTTTTATTTTTTTTGTTACATAAGTCATGTTTGTCATAGATATGATGTATTTGATTAATATCCAGAATTATATTAAGTTCTTAAAAATTATTTTTAATCATTAAATTAAAAATATTCTTGAATGGTTATGATGGGGAATGAATCTCATCACGTTCATGGAGACGGTAATCCATACGTATGCACAAGCAACAATACCATTCTATTAATGGTAAAATCGTATGTAATTTGATGGTATATAACATATAAATAATCATTAATATGATATATTAATTATTTATATCAATTATACTCATTTTTATACCCATCCAAATAATTATGTGTTGAATAAAAAACTATACCACAATGTTGAGACGGTAAGCCGTACATACGCACGTATGGTGACATTTTCATTCATATGATGGATAGAATAATGAATATGGTCATACCATATTTGCAATAACATAACAATATGTAGAAGGTATGGGATTTATAACTTTGGTATGAAAACAAAAATGAAAGTGGAAGTGTAAGAAGAAAATAACTTTGAAAGAAGGGATGATATTATTACCTCTTCTTCGGGTGATTCCTTTTTTGATTTGATCAAAAGGGATCCTTAGGTCATATTCTGATCCAATTAAGGCTTAAAGGTTGATGAAAGGGTAGTTATGAGTATATTTGATCATTTTTTTCCAAGCCAAATGGATTTGGAGGTGTGATTTTGAGAGAAGGGGAAGTACCCTTTTATAAGAGAGGTGAGGGTCACTTTAGGAAAAGCTTGAAATATTAATTTATTATAAAATCATTTCGGTTTATAATGGATCCAAAAGAATTTATTTATATGATAAGGTGGGGCTGGGTCGAAAGATTCTCAAGGAAAAAGTTTTAGCCAGGTTTAGGTCACTATATTAACCTTATATTTTACATTTAACTCTTAGTTAAATAGTTTATCTTTTACCATGTATTATTGTATTATTATAATAAATGGTTAATAAACATACTATAAAAATCCAAAAAAACCCAAAGTGGTTTATTATTGACATATCTAACCTTATCTAAGTCGTTTTTCTAAACCTTATATTTTTATGAATATTATATCAATTAATAATATAGTATTTGTTTTAAAAACTCATTTATGTCAATTTTGACACTATTTAGTATTTGGTTTTTGTGAAAGCCTATAAAACTTGATTACTTAGAAAAAAATAAATTAAATAAATCCTAAAATGTCATATTAACCTAGAAAATTAGTTTAATTCATCAAAAGTATCAATTTATACTTATTGAGATATTTATAATATCAATTATTTTAATCTTTCATTGATAAGGTAATTACTGCATCATCATTGTATCATAAATAAATTTTATTATTTAATATATAAAAATTATAAATAAAATACCATTATTTAAGAAATATTTTTATATTTCTAATTAATATTTATAGTCTAATTTATCTTATGTACAACAATAAAGTAAAAATGTTTTAGTTATGAAAATGTGATTTTAACACTTTTAACTCTTATTTAAATAAAATAATAATAAATGTAATAATCTAATCCAAGTGGATAAAAAAGGATCATATTTTATTCCTAAGGTTGATTTTTGTTGAAAATAACTTATCCAATAGAATTAGGAAATGTGTTAGGGTAATTATAATATCCTTTTTACCTTTAATTGCCCTATTTACTTTTAACTATGGTAAATAAAATTCAAAAGTTACTATTCACCAAAAAGTTATTTTCATCCTATTAAACCATTTTTACTTACTGAGGTCAACAAAGTCTCCCAGGTTTTTGAAATTCAATTCATAGAAGATGGAAAATTACGTTTTATACGAATTTGCAAATGTGCCTAGAAGGTGTGTAAAAGACGTCAAATTGTTCAATAAAATTTTGTACATATAATTCTATTATAAAATGAATCCAATGAATTAAATTGAAAATATATGGGTACTATGTATATATTTTTACCTAAAATAACTTTAAATAAAATAAATAATTATTTAAATAAAAAGTAGGTTTTAAACAATAACGTAGTGTTTTCACTATTCATCAAAAATTGAATGTTTTTAGAAAAATACCCAAAATTCATCCTAAGCTAATATTGATATTCCAAATCCAAAAATGTAGTCCATTTTAAAAAATATAATTTACAAATTTCAAAAGGTGGGTATTACTATTCACAAGGGCTAGTTTGATTGATTGTGGTGTGTTGTAACTCGAAGTTTCATACAACGCAAGCTATTGAATTATTCAACGAGAAACGTACCGTGGAAGCTTGGGGTGTTACATTATTCCCTACTTCAAATAATTTCATCCTAGAAATTTCTATAATACTACTGCATAAAAAGATTCGGGTGGTTCTTCATTATAAGTTCCTCAGGTTCCCACATTTCCTCTTCTATCTTATGGTTTCTCTGTAGAACTTTTACCAGACAAGTCATCCGGTTTCTCAACACCTGTTCTCTGGTATCAAGAATCGTGACATGATCTTCTCAATAAGATAAATCAGGTTCTAGTTCTATTTCTTCATAGGTGAGTACATGTGTTGGGTTAGTCATGAATTTTCTCAACAGGGATACGTGGAAACAATCATGAACTTTGGAGAGACTTGGATGCATTTCCAAACAGTAAGCTACAACTCTAATTCGTTTCAGAATTTCAAAAGGTCTGATGTACCTGGGACATAATTTACCCTTCCTACCGAATCGTATAACACCCTTCCATAAAGTTACCATCAAGAAAACATTATCTCCTACTTGAAATTTTAAATCCTTCCTTCGGTTATCGACATATCTCTTTTTCCTACTTTGAGCTGCTTTGATGTGGTTTTGGATAATCTTTACATGTTCCATTGTTTTCGCAACAAGTTCTGGGCCTATGAGTTTTCTTTCACCAACATCGTCCCAACAAGATTGCGTGCGACATCTCTTTCTATATTATGCTTCATATGGTTCCATCTGAATACTTGAATGAAAGATATTTTTATGGAAAAATTCTACCATAGGTAAATATTGATCCCCCATACCTTGAAAGTCAATGATTAAGATATAAACATGTCTTCTAAGGTTTGAATAGTCCATTATGATTTTCCATCAGTTTGATGGTGGTAGGTAGTTCTTAAATGAAGTTCATTATCTAGGGCCTTTTAAAGAGTTTTCCAGAATCTTGATGTAAAATGGGGATCATGATAAAAAACTTGATAGGGGTACTCCATGAAGTCATACAACATCTTTAATATAGTCTTGATAAACGTTCAAGTGGTAAATCTTCTCTTATAATAAGAAAATGTGCTAACTTGGTAAGACGATCAACAATGAACCATATTGAATCATTCTTTTTTGGAGTCTTTGGTGTCCCCATGAAAAATTCCATCATAATATCATCCCATTTCGACTCAGGTATGGGAAGAGGTTACATGACTCATCTAGGATGTTGTCTTCAAGCCTTGATCTGTTAAAAAACAATACTTTTTGACACATAATCTTCATTATCCCTCTTCATGTTGTCCCACAAAAAATGTTCCTTCAAACCTCATACATCTTAGTGCTACCCAAGTGTATAGAGGCATTAGAGATATGAGCATCATCTAAAAATTCACTTTTGAGATCAGGTATGTCAGGAACACATTGTCTCTTCCCAAATTTCAAAATTCCATCTTCATATATGAATTCAACCAATCTCTAATCATTCACTGATTTAATTTTCATTTAAAACTCCTAATCATCAGTCTGAAAACATTTTATCCTTTCTAGTGAAGATGGGTTGGCAAAAATTTGAAAAATTATTGATTTTTCACCTTCCACAATTATTCCCATATCCATATTTACTAGATCTATGAACATAAGGTCCATTTCAACTCTCATATTGTTCAAAACCCTATGATCCTTTCTGCTCAAAGCATCTTTCACCTTATTTGCCTTCCCCGAGAGGTAGTGTATAGTGAAATCATAATCCTTGAGTAGTTCAGGCCATTGTCTTTTCCTCATGTTGAATTATTTCTGTGATAAAATATACTTCAAACTATTTTTATCGATATATATGTCAAAAGTTTAACTATAGAGATAGTGTCTCCATATCTTCAAAGAAAAGATTACAGCTGATAACTCAAGATCATGAGTGGGATTGTTTTTTTCATGAATTTTCCATTGTCGTGATGCATATAAAATAACTCTATCATTCTGCATAAAGACGCAACCATGTCCTCTATTTGAAGCATCACTATAAATAACAAACCCATAATTCCCCAATGGCAGAGTCAAGATAGGAGAATTGACTAATATTATCTTAATTTATTCAAAACATTCTTCACACTCTTTTGTCCAAAAAAATTTAACCCATTTACGTGTGAGTTTGGTTAATGGGTTAGCCAATTGGGAAAAATTCTGGATGAAATGCTGATAATAACCTTCTAAAACAATAAAACTGTGCACCTCAGTTATACTCATTGGCGCTGGCCATTCCTATATTTCTCTTGTCTTAGAAGGATCAATAGATATTCCATCATTATAGATAATATGACCAAGAATAGAAATATCATGAAACCAGAATTTACACTTGCTAAAAATCCCATATAATTCATTTCTTATAAGATTCTTTAGAATAGTGCACAAGTTATTTTCATGATCTTCATAGATTTTGGATTAAACCAAGATATCATCAATAAATACCACTAAATATTCATCAACATATTCCTTGAAAACTCTATTCATTTTATCCATGAAGACAGAGGGTGCATTAGTCAGTCCAAAAGGCATTACTGTAAACTCGTAATTCCCATAACTGGTATAAAATGTTGTCTTTAGAATGTCTTCTTTCTTCACACACAACTGATGATATCCAGATCGAAGGTCAATCTTTAAAAAATATTGAGCTCTATGAATTTTATTGAATAAATCATCTGTACGAGGTAGGTGATACTTGTTCATTATTGTTATAGCATTGATCTCCCTATAGTTAATGCACAACCACATAGACCCATCTTTCTTCTTAAAAAAATAACATGGGATCCCCATAGAGAAACACTAGGGAGAATAAATCCTTTATTATAGAATTACTCTAGTTATTCCTTTAGTTTCACTAATTCCATAGTGGCCTTTATATAAGGGGACTTCAATATGGGACTTGAAATAGGAATTAAATCAATGGAAAACTCAATTTGTCATTCAGGAGGATGTCTAGGTAAATCCTCTGGAAACACATCACATTATTCTTACACAATAGGTACATCCTCTATTTGAACATTCCTTTCCTCAACCATAGTTATTCCACTCTCTTCCTCCCCTATAATTGAATTTAGAAGAGCTACCGGGGGTGGATCTAGATGAGGATCAGATGGTGACGTTTCTACTATAAAGATTAGGTACTCCTTATCATCATGAAAAATTGTAACTTCCTTCTTCTTACAATAAATTTTTACATCATGGTCTGAAATCCAATCCATACTGAGAATTATATCAAATTAAATCATGGGTATGACGATGAGATCAATAGATAAAGCATATTTATATTCCCTAATGGGAACTGTTTCAAAAAACTTTGTTGCAATGATACTTCCCTTAATAATTTTGACTGACAACACCATTGTTTAATCAAATTGGAAATATCTAATTTTTTTAGAAAAATGGGAAGATGTGAAATAGTGCGATGATCTAGAATGAAACAAAACAATGGCTAAATTTGAGGAAACCATTAAATTACCTACCACCATATCATTAGGAGATTAAACCTCAGCAGTAGTAATCCCATAAGCTTTTCCTTGCTCCCTTGTCCTTTTCTGAGGAAAGTTTTATTTGGTGCTTAAGACATTCATTTGAATAATTCCCCATTTCTCTATAATTGTATAATTCAACATTGACAACCTCTTTCTTTCCCTTGCAATCACATTCTTGGTGTCCTTTTTCACCACACTTTTAACAAACTCCCATTCCATTAAGGAAAGTACCAGGGTGTTTCTTCCCATATTTACTGTAAGATGAAAATTCAATTTTTTTCATGCTTCCCATTAATTCCATTTTCAAAGTGTTCAACAGAACTATTCTTATCCTTATTTTCATTAAAGTTATAAGACTTAGAGAATTCATTTTCTGTCTTGATATCACATGAGACAATATCTCTGTACGATGAGAAAGAATGTGAGACTAATGCTCAATAGAGAAATGGTTTTAAACCATAAATTAATCGATCAATATTACTCCTTGGGTTACGTATATAATCTATAGTATGTCTTGATAACCTTTTAATGTTATCCGCATACTTTGCGACATTCTCATCCTACTTTTTCCATAGACTCAGAAATTGTCTTTCCATATCCACTCGATGGTCACAAGGAAAGTAATTTTCTAAGAAAATATCTTTATGTTCCCTCAATTCTATATTTGATAATTCTTCATCCTCCTTTGTAATTTTAATTAATGACCACCATTGATCTGCATCTCCTATGAGGTGATAAACGTCCATGAGAACTATTTCCCTTTCACTACTCCCTAAAGCATAAAGTATTTTTTCTAAGGAATTTATCCATTACATAGCTCCAAATGGTTTTGTAGTCCCATTGAATATTGGTGGTTGTTGCCTCATGAAGTGGTCTAACATTGATCCTCCAAATTTTGGATCAATGTTATCCATACAGGTAAGATTATAATTCATAAACCAAGTGAAGAGTCTCAATATGGTTAAAATTTTCTCATCACAAGTTGTATCACCAACTCCACTATAATTATCTTAAGTAAGATGGAAATCCCTACATTGGTTACATGCATTGATATAGTTTCAATTCCTTCCACTAGGTGCCATTTATAAACAATGGCATACACTAGATTAGTTTATGAATCACAATACATAATTCCAAAATAGTAAAATACCTAACATAAATTTAATAGTTTATGCATATAATCCATAATCATAAAAAAATGTTTTATTTGAGTAAGTATTTACTCATAAATCATTCATAATGGATTGTAAAGAAAATGAGAATTATCCTAAGCATATCCCCCGAGAGTTTCGTAACCAAGAGTGCAGCAAGTCCCGTTCTCATGTTCCATGATATCCCAGGTCAAGCTCAAAACACATTGTCAGATTTTTCACTCCTATGTACATATATGCTAGATCTGACTCTACCTGTTCTTATCCATATAGGGATGTATTTCTTGAAAACTCACAAAAGATCTACATTACAAAAATTCTAGGAAGTTCTTCTATACTAATCCTCAAATATTATCTTAGGGTAATGTTCTCTAATAAGAGTTTTTTCTAAATCTAATTTCTAAGGTTTGTATTAAGCTTCCTATAATACAAGCTATAACTCCCCAAACCTAGTTACCTAGAGTCAGTACATTTTTACATAACATTGGAATGATCACAAAAGATCAAGTCTCGAATGACCTATTAGTTTAGTGGCCATGGAAATACTAGACACATACATAAGTTTTTATATTACGTCATGAAATAAAAATAAAACAACATTGTTTCCCCTTTAAACACACTCATATCCTTTGGCATATCCCGACAGATTTATCATAATATACATTTTCGCATGATGGAAAAAATAAAACATAGAAAAGAGTGAGCTCAAATTCTCTGTTAGCATAACAATAGAGAGGAAACTATCATAAATAATCATAAACATTTTAGTCAATGCATAAGACTAAAACACAAGCATTTTAAACATAAAATTCAGCATAATATGGAATAGATAAATCAAATAATTCCATTTACCTATTCACATGGATATTTTACTAGTTTAATAATCACATGTAATATCAATAGATAATTTAATAATGATGTAATGCATAATAACGGACATCATAACCACATAGTCATGGCCGCATGCCAAGACTACAAATAAGTTTTTTTTAAGGCCTTGTGCCAAGACACTAGTTTTTCTAATGAGACCTACTGATGCATCAAGGAGCTATAACAGACTCCACCCATCACTTACTACGTCCAAAGCATTCCTCATATGAAAATATTGAAACATTACATAAAAATTCATAATAAAACTAGCATAAAAAATGTTAATACTTTAACCATAAACCATGAATGGTATAAAAATAGAAAATCTATAGTCAAATATATCACAAAACCTTGAATACAATATGAAATATTGTATCATAATAAATCAACTTCAAATAAGTGTAAAATCCATCAAAGGAGGTTGACATAGATGAAATCAAAACTATTTATGATAAATTTTAAAATAATTTAAAAGTTACATAATTATAAAAGAAAACATTTATTCTGAAAATACTCTTATAAGCATGTAATAGAATCTTCTAATTTGTTATAATGGTGGAAAATAGCCACACTTTCCGTATAAGTTAAAACACATTCTTCCCATAATTTTTCGTAAGGGTCATAAAGTACCTTGTTTGGAAAACAACAGAAATATTCATTTAATTTTTTTTATAGAAAGTAAAACAAGGTTATAAATGAATTTAACCCATATTATAGGAAATAGTATTTCTTTGAAATATATTTTTAAGAAACATGGATGTGGATGATAAAGCAGTCTTAGTATATACTTACGTATAAACAACCTGAGATAAATAAAGTGACTTTAAAATTAACCCTTACCTTGTACTTTTACATGGTCAATGGTATGTTAACCTTCTGTAAAATAGTTAAATCATTTCTAATAAATTATATAAGAACCATATACATAAATATGTTATCATATATGATCTTCTAACATTTCTTCATTAATAATATTTCAGTAGTATCATTGTTTCGGGTGATAACTGATTCATTTTCCTTTATATGTTTTGTTACATAAGTCATGTTTGTTATGGATTGAATGTATTTTATTCATATACAGAATTATATTAAGTTCTTAAACATTATTTTTAATCACAAACTGAAAATTATTCTTGAATGATTACTATGGGGAATGAATCTCATCGCATTCGTGGAGACGGTAATCCGTATGTACACACGAGAGACAATACCATTCTACTGATGGTGAAATCATATGTAATTGGATGGTATATTACATATAAAGAATCATTAACATGTTATATTTATCATTTACTTTAATTATATTCATTATTATACCCATCCAAATAATTAAGTGTTGAATAACAAACTATACCACGACGTGGAGATGGTAGGCTCTACGTACGCACGTGTGGTGACTTTTTCATTCATAGAATGGATGGAATAATGAATATGGATGTACCATATTTATAATAACATCAAAGTATGTATAAGGTACTAGATTTATTACTTTGGTATGGAAACAACAAAGAAAGAGGAAGTGGAAGAAGAAAAGAACATTGAAATAGGTGATGAAATTTTTACCTTTTCTTTAGGTGCTTCCTTTTTTATTTGACCAAAAGGGCTCCTTAGGTTGGCTTATAATCTAATTACATCCTCTAGGGTGAAGTTAGGGTATTTGGGAGGATATTTGAGTAGGGGTATTCCGAGACAAATGGCTTTGGAGGGCACCGTTGCATTCAGAATGGCGGGTTTACCCTAGTCGCGATATAAGTTTAGTCGGCGTAGACCACCTCTGTGAAAACCCAAAAATGGCATAGTCGTAAATAAAATAATACAATAAATTATTTTATTTTTCAAATTCTTATAACTCTTAAAAGGTAACTCGGATAGAAATTATGAGACCACCTTTGAACTCGTGAGGGTAATGTCTCTTTAATAAGATACTAACATTGTTCGGCGCGGGCCACTAGTGAAAGTTAGTTTTCGGTCGTAAATAAAATAATTATGTGACACTTATTTTATTGTAAAATCCATAAATTTCAAATGGTAACTCGGGCTGGAAATCAAAGAGTACTGTTGGGTTAATTGGGGGGGGTTTCCACTTAGGAAAATCCTAACCTCGACCAGCGTGGGTCGAGGGTGACTGTAAATAATTTTCTGAACTTTTTTTTGGTATGTTCAGTAAACATGCAAGAAGCGTTTTATAACATTTGAATCGATGCTGAGAATTGAAATATAAAGGCACTATTGAACTCACAACATCGATATTCTCTTAAGGAGACTTTCACATTGATCGTAGTGGGTCAAGGTAGAAGTTAGTTTTTCGAATTTTCGTGGGAGAGTTAAAAGAATAAAACTAAATTAAAGAACAAATTTTATTTTATTTTTAAAACCACCCATTTAATTTTTAGTGGTGGGGACCATCCAAACTAAAAAACCCCAATTTAAATTCAAAGGTGGGGACCACCCGAACTTTGAACTCCCCCTTTAATGGGAGATAACTCTTGGTTTTCCTCCCATTGATGTGCCAACTCAATTAGTTTATTTAAAAAACTTATTTGGCACTTAACCATTTGGTCGAAGGATTGTTGGAAAAAAGGAGAGATCTGGAGAACTTGGAAGGATATTCTTCAATGAAGAACATCCATTAAAACAAATAACGACTTCCGGAATCAAAGAACGAAGAACCGACTTGGAGCCTCTTGCGGGAGTAACGAACGCTGATGTCCTCTTCAACAACTTCATCTTCTTCCCCGTGTTGTCTCCAAGAAATGAGGTAGGGGTTTTTATATATGTTTGAATTTTTTTTATTGATTATTCATATCCTAAATTCACCACGATGATGGACAAATGAACATGGCTATCGTCTCGCACATAAACCATGCTCCTCTTTCTTTTTATTCTTCACGTGTTCTTCGTGCGTTCTTTAACGCCTAATATTTATTGGTGCTGGAAACACAGAGTTTTGATGAGAGCGATATAGAGACGTGAATCCCTCGATGCAAGGATCACAAATATGAGATCGTTTAATTTTTTGGGCTTGGAACAAAGCTGAAAAGGCTCGCGGAAGGAGGCATCCAAATATTTATTGACACTGGAAACTCAATATTCTGTTGAGCGTGACATATTGATGTGGATCCCTCGACCTGAGGATCGTGAATATGCGATCATTATATTTTTTTAGTTTAGAATGAAGATGTGGCGGCCCACAGAAGTTGCGACGTGCCTGTGTGATTTCTAGTGTGTGTTCAGGGCAGAACTCCGGGCGAGGTAGACGGTGCGACATGCAGCGGAAGAGGATAGCCGGGAGGTAGCATCCAGTTAGTGCAGCAGTCTGGAGGTGTTGTGGCTCGAGTAGCCGGAGGTGGTGGCAGCATTTTGGTCACGTGGAAGAAGGAAAATCATGAATAAAGATGGAATTAGATTGGAGAGAGAAACCTAAATATTTTGATAGATATATTAAAAATGAATATAAGGCGCCAATTAAGAGGGATGCACACTCAACTTGAAAAAAAGGGAGATGCAACGTAATACATGGAAGGTTTAAAACAAAATAGTAATAATATTATTAAAATATAATTATTTTAATTTTTGTTGGGAAAACCTTGTTTTGACCGTAACTTCATCGTGCGACCTCAGTTTTATGAGCCATCAACAGCAGTATGACCCTGACATCGAGACATAAATTATGAGTCCAATATTGGATGTATTTTTTGGTTTTTTGGATCGGGTACCCAAAACTATCAAATAATAATAGTATATTATTATTATTAAATCTTCGACCATCCATAACTCATGCAAGTGACATCCGAATGACTTACCGTAAGTGGTGACGTGATCCTGACAATAAGACAGTCAATTTAAGTATAATTTTGAATATTAAATTCTGGTTCATGGCTCAGGTCCATGAAACACCCAATAATAATAAAAATAATAATATTATTATTATTACAAGATATTGTATTTGATATATCTCCGTCATACGGTGTTGAAATGACGAACCGTCTGTGGCACCAGAAACCTTAGATTGATATGTTCCTTTTGGTATACCCCATTGGAGTTTTGGATAAGGATGGGGTACGGTCGGGTTGGATCGAGCACGAATACAACTAGGCCCTCAGGACTAAATGGATAATAACTCACAGATTGGGCATCCGATTGACGCACTGTCTATTGCATTGAGACACCTATGACAAGGAGGTCCTTTGAGATACTTCTTCAGGGGACATAGTGGCAGTTATATAATCAACCAGTGGCTTGGGGAGAAGACTCTCTTGGAGACGATCAAGCCTAGTGCAGAAACCCAGTAGCTAGTTGTGATGATAAGAGTGCTCTCCTAGCGATCTTGTGTGGGTTAACTCCTAGAAATCCTGTGTGGGTCAGATCTAGTTATCCTATGTGGGTTAGATCTAGAGATCCTATGTGGTTCAGCTCCAAGAAATCATGTGTGGGTTAGCTCTAGTGATCCTATGTGTGTCAGCTCCGAGCGATCCTCTGTGGGTCAGCTCTAGTGATCCTGTGTGGGTCAACTCCCAGTTACCCTGTGTGGGTCAGCTCCTAGCAATCCTATGTGGGTCAGCTCCAATGATCCTGTATGGGTCATCTCCTAGTGATCCTATGTGGGTCAGCTCTAGTGATCCTATGTGGGTCAGCTCCTAGCGATCTTATGTGGGTCAGCTCTAGCAATCCTATGTGGGTCAGCAACTAGAGATCATGTGTGGGTCAGCTCCGAGCAATCATGTGTGGGTCAGCTACAACAATCCTGTGTGGGTCAACTCCTAGGGATCCTGTGTGGGTCAGCTCCTAGCGATCCTGTGTGGGTCAGCTCCAGTGATCCTCTGTGGGTCAGATCTCAACGATCCTGTGTGGGTTAGCTCCTAGCAATCCTGTGTGGGTTAACTCCAACGATCCAGTGTGGGTCAGCTCCTAGCGATTTTGTGCAGGTCAGCAGCAGATACTCTTAACAGAGTAAGATGATTCAGTATATATAACTAATCATCTCTACTACCATACATAAGTTATACCTGTTTTGAGCTGAGTTCGTACCTGTGTGGTACTTTCCTTTATGGTAATTATGGCATCCCGCCTTTTTATCACATAAACATCCATTACATTTTACAAAATCGAGGATCTTTAAGGTTTAGTGTCTTGGAAACCAGGAACTTAATACATGAAACAATAAAAAAACATTCTTCTTAAACACTTTAAAGGCTTCTCTTTATGTTCATCCTAGGTTCATTACTGCATCTCATAACCTGGGGACATACATCAAAAGAAATGGTAAGCATAAGGCCCAGTAAGGGAAACAAGAGGAACATTTTACAAGTGAACTTGATATACTTCAATAAAGACACGAAAAGAACTTTAAGGCATGAGAAAGAAATCATGAGGCATTTCATAATAAAAATAACATTTTCATAACTTGAAGATGTGGCTGCAACATTTAATATTGACAATCGTTTCGTTTCACCAAGGTCCATCCCCAAGGTGTCGTTAAAAATTACCAAGGTTATTCACCAAGGCATCGTTAAAATTGTAATCTCTAGTGGTTACATCATTACCCAATGAATTGGAGCGCTATCAGGGCGCACCCTTAAATTTGCCTTTATTATCATGTGAGCCACATATATCATCCTCAAACATTTCATAAATAACCCATATAGCATAAAATAAATGGGTTTCATTTCATAATCACAATGTTTTAAAAACTGCTTTAAAGACATGATCTTTACGTCACCTTAAAACCCACAGAAAAGGAAGGTGGGTCTCATGTATGTAAATCCCAGAATTTAAAATAGAACATTTTGGTATATATGTGAATACCCCTTTAGAATAAAGAGCTTTGAGTATTCACTTAATAATATAAAAGAACTTTAGAAAAAGAGAGAGACATTTTGAGACGGAAATTCTGCAGCATAACGGCTATGTTATGAGGTTTTAGAAGACATTAAAAAGAGAGGGAAAATGGTTCAAACATTCATAAATGACCCATAAAACAGTAGATGGACAGAATAAGAAGGATACATGATCATGGTAGTGAAATTTCAAGGACATACCATTTGAAATGAAAAACATGTAAGGAAGACAAAAATTAGATTTCTCTTATGAAAGTTCGACAGCCTAACGGCGTTACTTAAACTTCAACAAAAATGATTTGAAAAGATCAAATAGGGTCTCTCATCATGTGAACATGAGAGTTCAGTATGATAGATATAGAGATAATTCCCCAACATAACAAAAAGTAACTTGAAAGAATTGACATGAAAGTAGATCTTCAAAACGAGAAGGGTGAAGAACCACTTAAAAATTCGGCAGCCTAACGGCGCCATATAAAACTTCAAAATACTGAATTGAAGAGATCAAATGGGGTCTCTCATCATATGAACATAAGAGTCCAGTATGATAGATATAGAGATCATACCCCAACATAACAAAAAGGAACTTGAAATAATTGACATGAAAGTAGAACTTCAAAACGAGAAGGGTGAAGAACCACTTAAAAATTCGGCAGCCTAACGGCGCCACTTAAAACTTCAAAATACTGAATTGAAGAGATCAAATGGGGTCTCTCATCATATAAAAATAAGAGTCCAGTATGATAGATATATAGATCATACCCCAACATAACAAAAAGGAACTTGAAATAATTGACATTAAAGTAGAACTTCAAAACGAGAAGGGTGAAGAACCACTTAAAAATTCGGCAGCCTAACGGCGCCACTCAAAACATCAAAATACTGAATTGAAGAGATCAAATGGGGTCTCTCATCATATTAACATAAGAGTCCAGTATGATAGATATAGATATCATACCCCAACATAACAAAAAGGAACTTGAAATAATTGACATGAAAGTAGAACTTCAAAACGAGAAGGGTGAAGAACCACTTAAAAATTCGGCAGCCTAACGGCGCCACATACAACTTCAAAATACTGAATTGAAGCGATCAAATGGGGTCTCTCATCATATGATCATAAATTATCAGTATGATAAATTTAGAGATCATACCCCAACATAATAAAAAGGAACTTGAAATACATTACATGAAAATAGATCTTGAAAAATGAGAAGGGAGAAAGAATCCGTTACAAAAATTTCGGCAGCCTAACGGCGCCACTTAAAACTTCAAAATACTGAATTGAATCGATCAAATGGGGTCTCTCATCATATGATCATAAAAGATCAGTATGATAAATTTATAGATCATACCCCAACATAATAAAAAGGAACTTGAAATAATTTACATGAAAATAGATCTTGAAAAATGAGAAGGGAGAAAGAATCCGTTACAAAAATTTCGGCAGCCTAACGGCGCCACTTAAAACGTCATAAAACGAAATAATGAGAGTAAGAGGGGATCTCTCATTATATGAACATAAAAAGGGTAGTAAGAGGAGTATAAAAGAACATCCTCCAACATAAGAACATGTAGCATAAAAGGAATGACATAAAAGAGATTACTTGAAATGAAAGAGAGAGGTCGGATCCCTTACCTTAAAACGTAACTCTTAAAACTCAAAGGTTTGGACCTTGAGGGATTGGGGGCACCTTGGGAGGACTCCTTGGGAGGTAATGAGACCATAACTTCATTGGGGAAGAGTGGGGAGTCGAATGGATGAGAGGAGGGCTTGGTATTTATAGGAAAAGTGAGGGGACAAGGCATTAATGGCCAAAGGACACCTCACATGTGCTTTTCTCAAACCCATGTGCTCTCCCTTGGCATTTATCATGGAGTTAGGCCACATGGGGCCCCCCAAAAAATAATTAATCACCCTTGGCCGGCCAACCCTTAAAATAACTCATGACATCATCATGACACAGCTATGATGTCATTAAACATACTGAAACCCTAAAACTGCATTTTTACTATTCACTGAAAATTCAACTTTTTCAGAAAGATCCCAAAATTTCACCATAATCAAATATCAACGCTCTGATTAAAAATATGAACTCCATTTTATAAAAATAATTTTCTAAATATTTTTAATTTAATTTTTTAAATAAAAACACTATTCACCGAAAATTCGTTTTTTCAGAAAAAACCCCAAAAATTACCATAGCATAATATCGGTGCTCTGAGTTCAAAAATGAAATCTGTTTTATAAAAATAATTTTTTAAATATTTTTAATTAAATTTTTAATTAAAAAACACTATTCACCCGAAAAAACTAATACTTGAATAATAATTTATGAAACCATTATTTAACCATTTTATTGAATCACATTACTTAATCAAGGTGCCTAGATTATTTTAAAACTTTCTTTAAGTTAGATTACTAATCCATTTGGTCATATTACTAATCCTAATCATAAAATCACTATTCATAATTTACTATTCATCAAAAATTATGTTGATCTTATTAGACTCCAAATTTCGTACTGAACATAATTGTAGAAGACCATTTTTTGAAAATCATTACACATTTTAAGTTATTTAAGGTTTACATAAACATTTTTTTTCAAAATATTCTTTTGAAAATTCATCAAAAATATGCATACTATTTTTATCCGGTCATTTGAAAATTCATAAACTTCATCATAAGTAGAAATACCAATTTTTATTTAAAACAAGGATTACACAAGGCAGTTACGGTCTCGTTACATAGCCCCTTATAATACCAGCATAGGACCTAAGAGTAAGGTGTGCTAGGGTGATAGAATCTTGGGGCGGCTCGGTCAACATTGCCCAAGTAGTAATTTCTATCAGTTTGAACTTCTCGCGAAGGAGATTCCGTTCTAGCTTCACATGATGAAGTTGGGCTTGGGTTTGGTCCAGAGCAAAGACCAATGGTGCTACCTCCTTCCCAAGCTCTGTTAGATGGGCTTCGATCGGTCCAAGACTACTAGGTGAGGCCATCGAATCTTCTTTCTATAATAATCATCCAAGATTACTTATATATAGAGACAATAATCAAAACATTTTGTTCACAGCGGTCATATTGACCGATGGTCATATAACAGTCAAAACCCAATGGTCTCATTCTAATTATAATCCTGTTTATCAAATAAAACATTTGTTGAGTATAAAAATAACACATAAAATTAGGAAACAATATTTATTTAAAATTCCGGGTCGTTACAATCTTCCCCCCTTAAGAAATTGCGTCCTCGCAATTTATTTTTAAAAAATTGGGTTTTGAAATTTCATTGAAAGTCCCACATCGGAAAAGGAGTCAGTAAAACTTTTACTTTAAAAGAAAGAAAGGGAAGTACAAAGGTCACCTGAGTTAACCCACACTAGGGTTCCATGTAGGAAAACATGGACATGGAGGAGAAAACAAAGGGTCAAGTTCTGAGGGAGAGTGATAGAGAACATGATTAGGAGAAAGTTAACCATGAGAAAATCCCAAACTTATGATGTGTTTAAACGGTCTTTGATTACCTAGTAGGAAATGTAAACCAACAATGTTTTTGTTTTACGTTCCTTTTCATAATTTTGAGGATTTCATTTACAACATAGAACAAAAACATAAGGAAATATACTTATCTTCATGTAGAGTTTCATCCTTTAATAAGTTTCTACCCAAAACTAATCTTTTCTCCAAATTATGAGCATTCAAAACTACTTGGTCTCATCAAAACACAAGAATCATCTTCATAATCCACAAAAGATTAAATATCTATTTCTTCTATCTTTAAACATTATCCCAAAAACAGAAAGGGTAAGGTCAAACAAATCTTCAAAAAGAAATAATCCCATAGGAATGGAAACTACTTTTAAATCTTCAAAGTTACATGGTACTACCCAAAGTTCATCATAGTCCATTCCATAAATAACTGTCCTTAAAAATCCTCAAAATAAACCAAACTAAGATTGAATCCCAATTACAAGAAGGATTTGATAACATAGTCTTCCAAGGTAAACTTTATCATTCATCTCCAAACAACATCAACCACTCCTAACATCTTATAAAAAAAGTAACTAACCAAAACATATTTACCCCAAGATAGGTTAATAATTTCCATAAGTAACCTAAATTACTATAATTCCACCTTAAATTCATCGATTCTTCAAAATATAAGTCAACCCTACTCTTCAAAGAAAATACTGTAGTAGTCTATTTACCTCAATCATATAGGGTCCCCAAAATAGTGAACATCTTCCAAAATAATAATCAGCTTTTAATCCCCTAATCATCTCTTTCATATTAATATGGAAATCGTTGCATTTCCTATCACATTGGTTATTGGGACATGTTCTTCCATCTCCCACCATTAACTAAGAAGAGAAATTATAATTAGAGGCTTAAATACTTAACCAATAATCATGAAAAGGAGCTTAAATCATATAAGGATAACTTGTAGAAGAAAAGTATACCCTAACTTGTGATCCCCTAGGTTCCAATCTAGGTTATCCATGATCATATATTCTTATGTGAATCTTTATTTTATTTTATCTTTGTTCCTTTAGTAATGGTTCATACTAAGATTATGAATTTACCAAAGCATATCCCCCGGGAGTGTCGTAACCAAGAGTGCAGTAAGGCCCGTTGTCGTGTACCAGTTCCCGTTCGAGTCTAGCTCAAAGCGGTGTTTTCGGGTTTTACCCCTATGTACATCTATGCAAGAGCCACCTCTACCTGCTCGTATCCAGAAAGGGATGTATTTTCTTGGCAACCCCTTACTCAATACTCACCAAAATACCAGGAAGATTTACTATATTTAAACTTTTCTATAGGGTTCTTCCTAAAGTTTTCATATCCTAATTTCCACAAATAACTAAACCATCCTTTGATACCAACTATGGCATCCCGCCTTTTTATCACATAAACATCCATTACATTTTACAAAACCGAGGATCTTTAAGGTTTAGTGTCTTGGAAACCAGGAACTTAATACATGAAACAATAAAAAAAACATTCTTCTTAAACACTTTAAAGGCTTCTCTTTATGTTCATCCTAGGTTCATTACTGCATCTCATAACCTGGAGACATACATCAAAAGAAAGGGTAAGCATAAGGCCCAATAAGGGAAACAAGAGGAACATTTTACATGTGAACTTGATATACTTCAATAAAGACACGAAAAGAACTTTAAGGCATGAGAAAGAAATCATGAGGCATTTCATAATAAAAATAACATTTTTCATAACTTGAGGATGTGGCTGCAACATTTAATATTGACAATCGTTTCGTTTCACCAAGGTCCACCCCCAAGGTGTCGTTAAAAATTACCAAGGTTATTCACCAAGGCATCGTTAAAATTGTAATCTCTAGTGGTTACATCATTACCCAATGCATTGGAGCGCTATCAGGGCGGACCCTTAAATTTGCCTTTATTATCATGTGAGCCACATATATCATCATCAAACATTTCATAAATAACCCATATGGCATAAAATAAATGGGTTTCATTTCATAATCACAACGTTTTAAAAATCACTTTAAAGACATGATCTTTACGTCACCTTAAAACCCACAGAAAAGGAAGGTGGGTCTCATGTATGTAAATACCAGAATTTAAAATAGAACATTTTGGTATATATGTGAATACCCCTTTAGAAGAAAGAGCTTTGAGTATTCACTTAATAATATAAAAGAACTTTAGAAAAAGAGAGAGACATTTTGAGACAGAAATTCTGCAGCATAACGGCTATGTTTTGAGGTTTTAGAAGACATTAAAAAGAGAGGGAAAATGGGTCAAACATTCATAAATGACCCATAAAACAGTATATGGACAGAATAAGAAGGATACATGATCATGGTAGTGAAATTTCAAGGACATACCATTTGAAATGGAAAACATGGATGGAAGACAAAAATTAGATTTCTCTTATGAAAGTTCGACAGCCTAACGGCGTTACTTAAACATCAACAAAAATGATTTGAAAAGATCAAATAGGGTCTCTCATCATGTGAACATAAGAGTTCAGTATGATAGATATAGAGATAATTCCCCAACATAACAAAAAGTAACTTGAAAGAATTGACATGAAAGTAGATCTTCAAAACGAGAAGGGTGAAGAACCACTTAAAAATTCGGCAGCCTAACGACGCCACTTAAAACTTCAAAATACTGAATTGAAGAGATCAAATGGGGTCTCTCATCATATGAACATAAGAGTCCAGTATGATAGATATAGAGATCATACCCCAAAATAACAAAAAGGAACTTGAAATAATTGACATGAAAGTAAAACTTTAAAACGAGAAGGGTGAAGAACCACTTAAAAATTCGGCAGCCTAACGGCGCCACTTAAAACTTCAAAATACTGAATTGAAGAGATAAAATGGGGTCTCTCATCATATGAACATAAGATTCCAGTATGATAGATATAGAGATCATACCCCAACATAACAAAAAGGAACTTGAAATAATTGACATTAAAGTAGAACTTCAAAACGAGAAGGGTGAAGAACCACTTAAAAATTCGGCAGCCTAACGGCGCCACTCAAAACTTCAAAATACTGAATTGAAGAGATCAAATGGGGTCTCTCATCATATGAACATAAGAGTCCAGTATGATAGATATAGATATCATACCCCAAAATAACAAAAAGGAACTTGAAATAATTGACATGAAAGTAGAACTTCAAAACGAGAAGGGTGAAGAACCACTTAAAAATTCGGCAGCCTAACGGCGCCACTTAAAACTTCAAAATACTGAATTGAAGCGATCAAATGGGGTCTCTCATCATATGATCATAAAATATCAGTATGATAAATTTAGAGATCATACCCCAACATAATAAAAAGGAACTTGAAATACTTTACATGAAAATAGATCTTGAAAAATGAGAAGGGAGAAAGAATCCGTTACAAAAATTTCGGCAGCCTAACGGCGCCACTTAAAACTTCATAAAACGAAATAATGAGAGTAAGAGGGGATCTATCATTATATGAAAATAAAAAGGGCAGTAAGAGGAGTATAAAAGAACATCCTCCAACATAAGAACATGTATCATAAAAGGAATGACATAAAAGAGATTACTTGAAATGAAAGAGAGAGGTCAGATCCCTTACCTTAAAACGTAACTCTTAAAACTCAAAGGTTTGGACCTTGAGGGCTTGGGGAAACCTTGGGAGGACTCCTTGGGAGGTAATGAGACCATAACTTCGTTGGGGGAAGAGTGGGGAGTCAAATGGATGAGAGGAGGGCTTGGTATTTATAGGGAAAGTGAGGGGACAAGGCATTAATGGCCAAAGGACACCTCACATGTGCTTTTCTCAAACCCATGTGCTCTCCCTTGGCATTTATCATGGAGTTAGGCCACATGGGCCCCCCCAAAAAATAATTCATCACCCTTGGCCGGCCAACCCTTAAAATAACTCATGACATCATCATGACACAGCTATGATGTCATTAAACATACCGAAACCCTAAAACTGCATTTTTACTATTCACTGAAAATTCAACTTTCTCAGAAAGATCCCAAAATTTCACCATAATCAAATATCAACGCTCTGATTACAAATATGAACTCCATTTTATAAAAATAATTTTCTAAATATTTTTAATTTAATTTCTAAATAAAAACACTATTCACCGAAAATTCGTTTTTTCAGAAAAAACCCCAAAAATTACCATAGCATAATATCGGTGCTCTGAGTTCAAAAATGAAATCTATTTTATAAAAATAATTTTTTAAATATTTTTAACTAAATTTTTAATTAAAAAACACTATTCACCCGAAAAAAACTAATACTTGAATAATAATTTATGAAACCATTATTTAACCATTTTATTGAATCACATTACTTAATCAAGGTGCCTAGATTATTTTAAAACTTTCTTTAAGTTAGATTACTAATCCATTTGGTCATATTACTAATCCTAATCATAAAATCACTATTCATAATTTACTATTCATCAAAAATCAAGTTGATCTTATTAGACTCCAAATTTCGTACTGAACATAATTGTAGAAGACCATTTTTTGAAAATCATTACACATTTTAAGTTATTTAAGGTTTACATAAACATTTTTTTTCAAAATATTCTTTTGAAAATTCATCAAAAATATGCATACTATTTTTATCCCGTCATTTGAAAATTCATAAACTTCATCATAAGCAGAAATACCAATTTTTATTTAAAACAAGGATTACACAAGGCAGTTACGGTCTCGTTACATAGCCCCTTATAATACCAGTATAGGACCTAAGAGTAAGGTGTGCTAGGGTGATAGAATCTTGGGGCGGCTCGGTCAACATTGCCCAAGTAGTAATTTCTATCAGTTTGAACTTCTCGCGAAGGCGATTCCGTTCTTGCTTCACATGATGAAGTTGGGCTTGGGTTTGGTCAAGAGCAAAGCCCAATGGTGCTACCTCCTTCCCAAGCTCTGTTAGATGGGCTTCGATCGGTCCAAGACTACTAGGTGAGGCCATCAAATCTTCTTTCTATAATAATCAACCAAGATTACTTATATATAGAGACAATAATCAAAACATTTTGTTCACAGCGGTCATATTGACCGATGGTCATATAACAGTCAAAACCCAATGGTCTCATTCTAATTATAATCATGTTTATCAAATAAAACATTTTTTGAGTATAAAAATAACACATAAAATTAGGAAACAATATTTATTTAAAATTCCAGGTCGTTACAGTAATACCTTGGTGTTATTCTTCTGTGTGGCGTAACTATGTGGTACTTGCCTTTGTGGTTTTCCTTCCTTTGTGAAATAGTTGACCTTTGGGATTTTGGGATGGACCCTGTGTTTCCTCATGATTGAGATGGGTATACTTGATAACATAGGTATATGTATGGGCATATACTTAAGTAGGGTTGATAGTTGAATTTATAATTTGAGGTTTATCCTTTGTAGATTTTGTGAGACCTTGAGGGTATCAGGGTCCATACTGAGTATTGTTATACTCACCACTACACGAGATATACCTGCATATTGTTGGGTTTGGTGGAGACGATGAACAACGTTGATCGATACTGAGGGTACCAGAACTGGACGGAGCCTAGAGGTAGACCATACGATGATTCGGTACACAAAGGAGGCAGACGAACATGGAGTGCTAAGGAGGTGATCTGTACCTACCCTTCAGGTAGGAACCTCGATGGATGACCCCGTAGCTGTATTCCTTTTAGCTCCAGTTTACTTATACTTTCAGTTTCTTGAAATTTCCAGTTGGGATTATATTTTGGATCCTTTTTATTACTCAGTTTTCTTGAGTTTGTATCTTGTTGTGTGCTTTGTTGGGTGTCTTTACAGTTTATAAAGGCAATTCCTTCCCAGTTTTAGGAAATACGCCTTCGGTGCTAGTCTCCAACCCCTAGCCTATGGAAGGTAGGCTTGGGGTAGTCACTACACAAGCCCCAGGGGATGGGTTGTGATATTTCAAGGATATAGTTTATTTCATTTTATAGTGTACCATGTTTTATTATCTTTTCCTAATGTATTATGGGTATCATAAATGTAATCTGGTCTTCCAAGACTACTAAACTAAGTGGTCTTTTGGGATTTGGTTCCTTGTAATCCTACCAATGTAAAAAAATAATGCACCGAATCTAGGATTCTGGGGCCAGGGTATTACAATTTTAATTTTCCCTTTTTAGTTTGCTTCTTAAAAGGAGATCCCAATGTTGGTAATGTATAGTTCCATCATATGAAGTCAGTTTTCGATTTTTGGGATCATTTTTGGTATCTAGAGATAAATTCAGTGTGGTGGGTCATGTTGAATCTATTTATTTCAATGAAATGCTTACAGGGGTGGTGAGACAAGTACAAGCTAGTTCTCCTAGAATTTATCCAATCATAGTGGGTCTCTAGTGTGTAGATCACATGTATGGGTTTCTGATTGTCAAATATTTGGTGGAAGTACTGAGGGAGGTGATGAAATATCATAAATCAAATTTGGCGTCTTTCTTCAGACAAGATAAACTACCATTGGATTTATTCAAAAACTTTTTTTCTTCTTAGGGTCTCAATTATCAAGCTATGATATCAGTTTTATCTATGTTTTCATTTTTAATTAAATTGCTCTCATGGGATGAATTTTAGGGATTAGTCAAGGGATGAGAGAAACTGTGGTTCCTGGAGCATCTCACTTTCTTAATGGTCTTAGGATACTCACCACGAGAAGTAATTAAGCTTGGAGGCAGAGTGGGTCAAGTTTTCAAGGATACCTCTACCTCTTTAGAATCTGGCATATATGCATCATATGGGTAATGTTCTTAGGAGGTTCTTATTCATGGATGGTTAGACATATTGTATGTATTCAACAAATTCTCCCTATTTTTTTTGCCAAAACAGACATGAAATTGAAGTTTTTTTTCCAAAGTACTCCTCAGGGGCGATGAGGGTTCCTCATTTTGGAAAGGGTGTTTTACCAAGAGACACCTTAGTTTTTTACTCAATTATTCTAGAAGGATAAATCAATGTATTTCTAGTGGTATAGGAATCAACCTAGATTTTGTTTCTGAGGTGGTATCTTCTTTGGTTCGTAGATTGGTGGACCTGTCTGTGGGTGATTCTAAAATAGTGATAATTTAGTGTATACCAGTGGATCATGTGGATGGTTACGACATTTTGGATCCCTAGGAGGAGGTATTTATAGAGTTAGGATCACTGGAGATGTTATAGGTAGCTCATATTTCCAGGCATGGGATTCCTTGTGATCTATAAAATTCAAATATAGACAACTTGTTTCTTGTGACCTATTTTTAGTTGAAAAAATTTAATGCTCTATCAGAATTGGTGTAGGAATTTTATGTAGACCAATAGAATATGGGGTTTATTCCCATACATGATTCAATTGGTTCCTTGAAAGCGGTGGTGTGTCCTTATAATGATCTAGTTGAGTTTCATAACCCATCAGTGGTCGGTTCGAGTTCATAGAGGCAAGATCCCAGTTCTTTTAATGGGATGGTGAATAAGGTCATTTTGAGTGAAGTTATTATAGTATGATTACTGATAGTGGGTGTGAGGGTTTTAATAATATAAGTTGTTTTGGATGATCATTATATGTTTTAAGCTTCTATAGTGAATACTTCATCATCTAGAAATTCCTTTATCGAGTATTTAGTGGATCCACGAGGTGACCTGGTGTGTTTCCCAAACCATTTCACAGTTTTAGAGGAATCATAAAATTCTGAGGAAGTCCTGGAAACACCTAGGCACAAGGGGGAATCTATTAGGAAGGTATGTATGATTCCAATGGACTGCGGGCCAATAATGTATGCATGAGGTAATGAAGTAAGCTTTTTCAACATGGGGTGAATATGAGCACTCCCTTAGGATGAAAAGTGATCACCCATGTTCAACAATGAAACATATCATGGTTTGGAATATAAGAGGCTTGGGTGTGAGGGATAAAATCACTTGCATATTTAATGAAGTTTATAGTTTATAGGTATCTATTATTGCAATTATTAAACCAAAAAAGAGTTGATCGTATTCACATCTTTTTAAAAAAAATCTATTTTATGGATTCCTTGAAATTTAGTTCATGGAAATAGTATATTTGGACTTTCTAGGAGAAACACATTAATGTGGGTTATATAGATTCCTCCTCAGAACATGTTTCTACAATAGTTAATGTGGGGGGAACCAAATATATTTTTACTTTTTTATATGAAAATTGTAATTCCAATGAATGGAAATAATTGTGCCCCAAACAACGCAAATTCCAGTCAATGAACTAGAAATAGTTTTTTAATGTTGATTTTATCACAATTACGGATGATAGAGATAAAAAAGCAGGAATGTTTTTTTCTAACATTCCCATTTTGGACTTTAGATCATTTATGGGATTTTAGGGGCTGATTGATCTCTAATTTAGAAGTAAAAAATTGACCTGGTGTAATGGAAGGATAGGAAGCAGAAATATCTAGAGTTGATTAAATTAGTGTATTAGAAATCTTCAATGATTGGTTTCTTTCCCACATAAATCAGTTAACCATATTACTAGAACATTGTACAGAAAATCTCTATCGATTGAAAATATCAAGAGGGAGAAAAGAAGTATAGAATGAATCATTTATTCTAGTATCTAGTTGAGAGAGGAATATTTCATGAAAATGATTAGTAACTCCAAGAATCAACCATTTGATCAGTATTATTGGGTAGGATTTTCAACCCATCTTAAGCGTCTAAGAAACGAGCTTTAGGAATAGATTGGGAGAAGATATAATTGTGATACCAGTTTGGGAATAATTCAAGATGATATTAAATGACTTGAGATGAGGCTTTAATAGTATTGGGATGATGAAATTTTTGTTGTCTTGAATGTTAATAAAATTCAATTAGATGAGAAAATGCTATAATTGGAGAGTGTGTGTATGGAGAAATCATGGGAAACTTGGTTTAGGGAGGGAGATAAAAACTTGAAATTTTTTTAGGCTTACATCAAGGAAAGGAAGGGGTTGTAAAAACCCAGTTTTTTCTATTAGGTATGGATCTTTTTAATTTCCAATTTAATCTCTTGTAATGTTCTCTTTTATATTATAACCTATTGTCGGGCCCATGGGATGGTTAGGTTGTTTTTGGAAAATAAGGAAGAAGGTGATGATGGATTCCTACAGGATAAATACATGACATGTAATGGCCTAGGCAAGAAGGTTCTTGATGTGTAAATGGATTTTCCTAGAAGGGTAATCCCAAGAATTACATGATGTGTAAAACATTTACACTCCATGTAAATATAGAAAATGATTTTAAATGGGTATACACATTTTATTTTTCCTCACACCACTTTTAATTCTTTCTCTCCCATGCACAGAGGGTCCACCATTTGAGCTCCCTTGAATCCCTAAGATAGTTTATTGGAACTTTCAATCCAACCTCCATTTTGTGATCTGTCTTTCACATTGGATAGCCACCAGTAAGATCACTATTCATATTGTTATTTTTTTCATTTGTATTTCTCTCAAAGACACTATCTTTATGAAGGATTATATTCCCTATTTTTAGGGTGTTGTTCAGTTCTTCCTTTTTCATTATATCTAGGACAAACTAATAGATGATACTAGAAAAGGAGAGTTCTATAGGATCTATTTAGATGGTCTATGAATTATCTTTCAAAGTATCACAATTTCATAAACCACCATCATTGTGTGTATGATGGTTCAATAAGGTGTTTCTTATTTTATTCATATTCTAAACTTACAATCATCATTCCCAAATTACAGATCCTTGTTCATAATTGTTCTTTGTTTAATTGGTGGTTATGACCTCAATTCCATTCACCCCAAGTAGGGTGTGCTCTTTATTTTACCTTTAATGGATTTTTATGAATATATTCACCACCATTTGAGTGTTCTATAACTTAGACTTGATAAAGGTAAGTGTTTTAATTAAAATAATTAATTGTTAATATATTTCACATGTATAGTTATCAATTTAACCATTTAAGGTATGTGTTCCAATAAATTAATGAACTATTAAAATTTTAAATGGTAAGTATATTTATAGACATCCCTTGGCCAAGTTAAATATAATTGAATTGTATATGGTTACATTTACTTTTCTTGCCTTATCATGACTATGAAAGGTAAAGGAATGGACTTAATAAATCAATATGTAATGAAATTAATTTATAGTTTCATGTCCTTGTTATACCTTGTCATATTAATGAAAATTAATGGAATGAACCAATTGAATAATTAAAAGGAATGATTATTACATAGACTTAAATAAATAATGAATTATGTATAAGGTTACTATTTCATATTTAATGTTTTATCTTTATAAGAGTGGATTGACTTGATCTAGTCTTAGATTCCCAAGGGAATTCCTTGAGCACCCTGAGCACACCATTCCAATTTGAGGAGATGGTTTCTAAGGGAGATGACCACTCTAGAACATGGTCCTTATCTACTAGAGGATTCTCAACAAGATGTTTTAGGACCTATTAACTATATTTTAATATTAATGGGATGACTTGGATACACTTATTAGGTCTATATTGATGTCTTCATACATGTGGTTCCATGGATTCACCATATTGGGCCCATTCATGGCCCATTCATGTGTAGCCCATGATTACCTTATATGAGTTCCTTAGATGCTGTTAGAATCATTTATAGTGGAATTATTTGGGTGATACCTATTGGATTACATTCAGAACCCTTATTTCTATAATGCATGTTATTACTGAGTTGGCTCAACTCATGAGGTCAAGGATTCCTTGATTTCTCCTTGGATCCTCTTTCATTATTATCATCATTATGGGATGCCTTGGTTGCACCTTGTATCATCATACATTACCTATATCATATACATTATGATTGAAATTTACCATAAATTGGAACATAATTAATTAAATGATACATGTTCAGACACCAGATGAGGATGAAATAGGTCTGGGATGTTTATATTATACAACATATTTACTTTTATATATACCTGCACACTGTTTCCTTTTATATTCGTAGTATGGATGGTATAGTCACCATTGGTGGTGGCCTAATGAGATTTATCTCACACCCTATCCAGGCCTACATTGGTACCCAAAAAGATTATATGTATTCATGTGTTGATAAGGGGAAGCATCCCATTTTGGGCACCTAACTTTCTTTCTTATTATAGGATGGGTGGTTAGTAGCAGATGATTGAGCAAGAGGGTGGGATGCTTAGATTTCTTTTTTCTTTTTTGATTGTTTTGTATTGCTTGTATTGCATGTTTCCATTTATACATTTTTTCTAGTTTTGTAGAGACATGACATGACAATATGATTTTGTATATGATTTATTTCCTAGGCTTCGATTATTATTTTATACTTGGATTTTAATCTTTATTTCCGTAACTTATCCTTTATTGTAGTACTTTTCTATTTATCTATTATTATATCTCTACTTTTACACACTCTAAGATGATGAAATGGTCTCCCCATGGAAACAACCTAGCTATATTTGCAAGTTGGTAGCCACTAGAATACGAGGAGGCATGCTTGTGTCCATGTGGCCCACCGACTTGGGGAACCTCTGAGTGGAACCCATGTCAATACATCACAAAGTAGTTTTAGCAGTTTTCCTTTTTTATTTTTTGAAAAATATGTATAGGATATTATAACATTTTTGGAACATTTTTCTAATCCATGCCTTAGAGTAGCTGACCCATGTTCAGGGTAAATACCATGTTTCTTAGGGATAAGAAATTTAGGTTTTGCATTTTTATTATTATAATTGATATACTTTCACCATGGGTGATGTACTTGAATTGTGGTATTTGATATGCTTTATGGATATTTTACCTTGTCCTGGTACGATAAGGATCATTGTTACCTGCATCATTTTAGGCAGTTAGAATTCACCTACCATGCATATACCATTCCATATAGGTGAATTTGACTTCTTTCATTACTTGTGTTTCCTAATATTTTTGTGTGATCCATGGTTGTTATATATTATTGTACTAGTATAATTTTACAACAAGGTAGATAATTGGGTATTTAAAGTGCCATCATCAATATAAATATTGTTTTCTTTTATTGGTTGATGGTGGCATCTTAAATACATAGTTTCTACCCATATCATTTATTTACCTATGGTTAGATGAGATAGTCTTTGGATATGATTAAGTGACTACTAGTTTAAATCCATGAGGTGTATTGGCCCTCATGAATTAGAATGGGTAATTAACCGAGTCGATCCATTGTACGTCACTCACTACATTCTAAGACCGAATTTAAGATAGCTAATTGAAAACTAAATGGGTGTCACATTTAGTTATAAAGTGTATGTGACTTTATTAGTTAGGAATGATAATAAATTTAATCAAACCTTGATATATGTATAAAATAAAATAAAAAATTAAAATGATAATTTTGACTTATAAAATAAAAAGATTTCCAGTAAATGAAGAGGCAATGTGAAGTTGACCCTTCACCTGCTAGAACCTCTGTAAATTAAATTCAAACACATAAAAATACCATGTTCTTCTAAGTGTATATTTGGGATATAATACCTTTGGTACTGATACCTTATTCTTATTATATTATTCTTCTAGTTATTCTATCAATTTTAAAATATTGTTATGAGGTGTGTACTTCGCATATGTAGATTTATGCCACCAAATCATCCTCGTGTCATGCACCAAGAGGGTGGATATGACCATGCTTTAGTTATGGCCTGTCCTGAGCCGCCATTCATTCTGCCATGAGTTCAAATTGAGGAACTTTGTATTATAACCGAACTTGGCACTAATGCTCAGCTTTGAGAGAGTTTACAATGTCTGATTCAATCATCGCAATGTGTTCTAAAACCTGCATCTACTATGGCTGACCTGAATCATGTTTTACATCAAAATAATCCTCCCATATTCTCATGGGATGTAGATCCACAAGTTTCCAAGTCTTGTTTGGAGGTCATTATTTATATATTCGATCATATAGAGATTTCTCTACAGAAGAGTGTCACGCTTTCCAACTACATATTGCGTGATTAATCCATGAATTGGTTGGATGTGATTACTCAGGATAGTCTTCACCATAGAATAGTCTAGTAAGACTTATATATCATATTTTATGATTACTTTTCCCCCATACACTGACAGATGACCGAGCATGAGAGTTCATGAACCTAGGGCAGGTTTCTATAATTTTATGGACTATTTTTAATGTTTTAAGATGTTTCATTTCATTGAAGTACATCTATCTTGTGATGAGACATCGCGGGCACAACTATTAACGATGGGATCAAGTATTCCATACTCTCATAGGTGAATGTTTTTCACCTACCTACATTTTTATGAAATCATAAATAAAGCTCTTATCACTAAGGACAACCATAGAGAAGTCAATAGTATGGACACAAATGTTTAGTGTTAAGACCTAGAAATGATTCTTCTGGTAGTAGGAAGTGAAACCTCAAGGTTTCTCATTAGGGAAGTGGTGGATAGATTATCCAAACTGGAAGATCTGTTATATTCCATCATTATGGAAGGTAGGGGAATTTGAAGCCTAAGTGTGATAGAGACCCTATGGGGTTCCCTGATTTCAATCAAATGGGGAATATTCAGTGATTCTATCAGACATTTCTATCCATTTCTAGTGGAAGAGGGTCCGCAACAACTCCACCTTTAGGAGAGGTATCATTTATTACATTTCAGGCATAGAGTTGAAGTAGCACTAAAGGGATATTCTAAGGGGAGGTCATGATTGGGGTAGCCTAACTTCTGATTATTAGCATCAGAAAAGTGAACTTTCTCATGGTATTCCAGCTGTAGCATAAGTCCATTGACCATGTTAGTTTCATGCATTATAACTGATACCTGAGTATTAGAGTTTAGTACCTTATATAAAACGTGTTAATTTTATAATAGCCTCAACTATTGTATCTTCTCTATTCAATATAGGTTCTTCTCATTCCTTTATCTCCTTATCGGCTGTTGAAAGTCTCAGGCTTGAAATTCATAACTACTTTGGTGTGATGACCCTAGACACACCATTGGGAGTGTGGTTAGAGTGAATACACTATTGAAGGGACTAACCCTTGAGGTAGAAAGTTATCCATTCTTATGGGACCTCTTCATACTCAAGATTAATGGTTTTGATGTCATTCTATGAATGAATTTTTTTCCATATCAATCTTATTAGGAATACTATCTCTACAGGGTGTTTTTTACATCACAATATGTTTTCAGTTATATTAACAAGGGTTAGTGGAATGTCTTGGTCGGTAGAGCTGGACTATAGAATCATGGTCTAGGTGGAGTGACCACACAGATTACTAGTATTTTTATGGAAGAATATGGAATATATCTGATTTATTTTCCTCCCATAGTAGATAATTTTAGGGATGACTTTATTGATGATTTTTCTAGATTAACTCCCGAGAGAGATGTAGATTTTATGATTGATCTTATTCTAGGAGATGCCCTAGTGTCCATTCCTCCATATAGGATGAAACCTAAAGAGCTCTATGATCTTAATAGATAGTTGGAAGAATTAGAGTTTAAAGTTTCTATCCGACCCATTAATTCTTATAGGGGTTCACCCATTCTTTTCGCCATGAAGGTTGATTGAAACCTTAGGCATTGTGTGGATTACCGATAGTTGAACCATCTTGTGGTTAAGAACAGGTATCCACTTCCTCGAGTAGATGATCTATTTGGCCAGGTTTGAGGAGCTAGCATCGAAGATCAACCTAGGATAGAGCTATCATCATCTGGAAGTTAGGCCTTCAAATATACCATATATAACTTTCCTTATTTCATAAAATTTATATGAGTATCTTTTTATGCTGTTCAGTCTTACGAATGTGCCCTCCATTTTCATGGCCTTGATGAATTGGGTTTTCCGCCTCTCTATGGATTCATTTTTCTTGGTCATTGTGGATGAAAACTTTGTATATTCTCATACTCCCAACTAAACATTTTGAGATATTTTTGAATAATCTAAGAGATAATCAGATATATGTTAAGCTTTTTAAGGGACACTTTTAGGTAAAAAAAGTTCTCTTATTGGGTAATATTATCTCAGAATCAAGAGTATGTATTGACCCAAATAAGGTGAGTGATGTGGTTTCCTAGGAGAATCCCTATAACATGTTCAATATATAGAGTTTCTTGGGTATGGATGGATATTATAAGTGTTACCTACAGGTATTATAATTAATTTATGAGCCTATTAATGGTATTACAAAGAAGGGTGTGAAGTTTTTATAGTTAGAAGCCTGTGAGAAACCTTTTCTGAAGCTGAAATGAAGGCTTATTTTGGCACTGATTCTGATTCTGGTAGAGTCTATCAGAGGCAATACTATGTTTTGTGATGAATAAGGCTTTAGATTAGGATATGTGCTGATGTAGGAGGATATAATCATTGTGTAAAAATCATGATTGTGCAGGCCTCCGGAGAGGAATTACCCAAATCATGAACTTGAGCTAGCTGCTGTTGTTCATGCCTTATATTACTGGAGACACTATCTAATCGGTGAGTTCTTTTTGGTGTATAAGGAACAAAATATCCCCAAATATATATTTACAGAGCATGAGTTTAATCTTATATAGGGAATTTGGGTAGAATACCTTTATTATTTTTAATTCTTCTTCACTATACACCTTTAAAGAGAAATGTTGTGGATGATGCGCTTATCCAAAACACTAAGGCATAGGCTATACAGAGATACAATGATGAATGGAAATTTATGGTACTCTTACTCGAGCTCCATATAGATTTTTATGAGAGTCACGATAATCCTTATATTACATCCTTGGTAGTTACCACTTATCTCATTGATAAGGTGAGGATAAGGAAATCTTCAGATCCTGAAACCTTATATCTCGAGGAGAGTATTTTAGGTGAGGAACTACTTGTGAATTGATCTGTTGATGGAGATGATATCCTAGGTGTGAATGTTTGTATATGGTTTACTAAAAATATGATAGAGGCACTGATATGAGAATCCCACACTTCTCAGTGGTTAGTTCATCCAGGAATCTCCAAGATGTATCGAGATATGAAACACTAGTATTGGTAGCCTAGGATTAAATGTTAGATTGTAGTTTTTACCACTTGGTGTTCCACCTATCAATAGGTAAATTTAGATAAACAGTGACCTACTTAATTAATATATCCATCACCAGTAACCTAATGTAAATGGTAAGATGATGCGATGGATTTTGTAGTTGGATTACTGAGGTCACCTCGAGGTAGTGTTGTGGTTTGGGTAGTCATGGATCAACTGAACAAAGTGTCCCACTTCCTTCCTATATGTAAGACTTCATCAATTGATGATATGTTAATAATGTATGTTTGTGAGATCATAAGGATACACAGGGTCCCTTGTACTATCATTTCAGATTGGGATTCACTTTTAATATCAATGTTTTGGAGAGGGTTGTAGAGAGTTATGGGTAAAAAGGTTCTTATGATCACAACTTTTCACATTCAATACAATTACATGTTATAATTCATGATACATGTGCTAGAGGATATTATTCAATAATTCGTCCTTGATTTTGGTGATTATTTGGATAATCATATACCCCTAATCATGTTTTCATATAAATAATATATTTCACGAGATGATTCAGATGGATCGATATAAGACAATGTATGGTAGGCCATTTTGATGAGCCCAATGTAGGTTAGAGGTAGGAGGGGGAGTGCTACTAGGTTCTCATCTTGTACAAGAGACTTTAGAATAAGTTTATCTGGCCCAGAAGCCTATGTATATTTATCCCCCCAGAAATAAATATTATACTAATTTCTATTAATGACCTATAGAGTTCAAGATTAGGGTTCATGTTTTCCTATGGCTATCACCTAGAATTTGGAATAAATGGATACAAAGGAAAGGGAAGCTTTCACCTCACTATTCTGGGCCATTTGAGATTCTGGATAGTGTCAGGACTGTAGCATATCTGTTGTTATTACCTTATAGGTACCATGCCACACACAACATCCTCCATGTTTCAAAGTTATGTCGTTACCATGCTGACCTGTCTCATACTTTTGATCCCAAGTATGTTTAGTTAGAGGATGACGATTCATTTGAGAACTAGACCATTTGGATCATTGAATAGAGACCGAAGGTTCTCTAGGGATGACCTATCTCTATAATATGGATTCTATGACTGCATGGTCATGTACAAGATGAGACTTGGGAGTGGGAGGCTGACGTACATTCTTAGTGGCCAGAGTTGTTCTCAGACAATAATTCACCTTCATTGGAAGATATCTTAAGTATGAGTTATTTTAAGTGGGGAAGACTGTAAGAACTCAATTTTTCCTATTAGGTATGGATCCTTTTAATTTACAATTCAAGATCTTGTAAACATCTATTTTGGATTATACCCTAAAGCTAAGATCATGGTCTAGTTAGGTTGTTTTGGGAAAAAATAAGTAGGGATGAAGGCTGCATGCAGGTAAAATACATGTCGTGTATTTGTAATACATTGTGTGTATTAAAAACAAAGCATGTAATGTCCTGGGAAATCTGGTTTGTGCTATGAAAAGGACTTTTACCAGAAGGGGAATAATGAACATTATATGATTTTTAAACCATTTACATTTCATGGAATTTTTGAGAAATGTTTTTAAAGGAGAGGACCCATTTTATTTTTCCTCACCCCACTTTTCCTTCTTTCTGTCCCACCCACAAGAGGCCCACCCTTTAATCTCCCATGAATCCATAAGCTAGGTTCTTGGATATACTTTTGTTACAACCTCTATTTCAAGATCTGCCTGTCATATTGGATAGACACCAGTAAGGTCTCTATTCATCTTCTGCCTTTTTTTGTTTGTCTTTCTCTTGAGAATGCTATCTTAATACAGTCTCATATTCCCTATTTTAGGGAATTAATCCATTATTCCATTTTATTTGTATCCTAAACAAAAATATGGGCCAATATTAGATGAGTAAAATTCTATAGGATTGAGGTAGGTGGTCGATGGCTTATCCCTCAAAGTATCATCATTTTGTAATATCTCATCATTGTATGCAAGATAGTTGCACTAATAATTTCTTATTTAATTAATATTACATGCTTATAATAATCACAATCTTATTCTAGAGACTTTTTAATAATTTTTATTTGTTCCATTGAAGGTTATGATCTGAGATTCTTTCACCCCAAATAGGGAATGATTTCTATTATGACATTAGTGGTTTATTATGACTATTTATGCCACCATTCTGGTGTGCTATGACTTGTCTATGATAAGGTCTAGTGTTTTAATTAAAAGAATAAATTTTTGGTATCTTTCACATGTATATTTATCACTTGAAACCTATAAGGTAAATGTTCTGATTAATTAAAAAACCATTAAAATGTTAAAAGGAATGTATACTTATTGATATCACTTCTCCAAGATAGATATTATTGAATTTAATATGGTTTCAAGCCCTTATCCCACCTTTTCATGCTTATAAAAGGAAAAAATAAATCTAATAAATGAATATAGAATCAAATTAAAAAATGTTTTCTTGTTCTTGTTATACCTTATGAAAATAATGAAAGGTAATGGAACAAACTGATTAAAAAATTAAAATGAATGAGTATTACACATCCTTAAATGAATAATGAATTATGAATAAGGCGCCTATTAAATACAAACCTTTTTGTCTTTATAAGAGTGTTAATAGTTGAGCTATCCTTAGATTCATAAGGTAATTACTTGAGCACTCAGAGGAGACCATTCTGATTTAAAGACCCAGTTTTTAAGAGAGATACCCACCTTGGAACATGTCCCTTGTCTATGAGATGATGCTCAACATGACATTGTAGGATCCCTTCACTATCATTCTAGATTATTAGGATGAATTTGAAACACTCATTGGATCTATTTTGATGTATTCAGACACATAGAACCATGGATTCACCCCATTGGTCATAGTCATTATTATCCCATGCTTACATTGGAAAAGATCCTTAGACGTGGTTAGAATCATTTACAGTGTAATTACTTTAGATATCCCTCGTTATTACACTCAAACCCCTTATTTTTTTGACTACATGTTATTAATGAGTTGGATTGACACATGAGGTCAAGGATTCCTTGGTTTCACCTTAGATATTATTTCATTATTATCATTATTGTGTGATTCCTGGGTTGAACATTGGATCCACTTACATTACCAATATCACATAAAGTACTATTGAAACATATCATAAAATGGAACATAATTAATTAAATGATACATGTTTTGACACCATTTGTTACATAAGTTGGTATGGGATGTTTATATTATAGAACTGATTTAATTTTATATATACTTAAACACTATTTTAGTTTATATTCACAAACTAGATTGTATAGACACCATTGTTGGCAACATATTGAAATTTATCTCACAACCTATCTGGGATTCCATTGATACCTCGGAATATTATATTAATATTGGTGTAGATAATGGGAAGCATCCAATTTTGGATACCTAACTTTCTTTATTTCATTAGGATGGGATTGTAATAGTAGATGACAGATCCAGAGCTTGAGATTCTGGGATAGTTTTTGACTTATTTTTGATTATTTTTTATAGTATGTATTACCTGATTCCATGTATAAATTTTTTCTAGTTTTTTACAGACGTGACAGGAAATTATCATTTTGTATATGATTCATCTTCCAAATTTTATTATTATAATCATCATGGATGTTTGTCTTTATTTATGTTACTTGACATTTATTATATTGCTTCAACTATTTATTTGTTATTATATAACCATTTTTTTCACTCTAAAATGATGGAATAGTCTCCCCATAGACACACCTTAGACCCTAGATGATAGTCAGTAGCCTCTATTGTATGGGGTGTCATGGTTTAGTTCATGGGTCCAATATCTCAGGGAACCTCTGAGTGGAACTTGGACCGAGATGTCGCAAGTGTCTTGGGAAATCAACTTAAGAGTCAAAATGGGTCCTATAATAATGATATGAAGTTGGAAAGTAATATGTCCATGGATCACATTTAGATTTTTTTTGAAGGATAAGAGAACTATAATGTTTTCAGTTTAGTGGTTGAAGAAGGAGAGGCTTACTCTATGCAGTGCATTCACATACACATAAAGGATGAGGATAATGAAAATATGGAACCCTTGCCTGATGAGATGGAGATTAAGGAAGACATGTTTAGTATGAAGTTTGAAATATCTCTAGGACTAGATATATTTCTAGGAAATTTCTATATGGGTTTTGGGGATATCATTAGATATCAGGATTGGGAGGCATTGTGGAACGTTTTTAGGGGGATCTTCTAATGGAAGTTTGGAAATCTAGAGTAGTTATTATTCTAAAAGAGAAACATCCTGAGGACATCAATCAATATTATCCAATATTCTCATGAAAATTTGTTTACAATATTATTTCTAGTATTATGAATAAGAAAATCAGGTGTATTGTTCTGAGAATTGTGCTGGAAGAGCAGTATGAATTCATTAAAGGGAGGAGTATTCAGCGTGTAGTGGGGATTACTCAAGTGATAGTTAATAGAGTTTTTAAGAAGACCCTGTGATATAATATTATCATTAAATATGATATTTAAAAGGTGTAATATAGAATTTAATGGGGTTATATTATAAATTAAATGAGGAAAATGTGATTTAATGAATGGGGTTGTGACTAGTTTTTTTTATGTTACTATTCCTCGTGGCTGTCCAATTACTTAATAGGGAAGAACTTTAGTTTTTCAAGACTGTGCATGGCCAGAGATAGAGTGATCCACATTTTCCTAATCTATTTATCATATCATAGGAATCACTCACAAAAAATATAATTTTTTTGGAGGGGTATATAAGGCCTTATAAGAATAGGTATGTAGATAATTTTATCTCTCATTTAATTTTTGATGATAAAATTATTTTCATTATAAATGGTATGTAGAAGTCTATTAGTATATGGAATAAAATTATGGAGAAATCTTGCAAGATAAGTGGGAAAATTATCAATTTATTGGAGAGTAATGTATATATCTCATACAATTTCTTGAACCGACGTAGCAAGGTCATTCAAAAAGGTTTGTGTTTGAAAAAGCATCAAATACCACTGGTGTATCAAGGTGCTTCGATTTCAAATGTTAGAATATTGAAGAGAATGATTGAAGGTATACTGATTTAAATTAGATGTCGAATATGAAATTGGAAAATAAATTTATATCATTTAGTGGACACATTAAATTGATCAACAATACGATATACTCCATGACTATATAGGTAAAATCAATTATCAAGGTTCTAAAAGGGACCCCTGATCCTTTGAAAAAAACTATGAAAAATTTAATCTGGTATGTGAATGATTCTAGGTGATATAAATGGATATCCAGGAAGAGATTTGTAATGCCGATAGACGAAGGAGGTATGAAACATCATGACATGTCTGAAGCCATGTGGTCCATATAGGAAAAATGGCATTGGATTTTATTGAAGGAAAATTCTATGGGAGAGGTTCATGAGAAAAAGGTGTGGAGAAAATGGGATGAGTGGGTTGATAATTCTAGGAATTAGTTGCGTCTCTCAATAAGTATGATCAAACTTTTAGAGGTTATGGTGGATAAAGTTCAGTGTGTGGTTGGGTGTGGATAGTGCATGTTTTAGAAGGAAAATTGGCTGGTGATCCCCTATTATTTCCTTTTTTCCCAATCTAAAATATTTCATCAAGGAAGCCTCAATTTTTCCCACATTTATTAGCATGATTATTTAGAATCAGTAATGATGTTTTTATAACATTATTTTGATCGATTATCCTGATATATTTTTCCTCTCTAAATCGTTGTCTGGGTGCATTAATGGAAGATATCTTCAAGATTTAATACATGTTAGATATGAGAATTATAAGTGGGTGAGGAAGATCTGATGAAAATGGATACCGGTAAATATTAATTTTATGATTTAGAAGATGAGGAATCGGTTACTAATGATGGATGATAATATATAAAATAAATGCATTTCTCTAGAATCTTGTTGTTGGTGTTACGTATCATTGTTCCATGAATCAATATGGAATATATTTTTCATAAGTTATTAGGCACTGAGAATATGGAATGTTATTAAAAGCTACATGAGAGTTATAGGCTGTGGGGATTCAATAATTTTGTTTTTGGAGTCTTGGTTCCAAGGGTCGATCAAAACACCGAGGAGGCCAATGCTAGATGCATGGGTTTACATGCCGCCTGTTGGGTCATATGGGAGTCAAGAAACAAATAAAGGGAGGGTATATATTACTCGAAGTTATTTATCTAGGCTTAGATAAAATATTTTGTGGTAGAATTGGGTTCTCTTCGGCCATACATATACTCTTTGGGTTCACTCAGGAAGATCCTTCCATGAGTGTTTATGAAAATAAGGGAAATTGAGAGAAGTAATAATTGGAAATGGGTGTGTTGGAATCCTACCATGAGTGGTCTAAAATTAAATATTGATTTATACTATATGGTAGAGAAAATTAGAGGTAGAGGGACTATATGAGATGACAAAGGTCCAGTCCTGTTGGGTTTTAGTGCCTTCTATGTAACATGAAACAATATTTGTGATGAATTAAGGGTGTTAATTCATAGGCTCTTGTTGTGCATATTATAAAACTATATTATTAAGGAAGTGCAAACTGATTCCAAAATGCTAGTATAGTTTCTAAAAGGGAAGAGTAATCCCTCATGAGAGTTGTATTATTTCATTAGGAAGGGCAGGATGATGCTTGATCCGGGTACAGAGGATAATTATACATAAAGAGAAAAAAACTTTTATATTGATACTTTAGATAGTAAAGGAGATCCAGGAGTGGAAATAATTTTATATTTTTATATAGACTCCCTACCAAATGATTGTAATCTCATTTCTAGGCTTTACACCCTTGGTCTCCATCACTTTTAACCACCAGGATTGTAATGGTGATTTTTTAAAAACAATAAAAATATAGTTTTCAGTCATTTGGTATTAGAGGAAAGGTATAGTTAACCTTTGGAAATTAAGATGAGAAATATTTAGAGAGATCACTAAAGATATTTCTAGTTATATGTCAAGGGATATTTCTAAGGACAATGATGTTCCCAGATCAGTGTGGGATCACTAATAGGGAGAGGGGTGAATCAATGATACCTTTTTAGTTTTACAAATTGTTTACATTAAATTAAAACTTTTTTTCTAGTTAAATCCTTAATCCACCCTTGTTTTGTCTCTCAGAATTGCCTTTAACAATTTTATAAATACCAAGAAATAGAACACAAGGGTTTATATTGTTTGGTGAAATTACCCAATCCTTGTCATGTTGGTTATTCACCTCAACACATATTCTCCACTATAATATTATAATCAATTACAATGGATGATAAAGAGTCACACTATATGTATGCTAAATAAACACATGAGTTTCTTTATACTACATAACATTGTGTTACCAGAATCAACAGTGGTATGCTCTAGAATCCTCCCAATAAACTTCTTCTTTTGAATCACACAAGACACTTCTTTCTCCTATCTTCAACCAAGAGGATTCATCCTAAATTCATTGATTTATCGACTATAGTATGATTTATTGAACTTCCCCCATTATATTTTTTTATCACAATTTCCCATGTACACATCATGAACTTTTTCAGCTTGCTGGTCTTTCTCTAAAATCTCTAATCATTGATGTTTGATGAGTTTCTTCCATAGAACTATACTCGGTAAAATTTTTCTTATGTTTGATGAAGTCCCGACCTTAGATAATTTGTGAAAGTGGTTGAAAAAAGTTCTTAAAGAATATTTATATGTAGGAATGATCTTTCACAATGTCAACTGAGTTTTACTTCATGAATTTTCAACTCAATTTCAATAAATACAATTCATGAATGCATAATGTATTTTCTGGTGCATATTGTAAACCCCATAACATATCGTATATATTTTATTTTAATTTTAGGTTCTAGATTAATGAAATATAAACTTATATATAACATCTTCTAATATTATTCAAGGATTAGATATCAAACCTAATGCATGTGTGATACACTACATGGAATTCTCACCTGTGCAAACCCTTGCACAAAAGAATCCATTCTTTATTATTTTATGTGAAAATCAAATTTTATTTATTCTATTTGAGTCAAGAATAATTACTCAACCTACCTTCTTCTTCAATATGTTTATCTCATCCAACCAAATCTTATTCATGGATGCATGAATGAGTTTCATTCACTATTTTTCCACTTCACACTACACTTCATAGTTTCATGAGATGCATATGACCTGTCCATAGTTATAAAAAGAACATGATATATCAAAAGATATAAGATCACTTGTGTTTATTTCTACCCTCATGTATGGATTTATTAACAGTAGATTCGTGTGACCAATAATGGATCACATGATTTTCTCCCTTCAAGAACACAACCTCTATGTATGTGCTTCACAATATCACAAAGCTCTTCACTTAAGATCTTCTCATGACAAGAGATGTTGTCTATGGGTTCTCCTTAACATCCTTCATGTAATCAAGAGATACTACATGGTATATACTTTACATGAAACCTTATTTATACATTAGTTCCTTCAAAAATTACACCTCAAGACCTAGATAGATCATGAGTTTCTTCTTTGCAATACAATGGTTGTCCATGGTATCCTTCGCATAAAAAAAGTATTTCTATGGGTGTCTCCTTCTCATAACAGTGGATTTTCTATGGGGTCTTCTTTATGTGATTGGATCATGAATACTTATCTTTACTTCAATGAATGAATCTAGAGAGTTCTCTATTTTCATGAGAGATATAACAAAATACCAAATTGTAGCATCACTAACTCTCAGTCAATCCTCAGTTCATATAGGTGATTTTACACCACCTATCTCTATGTTTTAAGGCATTCTAAGTGATCATTCAAATTCTAAAGGATCTTGACATATCTTATTTAACTTCTAATCCTTTTTCCTGCTTTATTCGTTTCTATAATGATCATGTGATCACATGATAGATTCTAATGATCACTTCATTGATCATGTGACTCCCCTATGGATAGACACTTCAAAAATTTCATGATAATACCAAATTATTCATGTTAAAATATCTATAAAGAGAGAAGGTTCAGTCGGTTAATGATTCATTATTATTTACGTGATGGATTCTATGTTCATGTGATGTAATAGTGATCATATATTTTTCATGTGATGTATTATCATGATATTTATATATCTGTTAGTATGTGGCTATGAGATCCATTGAATATCATGTGATGAAGTCTTGTGCTGCCTCTTCTTCTTTCGACATCTTCATGTGATGCATTCTGTTATTCAAATATTTAAAATTCACAAAATAAGAATTTAATGCAAGACTTTGGTTCATTCTACATTTTCTTAATTTCTTGGCTTGATAACACATGATGGATGGTTGTATCTAGCTCACAATGAATGAAACCACATAGAGGTGTTGAAGATGATAGGATTATTAGAATATAAACTACACATGATCCAATTGATGATGAAGATTAATCTGATTGAAAAAACCTCATTATTTCTATATTTTTAGTGGATGGGTGAATAATGCATGAAATCCCACATCCTACATCAATGTATCTAAGTGACCTTGACCCACTTTATAATAAAACTAGTGTACACACACTATTCGAGCAAGCTATGGGGGATCCTCACATGACACACTATTCACACACCACAGATTTAGCTTCGCATGCTTTTAGACCAACATCTACACCTTCTTGGAATGCTCTCTAGAGGACTTATATAAGGTCCTCATGAAATATATGGGCACTATACCTTCCCACATTCCTATTCCACCCACGTGATAGCCGAAGCTAACTCCCTTGGGTATAGTTGACCACTAGTTCCCATAAAGCCTTGGTCAAGCATGAACTAGGATAGTTAGTGGGTTGGGCTTTATTATTAATTAGGCAACCACTTATCAGAACACAATTAGAGAAATTATATATAAAAATAAAATACAAATCCTTTTTCAAATATATCCCTCAAGTATTCTAAAAGAAATAAATGTATTAATATATTGTTTCACGACCTTATTCACATACTCATCATAATATAATAAGAGATATCGTAGGGTCTTCTAATTCTTCATCATTTTATAAAACAATGTGTCCTTATTAACACATGTATTTGAAATTAATAATAGTCCAATAATCATCACATTAAAAAATGGAAAATATCATGAGCATGATATCAGATTCCATCAAGTGAATCCATAATAATTTTCAAAGAATCAACACTTCATGCACCAAAACATATTGAATTGTTGACCCAAAATGAAACCTAGGATCAATAATCTACCATTTTTATTTTTTTTAAATATCGACACATTTTATTAAAGTAATTATGTGATGAAAACATTCCCCCCTTATTGGAAATCAAATTCAATGTGTATGTGGGGTATTCTCAAAGAATCTTTCTTCTAAAAAATAAATTATACTATTAAAAGATTATTTATTGAACACTTTCGAGAGAGGGATGATATCACATTTTTCTCTTAGAAACCCATATTTAGTTAATCAACTATAAACCTACTTTGTCTAAAATAGTGTATAAAAAAGAGAGATACAACCAAGATTTTCAATGTTTTCCATTAACTAACATGCATGTGAAATCATGCTCTGAAATTATAAATTCTATTATAGGGATTGGAAATAATCAAATTTCTCAATCAAATGATAAATCCTTCATATAATTAAATAAACACATTACAATGTTCAAGTGAAAAGTATATAGATCCCTATTTTTTCATCAATCATGAAATATCACCATAATTTATATGATTAATATAATTATGAAAAAGGGATGATAATATGATCAGAAAAAATCATCTTCAAATGTTATAAAGTAGTTTAGAAGTTCCAAATTCTCTATGTAGTGGATATTTAATAGTATTTTCTCACCAATTCCCCCCCTCATCGGATTCATCCATCTAATTCAATTCTTTTCATGTTAGAGTAAAATAATTTATATATAAGTGAAGAAGGAGGGACCTCTTGTTTTCCTATAAAATAAAATTCACACTAAGAGCTTCTAATCAATATGGACTTCTTCTTCTTCTTAGATTTAGTATGAGATGTGTCTCTTTGTTTGTTTTGTTAGAGCATGTGCTTGAATATTCCTCATTAGTTGACACTTATGATATAGATTTATTCTAATCTCTAGTACTAGAATCAATGATTTTTTCTTTCTACATACTTCTCTTGCATTCTTCTTGGGATGGTGTAATTGTCATATTGTATTTTTTAATTCCTAGTGTTTTTAAAACCTTTCATATTAAATATTTTATGTTCATTATTTTTTAATTTAATTATTATCAACTTTGACTTCCTATACTACAAAAAAATAATTTCTTTTTTCTCGATAAAGATTCTGATCATTATACATTTTTTTATCCCTGTCTAGTTGGTTAGTCCATATAACAAAACATTATTTATTAATCATCTAAAAGTGTTTGAGATATTTACACAACTCATTAGTGACTGTAGTTTTCATTAAAAATCTATTCTATTCTCATTTATATTGTGATGAATCTCACTTAGTGATATAAATATTCAATTATCTTCTTTGTGAAATTATTTACCAAATATTTCATATAATTCATTCAAGCATTCAAATTTGTTTTTGCGTTGATAGTTTAGATGATGTCTTGGTCATTTGATCCTCTGTATGACAATCTAATATCATCTATTTAGAATTTACCCCATGATTCATGTCGCATTCCTGTTTTTGACATGTTTTACCAACATGAATAAGATTTTTAACTAAACATAACACAAAACCAGTAATAGTCATTAAAACTTGATCTTTTAGACTCATAGTAATTCTGATATTATGATTGTTGTTATTGTTGAATTTTCAAAGATTTTGGGTGTTTTAGTTTAAGAGGAAACCTTATGGATTAATTAATCCTATCTTCTATTATAGTATATGTTTTATTTTTATTTCTCTTATTACATCTAGATCTAGTCTTATACCTTGTCCCCTTAATCTAAACATCTTTGGTGAAGTCTTATTTTATCTTATTCAACTCAATTTGAGATTAAAGGCACATAGACTTTGTCTTAATAAATTCTGCCTCTTTCTCATCATGTTTTTATTCAAGATAATTCACCATATTATCAATTTATTCTATATTAATTTTGTTTTTATATTTACATTTATGGAAAAAATGTTCATCATTATTAAATTCTTCTCTTCCTGGTGATTTTTTTCAAAATATTTTAGTTTCCTTTCCATAACAGCTACCTTATTCATATATGCCCATATCTTATAAATATGTTCCTCTTCATTGTTTATATGTTTTTCATTTCACTTTATAAATTTTCTTTTATCCTTTTTTAACTTCATATTTTTTCTGAAGAGTAGCTTCTATATTATCTTTCAAGTACCATTCTGGATCAGTTCTTTCTTTACCTTCTTCACCTTCAAATGTGTCAGTAGTTTTTCTAATTTTTCCGATTAATAATAAATGATTTCTAGATAGTTGTTTATATTCTATCCCAATTCATCATAATTTTTATTCATCAATTTAGATACCCATAATATTTCTTCTATTTTTCATTGAGTACTTATTCCTTTTCCTCTTATATTCACCCTTTTTATATTTCTTATAATTTTTCTTAAAGTAGTCATCTTATTCATAAGACTTGATGACTTTGGATTTCTTCTTTGTAAAATCATAAAAAAATATTAAAACCCATGATATTTTAATCACTTTAGTGGATCCTTTCTTTTTCTATTTTATCTATATTATACATCCATGTAAACAAGGGCCTAATTTTAGTTTAGTCATTTACAACTTCCTTATCCTCATAATCACTTGATTCTTGTTCCTCTTAAACTTTTTGTTTACCTTTTATCGTGGATTTAAAGGCCATCTCATCATTTTATTTCTTCTTAAAATTTGTTATTTTTATCATTTCATATTCTTTGTGAATATTAGGAATTATATAAAAAGAGAGATATTATCAATCTTCAAGTACATAAAATTTTGAATAAATTCTATCTAGGATGTTTCTTATCAAATTATTTACAGTGGTTAAGTCATCCAGTTTTTCCATAAAACCTATTATGCTATTGAAAACCTGATTTATTATTTTAAATAAGTCATAGAAAAATTACACCATCATTAATTTTATATATCTTGAAATTTTATTATCTATATTTGAAGGTTAGCTTCAATGACATTAAGATTTCTTTCATAACTACTTCTTAGTTTATCCCAAATTTATTTGGTTATTTATAGAAAAATCACTATGATGTATAAAATTTATCATAAATCCATAATGATTTAATTTTGAGCCTTTCTATCTATATCCATGTTTATATTGTTTTTACAAGTCAGAGGAGCATTCTCAATATAGGGTGGAAATCCCAATTTAACTAAATCTTCCACTTCTTTGACAAGTGATAGGAGAAACAATATCATCTTATTTTACCAGCCATGATATTTCTCACCATTTAAAATGGGAATACCCGTGCTATTTATAAATTCATTTTTCCTATCATCATAATCCTTATAGATCTTTCAAAGGTGACCTTCCCTCTGATACCAATTGAAGTTCCCAAATTAGTGTGAGATCATTGAGATGGGGACGGGGTGAGTCAGTGATATCTTTTTCTTTTTAAAAATTGTTTCTTTTCAATTAAAACTATCTATCTAGTTAAATACTTAATACACTATTCTTGTGAGTCTTATACTTACCTTTAATAATTATGTAAATAAAAACATACAAAACACAATGATTTACAAGGTTTAGTGTAAACAATTACTCCTTTCCACATTGGTTATTCACCGCAACAAAGATTCTAACTTCTAATCTTATAACCAATTAAAATTATTGACATAGAGTCATTTTTTATTTCAAATGAATCCACACAAGAGGTTCTTTATATAAAATCCTACACTGTTACCAGAATCCACACCAGTCTTCTCCAAAATCCAAACTAGAAACTTATTCTCTATAATCTCACAAAATAATTACTTCTCTTAGCTCCAACTGAGAGTCTTTCTCATTTATTCAGGGAATGATACCCTATAGGATGATATGATGATCGTCCCCTATAGTATTTCTATATCACACTTTTCCATAAATACTTATAGAATCATTTCCTCTTCCAGGTCTTGCTCAAAAATATCCGATCAGATCTATTTGGTCAGTTGCCTTAGTGAAACTCTACCCATAAAATTCTTCATTATATTTGATGAGTTAATGGACTCAATTAAGTTGTGAATATGGTGAAAGAAACTTATTAATGAATATTTATATGTAATAAATATCTTTCATGATATCATCCCAGTCTTCCTTCTTGAATTGTCAACTCAATTTCAAAAAATGCACTTTATGAATGAATAATTTACTTCACTGTTCATATTATAAACCATAGAACATATTATATATATTTCATTATAATTTATGTAATATATTAATACATTATAAAATCAAATATAATCTCTTCTAATATTTTAAATAGCATTAGTCTGGAACCTCTTGCATGCATGAAACACTACATGGCCTTCTCACTTATGTAAACTATTTCACATAAGAATTATTTATTTATTATTTTAGGTAAAAATCAGACTATAATTATTTGGTTTGGGTCAAGAACAATTAATCAAACATCCTTGTTCCTAAATATATATATCCTGGGTAATAAAATCCCATTTATGGAAGCATGCATGATTTGTATGCACTAATTTTCCACTTCACATGAAATTTCCTTGTTCCATGTGATGCGCATGACCTAACCAAGGTTATGAAAAGTGAATGATCCATATATATACATGAGATAACTTATGTATCTTCCTAAATTTGTGTAGGTATTTATTAATTCCTACTTCAAATGACCAGGAATGTTTCACGCGATCTTCTCCCTTCAAGAACACTACCTCCGTGTATGTGTTTCTCAAGATCAAAATGTTCTTCATGTAAGAGCTTCTCATGATTAGAGGTGTTTTCCATGGGTTATCCTCAAAATATTTAGCATACGAAAATGGTTCTTCATGGTATATCCTTCATATGACACAATTTGTTCCTATGGGTTCCTTACTAAATTCGTATAAAGGGCCTAAATAGATCACAATTTTTTATTTACAAGATAGTGGTTTTTTATAGTATCATTCACATGAAAATATTTTGTTCATGGATTTAACCTTCAAATGAAAATGTATTGTTTGTAGGATTTTCATTGTGTGATCAGATCACACATACTTCACTTACTTTACCTGAATGAATCATGTGATTTCTCTATTTTTATGAGATCTAAAACAACATACCAAAGGGTGGCAACACTAACTATTAGTCAAGCCTAAATTTTTATTTATGAGTCTAAACATCCTATCTTAGATTTTTATGATGTGATAAGGAATCATATAACCACCCTTGTATCATGGAATTTATTATTCAATGTGGAAGCATTTTTCTTTTCATAAATTTAAATAATGATCACAAGATCACATGATAGCTTCGCATGATCACTTCATTGATCATGAGACTCAACTTTGGATGGATTATTTGAAAATATCATGATATTAACAAATAATTCACATTAAAATATATATAATGATAGTGGGTTCATGTGATCAAATATTTTATCTTCACAATATTGATTTTATGTTCATGTGATGTCATGGTGATCTTCTTTTGTTTATGTGATGGATTATTGTGATACAGATATATTTTTTGTCATGTGGTCACGTGGTCTATTTATTATCATGTGATGAAATCTTGTATTTCAATTTTTTATTGAAAATGATTCATGTCGTGACTATTATTCTTCAAATATTCAACTTGAATAGAAGAAAAAGTTGAATGCATTTCTTTGGATTGTTCTACCTTGTCATTATGTCTTGGATATATAACATATGATTAACTATTGTCTTGATATTATGATGAAATAAGCCTCATAGAGAGGTTGAATATGATAGTATTTTTTGAATATGTGTTACACGAGATCCAACATATAACATATATTATTCTGATTGGACAAACCTAAGTATTTCAATCTTTTTAATAGATGGTTTAATAGTTCTCTGTATCCTGAATCACACATAGAAGTATCAAATCCATAATGTTCCTCATTATAAGAAAATACATTTCCACTCACTTTTTGAGTTTTCTATGGGGGATAGACACCGATCACACCATTTACACACGATGTCTTTGTCCCAATAGACTTATATATCAACCTATTCTCCTTTTGTTCATTATTTTTGTAGGCCTTACACATGATCCTTTTCACACTATATATGAACTATTCCTACTTACACTACTTTCTTCCTATGGGATAGCTCGGGCTGGCTCCCTTGGGCATGGTTGAACTTAGGGCCCCACAAAGCCTTGGTCGAGCCTAGCCTAGACTGACTAGTGGGTTAGCCGATATTTTTTTAATTGGGACACCACTTATCATAATATATTTAGAGATATAATAATTCTAAAAAATAGAAAAACATTTAAAATATACCCCCAAGCATTATTCTAAGAAATAAATGTGTGAATAAATAGTTTCACAACATTCTTCACATCCTCATCCTCATGTAATAAGATATATTGCATGGTCTTATTCTTCTCCATCATTATAATAAAACAACATGTCCTCCTTTAAAGATGTATTTGAAATTAGGATTAGTCCAACAATCATAATATTAAAACATGAAAAATTTATTAAACATGATATACAATTCCATAAAGTGAATAAATAAAAATTTTACAAGAATCATCACTTCATCTATCAACACATATCGACATATTGACAAAAAATGAAACCTAGGATCAAAGTATAGGAAAATGTCCTAAAATTTTCATAAAGTATAGAGAATGTGGATTCCATGAAATTAAATTATTATCTAGATACTATAAGTGGATGTGTCTCTAGAACAGATATTTTATAGTGTAATAAATTCAAGGTGTATTGATCTAGACTCATTCGTTACCCGGTGAATGAAAATTATGATTTCTACATATTTGGTTTGAAACTCCCAGGTGATATGTTTGGAAAATTCAGAAACTCTTTATAAACCATTAGGAAGGATTTAAATATATAGTGACAATGAATGACCCAGGATATATCTATGGGGTCATATATTGAAAATAAGGTGCAATATTTTGAAATCCGATAAGTTATTTTCCATGATTCTATAGTTTTCCCCTATGATTCATGTTGCTCACACAATGATTTATAGTTTTAGTCAATTGCTGGAACATGTAGGAACCATGTTAATACTAAATTAGATGTAAAATGAAATTACTCTCCTCTTCAGTATTCAAATGTTTTGAGATCTTTAATAAAAAGATATATGCTATGATCACACTACCTTGTTAACATATGAATAATGATGAAATTACAAACGAGTAGAAAAGAGAACAACATTATTTTGAGCCCATTATGAGGAAACATTCACCCTATTTGAGTGGTTTAAATGATCCAATAATTAATAATAAGTTGATCAATAGCACTAAAAATATATTTTCTATTACCAAGTATTCAAATCATGAAAAAGTCATTTTGGATATATATAATTTGAAAGGTGAAGAAAATAAATGTTGAAACCTTATCAAGAATATGATTCAAGAGTGGGTAATTGACTCTATGGAATGGAATGAGTTTAATATGATATTTTTTCATAATTACTCCCCTCATATTATTTGAAAAAAACCATAGAAGGAATTTCTCAATCTAAAATAGAAAGATGATGAATCTATTGGTACATAAATAGATAATTTTATATGACATTCACGGTATACTTATGGTTTAATCATCATTTAAAAAAAAATTATATATTCTTTTGTAGATTAAGAAAAGTCTTCAAATTGTGTTGAAAATAAGAGACATAAGTGTCAAAAAAAGAATTAATTCTATGTACACTAATGATAGAAATTGAAATTTGAGATTCAAACAATTACTATGGTTTTAATAATAAAAGGAAGATGAAGTCTAATGAGAACACAAATAAATCACAATGTGGAAAGAAACTCTACTCAATTACTTGCAAGAAAGGTGGTAAGAAGCATTCAGGTGAATGCATGAAAGGAATAAGAGGTTTTTACATGTGTTGGAAGATTAGTCACTGAGAAAATGATTTTAGAAGTGACGTGAGGAGAAATTCCATGAAATTAATGGAGGAAGTTCTCAAAACAATTTACCACTCAAATTCCCATGTTTCAAGTGTATGGAGTTTGGGAATTATGTAAATCAATTCCCAAATCCATGGGAAGTTGTGGATGATAAGCCAAAAAAATCTATTAAGACAAAGGGAAAAAGTTAAATCTTATTTAATAATAATGGATTATGTGAATCATGTTAATTAGGGAACACTTATCCTCTTCTCATTAGTTGTAAATTTCTTATTTTATTTTACATTAATGAGCCCTATGAAAATATTATTGTTAATCCTTTAGTGAAATTCCATATGATTATATTAATCTAAATGGAATATAGAATAATGAAATTAAATTTGATATTCTATCTCTATAAGGATGAAGCCATGATTTCAATTAAAATGTTTTTATATAATAAAATATATTATATAATGAATAAAGGGAGAATTAACTTTTGGTGGTGTATATGTATCCATGTAAGATTAAATTAAGAGTTATGGATACCATCTTGGTTTTATGAGTTTATGGTTGATCATAATTTGAAATTAACTGACACCCATTTTGAGGTTTTATGTTATGGGTGTTTATCAAAATTAAGGATATTTTATATGGCATACCACCTTTTTTATTACATAACTCTTCATTTACGTTGTAAAAAAAAGGATATTTTAAAGTATAGTTTCTTGGAAATAAGGTAAATAATACATGAAAACATAAAACATTATTTAAAAAAATGAATTGATTATTCATTGGTATATAATAAGTACTTTTACCACATCTCATATCCTGGGGACATACATCAAGGGAAAGGGTGAGCATAAGGGTCAGTAAGGGAAAAAAAGGGAAACAATCTACTTATGATCTTGAGGAATATCAATAAGAACATGAGGAAGTACATAAAAGAAAGATAGATAGGCATATAATAATAATAATAATAACATGAATAATAACTTGTAAATGTGGCTACTACATTTAATTTAGTCATTCATAAGAATATCACCATGGTTATTTATCAAGGTATCGTAAAACATGTCATCTATATAGATAAATTTCTTTAGCCAATGAATTGGAGTGTTATAAGGGAGAACAATTTATATGTATTAATTAATTTTAGAAACATATATCATAATAAAATATTTCATAAATAACCTTTGGAGATTAAAAGAAATAGGTTTCATATCAAAATCATGGCATTTAAAAAAAACTTAAAGACAATATCTTTATGTCATTATTAATTTATGAAGAAGGAATGTGGGTTTCATGTATGTTAATACCAGAATAAAATTGATAATTTTTATTTCTAGGTGAATAAGCCTGGAAAATAAAGAATTTTGGTTACTCATAATAGAAAATAAAATAATTTCTTTTGAAAAATAGATAAATTTGGAGAAGAAAATTGGACAGCATAACAGGTATGATACATGGTATTAGAAAAAATTAAAAAGAGAGGGGAAAAGGGTATCCCATAAATAGAATAATTTAAATAAAAAAAATTATAGAATAAAATTGAAATAAGAACACAAATTTTAAAATTTAATGACATACCATAATAAAAACAAACTCAAAATAACAAGAGAAGTTGAGATTTACATTAACATGAAGAGTAACTCCTAAAACACAAATATTGAGACCTTAGGGGATTGAAGAAAACTTGGGAGGACTCATTCAGAGGTATAAATATCAGATATTCATGAAATATTAATTGTGAAAGAAATATAATGGGGAAATGGGTGGGTATTTATTTTAAAAGTGAGGGAGTATTCTATTGATTTACTTTGACACCTCGGTAGTGGTATTTGCAGAACCATGGGTTTTCTCATGGTATTGAACTATTGGGAAAAATATTATTTTATTATAATAAAAAGGCATCAAATAAAAATTAATATTACATATTACATCATTATGATGTCATTAAACATACTAAAAACTAAAAATTAAATTTTTACTATTCACTGAAAGACAAAATATTTTAGAAAATTTTCATAAGTTCACCCAAACCTAATTTTGATGTGATGATTTCAAAAATGATATTTATTTTATCATAATAATTATCTAAATATGATATTTTTCACTTTTAAAAATAATAATCATGTTTTATTAAAAATTATAGCGATTATAAAATTCATAAGGAAATTGCATAGTCAAATTTCTAATACTTGAAAAGCTAAAATTATTTTATCATTTATATTTAAAAATGAGTGTTTCAGTAATACTATTTAATTAAAATAATAAATATTCATAATAAAAAAATTTATTATAACAATTATATCCTTTTTGAAAAGTATAATTTTTTCCTGAAATATAAATTTAACAAATTTGTCTTGTTTTTATGAAAAACTAAACAAAAAATAGAATTGATGGGTCAAAAATTTTATTTATACAATGATATTATACATTTAATAACTAAGGACTTGAAACATAACCCCTTATAACACCTATATATGACCTAAGGGTAAGGTGTGTGATTGTGGTCGATCCTTAGGGCGACACAGATATCATCACTTGAGTGGTAATCTCCACTAACTTGAAATTATCCCATAGGGGATTTCATTCAGGCTTCATTTGTTGAAGTTCTACTTGGTATCGATCAATAGTGAAGCCCAAAGACACCACATCCCTCCCAAGTTCTGAAAATAGGGTTTCGTATGGCATGACTCTACTGGATGAGGCTATAAACTATTCTTTCTTCATTAATTTTATTTTTAATTTCTACTTATAAACAATAATTATAATGTTAAAATTATTATTCAAGAGTATAGTTTCAAATGGACATATTGACCAATAGTAATACTTGATCAATGATTATATAATGGTCATAAACTGAATGTCACATTTTAAAATATATTCATATCATTATTAGAAATATATATTTTTGTTTTATATATTATAATATAACACACTTTTTCAGCCAAAAATTATCATTCAAAATTTTTGGGTTGTTACATTCTTCACCCCGTAAGAAATTTCATCACCAAAATTTCAATTTTTTTCTCATTTGAGAAGAGATGTGGGTACTTCGACCTCATTTTTACCTCTAGTTTAACAGTGGCCACTTAATATTTTTAGTTCCTCTACAAAACATTAATGAGGTGTGTAGTCTTATTACATAAAACATTTTCACTAAAATCTATGATCTCCACCAGATGATCTTAATAAGAGTAGTCTTGTTCCAGTTGTACCACCTCCATATTTAGTACATGTGAACGGTCAGGTATGTACTTCTTCAAGAGAGATATGTAGAAAACATCATGAACTTTCATTAGATTTGGAGAAAGTTAAAGCTGATAGGCCACTTCTTCTATGTGATAAAGGATTTAAAAGAGGCCAATATACCTGGGGTCGACTTTCCCATTATTCCCAAACCACATGACTCTCTTCCAAGGAGAAATTTCATGGACTAATTTGTCTCCAACATCAAACTCCAAGTCCCTTCGACAGTTGTAAGCATTTCTCTTCTGTTGACTCTGAGCATCCTTTATGTGTTGTTGGATGGAATAAACCTTTTCTATCATCACTTACACAAGATCTAGTCCAAGAAGATTTCTCTTATGACCTTCATCCCATCATGTTAGATTTATACACTACTTCCCATATATATATTTATAGGGTTACATTTGTATACTTGAATGGAATCTATTGTTGAATTATAACTCAACTAATGCTAGATGTTGATACCATCCAACTTTAAATTCCATTGATCATGTTCTTATCATGTACTCAAGAATTTTAATAGTCCTTTCTGATTGTCCATCAGTTTTTTGGTGATAAACCATACTTAAATTCAATCCAGTACTAAGATCATGGTGAATAATTATCTAGATTTTTTATTCGAACAATGGATCATGATAAAAACGATAGAAAGATACACCCCATATAGCCTTACCAGTTCATTTATGTATATCTAGGATAGTTGACAAAGAGATGAATATTCCCAAATAGATATAAAATTAAAAGTCTTACTGTTACGGTACACTATAACCCACATCACATTGTTTCTTTTGGTTGTTTTTGGGAGATCATTAAAAAAGTATGTAGTGATCTTTTCCCACTTCAATGTTATTATGGGTTGTGGTTGGTAATACCAATTTAGGATGTTTTCACTTTTCATTTAGTTGTTGACACAACAAGATCCTTATAGTGTACCTAGAAATATGCCTTTTTTATTCTATCCCGCTAATAATGGTATTGAAGGTCCCTATACAATTTCATGCTTCCAGGATGTATAGAGTAAGTAGATATATGAGCTTCATCCATCAGATCCTTCTTTATTTCTAGAATATATGGAACACATAACCTTTCATGAATTTTCAATACACCTTATTAACTATTATTAAACTCAGGAAACTTACCATTATTCACAGCATCTATCTTCTTCTATAACAAGGGATCCTCATTATGAGATTTATTAATATTCTATAGTAATGATGGAAGAGAAATCATTTAGGATATGGATGATGATGTCCCTTACTTTAAGATTCTTAAGTCCAGTTGTAAGAGTTATTTGATCAAAGTATCTCATTGAATCATCATCATTACCATAACAATAGGGTATTTTCTACTTAATGCATTAGCAACATTGTTTTGTCTTACGGGGTGATAATGAATTGAATAATCATAGTCTTTTAGAATTTACAACTATCTCCTATTTCTCATGTTCAATTAAGTTTTCATGAAAATATACATAATACATTGGTGGTCTGTGTATATATAACATTTCTCTCAATAAAGATAGTTCCCCCATATCTTTATATCAAAAAATACCACAACCATATCTAGGTCATTCATTGGATAATTCTACTCACGAGCCTTCAACTGTCGAGATGCATAAGAAATCACCTTATAATTTTTCATGAGGATTCACCCAATACCTTATAGAGATTCATCTCTAATAATAATGAATCTTTCTCCGATATAGGGTAGAGTTAACACAAGTGAAGTAACCAATCTCTTCTTCAGCTCTTAGAATCATTATTCACAATCTTTTTTTAGATAAAATTTTCCACCTTTCTAGTTAACATGGTTAGGGGATTAGAGATTCATGATTTTTTTCTTAAACCTCTTATAATATTCTTATAAATTAAGAAAAATATGAATCTCAATTACTCTGTTAGGATTAGGCCAGTCATCTAAAAAATTTATCTCTTCAGGTTCAACTAAGATACCTTCATTGGTTATAATGTTCCCCCAAGAAATCAACTTGTTGTAACAAAAATTCACATTTGATGAAATTTACAAATAAACTCTCCTTTCACATAATTTTCAATATAAACCTTAAATGATCATCATGATTGTCACGACCCGTGCCCCGGGGCCCATGCCGTGACTACCCCAATCCCACCTTCTATAGGCCAGGGGCTAGCGACTACCACTGAAAGGTGTATTCCCTAAAACTGGGAGACATTGCCTTTATATCCGGTAAACACAATCAACCAAGCACATAGAAAGATACGAACACAAGTAAACTGAATAGTAAACAGAGTGAGTAAACTAAGTAAAAATGGTCCAGAATACAAGCCCAATTGAAAATTACAAGGAAAACTGGAATGTACAAGACAATTGATAGGTGAAAAGCATCTCCTGGATCGTCCACCACAGATCCTACCTGAAGGGTAGGTACAAATCATGAACAACCGTCTCTGCGGTTCGCCTTGTCTAACATCCACCTATGAGCTACCTCCAATACTAGTACTCTTTTCCTCAGTCAGCGTTGTCCGTCGTCTACACCAAACATAAAAGGGTGCGAGCATGGCCCATGCAAGGGTGAGTGTAATGATACTTAGTAGGGACCACGAGACCCTCAAGGTCTCAAAAAATCCACCAAGGATAAACTACACTGCATGGAATCAACTGAAAACCCTAATTAGGTATATGCCCATACATATACCTATGTTATCATGTAAACCCATCTCAATCAGGAGGAAAACACAGAGTCCAACTCAAATCCCAAAGCTCCATTGTTCCACAAAAGAAGGAAACCCACGAAGGAAAGTACCACACATGTACGCCACATAGAATAATACCACCAAGGTATTACCACAAAGGAAAATATCACATAGGTACTAACTCAGCTCACACCAGGTATAACTTAAGTACAATAGTAGATATTATTAGATGTAACTACTGATTCGTCTTACTCTGTTACAATGCTCTGCTGCTGACCCACACATGATCTCTCGGTGGTGAACCACACAGGATCGCTCGGTGCTGACCCACACATGATCGCTCGGTGCTGACCCACACAGGATCGCTAGGTGCTGACCCACATAGGATTGCTCTATGCTGACCCACATAGGATCACTAGGTGTTTACCCACACAAGATCGCTAGGTGCTGACCCACACAGGATCACTCTTCATTTTTCACGTCACAACCAGCTACTGGGTTCCCGAACAGGCTTACTCATCTCTGGGAGGGTCCACTCCACAAGCCACTGGTCGATACTCCAACTGCTATGATGTCTCATGAAGAAGTATCTCAAAGGACCGCCACGACATAAGGTTTTCAATGCAATAGACAATGTGTCAATTAGACGCCCGGTCTATGACTTATTAGCCATTTAGTCTTGGGGCCATGCTGGATTCGTGATCAATCCATCCTGATAGTACATCAAGTTTACCCAAAACTCTAGTGGGGTATACCAAAGGGACTGTCTCTCTTTAAGGATTACAATGTTGTTGATGGTCTGTCAAACAAATGCCTGGTGCCAAAGTTATGGCTGTTAGAGAGAAAATCACGTAGCTGGTCTAGGTCCGGTCCGACCCGATCAGAATGACCTATCCTGGGCTGATCCGACCAAGATTGGGTTGTCCCGGCCCGCTGGGTATGGCCCGGACCGCGCTATGTGACCCAGCCTGCTGGGTGGTTCGGCAGGCCGTGAGGGTCACGAGGGGCCGTGGAGGGCCGCAGGTGGTTGCGAGGCCACGAAGGGCCGCGAGGTGGACATAGAGGTCTTGGGAGGTCGTGAGGCCGTGGAGGGCTGTGAGGCTGTGAGGAGGCGCAGAGGGCCATGTGGCGGCACAATGAGTATGTGGGGTGGTAAGGCAAGGCCACGGGGCGGCGAGGTCGTAAGCCAGCGGGGGGAGGCTGCAAGGTGGTGATGGAGGCGGGTGGCGAGGTCGTGGGGCGGCGCAGCGAGGCCGCGGAGCAGTAAAGGCCATGAGTTGTAGAGGACTATGGGGCGCAGAGGCCATAGATGGGGAAGGCCGTAGACGGCGATGGCCGCGGGCGACGGTGGCCACGGGCAGCAGAGGCGTCGTGCCTTCTTCAGCTGCCAGTATGACCAGCTGCCCTTCATTCGTCACCTTTGTCATTGTTCTTGAGTTCCACCGGTGCCAACCATTAGCACCAGTTGCTGTCACCATCGTGAAGATCACAAAAAAGATCCACAATATTTGATAAGGGGTCATGCCATGTTTTTTGGGCCCGTACCCTCCACGTTTGGGTGGTAGCATACGACTTAAGTAATATGATTCAATGTGATATGGAATTTAACATTGATCAAATTAAAAACACACCCCTACCTCGACTGTTCGTTGAAAATTTTCCACAGTTGAGACAGTTTGGCATTTTTCAATCCTACAACAAGTCTCCTCCCACAACATCAGTGAGGAGAGGAAAAGATGAATTCAGTGACGATGATGTTTCCTCGATTGTTGGTTCATCGTCATTGGAGATCCTTCGACACAGTTTGGATAAAAGTTAGTCGAAGGAGAAGAGTTCTTCATTGGTGTTCTTTGTTTTCAGATTTCTTCCTCCAAGTTCTTGAAAGCTTCCACCTTTTCCAATGATTAATTCCCCCCCATCCCACCAAAAGGAAAAGGTTATCCAATATAATAGAATATGTTGTGTAATTTAAAATTGGCACAAAATAGGTTATCTTAATTAATTAGAGGAGGGTTGGATTAATTAATTAAAGGGGAGATTTGGAATAATTAAAGTAGAGAGTTGAGAGGTTTTTTCTCTATAATGAGGGGTTCGGGAGGTCCCCACCACCAAGATTTGAATTGGGGGTTTTACTAGCTCGGGTGGTCCCCATCACTGAGCATTCAATTTGGAGGATATAACTCTTGTGGTCCCCACCTCCACAATATTCACATGTGGGAGGTTTTAGTTCATGTGGTTCCCACCTTTAAACCATCAACATGGAAGGTTTCAACAAAAATAAAATAAATGTTTATTTTATTTTATTTCTATTTACACGAAAACCAAAATTCTAACTTTTACCCTCGACCAACTGCCATCGAGGTGAAAGTCTCCTTAAGTGAATATCGGTGCTTCGAGTTCAACGGTGTCCTTAGATTTCAATTCCAAGCATCAGTTCAAAAGTTATAAAAACCCGCTCGCACGTTTATTGAACGTACCCGAAAAAAATTTCATAAATTCATTCCTAGCACTCCGAGCCTCGGAATCATGCACCGTCATTTTTTGCAGACTCTTAAAATTACCATTAAAAAATTACATGGAAATTCCAGGTCTTTAAAATGATACTTGATAATTTTAGGATGTATCATAATATCATCAATAAAAACTACCACAAAGTTATCAAGGTAATCCTTAAATAGTATATTCATCAAATCCATGAAAATAGTAGGAGCATTAGTCAAGATGAAGGGCATAATAGAAAACTCACAATACCCATATCTTTATCAGAAGGCGTTCTTTTGAAAATATTATTTCTTCACATTCAATTGATGATAACTAAATCAAAGATAAATCTTGGAGAAGAATTTAGCCCCATGAAGCTGGTCAAATAAACAATAAATTCTTGGAATACATTATTTTTATTCACTGTTATCCCATTAAGTTCTCTATAATCAATGTAAAGCCAAATTGATCCATCCTTATCCTTAAAAAAGAGAACATGTTATCCCCTAGGAGTCACACTTGGTTAGATAAACCCCTTCTCCAAAAGTTCTCATAGTTGCTTCTTTAATTCCTCTAGCTCCACATTTTCCATTTTATTCGGGGTCTTTAAAATCGGCTTAGAACTAGGCATGGTCTCAATGGATAACTCTATCTATTTTTCTGAGGGAGGTCCTAGTAACTCCTCATGATATATATCAATATATTTATGAATGATGTTGAAATTATCTATTTTTATACATTCATTTACCTCTTCATATTAAAAGATAATTTCCATAAAGAAAGATATGAGAGGTGATTTTAGACACAACATAGGATGATATATCTCTCCTTTGAAAACAACTATATGTTTTCCATTCAAGAATACTAATATTTCCTTGATTATTTAGTTGATCTCAGCATTATAATTTAAGAGACAATCCATCCCTAGTATAATTTTGAATTCCATATTGGGAATGACTACTAGATTTTTAATGATATTATGCTCACCAATGTTATTAGTAGATTATATATACACTGTTTATCAATATATAATCCCTCCGACAGTCTTAAATGATAGTTACACTTCTATTAGTTCATATATTTATTCTATATTCTTTCCAAACTTGGATAAAATAATGAAATATGTAGAACTATAATAAAAAAATGCACATTCTAGATGTAATAGAAAAATGAGAGTACCTACCACAAAATCATTTGAAGCTTCAACTTCATCCATCGTGATAGAAAAATCATGACATTTATCCCTTGGTCTATGCTGAGGTTGATGGTGATTCCCCTCTATTAACTTCAAATTTGGACAGTGATTGGAAAATTTCCTAGGCTATCCACACTTAAAGCATTGGATTTTAGGATAGACCTACACCATCTTCCATTTGTTGTTAGTGTCGAGAAGTTGAGGCTTCACCTCTCTACTATTGTTCCTAGAAATATGTCCATCTCTTTCACCCTTGTAACATTTTGTACTATGAGAAATGAATTTATCAAATGATTCTTTCTATATTTGTTGCATGGTGAAAGTTTAACTTCTTTCCTCATATTTCATGATCAAAGAAACTCCCCAAGTTTGGGTCTAAAGATCTATTATTTTCATTTGATCTATGGGACCACTATATCACACTGAACTCTAGTTCAATATTCATATCACTTTATACTATCTCATCAAAGCATTCATAGTTTTGATAGCAAATATTACTCCATAGATGGGGTCTTATACCATCAAAGAATCTATCAAACTTACCATTAGTATCCATGAAAAATATAGAGGTTTAACTATAAAGTCTTGTGAATTTCATCTCAGAGATTCCCACAGATTCATTTTCGTTCTTCTTTAGCTCTAGGAATTCCTTGTCTATTTTAATTTTCATTGAACGAGTGAAATAGTTTTTCAAAAAAAGTTCCACTAAACTCTTCCCACTCCATTTCATCAATCTCCCCTCTTAGAATCATATTTTTACTAGTTTCCACCATTGATTATTTATCCCCTCTAAGTGGTACACATCCATGGAGACATTCTCTTGTTCCGAACAACAGAGTATAGAAAATAAATTTTCTATATAGTTTATCCATTATTCAGAAATCAATGGGTCGGTAGGTCCCCTAATAGAAGGTGGTCATTGAATCATAAAGGAATCAATGGAATGTGGTTACCTTTGAGGTGAATATTTCCTTTTAGATTGAATCAAGTTATTGTTCATAAATTGAGTTGGTTGATTCATCATTCTAATGAATTTTTTTATTCTTGATTGCATCAAAAGGCCATCAATGCCTGGCCCGTTGCACTCACCATTTACATAGTTTCTATAATTTCCCTATATTTTCTAAAATAATAAAACCTTAATGAGAAATGTGTTTGATTAAATAATCTTATAGTTCTAAAGGAATTTCATTTCTTAAAACATATGTATGTTATTCATTAACAAGAATTATTTTTTTATAAGTCCTTCATAATGGTTTATAAAAAGATGGTGATTACCCAAACATACCCCTAAAGAGTGTCAAACAAGGTGTGTAATAAGACCCATTGTCATGTACTAAGTAACATCAAGCCATGAACAACACACTTTATCATATTTTTCACCCCTAGGTACATATGTTCTCGATACACGTCCACTTATTCTTATCTAGACATTGATTTATTTTTTTGGAAACCAATTACTTAATACTTCACCGAAACACCTGGTTGTTTTATTATTATTAAACTTTTCTCTATGGTTCTTATTAATGTTTTAAATTCATAATTTCCAAAAATAGATAAACCATCCTTTAATACCAACCATGGCATCCCAACTTTTTTTTACATATCTTTTCATTTACATGGTACAAACAGGGCATATTTTAAAGTTTAGTTTCCTAGAAATAAGGTACATAATACATGAAAACCTAAAAAAATATTCTAAAACAAGATGGGATTTTTAATTGGTTCATATTAAGTAATTTTACTACATATCATATCCTAGGGACATACATCAAAGGAAATGGTGAGCATAAGGATCAGTAATGTAAAACAAGGGAAACAATTTAATTATAATCTTGATGAATACCATTAAGAACTCAACGAAATACATAAATGAATGGTAAAGTGGAATATAAAAATAATATTAACAATAAAAATAACATGAAAATTTGTCTACAACATTTAACTGATTCATTCGTGAGCATATCACAAAGTTTTATCATTGAGGTGTCATTAAAATTACTAAGTTTATTCACCAAGGTATATTAAAACATGTCATCTATAGAGATTAAATTATTTACCCAATTAATTAGAGATATATCAGATTTCCTACATAATATTTATTAATTAATATAATACACGTATATCATAATAATAAATTTAAAAAATAAACCATGGAGAATAAAATAAACTGGTTTTAAACAAAATAACAATGCTTAAAAAATTCCTTAATGAAAATATCATTGTGTAATTATTAACCCACGAAAAATTAATGTGGGTTTTGTGTATTCTAATACCAGAATAAAATAGATAATTTTTAAATCTAGGTGAATACCCATAGTAAATAAATACATTTTTGTATTAAAAATACAAAATAAGATAATTTCTTGAGAAAAAAGACAAACATTTTGAGAAAAAATACGTTAGTATAACGGGTATGAAACATGGTTTTAGAAGAAATTAAAAAAATAAGGAAAATTTGGATAACATTAATAAAATACTCTAAATAAAGTAAATTTAACGAATAAAATGGATAGAATAAAAATTCTTGAAAATTTGAAAGACATACCACATAGAAAGGAAACGTGAAAGGAAAAGAGAAGTTGAGATTTCCCTTACCTTGATGAGTAACACCAAAAAATAGAATATTGTGATATTGGGAGATTGAAGACACATTAGGAGGAATCTTTGGGAGGTAAAAATACTAGATCTTTGTGGAGGACTAATTGGGACTGAAATATAATGGATAAATGGGTGGGTATTTATAAAAAAAATGAGGGATTTTTTTATTGATTTCCTTCGACACCTCAGTAGTGGTATTTGAGAAACCAAGGGCTTTCCCAAGGTATTCGCCACACGGGAAACCAATTATGTTATTATAATCCAAAAGAGTTGACTAGAATATTATATTACATGTTACATCATTATGATATCATTAAATATACCAAAAACTCATAATAGTATGTTTACTATTCATATAAAAACATATTTTGGAAAATTATCTTAAATTCAAGTTATCCTAATTTGAGATGTGATGATTTAGAAAATGATATTTATTTTATCACAATAATTATATAAATATGATAATTCTTTACTTATAAATATATAAATCCTTAGGTATTGAAAATAACAGTGGATAGAAAATGTATATTGAAATTGTATAGTAAAGTTTAGACACATGAAAAACTAAAATTATTTTAACATGTATATTTAAGAAGGAATGTTTTAATAACACTATTTCATTAAAATATTAATTATTCATACTACCAAAATTTAATATAATGATTATATCATTTCTGATAATTATAATTTCTGTTTAAAAAATCCATTTATCAATTCTTCATATTTTTAAGAAAACCTAAACTGAAAATTGAATTGAGGGAACAAAAATTTAATTTATACAATGGGATTATTTGTTAAGTAACTATTGTCTTTGCACATAACCCCATATAACACCTGTATAAAAACTAAGGATAAGGTGTTCAATGGTGATAGATTCTTGGTGTGGCTCTGATAACATTTCCTGAGTGGTAATCTCCCCAAACTTTAACTTATCATATAAGCGATTTAATTTAAGACTAATTTAGTGAATATTGTCTTCAGATTGGTTAAGAGAAGATACCAAGGACACTACCTCCCTTATAATGTTTGATAAATGGGCTGTGTATGACACAAATATACTAGATGAGGCCATCGACTCTACTTCCCACATTAGTTTTTTTTGTCATTTATACTTATAATCAATAATTATAATGTTAAAACTATTAATTAATAGTATTGTTTCCAATAGTAATATTGACCAATAGTCATAATTGACCATCATTTATATAATGGTCTAAACCTGATGGTCACATTTCTAAGTATACACACATCATTATCAGAGAGATATAATTTTTTTATATATAATATAACATAACAGACATTTTTATGAAATAATTATCCTTAATGAATTTTAGATAATTACATTTTAAGACTAATTTATTGAAAGAAAACCCATTTATTTTTTATATGTTTTATTGAAAATTTTATTTATTGAAGAATATATTTGGATTTTATTGAAATATGATTAAAGGTACATATAAACTATAGGTTTTATCTTATAATTTATTTTGTGGTAATTATGGGTTGTAGTTGATCACCTTATAAAGTAAGAAAACTTCATTTCTATCAGAGAAGATTTAACTCTAGAAACACATTCCAGAATATAAATTAATTAAGTGGTAAGGTTGTAAGGATCAGCACATTCAATTTTATCGCATAAGGATCAAAATTTTACCTTGATGTTTTGGAAAAGTATTCAAGAAGCTGTTGATAAAGATTTGAGTTTCAGAACTACATATAATCATCAGATAGATGGTTAATCCGAGAGAAAAATTCAAACCCAATTGGAAATGATAAAACCATATTATATGGATTTAAAAGTGAGTGAGTATCCAAAAATTCCTTTAGTTTATTTTTATTACCAAAATGTATTTCACATGATCATTATATTTTCTACTCATGAATCCCTTTATTAAAATATGTATAGAATTCAAATTTATAAGAATTGATTTGTAGAAATAAAGTTATTAGGACCTGAGATAGCTAATGAAATAGAAGATATGGTTAGAGATATTCAAAAACATATAATGAAAGAAATTTATTTATTGAAATATTATAATAATATTAATCGATGAAATCTATAATTTGATGTTGGTGAGAAGTCATTTCAATTAATATATCCATGGATGAAAGAAGGGAAAAATTATCTCTACGTATATTAGTAATTTTGAAATTAGTGATCATATCCAAATAATAGCTTATCTCATTGTGCTTCCACCGACCCTTTCTCGAGTTTATGATGTTTTCCATGTTTCTATCTGGAGGAAACACAATTTTGATCCATAAAATGTACTGAACGCAGAGGTTGTTTCATTGGATCATGATATTTCTTATGAGGAATAACTAGTGAAGATTTTACATCATATGGATAAAGTTATACAAAACAAGAATGACCACATGGTTAATGTTTTTTTTTGGTGAAATATAAATCTTGAGGAAGTTATGTGGGAACCTAAAGGCACAATGAGGTAGAAGTATCCTTAGTTGTTGGTACCAATGTGATGAATTTTGGGGGAGAATTTCATTTTAAGGGTGGTATAATGTAGCACCCTGAGATTTTGTGAAATATATTTTTCAAATTATTTTAATATTCTCGATATTTTTTTTTTCATGAAACAAAAAGTTTTTCTTGAGTTACATACCACACTGATTTTAGATCACGTTACACAAAACACCTAGTTTAAATAAAACGTGACATACTATTAAAATATTATTACCTGACATGATAGTTATCACCTAGCCCTTGGAATGGTGGGTATGGATAAGATTAAAAAAATTATGAAAATATATTTTTACACATGTAAATGGATTCTTTAGTGTTTAATTAATAAGAAATGAAAATAAAAACTATTTGAAAATAATGGAAATCTTTTTATGAAAAACAATTTTTGTGCACAAAAATATATTTTAACTCAATAAATTAAACAAAAAACTCTATTTAATTTTGTTATTAAATTTATATATTATACATTCAATTAAATGTTTAAAATTTATCATATGTTTTTCCTAGACAAGATATATGAATAAATCCAATTTTAAGAATAACGAATCATATTTTCTAAAAATCAGTTTTATCAACTTTTGCGCATTTATTTTAAAATTATTTTCCCCACTTTTATAAAATTTATTTGAAAAATAAAATTAATTTTTTAAATCATAATTTCTAAATTATCTTGGGGTGACGTTTTGATAATTTTCTGAAAAGATAATTTTTTTTGATGAATAGTGAAAATACTTGTTTTTATTAAGAAATATCATTTCTTTTAAAGAATCTGAAAACCTATATTTTTTTACATAGTTTTAAAATTATAATTAGTTTAATTATATATCTATTAATATATTTTATCTCACTCATATCAGTTCTATATTTAATTTGGATATTAAAACATTCTATAGGTATGTGCATTTTCTCTATAGAAAACTACATTTTCATCACATCTATATATTTAATTTTAAATTATATTCTTTAATTTCTAGGAGAAAAAGTAGAAAAAATGTATTCCATATTTTTAATAAGAATAATTTATATTATATAATATTTATAACTTAAATTTTTACCATACTTATTAGTAAAAACCTTAATTTTGTTACCATGGTTAAGGTAAAAATGGGTTTACCAGGGGTTAATCGAAAAAGGTAAGAGTTAAAATCACTTATAAAATTCTCCAAAACTGATTTTATGGACATATTTAGACTATATAACCTATAATTGTCTATAATATATTGTTTTTGAGCTTTTTGTCAGCTGAAAATCAAGGAAAAACATTTTTCTTTTAAAATATTACATGTGTACTACTCACCTCACTTATAAAAGGTCACCCACTCTTATATTCTCTTCACACTTAAAAAACAGTTTTTTTTGGAAAATAAATAAACTAATAAAATCAATAATTACATATTATATTTCTATAATCCTTATTTTTTTTATAAATACAACCTTGGAAGGGTTTTGGTGTAAACCAAAAGAATTTGTCCGAAGAAGAGGTAACATTCCTAACCGAACGCTGAATTTTATTTTTCTCCCCACCAATTTAAATTCTTCTTATAAAATGCTTTTATAACATAATAAGTATCTTAAATATACATATATGTTTTTATTTTAAGGTAATTACCTATAACCATCTTCTCTTTTATCAAATTGGTTATGAAATCATCATTTGTGTGTACGGAAAAATACCGCCTTGCTAATCGATGTTATTTATTTTCCATCACCACCTCTCCTGGATAGATATAATTACATATTTAATTTTTACATATATATTTTTATATTATTATACATTTATAATTATAATACCACATATATATTATTTTCTCTAAACCCGTTGGAAAATATTAATGTCGCTCATGTGTATGATGCACTACTACCTCGCAAATCGATGTGATGTGATTTTACATATCCATTTTACTTAGATGGATATAATGATATATTAAATGAATATATATAATATTTTAAAAATACTTATACCTCATTAATAATTATATCCCATGTACCTTCTTAATTTCTATTCAGTGGGGTATACTATAATTTCATTCATGTGTACAAATGACTACCACCTCACAGAGCGATGTGATTCATTTTTTCACTAACACTTTTCATGGAAGATAATAAGGGTAAATTTAATGAATATATATGATATAAATTAACTAAAAATTACCCCATTAAGGTGATATATCATTTACCTTCATTTCTTACAATTCATTGAGAAAATGGTAGCAACATTCATGTGTACGTGCGACCTACTATCTATATGAATAATGTATTTCATTTTCTATACCTAAATTTTATGAAATCCTATAAATATAGATATAAAGAATATATATGATATTTATATATTTTTTAAAACTCTTATGATTAGTTAAACATGATAAAAGTAAGAGTAAAAAATAAAAAAAAATCAAAACATTCATGAAAAACGGTGTTATTCCCCGAAACGTGACGTTAACGTGGAACTGTTAATAAACATGTACAACAAGGTCATAAGTAAATAATATATGGTACTATATATATAATTATAGTACTTTAATATATTTATATTAAAAATATTTTTTTTATATAGGAGGTTTGAATGTGTACGAAGGAATTCAAGACTCAAGGTAAGAGATTCCCCTCACTTTTATTTTCTATGAGACGTATGCCACATTCACCACATGATCATTTTATGTGGTGCATAGAATGACCATGATTATTTTTATGATTCTACTGAAAATTATTGGTATTTAATTATATATTTCAGAATCTCTCTTTCATGGGGATGATGTTTCAAAAGTTACCAATGAGGTAATGTATTTTTATCTCAAATATATTTTTTGAGACTTATGTTATGGAATGTACCTATATTATTTTAAGAGGTGTATATTCAACAAATTTGATATATAATATCATGAATTTATTTATTCAAATGAAATTTTATAATTTATTTTATTTTATTCCTTCATAGGGCTTACAATTAAATGTTACCAAAGTGGTAAGGGTTTTATGTTACAATCTCATTTTTTATCAGGATTCTTTATGATTATGCTTACAATGATGAAATATTATGATCTATATCTCAGGAAACTCATGTATTTTATTATCCTATGGTAATTATTAATAATTTAGTGACCTTGATCCCACTAATACCAGATCTAGTGTCTTACTACCATTACATTGGTATAATATACTAGGAGTCACATCCCAAAATGCTAAATAGTTTATCAGACTTGGTAAACTAAATACATACCCAATTCTTACATTACATTTGAATAAAAAAATTGAAACATAATTTTTTCCATTGATAATATCTTTATTCTATCTAGAATACTTTTTATTATCTTTCATTGTAATCTTCATGGAATTATAGGGAAAGGAAACAAAATCAGGGTGCTCTCAAATGATCAGTATGGGTCAAGTACAATAGAAGTATTCATAAACCAATAATTATAATCAATATGATAGGGTAATAAATGTACACACATGACACAAAATCAATAAAATAATTAAGAAGTGAACCTATAAATACTACCAAAGTGAAAATATCCTGGAATATTATCAATATGTCAGGTAAATAATTAAACACACCTTCCATTAATCTAACTTGACTATATAAATAGATAATTCATAATCAATATCGGTAGGTAAATAATTGAAAATACATTCCTTTTAATCAATAACAAAGAATGAAATTCGTCTAGAGATAATTTCTTAGTGAAAATATCCTAGGTAATAAAAACTAAACTCTTAATGATAGAAATAATTAATTATTTCTGGTCTGGTCTCAGGCACATGATACCTCTACCATCAAGACCTTTCACAAGATGTTTTAAACTATAGGTAAAAAAATCATTTATTGATATCTAAACTGATTTGTCTCATGATACCTACCAATGCATCAGGAGGATATATAATTTTCATCCCACCCAAAACTTCATATCCAAAGCATTCCTCACATATCTAAAAATCAATTTAATTCATGAATCAATATTTATTAACATCAAATATCTATATTGAGTAATGGATATAACTTTATCAATATTTTTTAAGTCAATCAAATACATTTCAAAGTAAAACACCATATGTAGAAATGAGATATGGTTTAAAATATAAGAATATCCATGATTGATAATATGTATAATTAGGGTAAATTTGATGTCTGATGATTATCGGAAAGTTTATATTTCAATGGAATGTTAATGACTACAAAAATGACACTAGGAAGTTAATGTAAATACTTCCATACATCAAAATGATCATAAACTATCCATATAAAGAATAAATAAGGTATAAATACAATATATAACTATTTGATTAATAATAAAGGGTTGTTTTAAGTGATTAATATAAATACCACAAAATTTTCTTAAAAAATATTCTTAAGTAAAATATTCTTTTTATTTTGAAAAACATTTTGAAAATCCATATCCTTGAAAATTATATTTAAAAACATTTTATTTAAAAATATCCTCATAAAAATTTAATGAAATCTTCAAAGAAATGATGTTTATAAAAAGGGTAATTCTATACATATCGTAAAAGTTAAAAAGATTATTCCTTTTTCACCACAAATGTTTAGGAATGTTCCTTTTTTGGAAAATGATAAGAATATTCCTTTCAAATTTTTGATAAAAACGAATTTGGTATTTTTTGAAAATGATATAATGATTCCTTTGATTTTTTTGTAAAAAGGAAAATGGTTAAAAATTCATTCAATAAATAATTTTGAAAAATATAGAATTGTTTTTGAAAATTTATTTAAGAAACTTAGTTTTAAAAGAAAAAAAATTTCAAACCAAAGAGATAAATGAAGCAGGTGTTTCTTAAAAAAAATGCGTCACCCGGTGGTTGATTATGCGGGTTGAGTGTTGTGAAATCATACATGTCAGGTTCCCTATTTTTGAATGTTTTCCAATGAGGTTGTTCATGGATCCATAAATACCCAATGGTTATATATCCATAGGGGGACTACTTCCCAAAGGTAGGTGCTTGTTGGGGAGTTTTTACAACGATGCTTAAGAACTCACATTGGTTAAGAGGATGGGAGGGCAGGCTCATCACAATATTTTTGGTGGAATTGTTTCATAATATGAGAATATCTTATAGATTTAATACATTTTCATGAGTCCATTATTTAATTCCCATCTATTATTTTGGTCACCCTTGAATTACAAATTAGTTGTTATCTTGCATAGTTTTCATAATCATCTAAATGTACCCAAGGTTCTTTATTAATGTAGACATCCATATGTATCTAATTTTCTCAATTAATGGAATCCCATTACGAATAGAATATATATTATTAGGTTGTTATTATGACGATTCTGGGTTTTATCCACACAGTGGGGTGTTCTAGAGTGTATTTTCATCGAGGGAGACAAGATTTGTTTTGATGTTTTGATCAGACCCATGAGTGGGATTCCTATCTATCCTCACGAAAGGAATAAAAACCCACATAGTTTGTTTCCACTTAATGGGGGTACATAATACCTTTTAAGGTCATGTGATAAGGACCTAACTACATGGTTTAATTTTATATGGCGAGGATATCTAGGTGGAATTTTCCTAGCAAAGTTTTGGTGTGTGACTTTTTCCAAAGCATCCCAATGAACCTAGAAGTGATATAGATTTATAGGTTTAACAAGACCATACTAGGAATGTGTCCCAGATAGGGTAGGGTTGATTTTGGGTGTTTGGTTTTAACTGTAAGGAGGCTTCCTATATATCCCATTTGTACCGGAATCAAAGACCATGTAGTTCAGTGGTAAGGACATATTTCTATGGAGGCCCTTAGAAGGTTCATCTCATAAGGGAGTATTTTCCTTTTATTGGATTAAGTTGGGGTTTATTCCTAAAATGGATGAACATTAATAGGGTACATGATGGATTCTAACAACTCATGGTGATTTGGGGGCTTATTTGTGGTGTACACATATGGAGGATAACCCTAGATGAGTATGGTGATATCTGTGGAGCCTGCTCCTAAGGGTAATTCCCATATTGCGGAAGGTTGGGTCTTACGCATGGAATGCTTCACATGAATCAGTTTAATGGGGAATTAATTCTAATTAGGATTATCGTTATGATCAAGGCTTAAGTGAGTGTCCTACGTATCCTGATTATAGTAGGAAACTGAGTTCTCATAGTTCAATGATGTTCTGGGATTACACAATAAAGTTTCCTTATGGTTGGGGATCATGTGGATTCCATGATTACTTCTAACCACTAATCTCATGTGAGTCATGATCGGTGTGAGAAAAATATGTAGTGATAGATCTGTGGAATCAAGTAATCCACTTTTCCCTAAGATTGGATACATGGCCTTGAGGACCTATGCCTATGGAGGCACTCTAAAATAAGTTAAGAAGAAGATTCAAAGAAAGATCCTTTTACAAAACATGCATTTGGGTGCTTGGGTACCATGTTCAAGAATATCCTCTAAAACCATAACTCATGACGAGTCATTATTGAATATTATAAACAAGAGGAATTGGATGATCCACAAAACTACATGCATCTCCTCCATTGGTGGAAGAGGATGAGGGTAGGAGAGAAGAATGAGGGGATTTTCTGTTCCTATTCCATATCCTATTTCATATCCAGGATAGTTACATATGTCTACCCATTCTGACATAGCCCTCCTGAAAAGGATGATCAAGAGTGAAGCCTCCCACCGGAAAATCTAGAGGCTTAATCCAAGAGGGATGCCCTAAAATTGGTTTGGTTGGGGATTATTCCTAAGAAGGATGACTATTAGAGGCTTGATTGGGGATTATTCTTAAGTAGGAACTACCGGAAAAAATACCCTGTACCAACGGTTTGGAACCGTTGGTATAGGCCTCCAAACTTTTGGTATAGCCTATACCAACAGTTTGGAGAACTGTTTCCAAGCCGTGAGGATAGGTCTATACCAACGGTTTTGGGGAAACCATTAGTATAGACCTATATCAATGGTTTTTAAATCCATTGGTATACGTAATATGAAAATCTATACCAACGGTTCCATAAAACCGTTGGTATATGTAATTCAAAAAAATAATCATTCGGTTGGTTTTGATCCCAGCACCTCCCATTTGAGATTAAACAACTTAACCACTAACCTAATATAATTTTGTGAACATAATTTCATAATCATATATATATGATCATAAGTATTTTAAATTTTTATTTATTTAATGTCCTCTATAAGAAGATTCCATTAAAAATAAATGTACCTATACCAACGGTTTTCAAAACCGTTGGTATAAGTCCATTATAGAGACCCTATACCAACGGTTTGTCCAAACCGTTTGTATAAGTCCCCCCTATACCAACAGTTTGTCCAAAACCATTTGTATAGGTCCATATAAGTGACATATACCAATAGTTTTGGCCAAACCGTTGGTATAGTTCCAAATTAGTGAACTATACCAACGGTTTTCCCAAAACCATTGGTATAGATCATATTTCTAGAAGTGAGGATTCCCATTTTTTAGGAACCATGGAGAGTGTATTGACCTAGGGTTATTTGGAATGAGAGGTGGGGTTTTATGTGTCGCTACTTGAAAATGTGTTGGTCCTGGGCTGAAATGTTCCGGGTGTGACTCTCCATTTTTCATGGGGGTTAGTAACTATAGAGAATAGACCGATCTAGGAATGTATTGTGGAACTGAACTTGAGAGGGGGTGTGGGGGAGAAACCCCCATGGTATGAATCAACAATATAACATAGGTGGGTACCTAGGTGGTTCTTCTAGGTATGGGTTGCCTAGGTGGTTCACCTAGGTATGGGTCCCTATGTGGTTAGCCCAAGTACGGGTCACCTAGTTATTGATTACCTAGGTGGGACACCCAGGTAGTTCCCCCAGGTATATGTCACCCAGGTGTAGTTCAACCAAGTGGATATTGCCTAAGTGTTAGGATGGGGGCCTCTCTATAGAGAGGGTGGGCCATGATAGGTCACCCAAGTAAGGATGGACTACTTGGGTGAAAGTGCTACATGACCAAATACCTCTCTCAGATTAGCCATCCTGGAGTTCAAATGCCTTCTTTAATATTTATTGTAGAGGGATATATTTATTAACCCACTAGGGGGCCTATGTGATTATTCTTGAATTAGCAGGACTATGGAAATGGGCCCGTGTGAATTGATTGGGCGGTGACGTAGGTTCCTTGATAAAAATTTTCCGACTTTTGAGAGTTATAACATTTGATCTGTGAGTCCATTTGGGATGCACGACTAGTAAAATTGAATATTCAGAATATATACATATGCTTCTTAGCATGGTGAATACTGCACATTTTCTTCAAATAAACTTTTATATATCATTTTAATGCATCAACACCTTTTTATCATCGATTATGGATATCCACGAACTACCCCATGAGGGGGGTTGTTTCCACTTATCCCTCATTGTGGAGTTGTGTTTTGGAACATAGAAATAAAAAAATTAATATTATTAAAGAAGGGAGAAAAATATATACTCAAACTTTTTTTTTTGTCTATGTGATGATGATATCATGATTTATGTAAAAAAGGGAAGGAAACATATTTTTTGGTGTCAAACTTCTAGTTTTATAAAAACCATTTTCTCTATTATTTTTAATAAAAAAGAGTGCAAGAATGGTAATATTATTAAAAAAATATCATTAATAAATAGAGGATAATAAAATGAAAGGTTTTATTAAAAATGGTCAAATAATATCCTTCAGTGGAAATTCATGCGTAAATAATTCTGATTAAAATGAGATTGTGATGTTAACCATTAGAAATATCATAACGTCGAAGTGAGAATAAAAAATGAATCAATTATATGTATCAACTATAAATCCACATAAAATTTTTTTAAATTAAATATAATATATTAAAAATTCATTATTCATGTAATCTTATAATATTAACAATAATGAGGAAGTAATATTATCCAATGAAAAGAAATTGGGTTATGAATTTCTTTATCACTTGGTAACTTTTAATTCAAATCCCCATAGATGAAATAATTCAAATTAAAATTTAAAATATAGTGAACAATGAATTATTATTGAAATTAAATATAAAATGGGAAGTATATACACCATATAAAATAAACTAGGTGCACAACATTACAATATGCCTCAAAGAAATGAAATTAATAAAAATCCCTTAAATTACGCTTCCTTTTAGTTGAAATTTATTTAAATATTTTATACTATTTTTAAACATTAAATTAAGTAAATAATAATAATAAAAAAAAATATAATATTTGATATTATTATAACCACTTATCATCCATTCATTAATCTTTCATTATTTTCATTGCATCAGGTGTTATTGCCTTCTTTTCTCATACCTGTATCATCTTGAAAGAGCTGGTTCTTTGGCATATTATATAGCTCTATAATATCTATAATAATAATAATAAAATATTTATCATATTATTTATTTAATTAATCTTATATATCCTCCATTTATAGTCGTGATAAAAAGAGTGTCACATCGCTTCACGTAGGAGTCAGTCCTCACATACATGAATGATGTTATCACCTTTACATGAGTGAAAAAGAAAAAAACACATATATATTTATACTATAGATTGATAAATATTTCATGAATATAATAATTATTTCATTTATATCACATATTATCTTTAAATTCATCTTTATCATATTCCACGTGAAGCATTAGTGAAAGATGAATCACATCTCTTCATGAGGTCATAGTCCACTGTACACATGACCAGCAATGTTATATCTCCTATAGAATGGAAGGTGACATGATATATATTATATAGTGACTAAATAGGAATAATTATGTTACAAATATAATCTATATAATATATATCCATCATCGTATCCAACCTTGAGAGGTGGAAATGGAAAAATGAATGACACCGGTTCATGAGGATGAAGTCTGCCATACACACATATGATGATTTCGTAACAAATTTTATGAAATTGTGTTCAGTTGTAGATAATAAAATTAACATGGAAACATTTAATTATATGTAATATAATGGGGTTATTATATTATAATGGTTTCAGAACAATTCAAGTAGGTGTAAAAGGAAATAAAATAAAGATGTTAGTTGAAGATCATTACCTCTACTTCGTCTATCCTTTTTAGGTTTTCATAAAATCCATAAAAGATTTTATTTATTATAAAAATAAGTATTATAGTGATAGGTTAGGGAATTAGGTATGTTATTTGGGTGATTATTTTTGAAAAAAATTAGTTTTATGCTGCGAATAAGAGAGGAGAGTGGGTGACCTTTTTATACGTAGGGGAGAGGACAAAATCAGTAGTTTTTAAAAGAATTGAGCGCTACAAAAATTTTCATATATAAAACTGGTCCCAAAGAGACCATTATAGAAAATTATATGTGTAAAGGTTTAAATATTCAAAAAATAGTTTATATACAAGTTTTTAGATTATATTTAACCTTATATTTTTAGTTTAACCCTTGTTAAACCTATTTTTACATAACTTCAACAATTAATTTTTACTACATTCAATATTATTTTTTTAAAATTAGTCATAACCTATTATAAATTATAATTTATTACTATTAAAAATATGGACTTCATTTTTCCAAATTCAGTTCATAGAAGTGGGAAAATATAATTAAAAATTAATCCCATAGATGTGATGAGAAATCATGTTTTAATGTAAAGCTGTTCAAAAGTTTTAAAAGATTGTATATATAAATTAAATATAAAATTGATTATAATGATGTAAATTGGATTAAAAAATTTATAATTGAACTATATTTTCATTAAAACCAATTTGATTTTAATTTTACATTAGAATTGTTTAGACGAAGGGACAATTTTCAATTAAAATCCAGTATTTTTCCCTATTCATCAAAAAACAAACCTTATTAGAAAAATAATAAAAATAAACCTTAAGATAATTTTCATTTTAAAATTTTAATAAAGAATTCTATATTTCAAAATAAATTTTCTAAAAATGTGAAAAAATAATTTTAAAATTGGTGCACAAAGTACAAGTAAACCTTCTTGTAAGGAAATACAATTTTTTCGAAAACATTTCTTTTTATTTTAAATGATTCATATTACTATTTATAATCAATTGATAACCAATAATTATTTTTAAAAGATATATTTATATATTTTTGTTAATTATATTCATACCCTCTATTCCAATCTTTAGGATATAACTATTATATTAAATAATAATATTAAGAGTATATTATTATTTGATAAAACTTGGTCTTGCATGTGACACAAGTTATCGAAGAAAATCATTGTGTGTAAGACAAGATAAAATCAATGTTTCATGAATTAAAATCTATATAATGTGTTTAATTTATTTAAAATATTAAATATTTCATAAATTCTCATGATGTTATGTTCATTTATACTCTTAGTGTTATGTGTCATACATTCTGTCAAATATGATGTTCATATTTTAAAATTTTACGGCGTTATATTATAACCATCTTAAATAAATTGCATCCTAACAATTTAAACTTCATCTAAGTAATAAAGGGTTTTAAATATGTAAATAACATTGTTTAAAAACCCATATTATATAGGATTTAATAAAATATTCCCTTCATAAGAGAGAAAGGGAAGTATAATGGTCATATGGAATAACACAAAACTAGGTTTATAAGTTGGAGAACATTTGTGGAAAGTGAAGATATGCGCATGAAATAAAAGTTTAAATAATTATTGAGTGTTATTGAGGCCATTTATCACAATCAAATTAATATTTAATAGACAGATAATATTATTAAAATGATAAATATGTGATGATTTAAACGACCATCTTATTCATCATATTTGAATATAATAGGATAACATTTTTATTTCAAGATACTTTTCCTAAAGTTGAGGAATTATTCTACTATCTACAAATATAAGGAAATATACATACTTGATAAATTTCTATTTAATAAGAAATATTTCATCCTTTTGTTATGCTTAAATAAATTTCCAATTCATCACTTACATCAAAAAATTAATAACCAAAAATGATTTTTTATGCTTGAAGCATAACCACTCACTTTTAATGGATCATAAGATCTAGAAAAGTGTAACATGTATTTACATGTATCTATAACTATTTTCTAAATCCAATAAGTTTATAATAAGTTATCTAATATAACAAATTAATCTCTAAACCTCAAAAGTAAATCAAATATTTCATTATTAATATTTATTAATATTTTTTTTAAAAATAGTATAACTAGAAACAATGATATATTAACTAGGAATTTACGTAAGTCAGTGGTAGGTGATAAACCCTTATCATCCTTCAACCATGGGTTCAAGCCCAACGACCTTGCTAGACTTGATGGGTTTTTACCCAGTATATGGGTTGTCCTTTTTCTAAACTATATAAATATATTTCTAATAGCAATACCAAAAATATGATAAAAATCCTTCAAATTAAATCAATCATTAAATAACATTTTTATATGTTTTTCAATAAAACTTCTTTTTTTACTATCTAAAAGCAAAATATGACTATTATTAAAATTTTATTAATGATCATATTAACCCTATAATTATCAATACCTTTAATCCTATGTATATATAATGTAAAGGCATTATTAATCAAATATCCTTTAAAATAACGCGTATAGTTTCCACAAATTATTCAAAATGTCCTTAATCATGGTAGAATCCCTTTACATAAAACCTCAAAATATGTGTTTAGGACATTGAATATATGATCATTCCTAAACTCATTAACCCATGATTTTATCCATAACTATTACTTAATTAATACATATTTTTTAATAAAATTTAACACAATCATTATATGTTTCATGAATCTTATAACCAAAATACCATTAGTAAAAATACTTCTTCAATTTTATTCTCAAATCCCCATACAAAAATTCATTATCCAATTTTTTTAACATAGAATATTCCTTATTCTGAGGTTTAAACTAGGACACTGTCATTATATATTCAAATCCTTCATAATGTTTTGTAAAAAATTGTGCATTATTCTAATTATATCCCCTAAGAGTGTCAAACCAGGTGCTTAATAAGACCCATTATCATATACATTGTAAATCTCGAGGCAATCTTGATTCACCCATTTTATAGTTATTACCCCTAAGTACATCTGTTCTAGAACCAAGTCCACTTTTAGTATCAAGAAATGGATGTATTGCAAGGAAAAATCACATAATATATATCTTAAAAAAACCATATGAAGTTCTTATATACTTATTCTAAAATTATATCATAGGTTTATGTTCCCTAATCTATGTTATCCCAAATCTAGTTCCCATGGTTTCTATTAAAATTTATCTGATACCAACTGTAGGGTCCCCAATCCCAGTAATACTAGAGATGGTGTTTTACTAGCATTACATTAGCATAAGATATAAGGAATCAGATCCTGACAGACCTAATAGTTTATTATTATGGGTTATCTAGATACATACTTAACTCTTACATATTTTAATACACAAATTGAAACATTGTTTTTTTTCTTTCAAGAATAACTTTATTCCAACTAACATATTCTTGTTTGTCTATGATAGTCATCTTCATGGAATCCTGGGGAAAGGAATAAAAATTAGGGCCAACAAAAATGATCCTAAAGGGTTATGTATAATGGAAGCATTCATTAATCAATCAGAATAATCAACATAGAAAGGAAATAACTTAAAAACATGACATATAATCAATAAAATAAGAATTAAGTGTATCCAAATATAATATCAATGTGAAAATATCTAGGATAATAATAAATATGTAAAGGTAAATAACTGAAAACAAATTATATTTTAACAATTGGAATACATGAATAGATGATACATAATCCATATGGAAAGAAAAATAACTAAAAATTCATTCCATTTAATCAATAACTAATAATGAAATGTATCCAGAGATAATGTAATGGTGAAAACATCTTGTATAATAATAATTAATCTCTTTGTGAAGAAAATAATTAATTATTGGATATCATGTTTCACACACATTATACCTATACTGTCAAGACCTTTCCCAAGATAATTTAAACTACAGGTAAAAACCCGTTCAATGTTAGATTACATGATTTTTATCATGAGACATACTGAAAAATTGAGGGGATGTATAATTTTAGGCCCACCTGTCATTTTTGGTCCAAAACATTCCTCATATATCAAATAATAAATTTTATCCAAGAATCAAAATACATTAATGTTTAATATCCATATTGATTAGAGGAAACATATTTATAAATATTTATCTTGTGAATCCAATAACATTAAAAGTAAAATAATGTTTGTAGAAATGAGATACGAGTTAATAAATAAGAATATCCATGATAAATAATAAAGATATTTAGGGTAAATTTAATGTCTAATGATAATAGGAAATTTAATATTTCAAGGGAATATTAATTACTAAAAAATGATACAAGGAATTGAATGTCGAAACTTTCCTTAGTCAAAATGATCATAAACCATACAGAAGAATAATGCAGATGGTATCAACATAATATATACCCATTTGAGTAAGAATACAGTGTTTTTGTTAATGATTAATATAAATTCCAAAAAAAAATTGTTCCAAAAATTCTTGAGAAAAATATACTTTTCATTTTGGAAAATACTTTGATAATCTTTATATTTGAAAATAAAGTTTAAAAACATTTTCTTTAAAAAGATCCTCGTAAAGTTAATAAGGAATATTAAAATAAAGGATGATAATGAAAGAGATTAATTTATTAAATGCGTTAAAAGGGAAAAAAGAACATTTATTCTCAACTATAAATGTTCAAGAAAGTTCCTTTTTTAGAAAGCGATAAGAAGATTCCATTCACATTTTTGGTAAATTCCAAATGATAAGCATTTTGAAAAAGATATAAAACATCATTTAAATTTTTTTATAAAGGGTAAAAATGAGTTATTTTTTTAATAAATCATTTTTAAAAGGATAATAAATATTTTGAACTTTTTTTGGCAACAATGTTTTAAAAGAAAATAGATTTCTGAATGAGGAGACAAATGAAATATGGTTTTATTAAAATAATTTTCTGAATTATTTGAAGTACGAAAGAGTGAAAAATGATAAAATTACTTGAAAAAGGCCATGAATAAATTAATGAGAATAACTTTAAAGTTGTTACTATATAATTATCTAATAATCTTCTTTAAGGGAATTTAAAGTGTAAACAATCCCGATTAAAATGAGTTTGTGATGTAAACCCTTAAGAAGATCATAATGTTGAAGTGAGAATCAATAAATGAATCGATTAGGTGTATTAAAAATAAATCCAGAAAATAGAGTGTAAATAAAACATAAGATAATCCAAATTCATTATACACATAATCATATAATATTAATTATAATGAGGAAATAATATAACCTAATGAAAATTAATTAGGTTGTGAAATTCGTTACCACTCCGTAACTTTTAATTCAAATACATTTAAATGAAATAATTCAAATTAAAACTTTATATACCATGAATAATGAAGTATTCATGACATTACATGTCAAAATAGTAGTATATAAACCATATAAAAGAATCTAGGTGCATAACATCACAATATGCCTCATGGAAATGAAATTGAGAATAAATTACTTACCTTACAATTCCCTTTGGTTAAACATTCTTGAAGCTCATGTATAGTGGTATTAAAATTTTTATTAACTTAAAATAGAATAGTATTAATATTTTAAATATAATATATTATTATTTTATAGCATATTATCACCCATTAATTAATAATATTTCATTATTTTCATTGTTTTGGGTGTTAATTTCTGTGTTTTCTCATGAATGTTTCGTCATGAAAGATCTGATTCTTGCTCATATAATATAGTTATATCATCTACATAATAAGAATCATGAAAGAATTATCATTTTACTTCTTTAATTATAATTATATACCATCCATTTTGTGTGTTTTTGAAAAGAGAGTCACATCACTTTGTGAAGGCGGTAGTCTATAGGTACACAAACGATGTTATCACATTTATATGAGTGAAAATGAAAAAAAGAAAATGATATTTATATTATATTAATAAATTTTACAATATTTCAGTAATATCATAATTAATTCATTAATATCACATAAAATTATTAAACTTATCTTTATCACATTCCATATGAAGAATTAGTGAAGACAAATCACATCGGTTCATGAGGTTGTTGTCCACCATACGCATGAGGGACGATACGGTGTCTACCATAGAATGGAAGGTGAAAATACTTATATTATATAGTTAATCCATTGGTTTAAAAATGTTATAAATATTATATATATATATAATTTATATCCACTATAATACCCAACCATGAGAGGTATAAATTTAAAAATGAATGTCATCGGTTCACGAGGTGGTAGTCTATCGTATACATAAACGATGATTTATTAACCCATTTTATAGATATTTATGTGGATTTATGTTTTAAGATTAATATAAAACAATATAATTATATTTAAGATAATGTGTTTATTTTATCATTAGGCATTGAATATAATTTAAGGATGTGGAGAAGAAAATAATATAATGATTCCTATTGAAGAACATTGCCCCCCCCCCTTCGGGTATCCTTTTTAGGTTTGTACTATATAATTATAAGGTTTTTTTATTACCAAAAAAAGCCTATAATATGAGGTTAAGGAATTTGGTCTATTATTTTGGGATGGATTTTTCAAAAAAATTGTTTTATGGTTTAATGAAGAGAGAAGAGAGGATAGATTTTCATAAACGAGGGAGAGGACACACTAGGTATTTTTAAAAAAGGATTGTGTGCTCCCAAAATTTTTATATGTCCAAAGAAAGAAAAGGATAATTATAGAACATTATATAATTAATGGTTTAAATATTTATTCAAAATATATCTAGAGAAGTTTATAGGTTATTTTTAACCTTATCTTTTTAGTTTTTCTCCCCAGTAATATCATTTTTACCATAACCACGATCATTAATTTTTACTACATTCACCATTGATTTTGTTGAAAAATTTAGTTTAGACAATTAAAAATTAAAAATTATTTTGATTTAAAATATGAAATTAATTTTTTCAAATTTAATTCATAGTATTTTCAAAATTTAAATTAAAATTAATCTTATTGATGTGATGAGAAAACACATTTTTAATGTTAAAATGCTCAAATGTTTACAAAGTTTTTATATCTAAATTTAATACGAAAATGATAAAATAACATAAATTGGATTAATATATTTATTATTGAACTATTATGAGTTTATAATCAGTTATATATATAATTTGACATCATAAATTATTTATATAAAAAATCATTTGTCAATTAAAATCCAGTATTTTCCAAAATTCATCAAAAAAATGAAACTTCTCAGAAAAATCATAAAAAATAAACCAAAGATAATTTTGGTATTGTGATTTAAAAAATTATGTTTTTCTTAAAAAAAATTTACAAAATTTTCTAAAAAATAATATTAAGTTATATGGGCCAAATGCAACTAAACCGTCTTTTAGAAAAAACTACTTTTCTGAAAACATTTCTTTTTTATATTAAATTATTATTATTATCAGTTATAATAAATAAATAAGCAATAAATTTATGTAAAATATTTATTTTTATTTAATAATACTCGAATATTTCATTTTAATGGATATGTGATAACTCTTATATGAAATAATAATACTAATAATACATTTTTATTCTCTAAAACTTGAACTTGTGTGTAATGAAAGCTTTAGAAGAAACTTATTATTGTGTGTAACATAATATAAAGTCAAAGTTTCATGAATTTAAAGATATATAATATATTTAGTCTATATAAAATATTAAATATATCACAATGTTTCTAGATGTTTTATTACTTTTTATTCTTGGTGTTTCACGACTTACATGCTATCGAATATGATTTCTATTTTTAAAATTTGTGGGTGTTATAAATTAGACAAGTTTTAACATAATTTTATTCTATTTATGTAATAAATATATGAAAATATGGGCTTTAATAAAAATCATATTTATTTTTATATATGGTCAAAAACCCATTTTTCTTCTAAAACTAGGTTTTCGAAAAATTGATTCATAAATGTTTTTAACTTTTTAATAACAATTTACTAAATAATTTTTTTCCCATTTTTTGTTTTTAATATTTTTTGAACGGAATATTCATTCCATTTTTCAAATAATTCCCACTTGTATTTGATCAAAAATTTGAATGGAATCTTTGTTTTACCATGTACAACATGAACATAATTTTCAGAGGTCATGATAATTATTACTTTGGAGATTCCACTATAATTTTTCAGGTTTATTTTCAAATAAAATGATTTCTATAATATTTTATGAATGTTTAATTTAAAAAAATTATTTTTAAAGAAAGAATATTTTTCTCAAGAAATTTTCTATGTGTTTTTTATTTCAAAATCATTTTCTATTTATGATGACATCCTTTGATGTTACTTATGCATTACTGAGGACATTATACAAGGATACCATTATTATTATTTTTGTTAATGGTTTATCCTTATTATGAAATAATGTTTATAAAACCCATTTCTCTTTTATAGGTTATAGCATAATATAATTCCTATGAAACCTGCTTATTTTTCCTGGGTTATGCTAGGAGGAAATGGTTAAATGTTTAAGAAATCTGTTTCTTTTTCACGGGATATGATTTGATGAAATGTGTATATAACCCATTCCTTTTAATGGGTTAAGATATTATGAATATTTTATATTATTTTGGAATAAAGATGCATGGATTATGTGATGGTTTGGTCCTATAACTCTTTCTAATGTATCCGGTAAAAAAGTATAAATCATGACTAAATTGTTTATGCACAAACTCGATTACATGTTCACAATGTTATGGGTGAACATTATTACATGTTTATAATGTTATGATTTGACCTGATTATATTTTCAAAATTTTATACATGAACCACATTACATGTTCACATTTTTATGAATGGACAAATCTTTCAGATCCTTAAGGTTATGTGTGGACCTAGTTTCATGTCTATAAGTTTATGTGAGGGTCTGATTTAATTCCCTTAACTTAAATGAGAGAACCTATTTCTATTTATACATTTTCACAATGTTATAAGTTTATGTGTATTCTAAATATGTATATATAATACCAATGTAATGTTCCCTTTTCTCATAATATTTTATTCCATTTTGATTCATGTCATATAAATTTCCAATATTTATTCCATGACATTAGATTTTGATCTTTGAAATATATGGCATTGTTTTCATATGTCATTCCCAAGTTCGCATACACTAATTATCATGTTATTTTTACTTATTTACAAGGTTTCCCCTTACTGAGCATATGAGATCTCCCTTTCTTATATTTCCTTCCCATGTTATGAAGAATGTTTTTTATAGGGTTTTTAACAAGAAAAATGGGGAAGGACTTTATGAGAGATGTTTAATATATTTATCTAAATAAGAAGATTGTGTAGCTAGTCTAGAAGATCAGTAAAAAAGTATGGTACTTGGGAATACATTTATTAAATGTATTGAATATTCATCTAAAAATATGTTATATCTTTGTATGATATGTTTGTGACTTTATAGTCAATATCAGAAGAAATATTTAGTTATCAATTTGAAAATATAATGAGGAAACATTAGTGAGATCCAGGGATATATTTATATATAAATTCATAGTGATATGTCTAAGTATATGTCTAAGTATAGTTCATAGTATATGAAAATTTATTGGAATTTTGGTAATGGATAGAGTAGGTGGTGTCCCAAAAATTACATTTATGTCTAGATACTACAAGTGAATGTGGATCTAGCTTTGAGGAAACTAGGGGTAATAAATCCAAAAAAGGTTTAATTGAGTTGGAATCAATCATCACATGGTGCATTACAATGAGCCTTATTTCAAACCTAGTTTGATAGTCCAACGGTATATGATTTGGAAATTCAGAAACATGTTATGAACCATAATGAATGATTTAAATAGATTGTGACTATGAATGACCTTGGTTAAAGCTATAGTGTCATATATTGAAAATAAGGTGTTAATAGTTAGACATCCTATAGGTGATTATTCATAATTATGTGGTTTTGAATTATGATTATCATTTCTCACACTATGAATTAGGGTTTATGTAAATGGATATAACATGAAGAAACCATTATTATTCCAAAGGAAAAAAACATTGTAATAATTGTAGTCCATAGTAACCAAATTTTATGGGAGTTGGACTAAAAAACCTCTATGATATTCTCACATAAAATTATCAAAATATGAATCATTATGGAATTATAAATGAGAAATGGAGGGAAAAACATTTTATTGAGTCCTTCATAAGGAAACACCCACCCTATTTTATCTGGTCCATTGATTCACTAGTCACTGAGCAATGGATCAACACCACGGAAAAGATAATTTCTATTATCCAATGTTTAAACCATGGAAAATTCATTTTTGTTGTCTATCATTTAGAAGGTGAGGCGGATCGATAGTGGGACCTTATTAAGAATATGATTCAAGAGGAGGTAATTAAATCCATGGAATGGTTAGAGTTTAAGAGGATATATTTCATTTATTACTTCCTTCTTATTCTAAAAATATGAATGGGGAAGAAATTTATCAAGATCAAACAGAAGGATAGTGAATCTATTGGTACATACTAATCAAATTTTACATGACTTGCATGGTATTATTATTGTTTAATTATAAGTATAGAAAGAAAAATTGATCAATACTTTGGGTGATTAATACTATGTATTTGAAATTAATTTGATACAATAGTATTTAGTAGATACTAAGAATTGATTAAATGTTCATTAAAGTTTGAGATGAAAATTGGAGATTTCGATCATTATAATTTGTTTGATATGAAAAAGAAGTTTAAGTCTCATAAGAACTCAAATAAATCACATGGTGGAAATAAATTTTAGTCACATACATGAAAAAAATGTGGGAAGGAGCACTTCGGTGAATTTATAAATAGAATAAGATGGCGTTACACATTTAGGATGTCTTGACATCTAGAAAAAAGAATGAAAAAGTGATGTGAAGAGCCTAATCAACTAATCAAATGGAGAGACGGACTAACAGAATTCACCGCCCACACTCTAGTGTTTCAAGTGTAAATATTTTTTGAATTATGAAAATCAATACCCCAATATAAGGGTAATTGTGGATGATAAGACACAAAAACCTATGAATAAAAAGGGAAAAGGGAAAGATTATTCCATTAAAATGAATGAATTGAATAAAAATAAATAGGTAACAATTACTATCCCATCCTTAGTTGAGAATTTCATGCTTTATTTTGTATTAATGAGCCCTGGGAAAATATTATTATTTATTCATTAGTGGAATTTCATGTGATTATATCCATATACGTGGATTCTAAAATAATGAAATCACATTTGATATTCTATCAGTATAAGGACCACGCCAAGCTTCCAATGAAAATGTTTCATATCAAATAAGTTCTTATATAAGGAATAAATGTAGTATTAAATTTTGGATGTGTAATTTTATAAATTTAAGATTTACATCATAGTTATGGATACTATCATGGGTTTATGAGTTTAAGGTTGATCATAAGTTCAAATTCATTGAAACCACTATTTTGGTTTTATATGATGGGAGTTTACCAGGAATAATGATATTCTACAAAAAATTTATGGAAATAAAAACGGTTGGATTTGAATATCATTTAGTGATACAGGTATTAGAGGAATAACTTTACACTCTGTGGAAATATGATTAAAGGTACTGGTAACATTTAGGGTTTATCTTATCTTTGATGTTGAGGTAATTATAATTTGTAGTTGACCACATTATAAATTATACACACATTGTTTCTATGAGATAAGATTTCTCTCTTGATCCACTTGTCAAAATTTACATTAACAAATTGGTAAGTTTTTATATAGTACCATATTTAATTATATCTGATCAGAATACAATGTTTTACTTGATTTTTTGGAGAAGTCTTCATAAATATCTTGATAAAGAGTTGACTTTCATCACTACATATCATCCTCAAACATATGGTCAGTCTGAGAGAAAAATTAAAACCCTAGAGGATTTGATAAGATCTTGTTCTAATGATTTAAAAGGAGGGGTGATAAAAATATTTCTCTATTTTAGTTTTCATATAATAATAAATTTCACTTGATCATTCAGTTGGATCCTTATGAATCCCTTTAAGGAAATAAGCATAAAACTCCAGCATACTCGAATTAAGTTGTAGAAAGAATGATATTGGTACCAATTCTAGACGATGAAATGGAAGATAAGGTCAGTTATATTAAGATTCATGTAAGATAAGAACAAAGTCGAAAGAAATATTAGCTTTATAATCATCGATGTGATATATAATTTGATGTTGGTCAGAAAGTATTTCTACAAATTTCTCCTTGTAAGAATGAAGGGAAAACTATGACCTAGGTATATGAGTCCCTTTGAAATTATTGATCGAATCAGAGCTGTAGATTATTTCTTGATGCTTATACCAAGACTCTATCAGGTTCATGATGTGTTTCATGTATATCTTATAAGGATGTACATACATGATCCATCACATGTATTGAACTCAGAGGTTGTACCACTAGAGCATAATCATTCATAATAGGAACAACCAGTGTAGATTCTGGATCATAAAGATAAAGTTCTATGAAACAGGACCCCTCACATGTTTAATGTTTTATGGTAAAATCATAATCTTGAGGATGTTACATGGGAACCAAAGTATATAATTATGTATAAGTATCCCTAATTTTTGGCACCAAAGTTACAAAATTTGAGGGTGAAATTCATTCTTAGGGGTGTATAATGTAACATCCTAAGATTTTGTGTATTTTTTATTTCAAATATATTTTTTATTTTTGATTTTTTAATTATATTGAATAAAATTTTTATATTTATTTACACGCAACACTGTGTTTATATCACATTACACACAACACTGATTTTAAACAAAACATGACATACTATTAAAATATTTTTATTTAATATTCTAGTTATCACCTAGACATTATAATGGTGGGTATGAATAATATTAAAATAATTATGAAAATATATGGTTTATATATGTATATAAAATGAATTATTTTGTGACCAACTAATCATAAATAAAAAGTAAAACTATTTTAAAATAAATTAAAACTTTTTAAAAAACTATTTCTATGCACACAAACATGTTTTACCTCATGAATTAAAAAAATAAATTTTGTATTGATATTAATGAAATTTATTTATTAGATATTAAATCAAATTTTTAAATTTATTTTTATTTGTTTTCAATATAGTATATAATAATAAATCCAAATTTAAGGTTAAAAACTATATTTTTCTAAAAAGTAAAATTTTTCACAGTTTTTTTCACAATTATTTTAAAAATAATTTATTCTAATTTAAGAAAGATAATTTTTACAAATAAACATAATTTTTGAAATTATAATCCCAAAATTATCTTTTATTGATTTTTTGAGAATTTTTCTAAAAGGATAATTCTTTCGATGAATAGTGAAAATTTTAGTTCTTATTAAGAATTTCCATTTATTTTAAAGCATTGAAAAACATAAAATTATTTTAATATTTTTTTAAAAGTATAATTAGTTCAATTATATCTTTATTATTCTAATTTATGTCACTTTAATTAAATTCATATTGAATTGGGATATTAAAACATTCTATTCTTATGAGAATTTCTCTTTGGAAAATGGTTTTCTCGTAACATATATGGGATTAATTTTAAATTAAATTATTCCACTTCTGTGAGTTGAATTTGGAAAATGGATTATATATTTTAAATTTTCATAATTTATATTATCTAATAATTCCATATTAATTTTTGGCTATAATTAAGAGTAAAAATAGTGAAAATTAGTTACCGTGGTTAAGGTAAAAATAGGTTTAATATGGGGTTAAACTAAAAATATAAGCAATAAAATCACCTATAATATTTTATAAAACCATTATTATGGCCATATTTTGACCTCATAACCTATTATTTTAGTTAATGAACCATTTTAGATATTTTTTTTCATATGAAAAATGGGTGTACACCTTTTTATTTTCAAATATTACAAGTGGGTCACTCACCACACTTATAAAAGTCCACTACTTCTCCTCTTATCTTCACACATAAAAAACCCATTATTCTAGAAAATACATATCCAAATAAATTCATTTATTTCCTAATATAATCTAATAATAATTAGTTTTTTCAAAAATTCAACATTGGAAGGGTTATGGTGTTAACTAAAATTATTGTTTAGAAGAAGATATAATGTCCCTAACTAGTTGTTTTATTTTATTTCTTCGCCCACCTCCTTAAATTATTATTAAACCATGATGATCCAAAAAATCAGTATATTACATAAAATTATATATTTTATGTAAAATTAATGACCCATAACCATCTCATATTTTATAAAATAGTTTACAAAATCATCATTCGTGAGTACGGTGGACTACAACCTCGCAAACTAATGTTATTAGTTTCCTACAACCACCTATCATGGATGGATATAATAATGGATTTATTTTTTTATTTTAAATATATGATATTATTATAAAACTTTAATTATAATAAAACAACTACCTTATTTCCTACCAATCCTTTGGGAAACAATAACATCACTCATGTATACGGCGGTCTAACGGCTCACGAATGGATATGATGTGTTTATCTATTTCCATTTTACTAAGATGGTAATGATGATATATAAAATGAATATATATGATATTTTTAACATAATTATACCTATTTAATTAATATATCACATATACTGTCTTAATTTCTATTCTGTAGAGATATAATATTATTGTTCATGTATACAATATACTACAGGCTTGTGAAGAAACATGATGAATTTTTTCACTGATGATTTTTAAGGAAGGTAATATTGGTTAATTTAATGAATATAGTTTATATATATGAAATAAAAATAAAATTTGAATTGTGATATATAATTTATCTTCTATTCTTTCAATTCTTTAAGAAAGTGGAAACAATGTTCATGCGTACGTATAGCCTACCATCTACATGAACGGTGTATTTTTTTTCTATATATATATTTTTTAGACTACTATAAATACATATATACTGAATATAATATATATATATCATGGATAAAATTCTATAGATGATGGATCCATGATCAAATAAAGTAAAAAAACAACAAATCCAAACATACATGGTAACAAAGTAGTCAACTCTCTAAACATGAATTTACCATAGAATTTTTAATAAATGTGTAATAAAACAGAAAATGTAAATCTCTTGGCACTAAAATTTGTGCTAGATGTGGATCAAAATTAGATGACACCATTTGGGTCAACATTTGACCCTTACAAAGCACAAAAATCACTAAAGGGGTATGTTTAATGAAGCTCCATCACCAAGACACTTAGCACCATGAATGATCTGAAGTAGTGAGTTCGATGAGCACTAAAAATTCATGAAGGAAGGTTCAGAGAGTTCAACTAGATCTACACCGCCACCACGAAGTAGTGAAAAAATCCTTTACGAGCCCAATGGCTTAGCCTCCATTTGTAAATCATGATTTTACTTCGCGACATGCCTCCTGGAATCGCGATCCCCTATGCCTATAAATAGGTTACTCGACCCCCATAACCATAGTTACCCTAAACATTCATCTTCCAAGATCCCATTTCTTGAAGTTCCCATCAATACATGAACTAGTCAGAAAATTCATCACCCAAGGTATTTGAGCATTGTGAACCATCTTTCCCTTTGATCCTATTTCCCTCTACTTCAATTGGGAATGCCCTTCCCGAAGCCCCATGGGAATCACGAAGGTAGGAGTCCCTTTTGGGAACTGAAGACTTCCCAGAGCATTTAGTATTCATAAATCAACTTCTAGGGTCATGTAGACTCCATGCCTCAGCTGGATCTCCAATTTTCACGAAGCACCATCCTTCAAGAAGCTCCTTCTCTTCGTGAAGAATCAGAGATTCACAAAGCTCCTCTTAGTGAGGGATCCTGCTTCACGAACCCCTCTCCGATGCTACCCTTCAGGCTCATATGAAGTGATTTCAAGGTCCCCCTGAGTAGTGTTTCATGTTGCAGTGCCCTACCTTATGCTTCTTTGCATAAGAATGATAACCGGTATTGATTCTTCTAATAGACACACTAATGTGGACACCTCAATTGACCACTCTTCCACCCCATTGTTTCCAAGCCTTACTTGTGCCTTCCTTCCCCCCAAGTGTGGGTTGGAATGGTTTATGTATGTCCAAGGGGAGAGGATTGAGTACTACTTATCCGAGCTATAGTTTGTTAAACTACCAAGAACCTACTTCCCCAATACATGACGTTAAACTATGAGTCTCCACATGCATGGTAGGTCTGAGAGTACTTGAAGGAGGATGAGCATAAGATCTCTCCACCTCATCTTTCCCTTTGGTATTTGTCTCTATGTACTCCTCAGTCAGTCTCCACATAATCATCAACACCCACTTTGATAGGGTGATCCCTATACGATTTGCATGGATCTATGTCATCCTTATACATCATACATCCTCCTCGAGCTTCCCCCCTAGAGTAAGTCCCAAAGTCCATCTCCCTAGGTTGCTATCCATGCATAGGCCCCACACCATCCCTCTTGGTTTCACCTTTGGCATTACAATTTTCAGGTTTTCTGCTACCTATTGTTTCTCACACAGATCAAGAATCACATGGGCTTAGAGTGTAAAAATGACCATGACATCTATTTGGTCCTCTTACCAAGCGTAATACCCATTTCCTCTATCACACATGATGTTAAACTATATTCTTTATCAAAATACGTGGAATTTAATTCCCCACCAATAAGATATGTAGGATGACTCCCAGATGTTTAATCCCCTCACTCCCCAAAATCCATTTATTCTTTGTGTTTCATGTCGGTTAACCTTTATCCAGTACGACATTAAACTATATGCCACTATACTAAAATACATAGGTTTTTATCCATTTCGAGTATGTAGGATACCTCCTTGAAGCTCAATCCCACTATATGATAAAAGTTGGTGCTCCCTCAATGGGATGTACCCTTATGATGCAATACATTCCCATTTTTTGGATGCATCTCCCATCTCCACCTCCCTAAGGTATTCTCATCCTTCCATCTGATCCATTATCCATGAATAATCCCCACACTACATCCATACTCTATAACCAAGAGTGTCCCTATTGTGATGATCCACTAAGCATGTGTAATCCCAAACATTTCTTCATGTAACGTCCCTTCGTGTATGCCCTGAGTCCATGCCCCACTCCAGAACCTCATGGAATTTGATTCCCCACCATAGGGATATATAGGAAATCTCTTAGAGTTTCAATCCCATCACCAATTTCTCATCCTCAAATTTCCTTTGATCCTTTAGTTATTAAAAAGATCATTCCCCAACCCGAAGGTTCTACTTTCTTCAGGTCTAAATCCATACATCAATTCTCATAATCCTCCTCCTTAGGTGTCTCATTTCCCTCATCCTAAACTATGAGGACTTTAATTCCCTGCCATTGGGATACATAGAAAGCCTCCATAAGGTTCAATCCCCTTACACCCTACAATCCATATATTCCATGCATTTCACTTCATTTCACATTCATCCCACATGATGTTAAACGGTATTCCCCCATACCTAACTATGCCGGTTTTGATCCCTTTATGGTATGTAGGACACCTTCATGAGGCTCAATCCCACCAAAATGGTAAACTTTGGTGCTCCATCATAGGGATGTACCATTTTGATGTGATACTTTCCCTTTTTTGGGATTCATATCTTGGGTCTACCTCCCTGAGGTGTTCTTATCCATAAATTAGGAATTCTAACCATGCATAAGACCTGAACTCCATCCATACTCTCTAAACAAGAGTGTCCCTCTCGTGATGGGCTGTTAACCATGTGTAATCCCCAACATATCTTCGGGTCGCTGTCTTTGTGTATCCCCAAGTCCATGCCCAACTCATGAACAACATGGACTTGATTCCATGCCATAGGGATACGTAGGAAGGCTCTCTAAGGTTCACTCCCATCACCCATTTCTTATCCTGGCCTTTATTCTGATCCTTTGTGTCTATGGAAGATCATTCCCCAACCTAAATTTTCTACATCCTTCGAGTCCAAATCCACATGTCCATTCTCACGAGCTACCTCCTTAGGTGTCTCATCAACCTCATCCTGAACTATGTGGAATCTAATTCTCCACCATGGGGATACATAATAAGCCTACTTAAGGTTCTAGTCCATCACCATCATCTCCACATCAGTTATATATCATCCGTACTCACCCTTCAACACTTCCTCCATATTCATCCTGATTTTACATGAGCTTACATATCCCAATGAACTCATGCCATCTATGGAAAGTTATCCGTGCATGAGGACCACATAATTCACCCTCCTCTAACTAATAGTATCCCTCTTTTGATGGGCTACTAACCATGTGTAATCCCCAGACCACCCTTTTGAACTACATGGGTTTTGATCCCTATCTTCTAAACAATGTACATAGAAAGCCTCCATGAGGTCCAATCCTTGCCAATGCTAAACCTTGGTGTACCCTCTTCATAAGACCCATATTCTCTATGATAAATCATTTGTGGTGTCCATATTTTCCTTCGCGGTTTGAAATATTCTATTTTTGGGATACACCATCTAGGGTTCAACCTCATGAATGTTTTGACCCATCCACCCAGTAAACCTTCCAGATGCTCCTTCCTAGGGATGTGCCTATCTGATCCACTATCATCAGTGTTATGATCAGTCCAATATATCTCTTTTAGATGTGTAAATCACAGCATACCCTTTGTTAAGAATGGGAAGCTGAGGAAAACCTTAGATAAATGCCTCCAACAAAAGATTACCCACATTCGATGTCGTATTCCTCATGCTTCCACACCCTCAAGAACCCCTCTAATAAGGGAGAATTCAGGTGTACCAAGGATTCTACATCTAGACATGCCAGTGATGACCAATGTGGAAACTTACCTGACTGAATGTTGATTCCATAACTTGACCCTTTTAAATTCCCTAATATAAGTAGTGTAATTAGCCGATATCCACAAAGAGATGGCACCAATGAGGGTTTCCCGAACAACATCTTAATATTTAAGGGAGACTTGGACTAGGAAACAAGTTCAGAGCAGGAATCCAAGGAAAGAGGGTCTGAAATACCATCATCTCATATCAATCAAGGAGTTGATATCACATAATAGGTGATAAATGCGGCCTGCCTTTGGAAAGTGTGAAAGCTTGGTATAATGTGCAGCCAAGAGAACATGAAACGCACTCGGGCAGCATGCCATTACAAAATCATCGAAAAAAATCATATATGGAAATATATATATATGGTTAAGTAATATATTTAAAATAAAATTATAAATATTATATGGGATGATTTAATGTGTATAAATGATGTCAAGAATTAAGTTAAGAGATTTCCTTCTAACTTTTTTTGTGAGATACATGCCATATTCACTTTGTGTTTCATTTATGTGGTGTATATACGGACCATGAATTCATTTCATGATTATTCTCTTGATAATTATGGGTATTTACATATCAATTTTGATAAATCTCTTTTGTGGGGTTTATAGTTCAAAAGTTACCCAAATAGTAAGGGATTTTTGTCCCAATTTTCAATTTTTGATATATATGTTATGTTATGCATGTATATTCTCTTATGAGGTTTATATATATCACATTTCACATTTAATATCATTAAATTATTTATTATCATGATATTTTATGTTTCATTTAATGTTATTATAGCGTTGGGATAATGATTCAATGTTATTAATGTGATAAGGGTATTGTGATACCATCACATCATTGCTTGTAATGGGTTCCCTATTTTCCCAGTTTTGAAAGAGGAATTATTTTTTAATGTTCAACAATGGGAGATTAACCATAATTCTTTTCCAAAAAATCACACAGTTTATTAGGATTGTTCATGATTATGCATCCAATGATGAAATATTATGATCAATATCTCAAGAAACTAATGTATTTTATTATAATATGGTTATTTACGATGAATACATTTTATACTTAATCATTCTCTCATTATTTGCTCAAAATTTCCAAATAATGTTTTTAATATTTTTTTTAATATTTATCATCATTCAAAATCACTTTTTAATACTAAATCAATGTTTTCAAAATTTTCTATCATTCTCCAAATGATTTATTAATTACAGTTTTACCCATGATTGATTTTTTTAATTTTTTTAAAAAGAAACTTTAGGATATTTTCCAAACAAGGAGCATTTGACTTTAAACAAAAAATTTGAAAGGAATATTCATGTTAACATGTATGACATGAATATAATTTCCCAATTTTCGGATCATTATTGTTTTGAAGATTCCTGTATAAGTTTTCAAGGTTATTTTCAAATAAAAGGATTTCCCCAATATATTATGAATTTCTAATTAAAAAAAGTGATTTTCAAAGATATGATATTTTCTTGAAGAAACATTTGAAGTGATTTTTCTTTCCAAATCACTTTCCTTATAAGATGACATACTGTAATGATATGTAAAATTATTGGGGATATTATCCAAGGATACCATTCTTATTCTTTCTCTGAATGGTTGATTCTAATGATGAAATATTTTTATGAAACCTATTTTTCATCCTTAAGATATACCATGGTATAATTATTAAGAAAGACACTTATTTTTCTATGGGTTCTGATATGATGAAATAATGAAATGATTAATAAACCTATTTCTACTTCACAAGTTATACTATGATGAATTGTTTTTGAAACCAATTCCTCTTTATGGGTTATGATATTTTGAATGTTTTAAGATCTTTTAGGTCATAGATATTTGGATTATGTAATGGGTGGAACCAAGATATACCACCAATGTATTGGGTAAATATGGATAACTCATGAGTAACTTTGTTATTCATGAAAATGATTAAATTTTAACAACATTATTCATGAACCCGATTACACGTTCAAAATATTATATGTAAACCTAATTACATAATCAAAACATTATACATGAACCTAACTACATTTTCAAAATGTTATATGTGGACCTGGATTTCATTTTCACAAGGTTATGCATGGAACTGTTTAAATTCTCATAATTTTATGTGAGGGTCTGATTTCATGTCCTTAACTTAATAAGTGAACCTATTTCTATTTACACAAGTTAAAAATTTTATAATCTTATGTGTATTACACAAATCAATGTCTCATGAAAATGTTATGTTATCATGTCTCATTTTCTTTGATTCAATTATGATTCATGTGTTATGAACTGCCAATATTAAGGAATTGACACAATATTATGATATTTGATTTGAAGGGTACAATTTTCCTATGTTATTCTCATTTTCTCAAATCCTTATGTTCAAATTATATTTATATATTTCCTATGTTTACCATTACTAATCATATGAGATCACACTTTTTTATTTTTTTAATTCTAGGTTATGAAGAAAGGTTTTATGTAGGATATGTTTTTAAAGAGTGAAAAAGAGAAATATTTTAATGGGATATGCTCAAGATCTCTATATAAATAAGAATATTGTGTACCTAGTCTCCAAATTCACTGAATTATTTTGCTTCTCTGGCATGGGTTTACTAAAATTATGGAAGATTTATCTAAAAATATGTAATGACAATTTATGATAAGTTTGGGTCATTATAGAAACACTCAGGCCTTGGGCATAGAGACTTTGGATGGGCAAGGTTCTTGGTCACCCCACCCCTCCTATAACCCAATCACTAGGAATTTGGATAACTATAGTGGTGGTTTAGAGTGTAGGCATTCAAGGACCGACTACATTTTAGTCTCCATTAAATGACTATTTTGGTATACCATAGGGAGCCTCGCATCATAGAGCTCCTCATGCTGCTCGGGGGGGGGGGGGGGTGGTGCAGTGAAAAATGGTAAGTGGAATGGATTAACACGTTGAAGTTCATTTCTCTTTGGCTAGGAATGGTTCATGGGTAGGATTCCATGCTGTAGTTCCCTAGACCAAGGTGTTTTGGGGGTCATTTTGGACAAGTGGTTGCATATTGGAAAATGATTAGTAGGGGGAACATCAAGGTGCATGTCATTTTGCATATCCATGTGTTAATATTTTCGAGGTAAATTCCCACTTTCCCTTTTTTTGTTTTGGTTAAGCCCACTTTCTTCCTTCTCATGCATGCTCGAGCCAAGGGAGTACCCTAAATCTATTTTCTCTCGATTTCCCCATTGTTTGGGGTCGATTTTGATTATTTTATTGGGAGAATCATAGAGAGTTCTTCCTCTATTACCTCTTATTTTATGTTTCCCCATCATTTATTTTGATTTGAGCAACCCATCTTTGGGTTTGGGCATGATTTCCACTAGATCATGATTAAAATAATCCAATACAATAGGTATTTTTCTTTTCATGGATAGAGCATGTCACAAGTTGTTTATCACATGATGTTCTACATGATTTCAGTTCATGTACATGGCCATGAAAATTTATATAGGGTTTTTTTATAAAATAAATAAAATAGTTTATTTTTTTGGTTATTAGTGACATGGAATTTTTCCAAAATGATGTCAGGAGTGTGTTTTAGACATAGTATGCTCAGTTTTTTGTGGTTTTAGTGGGATGGGTTTGATTAGTGAGATATTATATGTTTATATACAACTCAATTAAAATTGTTCATGATTAATTGAAATTGATTAATTAATTTTAATTTGATTATAATTAATTAATTTGGTCACATGGAAAAAATTAGTTCCTCTTGTGGATTGTCATTGGCCTTCTTGAATTTAGCGATGTTAGGTAAAATATTCTGAAATATGGATTAGAAAAAATAATTGTAGATTGAGGTTTGTGGAACTTATGCATTTATCAGATAGTATTATGAATTTTAATTACTTTATGTGATTTTTGGTCTCACCACTAATGGTGATCAACCTAATAAAATTTTATAAATTGATTAATTAAATTATAATTCCCATGAATGGGTTGCAAAAAGTGGTAAAGAAATAAGAGACCTTGTGTTATGGATTGATTACCTTAACCAATGATGGAAAAGGACCTGATTATCATAGTATTAGTTGAGATACATGGACCAAATTGAGGTTTGTGATTTGATAATATTAGCATAACGACCATTATAATAGGTTCTATGGTGATCTTAGAGTAGAGAAATTTGATATATTGATAATGGTTGGCCTATTTTGACCTTAATGGAATCTTGAGATGCCATAAAGTCATCAATCTAGTGAGATGGGATTTGGGTGAGGGTCCCTCCCCCATCGAATTGTGTTTCTATTTTTTAGTTTACTCTAAGGATATTTGCAGATGGTTTGGGTGTTTGGACCAACCTAGAGTAACTTGGAAAGGGAATGGGCTTGATTACATCTCGCTTGTGAGTGTTTATTGGGATGCCAGTAAGGATGTGATGATATTTTGATGATGTTGATATATTATATGACATCTGAATGATAGGTGTTGACTTGAGAGACATGAACATGATAGAGGATACCATGTAAATGATGTATTTGTATAATGACACCTAGGGTAACCAGGTGGGTTCTCTAGTGATGTGTTAACATTAGGGATATGGTGTGTAGGGGAATGGGTAATGATTATTGTGATTGTAACCTTAGAAACCAAATAAAAAATTTGAGCCTATTGTGTCTATAAAAATTTTAGGTCATGCAATTGAGAGGCTGACCACGATCATTTGAGATATATTGAGAAGATGTCCAACCCTTATGAGTTTTTTATGTGAGATGTTACAGGAAGAACCCCCACCCTCTATTAGGTATTTACAAACCAAATATTCCTTGGATGTGATCATTGTTTCAATATTTGTAGCTTTCTATTATAAAGTATTAGATTTGTTATTTAAAACCTAAAGACATAACATATTGTAACCATTTTAAGAATATTTTATTTCAAATATTTTTTCTAGCTTCAAGAAGCATTGCTATTCAAAAATAGATCTGAAGGATCAAGCAAACACATCATGATTTAATATATGAGTATTGGGAGTGATTAAATATGTTTTTTCTCTAGCTTCCCACATCACCAAGTAAGTGAGTAAATACTCATCCAGTACTAATAAGAAGTTATCACACCTATGAAGAGGATCATGGTGGATGCTACATCTAGAATAGCATTGGTCAAAAAACAACTAACATTTGAATGAGTTTTGATTTACAAGATGACACAAAATGCCAAACAATTTGGTGATCAAGGTACACAACCTATTAGAGGAGTACATCAGGCATACCCTTTTTTTTAGAAATACATTTAATTTATACTACGGTGGATGAATCACACTCTATGGTGATACATATAACTTTTATCAAAAGACACCTTAAACCACTCCTGTGAGGACTTATGGAATTTTTACTAAACCAAACCACCTTTATTTTCCCTAATTAAAAGTGAAAGGATTGTGCATCTTTATTTTGAGGGAGTCCATATTAACATCAATAATAATGACATAACTATAATAAATATGAATAATTTTCACCAAAATAAAACCAATGGTAGAATGATCTTTCCAAAATTATGTATGGATATAGATAATAGAAAAGGACCCCTTTTCAAAAAGACTTTCAGTATCCTCTAACATACCAATAGGGTTTTTAACTATCCCAGAAGAGATAAGAAGACCAAGAATCAATAAGTCAACAACAAAAAGGGTTATCTTGAGAAAAGGTAGATTCTAATTGTTATGATATTGAGGAACATATGTTTTCTTAATAAAAAAATTGAGATGAATAGTCAGAGAATGGGGTTAAGGGTTTTGAAGATGCAAAAGCTCCATATGGTCACTTCCCTCCATAAACTGGAAATAAATAACTCTAGTAATCATTCTTCCCAACCTAATATAAATCCTAAGTGAAATTTTATTTATATCAAACATTGATGTGGGAAGTAAATTGTTGGTATATATGATAATATATATCCACCGAGATTCACCTCAACCCTAGAGAAGACCCACTCATGACCAAATGATGAGTAGACAGAGGATAAAAATAAAGGTTAGAAAAATATTGATGATCTTCCACCTAAACCCATTCCATTTTCAAACAGATTTGTGAAAGAAAATAATATGGATAAATAGGTGATGAAAAAAGGTCTTTTTAATGCATTCGTGATTGTTGAGATCAACATCCCATGACATGAAGTGATCCAATAAATTACAAGGTATGCAATGTATTTTAAACATATTTGTAAAAATAGAGGGGGGATAAAGGTAAATGAGTGGATCAATCTAGGGAGGAATGTATCTGTCCCTATCACACCCTCCTTGGCGATGTTGAAAAAGTTATGAAACATAATACATTCACCATTCCACGAACTTTAGTGATGTTTCACTTTTTTATTCTTTATTTAAATTAGGAGATTTAATAAATTTAATTACTCACTATATATTTTCTTCATTAAAGATTATTAAGTTAAATCCAACTAGAGTAGTAATGAAATTAGAAAATAGAGCTATTACATATATTGTGGGAGTACTTGATGATTTACTTCTTTGGGAAAAGGATACGGTATTTACTACATATTAATTTTGGATAAATATGAAGGATAATTAAGTAAGTTTTCATGAACCCATAATTCGTGGATGTAACATTCTCAAATATTCCAAGACAATTAGACATTTCCCTGAGGGTAAATTTTATATATAGTTCTGGGATAAGATCTAAATATTTATCATTTTAGACTCTATAAATTACCACTCCTAAGATCATTCTTCTCTCTTCATCTATTATTATGACCCATATTGTGATGATTATACAAATAAGGAATTTCAATTTTATAAAATGGGTATCATTCGATGCTTAACGTGATTTTGAGATTAAGGAAAAATTGTTGTCTCAAAACATTTTCACACCACTCTTTTATGAGAATTCTTAAATTTTTACTAATTTTGTTGTGGATTATGATCTTGGGAATGAAATTTCTTATTATAATACTTATATTTGTTTTGTACTTGAATTTGATGCATTATTCACTCAGATTGCTGACATACATTCAAATCCAAACATACATTGTGCACATATCTCACTTCCAATGTCATTTAAATTAGTAAAACAACCACCCAAATCGAACCTAAAACCATTTAATAGAAATATTAAATGTTCATTCCAATTAAATGATGAAAAATATCGTATAATTATTAGTAATAATCTCATTCTTCAATAAGTAATAAGGATTTTAAATATTTTAAGGGATAATATTAATTTAATTGGGAGAAACTTAGTATAAATATTTAGTATTATCCCCTATATTTACATGATTATGAATCTTTTAGATAATATATATTAATAGGTTAGAGAACCACATATGATAATTAAGAATTAATTATTATATGTTTTAAAGAAAGAGGTGAAAAAATGTCTTTAGATGGGTATCATTTACACAATTTCTAACTCTCTGTCGGTAAACACACTCCATGTTATACTAGAGAAAACAGAGTTCACTATTATAAAAATGGAAATGATGAGACTATTCTTATTATAGTGAAAAACATTGGGAAAGAATGCCTAGATTATAAGAAATTAAATCAATACACTCATAAGGGCTATTTATCCCTTCTATTAGTTGACCAGATTCGTGAGATACATATATTAATGACACAATATTACTTCTTATATGGTTTCTCTAGTTATTTTAAGGTTCCCATTGCAGCAAGATACATTGAATAAAATACATTCATCTTCTTCTTTATAACATTTTCTAACTAAATGATTCTATTTGGACTTTGTATCACCCCAGGTTACTTCTAGAGATACTTGATGATTATCTATTATAAAATACTTGATAATTGAATGGAGGTATTTATCAATGATATTACTTGGTATGGTTCTTTATTTTATGAGTTTATCTTGATTTTGGGTAATGTGTTGGATGGTTTCATTGAGAAAATTCCGGTTTTGAACATTTAGAAATGGAATTTCATGGTATAAATTGAAATTTCCATTGGTCATGTAGTCTCACAACATGGAATTGAGGATGATATATCTGAGTTAAAATTTATTTCATCTTTTTTGAATTGTGTATGTGTATGTGATGTTTAATAATTCCTTTAACATGCTTGTTTTAATTTTTGTACCATCAGATATTTTATTAAACTACCTCCACAATTATATCAATTGCTTCAAAAAAATTTACATAATTTTTTATGATTCATATATGGTTATATTTTTTGAGATAAAGAATCACTTGATCACTCAATTGATTGTACAACCCCCATGGTGGTAGCTCTCATTTGAGATTATGTGTGACACTTCCAACTCCTCTGCTAGAGTATCCTTATCATAGAGGGTGGAGGTAAGTTTTCTTGTGATGTCTTATACATTAGGGATATTCGATTTAGGCCAAGAAATATAAAATACCCTAGAAAATGAGTTTCTTATTCTCATTTATTCTTTATGTAAATTAATTAATTATTTAATTGGCTCTAAATTGGTTTTTTTCTAATCATGAAACATTGAGGTATCTCTTAATGTAACCATAAGTGAAACCTATATTTATTTTTTCGATTATCCTTCTTAAAGATCTCTATAGAGATATGAAGGAAAATAATCATTCAGAGAACTTAGTGGTAGAACACATGAGTATTGAGGAATTTTACATTTTCATACATTTTATAATTGAAATCATTATTTATAATCCCACCATAGTGTTATTTTATGATAAATTTTCATGTTTTTAGGTTTTAGTTGTATTTTTGAGCTCAAATACAAAAAATAGTTAAATCTAGAAATTTGACATATTTTCATAATAGGGGTATTTTTTGGAGTTGGTGGCCTCGAACAAACTAATTTTTAATTTATTCATTAATAAATTCCTTATCAAATCTTGATTGTTCTTTTATGTTACAATGCATGTGATAATTTCCAAAGGACAACTTGTAAAGACCCGTAAAATTCAAGGGAATTTTTTTCTTAATTTTCTTTGGAATTTTACAAGAGCGCGGTTTCTGACGGAACCTGATTCCGAGGCCCGGAGTGCCCGGAATCATTTTCCGAAGTTTGGCTCGGGTACGTTCAGTGAACGAACGAGCGGGAATTCCTAACTTTTGATCCGGTGCTCGGAATTGAAATCTGAGGGCACCGATGAACTCGCAGCGCCGATATTCGCTTAAGGAGACCTTTTCGGAAGTTGCGTTTGTTGCGAGACGAAAGTTAGTTTTTGGGAGAATTATAAAAAGTTGAATAAAAAAAATGTGGAATTCTTTTTATTTTACATTTGTAGGTTAACTCCTCTCAAAGGGAGTTAGGGGTGGGACCCACACCCACTTAACCTCCCATGAGAGGATTAAGTGTGGTGGGACCCACACAAACCTAAACCTCTCATCTTCCCCCTTAAACTCCCCTCTCTCCCTCTTAAAAGATTGTTAACTTAACATCTAATTAATTACACATGACATGTATAATTAATTAAGTGTTTTGTTTTTGAAGTTTTTAATTCCTTGGCTTGGTAAATAAAATTAGGAGGAACCTTATTTTATTTGGTTAGTTTTTTTTATTCATCTTGAGAGGTTTGAGAGCTTTTTCTTCCTTCTTCAATCTTTGACGAAGAACGCTCAACTTGACGAAGAACGCTCAAGCTCCGACGAAGAACGCCACTCCTCTCTTCTTCGTCTTCCGTGTCAACGAGAGGGAACGCCGCTTCCTCCTCGGACCTTCTTCGTCGGCATACGAAGATTCTCCAACGACGTATCGCTTCGGGCGTATCTCTTCGTCAACGTATTTGACGAACAACTACCGCGACGCCCGACCTCCGCGACGTTGTCTTCCGCGGGACGTTGACAAAGCTTCGAACCTTTACCCAAGGTAGGGGTTGTTGTATTTTGTTTATTTATTTATCCTTGTTCGTGGTTCATGCATGATTAACGTAAGGATTTTAAGTTGTGTTATCTTTTAACGTGAGGGGGGCCGGACCGCATGAACACGGCCGAACCCCCTCCATCGTTCTTGTTGATTTACCTTGCGGGTGGAAACAGGGTGGCGTGGTGCCGTCGCACCACGCGGTTAATCGTGCGATTATATTGCGTGGCGCCGTCGCGCCGCGTCGTGGAAGAATCCTCAAGAACGCGACGCCGTCGCGCCACGTCAAGGGGATTCGAAGGCGCGGCGGAGGGGCGCGGTGCCGTCGCACCGCGCCAGACGACGAACACCGCGGCCGGTTCCGGGCCGCGGCGGGACGAGGAGACCGGCGGCCGGGCCGCCGGCGTCGGAAGCCGAAAAGGGGACCGTATTTTCCGGTCCTGTTGGAGAAAAACCGGCCGGCAGTTGGCCGGCCGGAAGGTCAAAGGCCGGGGGAAATAAATTCCCCCGGCCAGCTCTAAAAACCCCCCTCATTTAAGAGGGGGGCGGTTTCCTTGGGGGGGGGGGGCAGGAGGCCCCCCGGTTTTCTTCAAGCCGGCCCCCACGTGGGGGGCCGTTTTTTTTTCAAAGGGCGCGACATATAGCCGCGCCGCCTCTTCAATCAAGCGGGGGCTTGATTCCACCCGCGCGCTGCCTCCGTGCGGCGCCAGGCCCCGCGCCGCCGCGCCGCCGGCCGGCCAGCCGGGCCGGGTCGGACCGGGGTCGGGTCGACCCGGGTCGGCCCGGACCCTGACCCCCCCGTTTCGAATCAGTTTCGGTCTTTTGGCCATAACTTGAGCCACGGACCTCCGATCGACGAACCGTCTGCGACAACGCGATCCTTGGATCGATATGGTCGTTTCGGTATATCGCACTCAAGGTTTCGGTTTACTTTGAGTTCGGCCGGGTTGGTTCGTTCACGAAACCAACCGGGCCTGCGGAGCGGAAACGCTCATATCTTGAGCTACGGACGTCCGATTGACGTGCCGTCAGCCGTGTTGTGTTCCTCTTAGTGAGACGGTTCTTTTGGCATACTCCGCCCGAGGTTTGGATGCAGGTGGAGTACGGTCGGGTTGGTTTTGCCTTAAAAACCAACCGGGCCCCGGGAATGAAAATGCCAATAACTCTCAGACCGGGCGTCCGATCGACGCGCCGTCTGTTGCGTTGAGTTCCTGTTGACGATACAGAACTTTTGGATACATCAACTCTAGACTTTGTGACAGTTTATGTATCAGCCTCTCGGCTCGTGGAGCGGACCCTCCGAACGAGCTTGCTGTGTGCGGGAACCCTAGTGCTGGCTGCGACTGTTACTGTGACTACTACTGCTGCTACTGCTACTGTGACTGCGACGACGACAGTACAGAGATCCTGTGTGGATTCGACGACGACGACTTCAGCACTCAGCGATCCTACGTGGATCAGTGCTACAGGTCCTGTGTGGGCCCGATCCTGTGTGGGTCCGATCCTGTGTGGGTCTTTGCGCTCAGCGGTCCTGTGTGAACCAGCGCCTACAGGTCCTACGTGGGCCCAATCCTGTGTGGGTCTTTTTCGGGGGTTAGTTACCTATCGATCCTTCGTGGGTCTGACGACTTAGATGGATCAGAGATCATCTTTATCGTCTTTTGAAGAAGTATACGTGTGTGAGCTGAATCCTGTTGCTTTCCTGTGTGGATTGTGTTGTGCTATCCTGTGTGGATTACGTTTTGCTTTCCTGTGTGGAATACGTTTACTTTCCTGTGTGGAATGAGTGGTACTTGGGCTCGGAGGTTGGAGCGTATTTGAAATTGATGACTTAGGTATATGTATGGGCATATACCTAAGCAGTTTCGGTTGTTACTTCGTGATTGTACCTTTCTTCGTGGTTTATCCTTTGTGGATTTTGAGACACCTTCAGGGGTCTCGGGGTCCCTACTGAGTAGCTTATACTCACCCCTGCACGGGCTTTGCCCGCACTACGTTGTGTTGGTTGCAGACGACGGACAGCATTGATCTTAGCTGAGGCTTGCAGAGCAGGACGGTACCTGGAGGTGGACCACTGGGCGGGACGTGCTCGGAGCGGACGGCGGGACCCGTGGAGCAGTGGAGATATCTGTACCCACCCTTCAGGTGGGATTTCCGGTGGACAACTCGGTGTAGAGGCTTTTACTTTTCAGTTGCTATTTTCCCTTTCGAGTTGTACTTTACTTTCAGTTTGGGTTTGTATACTGGCCCATTTACTTTTCCGCACTTTCAGTTGTACTCTGCTTTTGCTTAGTGTTTACTTTTCGCTTGCTTACTCTGTGGTGTTTGTTTACTTTACAAAGGCAATGCCTTCCCTTTTTACCGGGATTTACGCCTTGGTGCTAGTCGCCAGCCCCTGGCCGATGGAAGGCGGGCTTGGGGTAGTCACGGCACGGACCCTGAGGGCGGGTCGTGACAAATTGGTATCAGAGGAGTTCGGTTCTACCGCGAACTCTGATCTTTTCTATGTGAAGCAATAATGTTTAGCGTATTGAGTGTGGTTATCAGTCCAGGGAGTCCAGTGTTGGTGCGGCGGCCGACGTATCCGTACACCAGGACCCTGACTTCTGATTTCCGACTTAATGCACGAAAACATTGATTGCGTGTGTGTTTCAAAGTTTTCTTTGTGATTACTTATATCAGCTCACCAGGTATACTGTTCTGACCGTGGCGCACCTGTTTCCTTTTCAGGATGGCCCCACAACGGCAGCCAGCTAGGGTTCCGAGAGTCGAGCGTGACGACAGACCACCGAGCGACGAGGCCTCGGTGCAGGGCCCTTTGTCAGCAGTGGCACCGGCGGTAGCACTACCCCCCGAGCCCCCGATGCTTCCAGCGCCAGCCGCTGACGATGCACGTCGCCTCAGCGCACTGCATGAGTTTCATCACCAGCGACCACCCAGGTTTCGCGGGGAGACGAATCCCCAGGAAGCAGAGGACTGGCTGGAGGCAGTGGTACGAGTGTTTAGGCTAGTGAGGACACCAGCAGACCTCATGGGGATCCTCTCTGCGAGCCTACTACACGCAGCAGCAAGACGATGGTGGAGCTTGATGCTCCAGGTGCACGATGAGGCATATCTACTTTGGACGGACTTTGAGAGCCTCTTCCGGTCGGAGTTCGTCCCAGCCACCCTTCGTGCGGTGCGTATCCAGGAGCTTCTTCAGCTGCGGCAGGGCAGCATGACGGTCGCTCAGTACTCGGCGAGATTTACTAATCTCTCGCGCTACTCGACCGACATGGTACGAGACCCATTCTTCCGGGCCCGGACCTTCGAGCAGGGTTTGAGACACGAGATCAGGGCATCGCTGATCTCCCTCAGCATACCGACTCAGACAGGAGTACTGGAGCGGGCCCTTCTGATCGAGAGCTTCCTTGCTGAGTCTACACCACCGCAGAGACCCACCGCAGGGCGGCACGTGGCAGAGTCATCTGCAGCAGGCATTCGGCGGATGACTCAGGGGTCCAGACAGACCAGACCTTCGGGCAGACGGCCTCAGGACACAGGCTCAGCAGTGCGGGGCACACAGCGAGGAGCCAGTCTTTCGAGAGGCAGACAGTGCTACTCGTGCGGCGGGCAGGGCCACATGGCTCGTGACTGCCTGACCCGCCGTGCCGAGGAGCAGCAGACGATTGAGGGACCACTGAGGCAGAGGCAGAGGGTCGACCATGGCGGTCCGCAGGGAGGAGGCGGACGAGGCAGAGGAGCTGGACGAGCAGCCGGTGGTGGGCGACGCTTTGAGGCTCTGCCACCACCACCACCAGGAGGTCCACCCCGACCACAGGGAACTGGCGGGCAGAGATAGGCACAGCTCCAGGCAGCAGAGGCCTACGACCACGGCGCACCCGAGATGATTCGAGGTACTATCTGTGTCTACTCCACCCTTGCTGCAGTTCTTATAGACACAGGAGCGAGTCACTCTTTCATAGCCGCTGCCCTTGTTCGGAGCTCGGAGATTCCGACAGAGCCGTTGGCTCGATCCTTACGGCTAGAGACTCCTACGGGAGCAGACTCGATGATTACGCACTGGTGCCGGCAGTGTGAGCTTACTCTAGGAGGCGAGAGCTTCGGCCGAGATCTTCTTGTAGCAGCGTCGAGGCCTTACTACGTCATCTTGGGCATGGATTGGCTATCTACGGTCCATGCACAGATTGACTGTTTTAGGCGCAAGGTGCGATGTGTACGCACCGACGGGAGCAGGTTCACCTTCACCGGCGAGAAGGGAGCCTTAGCAGCACAGGATGGACTTTCGCGGAGGAGAGGACAACCCATCACTCATCAGTTGGCTAGCCTTATCCTTGGAGCAGTTGACGTGCGGAGTCCTGGTTTTCCTGCAGTGGTGGATCAGTTTGCGGACGTTTTTCCCGACGATGTTCCAGGGCTACCTCCTCGCAGAGAGGTAGACTTTTATATTGACTTGTACCCCGGGACAGCCCCGATATCCACTCCAGCATATCGGATGGCCCCCGCCGAGCATTGAGATCTACGGGTACAGTTGGAGGACTTGCAGGGCAAGGGGTTCATCCGACCCAGTGTTTCACCCTGGGCTTCCCCGATTTTGTTCGCCAAGAAGGCGGACTGGAGCTTGCGACTTTGTGTTGACTATCGTCGCCTGAACCAGGTGATAGTGAGGAACAAGTATCCGCTACCGAGGATTTATGACCTCTTTGATCAGCTCAAGGGAGCACGGTGGTTCTCGAAGATAGACCTCAGGTCAGGCTATCATCAGCTTAGAGTCAGAGACGAGGATGTGCAGAAACAACCTTCAGATGTCGGTATGGACACTATTAGTTCTTGGTTATGCCATTCAGTGTAACCAATGCTCCAGAAGTGTTCATGACTCTCATGAACAGGTTCTTTCAGCCATACCTCGATCGGTTTGTCGTGGTCTTCATCGACGACATTTTGATTTACTCTACGACAGAGGAGGAGCACACCTATCATTTGCGAGTTGTACTAGACACACTCCGAGAGCACCAGCTTTATGGTAAGCTCTCGAAGTGCTAGTTCTGGATACGTGAGGTCCACTTCTTGGGACACGTTATCTCTGAGGCGGGAGTTGCAGTGGATCCCGCGAAGATTGATGCTGTGTTAGCTTGGGAGCCACCCAGGAGCGTGACTGAGGTTCGGAGTTTCTTGGGACTAGCTGGATACTATCGGAGATTCGTGCCAGACTTCTCTAGAGTTGCGGCATCACTCACAGCTTTGACGAAGAAGGGGAAACCCTTCGTGTGGTCAGACAGATGTCAGCAGAGCTTCCAGGAGCTGAGACAGAGATTGACTAGCGCACCCATCTTGAGGTTGCCCGAGGAGGGAGTAGGGTACATAGTCTACTGCGATGCATCAGGGACCGGACTCGGATGTGTTCTGATGCAGGAGCAGGCAGTGATCGCCTACGGATCACGTCAGTTGAGGCCGCATGAGCAGAACTATGCTACCCATGACCTGGAGTTAGCAGCAGTGGTCTTCGCTCTGAAGACATGGCGACACTACCTGATGGGCGAGCGCTTTACAGTCTTTTCCGATCATCAGAGTCTCAGGTATATCTTTTCACAGAAGGACCTGAACCTGAGACAGCGGCGATGGCTCGAGTTCCTCCAGGACTATGACTTTGAGATAGTCTATACTCCTGGGAAGGGGAACGTAGTAGCCGATGCCCTCAGCAGGAGGACGGGCATTCAGCTACTTGAGGAGGCGACGGAGCAGCTAGCCTCTTTGCAGATATCCTTCGTGGATATAGATGGAGCAGCCTTCCTTCAGTCTCTCACAGTCACACCTCCACTACTGCAGCGAGTCAGGGAGGCATAGCGTGGGGACGCTAACTGTGAGACACGTCGTGCACAGATATCCTCGGGATAGGCACCAGATGGTTTCTCCCTTGGAGCAGAGCACGACATCCTTTTCAGGGGACGTACCATGGTACCAGTCGCTTTGCGAGAGGAAGTGCTGAGAGAGTTTCACACTTCTCCTTTGGCGGTACATCCTGGAGTGGCGAAGATGTACCAGGACCTCAGACGACAGCACTGGTGGCCGGGCATGAAGAAGGCAGTAGCAGAGTTCGTTTCTCGATGCCTCACCTGCCAGCAGGTGAAGGCAGAGCATCAGGTACCAGCAGGCTTGGTACAGCCCTTGGAGGTCCCGGAGTGGAAGTGGGACGGCATATCTACGGACTTCGTGACTGGACTACCACGTACTTCCAGAGGTCACGACTCTATCTGGGTGATTGTTGACCGACTCACCAAGTCAGCACACTTCTTACCCATCAGAGAGCAGGGCTCAGTAGAGAGCTTGGGACGTCTCTACGTTCAGGAGATTGTGCGGCTCCATGGCGTGCCATCATCTATCATCTCCGATCGAGATGCTCTCTTTACTTCCTGACTTTGGAAGGGGTTACAGGAGGCGTTCGGGACGCAGCTACGTCTGAGCACAGCCTTTCACCCTCAGACGGATGGTCAGACGGAGAGGACCATTCAGACTCTCGAGGACATGCTCCGCGCATGTGTCCTCGACTTTGGTCATAGCTGGGAGGACCACCTACCCTTGGTGGAGTTTGCGTACAACAACAGCTACCACTCCACTATCGGGATGGCACCATACGAGGCGTTGTACGGCCGACCTTGTAGATCTCCTTTGTGATGGACAGACCCTGGAGAGTCAGCACTGGTGGGACCGGAGATGGTCCAGGCCACGACAGAGAAGGTCCAGGTCATCCAGGAGCGGATGAGGACAGCTCAGAGCCGACAGAAGTCATATGCTGACAGGAGGCGGAGGCCACTGGAGTTCGAGGATGGCGACCACGTCTTCTTGCGGGTCTCACCTCGACGTGGTATTCAGAGATTTGGCCGAGGCGGCAAGTTATCTCCGCGCTTCATCGGACCCTTCCAGGTCCTCAGCAGGATTGGCGAGGTGGCTTATCGCCTGGCTCTACCACCTCAGTTGCACCGGGTGCACGACGTCTTCCACGTGTCTCAGCTGAGGAGATACGTGCACGACCCGACGCACATCATTGATCATGGGGAGCTTGACGTTGACGATGGGGCGACTTTTACGGAGGTCCCGGTGGAGATAGAGGATCGACAGGAGCGGGTCCTGTGTGGGCGATCGATTCCTCTTGTGCGCATCAGATGGTAGCACGTGAATCTCCAGGAGAGCACATGGGAGCGGGAGGCTCAGATGCGTGCTCAGTACCCTCATTTGTTTCCCTAGTTTTTAATGTATCTTTACGGGGACGTAAAGCCCTGAGGTGGGAGTAATTTAAAGACCCGTAAAATTCAAGGGAAATTTTTTCTTAATTTTCTTTGGAATTTTACAAGAGCGCGGTTTATGACGGCACCTGATTCCGAGGCCCAGAGTGCCCGGAATCATTTTCCGAAGTTTGGCTCGGGTACGTTCAGTGAACGAACGAGCGGGAATTCCTAAGTTTTGATCCGGTGCTCGGAATTGAAATCCGAGGGCACCGATGAACTCGTAGCGCCGATATTCGCTTAAGGAGACCTTTTCGGAAGTTGCGTTTGTTGCGAGACGAAAGTTAGTTTTTGGGAGAATTATAAAAAGTTGAATAAAAAAATGTGGAATTCTTTTTATTTTACTTTTGTAGGTCAACTCCTCTCAAAGGGAGTTAGGGGTGGGACCCACACCCACTTAACCTCCCTTGAGAGGATTAAGTGTGGTGGGACCCACACGAACCTAAACCTCTCATCTTCCCCCTTAAACTCCCCTCTCTCCCTCTTAAAAGTTTGTTAACTTAACATCTAATTAATTACACATGACATGTATAATTAATTAAGTGTTATGTTTTTGAAGTTTTGAATTCCTTGGCTTGGTAAATAAAATAAGGAGAAACCTTATTTTATTTGGTTAGTTTTGTTTATTCATCTTGAGAGGTTTGAGAGCTTTTTCTTCCTTCTTCAATCTTTGACGAAGAACACTCAACTTGACGAAGAACGCTCAAGCTCCGACGAAGAACGCCACTCCTCTCTTCTTCGTCTTCCGTGTCAACGAGAGGGAACACCGCTTCCTCCTCGGACCTTCTTCGTAGGCATACGAAGATTCTCCAACGACGTATCTCTTCGGGCGTATCTCTTCGTCAACAGATTTGACGAACGACTACCGCGACGCCCGACCTCCGCGACGTTGTCTTCCGCGGGACGTTGACAAATCTTCGAACCTTTACCCAAGGTAGGGGTTGTTGTATTTTGTTTATTTATTTATCCTTGTTCGTGGTTCATGCATGATTAACGTAAGGATTTTAAGTTGTGTTATCTTTTAACGTGAGGGGGGCCGGACCGCATGAACACGGCCGAACCCCCTCCATCGTTCTTGTTGATTTACCTTGCGGGTGGAAACAAGGTGGCGTGGTGCCGTCGCACCACGCAGTTAATCGTGTGATTATATTGCGCGGCACCGTTGCGCCGCATCGTGGAAGAATCATCAAGAACGCGACGCCATCGCGCCGCGTCAAGGGGATTCGAAGGCGCGGCGGAGGGGCGCGGTGCCGTCGCACCGTGCCGGACGACGAACACCGCGGCCGGTTCCGGGCCGCGGCGGGACGAGGAGACCAGCGGTCGGGCCACCGGCGTCGGAAGCTGAAAAGGGGACCGGATTTTCCGGTCCCGTTGGAGAAAAACCGGCCGGCAGTTGGCCTGCCGGAAGGTCAAAGGCCGGGGGAAATAAATTCCCCCGACCAGCTCTAAAAACCCCCCTCATTTAAGAGGGGGGCGGTTTCCTTAGGGGGGGGGGGGGCAGGAGCCCCCCCCGGTTTTCTTCAAGCCGGCCCCCACGTGGGGGGCCGTTTTTTTTTCAAAGGGCACGGCATATAGCCGCGCCGCCTCTTCAATCAAGCGGGGGCTTGATTCCCCCCGCGCGCTGCCTCCGTGTGGCGCCAGGCCGCTGCGCCGCCGTGCCGCCGGCCGGCCAGCCGGGCCGGGTCGGACCGGGGTCGGGTCGACCCTGTTCGGGCCGACCCAGGGGGGTCGGGCCGGGTCGGCCCGGACCCGGACCCCCCCGTTTCGAATCAGTTTCGGTCTTTTGGCCATAACTTGAGCCACGGACATCCGATCGATGAACCGTCTGTGAAAACACGATCCTTGGATCGATACGGTCGTTTCGGTATATTGCACTCAAGGGTTCAGTTTACTTTGAGTTCGGCCGGGTTTGTTCGTTCACGAAACCAACCGGGCCTGCGGAGCGGAAACGCTCATATCTTGAGCTACGGACGTCCGATTGACGTGCTGTCAGCTGTGTTGTGTTCCTCTTAGTGAGACGGATCTTTTGGAATACTCCGCCCGAGGTTTGGACGCAGGTGGAGTACGGTCGGGTTGGTTTTTCCTTAAAAACCAACCGGGCCCCGGGAACGAAAATGCCAATAACTCTCAGACCGGGCGTCCGATCGACGCGCCGTCTGTTGCGTTGAGTTCCTGTTGACGATGCGGAACTTTTGGATACATCAACTATGGACTTTGTGACAGTTGATGTATCAGCCTCTCGGCTCGTGGAGCGGACCCTCCGAACGAGCTTGCTGTGTGCGGGAACCCTAGTGCTGGCTGCGACTGTTACTCTGACTACTGCTGCTGCTACTGTTACTGTGACTGCGACGACGACAGTACAGAGATCCTCTGTGGATTCGACGACGACGACTTCAGCACTCAGTGATCCTACGTGGATCAGTGCTACAGGTCCTGTGTGGGCCCGATCCTGTGTGGGTCCGATCCTGTGTGGGTCTTTGCGCTCAGCGGTCCTGTGTGAACCAGCGCCTACATGTCCTACGTGGGCCCGATCCTGTGTGGGTCTTTTGCGGGGGTTAGTTACCTATCGATCCTTCGTGGGTCTGACGACTTAGATGGATCAGAGATCATCTTTATCGTCTTTTGAAGAAGTATACCTGTGTGAGCTGAATCCTGTTGCTTTCCTGTGTGGATTGTGTTGTGCTATCCTGTGTGGATTACGTTTTGCTTTCATGTGTGGAATACGTTTACTTTCCTGTGTGGACTGAGTGGTACTTGGGCTCGGAGGTTGGAGCGTATTTGAAATTGATGACTTAGGTATATGTATGGGCATATACCTAAGCAATGTCGGTTGTTACTTCGTGATTGTACCTTTCTTCGTGGTTTATCCTTTGTGGATTTTGAGAGACCTTCAGGGGTCTCGGGGTCCCTACTAAGTAGCTTATACTCACCCCTGCACGGGCTTTTCCCGCACTACGTTGTGCTGGTTGCAGACGAAGGACAACGTTGATCTTAGCTGAGGCTTGCAGAGCAGAACGGTACCTGGAGGTGGACCACTGGGCGGGACGTGCTCGGAGCGGACGACGGGACCCGTGGAGCAGTGGAGCTATCTGTACCCACCCTTCAGGTGGGATTTCCGGTGGACAGCTCGGTGTAGCGGCTTTTACTTTTCAGTTGCTTTTTCCCCTTTCGAGTTGTACTTTACTTTCAGTTTGGGTTTGTATACTGGCCCATTTACTTTTCCGCACTTTCAGTTGTACTCTGCTTTTGCTTAGTGTTTACTTTCCGCTTGCTTACTCTGTGGTGTTTGTTTACTTTACAAAGGCAATGCCTTCCCTTTTTACCGGGATTTACGCCTTGGTGCTAGTCGCCAGCCCCTGGCCTATGGAAGGCGGGCTTGGGGTAGTCACGACACGGACCCCGAGGGCGGGTCGTGACACAACTATTGCATTAATGGGTTATAGCGGATCCCTACTATGATGAGAACCCGGAAGTTCCATAACACTGTTCTTGAATATATGTTCTGTGGCCAGATGATGTTATTTGAGGGACAAAAATAATACAGGTCATTAGGGGTGAGGACTCATAAAACATTGAGGCACCTTCTCATGGTGTGCGCCCTTGGTAATATCTAGGAGGATATTATGAGAACGAGACCCGCCAGTAGGAAATCCACATTTCATAGTGTCATTGGATGTTCCTATCTGTGGATGTGAGTTTTGGTCCTTAGACTTTATGATTATTATTAATGGGTATTACAAATCGCGCACTTAGATGTATTGATAAAAACTGTGACGACACACTATTCACAGCAGGTAGGATATGTTGGGTGCGTCACAAGTAATACTGCATTAATAGATAATGCGAGAAAGGATTTGTCCCTTCTGTTCCATAACATAAGTAGATATCTCAGACCCTTTGATGGAATTGATATAGCTTAAATAAATACATGGTCATGGTAAGGTATGGGTGAGTTCAATTCTAGGAAGTCAAAGAAAGAATAATCGAGCACATGGGTTGATGGAACTAGCATTCAACCCTCTTGATTATAGATATCGGGACAAAGGGATTATATTACATGGTAAGCGTTCGTAGGAGGTGACACGTCATTGCGGTGTTAACATATTTCTCTATGGGTGCCATGGCGTGTTTCTAGATGCTAACCTTGGACTTTAGGCAGGCTCCGCCTAATGCCACAAAGAAAGAGGCCTAGAGGGTCACACACTAAGTGTGTCCATGTATCTCAGTTAAATATTAATTTAACAAGTTAAATAAATATTATTCCTGACTGTGGTTTAATAATTATTTAAGGATGACTAATCACATTTATGTCGACACTAGTTATTCGAGAGAATATATCGTGGGAAAAATAATATATTTATTAGAGAGTAATGTAGATTCATTTATTTAAGAAATAAATAGCCATTACCCAAGGTCTAAAAAATGTGATGGAGAAAAATTGAAAATAAAAGTACAAGCTGTGTATATTAAATATACACGCCATGTAGTTTTATGGAAAACAAGTACGCACCGTGTATTAATTGTTACATGCCGTGTAGTTTTCCAGTTGGAATTTTGTGGATATAATATTGTTTTATTAAATGATATTAATTATAATCAGCATGGGAGCATGTCAAGGAATTAATAATTCAACATGGGGTTTCAATAAGATTTAATGAAATAAATAAAATGTGTAACATGTTTATTTGTTATCCTAACTCTATTAACCTCAAACCCAATTATAAATATACTCAAAACCCCAACATTATTACTATGCCATTGTTGTGCACAACAAATTTGGAAATACTCTCAAGCCAAGAGAGAATTACCTTTCCACCAAGAACACCCTCAAGTTTCGAGAGTGAGATCCTCCACTGGATCAAGGTGGTCGAAGGTAGACATCGCAAGCGAAGGTTCTTCCACGCTAGCACCCGGATATCCCTTTGGCGGTGTCCAGAGATACGTGGAGCACGTGTAGATCACCGCTAGATGAATCCTATACTTGGATTCTACAACACAACAATGGATCACAAGATCGTGACCGGAGACATCGATGAAGAAATAATTCCACCAAGGTAATACTTGTGAATTAATTAAATTAATTATAACCAACATATGATGATCCTATCTCAATGGTTCTGGGAATCTTCTTTTCCTTTTCATTCTTCATTCTATTCTGAAGATCCGGCATTTTATATCGTGACATATCTCGAATTGAACGTTGTTTAACGCTAAAATTAAAGTTGGGCGAACCCACCAACGCGCTTATGCTGCGCCCATAACCTACATGTGGTATTAGAGGGGTCATATCGTTGATTATAATTATTTAGTTTTTCATTGGTGATTTATGAATTTAATAATTTAGTTATTTCAATTCATGTTTAATTGTTCTGGAAATCTGAATCTCAAGATCTGTTCCTCCTCCCTCGTTTCTCGTTCAGCTCACAGAAACAATTTTTTCTTTTAATTTTGATTAAAATTAAATAGAGGAACTCATCCGAAGGAGCCAAACATTTCTGGCCTTACAACACCAGAATACACGGCTTTTATTTGGATGTACATGTATTGTAGTCTAGGTTCAATGCATTGACTGATCCACTAAATCAAGTCGTGTATTGGATTCTTTCTAAGAATTTAATACACCATGTGTTGACCAGAAACATGTGGCACACAGTTTCCACATTACACGCCGTGTGGTCCAATGAACACGGCGTGTAGTCCCTTCAGGTTAGGGTTGGGCCGTGTACCCTGTACATGGATTTCCTGGATGGAAACCATGTAACATGGAAACTACATGGCCTGTGTCCCACAGAACACGCCATGTACTCTGAAAATTTCCAAAGTACATTAACACGCCTCGTCCTTGGGCGTGTACTTCGGATGGATGGTGAAGAAAAGTACACACCGTGTAGTTAGAACTACATGCCATGTACTCACCAAAATTACGCAGATTTATTAAAATTTATTATTATGTTATAAAAACCCTTGAGACGTGTACCATGGTGTAGGCGTAAAGCTGAGGCACAACACATGATAGGTGTTTTATATATATGTGTTTAATTTAACATCTGCGTAATGAACGGGAATTCACCAGGTTGCCTCCAAGGTACAAGTTACGTACAAGGATAATTTTAAATGAATTTATTTGTTTAAAATTATGATGGATGAGAATCTCAAGGATGTTCTGAAAAAGGATTAAGATAAAAGGATTGATTAATTAAAGGTAATTAATTAATTCGAGAATGATTTATCTTAAACAAGAATGATTAAAGAATTGAATGCTAGTTTTATTTATGCGTAAATATCATTACATGTATGGATGATCATGAGCCAGACCGAGACCTTTGTATGTGAATGGTTTCTTTTAATTTATTTATTTAAATTAAATTTGTTGGCCTGTGAGCCATCTCCCCATTAATATGTTGGGCCTGCGCGCCCAAGGACTCTTTTATGTAAAAACCCCATTTTACCCTTCAACTGCATGTGAGATAAATGCATATGTAATAGATGGATCTCCCAAGCTAGTGGAGGCAGCTCAAGTCAGGAGCCAAGGTGAAACCAATCCAAGGAGATATATAGGTGGATAGGTCGAAAGCTGTAAACACGAACCCGAAAGGTTCAAGGTGTTTTCTCCCCTAGGTCTTGGGTTAGTTTATCAAACGCTAGATAAACTATCCAATAGAACAAAGCTCATGATCATACCATTTTTTTATTTCTATTAGTTGCATGGTTTAGTTGTTGTGGGTGTGTTGTCACGATCACACAATTAATGAATTAAACAAAAATTCAAGATGGAACTAAAATAAAACTGGATTATACGTAAATATTATCTTAGACATGGTTAATCACTTAACTATATCCCACTTAATATTAACAATCATGTAATCAAAGATAATAAATTGGAAATTTACGTATAAGGATAAAATCCCTTAAAAGAAATATTAAGTCAGTATAGCCTTCCATAATCTTGGTTAGAATCGAACCATAGTTAAAAGTTCTTGAGCAACCCTAGTTGGGGTGCTTTCAATTATCGGGGAATTCTAATTCAAGGTTTTGGGTTGACTTGAAATGGTTTTCATCAAGGGTTTACTTCCACAGTAGGACTTGGTGTGACGAAGAGGCAAAGGTTGAGAAAATCCAAAATAAAAGGATTTCAGGATTGGGGAGTCCACTCAACGGATCAAGGAGCTGTGAGTAAATGCATTTGGAATTTAGAATGCCTACCTAAAACCCTTCAAGTTTATTGACCAACCCTATTTGGGGTAATTCTAAGGGCAATATGGATCCTTGCCACTAGAATATTCAGGCAAAGAATATTCCAAAATCAATGGTGAGGGCTATTGGATTTCGATAAAATAGTGGGAGACTAATAAGTATTAATTTGTCTTAGTTTTTGTAAAAAATTACTAAACCTTTGCTCATTTTAATTTGTAGAAACTACAAGAAAACGACTTCAAATGTATCATTGAAAACCATACTCGATATGGAAAACCTTCTCACCATCACCAATTTCCAAGAGTGTAAGAGGCGTTTATGTGTCATCCTTCGCCACGAAAGGAAATTGTATGTGCTGGAAGAGCCTATTCCAGTTGCACCTGGGAAAGAGGCCAGTGATGAGGAATTATCTCTTTATAAGAAACACATGGATGATGCCACATATGTTCAGTTTTTCATGCTATCAGCCATGTCCAATGAGCTCTTGAAGCAACATGAAAACATGGACACATATATCATGATGTCTCACCTTAAGGATCTCTACCAAGAGAAGGCGAGATAGGAGAGGTATGAGATCTCCAATGCTTTGTTTACAACTAAGCTTGGAGAGTCTGTGTCAGCTGGGCCCCATGTAGTCAAGCTCATTGGCTACATTGAATGCCTGGACATCTTAGGGATTAAATTCCCGGATGAGTTGCGTATAGATCTCATCCTATCATCAATACCCAAGACCTTCTCTAGCTTCATTGTCAACTATAATATGTGCGGCAATGAGAAGAGTCTATCGGATCTTCTTACCTTGATTTTCCTGGTAGATAAGGACATGGGGTGTGACAAACCTACGGTCCCTATGGTGAACAAGAAAAGGAAGGACAAGGAAATGGGGTCAAAGACTTATAAACAGTCTGAAGCCCCGAGAACCATCCCACCAAGAAGGGGAAGATCTAGAGGCAGGGCAAGGAACGGGAGGTGGTGTGTTTTGCATGTGGCAAGCAGGCCCACTGGAAGAGGAACTGCACCGAGAAGCATGGGAACGCTAAAGGTGCGTTCGTTATCAAGTGTAATCTTTCCATTTCTACACATTGGGTATTAGATACAGCTTGTGGGGATCACATCTATATTCAAATTCCAGAACCAAGTAGATTTATAATGATTGCCAGAGGAGAGGTCGATCTTCGAGCTACTAATGGCACAAGGCTAGCTGCGTTGACTATTGAAGACTACCACCTCTCATTACTGACTGTCATGATTTTTGTTTTACATAACTATTAATATGTGCCTAGTGTTACCAAGAATATAATTTCTGTATATTGTTTGGATATAGATGGATTTATTTTCATGTATGGAAATAAGGGTTGTCTCTTTTATAAGAACAATGTATGTCATGGTATGGAACATTTAAATAATGGTTTGTATGTATTAAATTATGAAAACCAAGTGTTGGAAATCGATAATGAAACAAACTCACATGACTCATACATCACCAAGTTGTGGAATCACCGTCTCAGTCAAGTAAACGAGAAGCTCTTGACAAAGATCTTCCAAGATGGATATTTAGAATCTACAGAGCTAAAACCACTTGATAGATGTCACGCTTGTTTACAAGGTAAAATTACCAAGCTTCCTTTCGGTTGACTGGGTGAAAGGGCCACAGAGCTTCTAGGATTGGTACACACAGATGTATGCAGACCATTTCCAGTAGAAGCTAGAGGTGGACATTCTTACTTTATTACTTTTACTGATGACTTGAGTAGATACAGATTTGTCTACTTAATGAGGTACAAGTCAGAAGCCTCAGATAAATTTAAGGAATTCAAGAATGAAGTATAGAATCAGCTTGGTAAGAAGATAAAGAAACTTCAATCGGATCGAGGTGGAGAATATCTGAACCAAGTGTTCATCGATCTTCTACGGGAGTTTGAGATTCTATCTCAGCTCACTCCTCCTTATACACCATAGTGGAATGGTGTTAGTGAAAGGAGGAACCACACCTTGTTGGACATGGTGAGGTCGAAGATGATTCATGCAGATCTTCCATTATCCTTTTGGGGATATACATTAAAAACTGTAGCATAGACATTAAACCAAGTACCAACTAAGGTAGAAAATGGAATTCCCTCTGAGTTATGGAGTGGAAAGAAACCCATTTTTTCTCATACACGTGTATGGGGATGTGAGGCATTTGTTAAGGCCTTCTCAGGAAACAAACTAGCACCCCAGGGCACGAAGTGTATCTTTATAGGATTTCCTAAGGAAACAAAAGGATATTACCTATATAACCTTCAAGACAAGAAAATGAATGTCACTAGACAAGCCGTATTTCATGAGAGGGAGCACATCCTCAAAAAGGATAGTGGGAGAAAGATTGACTTCGAGGAAGTTAATGCTCAAGATACACAAGAGTTGGTATAGGAATATGTTCCACAGGTCTCTGTGGAAGAGGTTCTAGAAACACAAGTACTGCGTAGGAGCTCAAGAGAGGTAAGGGAACCAGAGAGATTTGGTTTCCTAGTCACCAAGGATGGTGAATCATTATTGTTGGACAATGATGAAACTCTCTTCTAGAAGGATGCTATAGAAAGCTCAGAAGCTGCAAGATGGCTAGAATCTATGAATTATGAGATGGATTCCATGTATTAGAACCATGTTTGGGTTCTGGTCGATGATCTAGTTAACGTAAAGCCTATTGGATGTAAATGGGTATTCAAGAGAAATCTGGAAATGGAAGGTCAAGTTAGCACCTATAAAGCAAGGATAGTGGCTAAAAAATTCATACAGCATCAAGAAATTTACTTTGATGAAACCTTCTCTCCATTTTCCATGTTTAAACCCATAAGAGTCGTACTTGCCATAACAGCTCACTATGACTACGAGATTTGGCAGATGGATGTCAAAACATCATTCCTTAATGGGAACCTTCAGGAAGATGTCTATATGACACAACCAGAAGGGTTTGTGACACCAGGGTAAGCCAAACGGGTTTGCAAGTTGCTTAAATCCATTTATGGATTGAAGCAAGCATTTGGGTCATGGAACATTTGATTTGATGAAGCCATAAAAGAATTTGGTTTCATTAAGAACGAATGTGAGCCATGTGTTTATAAGAGGTTTAATGAGAATTCGGCCATTATACTAGTAGAATATGTTGATGATATATTTCTTATTGGAAATGACATACCAGCCTTACAGTCAGTTAAGGACTGGTTGAACAAGTGCTTCTCCATGAAAGATTTAGGTGAGACAACCTACATTCTAGGGATCAAGATCATTCGTGACAGATCTAAGAGGCTGCTTGGACTAATTCATGGTACATACATTGAATAGATACTAAAGAGATTTAGTATGGAACAATCCAAGAGAGGATTGGTTCTAGTGTCACATGGATTACATCATTCTATGAAAATGTGTCCCCGGACACAATAAGAGAAAGATAGAATGAGTAAGATCTCATACACTTCGGCTATAGGATACATCATGTATGCCATGTTATGTACCAGGCATGATGTTTCCTATGCACTGATCATGGTAGGAAAATATCAAGCAGATCCAGGAGAACAACATTGGACTACTATTAAGACTATCCTTAAGTATCTCAGAAAAAATAAGGATATGTTCCTAGTGTATGGAGGAGACGAGGATCTTGTCATCAGAGGGTATGTTGATGCTACTTTTTAGATAGATCAGAACGATTTGAAGTCACAATCTGGATATGTTTTCTATCTCAATGGTGGACCTGTGAGCTAGAAGAGTTCAAAGCAGCTAGTTGTCGCTGATTATATAGCGGATTCTGAATATATATCGGCTTCTGATGCAGCCAAGGAATCTGTCTAGATTCATAACTTTGTCCAAGAGCTTGATGTGGTGCGTAGCAGTAAAGATCCCATTACATTGTATTGTGATAATACTGCAGCGGTGACTCTTGAAAAAGAACCAAGGTCACATCAACGGACAAATCACATACTCCGGAAGTATCACCTCTTGAGGGATTTCTATCAGAGGGGTGAAGTTGCTGTGAGGAGAGTGTCCATGGAATAGAATGTGGAGGACCCCATGACTAAAGGCCTATCTCAGCAGAAGCATGAATATCATGTGAGAGCTTGGGGGTTAAAGGTTGTTAGCAGTTGGTTCTAGTACTAGTGGGAGTCTGTTGGAGTTGGTGGCCTAGAACCAACTACTTTGTACTTTATTCATTAATAAATGCCTTATCACATCTTGATTGTTCTTCTGCATGAAAATTCATGTGATAATGTCCTAAGGACAACTGTTGCATTAATGGGTTATAGCGGATCCCTACTATGATGAGAACCCGGAAGTTCCATAACACTATTCTTGAATATATGTTATGTGGCGGGATGATGTTATTTGAGGGACACAAATAATACAGTTCATTAGGGGTGAGGACTCATAAAACATTGAGGCACCTTCTCATGGTGTGCGCCCTTGGTAATTTCTAGGAGGATATTATGAGAACGAGACCCGCTAGTAAGCAGTCCACATTTCATAGTGTCATTGGATGTTCCTATCTGCAGATGTGTGTTTTGGTCCTTAGTCATTAAGATTATTATTAATGGGTATTACAACTCGCACATTTATATGTATTGATGAAAATTATGATGACACACTATTCGTTGGGAGGTAGGATACATTGGGTGCGTCACGAGTAATACCGCATTAATAGATAATGCGAGAAAGGATTTGTCCCTTATGTTCCATAACGGAAGTAGACATCTCATGCCCTTTGATGGAATTGATATAGCCTAAATAAATCCATGGCCATGGTAAGGTATGGGAGAGTTCAATTCCTGGAAGTCAAAGAAAGAATAATCGAGCACATGGGTTGATGGCACTAGCATGCAACCCGCTTGATTAGAGATAACGGGACAAAAGGATTATATTACACGGTAAGCATTCATAGGAGGTGACACGTCATTGCGGCGTTAACTTCTTTCTCTATGGGTGCCTTGGCGTGTTGCTAGACGCTAATCTTGGACTTTATGTAGGCTCCACCTAATGCCACTAAGAAAGAGTTCTAGAGAGTCAAACACTAATTGTGTCCATGTATCTCAGTTAAAAATTAATTTAACATGTTAAATAAATATTATTCCCGACTGTGGTTTAATAATTATTTAAGGATGCCTGATTGAATTTATTTTGACACTAGTTATTCAAGAGAATATATTGTGGGAGAAATAATATATTTATTAGCGAGTAATGCAGTTACATTTATTTAAGAAATAAATATCCATTACACAAGGTCTAATAAATGTGGTGGAGAAAATGGAAAATAAAAGTAAACGCCGTGTATATAAAATATACACGCCGTGTAGTTTTATGGGAAACAAGTACACATCATGTATTAATTATTACACGCCGTGTAGTTTTCCAGTCAGGATTTTGAGGATATAATATTTTTTTATTAAATGATATTAATTATAATCAGCATGGGCGCATATAAAGGAATTAATAATTCGACATGGGGTTTCAATAAGAGTTAATGAAATAAATAAAACGTGTAACTCGTTTCTTTATTGTCATAACTCTATTAACCTCAAACCTGATTATAAATATCCTCAAAACCCCAAAAAATTTCTTGATCCATTATTATGTAAAACAAATTTGGAAATACTCTCAAGCCAAGAGAGAATTCCCTTTCCACCAAGAACGCCCTCAAGTTACGAGAGTGAGATCCTACACCAAATCAAGGCGATCGAAGGCGGACATCGCAAGCGAATGTTCTTCCCTGCTAGCACCTGAAGATCCCTTCAGCGACGTCCAGAGATATGTGGAGCACGTGTGGATCACCGCTAGAGGAATCTTATACTTGGATTCTACGATGCAACAATGGATCACATGATCATGACCGGAGACATCGACAAAGAAAGAATTCCATCGAGGCAATTCTTGTGAATTAAAAAAATTAATTATAACCATCATATGATGATCCTATATCAATGGTTATGGGACTCTTATTTTCCTTTTCGTTCTTTGTTCCATTCCTAATATCCGAAGTTTTATATCATGACAGATCTAGGATTGAACATTGTTTAACGCTAAAATTAAAGTTGGGAAAACCCACCAACGCTCTTCCGCTGTGCCCGAAACCTACAGTATTTTGGTCATAAAATTTAGATTATTTTTCCCAATTGTCTGAGTATTTTTTTAAATCCATTATTTATTTTCTACAACTTTGTCTTTATGTGTGAACACTGATTCGAGCATTTAGAGGCCCGAGCAAATCATTTAATATGGTAAAGTTTCTGGGCAGACAACGTGGACCCTGCCACCATAAAAGACCGATAAATTAGTATAAACACCTAAATATGTGATGGTTAGGGATTTAGATGACATAGAATTCAATGATACTAGTCCATGATGAATTTTAAGTCAAAATATTCTAATTAAATTATTATCCGAAAACTCATATCATGTTGAAGATTAAACGTCTCAACAGGCATTAACTGTTCCATTGCGTAATTAATTCATAACATTGTGACCATGAATCAACAATGTCTCATACATTGTGGAGGGATTTGAAATTACATTTTTAACAACACTTATTATGGATGTATGGAGTGAATCAACTTTTTACAAAGTCATAATGAGTAGAGAAGTTGAAGAATTGGAATTTGGTCAGTCAAATGGACAGATTAAATGTATCGGATTAAATCAACCATAACATCTACATCCGATGTTCAATAAAGTTCCAATTTTGAGTATGAATAGAGGTGACACTATAAAAAATCTATTATGAAAAAACTAGTCACCAATTAGGCCATTTAATGGGACATAAACTCAGAATCATTTGGAGGATGATTTCGGAGAGAATTCTTTCACCTCCTCTCCCTATAAATTTGTATCCTCACCCCTTCTCAAAGAGTTGGCACTTTTGTGTGGCCATTTTCTATTGTTATATAGATTCCTTCCATTTTAATAGTATTATAAAATTTTAATATATTTTTATCCTTATTAATCTCATTATCATTATCTTATCTTTTGTTTTCCACCCCGTCCTTCACCACTGCGATATCTTGTACTCGTGATCATGAGTAACTAACCCGAGGACATTCCCGTGGGATCTATCCATTGTTGAACCCAAGTCATTCCACATTCAAGTTTATTGTGTATTATTTTATTATAGTTACGTCAAGGTGGATCATAGTGGGTAAGGGCCTTTGTGTCTTTACTTGCTAACCAAGGTTTAACTTTCTCTTCTATAATATTTTCCCTCGATCGAGAAGGCGGATGTGAAGTCTCTCGGTGATCGTTGATAGAACTATATATTCAAAACCACATATAGAAGAGGATATTCACATATATGATATAGTCTATTTATTAATTAAATTTTAAACTAATAATGATATGATGAAGGTTCAATCTGGGTGATTGTCATAGGAATATCTCTTTTCTGTCTAATATCATTTTTCCTATATTCATTATATCTTCATTATGCATTGCATGATTAATTTCCATTATACGGAATTATCATTTATCAAACCACAATTTTATGTAGTTTTGTCTTACGAATAATAAAAATTTAAAAAAGTGAATTATAATTAGTGATTGATTGACCCAAAAGATCCTAAAGAGAACAACCTAGGTCATCCCTTGTGCTATACTTAGTTATAAATATTTTTGAGATCATGCATGATAACACTTCATCAAATTGGTGCCGTTGTTGGGGATACAAGTGGATTTTATTAACTATTTTTATTCAAATTTTGTAAATAATTTATCCATTCATTTAAAAAAACAACCGAAAATATGTTAAACATCAAAAAATAAAAAAAACTTCTTTGTTCATGATGTACTCAAATTGTGATTATTATGCATGGACTGGACAATCTCAAGTGAAAGAAGATTTTTACGATGAACTTGATGCTCAGTTTCATCAGATTAATGAAAAAGTTCAAAACCTAGATAGAAAAATATATTGGATTGCTGAGTATATACGCACATCCCATAATAAACCCAAACCCGAGCCAGAACCAGAACTATAACAAGTGGTGGAAAATATTTCAAGAATAAATTTTTATGTTAAATAACCCAAGGAGGGTGAGAAGGAGCTACTAAATGAATTAATAATATCATTACACACTCAACCATTTCTAGAGGAGGTCCCGAAAGTACACATTTCAGGTGATGCACAGTTGAAAGATCAACATTTTTTGGAAGAATCCTCAAATATCTTTGTTAATGATAAATTGAAACATGATCTTCTCATCCTTGAAAATGAAACATCAGAAACATTATACCAATCTCATGATGTGGAAGAAAATTCACCTGATGAGATTGAGTTTCCAATGGTCCTGCCTGAAGAGATCATTTTCCAAGCTGAATTACTTGGAATGGAATATTTATTTATTAATTATTCATGTTTTAATATTATTCAATCTGAATTGTTTTATTATTTCTCTTTCTTTGAAATTTACGATACATAATAAATGGAGTAGACCTTGGATGTTAACGAAAATACTACCCAAGTGGTGGTGATTGAAGAAGAGTTAGAAAATCATGTGGTGGTGCGACTACCTCCTCGACAACAATTTACATACCATATGGAGGAGGAAACCACAAAAGTCAACATGGAGAACCCCTATATTCTATTCCATCCCACATAAAACCCCAAATTTCATCTCTATTTTTTCTTGGGCGTTGGGAACTTTCTTATATACTTTGGGGTTCTCTAATTTCAGTATTTAATCATGGAAATTGGGAAAACTAACTTGTGGTGGTTCATCTTAATGAAACCATACCCAACTTCTAATTAGGGATAATCCACTGAAACTGCATGACTAAGGGCTGTAAAAACCTAGCACCTTCTTGGGGGGTCTAAACCGAGAATTATCTCTTTTCTATTCCTTTTATATTTCTTTATATATATTCTTCTTATCCATTTTCATTACTTTCTTGTAGTTTTAAAGTGGTAGCTTCTAGGATCTTAAATCAAGGCATCCAATTCAAAAATAATTTCAGGTTTTATCTTTAATTTCCATGAATTTTTTACCTTTATATTTATATTTTGTTGAATTGAAATAAGGGATAGTAAAATTTAAGTGTGGGGGAGTGTCAACCTGTTTTGTTATTCTTGTGAAATTTTCATTTCTGTTTATCATATTTTTATGATTTTTGAGCTTTAGTGAATATTCTTATCACTTTTCAGACATCAATTTATTTTTAAAGAGTTGAAATGATTTTCGAAATAATGTATTTTAAATAATTATTAATATGAATTCTTCTTCCTTGAAATGTTTTTTAGGAATTTTTATGAGTTTGAATAGTTTTTGAAATCCATTCACATGAAATACTGACTCAAAATATTATTCCAATCATGTGAGTTATTCTAAACCTCTTTTGCATATTCTTCTTAATACCCACACTTTCTGGAGGGAAACATGAATTTTGTGTGAGAACCAGAATTTGTGAATATTTTCTTTCGAAGCTTGGGATTTCATGGAATGTATTTGAAATAATGGAGGCATATATTTGGATAACCACATTTTATCTTGATATCCACCATTACATTTATCCTTCATAATCCCTTAGATTCCAAGAATTGCCTTATAGGTTTAAGCCACATTACAAGATGATTTTTCCTTACCTACCCTCACTTTTAGTATTTTTACTTGAATATTTCAATTTTGAGTGTGTGGGAAGGGCCTTTCTAGTGCGTTAAATGGGATTTGTATCATTTATGGGTTGTGCGAGGTGTGTGTCAATATTTTGGGTAGTTGATAATAAGAGAATTGGGAAAGTGTCATCATTTCATTTTTCTTTATTTGTTTTATCCATGTCTCCTTAAAAAAATAAAAAAATGCAGATAATCTTTAATTAATAATTATAAATTATTTTATGACTCATGTAAGAATTAATTTTAATTCATTCATTGTATTAAATTTTTATCTCATCCTTCATGAAAAATAAAATAATAAAAAAGAAAATAAAGAAAATAAATTTGTGCCTTTCTAGAGCTTTGCAAAAAAAAGAGAACATAGATGATATCATTCATTATACTCAATTATTAGCTCATGTAATATGTTATAATATAGGGGTGGTGTTGTTTTTCACATTTTCATGCAGGATTGAGAGAGGAATTTCCTTTTTTTCACTTGAATTAATCATGCATTGTACTTAAGAGTTCAACCTCCTCTTTCTGTCCTGCAACTTTTTCAATCATTTTCCATCCAACCCTAAGCCACATATTTATTTGAACCATTAATTAAATCCCACATGATTGAATTCATTTTCATGTTTCACACTGTGGAGAAATGATAATTTTCCCATGCCTATGGTGATACATGTGATTTCCAAGTATGAGCACAACTCTCGATTCAATTTCCCTTGAGTGAAGAGTGGTATAAAATCCAATGTGAGGTAGGTTGTGATAGAGACATGGATTAATTAATGAGGTTTAAAAAATTAGAATTATTGAAATGAAAATAAGAGAGAATTTTTTTTCATATATGATACATGATGGACTTCTATTTTGGATAAGATAATTGATATTTTCTCATTTTTGATTGTTATGTGGATTTTGATTTGAATGTTAGATGATTGCCCAGGAGTGAAATGTTTAAGTACGGGGGAGTGATGAAGCTCAAATTTTCATACATTTTATACAGTAAATCATTGTTTATAATCACACCATAGAGTTATTGTATGAGAAATTTTCATTTTTTTCGGTTTTTGTGGTATTTTGAGCTCAAATGAAAAAAATAGTTATATCTAGAAATTTGACAGATTTTTATGATAGAGGTTTTTGGTCATAAAATTTAAGATTATTATTATAAATTTTCTGGTTCATTTTTTTAAATCCCTCATTTATTTTCTACAACTCCTACTTTAGGAGTAAAGATTGATTCGAGTATTTAGATGCCCAAAAAATCATTTAATATGGAAAAGTTTCCTGGCGTACATCGTGGACCCACCTTTATAATGGACACATAAATATGTCCAAACACCTCCAAATGTGATGTTTCTGGCATTAGATTACATATAATTCAATTGTGCACGTCCATGATTAATTTCAAGTCAATATATGCTCATTAAATTATTATTTGAATGCTCTAAACATGTAAAAGATTAAACGTCTCAACAGGAAGAAATGATTCCATTGCATAATTAATTCATAACATCATGACCATGCATCTGAAATGGATCATAATTTTTGGAGGGATGATGAATTACATTTGGAACAACATTTATTAAGGATGGAAGGATTTAATCAACAGGTTTTATATTCATAATGACCAAGGAATTTTAAGAATTGGAATTTGGCCAGTAAAATGGACAAATTAAATGTATCCGATTAAATCGGCGATAACTCCTACATCTGATGGCCAATAAAGCTCAAATGTTGAGGGTGAACAGAGGAGACATTATGGAAAATCTTTTAGTAGGAAACTAGACACCAATTTATCCATTAACTTGGACAGCAACTCTGAAGCATTTGTGGGATTATTATTGAGAGAATTCTTTCACCTCTTCTCCCTTTAAATTTGCATCCTTACCCCTTCTCAAAGCATTGGCACTTCCATGTGGAAATTTTCTATTATTTTGTAGTTTACTTCCATTGTAATAGTATTATGCATTTTTAATATATTATTCTTCTTCTTAATGTTATTTTCTTTTTTTATCATTGGTTTTCCACCCTGTCCTTCACCACTGCGATCTCTTGTACTCGTGATCTTGAGTAACTAACCTGAGGAAGTTCCCATGGGATTAATATAGTGTTGAACCCAAGTCAGTTCACATTCAAGTTTATTGTTTCTTATTTTATTAGAGTGAGTTCAAGGGGTATCTTAGTGGTTATGGTGCCTTTATGTCTCCACTTTCCACATGAGGCTTACCTTTCTCTTCTATAATAATTTCCCTCAATCGAGGAGGTGGATGTGTGGTCTCTCAGTGATCATTAAGAGCACTGTATATCCAAAACCACATATAGAAGAGGGTATTCAAACATACGATGGAGTGTGTTTACTAATTAAATTTTCAACTAATAATGAGATGATGAAGGTTCAATCTGGGTGATTGTCTCAGGAATATCATCTTTTTGCCTGACATCATTTCCCCCACATTCATTCTATCTGCATTATGCATTGCATGTTTAATTTCCTTTATCTTGAATTCTCAGGTGAGTGAGGTGGGTTTGTTCGTGCCTGAAGCAGTCGTTTTGGTTGGTGGCGGCAGGATCTTCAGATTCAGAGCGTTGCTTGTGCGGTTCGGTGGTGTTACTCTGATTTCTAACCATTCAGAAATGGTTTTTGATTCTTCCTATCATCTCATTTCTTGGAGATGTATTTGGTGATGGTGATGGCGATGGTGCGGTCGGTTCTTGCCGGTGATGTTGTTGATGGTTTGTGTGTGAAAGTTCCCACTGTGATTCCACCAGTGGTGATTACGTGGTGATGCCAGAGAGAAGATGCCATTACGGTGTCGATGGAGGCCGGATAAGCTCGCCGGCGATCCGGTTGTGGTTTCAGACCTGGTGTAGGTGTGCGGCTCGAGGCGGTACAGTCTCACGGCTCGAGATGATGATGACGATTCCGTCGCCGGTGAAGGGTGGCGCGTGACAGTGGACTCGGGCTGTCGCATGGACTTCGCATGGCGTGCGGACTGATCAGACAGGAACTGTTGTGGTAGGTGCGTGGCTCGAGGCCTGTCAGGTAGGTTAAAACTTGGGTCACGGCTCGAGGCGGATGGCGTGGATTTTGAATTTGTTTTCTTAATTTGAAATGCGGTTCTATTTTGGATGTGGTAAAGTTACTGGATGTGGTGAAATGGTGTTTGGGTACCGGAAACCCCTTAAACCGACCTTATGAAAATGAAAAAAAAAGATTAGCGGCAAATATATATAATCACCCAGTCTAAAAATTGAAAAGCAGGGATATATATTATTTTTAAGATGATTATTACCTCTTGAAAATGTGTAGTGACCTAGTTATTAAGAGGTATGTTTCAGATCATATGTTTGAGTTCGATATACATTTTTCGTATACTTTCTTGTGGTGGATAGTTTTACCCCCAAAAAACAGGTGGGAAGCTCATTGAATCAAGTTTGATTGCCCTAGTTTGTTCTGTGATGCCCATATATATTTCTCTCATTTCTAACAAACTAGTATCATTTCTAAGAGACTTTATATTCATCAATAACCCATATTATTCTATGATATTTCTTGTGTGTGAGGCATCAATTTTATGGGTCTATTTCCTAGATATTTTAGTTTCTTGTATATCCTTTTTCTTATTGATTATTTTATAAAATGGTTGAGGATAATTCCACATTGACTGTTGATTCTCATGTTAAAATCAATTTTATCTGGGCACATATTTTTCCATTTTTGTAATAGTGAAGGATATCATCAGTCATCAGTGACCAATAGTCCCAGTTTGGAAATCAGAATTTGTATTCTATTATTTAGAAGTGTGGGTTTTCACAGAAAACTTATACTTCATACCACCCCCAAAAAAATATCCTAGATGAAGTTACAAATAAGAAGTTTAAATAGATTTTGGATAAATCTATTTAGCATAATAGAAATTATTGGATAAAGATTTTGGATGATATACTTTGGGATTATAGGATGGTGTAAAAGACTCCCATTGGTATCTCCCCATTCCATAATGTTTTTTTGGGAATCCAATCATATCCCCATGTAAGTTGAGCATTATGTATTTTTTGTGATAAATAAATGAAACATGGATTTGTAACAAGTAAGATAACAAGGGAATATGTAACTTCATGAGACTAAAGAGATTCGATTATCATCATATAAAAACTCAAAGAACTATAAAAGCATAAAAATTAACCCATTAGAAGATCATTAAAAAAGGGAGTTTTTTGGGGGTGATAAAGTTGTTTTTATATTTCATGATGTATTTTGATACTTATTGATTTTTATTCAAAAATGTTAGGTCCTTATGTTATATCTAATGTTTTTCTTACTAATGTAAAATGGGAGGCATGGGGTGGCGTGGGCTGAGCCCACATGGGTTTGATACTATTCAGGATTTTCTGAAAAATACCACATACAATCGACATAAACATTTCATGACTGTCCCGCACCACATAATACCACATATATCTCATGGGATTACAACATTTTAAAAATATATATTATTTATAATAATTTAATTATTGTGTTAGTTTCTCATTCTCAATGGTAGTTGTGGGTAGGATTATGGATTGACCACAACTAGATTTTTAAGGGATATAGTGGAGCATTTTTTGATGAGTTAATGATGTCATGCAATAATACCAATGTGGTGGTGAACAATTACACCACAAAGTAGTTAGGTGATCAGTTAGGGGCTATGAATGATGATGTTGGGTGTGAGATGATGTGAATGGTTGGACCTATGAATGAATAAAGACTATTCTTGTTGCAACTTATTATAGAGGATGTGATTAGGGGTCCCATTAGATCCATTCCTATATTCTAAGTAAAAAATAAATTAAAATAATAACAATAATAAATTGACCCCAAAAAATTAGGATTATAATAACTCTTTTAGAATTCAAACCATGTGCAAGGGAGATGAATTCCATTATTCATGAGGTGATAAGAAGCACCATGAAAATATGGTTAATAATTACTCTATAATTATTATAATATCATATTAAAACAATAAATATAGACCTATTTAAAATCCACATGTGAATGAATGGTGAATTAGTATGAAAAGTGCAATGAGAAATCATGTGTCAATGTTTAATCATGATTTTTTATGAAAAAACTGAAATGTCAAAAAAGCACATATTGGAAAAATAATAAATTTTTTAAATAAATACCACAGGTAAGATAACATCCACATGGGCTTAGATTTACTTTAACCACACTCATGTGTGTTCATCCAGCATTGGACCACTTTCTTAACGGTCAAAAATTTTAGGCCCACCCCTTCCCACATATTTCTTATACATGTGAATCTCATGTGATTGTGGGCCCATTTTTCGTTACATTTATTCCTTATGGTTCATTAGAGATCACACAAGATGACAAAGGAATGATATTTATATTAAATGGGATATGGTTAAAGAAATAAATTGAGGTAATTCTTATACATGAACTTGATTTCATCACACTACATGACCCCATCATCACTTGAGAAAAACAGGTTCTCCCCAACACTTTCAATTTTATATTATTTTTACACTTTAAAATTATACACATCGTGTGAATATATCATATCATAATTTCACAATTAATAAAATTTAATATTTTAAGTGTGTGGAGGGGGGCATCATTTATGGGTATCTTCTTTATGAGTTTCATTTGTGAGTGTTTGTGTGTGTTTTGTGTTATTTTTGAAAAAAAAACAAAACAAAAAATCCCTTATAACATGCTCATTTATGAGTAGAACATATGAAAAATTGGTATTTAAATTTTCAAAATTAATTGGTATCATGGTAATAATGAGAAATATTTTATCATTAAAGGTTGATTTTTTTGAAAATGAAAGTTGTCGAAGACATGATTAATGGGGTAATTAGATTTTTTTTAATATTTTGACTCCATTTTTTGTGATATTTGTTCATGGAGAATTGTATCATTTATATCTCCACATAAATTTAAATAAAAACATGAGATGGGAAATTTTCCTTCTCAATTTAAGGTATAGTAATGTTTGGTAATTTTCTCATCTTACATAAATGGTTCATCCATATGTTCATTTATATTCTAATAAATTTCAGTGCTATAAAGAACTAACCAATGAGTGTGTAACTGACATCTAAGAATTTCACACCCAAATAAATCAAAACAAAAAAAAACTAATCCAAAAATTATATATTATCTTAAAAAATAAGGGAGTGATAAAATTTACAACATGACGACATATATAGGTTGGGATCTTTATGTTTAACTCTTGAAAATACATAAGTGGGTGTGTATTGAAATTAGATTAAAAAGGATTGTAGAATATGTTTGGTGGAATTAAACTATGTATATTGAAATGTTTTACATGGCTTGAATTTATTGAATAAAAAGTGGAGATATGAACTAGAATTGGTTAGAAAACACACACGTGGGGAATTAATGGTATAGTGGACCTATAACTTGTTTTATAATGATTAGTGTAATTAATATCACTAGATTTTGTTTGGATACTGTTTATGAGATAATGAATTTAAAATTTAATGATATTGACTTCTTGATGAGATTATTGCATTTCCTATATTACCACTATGGATTGGAATATATCATCATTCATATATCATAACAATTTTCTAGAATAAATTATATGTGAATTTTCCTAGGAGTAACAATGGGTACGTTTTGGGGATTTGATATTTTTTTATTTAATATTTTATTTAAAATAAAAATAATAATTTTATTTCATTGTGTTATATATGTTTATTTATATAATATTTGGGAATAGATAATTCATTTTAAAATTTGATGAAAATTTCAGTTTTGACCCTTTAAATTCCACTGTATAATTTTGGTCATAAATATTTTTATATTGATTATTTTAACATGAGATTTAATGATATATTTGTTCACTAAATTGGATAAAACATTAATTTATATCATCTTATATGGATATTTCATTTCAATGAAGTAAATGGAAAAATAAATTCAATGCTAAAATATACTCATCAAACTGGACACTACTTTACCATTTAGACAATATATTCTACATATGGGTTTGTATTAGGATGAAATTAAAAATTAAATAAAATACAAAATTATAATTAAATAATAATTCCTCTGATTATAGATTGTTCATGTGTTTTGGAGTTCAAAAAGTTTGATGATGTTGGATTAAAATATTCGATAGAATTTTCTCATTCACACATGTAACATCTTATAACCCTTCCCTCACATCTCCTCTATAAATTTATATTTGTATTGACCTATTTTTTTCTTTATAAGTCTTTGAAATATTCATATATATAATTTCAGAGCTAGGCATTGAGACAAGTGTGATTATAAGGCCCAATATAGAAAAAATTAATTTTATAAAAATATTAAATACATTTTATATTGTATGCACATGATACAAAAAATAAAATGGGATAACTATAAAAAAGAAGCTTGGATTAGAAATCCAAGACCATAGTTGAGTCTAGAATGTAGTGTTTACCCTAGGTTCCATATAGAATGGGTTGGTTTGGGGTGTTCAGACTCCTCTCTCATTGGCAGTATGTTCATATAAATAAATAAATAATTGGTTAATTGTTTTGATTTAACGCATCGAATAACTCTATAAGAATGTCCCCTGAATGAATTCTCTAAGGTTAGCTGCATAAACCCTAATATAATTCTAGATCTCTATCCTCCTCGGACATTGTATAATCTCATCGGACAATGATAAAATGCTATATTTGATCAGATCAAGATGAAACTAACACAAGGAATCCTCTCAAATGGTTGGTGAAAAATTTCTTCATCACAAAATGATCCATAATCTATGTAGGACCCGCCAATTGGTTTTTTATGACATTTGATTAAAATTTTGAGCTGATCCATCCTTTTTATTGAATCTGTGCCAATTTTTAATCAATTTCATGTTCCCATGTATAGAAAATAAATTGTTTTAAATTGTATTCTAACCCTGGGATCAAGATTAATTTTAGATTGGACATGAACTCTTGGAAATGACCATATAACCATTTTTTTGTTATTTTTACACATTTTTCTTTGTGTTCATCACTGTTTGTTCCCTAATGTCCCAGTTCAATAACATTCAGGTAGTACTAAGCCTGATCAAACCCTCGAATTCATATCGGTTTTGCAAACAAGGAGAAAATAGATGAACCAGGAATTGATCTAGGACTATTGGAAGGAAAGGATTATTGTTTCAATGTTTTGTGATCAAGAAATTAATGAAAGAAGTCACATGTGTGTGAAAAACGAATGAAGAACCCCCACAGATGAATGAAGGCTTTTCTCTGGTGAGAGACGACCGAGATCCATGAACCACAACAATATCTGCCATTTTCATAGGAAGATATGTTGAAATCGAGGGAAAGAATAAATAAAAAATGAAATAATAGATCTATGATTTCTGAAAAAATCATGAATACGTGCTCTGTAGTGTGATGAACACATGTCCTATATCCCCCTTAGTGGTAGAGGCTAGGGTTTGGAAAAGTTAAGGATGACATGGTGTGTAGTCCATCTACACATCGTGTACCCTTTTCCCGGATGGGAAACTACGTAATGGATCACACTGGTGGGAAAACATTTCAAATTTCATATATAGGAACATGTTCATGTACTCGAGTACATAGAAATGGGTTTTGGTACATAGACATGAGGTCTGGAACACCGACACAACGAGCTAGATATGGCCCAGTCCCAGTTCTCTTGGACATGCCTTGTAGTCCACCTACATAGCATATAATAATATATGGTGTGGATTCATGTGTCGTCTAGGGCCATGGCTAAGTAGTTTTGTGGCACCACAGACCATGTGAGTACCCTTACACATAGTGTGCCCTTGGTTCCTTATAAAAAAACATCAATCTTCCGTTTCTCCTTCATTTGAACTCAAATTTTGGACCATGAGTAGCCTATATATCCCAAGTGTTTTTTATGTAGTACATGATAGTTCCCTCAATTATGGATTTCAATATATGATGTGAAATATTATAGGAATAATGCTCTGAGGTGATTCTCGATGATGAAATTGATCTTGCAAGATCACCAAAGGCTTATTCTGAGTGGAACCACTATACCTAATAGAGCATGATCCTTGATGATTAGAGTGGAAACCCTCTCATATAGGGTGTGGGTCCTCACCCACTAGAGTGGAACCTCCAATCAGCATGGGAATGAGTCCTCTATAGCTACCATCCAAGTGGAACCCCCCATCAGCATGGGCACATGTCATCAATGACTAGTGTACAACCCCTTATCATACCAGGGAGCATGTAAATTACCTTTATATTGGAATCACCTATCAGATGGGTGTAGGTCCTCTACCTACTAAGAATAACCCTCTATCAGCATAGGACGTGGGTTCTCAGAACACAAGAGTGGACCCCCCATCCATTAGTATAGGCATGAGTCTTCTATGGATACTATCCGAGTGGAACCCCCAGACATACTAGGGTGAAGGTCCTCTACTTTGATTTTGTGGCCCCTCGACTATACAACATAGTGAGGAGGCATGGTTTGACATGGATGGTTACTTCTAGGTAGACATGTGAGATGTTGGGCATCGTTGATGGAGTTTTGAAATCTTTGGCAACTCTTCTTCCTTGCTGATATATGACATGTAGATCCCCTTACTCTCTCGGTTTGGTCTTATTTGACTTAGCATATATATATATATTCTTCTACTATATCCACATCTTATATTTGTTTACTCTCCTTCCAGGAGAGATGAAGGTGCTTGGGGTTTGCTATGTGATTTCTATTTTTAGCTTATCATGGTTGGATGAGTTTACTCTACTACTATAGGTGGTGAAGAATCTATGGGTAGTTCACCTACTCATTGTGTTTAGCCCCTTGTGTTTGGAAGAGCTTAATTTCAATATTTATTGGGTTATGTTGTACTATTTCAATGTACCTTGTTCTATATACTATATTTCCCTTCCTTTTGTATCTCTCATTACCCACCATATATATTTTTGGGAGTCCTATTGGATATGTATATACTCACCCTTGTATGGTCATTTCCTACACATGATTTTTCTTATAAATAAGATTGCAGGTTGACCATGACTACAAAGGAGCTTATGCATACATGGTGCTTGGACTACATACGATGGTCACAGCTTAGGATTCAAGAGTTGGGTTCTCTTTCAGGTATTTACTTTCCAAATTTTCTATCCGGACGGGATATATTTTTTAGTTTTGAATGTATTTTCCCATTTTTTTATAGTCACACTACCATACTTTTGAACTTTCTTGAGGTTCATGCATGCTTAGTTTACTTTAAAGCAGTGTTGCATCTTTTTCTGCACTTTTGAATTGATATGGGAATGTGTGTGAATACAGGTAATTAAGAAAAGGCCTCCCTGATTTGATTATGCCTTCTGTGCTTAACTCCACCCCTAACCTTTGGATGTAGGCTTGGGGTATTTGTAGATTTATCCTGGGCTTGGGTTGAGTCAAGACAGATAAGTATCAGAGCTAGTTCATTCCTTGGTATGTTCTTCAGACATATCCTTTTAAGAGAATTAGTTTTGGTTTAAGGAAAAAATGTCAAAGGGTATCGAGTGAGGCTCTCATTCCATGGAATCTAATGATGGTGTAGTGGACAATATATCCAGTCACCGGTACCTGGAATACATACTTGTCGACTTGGCTTTCTGAGACACTGGTTGCGGGGATCCAATAGCACATGCATTAGATACGATTGAGTATTTGATTTTACATCTTGAGTGAGATCCCTACTATTTATATATATATATAGTTCCATATGATCATGATACTACTTGATAACATTTAGAATGCCTCCATGATGATATCCAGCCAGGATACCAGCTTTGGTTCATGATAATGATCTGACGAGCTATAGTGCATCAGTTTAGTGTTCATCCCACGACCCCATTCATCCTGGTGGGGAGGTAGAAGCACCTCCCCCTATTGAGAAATGGATAGTTTAATCATAACATAATAAATATGTGAACGAGATTAGAATTCTCTATGAGTTATAGTTCTAGTGGACAATGAGGTTTCACAACAACCTAGATACTTAGGCAGCTGAGGATTGGAAATATTAATTGGTCTATATCTTAAGGCTTGTTCAGATATTGATAGTTCAGGTGGTTTCAATAGAATCAAACCTTTTCCATGGAGTAGCTAGGCATTGGTGATTCCTCGTTACATAGATTTACAATGAGTTGGAACTCTTCTGGACCGACTTCCAACAACTATTCTATGTGTAGTACTACCCCTTCTTATGATTAGTTTGGATCTAGGATATTCTTGAGCTGTAGTAGGGAGAGATGATGATAACTGACTATGCAGAGAGATTTACAGACCTTATGTGGTTCTCCCTTGACATGATCCAGGATGGATACTTCTGAGAGAAAATGTTTTAGCAAGGACTCTGTAGAAGGATCCATGCTAGTGTGGTACCCTTATGCATCCCCACCTATGGTGGGGTGTTGTAATGAGCACTAGTGACATAGATCATTATGTCACAGGGATGCTAGATAGTTGGAGCTAGATGTGGGAACCACAATGATGAGTCATCTGCAATAGCTACCACATGCTAGGTGCCCATATCTCGGAGCATAATACCTCACTGTGATTAGAATTAGACACATGTTTAAAGGTATATTAGAGGACAGAGGTATCCTGGAGAGGTGTTGTGATTTTTTATGACGGGTGGGGTCAGATGATGTGAGAATGACCGACCTAATGTGTTGACAAGCACAAGAATATACAAGATTAATCATTACGATAGAGGCAACACTGTGATTAGTGATCTCCTAGGAATGGAAAAGGATGTACCCAAGAAGCAGAGATGGAATAAGAGAAGGAGGATCTATGTGTAATGGATGCCATTATGAGAAAGTTCCACCACCACCAGCGGCTCATTCCATACTCAGGGAGATGGTGGCCGAGGCCATGGATAACTGTAGGCTTTCGAGGTCTATGATACCACAATGCATTAGATGATAAGAGTTATGATTTGGGTATTTCCTACTATTTCATTAGTTCTAGTATACATAAGTTCTTGTCATTCATTTATCTCTATACTCCTGGTGCAAGAAGTTGGAGATCCCAGTTGAGGCGCTAGCCCAACAACTTTATCTTGAGGTTCTTACATTGAATAATTTTTTTGTATCTTTCATCCATCAAAAGTTAAAGATATCACTTGGTGAAGAGAGGTTCACATGATAAATTTGGTTCATCACGATGTAACCCTATGACATAATCTTAGGTATGGATTGTCTATCTATGGTCTGATCCCAGATTAGCTATCACCACAAATCAGTCAAATTCTTATGTGCTAATGGGATGAGATTATCCTTTTATGGAGATAGATATCTCATGGAAGGATGGATATCTTCTACAATAATAGAATACATCCCATCACCCCTCATTTGGTGATTATAACCCTTGGTACATCATGATCTTTATGCATATGAGTTCCTTCAGTTGTGGAGGATTATATGCACGTCTTCCCTGAAGACATTCTGAGACTAACTCTATGGAAGGAGATGGAGTTTTCCCTTGATTTTCATCATTAATCCACTCCAATATATATTTTGGAATATTATATATACACTAGTGAGACCAGGGATATTAAGTTGCAGTTGGAGAAGCTTCGAGAGAATGGTTTCATCAGACATAGTTTGTCCACTTCGGAAGCTATGGTGTTGTTTGTGAAAAAGGAGGATGTGATATTATTGATTTCCATGGATTATTATAACCTAAATCAGACAAAAATAAAGAAAAAGTACCAATTTATGAGGATTGATGACCTCTTTGACAAATTGTGACGCGTGAAATGGTTTTGGAATATTGATCTTAGGTCTAGATACCACCGATTGTGGGTTCATGATGCTGATATTCCAAATATGGAAGTCCGATGTCACTATAGACACTATGAGTTCCTAGTCATTCATTTTTGTGTGATGCATTCCCCCACCATATATATGGATTTGATGATCCAAGTCTTCTAGACATTCTTGGACCAGTTTTTTGTTATCTTTTCCGATGACATACTCTTCTACAATACATTGGAGGAGGAAAATGTAGAGAACTTATGGATGGTATGAGATTTTATATGAGAGCATCAACTTTATAGAAAACTATCAAAGTTAAAAATATAGATTCATGAGGTTCAATTTCGAATGAATGTTATTTCTAAGCATAGTTTAACTATTGAACCAACAATGATTGATGTAGTTATTGATTTGGAGGCCCCTAAGAGTGTATCAGAGGTGTAGATAAGTCTTGGTTTGGAGGGGTACTACAGGTGGTTTGTGGCATAATTCTCCAAAATCACAGCCCCTTTGACCACCCAGACACTGAAAGGATAAAATTTTTCCTAGTTTGAGTAGTGATAGAGGGACTTTGAGAATTTTAGGATGTGGTTGATGAGTTCTTCAATGTTGAGACTACTAGAGGAAGTCTTTGAGCTTGTAGTGTACTGTTATTCCTTAAGAGCTGGGCTTGGCTATATGTTGATGAAGTGGTAGGTAGTTATCACATAAAGGCCAAGGAAGTTGAGACACCATGAGAAGAACTATAAAAATAAAAAACTAGATAATGAAGAAGTATACTTCACCCTAAGTATGTGGATACACTACCTTCTTGGAATTTTCTTCATGGTTTACTCAGACCACCAGAGTCGCAAGTACGTCTTCACACAAAGAGACTTAAATCTGAGACAAATATGCTAGTTAGAGTTCCTATTGGACTAGGATTTCGAGATAGTATTTACTTTAGGGAAAGGGAAATGTTTTAGCAGATTCCCATAGTAGGAAGTCACATGCTCTCTTAGTGCAGGTGGCTTTAGAGCAGTTTGTTTCCCTACAACTGACCCTGGTGGAGCAAGAGGGTATAATGTTTCTCCCATGGATGGTTTTAAATACTCAACTTATAAATCACGTTAGAGATTCCCATAAGGTATATATCAACTATGAGGTATTACATGATAAGATATCCATCAGAAAATCACTAGATGGATACTATAAAGAAGGGAATCATGTCATCTTGTTCCAGGGGAAGACAATGGTTCCAGTCACATTGTGGGAAGATGTGATGAGAGAGTTCAACAATTATACCCTTGCTGTATATCCCACTATGGGAAATATGTATGTATAAAATCAGTGGCATTTTTGGTGGTCCCTAATGAGACAAAGCATAGCTGTGTTCTTCTCTCAATGCCTCACCTGTTAGAAGGGGAATGTTGAGCACCATGTTCTGGTGGGTTTGTTGTAACCCCTTGAGATCTCGGAGTGAAAGTGGGATAATATTTACATTGAAATAGTCACAGGGATAACACACACAGTTCAGAACCATGAGTCTATATGGGTGATAGTTTAAATAATCATGCAACTGGCATAATTCAATACTATTTGGGAGTAGAGATCAGTGGAGAGTTTAGGGAATTTGTATGTATGAGAGATCATTCTCCTTCATGGTGTTCCCTTGATGATTATATCCGATGATGACACACGATTTATGTAATGATTATGGAGAGGCCAACAGAAGGCATTTAGGACCCACGTGAGGATGATTTCAACATTTCAACCCTAGAATATTGGGAAGACTGAGTGTACTATCTAGGCGTTTGAGGATATGATGAGGGATTTTTTTTAGACTTTAGTCAGAGTTGGGAGGATCACCTACCTTTGGTAGAGTTTCCATAAAACAAAAAAAACACTCTAACATCACCATGGAACCTTTTGAGGTCCTGTACAAGAGACCCTAAAGGCCACCCTTGTGTTGGATAGAGATTATAGAGACATCACTTGTGGGCCAGAGATGGTGGAGGTGATAATAGAAAACTTCCAGGTCATTGGTGAGCAGATGAGGAAGGCATAGTGTAGACAGAATTATTATGAAGATCTTCATAGTATGCTCTTGTAGTATAAATATGTACACCACATTTTCCTAAGAGTCTCCACATGATAAGGATTGTAGAGGTTTGTTCAGGGAGGCAATCTATCCTTGAGGTTCATTGAGTTGCTTGAGATTATATTGAGGTTTAGAGAGGAAGCTTACATACTCTCCCTACCCCCACAACTAGGGTGGGTGCACAATGTATTCCATGTGTCATAGATGATATGATACATGCATGACACTATGCACGTTTTCGATTTGGGGGATCTGAACACCAAGGATGAATCCAACTTTCTAGAAAACCCTATGGAGATTGAGGATCGATAAGAGAGGACCCTATTTGGATTGTCCACCCCTCTGGTCCACATGTTGTGGTAGTAAGAAAATGCGCAAGAGAGTTCTTGAGAGTGGGAGAGCCAAGTGCAACCTCAGTATCCTGAGTTGTTTTCTTTGTTTTTATTTTCAGGGATGAAAATATTGATAGATATAATGATGTAGTGACCATATGTTTTCCTCATAATACTTTGAAATGTTTATATACATATTTTTATTACTAGACACTGATACATCATGTGATTACATGGCTTGGTGTTCCTAGAAATAATTTTATAAAAATATTAAAAATATTTCATATTGCGTGTGCAGAATAACTAATAGAAAAAGGGATAAATGTTAAATGGAAGATAGGATTAGAAATACAATACTAGTGTTGAGTCAAAAAATATGGTGTTTAAACTAGGAACAACATAAAATGAGTCGATGCAGGGCATTCAGACTCCTTTCTCATTGGCAGTCAATTCAGAGAAATAAATAAATAAATAAATAGATAATTAATTAATTAATTAATTAATTATTTTGTTTCAATGAAATAGATATATCTATAAGAATACCATTAGGATTAATTCTCTAGGGTTAACCGCATAGACCCCGTGATAATTCTAGATCTGTCTCTCCCTTCTCCATTGGCAAATCTTATCAGACAACGATGAAATGCCAGATTAGATCTGATCAGGACAAAATGAACGCAATGACTCCTCTCAGATTATTAAAGGATAATATCTTAATAAAAAAAATGATCCATAATCAAGTTATGAAATTAAATTTAGGTTTTTATACCATTTTTTTTAATTTTTGATCATATCAATCCTTTTCCTTGGATCTGCACTAATTTTTGGACAATTTCATTGGTCCAATGTAGGCAAATTAAATTGTTTTCAATTTTTTTCTAACCCTGGGATCCCCATTCTTGATTGATTGATCTAGAACACATGACATAGAACATATAACCATTTTGTGTGATTTTAACCATTTTTGCTTCACATTTGTCAGTAGTTGGACTCTCAGGTCTCTGTTTGACATTTACATGGCTGTATCGAGCCAGATCAGACCCCCGTATTTGTGGCAGTTTCATAAACAATGAGAAAATATATGAACCAAGATATATTTTTGATTTTTTAGAGTAATGGATCATTTTTTTTGATTTTTTAGTATGAATAAATACATAGAGGAAGACATAGGTGCATGCAAAGGTAACGAAGAACCCCTATATATGAATGAAGACCATTTTCCATGGAGCAATGGTAGACATCCATGAAATATAGATGGATCCCCCATTTTCAGCTAGAGATAGGTTGAAAAATAAGGAAGTGTAGATAGATTCAAGACTCAATATTAGATCTTGGTTTTCTGAGAAAATCATGACAACACACCATGTGGTGTGATGAACACACGATGTGTATCCCCATCAACGGCAGTGCATAGGGTTTGGAAAATATAAGGATAACACAACATGTAGTACATATACACATCATGTACCCTATTCCCATATGAAAAACTATGTGATGGATCAGATGGGTGGGAATCCATGTGTAAGTTCACAGCCAGGAACATGGCTATGTACTCGAGTACATAGACAAAAGGTCTAGTACACATACATGGGGTCTGGTATACATACATGGAGAGTAGGACATGACTTGGTCCCTATTATCTTGGATATGCTGTGTATGCCCCTAAATGGTGAATACTACTACATGGTATGGAGCCTTGTTCCATCCTGGGAAACGTCCAAGAGGTGGAGTTGGACAAGACATTGTGTGTGTCCCCTCATAAGTCGTGTACACCTTGGTTTCATTTTAGAAAACTTCAATTGTGTGTATTTCATTCTTCTGAACTTGGATTTTTCCCATAAGTAGCCTATCCTGATTTTTTTACACATATAATGATATGGTTACCTCGACTTTGTATTTTTATATATAATGTGAAAATTTCCATGATTGACACTCCAAGGTAATGATTGATGATGATAGTGATAATGTATGATTAACAAAGGGTTCTTCTAAGTGGAACACCCTACCCAATATGTTATGGTTCCTCAATGATTAGAGTGGAACCCCTTGTCATAGAGGACATAGATCCTTGAAAACTAGAGTGGAACCCCCCATTAGCATGGGCATGGGTCCTCTATAGCTTTCTTCCAACCAAACCCCCTACAACAAGGGCGCATGTCCTCGATGACTAGAGTGGAACCACCCTATCTTACTAGGACATGGGTCCTCAACCTTTACAGTGGAACCCTATACCAAATGGGCATGTGTCTTCTACCTACAAAGTGGAACCTTCTATCAGCATTTGGAGTGGGTTGTCATGACACCAGAGTGAAACCCCCTATTAGTATGGGTGTGTGCCCTATACAAATTCTATCATAGTGGAACCCCTATATATACAAGGGTGTAAGTTCTCATCTTTGAGTTTTTGGACCCTTGAGTGTGTGGAATAGTGATGAGTCATGGTATGAATTGGGATGTTACTTATGGGTAGATTCATGATATACTGGGCATCCGTGATAGACTTTTGGAATAGTTGGCCACTCTTTATACTGGGTTGAGTTGTGAGATGGACATCCCCTTACTCTCTAGTTTTTGGATTCTTTGAATAAGAATATATATATTCTTATTATGTATCCAATAGTGGGATTTGGTTAATCAATTTCTAGGAGAGGTGGAGATGTGTGGGCTATGCCTTGTGATTTTTGTGTTTAGATTCATGTGGTTGGATGAGACTACTTTCATACTAGAGGTGGAGAAGACTTTATGGGCAGTTAATCTTCTCACCATGTATATCCTCTTATGTTTGGATGATCTTACTTTCACTCTTTTTTAGGTTTAGTTGCACTATTTTAATATACCTTATGATATATACAGTATTTCTATTCCTTTTTTATCTTTTAATTCTCTACCTTTAGCTTTTAGGGTGTCCTGCTATGAATGTTTATACTCACCCTACATGGGATTTTCCAGCATGTGTCGTGTCTTATACAAATGATGAAACAGTTTACTGTGACTACATAAAAGATTATGGACAGTGGGTTCTTCGACTACATACAATGGTCATAACCTGATATTTTGAAGCTAGGCTCTATTTCAATTGTTTACTTTTCCAGTTTTCTGTCAGTTTGCGACATATTTTCAGGGTGGGTTTATATTTTTTCTCTTTTCTTTCTAATTATGCTTCCATACTTTTGTACTGTCTAGAGGTTCATGCTTTCTTGGTTAAATTTATAGTTGTATGGAATGTTTTACTCTTTCCCTATACACATTTTCATTAAGATATGTGTTCATGGGTATTTTTAAATGTACATTGTAAAACACCTCCCTGAGTTAGTGATTCCTTTGGTGCTTGTCGCCAACCCCAGGCCTATGGAGTTGGGCTTATAGTAGTTGTGGCTCGAGACCCGACTCAGGTCGGGTAATGAAAATATTTTTCTAGATAGAAGGTTTTTTTAAATTAATTATGAGATTAAGGGAAGATATGAAGTGATTTCAATCCATTTTACAAGCATTTCAAGAGGTAGATCTCTTCGTGTAAGGATCACTTCATCGAATCCTTCTTCTTTTTCTTCATTAATAATATTTTTGTTTTTGTTATAAAATATCCATTTATCTTCCATTTATTATATTATTTTAAATTTTATTATTATTTTATTTACATATTTGGTTTATAAATCAATATTATAAATTATATTGGGTTATAAATTTTATAGACCATTTTACATGAAAGATGATTCAACAATGACTACACCACTAATCGAAGAGAAATTTTTCTTAATAATCAATCTAATTCTCACCATGTTCACAAAATAGTTTTGACCCAATGAGATACTATAATTAAAATCACATGTTATATTAATTTTGATTTTTACATACAAAATTTCATTCAAGAAGTTAAACAATTAACCGAAAACACATGAGGTCAAGTAATGTGTGAATTGTGATAGCACAATCTTAATCAGGGAAACAAAACAACACTTGATCAATTTGTAGAGTTCAAATACAATCTGAAAAATAATTTAACCCTCGTTTCTAGAACTAATATATTTCCTATTTTACTAATAACAATAAGCTAACATTATAATATCAATCAAATAAACGTGCTATGATTTTTCATTCTAAAGATATCATGGGGTTTAATTCATTTCATCTTTGTTGTTAAGTAAAATATCATCAGGTTTGAGGGTTAAAAAATAAGGGGATAATAATTATGGGAATTTTAATTTGAAATAAAATGAATAATAATTAATTTAGTATGTATATTTAGATTTATTATTCCTTTTAGAAGTAATATTTTCTAAAGAAATATCTTATTGTTATGTTTTATCAATCAATACTAAAAAAAGAAAAAATAAAATCTTATTCCAATATACATCTTATCTTATAATCCCTAACCCCCCCATATAAATTTTAGTATTGATTTTATTGTAATTTTTCTTCAAAATAGATTTAATATTTTTTTATGTAATTTCTAATTAGAGAATATCCTGGTCATCCATTCTGCAGCACTTAAGTACAAAAAATCACACATTATTTGTGAGAGCCCACAATAATGCCTTTTAAATTCGAGTGATTTCAAGTTTAGTATTTTTTAAGTAATTATAGGTATTTTTACTTTTATTTCATTCTACTATTATAATTTTATTCCAATATCTTTCCCCTTTATCAGTTTTTATTTTTTTGGGACCATCAATTAATTCTTTTTGTCTTTATATTATTTACCATTTTTCTTCATTTAATTTTGGTTTGATTTATCAAATGAAATAATATTGAGGATATATTTGATCCTAATATTGAGATTTAACACAACCCAAGAGGTATAAAGAGATAGTGTATTTCAATGTTAAGTTTAAAAATTCTCTTAATTGGTGAATTTTACAATTCTATGAATTTTAAAATATGAATCACATCTGAAAAAACATAAAGATGGATAAAATGTCTTCAAATAACAATAAAAATATTGATATAAAATTTAGAGAATTGGATGAACCTGATATTAATTATAAATCTAAATATATTTTATGTCTAACTCTTAAATTAGTTTTCAAAAAAAAAATGTCTTATTCACCTTATTTTAAAAATTCATGGATTATCCGGTGAGGACCCAAAAAACACCTTATAGAATTAAATGTATTATACTCAATAATGAAACTATATAATGTATCTAAAGATCAAATAAAACTAATATAATTCCCCCTATCACTTATAAAACCTCAATATATTGGATTTATTATTTACAACCTGAAGATGTAACATATTTTAATGATTTGAGGCATCTTTTATTTAAAATATTTTTTCCATGTTCAAGGATGACTGATTTTTTAAAAGAGATCTCAAAGATAGATAAATAAAATCTTGAGTTATTGTACGAGAACTAAGAGAGATTCAAGAAGTTTTTCTCAAGATTCCCACAACAAAAAATTAGTGAGAAACACTTTATATTCTACTTCTATAAAGGAATCCCACCTATAGAGAGGATCATGGTGGATACCAAGTCTTGAAGAGTATTAGTTGATAAAACACTAGAAATTTCATGGGTTTTGGTTGACATGATGCAAAAAAACTCCCCATAATTTTTATGATCAAAGCACAAAACTTTTTAGAGGAGTAAAAAATTTAAGTCCTTCTTCTATTGAATGTGATTTATTTTATAATAAGTTGGATAAATTTAACACTATACTGATATAGATAATTTTTTCTCAAAATTCATATCAAACCACTCATACGGGTACTTGTGTAATTTTCACTGAACCAGACCACCCTACAGATTGTTTCTCCCAATTTAAAGAGATAGAGGATTGCACAGTTGTATTCCCTATGAGTCCATATAAAAAAAAACAATAATTAAATCCCTAGAATGAATATTATCCCTTTTATGAACATAAAATCAAGGTTAGAAATATCACTCACACATTATCTATGACTACATATAAAATAAAAGGAACCCTTTTCAAAAAATGTTCTAGAAACCTGTACCATAATAATAGGTTTCTCAAAAACCTCAGAATATATTTCAAGCCCACGAATAAATAATTCAATAACAACAAGGTTCATCCTAACTAAAGATATATTCTAATACTGATGATCTTATAATTTTTTTCTTAATCAACTAAATGATATTAAGAGTCATGGAATTGAGTTGAGGGAGATGAAGATGAAAATGATCTATATTGTCACTTCCCTCTATAAACTGGTATGTAAGAACTATAAAAATATTCATTTACAATCTATTTCAAATACCAATGGGAATTTTAGTTACATCACAGTGAGAAGTGGTAAGAACTCGGTTGCTATAGTTTCCCCTATATACCCACCAAGATTCACCTTAACCCCAGAGAATCCCCATTCAGGACCAACTAACGAGTAGCTAGATGAGAAAAATAAAGGTAAGAAAAAGATTAATTATTTTCCCCATAATCAAATTATATTTCCAAATATATTTTTTCAAACCAAAAATATGGATGAAGTGGTGGTACAAAAAGTGGTTTTAGATACATTTAATCGTGTTGAGAACAATGGACCTCCACATGAAGTGATCAATAAAATTCCAAGGTATTCGATGTTTTTGGAAACAAACTATGTACTAATATAGGAGAGATAAAGTAAAATTATCATATCAATCTTTATAAGAATGTATCCTCCTACACCACAACATCCATGATGATGTTGACAAAATTTAAGGACCCTAAGACATTCCCCAGTCCATGCACTATAGAATAGTTTCACTTTTTTATGCATTATATGATATGAGAGATTCCATAAATATATTTCCCCACTCTATTTTATCATCATTATATATTTGTGTGTTGAATACAACCAGATTATTGGTGAAATTGGAGAATAGAGGTACACCATATCTTGTGGTATTCCCTGTATATTTACTTATTCAGTTAAGGGATATAAAATTTATTGCATATTTCTACATGATTAATATGAAGGGTAATTAGGTAAGTTATCATGCTCCCATAAATCATTAAATAACCTTCCTTAATAATTCTATGAAGATCCAAAATTTATAGAAGGGTATTCTGTCTATGAAATTTAGAGATGAAATCACATGAATTAACATTTTAGGATCCATCAAGTACCCTCATAAGAGCATTATTCTTTCCTAATATCTAATTTGGACACATATTGTGATGATTCTATAAATAATAAATTTCAATTTTATCTAATGAGGATCATTATTTTCCTACGTATATTTTAATTATTAGGGATAACTTGAAGTCTAAGAACATTTCCACAACTATCTTTTATAAGACTTATTATTAGGTACTAATGTTTATGTGAATTTAAATATCGGGCATTCAATTATTGATTATAATATGATTGTTTGTTTTATAGATGTATTTGATGCATTATTCACCAATTCTGATGATTTAAATTAAAAAATCAACATATATTGTTCAAATATCTCACATCCAATGTCATTTACATTAGTTTAACACCCACCTAAATTTAAAATCAACCCACTTCCCCAAAATTTTAAATATATACATATTGAATGGTAAAAAATTACATATAATAATTTCTAATATTTTTTCATGAACAAGTAAAAGGGATTTTACATCTTTTTTGGTAGAATATTAGGGAGACTGGGTGGACCCTAATAGATATAACAAGTATTACACTCTCTATTTTCATGCATATTATTCTTTTAGAAAACGTGGATAAACCAGTTAGACACCAAAAAATGAGTGTTATCCAATCATTATTAGAAGTTGTAAAGAAAGAGGTGAAAAAATTACTTTAGGTGGATATCATTTAGCATATTTCTAACACTCAGTGGGTCAACCCTATCCATGTTGCACTACAAAAAACCATGATCATTGTTGTAAATAATGTAAATAACAAGTTATTTCACATGAGACTAAAAAATAGTTTAAAAGTGTTCATATATTATAATAAACTGAACCAAATTTATCCCTTAAATTCATTTACCATATTCTTTCGAGGCATATAGGTAGGACACGCTATTAATTCATTGATGGTTTATATGTCTATTTTCAGGTTCCAATTACAACAATGGACTAGGAGAAGAAAATATTCACCTACTTATTAGATTAATTTTTTTATTAAAGGATTCCATTTTGACATTATAACACCCCATGCATGTTACAAAGATTCGTGGTGAGTATCTATTTTAATTTACCTTAGACATGCATGGAGGTATTTATTGACGAGTCTAAAATGTAAAATTCCTCATTTGATAATTGTCTCCTGGGTTTGGGTAATGTGTTTCATTGTTGTGTTGAGGAAAATATGGTTTTGAACTTTGAGAAATGGAATTTCTTTACAGATATGGGAATTTACATTAGTTATGTTGTATCAAAACATAGAATTGAGAATGATAGATCTATGGTATAATTTATTTCATCCTTTCCATATCCAACATGTGTGAACGATGTTTGATTATTTGTTGGACATGTTGGTTTTTATTGAATCTTCATTAATATTTCCAATAAGATATCTCTATAGTTATCTCAATTGCTTCAAAAATATTTTGACTAATTTTTTTATGATTCATATTATGTATCATTTGATGAGTCAAATAATTGTTTTATCACTCAATCAATCATAAATCCCCTATGGTGGGATCCCCCACTCAATCTTACGTGCGACACTTACAACTCTTCAAATGGATAATCCTTATCATAGAGGGTGGAGGGACGTTCCCTTGTGATTTTATAGAGATACATTTTCCATTGTAATGATTTAATATATTTATATATATATTTTTTGAGCTACGCACTGAGACAACATGCAATTCTGATGCCTGATGTACCTGAAATTAATTTTATAAAAATATTAAAAATATTAAATATTTTATTCCCATATCTTACTAAATAAAATGTGACAACTCTTAAATGGAATCTCAGATCATAAATCCAAGATCAGTTTGAGTATGAAACATGGTTTTACCCTAGGTGAGACATAAAATGGGTCGATGTGGGGCATTCTAACTCCTCGCTCGTCGGGGGTATGTTTGGTGAAATAAATAAATAAATAATTGTTTAATTCTGATGCAAAAAATGTTCTATAATAATAATACTACGTGGAATTCTCTTGGGTTATCCATATAAACTATGGAATAATTATAGATCCCTTTTTCCGTTATTCGTTGGAGAATCTCATCTGATGAAGATGAAACCCCAGATCAGAGTAGATAAGGATAAAGTAAATGCAATGAATCCTCTCAATCATCGATGGAAACATTCGTCACACAATAATGATAAAATCTCCAGGTAGGAATCACAAAATAATGAATTATACCCTTTGATTAACTTTTTTCATTATATCCATCAATGTTCTTTGGTCTTCTCTAATTTTGGATTGAGCATGCCCCAATGTATCAGATTTTAAATGTATTTATTCAACATTTTTTGACCTGGTATCCTGTTTTTGATAATTTTCCAAGAAAACTTGTATAATGATGATTAATACTTTTTATGGTACCTTTCCCCCTCAGATTCATTATGTTCATCACTGATAGGACCCTTTGGTCATGTTTTGACAATGTTGGGTCGTACTGAGCCTAATCAGACCTCCTAAATAATGATAGAATTGCGTTCGAGAAATAGATTGATGAAGTATGGACATATTTGGGATGTTTAAAGTTGGTTTATGATATTTTAGATTATTGTTTATTGATTAATCAATGGTGGAAGTCTTATAAATGTACAAGTTGAATAGAAGAACTTTGATGGATACACATTGGCTGATTTCTAGTAAACGACGTCTAGAAATGATAGATCTGGTCTAGATCCATAAGTTTTGGGTGGAATCAATGAGAGATATTTGGTGAAATGGAACGAAATAGCCAGATCTTGTAAGTGGATCATAGATATAATATTCTGTAGAAAACTCAACTACACACCATATAGTGGGATGAACACATGTCATGTAGTCCCTCGATGATAACAACTAGTGTTTTGAGAAAAGTTATGTTTGAAACAACATGAAGCCTTCCTACATGCAGTGTCTCCCATCCATAGGCGGGAAAACCATTTATAGGATCACACGGGTGGGAACCCATGTGTAAGTACATGTCTAGAGACACCAATGTGTACCTAATTACATGGACATGGGGTTCTGTACATAGACATGGGGTCAGTACATAGATATGGGGTCTCATACATATACATGGAAATAAGGACACAGATCAATCTCGAGTATCTTGGGAACAATGTGTAGTCAACATGTAAAGAATTTAATCCTTCATCCTCCAGAGCCATGTTCCTTCTAAGGGAATTTCTAGACTATGGAGCAGGACAATATATCATGTGGGTCCCCTCACATTCCATGTTCCCCTTGGCCACATTTTAAGAAACTATGATCATACGTATATCATTTGTTTAAACTCGTATTGTGGCCCTAGAGTAGTATATATTGAGTTATTTTACCCATATAATGTGTTTATTCCCATATATTTGGATTTTGAGAAATGATATGAAATGTTCCTATCAAGGTTATTTTAGAGGCAACACACAACAATGGAAATAATCATATAGGATCGACAAATACTTTCAAAGTTGTACCATCTAGTAGGGATGGGATGTGGAGTTCCTTGATGACTATCTAGTGTTACACTCTAGAAAGTATGGTTACTGGAGTTCCTCGACATATTCTGTGTGGTACCCTCCAGTAGGGCAGGATAGTGGAATTCTATAATGCTTTTAGAGTGGTACCCCCTAGCAGGTTTAAGAAGTGGAGATCCCCTTACTATCTCATTTGAGATTATTTTCACTAAGAATATATATATATATATATATATATATTCTTTTGTATCCACAACATGGATTTGGTAACTCTCTTTTAAAGAGAGGGAAATACACAGGGGGTATTCCACAAGATTTCTGGGTATATATTCTTGTTGTTGGATGAGTTTACACTCCTAATATAGGTGGAAAATAATCAAGACATTGTGCATCTACTCCCTAGGTCAAGAACCTTATGTTTGTAGGAGGATACTTTCAATCTTGGTTTGGGTTGAGTAGTTATCCTTAACTGTTTCTTGTCTCTACTATAATTCTATTACTATTTAATCTCTTACTACTCCCCCTTCATCTTTCAGGATGTTCTACTGGGTATGTATATAATCTTCCATGTATGTATTTTCCTGCATGTGTTGTGTCTAATGCAGATGACATACAGGTTGACCATGACTTTAGAGGAACTTATGGATACCTAGTGCTTTGGATCACATATGGTCGCCGTAACATGTGATTTAGGAGCTAAGATCTCTTAGAAATTTACTTTTCCAATTTTTTTGGTTATGACACATTTCTAGTTGGGAATATAATTTTCCACTTTACTTTTAGTTTACATTACCATTCTTTTGTAATGTCTAGAGGGTCATGAATGCATGGTTTACTTTATTGATATGATTCATCCTTTACTATCTTACTCTAAACTTTTGTATCGATATGGTTGTGTGTGTGTGAGTATACAGGTACTTAGGCAATGTCCTCCCCATGTTAGATATTTGATTTAAAACTATTTTCCACCCCTAGACCTATGGAAGCATACTTGGGGTAGTTGTGGCTTGATCCTCAACTTGGGTTGGGTCATGAAAAATTAGTATCAAAGGAAAGTTCATTTCCTGGGATGTTGTTCAGGATAGCCCCCTTAAGAGGGTATGGTTGGGCTTTAGGGTAATATTTTAAAATTATATTGAGTGTGGCTCTCAGGACAGAGAGTCCAGTGATGTTGTGGGAGGCTGACATATCCATTCACTAGGTCCTTTACTAACTTTTTGTCGACATGGCATACTGAGACATTGGTTAAAGGGATCAATGGTACATGCATCATATATGATTGAGTCTTTGACTTCCCTTCATGATTCATCTCCCCATTATATATATAGATATAGGACCATCTAACTATCGTACATCCTGATAAATCTCAAGACTCTAGCCAGCCAGGATACCGATTTCAGATCTTGGCGATGATTCGATGAGCGATGATGCCTCAGTTCAAGGTACATCCCATGATCCCTTCCTGTAGGTTGATAGGTAGAAACACCTCCACCTATCAAGAAGAACATCATTCAAATATACAAGTATAAGGATTTTTATCGGCTTATCATGATCTGCGAGTTCCTTCACTAGAGATCAAAGAGGTTCCACAGTGAGATAGATCCTCAAGAAGTAGAGGATTGTATACAGTCGTTGATTAGTATCTTTAATCTTGTTCCGGCCATGACAGATCGGGTTATAAAATTGGAATGTTTCCTCTTCTACATAGAAGCTGGGCATTGTTGGAGCCTTTTTATGAAGATGCATGTCGAGTCAACATTCTCATGGCCTGACATCGAATAGTTGTTCCATGAGGTATACTACCCTATTTCTTGAGGCTAGTACAGATCCATGAGCTTCTAGAGCTACAACATGAAGGGATTATGGTGGATGAGTACACAACGAGGTTCACATACCTTACTGGGTACTCCCTTGACATGATTCATGATGGCTACTTTAGAGCATATAAAATGGACCACGGACTCCTCTGAGAGATCAGTGCCAGAGTAGTGCCATTGTGTATCCCCACATATGTCAAGGTGTTATAACAAGATATAGTGATAAGATATTTCTATCATAGGGACTCTAGATAGCTGGGACATGTAGTGGGAATCACCAAGTTGAGTTGTTTATGATAGCTAGAAGGTTCCATTATGTGGGATCTCAGCACCTGAATGCCTTTTGTAAGAAAACTAAGGGTCATGGTCCAATGATACAGAGATAACACAGAGCACTTGGGAAACCCGTAATGTGTCTATTCATTACTTGTGATGGGAGAGTTCATATAACACATGAATAATCAAACAGACATGCCAAGAACCACCTGAAGATTGCTGAAATGCCACTACAATAGAGGTATCACCAGGATTAGAGATATCCTAAATGAGGGAAGGGTGGTCCATAGGGAGGTGAAGTTGGAAGAGGATAAGGAGGAGATATGAGTGGTGGAAGACACTATGATATCCTTCCACCACCACCATCAGGAATCCAACTTTAGGATCTTAGAGAAAGAGGTCGGGTCCATAAATAGCTACAGGATTTAGAGGCTTATGACCCCACAATGAACAAGATGATTTGAAGTATGGTAATTTTATTTTATACTCTTTATTTAGTGTTAATAGACTCAGGTTCCAATAATATCATAATCTCTCAACTCTTGGTGTGAGGGGTGGATCTCCCACTTGAGGTTCTAGCCCAATAGCTTCATTTAGAGGTTCTTATATGTAATGATCTTTATATATCTTTTATCTTCTAGTAAAGATAGCTATCGAGTGGTCGATATTGGTTCACGTGGGACCTTTTGGTCTTCACAATGAAAACCTATGATATCATCTTGGGTATGGATTGAATTTCCCTGGTCCAAGCCACGATCGATTGTCACCACAGAAAAGTTAGATGCTTATACACTAATGGGATGAGATTCACCTTTATGGGAAAGAGAGATATCAGGGAAAGGAAATTGGATTTTGTGATGAAGAGGATGTAGCACATAACCCATCAGTTATAAAGTATAGTACTTGGTGAAGGAGGCTCTTCTGGTATCTAGATTCCTTCAGTTCTTTAGGATTATATGGACTTCTTCAATGTGTTAAAGCTAAATAGATTCATATATGACCCTACATACGTCATCAAATACATTTATTTGGGCATCAAGGATGGAGATTCCATTGTGGATCACCCAGTGGCAGTTGAGTTTTGGTTGGAGACACCCCTGTGTGGATGGACTATCCCCTTGATCCACATGTTGTGAAAGTATGGGAACGTGTAGGAGAGTTCCTAGGAGTGGTAGATCTAGGTACGAGCATGGTATCATAAATTTTTTGTTTAGTTTTTATTTTCAGACATGAAAATTTTGAATTATATAATTATTAAGAGACTTTTTTTTTCTTTTAATACATCAAAATATTTCTATGTGTATTTCCAGAGTAAGGCACTGAGACGACATGCGATTCTGAGGCCTAGTGTGCCCAAAATTAATTTTATAAAAATATTTAATATATCCAATATTGGGAATGTAAACTTATTAATGAAAAATGGATAATTATTAAAAGGAATCTTGGATCACAAATCTAAGATCATGGTTGAGTTTATGATGTGGTGTTTACCTTAGGTATGACATAAAATGGGTTTTCATATGGAGTTCAAAATCCTCACTCATTGGAGGTATTTTCAGTAAATTAATTAATTAATTAATTAATTAATTTTTTAGATTTTAAATAGTGAAATATTATATAATAATACTCAATGGTTATCTTTAAAAACTCTAGAATAATTCCATAGCTCTTCCACCCTCCTGAGTTGGTGAATCTTATCAAACAATTATGAAATGATGGATCAGAGAAGATTAAGATGCAGTGGACGTAACAACTTCTCTCAATCGATGGTGGGAATGTTCATTGATTATGAATGATCCAATAACTCAATAAGACTCATAAAATAGTGATTTAAACCCTTTGATTAATTTCTTTTAGTATATCCATCACTGTTATTGGGTTTTCACTAATTGTGTATTGAGCATGCGCCTATGTACTAGATTTTAAATTGACTTATTCAATGTTTTTTGAAACAGAATCCCTTTATTGATCATTAATAAAGAACACTTTTCCAATGATTATTAAAACTTTTTATGGTTCCTTCACACTCGTACTATTCATTTTCAATACCAGTAAGACTCCCTTGTCCCAGTTCGACATTACTAGGCATTACTCATCCCAATCAGACCCCTGGAACTGAGGAAAAATTGTGTGAAAGGTACATATAAATAAACTATAAATAGATTTTGGATGTTTATGGTTGTTTGATGATAGTTTGGATGATCAATGTTTGATTAATCAATGGGTGAAATCTTATCAGTGCACGAGTTGAATAGAGGAACATTATTGGATAAAAGAAGGATGATTTCAATTGAACGACGACCATACATGATAGATCTGATCCAGATATGTATTTTTTGGGTTTAATAAAAATGGGATCTATGTATAAAAATATTAAAACAAAAAAAATCTCATGATAGGATTGCAGATCTATGATTCTTGATAACACCCAACCACACATCCTGTAGTGGGATGAACGCGCGACATGTAGCCCCTCAGCAGCGGCAACATGGGATTTGAGAAAAGTTATGGATGAAACTGTAATGACCCAACCCTAAATACCTAGAGTCAGTGAATTATTATATATCATTGGCATGATCACATGATATCAATTCTCAAAAGACCGATTAGTTTAGTAGCCTTGGAAGTACTAGATACATATATAAGTTATTACATTACATCATGAAATAAAAAAACAACATTATGTCCAATTTTAACACTCATATCCATTGGCCTATTCTTACAGGTTAATCATAACATACATCTTCACATCCTGGAAAAAATGAAACATATGAAGGGGTGAGCTGAGATGCTTAGTAAGGATAACACTATAGAGAAAACTAATATAAATAAGCATAAAAATTTAAGGCAATTTATAACAATAAAACACAAGCCTTTTAAACATGAAATTCAACATTTTATGGAAAAGATAATTCATATAATTCCATATACTTTTTTACATGGATATTATACTAGTCGAATAATCACATGTAATATCAATTGTTAATTTCATAAAGATGGAATGGAAAATGATGGAATTCATAACCACATAGGTAAGGCCTCATGCCAAGAAAAGAAGTAATATTTTTTCAAGGCCTTGTGCCAAGACACTAGTTTTTCTCATGAGACCTACCAATTCATTGAGGAGCTATATCAGGCTCCACCCATCACTTACTAAGTCAAATTCATTCATCATATGCAAAGATTGAAACATAACATAAACATTCTTATTAAAACTAGAATACAAAATGTTAATACTTTAACCAGAAACCATGAATGGTATAAAAAATAACACATCCATAGTCAAACATATTACACAACCTTCAATAAAATATGCGTGATTGTATCATAATAAATCAACTTCAAACAGGTGTAAAATCCATCAAAGGATGTTCACAAAGATGAAATCAAAACTATTTGAGAGAAGTTTTGAAATCATTTAAATGTCAAGTAATTATAAAATAAAACATTTATTTTGAAAATATTATTATATGCTTGTAAGGGAATCTTTGAAGGTGTTATAATGACAGATACTTAAGTGTTGAATAAAAAAACTATACTACAAAGTTGAGATGGTAAGTCGTACATACACACGTATGGTGACATTTTCATTCATAGGATGGATAGAAAAATGAATATGGTCATACCATATTTACAATAACATCACAATATGTAGAATTTCTGGGATTTATAACTTTGGTTTTAAAAAAAGAAAGAAAGAGGAAGTGTAAGAAGAAAAGAACTTTGAATGAAGGGATGATATTACTACCTCTTCTTCGGGTGATTCCTTTATGATTTGATTAAAAGGGATCCTTAGGTCATATTCTGATCAAATTAAGGCCTAAAAGTTTATAGGAGGGTAGTTATGAGTATATTTGATCATGTTTTTCCAAGGTAAATGGATTTGGAGGTGTGATTTTGAGAGAAGGGAGTACCCCTTTATAAGAGAGGTGAGGGTCACTTTAGAAAAAGCTTGAAATATTAATTTATTATACAATCATTTTCGATTTATTGCTATGATAAGGTGGGTCAGGGTCGAAAGCCTCTCAACCAAAATGTTTTAGATAGGTTTAGGTCACCATATTGACCTTATATTTTATATTTAACTATTAGTTAAATAGTTTAACTTTTACCATGTATTATTGTATTATTATAATAAATGGTTAATAAACTTACTATAAAAATCCAAACGAACCCCATGTGGTTTATTATTGACATATATAACCTTATATATGTCCTTTTTCCAAACCTTATATTTTTATGAATATTATATCAATTAATAATATATTATTTGTTTTAAAAACTCATTTATGTTAATTTTGACACTATTTAGCATTTGGTTTTGGTGAAAGTAAAAAAAACTTGATTACTTAGAAAAAAATAAATTAAATAAATCCTAACATGTAATTTTAACCTATAAAATTATTTTAGTTCCTTAAAAGTCTCAATTTAAATTTATTGGGATATTTATAATATCAATTTTTTTAATCTTTCATTAATAAGGTAATTACCGCATCATCATTGTATCATAAATAAATTTTATTTTTTAATATCTAAAAATTATAATTAAAATAAAATTATGTAAGAAATTTTTTTAGATTTCTAATTAATATTTATATTCTAATTTATCTTATGTATAACAGTAAAGTAAAAATGTTTTAGATATGAAAATGTGAATTTAACACTTTTAACTCTTATTTAAATAAAATAATAATAAATATACTAATGTAATTCAAGTGGATCAAAGAGGATCATATTTTATTCCTAAGGTTGATTTTTGTTGAAAATAACTTATCCAATAGAATTAGGAAATGTGTTGGGGTAATTATAATATTATTTTTACCTTTAATTGCCCTATTTACATTTAACTGTGGTAAATAAAATTCAAAAGTTACTATTCCCTAAAAAATATATTCATCCTATTAAACCACATTTTACTTACTGATGTCAATAGTGTCTCTTGGGTTTTTGAAATTCAATTCACAGAAGATGTAAAATTATGTTTTATACAAATTTGTAAATGTTCCTAGAAGGTGTGTAAAAGACGTCAAATTGTTAAATAAAATTTTGCCCATATAATTTAATTATAAAATGACTCCAATAAAGTAAATTGAAAATATATGGGTACTATGTATCTAATTTGACCTAAAATAACTTTAAATAAAATAAATAATTATTTAAATAAAAAGTAGGTTTTAAACAATAACATAGTGTTTTTCACTATTCCTCAAAAATTGAATGCTTTTAGAATAATACCAAAAATATATCCTAAGATTATATTGATATTCAAAATCCAAAAAAGAAGTCCATTTTAAAAAATACAATTTATAAATGTCAAAAAGTGGGTATTACTTTTCACAAGGGCTATTTGATTGATTGTGGTGTGCTATAACTCAAAGTTGCATACAGTGCAAGCTATTGAATTATTCAATGAGAAATGTACCGTGGAATCTTGGGGTGTTAAATTATTCCATACGTCAAATAATTTCGTCCTAAAAAGTTCTAGATTACTACTGCATGATAAGATTCATGTGGTTCTTTATTATTAGTTCCTCGCGTTCCAACGTTTCCTCTTCCATTTTATAGTTTCTCCGTAGACATTTTACCAGACGAGTCATCCGGTTTCTCAACACTTGATCTCTGGTATCAAGAATCATGACATGCTCTTCACAATAAGATAAATCAGGTTCTAGTTCTATTTCTCCATAGGTGAGTACATGTGTTGGGTCAGTCATGTATTTTCACAACAGGGATACGTGGAACACATCATGAACTTTGAAGAGACTTGGAGGCATTTCCAAACAGTAAGCTACAACTCTAATTCGTTTTAGAATTTCAATAGTTCTGATGTACCTGAGACATAATTTACCCTTCTTACCGAATCGTATAACACCCTTGCATAATGATACCTTCACAAAAACTTGATCTCCTACTTGAAATTTGAAATCCTTGCTTCTGTTCTCGACATATCTCTTTTTCCTACTTTGAGCTGCTTTGATGTGGGTTTGGATAATCTTTACATGTTACATTGTTTCCACAACAAGTTCTGGGCCTATGATTTTTCTATCACCAACATCATCCCAACAAGATGGTGTGCGACATCTCTTTCCATATTATGCTTCATATGGTGCCATCTGAATACATGAATGAAAGATATTGTTATAGGAAAATTATACCATAGGTAAATATTGATCCCCCATACCTTGAAAGTCAATGATCAAGATATCCACTTGTCTTCTAAGGTTTTAATAGTATGTTCTGATTGTCCATCATTTTGATGGTGGTAGGCAGTGCTCAAATGAAGATCTTTATCTAGGGCCTTCTAAAGACCTTTCCAGAATCTTGATGTAAAATGGGGATCATGATAAAAAAATTGATAGGGGTACTCAATGAAGTCATAAAACATCTTTAATATAGTCTTGAAAAACATTCACGTGGTAAATCTTCTCTTATAACAAAAATTTTTCTAACATGGTAAGACGATCAAAAATGAACCATATTGCATCCTTCCTTGTTGGAGTCTTTGGTATCCCCATGAAAAACTCCATCATAATATCATCCCATTTCCACTCAGGTATGGGAGGACGTTGCATGAATCCTCTAGGATGTTGTCTTCTATCCTTCACCTGTTGAAAAACAATACTTCTTGATACATAATCATCATTATCCCACTTCATGTTGTCCCACAAAAAATGTTCCTTCAAACCTCCATACATCTTAGTGATACCCGAGTGTATAGAGGAATTAGAGCTATGAGAATCATCTAAACATTTTCTTTTTATATCTGGTATGTCAGGAACACATTGTCTCTTACCAAATTTCAAAATTCCATATTCATATGTGAATTCAATCAATCTCCAATCATTCACTGATTTAATTTTCATTCGAAACTCATCATCATCAATCTGAGAACTTTTTATCCTTTCAAGTGAAGATGGTTTGGAAAACATTTGAAAAATATTTATGTTTCACCTTCCATGATTATTCCCATATCCATATTTACTAGATCCTTGAACAGAGGATCCATTTCAACTCTCATATTGTTCAAAACCCCATGATGCTTTCTGATCAAAGCATATTCCACTTTATTTGCCTTCCCCGGGTGGTAGTGTATAGTGACATCATAATCCTTGAGTAGTTCAGGCCATTTTATTTGCCTCATGTTGAATTATTTCTATGAGAAACGATAATTCAAACTATTTTTATTGATATATATCTCACATTTTTAACCATAGAGATAGTGTCTCTATATCTTCAAAGAAAAGATTACATCTGATAACTCAAGATCATGAGTGGGATTTTTTTTGTTCATGAATTTTTCGTTGTCATGATGCATATGCAATAACTCTATCATTCTGCATAATGACACAACAATGTAATTTATTTGAAGCATTAGTATAAATAACAAAACCATCATTCCCCAATGGCAGAGTCAAGATAGAATAATTGACTAATCTTTTCTTAATTTATTCAAAACATTCTTCACACTCTTTTGTCCAAAAAAAATTAACCCATTTATGTGTGAGTTTGGTTAATTGGTTATCCAATCAGGAATAATTCTGGACGAAATGATGATAATAACCTTCTAAACCAATAAAATTGTGCACCTCATTTATACTTATCGGTGCTGGTTGTTCCTATATTGCTCTTGTATTAGAAGTATCAATAGATATTCTCTCCTTAGAGATAATATGGCCAAGAAAATAAATCTCTTGAAACCAGAATTTACACTTGATAAACATCCCAAATAATTCATTTCTTATAAGATTCTTTAGAATAGCGCACAAGTGATTTTCATGATCTTCAAAGATTTTTGATTAAACCAAGATATCATCAATAAATACCACTAAAAATTCATCACCATATTCCTTGAAAACTCTATTCATTTGATCAATGAAGACAGAGGGTGCATTAGTTAGTCCAAAAGGTATTACTGTAAACTCATAATGCCCATACCTGGTAAAAAATGTTGTCTTAGGAATGTCTTATTTCTTCACACACAACTGATGAAATCAATATTGAAGGCCAATCTTTGAAAAATATTGAGCTCTATGAATTTTATTGAATAAATCATCAGTGCGAGGTAGGTGATACTTGTTCCTTATTGTTATAGCATCGATCTCCCTATAGTCAATGCACAACCTCATAGACCTATCTTTCTTCTTAACAAAAAGAACATGGGCTCCCCATAGAGAAACAATAGGGAGAATAAATGCTTTATTACGAAATTCTTCTAGTTATTCCTTTAGTTACACTAATTCCATAGTGGCCATTATATAAGGCGACTTCGATATGGGCCTTGAAATAGGAATTAAATCAATGGAAAACTCAATTTCTCATTCTGGAGGATGTCTAGGTAAATCCTCTGGAAACACATCACATTATTCGTACACAATAGGTACATCCTCTATTTGAAAATTACTTTCCTCACCATAGTTATTTCACTCTCTTCCTCCCATATAATTGAATTTAGAAGAGCTACCGAGGGTGGATCTAGATGAGAATCAGATGGTGACGTTTCTACTATACAGATTAGGTACTCCTTATCATCATGAAAAATTGTAACCTCCTTCTTCATACAATATATTTTCACATCATTGTCTGAAATCCAATCCATAATTAGAATTATATGAAATTAAATCATGGGTATGATGATGAGATCAACAGATAAACCATTTTTATATTCCCTAATGGGAAATGTTTTGCAAAACCTTGTTGCAATGATACTTCCCTTAAGAATTTTGACTGGAAAATACCTTGGTTAATCAAATTGGAAATATCTAATTTTCTTAGGAAAATGGGAATATATGAAACAATGCGATGATCTAGAATCAAACAAAGAAATTGCTAAATTTGAGGAAACCATAAAATTACCTACCACTATATCATTAGGAGATTAAACCACAGCATTAGTGATCCCATAAGCTTGTCCTTTCTCTCTTGGCATTTTCTTAGGAAAGTTTCCTTGGTGCTTAAGACATTCATTTACATAATTCCCCATTTCTCAATAATTTTAGCATTAAGCATTGAAAACCTCTTTCTTTCCCTTGCAATCACGTGCTTGGTGTCCTTTTTCACTGCACTTTTAACAAACTCCCATACCAATAAGGAATGTACCAGGGTGTTTCTTCCAATATTTACTGTAAGATGAGAATTCAACTTTTTCCCTTGTTCCCCTTATTTCCATTTTCAAAGTGTTCAACAGACCTCTTCTTCTCCTTATTTTCTTTAATGTTATAAGACTTAGAGAATTCATTTTCTATCTTGATATCACATGAGACAATATCTTTGTACGATGAGAAATATTGTGAGACTAATGTTCGTCAGAGAAATAGTTTTAACCCATAAAAGAATCGATCAATCTTACTCCTTGAGTTACATATATAGTCTACAACATGCCTCGCTAACCTTTTAATGTTATCCTCGTACATTGCGACATTGTCATCCTACTTTTTCCATAGACTCAAAAGTTGTCTTTCCATATCTACTCGATGGTCACAAGGAATGTATTTTTCTATGAAAATATCTTTAAGTTCCCTCCATTATATATTTGATAATTCTCCATCCTCCTTTGTGATTTTAATTAATGACCACCATTGATCTGCATCTCCTATGAGGCGATAAAATGCCATGAGAACTTTTTCCCTTTCACTACTCCCCAATGCATAAAGTATTTTCTCTAAGGAATTTATCCATTGAACAGCTACAAATGGTTTTTTAGTCCAATTTAATGTTGGTGGATGTTTCCTCATGAAGTTGTCTAACATTGATATTCTGAATTTTGGATCAAGGTTATCAATACAGGTAAAATTATAATTCATAACCCAAGTGAGTTGTCTCAATATGGTTATAAGTTTTTCATCCCCAATTGTATCACCAGCACCACTATAATTATCTTAAGTAGGAGGGAAATCCCTACACAGATTACATGCATTGATATAGTTTCAATTACTTCCATTGGGTGCCATTTATAAACAATGGCATATACTAGATTAGTTTATGAATCATAATACATAATTCTAAACTAGTAAAATACCTAACAGAAATTTAACAGTTTATGCGTATAATCCATAATCATAAGAAAATGTTTTATTTGAGTAAGTATTTACTCATAAATCTTTCATAATGGCTTGTAATGAAAATGAGAATTATCCTAAGAATATCCCCCGAGAGTGTCATAACCAAGAGTGCAACAAGTACCATTCTCATGTACCATGATACCCTAGGTCAATGTCAAAATACATTGTCAGATTTTTCACTCCTATGTACATCTATGTCAGAGCCTCCTCTACCTGTTCTTATCCAGATAGGGATTTATTTCTTGAAAACTAAGAAAATATCTACATTACCAAAATTTTAGGAAGTTCTTCTATACAAATCCTAAAATATTATCTTAGGGTAATTTTCTCTAATTAGAGTTTTTTCTAAAACAAATTTCCATGGTTTGTACTAAACATTCTCTAATACAAGATATAACACCCCAAACCTAGTTACCTAGAGTAAGTACATTTTTACATAACATTGTAATGATAACAAAAGATCAAGTCTCAAATGACGGATTAATTTAGTGTCCATGGAAATACTAGATACATACATAAGTTTTTACATTACATAATGAAATAAAAATAAAACAACATTGTGCCCCCTTTAAACACACTCAGATCCTTTGGAATATCCTGACAGGTTAATCATAATATACATTTTCGCATCCTGGAAAAAATAAAACATAGAAAAGAGTGAGCTCAAATTCTCTGTAAGGATAACAATAGAGAGGAGACTATCATAAATAATCACAAACATTTAAGTCAATGCATAAGACTAAAACACAAGAATTTTAAACATAAAATTCAGTATAATATGGAAAAGATAAATAGAAAATTCTATATAATTATTCACATGGATATTTTACTTGTTGAATAATCACATGTAATATCAATAGATAATTTCATAATGATGTAATGCATAGTGTTGGACATCATAACCACATAGTCATGCACGCATGCCAAGACTAAAAATAAGATTTTTTATGGCCTCGTACCAAGACACTAGTTTGTCTAATGAGTCCTACTGATGCATCAGGGATCTATAGCAGACTCCACCCATCACTTACTACGTCCAAGGCATTCCTCATATGAAAATATTGAAACATTACATAAAAACTCATATTAAAACTAGCATACAAAATGTTAATACTTTAACCATAAACCATGAATGGTATAAAAATAAAAAATCTACAGTTAAACATATCACAAAACCTTGAATACAATATGCAAGATTGAATCATAATAAATCAACTTCAAACAAGTGTAAAATCTATCAAAGTTGGTTGACATAGATGAAATCAAAACTATTTAAGAGAAATTTTAAAATAATTTAAAAGTTACGTAATTATAAAAGAAAACATTTATTCTGAAAATATTCTTATAAGCATGTAATGGAATCTTCAAATGTGTTATAATGGTGGAAAATAGAAACACCCTCTGTATAAGTTAAAACACATTCTTTCCATAATTTTTCGAAAAGGTCATAAAGTACATTGTTTGGAAACAAACAGAAAGATTCATTTTTTTTATAGAAAGTAAAACAAGGTTTTAAACGACTTTAACCCATATTATAGGAAATAATATTTTTTTGAAATACATTTTTATGAAACACAAATGATGATGATAGAGAATTCATAGTAGATACTTATATATAAACAACCTGAGAAAAATAAAGTGATTTTAAAATTAACCCTTACCTTGTACTTTTACATGGTTGAGGTTATGTTAACATTCTTTATAATATTTAAATAATTGTTATTAAATTATAGAAGAACCATATACATAAATATTATATCATATATGATCTTTTAACATTGCTTTGTTAATAAAATTTCAGTAGTATCATTGTTTCGGGTGTTAACTGATTCATTTTCCATTATATGTTTTGTTACAGAAGTCATTTTTGTTATGGATAGGATATATTTGATTGATATACATAATTATATTAAGTTCTTAAAAATTATTTTTAATCATAAAATGAAAACTATTCTAGAATTTTTACTATGGGGAATGAATCTCATCGCGTTTGTGGAGACGGTAATCCGTACGTACACACGAGAGACAATTCCATTCTACTGATGGTGGCATCATATTTAATTGGATGTTCTATTACATATAAAGAATCATTAAAATGTCATATTTATCATTTATTTCAATTATATTCATTATTATACCCATCAAAATAATTAAGTGTTTAATAACAAACTATACCACGACGTGGAGATGGTAAGCTCTACGTACGCACATATAGTGACTTTTTCATTCATAGAATGGATGGAATAATCAATATAGATTTACCAAATTTATAATAACATCAAAGTATGTATAAGGTACTGGATTTATTACTTTGGTATGGAAACAAAAAAAAGAGGAAGTGGAAGAAGAAAAGACCATTGAAATAGGTGATGAAATTATTACCTTTTCTTTAGGTGCTTCCTTTTTTATTTGATCAAAAGGGCTCCTTAGGTTGCCTTATAATCAAATGAAGTCCTATAGGTTGAATTTAGAGTATTTGGGAGGATATTTGAGCAGGGATTTGTCGAGACAAATGGCTTTGGAGGTGTGATTTTGAGAGAATGGGAAGTACCCTTTTATAAGAGAGGTGAGGGTCACTTTTGGAAAAGCTTGAAATATTAATTTATTATACAATTATTTTTGGTTTATAGTGGCTAAAAAAAGTTTTACTTCAAGTATAATGTGTTTATAGGTCGAAAACCTCTCAACCAATAGGTTTTAGATAGGTTTATGACACCATATTAACCTTATATTTTATATTTAACTCTTAGTTAAATAGTTTAACCTTTACCATGTATTGTTTTATTATTATAATAAATGGTTCATAAACATACTATAAAAATCTAATAGAACCCCAAGTAGTTCATTATTGATATATATAACCTTATACAAGTCTTTTGGATGAACCTTTTATTTTTATAAATATTATAGCAATTAATAATATAGTATTTGTTTTGAAAACTCATTTATGCCAATTTTAACATTATTTAGCATTTGGTTTTTGTGAAATTCAAAAAAACAAGATTAAATCAAAAAAACTAAATTAAATCAATAATAAAATGTCACATTGACCTATAAAATTAGTGTAATTCATCAAAAGTTTCAATTTAGATTTATTTGGATATTTATATTATCAATTGTTTTAATCTTTCATTAATATGTAATTACTGCATCAACATTGTGTCATAAATATATTTTATTATTTAAGGTTTAAAATTTAGAAATAAAATACCATTATATAGGAAATTTTTTTATATTTCTAATTAATATTTATAGTCTAATTTATCTTATGTATAACCCTATATTAAAAATGTTTTAATTATGAAAATTTGAATTTAAGACTTTTAACTATTCTTTAAATAAAATAATAATAAATGTCCTAATATAATAAAATTGGATAAAAAACAATAATATTTTATTCCTAAGGTTTATTTTGTTCTAAAAACACTTATCCAATAAATTAGGACATGTTTTAGGGTACTTATAATATCATTTGTTTCCTTTAATTACCCTATTTACTTTTAATTGTGGTAAATAAAATTCAAAAGTTACTATTAAACAAAAATTATATTCATACAATTAAACCAAATTTTACATACTGATGACAACTGTGTCTCTCAGATTTTTGAAATTCAATTCACAGAAGTGGTAAAATTATTTTTTATGCACATGTGAAAATGTGCCTAGAAGGTGGGTAAAAGACGTTAAAATGTTCAATAAAATTTTATACATCTAATATCATTATAATAAAACTCCAATGAATTACATTGAAATTATATAGGTATTATGCATATATTTTTACCTAAAAAAATTTATATAAAATAAATAATTAGTTAAATAAAAAGTATATTTTAAATAATAACGTTGTGTTTTTTACTATTCATAAAAAATTGAATGTTTTCAAAAAAATACCAAAACATCACCCAAAGATAATTTTAATATTCCGAACCAGAAAATGAAGTCCATTTTAAAAAAATTATAATATTTCAATAAGTGGGTATTACTATTCATAACAACTATTTTGATTGGTCAGGGTGTTCTAGAACTCAAAGGTGCGTACATCGTAAGATTTTTCATTATTCAAAGAGAAACATATCATGGAAGATTTGGGAGTTACAGATAGAGGGTGTATCCTTCCTACGTGTTTTTTACCACTTCTATGGGTGGGAAACCTTTATGGTGTATCACAAGGGTGGGAATCCGGGTGTAAGTCTATTTCCAGGCACACGTAAGTGTACCCAAGTACAGAAATATAGTGTCTGGTACATGGACACAGGGTCATTACATGGACATGAGGTCTGGTACATGGGCACAACCTGGTAATGGGTAGCTTGGATTTTCCATGTAGTCCACCTACATGGTGTGTACTCCTCCACAACTGGGAGCCGTGTTCCGACCGTGGACACAGCTAGGGTGTGGATCAGGACCACATATTGTGTGGATTCCCTCACACGCTGTGTACCCCTTGGCCTCATTTGAGGGAAAATCAATAATCCATATCTCCTTCGTTTGAAATCTTATTTTAGCTGACAAGTAACCTATACCGAGTAATTTTATTCATAGAATGCCATGGTTTCCTCAGTGTTATATTTCTTGGGTATGATGTGAAATGTTCTAGGAATGGTGCTTGTTGAGCCGATGCTCGATTGGTACCCTTTAGCAGGGCTGAGTAATGGATTTTTTCAATGATGATCAAGTGGCACCCTCTAGAAGGGTTGGGCATTGTAGTTCCTTGATGCATATGAGTGGTACCCTCTACAAGGGATAGGCAGTGGAGTTTCTAAACACTTTCTGAGTGGTACCTTGAACATGGAATGAAATTGGAGTTCATCAGTGACTATCGAGTGGTACCCTCTACTTGGGTTGGGCAGTGGAGTTCCCCAATGATTACTAGAGTTGGACCCCCCATTAGCATGAGCATAGGTCCTCTATGGATACTTTCTGAGCGGTACCCTCTAGTAGAGCTGAGTAGTGGATTTCCTTGGTGACTATCATAGAAGAACCCTCCTATTGTAGCAGGGAATGGGTTATATACCAATATTTTGTGTCCCATGACTGTGAAACACAGTTATGAGTTGTAGATTGACTTAGACGGTTACTTATGGGCAGATGCGTGAGATGTTGGGCATAATTGAAATATTTTTGGAAATATTGGGAACTATTCTTCCTAGGCTGAGTTGTGAGATATAGATCCCCTTAATCAATATTTTGGGATTCTTTAGACTCTGTATATATATATATATATATATATTCTTATGTCTCCACCCCTTGAATTTGGTTACTCTCTTTCTAGAAGGGGCAACGACGCGTGGGGTATTCCACTCACATTTTGTGTTTAGATTTTCATGGTTGGATGTGTCTTCTCTCTTACTATATATAGAGAAGACTCAATGTGTAGTTAATATACTCATCATATTGATCCATTTGTGTTTGGATGAGGTTACATTATCTATTGGGTTGGTTTGAGATGTTCCCTTTGACTATATCTTGTATATACTGTATTTTTATTCCTATTTAATCTCTTATTTATCCCCCTTCACCATTTAGGGAATTCTACTATGTATGTATGTACTAATCCCGGCATGGTCTTCACTCGCATGTGTTGTGTATTATATAGATTAAAATCATGTTGATCGTGACTATATAGGAGCATAATGGTACCTGGTTCTTTGGATCACGTATAGTGGTCAACCTTGGGATTCCGGAACTGGGCTCTATCAATAGTTTAGTTTTCATTTTTTGTCAGGTTGGGACATTTTTCTAGTTGTTCATGTATTTTTTTCCTTTAATTTTAGTTTACAATACCATACTTTTTTACTATCTATAGGTTCATGCATGATTGGTTTACTTTACATCTATGTTACATTATTTACTCAACCCCTATACAATTTTGCATCAAGATGTCGATGTGTGTGTGTACAGGTACATAGGCAAATCCCTCCCTCTTCCCATGTTAGATATGTATTCGGTGCTGGTTACCACCCATATACTATAGAGGTGGGATTGGGGTAGTTATGGGTCAAGCCCCATCTTAGGTTGGGCCATGAAAAATTTACTATTATTCAAGGACATTGTATTCACACCAAGAAAACTACATAACCATGGAAAATGAGTCTCCTAATGTCAAAATTTCCTTTGGTAAATTATGCCCTTATTTATTTGACTATAAAGTTTTTTTCTATCTAGATCATGGATCTTTGAGGTGTATTTTTAAAGAATTTGAATTTAAACTTAGACATATGTTTTGGATGATCATTCCTTGAGAGTTTTATAGTGAGACGAAGGAAAATAATGGTTTAGAGAACTTAGTGAAAGAACACATGAGTAGGATCACTCAGACACCAGAGAATGACACCTCAGACTTGGTACAACTTGGGGACAAATTTCCTGAAGAGTATATTTATACACTATATGGTGAAAATCCTTGGAATGATATTTTATTTAAATACCTTGTATCATTTTAAATTCTTATAAATCTAAAGAAATAACAAGTCAAAAAATTGAAAATTGAGTCTAAGTATTTTTTGGATGATCTATACCTATGGAACATTTTAGTGACCATGTTAATTGAAGGGATGCTTAAAATCACGATTTTGAGTTTCATTTACATTTTTAGATATACTTGATTTTTTATGACACTTTGACCCCCAAAAGATAGTTAGACAGGTCTTGACTATGGTTTATATTGGCATAGTTTTTTCCATTCTGCCCATATTTTTTTCACATTTCTAACACACTCGTAACATTTATTAGAGACACAAGATGCCAAAAAAAACAAGTATTTTTTGTGAGATTTTTTATGTATAAGGCATCAATTTTATTGGTCCATTTTCTATATATTCCTAATTATTTCATATCCTTGTTTATATTGATTATGTTACCAAATGGGTGCTGGCCCAGGACACCAAGATTAATGATTCTCATGTGGTAGTCAATTTTATTTGGGAGAATTTTTTTTAAATGATAAAGGCTATAATCAGTGACCAATGGTCTCACTTTTGCGATCAAAATTTAGTTTCTCTCTTTTGGAAGTATGGGTTGAAACACCGAACTTCTACTTCATACCACCTCCTGATACATGGCCAGAAAAATGTTTCAAATTAGGAGTTGATGTTTTTGGATTTTAGCCGAATATAAAGAATTAGGGAAATCAATTGGATGATGCAACCTGACCTTATAAGATGGTGTACACGGCTCTCATTGGCATGTCCCCTTTCTAAATTGGTTTTATGAAATCCTTTTATATCCCCATGTAAGTCTAATATAGAGAATTTTTTAAAATATAAGAATTGAAACATGGGTTTAGTATAATCAAGATAATAAAAGAATCTATAACTTCAAGAGATCGAGGATATTTTATTGTCTTCATATAATAACTCAAGGATATGTAAAGAGTGGGAAAATTAACCCATGAGAAGATGATCTAGAAAAGGGAGTTTAATTGGGGTGGAAAATTTCTTTTTTATAGTTCATGATTGAAGTTGATATCCAATAAGTATCATTCTATATGGTTTGGTCTATATGTTGTATATAATGTATTTCCATGTAATGTGAAACTGGGGGGGATGTGAAGGGTGGGCCATGATCGTACGGGTTTGATCCGGCATTGGTTTTCTAAGAAAGACAACATATAGTGACAATTTTTTTTTCAATCCCTCTACACCCTGTATAAGCTGTGATTTTTTTTATTTTAAAAATATATATTATTTATAGTACTTTAAATATTATATTAGTTTCTAATTCTAAATAGTAGTTTTCGGGAGAAGTAATGATAGACTATAGCTAGAGCTTTAAGGGATGTGGTTGAGTGTTTTTATATGGGTTTATAGTGGTATGAAACAACACTAATTTTGTGGAAAATTGTTGTGATGCAAAGTGAGTGGTTGAATGGCGAGGAGATATGAATGTTAATGTTTGTTGGGTGGAGATGCAGACAACTAGACCTATAAATGAACCAAAAACTTTCCACATAGAGGCTGGTTTTATAAAATGTTATTAGGGTTCCCTTCAGGGACTTTCTTATTATATTAACAAAAGATAAAATAAGATAATAAAAATAATAATTCAACCCAAAAAATATTATGATTATAATATCTATTTTAGAATTCATACAATGTACAGATATGGGTTCTATTATTCATGAGGATAGATTTCATACAATGTGAATATGGTTAGGGGAATGGTAGCATCATCTAGTTGCCCGAATCCATATAGGGTTATCCATTTTGATAAGGGATATCTCTAAAGTTCACATGGGAGAAGCCTCTTAATAACATCATTTTCAGATTACACAACCTACTGTGAGTCAATGTTACAATTCCTAGTAATTATGGACCTCAGACATAGTGAATGATGTATGATATATATAATCCATATTTAAAAGAGAGATAAGTATGTTTCAGATGATAAAAATATCCCCTAAAAGGAGATGAAAAACTCTAACAACATTATAAGAATCACATGAACCATGAATAGATTCATGGCTGCATGAACAGATACATGTCTTGAAAACAACATAAACCATGGAGATCTCACAGATCACATGACTCACAGGGCATCTCCCCACCACATGACCAGTCATAAGACTCACGATCAGGTGACCCAAATATGGTCATGTGAGTTGTATAATCATCGAGTAATCACTCAACTAAATCATCATATCATGAAAATATCACATTACGACCATGTATACAAGGACCTGGGTCAAGATTCAAGAAATTATAGATATTTGATTCATGAATTATCCAAACAAGTGTTGAGATAGAACAATCACATGATAGAATTACACAATCAAATATTGTGAAAGAATATTGCAGTCGGTACTTTTGAATAGATCTTGCATTCAATTATTGTAGAGAGGTATTGCAAATAGGGTCCTGCAACATGGTCTTGTGTAGGTGATATTGTGGCGAGTTCTTGAGAAACAATCACACAATGAAATAAATCACAAGATATTTGTAGACTCAGAGTTAATAAAAGAATGATCCACTCATTTTACCCTTATTTTTAGAGAACTCTTAGGAAAACCAAAGGTCAATCAGGAGACCAAAAACTTCCCATGATATAGATAAGTGGAATCCTATAAGAACCATGCAAGCATTCACTATCCTAAAAAATAGAGTTTGTATGCCTATGAATGTCATTAAATAGGGGGTGGATTTGTTTATTCCTAAAAAATGAGAATTAGAATATCTATAAGGGAATAAATACTCAAGCATGGGTATTATAATTTTTTCAAAACAAAATAAGGGAAGAAATCCAAATTACACGGATCACATAACCTTCAATTGAAAACATGATAAAAAAAAGCTTCATAAGGTTATGTGGATAGATCATACACATAATATAATCTGGTTATGATCATATAAATCCCCTTTTAGAATACCATTTTTTTCTATAGTTCTCTAACTAGCTCTGATGATAATACAAAGGCTTCCAGACAATTTAGTTAGATCATGAAACTTTTTAAATAGTGGATGCCTAAAAATCATAAAAGAAAACCTAAAAAATAAAGGCATATATTTAAAGAATCCTCATGTTATTAAGAGTTACATTTACATTCATGAGGCATGCTCATGTTATCGATAAGACCCTACAGAGTCCCTAGTGGAATGCCCACCATATTTTGCACAAGTATCTCAACATGTCACATTCATAATGTGAATGATATCAGACACGTCCATTAAATCATATGATTCCATCATGAATACATAGTGAAGCAGATGGGATGCACATGACAATTATTTCAAATCACTGTGAGATCCATCATTGATAATGTGACACATCACATACAATGAGATTGATTTTATCTAACAATGCTCACACAACATCACGGGATATTATGTCCTTGTATAATAAGGAAGTAAATTGGGGGGGGGATAAATTTTCCCTTGAAGATAAGATACACTAGATTTTATGTGAAATACATTATACGCACTGGGTGATCACCATTGATTAAATAAATCCCCCTTGAAAAGCCATAAAAATCTTATGATGGCACTTAGATATGTTTGCCTTATCCCGCAAGGGGCATTTGACAAGATACCTATGTCTCATTGAGGACCCCAAAAAAGTCATACATGATCATGAAAAAGCATTTTCATGGGTTTCCTAATCCCTATAAGACTTATAGACATGACTACTTGACCTTGTGAGGACCATTTTACATGTCATCATGGTTAGGAAAAATCCCTTTGATTGACCATGGTAAAATAAAAAAGGTAATGGTGAAACATTATCACATATTTTTATCATAATGTAGCTCTATGGATGAACCATGATTGGATCTTGTTAAGAGTATGATAAAAATATCCCTCCACCAACTCTAGATTATATTTTTTATTTATGTTCCATGAATGTTGGCATATAACCAATGTAGTAAGGCCTATAAATCCCTCCCCCTCAGTACAAAAATGGTAATGAAACAGACACACATGATGGGAAAATACTACAAAAGATCACATGAGAGGACGTATTAGAGTGTCTATTCAGGAATTCACAAAGGTATTGCATTATTTAAAATCTAGGGAATGACATTAGGGGTCACATGGCATGTATATGTGCTTCGCATGATCACTCAATTGATCAGGTGAAGGATTTATAGCTTGTTTACCTAATTTTGTGAAGGAGGTCCATCATGTCGAATGGGTCACATGAATTCTTAAATAATCTAACACTTGAATAACCCTGATAAAAATAAGAAATAAATGATGGAATAAAGACAAAAGAAGATGGGAAACTCCAGAAAATATGGATATGTTGATCTTCATGTGCTTCACATGACCTACCTTGATCATGCGACATCACTAGGACATTTTAGCCTAGTCATGTGACACTCTCTTGAAATGCCAATTGGATAATGAAAGGTCCCTTGGACATGTTAATAATGTCCTGAGGTGGAATCAAGGCATGCCACACAAGTCCCACAATGTCTCCCAAACAATTCAACCAGATCAAGAGATATCCCCAGACATGTCAACATGGATCATGTGATGTCCTCTATATGTGTCATCTAAGTCATGTGACACACTCTATAACTTTAGCCTTGATCATGATATTTACTCTATAAACTTCATCCCGATATTGAGATACCCCTAAATATGTCATCCTTGATCATGTGATGTCCTCTAAATAGGCTATTTAGATCATGTGATGTCCTCTAAACATGCCATTTAGATCATGTGATGCCATTCCTACAAGTCAACTGGCTCTTGTGATTGTATTTTGACATATCCACAAGGAAACTTGGAAATGTCTTGGAATATTCATAAATGTTGTATAAACATCCTTCAACATGTTATGGAAACACAGTAGACATTTCAAACAAACAATCAGGGAATGTCAGGTAGGTACAAACCCCGAGACATGATAACCTTTCTAAGTGGACATATTTGGACATACCCTCAAATTGAACTATGATAAATCTAATTCTAACTATAAAAAGGTTACACAGGATGCATTTTAAAGGCATGAAATCAAATGGGAGGACAATTTTGTGTAACCCCTTCCATTTCTATGATATTCAAACCATTAGGACTCAGTCTCTCCAAGGAGATTATTATTCTTCTTAATCCACCAGTGGATTGAGAAAGTTAACTAAACTACGATGAAACTGATTCCTTCTAAAACTACGATATGTTGGATATATTCATAAGTCCCGAGATCCATATCAAACATCCCATAAGGGCCTTCCTAGTGCGCAAGGACCACATCTATTTGCAATGAGATCAATCACTTACTATCCGTTATTTCTCAAACTGAGCATGGATCACATGAAATTGGGGACATGTAATGATCCTATCATTGGCGTTAGAAACCTATTCCACCCAAGGTATCCTTAATGCATAATCCCCATTCTGTGGCATGATATGAATTCTCCCATACAAGGAAATCCACCTAGGGGTAAGTCCTAAGGGAACGTTTAAATATGATAACTCTGATCCCTTCTATAAACATGATACTTATGACTCCTTCCCGAGGCTCGAGCTCAACACCATGTGCCCAAGATCCCTTATAAATGTCCCTTATTCATGGAATTAAACATCAAAATTTCAACAATATATGTGTATTTTATTCCTATTTTGAAAAATATATGTGGGAAAACACATAATGGTTTAATACCATTGTAGACGCCGGAAAAGTCCGTTGCTCCTCAAATGAAGTTCCGGATGAGGAATGCGAGGTCATATTTGGAGTCAGAAGCATGTTTCGGAGGGCCCGGAGGCCTTGCGCGGATTTTGGAGGTCCGCGCGCAAATTTGAAGTTAGGCGCGCAAGCCTCCCGGGATGCGCGCAATGCGCCGGGCCGGCACGCAATTTTGCGCGCCCGTGGCCCGCACGACTCTCTTGCGCGCCGGGCCCCGATTCCGCGCCCGCGAAGGAAGTTGCGCGCCCGCGAACCGGATTTCGCGCCCGGGGTTGCCTAAAAATATAAGGCGACCCCCGACGTTTTTAAGGTTGCCCGAATTCGAAGAGTCGCTCGTTCGCGCAATCCAACCCCCTCCGCGCGCAATGCCGATCTTCAGGTAACCTCCTTTCTTTCGCGCAAGAAAGCCTTGGGGTTCGCCTTCGCGCGCAATCCCTTTGGCTCCTTTACTTTGAACAACTCTTCACCCAAAGGTCTTCGCGCGCAAAAGAAGCCTCTTGCGCGCAATTGCCCCCCGGGTGCGCCCAATCCAGCCCGATTGCGCGCACCCCCCTTTCAAAGTGGCCATTCGTTAAAGAATGGGCCGTTGCCCCCGCGTGCTATCAGAGGCCCGGTGCGCGCAATCTCCATCTTCCGCGCTCAAAGCGATGGACCAATTGCGCGCCAGCCCGCCAATTTGCACACCGGTCCGCGGTATTGTGTGCCAAGCTCCTCTTTTGCGCGCAAACCGCCAGGGTCGCCCCCTTTAACCCCCTAAGGGTACCCGCCTGCGTGGCGCCCGATGATCTTCATCCTGGGTGCCCGCACCGTGCGTTGTCTTCCCGTGCGGCTCTCCAGGCTCGCGCGAAGTGACACGGACCCATCGGCGGCAACATTCGTCCGCGCTGCAGGATGTTAAACTGCTAGGCATCCCTCGTCCAACATGACGTTAAACTGCATTCGTCCAAGCTGCACGACGTTAAACTGCCTAGCATATGGGCCTCCTCAAGGTGTAAGACCCAAACTCCGCTTCGTCCTCAACACACAACGTTAAACTGTACTTCGTCCGGCAAGACGTTAAACCGTCCGCTTTGTCCTCAACACACGACGTTAAACTTTACTTCGTCCGGCAAGACGTTAAATCGTCCGCTTCGTCCTCAACACACGACGTTAAACTGTACTTCATCCGGCAAGACGTTAAACCGTCCGCATCACACGATCCCGTGCCCCGCACGCAGGGTCCCCCCGGTTTGGATGTGGCCCCCACCCGCTCGTCTCTGCAGGGATGTCGGGATTGCTCCTCTTTAGGGACGATTTATGGGAGTGGCCTTCGCCCACGGGGGTAGGGCATTACAAACCCCTAGTTCCTTGTGGGGGACTGCACATGTGTATCTCTATTGTGCTTCCCCACTACCGAAGCCAGTAGAGGGCGTGACAGGGATCGAGGTCTCTCACCTCCGGCCCGAGTCCCTCTCCAACTGAGATTTTCCGCACTTAGGTTGCCTTAGTGCGTAAGTCCTGACAGAATGAACTACGTGGACTTTGATCCCTGTCTCCTAAACAGGGTACGTAGAAAGCCTCCCTGAGGTTCAAGCCCACCAACTAGTCGTCCCGGTCGTATTCACGTCGGTTCGTCCATCAGTGGACCCCTCCCGGGTTCACATTCGCGTCGATTCACCTATGAATCCGCTCTTGTGGGGGACTGCACATGTGTATCTCCATTGTGCTTCCCCACTGCCGAAGCCAGCAGAGGGCGCGAGAGGGGTCGAGGTCTCTCACCTTCGGCCCAAGTCCCTCTCCAACTGAGCTTTGCCGCATACGGGCCTCCTTAGAGTGTAAGCCCCAAACACCAGCGTCCAGCACGACGTGAAACTGTGATCCACCCAGCCGTTCCATCCCCCTCTGTGTGAGGTGGTTCGGTTTAATCCTCCGCCCGGCAGCCTCGACCTCCTTGTGAGTCGGCTTGCCATCATCCAGCATGACGTTAAACTGCATATCCGAACTACGTTGACTTTGATCCGCGCTAACGCGCGGTACGTAGGAAGCCTCTACGGGGTCCAAGCTCTTCACTCCATCGTCCATCCTGATCCTTACCCGGGCCGCCACATCCCGGTGGGATCATGCCATTTCATTCCACTCCACTTCACTCGGGAAGCCGCCCATGTGCTGGCCCCAGCGTCGGAGGTTCCCCGCAAGGGGTTCTGTCATCTGATCCACTCCCCGTGTTGATCAGTCCGATGCCGTCCCTGCTGGACGTTAAACTCGTGGCATACCCCGTGTTAAACATGGGAAGCCGAGGAAAACCTCAGGTAACGCAGTTCCCCGCACCCAGCGCGGGATGCCTCAGGCCATCACGCCTTCGAGAAGCCCTATTAGCGACGGAAGGCAGACATGCAGAGCCGCAGTGTTAAGACACGCCCCCAGCACCCAGAGCTACCCGGTCTCCTCACCGCAGGTTGCTGCCCCGACCAGACCCCTTGGAGCGTCTGGGCGGAAGTAGCGTAATTAACTGGTGTCCATGAAGATATGGCGCCGGGAACGAGATTCACGAACATTCTTAAATCTATGAGGGAGACCCGGATTAGGCGACGAGTTCCGAGGAGACGTCCACGGAAGGAGGAGTCGACGTCCCATCATCCCGGTTTCGATCAAGGAGCAGACGTCCCTGAATAAGGGACGGATGCCGCCCGCCTTTGGAAAGCGGGACTGCGGGGCCACAAGCCGCGCTCCCATCCCCTCGGGTCGACGGGAGCACGCGCGAACGCGTCCTGGAGGAACAGCGTCAGAACGGAAACCCGACGCACATCCGCACCGAAACAGAAAAATGGTGAACCCGACGTGAATCTCTTCTCCTCAATACGAAGACCGATAGCTTTCAGAGGTGTTGGAAGACTAGCATGCTGCTCGACCGAGCATTCAGCACCAGGGCACGGAACCCGCCAGGGGCTGGGGAGGGGAAATCGGGCACTCCGTCTCACGACGTCGATGGCCTGGGTTCCCCCCATGGAAGGAGTTGTGGCACTAATGATTGGTAGTCGATTCCTTTTCCTATCAGTATTAATGGGTTCTTCTCCCTATCTTCAGGAATCAGGTCGCCCGATCCAGTGCCCGATCGCCGCCCGCCCACTGGCGCAGGGGTATGGGAAACACCAACGCGGCTACTCCGCACGGTCCCGCCCGTTCCACAGCCGTCCCAGCAGCCGCAGCTGCGGGACAACCACGCCCTCTCTCCCCCTCGGAGGTCATCCAGAGAAGGGTGATCAACAACTTGGTGTGGAGATATGAGGAAGAGGGAGTCATCCCCACCAGGGACATGGCTTGCCTAGACCTCGAGGGAGCTGCACCTCGCCACCGACGCCGCCCCCGAGGGCCGCGCAGGGAGGCACCGCTGCCTACCTCGACGTCCAACCGCTTCGGGAGTTTATCCCCGGAACGCTCCGACAGCTCCTTCCCCTATGCGGATGAGGTGGAAGATGTCCGGGACCACCCTATCCGAGATTCACTCCAGGGATCCGCGGTAAGGGCTCCTGCCAGGCCACGTCGGCACCGCCGCCCGGCTTCTCAAGTCGAAGAACGGGCTCTCCACCTGCCTGTGCCACTGATCCCGACTCGTCTGTCCCGATGCCAACGTCGGGCGCGAGCGGAAGAGGATTCCCATCTTGGGGCCCTAGCAACAGCGGCCGCGTTGGCCCAAGCCACTGTTGGCTCCAGTCACCAGGCCCCTGCGCATCCTAAGCAGGGGCACGTCTATGCCCGACCTGGATCGAGGCCCCGACCGCCCCAAAGGTAGGTTGGGTTGACTCTCCCGGTTGCAGGCACAGGCAATAGCCACCGCGGACCACCTCACGGTAGCGCTATTCACCAGCAGGGTCCACTCCGTGTGGCCGATCCAAGAGGCATGGGTGATCCCACCTTCCGATCCCGGCCCGGAGGCCTGCCCGGAAGCATCTCTCCCCGCGTCCCCTTTGATATCTGTCCCGGTGCTCCTCGCACCTTGGTTTCAAGTCCTCTTGGCCCCAGCACCGGTGCGGCCCGAGGACGCCAGGACAGAGATCAGCCATGCCCCGAAGAACCACCCAGGGGCAGGAAGGAGAGACGTCGACGAAGAGGGAGGAATGATACGGAATTCCGGACAGTGATCCGACCGGTTCGTTTCTCTGATACAGAGGCGGAGTATGATTCGGCGATAGAGCCCTCCCCCCGATCCCGCCAGTCAGGGGTAGGGGTAGGAATGCGGCACGTCAGCCTCGTACTCCCCGAGAGCGAGATCGATATGATCCCTGCTTCTCTCCGAAGGTATATCCGGAGTAGCGAAGGCCTGGTAGACCCCCAAGGATCAAGCTTGCGGTTGGTACCGGCCCATCCGGAAGCGCCTTCTGCCTCGATCGGAGAAGCCGAAGACCTTTTCTGGGGACCGACGGTCGAGCCACGATCCAGTGCACCCTCGGCGAGCACCGAATCTACGGCAGGATGTTCGCTCGCCGGCCCATCCTATCGTGATGTGGTAGCTGGGGCACCGCAACCCTCAGAGGGCGGCCCGGGATGTAGAGGCCAATCGGCCTGCTCGCCGTATTCACCGCTGGCCAGCCCGCCGGCCCAGCGGGCCGCCTCAGCACCACTGTCGGTTCCCCGTCCATTCCCAGTCGCTGAAGGGGACCAAGGAGACCTGGGTCCCAAGTTTGAGTCGTGGAGATTCTGGACCGTCCTTGTAGAGGGCCACTTCCCTGAGAAGTTTTGGCCAGTCGCAGGACCGGACTTTGATGCACCCGAATCGCTCACCCCAGATGAGTTCAAATGCTTTCGCCGAACTCTACAGGAGACTCACTCCCGTCTTCAACGCCTACAAATTCCATATCCCGGGAGTCAAGCTCACCTGGAGGATATTGGTGAGCAGTGCCGTCAGATTGACCTGGCCACGCTCCCCGCGGTTCGGCACCCCGGGTCATTTGGGCACCACAGGGCCCTCCAACAACGATGCGTTGAGTGTTTTTAAGTACTCCGCAAGGTTATAGAGGAAGCCACTCCCCACGTGTATATCCGTGGATGGGGGCAGTACGCTGCCCTACGCTTCAGTGCGATTCGCCGACAGCCCGATTCGCTGGGTGGCCCTGAGGGTACATCCCCAGGGACGGAAACAGTCAATATGGCTGACCTGTCAGGGGAGGGAAACGACTTGGAACTTCTCGACGGGGGCTCTCCCCCCGAAGACAAGCCATCGTTGGATCCGTCAGTGAGGGTTACTCGTCACCAGAGGAGCCTCCTGGGTCTCCCCGCACCCACTGAAGCACTGACGTTGAGCCGAAACGTCAGCAAAGGTAAAGAGCACGGCGGGGCTATAAAGCCCGCCGACCCATCTACCTCCATGCAGAGGGAAGAGGAGGATCCCGAGAAGTCCACACTACATCAACAGCTCGCCGAGCAGAAGAAGCTGGTTGACCAGCTCCTCGCCGAGCGCGCTGCAGAGTGGCGGCCTGACTACGGTGATCCTAGGCCAGGACAACAGGGACAGGAACAACCACCCCTCGATGAGGCTCTCTCGGGCAACCGTGATTATTCCGTGTTTGCCGACAGGGGAGAGGCCATTGCCTATGGCAAGAGGGCGCGGTATGTTTCACCACACCCTCCCGAGCGGCGTGACTACCTGAGAGACCCCGCTCGGATTCCTCCCGCTGCCCCAAGGGCCGCTCCGCCCGCCATCCCACGAGCTGCCGAGTTCGACGACCCGATTGAAGGGCCATGCAATGCGCTCGTGGTTAGAGATCCTCGCCAGGACTGGAACCCATGTCCGGACGATCCGATGGGGGCACTCATCGCCCGCTTGGAATCCTTGGAGACTCGGCAAGTGGCAATCACACCGGACGGCAAGCCATACCCAGCATGGGTGGATGACATGCCGGCACCTCCGGGATTCGGGAACCCCACTTTCGCCCCCTTTAACGGGACTGGAGATCCGCCACAGCATTTGGCCCATTTAAACTCGAGGTGCGGGCCTATGTTGGGAACTCCGGCGCAACAGGAGGCCGCTAAGCTTCGCTGCTTTGTCCAGACACTGGAAGGGCCAGCATTTGTCTGGTACAGCCAGCTCCCCGTCGGGTCGATAACTAGCTGGGAGGACCTTCGTAGACAGTTCCTCTACCAGTTCAGTTCCACGACCCGGAAGATGAGTATCGCAGACCTCTTCAAGTGCAAGCAAAGGCCTGATGAGCGAGTCGCAGATTTCGTCGCCTGATGGAAGGGTCTCACGTATTCCCTTGACATGCCATTGAATCAGGAGAAGTTGCTGACAATGTGCGTCGGGAACGTCAAGACCGAGCTGGTCCCTTCCTTGATCACTCAGAATTACCCCGGAGGGTTCAGGGACTTCTCAGACAAAGCTCAACGTCTTGAGGAGGCCCTGCAACAGGCCAGTCGGGCACACCCGCTGCCTCCTATGATCCCTGCAAGGAGAGTCAGCAGGGCTGAGCCCGCTCCTGTTGCCCAGATAGAGGCCCCCAGGCAGTTGGAGCTGCTTTCGGTGAGGCTAGCTCCACAGCCTCACAGGAATTCGCCTCCACGGGCTCAGTTCCCGGCCCAGCAGCGGCAGCCCCAGAACCGGCCGGCCCCTCCGCGTAATGTACCGCCACAACCCAGGCGAGATAATCAGGGTCCACCTCCTTAGCAGGCCCCTCCAGCCCCTCATCAAGACCACGCTCCCATGGGCCCGCGATACCTGACTTACTCATTTCACGAGGATCAGGTCCCCGGTTATTTCCGGAGCGCCCTGGAGTAGAGGATTGTGCGACTGCCTGAGTGTTGGAGGCCAGAGGAGGCACATCTCACGGATAACCCCTGCTATTGCCCTTACCATCGGGCCCTGGGGCACACCATCCGGCGGTGCTACGTGTTTAAGGACTGGATCCAAGACCAGATTAACAACAATGTAATCAGGTTGGGCCCAGCTCCAGCACAAGTGGAGGGCGTGTTCGTGGGATCAGATGACGATAGTGGCAATGAGGACGAATGGCAGCTGGTCTCCGACCGCGGATCCCAGAAGTATAATAACTGGATGGCCCGCAAGACGATCATTCGCGCCCATGGAATCATCCGTGCGCGCTCGAATCAGCCTGATCCCCCAGAATCTGCGGGTGCTGCTTCGGCATCGTCATCCCAGCCTACCTCTTCCGAGAAGAGCAAACGGCGGCGGCGCAAGAAGGAAGAGCGCGCCCCGCCAGTTCCGCCGCTATCCCGCACTCTCGGTGATTTCATGCCCCCGGAGATGGGGATCCCTCCCCGGATCCGCCCAGTGATGAATGATTCGTCAGATGACAGTGTTGGGTACGCTTCAGTTAATACCGTCAAGCTGGTAAATACCTTTTCGGTTCCCGACGTTGAAGAACACCAGGTGGACCTCCCTAGTGTCCCCGGTCGTCGCCAACATCGGAGGAACCGCAACAACAGGAGTCGCTGGGGCACGACAGTTGATACCTCCAGCCAGGCCGTGCACGCCACTGAGACTAGGCAGCAGGCTCAAAACCGAGCTCAGCGTGCGCAGCCCCCCATCCGGGGATGACGGATTCGCCTCCGCCACTGTTTGTGGTGTGGGACCAGGCAGAACCGCCTCAGCCGCGTCGCGATCAGCTCCGCCCTGCCACGAGTTTATCCCGGCCTCCTGGCCCCAGTACGGTGACCACTCCCCGGGCTTTGACCAATGAACAGCGAGATGCGCCAAGCACCAGTTGGCCGCCGGTCCAACCGGCAAGGCCTGTCATGCCTCCAACCGCAGAGCAACCTCCTGCAACCAGGGGCTCGCGCTTGGCCAAAAAGTATGATGTCCTGAAGCACTTGGCCGACATCCCAGCAAGGCTCTCCATCCTTGAGGCTCTGCGCATGTCACCTAAGATGCGCGAGGCGCTCGCTGAAGCCATGAAGAGCCCCCTCCAGTTTGAGGCGGAGGTTGTGGTTGCAGAGGCCTTTCACGCTGAAACGATTGAGGACGCCGAATGTCAGGCAGTTATCTCGTTCTATGGTAAGGATGAAGACCCTCCTATACAGGGGCACATTTGTCCGTTGTATGTTACTGGCCAGTTCAATGGCCTTGAAGTCCGGCGCTGTCTTCTCGACACGGGGTCCGGGATTAACCTGATTCCCACTCGGATGCTCCGGAGATTGGGGTTGTCTGAGGATGACTTGATTCCCTCCGACCTCAGGATCCAGGGGTACGACCGCACCGAGCAAACTCTGGTCAGCAAGATACGTTTGAAGACCCAGTTCGGTGACCTGGTTGCCAACACCGAATTCATGGTAGTCTCTCAGGACACTGCGTATAACGCATTGATGGGCAGGCCATGGCTCCACCTTCATGCGGCGATTCCCTCATCATACCACCAATGCCTTAAATACTCCCTTAATAGTCGAGTAGGCGTGCTTCAGAGAGATGCCTCTCCTTTTGCCTCATGTGAAGCCCGCTATCTGGATGCGGGCTATTACAAGAGCAAGGATAAGCAGATCCTGGCAGGTGAGGTTGAGCCTGTCGCTGTTGCAAGTGATCCCTGGGCCAGTTTGGATGACGCTTACGTCCTCCCGATCCATCGGTTGGACGTAGCCATGGTCTCGACGGCCTGTGAGTCTCCTAATGAGATGACCGCGACCGCCCATGCCAGCACCAGCGGCCCAGCAGGATCTGGTGGCCCCAATGCAGTTTCCAACGCAGTCTCTCCCGTGGATGATCCCTCCCCGAGTGGAGAGGACGTGGAAGATGCACCCCCAGCCTTTGAGGAGGGTGTCTCCGCCACGGTCGATGAGTTAGTACAGGTGAACCTTGGAACCGAAGTAGATCCAAGACCCACATTGGTCAGTGCCGCCATGCCCTATGAGGAGCGGCAGCAGTACGTGGACTTCCTTAGACAGCACCGTGATGTGTTCGCTTGGGGCTATGATGAGATGCCGGGGCTAGATCCTCAGGTAGCCGTCCACCGCCTTGGTCTCCCAGCGAACCATCGCGGGTTCAAGCAGCCTCCCAGGAAGATGCACCCATTCCACGGTGCCATGGTTGAGGCCGAAGTTGACAAGATTATCAAAGCCAACTTCGTGAGGGAAGTTCAGTACCCCAGATGGCTGGCCAACATTGTGCAGGTCAGGAAGAAGAACGGGCAGATCAGAGTCTGTATCGACTTCCGCGATCTCAACCGCCACTGTCCGAAGGATGATTTTCCCCTTCCGGTGACAGAGCTGTTGATTGACGCCACAGCAGGGTTCCAAGCCCTCTCCTTCATGGATGGATACTCCGGATACAACCAAATCCGGATGGCCCCTGAGGATGAGGAGTTCACTGCCTTCAGGGCCCCCCAAGGTATCTTTTGTTACCAGGTCATGACCTTCGGCCTGAAGAATGCAGGTGCCACCTATCAACGGGCGATGCACCGCATATTCAAGCCAATCCTCGTCACACTGGTGGAATGCTACGTCGACGACTTGTTGGTCAAATCGCGCCAGCGTCAGGACCATCTCAAAGATCTTGAGAAAGTGTTCGGCTTCCTCCGGTCTCGCTGCCTGAAGATGAACCCGTTGAAGTGTGCCTTCGGGGTCACCTCCGGGAAGTTTCTTGGCTTTGTGATAAGATACCGGGGTATTGAGATTGACCCAGAGAAGATCAGGGCGATTAGCCAGATGCCTCCCCCAGGTAACATCCGGGAACTGCAAGGGTTCCAAGGCCACTTAGCCTATATACGCCGATTCATCGCGAATCTGGCCGGCAAGTGTAAGCCCTTTTCTCGGATCACGAAGAAAGGCGCCACCTATGTATGGGATAAGGAGTGACAGACCGCTTTCGAGGAAATAAAGCAGTACTTCCTTCATCCTCCGGTTTTGATGCCGCCTGTATCCGGGAAGCCGTTGGTCCTTTATGTGACCGCCCTGGAACGGTCCCTGGGTGCCCTTCTTGCCCAGAAGAACAACGAGGGAACAGAGAATAGCATCTATTACCTCAGTCGCATGCTCCTCGATGCGGAAGTCAGGTATTCCCCCATCGAGAAGAGCTGCCTGGCGCTCGTATTTTCCGTACAGAAATTACTGCACTACTTGCAGCACCACGAGGTACAGGCCGTCTAGCGCGGTGGGCTGTGATTCTCCAGCAGTTCGACATCAGGTATGTGTCTCAGAAGGCCATCAAAGGGCAAGCATTGGCAGACTTTCTGGCTGCTCACCCGACCTCCGCGGATCAGCCGCTGGATCTAGGCTTTCCTGATGAGGCCGTTCTCTCGGTCGATCGTGCCGATCCATGCTGGCAGATGCACTTTGACGGTGCCTCCCAGAGCCCAACCGGTAGAAGACTTGATAATCCTAAGTTCAATAGAGTGGGATTGGGTATCGTCTTCATTACCCCGGAGCAAGTCGTGCTTCCATACTCTTTCCTGTTTTCATAAGGCTGTACCAACAATGAGGCGGAATACCATGCCCTCATCACTGGCCTCGAGTTAGCTCTCGAGATCGACGTGCCCCATCTGTGTGTGAAAAGGGACTCTGAGCTGGTCGTTAGGCAGATCAATGGCGACTATGTTGTCAGGAAGCCGGAACTTGTGCCATTGCTGGAGTGCACCCTCCTTCTAATGGCCCAGTTCCCTTCTCGGCCAGAAATTGTCCATATTCCCCGGTCGCAGAACGGTCGAGCAGATTCTTTGGCCAGCCTTGCTGCGTCACTCGTAGAGCCTGAACAGGACAACCTGATCGTCCGCGTGACGCACCGCAGGCTCATCGCTCCCATTATCCCGGAGGGAGATCGCGGCCCGTCGGTAAGTAATCTCACCATGGTTGCCCCTGTTCCCGGAGCCCCGAGTACCACAGATATGGCAGTCGAAACAGCCCCTGATTGGAGGACGCCCCTAGTTGAGTACCTCCAACATGGAATTCTCCCGTCGGATCGGGCCGAGCGCGAGCGAGTTCGACGCCGCGCATCGCAGTTTGTCCTCCAGAGCAGTCCCAGCCTGGAGCAGATCCTCTATAGATGCGGATTTGATGGTGTTCTCCTCCGTTGCCTTCAGGGGGTTGAGATCCCACGAGTCATGCAAGAGGTTCATGTTGGTTCATGCGGTTCCCATCAGACTGGGCCGAAGCTGTCCCACCAGATTCGGAGGTTGGGATACTTCTGGCCCTCCATGATCCATGACTGCATCGAGTATGCCAAGAAGTTCCATGCGTTCCAGGTTCATGCGAACTTTGTGCATCGGCCGCCGGAGCCTCTCCATACCACCAGATATTCTTGGCCCTTTGCAGTCTGGGGGCTGGACGTTGTGGGACCTTACCTGCCAGGGACGGCTCGCCAGTGCTGGTTCATTCTGACCGCCACAGACTTCTTCTCCAAATGGGCAGAGGCGATTCCGCTCAGAGAGGTCAAATCCTGTTCGATCGCTGACTTCGTGACCTCCAACATCATTTATCGATTTGGAGTACCTCACGCTATCCTCACGGATAACAGAGCCAATTTCCGAGCAGCCGAGTTGAAGAAGTTGTACGCCAAATACAACATTCGCTCGAACCATACATCTCGCTATCATGCGCAGGCGAATGGACAGATTGAGGCATTTAACAAGACCCTCTCTAACATTCTGCAAAAGATGGTTGGTCAGAACAAGAAGAGTTGGCCGGACAAGCTCCCCAACGTCCTCTGGGATTATCGGACGACGACTAGAAATTCCACCCAGATGACCCCTTATTCCCTGGTGTATGGAGCTGAGGCCATCCTGCCCATCGAGATCCAGTTACCGTCCTTGCGCACTGCGGTCTACGACTAGCAAGCGCCGGACAGAGCTGCTGAAGCCCGTCTAGTCGAGTTGGAAGCACTGGATGAGAATAGACTTCGCGCCTTGCATAACTTGGAGAGGCATCAGAGCAGAATGGCTCGAGCCTTCAATAAGAAGGTTCGCCTCCGCTCTTTCCTGCAGGGTGACCTAGTACTGGCCCTAAGAGCACCAATGATCCCCGGCAGGAAGCCACCCAATTTGGAGCCCAAGTGGGAGGGACCTTTTGTCGTCCACAAGGTCTATCCCAATGGCGCGTACTCCCCAGCGACTATGGATGGTGAGCGTGTTACTCCTCCCACCAACGCTAGGTTCCTCAAGCAGTACTTTTCCTGACTGCACTTCATCATGCATGACGCTAAATCACACCACGTCCGCACTGCAAGACGTTAAACTGCCAAGCATCTTCGTCCTGCATGACGCTAAACTGCACCTCAAGAACTACGTGCGGCTTGATTCCCATCCTTATGGGATACGTAGGACCGCCTGAACATTCATGTTTCAGGCCCAGCCCCATCCTTCGGGAATTTCCATCCCATCTCGGGCCCTTGGCCCAGTTGCCTCTGGGTATGCGGCGTATGGTGTGAACACGGGGCTATGACCTCATTCACGTCGGTTTGCTCGCCACGCTGTACGCCCCCCACGTTTGGGGATGCCTTCCGCTCCCCCCTTTTCCTTTGTCATCCTGCATGACGTTAAACTGCACTTCAAGAACTACATGCGGCTTGATTCCCATCCTAATGGGATACGTAGGACCGCCTGAACATTCATGTTTCAGGCCCATCCCCATTTACCGGGAATCTCTATCCCGCGTTGGGCCTCTGGCCCCAGTTCCCCTCCTTTTTGTGCGAGGCGTATGGCGTGAACGCGCGGCTATGCCCTCATTCACGCCGGTCTACTGGCCGCGCCGTACGCCTCCCCCGTGTGTGGGACTACCTCACACCCCTCATCGTCCTGCATGACGTTAAACTGCCTCTCAAGAACTACGTACGGCTTGATTCCCATCCTTATGGGATACGTAGGACCGCCTGGACATTTGTGTTTCAGGTCCAGCCCCGTCTCTTGGTTGATGACGGGGATCTGCCGTCCTTTGATTACTCTCAAGGTGAGTCCTCCGACCCTTTCCGGTGATCTGTTAACATGTTTTGGGTACTCCGGTCTATGACCTGTAGTGTCAGATTCAATCCCGACAAGTCCTGTGTTGCTTGTCGGGCCCCGCGCTTCCTCTTGTTCGGGCCTTCTCGGGCAGCAAATCGATATGAATCCTACGCTTGAGCGGTTGATGCTCGTTTGCTTGCCTCATCCTAGGCTGGCGCGATCGGATGTTGTGTTGCGAATATGGTCAGCGACATCCTTGATCGCCATGTCGGCTCTTTCAGGCCCTGAACATTGGTTGCGCAGTCCTCATCACGCTCTGCCTTTGTGCGTTGTAGTGGAATCTCGACACTCTCTTCATACTGACCTTCAGTACACCTTTACACGTTAGGCAGGCCAACCAGGGTAATGGTGTCTTTCGAGGCTCCCACGATCTGAGCACCAAGGATATATGCTGATGTCCTCCCTAAGGGCCATGTGTAGCTGGACCCTCGTCCCCATAAGGAGGAAGGAGTCGCCCAAACAATCGCGTTCTGGGCCCAGTATAGCTGGAGGCTAGCATCTCTGCCCCTCGGGTGATGGACATACGCAGGCCCCTATCCCAGGATCCTTCTCCTGGAATCGTGCGTGACCGCAGGGCTGGGTATGTTCCCACCTCCACTGGGTCCGCCATATCGCAATAAGCGGATTCCTCCATGGTCCGAACCACACGACCTTAAATTGTGTTGTCTGGTCCTACCACACGATCGTAAACTGTGATCGTCTTGGCCGCCCGATGAGAAACAGCACTGCATCGTGATGTTCTCCTCAGGGGACACTCACGTTGGGAGCTGGTTAATAACCACGCCATTTATCAATGCCTTTCATGGCTTGATTATTGTGGCGATGCTAGGGATTTCTTAATCACAGGCATGTTGCTGCACAAAGAAAAACCATCCATCTTTAAGGACAAACAAGAAATATCAAATGCCGCTTCTTCTGGGTGCGAGGGATAGACCCGCACCCCTCCCCGCACTGGTGCCCGATTGTGTTGCGCCGCGCTTCAAGAACTACGTGTGGCTTGATTCCCATCCTTATGGGATACGTAGGAAAGCCCGGATATTTGAAACTTCGGGTCCAGCCCCCCACCTCTTAAAGATTCCCCCTTCTCTTGGGAATCCGCCGCCTTCGGGTCACCCTCAAGGCGTGTCCCTCGACCCCTTGCAGTGGTCCACCGATGTCAAGAGTACTCTGGTTTATTGCCAGGAGGGTCAGGTTCAGCTTGGTCAGGTTCCTTCCACTTTTCAGGCTTCGTGCTCCCTTTCATTCGGACCCATCGCCTACGCCCTGGGTGGAGCCCCCGTGAGCGGTCTGGACACAATGCCTCAGTGCTCTCCCACCGATCCGGGCTGGTGCCCCCAAGGGCCTTGGGCAGAAAATCGATATGAATCCTGCGCTTGAGCGGTTGATGCTCGTTTGTTGCCTCATTCCATCAACGGTCAGTGCGATATTGATGCTGCTTTTCCGCCACGGTCGGCAGTACTCCCATATCGTCACGCCGGTGCCCCCAGTCCTTGAGTGAATGGCCGCATGATTCACATTAGGTTTTCCACCCCCCATTCTGACCAGGAAAAATCTCGGCACTCTTGACACTATCCCTCAGTGCATCTTTGCATATCCAGGGGATTGGACCACGATGTGGCGTACTTTGAGGTTCCTATGGTCCGAGCTCTAAGACCTTAAACTAAGATCCGACCCTATGGTCCAAGCTCTACGACCTTAAACTAAGATCTCCCCAAACGGGGTTCTACGTCCCGCATGACGTTAAAACTGCACTCTCAGAACTACGTGTGGCTTGATCTCCAGCCTGATGGAGTACGTAGGAACGCCCGGGGACCTCGACTCGGGTCCAGCCTCAGGGATCGCTAAGTCCCGCCCCTCCTCGTCGCCGGCCGTCTGGCCTGGCTTCTGGTAGAGTGGTGCAGTTGTGATATTCTCCCCGATTCATCTCGGGATGCCCCATTTCAATGATGGGAAGCGACAGTTTCCTCGTCAAAGAGGTTCTGTCTGAGAATTGGGGTGATTCACGGCCAGATTAGTGCATCCGCCTAATACGCTTTCCCCATGGTGGCGCAATTTTGGGAGTGTTAGATTCTGTCCGAACAAATCATCACTTCGCCCCATGCTTCGCATGCCCTGTTGATCCAGATTTCCACCCTTGTGCCTGAAGGAACCCCCAAAGCGGCATTGATGATGACATGTGGTCCGTCTACTGCAATATGAATGATGACCTTCGGTCCGTCTATTGCGGTAGTATGGTCGATTGATCCATTGTCCGCTTGCCGTCTTGGGCATTTCCTGGAAGGCCGACCGTCGTGGATCTCTGAATTTGGGACACGCGATTCACCCTTTCTCATTTCCCTATGTTCGGATAAAATCTCAACGCCCCTAGCGTTATCCCGCTCGTGTATCGGAACAAGCTGGGGGGATGGTACATTGATTAGGTCTGAGGTCTCCTTTCCTAGGAATGACCTCCCTCTTTTCATTAGAAATCTCGGCCCAATTGTGGATGCCTGAAGCTTGGTTAACGCTCCCGCGAGACAATGAATTGTGGTTGAGCATGTTAAGCCAAAAGATGCAGATAAATATGTTGATTCATACAAATGGATCGAAGTATTGAGTAGCGGAAGCAAAATGTTCTGGGAGTGGAAAAAAAAGCCCCTAGGGATTAGCGTGCTGAATGGATCTTTCCAACGTCGCTACCCTTTGACTGGCGGCCTCGAGAGCTGCTTCTCGCTCTCTGCGTACCCTCTCTTCGTCGGTGGTCGCGGCGCGCAGCTCGCCGATCCTGGCCTGTGCACGCTCCCGCTCGACATGAAGTGTGACCATCTGTTGGCCCGCCTCCGTCATCTTTACCTGGGCGTCAACCAGCTGGGCTGTTAATTGCTCCACAAGCTCAGTGCACGCTGCGACGAAGGCCTCCTTCTCTGCCGCCTGCCCTTCGAGGCGCCGGACTTCCTGCTCCACCACAAGGAGCGCCCGCGTGTTCTCCGACATGTCCCGACATTGTGCGACGTCGGCACGCCGGTGGCTCTCGCGCATCTTTTCGGCCATGAAATCACGGAACGTCAGATGGAGGCGTTGAGCATCAGCTCCCCCGGCACACAGGAAGCGCAGCCAGGTTTGAAGGGATCCCATGCGCCCCAGCCACTCCGATGGGTCTCGCTTGAGGAAGCGCTGGATGCACTTCCACCCCCTGCGGCACGTTATCCGGCTCTCCTCGACCGCCTCCGTGTCCGAGTCGTCCATCTCCTCAGGGTCGGTAGGCCGGTAGGCAGGGAAGGCAGCCAGTAGGTCTGCTGCAGGGTCCGCCCCGGGGATGTCCTCACAAGGGATAGGTTCCCCAACATCTGGGCGACCTTCTTAACTCGCCCCAGCGGCATTGACACCCTCGTCAGCCCCCGACCTCTCTCCGATGGCAGCACCGCCGGCGTCCGCTGCCCCCTGATCAGCAGTTGGTGGGGCCGACTCGGTGTGAGAAGTCTGTTCCGGAGCAGGCGTCATGTCTGCCACTGGTCCACTCGTGAATGGCCCGGGTTCGACAGCCCGACGCGCCTCCAGTATTGAGATCACTGCGCAAGGCATGCCATGGTTAGTCACGGATCATCAACGGCAAGCACCAACAGTAAAGTAAGAAGACTTACGGGAATCCAAAGCATCATCTTCCGCTATCCCGGCCGCCACATGAGCAATTGCAGCAGGGGACCCTTCAGCGCTTGTCAATTCAATGATGGGTGTCTGGCCCCCGCCTTGTCTTGCTGGCGCCTCTCCTACTCCTACTGAGGATGTCTGACCAACATCCGTGCACTCCTGAGAAAGGTGGAGAAATGGGTTAGAAGCTGCATAAAAGAATGGATGAAGCATGTTGAGTAGGGATAGAAGCGGACCTCGAGGAGCTCAGTGATATCAATATTGCCAGAGCCGGCCACCTCGCCGCTCTCCCGCGGGCTCCCCTGATGGGACCTTCCCTCAGAGCCTTCATCCTCCCCCGTCTCCTCCTCTTCCTCGGAGTCATCGTTACTATCATCTTCCTCCGGCGGCATCTGTTCTGGAGTAGGCTCTAGACCGAGCATCACCTTCACCAGAAGGGACGGCTCTGCACGCTGACCACGTTGGCGCGCGTACTCGTCCATGGCCGTCAGATACGAATACCGCCGGTGGAAGTTCACCCTGTCGGCGACCTGAAGGCGCCCGACCTCTGGCAGATGGATTCCTTCGCTGGTTATCTTCTGCCAGATGATTTCGGTCCCCAGCGACTGCCGTAGGGTCATCCAGGCCGACCACAGCACTGGGAAGACTGCGTCGTGAGAGGGTTCGAGCAGACGCCTTATCTGCTTCCCGGGCTGCTCCCCGACCACCGCATGTGCCCCCTCTCTGGGTGCTGAAGTCGTGGCGGCAGCCTGCGATGTGCCCGCCGCCGAAGTCCCTGCCCGCGCTGGCTCCGCTGCTTGGCGCGCCTCCGTTCTCCCCCACGTGACGGCGCCTCGCCTCCTTCCTTGACGCCCGGTCTCTGCACGGGTGACCTCGAGCCGCCGAACTGGCTTCCGTAGAAGCCCCTCGGGGTACGCGATGGCCCAGTGTTCGGCGTACTCGGTTGCCAAGCCTGCGTCGACCCCGGTAGGAGGGAGAGTGATGACGTCGCCAGAGCCGAAAGCGGCAAACATTAGCCACATCTGGCGAAGGACCCAAGGGTTCGTCTCCTCCCGGACAGCAGTGAATACCCTCTTCGGCATCCGTTGAAGGCACCCGAACTGCCTGGCGAACCGGGTTGGCACGTAGGGCTCGCAGATCACCTTCCTGTGGATCCGAGCCACGAGCACCCCGCCCCGCATGCCCAGGAAGTATTCGTGCTGCTCCAGCGGACCCTGTCCATTGTCGATCATCTGGCCAACGGGAGTGGGGAACGGGCTGAAGTTGAAATTGGCATGATTTCCAATCCGAATCCTCACGCCCTCCTCATTTAGGGTCATTGGAGCGACCCCCGCGATGTTCACCAGGGAGGGTCGCAGGCCGTTGCCCGGAGGAATGACGGCGTTTGGAAACGTGTACCCACTGAGGTGAGCAGCCACCCAGCCGTGGAAGAATTGAAAGGGCCCACAGATCCTTCGTGGCGACCCCCCTCGCGAGATGCGTCCCAGGATGGCGTACAACTTAGCCAGCACTGGGACCTCGAGGCTGTATCTCTTGTTGGCGGCCATGGCGCCCGCCATCACCAGTGTCGTCGGGCGGACGCCCATCCTCGCGTCCCGCACTGGCAGGAGCCACCCACTCAGAAAGGCGGCCAGGAACGCCGCGTACCGGACATTTGGGTCCCGGTCCTCGATGACGCGGTACCCCCATGAGCGGTAGTCGCCCGTCTCCAAGACCCGCCAGTACGACCCGTTCCGGCTCCTCTGAGCCGCGGTCGGGCACCGCTTTCCCATGCCTGGCATCTTGACCGCTGGGTCATGCTCCAAGATCTGGCCGAACCACTCCTTGTAGGCTATGTCCTTGTGGAAGTCCTTGACCCCGAGCCGCTGCGTAGCCAGGTCCAGTAGATTCCATGTCAGAATGGGAGTCCGTGACCTGTCGTCCCAGGTGTTCTTCGGAGGCAGGAACTCATCGTATTGGTAACCCTCTAGCAGGATACCTCCGATGTAGTGGATGTCCCAGAGACCGATGCTGACCTCCCCATGGTGAAGATGGAAGGTGTTGGTATCCGGGGACCAGCGGGTGAACAGCTCCGGCCCGAGCTCGGACTGCTGGTAGAAGTGGAACTGCGACGTCCACACCGCCTCAAACAGGCCGATGTACCGCAGCTCCTCCGCGAAGTGATCGCAGGTGTGGCGTACCCAGAACGCCCAGGCCCACTCACTGGTGAAATTGCCCCCAGACCGCAAGTCCCAGTCCTTCAGCCATCCCTTGGTGTCGTCAGTGACACTCTGGCGGTATGTGCTCAAGTAGAGGGCTGGAGAGTTCTCCGCAGTAGGCTCACTCTCGGTAATGGTTCGCGTCCTCGGGTTCAGGACATAGACATCTAAGTGCCTGGTCTCCCTGACAGGATTCCCATTGTTGGTGATGTTATAGCGGGGAAGCTCGTCCTCCCGAGTCACCCAGGTCCGTGGCACATCAACCTCGAACCCTGGCACCGGAACCTCATCCAGGATGCCATAGTTCCAGAGCGGCAGGTTGTCCGACAGCGGATATGTCTTCTGGGCTGGCGTCAGCAAGTCGAACAAGGATTGATTGTTGGAAACAATCTCCTTGGCTCCGTAGACCTCCCCGTTCGCCGCCATCTCAGCTCTGCGAATGGCGGCATCCCCCTCATTCCCTTGATTCTCGGCCATCTCAGAAGCTCCGGGAGTCGTGTGGGTTAAGGGATGAAGCGTGCGGAATCGGACGAGGCTGGTAGAGAAATTTGGGAGTCGGCGCGCAATCCTAGTGGACGGCGCGCAATAGGGAAGTCTGTCGCGTAAAACCCCGGGTGTTCGCGCAAAAACAGGCCGAAATCAGGATGGGTTTGCGCGACGAACGGGTGAATTCCGCGCCGAAAATGGCAATTTCACACACGAGAGCTTGAAAGCTTGTCGCGCGGAAGGCCGGTGTACGGTACAGGGGACCCAGGGCCCCTATTTATAGGCGAGGCCGGGTGTCCGCGCTGCGCGGAAAGCGCTTTGCGCGACCGCGACAGCGAATTTCGCGCCCGACGCCCTTTTTGCGCGCCATAGTCCCGCGCCACCCAGGACTTCGGCATTCCGGCGTCTCCCTCGGAACCCGATCTTTGCGACCTCTCGCCGATCAGATTCCGAGGGGGGGCTTTTGTAGACGCCGGAAAAGTCCGTTTCTCCTCAAATGAAGTTCCGGATGAGGAAAGCGAGGTCATATTTGGAGTCAGAAGCATGTTTCGGAGGGCCCGGAGGCCTTGCGCGGAATTTTGGAGGTCCGCGCGCAAAGTTGAAGTTAGGTGCGCAAGCCTCTCGGGATTCACGCAATGCGCCGGGCCGGCGCACAATTTTGCGCGCCCGTGGCCCGCGCGACTCTCTTGCGCGCCGGGCCCCGATTCCGCGCCCGCGAAGGAAGTTGCGCACCCGCGAACCGGATTCCGCGCCCGGGGTTGCCTATAAATATAAGGCGACCCCCGACGTTTTGAAGGTTGCCGGAATTCGAAGAGTCGCTCGTTCGCGCAATCCAACCCCCTCCACGCGCAATGCCGATCTTCAGGTAACCTCCTTTCTTTCGCGCAAGAAAGCCTCAGGGTTCGCCTTCGCGCGCAATCCCTTTGGCTCCTTTACTTTGAACAACGCTTCACACAAAGGTCTTCGCGCGCAAAAGAAGCCTCTTGCGCGCAATTGCCCCCGGGTTCGCGCAATCCAGCCCGATTGCGCGCACCCCCCTTCCAAAGTGGCCATTCGTTAAAGAATGGGCCGTTGCCCCCGCGCGCTATCAGAGGCCCGGTGCGCGCAATCTCCATCTTCCGCGCGCAAAGCGATGGCCCAATTGCGCGCCAGCCCGCCCATTTGCGCACCGGTCCGCGGTATTGCGCGCCAAGATCCTCTTTTGCGCGCAAACCGCTAGGGTCGCCCCCTTTAACCCCCTAAGGGTACCCGCCTACGTGGCACCCGATGATCTTCATCCTGGGTGCCCGCACCGTGCGTTGTCTTCCCGTCCGGCCCTCTAGGCTCGCGCGAAGTGACACAGACCCATCGGCGGCAACATTCATCTGTGCTGCAGGACGTTAAACTGCCAGGCATCCCTCGTCCAACATGACGTTAAACTGCATTCGTTCGAGCTGCACGACGTTAAACTGCCTAGAATATGGGCCTCCTCAAGGTGTAAGCCCCAAAATCCGCTTCGTCCTCAACACACGACGTTAAACTGTACTTCGTCCGGCAAGATGTTAAACCGTCCGCTTCGTCCTCAACACACGACGTTAAACTGTACTTCGTCCGGCAAGACGTTAAACAGTCCGCTTCGTCCTCAACACACGACGTTAAACCGTACTTCGTCCAGCAAGACGTTAAACCGTCCGCATCACCCGATCTCGTGCCCCGCACGCAGGGTCCCCCCGGTTTGGATGTGGCCCCCACCCGCTTGTCTCTGCAGGGATGTCGGGATTGCCCCTCTTTAGGGACGATTTATGGGAGTGGCCTTCGCCCACGGGGGTAGGGCATTACAAACCCCTAGTTCCTTGTGGGGGACTGCACATGTGTATCTCCATTGTGCTTCCCCACTGCCGAAGCCAGTAGAGGGCGTGATAGGGATCGAGGTCTCTCACCTCCGGCCCGAGTCCCTCTCCAACTGAGCTTTGCCGCACTCAGGTTGCCTCAGTGTGTAAGTCCTGACAGAATGAACTACGTGGACTGTGATCCCTGTCTCCTAAACAGGGTACGTAGGAAGCCTCCCTGAGGTTCAAGCCCACCACCTGGTCATCCCGGTCGTATTCACGTCGGTTCGTCCATCAGTGGACCCCTCCCGGGTTCACATTCGCGTCGATTCACCTATGAATCCGCTCTTGTGGGGGACTGCACATGTGTATCTCCATTGTGCTTCCCCACTGCCGAAGCCAGCAGAGGGAGCGACAGGGGTCGAGGTCTCTCACCTTCGGCCCAAGTCCCTCTCCAACTGAGCTTTGGCGCATACGGGCCTCCATAGAGTGTAAGCCCCAAACACCAGCGTCCAGCACGACGTGAAACTGTGATCCACCCGGCCGTTCCATCCCCCTCTGTGTGATGTGGTTCAGTTCAATCCTCTGCCCGGCAGCCTCGAGCTCCTTGTGAGTCGGCTTGCCATCATCCAGCATGACATTAAACTGCATATCCGAACTATGTTGACTTTGATCCGCGCTAACGCGCGGTACGTAGGAAACCTCTACGGGGTCCAAGCTCTTCACTCCATCGTCCATCCTGATCCTTACCCGGGCCGCCACATCCCGGTGGGATCATGCCATTTCATTCCACTCCACTTCACTCGGGAAGCCGCCCATGTGCTGGCCCCAGCGTCGGAGGTTCCCCGCAAGGGGTTCTGTCATCTGATCCACTCCCCGTGTTGATCAGTCCGATGCCGTCCCCGCTGGACGTGAAACTCATGGCATACCCCGTGTTAAACATGGGAAGCTGAGGAAAACCTCAGGTAATGCAGTTCCCCGCACCCAGCGCGGGATGCCTCAGGCCATCACGCCTTCGAGAAGCCCTATTAGGGACGGAAGGCAGACATGCAGAGCCGCAGTGTTAAGACACGCCCCCAGCACCCAGAGCTACTCGGTCTCCTCACCGCAGGTTGCTGCCCCGACCAGACCCCTTGGAGCGTCTGGGCGGAAGCAACGTAATTAACCGGTGTCCATGAAGATATGGCGCCAGGAACGAGATTCACGAACATTCTTAAATCTATGAGGGAGACCCGGATTAGGCGACGAGTTCCGAGGAGACGTCCACGGAAGGAGGAGCCGACGTCCCATCATCCCGGTTTCGATCAAGGAGCAGATGTCCCTGAATAAGGGATGGATGCCGCCCGCCTTTGGAAAGCGGGACTGCGGGGCCACAAGCCGCGCTCCCATCCCCTCGGGTCGACGGGTGCACGCGCGAACGCGTCCTGGCAGAACAACATCGGAACGGAAACCCGACGCACATCCACACCGAAACAACCATCCTCAAGATATAATTATCCTCCCTGGATAGAGGTAAAATCTAGAGTGTCTAGTTATGTGACTTCAAAATATAAGAATATATCCATTAATGGGAAATAGACAAAGAATATTATATTAATACAAAACCGTCTTTACATATGGATGGATTCAATACTTGATAATTATTTTAGGGAAACTGGTCTTGTATAGAGATTCAGATGATAATGAAGAACATATCTTAAATCTATGAGAGATTCCTAGAATAGTAAACAATTCTACCTAAAAGGGTGTGATGAGCCTGACCTCCCATACTCTCAACCAATGGGATATTTTAAGTGTCGTTGTGTTTGAATCCCCAACTGACCACCTTCCTTTGGAATGTAGGTCCTTAATCAGTTATGGATGTGGGAATTGTTAGTTGTTTCTATGAAAGAAAACAAAAATATTGAACCCTACATAAATGATTCTATAGATATTGTTCCCCTAAAAACAATCATCCAACTTTTCCAAACACCCCCTTTCCCACTAAATAGTTTGGATTTGATATGAATCAAGAAGTAGTTTTTAGTGACCATTTTGGTTTTATAGTCAAAATTCTAAATTGAATGATATGATAAAGTTGTAAAGACTTTAATGATCCAAGCCAAAATTTTACAAGGACCAATTATGATCTATGTGATAATTGAGAAGTGGAGGGTGTCAATAAATGATATTTTCATATTATAATTTATTTATTATGAAAAAATTATCCTCTTATTAAAGAGAAATGAATTTTATAAAAAATTAGAGAACAAAAACCAAAAATGCACAAGTATTTACAAATATCACTACTTAGTAAGAGTAGCTAGTCCTCATCATAGTTTTGAAATAATACAAGAAAAAAAATCTGATTTGAAATAATCATTTGTATATGGTTATAGTAACCAAATAAAATCCTTACACTTGTCTTCAAATGTAATAAATTAATAGTTCATCTTCTCCTTATGAAAGAAAATGATGTAACAATTTTTTGTTTCAATAATTTTTGTAACCTTTACCAATAGGCTTCAATATGTTTTCACTACACTTCTAGATATATATATATATAAAATTTCTCTTCCTTCAAGTAATTCTTCTTCACTTTCTTTCCCAATACAATGAGTGAAAATTCTTCCATGAATTATGTATAAAAAATTCTATATAACCACCTGTATGTCTCATATGCATTGTATGATTATCTATATAATAAAATCCATCTTGTGCCTTCTTAAGACCGATACAGATTCTTACACATGGTTCATCTGATAGCCTTTGAATGTTGTCTATCTGACGAACTAATATAAAAACTCATTTTTTTGACTTTTCATCTGATTCCTTTGTTCATAACTCATCTATATGTATGTAACTTATTATTCAATTATGATATTCCTTCTATGGATACTCACCCTGATAAAAAAATTTCTTTTAGAACATCTTCTTATATTTCTATAAGATACATTTTTTGTTGCACATTGAATTTTGACATGTGTGAATAATATTCATACAAGATTATTGTACACAAGTTTATATAGGAATTCTCATATAATAAAAATAAGGAATTAAAATTTATTTTTCCCACTTAATGAAAACTAAAATATCAAACCCCAAATTCATCCCAAATCACTAGTCGCATATTAACTCTTCAAAAATATTCTTGAAGCTTCATAGAAACTCAACCATCATTTAACTTCCATGAACATACAGAGCCTTATATTTATTGAACTTTTTCAATATTATAAAAACCATAATAGAGAAATTTTCCTAACCTAGACCGCACACTTTATTAAAAATGGAACATTATTCATTGATTTTCCTTAAGAACACCGAGCCTAGAAATCCCATTCCATGTTAGAACTTAGTCTCTAAATTTTACCAACTGATTTATAAAAATAAAATTGGTGAAATATAAGTTGTCACATTCTCCCCACATTAGGGATTTACGTCCTCAAAAGATAAAATAAGGGCTCCTCAACAAAAATGTGTGGGTAGAAAGCATGGATATGAGCCTCCCTCTCTAATGTGATCTCATGAAGATTCCTAGGATAACACCAAAAACACACCAAAGGAATCGACCACCTTTGAATGATCCTCTCATGTTGGTCCTTGATCTCCACTGGGTACTCCACAAAATTCTTCCCATCATCAATGTCCATAACACCATAGTCAATGATATGTGATGGATCATTCACATACCTCCTCAGCTACGAAATGTGGAAGAAATCATGAACCTAGTGAAACTATGGGGGTAGATCAAGGAGGTACGCCACATTTTCGACTCATCTCAATATATGAAATGGGATGATGTATCTTAGAGATAACATGGTGCCTCGACTGAATTTGTGCAATCCCCATCTTGGATAGACCCTAAAGAACACATGGTCTCCCACCTCAAACTCCATTGGACTCTATCTATTGTTGTAATATGACTTCTACCTGCTCTATGCAGTCCTCATCCAATCCTAGTTGATTTGTACCTTCTCAGTAGTATCCCACACCAACTCTGGACCAATTAGTGTTGACTCTCCTGGGTCAGTCTTATAATGTGGTGACCTGTATGGTCGCCTATACAAGGGACTCAAATGGTTCCATATTCATGGTGGAGTGGTAGCTGTTGGTTTATGAAAACTCCACTACCCTTAGGTGATTTCCCCAAATACAACCAAAGTTTAGGATACAATCACGTAACATATCCTCAAGAACATAAATGGTACTCTCAATTTGGCCATCCGTCTTGGGATGAAACATCATGCTCATGCATAACTGATCCCAAAAATTATCATGAGATACATTCCACAATCAGGATGTTAAACAAGCATCACAATATCAAATGATCATCAATGGCACTCTATGGTGCCGTACTATCATATGCACATAGAGGCATTCCATACACTCTACTGAACTCAGCTCCCAGATCAGTAGGAAGTGGGCCAACATGGGGAGTCAGTCAATGACCACACGTATGGTATTGTTTCCTATGAACATGTGTACTAAACCCGTCAATAAGTCTATTGATATCCCATACCACTTCCACTTTGTCACCTCAAGTGGTTGGGTCAAGACCACTGAAACCTAGTGCCCAGCCTTAACTTGTTGACCAGTTAGGCATCGAGAAACAAAATCTACAACCACCTTCTTCATCCCCTCTAAAGGGGATGTGTGGAAATCCCTCAGAACCTCCACTCGTAATGCCACTGGTATAACTTTTCATCCACTGAAAAGAACAGCATGCTCCCCACCTATCGAATATCCATCAAGGGCACACTCTATGGAAAAGTTAGCATGTCTGGTCTCATAGTCAATATCCCCACGTTGTGACTCCATAAATTTCTATAATAATGTATGGGGTTACAACCATCTATTGGAGGTAAGATTCTCCATATCTATCCATAAAGGATATCTATAATGTTGCCAACTACTCTGACTCCTCACTCATCCACTATAAGCTGGATCTCTTGCTGAGAGAATACACTACTACATTCCCCTTACCAGGAGTATTGAAAAAAATCAATTTCATAGTCTTGGAGGAACTCTATCCATCACCTCTATCTCAATTTAAGAACTTTCTGAGAGAAGATATAATAACGACTCCTCTGGTATGATCAAATGGTAAATCTCTTTCCCATCAGGTAGTGTCACCACATCTTCAATGCGAAGACTACCACTGTTATCTCAAGACCATGGGTCATGCAGTTCTGCTCAGGATATCTCAACTATAATAAACCATAGGAAATCATGGATTTCCCCATAATAAAAAAACATCTATGAGCAGTCCCTAATGCATCACATAACACTACGTACCCAATGCCCTCCTCTGGAAATTCAAGACTGGAGCACCCATCAACCTCTACCTCATCTCCTAAAAGAACTTTTCGAACATCTCTATCCACATGAAGGTATTACTCTTCTATTTAAATGCTTTTAAGGGTGATTATTCTCTAGAAAAGTCAGGTAAACACCAAAATAGTACCCTTTCCAACCTAGGAAACTATGTATCTCAGTAATAGTCTTGGACGGATCCCAAGGAAGCACCTCCTCAATCTTCACCAGATCCACTACAACTCCGACCTCTGAAATGACCTATCCCCAAAAGTAGATATCCCAAATCCATAAATGGAACTTCGATAGATTCCAATAAATCTGGTGCTCTTAGAGTTTGTCCTGGACCATCCTCAAGTGTATCGTGTGCTACTCCTCAGAAAATGAGTACACCGGGATGTCATCAATGAAGACCACTATGAATCAGTCTAAGTAAGGAAGAAACATACTATTTATGAGTTCCATGAACACTATTAGAGAATTTTTAAAGCCAAATAACAACACCAAGTACTCTTATTGTCTGTACCAACATCTGAATGTCATCTTCGGTACATACTTATCCCATAATCAAAGTTGGTGATAGTCCGATCTGAGATCAATCTTCGACAACCACAGTTTTCCCTTCAGCTAATCAAAGAGGTCGTCAATGATTAGTAGTGGATAAATTTTATTCACATTCATCTAATTTAGGAACCAAATTTCCACACCTATCCTCAAGCTCCCATATTTATTTTGGGAAAACAAGACTGGGATTGCCTAGGGTGAAACACTAGGTCTCATGAATCCCTTCCTCTACAAGTCATCCAACTGTACCCTCAACTCATGAGGCTTTGTGAGTGTAAATCGATATGCAGGTATCGATATCGATGACATCCCTGGGTACATATCAATGCATAAGTCTACCACTTTGTGGTGTGGTAGTCCAGGGACATCCTCATGAAATAATTCCTCATACTCTGACACCACTGAAAAAAACTGAGGATTACGTTCATCTGCTGCACCGAGGGTGAGGCTAGCCAACTAATGGGTAATCAGATGAACACTCCTATTATTAAGTCATACTACATTTCATTCATTTAATTTTCACCAGAAAAGGAAAACCTGGTCCCTTCATTGTAGACACACTACACTCTGTGCGTAAAAGTGTCAATCTGAGTATGGATTGTGGATAACTAGTCAATACTAAGAATGATGTCATATGGAATCGACACCACTACCAAGAGATCCCAATTGGAACTCTCACCTATAAGAGTGAGCTTAAACTATTGGAACCAATGTGTGATCATTGAATCTCCTCTTCTAGGGGTCTCTAAGCATAAGGGTCGATTCAATGGTTTAACTGGAATCTCTGAGTCTCGAATAAGGGCCGTGTCAAGAAAATAATGATTGGAATCCATTTCTATAAAAATAATAGCTATGCTGGAAAAAGACACATATTATACCTCTATTAATATCTAGGGAATCTAGGTCATTGGCCTTCATCGGCTATAGTTGTCCTCATCCCTTCCCACCAGCTCCCTGAGCCTTGTGTGGACAACCTGGGGGTAGTGGTGGTAACATGACGAACCTCCACCCACCTCATACTGCTCTACCTACTCCTCTTCCATGTATTCCTCCTTGAAGTCCACCATGATAATTCATCCTTTTTTGCCTCAGTGGTCCCTTGACCATATCCTAATCATCTATATGGTGGTTTGGGAAATGTCATTCATGATGTCTCCAACCGCCACATGAGTAACATTGTATATCCTTCAGCTAACTCACTCTAACCTGGGATCGCAGAACCCTAGATCTAGTGTACATGGGTCATCCCTTGGAGTAATTTACCTACTTGGTTCCCTACATCAAATTTCATCTACCTTCCTCTGAAGACTCATATTCTTGGTTCCTGCTGGTAGCTTCCACTGCTGGCTTCTGCTCTGCTAGAATTCTCTCCACTAGCATAGTTCACTTCAGTATCCCAACATATATATAGATGATAAGGTATATAAAATATTCCATGATATCTCAATGTATACCCTAATCTATGGTCCGATCCTAAAAGAATGTGTCCTACACCATATCCATGGAGTAACGAGAAAGATCAGTAAACCTTGTTGAGTACTCCATCACAATTTGACTACCTACTGTAGATACAGGAGATCCTATATGCATAATGAGCATAGCATAACTAGGAATAAATCCTCTCTAAAGATTAACTCAAAGTCAGCCCAAGAGAGAGTAGCCTCATCATGTGTCTGGGTCACAAAGCTCCACCACCATCTCGTTAAGCCTTGAAGAAGACTCACGACCAGGACCACCATATGGTAGTTAGGTGTCGTCACAGGGTGGTAGACATGTGAAAATACATCCATCCAATCCTCATTTCTCTAGGGTCCTATATCACTCCTAAACCTGGGAGGTTTTTACCTATGGAACTCATGCAACACAATCAGACTGCATTCATCCCCAACTGGTAGTGCTGAGAGTAATTATTGTTCCACGGGTGTCGATATCACTGATAAACCACCTAGAGGTGCTAACTCTGGTGCATGGAGTACATCTGATACATGACCCTATACCGATTTCTCATCCCTAGGTAGATTATCCTCATGATCATGCTATGGAATCCTATCTGGCTATCTATACGGAGGCATCTTAAAAAAGATCAAGATGTATCATAGGCAATAGATTATACCTAGTGAGCTGACTTAGGAAGGACATGAGTGTACACTCAAAATCCTATATGATTCAAGTATCATTTATCCCATGTAACTAGTGTGTTAATTTACCAAGTTAAAAAATAGATGTCCAGAGTCTTGGTGTACGGATATGTCAACAGCTGCACTAAGACTTCATTCTCTAGTATGAAATCTGATCTCAAAACACTTGACACTATTTCCCCAAACCAACACCACAGACTTCTTGTACTTAAGTATAGCTGATCGGAACTGATACCAACTTTTCATGACCCGACCCGTGTGATCTATTAAAAACATAACATTTTTAGTTTGATTTTCCCTAGGCACAACAGGCCTCAGAGTCTTATGCCTTCTTAGAGGCTGGTTACATAATTTTCTCAATTAATTTATAAAAAAACTGAAGAAATACGAGTCATTACATAAATGATTGTTTAATAATAAATATCAAATCATAATTTTTCATATATATATAAAAATTTAAAAAGTCCTAGGATTTGGTAAAACATTATACCAATCATTAATATGGTGAAACTTTATAGTAGAAATTTCATCCAATAATACCATATCCAATTATTCCTACAAATTTTCCAATTAATGTCTAAAAAGTATTCTACTCAAAGGTTTCATCATCAAATGGATTGCATAAAATACTTCAAAATTTTTCGTTTCACTCCATCCTCTGACCGATGAACTTAATATTGAATTTTTTTTTTCATTAAATTTGAATAAAAACTATCTATTTGATGACTATGAGACTTTCCTTCGATCATCCTTTAAAAACATCACATCCCTACTTTGTACATATCTATCTAATAAACATTATAAAAAATTAAACACTCTTAAACAACATTGATTTTCCTTCAAATAGACTCAAATCGATGCAATTTTTAGATAAAATTGATTGTTCTTGATCCAACAATGCTCTTCAATGGAATCAAATTGTGATTTGATAATATTCCTATGATTAGAAATCTTCAAAAAATGTTGTATGATATCTCTTAAAATCATTTCATGTACCTTTACATAGAATATGGAAATATGGTTATTCCATTATACAGTGTGCTCAATGACTCTTTTGTAGCACATAAATTCATACTACTGCAACTTCCATAACTTCAAGCACAAAATCTACTGATCCAAATATCTATTTGAATTATTTTTTTTCTAGTAAAATTCTATAGAAAATTATTGTAGGAACTTTGAATATAAAAATTATTTTCTCCCCCTTTTGACGTGGCTTGGATCACGAGGTCTTTCAAAAATCATGTTATTAAAAACATTAATAATGATAGAGATTCACTCAATTTACACTTCACTAAACATTATATCTTATGAACCTTATTAGAAAGATGAAATAAAAATTAATCACAAAACTATGTTCGAAAACTTAGTCTAGGAATGTCCATCCGATTGAATCAGTCTAGTCTCTTTAGTCTAATCTTTACCATCCATTCACCTTTGTTGGATAGTTTAAAAAAGTGAGGTTATTATGTTATGAAATAAAAGGAAAATACATGGAGTGTAGCTTTTTCATGAAAAACTAATAACTTCTTGACATCTTCAGGATTATTTAATGACACCTCAAAACTTCTTGGATGAAACTATATCCCCATTTGGATTGTGTTTTCAACCAAGAAACATAAATGACGAAAACTTTCTAACTCATGCAATATATTATTTATCCAAATATTATGATCCCAAGTGAAAAAATAGATGTATTAAACAATAATTCTTGAAGAAAAATACCATTATATCTTTGAGAAGTTATTTAAGAAAATTTTTCATACACCTCATAAAAAAATTATTCTTCCACCTTGAAATTTAATCTCAATAAAAACTTTTAACATAATGAATAACTTTTCCTAAATCCAATTTAAAAAAATTATTAGAAAAATTCGTAAATTTTCTGAAATTATAGGTTACCCATTTTAAGAATTCCCCCTAAATACATTCATTCCCTTGAATGGTAAAACACATACCAATGGCTGGATTTATTTTAAAAAAATCTTTACCCCTTTGAAAATACAATCCAATTTCAAAATGTGATAGAGGACAAATGAAAAACTATATAATTTGATATGGTGAGGTTTTATATTCACAATCAACTTCAGATTATGAAATGTTTCTTTTGATAGGGGTTTTGTAAAAATATAAAAAAACTTATATGTTGTAGGAACAAAATCCAGAATTAGTTCATTATTTTCCACAAACAGTTTGATGAAGTAATATTTTATATCAATGTGCTTGGATCAATAATGTTTCACATGAGTATAATTAATATTTATATCACTTTGATTATCATAACCTAAGAGAATAATAAACTTTATAAAAAAATCATATTACTATGTCTTCATCCACATAATTTGTGTTGAAAAATAAGTGGAATCTGTATAATTATCTTATATTGCACTGAGAGTCATTGGACATTGTTTCACTGTATTCTATCTAACATATCCTTCTACTAACAAAAACACTCCACCAGATATGAATTTACCATCATTTAAACACCCTTACAATTTTTTATTTTTATAAATAAACATATTAATCATTCCTACAATGTCATATTTTTTCATAAAATTAGTCATTCTATTAATATATCTGAGAATTATATTTCCCTCATTGATATCAGATTCCATTGGATCACTTTTATACCTAGCATAAAGAGTAAAATTAGATGTTGTATCTGGACATTAAAATATTTGATATAATAATATTTCAACTAACATCCTAAACTATTTAGGATTAATCTCCCTATCATCTATATATTTTAACAAATTAGTTACCATTGAAATATTTCTAAATTAGATCTTCACATTTTCCATCCCAAATGTAACACCCGAATGTTTTTATGATATATTTTCTTTAAATAGTTTTAATTCTTCAATAACATACATTGTACGCAATTGTGAGTTTAAACGAATTGTGAGATAAACTTAGTATAAAATTACCACTATATTCTAGCCTATGGGTTAGCAAGAACAAATATAACTAACTTATGAAAATTTATGGTGAATTTATTGGCTACCAATTATTTATGTAAAATATAGACCAATTATATATTTGTGTTTTTTTATTTATAAATTAAGTAAATTAAAATGGGTAAATTAAAATAATGAAATATATATGTTATATATTTAATAAAATATCTTTTACATTCATCCAATAGATATTTTTATTATAGGGTATGAATAAAATCTATTTGATGTATAAAAATCCATATTTTTCAAAAGGATAATTTCACACCTTTTAATCGAGGACCCATTTTAAACTAAGATTTTGAAACATTAATAATTTTTATATGAAAACATAATCATTTTAATTGTAAAAGGGATATTAAAATTTACTTAGGAAGAATTTTTTATATTTTTTGATAACTTTTATGTTTTGATGAATAGTAAAAAATATACTGAATATTAATTAAAAAAAAAATTTTATCGAAATAATTTATATATTTAATTATAATATTTAATGGTTTTAAATCATAAATATAATATATATTTATTATTCAATATAATTTATGTCATTAGCATTAATTTTACATTTAATTCTAAAGTAATAACATTTCAATATTTTGCAATGTTTTAACATTTAAAACTCATTATCTTTTTCTAAAAATATCGATAATTTTAAATTAATTACTAAAATTATTGTGTTTTTAATTTTTCAAAATGGATTCCATATTTGGAATTAGTGGGTCCAAATTATGTAAATATCATTATTTTTTGGGAATTACGAATTGTAATTTTGATAATGTTTACTAATATAGTAAAAGAGTAAATAAGGTAATTATATGTAAAAATACAATTAGAAGATTACCATAACACTTGTCTTAATATCATTGTATGAGTTTTGTTCGACCTAAATCATCCTCAGGTCGAAAATGTGTCTTTTGTAAGCCACTTTTATGAGATTAGGACATTTAATTTATTTTATTAAATGAAAAGTTAAATATGTCTCACTCAAATTTTAATAACTAAATTATTTATTATATATTGTTATGAAGAATAGAAATTAGATTATAAATACTCATTTGAAATATTAATTGTTTTTCGTTGTCATGAAAATTTATTTTAATTTTTTTTTTGAAAATAAATAATTACATTAAGGACTTATACTTTGATAATGTCACGAACCTCCTTCCTCCAGATGAGGGGGGAGGATAATAAAGTTCCATGCCCTTCCTTATCCAAGATAAAGGATATATAATGAACCCTGAGTCTCATCTTCAATAGGCCCTAGAGCGGCGACTAGAACCAAGGGTATAGAATCTCATACAATATGGAAGGCATTACCCTTTTTATAGAATAAGATAAGGATTCAAGATGGTAAACCATGAGTAACACCAAATACTAAAAGAAAAAGTAAATCCAAAATACATTCCAATATGCATGTTCAGAATTAAATTTGATACAAGGTACAAAAAAAATTAAGGTAAAGTACCAAAAGAAAGGAGACTAAGTAGCAACACAACAACTTTCCTGATGACTGACCTAGTAAAGTCTAATACGGTCCTCAAATTCCTCTGGGAAACCTAAAAATAGTTTTACAGATGTAGCGTGAGTATAAAAGTATACACAGTAGGAAAACTAAAGACACCAACGCACAAGTGGGGTAACATACTAATTACCCTGTGAGAAAATAATAGAACGTCAAAGAACCTACCAAGGAGTACTAACCATCCTAGCCTCACCAAGGCATAGTCCCTAAATAACGCAAGTAAAGTAAAGTAGTAGTATATGTACAAATACATTTGGGCACCCCGCATCACTTTCCGACTTGTTAACTGCTCATTCCTAACAGCTGACATCTAGATTCTAGAACTCTTCCAAATACAGTCCCTCTACCAAAAACTTACCGCACACACTTGGGCCTCAACCATACCACACATCTCACCCACATACACCTGGGCTACAACAACCACACTTCTCGCTTAAAGACACCTAGGCCTCATCCTGAAGACACTAGGGAAAACGATCTTGGACCGCAAACACATGTGCCTCTCATCCAAAATAGACCTACCTAAATAATCTTGGACTATGGTAAGCCTAAATCCATTATAGCCTGTCCGGATATGATCAAGTGGTAAGAACCCTGAAGAGGGTGTGAGGAAGAGAGTCAGTAACCATCCATCCATCCTCCCACCATGATTTTGGGAAAGACACTCTCCCCCATGAGATGTGATTTTTTGGAACATGGCGGTCAACAAGGGTAGGGTGGGTATAGAAATCACAAGGAACTAATATATATATATATATATATATATATTTGTATGAAAACGCTCAACACCAACCTACTGATCCCATAACATTCAACCTTCCCACCAGAACCACTTTTCCTGCTACCCCTATATGCACTACCATTAAAACATTCGCTATAAAATCCTAATACCAACCCATATTTATTTAGAAAATTTTATTTCATTAATTTAGGGGTTCAATTTAATTTATTCTAGAACTACCAGGGAAAGTACCGAGAACAACATCTACAACCACCTTATATGGTAAATATCATAATTAACTAAAGACACGACTACCGCCATACTTCCAACAACAATTCTTCATAGTTATACCACACAATCCTACCCTCACAACCTGACGTGCAGCCCCACTTCCTTGTTAATTTTTAAATGCAGTACCACTATACAAAAAGCCCATAACAACATTACAGTCCCACTGCCCAATGTTGCTCGATAGCCACAACACAAAAAAGGTAGTTCCACTTCCTTCAAGTCCACCCATTCTGTGATCAATCAATCTCTCAACCTTGGATCCCAAAAAACCACCTGTATATCCCCACAAACAAATCCCACAACAAATACCATTAAACTACAACCCCGTTGCACACACATTCCAAAATATTCTCATAGAGACAATTCATCTATCCACCCCTCTACCCACAACCTACACATGGCTAGAACCCCACATAACACAGTACAGAACCACACCTATCAAACATGATATATTCAGATTCGTTAAAAATAGTTATTTAATAAAATTTGATAAAAATGGGTGATCAAACAAGGGTTTTCATCCTAATACATCCATTTAATTTAATCGGGTATACGTGATTAAGAATATTTCATGTTACGAACAATTATCAAACATTATAACGAAAACAATAGAACACCACTAGTGTGGATGCAAGGACCAATGAATGGACATGATTTTCATAAGTCATATAGGCACAATAAATTCACAAAGAAACAAGTATAATTAAATAAAATAGAAGATAAAATATATAACCACTCCTAGCTTGATATTTCATTGACTCCATTATCTTTTGATCATATTACCTTATTATTTATTTACTATTTTAAGAAAGTTATTCACATGTTATTTAAAAGGAATCATTAGTACACCCACCCTACATGATTCATAGTAAAAGAGATGTAGAATAACTCCCTACAGGAAATAACAAGTGACCAAAGATCCTCATTGTTTTAAGAACATGGGATTGCTTCAGCAGCAGGAAAGAACTGCAAGACAACTGAGCAGGAGGGTCTCTAGAAAAAGAACATGAATCATCTAGGAAGGAAGGATTTAGTCTCACAATGAGGGAAAAAAAGGCATACTATAAAGGGACAATCTCATCTTTGTATATTCAGATCATATTTTAAATGAAGAACGGTTTAGAAATCTGTTAATCATGGGATCATGGTCAAGATTACATGGTTTCAGTATTTCAAATCACTCAGAATGTTAGGATATTAAATATATACTTAATAACCTCTGAAATGACCTAAAAACACCAAAAAAAGGCTTTAAAATCGGTTTATGTCAAATATGATGTAAGAGGGGAGAAACTGGAAAACCCGAAAAAACTGGAAAAGTTGGAAATGAGTCACTGATGGGTGATTCACCGATGTCGAGCCACCGATTGGAAAGCTACCGATGCAACCTACCAACACATATCCACCAAAACAGAGATACTGACATAACCTTACTGATGCCTAGACCCACCGATGCATTGACCTACCAACACCTCGACCTACCGATGCCTCAACCCACCAACGCCTGACCTACTGATGCCTCGACCTACAGACGTCCTAACCTACTGACACCTCCACCTACTGACTCCATGAACTACCAATGCGACCTACCAATGCCAATGCCCTTAACACACCAAAAATAATTCTCATAACTCACTAATGTTAACTCGTTTGAAATGACGACACATTGACATGTCGATGCACTAACATGCTAACACCAATGCCCTGGGTCACCGATGAAAAAATGAGAAATTCGGAAAACTCTTGAAATGAGCCACTACTGCATCCCAGAACACCCTAAACACAAGTTTTTCACAAAGGAAAGTCCTGGGGAAATCTAGGTCGTTTTATTATACACCTCTCAAACTATTATCATCCTAGATAATTCAAAACTAACCTAGAAGGAAAGAGGTCCGAACAACCATCCCTTATAATACCCCTCAAGAACAAACTAACTATATTTTTTCGAAAGTTGGAGTGAAAACCCTGACATCCAAGAACACCTCCTGTTCATCTATCTTTTCAAAAACTATAGATACACTAAGGACCCCACTATGCCAAACAACCACACAAGAACCAAAGTCACACTATCCAGACACATGGATTAGGGATCTTCTTCCTCCATGTCACAATACTATCTATTTTGGGTGACATAGTCTCACCCAAAAGGGTTTAATCACATCCAAATTAGTGCATCATGATTAGAGATCTGGTCCTCTAATCCCATAGTCAATAATATTTCACACACGTTCAGATAATATAGAAACAACTCATCTAATAACATGATAGGTCAAGCATTAAATCATAAAAGGATGTAAAAAGTAAAACATAGAAACAAATCTTCGAACAGATCTGGGTACATGTCATGAATCTGTGCTTATTGCTCCCATATACTCTCCTAGAGGCCACCATGCTTCCATAACAGACAAACCAAAGGAATGTTCTATCCACACAAAACATTCTCCTCACAATCCCCGATTTATACTGGTTTCTCCACGAACATCGTGTCGTCCTCAATATCCAACCCCCCTAGTCAATGATGTGGAGGTCCTCATGTAGATACCGAAAGAGCTGAGAGACATGGAATACTTCATGGATCTTATCTAACTGTGGTGTAGATGGAAACTGATATTCCACCTTTCCAACTCATCCCAACACTTCGAAAGGTCTAATGATCCTGGGAGAAATCTTGTTTCCCTTGCCAAACATCAGCTACCCACATTGAGGGGAAACCTTCAAGAAATCATCTTCCCCAACCTCGAACTCCAAAGGCCTCCACCTATGATCATAATATGACTTATGTCGTTACTATTCTACCTTCATCCACTTATTCACAAGATGAACATTATCTTCCATGCTTTGCACTATATCTTGTCAAAGAAGGACTGCCTCCCCAACCTCTGTCTAGAATACTGGTGAATGAAACAAACTTCTGTAAAACACCTCAAATGGTGCCATGCCAAAGGTAGAGTGATAGCTATTATTGTAAGAAAAATCTATTATGGTAAAGTGTCGTACCCACAATCCTCTAAAGTCCAAAACATACGCCTACAACATGTCCTCCAATATCTTGATGGTCTCTCTATCTGTCCATCCATTTGAGGGTGGAATGAAGTGCTAAGGTGTAAATGGGTTCCAAATCCAAGATGTAATCCCCTTCAAATTTGTGACGTTAAACACATATCCTGATATGAGACAATGGATCTTCGAAATCCATGCAGGTGCACAATCTCATCCACATACCTCAGCGCTAAGGCATGCACTACACTCGACTCTTTAATTGCTAAGAAGTATGCCAAATTCCTCAACAAATCCACTAATACCTAAAGAGAAACACATCCTTATTGATTTCTGAGTAATAATGTGAATAAATCCATCAACATGTCAACCAACTTCCACTAAAGAACATGTAAGGTCTGAAACAGACCACCGTTAATAGGGTGCTCATCCTTCACCTACATACACACCAGACATCCTTCCACACCTCCAACACTGACCGCTTTACCTCAGCCCCAAAAAACTATTCCCTCAAGCCTCAATACATCTTAGGGGCTCTAGGATTCACCCCTAGGGGTGAATTATGGAACTCATAGAGAAATCCCTCATGCATTTCCTCTAGGGAAAACAACTTCCCATGGAATATCATATGATTCTAACTATCCTTTGACCACCCATCAGAAGCATCACCCTAGGTAACATGATTAACATCAATCCAGTCTTTAAGTCTCCCCATTGAGACTTTCCCACCTACCACATTAAGTAACACTACACTATATATGAAATAGATAGCCTCTGCCGCCATCCATTATCACATCCAGATGGAAAGAGGCCAATTACTCTATTTCATTCCAAGAGATTGTGTATTCCTAATGTACCTCTTTATGTGAATTTAAGCTTTAGGTATTATCCACCACATTCCCCTTTACTAAGGTGTAAGAGATATTAGAGTCATAGTCCCGGAGAAACTCTATCCACCTTCGATACTAAAATTTCAAGTCTCATTGGGAAAGGTATACCTTAAGGTATTATTATTTGTGAATAACACAAAAGTCTCCTTAATAAAGTAATGCCTCCAAATCTTCACCATGAATATGACTGATGCAAGCTCCAGATCATGGGTGGAATTGTAACATTATGTAGACGTAACTGCCTAGACCCATAAGAGATCACTCCCCACTACTGCATGAGCACACATCCCAAGCCTAGACAGGAAGTGTCCTAGAACCCATTGAATAGTACCCCTTCCTCTGGAAACCTAAGCACTTGAGAACTGACCAAATTCTCCTTCAGGTAGCTGAATGCTACCTAAAACTACTCAGTCCATAATATGTCCCAGTCATTTATGGTAAAATCTATAAACTGAATTGCTACTCAGGAGAAGTCGGGCATGAACCTTAGGTAATAGCCTGCTAGGCTCAAGAAGATGAAAATATCTTCCATGTTATTGGGTGCTACCTATGAAAAAACTATCTTGAACTTTCATGGGTCCACTGCTATACCTTACTGAGACACCACATGTCAAAATAAGGGCACCTCTCACATCTAGAAAATTCACTTGGACAACTTCCCCCAAATATAGTGGTGTCAAGGGACCTCTAGGATAGTCCTTAGATGCTCTGCGTGTTCCTCCTCTGACTATGAGTAGATCATGATGTTGTCAATTAGCACAATGATGAACCTGTCCAAGATTTTACGGAAGACTGAGTTCTTGAGTCCCATAAACATGACCGGTGCATTCATAACACTGAAGAGAATGACGACGAATTCAAAGTTCTCATACCTAAACTGATAGTAGTCTTTAGGATGGCCCCTCCTTCACACTCAACTAGTGATTTCTACACCACATACTGATTTTATAGAACCAACCTGCTCAATTTAACTGGTAAAAAAGATCATGGATTCTCGGGAGAGGTAATGGTTCTTTCCTATCACCTAATTTAGTCTTCGATAGTCTATATAGAGTCCTATACCACCATCTTCTTTATTTGAGAAAAAGATTGGAGCACCCCACGATGAAACACTCAGTGAGATAAAACCCTTCTCCATCAGGTCATAAACTTGAATTCACAAATCCCGCAACTCAGAAGGTGTCATCTGATAGGGAGCCATCAAAATCAGACGGGCACCGTGTTTTAGGTCTATCCTGGAATTAATTTCCCCTAGAGGGGGTATAGTAACAACATCCTCCAAAAAGACATCCAAGATGTCTCTAAAACCCTAAAAACCACCACTATATCTGTGTCTATTGATACTACTAAGAGCTTGGACGATAAGGTGAGAAGAGGCTCCACACACCGACCACCCACTTGATAGCTCCGTTCGCCAATGAAAACTACACTCTATCCATCCATACCTAAAAAACAACTCTCCTTAAAAAAATTCAATAACATCAAACAGTAAAAAAACCAATTGATTATTAGGATGAAATATTATGGTTGCATCTATAGCATAAGAAGATCCCCACTAGACAGATGTGGCCCCAACATCAGTCTACATCCCTGGAAAACATCAAACAAATTATTCTGACCTCTAATTGGCATACACAACACAAGGGTAATGGGAAGTCTATCTACATCTAGTCCTAGAGAATATGCTAGACCAGGTCCAAAAAAAGTGTGAGGTGCTCTTGATTTAAACCAAGCACAAGAAAGAGTGATAAACAGACTGATCGTACCTCAAACAACCATTGGACCTGCTAAAACTACTACCTCGGTGGTGTGAAACTTCCCAAACCCATATCTTATACCCCTTCTCTATAGACCAACTCCCTGACCATTACTTGGTTAAAGTCCCTGAGTAGAACCCTGAGGTTCCCCCCCATCACCGTCTACCGTCATTGGAGCAGGAGCTCGTTGCCCATGGTGCTGGAAGGGCCTAACCGGCAACTGCTGATGCTAAGGTGGGTACTGAACCTACCCACCCCCACTGTATGATTATCAAATTGGAAACTAGTTCCGAATATTTCCATAGCCTGCACAGATATATCACCTTGGTCTCGATCTCAAGGGGAAAGGGTGAATACTAGGAGATCATAACTGTAACTACAGAGTCATACTGCCCGCTGGCAAAAAACGAGAAGGCTTGGATGTGGGATACCTGCTACTAATGGCCTTCCCCGTCAACAAACTTGTTGGATCCCCTTTTGCAGCACTCCTCCATGTGAGTGCATCATTTCTACTACATAGTCATTCTTATGAACCTTTATGTAAGTTAGTAGATTGAAGGGGGTGAAGACATACTTAAGAGATGGTCAGAGTGCCTCCTCTAAGAATCTATCTCAGGACTCCTCATCCAGAAAGAGATCTAGTGAAAGGCGTAATAGATCCTTGAAATTGGTCCCCAGTTCCCTTACCGGCATGCTCCTCTGCTAGAGGGAGAGTATCTTCTACCTCTTCTAGGCATTCATTGTGAAATAAGGTAATTCCAATCGATACTCCTTCTCAATATCAGCCCATGAATCATCAGTCTCCTTCTGCACCCTTTGGTAAAGAGTCCACCACTGATGCACATCTCCCCTAATTTGGCTCATCACTAAAGGAACCCAGAACTCTTTTGGATCCCATATCATATTGAAAGAAACTCCCATCTTCTCGATCTAACTCTCCATCTCCATGTCCAAGACGTTGTGCTCATACTTTCCCATAGTCTACTATTGTAAGGCATGAAGCATCTTCTACCATTGGAAATATTAATCCTCTCGACCATCCCTCTGCTAATCAACCGATTCAACCTGGTGGGACTCAACTACTTGTACCACACATGGGCAATGTTTGGGTTCCATAGCTGAAAAAGTAACCCATGAACTCTTAAGCTCGGGTAGTGTGGAAATTTTATTTTTAAGATTTATCTTAACTCTTTATGTAAATTGAAATTCAAAAGACACCCAATACACACATGAAAAGAAGTCATTATGATTCATTTACCTTTACTAGGGTCTCTACCATGCAATCAATGCAACCTCACATTGTAGTTCAGTAGGCTTAGAGTCCTTGCATCAGAACACAATGGGGCATAAAATCCCATTTTCTTGCCAGTCTTCCCTGACCTATATCACACACTAAAATTTACTGACACCTTTGACCTACTATACCATATAATCCTCACTATACCTAACTCTAAACCCCATCATATCCTTCAACCTTCCCATCAGGTACCATTCTGTCATGAACCGCCTTCCTCAAGATGAGGGGATGGAAAAAAGGTTCCATGCCCTACCTTTTTCAAGAAGAAGGAGCGATAATGACCCCCTGAGTCCCACTTTCAATAGGTCCCAGAGTGGAGACTAGTACTAATGGTATAACATCTCAGACAATATAAAATGTATTACACTTTTTATAGAATAATATTTGGAGATAAGATGGTAAACCCCAAGAAACTCCACATACTAAAATTGAAAGTAAATCCAAAATCCATTCCCATATACAAGTTCAAAAGTAAATTTGATACAAGTTACAACAAAAATACAAGGTAAAGTACCAAAAGAAAAGAGACTAAGAAAAAACACAACAACTATCCCGACACCTGAGACAGTAAATTCTAGTACAGTCCTCAATTTCTTCTTGGAAACCTGAATATAGTGTTTACAATTGTAGGGTGATTATACAATTATACCCAATAGGAAAACTAAATCCACCCAGGCACAAGTGGGGGAACATATTAATACCCTTGTGATAAAATAGTAGAACCTAAAAGTACCTACCAAGGAGTACTAACCATACAAGCCTCACCAAGTCACACTTGCCAAATAATGCAAGTAAAGTTAAGTAGTAATATGAGCACATCAACATTTGGGTACTCTACACCACTTTCCCACAGGTTAAATGCTCATTCCTAACACCTAACGTCTTTACACTACCACTCTTTCAAACGAAATCACACTTCCAAAACCTACCCACACACACCTAGGCCTCAACCATACCACATATCTCATCCGTAGACACTTAGGAAACAACAAGCACACCTCTCACTAAAATAACCTTGAGCCTCATACCAAAGACACTTGGGAAAATGATCTTGGCCCACAAACAGTTGTGCGTATCATCTACAACAAACCATCTCAAATAATCTTTGACTATGGTATGGCTCAAGAAATTACAACCTACGAGGATACACTTGAGCGGTAAGAACCTAGAAGAGGGCGTGAGGAATAAAGTCAGTAACTAACCATGCATCCTACCTCCGGGATGTTAGGAAAGACACCCTCCCCCATGAGATGGGGTGTTCGGCATATGGTTCTCATCAAGGGTGGGGTGCATATATAAATCACAAGGACCTAATATATATATATACATATATATATATAGGTAAGAGAACACTCAGCCCCAACATATGGATCCCAAAACAATCGACCTGCCCAACATAACCACTTTTGCTGCTACCGCTATATGCCCAACCATTCAAATAGCCACTTCCAAAGCGTAATACTAACCCATGTTTATTTATCCAATTATCATTAATTAATTTAGGGGATTAATTTAAATTATTCTAGAACTACATAGCGTAACTACCAAACATAATATCTCCAACCGCCTCAGAAGGTGAAGAGGCTAATTAACTAAACACACAAAACCAACCTACTACCAACTATCATTCTTCAAAGATATAACACAAAATCCCACCCTTGTAACCAGACTTGTAGTCCTATTGCCCAAAAAATTCCCAAATGTAGTCCCACATCACAACAACCCCATAACCACATTATAGTCCCACTTCCCAACATTGCTTGATGGCCACAACCCAACAAAGGCAGTTCCACTGCCTTCAAGTCCATCCATTCTGAAATCAATCACTCTCCCAACCTGAGATTCCAACAAACCACCTGTACAACCCCACACACAAATACCACATCAACTACCATTAAACCACAACCTCTCTGCACACAAAAACGTTACCCTTCTCACAAAGCCAACACCTCTTTCCACCCCTGTACCCACAACCTACACAAGGCTAGAACCCCACCGAAAAAAGTAAATAGCCACTCATATCAAATAGGATATAATCATATTTGGTTAACAATATTTTTTAATCCACATTGATATAAAAGGGTGATCACACAAGGCTCTTCGTCATGGGGAATCCATTTCATTTAACAAGGTGTACATGATTAAGAAGATTTCATGTTATGGCCATTTATCACATTTCTTAATGAAAAAAAGAACACCACCAGTTAGCATGAAAGGACCACCAACAAACATGATTTTCAAAAGTGATATTACCACAATAATTTCATAAAAAACAATGATAAAAAAATAAAATAGATGATCAAACATCAAACCACTCCTAGCCATTTATTTCATTGAATCTCTAATCTTTTGATCATATTACATTCTTATTTATTTATTTTTTTAAGAAAACTATTCACCCGTTCTTTATAAGGAATTATCAGTACACCCACCCTGTATGATACATAATTAAAGAGAGGTAGAAGAAATCCCCACATGAAATAACAAGCAGCCAAGGATTCTCTTTGCGTCAAGAACAAGGGATTGTGCGAGCAGTATGAAGGAACTCAAAGACAATAGAGAAAAAGGGGCTCTACCACAGGTGCAAAACTTGTCTAGGGAGGAAGGCTTCAAGATGACCAATAGGGAACAATAAACATACTAGGGAGGGAAGATCATGGCTTTGAAGACCCTGATCATATTTTAAAGGAAGAACAGTTTCAAAATCCATTAATCATGGGATCATGGTCAAGATTAAATGATTTGAGTGTCTCTAATCCCCTAGAACATTAGGATTTCAAATATATACTTAATAACCTTTAAAATGACCTTAAAATTATGGAGTAAGGCTTTTAAACTTGGTTTGTGTCAAATAAGACGTACGAGGGGTGAAACTGGAATACTAGGAAAAACGAGAAAAGCTAGAAATGAGTCACTGATGGGTGAGTCACTGACTTCGAGCCAACCACGGGTGAGCTACCTAAACGACCTACTGACGGTGAACCACAAATGCTGATCTACTGATGAAACGACCTACCGATGCATCGACCTATCGAAACCTTGACCTATCGACACCCTGACCTTTTGATGCCTCGACCTACCGATGCCCTAACCTACTGATGCATCCTACCAATACTGAAGCCCCTGAATCAGTGACACCTATGCTCCTGTCTCACCGATGCCAAAGCATTTGACTCACTGATCACTGACATACCGACACACTAACTAGATGACACATTGATATGTCGATACCAACACCCTCTGTCACTGATGGAAAAACTGAAAAATAAGAAATTTGGAAAAATCTTGAAATGAGCTACCATTGCCTCCAAAAACACCATAAACACTGGTTTTTCCCAAATTAAATTCTTGGAGAAATCCAATACATTATAGATTATGTAAAAAATAATTAAATAATGTGAAATAAAAAAACAATTTTTTTATTAAAATGATAATAACCATAAAAATACCCAAACACTTGAAAAAATCTTATTGTTTGAGTATATATTGACCATAAACATCTAAAGGTTGAGTTAGTGACCATTTTTGAGCCTTATATAAGAAATTTTGACACTTATATTTTATTATTTAAACTTATGTTAAAGTTTTCACATTCATAATTTAATGAGTATAGCATTTTAAATGTTGGATCATACAGAAGATAAATTAGACTACAAATATTCTTAAAAAATATATTATATCTATATTGATCATAGCAGTTTTTTAATTTTTATTCAAAATACAATTATATTAAATAATTACAAAAAAATGATGTAGTAATGATTTTATTAATGGAGATAACAAATAAATGTTATTAACAATATTAAAACAAATATAATTTGTGATAAATAATTTTTCCAAAAAATTTTATAGACTAAATTGACCTCATAGTAATATAATAAAATAATTGGTTCTATATTAACTTTTTATATATATATATATATATCTCAAAATTATTGAATTGAATAGTGTCAAAATTGACACTATTGATTTTTTATCAAAATAATGTTTTATTAAATTTTTTAAAAATCATAAAACATTTTTGAAAAATATATAATAATTATTATATGCTATAAAATGTTCTAAGTTATGTATTTATGATCTAATTTACATCAAAAAAGTAAATATTTCACCATTTTAATATTTAAATATTTATTGCCCTAGTTAAAAATTAAATATAAAAACTAAATGTTAATTAATATATTAAGGTTTAAATTGATAGAAAACCTATTAAAAATTTATTGGTTGATGAGATTACAACACTATATCATCTAATATTTTGAATTAGAAATTTTTGTGGTTTTTCGGATGGGTTTTTAATTTATGTTAAATTATTATTATTAAATATCCCAAAAGTGACCCTCACCTCAACTATAAAAGGGAACCTACTCCCTCACCTTTTCACATAACTTTGAGCCTTAAAGTTTGTACATACCCTATCCATTTTCGTTATGGACTTCCTTAGTAACATTCAATAGGGTTTGGTATTTTTTAAAGACTAACTCTAGAGCTCTATGATGAGATTTAGAAAAAGCACATCAAATTAGAGGCGATGTCCTCTTCCGATTCTTTCAAAGTTCATTATTCTTCTACTTACCCTTCATGAGTTGTTTCATTATAATGAAATAACTACAGTAACACATATATAATGAGATGTTATTATAATTATTAAAGAACGAAATTTCACTTTCTATCCATCATATGAAAAATGAAATCACCACGTGGGCATATGTACGACTTACCGTCTCCACATCGTGGTTTAATATGTTTTTCACCACCACCTATATTGGATGAGTATAATGATAAAAATAATAAATATATATTATTATTATAACATTATATTGATTCTAAAATATTATAAACCATCTAATTCAATATAATTCAACAATTATGGGAATAATATCATCACTCATGCGTACCTACAACCTACCATCTCCACGATGCGATGCGATTAACTATAAATGATATTCATTAAAGCAGGATTATATAAATATATTTAATGAATAAATATGATTTATAATTCAAAAATATCATTATTTTGAGGATATAACTATAACCTTAGAAGAGGAACTTATCCGAAAAAACATGCGTAAGAAAATAAAGAAGTTAATGCCTGATGGATGAGTAATAATGTTACTAAATAATAGATGATAATATAATCATATATGATATCATAAAAATGTCTATTATTATTGAATATGTAAATTAAAATATATAAATAATTTTACAATAGATTTCAGTACATAAAAAAATTGGACCTCAGGTAAGGGATAATCCTTCAATCTCATTATTTTCTGAGTTTTTTATTTATAAGTATTTACTGGGGAATATTTATCATACACATAAATGTTTCCAAAATATTTAATCCAAATATTCTTTATATCATTCAAAAATTTATTAAATTCAATTTTACCCATTGGTGAATTTTTATTAAATGGTATAAAAGGAATATTTTTTCAGTATTCGATACGAGGTACTTTTTGAGTTTTCTGGAAAAAGTATGAAAATAATGTTTTCTAAGTTATACGACATGAAAATATTGTTACATCATCATAAATATTTATTTACATGAATATTACTATAGATTATTTCATGTTTATTTTTAAATAAATTATTTTTATTTAAAATTGTGTGGCATTTTTAGAAAAGAAAACATTTTTGAAGAAGAAATGATATTTCCCTAAAGAATTAGTTTCAAGTGTTTTATCAATATTATTTCTCATCTATGATGAATTTATTATTCGTATGGTTTGATTTTTTTTAGGATGAACTTATATTTATGAAATAAAATTATATTATATGGATTGTGTTATATTGGAATTATGTTTAAGAACCCCATTTTATTCCTTAGGTTATGTTATGATGAATGATTTATGTTTTTGTGGAACACGTAAGAATGATTTCATTATGAGATGGGTGGGACCTATATCTTCCTCAAATTCATTGGGTAAATATTTATATCTCATGAAATAGAAATTTATGGAATGAGAAATGATCTTGGTTCAGTAATACAAGACTGTAACGAGGAGTGAAATCAGTTCAGTAATGGACTTTGACTTCTATGAAGGTCTTAGAAATGAACCCTTACTAATATGAAATAATTTTAAATTCTTATGTGTATGCCATAAAAATCATGTATTGTATTATGAATTTTCTGATTATGTTCATTTATTCTTATTAACTTTCATGATTTATTACATGGCATGATATCACAATCTTTCATATATGAGATAAGATTTTAAAATGTTATGTTTTTATGTCTTATGTTTATGATATGATTGATATCTCCCTTGTTTACTATTACTGAGCACCTAAGCTAAAAATTTCATATGCTTCATTTCCCAAGGTCAGGAAGAAGGGTATTAAGTAATATATGGTAAAAATAATTATAGTTATAAAGAGATAAGTTTGATACAATGAAGATATCATCTGAACTAGTTGTTTATGATTCCTAGTTTCTAAAGATATTATACCTACATAGTACTATCATGGATTTGTTATATTTTGTAATGAATATTCTTCAACTTTGAAGTAATATTAATGTATATAAAGTATGTGTCTTAATTTTTTGTATTATCCAAAAGGTATAATTATCCCTTGGAAACTAGGATGAGAAAACCTTTGTTAGAACCCAAAGGATTTGTCTAAGTAAAGGTTGCAATCCTAGTGTTTTAGAAATGATCGCGAATAAACTAGGATGAAACCTAATATTCCCTAAGTTGTGATTTTATTCTTGACTATGACGTTTAACCATTATGATTAGTTTTTATCACACTATGATTCTTGGTTTTAGTCAATATATTGAACCTAAAGGGACCACATTAATGCTGAATGTGAAGGGAAATGAAAAAACATTCCTCTTGAGAAACCAAATATTCTGGGTGTTGGAATGAAAAATTCTATACACATGCTCACATAGATTTCACAAGATATGAATCATGCTATAATTTCATATGAGAAAATGAGGGGAAACATTCTATTGAGTCCTTTATGAGGCATTATCCACCTTCATTCAGTGGGTCATCTAATCCATCAGTGGATGAACAATGGATAAGTACCACTGAAATTATATTTTTAGTTCTACAATGATAAAAACATGATAAAGTATTCTTAGTGGCCGATCATTTGAAAATTTATTCTAATCAATGGTGGAACCTTATCAAGAATACCCAACAAAGAGATGAAATTGAATGTATAGAATGGGACGAGTTCAAGAACATATTTTTCAATGAGTAAATTCCTCATATTATTTGAACAAATATGGATAATGAGATTATTTGTATTAAGTAAATGGATGTGTAATCCATTAGTACTTATCATGAAAATTTTATGACACTTGAAATGTACACTTCAAGAATTATTATCTAACCTGAGAGTAAAATTTATCGATTCATTAGTGGCTTAAAACCAAGTATCTTAAGGGATTAATCCATAAGGGACTATAATAGATATAAAGAAATTGTTTGATGTTCTCTCACGGTTGAGATGGAGTTTGGAGTAACCCATCTGTCTTGTTGGTTTTATAATAAGATAATAATGGAATTCAAGAGAAAATATAATGGCCACAATAAAAACAAGATGAGTTTTACCTTATTCTCAAAGTGTGGAATGAAACATGGATGAATGTATCTTAAAGGGATAAGTAAATGTTTTATGTGTTCAAAAGGAGGTCATCGATAGTTGAATACTAATGTAAGGGAAACAAGATGTCTAATGATGCAAATAGAGAAACGTTTACATGAAATTCCCCTCCAACACTTCAGTGTTACAAGTTCAATGAAATATGGATTTATTCTAATAAATTCCCTAATATAAGGGTTATTGATGACATTCAACATAAGAAAACTCTTAAGGCCAAAGATAAAGGAAATTAAAATGTAATCTCTATCAGTGAGGTGGTGTATAATAATGAAGTGGTGAAAGGTAAACTTACCATCCACTATAATGTAGAAAATGTTTTATTTGATTATGGATCCACTGACTCTTTTATTTCTGAATAATTTTTTAAGGGTATCATCATATTACGTCAGCAATTAGATGTTGAGATTTGTGTGACAAATCGTAATGGCCCAATGGTTTCATCATAAGTTTATAATTCTTCTCTAGTTAAAGTCTCTGGGAAATCACTTCCTACAAATCTTGTAATCCTTCATAGAGTAAAATTTGATGTGATTATTGGCATAGATTTTATTTATCTACATGGATCTCATATAAATTTATAAGGAAAAGAAGTCACATTTCATATTCCATATCAATCTATGATCATCTATCGATGAAAGGATGAATATGACCATCTAGTGAAAATTTAATCCATTTTATGGGTCTTTATTCCAATAAATGATGGTTATATATCGCAAATGGTTAGGTAGAAACAAAAAATTAAAAAAACACCCATTGTACGAGAGTTTGATGATGACTTTATAAAAGAATTACTAGGTATTCCACTGAATAGTGTAGTTGAATTTTCAATAGAACTCAGACCGAGTGATTTTACTATTTCAAAGACACCTTATAGAATGTCCCCAATTGATTTGTAGGAATTGGAGAAGAAACTCCATGAAAAATTAGACAAGGGATTTATAAGACCTAGTGTGTCACCATGGGGTGCACCAATTATATTTTTAAGAAGAAAGACTGATCAATGAGAATCTGCATTGATTATTGAGAACTTAATAAGATCAGTATCAAGAAAAAATATCCCCTTATCCACATTGATGAATTATTAAACCAACTATTTGGAGCTCAATAGTTTTCCAATATTTATCTTCATTCAGGATATCATCAATTAAGGGTCAGGAGGAAGAATATATGAAAGACGACATTCTTTACAAGGTATAGACACTATGAATTTATAGTGATTCCTTTTGGACTTACTAATTCCACCACTATCTTCATGGATATAATGAATAGAGTCTTTAGAGACTATCTGGATCATTTTTTGGTAGTATTTACATATTATATTCTTTCTTATTCAAAAAGCAAGGAAGAAAACGAAAATAACTTGAGATTTGTACCAAAAATCCCGAGAAAGGAGAATCATTATGAAAAAATGACCAAGTGTGAATTTTGGATTTAAAAGTTTCATTTTTGGGTCACATAATATCAAAAGAGAGGATATCTATGGATCTATCAATATAGACATTATTGAATGTTGGCCCAGACAAACAATGATAAATAATAACCAAATTTTTCTTGGTTTGGATGGATATTATCAATAATTTTGTGAAATATTTTTCATGATTATCTAATCCACTCACCAAGTTGAAAGAAAAAGGATTTAAGTTTGTGTGGATGGAGGAATTTGAAAATAATTCAAAGATCTCAAAAAAGGTTTTCCAGTGCACCAGTTATAACAATGACTAGTAGTGGAGGAAGGTTTGTGATCTACAATAATGCATCCAAAAAGGGATTGGGATGTATTATCCTTAAAATTTATAAGGTGATAGCTTATGCCTCATGAAAATTGAAAATCCGTGAGAAAAATTACCCAACTAATGACTTGGAGCTAGCTGCGGTAATCATTGCATTAAAGATATGAAGGAATTATATTTATGGTGAAAGGTGTAATATTTATACTGATCATAACATTTTAAAGTATATTTTATCACAAAAGGAGTTTAATATGTGAGAAATATTATGGTTGGAGTTGATTAAAGATCATTACTTCTCAATACATTGCCACCCTTGGAAAGAGAACAAGGTGGCTGATTCTTTGAGTATAAAAGACCATGCCAGCCTATCCATGATGAGGATGAAAAAAGATTCAATATTTATGGACTTGAAAAGGATACATATTGAAATTTTAAAGGGGGATAACATTATCTTTCATAAATTAATATTCAACCATATATACAAGTGATGATTTAAGAGGCACATAAGGAAGATGTAGAACTACAAAAGGAGGTGAGAAATGTTCTTGAATTCAACCTTTATTATAATGGAATAATAAGGTTTAGGAACCGAGTTTGAATTCATAACATACCAGAATTAAAGAAGGATCTATTGAATGAGGCTCATAGTTCTTCATCATATGTTCATTATGGAAGCATAATGATATACATGGACCTGAAAGAGTATTTTTGGTGGGATGGCTTGAAAATATATGCTTCTAAATATGTCTCTCAGTGCTTGATTTTTCATCAAGTTAAGGCTGAGAGACAAAATTCTAAGGGGTTGTTTGAAATATTACCCATTCCGAAATGTAAATGGAAAAACATTACTATGGAATTTGTCATTGGATTTCCCAAAACATATAAAGGCCATAATTCTATATCAGTTTTAGTTTATCGCCTTATGAAGTCAGCACACTTCACTACAATTACATAGAATTTTTCTCTTGACCATCTTTCGAATATATATGTAAAGGAAGTGGTAATATTTAATTGAGTACCTCTTTTCATTATCTCTGATCAGGATCTGAGGTTTACCTTGATGTTCAAGTAAAGTCTCTAGCAGGCTCTGGATATAGAGTAATGATTCAACACTACATAACATAATTTGATAGACATTCAATATGAGAGGATAATTAAAACTCTAGAAGACATGTTGATATCTTTATCTGTGGATTTGAAAGGTTGTTGGGATCAACACCTACTGTTGGGTGAATTTTCTTACATTAATAGTTTTCACTACAGTATTCAGATGGATCCTTATGAATCCCTATATTGAATTAATTTCAGAACTCTAACTTATTGGGATCCTGTTGGGGAAAGAAATCTATTAGGACCTAATATTATTGATGAAATGATAGAAAAGGTTAGATCTATTCAACAACATATAAGAGAAGATTAGAGTCGACAAAAACTTTATGCTCACAAACAAAGAAAGGACCAAGAGTTTGAAGTGGGTGACATGGTGTTTTTATCAATATCTCCCTCGAAGAGAGTAATGATATTTTGAAAGAAGTTAAAGGTGAACCATAGGTATATTAGTCCTTTTGAAATTATGGATCTTGTTGGGAGGGTTTCTTACCAATTGGTTCTTCCACCAAATCTCTCTTTAGTTCATGATGTGTTCCATGTATCTCTCATGAAATAGTAAGTACCTGAAATTTCACTTGTACTAAACTCAAAAGTTTTTGCTGGAAAAATGTATTTCTTATAAATTACAACTGATAGAGATTCTAGATTGTAGTGACAAAGATGTTTTAAATATGAAAAATTTCTTGGTTAATGTTCTATGGCAGAACCACTAATTAGAAGAAGCTACATGGGAACTTGAATTTTTGATGTGGGAGAGATATCCTAATCTATTTGTATCAAATTGTTGAATTTTGGGGGCAAAATTCAGTTTAAGGGGGGGATAATGTAACATCTGGACGTTTTTATGAAATATTTTCATTAAACAATTTTAATTATTTAATATCTTTCATTGTGCAAAATCGTGAGTTTAGATGAACCACAAGATAACCTTAGTATAAAATTACCATTATATCCTATCCATTAGGTTAGCAGCAATAAATATTAACAAATTTTGAAAATGTATGGTGAATTTATTGACTACCAATTAGTTATGTAAACTATAAATACATTATAAATTTTTATTTTTGTATTAATAAATTAATTGAATTACAATTGGTATATGAAATTCATTAAATATATTTTTTATATATTTAATACAATATTTTTTATTTTCATCCAATATATATTTTAGTTATAGGGAATAAATAAGTACTATTTGATGTATAAAAGACTATATTTTTCAAAAGGATAATTTTATGCTTTTTAATTGAGAACCCCTTTTAAATTAATATTTTTACACATTAATATATTTTATTGAAAAAATAAACATTTTTTTGGAATCGGGACATAAAAATTTACATTAGATGATTTTTTTTAAATTTTTCTAATAAAATTCAAGTTTTGTTGAATAGTAAAAAAACACAAAATTTTAATTAAATTTTGTTTCCTTGAAACAATTTATATTGTTAAATTATAATATTGAATGGTTTTAAGGTATAAATAGAATATATTTTTATCATTCAATATAATTTATTTCATTATTATTTATTTTACATTGAATTCAAATGTAAAAATATTTCAATATTTTGTAATGTTTTAACCTTTAAAACTCATTCGCACTTTTCGAAAATGGAAATAATTTTAAATTAAGTATTTTTTTTTATTTTGAAAATTTTAATTCATATTTGGAATCAGTATGTTCAAAATATTTTAATATCTTTATTTTATTTTTGGGCATCATGAATAGTAAATTTAGTAAGTTTCTTAATACGATAAAAGGGAAAATCAGGTAATTAAGTGTATGAATACTGTTATAAAATCACCCAAACACTTGTCTTAATATCCATTGATGAGTGTGTTTCAATGTAAGTCATCCTTGTACTGAGATTGTGTCCTTTGGAAGCCACTTCGATGAGATTAAGATATTTAATTTAATTTATTTAAATAAAAGTTAAATATGTCTCACTCAAATTTTAATAACTAAATAATTTTTTCTATAACGATATGAAGAATAAATATTTGATTATAAATATTCAATTGAAATATAAAATGTTTTTATTTATCATGTTAAATTAATTTTAATTTTTAGGAAATAAATTATTACCTTAAAGACTTATAAATTGATGATGTAAAGATAAATTAATCAATGAGAAATCAATAATTTCTTTACTAAAATGATAATAACAAGAAAAAGACCCAAAAAATTGAATAAATCTTATTTATCGAGGACATATTGAACATAAGAATCCAAGGGTAATGTTAGTGACCATTTGAATTCTTATTGAAGATATTGTGACACAGATATTATTTTCTTTAAAGTGATGTTAATGTTGTCACATTTATAATATAATAAGTAAAAAAATTTATATGTTGGATTTTCGAGAAGATAAATTCGACTAAAAATATTCTTATGAAATATATTAGATTTATATTTATCAAAGTATTTGTTAATTCAATATATAATTATATTAAACAATTACACAAAATTAATGTAGTAATTATTTTTTCAATGAGGGAACAAATAAATATTATGAACAATATTAAAAAAAATATAATTCAGGATTATTATTATTTAAAATTAATTTTACAGATGTCCTTGACAAATTAGAAATATAATAAATTAGTTTTCACTAAATTAACATGTTATATTAATATTTTTAGAACTTAATTAATTGAATATCATCAAAATTGACACTATTGATAGTTAATCAAATTAATGTTTTCTTAAATTATTTAAAATCAATAAAACATTTAAAAAATAAATTTTTATTATTATATTGTATAAAATGTTTTAATGTATGTATTTATGGTATAATTTACATAAAATAAGTAAATATTTCACCGTTTCAATATTTAAATACTTTTTACCCTAGTTAAAAATTAAATAGATTAACTACATATTAATTAAAATATTAAGGTTTAAATTGATTGAAAACTTGTAAAAAATTTATCGATTGATGTTACTACAACCCTATCTCATCTCATATTCTAAATTGGGAAATTTTTAAGTTTTTTCGGATGGAGTTTGATTCTATTTTAAATTAAAATTTTGGGAGATCCTAAAAGTGCCCCTCACCTCAATTATAAAATGGCACATCCTCCCTTATATCTCAACTTCACTTTGAGTCTTAAATCCCAACCATACCCTGCCCATTTATCTTCTTAGATTTATTAGTTACATTATAGATTTTTTTCTTCTTTAAATACCATCTCCAGTTCACTAAGAGGAGATTTAGAGGAAGCATGTTGAAGAGGAGATATTCTCATCTACAGATTATTTAAAACTTATTTCTTCTTCTATTTCATCTTAATGAGTTATTTAATTATAGAGTAATAACTAAAATATAAATTATTTACATATATTTTATAATAAGTATGAAACAACGATATTTCTTTTTTTATCCATCCTATAAAAAATGAAATCACCACGCGTGCGTATGTACAACTTACGGTCTCTATGTCGTGGTGTAATTTTTCCCCCACCTTAATTGGATGGGTACAATGAATGAAATAACAAATATATATCATTTTATAACATTATATTTATTCTGATATATTATACACTATCATATTTAATACCAACCAAGAACTATTCAAATGATACTCTCGTTCGTGCGTACATACGACCTACTGTTTCCACGATGCAATGCGATTCATTTGAAATGATCTTAATTAAATCATAATAATATAAATGAATTTTATGAATAAATATGATATATATTATACCAATATCATTTGGTAGATGATAAAACTATAACCTATGAAGAGGAACTTATCTGAGAAAACATGTGTAAGAAAATAAAGAAGTTAATGCTCAATGGATGAGTAATAATGTTAATAACAAAAGGATGATAATATGATCATATATGATATCATATAAATAAATTTTATTCTTAAAAAATTCAATGAAATTATTGAAACCATTATATAGGATGTCCAAGTACATACAAAGGAAATCAGACTTCATGTAATGGATAATTTGGAAATCTCTTTATTATCTGAGATTGTGTATTCATAAGTATTTGATGGGGTATATTTATCATCCACATCCATATTTCCTATATACATATTAAAAATATTACTTCTATCCTTATAAATGTTTTTAATGTCAATTTTAACAATTGCTAATATTTTATTAAACGGTATTAAAGGTATCTTTTTTTGTTATTTGATATGAGGTACTTTTTGACTTTTCCAGCAAAAGTATGATGAGAATGTTTTTTAACTTATATGGAAAGAACATATTTTTAGGTCTTCATATAAGATTATTTACAGGAATATTAATCTACATGATTTCATGTTTGTTTCCAAATAAATTTATTTCCTTCAAAATTGTGTGACATTTTGAGAAAAGAATCATTTTTAAAGAATAAATGATATTTTCTACAAGAATTAATTTCAAGTGTTGTATCAAAACTAATTTTCATCTAAGATGAAATTATAATTCCAATGGTTTGATTTTGTTTAAAATGATATTCTATTTAGGAAATCCAAATGTTTTATATGGATTATGTTATAATGGAATGATGTTTAAGAAACCCATTTTAACCCTTATGTTATGTTATGATGATTGATTTATGTTTTTGTGGCACATGTAATAATAATTTCATTATGAGATGGGTCTGACCTATATATCCCTACAATTAATTGGGTTAAAATTTATATCTCATGAGATAGACATGGATGGAATTGGAAATGATATCGGTTTAGTAATTCAAGACTGGATTGAGGAGTGAAATCAGTTCGGTAATGGACTTTGTCCCCTAGGATGGTATGGGCAATGAACCTTGACTAATATGAAATCATTTTCTATTATTATATTCATGACATAAAACTTCTATTATTTTATTATAAATTTAGGGATTATATTCATTGATTCTTATGAACTTTCATGATTTATCCCATGGCATGATATCATGATCATTTATATGTAGGATAAGATTTTCAAAAGTTATGTTATTTTGTCTTATTATTATGATAAGATTGATATCTCCCTTGTTTACCCTTACTAAGAACGTGAGATCACCCTCTCATATGTTTCATTTAACATGGTAACGAAGAAGGGTATTAAGTAAGATATGTTAAAAAGTAGTCTAGTTATGATGAAATAATTGAGAGACAATGAAGATAACTAATGAACTAGTTGTTTATGTTTCTTAGTTTCTAAAGACACTATAGCTACATGGTCCTGCCATGGATTTGTTTTATTTTGTAATAAATATTCTTAAAATTTAAAGTAATATCAATTTATGTAAAGTATGGGTAATTATACCAAAATTTTTCCAATGTTCTTTAATATATTTTTCTTGAGATAAGACAATGTACTTCTTCTTTTCAGAGATCTATGTACCTAGAAAGTATTTAATTGCTCTTAGAATGGAAATCTCAAAAACACATTTTATTTCCAAATAATAATCATTACATGATTTTCATCACTTTAAGAAATATAAAGTACATTCAACATAAATAATTATAATGAGAGAAACCTCTTGACAGTATTTTATATATAGGTTACTATCAAGTCTTCTTTTCATGAATTTAAACATTCCCAAGAAAGTGTCTAAGATAGAATACCAGGATCTAAATAATTTCTTAAACCCATATAAATCATTCTTAAACATGAAAACATAACATTCATCTTTTCCAAGCATGAATTCACACAATTTTCCAATATAAACCTCTATATATTTCTCTTAATTAATAAAATATAACTTGAAATCCATATATAAAATTGTATATCTTTATTTAACAATGATAGTAAGAAAGAATCTTATAGATTTGAATCATTACATTGTAGAAAATATCCCGTTAAATTCAATTCCTTCTTTTTTTGAGTAAACTTTAAAACAATATATTCATTAGTTAATATCACTTCACCTTTTTCATTTAACTTTTTTTGTAACACCAATTTTTTACTAATAAAATTATTATTATTTGGTTTTAGAGAAAGTATTAAAGTATCTTTTTTCTTAATATAGTATATATCTTCATTCATATAATTAATACTCTCTTGATTCAATAAAACTTAATTAACCACCAATCCAAATATAAGTTTTTATTAATCCACTTTAAGGACAAGTGGGAAACCAAAGTTCAAAAAACAAGGACCCACTACATATAGAAAGAGCTCAAAAAATGATTAAACACAATGTTAATATTATTTGATTCAGACAATCTATATAATTTCTAGTGAAGAGTACTAACCTGGTAATCTAGATCCCCACTGATAAGTTCTTCAAGGTGAGTAACCATTCTATCTATTTTCTGAAATAATTACTTTGAGTTTTTTGAGTTGGTTGAAATCTTGTGCCAAGATTTTGCCTTCCTTGTCTATCCATGATTCTTACTCCTCGGTGACACCTAAAATTATTTTGGATTAAAATTTTGTTAGTGATCTATAAATTATTATCCTTCTAAATGATTTATCAGACTAGGATGTGATGATCAAAACAATTCCTCATCACTTTAGATATCTGTTTTATATTTTTCATCTCAAGTAGCTTCAATATCATTATAATAATTAACAACATAGTCACATTGTTCAACTATAACCACATTATCTTTATTTCCTTAAACATTTAAAATCATATGTGAAACATTATTATCAAAATGTTGAATAATTTGAACATATACAAATTAAAAATTAATTCTTATTTTATTTTTATAGAATATGTATTCTATAACATTAAGAGGGTGTCCTAGAAAGTTTCCATCAACTCCTATCTAATCAAACATCCCAAGATTATCACCCTTTACTTTTATAATGTATGTACTTTCGAAAACACTTAGTTATTTTAAAAAATAGGTTTCATTATAATGTATCTTTTAAAGAGTCACATTTTATTTCATACTATAGAAACATGAATTCTAAATATGTACCTCTTCCTTGATCTCCTTCCTCTAAAAATATTGAGAAGTATCATGTTCAAACAGTATTATTCATTATATCTCAACAAAACATTTGATTCTTCATTCAAAAATACTTTTACACAATAGTGAATATTGTTTACTAGACTTATAATACCATGTTTTTTATGATATTATATAAACATAACACTTGTATATTTTCCACCACTATCAATTAGAATTCTCTTTACATAATATCCACAATATGTTTCATACTTATCTTGGAACTAGTAATCATTTTTTGATCCTTTAAATTGGGTTTCAAAAGCATTGAACATTTAAGTCTAGTAAAGTCATTAGTAAAATAAATAAATTACATATCTTCATTTTTTCACTTCTTACTCATGGGGACAGAAATTTTAGAATAAATTTTATCTATGTGAAAATTGAAATGTATATCATCTTTATTATGAAATGTGTTTGTAATGTTCTCTTTCTGGTATATGGAATAAAAAAAATTTCTTCTTCTTACCATTTAGGGAATTTCAAGAATTATTTTAATTTTTTTTATCTTTCTTATTCTCCTCTAACATATTTTCCCCATCCTTTTTTACCATATCTTATTTTTTTCAATCATGCTTAGTTAGCATGAGCTATATGCATCACTGACATGGAACATGTTTCCCTTGGGTTGTTGTATTTTTTTAATAAATTTCCATTATTTAGTTCATTCAATAATATAGGAACATTAAAAAATAAACATTGATTCTTTTATCACAATGCTTTGAAACACTCATCAAATCTTGTTTCATCTCATAAATAAACAACACACTTTTATATTTTCACTCTTCTTCCACAATGACAGTGAATCCAAAAAAAATTGATTTGGAGTGAATAATCTTCAGAAAAATTCACTTTTACTTTTTTTAATTAATTCAAATTATTCTAGAACTTAAAATATTATATAATATGTGAAAAAAAAATAATTTTAAAATATCTAAATTAGTTATACTTTTGTATATTTGAGAGAAGTCTCAATAAGTGTGTATTATTTTTTTGACATTTTTACATTTTATAAAGATTTGGAGTATTATTTTATAAAACTTTTTATTCTAGTAAAATAAAATACATCATTTTTAAGGTGTTCAAGATGGCCATATCTTTTAAAAATAGATTCCAAGGGTCAGAATATTTTTTCAAATTTTAAACTAACTTTCTCAGGTTGTCTTGTTTGAGTGGGTTGAATCCCCATTAAAAAATGTTTCTAATTTCTCCTAGATTCATTATATATTTTCTGATTAAACCAACACATATTGTTTCATATTCATAAAGCCTCTATAATACCAATAGTAGTAACATAAAACACATTTTTCTTTGTAAATAACATAGTCCCCGATGTTGTATACCTTCTTTTAATCTAAATTTTTACCTTACACTTTGGAATTTCATTTCTTGACAAAGATTTTGTTTACTTATTATATTTTATTTTTCATATTAGATTTAATATATTCCTCAATAGAATCATTAGCAGTTTTTTTTCTTCAAATTTTCAATCCTCATAAACTTCAAGTTTTTTGAATCTACTTATTTTCACTATATACAATGCCTTCTTAAATTTAATTTTCTTCAACACATCATCATTCCTATTATTGGCCTTTGAGGATTGTTTTTTTGATCCTCCTACAATTTTAAATTCCTAGAAATGTAACAAAAAAATACAAATGAGTTATTGAAATTTATAATTCCATTATCAGTGTAACAAGTTTTTGTTGAAAAATATATAATTCTTACTCCTTCACCTTAAACTATTTTCCAATAATGAATTTTAGGTTTTTTTTCATCAAGAAACTTCTTCAAATAATAAATAACTATTATAAATATGTATTTTTCTTTAAGAAAAGATTCTAAATTTTTTTCTATGATATTTTCAATCTTCAAATTTTTTTCTCGTTTTCAAGTCTTAATTGTTTTTGAAAGAAATCCCTCCAGCTCTATCTTGATAAAATTATCCATCTAAGTCTCTTCTTGTTTATATTTAGAGATACTACCTTCACCATTGGTGAAATTTTAATTATTATCTTTTATAATGAGAAGTTTCATAGAAGCATCATAACTATGGTTATCATCATCTTCTTTACTATCATCACCTTCCTTATACATAGACAAAATATTTCTATTTTTTATTTAATGAAATTCATATTCATTCCCTGAAAATGTTATTTTCACCTGTATTCCAGGTTACTAAGGGATTATCACTACTACAATAATGAGTTTACATAGTGCCTATATATAGAAATGCTAAAAAAGCACAAATAAAAGGGGGACCTTTATCAGTGCTGAAAAAAGCTGATAAAATTAACATTAAACAACACTAAAATAAGAACTATAAAAAATACCCCTTTATTAGGGCTTTTTAGTTCTTATAAAGGTTCCCCCTCTATCATCATTTTTAGCAATGTTAAAATTACCCCATATATAGGAATTTTTCAGAAGTTGTGACAAGAACCACCCATTATCAGTAATTTTTTATTTGCGTGGATGAAGTATTTATTTTCAGGAAATTTATTGTTCATTAATATATAAATATACTTATAATGAAATATTTATAGTATATATTTTTTAAATATGTCTAAGGTAAGGCCAAATAGGCATTTACACATAATATATAATATATTAAGTTAAAATGACTTATAAAATAATTTAAAAATATTTTTTGTTAATATATTTCTAAATATTACTGATTAATAATCATTTAATATTAATTTGGAGATAAAAAAATAAAAAAAATTAATTAAAGATATAAAATAAGCTGAAAACAAAAGTCAAACATCCAAATAACATAAATTTTGATCTCGATGTCTATTTGGGATCTACCCCATATCAAATCAGATATTATGATGAGCTCTACCCCTTGGTGACTAAGGGGACCTAGGTGGCATTTTTGAGGCAATAAATGCTCTGAAGCACTACGAAAATGAGTTTTTAGTCAGTGTACCCCATTTTTTTAAATTTAATGGTTTCTTATCCTCATTTAATAGGGTATTATCACACTTATTCTTGTAGAGATTCATTTTATTTTAAAATTATTATAATCATAAGGTTATTATGACGTTCAAATTTTCTCATTTTTTATAATGGACTATTATTTATAATTAACTATATATAGATATACACATATTTTTATATATTTGCAGACAAAAATTAAACTTTATAAACAAATATTTAAACATATTTACATATAAAATATATTTATAAATATATAAACCATATCTAAATATAAAATAATATCTATTTTATTTTAAATAAAAATATATGAACCTCTATATACCTATTTAAGGTGTGGGTGTGTGTGTATTTGTGTGTGTTTGTATTAACAAAAAAATATATATTGTCTATATATTATAATATTTGTATATACATATTAATATGTAATATTTGAAAATATATATAACTATATGTAAATATATATAAATATGTATAATTACACTTATAAAAATACATATAATATATATATGTGTGTGTGTGTGTGTTGTATATATGTATGTGTGTAAGTACTTATTTATAAGCACACACTCAAAAACATATTTTATAAATGTATTTGAAACTGATATTAAATATATATATATATATTGATATAAAAATAAATATACAGATAAAAAATATAACTAAATATATATAAATAAGTGGATATAAATATATATTAATATACAAATAAATGTATAAATATAACTAACTATATATAAGTGTGTATATTAATATACATAATAATATATGAATAAATATATAAATATATAAATATAACTATATATATATTAATATATTTATATATATATATTAATATACAAATATATATATATATTAATATTTACATATATTAATATAGATAAATATATATATAAATATAAATATATATTAATATAGAAATAAATATAACTATTTATATAAATAAATAGATATATCATAAAACAGAGAACAAAACCATATGGATGAGTTGTAATAGTGCATGCCTGCAAGGAAGATGTCTCATGTTCAAATCCAAGAGGAGGTAAGGGTGCACAAGTGGGTGAAGGGGGGATAATAACACTGTTAAGGGGGGGGGGGGGCACTATTAAAGGGTGGGGGAAGGGGTGAACCTAACACCATTAAAAGGGGATCGTAGAACTTATAAAAATGGTGGTATCTGAATTTCATTTTTAATAATCTCTGTTTTTTTTTCTTTTAAAAAAATTATTTTTTGACATTTATCAGCTCTTTTATATTAGTGTTGAAAAAGGACCCTTTTATTAGTGCTAAAAATGCACTATCAAATGATGCCTTTTAGCAATGCTTTTTAGCTCGGATAAAAGAGTCCTTTATCATCTCTCTTTTAGCATGAATAAAAGGCACCCCCTTTTAATAGTTCTTAGATTAACAATACTTTTTTACACTAATAAATGAAATTTCTATCACTTTTAATAGCCATATATGTTGTAGTGAATCTTTAATTTCAATCATTTTCATTAGTATCATAATTTTCCTTGCATCATGGATGTTTTTTAGAAAAAATTCTAATATCTTTATAATCAAATCACTTTAGAGGTAATTTTCCTTTGTAATTTCATGCTCCTATATCCAGGGTTTTTGTAAAAAAAAATTCATCCAATTTTTTACTAACATTTCCTTAGGTTTTTGAGTCACTAGATTCTTCCACATTTTCATCATTTATCGTTTTTATTTTCTTGGATTCCTTGATAGATATTTCATGATAAAAGTTATCCTTATTTTTGATGATTTTTTCTCTTCTAATTTCATTACAGATGAGTGTTCTATGTAGATCATCAAAATAATGAGTTTTAGGATCTCTATATTCTATGGGTAAAACTATTGAATCATATTTATCATGATGAATCCATAAAATATTCTCAATAATGGTTTACTCTTGTAACATATCCCCAAAATATTTTATAGTGAAAAGAATATCATTTACCATAGTAATGAAGTCACCCAAAGATTCATTATCACCTATCTTATGGTCTTCATACTTCAATCTCTATATTTTTAATTTTTCATTATTCACATTAGAATATCATTCATATATATTATTCAACATATCATATATTAATTTATTATTCTAAATTCTTTAACTCTAAAACAATTACTTTAAGAGAGTGAGGAAATAATATAATCTATGGCTCACCCATCAGTTTATTTGTTTTTATTATTGGAAACCATTAATAAAACTCATTTATAAAATAGAGGGAAACTATCTATAACACAAAACAGAACATCATCACAAATGGAAATAAGATAAGGAAACATTCTATCTTTCCAAACATGATATTTCTTCCCATTAAATAGTATAATTCAATTATTATTCATAGAGTTATGAATATAGATATAAACATATCTTATCTACAAACTTCACAAAGTATCAATAAAAGTAAATATTTATCTAATACAACTTGAAAGGAATAATCCAGATATATGTGATAAATGAGATGGGTATAAGTTAAATCAGCGATCTTTTCTTTTTATAATTTATTTATTATGGAAAAAAATTCATCCTATTAAATAGATATTACTTTTCTGAAAACAAGCACAGAAGCAGAACAACAAGAACACACTAATTTACATGATTAATTACTCAGTAAGAGTAGATATTCCTTATTATAGTTTAGAAATAATATAATTCCACAAAATCCACTTAAAAATAATCATTTATATATGGTTACAAAAACTAAGGAACATCCTTACACTTGCATTGAACTATAATAAATTAAAATTTTATATGCTCCTCGCACAGGTGACTAATGAAATAAATATTTTTCTAATGGTTGTAATTTCTTAACCAATAGTCATCAGTATATTGTCACTATACTACATGATATGTCCCAATATTTTATCTTACTTTAGGTACTTATTCATCAATTTCTTTCCCTACAACAGGAAATATATTTCTTCTTATAATTTAGTATAATATTTTACATCTTACCACCAGTCCATGTAGTATAATTTTTAAGGTCTTCCATCTGGTTAACTCTATCTAGTGGCTTATAAAGTTAGATATAATTTATTATAGATTGTTCATCTAATCAACTTGGAATATTTTCTATCTGATTACTTGATATAAAAACTCTATTTAGTTAATATTTATATGATGCCTCTGATCATGACTCTATAACTGGTATCAATTTCTTATTCTACCAAGATATTCCTTATTTCAAAACTCATCCTACTCAAACTTTGGGTTTTCACTAATCATCTAGTATTTCTGTTTGATACTATTTCTAGAGAACTTTTACTTTTGACAGGTGTTAATAATATTCATATGGAATGATCATACACCCCTTTATATAGGTTATATTATAACAGAAAAAGTGGGACCTCAAATTTTTTTCCCTCTCAACAAAAAAGTCAAATATCAAAACTACCACACATCACAATTCATTAGAAAATTATCAAATCCCTAGAATGGTTAGGAAGATTTATACAAACTCAAGTTCCTAAGTTCATTAATTAAATATATCAACCTCAGCTTTAAAGATCTTCTTCAGTATTACAAAAAACATTTTAATTAAAAAAAATTGATTTCTCAATTGTAAATATTCATTTATGATATCTTTATGAATGTTTTTTAAAGACCATCGAACTGGTAAAATATTATACTAATCAATAATCTGGTGAAACATTGTATCTAAACTTTTATGTGATAATACTCTATCTGATTATCTATATACATATTTGTTGGAATTTCCCAAAATATTTCTCATAGAAATTTCATCAACTGATGTGTTACATCAAAATACTTAAAACATTTCATTTAAATTGAAAACTAAGAAACATTAAATGTATATAAAAAAATATGTCCCATAACTTCATCCAAAAATTATCTATCCAATGACATGAAGACTTGAGTCTTTTCAGCCTTTATCAAATTCACTTTTCAAATACATATATATATATACAATTGAAATTTTAAAAAGAAAAGACCCTTAAAAATCCAATAAGGTTCATCAGATAGTATTTAACCAATGACATAATGATATATCATCCAATGATCCTTGTTAGATAATACTCCCCAATAACATCCCTTTGAATTTTGACATATTTCATTTGATAAGAAATATTTAAAAAATATTATCTGATATAACATATTATATTTTCATGTAAATTTGCACATAATATGAAAATAGGGTGAAACCTCTATATAGAATTACCTATAACCCTTATATAGTACATAACTTCATACATATGTTACATCAAAAAATAAAAAAAATACTCTTCCAAACCTCTGATTGAAAGACTATGTGTGGTAAAAATCTATAGAATATCATAGTATGAACATTGTATATACCAAAAAAAAATTTCCCAATTTTTCTTTGGTTGGTTCATGAGGTATTTTAAAAATCATGATGTTAGAAAAATTAATAACAATAAATAATCTCATAATTTACACTTCATTGAACACTCTTTCAGTTGATCCATGTATAAAAGATGAGATAAAGTTTAAGAAAATAACTATAACCAATCATCTTAGTTTGGTAACTTCTATATGAATGACTCATTCCTGTATCCTCATTTTGATCTTCACTATATATACAGATTTTTTGGAAAACATTATAAATTGATGTGATTTAAGTTAATAAAACAAAAGAAAATACTTTGATTTCACCTTATTTACGAAAAAAATAACAACTCCCTAATATCTTCCATCTTCTTCAAAAATAATACAAAAATTCTTGGAGGCAAAAAAATATATAGTGGTGTAAAGTCCTAATCTAAAATATCCATGTATTTCATTACTATCTTAGAGAATAACAAGGGATATCTAACCCTATTTCAATTGGCATTTGGCCACAAAGAAAGAGACGACATATTAATGGATGAACCATCAATGATAATTGAATCATAGTTTATTTTTTTACATACTATTAGTGTCATATTTTATGTTTTCCTTTTAGAAAACCAATAATATAGTGGAAATTAGTTTCCAGAACAAACAAATGGTTTTCCAGATGTGAGGATTATATAATTACTAGGTGTAATGATTTGATGCCATTAAGGGGACATGTTTATGAGAATTTGAATATTTTTTATCCATTTTAGGAAAAAGGATATACCTTATAAATATATGCATTATCATAGATATATTTTGGTTTCAAATGTTTAATATAGACAAATGGGGTCAGTTGGTACAATATGTAGTTTGACTCACACACTCAGTACATTAATGTTTATTTACTAATGCTATTATATAATGGAGATTATGATCACATGGTGTGTTTTTGGAAGCCATATGATATTAATCTTCAAGTGTTTATGGAATTAAGTTAGTGATATGTACATCATTGAACTTTTTTAAAAAAACAATTGTTTCAGATAAAAAGTTTGAACTCAGTTGGATTAGATAAATTTTCAACGACTAATTTCGATATGATAAATCTTCCCCACATAAATCGTTTTATAGAGTGAAACTAGAAAGATGAAAATTTTCTAAGATTAAAAAAAATAAAAATATATAATTAATTTACTCAATATGTGGAATTAATGATGAGGTGAAAAAATGGATTTAAATTTATTTTTAAATGGGAAAATAATTTATTCAATAAGTTGTGGAAATCTAATATTGGTTTTAAGAAGTTATTCTCATCCCAGAGTTCAAGAGATGAAGTTATTTTTTAAATCCAAATATTTTTATTTTTTAATTTTAAATGATTAAAAATTAAATAATTTTAAATGTTAATTAGTGGTATTAAGTGGTATGTGAAGAGGTTGGGAGACCTAAATATTAAATGGGAAGTGAAATAATTTCATAAAAATACAAAGAAAAAACTCCCTAAATCTATTTTTAGAAGTGGTTGAGATTTTTCCCCAAAAATATAAATTTATGGAGAATGTTGAGAATATCAAAAGTAATTTTTGGGTTTAGAAAGTGGTATTAGAGTATAGGATATCCCCTATGGAATTTTAATTGAAGGGGGGGGGTTATTAAATGTAAAATTTGAATAAAAATAACTCTTTATTGATAAATAAATCCATATATTTTATTATAATAACTTAATGTTTCATTGTTGTAAATTATTTATTATAGTATTCTAAATAATATCCCAATTTCTAGATTGTTTAATCATGGGGGTTTTATATTATTTTTTTTGAAAATATGTGATAAAATTGTTTAATTCATTGTCTATTGAATTTATTGATGGAACATATAAATATCATACATTGTATGTATTTATTTGGAAGTTTTTTAAGTTATTTTAGTATTATAAATGTTTTCAAATATGTGTAAAGATTGTTAAAAATAGATGTTATACAGGAAGAGTATCTAATTGGATATGTTAAAATTATTTAAATGAAAGTTCAAATGTTGTGGAAGAGAATATAAAGATGTTTTAAAATGTATAGAGGAATGTTTGATGGTTTTTTGAAGTTAATGATGATTTATATAGTGTTTTAAAAATTAGATGTTTTGAAGTAATTTTATTTGGGTTATTTGGAACAAATTTAGGTGTTTTGGGAGTTCTAAAAAATAATGATAAAATTAGTTAATTATGGAACATTCACTGTATATGTACAAGTAAGTGTAGTGTTGGGAGAAGACTTTGAAATTAATATAAGAATTATGAATACATAAAATTCATCCATTGTATATGTAAAATTATAAAATTTCATCTCTCATAAAAATAATAAAAGTCATAAAAGGTAAAAGTGTGTAACTATCCATGTATATGATAGAGTGTATTGGGATTCTGAAAAATGGAAAAGATAGATACACATGTTTTTTCTGAAGGCATGGAAATCATAATGTTTCTATATGTAATATATTCCGTGGAGTTCATAGTAAAATTTTGACATGGCATGGAATACATACTTTTCCCATCTATATGTGTAATATTTTTTAATTAAATGTAAGGTTTTCTTATTGTGATAAATAAATAAATCCAATAAAGACATTGAATTAATATGATATTTTACATATGTAAGAAATTCTATGAAGTGAAAATCAAGAAAATTATTAGGGAATATAATCCTATATTCATATGAGTGGTTGGGATGAGGAGGATGATACATAAAAGTTCCATATTGAAGAAATTATGAAATTTTTAAAGATAGGTCATACCATGAAAATAAGGTCCATGTCTTGAAGACATGATATATAAACTTATATGAATGATCAATTAAACTGATAGATCAAGAATTATATTTTTTAAACCTATATATAGTGAAATTATATATTGATATAGGCCACTCCATATAAATATATATATTAGATATGAATTGAGAAGAACATTCATGTCATACTGTGGAACACAACTTTTTTTGAAAGGATCCCTATACCAAAATATGTATAAAATCATTAGAATTATGGATTCATTATATTATGATGTTCTTTATCAATCATAAAATATGATTGATCATGCTCACATCCTGATATTAATTTACACTCTATGAGTATTTATAAATTATTTTCAATTATACTAACTATTTATAGATACCCAAAACGTGGTGGAGGATCACGTCATAATAGATTTTTGGAAGAATGAAAAGAAATGATTTTGTGTTGAGATAATACTATGATTTTTGGTTGTGAGAATAGTTTTAAATGATGATCTATAAAAGAATAATTTATCACACCATGACATATACATTAATACCTTAATAGGTTTATGATAAATAAGAGTTTGAATAATTTTTTATAATATTCACTATAATTAAATAAAAGGTCATAAGAAGAATTTATAGATTTGATTGTTAGTTGATCGCCACACTATAAAGAAGGGTATCCTTCGCTAACTATGATAAAGGATAAAATAATTCCATGAGGTATGGAGAAATATATTGAATTTGTTTATTCTATGTTATCTGGTAGTTTTAGTTATTAATTAAAAGGTGAATATATAGATCTAGATTTTAGTAGTTGAGTTAGTTTGATTGGAACTTAATGACCAAAAAATATATTATATTCCCAGTCTGATTGTGGAGAGTTAAGAAATTATAAATTGATGAAAACCCCCGGATCAAATGATCAGATTCATGAATGTTATATATAAACTTCTCATATTAAATATGAAAAATGAAAGATTATTGAATATCTATATTTCATGAGAAAGGGAGAAAATTCTAGGAAGAAGTCTACGGATATATCTTGTTCATTCAAGAGAGACTTATTCGGAGAGGAATAAAAATAAATTATATTATAGTATGAGACAGTAGAAGAGGATAGAGTGCAACATGATAATTCTTATTTATAATTATCATCCTCTGGAGAAAAAGTGTTTCTAAAATGTATTATTAAAGACAAATACATAACCATTAAATTTATGTGTTGGTCTTATTAGAAATCAGAGTATTATAAAATAAGTTAATGTAGAGTTTAAAGGAATATCAAATATGGAGCTATGATGTGAGTGGTGTATGATATTTTATATGGAAATATATTGGTGTCAATAAACTATTGAAGAAAACCCTCAAGTTTATAAATTCAAAAAACATTCAATGAAGAAGTGTGTAGAGGATAAGAAGAGAGAGTGACCCAAATATTTTTTATCATCCTTTATAAAACCAATAATGTAAGTGTTTCTTAGCATGGAGTAACTATGACTAAAAATCACACATCCATCAAGATGAAGTATTTTGGATTCTATTACTCAAAAAAATTATTGTTTCTATTGTCATTAGATTATACCTTAGTGGTGAAATAAGTAAACTACCTTTGTTATGGGCATACTTTAAATTCTGCATTTGTGTTTATTATTCATCATGATTAGTGTGATACAATTTGATAATGAACAAGTTAATGCAAACATGGGAACAAGATCCAAATAGAAAAGAGGACTTAGATAATACAAAGAATTATAATTAGTTTGCACCCTAATTCACCCACCTCTCTGGGTAATATATGTCAACCTTGAAACAAATTATTTCATTTTCAATAATTTAACCATTTAACTCTCATTTTTATATCATTTTGACCTTGTAAAGAATTAGTTGGATTAAAAAATTAGTTTCTAGAATGTTTTATAATTTATTATATTTTTTAAAGTACTTTCTCAGTGCTAGAATTTGATTTTAATATTTATAAATGTAATATTTTTCTAAAATAATAAATTTTAATTCCCTCAAATTTTTATTTAAGTTATTAAATTATTTTTATATCAATGTAAAATTTTAAATTATGCTGAATATGCATAACATATTAAAAAATTCATTATGAAAATCCAAGTTTTTATAAATTATTAAAAATAACCATTAACTTATTCTAACAAGATGATTTTGAATTTGAAATTGATTTTTTATATAGTTATATAATTACAATAAATTTAATTATCTATTTCAAATTTTAAATACTTTATAAATTTTTTTTGGGTAAAATATTGTAGTGGAACCATTAAACAAATTATTTTGTATTTTATTATATAATTCACCTATAATAATGCATTACTATAATGTTTTATATAATAATTTTTAATTATTTACTTTAAATTTATTCTTATAATAGTTAAATTAATATTTAATTAGACCTAACTCTATTCTAACTAGAACATTAATATTATAATGACCTAGTTGTAGAAATTGTTATACACCATTCTAACAATCAAGCAATGTCTAGATAACAATCACCTCAAAGACTATATATCCTTATAAGTTTCTTATAAATTCACCTTAATCTAATTTCTAATATCAGAATTCTTATTTTGTTAGTTTCAAAAAAATATCTATTTCATGGATTATGTTATTTTTTTTAATATTATTGTATCTTGTAGTATTTTTATTTACCTGACACTATGTCATAGTGGAGCTCTAACTTCTATTGTTTCCAGTCATATTGATTTTTTTATATTTTTAGTTTAAAAAATTATGGTGAATTTACCTCTCATTTTCATTTTATTTTTTTATTATGAAGTAGTAAAATATTTTTTTTCTTATGTAGTGTATAATTTTTATTTATATTGAAATTTTATACATGATCATGTTATAATGAAACAAATAATAATTTAACAACACACCTATTAGTTATGGGGAAGAATATAAAACCCAAAAAAAATGTTATCATAAAATAACTTATATAAATTAATATGTTGAGTAGAAAATAATTTTTACTTCTCTTAAAAATATCATTGATTAAATTTTAAAATATCATATCTAATCATATTATAATTACTAACTAATTGAAAAACTCTTCTAATCAACTCAAAAATTTATTTAAAAAATTTCTAAAGTGCTTCATTTAAAATTCCTTTGATATTTTCATAGGAAATTACTAAAATTACTCTATCAATATCTCTTTGATACGTCTTTATGAAATGCTATTGTCAAGAAATACAACATTACATTGTTTTATATATCATGTTTCATGGGTTCTTGGATATTTACTAGAAGAAACATCATAGTTTTGAAGATAATTCAATATCCCCAACAATGAAATGGGTTCTTTAATCTTATTAATTAGATTTGTTACCAATTTAAAAAGATTCCAAATTTATTAAAATCTTATTAAATAACATGAAATAAAATTGAATGTATTCTATGAATTATTTGAATATAATTTTTGTTGGGAACTAGTTGAAAGAGATGATATTAAAAAAATTACTTTTATTTAGTGCTAATTTTAGATTCACAAAAAATTCAAAATACTTGAAACAATGATTTCTCAATGAGAAATAATTTACACCACATGACTATATTGAGTAATGTTTTTGAGAAATATCCATCCATTTATGATAAATATTTTTTAGAATATGATGTTTTATCAATCTCACCTTAAAACAAGCATTCAATTTAATTGACAAATGAAACTTATTTATATTATTTTTAATATTATCTTTCTCAACATAATATAACATTTGGGTACACAAATTTTCAATAAAAAACATAGAATATAATTTAAAAATATCTTATAATATGACTCTCTCATTATTTATCATGAGTTTAAAAATAATTATTTATCTCATCAAAATGAATTTTCCCCTTCCCCCATTAATACATAATCCAAAGTATTATATATGAAAGGGTATTATTGTAATGTACTAGAGCCTAGTAGACTATAGTTGGTTGTAATTTTTTACATTGTCACTAGGTATAATAGATATCATCCTAAAGGACTTAATAATTCAGTAGTCTTAGAAAATTAGATACATACTTAAATTTAAAATTACTTTTAAAAATATGAAATAAAATAAAATGTTTTCTTTGAGGAAACCATTAATTATTTTAGTTTAAAAATTCATATAAAGAATAATATATTTAATGTAATCCTAGGTAAAATAAACATATAAAATGTGTTAGTTCAAATTATCAGTAAGGGTATGCATACAATGGAATCTAAATAAGGCATGAATAACTTGGAAAGAATAAATTCTGATCAAATTATGTATATAAGTAATAAAATTATCTTGAATCATACCCACTAATATCATAAGTTTTAAATTAATAACTAGGGATAAATAAATTATCAAATAATGATACAATTAATAACATCATACATCTAAAAAATACCATCAAGCTGTCAACCAAGACATCTGATAATACCATGAAGGCGTTGTTCTAAGACATCTAAATAAATGGTAATGCATCATCCAAAACCCAAGATAGTTTGTCTCTTGTGACCAATGAATTAATATATGTATATATAATGTACTTACCATCACATAATATGTCCAATAAACTATATAATATTAATAAAAAACAACAAACTCAACATACCTTGATGAAAATCAATAATTGTCTGTATTGGAAGAACATGTCATATGAAATATCAATACTTTCCCAATAAAAATAATCATAAAACATCCAAATAAATATGATTAATTTTATAATTGTAGTACATTATCATCATAATACTCATAAAATTATGCTTACATAGATGATAATATATTAAATAGATTATTGGAATAGTTCTTTAGGAAAATGCCTTTTTTTCATTGAAAATCACTTAAAAAACTGCACAAATGTGAAGAAAAAAATAATATTTGAAAATAAAAATGTAATAATATAAGTTAAGAATAAAATAAATTATTAAACATGATTTAATACAAATAAATTCATTTAATATAAGATTAAAAAACATTACGTCCATATTTTTTTCAACAAATTTACAAACTTAATCGTTAAAAACGTTAGAAATATTCATTTCAGATTATTTTTTTAAAGGAAAAACATGGGTAAAAATTTCCTTAAACCCACATAATTTAATATCAATAAAATTAAATCCTTTTTAGATAACATGGACATTTGATATAAATATTCCATAGTTTTGACTTGAAAATAAACAATCCAGAATTGTGATGAGATCGGGAAAAAACCTATACTACTTGGGTTTCTTTTGAATTGTAAGCCCCATGAAATAAATAACATCAAATTAAACTTTTAATAAATTTATAAAAGTATATTAATTCTATAATATATAAAATGTTTCAGTATATACATTACACAAAATAAATAAGGGGTGAATATGGTATATGTATCATAGAAGTAAAAGTGAGATTAAAAACCCTTACCTCTAGATCGAATTACATAATACATGTTGAAAACTATTATATAATAAATATAAATTTATTATAAATATATCACAGAATAATATTATCATATATTAGTTATTATAATTTATTATCACCCATTTTTAAACGATTCATTTTTAAAATCACTATTTTTGGTGGTAACTACTTCATTTTTCATGTATGATTTGTTTTGATTGTTTCAGTTGATTTACTTTTATGAAAGATAAATCATATTTATAATGTTATTAATTATAGAAATATCATATATTTTAATTATATAATCATTTATAGTAATAAAAAAAAATATAGATATAAAATGGTATAAACCTTTCATGGAGACTATATGTCATAGATATGCATGAATGTTGTATCCAATTTTAGATAAATGGGATAAAATAATCATAAATAATAAATAAATAACATATAATTATTATTATGTAAGATAAATTATATATATTAATCAAATAAATCTGCATTACAATCTAATTAAAATAAAAATGAAAAACAAATCACATCACCTCGTGGAGGAGGTTATATAAACGTACACATGAATGACATTATTGTTTCCCAATAGTTTGGAAGATAAGAAGGTAGGTATGATATTTTTATCAAAAAATTATAATTATTTTATACATATTATATATAAACATTAAACACATAATAATTCCCATGCATAAAATGTTGTGATGTAAAATTAATTGTATCCCTATATGGAGATGGTAAACCGTACGTACGGATGAGCTATACTTTTACTGCCCATTTGATGTAAAAGAGGGTTAATAATGTTAGTTTAATAATAAAAATAATATTTAAGTATTTATAGGATAAATATGTTACCATTTTATGATAAATATCATAGATTTAGAAGAGTTAAAAGTATAACTAAAATGAAAGTGATCAGTTAGAGTGATTACCTCTTATTTGAAAAAACTCCTTTAAATCACCTCTTACGGATATTAGGTTTGGAATTTTGGGATTAAAGAAAAACTAATAGTATGGATAATGAATTTTACAAGATAAATTTATAGTGTTTGGTAAGATATATGTATTAAATTAGGGTAAATAAGTGAGGGAGTATGTGCCATTTTATAATTGATGTGAAGGGATATTTTGAATTTTTATAAAATAATTAAATATAATAAGAATATTATAGATAAAAATGATTCAAATGGTCATTAATTTGATCGTAGTGTATTATATGGTTGGAATATAATCAAATAAATAACATTTTGATTGGTTTAAGTGTTTTTTAGTCATTACCATTTGGTATAACCCCTTCATTAACATATTTTAACATTAACAGTTATAACATATTTTCACCCTTAGAAGATTATAATTTTACATATAAGGTAAATATTAGACCAAAAATTGAAAAGAACTAAATTTAAGACTATATTATATCCTAATTTTACAAATTAACTATTTTTCTAATTTTTATATAATTTTATAAATTAATATAATTTTATAAAATATCATTATTATCAATTTTTATGCTATTAATTTAATTTGAATTGATATAAATCAATACAAAGTTAAATTTATAATATATTCAATTTAAACATAACTAATGTTTTATATAGATATATAAATTTTTTTCACACATTATCTAATTAAAATTATATCCCTTTTAATATTTGTTTAAAAAAATATTTTATTTTTTGTTAATTAAATAAATATTTTACTAGTGTTGCATAAGAATTTAAGGTAACTATAAAATTTTTAATGATTATAAATAAATTTATATAATTCCATTAATTTAATTAATATCAAAATATAATTTTATATTCATTCATATCTTGATTTTTTCTTTATGTGGACACAAAAGAGATCTTCAAAACAAAGAGAGTGGCATTTTTTACATTTATTTTATTTAAAGAATATATTAGTAATTTTTAAGGTACACTATACATTAAAAGACATGATTGATAAACTAATAATTTTTTTTTCATGAACAAGTATTTCCGAAGCATAAAATAATTTTAATTAAAATTTAGTACTTATTTCATAATAATTAATCTATGATTTTTATTGAGTATGACCCATATATATATATATTATAATTTATTTAATAATATTCATACCTTCCCATTTTAAGACTAGGTAAAAAAGTTAATGTTTAGATAATACTATTTTGGGGGGTTTCTTAAGCTCAGTATTGCATGTTGTATATGTTATCGAACATAGTATTATATTAAAATATTAGGGGTTTACATTATACAACACTAAATTTCATTTTAAAAATTTAAAATTATTATGGGAAATAGTGGGTTTGACATTTGAAAATTATTTTTAAAAAAAAAACATAATAAAAGGGTTAATAAAAAATCCTCTTAAAAAGAGGGAAATAAAAATTTAAAGGGTACAATTAAACTAGGTTTCAAAAAAGGATAACATTACTCTGAAGTAAAAAATTTGATTTGGCAGATAAATCTAACACCCAATGATTAATATAGAGTGATATATAACATGGTCACAAGAAATTTTACCATCTAAAAACCATTAATCTATAATGAGTTAAATGACCAATATTTTTCAATAATAAAAGTACATGAAAAATGTTTTTATTTAATGGTCCTTTTCTAAAGTTGATGGATTATTCTTCTCTCCATATAAAGAATATAAGAAAGTAAAATTACTTCTTCTTTTCAATTTCATAATAATAATAATATCATTTGGTTGTGCATACATCTCTTTACACATTATATTTTATTCTAGGAAATGAACTTTTGAAATGAATTTTTTATTCTAAAATAAAATATTATGGAATCCTAAGATTAATAATGAATTCTTTAATAATTTAAATATTTACCAAAACCAAAATTTTTAGAAATAGTTATCCAATATAATAAGTCATACTTTGACCTCAAATAATAATATCTAGTGTTCAACTTAATCTATTAAAAAATTTGTTAACAGTAAGACTCCCCGAAAATATTGCCGACCATCTTCAAAACCCAAAAATTTTTTCAAAAATTTAAACCAATAATTTCACAATATCCCATTTTAAGCATGTGAACACTAAGAGAGCATATAATAATTACTATAATCACTATTAAATTTATGTTTATTACATATGTCCCATATAACATCAACAATCTAAATACTAATGAACTTGACTTACCTTGAAATTTTTTCTCATACCTTTCATCTATCACTTCCAAAAAGATAGTATCATTATTTCATAATAATCATTTATGATAGACATAAAGTGAAATTTACTTTAACAAAATAATGTGTCTCTTGAAATGTCATTAATCACATAAAATTTCTGAAAAGTTCAAAACTATTTGATCCTATATTATGCCTCAAAAAATAAACATATCACTTATATATCAATTCTTTTAAGTGAAAAAAGACAACTTCATACTAATCAGGACATCACATATTCTATTGGTAAGGGACACACCCTTTTTCCCCATACGTTGTGGGTTCAAGCCCTCTAGCCTTACCATATGTGATGTTTGTCACTCAAAATGTGGGTTTTCTTTTTTTCCTAAACTATTACATTCTGAAAAATGTTATGAACATCCTAAAAAATAACATTACCCATCAAATAACTTTTGAACTGATAAATTTTTCTATATGATATATTCCCAAAATATACTCACTCATTTATCCTAATAATCTATAAATAATTAAGCCAAAAAATCATATTAAACATTAAGGTGATCAATAAATTTAAAATTATTCTCACTAAAAATAAAATCATTATTCCCCACAAAACCTTTTTAGTAAAACATGTACTAAATCAAAAGGTTGAATTTCCATAAATGTATCCCCAAATATCCTTATAAACATCCATCATATAAATCTTATAAATGTGTATATTTTTTTTAAAATTATTATAAACCATAGACTGATAATCCCAAGACAATTTAGGCTTATCCCAAAATAAAACAAAAATTAATTTCTATTAATCCCTCAATCATGCATATCCTTAAAATATTACCTTGTAACTAAATTAATTTAATTGGTTATCAGTACCATTAAATATATAATTTAAAATTATTAAATAGAAACTAATGATGATAAATACATAGATATTTCTTAATTACTTTAATAATAATACCATTGATACAAACATTTATACCACATTAATATTTCAATGCTTTCACTTCAATAATCTGTATAGCATAGTTCCTTCTTTTATCAAGGGAGAAACCCTTAGATTAAGGAATAAACTTAGATAATTCCCATGTTCCCCGCATATTATATATTTAATTACTTGTAATTTTTTTACTATATTACTTTTATTTCAATATAATAAACATCTTCCCCATTTATTTTGTATATTTTTATATGTACTTCTTCCCAAATTTTTGGTAAAAAATAAATTGAACTTTTTATACCTCTAAGTTCATTGACACCCACAATATTCATGAATTTTTTAAATCACATTCCAATGGTTTTAATCACTTAAAAGTGATATTTTAATGTAAATTTTCACATTTTATGGGTTTAAAAGATTTTTGGGCTTAATTGGAATAAATTGCATAATTTTGGAATTTAAATATTTTAATATATTTAAATATATTTTCCATAAAGTTTTATACATTGATTAAATTTATGAAATTTATTTTTTTATAGGATTAAATAAATATTAGCTTCATTTCATCATTATTGACCCACATTATAATCCTTTTATTTGATGGACCAAAAGAATCTTACAAGTGAGGACTCAAAATTGGTGTGTAGATTTAGATATTTTTAATGATGGGCATATATCTTGTAAATAGATGATAAAACAGAGCTGAAATTTGACAATGTTAAATAGAATATCAGGAGGACCATATTTAAACACTATTGAACCACTTTAATATGATAATATCAAGTCCATAAATGCATTGGAAATCATATTTTTGATATTCCAAGATTCATCATGGCCAGAATAAACATTTGGAATTAATGTGATATAAAATTTTCTAAAAAATTCTATTATAGTTAAAATTTCATGGGTAGAGAGAGGTGAAATTTTGAAACTAAATTTAAAGAAGAACCATTTCCCAAATTCATTCATTAAATTGGTCTACCATGAGGAAAATTTAAGTGGAATGAATCTTTTTAAGATCTTAAATGAAGATTTGGAAGATCTTGAATATGAATACCAAAAAATCTGAACCTTTTCTATAAAAGGAGGGTCATTCCCATTCCAAATAAGGTATCCACAAATCCAGGGAGGGAAGCTACTATGGAGGGTCTACCAAGCTATTAAATTTTTGTTTTATTTTTTAATTTTCGTTATTTTATTTTGTTTATTTTGTTTTAGTTTTATTTTAATTGTAATTTTATTTTATTAAATAAATATAATCACATGCATGACTTTCATTAATTTTTTAAACCATCCATCTTATTTTATTCATATTATTCTTATTTTAATTTTTATAATAATTGTTATTATTTTAAAATTCTTCTTTTATTTTATTTTCTTTATATTTTTCTAATTTTATTTTATTCTTTCCTAACCCTTTTCTACTTCTATTTTGTATTATTATTCTTATATGTGTCTCCCTCTTCTTATCCCCCATTCTTATTTTTTATTCATCTTATCCATTTATCCATTTTATTATTATAATATTTTACTAATAAATTCTTCTTCCATGCACCAATGTTATCCATTACTTAAAATAATTAGAGGATGGCCAAAGGATTCTCCTGGGGGAGGTCACAGTGTTCTTGAATTTTTGTTAAATATTATTTAATGTTTCTGGTAGATTTTAGTAGCATGCATTGGTGAGATAAATATCCCTGATGCAGTGACAGTCCCACAATTACATGATACTAAATCTATTTATATTATTTTTTTAATCACATTGCCTATCTCTATTGTATTACTCTTCACTTTATGGAGTAGAGGAATTCAAAGTATGAAATGACATCGATAGAGAAAGGTCATGTATGTTATCACACCATCAACCAAGGTGTGTAATCTAACATGGTTATATGATGTGGTGGAAATGATATTTATTAGGCATTCAAATATTCCACACATTCTGACAAAAATAATAGTAATTAAACCCGATATTCCATGTTTGGATTATCAAACTATGGTCGAATGAATAAAAGAGAATAATGATTGAACCAAAAAATGAACAAAAAAACAATTTTCTTTATTCCCTAACTCATTATTTTTAGATTTTTATATTAGTTTAAATTAATATTTTAAAATTTCATATCATTCCATAATTTATTAAACCAAAAAAAACCAAAAATATTTATCATTTTTTCATAAAATCATAAAAACCACAGAAAAATTAGTTTATGTTATTTTGATAAAGAAAGTAGATCTAACTAAGAATCTATTTAAGTGAGATGAACCTAGTCTGCTATTATATTGCACTGGGAAAATAATTTTATTTTTCCACACTCTACGATAGGTGTACATCAAACCTAGAGCTTTTTTTGGGATGTAATCATTTGTTTACTTTACTTTATATATTTTCATATTTTAGATACTTTTTATTTGACTAAAAAAATAAAAAAGTATTTCGCCATATTGAATTAAAATAAATATTATTATACATGGATTTTTGATTACTCAGATGTTCTGGAATACATATCTGAAGCACTCTGATCTACTGAAGAACATACTTTTTTATGGTCTAGATAGATCAGGGGAGCTTATATCCAAATAATTATAGAGGAGGAATTTAAGGACCTCATCCAGCATCTCAAAGAGATCTTCAAGAAACTAGTGGTGGGAGGAATGGCCTTAGAGCTAACTAAATTTAGGGATTAATTCCTAGAATTTTATCAAGAAGTGTCCAAGACATAAGAATATTTTTCCTTGTTTTCTCCTAATTTTTTTCAGAATTCATTACATATCAATTTTATAAGAAAGTGGAAAAAACTCAAATATGATATTCAGGAGATTGAAGAGATGGCGAGCGATTTAAAAGGAAAAATGGATTGGATAACTACATATGTTAGAGAAATATCAGAGCAATATGAACATAAACCAGAAATAAGCCACTTGTGTTCCCTAATTTACTGTAGGAGGCCATGGAAAAAGACATTCCTGCTAAGCTACATGTAAAAGATTAACAAAAACTAGATGAATTTTTGAATTAATTTGAGGAACTAATTGATATTACCATACCATGAAAAGAAAAAGATCTATCAATATTGAAGGTATACACCACCCATGAGATGGAATTTGATGTAAATATTTAGGATCCTAAATACTATCCTCCATTCAATGAGAGTGAACTTTATTTGGAACTCAACACTAAATAAGAGATTATTGCTGAACTAATTAAGGGAGTTAGTCTTTTCTCAAACTCTATTTCATTAGATTTTACTCAATCTGAATTGTGTATTAATTCGAATAGCATTTAATTAAATCATTAACATAATCTTTTCAATGACTTGGAAGAAGATGATAAAACTATAAATTCACTTATTTAGGAAGACATGGAGCTCCCTAATTCTTATAAACACACATTTGAGGAGCCCCATTAGGAAATCCAAGTAGATTAGCTTATAGAAATGAAGAAAGAGGCTTCTCATATTGAAAGGGAAAAATTACTTATTACATGTTAAAATTATAATTTTATTAATGTAAAAAATACAAATTTATTCTCTCTTTGATCCTTTAATTCATGTAGCATATGTGGATCCAATATTGGAAGATCAAGAGGAGGATTAAAAATAAGAAACCAAGAATGAGAATGATTCTTAATTCACCCTATACCCTCCATTAAAGCTATTCATAATTGTGAAGGGGATGATCTAATATACTATACCCATGGGTAGTTCTACACCAAGAAATACGAAGCATAATATGAGAAAATCAACAAGTGGTGGTTCAAAAAAAAAAATAAGTTTCATCAACCAATTGACTTTGGACAATAGCTGGAAATGAACTCTAAAGGCAGTAAATATTCCAGGCCCACTTGATGGATTATACAAATCCTTATCCATTTAATTGTATTTATAGGAATTTATATTTCAATTATAGTTTTAGGATGTAGTTCACCTTTATCCCACTCCCTATTATATTTTTGGGCTTTGAAGACATGATACTTGTGCTTAATTAAGTTATTTTTATAGGTTCATAATGGTTGAAATTCAACACAATAGTGAAAGAGAGAATATGAATAAGATTCATTTAAAAAGGGATTTCACTTTTATGTTTATCTTTTAAACTCCGTATATTTTTTTTTGAAAACTTTTTTTGATATTTAATGTTTAAATTTCATGCCCAGACTTGAATTATTATTAACATGACTTTTAAGGACTCGACCGTAAACATTACCTAATCTTGAGTTAAGTCAAAAATTAAAATTGAGGATATTTTCAGGTTTAGAGTTTTAAAGAATTAGGCCATAACTTTTATATTACATCTCAAAAATTACAATGTAGACACTTCTACTATATCTAAGGTTTCACAAAAATAAAACTCCTTGAATAAAACAAGAATTCTTTTCTTGATATAAATCTTTTAGAATACTTCTTTTCTCTTACCCTTCCTTATACCCAGGGAAAAACATTTCAAAAACATTGGATGAGTATAAAAAGATCAGTAAGGGTTATAAAATAAGAAAAGAATACATTATCCCATTAATAAATAAAAATAAAATAAACCATACTTTTCAATCATAACATACCTCATGAAATCATAATATTTATCAATAACACACAGAAATCATAAATCTTAAAGGTAAATTATGGAATCCATATCAAACATACATTGTAGCTATCACAGCTACATAGTGAGTCGCACTTGGAATACCCATCACAGTATATTCCCTAAATCTCTTAAGATAAACATCACGGTTACCTCCATTACGTTACCCAACGTATTGGAGAGCTATCTCGGGCTCTCCCGACCTAGGTTTATCACAGAACCACCTGTATACATAAATAATTTCCAAGAACCATAAAATATTCATAACACTTAAAATAATAATAATTGAAATATAATATTTCCACATTGCAATCACAATATATCATTTCAAGATATAGATATAATCAATAATTTATCAAACCATTTTCAAAACCATTTAAAACATTTAATAAAGAGATTTTTGAATCAACGTGTCTCATACCACTTTGAATCTTTTTAATAAATAATCATTTGAAAACATTAATTTCTGTATAAATAAATTATTAAAACCATTTTTAAAACATGGATATTAATGATAATGATTTAAAAGAATAAATCTTTAAAACACTTTAAAAGATATTTTAGTTAAAGAGTTTTTAACAAAATGAGAGACTGTAGAATACAAATAATTTAGGAATGACATTGAATCAGAACATTATAATATCACGAGAATAAAGGGATTCATGATATAATATTCCAAAGGACAGTATATACACCATATAAGATTGAATTGGTTTATAACAACAACAAAGTCTCAATGGAATGTAAGTTGAGACCAAATCCCTTATAAAAATTGTATTATTTTATTAAGGATAAATCAATTACATAATAATGTGTGAAAAATATAAATACACTAAATATTATTGGATATTCAGTGTAAATAAATCATGTTAAATTCACACATGTTCTTTTTAAGACAAAACCAATGACTTTGATGTCTAACTCAATGAATGGAAATTGAGTTAAAATTACTCTTATCAAGTTCATATCGATGAATTTGGAGTTTATCAATGGAGTGATTATGTGTATCAAAATTATATCCACAAAAGGGGGAATGTAAATTGCAAGATAAATATATAAATATTTATTCCACACATAATCATATCATGACATAATTAAGAATTATAAGATTAACCCGAGGAATGGAAATTGGGTTAAAAGGTTCCCTTACCGATTTGGTAACTTACAAAACATACAACCCATGATAGAAGGATCATAAAATGAATATGTAACTACCCATAAATTGAAGTATATTACACAATGAATAAAATCATGGGCAGTACATACACAACACAAAAGGAAATAGTGGCAAATACAGCATGAATCTCACGGGAATAAAAAGTGAGATGAAATCCCTTACAACGTTGTAATCAATCAAGACGTATGACCAAAAGTTAATAACAACCAAGATATTCACAGAATAAAATGAATATATAGAGAATAATGATAATATATAACAAATTAAATTACACAATACACCACATGAAACAAATTAGTGGCAAATAATTAAAAATCACAAAATTAAAGGTGAGATGAGAAACCCCTTACCTTGTGTCCGACTTGACTTGTATGTTCCATTTTCTTCCTGAATAATAAACTAAAGTTAATTTATACTTTATTAAGTACCTTTTTCAAGTTTATTATTCCTTTTATATCAATTATTACCATGTTATAAACATTATTAAATCATTTATGTTAATAACGGTCATTTTGTCGATATTTTGTACATGAGTCAAAAATGAACACCTTATATTTACAGGTTGTCCATATGGTCAATTGTACATTTTCACCAGAATGATATTAATGATTTAGATATCATATATATCATACATATCCAGTTTATATGTATTTATAATATTCCATATCATTTGGAGTTAAGAAATAAAACACACCGTACATGGAGACGGTAAGCCGTACGTACGCATGAATGCTACTTTCATTTTTATTTTATATTTAAAGGGATGAAAGCATAATAATAAATAGGTATATTATAATTATTGTATAATATAATATGATATATATGTTATATAATTTCATTAACTCTATCTTTTATACATTCCATGTTTTTCATAAATGAATCATATCACCTTGAGGGGGCGGTAGTCTGCATTTCCTCAAATAAAATTATCATGTTTACACATATTAGAAAGCATAAAGGAATGATTGTAAATAAAAATTACATAAGAATAGTGAAAACATAAACATAATATATATCATATATGAATACAGTTCCATCTTAAGGGCCACCATGAGAAGTGGTAGGAAATAATTGAACTATCATCACTACGTGAGGCGTTAGTTTTCCATCCACAGAAACAATATGTTCTTCACCCATTATATGGAGGTGTGTGTAAGCGTAGTTAGAATCATTATCATAAAAAATTATAGTATATTGAGGAAAATGTTTTTTAATTAAAGAAAGAAATAAAATGAGTTTAGGGGTTGGAGAAGTAAAATAAAATAAAAGAAGTTAAGAGAAACTGTTACATTTAATTTGGGTAACCCACTTTGGTTTGAACCAAAAGGGATTATTGAAGTTCCTTCTGCCAAAGTAAAGGCTTCTAAGAGGAGGATAGGGATCTTGAGAGCTTATTTGGGAAGGATTTGGATAATAAAAGGGGCTTGAGATGTGTGAGGAATGAGTTATAAGTGATGACTTTTTATAAGGGGGAGGAGGGGCTCTAAAGGAAAGTGTGAAAATATTATTCTATTATATAATGATATTCGTTTTATTAAAGTCCAAAACTAATTAAAGTCAAAGATAAGATGACTCATGGTTGAAATGAATTATCCAATAATAATTGGACCGATTTTAGATGTTATTTTAATATTTATAATTTTATTTATTTAAATCATTTATTAATGAGTTAATACTGCATCATTATTGTGTCATATATAATTTAATTTATGTGTTGTCTAAAAATTATTAAAAAAATACCATAAATTAGGAAATATTATTATATTTCCAATTAATATTTATGGTCTAAATGATAAATTATATAAACTTATTTAAAAAATAATTTACAAAAAGATATTTTTTATGTCATTTTTGTTTTTACATTAAGTCAATTAAAATAAAGTGTCATTATCACTCTTAAGTGGCTCCATGGGGTCCCAAAATTGACCCAAATATGCCCATGGTAGGTCATGACTCAACCAATAAGGTTAGGGCAAGTGTTAAGGTAATATCGTATTATTATAATATTCTTTTTACCTTGAATTACCCTATTTACCTTTAACCGCGATAAATAAAAATCAAAAGTTTCTATTCACTAAAAATTATTTTCATTTTATTGAACCAAATTTTACTTACTAATAACAACCATTATGTGGGATCTTTAAAATTCAATTCACAGAAGTTGTAAAATTTCATTTAAATGAAAATGTCTGTTTTTAACTACAATTAAGTGGTTTCATTATTCATCAAAAATTGAAGTTTTTCATAAAAATACCAAAATTTAAGCCTAAGATATATTTGATATTCAAAATTCAAAAATAATGTATATTTTACCAAATTTAAAACATATAAGTTGCATTATTTAATTTAAAATACATTCCCGTTGTCAAAACAAATAGCGTGTTTTTATGAAACAATAAATATCAAAAGATTGCGACTTGTTTATGTACAATTTAAAAGTGAAATTAATCCCAATGACCAACATTGGATAAAATGGTAAAAATATAATCTAATTACACTTTAAAACTAATTATAAAGATAATACAACCGTATGAATAAATTAAATTAAAATTTAGTTTTGAATTAAAATACAATATTTTTCACTAATCATTAAAAAATGAATTTTAACAGAAATATAGAAAAAATTCAACCAAAGTAAATTTTAATGTCCCGAATATAATGAAGAGTATTATTTTTTCAGTTAAAACATATAAATGTAACCAAAACTAGATTTAAAGAGGGTTCATCATTAAAAGGCGATAAATCGACCTTTTAATGAATATAAGAGTATTATGCTTAAAATTAGATTCTTTCTTATTTTAGGGTTCTAGAATTTATTGGGTAAATTTAAAATCATTTAAAAAACATGTATAATCATATTGTAGTTAGTTCTGTTCATTCTCACCACTACAATGGCTAGGTGTTAACTACTATTTAAAATAATAATATAATATTATTATTTTTCAATATTACTCAACATTGGGTGCAACATAAGATTTCAAAGAAACCCATTATTGCATATCAGGTATGGCATAAAATCAAAGAATCCCCTTTAAATTAAAATTAATATTTAATTCACAAATATTAATAAATATGAAAATTTTATATTATTTATTTACATGGGATGTTACATCCTTCCCCTATTTTTGGAATTTCTTCTTCGCAATTTTAAAATTGGGCTATGAAACTTCATTGAAAGTCCCACATCGGAAAAAAATTTAATAAATCTATTACTTTAAAATGATGGAAGAGAAGTAAAAAAGGTAACCCAAGACCAAAGATACTGAGATTCCATGGAAACATGGATATAGAGGAAAAAAACCATCAATTTTTGATGGAGTGTGATAGAAAACATGATTAGGAGAAAGCTAACCACAAGAAAATCACAAACTTCTGATGGGTTAAATGGTCTTTGATTCCCCAGTAGGAAAAGTTAATAGAAAACGTTTTTGTTTTAAGTTACTTTTCATAAAGCTGAGAATTTATTTATGAGATTAACTAAAAACATAAGGAAACATACTTACTTGTCATGTAGACATTCATCCTTTACTAAGTTCCTACCACAAACTCATTTTTCTTCAAATGATGTGAATTCAAGATGACTTATTCACATTGAATGCGCTATAATCAACTCCTCGATAATCACATAATCCACAAAAGATGAACTATATTTTCCCATGTCTTTAGACATTAACCAAAACCAAAATTGTTTGCAAAAGATCAGATAATCCCCAAAAAGGATACTCTTTTACAAAAATTAAAACTACTCTTAATTTCCATAATTTTTCAAACAATACCCAATGTTCAAAAAAGACTATTCAATAAACAACTGTCCATAAAATTCTTCAAAGTAATCAAAACTAATATTGAAATCCAAATCTTAGAAAAATTTAATCACATAGTCTTCCTAGATAAATCTTAACATTTATCTCTAAATAACATCAGTTACTCTTAAAGTCATATATTGGAAAATAATTAACCTAATCACATATTATCCATGATAGGTTAATCATTTCCATAAATAACCCAAATCACCATATGTCCATAATAAAAACATTTATTCTTCCAAAATAAAATTCCACCATTACTCATCAAAAGAAAAGATAATTATTCATGGAATAACATTTTCATATATCAAACTTCACGGTTACACATACTATAAAAAGTATTTCAATGTAATACCATCATCAAAAGATCCTTAATACTTGAAATTATTTCATCATATTAAAATCTACCATAACTCTTGAATCCCCTACATTTAACTACTTACTCATTCAAAATTATTCATGATCCATTAACCATTCTTTACCAACTTATTCTGAAATACTTCATTCCTACAAAAAAAATCATGAACCATATCCTACAACTCAATAATATCAAAACATACGTTATGAAATAATCCATACCTTTCATTGGTCATCTTTTGTTTCCCCATCCTCAATTGGAATGGCTTTAGGTGTTAAAATACAAAAATTTATACGATCCTAGTGATCCCATTCCCGAAACTTCTTCGTCGGACAACAATTTTTATAATGACCATGCACACCACATTTATAACATTCAATTGATCCTGTGAAAATAACTTAATTCTATTTCCTAGAGTCAACTATATGCTTCATTTTTTCAGGTAAGGTTCTTGATTTATGACCTTCACTTCTACATATATAACATCTTCCCATCCCTTTGAAGCATTTTCCCAGGTGTTTCTTTCCACATCCTTGACACATAGGTTTTTGAACGTACTTATTTTTATCATTATTACCTAAACTTACATAGGGATTTGTTTCTCGCATATATGATGCCTTATAAAAATCACCATGGTTTAGGTGGTCAATCATGACTCAAAATAGTTGGTTGAGAATAATCACTAGTGTTCTCATTGTAACTCCCATTTCATTCAGTTGCTCATTCTGAAAACTGTCACAGTTTTCTTTACATATACTGTTACTTTGGTGCCTACTAGATTCATCCGTTTACTAAAACCAAAAAGGTAAGTGTGGTTATATCAGTAAAATCATAATATAATATCTTATGAGGAGGGTAAATACTGAGATATATATATTCATGTTATCTTAAACTCATTCACTTGATCTAAAATAATTATGACTCTTTCTAAAATCCTAATCATTATGGTTATTTCACTTATTCTTAAATAATTCCATATCCTCTAAAGTTATCTAAACTAACATATGATACCAACTATAGGGACCCAGAGTTAAATATTACATAATCTTGAGTTAATTCAAGAATTCACATTGAGGATTTTTTCAGGTTTAGAGTTTTAGATAATTAGGCCATAAATTTTACATTACATCTCAAAAATTTCAATGTGACACTTCTACTATATCCAATGCTTCACAAAAATAAGACTCCTTGAATAAAAAAAGTGTTTTTTTCTTGATATAATTATTCTAGAATACTTCCTTTCTATTACCCTTCCTTATACCTTATGAAAAAAATTCAAAAACATGGGATGAGAATAAAAAGCTCAGTAAGGGTTATAAAATAAGGAAAGAAAACATTATCTCACTAATAAATACAAAAAAAATAAACCATACATTTCAATCATAACATACATCATGAAATCATAATATTTATGAATAACACACAAAAATAATAAATCATAAAGGTAACTTATGGAATCCATATCAAACTTACACTGTAGCTATCACAACTACATAGGGAGTTACACTTGAATACCCATCACAGTATATTCCCTATATCTCTATGGAGAAACATCACGTTTACCTCTGTCATGTTACCCAATGCATTAGAGAGCTATCTCGGGCTCACCCACCCTAGGTTTATCACGGAACCACCTGTATACGTAAATAATGCCCAAGAACCATAACATATTCTTAAAACTTAAAATAAGAATAAAGGAAATATAAAATTTCCACATTGAAATCAAAATATATCATTTCACGATATAGACATAATAAATGATTTATCAAATCATTTTCAAAACCATTTAAAACCTTTAATAAATAGATTTTTGAATCAAAGTGTCCCATACCACTTTGAATTTTTTTTAATAAATAATCATTTAAAAACATTAATTTCCATATAAATAAATCATTAAAACCATTTTTAAAACATGGATATTATTTATATATATTTATAAGAATAAATCTTTAAAAAATTTCAAAATATATTTTAGTTAAATAGTTTTTAATAAAATGAGAGACTCTTGAATGAAAAAAATTGAGGAATGACATTGAATAAAAACTATGTAATATCATGAGAAAAAGGGATTCAGGTTATAATATTACAAAGGACAGTATATACACCACAGACGAGTAAATTTGTGAATAACAACAATAAAGTCTCAATGGAATGTAAATTGAGACCAAATTCCTTATAAAAATTGTATCCTTAGATTAAGGATAAATAAATTACATAATAATGTGTGAAAAATATCAATACAATCAATATTATTGGATATTTAGTGTAAATCAATCATATTAAATTCACACATGTTCTTTTTAAGAAAAAACCAATGACTTTGATGTTTAACTCAATGAATGGAAATTGAGTTAAAATTACTCTTATCAAGTTCATATCGATGACTTGAGAATTTATAAATGGATTGATTATGTTTATAAAAAGTATATCCACAGAAAGGTTAGTATAAATTACAATATAAATAAATAAATAGTGATTCCACACATAATAATAGCATTACAAAATTAAGAATTAGAAGATTAAACCATAGAATGAAAATTGGGCTAATAGGTTCCCTTACTGATTTGGTAACTTATGAAACCTAAAAACCATTAAAGAAGGATCATAAAATTAAGATGTAAATACCCATAAATTTTATTATATTACACAATTAATACAACCATGGTCAGTACATACACCCTACAAAAGTAAATAGTGTCAAATATATCATGAATCTCACGGGAATAAAAAGTGAGATGAAAATACCATACAATGTTGTAATCAATCGAGTCGTATGACCAAAAGTTAATAACCACAAAATTATTAAAATAATAACATGAATATAATTATAATAATTATAATATATATCAAATGGTAGTACACAATACACCATATGCAAAAAATTTGTGGCAAATAATTGAAATATCACGAATTTAAAAATGAGATAAGAAACCCCTTACCTCGGGTCCAACTTGACTCGTACGTTCTATGATCTTCCTAAATAACAAACTAAAGTTAATTTTTACTTGATTAAGAACCTTTTTAAATTTTATTATTACTATTATATCACTTATTACCATGTTATAAATATTATGTAATCATTTATGTTAATAACAGTCGTTTTGGAAAAATTTGGTACTTGGGTCAAAAATGAACACCTTATAATTATAAGTTATCAATGTGGTCAATATTAAATTATCTCCAAGATGATATTCCTGATTTATATATCATATATATCATATATATCGTGTTTATATGTATTTTAAATATTCCATATCATTTGGAGTTAAGAAATGAAACGCATCATTCATGGAGACGGTAAGCCATACGTACGCATGAATGCCACTTTCATTTCTATTTTTTATTTAAAGGGATAAAAACATAATAATACATAGGTATATTATAATTATATTATAATATCACATGATATATATGTTACATATTTTCATTAACTCCATCTTTTATACATTCCATGTATGTCATAAACGAATCATATCACCTTGAGGGGGCTGTAGTCCGCACTTCCTAAAATGAAATTATCATGTTTACACATATTGGAAAGAATAAAGGTATGTTTTTAAATAAAAATTATAGAATAATAGAGAAAAAAATAATATATATCATATATAAATACAGTTCCATCTTAATGGACACCATGAGAGGTGGTAAAAGATAATTGAACAATCATCGCTTCGTGAGGCATTAGTTTGCCATCCACAAAAACAGTATGTTCTTCACCCATTAGATGGTGGTGTTTATTAGTGTAGTTAGAATAAATATCATAACAACATAATAATATATTTAGAATACTGTTTTTTCCATAAAATAAAGGAATAAAATGAGTTTAGGGGTCGGATAAGTAAAATAAAAGAAAGGAAGTTAAGAGAAACTGTTACGTTTAATTTGAGTAACCCACTTTGGTTTGAACCAAAATGACTTCTTGAAGTTCCTTATGCCTAAGGTAAGGTTTCTAGGATGAGAATAGGGATCTTGAGATATTATGTGGCTAGGTTTTGGACATTCCAATGGGTTTGAGATGTGTTAGGAATGAGTTATAAGTGAGGTCTTTTTATAAGGGGGAGGAGGGGCTCTAAAGGAATGTGTGAAAATATTATTTTATTATATAATGATATTTGGTTTCTAAAGGACCAAAAATAATTAAATTATAATATAGGATGACTCATGTTCTAAATAATTTCATCCAATAATAAATTTACAGGTTTTTTATTTTATTTTAGTATATTTAATCATGTTTATTTAAATCATTTATTAATGAGCTAAAGACTACCTCATTATTGTGCAATATATATTTTAATTTATTTGATTTATAAAAAATATAAAAAAATACGATAATTTATTAAAACCTACTATATTTCCAATGAATATTTATAGTCTAAAAGACAACTTACATAACCTTATATATAAATTAATCTACAAAAAGATATTTGTTTATGTCATTTTTGTCTTCACTTTATGTTAATTAAAATAAAGTGTCATTATCACTCATAAGTGGCTCCATGGGATCCAAAAATTGACCCAAAGATGACCATGGTCGTCCATGACTCAACAAATAATGTTAGGATAAGTTTTAAGGTAATTATGTACTATTATAATATTCTTTTTTCCTTGAATTACCATATATACCTTTAATCGTGGTAAATAAAAGTTAAAAGATACTATTAAAAAAATTATTTTCATCTTATTGAACCACATTTTATATAATAATTACAACCATGTATCTCAGAGTTTCTAAATTCAATTCACAAAGGCGGTAAATTTTCATTTAATTGAAAAATTTGGTTTTTTAACTACTCCTAAGTGGTTTCACAATTCATCAAAAATTGAAGTTTTTTCAGAAAAATACCAAAAATTCCTCTTATGTTATATTTGATATTAAAAAATAAAAAATAATGTATATTTTACCAAATTAAAAACATATAATTTTCATTAATTAATTTAAAATCAATTCCCATTGTCAAAAAAAGTAGCGTGTTTTTAAGAAACAATAACTATCAAAAGATTGACACTTGTTTATGTACAATTTCAAAGTGAAATTAATTACAATGACCAAAACTAGATAAAATGGTAAACATATAATCTTATTTCACTTTAAAAAAATTATAAAGATAAAATAACCATATAAATAAATTATATTAAAAGACAATTTTCAATTAAAATACAGTATTTTTTACTATTCATTAAAAAATGAATTTTACCAGAAAAATACCAATAATTTAACCAAAGTAAATTTTGATGCCCAGAATCTAAATAAGAGTTTTATTTTTTCAAATCTAACATATAAAAGTAATGAAAACTAGATTTAAAGAGGGTTCTCCATTAATAGGCGGTAAATCGACCTTTTAAAGAATATTAGAGTATTATTCTTAAAATTGGATTATTTCTTATTTTAAGGATCTATAATTTATTGGATAAATGTAAAAACATTTAAAAATCTTGTATAATCATATTTTATTTAGTTCTATTCATTCCCTCCATTACAAAAACTATGCGTTAACTTCTATTTAAAATAATAATATTATATTATTATTTTTCAGTATGATTCAACATTGTGTGCAACGTAAGATTTCAAAGAAACCCATTATTGTGTATCAGGTATGCCATCAAATAATAGTGTCCCTTTTAATGTAAAATTAATATTTAATTCAAAAATATTAATAATTATTAAAATGTCATATTCTGTATTTACCTTGGATGTTACACGACTAATCTAAGAGACAAGACTTTCTTAGGAATCTTGTGATGCCATGTTTAAGATATCAATGTTAATGAAATTGAATGAGTGAAATAGATATTTAAATTATTAAATTGAATCATGTATATTAAAATGAGGACTCGTGATTTAAGGGAATTATTTAATTCATGTATATGAAATTTCCCTAATATTTTTCAATGCTTTCAATTCCTGAAATTCTTGTGAATTGATTTTTTATTATTAACCATGACATGAGTTATTATCCCAAATCATATTTTCCATTATAGAAAGTATTTATAGAACATGTTCTTCTAATTTTATTCTTGAGAATATTTCTTTAGCAGTCTTCTGATATGCCACCTACCGAAACTTTGATTTTATCTTGTCAAATCTATGACTGTGAAAAAAAACCTTCAAAATGATTGAGGCATCTTTTTAAAAACTATTATCCTTAAAATATAAACTTTATACAAATCATTATTTAAAACATATAAATCATGAATGACCTTGATAATAATTAAATATAATTCAAGACATTTTCATCCATTCCTACTCACCTATTAGTAATTCAATGATATTTTTAAGTTTAAGTGTGGGGGTGAAGGGAGTCATTGTGGAAGGGATGATTTAAATTTTATGAAAAACATGTCGGGGTGCTATTTTTGGGTTTTTAGAAAAGTTTTTGAATCATTCGTTATACTATATTGTTTCCCACCTCTTGAATAAAAAAGGAGAAATGATAAAAAGAACCAAAAAATTGAGAAAAATGATATGTGATTTGGGAAAACCAAAAATCAAAATTACTAGACCTATTATGTTATCATATGAATTTAGGTGTTGTATGTGGGGAGTATTCTAACCATCCATTTTTAAATGAAAATAAAATTTTACTTTAAAAATAAAATAGTATAAAATTAGAAAAAAATTCAAGAGGGTGGGCAAATCATTCATTATGATTTACTTTGATCATTACCTTACTTTGAGCTTAAGAAGTGGAATTTTTTTACAATTTTAAGGGGATAATTTAATTGATATTTTAATTTTGATATCATTCAACAATAATTATAATATAAACCTCTTCCATGAGACTTAATTTTAAGACATCAATTCCAACATACCTAAAGACTCAGAGTTATTTGAACCTTCAATACAAGTCCTCATGATTTCATGTGTCTTTTGTCTTTAAAAAGGGGAAAAGTGGTTACCATAAAATAATATAGTTACAGAGGATGTTATCATGATATTAATATAAATATAGTTTAAATTTTTCATGAGTGATGATAGAAAAGATTCAAAAATGATATAGATCATGATTTGACATGTTTAATAATAATGAATTGAGGATTATGAATGAATGAAATGAGAAGTTACAAACGTGATCCTCAACCCAGTTGGTGAGATATCCTTAAGTGCATCCTTGATACCCATGTTTGAAACTAAGTAGAGGAGAATTTATAGGTACTGTATCCACACTGTAGTAGGCACTGTGCTAGTACTATAGCAGGTACTGTGTGGGCACTGTAGTGGGAACTATAGCAGGTAATGTAGCATGTACTGTTTGGTACTGTAATAGCCAGGAAATATTCACCTTAGGCCACCGGTTTGGGATTTGAGTCCTTAAGGAATTCAATCCACCATGGATTTATGCTCAGTAAGGATTTCAGGCCACCTTTAAATCTTTTGGGCCACCACAAAGCCTTCGGGAACATGCAGTTTCCCCAAACAGACGCTACATAAAAAGAGCTGCCACAAAGGAGGATTCAGAGTAGGTGAACTCTCCAAAGTATAACAAAATGGATTGGGATAGAATGAGTGGGTGTGGCTCTTCCATCGGGACTAGCATGTTCTTGCACGAGATGCTTAGCCAGACGGTCTTGCGAATGTGGAGAGATACCAACATGATGCAGATGCTGGGAAGGGGTAGTTCCTTATAGGTATAGTCTTGTTGAATTTCCTAAGACCTTAGGTTCATGTAATGTATCTCAAGCCTATGTTCAATGTAATAACCTAATACTATGATCCTTGTAAGGGTTCCCACTCATCCAGAGAATGGGGGGTTATCAAAAATCAATAAAAAAGAGGCCTTTGGGCTATTCAGGCAGAAAGGATAAGTTACATCATTTTTTGAAAGGGAAAAATAAAACACATGAAATGATTATATATTTAAAAAATGGTAAATTTAATTTATATTTTATGTTAAATTTCATAATTATATTTGAAATTTATTATTTTTTAATTTTATTGCCTTGAAATTTGAATAATGATAACATTGTTGCCTATTGATTTTTAAGGTTAAGATTTTATATTTTTTGAAAAGCATGGGTTAAGTGTGGGAGTATTGAAACACTAAATTTCAATGAATATATTTAAAAAAATACAATGTTTTAGTCCCAAAATCATGATATTGTAATATAAACTATCACATTTTATGGATTTAGAATATTTTAGAGATTAATTGAAAAAATTGAATAATTTTGGAATTTGTCTGTTAAAATTTATTTATGTATTTTAAAAATAACATTTTATAAATTGATATAATTTATATTTTATTAAGTATTAAATAAATATTGGTCTTCATTTAATTCTTATAGACCCAAATTTGAGTCCATTATTTGAAAGCTCCAAATAAGATCACAATTCAAGCCACAAAATCTATACACATGTATGGGAATTTATAATGATAAGCCTATATCTCGTAAATGGATGAAAAATGGAGATGATATTTGAAAATAATAAATAAAATATTTGTAGGTATAATATTAATTAATAACAAATCAATTTAATATGCTAATATCAAGGCCATAAATCCAATGGAAATCAGATTTTTGAAATTTAAAAAATTAGCCTGGCCAGAATAAATTTCTAGAATTAATGAGATATAAATTTATTCAAAATGAGTAGAAAGATGTTTTATATTCATGGGTATATAAAGGAAAAATTTTATAACCAATTAAAAGAAAAAAATTTAAATTCTAGTCATTAAATGGGTCTATGATGATCAAATGTTTTACAGATAGAATCTACAAGAGATCTTAAAGGGTGATTTGGAAGATCTTGAATGTGAATATCGAAAAAACTCACCATTTTCTATAAATAGAGGTCTATTCCCCCATCCAAAAGGGATATTTACATATCCAATGAGGAAATATATCAAGGATTCCCAAAAAACTATTACATTTTTTTTTGTTTTTCTCTATTTTCTTTTATTTATTGTTCTTTAGGTTTCATTTAATTGTAATTTTCTTTTATTAAATAAAGAGAACCACATTCATGATATTCATTAATATCTTTCACTGATCCATCTTATTTTATTATTATTAATCTTCTTACTATTTTAATTATTATTATCGTTAATATTATTTTAACATTTTATTTTATTTTATATTCTTTATTTTCTTTCTTCATTTATTTTATTATTCCCTCTCCCTTTTCTTATTCTAATCTATTTTATTATTATTCTATGTATCTATCTTCTCATCCACTATTATTATTTTTTATTTTATGTTCTTATTATGTATTTATTATTTTTATTATTCTAATATTTTATTATTTTCCTGTTCTTCCATCCAAAAAAGTGATCTCTTACTCATGATAATGTGAGGCTGACTAGAGGTTTGGACTTGCAGAGTCAAGTTGTTTTTGAATTTTTTATAATGTTTATTTTATGTATTGGGTTGATTTCAGTAGCATGAATTATCAAGATGGATGTTCATGGTGTGGTGATTGTCCCCTTGTGACATGAAACTGAATCTATTTATATTACATTATTTAATCTCATTTCCCTATCTCCATTGGATAACTCTTCACATTATGAAGTTGATCAAGTCAGTGGATGAAAAAGCATCAACAAATCTGGGTCCTAGAAGATGGGAAACCCTCAACCAGGGTGTTTCATCAACCTTATTTACAATAGGAGGTGGAATTGATATTTTTCAAGCATTAAATATTTAAATATTTCAAAATAAAAATAATATTAATTCAACATGAGATTTCATGTTTGGATTATCAAACTTAAGTCAAACTAATAAAGTGGAATAATAATTGAACCAAATAACTGACCTGAAACTAATTTATTTCTTAACTTATTTTGTTACTATTTTCATGTTATTTTAAATTATAATTTCCATATTTCATGAAATTCCATAATTTATAAAAGTTATCAAAAAAAACCAATAAATATTTATCATTATTTTAATAAAATAATTAATACAACAAAAATAATTGGATTATATGATTCGGAAAAATTGAGTAAAAAAATATGAGAAACTCCTCAAGTGATATAACCCTGGTCAGCCACTATGATTTACTAGGAAAATAATATTCTTTTTTCTATACCCTATGATAGGCATGAATCAGTCATTTCAACTTGAACTTCCATAAACATAAATTATTCTCTTATTTGAGGCATTATAAATCAAAATGATGTTTACATTATGAATCATATATTATGATTGATGATTAGGTATGATCCCGATATCATTATTTCCAGTCTTTATATAATCTACATCCTCACAATCACTGCATTGTTAATCACATTTTTTTATTAGAATGATTCCCCTAGTTCTAACTATTGATTAAAAAATTATATAGTATAAGAAAAAATAATCATAGTTGGAAACCACAAAATCTCTAATATACTACTATTTATGATTCCATGCAATATTTTCAATTGTACTCAATTTCATTTATAGGGTTATGTTACCCAATCTATGTTTTCATAAATCTAGTTCCTATGTTTTTTATTAAACTTTATTTGATACTTATTGTAAATTAAAAACACTTGTAGCTCATAGATAGTGTTTTTATATTTAAATTGGAACTAGATATAAGAAATCACATCCCAAAGGACAGATTAGTATAATATTCTTGGAAAACTAGAAACATACTTGAATTTAAAATTAAATTTAAAGACAAAAAATAAAACATATGTTTTATTTGATGACACCATTATTTATTCTAGTATATCCCTCAATATGAATAATAATATATTTCATGGAATCATGAGGAAAACAAACATTTGAAATGGGTGATATTACATGCTTAGTTAGGGTATGTATATAACAATATCAAAATAAGGCATGGATAATATGAAAAGAGTAAATGATGATCAATTAATTACATATAAGTAATCACATGAGCTAGAAACTTCTTCATGGAAAAAACAACTAATCAAATAATCACATTAAAATAAATAAATAAATATATAATTATTTAAGTCATAAATATATACATCTGAAACATACATTCAAGTACTCGACCAAGACATTTGAGAATATTATCAAGGCCTTTGGCCATTATAACCAAAAAATGGGTAAGGTCTTGACCAAAACCCAATATAGTTTGTCTCATGAGACATATAGAAATATGAAGGGGGTATATCAATACCTTTACATCACTTAGGTTTTTCAATACATTCATCATATGAATAAATGATACAATATATACAATATTTTAGGAAGAAAATTAATAGATGTCTACATTGGAAGATCTAATCATACATAATATCAAAACATTCTCCAATTAAACTCATCATGAAGCATTCAAATAAATATTATGAATTGTATCATTATAGTGGAATATAAAAATAAAATTGAACAAATGATAGTTATATTGAGGTAAATAATTTAAATAGATTACTGGAATATTTCTCGAGGAATATATCATTTTTTACATTAAAATTCACATAAAAAATAAAAAAAATAAATGAAAATATTTTATTTGAAAAATAAATTATAAAGTTGTAAAATAATCTATAAATAAAATATTATCTATAATGGTGGAAAAATACATACATGCTATATATGTTAAAAACATTTCCTCCATATTGTTTCTGAAAAGTCACAAAGTACCTCGTTCGGAAAATGATAGTAAGATTCATTTTTTATTATATTCATACATGGTTAAAATGAATTTAAAAAATAAATGGAGAATATTGATTTTTTTGAATATTTTTTATAGAATATGGACATGGAAGAGAAATATTTCTCAGATAATACTTAAAAATAATCAATCTCAAATAAATGATGTGATTGTAAAGTAGACCGTTATAACTTGGGTTTATTTTGAATTTTTATGAACACTAATTGAATAAAATAAAAATAAACTTTAAATACCATGAATAAAAATAGATTAATGATATTATATATCAAAGGGTAATTATATACACCACTAAAATGAAATTATTGGTGAATAAGATAAATGTCTCACTAAAGTAAATGTGAGATGAGAAACCCTTAACTTAGGGTTGAATTCGTTAATAGATTTTATGAAACCTATATAAAAAATATAGATCTATTATACATATATTTTAGAATAAAAATATCATATATTATTTATATATGACATTTTACCACCCATTTATAAAAATTCATTGTCAAAATCATCGTTTTGGGTGGTAACTGCTTCATTTTTCATGTATGATTTGGTTCAATAGTTTTACTAATTTTACATTGATCAAGGTTCGATCATCTATAGAATGTTAATAATTATATAATTTTAATATATATTAATATAATCATATTAATATCAATCCATAAAAGATATTTATATAAAATTAATTACATCATTCCTGGAGATGGTAGACCATACGTACATAGGAACACAATAATCACTTTGTAACAGATGGAATGAAAGAAAGATAAATTGTAATTAACCTTTATATAATGAGTATTATGTATTACATATCATATATAATCATAAAATCCATTCTCATTACCATACAATTAATATTGATATGAAAAATGAATCACATCACTTTGTGGATGTGGTTGTCCACAAGTATACATGAATGAAATTATCTATTCCCAACGGTTTGGAGGGTAAGAAGTTAGATATGATATTAAAATTTTCAGAAGTATAATTATGTTTAAAATATAATATATACACCTCAAATCCATAATAATTCCAATATATAAAATATGTTAATAAAAAATGAATTGTATCACTATGTGGAGATGGTAAGCTAAACGTACACATGAGTGATAATTTCACATCCCATTTGATTGGAAAGGGGTGGAAAATGGTGGTTTTATAATCACTATAATACATCTGTATATATATGATAGTTATTTTACAATTTTATAATAAATATAACAAATTTTTGGAATGTAAAAGAAGTAGTAAAAAGAAAGTGATCGGTTAGAGCGATTACCTCTTCTTTAGAAGAACTCTATTGGATCTCCTCTTAAGTATCGTAGGTTTGGTATTTTGGAATGAAAATAATAAAAAAAATATTTTAAAGGATGTTTTTAAGAGAAATAGAAATTTTTATTTTAGATAGATGGCTCAATGTGGTCTAAATAATAGAGTGAGTAAGTTCCATTTTATAATTTATGTGCGAGGCACTTTTGGATATTCATTAAAAAATAAAATATAACAAGGCTATTCTTGAGGAAAACGCTTCCAAATAGTAATAAATTTTAAATTATGGTATGATATAGTTGATATATAAAGAAAATAAAATTTTGAGATGTTTAAGTCGTAGTGTAATTCTTATTAATTGGTTTAACCCCTAAATTAACTCATTTTAACATTAATCGCGGTAACAAAATTTTCACTCATGAAGGGTTATAATTTTACATTTAAGGTACATAATGACCCATAAATGGAAAATGTATGAAATTTTGGTCCTTATATTATCAATATTTATTTATTTAATAATTTTCAAAAATTTTTAAAAAATTAAAAAAATATTAATTTAATAAAATATTACAATAGTCAATTTTATCACTATTCATATAATTTTACATCAAATACATCATGAAAAGGTTTCATGTTGAATATTATTCATTTAAAAATAACTCATATGTATCATATATTAATAAAATTCATGTGAAACATTTTATCATTCAAAATATATAACTTTTAATACTTGTAATATAATTTATTTTATTTTTCTCTTAATTAAATAAATACTCTATTAGTGTTACACAATTATTTAATGTAATTATATAATTTTTAAAAATTATAAATAAATCAATATCATGAAAATAATTTAATAAATTTAAAAATATATGTTCTTGTCCATTCATATCTTGATTTTTTCCCTATGTGGACACATAAGAGATATTAAAAACAAACAGAGTATCATTTTCAAATATTGATTTAAGTAATATGTAACTCATTTTCAGGGAAAAGTGTTTGTTAAACCACTAAATTTCAAGCCTATGGTGTTAAGGATTTAATTAAATGCTTCAAATAAGAATTATAATGAATAACTATGGGTGTCTAACTTAGTTTTAATCTAGATTAACAAGATTTATCCTTCATAAAGGTGATAAATTTTATTGTGGTTACTATTCATAATACCCAAAAATAAAAGGAACCTATTTACTAAATTTCAGCCTCTATACTTAAAATATGGAATTGTTTTATAAAAATTAAATATTTAAATGTTGAATAAATTAATTTCAAAATATGTGTGAAAATAATGATGAAAAGAACTTTTTAAAAAGATAAATTTTTTCTTAAAAATGAATTTTTTGTATATAAAATGTTTTATACAAAAAATAATTAAAAAAATTAATTAAAATTAAATTAATTAGATAATTCATAATATAATATAACTAATATTTCATTGAAAAAATATTGAAACACAACAAAATTTTGTCAATTGTTGAAACAAAATATAGTTTTCAATAATAATCCTTATTTTTTACTATTCACGAAAAAATAAATATTTAAAAAAATAAATAAATTTCAACCTAAGATAATTTTTATATTATTATTAAAAAAATCTATCTTTTATGAAATAAAATTTTGATAAGTTACATAAATTAATTTTAATATTTTCTGACAAAAATCAACAAAAACAATATTTGAAAAAATATATTTTCGAAGTATAAAATAAATTTACAGAAAATTGAGTACTTATTTAATAGGAATTAAGAAATGAATTTTTATTGGGTAATTCCTATATATATATTTAATAATTTATATAATCCTATTCATACCCTATTATTTAATTGTTATTCTATAATGATCATTTTAAAATAATAATATTTTGCAGCCCATTTAAGTTTGGTGTTTTGTGTTGTATACGCTATCAAACATAGTGTTATTTTAAAATTTCTGGGTGTTATAATTATAAAATACCATAAATACTTTGAGGACAATTTTCTACACCCATATTCAACCATAACTCTTGAAACAATTATTTTACCAATTCTTTGGTAAAGATATCATAAAGGTGGACAAGCATAAATGTATACTTAAGATATAAAATTCTATCCCTAACATTCTCATTGATAAAAGGTTTTTTGAAATATTGTTTTAATATATAATGCTACAATTAATTTTTATATAAGTGACTATCACTTTGGTTTTCACATCAAATACTCACTGATAATTCTATATTAATCATAAAGTCTTCTAATTGTATTATAAACTATAATATTTATTTAAAAAATTCTATATAAAGAATATACTCAATTTTTTTATTACTATGTATGTATGAATGATTCTTCTGGTAGTTTGAAGTAGCATCATTTCATCGAAAAATAATAATATTCCACATGATTTGGACTTTTTATCAACAATATTACCTACCTCATCATTATCGATATAACTAATTAACTCCTTATTATCATCCCTTTTAAAAATAAATATTTGACCTAAAATTACATTTATATATCCCAAAACACTATTTTCATTATTAATTTATGTCTCTTTGGGAATAATATAAATTATAGTAAATAATGTAACAATATACACTATAACAGCCCTTAACTATGTGAGATATAATAGGCTACCAATATATATTTTAACATTCTTTAATTAACTATACATCCTTCATCATATTTTCTCAATTTCAACCCAAATATTTTGGTATAAATGCTTATTTGTGTTTTTATATTATAAATAATTAATGAAACTCCATATTATATTTCAGTTTTGATAGAAACATGAATTTGTTATATTATATCACACAGGACACCAAATTGAAGTATATCTCACCCAATATTAAAAACCCAAATTTCCAATTAATTTATTTACTAAAAACATATTAACTTTTTCTTTGTATCCCATGAAATTAATTTCTTCAATATACACAATACTAGATATAATAAATATATATATATTTTTTTTATTATAAATATTTATATACACTTTAATTTAATTTTATTTTATTTATTGTAAAAATATATTTAGTTTAGAATACCAATACCTTTGATATTTTTTTGTCCATAAGTATCCATTTTCATCCTACACATTATTGTTTTATCTTCATCTAAAAAATTAACCATAGGTTGTTTAAATTAAATATTTGATTGTATATTAACTTTAAAAAATAATATTTTACAATAATGTAATATATTATAAAATTCCTCTAAGAAAAAAATAAAAAAACCTTAGTTAAGGCATGTATTTTAAAAAGAGTAATTATTTTCAATATCAGATACCTCAATTTGAGAATAATCAATGGATACCAAACTGAATTTGTTCCTTACAACATATTAATTTTTATTTACCTTATTTATAAATACACATATGGTTGAAATAAATTCTCTCTCTAACTTTTTTGATAAAAATATCCCAAATGTAATTCGTTTGAATCTAATTATGTTTTTTTAATCATGTAAATAGTCCATTATCTATGATTTATCATTTGGTTAGTTGATCAAGTTTCAAAATTTGTTATAAAGTTGTGTGATAAGAAAACATTTATGTTATTATAATTTTGGTTAACGTTTTCATATCCCTGATGTTATTCTTATCTTCTTCATGCTCCTTTATTCTTTAATAAAATCTTTTATAGTCTATATATTATTTTTTTGATCACTTTGTTTTGGAAATATAACATTTTTTATAGTATTCTCAACTTGATATCCCATATTAAAAATGATTTTAGATAGATAAATGAAATTTGGAATTAATTTTAATCTACTATATCATAATGATCAGTCATCAAGAAATTATTTTCAATAATTTTACATAATAACAAAAGAAGATTTATAAAATTTTGTTCTATAATTTGTAACCTCCTTCACCAAATTATTATCCAAAAATGTATGATAATCATATTTTTCTTCAAACTCAATTATATTCAGAACAATAATTTAAATCAGAATAGGATTAAAAATAATATGAAGTAATTTGAAGAAGGTTCATATTGAAATCAATAATTATATATTTTTTATTTAGTTCTCAATAATTTTTTTAAACATGTAATTCATAGAAGATATAAAATAATTATAAAAATGTTTTAATGTTTTGTGTTGAACCATCGTAGTTTGTCCCATTTCAACTATTTTTTTTTTCTTTATTTGAATAATGACACTCTATTTAGGGGTATAATGTGTTCTTATTGATATTTAATTCCATGATTTTCAATAATATTTTCAAAATAATTATATGTATATTCAATTTAATTATTAGATCAAGTATTATATATAAATAACCCCAAAAAATAATAACCCCTTCTAAAATTAATAAAATTCTCATGTTTTTGGGATTTATGATTCTTGAATATTATATATATAATTATTATATAATAATATATAAATTTAATAAAATAATAATACCTTTTGGAATATTTATTAACCATAAGAAATGAAAAATTATTATGAATAAATTAAAATGGTATTCTTAGTATATTTTCATTTTTAGTAACCATGTTGAACCATATTCCCCTTTTACCATGATTCACATTTTAGAACAATTTCTCTTTTTAACCTTAGAAGGTGTCTTAATGATTTTTACATTTTAAAATTTCTTATACTCCTTTGTTTAAGATGATTGAGTCTTTAATTTTATATTTTTTTATCGTTATCTTTGAAAAAACATATTTTTTATATTTTCAATTTGAAAAACATTTCGTATTTCATAATTTTTTTATCTATAACAATAAAAAAGTTTTTCCATTTATAAAATTTATTCATTTTTATTATAATTAATTTTTATTTAGGGATATATATTATAGAACCATTGTTCTTGAGAATAATTTAATCACCATGAAAACATAATTTTTTAACAGTCTAAATATTGTTTTTCCTCAAATAAACAGTTCTATTTTTTTTTGATTTTAGATTTTTTCATTTAGTCTGTGTAGAATATATAAATTTAATCTTTAAGAACTATAATTATAAATGTTCATTGAATATTCACTATAGCTTCTGAGGATATTCAAGAATTTTTTATTTCTTTTCATTTATAAGGAATTTTCTTTATGAAGTGTCATTGATTTATCATTATTAAAGTTTTTAAGGAAGTTTCATCAACCATTGATATGATAACATTTGACATTTTTTTATTTTGAAATTTCCCAATTTATAAAATTTTAATGGAAGAATAGTTAAACATCCGTTAATATATTGACTAATATTATATCATCAACAAACTTCTTCGGGTAATAATTTTTTTTGTGTATTTAGATTTATTATTATTCTTTTAAAGATGTTGTTTTTCTTATAATTTGTTTATTTTCTTTCTAGGTTAACTCCCCTTGAAATCCAAATTTCTCTCTATTTTTTCAAAAAATAATAAATTTAGTATAAAATATAAAAAATTTTATAAATATTTTATATCATCAATAATATCGATTAAATTTTAAATTTGATTTCAAAAAAATATTTAGTCCAGTTTTAATTTTTAAGGTATTTCTTAATCCAAATAATAAAAATTATGTTATGGATTTAATGCAAAAAATTTTACATGAGTCCTTATGAAATTCTTTGAAATGGATATGGGTGTTTATTAATTTCTATCGACCCATATTTTCACAAAATGTAACTCTAGGAATGTTTGGATACATTAAATAGTTTTAAATGTTTGAATACACTGTGTTACAAATTTTAACCTTCACTCATCTTTATTTTAAAAATAAATACTTCAAAATAGGTATGTTCATTACTTGACCATAGTATGAGGTCTTTGGTAGTTAAGACACTCATCAAGAATTTTCATAAAAAAAATATTCTTTGAATAATTAGATTATTCAATTTTAAACTCCCTAAATATATCAAATTCATTTTTCATAGTTTTAGTATCTCATAGTCCATTTCCAACATGGATTTTATCTATATTAAAAAATTATTTTACAAATATATTCTCTTTTTAATTATTCTCTAATTTTATAATTTTCATCAATATAAATTTTTTGAATTTTAATTTCTTAATAAATTCAAAATATTTCTTTGAGAATTCAAAATCATTCCTCTTATATTTTATAATTTATTTATTAATATTCTTGATATAATTAATACTATTTTAAAATATTACCCTATATATATTTTTTTGTATAGGTTTCTTCATCATTAATTTTATAAGTAGCATATATTTCTGAATTTGATCTATATAATTTATATTATTTCTTTCGAGGACATAATAATCATCATAATTTCTTTTATATGTGGATAAATCTTATTTATATTATTTCATTATGAGTATTTATCATTTATTATTAGATAAAAAATTATTCTCATTAGAAAATTTCATATCCTTTTTTAATTTAAAATTATATTTATATGTTCTTCTTTTTACCTCAAAATACTATTGGTTTTATCAATTACATTGAACAACATAATTTTTGGGACATTATTTAGGAATCTACCTTTATCATCCAAAATTAATGAATTTAAAATCCAATTTAACTTTTATTAATTTCCCTTTCAACTTATAATATCTTTTGATATTACTCACATTATTTGTTCAATAAAATAATTGATATCTTAATCTAAATTAGTGGGAGAAATTATTTTTAATTTTATTTTCCTTCATATTTCATTACATTGAATTTAATATAATTTATTCCTTGTTATGTTTTATAAATAAAGACAATTTATTCATATAATAAATTATTAATATGTTATCTATATCATCTAAATGTAACTCATAAATTTAACTTTGTTTAAGGGCTTGAGACATCATTATAAAATTTATTATTAAACTCCTATAATATCTTTTCACAATTGATTGATATTTACAAATTTAAACAAATCTTATAATGGTGAAAAAACATTGTTTATTATTTTGAATAACCGATACACTATTTCGTTATTTGTAATTTTTTATAAGGGTTAAGTTGATATTTATGAAAAATATATTATTTATTCTATTGAACAATTCATCCACTATTTCATTTTCACAAACCCACCTCCATCGATACCCCTCCCATGCTTCTAGTGAATAGAGGATTGACCCCCAATGACCGCCTCCAATAGGCCATGGGTTTGAGATTAAGATCAAGTGTATAAAACATACCCAAATGGAAGGAACTACCTTCTTATATAATTACTAGGATAAGAGAAAAATCCTCCAATCAACTCTATTATATAAAAAAATGTGTATCCTCTATATATGAATTTAATTTCATATAAGAGGAAACTGCAATAAATTCCCTCAGTAGTTACTAGTCCACAACCATGAACTCTAGTAGCTCATAAACCACCAATATTAGCTAATAATTATTTTCTATATCACTCACTAGATCCTATTTACCTTAAAATAGTTTATACATATAGGGGTGAGAAAAAAAGTACACTTATCATTATGATCATCCTGAAAACCTCATACGAAAATGCGAAAGGAGATTTCCAAAACACAATGAATAAAAAGAAGAAAATAAATTTAAATAAGAATCAGGTGAACAACATCTCATTATCACTAATCCTATACCACCATGTAATGAAAAAATAGGTAACATAATATCAAATGAATATATATATATATATATAAAAGGTTCCCCACATCTACACTACCACTGGTTTCTCACTATAATAAAGCAATGTAAAACATCTTTTACCTCAATCCCTTCTACAAATCATCATGGAAATCTTAAATTCCATATCATAACCACATCATAATCTCATTGTACACCTCATGAAACACATGACATCATCATAATCACATCTCATAACCATATAGAATCCTAGAAGCCCCTACATTCTATGTATCATGATCTATACATCAATCTATTACAATGCATAGATAATTGAACAAATATAAACAACAGTTAATAAAATAAAATTGTAAGTATATATTAAAACCTCAAGCTGCTACATCCCACACATACCTTTATAGAACAATTTCAGAGCTATCATATCCCATGACAGAATGTTCCCAATATATTAAGCCATTATAGCCTAGATTTTCATACACGACATGCTCGATCTAAAGGGAGAGTGGTGAAGAGGGAGTAGTCTGCCAAAAATTACCTCACCAAAATAAAAGTTAGGGAAACATCTGAAACTAAACATATTTGAGCATTAGGTTCCGAACCAAATCTGGTGGTGGAGCATATTAAATAATCAAACATAGTGATATATCACACACCTCAAAACTAATGGAAAGTATTTATCCTTAGACTCAAACTATAGATACCATCCCATATAAAAACCTAAATGCATATGAGAAGGTCATAGAAGATAATTCTCAACTAAGCACACAAGAATCATTGTTCAACTCCAAGAATCAATTAATAATTTTTTCAATTACCATTTACCTTATTAATATTATAAAATTTTTCTATTTAATGATTTAAATCTATTCAATAATCCAAGGAAGTCTAATATTTATCATCTTAATTCTAGATTTTTATCCCATTATTCTGGATAAATTATTCCAATCATACCATGGTTTCCAGTTATTGAATCATTTCATCCCCAACAACCATTAAAATATGTTTTTTTATAATTTATTATCATCCCATATCACGGTATTAAAAGATTTAAAATAAACTACCACCCGAAAGATATAAGCATAGTGTATTAATATAACTATAATATGCATGATGAAATAAAAAAAGCTAAAAAATTCAATAATGATTGGTCTGTGTATTTGGAGTGCTCTCATCTCATATAAAATGGTTGGATGTCTATGAATCATCACTCAGATTCTTTTTATTGTGTCACTAAGCTAAAGCACCTCAAACACTGCCTTAAGGGTTGGTTTAAGGTTAAATATAATCAAATGGATAACTATATAACCTCTCTTGAGACAGAACACAATGAAATTCAAAACAACTCAACTTGTGTTGATCTTGCCTTAGACCCACAAGAATGAACTGAACATCTCTATGAAGCATAACTCTCTTTTGATCCATAAATACAACATGCGTAAACATATTTTCAAAACTAAATGTCTCTATGATGGTGATAGAAACACTAAATTTTACAATGCCCTCTAGAGAGTTAGGAAAAACGTATTGTCCTACATCCTTTCATAAAGGCAATAAAACTCTCTTTGACTCAGAATAATCCATATCCAATCATGTCGTAACCTACTTTCACAATACTTTCAATGAACCTAATATTAAAAAAGATCTCCTCCCTGGGATCATTCCAGTTCTGATCAATGAATAAGATAACCTCTATCTTTTAAGCACCCCGATGGATCATGAAATATAAGATATTGTCTTCATCCCTAACTACGATAGTGCCCCGGGGAGTGATGGATTCAATAATGGTTTCTTTCAACAACATTGAGAGGTAGTTCACATTGATGTTTGCAAGGTTCTTTGACACTTCTTTTCTAATGGAGTCCTACCCCATGGCCTCAATGCACAATACCTGACTCTTATCCCTAAAGTGGATAATTCATCTAAGATACACCTCTTCCACCCCATTTCCCTCATTAACTCTCTCTATAAAATCATTACCAAGCTCATTGATAACAGGCATTCTCCTCTATATAATAAGGTCATATCCTGGAATCAATTTGGTTTCATCAAGGGAAGATCCATTCAAGATTGCATTTACACTTCCACAGATTGCATTAAATCTCTTAATAAAAAGTCCATAGGAGGGAATATTTCAATCAAACATGACATTAAAAAATCCTTTGACACCATTTATTGGAGCTTCATATTCAATGTCCTTAAGGATTTTGGGTTTAATGATACTTTCATTGGGAGGATAAAATCCCTTTTCAACTCGGCTTTTCTCTCCATACTTGTTAACGATTCTATTAAGGGAAACTTCAAATTCCCAAAAGGGTTACGTCAAGGTGACCATTTTTCTGCTATTCTATTTTCCAATGCGGAAGACTACCGTAGAAGGATTATTTCCTTCCTTGTTCGCCAAAGCAAGCTCAAACTCGTACATGATGCCATAAATTTAGTTGTTCCTACCCATCTATTTTATGTCGATGACATTATTCTATTCCTTAATGGGGGTAAAAAAAATATCCTTAACCTCAAAAGGCCTTATCTCACTATGAATAGGTCTCTAGTCAATCCTTTAGTTGGAATAAATCCTTTTTCTTTTTTGGGAAAACCTTCCCTTCTTCTAGAAAAGGTTTTATCATTGAATGTCTTGGAATCAAAGAGGGATCTATCCCCTTTACCTATCTAGGAGTCCCCCTCTTTTGGGGTAGGCCTAAATTTATGTATTTCAATGATATTGTGGATCAAGTGACTAATCAACTGACCTCCTGGAAAGGGAAATCCCTCTCCATGGATGGCATGATCTGCCTCGTGAAATCCACAATTATCTCCAAAATGGTTTACTCCCTGTTGATATATAAGTGGCATAATAGTCTTATCAAAAAAGTTAATGGCTAAAAAAAATTCTTTGGACTAGCAGTATTCTGGAATGAAATCTTGTTGCTATCCCTTGGTCGACCTGCTGCAAAACTCTTGAAAGAGGCGGTCTTGGCATTAAAAATCTCAAACTCTTTAATGAGGCTCTTCAAGAAAATCTCACCTAGTGGTTGATCAATAATAAATCTGACTCCATGGCCTTTCTTCGTAATAGATTTCTGGAAAAACATAAAAAATGCCAGTCTAGATATCTCAATTCATCCCTCTGGCCATCCATTAGAAATACCTTTGTTAAAATCACGCATAACTCTATATGGATCGTTAGTTTAGATTCCACTATGAATTTTTGGCTTGATAACTGGATTCGAATCCCCGCATTTCCATATTTTCTCCTGATACCCCTCCGGATAACGTCAACCTCACAATAAAATATGTAATGCACTGTAGTTCATCTAATATCCCTGATCACATTATGCACGTTGTGGAAAACTACCCCTTTGTAAATGGGGATTATTTTCTTACTTGGGATTTTGTTCACAATGGTATTTTGGATACAAAAAAATTCTATAACTATTGTATCACTATCTCTGAATCAATTTTTTCATGGTTGAAGTTTTTTGACATGCCTTGGATTAAACCTTCAAGGCCTAACATTGTTTAGAAAATTTCCCATAAACGTATTCCTACAAATGTTTGACTTCAGTCCTTTGGTGTCTAACTATGCACTAAATTTAAATTATTCCATCAGCATAGGGAGGACACCAATCATCATTTTTTTCTTGTGCTATAACCTCTGCTCTTTGGAATTATGTTACTGACCTATTTGACTGCAGATTGTTATCCTCTGACTCTATTTTATCTCAACTAAAACATTATGCGGAACTTGAATCTTCATTGAAAATCAAGAACCTCTTCTTTTCCATTGTTGTTGAGCTCTTACATGTGATCTGGTATGATAGAACCAAAATTATTCAGAAAAATTACTCATTTAATCTTAATGTAGGTCGGAGGAGAATTCTTATTGCCATTTGGGAAGTAGCCCTACTTCAGAAATTCCACTGCGATAATTTGGTTGGGGACTTTGTTATTCTTCGACGACTCAAAATTGATGGCATATATACTAAGACATAGCAATCTATTGAGGTGTTTTGGAAAGTGCTGATTCCTAGATGGATCAAGATCAATGTAGATGGAGCTTCCAGAGGAAACCCAGGTGCTGCGAGATGTGGGGCCATTTTCAGAGACTCTCTCGGATGATGTCCTGAATGCTTCATTGGGAGCTGTGGTAATTCCTCTCCTCTTGAAGAAGAAATGATGGTGGTGATTCAAGCCATTTTTTGTCATTCTTAAAAGATGGAACAACATCTACATTGAAATTGACTCCACCACCATTGTGAATGCTATTTGGAATGGGGTGATACACCTTGCATGGCCTCTTACCGCACGCTGGTCGAACTACATCAATTCTATTCATGAAATCAGATACCTTGCAACCCATACATATCATGAATCAAACATGGTGGTAGATGGCCTTTCCAAAAAAATAGTCAACCAAGCTATGACATGAAGTGATACTTTGTTGGTTGACCTTCTCCCTCACTTTGTAAGAGATTGTAATAAGATACCATCATTCTAATTTATGTAACTCATCTTTCTTTTTTTAATAAAGTGCGTCTTGGTCTTTGACCATGAATTTACCTTAAAACAAATCAAAATAGCTAATATACATGCAAAATAGACACCGAATGAAAATATAAATGAGATATCCTAGCTCTCAACTAGTTTCATCCAACTAGTCAACAACCTCAACACAACCATCAATAAGTAGTAAACCCTGGTACTAAGCCTATTCCATATATTCTATCTTCATCCACAATTAACCACCACTATAACTAGGAAAAATAGACTATCCTATGCCTAATAATCCAACCATTGAAATTCCATATATGAAAACATAGTGATGTATCTACCATCCTATGGTATAAAAATTATATTGAAATATATTTTCAGCTCACAAAATTCATGGGAAACTGAGACTATAACATTAGTAAAAAAAATATTTGGGGGTAATTCTTGGATGTAACATAATACCAAACATCCTATTCCAAAAATAATTTTACCATTTAGCATCTTCAAGTTACTAATACATTTTGGGAATTTTTTCAGAATGATAAAATAATAAAATCAGTAGTAGGAAATAGCTATGAACCAACCATAGAAATATTTCAAGTAACACTTTTTGGAAAGAATATTTAAGGAATAATAGTAACATGTTTCATCAATCCTTTACATAATCAAATTTATTTTACCCATCTTACATTGTTTAAAAAATTTCAACCATATCTGTCATGCTATGGTGAAACAATAATAACAACAACCAATTTTTATATTATCTATAAAATATTAAGTGACATCCACTATTAAATTATAAAAAATATTCGAAATATATATTCCTTATAATTCTTCTAATAATTAATTTTTTTATTTTCATTATCTTTGTTAAGGTTGATTCCCCTACATACCTATAAAATATAAATCATTATAATACCACATAGAGTCATAAATTAGGAGAGTGCTGCAAATACCCAACCTAAATTCATTGATTTAAGAAAACACTATATAAGGATGAAAAATAGGTATTAACCACAATAAATATTAAAAAAACCCACCCATGGACATAACCAAAACAAACTCCCATAAATAAATTCATGAATGTCAACCTAAAACTTAATAAAACATACCCAAAAACATCTATAATGAAATGTAAAATGAATAATAGGAGAAGTGGATAACAAAGTTTAACATTATTTAAGAGAGTTAAATCCCAATGTACCATTATGTTTAAACCCTAATATGATATATATTGAGATAATTTAGAAGTAAAATGATTATCTAAGATAATAATGAATAAAATAAATGTTATAGCATATAATGTTGGATACCTATTTATAGAAAAATGAAAATAAGGCTCCACTATGGTTGTGTGAATTTTACTATGACCATGATTTCCATAGTCAAAATGAGATCATGTTTTTTTGGGGGTTTGATGGGAAATACCCCCAAAATTTATAGATTTATACAAACCAAATTAAAGATATTTGATCAACACTATGAGACAGATAATAAGAGGGAGGATTCCATTTTGATTACGGGATGACCACAATTATTTCCCTCTTTGGAATTTTGAATATTCCCTAGCCATTTTATCTCATAAATACAATGGAAACTATGATGTCCCTAACTTGGTTCATAGAAAAGTGATCAGTCCTGAGGACCATAAGGCCTCAAAAACACTTACCCATACACCAGAAGCTCCTGACTAGTAGTGAGGGTTTATGATGGTTTGTTGGGGAGACTATACCCCCATTATCAGAGTAAAACATAATAGGTCAATAATAAAATAATCAGCTAACCATATAGAAAAATATTCAAATATATGTAAGGAATAAACAATACTATATAATGATGATTTCATGAGGATACATAATATAAGGGATGAAAGACATGGTAGAAAGAATACAATTATTTTGAGACTAATAAAATAAACAAAAGGAATGAAATGAATATATACAGGAGCATCCCAATTACTGGATATATTCTCTACTCCCATTTTCCCAATATTAAAATACATCATGCTTCCATAGTAGAGAAATTCCCTTTATCCTTTTCTATATCTATGAAATCTTCCTAGGTACTATACATCTTCCCAAATATGGTGTTATTATAAATCTAAAGCTGACCACCAATACTTTCTAATGAAAATCCATCCTATTAATATATGATTTAATAGTATACAACTATAGTAAATAAAATTTATAAAAATAAATAGAAACCATGTTGGGATTGGGCCCCTCATGGGATTCCCAAAAAACCCTACTCAATTCAGTATAATCCAGATGACTCTTTGCATGTGATTATTTAATTAATTCCATTGAACTGAGACACATAGACAAGTAATCCTAGAATAAATAATCACAATGAATCCCTGAAAACCCCATGGTATTTATGACTTTTGTAAGTTAATGCCACTCAAGATGATCAACTGTTATGTTTGGTTATTTGGTTTTGAGTGGAATCCATGGGGTGAACCCTAGGAATTCTACTCCTATGATTTTTAAAATGAACTATGAAAAAAATTAAATTTCATGTTGGATAGTTCTTGATTGGAATCTAATGGGATGATAAAAGGAATTCTTTGTCCAAAACAATACGAAAAATTAGGGAGATCACCCAAAGAATTCTAGTTTTTCTAGAGAGGTAGATAAATCCATGATGTTGAACAAAGGAATTCAAAAAAGTAAAACAATGACCCAATCCTAGATAAGTGTACTAATTTGAATTCACATTAATGATTCAGCTGGAATCCTAGGAGTTTTCTCAAGGAAGTAAATAGAAGAAGCAAAGGATTTCTCAAGGCGTGACACACCTTTAACATCTTGACCAAGTCTATAAAAATAGAAAAAAATTATAATTTATTAATCATATGGGTATGTGAAAATTTATTTAATAATTTGATTTATTCAATTAAGGTATTTAGTTGTATGCTTAAATCCAAACACAAACTAAGGTTTGGTTTGGTTATATAATTAAATATATTTTTTCTAATGGTTATCCAAACATTCCCTAAGATGTGTTTTTGGTTATATTTATGAAATAGTTGTCATGGGAATTATATATGACAACTATATGGGGTAGTTAATTTTTAGGCCATAAAAATCTAATAGAGTTCAAGGGTGTAAGAGAATTTATATATTTAAGTTTAGTTATTCATTTTTTGGTATATAAATTTTTAGGAGTAATAAAAAGAAAGTCCAATACGCAGCAAAATAGCACAATTTATAAAGATTGATAAATTTAGAATAAATCAATGGACCACCTACCTAATTCCTATATAAAACTCCTCATTATGTATCAACCATATATTTTTCTTAAAATGAGAGAAATAAAAAATAATTAATATCCATAAAAATAGGGTATATTTCCTCACATGATAATAAAATCAATGATGGTGAAGAAAACTGAGAAAATAATTAAATGTTGTGTCAACCTTAGAGAGAATGTTCTAAACTTACCAATGATGAAATAATTAGAGGTCAGAGGAAGGATATCAACCAAAAAGGTTGAGATGAATAGAATAGAAGAGGTACGATGGAGCCACTATAACAAATAGGAAGAGGGAAGATAAAAAAAGGTTTAAAAGAAAAATAAAATAAAAATGTAATTTTCTCCTCTTTTTAACAAGGAATATGGTTTAGCCATATGGTTATCGAAACTGTGCACCAATAGTGCATCCTAACTATCTAGAAGCACTAAAACCTACATTTTTTTTGAAAATAGTTAGATAAACCATGTGAAAACTATATAAGATGAACCTATATTAAATTATAGGGTGCATATGGTATCCATTATCCCATTTGTATAGTTTCACAAACCATGATCATCCCCTTTTTAGGATGCATGGTTGTGGGTAAATGTTAGCACAAACCATGCACTTAGATTGTGACCAATACAAAATCTCCAAAAACCATAAATTTGCTCACTAAAACTTCCTAAAATATCTTAGCAACTCCTATACACAATTGGAAAGATAAATTAAGTTGAAAAATAGGTTTTGATAAAACATAAAAGGTTTCATATCTTTATGAATAACTATGATCTTATCAACTACCCAACTTAAGAAAACTTATCACTGAGTTTCACTTTTGAGGTTGGTTGAGATTTATATGAGAAAAAATCTACCTATTGAGCACATTTTTTATACTATTATTCCCACATATCATTCTATATATCGTTTTTCTTCCAAAAAAACAAAACCATAAAATGTTAGATACCTCTTAGAATGTTCATTCAATAATTACTGGTAAGAATTGTATAATACTTAAAAGAAACAGAACCTTTAACTCAAGTTCCCTAGGATCAAAGACACGACACAAGTCAAAGTAATAACAAAAATGATGGGAAACATGAAAGATATAATTTATATTCTTGAACCATATTGGAATATATATCTGATATGCTACAGTCATGACCATCCCCAATATCTCAAAAGGTAGGATGTCTTTAGGTGCTTGCAAACCCTGCCTTAGAATTTTTTGATGACCAAATATTGGTGACAATATAATCCCCCACCTCTAACTCTAAATCCAATAATGAATATAATATATAAATTCAACCTATAATTAACCATATCCATATATTTTCTAATAATCTATACTGGTTATGATGTTTCCATAATGAGGTATGTTGTCAATAGCGCTACCCGCCCTATGTCTGACTAACATAGAGGTTAAAAACATAGTGAATATTACAGTGCCTCTTATGGATCTATTTGAATAGTCTAATGGAATTTGTTATTATAGAAAAAATCATCACGAAGAAAGTTATTTTCCCAAGATCCTCAAAAATTATGGACACATTCATGGAGCACGTCCCCCAATACTTGTATAGTGAACTCAGAATGTCCTTCAGTCTGAGGGTGGTATGTTGTACTCAAAATTAATTATAAACCAAGATAATGTTGTAACCCCTAATATAATTAAGTGGTAAAACACGAATACCTATCTAATATAATGGTATGTGGAATCCCATGAAGTCATATGTTCTCTCAGACATATTGGCTCCCAATCTCATCCACTAAGAAGTTATCCCAAACTGGAATAATGTGTGTGACTTAGTCTACCTATCCACAACCACCCATAAGTCATCACAACATAAGGGTGATATCATTAACACTATCATTATATCCATGGTGACAAAATCTTATTTTCATTTTTATATAGGTAATAGTTCTAAAAGGATAACAATCCACTAGAGTTAAGATTTCACCCACTGATAGGTGGAACTCCTAGTAACAAAGTATATCATGTCATTTTTCACTACTGGACACCAATACGAGTGACAAAAATCAACAAACAAATTTTTTAATCTATGGTCTACTTCCCAATTAATATCATCATATTCATGCATAATTTCTTCTAATATATATACAAGAACCCTAAAAATACAAAGGATATGCATGATATAATCCTCGTCAATAACCCAACCAAATGGTCGGTCCCCTCTAGAAACACTTTCCTTCTAAGCCAATTATTTAAGATATCAAATTTACCTCCTTTTAACTCTATTACTAAGTGATTAATCCAATAATAAAGAAAAAAAAATTATTGGTTACTCATGAAATCCCTAAACATCTAGATGAATTTCAGAAAGTATAGTCAAAATTCATTCACTACAAGATTCTTGAACATCTTAAGCCTGAGACTTCTAGGTCCATGAACCAGTAAATAAATAACATTTTCCTTGCATGCATGAAAGATAAATGTCATAATAATGACCATATTTATATTATGCACACTACCGAAGGTTAAAATCCCACTGAAAAAATATACTTGAGGCATTTATGGTCCTTGTATACCCCAAACTGCTCCCCAAACTTGTAATGTCTATAGAAATACATGTCTTGAATGAAAGATTCTAATTTTATGTCATGTGTCTGATAATTTCCCTTGTGATGCCTCAAATTTCAAGATTATAATGCCAAAACTCATTCACCTTAAATAAAAATATCTCACATACTCAAAAATAATGTTTCATAAAAAACCATATATCATCTTATAGGCTCAGGAAAAATAATGATCGATGCTGAGGTCAAATTTCCTTTTAGCTTATAAAATTAATTTTCATAAGTTTCAGAACTCACAAACCTGATAACTTCTTGTAAAATAATTTAAGTGGTTTTATAAGGTGAGGAAATATATATATGATACATCGATAGTAATTGGAAGAACCTAAGAAGCTTATTATATCAAAAATATTTTTGGGATGCTCCCATAAAACAAAAACTCTCAACTTATTTGGATCCATAGATGACCCTTAATTTGATATAATATGACCCAGAAGTCAATATTATCAATACAAAAAATACACTTTTAATTCCTGGTATAAGGATTATTCTCTCTTAGTCTAGTGAGAATGATTTTAATGTTTTTTGGAATGATCTTTTCTAGTATGATAGTATATTATGTTATTATCCAAAAAAATGACCATAAAGGCATTCATGTATGGGTGGAAACCACAATTCATCAAGTCCAAAAAAGATGTAGGTGAATTCATTTGAATATATAAAACTTTCAAATATTCATACGGGCCATAAATTGTTTTAAATGTTAAATGTGGCATATCTGAGGGTATTAATCCCACCTAATTATAGCTTGATGTCAAATTAATCTCTGATAATATCTTGGATCATTTGAATTGGTTGATGTGATCATATATGAAATGAAGTCGGTACTGGTTCTTAACCACAAGCTAATTCAACCACTAGAATCATGAGATATTCATACCTCATATTGTAGACAGCACATCACTCAAATAGTTAGGTGTAGGTTTTACTTCATGTAACTATCTAGATCTATATCCCTCAACTACAAATACACCTACCTGAGTAGGTCTTCTCTGTTGATGCCAAATAACCTGAGTTTGGCTCCCTCAACCATGACCAATTCCATGGATAGAACATGCAATGATACTCCATCTTATTTCATGTTATGGGGCCTCAGATCCCACCACAGTACTCAAAATTAGTTTAGATCTTCTTTTACTAGGAACTAGTGGAAATATCCTATAAAATATCTAGATATGGCCCATTTTGTTATTGGTTCGACACTTCACTAGGTCTCTATTACACTCGAACATAATGTAACCTTCCTTCCTAACTGACATAATAACACATAACTACTAGTAAAAACACTCTAAATACCAACTCCCACATGATAATTCTCAAGGAGACTCATCCAAACATTGGAAAACCCACTTCTATACCTTACTACTAAACCACCACACTCTATTTCTTTACATTTTCTCATACTACACTCATAGGTAAGGGCTCAGTTTAGCATCTCAAATACAATAGTCAGTCAGAAGATGTTCAATTGAGATTAGATTGCATTCTTGATCTCACCCTTATAATGAATCACCCTATACTTCTCATCACCCACAAGATTTCGTGAAAATAAATCAAGCTCAGTTTAATGAGCAATTTAATCCATACAAGAAAATGTACCCTGATTATGATGCATGAATTCACAAGGTCAATTATATCCCAATGAATCTAAGAATAATTAGTCATAGACACTATTCTATATATCCCTCAAGACCATACCCATATAATGATCATCTAGATTCAAAACATCCAACCACCTCTTGAAAGATCCATGAAGCATATATTTTATGAGCTTCACCCTTATATACAATGGATTCTCTAGATTATTGAACATCATATTAATATATACCAACCATTATAAAAAATCTCTATGACCTCACTCCCATGATAAATTAGGTGAGTTATATTTTTGGAACTCCCTATTCAAAGAAGAAATGTCTGGTACAACCCATGGAACACCCTATTTTAATGTACAATTTAAAAGATACCCTCTATAATATGAGCATAGGTGCCCAGTCCCAGAACAGCAGGTGGTACAATGGGAGGTTCCTTAAGTGAAAGAAAATGTGGTTCATGTCCCACCACTTTAGGATCCCAGTTGACTACATCTTCCATGTGGTCAAAATAAGACTTTCATGGAGGCATATATCTATAATTCCATGCCCACACCTCATAAAAAGGTTTAAATGCAGAAGGTATTACCAATAGGAAAACAAGTATATGCTCAATGCCTAACTACAAGAGACTCACTAACCTAATTAACAATTTATAATAATAGTTTATAAGGAGAGATTTCATGTTTTAACCATAAATTTTGATTATATAGGATATTAATTCCAATTATATAAGAAAAGGCTCATAAGAACAGGATCATTACAATGTTATAAAACATCATATTCTCTTTTCCACCAAACCTAAATATTAAGGTAAGGAAATAATAAAAATACCTTGGATACCAATTTGTGAAATTACCATCATAGTTAACAGAAAAGTGACTAGTTTAGAGGTCCATAAGACCACATGAATTCCTCCTTGTACATTAGAGGTTTCAGACTAGTTGAAAGGGTGTATTTTGGTATAGTGGGGAGACTTTACCCATTATATCAGAGTAAAAAATACACAAAAAATAATAATATCAACATATAACCATCTAGGAAAATATTTAAATATACACATGGTATAAAAAGTACTATACAAATAAGTTGTCATGAAGATACAAAATATAAGGCATGAAAGACATAGTAGCAGGAATACAACTAGTGTAATAATAGAAAAACAAAAAAAAAACCAAAATGTCTCTCTCCATGTGCATCTCGAGAACTAATTTTTTCATCTACTTGTATTATTCAAATTCTTAAAGAGATCATCCATTCATGGTAGAGGGCGTCCCTTTAACAATTACTGCATCCTTTTTTTCTTCACCGGTACTGAGAAGTAGACCGAACATGCTATGAGTATAACCCAATAGGTAACCACTAATAGTTTATAATAAAAATACAACATGTGAATATGTGATATAATGTGGTGTATATTTAATAAATAAATTCAATGAGAATAAATTGAACCCATGTCAAGTTTGGTCTCCTCATGGGATACCCACTCGACCCTACCTTTTTTGACCTAACACATATTTCTAAAAGCATAAGAACATTTAATTTAGACAGGGACATAAGAAACACAACCAATGAATACTAGAATGAAAAACCATAATGAATACATGTAATACCCATGTAATTACAAAATATTTTAAGTCTAGATCATTAATTAGGATCAAACGAGATGTTTGGATACTTTTATTTGAGTAGAATCCATGAGGTGAGCCCTTGGAATTCCACTAATAATAGTTTCTAACCAAATACATGGAAATATCCATGTGTTTTTAGTATGTACCAATTAGAATCCATAGGGATAACATAATATATTACTTTTTTGAAAACATTGAGCCGAACTCAGAAGTTCAACATGAGCATTTTAATTTTCCTAAAGAGGTATATGGATAGGTGATGTCTGAAATATGAATTCAATAAATTAAGACAATAAATGAATCTAACATGGGTTTACAGCATAGAATTTAAATCAATTAATTGGGTGGTATCCTATGATTTTCCTCAATGAATTCAATACAATAATTTAAGGCTCTCCGAAGTAATTCCACACCATTAAAAATGTGATCATGTTCATAATAGTAGCCAAACTATAATTTCTGATTAATCATAAGACCAGGTGTCCATGTTGTTTAATAATTAAATTATGTTATTCACTTGTATTTTTCAGTACAAAAACATCCTAAGGTGTGTCTTGGATACATAGGCAATGGGGTTTTTCCTAAAGGCTAACTAAACACATCTTATGAAGGTTTTTTATTATATTTAATATATGGTTGTCATTGAAATTAAATCAAATGCAGTATATGAGGTGGTTCGGGATAAGGTTTTCAACCTCTAAAAAATTTAATGGTTCTCATAGAATGTATAGGTTGAGGTTTAGGTATCAATTTTAAGTGATATTTATTATTTGGTGTGAAATCTGGAATGTCCAGTGTGAGGTACAAAAATAGAAATTATAAATGTAAAATAATTTCAGTGAAAGAAATATACCACCTAGCTAAACCATGTAGAAGAATACTCATGTAGTATCTACCTCAAATTTGTGTTGGAGTGAGATAAATTGGAAAACCAAACAAAATACATGAATATATGGTATATTTTAATTTCATGACGATATCATAAATGATGGTGATGAAAATTGAGTAAAGAATTAAATGTGTTGTTATCCATACTGAGGGTTTTCTAACATGACTGATTATAAATGAATAAATTTCCAGATAAAGGGTATCCACCAAAAAGTATGAGAGGTGTTAAAGAGGAGATATATATTAGAGCAATTGTGAAAACGAGGGAGTGGGAAGAGAAAATTACGATTTAAAAGAAAACTGTTGGAAAAAATAATTTTTCGCACTTTTTGAAAGGGGAATAGTTTGGCCACAGGGTTGGCTAAACCATGAGCCAACTATGATTTGTCATTATCAAAAATCAACACACCCTACATCGGTTAGGTTTATAGATTGACAAACTGTGTGAAAACCATTGATGATAGACCTACAATAAATTGAAGAGATCGCATGGTTTTGAGTCCCCCTTCATAATATTTCCCGAACCATGTTCTTCCTTTTTCTAGGTTTGATAATTGAGTTTCGTGGTCATCATAAATAGATAATTACCCATATAATGCATAAAACTTATCCAAAAACCATATCTCTAAGCCTTGAACCTTCTTAAATACTCTAGAAACCTCCTATACCCCCTTGGGTACTTATATTATGGGAAAAAAGTGATTTTGACAATAATTTAAAAGGTCCATTACTTATTAAAAAATCAGGATCTTATAACCATGGTGTGGAGAGAATATGAAATTTTTTTAACTCCTCCTTATTAATATCTAGGGTTCACCTTGACTCCCCACCATTCCCATTGAATTTGTTATTTTGGATACCCTTCTTTACCATATGTAAATATTCAAGGAACCATACCTACAAAAACAACAACCCCTAAGAATTTCACTACCCATGAATAAAAGGCAAAGTCCTATAAATTAATAGTGACCCCAATACCTCCAAAATATGCACAAATCCCTTTCTTACATTACATAGAATAATTCTATAGGGAAACACCTTTCACTAGGGTACTTAAGACCTAATGTTTCACCATGCACCAAAAGACCATGATCCATTCTTAAACAACAAAATGGGAGGATCACATCGTCTAAAACTCTAAAAAATAAGCCACATTGAACATCTAGACTGATTAAAAAACAAATCTCATTTCCAAAAAACCATTATATACCCACTCATGACCATTAAATCCCAAAAAAATAAGTAAGGGATTTTAGAAAAATAGGCACTTATATCAAACACATATAGAAAAATTATCATTCAAGAGAATTTGAATCAAAACTCAAAAAATAACGAAAATTATAATAAAACAACAAACCTATGAGATACCACTCATGTATCTCATTATAAAAATAATACATCTGATACACCAAAGTAAAAAATCACATAACCACACATCATCATCCCCCATCTCATATATCAATAATTACATGCATACAATTTTATTAAATAAAATATAAAAAACTAATGATACTGAGTTTGAATCTACGACTCACACTCTAATGTAATCTCCCATAATAAAACATTCTACCATTGTACCCAAATTAAATGAATATTAAAACTAAAAAATACTTTATCCAGATAGTCTTAATTCTCAATAGGATGATACCCTAAGGTCACATCATCCTTAACATCCACCTATCCCTAGTAGATGATATGGGAATCATCATGAATATACCAGTGAAGCTAAAAAGCATGGAAGAATTCATGGATCTAGTTCATCTGTGGGGTATGTATTAATCGATACACACCAACTGAAATATACACTAACACCTCAAAATGTACAATAACCAGGAAAAATGTTACTCTAATGACTATAACACTGTTTTAAGGATGAGTATATACCTTTAAGAACACGTGATCTCCAATTTCAAAATCCATATTCCTCGATCATTGATCAACATAGAAATTTTTAGGATCTCGAGTTGCCTTTACTTGTTTGTGAATCAACTTCTCCTTATCTATGTGACTTTGAAGTAATTTTGGTATAAGAATTGCTGACTCATTGATCTTAGTCCAACATAATGGAGATTGGAATGGTTAGCCATAAACTTATTTCAACAGAGCCACACTAATGGAAGAGTGACTATGGTTATTATAAGAAAACTCTACTATGGGTAACTAGATCACCCAAAAACCATCAAAATATAGAGTGATTGTGAACAAAATTCCTTCTATGGTATGTCTGACTGTCTATTGGAATTTTATTTCAAAATAACTTTCAAAAGGGGACACTTTGGAACCCAAAAAACATAAAATTATCAAAAACTAAAATTATAAATGAAATTAATAGGAATTTAATAGTGTATAAATCCTTACCCCTATGTAGGCTCCTGTCAATTGAGGTAACTTCCAAGTTTAGATCATACATGATAAGTTCATTAGAGTGGTAATCTATATTTTCCTAGGACTTAATGTACTGCTCCAAATTTATTCTCTCTTCATTAATTCTATGTGAAAAGGTCCTATATTTTTTATAAATCCAAAAATCTTTCTCATCATTGGGATCCACTCAGATATATCTCTCATACATTCTATCATCATAGCTTTTATCTACATTGACTCTGAAGGACTCCTCTATAATCTCTTCCTTAAAATGTTGCAACAACACTAAGCCATTATTGTTTTCATCTTGATCTCATCCTGCATCAACATGGATAAAATCATTATTCACCCTTACATGCAAATGTTTTAGGTCAAATGATGTGTTCTCTTTGGCCTCCCAAACCTTATTATATGAAGTTGAAATTTTCAATCATGACTTGACTTGGTCCTGAAAAACACCTTCATCAAGTGGAATTGATATTAGACTTTCATCTATCTAAATTTTATAATTTTTTCCGGATTATCTACTGACCATGGGATTAAAAAGTCTTGAGTTACCTTTGAATTGCCTAGTTTTTTTATTGATGGAATGTTTCAAAAAAACAATATTAACTTTCATCACATTCAGCTATTCTTAGAAAAAAATCATTATCATATCGTGATCATGATCTCAGTCTAAAGATGAATGTTATTCTATTTATTTATCACTCTATCCAATATCCAATAAGGTCCCAGACCTGAACTAGTTCCTCGTCCATCTTGAAATGAAATATTTACAACCTTCAGGATCAATATCCATCTACTCATTTTCAGTTTAGGATAAAAATTTATTTTGGAGTTGGAACAATATATGGGGTTAACTATAGGTAGAATACCCTCGTTAATTGGGGATCCCCTTCATCCAAAACACCACGAGTGAATGAAAAATAATAAATGGAAGTGCTTGAGATAGTCACCTCTGCGAACTGTAAAGCCATATTTTATCCATCCATACCACACATTAAATTAGAAAAAATATATCAAGGAAACTTAGTTCAGGTTTTAGAATCCTTTTCGATTTATGATGATCATCTTCAAAAAAATAAAAAATGATACCAAAGTGATATTATAAGGGGTTTGTAAGCGGATAAGTATTCACCACATACTAGAATTTGGATGATTCATGTCCCAACCACTTACATGATAAATAATGTTCTACCCTTGATTCATACATATTGCTTCCAATGAGTTCCACCTTTAATATTGACGCTAATGAACTCAAAAAGAACCCTTTAAATGTTGAAGATTACATAGATCAGGGAAGATATGTGGTTTAAGAGAGATTAATTACAAAAAATAAAAATAATGGAATAGTTTCATCATGTTTCTAAATAACCTTATTATCATCTAATTCTGGAATAGTAAGGGTCCGTTTTTAGGTCCAAATAAAATGGTCAATGAAATGGGTAGAAGGAAAAAATGGAAAAAAAAAATTGGTAGTGAATTCCTAGGAAGAGATGATATTTACTTCAGATGAAAATAATATAATAAATAGGAACTATATAACACCTTTTTACCTTCTTTCTTGTATGCATTGTGTTTTATCTTTCATTACATTTTTTGGAGGTCTTTCAGGCTTCTTATAAATGAAGATACTTTGTAATAATCAATGATTTATAGGAATAAATATTGAAATATATTTTGAGGGTGCTACTTAGGACTAGAGAGACTTAATATTTGGTTTGGAGGATTCTTGTTGAAAACTAGGTAGATAACCACCTTCGGGAGAAATTCAAAGCTTGAATGTTTTACATGATGTGAATATGTTGTAGGGATGATTATTGGGATCTCATATAAATATTTAAAATTTAGACACTTTGAAACCAATAGATGACATGAGAACATCTATCAAGATTAAAAATTTTCCAATACAATTATTTTTTGGAATGTTTTTAATACACAAAATTTTATGGTTTCAATGGGATTCATGATGTGAAATCCTAGACTATAGTGGTTTAAAAATGAATCAAACATCTAATTTGTCTTAAATTTTACCACATAATTCCCTCATGATACCTAAGAGATCTCCGAAGATATATTGGGGATCTACGCTCTTTCAGGATCACATGTTCATGGATTGATCATTGTGGTTGTTATGGTACATCGCATAGGGTATGTGGACATTCTACTTATTCATTGCCTTTTGTTGTAGCTCCATCTTTAATTAAGTTTTTTATTTATATTTATGGTTATCTGGTGTTTTCTTTCATCTACATACAGTATCATGTTGCCCCTTATCTTTTTGAGGAAGGTCCTTGGTTTATCAATATCCATCATCAAAGGAAGATAAGTTTCCATCTTTCTTGAGGTTGTTTGATCAATGCAAGAGTTTCTAATTCTTGAATTTCTATATATTTTGGTTGATCCCAATGATTTTTTCATCTAAATGGGTTTGATTTGGTGAAAATGGTTTCAATGAAATGTGATAATGGTTTTGAAAATGGGTTTAGATAAATTAAGCACATTGAGAACCTTGGGTTCTTCGGAAGTTATACACAGGTGGCCCTAGTGTGTGTGGCCCCACTAGGGGGTACATTGTGGTATCAAAATACTATGATAAGACTCGATATCAGTTGAATCTAGCTAAGGCATGGTTTATGATTCCTTTATGTCTAGAAAATATTTCAATAGGCTAGAGCACATATGGTGCGTTTTTCTTTCACATATAGTTTATCCCATGATAGTTTATTTCATGGATATTAAATAAAAAGTTTAATTTACCTATATTTCATTTATAAGTGCTATATTACTATTTGATGAATATGGATTGCTTTTATGAAAACTAAATTAAACGATTAAAATTGTTTTTTAACATTATTATTAATTTTTTTTCTATAGTTAGAACTTATACATTCTTGATATTGTAATTTTAATAAATTCTTTGGTGGTATCTTACTGAGATTTGTGGTCACACCATAATTTTTCCTTTGGGTGGTTATATACCATGGTTTGAAGGAATTAAGGAAAGGTAAGGGAATCATATAGAAAGAAAGGTTATCTTTTTGTCTATTTCCATTGTAATTGGATGGCCTAGATGTGATGGTTTGTCACATAAAGACTTGTGGGTCTGGCATTGTAAGAGTTTTTCTCTATGTCTTAGGTAGGTAGGAGTAAGTAATTTTAGAATTCGAGTAGTAACATGTGAATGGTCCTTACCAGATCACTCCCATATCTGAACTTAAGTTACCATGGGTTTTTATAAAATATTTATTAGGAAGAGACTTACTGTTTGATGCCAATTAAATTAAGTAGATAAAAATTTTATTTAGAAAAAATGTTCTTTTTTAATGTATTTTATATAATTTTTAATAATTTTTAATTTCATTAATTTCTTAATGTTTCAAATCTTTAATATCAATACCTAAATTTGGTCCTACAGTTTTGGAACCATCTAGTGACTGATTGGGTTTTTTCTTATGATTTTTAGAAAATGAATCATTAAAGAGATCTTCCAAATTTGAGAAAGGAAGCTATGTGATAGGTTCCACATGGAAATACTGTAGTGGACCCATCATTGTTAGAGGATATAATAATAAAGAAAATTATTTGGTCTATCATTCAACATGGTTTCAAATATAGGAACGACTAGTTGATCAGAAATCAGAATTTACAAGGTAACATCCACCCACCATTCATAGTGAGAAAGAACCAAAAAAGTATGAAGAATGGATTGAGTAAAATGAAAGGATATTCAACTTCTTGAAGAATCATAATGGCTCTATGTTTGGTTTTTTCCATGTATATTCTTGTAGGACTTGGAAGGAGATAGTGTGACTATATATTAAAGACTAATTTACACAAGGATCGTACTTGGGCTTCTTTTAAGAAAATATTTAATTAATAGTTTCACCATAAGAAATTACTAGGTGAAAGGACCTAGGAGTTACTTATATTGGTGGAAAGGGTGTGTACCATTCTAGAGTATTTAACCCATTTTTATAAGTTGGTTCATCTAGAAATAGATCTTGTCATCAATGCGTACATAAAGTATTGAAGGGTTGAGTTGGGATTAAGGATGGATATTTTGTCAATGTTGGTTATAATTTTCCATCCAAACATTTTAGAGGTAGTTGAAAAAGTATATTTAGTTGAGTTATACATATTTGGGAAGTAAGGTTTTTGTGGAGTCTTAGTTGGTACTGTTTTTAGATAGGGTGTATCTTCGTTCTAGAAAAGAAATCTCAAAGGTAGCCATTTTTCTTCAGGAATAGTTTTAAGGGATTCTTCAGGATAACAAAATGTTTTTTTATATTAGCATGGTTTAAACAGTCATACCAATTCAAATTATGTAGTGGCCCCCACTAATTTTCTTCATTGTGGATAATCTAGTCATCGTGATTTTTTTGATAGGATGTCCTAAGGTAGTAAGGACAGATCTACATTATCCTATTGCATGATGGTTCTTATCGATGCTTAAAAGCATGGTGGATATTATCCTCATTCTAAGGGGGATTCATGTTTCTAATAAATCAAATCGAAGAGATGATACCATATATCATTATGTTGCTTATTATGCACTATAGGAATCTAAAGTAGGGCTATCCAAAGTTAGTGGTGTGCAATTTATTTCATCTCAAATAGTGATAGATTTGTTTGATATAGGTGATTCTCATTATTATATATCATTAAATCTAGTAGAAATGTCTCTATTTAATTAAAATCATATACCTTACTTTTTGGAACATTCAATGCCATTGGGTAAATGGTCTAAACATGTATTTAAGTGTCCCACATATTAGGTGATGATAGTCGACCCTGAGGTGGAGTAAGACTTATTAGTTCTCACTCTTGAAATTTTTGTCTTGATAATCATCATGGATTGTATTATAAGAGTTAAGGAACCTATATTATATTATCACCATTAATTTTAGTTCCTATATTATAATGTGGAACACATTTTTTAAAGGTGAGCGGGAATATAGATTAGGAAGGGAGTGGAATATGGTTCCTTATGATGGGGGTAATATCATGCCAATTTTTAGAGATGTTTCATGATATTGTTAACCCCGATTTTGGTAGTTAGATTCATATAGTTGGGTGTTCAAACCCTAAGTAATTAAATAATGTATTTTATAGTTTATCACCCTAGAGAGAGGTTATGTTTACCATAGAAATTTTATCTTGTATGATGCCCATTTCTATTCCATCTTACCATATGGAACATATTGACGTGGTAGAACTTATGATCCAACTTAAAAATATATTGTATAAAGTAATTTCCCCACCCCCCCTTAAATGTTAACATCAGATTCACCTATCCTATTTTATAATAAGTTATATATGATTTTCAAACATTTTTATTAACTATCAAAAGTTAAATCAGGTGACCGTCAAGAATAATTATCCCTTCCCCAAGATTGATGATCTCTTTGACTAGCTAGAGGGTCTCATTGGTTTTCAAAGATCAGCCTATAGTCTTTGTACCACCAGTTTTGATTCTAAGAAGGGGACATAACTAATATATCTTTTAGGATTCAATATGGTAATTTTGAGTGTTTTGTTATTCCATTCAGACTAATTAATGCAAATGCAGTGTTTATGTGTATCATGAACCATATTATTTATTAGTTCTTGTAATTTTTTTGTGGTTTTAATGGATGAAATTTTGGTTTTATACACATCATTAGAGGATCACATAGACCATTTGTATATCAATATTAGAAAATGTAGGGAACATCATATGTATAGTTTGTTTTCCAAATGTGGGTTTTGGAGTCAAGAAGTAATGTTTCTGTGGCATGTTATATCCAAGATGGGTGTCTTAGTGGATCTTGAAAAATGACATGATGTTTTTTCAAAGGAGTGACCTATAAATGTGTTTGACATCCAATTATTATTGGGGTTTAATAGTTATTGTAAGTATTTTTTTTCATGACATCTCTAATATTTCATCTCCATTGACAGATTTAGACCATAAGGGTGTAAAGTTTTAGTCGAAAAAAAATGTTTCAAATATATTTTTAGGAACTAAAGGTGAAATTGAATTCATTATCTATTTGGATTATTCTAGAACCAGGTTCATGTTATGATATTTTTTATAGAACTTATCACAAGGGTTTAGTCTGTGTGTTCATACAGAGGAGATATGTGGTAGACTATGGCTCTCAAAAGTTACTCCCTTAAGAAAACAACTACCGCACTAATGATATTTATTTTTAAGAAGTTATTTTTTCCCTCAAAATGTGGTGTCACTACCTATTCAGGGAATGATTTATTGTATATTATGGTTATAATATTGTGAGGTATAATTTGACTCAAATAGATCTAAACTTGTGGTAGAGACACTAGATAAAGTATCTCAAGACATTATTTATATTTCTTATACTCTTGTAAAAGGGAATATGATTATTGATGCGTTGAAAAGGAAATTTATGACACTAGAAGTGAAAGAATTAGTGTAAGAGTGGTCTTTGATGATCTTTTTTCTAAGGTGATATTGTGAATGGAAGAAGCTAGTGAGCGGACATGTCTTTCTTCGATGAAGTACGAATGGTAATTCAATGAGTGGTTTTGTCTCAAGAATATTTTTTTACCCCTAGGGATAGAGATTTAGTAAAATAATTTTTGGTGGGGAGACCTCATGATAGTGGTATCAGTCTCCCATTATATATTTTTCCTTACATAATAGTTTTTGTATTTCCCCTTCCCTGGGGAAGTAGTTAATGGATAGTGGAAACCATTCTTGTTGGTCTATACACCCATGCATTACCAAGATGTATCATGATTTGAGACATCGATATTAGTGTATGAGGATGAGGTTTTCAATTGTATATTTTGTATTGTGATGTATTACATATCAAATAATTAATTTGGATAACTAGAGGCATACTAATTTATTACACCTCTTACCCTTTCCAGCATGGAAATATGATGATATTTCCATTGATTTTGTTTTTGATTTACCACTGATTCCTAGTAGGAATTATTAGATTTGGGTGACCTTTTATGAACTCGTGAAATTGGTATATTTAATATTTATCAATGAGGTAAAGAAGGTGGAATATCTTGGGGACTTTTATATCTGATAGATTTTGAGACTTCATGAGGTTCCTTCAACATTCATTATTGACTGGAACCCGAGTATCACATCTATGTTTTGGAAAGGTTTTTTAGAGGTGATGGGTTATCTATTAAAATTAACCATATCGTATCATCTATATATGGATGGATAGATAGATAGGGATATCCATGTTCTTGAGGATATGCTTCGTTCATATGTTCCTAATTTTTTTGGTTCTTGGGGAAACCATTTTATATTGGTCAAATTTTCCTAAAACAATAGTTATTATTCTTAGATAAAAATGGAACCCTTATAGGATTTTTATGGGTATCCATGAAGATATAAATTATACTGGTCATATTTGGGAGAGAGTTCCTTGGTTTGGTTGAGTCTTGTTTAGTATATGACTAAGAGGATGCATTTGATCTGGAAGAGATTGACCACAATACAGAGTTGTTAGAAATATTTTACAAGACATCATCACTAGATGTTAGAGTTTGAGGTTAGTAATTAAGTTTTTTAAGAGTTCCACCTCTCTTTATACATTATCATTTGAGTGATATAGGTATTTTGGAACCACTATTTGTAGTTCCCTTTGAGATCATTGAATGAATGGTAATGGTGGCCTATCAGTTGGACTTACTATCTACTTTGACTTATGTTCACTATGTGTTTCATGTTTCTTAGATGAGAAGGTATAGAGTAGATACTTAACATTTGTTTTATGGGAGGAGGAATGACTCCCCACTCCCCGGCTCTCCCGATTCTCCTCATGATAGGGTTCCTTCATAACATCACTTCTCTTTCCCACCCCTCGGCACCCTCTTGGTGAGTGGTTTATTTTTGTAATGCTCATACTTTTCTCATACTTATCCCGTTGTATTCCTATTTTCATGATTATTATTCTTATTTGGATTCTTAGTTCACTTGATTGATGATGATGATTTCTACTTTGAGGGCCTCAACCTCTATAAATGTTTCTCTTTTCGTTGGATCCATCATGAATAATTCTGATATTGGGTTAACTCAAAGAATCTATGATGATTTTGGTGTTTCTATGCAATCCAGTGAGGTTAATTTATAATGGATCACGAGTCTTACAGCTTGATATTTCTTTTCATAACTCCTCCTCTTCCCATATTTCCCTTACCCACCATGGAAGACCTCTTTTTTGGTCACACATGTTGGTGTTTTAGGGGTTTTGGGGATGGTGGTGGTGGTCAGGATAAAGGTGTTTCCTCTCAGGTTTTCTATACCATCTTTTTTCCCCTTGTTTCCCCTTCCCCATTTCATAGTTTTAGTTTTTTTGTTCATTTTAGTTTTGTGGATACCATTTTTGACTCAACACTGTTGTGGGTTTCTGGTTTTGTGGAAATCATTTTGTGGTTTCTCATACAGTGTTTTTTTGTGGTTCAATTTTGAATTGCTTGGTTATTGGATTTGTTCAATGATTATTCTTGATGATTGTGATTATTTCCATAGGTGGTTTGGTGGCTGTTCGTTTGGTGATGGTTCTGAAATTTTGGTGATGATGGGGTATCAATGACAACGATAAAGGATTCTTGCAGATGGTTCTCTCTGATGATTTGAATCTATTAGTAGTAGTGTTTTGGTGTTTATTAATTTCTGTGATATTTTTAATTTGGTGATGGTGGTTCCATCATGGAGATCAATGGATGCTCATTGCTTGTTTTTTGTTGTGGAAAATCTCATTTTTGGTTCTATGATGGATGTTCTACAATGATGATATAGTGATGGAGCCTCAGTAATGTGTTTCCCGATGTCAGTGTGCTCATGTCTTGGAAATTAGTAGCTAGAGGAATTGATGTCTTCCATAATTGAAATTTGAACTGATTTATTTTGAAATTTTAAATCATGGTGGTTCATGAATGTTATTGGATTATAATTTTGTTTTATTTTTAAACTGTGTGTTTTGATATTTGTGAGGTTCTCACTCAACCATACAAATTATTCTTTGAACCTATAAAAATATGGAGTTTATTTTATGGGAGGATGTTGATCTTGAACCCGACATCACTATAGCTCAGTGATGCTCCCACAAGGTATTATTAAATCCTCTAGGAATCATCAAATTATCAATTTATATTTTGTCAAACAACACTAAATACAAAGGTGTATTAAATTAGATGAATAGGGTTAACCCAAAGAGAGTGGGGAACACAGAATAAATTTTTTTACCATAGATTCGGTCACTCAAATTTTAGATTATTTTATAAGACCAATTAAATAAAAAAATAAAATGAAATAAGAAATATAATAAGGTATTTGGGTAAATTTTAGGGTATAGATAAAATATAATCTTAAATCTATCTTGGGATAGACCTATGGAATAGTTTACAAATTGGTGCATGGAACACCAATTGGTTATGGTCAAACCAATTGGATCTACCTAATTTGTTAATATCCCTTGGTCAAAGTATAACTAATGACCTAGATTCATTATTCATAGGTTTAATTTAATAAAACCTCACAAGTTAATGGTCATATCCTACTCAACCCTAATTAGACAAGTTTTATTCAACTTCACATCCCATTGTCATGGCTATGAAAGATAATCTTTTGAACAATTGTTTTTAACCAAATTATTATGCCTCTGGTTAAAAAAGATCAATTTATAGATTCATTAGGATAAAAATAGAGCTAATCCAAACCACTGACACTATTAGGATTACCCACACATGATGAAATTGATTAATGATAGATAAATATATGACATGCTTGACATAACGATTAAACTATTCAACAATATATAATCCATAATTAAAACTGAATAAAATTAATTAAAAAATAACATGAATAAAGAAATAATGATGAATTCGTCAAGAGATGAATGAATGAGAAATGTCAAGAATAAAATAATGATATTATAATAAAACTAAATATTATTAAATTCTTATAGTATAAAAAAAAACAAAAAAACATATCTATAAAGAAAAGTGTTTTGGAATCGTACAACAACCTCTCGGTGGTTGCATCTCAATATTAGAATGGGATGAATGAATATTTTATAAAAATCCTATATATATGATATGAAGTTTTCCCATGATCCCCTATGTCAAAGATCACCTTAAATGGAAGATCCAGTACAAATATGTAGGGACTCCATCAAAGATACACTAAAATTTAGCATGCTTTATTATATCTGACACTTACACATCATGTAATGTTTACAGAACATGTAATGTTAAGGTCTCCAAACATTCACAACATGATGTACTACATGAAAAAATATCTAACATTTTTGGGAAGTTTCATTGAATGACACATATGTATCATAACATGACAGAAGCATACTTCACTACAGGCCTTTTATCCTTTTCTCACGACTTGTAACTCGTGCACTCCTTTTTAAAATTACACACCATGTATAAATTTCATGATTTCTATATTCACCTTCTGAAAAAAACCTCCATTTCATCCCATTTCTTCAGTTTTGTTCCTGAAGAACCTATCTTATTCTCTTTTTATTCAATCATCAACCTTATATCCCACTTCATTTTCCATTTTCATGTCATGCGGCTTTACGATATCACTCCAAGCACCTTTATGTTCCTCAATATGTCATTTTTTCTTTGATATTTCTCAAAATGTTGGTATTAGAAAAGAATAAAAACATATTAATAAAATGAAAACATATAATATAAAATCAATTAATATTAAATGAATTGACATAGAAAATACATGAATAAATAGAGGTATCAAATACCCCCACACTAAAATATTTTATCGCCATTAAACAAAACTTCAACATTTCAACACTAAGGGTCCATACATTAATAAGATAATTTTCAAATTACTAGGCTCATAAAAACAAGTTATAAATGAATATTAAAGAAAATAATAATAACGAATTCAAAAATCATGCTTCATTTATAATGTTCAATTTAAGACATTTCCCCCATTTTTACATACATTTTTAACCTTTATCAACATTCATTAAATTTATGAAGTAATTAACCATGAAGTTCTCCACTCATTCAATATAATAGTTTTAATAGAGATATGATAATTCCTAAAGAAAATTATTCTAAGAATATCCTTTCATTGAATTTACTTTCTACACCCTGTAAAGACAAATATCACTATAAATCATGAGGGATTTTAAAATAGGATAAAATGAATTTAAGGATAAGGGTAGGTTGGTGGAAATGTGTAAAATCATGTAAGGATCAAGGTGGAGGCTAAAATATAATTTATAATACAAGATATTTAAATAAAAATATTAGTGGAATGACCCTTATAGAAATAATTTCATCCCACACACCCCACAAAAGTGAAAAATAAATGATCAAAGATGGTGTAATCATATTAAAAAAATAACCAAATCTTATTGTTATTTGTTTTCTTTTTTATTTCATTTTTTTCTATAGTCATGATTTGAATCTATCTCCCATCCACCACCTAACCACATAATATAAAAATCATTTCTATTTATTAGTTATTTTTGATCCTCCAAACTCACAACCCATTTCTTTTTCAGAAGCTGTACCTAGGATAAGTCTAAAATTCACCATCTAACCACATATGATTGTGATATCATAGATCTAAATATGGTTATTTTTTAATATACCAATAAAAACAAAATATATATTTTTTAGTTACTTTCTAATTATTTCCTTCTTTTCTTTATATGTTTAACAATATGAGAGATATAATGGAATGTAAAGAAAAAAAATCACGAACCTTCCTAAAAAATCACATGGAATTACTTTTCCATCTCCTCTCAAGAAAAATATCCCATATCCCTCATATAAATACCATATTCAACCCTTATAAAATTGAATATCATGAAAAAGAAAATAAGTAGGGTAGGAAATGAAAATAGTGCCTTGTAATGTGGCTCACTCCTAACAAGGTTATACAAGGATTCTATATGCTAACAAGGAGAAATGAATAGGTGATTCTCAAGATAAATGGATCATAAATAAAATGCTACAGTCATTTCAAAAGTGATATTTTTTCATAACTTAGACAAGATATCAATAAAATTTATAGTTTGTTAATAAACCATAAGTTTCACTCAAGAAATATTATCATAAAAATAGGAAATATTTGGTCCATAATCCTCTTAGTAATGGGAGGAGAATATCTGTCTAGTTTTTCATGGCATGAAAATTAATAATTAGTTTAATCACTGCAATCTTATAGGAATCAACCTTAAGAAATCCAATCATATCAACAACCATTTTCTTGAAATCCAAAAATTAAAGTATGAAGTGAATTATAAAATTTCCAATTATATCTTTTCCATTTATGGGTTTTTTATTTAAAATCTTATAACATGTCCACATATAACTCATAAGTGATGATGTCTCCCAGATTTTAATATACAAGAAAAATAATTTGATCATTTTCAGGGTTAATCTAATTCAACTCAGTTTATGAAAAAATTAAATCCATTTTTGTTTCCTTCATCGATTTTAATATTTTTTTATCATTTAGAAATAAAAATTAGTGATGTAAAAATATAGAAAAGTAAATAATAGTTCTCCCATTCCATTACCACTTTTGAATGTATTTCTCAAATTTCTTCGTAATAGGTTTACAATGTGAACTGTGTTTTCATGATGTGTATTATACTAATAACATGAATAGTTCCTATTTATATCACTTTTTTTGCTTCCTAATTCTTTCTTCCATGGTCTGGAAAATAATAATAGAGCGAATGTACATGTACTTTTTAAAATTTAAAATATTTGACCAAAGTAGATAATGATGTCAACCTAAGAGATAATTATTAAACTAAACTAATAAATCAAATCCAAGTCCATAAAAATTATTTTAAAATTCAGGTTAACTCCTGGTATCACTAGATTAAGGTCTATAACTATTCCTTTTAAATTATTTTTCTATTTTGAACATGATATATGGATAACTGTATTGAATTTTACCACTTTTGGATTTGCTGTGCATATGGTGTAGCTCTTCCTTTCCTCCTTTATTGATCATTATTAACTAGAACTTGTGGTGGGATGCATTTTGAGGATAAATTTAAGGAATATAAATTGAAATATAAATCTAAAAAGTATTTTTAGTTATCTTGACCTACTAAAACATCTTCCTTTTCTTTATCAGTTTCACATTCTAGAATAAATTCTTAAGTCGGATCCTCCTTCATCTCATATTATTTCTGAAATTTTAGGAGTGTGTCCCATTGTTATTCTTATAATATTGGTATGTATATAAGAAATTCCGTAGTTTATGATACTTCCTCTAAATCCAAAAGTTCATATTTTTCAGTTCTTTTAAAATGCTCTAGGCATTTTTTTTTGTTTTCTTCTATTTATTTTTCTTTATTTTTTTCACAATATTTAATTCTTCAACCTCTTTATCTTATAAATATTCAAACCAAAAAATCCATGCATTTGATTTTAACAGTTTTATTATACTAGGTAATTTAAAATTTTAATAACCAAATAATGGTGAGTAATTAGTTCATACTATTCTATAAGTTAGTCCTCATGATCATCCATTTGATTATCCATTACTATAATGAATTTTTTTAGCAAAATGGTTAGTCTGTCTTCTTGGTTTTTCTTAGTAGTTGTCTTTGCATCAACAATATTCAACTCCTCGACTTCTAGATATTTTTATTCTTCAAACCAACCCTTACCTGCATTAGAAATTGAAGGTAGATTATTTAAAAGTTAATTTAAATTTGGAATAATTAGATAATGGTGAGTAATCTATATGGAATTTTAATTAAGATGTGTCTCATAATCATCTATCATATTTTCCAATGCTAGAATGTACTGAATAAGTAATCCGATTAGTCAGTCTTATGAGTGATGCTCAGTCTAATAATTTATTTAGTCGCTTTGATAGTCATGAATTACTCCAATGGTTTGGTTATAGGTTTCATTCCATTATAGAGGATAGAAGTCATCATATCCATAAGAATATGATTAATTATATCTATCTTAGTGTTGTGACCATGAAACTTAATTTTTTAATACACATGAATTAGAATCCTTGTGATATTCAATGTACTCTGTTGGTGGTATAGTAAAAGAATAATGTGCCTAATAATCTATCTTCAAAAAAAAACAAACAATACCAATAAAATAAAATGGAATAATAATATTAACATTAATAAAGAATGATAAAAATACACAAACTAAAATTAATAAATAGAAATGGAATAATTAAATTCATTATCCTAAGAAATCCATCTTGAGTTGCCTTCTACGCTCTGATACTCCATGGAAACTGTTCCAAAATTTTATATGCCAAGAAGGAATCTCTAATTCCTTAGGCATGATCTAATTATAAATCTATATTATCTCAAACAATAATAAATATAAATTCCAGGTAAATTGTAAGTACGTGGTTGAACCCATAGAGAAGAGGGATCAAGAGATACAATTCATAACCAAAGGCGAGGTCAGTCTAATTTTAGTATATTTCATTAAAACAATTAAATGAAAAAAATTAAATAAATAAAATGCAGTATGAATGAAAATAAGTGATCAAAATCAATCTAAGGGTATATAAAATATATAATACTAAATTTATCTTGGGATAAACCACTGCCACATGATACAAAGTGGTGAATAGATCACCAATTGGTTATGGTGAAACCAATTAGATCTACCTAAGCTACAATTATACCTTATTCGTTGAATAGATAATAACCTAAAGTAAGTAAACTTATCATCAATAGAATATAGAATCAAAATACAATTATCATATCCTGATCAACCCCAATTAGGTTATGTTGGTTCAATTTTACCTCATATGGTCAAATCTATGCTAGAGAATACAATGAATTTTTATTTTTAACCTATTTTCTAGCCATAGAGTTTTTAAGGTTCCATTTATAGGTTAATTAGGATTAGAAATACACTTACCCTCTACCCCTAACACTAAGTGTATTATCTGAACATTATGGAATTGATTAAATAAAGATAAAAAAATTGAAGGATTTACATAACAATTAAACAATTCAAAAATAATTAATAAACAATTGAACTAATATGAAATTAATTAAAAACTAGCTTAAATGAGGAAATAATGAATATTGATGCAAGCTATGAATGAATGAGAATAGGAATAAAGGTGAGAAAGAGATTGGAATACAACTAATCATCCCTCAATTCATAAAGATGAAAATAAAAAAAACAAAAAAAACCTATATAAGAAGACAATAAATTCAAAACCATATGGAATCCTATGAGTTCAATTCAACATGATTATAATGGAATGAATGAATAAATTTTCAAAAACCTTGATATATAAGATATTAAGTCATCCCATGACCCCTTAGGTCAAAGAAGGCCTTAAAAGGATAATCCAGAAAAAATATGTAGGGAATCCATTGAAGATACACTAAAATTCAATGTTTTTTATTTTGTATGACACCCACACATCAGGTAAATTTCATACATGTGATGTCTAAGCATCCAAAATTTCATGACATGCTGCACTATAGAAAAAAATATATTTATATTTTAATAAGTTTCATAGTGTTACACATATGTATCATGATGTGATAGATACAGTATTCACTTTGATATATTTTTATTATTCTCACAACCTATAAATAGTTCACACCTAGTATATTTACACATCATGTATAATGAACTTAATGTTCATATTCAACTTCAAGTGAAAAAACCTCCATTTATTTCATCTTCTCTAGTTTTATTCCTCAAGATCCTATCCTTTTTTTATTTGGATTTAGTCATCAAACTCGTATTCTTCTTCAGGTTCCACTGTTGTACTACTCAGTTTTGTTTCCCAACATGAAGTTCCACTATGTACCTTAATATGTCATGTTTTCCTTTGTATTTCTCCAAATTATGGTTTAGAAATATAATATAGAAAACATTAATTATAGGAAAACATCTCATATGAAATCAATTAATATTTAAGTAATTCACATATAAGAATACATGAATAAATAGATATATCTTTGAGAAACCATTCCAGAATATTGATCGCTGAGAGATGGCACTGGATAGTAAAATGATTCCTCTAGTCCTTGTATTGTGGTAGTTTGGATGGGATAACCACATAACTTTGGATAAAAAATTGTTGATGAGGCAATATCGACTATTACATTATGTGAGTACATGTTCTTGAGGAATTTTTAGAGACAAAAATAATTTATGGTGGGCGGATTATAAAACCCCATTGCCCTCTTCTAGGTATTCCTTATCTTTTGGTTATTTGTATTCTATTTTTTGGGGGAATTTTAGGATTTTCAGAAATAGAGAGCCTTTTCTGGAGTTAAAAAAGTATGGTTATAAATGGGTAAATTTATTTAGGGGGTTCTCATTGGGACCAAAAATCCATAAGCTTTTGTTCAACAGTTTCCTGCTGAAAATTGTGTAGATCACTAATTTATGAAAAAATACATACCATGATGTTTTTTATGACGTTAATATAATATAAGAAAAATAACATGAATCTCGTATATGGAATGAAAATTTACTTGATTTGAAACCATTACATGATGAAAAAACACCAACTAGCATTAATATTTATCCAAGGAGATGTATTTTTTGGAATATTTTTAATACATGAAATTTTACTCCATCAATGGGATTCACTGTGTTAAATCATCAGCTATAATAGAATAAAAATTAATTGCACATATTATTTTTTATTCATGTATCCTTAAACATACCATTAAAGATATTTTAGATCACCCAAAATATTTTGTGGATCTCATATCCTTATGTACCACTTGTTCAATTACTGATCCTCGGGGTTTCTATGGTGGATCTCCCAGGGTAAGTGTTGTTTCTTCTTATTCATTTTTGTTGGTTATAGATATGATGTTTTTGTAATGTAGGTTTTATAATCCTGATCAATTGGTGTTTTATATTTATTTCTTATAGTTTCTTGTCATCCTTATCTTTCAAAAGCAGATATGTGGTTTCTCAATCATTGTTGTTGAAAGGAGATAGCTTTCCATCATTCATGAGGTAAGAGGATCTATGCAGGTGCTTCAAATTATTGAATGGTATATGTTCCTGTTAGTCTCTTTTGTTTGTTTTTTAGAATGTATTTTCTTTACTGATAACAGGTTTTAATTAAATGTGAGCATAGTTTTGGATAAAGTATAATGATTGGGAACCTATGGTGAATTGGGAAATAGAAATGGGAGTCCATAGTGTGTGTGGCACTAATCAGGGTTACTTCATGTTATCAATAGACTGTGGAAGATATTGATATTGTTTAGAGACAAATTAGGCACAGTTTAGGGTTCTTTTAGGTCTACTATATATTCCCATATGATAGAGCCCAAATGGGGTTCTTTTTTCTTTCATACATGGTTTATTGCATGATAGAATATTTCATGTACATTAGATCACATGTTTAATTTAAATATTTTCCCTTTAAACCTAATATATTATTGCATGTTGAATGTGATATGATTTAATTCAAACTAAAGGACATGTTTGCAAATGGATTTATTTAAGAAAAATATCATGAATTGTATTTTTTTTACAGATATAACATGTGAATTCATGATATTATAATTTATATATATTCATTGGTGGTATCCAAGTAGGATTTCTTATCACCCCCTAATTTTTCCTTCGGATGGTTCTAGACCATGTTTTTAGGACATAGGTAATTATAAGGGAAGCATGTAGCATATCGAGTTATTTTTTCTATTTTTTCCTTTGAATAAGTATTTTTTTGAGGTGTTGGTTGGTCACATAAAGATATACAGGTATTATCTATTCATAATATTGTATTTTATCATATTTTTATTAGGTTGTATGAATCTTTTTATATTTATTTATTTGAAAGTATACACTTTTTTATTATTTTTTTTATATTTGTGTCATTTTTCTATTATCTTTATTTTTACCTCGACTTTTGGTTGACCACCATGTGTGGATTTTATAGTGGACTCTGGTTGGTTCATTACACGATGGTCACGAATACCTATGACATCTTGATCGAGAAAACAAAAAAAATCAGGGACATAACTATTGAAGGCATCCAATTAAGTGAAAATATTTCCATAATAAACCACAAAATAGAAATAAAACAATGAATAATATTTTATAAATTAGAGAGAAGAAATTGAGAGATAAATAAGACCGTTTATATACATGTAAAATTCAGGGCACACTTAACATTCATGGAAGTTGGGGAGAATATGAAGTTCAGAAAAAAGGAAAAAGAAATATTTTCAAGAGGCTATAATTTAAAGGGAAGATCCTTACCCCCTCAATTTGGGGGAGGGGTAGCCTAGGGTGGTCCATACCACTACTTATTCAATCAATAGGGAGGGGGATCGATGAAGCCCCATGGATGGGTATAAGGTATGGATAACCTATATTATCACACTATCTTTCTTTAGATGAGAAGTTATTCTATGGAATAGTTGATATCCAAAATCGTGCTATACAAATTTTTACACCCTTGTTGTAAAATGAGGATCATGATCATGAATGATCATTTTTAGAACCCCATGAATCCTTACCAACTCCTCAATGTACTTCCTTAAAAAAAACCCAAAATAAATAACTCATTAATTTCCAAGAAGTGAGATGTGTTTAATAAATGGTGTATAATCACCAATATAACATCATATCCCACCTAATTTTAGGGGAACCTAGTGAGGAATTCCATCGATTAATTCTTCCTCAACCACTGGGGAACATTGAGTGGTTGATAAAACCCAATTTAAACCCAATTATTATCCTTTACCCTAAATAATTATAAACATTGAGACAAAAACACTACAATAGATCTAGTCATCTCTGGATACCAAAACTAAACTCTCGAGGCATGATACATCTTTTCCACACCATGATGTACTACCAAGGGTGAACTCTGGAACTCATGGAGAACCATATCATGAATTTATGGAGGAAAAAGATCTTATCTTAGAATAACCCCCTATACTGATCATCCATAGACCATCCCCTAGGGGAATCATCCCAAGCAACATGATCACTCAAAAAATACACCTCGAAATCCACCAAATTAAATTCTTCAACCAACTTTATAATGTATGATCACATCATCATCTGATAAAGAGGACCCTCCCATAAACTACTCCAATACCAATGTGAATCATTGAATGATCATCCATTAATCTCTATGAATATCCTAAATCATGTAAACCATCTCTATATTAATAAATAACATGGATTTTTGGCTCTGTTATAGGATTGATGAGGATCCCATGGATTTTGGTGAGTTTTCTTTTTTTTTTATAGTTTTTTACATCCATAATTTTGGTTCTACAATATTTTTAATATTTATTAATCTCATTTGTGTGGACATATATCATGGGAAAGAGTTTTGAGATGCTATCATGGGATTTTTTTACTTTAGTTGGAAGTCAGACGAAGAGGCTATCTGTCTGTTTGTACTGAATATAGAATTTTAAAAAATCACATTGGTTTTTTCAGAATATAGAGAAAAGGATTCACATGGATTGGTGTAGATCCACATAGATAAATATTGTTATTATATGCTATTTTTTTGTTTAATAAAGACTCTCATATACGATTTTATGTAGCTAATTGTAATGATGTAAATGATTTTTATGTACCTAACGTGAACCAAAAAGATGATTTCTACATTGTTGATTGTGTCCATATAACCAATTTTAATGTAGCTTAAGGGTATCACATAGAAATTTTTTATTCCATAGAATATTTACTTATATAATATGTCAACCACATAGATTCTTGTGATATAGATAATTGTAGTGACATAGTCGATTACATGATGGAATGAAATCTTGTTTTTTTAAAGAACTGAGATTTTATAAATTTTATAAGACCAAGCATATTTTTATATCTCAGTTAAGAATTAATAAAAAGACATTAAGGGACATAAAATAATGTTTTAATGTGAATTAAAATGTGTATAAATGAGAGGAAAAATAAAAATTAGTTGACTGATTTGAATTAGATGATCTTGCGACCAGATATCAAAGGGGGTTTCCATAATTAAATTATTGAATTTTTTTTTATATTTTTTGAATTATATTCACTATTATTTAGTGTATATAAATATATGGTGTAGGTATGGAATAAAATATCAAAATAGAGCACTGAGGGAACTCTTGTGCTTACATTGATAATTCTATGATGATAAAAAAGGAATATCACAAAAATTCTGGGGGATATAATTGTTTTCATAGAGATCAAAATATAATAAATATCATTGATTTTAGAAATATGGTTTGAATATGAGAATATTTGACCCACATAAATCAATTATACACTATGTTTGATTCTACGTTACTTATTCAAGATTCTTAGGGATGTAGATCTTTATCTTATTTTATTCGAGGAACCTAGTTTATTTTTGATTTTTTCATCATGTATACATCATTTTTTACTATATGATAATGATATGTTGTTGGGTGTGACTCCAAACATGTGTGGTATAATTTGACCTCAATTCTTATAATTGGAACTCAGTTGTTCTTATAGTGAATAGAATTTGTGGTTGGGAAAGTTAACCATACATGTCATGGTGTATGATTCCTTATTGGATCCTTACCTCATAATAATTGTGTGTTCTTTGTATATTATTTCCTATATGGTAATGTAATGATAATATATTTCCTGAGTGTATTAGCCTCTGAAAAGTTATAGTAGAGTATTTATGTTGAATATAAATTTTAAAAATATCCCTCCACTGATTCAACACCACCTTTTCAATGGAGAAAACTGATCATTCTAAGCAATTCAATTAGAGTCAGAGGGAATGTTTCCTCTGTAGGATCAAATAAGATCACATTTTAGAAAAAATAATATGTATTCATTCAATATAAAGAGATTACCAATATTTTATGACAATGTTATCATAGTTTTAATTATCAAATTTTTCCATTTATTTTATCTCTTAAACTGAATGTTTATGATACATCCACAAAAAGATTTACACCCATTGTAAATAATAATCAGATAATGTTTGATGATAAGAGGAATATGGAATTGGATTAAAATTCATAATTTTCTCATTTCATTATTAAATATGGTATACATTAATGATATTGGATTAATAGATGAAAAATAAATCGAGGATAAGTTGGAGAGTAGTTATGTAGAAAATTTGAAATTCAAAGAGACAAAGATACATATTTGGAGAAGAAAATTTAAAGACATCAAAATAGTATAGGATGGATGTGTTGATAATTTGGTAAATGAAATTGTAATTAATATTTTTTTCAATTATGCGAAACATAAATATTTTTCAATTATTAAGTAGTTTATTAGAATTTATTTAATTGAATTGATTCCAAAATATTACCTCTTGAAGATAGAGAAGATCATGCTCCTTATTGGATACATAATATTCTCATTTCTTATGAAATGAAAATGAATATGGGTTTCAAAAAAATAAATTTTGATTCCATGTGTAATATGAAATTTTTTAATGAAGAATATGTTACAGAAACTAGTGATTCTAATAATGAAGATGAATACCAAAGGGTTATTACTTTTATTTCCAAAAAAACACACAGGGGGAAAATAATGAAGAAAGATACATTCTATAGTAGAAGTTATAAATTTATTATGATTAGAAAGTATGTAGTTAATGGTATGAGGATTAATGGATAAAATTAGTAATATAAAAATAATGAAAAAAAATCTAGGAAATAAGGTGAGAAAAAATTCTAATGGATAATTAAAGGATGGTGTAAGAAAGAAGAGACTTTAAAGAAGTAAAATAATAAATTTTATGAGAAAATTAGAGGACACTCATCTTATCTATATATTTGTGAAGGAAAAATGGATGCAATCTCCCCTACTAAATAGAAACAGCTTTTTCAACCAAGAAAATGACCCTAATATCACTTTCAAAGATCAACAGAGAAACAATGCTCACCTCTTAGGGGATCTTCAATATTATATTTCCAATATTTCCTTTATAGAATAAGATTTTTTCCTAGTCTATGAACTATCTCAAAGTGGTATTATATACGCTAAATATTTCTACAATCATGAGATGTAATGGAATTACAGTTGGATTAGTAAATTTAACATTAGCTACATGAAACTCTAACTATTTTCTCTACTCTGGAGAATTTAATACCACTGTCTACCAATGGTTTCATATCTTCAAAAAATAGGTATCACCCAATATTATTGGTCTGATCTATGCCACCAACATAGGGATGAAATTGAGAATATTTTCTTATAATGTGATACAGATTTAGCCTTATTGAAGTCACTTCTTGAACGTTTTGAATTTTATACTCCCCAAATGGACAGAACTAAAAATATGTTACAGGAAATTCTGAAATTATATTTATTCAGATAACATTAAAACCCACTTCAGGTTTCTTGTGTTGAACTGATCCATGTGGTGTGGTGTGGGAGATATAAATCCATTCATCACTACACTCCATTCCTTTTTCAGTATACATTCTCCAAAATTATAGTGGCCATGCAAAATGTCATCCACCTATAGAAAGGTCACAACAACAATACTGTTGGTGACATTTATATTCACCGAAGAATAAATATTCAAGGTAAATTCATTCCCACTCATGGAATGTTTAATGTTATTTGAATATCCACATTCATGGGATGAAGAATGTTCAATACAGACCGTGCCTCCAATGGAAACCCTACTCCAATGAGCATTATGGTATTCACTAGGGATCATAACGGAGTGGAATTTTACTGTATTAATAGATTTTTTTGACATTTAACTTCCCTAAATTTTTAAATGTTTTCAATCATTATTTCTATACTCATGGATAAACAAAATAATTGGAATGAGGTCTGGTTCGAATGTGACTCAACCGCTATTAGGCAAGTAGTGAGGTTTGGTATCATACATTTTTAATAGAAGCTCACTAAATTTTTTTATTTGTGCATGAAAAAGTTATCTAAAATGAACTATATCATAAATCATAGCTACCATGGAGTTAATTATTTTTCTGATGCACATTCTAACAAAGGAGTTTCTTCAGAAAATTGAATTCATGTTGATACACCCCTCTTAAACATTTACCTATTCAAGAAAATAAATATTTTAAAATCCCATATTTCAGTTTGATGTATATTTATTATTCATTTATAATAAGAGTCGAGGAACTCATTATTTTAGAATAATTGATCTTATCTATTTTAGTGATTATAATTATGAAACAAATGAGATATTAAAGAAATTATGGTTGTTATTCAGATATCTATTAACTAATGAATTAATGATGAAGATAATTTAGAACCAATATATTATCAACACACACATAAATATTAAATAGATGATTTTCTTTAGGGAAAAAATTATCAAGAAAGAGGGTAAGAAGTTAGTTAGGGAAGAAAATATTTTTAATGAAGAAAAATATGAGCATGTTAAAAAAAACCACCCTTACAGAAGAAAATAGAAGACTCTAGTTTAAAACTACAGAATATGGGAGAATGATAAAATATATTAAATTAAATATTTATTTCAAGGTTGAATAATTATCAATGAAATAATAAAAGTTTATTTAAGATTTGAAATATCAAAAAAATATCAAGTAATTTAAAATCTTTAGTGAATTCATGAGATAATCCTCTAAAGATGATGAGAAAATTAATGTAACATACTCATTTGAAAAATATGTTTCCCAAATTGTTATCACTAAGAATATAGGTTTAAATATTAGTTATGATAATATTTTGACCTAAAAAAGGAGATAAATTCCCGTAAAGAGAATCTAATAAGTGTAGTTAATTTAATGAAACCTCAATTTCAGATAACATATTAAATCATACACCAATATTTCAATAAATTTCATATTATGAGAGGACAAGTTCTTGATGGAACTCTATATTTCTGAGAAAATTTAATATTTAGTGATATATATGGTGTTTTGGGATGTTCATATATAAATATTATATGATTTTCACAAGATTTGTCTACTCAGTATAATTAAAGATGCAAGGGGTGCAGTTCCAATGAGATGGAAGTAAATTCTAGAAATTTTTTTTACATGGATAGACACTGGATATATGCTGACAATATAAAAAATAATTCCAGGAATAGATTTGTGTAATGTGTGATAAAAAGGGGAATAGAGTGGAATAATTCATTAAAATATTACCCATTTCATTCCATATCAATCATAAAGGGAAATTAGTTCAAGAGAACAATGAATAAAAGTTAGTCTTCTTAAAATTTCCAGTTAAAAAAATCCAGAAGACAAAGTCATGGAGACTTGATAGTGCATGTTCCTCCCACAAGAATTTTGGTGGCAACATTTTAATGAAAATTGAGAAATATTATGGATTTTTAGTAAAAAATAATAATTAATCTTCTTTAAAAATCAATGTTATTAGAAAAAATCGGATTTAAAATGATAATATAAAATCAGATGATGTTCTTTACATTGAAAGGAAAAAACAAAACTTCTTTATCCTTGGAAAATATTGTAATAATGTACATTAGGCAACATTAATGATAAATTCATGAATCATTAAACCCAAATTTGATGGATGAAATATCTCTCAAGGAATAATAATAAATGGAAATGTTTTCTTTATTGGTGATCCTTCCAATACATGTTACTTGGGAATTAGATATTAGAACATGTAATGACATATAATACTTGGGATGTTTAACCAAATAATACTATGTAAGACTGTGAAACATTATTTGGTAAAAGATTATCCCAGTCTAAAAATAAATCATGATAGAATAAATAAAACATGTTAGAAAGGTAAGATAACTCATAATAATCACAAGAAGGCAGATATTACTTTTACAAGACCATTGGATTAATATTATATGGTTACTTACACATGACCATTATAAGTAGTATATAAAGGCCTTTGTGGGATCATGAGACAAATGTATACCTATGGTGATCATTATTTTATAAAATTCATAGATTAATTCACTTATATGAATATTGTTTTAATCAAGAACAAGTTTGATGCTGTTAGTATGTTCAAAACATAGAGAAGGATGGTTGAAAAAGATGTTTGGTTGTGTATTATAAAATTAAGATCTGATAATGGGGAAAAAACACATGTGCTATTTTTGAAAATTATATATTCAAACACATAATCAAGAATCATTATAGATAACTTTATATAAAACAAAAAATGGTATTACCGAGAGGAATAGTAAGAGTATTGTGGAAATGAGAAAATAAATTTTAGCCGAGAATAATGTTTCAAAATTATACTAGAGAGAAGTAGTGTGTATGATAAGGAATATTTGAAATATTTTTTTTATACCCCAAATAGATGATACACAATTTTAGATGTGATACATAATTAAAATTATACTAAAATTATTCAAGGCCTTTTGATGTCCTTGTTATATAAAAATTAAAGGATGAAGGGTGAGATGGTTTGATGAAAAGGCTGGTGATGGAGTATTTATGGAAAATTTATCTATTAGTAATGGATACAAATTTTTGGATAAGATATTTCATAAAATATTTGAGTGTTTAGATGTGAAAAATGATGAAAATATAGGAAAATATAGTTACTAGTTTCAAGAATATTTTAATCTACCTATAGAAAATAGTGAGTATATTTCTAATAAAATTGGTGATTTTTTTATAAATTATACCATAAACTATTGATGTTAATTATGAATGTTCTAATGAATATGAAGAAGGTTCTAGTTGTCACATAAATTAATTTTTGAGGTTAATGAAACAAGTAGAAATATGTAATATCAATGGGAATCAGAATGCACTGGTTTAGAATAGATGGAGACTAATAGTTGAAAACCAAATATATATTACATTAAAGGTTGAGACTAGAATGGTGGATGAGTCTATTTAACATGATGAATGAGTAGAGGCTATGTATTTTTAATTAATTTATATTGGGATTATATTTACATCCGTACTTCTACCAAGAAAGAAACCTAAATATGTAATTGATACAAAATGTGTATTTTGGAAAAAAATCATGAGAATGGTAAGTCGCACAAAATAGGGACATGATTGTATGAAAAGGATACTCTAAAATGTAAGGTTTATAATTTAATGATAGTTTTTATTCGGTTTCAAAATATTATAAAATAAATATTTTCGTAAATTTGATAGCTCAGATCCTTACAAAGTATAAAAAATGAATGTAATGTCAACATTCTTGATTGGTGACCATGAAGACTAACTCTTTATTGAACAACTAGAAGGTATAATAATTGATAATGATGGAACAATGGTATGCATATTGATATTTTTTTTATGGATTCGAATAGTCTCAATGGTTTTGGTATTCTAAATTGGAATATAGTTTGAATAAAATAGAGTCATCCAAATATAGTTTTCATAGAAACATATACTTGAATAAGGATTTGATAGGAACAATTGAGTGCTATCATATTCCATGACATAATTTTCCCAATATATTAAGCCATTATAGCCAAGATTTGCATACACGACATGCTAGATCTGAAGGGAGAGTGGTGAAGAGGGAGTAGTATTCCAAAAATTACGTCACCAAAATAAAAGTTAGGGAAACATCTGAAACTAAGCATATTTGAGAATTAGGTTCCAAACCAACTCTGGTGGTGGAGCATATTAAATAATCAAACATAGTGATATATCACACACCTCAAAGCTAATGGAAAGTATTTATCCTTAGACTCAAACTATAGATACCATCCCATATAAAAACCTAAATGCATATGAGAAGGTCACAGAAGATAATTCTCAACTAAGAACACAAGAATCATTGTTCAACTCCAAGAATCAATTAATAATTTTTTCAATTACCATTTACCTTATTAATATTATAAATTTTTTCTATTTAGTGATTTAAATCTATTCAATGATCCAAGGAAGTCTAATATTTATCATCTTAATTCTAGATTTTCATCCCATTATTCTGGATAAATTATTCCAATCATACCATGGTTTCCAGTTATTGAATAATTTTGTCCCCAACAACCATTAAAATATGTTTTTTTATAATTTATTATCATCCCATATCACGGTATTCAAGGATTTAAAATAAACTACCACTCGAAAGATATAAGAATAGTGTATTAATATAACTATAATAGGAATGAGGAAATAAAAAAAGATAAAAAATTCAATAATGATTGGTCTTTGTATTTGGAGTGCTCTCATCACATAAAAAATGGTTGGATGTCTATGAATATTCACTTAGATTCTTTTTATTGTGTCACTAATCTAAATCATCTCAAACACTGCCTTAAGGGTTGGTTTAGGGTTAAATCTAATCAAATGGATAACTATATAACCTCTCTTGAGACAGAACACAATCAAATTCAAAACAACTCAACTTGTGATGATCTTGCCTTAGACCCTCAAGAATGAACTGAACATCTCTACGAAACATAACTCTCTTTTGATCCATAAATACATCATGCGTAAACATATTTTCAAAACTAAATGGCTCTCTGATGGTGATAGAAACACTAAATTTTACAATGCCCTCCAGAGAGTTAGGAAAAACGTATTTTCCTTTATCCTTTCATAAAGACAATAAAACTTTCTTTGACTCAGAATAATCCATATCCAATCATGTTGTAACCTACTTTCACAATACTTTCAACGAACCTAATATTAAAAAAGATCTCCTCCCTGGGATCATTCCAGTTCTGATCAATGAATAAGATAACCTCTCTCTTTTAAGCACCCCGATGGATCATGAAATAAAAGATACTGTCTTCATCCCTAACTCCGATAGTGACCCGAGGAGTGATGGATTCAATAATGGTTTCTTTCAACAACATTGAGAGGTAGTTCACATTGATGTTTGTAAGGTGGTTCGACACTTCTTTTCTAATGGAGTCCTACCCCATGGCCTCAATTCACAATACCTGACTCTTATCCCTAAAGTGGAAAATGCATATAAGATACACCTCTTCCACCCCATTTCCCTCATTAACTCTCTCTATAAAATCATTACCAAGCTCATTGATAATAGGCTTTCTCCTCAATATAATAAGGTCATATCCTGGAATCAATATGGTTTCATCAAGGGAAGATCCATTCAAGATTTCATTTACACTGCCACAGATTGCATTAAATCTCTTAATAAAAAGTCTATAGGAGGGAATATTTCAATCAAACATGACATTAAAAAAAATCCTTTGACACCATTTATTGGATCTTCATATTCAACGTCCTAAAGGATTTTGGGTTCAATGATACTTTCATTGGGAGGATAAAATCCCTTTTCAACTTGGCTTTTCTCTCCATACCTGTTAACGATTCTCTTAAGGGAAACTTCAAATTCCCAAAAGGGTTACATCAAGGTGACCATTTTTTTTCTATTCTGTTTTCCATTACGGAAGACTACCGTAGAAGGATTATTTCCTTCCTTGTTCGCCAATGCAAGCTCAAACCCGTACATGATGCCATAAATCTAGTTGTTCCTACCCATCTCCTTTATGTCGATGACATTATTATATTCCTTAATGGGGGTAGAAAAAATATCCTTAACCTCAAAAGGCCTTATCTCACTATGAATAGGTCTCTTTTCAATCCTTTAGTTGGAATAAATCCTTTTTCTTTTTTGGGAAAACCTTCCCTTCTTCTAGAAAAAGTTTTATCATTGAAAGTCTTGGAATCAAAGAGGGATCTATCCCCTTTACCTATCTAGGAGTCCCCCTCTTTTGGGGTAGGCCTAAATTTATGTATTTCAATGCTATTGTGGATCAAGTGACAAATCAACTGACCTCCTGGAAAGGGAAATACTTCTCCATGGATGGCATGATCTGCCTCGTGAAATCCACAATTATCTCCAAAATGGTTTAATCCCTGTTGATATATAAGTGGCATAATAGTCTTATCAAAAATGTTAATGGATAAAACCAAAAAAATTGTTTGGACTAGCAGTATTCTTGAAAGAAATCTTGTTTCTATCCCTTGGTCGACCTGCCGCAAAACTCTTGAAAGAGGTGGTCTTGGCATTAAAAATATCAAACTCTTTAATGAGGCTCTTCAAGAAAATCTCACCTAGTGGTTGATCAATAATAAATCTGACTCCATGGCCTTTCTTCGTAACAGATTTCTTGAAAAACTTAAAAAATGTCAGTCTAGCTATCTCAATTCATCCCTCTAGCCATCCATTAGAAATACCTTTGTTAACATCATGCATAACTCTATATAGATCGTTAGTTCAGATTCCACTAGGAATTTTTGGCTTGATAACTGGATTTGAATCCCCTCATTTCCATGTTTTCTCCTAATACCCCTCCGGATAACGTCAACCTCACAATAAAATATGTAATGCACTCTAGTTCATCTAATATCCCTGATCACATTATGCACGTTGTGGAAAACTACCCCTTTGTAAATGGGGATGATTTTCTTACTTGGGATCCTGCTCACAACGGTATTTTGGATACAAAAAACTTCTATAACCATTGTATCACAAGCTCTGACTCAATTGTTTCATGTTTGAAGTTTTTGACATGCCTTGGGTTAAACCTTCAAGGCCTAACATTGTTTGGAAAATTTACCATAAACGTATTCCTACAAATGTTTGACTTCAGTCCTTTGGTGTCTAACTATGCACTAAATTTAAATTATTCCATCAGCATAGGTAGGACACCAATCATCATTTTTTTTCTTTTGCTATAACCTCTGCTCTTTGGAATTATGTTAATGACCTATTTGACTATATATTGTTATCCTCTGACTCTATTTTATCTCAACTAAAACATTATGCGGAACTTGACTCTTCATAGAAAATCAAGAACCTCTTCCTTTCCATTGTTGTTGAGCTCTTACATGTGATCTGTTATGATAGAACCAAAATTATTCACAACAATTACTCATTTAATCTTAATGTAGTCGGAGGAGAATTCTTATTTCCATTTGGGAAGCAGCCATACTTTAGAAATTCCTCTGCGATAATTTGGTTGGGGACTTTGTTATTCTTCGACAGCTCAAAATCGATGGAATATATACTAAGACATAGCAATCTCTTGAGGTGTTTTGGAAAGCACTTATTCCTGGATGGATCAAGATCAATGTAGATGGAGCTTCCAGAGGAAACCCAGGTGCTTCGAGATGTGGGGCCATTTTCAGAGACTCTCTCGGATGATGTCATGAATGCTTTATTGGGAGCTGTGGTAATTCCTCTCCTCTTGAAGCAGAAATGATGGTGGTGATTCAAGCCATTTTTTTCATTATTAAAAGATGGAACAACATCTGCATTGAAATTTACTCCACCACCATTGTGCATGCTATTTAGAATGGGGTGATACACCTTGCCTAGCCTCTTACCGCACGCTGGTTGAACTACCTCAATTTTATTCATGAAATCAGATACATTGCAACCCATACATATCATGAATCAAACATGGTGGAAGATGGCCTTTCCAAAAAAATTGTCAACCAAGCTATGACATGAAGTGATACTTTGTTGGTTTACCTTCTCCCTCACTTTGTAAGAGATTGTAATAAGATACCATCGTTCTAATTTATGTAACTCATCTCTCTTTTTTTAATAAAGTGCGTCTTGGTCTTTGACCATGAATTTACCTTAAAACAAATCAAAATAGCTAATATACATGTAAAATAGACACCAAAAGAAAATCTAAATGAGATATCCTAGCTCTCAACTAGTTTCATCCAACTAGTCAACAACCTCAACACAACCATCAATAAGTAGTAAACCCTGGTACTAAGCCTATTCCATATATTTTATCTTCATCCACAATTAACCACCACTATAACTGGAAACAATATACCATCTCATGCCTAATAATCCAACCATTGAAATTCCATATATGAAAACATAGTGATGTATCTACCATCCTATGGTATAAAAAGTATATTGAAATATATGTTCAGCTCACAAAATTCATGGGAAACTGAGACTATAACATTAGTAAAAAAAATATTTGGGGGTAATTCTAGGATGTAACATAATACCAAACATCCTATTCCAAAAATAATTTTACCATTTACCATCTTCAAGTTACTAATACATTTTGGGAATTTTTTCCGAATGAGAAAACAATAAATTCAGTAGTAGGAAATAGCTATGAATCAACCATAGAAATATTTCAAGTAACTATTTTTGGAAAGAATATTTATGGAATAATAGTAACATGTTTCATCAATCCTTTACATAATCAAATTTATTTTACCCATCTTACATTGTTTAAACAATTTCAACCATATCTGTCATGCTATGGTGAAACAATAATAACAACAACCAATTTTTATATTATCTATAAAATATTAAGTGACATCCACTATTAAATTATAAAAAATATTCGAAATATATACTCCTTATAATTCTTCTAATAATTATTTTTTTATTGTCATTATCTTTGTTAAGGTTGATTCCCCTACATACCTATAAAATATAAATCATTATAATACCACATAGAGTCATAAATTAGGAGAGTGCTGAAAATACCCAACCTAAATTCATTTATTTAAGGAAACACTATATAAGGATGAAAAATAGGTATTAACCAAAATAAATATTCAAAAAAACCCACCCAAGGACATAACCAAAACAAACTCCCATAAATAAATTCCTGAATCTCAACCTAAAACTTAATAAAACATACCAAAAAACAACTATAATGAAATGTAAAATGAATAATATGAGAAGTGGATAACAAAGGTTAAAATTATTTAAGAGAGTTAAATCCCAATATACCATTATGTTTAAACCCTAATATGATATATATTGAGATCATTTAGAAGGAAAATGATTATCTAAGATAATAATGAATAAAATAAATGTTAAAGCATATAATGTTGGATACCTATTTATAGCAAAATGAAAATAAGGCTCCACTATGGTTGTGTGAATTTTACTATGACCACGACTTCCATAGTCAAATTGAGATCATGTTTTTTTGGGGGTTTGATGGGAAATACACCCAAAATTTATAGATTTATACAAACCAAATTAAAGATCTTTGATCAACACTATGAGACAGATAATAAGAGGGAGGATTCCATTTTGATTATGAGATGACCACAATTATTTCCCTCTTTGGAAGTTTGAATATTTCCTAGCCATTTTATCTCATAATTACAATGGACATTATGATGTCCCTAGCTTGGTTCATAGAAAAGTGATCAGTCTTGAGGACCATAAGTCCTCAAAAACACTTACCCATATACCAGAAGAACCTGACTAGTAGTGAGGGTTTATGATGGTTTGTTGGGGAGACTGTACCCCCATTATCAGAGTAAAACATAATAGGTCAATAATAAAATAATCAGCTAACCATATAGAAAAATATTCAAATATATGTAAGGAATAAACAATACTATATAATGATGATTTCATGAGGATACATAACATAAGGGATGAAAGACATTGTATAAAGAATACAATTATTTTGAGACTAATAAAATAAACAAAAGGGATGAAATGAATATATACAGGTTCATCCCAATTACTGGATATATTCTCTACTCCCATTCTCCCAATATTAAAATACACCATGCTTCCATAGTAGAGAAATTCCATGTATCCTTTTCTATATCTATGAAATCTTCCTAGGTACTATACATCTTCCCAAATATGGTGTTAGTATAAATATTCTAATGAAAATCCATCCTATTAATATATGATTTAATAGTATACAACTATAGTAAATAAAATTTATAAAAATAAATAGAAACCATGTTGGGCTTGGGCCCGTCATGGGATTCCCAGAAAACCCTACTCAATTCAGTATAATCCAGATGACTCTTTGCATGTGATCATTTAATTTTTTCCATTGAACTGAGACACATAGACATGTAATCCTAGAACAAATAATCATAAGGAATCCCTAAAAAACCCATGGTATTTATGACTTTTTTAAGTTAATCCCACTCAAGAAGATCAACTGTTATGTTTGGCTATTTGGTTTTGAGTGGAATCCATGGGGTGAACCCTAGGAATTCTAATCCTATGATTTTTAAAATGAACTATGAAAAAAATATAATTTCATGTTGGATAGGTCTTGATTGGAATCTAATGGGACGATATAAGGCATTATTTGTCCAAAACAATACGAAAAATTAGGGAGATCATCCAAAGAATTCTAGTTTTTCTAGAGAGGTAAATAAATCCATGATGTTGAACAAATGTATTCAAAAAAGTAAAACAATGACCCAATCCTAGATAAGTGTACTAATTTGAATTCACATTAATGATTTAGGTGGAATACTAGGAGTTTTATCAAGGAAGTAAATAAAAGAAACAAAGGATTTCTCAAGGCATGCCACACCTTTAACATCTTGACCAAGTCTATAAAAATAGAAAAAAATTATAATTTATTAATCATATGGGTATGTAAAAATTTATTTAATAATTTAATTTATTCAATTAAGGTATTTAGTTGTATGCTTAAATCCAAACACAAACTAAGGTGTGGTTTGGTTACATAATTAAATGGATTTTTTCTAATGGTTATCCAAACATTCCCTAAGATGTGTTTTGGTTATATTTAAGAAATAGTTGTCATGGGAATTAAATATGACAACTATAAGGGGTAGTTAATTTTTAGGCCATAAAACTCTAATAGAGTTTAAGGGTGTAAGAGAATTTATATATTTAAGTTTAGTTATTCATTTTTTGGTATATAAAAATTTCGGAGTAATAAAAAGAAAGTCCAATACGCGACATAATAGCACAATTTATAAAGATTGATAAATTTAGAAGAAATCAATGGACCACCTACCTAATTATTATATAAAACTCCTCATTATGTATCAACCATATATTTTTCTTAAAATTAGAGAAATAAAAAATAATTAATATCCATAAAAATAGGGTATATTTCCTCACATGATGATAAAAACAATGATGGTGAAGAAAACTGAGAAAATAATTAAATGTTGTGTCAACCTTAGAGAGAATGTTCTAACCTTACCAATGATGACATAATTAGAGGTCAGAGGAAGGATATCAACCAAAAAGGTTGATATGAATAGAATAGGAGAGCTATGATGGAGCCACTATAACAAATAGGAAGAGGGAAGATAAAAAAAGGTTTAAAAGAAAAAAAATAAAAATGTAATTTTCTCCACATTTTTACAAGGAATATGGATTAGCCATATGGTTATCGAAACTGTGCACCAATTGTGCATCCTAACTATCTAGAAGCACTAAAACCTATATTTTTTAGGAAAATAGTTAGATAAACCATGTGAAAAATATATAGGATGAAACTATATTAAATTATAGGGTGCATATGGTTTCCATTATCCCATTTGTATAGTTTCACAAACCATGATCATCCCCTTTTTAGGATGCATGGTTGTGGGTAAGGTTAGCACAAACCATGCACTTAGATTGTGACCAATACAAAATCTCTAAAAACCATAAATTTGCTCACTAAAACTTCTTAAAATCTCTTAGCAACTCCTATACACAATTGGAAAGATAAATTTAGTTGAAAAATAGGTTTTGATAAAACATAAAAGGTTTCATATCTTTATGAATAACTATGATCTTATAAACTACCCAACTTAAGAAAACTCATCACTGAGTTTCACTTTTGAGGTTGGTTGAGATATATCTGAGAAAAACTCTAACTATTGAGCACATTTTTTATACTATTATTCCCACATATCATTCTATATATGGTTTTTCTTCCATAAAAACTAAACCATAAAATGTTGGATACCTCTTAGAATGTTCATTCAATAATTACTGGTAAGAATTGTATAATACTTAAAAGAAATAGAACCTTTAACTCAAGTTCCCTAGGATCAAAGACATGACACAAGTCAAAGTAATAAAAAAATGATGGGAAACATGAAAGATATAATTTATATTCTTGAACCATATTGGAATATATATCTGATATGCTATATTCATGACCATCCCCAATATCCCAAAAGATAGGATGTCTTTAGGTGCTTGAAAACCCTGCCTTAGAATTTTTTAATGACCCAATATTGGTGACAATATAATCCCCCACCTCTAACTCTAAATCCAATAATGAATATAAATATATAAATTCAACCTATAATGAACCATATCCATATATTTTCTAATAATATATACTGGTTATGATGTTTCCATAATGAGTTATGTTGTCAATAGCGCTACCCGCCATATGTCTGACTAACATAGAGGTTAAAAACATAGTGAATATTACAGTGCCTCTTATGGATCTATTTGAATAGTCTAATGGAATTTGTTATTATAGAAAAAATCATCACGAAGAAAGTTATTTTCCCAAGATCCTCAAAAATTATGGACACATTCGTGGAGCACATCCCCCAATACTTGTATAGTGAACTCAGACTGTCCTTCAGTCTGAGGGTGGTATGTTTACTCAAAAATAATTATAAACCAAGAGAATGTTGTAACCCCTAATAGAATTAAGTGGTATAACACGAATACCTATCTAATATAATGGTATGTAGAATCCCATGAAGGCATATGTTCTATCAGACATATTGGCTCCCAATCTCATCCACTAAGAAGTTATCCCAAACTGAAATAATGTGTGTGACTTAGTCTACCTATCCACAACCACCCATAAGTCATCACAACATAAGGGTGATATCATTAACCCTATCATTATATCCATGGTGACAAAATCTTATTTTCATATTTATATAGGTAATAGTTCTAAAAGGATAACAATCCACTAGAGTTACGATTTCACCCACTGATAGGTGGAACTCCTAGTAACAAAGTATATCATGTCATTTTTCACTACTGGACACCAATACGAGTGACAAAAATAAACAAACAAATTTTTTAATCTATGGTCTACTTCCCAATTAATATCATGATATTCATGCATAATTTCTTCTAATATATATACAATAACCCTAAAAATACAAAGGATATCAATGATATAATCCTCGACAATAACCCAACCAAATGGTCGGTCCCCTCTAGAAACACTTTCCCTCTAATCCAAGTATTTAAGATATCAAATTTACCTCCTTTTAACTCAATTACTAATTAATTACTCCAATAATAAAGAAAAAAAATTATTGGCTACTCATGAAATCCCTAAACATCTAGATGAATTTCAGAAAGTTTCATCAAAATTCATTCACTACAAGATTCTTGAACATCTTAAGCCTCCGTCTTCTAGGTCCAAGAACCAGTAAATAAATAACATTTTCCTTGCATGCATGAAAGATAAATGTCATAATAATGACCATATTTAACTCATGCACACTACCGAAGGTTCAAATCCCACTGAAAAAATATACTTGAGGCTTTTATGGTCCTTGTATACCCCAAACTGCTCCCCAAACTTGTAATGTCTATAGAAATACATGTCAGGAATGAAAGCTTCTAATTTGATGTCATGTGTCTGATAATTTCCCTTGTGATGCCTCAAATTTCAAGATCAGAATGCCATAACTCATTCACCTTAAATAAAAATATCTCACATACTCAAAAATAATGTTTCATAAAAAACCATATATCATCTTATAGGCTCCGGAAAAATAATGATCGATGCTGAGGTCAAATTTCTTTTTAGCTTATAAAATTAATTTTCATATGTTTCAGAACTCACACACCTGATAACTTCTTGTAAAATAATTTAAGTGGTTTTATAAGGTGAGGAAATATATATATATGATACATCGATAGTAATTGGATTAACCTAAGAATCTTATTATATCAAAAATATTTTTGGGATGCTCCCATAAAACAAAAACTCTCAACTTATTTGGATCCATAGATAACCCTTAATTTGATATAATATGACCCAGAAGTCAATATTATCAATACAAAAAATCCACTTTTAATTCCTGGTATAAGGATTATTCTCTCTTAGTTTAGTCAGAATGATTTTAATGTTTTTGGAATGATATTTTCTAGTATGATAGTACATTATGTTATTATCCAAAAAAATGACCACAAAGGCATTCATGTATGGGTGGAAACCACAATTCATCAAGTCTATAAAAGAGGTAGGTGAATTCATTTGAATATATAAAATTTTCAAATATTCATACGGGCCATAAATTGTTTTAAATGTTAAATGTGGAATATCTGAGGGTATGAATCCCACCTAATTATAGCCTGATATCAAATAATCTATGATAATATCTTGTATCATTTGAATTGGTTGATGTGATCATATATGAAATGAAGTCGGTAATGGTTCTTAACCACAAGCTAATTCAACCACTAGAATCACGAGATATTCATACCTCATATTGTAGATAGCACATCACTCAAATAGTTAGGTGTAGGTTTTACTTCATGTAACTATCTAGATCTATATCCCTCAACTACAAATACACCTCCCTGAGTAGGTCTTCTCTATTGATGCCAAATAACCTGAGTTTGGCTCCCTCAACCATGACCAATTCCATAGATAGAACATGCAATGGTACTCCATCTTATTTCATGTTATGTGGCCTCAGATCCCACCACAGTACTCAAAATTAGTTTAGATCATCTTTTTCTAGGAACTAGTGGAAATATCCTATAAAATATCTAGAGATGGCCCATTTTGTTATTGGTTCGACACTTCACTAGGTCTCTATTACACTCAAACATAATGTAACCTTCCTTCCAAACTGACATAGTAACACATAACTACTAGTAAAAAAACTCTAAATACCACCTCCCACATGATAATTCTCAAGGAGACTCATCCAAACATTGGAAAACCCACTTCTATACCTTACTACTAAACCACCACACTCTATTTCTTTACATTTTCTCATACTATACTCATAGGTAAGGGATCAGTTTAGCATCTCAAATACAATAGTCAGTCAGAAGATGTTCAATTGAGATTAGATTGCATTCTTGATCTCAACCTTATAATGAATCACCCTATACTTCTCATCACCCACAAGATTTTGTGAAAATAATTCAAGCTCAGTTTAATGAGCTATGTAATTTATATAAGAAAATGTACCCTGATTATGATGCATGAATTCACAAAGTCAATTATACCCTAATGTCTCTAAGAATAATTAGTCATAGACACTATTCTATATATCCCTCAAGACCATACCCCTATAATGATCATCTAGATTCAAAACATCCAACCACCTCTTGGAAGATCAATGAAGCATATATTTTATGAGCTTCACCCTTATATACAATGGATTCTATAGATTATTGAACATCATATTAATATATACCAACCATTATAAAAAATCTCTAAGACCTCACTCCCATGAGAAATTAGGTGAGTTATATTTTTGGAACTCCCTATTCGAAGAAGAAATGTTTGGTACAACCCATGGAACACCCTATTTTAATGTACAATTTAAAAGATAACCTCTATAATATGAGCATCAGTGCCCAGTCCCAGAACAGCAGGTGGTATAATGGGAGGTTCCTTAAGTGGAAGAAAATGTGGTTCATGTCCCACCACTTTAAGATCCCAGTTGACTACATCTTCCATGTGGTCAAAATAAGACTTTCATGGAGGCATATATCTATAATTCCATGCCCATACCTCATAAAAAGGTTTAAATGTAGAAGGTATTACCAATAGGAAAACAAGTATATGCTCAATGCCTAAATAAACGAGAATCACTAACCTAATTAACAATTTATAATGATAGTTTATAAGGAGATATTTCACGTTTTAACCATAAATTTTGATTATATAGGATATTAATTCCAATTATATAAGAATACGCTCATTAGAACAGGATAATTACAATGTTATAAAACATCATATTCTCTTTTCCACCAAACCTAAATATTAAGGTAAGGAAATAATAAAAATACCTTGGATACCAATTTTTGAAATCACCATCATAGTTAACAGAAAAGTGACTAGTTTAGAGGTCCATAAGACCACATGAATTCCTCACTGTACATTAGAGGTTTCAGACTAGTTGAAAGGGTGTATTTTGGTATAGTGGGGAGACTTTACCCATTATATCAGAGTAAAAATTACACAAAAAATAATAATATCAACATATAACCATCTAGGAAAATATTTAAATATACACATGGTATAAAAAGTACTATACAAATAATTTGTCATGAAGATACAAAATATAAGGCATGAAAGACATAGTAGTAGGAAGACAACTAGTGTAATAATAAAAAAACAAAAAAAAACCAAAATGGATCTCTCCGTGTGCATCTTGAGAACTAAATTTTTCATCTACTCGTATTATTCAAATCCTTAAAGAGATCATCCATCTATGGTAGAGGGCATCCCTTTAACCATTACTGCATCCTTTTTTTCTTCACCAGTACTGAGAAGTAGACCGAACATGCTATGAGTATAATCTAGTAGGTAACAACAAATAGTTTATAATAAAAATACAACATGTGAATATGTGATATAATGGGGTGTATATTTAATAAATAAAATCAATGAGAATAAATTGAACCCATGTAAAGTTTGGGCTCCTCATGGGATACCCACTCGACCCTACCTTTTTTGACCTAACACATATTTCTAAAAGCATAGGAACATTTAATTTGGACAAGGACATAAGAAACACAACCAATGAATACTAGAATGAAAAACCATAATGAATACATGTAATACCCATGTAATTACTAAATATTTTATTTCTAGATCATTAATTGGGATCAAACAAGATGTTTGGATACTTGTATTTGAGTAGAATCCATGAGGTGAGCCCTTGGAATTCCACTAATAATAGTTTCTAACCAAATACAAGGAAATATCCATGTGTTTTTAGTATGTCCCAATTAGAATCCATAGGGATAACATAATATATTACTTTTTTGAAGACATTGAGCCGAACTCAGAAGTTCAACATGAGCATTTTAATTTTCTAAAAGAGGTATATGGATAGGTGATGTCTGAAATATGAATTCAATAAAGTAAAACAATAAATGAATCTAAGATGGGTGTACAACATAGAATTTACATCAATAAATGGGTGGTATCCTTTGATTTTCCTCAAGGAATTCAATAAAATAATTGAAGGCTCTCCGAAGTAATTCCACACCATTAATAATGTGATCATGTTCATAATAGTAGCCAAACTATAATTTGTGATTAATCATAAGACCAGGTGTCCATGTTGTTTAATAATTAAATTATGTTATTCACCTATATTTTTCAGTACAAAAACATCCCAAGGTGTGTCTTGGATACATAGGAAAAGGGGTTTTTCATAAAGGCCAACTAAACACATCTTATGAAGGTTTTTTATTATATTTAATATATGGTTGTCATTGAAATTAAATCAAATACACTATATGAGGTGGTTCGGGATAAGGTTTTCAACCTCTAAAAAATTTAAAGGTTCTCATAGAATGTATATGTTGAGGTTTAGGTATCAATTTTAAGTGATATTTATTATTTGGTGTGAAATCTGGAATGTCCAGTGTGAGGTACAACAATAGAAATTATAAATGTCAAATAATTTCAGTGAAAGAAATATACCACCTAGCTAAACCATGTAGAAGAATACTCATGTAGTATCTACCTCAAATTTGTGTTGGAGTGAGATAAATTGGAAAACCAGAAAAAATACTTGAATATATGGTATATTTTAATTGCACGATGATATCATAAATGATGGTGATGAAAATTGAGTAAAGAAGTAAATGTGTTGTTATCTATACTGAGGGTTTTATAACATGACTGATTATAAAGGAATAAATTTTCAGATAAAGGGTATCCACCAAAAAGTATGAGAGGTGTTAAAGAGGAGATATATATAGAGCAATTGTGAAAACGAGGGAGTGGGAAGAGAAAATTATGATTTAAAAGAAAACTATTGGAAAACATAATTTTTCGCACTTTTTGGAAGGGGAACAGTTTGGCCACAGGGTTGGATAAACCATGAGCCAACTATTATTTGTCATTATCAAAAATCAACACACCCTACATCAGTTAGGTTTATAGATTGACAAACTATGTGAAAACCATTGATGATAGACCTGCAATAAATTGAAGAGATCGCATGGTTTTGAGGCCCCCTTCATAATATTTCCCGAACCACGTTCTTCCTTTTAACTCCTCCTTATTAATATCTAGGTTTCATCTTGACTCCCCACCATTCCCATTGAATTTGTTATTTTGGATACCCTTGTTTACCATATAGAAATATTCAAGGAACCATACCTACAAAAACAACAACCCCTAAGAATTTCACTACACATGAATAAAAGACAAAGTCCTATAAATTAATAGTGACCCAAATACCTCCAAAATATGAACAAATCCCTTTCTTACATTACATAGAATAATTCTATAGGTAAACACCTTTCACTATGGGTACTTCAGACCTAATGTTTCACCATGCACCAAAAGACCATGATCCATTCTTAAACAACCAAATGGGAGGATCACATCATCTAAAACTCCAAAAAATAAGCCACATTAAACATCTAGACTGATTAAAAAACAAATATCATTTCCAAAAAACTATTATATACCCACTCATGACCATTAAATCCCAAAAAAATAAATAAGGGATTTTAGAAAAATAGGCACTTATATCAAACACATATAGAAAATTATCATTCAAGATAATTTGAATCAAAACTCAAAAAATAACGAAAATGATAATAAAACAACAAACCTATGATATACTACTCATGTATCTCGTTATAAAAATAATACATCTGATACACCAAAGTAAAAAATCACATAACCACACATCATCATCCCTCATCTCATATATCAATAATTACATGCATACAATTTTATTAAATAAAATATAAAAAACTAATGATACTGAGTTTGAATCTATGACTCACACTCTAATGTAATATCCCATAATAAATCATGCTACCATTGTACCCAAATTAAATGAATATTAAAACTAAAAAATACTTTATCCAGACAGTCTTAATTCTCAATAGGATGCTACCCTAAGGTCACGTTATCCTTAACATACACTTATCCCTAGTAGATGATATGGGGATCATCATGAATATACCAGTGAAGCTAAAAAACATGGAAGAATTCATGGATCTAGTTCATCTGTGGGGTATGTATTAATCGATACACGAAAACTGAAATATACACTAACACCTCAAAATGTAAAATAACCAGGAAAAATGTTACTCTAATGACTATAACACTATTTTAAGGATTATTATATACCTTTAAGAACACGTGATCTCCAATTTCAAAATCCATATTCCTCGATCATTGATCAACATAGAAATTTTTAGGATCTCGAGTTACCTTTAATTGTTTGTGAATAAACTTCTTCTTATCTATGTTACTTTGAAGTAATTTTGGTATAAGAATTGCTGACTTGTTGATCTTAGTCCAACATAATGGAGATTGGAATGGTTATCCATAAACTTATTTCACCATAGCCACACTAATGGAAGAGTGACTATGGTTATTACAAGAAAACTCTACTATAGGTAAATAGATCACCCAAAAACCATCAAAATATAGAGAGATTGTGAACAAACTTCCTTCTATGGTATGTCTGACTGTCTATTGGAATTTTATTTCAAAATAACTTTCAAAAGGGGTCAATTTGGAACCCAAAAAACATAAAATTGTCAAAAACTAAAATTATAAATGAAATTAATAGGAGATTATTGTGAAATTTAATAGTGTATAAATCCTTCCCCCTATGTAGGCTCCTATCAATTGAGGTAACTTCCACAATTAGATCATACATGATAAGGTCACTAGAGTGGTAATCTATATTTTCCTAGGACTTAATATACTGCTCCAAATTTATTTTATCTTCATTGATTCTATGTGAAAAGATCCTATATTTTTTATCAATCCAAAAATCTTTCTCATCATTGGGATCCACTCAGATATATCTCTCATACATTCTATCATCATAGATTTTATCTACATTGACTCTGAAAGACTCTTCTATAATCTCTTCCTTAAAATGTTGCAATAACACTAAGCCATTAGTGTTTTCATCTTGATCTCATCCTGTATCAACATGGATAACATCATTATTCACCCTTACATGCAAATGTTTTAGGTCAAATTATGTGTTCTCTTTGGCCTCCCAAACCTTATTATATGAAGTTGAAATTTTCAATCATGAATTGACTTGGTCCTGAAAAGCACCTTCATCAAGTGGAATTGATATTAGACATTCATCTATCTAAATTTTATAAATTTTTTCAGTTTATCTACTGACCATGGGATTAAAAAGGCATTATTTACCTTTGAATTGCCTAGATTTTTTATTTTTTTATTGATGGAATGTTTCAAAAAAACAATATTACCTTTCATCACATTCAGCTATTCTTAGAAAAAAAATAATTATCATATTGTGATCATGATCTCAGTATAAAGATGAATGGGATTATATTTATTTATCACTCTATCCAATATCCAATTAGGTCCCAGACCTGAACTAGTTCCTCGTCCATCTTGAAGTGAAATATGTACAACCTTCAGAATCAATATCCATCTACTCATTTTCAGTTTAGGATAAAAATTTCTTCTGGAGTTGGAACCATATATGGGTTTGCCTATAGGTAGAATACCCTCGTTAATTGAGGACCCCCTTCATCCAAAACACCACGAGTGAATGAAAAATAATAAATGGAAGTGCTTGAGATAGTCACCTCTGCAAACTGTAAAGCCATATTTTATCCATCCATACCACACATTAAATTAGAAAAATATATCAAGTAAACTTGGTTTAGGTTTTAGAATCCTTTTCGATTTATGATGGTCATCTTTAAAAAATAAAAAATGATACCAATTTGATCTTATAAGGGGTTTGTAAGAGGATAAGTATTCACCCCATACTAGAATTTAAATGATTCATGTCCCAACCACTTACATGATAAATAAATTCTACCCTTGATTCATACTTATTGCTTCCAATGAGTTCCACTTTTAATATTGATGCTAATGAACTCAAAAAGTGCCCTTTAAATGTTGAAGATGACATAGATCAGGGAAGATATGTGTTTTAAGAGAGATTAATTACAAAAATAAAAATAATGGAATAGTTTCATCATGTTTTTAAATAACCTTATTATCATCTAATTCTGGACTAGTAAGGGTCCTTTTTTAGGTCAAAATAAAATGGTCAATGAAATGGGTAGAAGAAAAAAATGAAAAAAAATTGGTAGTGAATTCCTAGGAAGAGATGATATTTACTTCATATGAAAATAATATCATAAAGGGGAACTATATAACACCTTTTTACCTTCTTTCATGTATGCATTGTGTTTTATTTTTCATTACATTTTTTGGAGGTCTTTCCGGCTTCTTATAAATAAAGATACTTTGTAATAATCAATGATTTATAGGAATAAATATTGAAATATATTTTGAGGGTGCTACCTAGGACTAGAGAGACTTAGTATTTGGTTTGTAGGTTTCTTGTTGAAAACTAGGTAGATAACCACCTTCGGGAGAAATTCAAATCTGGAATGTTTTACATGATTTGAATATGTTGTAGGGATGATTATTGGGATCTCATATAAAGATTTAAAATTTAGACACTTTGAAACTAGTAGATGACATGAGAACATCTATCAAGATTAAAATTTTTCCAATACAATTATTTTTTGGAATGTTTTTAATACACAAAATTGTATGGTTTCAATGGGATTCATGATGTGAAATCCTAGACTATAGTATTTTAAAAATGAATCAAAAAACTAATTTGTATTAAATTTTACCACATAATTCTCTCTTGATACCTAAGAGATATCCCAAGATATATTGGGGATCTACGCTCTTTCAGGATCACATCTTCATGGATTGATCATTGCGGTTGCTATAGTACATCGCATAGGGTAAGTGGACATTATACTTATTCATTGCCTTTGGTTGTAGCTCCATCTTTAATTAAGTTTTTTATTTATATTTATGCTTATCTGGTGTTTTCTTTCATCCACTTCCAGTATCATGTTTCCCCTTATCTTTTTAAGGAATATCCTTGGTTTCTCAATATCCATCATCAAAGGAAGATAAGTTTCCATCTTTCTTGAGGTTGGTTGATCAATGCAAGAGTTTCTAATTCTTGAATTTATATATATTTTGGTTGATCCCAATGATTTTTTCATCTAAATGGGTTTGATTTGGTGAAAATTGTTTCAATGAAATGTGATAATGGTTTTGAAAATGGGTTTGGATAAATTAAGCACATTAAGAACCTTGGGTTATTCGGGAGTTATACACTGGTGGCCCTAGTGTGTGTGGCCCCACTAGGGGGTACATTGTGGTATCAAAATACTATGATAAGACTCGATATCAGTTGAATCTAGCTAAGTCATGGTTTATGATTCCTTTATGTCTAGAAAATATTTCAATAGGCTAGAGCACATATGGTGTGTTTTTCTTTCATATATAGTTTGTCCCAAGATAGTTTATTTCATGGATATTAAATCAAAAGTTTAATTTACCTATATTTCATTTATAACTGCTATATTACTATTTTATGAATATGGATTGATTTTATGAAAACTAAATTAAATGATTAATTTTTTTTAACATTATTATTAATTTTTTTATAGTTAGAACTTATGAATTCTTGATATTGTAATTTTAATAGAATCTTTGGTGGTATCTTACTGAGATTTAAGGTCACACCATAATTTTTCCTTTGGGTGGTTATATACCATGGTTTGAAGGAATTAAGGAAAGGTAAGGGAATCATATAGAAAGAAAGGTTTTCTTTTTGTCTATTTCCATTGTAATTGGATGGCCTGGAGGTGATGGTTTTTCACATAAAGACTTGTGGGTCTGGCTATTAATACTTTTTTGATTTAGCATATTTGGCTTGGTTTTTATGGATCTTGTTGTATCTCTTTATTCTATAATTTACTATGTTTTTATTTCTCATTTTGGTTATATTCAAGTCTTATTTCCATTATATTTGTTTTACCTCACCATGAGGTGAACCACATTGGGCGACTTTTCTAGTTAACTTGGGTTGGTTCATTACAAATTGTTATTAGAGGTAATTATCAGCTTGAAGTGTGTTTACATTGTAATAGTTTTTCTCTATGTCTTAGGTAGGTAGGAGTAAGGGATTTTAGAATTAGAGTAGTAACATGTGAATGGTCCTTACCAGATCAATCCGATATCTGAACTTGAGTTACCATGGGTTTTTATAAAATATTTATTAGGAAGAGACCTACTTTTTGATGCCAATTAAATTAACTAGATAAGAATTTTATTTAGAAAAAATGTTCTTTTTTAATGTATTTTCTATAATTTTTAATAATTCTTAATTTCATTAATTTCTTAATGTTTTAAATCTTTAATATCAATACCTAAATTTGGTCCTACAGTTTTGGAACCATCTAGTGACTGATAGCATTTTTCTTATGATTTTAGAAAATGAATCATTAAAGAGATCTTCCAAATCTGAGAAAGGAAGCTATGTGATATGTTCCACATGGAAATACTATAGTGGACCCATCATTGTTAGAGGATATAATAATAAATAAAATTATTTGGTCTATTTTTCAACAAGGCTTCAAATATAGGAACGCCTAGTTGATCAGAAATCAGAATTTACAAGGTAACATCCACCCACCATTCATAGTGACAAAGAACCAAAAAAGTATGAAGAATGGATTGAGTAAAATGAGTGGATATTCAACTTCTTGAAGAATCATAATGGCTCTATGTTTGGTTTTTTCCATGTATATTATTGTAGGACTTGGAAGGAGATAGTGTGACTATATATTAAAGACTAATTTACACAAGGATCGTACTTGGGCTTCTTTTAAGAAAATATTTAATTAATAGTTTCACCATAAGAAATTACTAGGTGAAAGGACCTAGGAGTTACTTATCTTGGAAGAAAGGGTGTGTACCATTCTAGAGTATTTAACCCATTTTTATAAGTTGGTTCATCTAGAACTGGATCTTGTCATCAATGCGTGCATAAAGTATTGAAGGGTTGAGTTGGGATTAAGGATGGATATTTTGTCATTGTTGATTATAATTTTCCATCCAAACATTTTAGAGGTAGTTGAAAAAGTATATTTAGTTGAGTTATACATATTTGGGAAGTAAGGTTTTTTGTGGATACTTAGTTTGTATTGTTTTTAGACAGGGTGTATCTTCTTTCTAGAAAAGAAATCTCAAAGGTAGCCATTTTTCTTCAGGAATAGTTTTAAGGGATTCTTCAGGATAACAAAATGTTTTTTTATATTAGCATGGTTTAAATAGTCATACCAAGCCAAATTATGTAGTGGACCCCACTAATTTTCTTCATTGGGGATAATCTAGTAATCGTGATTTTTTTGATAGGATGTCCTAAGGCAGTAAGGACAGATCTACATTATCCTATTGCATGATAGTTCTTATCGATGCATAAAAGCATGGTGGATATTATCCTCAGTCTAAGGGGGGATTCATGTTTCTAATAAATCATATTTAAGAGATGATACCATGCATCTTTATGTTGTTTATTATGCACTATATGAATCTAAAGTAGGGCTATCCATAGTTAGTGGTGTGCAATTTATTTCATCTCAAATAGTGATAGATTTGTTTGATATAGGTGATTCTCATTATTATATATCATTAAATCTAGTATAAATGTTTCTATTTAATTAAACTCATATACCTTACTTTTTGAAACATTCTATGCCATTGGGTAAGTGGTCTAAACATGGATTTAAGTGTCCCACATATTAGGTGATGATAGTCAACACTGAGGTGGAGTAAGACTTTTTAGTTCTCACTCTTGAAGTTTTTGTCTTTATAATCATCATGGATTGTATTATAAGCGCTAAGGAACCTATATTATATTATCACCATTAATTTTAGTTCCTATATTATAATGTGGAACAGATTTTTTAAAGGTGAGCGGGAATATAGATTAGGAAGGGAGTGGAATATGGTTCCTTATGATGGGGGTAATATCATGCCAATTTTTAGAGATGTTTCATGATATTGGTAACCCCAATTTTGGTAGTTAGATGCATATAGTTGGGTATTCAAACCCCAAGTAATTAAATAATGTATTTTATAGTTTATCACCCTAGAGAGAGGTTAAGTTTACAATAGAAATTTTATCTTGTATGATGCCCATTTCTATTCCATCGTACCATATGGAACATATTGACTTGGTAGAACTTATGATCCAACTTAAAAATATATTGTATAAAGTAATTTTCCCCCCTTAAATTTCTCCATAATATTCACCAATCCTATTTTATAAGAAGTTATATATGATTTTCAAACATTTTTATTAACTATCAAAAGTTAAATCAGGTGACCGTCAAGAATAATTATCCCTTCCCCAAGATTGATAATCTCTTTGACTAGATTAGAGGGTCCCATTTGTTTTAAAAGATCAGCCTACAGTCTTTGTACAACCAGTTGTGATTCTAAGAATGGGACATAACTAATATATCTTTTAGGATTCAATATGGTAATTTTGAGTGTTTGGTTATTCCATTCAGACTAATTAATGCAAATGCGGTGTTTATGTGTATCATGAACCATATTATTTATTAGTTCTTGTAATTTTTTTGTGGTTTTAATGGATGAAATTTTGGTTTTATACACATCATAAGAGGATCACATATACCATTTGTATATCAATATTAGAAAACGTAGGTAACATCATATGTATAGTTTGTTTTCCAAATGTGGGTTTGGTATTCAAGAAGTAATGTTTCTAAGGCATGTTATATCCAAGATGGGTGTCTTAGTGGATCTTGAAAAATGACATGATGTTTTTTCAAAGGAGTGACCTATAAATGTGTTTGAAATCCAATTATTATTGGGGTTTAATAGTTATTTTAGGTGTTTTTTTCACGACTTCTCTAATATTTCATCTCCATTGACAGATTTAGACCATAAGGGTGTAAAGTTTTAGTCGAGAAAAATATTTCAAATATATTTTTAGGAACTAAAGGTGAAATTGAATTCATTATCTATTTGGATTATTCTAGAACCAGGTTCAAGTTATGATATTTTTTACAGAACTTATCCAAGGGTTTAATCTCTGTGTTCATAAAGAGGATATATGTGGTAGACTATGGCTCTCAAAAGTTACTCCCTTAAGAAAACAACTACCGCACTAATGATATTTATTTTTAAGAAGTTATTTGTTCCCTCAAAATGTGGTGTCACTACCTATTCAGGGAATGATTTATGGTATATTATGGTTATAATATTGTGAGGTATAATTTGACTCAAATAGATCTGATCTTGTGGTAGAGACACTAAATAAAGTATCTCAAGACATTATTTATATTTCTTATACTCTTGTAAAAGGGAATATGATTATTGATGCGTTGACAAGGACATTTATGACACTAGAAGTGAAAGAATTAGTGGAAGAGTGGTCTTTGATGATCTTGTTTCTGAGGTGATATTGGGAATGGAAGAAGCTGGTGAGCGGGCATGTCTTTCTTCGATGAAGTACGAATGGTAATTCAACGAGTGGTTTTGTCTCAAGAATATTTTTTTACCCCTAGGGATAGAGATTTAGTAAAATATTTTTTGGTGGGGAGACCTCATGATAGTTGTATCAGTCTCCCATTATATCATTTTCCTTACATAATAGTTTTTGTATTTCCCCTTCCCAGGGGAAGTAGTTAATGGATAGTGGAATCCATTCTTGTTGGTCTATACACCCATGCATTACAAAGATGTATCATGATTTGAGACATCGATATTAGTGTATGAGGATGAGGTTTTCAATTGTATATTTTGTATTGTTATGTAGTACTTATCAAATAATTAATTTGGACAACTAGAGGCATACTAATTTATTACACCTCTTATCCTTTCCAGCATGGAAATATGATGATATTTCCATTGATTTTGTTTTTGTTTTACCACTGAATCCTAGTAGGAATGATTAGATTTGGGTGATCCTTTATGAACTCCTGAAATTGGTATATTTAATATTTATCAATGAGTTAAAGAAGGTGGAATAGCTTGGGGACTTTTATATATGATATATTTTGAGACTTCATGAGGTTCCTTCAACATTCATTATTGACTGGAACCCGAGTATCACATCTATGTTTTGGAAAAGTTTTTTAGAGGTGATGGGTTATCTATTAAAATTAACCATATCGTATCATCTATATATGGATGGATAGATAGATAGGGATATCCATGTTCTTGAGGATATGCTTCGTTCATATGTTCCTATTTTTTTTTGGTTCTTGGGGAAACCATTTTATATTGGTCAAATTTTCCTAAAATAATAGTTATTATTCTTAGATAAAAACGGAACCCTTAGAGGATTTTTATGGGTATCCATGAAGATATAAATTGTACTGGTCATATTTTGGAGAGATTTACTTGGTTAGGTTGAGTCTTGTTTAGTAGATGACTAAGAGGATGCATTTGATCTGGAAGAGATTGACCACAATACAGAGTTGTTAGAAATATTTTACAAGACATCGTCACTAGATGTTAGAGTTTGAGGTTAGTAATTAGGTTTTTTAAGAGTTCCACCTCTCTTTATACATTATCATTTGAGTGATCTAGGTATGTTGGAACCACTATTTGTAGTTCCCTTTGAGATCATTGAATGAATGGTAATGGTGGCCTATCAGTTGGACATACTATCTACTTTGACTAATGTTCACTATGTGTTTCATGTTTCTTAGATGAGAAGGTATAGAGTAGATACTTAACATTTTTTTTATGGGAGGAGGAATGACTCCCCACTCCCCGGCTCTCCCGATTCTCCTCATGATAGGGTTCCTTCCTAGCATCGCTTCTCTTTCCCACTCCTCGTCACCCTCTTAGTGAGTGGTTTATTTTTGTAATACTCCTACTTTTCTCATACTTATCCCGTTGTATTCCTATTTTCATGATTATTATTCTTATTTGGATTCTTAGTTGTCTTGATTGATGATGATGATTTCTACATTGAGGGCCTCAATCTCTATAAATGTTTCTCTTTTCGTTGGATCTATCCTGAATAATTGTGATATTGGGTTAACTCAAAGAATCAATGATGATTTTGGTGTTTCTATGGAATCCATTGAGGTTAATTTCTAATGGATCACGAGTCTTACAACTTGATATTTCTTGTCATAACTCCTCCTCTTCCCATATTTCCCTTACTCACCATGGAAGACCTCTTTTTTGGTTACACATGTTGGTGTTTTAGGGGTTTTTGGGATGGTGGTGGTGGTCAGGATAAAGGTGTTTCCTCTCAGGTTTTCTCTACCATCTTCTTTCCCCTTGTTTCCCCTTCCCTATTTCATAGTTTTAGTTTTTTTGTTCATTTTAGTTTTGTGGATACCATTTTTGACTCAACACTGTTGTGGGTTTCTGGTTTTGTGGAAATCATTGTGTGGTTTCTCATACGGTGTTTTTTTGTGGTTCAATTTTGAATTGTTTGGTTATTGGATTTGTTCAATGATTCTTCTTGATGATTGTGATGATTTCCTTAGGTGGTTTGGTGGCTGTTCGTTTGGTGATGGTTCTGAAATTTTGGTGATGATGGGGTATCAATGACAACGATAAAGGATTCTTGCGGATGGTTCTCTCCGATGATTTGAATCTATTAGTAGTAGTGTTTCGGTGTTTATTCATTTCTGTGATATTTTTAATTTGGTGATGGTGGTTCCATCATGGCGATCAATGGATGCTCGTTGCTGGTTTTTTTGTGTGGAAAATCTCATTTTTGGTTCTATTATGGATGTTCTACAATGATGATATAGTGATGGAGCCTCAGTAATGTGTTTCCCGATGCCAGTGTGCTCATGTTTTGGAAATTAGTAGCTAGAGGCATCGATGTCTTCCATAATTGAAATTTGAACTGATTTATTTTGAAATTTTAAATCATGGTTTTTCTTGAAATTTATTGGATTATAATTTTTATTTATTTTTAAACTAGGTGTTTTGATATTTGTGAGGTTCTCACTCAACCATACAAATTATTCTTTGAAACTATAAAAATATGGAGTTTATTTTATGGGAGGATGTTGATCTTGAACCCGACATCACTATAGTTGAGTGAATCTCCCACAAGGTATTATTAAATCCTCTAGGAATCATCAAATTATCAATTTATATTTTTTCAAACAATACTAAATACAAAGGTGTATTAAATTAGATGAATAGGGTTAACCCAAAGAGAGTGGGAACAGAGAAGAAATTTTTTACCATAGATTCGGTCACTCAAATTTTAGATTATTTTATAAGACCAATTAAATGAAAAAAATAAAATGAAAGAAGAAATAAAATAAGGTATTTGGCTAAATTTTTGGTTATAGATAAAATATAATATTTAATCTAACTTGGGATAGACCTATGGAATAGTTTACAAATTGGTGCATGGAACACCAATTGGTTATGTTCAAACCAATTGGATCTACTTAATTTGTTAATATCCCTTGGTCAAAGTATAACTAATGACCTAGATTCATTAGTCATAGGTTTAATTTAATAAAACCTCACAAGTTAATTGTCATAGCATACTCAACCCTAATTAGACAAGTTTTATTCAACTTCACATCCCATTGTCATGGCTATGAAGGATAATCTTTTGAACAATTGTTTTTAACCAAATTATTATACCTCTGGTTAACAAAGATCAATTTATAGATTCATTAGGATACAAATAGAGCTAATACAAACCACTAAAACTTTTAGTATTACCCACACATGATGAAATTGATTAATTATAGAGAAATATATGACATGCTTGACATAACGATTAAACTATTCAACAATATACAAACCATAATTAAAACTGAATAAAATTAATTAAAAAATAACATGAATAAAGAAATAATGATGAATTCGTCAAGAGATGAATGAATGAGAAATGTCAAGAATAAAATAATGATATTATAATAAAACTAAATATTATTAAATTCTTATAGTATAAAAGAAAAACAAAAAAACATATCTATAAAGAAAAGTGTTTTGGAATCGTACAACAACCTCTCGGTGGTTGCATCTCAATATTAGAATGGGATGAATGAATCTTTTATAAAAACCCTATATATATGATATAAAGTTTTCCCATGATCCCCTATGTCAAAGAACACCTTAAATGGAAGATCCAGTAAAAATATGTAGGGCCTCTGTCAAAGATACACTAAAATTTAGCATGCTTTATTATATCTGACACTTACACATCATGTAATGTTTACACGACATGTAATGTTAAGGTCTCCAAACATTCAAAACATGATGTACTACATGAAAAAATATCTAACATTTTTGGGAAGTTTCATTGAATGACACATATTTATCATAACATGACAGAAGCATACTTCACTACAGGCCTTTTACCCTTTTCTCACGACTTGTAACTGGTTCACTCTTTTTTAAAATTACACACCATGTATAAATTTCATGATTTATATATCCACCTTCTAGAACAAAAACCTCCATTTCATCCCATTTCTTCAGTTTTGTGCCTGAAGAACATCTCTTATTCTCTTTTTATTCAATCATCAATCTTATATCCCACTTCATTTTCCATTTTCATGTCATGCTGCTTTACGATATCACACCAAGCACCTTTATGTTCCTCAATATGTCATTTTTTCTTTGATATTTCTCAAAATGTTGGTATTAGAAAACAATACAAAAATATTAATAACAGCACAACATATAATATAAAATCAATTAATATTAAATGAATTTACATAGAAAATACCTGAATAAATAGAGGTATCAAATACCCCCACACTAAAATATTTTATCTTCATCAAACAAAACTTCAACATTTCAACACTAAGGGTCCATACATTAATAAGATAATTTTCAAATTACTAGGATCATAAAAACAAGTTATAAATGAATATTGAAAATAATAATAATAAAGAATCCAAAAATCATGCTTCATTTATAATGTTCAATTTAAGTCTTTTGCCCCATTTTTACATACATTTTTTAACCTTTATCAACATTCATTAAATTTATGAAGTAATTAACCATGAAGTTCTCCACTCACTCAATATAATAGTTTTAATAGAGAGATGATAATTCCTAAAGAAAATTATTCTAAGAATATCCTTTCATTGAATTTACATTCTACACCCTGTAAAGACAAATATCACAATAAATCATAAGGGATTTTAAATTAGGATAAAATGAATTTAAGGATAAGGGTAGGTTGGTGGAAATGTGTAAAATCATGTAAGGATCCAGGTGGAGGATAAAATATAATGTATAATACATGATATATAAATAAAAATATTAGTGGAATGACCCTTATAGAAATAATTTCATCCCACACACCCCACAAAAGTGAAAAATAAATGATCAAAGATGATTTAATCATATTAAAAAAATAACCATATCTTATTGTTATTTGTTTTCTTTTTTATTTCATTTTTTTCTATAGTCACGATTTGAATGTATCTCCCATCCACCACCTAACCACATAAGATAAAAATCATTGCTATTTATTAGTTATTTTTGATTCTCCAAACTCACAACCCATTTATTTTTCAGAAGCTGTACCTAGGATAAGTCTCAAATTCACCATCTAACAACATATGATAGTGATATCATAGATCTAAATATGGTTATTTTTTAATATACCAATAAAAACCCAATATTTCTTTTTTAGTTACTTTCTAATTATTTTCTTCTTTTCTTTATATGTTTAACAATATGAGAGATATAATGGAATGTAAAGAAACAAAAAATCATGAACCTTCCCCAAAAATCACATGGAATTACTTTTCCATCTCCTCTCAAGAAACATATCCCATATCCCTCATATAAAACCCATCTTCTACCCTTATAAAATTGAATATCATGAAAAAGAAAATAAGTAGGGTAGGAAATGAAAATAGTGTCTTGTAATGTGGCTCACTCCTAACAAGGTTATCCAAGGATTCTATATGCTAACAAGGACAAATTAATAGGTGATTCTCAAGATAAATGGATCATAAATAAAATGCTACAGTCATTTCAAAAGTGATATTTTTTTCATAACATAGACAAGATATCAATAAAATTTATAGTTTTTTAATAAACCATAAGATTCACTCAAGAAATATTATCATAAAAATAGGAAATATTTGGTCCATAATCCTCTTGGGAATGGGAATAGAATATTTGACTAGTTTTTCATGGAATGAAAATTAATAATTAGTTTAATCACTGCAATCTTATAGGAATCAACCTTAAGAAATCCAATCATATCAACAACAATTTTCTTGAAATCCAAAAATTAAAGTATGAAGCGACTTATAAAATTTCCAATTATATCTTTTCCATTGATGGGTTTTTTATTTAAAATTTTATAACATGTCAACATATAACTCATAAGTGATGATGTCTCCTAGATTTTAATATACAAGAAAAATAATTTGATCATTTTCAGGGTTAATCTAATTCAACTCTGTTTATGAAAAAATTCAATCCGTTTTTGTTTCCTTCATTGATTTGAATATATTTTTATCATTTAGAAATAAAAATTAGTGATGTAAAAATATAGAAAAGTAAAAAATAGTTCTCCCATTCCATTAACTCTTTTGAATGTATTTCTCAAATGTCTTCGTAATAGGTTTACAATGTTAACTGTGTTTTCATGATGTGTATTGTACTAATAACATGAATAGTTCTTATTTATATCACTTTTGTTCCTTCCTAATTATTTCTTCCATGGTCTGGAAAATAATAATAGAGCGAATGTACATGTACTTTTTAAAATTTAAAATATTTGACCAAAGTAGATAATGATGACAACCTAAGAGATAGTTATTAAACTAAACTAATAAATTAAATCCAAGTCCATAAAAATTATTTTAAAATTCAGGTTAACTCCTGGTATCACTGGATTAAGGTCTATAGCTATTCCTTTTAAATTATTTTTCTATTTTGAACATGATATATGGATAACTGTATTGAATTTTACCACTTTTGGATTTGTTGTGCATATGGTGTAGCTGTTCCTTTCCTCTTTTATTGATCATTATTAACTAGAAATTGTGGTGGGATGAATTTTGAGGATAAATTTAAGGAATATAAATTGAAATATAAATCTATAATGTATTTTTAGTTATCTTGACCTACTAAAACATCTTCCTTTTCTTTATCAGTTTCACATTCTAGAATGAATTCCTATGTCGGATCCTCCTTCATCTCATATTATTTCTGAAATTTTATAAGTGTGCCCCATTATTATTCTTATAATTTTGGTATATATATAAGAAATGCCGCAGGTTATGATACTTCCTCTAAATCAAAAAGTTCAAATTTTTCAGTGCTTTCAAAATGCTTCAGGCATTTTTCTTTGTTTTCTTCTATTTATTTTTCTTCCTTTATTTTTTTCACAATATTGAATTCTTCCACCTCTTTATCTTATACATATTCAAACCAAAAAATCAATGCATTTGATTTTAACAATTTTTTTATACTAGGTAATTTTAAATTTTAATAACCAAATAATGGTGAGTTATTATTTCAGATTATTCTATAAGTTAGTCCTCATGATCATCAATTTGATTATCCATTACTATAATGAAATATTTTAGAAAAATGGTTAGTCAGTCTTCTTGGTTTTTCTTATTAGTTTTCTTTGCATCAATAATATTCAACTCCTCAACTTCTAGATATTTTTATTCTTCAAACCAACCCTTACCTGCATTAGAAATTGAAGGTAGATTATTTAAAAGTTAATTTAAATTTGTAATAATTAGATAATGGTGAGTAATCAATATGGAATTTTAATTAATATGTGTCTCATAATCATCTATCATATTTTCCAATGATAGAATGTACTGAATAAGTAATCTGATTAGCCAGTCTTATGAGTGATGCTCAGTCTAATAATTTATTTAGTCACTTTGATAGTCATGAATTCCTCCATTGGATTGGTTATAGGTTTCATTCCACCATAGAGGATGGAAGTCATCATATCCATAAGAATATGATTAATTATATCTATCTTAGTGTTGTGACCATGAAACTTAATTTTTTACTACACATGAATTATAATCCTTGTGATATTCAATGTACTCTGTTGGTGGTACAGTAAAAGAATAATGTGCCTAATAATATATCTTCAAAAATACCAAACAATACCAATAAAATAAAATGGAATAATAATATTAACATTAATAAATAAAGATAAAAATACACAAACTAAAATCAATAAATAGAAATGGAATAATTAAAGTCATTATCCTATGAAATCCATCTTGAGTCATCTTCTACGCTCTGATACTCCATAGAAACTGTTCCAAAATTTTATATGCCATGAGGGCATCTCTAAATCCTTAGGCGTGATCTAATTATAAATCTATATTATCTCAAACAATAATAAATATAAATTCCAGGTAAATTGTAAGTACGTGGTCGAACCCATAGAGAAGAGGGATCAAGAGATACAATTCATAACCAAAGGCAAGGTCACTCTAATTTTAGTATATTTCATTAAAACAATTAAATGAAAAACATTAAATAAATAAAATGCAGTATGAATGAAAATAAGTGATCAAAATCAATCTAAGTGTATATAAAATAGATAATACTAAATTTAACTTGGGATAAACCACTGCCACATGATACAAAGTGGTGAATGGATCACCAATTGGTTATGGTGAAACCAATTAGATCTACCTAAGCTACAGTTATACCTTAGTCGTAGAATAGCTAATAACCTAAATTAAGTAAACTTATCATCAATGGAATATAGAATCACAATAATATTATCATATCCTGATCAACCCCAATTAGGTTATGTTGGTTCAATTTTACCTCATATGGTCACATCTATGCTAGAGAATAGGATGAATTGTTATTTTTAACCTATTTTCTAGCCATAGAGTTTTTAAGGTTCAATTTATAGATTCATTAGTATTAAAAATACACTTACCCTCTACCCCTAACACTAGGTGTATTATCTGAACATTTTGGAATTGATTAAATAAAGATAAACAAATTGAAGCATTGACATAACAATTAAACAATTCAAAAATAATTAATAAACAATTGAACGAATATGAAATTAATTAAAAACAAGCTTAAATGAGGAAATAATGAATAATGATGCAAGGTATGAATGAATGTGAATAGGAATAAAGGTGAGAATGATATTGGAATACAACTAATCATCCCTAAATTCATAAAGATGAAAATACAAAAAAAAACGTATATATGAAGACAATAAATTCAAAACCATATGGAATCTTATGTGTTCAATTCCACATGATTATAATGGAATGAATGAATAAATTGTAAAAAACCTTGATATATAAGATATTAAGTCATCCCATGACCCCTTAGGTCAAAGAAGGACTTAAATGGATAATCTGGAAAAAATATGTAGGGCACCCATTGAAGATACACTAAAATTCAATGTTTTTTATTTTGTATGACACCCACACATCATGTAAATTTTATACATGTGATGTCTAAGCATCCAAAATTTCATGACATGCTGTACTACATGAAAAAATCTATTTATATTTTAATAAGTTTCATAGTGTTACACATATGTATCATGATGTGAAAGATACGGTATTCACTTTGATATATTTTTATTATTGTCACAACCTGTAAATGGTTCACAACTTGTATATTTACACATCATGTATAATGAACATAATGTTCATATTCAACTTCAAGTGAAAAACCTCCATTTATTTCATCTTCTCTAGTTTTATTCCTCAAGATCCTATCTTTTTTATTTGGATTTAGTCATCAAACTCATATTCTTCTTCAGGTTCCACTACTGTACTGCACAGTTTTGTTTCCCAACATAAAGATCCATTGTGTACCTCAATATGTCATGTTTTCCTTCGTATTTCTCCAAATTATGGTTCAGAAATATAATATAGAAAACATTAATTATAGGAAAACATCTCATATGAAATCAATTAATATTTAAGTAATTCACATATAAGAATACATGAATAAATAGATATATCTTTGAGAAACCATTCCAGAATATTGATCGCTGAGAGATGGCACTAGATAGAAAAATGATTCCTCTAGTCCTTGTATTGTGGTAGTTTGGATGGGATAACCACATAACTTTTGATCAAAAATTGTTGATGAGGCAATATTGACTATTACATTATGTGAGTACATGTTCTTGAGTACTTTCTAGGGACAAAAATAATTTATGGGGGGGGGGGATTATAAAACCCCATTGCCCTCTTCTTGGTATTTTTTATCTTTTGGTTATTTGTATTCTATTTTTTGGGGGAATTTTAGGATTTTCAGAAATAGAGAGCCTTTTCTGGAGTTAAAAAAGTATGGGTATAAATGGGTAAATGTATTTATGGGGTTCTCATTGGGACCAAAAATCCATAAGCTTTTGTTCAACAGTTTCCTGCTGAAAATTGTGTAGATCACTAATTTATGAAAAAATACATACCATGATGTTTTTTTATGACTTTAATATAATATAAGAAAAATAACATGAATCTCGTATATGGAATGAAAATTTACTTGATTTGAAACCATTACATGATGAAAAAACACCAACTAGCATTAACATTTATCCAAGGAGATGTATTTTTTGGAATATTTTTAATACATGAAATTTTACTCCATCAATGGGATTCACTGTGTTAAATCATCAGCTACAATAGAATAAAAATTAATTGCACATATGATTTTTTATTCATGTATCCCTAAGCATACCATTAAAGATATTGTAGATCACCCAAAATATTTTGTGGATCTCATATCCTTATGTACCACTTCTTCAATTACTGATCCTCAGGGTTTCTATGGTGGATCTCTCAGGGTAAGTGTTGTTTCTTCTTATTCATTTTTGTTGGTTATAGATATGATGTTTTTGTAATGTAGGTTTTATAATCCTGATCAATTGGTGTTTTATATTTATTTATTATAGTTTCTTGTCATCCCTTATCTTTCAAAAGCAGATATGTGGTTTCTCAATCATTGTTGTTGAAAGGAGATAGCTTTCCATCATTCATGAGGTAGGAGGATCTATCCAGGTGCTTCAAATTATTGAACGGTATATGTTCATGTTAGTCTCTTTTGTTTGTTTTTTAGAATGTATTTTCTTTACTGATAACAGGTTTTAATTAAATGTGAGCATAGTTTTGGACAAACTATAAACATTGGGAACCTATGGTGAATTGGGAAATAGAAATGGGAGTCCATAGTGTGTGTGGCACTAATCAGGGTTACTTCGTGTTATCAATAGACTGTGGAAGATATTGATATTGTATAGAGACAAATTAGGAACAGTTTAGGGTTTTTTTAGTTCTACTATAAATTCCCATATGATAGAGCCCAAATGGGGTTCTGTTTTCTTTCATACATGGTTTATTGCATGATAGTATATTTCATGTACATTAGATCACATGTTTAATTTAAATATTTTCCCTTTAAACCTAATATATTATTGCATGTTGAATGTGATGTGATTTAATTCAAACTAAAGGACATGTTTGTAAATGGATTTATTTAAGAAAATTATCATGAATTGTATTTTTTTACAGATATAACATGTGAATTAATGATATTATAATTTATATATATTCATTGGTGGTATCCAAGTAGGATTTTTTCTCACCCCCTAATTTTTCCTTTGGATGATTCTAGACCATGCTTTTTAGGATACAAGTAATTATAAGGGAAGCATGTAGCATATCGAGTTATTTTTTCTATTTTTTCCTTTGAATAAGGATTTTTTGGAGGTGTTGGTTGGTCACATTAAGATATTCAAGTCTAATCTATTCATAATATTCTATTTTATCATATTTGTATTAGGTTGTATGAATCTTTTTATATATATTTATTCGAAAGTATACACTTTTTTATGATTTTTTTTTATATTTGTGTCGTTTTTCTATTATCTTTCTTTTTACCTCGCCTTGTGGTGGACCACAATGTGTGGATTTTATAGTGGACTCAGGTTGGTTCATTACACGATGGTCACGAATACCTATAACATCCCGATCGAGAAAAAAAGAGGGACATACCTATTGAAGGCATCCAATTAAGTGAAAATATTTCCAAAATAAACCAAAAAATAGAAATAAAACAATGAATAATATTTTATAAATTATATAGAATAAATTGAGAGATAAATAAGACCGTTTATATACATGTAAAATTCAGGGCGCACTTAACATTCATGGAAGTTGGGGAGAATATTAAGTTCAGAAAAAAGGAAAAAGAAATGTTTTCAAGAGGCTATAATTTACAGGGAAGATCCTTACCCCCTCAATTGGGGGGAGGGGTGGCCTAGGGTGGTCCATACCACTACATATTCAATCGATGGGGAGGGGGATCGATGAAGCCCCATGGATGGGTATAAGGTATGGATAACCTATATTATCACACTATCTTTCTTTAGATGAGAAGTTATTCTATGGAATAGTTGATATCCAAAATCATGCTATATAAATTTTTACACCCTTATTGTAAAATGAGGATCATGATCATGAATGATCGTTTTTAGAACCCCATGAATCCTTACCAACTCCTCAATGTACTGCCTTGAAAAAAACCCAAAATAATAAACTCATTAATTTCCAAGAAGTGAAATGTGTTTAATAAATGGTGTATTATCACCAATATAACATCATATCCAACCTAATTTTAGGGGAACCTAGTGAGGAATTCCATGTATTTATTCTTCCTCAACCACTGGGGAACATTGAGTGGTTGATACAACCCAATTTAAACCCAATTCTTATCCTTTACCCCAAATAATTATAAACATTGAGACAAAAACACTATAATAGATCTAGTCATCTCTGGATACCAAAACTAAACTCTCGAGGCATGATACATCTTTTCCACACCATGACGTACTACCAAGGGTGAACTCTTGAACTCATGGAGAACCATATCATGAATTTATGGTGGAAAAGATCTTCTCTTAGAATAACCCCCTATACTGATCATCCATAGACCATCCCTTAGGGGAATCATCACAAGAAACATGATCACTCAAAAAATGCACCTCGAAATCCACCAAATTAAATTCTTCAACCAACTTTATAATGTTTGATCACATCATCATCTGATAAAGATGAAACTCCCATAAACTACTCCAATACCAATGTGAATCATTGAATGATCATCCATTAATCTCTATGAATATCCTAAATCATGTAAACCATCTCTATATTAATAAATAACATGGATTTTTGGCTCTGTTATAGGATTGATGAAGATCCCATGGATGTTGGTGAGTTTTGATTTTTTAAGTTTTTTACATCCATAATTTTGGTTCTACAATATTTTTCATATTTATTAATCTCATTTGTGTGGACATATATCATGGGAAAGAGTTTTGAGATGCTATTATGGGATTTTTTACTTTAGTTGTAAGTCAGACGAAGAGGCTTTCTGTGTGTTTGTACTGAAGATAGAATTTTAAAAAATCACATTGGTTTTTTCAAAATATAGATAAAAGGATTCACATGGATTGGTGTAGATCCACATAGCTAAATCATGTTATTATATGCTACGTTGGTGTTTAATAAAGACTCTCATATACGATTTTTATGTAGCTAATTGTAATGATGTAAATGATTTTTATGTACCTAACGTGAACCAAAAAGCTGATTTCTACATTGTTGATTGTGTCCATATAACCAGTTTTAATGTAGCTTAAGGGTATCACATAGAAATTTTTTATTCCATAGAATATTTACTTATAGCATATGTGAACCACATAGATGATTGTGATATAGATAATTTTAGTGACATAGTCGATTACATGATGGAATGGAATCTTTTTTTTTAAAGAACGGAGATTTTATAAATTTTATAAGACCAAGAATATTTTTATATCTCAGTTAAGAATTAAAAAAACGACATTAAGGGACATAAAATAATGTTTTAATGTGAATTAAAATGTGTATAAATGAGTGGAAAAATAAAAATTAGTTGACTGATTTGAATTAGAAGATCTTGTGACCAGATATCAAAGGGGGTTTCCATAATTAAATTATTGAATTTTTTTATATTTTTTGAATTATATTCACAATTATTTAGTGTATATAAATATATGGTGTAGGTATGGAAGAAAATATCAAAATAGAGCACTGAGGGAACTCTTGTGCTTACTTTGATAATTCAATGATGATAAAAAAGGAAGATCACAAAAATTCTGGGGGATATAATTGTTTTCCTAGTGATCAAAATCTAATGAATATCATTGATTTTAGAAATATGGTTTGAATATGAGAATATTTGACCCACATAAATCAATTATACACTATTTTTTATTCTTCTTTACTTATTCAAGATTCTTAGGGATGTAGATCTTTATCTTTTTTTATTCGAGGAACCTAGTTTATTTTTGATTTTTTTCATCATGTATACATCATTTTTTACTATATGATAATGATATGTTGTTGGGTGTGACTCCAAACATGTGTGGTATAATTCAACCTCAATTCTTATAATTGGAACTCAGTTTTTCTTATAGTGAATAGAATTTGTGGTTGAGAAAGGTAACCAGACATGTCATGGTGTATGATTCCTCATTGGATCCTTAGCTCATAATAATTGTGTGTTCTTTGTCTATTATTTCCTATATGGTAATGTAATGATAATAATTTTTCTGATTGTATCAGCCTCAAAAAGTTATATTAGAGTATTTATGTTGAAAATAAATTGTAAAAATATCCCTCCACTGATTCAACACCACCTTTTCAATGGAGAAAACCGATCATTCTAAGAAATTCAATTAGAGTCAGAGGGAATGTTTCCTCTATAGGATCAAATAAGATCACATTTTAGAAAAAATAATATGTATTCATTCAATATAAAGAGTTTACCAATATTTTATGACAATGCTATCATAGTTTTAATTATCAAATGTTTCCATTTATTTTATCTCTTAAACTGAATGTTTATGATACATCCACAAAAAGATTTACACCCATTGTAAATAATAGTAAGATAATGTTTGATGATAAGAGGAATATGAAATTGGATTAAAATTCATATAATGATTTTCTCATGTAATTATTAAATATTGTATACATTAATTATATTGGATTATAAGATGAAAAATAAATCTAGGATAAGTTGGAGAGTAGTTATGTAGAAAATTTGAAATTCAAAGAGACAATGATACTGATTTGGAGAAGCAAATTTAAAGACATAAAAATAGTATAGGATGAATGTGTTGATGATTTGGTAAATGAATTTGTAAGTAATATTTTTTTTTCAATTATAAAAAACATAAATATTTTTAAATTATTAAGTAGTTTATTAGAAATTTTTTAATTGAATTGATTCCAAAATTTTACCTCTTGAAGATAGACAAGATCATGCTCTTTATTGGATACATAATATTCTCATTTCTTATGAAATGAAAATGAATATGGGTTTCAAAAAAAAGGAATTTTGATTCCATGAGTAATATGAAATTTTTTAATGAAGAATATGTTACAGACACTAGGGATTCTAATAATGAAGATGAATACCAAAGGGTTATTACTTTTATTTCCAAAAAAACACACAGGGGGAAAATAATGAAGAAAGATACATTCTATAGTAGATGTTATATATTTAGTATGATTAGAAAATATGTAGTTAATTGTATGAGGATTAATGGATAAAATTAGGAATATAAAAATAATTAAAAAAAATCTAGGAAATAAGGTGAGAAAAAATTCTAATGGATAATTAAAGGATGGTGTAAGAAAGAAGAGACTTTATATAAGTGAAATAAAAACTTTTATGAGAAAATGAGAGGACACTCATCTTATCTATATATAATATTTGTGAAGGAAAAATGGATGCAATATCCCCTACTAAATAGAAACAGTTTTTTCAACCAAGAAAATGACCCTAATATCACTGTCAACGATCAACTGAGAAACAATGCCCACCTCCTAGAGGATCTTCAAGATTCCATTTCAAATATTTCCTTTATAGAATAAGATTTTTTCGTAGTCTATAAACTATCTCAATGTGGTATTATATAATCTAAATATTTATACAATCATGAGATGTAATGGAATTATAGTTGGATTAGTGAATTTAACATTATCTATATGAAACTGTAACTATTTTCTCTACTCTGGAGAATTGAATACCACTGTCTACCAATGGTTTCATATCTTCAAAAAATAGGTATCACCCAATATTAATGGTATGATCTATGCCACCAATATAGGGATGAAATTGACCATATTTTCTTATAATGTGATACAGATTTAGCCTTTTTGAAGTCACTTCTTGAACGTTTTGAATTTTATACTCCCCAAATGGACAGAACTAAAAATATGTTACAGGAAATTCTGAAATTATATTTATCCAGATAACATTAAAACCCACTTCAGGTTTCCTGTGTTGAACTGATCCATGTGGTGTGGTGTGGGAGATATAAATACATTCAAAACTACACTCCATTCCTTTTTCAGTATATATTCTCCAAAATTACAGTGGCCATGCAAAATTTCATCCACCTATAGAAAGGTCACAACAACAATACTATTGGTGACATTTATATTCACCGAAGAATAAATATTCAAGGTAAATTCATTCCCACTCATGGAATGTTTAATGTTATTTGGATATCCCCATTAATGGGATGAAGAATGTTCAATATAGACAGTGCCTCTAATGGAAACCCTACTTCAATGAGCTTTGTGGTATTCACTAGGGATCATAATGGAGTGGAATTTTACTGTATTGATAGAATTTTTTGACATTTAACTTCCCTAAATTTTTTAATGTTTTCAATCATTATTTCTATACTCATGGATAAACAAAATAATTGGAATGAGATCTGGTTCGAATGTGACTCAACCGCTGTTAGGCAAGTAGTGAGGTTTGGTATCATACATTTGTAATAGAAGCTCACTAAAATTTGTTATGAGTGCATGCAAATGTTATCTAAAATGAACTATATCATAAATCATACATTCTATGAAGTTAATTATTTAGCTGATGCACATTTTAACAAAGGATTTTCTTCAGAAAATTTCATTCATGTTGATACACCCCTCTTAAACATTTACCTATTCAAGAAAATAAATATTTTAAAATCCCATATTTCAGTTTGATGTATATTTATTATTCATTTATAATAAGAGTCGAGGACCTCATTATTTTAAAATAATTGATCTTATCTATTTTAGTGATTATAATGATGAAACACATGAGATATTAAAGAAATTATGGTTGTTATTCAGATATTTATTAACTAATGAATTAACGACGAAGATAATTTAGAACCAATATATTATCAACACACACATAAGGATTAAATAGATGATTTTCTTTAGGGAAAAAATTATCAAGAAAGAGAGTAAGAAGTTAGTTAGGGAATAAAATATTTTTAATGAAGAAAAATATGAGCATGTTAAAAAAGAAACCACACTTATAGAAGAAAATAAAAGACTATAGTTTAAAACTACAGAATATGAGAGAATGATAAAATATATTAAATTAAATATTTATTTCAAGGTTGAATAATTATCAATGAAATAATAAAAGTTAATTTATGATTTGAAATATCAAACAAAGATCAAGTAATTTAAAATCTTTATTGAATTCATGGGATAATCCTCTAAAGATGATGAGAAAATTAATGTAACATACTCATTTGAAAAATATTTTTCCCAAATTGTTATCACTAAGAATATAGGTTTAAATATTAGTTATGGAAAGATTTTGACCTAAAAAAGGAGATAAATTCCCTGAAAGAGAATCTAATAAGTGTAGTTAATTTAATGAAACTTCAATTTCAGATATCATATGAAATCATACACCAATAGTTCAATAGATTTCATATTATGAGAGGACAAGTTCTTGATGGAACTCTATTTTTCTGAGAAAATTTAATATTTAGTGATATATATGGTGTTTTGGGATGTTCATATATAAATATTATATGATTTTCATAAGATTTGTCTACTCAGTATAATTAAAGATGCAAGGGGTGCAGTTCCAATGAGATGAAAGTAAATTCTAGAAATGTTTTTTACATGGATATACACTAGATATATCCTGACAATATAAAAAATAATTCCAGGAATAGATTTGTGTAATGTGTGATAAAAAGGGGCATAGAGTGGAATAATTCATGAAAATATTACCCATTTCGTTCCATATCAAGCATAAAGGGAAATTAGTTCAAGAGAACAATGAATAAAAGTTAGTCTTCTTAAAAGTTCCAGTTAAAAAAATCCAGAAGACAAAGTCATGGAGACATGATAGTGCATGTTCCTCCCATAAGAATTTTGGTGGCAAAATTTCAATGAAAATTGAGAAATATGATGGATTTTTAGTAAAAAATAATAATTAATCTTCTTCAAAAAATCAATGTTATTAGAAAAAATCGGATTTAAAATGATAATATAAAATCAAATGATGTTCTTTACCTTGAAAGGAAAAAACAAAGCATGTTTATCCTTGGAAAATATTGTAATAATGTACATTAGGCAACATTAATGATAAATTCATGAATCATTAAACCCAAATTTTATGGATAAAATATCTCTCAAGGAATAATAAGAAATGGAAATTTTTTCTTTATTGGTGATCCTTCAAATACATGTTACTTGGGAATTAAATATTAGAACATGTAATGACATATAATACTTGGGAAGTTTAACCAAATAATAATATGTAAGAGTGTGAAACATGATTTGGAAAAAGATTTTCCCAGTCTAAAAATCAATCATGATAGAATCAATGGAACATGTTAGAAAGGTAAGATAACTCATAATAATCACAAGAAGGCAGATATTACTTTTACAAGACCATTGGATTAAGATTGCATGGTTACTTACACATGACCATTATAACTAGTATATAAAGGCCTTTGTGGGATCATGAGACAAATGTATACCTATGGTGATCATTATTTTATAAAATTCATAGATTAATTCACTTAGATGAATAGTGTTTTAATCAAGAACAAGTTTGACGCTGTTAGTATGTTCAAAACATAGAGAAGGTCGGTTGAAAAAGATGTTTGGTTGTGTATTATAAAATTAAGTTCTGATAATGGGAAAAAACACACATGTGATATTTTTGAAAATTATATAGTCAAACACATAATCAAGAATCATTATAGATAACCTTATATAAAACAAAAAATGGTATTACCGAGAGGAATAGTAAGAGTATTGTGGAAATGAGAAAATAAATGTTAGTAGAGAATAATGTTTCAAAATTATACTAGAGAGAAGCAGTGTGTATGATAGGGAATATTTGAAATATTTTTTTTATACCCCAAATAGATGATACACAATTTTAGATGTGATACCTAATTAAAATTATACTAAAATAATTTTAGTCCTTTTTTATGTCCTTGTTATATAAAAATTAAAGGATGAAGGATGAGATGGTTTGATGAAAAGGATGATGATAGAGTATTTATGGGAACATTATCTATTAGTAATGGATACAAATTTTGGGATAAGATATTTCATAAATTATTTGAGTGTTTAGATGTGAAAAATTATGAAAATATATGAATATATAGTTACTAGTTTCAAGAATATTTTAAACCACATATAGAAAATATTGAGTATATTTCTAATAAAATTGGTGAAATTTTTTATAAATTATACCATAAACTATTGATGTTAATTCTGAATGTTCTAATGAATATGAAGAAGGTTCTAGTTGTCACATAAATTAATTTTTGAGGTTAATGAAACATGTAGAAAGATGTAATATCAATGGGAATCAGAATGCACCGGTTTAGACTAGATGGAGGCTAATAGTTGAAAACCAAATATATATTACATTAAAGGTTGAGACTAGAATGGTTGATGAGTCTATTTAACATGATGAATGAGTAGAGGCTATGAATTTTTAATTAATTTATATTGGGATTATATTTACATGCGGACTTGTACCAAGAAAGAAACATAAATATGTAATTGATACAAAATGTGTATTTTGGAAAAAAAATCATGAGAATGGTAAGTCACACAAAATAGGGCCATAATTGTATGAAAAGGATACTCTAAAATTTAAGGTTTATAATTTAATGATACTTTTTATTCGGTTTCAAAATATTATAAAATAAATATTTACTTCAATTTTATAGCTCAGATCCTTACAAAGTATAAAAAATGAATGTAATGTCAACATTCATGATTTGTGACCTTGAAGACTAACTCTTTATTGAACAACTAGAAGGTATAATAATTGATAATGATGGAACAATGGTATGCATATTGATATTTTTATATGGATTTGAATAGTCTCAATGGGTTTGGTATTCTAAATTGGAATATAGTTTGAATAAAATAGAGTCATCCAAATATAGTTTTCATAGAAACATATACTTGAATAAGGATTTTATTGGAACAATGATATTGATTATATATGTGGATGACATAATATTTTCTAAAAATAATAGTTTATTTTTTTTGTAATTCACACAAAACACAAATAAATATTTTGAGATATATATCTCGGGGGAACTAAAATTGTTTTTGGAGATAAAAATTGATCAAAATTATGATTATGACTATATTTCAAAAGAAAATTATGACAAATTAATATTGATAATGATTGGGAGGAAGGGTTACATTTATATACCCCTATATCAGTTATAAAAAATTGCGAAATGTTTAAAAAAGAATAAAATTTTATTGAAATAAATTTATAAGTTTGATTGGAAGCCTTTGTATCTCATAGAATATAGACCTGAAATTGCTTACATAGTGAATATGTGTGAAAGGTATCCAAGTTAAACGAATGGAAAAAAATATTCACTCAATTAAAAGAATTCAGATGTATGCAAAAGACATAGATAATAGTAACTTTCTCTACTAATACAATGCACATATTGACTTTATTGGTTACACTAATATAGATTCAAAATGTGGCTATAAAAATTCTACATCCACATAAGGATGATTGTTTTTTTGGTAATAGTTGGGTCAGAAGGTACAAAAAGAATAAGATTTTAGTAAGCCTTAGTATGTCTAAATCATAGTATAGGGAAACTAATCATGAAGTTACATAGGCTTTACGAATGTAAGTTTAGCTACCAGATTTGTGTTTTGTTGTTCAGTGACTATTGAAGATTCACTATGATAATCAATGTTCTATAAATCATTTAAAAATATTGTTCTACATTCTTGATCAAAACATATATAAATTCAATATAAATTAATTAAATATCTGGTGTCTTTGGGAGAAATAAAATTATTATTTATTTTCATAAATGAGAATCATGAATAGAACATTTCAAAATATATGTTGGGTGCATGATTTTTTGAGTTATGGATAAATATTTAGGTTCTTCCTTACCAAAAAACATATATTTTTGTTTCTTTGAGACCCCCAATAGTCCCTTGGATTATGTTTCCAATGGTGGAGATAATTCCCGGTTGGTGGGGGAGTGTAATTGATTGGGGGGATTTTGAGAATCACTCAACCCAAGCATTATATTAATTGAGGGTTAAAAACCTCTCAAATATTGTACCTTAACCTATAGTATGGTGTTTGGATGCATCTCATTGATATTGGTTATGATTTTATGTTTTTTTGTCGAGTCATTGTATTTCATGGGGTTTTAAAACGTTTTTAATAAATATAATATGGGAAATTGAAGTTCCCCATAGGTTTTTGGCCTTGTTTGAGGATGATTAAAGATCCCCTCAATGGTGGTGAGTTTAGGTTGTATTTTTTAATAGAGAAATTTTGTTGTGTTTACTAATTTTTATATTGATTGAACTGGTATATATGGATATATATCATAGGAAAGAGATTCATGATGTTATCATGTGTTTCTGAGGCTAGTTGGAAGTCATCTAAAGAGGTTGTGAGTGAGTATGAGTTAAATTTTGAATTTTCCAGATTAATATAAGTGTTTTTAGTATTTATACAAATATATAATGTAGAAAAACGTATTCACATTGGAGAGTGCATATCCACATAGTTGAATCATTCAGGAAAATATGCTACATAGGTGTTTTAGATAATATCACATAACTGATTTCTAGGTATATGATTGTGGCTGTTTCTGCCTACTAAACGAGTATCAAAAAATGAAGAGGGAAGAAATGCCTAAATGTTGGTATTATCTACCCCATAAAATAAAGTAAAAAAAGTGATCAAAACTCACAGAACACATATGCATCTAAGAGACACATGATGGTGAGACCTTTAAGAGGTCACAAGAACGATCCATGCACAATGCATAACCTATGGTAGATCCAACAGAGCCCCTTTGAAAGTATTTATCTTGTGAAGGAATCCTAGAAAATTTGTGATCATGTAGTGATTGAATGATGAGAACCCTCGGGTTATGTAAAATTTAAGGTGCCAGGAACCTGAGAATCCATAAAAAATACTTGGAAAATATATAGAAAAATATCTAAATGGAGGGATCCTTTGGTGGTTGTAAACATTATATGAAGAACTTGGGTTCTCTAAAATAAATCATAAATGAATTTTGACGTGATTTCATGATCTCATGAAATCCCTTTAGAAATCTAGAATTGTCTAACGAAAAGTACCAGAAAAATTTCCTAATATCATTAAAAGGCCTTAAAATAGGCACCCTAATCTTGTGATGGCCCTTGGACATATCATCCTGAAAATGTGAAATTACCATGGTGTGACCACATTATTAAAAAATACCTTATTAATTGGATATAATCCAATAAATGATTCATTTATAGGATGGTCTTGTTATAAGTCCCCAGCCTTAAACCTTACTTAATATTGAATTAAAAGAATAATTCACGTTGAGGATCTTTTCAGGTTTAGAGTTTTAGAGAATTGGAACATAACAATTACATCTCAAAAGATTACAAAGTAGTCACTTATACTATGTTTCCATAATAAAAAAAACTCTTGAAAGAAACATGTCTAGTTCCATGTTTTATATAGCATGACATTCCCCTGATCCCATCCTTGAACTTATTCCACATTAAGTCCTGTGAAAAATATTTCAAAAAAAACTTGGGGTGAGCATAAAAAGCTCAGTAAGGGATACACAAAGAATGAAAACTGTTAGTTTTTCAAAATCAAGTAAACCATGTATACTCTATCAAAGTAATACCTTCACCTTCATGAAGTAGTAAAAACTCTTCAATGAATAAAGTATCATTACTTACCTTTTTGTAACCAAAGTATTACCATAAAACCCATATAAAGAACACATAACATATATAAAGGTAACTTGGGACATAAACATACTTAAGTGGAATAACCATACGGTCGACTTCCACACATATCACTTAATGGAATAGCCATACGGACAATTTCCATACATACTTAAATGGAATAGCCATACGGCCGACTTCCATACCCAATGCATTAGAGGTTATAATGTAACCACCCGTCCTGGTATTCATGGCACCACCCGTCATATGGTTTATAACGTAACCACCCGTTAAAATGTCCAAGTACCAATATAAAATCATAAAACATAAAACCAATATAAAGGAATGATAACATTTCCACATTTCAATCACAATATATCATAAATATATTGACATAATAGAATTCTTTTTCAAAACCATTTTCAATACCAAAATACATAAAAGAGTATATGGTATTTATTTTATTCTAAAAACATTACGGCTTGTTGAGAAAGCCAAAGACCAAATAATACTCGCGGCGGCGGAAAAAGTCATTGTCACCGCGTACGTTAAAAAAACATTCCTTTTTGTCATTTAGTAAAACGATTCGTAGAAAAATATTCCTTTTGTATAAAAGTAAAAGTCAAAGGAGTTTATACACTTTATAAAAGAAAGTTGTGTATAAAAGAAATATGCCTCAATGAAAGGAGATTAAGATGAAGTCCCTTACCTCGGGTCCGACTTGACTCGATCATTATTTAACGTCCTGAATAATAAACTTGAGTTAATTTATACTTGATTAAGAACCCTTTTAAAGTTCATTCTTCCTTTTATATCTCTTATTGCCATGTTATAAACATTATGTAACCATTTAAGTTAATAATGTTTGTTTTTTCAATATTTGGTTCTTAAGTCGAAAGTGGACTTCTTACAATTACATGTTGTTCATGTGGTCAAAGGTTATTTATATCCAGAATGACATTCCTGATTTGGATATCATATATATTATATATATCGAGAATATACATGTATCTATAATATTACATAATCATTTAGAGGTAAGAAATGAAATGCACCGTTCATGGCGACGGTAAGCCATACGTACGCATGAACGCTACTTTCATTTCTTTGTCATATTAATGGAATTAAAACTAAATGAGAGGTATGTATATTTTAATTCTAGAATTATATTCATCATTTAGATATATCATTAATTATATATATCCATTATATACATGTACTTTTAATAGTACATTACATTTGGGGATAAGAAATGAAATGCACCGTTCATGGAGACGGTAAGCCGTACGTACGCATGAACGCTACATTCATTTCTATCTCATACTTTAATGGAAAGAAATAATAATGATATAGAGGTATATTATAATTCCAGTATAACATCATATATAATAACTTTAAATCCATCCTTTACACGTCCCACATATGGCATTAACGAATCACATCACTTTGAGGGGGGCGGTAGTCCGCACTTCCTTAAATGAAGATATCGTGTTTACCCACAATTGAAACCATAAAGGTAAGCCCAAAATGAAAAAAACATAAGCTTAAGGAAAACATAAACATATTATATATATTATATAAAAATATTGACATCATAATGGCCGCCTTTTAAGGTGTTAAATGAGTATTGAACAATCATCGTTTCGGGAGGCAGAATTTCGCCATCCACGGAAACCGTATGTTCTTTAACCATTTGATGTAGTTTTGTGAGAGTGTAGCTTGAATAAATCTTATAACAACATCCTAGTATATTGAAGATACTGGTGTTGTTACAAAAGAAGTAAATAAGAAGAGTTTATAGGGTTGGAGAAGCAAAATAAAACAAATGAACAAGAGAGAAAGAATTACCTTTAAAAGTGTAACTCCTTGTTGATTTGAGCCTAAAGGCTTCCTTTGAAAGGATTCTGCCCAAAGGGAATCCTCTAGGATGAGGATAGGGATATGGAGAGAGTAAATGGTAAGGGGTTGGCCGAGCCAAGGGCTTGAGGAGTGCGTGAAATGAGGTAGAGGTGGGGGCCTTTTATAAGAGGAGAGGAGGGGCACTTTTGGAAAGTAAAGAAATATTACTTTATTTGAAAATGTGTTTCGGTTTTAAAAGGTCCCACATTGATATAATTCGTGGATACGGTGATAAGGGTTCGAAATCCACTCATCCAATTGGTTTTTTCCATGTGTAGTTCATAGATTTTACATTATCTTTCCATTTTATTTAAATCGTCAAATAATGATGTCATCGATGCATCATTATTATGTCATAAATAATTTAATTTATTTAATGTCTAAAAATTATACAAAAAATACTATGATTTAGGAAATATTTTTATCTTTCCAATTACTATTTATTATCAAAAATCTGATCTTTACAACCCCATGTAAAAATTGTTTTTGTAAATCATATTATGTTTGTGTCATTTTTACTTTTACATTTAATAAAAAGTTATTTATGTCATTTCCCAACCAAAATGTCTCCATGGAATCCCCAAGTTGACCCATGGCTTTTCTTGGTCGGCCATGACACAAAAAATAAGGTTGGTACATGTGTATAGGTCATTTCATATTATTAAAGCATTATTTATACCTTAAACTACCCTAATTACCACTAATCGCGATTAAAAACTTAATAAGTTACTATTCACAAAAAAAATATTTTAATCCCATTGAACCACATTTTACTTCTTAATGAAAACCATGTATGTCGTATTTTCAAAATTCAAAACACAATGATTGAAAAATTTCATTTAAACGGAAAATCAATTTTTATAAGTACCACTTAGTGGTTTCACTATTCATCAAAAATTGAAGTTTTTCAGAAAATTACAAAAAATTCACCCTAAGCTATATTTGATATTCTGAATTCAAAAATGAAGTCTATTTTACAAAATTAAAATCATATAAGTCACATTAATTAATTTAATAATTAATTCCCGCTGCCAGAGCAAATAGCGTGTTTTTACAAAACAGTAAGTATCAAAAGATTGACACCAGTTTAAGTCTAATTTCAAAGTGAAATTGATTCCAATGACCACCATTGAATAAAATGGTAAAAATATATTCTAATTTCACTTAAAAACCAATTCAAAACATAATCTAATCATATAAATAAATTATATTAAAAAGTAGCTTTGATGTAAAATGCAGTATTTTTCACTATTCAGTAAAAATGAACATTGTCAGAAAAATACCAAAAATTCACACAAAGTAAATTTTGATGTCCCAATCATAACGAATAAGTTTATTTTGACAAACATAGTTTATAAAATTGTCAAAATATAGATTTAAAGAGGGTTTTCCATTATAAGGCAGTAAAACAATCTTTTAAGAATATTAGTTTATTCCATGCATAAGATTGTATTTATTTTCATTTTAAGCCTCTAAAACACTATCTTAATCATTAATAGACATGGATAAAAATATCTATTATTCATTACTTACTTGGGATGTTACATCCTTCCCCCCTTTAGAAAATTGCGGCCCCGCAATTTATTTACTTATCAAATAAATGGGGGTACTTATCCCTCATTGCATTTTCAGATTCCCATGTTGCCTCTTCAATCATGTGGTTTTTCCACAAAACCTTTACCTGGTGAATCACCTTATTCTGTAACACTTGCTCCTTGTGGTCAAGAATTTGGACCGGTTGTTCCTAATAAGATAGGTTCTCTTCCAGCTGAACTACCTTTGGACTTAAAACATGAGATGGATCTAGCATATACTTTCTCAACATCGAAACATGAAAAAAATTGTGTACCTGAGATAAACTCGGAGGTAAAGCCACTCGGTAAGAAACTGATCCAACTCTCTCCAGAATTTCATATGATCCAATGAACCTTGGACTCAACTTTCCTTTCTTACCAAATCTCATCACACTTTTCCAAGGAGAAACATTGAGAAAAACATGATCACCTACCTCGAAAGATAGATCCTTCCTCCGGTTATCCGCATAACTCTTCTGCCTGCTCGGAGCTGTTCTCATGTGTTTCTGAATCAGCTGAACTTTTTATGCCATCTATTCAACCAATTCTGGTCCCATCAACTTACTTTCACCCACATCATCCCAGAAAGCTGGAGTTCGACACCGCTTCCCATATAATGCCTGAAATGGTGCCATCTGTATATTGGAATGAAAACTGTTATTATATAAAAACTCAACCAAAGAAAGATGTTGGTCCCAACTTCCCTGATAATCCATAGAACAAGCTCGTAGAATATCCTCCAATGTATTAATTGTTCGTTCTGACTGCCCATCTGATTGAGGATGAAAAGCTGTACTAAAATTTAATTTAGTACCCAACGACTTCTGAAGGCCTTTCCAAAAGTTAGAAGTAAACCTGGGATCACGATCCGATACAATGGAGAGAGGAACTCCATGTAACCTGACTATCTCTTTAAGATACAAACGGGAAAGTTGATCAAGAGAGAAAGTATCTCGTATAGCAAGGAAATGAGAAGATTTGGTCAAGCGATCAACAATAACCCAGATTGCATTATTACCTCAAGATGTCTTCAGTAATCCAACAACAAAGTCCATGGATATATTCTCCCATTTCCACTCTGGCACTGGTAAAGGCTGAATCATCCCTTTCGGTAACTTCCACTCTGCTTTAACCTGCTGACAAGTCAAACACTTCACAGTAAAATCAGCAATATCTCTTTTCATTCCATCCCACCAGTAATACTCCCGCAGATCTCTATACATCTTAGTACTGCCCGGATGAACTAAAAACGGAGAACTATGAGCTTCACATATCAACTCTCTCTTCAACTGTGAATCACAAGGAACACACAATCTCTTCCCAAATCTCAAAACGCAATCATTATCAATGTTGAATTCAGGAAACTTACCTTTCTGAACCAGCTCTACCTTTTTCTGCAACTCACTATCTTGCTTCTGTGCTTGCTTGATTCTATCTGATAGAGATGATCTCACTGATACCTGAAACAAAACAGAAGGACTTCATGCACCAACAACTTCTATGCCAAAGTTCATCAAATCCTTAACCAAAGGATCACGTTCCAAACGCAACATTGTTAATGAAGCATTACTTTTTCGACTCAAAGCATCAGCCACTTTATTTTCTTTTCCCGGATGGTAATGAATTGTACAATCATAATCCTTGATTAATTCTATCCATCTCCTCTGTCTCATGTTTAACTCTTTATGAGTGAATATATACTTTAAACTTTTGTGATCGGTATATATTTCACACTTTACTCCATACAAATGATGCCTCCAAATTTTTAAAGCAAAAACAACAGCAGCTAATTCCAAATCATGTGTATGGTAATTTACCTCATGAGTTTTCAACTATCGTGAAGCATAAGCAATTACCTGATCATTCTACATTAGGATACGACCAATTCCTTTCAATGAAGCATTAATGTATATAACAAACTCACCATTCCTGGAAGGTAGTGCCAAAACTGGAGCATTCACCAATCTTCTTTCCAATTCCTGAAAACAATCATCACATTCTTTTGTCCAGATAAACTTAACACCCTTCTGAGTTAGCTTAGTCATTGGACTAGATAACCGTGAAAAATTTCTAGCAAACCTTCAGTAATAGACTTCCAAACCAAGGAAACTACGAATCTCTATTTGATAGACCGACATCTGCTGAAGTAGTTGCAATGGATTTCACCACCCCTTTCTGCTTGTAGTCTAACTGCTTCCCATCACTAAAGCTCTTTGTCGGACACTCGTTTTCATAGTGACCCATCTCATTGCACTTATAACATTTCACTAACTGTAAATCAAATTTTTTCTTACCTTCACCTTGATCCTTTTCAGTGCAATCACGAGCCTTATGTCCCATCTTACCACATTGGTAGCACTTTCCAGAATTTAGAAGACATTCCCCAGCATGTCGTTTGCCACATTTATCACAAACTGGAAACATATTTCTCTTACCATCAGACTTTTTTGAAGAATTCTTACCTTTCTCCTGCCACCTCGGTCTCTTCTTCTGCTGGTTGTTATAGAACACTTGGTCATCAGAAAACTCCATTTCCACCTTCTCAGCACATCGAACAAGCTTTTCATAACTTTTAAACTCACGAGAAGCTAATTCCCTTCGATATTTTGGCTTTAATCCTGAGTAAAAACGATTGATTTTACTATCAAGGTCTCGGATAAAATTTGGAGCATACCGTGCCAATCGAGTGAACCTTTCTTCATAGGGAGCCACTGAGTCTTCTTCTTGCCTCAATTCCAAGAATTGGTTTTCCATCCTAAGTCGAACAGCCTTAGGAAAATATTTCTCAAGAAACAAACCTTTGAATTCATCCCAGTCAAGAGCATAAATCAGATCGGCGTCCCTGATATTTTTAACCATAGACCACCACTGATCTTCTTCATCCTCCAAACGGTAAATAGCAAGACTAACCTTTTGATTTTCTGAACACCCCATGACATCAAAAATCTTCTCCAGTGCTTTAATCCACCCTTCAGCTAGCACAGGGTCAGATGATCCTCTGAATGATGGTGGATGTTGCCTCATGAAATGTTCCACCACTGACATGTTCCTCTGCGGTTGATCTGGCTGATCTCGTGCATGGATACCACCGCCATTTATCACTTGAGTCAACTACGCCATTACTGCAACAAACTGTTCAGTTCCAATTCCGACCATTTCTGGATGCTGATTCGGAAGGTTATTTCCTTCTATATGCCTTCCTAGCACTGCTTCCCTGTTTCCTCTGCGGAAAACCATTCTGAACAAACATGTCTTAGATGAAGAAACATGGTAATCTTTAAATGCTATATCATTTCAAAATATATATATATATATATTTGGATAATCATTTAATAGAATTCTAACTCTTAAAGTTATCTAAACCGACCTCTGATACAAACTATAAGGCCCCAGCCTTAAACCTTACTTAATATTGAATTAAAAGAATAATTCACGTTGAGGATCTTTTCAGGTTTAGAGTTTTAGAGAATCAGAACATAACTATTACATCTCAAAAGATTACAAAGTAGTCACTTATACTAAGTTTCCATAATAAAAAAAAACTCTTGAAAGAAACATGTCTAGTTCCATGTTTTATATATCATGACATTCCCCTGATCCCATCCTTGACCTTATTCCACATTAAGTCTTGTGAAAAACATTTCAAAAAAAACTTGGGGTGAGCATAAAAAGCTCAGTAAGGGATACACAAATAATGAAAACTGTTAGTTTTTCAAAATCAAGTAAACCATGTATACTCTATCAAAGTAATACCTTCACCTTCATGAAGTAGTAAAAACCCTTTACTGAATAAAGTATCATTACTTACCTTTTTGTAACCAAAGTATTACCATAAAACCCATATAAAGAACACATAACACATATAAAGGTAACTTGGGACATAAACATACTTAAGTGGAATAACCATACGGTCGACTTCCACACATATCACTTAATGGAATAGCCATACGGCCAATTTCCGTACATACTTAAATGGAATAGCCATACGGCCGACTTCCATACCCAATGCATTGGAGGTTATAACGTAACCACCCATCCTGGTATTCATGGCACCACCCGTCATATGGTTTATAACATAACCACCCGTTAAAATGTCCAAGTACCAATATAAAATCATAAAACATAAAACCAATATAAATGAATGATAACATTTCCACATTTCAATCCCAATATATCATAAATATATTGACATAATAGAATCCTTTTTCAAAACCATTTTCAATACCAAAATACATAAAAGAGTATATGGTATTTATTTTATTCTAAAAACATTACGGCTTGTTGAGAAAGCCAAAGACCAAATAATACTCGCGGCGGCGGAAAAAGTCATTGTCACCGCGTACGTTAAAAAAACATTCCTTTTTGTCATTTAGTAAAATGCTTCGTAGAAAAAGATTCCTTTTGTATAAAAGTAAAAGTCAAAGGAGTTTATACACCGTATAAAAGAAAGTTGTGTATAAAACGAAATATGCCTCAATGAAAGGAGATTGAGACGAAGTCCCTTACTTCGGGTCCGACTTGACTCGATCGTTCTTTAATGTCCTGAATAATAAACTTGAGTTAATTTATAATTGATTAAGAACCTTTTTAAAGTCCATTATTCCTTTTATATCTCTTATTTCCATGTTATAAACATTATGTAACCATTTAAGTTAATAATGTTTGTTTTGTCAATATTTGGTTCTTAAGTCGAAATTGGACTTCTTACAATTACATGTTGTTCGTGTGGTCAAAGGTTCTTTATATACAGAATGACATTCCTGATTTGGATATCATATATATTATATATATCGAGAATATAAATTTATTTATAATATTATATAATCATTTAGAGGTAAGAAATGAAATGCACCGTTCATGGAGATGGTAAGCCGTACGTACGCATGAACGCTACTTTCATTTATTTGTCATATTAATGGAATTAAAACTAAATGAGAGGTATGTATATTTTAATTCCAGAATTATATTCATCATTTAGATATATCATTAATTATATATATCCATTATATACATGTACTTTTAATAGTACATTACATTTGGGGATAAGAAATGAAATGCACCGTTCATGGAGACGGTAAGTCGTACGTACGCATGAACGCTACTTTCATTTCTATATCATACTTTAATGGAAAGAAATAATAATGATATAGAGGTATATTATAATTCCATTATAACATCATATATAATAACTTTAAATCCATCCTTTACACGTCCCACATATGGCATTAACGAATCACATCACTTTGAGGGGGCGGTAGTCCGCACTTCCTTAAATGAAGATATCGTGTTTACCCACAATGGAAACCATAAAGGTAAGCACAAAATGAAAAAAACAGAAGATTAAGGAAAACATAAACATATTATATATAATATATAAAAATAGTGACATCACAATGGCCACCTTTGAAGGTGTTAAATGAGTATTGAATAATCATCGTTTCGGGAGGCAGAATTTCGCCATCCACGGAAACCGTATGTTCTTTAACCATTTTATGTAGTTGTGTGAGAGTGTAGCTCGAATAAATATTATAACAATATCATAGTATATTGAAGATACTGGTTTTGTTACAAAAGAAGTAAATAAAAAGAGTTTAGAGGGTTGGAGAAGCAAAATAAAACAAATGAACAAGAGAGAAAGAATTACCTTTAAAAGTGTAACTCCTTTTTGATTTGAGCCTAAAGGCATTCTTTGAAAGGATTCTGCCCAAAGGTAATCCTCTAGGATTAGGAGAGGGATGTGGAGAGAGTAAATGGGCAGGGGTTGGCCGAGCCAAGGGCTTGAGGAGTGTGTGAAATGAGGTAGAGGTGGGGGCCTTTTATAAGAGGAGAGGAGGGGCACTTTTGGAAAGTAAAGAAATATTACTTTATTTGAAAATGTGTTTCGGTTTTAAAAGGTCCCACATTTATATAATTCGTGGATAAGGTGACAAGGGTTAGATATACACTCATCCAATTGGTTTTGGCCATGTGTATTTCATATATTTTACATTATCTTTCCATTTTATTTAAATCGTCAAATAACGATGTCATCGCTGCATCATTATTATGTCATAAATAATTTAATTTATTTAATGTTGAAAAATTATAAAAAAAATACTATGATGTAGGAAATCTTTTTATCTTTCCAATGACTATTTATAATAAAAAATTGGATCTTTATAACCCCATGTAAAAATTGTTTTCTTAAAACATATTATGTTTGGGTCATTTTTACTTTTACATTTAATAAAAAATTATTTATGTCATTTCCCAACCAAAATGTCTCCATGAGGTCCCCAAGTTGACCCATGGCTTGTCGTGGTCTGCCATGACAAAACCAATAAGGTTGGGACATGTTTATAGGTCATTTCATATTATTAAATCATTATTTATACCTTAAACTACCCTAATTACCACTAATCACGATTAAAAACTTAATAAGTTACTATTCACCAAAAAAATATTTTAATCCCATTGAACCACATTTTACTTCTTAATGAAAACCAGGTATGTCGGATTTTCAAAATTAAAAATACAATGATGGAAAATTTTCATTTAAACGGAAAATCAATTTTTATAAGTACCACTTAGTGGTTTCACTATTCATCAAAAATTGGTGTTTTTCAGAAAATTACCAAAAATTCACCCTAAGCTATATTTGATATTCCGAATTCAAAAATGAAGTCTATTTTACAAAATTCAAATCATATAAGTCACATTAATTAATTTAATAATTAATTCCCGCTGCCAGAGCAAATAGCGTGTTTTTACAAAACAATAAGTATCAAAAGATTGACACCAGTTTAAGTCTAATTTCAAAGTGAAATTGATTCCAATGACCACCATTGGATAAAATGGTAAAAATATATTCTAATTTCACTTCAAAACTAATTCAAAACATAATCTAATCATATAAATAAATTAGATTAAAAAGCATCTTTGATGTAAAATGCAGTATTTTTCACTATTCATTAAAAAATGAACATTGTCAGAAAAATACCAAAAATTAAAACAAAGAAAATTTTGATGTCCCAATAATAACTAATAAGTTTATTTTGACAAAATTAGTTTATAAAATTTTCAAAAGATAGATTTAAAGAGGGTTTTCCATCATAAGGCAGTAAAACAATCTTTTAAGAATATTAGTTTATTCCATGCATAAGATTGTATTTATTTTCATTTTAAGCCTCTAAAACACTATCTTAATAATTAATAGACATGGATAAAAATATCTATTATTCATTACTTACTTGGGATGTTACACTTGTAGTCACTAAAAATCATGTGATGCCCCCGGAATGGCCTATAGTGAATTCTCATGAAACACATGACATCAAATCCCTCCACTGACTCCAACTTAGATTTTCATGATATGCCCCATGTAAAGAGGTGAATAATCTGGGTGGATAGGCCTATAAATCCCCCACCCTAGCATAAAAAATGCATCGATATTTGGATCCTCTCACTAGTTCACCCATGCATTAGAGAATATTTATCAGAGCAACAGAACTTGGAACCAGAATGGTTCTCCATGAGGTAAAATCTTGGGAACAACCAGATCGAGCATGCTTCATGCATAGGAACTTTGTGTGATCACTGATAGATCACATGAAGGGATTATGGAAGGTTATACGATGTATATACCACATAACCACTAAATCATGTGAGAATTAAACAAGATACTACTTAAAAAACTAAGGAATATTCAATAAAAGGCTGGGACTAAATCTAAAAATATGCGAGACTTATGTGAAGAAAAGACATACTAATCCTTATGTTCTTTTCATGAACCACCCAGGTCACGCAACAACATAATAAAATATATTCTAGATTAATTAGCATTCATTTGGTATACTAGTTGGATCATGCGAAGTCCCATGAACATGTCCAACAATGTAAAATGTCTCCCCCTGGGCATTCCACCAAAGTCTTAAAAAACCTTCCTACCTCACCATAGAAGCATTTTAATGTATTTATGAGATGTATCCCAAATAATCTAGTTAAAACCATACATGTTAGCTGAGTCTTGTGATATCACGTAAGTATGACAACTGGATCTTGCAACATCTTCCAGAGAAGCTCGCTAGATCTCAGGACATCTTTTTGACAAACCATCTAGGTCTTGAGATGTCCTTAGGACATGTCATCTGGATTTCTAAATGAAACAAAAAAAAGTGACCAAGGACATGAAAAACCCTCCAGACATGTCACAGTGAATCTCAGAACACCGTCCATGTGTGCCAGCTAGAATTCATGATGTCACCAGGGAAAGTTAGCAGGATAATGCAATGCCTTCCGAACGTGCTAGCCATCTTTCATGGGGACAGCAAGGAAAGCTTGATGAATCGTGTGATGCCATAAAAGTAGGTCAACCAAGATCATATAATGGGGTCTACGATCAACTATTCATGTAATTTAGTGTCTTTCTGACAAGTCATCCTTGCTCATGTGATGTCCTCCCAAAAAACATCCATATTATGTGATGTTGCTTAGACAAGTAGACTAGATCTCACAGTTTTATTTCGACATGTCTAGAATACATCCTATAACATGTCAAGATGATAATAAATGCATGTGATACTGATAACCAACACATGCTGGGAATAAAAGCAGGCTAGTTCATGTAGTCATTCGAGTAATTCATAACCTTTCCCAGCCCCCATAAGGGTAAATCTTAGTGTGTAGGCCCTAGATTAAATGAAATATGATGTATTTAAATCGTTCCATAACTAGGATTTACATGAAACCATATTATGGATCTAGATCCAAAATAAATATACAAATGGTAGTCCCGTCATATAAGTCCCACCCCCACAAGTAGTGAGTGAAATTTCCCAGTCTGGATTCTTGTGTCACTGAGAGGGGGAGGGTTGAATTAGTGATATCTTTTATTTTATTTTTCATTACATATGAAACAACATTCGACTCCAATTAAAGATTTTGTTCCCTACTAAAAACTAATCAAACACACATCTCCATGTGCATAATTGTTTAAAAGGTTCACTACTCAAAAAGAATATCTACATCCTTGGTATGGTTTGGAAATGATCCAATACCACATAATCCACTAGGAAAAAAATACTTTTGTGTGTAATAAAATGAGTAGGATATTCACATTAACTCATGAAAAACTATGTAAAAAATTCAATAGTGTGATTTCTCATTCTAGAAAAAATGATGTAATACATAGTTTTGTGAAAAAAAATGTTTGGTGCTCCATTTTCAACATTCACAAATATATTATTTTAAACCAATTTTTCACTTTCTTACCTATAAGTTTGTATGAACTTATGTGAATTTGTAATAAAACTCAGTCTAATTTAGAAATATGATTTTCCTAGTAGGATTGCTCAATATAAAAAATAATACCCTGCCATAATACCACTATTATAAAATGAACATCATCTTTAGTTTCGAAATCCTCATTTTATTTTCCAATACGATAAATATATGGCTCTATCAGAATATATTTGAGGCAATTCTGAACCAATTCTTTATTCCAAAAATTCAAATTCCCTGATCAACTGAATATGATGATTACCTGAATCCATTAAAATCCAGTCTCTTCTCTTTTAACCTAGGTTTTACATGACTTCTTTGAGAAAAAAATCGGGAAACTTATTCACCATATAAATATATATATTCTCTTTCTTCCATTCGTGAAAAGTACATCTATCTGAAAGTATAATGTACTTTAACCTTTTATAGATGTCCGAAATATTATTTTGGTAGGATTATGAAATTTTTTACCTCACAACAAAATTTTCGAATTTGGATGTTTCCTTAAATTTTAGATATATTTATGACTTCATCAATGCTTCTAAACTCTTCTTGATCCATCTTGAATCTTCTAACAGCTTCATATCTGCATAAAAATTTTATCAAAAATATCACTCCAATTCCATTTTCCCATTCTGATTTTCTTAATACATTTCTTAATTATGTTTCTCCTTACCAATTCCAGGTATAAATAATTATACAACTTTAAAAATCTATAAAATCTTAATTACGATTTCATTTATCCATTATAATAGCCTAAAATGTTTTCATCATTACGTTTCTCTGCCCCAAATGATAAAAACAAAACACCTTCTTCAAATTTCAAGATCCCCCTTTGACAACATATCCAAACATATCTAATTAAGATTATTTTTCTTATTTAATTTCATTGGTCCCAAAAAAATTTCTTCTAATGATTACGAGGACATACCGATTCCAATGGGTACGTATCGGCTGCTTCGATCTTTTTAGAATATTATACCGATGAATTTTCCTGCACAAAACGTTTTTCCTTTGATGAAAATAATGATATACTAAATATCATAGATTACCATAAGCATATTCTCTCTATTATTAATATGATTATTATTAGCCTCTTCGACGATATAAATATTTTGGCTTTTTGTCTGACTAAAATGTAGCACCTTCATTATGATAATCCTCCTTATCCTCATTAGGATTATCATACTTATCCTATAAATAAATTTTCATCTAGAAAATATCAGTAAGATGATCTTGAGACCAGAAAGCTTTAGCTTCATCAAATTTATTTATTCAAAAAAAAATCTAAGTGTATCATGAATTACTTTATGAAATTGAAATATTTAAGATTTGATTTAACATAATCTATATTTCCAAGGAAAATTTTGTCACTTCCTTATCTTTAATCAACATATTTCTTTTCTTCTCATCCTGAATAAAATTTTCATTATTATTAATAGACTCAATACGATTAGCAAAATATTTTTCGCCCCATTTCTTTTATCAATATTTCATCACACATTTTACAGAATATATATTATTTATGAAAAATATAAGATCAAAAAATTATTTTCATAAATCTATTAAAGTTAGAGAGATTATGATGTATCACTTTATTATGATCTATTCTTCCATTTCAAAACTGAGGTGAGTTCAATAAAAATTATCATCCAGAAAACATATTACCAATATGATGAAATTTCATAAGCATTGTGAGTATGATTTATTGAATACAATGGTTGGTCAAAATTTCACCAAATACAAAGTGATGTGGTTTATTTTCTACTAAACATCCTTGACAATAAAATACAATATCTGAATACAATCATCATCCTAATCAGTTGGGTCCTAACAATCTCCCCTTGTGGATTTTGTTTTCAAAAAAGATTCTTAAACCAAGGAATATTATATCCTAATTTATGGATTAATTATCAATAATTATAACCCAACATTATCTTACTCATTGTAAGATACAATAATTATTGACAGGAAATCCATGTTGCACAAAAGCAGTGATTATGAAAAATTCCCCAAATAGATTTTATTCCACCTATTTTTTTTTCATCCACTTTTATTACTCATATTTCTATCATCATATTTGGAACATTTTTGTAATAAAATAATTTTTCATCAACCACTCCAAAAAATATTTAGAATGGATCAAAAACATACAATGCTGAATTCACAGCTTACCCACAACACTCCCTTTTTAAATTCATCCAAAAGGATAGATTAATAAAACAATTATCCACCATGAAAACACTATCCCAATGTAATATATGAGAGGTTATAGAAAAATTCCTCATCCATGATGATAATGAGGGTGGGCATGCATATTAAGCTCCAATTTAGAGAGTGATTCCTTTGGTAATGGTTTTTTGAAAATTTTTGCAACTTGTTCTACTGTAGGAGCATAATCTAGATTTAACTAATTGTTCCCCACATCCTCTTGGATGAAATGATATTTTATATCAATATGTTTTTAAGAATAATATTGATCCATATGTTAAGTTATATTGATTTCTCTTAGATTATCACAACCCATGTGAAAGGGTAACTTCTCTTAAACAAGTAAGTTTTCTAACAGTGTCTCCATCCACATAAGTTGGGTAGAATCTTTACGAGAGTTAACATAATCATTTTTATACACACTAAGAGTTACTGAATTATGTTTATTTATATTCCAAATAACAAATTTTTTTCCCAAAAACAATTCTCCATTAGATGTGGATCTTCTATCATCAAAATTTCCTACCCAATTATCATCTGAATACATAATGAAATCAACACTTTTTGAGCTATCATACCTGATTCCAATTTTTTTGTTCCTTTTATTTATCTATGAATTCTTTTTATAGAATGTAAATTTGATTATTTAGGATCACTCTAAAATCATTCACATAAGGTAACAATATAAACAATGTCACATCTTAATGATGTAAAATATAACAAAATTCTAATCAAATTTACAAATTCTTTCTAATAAACTTATTTTACTTCTATTTTTTTATAAAACAATGTTCCCACTAAAATTAGTGGGGAAACAGATTTCATGATTTCTATGCTAAAATTTTTATGAAATTCCTCACCAAACGTTTCCAGATAAATAAAAATATGTTGGTTCTTTTTTAAAATTTGTAGCCCAAGAAAGAAATACATTCCCTCTAACATGGGAATCCCAAACAACTTTTTAATTTTTTTAGAAAATCATTCCCAAGATTTTTCATCATTCCTAGAAAATATAATGTCATCATCATAAACAATTATGACGAAGGAATATTCTTGAATTTATTTTATGTAAAGATTTATATCAACGGTTTGTTTCTTAAAACTCATATTCCTGAAGCATGTATCATATTTTTAATACCATACCATATGAACGTGTTTTAATACATACATGTGTATTCAATATACACATATAAAATACATATTTCCCAACAACAATGACCCAAGGTTGTTCAATGGAAACTTCCCCATCAAGATCCCCATTAAAAAATGAGGACTTCAAATCCACTTAAATTATTTTGTAACTTCATTGTACTAAAATAGAAAGAATGAATCTGATTGTTTCAAACCATTCCACTAGAGAAAAGGTTTCTTAAAAATAAACACCAAAAATTTTAGAGTAACCTTGTGCAACTTGTTTTTCTTTGTTTCATATCACTTCAGCTTTTTTATTCAATTTGTTCTGGAAAAATCAATATTTACAAAAAAAAATTTTGTTTTCTGACTTAGGTACGAGTTCCAATGTATCATTATTGTTTATATAATCCTTATCTTAATTCATGGCCTAAATCCATTCTGGATACTCAAATGCTTCATTTACACCATTCATCTCAACTTTTGAATACTGTGATGTATGCAATTTTTTCTCATTTAAAACATTCGATATTGATCACTAGTAATGTTTTGAGTTTCCACTTTATTCCTAATCCAAGGATGAGATTCTCATGATTCTTCCTCATCACTGGAAATAAACGAGTCTGATTCTTCTTCATGAGTATGATTACAATTTATTGTATGCTTATCATAAATGTTAACAACACTTTACTTATCCTAATCAACATTATTATCTACATGAGTATATTTATCTTCTTTTATCTTTTCAATTTCATTCAGAGAAATATAAAAAAACTCTTCCTGTTTCTTTATTGAATCGCTTGTATCCTTTCCCATAAAAAACATAGCCAGTAAATATTCCAAATTCACCTTTCTTCTCAAACATTCCATGATTTATACCTTTCATGTTTATAATACACGGGCTCCCGGAAACTCTTAAGATTATAAAAAATTGTATTTTTTCTCTAATAAATATCATATAGAGTCATATCATTACATGAAATATAGAAAAATTTGTTTTTTAAATAGAAAATATTACTAATGGATTTCCTCCAATGTTAATGAAAATGACTATGTCCAAGTATTATAGTTCTCCACATTTCCACCAAACTCCCATTCTTTCATCCAGCTGCCAGATTTGTTTGAGGAGTGTACGAGGAACTATATTCATTCTGAATTCCATGATTCTCAAGATGACATTCAAATTCATCATTATTATACTCACCATTATTATCAGTTCTCAACTTATTCATAGAATACACACATTATTTCAATGCTTTCCTCCTAAATTTTTTAATCATTTTTAGAGAATATCAGTTTTCTTTCATACACATAACACAAGTAATATGACTAAATTAATCAATGAATATTATGAAGTACTTATATATATATTTTTATTTTTTTAACACTAGACCATAGATATTGGAATGAATAAACACCAGGGGTTGTTTTGAACAAATATCAACTTTCTTATGCACTGAGTTTTAAATTTTTCCCTTATGATAAATAGAAAATCAAAAAATATATTATTATTAGGAAATTAGTAATATCATAGAAATTGCCTAAAATTGGTAGCTTTCTCAAGTTTCATTGATAAATGTGTCCCAAAAGTTTATGCCACGACTAATTCTCTTCCAACATACTCAAATAATAATTGTTTTTTATTTTACCAACTTGAAACAGGTTTCCTTTTATAAGTTGGCCTTCAATAACTATCTTTGCATTTTCCTCACTTTTCCAAAAAACCAATATTTTTTGAAAATAACATTGGAACCCTCATAACAATGTTTTTAAACAGTTGTAATTTTGTGTTTTATCACATCACCATATAAAAATTTCTGGGATTTAAACTTTTCATTCCCAATAGTGGCTAATCCAACACCTTTGATTATCAAGGATTCATCATTTTTAAATTTCAAAATTCTTTCTTTAAAGTATTTAATATTCCTCAAAATCTTAAAATATCCTGTTATATGAGAAGAACACAAATTCTCAATAATACCAAGTCTTTCTCCTTTTGTATCTTATAAAGTTGTTTCAACAACAAGATATTTTTCATCATCCTTTTATTTCTTCACCTTTGGCTTTTGAGAATTGTAAAGAAACTTTTATTGTGCTGGTAAGAAAACAATACAAACCTAAGAAATATGTCCAGGTTGTTCAAATATTTCACAAATAGCTTCCAAGGGTTGGAACATATTTTAAATTTTCACACCAACCATATTTTTTTTCTTTAGAACATCCTTCTCGGACATCTTCTTTTTATAGGATTGTCTACCCCTATAAATTTTACTTACATTACCTATAAAATAATTTTAATTTTGTGGGAAAACCAATACATATTTTTATATTTCATAATCCACCACAAGAAGTATCCATATAAGAATATTTTTCGTTGAAACATCCATATTGACCGATGATGGGAACAAGTTTCTCAGAAACATTCTTTTATTTATTATCTAAACCACCAACCTTTATTTTATCAATTAGAATATTATTTTTCATCTATGTTTTTTTTAATATTTATCAAAACTATAAGTATAAGAAATATTTTTAGATTTAGAATAAATAAATACATTTTTGGACTCGTTATATTTTGAAACTTCTAAATTCTCTACTCTGTTAATCTTGACCACATACATATCGTTCCAAGATTTCATTATTTGGAAACAATTATAGATTTCTTCTCTCCCTTTAAAAGTAAATATTTTTGATCCTTCTCAGGTTTATCCTTATGATAATTTCATCAACTTGTATGATTTTGTTCTCAGAACATGTACATTTCTGTTAAGATTTACAATGTTTTTACTGGAGAAGTTACAACTCCTCATATTTTTTTCATTCTGCTTCACTTACAGATGTTCATTTTAATTCTTTTCTTACACAATATATTTCATTAAATCATCAATTTATTTCACCATATTTACTTTCTCATGAAGAAAACATTCTTGATTTTATATTGATTAACTTTCACTTTTTAACATCCAAAGTTTTGAGGAATTATTTCAATTTCTCTTTTTGATGATATTATAATTTATTTTATTATTCTACAAATATAATGGTTCAAAATTATTTATTATTCAATATTTCTAAAAAATTATTCTCACCAATATATTCAATATTGTTTTTTGATTCACTATTATTTTATTATTCTTCTTTATTTATAGATAAAAAACTTCTTCCTTTAGACATGATGTAATTTTTATATTTCCATTCGGAAAAATATTAATCCTTATTGCCCTATTTCAACAATGATATTTTTGGCCTTCTTTATTCTTTATCACTATCATTTTCGTTCATTCATCGAGGACTATTAGTTTCAAAGTAACAAAAAAAAACCACATTAAAATAATTTCAAGGGATGTTTACCTTTGTATTTACGTATACCTCTTCCTAAATTTTTAGAAAACAAGGATAGAATAACTTTATGATTTTTACAAACCACATTTTTTGGAATCAGAATCACTAGATTATTCTTTAATAATGATCTTCTTTGAATTTTTTTCTTGGTCACCTTGAAAGAATTTTCTCTATCAGTTTTTTTCTTTTTATAGCTTTATCCCTTCTCGATTCATAAGTGATGAGAATGATATGAAAATAATATAGAGATATTGTTTTAGGATATCAATCCTCAAATGAGGATCCTTTAACATCAAACTTTTCAGGAAGTATTATCAAGATATTTCCAACAACTGTAGAATCTTATAACATTCCACAAATACATCTGATAGTGTTGGAAATGTCATTTACTATAGTAAATAATTTCCAAATAGATTCATACTCACCAATTTTCAAATATTCATACTTTAGTCTCTAGATTTGTAATTTTTCCTTATTAACTTTTATATTGCCTTCATATATGTTTTTCAATTTTTCCCATATATTGTTGGTTGTGGAAACAACCTTTAATATTAATAATTATCTTTCTGAAGGTGATGATAATAAATAATTTTTGGATCCTCCATCATTCTCAAGATTCTTCTTATCAACAAATGTAAGAGGATATTTTTCATCAATAAGATGACACCCATTAGTTGTAGCATCAAGAAGATCATATTCAATGGATATAAGATAAGGAAGCATTATATATTTCTATATATGATAATTCTTTCCATCTAGAATTTGTATTCCTTTATTATTCACACAATTCATATTCTTCATCAAAACTTCACTTTTAAAACATCAGCATATAATAAATGAATGGAAACTTCTGCTCTAAGGCTAATTGTAATTTCCCAGTCAGGATTGTTGTGTCACCGATATGGGGAGGACGTGAATCAGTGATATGTTTTCATGTATGTTTCTATGCTTAATAAACTACCTTAACACCTATTAAACACTGTTTTACCTACTGAAAACAAATCAAACACACATCTATAGGGACACATGTATATATAGGGTTCACTATTCAAAAATAATAGCTACATCCATGGTATAGTTTGGAAATGATCCAATACAAAACAATCTACTTGAAAAAAATCTTTTGTGTATAATACAATGGGTAGGATATTCCCATTCACTTGTGTATCACTCTGTAATCAATTCAATAGTGTTTTTGATCCTTCTAGAAAAAATGAATTAACAAAGGTTTTGTAAGAAAAAATGTTACTGTGATCTTTTACCAACATTCACAAAAGAATTATTTTGAAAGAATTGTTCACTTTATTACCCAAAAGATCATAATTACTTCCTAGACATTATAATAAAACTCTGTCTGATTTAGTAGTTTGATTTTCCTAATCTAATTGTTCAATATAGAAATAATACTATAACAAAATTTCACTAAAACAATCTAAACTTCTTCTTCCTCAATCCAAAATTCCATGTTCTATTTCCCAATAATAAAAATCTATGGATCAGTTATAATATTGGATAGATAATTATAAACCAATTTTTCTTCAATAAAAAAATCTCAATCAGATGATCAACTAGAAACTATGATCATCTCAATACATTTCAATATTATCTATTCTCCTTTTAATTTTCTTTTCCGAATGAATTCTTAATGAAATAAAATCCTAAAACTTCTGCTCACTAGAAATTCAGAGATTTTCTATCTTCATTTCAAGAATAGTACATCCTTCAGAAATTAAAAAGTACTTTCACCATTTATAGGTGACCAAAATATAGTATGAGCATGATTCCCTAATCATTTCCCTCTCAATTTATTTTTTAAAATTTGTATTTTTTATTGAATTTAGGATACATTTATGACTTCAACAATGTTTCTCAAATATTCTCGATCTTTCTCAAATCTTATAACAACTTCATCTCTGCTTCATACTATCATAAAAAACATTTAGTCCAATTTGGATTTTCTATTCTGATTTTCTCAATATAATTTATTCATTATGATTCTTTGTTCCAATTTGATATAATAAGAAATAGGAAACTTTCATGTTTTTCAAAAACCCTAGTCTGATTTCATTTCTCAATTCTGATTTTATGAAATGATTTCTTCATTATGTTTTTATGAACCAAATTATGAAAACAAAACATCTTCTTCAAATTTAAATCAACCCCTTTTACAACACATCCAATCATCTCTAAGTAATATTATTATTCTCCTTTTAATTCACAATTTCCAAAAAAATTATACTTATGATGATTACTATGACATAATGAATATGATGGATTAGTATTAATAGCCTAGATCTTTCAAAAAATTATAGCAATGAATTTTTCTACCCAGAAAATTATTATTTTAATGAAAATGAAAATATACTGAATCCAGTGGATTAGATTCAACAATATATTTCTTCAATGATATTTGGATTTTTAAAAACTTATTTAGAGATTTAATTCATTTGGATTTTTTTTTCCTAAAACAAACAACTTCATTATGAAAATTCTTCTTATCCTATTTAGGATTATACTTCTCATCCTTTAATGAAATATACATACAAAAATTTCAGTATGATGATCGTGAGAATGGAAATCTTGGCATCTCAAAATTATTCTTTTACAAACATCTTCTTGTATCAGGACTTTATGAATTTGAAATTTTTATGATTGGTATTAGAATCATATAAATTTACAAAGAATGTGATGTAACTACCCTATATTTCATCATCATCTTTATTTCCATCTAACCCCAAATACGATTTTCATGATTACGATCAGAACGAATATGATTGGAAAAACATTTTCCTAAACCTTTTGTTTATCAATATTTTATCAAGTGATTTATTGAATATTTATGATTTATGATAAATTCAATATCCAGAGAGAATCATCACATTTTTAGTGAAGTCACGAAGACTCTGAAGTAGTGCCTCATTATGACATATTCTTCCATTACATACCTAAAGATTTTCTTATAAACCTTTTCATCTAGAAAAAATATTCCCAATACGATGGAATTTCTTAAGCATTGTGAGTCTGATTTATATAATATGACATTTAATATGAATTTCACAAATTACAATGTGATGTGATTTCTTTTCTACTGATCTTCCTTGAAAAAAAAGACAATAAATTAATACATTCATTATTCTTATCAACATGGTCCTAAAAATGATACTAGTCATTTCCCATCCCTTGTTTTCCACACCAAGAATAGCCCAAATTGTATTAAGAAATTTTAAGGATCATATCATTCATAAAGAGAAGCCCCGGTGTGTAATCCCCATCCCAATGAACTATTATGACTCTTTTCTTACTATAACCAGGATATGAATGATTCCTTCCTAAGGCTCAAGTTCAAATGGGAATCCACTTCTGTGCAATTCCATCCTTGTCTCTGATATTTCACCATCAAGATTTTGTCTCTCCATTGGGATGAATATTCCTCCTCATCCACCAATATATTCAGAAGGCACTGAACTATGATGACTCTAATTCCTTCCATAATGAAGATATATAGGATTGAATCCAAAAGCTGAAGACCAATATTAGTCATCCAATATGATATCCTAGAACAAAAGCCCTATATCCATATGAAATGAGATTGATTACATGTTATACCTTATTTCGTATACTCAACATAGATCATGTAGGCTTAGGAGATTTTAATTATCACCTCAATGGTATCATAAATATCTACCATTTAGGGAAACCTCAGTACATAATCCATGATCAGTTGAATGATAAAATTACCCATAACACATGGGTAATAAGTCTCATATTAGTATTTGGGGGACATTCAGGAACATATCTTACATATATAAGAGATTCTTGAAGTAGGAAAAAATTATCCTTGAAAGGGTGTGATGAGATTTACCTCCCATCCTCTCGACCAATGTAAGATCATAAGAATCATTGGTTCTGAAACCCAAAAGGACCACCTTCCTTTGGAAATAATTTATGTACCCAATTATTGATTTGGGAACCATTGTGAAATTCCACTAGGGATAAATAAATGTTAGGATTGACTTGCCCCACTAAAATCAAAACCATCGGGTCAGGCCAGCCATGTCTTTCCAAAAAAACAATAATGGAGAATCAGATGTTAAAGAAATTTACAACGGAATATCCTTCATAAGAACTAAATGATAGAGTTCCTAATTTTTTTCGGAACATTTAGTTCCCATCGCATGGGTGGTTCCTAATCCAAAAAAAAACCATGGAAAAATGGTGAAACCAAAGTAAATCTCTTAAATAATAAAATGATTGGTTTATTATTTATCAGACCATTTTATTTGAATTTAATATGGAAAAAAATGGTGAAACTGACATGAATATCTCAAATAGAAAGATGATCGGTTGACCATGACATGGATCCTTTGACTGATCCTATATTGTTGGATTTCTCATTAAATAAGTCCATACTTTATTTGAAAAGACAACTCAAGGCTAAATGGATAGATCAAGAAAAAAGAATATTTTTTACCCATTAATAAATTATTGAGAAAATATCATGAATAAAAAGTTTCACTGATTAGTGGAATTTTTCTTTGTTATATTCATGACAATAGACACTACTGTAGGTAAAAAAACACCCTGATCTGACATTTCTTCATCTATTCAGTGTTCTGGAAAATCATCTGCAACTACAAGACATGTAGGCCTCATAAGGGCCTCACCTACTCGACATCTTTAGCATCAGGTGGTGAATGAAATGGTCCCGAAGCATCATCGGAATTTAATGATCTTGAACATCAAGTTTGTACGTGAGGGTCTAAAATCACTAAAATCATTGAGTCCACCTCAACCAAGGAAGGCTATAGTAAATCCAGTTGCCCTTATTTCCACAACCAACCACTTAAAACGTTTATCCCTAAAACAAGAAAATCACAACTTTTAGTATTTGATGAAGGTGGATCAAGGATCCAACTATATCTCCCTTCTAGTTTAGGGGCAGAAGAGGAGGGATCATGTCAACCTCTATCGCTAGCACCATCCTACCAGTTCACTTATACTATCTGCTGAAGGGACCAACCAATACACTTCCACTTATGACACCCATGCATGATTAGTAAGAAAGATTCATCTTGTGAGGAATTCCTTGGATAATATTGAGTTAGATCATATCCCTGCTCCCATCAATGTTGCCTACTAGCATATTTTGAAAAAATGTGAAAGCTTTATCATATCCTTGACCACTCAAAAAATATATGTAGAATGTTCTTGTTGAAGGAACTAGGTAGGCATGTATCCTTATCTATGTACATAAAGTACATATTCATATTCTAGTGTCACAAGGAGGAAAAAGTGGGCTCATATCCCCACTTCAATCGAAGATATCTTCTTGTATAAAGTGAATATATAAAATGTGTAGTCTTATATACCTATGAACACTTTTCTGAAATTCCATAACATCTTAAATACAACTGATGAAATAAACTTGAATATCCCAACAATAGTAATGATATTGGGTTGAGAAAATATTCTTATGCCTATATCTTGGGAAGTTCAACACTATGATCATTATGAACAAGTTGTTACTCCAGAGAAAGCACATATTCTTTCTCCAGTCTAGAAGGATTATCAACATATTCCGATAATGGATCAGGTGTCAGAATAAGATCATATCTCTCTTCCAACTGGTCATCACCAAGTGGGGGTGAAACAAGCCTTGAGATAGGCTCATATCCCTATTGATAAATTTTAGAGTGACATTCCAAAGGTCAGGTATCAAGATCATATCCTTGTTCTGGCCAGTGAACATAAAGCGAGCGTAAAAAAATGCCATGGGATAGGCTCATACTATTTTTGGAGAAGACCAATGATAGAATCCAAAGGCCCTGGATCAAGATCATATCCCCATTCTGGATAGGGCTCACCAAGTGAGTGTGGAACATGCCTTGGGACTGGCTCATAATATAGTGAGTGAATCTACTTGGAATATTACTATAGATAATGGAATCCATGATCATATTAGAACATCTGATAATGAAAGACTGTACCAAAATAATCATCAGGAAATACAGGAGGAGTCTCATATCCCATATCCCATTCTGGAGGTCCTTTGTCATATTTTGGTGGGGAATGCATTTTGGGACCAGGCATAAATTCATATTCCAATGAGGTATCACCATGTGAGATTAGCACATGCCTTTGTGAAATCTCATATCCCATCAATTAAATAATAATAACATATTCCAAAGGTTGAGGATCATGCTCATACTCCAATTCTGTCCTAGGATCACCAAGTGAGACTAGATCTTACCTCAATATATTCATATATTCCTATCAATAATGATAATCCTCATTGGAATAATCCTGCAACTTATCACCAGAGGGATCTAATACCCGCATCACTAAACTATGATCAACATGTTTTGGAATCCATAATACAATATGCTCATATCCCTTCACAATTCCAGAAAAAAGACTACATAATCTAGATACGATAAATAATTATACTCATATTCCTAATCTGCTCAATGTTAGTGTCCTTGAGGTTGTTTGAGACACATTATCATCCCCCAATGGTTCCATTAACTCTTCAACCAAAGAAGAAGATGATAATTACCATGATAGTCCTCCTCATGGTAGTGTGGATATGGATCACAAGAACTATACTCCAGACATCTTTCGTGATCAACCTCATCATGGTGATATCTCCCACAGATAAGAAAATCCTCTCATTTCCTAGAAACCTCCATATGTAGAGGTGTTCAAAACCCAGACACCTTTATATGGAATGGTTCATTAAACATTTAGGTCAACCATACATAGTTCCCCATCAACTGCCAATAGAACTCCACTCTGGTCCTCATGAAACCCCAAAAATCACCATATGTGATCCAATAGTATGGACATGTGTAAGTATGATGAAGAAGAAGAATAAATTGATATATGGAGAGAGTTATCTAGAGATAAACTCTCCACCATGTTTTGTCCCCTTGCTACTTTTGACTATGAGATCCCATTTGAGTATGAAAAGGAGTGAACACATTATATATGAAAAAATATGTGGACTAATCATTAGAGACTGAATCCTAGGCACCTCCCTTATCTAATATGCAAGTACTATATTAAATCCATCAAAAAAATCATTGATCTACTTGACCAAGACGCTATCTCCATGGCATGTGATCCAAAACCAGAAAATCACAACAAACATATGCAACATTCTTGTCTCCATTGCATCACAAATTTTTTGTAATTGGTAGTTGAAGCCACTTCATGTATTCATATTCTATTATGGGGAAAATATGGATCATTACACTTTACCACACCCTTGGATCAATAGAAACCTTCTGATAAGACAACATGTAATGTCTAAACCCTTGAAGAAATTAGGGGAATGGATAATTCATGTTCTATTTGGTCACTACAACAAAAAAATTCTACTTCAATGATTCCATGACATCACGAATGGGGAAATATTATATCCCAAAATCATTTTAACTAGACCACTTGAAGAAACAATAATGAATTTCAGACATGCAAACTAGGGTTGTGATCAACCCATTTAAATCTTGTTGAAACTAACTCCATTCATGGTCTTCCATTGCACCGAGATCCTACATGAGCACAATCGTGCCACAATAAAGAGGACACAATTGCATCATTTATAGTAGCTATCTAGGAGAGAACCAAGATTTCTAGGCCAGGGAAACATCTACCACAACCTCTACCTCATTTGATTTTCAAATCTCATGAAGATTTAGGATTTGTCGATAGTAGCTGCAAACAAACCACAACCCACTAAGCTAGGGGAATTTAAATCTCAATCACCATCATTGGGTCCATCATCCCCCAAGAGGGTCCTAGGGAAATCAATGGTGATTCTATATCAATTCCACCCGCTAGTATTAGGGAATTTTTATCTCAATTCCCATCCTAAGAATCATCAAATCCTTGATTGAATGTATAATACCCATATCAATAGGATATATTAATATATATAATGGCCCTAGATTACATCCATCCCACAAGGATTGTAGAGACCCGAAGCTTGACGTACATGGGCATTACATTACTTTTACGGAATACTTAATACATAACAAAAACAGACACACAAGGACCATAATAGTTTTGTGTCTTTGGAAACTTGGAATATAAACTTCTAATAATGTTGAAATATCTTCAACAAATCCCATAACGATCTTCCCCTTTTTTGTTTCCATACCTAAAACCTTTCTTTATTTCCTGGGGAAAATAAAACATAAAAAGGGTGATCTCAAATGTTCATTAAGGGCAAACATAGAGAACATAAAACAATCCATAAACATTTGGAAGCAAAAACTTGAACATGAAATTTAAACATCAAAATCGTGAGAAAAGACATAAATCATGGAAGTATGTAAGGAATATATCATAATGGAACATCAACCATGATAAAATATACTGGGAATAAAACATATAATTGTGGTAACCATTCAGCACATGTTATGATTTCCATAGTAGCCATGGAATTGCTGCCAAGAACATCTTAGTGGACAAAGTCCCTTTCTGAATCGAGTTCACTCCTCGTTTCAGTCCTGTAACACTGAACTGGATTAACTTACCGTTCCAGCCATATCTATATCATGAGATATAAATCATTACCAAATTCATTGGAGGGAGATATAGGTCCCACCCATCTCATAATAAAATCATTATTACTTGTGCCATAAAATAAACACACATCATTCATAATAACCCAATGAATAAAATGGGTTTCATAAACATCATCCCAGCATCACATAATCCATAAAATAGAAATGGATATCATTTCATAATAAGAAAAGTGAAACCATGTAAATCATAGAGACATTATACTTTAAACATACACATATGAAATAATGTCATCTTTGATGAAAAATGGTTTTGATAAAACACATGAAATGAATTATTGAGGAAAATATATTTTCTTCTTCAAAATCATTTTATTTTCACAAAATGCCATGAAATTTTAAAAGAATAATATTTTTTTTGAAAATAGTCATGAAATATTTTGGAGGATGCTTTATGAAAATAAGGCTTTATAAAACCGTAAAAATCTGTTCGTGCCGTATAAGTTAAAAAAATATTCTTCTCATACTTTTGCCAGAAAAGTCAAAAAGTACCTCGTAAAAAAAGATTCCATACATACCATGTATTAAAAGGAAAAAATGGATAAAAATAACATTAAACATACATGAAAACATTTTTAGAAAACGAGGAAATGGATGATAAATATAACCCCAGTAAATACTTACGAATAAACAATCTCGGATAAAAATGAGATTGGAATAATTATCCCTTACCTTATGTTCGATATACTTCGTATGGATCCGAACCTCATGTATAATGATTTAAATAATGTCATTTACTTATTACATAATCATATTCATTGTTATGATATCATATATGTTTCACTTATGATATTATATTACCCGTTCTTTTGTAAATTCCATGTTAAAGCAGTGTTTTGGGTAGAATCATTTCATTTATCATATGTGTTTCGACTTGTCATTCATGATATTATTACTTATATCCATATTTACATAATTATAGAATGTAAAAAATTATTTATATATAATATATATTCATCATATACATATATATTATAGATCGATAAAAGGAATGAAACACACTGTTCATAGAGACGATAGGACGTACGTACACATGAACGCTGTTTTTGTTTCCTTATTGAATTGAATGAAACTAAATAGATGACATACATATATATATATACATAAATACAGTAGCATTATTATTTCATATATTTCATTATTATTCATTATATAAACTTTATGATCATTCATGTATGTTTAACATGTAGAATGAATGTCATCGCGTCGTGGAGACGGTAGTCCGTACGTACGCATGAGCGATGATAACGTTCCCATAATTATTGAATAGAATTGGAGTGGATGGTATAATATATCATAATGAGTATGATGTTATAATAACCATATATAGTTATTATTTACACAATTATACCTATCCATGTAAGGTGGTGGTGGAGAAACAGATTACACCACGGCGTGGAGATGGTATTCCGTACGTACGCATGCACGGTGAATTTGTTTTCCATAGGATGGATAGAAGGTGAAATAGGGTTGTTTCATATTTATAATAACATATCAGTATATGAGGGATAATTATGTTATTACTTAGTAATGGAACAACTAAATAAGAGAGAGTATAAGAAGAATAGAACTTGAAGAAAACGGTAGAAGGTATTACCTCTTTCTCAAAGTGCCTCCTTTAAACTTTCACATAGGGCACTAGAGTTGGTCTTTTGAGAAGACCAGTACCTCTAGTAGGTTTATAAGGAAGTGGGGAAGTGAAATGGGCAGGAGTTTTCCGAGAATGAAGGCTCAAATTGGTGTGAGGATGAGAGGGAGGAGGTTCCCTTTTATAAGGGAGGAGAGGGGCACCTTTGGAAATATAAGAAATATTAGTTTATATTAAATCCCAACCCCACTTAAAAACATACAAAATGACTCATATCCGATGATTAGATGAGATAGGGTTTTAATATCATCAACAAATAAAATTTAGACATGATAGGAATTTATTTTAAACATTATTAACTTTATTTATCCTTTTTTATCAATTTTATTTTATTTGTGTTAATTATATTCTAAATTTTAAATTATTATAAATAATTAGATATGTGTTTTTAATTTTCCATAATTTGAAACTATATGACATTTTAGACCATATAAATCTAAATTTATAATTTTTTAATATTTCTGTGTTTTTTAATCAATTTTATAACATGTTATTTTTATAAAATAACAATAGTGTCAATTTTAACACTATTCATTTATTTGAATTTAAATAAACAATATACAGAAGATATGTTAGAACTAAAAGATTTAATAGATTCATAACATGTCATATATATCTATAAAATTAGTGGATCACATTAAATAGTTAATATAATATTTATTTTAATATTTTTAAAACCATTTATTTGATATTTCTCTTAATAAAATAATTTCAACATCACTATTCTGACACCTTTAATGATAATTATTTAATCCCTAAAAATTCTAAATAAATTCATATGATGTAGCTAATTTTATTATATTTCTGGAGACTATTTATATTATATGATTCATGATGTTTATCACTAAAATAAAATTATTATACTTATAAGATTTAAGAAAGTGACATGTTGTCACTTTCTTTGGTTTTAAAAATAATTAAATTCTTTTCATGGAAAAAAGTCCATTAAATGAATCTAATCTGACCCTTAATAGATATGTGTCTACGTTTAGTCATCCAAGCGGATTTTTTAAGGTTTTAGGGTAATTTTATTATCTTATATTTACGGTTAATTACCCTATTTACCTTTAACTATGGTAAATAAAATTTACTGTAGTTACTATTTATAATGCCCAAAAAAGTAGCATATTAACATAATTTGGACCCACTAATTATAAATATGGAATCCATTTTTCCAAATTCAATACAAAAAATTTTCATAAATTAAATTAAAATTAATCCCATTGTCGAAAGAAAACAGGGTTTTGTTTAAAACATTGCAAAAGATTGAATTGATTTAACTTACAAATTCAAAGTAAAATCAATTCTAATGACATACATTATATTAAATGGTAAAAATATATTCTATTTATAATTTAAAACCATTCAATATTATAATTTATCCATATAAATTATTATGATGAAAAAATTGGTTTTTAATTAAAATATAGCATGTTTTTACTATTCATTAAAATATTAAAGTTATCAGAAAAATATCAACACTTTATCCAATGTAACTTTTTATATCCTGATTCAAAATAAGAAGTTTATTTTTTAAAATTGAACTTATAAACATCTCAAAAACTAGATTTAATGTGGGTGTTCCATCAAAAGGCCGCAAAACTGCATTTTTTGAAAAATAACTATTTTACCCGAAAAATTTATTTTTTTCACATATAAAGTTTTAGAAAATTTATAAGATGAATAATAATGTTATAAAATTCAAAATGTATTTAATAATATTAATAACGGATAGTTCGTGATAATATTATAACCATATATCATTGTTTAGTAAAACTCGGTATTGCGTACAACGCCCGCCATCGAGGAAGGTCGTGATTGCGTGTAATGAAAGCCAAGTCAGGGTTGCGTGTAGTGCAAGACCCCTTTGTTGTTACGTATAACATAATATAACCATATTTAATTTATAAATTGAATATATATATATATACACTCAATTTTGCGTAGAATAACTTCTATCAAATGATCTTGAAATTGTGTATAACACGATCCAAGAATAGTGTTGCATATACTGTAGGATAATACGGTTTTTCGTATAGCGTATGATAATCTTGGTGTAGAATACAACACAAGAAATTAAATAAATTAAAAATAATACTTCTCATAAAATCTTGGGTTGTTACAAGGATGGGGTATTTTCATAATCTTAATCACCATATAGAGAATAATTATTCACTAGATTGGGAGGTAAAAATTGATGGTCGACATCCCATCCATTATTCCCACGGAAATACAAGCCTCTTATATTCAGGGACCGTTTGGAAATCAAGACCAAAACATTCTTCAAGGTCATTACTTATAGACTGACATAAGAGGTGAGAATAGAAAATAAAAATCAGAACCCTTTAGTTCTGCAAGAAAAAAAGGCACAATATGACCAAGGGTTCAAGGAACAACCCTAATATAGGTGTTATAGAATCGTCGTGATGATTTGAAAGTAATGGGACCTCAACCATTTACCAATATAACTCTATTAATGTCATCTATATAAATATAATAGATATAGTGGATCAAGATGCATATGTAGAGGGCCTCCACACAAAAAACATACCCCTAGTGGAGGGTGGATGCACCAACTGAGGTTTCATGCACCCAAAACTAATAAAGGTTCCGAAATATGTAACCTCTAAATACTGAGTTTCCACTTATTTGGGGGAACACTATCAAGGATAAAGGGAAAAGTGTGGCTACATCCCAATAACTTCCTACAAGAGTCGATGTTCCATTCATGGAGGAACAATTTCCAAAATATGATAATGGGACAAAAACTCGCAGAAAAATCAATAAGGTGATACCCAAGGGAAATATCCTTTCTGGGTATTGGATTTAGGTTGAGGTGAATATTCCTCCTCCTATAAGAGTAGATCCACCTATAGCACTGGAAAATGAGTGTCAGAATGGATATGGATCTTGGGAGCTAGTCTATATAAATGATAAAGTTGAAAATGATTATCAATTCCTTCAATTTCAGTGAAAACCTCTCCCTCTCCAAGGAGATCACTTAGTCTTCAGTTGAGTTGAAAATAAGTTGTAGAAGAAGATAAGGACTCCTCACTAAGACACTCTCACTCCCTATATAAGGGAGGAAAATAAGACACATGTAAATTTAGAAATTTTCAATGCTATAGAGTCCCTATATACTTGAATGGAAGAAATGTAAGTGAAACACACACCTGGGAAGCCTAAGATAAATCCATATCTTGAATGGGTGGATGAAACCTTTCCTCCACCCAATTTAAAAAATCATACATTCTTCGCATTTGATTGTGTGGGATACCTTAAAATTAATCTCACAGACTTCATAACCCGATGTGGGCCGATGATGGGACCTAAATATCAACACGAGACAAATAGTATAAGGTGTTTTTTACTGACTCTGGTAGGGCCAATGTTTGTTTTGTACAGTAGCATTCTATCCAGATTTGTTACAAGATGCAAAGACCTTAATAATAAATTCTTTTTCCAGTTTAGCACCATGATGAGGAAAATGAAAATTGTAAACCTAAAAAAATGAAATAAATTTGAAAATTATTGGGTGTATGTTAAATTTTGATATGGAGGGTTTTAATCTATTCAATATTTATCCATATCCTATGGGAACAATTGATAGAACCTTGAACTGAAAATATCTAGTTTGAGTTGAAGACATCTATAATCTAAATAACATATCTAGGTGGGATTGGTGAGTTTTCTAAAATGGACCAAAATTTAGAATATTCTATCCATAGAACCTCAACTAAATCATGGATCAGGCCATTCACACAGGGTAAAGGGATAAGTATGTCTAAAGCTACCATTTTAAGATAAAACTAGCTTTAGTTCCCATTCAAGCACGAAGGAAGGTCTCAAACCACCCATCAGCTCATGTCATGTGAGGACAACTACAAAATCCCCCTCAAATATATTCACATAGAATTAAAGGTTTCTCTGGATTTGAGGAATTGATTAATAAATCCTTCTCCTTCTGAAATGAAAAAATCCCGAATTATTCTTTGAAAACATGGAAAATAACCTGGGCACACGACCATAGCCCATGAAGCCCAATGAGGGCAACCACACCAACCATTATGACTAATTCCCTTTATATAGAAGGTTGGGTGATAATATCCAAGACTTATTCATCTTCAAAGATTTATTTCAATGAATGGATAATTCTGGATATGTGATATTATATTGCTCCTTAGAAAATATGGCCTATGTAATTGTTTCCTAGTCAGAAGAAGAAGGTGATTTGTAGAAATTTATGAATAGGTGTGAACATAAGTTCAACAACTAGATGACTCAAAAAACAGTTGACCAACATCAAGCTACCCATAGAGAATAGCTCTATAGACCCAAAATATCTCCACAAAAAAATATAGTGACATCGAATATGTATCACAATGGTGTACATAACCATCAGATACATGAACATATAAAAGAGGAAGATTTGTATCCATATCTAACACGAGCTCTGAATCTTTTAGATTTATTATTTGTAACATCTAAAACATGGCCACCACCCCACCAAATGGAACATTCATCATATGAAGAGATCATCTTTGTTTGTGTTAATGTGTTACACTTGGAAGACCCCTTCCCTAATGATGATGATTATATCTTATTGTATGAGTTCCCCAGACCAATTCGGGGAATAGAAGGCCAAATGTGTATGAATCAAGGGTATGGGTGACAATATATATGTGGTAAGAAATAAATATTTTGGTCACTTCCCCACAAATGGCATATATTAAAATATGATCCATGTGAAATATATCTTGTAATACCAATAGAGTTGTGGTGGTGTCTTCAAACCCTATAACAATATTCCACACCTATTCGTCTAGCATTAACACCTAGCATGGGTGTGATTACCTAATTAACCAAGACAATGGGGAAGGCAGACACAACCCACACCACTGACAGAATATTCTCCCTCAACATCTGCATAACAACCAGGCCAATCCACCTCAAATTTATCTACTCCTAATCCACATGTAGTGGAGAAACCCCACCTTGAGAAGCACTGACCTCTGGAACAAAAGTAAAACATTCTAAAGATGATGAAGTTTTTCCTAGCCATGAAATAAATCCTTGATGCACTCCATCTTTCAAAAGAACATAGATAGACACTCATTGAATCCCTCCAGAGCATACATTAATTTCTGATAGAATTCATTGTATCAATGTTCTATTAAATTGATATGATGTCTATAGAATTCAATTTCACCATCTAATTCCTAGAACATGATTAAGAAGAGGTTATCCCAAGACACATAATACCCCTATATTTTTCGGGAAGACTCAATAATGTTGATATCTAAAGAGATCTGATTGAAAATGGATTCAATATCAATCATATACCGATTTGAACCCTCCGATGTTTAGGATATAGTGAAGAATATTTTTCTACAAAAAATATGAACATTCAAGGGTATTTTAATCATGAGAAGTTTCCATAGGTGAAGATCAAACTCAAATATTAGTTTACAAATATCACATCTGACACTATGTTTTTGTTTATCCAGCAAAAAACTTGATAAAATGTCTTCATCAGAAGGCCATGGCTCTACAATCACATGGTGGCACCTTAAAGATTCCATCAAATTATGATGTACCCCATTTATGGAATGGTTAGAATACTACCTAGTGATAATCCCCCTTCAAGGCTTGAAAATCCAAACATGATGAAGTGGGTTTCGACATGAGGGAAGTAAAATAACCAATAGTGGATGATGATATACATGTTTCCACCCCCAACTACTTGGGGAAAACCCTACAAATATCTTGAGTATGCTTGGAAGTGACTATATGCTCCCCATAAATCTAGTTGAGGTAATTGACCTGATCTCAGATATCAATGCCTCTTCTACCACCAGTGGCAATACAGAACATAATTATCTCTGACATATCTTTGAATTGAATTTAGAAGTAGGGGATAATAGTGTATCCTCCAATGAACTCTCTCACCCCAATAGTGATAAAGATACCTTATATTTATAACCTCATCTTAAAATGCCTCCATAGAATCATAGGTGTATGAAGAATACGATAACCTCAGGAACACCCCTCCTACATTTTAGGAAGGTGTTTCCACCACCATTGATGAGCTTGGGAAGGTAAATATGGGAATGGAAGAAGAACCAAGACCTAAACTAATTATCACCACCATACCCCTAAAAACATATGTGCATTCCATTTTTAAAGAGACACAAATAGGTGTTATCTTGGAACTAAAAATAATTGACCAGATTGATTCTAGATGTGGTTATGCACCATCTTGGTTAAAAAAATAACATCAAAGCATCAAGAAGGCATCCAAGAGTATCTATCCCTCTCATGTTACCAATGTAGAGGTGGAGGTAGAAAAATTGATCAAATACAACTTTTCCCAGTAAGTCAAATACCCAATATGGATTTCAAATATCATATCCTTTAAGAAAATGAATGGACATATTAGGGTATACATCAATTTTAGATACACTAATCAATATTTAACAAAGGATGAATTCCCAATGCTGATCACCAAACTCCTAATTGATGCAACTATTAGCTTCCAATCCATTTCCTTTATGGATGGGTATAAAGGGCACAATCAGATAAATATGTCCCCTGAAGATAAATAATCCACTACCTTCAGAGCATCCCAAGGGATATTTTTTCTTTTAGGTCATTCCCTTTGGATTAAATAACACCGGAACCACTTATCAATGCAGAATGTATCATATATTTATCAAATTTATAGGAAGTATAAGTGAATATTATGTTAAGAACTAGTTAGGAGATCCTAAAAGTGATGTGACCAGTTGAAAGATCTTAAGATAGTATTTGGTAAACTGTGATAGAACAGTTTGAATATGAATTCTATAACATTTGTTTGGGGGTTAGATCATGGATGTTTCTCAATTTTTTGATATTCCATAGTTTAATCATGGTTTTCCAAGAGAATACTAGTGGTATTATAGAGATTCACCCCCATAAATCACAAAAAACATAGGGTGACCCATGTTTTAATTTCCTACATTCATCATTTCATAGCCAACTTAGCCAAAAAAATCTATCCCTTTCACCAAGCTAGTGAAGAAGGGAATCACCTACCAATGGGATGAGAAATTCCAAGAATCATTCAAAATTATAAACCAGTATATACTACACCCACCTGTCCTAATTACACTGGTCAATGGAATGAAACCCACCTTATATGTTCCCACAATGAAATTCTCCCTCAACACCCTCCTCACATATAATAATGATGAGAGGAGTGAAAAAAGTCTCTATTACATTAGTATATCAATTATAGATACTGAGACCCAATAATCCAATATCGAGAAGAACATCCTCACACTCATCCTTACAGTACTAATTCTAAATAATTACATGCAACATCACAAAGTCCATCAAGACTAATGTATTGATATATTCAAGTACATCCTTGGACCCCCATGCTAATTTTACATCTGTCATGATGGGTAGTCATTATACAAAAAAATATGTCATCTAGTTCATTTCATAGAAGGAAATTAAATAGAAATACCTAGCTGATTTCATCATAGAATATCCAGCCTCAAAAAGTACACCAGTAGACACTGAACTCTTAGATGAGGTAGTTTTCTATTCCCCTGATACTCCCTTTGCACGGGATATGTATTTTGATAGAACCTCTATATAATATATTTAAAAAATGATGGAAAATAAAAATATCAATAGAGTTGGATATAGTTTCTAATTTTTTATCAAGATAATGTAAATTTTCAATTATGTTTCTCACTATATGATGGCAGAAAAAATAATGAGGTAGAATAAGAATATCTTATCACTAGCTTAGAACTAGACCTATAACTGTAGATAGCCTAATGAATATAAAATGGGATTCATAATTTGTGATAATGTAGATCAATGGAGAACATTCCATCAAAAATGAAGAATTAGACCCTCTTACTACCTACTTCAGGACAATAATGGTAGAATTCCATTTTGAGCCCACATCACATCATGTTGCACAATAAAAATATACTCAGGATGACACATTTGATAATGAAACCATAATCATGGTCGACCATGATTAGAAGGAATAAATATTCCATATCACACACTAACGAATGGACTCATTGTTCATCATATTCAAATAGAATAAATCAATTAGGTCAAAACCACCCTAGAGCATGATGAACTGATATCCACCCCCTGATGGATGGAGCCCATAATTAGTTATCTCTAAAATGGGTCTCTCCCGACCGATCGAGATGGATGGGAAAATGTTCAACACTATTCATAAAACATTACCTGGGGGGATGACCCAAATGACCAAAAATCCATCTATAGGAGTGGATTTGATGTAATCATCCTCATACGGAAAACAAAAAAGTGATGCACACCATTATGGAAGATGTCCATGCAGGATCCTGTAATAGTCATTAGTTTGAGAGCAGTCTTTCCCACCATATCATGAGACTTTGTTATTACTGGAAAATAATTATACATGAATGTGTGGAATTTTCAAGGAAATTTCATTCATTCTAGATCCATGAAAAATTCAACCATCATCCCCCAAAATTTCAACATACTCTTAAATATTCTTGGTTGTTTTCCATTTGGGGAATTGATGTTATGGGGACATATCAACTAGCCATAACTAAGAAGTTCGATTACATCATTATAGATACCAACTTATTCATAAAATGGGATGAGTAAATACCCATCACAAAAGTCAGGATGAAGAATATTTCCAACTTTGTAAAGTCTCATATCATAAACAGGTTCAGGGTCACTCACATAATACTAACGGACAACGATACCAACTTCTGTTCTATAAAATTTATTAAATTGCACCAGGAGTACAACATCGAGTCCAATCACTCATTTTGATATCATGCATTGAAAAATTAAAAAAAGGAGGCATTCAAAAAGTTGTTTTTAAACACTGTTTCGGTGCGGATGTGCGTCGGGTTACGCTGTTCCGCCAGGACGCGTTCGCGCGTGCACCCGTCAACCCGAGGGGATGGGCGCGCGGCTTGTGGTCCCGCAGTCCCGCTTTCCAAGGGCGGGCGGCATCCGTCCCTTATTCAGGGGCGTCTGCTCCTTGATCGAAACCGGGATGATGGGATGTCGGCTTCTCCTTCCTTGGACGTCTCCTCGGAACTTGTCGCCTAATCCGGGTCTCCCTCATAGACTTAAGAATGTTCGTGAATCTCGTTCCCGGCGCCATATCTTCATGGACACCGGTTAATTACGCTGCTTCCGCCCGGACGTTCCAAGGAGTCTGGGCGGGGCAGCAACCTGCGGTGAGAAGGCCGGGTGGCTCTGGGTGCTGGGGGCGTGTCGTAACACTGCGGCTCTGCACGTCTGTCTTCCGTCCCTAATAGGGCTTCTCGAAGGCACGATGGCCTGAGGCATCCCGTACTAGGTGCGGGGAACTGTGTCACCTGAGGTTTTCCTCAGCTTCCCGTGTTTAACACGGGGTATGCCGCGAGTTTAACGTCCAGCGGGGACGGCATCGGACCGATCAACACGAAAAGTGGATCAGATGACGGAACCCCTTGCGGGGAACCTCCGACGCTGGGGCCAGCACATGGGCGGCTTCCCAAGTAACGTGGAGTGGAGTGAAGTGGCATGACCCCACCGGGATGTGGCGGCCCGGGTAAGGATCAGGATGGATGATGGAGTAAAGAGCTTGGACCCCAGGGGGGCTTCCTACGTACCGCGCGTTAACACGGATCAAAGTCAACGTAGTTCGGGCATACAGTTTAACGTCATGCTGGACGTCGGCAGGCCGACTCACGAAGAGGTCGAGGCCGCCGGGCGGAGGATTGAACCGAACCACCTCGCACGGAGGGGGATGGAACGGCCGGGTGGATCACAGTTTCACGTCATGCTGGACGATAAAAGGGGAAATGGAAAAGGGGGGCTGTGGGGAGGCACCGTGGAGATACACACGGGCAGCCTCCCACAGGGGCGGATTCATAGGTGAATCAACGCAAGCGTGAACCCTGGAGGGGTCCACTGATGGACGAACGGACGTAAATACGACCGGAACGACCAGGTGGTGGGCTTGGGCCTCAGGGAGGCTTCCTACGTACCCTGTATAGAAGACAGGGATCAAAGTCCACGTAGTTCATTCTGTCAGGACTTACGCACTTGGGGCAGCCCGGATACTGCAAAACTCAGTTGGAAGGGACTTGGACCGAAAGCAAAAGACACCTCGATCCCAGTCAGACCCTCTACTGGCTTCGGCAGTGGGGAGGTGCAATGGAGATACACATGTGCAGCCTCCCACGAGAAACTAGGGGTTTGTAATACCCTGCCCCCGTAGGGAAAAGCCACTCCCATTAAATCGTCCCAAAAGGGGGACAATCCCGACATCCCTGCAGAGACGAGCGGGTGGGGGCCACGTCCAAACCGGGGGAGACCCTGCGTGCGGAGCACGGGATCAGGTTGCGGACGGTTTAGCGTCTTGCCAGACGAAGTACAGTTTAACGTCATGTGTTGAGGACGAGGCACTTGGCAGTTTAACGTCTTGCAGCACGGACGATGGGGGCTAGGCAGTTTAACGTCGTGCAGCTTGGACGGGTGTGCAGTTTAACGTCATGCTGGGCATAGGTTGCCGGACGAAGCACTTGGCAGTTTAACGTCTTGCAGCGCGGACGATGTACAGTTTAACGTCGTGCAGGACGTATATGCAGTTTAACGTCATGCTGGACGAGTATGCAGTTTAACGTCATGCTGGACATAGGTGCGTGTCACTTCGCGCAAGCCTGGAGGGCCGCACGGGAAGACAACGCACGGTTCGGGCACCCGGGATGAGAATCATCGGGTGCCACACAGGCGGGTACCCTTAGGAGGTCAACGGGGGTGACCCTGGCAGATTGCGCGCAAAAAGGAAGCTTTGCGCGCAATACTGCGGGCCGGCGCGCAATCGGGACGGCTGGCGCGCAATTGGGCCAGCGCCTTGCGCGCGGATGCTTCAGATTGCTCACACCGGGCTTCGGATAGCGCGCGGGGGCAACGGCTCATTCTTTAACGAATGGCCACTTGAAAGAAGGGGGGGTGCGCGCAATCAGGCCGGATTGCGCGCACCCCGGGGGCAATTGCGCGCAAGCGGGTTCTTTTGCGCGCAAAGGCCTTAGGGTGAGTTTTTATTCAAATGAACGGAGCCAGCGGGGATTGCGCGCGAAGGCGGACCCCGAGGCTTTCTTGCGCGAAAGAAAGGAGGTTACCTGAAGTTCGTCATTGCGCGCGGAAGGGGTTGAATTGCGCGCACGGGAGACGTTTCGACTTCCAGCAACCTTTGAAACGTTGGGGGTCGCCTTGTATTTATAGGCAACCCCGGGCGCGGAATCCAGGGTGCGAGCGCGAAATTCTTCTCGCGGGCGCGGAATCGGGCGCGGCGCGTAAGGGAGGCGCGCGGACCCGCGGCGCGCAGAATTGCGCGCCGAGCCGGCGCATTGCGCGCATCCCGGGGGTTTTCCGCGCGGGACATCACCTTTGCGCGCGTGCCTCTGAAATTCCGCGCAAGGCCTCCGGGCCCTCCGAAACATCCTTCCGACTCCAAATATGACCTCGCTTTCCGCATCCGGAGCTTCGTTTGGGAGCAACGGACTTTTCCGGCGTCTACAAAAGCCCCCCCTCGGAATCTGATCGGCGAGAGGTCGCAACGATCGGGTTCCGAGGGAGACGCCGGAATGCCGAAGTCCTGGGCGGCGCGGGACTTAGGCGCGCAAAAAGGGGCACCGGTCGCGAAATTCGCCGCTGCGGTCGCGCAAAGCGCTTTCCGCGCAGCGCGGGCCCGGCCTCGCCTATAAATAGGGGCGCTGGGTCCCGCGTTCCGTACTCTGGCCTTCCGCATGATAAGCTCCAAAGCTCTCGTGCGCGAAATTGCCTCTTCCGGTCGCGAAATTCGCCCGATCGGCGCGCAAAACCGTCCGGATTTCGCCTGCTTTTGCGCGAAAACCCGGAACTTTGCGCGACAGTCTTCCCAATTGCGCGCCGTCCACTTGGATTGCGCGCCAACCTTCAAACTTTTCCACCAGCCTCGTCCGATCCCGCACTCTTCATCCCTTAACCCGCACGACTCCCGAAACTTCTGAGATGGCCGCGCACAGAGGAAATGAGGGGGATGCCGCCACTCGCAGAGCTGAGATGGCGACGAACGAGGAGGTTTACGGAGCCAAGGAGATTGTTTCCAACAATCAATCCTTGTTCGACTTACTAACGCCGGCCCAGAACACATATCCACTGTCGGACAACCTGCCGCTCTGGAACTTCGGCATCCTCGATGAGGTTCCGGTGCCAGGGTTCGAGATTGATGCGCCGCGAACCTGGGTGACTCGGGAGGACGAGCTTCACCGCTATAACATCACCAACAATGGGCATCCTGCCAGGGAAACCAGGCACTTGGATGTCTACGTCCTGAACCCGAGGACGCGAACCATTGATGGGGGTGAGCCTACAGCGGAGAATTCTCCAGCCCTCTACTCGAGCACATACCGTCAGAGTGTCACTGACGACACCAAGGGCTGGCTGAAGGACTGGGACTTGCGATCCGGGGGCAACTTTACCAGTGAATGGGCCTGGGCGTTCTGGGTACGCCACACTTGCGATCACTTCGCAGAGGAGCTGCGGTACATCGGCCTGTTCGAGGCGGTGTGGACGTCGCAGTTCCACTTCTACCAGCAGTCTGAGCTCGGGCCGGAGCTGTTCACTCGCTGGTCCCCGGATACCAACACCTTCCATCTTCACCATGGGGAGGTCGGCATCGGTCTCTGGGACATCCACTGCATCGGAGGTATCCCGCTGGAGGGCTACCAGTACGATGAGTTCCTGCCACCGAAGAACATCTGGGAGGACAGGTCACGGACTCCCATTCTGACCTGGCATCTTCTTGACCTGGCTACGCAGCGGCTCGGGATCCAAGACTTCCAGAAGGACATAGCCTACAAGGATTGGTTCGGCCAGTTCCTGGAGCATGACCCGGCGGTCAAGATGCCAGGCAGGGGGAAGCGGTGCCCGACCGCAGCTCAGAGGAGCCGGAACGGGTCGTACTGGCGGGTCCTGGAGACGGGCGATTACCGCTCATGGGGGTACCGCGTCATCGAGGCCCGGGACCCGAACGTCCGGTACGCGGCGTTCCTGGCCGCCTTTCTGAGCGGGTGGCTCCTGCCAGTGCGGGATGCGAGGATGGGCGTCCGTCCGGCGACACTGGCGATGGCGGGCGCCATGGCTGCCAATAAGAGGTACAACCTCGGGGTCCCAGTACTGGCGAGGCTGTATGCCATTCTGGGACGCATCTCACGAGGGGGGTCGCCACGAAGGATCTGTGGGCCCTTTCAGTTCTTCCACGGCTGGGTGGCTGCTCACCTTGGTGGGTATACGTTCCCAAATGCCATCAGTCCTCCGGGCAACGGCCTGCGACCCTCCCTGCTGAACATTGCGGGGGTCGCTCCGATGACCCTCAGTGAGGAGGGCGTGAGGGTTCGGATTGGCAATCATGCCAATTTCAACTTCAGCCCGTTCCCCACTCCCGTCGGCCAGATGATCGACAACGGACAGGGCCCGCTGGAGCAGCATGAATACTTCCTGAACATGCGGGGCGGGGTGCTCGTGGCTCGGATCGACGGGAAGGTGATCTGCGAGCCTTACGTGCCGACCCGGTTCGCCAGGCAGTTCGGGTGCCTTCAGCGGATGCCGAAGAGGGTATTCACTGCTGTCCGGGAGGAGACGAACCCCGGCGTCCTTCGCCAGATGTGGCTGATGTTCGTCGCCTTCGGCTCTGGCGACGTCATCACCCTCCCTCCTACCGGAGTTAACGCAGGCTTGGCAACCGAGTACGCCGAACACTGGGCCATCGCGTACCCTGAGGGGCTCTTGCGGAAGCTAGTTCGGCGGCTCGAGGCTACCCGTGCGGAGACCGGGCGTCAAGGAAGGAGGCGAGGCACCGCCACACGGGGGAGAACGGAGGCGCGCCAAGCAGCGGGGCCGGCGCGAGCAGGGACTTCGGCGGCGGGCGCATCGCAGGCTGCCGCTACGACCTCAGCGCCCAGAGAGGGGGCACATGCGGCGGTCGAGGAGCGGCCCGGGAAGCAGGTGAGACGTCTGCTCGAACCCTCCCACGATGCAGTCTTCCCGGCGCTGTGGTCGGCCTGGATGACCCTGCGGCAGTCACTGGGGACCGACGTCATCTGGCGAAAGATACTCAGAGAAGGAATCTATCTGCCAGAGGTCGGGCGCCTCCAGATCACCGACAGGGTGGACTTCAACCGGCAATATGCATATCTGACGGCCATGGACGAGTACGCGCGCCAACGTGGTCAGCGTGCGGAGCCATCCCTTCTGGTGAAGGTGATGCTCGGTCTCGAGCCCGCTCCGGAACAGATGCCGCCGGAAGAAGATGACAGTAACGACTCCGAGGAGGAGGAGGAGACGGGGGAGGATGAAGGCTCCGAGGGAAGGTCCCATCGGGGGAGCCCACGGGAGAGCGGCGAGGTGGCCGGCTCTGACAACTTTGATGTCACTGAGCTCCTCGAGGTCCGCTTCTATCCCTACTCAACTTGCTTCATCCATTCTCTTATGCAGCTTCTAACCCGTTTCTCCATCCTTCTCAGGAGCACACGGACGTCGGTCAGGCGTCCTCAACAGGAGTAGGAGAGGCGCCAGCAGGACAAGGCGGGGGCCAGGCACCCATTATCGAATTGACAAGCGCTAAGGGGTCCCCTGCTGCAACTGTTCCTGCGGCGACCGGGGTAGCGGAAGATGATGCTCCGAACTCCCGTAAGTCTCCCTACTTTACTGCTGGTGCTTGCCATTGACGATCCGTGACTAACCATGGCATGCCCTGCGCAGTGATCTCAACATCGGAGGCTCGTCGGGTTGCCGAACCCGGGCCATCTACGAGTGGACCAGTGGTGGACATGCCGCCTGCTCCGGAACAGGCTTCCCAAACCGAGCCGGCCCCACCAACTGCTGATCAAGGGGCTGCGGACGTCGGCGGTGCTGCCACCGGAGAGAGGTTGGGGGCTGACGAGGGTGTCAGCGCCGCTGGGGAGAGAGAAGAAGGTTGCCTGGATGTTGGGGAACCTATCCCTCGTGAGGACCTCCCAGGGGCGGACCCTGCAGCAGACCTGCTGGCTGCCTTCCCTTCCTACCGGCCTGCCGACCCAGAGGAGATGGATGACTCGGACGCGGAGGCGGTCGAGGATAGCCGGGTAACGCGACGCAGGGGGTGGAAGTGCATCCAGCGCTTCCTCAAGCGAGACCCATCGGAATGGCTGGGGCGCATGGGATCACTTCAGACCTGGCTGCGCTTCCTGTGTGCCGGGGGAGCTGATGCTCAACGCCTCCATCTGACGGTCCGTGATTTCATGGCCGAGAAGATGCGCGAGAGCCGCCGGCGTGCCGACGTCGCACAAAGTCGGGACATGTCGGAGAGCACGCAGGCGCTCATCGCGGCAGAGCAGGAAGTCCGGCGCCTCGAAGGGCAGGCGGCAGAGAAGGAGGCCTTCGTCGCAGCATGTACCGAGCTTGTGGAGCAACTATCGGCACAACTGATCGACGCTCAGGTACAGCTGACGGAGGCGGGCCAACAGATGGTCACACTCCAAGTCGAGCGGGAGCGTGCACAGGCCAGGATTGACGAACTGCGTGCTGCGACCGCCGACGAGGAGAGGGCACGCAGAGAACGAGAAGCAGCCCTGGAGGCCGCCAGCCAAAGGGTAGCGGCATTAGAAAGACTCATTCAGCACGCTAATCCCTAAGGGCTGTTTTTTGCCATTCCCAGAACATTTGCTTCCGCTACTTAATATTTTGATCCACTTGTATGAATCGCCATATTTATCTGCGTCTTTTGGTTTAACATGCTCAACCACAATTCGTTGTCTTGCGGGAGTGTTAACCAAGCATCAGGCATCCATAATTGGGCCTGGGTTTCTGGAGAAGAGAGGGAGGCCATTCCTGGGAAAGGAGACCTCAGACCTAACCAATGTATCGTCCCCCAACTTGTTCCAACACACGAGCGGGACAACGCTAGGGGCGTTGAGATTTTATCCGAACATAGGGAAATGAGAAAGGGTGAATCGCGTGTCCCGAATCCAGACATCCACAACGATCGGCCTTCCAGGAAATGCCCAAGACGGTAGGCGGACAGTGGATCGACCATAACAACTGCAATAGACGGACCGAAAAAGGCCATCATTCATATTGCAGGAGGCGGACCACATGTCATCATGAATACCGCTTTGGGGTTCCTTCAGACACAAGGGTGGAAAATCCAGATCAACAGGGCATGCGAAGCGTGGGGCGAAGTGACGATTTGTTCGGACAGAATCCAACGCTCTCAAAATTGCGCCACCGTGGGGAAAGCGTATTGGGCGGATGCACTAATCTGGCCGTGAGTCACCTCAATTCTCAGACAGCACCTCTCTGACGAGGAAACTGTCGCTTCCCATCATTGCGATGGGGCATCCCGAGCTGAATCGGGGAGAATATCACAACTGCACCACTCTACCCGAAGTCAGGCCAGACGGCCGGCGACGAGGAGGGGCGGGACTTATCGATCCCTGAGGCTGGACCCGAGTCGAAATGCCCGGGCGTTCCTACGTACTCCATCAGGCTGGAGATCAAGCCACACGTAGTTCTGTGAGTGCAGTTTAACGTCATGCAGGACGTAGGACCCCATTTGGGGTAGATCTTAGTTTAGGGTCTTAGAGCTCGGACCATAAGGGCTGGATCTTAGTTTAAGGTCTTAGAGCTCGGACCATAAAGGTGGAGGATCTTAGTTTAAGGTCTTAGAGCTCGGACCATAAGGGCTAGAGGATCTTAGTTTAAGGTCTTAGAGCTCGGACCATAAGGGCTAGATCTTAGTTTAAGGTCTTAGAGCTCGGACCAGAAGGGGAGATCTTAGTTTAAGGTCTTAGAGCTCGGACCATAAAGGGGGGATCTTAGTTTAAGGTCTTAGAGCTCGGACCATAAGGGGAGATCTTAGTTTAAGGTCTTAGAGCTCGGACCATAAGGGGAGATCTTAGTTTAAGGTCTTAGAGCTCGGACCATAAGGGGAGATCTTAGTTTAAGGTCTTAGAGCTCGGACCATAAGGGGAGATCTTAGTTTAAGGTCTTAGAGCTCGGACCATAAGGGCTCAAAGCACGCCACATCGTGGTCATATCCCCTGGATATGCGAAGATGCACTGAGGGATAGTGTCAAGAGTGTCGAGGTTTCGCCTGGTCAGAATGGGAGGTGGAAAATGTGAATCATGCGGCCATTCACTCGAGGACCGGGAGCACCGGCGTGACGATATGAGAATACTGCCGACCGTGGCGGAAAAGCAGCATCAACATCGCACCAACCGTTGGTGGAATGAGGCAGCAAACGAGCATCGACCGCTCAATCGCAGGATTTATATCGATTTGCTGCCCGAGGCCATTGGGGGTACCGGCCCGAGTCGGTGGGAGAGCACTGAGGCATTGTGTCCGAACCGTTCACGGGGGTTCCACCCAGGGCGTAGACGATGGGTCCGAATGAAAGGGAGCACGAAGCCTGAAAAGTGGATGAAACCTGACCAAGCGGATCCTGACCCTCCTGGCAATAAACCAGAGTACTCTTGACACCGGTGGACCACGGCAAGGGGTCGGGGAACACGCCTTGAGGGTGACCTGAAGACGGCGGATTCCCCAGAGAAGGGGGAATCTCTAAGAGGTGGGGGGCTGGACCCGAAGTTTCAAACATCCGGGCGTTCCTACGTATCCCATAAGGATGGGAATCAAGCCGCACGTAGTTCTTGAAGCGCGGTGCAACACAATCGGGCACCAGCGCGGGGAAGAGTGCGGGTCTGACCCTCGCACACAAAAGGAGCGGCATTTGATATTTCTTGTTTGTCCTTAAAGATGAATGGTTTTTCTTTGTGCGGCGACATGCCCGTGATTGAGAAATCTCTGGCGTCGCCACAATAATCAAGCCATGGAAGGCATTGATGAATGGCGTGGTCATTAACCAGCGCCCAACATGAGTGTCCCCTGAGGAGGACATCACGATGCAGTGCCGTTTCTCGTCGGGCGGCCAAGACGATCACAGTTTACGGTCGTGTGGTAGGACCAGACAACACAGTTTAAGGCCGTGTGGTTCGGACCATGGAGGAACCCGCTTATCGCGGTACGGCGGACACGGCGGAGGTGGGAACATACCCAGCCCTGCGGTCACGCACGATTCCAGGAAAAGAGTCTTGGGATAGGGGTCTGCGTATGTCCATCACCCGAGGGGCAGAGATGCTAGCCTCCAGATATACTGGGCCCAGAACGCAATTGTTCGGGCGACTCCCTCCTCCTTATGGGGACGAGGGTCCAGCTATGCATGGCCCTTAGGGAGGATATCTGCATATATCCTTGGTGCTCAGATCATGGGAGCCTCGAACGACATCATTACCCTGGTTGGTCTGCCTAACGTGTAGAGGCGTACCGGAGGTCAGTATGAAGAGAGTGTCAAGATCCCACTACAACGCACAAAGGCGGAGTGTGATGAGGACTGCGCAACCAATGTTCAGAGCCCGAGAGAGCTGACATGGCGATCAAGGACGTTGCTGACGCATTCGCAACACAACATCCGATCGCGTCAGCCTAAGACGGGGCAAGCAAACGAGCATCAACCGCTCAATCGCAGGATTCATATCGATTTGCGGCCCAAGACCCGCCGGTAAATCGACCCGGAGCGGTGGGAGAGCACTGAGGCATCGTACCCAAACCGCTAACGAGGATCCCTTTGAGTGAAGGCTCGAACAAGAGGAAGCGCGAGGCCTGACAAGCAACACAGGACTTGTCGGGATTGAATCTGACACTACGAGTCATAGACCGAAGCACCCCAAAACATGTTAACAGATCTCCGGAAAGGGTCGGAGGACTCACCCTGAGAGCAACCGAAGGGGGGCAGGTCCCCGTGATCAACCAAGAGACGGGGCTGGACCTGAGACACAAGCGTCCAGGCGGTCCTACGTATCCCATAAGGATGGGAATCAAGCCATACGTAGTTCTGGAAAGGCAGTTTAACGTCATGCAGGACGATGAGGGGTGTGAGGTAGTCCCACACACGGGGGAGGCGTACGGCGCGGCCAGTAGACCGACGCGAATGAGGACATAATCCCCCGCTCACGCGATACGCCTCGCACAAAAAGGAGGGGAACTGGGGCCAGAGGCCCAACGCGGGATAGGGATTCCCGGGAAATGGGGCTGGGCCTGAAACATGATGTCCAGGCGGTCCTACGTATCCCATAAGGATGGGAATCAAGCCATACGTAGTTCTTGAAGTGCAGTTTAACGTCATGTAGGACGATGAGGAAAAAAAAGAAGGGGGGAGCAGAAGGCATCCCCAAACGTGGAGGGGGGCGTACAGCGTGACGAGCAAACCGACGTGAATGAGGGCATAACCCCACACTCACACCATACGCCGCACACCCCGGGCCAACTGGGCCAAGGGCCCGAGATGGGATGGAAATTCCCGAAGGATGGGGCTGGGCCTGAAACACGAGGGTTCAGGCGGTCCTACGTATCCCATAAGGATGGGAATCAAGCCATACGTAGTTCTGGAGAGGCAGTTTAACGTCATGCAGGACGAATGCTGAACAGTTTAACGTCTTGTAGCTCGGACGTAGTGCAGTTTAGCGTCATGCGGGACGAAGCACTTGGCAGTTTAACGTCTTGCAGCGCGGACGAATGCTGAACAGTTTAATGTCTTGTAGCCTGGACGAATGCAGTTTAACGTCGTGCAGGACGTGGTGACACTCAGGCAAAGTATTGCTTGAGGAACCTAGCGTTGGTGGGAGGAGTGACACGCTCACCATCCATAGTCGCTAGGGAGTACGCGCCATTGGGATAGACCTTGTGGACAACAAAAGGTCCCTCCCACTTGGGCTCCAACTTGGGCGGCTTCCTGCCGGGGATCATCGGTGCTCTTAGGGCTAGCACTAGATCACCCTGTAGGAAGGAGCGGAGGCGAACCTTCTTATTGAAAGCTCGAGCCATCCTGCTTTGATGCCTCTCCAAGTTGTGCAAAGCGCGAAGTCTATTCTCATCCAGTGCTTCCAACTCGACTAGACGGGCTTCAGCAACTCTGTCCGGCGCTTGCTGGTCGTAGACCGCAGTGCGCAAGGACGGTAACTGGATCTCGATGGGCAGGACGGCCTCAGCTCCATACACCAGGGAATAAGGGGTCATCTGGGTGGAATTGCGAGTCGTCGTCCGATAAGCCCAGAGGGCGTTGGGGAGCTTGTCCGGCCAACTCTTCTTGTTCTGACCAACCATCTTTTGCAGAATGTTAGAGAGGGTTTTGTTAAACGCATCGATCTGTCCATTCGCCTGCGCATGATAGCGAGATGTATGGTTCGAGCGGATGTTATACTTGGCGTACAACTTCTTCAACTCGGCTGCTCGGAAATTGGTTCCGTTATCCGTGAGGATAGCGTGAGGCACTCCAAATCGATAGATGATGTTGGAGGTCACGAAGTCAGCGATCGAACAGGATTTGACCTCTCTGAGCGGAATCGCTTCTGCCCATTTGGAGAAGAAGTCCGTGGCGGTCAGAATGAACCGGCACTGGCGAGCTGTCGCCGGCGGGTAAGGTCCCACAACGTCCAGTCCCCAGACTGCAAAGGGCCAGGAATACCTTGTGGTATGGAGAGGCTCCGGCGGCCGATGCACAAAGTTCGCGTGAACCTGGCACGCATGGCACCTCCTGGCGTACTCGATGCAGTCATGGATCATAGAGGGCCAGAAGTATCCCAACCTCCGAATCTGGTGGGACAGCTTCGGCCCAGTTTGGTGGGCGCCGCATGAACCAGCATGAACCTCTTGCATGACTCGTGGGATCTCAACTCCCTGAAGGCAACGGAGGAGAACACCATCAAACCCGCGTTTGTAGAGGATCTGCTCCAGGCCGGGACTGCTCTGGAGGACGAACTGCGATGCGCGGCGTCGAACTCGCTCGCGCTCGGCCCGATCTGACGGAAGAATGCCATGTTGGAGGTACTCAACCAAAGGCGTCCTCCAATCAGGGGCTGATCCGACTGCTATATCTGGGGTACTCGGGGCTCCGGGCATAGGGGCAACCGTGGTGAGATTACTTACCAACGGGCCGCGATCTTCTTCCGGGATAACGGGAGCGATGAGCCTGCGGCGCGTCACGCGGACGATCAGGTTGTCCTGTTCAGGTTCCGCAAGTGACGCAGCCAGGCTGGCCAAAGCATCTGCTCGACCGTTCTGCGACCGGGGAATATGGACAATTTCTGGCCGAGAAGGGAACCGGGCCATCAGAAGGAGGGTGCACTCCAACAATGGCACAAGTTCCGGCTTCCTGACAACATAGTCGCCATTGATCTGCTTAATGACCAGCTCGGAGTCCCCTTTCACACACAGATGGGGCACGTCGATCTCGAGAGCTAACTCGAGGCCGGTGATGAGGGCATGGTATTCCGCCTCATTGTTGGTACAGCCCTCTGACAACAGGAAAGAGTATGGCAGCACGGCTCGCTCCGGGGTAATGAAGACGATACCCAGGCCCACTCTGTTGAGCTTAGGATTATCGAGTCTTCTACCGGTGGGGCTCCGGGAGGCACCGTCAAAGTGCATCTGCCAGCATGGATCGGCTCGATCAACCGAGAGAATGGTCTCATCAGGAAAGCCTAGATCCAGCGGCTGATCCGCGGAGGTCGGGTGAGCGGCCAGAAAGTCTGCCAACGCTTGCCCTTTGATGGCCTTCTGAGACACATACCTGATGTCGAACTGCTGGAGAATCACAGCCCACCGCGCTAGACGGCCAGTCAACATAGGTCGGCTCAGGATATATTTCAACGGGTCTACCCGAGAAACCAACTGTACCTCATGGTGCTGCAAGTAGTGCCGTAATTTCTGTACGGAAAATACGAGCGCCAGGCAGCTCTTCTCGATGGGGGAATACCTAACCTCCGCATCGAGGAGCATGCGACTGAGGTAATAGAGGCTATTCTCTGTTCCCTCGTTGTTCTTCTGGGCGAGAAGGCCACCCAGGGACCGTTCCAGGGCGGTCACATAAAGGACCAGCGGCTTTCCGGATACGGGCGGCATCAGGACCGGAGGTTGAAGCAGGTACTGCTTGATTTCCTCGAAAGCGGTCTGACACTCTTTATCCCATACATAGGTGACACCCTTCTTCATAAGCCGAGAAAAGGGCTTACACTTGCCGGCCAGATTCGCGATGAATCGGCGTATATAGGCTAAGTGGCCTTGGAACCCTTGCAGTTCCCGGACGGTACCCGGGGGAGGCATCTGGCTAATCGCCCTGATTTTCTCTGGGTCGATCTCAATACCCCGGTATCTTACCACAAATCCAAGGAACTTTCCGGAGGTGACCCCAAAGGCACACTTCAACGGGTTCATCTTCAGGCAGCGAGACCGGAGGAAGCTGAACACTTTCTCAAGATCTTTGAGATGGTCCTGACGCTGGCGCGATTTGACAACCAAGTCGTCGACGTAGCATTCCACCAGTGTGCCGAGGATTGGCTTGAATATGCGGTGCATCGCCCGTTGGTAGGTGGCACCTGCATTCTTCAGGCCGAAGGGCATGACCCGGTAGCAAAAGGTACCTTGGGGGGCCCTGAAGGCAGTGAACTCCTCATCCTCAGGGGCCATCCGAATTTGGTTGTATCCGGAGTATCCATCCATGAAGGAGAGGGCTTGGAACCCTGCTGTGGCATCAATCAACAGCTCTGTCACTGGAAGGGGAAAATCATCCTTCGGACAGTGGCGGTTGAGATCGCGGAAGTCGATGCAGACTCTAATCTGCCCGTTCTTCTTCCTGACCGGCACAATGTTGGCCAGCCATTTGGGGTACTGAACTTCCCTCACGAAGTTGGCTTTGATAAGCTTGTCAACTTCGGCCTCAACCATGGCACCATGGGATGGGTGCATTTTCCTGGGAGGCTGCATGAACCCGCGATGGTTCGCCGGGAGACCTAGGCGGTGGACGGCTACCTGAGGATCTAGCCCCGGCATCTCGTCATAGCCCCAAGCGAACACATCACGGTGCTGCCTGAGAAAGTCCACGTACTGCTGCCGCTCCTCAGAGGGCATGGCGGCACTGACCAATGTGGGTCTTGGATCTGCCTCGGTTCCAAGGTTCACCTGTATTAACTCATCGACCGTGGCGGGGACGCCCTCCTCAAAGGCTGGGGGTGCATCTTCCACGTCCTCTCCACTCGGGGAGGGATCATCCACGGGAGAGACTGCGTTGGAAACTGCATTGGGGCTACCAGATCCTGCTGGGCCACTGGTGCTGGCGCGGGCGGTCGCGGCCGTCTCATCAGGAGACTCGCGGACCGTCAAGACCATGGCGACGTCCAACCGGTGAATCGGGAGGACGTAAGCGTCATCCAGACTTGCCCAGGGATCGCTTGCAACAGTGACAGGCTCAACCTCACCTGCCAGGATCTGCTTATCCTTGCTCTTGTAATAGTCCGCGTCCAGATAGCGGGCTTCACATGAGGCAAAAGGAGAGGCATCTCCTTGAAGCACGCCTACTCGACCATTAAGGGAGTATTTGAGGCATTGGTGGTATGACGAGGGAACCGCCGCATGAAGGTGAAGCCATGGCCTGCCCATCAATGCGTTATACGCAGTGTCCTGAGAGACTACCATGAATTCGGTGTTGGCAACCAAGTCACCGAACTGGGTCTTCAAACGTATCTTGCCGACCGGGGTTTGCTCGGTGCGGTCGTACCCCTGGATCCTGAGGTCGGAGGGAATCAAGTCATCCTCAGACAACCCCAATCTCCGGAGCGTCCGAGTTGGAATCAGATTAATCCCGGACCCCGTGTCGACAAGACAGCGCCGGACTTCAAGGCCGTTGAACTGGCCGGTGACATACAGCGGACGAATGTGTCCCTGTATAGGAGGGTCTTCATCCTTACCAGAGAACGAGATAACTGCCTGACATTCGGCGTCCTCGATCGTTTCGGCGTGAAAGGCCTCTGCAGCCGCAACCTCTGTCTCAAACTGGAGGGGGCTTTTCAGGGCTTCAGCGAGTGCCTCGCGCATCTCAGATGACATGCGCAGAGCCTCAAGGATGGAGAGCCTTGCTGGGATGTCGGCCAAGTGCTTCAGGACATCATACTTTTTGGCCAAGCGCGAGCTCCTGGTTGCAGGAGATTGCTCTGCGGTTGGTGGCATGACGGGCCTTACCGGTTGGATCGGCGGCCGACTGGTACTTGGCGCATCTCGCTGTTCACTGGTCGCAGTCCGGGAAATGGTCACCGTACTGGAGTCAGGAGGCCGGGATGGACTTGTGGCAGGGCGGAGCTGGTCGCGACGCGGCTGAGGCGGTTCTGCCCGGTCCCATACCACAAACAGCGGCGGAGGCGAATCCGTCATCCCCGGATGGGGAGCCTGCGCACGTTGAGCTCGATCTTGAGCCTGCCGCCTAGTCTCAGTGGCGTGCACGGCCTGGACGGAGGTACCGACGGCTGTGCCCCGGCGACTCCTGCTGCTGCGGTTCTTCCGACGGTGGCGACGACCGGGGACGCTAGGGAGGTCCACCTGGTGTTCTTCAACGTCGGGAACCGAAAAGGGATTTACCAGCTCGACGGTGTTAACCGAAGCGTACCCACTACCGTCATCGGACGAATCATCCATCACCGGGCGGATCCGAGGAGGGACCCCCATCTCCGGGGGCATGAAATCGCCGAGAGTACGGGATAGTGGCGGAACTGGCGGGGCGCGCTCTTCCTTCTTGCGCTGCCGCCGTTTGCTCCTCTTGGAGGAGGCAGACTGGGACGACGATGCCGAAGCAGCACCCGCAGGTTCTGGGGGCTCAGGCTGATTCAAGCGCGCACGGATGATTCCCTGGGCGCGAATGGTCGTCTTGCGGGCCATCCAGTTATTATACTTCTGGGACCCGCGGTCGGAGACCAGCTGCCATTCGTCCTCGTTGCCACTATCGTCATCTGATCCCACGAACACGCCCGCTACCTGTGCTGGAGCTGGGCCCAACCTGATTACATTGTTGTTAATCTGGTCTTGGAGCCAGTCCTTGAACACATAGCACCGCTGGATGGTGTGCCCCAGGGCCCGATGGTAGGGGCAGTAGCGGGGGTTATCCGTGAGATGTGCCTCCTCTGGCCTCCAGCACTCAGGCAATCGCACAATCCTCTGCTCCAGGGCGCTCCGGAAATAACCGGGGACCTGATCCTCATGGAATGAGTACGTCAGGTGTCGCGGGCCCCTGGGAGCGCGGTATTGACGAGGGGCCGGAGGGGCCTGCCGAGGAGGTGGACCCTGATTATCTCGCCGGGGTTGCGGCGGTACATTACGCGGAGGGGCCGGCCGGTTCTGAGGCTGCCGTTGCTGGGCCGGGAACTGAGCCCGTGGAGGCGGATTCCTGTGAGGCTGCGGAGCTGGCCTCACCGGCAGCAGCTCCAACGGCCTGGGAGCCTCTATCTGGGCCACAGCAGCGGGCTCAGCCCTGCTGGCTCTCCTTGCAGGAATCATAGGAGGCAGCGGGTGTGCCTGGCTGGCCTGTTGCAGGGCTTCCTCAAGACGTTGAGCTTTGTCTGAGAAGTCCCTGAACCCTCCGGGGTAATTCTGAGTGATCAGGGAAGGGACCAGCTCGGTCTTGACGTTCCCGACGCACATTGTCAGCAACTGCTCCTGAGTCAATGGCATGTCAAGGGAATACGTGAGACCCTTCCATCGGGCGACGAAGTCCGCGACTCGCTCATCAGGCCTCTGCTTGCACTTGAAGAGGTCTGCGATACTCGTCTTCCGGGTCGTGGAACTGAACTGGTAGAGGAATTGTCTACGAAGGTCCTCCCAGCTAGTTATCGACCCGACGGGAAGCTGGCTGTACCAGACAAATGCTGGCCCTTCCAGTGTCTGGACAAAGCAGCGAAGCTTAGCGGCCTCTTGCTGCGCCGGAGTCCCCAACATAGGCCCGCACCTCGAGTTGAAATGGGCCAAATGTTGTGGCGGATCTCCGGTCCCGTTGAAGGGGGCGAAAGTGGGATTCCCGAATCCCGGAGGCGCCGGCATGTCATCCACCCATGCTGGGTATGGCTTGCCGTCCGGTGGGATCGCCACCTGCCGAGTCTCCAAGGCTTCCAAGCGGGCAATGAGTGCCGCCATCGGATCGTCCGGACATGGGTTCCAGTCCTGGCGAGGATCTCTAACCACGAGCGCATTGCATGGCCCTTCAATCGGGTCGTCGACCGGATCGTCGAACTCGGCAGCTCGTGGGATGGCTGGCGGAGCGGCCCTTGGGGCAGCGGGAGGAATCCGAGCGGGATCTCTCGGGTAGTCGCGTTGCTCGGGAGGGTGTGGCGAAACATACCGCGCCCTCTTGCCGTAGGCAATGGCCTCTCTCCTGTCGGCGAACACGGCGTAATCACGGTTTCCCGGGAGAGTCTCATCGAGGGGTGGTTGTTCCGGTCCCTGCTGCCCTGGCCTGGGATCACCGTAGTCAGGCCGCCGTTCTACAGCGCGCTCGGCGAGGAGCTGGTCAACCAGCCTCTTCTGTTCGGCGAGCTGCTGACGTAGCGTAGCCTTCTCGGGATCCTCCTCTGCCTTCCGCATGGAGGCAGATGGGTCGGCGGGCCTTATAGCCTCGCTGTGCTCTTTTCCTTTGCTGACGTTTCGGCTCAACGTCAGTGCTTCAGTGGGTGCGGGGAGCCCCAGGAGGTTCCTCTGATGACGAGTAACTCTCACTGATGGGTCTGACGACGGCTTGTCTTCGGGGGGGAAGCCCCCGTCGAGAAGTTCCAAGTCGTTCCCCTCTCCCGACAGGTCAGCCATATTGACTGTTCCTGTCCCTGGGGATATACCCTCAGGGCCACCCAACGAATCGGGCTGTCGGCGAATCACACTGAAGCGTAGGGCAGCGTACTGCCCCCATCCACGGATATACACGTGGGGAGTGGCTTCCTCGATAACTTTGCGGAGTACTTGAAAGCACTCAACGCATCGTTGTTGGAGGGCCTCGTGGTGCCCAAATGACCCGGGGTGCCGAACCGCGGGGAGCATGGCCAGGTCAATTTGACGGCACTGCTCACCAATATCCTCCAGGTGTAGTTGACTCCCGGGGTATGGCATTTGTAGGCAGTGAAGACGGGAGTGAGTCTCCCGGAGAGTTCGGCGGAAGCACTCGAACTCATCCGGGGTGAGCGATTCGGGTGCATCAAAGCCCGGTCCTGCGACTGGCCAAAACTTCTCAGGGAAGTGGCCCTCTGCAAGGACGGTCCAGAAGCTCCACGACTCAAACTCGGGACCCAGATCTCCTCGGTCCTCTTCCATGGCTGGGAACGGACGGGGAACTGGTAGTGGTGCCGAGGCGGGCCGTCGGGCCGACGGGCTGGCCGGCGGTGAATACGGCGAGCAGGCCGATTGGCCTCCATATCCCGGGCCTCCCCCTGAGGGTGGCGGTGCCCCAGCTACCACATCACGATAGGACGGGCCGGCGAGCGAACATCTTGCCGTAGCATCGGTGCTCGCCGAGGGCGCACCAGATCGTGGTTCGACCGTCGGTCCCCAGAAAAAGTCTCCGGCTTCTCTGATCGAGACGGAAGGCACTTCCGGAGGGGCCGGTACCAACCGCAAGTTTGATCCTTGGGGGTCTACCAGGCCCTCGTTACTCCGGATATACCTTCGGAGAGACGCGGGGATCACATCGATCTCGCTCTCGGGGAGCACGAGGCTGACGTGCCGCATTCCTACCCCTGCCCTTGACTGGCGGGATTGGGGAAGGGGCTCTGTCGCCGAATCGTACTCTGCCTCTGAGTCAGAGAAGCAAACCGGTCGGATCTCTGTCCGGAACTCCGCAACATTCTTCCCTCGGCGTCGACGCCTTGCCTTCCTGCCCCTGGGTGGTTCTTCGGGGCAGGGCTGATCTCTGTCCTGGCGTCCTCCGGCCGTACTGGTGCTGGGGCCGAGAGGACTGGGAACCAAGGTGCGAGGGGCACCGGGACAGATATCAAAGGGGACGCGGGGAGAGATGATCCCGGGCAGGACTCCGGGCCGGGATCGGGAGGTGGGATGACCCATGCCTCCTGGATCGGCCACACAGAGTAGATCCTGCCGGTGAATAGCGCTACCGCGAGGTGGTCCGCGGTGGCTACTGCCAGTGCCAGCAACCGGGAGAGTCAACCCAACCTGCCTTTGGGGCGGTCGGGGCCTCGATCCGGGTCGGGCATAGGAGTTCCCCCGCTCAGGATGCACAGAGGCCTGGCGACTGGAGCCAGCAGTGGCTTGGGCCAATGCGGCCGCTGTTGCTAGAGCCCCAAGGTGGGCATCCTCTTCCGCTCGTGCCCGACGTTGGCGTCGAGACAGACGAGCCGGGATGAGCGGCGCGGGCAGGTGGAGAGCCTGTTCCTCGACTTGAGGGGCCTGGCGGCGATGTCGCCGTGGCCTGGCGGGAGCCCTTATCGTGGATCCCTGGAGCGGACCTCGGATAGGGTGATCCTGGGCATCTTCCACTTCATCCGCATAGGGAAGGGAACTGTCAGAGCGCTCCGGGGATAAGCTCCCGAAGCGGTTGGACGTTGAGGTAGGCGGCGGTGCCTCCCTGCGCGGCCCTCGGGGGCGGCGGTGGTGGCGAGGCGCAGCCTCCTCAAGGTCTAGGCGAGCCATTTCCCTAGTGGGGATGACTCCCTCTTCCTCGTATCTCCGCACCAGGGTGTTGATCACCCTTCTCTGGATGACCTCCGAGGGGGAGAGAGGGCGTGGTCGTCCCGCAATTGCGGCTGCTGGGACGGCTGTGGAACGGGCGGGACCGCGCGGAGTAGCCGCGTCGGTGTTTCCCCTGTCCCTGCGCCAGTGGGCGGGTGGCGTTCGGGCACTAGATCGGGCGACCTGATTTCTGAAAGCAGGGAGAATGACCCATTAATACTGACAGGAAAAAGGAATCGACAACCAACCATTAGCGCCACGACGCCTTCCGTGGGGGGAACCCAGGCCCTCGACGTTGCGAGACGGAGTGCCCGATGTCCCTTCCCCAGCCCCTGGCGGGTAAGACTGAATGCTTGGCCGGGCAACACGCCGGTCTTCCAACACCTCTGAAAGCCATCGGTCTTCGTATCGAGGAGAAGAGATTCACGTCGGGTTCACCATTTTTCTGTTTCGGTGCGGATGTGCGTCGGGTTACGCTGTTCCGCCAGGACGCGTTCGCGCGTGCACCCGTCAACCCGAGGGGATGGGCGCGCGGCTTGTGGTCCCGCAGTCCCGCTTTCCAAGGGCGGGCGGCATCCGTCCCTTATTCAGGGGCGTCTGCTCCTTGATCGAAACCGGGATGATGGGATGTCGGCTTCTCCTTCCTTGGACGTCTCCTCGGAACTTGTCGCCTAATCCGGGTCTCCCTCATAGACTTAAGAATGTTCGTGAATCTCGTTCCCGGCGCCATATCTTCATGGACACCGGTTAATTACGCTGCTTCCGCCCGGACGTTCCAAGGAGTCTGGGCGGGGCAGCAACCTGCGGTGAGAAGGCCGGGTGGCTCTGGGTGCTGGGGGCGTGTCGTAACACTGCGGCTCTGCACGTCTGTCTTCCGTCCCTAATAGGGCTTCTCGAAGGCACGATGGCCTGAGGCATCCCGTACTAGGTGCGGGGAACTGTGTCACCTGAGGTTTTCCTCAGCTTCCCGTGTTTAACACGGGGTATGCCGCGAGTTTAACGTCCAGCGGGGACGGCATCGGACCGATCAACACGAAAAGTGGATCAGATGACGGAACCCCTTGCGGGGAACCTCCGACGCTGGGGCCAGCACATGGGCGGCTTCCCAAGTAACGTGGAGTGGAGTGAAGTGGCATGACCCCACCGGGATGTGGCGGCCCGGGTAAGGATCAGGATGGATGATGGAGTAAAGAGCTTGGACCCCAGGGGGGCTTCCTACGTACCGCGCGTTAACACGGATCAAAGTCAACGTAGTTCGGGCATACAGTTTAACGTCATGCTGGACGTCGGCAGGCCGACTCACGAAGAGGTCGAGGCCGCCGGGCGGAGGATTGAACCGAACCACCTCGCACGGAGGGGGATGGAACGGCCGGGTGGATCACAGTTTCACGTCATGCTGGACGATAAAAGGGGAAATGGAAAAGGGGGGCTGTGGGGAGGCACCGTGGAGATACACACGGGCAGCCTCCCACAGGGGCGGATTCATAGGTGAATCAACGCAAGCGTGAACCCTGGAGGGGTCCACTGATGGACGAACGGACGTAAATACGACCGGAACGACCAGGTGGTGGGCTTGGGCCTCAGGGAGGCTTCCTACGTACCCTGTATAGAAGACAGGGATCAAAGTCCACGTAGTTCATTCTGTCAGGACTTACGCACTTGGGGCAGCCCGGATACTGCAAAACTCAGTTGGAAGGGACTTGGACCGAAAGCAAAAGACACCTCGATCCCAGTCAGACCCTCTACTGGCTTCGGCAGTGGGGAGGTGCAATGGAGATACACATGTGCAGCCTCCCACGAGAAACTAGGGGTTTGTAATACCCTGCCCCCGTAGGGAAAAGCCACTCCCATTAAATCGTCCCAAAAGGGGGACAATCCCGACATCCCTGCAGAGACGAGCGGGTGGGGGCCACGTCCAAACCGAGGGAGACCCTGCGTGCGGAGCACGGGATCAGGTTGCGGACGGTTTAGCGTCTTGCCAGACGAAGTACAGTTTAACGTCATGTGTTGAGGACGAGGCACTTGGCAGTTTAACGTCTTGCAGCACGGACGATGGGGGCTAGGCAGTTTAACGTCGTGCAGCTTGGACGGGTGTGCAGTTTAACGTCATGCTGGGCATAGGTTGCCGGACGAAGCACTTGGCAGTTTAACGTCTTGCAGCGCGGACGATGTACAGTTTAACGTCGTGCAGGACGTATATGCAGTTTAACGTCATGCTGGACGAGTATGCAGTTTAACGTCATGCTGGACATAGGTGCGTGTCACTTCGCGCAAGCCTGGAGGGCCGCACGGGAAGACAACGCACGGTGCGGGCACCCGGGATGAGAATCATCGGGTGCCACACAGGCGGGTACCCTTAGGAGGTCAACGGGGGCGACCCTGGCAGATTGCGCGCAAAAAGGAAGCTTTGCGCGCAATACTGCGGGCCGGCGCGCAATCGGGACGGCTGGCGCGCAATTGGGCCAGCGCCTTGCGCGCGGATGCTTCAGATTGCTCACACCGGGCTTCGGATAGCGCGCGGGGGCAACGGCTCATTCTTTAACGAATGGCCACTTGAAAGAAGGGGGGGTGCGCGCAATCAGGCCGGATTGCGCGCACCCCGGGGGCAATTGCGCGCAAGCGGGTTCTTTTGCGCGCAAAGGCCTTAGGGTGAGTTTTTATTCAAATGAACGGAGCCAGCGGGGATTGCGCGCGAAGGCGGACCCCGAGGCTTTCTTGCGCGAAAGAAAGGAGGTTACCTGAAGTTCGTCATTGCGCGCGGAAGGGGTTGAATTGCGCGCACGGGAGACGTTTCGACTTCCAGCAACCTTTGAAACGTTGGGGGTCGCCTTGTATTTATAGGCAACCCCGGGCGCGGAATCCAGGGTGCGAGCGCGAAATTCTTCTCGCGGGCGCGGAATCGGGCGCGGCGCGTAAGGGAGGCGCGCGGACCCGCGGCGCGCAGAATTGCGCGCCGAGCCGGCGCATTGCGCGCATCCCGGGGGTTTTCCGCGCGGGACATCACCTTTGCGCGCGTGCCTCTGAAATTCCGCGCAAGGCCTCCGGGCCCTCCGAAACATCCTTCCGACTCCAAATATGACCTCGCTTTCCGCATCCGGAGCTTCGTTTGGGAGCAACGGACTTTTCCGGCGTCTACAAACACACTTTAGAATATGGTGAATAAATAAAAGGATTCCTAGCCAGATAAACTCCTCCATGCTATATGGGCCTACCGTATCACCACACGTACTGCTAAAAACGAAACTCTGTAATCATTGGTGTATGGGACTGAGGAATTATTTCCCATATATGTCCAGTTACCCTCTCTTAGAATAGCCATTTATAGAAAAAAAAATTAATGATGAGAAATCAAAAAAGTGTTTGAATGATCTGGAACATATCAATTAGAAAATGTTGCATACATTGCACAATCATGAATTCCATCAGAATCAGATTGCACGAGCCTTCAATAAAAATTTTAGACTCAATTAATTAATCAATGTAGAATTGGGGTTGGGTCTTAGAACCCCAATATAATAGGGAAGAATCCTCCAAATATAGAAACCAAATGAGAATGGCCTTATATCATACATAAGGTCTTTCAAAATGGATTCAAATCATTTTCCACAATGGATGGGTAACATTCCACACACCCAACCAATGCGTGATATATAAAGAAATAATATTCATAACTATCATAATGAATAATTTTTTTGATGAACAAATTTAAACTTCATATTTTCTCACATCATGAAAACATGAATTTAAAAATTATAGTGTTTTCCTAGTTATATGATGATAAAATACACAAATTCATCCCAATCGTATGATGTTAAAATACACATGCACATCCTGACCACATGAATCTAAAATATATGGTCCACTTCCTTACCATATAAATTTAAAACTAAATTAATCCCACAATGGATCATCTTTATTGATATTAGGTTACCCAAGTCCTAGAAGTTGGACTTTAAACTACAATGTTTCACACATCCTAACTACATGATGTTAAACTGTATGAAACAAGATCTTACTATACGAAATTATCCCAGATGAAATATTTTCTCACTACATGATGCTCAACTGATTGTGATGAATGATATCACTAATGGATCACTAAACATGAGATAGATCTGTGTGGATGAGGGGTGAAATTCCCCCATCCCCGTGTGAGATTCAACTCCACATAGGGTGTCTATCCTTCTATGTTCTAAGTGTGGATTGACTTCTACTATCAAATGATATGTAGTGATGTATGAAAATATATTTATATGGATAACCATAGTGTTACTTACCCTTCATGTCAGGTGACCCTTGTCCTCTCTACATGATATTAAAATGCACAACTAATGTCCTATACACATGAAACTGAACTGAACTGATCCCAAGAACTTGGAGTGGATTGATTCCTACCATCTTAGGAATTCTAGTGACACTAAAATAATCATTCTAGAGTCTAAAAAAAATATTTTTCCTATTTCATGTTGATTCACCCACGCCATTACCATAAAAAGTTAAACTACCCAGCTGATGTCCTTTCCTAAAAAAATTAAACAACATGGTTTTTAAAAACTATGTACTACTTGATTATCATAACAGTAATATACATAGGGATTCCCTAATCTTATATCATGGTTCATCCACCATTATATCAATTAATAAGGACTTTTACCCACCTTCCTGAGGAATATCCTCCATACAAGAAAGTTTCTGTAATCCTTATGAGCCTCTACAACACCACACCAGAACTCAACACCCTATGGTGTTTTAGGTCATTCCTTGCATGTATGCACCATATTCCATGATCAAAAATCAATTCATGGAAGTAATAAATTAAATTTCATGCCATCCTATGATATGATATAAAAGGATCCAAAATATAGTGATTAAAGTTCTAAGCTAAAATACCCTAAACTACAATTATATAATGTCTAAGATAAAAGACCCTAAAACACATCAATAGAAGGTCCCATCCAAAAAAATCTAAACTAAAATGAAATAAGGAATGATCTAAAAGACCCTAAACTGTAATGAAAAAAGTTCCGAGCTCAATAAACCTAAAATATATTAATAGAAATTTTGAGCTGAAATAACCTAAAATGCAATGATAGAAGGTCTGATATAAATGACCCTAAACTATGACACCACAACAATTTATTCCACAAGAATTAAATATATTATAATGTCCACCATATGGTCATGGAAAAAATAAATTTACACACACCAATAATATCATATTAATCAAAATATATAGATATCTCACTCTAGAACATATATTTAACACAATTATCCTCTTGTAAAATAGGTAATATCAAGATAATCGGAACAAATAAATCAATGAGGAACCTGATGATTGATGGGAATTCATGATCGCTTCTCAAGAAGAATATATTATGATTTAAATATTCAGATCTTGACATTCATGTTTGCATGATATTATCCAATGGATGGGTATTGTTGGAGATTCATATAACATTGAATCAGTGAAATGCCATGCACACCATGAATGAAAGAAAAACTAGACAAAAAATGAAAGGATTATAAAATCCATTCATTGATAGCATGAAATAGGAGGAACCTCAATATTTCAGAGTCTCTCCATAAATATCGTTAAAATAAGAATTCATAACAAATATCATACTAAAATAAATTTTGATCAGTTGACTTAGCCAATTTGAAAAGAGTCTAGTGGGAAGAGTTAATTGAATATTGAAGTAGCACTCACCCCACCTATTCTTCTTGTTCCATTGGATATAAAGTCCAGGCTAATGTAGTCATCTCCTCAACCTTTTTTGAGTGGTTTCCAATGAATATGATGATTATAAGAGGACACAACTCATGTGAAATATTATTTTCTCATATCTTAATAACTTCATGGTGCATGTATCCATCTTGGATTTCCAATCAAATATAAAATAGTGAATCTATTCCAATTCCTACAAGGCCAAATTTATATTTTCAGTAAGGGGAAACTCATCTTTAAGTATTTGAAATTCCCTATCATTGGTGGGAAAATCATTCTGGGTCAGGATAATTTTTTACATTATTTCATTCAGTGGTTGGTGATTAAAGAAATCCATCCCCATGTGATCAAATAGCTGATGAAGGCATTTCTATTGGCCAGAAAATGTTTCCTGTTGATTATTAGTAATTAAGGCATGAATCTACATCCAGATTATCCTATGTTCTGTTTTATCTTCAATGGATGATGAGGAATAAGTAGATGAAGTCCCATATATTATCTCTTAATAGTGGAATCACTCATTCCTTTTTCTATGGGGATGTGTTCCTTTACAGATTTTGTACTGCTATCAGGATGGTCATCTCTAAAAAGAGGGAACTTCCTCGAAGTCTCAACCATTCCCTGAATGAGCTCCCACATTATTACAGATAGAGTGGTTGATGAGGAAAAATGTTTTTTCCAAATTAATAACCAGTCATATTAGTACACCATCCAAGTAGGATTATACCCATTTATAGGAATAATCTTGATGAATGAGAGTTAGAGAATTTGTAGAAGGAAAAATTATATCAATATCAATGTCTTAATGCGCCAACATTGTCAAAAACTAAATGATGATACTAGGTTGTCACTCTCTTTTCACACTTTCTGAAATAAGAGTGGATATCCTTTGGGTGCATTCAAAATTTCAAGAAAACTGATATGATGTATATGGCTTAGAAAAAATCAGATCATCCATCCTAGTGGAAGGAAACCCATATTTAAGGGATATCTTGTATGACCTTTCATCGAGAGTGCCACCACCATTATCAATGATTGGCCCTATCAGTGTAGGTTAAGGGGTGAAATCAAATATATTAGATTGGTTGAGCACACTGGTAACCTATTAAAGGTATAATGTCATGTTATGAACCCAAGATATGTTCAACAACATGGGATAAAATAAAGAACCATGGATACTGATGGTATTGTAGTATTCGTAGAAGTGAATATGCTCTCCTATCCAACCAAATAAAAACTGGAAATGGCCACATATCCTTGAGGGGATTCTACCCTACTGAATGTGTCCCAAAATATGTTATATTCATATAATATTAAGTACTGATAGGTTGAGGTATCATTCCTATACTAGAAATGCTTCCATTACCAGTGTAATGACCCAGATTTTGGAGTGCACATCCCTAGATCGGAAAAGACACCCACTCAAAAAAATGGGCTTAAAGCCCACTAACCTAACGTTTAGTGCTATCTTTGGTTCACTTGGAATAACCATGAGGTATGATCCACTGTATCCAAAATAGGCCAGTATGAATTAACACTATCTTGAACCTCTTTGAAAGGGAACTTATTGGGGGTGTATCATAGTTTTCCTAACTCCACTACCATAAATGAAAATATTGATAGAGTCTATTAAAGAGATGGGAAAGTACACAGTCATATCCTTTCTTATATTTGCCTTCACAATGTTGCTATTTTTACTCAACATGACTAGAATCTATGAAGGTCCATCCCAAACATCTATGACCAAAATAAACTCATCATACAGCTCTCCAAGAGGGAGTATCCCACCTTGCGGATAGATATCCAGAAGGTTGATTCCTACCTCACCATGGGATAGATGAAATGAGTTGGTTCTCGGGCCCCAATGAATAACCATTTCACTGATAAGATCATTTTGATGATAAATAATAAATTGTAAAATTAATACTACTTCATATATATGGAAAACATAAACTAAAATAACTATCCTTTAATAGCACTAGAAATGGATTTTATCATCACTAGAAAAGCGTTGACTACTTGAGAAATGTTAAAATCTTGAGATGTTTATCAGCACTCAAATAGTGCTGATAAAGTGTAAATTTATCAGTGCTAACAAAAGAGATGATAAATAGGACAATTGTCTATACTTTTAAAATCACTTATTAAGGTCCCATTTTTCAGCGTTTTTAGCGCCACTAATGGTATCCTTTATCAATGCTTTTAAAATCCCTAATACAATGTACTGCTATATCACACTATAGTACAGAACCAAAAACACACCAGAAACACACCAAAATTTTATAGGAGTTAAATAACTACATGGGATATATGATTTCATGTAGTTTTCATTCCTTCTAATAGGATCCGTTTCTAAATAATGTCATACACTTAATTAGATTATGACTAATAATTTATAATGTTTAACTAGAAAAAACCTTAACATAAATTGAAAATTTTATTGCATGTCTAATTTCAAAATCACAAGCATGGTTTCTTTGAGGAAATATTTAAATATAAATGTTTCATAATTACATATAAAGAATATGTGAATTATCCTACCCATACCCCATTAGTGTCAAACTAGGTTCATAGTAAGGCCCATTTTTGTGTACTGGGTTACCCCGAGTCAAGACCAAAATACCTTATCAGAGTTCCTAATCCTAGGTATATCTGCCCCAAAACCATGCCCACTTGTAGTATCAAGAAATCGATATATTTTCTAAGAAGATAGACATAATATATTCCTTACCAAAATTTTTGGTTATTATTGTATTCTTATCCTCAATTTCTACCTTAGGTATTTGTTTCCAATTCGATGTTTTCAATATCTACATTCCAAGGTTTTTAATAAACATATTTTAATGCCAACTGTATATACCCAAACCCCAGTTTCCTAGATTAAGTGCCTTATATTAATATATTGGAATGTTTATAATATTGTTTTATCCTAAAGTAATGAATAGTTTAGTAGTTTTGGAAAACAATATACAAACATGAGTTCAAACTTACAACTTGAAAAGATATACATAATAATAATTCCACTGCAAAAAGCTATGAATCCAATATTATCCCTCCAACTCATTCATAATATTCATCTTTAAAACCCGAGGAAAATAAAACATAATAAAGGGTGATATTATATTTTTAGTAATGGTAAGTAATACAGTAGAATTTATCATTAAAACAAACTCTAGCCATGGTTAACAACTAAAACCACAAGCCTTTAAAAATTTACTTGATCATAATATGGAAGGAATGAAAAATGATTAAATAAGTCCATAGAAATGATCATAATAGAATGAAACATAAAATTTTATCTTCTAATAATCGAATAAAAACATGGTTTATCAATTTCTAATACCATAATGAAGGAATTCATAATACCGGACAACTAGAACATATTGTCAAGGCCTCGGCCAAGATATCTAAAATTACTATGGTATAGCCTTGATCAAAACACTATTCTATTTTGTCTCTCGAGACCTACATATGAATCGAGGGGCTTTAGTTGGCCCCAAACACCACTTTTTAAGTCCAACTAATTCATCATATGGAATGGGTTAAACATAAACAACATGACCATACAAAATAACTTTCCCCAATCTGAACACATAAACACTAACCATTCTGATTAGTATAGTGAATGCTCTCAAGATAGAAAATCCATAGCCAAACAGATCATAAACCATTTAATACAATGTGATATATGATAAATATATTATATTAGCCACAATAAGACAAAAAATTCAATATATGTACTGAATTTGAAAAAAATACCCTAATAAAGTTATGGAGGGATTTTTGAAAGAAATACACTTTTACTTTGAAAAGAAGAGTTATTTTGGAAAAATATATGCATAAAATCAAAAATTAACTATGTTAGTTTTTCCATGATGAAATGATTTTTTTAATAATTTTGGTGTCTTAAAATAGATTATATATTTGCACTTAAAAATATCTATGAATTTTAGAACATCCCTTGAATCAGGCTTATTTATTAGGATGAATTGAGAATTTTTTTATAAAACCTTTAAATCTACATAAAATAATGAAGGATTCTGATTGGTACATATATATAAAAAATTGAAACAGAATTTATGAGTATTATTCAAGAATAATTAATAATTTAACAGGTATTAAGAGAGAAAAAGAGTCACATGAAATAAAATGGTTGTTGGGTTAGAAAATCCTAACCTTATGCCCAAATGTGTTTTGCACTTGACCTTAAAATCCTAGATAATCAAATTAAATCCATTAATTAACTATTTCAGAACCATATATATATATATATATATTCATTTTATCTAGAATAATTTTATTAAGAACATTTTTTTCCTTATTGATAAGTTATAAGATTGAATTCTATCGTTCTAGAGTGTTCTTTCTTTGACTTCATGATCGGTTCGCTTGATTATAAGTACAAGAATTCATGTGGAATAATTGTAATTATACATAATTGTAATTACAAGTAATTAATAAAAAAATATTTATAAATATTTATTTATATTAATTATTTATTTATTATTAGAATGAATCATTATATAATACATTTAATGATAATGGTTAAGATTTTAATGGCATATATTGATCATAATGAACTAATTTTGTTTTATCATTTTGTATTATGTAAATATATTAAATCCAAAAAAGGGATATATTATACCTTTTAAAATCATTATTTTCCATTAAAATGGTTTCATGAATATCCTTTAAGGGGAATTTTATGAAAGAAACTTTTTTGTCCATGAAGGATGTAAATCAGCCCCTCCCAGACGATGATTTCATTTTTAAAATAAAAGAGAGAGAGAGAGAGAGATAGTGTTTTGAGGAAGGATATTCCAATAAAATGATTTAATTATAGTATATAATTGATACTAGAGTTATAATGATCATTTGGATAAATTAATTTTTGAGAATATAACATATTAAAGGATCTTGTAATGAAAAAAAGAAGTGGATTTTACCTCTTGAATACACCTCCATGATAATCTCTTTAAGGGAAGGTGTTTTGGTCTTTGGAAAGACCATGATCTCCTATAAGTGGGTAGGGACTAGGGAATCGTATTATTATGAACTTAGTAAAGGATGAAATTTAGAGAGTTGTGAGAGGAATAGGGGGTGAGGGGTGGTATTTATTGTAGTAGAGAGGAGGGTTTTTCATTATTTTTCTCATTATTTTATTATTTTGGATCACAACGATGAATAGTATTGATTAGTGTGACTGAAATAGTAATAGGTTGATGTTAGTAATATAAAATTACCACTTACATCATCCATTATTCAAGAATGATGTAGAACTTCATTTAGTTAGCATATTTCGTAAATGATTGAATTTTACTATTCACAACAATTCAAGTATTTAAGAAAACCAAAAAAATACACCATAACCATTTATCAACATGTTGAATTAAAAATTGGCTAAATTTAATCAAAATAATTATCTAAGTATTTGAAATTTAATTTTTAAATAAAATATTCATTTACTTGAAAAATGCAGATTTAAAATTTAAAACTGATTTTGTAATCCTTTCAAAAATTAGATTATGTCTTATATAATTATACTAAAATCATAAGAAAAAAAAATATTTATTTAGGAATACATTTAATGATAATTAATTCTATTTTAAATCAATTTATTAAATTATAATTATAATTAAATAATTATTAATCACAAAAATACCAACACTTAGTTATTAATTTTTAAAATATTCACTCTCATTTATATGGTGCCTAAATTTTATTTATACTTAAATGGGTAAGGTTTCTATTAATAAGGGTATATTAATATTTATATGTGTCATTTTACTATTCATAAAAATGTATGTTGATCTTATTAGACTCTAAATATCTTACTAATCTTAACCGTGTATGTCAGTTTTTCGAAATTCAAAACAAATAGGTAGAATAATTATGTTTTACGACTTGGGGATTATAACAATGTGTTGTTTCACAAAGAATGATTGTTTCATAAATTACATTATATATTAAATTTATTTGTAAAACAATAGGGTGTTACATTTCCCCCCCTACAAAAATCTCATCCTTAAAATTTCCAAAATGTTACCTCATAAAAAGATTTGGGTAGGTATTCATCATAAGTTCCTTAAGCTTCCACATTGCCTCTTCAATTTTATGATATTTTCAATATACCATTTCTATCCAAATTGTGAAATTATTGAACACCTATTCTTAAGTTACTAGAATTTAGATAGGCTCTTCATAGTAAGATATGTTAGGTTCTAATTCTATACCATCATACATAAGTACATGTGTTAGGTATGGAATGTACTTTCTTAACAATGAGACATATAACACATTGTGTACCTTAGAAAGGATAGGTGACGTTGCCAAAAAATAATCCACAACTAGAATTCTCCAAAGAATTTTAAAAGGACCAATTTACATGGGGATTTATTTACCTTTCTTCCAAAATCTTATAACACCCTTCTATGGAGATATTTTTAAGAAAACATGATATCCCACTTGAAATTCAAAATCCATATTTTTTTTATCAACATAACTACTTTTCCTATATTTAGATTCTTTAATATGTGGTTTAATAGTATTTACCATTGATTTTTTTTCCTCCACAAGCTATGGGCCCACAAGATTCCTTTCACAAACATCATCCCAACATGTAAGTTTATGACATCTCTTTCTATACAATGCTTCATACGGTGAATTTTGAAAACATGAATGGAATATATTGTTGTTGTAAAACTCCACTATAGGTAAATAATGATCCCATAAACCTTGAAGATCAAGTGAACATGATATAAAAATGTATTCTAATGTTTGGATCATCAATTATGATATCCCGTCTGTTTGTGGGTGATAAGTAGTACTCAAAAAAGTTCAATATCCAATTATTTTTGAAGAAATTTATAGATTTTTGATGTGAATCATGGTTAAGTATTAGACACAATTGAGAGTGGTTCTCCCTAAAGTCTCACAATGTCATTGATATAGATATGTGAATGGTGATCCAGTGGAAAATATTTTCTTATTGTGAGGAAATGTGCAGATTTCGTAAGTTGATAAACAATAACCCATATTGCATCATTATTTCTTAGAGTTGTGGGTAATCCTGTGAAAAAATTATTGGTTATGTCATCCCATTTCTATATAATAATTTGTATGGGTTCCATGAATCCTCTAGGATGTTTTCGTTTTTTCTTCACGTGTTGATAGTCTAATCATCTTGATACAAAATTTGTGATTTCATACTTCATGTTCTCCCACAAAAAATGTTCCTTCAAATCTCTATACATTTTAGTGGTACAATGGTGTATAGAGTGATTTGAGATATGGGAATCATCTAATAATCTTTTTTCATATTGGGTATATAGGGAACACATATCATATTGCAAAATTTCATAATTCCATCCTCACATAAAAAATATTTCAAGTGCCCATCATTCACACCATTAATTTTGTTTTGAATTTTATCATAAACAGATTGAGAATTTTTAATAATCATTAATAAATATAGTCAAGAAGCTAAATGAAAAATTAAGTATGTTTCACATTCATTGATAATTCCCAAATCCAACTTTACTAGATCCAAGAAGAAAGGATCTTTCTCAATTCTCATTTTGTTTAGAACTCCATGATCCTTCCTGCTTAATGCATAAGTTACCTTATTTTCCTTTACTATGTGGAAGTGTATGGAAAAATCATAATCTTTGAGTAGATAAATCCATCTCCCTTTCCTCATGTTGATTTTTTTCAATGAGAATATATATTTTAAACTCTTTTGATCCATATATATATATATATATCACATCTTTCTCTAATAGAGATGGTGGCACTATATCTTTAGAGCAAGTATTAAAAATGTTAACTCAGGATCATATGTTGTATAGTTATATTCATGAATTTTTAACTTCCTTGATGCACAGATAATAACTCTATCATTCTGTATAAGGACACATCCAAGCCATTTTTTGATGCATCACTATAAATAAAAAATCCACCATTTCCCAATAGTAGAGTCAATATTGGAGCATTCACTAACATCTTCTCAATTATTCAAAAAATTAATCAAATTTTTTTTATCCATATGAATTTATCCCATTTGTGAGTGATCTTGGTTAATGGGTTAGCTAATTGGGAAAATTTCTAAAGAAAATGACGATAATAACGTGCTAAATCAATAAAACTTTGTACCTCAGATATGATCGTTGTAGTAGGCCATTTTTGAAATGACATTTTCTTTGTGGGATAAAATTAGATTCTATCCTTAGAGACAAAATGGGAAAGAAAAGAAACTATTTGATGAAAAAAATTACACTTTATAAAATTCCCATATAACTCATTTCTTTTTAGAGTAATCAGAATATTTCACAAGTGATTCTCGTGATTTTCATAGATTTTAGAGTATATGAAGATATCATCAATGAAAACCACAAAATATTCATCAAGGTATTCCTTGAAAACTCTATTAATTAGATCCTTGAAAAAAATAGTGCAATAGTCATTCTAAAAGGTATTATTGTAAACTTGTTATTCCTATACTTGGTTATAAATGATGTATTTGGAATATCTTCTATCCTCACAAACATCTCATGATATCCAGATCAAAGGTCAATCATTGAAAAATATTTGGCTTTGTAAATTTGATCAAACAAATTATCAATGAGAGGAAGAGGATAATTGTTCTTTATCGTAATAACATTGATCTCTCAGTGGTTAATGAGAATCCCTATAGATCCATATTTCTTATTTAAAAAAAGAAGAGGATCTCCCCAATAATAAACACTAGGTTGGATAAATCATATACCACTAAAATCCTCTAGTTTTTTCTTCAGTTATACTACTTGCACTCTGGCCATTCTATAAGGGTTCTTTGATATATTCATTTCACCATTAATTAAATCAATAGAAAACTCAATTTCTCACTCCATAGGATGTCCATGTAAATCCTATAGAAATAAATCAACATATTCTTTCAAAAAGGTACATCTGAAATTTGAATATTTCTTTCCTCGCCCATAAATATTGTTTTATCTTGCTCCACAAGAATCGTATTTAGTAGAGCTACCATGGGTGGATCTAGATTAAAATAAAAAGAGTAGTTTTCTACTCTAAAGATAGGGGATTATACATCATTATATAAAATTGTAACTTCCTTCTTATAATAATAGATTTTTTTCATCATAATATTAAAGCCAATTCATACCAAGAATTATATCATAGTCAATAATGGGAATGATGATAAGGTTAGAAACAGAATAACATTTATGTGTCATAAGGGGGACTGATCGCCACATATGTTTTACAATGATACATCCCTTAAGATTTTTTACTAACTACCCCTTTATTTGATCAAATTGGAAATGAATAATTTTAATGGAAAAAATGGAAGATATTAACGAATGTGATGATCCATGATTATATAATGCATTGTCAAGTTTGAGTAAATAATTATAGTACCCTCTACTGAACAATTATGAACTTAGAACTCTATATTTGTGATATTATAAGCTTGGAATTTCTCCCTTAGCCATCTTAGGGTAATGTTTCCTTGATACATTGGAAAATCATTAGCATAATGTCCCATCTATTTACAATTGTATCATTGAACATTGGTATCTTCATTCATTCTCATTAAATCATGATATTGGTGGCCACTTTCTTTACATTTTTAATAGACTAGTTTTCCTTTTAAGCAATCTCCGAGGTGTTTCTTTATACAAGTATCACATGTTAGAAAGCTCGCCTTTTATTATTCCATTTATATATTCCTTCCTCAACCACCCCATTCGTCTCTTTCTTTCCTTGAAAATCATAACTCATAGATAATTATTTATTTATCTTGATTTCACAAGATACTATATCTTTGTATGATGAGATTGTATTGGAAACCATTTCCCTTCAGAGGAATGGTTTTAAACCATCAAGGAATCGATCAATCTTTCTCCTAAGATTGTGTATGTAGTCCATGGCATGCCTCTCTAGCCTTGAAAAATTGGATTTATAATTTAAAACATTTTAATCCTCTTTTTGTTTCAAACTAAAGAATTTCCTCTCCATATCTACTCACTATTCTCGAGGAAAATATTTCTTAAAAGTATTTCCTTAATTTCCCTCTATTCCATTTTATGTATTTCTTCCTACTCCTTCGTTTTTCGACATAGTGACAACCACTAATCTGCATCTCCCTATAGATGATAAACTATCATGATTACCTTATCCATTTCATTACAACCCAAAGTATGAAATATCTTCTCTAAGGAACTTATCCATTAATCAGATATGAATTGGTATGTAGTACCCTTTAATGATGGAGGTTGTTGTCACATAAAGAGGTCTAACATTGTTAATCCACAATGTGGAATAGGATTCTCGATATGGGTAAGGATATTATTCATATCCAAAGTCAGTTTTCCCAGTATTGTTATAAGTTTCTCAGTACCAGTCGCATATTAAGAACCAACATCATTATTTTTCATAGGGGGTAAATCCCTGCATGGGATATATGTGTTCATTCAGTTTCTATTCCTTCAACTAGGCAGCATTTCTAAATAATATCGCACTCTAAATTATATTATGAATCATAATTCATAATGTAGAATTGGAAAAACACTTAACATAAATTGAAATTTTATGCATTCATAATTTCATAAACATAATCATGGATTATTTGAATAAATATTTAAATTTATATAAATTATAATAGTATGTAATGAACATGTAAATTATCATAATCATATCCTCATGAAATGTCAAACCAGGTGTGTTTTAAGTCCCGTTGTCATGTACTAGGTTTCCAAGAGTAAATCCAGGAACTTATTTTCAGAGTTGTTACTCCTAGGTACATCTGTTCCAGAACTATGTCCACTTATAGTAACCAGACAGTGATGTATTTTCTTATAATATCCACATAATATCTTCTTTACCAAAATTTTACGATGTTCTTGTATGCTTATACTCAAAGTATACATTATGGATTTGTTCCTAAATATACTTTTTCTATATCTAGTTTCCATGATTTATACTAAACATCCTTTGATACAAACTATAAAGACCCAGACCCCAATTTCCTATATTTGGTTCCATATATTAATATATTGGAATGAATATAAAAAATTATTATCCTAAAGGTACGAATTTTTTTTATGTTTTGGAAAAAAAGATACAAACATAAGTTAATCATTACAAAATGAGATGATATACATAATAAAAATTCCATTAGAAACATCTACGACTCCTAGATTATCTCTCTAAGTTATTCATAATATTTATCTTTATAAACTGGGGAAAATAAAACATATGAAAGGGGTGATATTATATTCTCAATAAGGGTAAGTAATAAATTTGAAGTTATCATAAAAATAAACACTAGTCATAGTGAACAACTAAAAAAATACCTTTAAAAATATACCTTAGAATGATATGGATGTAATGAAATATGATTAAATAAGTCCATATAAATGACCATAAGGTAATGAAACATAAAAATTTGTATTTTACTAGTTTAATAGTCACATGGTTTATCTATTTCTAATACCATAATGAAGGAATTAATAATGTCTGACATCTAAAACATATTTTCAAGGCTTTGACCAAGACGTATGAAAATACTAGGGTAAGGCCTCTACCAAAACACAAATCTATTTTGTCTAATGAGAGATATAGATGCCTAGAGGGGATATAGTTGGCCCCACCCATCAGGTTCTAATTCCAATTCATTCATCAAATGAAAGTTGCTGAAAATAAACCACATGAACATATGAAATAACTTTCCCCAAAATAAACACATAAACAATAACCATTTTGAGTAGTATGGGGAATTGTATCAAGATAGCACATCCATAGTAAAATTGATAATAAACCATTTAATATAATATTTCAGATGATTTACATAAGATATTAACCTCAATAAGTCCAAAACATTAATGGAGGTGTTGAATTAGAAAAAAATAATCTAATAAAGTCATCAAGGAATTTTAGAGAGAAATACACTTTTACTTTTTAAAAGAATAGTTATTTTGGGAAAATAATTTAATAAAACCATAAATGAACTAAGTAATTGTTTAGATGATTAAATGAGTGGTATTAGATAAATAATTTTCCCTTGAAATATATTATATATTGAACTTGAAAATAAGTAATAATTTGGGATGTTCCCTTGAAACGAGGTCTTGTTTATCAGGAAGAATTGAGAAATATGTTTATAAAACATTTATATCCCCATAAATTAAAGAATTATTTTGATTTGTAAACATATATTTAACATTAAAATAGGATTTATGGGGATTAAATAAAAATAATTAATATCTTGATTGGGATTTATAAAGATAAAGAGTATCCCAAAATAAAATGGAGGTTCGAGTAGAAAACCCTTACCTTATGTCTGAGTGTGTTCTGCACTTGACCTTAACGTCCTAGATAATAAAATTAAATCAATTTATTAACTAATTCAAGAAACCTTGTAAATTTATTTTATCTATTATAATTTTATGAAGTTCACTTATTTCCTTATTTATGAGTTATAATATTGAATTCTATTTTTCTAGAGTGTTCATTCTTTGATTTCATGACTGGTTTTCTTAATGATATGTAATAAAATTAATGTGGAATAGATATAATTGAAAAAAATGCATGTTATTAATGAAATATTATATGTTTAAGTGGATATATATATTACTTGGTTATATATTATGTGTATGAGTCATTAGATTATACATTTACTGATAATCATTCTGATTATTACGACGGGTATTGATCATAACAAAATCTATTTGTTTTATTATCTAGTATTATGTAAATATGTTAATACGAGAAGATAAAAAGTGTTATATTATAAATTTTAAAAATGTATAAACCTTTAAATTTTTTTCCTGAATATCCTTGAATAGGAATTTAAAGAATTAAAAGTCTATATCCATGATGCTTGTAAATCAGCACCTCCTAGACAATGATTTTGTTTATAGAATAAGAGAGAGAGAGAGATGGTAGTTTGAGGAAGGATATTCAGTTAACATAATATAATTCTAGTATCTGGATTATACTATATTAATCATGATAATTTTTAAAAAGTAGGTGGGGAGTGTATAATAACATAAAGAAACATGAAATGAATATAAAAGAAAAAGGAAGTGGATTTTACCTATTGATTACACCTCCTTGAGAATCTCTTTAAGGGAATGGATTTTGGTCTTTTTTAAAGACCAAGGTATCCTGGACTTGTGGAGGGACTAGGGATGAGTATTTGGAATAACATAGGAAATGATACAATCTTGATAGGTGTGATAGGAAGAGGGGATGAGGGGTGGTATTTATAGTGGAGGAGAGGAGGGGTTTCCATTATTTTAATAATTATTTTATTATTTTGGCTCAAGACTATTAATATTCTTGATTATTGTGATTAAAACTGTAATAATTGCATGTTAGTTCGAAAAAATGGACATTTAAATCATCCATGACTCAATCATGTTACAGAAATTCATATATTTAGCATATTTTGAAAATTATTGAATTTCACTATTCACCAAAAATTCAAGTATATTAGGAAAATGCAAAAAATTTAGAATAACCATTTTTTGATGGGTAGAATTAAAAAATGGAATCTATTTTGTCAGAAAAAATTTCTAAATATTTGAAATTTAATTTATAAATAAAATCATCTTTTAATTGAAAAATACAATTTTTAAATTTAAAACAGATTTTATTATTCATTCTAAAATTAACTAAGGTATCATAATATTACCCTAAAATCATAAGAAAACCAAATATTTTCTTAGAAATACATTTATTGAGAATAAGTTTTTTTAAATCAATATAATAATTTAAAATTCTAATTAAATATTCAGTACTCACAAAAATACCAACACTTTGTTATTAATTTTTAAAATATTCTCTCTCATTTATAAGGTGTATAAATTTTATATATATTTACATGGGTGAGGTTTATATTCATAAGGGTACATTACTATTCACAAGTGTCTAGTTACTATTCCCAAAAAATGTAAGGTGATCATATCAGACTCAAAATATCTTACCAATCGCAGCTATGTATGTCTGTTTTTTGAAATTCAAAACACAGAGGTGACAAAATTATGTTTAATGGCTAGGTTATTTTAAAAAAGTTTTGTTTCGTAGAGATTCAACGTTTCAAGCATTAAACTCTATATTAAATTTATTTTTGAAACCTTGGGGTGTTATAGTGGAACCCTAGTCTCGCAAAAACCTCTGGGCTCGCCATCCGAACATTGCAATTTCTCTAGGACATGTCGCCCCAATAAAATGGTAGAACAAATACATGTCATATGAGTCTTATTATTGAACTTGGGTATGTCAAATGGTTCTTATGACATATTACATACAAACCAGAAATACCATGATGTCCTTTAGATAAACCATCAATATCTTGTGATTTCATGTGGACATGTCAATTGACTTAAGTGATAACACTCTAACAAGTCATCCAGGGTATGTATCACCCTCTAAACAAGTCACAGTGACTGTTGAGACATTCTTCAAGTCTGTCATCTAGATTTTATAATGAAACTAGAGAAATTTATCTAGATCATGTGATGCCCTCAAAGTGTATCAGTTATCTTTCTCGTGTATACCATGGTAAGTCATGTGAATTATGCGACACCCTCCATGTATGTCAATCGAGTCTATGTGATGGATTCCAGGATAAACCTGTCAGGTCATGAGATGTGAACTAGACAAGTCAACCCTGGTCATGTGAGGACCTTCAAATATGTCATCCAGATTATGTGATGTCCCTTGGGCAAGTCAACTAGATAACATGATTTTCTCTAGAGATGTCTGGAATACATCATCTATCTTGTAAAGTAGACAATCAAGGCATGTCCAGCAAACAATCAACATTTGTATGGAAGGGATGAAAGAAAGGTCAAGCAAGCATCCTAAGAATTAATAACCATGTCTAGCCTCCATACAGGGAAATATTAGAGGGTAAGACCCATCTTAAATGAACTACAATGACTATAATTCCTTCTATAGATAAGATATATAGGATGAATTCTAAATTCATGAATCCTTAACAAACATCTAGTGGTATGTCACAACAAATTATTCTAACATCCACAAGTAGTGAGACTCATCAATTTCTATCCATTTTTTCTTTAATGATCATAGATCATGCTATATTAGGAAATTGAAATGATTATATAATTCATAAATTAAAACCTTAGTTTGTAAGCCCCAATCCAATGAACTATCATGACTTTTATTTCTTACATAACTCGAATATGTAGATAAACATCCTAAGGCCATTGATAAAATGGGCATCCACTTTAGTGTAAGTCCTTCCTTGTCTGACATTATGTCCATCAGGACTCAGTCTCTCCCAAAGGATGATGATCCTTCTTCATCCACCAACATATTGAGACATCACTAAACTATGATGACTTTGATTCCTACCACAACTATGATATATAGGACGTCTTCCAAATGCTCGATCCATATATTAAGAATCTAATGGGTTTTCCCATCATGTAATCCATGAATCCATATTAAATGAGGATAATCACTTGATATCCACTATTTCCCACACTAATAGTATCTCAGGTTGGTTTAGGGATTTGAAATGATCTTCTCATTGGTATAATAAATCTCCACTAGCTAGGGAAACCTCCGCGTGTAAACCCCAATCGGTGTGGTGGTACCCGTGGTTATCTGCCCTAGCATCAGTTCTAAGGGTGTGACAGAAAAAAGATAACTCATATTCCTTATTTAACTAATATACTTAGGACACAAAATTGAGGATCAAATTAAAAATATATTTCCTAAGTGTCAACATATATTTCCTTTTCATATGATAGCAAACAGAACGAGTGTAACGAACTACAATTTTTTGATTCCTATTATACAACATTAAATGCTGGACACCTCATAATGGATCAGTCTTATTCTTGAAATATTATTATCCTCTATTGATAAAAAAACATTAGTACTTTTGGTAATAGCTTTGAAACATATAAGCAGTTACCCACCAAATGAAAATGGATGAAGAACCTCAGATACATATAGATAGATTCACCACCAACACTCCTTCTCTTTACGTATATAGAGACTTAACCTATGATTATTTTGGTAGTTTAACTAGTCATGTATTAGGATTAGAAAGATATACTTGTACATATCTTAAATATATAAGATAATTTCATAGCAGGAAATGGTTCATATCAAAAGGGTGTGATGATCCCTACCTCATATCCTCTTGACTAATGTAATCTCCCAAGTTTCTTTGTGTGTGAAACCCCAAAGGAACAGTTGCCTTTGGAAAGAAGGTCCATACCCAGTTATGGATGTGGGTGATATTGGGAGTTTTTCTAGGGATAGACAAATTTTATTATTGAAATGAATGATTATAAAAGGACATTGAACCCTCACTACAATCAACCCAGTGGGTCTATCAATCCATGTATTTCTAATGAAAAAAGAATGGTGAATCAGATAAGAAATTATTTTACAGAGGCATCTCTTTCATAATATCAAAAGGATAGAATTAATTATTCTCAGTAGACCATTTTTATCCCATATCATTAGTGGTTCCTTATCCCCATGAAATGTAATGTAAGATAGTGTTGAAATCGCCGATTATTACATTACCGAAAAGAACCATATGGCTTATTACCACATGGTCGACTGTGATGATGTAGCTAATTGGTACATGAATAATGAGAACCACATAACATATTTATATGTAAATAATTATCATGATTTTGTTTATTTCTATATATTTTAAGTAAACCAAATATCCAAATGGGGTGAATTTTTTTTTTGATGTAGCTATTTTCATGAAAACATGGAAATGTCAGTTGTTTTTTAAGAAGTGATACATGAGGAATTTATTTATAATATAGATATTTTTATATAATAGAGAAAAATGATGGTTGATTATTTAGTATATTTAAATAAATATTATAATAGAAATTCAATTTTAATTTAATTAATGATAAATCATGAATTTGTTGACAAATATGAATGAAAAGATATGGTTATTGAAGATCATGGGGTATCAATAATTCAAATATGAAAAATCGACTAGGATATTTTTTTATAATTATTTTCTTGATGATTTATTTTTAATAAATATATGAATTAAGCATAGAAGAAAATATCATAAGTGATCATTGAGGGAACTCTCATACTTTGAGAATTTTATTGTGAGAAAAAGGATCAAGAAGAAGAGTTTGAGGGCCAAGGTTGCATTTTCTATGATCCACATATAATGAATCTCATTGTTGTAGGGGATTTGATTTAGTTATAAGAATGTTGGTGCAACTTAATTCAAGTATTTACCATAAGAGATTATATATTTCATACTATGGATGTTCATGGAAGAAAATATTTACCTTTTTTTATAGTGAAACCTTGTTTATTTGGTGATCTTCTTCATCTCGTATACATATTATTTTTAATTTAACATGAAGAAGTTTCATTAAGTATAACTCTTAACATGCATGGTGTGATGTTGATTTAATTATTATAATTGTAAATCACATGCGCTTATTGTGAATATATTCCATGGTTATGGTTGTTTACCAACAACAATAAGGATTAGGATTCCACAATCAATCCCATCCTTATAAAAATTATGTTTTCTTGTATTTTTTTCTTGTATGATTTTCTGAGGTTAGGATATTTCTATTTTAAGTGGATTAAGGTCTAAAATGTCACTATGTTTTATTTGTATTGAAATTAATTTAAAAAATCTTTCATTAATTGATTCAACCCCCCATTATCATTTGAGGAAACAAATCCCACCAAGAAATTAACACGTGACTTCCTATTCAATTCATCATCGAAAAAAATCCATTTTCCTGCTGTATATGAATTTCAAATTGAATATTCTGTAAGAATTACATCCACCATCACTTCCAATAATTAAAATTTCACCAGGGGAAGATATACCTCAATTTATTAGGATATGTGAAGAACAAATATTCATAGAAAACATAGATTCAAAAATTTCTAGATCATGGTTCACATAGTTATGTTAATGAAGTTACAACATCTGGGACACATAAAGATAAAAAATTTCTTATATATAAAATTTCAACATGAGACAAACCCCAAATTGTTATAATAAACAATAATGAGTACACTATTATTTGGAAAACAGAGTTACAATCACTAACTAACATCCCTTTTAAATACTCAAAAGATGATTGAAATTAGTTATTCCATGAAAAATAATTATCCTTAATAGATAAATATTTTAGTGGGGTCACAATCTAAGTGAAGTAGAGTATGAATCTCTTTTAGTATCCTATAATAACAAGGAATCATTAAAACTATACAATATTCTTGGGGTATCCAAGAAACAAACACTAGAATATTTATTGGATCAATGATTAAAAAATTATTAGTCACAAATATTCCTTATAAATAGACCTTAACTGGATAAATCATATACTTTGATAGCTTTACATGTAGATAATGACATAAAATAATCCTGAAGAAAGCATTCATATTCATTCCATGCTCATCCCCTAACTGAAAATACAAAATTACATCATCAATTAACACCACCATTAACTGATACAAAAATTCATGGAACCTAGATTTCAACAGTCCCCTAAACATGGTGGCAGTTTTCATGAAAACGAATGACATCAACATGACCTCATAATGCCCTTAAAGAAATTTGAAATTAGTCTTCAAAATATCTGTAGGTTTAAATAATATAAAATTATATCCTAGATACAAATAGATCTTCAAGAACCAACTATGTCCCTTAAACTGGTCGAAAATGTTGCTAATTCATGGGGGAGGATAATGGTTCATCACATTCACCTGATTCATGTGATTTTAATTGATACATATTCTCATACATCCATCTAACTTCTTCAAAAAAATCAAAGAACACCATGGTGAAAAAATGGATAAATAAATCCTTTGTATAGAATATCATTAGTATTAATCCACAACTCCGACAACCTAGGAGTTTCCATTGTATATGGAAACATAGATATCATAGAAACAACTGATGAAGAAATTATTCTAAAATTGATATCAGTATGAGGTAGTAGTTTTACAATATCTTAAGGAAACACATTAATTTTCTCTTCTAAAACCCTTACAAACACCACATGATGGACTTACAATTAAGTCACCATTAGATATTCAATGAATAAAAATAAGAGATTGATATTCCATTGATTAATCCGAGTTTCTATCTCATTGAAAAAAATCACATTATCTCTATCAGAATCATATAATACCACTCAAATTCAAAATAAATCGATGATAACATGCATCTAATACAACCACTCCATATAAGGAATGATTATATATATATGTATCTGTAAACATTAGAAATATCACCAAGAGTGATGCTTCCCTATAATCATCTTATGATATCTACACACATCATATATTCTAGATTAATCACATTTAATTGTACTAATTTCTTATTCGACTAGACTCCTATCCACATCAATTCTTGTAGGATATATTTTGGTTGATTAAATGATAGATTGGATTGATCTTGAATAAATGAAGAAATAAAACCACGTAGAATGTAAGAAGATAACACTTTGAATAGATATTGGATTTATTACTTATGGACACTCAAAATCATTAATCTATCAATGTTAAGATATATGACCTCTTTTACGGTGATGGTAATAACCTCCATAACCAAAATCTACTCTATATACATAAGGGGGATTTGAATCATGGGGATATACTTTACCTACCCCATTCATTCTCTATTGATTATATGTTAGATCACATTTCTTCTAATATTTTCTTGGTGGATATGAATCAAATGACTGAGTATAAAGATGGATTATATAATCACAGTAATTAGCAAAGATTGTTTTATAGTCACTCATTCGATTGATATAAACTACACATGAAAATAAAAAGACATATGATCATCTAGTAGTAGTCTCAGAACTGTTATCCCTAGTGAAATAGAATGAATATGGTTAGAACTAACTCCCCACTGTCTAAAGATTCAACAAACATAGAATATGTGGACCTCTTTCCATAACTATACTCTATAGAGAGTTTTGATTACTCCCCTACCATAATGATATCATATGAGACAATATCCTCACAATATCACCTTCATTTGAAAGACCATCATGATAATTAAAAAACACAAATAAGTTGAATTAGCACTAGATCTGTGGATAAAAAATATTTTCAGAATGATTATAACTATCCTCATCATCTAGTAAAATTTAAAAATAATAACGACTGATTTTTGTATAATGAATACTAAACTTCAACATTATAGATCCCTTATTAGATATTAAGAATATAATTCCAATAATATTCCTTCATGGATGATAAAATAATCATTCCATAGAACTACTCAGGAAACTTATCGAATGAAACCACCAACTCATATTGACAGTCAAGGAACAAAAGAAAACACTCTAAAGCTTCCCTATAGAGTGTGCTAACAACGAATAAAATCTGGCTCTCTCTCTAAGCCTTGATCAAGAAAAATAAAATATCCAGATCCTCCAACCAAACCTTAATTTATAGATCTAAAATGGATTTCTCATAGCTTATTAGGATTTCCAAATATAATCCTTAATGCATCTTCCTCCAAGAATCTTCATCATCAATGTCAACTCTTTGATGGTCTTCTGGCCTGTTGAACATAAATGGTATGAACATAATGGGGAAATCAACATGTATTCATAATATCAAAAGATAAAATCTATAGAGAGTCTATAAACCTATAATATATAATACATAAGATTAATAAACTTCATATCCATCCTAATTACCATGTTTTACCCAGTTCAGTCACATACAAAAACAATCCTGATGCATGATACTTACCTAGGTATTTTCACTATAAGATAAATTACATTGTTTATCTTTTATTGGAATCCTAAATTCCATGCATCAGATTATAGGGGAGTCTAAAATTCAAATTCATAGATGGTCAGCCTAGCTTATATAATGTGATATTTTGTAGTGATACCATTTACCTTCCAACCCATACAATCCTCACTATTTAATATCTCATAACCCAATCATATATCTCAACAAAAATATCTTATACCATTATTTAATGACCACCAATACACTAGAACCCCTCTTGGTCCAAAAATTCAAATAGGAGTGAACACCAAATCCCACCTCTAATAAGAAAAAGCTATGTGACTAGGATCGATGGTATAATACAAGAATAAATGAGAAACATGGACCTCTTAGATTAATACTAAGATATGAGTTAATATCCACTATTCAAATCAAATAAAATAATAAATATAAAATAAAAATTAATTTATTTAATTCCAATAAATAAAAAACAACTCAAAATACAAAGATCAATGACTTGGAAGTGACCAAGAACTCCAGTTTCCCATGAACCATCATTATGAGCTAATAAAACCAAACTCAATTACTGAGCGTCTCTTGAATAACTAAATTATATATATATGTATTGGGGTTACAATAAGTTTACAATTAGTAGGATCCACTACAAAACCTATGACAAAAATTTCAAATAATCATTCTAAATCCCACTAAATAAATAGAGGAAAACAACTCATTACATCAATCAAGCGAACACTATCCCAACAACACCAAGACTCTATCAATATGAAACACACAAAAATTGTTAACATAATATTATAATCATATATATTGATGCGAGTTACCCCACTTCCACTTACCCAATAGTTTTAAACTCTATCATTTTAACACTAATATTTCTATTCCTCTTTTCATTCAATAAATCATCATGTCCATCTGATAATCCATATCAAATCCACAACATTATCTCATCTTACACCCCTTGCATCCCACCACATTGTTATCATCACATCCCTTGAAGAATTTTATGTTTTCAGGCCACCAAATCCAATATATCATAAACCATAGATCAATTCATTATAGCTTGTGTATTAGTACACCAGTAAAAACCACAATGCCTACACCTGCAATACAATAATATTTTGTAACCCCATTCCACTATAACCCACAAATTATTGTTCAGTAAAACTAACATCCATCAATATATATAGTAATTTTCCCTATACCATAATATAATACAACATGGGTACACCTACACACCATGATATATATGATGGTTGTGTAGTAAATAATGAGTAGTTATCTATCCATTACCTTTCCAACATGAATGTTAGGAAAGACACCTGAAATAAAAAAAAAGTTGATTATCGAATTCCAAACAAGATTAGGTGGTGGGGTGTATAAAATAATAATACATTATGAAATATAACACATGGCCAAACTAGGTTATATTACTAAAAATTATAGTAAAATTGATGTTACCTTCCCAAATGACAACCCATCCTCTATCACTAAGTTCTAGGAAGCCGATGATAAAATAATATTTCAATCAACAACTTTCAACTACATGAGTCATTTTTTTAATATATCTAATTACCATTTAAATTATTAATCACATGAAATTTTTTATTTAACAATTTATATTAATTCATCGAGATAAGTTTCTCTAATATTCATCATCACAGTTCTAGATTTTTATCCCATTCTTTTAGAGAATTCATTCCAACCATTACATGGTTTCTAATTTCAAAATAATTCCATCACCAAAATCAATTCTCATAAGTTCATTTATAATTTATTATGATTCTCTATTTGGGTATTCTAATACTTAACCTAATATAAATCATGGGATATTCACTCATAGTGTATTAGCAAGACCTCAATAGGTATAAGGAAATATAAATTTTGAATAACTATGAAAAATCCCACTAAGGAAAAACCCAAACAAGATGGCCCAGATCTCATCAAATTATACCCAACAAGTCAAAAGCCTCAAAAATCCATCCCATAATATTCAAACCAATCAATAATCGTTTTCCATCGATTCCAATGTCATCTAAATTGAATCAATGTTTTAACTAGTAAAAACTGCCAATTTATCATCGAATAAAAAAAACACATCAGGTTTCACATATCAAAACGTAGTAAGGTCACTACAATCCTAAGACATAAACATGATAACAAAACATATTTGCAGAAAAAAACTATAGGGGAATCTAAGGCCATTATATTATGAAAAAAATATTAGCAAGAAAGTATGGGCTGTAAAAGAGCCACAAACATCTTATTATATAATGAAATATTAACCATTGCCATCATTAATTAAATTATTTAGTTTGTGTATGTTTCATTAAGGATAAGAATATATTTTCCATAGCTAGAAATTACTAGGAATCAACTATATATATACTTTAATCAATTATTTCATTACAAGATGATTTATGGAAGAATAATAACTCATTTTTTCATCCCCTTTATTTTCCACGTTATTTTACCACCTTTACATAATTTATACAATCTCAAACATATTAATCATTTTATGGATAAATAATTATCACATATACCAATTTCACACTATATATAAAATATCAATAATCTTTCACTATCAAACCATGAAACTCATAAGATACATGTCTCCATTCTAATTCCACCCATTATAAATTTTCATAGAATTATTATATTTATTGAGGTTGATCCAATCTCATACCAATATAATCTTAATAATTATAAAACAACATCAACCCATAAATAAGAAGATGACTATGAATCCCCTACCCAGATTCTATGCATTGAGGATCCACAACACATGGATGAAGGAGTCAAGGATGAACCACCCTAAAACCTAACCATAGATAACCACCATCTATCCATGTTCAATTCTCAAACCAAAAATAATGAATCTATCCACTATAAAAAACATGAATGGAAGGGACAAGGAAGAAGAAGATAAGAGTGGGTATCTTGATTTAAGAGTGTTTGATCTCAAAAATCTAAAAACATTAATCGATAGAGAAAAATTACTAGAGGGATCTGAGAGAGTCATAGTTTTTCTATGATTCTAAAAGACAACAAAAAACATTAACTATGGAAGGTTGAACACTATTTGTAGGGAAATATATATAGGACCACACCACATAATTATGACTTCAACAATATATATGATGCCCCTAGTCAAAGAGAGATCTTGTTTTTTCAAGTGTTTGAAATAAAATATTCCCCAACCCACATAAATTTTAAAAAACGGATTAAATGACTATTACTAATACTATTCCATTCACCAAGACATGGAGGATGTTATTTTGATATATAGATGACACTATATCTTCATGTAGTGGTATACAGTAAAAAACTATGTGGATTATCTCACAACGACCTAGTAAATGACATGGTTAGACCATTATCTGTTGGTCATAGTACATCACTCAAGATTGGGGTAAATTGAGTATATATAAAAATTTAGGTTTAAAAAATATTCCTACAAGGTTTCACCAATAAATTTAAATACAACCTAGTTAATGATGCTAATACGGTTATGAAAGATTGACTGTTTAAATAACTTCTTTGAAGATTGACTAATTCTCAGTAATATTAATATTAGTTATTAATATTAATTTTGAAGCTATTCTGATAAGGAAAAACATTTATAACTTTTTCCAAGATTAACTTGGGCCACCGGTTTGGGATTGGAGCCCTTAAGGATTTTAGGCCACCTAGGAATTTGGGTAAGTAGGGATTTCAAGACACCTTTAAAGCCTTCGGGCCACATGCAGTTTCCCCAGACACACTACAAAAAAAGACCATCCCTATAAGAGGATTCAGAGTAGCTGCACTCACTAGAGTAGGGTCAAATGGATTTTTCAGAATGAGAGGGTATGGCTATGCCATCGGGACCAGCCTATGCTTCCAGTGGAAGCCTAGCCAGATGACCATGCGAAGGTGGAGAGCTATTAGCATGATGAAGATGCTAGGGAGGGGCAGTTTCTTGTAGATAGTCTTGTTGAATTCCCTAAGACCTTCAGGTCATGTAATATCCTAATCCTTCGAGCCAAGTAATCTCTAATACTACGAGCCTTGTAAGGGTTCCCCTTCATCCCTTGAAATGGGGTTATCAAAAATCAATAAAAATGAAGGCCTTCGTGCCATTCAGGCTTTCCTCGATTAACTATCAAAGTGAATTTAGTGAACTCTGAGTTAAATAGTAAAATAGAGAAAACTAAATTTAAACAGCACAATGGATATAAAACAAGTGGTTCAGTGTCAAGTCGAGACCTAATCCACTCAACATGGTGATCACCTACCACAAAGCAGTTTATATAAATAAACACGATCCACACAATATATCAGGGTTAACAACAGTACACAAGACTGTCAAGGTCACATGACCTCTTCCATAGTTCTAGGTGGGTACAAACTATTAGGCCACACACGTACCTCTACCACACTTATATGTTGGTATACACAAGTGTAAAAATATTTTTGAGAAAGGATATATTTTATCCTTCTGTTTAATGAAGGAGACAGAGTGTGTTGTTATAAAAATACACACACTTCTCAAAAACTAATAAAAAGATAGACAATAGAGAAGAAATGATGAGATAAGTTTAAAAGTGATATGAGTTATTGTCTATATAGATATAGACTTCTAGGATGAAGTAGATGTAGATATCAAGTACTCGTATGGAAAACAGATATCAGAAGTCAACTAGATTAGCGATTTTTCTTTTTTGTGAAAATTTCGTCTACTCTGGGATTCTAGTATGGTTCGTTTGTTCTTCAGTAATGTTGAGTTGCATGTGAAAATTCTCTCTTCAAAAATGCTCGGAGTGTTTTCTTCGTTTTCATGCTCACACACTTGCTTATCGTTATTCCACTTTCATGTACATACTATTTCTGGGCTGCACTACTCCTTTATCTTATAGCATATGGGTTAGAGCCAACAGGTTTCTTGTATTCTACACTTCGTACCTCATATAGTCAGTTGACATGTCTACAAACAATCATTAATTATGTCTGTGCATTTAAAATATTCAAATATGATCTTATGATATTAAATTAAAATTGACAAAACAGATTAAGAAACAGTGTCACAGTTTGTCTATAAACGGTGTCTCTATGAACCAGTGTCTCCTTTAAATAGTGTCTAGATTAGTGATGGTGTTTGGATGTTCGCGGTGTCTGGTCATGATGTCGGGTTCACAATGTCTGGTTCATGGTGTTTAGTTCACGATGTCTGGTCATACTGTCTGGTTCGCAGTGTCTGGTCACGGTGTTTGGTTCATGATGTCTGGGTCATGGTGTTTGGGTCAGGGTGTCTTGTTCATGGTGTCTGGGTCATGGTGTCTGGTTCACAGTGTCTGGGTCATGGTGTCTGGGTCACGGTGTCTGGTTTCTTTTCCAAAAAAACATAACCAGTGGCAGACTCACTGTTTCTTAGACTTAGCCAAATATTTGTATTCAGAAATAAGTAGAGATATTCAAAAAATGTATTATATTTAATCATTTTCAAAGAAATAATTATAAAGTAAATGAAGGATATTTTTCAATAATCAATCTGAATGTATATCACTTAATATCTTTGGATAGCTTTACTAAACAACTGTACATTTTATGAGAGATAGATTACACGGGATTAACATTGTTTATTGACTAAATAATATTTTTTGATCATTAAAACATGATTAATACATGAGGATTCTAACAATATCCCCCTTTTTTATGATCACAAATCATGTGTATTTAGAGTGTGTATATGTTGAAACTACATATTCCCAATGTGCATATGAAATATATATATTTCTCCCCCTTTTGGGATTATCAAAAATAGTGAATAAGAAAAGAGAAGAAAATTTCACAATGCATTAGAGACAAAGAGTTTCAGTACAAATAGTAGACATCAAAACAAATTCTACCACATTCCAATGAAAAGAGAGTATCCACTATTCTTCTTCACTGGCTGGTCTTCTCTTTTCCCTTAGCAGCAGGATCAAAAGAAGAATCCATAAGAGCATAGGTTGAGGTAGAAGAATGGAGTCAGCTGTTTGACAGGGAAGGTAAAGGAAGACCTTAAAAGAGAAAAGGGGACAATATAGGTGCAGTAAAAGACCAGGGAAACTTTTGAACATGGATTATAGGCCTGATCTGAATCAGGGCCTTACTGACAGACGTAGAAGTGGAGGATATGGGAGAGGTGAAGGTAGGAAAACCAGATCTCATAGGGGCAGCCATAAGAGCAACTATGGAAGTAATCTATACATGATGATAGGGCCTCAGAAGCTTCATAAAATCAGTAATTATTTCCCCCCATACTGCATGTATTTTTTAAAGTCATATTTGTTTTCTATAAACATGTCAAACAATCTAGTGAACACTGTGTGCTTTTGGACTTGAGTTTTTATAGCATGAGTAAAAGGAGGAATCCTCATATTTTCCATAAGATAATTGAAGTGATTTTCTATGTAATTCTTAGAGACGATTTGATTTAAATAGAATTCCACATTCCTGGTAATTTCTTGATGAGAATAATTAGAAATTTTAGAATGGATTTGCACCAAATCAATAACTCTTTCAATGTTCATGATAACTTCAGATATAGATTCTTTATTAAAACCACTATGCACAGCCTAATGTTCCTCTTTGACCACTCCTTGAAACAGATCACTATCTAAGGAAGGTTTAGATGATTTACCAGAAGGATTATATGTAGTTACAGCTAAGGTAATAGATTTTAGTTGATCGAGAACTTTCTGAAGGCACCCCTTATAATCATCAGTTAGCATGTTAAGACCAAAACAAGCTCACTCATCTCTTTCACTATATGTTTGTTTATTTCATCTTCCTTTTTAGGTAATTAAGATAAATGAGGTTGAATTAGAGAAGAAATATCTTGTGGGGTTTGAGAAATAAAAGTCTCAAAAGGATGAGAAGCAAGCTCTGATCTAGAATTCAGCACTTTCTGCATTTCTTCAACCATACCTTTTAGAGACTTTTCTTAATCACTAAGTTGTTCTTTCTCAACTCTAACATTCTAAATCTCATGAAGCATTTTTTGTTGAATCTACCAAATGAATTTTTCCAATAATAGTGAATAATATCTCTCACTTGTATTTGTTAAAGGAGTTGTTTGGGTATTCAAGAGTTTTTCAACCCCGACCAAAAGGGTTGGTCCAAATTATTTCAACTCATCTTTATTCAACAAGGTTGGAGGTTCTGGTGAAGGCTCAGAGATAGAATCTGAGACAGGATCAGGTTTTCTGGAAGAGATATATATAGAAGCAGATTCCATTTTCAACTAAAACAAAGTAGAAAGGTCATGACCTTTGACTGAGACTTCCTGTGAGTCATTCACATCGAAATAACTTGGGAATTTATACCATGTGTCCACTAAGCTTTCATAAATTAGATTTGGCACTAAAACAAATTCTAGATTGGTGGGATGCTCCCCCTCAACAGGTGAATACTTTTTAGGACTCAAATACATGAGACCTTTATTTATTTCCATGATTTCATCTCATATTTTCTCAATCATTTCCTTTCGATCCAATTGAAAGGCTTGGTCCATTCTCTCTTCAGCAGAAAGAATGACTTCAGGAACAACTTGTTCCTCTAGGAGTTTCTCAAGGGAAGCCTCTTTCATAACATGAAGATCTTCTCCTCTATTCTCTTCTATGATGTCCTTTTCTATCTCAACAACAACAGATTATTCCTCCACATTGGGATGTTCCTCCTAGTCAACAACATCTTTAGAAACAGGTATTTCCTTCTCAATTACTACTTGAGGAGTAAGAGTATTTTCTTCCTCATCAAGAATAGTTTCTCTGGGATGTACAATAGCCTCTTCTTCTTCTTCTTCATCATAATACTCAACAACTTCTTCTGGTTCCAAACCAGGATTAGAAATACCTTTTGGTTTTGAATAATGATCCACTAGAATAAAATTTTCAAAGATATATCATTGTCTTCCACCCATGCCATTTTCCAATGATTCCAATTTATTTTCACCCTCTTTATAATAACTTTTGAAAGATAGAACTCATAATCCTTGATAACTTCTTTATTTCATCCTACTAATCCTTTTACATGTAGTATGGATGAGATAAGCAAAGAATAGAATAGGGTGGTTAACTTGGATGTGGTCTTGATCAATTCAAACATATGGTCTATGACTACTTACAATGATTTATATTATATCCATTTTTCATGAGATGAATCAAAAATATATCCTGCTATTTAAGTCTAGAAAAATTACCTTTTCTAGGGATAATCAAGTTCTGAATAATCATAAAAAAAGTCTAGATTCTCCATCCAGTTCAGCAGCTATGGCTCTCCGCTTGGTTTTATTTCTAGTTAAACTTTCCAAGGCATCTTCCAAAACAAATAATTTTCTTAGAGGTGGTGGAACTCTCTAGTAATCTTCACAAATACCTTCATGAGTTATCCTAAGGCATGAAGCCCATAACCTCAAAGAAAACAAGCATCTTTGGCCATTTATCCAACTTATTACAGTATATACACTTTCGAAATCAAATGAAATATGTACATACTGATAAAATTGTTTAACTAGCTTCGGTTAGATAGGTCTATCTTCATTTTCAAACTAATCTAACCAACCTTTATATTTAAATACATTAAAAACTAGAGACCCTCTTGATAGAATCCACTTAGGGCCTATCTTTTTCTTAGGCACTACTATTTGGTACACCAGATTTTCATTCAGAGGACCCTTAGGTGTAAATTTTGGCACAATAATCATCTTCTTTGAACTACGTTCCTCGGGATTCGATGACGAAGGATGATTCAGTCTGGGAATTCACCAAAGGTTCGAGGGAGAGAAGGGTTGAAGATGGGTTACTATATGAGAGAGTAAAATAGAGCTCGAGTGAAGAACGAGTAAAACTTATTTTATTTTATCATTTAGGAATATCAATCATTGCAAAAATAAAATCACAGGAAATAAAATTGGGTAAAATAAGTAATCCCCAGGAAACATGTTCTAATTTATAAATAAAATAACAATGCATTCTTACGGTGAGACAGTAAGTAGCATTCACGGTGAGATAGTAACAAGTTTTTATGGTGAGACCATAAAAAGTGTTTATGGTGAGACCATAACAAGTGTGATTTCTAGATCGTGCGACCGTATTGTTAGAGATAGTAAGTGCCAGACAGTAACCAAGAAATACTAACTATGAGACCATAATTATGAAACAGTAAGTCTTAGGATAGTAAATTATGAAATAGTAAGATATTTACATAAGGTTTATCATACCTAATTCATGTATTTTGTAGTCTATTCTTTCAGAATTTAATGGTTTGGTGAATATATCAGCAAGCTGATATTTAGTTCCAATGAATTCCAAAGTGATATCACCATTTTGATAATGATATCTCAAAAAGTGATGTCTTACATCAATATTCGTTGTCTTAGAGTGAGAAACTGGATTTTTATAGATATTAATAGCACTTGTATTGTCACAATTTATAGGAAGATGGATGAATTGATATCCATAATCTAGTAATGTGTGTTTCATCCACAAAATTTGTGCACAAAAACTACCAGCATATATGTATTAAACTTCTTTAGTAGATAATGCATCAAGATTTTTTTTCATACTACACCATGATGCTAGTGAATTGCCTAAAAAGTGACAAGTTCCTAAGGTTATTTTTCTATCTAACTTATAACCACCAAAGTCAACATCAGAATAACTAACTAATTCGAATGATTTTCCTCTGGGATAGAATAGTCTTAGATTTGGTGTATGCTTGTGGTATTTGAAAATTCTCTTAGCAGAATTTAAATGAGACTCCTTTGGATTTTCCTGAAATCAAGTACACATACAAAGACTAAACATAATGTCTGGTCGACCAGAATTTAAGTAGAGTAGACTTCCAATCATTCCTCTATAAGTGGTTTGATCAACATATTTTCCATCTTCATTAATATCCAACTTACAAGAGGTACTCATTTTAGTTTCACTACATTTAGTGTTATCCAATCCAAAAAAATTTAGAAGATCTCTAGTGTATTTGATTTTATTTATAATAATACCATCATTATTTTGAATGAATTAAAATCCAAGAAAGAATTTTAATTCACCCATTAAACTGATTTCAAATTTATTCTTCACTGTTTTAGAAAAGTCAATACATAATGAATTTCTTGACGATCAAAAGATAATGTCATCTATATATATTTGAATTACTAAAACATCACTAGAAATTCATTTTATAAAAAGGGTAGGATCATCTATTCCTTTTGTAAAACATTTGGAAATAATAAAAGTACTCAACCTATCATACCAAGCTCTTGGATCTTGTTTTATACCATATAATGATTTTGATAATTTAATAATATGATTTGGAAAATGAGGAATTTTAAAACCAGTAGGTTACTCAACAAAGACATCCTAAGCTATATACCCATTTAGTAATGAACTCTTAACATCCATTTTATACAGGTTGATGTTTAGATGTATAACATAAGAAATAATAATTCTAATGGCTTCAAGTCTAGCTACTGGGGAAAATGTCTCTTCATAGTTAATTCCTTCATATTGACTATATCCTGGTGCCACCAATCTAGCCTTGGTTCTAACTATGTTACCAACTTCATCTACCTTATTTCTAAACACCCATTTATTTCCTATGGTGAATGTGTCCTTGGGTATTTCAAGAAATTCCAAAATTTGATCCCTTAAAACTGATTAAGTTCTTCTTGTATAGACATCAACCAAAATTCATCATTGATAGCATCATTAATGTTTTTAGGTTCATGGATTTCTAAGAAGACTTGATGTTCAACCTGATTTCTAAGAGAATATGTATTTTGAGTTCCTTTGTCTATGTGTCCTATAACAACATCTAAGGGATGGTTCTTAAGAGTTATAAAAACTATAGAAAAGGAAGGACTAGTGATATCATTTTCATCAACAGGTTCAAGCTCATTATGACTTGAGTCTATGAAATTTTCAGAACTGGAAGTTTTCACAGATTCCTTCACAGAATGGTTTTAGGATTTCAAATTAATGTCCATATTTGAAACATCATCCTCCAGGTTCTCTAGAATGGTTTCTGTCTCATGTGGATATGTTTCATAAAATTAGACATGGATAGATTATTCCACACATTTAGTTATTTTATTAAACACTCTATAGGCTTTACTGGAAATTGAGTATCCTCAAAATATTTCTTCATAACTCTTGGATGAAACTTTTTCAATATTTTCCCTAGTATTAAGGACATAGACTTTTAAACCCAAAACTTTGAAGTACCTATCTTTGGGTTTTCAATTGTTCCATAACTCATAAGGAGTCTTTTTAATAATAGGACTAGTCAATACTCTATTGATTATGTGGCATGTTGTATTTATATCCTTAACCCAAAAATAAATAGGTAGGTCATATTCACTTATCATTTTTTCTTACAATCTCTCGCAGGGTTCTATTTATTCTTTCTACACCACATTTCTGTTGAGGTGTTCTAGGGGCAGAGAAATTGTGACTATAGCCATTTTCTGAGAAAAAGGATTCAAACTCTTGATTTTCAAACTCACGACCATGATCACTTCTCAGTGTAATAATTCTAAGTCCACTAAGAAATTATAAAAACTTGGCATATTTGTTAAAGTAAGAACATGCTTCACTTTTCTGAGCCAGAAAAAATGTCCAAGTATATCTATAGAAGTCATCTACAATAACATAAACATAGTGCTTCCCATTTAAACATGAAACTCTAGATGGCCCAAAAAAATCAATGTGAACCGGTTCGAGAATTTGAGAAGATGACACTTCTTTCTTTGGTTTGAAGGGAATTTTGTGTGGTTTTCCCTTTTGACCAGGATTACACACTTTATCATTTGGAAACTCAAGTTTGGGTTGGTCTTTGACTAAGCCTTTTTTAGTTATCTTTATAAGGGAGTGAATATTGTAGTGCCCTAGTCTCCTATTATAAAGCCAATACTCTTTATGAAATACCCTTAAACATGATGTATTTTGAGAAACTAAATAATCTATGTTAACGGAATAAACATTTTCATTTCTTAATGTAGAAAATAAGAATTCTTCTTTAGAATTGAAAACATTTCAAGCATCATTTTTAAATTTAACATGAAATCCATCATCACATAATTATGAAATTCGAAGCAGATTATATTTGAATACATCAAAAAAGTACTTTAGAAATCAAAAATGAGTTAGAGTTATCGATTTAGCCAATGCCAGTGATTTTTCCTTTGGAATTGTCAACAAATTTGACATGTCCTCCTTTAATTTTTATTAGTTTCTTGAAGCATGAGTAGTATCCTATCATGTGTCCTGAACACCCACTTTCCAAGTACCATAAACATTTACAAGAACTCTTTAAGCAACTTTCCTACAAAATGATCAACCGAAAACAGATTTTTGTACCCATACTTGTTTGGGACCACTAATATTACAGATAAGTGCTTTAAGAACCCATATCTACCTCATAGGTTTCCTATAATCATTATGTAAAGTATTTTAAAAATAAACATTATTTGGTCTAGTAAAAATTGAAATAGTAGATAGTGTATCATAACATGAATTAGTTGATTTGTTTCTAGAACTGGGAGTAAAGTTGTATGTCCTAGATTTAGAAACAATTTTTGTTCCACCAAAATTTATTTTTCTAGGTTCATATCCAATTCTAGTAGTATATTTAGGGGAAATATGTTTACCTATAATCTGAGTAAGAGTATATTTTCCATTGGTACACTTTTCTAAGTCTTTCTTCCATTGATCATTATACATTTTTAATTTATTGTTCTTCTTTAGAATTTGAGAATTTTTTTTCTTTTTCAGTTTTGTGTTCAGTTTTAACAGTCACAGTAAGAGCATGTTGTTTCTTTAAAGATTTATAATTATCTTTTAGTTCATTGCATGGTTCTTCAATCATATTATAGTATTCAAACAGTTCTTTATTAGAAATATTTTGGGAGTCACTCTTATTTCTAGAAGAGTATGAATTATGAACAGAAGAATCCAGTGTTACCACATATGTGTTTGTTATAAAAAAAATATTTGATTTTCCGTCCAGTTCCTCATATGATGTTTATGAGTCACTTGAACTATCCTCATAAGAACTCCATGATACTTTCTTTTCCTTTTTATACTTTCTATCTTTGTTATCGTATTTATTTTTGTACATGATCTTTGGACAGTCAGGCTTGATATGACTTTTGCGCTAATATTCATAGTAGATAATCTCATCAGTCTTGACACTTCTTTTCCAATCCTTCTTCCAAATTCCTTTTTGATCATATTTTCCCTTGAAGTTTGGATTTCTGAAAAATTAATTCTTCTTGTAAAATCTCTTAAATATTCTAGATAATTGAGCCATCTTCTCATCACTATCAGGTGATGACTGTTCACTATTGGGACTCTCTATAGAAATGTCCCATTTCCCTTAGTCTTTTTATTCAGAGGTGGTGGTCTTGAATTCCACAGATTTTCTTTTGGGTTCATCCTTTTATTTGTTGTTGAATTTCAGATCCTCTTCATACATCATAATTTTTCCAATGAGTTCTTTTATAGGTAGCTTGATAATGTCTCATGATTCTCTTATAGAGACATAGGTTCTTCTCCACCTGTCAGGTTGACATCTATAAATTATCAAGATCTGTTCCATGGTAGTGACTTCTCTTACAAGGAAAATCATTGTGTTGATAATTTCATTGATCTTAAGATACATGTCAAGAATAGTCTCAGCAGGTTTCATTTTAATGTTTTTATATTTAATATTATCGGTATTAAGTCTCATTTAGTTTTACACTGGATGTTCCTTCATGTGAAATAGACAACGTATCCCAAATTTCATGGGATGTTTTATAAGTAGAAATTATATTAAATTATTCATCTCCTAAAGTGAAATATAAAGCATTCATAGCTTTGTAATTTTTATTGTAGGAATTTTTGGTAGGTTTATCACATGTTGTTCTATCAGTAGCAGAAATATTATATTCATCTATAATTGAAGTCCAAATTTCAAAATCCATACATTCTAAATGAATTTTCATTTTAATGTTCCATTGAGAAACATTGGTTCCATTAAATAATGGTGGTATTTTTGTTACAGAACCTTCAAATCTATTATCCATAATAAAGAAATACTATGAAAGAGCTAGAAATTTAGAATTAAGAAAAATTTACAGATCTTTAAAGTACAACTATAGTCATAGTTGAATAATTTTAAAAATAGATTCCTTATAAACACCTCAGATACCAAATGTTGAATGAATTAGATCACTCAAGAGGGGGGTGAATTGAGTATCTATAATATGTTTTTTTAAAAGATATTTCTATAAGGTTTCACCAATAAATTTAAATAGAGCCCGGTTTATCAAGGTAATATGGTTATTAAAGTATGATTGTTTAAATAACTTCTTAGAAGATTCATTAATTATTAGTAATGATAATAGTTGTTATTAATATTATTTTTGAATTTATTGTTATAAGGAAAAACAATTATACCTTCTTTCTAAGATTGATTGCCAAAGTGAATTTAGTGAATTTTGAGTTAAACCGTAAAACAGAGAAAACTAAATTTAAACACCATAGAAGATATAAAACAAGTGTTTCAGTCTCAAGACAAGACCCAATCCACTCCACTTGGTGATCACCTGCCACCATGAAATTTATATAAATAAACTTGATCCACACCATGGATCTGGGTTAACAACAGTACACAAGAATGTCCAGGTCACATGACCTATTCCAAAGTTCTACGGGGTTATAAACTACCAGGCAACACAGGGACCCCTTCCACATTAATTCCTGGGTATACCAAAATGTAAAAAGATGTTTTAGAAAGGATATCTTATATCATTAAGTTTAATATAGGAGATAGAGTTTGTTGTTATACAGATAGACACATTACTCGAAAGCTAATAAAATGATACACAACCGAGCAGAAATGATGAGATATGTTTAGAAGTGATCTGAGTGGTTGTCTACGCAGCTATGGACTTCTAACATGAATCATATGCAAAGATCAAGTCCTCATATAGAAAATAGAGTATCATTATTTATATAGATTGGTGGGTGTTCTTTGTGGTGAAGAAGTCATCCAATCTAGGATTATATTATTCTTCGTGGGTTCTTCAACAGTGTCGAGTTATACGGGAAAATTATCTCTTTAAAAATGCACTGAGTGTTTTCTTTGTTTTCGTGCTCACACATTTTATTCCAGTTATTCTATGTTCATGTAAATAATGTTTCTTGGTCTCACTACTCAATTATCTGGGAGCACATGTTTTGGAGCTGACATGTTGCATGTATTCTGCACCTCATACCTCGTACTATTAGGTGACATGTCTATAAAAAAAAATAATTATGTTAGTGAATTTAAAATCTTTAAATATAATTGTTAGATATTAAATTTAAAATAGAAAAAACAGATTAAGAAATAGTGTCATAGTTTTTCTGTAAAGGGTTTCTCTATGAATCAATGTCTCCTTTAAGAGGTGTCTGGATTGGACATGGTGTCTGGATGGTCATAGTGTCTAGTTCACGGTGTCTGGTTCACAGTTTTTGGTCATGGTGTCTGGTTCATAGTGTCTGGTTCACAGTGTCTGGTTCATTGTGTTTGGATCATGGTGTCTAGTTCACGGTGTCTGGGTCACGGTGTCTGGGTCACAGTGTCTGGGTCACGGTGTTTGGGTTCTTTGATAAAAAAACATAACTGGTGGCAGACTCACGATGTCTCAGACTTAACAAAATATATGTAATTAGACTTAAGCAGTGACATTCATAAAATTGATTAGACTTAATCATTTATCAAATAAATCATTATAAAGTAAATCAAGGATAGTTTGCAGTAGTCAAAATGAATATTTAGCAGTTAAGATCTTTGGATAACTTTACTAAACAACTTTATATTTTATGTGAGATAGATTTTATGGGATTAACAAGGTTTATAGACTGAATAGGATTTATGATCATTAAAACATGATTAATAAATGATGAGTCCAACATTATCTCTATTTTTACTCCTCCTTACTCAACTATAGACATTTCCTAAACTCAGCACCACACCTATCAACCTGGGTGTTTCAATTGTCCATGTTTCCCATAGAGAAACATTCTGAACACCATGAAATCTAAATTGGTGACCCCTACGAATTACACTACACACAATGATAAGGGAAAGGACTCTATAGAACTATACACTCTTCTCTCTCCACTATGGGTTTTACGACCCCATGGATCACCATAAACCAAAATGACAAAAATTAAAGGAAAACATTAAAATAAGAGGGTTAGGGCCAACACCAATCCCAACATGATGATGTTTCAAACAACTATATTGTTGAAATCATATCTCAAATCTACAAAAAATATCCAAAATTTTCTCAACCCCACAAAATCATAAAAACACAAAGTAAGGGATTTTAAAAAACCATACCCTTGCAATTATCCTTAAGAATGTTTTTATATTCAAAATTATCTCTAATATCATGATGTTTTATCTATTTCTACATATTTTTTCCTTTATAAAAATTATTAATATTGTTTCAAATATAATTAGTGGTTTTCAAACAAATTATTTCATAAAATAGTTTTCACATATGGAATAGAAGAAAATATACATTTCTTTTCCATAATATTCAATATAATTTTAAGTGATAGTAGATAAGACTTTAACATTATCAATATAGGTAAAATATATAGTAATAATATCAATAATATTTATTCTAAATAAATTAAATATGGAAGAATACTAACTATCATGGTATTAAAATTATTTTTCAAATTTAGGAACAATATTTCTATTAAAAAGGTTAATATTATCATGAAAAATTCAAAATAATTAGTAAAAATAATTAAAATCCATATTATATTTCTATTTTTCACACAGTGAATCAAATTGAGAAGAACATAGTTTTCTATAATAATATTTTATGTGCCTAATACTGATGTGGATCCAAAACCGTGATGGATATGAATTATATTTGGCCACTTTTAAGATTAATTTTAATCAATATATGTTTATATTTTGGATTAATTTGGATAAATTTTTTTTAATTCTTCCACTCTATTATATATATGAATTTAAGAAAAAACACATAATATATACAATATTTACAATAATCTCATCCAATATGGGTGACTATGTTCTTAATTGGAATAGAATCATTAAAAAACTTAGATGATTAAACTAATACCATAAATAATATCATAATAATTTATGAGAAGACATCATCCTTAACTCATGAAATAACATCCCACCAGTTACCACAATATTCCTCTATGATTCATTTAAAATATCAATATAATAATTTTAAATAACACAATTAAAACAAGGATATTTACTTAATTACCATATTTATATTCCTCTGATATGAAATTATTCAATTAACATTCCTCCAAAAGTTCTTCATTATCTAGACATAATATTAATCTTTAGTGAAAAAATTTAACAGTTAATGTTATAACAATTATTCTCCCTTTCATTTTATTACACACTGGTCATTATTATTCATCCTACCAGTTATTCATAATCAACTATCAATTAATAAATTAACTCAAATAATGAAATATTGGAATTAAGTTTTATTAATTATTATGGAATTGAAAATATTTATTACATATTCAAATTAAAATTATAATGTATATAAATACACAACATTATACTAAAAACATTTAAGATCCATTCAAATAATCAATTTTCTCATTCAAAAAACAACATCTCAATAACTTTTTCTTATTTCTTTAAAAATGAAATAGAAATATTAAATCAAATTTAAGGACCCTACATGGAAAATATACACATATTATTAATAATATTTTATTGATTTTTGTAACAAATAAACACTAAAATCATTATTTTCACTCTATATTGAGTATAAATAAAAAATCCATTCGATATTCAAGTAAATACCTTAAATTAACCGTATATTGTATACCATGTTGAGTGGATTCTCAAATTAAATATCATGAAACGATCATATATTAGATAACATCAATTTCTTAATTTCTAATAAAATACACAATATTCTTTCAACAACTTATATTGATTAAATGTTTAGTTATACTTCATATATTTGGATTCATTGTGTAGAAAATAAATTTTAATTCATTTGAAAAAACTTTTCATATTTATTTTTTACATCTTTTATGATATTTTTTCCTTCATTTTTCGAATAAAATAAAAAACATATTTAATGATAATAAAAAAACTAAAATTGAATTCCTCTTTTGTTTTTCATTTGTGTTGAGATCTAAAATAATCATAAATAATCAGTTATGTTGTTTTATCACAACCACATTACCTCATTATTTTGAGATGTTATTTAGAAAAAAAGTACTTTATTAAAAAATTCCATAGAATAAGTTTATGGATTCTTCAATCCTACAAATATAAATTCATAGTTACCAATGTATTTCAAACTCTTGGAATATTATAAGAGTTATTCAACTTTCATAAAATATTTCATCTAATTAAAATATTTTTAAACATGTGATTTATGTAAGTTTTCTCTCAAATTTCCCTCATTTATTCACCCATATTCCTTAAAAAATGAATCCACCATATCACATATTACTCATTAATTCATGGATTGATCATATTTTAATCAAAGGTATAAAATCAAGAAAATATTCCACTCACATGTTGTCCATCTCATCCGTGATTTCATAATGTTCTATGAGGGATTTCAATCAATATAATTTAAGAATTTAATGAATATTTCGGTTTTATTGTATTTTTGGTTTTTGGATCATCATAGCATATTGTGTCTCCATTTATGGAATAAGATAATGCAGAAGAACGTCCTTGAATGAAGGTAAAAAAATTAATTTTTGGTATAAAATTTATAGGGAATTTTACATGTTTTTGGTAAATGATTTTCATTAAATATTTATTTAATTAATTTATTAAAATTTTGGAATGGGAAATATGGTTACCATTGATATATTTATATTCCATCATGTTATTAATATATTCATTTAATTATTTGTCTTAGTGAATCAGATTCAGTATAAATGGTAATTGAAAAATTATATTTTGGGAATAATTTTAAGGCTATAAATTTTTAAATTAATTATGTAAAACTTTTCATAATTCAATAGGATATTATATAATTTTTCTATATAGAATCTAATACTGGAGATTTATTTTATAGGAAAATGAATTATAAATTTTGAGTTAATATAGATAAAAAATTTATTTTTTTTTATTTAGGATGCTAGGGATTTATCATATAGACTGGGATTCGTTTCTATAAGAATATTATGTTTTATACTGACTTTGAATAACTTGTGATCCAAATGGGGTACATGAAGTTGTTATATAGATCATGAATAGAGGGTATTTACTAAATTTTGGAGTGTTATTCACAATCAACCCCACTAGTTTTGTCAAACCTCTAGAGAAAATTCTAGTTGAATCTTAATATGGGATTTTTAATGGGATTTATTTACTGAGAGGGGAATTGGGGTGTATGTAACAACCTAGGAATTTATGCATATTATTATTCTGAAAAAGGATTAATAAATGAATTGTTTTATAATTTAAAAATATCTAGGATATGTTCAAATACTATCTTTTATAATACTAAATGATTTTCATCAATGCAATTTTGTTTTGGTTATTGGTAAAATTAAAATTATCATATTATAAAATGAGAATTTTTTTCCAAGAAATATAATTTTTATTGTGGAATATTATTATTAAAATCTTTCTTTATGTAAATACTCGTTAAATAAATGTATCAAGATAAAATATATTTTAATTCGATATTTCAAAAAATAGAATTATTTATTTAGATGTAATTTTATTATGTTAAAGAATTTATAGTTTTAAACACCCAATGTTTTTAATATTGTAAAATAAAATATGTTATTGAAAATTTTAAATACATTAATGTTATAATTGAAATTTTTTATTATTTTTTATAAAAAAATATATTTGTTAGAAAATTGTTTTAATCTATGATTTCTACAATATTAATAATATAATATTAGTATTTATAATAATATTTTCAAATTATAATTTTAGTAATACTAATACATTATATATAATTGACATAAATAGAATAAAAGTGATATTTTTATACATTTGAAGATAACAATTTTATTAATTTATATGTATCATTATTTTGTTTAATTTAATTTCAATTAAGTAATTTAAATTTTACTTATTTAGAAAATTGGCATACAGTGAATCCAATAACGGGATCACCACAATCACACTTGTGGGACCCTTGGGGTTGAACATGTGTGGGATTCTATCAGCCCTATCTAGATATGGGTGGATTGTGTGAGGTTTTGGGTGTGCATAGAGCCCTCATATCACTAATGGTGCCTTCAATGAGTATAGAGACCCTAAATATTCTTAGATTACTAATAAATAATTTTAATGATAAACAAAATAAAAGAATTACATGACCAGGATCCAAAGATTTGGTGTCTTGGAAAAATTTGTACAATACATAACTTTTAAAAAATAAAACATAAAAATTCATTTAATTCATTTAATTCATTCTTCTTTTTCTTCTTTTTTCCCATTGAATTCTCCTTAGTACAAGTTGTAACCCGAGGATATACATCAAAAAATAGGTTGAGATAAAATCCCAGCAATATGATAGATAAGAATATGATACAATATACATGGGTTGAGCATAACCATCATCATCATAACATAATAATAAGATCATAATCATGGGAGTAAGCATTTAAAAAAGTATCAGAATGTGTAAATGCATAAAAATGAAACATCACATCTTAGTGGTCAAATAACATACATAGTTGTGAACAAAGATAGAATCATGTTCACATATCTTACATTTTTCTCATGAGATACATCACAATACCCAATAAATTGGACCACTATATAATTTCTGGTGCACCTGTCACATCATAACATTTTCATTATCATGAATGCCACATATATTGATCTTGAACCTAAAATAACCCATGGAAATGATTGAGTTTAATTTCATAATCATACATTCATAAACATTGGGTTCCCAAAATAAATTGAAATATCATACTTTTATTATCAATATTGAGTGAAGAAAAAATAATCTCGGGAAGTAAAAGATGTGTTTTTTAAAAGAAGCGTTAATTTGGAAATAATTGTGTTTGTCATAAAATCAAGTTGAAAAATGTATACTCTATAAACGTAAGATAATAAAGAAGAAATTATATTCAAGTAATATCCATACTGAAAATTTAGTGAATGAGGGAAACTGAAACTAAAGAGAGTTGGGTTTTAGAATTCCCCTTACCTTGTGTCTGACCTCTTTATTCACATTAATGTCATGTATAATCACATTTGATTCATTATTTACTAATACACAACCTTTATACAATAAATTTATTCATTACAATTATATTGAGTTCATTTATGGGCTTTTTGATGAGTTATAGTTTTAAATTTCATCATTTGCGAGCATTTGTTTTTATGGTTTTCATGATTGGTTTGCTTGTATACATGAATGGAAGTTCATGTAAAATGGGGATAAATATATATATTTGTTAATATATATTATTAAAGATATTATAAAAGTTTTAATGACATTATAATTAATTTTTTTAAATACCATTTGGATGAATCATTGGATAAAAAATAACGATGATAGTTATATGATAATTTTGGTGGTTCTTCGATCATAATTAACCCGTTTTGTTTTATCATATAGTATTGTGTATAAATATTAGTTACAAAACATAAATAGGGTTGTATAATAGAATTTAAAATATTTTTTTAAACCATTATAATGGGTTTTTTAACTTTCTATATGGAGTTAAGTAAAAATGAAAGTGTATCTCCTATAATGTTAGTAAATTGACACATAACAGGTGGAAATTTATTTTTTATAATAAAAGAGAGAGAGAGAAATGAGTTTGGTGATCAATAATCCAATGAAATTATAGTATTATACTATATAAAATATAATGGATTTATCATGAATCTTGTATAAGATAATGTGGGATAAGAGAAGAAAAGAAATGAAATTGAAAAGAAAATAAAAGAAAAAGGAAAAGGGTTTTACCTCTTAAATATCTCTTGCTTGAGAACCTCCATAGGGAAATGGTTTTGGTATTTTGATGAGACTAAAATCTCTTTGAAGTGGGTAAGTGGAAAGGGAAGATTATTGGGTATAATTTGCTAATGTATCATAGCTTGAGAGGTATTAGGAAAGAGGTGACGATTGGTGGTATTTGTAGTGGAAGATATGGGTGCTTTCTCACTATTTAATTCATTAGTTAATTATTTTTCTCAAGACAAGAAATAGTATTGATTCTTGAGAATAAATATAGTAATTATATCATGTGATTTCTATCCAATGGTTATTACATCAGTTATGACTCAATTAATAGTGTATTTAACTTATAATGAATATATACTGTAAATTTGTGTATTTCACTATTCACAAAAAAATTCAAGTATTTCTGAAACATATCAAAATTTCATGACGAAAATTTCATTATATGAAGATTTAAAAAATTGAATCCATTTCATGAAATTTATTTTCTAATTATTATTAATTTAATTTTTAATGAAAATCATCATTTAATTAGAAGGTGTATATTTTTAAATTATAAATTTTTTTTTAACACATTGAAAATTTACATAAGGTTTAACAAAATTATCTTAAAATCATAAGGCATGAAAATATTAATTTATGATTATATTTTAAAAAACTAAATTCTTTTAAATTATTAAATTAATCCTAAAATTGAAATCAAATATTTATAACTTACAATAATGCGAACATTTAATTAATAATTTTTAAAATATTTGATAACTTTTAAAATGATATAATTATATCATATTTTAACGTTTAAGATGCCTAAATTATATTCAATCTTCCTTGGGTGAGGTTAAAATTCATTTGGATGGTTTATTATTCATAAGGGTCATATTACTCTTCCTAAGGTCAAGTTACTATTTAATCAATATAGGATCTTTAACTTCTATAAATACTTCTATTTCATTAATTCATCATTTATAGTGTTTTTAGTATGGTATATAAGAGATTTTTTAAGTTTTATACTACATGAAATTACTATAATAATGGATAAATTGTATTGATAAACGTTTGTTTCGTTACATTATCCCCCACCCTTATGAAATTTCACACTTGATATGTCATTTTACATAAACAGCTTAGAGTACTTCTCCTTCATCACCTCCACCAGTTACTAAGTTTTTTATTCATACTTATTGTTCCTCCACAATACTTTGACAAGGTGGGTTGTCTTGTTGTGTAGAAATTTAGGTCTACGGTCCATAACACTTACTAGCTTCTCCTCATAAGATAGATCATCTTTCAATAGAATGACCTTTGAGTTTAGTACATGTGAGGGATCCGACATGTACTTTCTCAAGAGTGATAAATGGAACATATCATGAACCTGAGTTATATATGGTGTATGTTTAACCTGATAGGCCACAGATCTTATGTGATCAAGGATATAAAAGGGCCCAATGTACCTTGGGCTTTGCTTCACTTTATTTCCAAACTACATGACTTTCTTCCATTGTGATATTCGAAGGAATACTTTATCTCCAACATTGAACTCCAAGCCCCTTCGACAGTTGTCAGCATTGCTCATTTTACGTATCTATGGTGATTTGATATGTTTCTAGGTGGATTGAACCTTTTCTTTCATCTCTTACACAAGATCAGGTCCATGTAACTTCCTTTCACTAACTTTCTCCCATCATGTTATAGTTCTTCATTTGTTTCAATATAGTGCTTCATATGGATCCATATGAAAACTCTAGTGGAAGATACTATTGTATGGGAGCCGAACCAATGCGATTTTGTGATCCCATCTAACATTGAATTCTAAATAGAGGGTTATTAGAATAAATTAGAGCTTATGAATAATACATTCAGGTTTTCCATTAGTTTGGGGGTGATAGGCCATGCTGAAATTTAATTTTATACTCATAGCATGTTAAAGACTCCACTATAATTTATATGTGACCTGAGGATCATGATCAGATAAAATAAAGAGTGGAACTCCCTGAAGTGTCATGAAATCTTTCACATATACCTTTTCAAATTGTCAATCGAGATAACTTCCCGAATAGAAATAATGTGGGATGTCTTGATGAGTCGGTCCACCACAGGCCACATCACAGTAGTTTTTTTGGATGTCTTCAGGAGACCTAAGAATAATTTTATAGTCATATAATCCCATTTTCAAAAGGATATAGCCAAGGGTTGCATCATCCCTTTGGACTTATATCACTCAACTTTATCTTTCTGAAATATCGAGCACCTTGAGTTATAATTATCAATCTCTTTCTTCATGTTCTACCACTAGAAGTGTTATTAGAGATCATGATACATCATTGTACTCCTAAGATGGATAGTGAATGTTGAGCTACGTTCATCTTACAATAGATACTTATTTATCCTAGGATATGAAGGCACATAGTGCATCAATCTAAATTGAATCACATCATTATCATCGATATATTACTCTTATAGTTTTCCTTCCTTTACTGCATTCGCCTTCTTTTGTAACTCTGGATCATCCCTTTGTGCCTCCTTAATATTCTGTTGTAGATATGGTTGAAAATTAATTTGGGAATGGTAGGATGTATTCCCTGAAATTATGTTTTCCAAATCCATCCTTTCTATATCTATGAAGATAGGGTCCATCTTAATCCGCAACATATATAGATTCAAAGGTTCTTTTCTACTAAGTGAATCAGCTACCTTTTTTCCTTTCCAGGATGATAGTGAATAGAGAAATAATAGTAATTTTTTAGATCAAACCATCACCTTTTAAACATGTTGAGATAATTTTGTGTGAATATATAATTTATACTCTTATGATCAGAATATATGTCTCACTTCTCTCTATAAAGGTAGTGGTACCATATTTTTAAGGAAAAAATCATAGCACCTAAATTTGGATCATTCATTAGGTAGTTCTTCTCGTGGATCTTCAACTACCATGAAGTGTATGCAATCACATTATCATTATTCATGATTACCCAACCCATGAATTTCTTGGAAGCGTCACTTTTTGTCACAAAAATATCTCCACTTTTCCTTCATGTGAGTATAGTTGTAGTGATTGTCCTCTTCATTAGCTCTATGAAGTTTTCCTCACATTCTTCTTTGTAGACATATTTCACCCCTTTCCTTATAATCTTAGTTAGAATGAATGATAATCATGATAAATTTTTCATAAAATGTCGATAGTAACCTAATGATCCAAGAAAACTACAGATTTACATGAAACTAGAGTGTCTATGAAATTCCTAAATTACATTTGTTTTGAAGGGTCCACATAAATCCCTTTACTTGTGATCACATTTCCTAAGTATGTGACATGTGGCATCTAAAATTCACACTTTTTGAAAATTTAGTACAACATAACCTTCCTTAATGTCTCCAACACAAACCTTATATGTTATTCATGTTTCTCTTATCTCTTGGAGTAGATGAGAATTTCATCGATAAACCCTACTACATACTTATTGAGGTAATGTATAAAGACCCTATTAATTAGATCTATGAATATTGCATAGGAATTAGTATGTCTAAAGGGCATTACCCGAAACTCATAGTGCCCATACCTTTTATAGAAGGAACCCTTATAAATATCTTCATTATTTAGATTTAGATGATGTTATCTAGAATAAATACGCACCATTGTGAAGCACTAAGCTCCTCAGAACAAATAGAAGAAAAAAAACAAAAAAAACCTTGGAAGAGGATACATGTTCTTTATGTTAATATTATTGATTTCTCGATAATCGATACACATAATTATTGGTCTATCCTTTTTCTTGATAAATAGCATCGGTGCACCCTGAGACAAAGAAGTAGGGAGTATGAATCATTTGTCCAAATTCTCATGAAGCCTCTTCTTCTACTCCTATAGTTTGATAAGATCCATCATATAGGGACACTTTGAGATAGGAGTGTCTCATATTATAAGTTATATTGAGAAATCCACCTCACGATTCATTGGGAGTCTAAGTATCTCTTTAGAAAATACATCACTCTATTCCTATAAGATGGAAATATCCACTAGGTTGATTAATTCCTTCGAATAAACTATTTGAGTGAGGCATGCTTCTCTATAGGGAATAAACACCCTCACCATTGAAGGATTTTACAAAGGATATTCACGATCTTCTGTGCATTTGTAGAGGAGCATGGGATGGTTCTGAATATGAAAATATATTTTCTTTTCCCGAGAGATAATATTTACTCTATATAATGATAGCTAATCCAACCCTATTATAGAATATTATTCCACCAAGGGATGTATTACGATATTATTTGGAAGAATCTTCCCACATACGTCAATAAGATAAGAGTACAACACTTGGATTTCCTTGATTTCACCACTAGTTTTTTATATATATCTCTAATTCAAGGTTTTAGGGATTCAATACAATATTTCTAGAAAACATGCAAGATATAAAGGGATGTGTAGAATCAGAATAAAATTACAATTTTTTCATTATTGACTGAATATAATGTGTACCTTGTAAAAAATAATTTTCGTACTCAACTTTAGCAGCAGTGATGGAATAATCCTTCCCTTACTCTATTGTCTTTGGGGGTTTTTTCCACTAATTACCTTCGAGGACTCAAGGTTTAGTGCAATGGATTGCATAGTGCCCTTTCTAAATACAGTTGTAGCATTAGACCTTGGGTGGTGTGCTCCTTTACTCCACCAAATTTTCCAAATTCCTTATGTATTTTCAACATTCATGAGCTTGGTGGCCTTTTATCCCACACTTGAAGAATTTACCCACCCCTTTGAGGAAATTCCCATGATGATTATTCCCACATTTTGGACATGTGGATGGTTGAGTTTTCTTTCCACCTTTCTCCTTAGATCCCCCACCCTAAAACTCAATTTTTAATTTCTTATCACTATAGCCATGAGACCATTCTGATACTTCATCTCCACTATGAAATCAAATTTTACATCTTCTTCATAACTCCCAAAGTCTTGAATTTCTTGTGAATTTTGAAATTATTGTTTTAAACCACTACATAATCTATCAATTTTTCTATCATTATTGATCAAAAAACCCAAAGAATACCTTGAAATCCTTGTGAAATTTTATTCATAGGCAGTGACATATTTAAATTCCTTTTTAATCAGATCTATGAATTCTATCTCTACATTTTTATGAAGATTTCATGGGATGTACTTGTTAAGAAACATTATCTTAAAGTCTTCCCACTTTATATCTTCAATTTTGTCCCTCATCATGGTGTTATTAATCAACACCCACAATTTTAGACCTCTTCATCTAGATGATAATTGAAAAAAGTTACTTTCTCTGTCTTGGAATAGGGAATTATTGAAAAGATCTTCTCCCTTGATTTGACCAACTATTCCATGACTAGGGGATCAAAAGATACACTAAACATCAGTGGTTGTTATCATATAAAATAATCGACAACAAGTTACACAATCTTAGGTTAAGGTGAACATTCCACATTATTCATGTTATTGTTCATAACCTGATATATATGGTTAAGCACCAAGATGAAATTTTGAACTCCACAACCTAAGACACTAGGGATGTAATTATAGAAAACAATATATTGTCCCTCATAGAGGTTATTGGCTGGGATTCTCCTGGTTCCCACCAATTTCTAAAATATAAATGGTTAGAAAAAAACACAAGTCAACAATTCATGAATTAATAATATATTATGTTGTGAATTTAATCTAAAAGAATATCATGTGGGATCCATATGTTTATAATTTTATAAAAAAAATCTTATTGGGTGCCTACTTATACTAAGACTCATATTAAGGGTTTTCAATTGGGTTCTCTATTCCTAACTCCTGAGTTAACTAAACCATGCTATGATACCAACTATAGAGACCCTACATCTTATTACATTATTAATAAATAATTTTAGTGGTAAAAAATAATACTATTACATGACCTGGATACAAAGTTTTAGTGTTTGTGGAAAAAAGAACCATACATAACTTTTACAAAATAAAACATAAAAAATTATTTTTTTATTATTCTCTCTCTTCTTATTGGACCTTGATTTCTCCTCAGTATAAGTACTCACCTAGGGATATACATCAAATAAAGGGGTGAGAAAAAAAATAGTAAAAGGATATATGAGAACATAAAACAATATAAATGGGGTGATAATAATAATAATCATCATAACATAAGCATAATATCATAATTAATGGTGTAATCATTTTGAAAATTCTTGGAAAGTGGCAATGCATAATAATGAAACATCATGTCTTATTGGTCAACTACCACACCTATTTGTGAACAAATATAGAATCATGTTCCCACATATTTCAATTTCCATGAGATAAATCACATTACCCAATGCATTGGAGTGCTATATAATTCTTGGTGCACCCATCCCACCATAACATTTACATTGCGCTATATAATTTCATGTGTACCCATCACATCATAACATTTACATTAACATACATGACACATATATAAATATTGAAAATAAACTAACAACTTTAAAGGAATGGGGTTCATTTCATAAGAATATATTCATAGACATTGGGTTTCCAAATTAAATAGGAATAACATACTTGAATCATCATTCTTGAGTGAAGAAGAAACAATCTCAAGAAGTAAAAGGTGTATATTTGAAACAAGGGTTCATTTGGAAAACATTGGGTTTTCATAAGATCATGTATAAAATATTTATATACCATAAAATGTAATACAATGATGAATAAATAATATTTTGGAATATCAATATATAATATGGGGTGAAAGAGGGAGAACCTAAAGAAAGATAGTTGGGTTTGAGAATTCCCCTTATGTTGTGTCCGACCACTTTATTCACATTAACATCCTAGATACTTCCATTAGATTAATTAATTACAATTAAATAACATCTTATTCAACCATTTTATTCATTATGGTTTTAATATGTTCATTTATGGGATTTTTTATGAGTTATATAGTTTACTTTCGTCATTTGGGAGCTTTATTTTTTATTCTTTTCATGATTGGTTTGCCTATACACGTGAATAGAATTTACTATAAAATTTGGATAAATATACCTAATTGTTATTATATATTATTACATATGTTATATAGTTTTTAAGGATATTATAAATAATTTTTTTATATACCTACAAGATGAATCATTAGATAAAAGTTAATGAGGATCGTTTTAGTTTAAATTTCGTGGTTTTTCAATCACAAAAAAACTCTTTTTTGTTTTATCATCTAGTATCATGTATAAATGTTAGTTGTATAACATAACGAGGGTTTTAACATACAACTTAAAATAATTTTCAAATAGTATAATATTTATATTAACATTTTTGAATTAATTAATTGAAAATGAATGTGCATTTCCCATGATGTTAGTAAATTGACACATCACACGTGACGATTTCATTTTTAGAATAAAAGTGAGAGAGGGGGGGGGGAGGAGTTTGATGATGTATATTCCATTAACATGATATTATTCTATTATATCAAAAATAATTTAGTTATAATTAATTTTTAATAATATAATGTGAGGATAAGAGAAGAAAAGAAAATAAATTCAAAAGAAGTTAATAGAAAAAGGAATATGATTTTTCCTCTTAAATATCTCCTCCTTGAGAACTAATTTAGGGAAATGGTTTTTGTACATTGATTATATAAAGACATCCTGGATTTGTTTAGGTGGATAGGGAAGATTTTTGGGTAGAATTTGGGAAAGGATAAAAGATTTAGAGGTGTGAGGAAAAGAAGTGGTGAGGGGTGCTATTAATAGTGGAGGAGAGGGGTGTTTTATCATCATTTTATTCATTGGACTGTTATTTTTATCAAGCCAATAAATGATGCTGATTTTTGAAAATAAATATGGTAATTAGATCATGTTAGTTCTAAAAAATTGTTCATACATCATTGATACCTCAATGAATATAGTATTTAACTTATAAGGTATATATACCATAAATTATTTTATTTCATTATTCACCAAACATTCAAGTATTTCAAAAAAATACCAAAAATTCACCCTTACTATTTTTCAATGTGTAGAATTAAAAAATAAACTATATTTAATTATAATAATTTTCAAAATATTATTAATGTAATTTTTAATTAAAATCATTATTTACTTGGAAAATATATATTTTAAAATTATAACATATTTTATAACACTTTTAAAATGTAGTGAAGGTCTCGTAAAATTATATTTAAATCATAAGACATCAAAATATTAATTTATTAATATATTTTAGGAAAATAAATTTTCTTTTAGACTATTAAATTAATAATAAAATTTTAATTGAATATTTATGACTTACAAGAATTCCTAAACTTAATTAATAAATTTTAAAAGATTTACTTACTTATAATATGATATAATTATATCACATTTTCACTTAAAATATGACTAAAATTTATTTAAACATTCATGGGTGATGTTTCTATTCATTTTGCTAGATTATTAATCATAAGGTTCATATTACTATTCCTAAGGTTAAGTTACTAATTTATCATTATTAGTTCATTAACTACTAAAAAAACATCTTATTTCATTATTTGTTCATTTATAATGTTTTCATCGTGGTCTATATGTGATTTTAAGAGTTTAATAATACATGAAATTACTATATTAAAAGATAAATTCCATTGATAAAATATTGGGTCATCACAATGAGTGCGCGGTATTACTGGTTCAATCTTGCAGTTTGGGATGACTACGTGAGGCAGTGTCTGTGGGTGTGCCCAGGAGCAAACCCAAGTGCCATGAAAAAGTTGATGATGAACCTGGATCACCTATTAAGAAATAATTGAATGATTCTTTTATGATGTGGGATTCACTCTCTTCATCACTCTCCACCCTCACTTAAAAATATCGTTTATATCTGGATGATTTGATCAATTCCCTAGTAACCATTAGAACAATTTTCTATCGGTATTCAACCTCGAGCCACCCCAGATAAACCCTCAAATCCATTTCTTATTATTTTTCCTGATGATATTATCTATCCTTCATGAGGTATAGATTACATCCAAAGATGAATTCCCCTGAATAATCATTTTCACAATGAACCCATGGTTATAAAACCCTAAAACCATGATAACCCGTTCAATTGAATTATCCTTTAATATCCCCATTAGTTTTTTTCCTTAAAAATATAAGAATTATGTAAAAAACCCAAATCCATAATAATGAAATCAATATTTATTTCTTTACATTATCAATAGATATAAATAATTACATTGTGAAGGATCATATAGTTTAGTATTATTGGTAAACTAGATACATACATGAATATAAAATTACATTTTAAAAGAAAAATTTCACAAATAAATTTCATTGAAAATGATATTATTTCCCTTCGTATATCCCATAATAACAATAAAAAACACTTCCCGGTATCTAGGTGAAAATAAAATAGTAGAAAATAGTAATATCTAATTCTTAGTTATGCTAAGAATACAGTGGAAGTAATGACTAAATAAGTATTAACAAACTTGGAAAGGTAAATAAATGAAACACACATTACATTTAAAAAACATGACTATCATAATAATAAAAGAAAAAATAAATATGTAACATCACATAAATGAAAACACATTTAATTTACTCAGTAAAATTAGAATTAAATTCAAGGATAGATATTATCATTTTGAAAATCTCATGGAAAATAATAATTTAAATCTTAATGAAATAAATGCTTAATTATTTGATTCTAGTTTCTATGGCACATTATACCTCTACCACCAATACCTTTTATAATACTATTTAAAAATAATATGTAATACAAAATATATTATGAAAAACTATACTTGTAATGTTAAGATATTTCACAAGATTGTGAAAACTACTGGGTATAAACCAATCTGGTTTGGATAACATATTTGTCTTTTTAGACTTTTCAATGCATTGAGGGTGTTTCTATAAATGATCCCCAACTAAAACTGCTTGTCCAAATAATTCCTCACATATCAAATAACTAATTTAAATCATATATACTTATGACTTATTAAACAATATCTAGAATAAAAGATACATATTTGTAAATATTTCTCAGTTAATGAAATAATATTCAATGTAAACACCATATGTTAAAAATGGCATACAGTTATGAAGTAATAAAATACCTGATACAAGAATATGATTATTTATGAAAAATAAAATATCCAATGATCACAAGTAAGATAATGATTCAAAATATGGTATCGTTACAACATATAAATAGTATATAATAAGTAAAATAAAGGGTTTTGGTTAAGGGTAAATAAAAATACCATAAAAATAGCATTGAAAACATTTTTGAGGAAAATCTCTATTCCACATTGAAATTCAGATTTAAAAAGAAACTAAAAAATAAGAAGGAAAACAATTTCCTTGAAAATAAACTTTTATATTTGTATAATAAGCTCCATATAATTTACGTTTCATGATGGTGGAAAAATTCTCTCATGGCGGATATGTTAAAAAAACATTTCTTCTATAATTTGTTCAGAAAATTCACAAAATACCTCGTTTCAAAAAATGAAAAAAGATAAAATTCAAATAATTTTGTAAAAATTAAAAAATGGGTAAAAATAAATTTGAACAAATTTAGAGTAATATTAAAAAAAAATTTGAAAAAACTTTTAGAAAACATGGACATTGAAGAGAAATATTCCCTAGTGGGGGCATAAAAATAAACAATCTTGAATAATGATGATATTGTGAAATAAACACTTACCAACTAGTTATCCTATCAACTATAAGCCCCTTGAATGAAATAATCTCAAATTAATATTAAAATATGATAAAGAAAAATATAATCATGATATAATATATCAAAATGTAAATATATACACCACAAAAAGGAAATAAGTGGTGAATACGCCATGTATCCCATAAAAATAAAAGTAAGATTAAAATACCTTACGTTGTGCTTTATTATAGTTGAATGCACCTTAAAATAATTTATTATGGTTTATATAATGATATTAATTTATACTGTATTCATATAAATTTTTATTATATCTTATATAAACCTAATATAACATCTTACAACCCCTTGTTAATAATATTTCAATATAGGCATTGTTTCCGATGCTGACTGCCTCATCCTCCCATGCATGTATTGTCATGAAATTTTTGGGATATGTGAATAGGATATAGTTACATAATATAAAATAATTATATTAAGGTCATATATATCATATTTATTTATTATATACAATTTTAGAATCAATATTGAAAGGTGAACATAGAAAATGAATCTCATCTCTTCATATAGATGGTAAGTCATACGTACGCACGAGCAACAATATCATTTCAAATTAGTTTTAAGGGAAAGTAAATAGATGATTTATTAATTTTAACATATCAGTATCATTTACCAACTGTCTTATATATCTTTTACATCTATAATTATAACTATAAAATTAAATTGGTGGCTAGAAACATATAACACCACTGTGTGGAGACAGTAAGGTGTGTGTACGAACACACACAATGTAATCATTTTTCATAGGATGGATAAAAGGTGGAATATGTTTTTTATCATAATAAAAAAATTATTATATATGTGATAATGGAGTTATTAATTTAATATATAAAAAACACATTAATAGTAAGTAGAAGAATAAATAATCTTGAATGAATTTATAAAGGTGGTTACCTCTTCTTTAGCGGACTTCTTTTATATATTTTGAGGGATCTTGGGATGATATTTTGGGAGGAAAACAACAAAGAAAACATTTTTAAGGATGTCTATAAGTGTAATATGTAAAAAATGGTCAATTTATAAAGCACAATGTGATGTTAATAAGTGAAGGTGGAGGTTTCCTTTTATAATTGAGGTGACAGACACTTTTGGAATATCTCAAAATATTAAAATATATTAAGACTATTATAGAGCCAAATGATTTTAAAATGGAATATAACTTCATTTGATATAACTTTTTTACCATTTATTATAATTTTTTCCGTTATTTAATATTTTTATGTTTTCTAAATAATTTTATATTTATGAAATATCAAAATTGACAATTTTGACACTAATAATTTATTTGACTTTAATAATACCAATAATATAAGATAACTTCAAATGTAATCTCTAAATACATTCATAATATTTAATTTTCATATATAAAATTATTTCATCACCGTAATTAATTTATATTATATTTATTTTAATATTTTCAATATCATTTATTTTCTATTTCCATTAATTGAATAAATATGGAATCAACATTGTGTTAGAACATAAGGAAATATTTTCTTCCAAAAAATTACAAATAAAATTTTCCCATGTAGATAAATATTTAATATTTAATTATACAATTTATAGTAAAACATATCCTCTCTATAAAACCATATTAATATATTACACTTATTACATACAGGAGTGTGACATATTTGACATTTCACTAAATAAAATCTTATAAAGGTCATAATTTTATATAGGTGAAAAAAGGTTATAAATTAGAACATTGGATTGTTTTTATTAATATATAATAATTCAGTAGTATTTTTGTAATTTTATATGAAATTTTGTGGTTTTAATCTATTTATTTTTAACCTAAATTATATTATTTATTTGTTACTATGGAAACAAATATGAATAAGGTTACTATTCATACTGTTTAAAAAATAAACAGAAAACAATTAACAAATTTAAACATAATAAATCAAAATTTTGATTCAATTTATGAATATTCAGAACACAAATTTTATAAAATTTAATTTAAAATTAAAATTGCAAAAAACAACAAAAAACAATTTTACAGAAAAGTGCCATTTTAAGTTTGAAAATGATTTTATTAAAAATGAAACCATGAAATTGACTCCAATTTACTCAATTTTATTATTAATAATATAAAAAAATTTAAATTTAAATAATATTAAATTATAATTTAACTTTCATATGGTTGAAATAAAAATTTAGTATTCTTCAAAAATCGATATTTCTCTATATTTATTGAAAAATAAATATTTTCAAAAAAATATGGAAATTTAATCCTAAGATAATTTTTATATCATATTTAAAAAATGAAGTTCATATTATCAATTAAATATTCTAAAATTTTAAAAAATTATTTATATTATCTTCTTAAAAAATCATTTTCAAAATAAACATAAAACTACTTCACTAAAATTTGATTGTCTATTTCCTCAAAATTAATCAATAAATTTGTATTTATTAATATCATTATATATATTTCATAATTTTATTAATTATATTCATAATATATAATTCAATATCAAGGTTATAATAGTCTTATTTAAATAATAATATTTTGGGGTTTATTTAAGATCGGGTTGCATGTTATATACATTGGCTTCCCAAAATAACACATTTTTACTGTTAATATCACATTAAAAAATATATAAATACCTTTATCATATCAAAACAATAATTAAAACATGCGTTAATCCAAAATTAAATATCAGGTTGTCGAATATATATTCATTAAATCAAAACATGCAATAAAATTCAACAAAGATAACAAAAACCACAAACTAACTAACCAATTTCATGGTCACCAATACTATCCCAAAAAAATATATTTATAATTATTATTGTAAAATTGATACCATATTAAGTTTTATCTTCCATTAATCATGTGTATCCAAAAAAATTAACTTTCCACTGAATCACTTTTCTTGGTCGTTGGTACCATTCATCATATGATCTCAAATAATTAAATAAAAATTACTACAGATCAATCCATATACATTTCATAATTCATATAACCATAATTTCATTGATAAAATATTCCTATAGCATAATTATTGAATACAAACACAATAACATTTATCATTCTACTATATTAATAAACTATAAACCATGGAACGTCGTCTTATTCCTTAATACCTCCTCCCTTTCATAGGCCATTTTTAATCTTATCAACATCAGCAATTTAACCATTACTCTTATAAAATTTTTTATTCTCTCTATGAGATTTATCCATAAGACATAGTTTCATATAATTCCCATACTCTACATGTTTAAAGTATTCAATCTTTGATAAGACCACTATTCTCATCCATTTCATTAACCTATATTTTAATATTTACTTGGAAGTTACATTCATTTCTTCCTTTTCCACACCCAAAAAATTTTCTCATTCTTCCAAGACAATAAAATTGGTGTTTCTTCTCACATTATCAACATATTGGAAACTAAGTATTATTTCCTCTCTAGCCTCCCCAAACTATGTTCTTAGAAAACACTATATTTATCTTCTTTGGTGATTCTAAGGTTCAGTTAACGTTCATGATGGTAACAACATATCATGATAATTGATTAAGAATTATCAAAACATCCTTTACTCCAATCATCATACCATTTGGATTTTCATCAACCCATTTTCCACCACCTTACATATTAACATGGTTCCTTATATTTCCATCCATGGACTAAAATCAAAAAGAATAATGTGAGTAGAAATTATCACAGTGGGAAATACATGATCCCTAAATTAAAAAAATATATATGAAATTATCAAACATGTACTCTATTTTGGGAATTGGCTTATTTTTTATAATCAATGATTTCTAAAATCTTGTTCCCAAGGAATCTTCAAAATGTTTTATAATACTAATTATAACAACCCCAACTCAATTAAACCAGAATAAAAATTTATTTCATTACATTGGAATTAGATTAAAAGAATCAAATCCTAATGTATCGAATAGTTTATTATATTAGTAAAATAGATGCTTACTTCAAAATAACATTAAAATTTAAAACATAAAATACATGAATAATGTCATTTGAGAATTCCATAGTTACCATTTATGTATCCCCGCATATCAATCACAAAACACTACCTCATATAATTGGTAAAATAAATCATATGATAGGGGTGAGCTCTAATGCTTAGTATGCATAATCAAATAGAAGAATTTATAAATAAATAAGGGATAATCAATACCGAAACATAAATAATTGAAACCCACATTCTATTTAAATTAAAATTATATCATGTTAAGTTAAGAAATAATATACATGTAATGGTAAATAAATGAAAATGAATTATATTTAAATATTGAAATAAGAATGAAATAATACATATATAATATCGTTAAAAAAATTTCTTGGATAATAATTATGTAATTATTAATAAAATTATTTTTTCATTATCAGACTCCATGTTTTATGGCACATAATACCTCTACTGCTAATAATTTTCATAATACCATTTAAAACTATTAGGTAAAACCGATATGTTTTTTCCAAAAATACCTATACAGTTAAGACCTTTTAGAGGTATGTTTAAAACTACCAGGTAAAAGTCAATAATGTTTTTTAAATTGATTTGAATCATGATAAATGTTGATGCATTAGGGGGATTTCTATAAATAGTGTCCACCTGTAACTGCATATCCAAATAATTCATCATATATTAAATAATTGATTTAATTAATAAATTAATATACCTAATTAAAAAATATCTCCATTGAATAATGGAAAAATATTTATCAATATTTCCCAGTTAATCATATAACTTTAAAGTAAACCCAATTTTTAAATATTTTATGTAGTTTATAAAATAATCATATCCATCATACACGTATATGTATATTTAAGAGAAATAAAATATCCAATGATCACAAGTAAGTTAATGATTCAATATAGGATATATTTAAAAAAAAATATTGAGTGGAGAATAACTAAAATAAATGTATGTTTTAATTTATGAATAAATGTACTATAAAAAGACCATTAAAAACATTTTTTAGAAAAATATATTTTTAACATTGATATTCACTTTTAAAAAGAAACTGCCCAAGTATGAAGCGACATTTTTTTTGCAGAAAAAAATATAAACATGTAAATTAATATTCATTTAATTTAAATATAATAATGGATTTAAAATTTTGTCAAATTTAATAAGTTATGAAAACATTCCTCCCATACATTTTTCATAAAAGTTACAAAATATGTCGTTTAGAAAATGAAAAAAATTCAATTAAATAATTTATGTAAAAATAAAAACATGGGTAAAAATGAATTTATGTTTTTTAGGAGAATAATTAAAACCTTTTTCAAAATAACTTTATAAAACATGTATATATAAGAGAAATATTCCCTCTCAGGGACTTAAAAATAAACAATGATAAATAAAGATGAGATTATGAAATAAACCCTTACCACTATGGTATCATATCAATTGTAAGACTATTGAATGAAATAATGTCAAATAAATATTTAAATCACATGAGGAAAAATATATTGATGTTATAATATATAAAAGTGGTACTCTATACGTAGGAAAAAAATAAATAAGTTGTAAATAATTCATGTGTCCCCAAAAATAAAAGTGAGACAAAAATACCTCACCTAATTCATTCATTTATTTTAACATGCTTTACATTCAGGTATAATGGTTAAAGAAGATGTTATAAATTTATAAAATAACTATATTAATATTTATTATATCATATATAATTCTTATATAACAGCATACTACCTGATCATTAATAATATTTCATTTTTAGAGTTGTTTTGAATGTTAATGGACACATATTCTCATGCATGTTTTTTCAAGTAAGTTTTAGATCTTGTGTATAGGATATAGTTCCAAAATATCCATAAATGTAGTAGGTTAATATATATAATATTTATTCATCATAGAAATTTTTATATTCATTCTTGAAATACTAATATAGAAAATGAATCGCATCACTTCATGACAATGGTATGTCGTGCGTATGCACAAGAGACAAGATCATTTAAAAATGGTTAAAAGGGTAAGGGAATGGATAAAAAATCAATTTTAACGATTCAATATAATGTCACAAGTATATAATAAAGACATTATTTTCATCATTATAATAATACAAGTAATGTGTTGATGAAAAATAAATTACACCACTTCGTGGAGAGGGTAAGTCGTTCGTATGCACACACAATTCTTTTTCTTCGTAGGATGGATAAAAGGTTGAATATGGTTGTATAATAATCATAATAAAATATTTTTATATATATTATACTGTTTTTATTAATTTAATATTTATACAACACATGAAGAATATGTATAATAAGAAATAAACTTGAAATATATGTTAAAGATGATTCTACTTTATTAAATGGACTTCCATTAGATCTCTATATAAGGGATATATGGTTGATCTTTTGGAAGGACAAGAACAAATTGAACTTGGGTGAGAATGTTTAAAAGATTTTTTTATATGGATTGGTCAATCTATAATGATCACTGTGGTGTGAATAAGTGAAGGAGGTGGTTCTATTTTATAGTTGAGGTGAGGGGCACTTATGGAATTTATCAAAAGATTAAAATATATTAAAACAATTCTAGAGACAAATACATTGAAATTGCATAAAAATTCAAAGGGGGTGAAATTGTTGACCATATATTATCTCATTTTTCCTTATTTAAAATTTTGAGTTTTTTAAATAAGCCAATAAAATATTATATTCATGAAATATCATTATTGTAAAATTTGACAAAATTAGTTACATTAACATTAATAATACTCATAAAAATTATACCTTAGAACACAATCTTTTAATACAACCACAATATTTCATATTCATGTATTAAATTTTTGGATCAAATTAATTAATTAAAATTTTGTTTCTTTTATTATTTTTAATATAATTTATTGGATTATTCCATTAATTGAATAATTAATGCATCATCATTATGTAATTAGTCATGGTAAATTTTTTTTAATAAAAATTAAAAATAAATTTTTCTGATGTATATATATATTTTATATTAAAAAATTCTATTTATATTATATGATATCCTATAGATAACACCAAATTAAAAATAATACACTTATAAAAAAAAGTGTGTGGTATATTATAATTTTCATTAAATAAAATATTATAAAGGTCATACTCTTATTCATATGGTTCAAAAAGGACATAAATTATTCCCTTGTATGTTAATGGTTTGGATATAATCTTCTACTAATATTTAGATATGTTTTGGTTTCATTTTAAAGGCCTTATCATTTTTTAACATAAATTACTTAATTTACTGTTTACCATGATAACAAAAATTACTAAGGTTAATATTCATATTGTCAAAATATAAAAGGAAAATTTTTAATAAATTTGGAAGTCTTGATTTCAAATTTGGATTACATTTTTCAAAATTCAACACATAAAAGGGGCAGAATTAAAGTAAAAATTAAATTAGTAAAATGAAATAAGTTTTTTTAAAAATGATATATTTAAGTATACAAATATTTTTATTCCAAATTGAATAATGAAATTTAGTATAATGTAATTAATTTGATTAGATTAAATGATTATTTAAAGATAAATTTTTTAAATTTTTTTAAATAATATTTTTATAGTAAATTTTCATAGTAATCATTAAATGAGTTTTCACTAGTTTTATAACCTATTACTGGTCAATTTTATGCTCCCCTAAATTTTAAAATGTTTTCCATAGGCTTAGTAGAAATTATATACATGTTTCATTTTGATTAATGCGCTTGCAAGAGTGAATCCAAATATATGTATTAATTTTAAATTATATAAACTATTATATTTTATATGTATTTTTTCTAAGCCCCCAAAACCTATATCGGCAAAGATCCTTAGGTATATAATGTACTAAATATTTTATAAATAATTTTTATAAAAAAATATGCAAAATATTTTTAGTACCATATCCAAGAGTGTGAGTCATGTCCTGTCATAATTAGTATCTTATGAATATTTTAGAAAACATTAGATATTAGAACTTTTTTGATGTTCAAAATTTAAGTGTCACAGGTATCTTGTCATGTTTTAGTGACTTTAAAGAGTATAGAATTTTAAAACCACTATTTTTCTAATTAAAACGATGGAAATTCTGAATTTATTTATGTATAATGAAATATATGAGAGGGCACAATTTCTTTAGGGGGAATGTACTAACCCTATAATTTAATTACATTCTTATTTTAATTATTATTCAATAAATTAATTGTTTTATAATTTAAATTCAACTATTATATGTGTTTATATAGTCTTTTTTAATATAATTTATTTTATTTAATCAAAATAGTTATTGGGTATAATTGAATTTAATATATTGAAATTATAAAATAATACTTTTATTTTCAAAGATATATTATTTATGTCGAGGAATATTTTAATAAAAATATTTATATATATTTATACCCTCTAGATTAATCTATGAGCATAGAAATATATTTTAGGTTGATATTTTAAAATATATGATTATTTATACAGAAATAATTTTATTTTGATAAATAATTTATAGTTTTCATCACCCCATGTTTTTTATATTGTTAAATAAAATATCTTTTAAAAATTTTAAATATATTAATGTTATAATTGATTAATTTTATGGGTTTTTTGTTAAAAAAAATATTTATCGGAAAATTGTTATTATTTTTTCTTTTTAAAATATTATTACTATGGTATTAATATTTATAATAATATTCATAAAATATATTTTAAATACCATTAACACATTATTATATAAGTAATATAAATATAATGAAAAATATATTTTTAGACGTTTTTAGATAATAATTTTTTTAAAGTACATATATCTGTAAAAAAATTATATTTTTTTATATTAAATTTAGTTAAGTAATTAATATATTAGTTATTTAAAAAATTGCCCATATATCATGAAAATTAAGGGACCATATCAACAAAACATGTGGGACCCTTGGGGTAGACCATGTGTTGATGGTCGTCAACCCAGACTAGCCCTGAGTGGCATGTGTGAGGGTTTGGGAGTTTTGAGCGCCCTCAGATCATGTATGTTTTTCAAAGTGAGAAAATTGGGTCACCAATGCTACCATATGAGTCGACATGGATATGTGAGGTGTTTTGTGTGAAAATGAATAAGAGTCGAACCTAGTGTTATAGCCAAGATGCTGATGACACAGAATCACTTCTTAAGTTCTCCTAGATTTTTTGATTTTGTAATGTGGGACATGCTCTCTACATCACTATTAACCCACACTAGAAAATTCCTTTTATATCCACACAGTTTGATTATGTCCACACTATTCGTATGATCAATTAACTATTCTTATTAAAACTCAATCCACCCTATTTGAACCCTTAATTATATTTTCTCTTCTTCTCCATGATGATATGCTTCGTCTTGGACAATGAAAAGCTTATGTTCTGAGATTTACTTTACCCTTAGTCACCATTATAACAACTAAACTAAAGTTATCAAACCCTCTAACCTTGATAAATCATTTTCTTGCATTATTATTTAACATATAATTCATGTTTTTTCATTCATTATATTGGAATTAAACCATTGAATTAAACTCATTGAGACCATCCTATCAAACTAAATCAATTTTCTGTATCCATTTTCAAAAATACCAGTGATTTTTGTCTCGTATCAATGAAGATTCAAGATGAATATTCATTAAAACAATTAAAAATAAGCTAAATAATATGTAAATAAATATAATTTAATGTACCAATAAAATTATTTATCAATGATGAGAAAAATCAATTTGGATTTTCTATTTTTCTAGGATCTTCCATTTGTATCAAAGTAATATAACCCACATGCGCGCGCGCGCGCACACACACACACACAGATATATCTTCCAAAAATACTAGAGCTCATTTATCCACATCCATAGCTTTCTCTACATGTAAGAGACATCCAAAACTATTTATTTTCATGCTTATAGGATGAGATCTAAAAAATAATCTTATGATTTTTATTTTTATTGGATGTCACTTTAAATATATATTTCATTCATTTGATATTGAAACCATATATATATATATACTCAAATATTCATTTAATATTATATATATATCAAAACAATGAAAATATGGCTATAAAAATCCACTATCACTATGTAAATTCAACTTACAAACTATGTTTTTCTAATTTTGGTAGAATAAGAGTGAGAGATAGAGATAATAGTGAAACAGGGATTCATATGTATATCTATTAAAGAAAAATGATATATATTACAATAGAAATTATAAGGTAATGGATTTTTATCTTCAAAATTCAATTCTTAAAGGGGTAATTTAATTTCATTTTACAATGTATATTTTATGTGTTAATGTATTTATTTCAAGGTTTAAATAAAAAAGAGTTATATTTTAATATTTATATTCTAAGGAAAAAGTGTTTTTTATAATCATATTCTATACTTTTAAAACTCTTTTTTTATGGATTACAAAACCCTATTTTAAGGGGAAAAGGTTATTACCCCATTATTAAATAATCTATTAAAGTGATATGTGAAAAAATTAAAGGTTCTTCGAAATTCTAAAGAAATAAATTTATTTGAAAAATGTCTTCTAATAGTTATGGATATTGCATATGTATATAGGTATGTCCATACACTATGTATTTATTTACATTCAATGAATATTAATAAAATAATTGTTTGAAGTTAAATTTATTATATAATTCTAAATAATAGCTTAGAATTTATGAAATTAATCGAATATTATGGATTTGTTTTAACCCTTATATAAATTTTTAAAAAATATTTTTTTCTAATGCATAAAATATATGGAATTTTTTTATTCATGGAAAAAAATTACTTATTTTTGGAAAGGTATTAATAGGTTGTAATGGAGAAAGGAAAACCTGATAAAATTATATTCTTAAAATAAAATACGGAACTTGTGTATCGAATTAATATATGAGGAATGGGGTGATCCCACTGTCTGAATGAGATGTTGTCCTAAAGGTGAGACTATAATCTGCCTCATGGATTTCCTAGGGATTTCCATGTGTCATTTTAATCCAAAAAAAATTATTATTTAAAAATAATTTATATGAAAAATAAAAATCATATTTCAATGATTATTTTTTTTAAATTAAATGGGTTTTCAAAATGTATTGTAATTTCAATGATTTTGAATATTATTTTCTTTATTCAAAAACCTAGTTGTATATTTTTGAAAAATCTTTAATTATACAATTCTTTTTAATATAAAGTGAAATTTTTTCTAAATATTATTTTTAAAATAATATTCTCAAAGGAATTTTCATAGTATTTATTAAAGGATTTTTCACTAGTTTTAAAACACCTTACTGATAAAATTTTTTCTCACCCTGCATTTTGTAATATTTTTCACAAGCTCAGTAAAAATTGAAAAGGTTTTCAATTTCATTTAAGGATCTGGAATGAATGAATCCAAATAGTTTTTTTATTTATATATTATATAAAATCTAATATTTTGTAATGAATTTTTTTAATCCTTTAAAACCTATACCATAAAATATCCTTAGGTATGTAATGTAATGTAGATTTTATAATTACGTTTTAAAAATATATATATAACATGTTTTTGGAACTGGCTTTAGGAGTGTGGGTCTTGGGCTACCATAATGGTATAAAAGGAATATATAAGAAAAATTTGGAGATTAAGATGTTTTAAGGATAATATAAGTTTATTAGGTATATATTCGAGGTTTAGTGGTTTCTATGAGTATATAATTTTAAAACCCCTATTTTCTTAATTCTAAAGAAAAAAAATCTTAATTTTGTTAAGTATAATGAAATAATTGTGAGGTCATAATTCTATTATATGGGGGATATAAAAAATTACGAATTTTAAGATATTATTCTTTGAAATAATTCTTAATAAATATTTTTTATAATTTTTTAAAAAATAAGATATATTTTAGTATTATATTTTATTAAAATTAATAATTTTCTTAAATCCAAATAAGTTTTGGTTATAAGATAAAGTAAAATATTCAATTTATAAACTTATAATTTTATTTTCTAAGACATAGTATTTTTATTGACTAATATATTAAATAAATATGTTTATATTTTTATTCTCTTTAAAAATGTATGAAGTTAAAATATATTTTAACTCAATATTTAAAAAATATTATTCTTTATTTATATGCTCATTAATTTGGATATAAAAATCATAGTTTTCACTAGCCCATATTTTAATATTTCTAAATAAATTCCCTTTTAGAAAATGTTATATATATTAATGTAATAAGTGAATAATTTCAAGGGTCTTTGTAAGAAAGTATATTTTTAAGATATTTGTACCTGTTTATTATTTATAAAATAACATTAATATGATATTAATATTTTTATTAATATTTAAAAAATATAATGTTAGTGATATTAGTTCTTTATTATATTATTAACCTAAACAAAATAAAAATAATATTTTAAAAGTTTGTAGATAAATTTTTTATTGAAGTACAAGTATCTATAAAACAATTATGTTTTGTTTTATTTATTTTAAATTTTACATATACAAATAATTAGTAATTCTTGAATCCAAAAAATAACCACCTCAACCACACTTGTGGACACTTGGGGGCAGTTGATCCTAACTAACTATAGATGGAATGTGTGAGTATTTGGTCATGCATAACACCCTCAGATTGCACATTTTGTGAATAGTGAGCTTGGTGGGTCATGTGTGAAACCATATTGTTTGGGAAAAATGTATGAGGTGGTGTGTGGGAGTGTGTATAAGGGTCTTCCCTAGTGCCATGGTTGAGAGGATAATGAAATGAGATCACTTATTCAGCACTCCTCAAACATTTGAGTGTCTACTGCGGGACACAATCTATTTTTATTTGTTCACCAACCCTTAAAAACACTATTTAGATCTGGGTCATTAGATAAAGTATGTTATAGAAATCCAATTAATTCTCTTTTCATCTTCAACCTTAAGAAACCACATCCATACCCTTGAACCCATTTCTTCTTCTTCCTCTTGATGAAGTGATTATTCGTCAATGATGATCTTTCTGTTTGACCGGGAAGAAGAATAATTTATTGATGGAAAATACATAAAATATCCATTTTATATTGTGAAAGGGGTGAGAAAGTTAAATTATTTCATATTTGGATATTATTTAAAGATTCACATCGAGGTAAACATCATTTGTTTTGAGGAAAATTTGGGGCCAAATATTGATGGGGGGTTTCCATATAATTGCATAATCAGTCACATCAGGTTTAATATTTTCATCTCATATAGAAACTCCCAATATCCCACACATCCATAACAAAGAACATATCAAATTTACAAAGATAATCTTTCATTAGGGATTTCAAACCCAATGACACTGTTGAAATCACAATGGTCAATAGAATGTGAGTTAAGGCTCATCACATCCTTTTAGGGAGAATTATTTTCTACTCTAAGACTCTCTTATAGATTTAATATATGTTAATAAATCTCTTCAAAAAACTGATACAATATTGGATACCCTAATATAATGATCAGGTCATAAATCCTTATATATATAAAGGGGGTTCTATTAATAACACCATATGTCTATATCCTATTTTATCTGTCCATTTTTGGTAATTGATTAGTAGTGGGTATATGATTGTATTTTAAATCTATAAAAGCAATCAATCTAGAGTTTATTGTTATCTAGGAAGGTGATTGGTGTTTCATGGGTGTAATTGAACCACTAAGTGGAATCCTACATATCTATATGAATATGAATCAATATCCACATAGACCATTTATTCTTAAGCCTTGCAGTTTTACATCATAATGAAAGGACATATATGAGCCCACTCTAGCACTAAGTATGGAGATCGAGACTTCAAAAAGAATCCTAAATATCCTACTTATAACTAGAATTATAGTATTTATAGTTTGGTATTCCGTCAACTTGCTGATGGGAGGGATATATGATTTCAACCTATGGGGGTTGTTATCCCAAACATAACCAATATGAGAATTCCTATGAGACATACACCAAGGTGGACACCCATATATGATCCTTTTTTCTATTTGTGGATGGACATTAAAAGATTATATACACACATGGGGTGGGTCTTATTAAATGAAATATAATGGACTTACACCGATGTAGGTTCACATTTATGGAAGTATTTGCATCATGTTTATAAATGTGTATTAATAACTATGATTTCCCTGATCTATAGAATTTAATAATTCTTGTGATAATGTCAATGGAAATCTCCAATCCCACACGAGTAATGATTAATGTGAGCGACAAGGGATAACATACATTCAAAATCACTATATAAGGATATGAGACTTATGTACTAGGTTTTTCTTAATAGAGTATTTGATATCAATATAGCACCTTAGGAAGGCCTCTAACATATCCTTCTTATAGCAGGGATGAGATTCCTCATAGTTTAATTGGATTCTAAATATTTCAATGGATAAAGAAGAATGATAGACGCACATGGGGTGGGTCTTATGAAATGATATATTAAGGACTTACAACAAAGTGAATTACCACGTACGGGCCTATTTCCTATCCACTGATGGTCTAGGGATGATGATAGACCCCCATGGGGTGGGTCTTCTGAAGTGAAATATCACAAACTTTATCCGAAGTTGATTATATATATCCTACCCTTATCCTCTGATAGATAGTGAGTAGAGTCCATGAGTGGCATGAGAATCTCATAATGAGTGCACATCCCTAGTATATTATGGATACATACCATATAAAGGGGGAATGATGAAAAAATATCTCATAATTTGGTGTTTACACAGGTTAAGGACACATACACAAGTATACCTACATGACAAGGATGGCATGTTTGGGGTGTCATCCATTCATGTCAAGGGTGTTTTTTTTAACTTGTTATGTGGTTTCTACTTGACATGTACATGGGTCTTTGCATGATCTAGACCAACACATCTTAGGGTAGTCACATGATCATGACGATAGGTCTTGTAGAATTCGCATGAACCATTAGACATGTTTGGAGGATTTTTCATGAAAAATGTACTATGTTCGAAGTACATCACAGGATCTTATTAGCATTTCTAAAAGGTGTCTCATGACCATGATAACATTTTCATAGGATATAACATGATCCGACTGACATGTATAGAAGGTTTCTCATGACTTGGGTAACATGTTCAAAAGCCATCACATGGTCTGGTTTACATGTTCATAAGGTGTCACATGACATTGGAGTCTTGTCCAGATGTCATATTTTTATCTATATGACATTTCTTGAGGTATTTTACTTAGATGAAATGTTCATACGACTTTACATGATCTTTCTGACAAGTATGGGTGCCATTTTGTGACTTCAAGGGAAAGTTTGGATGAGATCTCATGTTCTCTATTACATGCCCAGAGGGCATCATGTGACTTGGATAATATCTTTGTTGGACATCGAATGATCTTCCTAAAATTACTATAGGGTGTCAAGTGGATTGGATGACATGTTCATAAGAACTCACATGATCTTCCAGACATGTATAGAGTGCATCGTGCGAGTTAGATGATATTCCTAGATGGTACCATGATACTTAGTGGATATATGAAGAGGAATTGGAATGATTTTCTTGACATTTCTAGTTTATATTGTGTGGCTATTGAATGGTTCATTCTAGTAACATGACTCCACCCTTACATGAAAATCAGTTTATTTATATTCCCATAAACATTATGTATACTTTATCATTTTTTTCAAAAAATATCACAATCTTCACTAGGTTCTATCATATTGAAGTCGTGCATAACTTATTCAACACAAGAAATAAACTACACATAATATGGTTGAAATACTGGGAGTTCTTCACATAAACAATGGAGTGATCACATGAGTTGGGTAGACAGTGTAATCTAGTAATTCTTTTCCCCAAATTGCCTAGTAGTAGAATCTTGTGATTATATGGTTCTCCAATCTAAGAGGTCCTCTCTCTCCCATGTTATCCCATTATTTTTTAATGTCGAGGGGGGTGGGTGGGTATTTTTAGGCCTCTATTACCTAGATAATTGTTGATATTCATGGTGCTTAAATCACATGTATGGGAATGAGTTTATATAGGGAGAGTCGCATCACACACATCGTGTGACAACCACCATTGGTCGTCAATTACATCTTCCTTCTACCACAAGATAAAAAATGACCACATAATCACACCATCATTGGAAAATTAATTAAACCCATGTATTTTCATATGGATTTTATATAGACAAATTGACATGTCAAATAGAATTTACAAGATCAAGAAGACATGTTTGGATCCCTTTACAAGATCAAGATGTTTTGTTTGTAGTCCTTTGCAAGATCAATTATGAATATCTGGGTAACTTCACATGAATATTAGTATAACCCACTTGTAGTAAAGATTATTGATTTTGTAGATATTATTTAATAAATATTATTATATTCACCCATCAGTTGTCTATCAAGGTGTTTCATAATCAAACAGAAATATTTACGCTCCTTCGCGTGATGGAGATGACATGTCCAATAGTTTTCATTTGAAAAACCCAACATTTCACAATGTATTTTCATGTGATCTATAACTGACATCATGATCCAAGTAAGAATTGTGCATAATAATAATAAAAAAACCCTTTTTTCATGAAGCTTCCTCCTTTTATAGATTTTAGTTTATAAAATTATTGGGTGATTTTCAAGAATCCATCAGTCAATATGTTGCATGATTGAGGGAATTCATATGGAAGCCTTCACATGATCATCGACACTTGCATGGAATCTTTTTAGAGATAAATAATGCTAGTCAGAGGGGTTTTTCATGGTCATGGGCATATCATGGGAAGCACATGACCCTTTCATGTTATTTTTTATGGTCACACAATTCATATGAACCAAATTCTAGATCCCCATATAGCCATACTGCTGCTTTATTCCCTTTTTGGTGAAATAAATACATATTATTTGAGTGTTTCTATAATCCTAAAATTATTCATGCTCATTTATTGAGTGTAAATAAATTCCACACCCCCCTTAGGATAAATTTCTAATTGGAAAAGGGCTATGTTATGAATAAAGTAAATTACCACCTAAATTCCTTGGACATCCACTATTTGGTTTCCTGGGGGACTTATGGTCTTTTGAGAGATCATTATCATTATGTGGAGTGAGCTATTAAGATGAGAGTGGGGATCTATTCATTCTAATGGTTATTTAGACCTTCATAGCTCTAATTTTTTTCTTTTTTTTATTGATTTAAAATACCACTTCATATTACCACACCACAAAAACCATTTGTGTTCCTAATAATATGTTAGACTTGTCTTGATGACCCATGAAATAATCTTTGAGCTGATCATTGGAAATTTTTTCAGAATATGTTGTATATCCTAGGACACGAAGATATCATTGTACACTTCTCAAGATCGGTTTGCATTGTCCCATGATTTCTTTATAATTATGCAATTCATGTGACCCTATCATGGTCACAAAACCACGAGACATACAAGGGATCATATGTTGCACATGAGTAGCAGTGGAAAAATGTTTTTCATAGGAATTATGCAAATTAGGAGGTCTTATAATGATTATGAAATTCACATGACTATAAATGGATTAAGCAATTCCCAGAATGATTACCATTCCATGTCACTTACTTTTCATGTGAATACCCATCCCATTACTTCTAAAATGGATTATACATAATTTTTTATAAATTTTTTATGACTTAATCCAGATGGATCCAAGGAATGATGTTGTAGAAACCATGGATTAGGGGAATTATATGGTTTCTAGTTTGGATTCTGACCATATGTCATCCTACCATTCAACCTGGATGACAATGATAAACCTGATGGGGAAAAATCATAGAGAATATCCTCTATTAGACTTCTTACCCCTTAATGGGGTCGAACATAGAAATTATTCTCTCATCCCTTTACTCCAATTAAAGATCATGCCACATTCTTAGGTATTTATGACCCATAAAAACTATATAGATGTATTTATTATATAGGTCACTTAATTGCTGAGGAGAATCTCTTAGATGAGATATAATTAATTTGATACCATCATACATTGGAGGGACCTATTGTGAATCTAAATGTTACATTATTATGTACCGATTAATAATATGGAAATATTACAAGAACTATAAGTTTGGATAGCTTCCTAGCTAGTACCTTATGTTTCTATAGTTTAAGGTATATTTATATCATACCATTTATTTCATTAGTTTAGTGTCTTTTACTGCTAACCATATATTTCTATACATTATGCTCTTCTATCGTGGACCATCTATACCAGGAGTTTATGGTCTTATAGACCAGACCATCAGTTGTTGGTTATAAAGGATGTGTATTCATGAAGTGTCCAAGAACCCTATATCCTTTCTAGGATTATAATGAATTATCAACTATGTAGGTTATTGATAATCCATATTCTTAATTTATATTATGAATAATGAATTTTCATGAAGAGTTATGACACCCCACATTCTTGCAAAAAATATGAATCATGAGTATCCATGATGGGTTGTGGAACCCAACATCCTTTTTGTGGGTTGTTTTGATGTAAGGTGGTGTAGTATTAGGGACACCAAATCCACTGGGATTTCATGAATACTATTAGTGTATGTTATAACCAAAAATGTTTTAATTGAAGATGATGATATGGGGAAGACATGTTTGTGATGATCGTGAAACATTTTTGAGATGTCAAGTTTATTTTCAATTTTTCTAGGGCTCACGATAACTATAAATCCTTTCATAAAAAGAAGGATATTCCACTTCTTAATATGTCAATAGACCTTATTAATGATCTCATAGGGTGTAAATTAATAGTCTAGAATAGGTTTTCCTACCCTTTTCAAGTGCTATAGATGAGATGTGAATATGAAAATATTTGAATAATGATGTGGGATATGGAGAAAGGTGCAATACACAATGGTTCTAGAACCCAAGGGTAGTATTTTTTTGGTTGGGAATCTCGAGTCGTACACCATGTGTTTTAGGATCATGTGTTGTGGGACCTAAAAAGGTTTAGTAATAGAATATCATATTCATATATCGAGAATGGGTATAATACACAGTGGTGACAGAACATTGTGGATGATGAATATTAATGAATAGTCTTTTTTGGGATTATAAATCTTGGTATTGAAATATTTTATTCAAATTAAAAATGGGGATAATGGATATAGTTCTACCATTAGTAATGGTGGAAAATGTTGTCACACGCAACAATGACAACAACTCTTAGTTTTAAGGAGGAAAGATCCTCCAATACCAAAAAAACCACCAGTTGCAATCTCTATGTTGTTATGTTATTCACTAAATAATCCTCATGAGTTACCTTTAGATTAGTTTTTACCTATTACCAATACACTAAATTGAATAACCAAGTGTGATAACTAGAGGATTTTTGGTAACATGATAAGTGTATCAACTCAAGTAATTTGCGAGTGTCAGCTCATAATTCGAATACTAGAAGTTGATTTGTTGAAAATGCAATATTTAAGAAGTTTTTTGGTTTCATAAAAGTTGTTTCACTAATTATTGATCATGTCATCATAGAGAGGTGATGTTAAAAATCATTACTCAAACATGTTACTAGACTATGGGTTCTAATGAGTGTGTATAGACATTTACATGGGCCACCAAATAAGCCCTATGAGATTTATAAATTTTTTATTTATACTGTAAAATTTTACGAACACTAGATATGGGTATTTTTGTGATCATTGACTTAAAATATTCTCAACCTAACTTTGTGGGTCTTCATAAAAAAAATTTTAGGCCTCATTAACTATCAATTCAGGGTCTTGTGATTTTCACCCAAAAAGTAAAAAGAATAAGGCTGTACAACTTCAACCAAAGTGCATGTTGTTTGAGGTCATGATTCATGTGGATTTGATATTTTGGTGTGTTATAGAGTATCATTATTTATATTTTCAAAGCTAAAAGTACTCCAACACCTTCCCAACTAGAGGATGAGAATCTTATGAATGATGTCTAAAGGTTATGAGATCATTTATAATGTTATGGTAAACTCATGTCAAGAATTACTATGAACCAATATATGGTGAAAGAATGCACTGTCATGATGTTAAGGATTACAAGGATCAGGATCATTTTTTTCAAGAAAAAGACTCATTTTTTTGAAAGATGGGATCTCATATGCAAGAGCGAAGGAAAGACATGCATGGTCAAACAAAGCATCCATTGAAGATTGTTTTCCTATCCCAAGGATCATGAATGATTTGTGAAAATTCAAGAGACTCATGAAAATAAGCGTGGTTTATAGATTGAGGTGCTTAGAATTATTACGGAAGAACCACAAACAATGGTCGGCTATGATCAGGCTATTTTGTTCCATTAATAAATAGTGGTGATGGATGATGGTCTACAATGTTTTGTGTAATGTAGTGGAGATATCTATCATGAATTATAACATCATGTGGAATGTATATCTTCCTTCTAGGTTAGCATAATCTAGAAAGGACCTATCATTGGGAGTAGTGACTAAATTAGGGAAATTGTTTTTTCACTAAAGATACATCCCTTAGGACAAAGGGGTAAAATAATATGATATTATAATATTTCATTAAAAATGGTTATGATACCAAAATGTGTAGCATTGAGAGTATATAAATAATCAAGAATATTTGGGTTATGGGAAATGTAAAAATTACACAATGATATATGAGTTAACTAGAGATAGAAAATTGTGGTTAGAGTTCAACCAATCCTAATAGTGGAATCCTATATTCCACATAGTTAGAATAATAAATTTTTAATTTAAGGGGGGTGCTCTCCTCTAGGGCCAAAACACCCAATATTAATAAGATATTAGTCATTTTATTATTCAAGATAAAATCCTAGTGGTTTCCCTTTGAATAAACCAATCAGTGTTACAAATTTTCTATAGGTAAGAACTAGTATAAAGGGATCCCAAGGTCAATGGTGTTCTATGAGAATAATACTAGCTCAAGTTATTGATTGGTATCAACTTAGGGATCAATGATTTGATGTTTTTTCTAGGGTAACAGAAGATTCAATAAGGTTTAGAGAACCCAAAAGGTTACACTAACATACATTGAATGTCGTTTATAAGAGAAGGGTTAAGACATGAAATTTGGGAATACTTAGTCATCATGGGGTTGATTCATTCAACATGAATTCCTATTCTTTTTTAGTTTAATTTCAATATAATTCGATGTTTTTGTGAATTTCAATACCATGATACTAAGATTTTGATCCCTATATTCATATAGAATTCTCTTTGATCATGCTAGTCAGACAAAATTTCTTGGTTCCTTAAGCCTACATGAGTAATGCTCAGTGTGAGAAACAAGATTAAATTGGATAGTCTATTTTTCTATGAGAGTTTCCATATTAATAAATATGATGGGGTATTCAAATTTTTTGTATGATAGATAATCTCCACCCAAATTTGGATAACAAATATGGAATTAATTTTAAGAGATGATAAAATCCAACCGGGCCTGGAATGAAGGATCCATATTAATAAATATGATGGGGTATTCAAAAATTTTAGTGACAAACGAGTCTTTGAAGTGTATTTTGATGCTTAATGAATCTAGGTATTTTTAGGAGATACATACCATGAAATAAAAAGGATACACGAATATAATGTCCTAATTTTATATGACATTGGGTATGATGAACATCTATATAACATCCAGAGTATCTGAATCCTACTGAAATGTTTTGTTATGGGAAATGGGAATCATGAACCAATAATATATGAGATAATTATATTTGGAAATTAGTTGGTAGATGTCAAATATTGAAAACATAGAATGCCTACACTCCACATAGTTAGGAAAAAACTCTGAATTTTTAGGGTGACCTATCTTTTGGGATAAAAAAATCCACTAGGTACATTTTCATAGGCATTGAATTATTCATGATTGAATCCTAATGAATTACCTTTGGATTAACTAGTCCATATTACCAGCTTTCTATAAATATGAATCAAGAGAATGGGGCCCATAGTCCATATGGTTCAATGAGAAGAATATCAACATGATGAATTGGTTTGTACAACTAGGTTATCAATGATATGAAGTTGGTTAATGGATAATGTAAGATTAATTAAGGGATAGAACACCCTAAAGGATACCCCAACATGTATTGAACAACTTTTTTGTGTGAAGTGATAAGTTATACATTTCTTAAATACAAATTCAATAGGGGTTGACCTATTAGGCATAAAAACCTCTTATTGTAAAGATTAATGTCATTTGAAAAGGACATTGTTGTAAAGTTTAAAGTCATGATACTGGGATATTTTTTTGAATTTTAACTCTATGTGACTAAGAAATTATTCTTCACACATAACATGTTTTTATCATAGTAGAATGATCGATTTTCTAGATTCCTTCAACTAAAATGATTCATGCTCGGTGTGAGAAATAATGGATAACAAGACAATAGTTTAAGATACCTGAGAATACATGACAAGGAATCTCTGGGAATGCTCTTAATTTAACGTGGATTGAACCCTCATCATGGATCTGAATCTCATTAAGGGGAATGATTGGGAGTTATTGAAACTGATGGTGAGCTTTAGAATGGAGGATCTAGTTGTCATTAAGTATCCTATGATGGAAATAATCAATCCACATATAGTTTCTAAATATAAAATTTCCCAAATTGTTCAAGTTTGTATATGGGGATAGGGTATTTTTATCATATTAGGGCTAGGCCGGAGATTTGGGTTCTTGTTATCACTAAGTATCCTATGGAAATTAGAATAAATCAACACATAGTTCTTTGAAATTTTCTTACATAGTCTTGGCCCATATGTACGAAAGGGTTAATTTTAATATAGCTTGTATATTGAAAAAAATTAATATCCATGAATCACTACTTATCCTTTGATAATCAGAGACCAAGACACACAAAGGTATTACAATGTAAAATTCCATGCACAACTCAGACCCGTACACCGAGAGGGGGATATTATTTCATTTTTATTTTTTATGGACACGAGATTTGGGATCATGGAAAACCTACATATCCTATGGGAACCAGAATCAAGATTCATGTAGTTCTTAAATGTAAAATTCCTTATGTAGGTTTGACCCATAACTTATGGGAACATGTTATTCCATTTAAATTGTGGTTGGACCCGAGATTGGTGATCTAGGTTTTAGTAAATATACTATGTAAATAAAAATCAAGCTGCATATTGTTCCTAAATATAAAATTTTCATTTATAGTACAGATCCATACGTATGGGTGGGGATATTAATTCCATTTATATTATAACTAGATTTGGTATTGAAGATATGGGAATCACTATGTATCCCCTATAAATAAGAATATATCCAAACATAGTTCTTAAATGTAAAAGTTTTTATGAAGGATTGGACCATACATAGGGGGTAATTTTTTTCCATTTATATTGAATTTGGAACTGGTATTGAAGATATAAGAATCATTACATTTCATACAAAAATATATATCATTCCACATGTGTTTCATGTATGATAATTTCCTACGTAGGTATGACCTATATTCTTGGATATGATATATTGTTGTATTATGATTGGAGTTAGGATTAGATATATGGGTGTCAATACATATCCTATGGTAATAAGAATCAATAAACACATAGTTGTTGAAATGGAAAATTCTCTATGAGGATCAGGCTCACATATAGGGATGAGAGTACATCATCTTGATTTAGAACAGATATAGCTCATGTGTAGTGAATAATTCATGAAGTTACATCGTCCACATAGTTTAACATCATGTGAAAAGAATGCATTCCATGAAGGGTGTTGTGATTCTATAAGAATTAAATATTCTAGGTGGTTTAAATTCATTCCACAAGGACTTGGAATCCATAATGGAATATATTTTATGTAATTCACGAGAATCCTTTCATTGGTGGTGGGTGGGGGGCATAACATTAATGACCCAAACATTCATTAATATAAATTCCTCATGATCTAATTAAATGTTTATTATGGTTATATAAAATGTGAACTTCATTTGTTTTATGTTTATGGATTTTAAAATATAGTTATGAATTGTTACCTTTGCTAATATAGCCTTTAAATACTGATCACAAGTTTAGAATAAATATAGGGCATTAAAAAATCCAATTTACTCAGACAAAGGAAGTAATGGCCTCATCCCGTAGAATTTCCCTATAAGAAGCCCATTTTTAAGAGCTCAAAAAGGTGGCGGTGTCATTGGGCTTCGCTCTTGACCAAGCCCAAGCCGAGCTTGAATATGTTACGCTTGAGCAGAACCGACTACAGGAGAAGTGGAAGTTAATAGAGATTACCACCCGAGCGATGTAATCCGAGCCACCCCAAGAGTTTGTCACCATCGCACACCTTACCCTTAGGTCTTATGAGGGTGTTATAAGGGGTTATGTAATGAGACGCTAGCACTATGACTATGTATATTATTCTTGTATATAGAATATACATTCTTTTTATTGATACCCTATAAAAAGTTTTTAAAGCACAAATATTATTTTTAGTTAATTTTCAACTAAGAAATACATTTTTATGAATTAATGGATTTTTTAATTAAATAATATTTTAATAAAATTATTATTATTATTATTAAAAAATTACTTTTTATTAAATATAAATTAGCGTATAATTTTTTGAATGCAATTTTAATTTTTATTAAGGTTTGAAAGCTGTTTTTGTCAAAAACCATGATTTTTCGATAAATGTCGGTTTTTATTATAAAAGTAAAAATTCACATATTTATAAAATTATTTAGATAAAATGAATATTATTTTTGGAATCACGATGTCAAAATATTCCAACAGTGAATTTGTCATAATTTACTGAGACAGTCAAATTTTTGGGTAAAAAATAAATACCGTTTAAATATATAATGTGTTTTATGGCATCATAATGACCTAATAGTGATTTAATAAAATAATATAAAAATTATTTTCAGCCAATATATGTTTTATAATTAAAATTATTTGTTTTTAAATTTTTTTGATTTATTTTACAAAGCTTCAGTGGACCCTCCAAGACTAATAATAAATTTTTTCTTTTGAAATTGTTTTCTTTGAGAGTGTGACTCACCTCCACATAATAAAACATATTATTTTAAGATTTTTGGACATTTGCCTCATAAAATATTGTTTTCCACTCCCCTTTTGAAAAAACCATGGGCATGTTTGTGTTTTTGATTAGTTTAATGTGAGGTGTCCCAAACCTAAATAATAAAGAATTCCCTCCCCTTCCCTATATAAACCCACCCAAGCTCCCACTTCCTCTTCACTCAAAGCCTTTGAAGATCGACAAAACCCTACCATCCTCTCTTTATAATCCTTCCAAGGTGCCCCAATCTTTCATGAATCCTCTCTCAAGCCTTTCCCAAGCCTTTGGGATCACACTTCCAAGTAAGGGATTTCTTCTTTTCTTATTTTTTTCTAACTTTCTTTAAGTTGTTATGCCTTTTTTCAATTAAAAAAGTTGGGGAATGATTTATCACCTCCCCCATACTTTCCTCTTTATTTTTGGATGATGGTATACCCCTTTATCTCTCATTAATACCTCCCATGTACAATTGTTACCATGCTGAAATTCTTTGAGGGATTTCTCTCTCCTCTTTTACATCCAAGTAATTCTTTTGTATTATGCATCTAAATTACATTAAGTTTGTTGGGACATGTATCTATATGACCCAATTACTACCCATTTCATGTATATATGATGAGGCACCCTTTTCTTTCTCATCAACCATTTTCATGAATCCTTATGTCACGCCGTAATGGTTCTGAAATTGCACCACATTTTTCCAAGCCAAGACCATTGTGTAGTGAATACCATACCCTTGTCTATATCAAGGGTATTAAACTTTATACACATATGAATATTGAATGTTAATTTCATTTATTTATTCCACATTACATAATTGTAGAATAACTTATCATGTTTATTGATTCCATGATCCACGTGGCACACTTTCGGATGAAATGAAATGTTTAAGAATGAGGCACCCTGATAGCGCTCCAATGCATTGGGTAAAGTATAGTATCATGATACATCATGTGAAATGGGTGTTGACTCATGATAATTCAAGTGCAATGAGGTTCTAATCATTCTTCATGTTCAATTATGGTTTACTCATGCTCCATGTTCAATGAGCCTTGGCTCATGCTAATTCCATGTTAAGTTTTGTTTCCACATTTCCATTTTATGATTATCATTCTTTATCACGCCTTTATGTTCATGTTTCTCTTGTGCTCTATTGATATGCCTATTGTCTAACATTTATTGTATTCCTCATGTTATTCCATGTTTATTCCCTTACTGGGCATTATATCTCTCTCTTTTCTTATGTATGTCCTCAGGTTATCCCATGCAATGCTAAGTACGAGGGAATGTAGTGGTCATGTAAAGGATGTTTTCAATAAGGATGTTCTGTGTTTTATGTTTTAAGCTGTGATGTAATGTTCATAATCCCCATATACAGTAGACCTCTAATTATTCTATGTTGTATCAAGTGAAAATGTTATGTAATAAATCAGGTTTAAGTGTGTAATAAAAAGTAGGGTTATTATAGTTGGTATTAGAGGATATGTTTAGCTATTTTTGGGATTATGATTAGAAAACCCTAGTGAAGACTTAGATACAAGAATAAGTATAATAAAACATCCTAAGTATTGGAGAGTATTGAGTAAGTGGTTTATCAAGAAAATACATCTATGTCTGGATACAAGAAGGTAGAGGCGGTTCTGGCACTAATGTATCCTAGGGGTAAAACCCAAAAACACAACTTTGAGCTAGACTCAAACAAGAACTGGTGCATGAAAACGGGATTTGCTGCACTTTTGGTTATGACACTCCTGGGAGATATGCTTTGGTAAATTCACAAGCCTAGTATGGACCCTTATTAAGGTAATTTAAAAAAATTCCCTTAAAAATATAGGTTAGAAAGTGGATCTTGAGTATCATTGATTGAAGCCTATGAATTCACGAGTTAAGGTAATAAAATTTATTTATAAGTCATAATTTTTGTACTTTGATTACCCTTTATGTGTTACCCCTAACTTTCCTTTTATTCTAGCTAATGGCCCGTAATAGGAGGACTCGAGATCACAACTGATGTAAAGATCAATGTGATGACTGTGCTTATGAGATGCCCAATCGGATGGGATCGGGAATTGTGAACTTTGTCACACTTCCCTCTCAGTTAACTCAATATTTTAATATAAACATGGGTCAATAGGTACTTTCACCCCCCCCCCACAAAAGAATAAGTTGATATCGAGAGCTTCATGAGACAATGGCCTCCTACTTTTAATGGATCATTTAATCCTTCAATCACAGAACTATGGATCAACTCCATTGAAAAGATCTTCTCCATCCTTTAATGTTTTTAAAAAGAGAAGTTTCTCTTGGATGTTTATCATATGGAGGGTTAAGGTGATCAATGGTGGTCGTTGATAAAAAGTATGAATCCTGATGAGGAGATCGAGGTGTTGGGATGAAAGGATTTCTAGAATATTTTTTTCAATAAATATTTTCAACGCACCCTCTAACTTAAGACGGAAAGGGACTTCTTTTCCCTCAAAGAAAAGGATGAAGAATCTGTTGGAGTGTACGAGGAAGACTTTACAAGGCTTGCACGATACGTCTCTAGCATTGTTATTAGCCCTGAATGCAAGGTTGACCGCTTCTTTGGTGGGATGAAACCAAGGCTACGGAATGCGCTGGCGAATCGTAACTTCGATAGCTATGAAGAAATTGTTCGTTGTTCCCTAAAGGTCGAAATAGAGATCAGATAATATCAAGGGTTTCATTGGGATAATAATCGTAAGGTGGACTTCAATGCTGGTGTTCCGATGGATAAATCCAATGGTGCTAAGAAGATTCAGCACCCCACTTGCCAAAGGTGTTGAGAGAAGCACCCTGGTAATTTCCTGAAGGGGACGGGGAAATGCTCTAGGTGTGGAAGAGAAGGGAACCTAGTTGTTAACTTCCAACAAGAAAAACATGTGGCTATAATAGAGGAGAGGAATGCTCCATTCGAACCAAAATGTGTTGTTTATTGCTAAAAATGAAAAAAACCAAAGCATCTTGCGAATCATTTCCCTAATCCAAGGGTTTTAGAAGATAACCCACAACCTCTAAGGCAGTAAGGGAGAGCATTTTCCATCACTACTGCCGCAGGGAAACCCGACAACGAATTGGTGACAGGTACGCTAGTTATTCATTCAATAATAGAAAACATACTTTTTGGTTTAGGTTCTATGCATTCTTTTATATCCCCATAGTTTAGTAGAACAACCCCAACACCACCACAAATCATGTAAGTAAAGATGTCGGTGAGTACGAAAAATGGGGCAATCATTTCATCCCATGAATATAACTCCTCCATTTTCATAATATATGGATTGAATTTCCAGGAAAACCTCATCAATCTCCCTCTGATGGAATTTGATGCAATTCTTGGCATGTATTGTTTTTCTTTATATAGAGCCAACTTAAATAGTCATTAGAGGGAAATCACTCTCCATGTAGAGAATCGGCCCCTGATTCTATAGAAGTTCAAGGAGGAATATGAATCTTCTTTTGCTCCATCATCTCAAGTGTGGATATTAATACCCTATCAGCACGCATATCTAGATTAGATTATTGAGTCTAAGGAGGCATCCATCCTTGGAGACATGCCTATTGTGAGGGAATTCGTTGAAGTGTTTCCCAAGGAATTTACTGGTCTTCCTCCTAGAAGAGATGTTGAATTCTCAATTGATCTTATACCTAGGCAATTTCCAATATCCAAGGATCCATATGGAATGACTATTTGGGAGCTTGAGGAGATGATGAAAAAACTATAAGAGAATCTGGATAAGGGGTTTATATGCCCAAGTGCATCACCATGGGGTGCACCAGTCCTCTTCGTTAAGAAGAAATATGGGTCAATGTGCCTTTGCATCCATTATCACGATCTTAAAAAAATCACGATAAAGAACAAGTATCCACTCCCATGAATCGATGACTTGTTTGGTTAGCTGTGTGGAGCACAATAATTCTCCAAGGTGGATTTGTGTTTGAGATATTATCAAGTAAGGCTGAATAAGGAAGATATCCCCAAGATTACTTTTATTACAAGATACGGGCACTATGAATTCTTAGTAATGCCTTTCAGACTCACTAATGCTCCAGCATTCTTCATGTATTTGACGAATAGAATCTTTAGGGATTACCTTGATAAATCTATCGATGTCTTTATAGATAATATTCTGATATACTCTAAAACTAAGGAGGATCATGAGGAGCATCGAAGAACTGTACTATGGACCTTGTGGAAGGAGAATATCTATGAAAATTTTAGCAAGTGTGAGTTCTAGTTGAAGGGGGTCTCATTCTTGGGCCACAACATCACAAGAAATGGGATATCTATGGATTCCTCGAAAACAAATTCAATTGAGGGATGTACGAGGCCAACCTCAGTAACTGATATCTGTAGATTCTTGGGTTTAGCTGGATATTATTGATGATTTTTGAGAAATTTCTCACGATTTTCCAACCATCTTTCCAAGCTAACTCAGAAGGGAGTAATGTTTTCTTGGAGTGATGAATGTGAAAAAAGATTTAAGGACTTAAAAAAGAGGCTTATCACAGCACATGTTCTCACTTTACCCATAATTGGAGAACTTTTTGTGGTATTTAGTGATGCCTCGAAAAGGGACTAGGCTATGTGTTAATGAAAAATGATAGTCACTGCCGATCCTTCAAGGCAATTGAAAGTTCATGAGAAGAATTACCCAACACATGATTTGGAGTTGGATGCGGTGATCTTTGCTTTAAAAATTTGGCGGCATTATTTCATTGGGGATATGTGTGAAATATATACGGACCAAAAAAGCCACAAGTATATATTCACACAGAAAGAGTTGAACATGTGCCCATGATGATGGTTAGAGCAGATCAAAGACTAAGACTACTCAATCTATTACCGCCATGGGAAAGAGAACAAGGTGGCAGATGCTCTAAGTAGAAAGGACCTGATGATTCTACCATTGATGAGAATTGAGAATGATCCAATATTTTTATATTTGATGAAGATAGACATGGGAATAATAAATAAAGGAACATCATCAATCCTTTCCCAAATGATTTCCCAATCATCTTTTTTGGAAAGGTTAAAGGATGCTCAAGAGGATGATGTGGGAATAAAGAAGAAATTGTAAGTTATCAGAAAAGGTAAATCCTCTGAGTTCAATGTTAATGAAAAAGAAATTGTGAGATTTAGAAAAAGACAATGTGTCCCATCAATTCTAGAGATAAATAAGTAACTTTTGGATGATTCATATAGTTCAAATTTATCTATTCACCCAGGAAACATAGAGATGTATTGAGATCTCCAAGAGTATTATTGGTGGGATAATATGAATAAAGAGATTCTTGAATTTACATCAAAGTGCATGGTCTGTCAGTAAGTGAAGGCTGAGAGACAGAAGTCTAAGGGGATGATGAAATCATATCACATTCCGGCATGGAAATGGGAGAACATCACCATGGACTCTATCACCGTAATTTGGAAGACATACAAAGTCAACAATGCAATCTGGGTTATCGTGGATCATCTTACAAGGTCTGCACACTTTATTTCAATTCGGGAGGATTTGTCATTGGATCAAAAGGCACAAATATAAATCAGAGAAGTAGTAAGGCAACATGGAGTACCACTATATATTGTATCCGATTGAGATCCAATATTCACCTCTCTGTTTGGGAAAAGTCTTCAACATTCTCTAGACATTGAGCCGAACTTTAGTACGACTTATCATCCACAAACTGATGGCTAATCTGAGTGGAATATCTACAAATGTGAGGATATGTTTAGAGCATGCTCAATGGACTTCAAAGGAGGATCAGATCAATATCTTACTCTGGTTGAGTCCTCTTATAACCACAGTTTCCACGTGAGCATCTAAATGTCACCTTATGAAGACCTATATGGGAAGAGGTAAAGAACATAAACATGTTGGGATGAAGTCAGTGAGAGTATGCTGCTATGACTAGAAATAGTGGAGAAGGTGAAACCATTCAGCAGCATATCAAGTCATCCCAGAGTCGATAGAAGAGTTGTGCAGATAACCATCTATGAGACCTTATGTTTAAAGTTTGAGACATCGTATTTCTACTAATATCTCCATGGAAGAAGGTCATGAGGTTTGGAACGAAAGGGATGTTAAGTCCTAGGTACATCGTCCCCATCCAGATTCTTGATCGTGTTGGGGATATGGCCTATCAACTAGAACTTCCACCTACCATAGAAAAAGTACATAATGTGTTTGATGTATCCTACTTAAGGAAGTACATACCATACCCTTCACATGTACTCTCTTCAGAGGTAGAATAGCTAGAGGATGATCTTTCTTACGAGGAGAATCCAGTGAAGATCATAGATCGTAGGGAAAAAGTCCTATGAAATAAGAAAATGCCCCTCTTGAGGTGATGTGGTGAAACCACATGTTTGAAGAAGTTACGTGGGAATCGGAGGAAGTGATGAAGAAGAGTTACCAATATTTGTTTTAGAGTGGGAAAAGGAAATTTCGAGGGCGAAATTTCTTAAGGGGGGAAGATTGTAATAACCCAAACATTCAGTAATGGAAATTCCTCTTGATCTAAATAAATGTTTATTATGGTTATATAAACTGTGAACTTCATTGGTTTTATGTTTAAGGATTTTAAAATACCATTATGAATTGTGATTGTTGCTAATATAGCCAATGACCAGTGATCAAATGATTAGTATAAATATAGGGCTTTAACAAATCCCATTTACTCAGAAAAAGGAAGCGATGGCATCATCCAATAAACATGCCACATATGAAGCGCATTTTTCGGAGCTTATAAAGGTGTTGGAATCATTGGGCTTCACTCTTGACCAAGCCCAAGATGAGATTGAACATGTTAAGCTTGATTGGAACCGACTACGGGAGAAGTGGATGTTAATAGAGATTACCACCCGAGTGATGTAATCCGAGCCACCACAAGAGTCTGTCACCATCGCAAAACATACCCTTCCGTCTTATACGGGTGTCATAAGGGGTTATGTAATGATACCCTAGCACTATGACTATATACATTATTCTAGTATATAGAATAAGTATTATTTTTATTGTTACCTGGTAAATAGTTTTTAAAGCACAAATAATATTTTTAGTTAATATTCAACTAAGAAATCTATTTTTATGAATCAATGGATTTTTAAATTAAATAATTTTTTAATAAAATATTATTATTATTAACAAATTAATTTTTATTAAATATAAATTATCGTATTATTTTATGAATACAATTGTAATTTTTATTAAGGTTTAAAAGCTGTTTTTGTCAAAACCCATAAATTTTTGTTAAATGTTGGTTTTTATTTTAAAAGTAAAAATTATCATATTTATAAAATTATGTAGATAAAGATGAATATTATTTTTGGAATCAGGATGTCAAAATTATCGAATGGTGAATTTTTCATAATTTTCTGAGACAGTCGAATTTTTGGGTAAAACTTAAATACCTTTTGAATATATAATGTGTTTTATGACATCATAATGACCAAATAGTGATGTAATAAAATAATATAAACGTTATTTTCTGACAATATATATTTTACCATTAAAATAATGAAATTTCATATTTTTTTGTATTTATTTTACAAATATTTAGTGGACCCTCCAAGACTTATAAAACATTTTGTCTTTTTAAATTGTTTTCCTTGAGAGTGTGACTCACCTCCACATAAGGAACCCTATTATTTTAAGTTGTTCATTCATTGGACTCATAAAATATTTTTTTCCAATCCCCTTTGGAAAACCCCATTGTAAAAACTAAGGGTGGGTTTGTGGTTTTTATTAGTTTAATGTGAGGTGTCCCAATCCTAAATAATAAAGAATTACCTCTCCTTCCCTATATAAACCCACCCAGGCTTTCACTTCCTCTTCACTAAAAGCCTTTTGAGTTCGAAAAAACCCTGAAATACTCTCTCTATAATCCTCCCAATGTTCTCCACGCTTCCAATAAGCCTCTCTCAATCATTTCCCAAGCCTTTGGGATCACACTTCCAAGTAAGTGATTTCTTCCTTTCTCATTTTTCTCTAATTTTATTTTTAAGTTGTTATGCCATTTTGGTTTCAATTACAAATATTGGGGTATGATTTTGCACCTCCCCCATACTATCATATTTATGTTTGGATGATGGGATATCCCTTTATCTCTCATTAGTTTTTCCAATGTACACCCGTTACCATGTCGAAATTCCTTGAGGGATTTCTCTCTCCTCTTTTACATCCAAGTAATTTTTTTGTATTATGCATATAAATTTCACAAAATTTGGTGTTCCATGTATCTATATGACCCCCATACATTCCATTTCATATATATATGTTGAGAATCCCTTTTTCCTCTCATAAACCATTTTCATGAATCCTTATGTTACGCCGTTATGCTGCCGAAAATGCACTGCGTTTTTCCAAGCCAAGATCATTCTGTATTGAATATTGTACCCATGTCTCTATGAAGGGTATTAACCATTATAAAAATATACATACTGAATGGTACTTTTCTTTATTTATTTCACATTACTCAATCTTGGAATAACTTATGATGTTGATTGATTCCATGATCCATGTAGAAAACTTAAGGATGAAATAAAATGTTTAAGAAGGGTGTGCTCTGATAGAGCTCCAATGCATTGGGTAAAGTATAGTATCATGATACGTCATGTTAAATTGTTGTTGACTCATGCTAATTCAAGTTTAATGAGGTTTTACTTGTGATTCATATGAAATGATGGTTTACTCATGCTCCATGTGCAATGATCCCTGGCTCATGCTAATTCCATGTTAAGTGATGTTTCCACATTTCCAGGCTATGATTATCATGATTTATCATGAATTTATGTTCATGGTTCTCTTATACTCCATTGATATTCCTACTGTCTAAAATTTATTGTATTTATCATGTCATTTCATTTTTATACCATTATTGGGCTTTATAGATCACCTTTTTCTTATGCATGTCCTCAGCTTATCCGATGCAATGCTAAGTATGAGGGAATGTAGTGGTCATGAAAAGGAAGTTTTAAATAACGATGTTGTGTTTTTTATGTTCTAAGATGTTATTTAATGTTCCTAATCTCAAAAGACAATATACATCCCAGTCTTTTATGTTGTATCAAGTTAAGAGTTTATGTAATAAATTAGGTTTAAGTGTGTAAAAAAAGCAGGGTTGTTAGAATAACACATTCCCCTTCCATTTGGCCAATGAGTAAGATCCAATATATATAACTTATGTATAATGTAAGTCCCTTCCCACATGGGTTACAAACATAGAGGTTTATTTCCTGGTATCAATAGGGGTTTTGGTACCAATTCCATTTCACCATGAAATAAAGAATATATTAAAGCATTTTTATTCAAGGATCACGCAATATGATTCAGTGGATCATTGAGGTTCTATCGTGTGAAAAAACATTTCTCATTGATACATTTAGACTCATATAGTTTCTTTTGTTATTTCTTATCATTTGATTGTTTTCCATAGATATCAAATCAATGTTAGGGAAATTGGACTTCTTTGGGAAACACTAATTTTGGTCTGTAGATAAAGGAATAGAGGGTATCTTATGTGGCAGTGTATAAAGTGGTATGGTAAGGCCATAAAGCATGAAGGATCTTTTTTGAACAATAATTTTTGTTTTTATCCACCATTTTAGGGAATATATTTTATATATTACTATTGAAAACATATATCATTCCATTTTTAGGAAGGATATCAGGATGAATGTTGGGAATTGATGTTGTACTCCAAGTACAGTTTCTTCAATTCAGAATAATTGATGTTGGTGTCATTTTCCATCATACTTCTATGAGGGAAAATGAATTTGGTGATGATATTGGAATTAATGATGTTTTTTATTTTCTTCATCTATAACTCCTTATATGGTATGGACTCAGCCCATTTGGAAAACAATTTTGTGGTATTAAGGACATATTTATGCTATTTAGTTGATTCTAGGGGATATATCCTGAAAACATCCATTTCCCATAAGAAAAATAACCAGTAATACTTATTCTTATATAGAAACCCTGGGGGTTGATGAATGATTTTTTCATCAATCTGAAATGAATGAAATTTCATTGTGAATTATACAATGTTCTACATTTTTTTCCAGTAGTAACCATGATCTATAATTTAGTGTGAGAGTATAGTCCTGGACTTATGAACATTATAAGAGAATTCATAAACATTGTCCCTAATAGTGACAATGTATTGAACTATAATTCATCTGTGTAGGACTCAATCAAAGCATATTTTATATGGATTTATACTCTTTTGGAATATCCCAAAGGGTGAAGTTTACAATTTTACAAAACAATTGGTTCCCTTTTGGATAAATATGATGGGAGGTACCCATTTAAGAGGTAATCCATTATTAGATCCAACCATACATTGGTGGGTATCAGTTCATCACACTTTGGGTAAGTGTTGACCTAATTTGTTTCCTCTATGCCACATATGAGGACAAATGAGACCAACTTCTAGTGCATGATGTGGAAAAAAATTCATCCTAATTAGGGTCAGCAAGGACTTTGGTTTCATTATCCAATTCATTAGTGTAATCAATTTTTGAGTTATATACATGATATAATGTTGGTTAAAAATGTAATTCTTTCATCATCCCTCACATAACCGGTGAGAGGGGACAATTATTCAATCTTAAGGGAATGCACACCATTGATTTATTTACAACTAGATATGAATTTCCATTAATGTTTAGGTGTGATAGTTGTAGATATCAATCTTGATTTATGCCAATAATGATGTCTTGGTATCCTACCTCATTATTTGTGAAGACTTCAAAAAATTATAGATTAATGAAAGTTTTCATTTTCTAGGGAACTAGATACAATCCCTAGATCAACGTAGCTAATATTTTGAGGTTTCTACCATTATAAATATTGGGATTCAAGAGGCACCATCAAAATAAATATCCCTCATTCATGGATTGTTATGGGCATAGGAAAACTCTATATCTTAATGTTTTTTTTCTACTTGAATTCCTTTCATAGTAGGATTATCCAAAAGTAAGTCATCTAAGGACATCCCATTAACTACCTTCTATGATACAAACTGGATGTCATACCATTATAGGATAACTAACCATCATGTCAAACACCCAGTAAACAAAGGGTTTCTAAGGTTGTTCTTGAGTGGGTTTTTACAAGATACCAAGTTTAATTCATGATGATTTAAGTAATGCTTCAAAATTTTAACTGTAATGATGAGTATGAGATAATTCTTCTCAATATTAGTATATCATGTTTCAATACCTATAAATGTTAAATTGAGATACTATAGTCCATTTCTATTCCCCAAATAATTTTTCGTCATGAGGATAGAACCAATATATCATTTCATGGTGGTCACATATAGGATAAGTTTGTTAAATTCTAATAGAAAAATAATGACTTGTGGGTGATGTAGTTAATACTTGAGATTCTAGAAAGTTTACTAGAAGTCCTCATCCCATTTATAAGTGACTCATTTATTCATTAACATAATGGGAATGGGGTTTTACATCTTGGTTGGCTATAAAACTATTAATATAAGTGAGGAACCTGTGAATCATCTATAGTTTATTAGGATTATGATGGCTAGAATTTCGTAGATTGCACTCATAATTTATTGATTGATCTTGATAGAACAGTTGTATACCAAAATAATAAGGAATTTTACTTATGTTACTATTAAATCACACCTTACATGATTCATCTTCAAAATGTTTTGTTGTAACTTTCTTAATGGTTTTTGAAGATCCATGAGGTGATCACATCACTATCAAGATTTAACCATCGCGTTTTCAATATAACATTCCACGATTCATCCCAATAATGGATTAAGGATGTGATGCAAGGTGAACAAGTAAGCAGTGCTGTTATTTTTTATTCTAGAGGGTATGACTTAATATAAATGATCCCTTGAGGTGCTATGAAGGAATTTGATTCCTTATCTTTAAGGGGGATATTTATTTGATTACAACTAAAATACTCATAAATGATGGATAGATCATGAAAGCCATCAGTTTCATTGATCAAATTTTCTATGATTGGAAATGTGAAATCATCCTTTGAATAGTATTGATTAAGATCACTAAAATCAATACAGACCCTGGTCTATCCATTATTTTTCCTGATTAATAAGATGTTGGTGAGTAGTTTTGGGTAATTCATATTCTAAGAAATTATGGCTTCGATAAATTTTTAAACCTATGATTCAACATTAGTTGCATGAGAGTGGTGAATTCTCTTGAATTCCTATTTTAAACCTTGATGATCATCGAGAAATCCATGATGATAGGTAACCACATTGGGGCTTGTCTAGGAAAATTCTTTATAATTCTAAGAGAACACATATTAATACTAATTTATAAATGAAATGTATGAGTCATGCTCTTTGAGAGGCATGGAGGAAGTAATCAACATAGGTCATGGGTCTTCTTCGCTTCCTAGATTCACCTACCTAATTTCATTAATGATAGTAGAGATGTGTCTATCAAATGTAAGAAGCGTATTGTAGAGGTCATCCTATTCCTTTTATATCTTTGTGTTCCTAGAGGAATTATCTTTGTGTTCTTGGGGAATCCTTATAACTGTCGATATAATAGAATCCATGGGAAGAGACATTTGACATCCTCAACTTCCAGAGTTACCACAATGTAATTCTATGTATTTTTATCTTCTTTTTCATTACTATATGAGGTAGGAAAGATATAAACATTCTGAATTATAGAAAATTTCTCAAGGTAACCATCATTGTCTGCTAATGTTAGAAAGGAAATATCTGATGACAATAGATAATAAGTCTAATTTCCCATTGACAAATCCCTTTTAGATTACTTGATTTCTATCACATGGATATGATCTAGTGAAGTCAAAGGTTATTGATAGTTTGATGGGATTGAATCTTCTTTCTCAATTATGATAATGTGAAATCCATATTCACTATCTCGCATGCTCTAGGGATTCGTAGGGGCAGTTCCCATGACATTATGAGTGAAAACCAAGATATCATCATTGATCGGTGTATTTTTCATTACCTATTGTAGAAACCTACCTCAACATATATGGATTTTAAAGGCTCAAAGGGGAATGTTCAAGATATAGTATGTCATCCTTTCAATCAATTCAGTATTTCAAGGGTTGATGAAATCTTGAAGGAACCGCCACATGGATGTGGAGTCAAGGTCTTACATGAAGAACCTTATGTGTTGTGTATTGCATGATACCCATTAACTCAACATTATATGTCAAATACTCAAACATAGAATTGATCTTAATATTCTTGATATGCCTTTTCTCAAGTCTTTCATTACCTTGAATAGTTGTCTTCATTAAGTATATTCCCCCTTCACTATATCCAAATCATTGGAGGGTCCGAATCAAGATGAGGTTAACACTAAATTAATTACCAACCAAATACCTCTGAATGTAAAAATTATCTTGTTCACCTAAAATGCATTGGGGTATCATATTTCCTTGGATAACATCTTCGAGTTCATATTTTATGAGTGAGATGGTGGTATGAAATTCTAATGGCATAGCCTTTACTCGGTAAACAAAAGTAGCGGTGAATTATATCATAAACTCTTGTGGGATATAGAGGGAATATATGAGTTCCTATCTATGTTATTTTAATATATCGAGAGAATCCAAGATTTACAGTCCAGTTGGGACAACCACCAACTATTTTAGAATGTTCTATTTTTACTCTTTAGGTGTGTTCTTTCCAATGAGGGTTTTATCCCTATAATGTGGCTCTAGAGATGATGTATTTGAGGTGTCTTGGACTAGTTCACAAGAAGAGGTCATGGGATATTCTACTTCAAGGGGTATAGGTTGCACTAGTAATCCCTTAATCTGGGATAATCAGACAATCTCACCCCCCCTTAGTCGGTCGTTTAAAATAATGGTGCTTAAATGACCATTGGAGGGATCTCAGGAATCTCCATGCTTCAGTTGGGCTCGAAGATGTACTCTCCCAAGGGTCTTGGATGTATTTATGGATTTAGTGAGTATGTGACTAGAATATTGGGTACATCCATGCCCATGACATCCCCCTTATCCTCATCTTTTTCGTCATCATTATCTAATTTCTTAGTCAAGTATGGGGAACTTATAATAAGTGGAATATTCATCGTTGAAGTATGGATTTGTTAAGTGAACAACATTAACATAACCAAATATGATATCTCCATTCGATCAGGGTTTTTTTGAGGGGTGCTTCCAATTATTTGAATGTTGAAGGAATGAAATATGCAAGCGCAAGATCTTATTAAATAGTTGGTAATAACTCTTTCATTTATGTCTTTTCCTATTTTCAATGATTACATCTTCCACCTTGATGTGTATTTGATAAATCCTCAAAAGGTATGAGGAACATTACAGTTTTTTGATTATTTTGTCTCATGATAGAAGGATCTATGGTCAACTATCTTCTGATATATCTAGTTATCAAACATCTATCCATGTCTGGTTGAATATTCATTCCAGTGACCCTATTATTTTTATAGATTTATGGTTATACATGTCACCTATTAGGGGCCTTCTCTAGTATCACCTATCCAGAATCAACCATGCTCTAGATGAATTATTTAAAGTCAAAGTAGCCTAGGATGGTGTGGCCTAATGGACTATGAAAATGGTAGTAGTCAGGAACGCCAGTGAGTTTAGCCTCATTATATTTTCTAGTTTTCAGTATCTTGATTAAGTTATTTCCCATTGCTAAAAGGAAATATGCAGGAACTTAATCGTGTCAAAAGAAATAAAATCATCTTCTAGTACTCAAATTATAGGAGACCCTGATCTCTTTTGTATTATATCCATGTGATATTTTGTTTTTTCTTACACTTTATGGGAGGTTTTGAACAATTAGGGGACTACTTAGTCACTCGAATGGGCACAACTACCTGTTTTAGTGTAAAAATAGTTATCTCTTCCTTACCCGATACTTTTCCTTATTCTAAGGGAGTGGTTAAAGATTTATCACAGGTTCACTGAATATAATTTTCTAGGAATTATGTCATCTCATAGAACTCAATGAATCATCAATGATACATCATTACGATCAAAGGAGTTTGTATCTGATCCTAAATATTCTTAGAAAAATTATCTAGTAATTGATATTATGAGAGAACAATACTAAGTGAATAGGTTAAATATTTTCATCTGGAGATGAAGTCAAAAACACTCTCATTTCCTAATTGTTTTCAATTTCTAAGGTTGATAGTTTTTATTTTTCATTATGTGAACCTAAACTACTAAATGAATTGATGAAAAAATTCTTCCCATCTCGCAACGGTTCCTTTTAGAATTCTGTTGTACTAAACAAAGGATGGACATACCAGAGAATATAAAAATAATATCTATTTTTCCTCTTACTGATCTCAAGGTCCCACCATCGGTATGTATTAAGACATGAATTTCATGATATGTTTCTCTAGTTCTCTTGTTCCATCAAAATTTGAGAAATAAGATTTCGAAATTTGGGAAGTAGAAAGTGTAATCCACCCATTCAAGATATGGATTCTTTTTGGGATACACAGGGTCACTCCACCCTTCTTTAGAGTCCATTTGAGAATATAAGGTTTTGATAAAATTTAGTATATCTAGAGGAATCACTATCTAGACCACCACCATCCAATAAAAAGTGGGTGAGTCTTGATGAGGAGGCCCCACTTTCAAATCCCACTAATTATTGATCCACCCTGACATCGAATGGTCACCCAGATGAGGGGGTGTTCTATGTAATATAGAAATGTCACAATAATCCTCAGCATAATAATTTAAATAGACCATATTATTTTATATAAATCAAGCATGATGAACAAATGCTATTCTATTTGCTAGAATATCTCACTCCTAACATATATTGGATGGTATATTTGTTTTTTAATATGATACGTTGTGGGAATTATTCCCCTTAGTAGTTCATCATTAAGGTATCTGAAATTATATATATCATTCTCATATTGTTCTTGTAATTCCTATGTAAAGGTAATTTTGGATCCTCTGGGTAGGAAATGGGATTAGCCATACCTTGTCCCTTATATATGGTGTAATTCCACTGAGGATGTGGCAATTCATCATTAAGAGGTTCAATGTTCAGGATCCTTATCTAACTCCACATTTGTGTGGCCTTAGTTTTTCCATGAATATCACCTACTTCTTGGGGAATAGTTTCTTTATTGAATCCATCTTCCCTCACTTATTGTTAAACATCATTTTCATTATAGATGATGATAAAATTTATGGGGGGTGTATCAGAATATGGAAATTACCTCATCACTATCCACACAATTGGAAAATTCTACAACACTTACTCCTCCTTCGAGGGTTTTATAAGGCTCATTTGTTTAACCTATGGTCATATTAGACCATTTTGGATTGCCTTCCTTATGAGGTTTGACCACATTTTTCATAAATCCATCCTATCTTGGTCAATTAATAGTGAACTCAAGGGAGTTTATTATTGTACTTTCCAAGAATGTGAAAAATGTAAGAGGTGTGTCTTGGAATGAGAAGAATGGTTAGGATTCCAATTATCGATATTCACCTCTCAACATGGATAATATTAATTCCCTTTGATGTGATGATAGTGATAAATGTTCCCCTGACCTTATGGGATGGGGATGATTCTAGGATTATATTGACACATTTTGATTCTATTTCTAAGGATCTAAGTACACTAGTAAAGGATCCAATGTCTAATAAGAAGGAAATTGATATATACATACCCCCAACACTATAGGGTGTGATTTTTCTAGAACCACTACTATTTTATCCACGACTCTTTTGAGGATGTGATAATCCTAATTTTTATGATTGAGAAAAACAATTTCCCATCCCTATGAGATGTGGATGGTATGTAGACACCAACAATATTTCTAAGATCCTTTTATGGTTTTATGACCCTAGGTGTGGATTCATTGTTAAAAAATCCCCAAGACCCATGGGATTTTTTTTCTCATAGATGGATGTTATTGTGGATACTATTGTTATCCACATTATTTTGTGTAATTTTATTTTCATATGAGCCCAGTTAAATGTAAACTAATGATGGTATTCGCTTCTTATGTGATGTTATCAGGTAGCCTAAAACTTTTCCTTTAGTGATTTAGTTTTTTTTCATTTTATTAAGAGTCTAGGCTTTGGAGTATATTGGTGGCCCTATCTCTCTATGTTTGTGATGTATTTGTGTCCTAAAAATGGAGGATTCTCGTTCAATTGACCAAATGGCACGTGCACTACGTAGTCTCCTGATCTGTGCTAAATAAATAAAAATATAGGATGTCAAATCTGGGGAACATTACTAGTCTAGAGACATAGTGAAGTGTAATTATCTACACATTCCCCATCTTCAGATATATACATTTCAAGGGGATCTGGAAATAGGTCGATACAGAGTTATTATGATCTGGATATAAACACTATATACGATATTTTAATTATTTTCCAATTAGGGGTTCTAGGATACAGAGAACACATCTAGGTCTATCTGGCTATATGGTGTATTTTTGATCTGGAGGTTACCCTTATATACTTAAAAAGGGAGTTTTATAGACATCAACAACTAATAAATATCTCACATATTCTTGTAGAAGTATCAAATTCAATAATTCTCTATCATATCTATAATTTCATATTCATATTTGGAGATGGTCCCGAAAATGGTTGTTAGGATGTTTTTGGATAAATCTATCCATAAATACATTTCATAACCTTCTTTATTAGGGTTATATACATCCACATTGTTAGACCACAGATGTCACTTCACAAGGTCACCTAATGATCATGGTTAGGTTCTTATAAGAGTTTATGAGGTACTATATAAGTTTAACTCGAGTGTTTTGAGAATATAACTATTTGGCATGGAAGTTAATTTTTTATTATCAAAACACTTTTAGGGGAATGTGAGAAACCCAAAGTTCACCCAGGTACAAAAAAATATAAACCACAAACTTTTTAAAAGTTATCTTGAGCTTACCAGAGGCATTCTCCAAAAATAATTTGATGGAAAGGGATGGTACCTATAAGATGGGATCATTTTTTATTAGATCTTGAAAGTGTGTTTCCAGATTATCCCAAGCCTTTAGGTACTCATCTATGTTGAACTTCACTTTATTGAAGCCTCTAATTATCATAAGATCCTTCTTGTCAATCCATTCACCTTGTTCACTATTAGTGTCCATGAGTATCAATATTCCCATCATCTTATCTACTTCCTCTTTCATGGACTTAATCATAATAACTTTCTCTATTAATTCTTCTCTTGAATGCATAAGCATTTCCAATACATACTTAGGTTCTGTAAAAACCTCTCAGTGCTACCCAAATGAATGACCACAGTACCTTCAAGCTCCTCTTCCAACCTCACATCATCAGAATGTAAAAGATACCCCCAGGAAGGTCCCCAACATGCTGCGCTTCTACACCCCATTGTGAAATAGCCATGGTTTCAGATAGATCATTCCCCTTTGAAACCACTTTGATAACCTATTGACCCAATATCTCCATTATCTTGATCATTCTTGCTACCACCCAATGCCTGGAGCTCCTGCATATTGGTTTTACCACCTTTTTTAGTTGACCGAGTCTCCATTGGTCTAGTAGGTCATGCGTAGTCTTTATTACCCTTGGTTTTATTTATCTTGTTGGAAATGAAACTCCCTGAATCCATATTCTCCATATTTCCTCTCTTCCACTTTGGGCTATGAAGACCCTTACCATAATCTCCCATTGCATTGTCATTTGATGTTTCTATTCTTAAATATTCTCAAGAGTGTTCATTATTGATTCCCTATACACAACCATCATTACCAATGAAGTCAAAGTTATTATTCATGTTGAGGAAAAATATGGTCTTTCTTGGTTGGGACCCCTGTTTATCATTCAACAGGAAATCAGAGCGATGTATTGGATTTACACAATCCTGTACTTCCTTATACTTTCCCTCACCAGTCAGTTGTGACACTCCATCAACAATGATACCACTACATGCTCGCACAAGTAGTGCATAATTTCCTTGACTAGAATTCCATGTTCCATCCACACTAACCATAATAGTTTCCACTTAGACCAATGTATCTTGATCATCAACCTAGGAAACTCGTAAATCATTTCATGTGTTTGAAAATATTTGACACCTTTAGTTTTTCGTATGATCTTTTATCCTGTAAGTTATCTACCTTAGGTTGATCCATGGAGGAACCCAATAATGATGGCTCAATCATACCTTCACCAGATATAGCAACCAAATTTTTATCGCTACCCCCAAAACCTGTATTTATCTAATTTCCATTCCTACAAACCTTCCTAACATGACCCAATTTCTTACATGTAGATAAATAATCAGACCATGACTTGAAGAAAATAGTTTTTTTCCAAAAAAAATCTTCCCCAACTATATGCTATACAAAATCAAGTGCCCTTCTAGACACGTCAAATTCAACACATATTTGAGGAGATACAAGATGTCATACTATCCTAGTTCTACAATTATAGAAAATATATTCTCCAACAATGTTTTTTAACATGTGAAATATCGACGGATTTTCAAATAGCAAGGGACATTTAGGTGGACAAACCCATATTTCCATTGTTAGGATATCACACATTATATGAAAGTCGAAGGACCACCTGAATAGAATGAAACATGATATGTTGTAAATGAGAGGTGCACTAGACCAAGCCTTGTTCAAATTGTCCTCTATTGCAAAACGAATCATGATATGTTTTTTTCATGTAAACTAACCATCTCACGATCCTGTAAATCCCATAAACTGAAAACATACCTATCAGAAATATATACTAAATGATGACTTTGTTTGAACTGTGTAATCATATAAAGATTTAGAAGAGAGGACGATTCAAGATATCCTATGGAAGATATTGGAAGATTATGACCTTCATCAAATAGATCTGGAATGACCACATGGACACTTTTTATGACTATAACAGGGATATTATCCTCATTATATATCGTGGTAGGAATATGTGGACCTAAATTTTGGGGTTTAGTGGGTTTATAAGATTACTTCCTAAAATTTGATAAAATATGTTGATAATAATATTGTTCATTGGGGATATGATCCCACTACTGAGAAGATTCTTGATTCGGCCGGTGAGATTTTGTATCATTGGCTAGAACATGAACCTTTTTATGGGTGGGTTCTAGAATATTCTCATCAAACCTAGCTAAAGAGGGGGTATAGGCCTCATTGAAATATTTAATCCCCATTTAAATATATTTGTGGACATCCATAATGGGAGAAGGTATTTGAGATACCTCATGTGTAGCCTCTAAAATATACTGATATAGTCGTTCATCAGTGATGTAGGGATATGATATTGACTTCCATAAGCTATTAAATGCTGTGAAAAATTATTAGTAGGGATATGAGTATATCCTGATGTGATTTCAATCTTCTATTGATGAACCTTAGCTGAAGATGGGGTATATGACTATTCCTGCACTTTTAGAGTATGCCACTATATTTCTTCAGCATGATTGTTTTCCATTCATGAGGGATGTTTCAAATAGGGTGAGTGATCAATATTCATAACATGGATATGATATTGGTATAGTTCCCAATCCTTTGATAGAATATAAAATATAATCCTCATAGATAGGATCAAGAATATATGATTTCTCTAGAGATTCTGCCTGTTGATTTTGAGCATAGTGATATTCTACATTGGTTATTGGGATATAGATATATTCTTGTCCCTGTATCTGTACGAGTTCTAGAATATTCCAATAGAGATCTTCTACTATTACTATAATGTAATGACACTTTGACAATGTGTGTGCAGGAATGTATTCCTACTTGTTCTTGTTCTCCAATATATACTGGAATATGTTTTCAATTTTTGTCAGGATATAATCCTATTTCTTTCCTCCTTGTTCTATCAGAGTGTTTGGATGGGCCTCATGTGTGGGGGTGATATATGTGACTCCTCTATGATTTATATAATGATATATATATATATACGTTATTTGAGTGAGTAGGGATATGAGCTTACTTTCGATTAACTACAAGAATATTCTATTAGGATTAACCAGTGGAAGTCATGATATGATCTCACACCTAATTATTCACATATTTTTGAACTCAGTGAGACATCCTTGTTACCCATGCATGAGTGTCTAGGGAGTATTTTCGGGGGGGGGGGGGGGGTTCCCTTAAATGGTTACTATTTTCACTGGAGGTATGATTCTTTTGATGGTAGTTGACTAAATCATTTTTATGTAGCTCTTGGATCATGATAGATCCATTTTAGATTCCTTGATCCATCCTCCATTAGTAAAGAAGGTGATGATTTCTTCATTATGGGGATAATCTTCCAAATTGGTTGCTGGTGGAAATAGGTGCCACTAGATTCACTAAATATTTCATAATAGGGAAAACATATTGCCTTCATAATCAAGAGACCACTATGTCCAGCATCAAGGATCAAGATCGCACCATGTCAGTGATGTTCCCATAACATCACATTCACCATTCAAAGCTGAAGGTGTTGGATGGATTATGTTCTTTTTCAAACCAAAAAGGTTATGTAAATATTTGTAGTTTTTTAACAATATATTGAGGAAGACATGATCTCAGGTCAAGGTGGTTACTATGAGGGAAGTTTCTATTATCCCCAACACAATAAGGAACAAGATAAATGATCGTTGTATCATCGAAAGTGTGAATCATCCTTAATTAGATATGACTAGGTATCAAAATTAGTCATTATTTTTATATATTCAACCACATAACTCATTTAAAATTTTCATGAATAGAGTAAAATATCTCATCGGAAGCATGTTATATTATTGAAGAAATTTATTTATGGTATACCATTTTTGATTTTATAGGAGATGAATAATCAAAATGTCTTGATGTGTGGTCAATAAATAATTTATATTATTTGAGAGATTAATGTATGGTTCACAATTTTTTATTTCTTTTGAGGGTGGAGTAGAATAATGTATCGATGGGAATTAGAAAATATGTCTTTTTAACCTATGAAAGGGGTGATATAGTTAAATGAATTCATATTAGGTTATTATTTACAGATTCATATTGAGTTCACCATATTTTCATCAGAAACAAATTGGGGGATAACAATTGATTATGTGTGTGGGGGAGGGGTGTTCAATTATGGTTTCCCAACTATTCATGTCTGTTTCACCATTTTCAACTCTCTTGGAAACACCGATAGATCCCACATCCATAAAAAGACACACACAAAATTTACAATGGTAGCCAGTCATTAGGGTTTTCAAACCTAATGAAACATAGAAACTCACATTGGTCAATAGGATGGGAGGTTGGGATCATGACACCTTTTAGGTGTAATTATTTCAACTCTAAGACTCTCTTATAGATTAATTATACATTCATGATTCTATTCCAAATCCAGGTACATGATTGGTTACCCTAATAAAATGACAAGATGTTGAATCATTTTATAGGTAAAGGGGGATATATTAAAGAGACCATCTATATATATCAGATTTTCTCCATATATTTTCTATTATTTCGTATCAATGGTTATTTTTTTAAATTTTTAGTCTATATAACAAGGTACTCTGGAGTTGTTATTCCATCTAGGAAGGCAATTGGTGTTTTGGGGATGGTATTGAACCTCAAAGAGGCATCTTATTTATCTTATGATATTAGGAATAAAACCCCACATATTTTATTTTGTTAGTAACTATTTCCATTAATTTTATTTGAAAAGGATGTATATGAGTGAACTGAATCATTGGATATAGAGATCGACCATTTTGAAGTCGTCCTACGTATCTATGTTATAACAAGAATATGAGGATTCATAATTAATCCTTCTCTCAACCAACTGATGTGAGGGATGATCAACTAGCATAAGTGAGTATTTTTTCCCAAGGATCATTGATATGGGAATTACTTTGGGTCTTACATCACAGTAGATTCCCACATACAAGACATTTCATATATTCAAATAGAAAAGGAAGGATAATGGAAAAACATGGGGTGAGATCTATGAAATGAAACATCTAGGAATTAGTGTATTTCCTTCTATAGATGAATTTGAATCATATCATTTAATAGGTATTATACACTAAGTTTTCCAAAATTGGTGTAATTTTATTACACTATTGACATGATCTTTGAAAATCCCTATGGCCATGTGAGTCATGTTCGATGTGAGAAAAAAATGATAACAATAGATCAGAATCAATGAATATAGATACGAGACATATGAATTGGGGATCCCATGATTGAGTGTTTGATATGGATATCATTTATTTGGAAGGTATCCTACATGTCCTTTTTATATCAAGAATTAGAGTACCCATAATTGAGTTAGTATCTCAATCCTCTAATGGATGAGGAAGAATAATAAACCCAAAGGGGTTGGTTTCTAAGAAATGATATATCTTGGACTTACATCGAAGTAAATCCCCATGTATAAGCCTATTTACTATACAATAATGGAAAAGGAAGGATGATAAACCCATATGTGGTGGGTTCTATGAAATTTGATATTGGGGACTTACAGTGAGGTGGATGCCTAATATCATAACATTACCCACTAATAGATAGGGGTGGAGACCATAAATGGAATGGGATCTCATAATGAGTGCATAGACATTTTCCATTATGGATATTCCCTATATAAAGGGGGAATGATCAACCAATGTTTCATAGTTTGGGGTTATCAAGGTTCAAGGATACAAGCTTGTGTATTCCCACTTGATAAAGATGAAATGTCTGGGGTGTTGTCCTGACATTTCTAGGGTGTCTACATGACATGTCACATGGTGTATTATTGAAATGTGTAAGGATATTCACATGATTGAAGGTAAAATATCTGCGGGATTTCCCATGATTGAGTTGATATATATAGATGAATTTTTATGAATCAACTAACATGTCAAAAATACTTCACATGAACTAGTATCAATGTATGGAGGACATCACATGATCTTCCTGATATGTACAGAAATTATAGTGTGACTTGGATGAAATATTTAGATATCATACCATAAACTTCTTGATATGTGTAGAAATCATCATGTGACTTTGTTGACATATCTACAGGCCATCAAATAATATAAATGAAATATTAAGAAGGAATCACATTACTTGGATAACATTTACATAGGGAATCACATGATTTAGAATACATATCTAGATAATATCAGTTGACTTGGTTGACATGTCTCGATGACTTCACATGATCATCCTAACACATCTATGTTCCATCATGTGACATGGATGACAGGTCTGGAGGTAATCACATGATCTTCCTAACATGTATAGAGGCCATCAGGGGACTTGGATAATATGTCTAGAAAATTTATCATGATCCTCTTGACACTTAAAGAGGGAGTCATGTGATTTGGATAACATATCCATAGGACATATCATGATCCTCCAGACTTGTGAAAATTGTGTCACATGACGTGGGTGATATTTCCAAAGGGAGTCTTGTGACATAGAGGATATATCCGTAGAAAATTTCATGATCTTCTTAACATGTCTTGGTACCCTAAAGTTACTAATTAATGGGTCATATGAGGTGAATGAACCCCCTTCACATGAAAAAAGGTCTCCCATATTCATGTAAGGATTCCATATTCATTACAATTTTATCACCCAAATGACATAATATATCTAGAGAAATTATCACGATCCTCTTGGCACATCAAGATGGAGTTGTGTGATTTGGATATCATATCAATTGGACTTATCATGATCCTCCTGACATGTGAAAATGGTGTCACATGACATCGGTGATATTTCCATAGGGAGTCATTTGACATAGAAGATATATCTGTAGAAATTTCCATGATCTTCCTAACATGTCTTGGTACCATAAAGTTACTAATTAATGGGTCATACGAGTTGAATGAACCCCATTCACATGAAAAAAGTGCTCTGATATTCATGTAATGCTTCCAACTTAATAACAATTTTATCACCCAAATGACAAAATATTCATTGGGAAATGGATTATAGAGGCCTCACGCGACCAATATAACACATGGAATATCCTTAGAATGATTTGTTAGACATTACCAGTGTTCTAAAGGTGATCAATAGAGTAATATCATGAAGAATATAAGCATACCAAAAAAATCCTTTAAGTAGTTCCCTGAGATTACCTGGTTGAAGACACTAGTTATTTCATAGTTCTCCACATTGAGAAAACCTCACTCACCTATGTGTTATTTTATATATATTTTTATGATTAGTTGTGTAATTTATTTTACTCTATACCCTATATTTACATTACTTCATATAGCCCTTAAATAAAATGTATGGTCTTGAGTTGGTTGAGGGAGCATCATATCATGTACTACGCCTGAACCCACTATAGGACATCAATGACATCATCCTTTTATCATGTTATAAAAAATAACCACATAATCACTCCATCATTGGGATTTTTATTAAACCATTTTTTGTTAGAGCTATTTCATATAATCAAATAGACATGTCAATAGTCCTTCTAAAGATCTAGCTGATATGTCTTGTTCTCTTCATGAGATCAAGAGCGCATGTCTAGAGAACTTTGTGAGATAAAGATGGAATGTATGGGTCCCTTCACATGAATATTAGTGTAATCACCTTCATAGGAATCTTACACCATTTCTAGCAGTTATTTTATAAATCTTACATCATTCATTGATTAGTTTTCCATTAGGTAATCTCATGATCAAATGGAAAATTATGAGATACTGTGAACAATGAAGATGATATGTCCAATAGTTTTCTCTTGAAAAAAACAATATTTCAACAAGGGTTTCTTCATGATCTATAACTAAACTCTCAAAATAAAGAAGTATGCTACATGAAAATATATATAACTCCCTTTCATAGGAAGATTCTTCATTTTATCATTTTTCATTTTATAAATGGATTTGAGGATATTTAGAAATATACCGATCAACTCATCGCATGATTGGGGGAATTCAACTAGAACCCTTCACATGTTCATCATATTTTTCCTAGATACATTCATAAGACCATGAAGGCTAGTTGGAGGGGATGCTCATGATCATGAACATATCATACAAATCATATAACCCATTTATGTGATTTCCTTGGGGTCAGATGATATTTATGACCCAGGTTTATAATCCCCATGTATCTATTACACTCCATTCATTCATTTTTAGATAAAATAAAACCCATACATAAAATATTTCACTAATCCTAAAATTATTTATTCTCATTTGGAAGGAATTGATGGATGCAAAGCCTAGATTTAAATATTTAATTCACCCTCAATCTCCATTTTAACAATGAACATAATGTTATGACGCCCTAAAACCATAAAACCCTTTGTATTTTTTTATTCATTAAAATCCCTTTCATTATATATCCTTCATTATATAAAAATTAAATCCTTACAATAAACATTTTGACATCATCCCATCAAACCAAATATGTTTTATTTATTCAATGTCACAAGTTTATGTGAATTTTTTTATTATTTCAATGAAGATACCCCAATAAAATTGATCAAAATGAATCAAAACAAGCCAAATAATATATATATATATATATATAATGGAATGTGGCCATATAATTTATTAACAAAGGTCACCATATATCACACTATATTTTCCTGTTAATCCAGATCAGCTAGTTGCATGAACCCGAGTAAATAAATACACACACACACACACACACACATATATATATATATATTCCATAAATATTGGAACTCATTTAACCACATTAACAACTTTATCCACACAAAAATGATACATCTTGAACTATTATTTTTGATATTTGTAGAATGAGATCCAAATACTGTTATTATGATTATTTTTCTGAATGTCATTGTAAATTTACAGTTCAATAAGATGAGATTCCAACCACACACACAACCACACACACACACACGTAAGTATATATATACATATACATATATTTATTTATTTATACCCAAAAAAGTAAAAATAGGGATATAAGAGAGAGAGATTTATAAATAAGAGAGAAAGATGGAGCCATATTTATATCCCTTAAATATGAAAAAGATTATATGAAATATAAAATAAAAGGCATGAAATTTTTATTTTCAAAATTCCATTTTACAGAGTTTAATTTATTTTTATTTTACAATTAATATTTTTTTATATAAATGTTTTTATTTATATTTTAACATCAAAAGGAATATTATTTTAAAATTTATATGTTATGAAAATATTGATTTATAAAAAACAATGTCATTTTTTACAACTCTTATTTTATGGATTAGAAAACCCTAATATAAGGTGGAAATGTTTTTTACATATTACTAAAAAATCACTTTAAGAGATATTATAAAAATTTTATTGGTTTTTTGAAATGTTTATGCTGTAATCTTATGTGAAAAATGTATTCTAAAAATTATAGATATTTAACCTGTATATAGGTATGTCCTTACACTATATATATTTGTGAAATTGCATGAATACTAATAAAAATGATTTTTCTATGTTTAATTTTTAATGTTTTTATGAATACACCCTTGGAATTTTTGAAATAATACTAAAATTATGGATTTATAAAAACTCATTAGTAGTTTCCTAATAAATATATTTTTCTAAAGCGTAGAATATATGAAACTAGTACTCGCCTGTGAATTTGCATGGTGATAAAATAGAATTCTTAGTTCATGCGTCCTCATGATGATATAGTTCACTGCTTTTATAGAGGAAATATAATATTTTGGAAAAATAAAAGAAACTGGGAAAGTTGTTAATTGTACAATCACTAGTAATTAGTAACGTAAATTAAGTGGAAATAATTAATTGAATGGAACAACAGTTTGGAAAAAAAAATGTGAATAAAACATGTTCAGAATATCTGCATAATCTATTAATAGTATAGACTATAGAGGAAAGGAAAACTATGAATCAATGATGAAAATAACAGAATAATTCTTGATTATCAATTTCCATGCAATTACATCATTCCTTAGGTTTCAAAAATCAGTAATCCCAACTACTAGTGGATTAAAACCAATGCATAATTGAAACACTATCCCAATTCAATATGAAATAAAATTTCAGTACAATATTGATATGAAAATATAAGCAGTCGTTACTGCCACTCCTGGTTTTCCAGCCTTCATTAAACCTATGCCAGAGCTCCTTCCAAACTGAAGTCTCATGGTGTTGTGCCCTGGTGCCACTTGACCCAAGAGGGGAGATGATATTTCCAACAATGAAATTAGCAGTAAAACACAATCAATTTGTTCAGGTACCTATATATCATGCTAATGAGATGAAACCATACCAGTAGGCAACCAGGAATCGATGATCATGGATTTGGCAGCCTGAGAATTGTGTGCAGCACCAGGAGGAGACACATAAATGAATGCTCATAAAAACCCCATAGAAATAAATATGAATGGCATTTTATCAAGTAAATATCGTCAAAATGTAGAAAAGTACCATAACAGGTGTAGATTTCGGCCAAAGTGTTGTAGAGGCACGAGAGATGGAGGGTGAGTGTGTGGTTGAACGGGAAGGTGGAAGCCATGGTGTTGTTGGGGAGGATGCAGAGGCAGGCTAGCTGCTGGGTTGAGACCTGTCTAAGGCGGTCGTAGAACAGTGCTATTGGAGATGAAGCCAAGCCTTGGAAGAATGGGTCACAGATAGAGAGGGGTGGGAACTTTGGCCAGAACTCAGCCATGGTTGGGGGTGGCTGGGGTGCTTGTGTGAGGTAGTGGGTGGCGGAGATGAAAATTAATAGTATATACTATAGAGGAAAGGTAAATTAAGAATTTTTTTGAAAATAACTAAAAAATTCTTTATTATTAATTACCATGAAATTACATCATGAAATATTCATTTATTTGATCAGTCTTTCAGTTATGTTTCAGCAACCTTTGAGCAATTAAATATGTTTCAATGTCATATTAATGTAAGTGCACCGAACTGTTATGTCAAATTAATTCATTGACATGGTCTGTTACCTCAAGAGAAGACTCAGCACCAAAAGACGCGTTGAACACCAGTACCGCCAAACCATAGATGTCCTACCAACATGCATATGCCCAACTAAGTAGAGAATATAGTTACAAGAATTTGAAGGTAATTCTTGCAGTAGAAATTGAAGAATAAAATATCATATCGTTAAGAGTATAATGTTATAAATTTGAAGAACTGTACATACTCGAGTTGATGATATATCTTAGGTATAAGTAGAAAATCCTATGAAAATGTTTGAACTTCATGCTGAAGACCTACCAGCAAAGTCACATATGATCATTCATGATATTGCAAGCTATTAGAAGGAAATTTTATTTTGTATGCATGATAATATAATATAAAAGATCATTGCAATATCAGTACATGATAATTCAATATTAACATCAACATAAACTACAATATTAAGTTATACTGAAACAACTATAAAAACAGAAATATAAACTGTAATTTCAGTACATCATGAACTAATATAAAGTACAATATAAAATTCAATATAAATGGAAGTATAATTTAATATATAATGTAGTTCTAGTTTAAAGTGTAACATAAAGTGAAATATAAAATTCTTATATATATTATTTATTCATGAAAAGTTAAATAATACAAAGATATTGATATTATTGTTATCATAGCATAGTAGCTAATCACTGGAATGTCGTTGTTCGAAAATTGAAATTCATGGAAATAAATTCTTACCATGAATGTGATATTCATCGCATCAATGGGTGGAGTTACAGTTCTAGAAAAAAATGGCTGAAAAGGCTCCAGACATCACATCATCAAACATGATCCATGTACACATATCAAAGTATTGGGGAAGCTCCAATGTACCTAGGAAAGCGCAACTATTTTCATCTGTCTTTATTCCATAAAAAAGGTAAACCACACATGCTTAATTTAACATTGTCTTAAAATGAAAAAAATATAGAAACTAGAAATATAAATATTTTAAGTTAAATAAACATTCACTCAGAGATATGCTAACAGAAAAATATAAGGGTTACATAAAATATATTCAATTTCATCAAACAAACAGAAAGTCTGACGTCTACAGAAAGATGGGAGGATATCTGAAATATTGTTTTAGTAATACAGAATTGTTTGACAATAGATATAGGTAATTGGATTTGAAAGATCTGCAGATAAGTCATCCAAACTACAGATGGTGTTAGGAAAATGCTAAATCAATATCCTCGATAGACCCCAGTGTCAGCACGTTATTTAAAAAGAGAATTTTATTTGTAAAAGTTACCCACCAATAATAATGAAAATAAATGAAAAATAAGAACATGCACAATACATTATATATGAAAAAGAATAAAAATGAATTAAATGAAAAAACATGATGTAAAAAGATACAAAATTATCAAGATGTATCATAAATTATTCATCAAAATTAATGAAACTTTATCTTCATCAAGAAGAAATAGAAAACATGACGTATCGAACATTTCTAATAATAAATTCTAAAAATTAACAATTACACTACCAAAGAGAAATTGTGGTTACCTGCAGTACATTAATATAGTAGATAAAAAAATATTAAAATATGGTCAGCACCTTAATCTGAGTGCCTTTCTATTTTCTCCAATACATTAAACTGTTGAATTAATATCATTTTAATTAAAAATACCTCTGATAATGTCATATATCCATGATGAAAAAAGTATGTAGGTCTCACAATGCAATGAAGAAACAATAAAAGAAAATATGTACTTTTTTTGACTCATTCATTTTTCACATAGTAAATTACCAGAATGATATGTTATAACCCCTGATCAAAATTCCTGGAATAGTCAGCTGACACAACCTCTTCCTCACCTCCCCACTAATGATGGTGGGGGTGTCACTTCTTCACCATAGGTTCCCTTCCACCCCCAACCTAAGGTTTTTCTATTTGCTCTGTATAGACGTGCATGATCCATTCACTATTGTTATTTATTTAAGCTATGGAATAACAGATAAGTAAGTTTGAGTGCAAAAAAAATAGGTGAGGAGATTGAAATCAAATGTAGATTGAAGAAACATAAAGATACATACCCTAAAAACAGACACCTTCTATTTTATCTTTGTGAAAACCCACCAAGCATTGTTTCAGGGATTATGTGATACTGTTTTCAGCAATCATGTTCTGATATTTATTTGCATAAACAATAATGAGGCCTAGAAGATCTTGATGTGCATGAAATGGAGACAATGTTTATTGTCAGTGAAATAGAAGAACTCTATGAGATGTTTAAGAATATTTGTAGTGCAGTGATTGATGATGGGCAGATAAATAATGAAGAGTATCAACTGGAATTATTTAACATGAACACAAAGGAAGGTCTGTTTTCTAATCGGTAAGGTTTCATTAAGGAAATAGGTAAAACGAATGGTTGTTTCTAAACTTTCTGAATATTTGATAAATCTTTCAAATGATGTTAAAGAAAGCATCATTGAAAAAACATTTGAGAAAGATAATACAAAACATGATGAAAACATTGATAAAGAATGGAGGAGCCTTTCCTTATGGAGGCTCTTTAGCTAGTATATTTTTATTAATTCCATTCATTTGTATAAAACATTATACCAAAATCATATATGCTTATGTGGATCACAAAATAATTGTCTATAAATGTAAATGGGGAATTTAAGATGAAATGAAAAATCTCTATGAGATAATAAATTTTAGAAGAACGTGAATAAGAATTTGAGATTTAAAACTTCAAAAGAACCTATAAACATAGAGATATATTAATAGATATAATGAATATGAATTCCTTAATGATCCAATAATGACTTTGTGAATGTTATTACGCTATAAGAATCTCTATGTTCATGATCCAAGTACCACCCTCCAGATCTGTCACTTTACAAACAAATGATTTTAAGAAATAATAATGAACAGAAATGTAATAAATAATTATGAATCCTTTTTTTCTTGTGAGTATATCTAATAAATTGAAAATTTTGAATGATAAAATGAAAACATAATAGATCATTGAAAAAATAATTTTATATATCTTATTACTGTGTTTAAAAAATATAAATCAATAATTTCCTGTATACATTTTTATATAGGTGTAATGTATATAGCTCTGTATACTGATGAAGTTTATAAAAGATTAAATATTTTGAAGAATTATATACACGTGTAATCCATGTTTAGACATGGTATGTGACCATAAAATGTGCATGTATGTTTAAAAAATGGGCATGGTTGAAGTTTATATATACAGGAGTGTAATCTCACCATTGTTGCTATCAAATTTTTCTGCTACATTCTACTTACATGTCCACATTTCCCTTGGAAGCATAATACATATTGATCTTGATCAAACCTTATCAAAAAGGTTTCCAAGAGTAATAGATGAAGTGATTATAATTCATAAACAATGACATATAATTGCATACTGATAATACATCATGAAAAAATAGTGCATATAATATTTGAGAAGCAACAGTGCATTGTGGATAGGGGCTTACCAGTTCGCCTTCCTTATTGGGGTTTCTTACATTCATCTGTCCATGTATTTAAGTATAGATTTAGATGAAATAGTAACATAAAGAAATACATATTTATTAGCAGATTAAATCAACCATTTACTCAACATTTTCACACATAATAAGATCTGCAGACTTCATGCAATTGGTAACATACCATTACCTAGAAAAAAGAAATAATAATGAAGATGAGAGGGGAGTTATCTTATGATTCAATTCTAGAGTCACATCCTTCTAGATAAATTAATATATTGATATTATATGAGAAGATTTCTATCTAATGTTCTAAAAAATCAATGAATAATATATTGGAATATGTAAGTAGTAAAAGCAGTAGAAAATATAAGAGAAGGCACCCACAGATGTAATGGAATAAATTCTATAAGATAGTAATTCAAGAAGAGAATGGAATCCGTAAGCATGTATGGTTTTTGGAATCGGCAAGCGTATGTTTTTCTGAATAAAATAGTGAAACACTTGTTTATAACTGGATGCATACAGATTCAATGAAGAGGGGTGGATTAAATCATCCACAACACATGCAATTAGGGTTTATGAAAATCAAGGAAACATGTCAAATATAAAATTCTAATCTTCGATGGTGAGGAAAAACTCCATAAATCAAGACAATGTCCTGGACATAGTGGGACCAGTTTCATTCCTTCCCAAGAATACACCAATGAACTGGATAAGAAACTAAATAAAGGGAAAGAGGAAAGGTGTTACTACTTGGGATTGATCTAATGACAACCTGGATATTGGCCTCAACCAGGTGGATAGGGGCTTAACCATTGACCTTCCTCATATTGGTGTCTTACTTCCATCTGTCTATGTATTTGATAGAAGCTTTAGCTAACATAGTTACATGCAGCAATATAAATACATTAGTAAATCAAATCAACCAAATAATCAACATTTTCACACATAATAAGAAATTAATCGTACATGCAAGAGGTAACCTACCATTACCTATAAAATGGAAATAATCTTGAATAAGGGGGTGAGGTGTTACCTTATGATTCAATGCTAAATACCCATCCGTCTAGATTAATTAATATATGAAAATTAATTGATAATATTTCCATATTATGTTCTAATAAAATCAACGAATAATATATCAGAATATGTGGGACCAATACCATGTCCACCAAAAGCACACATTAATGAACTTGCTGAGTAACTAAAGTAGGGGAAAGAAGATGAAAGGTGATCATAACTATGATTGGTCTAGTGAAAACCTGGATACCGTCCTCAACCAACTGGACATGGGATTACTCGTTAACCTTACCCATCGTGGTTTCATACTTCCATCCATCCATGTATTTGAGAAAATATCTAGTTGACACACAAATAATGATTGTATCATAATTAAAAAAATATTATCAAGCTGGTAATTACTTCAATTCAACCTGTCAAAGTAACTCCAATGCAAATTAGAAGGTAAGAATATGATTTGAATTAAATCACATTGATGCAATGGAAACCATGAAACTGAACCTTCATAACCTCTACCAACACACATTGAATTTAAAAATCCAACTGCATTAATTAAATCAACGATTACCTATTTTGTGTGAACGTGAATTAAATCAGGAAAGCACAACTCCATAACCTGCATCTGAAACCATGCATGTGCCCAAAGAGCCAATATTTTAAATGAAATAATTCAATTATTCTAGTATAAGAAAAATAGTGAAATTGTTCCACCGAATATGAATATTTACCATCTAACTGAACAATTATAACCTACACCAACACACATTGAATTAAATAATACAAATGCATTAATTAAATCAACGATAAACTATATCTTGTCAACCTGAATTAAATTAGCCAAGCCCGACTCCACAACCAACTTCTGAAACCATGAAAGTGCACAAAGAGTCACGATTTTAAAATAAATGATTCAATTATTCAATCATATGACCAATGGTGAAACTATTCCCTCACATACCAATATTTAGCTCCCTAAAAACATAATCACCTACAAATAAAAAAGAAACCATATGATTGATTACCTAAAAATATAGCAAAAAAGAAAACATAAAATCACATACTAATTAATCAGTCATTGCATACTGGATAAAATCAGAGTGAATCAAAAACCCAAATATGATAAATTGAATCAAAATCATAGTGTTGTGGGTTGAAAATTTTGGCTGACAGTAGTAGGAATGTTATAGTTAAGTAGGGATGAGAAAACATTAATATGTAGCTAAACAGACTTGCAACAGATTGGAGGATAATGCTTAACATTGTTGCACCATATCAACACTATAAATCAGATGAGTATTTTAGGGTTTCCAAATGTCGAACACGATGTTGTAGTAGTTCAGGTTACTATGACTAGATTCTGAGTCACGACCGTAGTGACCAGGTAAGTGGAAGGCGATGATTAGAAAAGTCGCAGCATCGAGCCGTCCTCTGGAAGTCCCACCTGAAGGGTGGGTACAGATAGCCTCCACTCCTCCTCGGGTCCACCTGACCACTCCGAGTATGTCCCGCCCAGTGGTCCACCTCGAGGTACCGTCCTGCTCCGCAAGCCTCCACCACGATCAGCGTTGTCCGTCATCTGCAACCAACACAACGTAGTGCGGGCATAGCCCGTGCAGGGGAAAGTATAAGATACTCAGTAGGGACCCCGAGACCCTCAAGGTCTCACTAAAACCAACAAGGATAACTACAAATAAGATCTCAACAGATGACCTCTACTTAAGCGTGCTTGGCCTGGAGTAGTGATCAGGATGGGTGACCTCCTGGAAAGTCTCCTAGGGTGTGTGTGAGTGAGGACAAAGCACATTGGAAAGGACATGTGTTGTCATGTGGGGACTATCATTAGTCAGATGACCCGTTCAGGCATGTGGGTGGACCCTGGGGTGGGCCCCACGTGTCTTCGGGGGAAACTGGTGGTACCTGGTGGGCCAGGACCCAACGGCCATGTTATAACGGGTGGTTGTGCTGTCACCGGGACCCAGTTGTCACAAAAATTGGAAAATTAGTGGTAGAAAATCGCCAGCGACATATGGTGTTGCAGTTAAATAAAACAGATATCCGTAAGCGGTGACATGCTGGTTAAATATTCATATAGAATAGGTATTATGAAGAAGGAATCCATTAATCAGTGATACGTAATGCCGAACACTGAACGAAGGATATAATGAGTGGAATTTAAACCTAAGAGTCAGATGAAACTGTTGTAGGTGGACATTAATACGGGAGGAAGATGATGGAAAATCCTAGGATGAAACGAATGTAGGTTGACATTGATGCGGGAGGGAGATGATGGCTAAACCTGTGATGAAACGGCTGTACTTTGAGATTGATGTGGGAGGAAGGTTATGGCTAAACGTGGAATGAATGTAGTTGAGTCGAAACCCTAAACCTGGATGGAGGAGGAAGTAAACAGAGTGACGTGGGAGGTTGGCATCGAGCTTGGATAAATCATCTCGCAAGATCAGCTGTCACGACCCATCCTCGGGGCCCATGCCGTGACTACCCCAAGCCCGCCTTCCATAGGCCAGGGGCTGGCGACTAGCACCAAAGGCGTAAATCCCAATAACTGGGAAGGCATTACCTTTATAAAAGAAAACAATCACCACAGAGTAAGCAAGCGAAAAAGTAAACATAAGTACAAGAGAAGTGCTGAAAAGTAAATGGGCCAGAATACAAACCCAAAAGGAAGTACAACTACAACTGAACAAGTACAACAGAAAAGATAACAGCTGGAAGGACGGAAGCGGCTCCTGGGTCGTCCTCCTCGGATCCTACCTGAAGGGTAGGTATAGATGGCGCAGCTCCTGGTCATCCACCACAGATCCTACCTGAAGGTTAGGTACAGATAGCCTCCTCCACGCTCTCGTCTGTCAACCTCCTCCGTGCATCGTCTCGTCGTGTAGTCCACCTCCGGGTACTGACTCGTCGTGTAGTCCACCTCCGGGTACTGACTCGTCGTGTAGTCCACCTCCGGGTACCGTCCAGTCCTGGAACACTCGGCCTCCGTCAGCACTGCATGTCGTCTGCAACCAACACAACGAGGTGTGGGCATAGCCCATGCAGGGGTGAGTATAACGATACTCAGTAGGGACCCCAAGACCCTCAATGTCTCACTAAACCAACAAGGATAACCACAAAGAAGATCTCAACAGATAACCTATACTTAGGTATATGCCCATACATATTCCTAAGTTATCAAGTAACCCATCTCAAACATGAGGGAACACAAGGATCAAGAAATAAACGGATAACCACTACCCAGGTATATGCCCATAAATATACCTAAGTTAACAAGTGACCCATCTCAATCATGAGGTAAACACAAAGGTCAAAATTCTCAGCTCAAACCAGGATTTTCATTATCGAAACCGTAACTGCTGAAGAGCTCCGTCTCTGGAGTGTACAGTGGTCCTGTCACGACTCCGAGGAACTGCTCACTAACCTAAGACTTTTGAGGTACTCCTCCTGTCGAGTACCGCGGGTCAGCCACCGAAACACAGTAGTGCTTCCCGCCGGGGTATGTCACCCAAACACAGTAGTGCACACCCCCAAGTAGCCTGCTGAGGTACTCTCCGGACAAGTACCGCGGGTCTGCACTGTCACACAGGTAGTGCTCCGTCTGCCATGGGTCTGCACCTCAGAAAGTAGTGCTCCATCCACTGGGCTAGTCGACTCACTCCACGTCGAGTCGGTCAAGCAGTCATCAGGTCTCAGTCGGCTACACGGTCTCCGTACTCCGCACGCTCGTCTCTGGGAGGGTCCGCTCCACGAGCTACAGGTCGATACTCCAAGTATCTCAAGGTCCCACGAAGAAGTATCTCAAAGGACCGCCTCGTCATAGGGGTCTCAACACAACAGACAGCACGTCAATCGGACGCCCGGTCTGTGAGCTTCTATCCTTTTCATCCCAGGGGCCCAGTTGGTTTCGTTAGTGAACCAATCCAGGCCATATCTCAACTGTACCCCGAACTCTCATAGGGTATACTCATAGGGACTGTTTCTCAACGTGATCACCAATGCCGCTGACGATTCATCAAACGGACGTCCAGTCTGAAAGATATCAGCTTTTCCGTTCCAAGGTCCCGGTTGGATTTCGGGTGCGATCCAACCCGGCCACTATCCAACTGTATCCAAAACTCGGGCAAAGTATGCCAAAAGTTCCGTCTCATCAAGAGGAATTCAACGAAACAGACGGCGCGACTATCGGACGCCCAATCTGTGAGTTATTGGATTTTTCGTTCCAAGGGCCCGGTTAGTTTCGTGAGGGAACCAACCCGACCGCACTCCGACGGCATCCAAACCTCGAGCGGAGTAAGCCATAAGATCCGTCTCACTTAGAGGAATCTATAAAAATCGATGGAACGTCAATCGTACGTCCGGAACTCAAGTTACGAGCGTTTCCGCTCCGAGGGCCCGGTTGGTTTCGTATCCGAACCAACCCGGCCGTACCCAAAGTAATCCAAAACCTTGAGTGAAATATACCAAAACGACCGTCTCGATCCAAGGATCGCGTTGCAGCTGACGACGAGTCGTTTGGAGGCCCGTAGCTCATGTTACGGGCTTTTGACCGAAAGAGGTCCGAAAACGGGGGTCTGGGCCTGGGCCGACCCGAGCCGACCACCCCTGGGTCGGCCGCACCGGGTCCGACCTAGCGGGGTGTCCCCCGCCCGCCGGTAATTGAGGCCGGTGACGAACCTCCGGCCGCCTCCCTTCTGGCGGCGCACCGCCGCTTCCCGTCGTCGGCGCCACTGCACCGGCGTGGCGCGCCGCCACCGCCTTCCGCGGACCACCGGATGTGCTCCGGTGGTCCGTTTCTCATGTCGTCTTCACTTATGGTCTTCCCGGGACCCGACCTTCACTGCGGAGGCCTCAAAATTACCTTGCGGCCTCATTTGTCGTCACCCGTCAATCCGCACATCAAAAACGAAACGCGCCATCTTTGTGGTTCTCCGGCGCGGCGCGTTGGCGCCGCGCCCCTTCGCCGCGGCCCGACTCCGTCCGCCGATGTCTTTGGATTTCTTCGACGCGGCGCGACGACGTCGCATCCTTGAATTCCTTTCCACGGCGCGGCGCGACGGCGCCGCGCATATCTACCGCATGAAACCACATGGTGCAACGGCACCACGCTTTCTCGTACCAACCACAAAGAAAAAAAGGAGGAGGGTCGGCCATGTTCATGTGGTCCGGCCCCCCTCACGTTATTCGTTATCATTTGGTTTCAAACCACAAATTTCAAATTCGATAACAAATGGTTTTTAACCACGAAGATCATCATGTCGGAAATCTCAAACAAATATAAATAATTGAATACAAACCCCTACCTTGGGTATAAGCCGATCGGAAGGAGGAGTCATCGTTCGAGGATCATCGTGGTATGGCATCGCGAGGATGACGATGTCGAGAGGGACGTCGGCGTTCGTCCGACTCGAGGGAAGGCGAATCCGTCGTCGCTTGCTACCCGATTCCGCTTCCAAGCTTGTTCGTCGATCCGTTGATGATGAAGGGGAAGAAGAAGATCCGTTGAAGAGTCTCACCACGGAAAGGGAGAAATTCCGTGGAAGGAAAACGAGCGTTCTTCGTCAGAGGTGGCACATTCTTTGTTCGCAAAGATAAGCTTCTTCCCATGTCTTGGGCGTCGCGGTATTTTACCAGCGCTCCGTCGCTTGGTGAAGCCGTCCCCAAACCCTCTCCCAAGATCCCTATATATAGGAGAGGGGGAGAGGTATGTAACCATTGTGGTTACATAAATTTTTTTAAAAAAAGGGTTTGGGTGAAATAAATTTCTTTGACGCAATTTATGAGGTCCGTTAGCACCACTTAAGAGGGGAGGGTGCCAAGGAGTTTCTCCCCATTTAATGGGGAGTTGAGGAATTAAGAGGCTCTCCCTTATTAATAAAGGAGAGTTGAGAGGTTTCCTCTCCTCCCATTAATAGGGGGGTTAAGCCCCGTGTGGTCCCTACCATAATAAACCACCCACGGGAGGTTTAGTTCGGGTGGGCCCCACCACTATAACCTCTCAAGGGAGGTTAAGGTGTGGTGGCCCCACCTCCAACCACCATGAGGAGGTTTCAACCACCACACTCCCAATAGCGGCTGAAATAAAGTAAAGTGCATGACACGCTATTTTATTATTACGCTTATTTAAAGAAAACCCAAATACTAACTTCCTCTCTCGATTAAACGCAACTGCGGGAAAAGTATCTTTACGAAAATATCGGTGTTGCGAGTTCATCGGTGCCCTCAGAATTCGATTCCGAGCACCGGTTCAAAAGTTAGAAAAACCCGCTCGTTCGTTCACTGAACGTACCCGAGCAAAACTTCGGAAATTGATTCCGGGCACACCGGGCCTCGGAATCAGGCGCCGTCAGAAACTGCGTTCTTGAAAAATTTCAAAGATAATTTAGGAAAAAAATATCACTTGAAATTTCCTGGTATTTACATTACTCCAACCTCAGGGCTTTACGTCCTCAGAAAGCATTAACATAATCTAGGGATACAAAAACGGTACTGAGCACGCATCTAAGCCTTCCGCTCCCGTGTGCTCACCCGGAGGTTCCTATACTGCCCATGAAAGCGCACCCAAGGAATAGGACGTCCTAGAAGGATCCGCTCCTATCGATCCTCGATCCCCACTGGAACCTCTATGAAAGACACTCCATCGCCATCATCCAGCTCCTCATGGTCGATGATATGTGAAGGGTCGAGCACATATCTCCTCAGTAGAGATACGTGGAAGTCGTCGTACACCTGGTGCAACTGAGGTGGATGGTTCAAGTGGTAAACCACCCCGCCTACCCAGCTGAGGACCTAGAAAGGTCCGTTGAACCTCGGAGATAACTTTCCTCCTTGGACACATCTCTGTAAACCTCGTCGAGGTGAGACCCGTATAAGGACGTGATCATCATCCTCGAACTCCAGAGGTCTCTATTTTCTGTTAGAACTGAATCTCAAAAGGCTGCTTCCACGAAGGTATGGTTGACTGACTCAAGAGTGATCGGTCGCACCCTCCTGTGAAAGAGTTTATCCCGTGCTGCCTGGGGTTTCCTTTTCGCCGACCAAGGAAAACCCATCCCGACGTTTGCCTAAAACCGTCAATTTGAGTATGAACAGTTATTTCTCATTCCATACTCAAACTAACATCATAAGACCTCGACGCTGCCACCAAGAGATTCCAACCAGAACTCTCGCCTCGAGGGTCTGACCACACCGTCGGCGTAAGTGTGATTATCGAGTCTCCTCCCAAGGTATCTCCAGACGTGAGGGTCAATTCCACGGCTTACCGAAAACTCTAGGTCAGGGACAAGATTTGTGAAAGTGATGAATGATTCATATCGACGTCTGTTACTACGGCAGCTAGTAGTGGACACAGACTGTCCCTTGAATCATTTTTAGAGCCATTGGGTCACACTCCTTGACCGCATGCAGCCACACTCTTCCTCCGACCTCCAGCTCCCTGAGCCTGGAAGGGATAACTAAGGCGGGTGGTTGTAGCATGTTAAGATGTACAACACCTCATACTTCTCTCCTAGCTCTTCCTCCACGTCTTCTGCTTTGCAGACTCATCTATCCTTAAAACTTCCACTTCTTGAAACATTTAACACGCCCGAGTCTCTATGACTGGCACCAGTTTCCTTTTTCTTACTGCACTGTGCAGTCTTCATCCGCTCTTGGATGACCTGGACCTTCTTTAGTCTCACAAGAGCTGCTATGATTTCTTCTTTGCCAAGAAGAGAAATCCGGTCTCATCCCCTGGATGAACCACATTCATTTCCTAATACAGTCAATCCCAACATGAATGATTCATTCATGCCATGGATGACGTCGTAAGGCCTTGACGTAACTACCAAGAGATCCAACTGTCACTCTCGCCTCCAAGGTTCGAGTCAAACTGTCGGTATCAGTGTGAGGTCATTGGGTCTCCGACAGTAGAAATCTCGAACGTGAGGGTCAAGTAAACAGTTTTAACCAGGACCACTCAGTTTCAACCAAACAAAAGGACAGGAAAGCAAACAAATATAAGTGTATTTTTATTATTGAAGCTCATAATACAAAGACAAAAATACAACAGCAACATGGAACTAGAAGTACAAAGGACGTATCCACTAGTTCCTCTCCTGTCCACATGCTCCCGGAGCTCTACTGCCTTGTCCACTGCTCGGCTGTTGCTCAAGCACTCATCGTTGTTTCTGCCTCGATGGCTCCTCCAACGCCTGCAGATCAACTGTACGAGGAGTCAGACAGTCACGTGCCAGGTGACCCTTTCCGCCGCAGGAGTAACACAGCCTATTTCTGGCACGCCTGGCTCTGACCCCACCCCGGGTGCCCCGCACCACCGGTCCTAAAACCCGAGATCGGCCAACTGCTGGTCTGGTCCTCCTGGACCTCTGCATCATCTGTCTACTGCCCACAGATGACTCGGCTACTGATCGAAAATCCTATGGAAAAGGCAGAAGTTCCTGTACACGCTCGGGGTGTAGAGCTACTGGCACAAACTCCACCCTAAAGAAGGTCTCGAAGTCTTCCCATGGGAAGGCCATCCCATCGCAAAACTGAAACAAGTGACTCCATGAACTTCCTGCTACTTCCTGAAGAAGGCTGGCAGCGAAGATCACCATGAGGTCTTCCGGCATCCCCACTAGCCTGAATACTCTCACCAAATCCTCCAGCCAATCCTCAGCCGCCTACGGGACCGTCTCTCCCCGGAACCTGGGTGGCCTCTAGCGCTGGAACTCTTGCAGCGCACTCAAGTGGCGTGCATCGCCTACTGCTGGGACTGGTGGCATCGGTGGCCCAACGTATGGTAGTACCGCTAGTGCCTCCGCTGGTGCCTCAACTGCAAGAGGGCCCTGTATCAAAGCCTCGTCGCTCAGCAAGCTGTCAGTACGCACGTCCCTCTGGGCTCTAGCCGGTCGTCCGAGAAAAGGAATCCTGAAAGAAACAACGTGACATGGTCAAACGATTATACCTGGTGAGCTGGCCTGGTTCGAGCTGTTTTAAGGGAAAAACCTTCAAAAACACACACGCAATCAGTGTTTTCATGCACAAAGCTGGAAATCAGTTTTCAGGGTCCTGGTGTATGGATACGTCGGCTGCCCGTACCAACACTAGACTCCCTGAACTGAAAACCACACTCGGTACCCTTAACATTATTGCTTCACAGAAAGAAAATGTCAGAGTTATAAGTTCTGCGGTAGAACTGACTCCTTTGATACCAATTTGTCACGACCCATCCTCGGGGCCTGTGTTGTGACTACCCCAAGCCCGCCTTCCATAGGCCAGGGGCTGGAAACAAGCACCAAAGGTGTAAATCCCGATAACTGGGAAGGCATTGCCTTTATAAAAGAAAACAAGCACCACAGAGTAAGCAAGCGGAAAACGTAAACACTAAGTACAAGAGAAGTGCTGAAAAGTAAATGGGCCAGAATACAAACCCAAAAGGAAGTACAACTACAACTGAACAAGTACAACAGAAAAGATAACAGCTGGAAGGATGGAAGCGGCTCCTGGGTCGTCCTCCTCGGATCCTACCTGAAGGGTAGGTACAGATGGAGCAGCTCCTAGCCGTCCACCACGGATCCTACCTGAAGGGTAGGTATAGATAGCATCCTCCACACTCTCGTCCATCAACCTCCTCTGTGCGTCGTCTCGGTGTGTAGTCCACCTCCGGGTACTGACTCGTCGTGTAGTCCACCTCCGGGTACTGACTCGTCGTGTAGTCCACCTCCGGGTACCGTCCAGTCCTCGAACACTGGGCCTCCATCAGCACTTCCTGTCGTCTGTAACCAACAAAACGAGGTGTGGGCATAGCCTGTGCAGGGGTGAGTATAACGATACTCAGTAGGGACCCCGAGACCCTCAAGGTCTCAATAAACCAACAAGGATAACCACAAAGAAGATCTCAACAGATAACCTCTACTTAGGTATATGCCCATATATATGCCTAAGTTATCAAGTAACCCATATCAAACATGAGGGAACACAAGGATCATGAAATCAACGGATAACCATTACCCAAGAATATGCCCATACATATACCTAAGTTAACAAGTGACCCATCTCAATCGTGAGGTAAACACAATGGTCAAAAGTCCCAGCTCAAACCAAGATTTTCATTATCGAAACCGTAACTGCTGAAGAGCTCCGTCTCTGGAGTGTACAGTGGTCCTATCATGACTCCGAGATATTGCTCACTAACCTAAGACTGCTGAGGTACTCCTCCTGTAGAGTTCCGCAGGTCAGCCACCCAAACACAGTAGTGCTTCCCACCGGGGTATGTCACCCAAACACAGTAGTGCACACCCCCAAGTAGCCTGCTGAGGTACTCTCCGGATGAGTACCGCGGGTCTGCACTGTCACACAGGTAGTGCTCCGTCCGCCATGTGTCTGCACCTCAGAAAGTAGTGCTCTATCCACTGGGCTAGTCGACTCACTCCAAGTCGAGTCGGTCAAGCAGTCGTCAGGTCTCAGTCGGCTACACGGTCTCCGTACTCCGCAAACTCGTCTCTGGGAGGGTCCGCTCCATGAGCTACAGGTCGATACTCCAAGTATCTCAAGGTCCCACGAAGAAGTATCTCAAAGGACCGCCTCGTCATAGGGGTCTCAACGCAACAGACGGACCGTCAATCGGACGCCCGATCTGTGCGCTTCTAGCCTTTTCATCCCAGGGGCCCGATTGGTTTTGTAAGCGAACCAATCCCAGCCGTATCTCAATTGTACCTCGAAATCTCATAGGGTATATACTCATAGGGACTGTTTCTCAATGTGATCACCAACGCCGCTGACGGTTCGTCAAACGGACGTCCAGTCTGAAAGATATCAGCTTTTCCGTTCCAAGGTCCCGGTTGGATTTCGGGTGTGATCCAACCCGGCCACTATCCAACTGTATCCAAAACTCAGGCGAATTATGCCAAAAGATCCGTCCCATTAATAGGAATTCAACGAAACAGACGGCGCGACTATCGGACGCCCGGTCTGTGAGTTATTGGATTTTTCGTTCCCGGGGCCCGGTTGGTTTCGTGAGCGAACCAACCCGACCGCACTCCGATGACATCCAATCCTCGAGCGGAGTAATCTGAAAGGTCCGTCTCACATAGAGGAATCCATCAAAATCGACGGCACGCCAATCGGACATCCAGAACTCAAGTTACGAGCGTTTCCGCTCCGAGGGCCCGGTTGGTTTCGTATCCGAACCAACCCGGCCATACCCAAAGTAATCTGAAACCTTGAGTGCGATATACCGAAACGACCGTCTCGATCCAAGGATCGTGTTTCCACTGATGGAGAGTCGTTTGGAAGCTCGTAGCTCAAGTTACGGGCTTTTGACCGAAAGAGGTCCGAAAACAGGGGTCTGGGCCCGGGCCGAGCCGAAACGCGGAGCAGGGTGTCCCCCGCCCGCCGCTAATTGAGGCCGGTGGCGAACCGCCAGCTGCCTCCCTTCCGGCGGCGCGCCGCCGCCGGCTTCCGCGGACCACCGGACGCGCTCCGGTGGTCCGTTTCTCCTGTCGTCTTCGCCTATGGTCCTCTCGGGACCCGACCTTCACTGTGGAGGCCTCAAAATTACCTTGCGGCCTTATTTGTCATCGCCCGTCAATCCGCACGTCAAAAACGAAACATGCTGTCTTCGTGGTTCTCCGGCGCGGCGCGTTGGCGCCGCGCCCCTTCACCGCGGCCCGACTCCGCCCGCAGATTTCTTCGGTTTTCTTCGACGCGGCGCGATGGTGTCGCATCCTTGAATTCCTTTCCATGACGCAGCGCGACGGCACCACACATATCTACCGCATGAACCGTGTGGTGCGACGACACCACGCTTCCTCGTACCAACCACAAAGAAAAAAAGGAGGAGGGTCGGCCATGTTCGTGCGGTCCGGCCCCCCTCACGTTATTCGTTATCATTTGGTTTCAAACCACAAAGTTCAAATTCGATAACAAATGGTTTTTAACCACGAAGATCATCAAGTCGGAAATCTAGAAAAAATATAAATAATTGAATACAAACCCCTACCTTGGGTATAAGCCGATCGGAAGGAGGCGTCGTCGTTCGAGGTTCTTCGCGGTATGTCGTCGCGAGGATGACGACGTCGAAGGGGGACGTCGGCGTTCGTCCGACTCGAGGGAAGGCGAATTCGTCGTCGCTTGCTACCTGATTCCGCTTCTGAGCTTGTTCGTCGATCCGTTGACGATGAAGTGGAAGAAGAATATCCATTGAAGAGTCTCACCGCGGAAGGGGAGAAATTCCGTGGAAGGAAAACGAGTGTTCTTCGTCAGTGGTGGCGCGTTCTTCGTTCGCGAATATAAGCTTCTTCCCAAGTGTTGGGTGTCGCGGTATTTTACCAGCGCTCCGTCGCTTGGTGAAGCCGTCCCCAAGCCCTCTCCCAAGATCCCTATATATAGGAGAGGGGGAGAGGTATGTAACCATTGTGGTTACATAACTTTTTAAAAAAAAGGGGTCGGGTGAAATAAATTGCTTTGACACAATTTATGAGGTCTGTTGGCACCACTTAAGAGGGGAGGGTGCCAAGGAGTTTCTCCCCATTTAATGGGGAGTTGAGGAATTAAGAGGCTCTCCCTAATTAATGAGGGAGAGTTGAGAGGTTTCCTCTCCTCCCATTAATAGGGGGTTAAGCCCCGTGTGGTCCCTACCATAATAAACCACCCACAGGAGGTTTAGTTAGGGTGGGCCCCACCACCATAACCTCTCAAGGGAGGTTAAGGTGTGGTGGCCCCACCTCCAACCTCCATGAGGAGGTTTCAACCACTACACTCCCAATGGCGGCTGAAATAAAATAAAGTTCATGACACACTATTTTATTATTACTCTTATTTAAAGAAAACCCAAAAACTAACTTCCGCTCTCGATTAAACGCAACTGCGGCAAAAGTCTCTTTAAGAAAATACCAGCGTTGTGAGTTCATCGGTGCCCTCGAAATTCGATTCTGAGAACCGGTTCAAAAGTTATAAAAACCCGCTCGTTCGTTCACTGAATGTACCTGAACCAAACTTCGGAAATTGATTCTAGACACAGCGGGCCTCGGAATCAGGTACCGTCAGAAACTGCATTCTTGAAAAATTCCAAAGAAAATTTAGGAAAAAAAATTCCCTTGAAATTTCTGGGTCTTTACATCAGCCCGATAGGATGGGTGTATTTATGGGAGGAAAATTTTATTTGGGTGTCGTGGCTGCTTGTGGAGGTGACACGTCAGGCTGGAGGAACCCAGGTTTAGTATATATAGTGGATTATTTTCTTCTTTATATATAATTTATATTTTTTGGGATGGTTTTAATGGGTTATAAATGAAAAAAGAATACCCAATAAAAATGTTTTCTTAAAATAAAATTCAGCACTTTGGTATCAAATGCATTGATAAGGAATAAAGTGATACAACAGCCTCAAGGGGATGTTTCCCTAATGTTGATATTTCTAGTTTCCTTGTGGGTTTCATAATATTTTCTATATATTAGTCTAATATATAAAAAGTTATTATTTTAAAAAAATCAAAATACAAAGAATATTTTAACGGGAATTTATTTTGAAATCAATTAGGTTTTCCAAAAGGTGTGTGATTTCAATGTTTTTCCAATGTATTTTATTATTAATTTTTCTACAAATACCAAGTTGTATATTTTAAAAAAACATTTACTATATCAATTTTTTTATATAAATAGAAATCTTTTCAATATAATGTTTTCAAAGGAGTTTTTAATGGTATTTATTAAATGAATTTTCAATGGTTTTAAAACCCCTTAATTGGTAATTTTTTCCTCATAAAAAATTTAATAATGTTTTTAAAATTTATAATAATATGTTCAAAGTTTTTCTTATTTCATTTAATGAGCTAACAAGTGTGAATAAAAAAATATCTTCTATATAAATTATGTATGCTCTAATATTATGTAATGAATTTTCCTAATCCCCAAAAACTATATCAGAAATGTTCCTATTGTATGTAATGTATATTATATTTTATAGTTACCCTTTTAAATAAAAATTATACACTCTGTTTTTGGAACTAGATGTAAGAGAATGGGTCTAAGGATTTCATAATGTAGGTGAAGGGATTATATGTATTTTTTATATTTATGTTTCATGATTAAACATTTAGTTTTTTCATGGGATTAATTGGTAATTTACAACTATATGATGACCCATACAATGGATAAAGATGTCATATTAGTTATCTGATGTCATGATGGGTGAGGGGATACCGTTTTAACTCGTATTATTTAGAAAAATATGACTATGTACACGTACAACATTTACAAAATTAATTTTAGGGGATTAATACCATTTTTATAATATCCCCTTTTTATAATTTGATATTAAAATAATTTAATCTCCTAAAGAAAAAAAATTACCTTGGCGTATACCTACCATAAATACCAATAAAATTAGAATGATCCACATTCACACAAACATTTAGTTTCTTAAATGTTTTTTATCATTTTAAAATTAGTGTGATTCTTTAATTATATTATTACATTGAATAATATAATTTGATATAAATGATATTATATATTTAAATATTATTTCTCCTAAATTTAGTGGTAATTTTATTTTTATTACATTTAAATTTTATTTGCTAAATTAATATTGTATTAATTGACTAATTTAATGAAAATAATTTTCAATTTAATTATTTTAGCAAAATAATTTTTAAAAATGAATAATTTAAAATTATTTGTGTGGTTGGAAAACATGATGATTTAAGGTAAAATTAATTAAATTATATAGTTTTTATATGAAATGGTTTGAAAGGAATTGATTTGATGTTTTTATTTTTAAAATTTTTGTTTTAATGTTTACGTTGATCTATGTAAACTATTATACTTGAATCATGGAGTGATTAAGAAACTAGTGTTGGGAATGATTATGGTAAAATTATAGAAATGAGCTCAAACTTCATGGTTTATTCATGTGATGGGATGGGATAAAGATAATAATAGGTAAATTTACCTCAATTGGTCTTTCATTATTGAAGGATTTCATTTTCTTAAAATAAAGAATCAGGTTATTATTTTAAGGAATTGATTTAGGAGTTAATATTAGGTGATTTTTTATACTATTTCATGAGCTTTCTATATTATCCCATATTTGATAAAATGATCATAAACTATTTAAAAGTTATCATGTAATTATTTGATAATAAATTAAAAAATAAATAAATTATATATTGATTGATGAAGATAATAAATACTATGTTTAATGATAGATATAGAAACAATGTTTGTACCTTTTAATTCATTAATTTCAATTTCAATATGAATTTTGGATTTTTTATACAATTTTAATTATATTTAGATTGTAATTTATATGGGATTCCATATTAGGGAATAATGAATTCTAGAAATAGAATAGTTTAAGTTAGTTTTGTGTCTTCATCATAAATATGGTTTTGGACCCATTATATTTGGATAAAAATATATAATGAAATTATATGTGACAATATTTAGCATGGGTTTAATGTGTATATAGGTATGATTTAAATTTATAAGGTCACTTAAGTTATTTTGAAAATTTTTAATGGTTTTCTAAAATAGAAGTGATGGTTTGTTATTTTCATTAAAATGTGTTGTATTTTAATGAGAAATCAGTAATTAATATTAATTTATCACAGGTATATGAAAACATGACCTCATTTACAAGATTAAACATGTTGATTATATATAATAAAATAAATTTTATTAATTTGAACATAATATAAACTGAAATTTAATTATTTTAATTTAGTTCATATGTATCTTATTTTGGAATATTGAAGTAATTTTAGTTTTTTGTGATCCTAAATAAAGATGTTTTATATTCAAGGATTTTTCTAATATTTCATTGATTAGTGATAAAGTGGATTAAAATAGTTTAGAATGATATATTTTGAATAATGATTTCCGGTATATTAATAATATGTAATGGAACATGGTTGTGTAAATGATTTTGGGTTACTAATATGAGAATTTTCTTCTGTGTTATCATGACCCGTCCTCAGGGCCTGTGCCGTTACTACCCCAAGGCCGCCTTCCATAGGCCAAGGGTTGGCGACTAGCACCAAAGGCATAAATCCCAATACTGGGAAGGCATTGCCTTTATAAAAGTAAACAAACACAATAGAGTACGCAACTGAAGTAAGAACTAAGCAAAACTGTATACCAAAGTAAGTACTGTAAAGAGAAAGGGGCCGGAAATACAAGCCCAACTGTAAGTACAGTACAACTGAGAAGCTAGTACAATGGCAGTAAAGTAAACATAAACCACCGAGTTGTCCTCTAGGAATCCCACCGGAAGGGTGGGTACAGATGGTCTCCTCATCACCTCGGGTCCATCTGTCTACTCCGTGTACGTCTCGTCAAGTGGTCCACCTCTAAGTACCATCAAACTCACTAAGTCTCTACCTCGATCAGTGTTGTTCGTTGTCTGCATCCAACAAAACGTAGTGCGTGCATAACCCGTGTAGGGGTGAGTATAACGATACTCAGTAGGGACCCCGAGACCCGCAAGGTTTCATGATATCCACTAAGGATAAACAATAAGTAAGATACAAAACACGGTGCATCTACCAACCCTACATAGGTATATGCCCATACATATACCTATGTCTTATATCCAGTTCGGCTCCAACTCTCAAGATCATGTATAACCTATTCCACACAGGAAAGAAGTCAATCACATCGATAACAATGATTGAATTTCAAGACTCAGCTCACACAGGTATACAACTCACGAAGAGGGATGGAGATGATTAGATGTAGCCTCTGAATCATCTCCTCTTCCAAACCCAAGTAGAATCCTAGTATAAGAGTTGTCGCTTCCGAACACACAGAGGATCCAAGTACAGTAGTCATCGTCGTCGAAACGACAGAGGATCCCAGTATGGTAGTCGTCGCAGTCGCAGCAAGCTCTATGGTTCCCGCACAAAGCACACTCAATTCTGGGAGGGTCCGCTCCTCAAGCCAAGGGGTCGATACAGAAACTATCACGAAGTCCAAAGTTGGTGTATCCAAATTTTCCACCATGTCATAGGGTGCTAATCCAAACAAAACGTATCCAAGATACTGTGTACAAGATGACCAATTCTTTTACCCAAAAGTACATGGCGTGTTGGTATACGGTACATGCCGTGAAGTCAGACCTCGGGTACAGCCCGTGTGCAACGGCCCATGTCGAAGGGTTGGTCATGTAGAAAAGTAATTACATGGCGTGTGGTATGGTTACACACCATGTCCAAACATCTGGATTTAGCTCCGTGTAGGCTGGCCATGTGCCCGTACATGGCCTCAACCCGTGTTCTCCAACCCATGTAATTGGTACACTGGTTGGACCGTACCACTGGCCATGTCTTCTAGTGTGTTAGAGTACATGCCCGTGTACTCCACACAATGTCCGTGTATCCCCGGGTTACACACCGAGTCTCACGAAGCTGTTTTTTCCATTCTGCGTAGAGAGTACACTTCGTGCCTCTTGCCCATGTACTTCTGTCCGTGTTCGTGTATTTCCCAAAATACATGCTGAGTCTCGTGTATCCGCCAAATCCTTATTGTGTGGTGAGTACACACCGTGTGACAGAGGTCACATGCCATTTGTTATCCATCTAACATCCAAAACCCTAGCCGCAGAATGCCTGCACTACACGGCGTGTTCTCCATGAGTACACGCCGTGTAGTATGGAATTTTCCCGAAATGATGCCTCTGGCCAGCGCGCCTCCCTTGATGCTCGTTCTTCATTCTGACGGTTCGTTCATCACGAAACATCAGACTCTAGGTCACCCCAATGTCCCGAAGTCTATTTAGGTGTTTTCGGGCTTCCAATCGGCTTTGAAACACGCTTTGAATTCCTGCCCGAAGAACGGTCGGGGAACGGTCCATCCCGTTCCGGTCCGAACCATCACCCGCTATCGTCGCCGCACCTCTGCTAGGTCGCCGTGATGTTGAGTCTTTAATTTTGGGATTGTTCCATCCTATAACGAACTCGTAACGATCTGGTTTTTTTCACCCATGAAGAACACGAAGAACCACCAACAATCACAATAATGGCGGAGGATTCAGACCATGTTAGTTTGGCCCAGTCTCTCTGCATTAGTTCAGTAGCAGGCGATTAAAGAGAAAAAAAATTACGGAAATAAGATTCAACATTTATCCAAACAAAACACACCCCTACCTCGAAATAAGGTTCGTGGTAGTAGGGCATCGTGGAAGATGGCGTCGCGGAGAGACGACGTCAACTCATTAATGTTGGGAAAGAAGGAGTTGAGGATGGAAGATCATCGGCATTCCTTGCGGGTGGCTCCTTCTCCTTTGGTTTAGAAGAAGATCAAAAGAGAATATCATCATTATTCTATGGTTCTTCATTGGAAGGGCGGTGTTCTTCGTTAAAGAGAGAAACTCCTTCTTCAAATTCTCCAGAGCTCTCCCCAAAAATATTTTCCAACCCAAAATAGTAATAAGCCCCCCCCCCCCATAATATAACATTTCCATGTGTTTCGAAATTAATTCAAAATGTAAATTGAATTAATTAAGGCATTAGATTTGGCAACATTAATGGATGGTAGATGGAGAGGCTCCACATTTAAGTGGAAGTCCAAAGTTTTATAGTGGGTTGTGAAAAATTAAATAAAGGGGAGTGTAAATTTGGAGTTAAAGGAAGATAAAAGGATTAGGGCTTGTGTGGGCCCCACCACACAAATTTCTCTCAGGGGAGGTTATGTGGGTGTGGGCCCCACCCCTAACTCCCCATTGTAGGAATTAACCAACATCTTTAAACAAAATTGTGTGCTATCATTTTATTTATTTTATTCTAAATCCCCATAAATTAACTCTCAACACGCATAAAACTCAACTGCGGTAAAGGTACCCTTAAGAGAATATCAATGCTACGAGTTCGTCGGTGTCCTCAAATTTCAATTCTAAGAACCGGTTCAAATGATAGAAAAAATGCATGTATGTTTACTGAATGTAACAAAACAGAACTTTATAAATTGATTCCAGGCACACCAGGCCTCAGAATCAAGTGCCGTTAGAAACTGCAGATTCGTAAAATTCCAAAGTATTTATGAAAATACTTTCCTTAAAATTTACGGGTCTTTACATGTGTGATGGTTCTTTTTATTTATGGAATGAACCAAGATCAAGGTGTGGTGGATCATAGAAAACATAATGTATTTTCGATCCTAAATTTTAAATAAATCCAAAATTAATTTTTGTAGGATTTTTTGATGTTAAGAAATGTTTTGGGTGATAATATTAATATTTTTACTATATATTAGTTAGTAGAGAAATAATATATGTTTTTTGAATAATTTGAAATAATTTATTTGAAATAAAAAAATAGTCCAAGGAAAAAATAATGTTTAGTAGCATGTTTTGTATTGTTTTTTTAGGAATAATATTTTTTGAGAAAAGTAGGATATTGAGGTCATTTTATAGTTTTTTCTGGAAAATGAAAATTGGAGTTAAAACATGTTTTTATATTTTTTTAAATTTTCACTTAATAGTCCCTTTAATTTCCCATATATTTTAACATAATTCTCTATTATGGTGTAATTATAGATATAACAAATTTATATGTCTCAATTTAGTTTAATATTGGAAACCAAACCTGAAATGACCACACTATTTTATTTATGTGTCCATTTGGGCTTAAAAATATGTAAAATTAAATCCCTATGATGTATTTATACCTTTTTATATGTTAAAATCCAAAATAATGAATGTTTGAAGGTAAAATATTCTCATTTTGGGAAAATAAATTGTGTTTTATGTTCTGGTTGAATAGTTAGAGATCATATACTGAAACATATCAATGGAAAAATGTGGTATTAGTAACACCTATGGGATAACCAATGACTTATGTTTCATATTATTAGTATTTTTTAACGAATAATTGATGAAGGGTTCGTTTTCTTAGGGTAGATATACGATAAAAAAAGTATAATTAGTAAATTTTTGGTTAGGAACGGTAAATAAGTATAGAAATCCATGACATATGTTTTTAGAAGATCTTGTCGATTGGAAAAGAAAAGGTGGAATCATAAAATATCAGTAGAAATAATTATTTGAGTTACCACTCCCATGGGAATAACCTTGATGGATATATTATGATAATAATTATAATAACCTACAAATGATTTTATCATTTGAACCCAATTTCATGGATTTGAGTTATGGATCCTTGAAATTGATGAAAATTTTGTGGTTCCACATATTGAATGTATAATATGGAAGATAGTTTGGTGATGGTATTTTTGGTTTAATATAAAAGAATGAGTGATCATTAGGTATCCAATTTTTTGTATTAATCTCATGAGTAATAAGTGATGAGTTTTCGATGACCATGAAATTTCAATTAGAAAGGTATGAGATTTTTTTAAGGGGGTGTAAGAAGGATTGAGAAATGAAATGTGAAAATATGATTGTTGAAATGGTATGAGGATTTATTAAAAAAATTTAGTGAGTAAAGGTAATCCTTATATGAAAATTTTGTGATCTAACGAGCCATTATAACTCCATGACATGTATTATTATAAAAAATCCCATATCATAAAGAAATTATCTTATTAAAAATTATGGAAAAGTAATTTCTTTTTGGTTAATTTTTTGACACCATGAAAAAAATATTTTCATCCTCGAAAATTTATTTCACAAAACAGGTGAGTTGAATTAAGAATAATATTTAATCTGGATTATAATGTTTCAGGTAATACCACAAGTTATATATAATGAGATTATTTTCTCATGTTTAATGGATAATAATTATGAATGAAAAAATACAATTAAAAGTTGATTTATATAATTATTTTCTGTTAAGGAATTCCATAAATTTTAATTTTAAATTTAGGGAAATGAAAATTCATTCTTAAAATTTCCTATGTTGAGGAGAAATTTTATTAATCATGAAAATTAATTAAAATATGGAAAACAAGGAATTAATAAGATAAAATAAATTATATTAAAATCACCTATTTGAATATATTATTTTTAGAAATGATTGAATAATATTGTGATGTGACCATTTGAAACGGAATACAGTCATTGAGTGAGTCTTATGTTAGTTTATTTTGAAGGGGAAATAAATTTATAGTAGTGAGATTATAATTGAACATAAATTTGAGAATTTATTTAAAGAATTGATTTTATTGAAAATTAAATGAATAATAAGAGTATGAAATGTTGAGTAATTTAATATTTTTATTTTTTATTGGTCTTATTCATGTATCTGAGTATATTTAATGTTTATAAAGAGATTAATTAGTTATATAAATGAATTTTCATAAAGTGGAATATTTTTTAGTGAGGTTTGGGGGTGAAATCATGAATATTCCTATGTTATGTTTCATCTATAATTGAGTAGCATTATTAAAAAAATCATTTTAGAAATTATATGCATGATTAATAATTAGGTATAAACTAATAAACAATATTCATCCCTATTCAAAATTTTTTGAAAAAATATATAATTAAAATATATGTAAAAGAATGATTTTTTGGCATGTCTTTATCATTACAAAATTTGATGATATCTATATATAGGTTCCAATAATAAACAAACATTATCATATTTGAACATTATTACATGCAATAACATCATTATATTGCTTATGTATTATGATGCTCTATTTTAGAGTGTGTGACTTGGGTGTATTTAGCAAAAAAATCATATATCAAACACTAAACTACTGTGATATAATATCCTGGATTAAGATAAATTGTATAATGGATAGTGATATCAGATTATAATTGTCTATAATCGTATATTTGGCAATAATATCAATATATGTTTTCCTATAATATTGACTATTCTAAATTTTTCTAAATTTTTTAGGATTTTAGGAATCTTTAATCCTTTACAAAAGATAGTATGAAAAACCAAAATTTAATTGTTTCATGATTATATGTTTTATGAAAAATATTTCATTATAATAATTTCCTATGAACTTTTAGGTTTTGAGTTTTACAAGATTATTTGAAAACATTAACTAATAATACCCAAGCCTTTTTCATCTAATGAGAATTTTTCAACTATACAAGAAACTGTTTATTTTTTTACAAGTATTAAACATCTTGCACAAATTCTCCTCATAAAATACTCTTATTGACACATCATATTTATTATTTTAATTTGTAACTTTGGGAAATGGAAATATAATAAATGATTGACCATAGATTCTTAGTAAGGGGAGCATATCAATTCATAATAATGGTTATATCATAAACATGTGATAAATATTAATAGTATGTGATCATATGATAAAAAATTAATTATAAGACAAGACCCCAATAAGGTCCTTAAAGTGGACCAATAATAATAAATTACTTAGAACCATAAAACAATAATTCTAAATCATGGGAGAATAATAGAAATGTGCAGAATATCATAAAAAGAGTCTTATACATATAACGATACATATAATGAAAATAAAAGAAAATTATAAAGGTGAAACAATCCTAACACTATGAACAAATTATGTGAAAACTCAGTATTCCCACACTTTTGTGAAAAAACTCGTTATGTCCATGCCTTACTCTCGCATAAGATATTAAATTTAGCAAATACATTGGAAGGAGATATAGGTTCCTACCCAAAAAACTCATACCTATGTATGGACATAAAATAAATCATCATCGTATCATAATGAACCTATTGAAATAAAATGGGGTTCATATATTTTTCAAATGGAATCATATAGGTAAATCATTCATAATTCCATCAATAAACATGTCAAATCCATAGGATATAAATGGGTATCCAATGATACATAATAATTTTTTACGTAGATACCTTCCAAAGATGTTTTTGGTATTTTCACTATATTTATGATGGTTATACTATTTATTCAACAATTTCAACAATTAATCTATGTATAGAATCTTGATGAACAATCTTCAATCAAAGATATGGAAAATTTGGTATTCTTAAAGGAAATACATTGAAATAAAAGTTATTCATATTAAAATTCAATGTTTTATAAATTCAATGACCATTATGTATTAGTCCTCTCATAGAAAATAACATTTCATGAGACATATATTCCTAAAAATTTGGATGATAACATTTGTAAAATATCCTCTATCAAGTATAAAATATTTAAAAGGATATTTATGTAGTTGAAAAAAACCTATTAAGGGAATTATAAAAATATATTTTTTAAAAGGGAATATCATTAACCTTTTTTAATATGTATTTTATAAACATATTTATTTTTAATACTATATATGATTCTAATTTATTTTATAAACCTATAATATGTAAAGAACTAGTCTCATATAAAAAGTACAAATTTAGGCAAGATGTGATCACAAGGAAAATGACAAAAATTATTATTTTCAGATATTAATGATAAATAACCATTAGAAAACAATAAAAATTTAATTATAATGTTTTAATAATATTATATGTAGTATAAAATTACGTCAATCAATTATTTAGATATAGAAAATGATATTTTCAAAATAATCGAATAAAGAAAAAAATAAAAAATGGTGGTTCCCGCTGGGAAAAAAGGGATAAGGTTAGTTTCTCTTAAAAGAAAAACTATGGGTAAAATATGAGTAAAGGGGAAATGAATTTTTGAGGGGAAATTTTAAACATGATGAATAACCAATGAAAATATGAGAGGGTTTGGAAATAATAATAAATCCCTATATGGATTATATTTTAAAAAATATATTCTTTTGAAAATAAGTTTGGAAACAAAACCATCATGGTTTAAGTAAGATTTTAATGAAAACCATTTTAAATAGGGAGAATGAAATATTTCTTTAAATAATTTGAATAAAATTATATTCAATATAAAAAATATAAAATTTATAGTGTATACAAAATATAAAAATATTTTGTAAATAATTGAACATGTCTCATTGATTTTAAAATTTGACAATGAAACCATTATACTCATGGTATCTGCTGAGTTGATGTACATTTATAGAAATAATATGAAATTGACATTAAAATCCTAATTATTAACATAAATATTTTTAAATACAATCATTAGGTAGTAGTCACACCGTATCAAAGATATCGTGTTGCAAAATATGAAATATGTCATAAAATATTAAAAGTGAGATTAATAACCACTTACCTTAATACCAAAATTCCACAAAAGTGATTGAATATCCAATATAGAAAATAACTATAAAAATTAATTATTTAAAAAACTAATATCTATAAACCATTATAAAAATCATATTTATTCTTAACTTTTATATTTTTTAGTTGTTTTTTAATATAAGGTTTGAGTAATCCTTAATCATTTTAACTAGTTTCATAATAGTAGTGTTTTCATTCATTATGACATTTGTTTTCATATTTAAAAAACATCATAATTACTATAAACGATTATTTATAATTGTTTATAATGTTAAAATTTCATTCATTTGATGTTTTGACTATTATACTTAATGATGAAATCTGTGATGGGTGTGTGTTAGTGAATTTTATTGAACAGACATCTATATCTTAATTAAAGCATTTAATATTAATGTTACCATTACAAAGAAAAAATAATTATATTATTTAATTTTTTATACCACATACTATGTGTTATTAAGTTCTAATTTTCATTCATTACAATATTTTATAGGATTATTCATGTTGGATACTAGGATGATTGAAAGATTATATACCATAATTTAATGGTGATTATGGAGATAAAAGTTTTTATTTTAGAATAGTATTATTATCATGTTAGTAAAATGATATTATTTAAATGTTTTAAATTTGGTTAATCATATTTTACACAATTTTAATAAATAAAAATGATACCAAATTAAAATAGAGATTCATTACTTCGTGGTGGTGGTAGTCCACACATACAAATAGTTAATGATTTCATTTGTTAATGAATGAGATCTAAAGGATGTATATGATAATTTATAGTTATAAAATTATAACGATGTAATGTTAAACATATTATTCAGGAAATATATCCTTTATACCATCCATGGGAGGTGGTGATGAAAAATATCCCACATTTCTTCACAAAGGCGGTGGTCTGTATATATGCATGATTGATAATAATTTTTTTCGTATAGGATAGAAAATATTGAATAATAGTTTATCCATTAATATAATAACAATAAAATATATTAATAATATTGATTCCATTATATTATAATATTTATAAAAATCTAGAGAGGATCATGAATAATAGGACTAAGAAGTAAGAAATACTCACTTTGAGAATATTTAATTCTCCTTAGAAATAGAGGCCTTATGTTAACTAATTCAGACTAGTGGCCTATGAAAATGACCCAAAGTTCTAGAAGGAAATAATTTAAAAAAATTTAGGTTTAAACTCATTGATAAAGATGTAGTAGGAAGTACAAGAATTTTTTCATTTCTTTTCATATGAATAAAAGAGAAAATTTTGAAGTACTCACTACATTTCAATAATTTAATGCCATTATTCAAAGTTCAAAGTATCAAAAACATTAAAATAATGTATGGGAGTATGGTCAGAAGTTCAATGTTAAATTCAAGAATATGTAAGAATGCTTTTAAATGTTTTATGTCTTTTATAATTAGTAAATATCCTTATACCCTTTTTTACTTTTAATATTGTAACTTATTTTTAAACAATTTAAATAAATTATAAATACAAAAATTAAAATTAAACATATTACCAAATTTCAAAATTCCAATTTTCAAATATGAAAATAATTTTATGAGATAAAATAACTAAAGGATATAAGAGTTTATTTTAAAAATAAAGAACGTAACACATAAAAACCATTTCCATAAATTGTGTTCTTTTAAGATTAATATAATATCACCATTAAAAAGTTTAACTATAATAAAATAAAAATAACAATTTTTTAATTATAATGAAATGTTACATTGTTTACAAAATGCTGAAAATAGGATTTTTAGGAATATAAATTTATTTTAAAGTACATATTTATAATCCTTAAAACATTATTGATTAATTAATTTTTTTATAAACTACTTGGTTTTATGTATTTAATTATAAATGCATGAAAGTTTTTGTTTTGGTAAAAATAGTATTTTCCTCTATTTAACTAAAAATTAATTTTTTTATTTAAAATTCTAAGACGTTATTCCTAAAAAATTTGTGGAATTATGAATTCAATTTGTTATTATAAAAATAAAAATCAATAATTTATTCATTTATTCATTTATTCATTTATTCATTTATTTTTGAAATAAAATATATAATGGATTTTTTTTGAAAATAGATTGGTTTATTATATAGGTATTATTAATCTTGTTTTGTATTCATTAATAATTAATTGATATTTTTTATCTAATATAGTATTTTTTTCTTATAATAATTTTCTTATCTACTATGCCAAAAATAATTTTAGTTTGGCGTTGTGTGTGAAACAATACTTTAGATATCATATTTGTTTAATAAGAAATATATCTAGAATATATGGGTTGTCACATTCTCCCCATAAATAAATTTCATCATCACAACTTTAATTATTCATCACTAGTGCTTTGGGGTTCCCATAACATATAAATGACTCCATATTTCGTTTCATTTGGGGTTTTACCCCCAATATACTTGGTATGAGAGGTGAATTTATCAATTGTGTCTTATTAATATTATAACTACTTTTGATTTTTTCCATAAAATAGTTTTTCTAAATACCCCAATATGAATGGTATAATTTTTTTATAGGGTGTTTATAGTAAACATTTTGTTAATAGTTTGTCATGGATGATTTTAATATGTGATTTTATTTTCTAGAAAATTATCATCACCTTTATATCAAGAAAGACAATTAATACATAATATGACATCAAATTTGACAAAAATAATGATAAAATGATTTTATGGGAAGCAAATTCCAATGAATATTTATTAAAGTGTACTAATATACTTGGGATATAATAATAATAATATTACTTGAGGTTTCAATTTATAATTAAATATATAGTTATCGTAGTGGTTGTATTATGTTTTTTAGTAAACTTTATAGGTACAAATGGGTAGATTAAGTAAGATATGAATAAAATACTCAAATTTCATGAGGGAGTGATCTATGTTCCTCATTTAATATCATTTTCCAAACCCATATCTATAGTTTTGGATATATTTTCAATCTATTTTATTTTATGTTCATATTTCATATCATCCTTATTAGCCCATGGAATAGGGAATTGACTTGGATACTATATCATCCCAAGAAGATTACTTCTCATTTACATAACATAATGAAAATATATCATTACAATATATACAGATGATCCTTAAGGTTTAGTGTTTTAGAGCATAAAGATAAAGCATAAAATAACAATACCTTGTATTTTTTTGACTAAAAAACACTATTTTAAAACAAAAAAAGAATTTCAAAATCCATAAATAGTATTTAACATCTTCAAAAATTATCTACACAAGATACTCTTATAAATATATGATATGAAATACTTTTATTTATAACCTAGAAAATATAAACACGTGAAATGGTGGAGCTAAAACTATTAGTAAGAGTAACATAATTGGAAACAATCAAAGATAATATGTGCTCATTGGACACACATAAGTTTATAATAAAGGTATATGAGAATAATATAATAGAATCACACCCAAATAAGCATAGATTAAAATTCATGATTCCTGTAATAAAGATGGGAATAACATAAGACACAAATCAAAAGTGTGGGAAATATTTGTAAATAAACGTGACCCATGAGATCATAGAATCATTATACCATCAAAATGTTGTAAAAATAATTCCATAGGGATGCATCACTTTTTTGAGTCACACACTTTTAACCAAACATTTTAGAAACTAAAATTTTCCCATGTAAACATGTATCATGAGATATAAATTCTTAACTAATGAATCAGTGGGAGATATAGGACCCCAACTATAATCATCAATACACTTGAGTTACACTTAAAAATCATTCACTTATCTCTTCATAAAGAACACATAGAAACCAAATGTTCTTGATAAAACCATCAAATGAAAACCATTTAATTTTAATAGAACAAATAACCCTAAGAAAGAAAATGTGTTTCATTTCCTATTAAAATTTAATTACATAAGTAATTTATTCATAATTACATTAATAATCCTAACTAGAAAAATTCATGGAGAATAAATGGTTATCCAAAGTTAATCAGTAACTGCCTTGGTAAATACCCATTAATTATGATAGGAAATCATATTGTATTTACACTGTATTGATAAATTGTATATAGTTAGGTCAATAATTTCCCAAAATCAATTGATTTATTGTATCTAAGTGACCACCTTTAGATAAATGGAATAAATAATAGGGTATTACTAATGTAAATTCATTTGAAGAGAAGTTATACCTGTTCACATGTAATAGTTAAAAAAATTAGGGAAGTGATATATCACACCTCTAAAAGAAAATGAAATTTATTCTCACATATGTACAAATATGGTGGATGGTACATTTGAAAGATATCCCAAATAAATCATATAATACATCAAATTATGTTGACATAGATGAGAAACCCTCATTAGAGGTATTTGGAAAGTCATTTTAGAAATAAGAAGCATTCCCAATCTCTTTGTAAAACATCTATTTAACAAAAGAAATTCTATAAACCACTAGGGTAATAATTTCTTTTTTTAAAACATGAAGGAATAGATAATAAATTTTATAGAAAACAGAAAACTTGTGAAAATATTTGTTCACATGAAAAATATTAAAAAGTGATGTTTTTCACACTGGAAGGAAAATATCCTATATGTGAAAAGATAGAAAAACCTTAAAACTTGTAAATGAAAGTAAATGTATTTGAAATTTAATTTAATAAATTATTTATGCCTAAATAATGAAATTTTTAAAAGAATCCAATTATTACGAACATGAAAAAATGGAGTTTTTCTATTGAGAATAAGAGATAAGGTTGGTTTCACTTATAAGTAATAGTTCTAGTAAAATATAGTTTAAGAGGAAATGAAATTTTGTAATGAAATTTAAAAAACCATAAATATAAAAAGAATGTTATTTGGGGTTTTATAATTAATAAAACTTACCTAGATGAATTATCTTTCAAAAATAATCTTAATTTGAAAATAATATTTGGAATAAAGCCCTTATGTTTCGAGTAAGAATTTATTAAAAAACAAAAAAAAATAGAAATATAAAATATCATTAAAAAAATATAATTCATAATATAATATCTCAAATGGTAGTGCATGCACTATATAAAAAACATGGTTTCTAAAATCAAACATGTCTCATGTGTTGGAAAATGAGATAAATAAACACTTAAAATTTGGTAAATTTTCTATCAAAATAGATTGAGAGAAATAAAATTTAATATAACACTGAATATCAGTAAATATAATTTATTCATGATATAATATTACAATGGGGTAGTAAGTGCACCATACAAAATAAAACATTCTGTATAACAATAACATATATCAAGGAGACAAACCACCATTACCTTAGTTCCTAAACTCTTCAAAAGTGATCAAATCTCCCATATAATAAAAATAATTATCATAATCACCTGTTTCATAATCATTTACACATATATAATATTTCATAAAATTCATTTGAAATTATTATCTAAATTCATATCTGTCTATTACAATTTATTTCTAATATTCTGTGTGAGTCATCTTGATTGTTTTGAACAAGTTTCATAAAATAATGTTGTTTTTCCTTCATCTCCAAATTTTTATCATTCCCAAATCATTGATGAAAATAGTATTTACCATTCATAATTATTCAAAATATTATAATTTTATTCAGTGGAAATTATTGTTACGATTCATGAAGAACAAATTAGTGACAAACATGTTTTAGTAATTCTTAACAAACGAATGCTGGTATCTTAATTAAAATTTTTAATTTGAATTTTAACATTCATGAACTAAAATAAAATCATTTTATACTTAATTATATCATATAGTATTATCAATTATGTTCTTAGAGTCATCTATGATATTATTTCATATCATTGTTCAAGTATGTGGTTGGACTGACCCTAACAAGAACATACCATAATTATGGGAATATTATTATAATGACTGTGGTTTATTTTTTCGTAATATAAATATTATATATGAATAAATATATTATTTATGTAGTTATAATGTGTTGAATAATATTTAAATATTTTTTAATAAATAATAATTAAACTATATGAAAAATTAAATACATTACTTTGTATATGCATCAGTCCACACAAAGAAGGATTAATATCTTCATTTATATAAGAATGTGATAGGAAGAATTTGTATTATAATTTATCACATAATAAAAATAATAATTATAATTTATATATATCATTTTTTCTTATAATACACCTTTATAATTTGTGAAGATAGTTGTTGGTGGAAAACAGAAGTCGTGACTTCATGGAGGTGGATGTCTACATAACGCACAAATAATAGTTTCATTTTTCATAAGGAAGACAGAAAGTTTGTTAATAGTTATCACCTTGGAATAAGAAAATTTATTACAAAACTAAAATTACTTCAATTTTTTTAATTATAAAATTATATTTGGGAATGAAAAAATGAAAATAAAATGAGTTAGGGGAAAACGTTTTCATGTTGTGGACTTCGGATTTCCCTAGGAAGACTCCTTTAAAATACAAATCTTTGGAAAATATCTTCTAAATAGAGGCTCATGGAAAATTAATATTATTCTATGTGAGAGAAATATCATATAGATCCAAGTGGGTCCATAATATGTATGATAGTGTGGAAGGGGTGGGGATATTCTCTAATAATATTTGGTGATATTTTTTTTAATATTTCATCTTAATATTAAAATAGGACTTGTTACACATGTTAAGAAGTTAAAAAAGGGATAATAATCGGGTTTTTGTGAGATAAGGTCAATAATAACATAAAATTTAATTTTACAAAAATATTTTAAACATTTTAATGTCATTTACTCATGTATTTTTACTTTATCCATTTTTTTACATGGTTAACTACCTCTTACTTTGAAAAATATATTTTTAAATAAAAATACCAAATATCAACACTTAAGAAATTTGGGGTAATGACCCTAAATTTATTATCTTTTTATTTTAATTCGGTTTCTAAATAATATAAAATTATTATTTAAATTAAACCATTTCATATATTGAAAAAAATTATATAAAAAATGATGTTTTACCATTATGTGTTCTCAATAAAATTACCCATTGATTAAAAATTAAATCCATGTTAATATAATTATATATAAATTTAAAAATAATATTATAATAAATATTTAAAATAAATTAAATTAATTTTTAGGAAAAAATTATATAACATTGATTAAACAATTATTTGAAAATAAGTCCTAAAACATTGTCATGCTCATTTACTTTAATATTTTTTGTAATAATTATATTCTTAAAAGTAAAATTTAACATAAAAAATGATATATATATTTTTATCCAAAATATGTAATAAAATATTTTATATTTAATTCCAAAAATTGATAAGATCTAACTTATAATGTAAGCATAATAAACCAGTTTCTAGTGTGAAATATTAATTTAGTTTCCAAAATGATATACATGGGAATTATATATTTTTAATAGTATTTTAATAATTTATTATTAAATAATATTCTTATTTATTAATATGTATTATAAAATATTTGGCCTTTCTTATACAATGATAATGTCATAAAATTTACAGTTTTTCTGAAAAAATTATTTTTTATTTTTCAGCTAAAAATAATTTATTTTTGAAAAAAACCAATGAATTGGACTAAAATATTTTTGAAATTATAAATTCTAAAATTATATTCATTTTATCTAATTATTATTCCAAATATTATATACTTACCTTTTTAATGAAATTACAAATTTTAAAGATAAATACCATTTTTCAAAAATTGTCCACTTTGAATGTTATGTATTTTTAATATTATTTCATACCAATATCTAAATACAATAATGTTAAAATATCTGTTCATATTTTGATATATCATATATTATTATAATAATAATTTAAAAGTGGTGAATTTAATCTATTATGATAAATTTTACAATAATTTAAAAATAAAAAAATAGTCATTTGAAACAAATACTTTTTAATGTTAATTATTCATATTCGTATTATAACAATTTTAATTTGATTAATTGGGTGTTCTATACTTTATTATTTATTATTCTTATAGTTTACTTGATAATAATTTTCTGTGATTTTATGAATTTATTTAGTTTAGTGTTCCATATGAATGAATATATCAAACATAATATTTATTTAAGGAAAATATATTGTGATAACTTGAGTAATTATAGATGATTCGCAAGTTCCCCACATGTAATATATTAAACAATTAGTGGTACTTTTTGATGGACACTATTTTCATTCACCATTTCCACTTAGCTCCTCAATTTTCATTGGAAAATAGATCCTCTATGCCCTCATTTTCCACAGATAAAACATCAACCTATTTTTTAATGACATTAACTTAGTTGATTCTTACCACATTATTGACATGAGATAAATTGAATTTTTTTCCTTCATCACCTTCATCACATAAACTTTCATGAGAATCAATTATTCTCTTTTTTGTATGTTTTGAAACACAACTATGTTCATTTTGTTAATCATATTTCATGATAGTTGATTATGTATAAACAAAATATTTATCACTCCATCTCTTATCCTATCAAATTTATCATTGGAACAGTCTCTGTATTGTCCATGGAATCCATTTTTAACATGGGTTTTTCATGATTCAACCATATCAAATACCATATAGAGTTTTCATGAATGATTGAAAATTATCACCATAAGAGAATTATTATAAAATAATTATATAACAAATTCAACCACAAGATTTCTTACCCCATGAAAATATTACATTATCTTTCATTTAAAACTATGTCACTCTCGGGTTAGTATATTTTTATTTAAAGTTTATTCACTTTTATGCTTTTACAAAATTTCTTAACCTAATAAACATAACATAATTTTTTTCAAATAAAATGATATTTACCAAATATTATCTCATAGGAGTGTCTATCGAGGTTTTCGGTCCTAGGACCACTCATAATACATCTGAGTGAAGATTGATTTGATAATCAACTATAATTTTTAGAGTGATTACACCTAGGTGATTCTATTCAATACAAGCATCCATGTTACAATATCCAAATTGGGATGTAAGTGTTAGAATAACCACACAATATCTATATTACCAATACATTGAGATGTTATCCTATACTTATAAAATACCCTCATAATAATATCTAGTGGTTTTAATAACATTATATTATCCAAATTCCTAAGATATTTACCATTTTCTCAATTAACCTAAATTTTTATCTATATGATTGAAATTATGAACAACCATAACTTATCATTCCTTGATGAGATTTATATCCTCACCCAACAACATACCAATCTCAAAATATATATAAACCCTACAATGATACCAACTATGAAAGCACGTGAATTTAGTCATATCATAATTATATGGATTAAATAGAATATTGAATTATAATACATTTTCTCAATATTTTTTGTTTAATGATTCATAGAATTAAGAAAAAAATTATCTAAGAGAACTGATGTTTGTTTCACATAATTGGAATGTTACCACTATATAAGAAACTAAATTTCAAATAATAATACATCAAAATATCTAATAATTATCCATACAATATGCTCACCTAGACACATCATACGTATTACATTCCTTCATAACTTGGGGAAATATAAATAAAATAAATGAGTGTGATTAGATGCATATTAAGGTTAATTTATCAATTAATAATAATTTTTAGATCATAAACATGTATGATATGTGAGTAGGAAATAAATATCTCATAAAAATATTATTCTAAAATTAGTCTATGGTAAAGTTATAAAATAAAAAGAACAATAAAAACCTGTCTTAAGAGAAGAAAAGTGTAATCCCAAATCATGGGAGAACCACATAAAAGTGGTTAATATATTTGAAAAGATACCTAAGCATATAATTTATAATAAAACAAAAATAAACTATTCTTTAAATGATGTAAGACCAAAATAATATAAAAACTGTGTGATAAAACTCATTACTCATATTCATTTATGAACAAACTCATTATGTATACACATTAAAATTCAAGAATAATCATTATTCCCATAAAATTTTGAATAAACACATTATGTACATGCATTGTTATCTCATAAAATATCAAACCTAACCAATGCATTAGAGGGTCATATAAGATCATCATAAATTATCTATATATATTTGTTCCACTAAAAACTAATCATCATCATATCATAAAGAACTCATGTAAAAAAATGGGTTTTGTATCCATTTAAAATGTAATCATATCAGAATAAATTTCATAATTACATTAATAAACATATTAAACACTCGAAATATAAATATTTATCCAATGATACTAAATAATGGTATAGATACATACAATTCAATTAAGTATATGGAGTTTCACAATAGGAATTTCTTATAATTGTGATGGTGCATTTGTGACTGGTGTCTATCGTAAATATCCTTTCATAGAAGAAGGCATCGAAAATATAATTATTTGCGATTGTCCATCGTAGAAAACGTTTTTCGTGACAGTTATTTAATTCATTTAAAAAAAACACAGAATATTATTTATATCTCTTTTGTGATGGATATGTGATCCATCACAAATTAAATTTTTTAAAAGAATTAATTTAATTATTTATAATTAAATAAAATTTAAAAAATTTAAAAACATTAAAAAACATTTTAAAAAATTAAAACACACATAAATTTAATACATCAGTTCAAATATAATATGTCTATCATACCAAATTAGAAAACATTCATGAAAATCATTAGAAACCCTAAACTCGCATCAGTAGGAGGTGGATCACTAGATGAACCAGGGGGAGGAGACTCTATACCAATGCCACATGCAAGTCAATGCATATACTCCATCATATCCCCATCTCTTAGATAGTGCTACTCAAGCTCCTACTCCCTCTGCTTCTGCATCTTCTATATTATCTCATCCGGAGCTCTCAACCTCTCCTCATAATGTGAAGATAGTTTTGATGGTGACTCTCCATGATCTCCCTTCACGCTCACTTATTCTATCACATACTTACTATAATAACATGTAGGTGTCAGTCGAGAATGAGTACCAATCACTCGACCTTTCTTGACACCCTGTGAAGTCGCCTATATCCAATCTCTCTCATCAAAACTCGAATCAATAGGGACATATTTTTGGCCAAAGCTTGACTCTCCCATGAATGAGAAGTTGCAGCCTCATATGTTTTCTTTTAAATGTAATGACAAATTAGAATAACGTTAAAATTAATATTGATGATATTTTTCAACAAAATCAAAAACCAAAAAACGACGTTGTCATTCACCTATAAATTCTCATGCTAGGGGAACCAAATACATATTATTATAAACTTCAATATCCATAATAGATGGGTCAGTAGCGGCCTGTATAATATAGAAAACTTGTTATAGTTAAAATAAATATACATTAATAAATAATATCACTATCCATATGTCATAGATGTATTATAATTGTACAACTCCTGACCTTATGGGTGACCTCTTTCCTGCCCCGACTCTGATGTCCAAATAATAATCTCTTCATAAAAGTCTCTCCTAGATAGAAGGAGAAAAACCTATTCCATACCCAAGCTAATATATAGTCAAGACAATGGGAGATAGTAAACCAATCAAAGAAAGTAGCACAATATTTATCCATAGCTCGCTTTCTAATGTTGTGTAGAAACTGATGAATGCACTCACATGTACAAGAGTATCATGCCTTTTGGATAAGACCTATCTAACTATACTAAATTGGAGAAAATAAATTCAGCAAGACAATTAAAAAAATAGTAATTAAATAATTTTTTAAAAAGTGTACTTTATTTAATAATATACAATCCAATGGTTGAAAATATGGTCACACAAAGCGATAGGTAGCAGGTCCCGTGAAATAATGGCAATAAAAAATAATTTCTTAGAATCTCACTAACCTGTCCGATAGCTAAATATGAAAAACTGTGAAAATCGAAAGAAATATATAATCCTAAAAATATTATCAAAATTAATTCATCTAGTTAATATAAAATAATCTATTTATTAAACAACTCAACTTACCTATGTAAACGTGGATCAAAATCAATCGACCATAATCTATCTAGAATAGGATCCATAATTAATAATCAACCAAGATTGTGCCCCCTCCTAATAAGTGTACTAGCCTGAGGAGGAGTATCTGAATCAGTCTCATCATTAGAAAGTCCAATATTAGTGATAGATAATAATAAATCATCAAGATAATCATCTTCATCCATCTGAAACAAATATTCTCACCACTAAGAGAATGTTAAAACAGACATGAAATATAAAAAACTAAGGATTGTCAGAATAAAATAATGTTACCTACAAAAGATTATTAATAAAAATTTAAAATTTTCAAAACTAATAAATATCAGATAATGTTAATTACCTGCAACTAATGTCAAAACAAATATGAAATATCAAAAACCAATGAATGTCAAAATAAAATAATGTTACCTCTAATAGATTGTAAATATAAATATGAAATGTAAAAAACTAATAAATATTAGAATATAATAATTACGTGTAACTAATTTTAAAACTAATATGAAATATAAAAACGTAGTTAATTTCATAATAAAATAATGTTACCTTTAACATATTTTTAATATAAATATGAAATTTAAAAAACTAATAAATATCAGAATGTGATAATTACCTGTATCTAAAGACCTAAATAAAATACATCAATCATCATATTCATCACCATTTTTATCGACATCAATGTCTTAATCCTCATATTCATTATTTGTAACTTCTATATGAATTTCAGTTTCATTATCTATTATTATTTCATCATCATTATCTATATTATCAACCCTTAACTAAGGGGTTTCACCACCGATATTCATATCCCTCTAGGTATGAGATATATTTTAGGATGTTTCTTGAATTTTTTTAATATGTTGCACTTCCATAGAACCATTTACATTTTCAATCAACTTATTGTTACGTGATATCATTTGTATCACACTCCACCTGTGTATCAAATATCACAAAACATCATAGTAATTTTCATAGTAAACATGATACAAATGATGCAACAAAATAAATGGTTCATTTCATTCCAGAAGACTGTTATATTTTATATCCATGACTCCATGTCATGGATAAACATGAAATCCCTAATCAAAATCAAACCAATGAAATTTAAACATTCTAACATAATTTGGTCCTATATAACATAACTCAATTATTTCATTTAGCAAACCATAAAGGTCAACTTGACTTTCCTTATGACATTATCCTTTCAAATTAACACCATTATTCGTTGATTTCTTTGATTCACCATATATGTTTGTATCGAATCAAAGTCCCTTAAACACATACACATTACCTGATATTACCAATTCTGATAGAGGTTTATTGAGCACACATAATCGACAATTAATTCTATTTTCAATTTTTGTTACCTATATGAAATTTAAATTATTAATAATAGATATCATTGAAAAATTTATTTATTATTCTGTTGAAAAAAATATTACTTACCAATATTTGAAACCAATATAAAATATTTTATTGTCAACATTCCTCAAGAACAGTAGATGTAATTTTTTGAAATTGATTTTTAATATGGTTATCTTATAGTATAAAAAAGATAATGTAAATAAAGTGATCTTTTATAAATATTTAACAATATAATAAAAAAGTAGTACTTATAATAAAAATCATCACATTTCTTCATAATTCAGTAGAACAAAATAATGAGATCTATGCAGTTCTTCATTTGTATTCCATCACTCACAATAACCACTAACAACAATATTATGTTGATTAAAACTCACATCTGATGGTCTGTGACATCGTTAAAATTTGACTCATTTTGATCCATCTGATTATGTTTTAAAGGATATTCCAACGGAAAATAAAAATTGCAGAAATTTAAATGTCCTCCTACAAGTATGCTTCTACAATTTCAATTTCAACTAATGATTTGATACATACTTTCTTCTTTAGTTTTTTATACATCTCTAAAATAGATACATCCACCAGAATTATTTTGGTCCTCCACATTTAGCTTGATTTGGAAAATAGAATATGTAATGTTCCATGGAATCAATGAATCTTGGTGGGAATATTTTCTCCAATTACATAAAATTAAAACAATATCTTATTCCCGGTAATTCAATGAATTATAATCCAATCTTTATTCAAAAATATCTTGAAAATCATGATATTTCGATCAACACATCCCAGCTTAAAGAATTCAATAGGCCTCTAGGACAAACATGTAGTAATTGTTCAATTATGACATGAAAATCATGACTTTTTAACCTAGTAATGTTCCCATTTATGATGTAATAAGGAAAATTAAAAGCCTAACCATTTGGTAAACTCAAATATATAATCCATTTAAATAATAATAAATGGTTTTCTTTACTATCTGGGTAATCTGCTTTTGGATTCATTAACCCGTGTCCTCTTTCATCATCAAATAATTAAAGTTCATGATATCTGCAAATCTGTGCAAGATCTAATTGTGCATTTACATTATATTTGGTCATACCATGTGTGTCCAACATGGTATAAAAAAATTATCAAAAAACATTTTTCTCAATATTCATTACATCTAACATGTGAAAAACCAACAAATCAGACCAATATAGAAGGTTCCAAATTATACTCTGCTTTATCCAATTATGATATCTCTCAAAACCATTTATCTTTTTCTCATTTATAGTTTGTCCAAAAGTATCATGAGGTAATGTAGAGAGAATATATTTTACTTAATTACCTTAGAGCACTAATGTAGGAGCGTCTATTTCTATTCTACCTTTTGTAAAATTAGTTCTTTTTCTTCAAAAAGTGTGATCCGTAGAAAGAAATTTCTGATGAAAATAAAAATAAATAAACTTTCTCCCGTTACAAAGAATAAATGATTTTTTTCTCATTCATGAAATAAAAAAAATGATTTTAGACAATGTGTGATCTATCCAGATAACATAATATACACCAAAAATTTACAGATCATCCATATTAATGCAAACCTCAATATAAAATTCTGACATGCAGTTATATAAAATTTAGTCACATAGTTGTTCAATAATGACATTAACTCATAAAATAGAAGTTTAAAATAAACATCAATATTATTCTTTGGATGTCATAGAATTAACGTAATCAATTATATATATGGTTCCTTCATCAACATACAAGGATGAAAGTTATAAGGACAAATGAAAATAGGCCAATAAGAATATTGATAGTCGTAATCACCAAATAGGAAAAACCATTAGCAGAAAGTTCCAACCGTGTGTTACAAGGTTCTGCAGAAAAAGAAGGATGTTTTTTATCAAAATGTTTCCATGTGTCACTATCACATAAATAAATAATGCTTTTTGTGATGGAAATATTTGATTTCTGCCACATCACAACTCGTCCCAGGGGGGCCCACGCCGTGTCTCCTCAAGCCTGCCTCCAATAGGCTAGGGGATGGTGACTAGCACCAAGTAAGCATATTACTAATCATGGGAGGAATTGCCTAAGTACCTGTACACATTCAGACATCTACAAGCCCACAAATTCTGAAATGTAAAAAAAAATAAGGAACAAAATACAAGCATACAGCTAACCCAACCAATAGTGTATGATAAAAGGTAATGTACTAAAAGTAAACTGGGCCAGAATACAAGCCCACCAAAACAAAAGTCTGAAAACTGCAAAGTCTAACCTGTAAATACAAAATGCACTGAAACTGCTACTCGTAGCCATAGGAATGCCTCAGCCTGTCAGGAACTCAGAAAGCTCAGTCCTGTTTTGGTCCGCCCTGGACTATGTGAAAAGGCTGCTCGTCTGCACAAGACACGACACGTGCGGGCAAAGCCCGTGCAGGGTGATTATAACAATACTCAGTAGAGGACTTCAAAAACCACAAATCATCACTCAAGTTAAAGGTATAGTCAGATATGCACAGTATATGTCTACAAAACATATATAAAAAACTAGATATACACAAAACACAGACCCGTAGACTAGAGACAAGTCACACAACCACATACCCCAACCTAGAGGTTCAGTTCGAAGATTCCACGAGGCACTCATTCCGAGAGAACACACTCCATGAGTCTTATAGCTATAATGATGTCCGTCTGAGAAGTAATGTTTGTCGAGAACCATCACGAGAGGTATTTACACTCATTACATGAGACACACTTTTGAGTGGGAATGATTCTAATAGATAGATGTACTCATTATGGGAGACACACTTATGAGTGGGAAAGATCACTATACATAGATGAGGATCACTGCATGGGCCATGGAGGATACCGCGACTCATCCAGAATTCACCTTCTAGGTAGAGTATCAATGCCCTGTGGAGTTGTTCTCGTCGATGCCAGACTCTACCTAGGGTAAAAAATGGATAGAGGATCTCGATCCGGGTCTCTCGGATGGATGCCTGACTCTATCACAGAAATTCATGCTGAAGGGATCATACTCTTGTAGAAGGAAACTATGCCTGACATTTAGGGGATTGAGAAGAAGGGGCACTAACCTAAACGAAATATGTCCAAGATACGGTGAACAAGAGGACCATGCCACTTTCCAAAAAGTACACGGCGTGTAGAAATGTTACATGTTGTGTTGTATGACCCTGGGTACTGCCTATGTACAACGACCGATGTCATAACATTGGTCATGTAGAAAATCTAAGTACACGGCGTGTAGTACAGTGTACACACCGTGTCCGAGTGATTGGGGTTGGATCCGTGTACGCTAGCCAAATGCCCGTACATGGTCATCAACCCATGTACTCTAACCCGTGTAATCGGTACATGGGGTGGCCAGTGTTACTGGATTCACCTAGCCATGTGGTGGAGTACATGGTCGTGTACTCTATCCTGTGTCCATTTACCCCCTGCATACACGCCGAGTTCCACATAGCTGCATCTTCCATGATGTACACACCATGTTGCCTGAAGCCGTGTAGTCCAACCTGTGTCTGTGTACTTCCCAAAATACATGCTGATCTTTGGGGAAAGTTTAACATGTCATGTGAGCAGGGTCACACACTATGTGATTCCTCTCTGACCCCTGAAACCCTAGCCACTGCCTCCAGTACTACATGTCGTGTTCTTCAAAAGTACACACCGTGTATTCTAGAAATTTCTGGAAACACGGACCTCCGCCTTCATGCCTTCTGAGCTACCCCATTCATCAATTCGGTGGTCTGATTGCCATGAAACTCTCGGTTTTTGGTCTCCCTGACACCATGAAGCCACTTCCGGTGTTTTCAGACCTCCAATCGGCTCTGAAAACATGTTTTGATCTTCCCGTGCGAAGACCTCCTGGAGAACGTCCCTTCCCGATCTGGTCTGATTCGTCATCCGCTATCTTCGTCGCACCTCCACAATATTGTTGGGGTGTCGATTCGTAAATTTGGGATCGTTTCATCGCAAAATGGATGCACAACGATCTGTTTTTCATCACCCTGTGAAGAACGCAAAGAACGTATGAGAGGAAAGAGGGAAATAAAATCTAATAAAAAATATGAGGAAGGAACCTCCACCGTCGTTCATCACAGTATTGATCTGATCCGGTTATTAGGCTTAAACGAGGCCTAATCAAACAACAAAATCAACATGGATCAATTCCCCGAATCATCCTGATAAAACTCTCCCGCAAGAATGAACAAATCCGCGGATCAACTTGGTCGTGGTTGATCCACGTTCGTCATTTAAAATAAAAAATGGGAAAATAATTCAAATAATAAACCACTACTTCAAGAAGGGATCGATCGCTGATGAAGAGGCCATTCTACCATCATCGTCGAGATCTTCCAACCTTGTTGGCGCAACGATTCACAGATTTGATCCATCATCGTTCGTCACTGAGAGTTTTCTCCAGTGTTTCTCTCAATTTTTCACCAACGATCGACATTAAATTATCCCAGTGAGAAGGTAAACGTGATTTGACATTCAAAAATATGTTGCGATATTAATGAGTCCAAATTTCCATTCTTGAGTCATTATGGCGCGCCATTAGTGATTGAAACAGCTACCATGTTGCCACACTGTAGCGGATGTTTCCATAAAAGAAATAAAATATACACGCAAATTTATTTTATATTACTTTACATAAAACGTCCGAAAATTTAACTTTTTCCCTTGACCAATGCCGGTAGATGTTTGGCTCATTATTAGGTAAAGTTGTCACCCCGGATGCAATGGTGCCCTCATATTATTAATCTAGGAATCTGTTTGGAAACTGCCACAACTGCCCACCAGTGCCGACTCACTTAAAAAATAAAAATTTCAAACCACCATTCTGGGCTCACTGGGCCTCGGATTGATGTGTTTTTTTTCATGTCCAGTCTCTAAATAATTCCATATAATATTTAAAAATAATACACGGAAAATCCAAGACATTAAATTCTCCCCTCCTTGGGGATTTACGTCCCCGAAAAACCAAAACAAAGGCAACTCAGAAAGATGTGGATACAGGTCACGGGTCTGGGCCTCCCGCTCCCACGTTCACTCCTAAAGATTCCTGTGCTGCCACCATATGCGTACCAAGGGATTTGATCACCCATGAAGGATCCTCTCTTAATGATCCTCGATCTCCACTGGGTACTCAGTAAAGCTCACTCCATTATCAATGTCCATCTCGCCCCAATTGATGATGTGTGATGGGTCATACACGTACCTCCTCAGTTGCGACACATGCAATACATCATGGGCTTGATGCAACTGTGGTGGTAGAGCTCGGAGGTACACCACCTCTCCAACTGTGAATATTATTTGGAAAGGCTTGATGAACCTCGGAGATAGCTTTCCACCTTGACCAAATCTCCAAAACCCTCATCGGGGTGAGACCCCAAAAAGACGTGGTCTCCCTCTTCGAACTCCAGAGGACTCTGTCATCTGTCAGCATAATATTTCTGCCTGCTCTGTGCAGTCTTCATCCACTCCCTGATGATCTACACATTCTTGGTGGTATATCGCACCAACTCTAGAACCATGAGTGCTGACTTTCCGGGGTCAGTCTAGCAAAGCGGTGACCGATAGGGTCTCCCATGCAAGTCCTCGAACGGTTTCATACCAATGGTGGAGGGATATCTATTGTTGTACGCAAAATCCACCAGTCGTAGGTGGTCCTACCAACTGTGACCAAAGTCCTAGTCACAAGTCCACAACATATCCTCCAGAACCATAATGGTCCTCTCTATATGACCATCAGTCTGGGGATGAAACACTGTTCTCAAGCGTAGCTGAGTCCCAAAAGCCTCCTACAATCCCTTCCACAATTGGGATGTAAACCAAGCATCTAGGTATGAGACTATTGTCAAGGGGACTCCATGAAGCCGAATGGTCTCCTGCATGTAGATGCATCCCAAGATCTCTATGGAACTCTGATCCCTGATATCTAGGAAGTGAGAAGACTTGGTGAGTCGGTAAACGATCATCCGGATGGAATAATTCCCCTTGGACGTTCGTGGTAAGCCTTTTATGAAGTCCATAGATATTCCATCCAACTTCCACTCTGGAACATCCTGGGGTGAGCTAATCCCACTGGAACCTGGTTCTCAGCCTTCACCTGCTGGCATATAAGGCATCGAGAATCAAACTCTGCTACTTCCTTCTTCATACCTGGCAACCGGATCATTCGTCGGAGGTCCTAGTACATATTCTCTATGCCAAGATGTAATACCAAAGGCGATGTATGAAACTCCCCCAGGAACTCCTCCGGCAACACCACTGGTACAATAGTGCGTCCTCTGAAAAGAAGTACGTTCTCCCCACCTTGCGAATATCCAATAGGAGCATGTCCGGTGGATAACTGAGAACGTAAGGCCACATAGTATACATATCATAGATGTGACTCCCTAACCTGTTGTAAGAGTGGAGGGGTGACAACCATAGACTGTAGGTAAGTTGTATCCTCTCCATCCATGAAGGATAATTTCAACGTGACTAACTGCTTTGTCGCCTCACTCAACAACTGTGAGCTCAGCCTCCTGCTAAGAGAATCTGCCACCTTGTTCCCCTTCCCAGAAGTATAGATGATCTCAAAATCATAATCTTGGGGGAACTATAGCCAACGCCTCTACCTCATATTCAGATCCTTCTATGAGAAGATGTACTTGAGGCTCTTCTGGTCAGAGTAGACGATAAACTGCTCACCCATAAGGTAGTGTCACCATATCTTTATTGCGAAGACTACCACTACCAACTCTAGATCATGGGACTCATAGTTCTTCTAATGTGGCCTATGCTGGCGCGAACCATAAGCAATCATTGCCTGCCTCTGAATCAGGACACATCCAAGATCGGTCCTTGATGCGTCGCAGAAAACAATGTACTCGGCACCCTACTCCGGCAATCTCATGACTGGGGTGCTCGTCAAACTCTATCTCAATTTCTCAAAATCCCACTGGAACTTCTCCATCCAATTGAAGGGTTTCCCACTCCTTGTAAAGGATGTAACTGGTGTTCATATCTGGGAGAAATCTGGAATGAATCACCGGTAATATCCTGCCAACCCAAGGAAGCTCTGCACCTCTGTCACGCTCGGATGTGGATCCCATGCTAACACAGCCTCCACCTTAGCTGGGTGTACAACTACTCCATCTATTGAGATTACATGTCCAAGAAAGATGACCTCCTGAATCCAGAACTGGCACTTTGAGAGCTTCCTATAAAGCTCGTGCTCCCGAAGTATGTCTAGAACCATCTGCAGGTGTCTCACATGCTCCTATTTCGACGTCAAGTACACAAGGATGTCATCGATGAAGACCACTATGAACCGGTCCAAGTACGGCTGGAAGATCTGGTTTATCAGTCCCACAAACACTGCAGGGGCGTTCGTTATGCCGAAAGGCATCATCAAGTACACATTGTGGCTATAGCGGCATCTGAAAGCTGTCTTCGTTATATCCCCGTCCTGTACTCGTAACTGGTGATAGCCTAATCGAAGGTCAACCTCTGAGAACCACTATGCCCCTATTAGCTGATCGAAGAGGTTATCAATTCTTGGTAGTGGATACTTGTTCTTCACCATCACCTGGTTCAGGTTCCGGTCATCCACGCACAACCTCAGACTCCCATATCCCTTCTTGGCAAACATGACTGGGGCAGGCCAGGGTGAAACGCTAGGTCTCACGAAACCCTGGTTCTGCAAATCCTCCAACTGCACCATCAACTCGTGACACTCTATGGGATCCATCTGATATGCTGATGGGAAAATCGGTTCCGTCGCGGGGTGTAAGTTGATGCAGAAGTCTATTTCCCAGAAGGGAGGTAATCCTGGAACATCTTTGGGAAAGACCTCCTTATACTCCGCCACTACTGCTGGGAACTGGGATCTCACAACATCTACTACTCCGAGGGAGAGGCTAGCCAACTCATGAGTGATTGGAAACACCCTTCTATGCATAAGCCTATTCTACACTTCCTGGGTTTCCCTTTCTCCGACAGAGGAAAACCTCATTCCATCACAGCAGACACACCACACTCTTCACCTAAAACAGTCAATCTGGGCATGGACTGAGGATAACCAATCCATACCAAGAATGACATCGTAAGACCTTGATGCTACCACTAAGAGGTTATAACAGAAACTCTCACCTCCAAGGATAAGATCACACTGTTTGTAAAGGTGTGTGATCGTCTAGTCTCCTCCTGAAGGTGTCTCCAAGCATAAGGATCAACTCAACGGTTCTACCAGAATCTCGAGGTTTCATACAAGACATGTGGATATGAAAGAATGACTAGAAGTAGTGTCTATAAGTATGTAAGATAAGGTAGAAAAGACACAGATCGTACCTCAAATCATCCCTGGAGCCCTTGGGCCGTATGCCTCGACCGCATGCAGTTGTCCCCACCCCTGTCCCCCAGCTCCCTAAGCCTGGTGCGTACATCCTAGGGGTGGTGGTGGAAGTAATTCAAATCATCTACCACCACCAGCAGCTCTCCCTGCTCCTCTGCCACATCCTCCGCCTAGAAGTTATGTCTGCTCCACTCTTTTCCTCTGCCTCGGTGGTCCATCCACCACTTCCCTACCAGAAAATCGACGGGTCGGACAATCTCTAGCGAGATGTCCCCTACTGTCGCACGCATAGCATCGCTTCTCACTAGACTGACTGGATCCATCATGAGAGCCATGGACTATCGATCCTATGTCTTGGGTCCTCCTATGATGCTTCCCATGTCCAGATCCTAGAGCCTGACATTGTCTCCCTACTGTCGGGGTCTCCTCACTTTTCTGCCAACTGCTGACCATCGTTGGTTGTCTCTGCTCCACCAAGAAGCTCTCAATCACCAAGGCTCGCTCGAGCACTCTAGCATAAGTTGATATACATAGAGGCACGAAACAAGCTCAGATGTTATGTCGTAGACCTTGCTCGAAGGTATGAGCTCTAAAGTACTTATCCCTGACCATATCCATCGAGTACCAGGAGAGGTTGGTAAACCTCGATGAATAGTCATCTACAATCATACTACCCTACATGAGTTGAAGAAGCTCCTGGATGCGTACCTCTCTTAGCGTAATCGGAGAGAACTCCTCCCTAAAGAGTCACTCAAACTCTGTCTATGAAAGAGTCTCCTCATCATGAGTCTATGTCGTCAGACTCCACCATCGTCCCACTCAAACCTGAAAAAGGCTCACTCCTAGGATCACCATCTAGTCTGCCGGTGTCCTCACTAGATATAAAACTCTAGTCACCACCTCAAGCCAGTCCTCAGCTGCCTGAGGGTCGGGCTCACCTTGGAACCTGAGGGGTCTCTATCTCTGGAACTCCTGGAGTGCGATAAGCCTACGTGCCTCACCGGTCTGTACTACAGGTACCACTGGTCGTTCCACTAGTGGTGGCACTACAGGTGCAACACCTGGTGGAAACGCCTGGGGAACTGGTCCCTGTATCGAGGCCTCATCACTAAGGGGGTCTTCCTCATGATCGTGCTAATGAATCGTAGAGGGTATGTGTTGTGAAGGCATCCTGTAATGAAACAAGATGCATCATGGTCAATGAGTATATCTAGATAGCTGACAAAAAGGATATGGAAACCACAACCCATTCCTATATGATGCATGTACCTTTCTTTTATTTCTCTGCGACTAGTTTTTTCATGTACCGAGTCGAAAAGCAGGTTATCAGAGTCCTGGTGTATTGATACGTCAGCCACCGCACCAACACTAGAGTCTCTGCCCTGAAAGCCGAACTTGAAACACTTAACACTATTGCCCCAAAACAAATATCACAGAATCTTGGTCCTAAGGTAGAACCGACCACCTCTGATACCACACTATCACGACCCGTCCAAGTGGGGCCCACGTCGTGACTCCCCAAGCCTGCCTCCAATAGGCCAGGGGCTGGTGACTAGCACCGAGTAGGCATATTACTAAGCATGGGAGGCATTGCCTAAGTACCTGTACACACACACACATCTCCAATCCCACAATGTTGAAATGTAAAAACACTAAGGAACAAAATGCATGCGTACAACTAACCCAACCAACAGAGTATGACGTAAGGAAATGTTCTAAAAGTAAACTAGGCTAGAATACAAGACCACCAAAACAAAAGTCTGAAATCTAAAAATTCCAACCTGTAAACAAAAAAGGTACTGGGACTTCTGCTCGTAGTCGTAGGAATGCCTCGGCCTGTAGGAAACTCAAAAAGCTCGGTCCTGTCTAGGTCTGCCCTGGACGCCGTCAAAAGGCTACTTGTATACACAAGATAGGACACGTGTGGGCAAAGCCCGTACAGGGGTGAGTATGACAATAATATGTGGAGGACCCTGAAAACCCCAAAACATAACACATATTAAAGGTATAGTCAGTTATGCACAGTATATGTCTACAAAACATATAGAACAAACTATATATACTCAAAACCCGTACCCGTAGTATAGAGACAAGTCACACAACCGCATACCCCCAACTAGGGGTTCAGTTCAAAGATTCCACGAAGCACTCATTCCGGGAGAACACACTCCACGAGTCTTATTGCTTTGATGACGTCCGTTCAAGAAGAACTGTTTGTCGAGAACCATCACGAGAGCTAGTTACACTCATTATGGGAGACACACTCCTGAGTGGGAAAGATCATGATAAACAGATGAGGATCACATCCAGTTCTATGGCGGATACCACGACTCATCCAGAATTCACCTGCTAGGTAGAGGATCGATGCCCAGTGGAGTTGGTCACGTCAATGCTGGACTCTACCTAGGGTCAAGAATGGATATAAGATCTCGATCTGGGCCTCTTGGATGGATGACTAACTCTATCACAGAAAGTCCTTCTAAAGGGATCATACTCATGTAGAAGGAAATAATGACTGACCTTCAGGGGAACATGAAGAAGGGGCACTAACCCAAATGAAAGATGTCCTATATACGGTGAACAAGAGTACCACGCCGCTTTACAAAAGTACACGATGTGTAGAAACATTACACGCCGTGTTGTCTGACCCTGGGTACTGCCGTTGTATAACGTGTCGTGTCATAAGGATGGTCGTGTAGAAAAACTGAGTACACAACGTGTAGTACGGTGTACACACTGTGTCCGAGTGATTGGGTTTGGCTCTGTGTACGATAGACATGTGCCCATACACGGTCATCAACCCTTGTACTCCAACCCATGTAATCGGTACACGGGGTGGCCCACATTACTGGCCTCTCCTAGCCTTGTGATGGAGTACATGGACATGTACTCTTTCTTGTGTTCGTGTACCCATTCGATACACTCCGTGTTCTGCGTATCCCCCTATGCCATGTTGTACACACCATGTCACCTGAAGCCGTGTAGTCCAACCCATGTCCGTTTACTTCCCAAAATACACACTGAGCTTTGGGGAAAGTCTAACATGTCGTGTGACCAGGGTCACACGCCGTTTGATTCCTCTCTGACCCACAAAACCCTAGCCGCTACTACCAGTACTACATGGCATGTTCTTCAGAATACATGCCATGTATTCTGAAAATTTCCAGAAACACAGACCTCCATCGTCGCGCCATCCGAGCTACCCCGTTCGTCGATCAGGCCATCCAATCGCAACAAAACTCCTGGGTTTTGGTCGCCCCGACACCATGAATCCACTTCCGGTGTGTTCATACATTCGATCGGCTCTGAAAACATGTTTTGATCTTCCAGTGTGAAGAATGCCCGAAGAACAGACCTTCCTGATCCGGTCTGATACATCATTCGCTATCATCATCTCACCTTCGCAAGGTTGTTAGGGTGTCAATTCTTCAATTTGGGATTGTTGTGTCACAGACTGGCTACGCAACGATCCATTTTTCATTGCCCCGTGAAGAACACGAAGAACGCGTGAGAGGAAAGAGGGAAATAAAATCCAATAAAACAACATAATGAATGAACCTATGCTGTAGTTCATCACGACATTGATCTGCTCCCATTTGTAGGATTAAACGCGGCATAATCAAACAACAAAATCAACACGAATCCATTCCACGAATCATCCCAATAAAAACCTCCCACAAGAACAAACGAATCATTGGATCAACTTGTTCGTGATTGATCCGCATTCGTCATTTAAAATCAATAACAGGGAAATGAATTAAAATAAAAAACCCCTACCTCAAGAAGGGATCAATCTCCAACGAAGAGTTCATGCTACCGTCGTCGTCGAGATCTTACAACCTTGTTGGTGCAACGATTCGCAACTTCGATCCATCATTGTTCGTCACTGAGAGTTTTCTCCAGCGTTTCTCTCAATTTTTTTTCCAACAATTGACATTCGATTATCCAAATAAAAAGGGAAACATGATTTGAAATTCAAAAATACGTTGCGGTATTAATGAGCCCAACATACCATTATTGAGTCACTATGACGCACCATTAATGACTGAAACAGATGCCTTGTCACTGCGCTGCAGTGGATGTTTCCATAAAAGAAATAAAATAAACTTGCGCATTTATTTTATTTTAATTTACTTAAAACATTCGAAAAATTAGCTTTTTCCCTCGATCCGCACCAATCGAGGTTAGGCTCGGTCTAAGGTAAAGTCGTTGCCCCTGACACAATGGTGCCCTCTGATTTTTAATCCGGGAATCTGTTTAGAAACTGCCACAACCGCACACAAGTGTCAACTTACTTAACAAAAAAAGTTCAAACCCCCATTCCGGGCTCACTGGGCCTCGAGATGATGTGTCGTTTTCATTACCGGTCTCGAAATAATTCCATATAATATTTAAAAATAATACACGGAAAATCTGAGACATTACAAGCCATTTCATACATCCAGATGTGTTGTGAGACATAAATAAACGCTGTAAATGAGGTGTAATTTGAAAATATCTCAACTATTTCACAAGAACTATGTACTTTCCTTATTATGCCTCTTTATGGCTTGATACTACACATGTTGGACAATTAACAAAAGATTCAAATTCACTATAATATAAGATGGAATCATTTGATCATGCAAGGATCTTCTGATAACTTAGACCCAAATTATGAACCAAATTTTTTACTTTCATAGAAACTTATAGGTATTGTATTTACATTATGAAACAACAACTTAACCAAAGAAAAAATATGTCTGATTTTTTTTTGAAATTCCAAAATCTGATTTAAAACTCATAAATTAGGTAATAGCTTCGTGTTTTCTCATCTGACTTCCTGGATATAAGTCATCCTTAGTGGATTGTACCAAATTGTAAAAATGATAATGTTTAAGTTTAGGAGTTGGATTGTCATTCTCAGTTTTTGTTTCAAGAATAGATGGACCAACAACCTGTTATATTAAATTATGAAATGATGGATCTACAACCAATTTTTTTTATTTTTTACTGAAATATTTTTACCATGTTAATAACAATAAATATAATCTTTTCAAAAACTTTAACACAATAGATAAAGTCCAATATTAAAAAATGTTTCAAATGTCCTAAGACCACATTTCTAACACCAAAATTTAAGTTTTCCTTTATATACAAAATCCCAATTTGATAGTGCAAATGATATAATGGCTTTAACACCTTCAATGTAGACATGATTTAAATGAGATCTGTTTGGATTTGCACGATTATTTATCCAATAACTATCAATTAATAGATATTTAGGTCTACATTCTGAGTCGATAGTTATCTAAAAAACAACAAGAATAAGAATAATTATTGCTGATAATTTTGACTTGTTGTGAATTATTATTATTTTTTACCATCTTAATGTATTCTATGAAATATGAGTATCGTGAGGCCCTGGGTTAGCATTAATTTACGGGGCCTATAGAGGCTCAGTGTTGATAAAAATAGAAATATTAAATATATTATATACGACAATGCTATTTTTTGAAAATAAAAGAATATTTCTTGAATGGTCTAGTATATGATAAATTATAGATAACTGCTGGATATGGGATGTGGGGTTTATCCTAGACACGACATTATATTTGTGGGCATTAGGTAGTTACATTGTAGGCGAGGGTAATTTATTTATTATTTGTTTTATAAATTGCTTTAAAAATTCAATATATCATTCAAACTATGTATTTTATGAAAAATTAGATATCACAATTGGTTCCAGGACGTGGGGTTTACTCTAGTCGGGATTTAACATTTGTTAGTTTTGACTATTTTGTTTCTTCCCATGCGAGGTATCATTTTTAATATTTTATAAATATTCTTTATATAATTATTTATTTTTATATATAAATATATATTAAAATATTAATAAAAATTAATAATAAATATTATTTTAATTAACTAATCATTTTTTTGTAAACTATTTTTCTAATTAATAATTACTATATATATCACAATTAATTATAATTTATGTAAAGAATATTATAAATTATGTAACGATTTTTATTATAAAATACGTAATGATTATTATTAATGATTATTATTTCTTATAAAATGTGTAATTATTATTATTTCATGATTATTATTTATTATTTTTATTATTTTAAATTATGTAATTATTATTTATATATATCACAATTTATTAAATTATTATTGGAATTTTATTATAAAAATTTTATTATGTAATGATTATTATTATTATAATTTGATTGATTGTCTAAATTCTTATAAATCATGTTATGATTATTATTAATTTATTTAAATTATTATTACAATTTTAATAATTATATATATATATATATATATATCAATTACTTAATTAATATATATACATCAAATATATTCTAACTCATTTTTAAACAAATATACAAATATAAAATCTATATAAACATATATATATAATTTTATTACTTTGAATTTATAATTTATATAAATAATTTATAAATACAATTGAGTTAATATTTTTAAATTAATAATTAATTTCAATTCATAATTACTTAAAAGTAATAATTTTTGAATTAATAATTTTTACCCTATATGCATTATAACTGTTGTGTGTGTGAGGTGTATTTAAAAAATTTATATGAAATATTAATACTGATTATTTTAATTAATACAATATTTTATACAAATTATTCAGAATTTCTAAGCGTTGTTATATTTTATTATAATTTTTTAACAAATTATTATAATTTTATAATTATCCATAATATTTACAATTTATTAATAACAAAGATTCATTATTTATTAAATATTATAAATTATTTATTAATTTTTAATAATTATTGAAATTATTACTACATTTTTAATAACAAATATTTTTTACACATTTTAATAAATCTTTAATATTTGAAATATTTTTTTATGAACAAATACAAAAAATTGTCCTATTTATTATTAAATAAGTTTTTACTAAATATTACATATTTTAAATTGTCGTTGTTTTTCAATTGTACAATTTTTAACGTTTTTTATAAAACAGAATTCTAATAAATATTTTTTTATAAAACATTTTTCTATAAATTAAATTTATCATCATTATTAAAAATCAATCAATTATATTTATAAATACATATATATATATATAGACATACATAAAATCACGTGCATCAAAGAAAATGTAATTTGAAAAAATATTATTATAAACAAATATAATTTTAAACAAATATTATGTGTGCGTAAAAATCTAAAGAATATTTTCCACGTAATAAAAATACTCAAATCTAAGGGTACAATTATTTTTACGTACAAAGTTATGTTTGTGCCCGTAAAGATCAAAAAAATATTATGGGCGCACAATCATATTGGCGAGTCGGGTAAAAGATTTATATGAAATATTAATAATAATTATTCTAATTAGTGCAACATTTTACAAGAATTTTTATGAATTTATAAACATTGTTATATTTTATTGTAAATTTCTTATACATTATTACAATTTTATAAGTATCCTTTATATTTAAATTTTTTTAATTACAAAGATTATTTAATTATTATATATTATAAATTATTTACTTATTTCTATTAATTATTTAAATTAATGCTACATTTTTAATAATTAATATTTCTTACACATTTATATAAATTTTTTTATTTGTTATATTTTTTAAAAAAACATTTGCAAAAAAAATTCCTAATTATTATTAAAAAAGTTTTTACTAAATATAACATATTTTAAATTATCATTGTTTTTCAATTATGATTTTTTTTAACATTTTCTAGAAAACAAAAGTTTTATAAATAACATTTTATTAAAATGTTTTCTTCAAATAATTTTTATCATCACTATTAAAAATTAATCAATAATACCTAGACATACAAATATTTTGACATACATACATGCACGTGTGCCATAAAAAATATTATTATAAACTAATATTATTGTAAACAAATATTATGTACATTCAAATTTAATTATTGAAAAATATTATGCATGTGAAAATATCAAACAAATAATATGCGCATAATTAAAATACTCAAATCATTATGCACAATTATATTTTCAAACGAGAAATATTATTCACGTGTAATTATATTTTCACACACATATATAATTAATTTCCAACAACACTAAAATATGAAAAAAATTAAAATAAATATACCTATTTATAAAACTAGTATATTTGAAAAAAATAAAAACATCAAATATATTTTAATAATAATTATATTTTAGATAATATAAAATAGTACTATTTCAACAACCCTAAACACTAAAAAAATCTATAAAATTTAATGACCAAAAATTGCACAAAATAATGTAAATCAAAATTAAAACAATGTGTGCAAATCAAAATACTCAAATCTACAACAATAAATTTAGACAGACCTTACAGGTCAAATAAATCATCAGAAAGGGGTAAAAATTTAAAACCCAAGTTTTTTCAGTTTACTAATCTAATGAAAATAAACAAAAAAAATTGATGAAAGATAGAAGAAGAGTCCATAACATTGTGATTTAGTGTGAAATCACCCAAAAATCAAAAGAAATAGAGGTTTCTAGGGATACAAGAAGTGGGGTTACTATAGGGTTCTGTAAGAGAGGGGAGGAGGAAGAAAAGAGGAGGAAGAAAGAAGTGGTGTGGCCTACTAAATCCCGATACATTTTGTAACAGTTTAATTTTGATGGAATAAATTCCCTTGAAAAAAATATATTCAAAATTATTTGCGATGGAATTCAATTCTCATCACAAATACAATCGACTGAAATGGAATTTTTGACGTATTATTCAACCTGTCTCCAATGATCAGTGCAAGTTCTTTTCTTTCTAGGTGACAGGAAATCCCGCCAAGAGTCTTTTCAATGGATTTACAAATCTTTCACAAATTGTTATTTTTTGCAACAAATTTACACCTCCATCACAAAAAGATGCTATCTGTAGACTTATTGCGATAGAAAATTTTCCAATCACAAAGGTCTTTTCAAAATTACTCGAAATTCTTATAGTGTTTACACTATATAGATAATGTTAATACAATTTAGTTAATAATATTCCCAATCAATATATGAATAAAATACCGGTGAACACCCTTTATTCAAGGAAACTAAAAATAATTAATTCATAAAGGAAATCCATTTGAATAAAAATAAAACTTATTCACACAGATGGTTAGGTAAGACCAATATAGTGATTTATTTTAATTTCCCGATAGTTTCCTGGATAAAATAACTATTGTTTCATAAAAAATATTTGATTAAATCTTATAATAAAATAAAATAAAATTAATTTAACATTTAATTACATATCATAAAATAATTTTGAATACAATGGTAAGAATTTATGCAGGGAGATAAATGAAAAAGAATAATGCATATACTAACACTACAACAAAAGCCGGTCCTAACGGCGGGTTTTTTCCTGTTTAGCGGCGGTTTAAACTGCCGCTATATTGTTTGGAGGCGGTTTACAAAAACCGCCGCTAAGTTTGGCGTCGGCAATCTATTGGTGGCGGTTTTTTCGATTCCGTGGCGGTTTTAGAAATGGTTCGTAGATCCGTCATTTAGCGACAGTTTCTCTTCATTTAGCGGCGCTTATATGGGTATCTGACATTTTTTATTCGCGGCGGTTTTAACCGCCGCTAAATTCAGGCGTTTGATGCGCCTATTCTGTGGCAGTGAAAACCGCCTCTAAATATCATCATAATATATTTAGTGGCGGTTTTAACCGCCGCTAAATGCTCACAGGTATGGCATTAGCGGCGGTTAAAACCACCGCTAAATGTTGAACTGGAAAAAAAAATATGTTGGATCTGCTCCACCACTGCCCTAAATTTTCCAAAACCACAGCCACATCTCTCCCATCAGCCCCACATAATATCACATCCACACATCATCAACCCATAATCATGTACATGCATCACAACACATCAAGGATCATTTTATAGATTTATCAACGGGTATTTTATCACATGATACTTTATTTTAGGAGTGTTGTAACACAATCCATAATCATAGAGTATCCATTTCATTAGAAAAATATAAGTGGTTGGTTAATTTCCCTTTTAGGGTGATATCACAACAATAATAATAGACACAACAGTCACAACACATATCATTCAGTGAAAGAAAATCCCCCAATGACCATAATTTTAACCAAGGTATCAATACCATACAATCCATCATATCATAATAATATCAAATTTGTAAAAACATGTGAATCATTCCTATTTTCCCCCTTCAGTTTCAATTATCCAATTATTTATCTTTGATTAAGCCAGCACAACTAGAACCCATAGATGAACAAGAGTAACCCCCCATGCATGATACACAATAAAGAGAAATAATTGATTCCCTACCTTAAAGAATATTTTTCGACTCGCAGCACACCATAGGGTGAATAAGAAATGACCATAAACCACAAATGCATGAAAAACCCACAAATAAACCTACACTGTGCCAAAAGATCATCAAAATGTAAACCAACTCAGACCCTAGACCAAAAAGGAATCATTGTATTGAATCCCCAAGAGAATAATAAGAGGAAACTAACTAAGAAGAAGGAAGGTATTACCACCAATTTCTAACCAACATCCACCGAATCCAATGACATCCACCATGCCTAAACTAAAAACAAATTGGTATTCCTGGACCCATTGGAGTGGTGTAAAAATTTTAAGGCCATGACAGAGCCTTTTATCATTAACCTTTCATGCCTTAGCCATTTATGGTCATGGGATTGGTCTTTTAGTGTGATACATATTGGATATGGATCCAATAGGGGTATGAATATGGGTTACATATATGGTATTCTCATTGGATGTGGTATCATCACATGCATATTGCATTAAGAATCTTTTTTTCAACACATGAGGAATCCAAAACACAATAAATAAAATGCATAGAAGGAAACATGAGAAATCAAGAAAATGTTTGGACATGGAAATGTTTGGTGGCAACTATGTGCCATAAATGTTACATATACAAACCAATTGTTATCATACTTGTTCAACACATCAACAATACTACTACTCATCATCTGATGCTGCATCGTCACCCTCTCCACCTTCATCTCCACCACCTGCTGCCACCTATAAGAACATTATATTGAAAATTAAATATTTTTTCATATTTATAATAAAAATTAAAACCAATAAAAGTTTTCAAACTAAATGATTTTGATTTTTTTGTGATTTACCTGCTCACCACTACCCGATGCACTACCACCGGGGCATATCTGCTCATATGCTGACGTATTTCAAGCAACTCTTTCTGCAAAGAAGATATCTGATCCCCCTGCTGGTGAACTGTGTTTTGTAGAGCAGACATCTCTCTCTGAGCATCTTCAGGTATGAAATGACTATAACCAGGAGTAGATGAGGCTGAAATCCCCGATGGCATGCGAAAGACCTCAGATGGTACGGGTCCCAAACCCATCCCGCACACTCTACCAGGATGCTCCTTCCCAAGGACTTGACCAACCGGGTCATCCTGGGAGACTGAGTAGGATTTCCTAGGATTGGCATCCCATATTTCTTTAATTTTTACCTATAAATCAAATATCAATATATATTAACACAGTAAAAACTGATATTGAGTTATTATAATAAATAATTGACTTCATACCCCAACTTCTCTGGCAGGTTCATTAACAAAACTTCCATCTGTTTTTTTATGAACATCCAGCCACAGTTCTGTTCGGGATGCTTCATGCCCTAAACTCTGTGACTGCATTAAACAAAGATAAATCATCAATCAAATATGTTAAATAGATAATATTATCTTATAAATATTTAAACTAATTAAAATATTACCAATGACATTCGGCTTCTTGAAAAGCTTTTTGAACCCACAGTGTGCGGGATTACCTGCTTCGCCCGGTTTGAAGCATTCTTTCTTGAGAGATCCTAAAATAAATAAAATTCAATTTAACAGTATTGTATTCAATGTCTATCCCCTCTTCATGTACATGTATAAATATAAAATGAGGATAATATAATAATATATATTTCAATACCATCCGCTTCTCATCACGATGTCTATCGACAAAAACCTTCCACGGTTCTTTCGGTACCCCACTGGGTATCTTCTCATACATCTGCTGCACGGTCAACGAAGAATCGTTGACATCACACCACAACCTCAATTTGAAATCTTTCCATTTTTTTCCAAGATTTTTCAATGTCCACTTCCGTGCTATTACATCAACAACGGTAAAGTGGAAGAACATCTGTATACAGAAATTCATTTTGAATATATTATTAAAATGACATTCAATTAAACCATAAAGTAATAAAATTACCTTTATCTGAGAATCATAAACTTCATTTTTCCAGTTTGGAGGCATATGCCTCCAATCATCATATGAAATAGGTAGGGAAACGGGCTCCGCTGCCAGCTGACCTATAATCTGACCAAGTAAACCTGCGGCGTCATCCGTCGGGACCCCATAAGAATCAAATGGAACCACTATCTATTTTCCATGCATGTTCCAAACATCATAACTTTTTATGTCTTTTTCCACGGTTTCATTGTCTTCATCTGCAATGAGCAAACAATTACTATAAAAAAATGCAATAAATTTATTTAATTAAAATTTGTACCTATGACTGCGACCCACCAGAATGTCCGTGATGAACTGGAGGGGGCGTGTCGCTGCCCCACTGCTGAATCTCCTGTAGGGGGAGACGATGACTCATCCTCTAATGAGGCATCCATTGATGGTGTCAGAGATGGTGCAGGGGAGATGATGCCGTGGGGACAGACGGATCGTCATCTATCGCAGAAGAAGAAGGAATAGTGTACCACTTCTTCCTTGGCATTCTTGTCATTTAATCAAATAAAATTAAGTTCAGAATATATATTTCAAAAAATTTATGCAGAAAAAAAATTAAAAATGATAATAGATGCCCAGTATTAACAAACAAAATATATATAACAATGATAATGAATGACTACAGAAATGAAACAAGTAGTTGCTGAATGAATAAATAATTGTACTTACAATCATTTTCCCCTTCAATCATGTCGGTTTCCTACTCCATTTCTTCATCCAATTCATTCATCCTTGCTAGACCAATATTTTCAATATCATGATAGACAAATAATTCTCCTTCCTGTTGTTGATGAAATTCAATTGCAGAGGTCAAATCTTCCACTTCATCACCCATATCATACAAATCTCTTTGTATTACGTGAGTAACTACACTCCACCCTTCATCCACAACATCATTCACATAATATACCATTTTTTCCTACGATGCTAAGATATATGGATCATGCAGTTCACGATCACCAACATCCATCAAGCGAGAGAAGTTTACAGAAGTAAATTGCAAGGAATCTCTTTTAACACCTCTGATAAAATCGACCCATTTGCATTTGAATAAAACAACAGAAAAATGCCCGTGGTAGTTTAATTCAATAATATCATGCAGCTTTCCATAGTATTCCACTTCAGCAAATGTAAAAATACCACTATTCTGTGTTTTCAAACCCACTTCTCGATCGACTGTACGAAATCTAAAACCATTCACATTATAAGCGTTGAACTTTCTAACTTGTTTTATAGGACCTCTAGAAAGAAACTTCAAATCTTCTGAAAAGTCAGCTCGAGTATCAGTATTCATGATCTAAAAAAAATATAATTTAATATATTTTCAAATTGTATGTGTCAAAGTAATATTCGTATTTATTTCAATATTTATAAACTTACACGTCGTGCAAACCATTCTACCAGCTCTTTATTCACATATTTCGTTATATCTTTTTCATTTCGTGTTCGGCTTCTCATTCGTCTCTTTGTTTGTATCCTCAACTCTTCAATAAATGGATCTGCAATTTCACTATTCAGAAGCACTTATCTATGTGCCTGTAATAATTCCAATTCTGTTAGTGTCGCGTATGAGGTCCTCCCAACTGATCGGCCAATAGCAGGAAATATTTTTGATTTCTGATGCATTTGAGATTGAGTTGATGTGTCGTCAACACGTCCAACTCGAGTAAATCTTGTCTCAATATCATCCAAATATCTGGAACAAAAGGTGAGACACTCCTCGGCCAAATAGCCTTCAGCAATAGAGCCTTCTGGTTGAGCTTTATTTCTCACGTATACTTTCAAGTGCCCAAGATATCTGTGAAAAAAAATAATAATATTATGCATTTATTTAAATGCCAAAAAATGTTTACTTAACTGGAAACATATAAATAAAATACCTCTCAATTGGATACATCCATCGATAATGAACGGGGCCTCCTAATTTAGCTTCGTCAACTAAATGCACAGTTAAATGCATCATGACAGTAAAAAACGATGGAGGGAAGATCATCTCCATTGCACAAAGGGTCAATACAAACCTCTCTTGTAGGTTGTCAAGCTGAAATGGATGTAGAGATTTCTCACATAACTGTTTGCAAAATGTGCAGAAATGGAGTACAACAGCAGTAACTTTTTCAGGTAATAATGTACACAATGCCAATGGTAGTAACTGTTGTAACAAAACATGTGAATCGTGACTTTTCAATCCATATAACTTACGATTCTTCAAGTTAACACACCTCGAGATGTTACTCGAATACCCATCAGATACCTTCACATTCTTTAAAATTTGAAGGAACGTATCTTTATCCCTGTTTTTCAATGAAAAAATGGCCGGAGCATACTTTTCATTTTCATCTGGCCAGAGATCACGTTTTATGTTCATTACTTGTATGTCTTTGCGAGCATTGAGATGATCCTTCGAATTTCCATGCTCATTAAGTAATGTGAAAATAAAATTATCACATACATTCTTCTCAATATGCATCACATCAAGATTGTGGCGCAAAGAATTAAATTCCCAATACGGAAGTTTGAAGAATATACTTTTTTTCTTCCATTGTTGCGTTCTGATTTCACTTGACGATGCACTTCACACTCGTTTTCCGCTATCATTCAAATGATGAACCTTCCCAAATTCTGTTTTAACATTTTCAAGCTGTGTCAATATTTCAGAACCGGTTAACAACTTTGGAGGTGGTCTACGATCAATGCAACCATTAAATTTTGATTTGTTCAGCCGAAATCTATGAGATGCATCAAGAAATCTTCGATGGCACAAGAAGCACCATTTTCTACTGTGAGGTAGCCGTTTGGGCTCGAAATCAAAGTTACAAACGGGACAAGCCAAACCCGTATAAGTGTTCCAACTAGATAAATTCCCAAGCCCAGGGAAGTCACTAATGGTCCACATTAAAGCAGCATGCATTTTAAACATTGTTTTAGAAGAAACATCAAATGTTTCAACACCATTGCTCCATAACTCCTGCAATTCTTCAATCAAAGGCTGCAGGTATACATCAATATCATTTCCAGGCATTTGTTTTCCAGGAATAATCATCGAAATGATAAAAGATGTTTGTTGCATACACATCCATGGAGGAAGATTATAAGGGATCAAAATAACTGGCCAAATGCTATAACTCGTACTCAAAGTCCCAAATGGGTTGAATCCATCGGCAGCCAATCCCAATCGAACATTCCTAGGATCAGCTGAGAAATCTGGATGTAATGAATCAAATGTCTTCCATGATTGGGAATCTCGTGGATGTCTCATTAACCCATCATTGTTATTATCTATAGCATGCCACTTCATGTGTTCGACGGTTTTTGATGACATGAATAATCTTTGCAATCGAGGCTTCAAAGGAAAGTAACGCAAAACTTTTGCAGGTGTGTTCCTTTTCTTCTTCTCCGTGAAATTATGTTCATTCATACTTCCAACATCACCCTTTGACTGCCATCTAGAAGAAGAACATTTCTTACAATTCTGTCTACTTGAATCCTCTCCCCAGTAAAGCATACAATCATTGGGACACGCATGTATTTTTGTATAATTCAGACCAAGCTTGTTAACAACTTTTTTCATATCATAAAATGATTCTTGGATTTTTGCTTCAGGAAATGCATCAAGAATCAATTCCAATAACATGGAAATTGCCTTATTTGTAATTCCACATAGACATTTGATATGGTACAACTTCAGTATAAATGAAAGCATTGAATATTTCAAACACCCACTATACAACTCTTGATTTCCATCGTCAACTAAATCATGAAATGCATTTTCCTCACTGAAGTTTTCCCTTACATTTGGCTCCACAGAATCAAGAGGATCCAATGATATGTTACAATATTGATCTGCTTGTGTTACAGTCTCAGAAACATCACTTGTCATGTTGCAATTTGTAGCACCCTCTTCTGGTTGTTCTGATATGTTTTAATGCTCATAGTGGTGTCTTGCAGTGCCGAATGCATCATTTATGAGGTTTTGCATTTCATTTTCCATTGTCAAAGAACTTGGGACCTCATTCTGTGGATTAACATCAGTCCTCAATCTTTCTGTATTGTTTGATTCTCCATTCCAAATCCAACACAAATATTGCTCAGGGAATTTCTTCAGTATTAAATGTTCATAAACTTCATCTCTCTTCAACCATGTTCTAAATTTACTTTTAGGACATGGACATCTTATTCTCCCTTCAACGGATCGATTAGAAATTTCAAAATCTAAAAACCCATTCAAACCCTTAACATATTGAGGTGTGTTCCTCGGTAATGTGATCCAGCTTTTATCCATGTATATCACAATGTGCCGACACAAAATACACGATAGTGTAAGATTACAGAAACATAATATAATAAAGATGAACCATTGACCATAAAGTATGCATAATATAATAAAGATGATTCATTGACCACATTTACCATTTCAGACCAACTGAACAAGTCTGGTCCATAGGAGACAGCGTCAACACCTCATTGAGGAGCAATAAGAATATCGGGATACACACTTATCATAACACCATCGATCACACATTTATGTTGCCTCAAACAACACCCCATTGGTGTGTGATCGAAACTGATCATAATGCATTTTAAATCAAGTTAACTACATTCACTGAAACCATTTTCACAATGGCTAATGTTTGTTTTATTGTTCTAGGGAAATCTAAATGGCCACATTTAAGTTTTGGGGTTCATCTTGTGATGGAAGCATGAGACATGGTTTTTGAATTTCTTGAATAAATTAGTGATAATGACCCTCTTAAGGTGGAGAGAATTATGTTAGTCATGGAAATGTGGAGAAAACTGTAGAGTGGATGTGGAGGAATCAAGGTTCCAAATAGAAACCTATAAGGGACATGTTTGGGGGTTCTTAGGGAAGTCCAGGTGGAACATGGATATGGTGTGTGTAGGTGATGGAGGTATACCTTAAGTGAGAAGGCTTCGTGTTTGGGTAGAGGGGAGACATGCCAATAGGGGAGGTTGGGAACCAACGGAGTGAGTTAGCAGGAATGGAAAGACATAGTTGGATAGAAAGGGAATGGATGTGGTGGGCTGCGAGGCACCTCAAGTTAATGTTGAAATGATAAGTTTATCCTAGTAATGTGAATGAGTTTTGAATAAGAACCAAGTAGTCCTTGGTTGAGATATGGATGGTGAAAGTGTGACAAATCTGGGTAGTTTTGGCAGAAATAATGAATGCTAGAATTGGGTGGAGTTTTCATGGATGTTGTGAGTTGGAAAACATGTTAGGGAAGTTTTGAAGGTTGAGTTGAGGTTCTGTTGACCTCTTTTATGATGAGTGAAGTTCTCAAAACTAGAAAATTGTGGTGACGAAGTAAGTAATATGGTGTTGAGAACCATGGAAGGAAATTAATCGATTAATGGTGTGGCTAGAGTTTCAAGTTGGATGGTCTCAAGTAGGAACCATATTAGTGTATTAGTTTTGGTGATGGGTGTTGGATCGGGTTTTGGATGGTTGAATACCTTGAGATGAAGGTTATGCTTGGGTTGTGCTTTGGATGTTTGAAATGGAGTGAGGCTGTTGGGCCTTGAGTTTTGGATTGATGTAGGTCAGAGAATGTGATTGGAATCTATGTATCCCTTCAGCGACAATGAGTTTGTGTCACCATTATAATTTTGGTAACTAGGTGAGGTGGTGCTAAGAACTTTGGGCCATGATTTGTGGATAGGATTGGAACAAAGGTGTTCCGATTGGCTCTCCACAGGGTAGTGTAGTGCCTTATCGATATCCTCTTGTGCGGTGGTATAGTAACATTACCTAAACCTTTAATTTTCATTTGATGTTGATAATAAATAGTTGAGGTGGATGCATCCTCAAGGATAATTGGGTTTTAATTGTGGTTCATGGTTGGGGAAAATGTTTTCAGGTAGGACCTTTTCCTTAGTCCAAGTGTTGTTATAACATGGTTGAGTTCAAGGAGTATATTAGAAGATGGAAGTTTATAGGTGGGTCCATGGAACTAAAATTGGCCTTAGGGGTGCTGTGATTCTTGGGATGTTTGGATATGTGATGATATGTTATAAAGTGGGGAGGTTTTAAGATCCCAACCCTTATCCATGTGATATGATGAAAAAAATTACACCATGTAACCATAAATATCACACACCCTACTAACATGGATACCCATGACTTCTATGAGTAACCTTTCCGTTACATACATTATATAAAAATGGACCTGAAAACACCCAATGGTCAGTGTATGGTGTGAGAAAATGAATATTAGAAATATTACACCATGTTTTTCATTAGGAGACATTAGAAAAATAAAACAATTATTCTTATTAAGGGAAAATAAAATAATATATATATATATATATATATATATTAAAAAAATGGTAATTCACCCTTTTAGAATATATTAAAAAGAATAATCAAATTGATACATCATATTCCATTTAAAATAAATGTGATTAAACCATTTCATAGTGTATTTATAAATAACCTCTTTGAAAAGGAAAACAATAGAAAATAATCCTATGGTATATTAGGTATAAGTTTTCTAAGATCCTTTTAAATCTATGGTCAAATGACTATTTACATACATATCCCTAAAATATGTTCCATTAAATGAGGAAATCACCGTGATAAGTGAATCCACTATGGAAACAATATTTAGTTATATTTTTAGTGTAAATCATTGATAGGTAGCCACAATTCATCCTAGAATTATTTTCTTATTATATCCCTTACTAAGTACCACATGATCCCATCTATCGTAGCCCATATTGGAAGGATTTCATTTATTAATTTTCCCACACATAAAGGATTTCAATTTCACAAATGACCCATACATGTAGGATTTAAATTAAAAATTCAAACTATTTTGAGGGAATATCACACATCAATAATCAAACTACTTAATTTCAAATAAAACATGATTCAAAATCCATTTTCAAAATCAATTCCAAATTAATAAATCATTTAATCAAATAATTCAAAAAACTAACCATTATAAGAATCATAAATCAATCTATTAATCAACTTATATAATCCAAAAAAATTATATAGCAAGTATGGATTATAAAATAAAAGATATCTTTAAATCCTACTACCTAAAACACATAATTTTTTAAAAATGAATGAAATAAATACCAATAGGATCAAAAACTAAAATAAATCCATTAACCAAGAGACCCATATAATGAATCTCAGATTCAATTAGAAACAAATCATCAAGATGGATGTGATAATAGAGACAACTCACTTTGGGGCCGAGGTCGAAGTGAGAAAGGTCGTCGGGAGAAGGGGGTCGCGGGTTGCCGGTCGCAGGCACCACTGGAGGAGGTCCCGGGGTCGCCGGAGGAGGTCGCGGGGTCGCCGGAGGAGGTCGCGGGATTGCCGGGGGGTCGCGGGGGGCTGCGGGTGAGGGTTGCAGCATGCGGGGTCGGGGGAAACGGGGGTCGGGGTAGGGAAGGGTCGGGGTTTTTTAAAAAAACAAAGGTTTACCGGCGGTTTTTTAAAAACCACCGCGAAACATATTTCGGAAAACGTTTAGCGGCGGTTTTGTGAATTGCCGCCACAAAACCGCCGCTAAACACTTTTTATTTTGTAGTGTAATGTAAGTACTAAAAATTTAAATTCTCTAAAAATGATCAATCATTTTATAAAAACATTCTAAATAAATAAAATAATTACTAATAATATAGACATTAACAATGGAAGTGTATAACCTTTTTACGTAAATTAATTTATGTTTAGGTATGAGAATGGTGTAGTATATATAGGCTATAAGGGAAAGAGTTAATATTAAGATCTTACCATCACCAGAATAGTATGACCATTTTTCAATATACATTTCCTTTAATATGGTTTTTAGTTTATATGGACATTCAGAATTATGATTACTGATAAAAATATTACCAATATACCTAGTCTATATAAAGGGTAATGATAAAATATAATTAATGAAGAAGGAATAAATGAATTCATCACCTAATAGGGTCATACATTTTGAAGCCCATATATCATATCTTAGGATGGATGTAATTTTACCAGGGTTAACCCTTGTCCAATCCCAAGTAGAGATTAAACAAGTAAATCACATGGATAATTAAATACAAGATATTTTCAAGTTACTAGAGATCACAACTAGACAAATGTTAGTTGAGACACCCCCTGAATATACAACCATCACTCATATTGACCTTAAAGCATACACCAATGTAATAAGGGTTTAGATATCTATACCTAATTATTATGACCATGTAATATTCTTCTAATAAATTAAATATATTTTTCTTCAATGTCGTTTCATTATTATTTTATCTAACAAAATATACATAAAATTAGGATAATTATGATAATTAATTTTTTTGGATATAAATAATACACAATTATATTTTCAGAAAATATATAATTAAATTAAACTTTTATAAGGAATTATTTAATTTTAAAATACATTTTTATTCATGAAAAACTCTTATATTTTTTTTAAAATATAAATTTTAATATATTTTTAATAATATACCAAATCATTTTATAAAGTTTCAGAAAGATGATTGTCAAAAAACTATTATTTTTTCAATAAATAATTTTTTAATTTATAATATGAAATTATCATAGTTAAAATATTATACTGATAAAATAATAATGATATTTTAAATCATCACATAGAAATTAGGTTAGTGTGAAATATTGAGGATTGTTTAAAATACATTCTTTTTATGTGAATAGAAAAATTACTGTTGTGAGTTTTCGTTATATTTTATTAATTCATAAATATGAATTAGTAATGTAATAAATAATAAATATGAATCCATAACAAAAAATAGTTATTTTATCCATATATTTTATCTTATAGAATAAAAATGAATTTCATAACCTTTAAATAACATTACATAGACTAAAATTGAAATAGATATTTTTAAAATATTTTTGTTTGGAAAAATTATCTTCTAATTCCAAAAGTAATATAAAATATTAATTTTTAATTTCCAAACCTCAATATTTCAAAAAAACCTTCTTAATTTTATAAATTGTGATCCAAATCCATGGGAAATCCCATGGTTTTTTATTTTCCAAAACCTAGATTTCAAATGCCTATATTTAGAAATTTATAACCAATCATGACAAAATTTATATAAATACCTACCTATCCACGAATTTTTATTATATTCCATGACATTGATCATAATTTTACACTCTATCTCCCTCTCGAGATAATTTTTAAGGAGTTTTTATGGTTTCAAAGAACTATCATGATTTTTTAAGAAGCTATCCTGCATGCCAAGAGATTATATTTCTCTCATTTTTATCCAAGTTATTATATTGTATATAGTATTCTAATATAAAATGTATTATGTTCTCTTGCACATATTTTGATTAAATTAGTGTCTAAATGTTTTTATATCAATGAGATACTTTAATTCTCTCTCAGTAAGCTCATTCCTTAAACCAATTTGTATATCTGTTATGATTCCAAACTCATTCCTTGATTTCACACTCCTCTATTTTTATATTGTGAATAGAGAACCCTATTAAATTTCAAGGGTATTCATATAGATTTAATTCAATCTCATTTATTTTGTATTACCATTTATGAAACTCATATTCTATTATCATTGGTTGAAATGATGAAATGTTCATGTCTTTAAACACTTATATACTTACAAATTTAATAAGAAACTCATTCTTCACCATCCATGGGTTTTTCATGAAATTATTTATTATAATAAATGTTAAACACATCATGTAATTCATATAAATGGTGTAACATCATAGTGCTCTAATGTATTGGAAAAATAATCAATCTTTTGCAATTACATGTTTTATGATATATTAGCAAATAACCTTATTAATATGTTTCACAACACCTTGGAATTGAACCTTAGAGATATGATTATAAATTTAACATATTTGAATTTTACCCATATATCCATGTTATTTATAGAATACTCATTTTTACTCCCATATGTTATGCCACATGTTTTATTAATGATGTCCTCTTATGTTCTATTTTCAACATTTATCCATTATCGAGATTCATGATCACCTTATTCTATTGATATATGTTCCTAGGAAACAACATAGAGTTAGGTGAACTAAGATGGATTAATAAATATTTACTTTAAGAGGATTAAATAAATTTTATTTTTATATTTTACTTATATACAATATGTTTTATATAACTCATTTCCAAGAAACTAAGGCTCAAAATATCCTTCTAAGTTATTAATGTAATAGTTTGTTAAAGAGTTATGATAAAATTTATGTATAAAAAGGAATGTTTCCATTGTTGGCTTAAAAAGAAATATTTAGTTATTTGATGAAATTATAACTGAATAACATTATTAAAAACCTAGGTATAAGTCAAATTATAAGAAAACCTCTAATTTTTTTAGTAATGTATAAAGTCAATGATATCCATGAAATTAAATCTTTTTCGAAATACTAAAATTGGATGTGGCTCTATCATATATGCACCATGGGGTAATAACATTGATAAGTACCATTGGTATTAACTCAATCTATACCTGGTATATGAAAAAGATAACATATTTCACACTTTGTTTGTCACTCCCAAGGGAAATATTTCAGTTAATCACTTTCGTTATTCAAACCATGATTATGGATATATAAATTATATAATTTTATTATTATTTATATAAATATTACTAAGTGAAAAATTCTATAAATTTCAGGATTAATATTTCCATTATAATTAATATTTTAATATTTAAAATAGTAACAAATTTCCCAATTATATTTTGTTCTTCGAGAAAAATTTCTGGAAATAGAAGGGCTTGTGTAAATAATGGATGAAAAATATAGTGTGATGATTACCTACCTAATATAGGGATTTCCATAGTTGAAAAATCAATGAAGATGTTGAATTATTCATATCATGTTATTAATAAAAACATAATCCATGTAAATAATTTTACTTCACCAAGGAAGGAAAAACTATCATTTGAATATTTAATGCATCAACGACCACCAATTTCTAGTTTAAACCCTAATCCACCAATTGTAGACCAACAAATAAATTTTATAGAAATTATTTTATCTATAATCTATTATTATAAGAAAGATATTGTTATGTTGGAAGTATAAATATTAAAGGTAGAAGCTAATAACTGATAGAAAAAATATCATGATGGTGAATCTAAAGGATGAGGTTGAATCCATGGAATAGGAAGACTTCAAAAAAATATTCTTCAATATGTATTTTCTTCATACCATCCAGAAAAATATAGAGAGGGAATTACATAAGGTAAATTAAAATAATAATAAATTAGATGGATGCTATTATATTTAATTAAAAAGTATTATATGATATACTTCATTATATGTCATTAATTCTGAATGAGAATTGACTGGTTCATTTTTGGAGTATGACTACATCGATTGAAGGATCATTTAATTAATGATTTTGGGTATTATGATGGAATAGTATAATGTTCCCTCAAAGTGGAAATAGATTTTGTTGATGCATAGTGGTCCCAAAAATATAATGACAATAATGTGAGGATAATTCTAAATTTTGGAAAGAATTTTGAAGATGAAATATATAGAAATAAATAAAAACTACCTATGTGAAACACGTGTGGGAAGAACAATTCAGGGAGAAGTCTTAAAAGGAGTGGAAAGTGATATAAGTATGGAAGAGATGTATATATAGATTGAAACCATCATGGAGATCAAAATCCTCAACATATTAATTCTAATAAAATATGGAATATGGTGCATGTAAAAACTATAGTACACCATTTTACATATGGGTAGCATGGATAGTTTCACTAATAAATGTACTAATTAGAAGATAATGTAGGGAAAATGACTTCATTATAACACCTCAACCCTAGAACCCCGGAGTTGGTGCCATACATTATTAATTTTCTTGACAAAAATGATTCAAATCCGAAATTACCTTTCAGTTTAGGAGTTTTGTAAAACCAGAATAAATACATGATTCCCATATTAAATTGGTATATATAAAATAAAACATGATACATAATAAAATTAAATTAACTTTTTCCTTGAAATATCATTCAAATATATCTTCTTTATATCATGAGGAAAGAAAAAAAATAAGGGTGAGCTCAAATTTTCATTAAGGGTAATTACAAAATAAGTAATAATGAATCAATGTGAATAATAATTATAAAAACATAAATAACTAAACACAAATGACATATAAACATATGGATAATGGATAATCAAAATGATACAATAGATAACTCAAGCACATTGCATTAAATAAATAAATTGAGAATGAAATGGATATATAAGTAATGTCGAAAAAAAATTCATAGATAATAATAAAAATAAAATTATTAATAAAGGTTATGTATAATAATTAGATGTTAATTTTCACAGGAACATAATACCTTTTCCGTCAAGATCTATTATCAAGACAATATAAACTACTCTGATTTGGTAAACTGATTCATCTCATGAGACTACCAATGGATATTGGGGAATGCATTACTCGGTCCCCAACCTGTATAGTGCATGTAAAAAAGAAAAACTCAAATAGTGAAATAATAAATTTAAATCATAAAAAATGAACCTTATCAAATATCCATATTGAATAAAAGATACCAATTCATTAATAATTCCTCAGTTAATAAAATAACTATCAAAGTGAACACTATTGGGAAAAATGGTGTATGGATTAGGAAATAATAATATCTATTGAATGAGAATATGTATATTTAATATAAATTTAATTTTTAATAAAAATGTTCATAAGGAAGTGATTGTTTCAAGGTAATGATAGCAATTAAAAAGGAATGTGATATTGCAAAGAAAACTTTGAAAACATGGAAATTTTCAACTCCAAACATGTTGGACGAGATAGTTGAAAGTGAAACACAAAATAACAAATAGTATTAGTGAATAATAATAATAAATGACAAATGGGTAATATATATAAACCATATTATAGTGAATTTGTGTACGAAAACAAGTAATTCTCAATGGTATGTAAATTGAGATGAAATCCCTTACTACATGACACCTTTTGAATTATAATCCCCATGAATGAAATAAAATCAAACAAAAATATAAATACCGTGGATATATATCTATTAATGATATAAAATATTACAGGGGAATTATTTAAATTACACAAAATAAATCAGTTCTTAAATGGTGTATTCCTCACGAAATAAAAAGTGAGACCAGAATTCCATAATGTACACTCTCTTTTGGTTGAACACACATTAACCTAATTTATAATGGTTTTAAAAATGTTATTAAATTAAAATATAAAAATCATAACATTTTTAATAACATATATTACCCCATTATAACATTTTATTACCCATTTTTAATAGTATTTTGTTCTTTTCATTGTTTTAGGTGTTAATTCCCATGTTTTCTGAGTATGTCTTGATTTGTTATTTTCCATTCCAATTACAAAGATCATGACTTAATTATCTAAATAATTTAAAACATGATGTAAATATTATATTTATTCATTATTTAAGTATTTAAGTTAATCCATAATGTTTTTATATAGGAAATAAAATACACAATTCATGAATATGAGATGTCATATATACGCATGTACATTGCTTCGATTTTCTTATCATATTAACAAAAATTAATGAAAACGATATATATTTATATTATAATTACAATATCATTTTAATTTAATATTTATAACATATTTTAATTAAAACTATCCCTTAATACATTCCATGTATAGAATAAATGAATGACATCTCTTTGAGGAGGGGGTAGTCCACACGTCCACAAATGAAGTTATTGTATCCACATAAAATTGAAATCATGAATGTATGTATTATATAATAATTCCAAAAATTACAAATAAATTATAAATATCATATATATCATATATAAAACATAATTCCATCATTATTTCCAACCTTGGAAGTTGGTAATGGATGAATTAATGATATTAGTTCATGAGGCAATAGTCCACCGTACAAACAAATGATGATTGTGTATCCCAATTAATAGAAGTGTGTGAAATTGTAGGAAATATCATTATGATAAAAAAAATATTAGTATATTTAAAATACTAAAGATATTATATAAGAAATATATAAAAATAAATTAAGTGGTGAAGAATGAAATAAAACAAAAGAGCGCATTGAAGAAAATTACTGCTTCTTTGGGTAACTACTTTTGGTTTATACCAAAGGTATTACTTGGTTTTCTCTATGACCCAAGTGAGGAATATCAGAGGAGGGGAGGGGTTTTGTGAGACTATTTATGAATATTTTTTATGTTAAAAAGGTATTGATATGTTTGAATAATAGGGAGTGGTGAGTTCCTTTTTTTGTGGAGGAGAGTGACATTATTGTAAATATAAAAAGGTAAACACTATTGAGAGGTCTCACTTATATCATGTTCCTCCAATAATGAAAATAATTAGATAAACATGATTATATGGTCTCAATAATAACATAGAATTTAGTTTTGAAAAGTTTTTGAAACATTTTGGTCCTTAAGTTTATGTTTAGTCCCTTAGAAAGATAATTTTTCTATTAATCATTGTACTTAATTTTAATTACTGTCACTAATATTTTTGGTAGAAAATTGAGATGAACTAAATATATATTATAAATTATTCTCATTAAAAATTTTGGATCCATTTATTTTGAAATTACAATCATATAAGTGGTAGAATTTAATTTAATACTAATCCTGTAGAAGGGATGAGAAAGGTGGGTTTTTATGTAAAAAAGATCAAATGCTTGAGAAGTGTTTATTTCAAATATCAATGTGAAATTGATTCCAATGACCAAAATTTGATTAATTTATATAAAATTTATCTAATGTGACTTTAAAACAAATTTAAAATATAATTTATCCTAATAAATAAATTAGATGAAAAAGTAGTTTTCAATTATAATTCGGTATTTTTCACTATTCACCAAAAAATGAAACCTCATAGAAAAATAACAAAAAATAACCCAAAGATAATATTTATCTTCCAATTTAAAATATTATATTTATTTTGAAATTTATGATTTATTAATGTCCCAACATTCTGTTTTAGAATTGGTGCACCATTAATAGGAGGTAAAATTGCCTTTTTAGAAATATTAAAAATTTATGGGTAAAACATGATTTAGTATTTTATTATGAATATAAAGTATACTAGATGACTGTAAAAAATATTTTATTGAATATATAATATATATTTAATTATTATAATCCACTAATAGTAATTAATTTCATGTATTTAGAAAAAAAATACTTTAGGTGCATAAATATAGTTTTTTATAAAATACATTTTCTTTTTATTCAATTGGTTTTTATATTTATTTATAATTTATTGGTAATAAATTAATTCAACAATATGTTTTTGTAAGTTATTTAATATTATTCATAGCTTCCAATTTAATAGCTAGATTATATCTTACTATGTTAAAGAATAATATTTTAATAATTGTTGTTCGGTAAAACATGGTGTTGTGTGTAACATAATATATCAATGAAAGTTATTTGTGAGTTTAATGCAAGAGAACACAATATTGAATGAATTGAAATATATATAATATATTAAATTTATTTCAAGAAAATAAATATATCATAAATTCTTTATAGGTTGTATTTATTTCTGGAATGTTGTTTTGTTTGAAGCATGCTAGCAACAAAATGAAATTTATTCTAAATGGAAAATGTTATAAAAAATTGGGATATAACAATAAACCAAAGTAGAGGCCAAGTTATCAAGGAAATTATTTTAAAATTATGATGTTGTAATTAATGGTTTCATATAATTTTGTTGTGGGTAAACTTATTTCACTCTCAAATATGAAAGTTATATTGTCTAATTATCGTGATACACATTTATTTATTTCATTCTTGTTTTCAAAAAAAAAATAATGTTAAATGATGAACTACTAGTGGAAGAGTTTTTGGTTAAAAATAATTGATGGAATATTCAATAATCAAGGATATAAAGGTATTCCACTATTAATATTTGTCATTACATTATCTCCTCAAACATGGTGTTCATTCCAATTATAGAATTTGACATAATATAGGGGATGCATTGACTGTCAAAGTACAATTGTATGATAAATTATAGAATCATAGAAATTTCAGATTTCATGAATGAAATACCTATAATTATCTCAAAGGAGAGATATCCCAGCTCGATTCTTATTAATAATGAACTTTTATATCATTCTTTACAATAATTATTTGTGAAAAGTTAGAAGAATGAGAAAGTATAAATATAGGATTTGTACCCATTATTCTATAATACACTAATGTATTTCCCAAAGAATTACCTAGACCTCCCCAAGAAATAGTGGTATAGTTTTCTTTAATACTCATACCTAGACCCAATACAATATTAAATACCCTATATAGAATAGCATATATTGAGTTTGAGGAATGGAATAAGAAAGTTCAAGTTCTTTTGGAGGAGGGTTTTATATCAATATGTGTTTCACCATTGGGAAAAAATATTCTCTTCATGAATTAGAAGGATTTTTCAATGAGATAATTCATTTATTATTCTGATCATAATGGGATTACAATAAATAAAAAATACACACTTCCAAAGATTGATGATTTATTTTACAAGTACCATTGTATTAATCAATTCTCCAAGATTGTACTCTAATTTGGTTATCATCAGTTGAGGGTTAAGAATGAACATATCCTAAATAATTCCTCTTCAACATGGCATTAAAATTATTAGTTTCTTGTTATTCCCTTTGTCTTGACTAATACTCCAACCATATTTATGGATTTGATGAATATAATTTTTAAGGACTACCAGGATAATGTTTTGTTGGTATTTATTAATTAAATTATAATATATTATAAATTTCATCAGGATTATGGGATCATCTAAGGGTTATATTAAAAACACTAAGGAAATAGATTATTTTTGGAAAATTCATCAAATATGAGTTTCAGTTTCAATAATTCACATTATTTGGACATGTTTTGACAAATGAAAAAATCTCAATTGAACATGGAAATAAAAATTCCATATAACACTTTCTATTTCTTACAATAATAATTGATATTTCTAATTTCCTTAGTCCAGTAGGACACTATTGAAGGTTACTTAAAATCATTTCATGGATTTATAATCAACTGAATATGTCAATATGAATGGGGTATAATTTTATCTTGAAAAAAGAGTGTGAAGAATTATTTCAATAACTAATGAATGGGTTGGTTAGTGATCCTACAATAAGTTTACAATATAACGAGGATGTATATGTAATTTAAAATGATTCTTCAATGAGGGTATTTTGATGTATAGTCATTAAAAATGAAAAAGTTATTTCTTATGCATAAAAAAACGTAAATAATCATAATAAAAAAATCCAATACATTATATGATGTTTTCTATAGTTATATTTTCATTAAAGATATAGATAAACTCTCTTCAAGGGAAGATGTGTAAAATATGCACCGAACACCATAGTTTGAAGTATTTATTAAAAAAATGAACATAAATTGATACAATGTAGATGGTGGAATTTCTTAAGGACTAGTATTTTTTTATACATTATCACCCTAGAAAAGAAAAAGAATTCATGAATTCATTTAGTAGGAAGAAATCAAAAATCATATAATGATTTGGATTAATGGAGACACAATGATGAAGAACCTATAGATATGGACATAAAAATAAAAATGGAAGATAAATAATCAATCTATTCAAAAACTTATTTCTAAATGGTCATTACAAGAGAAGATGAAGACCAATTAAAATTTAGATTTTTATTTATGAATAAATCACATTTTGGGGTTATGTGAGACCCTGAAGAGAGGATAACCAAACAAAAGGAGTTAAACTTCATAATTCATAATCATGTTATTCCTTATGAATTTTAACAAATTTGTGGCATGCACCATATATGATCTCCATCCAAAAGGAAAATCTTTCCATTCTCATTCATATTTAACAATTTTCTTAAAGAATATATCCATTTTTTCCCAGACATAATGTACACTTCCCTTAAAATCATTTCATCATCAAATCCAAAAAGTAGGATATGTCGTTTGGTATTAATCCATATCCATTTCTCATAAATTATTTTAATAAGGATAGATATTTAATCCATTTTTTATTTTCCCTAGTGTTTCATTTATTTCTATAACCTTTTCCTCTAGATTTTTCTTATATTATAGATGATCAAAAAATTATAAAGAGACAATATATGTTAAAAAATATGTATAATCTACTAAAAATGGTAATATTTATCATTTAAATATTGATTAAGAAGGATAATTTATGTTTTGTATGAGGTGAAGTATTCAATATACAATAAAGTAAAAGAAATAACCAATGGATAGATCTGAAATCTATGTACTCTCCTTACATCTTGAAAGGTAAAAAAGGTATAGAGATCTATTAGATAATTATTGGAATGATAATAAGAAATGAGAGATTTTTTAATATTCTAAAACATTTTATGTATGTTATCAAGTATAGGATGAGTAGAATATACCCAAAAGAGAACTACAGCTATTACCCATACCTTTATGGAAGTGGGACAACATAACAATGTAATTTATTTCTATCCATTATAAGACATAGAGTGGGAAAAAATTATATATGGGTAATCATTTATAAATTTAAAATTATTTCTAATTCTATATTCAGATGAGAGGATTTCTATCTTGAGTAACTTGATAATCTGTATATTCAAAGTGTTGAGTCATTATGGGGAAATACATTAAATTATTTTTGTCCATAAGACATGATTTAATTTTAATTTCTAGGTAATCCTTCAGAAGTATATGAATACGAATATAAATATTATCACAACTTATCTTCCAAAAAAAGATGGAAACCTTGGGGGACAATGCATACATTGGAAGATATGTTATGGGATCACTCACTTTATTTTCAATGGATTTGGTATCAACATATTCAATTTTTTGAATTACTCTATTATAAAATATGCAATTCAATATTAAAATGGACCATTTTAAAGAACTCTAGTGAAAGTGGTATAGAACTCCAATATGATTGAATGAATTTAGAGAATCAAAATTGTTCGGACAAAACATTATTAGTAACACTACTAATAAGATATAATGGATCTAACAAATATCAAGTAAAATCAATTCTATAAAAAGAGCTATTCTGAAAATATAATAAATTACAATGTTTTATACTAAGAATCATGTATTCCAAAATTATCACAATGGAAATATGTTATGTGTATTTTAAAGAATGGGATAATATGCCCATGGTGCATAAGACCTTTTGATATTTAGGAGTTTGTTGAAGTTGTTTCCTCTTGAGTAGAACTATATCAAAATCATTCTAATTCCCATGACATCATTCACATGTCTCTATTAATAATGTCATTTCCATACCAAACACATATACATGCTATAAAGGATATGTAATTTGAACATGATGTAGCATACAAAGATGAAAAATTACAGATTCTTGATGAAAGGAAACAAGTGGTGATGATCAAGATAATCAAAATAATTAAAATATTATAGAGAAATAAAATGTATGGTGAAGGAACCATATAGTATGAATAATTGATTAAAGAGAAATAACCCCCGTTTAGGCGTGAAAAAAATTTCAAAGGGGAAATTTCTTAAGAATATGGGAATTTAAAGACCCAAACATTTACATAACAAAATATATCAAATTTTAAAATTACTATTTTATTATGTTTTAAAATTAAATTCATACAAAAGGTATTTTAAATTTCATTACATATCATGAATTAATAATTTTTATTATAGATAGAAATAATAAATGGAAATATATGTAAAATAATAATGGAAACACTAATATAAACTCCATAGGAATTAATTCTCCTATAAAGATTGATTCAGTAATAAAAATTGGAAAAAATAGATGAGTTGGGAATATGATTGACATTATCAAGGGAAGTGAAGAAACATTATAAGTGATGTAATGAATGTTGATGTTTGATAACGGTGGAGTATATATAGCATATAAATTGGGAAGTAACTATTAGGATATGACCCTTTCCTGAAAAACATGACTGTTGTCCAATAAGATGTTTGGCTAATATGACTATTGTTCTCTATGACCATTAGGAATTATGACCCTTCATAATAATATTAACATTAGAATTATTCTATTTAATGGATAGTGGTAAAATATAATTGATGAAAATGGAGAAATTATGATGTACATTTGTGAGATCAAGGCTTTTAAAGACAATATAACAGATTTTGGGAGGGTGGTAGTGTCATTGATGCTTGACCTTGACAAATCCCATTTATAGATTTATTATATAAGGATCTAGAAAAAATAACTATGGGCGAAATTTATTTTAGAGAAGATCACTACGAGATCAATGTTATCTGAATGACCCCATTAAAGTACCACCATTACATAGCTTTTCCATAGAGTGTATTCCTGTTACATATGAATGTAAGATGAATATGATAAAAAAATTGAACATAAAATACATGATTTTATTTTTCAAAAATATATAATTAAAATAAACTTTGAAGATAAATTTATGGGGTTTAAACAAAGATTATTTTCATTAAATAGTCTATAAAACACTTTTATAAAAATATAATTTATAATGTATTTTTATAATGTCCCATAAAATTTTAACAATTATTAGAAACTTGAATATATAATAAAAATATTATTTTTTATTGGATTAATTATTAACTAGTTAAAGTTATCATATTTATAAAATAAATTTGATAAAATAAATATTTTATTTGAAATTAGAATGGTTGACACTAAAATATTTATTTCATGGGAGAAGTCAAGGAAGGAACGACCGATTTGGAATGAATTTTGGCTAATCATTCCCAAAAAAATCATTTAAGGGTCTGGTTTCTGATGTTAAAAATATTCACGAAAGGATTCATTTCACAAAGGTCCCCAACCAAGTGAATCTTTGATGGTAACCTTCATGTAGTGTATGTATGGTTCACATATCTCTATTTTATGGACATCATTGATGGTGAGGATATTTAATGGTATCCATCATGTAGAGTAACTATATTTAATTAAACCTTGTTAGTTTAAAAAATTATAATCTATCATGAAAGAATCCATCTTTCATGAAAACAATTCCATTAACTCTACTAAACCTATAAATACCACCATATGTCTGAATTTCATGGTGGATAGATGTGTCCTTTAGTATTTTTATAAAATGATATAAATTTGTTAAACATGAAATCTTTATAAGAAAGAGAAAATATTGATATCAAAAGGTAGAAATATTTTTAGAAATATAATCCAAAGTGTTTTTGTGAACCTCAATCCATGGTATATATACTTGTTCTGAAGGTCTTTGGACTTCATGCAAATCAAAATCCCTAGGTCCCTCCTGGAGTTTCTTGAGATGTATATACTGCATGAATCCAACCCCATGGGAACCAAGACATTAACATGAGATAGGGTCACTCTATTTCACAAAACATCCTCTTTCACAAGATCCCTGACCTCTATCAGACCCATGACCACTGAGAAACCCAAAAAATTTTAAGAACCCAGTATTTCACAAAACCCATCCTACAGGACTCTCTGTTGTTTTTCCTTTCACCTGATTCCATTTTCAAAAAATTGAATTATTGGGCCCCCTAGGATAATTCAAAACTAGTTCAACTACACCCAGAGCCTCCATGCGGCTGGTAACAATGTCTATAAATATTTAACCTACGTATGTGTAACATAAAGTATAATTCTCATAATAATAGGTTTCCTAACATGGACTCTTGATTAAAACTCCTCCACATCAGTGTATAATCCATTCCCCACATAGTGGTTCATGATTAGTGGAAATTTAGTCTCTGAGGGTTGCATCATCGATGGAAATAAAACATTTTTATTAGTAGAGATTCCATTTATCAGATCTTCCTCTCATATTGACAAAACTCCCCTGATGATATAATCCCCATCCATTTCAGAGATTCAAGATGTAAAATTTGCTAGCCTCACATTTTTTTTCCTATGATATTGAACTGCACGACAACACCTTCATCACATGAAGTAAAACTATAGTCATAACATGTGTTATAAACACACGATTCCCCATGTATGATGATTAGGGGATTAGACTTCCCCCCATGCATGGGATGCCACCTAATAGCTAGCACCCATGGGACTACCTTTGTGGGATGTCACCCTACTACCAACACCACCAGGAAGCTTCCATGATTAAGACACACACCATCCCTCATTAAAGCTCCTTCCATGATACTAGAATCCTTACCATATGATATTAAAATAGATAGATTAGTCATATCACATGCCCTTAATCTATATCATACATCTATGTGAGTTTTGATCTTTGTTACTGAAATGGTTTATATGATGCCTCTATGAGGTTCAACCCCAATGATACATGTGTAAAATATCCCCCTGGGGATACACTCCACTATACAAAAACTAAATATCCCACCTAAGGACACTCTCCCCCACCAAATTCCATGTGTGATCATCATCCCACATGGTGACCCACTTAATAAATATAATTGATCCCCAAAAGACATTGAACTTATACCCAACATTTCCCCGAAAGATATTAAACATGCGATCAACCTCTCCCTACAAGATGTTTAGCATTTTCCCAACCTATACCTTTAAGATCTTAAACATGCAATCAACCTATCCCCATAAGACATTAATTGTTTGCCCGTCCTAACCTAAAATACATTAAAACTGAGCCTAATCATTCCTCGCAATATGTTAAACCAATGCCCAACCTGTCCCCACATGATTCCAAACATACGCCGAATTATTCCTCATAATATTTTATGATTTCACCCAACCTGTCCCTACAAGATTTTAAACATGCACCCTACCAGCCCCCATAAGATGTAAAACATGAACCCAACTTTTCCCCCATAATGTTAATCCTATTACATGATCCATAACCCCTAACCCATAATATAAAAATTTTATGCCTAAGGTAAAAATGCGACAAGATATAGAATCCCTACCCTATACAATAACAATGGATGCATAAGGAAAAAGGCCTCAAAATACTTGAAAACCTAAAATTGAATACCTCATTGCCAAAATGGGATGACTTGGGTTTCTCACCTAATATGCCTCACACATGAGATTCTCTCCCAAATAGGACGACATTATAGGTTCCCAAGCTAAAAAATATTCCTACATTTCCAATGTTCCCAATTTTACAACATCATTTGAAGGAATATTCCTACCTTGCTGAGATATAAGTAGTATAATTAATTAGAGTACACTTTGTGATGGAGCTGGGAATGAGTTTCATTAAAATGACATAAATCTACAGGGGAGTTCTAAAATAAGAAATGAGATCCAAGGAGGAATACATGTAAATAGGGGTCAATACATATTCATCCCATTTTGATCATGGTGCCAACATATTTGATTAAAGTGATGGAAGCCACCCGCATTTGGAAATTGAAAATGCAGGGAAATGGAAACTACATGCAATGCTCTGGTGCTGAAAATGTGCTAGAAAAAAATAGTAAACATGATTTTAAGATCTTCTACTCCAATAATTATTAGATCAGTATTGTTGAACACAGTCATATTTGTGAATCACCAGTTCCAAAACATTTGGATTTGGGATTCCCTAAATAAAATAGTGAACCCAGTGTGAAACACATATCTTGTAACCCTGGAGACTAGTAATGTTTTCTGAACCATCATATTTTTATGTCATATGGTAAAAATATATTGTTCCAGGTCCCACCAAGAAAAGCGGTGGATCCAACATTAATCTATACTACATATTTGTTAATTAATGTTGGGAATCCTCAGTTTGCAACATCATTAACATGGATACATATTCTAGGTTTGGAATAATGGATGATGTTTTGGCGTTGGTCATTGCCACCATTTTATCAATACTAGAGGCTAAATCCAAATTCCTTATAGGATAAAAGATTTAGGAAACCAGTGAACAAGTTTGAACATGCACAATGGAAGGGAAAATGTTGTTGTGATAATTCCACATGACTATGTTCCTTCAATGATATCCACCACACCATCAACTGTTGGGAACCCACACCGCATGTCACCCAATAAATTTATTCATAGGAGGGTGATTGATACCTTTGTTTTCTGATATGAGTAGGATGTGGTCATTACCACTAGGGATATGGCTCGTCAAGAGCTGTAGGTGATAGTTCCTCCCCGATACAACTACCCCTCGGGGTTTCATATGGGGGAAAAACATCCCCCATTCCAATAGAGAACCTATTCTAGAGCCTCTCCTTTGAGTGATTTCTTAACTCACTCCCCCACTCTTAAGAGGTAGTGGACGTTTATTCCATGCTTGTAGGGAACACCAGTTAGGATATTATTAGGGGGGATCTCACTAGGCCACATCAACATCAACATTGATTGGTTTCATAGGTTGATGAGAGGGTAGAATTCAACCCCACTCCTCTAGCCCTAGTCTAGAACACCTGCTGTCAACATTATGGAAAGAAACAAGATATTTTACAACATTAGGGATATTCATCATCTCTTGTATCCCCTAATATCATTGACTTATCCCATCAGATCTCTAAAATATGTGAATAAGGATATGTCTTCAACCACAAGGTATTGAGAACCTTGACACCTTAGAGGATGGATGGGTTCACTCTCTCAGTCACTGGTTCCATTAGTAAATATTAATAAACATCTCATGAAGAGGAATACCACTGTGGAGGTACGTATTGAACCACCACCAACCAATACTTAGGTCCTCCTCACACCAGCACCATCCAGTACAGAAGTCCTCCCCATACTCAAGAAAAGACTTTCTCTAAATAACTGTCTTAGTGAAGGAGGGAGAACACCCATCGTGGGGTTCATACCCATGTTTCAAGCCACAACCTAAATAGAGAAAACCCAAGATACTCTCAATACTCCACACTTGGAAAATTACCATATCATAAGAGGCAAAACCCTATGAGAGAACATTTCATCATGAAAATATTAGACTCTAAATGGAAGGATGAATCAATTCGGGAATCCTCACCCTAAATGAAAGATTCGAAAGGATAACTCTATCGATTGAGGCTCATAATCCCAGAATTCTAGGTCCACATGGTCCCTATATCCCACTTGAGATACCTGTAGGTGGTGGTTATTCAGGGCTCTATCCAAGGACTCATAGTGTAACAATATTTATTTCAATAAATTTCCCTCCTCAACACCTCTACACTAGTAGTTTGAGAGTTTTAGGGTTTGTTTTGACAAACTCAGATGACAAAGAGCAATATTCTAGGTCTAAAATGGACTTTTCTTCCACCACACATGAGAAAGTTGTCAATAACTCATTCTACATTGATATGATCTTGATTTTATTTTGTATCTAGGTGAGGTTTCAGCGTGTAAAAGATATTTGAGTACTGTAGTTCCCAATATCCTAATAGATTATAATAAGACCATATATTCTTAGTTGTTTCCACTCTTATCTCACCCTATTCCAATTAGGGATTGGGAAAACAAAGAGTTTGACCCTTTTCTAGGAGTGGGAAAGATGATCTATGGGAGATTCTAGTTTCCAACTAGCTATCAGTTGTGTTCTGACCACCTAAAGCTCTAGAGTTTTTCATCTTGGAGTCCCTCACGAAGGACCAAGGAATTTTATTCTTCCAAAGAATTTGGGAATCATTTTACTACATTAAAGATTGGTATCTGACTTACCTAGAAGCTTTAAAAACCATGATTCCATCAACTAGTAGTTAAATAAGGTTGGTATCACAATGATACCATTAGATTATTGTTATTTGAAATATTTATATCTATATAATCTCTATAAATATTTCATTAAGAGACTCACTATGGTAAAAAATTCATGGAAGAGGAATATCCATTCACATATATTAGAGGTTGGGTCAATATACTTCCCCCTATTTCTAACCTATCCATTGGCAGTGATGAGACCTTTAATCTAGAACATCTACCAACAATGGGTGTTCTTCTATAACTAAGAATATGGTTATTGTATTTACAATTTACTTTAGATATGATTAGTGTAATAGGACTATTGAGGTAGGGCACGACAGGGAATCCCAACCACAAGGGGAGCCACATTACCCGATTGACCCCTCAGTCGTTGTTTGCACTCATCAGTAAATACATGAACTGGGACACTAAATTCCCCCATTATGTTTTATTTTATTTCATTCAGTAAATCAGTAGAGGTATTGGGTATGTCAAGCCTACTTATTTATCTAAGGCCATTCCTTAAGTGGAGTCAGACCTAGGGTATTTGTCTTCATTTAGGAGTTTGAAATGTATAGAAGGCTCACTATTGACCTCATTATAGAGAAGTTCCTAGTCTCTAAAAACATCACACGGTACACCGTATCTCCTCTAGTGGATAACTCAACCCTCCTTGGTTAGATTACCCAATTTTAACTTTGTCTCCCTATTCACCCGACCGGTCTAGAAGTTGGGGGGTATTAAAAACTACCAAGATATGTGTCACCAACCCTACATGAGTAGCATGATTATCATCCTTAGGATGGATGTTGTACTACTCACAAATTCAATGATCTATTTGATGCATATGTTTCCATAAAAATTTGTCAAGATAATGATATATCGACTCTTGTTACCCATACCCAGGCTTTGGAAATGCGACAGGTGGTAGAACTACCTAATGGAATGTTATACCCGGGTTGGAGGACCATGTTCGAGAACACCCTCAGTTTTTAAATCCTAGATTCAACTTGTTTAATGGGATGGGTGACCTATTTTAGCATATATCACAGTACATGTAAATGTTTGGTAAATATGTTGGGGACTCCAGATGTGTAGGAAGGGTCCAATCTCTAATGCTTCTCTAAACATTGGAAGGGCATCAATTTTTCTAGTACAATTAGATGACCATAAGGACTTTCACTAGATTGGAGGATATCTATTAATAGTTCATCTAAAATTTTATATCCACCTCATATAAGATGTGCATTAATGAACTCTTCAAATAATAATAGATTCTTGAAGCATGAGTCACAAAATTCGCCACCTGATAGAAGGGACTCACATAGTTGCTTGGCATTCCACTACACTAGGAACATCTACATACGATGTGCATGGGGATCTTTTTGAATAATCTAGCACCTAAACACGTCTCTTTAACTACCCAAGAGGATTTTAGGACTTCTATAGAAAGGCTTTGCATCTGTAGGATTCATTACCATGGGTAGACATTAGTCATTGTCATTGCCCCTCCAGACTCCTTTGAGAATGTATGTAAAAGAATATATAGTCATCACTGTTCATCTAGATGATCATGAGCTAGTGAACATTCTGGCCCCTCTACCAGATGATCCTTTCTAGGAACAACCTCACCCAGTTCAGCCCCACCAGGAACAACCTCACAAAGTGTAGCCACCTTGATGAGAGAATGTATCCCCGACACCCATCAAAGCCATGATCACATGGAAACTTCCACAGAAATAAAGAACAATACCCATTCCATCATGGATATTCAGGTACCGTGTTATTATTATGTGCCCTATAAAAGTGAATCCTAATGATTAAAAAATTCATGATACCCCCAAGAATCCTAGCTAATTGGGCACACCGATCACTATTAATATCATTGAACTCTCAAACACACCCTCAAAGAATGATTTGTATTCGAATACTAGATATAAGATCATGTGGATCATGACATAGTCATGTTTGGTCAAATTATATCACAAGTGACAGAAGTATTTACTGACACTAAAATGTAAATTAAGACTTCAGGGAGTGGAAACAAGTTCCCAACTCTTACATATAGAAGTGCGTAGACTAGTTAGCTTGAAATGTGGTCGCTCGTACCAGTGGTATTATCTATTCCCGCTTGAGAAAGATGGAAACTCCTTTGGTTTTCATTCTTCCTTGGAATTATGACTGTGTATCTATGTTTTTTCCTTCTAAGACTCAATAGAATAGGTATTGAATACATAAGGGAAATCATATTCCTCTTACATTTTTGAAGAAATCTCACAGCCATGGTATCTTTTATCCTCCCAGGTTAGGAGATGTGACTAATGTCCTTCAATACCTGTACTATTCTAATGATGATATGAAATAATATACCTCAGTAAATGCCATTTAACAAGTCAATTTCTTCATAATTCCCTATGGTGAGGAATTCCATTTGAACCCCTCATCCATCATGGATGACATCATCCAGGGAGAAGAATAAGATATACATGCCTTTATAATGATCAAGAGAGTGATTTAAGATAGGTGATTCACGTTACTGCCACTAGGAAGTATGATTTGTGTAGATCACCATAAGCATAGGCCCCTAAGTCCACTCTATTATGAATGCCCCCATAGTTGTCTATATTGGTTGTTTATAAATCTTAACCATGACCATTTTGTGATCGGATACATCTAGTCAGGACCTGACTTCAACCAATTGGTTCTTAGCCTCTAGTAGTTCAGAGCAACCTAATTTTTCATTTGGAAAATATTTCTAATACTATTAAAGCCACATTGGTTCATCTAATGGAATCTATTTCACCACTTTTAAGGTAAGTGCATCTAAGATAATAATATTCCCTTGTAATAGGATTATGATGTGATAAAGTACCTCACTAGCATACCCATGAGGATCTCGATTCTTGAATTACTTTGCCTATCAAAGGAAATTCATGAGTCCCTTGTTGAATCCATGAAATGGACCATCCAATTCAAGGATAAATTTTCTTATACTGAGTCTTAATATGTATAGGAAGATGAGAAAAAAATGTTGAGCCATTATCTCATTTTTATAGGGGAAAATATTGTCACCATCTAAAGGAATATATTCCCATTGTATATCGTAGGTTAATTTAATGGAATGGAAATCCACCATTGCCTAGCGGATATGGGATACTAGGCCATCCTCAACCTGATATAGATGCTCTATAAGATAGTATTTGTTTTTTAAAATAAAACTCCCTTCAACCTAACAATTCTGGGATATGACAATAGTGAGATGAAACTACGAGGAAAATTTTAGTTGATTAATCAATTCAGTGGCCTTGTATGAAGAACCTAATTTATTATTTTCTCACTAGATAATACCTAAAATACACTTCTAGGAAGTCCCTAGAATCATTTTCATGTATAGGTCCACAATTTATACCAAAAGATCCAAAAAAAACATCTCTTAACAGTCATGTAGTCATTCTCTATAGTGATGCATCCCTCTTTGACTCTTGTGAGGCATACTATCTAGATGAATTCTAATATAAAATAGAAACAAGGTTTGTCCAGAAAAATGGGATTGATCACATCAATTATCCATACATTATAATTAACACTAAACCCATTTTTTGGGTAAAAATTAATGTATTTTTTTCTCTCCTAATTAATTAGATTCAACACACAATGCGAGAGTTGGGAGTTTGTTTTTTCATCTTCTGGAAATGGGATCGACCAGATTTTACCACATATTCCTACAATGGACCAGGTCAACCAATAAGGGAAGACCATACCACTATGGAGTATAAATAATTTCTCTATATGGACATTGATCCATGACATTCCCATTTGTTCCATAAAGAAGGTTTGACTCTTTGAAGGTTGATTTTTCACCATTTATTCGGTATAAAGAGTTGGACTCACAACAAGAACCGATATGGAAATAGCTTAGTAGTGTAACAGTCAAAATTTTTATGAGTTATATTTTTGAATAAATTAATTTTTTTTGAAAACTTTTCTTACATTAAACACCATTTATGGATTCTATTACACAAAACACTATTTTTAAATAGAACACGACATACTTTTAAAATATTATTATTTAACTTGATAGTTATCACTAGCTATTAGAATGGAGGAAATTGATAAAATTAACTAAATTATTAAAATATATGGTTTAAAAACATATATATATATATATATATGCAATTAATTAATTTGTGACTAATTAATTATAATTGAAAATTAGAACCTTTTGAAAATAAAGGGAATCATTCTCTAAAAACCCATTTTTATGTACTTAAACACATTTTAGCTTTATAAATACACAAAATCGCTATTGGTGATTGATTTAAATTAAATTTTTATATATTATTTCTTCAATATAAAGTATTAAATTCATATTATTATTTTTCTACATATTATATAAGAATAAATCCAATTTTATGCTTAAAACTACATTAAAAACAGTTTTGTCCCCTTTGGCGCAAAAATTTTAAAAATCATTTATAACTTTTTTTGAAAAATAAAATTCATTATTTATATAATAATATCCAAATTATCTTGTGGTGAGTTTTGGGGGGTTTAGGAAAAATTTAATTTTTTGATGAATAGTGAAAATGTTGAATTTTAATTGAAAACTACCATTTAGTTTAATTTATTTGTAAAATTGAATTACATTATAAATTCTTTTTAATGTTAAACTAGTTCATATATAAATAAATTAATCCAATTAAGTTCATTGGAATCAATTTCATATTGTTCACTGATACAAAAACTATTTATGCTTTTGAACATTTTCTCTTTAGGAAACTCGTTTTCATGTCGCACCTACGAGGTTAATTTAAATTAAATTATTTCACTTATATGAATGGAATTTTTAAAAAAAAATCAATATTATGAGTTAGAATAATTTATATAATCCAATATAGTAAATTTAATATTTGGAAAAATAAATAATGAAAACGGTAAAAATTAATTATCACAATTAAAGTAAAAATGAGTTTACTACGTTGTTAAACTAAAATGATAAGGGTTAAAATAACCTATAAACTTGTCTAAAAACTATTGGATGGATGTAATTATACCATTAAACCTCTATGGTTTGATAATTTCCTATTTTTAAAACATTGGAAATGTGATAAATGTGCGAACACTTATTTCTTTTCAAAAATACAAAGTGTGTCATGTCCCCCACTTATAAACGGACACACCCTATACTCCATTCTTCACAAAATCATATCCTTTTTGTTCATAAATTACCTAAAAAAATAATATATACAATTATCCCTCTCAACCCTGAAGAATTGTTTTTTTTTAAAGACAACCTAGGGAGTCTTTTTGGGAAAACCCAAGGAGGATACTTGAAGAAGATTTAACGTTCATCAATGAGGGTTTTATTTTATTTCTCACTCATCCTACTTTAGTTATTATTATAATATGATCATATAATAAAATCAGTATCTAAAATTTAATGAAATTTTGTAATGTTAAAATCATGATCTCCAATCATCTCTACTTCTATCATAAGGTTTATAATATCATTGTTCGCGTGTATGGTGGACTACCGCCTCGCGAACCGATGTAATTTTTTTCATTTAAAACCTCTCAAAAATGGGTATAATTATGAATATAAACTATATATATGATATTCATAACAAAAATATACCTCTATAGTCATTATATAATATATAACGTTTTTCCATTCCATAGGGGATATAATTATGTCGCTTGTGTGTACAACAGACTATCGCCTTGTGAAGCGATGTGATTCATTTTTCACAAACACATTTCCTGGAATATAATAAGGATAAAAATATGTGATATAAATGAAATAATTATAATATTAATGACATAATTATTATTTAGAAAATTTAATATATCATTTTTTCATTACTTTTTCTGTCATTGAAATATGATTACATAGTTCATGTACATGTGGACTATCCCCTTCACGAAGTGATGTGAATCTATCTTTAAATCACAACACCACATGGGTGATATGCTTAAGTATATAATATTATTTTTATTATATTATTAGAATTATTTAAATGTATGATATTACTTAACACCTTTCTGTACTGAACGCTGGAAAATGGAAATATTACTCATGCGTACGTACGACCTACAGTCTCCATCATCGAAACATATATCATTTCTAAAGAAAATAATTCTTGATTTCCATTAAAATTATAATTTATGAATAAATATGGTAATTATTGTATTATTATTCTTTATATTATGGAACCATGATCAAATTATGAATACAAAAAATTAAAAATGAAGACATAAAAACAAAGCAGTTATTACCCGAAATGTGACTTTAACATGAAAATATTATTAAATAGGAAATAAAAGGACATTTGTAAATCACATATGGAATGATATAAATAAGTATTTTTATTTAATATATGTATAATTAATATATATATATATATATATGATATTTGAATGAGTGCAAAAGATGTCAAGGTTTACAGTAATGGATTTCCAATCTCTCATTTTTTTAGGAGACAAATTAAAATTCACCACTCGTTTATTTTTTTTATGTTGTATATAATAACCCTTTTACATGTTATATAATTAATACAATTATTTTTATGATATTTTAAAATTATTTTGAAATTATTATTTATTAGGTATTATGCTTAAAATGAATACTTAAGTGATATGGTATTTTTGTGCCAATTTTTCTTTTTTGAGACTTATGTCATATTATGCCCCTATATTTATATATAAAGTAAATATGGAGCCCCTTTTATGTGTAATATCATGATTTTATTTATTCTTATGATATTTTTTGTTTTGTTTTGTTTTATCGTTTCATGGGGCCAATGATTTAATGTCAATAAGTGGTAAGAGTTTTATGTTAAAATCCCATTGTTTATCAAGATTCTTCATCACTATGTCTCTAATATTGAAATAATATGATATTTATCTCAATAATTATTAGTATTTCTCTTTAACTTTAGTTCTTCATGATATTTTAAAATTATTTTAAAATTCTCAACTCATTAGTGCTCAAAAAAATTCTTAAAATGTTTTCTAAAAAATACTATACTATTTTTCTATTTGTAAAAAAATATTATGTATTCCAAAACCATGTTAACTAAGAGTGTTTTAATATTATTTTATTAAAAAATTATTTTTTTAAATCATTTACACATATTTTTTAAATTTTACAAACGTTTTATAAATAAATATGAATGGAAAATTCAAAATAATTCTCTTTTTTGTTTTTACTAAAAATTTGAAATTAATCCTTATTTCATTTTGTATGACATGAAAAAAAATCCAGTAATCATGACCATTAATTTCATTCAATATTATTTTATATGTATTCAAGGTTGTATTCAAAGAAAAATATTTTCCAAATTTCTTATATTTTAAAAATATTTTTTCAAATTGTAAAGGTTATTTCCCTCAAGATATGTTTTAAATTAATAACCAAAATAATTTTCCCTCTAATATTACATCCATGGATATTACCAACTTTTTACTGGGAATATGATACAAGGATACAATTATTATTATTTCTCTAGGTGTTTTATGATTATGATGGTATGAAGTTTATAAATCCAACTTCCCTTCTAGGAGTTATACCATCACAAAAATCTTATGAAACCCATTTACTTTTCCAATGTATATTCTATGATGAGTGTGAAATTTGTTTCTTTTCCCCATGTTTTGATATGATGAACTATTTATGAAACCCATTCAGTTTATGGGTTTGGATATAATGAATGTTTCATGACCTTATGTAACATATATATATGATTTTCATTATGTGATGAGTGAGGCATATATATCCCTCTAATTCATTGGGAAATGATTGATAAATCCTGATTAAATATGGTATACATGAACATGAATACGTATTCACAATTTTATACATGACCATGATTATATGTTCACATTATTATGCATGAACCTTATTAAGTGTTCAAAATATTACGCATGGACCTATATTTCATGCCCACAATGTTATTTGTGGACCTATATTTCATTTCCATAATGATATTAATGGACTTGGTTGCATGTCCATAATTTTTTGTTTAGGCTAAATTTCATTCCACAAATTAATGAGTGAACCCGTCTCTATTTATACATGTTCGTGATGTTTTTAGCTAATGTGTATGAAAAAATCTATGCCTTATGACAATTTAATGATCGAATGTATCTTGTAAAATTATTATTATTCATGCCTTATGAACATCCAATATTTATTCCATTACTATAGATTATCATCTTTGATATGCATGGTATAGTTTTCAAATGTTATGGTTATGTTCTATTACCCATATCCTCAACGTATTCTTATATATTTCCCTTTATTACCCTTACTGAGAATATGATCTAAACCATTCTTATATTTAATTACCTAGGTTATTATATGGAGTTTTTAATTAGGCATTATAATGGGTAAGATATTTATGGGATATATTGATGATCTTTCCTGAGTTAGGAAGATTTTGTTCCTTGTTTCAAAATGCACTATAATATTATGGCCTGGGGCATATGTTTATATAATTTAATGTATATTTATACAAAAATATTTAATATCCATGTATGGTAATCCTGAGTCCCTATAGTTTCTTTAATAAGATAGAATTACTTAAACTATGAAAACTGGGATGAGAAAAACAATTGTGGGATACCTCAGGATATTTCTATAAATATATCACGAGAATTCTTTATGGATAAGTCTAAGGATGAGACAAATTATAGGGAAATATAATAGAATTTTTATGAATGATATAGTGAGTGGATTAAATGAAACTACATTACTATATATATACTTCAAGTTGTTTTGTTTTTGGAACAAATGTATAAAAGGGTAATAAATTTGAGATGGTAGCATTAAGATAGAATAGATCATCACATGATACACAAGAACATAAATTTCTTCAAACATGGTTTGAAACTCCTCGGGAATATTCTTTAGAAATTCAAAAACACTTTATGAGACATCATAAAAGATTAATATATACGATCACTATGAATGATCTAGGATAAAAATAAGGTTTCAAATATTTAAAATAAGCTTTTATGATTTAAACACCATAAAAGAGATTCATCATGATTATGTAGTTTTCTGCTATGATTATTGATGCTTACAATGTTATTTTTGGTTTCATTCAATTAATGGAGAATGAAGGAACCCTATTAATTTTTAATGCAATAAATAATTAAATTATTTTTCTCCTAATAAACCTGCAATTATGGTAGATGGAATGAAAAACCTCATAGAAATTCTCAAAAAAAATTCAAAAGACATGACTCATTATGGACTTCAAAATGATTGAAGAGGGGACAATTTTTTTTAATTCTTCATGAGGATAATCCCACCTTCTTTTGGTGGTTCTGGGGATCCTATGGTTGCTGACTACTATATTAGTACCACTAAAAATATATTTTACATTATTAATCATTTAGATCATAAAAAATCATATTGGTTATCAATAAGTTGGTAGGTGAGGCATATCAATGTTATAATCTTACTAAGATTACGAGCCAATGAAAAGAAATTGACTCTATGATGTGGGATGAGTTAATAACCCTATTTTTAAATATGTTATTTCCCCATATTATTTATAATAAATTAAAGAAGTAATTAATTGAGATTAAGTATGAGGATTAATAAGATATTGAGAGCTGTAAATAAAATTTTACAGGACATGCGAGGTACAGTTTTGGTATCATAATTCATCCTAAATGTAAAGTTGACCGATTCTTCAATGGCTTGAAACGAAATATACAATGTGAGTTAAATACAAACTCTAACACCCTTACCCTAGAAGCATAGATCCAGTGTATTATTTTAATACATTGGAATGATTACAAGGAATCAATTCATAAAGGACCAATAAATTTAATAGTCTTGAAGAAACTAGATACATACATGGAACCCATTTTACATTTTGAAAGGAAACAAAATATGATACATAACAAAATATAAAAAACTGCGTCCTTGAAAACTCAATAAATGATATCTTTTTTATAACATGGGGAAGGAACAACAAATGAAAGGGATGAGATCAAATTCTTAGAAAGGGTTAAGAAATATGGCAGAAAATAACATTAAAATAAACATTCAGAATGGGAAATAACTAAAACACAAGCCTTTAAAAATAAACATAAACACATTATGAAAGGAATACGAGATGAATAAATAATGTCATAATAAAACATGATCATGGGTATTATACTAGTCAAATAACCAATTGAAATATTAATAATATTTTCATAATGAGAGAAATTCATAATCCGAAAATCATAACCTTACCGTCAAGGTCTCATACCAATACCATAAATAATCATTTTGTCAAGGACTTGTGCCAAGACCATAGTTTGCCTAATGATACATGATAATGCATCGAGGGGGTATAGAATGCCCCACCTGACACTTACCAAGTCCAATGAATTCCTCATATGAACGGGGATAAACATAAACAACATACAAAAACATATTGAAACTAACATATAAAATTGAAATAACTTTCCCCAAAACAATGGGCATAAACACTAACTATTCAGAGTAAATTGGTGAATGACTTCGAGATAAAACATTCATAGTAAAACTAATAATAAACCATTCAAATAAATATGGTAGATGATATAATAAGATATAAACCACAATGAAGTACACGATTAAATAAAGAATGTTGTCATAGATGATGATATTTTTAAAAGTTACAATTGAAAATTCATTGAGGAAATAATATTTAAACATTTCAAAGTGTCCCATACCACCTTGAAACATTCAAATAATAACCCCATAGAATATCATGAGAATAAGAAGACTATTTATATGATATTATGATGGTTATTACATACACCAAGAGAATAAAAAAATGGTGAACAAGGCATATATCTCATAGAAGTTAAAGTGAGATGAGAAAAATCCTATTCACTTTGTAAAGAAGAGTTATTTTGGAAATTCATTTGTAATTTTCATGAAATAATATTGTAAAATTTCATATCTAAGAAAATAAAAGGGAAGGTATTTGAAATTATTTTTGAGGAATAAATAAAATCTTATATAGGTGAAATCATTTAATTTTTTTTAAGAATTTTAGAAATATATCATTTTAGTGTTGTTTAAGGTATTATTTAAAGAGATTTTAAAGCGAAACAACATTTTTTATTTAATAAAAATAGAAATGAACCAAAATATAATTTTCAATTAATTTTTTTGATTTTTTAAATTTAAATATGGATTCAAATATATTATAGAGTGAATGTCAAAATAGGTAGGAATTCGAGATGTTCCTTGAATCATGCTGGCATTTTAGAAGATGTTTTCAAATATTCTTTTAAAACATGAAACTCATCATAAAATAAAGAAGTATTATATTTGTTAAACATATATATATCATTAACACATAAGTTATTATTAGTAAATTATAATAAATAAGAATTTTATTGAGGTGATCAGAGAATAAGATTAATCTGAATGAAAATAGTGGTTCAGGTAGAAAATATTTACAATGTTGTAATCAATTGAATAATATGACCAAAAATTAATAATAATCAAATGATAAATTGAATATAATTAAAATAGATAGATTAATGATTTGAGACATCAATGGGAAGTATATATACACTATACACATGTAGTAGTAGTGAATTCAAAATATCTCACAATAATTGATGTGAGATGAAGAAACCTCGTACCTTAAGTCTGATGGTGTTCTTCACTTGATCTTAGTGTCCAGGATAACCAAATTAAACTCATTAATTAATAATTTCATAACCTATTATACATTTAATTTATTTATTATAACTTTATTTAGTTTATTCATGGATTTTTGATGGTTTAAGATGTTCAATATTGTTGTTCGGGTATGTTTGTTTCATGATCGGTATAGTTATATACATGAACTGAGAATCATGTAAAATGAGGATTTTTTTCCAGAATTGAAGTTATATGTTACTAGTGAACATCCAAAAGTTTACATGGTTGTAAATTTCACTATATTAGTTAGAGTGAAGATTAATCATTATATAAATTATTTAATGATATCAGTTTGGTTTAATTGGCGGTTTTTGGACACCACAAACTCATTTTCTTTATAAATCCAAAAATATACAAAAAAAAGATTCCAGAACCATATATGAGACATAATATATATATATTATAGTTTATTTCAACCATAATTTTGGTTTCATGATCATAATTTAAGATGTTAGTTGAAATTGAAAACCCATCATCCTTGAATGTGGTAAATTAGCACATCTTGGATGGTGTTTTCATTTTTAGTGTAAAAGAATAGGAAATGAGAGATGATACCAAAATATTCCATTAGCATAATAAAATCCAGTTCATTTAATGTACTTTAATTATCATATCACGTTTATGGGGGTAATTATAAATGGAATAGAAAATAAAGGAACTCAAAATAAATGAAAAGTTGAGAAATCTCTCATGAATATTTTGGCAGCGTAACAGCGTTGTTTAAATTTTAATTGAATATTTTTTTGAGGTAAAAGGGTATCTAATAATTAATAAATAATATTTATAGTAAGGGGGATATGGAATTCCATATCCCAGAAAAAATCCAATTTATATTAAAAGATAATAACAAAATAAGAATGCTTGAAAAAGAGAGAGATCTTGAAACGAAAAGCTTGTAGCATAACAACTATGCAGCATGGTTTTAGAGAACATTAAAAAGAGTTGGTAAAGCGGTACCACATTAGTAAAAATATCATAAAATAGTATAGGGATATAATAATATGTAAATAAGAACATGGTATGAAAGCTTAAAATTCATACCACATAAAACTGAACTTGGATGTAAAAGAGAAGTTCATAATTCTGTTACCTTGTAGAGTAACTCCTAAGACTTGATGTTTGGAACCTTGGGGGCTCGAGGACACCTTGGGGGGATTAATGTGGAGGTAAAACTACTAGATATTTCAATATTATGATTTTGGAATGAAATAAAATTAATTAATGAGTGGTTATTTATATTATATGAGAGGGAGTTTTTTATTAATTTAAAGGGACACATCATTAGCGGTTGTATCAAAACCATGGTCTTACCCATGCTATTTTCCCATGGTATTAGCCACTTGGAACACATCACATAAAATTTTACTATACAAAAGTTGACCAGAATTTTATATTAATTAATATGTAATTATGATGTTATTAAAAATATCAAAAACTCAAAACTGTATATTTACTATTCACAAAAAATTTAATATTTTAGAAAAATCCCAAAAATTCAACCTAACAATTTTTTAATGTGAATAATTCCAAAATGAACTCCATTTTATGAAAATAATTTTCTAAATATTTAGAATTTAATTTTTAAATAAAAACATAATGTTTTCCCAAAAAACAACATTAAAACTATAATTTGCTTTATAAAACCTTGAGAAATTAATCAAGGCCCTATAAAATTATCTTATTACCCTAAGACAATAAAGTAACAAGTTGTGATTACATTTTATGAAAATAAATTTCCATTTTTAATTATTAAATTAATTAGAAAATTGTAATTAAAATATTTATATCAATAAAATATCAATACTTATACTATAATTGTTTTATCCACTTTTAAGATTTATAAATTGTATTTATACATTCATGGGTGAAGTTTATATATTTTTACAATTTAATATTAATTTCTATTCATAAGGGTATGTTACTATTCACAAGGGTATGTTACTCTTCATCAAAAATTAATTTTTTCCTGTCAAACCCTAAATATCTTGTTGAACGCAGTGTGTTTGTCAGTTTTTTGAAATTCAAATTATAGAAGTGGAAAAAATTATGATTATTGATTAGGTTATAATAAAGCATTGTTTTGTAGATAATATATGTTTCATGAATTCTGTATTAAATCTATTTGTAAATTCTTGGGGTGTTATACTATTCCCCCCTCAACAGAATTGTATCCTCATAATTCTAGATTGTAATTCGATAGTTAAATGTTGATGCTTGAAAGGTACCATTTGGGAAACCCACATCAAAAATAGGGTTAATAATAGATCCTCCTAAAAGAGGTTAAGGGAAATGATGTGGTCACAAATTAAATTATGATTTCAAATGGGCTGACATTAGTTGGAAGTTAAAACCTAGACATATAATAAAAATATAACTATGATGTAACACACCGACCCTAGTTACTAAGAGTTGGTTCATTATTACATAACATTGGTATGATCACAAGAGATCAAGTCACGAAATACTGATTAGTTTAGTATTCTTGTATATACTAGATACATACATAAGTTTTAAATTACATCATGAAATAAAAAAACAACATCATGTCCCCTTTGAACACACTCATATCCTATGGCCTATGCTTACAGGTTAATCCTACTATACTTCTTCGCATCCTGATAAAAATAAAACATAGAAAGGGGCGAGATCAGATGCTCAGTAAGGAAAAGAATATAGCGGCAAACAATCATAAATAAGAATAAACATTTGAGGCAATGTATAAGACTAAAACAAAATCCTTTTAAACATAAAATTCATCAGAATATGGAAAAGATAAATCAAATAATTCCATTACTTATTCACATGGATATTCTACCAGAAAAATAATCATATGTAATGTCAATAGATAATTTAATAATGATGGAATGCATAATGCTAGTCATAATAACCACATAGTCAAGGCCTCATTCTAAGACAAAAAATAAGATTTTTTCAAGGCCTGGTTCCAAGACACTTGTTTTTCTCATGAGACCTACCGATGCCATAGGGAACTATATTGGGATATGCCCATCACTTACTAAGTCCAATACATTCCACATATTAAAAGATTGAAACATAACATAAAAATTCGTATTAAACCTAACATACAAAATGTTAATACATTAACCATAAACCATGAATGGTACCAAAATGACACATTCATAGTCAAACATATCACAAAACCTTCAATACAATATGTAAGATTGTATCATAAAAAATCAACATCAAACCAGTGTAAAATCTATCAAAGGATGTTGACATAGATGAAATCAAAACTATTTGAGAGAAATTTTGAAATAATTTTAAATTCACATAATTATAAAATAAACATTCATTTTGAAAATATTCTTATATGCTTTTAATTGAAGATTTTAATGTATTATAATGGTGAAAAATAGCCTCACCCGCCGTATAGGTTAACAAAACATTCTTACCTTAATTTGTCAAAAAGGTCATAAATTACCTTGTTTAGAAAATTATTTAATGATTTATTTCAAAATATTTTATAGAAAGTAAAAAAATGGTATAAATTACTTTAACCCATATTATAGGATATAGTAAAAATGTTATGAAATAAATTTTTAAGAAATACAGAAGTGGATGATAAAGAAGCCCTAGTAGATACTTACGTATTAACAACCTTGGATAAATAAAGAGATTGTAAAGTTGACCCATACCTTGTAATTTTCTTGTTCGAGGGTAATTTATCTACCTTTATAAAATTTAAATCATTTTTATTAAATTATTTAATAACCACATACATAAATATGATATCATATATGATATACTAATATTGCTTTGTTAATAATATTTCAGTAGTATCATTGTTTCTGGTGTTAACTGATTCATTTTCCTATATAGGTTTTATTACATAAGTCATGTTTGTTATGGATAAGATGTGTTTTATTATTATCCAGAATGACATTAAGTTCCTAGAAAATATTTTTAATCATAAAATGAAAGTTATTATTGAGTGGCTACGATGGGGAATGAATCTTATCGCGTTCGTAGAGACGGTAATCTGTACGTACGCACGAGGGACAATATCATTCTATTTATGGTGAAATCATATGTAATTGGATGGTGTGTTAAATTTAAATAATCATTAACATGTAATATTTGTTATTTACATCAATTAAACTCATTATTATACTCATCCAAATAATGAAGTGTTTAATAACAAACTACACCACGACGTGGAGATGGTAAGTTGTACGTACACTTATATGGTGACTTTTCATTCATAGGATTGTTATGATAATTAATATAGTTGTACCATATATATAATAACATCAAAGTATATATAAGGTACTGGATATATTACTTTGTAATGGAAAAAACAAAGAAAGTAGAAGTTTATGAAGAAAAAACCTTTGAAAGAGGTGATGAAATTATTACATCTTTTTCAGGTTCTACCTTTCTGATTTAATCAAATGGGATCCTTAGGTTGTCTAATTATGAAAGTAATGCCTACAGGTTGATTTTAGGGTTGTTGGGAAGATATTTTATCAGGGTTTTTCACATACAAATGTATTTGTAGGTGTGATTTTGAGAGAATGGGAAGTACCCTTTTATAAGAGAAGTGAGGGTCACTTTAGGAAAAGAATGAAATATTATTTTATTATACAATATTTATTTATTTATAATGGCTAAAAAAGGGTTTATTTATAGGATAAGGTGGTTCTGGATCGAAAACCACACAACCAAAAGGTTTTATAAATTTTTAGGTCACTATATTAACCTTATCTTTTCTATTTAACTCTTAGTTAAATAGTTTAACTTTTACCATGCATTCTTGTGTAATTATAATAAACGATAAATAAACATACAATAAAAATCCAAGAGAACCCCAAGTTGTTCATTATTGACATTAATAACCTTATATATTTTATTTTTCATATCCTTATATTTTTAGGAATATTATATCAATTAAAAATTTATTTTTTAAGAAAAAAACTCATTTCTATCAATTTTGACACTATTTAGTATTTAGTTTATGTGAAAGTAAAAAAAACTTGATTACTTCGAAAAAAATAAATTAAATCAATCCTAAATTGTAATATTAACCTTTAAAATTAGTTTAATTCATAAAAATTCACAATTTACATTTATTTGGATATTTAGAAAATCAATTATTTTAATCCTTCATTAATAAGGTAATTACTGCTTTATCATTGTGTCATAAATAAATTTAATTATTTAATGTCTCAAAATTATAAATAAAATTCCATTTTTATGAAATATTTTTATATTTATAATGAATATTTATATTTGAATTTATCTAATGTATAACACTATATTAAAAATGTTTTAGTTATCAAAATTTAAATTTAACACTTTTAACTCTACTTTAAATAAAATAATAATAAATATCTTAATCTAATCCATGTGGATAAAAGGGGATAATATTTTATTCCTAAGGTTTATTTTGGTCTAATAAAACTTATCCAATAGAATTAGGACATGTGTCAGGGAAATTATATTATCATTTTTACCTTTAATTGCCCTATTTACTTTTAACCATGGTAAATAAAATTCAAAAGATACTATTCACCAAAGAATATTTTCATCCTATTGAACCACATTTTACTTAATGATGTCAACCGTGTGTATTATATTTTTTAAATTCAATTTACCTAAGAGTTAATATTATTTTTTATGCGAATATGCAAATTTTCTTATAAGTTGGGTAAAATATGTCAAAATGTTCAATAAAGTTTTATACATCTGATTTTATTATAAAATGACTTAAATGATTTAAATTGAACTTATATAGGTATTATGTATCGTTTTTGACCTAAAATAAGCTTAAATAAAATAAATAATTGTTTAAATAAAAAGTAGGTTTTAAACAATAACGTAGTGTTTTTCACTATTCATAAAACATTGATTGTTTTCAGAAAAATACCAAAAATTCATCCTAAGCTGATTTTGATATTCCAAATTCTAAAATGAAGTCCATTTTGAAAAAAAAATATTTATAAAATTTTGAAAGGTGGTTATTACTATTCATAATGGCTAGTTTGATTGGTCTTGGTGTGTTAGAACTCGAAGTTGCAAACAGCGCAAGCTTTTGCGATATTAAAAGAGAAACGTGTCGTGGAAGTTTGGGGTGTTAAATTACTACCTATTATAAATAATTTTGTCAAATTTTCTAGAATAATACTGCATAATAAGATCTGGGTGGTTCTTCACCATAAGTTCCTTGGGTTCCCACGTTTCCTCTTCCATCTTATGGTTTCTCCATTGAACTTTTACCAAAAGAGTCACCTGGTTTCTCAACACTTGTTCACTGCTATCAAGAATCTTGACAGGATCTTCATAAGAAGATATATTGGGTTCCAATTCTATTTCATCATAGGTGAGTACATGCATTGGGACATGCATGTTTTTTTGGAATAATGATACGTGGAACACATCGTGAACATTGGAGAGACTTGAAGGAATTTCCAAATGGTATGATACAACTCCAATTCATTCTAGAATTTTGAAAGGTCTATTATACCTGGGACATAATTTACCCTTCTTACCAAATCATATAACACCCATACATGGAGATACCATCAATAAAACATGATCTCCTACTTGAAATTAAAAATCCTTCCTTCGGTTATCGGCATAGAACTTTTGCATAATTTGAGATTCTTTGATGTGGGTATGGATAATATTTTCATTTTTTACTATATCCTCCACAAGTTCTGGGCCTATGAGTTTTATTTCACGAACATCATCCCAATAAGTTGGTGTGAGAAATCTATTTATATATAACATATCATATTGTGCTATCTGAATACTTGAATAGTAGCTATTGTTATAGGAAAATTCTACCATAGGTAAATATTGATCCCACATACCTTGAATATCATGTGCGCAAGATCTCAATATGCCTTATAATGTTTTTATAGTCCATTCTGATTGTTTATCAGTTTGAGGGTGGTAGGTTGTGCTGAAACGATGTTTAGTATCCAGAGACATCTGAATAATTTTCCAGAATCATTATGTAATACGGGGATGGAAATCAGAAAAAATTGATAGGGTACTCCATAAAGTCTAGCAACTTCATTAATATATAGACTTTCTAAACGTTCAAGTGGTAAATTTTCTTGAATAGCAGAAAAATCTGCTGACTTGGTAAAATGATCAACAATGGCCCATATTGCATCATTCCTCATAGGATTCTTTGGTAGCCCCATGACAAATTCCTTCATAATATCATCCCATTTCCAATCAGGTATATGAAGAGGTTTCATGACTCCTCTAGGATGTTTTCTTCCTATAACGACCTGAGAAAACCATGTTTTGAGTTATGACGAGTTCGTTTTACAATGCCACCCATTAAGTGAACAAACAATCAACTTATAAGATAATAATAATAATAAAATAAAAAAACGTATCAAATGAATGAAAGCTCCTTTTATTCAAATGAGTAACATCATGGTGGCTACAACTCACACTGTTCAAAAAGATAAGCTAACCAAAAATCCCAATTAAAAACCCAATTACAATAATTGGGAGACCGCTTAAAACCACCAGGACCCCAAGAAGGCGGTAAGGGTTTCTGGCATCCATCATAATGAACATGAGGATGGCCGAAGCCATTGCCACCGTGCTGAGCACCAAGGGAATCACACGAACCATCTCTCCATTTCTCCTTCAGTCACCTAGAGTGAGGGACACCTCGAGACCAGACTCTTTATAAACACACTAGTTTGACCATTGAACCCAAATGGCTATAAATATGACCGTTGGATTCTCCTATCCACTAATGTTTTATTTTGAATTGTTTACCCCCGATAAGTTCAAAAAAAAAGTTAATTATGTAATTTTCCTTAATATTTAAAGAATGACATCAATGATAATTTAATTAATTAATTTCTTGTTTTCCCAAAATGCGAATTATATTTTATGTTTCCAAAACGGTGAAAATTAATATTATTATTTTTTCCACTATTCACTATACATATTTTCTTAATTTGAGAAATTAAACTTTTATGTTGTAATTAAATTAAATCTAATGGGTTTTGAAAATATGAACTCAAACTCTTGAGTTCTATATGTTGCATCAAACTTTAAATTAAATGAAATATTTTTGTCTCTAAATTAAATATAAGTAATAAAAACAATGCAAATATTTATAATTTTGACATTTTATTAATTGTTTTGAAAATTTGTCAAATTATGGTTTTATTTACATTACAATTTTTTCACCTTTATGTTAATGCTCACACAAATACTCTTTTTAATTTAAAAACAATGAAGATAATTGTTTGATTGTAAAAAACTAAAAAAAATATAATTGATAATGTTATATGAATTTATGTTTTTGAAATTATGTTGAACATGGGATTAAGTAACCATTTTTTTTAAAAGAGTGCATTCAAATATTTTCATGTAATTATAAATTAAGATAATTAAAATGTAATTCAACAAAGAAAAGTAAATAAATAAATAAATAGATAATAATATGTTTTGATAAGGGTGATTTAATTAATTAAATGAACCATTTACTTTTCAAAATATAATAATAAATGATCAATAATTTTGGTTTATTAATAATAAGATAAGGTTAATAAAATTATTCTTGTTTTTTTAAAAAAAAATATTTATATAAAATATATATACATATAAACCCGCGAGAGACCCGCGTTTTTTTCTACTCTACGTCCCCACTGGACCGTTCGATCGAGCATCTCCAAATCAATGTCGTCTGTGATTTTAATGCCACTCTGCATCTGAGTCGTTCAATCAACTCCAGTATGATCCCGGTCGTTCACTGTTATTCCGGTTTTTCTTCTTCCCCGAGTCCCGCTTCTACTTCTTCGTCGTGTCGTTGTATTAGTATGTTAGGGAGTCTCGTCTTCTTCTCGTAGGCTGGTTAGTAGACCCAAATTTTCCCCTCTTTTCGAGGGGTTGGCACCGACTTCACCTCGGATACCCCGGGTCGACGACTCCACGAAGAGTCCGCTGCTTCTTCTTCTTTTTTTTAAAACCCTGGTTGCACTGAAGGCCGGAGATGTTTTGCACCCGGCTTCATTGATCTTTCTGACCATCGGTCCTCGTCGCTGCTTCATTTTCCCCTCCTCCTCTCCGAGCAATGTTATGGGACAAGTTCTGTTTTGGTTTTGTTTGAGATTCGGTTTATATATATATATATACATATATTCGTGTTATATGTATATGTATATTTTCTGAGTTTATACATCCGGTTTAATTTTCCTTGTCTACTCCTCCCCTCCGATCAGGTAAGGGAATAGATCCTCCTTTGTTTTTTTAAAAAGCTTTGGTTTGTTTGTTTTTAAATATATATAGGATTATATATATATAACCCATAAGAATACACCCCCTATTTATACACTAAAGCTTGGCTTGAGGACCATACTTGTCCACTTCTGAGTGGGACTCCAAAACCAGGGCAAGGGAATTCAGAGGGTGTATTTTATTTGGGTTCAGGTTTTTGCATATACACTTTGTGTATATATATTCATTTATATACATATATGTATAAAATGATGTATGCAAATATAGAAACCATTCCCCAATGTCTACAACCCTGATTTTATTCTGCCCTATGAAAAAATGGATTTTGTCGGTAATTTTATCAACATATAAGATGATGAAAATATATAGAGAATATATATATATATATATATATATGTACATGTGATTATATAATATTTACATGAACTTCTATGTGCGAATATGATGACAAGCCCATTTACTTCTTTTAAAATTTACCACATTATCACATAAAGATTTATCGCAAATTATATGTACCCCTTTAAGATTATTATTTCAAGTAAAGTCTCAAAACTATTTGTATACATGTATGATGAAGTTTATGGGTTAGTTTGATGTCAAAATAGTCCTTTCTATTGAAAATTTTCATTTATCATTGTTCTTGATAAATCATGATTTTGCTTTTGTGAAGATGGGTAGTGTAACATTCTTCAAATGATTAAAAGTGTATATATATGTATTCATATATATGTACTCATTTATACGGATCGACCATGTTGCATGAAAGATTGATTTTACGCCAATAAAGGGTTTTATGAAAATTAAGGTCATTTATTTAATGTAAAAGAACCCCATTTGGTTTTACTAAACATTAATTTTTGCCTAGTGTATAACATGAGGAATAATATCGTTTAAGTTGATACACATGTGTATGCACACATAAATTTATATATGAATATAGGTATATATATATATAACCTTGTATCAATATGTCGTCCTCAAATACTAGTTTTTTTATGATGTTTGCAAACTTTTCAAAGGAATGGTCATGAAATTTAATGTGCAAAATGAGTTTTTACACAATTGTATATGTTCATGCAGTTTTCTTACATATACACATGATTTCCCAAGAGGGACCTAATTACACACATTGTATCCCTAATTGCATGTATATTCACCCAGTTTGGATTAAACAATACCCATTTATCAGCATATGTGTTGATTATGAACAACCTTGTTTTTAACTGCATATTATGATGCTTTGGAATGTTAAGTGTTTATGTTCATTTCCTTAAAACTCATGTTTTCAATTGTTAAGTTAATTTCCTATGTATATTGATTTTTAGCATGCGTGTCTTAGTTTTAATTATGATTGAACTGTCTTCAAGTAATGAATATGTATGTGAAAAAGGATTTTGATTACGATTGTATGAATAAAACCCTATGAATGAAAGACCATGTCAAGATATGCGAGGGATGTATTGGACTTACATGTGACGGGTGCACCCGGAATTATATAGCACAATATGAATGATGTGACGGGTGCGCCCGAAATTATACAGCACTCCAATGCATTGGGTAAAGTATGAGTCTCATGAGACGTTATTTACGACGGTCTTGTCAGTTAGCCTTGGCTTGTGCTACCATGGAAACGGGATTGGAAGTTAGCCTTGACCCGTTAATTATGTTATACGGTCTTGAAAAAAGGTCTTGGTAAAGTCCGACATTGTACATTCCCTCTGCATGTGATGATAAATGGTCAACCAGGGGTTAGTTCAACTAACAGGACATCCCCTAGTTGAAAATTCCCATGACTATGAAAATTTAATTATGTGTTAAGAACTGAATTTCATGTGGTGAGTTGTTAGAAGAACTATATATGTTCATGAATCATGTTATGAATGTTTTCCTTGCTTACACATAGATTTTACAGAACTGATGAAATCTTGGTCGTAAATTATGCATTATCTATGTGTTGCGCTCTCTGATCATGTTTACTTTAAATTTTACTTTAATTATGTTCTTCTTCCCTGTGCAAGTGGTTTTCAAAAATGTTGGATTTCATGTTTTTAAGAAAAGATAATTCTTAGTTTTTAGAAAAGTGTTTTATTCTCTTCAAAAGGACTGCTTTGATAAAGAGTTTTCTTAAAAGGTTTTTAAAACCCCTTACTGGGCATATTTTCTCACCCTATGTTTTTTGTTTAAAATTTTCTGGGCATGGTTTGTGTTAGTGAAGTTTATCAGAGGCAGCTGGTTTCCCAGAATCCTGAGCCTCGTGATCTTCTGTAGTAATGGGACATGGTATCTAATTTGTAAAATGATGTAATGAAATGTTTGTATATCATGTCTCATTGGAACCCTGGGTTTGGGGGTCGCTACACTTCCAGCCTTCACCTATTGACAACCCATGCATCTTGAAACATAATCACCAATCTCCCACTTCATGTAGTCCCACAAAAAATGTTCTTTAAAATATCTGTACCTCTTAGTGCTACTAGTGTGTATAGAGAAATTGGATCTATGAGCATCATCCAAAAATTCCCTTTTTAGATCAGGTATGTCAAGAACGCAAAGTATCTTCCCAAATTTAAAAATTCCAACTTCATATATGATGTCAATCAATGTCCCATAATATTCTTTTAAAACCCCTCATCATCAATCTGAGAACTTTTTATATTTTCTAGTAAAGATGGTTAGGAAACCATTTGAAAAATAATTGATGTTTCATCTTCCATGATTATTACCATATCCATGTTTACTAGATCCATGAACATAGGTTCCCTTTTAACACTCATCTTGTTGAAAACACCATGAACCTTTCTCCTCAAAGCATCTACCACCTTTTTGTCCTTCCTTGTGTGGTAGTGTATAGTGAAATCATAATCCTTGAGTCGTTCAAGCCATCATATTTGCATCATGTTGAGTTCTTTCTATGAAAAAATATACTTCAAATTATTTTGATCAGTATATATCTCACATTTTTTACCATAGTGATAGTGTCTCCATATCTTCAAAGCATATATTACAACTTCTAACTCAATATCATGATTGGGATAGTTTTGTTAATGAATTATTAGTTGTTGTGGTGCATAAGAAATAACTCTATCATTCTGTATAAGAACAAAACCAATTCCTTTCATTGAATCATCTATATAAATAAAAAACCCATCATTCCTCGATGATAGAGTCAAGATAAGGGAACTGACTAATCTTCTCTTCAATTATTCAAAACATTCTTCAAAGTCTTGTTTCCAAAAAAATTAACCCCTTTACTTGTTATCTTGGATAATGGGTTATCCAATCCGAACAAATTCAGGACGAAATGCTGATAATAAACTGTTAAACCAATAAAACTGTGTACCTTAGTTATACACAATGTTACTGGACATTCTTGTATTTATATTGTCTTAGAAAGATCAACAGAGATTCCATCCAAATAGAAAATATGGCCACGAAAAGAAATATTCTGAATCCATAATTCACACTTTCTAAACTTCCCACATAATTCATTTTTTCTAAGAATCATTAAAATAGTGCACAAGTGATTCTAATGATCGTCGTAGATTTTTCAGTATACCAAGATATCAAAAATTAATACCATTAAAAATTCATCAATATGTTCTTTGAAAAAACTATTCATTATATCCATAAATATAGAGGGTTTATTAGTCAGTACAAAAGGCATTACAGTAAACTGATAACGCTCATACCTGGTATGAAATATTTTCTTAGGAATGTCTTCCTTCTTCATACACATTTGATGATGTCCATATCAAAGTTCAATCTTTGAAAAATATTGAGATCCATAAAGTTGATCCAATAAATCATCAATGTGATGTTGGGGATACTTGTTCTTTATTGGTATAGCATTGATCTCCCTATTTTCAATGCACAACCTCATAGATCCATCTTCCTTCTTAACAAAAAGAATGGGGGTTCCCCATAGAGAAACAATAGTGTGAATAAATCCTTTATTACTCAAGTCCACTAGTTGTTTCTTTAGTTCCAATAATTCCAAAGTGGCCATTCTATAAGGTGTCTTTGATATGGGCCTTGAACCAGAAATTAAATCAATGGAAAACTCGATTTCTTGTTATGTAAGATTTCTTGGTAAATCCTCTAGAAATATATCAACATATTCTTGCTCAATAGGTACGTATTCTATTTGAATATTCCTTTCCTCCCCCATAGTTATTTCACTATCTTCCTCCCTAATGATTGAATTTAGTAGATCTACATGGGGTGGATCTAGATGGGAATCAGATGGTGACACTTCTTCTCTAAAGATATAGTACTCATTATCATCATCGAAAATTGTAACCTCCTTCTTCTTACAATAAATCTTCACGTCATGGTCCAAAATCCAATCCATACTATGGATTATATAAAATTCAATCATTGGTATGATGATGAGATCTGTAGATAAAGCCTATTTATATGCCCTAATGGGAACTGATTCACAAAATTATATTGCAGTGATACTTCCCTTTGGAGTATTGACTGACAACTCAGTTGTTAAATCAAATTGGAAATATCTAATTTTCCAACTAAACTTGGAAGATATGAAAAAATGCGATGATCCAAAATCAAATAAGGCATTGGATAATTTTGAGGAAACCATTAAATTACCTACCACTGCGTCATTAGGAGTTTCAACCTCAGTAGTAGTGATCGTATAAAATTGGCCTTACTCCCTTGGACTTTTCTACGTTATGTTTCCTTGGTTCTTAAGAAATTCATTTGAATAATGACCCATTTCTCTACAATTGTAGCATTCAATATTGAGATCCCCTTTATTTCCCTTACAATCATGTGCATGATGGACTTTTTCACCACACTTGTAACAAACTCTCATTACCTTAAGGAAAGTACCAGGGTGTTTCTTCCCACATTTATTGCATGATGAAAATTCAAATTTTCCCTTCTTCCCCTTATTTCCATTTCCAGAGTTTTTAGAAGATATATTCTTCTTGTTCTTTACCTTAAAGTCGTATGAAATAGAGAATTCCTTTTCTGTCTTGATATCACATGAGAAACTATCTGCGTACAATGAGAAGGATTTTGAGACTAATTCTCAATAGATAAATGGTTTAACCCATTAAATAATCAATCAACATTACTCCTTGGGTTCTTTATATAATCTGTAGCATGCCTATCTAACCTTGTAAAGTTAGCCTCATACTTTGCGACATTCTCATCATCGTTTTTCCTTAGACTTTGAAATTTCCTTTCCATATCCGCTTGAAGGTAATGAGGAAAGTATTTTTCTATTAAAATAACTTTAAACTCCCTCCATTTCATATTTTATACTCCGTCATCCTCCTTTGGGTTTTGAATTGATGACCACCATTGATCTGCATCTCTTGTGAGGTGATAAACTACCATGAAAACCTTTTCTGTTTCCCTACTCCACAATGGATGAAATCTTTTCTCTAATGAATTTATCCATTTCTCAACTACAAATGGATTTGTAGTCACATTGAATGTTCGTGGTTGTTGCCTCATTAAGTGGTCTAAAATTGATCCTCCATATTGTGGATTAGGGTGCTCCATATGGGTAATGTTATTATTCATAACCTGAGTGAGTTTTCCCAGTATGGTTATAACTTGTTTATCACCTATTCCATCACCAGCTCCACTATAATTATCTTGAGTAGGATGGAAATCCCTAAATGGATTACACGCATTGATATAGTTTCCATTCCTTCCACTAGGTGGCATTTCTAAAAATTGGAATACACTAGATTTGTTTATAAATCACAATACAAATTTCAAAATAGTAAAATACCTAACATAAATTGAAAAATCTATGAAAATAATCCATAATCATAAAAAAAATGTTTTCTTGAAGGATGTATTTACTCATAAATCCTTCATAATGGATTGTAATAAAAATGTGAATTATCCTAAGCATATCCCTCGTGATTATCACAACCAAGAGTGTAGCAACGCCCGTTGTCGTGTACCAAGATACCCCGGGTCAAGCCTGAAACTCCATGTCAGTGTTTTCATTATTTGGTACATCTGTTCTAGAGCCGCCTCTAACTACTCATATCTAGACAAGAATTTATTTCATTGAAAACTCACAAAATATATACATTACCAAAATTCTAGGAAGTTCTTGTATACTAATCCCCAATGTTATTCTTAGGGTAGTGTTCTCTAACCAGAGTTTTTCTAAATATAGTTTCCAATGTTTGTAGAAAACTTTTTCTAATACCGACTATAATTTACTAACTCTTGTTACCTAGATTCAGTTCATTATTACATATCATTGGCATGATCATAAGAGATCAAGTCTCAAAAGACCGATTAGTTTAGTATCTTTGGAAGAACTAGATACATACACAAGTTTTTACATTACATCATGAATTATTAAACAACAACGTTTCCCTGTTGAACACACTCATATCCTTTTTCCTATCCTTTTAGGTTAATCATAATATACTTCTTCGCAACATGGGAAAAATAAAACATAGAAATCAGTGAGCACATATGCTCAGTAAGGTTAACAATATATCAGAAACTATTATAAATAAGCATAAAAATTTATGGAAATGTATAAGACAAAAACACAACCCTTTTAAACATAATATTAGCATAATATGTCAAAGATAAATCAAATAATTCTATTTACTTATTCACATGGATATTCTACTAGCCGAATAATCTCATGTAATATCAATAGCTAATTTCATAATGATGGAATGCATAATTTCGGACAACAGTACCACATAGTCAAGGCCTTGTTCTGAGACTAAAAATAATATTTGGTCAAGGAATTTTTCCAAGACACTAGTTTGTCACATGAGACCTACCGAAAAATCGAGGAGCTATAGTGGGCTCCGCCTGTCACTTGTTAAGTCCAGTTCATTCCTCATATGAAAATATTAAAACATAACATAAACATTCGTATTAAAACTAGAATATTAAATGTTAATAATCTAACCATAAACAATGAATGGTATAAAAATAATACATCCACATTCAAACATATCACAAAACCTTCAATACAGTATGGAAGATTGTATCAGAATAAATCAACTTCAAACAAGTGTAAAATCCATCAAAGGATGTAGACATAGTTGAATTCAAAACTATTTGAGAGAAATTTTGAAATCATTTAAAATTAATATAATTATAAAAGAAAACATTTATTTTGAAAATATTCTTATAATATTTTAAGGGAAACTTAGAAGAAGTTATAATAGTGGAAAATAGTTACACCTGCCGTATAAGTTAAAAAACATTATTACATTAATTTTTCAAAAAGGTCATAAAGTACCTTGTTTGGAAAATGACAAAAACATTCCTTTCAAAAAATTAATAGAAAGACAAACAAGGGTATTAATTAATTTAATCCATATTCTATAAAATATTAAAAATGTTTTTAAAAACATTTTTAAGAAACAATGATGTGGATGATAAAGAATTCCCAGTAAATACATACGTATAAACAACCTTAGATAAATAAAGAGATTGTAAAATTAAGCCTTACCTTATACATTACCATGGTCAATGGTACGTTAAAATCTATTATAATATTTAAATAATTTTTATTAAATTATACAAGAAACATACACATAAATATTATATCATATATGATCTTCTAATATTTTTTTGTTAATAATATTTTAGTAGTATCATTGTTTCGGGTGATAACTGATTTGTTTTCCTTTATATGTTTTCTTACATAAGTCATGTTTGTAATGGATAAGATGTATTTGATTCATAACCAGAATGATATTAAGTTATTAAACATTATTTTAAATCATAAAATTTAAATTATTCTTGAATGGTTACAATGGGAAATGACTTTCATCATGTTTGTGGAGACGATAATTCGTACGTATGCAAGAGCGCAAATACCATTATATTAATGGTGAAATCATATGTAATTGGATGTTATATTATATATAAATAGTCTTTAACATGTTATATTTATTATTTACATCAATTATATTCATTATTATACCCATTCAAATAATGTAGTGTTGAATAACAAACTACACCACGACGAGGAGATGGTAAACCGTACATACGCACGTATGGTGACTTTTTCATTCATAGGATGGATAGAATAATGAATATAGTTGTAACATTTTTATAATAATATCACAGTATTTATAAGGTACTGTATTTATTACTTTGGTATGGAAACAACAAATAAATAGGAAGTGGAATAAGAAAAGAACTCTGAAAGAGGTGATCAAATTATTACATATTCTTCGGGTGCTTCCTTTTTGATTTGATGAAAAGGGATCCGTAAGTCAGATTATGATCAAAGTAATGCCTATAAGTTGAAGTGAATGTATTTGGGAGGATATTTTAGTAGGAATTTTTTGATCCAAATGGCTTTGGATGTGTGATTTTTAGAGAAGGGGAAGTACCCAGTTATAAGAGAGGTGAGGGTCACTTTAGGAAAATCTTGAAATATTAATTTATTATACAGTCATATTGGATTTATAAAGGCTCAAAAAGGATTTATTTTGAGGCTAAGGTGGGGATGGGTTGAAAAAATCTCAACAAATAGGATTTAAATAGGTTTATATCCCCATATTAACCTTAACTATTACATTTAACTCTTAGTTAAATAGTTCAACATTTACCATGGATTCTTGTATTATTGTAATCCATGGTTAATAAACATACTATAAAAATCAAAGAGAAAAGAAAGTGGTTAATTAATAAAATATATAACCTTATCTACGTCCTTTTTCTGAACCATATATTTTTAGGAATAATATATCAATTAATAATATACTGTTTGTTTTAAAAAACTCATTTATGTTAATTTTGACACTATTTAGTATTTGGTTTTTGTGTAAGTCGAAAAAATTTATTACTTCAAAAATAAATAAATAAAATCAATCCTAAAATTTCATATTAACATAAAAAAGTAGTTTAATGCATCAAAAGTCTCAATTTAAATTTATTTTGTTATTTGTAATATCAATTATTTTAGTTATTCATTAATAAGGTAATTAAAGCATCAACATGGTGTCATAAATAAATTTAATTATTTAATGTATAAAAATTATAAATAAATTACCATTATGTAGGAAATATTTTAGATTTCTAATGAATATTTATAATTGAATTTATATAATTTATAACCAATATTAAAAATGTTTTAGTTGTGAAAATTTGAATTTAACACTTTAAACTCTTACTTAAATAAAATAATATTAAATGTCCTAATCTATTCCAAGTTGATCAAAGAGGATCATATTTTATTCCTAAGGATTATTTAGGTTGAAAAAAATAATCCAATAGAATTAGGACATGTGTTAAGATAATTATAATATCATTTTTATCATTAATTACCCTATTTAATTTTAACCATGGTAAATAAAATTCATAACATACTGTTTAAGAAAATTTATTTCCATTATATTGAACCACATTTTTCTTATAGATTTCAACCGTGTCTCTTTTATTTTTGAAATTAAATTCACAGACGTGGTAAAAATATGTTTTAGGCAAATTTTTAAATGTTCCTAGAAGGTGGGAAAAAGACGTTAAAATGTTCAATAATATTTTATACATCTAATTTTATTATAAACTTACTCCAATGAATTACATTGAACTTATATTGGTATTATGTAACTATTTTGACCTAAAATAAATTTAACTAAAATAAATAATTGTTTAAATGAAAATTACATTTTAAACAATAACGCAGAGTTTTTCACTATTAATCCAAAATTGTATATTTTCAGATAAATACCAAAACATTATCCAAAGAAAATTATGATATTCCAAATCCAAAAATAAAGACCATTTTGAAAAATAAATGTACAAAATTTTAAAAAGTGGTTAATACTACTCATAACATGTAGTTTGATTGGTCGTGGTGTGCTAGAACTCGATGTAGCGCACAATGCAAGTTATTGCATTATTCAAAGAGAAATGTACCATGAAAGCTTGGGGTTTTACGTATGATGTTTTGATAGAATGTTATATAGAAAATGTTTAGTTGAAAGATTATTTTAAAAAAACTATAAACTACCATAAAAAATCATTGATATTATCAAATATTATGATAATAGGGAAACATTTGAGGAATTATCTCACTCTATAAGAGTATAAATATACATTTATATTTACAGACTCATCCTTTCATTGCACATTGAAATATCTATAGTTTATTACTTAGAAGATGTTACACAATATGGTGAAGTAATACATTTACATCTAAAAGCTTTTACAATGATCAACCATTTCATATATGGTTAAACATTAAAAAATACAATGATTCAACACTTTGGAAGGGAGGTCTTTTAATTTCCAAGACGAACTTCTCATTAACCCTTAATCAACATGAAGAAGCTCTAAATTTTCACATTACAAACATGTGAATAATTTCATTATGCATTCTCTTGAAGTATGGAATTAAAATAAATTACCTTAAAAATTATTGGATACATGAATTCTTCTATATTCCTTAAGTAACATACATGTTACTTGGTATATTCCGTAAATCCAAAAGTGTTGTGAACTCTATCGATGATATCATAGACCACTTATCGATAAGTAAAAAATCAATTCTAAGGTAGTCAGTACTTATCTGAATCAATAATTTCTTCATCATTATCTAAACATCAGATATATATTAAGGGTTTATTCCCTCAACCATATACTTTCCCAAGATATTAACTTTCTACAGAGTCACTAATCCTTGGTATTATTCATCATACGACCTCAAATACATAATTAAATAGTATTGGAGTACAATCCTCATATATTACATAATTCATATAAGTAGTACATTTCTGATAAAATGTTCAAATGACATGATTTTTTTTATTGAGGAATATTAATCCTTCCACTTAATTTATGGCAGTATCATAACATGATCATTATCCAGTATCAACATTTGGGAAATATTCATTTGATGCTTGGTTCATTGATTTTCATAGTGTCCCATATCCTTGTAGTCGAAGCACTGTACATCAGAAACCTTTTTCTTACCCTTGTAATAATGAAATTGGTGTCCTTTTTCTCTACATTTAAAAAAAACTCCCATTCCCTTTAATTATTTACTAAGATAATTCTTTCCACAATTATCACATTTGGGTAAACTGTTCTTTCCCTTTTTCCCTTTATCCATATTTTTCTCAGTCATCCTCTTCTTATTTTTCTTCCCTTCAAAGACATAGTACTCATAAAATTATTTACATACCTTATTAAAACATTAAAATATTTCATAATATTATGAGGATACATGGGAGACTAACTTCTTTTTAAATGATGGCTTAAGAACATAAGATATGTGACCCTTCTTACTCATTTCATCATGTGCATTGGTGAAGTTCTCATTCCTTCTACCAAGCCCCATTTCTAAAAAATTGAATACACAAGATTAGGTTATGAATCATGATGTATAATATCAACATTGAAAAATACTTAGCATAAATTTAAATCCAACCCATAACTAATGTCAAAATAAAAAACTATGTTTCTTTAAAGAAAAAAATTACATCTAATTAATTTATAATGGTTTGTAATGAAAATAAAAATTATCATAAGCATATCCCCCAAGAGTGTCAAAACAGGTCCACTGTAAGGACTATTGTCATGTACCAGGATATCCCGCATCAAGATCGAAACTCCTTGTCAGATTTGTTACTCTTACGTACATCGATGCCAGAACCACATCCACTTTTAGTATTCAGAAAGGGATTTATTTTCTAGAAAGATCTACATAATCTATTCCTTACTATAATTTTAGTATGTTCTTTCATGTTTATCCTCAAAGTCTATTTTAGGGTTTTTGTTCCCTAAGCTACATTTTTTAAATCTATCCTAGCTTTTTACTAAATGTCTTTTGATACCAACTGTAACGCCCTGATCCTAGAAGCTCAAAACCGGTGCATTATTTTTATACATTGGAATGATTAAAAGGAATTAAATCTCGAAGAACTGATCAATTTAGTATTCTTAAAGAAACAATATACATACATGAAACTCATCTTATATTTCAAAAGGAAACAAAATAAGATACATAAAAAAATCTAAAAACCTGCATCATTGAAAACATAATAAATGATCTCTTCTTCATAACCTGGGGAAAGAACAAAAAAAAATCGGTGAGCTCAAATTCTCAGTAGGTGTTAATGAATACACAAAAGATAACATAAACATAAACATTAGGCATGATGAATAACTAAAACACATTCCTTTAAAAATAATCTTAAACACATTGTGGTGGGAATAAGAGATGAATAAATAATTCCATAGTAAAACATGATCATGGGTATAATACCAGTCAAATAACCACATGAACAACAAATAATATCTTAATAATGAGGGAAATTCATATGCCATACTACATAATAATATTGTCAAGGCCTCATTCTAAGACCATAAATAATCATTTTGGATAGGCCTTATGTCGAGACCATAGTTTGTCTCATGAAACCTGGTAATGGATTGAAAGGCTATATTGGGCCTCACCAGACACTTAATAAGTCCAATTAATTCCTCATATAAATTGGGATAAACATAAAAAACGTAAACAATCATATTGAAACTATCATATGAAATGTAAATAACTTTCCCTGAACATTAAGCATAAACACTAACCATTCAGTGTAAATTGGAAAATAGGTTTAAGATTGAACATCCACAATCAAAGTAATCATAAAACATTAAAATAAATATGGTAAATGATTTCCTAAGACATACACCTCAATGATGTACAATATTTAGCAAATGATTTTAACATAGATGAAGATACTTTTAAATGAGACCATTAAAAACTCCTTGAGGAAATAATACTTAAACATTACAAAGTGTCTCATATCACCTTGAAACATTCAAATAATAAACCATTAGAATATAACGAGAATAAGGATACTATTTATATGATATACCAAAGGCCAGTACATACACCAAGATAAATAAATAGGTGGTGAACAAGTCATATATCTCATAAAAGTTAAAGTGAGATGAGAAAAATTATATTTACTTTGGAATGAAGAGTTCTTCTGGAAAATCATTTTTACGACTCATGAAATCATATTGTAAACATTTATATCCTATAAAATAAATTGGAAGGTTTTTGAAATATATCCAAGGATTAAATAAATTCTTATTGATGTGAAATCATTTAAAAAATATTTTTTAAAGAATCTTTAATAATAGAACATTTTAGGGCGGTTTAAGGAATTATTTAAAGATATTTTAAAGTGAAAAGGCATGCTTTCATTCATAAAACAAGAAATGAACAAAATTATCATTTTCACTTTAAAATTTATGATTTTATAAATATATATATGGTTTAAAACATATTATAGAGTTTACATCAAAATATGTAAGAATCTGAGAAGTTCTTTGAATCATGCTTTCATTTTGAAAGAATTTTTAAAATATCTTTTAAAACATGTAACTTCACATAAAATAAATAAGGATTATTTTTGGTAAAAATATATAGAACATTATCCCAAAATGTATGATAAGTAAATAAGAATAAATAATAATTTCTTTGAGGTGAGTATAGAATAAGGGCAATCTGAATGAAACTAGATATTCAGGTAGAAAATACTTATAATGTTGTAATCAATTGAACCATATTCCCTAAAATTAATAATCATAATATGATACATTGAATATCATGAAAATAAAGAGATTCATGATTTGAAACATCAATAGTCAGTATACATACACCATACACAAGTAGTAGTAGTGAATATGGAATATCTCAGAAAAATGGATGTGAGATGAAGAAACCCCTTACCTAAAGCTTGATGGTGTTCTTCACTTGATATTAGTGTCTTGTATGACCAAATTAATATAATTAATTAAAATTTTATGAACTAATTATACATTTAATTTATTTATTATAACCTTATTAAGTTCATTCATGGTCTTCTTGATGGGTAAAGAGGCTCATTTTCATTTTTCGGGTTCGTTTGTTTCATGATAGGTATACTTATATAAATGAACGAAGAATCATGTAAAATGAGGATTTTTTCCTAAATTGAAGTTATACATGATTATTGAACATCCTTATGGTTACATGGTTTTATATTTAATTTGTTTACTTAGATTGAAGATGAATAATTATATAAATTATTTACTGATAACTGTTTGGGTAAATTGGCAGTTTTTGGACACCATGAACTCATTAGATTTATAAATCAAAACCATATATACAAAAACATTACAGAACTATATATGATAAATAATACATATATTATAGTATTTTTCAACTATAATAATGGTTTCATTACCAGAATTGATGATGGTAGTAGAAATTGAAAACCTGTAATCCTTGAATGTGGTAAATTAGTAAATCTCAGACGGTGTTTTCATTTTTAGTATAAAATAATGGGAAAGGAGATATGATGAAGAAATATTACATTATCATAATATAATTCTAGTTCATTGAAGGTACTAGAATTATCATATCATTTGTATTAGGTTGATGAGGAAATAAAAAGTAAATAAAGGAACTCAATATAAATGAAAAGTTGAGAAATCCCTCACAAAAATTCGGCAGCCTAACAGTGTCTCTTAAAATTTCATAAGATATTTTGATGAGATAAAAAGGGTATTTCATATTTCATAAATTGTATGGAAATTAATGGGGATATGGAATTTTATATCCCTGAATAATCCAATTTAAAATAAATTGTAATAACATAATTAGAGTGCTTGAAAAAGAAATAGATTTTGAGACGAAAATTCTACAGCATAACGGCTATGCAACACGGTTTTAGAATACATTAAAAAGAAAGGGGAAATGGGCCACCCATTAATAAAAGTCTCATAAAATAGTAGAGGTATATAATAATATGGAAATAAGAACATGGTATGAAAACGTGAAATACATACCACATAAAAGATAACTTTGATGGGAAAGAGAAGTTGACAATTATCATCCATTGTTGAGTAACACATAAGACATGATTGTTGGGACCTTTTCTGATTAAGGACATAATTTGAGGACTAATAGATAGGTAAAACTACTCTAGATTATAATATTATTAGTTTGGAATGAAATAAAAAAATGGAATGATTGTGTATTTACAATAACTGATAGAAAGTTTTTTATTAATTTAAAGGGACACCTCATTAGCGGTTTTATCAAAACCATGGGTTTCCCATGGTATTTTACAATTCTATTAGCCACTTAGGACACCTCACATATCATTTAACTATAAAAAAAGTCTACCAGAATTTTATATTAATTAATTTGTCAATATGATGTCATTTAACATACCGAAAACTCAAAACTGTATTTTTACTATTCACAAAATTCATGTATTTTGGAAAAATCCAAAAAAAATAACCCTAACTATTTTTCGATGTATAGAATTCAAAAATGAACTCAATTTTATGAAAACAATATTCAAAATATTTTTAATTTAATTTTTAAATTAAAACATAATTTATTCCAGAAAAAACAACTTTAAAACGATAACTCGAATTATAACACCTTGAGAAATTAATCAAGGTCCCATAAATGATCTTATAACCATAATACAATAAATTAAAATTTTTGATTACTTTTTATGAAAATAAATTTCCATTTTTAATTATTATATTTATTATAAAATGGTAATTAAAATATTTATATCATAAAAATACCAATACTTATATTATGATCATTTTTCCATTGTTAAGATGCCTAAATTGTATTTATACATTCATGGGTGAAGATTTTATAATTTTGTATGATTAAATATTCATTACTATTCTTAATGGTATGTTTCTATTCATAAGGGTATGTTATGATTAATCAAAAACTATGTTTGTCTTATTAGACTCTAAATATCTTACTGAACGCAACCGTGTATGTCAATTTTTCAAAATTCAAATTATAGAAGCAAAAAAAATATATTTATTAATTAGTCTATAATAATGTGTTGTTTTGTAGATAATTAGTGTTTCATGAATTATATAATAAATATATTTGTAAATTCTTGTGGTGTTATATAAATTTCATTGGATTTAACAAATAATTCATTTGATGTGTACTAAAAGAGTAAATGGAAGTTGGAATCCCACATGGTTCTGTTGATTAGAAAAGAAAAATAGGGTTTCATGTAAAATCCAATGATATGTCACATGAATGCAAGAAAATGTTTCAAATGCATACTAATGAAAACCATTGGAAGGAGAACATAGGTGGGTTCTTAAAAGAAAGAAGAACACGGGTCATGTGAGGAGAACATAGCCATCGAGAAAAATAATGTAAAAGTTACATGAATTGGCCAACTAAGGAAATGAATCAAGAGAGAGAGATATCATACAAATTCCCCATCTACACAATAGGTTTCAAGTTAATGGATTTTGGTAATTATGTGAATCAATTCCCCAATCCAGAGGATAATTTTTATGATAATATATAATAACCTATAAAAAATGAAAGAAGGAAATATATAAAATTCAAATGGATGAAGTGAATCAAGATAATTAGGGAACACTTACCCTCCCCTCCCATGTTGGGAATTTAGTTTTTGATTTTTGTATGAATTACCCATATGAAAATTATTTTGTATATAATTCAGTGAAATTTAACGTGATTATTTATATCTAAGTGGATTTTCGAAGAAAGATATCTCATTTAATTTTCTACTGGTATAAGAATGAACAAAAACATATAATTAAAGTTTTTTTTGTGTAAAATGATATCTTATATATAGAATAGATGGTGAATTAACATTTGGACGTGTATATTTCTCCATTTATGATTAAAAAAATTTATGGACATAATCCTGGGTTTAGGAGTTTAATGTTGATCTTATGTTCAAAGTCATTGATACCCCCTGTTAATGTTTTATGTGACGAGAGTTTATCACAATTAAAAATATTTCAAGGGACACTTATTGTCATACAACTTATTGGTTTCATAGATTTTTTAGTCACATAGTCATTCAATGTTGAATTCAATTTTATGGACATATGATTAATAGTATTGATAAAATTTTGGTTTTATATTATCTTTGTTGTTGAGGGTATTATGTATTGTATTTGATCACCTTAGGAAGTCATAACAATTTTTTGTTACTAGATTAGATTTCTCCAAAGATCATATTTCTGTAATATACATTAAGAAAGGGGTAAGGTTGAAAGGAGTACAACATTAAATTGTATATTATCACGATCTGAAACTTACCTCAATGTTTTTGAAAAATAATCAATAATATCTAAATATTTAGTTGAATTTTTTCAATAATAGACTAATCCATACCCTAAAGGGTAGGATAAGATTATGTTCAATGGATGTGAATGGTGGTTGTAATCACACCATCCACTAGCTGAGTTTATTTATAATTATAGATTTCACTAAATAATTTATAGGTATCCCAATAAATCCCTTTATATATAGTGGAATGATGCGTTAAAAAGAATGATATTAGGAACTAAATTAGCTAAAGATATGTTGGTGAAGGTCAGAACTATTCAGCGAAATGTAAGTATTACACAATGTTGATAGAAATATTTGCAGATAATTTTCTATGTGATCTAGAATTTCAAGTGGGTGAGAAGGACTTACTATAAATTTCTCCATGGAAGAAATAGGGGAAAATTAATTCCTAGGTATATCTATCCCCTTAAAATACTTGATCATATCAAGACCGTAGAATATTTTTTGGTTGTTCCACTGACCATTTCTTAGGCTCATGATGTTTTTCATGTATCACTCCAGAGGAAATACATACCTGATCCATCACATGCATTTAAATCAAAGGTAGTCCCACTAGAGAATGCAATTTATTATGAGGAATGACTGGTAATGATTTTGGATACTATAACATATATTCCAAAATTCAAGATCACTCATATGGTCCATGTTTTATGGTGAAACCTCCAGCTTATGAGAGCTACATGTGGACATGAGGAAATAATGAGGCAAAAGTAACCTCATTTGTTGGTACCAAAGTGTGGAATATCGAGGGATAAATTCATATTAAGTGGTTAGAATGTAACAAACCAAATTACCATGAATTAATATTATTTAATAAATTAAATTTTCTTGACTTATTTCATTACACAGAACAAAAAGATTGGCTCAGGTTACACACAACACCAATTTTAAAAGAAATGTGACATCCTATCAAAATATTATTATTTAACCTGAAGGTTATCAACATGAAATTAGAATGGTATGTATGAAAATTAATAACTAAATTATAAATATATATGGTTGACACATATATATATAAGTAATTTTTTGGTGACAAATTAATTAAAACTGAAAATAAAAACATTTTGAAAATAAAAGAAATCATTTTTGTAAAACTATTTTTATAAACATAAAAACTTCTACCTCAAAAAATTAAATTAATATATTTTTTTGAAATATTTTAACAAAATGTGTGTATTATATATTAAATAAAAATTATAAAATTTATCTTATTTTTTTTCAAGACAATATATAATAATAATTCCAATTTTACACTTAACACTATATTATGTAAAAAATGTTTTGTCACCATTAGAACACTTAATTTAAAATTAATTTATACCAATTGTAGAGTATTTATTTAAAGAAAACAAATATTTTGAAATAATAATATAAAAATTATATTAGGGTTATTTTTTGTTTTTTATATAATGTTTCATTTTTTGATGAATAGTAAAAACAAATTAAGGGAAAACTACTTTTTCATTTAAATTATTTATAAATTTAAAATTTTTAAAATAAAATTAGTTAAATTATATATCCATTAATAAAATTTACAAAGAATGTTTTTATATAAATATTTTATACTTCTAAAAATTATATCTTAAAAACCCCACTTTCTCTTCAAGTCTGTAGAAGAAATTCAAAATCATGTTTTCCTAATTATATGAATGGAAATTGGAAAAATTAATTCCAGATTTGGAATTCGAATAATTTCAATTATATAATAATTTTAACTTTATTTTTTGACCAAATTAATATTTAAAACGCTAAAAATTAATTACCTCAGTTAAGGTAAAAATGGGTTTACTATGGGTTAATCTAAAATGATAACGGTCAAAATGATCTAAACACTTGTCTAAATACTATTTTATGGAATATTTTATAATATTAGACATATAAGGATCTATAATGGACCACTTTTTACCCTTGTTTCTTGTGAAAATGTGGAATCACTTATCTATTTTCAAAAATACCAAGCATGTCATGTCCCAACATATAAAAGACCACTCACTCTCCTTCCTTATATACACAATAACACCCTATTTTTTAAAATATAATCCAAAATAACTTCCTAAAATCCCACCTAAAATACTATATGTCTTAATTTGGACCAAAATCTTTCCTAGGTAGTCTTTTGGTACAATCATATGGAGGATATCCAAAGAACATGTAACATTCATGAACAAGAATTTTGAATTAATTTATTCATCCAAATAAATAAATTATTATTATGAGATGATGATATTATAACATAATTAAATTCATAATACTTAAATATTTTTATGTTAAATTTATTTCCTACAACCATATACACTTCCATAAAATTGGTTATGAAATAATCTTTTGGGTGTACGGTGGACTACCTCCTTGTGAACCGATGTTATTAATTTTTTCCATTACCACCTATCACTATTATGTATGAAGATTTATATAAATCATATATGATATTTATAAAGTAATAAAAACTATTTATTAATTATATAATATATACCTTTATCATTTCTATTTCAAAGGTGGTGCAATAACGTCATTCTTGTGTACGATAGACTACCCGCTTAGGAAGTGATGTGATTCCTTATTTATAAATGCTTTACATGGAAGATAATAAGGATAAATATATGTGATATACATAAAATAATTATTATATTCATTTAAATATTTATAATAATGATATTTTAATATAAAATTTTATTTATTACCTTTTCACTCCTTGAAACATGATAGTTTCGTTCGTGTACGTGTGGACTACCACCATCACAAATCGATGTGACTCTCTGCCTCCATCACCAATCCACATGAATGATTTGTATAATAAAAAAAATTGTATTTATGATATTATGATAAATATAGAAATATAATATTTTACTTAAACTAATTTCTCTAATGATCATTTAAAAATGGAAATGTGACTCATGCATATGTACGACCTACCATCTCCCTGATCGTATTGTACTTCATTTATCAAAAAAATATTTAATGATTGGTATTAAAATTTTAATTGATGTATAAATATGATTATAGTTTAATTATTATTATTTTTGAGAATATGGAACCATTATCTAAATAAGATGATAGAAAATAAGAAATAAATACATTCAAAAAAAATAAAGTAGTTATTACCCAATAAATCACTTTAACCTAGAATTGTTAATAATTGGGTAATAAAATGAAATATGTAAATAATATATGTTATGACATATATAATTATGGTTTTCTATTATATGTATAATTAATTTATATCTATTATATATAAGTTTTTAATTTGTGGGAAGGAAGACAAGACTTACGATAAGAGATTTATAGTCTCTCTCTTATTTAAGGGAGACATATGCAAATTCACCACTCGTTCTTATTTTGTTTTGTATATACTAAAACATTGAATCATTATATCATGAATTAAATTGTTTCTATGAATTTTTTTTTAAATTTATGTTTTTATTTATTATGAATTTTGATTCAAAATATTACTAATGCGATAAGGGATTGTTGTTTCAATTTTCCTTTATTGATATTTATGTAACATTATACACCTATATTCATTTATGAATTGAATATATTACCCCTTTTACATGTAATACAATGAATTTATTTATTATTTTTACATTTTATGTTTTAATTAATTTTATCCTTTTAAGGTTTTTATTATTTAAAGTCCCAAAGTGGAAAGTATTTTATGTTACAATGTCATTGTTTATTTGGATTTTTTGTGACTAAGTCTCCAATGATGGAATATTATTATCTACCTATTAAAAATTTTCATATGGTTTCTTATAAAATTATTATTCTTTATATCTTCTATTAATAGTTCCATTTTCACTATTTGGTTCTCAAAACAATTGAAATATGTTTTTATGAAGAATCAGAATTTATTTCTCACTTCAATCAAAAATATTTTTCTTCCAAAATATTTTTTTAAAACGTTTCTTAAAAAGGTTTTATTATTATAATATGATTTTTAAAAGTAATTATAACTATGTTAGATTATTTGTAAAAAATATTTTAATGGAATCATATTTTTTTTTAAATAATGCATGATTGTGTTTTTATGAATATATGAAAGAAATATTTGTTTTAATATTTATGAAATGAAAAAAACATCAAGTTATAATAATCATTATTTTATTTAAAGATTAATTTTTATGTTTTCAATGCAATTTTCGAAGAAAAATATTTTCAAAATGTTTTATGTTTTAAAAAGAGTTTATTAAAGTTGAAATGACATTTTCCTCATTAAATATTTTAAATGATCGATCAAAATCATTTTATTTATATGATTACATATTTTGATGTTTACTATACCTTACTAAGGATATGATCTAAGGATTCCCTTCTTATTCATTATCTAATTGTTTTATGTTTATTATGGTCTAATGTTTATGAAACCCATTTCTCTTCCACGAGTTATACTGTGACAAAATTCTAATAAAAACTATTTATTTTTCTATAGGTTATGATACAATAATTATGAAACACGGTTCTTTTCCACAGGTTATATTATTATAATTTTTTATAAAATTCTATTAATTTCATGGGTTAGGATAAAATGAATGGTTTTAGATTTTCTAGCACATATATATATATATGTGTGTGTGTGTGTGTGTGTGTGAATGTATGTATGTATGTATGATCTTAATTATAGGACTTGTGGGACCTATATCAACCTCAGTTTCCTTGGGTAATGTTGGAAAAATAATGTGTAAATTTATTATGCGTGAACTAGATTACAAGTTCACAATGTTATGTGTGAAGCAGATTGCATGTTCACAATGTTACGTGAAAACATGATTACTTATTAAAAAATTTATTCATGGACCTGTCTTTCTTGTACATAATGTTATCTAGGGACCAGTATTTCATGTTCATAATGTTATACATAAACCTAGTTGTATGTCAATAAATTTATAATAGCGCCTAATTTCATGTCCTTAACATAATGAGTGAACCTATAACTATTTATTAATGTTAAAAATGTTATAAGATGATGTTTATTAAAAAAATATTTCTTTTTTAAATTTTATGATCTCATGGATCAAGATCATTGATTTCCTTATGATATATGCCTTATGAAATTACAATCTTTATTCCATGACTCAGTATTATGATATTTGATAAGAAGGTTATGGTTTTGAAATGTTATGATCATGTTATCGTACCCATATTCTCATGTTATGCTTATCTACTTCCTCTATTTAACCATATTAAGCATTTAATTTCACCCTTTCTTATGTTTCCTTTATTGAGATTATAAATAAATTTTTTAACTGGATTAATAAAGGGTAAGAACTTTATGGGATGCATCGACAATCTTTCTCAAATTAAGAAGATTATGTTCCATGTTTCTGAAGGCACTAATATATTATGGTCCTCAGTCATGTGTTTGTGTAATTTAATGAATATTTATCTAAAAAAAGTAATATCCATGTATTGTAATCCTAGGTTGCTATAAGAAATTTTTGCCACTAAAATCTTTGTAGAACAAAAATCATCATCAATGATTTTGTATCTTCCATTGTAGGAACCAGTTCTCCCCATGGGATAACTATCCCAGAAGAGGTGCATCCCCCTATAATACTCTTATATTGTATGATGAATAATATTTGGAAGACACACCTCCTTCATTTGAAGAAGGTGTCTCCAGCACTATTGATGAAGTAACCCAGGTGAACATCAGTACTAAGGAAGATCTGATACCAATAGTGATTAGTGTATCCATGTCTCCAGAGAAGTAGTAGAAATATATGGACTTTATAAAATTTAACTGTAATGTGTTCACATAGAGCTATGAAAATAATCCAAGGCTAGACCACAAGGTTTCTATTCTACATATTTTCTTCAACGTGAGTCATCACGTGTTTAATAATTCTCTTAAAAAAAGGCACCCCTCTAACAATGTTAAGTTCAAGGCTGAAGGGAACATGATTATTAATGAAATATTTTCTAGTGATGTCTAGTAACCCAGGTGTCTATCCAACATTATCCTGATTAGAAAGATTAATGGGAAGCTCTGATTCTTCGTTTACATGCGAGTCCTCAACCACCAATGTATTAGGGTGAATTTCCTCTTTCGGTGACAGAGTTATCCATTGATGCAACATATGGGTTCTAAGACCTCTCTTTCTAGGATGGATGCTATAGATATAATCAGTTATGGATGGTCCCAAATAATGAGGAGTCCACTAACATAAGGGTTCGCAAATGAACTTTCTATTATCAGTTGATGCATTTGTTCTTGAATAATGTTGTATCCACTTACCAGTGGTCCAAAAACCTCATATTTAATCCCATTCTTGAGACTTTGGTGGATGGTTACATGTATGATCTCATGGTAAAATACCAAACATGTTTGGACCATATCAAGGATCTTAATAAGGTGTTGGACTTCCTCTATTCCCAGCACTTGATGATGAACCCACTAAAGTGAACATTTGGGGTCACTTATGGAAACCTTTTCAACACATCCAAAAGATATTTAGGCAATGAGGATTATCTAGATAAAATCAATCCCATCAATGAAATGCCTCCATGAAATAATCTCTATGAATCGAAAGGCCTCCAAGGAAAATTCTCACACATGTGCTGATTTATAGAAAATATATATGGTAAGTGTAAGAATTAATATAGACTCAAGAGAAACAGTTTTATTTTCCAATTAGTTGGGGTATTCCACACCACCTTTGAGGATATCAAGAAGTACTTATTACATCCTATGGTTTTGACACCACCCATCTTAGGATATCATTTATTCATTTACGTGATCACTCTAAAACACTAACTTGGATCCCTCATAGATAATGAGAATAATGAGATTTGATAAAAAAACATCTATTATCTCATATGAATTCTTGTTAACAAGAAAATCAGATACTACTCCATTGAGATGATTTTCAAAAATAAAGAATTTTTAGTGTAGATGTTACATCTTTTTGAATAGAATCATAATATATAGTTGGTGTCTCAATTAGAATCAATAATTTACCTTCCCAATTTCCCGATGATTAAAGGTTGATTATAACTTTAGGATGTAATCCTCCAATAGATCAACATCTACTTTGTTGGACCGAATTTCATCAAATATCAGGCCTTGGAAGTCCTCCATGCTACACATATAGCCCTAAAAGAACTTCCCCTGGATGGTGATTTTCTACATAAATATATTCTTTTAGTGGGTCAGGTTTTACTATATTGGTAGATTTATGTTGATGGAACCTCAAAGAGCTAAACCGGTAAAAGGATCAACAACCCCAAGCTAAACACAGTAGGATTTGGGGGAATCTTTATCACTCCACCATAATTTTTCATGTTGTACTCATTCCTATTGTTAGAAGGATGATACAATAATGTGGAAGAGTACCATACCCTTATTACTACTCTTTATTTTTCCTTTGATATCGATGACATTATTTACATGTGAAGGGAGACTCTGAGATAGTCATTAAACAAATAAAGGGTGATTATTTTGTTAATAAATATGAGGTTGTACCCATTCTGGAATGCACCAATTAATGGGTAGTCAAATTACCTTCTCAGCCAAAGGTGACAAATGTTACTCGGTCAAACATTAGTGAAACCAATGCCTTGGTAGGCCTAGATGCATCTCTCGTAGAACCCAACCTGCATGACCTCGTCTTTCATGTGGAACATCTTAGAGTCATTGACCTCACCATTTAAGATAATGGAAAATAATTGGTATATAATTTGGTTTAAGGTGCCTCTAATTCATGACCCTCTGGTACCACATGGCCGAGATAAATACCGATTAGAAAATTCCCCTAATAGTGCATCTCTACTGTGGAATTCTACCATCAAACCTAGTTGAGAGTGGAAAAATTCCTCATCATGTTGCATATATTACCCTCTAGAGTGGTCTAAATCTTGAGAAAACCCTCTAAAATCATTTATTCAATGGAATTATCCTCCATTTAATCCATGGAGACGAGATACATTCAGTCATAAAATAATTACATTCAATTTATTATGGTTCCAATCAAGAAGGATTGAATATATCCCATAAAATTTAGAGGTTGGGTTACATCTACACCACCATAGTTCATGAATACATTTAGTTCTCTTAGAGGTATCATGCTTGTTAGATCAATGTTAATTTTTTTCATCAACCACTAAAACATCTCCACAACACCAAATATTCTTATACATTTTTAGTTTGGGAACTCGATGTTGTGGGGTCATACCAGCCAGTGATATCTCAAAATTTTTGGTTTATCTTGACCGTAACAGCTATTTATCGTAATTGGTAGAGTAGGTTCCCCTAAAAAAGTTAAAACCTGATATATGATTGTGTTTGTGAGATCACACTTCCTTCCTAGGTTTAAAGTACCTCAAAGAATTCCCACCAAAAAGGACAAAAATCCGGGCTATTGAGCTGTATAAATTTTATGCCAAGCACATCATTCAATCCCAACATATTTATCACTAACATTCCTAGAAAAATGGATAGATTTTGGCATTCAATAAATCCATATTTAACACCTTGTATAAAATAATGGGACTAAATAAAAAAATCCCGAGAATATTCCAACGCCCATTGTATGTATCAGGTGATAAGTTGATGTTCCACCAAGGGGACCCCACACTCTCTATCATATGGGAAAGATGTAGTTTTACCTATTGAGTTGTGTTTTTGTCACTCAAGATGGTTGTGTATGACTAGAAAACACTATATAGAATGTAATAAGTCCATATAGTTGATTTGGAATCCATAAAAAATAGGATTCATGCATTTGATAGCTTAGAATGTAACCATAATAGTACAAAGAGTGTGTTAAATAAGAAAAATCACCTCTGATCCTTCCACTAAGGTGACCTGGTATCATCTCTCCAAATTCCAATGACACCCAAAAAAATATACCGATGTTAGAGACTAAAAGGAAAGGGACATACATTATCCATAATATCTATTCAAATGGAGTATAATATTTAATCATTGTGGATAGAGGGTTTATCACACGTCCCACCAACACTAGGATTCTCAAGTATCACTTCACCTAAAAAGATATTTCCAAACTCTACGACCACAAAAAAGAGTTATAGTCTAAACTCTATGACCTTAAATTGGAATTTTTAGTTTGATCTATAGAAAATTGAAGGAGGATTATTGGTTAAAGCATTTGAAGTTAACCTATTTGTGTTTAAATGGTCTTAGATTTGTGACCTTAATATATTAACAGCCATAGTATGACTTGTACAACATTAAAATACAATTCCAAATGTCCTCTTCATAAGATTTTAAACTACAGTCTTGACCTATACTATAAACACAAGATTCCTCACAAACCAAATGTGAGATAAAAAGGGTTTGAGTCAAAATGGTGGCCCATTTCCTTAACACATGTCATTAAACTTTATACTCACCCCTTATTAATTTAGGATGACTTAAATCATATTTATGATATGATTCAATTCCCTCATCAAATAGTATATCCATGCAATTCTAGTGTTTGTCTCCAACAACGCTATGTCTCAGAACTATGTCTAGATTGATTCACATTATCATAAGATACATAATGACACTTAGATACCCTATCTTCAGAACAAGACACCTATTTATCATAAACCCTTTGGCCCTTTGGCCCCATTTATGGTCTAAGAATTACAACCCTAAATAATTTGATTTTTTTTAAAGGTATTTATGTGGAACATGGGAATGCATCACATTCCTTTCATGTTGGGTTTTACATTATTAATTATAAGAAAATATCTTAAAAAAAACACACTCCTAGTCCCAACATCACAAATTTAAACTGTTTTCCACATTCCCCTTGGTCTGAGCTCCATGTCCTTCAACTTCATAGCCAACATCATTTAGTACGACATATAAAATACAAAACATATGTCGCATACTCATTAGAGGGGATTTCCCTGCCTATTCATGGTATTTCTATTCTACCATAAAACATTTCCAATAGTTATATGTTGTTTTATTCTCATTCTAAAGGGATATGTAGTGAAACTTTGACCTCATGTATTTAGGCCCAACTGTGAACTCATCTAAATTCCACACATTACCAATGACATTATCACTCATAAATTCCCTTGGGCCTCTTATTTAGGTGAAATCCCAAAAAATATTCCTTCATCCACCAGTTGGTAAAGATGATATTATGACCCGACATGGGGAAGAAAATCAGCCATCTCAATATGTTATCCCTACACACATCTTCACCACATGACTCTACACTGTAAACTTACTCCGGATATAACTAGTATGTACCATATGATAAATATGGGATGAACAAAAACCACCATCCTCAACACATATCATTAAAGATTATCATTACATCATATAAATTCGAGATTCCCCATACCATAATTTTGATATTATTCAGTTTCTTTTCTAAGGAGGTCACTACCTTACCATCTTCAATATACTATCGTGTCGTATCACATAACTATGTATGGATTCACTACTATTACCATGGGATTCATAGTGATGCCTATACCTATTTTCTTTAGGCCTAGCCTCAACAACAACCTATTTCATAGACTGTAGATGGTCTTGACCTTATGACCTTAGGATTTGTGAAAAAATGATTCAGGATCGCTTTATGTAGTGTAGAGTATCCTCAACTCCTTTGATGTCTAGTTTTAACTCTTTTTCAACACCACATCATTCTCAATGTACCTACCTATGTTCATAGGTGTATGAACTTAATATCTGAGTATTTTTTTTTAAATTCAATCCCTAAACACTCTGAATATGGCCTCATTGGACACACCTTTTTATAGTTTTCTTCACCTTATTGTTTTAAAATTTCAATTCCAACTTCGTTTTTTTCATCACAACTACACTCATGGGGAGTTCCCATCCATTGTAGGTCTGTCACTACACGATGATCTATAACTAAATGTGGCTTGACTCCCATTCCCATGGGATATTTAGTTACATTTAGATCCCACATCCTTGGTCCAACCCCCCTCATCAACTCATTATAAGGTCCTTCTTCCCCCAATATCCAGACATCATCTTAAGTATGGTTTTTCAAGTATTACGTGGAATATGGTAACTTTGGTCCCCAATTCATGTAAATTTACCACTCCTTCATTCCACACAATAATTTTTAACACATCCAACCCCAAATGGTCCAATCTCCATGACCTTAAACTACATGATCCCCTATGACCAAAGCACTATGACTTTAAACTAGAAAGCCAAATTCATAGTTGTATGATTTTAAACTAAAAAGACTCACATCCTAAAAAATGAAGTTAAACAATATATTTACCCCATATAAAACAAGGATATCATATATGGTAACTATTAGATAAAAAAATTTCCTCACAACATGAAGTTAAATTGTATCCCTACACCATATAAAACCAACATACCTCATGTGACAATTATGGGATGACTAAACTAACATCCTTTGTGAAAAATGATAAACTATAGTCTTAGCCAATAAAAAACATATTATTTCACATAATATGAGATGGATCAATGTACTTACTCAATAGGAAAACCCCTTAACAGTTTTGGCTATGTGCCATGACATATTCCATAACTCTGTACGACTTGATTACAATTATCATGGGATATAAAGTGATGCTGAGATTTTATATCCTTGTTATATTCCTACCATAAACTCATTTTGGGGTTCCCCCTTTTGTATAAAGCCTGAACCTAACCTAACTATATGATTTTGCCTTATATTTGAGTGAATAAGGGAATAACTCCCAGTGAACATAACATTTGTATAGGTTATCCCCAACTTCTACTTGCACACCTCACACTTTTCTCAATTATGATAACAATGATCCTCCTGATTTGAATAGGATCCTTAATGGAAATGGTGCCTATCCATACTGGATCACCTACCATCCTAGGATCATTCCACAAAGGATAAATTTTACTATATGGTTGCACCCATGTTTTGAACTCATTCATTATTCCATCTCATATTTTTTCATCACATCCTTGATCAGCATAGGTGTTGAACCAAAATTTTACATATTGTCAATAGTTGTTACCCTCATCAGTCATTCCCCATTTTAATCCTAGCTTTGAAAGTTTCTATCTAACCTCATTGGATTTCTTTTCACTTTTCCCCATATTGTTCACTTCAAATGGAAGGATATATATACCCTTCCATATTTCTCACATAGATCATGGATCATTCATTCTAAGGGGTTGGGATGGAGTTATCTTCAAGAAAGGTTCTGATGAATGGGAGAACCTTATGGTCTGAGCTCTATAAACTTAACCTATAAGCCAATGTCAAATCATAAATACCTTAAACTTTGTAAAAGTTGTCTTAGATATGTTATAAATGACATTAAATGTCCTCTTTGGGCATTCATTCTTGTTGGATAGAATTTTTTCAAAGACATGTATATTCTTTTGAGACAGAAAACCAATGGTCCAGTATTATGACCCTAAACTATAAGAAATTGGCCCAAATTGTAAGACTATAAAATTTTAGCCCAATTATATGCATCGAGACATTAAACTGTGTGAATGAAATTCTGGGAATGTTTCATGTGGTTCTAGGTCTTTTTAATCCTGATTCACATTGGGTCACCTCCATTCATTTCAAAGAACACTCCCTTGGAATACACTCTCCTATGGTTCAATAATTATGACCCTAAACTTTTTTTAGTTTTCCCAAACTATATGACCTTAATCTAGGATCCTAGTCCAAGAAACATGACATTAAACACTGTGTAAGTTGTATGTTGGATGTTCTGTGTAGAAAAGCCTCCCAGACCCTTCATTCACATCAGGTTATATCTCCCCATATTCAACAAAAATCCCATTTAAGATAAAAACCTAATGGTCCAAGTAGCATGACCCTAAACTATGGGTGACATGCCCCAGCTTATTTTTCATGGTGCAGTGCCTCATATGAACAAAATTTCCATTGGTATTGAACACTTCGAAATCATAAGAACCATTTTTGGAATGAGTAACATCATGTTTAAGAATTATGAACATAAACCGCTTCAATCTCCATGTTCCATTAATGATGACCTTAAAACATGTTTCTTGGTCCAAAAATTATGACCATAAAATATTTTAAACTCCATGGTTCGAGAATTATGACCATTAAATATTTGAAACTTCTTCATCTGACTTTTGTGACCTTAAAGTTCCTAAGAAAAGATCCAAAATCATTTTTAGGTTGAAAACCTACAGGGGAACCTAAGAAATAGTTATAATCCCTCAATTAGGTCACTCACATGACATGTGAATATATAAGGAGACAAATAAAAATATGTATACATCATACAGGGACAAACTATAGACCCTGAAAAAATATGGTTTTTCTCACTGAAAAATAAATTTAGTAAATGTTTTGAGAGAAATCATAATATCCCTTCACTATAAGAGCCCATCTAGAGAGTAACATCATTTCGATGCCCTCATATTCTTATACAACCTTGGTTGGGTGAGTGTTATTTTCATTGATTCATACATACTGGTTGCAAGACATAATCTGTGTGGCTCAATGTCCCAATCACCCAATGTTAAACTGTGTGACACATCATCCTCTCCATATGATGTTAAATTTCATGTACCTAATCTTCATTTAATTATGTAAAACTATGAATCATATAATGATATCACATGAGAATCCATTTCCCCACCTCATTTCTAGTCACCTACTGCATCATTCATGTTCCTTGACCATTTCTTAGAATTTGACATGGAACTCCCCTTAGAAGATGTGTATGACCATTGTTCAGACCAATATACCAACCCTATGTGCTCAAAATCCATCGTGGAATAAATCCAATAATGTTTAAATCTGTTAAAAATTCCATTAGTTCATCCCCATGCACCTCATCTTCCTTGACATGGATCCCCATCGTCCTTCATGATTTAATGGGTCTCATTGATTGAATGGTTCCTATCTTGAATGGCTCACATACCATCATGGGTAGATTCCCTAAAAGGATTATGAAAACATTTTGGGAAAGGTCCTAAGTTTTGAACATGGTTAGAGGTTGACCCTAATTTTTTATGGATCCTTAACAAAACAATAATTTATTTTCTAATCAATCATGGTCATTAGTCACCCTCCATCATCATGCCACCACCTTTTTGTTCCAAATCAAGGGAATCTAGATTCAAACTCTTCATTATCCATTTTTTCTATTAGAATTCAATAAAAATAGAAATAAAACATCATGAACTAGTATATGTTTAGAAAAAAGTCAACTAATTAGAGAGTCTCATCCTACAACAAGAACTTCATCAATATGGAAACTCCGAGTGGTCGATAAACACGTTTAGACCCTCAATGGTCAACCCTTGTTTAGTTCACTCAAATAAATGAAAAATCATCTATATTTCATTATTTTATGAAACCAAACATGTATCATGAAATATTATGGATTAAATATTGTTTTTCATATAAATTTAAACAATATATATAAAAATGAAACTATTTTGAATCATACGAGAATTTAATAAAAAAACATCCAATGTTTGGGAGGACCATCCACATGTTAGAGACTCTGCTTTATTATAGGATATGGTAAAATTTACCTATGTTTCAGCCCTAATGACAAAGTGTTTTTTCTGAAAAAACATCTTTTGGGTATCATTCATAGTCTTCTCACTCGGTCAGATCATCACCCACATCCTTTTCTATTGGAAAAACATCTTTGGTCCTGATGCACACTTGATCTTTCTCAAACAGGAACTCAACAAAAAAATAAGATTCCTCAACTGCAATAGCCTCAACTTACCCCAACTGATACCTCAGTTGGCTGATGATATCTTCTTGGTATGTCATATATATTTCATTCTCTTGCACCTACCCTTCTAGAGGATTAATATCCTCTTCAACCATCTGGAGATCCTAAGTTCCACAAACCTTCTTCTAATTTTAGGTGATGTCAAAATCTTACCACTCGACACATACCTGATAAATGAGAATGTAAGATCTAGTGCATGAAGGCCTATGGAGTCCACCCCTCTAGTCCACAATATTATTAGCTAATGGAGAATATACCCAACCATTCTTGGGAGGTCATCCTTTGGTGTGTGAGTGATGATGTTCTTCATGATCCTCTGCGCCTCGTGTCAGACTAATCAATTCTCCTTAGAAACATTCAAGCTAGAATCCTATAATAATTTAGGTTTATCAGGCTCATGTGGAGGGAAATCCACAAAAGTATTAGTGGAAAGTTCATCCATAGTATGGTTCCTAGGAACAGTGAGCCCCATGTCTGGGGTAAACATATCTTTACTAAGCCCCTCATCTATAATTGTATCCTCAGTTACCTCTTGCAACACATCTAATGAATGATCAACCGTCACAACATCTTAGACCACCTCCGTTGGCGATACTATCTTGAATAACATTTTGAAGGAGTCATATATAATACTCACTAACAATAAACTCTTGAGATAGATATATCCATAATAGGATCCCCAATTACCTCATATATTGGAAGAATATCCACCTCCCCCATCGAGGGTTTAGCACAACCAACCACCACCTGTTACACTTCTATGGTAGGCTCATCCACCATAGCCTCATAGACCACCTTTTTTGAAGGAATGTCATCTTCCTCCACTTTTTTCATAGGATTAGGTTTCACCCTAGTTGGATGACTAAAAAATACTATTTTAACTACCATTTATAACATTAGGTAATCCAAGAATGGCTTATGAGAGGAAATACGTGAAAGTAAATTTAGAAAGGGTAAAGGGGTGTCAAAATAGTATAGATAGTCTATAATGTTATAGGGATTTATGGGAATTCACCATAAAAATGGTATTATATCCATATTCATTGTCTTTGTTGTAGGATAAACTTCGGCCGATGATTGGATGGCTATATCCTTGACATCATGAAGAGGCCATGCCCCCTCCCCTTCAAGGGTTGGGTCTCCCTTATTCTCAATTGAAGGTTCATCAAGAAACTACCCTAATCAAATCTCACTAATTTATACACATGTGATAAGGATTTAGGCCAAAATATTATAGTTTTGGTAGTGTCAATGAAACACAAGGTCAAAAGAGTTAACTGATCAATGGAAGGACCTTCATATCAAGGAGAGTCCATATAGGCATCTCTTTGTAGAGGCTCGTGCTATAACCCATATTGAAGTGGAATGGATGTATCTAGATAACATTATGAGATATTAGTAGAATATTTTATTCCTAGGAAATAACTTCACTTGCCTAGATAGGGGGTGCATAGTTCCCCAAAAGTTCACCATGTCCCTCAAATCCGTCAAATATTGCACTGCCTTGACACGTGGGGCGCGAGAGATTTCATTAGTGTGTCACAAACCTCTGAGGACTATCCCATAAGTTTTGAGGTTCTTACATATCCCATATATAGTGGTGAGTTCCCAATGGAATCACAAACTCTTCCATGTGTTAGGAATGACAACATCACTAGTAACATATGGGTGGCATACCCGCTTCCGCAGACATTCAATGTTTGACCTTGGGACTATCCTAGAGTTTCTACCTTTCTCCCCAATCCTCTTTCCCAAGTGTTTTGATCCTATTAAAAATCCCATACTTGATACTTATTTATGTGAATATACTAGAATTTATGGAACTACAATTACTTCTCCACCCATTGTGCCGACACAACCCTATGTAATTCTTTAATTGCGGCTCTTCCCCAACTTCATAGTTGTGGGACACTTCCTTCATTTGACCGAGTGGTTCACTTCCTCAAAAGTTACCTGAGATACATTATCTAAAATATCAATGCATAATCATGGTTGAGAGCATATATAGTAGTGGGTAGTGGTAACTCATTTTTTGCACTTCTTATCAAATAAACATGACCCATATTTGCCTAAGTACACATGGTTTCTATTAATTGAACACCCCCATGGAAATCATTAGAATCACGTCTTGGATGAATTATAATTGAATCATGAAATAATGTGGGGAACATGAAAAAAATTCACCTTTAAATACACCCTCTCCATCCGTACCCCTTCTTGAAATTCTAGATTTTATGACCACTAATTAATAGAATCCACTCCATCAGCCGTCACTATCCTTTCTAGAAGGGAGAATGGGTATAAAATAAAAATGTCTACTAACCCAATCCTCACCAACATGTTAACCAAGCCCAGAATGACTGACTGCCTCCCTTCATGGTTGAGGGTGGATATTCTAAAATTTCATACTGGGATGGGAGATAAGGTATGGATACCCGTATCCCCTCATGTGTGTAGCAAAGCAACTACACAGGAAGTGGAAGTTCCCAAACACATGGATATGAGTATATTTATAGATTATATGGAATTACAACATTTAATCCTTCTCCAAAATGAAGAAACTATGTTGATAAACAAACCCATCTCCAACACTATCTCCATTATGAATATGCACATCCTACATCAAAATCATCCACCCGCAAATTGGAATGATGATGAACACTACCATCTGAAGCATGGTAGCCTCAAGATTGACACTATATCCCCAAAACATATTGTATATTTTCACTATAATAATTATTTATGAATGATCCTTACCTATATGGAACACCCCTGGTAATTGATGTGTCCTACCTAGAAGTAGGTATGCTGGTACATTAAAAAATACTTTAACAACTACTTCAAAAATATGTATATCGTCAACAGTTTGTGTTTTCTTATCCCATGTACCAAGCCCAAAAAACAATTTCTATATATGAAAGCTACTCTTGGTCATCCCAAAAATTCTTAGTGGGGACCAATTCATTATTCATGGAACCATAGTGCAGGTGAAATGTGTTAGTTACTATTAACCACCTACTCAATATCTCACTAATGATATCCAGGTGGTAGAAGAAATGGAATTGTGAGGACAATGCTACCAAATAATGACCAACCTTACTTTTCTCAACCAAAATCGTGTATCAAGACTACCATTCTATGAATACCCAGAACCAATTATTTAGGAAATAACTGCCAAGGTGTAAGTTCTAGAACTTTATCCACCCTTTAATAGGGTTCCAAAATTCTTCCTTTTGAATCATCTCATGTGGATTGGGAGAGGAATACACAACCAATTCCTCTCATTGACATTATTTAGATGATTACATAGGGTGTGCATCATAAGAGATGAATTTTCCTTCAAGATATGGCATACAATGGCCCTATTCCACTAGTATAGTCCATGTGTGCTCTTAAAATTGTATGTGGGTTCATATCTATTAGAAATATGTATAATTACATTATCCCTCATCCTAAAACCATATAGAGATATCCACTTTCACAGTGGGTTCACTTATTGAGTCTCATTCAGTAGTGTAGTAAGTATGACATAATTTGATGCATTTCGGATGCTCTCTCCAATCACAAGGTTCCCAAAAATATCCTCTCAATGAGTTCATGAATCAATATCACCCTCAATGGACATTTTTTCATTAATTTAAAATTTTTAGAATCTGGTTCATGGATATTGGGTCACTGATGTTTTCATGCGATGGTTAGGTTCACAGAAAAATCATGTTTTCTGAAGACTACTCGCGGAACAAAAATTTGTATAAAATATATGTTTGGAAAGTAGTGAGGATTGAGATTAGAAAACAAATGAAAAGTTCTTGATTTTCATGAAAAGATATAATTTTTAAATGTTTTTATAATATATCATTGTCCCCTAGGGGACTCCCACCCCAATTTATAGGTGTACGATTAGACCGAGTTTCAGGAAAAGGTTTTTCCAATCTCTAATTTTTGGAATTTTTTCCATCAGAATCTAACCCTAATATCCCTCATTGGATCCCATTGTGAAGGTGGTGGGGGAATTTTTTATGCCAAATTAAACATGTCATGGGATGGGTCGAGGAATATATGACCAGATTCAAAATTATTTGGTCCAAAACATCCCAAAAATCCACTTATGTGTCTCAATCATGATGATCAAAATCGTCGAGAATGGATCTGGTTCATAGAGGTCCCCTACCATGTAGATCTGTGATGGTAACCTCTGTAAAATGTATGACTGATTTGAGGATCTTAATTCCCCCTAAGATTCAATACAATCATATCTTTTACTGTAACCTTCTCACAATGTAGCTCTTTTTTCTAAGAACCCCATGAGTTCCTTAAGCACATAATATTTCATGCAAGCCTCTAAATTTTTTGAAACTTATTCCCCTAAATCAACTTGACCTATAATTCCCCCCTATGATTTAATTTTCAGGGTGATAGATGAAAGTTTTCATATTTTAAGAAATATTTATATTCGTGAAACTTATAACATCTATGAGAGATATAGAAGATGGGTTTCCAAAGGTATCTATCATTCAAGAAACAACCTCCCATTGGGTTTTTATGAACCTCAACCCTTGGTATATATTCCTTTCATGAAGGTCCATGGATTTTGAATGATCTAAAATATTTATATTGATCTTCGAGATTTCAATATAATTATCCTTCATGAATCTAATCACATGGGAACCAAGACTTTACCCCGAGTCAAGGTCACCCTATTTTGAAAAACATGCTCATTCTCAAAATGCTAGACCTCTATAAGAACCCATTACTTCACAAAAAACTGATTAATTAAACCCAAACATTCACAAACCCCTTTTTTTGGACTCCCCATGGTTCCTCCTTTCATCCAATATCCTTTCAGGAAATTTGACTTCTGAGGTCCCCTATGATTATCCATAAACAGTCAACCACACCCCAAATTTTCATGTGTTTGGTACCCCAAACTTTACCTTTTTGTCATAATAATAGACACCATAATGACATTTTATCCTAAGAATATGTACTCTAACTTTAGGAATCTTGATTTAAACTCCTCTACAAGAGTTTCTATGCCCTTAACCTCCCTTAGGTGAATGATAATCAAACACATAAGGCCTAAGGGTGGTATCACCGATGTAAATAAAATACCATTGTTGTTAGAGATTACTTTTATGGGATTGTCCTCTCACAATGATATGGGCCCCCTAGCATGTAAGCCCCATAAATGTCTAAGTATCAATACATAAAATTTCATAGATCTACATCCTAGTCATATGACATTAAACTACATGAAAATGTCCTCAACACATGATATAAAACAATAGCCTTACCTTTTGTGATGAACATATGATTCCCCATGTACAATCATCATTATATTTCATCCCTCTCCTTATAGGGGATTCCACCCAATATCATGCACCATTAAGACCCCATTCATGGGATGCCACCCTTCTTCTAGAACCCCTAGGAAAATTCCATGTATAAGACCGACACCATCCCTCATTAACACTCATTCCTCAAAACAAGTGTCCTTGCAGCATCATGTATAATTGTATGGATTTTTCCCATCATAGGACCATAAACTTTATCATAAAAATACATAGGGTGTTATCCTTGTTTACTAATAGGGTATATAGGAAGCCTCCATGAGGTTCAATTCTAACAATCCATGTGTAAAATGTATTCCTTGGGGGACACAATCCACTATCCAGGTGTGAAGTATTCTGTATGGGGACACATTCCACCAAAATATACCAAGTGTGGTCATTATCACCCTAGATACATAATTAATAAACCCAAAATATCAATTCATGGAATGAAAACAATGTATAACCTATCCCTTGAAGATTTTAAATTGGTTCCCAACCAGTCCGCATAGGATGTTAAACCTACACCCAATCTGTCCTCGTATGTCATTAAAAATGTGTCCAAACTATACCGGCAAGACATTAAACCTCCTCCCAAAACTATCCTAGAATGATTTTAAAACTATTCAAAACCTATTTCCATAAGACGTTAAACTAGTTCCCAACCTATACCCAAAAGGTGTTATATCTTTACATTATATATCCCCACACAATATCAAACATATGTTGAAACTGTCCTCTCAAGATATTAAACCACCTCCCAAAAATATCTTGGTGGGATGTTAAACCTATTCCAACCCAATCCCCACCATAAATCAACCATTTTGCCAACCATTCCTCTCAATACATTAAACCAACACCAAACTTTTTCCTAAAATACATTAAACATGGGCCCAACCTATCCACATAGTATTTTAAACATGAGACCAACCATTCCCCATAAAATGATAAAACTCTACCTAATGTATCTATACTATATGTTAAACCTTAGACCAACCTGTCTATATATGATATAAAACCCATGGAGAACTTTTCACTTCATGATGTTATATTATCACCAAACTTATCTACACAAGGAGTTGATCCTACACCCAATATTGTAACTAGAAGATATTAAACCCAAGACCCATCTATCTCCACAAGACATTAAACTTTTTACCAATTCCAAAATTCCTACCCCATAAAATAAACATGGTATGCCTGAGGAAAAATTCATTGAAAGACACATGCCCCTAGTGCCAGCTACCTGATGGTCGACATGATATTCATTAGGTTCTATGCTTAATGTCAAAATACATGATCCAAAAACATTGGTACACAAATAGTTTTCCATTTTACAAAATCATGATTTCAGAAGCCTATATTTAGGAATTAATAAACAATCCTACCACAATTTATTTTAATACCCAACTTTATACCCCATTATATTCACACCCATGATATTTAGAATGTTATAAACCTGATTTCCCCTCTCAATAGCATTTCCATGGTATTTTCAATGTTCCAAGGATCTGTCCTCAAGCTTTAATAATCTAAAATGAAACGTAAGGGATTCTCTTCCTCTATTTTTTTTCAAGTACTTATTTTCTTGTAAGTATTATAATTTCTATTTTATTATGTTCTCATGCACTAATGATCATTACGTTTCTCTTTAAGTTTCATTATATCAAATATATACACCCATTTTCTCTCAATATTCTTATTAATTAAACCAATTTGTATACTCATTATGCTGCTAAAATCATTCAATGATTTGTCATGCCTCCATTTTCATAATAAGAATTCCCAACCATGTTTTATTTAAAGGGTATTAATAATGATGTAATTATGCCTCACTAAATGGGTATTACCATGTATGTAATTCACATTCCTTCTTAATGGGTTAGAAATGACAAAATGTACTTATCATTAAACACTTATATACTCAATTATTTTATATGAAATATGTTCTTTATCACCTATAGGTTATTAATTAAGATATTTATTATGATCAATGTGGGAAAATGAATTATGAAATATATAATATTTTTCCTGATATATCTCAAATGCATTGGGTAAAAAATTAATTAGTATATATGAAATGTTTTTTGATACCTTGATGTGTTTTACGACACTTTGGTATTGAACCATTGTGATATATATATATATATATATATGAATGCACCATTTTAATATTATATCAATATTTTAACATTATTTATCATATAATTAATATTATTATAGCATGTTAGTCTATTATTTATCTACGGTGATCTCTCATGTTCCATTTTATTTTTTATTCCTTTTTAAGCGATATGCATACACTTTTCAATTGATGTGTGTCCATAGTAAATCAAATTATATGAGGTAAACTTAGTTGTATTGATAATGTTTCCTTTAACTGATAATAAACAATTTTAATTTTTAGATTTTTAATACATACTTCGTGTGTTATTTATTTATTTTCCAAGAAATAATACCTCAAAGTTTCCTTCAACATTATTAATACAATATTTTATTATGGAATTATGTTAACAATAGTTAATTAAAATGTGGTATTCCTTATGGACCACTAATAAGATAAAAATATAACATTTCACTATCCATCATGAGAAAAATGTTCGATTATAATATTTTATTAATATCCATAATCTAGTATAAAGTTTTCATAAAATGTTTATTTAAGTGAACAAATCATTTCTATAGGAGAAGAAAAATAACATTAGAAATTAGGAAGATCCTTGAAAATTTAAAAATATATATTAAAAAAATAGTTTATAAAAAATGGGGAATTATAATTTCCTTTATAAACCATGAAAATTTATAGAGTTAGATATATAGAAAAAGGAAAATTTTTTGAAATTTGTATTCACATGGAAAATATTAAAAGATAATATATTAAACTTTGCTGAAAATTACCCATAAAGAAAACATTGAAATTTTAGTATACCTTCTAATGATATTGAAAGAATAAAATAATATTGATCAATTATTAAGGAAAAGAAAATGGAATTTAAAAATGAATCCAATGAATACAGTCATTGAAAAAGGATTTTTATAACAAAAAATAATATACATGGTTAGTTTTACTTAAAAGAAACAGTTCTGTTAAAATAAGAGACAAGGGAAAATACAATTTTAGGAGGCATGTAAAAGGAAATTAATAGAAAAAAAATATTATACAGGGTTTTATGAAGAATAATAATTCATTATATGGATAACCTTTCAAAAAATCTCTATTTAGAAAAAGATTAGAAAGAAAATCCTTACGGTTTGATTAACATTTCAATAAAAATCATTAAAAGTAGGATATTGATATTTATCTTAAAATACCATGAGAAAAATAAAATTCATGATATAAAATATCAAAAGGTTAGTGTATATAAGATATAAAAAACCATGGTGCACAAAACTATACAAGTCTCAAGTATTTGAAAATGAGATAATGAAACCCTTAAAACCACAACATCCTTTGAATCAAAGTCCATTTAAAGAGAGAACAAAATATATAATTTCAAATAAAATGGATTATATGAATATATTAAAATAAATAAATCTGGTGGTAATTAAAATATATCAAATATATCATGGTTAGAAATATGAAATTTGTCTTAAGAAATTTAATTTCTGATATTGAAACTGTTACCATCATTCTTAACTTATACAAAAACAGTTGAATATTGTATATATATATATATATATATATCAGAAATATATTTAAATATTTTAATCATATTTATAGACTTATATAAATGACATAGTTATGGTCTAATTCTATCATAGTTGGTTATCATATATTTCTAATATCATGTGTGATTAATCCGAATTATTTTGAAATAGTTTCATAATAGTGGTGTTGTTATTATTTATTCTCAAGATGTTTAACATTATATGGTAAAAAATGTATGATAATTGAAGTATTTTAATTATTTATATGTTTTAAATTTTATTCTAGGTAATTTTTTGATATAATCCATAATGATTAAGTCAACAAAGGGTATGTTTTGGTGACTTTTAATGAACAAATATTGGAATCCTAATAAATATGTTCAATATTTATGATACCATTGTTGAAAAAATTAAAATTATTATCTACTAATTTACATCGTATGTTATCATTAATTAAATACTCATATGCATCCTTAAAATTTTTTATATTATTGTTCAAATAGGTGGTTAGACCGATATAAACATGAACTCACTATCATTGATGGGTGTGTGTGGTTATGAAAGGTATTATTTTTTGAATAATATCATAATTAAAGAATCACGTTGATATTATCTAGTTTTTACAGTTTTAAACTATATTTTAATATACCTTTATAAATATTAAATATATAATATGAAAACTAAGAAACACTACTATGTGGAGGTGATAGTCAGCATGTACACATAGTTAACGTTTTTATTTCACAATGAATGAGATAGAATGAATATATATGATAAATTATCACATCATAATTATAATTTTTAAATATTAAATATATTAATTAATCAAATATTCCCTTGTTACCATAAAGTAGTTTTGGTGATGTAAAATGAAACACATCGCTTCAATGAGGTGTTAGTTTTCATGTATGCATGGTCGATGTTGTTTTTAGTGTATCAAAATGAATGAGTAATGGTTGATCTATTATCATAATAAATTATAGTATTTTAATAAAACTGATTTTATTATTTTATGGTGTCTATAATTCTATTTGAATTGGAATATTAAGAAGAAAATACTAAGGTTTAAGTAATACTCCCATTGAGAACTTGATATTTCTCTTGAAAATATCCTTGTAAATGGAAGACTTGGGTTAAATAATTAATAAAATTGGATTATGAAAATCATATATGATATTTTTAGTAGTAAAATTTCAGATTTTATGTATTAAATTCATTGGTATAGTTATATCATGAAGTGGGGTAAGTGATCCCCTTTTATAAGTGAATAGAAAATTAATTTTCAATGTATTCATTAAATGTCCTTAATGATATGTCACTATTCAAGAATCAAACTCTCCAAGTGTAAAATAATGGATGGTAGGAGGGTTGTATGATCTAAATCCCATCCAAAAACCTAAAGGATCATTTTTTAAATTATCTATTCCTTTTAGGCTTAGTGAAACTCCTTTTACCAGGTTTTTACTTTTACAACGGTAACATATTTTGTACGATGGTATTTAAGATCAATGAAAAATATTACAATTGAACATATTAATTATTTTTTTTAAATTTAATATTTCAAATATAAAAATAATTATATAATTTTTTATATATTTTATAAATGTAAATTTTAATACTTGTGCATTTAATATATAAATTTTTTAGCAAATTTTGATTTTATTAATAGAATTTATGTGTAGTATAAATTTACCAATTTTGTAGAATTTCGTGATAAATATTTGTTTATTATAAAAAATTAAATTTTATGAATCTTATAAATAAATAAATAATCAATCTTCACAATTAAAATTTTTAATTAAAATAAACATTCAATTTTTTAATTTTTTTTGAAAGAAATGTAAATTTTTTTTTAAAATGTTGAATATTGTTTTTATAGGATAATTTTTTTTAAAAAAAAAATATTATCCCTTAAAAACATATTTGATAAAGTAATTTTTTTTATAAAATTTAAGGCCTTATTATAAATTCTTAAAATATATAGTTTTGTTAATAACTGTTTTTTTAATTATAAACCTAAAAATTAATTATTTTTGTAAAGTCCAAAAAATTAATCCAAATATATTTTTTGGAAATATTCATTCAAAAATGAATTTCATTATACAAAATTGTCATTCCATAAATTATATATATATTTTTTAAATAAAATATATATTGAAATATAGTAGTTTTGTTTAATAAAAATTATCATGTTAAGATTTATGTTTTATTAATCTTATTTTTTAGGCATTTATGGTTGATTCCAATTTTTTATTTACTATAGGTTTTTTCTCATTATAATTTTCTTATGGAATATTTCATAGATCATTTTAGTTCTATGTTGTGTCTGAAATGATCTTTGAGACACCGAAAATATATAAGGATAAATAATTACTAATTACAAAAGTCGTTAAAAATCGACTTGAAACCAATGATGATCATTGAGGATAGAAAATATGTATATATTCATTAAAAACATAAAATAAATTTCATCAAGATCATTTAGAATATATAATAATAATAATAACATGAATAATATATATAGAAAAGTACTATCAATCAAGTAGCTTGAACCCATGTGGTATATAAGGATTACTAAGAAAAAACCATATGAATTTTTTTCCCAAAGATGATCTAGAAACAAAAAAATTATAAATATTATTAGATAAACCATTTTTCTATTTTTTAAAAACATTATGTATCTCATTTTGGTTAATGTATAAATATTTAAGGAGGGATACAAAACTTATTAGTAGAAAATACCTGTTAACAAGTATGTATTGAAAATAAAAATTTTAACTCCTTTTATAAGCCAACTTCTTAAAGGAAGGAACCTCATTGAGTTTAGGATTTTATAAACTATCATCACACCAAATTAGTGCATACACTATATAATAAAACATATGATTTATTTATAATAACAATTTGTTACTCTCTTCAAGATATATGAAACAAAAATGCATCATTGAAAATTATATATTAAAAACCATAGTTAATGAATAATAAAGTAAATTATGTACGTGAAATATCACAGATCATATATATATATATACAAATATATTCTTTTATAGTGTCTAACATCATAGATAATGGAAAAGATCATGTCATGGTCTATAATATAGTTATTTATGTACATAAAAATTTCAATTTGCCAAAAATAAATTATAGGTTATGGTCACTGGGATTTTTATATAAATCTATATTCTTGATCAATGTATCCAACTTTTATTGACATGGAAATAAGTAAACATTTCTCGCTTTTTTGATTAGCAAAACATTGGGTTAAATCATGTAAAATCCCTAAGTACACTATTTATGTATGTGCTTTCATTTGTGACTGTGCTTTTATATTATTGAATAAGAATGTAAAATCAATGAATGATAGTAAATTATGTACCATAATAATAAAAGGTTAATTTAAAAATATGATGTTTGGGATTAAATTTTTAAATTGGTTAAATGATAACTAGTGAGTTACATCTTGATATGCCTCCCCATTGTGTCCTAAAAAGTACATATGTACTATTAATTGAAATATTTTTATAATATATAAGTGTTTTGAAATAAATCAAATAATATTATAGTTGAAAATGATCATCTCATATTATAAAACATACAATAAGTGGTGAAATATAAATACAAGATTATATATTCTCCCTCCATTTTTTCCTAAAATACATCAATAATTTTTATTTGAAATAGTCCCTGAAATAATAAAATACATAATACAGAAAAACTCCATTTCACTAATTATGTTGTGTTAAACATAAAAATTTATATATATTTCAATAGTAAATCTACATCCACCAATCAAGAAATAGAGACTATTTCATCCATGATTATATCCACATCCACCCCATGAATGTATAACATCAGGAAATATGTATTTTAAATCTTAATTACGTGGAAGGTCGACAATCCTACTTCCTATAATTATAATATTTCACATTGGTCTTATATTTATAATATTGTAAATTTTTTAATTAAATCATTTAAAAAGAGATTAATTAAATTTTTTTATTGATCTCATGTGTGAGTTATGTATATTTTAACTAACATAATTAATAATATTCCATATCTATGTAATCCAAAAGATATACTAGCCATAGTTTTATGTAATGTTATGTTTTATTAATATAATTGAAAATTATTTACAATGTAAGATTACAATAAACAAGTGAATATATTTTCAATTATTATTGGAAATATCGTATGATATGTAGAATTAAAATCTCACTAAATAATCATTGTTGAATTTCTGTAGGAACAGAATTGTGGATGTTCACCAGGAAAATATGAATTCATGTGAATCATGTTCTATATAGAAAAACTCATAAAAATTTAAATCTACCATGAGAATAAATTAATGTTTAAAAAATATAGAAAATTTTCCAGTATATATCTAGTGGATGTTATATTAAAAATAAAAAATATATGATATATAAAAATAGTTGAACTTACATTATAACTCATCAAAACATTTATACTGGAAATTACTAGTGGAAGATAAATTATAAATTATAACTAACTAAAATATAGTATAGAGGATTACATATGATTTTAACAAAATATGTTCTATTAATGATCCATTAAACACCACTAATTAAACATTATATAATGTGTTCTAGTATAAATTTTACTATTTAGTTCTAATGGAATTCAAAACTACCCATTTTATTGGAACTTACTAGTGAAATTAACATTGGATCTCAATAGTAATGTTCAATTAATACTCATTATATTCCTATAGATCTCATAGGTTATCGGAATTCACCACTCAATGTTCCATTGTAAATAAATAATTTAAGTCCATTATAACTCAATGATATAATTAACTAGTTCGTGTTTTCTTCAAAAAATTAATAGTAAAGGTTATAGTCCCATTGAATTCCAACAAAATAAATTCCACTATTTAATGATAACCTAAAATGCAATATTAAATGTAATATTACAACTCATCAGTAAAACTTATATTAAAACTCATATCTTATTTAACTTGAAGTTACCACTAAAATTCACCAATCAATCATCTATTTAAAAATATCTGCTGAATGTTTTAATATAATTTCATTCACACTAGTATAAATTAATATTACATGCAAATATTTAAATCCACAGGTAAAATCATTCTAGATATCACATAAATATTTTATAATTTATAATCCTTAGTTAAAATTTAAATATATAATCATTATTATAACTTATAGAATAATGAAATTCCTTATGAAAAGTTACAATATAACCCACTTGGGATAATCATTGGAATATATCCTTTAAATTTACATTAAAGATCATGATTTTTCAACAATAACTCATTAGATTAAATTTAAATGGGCAACATATGGTAGAATATATAGTGAATATTTAAATAGAAAATCACCTATGGTAATTATATTCTTATGGAATTATTTTTGACTTGTACCACTAACTTATTAATGGATATTACATAATAACTCACCATTGAGACATACACTAAATATCAGATTTGAAACATCCATTAGAACATGAAAATTTTTTATTTGGAACACACTTATGGTTCTATAGAAACTCACCAATGTAACTTCCACTTGAAAAATATACAAGGATGATTTTCTTTAAATACCATTAAAACAATATTCTTAGTGTAAATTTTATGTAAAGTGTCTCCAAAATTATTTCATTATATTTTTCTAGTGGATGTTAGGCTAAAAAATCACTTCTAAAAATTCAAGTATAAACTCAATAGTATAAATTATTTGACCCACATTAAAATATAAACTAAACAATGAGGTGAATCCTAGTATATTAATTAAAAACCATTATATTTAATGGGGTTATTCTATCTGTTAGTTAAAAATATTCTATATTCTTATATGTTTATAAATGTAATAATGAACATGATATAAAAAAATTATCTGGTTTACCCACACCAAGTTATTTGTAATAAGTATATAATGACAATACATTAATATTATAAAATCACTAATTAAATTTTTTATAAATATGTTTAGAGTGGATTTAATATCCATATGAGTTTAAATCCTAAAATTATAAAAAATTTACTAATATCTTAACATATTATAAGGAACTTTTATTTACAAGTGATAAAGAATTGATTCATCAAACCTGAGATAATAATTGAAACATTTTTATTGGTGTACTATTCATCTTTATCTTTAGCATGCTGATAAAATGTATCCCTTTGTTCATCTTCTAGTTGATTAGGTTGGCGATTTTTGAACTCCCCCTATTATGGTTTCCCATAAAAATCCTCTCTCATTATTTTATTTTATCTTCACTCATCTTTTTTATTTAAATAAATCTCATATATCTTACCAATATTTTTTTTACTCATTGAAGAATAGTTAGTCAATGTTGACCAAATAAACATTAAATATTTTGAGAGACATCCACCTATTAAATTCCATATCTCTAAATTTTTTATTGGATATAAATATTTAATCTTGAAATAATATATTTCATTCCCTTTTGTGAATTCATGTACAATGACATGGTTAATTTAGCTGGATGTTGAATCTAAAAACCAGGACATCCAAATATTCAACCACATAGTTTCTAAATAGTTTCATTATTTCAAATTAAATATATGAAACAATCCATAGAGTAGTTTTATTCTATTTTATGAGTGGTTATATCTGGATAACTCTAGTATCATGATCTGATAAAGAAACTAGTTCTATGCTTATATCTATGAGAATAACCTCGTTTTTAATATAAATTTTTTAAAATAAAATCTTCTGAATGATATTCCCATGGATGTTCTTTTTTCCCTTGTCTCCACATAAATAAGAAAGACTGTCAAATGTTTGTGTTCAAAATTTCTTATAACTATTGTATTGACTTTCTCTCTTACTTATTTCCCTTCTATATAAATAAAACACCTCTTAACCAAAAATTTGATTCCACTTTATCACTTTATATATATATATATTAATACAAAATATTATCTAACTATATGATAATCCATGACAAGTTTTACAAATTTATTTATTTAACACTAAATCAGAGTGTCTCTAATAAATAACTAAAAAAATATATCGATTTTTAAACACCACTTGATTAACTATGATGTAATATACATAATAACGACGTAGTTTTTGATATTTACCAAATTTACTCTAAATTTGTTTTTGAAAGTATAAATGATTATTTATTAATATAAATATGTTTAAAGTTGGGGTATTTTTCTATATTTTCTAAAAAAATAAACTAAAAAATATTTCATTGTATTTTTGGAAATAATATTCCAATTTATATATATCAACATCCCTTTACCAACCTCTATAAATTTATAATTCTTAAAGCTATTTTCTAGATGATTCATATTTCATGAGATTCACATTTATAGAGTATTTAATAAAAAAAATTACCCACTCTAATACAATAGGAGACACTCACTTTGTAAGATATAATATTAAAATAAAATGGTTCATGAATTATAAATTTTTTGACCTCATTATTATGTTCAAAGTAACTCTCTATGACTTTAAATAATCCCTTAAACTCACAATTAAAGTATCATTATGACATATCACTTTTTTAAATCCTTTTAACTCAAAATTATATTATCCTTGTTACCTGTATACACATCTTGAGATTTTTTCCACTTAATGTCTCCCCATTTTTATTTTTCTACATGACATTATATCATCTCTTAAAGTTGTTTCTCCCACACTAGTACATATCTATACCTTATGATAAGTATTTAAGATATTTATGTACCTTTATAAGTAATCAAACATGTTAATTATCAATCAGTTTTAATAGATTTAATAAAACTAATTATAATGATTCTTAGAGGAACCACTTGTTATATTCCATTTGTTGGAATGATACAAATTAACATGTGATACTTCTAGGTAAACAAATTTATGGAATGGAAAAATATATACTATATTAAAGTACAACATAGTAAAAAATAATTTAGTTATTGGTAGTACCTCTATGATTCATCATGTTTATTGTGACTGTTTAACTCCAAGAGATAACAGGCTCTTCTCAAAAACATTATTCTGAAGTAACATTATCATTATATCAATAACATGATCATGGGAATACATATATTATAATTTAACCACTTATTTAAAAAATTTATTCATAATGAAGTAATATTTTATCTAAATTAATTTTCCTAAAAATTATGCATTAAAATTTTTCATAAATTATTAGATCATGAAATATCAAATTTAAAAGTGATCGGATAAAAAACCTCTTCACATATGTCTTCAATATTTTATTTCATCCACATGAATTTTGAATATGAAATGACTATGAATTAAACTATTTAGTTATTAATGAGATAAAATTTTCTTAGTATGTTGAAAATATATACATAATACTTCAAGATAGAATACATCTATGATATAAATTTTTTATCATTTACATAACCTAGATTTGCATTAATGAAGCAAAATATTTATTTCTCCATTTTTATCCTATAAACCAGTATAAAATCCACCGTTCCTTTGATATATACAAGTATTCCTTTCAATAATATAATGTTAATTTATTTGAGATTACTTTGGTAGCTTTCCACTTAAAATTCAATAAAAACTATTTTAAATTATTTCATTATTAGGTATTAAAGGATTATAATGATTTTCATATACTCTATAATTTTGACTAATATTACACATTTATATTTTGAAAAATTAATATTTTCTACAACTGATATCATCCTTGTATATTTATCCTATTTGAAAAAACATTTGAGTTCTTCCTTTCCATAATTATATTTTATAAATAAAATTATTTTTTCCTTCAGTGACTTGTAAACTGAAGAAAAATGATAACTATCTAAACATCAACATCTCAATATAATTATGAATAAATTAAATGAGATACTTTCGTATAATATTTTTCATGACTCAAAAGATATTTTAACTTATATATACAACTACAATGATTATTTTTTAGAGACCCTCTTTATGTAAATATTTTGATCAACTTCGCCTTTTGAAAATCAGGTATTTTTCAATCAATGAACTGGACTTGAAAATCAGGATCCCATTTGTTATTCCAACTGATAAAATTATTCCAACTTTCAAAAAAATCTCATATTTATTTATGTGAAATCCCTCGGGTTATTTGATTTTAAAATTTTCATTAAGGAAACTTTTATGAAAAATTGTATTTATATACATTAAGAATACTCTGATTCTTCTTTATATTTTTATAGCTAGGAATAATTGGATTATATGTCATCTTTAAATATGAGAAAAAATATCATCAACATCGATTACATAAATATTAGAGTATATAATCAACCTGATTTTTTCTTTGTTCTAAATCAACAATCATTATTTATTGAGTTTTTTTTCATAAAGCTTAGTGGTTTTCAATAAATGTTTTATCTCATAGACATGAAATAATATCTCATATGATTATTCAAAAAAAACTCAATATCCTAATTCTAATATTTAAATCACATACTATCCTAAACATATTCATAACAAATTATCATCTCTACCAGAGATAAGAGTGAAGAGTGGTGTGTAATAATTATCCATTAAGTTTTCAAGGGAGTAGTTTTGTCCCAACTGGTTCCTTTTTCATAGATATTAACTTTTTTATAGTTTCCTCAATGAATATTAACCAATATTATCACTATAATAATCAATATAATCATCTAAAGAATCTTTTTTATGGTGAACCCCCTAATTTTCTAACTTTAACGACACCTTGTTTATGATTTTCTGCATTATTTCTTTATAAAATCTTATATTTATAGGAAATAAAAACATCATCAGAATTAATAAATTTTATTAGAAATTTTTATATCATTAATATGATCTTATATTTTATGAAAATAAAAGATTAAAATGTTAGGTGGGTCTTCTATTTATTAAGAATGAGACAATTTCTCCAAAAAATTCTAAATTATTTAAAAGTAGCATACATTCCATGCCACATATTATATGGGTGTTCTCTTCATTGAGAAATAAAAAATCTTTTATTATAATATATATAATTTTCAATACTTCTTACTAATAAAAGATATCTATTAAGTATTTATCAGCAAAAATAATCTAATTCATGTTGTTTATCATATAGTTTCTCATTTCAATAAATTTATTTTATAGATGGGTTCTCACCATAAAAATGGATTTCTTATCTCGTGTTTCATGGTATAATATTATACTTTTCTATTTTCAAATATTATTCCATTATTGGTTTTGAATTATTTTAATTTTTATACCACACAATATACCTATCCAAATTCAAATATCTTGTTAGTAAAATTTAAAACATGGATTTTTTAGTGATCATAATCATCAATTTCATCATGATATAATGAATAATAATGAGTATATTATACCTCCTTCCAATAATAAATCTTATATTAACTTACATAAAAATATCCACATGAACCAATTCAAAAAATAATATTTAATTCCTTTCATTAAGCATGATTATATTCATAATAATCATTCCTTTTTAGAAAAATTCTCATGTTTGAAAATGATCATGTAATAGTGTGGGAATAGATATTTTGGTTTTATGATTTCTGATATATGTAATGTATATTTGGCCAATGTGGCTAAGATTTTGGTACCAAAATCTATTTTATCTACTCTAGAAAAACAATATTGTTATTATCCAATCAGTATTTATAGTTTCCATTTATTTATGTTTCCCATATAATGGTTATTTTTATCTCTTAATGGGCTATTTATAAATTTTAAAGCAGATAGTTTTGATTGAGACTCACATTTGAAACACATTTAGTAAATTTCTAATAATTCCATTAATCACCAAGATTTCCATATTTCTATGTTCTTTAACTTTAACATTTTATTTTCATGAGCCTATGATCTCAAATCCTTAATAGTTTATAAAATATAAAATACACTCATTCTCATGATTTATGTTTGAAAATATATTTTCTTTTTTTTCTCTTGTGGGAACAGTATCCACTCAAATTAATCTAAGAACTAGATTTATCACATTATATTAGAGTGATTTAATCCATCACATACCACTTAAACATCGTCCATATATGTTTCTTCATATCCATTAGTGGGATATATTCAATTTATTATCCCAAATATAAAAGATATTCCTTTTCTTGAGATGTAAAAAATCATTTTATAAAATTTATGTCTTTCTTGAAGAGTTATTATGATATTGATTTACATAAAGTATTATACCGTTAAGACCACATGTTTCATTCATTATATATAAATAAAATTATTTTTTCTAACATCCTAATCATAAAAAATAGGATCCTTAGTGGACATAATAAGGTTATTTTATTATTTTCCGTTAATAGTTTATTTTATTCATTGAAATGTTAACTTGATATTATATAAATATTTCATGAGATTCTATCCTTCCAAAAATAATAATACATAATTTGTGGTGAGTTATTATGTGCATTAATTTGTGGCATAATAACCCTTAGGGACTCATCTAAATAATTCTTCCTCATTTTAGTTTCAAATTACTTCCCCACTTAAACATTGTTATATTTTTTAGAATAAAACCCCCAAAACTATGTTTCCATTTTGTCTTTATAATCATTCTTATATGTGTTAATGAAATTTTTTTAATTATTCCCAATGATTCTACATAAAAATCATAACATTGGTATTATTAAAAATTCTCAATGTTATGTTGGGTGAAATCACATATTAGTAATCACAAATATTTTTCCTCATATCCATAATTTATCCTTAGAGAACCCAGAACTATTTACTATTATCCTTCATTACAAGTTCATGCATAAATGATTCATTATTTATCCTCCACTTTCTTTTTGATTTTAAAAATATTTTATAAATTATATTTAATATTATATTTGAACTTTTCTATATCAACATTCATATATTCTTTATATTCTAGTTTTTTTCATATAATATTTAATTAAAATTGAACTGTGTTTTATTTCAATGAAATTACTTTCCTAAAATAATTTTCTTTAGGAGAATCATAAAAATCCATTTTTAAGGTAAATAAATCCCTAAAAATTAGATATTTCTTATTCCTTATTTAATTACATTTTAGATTTATCAATAGTAGACACTCATTCATTTTAATTGAGATCCATGCAGTTATTGTTCTCTTTTACTTTTGGTTCCTTTGATCCATTTTCTTTTAGTGAGAGAGATTTATTCTTTTTTAAGAAATTATATTTTTTTTCTTATTTTTCTTTATATTAGTCAAAGATATATTTTTGGTTGATATTCTCCTCCTAATCTTGGATCTTATTTTACACTTTTTCAATGAGGTGCACAACCTTTCCACCACAAAATGTACAAATTTAAGATTTCATTTAGCTATTTACTCCCCACCCTTGAGATTTGAGGAAAGGAATGAAATCACATCATACACCAACTTAGCTATCTTATATAACTAAAATTTTTCCTTTTTAATAACATTGAAATAAAGTTATCTTGATGTTTTTTTATTTTTATATCATTATTATCCATCCCCATTTCATATATAATGAGAATTATATTGAACTCCTTAAATGATTTCCACATTGAGTATTATTAATCAATAACCAGATAATTAATATTTTAATTATTTGGAAACAATTTTATTATATTCATCATTTTAATCATGTATTCACACATTTATCTATTTCCACACCATTATTTCACAAGAATTTTTACCCGATTGTAGAATGAAATAATAATTTTCATTTGGAATATGGTAATGTTTTTGTATTTATTTCTAAAAACATAAATATTAAACATCATTAGAAATTATTCACATTTATAGATAATAATACATTTATTATACATAGGAATCAAACAGATATCTGATATCACCTATATTTGAATAGTGTTTGACAATAAGACCATAGAACATTGATTTCTTTTGTGGTGGAATTTAACTCTCCATTATCCTTTTTCAAGAGTGATTACTTTCTATAGGGAATCATATCTCAAGAATTGAAGTGATTCACCTATACATTCCATGTGATTATATTTATTATTGTATCTAATTATTCCAAATTTAATAGTATTACCAACAAATTTGGGATCTTCATTATGGTTTCCAATCTCCATGAAATTTTCATAATAGAAAAATCATATTTTTAAAATTAATCATTATCTCTAATATGAATTGTCAAACATAGTATTGAATATACCATAAGAGGGAGTGAATAGTGGTATAATAATTTAAAATCATCACTTTCATTTATTTTATACCATATCTTAGGCGAAACCCTTCTCTCTTACTATTTATTTATAAAATAAATAAAGAACACAAGACAAGAAATTATTCATGGGTAAATATTTCTAGGATATATACAAATAGTATAAATAATGATGTTTATATGTAATAAAATCACTAAATGAAACACTATGTAAAATATTTTGTATAATATTGAGTTTCCCTCTAGGTTTACAACCTTTATCTCTAGAAATTTTACTTTTATCTTCATAGCATATAACACACCATAAATTAAAAGTGAAATAGAAAATAATTATCATATAAAATATAAGAATTATAATATTATTTTATATGTACTATTGATATATATATTCATCATGTTTATAAACTCTATTTCATTATTACTCCTTTGAGATTTTATGTCGATGCATGTCAAACTCTCTTTATCATAATGTCACATAAAATATCCTCTGTTATTAATTTAATTGATATTCAATAATGTTATCCTTAAAAATTGATCACCAATATCCTACCAATATATTATATCACCCCTTGTTGAATAAAGTTTGTCTAATACCATCCAAATAGTTATAAAAAATTAATTAAATCCTTTAACAATACTTGTAACATCCATTCAATAGGGATCATGTCTTTTTTTAATAAAACAATTCTTATTTGTTGAATAAATTGTTCTACATGTTATAAAGAGATAACATTATCAAATTACATATTATATTAAGCTATAATTTTACAATATAAATTGATATATTACATGAAATAAAAATGAAACAAAATAAGTAAAATTATAACATGAATAACACCAAAAGTAAATAAAAATACCACAATATTGAAGTGTTCATCATTGAAATCTCCCATGAGAATCATGTTTCCAAGTGTAACATTTTAAATATTGAAAATAATTATAAATATAGTAGAAATATTTAGTATGAATGATTTTAGAGGAGTATAAATGGCTATAAATTGGAATGAGAATGGTAATATTATAGTTAAGTGTTCCTTGGTTATGTGGAAAGTAGTTATATAACCATTGAATATATATATTACCAATAAATATATTAAATTTTATATAATTGGAATTTAACTAAGGTATTAAAAAAATATTTTTTACATATAATTATGATATAATATATAATTATCAATTAAATTAATAATATAATTTATTTATTATAATAGCATGTATTACGAAAAAATGATTAATTTTATAAGTGATTCATTAAAAAAATTAAATTTATCGATTTTAATAAATTAATTTTTTAAAATATTATATATATATTTGATGAATCAAAATTCATTGAAATATAAATAATTTGTATACAATAAATATAAAAAATTTAACATTTATAAATATATTTTTATAATAATCATTATTTGTAATTTAATCATTTTTATATTAAAATATATTTTTTATCACTATTAAAAATTTAATTTATTAAAATTTATTTATTATTCGAAAATATATTGTTGTAATTTTTTAATTAGGTTAATTTTTTTTTCAAAAAAGTAGTCTCCAAGGTAAAAAGTGATCCATGAAATTAAAGTGTAAGATAAAATAAGAAGTTAAAATAAATATTAAAGATATAAAATTACTCTAAAACATATCAAAAAAATGGTGTGATTAGGATATTAATTTCTTATATCCATTGTTTCTAATTTTATTGAAAAATTAATTCATATATATTATTTATTGGAAATTTTGAAAAATAATACTCAAACTCAACTATAAATGTATCCTTTATCTATCCATTCAAAAACACACCTTGTATTTAGTTTTCACATGAATACCTTTCCATATTATATCCCTAAAAACCCATTCTCATGTTTACAAAATACTAGTATCAAAAAATATCTAACACCTCAACCTAAGAAGCCTAGAGTCGGTGCATTATTTTATTACATAAACATGATTACAAGGAATAAAATACAAATGTACCTATTAGTTTAGAAATATTGGAAGGAAATATTTCATACATGATACACATAATAAAAAGGAAAACAAGTAAAAAATGATACATAATAAAAATAAAAATAAACTACATCCATGAAAGTTTATTCAATGTTATATTCTTCATAACCAAGGGAAAGTAACATAATAAGGGAAAGATCAAATGCTCCGTAAGGGTAAGTGAAGTGGAAGAAATAATGAATCAATGGAAATTAACAAAAATGGATGGGTAGATAACTATTAACACATTCCATTCAAAGAACTAGATAAGGGAAATTCAATATTTCAAGGTAAAAAAATAAAACACATACCATTTAATCAATGAAATGAAAATTAAATGTATCCATAGATATGTTTATGAAAAATCTCATGGATGAATAATAATTGAAACTAATGGAAGTAAATTCTTAATTATTGGAATCCATGTTTATTAGGTACATGGAACCATTATCTTCAAGACCTTTCATATGAAGGTTTAGCAATCGAGTAAAACCCATATATTTTGGCCAACTATTTCATCTAATGAGACTATCGATGCATTGAGGGGATATCTATAACTGGGGCCCACTCTTATCATACCTATACAATGAAATCCTCATATTTAATAATAAATTTAAATAATTAGAAATATGAATTATCACATGTTTATATTTAATGATGGATATAAATGTATCAATTATTCCCTAGTTAATAAAATAACTGTCAAAGTAAACACTGAATGTAAAATGATTTATGGTTTAGGAAATAATAATTTACATTGTTTCAAAATATAGATATTTTATGAAATTTATAAGGAAAATTTATTACCAAAAAGTTATTTTTTCATGATAATTTTAACAATCACAAAAGGATGTGATATTTTATTGACAATCATTAAGAACATTCTTGAAAAAAATATTTAAACAATAAAAAGTGTCCCATAACACTTTGAAATATTTAAATAATAGTACTAATGAAGGATTATAAAAAAACATAGATTATAATTATATTTTTTAAAATTCATTATATTACATGATAAATAACATTATAAACACTATATAAAATATAATTGTTGCATAACAACAAATAAATCTCAATGGAATGTAAATTGAGATTAAATAACTTACCATAACATTCCTTTTTTCGTGTGACCTTTATACTCATGTATTTTTTTAGAATATTATAAAATAACCATACACATGATTATAATATTATATAAAAACTTATTATAATATATTTTAACTTGTTTTTTAATAATCTTTCATTATTTTTACTATTACGGGTATTAATAGCCTAGTTTTCTCAAGCTTTTTTGGCTCGTTATTGGTTTTTCATATTTCATTGATCATGATTTCATCATGTAAAAATATAAACCATGATTTAATTATGATATATATATTCAGTGAATATTTATTTATAATATTCCATAATAATAGGGGATAATAAATGAAGTGCAATGTTCTTGGAGAGAGTAGGCCATACATACAGATGAATGCTGCATTCATTTCTTTATTGTATTAAAAGAATTAAAAATTAATGAAAATATGTATATTATGATACTAGTTTCATGTATATGTTATATATGTTATAATGTTTTATTAAAACCATCCTTTATACATTCCATTTATAGCGTTAATGAGTAATATCTTTTTGAGGAGGCGGTAGTCCACACATCAACAAGCGATATTATCATATTTAAAAAAATGAAAAGTTTATAGGTATGTGTTATAAATGAATTAAATAAGAATAAATACATAATAAATTATATATATATATATCATATATAAACATATTTCCCATCATAATACCTCCATGAAAGGCGGTAATGAAAAAATGAACAGTCATTGTTTCATGAGGCGGTAGTTTTTCATGCATGTAAATAATATATTATTTACAAATTAGATGGATTTGAATTTATTTTTAGGTATAAAACATATATTAAAAACATATTATTATATTAAGGATGATTTTTTTGTTATACAATAATATAATAAAGATATTTTTTGTGGTGGAGAATGGAAGTAAAACTAAAGATCTTGAGGAAAGATGTGAACTCTTAATCTCGTAACTTCTTTTGGTTTGTACCAAAAGACTTCAATAGATAGGTTTAATACCAATGGGAGGCATCATGGATGATTTTAGTTATTTTTAGGAGATATTTGGGTTGATATTGGTCGAGAAAAAGTAGCTTGAGAGGTATGGGAAAGTGGGAGGAGAGGAGGCCTTTTAATATTGGAGTGAAACTCTTGTAAATTTTGGGAAAGGAAATTACACTCACGTTTCTACCAAGTAAATTGTCCTCTAAAAGGATCCAATATGGAAAAAATTGACCTCAGAAAATATTTTAGGTAAATTGGTCTCTTAATATTAATGTTTAGTCACCTATTAAGCTTAAGTTTAATATAATCATTCTAATTAATATTAATTACTTTCACAATACTTTTTGGTCAAAAACTAAGTTAAAATTATTATACATTATAAATTATTATGATACAAAATATTAAACCCATTTTTAAAAATTCAGATAACATATTTCATACAAATAAATCTAAATTTAATTTTGTAGATGGGACAAAAATGCATATTTTTAAGGTAAAAACATCCAAAAGATTGCAATGTTTTTATAATCAATTTCAATGAGAAATCTATTCCAATAAACTAAATAGAATTAATTTATAAAAATATGATCTAAATAAACTTTAAAACAAATTTTGAAATAAAATTTATCCTTATAAATAAATTATATTAAAAATCATTTTAGAAACAAGATTTAGTATATTTCACTATTCATTAAAAAATGAAAATTCATAGGAAAATATAAACAATTCATAATAACCTAATTTTTATGTCTATAATTAAATTATGAATTTAATTTAGACATATATGATCTATAAAATATTCCAAAATTGTATTTAATATATTTTCCACATTAAAATAGGTAAAATTACCTTTATAAAAATATAGAATTTTTTGTGTAATATTGGGTTTGTTCTTATCCAATGATTTTCAAATCTACTAGATGAATATAAAAATTATATTATTGATTAATATATATATATATATTTATATATTACATTAATATCACTCAATAATTGTATTTAATTTAATTCATTAGGATAAAACGTTTTGTGATCATAAAAATGGATTTTTATAAAAATATTCCCTTTATATTCAATAAGTTATTATATTAATTTTTAGTTAATTTGAAACCAATAAATTCATTTTATATTTGTGTAAACCATAGATTTTAATAATTTATTTACTCATATTCAAAATCTCTTATTTAACTGCTATGTTATATCTTATTATAATCATATTTTATTAATATATTATTGTTATATGAAACTTTGCCTTGCATGAAACAGAAGTCGTTGATGAAACTCGTTATTTCTTGTAACATAATATAACTCGTTGTTTCATACATTAATTTATATAAAATATTTTTAATTTATTTAAAATAGTAAATATATTATAAATTCTCAGGATGTTATATCCCTTTACACACTTGGTGTTTCATGTCATATGTGCTATTGAATATAATATTCTTACTATAAAATTTCGTGGTGTTATAGTATCTCATACTTAATTAAATTATTCCATCACAATTTATATTTTATCTTAGTAATATATTGTTTGATATTTATATGTCGATATCCCACATCCGGAGAATTTTTCGTAAAAAATCCTCTAGAAAAGAGAGAATGGAAAGTGAAAAGTTCACATGAAATAACATATTAAGAGGTCTCTAAGTAGGGGAAATTAGTGGAATGTAGAGACACTTACTTGGGGGAATAGTTTAAATATTTATAGGGATAAATTTAGGTCAAAAATGAGAAACAATTAAATGATCAATAGATATTTTAGGGCCTTGAAGAAATAAATATTGGTTGATTTTGAAGACAATCAGTTCTAGAAAAATTAATTTATCGGGACAAATTTTTGTTTTAAAACTCTTTTGATGAATTCATTCACTCTCTAAGAATATATGTTAATATATTTTTCTGTAAACATAATATTTTCTTTGATTATTCCTTGAACTATTTCTACTTCATATCTTATCATTGAATGCATTATATGGTGAAGTAATACATTAAACTCTATAATCTCATCCAAAGATCAACTTAACAATTTTATAAATGTTAAAATGTCCTAAAAGAGTGTGATATAACACTTTGGAATGAATGTATATTAATTTCCATAATGTAATTATCATTAGCCTTTAATCATTATGAAGTATCTCTTTAATAATCATATATTGAACTTGTTAATAACATTATCATGTATTCTCTTGAGATATGGTAATAACATGAATTTACATAAAACCATATTGGGAACATTCAATATTCCTTATTCCATAAGCATTAAACTTGTTACTGGATATATTCCACAATTCCAAATGTTTTTTTAACTCCATATGATATTATAGACCACATGTTGCAAAGTCATTGATCACTTCCCTAGTAGTTAGAACTTATCCAAATAAGTCATTTCTCCTTAATTATACTAACATCAATAACATATTAAGTTTTTTTTCACTCAACCATGTGTTTTACAAAAACAATACTTTATATAGAATAACTTTTCTAGGTACCATTCAACATATAAACTCATATCCTTAATTAAAAAGTACTCAAGTACAATCCTTACATATTTCATAAAACATATGATGATAAAATCATAAACAAAATAATTTTACAACATATTTATTATATTAAAATACATAATTACATTAATCATTCCACTTCATTTGTGTCAATATAATATTCTTGACCTTGATCCCTTATCTTATTCAGAGGTATACTCTTTTTGTGTTTGATGAATTATTTTTAGTAGTGGACCATATCATTATATTTGTAACACTGAATAATAGACTATTTATTCTTCCCTTTTCATTCTTTTTCTTGTTGTCACTTTTCTCTACACATATGCAAATTTCCCATTACTTACAAGCATTTCCCAGGGCGATTCTTTCCAAAGTTCTCACACAATGTAAATTTATCAAACTTATTATTCTTATTTGATGCATAACCTTTTTCTTGGTCCTTATAAGACCTATTATTCTCTTGGATTCCTTTGAATGTATAGGATCTTGAGAATTCATTCTTTATCAAAATGGAATAAAAAACTATATCTTCATATGATGAATATTTTTTGAGAAACTAGTGCCCTTCATGGATTTGGATTAATAACCTAGAATATGTGTTCGATATTACACTCCATGTAATGTATATAATTGGTAGCTTACTTAGAAAACCATATAAAGGTAGATTTATAACCTATAAAACATTCATCTTTATTTTTCTATAAGATATGGAAATTACTCTTCATCTTTATTTATTGATAAATAGGTAATTATTTATTGAATAATTTAACCTGTAAAGTTCTCTATTCCATGAGTTCTATTTCTTCTCCCTCCATAATATTCTTGATCAAGGACCACCATTGATTAGTATCACTTTGGAGAAAATACAATGAAATTGTAACCTTTTCCATTTTACTAAATCAACATTCTATGAATATATTATACAAATACTTAATCCATTAATCATCTACAATTAGATTAGTAGTCCTACTAAAAAATTTGGTTATCTATTTCCCAAAATGATCCAACATTGAATACTCTTTCTATGGAAGATGTTACTTCATTTGAGAAAGATTATTTTTCATAAACCAGTTATATTTCTCAAATATTTCCATAAATTTCTATATTCTAATAAAAATGATATTATTATTATTATAAAGTCAATCTATACATTTTAAATGACTCCTAACAGAATTCTTCCATCCAAGTTCCATTTCTAAAAAATGGAATATACTGAATTAGCTCATAAATTACAATCTTTTTATAATGATAAATATATTATATCAGATAGCATAACTTTATTCATCATGAATCCAAGAATCATAAACATTTTTTTGTGACATGTTTACTTTTAAATATTTTATAATGGTTTTTAATGAAAATGAGAACTGTCATAAATGTATCATTTGGGAGTGTCAGAATAGGTGCACAGTAAGGCATATTTTTATGTACTAGGTTATGCTGATTCAAAAACAACACATCATTTTAGAGTTGTTTCTCATATGGAAATTTGTTCCCGAACCACATCCACTTGTAGTATCTAGACTACGATATATTATTAGGAATACCAACATAATCTATACCTTATCAAAATTATCATATTTTCTTCATTACTTATCCTCAAATTATATATTAGGGATATGTTTCTTACTATTGTTTTTTAAAATATAGTTTCTGATTTTATTAACAAACATAATTTTATAATAACTCCAATGCCTCAACCCCAGAATCTCGGAGCTGGTGTATTCTTTTATTATATTAGCATGATTACATGGAATCAAATCCTAAAGGATCAATAAATTAAGTAGTTTTGGAATTAAAAACTAAATACATGATACCCATAAGACATTAGAAAAATATAATAAAACATGATACACAAGAAAAAGAAATAAAATCCATCCTTGATATCCTATTCAAATATTTCTTCTTCATGACCTAGGGAATGTAAATAAAATAAGTGTGAGTGGAAATGCTTAGTAAGGTAAAGTAAAGAGGAATAAATAATTAATAAATGTAAATAAACCAATATGGAAAGGTAGATAAATTTTAACACTCTACATTCATATAACTATACAAAGAAAAATCAATTTTTCAAGGTAAGAAATAGAAAAATATTTTATTTAATCAATTAATTAAAAATTAAATATATCCTTAGATATGTTGACGCAAAATCTCATGGATGGATAATTAATGAAACTAAATAAGGTAAATAAAAAATTATTGGACACCATGTTTCCTAGGTACATGGAACCATTACCCTCAATACCCTTAATAAGATAGTTTAACTATTGAGAGAACCCATCTATTTTGGCCAACTATTTTGTCCTACGAGACTACTGATGCCTCAAGAGACTATCTATAACTAGGCCCCAACCATATCATACCTATCCAAATAATTCCTTATATATAATTACAAATAGTATTCCTTATCAGATAATCCTTATTTAATAAAGGATACATATTTATAAATTGTTCCCTAGTTAATAAAATAATTGTGAAAGTAAGCATCATATGTAAAATGATATGTGGTTTAGGAAATAATAATAACCATCATATGAAAATATAGATATTAAAGTAAATTTATAAGGAATTTTTTTTACCAAAAACTGATTATTTCAAGGTAAAAATAACAATCAAAAAAGGAAGTGACATTAAAAATATAATCATTAATAATTTTCTTGAGGAAAATAATATTTAAAAAATCCAAAGTGTCCCATACCACTTTGAAAATTTTAAATAATAACCCCCAAGAAGGAATAAAATAAACCATATAGTATAATGAGATTAAGAATATTCATCATATAATATGAAAAATGGATGTATAAACCCCATATAATGTAGAATTCGTGCGTGAAAAAAATAAGACTCAATGGAATATAAATTGAGACGAAATCTCTTACCTTAACCATCCTTTTATTGTGTAATATTTATCAAACTATATAGTGATTTAAAACAAGTTATTAAATTATTAAATAAACATAATAATGTTTATTATTTCCTATGTCAACTTATTATAATATCTTATAACCCTTTTGTTAACAACCATTCATTATTTTCACTATTTCTGGTGTTAATTTCTTTGTTTATCAAGTATTATTTTTATTGTTATTTGTTTTTCATATTACATAGATCATGATTTAAACATATACAAAATTTAAAAAATTATTTAAATATCATATATATTAAGTAAATATTTATTTCTAATAGTCTATAATATTTGGAGATAAAAAATTGAGTGTACCATTCATAGATATGGTAGGATGTATGCACGCATGAACGCTACAATCATTTCATTGTTTCATTCAAAGAATTAAAACTAAATGATATATATATATATATTATAATTATAGTATCATATATTTTTCATATATGATAAATATATTATTTAAATTAATCCTTTATACATTCCATATATAGCGTGAACAAGTTATGTCGCTTTGAGGAGGCGCTAGTGCACACTACCACAAGTAATGTTGTCATATTTACACAAAATGGAAAGTATAGAGGTATGTGTTATAAAATAATTATAGAAAAATAAATACATAATAAATATAATATATATATATATATAAATCATATATAAACATAGTATCAATCATAATTCCCACCATGAGTGGTGGTAAAAAAATGAACAATCATTGTTTCGTGAGGAAGTAGTTCGCCGTACACATAAATAGTTTCCTCATTAGATATTAGATGTAAGTGTGTGTATGTATAGGTATAAATATTAGAAACAAATTTTATCATTTAGAGGATAATAGTTTTGTTATATTATAATATAATAAGTATATCTGAGGAGGTTTATAATGGAAATGATACTAAATATCTCGATGAAAGATGTTTCATCTTAATCGGGTAACTTCCTTTGGTTTGTACCAAAAATGATTCCTTGGATTAATTTATACCTAGGTTTAGGAATCTAGGATGAGGTTAGGTATGTTTAATAGATTTTTTATAATATATTGGTTGATCAAAAGTGGCTTTATAGGTGTGATGAAGTAGAAGGAATAGAGGACATTTTTTAGTGGAGGAGGAGTGGCACTCTCATAAATGTTTTAAAAGGGAATTAAACCCTACGTTTTCCAAAAGAATTTGGCTCCCATAATTGTCCAAATTTTGATAAAATGGATTATAGGGTCAAAATAAGGATGTAAAAGTTATCTTGGGTAGGTTTATAGGTCATTTGGGCTCTTAAGACTACGGTTTAGTCCCTTATTAAGCTTAATTCTACCTTAATCATTTTAATTAATATTGAATACTTTCACTAGTATTTCGAGTCAAAAACTAATTTTATATTATTATATAATATATATTTTTTATGATTCCAAATATGGAATCAATTTTTATCAATTACAATAATAGAAGTTTAAAAAATTAATTTAAATTTAATCATACAGATAGGAAAACAATGCTAGTTTTTATGGTAAAAACATCCAATAATTTTCTATGTTTTTATAGTCAATTCAAAGTGGAATTGATTATAATTTCCAAAATTGGATTAATTAATAGAAATATTATATAATTAAAAATTGAAAAAAACTAAAATCCAAATTAATGATATAAATAAAATAGATGAAAAAGCGGTTTTGACTAAAAATTTTGTATTTTTCAATATTCATTAAAAAATAACCTTCACGGAAAAATAATAAAAAAATCACCCAAACCTATTTTATAGTTTTATATTTCAAAATTGACGTTTATTTTGACATAAAGGAATTATCTATGGGTAAAATGGTATTTAAAATAGGTTCACCATTAAAAGGTGGAAAAACTACCATTGTAAAAATATAGGATTTTTGTGTAATATTGTGTTTGTTCTTATCTTATGATTATGAAATATATTATATGAATATAAAAAATTGATTAAATATATAAAATATATATTACATCAATATCGTTGGATAATTTTAATTAATTTAATTTATTAAGATAAAACACTTTTATAAATAGAAAAATATTTTTTTATAAAAATATTTCCTTCATATTCAATTTGTTCTTATATTCATTTATAGTGAATTTGTAACAAATGAATTAATTTATATTTTTGTACAAAATATATTTTCAAACGATATTCAATCCTATTCATAACATAATATTTATAATATAGGTTATATTTTATTATAATAATATTTTTGTGACATATTATTGTTCGGTGAAACTCAGCCTTGCCCATAATGAAAGTTATTGAAGAAACTCATTATTTTGTATAACATATTCTCACACATTATTCTGTACATTGAATAATATAAAATATTTTGAATTTATTTAAAATAGTAAACAAATTATAAATTCTTAGGATATTACATTCCATTAAGCGCCTGGTGTTTCGTGACATACACATTATCGAATACAATATTCTTACCCTATAATTTCAATGTGTTTCAAAATATACTCAAATTTTTAAAAACAAAAGACAAATAAAAATAAGGTAATAGTTTATTTTACTACATAAAAACAACTATAATTTAAATTATTTATTGGTTCTAACACTAACCCTAATTAAATATTACATTCCCCTAATATATCATCTAACTATTATATTTGTCATTCTGTAAATATTATTTGATGATAAAATATGTTCATACACATCAATTTAATTATGGCATGTACTTATATGTATAAATTTAACTAATTCTATGAATGATGATATAATATTTTCATTACTAATAATTATAAAAATGTAAAGTATAGAGATATAAGTTATAAAGATGAATTTAATTAACCTTTTAAATTATATAAATTTAATATATATATATATATATAGATATATATATAAGTATATTTTACAACACCAAGTATTCTTTTGATTGTTTAAATAATTAAAAATGGAGAAATAATTAACCAATTTATATCAGCCAATAATGTAATATATATAAAATAATAATGCGACTATAAATATTTATAAAATAAATAAATATCAATTTTTTACAACTTTTAGGTGTTTAACATATGATATTAGGTTTAAGACACAAATATTTATATTGAAGAAGTCATAGGGGAAACTGAATAATTATCACCTGATAAGTAATGTTCACAATGTATGATTATTTAAATAGAAATAGAAACTAGAAAATAATGATATTATATAAAATATATAAAATAAGGTTATACTATATCTAAATTATAATCCTTATATGATTATATAAGTAGTTATAACATTTTTGAGATAGAGAAAAACCATGGTTAGAATTTTCATATATCAATCTTCTTTATTTGAGTTGCACACTTTCTTCTTGATCGTAATTTTTCAAAGTTTGTAATATTAAACCCATTTTTTATTTCATATTATATTTAATCTTTTTATAAAATATATATTCCCTTATCATTAATTCCATTATGGTCGTTTTTTCTTCTTATAATATTACGGTGAAAATGATAATCTACGCTCACTATTTCGGATATTTTTCTTTCATGTACGTATTATTTTTTATAAAAAAGCTATATGTTTATTATTTTTAATTTTAAATATGAAATTTATTATTTACCATTCATATTTATATTTTTTCTATTCAAACATAAATTTTAAATATCCTTTTTTTATGTGGGTTACATTAACCTGTTAAAAATTAGTTTTTTTATTATCATATCATTTTATACTTTATCTTCATATTTATTCTAATTTAAAATTATTTATTTTCATGGTTCCATTATTAGAATGTTTATTTTTATAATAGTTTTTTAAAATAGTTTTTTTCACCATTTTAAGATGTTTGTGAATGTTAAATTTATCTATATTTTTAATGGTAATGAAACTAATTTCATGATTTCCCTTTATTTTTTTCGACCAATCTATAAATGATCCCTAATAGATGGAATTATATTTCATGTATCACCCTCCAAAATCTTTGTTTTTCATGTTTCATTTAGGTTATTTAAATTTAGGTACCACACGATCCAATTTCCAATTACATATTATTCAATACCTGAAAAAAATTATATGTAAAACATTTATTTCAATGGGTTAATCATGATATTCGTGTATTGTAGTTTTAATTTATTTCATTTCAAACAAATATATATAGTCATATCCTTATGTTATGGATGGACCTAGAATTATAAATCCCATAAATTAGATGGGTAAAGCTCTATATCTCATGAGTTCATTATGTTATGCATGTTCATGATTCAATCAGATATTCTCAAAATGTTATTAATTGAAAATATATGTTTATATATGTATATAAAATTATTAAACTGTTTGAAGTGACCACGTTTTTTTAATTCCTTTCACGTATCAATTTGATTTGATTTTATGGGGGTGGAAGTGTCAAAATTGAGAGTAATGGTGGTAAATTCATCCTAAAAATGAGCTTATTGTCTAGTCTAAGAGTCTCTTATAGAAAATATAGTAATTTTTAACACCTTACAAGTAATAATACAAGTTACCCTAACATGATAAATGAATGATTGAGACCATGAATTTTCAAGAACACCATAATATGATTTCATTATTTATTATCAACGATTAGTTATATTATAATTTTAATTTTAATTTCCTAAAATTATAGAAATTATCATCATAAAAGATGGTGAAAGACTTATGAAGCTGATATTAGTACCACTAGAGTGGGGATTCCTATTTATACTAATAATTAAAATCAAAACAAATGTATATGGGTGCTATATTTTAATTAATATCATTAATTTTAAGTTTACATGATGAGGACCATAACAATTACTTTAAAATTCATATATCTATTGAAAATATATGCATTTTATGTTTATATAATGAGTAATATATTTTATTCTAATTTAATTTCATATGACTGGGATCAATTATCAGTAGTATAAAGTTTTCTAGAGTAGACTATATGGAACATGTGCCAATAAATTGTTTGGTGCGGTACTTAAACATGAGAACCCCTTTATGTATTAACCATAAAGATTAGTAATTTAAAGGAATATAGGGGATTAAAAAACTTATTATATGCCATCAATACTTAGGTATAATTTATTAGAGGTGGGGAGGTTGATCGGGTTCTTCGTGGCTAAGATAATTGTTTAGAATATTCAATATGGAAATGTTGGGAAAGATTAGAATGAAAAAGAGCCACTAGTTTTCACGAGGATGGATCATCATTATCAAAGTTACACATGATTGCATATATTTATTTTTGGAACTTTTAGATTTAGTAGAATTACCATAGTGATAATCTTACGCAAGAAGAGTGTTTTTAATTATCAAATGAATAGATGATCGTAAGGATCGTGAAAATTTGGATTTTGACCCAGTCATGTATATCTGGTTTTCAAGGTAGAGTCCTTGGGAGGGTTATATTATTAAGCCATGGACCATAGTAAATAATTTCCAATGAGGTCTAAGAATCTGGGATGTAAAAGGTGTATAATATTTATTGATAAAGTTATATCATATGGTACTTAATCAACAGATATTTAAAATCCAATAATACAACACAGCTACGAAACATTGCCATCTCCCAATGATCCTTGTCAATTAGTCACTATTATATTACACTCATTTATGTTTTTTAAATATATAAAAAATCAATAAATTTAAAGGGTTTTGGAAATGAAATAAAGTATTATGAAAAAAAATAATATTATTGGGAAAAGAATAATTAACTTTAGGTTGCTTTGACTTCTTCATTATTTTAAATCTATTTACATTCATTTCATTAACTATGTTAATTCCATTTATCACTTAATATAATTTATTTAAATCATTGGATTGATGAAATAAAATCACAATAATATAATTACCTATAATTAATATACATAGATCTAAACAAGGGAGTTATAGAAGGTATTCTTGTGAAGATACAATCCAAAACACTCACTATATATTTTCACATAATATTATTTTTTATTTTAAATATAGGGAAAAATTAAAAAAGATGTTAGTTTTGAGGGAAAATACCTCTCTATAAATTAAACTTGAAAAATTAAATCAATCAAAATGAATATATCATAGAAAAGAAGAAGTATATTAGAGATTCATCTATTAGGTCCTTCATTGTATACATTTTTTAGTTTTAACACCACTCAATTATCACACCCCCATTGAAACTTTAATTACCATATTATACCTAGATATTTTGAATATGTAGTTCCCTGAAAACTAACCAAGAATTATATAGATCCAACTCATTTATAGTTAGTATAATAAGGGGATTTTGAATTGGAATCACTCCTTAGCTTGCCTCTATTTTATGAAATCACTCCCTTTCAACATCAACTACCATGAATCTGTCATACTCCATAATAACCTTGTAATTATATGGATAATAATTAGTAAAGAAAGAAGATAACCCAAAGTAAGTAGTGGTGATGAAACTATCACCAACCTCCCACCACTATCTACCCTTGTCTGTAAGAAGAGTGGTGATGACAATATTAAACATAGATTCTAAAAGAAACTGATTCATCATATGATCTTCCATTGAAGAGTTTCATCTAGTTAGTTATATACCACCATTTTGTTTGAAGATTATAGTGACAATAAATGTTATATAAGAGGATAACCAGAAATTATTTAATATGAAAAAAATGAATTTAATATTTTTGGAGAACTGAAGACAAAATAGAAATATTATACTAATCATTTGAAGAGTTGCCCTCACATTCATAGAATCCCCTGAAATTTATTTCATCTTCCCCTTCCATGCTTCAATATGTATTGATCCTATGTAAATTAGTGTCTATGTGTAAATAATATTGTCCCATTGGATGAATTAAATATAGATAGTTTGTAGAGACAATAACCAAATTATTTATATGATGAGGTATGGGTAATATTTATTAGTACCCTAGGACCATGTATGTTTGCAAAAATGATGTTCCTTTTCATCAGGACTTTAGTTCTTTAGTTTTTATCTCCATTGAAAATTATAATTTAAACCTTTTGGGGGAATTAGTGTAGATTTTATGTTAACCTGCCAACATAGTCTCATGGTTATTCAAGATGATGTATTAATGTGATAATACAAACATTATCGTAGGATCATGAATATGTTGTATGGATGATGGAATGCCACTTTATAATTTGAGGTACTATTGTGTGGAGAAGGTATGTTGGCCTCATGAAATGAGACTATAGTGGTGTCCAATGCTATATTGAAAATACATCACTAAGGCATGAAAACTAGTTAAAAATTTTAGAAAGTAAATGATAATTTTATTACAATGAGGATGTTTGTATCAGTATATAGAGTTAAATTGGAGTGTTGAAATTGTGTAATCATACTATGGATCTATATTGGACGTAATTGTATCCTAGGCTGTAATCATGATAAATAATTGGTGGGTTGATTACTTATCAAGGGAAGTCTTTGGAGAATATGGGTATGTTTTCAACATTTGAAGATACTTTGAGAGAAGGAATTGATAGTTTGACACCTCCTTACAACATTCCAAGAGGTGATTATGGCCAACTGACATTATTATAATCCCTTCTTTAACCAATATTATTTTCTATTATCTATATGGATTCCTAGATACCTTCCCCTATAGAGTCATTAAATTACTTCTTCAATGTAATTTACATGGACTTGAAAGAAAAATTATCCAACAAATCACTAAAATATTGATTTAAGAAGATTCCACATTAAATTTAAAATTATACACATGTATTAGAAATTTATTAAATTCTCTTATATTGTGAATTTGGTGACATTATCATGGAATAAATTACAAAAAATATTTATGTCTAGGTTGAATCACTGCATATCATTTTTCTATTTTCACTATTAAGTTAATATATTTTTCCAGGCCACATCCACACGAAAGTCAAAAATAAGTGTTCACTTCTTCCCAAGATATGCCTCCTAAAAATTACTATTAGATGAATATATACTTACTTATTTTTGATCATAATTTAAATAAACTATTTAAATTCATTTCAATTATATTCTTTACCAAATATTATGGTTACGACTTCATTGATAAATTTTTTTGAATAAATTAATACATCATTTCCCCTATTTCATTTGAGTTTAGTATTACCCTCACTATCTATCCCCTTTCAAAATAAGAAAATTATATTATTTTTCCCAAGATACTTATTTTAAAATAACTTATTGATGAGTGTATCAAATATAGAACTAAACCATCCAATCACACTCGGAATCCAACATATAAAAATTATAATTATGAGGGAATAAAAGAAACATTTGGGAATACAATTCTATTATTTCACTTTAATCATTAATTGATTTTATTTTTCATATAATCACACACCAATTTATAGTAAAAACATAGATAAAATTAATTTATATCCCAACTACCATTTTACTTTGGTTCATATGTTGTTTAATATTTTTATTTAGGTTGGCTCTCTAAGGTGACATTTCTTTATAGAAAGATGTTCAACCAGTTTCATGTTAAAAAGTTTAGGGAATATATAATAGAATAAAAACATATAAAACAATTTTAATTGATCTTCATTCCCCCTAATTCCATAAAAATTATTTCAAGTCATCGTAATTTTTTCCCCTAGTGTAGAGATAATTTTCATCTCTATACAACTCAATGACAATCTAGAAAAATGTTAAAATCATAACAAAAAAATAATGACACACTTATAACATATTTGTCCATCCCCACACATATATATATTACATTCATTCATTTTATATAATGAATAATTAAATATTATTGTTTTTATATATTGTGATAGTGATGGGAATTTTCTAATTATTGGGAAATGGAAACTGGAGTAAATATTCGTAGAACTACAACTTTCCAATGTTCGTCACGTGAAACTTTATATGGAGCAACTCCCCTAAAAATTATTTTTTATTTAAAGAACATTATTTATGTAATATAACATGGATTTTGGTGGTGTAATGTTAAAATATGTGGTATCTTCTTCTATTTTATAAACACTTGGATAACCTACTATGTTTGTACCGTGTGCCCCTTGGTGAGTTGTTTCATATGTTTTTTCTATAATTGGGTTTTTTATCATAAATTATTATCAAATTTTTCAATCATACTTCAATGTTTAAAGGAAAAAACAATTGATACTCTATTAATATAACAAAATATGAAACATCACTTATGGAATAATCATATTCTTAGACAATGGCTTGAGAAAATGTACTAAATTTATAATAATATTATAAGGGATTTCAATTTGAAAATGAATTATAATATAATAAAAAAACAACTGATTAGAAAATGAATATCTATCTTTTATATTATATGAAATTTCATTCTAAATGTGAAAATGTCCAAGGAAACCACTAGTGGTAGTGGGTAGTGGGAATTCTAATATCTCTTAAAATTAAAATACAAAAAGTGTGAGGCTCTCTTTTTCATTTACAGATTTCAAGATGTAAATTGAGAAATCAATTTTGAATTAGGGTGGGGGTCATTTTGGTATTATTCATTAAAATAAATGACTTAGTATTATATAAAACTACTTTTCTCCCTCAAATTAATCAAATATATATAGGTTTGGTGGTATACAGTTTCTATGAAAATAACATGTAATAATATAAAAGGGTTTTTATAGTTTATCTTATTTTTCATCAATATAAAATGCATATAACAAATGAAATATACTTGATTCCTATATTACCCTTTATCAATTTTTCATGTAGATATTAATGTTGAATTAGGTTATCATCTCCCTCATGTGCTATATCTCATCATTTTGGGATCAAATGCTTTACTATCTCCCTGTTATACTAGTGTTGATATATTGTTCCTATACTAATTATCATAAATAATGGTACTAGTTTTATACTGAATATTTTATATCTTAATCATGTAATAATGGTATTCATTGGTGGCTAGAGTGCTATAGTAATAAATTATCCACCAAAACTTTATATTTTCACTTTCCTACTAGCTTCTTTAGAGATTTATTTTGGTGATTTTTTATATTTTATTAATGAATAAATATATATTTTTTTCTATAGTTAATAAATAGAGAGTAAAAGTTTTGAAATACTGAAAAATACTATTAAATGTGACAAACATAAGTTGAATTACTTAAATATTTAACAATTGATAAACCATAAATAGAATTAGGGAGCTAATTAGGGTTATCAAATTATAACCCAAGACCAAAAAATACTATATATTATAACCTAATATTTTTTGAAAATTTCAGTATTAAGAAATAATGAAAAATAAGGTTTGTTGTATGAGAAAATGGAAGGAAACAAATGAATCATGAAAATGTAGAGCACAAAAAATAAATACAAGGAATAAAAAAAAGAAAACCTATGAAATATTCTTTTTTTTTGATAATTACATATCTACGTTTTTAATTCCTTTTTCAAATGATATAGAATTGTAAATAAAATTCTTTTTCATATAATTTATGAATATACATTATAGTAAACAAAATCTATAAACACTACACATACACTACCTTGATAGTTATTAGGATAAGGAGCTCCTCAATCAAGGGAATTCATTACAAAACCTCATTTTTATCAATGAGTAAAGGATCGGGAATATTTATCAGAGGAAGAAGATAATCCTAAGTAATTTATAGGGAAGTCATTGTCATAAACCTCCCACCACTGGCTCCCAATGACCACACATAGAGTAGTGATAAAACTATTAATATTAATTGGTAAAAGAATCTAATTTAGTATAGGATAATACCTTAAAGTTTCAAAAGGCTAGTTCTACACCATGATGGAGTTCATAGATAAAATTGATAATGGAGTGGATTGATGATAAGGGTATAAAAATTATAAAAGAAAAACATTAAAATCATAATATTGAAAAAATGAAAATAAAATAAGAAATAAATACTTATCCTATGATTGGGAATGCCATAGATAGTGGTAATCCACTAAAATTAATATTTAATTCTAAATCAATTCTTCCCTAAGTATTATAAAAGTGGAAATAAGTTCCCATGATCAAATATTCTTTTCCCCTTAGATAATTTCAATTTTGAAGGTTCATCAACACAATACAAAGGTTTGTTACAAAATGATGTATGAGGAATATTTATTAGTCCTATAAAATCATGCATATTTTGAGCATGGTTTTTTATTTTCATCAATAACCACCATGGATTATGTTTTCCTCTCGATTAAAAATTCTAGGTAGATTATATTAGAGGATGTAGTGGATATATTTTGATATCCTTTCAATATAGTCTAATAGTAGATCATGAGGATTTGTTATAGTGATAATTTAATCAGGAATATATCATATTATATATATATAATTAAATAATTAAAAATAATAGGCATTCCATATGGTTATTTATGATAAACAGGGGATAGAATAATTTTTTGGAAAAATATCACTATGATCATTATTATATTTATTTATAGAGTTTTTATTTTTAGACAAAAACACACACATTCATACATAGACATACACACCATCGTAAGAAATTTTTTTGAGATTTACAGTTAGAACCCAACTCTTCAATATTCTCTAATTTAAATGTATTTGAATAATTTATTATTTAGAAATTATTCTCTAAATTGATTCATTGGATTATTTTAGGACTCATTGAAATTCATATTCCTTTATTAAAATTTATGAATATTGACTTATGTTCATTGTAATCTTTTTCTAACTAATAGTAATTTTATGATTTTAGAACAGCAAATTCAATTTTTTGGAAATGAATTATGTCTTAGGAAGAGCATAAAAATATCACACACAAAAGAGAATTTAATTGAAAACCCCCTTTATTTTAAAAATAGAATAAAGAAAACATACAAAGCTATTATAGGTTGAAAATACCCTCTATATACAATTCACTGCCTATTTAAGTAAAAGAGCATAGGTAATTATAAATATAGTTGGATGGTTAGATACAATATTGATATTATTTTGGGCATCTTGCATTGAGATACTCAATGAAACATTGTTTTGGATACATAATAAAACAATGTAAAATTGATTTTTAAAAAAATTGATAGGTAGAGGATATCTATTTTTGTCATCCCCCATACCGGGTAGTGTTCATACATCACAAAACCAAGAAATTGCATTGGTTGCCCCTAATTTGATGATGGATAAGGATTATTTGGTAGAAATATCCACGTATTTCTTTTTCTAGTGTCCATCTATAGACATTGAACTTGGAGTACCTCATGAGAATATTAAATTATCACATCTCCTATGTGAATAAATAAATAAGAGCAGGATAAAAGAAAAGGTAGCGGTGAAACCTTATTTTGAACATATAATTTTTTATTTTGAAGAGGTAACCATTTCACTATAGGTCCTTGAATAACTTATTCTTTCAATATTATCATCTATTTTATGTTTTTTTCTTTAAGACAGAATATCATTTTATTTGTGATGGTGGATTATTATTTTTATTCAACACTCCTTAGAGATAAATATGGAGTCTTTTGAACAGCATTATAAATATAAATGGAATAAGTATTTGATTCATGTAATGGAAGATCAAAAGAAAATGATTTCAATAAATAGTCAAATATGTATATTTTATTACCCCGTAGCTCATTCACATCATGAAATTCCACTCGAATATAATTATAGGTCAAATTAACCAACTCAAATAGTTATAATAACTCATATGTTTGGGATTCTATGTTACCTAAAGAACACCTCTCTATAATCATGATGTTTTAGACTATTGGTAATAGTATATTATCTATTTTAGGGAGACTAAATTCACTATATCACAACCATATATAATAATAAATAACCCAACATCATCCAAAATAGATAATTATATTACATGTGTGTGGAATTATATCCCACTAAATCTATAAAAAATCAAACATGAACCCAAATTATAACAATTAAAAAATGAAATCCTACAACCATACATCTTAGAATATCACTCAACACAACAATAATATGTGAAAAAATATATACATATGGGATCCAGTATAATACCAACACATACATCAACCCATATGTAATTCTGTTGAGTTTCTATATCAAGTTAGACTTTTAATCCAATGATAAGACCGACATATAAGAAATATTGACTTTATGTGAATTGAGGTTCTTATGTAGAGTGTTTAATTAACAAGCCATGTTAATCATAACGTGTCACCAAATATGGCTCAAAATAAGTCCTCATGTGTACATAATTGAGATGTAGAGGCTACAATTTAGTGGAGAAATCCTTCCAGGTATAACAGTGAGAAAATAACCTCTTGAAATAGTTCAATAAAAATATAAATAAAAAAACATACAAATGAAAAAACATCAGAGTACATGTATTAAATAATCTGAAACAAGGGCATCCTAGGATAATATAAATATGGAATATATTGATAATGAATCAAATAATGTGAAGATAATTTAAGGTCTCGCAAATGGTTGGCCATATATAAAACATAAACAAACTAAAATTAAATACATCAGGGTATACTACCAATGTCATTCAAAACCACTTACCTAGTCATTATGACACTCTAGATACTTGAAACCAATATTGAAACTCTATATTGATGGATCATTGCAATCAATAAACACTAGGCCTCATTCATATATATCCAGAATCATATTCTCTATCCTTAAATATGCCATCATGGCTGCATATACACCAAAAATCATGTATATGGGGTGAGAAATATATCTCAATTGTCCACCCCTAATGATGAAACTATAATATATTTTCATAATATGTGAATGAACATGTAATACACCTTTCTTAGTAATAATATTACAACATAAATAATAAAGATAGAAAAATAATAAAAGTAATGATACTAAAAAAATAGTAAATATAACTATAGGTTCTAGAATGACAAGTGAGTTTAATATACCCCTATTATATCCGACACTAGATGTTTTAGTAAATATGGATCACCCTTCCACATGAAAACTTGTATATTAACCTGATCAACATAGGATATCCAAGACGTATAAACAAAGAATTATTACTATTGAACACCAGGGAATAACCATTACCATCTACATGACAATATGAATCTATTAAGATTTATGATTCCAATGGCATTATCCAAACTAGAAACAGAGTTTTGATGCCAAAATCTAGAGGAAATATCCTTTTATCATAATGTTTTAGAATAAATCAGGATCAATCATAGACCCAAACAATACACTACTCAAGGGATCTATCCACATTCACATAAGACTTCACTACCCAGTAGTATCCATAAAAAATGGGATCTATTGAAACCCACAATATGAATATTACATCCACATCCATGAAATCTATAAATATACCCTCTATCTACAGTGCATAATCAACTACAGGGGGTTCACTCATCCAGATGATTCATTAGCTCCCTAATAATGAAAACCAAAACCATCCAATTGAGGAGAAAATTAGTTCAAAAAATAATTGCAATTTATAATCCATGATATCCCAATGGTTTCCTCATCAAACTAATGTTATGATTTGAAAGTATGACAAAAATCATGGCCCATGTCCAACAAAACATAGGTCTTCCCATCCCTCAAATTAAACATCCAAATAAAATAATTAAAAATTCGGAACAACCCTCTACCAAAAAATCATGTGGCCAATCTTAGTCCCAAAAAATGAAAAATAAATCCAACATGGGATCCAAAAAATCCACCAAAGGGTCAAAAAACTCTAGTCTTATGGGTTAAATCATAAGGTCATGTTAAACTAGGGGTTGTCCTATTCCACCTAAGCTCACATTCTATACCAATAAAAAGATCAATTAATAGACCAAAGTATATATAAAGATAAGAACACCCAAAAAGGGGGTCCTATATCTTATCCAAATAATTGTACATTTGTAGTGTGGAAACATCCTAAATCTCCCTCAAAAGCCTCCAAATGATCCTAAATCAATAACACTCCAAAAAGATAATCTAAAACAAAATCATACCTACAAGGGTATTATCAATGTTCCTTATGACCAACTATAAAAAAGGGCCCTAAAAGGGATCCTTGACATATTCCAAACCTCTATGAAAATTCCACATCAATAAAAACATATTCATCATTCCCAATAAAAAAATCATCCTTAAGTAGTACCATGACCACATGATCAACCAATGAAACACAATGCCACACTATATTCTCTGCATCCGACCTCATAATACCTTGATAAATCAATATGAAACCCTCCAAAAGGGCATAAAAATTGGTCCCTCATACTTGTATCAGAAAATATGAATGGCACTCATCCTTAACTTTCATCCCATGACATCAATGTAGTACGAAGGGTCCAAGAAATAAAATCCTAAAGAAACCCATCCTGATATCTAGGGATAAACATATCAACTTACAAATACTAGTTGATCCCTCCTTCTAAGATACATATGAATAAAACATGAACAAAAATGACTTATCATCCCAAATACATGCCAACTAACAAGTTCATTATCCTCACCCGGGTCTCACATCTCCCAATCCAACCCGCTAGAGGATTATGAATCCATAACTTGAAGAATACCCCCTACAAACTATCTCCCAAAACAAAAAAAACCATCCATAATTGCTACAAAAAATTATAATAACATATAAATATATGTTGAAAAATTGTATAAATGTATTACTCATGAGTCTAATTCAGACTCTAGGGTGAAAATTAATCCAAAACTCTCTTGTTGGAAAATGTATATTGCTTGTATTTCCATGTATATAGTGTGTACTTTCAAAGGTTCACAAGTTCATGAACATCTCTACAGAAAAGGCACAACATAGTTCTTTCCATGAGAAATTACAAGGCTAGGGTAGATAAGGGTTCTGGACATTTACACAACCAGGGCATACATGGGGTCTACCAATATAATACTACAAAGCCATTTACACCTTATAAGGGTTGTCTTCCCAAGTACCTGGACACATTCCATGTACTAATACATGGAGTATACTTAATGTACATAGATTTTATGACCAAAAACATATAATTCCAGAATATGAAGAATAATTTGTGTATTTTATATAAATCAAAAGTTGTGTACATTGGTTTTCTCAGACAAAACCCCCCCAAAAGTTCCAAACCACTAGATTTATCCCATATATCCATATATCTACCCTCATGGATTCGTGAAAATAAAAATTGAAATATTTAAATAAAAATGGTAAATATATAGGGCTATGAGTTTAAAAAGTAAAAATATGTCTACCTACGAGCCTAAAACACCGATGAATTATCCCTAGATCCACATGATGCATCCACTCACAGCCAATTTTGATTTGTAATGGCACCCTAAATAGAATATAATATTCCATTAATATCTTCTCTCCCTCTACCTATCTTATAAAAATACCCCAAATGGGGAAGACTATTAAGGAATATATGAAAATCTAAGGGAGAATATAAAAAGGAAAATGGTAAAGGGAAGAAATTGAAAAATAAAAGAAAAGAATGGGGTCTAGCCCCATCCCTAGAGACTACATTGGATTTATACTTTTCTTAGGAAAAAAATCACATTCTAGAATAAATTTTAAAGTTGAAATCCTAATCTGATGGTCTATTGAAAAAATATTACTGAAAAAATATGCATAGGTAAATTAATATAGAGCTAATGGGGAGGAAATATTGATCCACACCATGTATTGAGGCACGTATGTAAAAATATAATATCAATGGGATCACATCATATGGGAGAAAAATTATATGCACACTATTTGAATAAGTAAAACCCATCAAGGGAATCACATATATAGAGAAATACATGGGAATAGAGAGCCCATGTGGATTATCTATTAGTGATATATAAGCCAAAAGTGACAAACTAATCATAAAAACCACAATATATCAGATGTAGATCAGGAGAATGGAATCAATAGAGCTTTGATCATATAAGATATAGACCATCACCCATGAAGCAAGGTCCCATGACTATATGAAATCATAGGTACTAGATATTATGGAGGGAAAAATAGAGCCAAGCTATTACATGAACTGCGAAAAAGCATCACTAGGTAACTCATATAGCTAACCATATATACTATATGTGGATCCTGAGGAGGGAAATAAAATATCCAATATCCTAAATGAGTGAACCATATTGTTACTACTCAGGTTCCATTTCTAATCACATTGATATTAAGTTGACCACGAGGAGTGAAATAATAAATCCATCCCCCCAAATGAGTGAAACCACACTAACATAAGGTTGGCCCCATTCCTCAAAAAAAATATAGTAAGAAGGTCCCAAAGATGGAATTCATGATTATAATATCCTCTATGACATGAAATACACCAATATGAAGTGGGTCCCATCGATAATCTCCTGTCTCCATAGTGTATAAGCTAACATGTACTTTTAGAACTTCAAAGGAAGAGAAACTTGATAGTGTTACACTACACTATTTTACCAAGGTGTTTGGAATCATGCTTATTAATAACAACATTATCATGGTCAGAAAACACCATAGTTAAATAAAAATACTTATTAGTATAAACCATGGTCACCAGATATACTCAGGTCCATACATAGAATTAGGTAAGAAAAAAACACTTAATCATACAAATTTTAACATCTATACTGGTCATCATACACTATTCTCAAAAGAATCTCCTTGGTTAAAATGATAACTCATTATAATACAACAGTCCTTAGGACACAACCACAATACACTACTTGACCCCTGGTCATATTTTTCTAGCCATCCTACCATGTTATTATAAATCCTTCCCAATAATCCACAATAATATTCATATCGCACACCTCTATAACGAGAGATCACATTCCAATTATTTAGAGGAAACTATCCTCATTAAACTAAACCAAGACCTAGTTGGCTTATCACAATAATCACATGAACCAAAACTATGATCCCCCACTATATGTTATTCCCAACCATACAAGAGGTGAACAACATTCATAGTCATTTGAGTTATGTAGTCATTGGTATTATATTAAAATTTTGATTATATGGATTTTAGAATTATATGGATACTGATACCGTCATTATAAATATGAATAATTAATGAAAAAAGATATATGTAATATCTTATTAAAATATGATCATTCTAAGATATTCATTAAATTGGTAGGTATAAATAAAAGTAAACACATTACGAATTATATATAGAAAGGGGAAGATATGGAATACTATAGCATAAGTCTTCTTTATGTGGCTCGATTTTCTAATCATGTAAATGAGGCAGAATAACAAGGTTTCTTACAAAACCAAGTATAAGTTTAACTTTAATAACTATATGTTGAGAGAAATCACAGATTAGAGAATAACACACTTAATGAAATATCTACGAGATGCATTATAGTATAATAACCAAACCTGACTTCTATTATAGATTATATAACCCTTAGTTATTATTAAAAGGTATTTAGGAAAAAAATTAGTAGGGTTTAGGATGATATGAACTTGTAATTATATGTGTATTAAATAATATATATTTTTACTATCATGTTTATTTCTATACAATATGATTTCTCTTAATATTGTACATTTAAAAATCATGCTTGTTTAATGGTAATTTTTTTAAAAATAAATTTATTTACAAAACTAAACATATTTTTAGTAAATAAATAATCAATTTTATATAATTAGGATTAAAATCATTTAATGTTCAAAGGGGAATTTTTCAATGAATTTTTTTTCGAATGAAAAATATTTGATTAAAATTAATTAAATTAATTACTCAAATAGAGTTAATTTAATGAAATATACTGGTACTATATAAAAATAAATAAATTATCATTAATTTAATGTGTTTTGTGAAGAAATGAATAAAAATAAGTTATTTTTATTTTCTAAAATATATTTTCTCTAAAAAAATATTAATTTGTCAAGTTATTTGTTATTATATTAAAATTAATTTTTATGGATATTTAAAAAAATTAATTGAATTTAATGGAGTTAATATTTGGATTAATAATATTAAAATTAATTTTTATTTTTAATTAATTTTTATGCATAAAAATATGTTACTGTGTAAAAAAATGAGTTTTCATTGTTAATGTAAAATGAGAGAAATGAATTTAACAAAGGGGTAAAGGACTAAATTATCATGAAATATTATATATAAATTTATGAATGAGGAATATCATGAAATTAATTTATCATATCTATAATAGTTTCCACTTTATATCCACTTTCCTTTCAAAATTACATCCCTTATTCATTAATGAATGAGTATTTAGAAAAATGTCACTCTAAACCACCTATAAAAGGACCCTCTTATAACCACTTCAACACCTTAATATAATTGTATTTCATCATTATTCCCTACCCAAATTATTTCCATAAAAATAACTATATAATTTTCCAACCAATGATCACAATCATTATACCAAAATAATTAATTTTAAAGAGGCTCTTTAAGAGAGGATTTAAGTCTTCAACCTAAGTGTTATCGTCACGCTAGTCATTTATATTTATAATTTTAATCAAATTATTATTAAATGAAATTTATAAATATAATATATTTTTATAAAAATAATTTATCTTCTAAAAAAGTTATATTATAAATATAATATACCACGTTCTTACTCATACAATTTTTGTAAGACATTCTTGTCTCATTTGGTTTGGCCACCAGGATGAATGATGTTATAAAATTTAAATCATGAATGTCAATGAAAAACTAGTTAATGTAAATATGATATAATATTGATTAATTTATCTTTTTCATAATTACTGAATCAAAATATATGTATTTATATTCAATAATAAAAAAACTATTCTTTTTAAGGAATCTAAATTTATAAAAAGATAATTTATCCAATATTTACGATATGCCACCATAACTTCCATAAAATAGTTATTTTAATTGATAAATATTTAAAAGAAAACAATTTGAATTATATTTAATTATAAAGATGATGAAAACAAGATATAGGATCAATGACTAGAACCACCATACTAAATCTAGATCAGAATGAACTAAAGTATTAGGACCCGAATAATAATCTAAACTAAAAATGATTAATAAATGGGTAATAAGAAATTATAATTGAATGGTATTATTTAAAATAAATTTAAATATGGAAATTATATATATAAATAATAATCCTAAACTTATATTAAATGAGGTAAAATAATATTCAACTAAGAAGGAATCCAAGGTAACGGGTTTTCATCTCAATTTTCATTCATTATGAAATGTTTCATATTATGCATATGTTTTCATTTATATTATGTATGTGCATCATATTTGAAAAATATTTTCTTAATTAGCCTCCTTAACATGTAATTTAATTCTCTATTTCACATTACATATTTATTGGGTTTTTATAAAAAAGTTATGAATTCAAAATGGGATTTTGTTAACTCAATTATTTTCATTGAGTTATAATCATTTTTTCAGTCACTCCACAAGATCTCAATTTCTCACCATCCAATTTAAAGTTCTATACATATAATTAACTATATGTATTCATAGTTTTTCAAAGTAATTTCTATTCCTATTTTCTATAAAATATTTCCTTTTATAATAAATGTTTTTAATAATTTTAAGGTTTGATTGACTCGATTTTCATCCCATTAGGTAATAATTTTTTATTTTTTTGCAATTTCCATGTAAATTAACTAGATTTTATCCTTCCTCTATTAAATATTGTATTTTATTTTTATCTATCTGGAAATAACATTTTTATGTCAAAATATTGTTTTTTTGGATTTCATTATTCATAAAAAATCATCATTAAGAATAATTCTCATCATCTCTTTTAACACCTATAAATGCCTATTATTTCATACAAAAAATGTTATGTTTTACTATTATAAAATAATTTTTATATCTATACTTAATCATTATATTTTTCTTTATATGTTTTCAAAGAAAATACATGTTTTTATAGATGAATATTTTTCATTTAAACTCCCTAAACGAATATAATTTTTTTCTACTACCATATGTTTGGTTTATACAACCCCACATTTAATTATATAAGTTTTATTTATTTTAATGGTTACATTAGTTGTTATCATTTTTAAAATAATCTATGATATTTATGTATTGATTTATATGGATTCTGGATTACCATATTCCTCTAGTTCTTATATAATAACAGTTTCTACTTTAGTTTCTAAATGACACCATATGTGTAACAGCTAGATATTTTTTACTATAGTTCTTTTAAAATAATTTTATTTATTCAATACCTTGTTTACTTGTAACACCATGTTTTAAAGAACCATGATATACAATTGAAATATTATTATGTTGTAGTTATTTACGATTGGTTGAAATGGGTGGTTTGAACATGACTAACTAAATTATGAAAAATTTCTTTTTTATATATGTAAAAAATTAATTCATTATTTATAAATTAATAATAAATAAAAAAACTAATCATTTGAAAATAAAATAAAATGTTTTTTTAAAAGTTTTTTTTTGCTCGTAATGTATTTTAAACATGATAAATTAAATTAATCACTATTGGTAAATTATTTTAATGAAATGTATATATTATATATTTATTAAACTTCTCTATCATTTATTTTATATTTTTTTGTACACATGGGATAAGAATATTGTTTGTTTTATACATAAAATTTTTTTCCTGAAAAGTGGTTATCAAAATGTTTTATTCTCTTATTTTTAAAATGAATTTATTAAACTTTTAAAAATTCAATCATATAAAGTAATACTTATTTTTAATTAAGATGAATAAATTTGGAAAATATTTTCCTTTTATGTTTGGTCAATATGAATAGAAACCATATTAAATTTTATCACCTCAATTAAGGGTAAATTGGGATAATCTTGGATACAAATAATTTATAATTCAATATTTTTTATCCTCTTTATTATTTTATTAAGTTAATTATACCATAATAACATTAGCCTCAAATTTGTTTGTTTAATTCAAACGTTTCATAGAAAACAACCAATATAATATCAAAAGCAATAAATGTTTCTAAATATAACTCTCTTAGATTTGAATAAATATTTCGTATTCACATAGGTATGAAAGGAAGTTATGAAAAAATATAAAATTTTATTCTGAGAATAACTAAATTATCTCCATGATAATAATTAATTGGTGATTTTAAGCGATTACATAATTTCGATAAATTCATCCACAATGCTAATACAATATTTATTTAATTAATAGAAAAAATAAAATATATGATATTAAAAATATTAAATGAAATATAATTTGAGTGTATTAATGAGTTACATGAATTTTATAGAAAAATATAACATATAATGATTATTTAATATTATTATATTCAAATTTTTATATTTTATTTATTTTTTTCAAGTAACATTAAATTTATAGAGTAAAATTTTCATTCATGATATTTGTCAAAATAATATTTTATTATATTATATAAAAATCACTAAAGAAATGAAATATGAAAATTTGGAAAATAAATTGTCTAAAATTGTATCCCATGGGAATTTTTTAATTAATTTTTAGGTTATATGTAATATTTTTTACCTTTAGAAGTAAAAAATATGTCATTGTGAGTAATTTTAAAATTGGTTAACCAAGCGGTTAATAAAAAATATAAGGTTTAAAAAACCACATATACCTATAAAAATGTTATTGGTTGATGTTATCTAAACATTATAATATCATATATTCGAATACCTCAACTTTTGGAGGAATTTGGCATATGGGGAGACTTCAATATATTGCAATATTTTATAAAATCCTTATTGTTCCCCTCCCCTCAATTATAAAAGGGAATCACTCCTTTTACTTATTCACACAACATTAAACCTTATATATCAAACAACCATGTAAAAAAATTATAAAATTCATCATCCATATTATATAGCTTTTTGTCTTCCCAAAATACTAATCCTAAGATTTTTATGAGAATATCTAAAGGAGTTGTTTCAAAGAAACGATAATCTCTATATCTTTTGTACTTACATAGTACTTATCATCCCCAAATTCAAATAAAATTCATTTTACATAATCGAATTTCATAAATTTTATTATTATTTTTATAAATTTCATATATTATATTTATGACATGATTATTCTTCTTTAAATTTAATATAATATGTATATTTATACATTCTAATCAGGTGGATAACAATAATATCCCTCGCGTGTACGTCTGGACTACCACCATCAATAAGTGATGTTTTTTTTCATTTATTTTTAATTTGGATAGTAATATATATTAATTTAATTTATATATATGATCTAATAATTATTCTAGATAGGTGAACGATTATTTTCCTTTATTTCGTTCCATCGGTCAAAAAAATGAAAATAGTGTTCAAGAGTACATATGAACAACTATCTCCGTAATTTCTGTAATTAATTTTCATATATATATATATATTATTTATATCATGATAAAAATTATAAAGATTATTAAACCATGACTAATTTACAAGTACTAATAATACCAAATCACAACATACATCAATGGTGAAGTAAATATTACACAAAACAATGATTTTAATAATAAATTGTTAATAAACATATGATAAAAGATTATAAGTAAATAATATATGTAATGATATATATGACTATGGTTCTATAATAATTTTTTTATAAATATATATTTATTATACCAAAGGATCGAACAGGTATGAAGGATGTCAGTCCTAGGGTAAGGTTTTATCATGTCAAATTATATTTCTTTGTGTTATATGTTATGTGATGCTTATATCTTCTCTTATGAGTTGTATATCCTAAAATTTTAAATTTTTTATAATTAATATATTTATTTGAATTATATTTAATGTTTTTTATGTTAATCTATCAAGGTTATTTTGATAAAAAAATTCCAGTGTGGTAGGGCTTCTATGTTACAATATCATTGTTTATCGATACTGTTTATGAAAAAGTTTTTGATGATGAAGTATTATGATATAAAACTCAAGGAACTCCTAAAATTTATTATACAATGCTTATTTGGAGAATATAATTTTTTCTTTCATTTCCTCTACTTTTGTACCAGTGAGGTAAAAATATTTATTTAATCAAAACTAACTTCATTTCTCCCTTTCGTCAAAAATCATTTTTTCCATGTTCATATTTTCTAAAAAAATTTATTGAATGTTCTTATTTTTCTAAAATGATTTAATAAAGTTATTTTTACCCATGTGTTGATTTTTAAATATTATTTTAATTGTAATATTCTTATCTTTTTTCAAATGATGTTCTTTATTAATTTTTACAAAAATGTGAAACGATTTCTTTATATCATATATGACCTGAACAAAATTTCCCACTTTCTTGACCAGCCAATGATATGAAGATTTATTTCAACATTTACTAGGATATTTTAAAATAATTTTTTTAATAATATTTTGGAGATTTTATTTTTTAAATTTATAATTTCAATGAAAAAATAATATTTTCCACAAGAAATATTCCATGTGATATTGAAAGGAGATTTCATATAAGATGGCATAATTTGATGTTACTAATGATTTATTGAGGATTTTATCAAATTATTATGTCCTTATTATTTCATTAGATTGTTTATTTTTATGATTAAAGAATGTTTATGAAACTCATTCTTTTTCCATGGGAAATTCAATGATGAAATGATGAGATGTTTATGAAACCCATTTCTTTTCCCCAAGATATGAAATTATGAAATGTTGAGTAATCACATTTATATACCAGAATTATGATATGATCAATGTTTTATGATGTTCTAGAACACATATGTATGTTTACAATTAGTTAATGAGTGGGACTCGAATAATATATCCCTCCTATGATTTGGGTTAAGATAGATATCTCATGAGATAAATAGGTCAGAGATAGGGAGTGAACCTAATCCAGTAAGGGACTTTGTCTACTATGATATTAATGGGAGTGAACCATGAATACAATGATGGCATGGGGAGTGAACCGAATCCATGATGATAGTCTTGGAACTAATTCTTTACTACTAAGGAAATGATTTTATATTCATATTTTTATTCTACAATTCAATGTGATATTCCAATATTACACTCTTGTAGATCATGTTCATTGATACCTTTATGGTTTATGTCTAATAAACTGTAAATATTTATTACAAAACACATGATTATGATCTTAATAGACAGGGTTTGTATTTTAAAAGTTTATCTCAGGTTTCCATACCCTTTTTAAAATATTATTCTTATATGATCATTAATATCTCCTTTATTTACTTTTATTAAGAATCCAATCTCACCCTTTCTAATGTTTCCTTTACATAGTTTATTAATAATAATTTAATGTATGATATTTCAATAAAGGGTACTAGTTATAAAGATATAAGTGGGAGATGATGTAGATTATTAATGAACATGTTGTTTATATATCCTGGCTTTAAAAGATACTAGACCTATAACAAATATTCATATTGTAAGATTTAATATATATGTATGAATGGTATAGATCACTATAGTTTATATCAAATGAAGTTTTAGTTGTTCTTTTGAAACCACTATAAAAAAGTATTGTGATAACCCTTTGTATATGTCTAATTATAGGATTATGACCTACTATTTTGGTAAGATCATGGATGACCTAAGACAATCCTATATAGTCATATATTTAGAAGTTATTTTCTTGATTTATTTATCAAAAAAATGATATTTTATGATTATGAGGGATTACACTGTGATTATTATATCTCTAACTATAATTTTTTTGGTTTTTTTCAATGACCAGAACCAAAAAGAATAGTGTAAATAATGAATGTTAGTGACAATTCAATGATTCTTCTCCTCATTAACCATGTTTTTTATAATATGGAATGAACAAATAGATATCTATAATTATAGGACTTTTTCTAGGTACGAGTCATGGTAAAATACCAAATGATAAAATGAGAGAATAATTTTCTATTGAGTCTTCAATGAGGAAATAATCACATTGTTTAAGTAGGAATTATGATCCAATAGTATATGAACAATTTATATGTACCACTAAAAAGGTATTTTCTATTCTATATTGTTTAGAACATGAATAATTTATTTTAGATGTCTATAATTTGGAAGGAGATACAGATCAAAAGAGTAATCATATCAAAAAAATCAATAAATAGATGAAATTGAATCCATATAATGGGATGAGTTTATGAGAATATTCTTAAAAAATAACTTTCCATATATTATTTATATAAAAAGTTTGAAGGAATTACTCAGTCTGAAGTGGTAGGATAATTAATCTACTAGTACCTATGAGCTATATTTTACAAGACTTGTGAGACATGCCTCAAATATTATCATCCAACCTAAATATAAGGTTGATAGATTCTTTAGTGGCCTAAACAACTCTCCAAAGTTCATAAATATAATAAAATTCAGTAGGTATGAATAAATTGTTCTATTTTATATTATAGTTGAAATTAATATAGGTGTTACCAATCTATCCCATACTTTTGATAAAAATAGAATGATGGATTTCAAGGGGAATTCTAAAAATCATAGAGATAAAAATATGATCTTTCTTTTATGATAACAGTTTGGAATGAAACTTGGTGGAATTTTTCATAATTAGAATGGTAAAAAAAATTACTGTGGAAAGAAATTTTATCATGAAATCCAATGCTGAAGTGATATGGAGAGACCAATTAATGAAATAAATTGTGGAAAACATCATAGAACTTACCACCAAATCTTCAATATTTCAAATGGAATGAGTATATGAATTAGAATAGACTATGATCTAACTCATGGTTTAATCACAATCATTGAAATCAACAATCCATTAATCCCATAAACAAAGGTACATATCATGTGATCACTATTGGAGATGCGGAGAATTATAAATAAGTGTTGAAGGGAATAGTTACAATCCACATTAGAACTCCTAATGCTTTACTTGTTTCTTGAACTACTAACTATTTTATATTTAAATAAATTTGTAAGGGTATAAAAATGCTCTCCATATGATTAGTTTTTTAATTTCCAGTGAAAACCCTTAATGGGTCGAGGATCGCATCCCCAGACTATAATTCTTATCCAATTTAATTTTGTGGGTATTTTATTCATAAATATATTATTATTCTCCCTTTGGTTGAATGTAATGTTATTTTAGGAGTTAATTGAATTTTAATTCATAAATCCCACATAGATTTATTAAGAAAGCAAGTCAGGTTTATCATTCCATAAAAATTGTTGATTATCTATCGGTGTGATGATAAATATTAACTTATTATTGAAATTACATCCTTTTTATGATTATTAATTTTTATTAAAATATATTTTTATCTCATATGTTTTGGGAGAAAACTAACATCTATGATGTTACTATTGTGTGGGAGTTTATTAATTTATATCTATAAGTGTTTTATGGTCTTCCACCAAATCATAATGTTGCGTTTTCAAAATAACCCATACATTGTTATATACATATTTTAAATACTCCAAATATAATGACTTATACTAAGTTGTAAAATTTAAAAAACATTAGGATATTCTTGATAAATGATTCACTTGGCCAAGCACATCACATTCGGGTGCACCAGTTCCATTTGATAAGAAGAAATATCAATCAATGTGGCTCTATATTCATTATGAAAAGCATAACAAGATATAAATCAATAATAAGTATCCTATTTCTCAAACTTATGACTTATTAGATCAATATCCCAAATCTCAATAATATTCCAGGATTTATCTTCATTATAAATATCATCAATTAAAGGCCATAAAAGTGGATATACCCAAGAAAACATTCTGTACATGGTATGGAATCTATGAATATATATATCCATGCCTCAAATAAGGTATTTTGATTCATTATCTAATAGAATGATATTGTGAAATCTTATTCATAAAATCAATAGTAAGTTATTGATCCAAATTAACTAATTAATTATTTGTGGGTATCATATATAATTTTTCCAGTAATTATATAGAGGCATTATGTATAATAATAAATGTTTGATATATATATATTAAATGTTTAAACTATATATTCAAATATAAATACAGGAATACGTGTTGTAGAATATTGTTATATCTAATTAATGATTATGAAAAATTAATATATTACCTCTTATTGATGAAACTTTTAGTAGATGATTTGAGTTTTAAGGATCATGGTAGCTTGACTATGTTGAAGATCACAAAAGATCCAATATTTATGGATTATATGGGAATGGATATTGAAATACTAATGAAAGGTAATAAATATTATCTTTCTCAAATGAGTTTTCAAGAATCTATTTATGCGTTGATTGAATATGTGAAGAAGGAAGATGTGGGGCTACAGAAGAAGGTGGGAAATATTCCTAAGTTTAAACTTGATTCTGATGAAATAATAAATTTTAGGAACTTTTTACGAGTTCCAAATATACAATAATTTACGATATATTTTTTTAATGAAGCACATAGTCCAACATTATCTATTCATCCTGAAATTATAAGGATGTATAAGGGATCTTAAAGTGTATTTTGGTGGTATATCATAAAGAGAGATATTGTAGATTCTGTATTATAGTTCTTGGTATGTAAAAAATTATATTCTGATAGAAATATGTGTAAGGTAATGTTAAAACCATTACCTATACCATAATAGAAATTTGAAAATAACACCATATACATTGTTATTGGAATCCCCAAAACATCTCATGGTCGTAATTCCTTTTTAATTATAGTTGATGGACATAAAAAGGTAGAAACTATATTTACATCAAATATAAATTATCTATTGATCTTCATGATGGAATATATATTAAGGAAATGGTACTTTTTCATAGAGTTGCACATTTTAGTGTATCAGAATTGGATAAAAGGTTTACATTGATGTTTTGACCAAGTCACTAGTATGATTTGGATACATAGTTGAGTTTAAGTATAACATATCATTATAATACAAATTGTTAGTTTTGGAGAAGCATTAAAACCATAGAGGATATTTTATTATATTATATTATTCATTTAAATGGTTGTTGGTATTAACACTATCCCTTTATCATGTTTTTATGAAATATTTTCTTTCACTCGAACATTCTGATTGATCCTTATGAACCTCTCTATAGGAAAACAATTTTATACCTCCAACATGAAGAGATGGTATTTGAGAAATAAAGCTATTGGGACATAATCTAGATGATTAAATGGAGAAGTATTTCAGAACTATTCATGATCACATCAATGCTAATTAGAGTCGAATGAGAAGTTTCGATGAAAATGAACGGCATGATCTAAAATTTGAAGTTAGTGAGAAGGTTTTCTATTAATTTATCTATTGTAAAATGTTAATAAATTTAGAAAGTAAATTTTATCCCTATATATATATTTCCTCTTGATATTATTTTTCAAGGAAGGATGATAACTTACAACATGAAAATTCTATTAAACCTCCCTCATGTTCAAGATGTGTTTCATGTATCCTAATTGAGGATGTATATAACTGATCCATCACATGTATAGACATAAATATTTTACCACTATATAATTATATTTCTTATTATTAATAGAAAATTTTAATATTGTATTAAAAAGATAATTTCAAATGAAATAAGACTACTCAATAAGTGAAAGTTATATAGAAGAGTTAAAAATTCAAACAATCTACTTGGGAACCAAACATATGTAATGAAAAATATATATCTCCATTTTTTTATATTAGAGTGATTAATTACAATGGTGATATTTATTTTATGGGGGCTATAATGTAACACAGTGATATTACATAATATATTTCTCTTTTTTTTAATTTTATTTATTTGATAGTATGTGCTGCACAAAACACTGAGTTTAAATGAAACATAATATTCAATTCAAATGTTAATATGAGACAGTCATCACCTAGCCACTGAATTGGTGAATATGGAAAGGATAAAATAATCTTTAAAAAACTTATTGTTTATTTATGTTCATAAAAAATTCATTTGAAATGAATTAATTAGAACTAAATAAAATCAAAATAAAAAAAGATGGTTTCCTGTAAAACAATTTTAATGTGAAAAATTAATTTGTATCTTAATTAATTCAATAAATCACAATTTTTGAATGATTTGAATTAGAATAATATATTATATATTCAATGAAATTATTAGTCATTCATTTAATATTTTCCTCAATCCATGGAATAAGAATAAACAATGTTTTATAATGAAATTTGTATTTTTCTAAAAAGCTGATTTCATTAGGTTTTGCAGAACCCATTTATTTTTTTCAATATGAATAGTAATAATATAAACATTAACACCTCACTAAAGGGTATATCAAGTTAATATTTGTTAAACATTAGTGATATAGCCTTAATTTTTCATCCTAATTCTTATTGGATAAAGAAAATACGATCATTATCACCTTAGGGTTAATAATTATATTTTCTAATGGCCATGTGTCCATTAGAATTACCAATATAATATTTTAATAAAATAAAGATACAAAATATCACTCTATTGATTTTAAATATATCATATGTGTTTATAAAAGTTCAAAATAAATTTATAAAGGAGTATAAATGTCTATTGATTTTAAATTCATGCTAAACAATAATACAATAATTTTTCCATTAATAAAAAATTAAATATAATGAATTTAAAAATATTGAAATTAATATAATTTCAGTGTCTAATATAACTAAAAAAAATTAGATAAATATTTCATATTAGTGATGTGTAAGAGTATTATATTACAATTTAAACCATTTCTTAATGACTTTTTAGTCAATTTAAAATGACTTGTGCAAAAATTGATATTAATGATATTTTATCACAATAATATATTATTCAATTATATGAAAATCATAAAATTCATGAATGAGGATAGGGTGGATATTATATGGTCCAAAACATTGTCCCTTTTCCATTTATGAACCAATTGATACCTTATTATTCAAATTATATCGCCTTAAATCTAAAATATATGTTACTGTGATTAAGGGTAAAAGTCATTAACTAAGAAAAAAATAACAAATATAACATTTAAAACAACACATAAACATAAATTAATTTTTTTGGATGAAGTAATTTGAACACCATAATATTATATCATAAAACGCCTTTCCTTTTGGATGCATTTGGGATATAGAATGGATTTATTATATTGTAATAATTTAACAGATACTATGAGTTCCCATCCCCTAAATTTTTAAAGGGAACCCATCTTTTCTCTTCTTCGTACAACATTGGGACTTCTGTCTCCATAATAATATACATAATTCACTTACAAAATTTAATATACAGATTTTATAGGTTATTTTATTCAGAAAAATTAAATCCCTAGGATGCTTATGTATTGATCTAATGGATTTGTTTCAAATAAGAAGTAATAACCATTAGTGATCAATTTATTTATAATTATCTTATTACCTTCTATAAATATATTATATTTTTAAAAAAATAATAAAAATAATTATACCAAATATAATTAAATATTATTATTATTAGTAAACCACCTTTATTCACCCTTTTTACATCAAATGGGAGGTGAAATTATCCCTTCTGCATACGTATGTCTTACTATCTCCATGTACCAATATAAACCATTTTCCATCAACATATTTCATGGATTTTTTATTTTCATGTTTTAAATGATTTTACAAGATATTTATGAAATATTTTTTTTAATTATAATATAATACCTATCTTCTTAAATTCCAATCTCTTAGAGGATAATAAGATCACTCGTGCATATGTGTGGACTACCACCTCCATGAAACGATATGTTTTTTTTCATTTATAATTTAAATGGATGGTAATAAAGATGGATTTAATTAATATATATTATATTTATGATTTAATAATAATTCTTAAAATGTTAATTATTTTTTACATCTATTTCTTTCAGTCCATCGAAAAATGAAAACAATTATCTTGCGTATGTACGACCTACCATCTCCATGAATAGTGTAATTCATTTTTATATATCTGTATTTTATGAAAGATTATAAATATTTAAATTATGGATAAATATTAAATATATATCATTACTAGCATTATAATTATTATAAAACCATGTTTTATTTACATGAACCAAAACTGTCAGACCAAAACAAACATGAAAAACAATGCAGATATCAACCAAAACTGTGATTTAGTAAATAATTATAGTAAAATGTTGATAAATGGTTATAGGTAAATAATTTATTATATTATATATATTTTAATTATTCTATAATATATTTGTAATTAATCTTTATTTTTATTCATAAGGATAAAGATGTATTAAGTGATTCAATCATGAGGCAAGAGTTAATCATCTCAAAATATCTTCTTGGGGAGATATGTTATATTACGAACATATATTATATTATGAGATTCATATACTAAAGTTTTTTAATTTAATATAATGAATATAATTATATTAATTATATTTAATGTTTCATGTTAATTTATCCTTCCATGGGGATTATTATTCAAATGTTACTAAAGCAGTAAGGGTTTGCTTTTACAATCTAATTATCAGGATTATTAATGATTAAGTGGTAAATGATGAAATATGATGATATTACTCAAAATAAAATCATTAATTTTATTATCATATGGGTATTTATATAAATATTTTTTTCTTTTAATTTTCCTCTCTTTAATTATTGAATATTCTGATGTAATAATTTAAAGGAAAAGCTAGCCTAATTTCTATCTTTCGGAAACAATCATCTCTCTTGAATTCAAATTTTTTCTAAAAACGTTTTCATGAGTTTTTTACTATTATACATTGGTTTTTAAATTTAATTTTTAATAATGTATTATTTTTTATATTTTTTTTAAATTTAATATTATTATCATCTTCCAAATGACATATTTTAGAATTATTAAGAAAATATGAATGGAATGTTTTTTATCATATATTATATCAATGGAATTTACTACCTTCATGAATGCACAATGAATTAAAGCTTTATTTTTATATTTCCAAGGTTATTTTAAACGAAATTATTTTGAATTATATCTTCGAAATTTTTTTGATGAATTTTTTTCAATGATAACATGATATTTCTCTTAATAAACATTCCATGTTATCTTTAAAGGCATTTCAATCCAGGATGAAATCTTTTGATGTTACTGATGCTTTATTGGGTTATGATATAATGATAAAACCTTTATTATTTTTGAGGATATATTATATTTATAATGAAATGATGTTTATTAAACCCATTCCTTTTCTATGGGTTATTTCATGTTGAAATGTATATGAAACCGATTTAATTTCTAGTGTTCTGATATGATGAATTGTTTATGATCACTTGGAATCCATATGTATTATTTTCAATATGTTATGGGTATGATTGTAATTAAATATTCCTCTAATGAATTGGATAAAGATGGATATCTCATGAGATAATCATGAATGGAATGGGGAGTGAACCTAATTTAGTAAGGGACTCTGTCCACTATGAATGTAATTGGAGTGAACCTTGATTACAATGATCATTTGGGGATTGATACCAATCCATTATGATATTCATGTAAATTATTATTAAACACTAGATAAATGATTTAATATATTTAGGTTTATGGCACAATTCCATGTCATATGCCTATGTTACTCTCTTATAGATCATGTTATTTGAATCATTTATAATTTATGTCTTATAAACTACCATGATTTATTCTTGAAACAAGATTATGATATGTGATATTTAGGGTTTGGATTTCAAATGTCATTCTCATGTTCCCATACCCTTACGATCATGTTATGTTTATGTGATCATTGATTTCTCCCTTTCTTTCCCTTATAAAGAATTTGAGCTTACCCTTTCTTTTGTTTCATTTCCATGGTTTATTATGAAACAAATTAAAGCATGATATGTCAATAAAGGGTTCTAGTTATAATGAATTAAGTGGGAGATGATTAGTTCATTCGTTAACTAGTTTTTTATATATTCATTATTCAAATGATACTAGACGTATTAGATTCAGGCATTGATCATTATGTTATGTAATGAATAGTAATCTTATAAGATGTAATATCTAGGTATGAAATGTATAGACCTCTATAATATGAGTCTCTATAATAGAATAGATGCATAAGTTTTATATTCCTTGATGATTTTTTGGAGGATAAGATATTAGGACCCAATCAAGTTCATGAAATGATAGAAAAAGATTCAAACTATATAGTAACATCTTAACAAAAAAAATCAAAAAAATATATATATTGATAATCAATAATGATATATAGAGTTTTTTAGTGAAAACATATTCCTTAGAATATCTCTATGGAATAGGTTTATGTGATCCCAGAATAAGGTAATGGTGATTCCAAGATATATCAATCTTTTTTAGAACCTCAATCATGTTTGGAATGTAGAATATTAATTAAAACTCCTACCATACCAATCACATTTTTATGATGTGTTCCATGTGTATCTTATGAATAATTAAACACCACATCCATCCGATATATTGAAATAAAAAGTTATGTAATTCGAATATAATATCTCTAATATGGAATAACAATTGGAGTTATTATATTGAAGAGATAGAGAGATAATAAACAATATCACCAATATTTTAAAGATTATGTAGTGATTTCATGTGATTCTAATGATGTAATGAGACAAAAGTACCCTCATTAGTTTTATCATAGTAACAATATTTTGAAAATTATATTCTTTTAAGGTGTTATAATGTAACACCACATATGTATAATGAAAATTTTTAAAATATTTATATAATTACATATTTTAAAACAATAGTAAACTATAATGAATCCAGATAAGATTTATTATGATTTAAAGTTATAGTGAAATAAGATTATTAATAAAATTATAATATTGTAATGTTAAATATTACTAAGAAAACTATAAGTGGAATAAAACCATATGTAAATAAATATACTATAAATATGATATAATAATACTCTTGAATTTCAATAAAGATCACAATTTTATTTATAAATTTAGAATGATGTGAAAAAATTATAAAAATAATATAAATTATGAAAATTGAGTAAATGAAAATTATGAATGATATGTATAAGATGTTATATTAAGGAACATAATATTTTCATTGTGATTATATGGTCGTTGGGCCTATATGACTATTAATTTTATATAGTCATTAGGATTGTATGGTTATTATTACATTAATTTTAGATACGAATAACTAATAGAATAAATTAAATGTAGTTTACTATGAAAATAATATCTTCTTAACATATACATTTAATTAGAGGGTATAACTTGAACTAACTACCTTTTGAAATATATATATATATTATAGAAACATTGGAATTAAGTAGTATAACTGTTATGTATGAGGATCATTATCCAGACTTGGAAAGGTTGTAGAATCACTCATATTTTCCTTAAACCAAGTGCAAACTGATATTTGAAATATATATCTTGATAGAAATAATTGACGAGATAAGTTCATGATTGTGGAAATCACTATGAGATCCCTGATAGCCGAATCACTAACCATGAATTCCACCATTACTTATCTCACCCTTATTTATTTTTTAGATACATTGAATGATTTTGTGAAAAGATGTTAACATGAAATGAAAATGTAATTATTATAGTAATAAATGATCAATATTTTCATCATTATACCTATTTCATTACAATAATCATTTTTTAAAAAAATTACATACAAAATTACATTTAATTTATTAAGAATGATATTTTTAATAAAAATGTATTGAGAAATTGAATTAATTATTTGAAAATAAATAATCTTATTTTAATAATTAAAAATAAAATCATTTGGGAAAAATAAATATATTTCTAATTGAATTAATATTGTTTGTGTAACATATTTTATAAAAAAATTATATTAAACCCTACCATTTATAAAAAAATTATTTTATCTTACCGTGTTTTAGCAGGCATGGAATAAAAAAAATCATTTTATGCCAAAAAAATTTTTTTCTTAAAATAAAATTTTAGCATTATATATTTTTATATTAGTTTTTTCATTTTAAAAAATTTAATCAAATTAAATTTATTTATAGTTGGGATCAACATATTTTTATTATGTAATTTGGAAAATTTAATTTTATAGGAATAATAATAACTGGATGGATATCTTTTAACTCTAGTGGAGAGAGTAGATCAGAAAGTCTCTATTAAGATCCATTAAACATAGAAAACTAGATAAAGTAAAATATATGATTATTCCGAACTAAAAAATATTTTCTAGCTGATGGAGAAGTTTGTGAAGATCACAGAAAATAAAAATTTTAAGGTCCTGAAATTGAATAAAATAGATAATTTTATGATGTTATACAAGATGGAGAAATCAGAGGATATCCAAAAAAAGATCCAATGGAAATACCATTGAAAGATCATTATATAGAATATCCTTGAGTTTAGCAGAATAATTTTATTAGATGAATAAGATTAGTCAGGAAAGTTATCCAAATTTCCTAGATTATTGAAATCTTTTCAATTATACTAGATTAAGAAGACTAAGTGATTTTATACCGGATTGAGGCTTGAGTAACTTTACATAATCTTTTTGAGGTAAAAATTTATTAAGATGATAAATTTTTTTTCAACATTCGCAAATATATCTATGATTTAGGGGATATTTGAATAATATCATTGAAACAAATAATTTATGATGTTTATATAAATAATATTGACTCTGAAAATTCAGAGGCATTAAAGGAGCTAAAATGACTTCTCTTTTGAGTATGATATTCAACATGGAACTAGAACGCCCACTTGATTTCCAAAATAATTATACCTATACAATTTGGAGGACGGAATTTTTGAGTTATCATTATTATTCAAAAGGAGCATAATTATTACTGTTTTTATGATGAGTCAACATGAGTTTTCAAAATTATATTCTCTTAGTTGATGAAGAAGAACTGGATGGAGGTATATTAGACATAGGTACATTGTGAAGAGCATCACCAGATAGGGGTTTAACTAGAATAATTTTACCTGACTAAGGGCCATGTAATAGAGGTGTAACAAATTGACAGAAAATATGTGGAGAGATATCAAATAGATATTCTTGACATAGTTTTTGAGATAATTTCAATATGTTAGCTTTGTGTTGGATATAAAGTATAATGAAACATTGTTACTAGTGGGATCTAGGATAATTTACTATTAGGGTAAAGAAAGTGATTGATGATAATATTAATCTTTTTATTTAATAAAAAATAGTGGATATCTATGAATCAATGTGTGTCGACTTGGAAAATACATGGTATTGATATTGAGACTTAGCATTATAAAAACCTATGTGCCTTTACTTATTTATTTATCTTCAAATATGAGTGAGGTAAACCAATAAATATAAAGGTATTGAAACTTTAATAATTAGAAAGTGATAATTTCAAGAGAAATAAAAATTTAAATGATTACCATTGACTTAAAGACCATTTCTCAACATTACATACATTCATGGGAACTTTATGTGGTATTTTAGAAGGTATGTTCCCATTCTAAAATAATTTTATTTTGTATTTTGGATAATCTAAACTCATTTAATATAAGTGGAATTTCTACCTTTGATTAAAAAAGGACCAGTGTTGAAAAAATAGAATTTTTCCCAATATTATATCTCATGTCCTGGAGGTGATTGATGCAACCACTATTTGGTTTCCACCCACTTGAGAAAGTCAGTCCTATGACATTTATTGACACGTCAAATCTTGAGGTTGGTGGAAAATCCTATTATTCAATTCTTATATACCTATGAGAAAAAATATATATGAAGGTGATGAGTCTCAAAATAGAAAAGGAAGCATAGGAAAAAATAGAAAGTATCTTCGAGAGAAATATAAAATTCAAGGAATAAAATCTTCAAATCTGTAGAAGCATGTTCGATGATATCCAAAAGGTGTAAGATGAAACTATTTATGACTACATCACCGGAATAAATGAAATTTTCTGCAACATTAAAGGATTCAGAGATGTGTTTCAAAACCGAATTATTATCCAACAATTTATGAGGAAATATCATGATATTTTTCATCCTAAATACTATTCTTTAGAATATATATATGATTTATCACTCGAGGAATTACATAAATTTATTTTTTTGCATGAAATTTTTAAATCTATAGCATTCAGAGTGATGATTAGGTATGTGATACCTTTTGAAGATATGAGTATGATCAAAATAAGAGAACATGAACATGAGGAAATGGGACATAGTGACTCATTATGTAAGGAATATACTAATGAACTGAATGATATAATAATGTTCTGTATCTCTATTATTTTCTCGAAATGTATAATGACATACAAAGGAAACCCCCCACTTAAATATTTTAGTGCAGAGGTGTCATATATTTTTCAATGGAAATTTTAATGAATAAAAATGGAGAATATGAAAATGAAAATCCAAAATGATAATAAAAATGGACGAAGTGGGGTTAAAATTATATGGATGTAATATAATCTAGTAGGGGAAGAAAGGGTTCACCTAAATAAATAATATAAGTATTCTAGAAAAAAGGAAGAGTATGAATATAATAAAAATATTTCATTTTTTAAAGGTAAAGCTTTGGGACAATATCCATAATTATGTTTGTAATAAAAATATTTCATTAAAAGTAAAATACATATATAGATGTTTATAACCTATGTGCATCATGTTTAGAGAAAGGAATATACATCAAAAAATGAATAATAAGAAGGTAATTAAACCTATTATAAATATCATATATGATAAAAACTTATGTCATGTCTTAAGAAAACTTAATAAAAAGGATAAAATAAAAACTATTGAATATTGAAGGTAATAATAAGAATGATGGAAAAGAATAATTTCTCAAAAAGGAATTTATTTACATAGAATAAATTAGAATCACATGTTTATAGTATATAAAAATGGGGAAATAGTGAATGAACTAGGTTAAAAACACACTGCTAATGAATAATATAAATTTAATACAATATTAAAATGTCTCAAGGATGAAAATACCATGAATAAGTTGAAATATAATTTCAATAATGCTTTAGTGGTAAAGGATGGAACATCTCATACAACTGGAAGAACTCATCCCAATAATATTGTGAAATCCACACCTATTAAACAAAAAAGATTAATTAATTATACAAACCAGGAAGGATTAAGAATAAATAATAGGAGATATTAGATTAAGAAAGTATATGAGAAAACCATCATATCAATGAATTCTAAAGGTATCTACAAGATGAATGATTCTCCATGCCTTGGAAAATTATATGGTATAGATTATTTTGAATCTCTAGAAACATATCATAGGGAAACACAAATAAGGATAAATGACTAGGATTCAATATGTACTATTGGTGATCTAGAATATATATAGTCACAATAACTACAAGTTCTAGAACAGAAATTATATTTGTAGTAGTGGGCAAGAATATTGAGTAAAATAGTGGATGAAAAGGATGTAAATAGTTACAACTATTAGAAGAAACAAAAATAAAGCCATCAGAAGTGAAAAAAATATCAAGGTAATGTGAATTTGATATCATTAAGAAAACAATAGGAAGGTGTGACTGATAAGGTTATTATGATGAAGATTTCATGATAACACTTCTGAGAAAAATTCTTTTCATCCTAAATGTAAAGGAATCTAGGAAAATAAAAAATTGTAGATAAATAATTTGTTGCTGAGGAAAAACTTAAATGATTGAAAAATGAATAATCTAATGATTCTTCAGAGTGTATATTCATATCATTTGATAAGTTATATAAAAATCTTAAAAAATATTTACTACCATGAGGGATGAGATGTCACTTTAAGAAACAATGATTCCATTTAAATAAGAAGAATTAGTATAGGTGAGATTCATTGGCAGAAGGTAAAGTGAAAATATTTTATTTTTATGGGTTTAATCATAACATATTGTGTGTTCAACAACATTATGATGATATTAAGGGATATATATTTATAAAATATTCATGTATTATCAGAAATTTTAAAGATGGAAATGTTTTCACCCAGGGAGAAAAAACCATTGAAATTTTAATATAAACTATAAATACAAATAATAATTTCTATTTTAAGTACTGAGGATGAAAATAAGATATGATTCCCAATAATTGGGATTTAGGGATAGAATAATATGAACATGATTTTGGGGAAAGGTATTATAAGAGTCTTATCTCAAGAAAAAATAAAAGATGAAGTTTTTTTTTGATAACTTACTTGAAAGTAATAATGGTTAGTGAAATATATAATAATGTTTAAATTCAATCAACCAAGACACTTAAGCTCATACACTCTGATCTTTGTGGGATAATGAGACATCAATCAATAATGTTTGATTTGTAATTTTTTCCTTTCATTTATTATTTCCCTCTGATGAAAAATGTAATGTTCATCAAATATAAATCAAAGGCTATATTGTTTTTTAAAAAAAATCAAGAGGTGTGTTGAGAAATATTTTGTTGTATATATATTGAAGTATAGAACATGTAATGGTATAAGAACACAAGTAACTCTATTGAGTTTTATAAAAAAAATACATGTATTTAAACACCAATATAGTTCTTCCTACGTACATTTAGAAAATATAATTTTAGAAAGAAAAAAAAAATATTAGTTGAAATGTGATGAAGTATTCTCACTAAATATAAGTATTAAAAATTAATTATGAGAGAATATATATGTACCACTTCACAAGTTCAAAATCGATGTTTTATTCAATAAATGGATGAATATGAGATGTGATGTAACAAAAGACCTATAATGAATTAATTTATGGTTTTTAGGATCAATTGAAAGCTAATGATTAATAATTTATATTTATAATATTTCAATGAAAAGTAAGAATATTAAACTATCATAGATATCCCTCTAACGGATGAATCTAAATGTGATATAATAAACATATATATAACCAGACTAATTTATTTGATATAAATTCAATGAATACTAGTCCACATTAAGAAAATTCATTTAAGATGATGAGGATGATGTAACAATAGATAAAATAATTTCTTCTATATAAATTAATAACAATGAATATGAATTGAATAATAATATTTTTTAGGATGATTCTAATAAGATCATTGATGAGGAAAGTAGGGCCAAAAGAATACCACATGAATTAATGAATTTACATAAACTGGTTTTATTAGATAATATTATTAGATATCAGAAAGATCTAGTTTATACCAAACATTAATTGATGTTCTAAAATAAAACTTCACATATCTAATATGTGAAACCAAAATTAGTTATAAAATTAGAATAGAAAAAATAATTATTAATTTCAACGAATGAAGACTTTGATAAAATTATGAAAAAAGAAACAAGAGATGTTGTTCCACAATTGAAAAGAAGAAATATTATTAGAAAAAAACATATATATTTAAAAACAGTATCAATGAACATGAAAACATTTCATGAAATAATGCTAGGATTATTTGAAATGGTTATTTATAGGTGGAAGGTGTTGATTTAGAATAATCTTATTTCCCTATTATGAGGTTGGAAACTATCAAAATATTATTGGTTTTGATGCTCATAAAAATTATTATTCTATCATATATATTCTCAGATAGAATTTGTGAATAAATAAATTGAGTAATATGTTTATATTGAGTAATATAGTGGTTTCATACTTGATAATGATTGAACCATTTGTGCCAAGTGAATAAATATTTTTAGGGGTTCAAACAGGCCTTTCATGGCTAATATTCAAAACATGAAAATTGTCTAAATGATATTTAATTTTCTAAATGAAATGTTTATAATAAATTTTATTTGAAATAAATGAGAATATGTACCCTGATTTCCATTATTTACATTGTGGATATAGTTTTTTCAAGAGGTTGAGATAAATCTTCGGATGAATTTACTAAACAAATAAATTATAAATTTTAGATTTCAATGTTCCAAGAGTTGAATACATTTCTAGGATTACAAGTTCAAAAATAAATGATAGTACAACCGCTGTTAATAATAATATGGTAAAGGTACAAATAAATTCATGGTAGATTTCATGGAAGCTTCTACCCTAATTTCTAGTAGTAAAAATATGAATAAATATTAATCTAGAATAAGTAAGAATCAGTATTATTTATGAGTGATTATTGGAAGTTTATACGATATTATTACTTTGAGACTAGACATTGAATATTATATATCATTTTTTGTAAGACAATATAGTGATTCAAACATGATGATAGTAAAACAAACCCTCATATATGTTAGTTTAACATCAAGTTTTGAGCTGATTTATAAGAAGTGTAATGATTTGAACTTTCTTGGTTTCAGTAATGGTGATTGGACTGAATATTGTATATATAAACATAACCCTCATGAGGAACATTTTTATTTGGATAGTTTTGAGTGAGAATTCATAGTTAGAAAAAATTATTTACTACATTGAGTATAGTTGAATAAGAATATTTTTGTATCACCCAAGAATTACAAAAATTCTATGTTTGAATGTTCAACTAGAATATTTGAGGGTAAAGGTTGAGAGACAATTAAATATTATTTTCATTTTTCAGAGCACCATTGAACTATTTAAAAATCATATTAAACATTACATATTGAATTACATTGATGTTATATATCATTTATACAAGTAAAAATCCTCTTGTGGATATTTCATTCTTGAGTATATTTCGAAAATGTAAAATTGCAGATATTTTCACCAAATACATGCCAAGGAAAATATATAATGAATTTCTACTGAAACTACATGTTGAACCATCAAAAAATAATTTTGAATGTTCTTAAAATTACCACCATTATTCATTTGATTTTATTGAAATTGGGGATAATGAGTAAAAATAATTAATTATTATTTTTTGAAACCAACGCTTATGTTATTATTAGAATTACTGTTATTATATCATTGGAATTGTTACTATTAGTTTTATTATTATTAGAATTATTATTTTTATTATTAAAATGGTTATTAATATTATTATGACAATTATTATTAATAATAGGTTTTTCTTATTTTCACTTTAGGGTATTAGGTTTACCTCCCCTCCCCCTATTCTCCACGCACTGTGTATCCCTCCCCCTTCAACCTGAATATCGTGTTTCCCCTTACTTTATCTATCCCTTGTTCCATCTTATCTGACTGCCCAACCACCCTACACCACCTTTCTCCCAGCATCCCGACCCCTATGGTTTTCCCCTATGTGCATGTGACCCCCTAGACTAGACCCATCTTTCCCTCTCTAGCCATCTCCCCTCCCAGCATGCCTTGTCCCCAATGACCCCCTCAACTCTAGAGCCACACATCCTTGACGACCCAAGCTCCCTGACATGAACCCCTGCTAGTGACCCTCTATTGTTCGATGGCCTTTTAGTATGGCCATAAAACCCCTGTGCAATGCCTCCACCTTACTCGGATGTAAAAAATATTTCCCTTTCCAGTATCCCTATCCTATTTTGTTCTGATTGTATTTCATCCATTCATGTGTGTTTTTTATTCAATTTAGAAAATCCCTAACACCAAAAGTTTTAATTTGTGTATTTTTCTAATTGATTCGGGTGTGTGGTTGGTCTGTGGGGTGTTTTTCTTCCTTCTGTAGAGGTTCCATCATGTTTTCACGTGTTGAGGTAGGTGTTTCCATTCCCTTTTTCCTATTTAAATCCATGTGATGCTTTTCTTTGGTTAATCAATTCATAAAACATGTTTCTTACCTTTAATATATTCATATTCATTATTTTTTAGTTCTTTCTTGTTGATATATTCAACTAAAAATAGGTTATATGATGGTTCTATATTTACGCCCATGATTATGTCTGACAAATTTAGTTCGAATAAATTCCATTATATTCAAATGGTATTATTAGATGTTTTTAATGGTGTGTGATTATAGAAACATTTATGTGACATGTTTTCCTTCCTTTGGTATGTTTTACAAAACATTGTGATTTTGATGAAATGGTTTATAGTGTTAGTGGATGTTGTGTGTATGGTTTCTTTAAAAAAATGGTTGGGAAACAGCCACTTGTGGCTTCCCATTGAATGTGGGCACACCCATAGATGCACTAAGTGCACCCAATGATGTGCCTTCAAATGATGATGAAATTTGGATGGGTTCCTTTCTTGAACCTTGGTTTTCTAAAATGAACTCATATCATATCTATCCCTATCTTTTGGTAAATTATTCCAAAGCTTCCAAAATGATTTAATGTGGTTTCAATGTTGTGTGGAATTTTATGACTTGTTTGGCATTGATAAGAAGGAAATTTTTTCTTTAAATGGTTGAAATACCATTTTCCACCATTGTGTACATATTCAGCATTGTTTTAGTAAAGTGGATTTGAAATAAAGGCATGTTTGGAATGTGTGAGAAGTTTGAGTGTGGATTTGAAGATAAAAGGACCCCGGAAGAAGGCATAATGGAAATGGAATTTCTTATTGTGGGAACTGGTTATTATGTTGTTTCTTTCCCTTTGATAATGGTACCCTATATGGGTATAACTAAAGGCACATTTTGAATTTTGAAATGGATTTTGGAAGACCCTTCTTGGGTTGGAATCCTTACCTAGTTTTGGACCCACGAGATGGGAGGGTCCTCAGTATGGTATCTCCCTTGTGTAATAAATTTTTGATGGAAAGTTACTATACTTTAAGTGGTCGGGGTGGTGCGGGTTGGGTGATGTGTATATATCATGTATGTGACTTTTGTTTGAATGGTATGTCCCACCCCCTTTGTGAAATATACATGGAAACCACGAATAAAAAATATGTTTAATGAGAATGATTTCTGTACTAGTCTAGGTTATTGTACTAGATATTGAACTATTATAGGTGGATACTCATGTTTATTACTATGGGATTGTGCCCCTGGACTAGGCTTGGTAGGGTGATGGTTAGGTGGTAGGGTTTTATGACATAATTGAGTAGGGCATGTTGTCAGGTTGAGATACATGTATTGTATGTTTTGGTTCTCCTATGTGTTCTTAGGATTTCCCATATATTCCTGTTACGAGTACTATTAGAGTCGTTTCCCTTGTTGTGTATAATCTTGTTCTTTGTTCCTAGTTTTGGTTGTTGTTTGGGAAAAATGTGAACAAGTTATTAGTTTAATAATTATTTCTAAGTTGATGTTTGGAAACATAAATGTCAACATTCTTTTTTCCTTCTTGTTCCTTCTTTTAAATTATGAGGGCAATGGATCATGTAGTTTGTTTTGAAATGAAAATTCTTTATAAAAATATATTTTAAAAAAATTATTCCAAAATTGCTTTAATGGAATGTATTTATTAAAGAAATATCATGGATTCTTTAGTGGTTTCCTACTGGGCTATCAGCTCCCAACTTACCTATACCACTTGGTTTTGGTAGACCCGAGCTATTTTTCAAGTTTAGCTTTTGTTCTTGTTTCTGGGTAGGGGCTCATTGTGGAGTGATTTCGGTCTTTTAGTTAGATGTTAATAACAGTTCACATGGAGATCATGTGGTGGCTGTTCAGTTTTTTTGTTCTTCAATTTTGTATTTTAGTTTTCATCTTTTTGAGTTGTGTCTTACTGTTGGTATTGTTTATATTATTAATGTTCTATTGTTATATATTATGTCTTTTTTGGTTCTATTTATCTGGTCTTGGTTATTTATTTTTTCCTTAAATCATTCCCACATGTATTTTTTGATTCCCGACACTTGTTTCCAGCCCGTGGGGATCAAGAATTCACTTCCGACCATGTGAATGCATTAATCTGGTATTTTTTTAGGTCAAAATGTGTTGGTATGTTATCAACTATTATCCAAGAAGTATTTTATTTGGGATGGTTTGGGACCATCATTACTCAATATGTAGTAAAAAGTGAGTTTTTGGATAACTCTTCTTCTTGTTAAACCTATAGTTTCCATGGGTGGTTTGGGATTGTGGTTATGTTTTGAGCTCGATTTTAGGATGTAGTTAAGATATTTTTTCTCTATATTTTTTATTTTTCTTACGATTAAAAAGTTGGGAGTTTTATTTTGGTACTTTATTTTTGTTATGATATTGAATTTTGATGGACGAGACTTGTGATATTTGTTTTGTAGATAATTCCTCTCAAAAAGGCCACATCGAGGTGTAGATCAGGTCCTGTGGAGAGGACCCCAAAGGATAAACCCCATATTCTTCCATATTCTGTGGATTTAGTGATATATAAAATCTAAACATTAGATAAAATTAGCGATTGAGAGAGTGAACTAACCAGAGACATTAATCAAGAGTTTTTTAGGGAGAATCTACCAATGTTCAGTGGTGAAATGTGACCAAATTAGCTTGAGGAGTTGTTGAACCATTTTGAGTGGATATTCATGTTTTTGAATACCCATTATACCTAAAATATGGGACTGATTATGTACGTTCTAGAAGGGAAAAATATAAAGTGGTGTGAATCAATGGTGCTTTCTAGTAAGCATGAGGATCTCAGGTGAAAAAAAATGTGTCATTTAATCTAAAATTATACCTGAAGGCCATGAGAGAAAAAATGCTCATTTATTCATGAATCTGGTTATAGGTGATCATTATATGATGTATTATTTCATTTTATTCATAATGTTTATTCTTGTATATCTAGATCTCCTCAGAAATGATTACCTCAAGGATCTATATTTTGCAATGTCCTTGAGTCCATATATTAAATATATGCTAATTATTCTACGTCTATAAACCTATTCAAATGTGTTTTAAAAATTAGTGATGTAATCAGAATATTTGACTATATAGATATGTCTTAGTGGTGTTTATTTAGTGGGTGGTTTCCAGAGTTAATCTTTTAGATTAAAGAAGAATCCGGATGAGTCTCAAAGAGGTAGTGGAAAGAGTGTCTGTTCATCATCAGGATAACCTTTTATGGATCCAATGGGGAATTGTAAAGATGTCTGTTATCAGTGTATCAAGGTATGAAAAACCATGCTTAATTTACTTGGAACTTTAAATATGTTCCATCAGTGTGGAAATTCATGGAATATCAAGTGATTCTTTCAATTAGATTCATGGGGGATATTTCTAGGATTCATATTATTGAATGGATTTCTGGTGCATTCAGAGGTTTCGATGGGTGGAGGATCTCATCCCCATATAAAGAAGAATTATCACTTGGTAAAGGAAACATAGTGTGATTCAAAGATAGGGATACTCCATGCAACAAAGGATGTTCTAGAGTAATCAAATTTTGTGCTAGCCACCATTCGATGTTTGATTTTTATTTCTTATTCTATGGAATTAGTTTTATTTGACCCAAGTGAACACCATTATTTAATTTTAATTAATATGATTTATTCCATGGTTTTTTTATCTGAGTTGATTCATTATTTCATTTATTTTCTATCCTTGTTTGGTAGGAAGATGGATCAAGGTTTTAAGTTCCCTGAGTGTCATTTTTTGTAGCTTTTGTGGAGTTCATTTGGGAATTCCAGGTTTTGGACTATGACATGTTGGACCTAATTATTATTAAAGATTGGTCGGTTAGTTATAAGATTCTAGTCATATTTTTTCATTGGGTCAACTTCTTTACACTTTATAGGATCAAACACATCATTTAGGGATAATATGATCTACTTCTATGGATGGTAGGACAGGTTGCATCTAAGTTGGTGTTGATCTCATGTTAGTTTTCTAGATTATTCATTGGGGATTTTGAGAATATTAATTCGGGTGACCTTCCATTGGTCATGGTTTGTTACACTAACATGTTTCCACATGACTTCATGATATTTCCTCCATGGATAGAGGTCATGTTTACCAATGAACTACTTCCCAATATGAGCCTAATTTCTCTACCATCATATTAGATGTCTCCAGCTAAGATGAAAGAGCTAAGATTTCATTCAGAAGATCATGATTTTTAGGGTTTCATTTACCTTATCATATCACCATGGGCTTAAATGTAACAACCCAGGTAAATAAAGAATAAAGAATTTTCATATTTATTAATATTTACGAATTAAATATTAATTTTAATTAAAAGGGGTTTCTACATTCGATAGCGTACTCGGTACGCAACGATGAGTTTCTTTGAAAACTTACGTTGAACACAAGTAATAAAATAATATTATTTTAAATGTTAGTTAACGAGTAGCCGTTGTACTGGCGGGAATGGATAGAAATAACTAAAATATGATTATATACGTTTTTAAATGTTTTTACATTTACCCAATAAAAGATAAAGGCTTAAAATACGGAAAGAGTTCAATTTTAGGCATTTATACCCTAATTTTCACGAAAGGTCCACTTATCACCTTTTGATGGAAAACCGTCATTAAATATAGTTTTGATCGATCTTATAAATTCTATTGGACCAAATATAACTCTTCTTTAGAATCGGGACATCAAAGTTTACTTTGTGTAAATTTTTGGTACCTTTCTGATAAAGTTCATTTTTTAAATGAATAGTGTAAAATGTTGTATTTTAATTCAAAACCTCTTTTTAATCTAATTTATTTATACGATTAGATTATATTTTGAATTGGTTTTAAAGTGAAATTAGAAAATATTTTTACCATTAAATCCAATATTGGTCGTTGGAATTAATTTCACTTTGAAATCGGACTTAAACTAGTGTTAATCTTTTGATACTTATTGTTTCATAAAAACACGCTATTTGCTCTGACAGCGGGAATTAATTATTAAATTAATTAATGTGACTTATATGTTTTGAATTTTGTAAAATAGACTTCATTTTTGAATTCGTAATATCAAACATAGCTTAGGGTGAATTTTTGGTAATTTTCTGAAAAAATTCAATTTTTTATGAATAGTGAAACCACTAAGTGGTACATATAAAAATTGATTTTCCGTTTAAATGAAATTTTTCCATCATTGTGTTTTGAATTTCAAAAATCCGATATACATGGTTGTCATTAAGAAGTAAAATGTGGTTCAATGAGATTATAATAATTTTTTGGTGAATAGTAACTTATTAAGTTCTTAATCGCGATTAGTGGTAATTAGTGTAGTTTAAGGTAAAAATAATGCTTTAATAAAATAAGATGAGCTTGAAACATGTCCTACCCTCATTGGTTGTCTCATGGCCGACCAAGAAAAGCCATGGGTAATCTTGGGGACCCCATGGAGACACTTTGGTTGGGAAATGACATAAATAACTTTTTATTTTATGTAAAAGTAAAAATGACACAAACATAATATGTTTTACGAAAACAATTTTTACATGGGGTTATAAAGATCAGAGTTTTGATTATAAATAGTCATTCGAAAGATAAAAAGATTTACTACATCATAGTATTTCATTCATAATTTTTAGGAATTAAATAAATTAAATTATTTATGACATAATAATGATGCAGCGATGACATCATTATTTGACGATTTAAATAAAATGGAACGATAATGTAAAATATATGAACTACACATGTCCAAAACCAATTATATGAGTGTATTTCGAACCCTTATCACCTTATCCACGAATTATATAAATGTGGGACCTTTTAAAACCGAAACACATTTTCAAATAAAGTAATATTTCTTTACTTTCCAAAAGTGCCTCTCCTCTCCTCTTATAAAAGGCCCCCACCTCTACCTCATTTCACACACTCCTCAAGCCCTTGGCTCGGCCAAACCATGACAATTTACTCTCTCCACATCTCTCTTCTCATCCTAGAGGATTCCCATTGGGCAGAATCCTTTCAAAGGAAGCCTTTAGGCTCAAATCAAAAAGGAGTTACACTTTTAAAGGTAATTCTTTCTCTCTTGTCCATTTGTTTTATTTTGCTTCTCCAACCCTCTAAACTCTTTTTATTTACTTCTTTTGTAACAACACAAGTATCTTCAATATACTAGGATGTTGTTATAAGATTTATTCGAGCTACACTCTCACACAACTACATCAAATGGTTTAAAAACATACGGTTTCCGTGGATGGCGAAATTCTGCCTCCCGAAACGATGATTGTTCAATACTCATTTAACACCTTCAAAGGTGGCCATTATGATGTCACTATTTTTATATATTATATATAATATGTTTATGTTTTCCTTAAGATTCTGTTTTTTTCATTTTGGGCTTACCTTTATGGTTTCCATTGTGGGTAAACACGATATCTTCATTTAAGGAAGTGCGGACTACCGCCCCCTCAAAGTGATGTGATTCGTTAATGCCATATGTGGGACGTGTAAAGGATGGATTTAAAGTTATTATATATGATGTTATACTGGAATTATAATATACCTCTATATCATTATTATTTCTTTCAATTAATGTATGATATAGAAATGAAAGTAGAATTCATGCGTACGTACGGCTTACCGTCTCCATGAACGGTGCATTTCATTTCTTATCCCCAAAAGTAATGTACTATTAAAAGTACATGTATATAATGGATATATATATAATTAATGATATATCTAAATGGTGAATATAATTCTGGAATTAAAATATACATACCTCTCATTTAGTTTTAATTCCATTATTATGACAAAGAAATGAAAGTAGCGTTCATGCGTACGTACGACTTACCGTCTCCAAGAACGGTGCATTTCATTTCTTATCCCCAAATGTAATGTACTATTAAAAGTACATGTATATAATGGATATATATAATTAATGATATATCTAAATGATGAATATAATTCTGGAATTAAAATATACATACGTCTCATTTAGTTTTAATTCCATTAATATGACAAAGAAATGAAAGTAGTGTTCATGTGTACGTACGGCTTACCGTCTCCATGAATGGTGCATTTTATTTCTTACCTCTAAATGATTATGTAATATTATAAATACATGTATATTGTCGATATATATAATATATATGATATCCAAATCAAGAATGTCATTCTGGATATAAAGAACCTTTGACCACACGAACAACATGTAATTGTAAGAAGTCCACTTTCGATTAAGAACCAAATATTGAAAAAACAAACATTATTAACTTAAATGGTTACATAATGTTTATAACATGGAAATAAGTGATATAAAAGGAATAATGGACTTTAAAAAGGTTCTTAATCAAGTATAAATTAACTCAAGTTTATTATTCAGGACGTTAAAGGACGATCGAGTCAAGTCGGACCTGAGGTAAGGGACTTCGTCTCAATCTCCTTTCATTGAGGCATATTTCGTTTTATACACAACTTTCTTTTATACGGTGTATAAACCCCTTTGAATTTTACTTTTATTCAAAAGGAATATTTTTCTACGAATCGTTTTACTAAACGACAAAAAGGAATGTTTTTTTAACGTACGCGGTGACAATGACCTTTTCCGCCGCCGCGAGTATTATTTGGTCTTTGGATTTCTCAACATGCCGTAATGTTTTTAGAATAAAATAAATACCATATACTCTTTTATGTATTTTGGTATTGAAAATGGTTTTGAAAAAGGATTCTATTATGTCAATATATTTATGATATATTGTGATGGAAATGTGGAAATGTTATCATTCCTTTATATTGGTTTTATGTTTTATGATTTTATACTGGTACTTGGACATTTTAACGGGTGGTTACGTTATAAACCATATGACGGGTGGTTCCGTGAATACCAGGATGGGTGGTTATGTTATAACCTCCAATGCATTGCGTATGGAAGTCGGCCGTATGGCTATTCCATTAAGTATGTATGGAAATTGGCCGTATGGCTATTCCATTAACTGATATGTGTGGAAGTGGACCGTATGGTTATTCCACTTAAGTATGTTTATGTCCCAAGTTACCTTTATAAATGTCATGTGTTCTTTTTATGGATTTTATGGTAATCCTTTGGTTACAAAAATGTAAGTAATGATACTTTATTCAGTGAAGAGTTTTTACTACTTCATGAAGGTGAATGTATTACTTTGATAGAGTATATATGGTTTATTTGATATTTGAAAAACTAACAGTTTTCATTCTTTCTGTATCCCTTACTAAGCTTTTTATGATCACCCCAAGTTTTTTTTGAAATGTTTTTCACATGACATAATGTGGAATAAGGTCAAGTATGGGATCAAGGGAATGTCATGCTATATAAAACATGGAACTAGACATGTTTCTTTCAAGAGTTTTTTTTTATTATGGAAACTTATTATAAGTGACTACTTTGTAATCTTTTGAGATGTAATAGTTATGTTCTAATTCTCCAAAAATCTAAACCTGAAAAGATCCTCAACGTGAATTATTCTTTTAATTCAATATTAAGTAAGGTTTAAGGATGGGGCCTTATAGTTGGTATCAATGGTCGGTTTAGACAACTTTAGGAGTTAGAAAAGTGTTAAATTATAATATGATTGAAATGATATAGCATTTACGGATTACCATGTTTCTTCGCCTAAGATATTTCTGTGTTCAGAATGGTTTTCCGCAGAGGAAACAAAGAAGCTATGTTGGGACGACATCAGGAGGAAGATAACCTTCCAAATCAGTAACCTGAGATCGTCGGAATCGGAACTGAATAGTTTGTTGCAGTGATGGCACATTTGACTCAGGCTATAAATGGTGGTGGTATCCATGCACGAGATCAGCCAGATCAACCACAGAGGAACATGTCAGTGGTGGAACATTTCATGAGGCAACATCCCCCATCATTCAGAGGATCATCTGACCCTGTGCAAGCTGAAGGGTTGATTAAAGAACTGGAGAAGATTTTTGATGTCATGAGGTGTTCAGAACATCAAAAGGTTAGTCTTGCTGTTTACCGTTTTGAAGGTGAAGCGGGTCAGTGGTGGTCGATGGTAAAAAATATAAGGGATAGTGATGAGATTGAGGATCTTCACTGGGACGAATTCAAAGGTATGTTTCTTGAGAAATATTTTCCTAACGTGGTTCGTCTTAGGATGGAAAACAGTTCATAGAATTGAGGCAGCAGGATGATTCAGTGGCTGCTTATGAAGAAAAGTTCACTCGATTGGCAAGGTATGCTCCAAACTTCATACGGGATCTTGATAGTAAAATAAACTGTTTTTACTCAGGGTTAAAGCCAAAGTATCGAAGGGCTTTAGCTTCTCGTGAGTTCAAAAGTTATGAAAAACTTGTTCGATGTGTGGAGAAGGTGGAAATGGAGTTTACCGATGATCAGGTGTTCTATGACAAACAACAGAATAAGAGGTCTAGTTGGCAGGAAAAGGGGAAGAATTCATCAAAGAAGCAAGGAGGTAAGAAAACCAAATATCCATCCTGTGAGAAGTGTGGTAAAATGCATCCTGGAGAATTTTTATCCAAGTCTGGTAAGTGCTTTCGGTGTGGTAAGTCTGGTCATATTGCTCGTAACTGTAAGGAAGATGATCAAGCAGGAAATGAAAAGCCAACGGTAAGATGTTTTAAGTGTAATGAAATGGGTCATTATGCAAAGGAGTGTCCAACGAAGAACTCAACTGGGGGAATGCAGCCATACTACAATCAGAAAGGGGTGGTGAAATCCTTTGCAACAACTTTAGCAGATGTTGGGCCATCGAATGAAGTGGTATCAGCTCCAGGGAGCTCAGTATTTTTTGAAGATTGACTTGAGGTCGGGGTACCATCAGTTGAAAGTAAAAGAAGCAGATGTTCAGAAGACTGCGTTCCGTACTAGATATGGCCATTATGAATTTTTAGTATTGCCTTTTGGGTTAACCAATGCACCTGTTGTATTCATGGACCTTATGAATAAAATTTTCCATGAGTTCATGGATAAGTTTGTGTTTGTGTTTTGAGGTTTGGGAAGAGGTTATGTGTGCCTTGTGATTCACAGTTGAAGAATGAGTTGTTATGTGAGGCTCATAGTTCCCCGTTTTCAGTTCATCCGGGCAGTACTAAGATGTACAGAGATCTGCGGGAGTATTACTGGTGGGATGGAATGAAAAGAGATATTGCTGATTTTACTGAGTGTTTGACATGTCAACAGGTTAAAGTAGAGCAGCAGTTACCGAAAGGGATGCTTTAGCCTTTACCAGTGCCAGAGTGGAAATGGGAGAATATATCCATGGACATTGTTGTTGGATTACCAAAGACATCTCTAGGTAATAATGAAATCTGGGTTATTATTGATCGCTTGACCAAATCTGCTCATTTCCTTGCTATACGAGATACTTTCTCTCTTGATCAACTTTACCGTTTGTATCTTAAAGAGATAGTCAGGTTACATGGAGTTCCTATCTCCATTGTATCGGATCGTGATCCCAGGTTTACTTCTAACTTTTGGAAAGGCCTTCAGAAGTCGTTGGGTACTGAATTAAATTTTAGTACAGCTTTTCATCCTCAATCAGACGGGCAGTCAGAACGAACAATTCAGACCTTGGAGGATATGCTACGAGCTTGTTCGATGGATTATCAGGGAAGTTAGTACCAACATCTTTCTTTGGTTGAGTTTTCTAATAATAACAGTTTTCATTCCAGTATACAGATGGAACCATTTGAGGCATTATATGGGAAGCGGTGTCGAACTCTAGCATTTTGGGATGAAGTGGGTGAAAGGAAGCTGATGGGACCAGAATTGGTAGAAGAGATTGCAGAAAAAAGTTCAGTTGATTCAGAAGCACATGAGAATAGCTCAAATCAGGCAGAAGAGTTATGCGGATAACCGGAGTAAGGATCTATCTTTCGAGGTAGGTGATCATGTTTTTCTCAAGGTTTCTCCTTGGAAAAGTGTGATGAGATTTGGTAAGAAAGTAAAGCTGAGTCCATGGATTGTTGGACCATATGAAATTCTTGAGAGAGTTGGATCAGTTGCATACCGGGTTGCTTTACCTCCGAGTTTATCTCAGGTACACAATGTTTTTCATGTTTCAATGTTGAGAAAGTATATGCCAGATCCATCTCATGTTTTGAGTCCAGAGGTAGTTCAGCTGGAAGAGAAACTATCTTATGAGGAACAACCGGTCCAGATTCTTGACCACAGGGAGCAGGTGTTACGGAATAAGGTGATTCATCAGGTAAAGGTTTTGTGTAAAAACCATGTGATTGAAGAGACAACATGGGAATCTGAAAATGCTATGAGGGATAAATACCCCAACTTATTTTGATAAGTGAATAAAATTGCGAGGACGAAATTCCCAAAAGGGGGGAAGGATGTAACATCCCAGGTAAATAAAGAATAATGAATTTTCATATTTATTAATATTTACGAATTAAATATTAATTTTAATTAAAAGGGGTTTCTACGTTCGATAGCGTACTCGGTACGCAACGATGAGTTTCTTTGAAAACTTACGTTGCACACAAGTAATAGAATAATATTATTTTAAATGTTAGTTAACGAGTAGCCGTTGTACTGGCAGGAATGGATAGAAATAACTAAAATATGATTATATATGTTTTTAAATGTTTTTACATTAACCCAATAAAAGATAAAGGCTTAAAATACAGAAAGAGTTCAATTTTAGGCATTTATACCCTAATTTTCACGAAAGGTCCACATATCACCTTTTGACGGAAGACCGTCATTAAATATAGTTTTGATCGATCTTATAAATTCTATTGGACCAAATATAACTCTTCTTTAGAATCGGGACATTAAAGTTTACTTTGTGTAAATTTTTGGTATCTTTCTGATAAAGTTCATTTTTTTATTGAATAGTGTAAAATGTTGTATTTTAATTCAAAACCTCTTTTTAATCTAATTTATTTATACGATTAGATTATCTTTTGAATTGGTTTTAAAGTGAAATTAGAAAATATTTTTACCATTAAATCCAATATTGGTCGTTGGAATTAATTTCACTTTGAAATCGGACTTAAACTAGTGTCAATCTTTTGATACTTATTGTTTCATAAAAACATGCTATTTGCTCTGACAGCGGGAATTAATTATTAAATTAATTAATGTGACTTATATGTTTTCAATTTTGTAAAATAGAATTCATTTTTGAATTCATAATATCAAATATATCTTAGGGTGAATTTTTGGTAATATTCTGAAAAACTTCAATTTTTGATGAATAGTGAAACCACTAAGTGGTACTTATAAAAATTGATTTTCCGTTTAAATGAAATTTTACCATCATTGTGTTTTGAATTTCAAAAATCTGACATACATGGTTGTCATTAAGAAGTAAAATGTGGTTCAATGAGATTATAATAATTTTTTGGTGAATAGTAACTTATTAAGTTCTTAATCGTGATTAGTGGAAATTAGTGTAGTTTAAGGTAAAAATAATGCTTTAATAAAATAATATGAGCTTGACACATGTCCTGCCCTAATTGGTTGTGTCATGGCCGACCAAGAAAAGTCATGGGTCAACTTGGGGACCCCATGGAGACACTTTGGTTGGGAAATGACATAAATAACGTTTTATTTAATGTAAAAGTAAAAATGACACAAACATAATATGTTTTACGAAAATATTTTTTACATGGGGTTATAAAGATCGGATTTTTGATTATAAATAGTCATTGTAAAGATAAAAAGATTTCATAAATAATAGTAGTTTTTTAATAATTTTTAGGCATTAAATAAAATAAATTATTTTTGACATAATAATGATGCAGCGATGACATCATTATTTGACGATTTAAATAAAATTGAATGATAATGTAAACTCTATGAACTACACATGTCCAAAACCAATTGGATGAGTGTATTTCGAACCCTTATCACCTTATCCACGAATTATATCAATGTGGGACCTTTTAAAAACGAAAAACATTTTCAAATAAAGTAATATTTCTTTACTTTCCAAAAGTGCCCCTCCTCTCCTCTTATAAAAGGCCCCCACCTCTACCTCATTTCACACACTCCTCAAGCCCTTGGATCGGCCAACCCCTCCACATTTACTCTCTCCACATCCCTCTCCTAATCCTAGAGGATTCCCATTGGGCAGAATCCTTTCAAAGAAAGCCTTTAGGCTCAAATCAAAAAGGAGTTACACTTTTAAAGGTAATTCTTTCTCTCTTGTTCATTTGTTTTATTTTGCTTCTCCAACCCTCTAAACTCTTTTTATTTACTTCTTTTGTAACAACACAAGTATCTTCAATATAATAGGATGTTGTTATAAGATTTATTCGAGCTAAAATCTCACACAACTACATCAAATGGTTAAAGAACATACGGTTTCCGTGGATGGCGAAATTCTGCCTCCCGAAACGATGATTGTTCAATACTCATTTAACACCTTCAAAGGTGGACATTATGATGTCACTATTTGTATATATTATATATAATATGTTTATGTTTTCCTTAAGCTTCTGTTTTTTTCATTTTGGGCTTACATTTATGGTTTCCATTGTGGGTAAACATGATATCTTCATTTAAGGAAGTGCGGACTACCGCCCCCTCAAAGTGATGTGATTCGTTAATGCCATATGTGGGACATGTAAAGTATGGATTTAAAGTTATTATATATGATGTTATACTGGAATTATAATATACCTCTATATCATTATTATTTCTTTCCATTAAAGTATGTGATAGAAATGAAAGTAGTGTTCATGCGTACGTACGGCTTACCGTCTCCATGAACGGTGCATTTCATTTCTTATCCCCAAATGTAATGTACTATTAAAAGTACATGTATATAATTGATATATAAATAATTAATGATATATCTAAATGATGAATATAATTCTGGAATTAAAATATACATACCTCTCATTTAGTTTTAATTCCATTAATATGACAAAGAAATGAAATTAGCGTTCATGCGTACATACGACTTACCGTCTCCATGAACGGTGCATTTCATTTCTTATCCCCAAATGTAATGTACTATTAAAATTACATGTATATAATGGATATATATAATTAATTATATATCTAAATTATTAATATAATTCTGGAATTAAAATATACATACCTCTCATTTAGTTTTAATTCCATTAATATGACAAAGAAATGAAAGTAGCGTTCATGCGTACGTATAGCTTACCATCTCCATGAATGGTGCATTTCATTTCTTACCTCTAAATGATTATGTAATATTATAAATACATGTATATTCTCTATATATATAATATATATGATATCCAAATCAGGAATGTCATTCTGGATATAAAGAACCTTTGACCACACGAACAACATGTAATTGTAAGAAGTCCACCTTCGATTAAGAACCAAATATTGAAAAAACAAAAATTATTAACTTAAATGGTTACATAATGTTTATAACATGGCAATAAGTGATATAAAAGGAATAATGGACTTTAAAAAGGTTATTAATAAAGTATAAATTAACTCAAGTTTATTATTCAGGACGTTAAAGAATGATCGAGTCAAGTCGGACCCGAGGTAAGGGACTTCGTCTCAATCTCCTTTCATTGAGGCATATTTCGTTTTATACACAACTTTCTTTTATACGGTGTATAAACCCCTTTGACTTTTAATTTTATACAAAAGGATTCTTTTTCTACGAAGTGTTTTACTAAACAACAAAAAGGAATGTATTTTTAACGTACGCGGTGACAACGACCTTTTCCGCCGCCGCGAGTATTATTTGGTCTTTGGATTTCTCACCAAGTCGTAATGTTTTTAGAATAAAATAAATACCATATACTCTTTTATGTATTTTGGTATTGAAAATGGTTTTGAAAAAGGATTCTATTATGTCAATATATTTATGATATATTGTGATTGAAATGTGGAAATGTTATCATTCCTTTATATTGGTTTTATGTTTTGTGATTTTATACTGGTACTTGGACATTTTAACGGCTGGTTACGTTATAAACCATATGACGGGTGGTGCCGTGAATACCAGGATGGGTGGTTACGTTATAACCTCCAATGCATTGGGTCTGGAAGTTGGCCGTATGGCTATTCCATTAAGTATGTATGGAAATTGGCCGTGTGGCTATTCCATTAACTGATATGTGTGGAAGTGGACCATATGGTTATTCCACTTAAGTATGTTTATGTCCCAAGTTACCTTTATAAATGTTATGTGTTCTTTTTATGGATTTTATGGTAATCCTTTGGTTACAAAAAGGTAAGTAACGATACTTTATTCAGTGAAGAGTTTTTACTACTTTATGAAGGTGAAGGTATTACATTGACAGAGTATATATAGTTTATTTGATGTTTGAAAAACTAACAGTTTTCATTCTTTCTGTATCCCTTACTGAGCTTTTTATGCTCACCCCAAGTTTTTTTTTGAAATGTTTTTCACAGGACTTAATGTGGAATAAGGTCAAGGATGGGATCAAGGGAATGTCATGCTATATAAAACATGGAACTAGACATGTTTCTTTCAAGAGTTTTTTTTATTATGGAAACTTAGTATAAGTGACTACTTTGTAATCTTTTGAGATGTAATAGTTATGTTATAGTTCTCTAAAAATCTAAACCTAAAAAGATCCTCAACATGAATTATTCTTTTAATTCAATATTAAGTAAGGTTTAAGGCTGGGGCCTTATATTAAATAGTGTTATTTTCAAATAAGGAGGATGATTGATTCCATATTCTCATAGACTATAATAATATTAACAAGGTGAGAGTAATGAATAAGTATCATTTCATTAAATTGATTATCGTTTTTACCAACTTATAGGGGAATTTTGGATTTTAATAATTAACCTAATTTCAGGGTACTGCCAGATGAGGGTCTAGGAAGAGGATTTTCTAAATTCCTCCTTCTGAGTTCAGTTTTAAAAATTTTATTATTTATTTATTCTATTTGGGTTTATAAATGATCTGGTTGTTTTCATGGTGATAATGAACATGATCATTCGTCATTTTTTGGACTCCTTTTTTGGTTGTGTTGTTAGATGAAATATTGGTATATTCCATGATAGAGGATAAGCATGTACACTATTTAGAGGTTGTTTAGGCTGTTTTGAGAGATAATATTCTATATTCCATTTTTTCCAAGTTCTAGTTTTGGATTCAAGATGTTATGTTTTAGGGTCATGTGATTTTTTGGGTCGGAGGTTCAGTGGATTTAGAGATGGATTGAGCTATCGTGTCGTAAGAGTACCCCAAGAATGTGATTTAGATCCTCACCTTTTTGGTTTTGAATCTAATTTATAGGTATATTTTTTATAATTTTATAGGATATGTTAAACATTTATATATTTTTCCAAGATAGGGGTAATGTTTTATATGGATGAGAAGTTCCATAGTGCTTTTTAGTAGTTGTAGAACCGTTTGACATTTACAAATATTTTGATTCTTCCAAATGCTAAGAGAGTTTATGCTAGGTTTTATGATGCTTCTAGAATTAGGTTGGGATATGTTTATTGAAGGATGAGTATTTGGAATCCTATTTATTATGTTAGTTGTGTCATATGATTGAAATAAACCATCCATGACCGTTAACTAGTAGTTATTATGCATGTTCAAAAGACATGGTGTTACTACCTCTTCAGAGATCATTTAATAGTGTATTCAGATAATACAATATTGATGTACATTTTAATTCAGAGGGACTAGAATCTCAAGAAGAATAAATGATCACAATTCCTTCAAAATTTTGATTTTGATATTCAGCATATGCCCAAGAAGGGAAATGTGGTCACTAGCACATTGAGAAGGAAGATTCAAGTGCATGCAGTTTGGGAATCAGGTTACAAGTTCTGTATGATGAGATTGTTTAATGATATATAATGGACACTCATGAGGATGGAATAATTTTTTTCCAAAAAAATGTATTGGTTACTACCTCTATTATTGATCGGGTGAGGAATGAGAAGGTATCTAACCTCAAGTGTCAGCATATTATCGGTGCTTTAAATGGTGTAGAGGCCTCTGGTGAATGGTCTTGGCCTCCCAATGGTTCCCTTTTCTTATGAATGTGGGTGGTTGTTACATTGAGTAAGAGGTAGGAGATTATACATGATGAACATAATTCCAGCTGGTTCATCCACCATAGAGTGAACATGATGTATGATAAATTTATAGGCTGATATTGGTGGCCTAGGATGAGATGTGTCATGGTGGATTTTTTTCTAGATGCTTAACCAACTAGATATTAAAAATGATGAATCTAACAATAGCAGAGTTGTTGTAACCACTTCCTATGCAAATATGGAAGTAGGATTGTATATCCATTTATTTAATGATGTGGGTGCCTTGTACATAAATTGGGAAGGATTCTATGTGTGTCGCTATCAATCATCTAGAGAAATCGTCTCATTTCCTAACCACCGAGGAGTCAAAAAATGTTAAAGGACATCGAAAAGCAATATATTTGAGAAGTTGATTGACTTTATGGAGTGGCCTTTGTGATATATTTAGAATAGGAAGTTCATTATACTTCACACTTTTGGAAGGGATGCCCAGATGCTTTGGGAAACTAATTAATGTTAAGCAATGCATATCACCCATAAATAGACGGCCAGTCTAAGTGGACCATCCAGACTCTAGAGCCTATGTTGTGGTCATGCGTTCTTGATTTATATGGTTCATGGAAAATGAACCTACCATTTAATGAGTCCTATTATAATAATATTTACCATTCCTTGATATATATGTCCCCTTTTAAGGAATTATATGGGTTACCATGCCAATTACAAATATTCTAGGCCGAGGTGGGCGATTATTCTTTGGTTAAACAAAGCCTTATCCAAAAGATGAAAGAGATAGTTTAGCTGATTTTGTAGTTGATATAAATAGATTGGAATTTTTATATGTCATATTTTGACCATAATTATCAAATTTTAGAGATTAAAGATGGTTACCAAGTGCTTCTCCATGTATCAGTTCAGTTGGGACACCATTTTTTACAAAGAAATGGAAGTTATAACCATGTTATGTCTGTTCATTTCATGTTGTGGTGCATCATGGGAAGGTATGTTACCAGTAGGATTTTCCATTATGACTAACCTTGATCCATGAAATCTTTTTCATCCCCCAGTAGAAGAGATACCATCAAGACATATCTCATTTGTTGGAGTTGGATGAATTGGAGTTAGATCCTGATGTCCTCATAGTGGAGAAGCTAGTTCTTATCACGGATTTTCATAACAAGGTTCTCGATGGGAAGGTGATCTCATTATTATATGTCTCAGGTAGCATGGTGGGAATAGAAATGAGACACTAGAGAATTATATTTGAGTTATGTAGTAGTGGCCTCACCTATTTTCATTTAGTGATTCCTAAAGACTTTTTGGGGAAATTAAGTGGAATGGTGGAGAGTTTTTGAAACCTTACAAGTAATAATTATTTATTTTATTGAGATTTATTTATAATTGAGTGTGTTCATGGAATTGTTGGATTCTATGGTTCAAAATGAAGAGTTTTTGGGGACATAAACCAAGTTATTATGTTAATGAATAGTTTTTACAAACCACATAGAAACCATGCGAGGGGTTATACAATTTTCAGCAGTGTGTTTTTGCACGATTTGATCATCGGTTTTCAACCCATGTGAAACCCTAGGAAGATCTGTGTGTCTCATTTTGGGTGGATAGTGGAACCCTCATTATTAGGACATGGTTTTCTGAACAACATGGCCAATCTATGTGACCATTTAAATCTCATTAAAAGGGTAAATTTTCTTAATTTCCCAAGTTTTATTATCGTGTATAAGAGTTCTCTTTCCTCCCATAGTGTGTGAAACCCCAATCCCATGGATATGAAACTCCCCTAGTCCTTCATTGGTGGATTTTCCCTAATTTTCTTGGTTTCATTGTTTTGAGGAAAGACGATTTCTTGTTTATTTCATATTCCTCTCTCCCCTTTAATTATAGTTCTTCAATTTTTATGGAGTTTTAAAACTATAGGGGTAGTGTTGGTCGAATATGGGGTTTTAATAGAGGAATTGTTTTGATTTATTATGGAATTAGTGTGTAAGCTTAATTTTAAATCATGCAAGTTGTATTCATCAACGAAAATGAGAGTTGGAAACAATATGAGGTAAGTGTCTCTATTTAAAGCCATTATCCATGATATACCTATAAATTTGTTATATCCTTTGTTTTTTTGGATTAAATTTACAATTACATGTTTTATGATTTGTTGTAATTCCATGTTTAAAGTATTTTATGGATTTATTTGGAAATTTTAGTGTTTAATGTATTGTTTTACAATTAGATGCGTCTTATATTCCCCCCAACGTTTTAATAAAATGGACCAATGTGATTTAATGTGATTAAATGGATTTTAAAAATGTTTTTAGATATGTTTTTTTATAAAGTTTATATTATTTTTATGAATTGGATAATGTTATTAATTGTTTTATTTTGGCCCTAGTTCGTGAATATGTTGGAATGGTGTAACATATGGGTTAACCAAGGTGTGAGTGGGATTATTGCACAATGGATCATGTGATCCTTTGGAGGGAGGGCCTTGTGGGCCTCTATTATTTCCAAGTAACTAAGAGAGAATTTGGGTACAACGACCATGTGAGCCTCTATGTAGGTCACTAGGAGACCATGTGATCTCTTGGAGTTGGGCCTTTAGAAGACCATATGTGCTTAAATTTCTTGTAAATATATTATAATTATTTATTCACTCACATTAGGCATTATGGTTAGATCCACTAGGTTCACTTAATAATGAAAAATTGGATTTTATAATTTATCAATTATTTAGATTCATTTGATCTAATGATATATATTATGACTATTTGTTTACTTTTTATTTGTATGGTTATATGATTTGGAATATTATGATCACTTTATTTATGAATTTTTGTTTTGTCAAGAATGTTTTTCATTGTGTCTTGTTTATTTATTTGATCCTTGATTGGAAGGTGTTTAGGAAAACCATGTTTTTATCAAAAAAGGAAAACGAAATTAATTTTAATATTTCTTTGGAAATTGTATATTTTGAAAGTTGTATAGTTTTGAAAATGATCTCAAACTAGTTTTTTGGATTGTGTGGGATAAAAACCTTAAATATATGCATGGTGGTATCCAAAATGGATTCATGCCTCATATACTTATTGGTTAATTTTCTAAATATACAGATTTCATTTTTTAGGACACAGGTAATGGTAAGGGAACATTGTCCCAAAGTAGGACTTCTTGATTATCATCGTCCGATGTTTTGAGGTGGAGACATTATCTCACTAGGATGGATACATGTAGACTTTATTTTTTACACAATAGGTTGTACTTGTGCCTTTTTGGCATTGTACCCCTCTCTTTTGAGTTTGTGTTTTTTATTCTGATATACCATATATATGTCCTTTTTTTGGATTTTTTATACATGATATTTGTATTTTTTATGTTTTATTATTATCATATACTATTGAATTTGAGGATATCAGTGTTTCTATCCCATTTTATGGATGGTTAATTACTATTAATCATAGTGAAATTTTCCTGTAATGATAGTTAGTTGTGCATGTTTCCTTTCACCAGCCTATAGAGATCAGAAATTTACTTTGGGTCATGTGGTAGACTAAATAATGTTATGGGTTAGTTCAACCCATGATAGTTCATTATATAAGATCTATTAAAAATTGGTAGAAATGAAATCACATAGAATAAGTATTAATTATGTGTATTATATTTACAATGTTAGAAAGGAGGAATTATCAATAAGATTTTCCCTATACTAATCCCAAGTTGAAATTCATGAAATACAAGTTGAATGAAATTGTGTACATAAGAAATTCAAGATCTAGAAAATAAATACAATATCTAGGTTAGTTGAATTCCTACCAATGTATACCACCATTTCATATCTCACACTTATGTATTATGTAGAAGTATTTATGGTTTTTCTACATATAATTTAAGATGATATGGACGTGTAATTAATAATTTAATAAATGATACATATATTTTAATTATTGTGTATATTTATATATATTAAGAATTTTTCTAAAATTGTTCTTTTAGTAATGAATTAAATTATATGAGAATCATAGTTCTAATAAAAATTAATTGATAGAATTTAGTTAATTCGTAGTAAATAAATAATCAATTTTATTGATTTAGCAATAAATTCATTTACTATTAATAAGATATTTATCAAGTGATTGTTTATATATGTAATGAATTTTTAACCTTAATTAAATTCATCAGTACCAAATAATTATTCTAATGAAATATATTGATAATATTTTAAAAAATAGACTAACAATTATCTAATAGTTCTTAGTGATAATGGAATAATAATAAATTATTTTACCCATAAAAAATTCATGTGTTATATATTTTTTATTTATCCATTATTATATTAAAATGAAATTTTATCAATATTATAAATTAACAGAATGAAAATGGATTTACAATTTTGAATCATCATGTCTAAATTAGGTAATAAGAGAAATTTTTATTTCAATAAAAAAACCAATGTAAATATTTATTTATTCCAGTGAAATTGAAGTATAGAAAATGTGTTTAACTATGTTTAAAAGTCACAAAATATCAAAAAATATTATTCGTAAATGATTGAATGTTAGACTTCATGACCTAAAATTATCATATCTTTATTATTTTTCACTTTAATTCAGATTTAATGAGAAATTACATGAATTATTCATTAAGGAATTGAAATTTGTGAAAATGATTATCACTATCACCTATTAAAGGACACCTCATTAACCAACTTTATTACAAAAAACATTATTTGATTTCATCTAAAATACCTTATCATATTCAATCCTAAACAATAATCTATACGTGACACCCTAAAATCATAAAACATTATCATTTTATTTAATTGATTATGTGACATGAAACTAAAAGCATAGAATGGAATATAACGTCAAGATAAATTATGATATATTTAATATTTTAAATATATTTAATATATTATATAGCTTTTCATAAACATAGGACTCTGTTTTATGGAACAATAACATTCAATTAATATTATTATTTTCCTATGATTGATATCACCCATACATTAGAATGGTGGGATTAAATAGGATTAACTAAATTATATAAATATATATTTTACACGTTATTATTAATAAAATAATCATCATTTTAATGAAAAAATTCATTATTGATAAAAAAAATATTCTTTTATAAATGTCTGTTTAATCATGTTTTGTGTATATAATTTAAATTTTAATCATACCACTTTATAAATTTATTTTAAAAAATATAAATTATTTTTTATATCAGAATATAAAAATTAGCTTTGGGTGAATATTATGTATTTTTTAAAATGTTTTATTTTTGGTGAATAGCGAAATTTATAGGATTTTAATTGAAAACTGTATTTTCATCTAAATAATTCATAATATTAAATTATATTTTGAATTGGTTTTAATAACAAAGTAGTTAAATTATTAATCTATTAATAAAATTTATGTCAATAAAATCATTTTAATATTGAATTTTGATATGAAAACATTGTAAACAATTCAATATGTTTACATTAAAACCCTGATTTCTCATCACGTCTACAATATTAATTTTAAATTATATTCCACCACATATGTGATTTTAATTTGGAATAATGTATTTTATATTTAGAATAATTATTATTTATATTACCAAACAAAATGAACATAATCTTTTAACATAATAACTTTTGAAAACATTTACAATTAATTACATTGATTAATATAAAAAATAACTTTACTAAGCAATTAAACTTCGAACAAAAGTTGTAAAATGACCTAAATACTATTACAAAACCCATTGTATGGTAATATTTCTACCCATATGCGCATAGTATATAATGTTATGGGTTTTTTTGGAAACCATTCCATGAATGTGACCAATAAAAAAGGTAAGTAACGAAAAAGAAAAAAAAGAACACTAATTGCTTCTAATATCAATAAGGCATTAGGATTTGGAAAAACAAAATTGGTTCATTTATAAAAATTATTTTGAAATATAAATTATTTATTATAATCATAATAATTTATCTTTCATTTTTTGAGATTATATAATTACATTTAAAACTTAATAAATTCCAACATGGTAATTATTTTGTTAATAATAAAATAAAATAAATGATTCTATAAATAATAATGGTGAAGTAAATTGAATGAATTATTGTATTCCATTAATATTTTAGATGAATATATCATGTAACATATATTTTAACACTATATATTTGAACTAAAACATAATATTTATATTTTTTAATTCAATTTAAATGAAAAATTTCAAAAATGACATTAATGTTATTTTCGGAAAAAAAAATTTTATTAAATGATTTAAAATTTCTAATTATCTTATATTTGAGATAGTGAATTTTAAATAATGATAAATATAAACTATTATCCATTAATTTATGGAATTTTCTATTATAATGACTATATTAACCTTTAAATATTAGATTCTCAGTTAGCTCGTTTACGGTTAAATTAGTTTTTTTGCACGTTACATGCACTTGTGTTCAAATTAATTTTCAATAATAATATGATTTTTTCAATAAAATAGATATAATAATTTAAATTAGATGTTCTAAATTTTCTAAAAATTCTCTATCTAATTTAGTCTTAAGGTATAAACAACATTGGTAAGAAAATTAGTTAACATAATAAAAACACAAAAATGGTAAAATAAGGAAACTTAGGAGTTCAATTTTTTTTTAAACATGTCTTATATTTTCTAGTGGATATGTGTCAAGACCATGCAATTCTTTAAACGAATTAATTATCAATAATGGTGCTACATTAACTAATAGAGACCTACCAATAGTCAATACTCTTGAGGATTTACAACAATGCCACTCCACCTTAATAATAAAAGGGCACTTACTCCCATCATTTCTTCACACCTATAATGTAACACACCATGGTTTTAAAAAATAAATTGAAGCTCCTGATAATTTTATTTATGTTGATAGTTATAACTATCCTTTAATCATAATTTTGTTCCTTCTATGTATTTAATTTCAAAAAACGGTCATCTACAGTTGTGATGGGTATGTTATTTGGAGTCTGATAGAACCAACTTGATTTCAGTGAATAGTAACAAACACTTATGAATAGTAATATAAATACTATTATGAAAATTGTGAATAGTAAATCATATTATTATTTTATTTTCTAAAGGTTATAAGATAATGATATGTTGATTAATTTTCTAGGTGTTAAAAATGAGTTATAAATTTACATTTTTATTTTTGAATAAATTATGATTTTATTTAAAAATTAAATTAATAATATTTAGAAAATTATTTTCAAAAAATTTAGTTCATTTTTTAATTCTACATGTCAAAAAATGGTTCGAGTGAATTTTTTTTAATTTTATGAAATTATTGAATTTTTATGAATACTAAAATATGGTAAAATACTGTATATTCAAATTATTAGTTAAATACACTATTTATGACATCATGGATGATTTAATACCACTTATTGAGAACTCACATTATGTTATTTCTATTTTTTACATTAATCAATACTATTCATAGTCTTGAGAAAAAATATTAAACTAATGATTAAAATAATGTAAAATCCCTCCTCTCCTCCACTATAAATTCCACCTTATTCCCCTCTTCCTCTCACATGTCTCAAGCCTTGATTATTTTCCACGTTCTACCAAATAACCTCACCTAGGATCTTCCCCACGTCAAATACCTACTGGTCTCTCTAAAATTCCAAAACCAAAGGCCTTAGGGAGGATCTAAAGAAGAAGAGATCAAGAGGTAAGAATCCTCTTCCTTTTTTCATGAGTTTTCTTTTCACTTCCTTTATTTTCATATACTCTCTTCTAATCCACATATCCAAGAGGTATAGAATATCTAGAATAATATATATTATATATTTCATCATTTCCATGTAAAATATTCATCTTCTTTCTTCCTCTCCTCTCCCTCTTATTCTAAAAATAAAAACACTTTCCGCGAAGTGCTAATTCACCAAAAGCATGGGCGATGTGTTTCCAATAGCCATAACTTCCTTCAAAGATGATCATAACAACATTTTAATGGTATAGATATAATTTAATTTTAATTTTTTAACCTAAATTATGTTATTAAATTATCTTCTATGCATGAAATTAAATTATATAATGAAACAAGTTCATGATTATCAAGGAACCTCCTAAAATGATCTAAACGAACATCATTAATATTTTATCTAATTAACCCTAATAATATATGATATAAATGATTTATTTTATCATTATATTTTCTGTAAACACTTGAATATAATTTAATTCCTCTTCTAGAATTTCATTTTCATATGACAAGAAAATAAAATACCAACAAGCCATGGAAATAAAGTAAAGAACACAACCAAAACAATGGAAGGAAAAAATATTAACAATTAAAGGGTAAAATGATGTAATTAAATGATCAAATAAGGTATTGTAAAGATGAATATTTATCTTCAATATATTAATAACACCATTTTAAACTTTATACTTCAGGTTTAAACAAGTTTTATGTAATTCAAACCCGAGGAAAATAAATTTTTAACCCAAATTTCGATTCTTTGGGTTAACATTCTAATTCATTAATTGTGTGGTTTTTAAGATCATTTTTGTGATGATTTTTTTATTATGTTTTATTATTTTTATTAATATTTTATACATATATTCCTTTCATTCTATTGATTACAATTTTAAATATATGTTATTTGTAAGGGACTTTTATTTTTAAAATCCTCTTTTAAAATTTTGTTTTATGAAATTAAAAAGCAATGTTTTTATATAGTTATTCATGTTGTATGATTATGTTATTGTTCTTGTAAATTTTTTATAATTAATTTTGTGACATATATTTCCCTCAAATTCATTGGGTGTGTGTATGTTGGAGGTTGGCCATATGATTACTCCAAGTGTAATAGTGATTGTTACCCAATAAGGTATTCGTGAGTGTTACATTATAATATAGCCATGAGGGTTGCAAATTATAAGGTAGATGAGATGGTTACAATATTATGTAAGTAATTCCCCGTGATACCTTTATGGTTATATTTATGTTCAATATATTTTGATGAAATCTCATGGAAATCTCAAGTTTCACAATGTATGTTTATATGGGTATCAAATATGCCTTTTTCGAAAATGATTTCATACATTACAAGTATTCATGGAATAATGTTTTCTTTACCTATTTTTATATCCCTTACTAATATTATTGTTCTCATCCAATGTTTTTAAATTATTTTCACAGGTTATAAGGATGTGTAAGACAAATAAGAAATCCATGTTAAATGTTATGAAGATTTGTCAAAGAAAAAACGTTTTATTTAAAAAGTTTTATATTTTGGAAGAACTGAATACTATTTTTGTTGTATATTCTCTATGTGAATGTAGAATGTTATTTATGTATTTTATCCAAATTCTATAAAAATATAAACTTGAAAAGATCCCCAATTTTAAAGGAATTGAGTTATTGGATGAAATTCGAGATTATGTAATATAATAAAGTCGGGTCCCAATAGTTGGTATCAGGGGATGTTGTAGATAACTTTAAGGGTTAGGATGATGTTAATAGAATATCATAAATGTTTTTACTCGATGGTAAATTTGAAATGATATAGAATTTAAATTTTAGCATGTTGAATATATGTTTTTTTAGAACAGTATTCCGTAGAAGAAATAGGGAAACAAAAGAAGAGAGGCACCAAACAAAAGATAACCTTCTGAATCTGCAGCTCGGAATGGTATGGATTGGGGCTTAGAAATTTATGAATGTAATGGCTTAGATAATTCAGAAAATAAATGTAATTATAATCCATGCCAAATAGAAAATTGTGGTACCAAAAAACAACATAATGATAGAGGAACATTTTATGAGACAACACCCTCCTATATTTAGTGGATGTTCATACCCAGTAGTGGATGATAGATGAATTAAATCCCTTGAAAAAATATTTGAAGTTCTGGGATGTTTAGATAATCAAAATGAAAGTATTTCCATTTATATTTTTTAAGGTGAAGTTTATCAGTGGTGGTCAATGGTCATAAATATTCAAGATAGAGAGGAGATTGATTCCTTAGAGTAGGGTGAATTTAAAAGTATTTTACTTGAAAAATATTTTCCGAAGGTGGTGCGACTAAGGATTAAGAATAATTTCCTTGAATTGATGAAAAATGAGGAATATTTAGTGGATTTGTATGAAGAAAACTTTACATAAATGGCGAGGTATGCTCCAAATGTTATTTAAGATCATGAAACAAAAATAAAAAGATTTTACTCAGGATTAAAGTCAAGGTATCAAAGGGAATTAGCCTCCACTTTATTCAAAAATTTTGAGAAACTTGTCTGATGTGCTGCTATGGTAGAGATTGAGTTTTTTTATGACCACATGCACTATAAAAACAAAGAGAAGAAGCAGTCTAGATGATAAGTGATGGGTAAGATTCAACCAATGAAATCTAATGGTAATAAATTCATGTTTCCAATTTGTGAAAAGTGTGGAAAAAAGAACCATGGGTAATGCCACACCTAAATTGGGATGTGTTTTTGATGTGGTATGTTTGGAAATATCTCCTGATTATGTAATGAATGTTATCATAAGACTAATGATAATAAGAAAACTATTATATGTTTAAATGTGTAGATATGGGTCATTTTTAAAATGCCTGCCCAAAGAGAGATCAGAATGATTCAATGAATCCAAACTATAAGCAGAATGGTGTAGTGATATCATTTGAGATTACATCAGCATACATTAGGCCATCCAATATAGTTGTATCAGGTGCCTTGTTTGTTTACTCAGATTTTTCGGATGTTTTATTTGATATGTGGTCTACAAATTTCTTTTATTTAGGATGAATTTTATTTTAAATTGGAAAGATCACCTGAACAAAAGAGACTGGAACATGTTGTTAAAACACAGGGGAGAAATATTAAAGAAAAGTGGAATTATAAAAATATTTCTATTTTGGTATGTGTAAGGAATTCACCTAAAAACCTTGTTGTTTTTCCCTTAGTACAGTTTTATGTCTTTCTGGGAATTTATTTTCTTTCTGTTTATCATGCTAATATTGACTGTATGTAATGCCCTGACCCCTCTAGATCAGATCTGGTGAATTACTAAGTACATTGGAATGGTTATAAGAAATAAAAATCCTGAATGAATGGTCATTTTATTATTCTTTAAGAAATTATATACATACATGTAAATCAAATTACATTGGAAATGGTTACAAAATAAAATACATAATAAAAAACTAAAAACTACATCCACAAAAACTCAATAAATGATATCCTCTTAATCACCTATTGAAAGAAAACAATGAAACGGGTGAGATCAGATGCTCATTAAGGCTTAAAAATAGCATAATCATGAATCAATATTAACTTAATCATAAAAAACTAGGTATAGTAACCATGGATTGGTAAATAAATGAAAAACTCACGCCATTAATAAATTGAGAATGAAACAACATATATAGATTTTTTCATAATTAAAACCTCATGGATAGTAATAATTGATAATAAATAAAGATAATTATTATTAACTGGACGTCAGGTATCTTTCATAGGATACCATAATACCATAAAAACAGTTTAGTTCAGTGGGTAGAAGCTCGTCTGATTTTTGGAAACAAACTGAAAGGGTTTGTCGCCAACTTATTTGTCTCATGAGTCCTACTAATGCATTGAGGGGCTATAGTGGGCCCCACCCACCTCTTAATCCAAATAATTATTTATACAAAGATTCAACACAAGACCAACATGACTTTATATTATTATTATAGAATAGAGGATGCATATTCATTAATATTTCCACAGTCAAAACAACATTCAGAATAAATATCGTAAGTAAAATGGTATATGGATTAGAAAATAATCATATCCATCATAAGAGAATATGGATATTTAAATGCAATATAATTTCAATTTAAAATTGATCAAAAATGGGCATTAGGTACACCACATAAGAAAGAGTAGGTGCACAATATTAACCAAGTCACAATGAAGTGAAAATTGAGACAAAGCTTGTTATCACGTTGTAATCAACTGAGTCATTTGAACAAAAGCTAAAAACCACCAAATAAATCACATAATACCAAGTATATAAATATAATCAAGATAATATATTTCAAATAGGAGTAAAACTATACCACATATATGAAATAAGAGGCAAATAATGGAAATCCCACATAATTGAAAGTGAGACGAGAAAACCCCTTACAAACATTTTAGCATGGTAATGAGTGTTCTTGCGAGGGCTTAATGAAATTTAAAGGGATATACCATTATTTATATGTCATAAGGGAAGTATGGGGGAGGATTGAAAACATACACTATCGTTAGGAATTAAAAATAAAAGAGCACAATAGAGGGGATATTCTTGAACAAAAGTGAGAGATAGGATCCATTACTTTATGCTTGAAGGTGTTCTTGATTGTTCTTAATAACCAGAATAATCAAATTTAGCTTCATTAATTAATAATTCCAAAACCTCATCAATGTTAAATTGATATTTTATGACCATATTAGGTTCATTAATGGTATTTTTTATGGTTTACGAGATTTAATTCTATTTTTTGATAGAATTGTCTTATTTGGTTTTCATTATCTATTTAATTATATTCATGAATGGATGTTTTATTGAAATATGGTTAAAAATACAGAATTGTTAATATAAATTATTAGTGATATTAAAGAGATATAGATGATATTATAATTATTCTGGTTATATACCATGAGGATGACTCATTCAATGAGTTAAAAATAAATGTTTGGATTTGTCTTGGTAGTTTTGTGCACAATAAACTTGTTTTGTATTATTATTCCATATTATGAATGTGTGAGGATTCCATAACATTAATCAAGATAAAATACATATATTATGACCTGGTTCAACCATTGAAATGGTTTCATGACCTGTGTTGAAGATATTAATGGAAATTGAAAACCCGTTTTCCTTGAGTGTGATAAATTAACACATCTTGGACGACGTTTGCATTTATTGTATAAAAAGAGTGGAAAATAGAGATATTGTGATGAAATATTAAATTAGCACAATGAAAATCCGGTACATGTAAGGTAATGGAATTATCAGGGAATTTGGATGAGGGGTGTTGAGAAGGAAGAACAAAAGAATGAGACGTTGTAAAATAAATTAATAGAAAATAGAAGAAAGGTTCCCCTTCTCTGTACTCCTCCTTGAGAATCTCTTTAAGGCATTTGTTTTTGGAATTTTGTTGAGACCAGTAGTTCTGGGATATGGGGAGAGGGATTAGTATGAGTATTTCGTAGAATTTAGGCATGTCTTGATTCTTGAGTGGTGTGAGAGTAATAGGGGGTGAGGGGTGGTTTATATAGTTGAGGGGAGAGGAGTTTTATTAATATTATAATCATTAATTTATTATTTCCTCTCAAGACAAGAAATAGTGAGTATTCCATGACCAATAATCCCAATAGGCTTTTCACAGTATGAAAATTAAGGTTCCAATTCTATTTCTTCATATTTGAGTAAATGTGTTGGGTCATACATGTATTTCATTAATAATGATATGTGGAACACATCACGAACTCTAGAGAGATTTGGTGGCATCGCTAAACGGTAAGCTAAAGCTCCAATTATTTCCAGAATTTCAAATGGTTTGATATACTTGGGTCTCAATTTTCCTTTCTTACCAAATCTTAAGACACCCTTCCATGGAGATACATTCAGAAAGATATGATTTCCCACTTGTAATTCCAAATCCTTTATTCAGTTGTCAGCATAACTCTTCGACCTACTTTGGGATGCTTTAATATGGGATTGAATTTGCTTTACCTTTTTTGTGGTCTCTTCAATAATTTCTGGGCTAATAAGTTTCCTCTCCCCAACTTCATCCCAACAAGTTGGAGTTTGACATCTCTTTCCATATAATATTTCATGTAGAACCATTTGAATACTAGAATGAAAACTATTATTGTATGAAAATTCCACCAAAGGAAAGTATTGATCCCACATACCTTGAAAGTCAAGAGATAATGATCTCATCATGTCTTCTAGAGTTTAAATATTCCTTTTAGACTGTCTGTCAGTTTGTGGGTGATAAGCAGTACTCATATGAAACTCAGTATTCAAATCCTTCTTGAGACTTTTCCATAATTTTAATGTAAAATGGGGATCTCAATAAGACACAATCCATATAGGTGCACCATGAATTCTTACAACATCATTAACATAAAGTCTTTCCAGGCACTCAAGTGGTAAGTCCTATCTTATAGGAAGGAAATGTGCTAATTTTGTGAGACGACCAACAATTACACATATTGCATCATTCCTTCTTGGTGTCTTAGGTAGTACGGTGAAAAAATCCATTGTAATTTTTCCCACTTCCACATAAGAATAAGTAAAGGTTTCTTCGCCCCTCTAGGATTTTGTCTCTCTACCTTGACATGTAGACAAACTAGAAACCTCGACACGTAGTCAGCAATTTCCTGCTTCATGTTATCCCACCAAAAATGTTCCTTCAGGTCTCTATACATCTTTGTGCTACCCCAGGGGTATTGATAAATTTGAGATATGAGCATCGTATAATAGATCCACTTTTAGATTAGGTACGGATGGAACACATAACATCTTCCCAAATTTCATAACTCCTTTATACACAAAGTCTTCCAATCTCCCATCCTTGACAACATTGATTTTCTTGTACAGATTCTCATCATATTATTGATAGATTTTAATCTTTTCTAATAAAGATAGTTTAGAAATAATTTGAAAGATGACGGATTTTTCCCCTTCCTTAATGATTCCCATATCATCTTCAGTAGTTCCATGAATATAGGATCTCTTTCAATCTTCATTTGGGTCAGGAGTTCATGATCATTCCTACCTAATGCATGTTCCATCTTATTTTATTTTCCTGGGTGGTAGTTTATTGAAAAACGTATTCTTTGAGTAACGCGAGCCATCTATATTGCCTCATGATGAGTTATTTCTGTGTGAAAATGTATTTTAAACTCGTGTTATTTGTGTATTTCTCACATTTTTCATCGTAACGATAATGTATCTATATTTTCATAGCAAAGATTTCCACTACTAACACAAGATCATGTGTTGGATAATTTTGTGCATGAGTCTTCAACTGCCTTGATGCGTAAGCAATAACATTACCATTTTTTAAAAGGATGCAACCAAGACCATTCTTCGATGCATCACTGTATATTAAAAATCCATCACTTTTAAAAGGAAGAGTCAAAATTGGATCATTAACCAATCTTATTTAAAATTCTATAAAGCATTCAGTACATTCTTTTTTCCACAAAAACATAACTCCTTTATGTTTGTTCTTGGTTAGTGGGTTAGCCAGTCGGGCAAAATTCTAAACCAAATGCCGATAGTAACCTGCTAAGCCAATAAAACTACATACATCAATTATGTTTGTTGGTGTGGGTAATTATTAGATTTCCATTGTCTTTGCTGGATCAACTATGATTCTATCCAGAGAGACAATATGACATAGAAAAAAAACTGATTGAAGCCCGAATTGGTACTTGAACAAATTTCCCATATAATTTTTTTCTTCTAAGAGTTTTCAAAATAATCATCATGTGATTCTCATGGTCTTCATAGCTTTTTGAGTATACCAGGATATCATCTATGAATACCATAAAAAAGTTATCAAGATATTCTTTGAAAACTATATTCATTAAATCCATGAAAAGAGAGGTTGCATTTGTCAATCCAAAAGGAATCACTGTAAACTCATAATGCTCATACCTAGTTCGAAATGTTTTCTTAGGAATATCTTCCTTCCTCACATGTACCTGATTATATCTGGATCGAAGGTTGATCTTCGATATGCATTGAGCTCCATGAAGTTGATCAAATAAATCATAAATATGGGGTATAGGATAATTATTCTTTATCGTAACAGCATTGATTTCCCTATAATAAATGCAGAGCCTCATAGATTCATATTTCTTCTTGACAAACAAAACCGAGGCTCCCCATGGAGAAACACTAGGTCGAATAAATCTTTTGTCACTCAACTCCTCTAGTTGTTTCTTTAGCTCCACTAACTCCACAATGGACATTCTATAGGGGGTATTCGGTATAGGTATTGAACTAGGAATTAAATAAATAGAGAACTCAACTTCCCGCTCTGGAGGATGTTCAGCTAAATTCTTTGGAAATACATCAATGAATTCTATCACTTTGTGCACCTCTTCAATTTGAAAATTTCTTTCCCCACCCATAGATATTGGGTTCTCTTCCTCTCCAATAATTGAATTTAATAGAGATACCAGGGGTGGGTCTAGGAAATAATTAGAAGGAGAGGTATCTTCTCTAAAGATAAGAGATTCTACACCATTTTCAAAATTTTCAACCTCCTTCTTGCAATAAAACTAGTCTAATTTTTTGGAAACAAACTTGAATGGTTTTTCGCTAACTGATTTGTCTCATGAGACCTAGCAATGCATAGAGGGGATTTAGAGGTCCCCACATACCTCTGTATCCAAAGCAGTATTTATACATAGATTCAACATAATATCAACATAACTTTACATTATCTGTATAGAATAAAGGATACAGATTAATCAATATTTCCACAGTCAAAATAACATTCAAAATAAATACCATATGTAAAGTGGTATACACCTTAGAAAATAATCATATCCATGATATGAGAATATGGAAATTTAAATGGAATATAATTTAAATTTAAAAGTTATCTCAAATGGGTATTAGGTACACCACATAATAAAGAGTAGGTGCACACTACTAAACAATTCACAATGAAGTGTAAATTGATAAAATCTCGTTACCATGTTATATTCAATTGATTCGTATGAACAAAAATTAATAACCACAAAATGAATCACATAATACCTTGAATATAAATAGAATCATGATAATATATATCAAATGTTAGTTCACCTCTACCACATATAATAAATAAGAGGCGAACAATGGAAATCCCACAGAATTGAAAGTGAGATGAGAAAACCCCTTACGAACATTTCGGCATGGTAACGAGTGCTATTGCGAAGGAATAATGAGAGTTGAAGGGGTATCTCATTATTTATATGTAACACTGTATGTATGGGTAGGTTTAATAGCATACCCCCTCATTAGGAATTTAAAATAAAAGAGTACAACATAGGGGGGATTCTTGACCAAAAATGAGAGAGATGAACCCTTACCTTATGCTTGAAGGTGTTCTTGATTATTCCTAACGACCTGAATAATAAAACTTTTATTCATTAATTAATAATTCCATAACCTAAAAAACATGTAATTGATATGTTATGACCTTATCAAGTTCATTAATTTCCTTTTTTATGGTTTAATAGATTCAATTTTATTTTTTTGGTAGCATTTTCTTCTTTGGTTTTAAGTGTTTATATTTTTCGATTAAATAATGATTTTAATTAAATATTAAAATAATAATATATATATATAATTGTTTTTAAAAAATGAATATCATTTTTGGATTCTACTTGTCAAAAAATGGTTAGGGTAAATTTTTGGTATTTTTCGAAAATACTTGAATTTTTTTATGAATAGTAAAATGCAATAATTTACGATAAATGCTAAATACGTGATTTATTGAGTCATTGATGATTATTTGATGATTTAATCCCAATTGTTTTGAAGTCACGTGAATTTATTACTTTTCTTGGTCATGAAATACTTACTATTCCTTGTCTTGTGAATAAATAATAAACTAATGATTAAAAAATTATGAAAACCCTCCTCTCATCGATTATAAACCCCCCCCCCCCCCCCACTCCCTCTTCTCTTCACTCCTCTAAATCCTTATTCCATGCCAATATTCTACAAAAATATCTCACCAAGCTTCTCTCCCACGTCCAAGACCTTTTTTTCTCACCAAAAGGGCAAAAACAAAGGCCTTAAGGATATTCTCAAAGAGGAGTACTCAAGAGGTGAACCTTTCTTCTCTTTTCTTTCAATTTATTTTACAAAGTTCCATTATTTTGTTCTCCCTTCTCACATAGCCTCATCCGAATTCCATGATAATTCTAGTAAATTAAATGTACAATATTTTCATTGTGATAATGGAATATTTCATCATAATCTATCTTTTCCCCTCTTTTTATTCAATTAATGCAAACACCGTCTGAGATGTGTTCATTTATCACACTCAAGGAAGACGGGTTTTCAATTTGCATCACTATCTTCATTACTGGTGATGAAAACTTTTCAATGTTTTAACCAGGTAATAATATATTTATTTTATCTTGATTAATTTTTTGTAATCTTTACACATTCATAATATGTAATAATAAAACAAACCAAGTTTATTGTGCACAAAATCCCCAAGCCAAATCCAAGCGTTTATTTTTAACTAATTGAATGAGTCATTCTCATAGTATATAACCAGTAACATTATATGATAATTTATATATATATATAATGTATTTAATAATATATATTAATAATTCTGGTTGTTTTACCGCATTTCAAATGAACTTCCATTCATGAATACAAGTAAACAAATCATGAAACCAAGTAAGAAAATACTTCCAAAACAATAAAATTGAATCTCTTAAACCCATAAAAAGGCCCTTAATAAGCTTAATAAGGTTATAAAATTTCAATTAAATGTTTATTAGGTTCTGGAATTATTAATTAATGATGTTAAATATCATTATTCAAGTTGTTAAGAACAAACAAGAACACCTTGGAGCGTAAGGTAAGGGATCATCTCTTTCACTTTTGTTCAAGAATCTCCCCTATGTTGCGCTCTTTTATTTTTAATGGATAATGATGGGGTATATTTTTTTCACCTCCTCAAAACAAAACATATGACATATAAATAATGTGATACCCCTTTACCTATCATTAATCTCTCACAAGAACACTCGTTACCATGTCGAAATGTTTGTAAGGGATTTCTCATCTCACTTTTAATTCTGTGATATTTCCATTGTTCACCACTTATTTCATGAATGCAGTATACGTGTAATGCCATTTGATATATAATATCATGATTCTTTATATTTTCATGGTATTAAATTATTAGTTTGAAAATTATTAATTCTTGGTCACATGAAACAATTGATTACAATGTGGTAATGGGCTTTATGTCAATTTTCCATTTCGTAGTGACTTACTTTGTTTTATGCACCTAATAATACGTATGTGGTGTACCTACTGCCCATTTGAGATCACTTTTAATTTATAATTATATTTCTATTAAATATCCATAATCTCATATCATGGATAAGTTTATTTTCTAAACTTGATTACATTTTACATACAGATTCATCAATATTTCCACAGTCAAAACAACCTTCAAAATAAATACTGTATGTAAAGTGATATAACGATTATACAATAATCATATCCATGATATGAGAATAGTTAAATTTTAATGGAGTATAATTTCAATTGTAATGTCATCTCAAATGGTCAGTAGGTACAGCACATAAGAAAGAGTTGGTGCACAATACTAAACAAGTCACAATGAAGTGAAAATTTAGACAAGGCTCGTTACCATGTTGTAATCAATTGAGTCGTATGACCGAAAGTTAATAACCACCAAATAAATCACAGAATACCATGAATATAAAATAAAATCATGATAATACATATCAAAATTGCATTACACCTATAACACATATAAGAAATAAGAGGCGAACAATGGAAATCCCACAGAATTGAAAGTGATACGAGAAAACCACTTACAAACATTTTGACATGCCAATGAGTGTTATTAGGAGGGCTTAATGAGAGGTAAAGGGGAATCCCATTATTTTTATGTCACAAGGGAATTATGGGGGAGGTTTCATAACATACCTTGTAATTATTAATTAAAAATAAAATGGCACAACATAGGGGATATTCTTAAACAAAAGTGAGAGAAACGATCCCTTACCTTATGCTTGAAGGTGTTCTTGATTGTTATTAACGACCTGAATTATATGATTTAGATTCATTAATTAATAATTCCAGAACCTAATATACATGTAATAGATATTTTATAATCTTATTAGGTTCATTAATGGCATTTTATGGGTTTAAGAGATTCAATTTAATTGTTTTGGTAGCATTTTTTCTTCGGTTTTCTTGATATGTTTACTTGTATTCATGAATGGATGTTTGATTGAAATGTGGTTAAACATAAAGAATTGTTAATATAAATTATTAGTGACATTAAAGAGATATAAATGATCTTATAATTATTATGATTTTATACCATGAGGATGACTCATTCGATGAGTTAAAAATAAACACTTGGATTTGGCTGGGCGATTTTGTGGACAATAAACTTGTTTTGTATTATTATTCCGTATTATGTATGTGTAAGGTTTAAAGAGATAAAATACAAATATTATGATCTGGTTCCACCATTGAAAAGGTTTCATGACCAGTATTGAAGATACTAATGCAAATTGAAAACCCGTCTTCCTTGAGTGTGATAAATTAACACATCTCAGACGGTGTTTGCATTTATTGTATAAAATGAGGGGGAAAAGAAACATTTTGATCAAATATTCCATTAGCATAATGAAAATATAGTACATGTAAGGTACTGGAATTATAATGTCATTTGGATGAGTTAAGGTGGGAATAGATAAAACTAGATAATAAAACATGTAAAAGAATTTGAAAGAAAAGAGAGGAGAGGTTCACCTCTTGAGTACTCCTCCTTGAGAAGCTCCCTAAGACCTTTGTTTTAGGCCTTTTGGTGAGACCAGACGGTCTTGGACGTGGGGAGAGGACTTGGGAAGATTATTTGGTAGAATTTAAGCAAGGCATGAAGCTTTAGTGGTGTGGGAGGAAGAGGGGTGAGGGGTGGTTTATATAGTGGAGGGGAGAGAAGTTTTCTTAATGTTATAATCATTAATTTCTTATTTCCTCTCAAGACAAGAATTAGTGAGTATTCCATGACAAAGAATCGTAATATACGCATGTTCATTCTAGATTTGGGTGCTTACATAAGTCATGATTCTAGGAATATTTAATTTAGTTTATAAAGTTTTTATACGGTAAATTAATGTATTTTACTATTCACCAAAAATTCAAGTATTTCAAAAAAATACAAAAAATTAACCCTAACCATTTTTCAACATGTAGAATACAAAAATGAAGTCCATTTTTAAAAAAATAGTTTCTTAAATATGGTTAATTAAATATTTAATTAAAATCATTATTTAATTGAGAAATGTACACACTTAAAATATTCATCTTCACTTTTAAGGTTCCTAAATTCAATTATACACTCAAGGGTAAGGATAAAATTCATAAGAGTCATAAATATTCATATGTTTATGTTACTATTAATAAAGTTAGGTTAAAATTCATAAAGGTAGGTTACTATTCACCAAAAATTAAGTTAATTTTATCAGACTCTAAATATCATCCTGAACACAACCGTGTATGTCAGATTTTTAAAATTCAAATCACAGAGGTGGAAAATTTATGTTTAATGGTTAGGTTATGGATAAATCCTATAAGTAACCATTTTTTGTTCTATAAAGGCTCAGTGATTCATGAAATATATTATATAACTAGAAAGTATTTAATAGAAACATACCAAGAAGTGTTTGGGGTGCAACATAATTCCCTCCTTCGAAAGTTTCAACCTCAAAATTTTATGTATGAAGGCCACCAAAAAGATTTGGGTGATTCTGTTTAATAACATCCATAGTTTCACATGTTGCTTCCTCTATATTTTAGTTTCCCCAAAGAACCTTCACCAGATGAGTTGACTGATTTCTCAATACCTTCTCCCTTGTGTCAAGAATCCCAATAGGATTTTCACAGAATGACAAATCAGGCTTCTGTTCTCTTTATTTATATGTGAGTATATAAGTTGGGTCTAGAATGTATTTATTTAACAATGAAACTTGGAAAACATCATTAAATCGGGAGAGATTTGGCGGCATCTCTAAACGGTAAGCTACATCTTCGATTCTTTCTAGAAATTCAAAGGGTCTGATGTACCTGGGGCTTAGTTTCCCTTTCATACCAAACCTTAAGTCACCCTTCCACAGAGATACCTTCAGAAAGACATGATCTCCCACTTGGAATTCTTAATTCTTTCTCTAGTTTTCAGCATAACTCTTCTTCCTACTTTGTACTTCTTTAATATGGTCTTGAATTGTCTTTACCTTTTCTATGGTCTCTTCAATAAGTTATGGTCCAATAAGTTTCCTCTCACCAACTTCATCCCAACAAGTTGGAGTTCGATATCTCCTTCCATATAATGATTCTTATAGAGCCATTTGAATACTATAATGGAAACTATTATTGTAAGAAAATTCGACCAAAGGCAATTATTTATCACACATACCTTGAAATTCATGATAGCATGATCTCAGCACGTCTTCTAGAGTTTGAATAGTCCTTTCAGACTGTCCGTCGGATTGGGGGTGATAAGCAGTACTCATATGAAGCTCAGTACTCAAAGCCTTCTGGAGACTTTTCTAGAATTTTGAGGTAAACCGGGGATTTTGATCAGGCACAATCGATAGAGGTGCACCATGTAGTCTTACAACTTCATTAATATAAATCCTTGCTAGTCACTCAAGTGGAAAATGCTCTCTTATAGGAAGTAAATGTGCTGATTTTGTGGGAGGATCAAAAATTACCAATATTGCATCATTTTTTATAGGTTTCCTCAGTAGTCCAGTGACAAAATCCATCATAATGTTATCCCACTTCCACATAGTAATAGGTAGAGGTTTCATCACCCCTCTAGGATGTTGTCTCTCTACCTTCACTTGTTGACAAACTAGGCTCCTTGATATGTAGTCAGCAATTTCCCACTTCATGTTATCCCACAAAAAATGTTCCTTCAGATCTATATACATCTTTGTGATACCCTGGTGAATAGAGAAATTTGATCTAAGAGCACTGTTTAATAGTTCCCTTTTTATCTCAGGTACTGATGGAACACATAACCTCTTCCAAAATTTCCGAACTCCTTCATACACAAAGTATACCAATCTCCCATCCTTAACAGAATTAATTTTCTTATGCAGATTCTCATCATCATATTGATACCTTTTTATCTCTTCTAATAAAGATGGTTTAGCAATCATTTGAAAGAGGAAAGATGTTTCCCTTTAACAATTCCCATATCCATTTTTAGTAGATCAATGAATATAGGATCACTTTTAATCCTCATTTGGGTCAGGAGTCTATGATCTTTCCTACATAATACATCTGCCACCTTATTTCCCTTTCTTAGGTGGTAGTGTATTGAAAATTCATAATCTTTGAGTAACTCGAGCCACATCTTTTGCCTCATGTTGAGTTCTTTCAGTGTGAAAATGTATTTCAAACTCTTGTGATCCTTTTATATCTCTCATTGTTCACCGTAAAGATAATGTCTCAATATTTTCATAGCAAAGATTACGACTGCTAACTCAAGATCATGTATTGAATAATTTTTCTCATGGGTCTTTAACTGCCTTGATGCATAAGCAACAACTTTACCATTTTGCATAAGGATGAAACCCAGCCCATTCTTCGATGCATCACTCTATATTTCAAAATTGGATCATTGAACAATCTTCTTTTCATGTCTTCGATGCATTTTGTACATTATTTTTTCCACACAATCTTAACTCCATTACGTGTGCACTTGGTTGGTGGGTTAGCCAGTCAGGCAAAATTCTGAATGAAACACTGATAGTATCCTACTAAGCCAATAAAACTATGTTCCCTAGTTATGTTTTTTTGGCGTGGTCCATTCTTGAATTGCCTTTATATTTGCAGAATCAACTAGTATTCCATTCTTAGAGACAATGTGGCCTATAAAAGAAACTGATTGAAGCTAAAATTCACACTTTCTAAAATTCCCATATAATTTATTTCTTCTAAGAGTTTTCAGAATAATCCGCAAGTGATTCTCATGGTCTTCATTGCTTTTTGATTATACCAGGATATCATCGATGAATACCACAACAAAGTTATCAATATATTCTTGGAAAACTCTATTCATTAAATCCACAAAAATAGACGGTGAATTTGTTAGTCCAAAATTCATCACTGTAAACTCATAATTTCCATACATGGTTCGAAATGTTGTCTTAGGAATATCTTTTTTCTTCACACATAGCTGATGATGTCAGGATTGAATTTCAATCTCTGAAAACTATTGAGCTCCATGAAGTTGATCAAATAAATCATCAATACAGGGCATAGGATACTTCTTTTTTATCATAATAGTATTTATTTCCCTATATTAAATGCATAGCCTCATTGATCCATCTTTCTTCTTAACAAACAAGACTGGGCCACCCCAGGGAGAAAAACTAGGTCGAATAAATCCTTTTTTCACTCAAATCCTCTAGTTGTTTCATTAGCTCCACTAACTCCACAGTGTCTATTCTATAAGGGGTCTTTGATATAATTATTGTCCCAGGAATTAAATCAATTGAGAAATCAAATTCCTTCTCTGGAGGATGTCCAGTTAAATCCTTTGGAAATAAATCAATGTATTCTTGTACTATGAGCACATCATCAATTTGAATATTTATTTCCTCACCCATAGATATTGGGTTCTCTTCCTCTCTAAAAATTTCTTTTAACAGAGCTACATGGGGTGGGTCTAGATAAGAATCAGACGGAGACATCTCCGCTCAAAAGATAAGAGATTATACACCATTTTAAAAAATTGTAACTTTCTTATTCTTGAAATAAATCTTCACATAATAATTTAACAACAAAATCATACCGAGAATTATATCAAATTAATTCATTGTTATGACGATAAGGTTAGAAACTAATGCACTTTTATGTGTCATGAGGGGAACTTCTCGACATGCCTTTGTTGCAATGATGCATCCCCTATGAGTTTTGACTGATAACTCATTTATTATATCAAATTAGACATGTCTAATTTTCTTGGAAAATCGAGAAGATATAAATGAATGAAATTATCCAAAATCAAATAAAGTGTTGGCTAAGTATGAGGAAACTGTTAAAGTACCTACCACCACATCATTAAGAACATCAAATTCTGTGGTTGTAATCGCATAAGCACTCCCTTGATCTCTTTGATTTTTTGGAGTAATGTAATCTAGGAGCTTAGGACACTCATTTTCATAGTGTCCCATCTCTCTAAAATTGTAGAATTGAACATCATTAAATAGTTTCTTCCCCTTTCATTCCTGAGATAGATGACCCTTTTCTCAACACTTATAGTAGACTCTCATGCCTTTCAAGCATTTTCTAAGTTGATTCTTTCCACAGTTCTCACATAATGGGAATTTATTCTTTCCCTTGTTCATCTTTGGTGCTTCACTTTTCCCTTGGTTATTAGAGTTCCGCTTTTTATCTTGGTTTCCCTTGAACAAATTTGATCTAAAAAATTCCATCTACTTTTTATGGCTCTTGATACAATTTCATCATAGGATGAAAATGTTAGAGAAGCAAGTTATCTTCAAAGACATGGATTAAGAACTTAAAATAAATTATTAATCTTGTCTGCCGAGTCACATACATTATCTATATCATACCTATCTATCCTTGTTAAGGTAGCCTCATACTCTACAACACTATCTTCTTCCCTTTGCTTTAAGTAAAATAATTTCCTCTTCATTTCGGTTTGTTTCTCATTAGGGAAATATTTTTCGAAGAATATCTCCTTAAAATTCCTACATTCCATATATTCTATTTCTCCTTCCTCTCTGGTATTCTAAATCAGGGACCACCGTTGATCAACATTTCCCTTGAGACAATAAACTTCTAGTACTACCTTTTCATTTTCATTGCTTCTTAATTCCATTAATATCTTTTCAAGGGACATGGTCCATTTCTCAACAACCAATGGATTAGTAGTCCCAATGAAAGATGGGGGATTCTTCTACATTAAACGATCTAACATAGGTGTGGAATGGTTATTCGTTACAAACTGAGTAATTTTCCCCAATATAGTCATGATATGATCTCCCCCAACATTGACCGTGTTGACTTTCTCAGTGGGGAGATCCCAACATTTCTGACGAGTATTGATTCCCCTTCTTCCATTAGATTCGATTTCTAAATAATGTTACACACTAGATTAGGGTATGAATCATAATGTATAATCTTTATTTAAAAAAATACTTCGCATAAATTTATATCCTACGCATGGCTACTCCCATAATAAAAAATGGTTTCTTTGATAGATAATTTACATTTCAATCCTTTATAATGGTTTGTAATAAAAATATGATTATCGAAATCATATCTCTCGGGATTTTTATAACAAAGAGTGCAACAAGGCCCATTATCATATACTAGGATACCTCGGGTCAAGCCTGAAATTCCTTGTCTGAGCTTTCACTCCTAGGTACTTCTGTGCCAAATCCACCTCTACCTGTTCGTATCCAGACAGAGGTTGATTTGATAGAAATATTCACATAATATATTCCTTACCAAAATACCAGGACATTATTATATGTTTATCCTTAAATATTACCTTAAGGTTTTGTTCCCTACTGCACATTTCCTACTCTAGTTTCCATGTTTTCTACTAATCCTTCTTTGATACCAACTGTAACGTCTCGACACCTCCAAACCGGAGTCGGTGCATTACTTTTTATATTTTCATGGTTAGACGGAATGAAAATCCCGAAATATTGATCATTTTAGTAGTCTTGAAGAAACTAGATACATATATGTAACTCAAATTATATTGGAAAAGGTTACAAAAAATCATACACAAAAAAACTAAAAAAACTGCATCCACAGAGCTCAACAAATAGCCTCCTCTTCATAACCTTTTAAAGTTAAACAAAATAAAGGGGTGAGATATAATTCTCAGAAAGTTTTACAAATGGAGGAAGAATGTATCAATAATAACTGAATTGTAAATAATTTTACATAATCAATATGTAATAGGAAAAAATTAAAAACTCGCACCATTAATAAATTGAGAATGAAACTACACCCATAGATTTATTCCTAGTGAAAAACTCAGGGATAGTAATAACTAATATTGAATGAAGAGAATTATTATTAATTGGATGCCATGTATCTATCACATGATATGATAATACCAAAAAATGGTTTAGTTCTATGTGTAGAAACACGTCTGATTTTTGGAAACAAACTCGAATGGTTTGTCACCAACTGATTTGTCTCATAAGACCTAATGATGCATCGAGGGACTGTAGCGGGCCCTAACCACCTCTTTATATAAATAAATCTTTATAAATAGATTCAAAATAGGATAAAAATGACTTTACATTATCTGTATAGAATAGTGGACACAGATTCATCAATATTTCCACAGTCAAAACAACATTCAAAATAAATATCGTAAGTAAAATGGTATATGACTTAGATAATAATCATATCCATGATGTGAGAATATGGATATTTAAATGATATATAATTTCAATTTAAAAGTTATCTCAAATGGGAAATATGTACACCACATAAGAAATAGAAGGTGCACAATACTAAGAAAGTCATAATGAAGTGAAATTTGAGACAAACTCGTTACAATGTTGTAATCAATTGAGTCGTATGACCAAAAGTTAATAACCACCAAATGATTTACAAAATACCATGAATATAAATATAATCTGGATAATTTATATCAAATGGAAGTACACCTATACCACATATAATAAATAACAGGTGAACAATGGAAATCTCACAGAATTTAAAGTGGGATGAGAAACCCCCTTATAAACATTTCGGCATGGTAACGAGTGTTATTGCAAGGGCATAATGAAAGGTAAAGGAGTATCCCATTATTTATGTGTCACAAGGGAAGTATGGGAAAGGTGAGAAAACATACCCGATCATTGTTAATTAAAAATAAATGGGCATAATATAGGGGAGATTCTTAAACAAAAGTGGGAGAGAAGATCCCTTCCCTTATGCTTGAAGGTGTTCTAGATTGTTCTTAATGACCTGAATAATCAAATTTAGAATCATTAATTAATAATTCCAGAACTTCATATACATTTAATTGATATGTTATAACCTTATTAGGTTCATTAATGTCCTTTTGATGGGTTTAAGAGATTCATTTTAATTGTTTTGGTAGCATTTTCTTCTTTGGTTTTCATGATCGGTTTACTTGTATTCATGAATGGATGTTTTATGAAATGTAGTTAAAAATAAAGAATTTTTAATATAAATTATTAGTGACATTAAAGATATAAAAATTATCTTATAATGATTCAGGTTATATACCATGAGGATGACTCATTCGATGATTTAAAAATAAACGCTTGGATTTGGCTTGGCGGTTTTGTGCACAATAACCTTGTTTTGTATTATTATTCCATATTAGGTGTTTGTAAATATTACACTGATAAAATACAAGTATTATTATTTGGTTCAAACATTGAAAAGGTTTCATGACTTGTATTTAATATATTAATGCAAATTGAAAACTCATCTTCCTTGAGTGTGATAAATTAACACATCTCGGACGATGTTTGCATTTATTGTATAAAAGGATGTGAAAAGAGAGATTATGATGAAATATTAAATTATAATAATTAAGATTCATTACATTTAAGGTACTAGAATTATCATGGCATTTATATGAGGTTATGTGGGAAGAGAACAACCAAAATAATAAAACTTGTAAAAGAATTTGAAAGAAAAGAGAAGAGAGTTTCACCTCTTGAGTACTCCTTGAGAAACTCCTTAAAACCTTTGTTTTAAGAATTTTGGTGATAGAAAAAGGTTTGTGACATGGGGAGAGGTCTTCGGAAGATTATTTTCATAATTTAGGCAAGGCTTGAAGCTTGAGTGGTGTGGGAGGAAGAGGGGGTGAGAGGTGGTTTACATAGTGGAGGGGAGAGGAGTTTTCTAAATATTATAATCATTATTTTATTATTTCCTCTCAAGACAATAATTAGTGAGTATTCAATGACCCAAAATAGTAATATATACATTTGAGTTATAGATTTGGGTGCTTACATCACTCATAATTCTAGATATAGTTAATTTAGTTTATAAAGTATTTATACGGTAAATTAATGTATTTTACTATTCACCAAAAATTCAACTATTTCAGAAAAATTCCAAAAATTCACCCAAACCATTATTCAATGATTAGAATCCAAAAATGAATTCCATTTTTCAAAAATAATTTCCTAAATATGGTCAATTAAATATCTAAATAAAATCATTATTTAATTGAAATATTTAAACACTTAAAAGATTCATCTTCACTTTTTAGGTGCCTAAATTAATTTATACACTCAATGGTAAGGATACCATTCATAAGAGTCATATAAATATTAATAAGGGCAAGTTACTATTCATAAGGTCATGTTACTATTAATAAGGGTAGGTTACTATTTACTTAAAATTAAGTTAATTCTATCAGACTCTAAATATCATCTTGAACACGACCGTGTATGTCAGATTTTTAAAATTCAAATCACAGAGCTGGAAAATTTATGTTTATTGGATAGGTTATGGATATCTCCTATAAGTAACCATTTTTTGTTCCATAAAGTCTCATTGATTCATGAAATATAGTTTATAACTAGAAAGTATTTAATAGAAACATACCCTGAAGTGGTTGGTGTGCTACTTTACTCCCTCCTTCGGAAATTGCATCCTCAAAATTTTATGTATGAAGCCCACCAAAAATATAAGGGTGATTCTTTTTTATTACATCTTTAGGTTCCTATGTTTCTTCCTCCATATTTTGGTTTCTCCAAAGAACCTTTACCAGAAGAGTTGTCTTATTTCTCAATACCTACTCCCTTGTGTCAAGAATCCTGATAGGATTTTCACAGTATAACAAATCAGATTCCAATTCTCTTTCTTCATATGTGAGTAAATGAATTGGGTATGGCATGTATTTATTTAACAATAACACATGGAACACATCATGACCTCTAGAGAGATTTGGCAGCATCACTAAATGGTAAGCTACAGCTCTGATTCTTTCCAGAATTTTAAATGTTCCAATGTACCTGGGGCCCAGTTTCCCTTTCATACCAAACCTTAAGACACACTTCCATAGAGATACCTTCAGAAATATATGATCTCCCACTTGGAATTCCTAATCCTTTCTCTGTTTGTCAGCATAACTCTTCTTCCTTCTTTATAATTCTTTAATATAGGCTTGAATTTTCTTTACCATTTTTGTGGTCTCTTCAATAATTTTTGGGCCAATAATTTCCCTCTTACTAACTTCAACCCAAAAAGTTGGAGTTTGACTTATCTTTCCATATAATGCTTCATATAGATCCATTTGAATACTAGAATGGAAACTATTATTGTAAAAAATTACACCAAAGGCATGTATTGATCCCACATACCTTAAAAGTCAACAGATCATGATCTCAGCACGTCTTCTAAAGTTTGAATAGTCCTTTCAGGCTGTCTGTTGGTTTGGGGGAGATAATCAGTACTCATATGAAGCTCAATATTCAAAGCCTTCTAGAGACTTTTCAAGAATTTTTATGTAAACTGGGGATCTTGATCAGAAAAAATAAATAGAGTTGCACCATGTAGTCTTACAACATCATTAATATAAATCCTTTCTAGGCACTCAAGTGGAAAATCCTCTATTATAGAAAGTAAATGTGCTAATTTTGTGAGACGATCAAAAATTACCCATATTTCATCATTCCTTCTAGGTGTCCTCGGTAGTCTGGTAAAAAAATCCATCATACTATTATCCCACTTCCACATAGGAATAGGTAGAGGTTCTATCACCCCACTAGGATGTTGTCTCTCTGTCTTCACTTCTCCTTGACACGTAGTCAACAATTTCCCGCTTCATATTATCCAACCAAAAATGATCCTTCAGATCTCTATACATATTTTTTCTACCTAGGTGTATAGAGAAATTTGAGCTATGAGCATCGTCTAATAGTTCCCTTTTTATCTCAGGTATAGATGGAACACATAACCTCTTCCAAAATTTCCGAACTCCTTCTTCATACACAATGTATGCCAATCACCCATCCATAACAGCATTAATTTTCTTGTACATATTCTCATCATTATATTAATAGCTTTTTATCTTTACTAATAAAGATGGTTTAGAAATCATTTGAAAGAGGAACGATGTGTCCCCTTCCTTAACAATTCCCATATCCATTTTTTGTAGATCCACAAATATAGGATCTCTTTCAATCCTCTTTTGGGTCAGTATTCTATGATCCTTCTTACTTAATGCATCTGCCACCTTATTTTTCTTTCTTGGGTAGTACTGTATTGAACAATCATAATCTTTGTGTAACTCAAGCCACTTCATTTTCCTCATGTTGAGTTCTTTCTGTGTGAAAATTTATTTCAAACTCTTGTGATCTTTTTATATCTCACATTTTTTACAGTAAAGATAATGTCTCCATATTTTCAGAGTAAAGATTAAGGCTGATAACTCAAGATCTTGTGTTGGATAGCTTTTCTCATGAGTCTTTAACTGCCTTGATACTTAAGCAATTACTTTACCATTTTGCATAAGGATGCAACCTAGGCCATTTTTGATGCATCACTGTATATTACGAATTCATCACTTCTAAAAGGAAGAGTAAAAATTAGATCATTCACCAATATTCTTTTTAATTATCTGAATCATTCATTATAATTTTCTGTCCACACAAACTTAACTCCTTTATGTGTGATCTTGGTTAGTGGGTTAGCCAATCAGGAAAGATTCTGAATGAAACACTGAAGTTAGGAAAAATAGAAAAGAGAAGGCCCCTTACCCGGATAAAAAAACACCTCACAATCCTATCACTGAAAAATGGATTGCTAAACCTAAGGATAATCATGGGGTTTCTTGGGATGACTTAGTGGAAGAGAAGTACAATGATTTAGGGGAACAATCCATTAAAAAAATCTAGAAAATGAGTTCATTCCGATTCATCAGAATCCTCTTACTATAATAGAGTCTCCCTTAAAAACTGATCTTGGGTCTTCTCTGACTTTGGGTCATGGTAATATACCTGAATCATCACCTATGGCTTCATCACATCTAAACATGATCAAGGGAGAGACCCTTATGATCAAAAGTGAGGTTGGGTATTCTTCTATGACACATCCCTCCCCCTCACCCCTAGTTCTTCTCTAACCTTCCCCCCTACACGGTTACAAGAGGTGCCCATTCCTGAAAATGTTGATTTGAATCAGGATGCAGTTGGTTTTAATCACAATATTATCCACACTAATCCGGTGGTCCCTGAAAATATATCTTCTTCTCTCAAATATCCTCCCTCATCTAAAAAGCAGGGTGGTACGGTCTTTTCAGTGTGTCTGGACACTGAAAATCTTCAGGTTCTCACTTCGGCTCGTGTTGAAGGCATCTCCCAAGATGGTTCAGCCTCGGGACCCTGTGAGACTTCAATCACATAGGTGCCTTCCATCCTGGTTCAGGATGATGCCTTCCCTTAGGAGGCTCTTGTCTCGGGTCCCTATGAAACTGTTACAGTTTCAGAGGCACTTCTTGGTCGTGACCAGATCCCTTCTAGCATCCCAACTATTTTGTAACAAGGTAGGAGGTAATGATCAAAAATCTGATTCTCCTTCAGGAAATATTGAGCTAACCTGCACTCCTAGTAAGAATATATCCCTTTGGAAAACCAGAGGACAAAAATCTAGAAACAAAAAAAGAAAGGGGGGTCAGACCCCAAGCATAATCATTAATGCATATACTCTGTTGGTATTGCCATGGTTTTGCTAACCCTGACACCCTTAATTTCTTAAAAAGACTTATTAATATTCATCGCCCTATGGTTCTTGCTATGGTTGAACCTGAGGTGAATTTTTCCCCCAAATTCATGCATCTTTTTAATTTTGGATTTTCCTTCTTAGGTTCTTGTAACAATGGTAATGTTACGGACTCTCTTTGATCTTTTATCACTCATCTCTTCAGAATGTCAATATTTTCAGTCTTTCTGAGCAAGCTTTGACTTGTGATTACTACTTGGATATCACTCAACTTTTCAATACTTTTGTTTATTCCAAAAATAATTACCAGGATATAAGACCTCTTTGGGATGAACTTTCCATTATCAATGCCAAAATTCAGGACCCCTGGGTCTTAGTTGGTGACTTTAATGCTATTCTCTCACCCTCTGAAAGACTTGTCCAATCTTTCTCTTCTATTTCTTCTAGAGAATTCAAAGCCTCTATAGAGGCCAATAATCTTATTGAGGTTAACCTAGTTGGATCCCAATTTACTTGGTATAGACATCATTATAATTGAGTTGTGGCAAGTAAGATCGATAGAGAGTTCACTAATGACTTAGCCCTTGATAAATGGAACCAGATCTCCAGTGTTACTTTGACCAAACTTGCCTCAGATCATCAATCGATCTTATTCAGTCTCCCTTAGAATATTCAGAAACCCTCTTTACCTTTCAAATTTAATTTTTCCTGGTCCTTGGACCCTGAGTGTGTCACTTTAATCAACTCTTCTTGGGATAACATGGGTAACTCCATTGAGTCCTTTTCTTGCACCACTAAGTTGAAAAATCTCAAACTTATTCATAAAAAGTGGTGCAAAACCAAATCTGACTTAATACATAAGGACATTCAGAGTTTAGAGAAATACTTGACTCTTATTTTAAATAAGAACACCATAAATAGATTTAATACTAACCCCCAAAATGAAATAAATATTTATGCTAAATTAATCTCCTTTCTCAACTTTAAGGAAAACTTAAAGAAACAAATTTTCAAATCTAAATGGCTCAAAGATGGTGACAGGAACACTAAATTTTACAACTCCCTTCAAAGAGCTCGGAAAGCTAGTAGGCCTCTCTCCTGTTTAAGGGTTGAGGGTAACCTCGTTAACATAAAATAAGGTATTTCCAACCATTTTTTCTCCTATTTCACTGACATTTTCAATGTCCCCAATACCAAAAAATAAATTTTGCCTAATATAATACCGAATATGATTACTTTAGAAGATAACCGCTTACTTAACGACATCCCTCTTGATTCTGAAATTAAAGACACAGTTTTTGGCCTTAATCAAGATAGTTCCCCTGGACCTGATGGCTTTAATAATGGTTTTTACCAAAGACACTGGGATTTAGATCAAAATGATGTTTGTAATTCAGTCAGAACATTCTTTGAAAAAGGGGGTGATTCCTCATGGTCTTAATTCTCAATTTCTCACTCTTATTCACAAAATTGAAAATGGCAATGAAATTCACCTTTTCTGACCCATCTCCCTCTTAAACTCTCTTTTTAAAATTATTACTAAGATCATTTCCAATAGACTCTCTACTATTACCAGTAGAATTGTTTCTTAGAACCAGTTTGGCTACATTAAAGGGAGATCTATACAAGATTGCATTTGTCTTGCCTCTGAATCCACCAATTTATTGAATAGAAACACTAGGGGTGGAAATGTTTCTCTTAAACTCAATATTACTAAATCCTTTGACATTATTGACTGGGAATTTATTTTTAAAGTTCTATCTATTTTTGGTTTCAAAGAAACTTTTGTCAATAGAATCAAAACCATTTTCAATTCAGACCATATTACTATTCTGATCAATGGTTCTCCTATAGGTTACTTTATGTGCTCCAAAGGCATCAGACAAGGAGACCCTCTCTCTGCTATCATTTTTCTATTGCGGAAGACTATCTTAGTAGATTTCTCACCCTCAATGTTGATCAAGGTAAAATTAAACTGATTCTTGCCTCTATGAATTTACATGCCCCTTCCCATCTTCTTTTTTTCGATGATATCATTTTATTTCTCCATGGGGAAAAATAAATATCAATAACCTTAAATCCATCATCTCACACTATTAATAGGTTTCGGTTCAGTGTGTCAACTGGCATAAATCCTCTATTTATTTTGGTAAAAATTTCCCCTCAATAGGAAAACTCATTTCACTGATGTTTTAGGGGTTAATGAAGGTTACATGCCCTTCGCTTACCTTGGTGTCCCCATATTCTGAGGATGCCCCAAATCCTTTTATTTCCAGCACATAGTGGATCAAATTCATAAACAACTTTCATCATGGAATGGAAAATCCCTTTAAATTGTAGGAAGGATTTTCCTTGTTAAATCCACCATTGTGTCTAAGTTAGTTTACTCTATGATGGTCTACAAGTGGCCTACATGTCTTATTAAATGCTTAAATGTTGATATATGGAACTTCATCTAGAGCGGTAACACCTTGGAGTGAAAATTGGTCAGGGTTTCTTAGACCATTTGTTGTAAACCTATTGATGAAGGTGGTGTCGGAATTAAAAATCTTAAAACCTTTAATTAGGCTCTTTAAGCTAAATTTATGTGGTCACTCATTAATAATAACTCTCATCCGATGAAATTTCATAGAACTCCTTTTCCTGATAAACTTAAATCTGGTACTTTTCACTACATGTCTTCTTATATCTGGACCTCGATTAAATATTATTATTTTTCTATCTTGGAAAATTCTAGATGGATTGTTAGTAAAGAATCTAATTTAAATTTTTGGTTTGATAAATGGACTAGTTACCCTCTGGTTTTGGAAATTCCTAATTCTTTTACTCATGATCCCACTAACTGCTCTATCAGAGATGTGATCAATTCTTCTGGCTCACATCTTCCAGATCCTATTAAAGATATTTTTGAAAATTATTAATTCACTTCCAATGATGACTTTCTGGTTTGGGAACCCACTAATAATGGCTTGTTAGACTTAAAAAAAATATTATAATCACCATCTCTCTAAAGTTGATTATAATCTCAGTTGGATCGCCAATTTCAATGAGGTTTAGATAAAACCTTCATGTCTTACCCTAATTTAGCGAATTTCTCACCAAAAAATTCCTACTGACTTTTTTCTTCAGTCTTATGGTTTTAATCTTTTCTCTAAATGTTTTTTGTGCAACCAACATCGGGAGGACATAAACCACCTCTTTTTATCTTGTGGGACTGATACTGCTCTTTGTCATTACACATTTTATCTTTTTGTGTGCAAATGGATTTTTGATAACATTATTTTCTCACAATTGAAAAGGAATATTGAGCTTCTGAGGTCACCACAAATTAGAAACCTTTTTCTCGTTTCCGTTTCAGAGCTTCTGCATATACTCTGGTATGGTAGAAATGATTTCATTTTCAATAATTTCTCATTTAAACTAAATTTAGGTAAAATGAGGATACTTATTTCTATCAAAGAGGCTTCCATGATCCAAAAAGATCATTTTGACAATTCTATCATTGATCTTGAAACCCTCCGATGGATTAGAGTGATTGGAATATTTCCAAAACCGAAATACACTATTGAAGTCTTCTAGGAGGCTCCTCCTCCTGGGTGGATTAAAGTCAATGTTGATGGAGTCTCAAAAGAAAACTCAAGACCTTTGGTATGCGGAGGTGTTTTTAGAGACCATCTTAATCAGATTCTTGGGTGTTTCTATGGACGTGGTGACATTGCTTCTACTATGGAGGCCGAAATGTTGGGTATCATACATGTCATCTCTTTTACAAATCTTTTCAACTAGAGAAACATCTGGATTGAGAGAAACTCTTCTACCATTGTGCAAGCCATATGGAAGGGCGAGTCTCACCTAGCATGGTCTCTCACCCTCCGATGCATTAACTGCCTCAACTCTCTCAACAACCTCAACTTCATTGCTACACACACCTTCTGTGAAGAAAACAAGATCGCTGACGGTCTCACCAACATGGGAGTCTCTCATGAGCTCACTTGGAGGAATGATCTCTCTCATGATCTAATTACTTTTTTATTAGATACCCTATAAAATTTACCTCATTTTTTCTCATGTAATTTGTATGCTACTCTGGTTTTGAATAAATTGCAGGGTTCTGGTCTTTTGACCAGAACTCATCTTTTTTAAAAAAACATGATAAGCCAATAAATCGGTCTTCCTCAGTTATGTTTTTTTATGGGCCATTCTTGGATTTCCTTTGTCTTAGCAGGATCAACAAGGATTCCATCCTTAGAGACAATATGGACTAGAAAAGAAACTGATTGAATCCTGAATTCTCGCTTGCTAAACATCCCATTTAATTTATTTCTTCTATGAGTTTTCAGAATAATCCTTAATTGATTCTCATGGTCTTCGTAGCTTTTTGAGTTTACTATGATATCATAGATGAATACAACAACAAAGCTATCAAGATATTCTATGAAAACTATATTAATTAAATCCACAAAAATAGAGGGTGAATTTTTCAGTCCAAAAGGCATCACTGTAAACTCATAATGCCCATAATTGGTTTGAAATGATGTCTTAGAAATATATTCCTTCTTCACACGTAGCTAATGATATCCAGATTGAAGGTTGATCATTAAAAAGTATTGAGCTCCATCAAGATGATCAAATAAATCATCAATACGGGGTAGAGGATACTTATTATTTATTGTAATATCATTTATTTTCCTATAATCAATGCATTTCATCATTGATACATCTTTCTTCTTAACAAACAAGACTGGGGCTCCCCATGGAGAAACACTAGGTTGAATAAATCCTTTGTCACTCAAATCCTCTAGTTGTTTCTTTAGCTCCACTAACTCCATTGTGTCCATTATATAAAAGTTCTTTGATATAGGTCTTGCACCTATAATTAAATCAATAGAGAACTCAACTTCCCTATCAGGAGAATGTTCAGTTAAATCCTCTGGAAATACATCAATCTATTCTTGCACTATGATCACATCTTCAATTTGAATATTTATTTTCTCACCTATAGATATTGGGTTATCTTCCTCTCGAAGAATTTCATTTAACATAGCTATTGGGGGTGGTTCTAGATAAGAATCATATGGAGAGGTCTCTGTTCTAATGATAGGAGATTATACACCATTTTCAAAAATTGTAACTTCCTTATTATTGCAATAAATCTTCGCATCATAATTTAATAGCTAATTCATACAAATAATTATATCAAATTAATTTATTGGAATGACGATAAGGTTATACACTAAAGAATGTTTATGTGTCATGAGGGGGACTAGTTGACATGCCTTTGTTTCAATGATACAACCCCTAGGAGTTTTGACCGATAACTCCATTATTATATCAAATTGTACATGTCTAATTTTCTTGGAAAACTGGGAAGATATAAATGAATGCGATGAACCAAAATCAAATAAATTGTTGGCTAAGTATGAGGAAACTGTTAAATTACCTGACACAACATCATTAAGAACTTCAACTTCCATAGTTGTAATCGCATAAGCTCTCTCTTTCTCTCTGGGTGTTTTTAGAGGCATGTTTCCTTCGTGCTTAGGACCCTCATTTGCATAGTGTCCCATATCTCTACAATTGTATAATTGAACATCATAAAATTGTTTCTTCCCCTTGCATTCATGAGATAGATGACCCTTTTCTAAACACTAATAGGAGACTCTCATGCCATTCAGGCATTTCCTGAGATGATGCTTTCCATAGTTATCGCATAATGGGAATTTCTTCATTCCCATATTCTTCTTTAGTGTTTCACCTTTTCCTTGGTTATCAAAGTTCTGATTTTTTATCTTGGTTTCCCTTGAACAAATTTGATCTTTCAAATTCCTTCTCCTTTTTATGGATCTTGATACAATTTCATCAAATGATTAAAATGTTTGAGAAGACAGTTCTCTTCGAAGACTTGGATTAAGACCATAAAATAAATTATCAATATTGTCTGTTGAGTCATGTACATAATCTATAACATACCTAGCTAGCGTTCTGAAGGTAGCCTCGTACTCTGTAACACCGTCTTTTTCCCTTTGCTTTAATGTATGGAATTTCCTCTTTATTTCTGTTCGTTGCTCATGAGGGAAATATTTTTCGAAGAATATTTCCTTAAAATTCATCCATTCGATATATTCTATTTCTTCTTCCCATGTGGTATTCTAAATTAGGGACCACCATTTATTAGTGTTTCCCTTGAGACAATATACAGCCAGAACTACCTTTTCATTCTTATTGCATTTTAATGCCTTGAATATATTTTCAAGGGACTTGGTCCATTGCTCAGCAACCACTGGATTAGTAGTCCCATTGAAAGATGGGGGCTTCTGCCACATGAAATGATCCGACATAGGTGTGGAATAGTTATTTGTTACAAACTAAGTAATTTTTCCAATATGATCTTGATCTGATCTGCTCCAACATTGACCATGTTGACTTGATCAGTGGGGAGATCCCAACATTTCCAAAGAGTATTCATTCCCCTTCTTCCATTAGATTCCATTTCTAAATAATGTAACACACTAGATTAGGGTATTAATCATAATGGATATTCTTAATTTAACAAAATAATTCGCATAAATTGAGATCTTATGCATGGCTAATCCCATAATTAGAAAAATGGTTTCGTTGAGAGGTAATTTACATTTCAATCCTTCATAATGGTTTGTAATGGAAATATGAATTATCCAGAGCATACTCCCCGAGAATTTCATAACTAAGAGTGCAACAAGGCCCGTTGTTGTATACTAGGATACCCCGGGTCAAGCTCGAACCTCCTTGTTCGAGCTTTCACTCCTAGGTACATCTATTCCATAGCCACCTCTACCTTCTCGTATCCAGATAGAAATTTATTTGCTAGAAAAATTCACATGATCTATTCCTTACCAAAATAATAGGATGTTATTTTATATTTATCCTTAAATACTACCTTTGGGATTTGTTCCATACTGTACATTTTCTACTATAGTTTCCATGTTTTTTACTAAACTTCCTTTGATAACAACTCTAACGCCTTGACCCCACTAAAATGTAGCCGGTGCATTAATTTATATATTGGAATGGTTAGAAGGAATGAAAATCCCGACGGAACGATCAGCTTAGTAGTCTTGAAGAAACTTGATACATATATGTAACTCAAAATATATTAGAAAAGGATACAAAAAAACATAAAAAACTAAAAAAAACAGCATCCACAGAGCTCAATAAATAGCCTCCTCTTCATAACCTTTTAAAGGTAAAAAAAAGAAAAGGGTGAGCTATAATTCTATGTAAGGGTTACAAATGGAAAAAGAATGTATCAATAAAAACTTAATTTTAAACAATTTTACATAATCCATATGGCATGGTGAATAAATGAAAAACTCACTCCATTAATAAACTGAGAATGAAACCGAACCCATAAATTTTTTCTTAGTGAAAACATCATGGATAGTAATAACTGATAATGAATAAAGAGAATTATTATTAATTGGACATCATGTATCTGGAAAATGATACCATAATACCATAAAAACAGTTTAGTTCTATGTGTAGAAACCCATCTGATTTTTGAAAACTAACTCGAAGGGTTTGTCACCAAATGATTTGTCTCATGAGAACTACCGATGCAACAAGGGGATGTTGGAGGCCCTACCCACCTCTGCATCCAAATAATTTATTATAAATAGATTCAACACAAGATCATCATGACTTTATATTGTCCATATAGAACAGTGGATAGAGATTCATCAATATTTCCACAGTCAAAACAACACTCAAAATAAGTACCGTAAGTAAAATGGTATATGACTTAGAAAATAATCATATCCATGATATGAGAATATGGATATTTAAATTGTATATAATTTAAATTTAAAGGTGATCTCAAATGTTAATTAGGTACACCACATAAGAAATAGTAGGCGCACAATACTAAGCATGTCATAATGAAGTGAAATTTGAGACAAAGCTCGTTACCATGTTGTAATCAATTGAGTCGTATGACCGAAAGTTAATAACCACTAAATGAATCACAGAATACCATGAATATAAAGAGAATAATAATAATATATATCAAATGGTAGTACACCTATACCACATATAAGAAATAAGAAGCGAACAATGGAAATCCCACATAATTGAATGTTGGATAAGAAAACCCCTTATAAACATTTCGGCATGGTAACGAGTGTTATTACAAGGGCTTAAAGAGAGGTAAAAGGGTATCCCATTATTTATATTTCACAAGGGAAGTATGGGGGAGGTGATAAAACATACCCCGTCATTAGGAATTTAAAATAAAAGTGCACAACATATGGGATATTCTTAAACAAAAGTGAGAGAGAAAATCCATTACCTTATTCTTGAAGGGGTTATTCATTGTTCTTAAAGACCTGAATAATTAAATTTAGGTTCATTAATTAATAATTCAAAAACTTCATATACATTTAATTGATATGTTATAACCTTATTTTTTTCATTAGTGGCCTTTTTGATGGGTTTAATAGATTCAATTTAATTGTTTTGGTAGCATTTTCTTCTTTGGTTTTCATGATCTGTTTTCTTGTATTAATGAATGGATGTTTTTATTAAATGTAGATAAACATACAGAATTGTTAATAGAAATTATTAGTAACATTAAATACATATAAATGATCTTATAATGATTCTGGTTATATATCATGAGGATGACTTATTCGATGAGTTAAAAATAAACACTTGGATTTGGCTTGGTGTTTTTGTGCCCAATATACTTGTTTTGTATTATTATTCCATATTATGTATGTGTAAGGATTACACTAATAAAATAAAAATATTATGATCTGGTTCCACCCTTGAAAAGGATTCATGACCAGTATTGGATAAATTAATGCATATTGAAAACCCGTCTTCCTTGCGTGTTATAAATTAACACATCTCGGACGGTGCTTGCATTTATTGTATAAAAGGAGGAGGAAAGAGAGATTATAATGCAATATACCATTATCATAATGAAAATCTAATACATGTAAGCTACTAAAATTTTCATGGCATCTAGATGAGGTTGTGTGGGAAGATATCAACCAAAATAATAAAACATGTAAACGATTTTGAAAGAAAAGATAAGAGAGTTTCACCTCTTGAGTACTCCTCATTGAGAAACTCCTTAAGACCATTTTTAGGCCATTTGGTGAGACCATCATGTCTGGGACGTGGGGAGAGGTCTTGGGAAGATTATTTTCAGAATTTAGGAAAGGCTTGAAGCTTGAGTGGTATGGGAGGAAGAGGGGGTGATGGGTGTATTATATAGTGGAGGGGAGAGGAGTTTTCTTAATATTATAAAAATTCATTTATTATTTTCTCTCAAGACAGGAAATTGTGAGTATTCCATGACCAAGAATAGTAATATACACATGTGAGGTTTATATTAGGTTTCTTACATCACTCATGATTCTAGGAATAGTTAATTTATTTTATAATGTATTTATACGGTAAATTAATGTATTTTACTATTCACAAAAAAATTCAAGTATTTTTTAAAAATACCAATATTCACCCTAACACATTTTTGACACATAGAATCCATAAATGATGTCCATTTTTCAAAAAAATCCGAAATATTATTAATTAAACATTTAATTAAAATCATTATTTTATTGAAAAATATAAACACTTAAAATATTCATCTTCACTTTTAAGCTGCCTAAATTCATTTATACACTCAAGGGTATGGATACCATTTATAAGAATCATTTTACTATTTATATGGGTATGTTACTATTCATAAGGAAAGGTCACTATTCATAAGGGTAGGTTACTTTTCACCTAAAATTATGTTAATTCTATCAGGCTCTAAATATAATCATGAACACTGCTGTGTTTGTCTGATTTTTAAAATTCAAATCTCAGAGCTATAAAATTTAAGTTTAATGGCTGGGTTATGGATATATTCTATAAGTAACCATGTTTGGTTCCATAAAGGTTCAGAGATTCATAAAATATACTCTATAACTATAATTTTTTTAAGAGAAACATACCATGAAGTGTTTTGGGTGCTACATTATTCCCTTCTTTAGAAATTTCGTCCTCGAAATTTTAAGTAGGAAGCCCACCAAAAATATGTGAGTGATTCTTTTTCATAACATCCTCAGGTTCCCATGTAGCTTCCTCCATATTCTGGTTTCTCCACATAGCCTTTACTAGATGATTTTTCTAATTCTTCAATACATACTCCCTTGTGTCAAGAATCTCGATAGGCTTTTCATAGTATGAAAAATTAGGTTCCAGTTCTATTTCTTCATATGTGAGTACATGTGCTGGGCCTGGCATTGTAACGGGTGTTCTTGCGAGGGCTTAATAAAAGGTAAAGGGGTATCCAATTATTTAAATTTCAAAAGTGTAGTATGGGGAGGTGCGAAAAGAGACCCCGTCATTAGGCATTAAAAATAAAAGACCACAAAATAGGGGAGATTCTTGAACAAAAAGTGAGAGAGAGGATCCCTTACCATATGCTTGAAGGTGTTCTTGATTATTCTTAACAACCGGAATAATAAAATTTAGCATCATTTATTAATAATTCAATAACCTTATATACATGTAATTGATATGTTATAACCCAATTTTTTCATTAATTTCCTTTTTTATGGGTTTAAGAGATTCAATTTAATTATTTTGGTAGCATTTTCTTCATTGGTTTTCATGATCCCTTTACTTGTATTCACGAATGGGTGTTTGTTTGAGATGTGGTAAAACATCCAGAATTGTTAATATACATTATTAGTGACATTAAAGAGTTATTAATGATCTTATAATGATTCTGGTTATATACCATGAGGATGACTCATTCGATGAGTTAAAAATAAATGCTTGGATTTGGCTTGGTCATTTTGTGCACAATAAACTTGTTTTTTATTATTATTCCATATTATGTATGTGTAAGAATTCCAAAGATAAAATACAAATATTATTATCTGTTTCCACCATTTAAAAGGTTTCATGGCTAGTATTGAAGATAGTAATGCAAATTGAAAACTCGTCTTCCTTGAGTGTGATAAATTAACACAACTCAGGCGGTGTTTGCATTTATTGTATAAAAGGAGGGGGAAAGAGAGATTTTGATGAAATATTCCATTAGAATAATTAAAATATAGTACATAAAAGGTACTATAATTATCTTGGCATTTATATGAGGTGAGTTAGGAAGAGATCAACCAAAATAATAAAACCTTTAAAATAATTTGAAAGAAAAGGGAAGAGCGGTTCGCCTCTTGAGTACTCCTCCTTGAGAAAATCATTAAGAACTTTGTTTTAGGCCTTTTGGTGAGACCATTAGGTCTTGGACGTGTGGAGAGGGATTGGGAATATTATTATAAAGAATTTAGGTAAGGCTTGAAGCTTGAGTGGTTTGGGAGGAAGGGGGGGTGAGGAGTGGTTTATATAATGGAGGGGAGAGGAGTTTTCTTAACATTATAATAATTAATTTATTATTTCCTCTCAAGATAATAAATTGTGAGTATTAAATGACCAATAATATTAATATATTCATGTGGGTTCTATATTTAGGTGCTTATATCACCCATGATGCTATTAATAGTAAATTTAATTTATCATGTATTTATACGGTAAATTAATGTATTTTACTATTCACCAAAAATTCAAGTATTTCAGAAAAATACCAAAAATTCACCCTAACCATTTTTCACCATGTAGAATCCAAAAATGAATTCCATTTTTCAAAAATAATTTCCTAAAAATTATTATTTAAATATTTAATTAAAGGCAATACTTGATTGAAAAATATAAACACTTAAAATATTTATCTTCACTTTTAAGGTGCCTAAATTCATTTATACAGTCAAGGGTATGGATACCATTCATAAGAGTCATATTACTATTCATAAAAGTAAGTTAATATTCATAAGTGAAGGTTACTATTCATAATATTAGGTTACTATTCACCAAAATTAAGTTAATTCTATCAGACTCTAAATATCATCTTGAACGCAACCGTGTATGTCATCTTTTTAAAATTCTAATCACAAAGCTGGAAAATTTATGTTTAATGGCTAGGTTATGGATATCTCATATAAGTAACCATGTTTTTTTTCCACAGAGGCTCAGTGATTCATGAAATATAAGTTATCTAATGAATATAGTGTTTTTAAGAGAAACATACCATAAAATGTTTGGGGTGCTAGATTATTCCCTCTGAAAATTTCATCCTCGAAAGTTTGTGTATGAAGCCCCCAAAAAAGATGTGGGTGATTCATTTTCATAACATCCTTAGGTTCCCATGTTTATTTCTCTTTATTATGGTTTCTCCAAATAACCTTTACTAGACGAGTTGTCCGATTTCTCAATATTTGCTCCCTTGTGTCAAGAATCCCGATAGGATTTTCACAGTATGACAAATCAAATTCCAGTTATATTTCTTCATATGTGAGTACATGCATTGGGTATAGCATGTATTTCTTTATCAATTGCACATGGAAAACATCATGAACTCAGGAGATATTTGGCGGCATTTCTAAACGGTATGCTACAGCTCCGATTCATTGCATAATTTCAAATGGTCTGATGTACCTGGGGCTCAGTTTCCCTTTTTTACCAAACATTAAGACACCCTTCCATGGAGATACCTTCAGAAAGATGTGATCTCCCACTTTTAATTCCAAATCCTTTCTCCAGTTGTCATCATAACTCTCGTGCCTAATTTGGGATACTTTAATATGGGCTTTAATTGTCTTTACATTTTTCGTGGTCTCTTCAATAAGTTCTGGGCAAATAAGTTTCTTATTACGAACTTCGTCCCAACAAGTTAGAGTTTGACATCTCTTTCCATATAATGCTTCATATGGATCCATTTTAATACTATAATGGAAACTATTATTGTAAGAAAATTCTACCAATTGCATGCATTGATCCTACATACCTTGAAATTCAAGAGATCATGATCTCAGCATGTCTTCTAGAGTTTCAATTGTCTATTCATATTGTTCATCGGTATGGGGGTGATAAGAAGTTCTCATACGAAGCTCAGTATTCAATTCCTTCTGGAGACATTTCCATAATTTTGATGTAAACTGGGGATCTCAATCAGGCACAATCGATAGAGGTGTACAATGAAGTCTTAAAAGTTCATTAATATAAACTCTTTCTAGGAACTCAAGTGGTAAATCATCTCTTATAGGAACGAAATGTGCTGATTTTGTGAGATGATCAACAATTTCCCATATTGGATCATTCCTTCTAGGTTTCCTTATTATCCTGGTGACAAAATCCATCGTAATGTTATCCAAATTTTACATATGAATAGGTAGAGGTCGCATCACTCCTTTGGGACATTGCCTCTATGTCTTCACTTGTTGATAAACTATACACCTTGACACGTAGTCAGCAATTTCCCACTTCATGTTATCCCACAAAAAATGTTCCTTCGGGTCTCTATACATCTTTGTGCTACCTAGGTGTATAGAGAAATTTGAGCTATGAGCATCATCTAATTGTACCCTTTTCAGCTTAGGTACTGATGGAACACATAACCTCTTCCCAAATTTCAGAAATACTTCTTCATACATTAAGTCTACCAATATCTCATCCTTGAAAGCATTAATTTTCTTGTGCTAAATCTCATCATCAGATTGATATCCTTTTATCTTTTCTAACAAAGATGGTTTAGGAATCATTTGAAAGAGGAACAATTTTTCCCCTTCCTTAAGCATTCCCATATCTATATTTAGTAGATCCATGAATATAAGATCTCTTTCAATTCTCATTTGGGATAGGAGTTTGTGAGCTTTCTTGCATAATTCATCTACCACCTTATTTTTCTTTCTTTTGTGGTAGTGTATTGAAAAATCGTAATCTTTGAGTAACTTGAGCCACCTCCTTTGCCTCATGTTGAGTTCTTTCTGTGTGAAAATGTATTTCAAACTCTTATGATATGTGTATATCTCACATTTTTCACTATAAAGATAATGTCTATATATTTTCAGATTAAATATTACGGATTCTAACTCAAGATCGGGTGTGGGATAATTTTTCTCATGAGTCTTCAACTGCCTTAGTGCATAAGAAATAACATTTTCATTTTGCATAAGGATGCATCACATCCCATTCTTTGATGCATCACTGTATATTAAAAATCCATCCCTTCTAGATGGAAGAGTCAAAATTGGAGCATTGACCAATCTTATTTTCAATTCTTTGAAGAATTTTGTAGATTTTTTTCTTCACATGAACATAACTCCTTTACAAGTGAACTTGGTTAGCAGGTTTTCTAGTCGGGAGAAATTTTGAATGAAACGCCAAGAGTAACCTGCTAAGACAATAAAACTCTGTATCTTAGTTATGTTTTTTAAATTGGGTCAATCATGGATTGCCTTTGTCTTTGTAGGATCAACTAGGATTCAATCCTTATAGACAATATGTCCTAGAAAAGAAACCGATTGAATCCATAATTTACACTTGCTAAACTTCTCATATAATTCATTTCTTCTAAAAGTTTTCAGAATAATCCCCAAGTGATCATCATGGTCTTCATAGCTTTTTGAGTATACCAGGATATCATCGATGAATACCACAAAACACTTATCAAGATATTCCTTGAAAACTCTATTCATTAAATCCATGAAAATAGACTCTATATTAGTCAATTCAAAAGGCATGACAGTAAACTTTTGAGTCCCATACATGGTTTGGAATGTTCTCTTAGGAATATCTTCCTTCCTCACATGCAGTTGATGATATCTGGATCAAAGTTCAATCATCTAAAAGTATTTATCTACATGAATTTGATCAAATAAATAATAAATCTGAGTTAGAGGATACTTATTCTTTATTGTAATAGTATTGATTTCCCTGTAATAAATGAATAGCCTCATGGATCCATCTTTCTTCTTCACAAATAGGACAGGGGCTCCCCATAGAGAAACACTAGGTCTAATAAATACCTTTTCACTCAATTACCCTAGTTTTTTCTTTAGCTCCACTAATTCCACAATTACCATTCTATATAGAGTCTCTGATGTAGGTCTTGCACTAGGAATTAAGTCAATGGAAAACTCAATTTCCCAATATAGAGGATGTCCAGCTAAATTATATGGAAATACAACAATGTATTCTTGCACTATATACACATATTAAATTTTAATATTTCTTTCCTCATCCATATATATTGGGTTCTCTTCCTTTTCAGGAATTGCATTAAATAGCTCTACTAGGGGAGGATCTAGATAAGAATCAGGTGGGGAGGTCTCTGCTCTAAAAATAAGTGATTCTACTCCATTTTCAAAAATTCTAACTAAATTTTTCTTGAAATAAATATTCACATCATAGTTTGACAGCCAATTTATACAAAGAATTATGTCAATGTTAGTCACTGGTATGACAATAATATTAGAAACTAAAGCATGTTTATGTGTCATGAGGGAAACTAGTTGACATGCCTTTGTTGCAATGATGTATACCCTAGGAGTATTTACTAATAACTCCTTTATTAAATCAAATTGTACATGTCAAATTTTCTTGGAAAATTGGGAAGATAAAATTTAATGCGATGATCCAAAATCAAATAAAGTGTTGGCTTAGTTTGAGGAAACAAATAAAGTACATGCCACCACATCATTAAGAACTTCAACTTCCGCGATTGTAATTGCATAAGCACTCCCTTTCTCTATTCACTTTTTTTGAGGCTTTTTTCCTTGGTGTTTATGACACTCATTTTAATAGTGCCCCATCTCTTTATAATTATAGCATTTAACATCATCAAATCATTTCATCCCCATGCATTAATGAGATAGATTGCCCTTTTCTCCACACTTATAGCAGACTCCCATGCCTTTCATGAATTTCCCAAGATGATTCATTCCATAGTTCTCGCATAATGGGAATTTCTTCATTCCCTTATAATTCTTTGGTGCTTCACCTTTCCGTTGGTTATTAGAGTACCCCTTTTTATCATAGTTTCCCTTGAACAAATTTGATCTAGAAAATTTCTTCTCTGTTCTGAGGGAACATGATACAATTTCATCGTATGATTAAAATGATAGAGAAGCCAGTGCCCTTCGAAGATTTGGATTAAAACCTTCAAGAAGTGATCAATCTTGTCTGCTGAGTCATATATGTAATCTATATCATACCTGGCTAGCCTTGTAAAGGTATCCTCATACTCTTCAACACTTCCCTCTTCCCTATGCTTTAAGCTAAGAAATTTCCTCTTTATTTTGGTTTTTTGCTCACAAGGGAAATATTTTTCATAGAATATTACCTTAAAATTCCTTCATTCTATATCTTGTATTTCATCTTACTCTATGTTATTTTGAATCAAGGACCACCATTGATCAGCGTCTCCCTTTGGACAATATACTGCTAGTACTACCTTTTCATTTTCATTGCATCTTAATGCCATGAATATCTTTTCAAGGGACTTGATCCACTGCTCAAAAACCACTGGATTAGTATTCCCGCTTAAGGATGGGAGATTCTGCCATATGAAACAATCCAACGCAGGTGTGGAATGGGTACTCATTACAACTTGAGTAAGTTTTCCCAATATGGTCATGATCTGATCTGCTCCAAAATTGACTATGTTGACTTGATCAGTGGGGAGATCCCAACATTTCCCATAAGTATTTATTCCCCTTATTCCATTAGAATTCATTTCTAAATAATGTCACACACAAGATTTGGGTATAAATCATACTGTATAGTCTTAATTTAACAAATTACTTAGCATAAATTGAGATCCTACACATGGATAATCCCATAATAAGAAAAATGGTTTCTTTGAGGACTAAATTACATCTCAATACTTCATAATGGCTTGTAAGGAAATATGAATTATCCAAAGAATATCCCCCATGACTTTCATAAACAAGAGTGCAGCAAGACCGGTTGTTGTGTACCAGGATACCCTGGGTCAAGCCTAAAACTCCTTGTCAGAGTTTTCACTCCTAAGAACATCTATTCTAGATCAACCTCTACCTGCTCGTTTCCAGACTGGGATGTATTTTCTAGAAATAATAACATAATATATTCCTTACCAAAATACCAGGGCATTCTTGTTTGTTCATCATCAAATACTACCTTAGGGCTTTGTTCCTTAATCTATGATTTCTAATCATGTTTCCAAGTTTGCTACTAAAATTCCTCTAATCCCAACTATAACGGCCAAACCCTTCTAGACCGGAGCCGGTGCATTACTAAGTACATTTTCATGGTTATAAGGAATGAGAATCCTGAATGAAAGATCAGTTTAGTAGTCTTGAAGAAACTATATACGTGGATGTAACTCAGATTACATTGGAAAAGGTTACAAAATAAAATACGTAACAAAAAACTAAAAACTACATCCATAATAATTCAATAAATGATCTTCTATTTATAAGTTATTGAAATTAAACAATGAAATGGGTGAGCTCAAATGCACGGTAAAGGTTTCAAATAGCATAAGCATGAATGAATATTAATTGAATCATAAACAACAAGGCATAGTCAACATGGAATGGTAAATAAATGAAAAAATCACGCCATTAAAAAATTGAGAACGAAACTACATCCATATATTTTTTCATAGTGAAAACCTCATGGATAGTAATAAATGATAATGAATAAAAATAATTTTTATTAACTGGACATCATGTATTTGTCACATGATACCATAATACTTTAAAAACAGTTTAGGTTTGTGTGTAGAAACCCGTCTGATTTTTGGAAACAAACTCGAAGGGTTTGTCGCCAACTAATTTGTCTCATAAGACCTATTGATGCACCTAGGGGATATAGCGGGCCCCACACACCACTGCAAGTCCAAATAATTATTTATAAATTTATTTAATACAAGATAAATATGCCTTCCTAATATCCATATAGAGTAGAGAATAAATATTTATCAATATTTCCATAGTTAAAATATGTTTCCAAATATACAACATATGTAAAATGGTATACAGTTTAAACAATAAACATATCCATGATATGATATTAGGGATATTTAATAAAAATATAATTTTTAAGGAAAATTGATCTCAAATGGGTAGTAGGTACACCACATAAGGATTATTAGGTGCACAAAAGAAAGTAAGTCACAACAAAATGTAAAATTGACACAAAGTCCATTACCACATTGTAATCAATCGTTTTGTGTGACCAAGAATTAATAATTATGAAATGAATAATTGAATACCATGAAAATATAGAGAAACAAGATATTATATATCAAATAGAAATACACATATATCGCATGCAATAAATAAGTAGTGAACAATAAAAATCTCACAGAATTAAAACTTAGATGAGAAACCCCTTATAAACATCTCGGTATGGTAACGAGTGTTATTGAGAGGGATTAATGAGAGGTAAAGGGATATCCCATTATTTATAGGTCACAATGGAAGTATGGGGTAGGTTCAAAAACATAACCCATTATTAGGAATTAAAAATAAATGGGCACAACATAAGGGATATTATTAAAAAAAATGTGAGAGAGAAGATCTCAAACCTTATCCATCCATCCAAATATAAATTTTTATTAAGACACTTTAAGGGAAAGTGGGAATCCATAGTTTTCAAAACAATGACCATTATGTGCTGGAGCATCTCAAAAAAATATTAAACACCAGGCTAAGATTATTTAAATTAGACACTATATAATTCTTAGTGCAGAGTACTAACCGTGGAGTCTAGATTCTCCTTGATGAGTTCTTCGAGGTGAGAAACTATTATGTCCATTGTCTGGATGAATTCCTCCCGGGTGATTTTGCCTTAGTTGAAGCCCTGGATGATGATTCGGTCTTGTTTTTTGATCCACGCCTCTATCTCCTCAGTGGCCTCAACCTGCAACCTTCTTTCATAAATCCTTAGAATATCCTCATTTGAAGCATTGGGATGAAGGACTTTTTTACTCATTTCTTCCGTGGAGTGGAATATGAGTCTCAGGAATTCCTCTACCTCTTCTTCTATCACTCTTGTTTCTCTGCTTTGATCTTCACTTTCCCATCCTTGTGGGTCTTTTCTTTCCTTACTTCCCCTTTTATTTCCGACTTGGTTTCCATATGTTTAGGTAAGTGAGAATAGTCTTTGAATCCATTGGGTTTTTTTCCCTAGACCAAAATACATTTCCCTTAGTCACACTTTCCTTTTTCCCCCTTCTTCCTTCTTAGGCTGTAGGGACCTTTCCCTTGGAAATGGTCAAAACTACCCACTGAAAGTTGGCTGCAACTTTCATCACCTGAATCTTCTTCGTCAAATGTCAACATTTGTTCTTGAACCGCCAGACCTTCAAAATGGGTTTTCAACTCAACCCCCAGGCCTTATTTGAGAGGCTGCAGCCTGCACGGAGAGTCCACCTTGCCTGTTTTAACCTCTATTCTATTAATATTATTTTCCTCACTCCAATTCTTCTGAAAGGATGGGGACTTAGAAGTGGGAATGTTTGTGTCCAGGGGCCCCAATGCACTGGCCCCATCCTACCTTCTGTGGCCCTTATAAGGTTCTGTAGCAGCAAGCAAGATGGAATCCCTGCCACAATACAGATGGCTCGGCCTCCTTGCGGGAACCAATAGAAACACCCTTGTCACCTTTGTATTCCTCCACTGCCGCCAAGAACATAACCCCATGATCACTGCCTGCCTCTGGATGAGGTGAAAGTAGCCTGATGTCTAAGGATTCATCAATTCAAGCCTCATTATCCTTATCTGAATCTAGTGGGTCATGCTCAGTCTGCTTACAATCACCGATATCATTCTTCAGGTGGGAAAAATATCCACAACCTTGATTGCAATCATTTCAACTTCCACCACAGAATTACCTCCTTCATGAGCCATTGCCTTAACTCGGTCAATCATCGGATCAACACCCCCACACCTAGCTCCTTTTCAGAAACTTGAATCATGATGACCTAGACACCTACAAATCTTACAATACTCCATCCAGGATTCGAAGAAGACTGGTTGCTTTCACCTAAATTCTTCACCAATAGAAACTCATACCCACTCTACCAGTGCCTTGGATACATCAACCTCTACACATATCCACGGGTTAATCAGATGGATGACAGACATAGTCGTGTTTTCAAAGCACAGAAAATTTCAAACCATATTCCCTAACATCTGGAGGACTGAAGGGTTTTAGAATGGCAACAGAATTTTAGGGAAAGACGCCCATATTGCTACTGAAGAGCAGTCCTGATTCATATGAAAATAATAAGACCAGCGAAATAAGAAAAATCTGAGACTGATGCACTTACGAGCAGCATAGGACGACGCGTGAACCATATCTTCCTCTGAGGCGGAATGAACCATCAGGTGCCTTTTGTCGATAATACTGAAAATCGCACGCCCTTGTAACCCCCATGATTTGAATACAAAGCCACCAAATTCATCTACCGAAGGACATCGATGAGAGAAATGAGCCAGAATAATCAAATTTAGATTAATTAATTAAAAATTCAAGAACCACGTATATATGTAATTGATATTCTATAACCTTATTAAGTTCATTAATGACCTTTATTATGGGTTTTAGAGATTCAATTTAATTGTTTTCGTAGCATTTTCTTCTTTGGTTTTCATGATCTGTTTACTTGTGTTCATGAATGGATGTTTGTTTGAAATGTTGTTAAACATCCAGAATTGTTAGTATACATTATTAGTGAAATTAAAGAGAAATAAATGATCTTGTAATGATTCTGGTGATATACCATGAGGATGAATTATTTTATGAGTTAAAAATAAACTCTTGGATTTGGCTTGGCAGTTTTGTGCATAATAAACTTGTTTTGTACTATTATTCCAAATTATGTATGTGTAAGGATTCTAGATATAAAATAAAAATATTATGATCCATATCCAACATTGAAAAGGTTTCATGGCCTGTATTTAAGATATTAATTCAAATTGAAAACCCGTCTTCCTTGAGTGTGATAAATTAACACATCTCGAACGATGTTTGCATTTATTGTATAAATGGAGGGGAAAAGATTGATTATGATGAAATATTCCATTAGCATAATGAAAATACATTACATTTAAGGTACTAGAATTGTCATGGCATTTGGATGAGGTCATTTGGGAAGAGATCAACTAAAATAATAAAAATTGTAAAAGAATATGAAAGAAAAGAGAAGAGAGGTTCACCTCTTGAGTACTCCTCCTTGAGAAACTCTTCAAGACCATTGTTTTAGGCCATTTGGTGAGACCAGAAGGTCTTGGACATGGGGAGAGGTCTTGGGAAGAGTATTTGGCATAATGTAGGAAAGTATTGAATATCTAGTGTTGTGTGAGGAAGAGGGGGTGAGGGGTGGTTTATATAGTGGAGGGGAGATGAGTTTTCTTAATATTATAATCATTAATTTATTATTTCCTATCAAGACAAAAAAAAGTGAGTATTCCATGACCAAGAATAGTAATATATGCATTTGAGTTCGAGATTTGGGTGCTTACATCACTCATGATTCTAGTAATAGTTAATTTGGTTTATAATGTATTTATACGGTAAATTAATGTATTTTCCTGTTCACTAAAAATTCAAGTATTTCAGAAAAATACCAAAAATTCACCCTAACCATTTTCTTACACGTAGAATCCAAAAATGATCTCCATTTTTCAAATCTAATTTTATAAATCTAACATACATGGTTGTTTTTAGGATGATATTTAGAGTTTGATAGAATTAACTTAATTTTCAGTGAATCCTACCCTTATGAATAGTAACACAACCTTATGAATCGTAACTTACCTTTATGAATAGGGATATTTCTCTTATGAATGGTATTCATAACCATGAATGTAAAAAAATTAGGCACCATTAAAAAATATGAATATTTTAAATCATTATATATTTCTATTAAATAATGATTTAATTAAAAATTTAATTTGTCACGAACCAACCCGGGTCGACCCTGAACCAGTCACCCGAGTCTGCCCGCGACATGGCCCAAAGGGCGTTCCCGATCCCCCTGGGATGGGAACTAGTGACGGGCATCCAAGTTAAAACATTTGGAATGATTTTGCCTAAAAAAATAAATAATTAAATAAGAATAAATAGAAGAAAATTACTAAACTCTAGCAGTGGAAATAAAAAAAACCAAACAGCAGACGTACCTCTATGTGACCCTTTGGTCACCTCCCAACCAAGGCCAACATGGCTCCCAAAATGAGCAACTCAGCCAAGAAAACTTGAACGAGGGAAACCTGCTATTGAAAATATAAAAATAGGCGTGAGCATTAAAAATCCTCACTAGGGATGCCAATGTAAACCACAGAATCCAACCAAAACAACTTTCCAAAAACAATCCCAAAAAAACACTAGTTGTCACATACAAAGTGAGAAAATATGGTTTTCATATTTAAAAGGAAAAGGGATCCTAATTTACCATATCAAAAACTAACAAACGCCACAAACCTTTTTCCCCAAACAATGCATTTCTTGTAAAATGAATTTCAAATCCATGTTTATCACATTTGTGCAAAAGAAGAACAGGTGATAAGTAAATGCTAGAAACCAAGTGCAAGTAAAAGTAAACAAGAAGATATAAGCAATAACCATGGGTGATCCTAAACATCCCTAGAAAACCCCTGGACATACTCGGTTTCAGACTACCTGCCGGTGTGGCACTCCATAGTCAATAACCAACTGGCCGCCCTAATAGCCAACCAGTGGCACATCCCTCCTGGCCTATCCATGACTCCAGGTGGGGTACTAATCCGTCTAATCAGGGCTAGAAAGAAACCGTCACTCGATAATCTATAAGATGCCCAGCAACCCATGGTGATTTTGATAATACTGTGTAAGTAGGAGGCCCTCGCACGCGTGACTCATCTCACCAAACTTGCCAACCCCTTACACGGACACCACCACACGACAACCCTCGAAGGGAAGTACCCCTTTAGAGATTCCCACAAATATGTATATATTAAATTCTTTCACATTCAACAAGGTGCCAACCAGGCATTCACAGCATGTGCGGTTTCAAAACATTTGTAAATAAGTTAAGTTTCTAATCAGGCACACACACTTTTCCCAAACGTCAGCACAAACACCCCATTCAAAACCCAATACCAAACGGGCCTTCAAACCAAACAACCATTCAACTCACATCGAAGGCCAACCGGGCCAACTTCTTTTCATCCCTATTTGAAATACCAAACCATTTCATCAAAAACCTATCTTTAAGAAAATATAGTTTTTATGTGTCATTTTCATTTGGAGGCACATCCATGGAAGCACCTAGTGCTCCCATGAATGTGCCAACATTCAATGGAACATCTAGTTTTTTGATGAATCACATTAGAAACCATTTTCATAAAACACATAGCATTGAAACCAAAACCAATTCTTTCACAACACATTATAAAAGAAAACTTCATCTTTCAAACCAACCACCCTTTCCAAAAATTTTCTAAAAAAACCAATTGGTTCATCATTTTGTCAAACAAACACACCAAACCAAATCATACATTTCCAAAACTCAATCAGTGTCAATTACAACCAAACACATCACAAGGCACTCAATTTAACTTTACCAAGAACCTATTCATTTCATATAAACCAACATCAAAATCCACTTTCAGATATTTAAAACAACAATACAACTTTGTCATATTCTTTTCATAAACACAAAAGAAATGGAATGATATAAAATAATTAATTGAAAACATTCAAGTGATCAAGGTTTGAATCAAAAAGGGAAATTGTTGGAAACACCTACCTCAAAGAATTGGCCAAGCCAATGCTTTCAAACTCACATGGCCACCTGTTCACGTACACACACTCCCAAAAAAGTTCACGCACTAGAAAAATAACATTTCCACACCTTAACAAAATAGTCAACACCCAAAGTCAGTGCGACGAAGACCAACACAAGACCAAATAAATACCAGGGACTCAAAAACAACATAAGACACTAAAATGGATGACGCAAAACAAAACAGTGGGTACATTCACCTTACCTGAATGATTGGTGGCATGGAAAATCGAGTTCATCCGCCTCGCCCTTTGCAGTAGACGCCGGAACCTTGAACAACGGGTCTAGATATGTCAATTGCATACTCTAGACTTTTTGAAAAAAGCGTGAAACAAAAACCGAGATGTCAAAGTTCAGTGAAATTGAAGAAACACCAAAATTTAAATAGAAATATACTGGAGGAGAGGAGCGTGAACACCAGATAGGAAGCGGAGGCGCTGCAAAGAGGGTCAGGTCACGCCGGAACAAGGCGAAGGCACTGTGCAAGGGTTCGGGTTGCGCCAGAACAAGGCGAAGGCACTGCGCAAGGGGTCGGGTCGCACCAGAACAAGGTGAAGGCGCTGCGCAAGGGGTTGGGTCATGCTGGAACAGGGCGAAGGCGCTGCATAAGGGGTCGGGTCACTGAAAATGGGGCGCGCAAGGGGGGGGGGGGGGGTTCGAGCTAGAGGGTAGCCGGAGTCGGGTCCACCGGAGATGGCTGCAGCTGGCCGGAGGGACGCCAGTGGAGGGGAGCGGCGGAGGGGCGTCGGGGCACGGCCAGCCGGACAGCAGGCCGGCGGTGCAAGGAGGAGGGGCAGGTCGGCGGAGGCGGCGCTGGACCGAGGAAGTGGAGGGTATGTGTGATCACGGGGGAGAGCGAGCAGGGAGGGCGAGCCGTATGGGAAGGTGGTGGTCAGCGGGAAGGAGGCCTCCGGGAAGGGGGGTGGGGGCATCACGCAGGCCAAACAAGCGAGGGCCTGGGCAGGAGGGGGGTCGCGGCTCGGCCAAGAGGAGGGATGGGGGGTAGATATGGGCTAGGGTTAAAAAAACGAAAATAAATAACCATAATAAAATAAAATACTAATATTAATAATAATTAAACTAATAAATATTAATATTAATATTTTAAATTGTTATAATTATAATAACAATCACAATAATAATAATAAAATTAAAAATAATAATATTATTATTATTATTATTTCTAACCATTTTCAAAAAAACATTTCATCCAAATTATCTTTATTTATTTATTTATTTATTTATTTTCATTCACCAGCCAAATTTATTTATTTATTTATTCCGAACCGACTAACCGTTCGATTCGCCTACAGTAAGATGCGCGGTTGAGCAAAATGTGTCCAAACCGTTCCACCTGATACCGACTGCTAATAGGGTTAAGCAGCGTGCTTGTCGCGCGGCTTTATAAACCACGTGCAGGTCGCATTCCATAACTCTGACCCATTTTGGTAACCATGCGGGCAACGCGCAGTTACTTCTAGCAGTGCGGACTGACCGTACAACAAGGAATGTCACCCAAAACTCAAAATAATAATTAAAACAACTAAAAATAAAAAATAAATCAGGTCGGGGTGTGACAATTCTCCCCACCACAAAACATTATGCCCCCATAAAGTCACCAAACCAATAGTTGACACAACTTGAGTCCATGCCCAGACAAAACCGAGGAATAACTATGAATCCCGGGATGACCTTACTCTCCACAGGTCACACCCGACTAATTCAAGATAAAACTGAAGCCCGATGTTGAGGGGAGAACACGAGAGGGTTCTCCCCACCACGAGAATTCACTAATACGGAAACCTTGAAACCTGAACACACCACCCCTGAGGGGGGCCAATGCAGGAACTCCCAAACCGAAGCCAGTTAAATTCTCCAGATGTGCCGAACAACACCTAGAGACTTAAATGGAAAGCTTTCTACGAAAAGACCCAATAACCCGAGGATAAAGAATTAACTCCACCCCTCACACACCGACATAATAAACTCCTCACCGCAAACAAAGACTAAGGGATTCCTAGACCGAACTCAAAAATCATACCGAAACACCGCTCGTTAATTTCACAAAACCAAAAAATCCCCCTAACGAACACAATTGAGACCCAACTCAAAATTAGAACAACCCATTTATTCACAGGCCCAACACCCTTCAAGGAAATCCGAACGATTTGAAAACACACTGAGAATAGATAAGACTGCTTAGGCTGCGGTATAACTAGTTCATCACATCACCACAACTATGATGAGCTTACAATGGTGACAAGAACAGAACAAGGGAACTTTGGATATATCCCTCCCAAATCTGAAAAAATTTCTCAGACTGAGGTTCCACACACCCTCGGAAACTCCTGACTGTGCGCGAGCTTCACCCCAAGACCTATGGCTAGGGCCCTGACGACTGAAGCATCTCCTACCTCACAGTCATGCATTTTTATATTCTGGTCTCTAACTCCTTCTGTTCTATGATTCAAACAATCATGATGGTCATACATTTTCAAATGAATGCAACATGATGACTTAGAATGTCCGGACATGCCATACTGGTGGCACACAAGAGAGCGGTTCGATGAACTAGGAGCCGGTGCCGACGATGATTGTTTCTTAGAGACAGGTTCCACCGACCCGCACCCCTTTCCACGTGAGGAACCTTCACGGAAATCGACCACCATTAATCACACCTAAAACTCCAATGACGATGAGGCATCACATCTTTACTAGTCCAAAACTAAACCCTCAAATAACTCTATAACGGTACGAACATTAACTACCTTGGGAGTTCCCAACAACCCGAAGACACACTATCTTTCTGAACTATACAACTGCCTTTAACATACTTCAATTATCTCGATAAGCAAGAAACACACAAAAAGAACTAGGAACTAGGAATAACTCATGAACAACTTTTGGAGGCTTTCTGGGGGCACACTCATAACAACACGAAAACACCATCGAAATCGGCATCATGCCAAAACTCAATCAAAGCAACAACATAAGATAAGGGGAAAAGGTCCATAAGTCAAACATATGCAAATACCAGCATAAATCACTTTTTAGAAACCATTATTTCTTTAAAATTTTAAAACTCACCTATGGCACCTTATAAACCGTCACATGTGCGTTCATTCAATCACGATCACATCACCTGCGAACAAGTGCCCCCACGCACTTCCATGCATACCCACGCACGTGTGACCCTTCATAAGGGGTGCCAAGGTTCAAACACTTCCTTTCCTTACCAAATCCAAACACATACCAAGCTTTTTCAAACCAATACACATTCTCTTAAAAAACCCACTTCAGTAATATCAAAAACAATTTGGAAGAAACACCATTCAATTTCAAAAAATGTTTCACTTTTATCGCACACTCAAACCAACATAGATTAAAACAAAACACAAGAAAAAATAACCCACCGGAATGAGGAACTAGTGCACATGTCTGACCCAGCAACATGGTGGTGAGCCATGCCTATGTAAGGAATAACACTAAGAGGACCTTAAACCGAGAACTTGGACTCCACATGGGTCACCACCCCATATGAGGGCGCAAAGTGAACTGATCTGCCTCCATTATCATCCCTCAATCCAAAACAACCAAGGACAAGTGACTCAAATCCCGGACTAACCCTGGTAACTCAGGTCTTGTTGCGAGCGGTGGTGATCAGGCACCAACCCGTAACCTACCTCCTGAGCCACGACATTCCTAATCTCTGTCTACCAGACACCCCAAATAACAAAAACCTGCCTCTCATGCCATTTTTTCACGAACCAACCCGAGTCGACCCTGAACCGGTCACCCGAGTCGGCCTGCGACATGGCCTGAAGGGTGTTCCTGATCCCCCCGGGATGGAAACTAGTGCCGGTAATCAAAGTTAAAACATTGGGAATGATTTGTCCCAAAAAAATAAGTAAATAAGAATAAACAGAACAAAAACACTAAACTCTAGCAGTGGAAAGAAATAAAACCAAACAGCAGACGTACCTCTATGTGACCCTTCGGTCACCTCCCAACCAAGGCCAAAATTGCTCCGGAAATGAGCAACTCAGCCAAGAAAACATGAACGAGTGAAATCTGTGACTGAAAAGATAAAAATAGACGTGAGAATTAAAAATACACAGTAGGGATGCTAAAGTAAACCACAGAATCCAACCAAAACCACTTTCCAGAAACAATCCCAAAAAAACACAAGTTTTCCCATTCAATGATAGAAAATAGGGATTTCATATATTAAAGGAAAATGGATCCTGATTTACCATTTCAAAAACCAACACACACCACAACCCGTTTTCCTTAAACAATGCATTTCTTGTAAACTGGATTTCAAATCCATGTTTATTACATTTGTCCAAAAGAAGAATAGGTGATATGTAAATGATGGAAACCAAGTGCAAGTAAAAGTAAAAAAAGAAGATATAAGCAATAACCATGGGTGATCATAAACATCTCTAGAAAACCCCTGGACGTACTCAGTTTCAGACTACCTGCCAGCGTGGTACTCCATAGTCAATAACCAACTGGCTGCCCTAATAGCCAACCAGTGGCACATCCCTCCTGGCCTGTCCACGACTCCAGGGGGTATTAACCCGTCTAATCCGGGCTAGCGAGAAACCATCAATCGATAATATATAAGATGACCAGGAACCCATGGTGATTTATATAATACTTTGTAAGTAGGATGCCCTCACATGCGTGACACATCTCACCGCACTTGCCAACCCCTTACAGGGACACCACCACACGACAACCCTTGAAGGAAGTCCCGCTGTAGAGATGCCCACAAATATGTATATATCAAATTCTTTCACATTCAAAAAGGTACCAACCGGGCCTTTTCAGCATGTGCAATTTCAAAACATTTCGTAAATGAGTTAAGTTGCCAATCAGGCACACACACTTTTCCCAAAAGTCAGCATAAACACCCCATTCAAAACCCAATTCCAAATGGGCCTTCAAACTGAACAACCATTCAACTCACACCAAAGGCCAACCGGGCCAACTTTTTTTCACCCCTCTTTGAAATACCAAACCATTTCATCAAAAACCTATCTTTAAAAAAATATAGTTTTTATGTGTCATTTTCATTTGGAGGCACATCCATGTGAGCACCTAGTGCTCCAATGGATGTGCCAACATCCAACAGCACATCTAGTTTATTGAAGAATTACCTTAGAAACCATTTTCATAAAACACATAGCATTGAAACCAAACCCAATTCTTTCACAACACTTTATAAAAGCAAACGGCATCTTTCAAACCAACCACCCTTTCCAGAACTTTTCTAAAACAACCTATTGGTTCATTATTTTGTCAAACAAACACACCAAACCAAATCTCACATTTCCAAAACGCAATCACTATAAATTACAACCAAACACATCACTAGGCACTCAATTTATCTTTACCAAGAACCTATTCATTTCATATAAACCAAAATCAAAAGCCACTTTCAGAAATTTAAAACCACAATACAACTATGTATGATGCATTTCATAAACACAACAGAAATGCAACGATATAGAAGAATTAATTGAAAATAGTCAAGTACTCAAGGTTTGAATAAAAAGGGAAATGGTTGGAAACACCTACCTCAAAACATTGGCCAAGCCAACGCTTTCAAACTCACATGGCCACCTGTTCACGTACATGCACTCAAACAGAAGTCCAAGCACTAGAAAAATAACATCGCCACACTTTAACAAAATAGTCGACACCCAAAGTCAGTGCGACGAAGACCAACGCACAACTAAATAAATACCAGGGACTCAAAAACAACATAAGACACTAAAATGGATGACGCAAAACAAAACAGCGGGTGCATTAACATTACCCGAAATATTGGCGGCAAGACAAATCGAGTTCATCTGCCTCGCCCTTGGTGGCGGATGCCAGAACCTTAACCAATGGGTCTCGATACATCAATTTCATACTCTAGACATTTTGCAAAAAGCGTGAAACACAAACCAAGATGTCAAAGTTCAGTGAAATTGAAAAAACACCAAAAATTAAACAGAAATATACTAGAGGAGAGGAGCGTGCGCACCAGATAGGAAGTGAAGGCGCTACGAAGAGGGTCGGGCCACGCTGGAATAAGGAAAAGGTGATGTGAAAGGGGTTGGGTCATGCCAGAACAAGGCAAAGGCGCTGTGTAAGGGGTCGGGTCGTGCTGGAACAAGGTGAATGTTGGGAGGATAAAGAAAGGAAGTAGATGGAAAGAGGGGGGGTGAATTGCCTTTTAAAAAATGATTAACAAATTAAAATCAAAGTTGAAAGTGCAGCAGAAATAAATGAGGCAAGACACAAAATTGATAACAGAGTTCGGCCTAAAACCCGGCCTACGTCTCCGCTCCCAACTCAACCGTTGAGAGATTCTACCGCTTGCTTTTTAATGGTTGTACCAAGAAACCCACTAGCCTTTTTACAGGTGAAGGCTAGCTCACCTATTACAGCTTTCTTTTTAATGGTTTGAGCAAGAAACCCACTAGCCTTTTTACGGGTGAAGGCTAGCTCACCTTTGACTCAAGCCTTTTAAAAGGAAAGGCTTGACTAACCTCTTCACACCTTAAAGGTGGTGTGAAAACCCAAAAGAAAGGGAGATGAGAAAGGGATGGGGTTTGTAGGCACAAACCCAATTTGATGCTCAAAAATGATAAACAAGAAAAACCGTGATTGGAGAGAATCCTTGGGCGCCAATGGATGATTGGAGTTGAAGACGTGCACTCCCAAGCTTCTATGGTGGTGCTCCTTGGATATGGAAGTTGGTTGGAGCAAGTGGAGTTCCCTTGGAAGAATCCGCCGGAGGTTCGCCAAATGATCAAAGATGTGTCTGTTGGCTTCCGTATGGCTTGGTTAAGTTTCCGGGTCTTCCTAGACCTTTATTTATAGAGGGGGAACCCTCATATGGCCTTTGGAGGTCTTCGGAGCCGTTGGAAAGGGCTTCGGAGCCGTTGGGAGGCAAGTGGACCAGCCTGGTCAAAGGCCCAACGGCTAGTTTGACTGGCTCCACCGGCTGACCGGTGCTGAGCCACCGGTTGGCCGGTGTGTGCAAAATGGAGAGGCCTTCGGGCTCAGGCTCCACCGGCTGGCCGGTGCTGAGGCCACCGGTTGGCCGGTGCTGAGGCAGTAGCAAGCACTGTGCTGGCTGGGAGCCACCGGCCGGCCGGTGCTGAGGCCACCGGTTGGCCGGTGAAGAGGCAGTAGCAACCTCTTCTTTCTGGGTGCCACCGGCTGGCCGCTGGTGTGACACCGGTTGGCCGGTGGTCTGGACAGAAGGATGCCTTCTGTCCAGGCCTCCATCGGCCGGCCGGTGCTCTTCCATCGGTTGGCCGGTGGACTGAAAATCAGTCCACTTTGGCTTTTTTCCTTCTTGGCCTTCTTGGCCCAATTCCTTGGCCACCTGAAATCATTCCTATCATCCAAAAACACTTAAAACAATATTAGAAAAACAAGAGGGTGATTGTGATCATGAAAATAAAACCACGAGGGGTTCGAGAGGTACAACAATCTCCCCCTATTTTGATGATCACAATCACCAAAACAAACAATGTAGAAAATGAAATGAAAAGCATGCTTTAAAAGATTTCTCCCCCAATCAACCAAGAATTTCTCCCCCTTTGTGATTATCAAAATAGCACGGGGCATAAAACTTGATTGAGGGAAATGTTTGAAAAACAAGATAGAGATTTTAAACCAATTGAAATTTTAAAATTTGAATTGAAAGTTTTGAATCAAAAAATTGAAATGAAAGTTTTGAGTGAAAAATTGAATAACAGTTTGAATTGAATGTTTTGAAAAGAAAATTGAAATGAAAAATTTGAATTGAATATTTTGAAATGAAAATTTTGATACCAAGTGTTGAAATTGAAAGTTTGAATCGAAAATTTTGAAATTGAAATCAAAAGGGCTTAAACGATCCTAACTCCCCCTAAATAAAAACAACAAATCACCGGGGAGAGGTTTTTGAAACCGAGACAAATTTTGGGCCGGAGAGACTCGCTAAGAGGGATTTTTCAATCCATACATGTCTAGTGGTGGGTCTTCTCCTAAAAAATTCATCATTAAGGAAAATGGTTTTGGGGCTACCATACCGGGCATTTTTGCAATTGCACTCATAAATTAAGTGCCCGGGTTTTTTACAATAATTGCAAAATTTGTTTTGAGAGCTCCCCCTTACAAAAACAGTAGGTGCATGTGAAGAGGATGCTTGCTTGGAATAGCCAAGCCCTTGGGTGGTCCTAGATACAAGTTGGGAACCAAGTAATTTGGTCAGATTTTGTTCCCCTTGGGTGAACTTGGCTAGGGATTCCCTTAAATCTTTGATGGTTGATTCCATGGAATCAACATCGGGAAAGTTTTGGATTTTGAGGGTCAACTCTTCCTTCTCTTTGAGAAGTTTTTCTTTTTCAGAAGAGAGTTTTTTGAAATTCTTTTTTAAAGCAACAAATTTGGAAGAAAGTTTGTGAAAACCTTCCTCCAATTGATCTCTAGCTTGTTGGATATCCTCATAAGACATGTGATTGAAAGAATTTGAATTTGAAGAACAAGAGGATGAGGAGTCGGAAGAAGTTATCTCATGACATGCCATTAGGCATTTATTACCGTTGTCGCTTGAGGAGGAGGATGAGGAGGATGTGGAGCTATCACTCCATGTGGCCTTGAAATCCTTCTTCTTCTCCTTTTGTTTGGCCTTTTTCTTGTTGAGTGGGCAATCGGGCTTGTAATGGCCTTTCTCGCCACACCCATAACATGTTACCTTGGGCTCGGATTTTTCGTTGGATTGAGCCTTGCGGGCCTTCTTCTTCTTGTTCTTATTCATGAACTTGTTCATCTTGCGGGCAAGGTTCTCCATTTCGGAATCGCCGCTTGAAGAGGAAGAAGATGAGGAGGAGGATAAGCTTTCTTCTTGTTGAACTTTGAAGGCGATGTTCTTTGGAATTTTGATCAGTTTGCCTTCTTTTTCAGCTTTCCTCCTCATGGTGATCTCATAAGTCATGAGGGATCCGATGAGCTCTTCTACCGGCATGTTTTTGATGTCCTTTTCTTCTTGAATTGCTGTGACATTCGGAGCCCATGAGCTTGGTAGGATCCATAGGATCTTCTTGACCATGGTTTCTGCAGAAACATCATCACCAAGGGACTTTCTCCCATTGCAAACATCTGTAAAACGCGTAAACATTTCAGTAATAGATTCGGAAGGATGCATGGAAAAAGACTCAAAATCTTGACGGTACATGTCCAATCGAGTATCCTTAACTTTGTTGGTCCCCTCATGGGTAACCTCCAAAAGTTTCCAGATTTCCTGTGAGGAGGTGCATGTGGAAACTCGATTGAATTCATTACGATCAAGGCCGCAATGAAGAGCGTTCATGGCTTTGCCATCAAGCTCGAAATTTCTAATATCGGCTTGGGTCCATTTGGATTCATCGGGGGAAGAGAGAGTGTAACCTTGCATGACAATTTTATAAATGGGATATCCAATGCTTCTAAGAAAAGTGGTCATGCGGGTTTTCCAATAATTATAGTCAGTTCCATCAAAAAATGGAGCACGACCCAAAGAAAAGCCTTCGGGGGCGAAAGAGGTTGATGCCATCACAATGGATCTTAAATTTGAAACCGGTTAGGGTATTACTCAAATTTACCTATGATACCAATTGTTGGGTGGAGAAAGAAAGGAAGTAGATGGCAAGAGGGGGGTGAATTGCCTTTTAAAAAATGATTAACAAATTAAAATCAAAGTTGAAAGTGCAGCGGAAATAAATGAGGCAAGACACAAAATTGATAACGGAGTTCGGCCTAAAACCCGGCCTACGTCTCCGCTCCCAACTCAACCGTTGAGAGATTCTACCGCTTGCTTTTTAATGGTTGTAGCAAGAAACCCACTAGCCTTTTTACAGGTGAAGGCTAGCTCACCTATTACAGCTTGCTTTTTAATGGTTTGAGCAAGAAACCCACTAGCCTTTTTACGGGTGAAGGCTAGCTCACCTTTGACTCAAGCCTTTTAAAAGGAAAGGCTTGACTAACCTCTTCACACCTTAAAGGTGGTGTGAAAACCCAAAAGAAAGGGAGATGAGAAAGGGATGGGGTTTGTAGGCACAAACCCAATTTGATGCTCAAAAATGATAAACAAGAAAAACCGTAATTGGAGAGAAGCCTTGGGCGCCAATGGATGATTGGAGTTGAAGACGTGCACTCCCAAGCTTCTATGGTGGTGCTCCTTGGATATGGAAGTTGGTTGGAGCAAGTGGAGTTCCCTTGGTAGAATCCGCCAGAGGTTCGCCAAATGATCAAAGATGTGTCTGTTGGCTTCCGTATGGCTTGGTTAAGTTTCCGGGGCTTCCTAGTCCTTTATTTATAGAGGGGGAACCCTCATATGGCCTTTGGAGGTCTTCGGAGCCGTTGGAAAGGGCTTCGGAGCCGTTGGAAGGCAAGTGGACCAGCCTGGTCAAAGGCCCAACGGCTAGTTTGACTGGCTCCACCGGCTGACCGGTGCTGAGCCACCGGTTGGCTTGTGTGTGCAAAATGGAGAGGCCTTCGGGCTCAGGCTCCACCGGTTGGCCGGTGCTGAGGCCACCGGTTGGCCGGTGCTGAGGCAGTAGCATGCACTGTGCTGGCTGGGAGCCACCGGCTGGCTGGTGCTGAGGCCACCGGTTGGCCGGTGAAGAGGCAGTAGCAACCTCTTCTTTCTGGGTGCCACCGGCTGGCCGCTGGTGTGACACCGGTTGGCCGGTGGTCTGGAAAGAAGGATGCCTTCTGTCCAGGCCTCCATCGGCTGGCCGGTGCTCTTCCATCGGTTGGCCGGTGGACTGAAAATCAGTCCACTTTGGCTTTTTGCCTTCTTGGCCTTCTTGGCCCAATTCCTTGGCCACCTGAAATCATGCCTATCATGCAAAAACACTTAAAACAATATTAGAAAAACAAGAGGGTGATTGTGATCATGAAAATAAAACCACGAGGGGTTCGAGAGGTACAACACTGAAGGCCCTACACAAGGGGTCGGTTCACGCCAGAACAAGGTGAAGGCGCTGCACAAGAGGTCGGGTCGCACTGAAACAAGGTGAAGGCGCTGCGTAAGGGGTCGGGTCGCTGGAAATGGTGGCGGAAGGGGGGGTTCGATGCAACGAGTCGTCGGAGTCGGGTCCACCAGAGATGGCTGCAGCCTGCCGGAGGGATGCCAGTGGAGGGTAGCGGCGGAGGGGCGCTGGGGCGCGGTCGGCGTGGTGCGGCCAGCCGGACAGCGGGCGGGCAGCGCAAGGAGGAGGAGCAGGCCGGTGGAGGCTTCACTAGACTAAGGAAGCGGAGGGTGCGAGCGATCACTTGGGAGAGCGAGCAGGGACGTAGAGCTATATGGGAAGGTGGCGGGCGGCGGGTAGGAGGCCTCTGTGAAGGGAGTGGCGGCGTCGCGCAGGCCGAACAGGCGAGGGTCGGGGCAGGAGGGGGTCATGGCGCGGCCAAGAAGAGGGATGTGGGGGGGGGGGGGTAGATACGGGCTAGGGTTTAAAAAAAGAAAATAAATAACAATAATAAAACAAAATACTAATAATAATAATAATAATAAAACTAATAAATATTAATTTTAATATTATAAATCATTATAATTATAATAACAATCACAATAATAATAATAAAATTAAAAATCATATTATTATTATTTCTATTATTATTTCTAACCATTTTCAAAAAAAAAACATTTCATCCAAATTATCTTGCATTATTCATTTTTTTATTTATTTTCATTCACCATCCAAATTTATTTATTTATTTATTCCGAACCGACTAACCGCGCGATTTGCCTGCAGTAAGATGCACGGTTGAGAAAACTGCCCCCCAACTGTGCCACTTGACACCACCTGGTTATAGGGTTAAGCTGCGTTCTTGTAACGCGGGGTTATAAACTGCATGCAAGTCACGTTCCATAACTCCGACCCATTCGGGTAACCGCGCGGGTAACGCGCAGTTACTTCTAGCAGTGCGGACAGACTGCGCAATAGTGAAAGTCACCTGAAACTCAAAATAATAATTAAAACAACTAAAAATAATAAATAAATCAGGTCGGGGTGTGACATACTTAACCATAATGTAGCACCTCAAACACTTCATTGTATGTTTCTCTTAAATACATTCTAGTTAAAGTCTATATTTTATGAACCACTGACCCTCTATAGAACAAAACACTGTTACATATAGGAGATATCCATAACCTAGCCATTAAACTAAAATTTTCTAGCTCTGTGATTGGAATTTTAAAAATTTGACATACCCGGTTGTGTTTACGATGATATTTAGAGTCTGATATAATTAACTTAATTTTCAACGAATAGTAACCGACCCTTATGAATATTAACATACTCTTATGAATATTAACTTAACCTTATGAATAGTAATGTGACTCTTATGAATGGTATCCACACCCATGAATGTATAAATAAATTTAGGCACCTTAGAAATGAAGGTCAATAATTTATGTGTTTATATTTTTTGATTAAATAATGATTTTATTTAAATATTAAAATAATGATATTTATAAAATTATTTTTGAAAAATGGTCTTCATTTTTTGATTCTACATGTAGAAAAATGGTACGGGTGAATTTTTGGTATTTTTCTGAAATACTTGAATTTATTATGAATAGTAAAATGCAATAATTTACGATAAATGCTAAAAAGGGGATTTATTAAGTCATTGATGATGATATGCCAATGTAAGCAAATTTTTTTTGAAGTCACATGCATTTTTTACTGTTCATGGTCATAGAATACTTACTATTCCTTTTCTTGTGATGAAATAATAAACTAAGGATTAATAAATTATGAAAACTCTCCTCTCCTCCACTATAAATCCCCCCTCACTCCTTCTCTTCACTCCTCTCAAGCCTTTTTCCTTGCTAATATTCTGCCCAAATATTTCCCCAAGCTCCTCCCCAACATCCAAGACCTGTTAGTCTCACCAAAAGGCCAAAAACAAAGGCCTTTAGGAGATTCTCCAGGATGGGTACTCAAGAGGTGAACCTTCCTTCTCTTTTCTTTCAATTTCTTTTACATGGTTCCATTCTTTTGTTCTCCTTTCTCACATCCCCTCATGAAAATGCCATGATAATTACATTACCTTAAATGTGCAAGATTTTTATTGTGCTAATGAAATATTTCATCATAATCTCTCTTTTTCCGCTCTTTTTATACAATAAATGAAAACACCATCTGAGATGTACTAATTTATCACACTCAAGGAAGACGGGTTTTCAATTTGCATTAATATCTTAAATACTGGTCATGAAACCTTTTCAATGGTTGAACCATGTCATAATATATGTATTTTATCTTGATTTATGTTCTTGATTCCTTACACATTCAAAATTTGGAATAATAATACAAAACAAGTTTATTCTGTACAAAATCGGCAAGCCAAATCAAAGTGTTTATTTTTAACTCATAGAATGATTCAACCATATGGTATATAACCAGAATCATTATAATATCATTTATATATCTATAATTTATTTAATAATATATATTAATAATTCTGGTTGTTTAACCACATTTCAAATGAACGTTCATTCATGAATACAAGTAAACAAATCATGAAACCAAGTAAGAAAATGCTTCCAAAATAATAAAATAGAATATCATAAACCCGTAAAAAATGCCATTAATAAACATAATAAAGTTATACCATATCAATTAAATGTTCATGAGGTTCTGGACTTTTTAATTAATGATTCTAAACACTACTATTCAGGTCGTTAAGAACAAACAAGAACACCTTTGAGCGTATGGTAAGGGATCCTCTCTCTCACTTTTGTTCAAGAATATACCCTATGTTGCACTCTATTATTTTTAATGCCTAATGATGGGGTATGTTTTTTCACCTCCTCCATAAAGACCTAATGACATATAAATAATGGGATACCCCTTTACCTCTCATTAATCCTTCGCAAGAACCCTCGTTACCATGCCGAAATGTTTGTAACCTACCCTTATGAATAGTAACCTACCCTTATAAATTTTAACCTACCCTTAAAAATATTTATATTCTTCTTATAAATGGTATCCATACCAATTAATGTATAAATAAATTTAGGCACCTTAAAAAAGACGAATATTTTAAGTGTATATATATTTCTAGTTAATAATGATTTAACTAAATATTAAATTAATCATATATAGAAATTTATTTTTGAAAAATGGACTTCATTTTTGTATTCTACACATTGAAAAATGGTTAGGGTAAATTTTTGGGATTTTTCTGAAATACTTGAATTTTTAGTGAATAGTAAAATACATTAATTTACCGTATAAATACATTATAATTTAATTTAACTATTACTAGAATCATGAGATATGTAAGAACCCAAATCTAGAACTCACATGCATATATTACTATTATTTGTAATGGAATACTCACTATTTCTTATCTTGATAGGATGTAATAAATTAATGATTATAATAATAAGAGAACTTCTCTCCCCTCCACTATATATACCACCCATCACCCCATCTTCCTCCCACACCACTCAAGCTTCAAGACATGCATAAATTATTCCAAATACTCTTCCCAAGCCCTCACCCCACATCCATGACCTTCTAGTCCAACCAAATTTCAAAAAACAAATGTCTTAAGGATATTCTCAAGGAGGAGTACTCAAGAGGTGAACCTTTCTTCTATTTTCTTTCAATTTCTTTTACAGAGTTCCATTCTTTTGTTATCCCTTCTCACCTCCCCTTATCCAAATTACATGATAATTCTAGTACCTTACATGTACTGTATTTTCATTTTCTAATGGAATATTTCATCAAAATCTATTTTCCCCTCCATTTATACAATAAATGCAAACACCGTCCGAAATGCGTTAATTAATCACACTCAAGGAAGACGGGTTTTCAATTTGTATTACTATCATAAATACTAGTCATGAAACCCTTTTAATGATTAAAATATGTCATTATACATGTATTTTATCTCTATTAATGTTATGTATTCCTTACACATTCATAATATGGAATAATAATACAAAACAAGTTTATTGTGCACAAAACCGCCAAGACAAATCCAAGCGTTCATTTTTTAACTCATCGAATGAGTCATAATCATGGTATATAACCAGAATCATTATAAGATAATTTATATATCATTAATTTTGGTAATAAATTATATTAAAAATTCATTATGTTTATCCATATTTCAAACAAACATCCATTCATGAACACAAGTAAATAGATCATGAAATCCAAAGAAGAAAATGCTACCAAAATAATAAAATTGAATATATTAAACCATAAAAAAGGACATTAATGAACCCAATAAGGTCATAAAATATCAATTAAATTTTGATAACGTTCTTTAATTATTAATTAATTTATATATATTTGATTATTCAGGTCATTAAGAACAATCAATAACACCTTCAAGTATAAGGTAAGGGATTCTGTCTCTCACTTTTGTTCAAGAATCTCCCCTATGTTGTGCTCTTTTATTTCTAATACCTAATGATGTGGTATGTTTTATAACTCCCCATAATGACCTTATGATATATAAATAATGGGATACCGCTTTAACTCTCATTAATCCCTCACAAGAACACTTGTTACCATGCCAAAATGTTTGTAAAGGGTTTTCTCATCTCACATTCAATTCTGGGGGATTTCCATTGTTTGCTTCTTATTTCCTATATGTTGTATATTTGTACTGAAATTTGATATATATTTTCACTATTATCTTTATATTCATGGTATTATGTGATTCATTTTGTGGTTATTAACTTTTGGTCATACGACTCAATTGATTACAACGTGGTAACAAGCTTTGTCCCAATTTTCACTTCATTGTGACTTCTTTAGTATTGTGCACCTACTCATTCTTATGTAGTGTACCTACTTCCCATTTTAGATCACTTTTAAATTAAAATTATATTCCATTTAAATGTCTATATTCTTATATCAAGGATATGATTATTGTATAAGTTGTATACAACTTTACATGCGGTTTTTATTTTGAATGGTGTTATGACTGTGGAAATATTGATGAATATGTATCCTCTATTATATACGAATAATGTAAAGTCATATTTCTCTTACGTTGAATATATGTATAAATAATTATATGGCTACAGAGGTAGATGTGGCCTCCTATAGCCCCATGATGTATCGGTTGGTCCCATGAGACAAATCAATTGGCAATAAACCCTTCAAGTTTGTTTCCAAAAATCAGACGAGTTTCTACCCATAGAACTAAACCTTTTTTACAGTATTATGGTATCATGTGCCAGATACATGGCAGAAAATTAATTATCATTCCTTTTATTAATTATCAGTTAGTACTATCCATGAGGTTTTCACTATGACAAAATCCATGGGGGCAGTTTCATTCTCAGTTTATTAATGGCATGAGTTTTTCATTTATTCATCATACCATATTAATTATGTCAAATTATTTACAATTAATTTATTGTTGATTCATGATTCTGCAATTTGTAAACCTTACTAAGCATTAGATATCACCCCTTTCTTTTGTTTACCGTCAACAATTTATGAAGAGGAGGATATTTATTGTGCTCTATGGATGCTATTTTTTATTTTTTTTATGTATTGTTTTTGTAACCTTTTCCAATGTAATTTGAGTTACATCTATGCATCTAGTTTCTTCAAGACTAATAAACTGATCATTCCATTGGAATTTTCATTCCTACTAACAATTTTAATATAATAATTAATTCACCGACTTCAGTTTAGAGGGTTCGGGGTGTTACAGTTGGTATCAAAGAAAGTTTAGTAGAAAACATGGAAACTAGAGTAGGAAATGTACAGTAGGGAACAAAGCTCTAAAGTAGTATTTGAGTATAAACATACAAGAACGTCCTAGTATTTTGGTAAGGAATATATTATCTGAATTTTTCTAGCAAATACATCCCTACCTGGATATGAGTAGGTAGAGGTGGCTCTGGCACAGATGTATCTAGGAGTGAAAGCTCTGACAAGGAGTTTTGGGCTTGAACCGGGGTATCCTGGTACACGACAATAGGCCTTACTGCACTCTTGGTTACGACACACCCAGAGGATATTATTAGGATAATTTATATATTCTTTACAGGCCATTATAAAGTATTGAAATGTAAATTATTCATCAAATAAACAGTTTTTCTGATTATGGGATTATCCATGGATAAGATCTCAATTTATGCTAAGTATTTTTTAAATTACGATTTTACATTATGATTCATACCCTAATCTAGTGTGTCCCATTATTTAGAAATAGATTCTAATGGAATAAGGGGAATAAATACTCATGGGAAATGTAGGGATCTCCCCACTGAGCAAGTCAACATAGTCAATATTGGAGCAGATCAGATCATGACCATATTGGGACAATATACCCAGGTTGTAACGAATAACTAATACACACCTTTGTTGGATTGTTTCATGCGGCAGAAGCCCCCATCTTACAGCGGGACTACTAATACAGTGGTTTCTGAGGAATGGATCAAGTAACTTTATAAGATATTCATGGCATTAAGATTCAATGAAAATGAAAAGGTAGTACTAGTTGTATATTGCCTCCATAGTGATGCTAATCAATGGTGGGCCCTGATTCAGAATACCACAGAGGAAGAAGAAATATAAGATATTGAATGGAATATTTTTAAGGAAATATTCTTCAAAGAATATTTCCCTCATGAGAAATGAGCCTAAATGAAGAGGAAATTCCTTGTCTTAAAGAAAAGGCATAAAGACAGTGTTACAGAGTATGAGGATACCTTCACAAGGATATTCAGGTATGTTGTATATTACTTAAATGACTCGGCAGACAAGATTGATCATTTATTTGAAGGTCTTAAGCCATGTCTTCTAATGGAATTGGATTCTCAAACATTTTCATCATATGATGAAATTGTATCAATTCCCATCAAAACAGAGAATGAATTTACTAGATCAAATTTGTTCAAGGGAAAAAAAGATAAAAAGTGGTATTATGATAACCAAGGGAAAGGTGAAGCACCAAAGAAGAAAAAGGGAATGAATATATTCCCATTATGTGAGAAATATGGAAGGAATAATATTGGGAAATTCTTGAAAGGAATGTGAGTCTAATATAATTGTGGAGAAAAGGGTCAACTCTCTCATGAATGAAAGAGAAAGAAACAATTTTATGATGTTCAATGCTACAATTGTAGAACTGTAGCACCCCAACCCCTCTAAAATGGAGACGGTACATTACATGTTATATTGGAATGGTTAGAAGGAATGAAAATCCCAAAGGAATGATCATATTAGTAGTCTTGATGAAACTAGATACATATATTTAACTCAAATTACATTGGAAAAGGTTACAAAAAACAATACATAAAAAAACTAAGAAGAATTGCATCCAAAGAGCTCAATAAATAGCCTCCTCTTCATAAATTATTGAAGGTAAATAAAAGAAAGGGGTGAGATATAATGATTAGTATGGGTTACAAATGTCCTAAGCATGAATCAATAATAATTGAATTGTAAACAATTTGACATAATCAATATGGAATGGCGAATAAATGAAAATGGCATGCCATTAATAAACCGAGAATGAAATTGCACCCATTGATTTTGTCGTTGTGAAAACCTCATGGATAGTAATAAATGATAATGAATAAACAGATTGATTATTAATTGGGAATCATGTATATGGAATATGATACCATAATACTGTAAAAACGGTTTAGTTATATGGGTAGAAACCTGTCTGATTTTTGGAAACAAACTCGAAGGGTTTTTCGCCAATTGATTTGTCTCATGGGACCTACCGATGCATCGAGGGGCTGTAGCGGGCCCCACACACATGTGAATAAAAATAATTCTTTATAAATAGATTCAAAATAACATCAATATGACTTTACATTATCCATATAGAATATAGGATATGGATTCATCAATATATCCATAGTCAAAACCACATTCAAAATAAATACCGTATGTAAGGTGGTATACGGCTTAGATAATAATAATATCCATCATATGATAATAAGGAAATTTAAATTGAAAATAATTTCAATTAAAAAGTGATCTCAAATGGGTATTAGTTACACCACATTACAAAGAGTAGGTGTATAATACTAAACAAGTCACAATGAAGTGAAAATTGAGACAAAGCTCGTTACCACGTTGTAATCAATTGAGTCGAATGACCAAAAGTTAATAACCCCCACATGAATCACAGAATACCATGAATATAAAGAGAATAGTGATAATATATATCAAATTTTAGTAAAAATATACCACATATAAGAAATAATGGGAAAATAATGTAAATCCAAGATAATTGAAAGTGAGATGAGAAACCCCTTTACAAACATTTCAGCCTGGTAACGAGTATCCATGCGAGGGATTAATGAGAGATAAAGGGGTATCCCATTATTTATATATCATAAGGTAAGTATGGGGTATAAGAAAAAACATACCCCATCAATAAGTATTAAAAATAAAAAGAGCACAACATAGTGGAGATTCTTGAACAAAAGTGAAAGAGAGAATCCCTTACCTTATGCTTGAATGTGTTCTTGATTGTTCTTAATGACATAAATAATAAAATTTAGCATCATTAATTAATAATTCAAGAACCTCATCAACATTTAATTGATATTTTATGACCTTATTAGGTTCATTAATGGCCTTTTTATGGATTAAGAGATTTAATTTTATTGTTTTGGTGGCATTTTCTTCATTGGTGTTCATGATCCGTTTACTTGTGTTCATGAATGGATGTTTGTTTGAAATATGGTTAAACATCTAAAATTTTTAATATACATTATTAGTGACATTAATGATATATAAATGTTCTTATAATGATTCTGGTTATATACCATGAGGATGACTCATTCGATGAGTTAAAAAATAAACGCTTGGATTTGGCTTGGCGGTTTGGGGCACAATAAACTTGTTTTGTATTATTATTCCATATTATGAATGTGTAAGGGTTTCATAACATTAATAAAGATAAAATAAATATATTATGACCTATTTAAATCATTTAAAATGTTTAATTACCATTATTGAAGATAGTAATGCAAACTGAAAAACTGTCTTCCTTGAGTGTGATAAATTAACACATCTCGAACTGTGATTGTATTTATTGTTTAAAAAGAGGGGAAAAGAGATTATGATGAAATAATCCATTAGCACAATTAAAATCCAGTACATTTAAGGTAATGAAATTATCATGAAATTTGGATGAGTTGAGGTGATAAGGGAGAACAAAAGAATGGAACTTTTGTAAATGAAATTGAAAGAAAAGAGAAGAAAGGTTCACCTCTTGAGTACTCCTCCTTGAGAATATCCTTAAGGCCTTTGTTTTTTGCCTTTATGTGAGACCAGAATGTCTTGGATGTGGGGAGAGGGCTTGGGAAGAGTATTTTGCATAATTTAGGCAAGGCTTGAAGCTGGAGTGGTGTGGGAGGAAGAGGGGGTGAGGGGTGGTTTATATAGTGGAGGGGAGAAGAGTTTTCTTAATATTATAATCATTAATTTATTATTTCCTCTCAAGACAAGAAATAGTCAGTATTCCATGATCAAGAATAGTAATATATGCATATCAGTTAGATATTTTGGTTCTTACATCACTCATGATGCTATGAATAGATAATTTAAATTATAATTTATTTATATAGTAAATTAATGTATTTTACTATTCACAAAAAATTCATGTATAGAAAAATCCCAAAAATTTACCCTAAACATTTTTCAACTTGTAGAATCCAAAAATGAGGTCTATTTTTCAAAAATAATTTTCTAAATATGATTAATTAAATATTTAATTAAATCATTATTTAATAAAAATATATAAACATTTAAAATATTCATCTATTTTAAAGGTGCCTAAATTTATTTATACATTCACGGGTATGGATGCAATTCATAAGAGTCATATTACAATTCATAAGGGTAATATACTATTCCTAAGGGTAGGTTACTATTCATAAGGGTATGTTACTATTCACATAAAATTAAGTTAATTCTATCAAACTCTAAATATCATCCAGAACACAATCGTGTATGTTAGATTTTTAAAATTTGAATCACAGAGATGGAAAATTTATGTTTAATGACTAGGTTTTGGCTATCTCTTATAAGTAACCAGGTTTTGTTCAATAGGGCCTCAGTGGTCCATAAATTATAAGCAATATAATGATTCCATGTAATTCAAATACCTTACATGTACTTAATTTTCATTGTGATAATGGAATATTTCATCATAATATCTTTTTCCACTCCTTTTATACAATAAATGTAAATACCATCTGAGATGTGTTAATTTATCACACTCATGTAAGACAGGTTTTCAATTAGAATTATTATCTTAAATACTAGTCATGAAACATTTTCAATGGTTGAACCATTTCATAATATATGTATTTTATATTTATTATTGTTCCGGAATCCAAACACATTCATAATATTGAGTAATAATAAAAAACAAGTTTATTGTGTGCAAAACCGCCAAGCCAAATCCAAGCATTTATTTTTAACTCATCGAACGAGTCATCCTCATGGTATATAACCAGAATAATTATAAGATAATTTATATCTCTTTAATTTCACTAATAATGTATATTAAGAATTCTGTATGTTTAACAATATTTCAAACAAACAACCATTCATGAACACAAGTAAACAGATAATGAAAACAAAAAAGAAAATACTACCAAAACAATAAAATTGAATCTCTCAAACAATAAAAAATTCCATTGAAGAACCTAATAAGGTCATAAAATATCAATTACATGTTGATGAGGTTCTGTAATTATTAATTAATAAATCTAAATTTGATTATTCAGGTCATTAAGAACAATCAAGAACACCTTCAAGCATAAGGCAAGGGATCCTCTCTCTCACTTTTGTTCAAGAATCTCCCCTATGTTGTGCACTTTTATTTTTGATGCCTAATGATGGGGTATGTTTTAGAATATCCCACATGCATCCCTTATGACATATAAATAATGGGATACCCCTTTACCTTTCATTAATCCCTCGCAAAAACACTCGTTACCATGCTGAAATGTTTGTAAGGGGTTTTCTCATCTCACTTTCAATTATATGGTATTTTTATTGTTTTCCTCCTATTTCGTATATGTGGTATAGTTGTACAACCATTTGGAATATATTATCATTATTCTCTTTATATTCATGTTATTTTTTGATTCATTTGGTGGTTATTAACTTTTGGTCATACGACTCAATTGATTACAACGTCATAACGAGTTTTGCCTCCATTTTTGCTTCATTGTGACTTGCTTAGTATTTCTCACCTATTCATTATTATGTGTTGTACATAATGACCATTTTAGATCACTTTTCAATTGAAATTATATTCCATCTAAATATCCATTTTCTCATATCATGGATATGATTATTTTTTAAGTCGTATACCATTTTACTTAGGGTATTTATTTTGAATGTTGTTTTGGCTATGGAAATATTGATGAATTTGTATCCTCCATTCTATACAGATAACATAAATTCATTTTCACTTGTTTTGAATCTATGTATAAATAATTATTTGGATTAAGAGGTGGGTGGGTCCCGCTATAACCCCTATATGCATCGGTAGGTCTCAGGAGACAAATCAGTTGGTGAAAAACCCTTCAAGTTTGTTTCTAAAAGTCAGAGAGGTTTCTACCCACAGAACTAAACCATTTTTGCAGTATTATGGTAACATGTGCCAGATACATGACGTCCAGTTAATAATCATTCTCTTTCTTCATTATAATCTATTACTATCCATGAGTTTTTCACTATGAAAAAAATATATGGATGCAGTTTCATTCTCAGTTTATTAATGGCGTGAGTTTTTAATTTATTTACCATTACATGTTGGCTGTGCCCAGTTGTTTATGATTCAGTTAATATTGATTCATGATTCTGCTATTTTTAACCCTTACTGAGCATTTTAGATCACCCCTTTAATTGTTTACTTTCAACTGGTGATAGAGAGGAGATCAATTATTTGAGTTTTTGTGGATGCAGTTTTTAGTTTTTTCTTATGTATTTTTTTTTGTAACCTTTTCCAATGTAATTTGAGTTACATCTATGTATCTAGTTTCTTCAATAATATTGATTTAACTGTTCCTTTGGGATTTTCATTCCTTATAACCATGTCAATGTACTTAGTAATCCACCGACTTTTAGAGTTTGATAGAATTAACTTAATTTTCAGTGAAAAGTAACCTACCCTTATGAATAGTGACCGAGCCTTATGAATATTAATATACCCTTATAAATAGTAATATGACTCTTATTAATGGTATCCATACCCGTTAATGTATAAGTAAAATTAGGTACCATTAAAAAAAGTGGAATATTTTAAGTGTTTATATATTTCTATTAAATAATGATTTAATTAAAAATTTAATTAGTCATATATTAAAAAAATTCTTTTTGAAAAATGGACTTCATTTTTGGATTCTATATGTCAAAAAATGGTTAGGTTAAATTTTTGGGATTTTTCTGAAATACAAGAATTTTTGGTAAATAGTAAAATACATTAATTTACTATATAAATACATTATAATTTAAATTAACTATTCATAGAAGCATGAGTGATGTAAGGACCAAAATATAGAACACAGATGAATATATTACTATTCTTGATCATGTAATACTCACTATTTCGTGTCTGAAGAGGAAATAATAAATAAATGATTATCATATTAAGAAAACTCCTCTCCCCTCCACTATATAAACTACCCCTCACCCCCTCTTCCTCCCACACCACTCAAGCTTCAATACTTACCAAAATTCATCCAAATAATATTCCCAAACCCTCTCCCCACTTCCATGACCTTCTGGTCTTACCAAAAGAGAAAAAACAAAGGCCTTAAGGATATTCTCAAGGAGGAGTACTTAAGAGGTGAACCTTTCTTCACTTTTCATTCAATTTCTTTTACAATGTTCCATAATTTTGATCTCCCTTATCACCTCCCCTCATTCAAAACCTATGATAATTCTAGTACCTTACATTTAATTTATTTTTATTGTGCTAATGGAATATTTCAGCATAATCTTCTTTTCCCCTCCTTTTATACAATAAATGCAAACACCGCCTGAGATGTGTTAATTTATCACACTCAAGGAAGATGAGTTTTCATTTTTCATTAATATCTACAATAATAGTCATGAAACCTTTTAAATGGTTGAACCAAGTCATAATATATTTATTTTATCTTGATTAATGTTCTTTAATCCTTACACATTCATAATATGGAATAATAATACAAAACAAGTTTATTGTGCACGAAACCGCCAAGCCAAATCCAAGCATTTATTTTTTAAATCATCGAATGATTCATCCTCATGGTATATAACCAGAATCATTATAAGATCATTTATATATCTTTAATTTCACTAATAATTTATATTTACAATTCTATATGTTTAACCACATTTCAAACAAACATCCATTCATGAACACAAGTAAACAGATCATGAAAATGAAAGAAGGAAATGCAACCAAAAAAAGAAAATTGAATCTCTTAAACAATAAAAAATTCCATTGAAGAACCTAATAAGGTCATAAAATATCAATTACATGTTGATGAGGTTCTGTAATTATTAATTAATAAATCTAAATTTGATTATTCAGGTCATTAAGAACAATCAAGAACACCTTCAAGCATAAGGCAATGGATCCTCTCTCTCACTTTTGTTCAAGAATCTCCCCTATGTTGTGCTCTTTTATTTATTAATACCTAATGTGGGGTAATGTTTTATCACCTCCCAAATACTACCCTTATGATATATAAAAAATGGGATACCCCTTTACCTCTCATTAAGACCTCACAAGAACACTCGTTACCATGCCGAAATTTTGGTAAGGGGTTTTCTCATCTCACTTTCAATTCTGTAGGATTTCCATTTTTCACCCATTATTACTTATATTTAGTATATCTGTGATGTAATTTGATATATTTTGTCATGATTATATTTTTATTCATGGTATTATTTGATTCTTTTGGTGGTTATTAAATTTTGGTCATACGAATCAATTGATTACAATATGGTAACGAGCTTTGACTCAATTTTCACTTTGTTGTGACTTTCTTTGTATTGTGCACCTAATATTTATTGTGTGGTGTACATAATTCTCATTTGAGATCAACATTCAATTGAATTTATATTCCATTTAAATTTCCATATTCTCATATCATGGATATGATTATTGTCTAATCTATATAACATTTTACATACGATATTTATTTTGAATGTTGTTTTAATTGTGGAAATATTGATGATTCTGTATCTTCTATTCTATATCGATGATGTAAAGGAATATTGTTCCTGTGTTTAATCTATGCCTAACGAATTCTTTGGAAATCTAGTGGTGGGTGGGGCCCGCTAGATCCCCTCGATGAATTGGTAGTTCTCATGAGACAAATCAGTTGGTGACAAACCCATCGAGTTTGTTTCCAAGAATTAACCCCTGTAAACCGGAGCCGGTGCATTACTAAGAACATTTTCATGGTTATAAGGAATGAAAATCCCAAAGAAAATATCAGTTTAGTATTTTTGAAGAATCTAGATATATAGATGTAACTCAAATTACATTGGAAAAGGTTACAAAATATAATACATAACCAAAAACTAAAAAATGCATCCATGAGAACTCAGTAAATGATCTCCTCTTCATCACCTGTTGAAAGTAAAAAATGAAAGGGGTGAGATCAAATTTTCAGTAAGGTTTAAAAATAGCAGAATCCTGAATCAATATTAACGGAATCATAAACAACTAGGAATAGTCTACATGGAATTGTAAATAAATGAAAAACTCACACCATTAATAAATTTAGAATGAAACTGCATCCATAGATTTTTTCATAGTGAAAACCTCATGGATAGTAATAAATTATAATGAATAAAGAGAGTTTTTATTAATTGGATTTCATGTATCTGGCCCATGATACCATAATACTATAAAAATGGTTTAGTTCTATGGGTAGAAACACGTCTGATTTTTGGAAACAAACTCGAAGGGTTTGTCGCCAACTGATTTGTCTCATGAGACCTACCGATGCATCGAGGGGTTGTAGAGGCACCCACCCTCCTATAAATCCAAATAATTATTTATACATAGATTCAACACAAGAGAAACATGAATTTACATTATCCCTATAGAATAGAGGATACAGATTCATCAATATTCTCATTGTCAAAACAACATTCCAAATAAATACTATATGAAAAATGGTATACGGCTTAGAAAATAATCATGTCCTTAATATAAGAATATGGATATTTAAATGAAATATAATTTCAATTGAAAAGTTATCTCCAATGTGAATTAGGTACAACACATAAGAAAGAGTAGGTGCACAATACTGAGCAAGTCACAATGATGTGTGAATTGAAACAAAGGTCGTTACCACGTTGTAATCAATGGAGTCATATAACAAAAAGTTAATAACCACATAATGAATCACAGAATACCATGAATATAAATATAATCATGATAATATATATCAAATGGAAGTACAACTATACCACATATATGAAATAAGAGGCAAACAATGGAAACCCCACAGAAAAGAAAGTGAGATGAGAAAACCCCTTAAAACATTTCAGCATGGTAACGAGTGTTCTTGCGAGGGATTAATGATAGGTAAATGGGTATACCATTATTTATATTTCATAAGGGATGTATGGGGGGTAAAAAAACATAACCCGTCATTAGGCATTAAAAATAAAGATCACAACAGAGGGTATATTTTTGAACAAAAGTGAGAGAGGGGATCCCTTACCTTATTCTTGAAGGTGTTCTTGATTGTTCTTAACGACCTGAATAATCAAATTTACCATCATTAATTAATATGATAATAACCTCATATACATGTAATTGATATGTTATGACCTTATTAGTTTTATTAATGGCCTTTTTTATGGGTTTAAGAGATTCAATTTAATTGTTTTAGTAGCATTTTCTTATTTTGTTTTCATGATCCGTTTACTTGCATTCATGAATGGATGTTTGTTTGAAATGTGGTTAAACTTCAAGAATTGTTAATATACAATATTAGTGACATTAAAGATATATAAATGATCTTATACTGATTCTGGTCAAATACCATGAGGATGACTCATTCGATGAGTTTAAAATAAACGCTTGGATTTGGCTTGGCGGTTTTGTGCACAATAAACATGTTTTGTGTTATTATTCCATATTATGTATGTGTATGGATTACAGAGATAAAATAAAAACATTATGATCTGGTTACACCATTGAAAATGTTTCATGACCATTATTGTAGATAGTAATGCAAATTGAAAACCTGTCTTCCTTGAGTATGATAAATTAAACACATCTCGGACGGTGTTTGCATTTATTGTATAAAAGGAAGGTGAAAAGGGAGATTATGATGAAATATTCCACTAGCACAATGAAAATCTAGTACATGTAAGGTGCTATAATTATCATGGCATTTGGATGTGGTGTGGTGGGAAGAGATCAACCAAAATAACAAGACTTGTAAAATAATTTGAAATAAAAGGGAAGATAGGTTCACCTCTTGAGTACTCCTCCTTGAGAAACTCCATAAGACCTTTGTTTTAGGCCTTTTGGTGAGACCAGCAGGTCATGGACGTGTGGAGAGGGCTTAGGAAGATTATTTGGTAGAATTTAGGAAATTCTTGAATCTTTAGTGGTGTGGGAGGAAGAGGGGGTGAGGGGGTGGTTTATATAGTAGAGGGGAGAGGAGTTTTATTAATATTATAACACTACGGAAAATATACGTATTTGCGACGAGTCATTTGTGACGGGATCCCGTCGCAAATAGCCTTTTGCGACGGGGATCCGTCGCAAATCGCCCATTGTAGAAAACGCCGTCGCAACTATTTTTTTTTGCGACGTGCCCGTCGCAAAAACACTTATTTGCGACGGTAAATGGGCCCGTCACAAATAGGTTTCTGGTTTTTTTTAAAAAACTTTTGTGACGGGCCCGTCGCAAACAAGTATTTGCGACGAGCCCTTTTCCCATCGCAAATAGTTGCTTCGAAGCAGGTATTTGCGATAGGAATATATTCCCGTCGCAAATAATAATAATAAAATTAAAAAAAATTAAAAAAAATTAAAAAAAATTAAAAAAAATTAAAAAATTTATTTATTAATATATAAATCAATAAACCTATTTATATTGATATAAATATAATATTTAATTTTTAAATATGTTTTAGAAAGGAAGAATAAAAATCAAATATGAATGTATAAGATGTTTAGTAAAAGAGGCTTATAAAATAAATTAAAAAATATTTTTAATTAGTAATTATGTAATTTTTATCAATTAAAAGTCATTTAATAACTCTTTGAATATAAAAAATATATAAAAATTAATGAGAGATGGAAAATAAGTTGAAAATGAAACCCAAACTTCAAACGACCATAACTTTTGATCCGGGACTCCGTTTGAGCTCCACAACATAACAAATCGAAGCCTGCGACGAGCTCTACAGTTCTATGGACGGGTGGAACCCGTCCAACATATTTTCGAGGCCAAAAAAATACCAGAAGGCCTCCAAAACTGAGTTTTTAGTCGGGGTACCCCGGTTTTTCCCCGTTTAAACAACTATAACTTCTGCTCCCGATGTCTGATAAATCTCTACCATATATCATATCAAATATCGTTTCATGTTCTTCGATTTGACTGATTGTGGAGCTGAAACAGACTTCTGGATTAGAAGTTATGGTCGTTTTAACATTCAAACGGCTATAACATCCGATCCGGATGTCTGTTTGGCCTATACCGCATATCATATCGAATATCGTTTCATGTTGTTTGATTTGACTGGTTGTGGAGTTGAAACGGACTTACGGATGAGAAGTTATAGCCGTTTTAACATTCACGGTGGATTTTCACCCCCTCATTTCTATGTATTCATTCATAACTATATATATATATATTTGTGTGTGTGTGTGTGTGTGTGTCTATTGTATATATTTATTTATTTATTTATTTATTTATTTATACATATACATAAACACACGTATTTTATAAATTTATTTAAAACTAAGCTTATAAATATATATTAACTAATATACAAATAAATATATGAATAAAAACTTATAACTACATATATATATATATATAAAAATAGAATAATTATATATTAATATACGAAGAAATATATATATTAATATATGAATAAATAAATATATATTTATTTATTTATATAACCAAATATATTTATATTAATATAAATCTATATTAATATACGAATAAATATAACTATATATATAGATAGATCATTAAATGTATAAAAAAATGAATTGACTTAGTTGTAAAGGTTAATGCATGCATGGGGGAGGTTTATTCATATTTATTATTAATTATTCATATTTATTATTAATTATTTCTAATTATTATTAATTACTACTAATTACCATTAACTATAAACAATTACTACTAATAATTTAAATTTATTAAATAACAAAACAATACAAACATAATTAAATTACAACTAATTAAAAATAAATAAAACTAATAAAAAATTTAAAATAAATATTAAATTTAAAAGGACATAAATACCTTTAAAATTGATCTGAGGTTGATCTCTGATAATTATTGAAGACATCAATATCAAATCTGGAAAAAAATTAAACTTAAGAAACTGTGAACTCTAAAAATAGAGTTTTGAGAGAAGTTGAGAATGAATGGAAAAAAATGGGTGGGGGTATTTATAGGTTAGCTTATTTGCAATGGGAGAATTTGTGAAGGGATACCCGTCACAAAAAGTATTATTTGCGATGGGTCCTGTCGCAAATACTTCAGCCCGTATTTATCACGGTCAACGGTTAAATTGTTATTTGTGACGGGTCCCGTCGCAAATAATAACCTGCCGACATACTATTTGCGACGGGGGGTATATTCTCGTCGCAAATAGTTTTTACCTCCGCCGGTTATTTGCGACGGGTGGTTACCACTCGTCGCAAATAACTTTCCCGCGGTTTGGCATGCTCTTCGCGCCAAGCCTTTTGCGACGGGTGAGATATCCCCGTCGCAAATAAGTGGTTATTTGCGGCGGGAAAATACCCCTGTCGCAAATAAGTTTCTAACGGGACTATTTGCGACGGGATTTATTCCCATCGCAAATAACCCGTCACAAAAACCCCTTTTTCTCGTAGTGTAATCATCAATTTATTACTTCCTTTCAAAACAAGTAATAGTGGGTATTCCATGACCAAGAATAATAATATATGCATGTGAGTTCATGATTTTGGGGCTTACCTCACTAATGATTCTAGGAATAGTTAATTTTGTTTATAGTGTATTTATAAGATTAATTAATGTATTTTACTATTCACCAAAAAATCATGTATTTCAGAAAAATACCAAAAATTCACCCTAACCAATTATTGACTCTTAGACTACAAAAATGAAGTCCATTTATTAAAAATAATTTCCTAAAAATTATTAATTAAATATTTAATTAAAATATTTATTTAATTGAAAAATATAAACACTTAAAATATTCATCATCACTTTTAAGGTGCCTAAATTCATTTATACTCTCAAGGGTATGAATACCAGTCATAAGAGTCATATTACTATTAATACGGGTAAGTTACTATTCATAAGGTCATGTTACTATTAATAAGGGTAGGTTACTATTCACCAAAAATTATGTTAATTCAATCAGACTCTAAATATCATCTTGAACACAACCGTGTATGTCGGATTTTTAAAATTCAAATCACAGAGCTAGCAAATTTAAGTTTAATGGTTTGGTTATGGATATCTCCTATAAGTAACCATGTTTTGTTCCATAGAGGCTCAGTTATTAATGAAATATAGGCTATAACTATAATGTATTCAAGAGAAACATGGAATTTGGATGAGGGGAGGTGAGAAGGGAGAAAAAAATATTTTAACTTTGTAAAATAAATCGAAAGAAAAGAGAAGAAAGGTTCCCCTCTTGATTACTCATCCTTGAGAATCATTTTAATGACTTTTTTTTTTGGTCTTTTGGGGTGACCATGAGGTATTGGGTGTGGGGAAAGATCTTGGAAAGAGTATTTGGAAGAATTTAGTCAAGGCATTATTCTTGAGTGGTGTGGGAGGAAGATGGGGTGAGGGGTGGTTTATATAGTGGAGGGGAGAGGAGATTTCTTAATGTTATAATCATTAATTAATTATTTCCTCTCAAGAAAAGAAATAGTGAGTATTCCAAGATCAATAATAGTAATATATTCATGTGAGTTCGAGATTTGGGTTCTTACTTCACTCATGATTCTAGGTACAGTTAATTCAAATTATAATGTATTTATACGGTAAATTAATGTATTTTCCTATTCACAAAAAATTCATGTATTTCAGAAAAATCCCAAAAATTTACCATAACCATTTATCAATGTTTAGAATCCAAAAATGAAGTCCATTTTTCAAAAATATTTTTTTTAAATATGATTAATTAAATATTTAATTAAATCATTATTTAATAGAAATATATAAACACATAAAATATTCATCCTTTTTTAAAGTTGCCTAAATTTATTTATACATTCATGGGCATGGATACCATTCATAAGTTTCATATTACTATTCATAAGGGTATATTACTATTCATAATGGTATGTTACTATTTATAAGGGTATGTTACTATTCACTGAAAATTAAATTAATTCTATAAAACTCTAAATATCATCCTGAAAACAACTCTATATGTCAGTTTTTTAAATATCGAATAACAAAGCTGGAAAATTTAATTTTAAAGGAAAGGTTTTAGATAACTCCAATACATAACCAAGTTTTTCTCCATATAGGCTCAGTGATTCATGAAATGTATGTTTTCTAATGAATATAGTGTTTTTAAGAGAAACATACCATAAAATGTTTTGGGTGCTACGTTATTCCCTCCTTCGGAAATTTTTCCATCTATATTTTAAGTATAATTCCCACCAAAAAGATGTTGGTTGTTCTTATTCATAACATCCTCAGGTTCCCATGTTGCTTCCTCCATATTCTGGTTCCTCCAAAGAACCTTAACCAGGCGAGTAGTCCGATTTTTCAATATCTGATCCCTTGTGTCAAGAATCCCAATAGGCTCTTCACAGTATGAAAAATCTGGTTTGAGTTCTATTTCATCATAAGTGTGTACATGAATTGGTTCTGGCTTGTATTTCTTCAACAGTGACACATGAAACACATCATGAACTTTATAGAGACATGTAGGCATTGCCAAACGGTAAGCTACAGATCGGATTTGTTCCAAAACATAGAATGGTCTGATGTACCTGGGGCTCAATTTCCCTTTCTTAACAAACATTAAGATACCCTTCCATGGAGATACATTCAAAAATACTTGATCTCCCACTTTTAATTCCAAATCCTTTCTCCAGTTGTTATCATAACTCTTCTACCTACTTTGGGCTACTTTAATATGGGCTTGGATTGTCTTCACCTTTGTCGTGGTCCCTTCGATAAGTTTCGGGCCTGTAACTTTCCTCTCACCAACTTCGTTTCAACAAGTTGGAGTTCAAAATATATTTATATATAATGATTTATATGGATTCATATGAATACTATAATGGAAACTATTGTTGTATGAAAATTACACCAAAGGCAAGTATTGATCACACATATCTTGGAAGTCATGAGAGCATAATCTCAGCATGTCTTCCAGGTTTTGAATAGTCCTTTCAAACTATCTGTCCGTTTGGGGTGACAAGTAGTACACATAAGAAGCTTAGTATTTAACATAAGAGAAATATGACTTTACATTATCTGTATATAATAGATGATACATATTCATCAATATTTCCAAAGTCAAAACAACATTCAAAATAAATACTGTATGTAAAGTGGTATATGGCTTAGACAATAATCATATCCATGATATGAGAATATGGATATTTAAATGGAATATAATTTCAGTAGAAAAGTGATCTCAAATGGGCAGTAGTTACACCACATAAGAAAGAGTAGGTGCACAATACTAAACAAGTCACAATGAAGTGAAAATTGAGACAAATATTATTACCACGTTGTAATCAATTGAGTTGTATGACCAAAAGTTAATAACCACCAAATGAATCATAGAATACCATGAATATAAATAGAATCATGATAATATATATCAAATGGCAGTACACCTATGCCACATATAAGAAATAATAGGTGACCAATGGAAATCCCACATAATTGAAAGTGAGATGATAAAACCCCTTACAAACATTTTGTTATGGTAACAAGTGTTATTGCGAGGGATTAATGAGATGTAAAGGGGTATCCCATTATTTATATGTCATAAGGAAAGTATGGGGGAGGTGAGAAAACATACCCCATCATTAGGAATTAAATATAAATGGGGACAACATAGGGTAAATTCTTAAACAAAAGTGAGAGAGAAGATCTTTTACATTATGATTGAAGGTGTTCTTGATTGTTCTTAACGACCAGAATAATCAAATTTAGCTTCATTAATTAATAATTCTAGAACCTCATCAACATTTAATCGATTTTTATTACCTTATTAGGTTTATTAATGGTCTTTTTATGGTTTAATAGATTCAATTTTATTGTTTTGGTAACATTTTATTCTTTGGTTTTCATGATCAGTTTACTTGTATTCATGAAGGGATATTTTTTTGAAATATGTTTAAACATATAGAATTGTTAATATACATTATTTTCACGAACCAGCCCAGGTCGACCCTGAACCGGTCACCCGAGCCGGTCCGCGGCAAGTCCCGAGGGGCGTTCCCGATCCCCCCGGGATGGCAACAAGTGCCGAGCATCAAAATTAAGCAGGTGGGAACGATTTCAGCCCAAACAAAAGTAAATAGAACAGAATATATAAACACTAACAGCGGAAAAGAAATAAAAGCCACAGGACCACGTACCTCCATGTGACCTCTCAGGTCACCACCCAACTAGAGAGCAACCTCGCTCCAACACTGAGCGACTCAAAACAGAAGACCTGAGCAAGGGAAGACCTGCAACTGAAATGATAATATAGGCGTGAGTATTAAAAATGCTCAGTAGGTAAGACAAAGTAAACCACTGAATCCAAATGCTTCCTTTCCCAAGCAATCCGTTGACATAAGTTTGAAAATACAACTATAAAAATAGATTTTTCACATTTGAAAATAAACAAAATGTTTTCCCCATTTGAAAATCCAACGCACACTATAAATCACTTCCAAAACCATTTCCTGTTTTTATTAACAAAACCAAATGCAGGTAATACTACGACTATGCTAACAAGAAACAGGTAAACAGTACAGGCTGAAGGCAAACCAGTGAAACAGAAAGTAACCAAGTAATGCAAGATGATATTAGTGCAAAAGGACACAAGTAACACTATAAGTTGTAAAGAATAACTGGAAGTAAACAATCAAGGTGAACAAGTAACCATGGGTGATCCTAAACATCCCTAGAAAACCCCTGGACGTACTCGGGTTCAGACTACCTGCCGACGTGGTACTCCATAGTCAATAACCAACTGGCCGCCCTAATAGCCAACCAGTGGCACATCCCTCCTGGCATGTCCACAACTCCAGGGGGTACTAACCCGTCTAATCAGGGTTAGCAAGCAATCGTCACAAGACGCCCAGGAACCCATGGTGGTTTTAGTAACACTGTGTAAGTGGGAGGCCCACGCACACGTGACTCATCTCACCGCACTTGCCAACCCCTTACACGGACATCGCTACACGACAACCCTCGAAGGGAAGTCCCCCTGTAGAGATGCCCTCACAAGTACGCATATATATATATATATATGTACAATCCCTTCACAATAAATAAAGTGCCAACCGGGCCTTCACGACATTTGATTATCAAAACTATTTTATAAAATACCTGGAGTTGTCAAGCGAGCACTTGGTTTTTCAAAAACAAACAGCTTTACACGAATATTTCACAGTATCATTTTAAATAACTCTAAACACTATTTTTGTATTAAGTAAAGGGCCAAACGGGCATATCCTCGTAGATTCCTTTTTAAACAAGTTCGATGTGTCTCAAAAGGAGGTGAAAACATTTTGAAACCAAGAACCATTTAGAAAAGTCGAGATTTCGAGAAAATAAAAATAAATAAAAATAAATGGTAACAATTTCAAACACCATCTTCATTTGAGGGCACATCCCTGTGTGCACCTGGTGCACCCACGGATGTGTCAACATCCAATGGTGCGTCAAACCTGCAAAGGGGCACGACAACACTTCCAAATGACACTAAATTTCATAAAACTAACCAGCACAGGATAATAAGATCCAAGAATGATTCTTTCTTTACAAAAAAGAAAACACCGCTCAAGACAACCAATGATAACATAAGAGAACATAAGCATTTAGTTCCACGTTAGCTGGAAACGCCTAAACAGGTGCACTGTATTAACAATAAAAAGTGCAGGACAATATCTAGTGCACAACTACCTTGGAAAAAAATATAATTGCTTCAAACTTAACTTTCGAATAAAAACTATAGATTTTAAAACACCAAAATAAGTCGTGCAAGGATATCATAACCACGCGAATCATGGAATAAAATTTATTTAAAACAATTCAAGCATCAGCAGAGTACCTCGGAAAGGAAACAGTTGAATTCGCCTACCTCAAACATAGAGCGGACGCGACGGAAACCCAGCAGAAAGCAGAAAGAATCCCTGCGGACTAACTACGTACGCTGAACAGTGAAAAGGTACATGTTACTCAACCCGCGACAGAAAAAGGATTAATCCAAAATAAATAAAAACACCGATATTGAATAAAGAGAAAGGTAAGTAAACAATAAGCAATAATTACAATAATAAATAAATAATCAAAAGAACAAAATAATAAACAAATGAATAAGCAAATAGATAAATAACTAAAATAACACATAATTGAATGAATAAATAAATAATTAAACAAATAATTAAATAGATAATTTAATAAATGAAAGAAAGAATGAATAAGTAAATAATTAAATAACTTATTAATTTAACAAGTACCTAAATGAACAAATAAATAAATAAATAAATAATTTATTAATCAATTAATTAATAAACAAATAAGTAAATAACTAAATATTTGATTAATTAACAAATGCTTAAATGAATAAATAAATAAATAGATAATTAATTAATTAATCAATTAATAAATAATAATAATAATAATAATAAGATGTTAATAATAATAACATAATAATAATTTTAATAATGATAATAATAATAATATGATAATAATAATTATAATAATAATAGTAGTAATAATAATAATAATATTATTATTATTATTAATAATAACAATAATAATATAATTAGCATAATAATAATATATCAATAATAACAATAATGATATTAATAATATAAATCATAAAAAAATAATGATAAAATGAAAATAATAGAATATTAATATGATAAAAATAATAAATGTTTTATAAACATAAGATTAACATAAAAATAAAAATAAAAAAACAGAACTTACAGCACGGGGGAGGGTTTTGCGGAGCAGCGGGCGAGGGAGGAGGCCGGGCAGGAGTTCGCGCGGGGCGGAGGCCGGCACGGCGAGAGGGCGGAGCGTCGGCTGGGAGCAGCAGAGGGGGGCCGGAAACAGGGAGGCGGTGCGGTGGTCGGGCTGGAAAAGGAGGGTGCGAGGCCGGAAGCAGGGAGGCGGAGGCGGCGGACGACGCACCAGGGCGGAGCAGGGGCGGAGCAGGGCGGCGTTCGGGCCGCCGGATGCTGGAGCAGGGGGCGCGGGAGGAGGGTGTGCCGGCGACAGAGGAGGCCTGGATGGCGCGGCGGGCGCCGATGGGAGCAGGGCGCGCAGCCGGGTCAGGCCGAGGCGGAGCGAGGTCAGAGGGGAGGGGAGATCCGCCAGACGGGAGGGGAGGCTGGCGGCTGGGCGGGGCGACGGAGCAGGAGCCGGACGGGAGGAGGGTGCGGCCTCGGGACGGGGAGGCCGGGGTGGCGCGGTTCCGGGGAGGGCGGCGCGGGGCGTGCAGGAAGGCAGCGGGGTGGTCGGGCGCGGCACGCGGGGCTGCGCGGCGGAGAGGGATGGAGAAGCCGCAGGTCGGCCCAAACCAGAGAAAGAAAAAGAAGAGGAAAAGAAACTGGGGGAGAGAAAAGGGAGAGGGAGGGATGGGGTGGCGGATGGGTAGGGGGGGTAGGATTAGGGTTAAATTAGGTTATATATATATATGATAAAATAATAATAATAATAATTATAATAAAAATAATAAACATTATATTAATAATAATATTAAGACTTTATAATAATAATAATAAACTTTATAAAAATGGTAAACAAAATTTATAATAATGTTAATAATAATAAAACTTTATAATAATAATAATAATAATAATAATAATAGAATAATGATAATAAATAAAAGTTAGTTTATTTTAATAATAGTCATTATAATCAAAAAACCCGTGTATATATACGCATACCTAAACACTTATATATATATCTATATATAAACATATACAAATAGATACATTATATATATATATACATATATAAACATAACGTATTAAAGTATATACATATGTATATATATACACATATATAGACATATATATGTATATACTTAAACACGGAAAATAACTTCAATATTAATAACACAACTCAAATAGTAATAATAATAAAAAGTCAACGTAAAAACTTTAATATTTAAACGCCGGGTGGACACATCGTCACCCGGGCCGAACGCACGATCACCGCTAGCGATGCGATGACTGCGCACCGGCGCGAAACCACCAATCACAATTAATCTTCGAAAAAATTTAAACCGGGACCAAGAAAGGAGAAAAATTACGGACGTCCGCGGTCGGGGTGTGACAATTCTCCCCACCACAAACACTTTCTGCCCCCAGAAAGTCACCAGGCCGCAAGTCAGCCAAAAACCAAGTCTATGCCCAAACATAACTAAAGGAACCAGAGAGAATTGAGAATCTCGCGGATGACCTTACTCTACACAGGTCACACCAGACCGATTCAAGAGGAAACTGAGGTCCGAGATTGAGGGGAGAACATGAAGGGGTTCTCCCCACCATAAGAGCTCAACTTGTGCAGAAAATTTGACCACCTAAATAGAAAACCATAGGAAAGGGGGGTCGACGCGGGAACTCCCAACTGATTCAAACCAACTCTTATAACATGATAAGATTTACTCCTCCATCGAAACCTTGAACCCACGACTAGAGTCAACAACCTTCAACACCAGGGGGAAAACCCATGGAAAAGACTTAACCAGACACTGAGTTGAAAACGTGACCCATTGAAAACCATGAAACATAACCACATATGACGAGAATTGCTAAAACAAGGTCAACCCACCGAGGGGTCAAACACACTTTTAAGAAAGACACATGATTTAGAATATTACATTCACATGACAAGTCCACCTAGATTTATCATAGAACAAGTCCATTGTCACTTTTTAGAAAAACAACACATTTACATAATCCAGACTACTTGGATTATAATAGAACAAGTCCATGATAACCCCATGGTAAAACAATGAACATGCAACAACGTCAAAACTTAACAGCAGAAAACAAGTACTAAAAGATCTTGATTGTTCCACTGCTAACATGGAACACAAAACCTAGACCAAGGCTTCACACCCCTGGGGGCTCCTGACTGTGCGCGAGCTTCACCCCGAGACTTGTGGCTGGGGCTCTGATGGCTGAAGCATCTTCTGCCTCACAGTCAGGTACTGACATTCTCCCATCACAGCTTCCTCTTCAAGCGACGCTTCTTGCAAAACTTCTCCAGATGACCCAGACAACCACAGCGATGACACGTCATCGGAGGGTTGCGACAAGACGACTTTAAATGCCCGAAACGACCACACTGAAAGCATACCATCGAACGATCTGATGAACTGGAAGTTGGGACCAAAGGGAATAACTCATTAGGAACAGGTATCTCTGGCGCCTTTTCCTCACCAGAGGGGGGACTCTTACGAACAACAACAGGGGACGCTGAAGTATTAACCATCCGCACACCAGAAACTAACTCAGCCAAGAAAGCTTCCTCCACCAGCTTCTCGAAACAAAGGTCTTTAGAAGGGAGGACTCGCTCCTTGATCTCTGGACGAAGACCCCCTGTGAAAAGAGAGGCCTTCATGAGCTCATGCGACGCTACCTCTAGAGAAAAGGAAATTAGTTCCTTGAAATGGTCAACATATGCCTTCACCGTCCGTTGACCTTGTTGAATATGCACAAGCTCTCTCTTGTTCTCCAGCTTCACTTCCTCAGGTAAAAACCATTGGATGAAAACAGTTTTAAAGACATCCCACGTCATTTCAACTTGCGTTGATGATGGGGTAACCATCTTCCACTGGTCCAGAGCTGGACCCTCAAACAACTCCATAATTGCACGAACCTTAACATTATCGGGAGTTCCCAACATTCTAAAGACACGTTCCACTTCCTCGAGCCATTTTACTGCCTCTAGCCGACCCTGATTACCATGGAGAATAGGCAAAGTCTGAGGAGGACCAAAAACTGGGCATGACGTATCTGAATCCTTAGAGACCTTTCTGGGCGGCATTTCCTGAGCGATATATAAAACACAAATCCAAAACCAACATCAAATCGAAGCAACATCAATAGAAGCGCCTTCATCAAAAACAGTCAGCACAAGGACCAAACAAATACAACACAACCCAAAACAAAATCTCCTCTTTAAAATTACCTTTTCATTTTTTATTTCAAAACCACCCTTTCTCAAGATCACTTTCCAAAAACCAATCCACTTTCAAACCAATAACTTTCCAAAACCATTTTCCCATTTAAAACCAATTTAGAAAACAAAGTCAAGCCTTTAAATTCAAATACACACCCAGGTAATCTAATGAACCATTGCACATGTCTTCATCCATATTCCATTCATACGTGCATCACCACACACTTTCCATGCATTCTCACACATGTGAAAACGTTCATAATGAGGAACTGAGGTTTCAACCCAAACCATTCTTAACCAATTCCAAGAAAACAACAGATTTCCAAATCAAGAGATTTCAGTTTTAAAACCCATTTTATACATTTAAAGTCCTTTAAAAGAAACCAGTCCAATTTTAAAAAACCCCTTTTCATTTCCAACTACGCACTCACACAGACCAAAACGAAAACAACATCCAAGTTTGCATCAATCACTGAAATGAGGGACTTGTAGTCACGCTCAATCTGGCGACATGGTAGTGAGCCACGTCTCAAGTCAGTGTCGACCACTAGGAGGAATTGAAACCATGTACTCGGACTCCACATGGGTCACTACTCTTTGTGAAATCACGATTTAACGTCGGCTTTCCTCCATTGTCATCTCTCAATCCAAGACAAACCAGAAAAGACAAGGACACACTTCCCGAACTACCCCTGGTAACTCGAAGATCAGTGCGAGCAAGAGTTCGCGACGCTCTTCCCGTACCTACCCCTCGAGTTCCGACAGTCCTAATCTCCTTCTACCGGACAACCCAAATAACAAGAACCACCTCTGATACCATTTTGTCACGAACCAGCCCAGGTCGACCCTGAACCGGTCACCCGAGCCGGTCCACGGCAAGTCCCGAGGGGCGTTCCCGATCCCCCCGGGATGGCAACAAGTGCCGGGCATCAAAATTAAGCAGGTGGGAACGATTTCAGCCCAAACAAAAGTAAATAGAACAGAATATATAAACACTAACAGCAGAAAAGAAATAAAAGCCACAGGACCACGTACCTCCATGTGACCTCTCAGGTCACCACCCAACTAGAGAGAAACCTCGCTCCAACACTGAGCGACTCAAAACAGAATACCTGAGCAAGGGAAGACCTGCAACTGAAATGATAATATAGGCGTGAGCATTAAAAATGCTCAGTAGGTAAGCCAAAGTAAACCACTGAATCCAAATGTTTCCTTTCCCAAGAAATCCGTTGACATAAGTTTGAAAATACAACTATAAAAATAGATTTTTCACATTTGAAAATAAACAAAATGTTTTCCCCATTTGAAAACCCAACGCACACTATAAATCACTTCCAAAACCATTTCCTGTTTTTATTAACAAAACCAAATACAGGTAATACTACGACTGTGCTAACAAGAAACAGGTAAACAGTACAGGCTGAAGTCAAACCAATGAAACAGAAAGTAACCAAGTAATGCAAGATGATAGTAGTGAAAAAGGACACAAGTAACACTATAAGCTGTAAATAATAACTGGAAGTAAACAATAAAGGTGAACAAGTAACCATGGGTGATCCTAAACATCCCTAGAAAACCCCTGGACGTACTCGGGTTCAGACTACCTGCCGGCGTGGTACTCCATAGTCAATAACCAACTGGCCGCCCTAATAGCCAACCAGTGGCACATCCCTCCTGGCCTGTCCACAACTCCAAGGGGTACTAACCCGTCTAATCAGGGTTAGCAAGAAACTGTCACTCGATAATCTACAAGACGCCCAGGAACCCATGGTGGTTTTAGTAACACTGAGTAAGTGGGAGGCCCACGCACGCGTGACTCATCTCACCGCACTTGCCAACCCCTTACACGGACATCGCTACACGACAACCCTCGAAGGGAAGTCCCCCTGTAGAGATGCCCTCACAAGTACGCATATATATATATATATGTACAATCCCTTCACAATAAATAAAGTGCCAACTGGGACTTCATGACATTTGATTATCAAAACTATTTTATAAAATACCTGGAGTTGTCAAGCGAGCACTTGGTTTTTCAAAAACAAACATCTTTACACGAATATTTCACAGTATCATTTTAAATAACTCTAAACGCTGTTTTTGTATTAAGTAAAGGGCCAAACGGGCATATCCTCGTAGATTCCTTTTTAAACAAGTTCGATGTGTCTCAAAAGGAGGCGAAAACATTTTGAAACCAAGAACCATTTAGAAAAGTCGAGATTTCGAGAAAATAAAAATAAATAAAAATAAATGGTAACAATTTCAAACACCATCTTCATTTGGGGGCACATCCATGTGTGCACCTGGTACACCCACGGATGTGTCAATATCCAATGGTGCGTCAAACCTGCAAAGGGGCACGACAACACTTCCAAATGACACTAAATTTCATAAAACTAACCAGCACAGGATAATAAGATCCAAGAATGATTCTTTCTTTACAAAAAAGAAAACACCGCTCAAAAAAAACCAATGATAACATAAGAGAACATAAGCATTTAGTTCCACGTTAGCTGGAAACGCCTAAACAGGTGCACTGTATAAACAATAAAAAATGCATGACAATATCTAGTGCACAACTACCTTGGCAAAAAATATAATTGCTTCAAACTTAACTTTCGAATAAAAACTATAGATTTTAAAACACCAAAATATGTCGTTCAAGGATATCATAACCACGCGAATCATGGAATAAAATTTATTTAAAACAATTCAAGCATCAGCAGAGTACCTCGGAAAGGAAACAGTTGAATTTGCCTACCTCAAACATAGAGCGGACGCGACGGAAACCCAGCAGAAAGCAGAACGAATCCCTGCGGACTAACTGCGTACGCTGAACAGTGAAAAGGTACATGTTACTCAACCCGCGACAGAAAAAGGATTAATCCAAAATAAATAAAAACACCGATATTGAATAAAGAGAAAGGTAAGTAAACAATAAGCAATAATTACAATAATAAATAAATAATCAAAAGAACAAAATAATAAACAAATAAATAAGCAAATAGATAAATAACTAAAATAATACATAATTGAATGAATAAATAAATAATTAAACAAATAATTAAATAGATAAATTAATAAATGAAAGAAAGAATGAATAAGTAAATAATTAAATAACTTATTAATTTAACAAGTACCTAAATGAACAAATAAATAAATAAATAAATAATTTATTAATCAATTAATTAACAAACAAATAAGTAAATAACTAAATAATTGATTAATTAACAAATTCTTAAATGAATAAATAAATAAATAGATAATTAATTAATTAATTAATTAATTAATTAATAATAATAATAATAATAAGATGTTAATAATAATAACATAATAATAATTTTAATAATGATAATAATAATAATATGATAATAATAATTATAATAATAATAGTAGTAGTAATAATAATAATAATATTATTATTATTAATAATAACAATAATAATATAATTAGCATAATAATAATATATCAATAATAACAATAATGATAATAATAATATAAATCATAAAAAAATAATGATGACATGAAAATAATAGAATATTAATATGATAAAAATAATAAATGTTTTATAAACATAAGATTAACATAAAAATAAAAATAAAAAAAACAGAACTTACAGCACGGGGGAGGGTTTTGCGGAGTAGCGGGCGAGGGAGGAGGTCGGGTAGGAGTTCGCGCGGGGCAGAGGCCGGAACGGCGAGAGGGCGGAGCGTCGGCTGGGAGCAGCAGAGGGGGTCCGGAAACAGGGAGGCGGTGTGGTGGTCGGGCTGGAAAAGGAGGGTGCGAGGCCGGAAGCAGGGAGGCGGAGGCGGCGGACGGCGCACCGGGGTGGAGTAGGGGCGGAGCAGGGCGGCGTTCGGGCCGCCGGATGCTGGAGCAGGGGGCGCGGGAGGAGGGTGTGCCGGCGACAGAGGAGGCCGGGACGGCGCGGCGGGCGCCGATGGGAGCAGGGCGCGCAGCCGGGTCAGGCCGAGGCGGAGCGAGGTCGGAGGGGAGGGGAGATCTACCAGACGGGAGGGGAGGCTGGCGGCTGGGCGGGGCGACGGAGTAGGAGCCGGACGGGAGGAGGGTGCGGCCTCGGGACGGGGAGGCCGGGGCGGTGCGACGCCGGGGAGGGCGGCGCGGGGCGTGCAGGAAGGTAGCGGGGTGGTCGGGCGCGGCACGCGGGGCTGCGCGGCGGAGAGGGATGGAGAAGCCGCAGGTCGGCCCAAACCAGAGAAAGAAAATGAAGAGGAAAAGAAACGGGGGGAGAGAAAAGGGAGAGGGAGGGATGGGGTGGCGGCTGGGTAGGGGGGGTAGGATTTGGGTTAAATTAGGTTATATATATATATATATGGTAAAATAATAATAATTATTATTATAATAAAAATAATAAACATTATATTAATAATAATATTAAGACTTTATAACAATAATAATAAACTTTATAAAAATGGTAAACAAAATTTATAATAATGTTAATAATAATAAAACTTTATATTAATAATAATAATAATAATATAATAATAATGATAATAAATAAAAGTTAGTTTATTTTAATAATAGTCATTATAATCAAAAAACCCGTGTATATATACGCATACCTAAACACTTATATATATATCTATATATAAACATATACAAATAGATACATTATATATATATATACATATATAAACATAACGTATTAAAGTATATACATATGTATATATATACACATATATAGACATATATATGTATATACTTATACACGGAAAATAACTTCAATATTAATAACACAACTCAAATAGTAATAATAATAAAAAGTCAACGTAAAAACTTTAATATTTATACGCCGGGTGGACACATCGTCACCCGGGCCGAACGCACGATCACCGCTAGCGATGCGATGACCGCGCACCGGCGCGAAACAACCAATCACAATTAATCTTCGAAAAAATTTAAACCGGGACCAAGAAAGGAGAAAAATTATGGATGTCCGCGGTCGGGGTGTGACAATTATTAATGACATTAAAGAGATATAAATGATCTTATAATGATTATGGTTATATACCATGAGGATGAATCATTCGATGTGTTAAAAATAAATGCTTGGATTTGCCTTGGTGGTTTTGTGTACAATAAAAATCTTGTGTATTATTATTCCATATTATGAATGTGTAAGGATTACAGAACACCAATCAAGATAAAATAAATATATAATGACCAATTTCAACCTTTGAAAAGATCTCATGACCAGTATTGAATATAGTAATTCAAATCGAAAACTCATCTTTCATGAGTGTGATAAATTAACACATATCAGACGGTGTTTGCATTTATTGTATAAAAGGAGGGAAAAAAGAGATATTATGAAGAAATATTCCATGAACACAATAAAAAACCAGTACATGTAAGGTATTGGAATTATCATGGAATTTGGATTCAGGGAGGTGAGAAGGATGAACAATATAATGGAACATTGTAAAGGAAATTGAAATAAAAGAGAAGAAAGGCTCACCTCTTCAGTAATTCTCTTTGAGAATATCCTTAAGGACTTTGTTTTGGGCCTTTTGGTGAGACCAGTAGGTCTTGGACATGGGGAGAGGGCTTGGGAATAGTATTTGGAAGAATTTAGGTAAGGATTGATTCTTGAGTGGTGTGGGAGGAAGAGGGGGTGAGGGTGGTTTATATAGTGGATGAGAGAGGACTTTTCATAATATTATAATCATTAATTTATTATTTCCTCTCAAGACAAGAAATTGTGAGTATTACATGACCAAGAATAGTAATATATGCATGTGATTTTGAGATTTGGGTTCATACATCACTCATGATTCTAGGAATAGTTAATTTATATAATAGTGCATTTATACGGTAAATTAATGTATTTTACTACTCACCAATAATTCAATTATATTTGAAAAATCCCAAAAATTTACATTATCTATTTTTCGATGATTAGAATCCAAAAATGATGTCCATTTTTCAAAAATTATTTTCTAAATATGATTAACAAATATTTATTTAAACCATTTCTTTATAGAAATATATAAACACTTAAAATATTCATCTTTTTTTACAGGTGCATAAATTTATTTATACATTATTCGTAGGTATACCATTCATAAGAGTCATATTACTATTCATAAGGGTAAGTTACTATTCATAAGTGTAGGTTACTATTCATAAGGGTAGGTTACTATTCACCAAAAACTAAGTTAATTCTTTCAAACTAAAAATATCATCATAAACACAGCTGTGTAACTTTAGAGTTTGAAAGAATTAACGTAATTTTCGGTGAATAGTGACCTACACTTATGAATAGAAACCTACCATTATGAATAGTAATGTAACGTCCCGGATCTGGAAGCCACCCAGAGGCGCCCCGTACCCGATTGGCCACATGGCCTCAAGCGCATTTCCTCAAATTCAAGAGGCTACCGACTAGCAGCGAGGGCCATGGGTGTGATATTGGGTAAATTATTCCCTCATTGGTAGAGTACACATTGGAAGTAAACAAACATGCCTTAGCGAAAGCAGTAAATATCCAACAACAGTAAACAGTGTAAGAATGAGATAATAAACAACTAGAGCAATGCATGATACATATGTCTTCGAAAACAGCCAAACAAGTCACAATGCTAAAAAAACAGTACTGAACCAAGTACAATAGAAAAAGATAACTGCTTCTCAGCATAGGAAGCCAAGGCTTGGACTCATGCTCTCTAGCTTCACAGCAAGTCAAGTACCTGAAGTGGAAGGGCGCTTTCCCTAGTCTATACCTATAGTAATATAATCTGTTTGTGTCCAAAAGCATGGCCCCAATAGTGTGTGAGACTAAATCCCAGTAGGAAACCACCATGAGATCTATGCCTAACAGTCAGTGAATATATGGAAGGTAAAAGTACAGAAACAGTACAAAGGAAAGTAATCAACAATAAACAATCGATAGTTTCAATATCAAGCAACAATGATCCAAGAAGATAAATAAAAAAAGGTAACCCTCTGGGAAGTACCCATAGCATATCCCCTCTAGTCATACCTAGAAACACAAGCAAGTAGCTAACAAATAGGTAACCCTTTGGGAAGTTCCCATATCCTATCCCATCTAGTCCTACCTATCAACTACAAGAAACCCTCTGATCATTACACTCAGTTTAACCCCTCTGGTTCAGCTTAAGCATAGACTCTCTGAGGAATCACTCACTGTCATTTCCCCCTATAGTCTCGTATCGTATCTAAAGGCGCTCTAGGGAATCACTTACCTCACATTCCCTATGTGGCCCATGTCGATGAACTACAGACTCTCTGGGGAAGCACTCAATGTAAATTCCCCATGTGGTCTCCTATCGTAAATTATAAGACACTCTGGAGAATCCCTTACGTCCATTCTCCCTAAGGACTACTACATCAGGTTCTCACGGCCCCGTGTAAGTCAAACAAGTATAGCAAAGTGTATCATCCAAAGTAAACCTCAATAACTACTTGGCTAGAAGTCTACAACGTATTAGCATGTCAGATAAACAAGATCACTCCATCATACAATACTAGGTATGGGAAACAAACAAAGCAGCCTAACAGGATAAGCAGAACCAAACAGTCATAAACAGAACATTCATGGGAAACACCTCCAAAGCATATCAAACAATCCTATTCATATACAAATAACCTATACTCGCATACACTGGCAAACTAGGAAATTAACAGGGTTAAAACGGTAAATGCACAATACCTCGTTCAAGGGTATTGGGCATAATTGCACATATAACACAAAGACTTTCAATGCAAAGGCACAAACCACTTAACTCAAAGGTTTTGACGAAAACACCCACAAACGAAGAGCGCACAAGAAAATCGGGTTGATTATCCAAGAACCCGCCTTAGATATCTTCTCATAACAAGAAAAAGATAAAAACTCATCAAACTTGTCATCCAAACACTTATATCTCCCCGTAATAGGCATATATCTAAGAAACTGAGAGAAGAGGAGAAGTAGATCTAAGTAGATCTATGAAACTGAACAAGAACGAAGAAGAACGTCTACATACCTCAAGAATCCATCTTCAATTCGCCAAGAGAAGCCTTCATATCGCTTCCAGATCAATGGGATAACCTTTTTTGAGCTTAGGAGAAGAAAAATCCCGAGTTATGGCCACTTAGAGGGTAAACCGAGCCACATAGGGGCAAAAACATGTGAGATCAACTTTTTTAGGATGTCACTTAAGTGCCCGTGCGGTTTGCTCGCACGGTTAGACAAACCATGTGCTAACCGTGCGTTAGCCACTGCCTTAGAAGACCCTCCACAAATGGTTTGGCCGCACGGGTATACAAATGTTGGGCCGCCCATGTGACTTCCCCTTTGCCTCGAAACTTCATTTAATGTTCTCCCGAATCTCCCATTCATCACCCATAACATTATAACCATGCAGAGCATCAAACAAGGGTCATATACCAAAAAATAAGGTCTGGGTTCTTACAAGTAACTTACCCTTATGAATATTAATATTACTCTTATGAATGGTATTCATACCCATGAATGTATAAATAAATATAGGGACCTTTAAAAAAAGATGAATATTTATGTGTTTATATATTTCTATTATATAATTATTTAATTAAATATTTAATTCATCATATTTAGAAAATTATTTTTGAAAAATGGATTTTTTATTGGATACTACACATTGAAAAATGGTTAGGGTAAATTTTTGGGATTGTTTTTGAAATACCTGAATTTTTGGCGAATAGTAAAAAACATAAAATTACAGTATAAATACATTATAATTTAAATTACCTATTCCTAGCATCATGAGTGATGTAAGTGACCAAATATCAAACTCACATGCATATATTAGTATTATTGGTTATCGAATAATCATCATTTCTTGTCTTGAGTGGTAATAATAAATTAATGAGTACAATATTAAGAAAACTCATCTCCCCTCCACTATATAAACCACCCCTCACCCCTTTTTCCTCCCACACCACTCAAGCTTTACGCCTTGCCTAAATTCTTCCAAATACTCTTCTAAAGACCTCTCCCCACGTCCAAGACCTATTGGTCTCACCAAAAGGACAAAAACAAAGGCCTTAATTAGATTATCAAGGAGGAGTACTCAAGAGATAAGCCTTTCTTCTATTTTCTTTCAACTTCATATAAAAAGTTCCATTATTCTATTCTCCCTTCTCACCTCTCCTCATCCAAATGCCATGACAATTATATTACCTTACATGTAATAGATTTTCATTGTGCTAATGAAATATTTCATCATCATCTCTCTTTCCACTCCTTTTATATAATAAATGCAAATATCATCTAAGATGTGTTAATTTATCACACTCAAGGAAGACGAGTTTTCAATTTGCCTTACTATATTCAATACTAGTTATGAAACCTTTTTAATGGTGGAACCTGCTCATAATATATGTATTTTATTTTGATTAATGTTATGGAGTCCTTACACATTCATAATATGGAATAATAATACAAAATAAGTTTATTGTGCACAAAACCGCCAAGCCAAATCAAGCGTTTATTTTTAACTCATCAAAGGAGTCATTCTCATAGTATATAACCAGAATCATTATAAGATAATTGATATCTCTTTAATATCACTAATAATTTATATTAACAATAGTGGATGTTTAACAATATTTCAAACAAACATCCATTCCTGAACATAAGTAAACGGATCATGAAAACCAAAGGTGAAAATTCTACCAAAACAGTAAAATTGAATTTCTTGAACCATAAAAAAGGCTATCAATGAATATAATATGGTCATAACATATAAATTACATGTTAATAGGCTTCTGGACTTATTAATTAATGAATCTAGATTTGATTATTCGGGTCGTTAAGAACAATCAAGAACACCTTCAAACATAAGGTAAAGGATCCTCTCTCTCACTTTTGTTCAAGAATCTCCCCTATGTTGTGATATTATTAGGTACATTAATGGTATTTTTTATGGTTTAAGAGATTCGGTTTTTTTGTTTTGGTTTCATTTTCTTCTTTGGTTTTCATGATCTGTTTACTTGTATTCATGAATGGATGTTTGTTTGAAATAAGGTTAAACTTCTAGAATTGTTAATATACATTATTAGTGACATTAAATAGATATAAATTATCTTATTATGATTATGGTTATATATCATTAGGATGAATCATTCGATGAGTTAAAAATAAACGCTTGGATTTGGGTTGGTGGTTTTGTGCACAATAAACTTGTTTTGTATTATTATTCCATATTATGAATGTGTAAGGATTCCAAAACATTATTCAAGATAAAATACATATATCATGACATAGTTCAACCATTGAGAAGGTTTCATGACTGGTATTGAAGATATTAATGAAAATTGAAAACCTTTCTTCCTTGACTGTGATAAATTAACACATCTTGGACGATGTTTGCATTTATTGTATAAAAGGTGGGGGAAAAGAGAGATAATGAAGAAATATTCCATTAGCACAATGAAAATTCAGTACATGTAAGGTACTGGATTTATCATTGAATTTAGATGAGGGGAGGTGATAAGGGAGAACAAAAGAATGTAACTTTGTAATACAAATTAAATGAAAAGAGAAGAAAGGTTAACCTCTTGAGTACTCCTCCTTGAGAATTTCCTTGAGGCCTTTGGTTTTTGCCTTTTGGTGAGACCAGAAAGCCTTGGATGTGGGGATAGGGCTTGGGAGGATTATTTGGAAGAATTTAGTCAAGTATTGAAGCTCGATTGGTGTGGGAGGAAGAGGGGATGTCACACCCCGACATGCGCGTTTATTTTATTTTATGATTTCTTTGGCTTTAAATTATTTTGCTGTGGTTGGTGTTCACTATCGGACTAGGTTTTTGAGTTTTGTTAAAAAGTGCGCTTTTTTTTACGCGACGTCGTTGGGCGCGTGAGCAGAGCCTGTTCTGGAAACCCCGCTCGTCCCTGCCGGTGTATTTTTTTTTCGCATCCCGTTGTCTTTGAAAAATTTTAAATAGAGTCTTTATATTTAACGCGCACATCTATTGTTATCAGTTAATAGTTATTTTTATTATTTAAGACGAAATGAATATTTTTTTATCATTTGTATTTTTATCATTATGTTAAAAATAGATAATTAATGAAATTTTTAACGCTGCGAATAATAGTATAATCATTATTAAATATGGGTTGTCATTAATCATTATTATTGTTATTATTAATATTGTAATTTATTATTATTATGATTTGGTTTTGTTTTGTTTATTTTCTTTTCTTTTTTTTCTTTTTATTTTAATTCCCCCTCTTTTCCTCTAACCCTAGCAGGCTGCTCCTTTTTTTTACTACTCTCGTCTCTCTCCCATTTGCAGCCGCCACCCCTCATCTCTCCCTTCTCCTTCCCTCAGTTCCGCCTCGTCCCGCTCCACTTCTTCTCCCTGGTTTTCCCTGCCCGGCACCTCCCTCTCCTCCGCGAGCCGCCTCCCCTCCTGTTGCAGCACCGCCGCATAGCCAGCACCTTTGTTCTCTCCTTTGGCATGCGTCCAGCCGCGTAGCAGCAGCGTCCTCGGCCTCCTTCCCCCGCTCCAACCTGCTGCAACCGGCCGCCCCTGCTCCCTCCTCCCACACCTTCGACGACCTCCCTCCTCTATCGCGCCACCTCGCGTCGCCCCCCTGCTCGACCTGGTCTGCTCCAGGCCCCCTCCGCCCAACAGCCCCGCGCGAGACCCCCCCCCCCCCCGGCCAGCCGCCGCAGCGCGGTATTTTCCAGCGACATCCCTTCCTCTGTCCGTCGTCGCACCCAACATCCCTCCCTGTAGCTGCATCGCATCTCCTGCCTGCAGCGCACCCAGTCCGGCGCTCGACCGTCTCCAGCAGCACCCCTTGCCGGCTCCTCCCTCTACCTCCGTTCCCTCCGGCCGCACCTCCTCCCAGCCGGCGTCCCGGCCTCCCCCGCGCAGCTACCTCTCATTCCAGCCCAGCCGTAAACCCCCCCCCTAAGGTCTCTTTTAGTTTCTTTTAATTTATTTTATTTTTACCTTAATTATTATTAGCATTATTATTGTTATAAATACCATTATTATTATTATTATTGTTATTGTTATTATTATTATTATTATTAATCTTATTATTATTACTACTATTATCATTATTATTATTAATATTATTATTATTGTTGTTATTATTATTTTATTATTATTATTATTATTTTATTATTACTATTATTCATACTATTCTTATTATTACTATTATTATTATTATTATTGATATTATTACTAAATTTATTATTATTATTTTTATTATTTTTATTTTTGTTGTTATTATTATTATTATTAATCTTGTTATTCTTATTATTGTTATTATTATTATTATTATTATTAATATTATTATTGATATTATTATTAAAATTACTATTATTATTATTATTAGTGTTATTATTATTAATTTTTTATTATTGTTATTATTATCATTAATATTATTATTTAATATCATTATTATTATTATTGTTATTATTACTATTATTTCTATTATTACTAATCTTATTATTATTATTAGTATTAGTATTATTATTATCTTTATTTTTATTATTATCATCGTACTCTTGTGGATGGTGGGTTTTTATTTGTTGGCTTATGACTTTTAGGACCCGTGCAGGGTGTTTCCGAGTGAGCGTCATCGCCACGCCTTGTCTCCGAGGTTCCGTTGTTGTCGCGCTTCAGTTCCGAGGTGAGCGTTTCTTTCCGACGCTTGGTTTGGCATGCTCTAGTGAGTTTTTGGATGTGTCTGAGTCCTTGGTACTGACTATGCAGAGTGTTAGACCTTGTCACGTGGTTTCGGACACACGTCGTGTCATCGCGACTTGGATCCGAGGTTGTTGTGTCGACGCGCTTGGTTTTGAGGTAGGTCCCCTTTGCACTGCTTTTAAAATTTAAGTTATATTATTTCATGCTGTTTGCGCACCCTAATTGTTCAAAATCAACATTTTATTAACTGTAATAAATATGAGATAATATACGATAATTAATATTTAATATAAGATGGTAAATTTTTAAATGGTTATTTAATGTCAAAAGGAGCCGTTTATTTTATACACGACACATGAAACATCCTTTTGACGAGCGGACACCCAATAATGAAAGAATGCCCGTTTGGCTTTTAAACATAATTCACGGAATGTAAAACAGAGTTCTGGTTTAATGAGAAATGAGTACTTTTGAAGCATGAACAAATACTTTGGTTTGTTTGAGAAATTGCCCGGTTGGCTCTTAAAGATTACTTGGAAAAAGAAAATGGTTTGGTTTGGTTTATAAAAATATTGTTAGCCTGTGGCGTAGTGTTTTGGGGTTCTTTAACAGTTTTAGACTGGGTTTTGTCTCATAAAGAAGTTGTACCTGTCTTTGAGTAGTGTTTGTGAAATGTATTAAATGCCCGTTTGGCACTTTATGGAAAGCGATAAAAATGTTTTGATAAAAACCCTCTTAAGGCGACTCTCATGCCTTGGTTGCAATGGATTGTTTGGGAGGCCGCGCTTAGAGGCTCCCGGGTACTTGAGTAGTAAAAGGCATGAGGTTGTTCCACGGAGTGGCTCGGGTGATGCCTGTTGTGCTTTATATATATATATATATGATTGGATGCTCGGTTGGCATTAGTTGGCTCACCCCTTTTTCAAACACTTGAGACATGGGAATCTGGCATATTGAGAGAATATTCTAAGAATGATTGCTGCACTGGTAGGTTATGGTACTGACCAATGGCCCGTAGTAGGTGGATATATTGGGTTTATTGCTATGGGATTTGCCCTCGACCTGCTCGTGAGTGGATGGTCGAGCGTATTGGGCGTTTTGATTTCATCGTGACATGTCGATAAGGATGATTTCTCATGTATTGGTGTCTTCTGGTTTATTCTCGATCTCCTAGGTTCACCCATGTCTATTCAGCTTTTGTAGCTTACAGTAATGATTATGATGCTCACATGTATACCTACATTGCCCTTGCTGTGTGTTTTACATTGTGCATTCTGGTGTATTGTTTTATTTGGAAAATGGTAAATTTCTTTTGATTAGGTTTCAAAAATTATTTTCAAATAACAGTGTTTAATCCCCTTTGTACAAGTTTGAAAATTTAAACATCACTTTCCCCTTTTCCTGAAATGTCATTGACACTAATGAAATGAACACGAATTTGGAAATGACTAAGGGAAATGGTTCGTACTTTTTTTTAAGTAGAATATTATTAAAAACATACTTTTATAGATTGTAGTTCAAACTTGAAATGATGTTTCTTTTATTTTAAAGGTAGTGCATTGGGAATAGATATCAGGCTAGCCTACTGAGTTTTAATACTCACGCCTATAGTTCTTTTTCTGTTTTTAGTGTTTGTGCAGGCTATAGCTTGAGTGCGCTCGCCTAGGGCGACGCTTGATCGTTGAGTCGGAGAGCGACCCACGAGGTCGTACAGAGTTTGTTCGGACGTTGTGTTTGGTTAGTTTGATTCCTGTTTGTTCATGTTTAGTCACTTTGTTTAGTTTACCTTTTTCTGCGCCTCTCTGTTTTATCTTTGCATTCTTATTTATTTATATTGGGCGAAATCGTTCCCACAGTCTCTAATGATGCCCTGGCGCTTGTCGCCAGCCCGGGAGGATTGGGAACGCCTCTCGGGCCATGTCGCGGACCGGCTTGGGTGACCGGTTCAGGGTCGACCCGGGTTGGTTCGTGACAGGGGATGAGGGGTGGTTTATATTGTAGAGGGGAGAGAAGTTTTCTTAATATTATAATCATTAATTTATTATTTCCTCTCAAGAAAAGAAATAGTGAGTATTCCATGACCAATAATAGAAATATATGCATGTGAGTTTGATATTAGGGTGCTTACATCACTCATGATGCTAAGAATTTTTTGTTTAAATAATAATGTATTTATACGGTAAATTTATGTATTTTATTATTCACCAAAAATTAAAATATTTTAGAAAAATCCCAAAAAAATTACCATAACCATTTATCGACGTTTAGAATCCAAAAATAAAGTTACTTTTTCAAAAATATCTTTCTAAATATGATTAATTGAATATTTAATTAATTCAAAATTTAATAGAAATATATACACTAAAAATGTTTATCTTTTTTTAAAGGTGCCTAAATTTATTTATACATTTATGGGTATGGATACCATTCATAAGAGTCATATTACTATTCATAAGGGTAAGTTAATATTCATAAAGGTAGGTTACTATTCATAAGGGTAGGTTACTATTCACTAAAAATTAATTTAATTCTATCAAACTCTAAATATCATCCTTAACACAACCGTGTATGTCATATTTTTAAAATTCGAATAACAGAGCTATAAAATTTATCTTTAAAGGCTAGGTTTTGGCTATCTCTTATAAGTAACCAATTTTGGTTCCAAAGAGGCTTGGTGATTAATGAAATATATGTTATCTAATGAATATAGTGTTTTTAAGAGAAACATTCCATAAAATGTTTGGGGTGCTACACTATAGATCGAGAGAATTTGTTTTTCAGAAATAGTTTCAGTTTGTATACAAGAAGAACCCATATAATTGATAACATATCAAGAAGATGAGAAATGGTTGGAAGATAAAATGAATTTTATAGTGAACATATTATTGAAAAAAATTTACCTATTCATATTAATGATGTGTCAGTGGTAAAGTAATACCTTGATGTTTTTCTTGATGTGTTACCCGGTGTCATACCTGACTGGGAAGTAGAATTTACAATTGAATTAGTTCTTGATGCTAATACGATGTCAAAACCCCCATATAGAATGGATCAAATGGAATTTATTAATTTAAAGAATCATTTGTAGGAGTTCCTTGATAAATCCTTCGTTCATCATAGCACTTCACCATGGGGTGCTTATATATTGTTCATTAAAAAGAAATATGGTTCAATGAGACTTTACAATGATTATAGAGCCTTGGATAACATCACTATTAAAAACAATTATGATTTTCCTCATATCAATTAATTGTTTGATCATATCCAGGGAGATCAATACTTTTCAAAGATTGAATTGATATCTGGATACCTTCAGCTGAAGTTGAATGAGGATGAAATCCCAAAAATAGCTTTTCGTACTAGATATGGGATTAATAATTTGTTTTTATGCTGTTTGGGTTAACTAATGAACCTATTGTATTCATGAATATAATTAATAGAATATTTCAAAAGTTCTTTGATAAGTTTTTAGTTGTTTTTATTGATGAATTTCTGGGATTTTCTATTAGTAAATAGGATCAAGGAAAACATCTAAGGATTGTTTTTTAAACCTTAAAGGAAAAGAAACTATTTGGAAAATTCAGAAAGAGTAATTTTAGTTGAGAAAAATTTCTTTTCATGGGAACACTATAAATAAGAATTGAATAATAGTTGATCCTACTAAAACAAAAGTTGTTGATAAATGGCCAAAACATATAAATGTTATAAAGATTTGTAGTTTTCATGGATTATCAGGTTTTTACCAACGATTTTTTAAAAACATTTCACGATTATCTAGCCTTATAACTAAGTTATTGGTAAAATAGGTTAGATTTATTTGGTTAGAATAATTTGATATTTTTTTGGGAACTCAAGAAGAGGTTGGTGAATACTTCTGTTTTCTCATTGCCTTCCCGAAATGGTGAGTTTTCATCTACATGGATTCTTCATTGAAGGGGATTGGTTGTGTTCTGATACAAATTGATATGGTAATTGATTCTAATTTAAGAAAACTAAAACATCATGAGATAAATTATCCCACATATGATTCGAAATTGGGAGCTATGGTTTTTTCTTTGGAAATATATAAGTATCACTTTAACAGAGCCAAATGTCAAATATATACGGACCATAAAAGTCTAAAGTATATATTCACTCAAAATTAATTAAACATGAGGTGGACAATATGGATTAAATTGATAAAGTATTATGACTTCACGATCAATTACCATTTGGGAAAATAAAACAAAGTGACATATTCCTTGATTCAAAAACATAACGCCTCATCAACCATGTTACATTTGGAACATGAGCCCTAGATTAATGATTAGATGAATTTTGGATTAGAATTTTTTGGTGTAGGAAATACCACTGTTTTGTTTCATGTTTCAGTGTAGTCATCGTTATGAGATAGAATTAAGTAAGCACAGAAGGAAGAACATGAGCTATAGAAAAAGTTATAATTGAATAAAATGGGTAAGTTTCCAAATTTTAACCTTCATAAAGACTTTGTTTAAGATTCGGTAAATAGTTGTGTGTGCCTTTTGATTCCCAGTTGATGAATGAATTGTTTTGTGAAGCTCATAGTTCTCCATTTTCTATTTTTCCAGGAAGTACTAAGATGTATAGAGACCTTTGAGTGTATTACTGGCGGGATGGAATGAAATGTGATGTTGCATAATTTATTAGGAAATGTTTGACATGTCAATAGGTTAAAGTAGAGTGGCATTTACCAGAAGGGATGATTCTGCCTTTTCGAGTGCCAGAGTGGAAATGAGAGAATATATCCATGGACTTTTATGTGGGACTACCAAATACTTCTCGAGGTAACAAATAAATATGGATTATTTTTGACTGACTAAATAAATATTCACCTTTTATCTCTATTTGATATACAATGTCTTTGGATCACCTTTCTCGATTTCACCTCAAATAGATTGTCATGTTACATGGAGATCCTATTTCCATTATAACTGACCGGGATATTAGGCTCACTTCATACTTTTGGAAGGTCCTTCAGAAGTTGTTGGGAATAGAATTAAATTTCAGTACAGCTTTTCATCCTCAATCAAATGTGCAGTTAGAATGAACAATTCAGACTTTGGAGGATATGCTTCGAGTTTGTTCAATGGACTACCAGGGATGTTTGGATCACTATCTTTCTTTAGTTGAGTTTTCTTATAAAAATAGTTCTCATTCCAGTATACAGTTGTAACCTTAAGACGCATTGTATGGGAAGCGGTGTATAACTATATAATTTTTGGGATTATGTCAGGGAAATGAAGTTGATGGGACCAGAATTCATAGATGAAGTCATTGAGAAAGTGAAGATGATCCAGTAACACATGAAGATAGCTCAGAGAAGGAAGAAAATTTATATAGAAACCAGGAGTAAATACTTTTCTTTTGAGTTTGGTGATATTATTTTTCTTAAAATTTCATCATAGAAAAGTGTTATGTGTATTGGTATGAAATAAAATCTAAGTACACGATTCATTAGACCATATGAAATTCAATAGAAAGTAGCACCAGTCACCTGCCAAGTAGCTTTGACTCTGAGTTTCACTCAGGTACATTAATTTTTTCATGATTTGATTTTAATAAATTATGTGCCAGATTCATGTGATGTCTTCAGTCCAGAAGTAGTTCAGCTGGAGGAGAACCATTCTTATAAATAAAAACTAGTTTATATTTTTGATCAAATGGAACAAGTATTGTTAAATAATGTAATCCACCAGGTAATGGTTTTGTGTAGGAACCACATAGTGGAAGAATTAATATGGGAATATTAAAATGATATAAGGGAAAGGTTCCCTAACTTGTTTAATAAGAAAATAAAATTACGAGGGTGAAATTTCTTGAATGTGGGGATGATGAAACACCCCAAGGTTATAAAAAATAAATTGGAATTCATGAAACATTGTTTTATGTATATTGTTATAACTAGCCTTTAAACATAATTTTTCTATTTCTATGTTTTCAATTTCAAAAAATGGTCATCGATGGTTGTGATTAGTATGTTATTTGGAGTCTGATAAAACCAACTTGTTTTTTTGTGAATAGTAACAGAAAGTTGTGAATGTTAATTTGAATAGTAATATGACCATTATCAATAGTAAGTCATATTTTTATTTTATTTTATTATTGTTATAAGATAATGATATGTCGATTAATTTTTCACAGTGTTAAACAATGAGTTATAGATTAAAATAGTTATTTTTGAATAAATGATGATTTTATTTAGAAACTAAATTAATAATAGTTAGAAAATTATTTTGGAAAAATAGAGTTCTTTTTTTTAATTCGACATGTTTAATAATGGTTAGGGAATTTATTTTTGGATTTTTATGAAATTCATGAATTTTTTATGAATTGTGAAATGCGGTAAAATACCGTATATTCAAATTATCAATTAAATAAACTATTTTTGAGATCATGGTTGATTTAAGACCATTTTGATTGAAATCACATACACTTATTACTATTTGGTTTCACATGAATCATGAATATTTATAGTCTTGAGCAAAAATATTATACTAATGATTAAAATAATGTAAAATCCCTCCTCTCCTCCACTATAAATACCACCCCCACTTCCTTCTTCCTATAACACCTATCAAGCCTTGAACATATTCTATGTTGTGCCAAATTACATCCCTAAGGATATTACCCTTGTCCATGACCTACTGGTCACACCAAATGGCCAAAACCAAAGGCATTAAGGAGGATCTCAAGGAGAAGAGATCAAGAGGTAAAAATCATATTCCTTTTTCATGTGTTTTCTTTTCAATTCCTTTCTTTTCTTATAATCTATTCCACTACACTTATCCAAAAGGTATTAAATCTATAAAATATTATATATTATATATGTCATCATGTTCATGTAAAATATTCATCATATTTTTTCCTCTCTGATCCCTCTTATTGTAAAGATTAAAACATTGTCCGCAATGTGCCAATTTACCAAAAATCATAGACGATGTGTTTCCTATTTCTACTACTTCCATAAAATACGATCATAAAACCATTTTAATTTAGGAATATGATTTTAATATTTATGTTTTAACCTTTTTTTTGTTTTGTAATAAACTAATATGAATGAAATTAAATAATATAATGAAACAAATTCATGATTATTGAGGAACCTCCAAAAATGATATATAAACAAACATCATTAATGTTTTATCTAATGATCCATCATTATATATGATAAAAAAATTATTTATGGTACCATTATATAATATGAAAAAATATAAATTACATTTCATCCCTCTTCTATAATTTCATTTCTATACGACAAGAAAATAAAAAACAAATCGACCACGAAAATCATTTAAAGAACGCACCCAAAACAATGGAAAAAACAAAATACTAACAATTATAGGGTGAAATAATGTTATTAAATGATCATATAAGTTATTATAATGATTAATATGTTTCTGTAAGATATTAATAACATGATATTGACCATTATACAGGAGGTTTAAACAAGTTTGAAATAAGAAAAACCTGAGGTAAGGGAATTCATAACCCAATTTCCATTCATTGGGTTAACCTTATACTTCATTAATTGTGTGGTTTTAAGATCATTTATGTGATAAAGATTTTTTTATATTATGTTGCATTATGTGTATTAACAATTTATACACGTATTACATTCATTATATGGATTCTCATATCAATTATCTGTTATTTGTATCAGACTTTTCTTTTAAAATCCACTTTTAAAATTATATTTTAAAAAATTCCAAACCAATGATTTAGGAAATTATTCATTTTGCATGATTGTGTTCTGGTTCTTGGGAATTGTTTATGATGATGGGTGGGACCTATATTTCCCTCTAATTCATTTGGTATGTGTAAGTTGGAGGTAGGTCGTATGGTTACACAAAGCATAACAGCGATGGTTACACAATAAGGAAGCTGTGAGGGTAAAATAGTAATGTAGTCTTGAGGGTTACAAATTATAATGTAGATGAGATGGTTATAAGACTATGAAATTATTTAACCAAGATACATTTATGATTCTATATGTTTTGTGGAAATCTCATGTAAATATCAAGTTTCACAAAGTAAGTTTATATGGGTAACAAATATGAATTTTATTGAAATTGATTTCCTACATTACAGGTATTCATGCACTATTGTTTTATTTTATTCATTTTATATAATTTAATGAAATTTTTGTTCTCATAACAATTTTTAAATGATTTTAATAGGTTATAAGGATGTGTATGTCAAAGAAGGAAGCAAGTTAAATTTTATAAAGATTTGTCAAATAAAACATATTTTATTTAAAAATATTTATATTTTGGATGAAATAGAAACTATTTTGGTGGTATATTCTATATATGAATATAGAATTTTATTTACTTATTTTATTACAATTATCTAAAACCATAAACTCAAATTGATCTTCAATTTGAAAGGAACTGAGTTATTAACCAAAATTCAAGATTACGTATTGTAATAAAGTTAGGTCCTTAAATATAAATCCATTTGGATCAAAAAATATCAACTTGAATCAATCCAAAACTTTCCTCCCCTCATCCTGGAATTCTTAATTTGAGAATAAATCCAAACATGAACGGTTTTGTGAAAACCTTATGAGGATAATTGAATAAGAGGTAATGTTCTTCACTATGTATCTTCATTTTATATCCTTTTAACCTCATAAAATTATTTTTCAAATTATGATGATATTTTAACATTAGTATGTTAATCATAATAAGTTGTTGTTATATTAGGGGTATTACCTACAATCACACACATATCCACGAATAGGGTTACGAATTCATCATTAATGTTTTGGTCGGACTACAACCTAGTGAACCAATGTCTCTCATTTTCAATTACCACCTCTCATGGTTGAGTATTATGATTTATATAAAATATATATATAATTTATATAAAATAATTATACTTTTTCAGTATTTATATCATTAATTACTTATTATATTACATTATATAAGAGACATTATAACATTGCTCTCATTTATGGTGAACTATGGCCTCACAAAGCGACATATTTACCCTTTCACTAATGATTGACATAAAAATATATAAGGATACATTTTATATTTATATGGGATATAAATGAAATATTAATGAAATATTTATTATTATGGAATAATAATATATCATTTTCCTTTATTGATTTTCCTGTCAATGAAGGATGACAACATCATATGTGTACATGTGGACTACAGCCTTTATGAATGAACTTGATTGTCTTTTCATAACCACACCCCATGGATGATATATATAATGATATTGTGTGGTATTAATGCTATAATTATCATTCTGGAATGTTAAAATCTTACTTAACTATTTTCTATAATGATCAGTGAAAAATGGAAATTTTACTCGGACATACATACGACATACCATCTCCATGATCACAACATACTTCATTTTTTATAACCATCACTCATTATTGGTCTTGAAAGTATAATTAATGCATAAATATGATAATTAAGTCATGATTAGTATTCTAAATATTATGTAACTAAAAAATAACTGAATAAACTAGATCATTCATAATATAAAACCCATGATAAAATAATCCAATTAACTCTTGAAACAATGAAAAAAGTGAATTATTAAAAACAAATGAGTGATTAAATTTTATGAAATGATTATATATGATATTATAAATATTAATATGGTTATTTTATAATTGAATAACATGTTTAAAAACAATATAAATTATTTCATAACACATTCAACCAAATAGAATATTAAGGTAAGGTGTTTCATCTAAATTTACATTACCTTGAGACTTATTTATTATTATACACTAATTCACTTTTATGTTGTGTTTATAATTAAAATATGAAATGTAATGTCATTGTTTATTCATAATTCATTGTATTTTAAGTATTAATTTTAATTATCTCACCCAATGGGATTTCATATTAAAGAAACCATGTGTTAAAATGTATTGTGGGATCTTAATCAGTTTTGTGATTTTTAACATTCTCTTGATACAGTCACATTATTATAATTATTTTTCCCTAGACATTAATTTTATCTTAAATATACATATTACATTGTGATGGATATGTTTATTTCATTAATAGTACATTATTTTTATATAAAAAGTTTACATTGAGTATTATTTTATTAATTGGGAAAGTATTTATAAATCCATATCATTTACATAATAAGAATATATGATGATAATGTATATTGAATTATGAACTAAATTTAATATACAATATATGAGGAATGATTCATACCTATAGTGAAGATTGGGCCAGGAAATTATATATCCCCTTGATTCATCGATAGTTAGAAAAATGAAACATGTTTCTACTTGTAGTTTTTGACTCTTTGTAAGATTGATCTTGAAAATATAGGTTTTTAGGTGATTTAGACAAGATGAACAATAATTAATAATTTTATTAAACGGTAATTCATTTATCATAATAGATGAAAAATTTTATATGATATTATCAATGAGCCAATTTCATTCTTATTTATTGATTAAATGACATGTGAATTCATTTATTGACCCTTTTTATTAATTATTCCTTATCTCTTAATATAGTCATGATATTTAAATGGAATGTGTATTCAATTATTTACATTTCCATATTGATTATGCTTATTTATTCATGATTTCTTCAGCTAAAAATAACACTTAATGAATATTTGCGATCACACATATTCTCTTTCCTTTCTGAAATATATGAAGATGAATTCATGTAATGAGTTCCATGGATGATGATATTTTACTTTTTTATACATTTCTTCTTTTACCATGTAAAATTGGTCTCATATATGTAATACTATTATCCAAAAATTCAAACTATTTTTTCCTTTGGGATGAGATTATTTAAATCAATTCCAACATAATAAAGTATGGCATAGACTTCCAGTTAATGGGGTTCAGGTCTCTATATTTTTTATCTAATGATATTTAGTAGAAACATTTGGAACTAGATTTAGGAAAATAATGATTTGGGAACATAACCCTGTGATAGAATTTGAGGATAATCATTAAAGAATATTCTATTTTTTGTGATTATACATTGTGTTCTATAATGACATGAACTAATCTAGTGTATCCATTTATTTTATGATGGATCATATAATAGGATTGGGAACTATATCAATGCACATAATCTAAAGAGTAAGAACAATAGTCTCCTAATCGGTATTAAGAAAATCATTCAAATGGAACTACTCTCTCAAAAATTCTTATCTTATGAGAACATATTATCATGTGCACATTATATAGAGAGAAATAATTCTCTACGTATTTTGAATTTGGAGTGAAGCACAACAATAATAGGATGGTTTGAAAAAATATGAAAAAAATGAATGAAGAGATCTTATAACTGTTGAAAAAAACACACTAGTACTTTCTTAAAAGGAATTGGAGATTCCTAATAGTGCGGATAGAAGGTCCAATATGCTTAGGATTTCAAGTGAAAATAAGTATTCCAATGTACAATGGTTAAACTAAAATGATATGGTATACTACACAAATAAATATCTCTAGTATCAAATCAATAGTCATAAGAAGATGCTAATTGATCATGGAAATTATTATAGTACTACCAAATACGAAGAGGAATGATTAATATTATTATGTTTGGATTCAATAATTATGACATCTGATTATTTTATCTGTGATGTAATGTTTATAAGAATTATGAAATTTATAAGGATTAAAATATAGTAATTTTAGTTAATATTTTGAAATAATGTGTTTAAGAGTACCAATGACCCAGAAAGTGATTCAGTGGATATTTGAACATCCAAGAAAACACATTATTGAGGTCCCTAAATATATAAATGTTTTTGTGATAATGTTATGATTGATATATATATGGTATATTATATACTATAAACTAACATAGAAAAAATTAATGATTTGATGAAATTGAATTTTATGATACCATTTATGGAGTTTACAAAAAAAATTAGTATTTAAGGAATATATAAAATAATCTATGTTTTACATAATTAAAAAAGTAATAATGCATGTTTATAATATGGTTTTATGGTAATTCATATTATTACCATCCTTTAAGATAAGACATGATGAAGTTATTCACATTTTGGTAAGTGACGCTTAATAACTACCTTATGTTATTTTGGAAATTTATTCTAAGATCAATCTGGAAATCCAATGACCTTCTTTCTAAAGTTTTGGATAATAATTATTTGGAAAGTTTAATGATTTATAGAATGTATTTTGATCATATTTGGATGAGGTTTGAGATATTAATGTATTACTTATCCATATAATTCAACATTTCATAAGAGATGGAGTATAAATACTTCAAGGAACAAACAATAGATTAGATAGTGACTATGAAACAGAATGAATTAAAATAAGTATATCATATTATGAAAGTTCATTAAATTTAGGAAAATGGATCTTGGAATAAAAATGTTATCATATTATGTTATTCTCTGATGAACTAGATGGTTGATTAAATCATCACATATTTGTTCCTTTTATCCGCTAAACATTCTATTGGTAATTATCTTTATTATTGTCAATTACCTCAATAACTCTCTATAATTATTTACATTTTTTTTATTCCCATATCTTAACTTTTCACTGATGTTATCCTACATAGAAACAAAGATAGGTGTTATTCCATAGGATATTTTTACTTAACATTCTCCCTTATTAAGGTTATAATTTATTAAATATTTTATGATTTAGGTTTTTCAAAATAAAAATTTTGAAATTTCAAAATGATTTATTTTTAAGACAATGTTTAAATTGGTAGGACGCAATTTATTTAAGTCGAAGAGAATGTAACACCACAAAAAATAAGAAATATTTAACTTATATTCAATTGAATATGTGATAGGAAAAAAAGTGTTGAATGTAATATAAAATCCTAAAAATATTATGATATATTTAATTTTATAAATAAATTACATACATTCTATAGACTTCATTACACGTATGACTGAGTTTTACAATACAACAATATAATATTTGTATTATTATTTAATATGATAGTTATCACCTTTACAATGGAATTAAGGGTATGAATAAGATTATATTACTTATGAATATATATATTTTACACATGTTTATTAGTTATATATATTAGTAAAAAATTCATAATCATTTGAAATAAATTTTTTTTTGATAAACATTAATATTTCCTAAAATATGGTTTACTCATTCATGACACACAAAATATAAAATTAAATTTTAACACATTTATAAAATTTATTTTGAAAAATAAAATTAATTTTTTAAATCATAATATGAAATTTATTATAGGCCAGTTGCTTGGATTTTTTTTTGAAAAGTATCATTTTGGATTATAGTGAAAAAAACTAGATTTTAATTGAAAATGACATTTTCTACCGAATGATTTCTAATGGTAGACTATGTTATAAATTTTTTTTAAAGATATAATATTTATTTATATGTATATATATATATTTATCCAATTTATTTCATTTTAAACATTTTAATACTGAAAATTGATATAAAAACATTGTAAAATTTTGAAGATTTCCACTTTTAAAAACTTGTTTTCTCATTACATCTATGGGATTAATATTAAATTAAATTATGCCTTTTATGTGAGTTTAATTTGAAAAAAATGGATTCCATAGTTGGAATTTTCATAATTTAAATTACCTAAAATGTTAAAATTAATATTTTTTACCATAATGATTAGTGAAAATAGTTAAAATTAATTACACGAATTAAGGTAAAAAAGAGTTTACATAGTGGTTAAACATAGAATATAAAGTGTAAAATGACCTATAAACTTGTAAAACACCAATACTATGAAACTATTTATACCATAAATACCTTAGGATTTTATATTGTTATTTTTTGGGAAATATTTTCATGAAATTGATCTATATAATAATTTAGGTAATGAAAAAGACAAAAAGGAACCTTAGTTACTTTTAATATTTATAATACCTTCAAACTGGGAAAAACATCGGCTAGGTTATACATATCCTTTTTAAATATAAATTATTTATTTTTATCATAATAATTTATATTATTTTTTTTTGGGATGATATAATTACCTTTAAATCAAAAGAAATTCCAACATTGTAATTATTTAGGGAATAATAATATAAAATGAGTGATACTAAAAACATTAAAACTGAAGTAAATTGATTGAATTATTATATTAAATTGTTTTTAGAAGAATATAATATATTAAATATTTTGTATATTATTATATTTTAACTCCATCATTTTCATGATATTTTTTTAATTAATTTAAACTAATTATGTCGATATTGACATTAATGATATTTTAAGATAAATTAAATTTTACCAAATAACATAAAATTACTAAAAAAACATATATTATTTCATGTTATTTTTAAGTATTAATAAATTAAAATTATTTTACATTTAATCATCAATATATTATATTATAAAGACTATATTGACTGTTAAGTAGTAAAAACTAGGTTATCACAATTATTGTTAAATAGGTGTTTTTTGCATGTCACCTATACTTGTGTTAATATTAATTTTCAACACACATATGATTTTTATTTTATAAATTATATATAATATATAAACTTAGAGGGTAAAAATTTTCTATTTTTGACACTCTAATTTAGTTATAAAGGATATGTTACCTTAGTTAGAAAATGAATTAACATAATGAAAAAACCCAAATGGTAAAATAAGGAAACTCATAAGTTAAGAAAAAAATGTTTAAGACATGTTTTCAATTATATGGTGTTGGTGTGGATCTACCATATCATCGTTAAATCTAATTTAGTATCAATATTTTATGCACATGAGGAATGGGAGACCTCCCATTATTTAATACTTTTAATTATTTACATGAATACCACTCTTACTCATCTATAAAAGGTTACTCACTCCCCTCATATATTCACACCTTTAAATCCATTTTAATCAAATGGTATCTTACCAAATAAATCCCCAAATTCCTTACCTCCATCCTAGATTCATTATGTTTTTATTAATTTCAACCAAGAATGGTATTAGTTAAATCCTAAGTAGGATACCCGAAGAAGATATAATGTTCTTCAACGAGCATCTTCATTTTATTTCCTTCTCCACCTCCTTGAATTATTTTAAGACCACGGTGATATTATAAAATCAGAGTATTACATATATTTATATGTTTTTATGTTAATTTTATTTACTATATCTACAAACACATCCATCATATGTGTTTCAAAATCATCGTTACTGTGTACAACAGACTACCGTATCACAAACCAATGGCGTTCATTTTTCCCTTACCACCTATAAAGGACGAGTATTTTGTTTGATAAAAAGTATATATATGATATATGTAACATAATTACAAATTTTTATTAATTATATAATATATAACTTTTTACATTATATTCCATAGGTCACATGATAATGTTGCTTGTGTGTACGACAGATTACCTCCTCACGAAGCAATGTAATTCATCTTTCACTAACTCTTTACATGGAATGTGTTAAGGTAAATTTTTATGAGTATATATAATATAAATTGAATAATAATTAAATAATAATCATTTTATCAGGATAATATATCATTTTTGCTTATTTTTTTCTAAAAATAAGATGATATTGTCCTTTATGTTTGTGTGGTCAACCTCTATCACGAAGCGATGTGACTCTCATTTCATAACCAGACCACATGGAAGATGTATATAATTATATTATATGGTATTGATGATATTATTATTATTATTATATAAAATAAAAATATTACTTTCCTCCTTTTCATAAGGATCAGTGTAAAATGGAAATGTTACTCATGCGTAAATATGACTCACCATCTTCGTGATCGTAGTGTTCATCATTTTTCATAACCATCATTCATGATTCGATTGTGAAGTATAAATAATGTGTAAATATGAAAATTATTTCATCATCGTTATTATATTTTTAATATAACCATACAATTTGTGAAATAACCAAATCTTTCAAAATAAACATTAATGAGAAAATAAGGAAATTAACACTCGAAAGAATGAAAATAATAAAAGATTATTAACTAATGGGTAATGAGATATTACAAAATGGTCATATATGATATGATAAATATTAATATATTTTTTGAATTGGTTAATAACATTTTTACAAAACTATACTTGAGGTTAAAGCACATTTAACCAAAATGGATCATAAGGTAGAAGATTTCATCTCAATTTATATTCCATTTATATTTATTTATCATTATGGAACAATTTGCTTTTATGTGGTGTGTATATTTCCTTTTTACATGTAATATCCCAATTCATTAATAATTATTGGTATTTTATGATTCAATTTGAATTATCTCACCCATGTGGATTTGACTTGGAATTTACCAAGTGGTAAAATTTATTGTGAAATATCCTTTCTTTTGTGATTGCAAACATTATTTTTTAACAATCACTATAATTTAATCATTTATTAATGAAAATTATATTTCTATTAAATATCCATATTGTTTTTTGAGGGATATATTTATACCCTATACCATATTCCATTTTAAAAATGGGGTTCAATTCAAAATTTATTTGATTAACCAGGAAAATACCATTGAATCTATATATTTTAATCAATATAGAAATTTTATAGTAAAGATTATTTATTTATGAGTTAAATCAATTTTTTCGATATATGAGGAATTATTTAGACCTACATTGACAAGTGGGGCATGCCATTATACATACCATTCAATGTAACGGCATGTATCAAGACACAAATTATTTTAAAAAGTTAAACATGTTTCTAAATAAAGTTTTAAATTATTTGGATGATATACCTTGATAGTATAGGTTTTCATATAGCTTAGACATGACGTCTAATAATTAAGAATTTATTTAAATGATAATTGTTTCAATATTGTCCATGATATTTTCATTATGATATTATATGTGGATGAATTTCATTCTCATTTATTGATTAAATAGAATGTGTTTTTAGTTATTAACCTTTCCATATTGATTTTACCATATCTATTCATAGAGTCATGTTATTTAAATGGAATGTCTGTTCAGTTATTTAACATTACATATTGATTATAATTATTAATTCTTGATTTATTCCAATGTACGTAACCCTTACTAAGAATTTTTTATTACACTTATTTTATTTCCCTTCCCTAGTATATGAAGACGAATTCGTGGGATGTGTTTCAAGGATACTGCAATTTTACTTTTGTTATGATTCATTTTCTTTTCCAAAAGAAAAATACCAATCATGTATGGGTCTTGTTTTCTAAATCTATTAAACTAGTTCATCCTTTTGGATTTGAGTCTGGTATCTATACTAATGTAATAATGTAAGTCACTAGCTTCTAGAAACTGGGGTCATGTTTGTTACGCTCAAATTTTGAGACCTCTATTCACAGGGAGTCGAGAATCTATAACTTCCAAGAGGCTCTCTAAGTGATGATTCATGTATACAATAACTGTTATTCTCTCCCTAATCATTTTTATTAATATATTACATATAAGTATTATGAAATTTAATTTATCACATCTATAAAATGTTTCAAAAATCATTAATCTTCCATAATATAGATATTTTCACTATATTATACGTGTTTTTACTCATTCAATCAATGTATCATGTTCCTATCTTATTCTGTTCTACCACCCATATCAACAATGTTATCATGATTATATCATTAATTATTATGTAAAAATAAATAATAGTAATATTTTATATTAATGATGAATTTATAATTTTTCAGTAATTATATAATGGAAATATATATTTTTATTCATTATTGAAAATGAATTCATTTTATTGAATGAAATTCCTCCTTACAAGTTATCTCAATGAATTACAAAAAAGTAACATTTTAATTTATAAATATCTTAAACAAATATATTTTAAATTCATTTCCATTATGAATTTTATTAAAACACGATAAAGGAAAAGCAACTAGAATATTCATAATGATGTTTTGTAGAATAAGATTGTCCATTACGATCCAAATATTAATTTAATCATTTTATGCTTAATAAATGTAAAATAATAAAGTATGAATGGATTATATAATGTAATATATATATATATATATATTCTTCATATATTTTTGAATAATAAACCTAAATTTCTTATACACAGGGATACATCATGTCTGACTAGGTGGAAATACAATGTAAAATATTTTCATCTCAATTTTCTTTCTTTATGCCATGTTCATGTTATCCACCAATTTTAATTTACATGGTTTATATTATAACTATTTGAAAAAATATTTCAATATAATCCTCTTATTCATGGTATTACAATGTTCATTTCTTTATCTATGTTTTCTGGTTTTGAGTAAATATCTACAAATTTCACAAAGGGTTTTTTGAACTAAATTCCTTCATTACAGTTGTAATAATTTTGCAACACTCTCCACAAGCTCAAATTGCCAACGTATCCACTATAGTTTCCCATATAAATTTTCCTTTATATGAATAATTATGTTTTTAATTTAATTTAATTAAATATGTTTTCCATGTATTACATTAAAATATATATAATACTAACAATTTAATGGTTTTGTTGAATCATTTTCAATCTTAGTGTGTTATAATATTTATCCTATAACTATTTTTTTATTTTTTTATATTATAAAATCACTATATATGATATGATATTTTATCCTTATCACAAAAAAATTACATCTTGAGGTAATTATTTTCCTTTTATAGATTTTATTCTTCATAAAAGATTTTGTTCTAAATAATAATTCACATCCACTCTATTAGCTAGTTCTCCTCTATGTGAATATTCATTCTAAAAAATAGGTTTCTATTTGTTTTACTATTAAAAACAAGTTTTGTTTATATTTTATACTCTTAATATTTTACATTATCTTATTTCAAAAGGAAATTTTATAACCTTTTATCGATGTGGATTTTATTTAAAATTTCCAAAAAAAGAATAAAAATTAGGTCTTATTAATTTTTAATATTTCAAATCATTCACTCTAAATTTCATTAATAAAATTTTAATAATGTTCATGGTTATATTTTTGGGGATTCTTATAAAATAATATTTTAAAAATTTTACTTATTACTTTCTCAATAAGGATTTATGAATGCGACTTGTAAATTATTATTTTCATAAAAATTTCAAAAATGTTTTATGAAAACTATTATTATGATTAAACATTTATTTTACTAAATATATTGATATTATAAATATTTTATGGATAATTTTCATTATCGTCATATAATTTATCTTATGATATATCTATTTTGAGTTGTTTAATTTTTTTTATCAACTAATAAAATTGTTGATGTCTTTTGATGTGATACCATTTTAAAATATTATATTACCATTATATTTCCATTAGTTTTTCATGGTATTATTTATTATTTGGTTTATGTGGAATGAATATGTATGGTATATCAATATTGTTTGGTTGGGTCAAAATAGACCTCCAAATCATTAAGTAATATTTTCATCTCTTGATAGAATTATGTGATGTTTTTTGTGATGATTTATTCATTATGCAATGCATATAGAAACATCATCCGCTATTTATGGGATATTGGAAGTGGTATTGAACTACTAGGTTATGATGGAATTGGTAGCTAACCATGGTATATGTTAAGATATCTTATTCTTATAGTCATTTTTAATTTATTTTTATTTTCACCTGCATATGTTATGTTCTAGGGATTATGATTATTGTCGCATCTCTCTATAGTATTAATAAATGACGTATGCATGAAACATTGAGGTTATATTTCCTTATAACTATTATGATTATATGTTATTTTTTATTATACATTTATCCATAGTAAATTTTAACTTATATAGTTATTATCCTAAACATTATGACTATATGATCTATTTTTTATATACTAAGAATTTTAGCTCACTTATTCTTATGTTGAAAATTTAATTAGGAAATTGTATACATGGTTATGAATGAAGGATATCATATTTGGTGATGTTTTGGGGAATATTGGAGAAATAATGTGATATAAGACATTTATATAACTAATATCTATAGAGACAAAAACATTATTTTCTAGGATTGAGAATTTTTTTGTGAGATATAATGTTTAAATTAAGGAATTGAAGTATAATTTAATCTTGTTATGATCTATTCATCTCAAAAGGCCCAATCATTCGATTCTAAATCATGTGTAAATCAAAACCCAATTTATTAAAATATGTACGAATACATAGAGTCTAATTCCCATATATAAATAGAAAGGATAAAGTCACAATCATCCTCTCTTCATTTCATCTTTCCATCACTTGAAAAATACCCTTAATCCATGATTATTCCACTATGATCTGGTGGAATATTCATCTAATTCATAACTAAAATACATTAAAAATAAAGCATCATAAAAGAATAAGAAATAATGGATGATCATGACATTGTTCTTATAAAACACTATAAAATATAATCTAAAACAACCCCTGTCAAGGGGGGATCTAATGGATGATTAATCCGTGGAGGAATCACTTAAATGTATCTCACCTAACCCCTTTTCGCAGAAAATTAGTGATATTGGATTCCCTTGAATAGATAGGTTTTCCATTCAGGATAAAATTATTTATGGAACATTACCCTAGATATAAGGATGTAGTTCCCGACTATAGTTCTTGTTTTATTATGACCAAATGGTTCAAGGAACAACGCCCCCATATAAGATAAAAATAAGGAAACAAAATTGGGTGATTCTTGTTATAACCCCCCATTGGTTGTGGAATAAAACATCCCCAATGATCTCCATTTACATTATAATCCCCCTAACGATGTAATGACACTTTAGACTCTAGAATAAATTATTATATGTCCATTTTCTATGACACAACATCGTTAAAATTTTGTGATCCAAAATTATGAAAAAACAAAAATACCCTTACATGTCTTTAAAATAACATTGTTCAATGACTCTGTGTTGTAAGGAAAGGGACCTTATTATTCCATTCAATAATTTCCACTGGTTTGGCATGTTCTTAAACATGAAACCAAATATTTATCACAATAGCAAGTCAACTTCTCCAAAATTTATCCACACTTGAAGACACCTCCTAGAGGTTCCACATCACTTGTAATCCCTATCAATGTCCTAAATCACATACCACCCATCCTCTATGGCTCAAAATTACAAATTATCTTAAATATACCAATATGTAATCACACATGTAAATAAAAAACTATAAGAACTTGGCCTATCATATATGATATAATGTGGAAAAATATTCTAGCTCCATCTTATTAACTAGTACTAAATACCATTCCAAAAACAAAAATATGCACTATGTAGAATGAAACTCCATTTACCACATAACAAACTAGAATATGTAATTTTCATTTATAAATCTATATTTTTTTTCTCAAATTCATATTTCATACATGATAAGATGTACCCAATTTTATTTCCACATCACTTCATCAAATTATGAATGAAAACATCACTTTAACATCCCATAGTTATCTCCACCAAAACACACCCCCTATCACTCTAGAACACCATCACATCGTTTAATCATTATCTATTAACTCCTGATAACATCATGTAAACTCCCAAACTCCCACATTGAAGTCCAACCCAACACTCAGTCTAAATTGAATGACAAAATCTTTTATTTAGAAAAATTGACCATCATATATCCTTTCTTACCATGGACAAAGCGAAGTCCCTCTCAGGATAATCATTGAATTCTACATTAGTGATCCTCTCATGGTAATGACTCATCCTGAAAACCATATCTAAACTCCATTTATATTATCTATTGAGAAACCATATATAATTGTTCTGTCTAAACATTGGTATAATAGAAGTATATCAACAACCAACACACCAATTTCACCACCGCCATGACCCTTCGAAATCAATGTCCATTCACCCATGACTGATGAGATTCCCCCAATAGAAGAATCCATATCATTACACAATTTATAAACTATTACAAGTCTCAAAAAATGCATGCTTATTATATTAGAAATTATATTAATTTGACATAAATTGCCTTATTATACCTAATAACCAACCAGAATCTCTATTAACAACTAATTCTAGATATACTTAACATCGCATCCCTATAGTTGAACAAATACATCTGGAAATGAGTTTCATAATAACAAATAGTCTTCCCTTAATTTAAATTCCATGAAATGACCTAGATAATTCATAATATTCCTCATATTCCCTTCCCCCTAATATTTGATCATATCGTCCCAAAAAACCCCATGAGGCTTTATTCTTAGTCTTACAACACCATGGTGATTGAACTCATTAGTGTGAGTCCACATAGATGGTCCCTCTACATTATATAAAACCTTTATATATTAGGAATAAAGTGATCAATTTCATTACATGTTATAATTATTACACTTATATCCATAGTGAAGTTTTTCTATTTTTTCTATATTATTATTTCTTCACTAATTTCTTATCTCACTACAGATGTGACACCCTAAGTCACCCATAAAAACCACAATCCATGTATCCCTACTGTGTTTCATTATTCCCCCATATCCCACTACCCACACTCAACAAAATCATAACTAAATTTTAATTAGGTATACACTCCCACATTATTAGATAATGCAACCAAAATCATGCATTCATGAATAAAACCTCATAAAACATGGGAACACTCATGTAACAGTTATTCAAATATATCTAACTTGTTAATAAACTATAATTCATCCCCTATCAATTATATCTTTCAAAAAAACACCTATAACCTATTCAAATCCCTAAGACACGATCACTATCCAATTGGGATTTTTTCCCAAGCCACATGATTTTACCCATGACCTACCAATCCTAGATAAAACGATCTAGGGTCACTTCTCACTATTCTATAAAAAACACACCCAAAACGAAATATGTTAGGAATAAAACTTATCATGGCTTCATTATATAACCAAAAAACCATATGTTCTATAAGGTAATTACATCCTAAGAAACCAAGGAACACCACATGAAATTATTCTAACCTATCAAGGGTACAAATCTCATCAAGGAAATTTATTAAGAATCCAAACTATCTCTTAGGCATACCCTGCATATACAAAATCATCACCAAAGTGTCCAAGGTTAAACTATCTGTCCAGGGTATCTGTCACAAACCAGCCCAAGTCGACCCTGAACCGGTCACCCGAGCCAGACCGCGACAAGTCCCGAGGGGCGTTCCCGATCCCCCCGGGATGGTAACAAGTGCCGGACATTGAAATTTTAATCGTTGGGAATGATTTCAGCCCAAAAAAATACAGGATCAAAAGAAATAACATAAACTAAACTAAAAAAACAAAAAATAATGACAGAAACAAAACTACACCACAAACATACCTCCACGTGACCTCGCGGGTCACCACCCAACTAAAAACCAACGTCGCTCCATCACTGAGTGACTCAAGCCAGGAAAACTTGAACACAAGTAACCTGCAACTGAAATGGTAAAAGAAAGGCATGACCACAAAAAAGTACTCAGTAGGTGAGACCAACAAAAAATCCCAAAGCACTGCCAGTAAATAAAGAATCTACATATTCAATGTTTGAACTACAATGTATAAAAGTAAGCTCTCATAATGTTTCACTTGAAAATCAAAACATGAGTCATTTCTCTTATTCTTTTTCAAAAGTTGGATTCCTTTCATTAGTTATAAAATCATTCTAAAAAGGAATGAAGTGTTACGTTTTCAAATCTTACACAAAGAGAAAAACAGTATTTTCATTTGAAAACCATTTTCCCAAAATCTTACAGTATAACCTGTGAAGGATGACTAAAGGTAAACAAGCAAGGAAAACAAGTGAAAATAAAGGTAAACTAGAAGTTATAAACAATAACCATGGGCGATCCTAAACATCCCTAGAAAACCCCTGTACGTACTCGGGTTCAGACTACCTGCCGACATAGTACTCCACAATCAATAACCAACTGGCCGTCCTAACAGCCAACCAGTGGCACACCCCACAAGGCCTACCTACCAAGGGGGACTAACCTGTCTAATCGGGGTTTGCCAGCAACCGTCACTCAATTCTCTAAATGACGCCCAGGAATGCACGATGGTTTTTAATAATACTGTGTAAGTGGGAGGCACTCGCACGTGTGACTCATCTCACCGCACTTTTCAACACCTTACACGGACACCTCTACATGACAATCCTTGAAGGGAAGTCCCCCTGTAGAGATGCCCCATAAGTATGTATATATATTGGTAGTCAATTCACAATCAATAAAGTGCCAACCGGGCCGCCACATCATTCACATTTTAACCATTTAATACCAAAGCATTTTCCAAAGGATATGACACAAGCCATTACATTGAAAACTAGAAACACACATAGAACTTTAATTAAGAAACTCAAATCAGCATATTAAACCCGAAATACTTTAGTATCACAGGTAAAATCATTTTCCAATGTCCAAACGCACCCCACTTTTATCAGGAGCCAAATGGGCCTTTAATCACTTTTTGAAGGAACGCTATTTCTCAAATAAAATCCAAACTTTTATTCATGTGACAAAGGAATTTTTTTTAAACAACCAATAACCACACTTAATGTTTCCAAAATCAAGTTTAAAGGTCATACGAGCATTTACTCTAATTAAAGTTCTAATAAAACACCATTTTCCATAAAAAATACACCTTCCATTTTACACACCCCAAACCCATTTCAAAACACAATTCAACCTGACTTTCACATTTCATAAAGAACCCATTTAGCAATATCACTAGTAAAGCACACAATTAAAACCAAGAAAAGAAAAAAAATACTTCCAGTGAAATGCTAGAAATAAACAGAGTAGATCACCACACTATGAATAACTACTTAATAATACTTTTAAATTTACTGAAATTCAATAAAGAGACAAGGAATAAATAAATTCTAAATTTAAAGGCGAGTGCAATGGGAGACCTAATTTGAATTGCAGCTTGTTTGTGATGATGCGGCATGTCTCACAATTGCGCATAAGAAAATGCAAGCGTGAAAATTCCAATAACGCGAAAATACCTCGTGACACGCTGCAACAAAAGTAAAATGACTAAAACATGTAAACACTGATTCATAATAGTCCAAAAGAATGAGAACGTAAAGAGACAATGTGTGTATATATATATATGTATATATATAAACATTGATATAAAATAATTTAGGTAAGAAACAAAACAAACCTCACCTCGATTCGCAACTGAACCCGACGACGCAACACACCTCGCGTGGCGCGTACGCGCTTGCAAGCCGAAAACCTCTGCATGCAGAATTATTCTACCAATGTGCTGCAACAACACCAAGCAACTAAAACAGCCAACCACTAATATAAAAATATCACAAATAACAAAAATACACAAAAACTACCTCGGTGCAGAGATGCGCTCAACCCACAGGGTCGCGCAATAGTCAGAATAAGAAGCAAACTCAGGCAGAGAGATTGTCGGGGGTCGCGCCCCAGTCAAAGGTGTAGCGCGCACTGGCAGGGAGACTGCTGGAGGTCGCGCGCCGACCGTCAAATGCTCCACAAGCTGGTGCAAGGAGACAATGGCTGGTCGGGCCGCAGAAGGTCATCAGGATGCACGAACGGGTGGCCGGAGAGGTGCATGCCGAAGGCAGCTCGCCAGAGCTTGGTCGGAGGTCGCCGGAGGGAGTCAGAAGCCGCTGGCCGGCGGCGGGGCTCGCCGAAAAATGGCTGGAGGCCGCCGGAATCGGGAAGGGCGCCGGAGGTCGGGAGGCCGGCGGGAAGGCGGGGTCGGCATTGCGGCCGGACTGAATCGGGTGAGGGAGCAGGGGGTCGCGCTAAGAGGGCGGGGAGCGGCGGATGCGGGACGCCGGCGAGGTGGCAGGTCGGCGGCTGGAGGGGAAAAACAGGATGAAGGCCGGGTCGAGGGTACAACAAGGTGATGTAGGGGCGGCCGCCGGACGCTGGAGCGATGCGGGAGGGGCGATTGGGAGTGGGGTCGGCAATGGAGGCAGCCGGGGCGACGCGAAGAGGTCGGCAGCGGCGAGGCAGGCGTCGGAGGGAAGAACGGGACCGGGAGCCGGGGCGCTAGAGGTCGGGAGGCCGACGGGCAGGCGCGGTGACGGGAAGCGGGGGTCGGGGATGGCAGTTTTGCGTAGGGCCGGGATGGAGGCGGCGGTTGAAGGAGGGGGTGCGGTGGATGGACTAGCGGAGGAGGCAGGGGAAAGGAGGGCCGACGAGGTGGAGGCCGGCGAGACGATGGTCAGCGAGGCGTAGGCCGGCAAAGCGGAGGCCGGGCGCCAGCTGCGGGAGTGGGGGAGCGCGCAGGACTCGCGCAGAGGGAGTGGGAGAAGGGAGAGAGGAGAGAAGGGGGGGGGGGGGGCTGCGGGAGAGGGGGAGATTAGGGTTAGGGGGTATAATATATATATATATATGACAATAATAATATTAATAATAATAATAATAAATACCATAATAATAATAATAATAATAATAAAATGATAGAATAAGTAAATAAATAAAATCAAACTTAATAAAATTAACAAAACATTATAATAATAATAATAATAATATTAGTAAAAGACTAGATAAAAGAATAAAAACAACTCATAATAATAATAAAACATTATAAAAATAGTAAAACTTTATAATAATAATAATAATAATAATAATATCGTAACTATAATAATAATAATACTTTAATGATCCTAATAATGAAAATAATAATAATATTTATAACAATCTAATACTAATATTTATATTAATGTCAACATAAGAATTTTAATATTTTAAACATCGGGTGAACACACGGTCACCCGGGCCGAACACACGTTCACTGCTAACGATGCAGTGACTACGCACCGGCGCAAAACCCATGAACACAATCAAACTTTGAAAATTTTAAACCGGGACCAAGAAAAGAGTAAAATAAGGGCATCTACAGTCGGGGTGTGATAGTATCCATTGTGAAATTATACATGAAGACAACATAATCATAATCATATGATGTCTCATGAAAAGTTACATGCATATTTTCATTATAATATATGTGGTTATTATGAGCAGACTGCGACAATAAAATGTATCGTAAAATTCAATATATGTTTTATGACACTTTAAAAAAATGAACCCTCTATAATAAAAACTAATAAATTACACACAAGAACACAAATGATATGTTAATCATACATTCTATGTGTTATGAATTCATAGATTCTTCATAAAACTCCTTGTATGGGAAAACACCATAATTGATGATCTCAATTGAAAACATTATATTTCATTAAATAGCTCTACTATATTAGTAAAACCCAAAAATCACAATCATATGACCCTGGATTCTAGTTCTTCCCACATACTAGGTCTTAATTATTCACCATCTTGAGGTCCATAATAAGCTCCAACACATTCCTATCTCCGGATTCCATATCCCATAATAGTAATATAAATAAATAAATATCAAATTACCATTTTATAACCCATAGTAGAAATATCTTAATTGAAAAATGATTTGGGGGCTCCATAAGACACCATGAATGGATCTTTTTATTCCATATAATTTGAAAAAAATCATAAGAGTCTATAATAATTATTGGGTTAAATATAATCTCTATATCACAACCGGTGATAATAATAAATATTGTAACATAATACACAATATATAATCAATGTATGAAACTATGAAATTATAATCTAATAAACCAAATACAAAATAAACATACACCCATTTTATAACAAATGAATAATGTAATTATATTTTTATGTATATCAATACATCACCCACCATACTGATCACTTGTGAAAAATAATAAAAAGAAAATATTTATAAGGATTCTCTAATATAACCTTTAGAGTCAGCACTACCAGTATCTAATTATTTTTTTATACTCCAGCCTAACCAACTGTAAATCCTATGATTAGCCACATGTAGTAGATAATTGGGTTGCTTGCGCACATAGGTGACTATTCAAGGAGTCAGAAATATATCTCAATATGGTCTCACTACGTTCCCTAACATAGACTATCATATAAACATGTATGTATAGGGAAAAATAAATAATAAGAATATTTGAAATATAAGAATACACATTGGTTCATCATGTGCTAACCTGACCACCACAATAAACAACCATTTATAGTATTATCACCACTGAAGAGTCATGGTTGATTTAGTATTAGGTCATTTTAATCCCATTATAGGGGAAGAAAGATAATGTCAAACCCCATGACCATAAAAATAAAATTATGTGAAAGTTATAAATTAATCAACACCCAAATATATTGAGTAATTGGGGATCATTTTTCATTTATCCATGAGAAAAATTAAAATAACTCAATATAACCAGAAAAATATGTCATTAGTGGATCATGATGAGGTTAATAATGGATCCAACCTCTATAATTATTCAAATTATCCCACATGGGGTGTGGTTTCATGGGTAAAAAAATAGTATAAATAAATATTACGAAGGAAAAAATTTAGGTATCCTTCCTCATGGGGAATGATACCAAAACATTTTTCAAGTATACTGGATAATAAAATATAATGAACAAGAATATTGGTGATGGAAAGAATAGATCAATCATATTACATATACGAAACCATATAGTCAGCAAGTAGGTCCATGGCTAATTATATATACATTAAATAAATTAAATAGATATATATCGTGTTGAAAACCTATCACATAAGAAAAACCAAACCAATATGATATTGATACTATGGATAATAATGGAGAGATTATGAATATATTGATGAGTAATTTTTTTTGAAATGCTCTTACATGAACCGAACCACATCAATATATGATGGGTCTCATTTCCAATACTATGTAATCCATGATGTACAACCCAAAAATAACATCTAAAACATAGAAAGAAGAAACGATGGTATGTGCGGTACTATAGCAAGATTCCTAGGTCTATAACCTTATACTCATCAATAAATTTACTAACCTGGTCTGGGAACACCACTAGAAAACACACAACTATATTCTCCACAACTATAGTCTTCAGATATATAGAGTTCCATGCCCAATAATTCATATAGGAAAACACATAATCAACCAAATAAGCCATGATATGAAATCATAATATTTTATTCTTAAAAGAACCATTCATGGATAAAACAATAACACACATTCATCCTATATTATTCATGCCACAACCATACAATACTATCTAACCCTATAGTCAAATTTTTCCAACCATTTTACAAAGAATGTATAGAACCTTCCCTTGGAGTCACAGTCCTGTTCCAATTATATATGTCCCCATATAGTGATCACAAGTGAACCATAATTATGAAACTCTTATAGACACACTAAAAAAATCTAAAAACTCTTATAGACACACTAAAAATAAATATTCCATCACACCCATTTAATTCAGAAAAAACAACTCCCTACCACTGGGGGTTATTCCCAACCATATATGGGATAAATGACCATCTCATCCATCATCATAGGCTAAATCCCACTATAATCACCATACCGGACTAAGAAAACCAACCTAGTATTTTTCAAAATCCATCATGGTCTTTAATAAATATCTCTAGGATCTAACATACTCAATAATAATCCTCTACGCTAAGTAAATAATTCACTGTGTGATTACAATTCAATCAAAATAAATTATATAACTTTACCCAATCCTAGGTCGATCTCAGATATTTAATTATTTAAATAGGTCATTCTTTGTCATTTTCTAATTTATCCAAACCTAAACACCCTATATAGAAAGGAAAAATAACACATAATCACACTTTTATTATTATTTCATTATCAAATAGAGTAATGAAACATGAAGAACACCTTTGCATAGGTCTGAAATAGTGTGGGACCAAGGTGTCTACCCTCACTAGATTAGCCATCTCCAGAGTGAGAGATCCGAAACTAGACGAATAAAAAATGTGATCACATTGAGTTTCAATCCTTATGCTATGCTCACCAAACACCATCAAAGACTACTGAATCATCACCATGAATTTGATCCCCTATCTCAATTCATAACACTTATCCAATTACTTATAAATGATTATAATTAATTTTATAATTCATCACTATGAGGAATAATCATAAAAAATATCACTAAGTGTCCCCATGGATAAAACCTTAGTCAATGGCACAATAACAATATATGGAAAGACAATGACACTTTTATGAGAGTAATCCACGTCATTCGATACTTAAAAGATTTGAAATCCAAATTCAATTTTATAAAACCCAAAAGAAAATTCACTAGGTGACTCAACACAATCAATAGAGAGTATCTCATTATATTCATCCACCCTCAAAATTCTTTTTTCGGCACATTAAAAATCCAATTGATACATAAAAATTCAACTAGGATTGGGTGGAATCATCATCCAAGCCTTGACTCTAAAAAATATTTACCAGGGAATAATTAGGGAGAAGAATAAATAAAGGAGTAGGTAGATAAAGAACATTTAAAATTAATTGAAACATCTTCACAACCATACTCTAGGAAGAGGAATCCAATATAGGAAGAAGGAGGGTATGAATTTTCTAAATGGACCTCATTCAAGAACCATTTCCATAAAATTCGTGAGAGGGGTTGAAAGATAATGGATGAGTATACCCTTGATAAAAAACAATAAAATGACATGTAACAATATAAATATTAGTATCCTAATTCAAATACCTTGGATCTAGTCATGTTTATCATATTATGGTGATTAATATTGTTCTTCATTCTCTTGTTGGAAGAGGGAGTGTTTAGTGTTAAATTGTTTATCTCTAAATGAATCTATTGCCTTAGAAATATGACTATCCACTTCCTTAAACTGGTCATATAATTTTTGATGCATTATAAATAAATGTGTACACTATGAAATATATTTTGGATTAGTGAATGGTGAGAGATAGAAAACATGAAACAATGAAAATATTGAAAAGCTAATTAAAATTAAAAAATATTATGAATGAGACCCATGGATCCTTCTAAATAGTTCCAAATTGATTAGAGATTTTAATGGGGACCTCAATAAATAAAAATTAGTATTCATGGAATATATTATAGTGGTTGATGTGGGTATTATTCCAATAAACTTCACTAGTCTCTCACTGTCCTATTACCCTTATTTATTATTTTTTATATATTTAATCACATAAGATATAGAAAGGGTTTTTCAATGAATCAATAAAAATTATAATAATAATGAATGTTATGGTCACAAACCAACACACCATGGCCTATCTTAGGTAGACTGTTAGCCAAGGGTGACACACCATGAATGCATCCTCTTGGATTTTGGGATGACAACAAACACTAAGTAGGCTTATCATTGAAATGGGAGGGATTACCCTAAAGTACATGTATCCATGTACACAACCAGCACCATGAAATAAGAGAGGTATTTAGAAAAAAATAGGCATATATTGAGTATAGACAATGAATGAAACAACCTCTAGGAAATTATTATCATAGTGAAACATGTATACAAGATTTTTAAGGGGTAGGGATACACAAGTCACCTAAAATCAGATCCCAACTCGAGAACAACTACAAAAAGGGAAAACTAAAGAGGTCCTTTCTGACAATCATGGTGTCTAACCGTTGAACCTGATCAACACCTCCAATACTTCTATGCTTCCTAAATACTGGGTCTACCAAAGCCACTGATGATATTTATATCAACTACATAATACACAACATGTATGAGAATAGTACATGCATGGGTAAATATATACATACCTAGTAGGATACACAAAAAATCTGGAGGAATGTAATAAAAATACCATTATCCAGTTCAAACCATAAATAAAGATATGGAATAATCATAAAATATGTAATCTTCACAATGATATCCATGTTAATAGGGAAAGGTGGTCTCTATCTTCACAGTCTACTAAGAAGAGAGAGTATCCCCACAGCTCCAAAGGTCCCATAACTAATTCCAAAACCCTTGGATAACCTTATAATAAATAGAGTTAAAGTACCACTCATCACTGTAGCATTTCAAAACTATGGGTGAAATATCTCATGCCCATGAGTCTCATATAGAATCTCTTGAATGGGTCCGGAGGACCTAAACCATGCCACTATGTGTCAATACTGGGGGAGAATGGCTCCAATAAAGGACCTAGATGCTACTAGACCACAAAGTTGGGGAGTACACTCTATTTATATAGTAATCCTACCCTCTTTAATGGGGAGTGTTGGGATTTCCATCTCTAACAATATAAAGGATATGGGGGGACCTCTACCTATATAGATAAGGTAGTACATTCCCTTGTAACACTCTAATGATCACACTCAAACACTTCCATCAGTTATGTGTTTCTAAGAAAGAATACTTCCTACATATCCTCTCATCATATCTATGATGTAAAAATGAAGTCCACCACCACATACCCTTTAAAATACTACTTAGGATAAGATAACTATGGGCCCAAATATGATACCTAATGAAGGAGACACTCATGGTAGAGGGTTCTAAGGGGATTATACTGAATATCTTAATAGGGTACACACTGTGTCTCATGATGTTGATTCCTAGTCATGTCCACTCACTGTAATCGACATGTATAAAAAGAACACATTGTTTGAATTGGCCCTAAAACCTATAAATTCCCCCTATAGACAAGGAATGGCTAGCCATGTTACTCTACATGATGTGAATATGGGGTTACATTTTGCGTATGTTCACCCTAGGTCCTATGTGGGTATACACAGTACATGGCCAGGCTATCCATGTACATCCACACATCATGACCCTTAGGGTTTATGATGTGTATACTTTAATGAGGTCTATGGATTGTATCATTGACTAATGGATTCAGTGCCTGGGTAGGGACACATGAAATTCTGAAGTAGCCATATGGAATATGATATTAAACTCACCGAAAATCCTATCCTCCATGAGAAACTATAATACCTGACATTTGTTCCTCCATTTTATAAGGTGTGTATTGGAGGATTTCATATAATGTGAATCAATTATTTACAAGTATTATAGATCCACCATTACCACACCTTCTACCATTGATTGACCTGCAAAAAATGGATAAATGTAAAGGATGTATCCTTCAACCTTCATTTCCTAGACTCTAGTGTCTGAAAAATAAAATATGGGTTACTCAAATAGCAAGTTCCACGCCACTAGCCGACATCAAGATGCACAATCCAAGATCAATTGTATCCAAAAACCCATCTTGATATATCCACAAATAAACTTTACAAACATTGTTCCCATAGCCACTATGAATCCAGGGTATGATAGTGATAGGATTTGACCTGCCAATGTTAAATAGCCAAACCTATTGGCCAATGGTGAAGAATAAAAAGAACATTGGGGGTTAATGGAACAAGATAAAGTTAAGAACACCACTAGATTATGTGATCCCATAAGGGACCATAAATTATAGAAACCAAGTGTGAATTCATATTCAAAAAACATTCTCAAAAATAGATTAAAAAATACTGAAAAAAATTGGAACTTGTGATTAATATGAAATAAAATATGCAGTGCATGATTAACAATTAAATAAAGGGTAGAAAATAAAAAAGAGACCCATGTGAAGAACATACCGATTATCATTTAATAACACATTTACTAGTGATGAATGGAAATATCCTTCTTCTTTCATCATCATTCTCATAATTCTATTTGATCATTTTCTTCAATCCACATTCTTGAATTTCCAATTCCTTCAAATCTCTCCTCACACTCTATAATATCCCAAGGTTATGTGTATATAAATTTATATTATCCATAATTAATTTTTAGAGAGATAATTATATTTATCTCAATTAAATAAAATATATAAATACATTACATAATTTAATTTTCATACCCTCCAACAGTCACCTTTAACCTAAATCCTAAAGTTGACCATCTTTATTTCACGCCTAGGGTAAATTTATATTCCAAAAATAAACATGATATTAAATTCACCATCTAAGGTCCCAATCAAGGGTAAAACCATTTATTCCAAAACTATGAATCTTACTATTTAAATATCAATTAATATTCTTAATATATTAATTCTAGGTACATATGAAGCACAAACACAATAGTGAATTTGAGGAAAAATACAATGATATACATAAAAATAAACAAATGATAAAAACATAGAGACTATATTGACTACACACTTCCCATTTTCAAAGATTGTATCCCTAAATAGTATAATCTTCACAAAAGGATGGGGGTAATAAGTCTCCATAAGATTCCTAGCTTCATAGCATCTCTCATACACAATCCCATGTATCCATAGAACTTGAATTAGATGAATGGTTATTCATGAAATTTTCCTCTCTTATCAGTCATCGATAACCACTAATTATCCTATGATGGGGGATCCATCCTCAATATCCATCTTTCTCCAGTCAATAATGTGTTTTATATCATGCATGCATCTCCTCATATATGGTAGATAGAATATTTAGTGAACTCAATATATATATAGGTGTAGTGACATGTGGTATGAAACCTCTCCAACACTCCATATGACATAGAGAAACCCGATAAATGATAAGGATAAATTTACTCCATGGCCAACCCTCTATTGTCCTGACAGTGGGTCGACTCTTAGGAAAACCTGGTCTCACCACGTGATCTTCAAATTCTTATAATGCCTTTATGCATATAATTTATGATGGATCTAGTATATCCTCATGTGATCATTGATCACATGAACCTTCTCAGGAACTACTTACACCTCTCCATCCCTATAAAGAGATAACCCACCAATATCAGTCCAACGCATGGTTGACCTGAAGGGTACTCCGTATAGTGATTCTAAAGGTGTTATACTAATAGTAGAGTGATATATTTTATTATAGGAAATTTAAAAACATGTTCTATGATCTACTTAGATATAGATAGTGTACAATTCATAAGATCTAAACATATTCTCCAAAACATAGATAGTCCACTCAGTTTAGACAGTGTTCTGGTAGTGAAATGTTGTGTTCATACGTAACTACTTCCCATAATCCTCCTTAAATCCCATACACAACTGTGAAATAAACTAAGTATCATATTTGGAGAATATAATTGCGGGTAATTCCTGAATCATTATGATATACCAAACATACATCTTCACCAAAATCTTGATTGAATTCTTCTCTTGGATGGAATGAAAGTGTTCAAACATTTTAATTGATCAATAATAACCCAGATAGCATAGTGGCCTCTTATTGTCCAGGGAATTCCTGTTAAAAAATCCATAGATTTGTCGTCTCAATTCCATCTAGGGATATCATGAGGTTGGTTCAAACATATTAAAACATGATATTCAACCATTAACTACTGATGTTTGAGACACTAAGAAACAAACATGGAAAGGCTCTTCCTAAATCCATCCCACCATAACTATAACGTAATGTCCTTATAAATATTTGGCACAAATGGATGTCCATCCAAAGGATAGTTTTGAATTTTACTCAACACAAACTCATTAAATGTGACTAGAATTACTGACTATCCCTGAAAAATATTGATGCTCTACCTCTATTAAAAATCCATCTAGTGTATCTCCTGACGATATCTAGTCATGAAAAACCTCATAGTCGTTATCTCTCAACTAATAATATCTCGAACATTGAATATAGTAGAGTAATCTATATAAACTATAGTTATTATTCATCCCACTCTTCTACTAGGTTCATTTATAATAATTCCAACTACACTGATGGATCCTCCAATAAGAGAAAATAAAATGCCATGCTAAGGGAATCTTCCACCACATTTCACTTTTCCCAAGTATAGAATATCTTGAAGTGATAGTTAGGTAATAAATAAAACCAATGCTTCTATATTAAGTCCTTGAAAATAAATGACACTACTTAGTCTAGATAAATGGATTCCCTTTCAATGTCAAGGTTTTCAAAGGTGATATTATCCAAAACATTCTACCACAAACATTTGATAGTACCCTGCAAAACTGAGAAAACTCCACACCTTCAGAAAACTCTTCAGTGGACCACAAGTAATCATTAATTAATAATAAACATTTCAATATCCACTTGATTTGTATAGATGACATTGCCGAAAATTTTATCCTTAGAGATCAAAAACTAACCCTTCTAAAGCCTACCGTATATCTGGTTCTGTCAGAGCAAGTATATCACTATTCACAAATTCTTTTCATGCTCCTTGTTAGATAATGAGTATAAAATATTTTAATTTATGAATAAAACTATTAATTGGACAATTTATAGACATAATATCTAGTCAATAAGTTACTTTAACATGAAAAGGTAATTAGTAATAGAAAAATAGTATCACTAGAAACTCATAATACTCAGAGTGAAATCAGAATGCCATCTTTAGAATATCATCCTAATGAACCTTGAACTAATGGTATTCAATCCTAAGGTTGACCTTTTAAATCGATCTCATGCCTTTTATCATGTCAAAAAATACATCAATCCTCACTAAATTGTAATTATTCTTGATCACTATATAATTCAGTTGATAATAATAAACTAAATCGTCAATATCCCATCCATATTTTTTTAAAAATACACTAGATCCACCAATTGTCACTATCAAAATGTGCATGATAAAGAAGAATATCTCGCAACAGGAACCTTTAAGAATAGATAATGAGAAAAAGGCTTAATAGGAAGCTATAAATGTTGCCTAATTTATATAGAGATAAATGGATGCCTCATGCCAGTGTTTAAAAAACATTATCTAAAGTAGAAAAGTCACAATCTATACTCTATGTTATAATAGGTCATCTAGGTAATAAACAACCAATACAAAAAGATAAATTCTCAATTTATTAGTGGTTCCCCCTAATCAAGGTTCACACCAATAGCCTAGCTCCACTAAAATGACATAAAACGTGCAATGAAATGGAAAACATCCTCCATACCCTGAAACTGACCACATTTAGTGGTGATTACTCACCCATAAGGATTTAAATCATCTCCCCAAGATTTCATCTTAGTGTATAAGAGTATATCTCTTACTCACATTCTTTAAAATATAACAAAAATTACTAAAACAATTGTGCATTAACACCATCCATTACCATAAATAAGTGTAGAAATTAGGAATGCCAATAAATTAGGATGGGTCCAACTCAAGGTGAACCATGAGAAAATCCCAAAAATATGAGGCATATCACACTATAGTACAAAAAGGAAGGAATGATTAAAGGCCCCAATAGAAAATTAATCTCATAAATAGTTAAAATGAATAGAGCACGAAAGAAATTATAGTGTAAATTAATTGATGTTTGGAAGGAAAATGTTGAAGAGATATCACCTCAAACCACGGCCAGAGACCATTGATTGGAAGCCTTTGTGGTCTACCCTTCCCCCCCAACACCTTGACTGGTCTGGTAGTCATAAACATAATGACCTCTATCATCACATTCCTAGTATCAACCATTACTGTGAATTCGTATTCTTCTACATATTTTCACTCTAGAGTCTAAGCATGGTTATACCTCTTATTCCAAGACCCTATAGACAGATGCTTTCTCACCTCTATAAATGACTCAGATCCATTGTTCCCACTTACTGCTCTAGTTTCCCAAATCTACCATACCATGAAGCTCTCTAGAACCCGATCATACCAAATAATATTTTTAATATGATCTATATGTGTGTTAGAGGGATACTAACCATTGTAGAATGGTCTCTAAATCTCTACCAAAGTGGATTTAAACGCATAAAAAAGATGGTGACTGAACCCCACCATCTTCCCACAACCTATTGTAAGAGTCTAGTTGTATGTGATACCATAAATATAGGTGAAAGTCACATGTAAATAAAAACATGATTTACAAAACTCATACAAACCTCTACCTATAAAGGGTATTCTCACCGTAGAATCTAGGTGGCCCAAGATTCCAGATCCTTAGAATCATACTCTGTCTATTCACATCATCAACCTAAAAAGGTAAAAAAATGGCTACTGAAACTAGAATGGAACATAAAACTAACCCAATGGATCTGGGTCCTATGTTTGATTGATGTGTGGGAACACTACTCTCTACATTTATTGGTAAACCACCTCTCGAACTAGATCTAGAACTAGATGCTTGATACTATACTAGATATCATAATTACAGCGCACATGGGTTTGTTCACTCAACTAGTTTTCCTTATAACCATTTATTGGTATCATTTATGGTTTTCATCACAAATACATCTTGAAAGAAAAAAAGATGTACCAAATTTAGAGGGAATATTTGAGGATATCCTTAAAGAAAGACATGAAATTCAAATAAACAAAACATATATGATGCATGTTCCATTCGTTACCTGCAGATGATATCTTCGAATATCGAGTCAAAAATTAGGAAGTTAGGGTCCTAATTTATGGATTTATCATAATTTACACCATTAATAAGTTCCATAGAATGAGATATAAACTCAAGACACTAGGAAAAATTACCCTCATTTCCCAGACCGAACAACAAATCAAGTAAAATTTCAAACACCGACCATAGAAATATACACCTTTGATGTCACTCTACCATGAACCACCCACTATGACCCCTCATGGTATTTTTGTAAGTATAGGGTGACACCCCATGGTTTCCAACAATAGACTAGGATCTAGTGACTATAAATGAGTCGGTATATCATGAAAATTGGAGGTCATATCCTAATATACCTGTACGCAAACCCAAAACTCTCTCCATAAAAAATATTGAAATATAGGAACAAAATTAATTATCTAGAGTATAAATAATTCATAAAACAACTTCTAGGTAATTTATATCAGAGTAAATAAGGTATAAAAAGATATAAAGGTGAAAAAATACACACCTCTCCTAAAATGTGGTCTGAAATTGACAAAAACAAAAAAAATTAAAACCAAAAGAGAGTTATGTTAAAAATTTTTGAAGCTAACCACTAAATTTATTCAAGAACTCCAACAATTATATGCTCCTCCAATAAAGGGTCCAATGAAACAACCAATGATATTTTATTCTACTGAATAAGACACAACACATGTGGGAATAACTAGTGTCGGGGTGAGTATATAGACAGCTGGTAGGATTCCCTAAAAATCATGGGGGAATTAATATAAATATCAAAAAATAAATTAAACCCTAATGAAATAGGGTGAAGAAGCCCAATATATTATATACTCATAAAAAACCGAATCATTGTGGGAATTTATATCTCCATCTACATATTCAGATAAGAATAAAATGTATTCCCATATTTGTAACGGTCTAATAACTAATGCTAGGAACACTATAAAACATCATTTGATACATATTAAAGGTTTATATACTTAATACTACATTATATAGTGGTATAGAACTATATCATACCCCATGAATTTCATTTAGACTCTAAATAATGACTATGGAGGACTCGTACCTTGCCTCTATTTGTCACTGCTGAGGGTGAACTACTATAATTTAGAAACCAATCTTTGTTAATGCTCGATGACGGGGAGTCCAATCTACAAATAGAGGACCTACTCCCTCTTTAATTTGACAGATCTCTCTCTATAACATTGTATACAATATAGGGGACCCACCACATATACTGATGGGAGTGTACCGAACCTGATAACAATTTGGTGATCAAACTTGAACCCTGCCATTAGCTATGTATCACTGGAAGAAGGATCCTCCATGATCACCTTATTTCAGGTTCATAATGTGAAAATGAAGGAAACTATCACATCCCATATAGAAAAATAATCTTGATAGGACACATGATGAACCAATATGAGTCTTGAAGAATGATATACAAAAGTTATAATGCCTAGAGGCGAGTAAATGGCATGTTCTTCTGGGGTACATAGTGTCTCTCATGAAGATGAACCTTGCCTACGTCTTATCACTCTACATGGGATGTAAAAACTATTTAGATGGTGTGTATGTTGGTTCAAAGGGTGTGTGAATTATTTTGTTCACATAGTTGTATCCTCTCGGAGACATGACATGGCTAGCCATGTGTCTCTGCACAGTATGTTGATGGGAATATACATTGTGTCGTTCACCCGAGGTTATATTTGTATAGATACTAGGCTCTACTCCGAGATCCATGTACATCGACATGAATTTTTCCATAGGTTACATGATGTTTATGGCTACAAAGGATCCTAGTGTTGTTCCATTGGATCATGGCACGGTTGTACTGGTAGCATCACCTAACAGGTGTGATCATCCAAATGGTGTGTGGTATTTAACGCACATAAAACTTCAGCTTCTTCAAGAACCTATACTACAAGGTGTGTGTTCATTTTGGTTACATGGCGTGTACTTTTTTTATTTTTTCTTAGAAAGTGAATCCTTTCTTCAAGAAGATTCTAGATCCGCCATTCTTGTCACTTATACAACCGTTTGACCTCTATAAAATGGATAAATCCTATGGATTATGGATCTAATCAATGTTTCCTTGAAATCAGTAGATGAAAAACTTTACTCTAATTACCTAATCAGTAACAATCATGCCACCCATGGATTCTGGGGAACCCAAACCATGACGATATCACTATCATCCTCAAATACATATTGATCCATATAAAAACAAATAAACCAACTTCATTCACAAAACCACATTGAATATGGTGGTTCATCTACCCTCAAATCTAGCCCATCAATCTCGAATCACCCTCCACATTAGACAATGATAAATAATGTGAAGAATAGTGGTGATGAAAAGAAAAATAACAATAAAAGGTCATCATTTTAGATGTGATCCCAGAGAACAAGTATAAAATTTTTAAACCTATGTTGAATTTTTGTGTATGAAATATATAAACCAATAGATTTAAAAATACCAAATAAAACTAGGGTCGTGTGATTATCATGAAATCACATAAAAGTAAGTACATATGAAATCCATCATAAAAATTTTAATCAGTCTAAGAAAACCACAAAATAATGAGTGATGCATAAATAAATGATCGATCATTGGTGAAAAACACATCCTATAGAGATGAAAGAAAATATCCCAATATGATCATCATAATTTACATGATTCTCCTCAATCATTGTCATCGATCCACATTCCCGAGTCCCAATGACAAGATGATATCTTCATCCAATATAATATACTAGAGTTATTTATTTAACCTTGGAGGTTTTTCATAAGAATAAATTTATATATATGAAATTAGTTTTACATCATTTAAGAAAAATGATTAAAAAGGTTATTTAATTTACTTTACATACCCTACAATAGTTACCTTAAACTAAATTCCTAATTTTGACCAATATTTTGTCACATCAAGAGTAAGTCCCATGTTCATGAAAACACTATCATCTCATATTCATCATATGAGGTCCCAATCAACTGGAAAAAATTATAATAAAAATATATGAGTGCGTGTTTAAATATATATTAATATTTTTAATATATTAAGTCTGATATATGTGCCTCTTAAACATAGTTCCAACTCTAATAAAAAACATAAATATATATTGAAGTATTAAATAGATCAAACTATATAAACTAGAGTCATTATAATTTGTAGAAAATGTAAAATGACTAAGTGGTTTTTAAAGAATATTTTATTGAATATAAATTTCTTTCAATTAATTTTAATAACATTAGAAACACCATTAATTTAATAATACTCTCGATTTATGTAGTGATACCTAACACACATGGAAGACCGCACTTACAGAGTAATCTCTAGCTCTTCTATAGTTAAAAGGATGGAATCACACCTAAATAGAAGATATTCACCTTCTGAATACCTAAATCCACCAAATTTCATTCATCCCCTAACTAAATAAAATCATCTATATGAATAGCATGAGAAGATAAGTGATGTAGAATACATTGATTGAGGAAAGAGTGATTTAGACCTTTTAGAAGTTAAAAGTGATGAAATCCCACCTAAACCCTCAAAATACCACTTCCCGCTATGAATTTGAAGTAAAAAACATTATTGAAAAGATAAGAGCAATACTTGAGAGATACACATATTCCATTGAGAAAAAAATCATTTATTACTCCTATATCTAAGGGGTTGAAGAATAATTATAACTGAACACAATGAACTAGTGAGCAAGAAATAAAATAGCCACTTTAATATATTATCAAAAACTAAATACAGTGGAACATAATATTATTCAAGCTGTAGATCAGAGAAATTTTTCATAAACTACTTATATGAAATATGAGAGATATTTAAATAATAATTGAAGATATCTGAGGAATATAATATGGGATCCATTTTGATGAGAGGTGAGATTTATCCATACAGTATGGTTCTTGATTTTTATGCCAACCCTATATTCTTCCAAGATCATTGTATATCTTTTTTTAGAGAATTCAAAATAAAAATATCAATATATTATTACTTTATTTGGTTAGAAGAATAAAACATATGTTCTTATATCTTATGTGTATCATTAATAAAAAAATTACATTTGATAAATAACATTGGGTGGGTTCTAGAATTTCTATGAGAATATAAGGATAACTAGGCTTTGTTGGCCCTGAATGGATTATGAATGTGAGTGTGAATGTTCATTTAATGTATATCATATGTTCTTCCATACAATGAGGATATATGGGAGTAAAAAGATCATGTGTTTCATATTAAAACTATATTGTATCTTAGGTAGAAGCAATATTGAGTACTTCAAAGTATGTTGTGAGGCAATGGATTCTATATTTTTTGTTAGAAGTATGTAAAGATATAATAGTTATTCTATTGAGGTATTACAGTTATTTACTATCTTCCAAAAATAGAGGCTCATAGTGCTCATTGCATTGATAATAGCTTTTAGTGTGAAACAACTTCCCCAGATATCATTAGATGTAATGTATTATGAACTCAAGGATGATATTCTATTGGAATACTGTTTGTATATACCATTAGTAAATGAGACAACATTAAGTGACATTAATAAAATGTTTTGAGATGAATGACCTTATTTCCTTTCATGTAATAACTTTTTTGAGGGATCCTAAGGCTATGATTCATGAAAAAATAGGGTATGATAGTGAGTTTGGATCTATCTATAAAGTAATATATTTTATTTTTATTAATGTTACTATAGAAACATAGATATGTAATTTATTAGTAGTCCATTTAATCCTAATAAATAAAATAGTAATGAAAAACCTAAAAATTAATTTTATACTATTTTCCAATTAATATAAAAAATTACCACATAAAAACAGAAAAATAAAATTTTATATATTTAATATAATAATTGAATTATTTAAAATTTAAATTTATATGAAACACATGTAAATACATGGATGAATTATCACTCAATTAGGTGACTTAGGATATTGAGGTTCTTAAGTGTATGATTTGAAAGTTGTACATAAATACATTGAATAAATAAGAATTGGTTCTTGATTTTTCACCCTTAATGTATGAGTGTGAATTTATAAAGGGTAATTCTAGGTGAATGATTCAACCCAGATGTCTAAGAAAAACTCAATTTATTTAAACCTAGTCACTAAATTAATTTTCATTTCATGCTTAGAAGATTTTCTCTTAATGGGTCTTTCACCCTAGCCTAGGTGAAATCTTTAGAAAAGTGGTATTTTTGGGATGTTTTTAGTGTTACAACATTTCAATGAACACAATACCAATTGATTCTAAAACATATCATAAGTTTGGAATACAAATGTCACATGGGGGAGAGTTTGGAATGCATGATTTTTTTTGGTTTGTTAATAGACACTTCTAATTTTTATTTGACGGTGCTCTGGGGGGTTTCATCTTAATATTAGAGGATAAGGGGAAATTTTAAATTGAAAACGTTTTATTTATAGTCATGACTACATGATAACCTATTTACGACTCTAGGAATGAACATATTATTCTTATTTCAGGCATGATGTTTTATATATGTGTGTGTGATGCGATGATGGGAATGCTTGATCATTGAAGAGGGAACATGGAAGAGGAATTCAAGAGAATTGGATAAAATAAATGAGTGGAATTGAATCTAGATACCCTCTATAATTTATAGTTTTAAAATTCGTATTTGTTATTCATTGATTTACCTTTGAAAGAAATTGAGTACCAACACATTCCCATTGTCACGACCCATCCCCAGGGTCTATTTCACGACTACCCCATGACCACCCTCTAAAGGATGGGGGCTGGTGACTAGCACGGAAGCCATTATAATGTAAATTAAAGGAATTTTCCAACTATATATACAATTTCAAATAACTCCTAGACAAGGGTACTCGAAAGTAAAAGCCATGAAAACATTGCATGTGATCCACTAAGTAAAATTCAAGCAGAGTACAATGAAATGTAAAGTACAGGGTGTCCACACATGCTAGTATATAAGCCCACAAAAAGAAAAATAGAAAAAAAAATTAAATCTCCATGTCCGTGAAGCTCATCTGCCAGGAAGCCTACCTGAAAGATAGGTGAAAGGTAGATATATGAAGGAGTAGAAGTGCACATAGTCTGTCTGATCTCACTGAACACCACCGGGCCTTGTTCCTCCCTGAACATTTTCAAAGTGTCAGTAATCTTCACAAGACATTACAAGTGCATGAAACTTACATATAGGGGAGAGTAAAACAATACATTTTAGGGGACCCTAAAACCCCAAAGGTAAAGCACAAGTGAAAACCCATAAAGGAATGCACCACCACATCTACTCAGGTATATTCCCATACATATACCATGAACATCCAGATATAATCATGTCATACACTATGAAAACATGTCATCCCAACCACACAACTAGTCTTAGGATTCTCATCAAAGGCTCAATTCATAAAACACAAACTAGAAGATCACACTCCACGAGCTCAGCCATCCCTGATGGCACCCATCCATGAGATGCACTCCCTTAGGTACAATCCTACCATTTTGAATCATACATCTGAGAGAACATGCTCCATGAAGAACATTATACTAGGTCTGAATATAGTTCTTAACACTAGAGGTTTAGTCATCACAGTCATACTCACTATAAAATACAATGGAAACCCAAATTAAGAGGCTTGTTCCTCATCACTATGCTCATTTGAGGGAGCATTGTTATAGTCTAACATGTGATACCTCAATCACTCTAGTAAGGAGTGGGCCATGCCTTTGTCTATTGAGGGAGCACTAACTCTTATATAGGTATCGTTTTCACCAATTTTATGGGAATTCTCTTCATAACTCTGTATGACATCCAAGGGAGCTTCATCCCCAATCAAGGACCCACACCCTACCCGGTAGGGGAGTACTACTTGGTGACTAGAGGACCCACACCCTAGTGCGATAGGGGAGTACCAAATCTGTCAGTTCAAGTTTGAAGGACCCACACCCTGGTACGAAATGGGAGTAGAAACTCCTATAATAGAGGACCCGAACCCTGCCTAGTAGGGGAGTACCGAATCTATTAAATCTTGTTTGGTGGACCTGCGTCCTTAAAAAATAGGGGAGTACTAACTCCGTTAGTTTTTTCACTATGGGGGACACACACCCTAGTACGTTAGGGGAGTACCAACAACGGGATAGAGAACCCACTCCCTAGCATGTTAGGGGAGTGCCAACTCTGCCATAGCACTGCATTAGGAGGACCTGCATCCTAGAATGGTCAGGGAGAATAGACTCGTACAATAGTGGATAAACTCCCTACCCGTTAAGTGAGTACCGACTATATATGAGATTGGTATGGAAGACCCATTCCCTAGTCCAATAAGGGAGTTTCAACTCCAAGGATAGAGAACCTGCTCCCAGTAATGGAAGGGGAGTACCCAAATTTCCTGTAAGAACTTCTCTAAGAACCCACACCCCGAATCCTATAGTGGAGTAACACTGTTGTAGGAAACCACTCAAAAGAAAACAAACCCTCTCCCAAGAACGTGGGGAGTCCTATCACTACCTAAGTAGAGGGATAAAGAGTACTCACTCCTTAAATCATTAAGGGGGTAACCATACTAACTTTTTTGTATGAATCACCTTGATTCTTCCCAAAGTCTGCTCGTACCAGTAGAGCCTAATTTTTAAAACAAAATTGTCTTCCTCCAACATTCTAAAATACTCACTTATAGTATCTCAGAAGGACCGCCTCCTTGCAGGGGTCCCAACGCCGTAGATGGATCATCAATCAAACACCTTAATTTCATGTTATTGATATTTTAGAGAAACAGTGGTTGGTTGGGTCCATGTCCAATCTAACCCAGTTTGGTTGAACCATCCCAAAGGGTTTGGCCTACCATAACCATCTTGTCCCGCTACAGAGTGCCAGTTTCTCTAGCTCGGACGCATCAAATGCCATGTCCATTATTCCCAGGCGACACCAACTGGTGCTACCACATTCATTAACATGTTCACTCACATAGATGCGTTTTTCTGGCACGACCCACAAGTACAGATCATGCCATGTCTAGAGGCTTCAACTTCCCACATGTTGTAGTCGAGCGGATGCCACTGCTACGTGCCGCCAATGGCTCGGCAGAGACTTCCAAGGACCACCGAACCTGATCAAATGGTATATCATTTGATCTATATGGTTTTCTGGAACCCTAGGGTCACTTTCTTCATCATTTGGGTCTTAAATCCTTGTTGGGACACCTTCCACAAGAACATGCTCGATCAGTGGTATTTCTCGCGATGCCTTGACCCGATCATCGCCTGTCGTCATCGTACCTCTGTATTCATTATGCCAAAAAGGTTGTGCATTGACTGATCATTCATCGACCCCTTAAGTACATGGAGAACATGCGGTGAGAGGAGAGGAAAAAATAAAATTCCAATTTGGGGAATGAACCTCCCCTATTGTTTGTTATGTCGGTAATACACTCTCATTAGAAGGGTTTAGAAGAAAAACATCAAGAACCACAAATCCCCCAAAACATCCCATAGTCAAATCTCCATCAAGAATGATCGAACTATAGGTCAACCTTTTTTTGGTTTGTCCACGTTCATCATTTAAAACCAAGATTGAGGAAACGAATATAATTTAAATAAAAACCCCTACCTCGATTTAGTTCTTTCACTGACGATGAACGTCTCTGTATTGTCGTCATTCTTATGTGCGCGATCTGATTCATCAGTGGAGATCATCGATCTCTTTCCTGAATTCATATCTCCAAAGGCATCATCACGTCTTCTCATTTCTCCAACATTCGTTATTGGATGGTATTCCTCACCATCGTTGGATTTCACAAATGAATTCTCCAATGCTTCACTCCAAAAACAATTCAATGTATTCCTACCTCGACCATGGATCCTTATTAATCTATTATGTGGCGAATCATGGTTCAACATTTTATATTTCACTAAGTTGCTGAGGTTACACATTTTCATTTATGAAAAAAAATTTCTGTTTCAATTCATTACACACCGTTTCACTACAACAATTCAAAATTTAGAAAAAAATAAAATAAATCATGTTTATTTTATTATAACATTTTCATTAAAATGTCCAAAAATTACCTTTTCCAGTCGACCCATGCCAGTCAATGAAAAAATTTTCCTAATTGAATCTCGTCGTTTTGAGTTTAGTGGAAACCTCATATTTTTTTATCTGAGCACTGGTTTATAATACAGAAAAATCATCTCACATGTTTATTTAAATGAATAAGAAAAAGTTCAAAAATCCATTCCAGTCAATCGAGGTCATAGAAATACGTGTCATATCAGAGCCTGGTCTTGCAAATAATCCCATGTAATTTAAAAAAATCCATTGAATTCTATCTCATTACAGTCAACCACCTTAAAACTTCTCATCCCCAAAAAGTAAAAGCCTATCCTCAGAGGAATAAAATTGATTTCATCAAGGGTTCATGTGATTCTTACAAGCACACAGCCTGTGGAACCATGAAGATCGAACAATATCTTATCCATCTTCCTGTAGGTAAGCATCGTGAAATAATGGGCACATGATTCTTTAGCTATGACATGTGGTAACACACCATGCACTACGATCCATCTGCAATCATGGGGTCTAGCGGCTCACCTCCCCGCTAACAGAAACCCATAGTTCACATCCACCCATTGATGACCTGTGTTAAAGACTCCACAAGTGTTTTGTGTTCAAGGTTGATTCTAAACAATCAGGGGTATTTACAAATGAAATAGGGTTTCCCATGAGTGAACATTGGGTCTTACTAGGCCATCTGTCTACAACCTCTAGATACTACAACCTACTGAATCTAGAATAATTCTACACTCACTAGTGGTATTCCAACCGAGTATATATGATAAAAACCCATTTCAAACTACAGAAACATCATGAGGTTTAACACTACCACCATGGAATGTTTCTATGAATGAATATTCTCAAGAGTCCACCCTGTGTAGCCTGAGTTTTCCTTTCATTGGAAGGGAAAAAAATATCACCAATGCAGAAAAACCACATAATTTACCTAATATTGTCAATCTAGGTATGAATGGTAGTAGTCTATACCCATAATGATGACAAATGGCCTCAAAGCCATGACTAAGAGATCCCAACCGCAACTCTCGCCTCCAAGAGTTAGGTCACACTATTAGCACTGATGTGTGATCAATGTGTCTCATACAACAGGAGTCTCTAAGCATGAGGGTCAAGTCTATGGTCCAACCAGAACCTCAAAGTATCTAACAGAACTCAAGGGAAAGGAGGAAAACTAGAACCGATGTCTATTTAAAAAGTTATCCAAAATAAAATACACAGATTATACCTTGAATTTCTCTAGGAAATATTTGGTCTTAAGTGAAGATCGCAGGCAACTGTCCTCACCCAAATCCTACAGCTCCTTGATCCGGGAGTGGACCACTAGGCAGTGGTGGTGGAAAAGAAGCAGACTGCTTGCCACCTCTTGCTGCTCATCAAGATCCTCTTCCTTTCCTACCATCTTGAGGAACTCCTTGCTCCAAGTAGTGTCTCTTCATAAGAGGTTCGTCTGTTGACTCCCTCTCAGTGACACAATAGGTCAGACAATCTTTAGATAGATTTCCCCATCAATTTCAGGCATAACACCACCTCTACTACGAATGATCTGATCCTTGGCATTACTCCTACGACACATACCCACGTGTTAGTGTTTGTCTTTGGGTATTCAACCTATGCCATGATCCCATCGCATATCATCCACTACCTCTAGAATATGCCTCTACCTCATAACCCCTACTATAGATCACATCCATTTACTCCTCTTCCAGGTAAATATCAATCAACATGGCTTGATCCATCACCCTAACATACTTCATAATGCTAAGGGGTATAACTGACGCCATGATCTCCCGACATAGTCCCTTCTCGAAGATCTAGGCCCAAAAGTAAGGGTATCGCACCATATCTGCATAGTAGTGAGAAAGATCTATGAATCTCACCAAGTAGTCTGCTACCATCATGTTTTCATGATGTAGGTCCAGCAGCACTTATATACGCACAGAGTGTAATGTCGACCGAAAGAACTCCTCCCTGAAGAGGTGCTCAAAGTCAATCCAAGTTAGGGTTGCCTCATCATGCGTCTGGATTACTAAGATCCACCATCTTCCCACTATGGCCTATATAATGGTTGTGGCTAGTACTTCCATATGGTCGAGAGGCGTCCTCACTAGGAAGAAGACCCACATGACCACCTCAAGAGAATCCTAATCTACCTGAGGATCTGTCTTGCCTAGGAACATGGAAAGTTTCTGCCTCTGGGACACATGAAGCGCACTCATCCTTAGTACATCCTCCACTGGTAGCACTAGTACAACCTACTGATCGATGGTTGGTTGCATCACTTGTCCACCACCCAGAGGTAACATCACAGATTCAATTCCCTTCACTGAAGCATGCACTCGAGGTGACTCATCATCATAATCATGTTGTAGGATCATATCTAGCAATATTAATGGTTCCATCCTAAAATATGCCAAGATGATCCACATTTAAAGATAATATTTGGAGAGACGACTCAACAAGGACATAGAAATCACCACCATTCTTACATGATTCGTGTACCCTTTTTTTCCCAGAACTAGTGTTCCAATGTGCTATGTTAGAATATAGGTTCCCAGAGTCCTGGTGTATAGATACATCAGCCATCACACCAACACTAGAGTCCATTGCCTGAAAGCCGATCTCGAAACTCTCAAAATTGTTTCCAAAAAAAAAACAGACCCCTGGTCTTTAAGGTAGAACCGACCACCTTTGATACCAATAGTCAATACCCATCCCTCGGGGTCCATGCTTTGACTACCCAATCCCATTTCCCAAAGGACATGGGTAGGAGACTAGAACTAAAGGAGTTATCCTTTAATTAGTATGAATATTCCAAGTACCTGTACAAAGTAACACAACTCCAAGACAACGTTGCATGAATGTAAAATCAAAGAAAACCATGCATGCAATCCACTAATTGAAACGCAACCAAAGTACAATGGAAAGTAAAGTTCAAGGTGTCATCCCGAGCCAGTATACAATCCCATAAAAAGAAACATAGAAAAAATGTAAATATCCATTTCCCTAATGCTCGTCCATCGTGAAGCCTACATGATGGGTAGGTGAAAGGTAGCTGCCTAAAGCTGTATAAGTGCGCCTCGTCTATCTGATCTATCTGAACACCACTAGGACCTAGTCCTCCCTGGACTCCGTTAAAGTCTTAGTCATCTGCACAAGACACAACATGAGTGGAAAAATCATGTGCATGTGTGAGTAAAAAAATACTTAGTAGAGGACCCCAAAAGCACAAAGGTAAAGGAAGAGAGAAAACCCACAATGGTATGCATAGTTAGATCGACTTGGTTATATAACCATACATATACCATGAACATCTAGATATACTCATCTCAATCCATAATAAAACATGTGGTCCCAAACTCATAGCCATTTTCCAGATTCTAATCGAAGGATCAAGTCATAACACACAAAGCAAGAGATAACGCTCTATGAACTCAGCCATCCCTGATGGAACACGTCTGAGAGATGCAAACCATAAGGTACAATCCTACCATTATGAATGGTACATCTAAGAGAATGTGATCCATAAAGAACATTCTACTTGGTCCAACTCTAGTGCATGTCATTAGATGTTTATTCATCATAGTCATGCACCCCATGAAAGACTTAGGAAACCCAAAAGAAGATGCCCACTCCTGGTCAATGCGCTCAGCTGAGGGAGTGCTGCTCTAGTCTAACCTGCGATACCTCTATCACTAATGTAAAGAGTGGCCTATACCTTAGTCAATTGAAGGAGAACTGACTCCTATATGGGTATTATTTTTATCAATTGGATGGGCCTACTCCTCGCTACTATGTCCGACAATTGAGGGAGATCCATCTCTAATCGAGTACCTGCACCCTAATTGGTAGAGGGATAATATTTAGTGACTATAGGACCCACACCTTGGTGAGATAGGGTAGTACTGACACTTTCAGTACATGTGTGGAGGACCTATTCCCTTGTATGACAGGGGAGTACAGACTCCTATAATAGATGACCCACAACATACCCTGTAGGGGAGTACCGACTCTATTCGATCATGTATGGAGGACATGCGCTCTAAAACTGTAGGTGAGTACCGACTCCATTAGTTTGTTCTCTATGGGGGGACTTCACCCTAGTACATTTGGGGAGTACTGACCCCGGGCTAGAGGACCCGCTCCCTAGCACGGTAGGGGAGTATCAATTCTGTCGTAGCACTACATAAGGAGGACCCACACCCTGGAATGGTAGGGGAGTACTGAATAATACAATAGAGGACCCGATCCCTACCCGGCAGGGGGTACAGACTCTATATGCATTAGGTATGTAGGACCATTTCCCTAGTATAATAGGTGAGTTCCAATTCCTAGAATAGAGGAACCTCTCCCTATCACGGTAGGGGAGTACCGACTCTTCCTTTATGAACTTCTCTGAGAACTCACAGCCCAAATCTTACAGGGGAGTAAAACTGTTCGAGGAAACCGCGCAAAGTAAAATGAACCCGGACCAAAGAATTTCGAGAGTCCTACATCTAACTATGTAGAGGGATAAGTAGTACTCGTGACTTGATTCATAAAGGGAGTAACTGTCCTAACATTCTTCATAAGAATCACCTCGATTCTTCCCAAAGTCTTCTCGTACCAAGAGAGCCATCTCTTTAAAACAAAAATTCATCCTCCAACATTTTGAAAAACTCACATAAGATATTTCAAAAGGACATTATCATCACAAGGTTTCCACCTCCATAGACAGATCATCAATCGAATGCTCTCATTGAATGTTATGGACATTTTATCAAAATTGGGGCTGGTTGGGTCTCGGACCGGTCCGACTCGGTCGGACTGACCAGACATGGCCCAATGGGCTACGCCCCCTAGGCAGTGGTTCCACCATGTCGCCAGCCCAGCCCCCCCCCCCCCCCACCAAAACCAGCCTCGCCCACTACGACAGGCCAGTTTTTTCAGCTTTGACATGGAAAAGGTTGTGTGCGTTATTCCCAGGTGCGCCAGCTAGTACCACCACTTACATTGACTAGTCCACTCACACAGACTGAGTTTTATTGCATGACCTATGGGTCCAGATCCTACCATGTCCAGATGAAATGTCTTCCCCCATGCGGAAGCCGAGCCACTACTACTACCAACTCCACCACAGCGTGTCACCCCACTTTTGAGTACGGAGCCGGCGTCGACACCCCTACAGAAACTTCCACAGACCACCAGACGTGCTCCGGTGGTCCATTCATTGATCTTGAGAGTGTTCTGGAACCTTTGGGTCATGTTATTCATCACATGGGACTCAAATACTTATTAAGGCACATTCCATTGGAAATAACTCGATCATCCATCATTCCCATGCTGCCTCAATCTGATCGTCGTCTATTATTATTGTACCTATGGTGTCGTTGCATCAAGAAGGTTGTACAACGACCAGCTAATCGTAATCCCATGAAGAATGAGAAAAACACACGATAAGTGGAGAGTAAAACCAAATAATCAAATTCTTGGAACAAACCTCCACTTTCATTTTTTACATCTTTAATCCTCTCCCATTAGATGGGTTTAGCAGAAAAACATCCGGAACCTCAAATCCCCAAAACATCCCACAAGAATGATCGAACCACGGTTCAACATGTTTATGGTTTTATACACATTCTTCATTTTAAACCATGAATGGGAAAAATAATGTAATTGAAATAACAACCCCAACCTAAATTCAGTTCTTTCACTGATGAAGAATGTGTTCATGTTGTCTTCATTCATATGTGCTTGATCTAATTCGTCATTGGCAGTCATCGATCTCCGGTCTTGTTTCTGATCTCCAAAGGCACCGTCTTCAGTTCTTAGTTCTCTAGAATACATCATTGGAGGGGATTCCTCACTATCATTTGTCGCTCTCCAATGAATTATCCAAGGTTTCATTCCTAGAAGAATTCAAGGCGTCGTCTTAACAATGATGTTATTCAAGGATCTATAATCAATGTAAATTCTCATTGAACCATATTTCTTCTTAACAAATAAGACAGAAGAACCCCATGGTGATGTGATAGGTCGAATGAAACCATTATCTAATAAATCTTGCAATTTATCCTTAAACTCTAAAAGTTCAATTTGAGCCATTCGATAAGGGGGTTTTGAAATTGGCTTAGCATCATGATCTAAGTCAACAGTAAATTCAACTTCCCAATCTAGTATTATTCCAAGCAACTCATCAGGAAAAACATTTGGATACTCATTTACCACTGGCACATCATTAATCTGAACGGTTCCTTTGTTTTCAACAATATGTGCAAGGTAACATTATTTTCCATCTTTTACATGTTTTTCAGCCTCTTGATATGTTATCAATAGTAAGGGTTCATTCTTGTACACAAATTGAATGTCTTTCTAAAAAGAAACTTCTTTAGCTCTACAATCAATCTTATCATGGTAAACGGAGAGCCAATCCATACCCAGGATAACATCAAACTCTACTAGAGGTAATACAATAAGGATTGCAAGTAGGTTCTTTCCACGGATAATGATAAGAATATTATTATAATTTTTTTTGCCTCAACATTTCCCCCATGTGTTTTTACCATAAGTTCAGGAGTCATTTCTTGAGATGAAATTCCCAATTTACTAGAAGAGTTTTCAGAGATGAAAGAATGTGTAGAAACCAAATCAAACAACACGTTAGCATAATCTGAGAAAACAAAAAATGTACCTGATACCACTTCATTTTCTGGCCCAACATCTACTGATGTAGTTTCACAGGATTTCACCACACCTTTCTGCTTATAGTCTGACTGCATCCCATCATTCGAGCTATTTTTCGGACACTCGTTTTCATAATGACCCATCTCATTGCACTTGAAAAAATTCACTAACTGTAAATTAAATTTTGTCTTACCATCACCCTGATCTTTTTCAGTGCAATCACGAGCCTTATGTCCCATCTTACCACATCGATACCACTTTACAGAATTCAGAAGACATTCCCCAATTGACTTTTACCACATTTATCACAAACTAAAAACATAGTTTTCTTACCATCAGACCTTTTTGAAGGATTCTTCCCTTTCTCCTACCACCGTGGTCTCTTCTTCTATTGGTTTTCATAGAACACTTGATCATCAGAAAACACCATTTCTACCTTCTCAGCACATCAAACAAGCTTTTCATAACTCTTGAACTCGCGATAAGCTAAATCCCTTCGATATTTTGTCTTTAACCCTGAGTAAAAACGATTGATTTTACTATAAAGGTCTTGAATAAAATTTGGAGCATACCTTGCCAATCAAGTGAACCTTTCTTCATAATCAGCCACTGATTCATCATCTTGCCTCAATTCCTATAATAGTTTTTCCATCCTAAGTCGAACAGCCTTAGGAAAATACTTCTCAAGAAACATACCTTTGAATTCATCCCAGTCGAGAGCATCAATCTCATCAGTGTCCCTGATATTTTTAACCATCGACCACCACTGATCTGCTTCACCCTCCAAACGGTAAATTGAAAGACTAACCTTTTGATTGTATGAACACCCCATGACATTGAAAATCTTCTCTAGTGATTTAATCCACCCTCCAGCTGGCACAAGGTCAGATGATCCTCTGAATTATGGGGGATGTTGCCTCATGAAATGTTCCACCACTGACATGTTCCTCTACGGTTGATCTGGCTGATCTCGTGCATGGATACCACCACCATTTATCGCTTGAGTCAACTCATCCATTACTGTAACAAACTGTTCAGTTCCAATTCCGACCATCTCAGGATGTTGATTGGGAAGGTAATTTCCATCTCTATGCCTTCTTAGCACTGCTACCCTATTTCCTCTACGGAAAACCATCATGAACAAAGATGTCTTATATGAAGCAATATTTTAATATTCAAATGCGATATCATTTCAATTTGACCTTAAAAAATATTTTCGGATAATCATTTAATATAATTCTAACTCTTAAAGTTATCTAAACCAACCTCTGATACCAACTATAAGGCCCCACCCTTAAACATTACTTAATCTTGAGTTATTATAAGATTATACATTGAGTATCTTTTCAGGTTTATAATTTTAGAGAATTAGATCATAAATCATGCATTTCATTCCACATTTCAACTAGCTGGTTACATAAAAGACAATATTCATTTTTCTCATCAAAGGAGACATATTTAAAATAAAACATGGATTATTTCTTGACACCTGCTCGACACTATCATCATATCATGTACTTTTCCCTTGACCTGTGAAAAATATTTCAAAAACGTGGGATGAGCATAAAAAGCTCAGTAAGGGATATAAAAGTACAGAATGAAAACATTAGTCCATGTATACATAGGAATTGATGAAATCATACTTTACTCATAAAACATAAGCACTATATCATACATCATGAAATCATAAGATTTATGAATAAATCATAGAAAAAGTAATACATAAAGGTAACATGAGGCATTCATAACATTCTTTCGTAGGGAGTAACCCTCATGGTTACGTTTGGAATACCCATCACAGTATATTCCCTAAATCTTTTTGGAGAAACCTTAGCATTTAACTCCTTAGCATTACATAATGAATTGGAGAGCTATATTGGGCTCACCCACCCTTAGTTTATCACGAAACCACCCGTATACGTAAACAATTCCCAAGAACCATAACATAATTGTATCACATAAAACATGCATAAAGGAAACATAACATTTCCACATTTCAATCACAAGATATCAATAACACATTGATATAATAAAAACATTATCAAAACCATTTTCAATACCAAAATGGAAGAAAAGTAAAACATGGTATTTATTTTTCATTTAAAAAAATGTTATGGCTTGTAGAGGAAGCTGAAACTCAAATAATGGTCACGACGGCGGAGAATTCGTTGTCGCCGCATACGTATGACAAAAACATTCCCTTTTGTCGTTTAGTAAAACGCTTCATATAAAAAGATTCCTTCTGAATAAAAGTAAAAGTCAAAGGGGTTTATACACCATATAAAATAATGTTGTGTATAAAAAAAATATTCCTCAATGAAATGAGATTTAGATGATGTCCATTACCTCGTGTCCGACTTGACTCGATCACTTTTTAATCTCCTTTAAATCGGGTAACTCCTCTTGGTTTGAACCAAAAGGGTTTCTTTAAGAGCTTTTTACCTATGGTAAGGCTTCTAGGATGAAGAGAGGGATGTGGAGAGATAAAATGATAAGATCTTGGCCAAGCCAAAGGCTAGAGAGGTGTGGGTAAGGAGGTAGAGGTGGGGGCCTTTTATAAGAGGGAGGAGGGGAACTCTTGGAATGTTAAGAAATGTTACTTTATATTGAAATTAGTTTCAGATTATAAAGGACCAAAATTGATATATTTCTAGGATAAGGTGATAAGGGTTCGAAATATACTCATACAATAGGTTTTTGACAAGTTTATGTTTTATATTTTACATTATCTTTTCATTTTATTTAAATCGTTCATTAATGAGGTAATTGCTGCATCATCATAGTGTCATAACACATTTAATTTATTTAATGTCTAAAAATTATAAAAAAACTATGATGTAGGAAATCTTTTTATCTTTACAATTACTATTTATAGTCCAAGAGATAAATTATGTAGGCAATATTAAAATTGTTTTATTTATGTGTTACATACTTTTGTGATATTCTCCTCTCTTTAAAAATAAAATGATAAAGTGTCACTATCACCCAAAAGTGATTCCATGGGGTCCCAAAGTTTGGCACAAGGCATCCCATGTTCTGCCATGACACAAACAGTATTATTAGGACACATGTTGGGGTCATTTTTTATTATTATGATATTATTTTATTACCCTTAACTACCCGATTACTAATTAATCACGATAGTTAAAGATAATTACCGTCATTACTATTCATAATGTCCAAAAAAAGAGTCTTAATTACATAATTTGGACCTTCTGATTCCAAATATAGAATCCATTTTACCAAATTCCAAACTCAAAAATTGCAATAATTAATTTAAAAATAATTCCCATTGTCAAAACAAATAGCGGGTTTTTTTAATCAATATCTATGAAATGTTTGGCACTTGTTTATGCCCAATTCCAAAGTGAAACTAATTTTAATGACCACCATTATATTAAATGGTAAAAATATATTCTTATTACACTTTAAAACCGATTATAAATATAATCTAACCATATAATTAAGTTAGATGAAAAAGAAATTTTGAAGTAAAATGCAGTATTTTTCACTATTCATTAAAAAATGAACATTGTCAGAAAAATACCAAAAATTTATCGAAAGTAAATTTAAATGTACCAATTATAATGAATAAGTTTATTTTGACAAATAAGGATTATAAAATTGTCAAAATTTTGATTTAAAAATGGTTTTCCATCAAAAGGCGGTAAAAATTCATTTACAAAAAATTTAGAGTATTCCATGCTCAAGATTGGATTTATTCTCATTTTAAACTTCTAAAACACTATCTTATTCATAAATAGACATAAATAAGAAAATCCACAATTCTTTACTTACTTGGTACGTTACAATTACTATTCATCTGAGAGTGATATGTAGTTCTAATTCGTATCTTTATATCTAATGCTTGGTGAAGGAATCTCTATAATCTCTATATAAACCTAAAATCTCAATTTGATATTATAGTGAGTGTTACTCTATGTAGTCTTAGTACTTATCTTAAATATATATATATATATATATCTTAGTGAGTTGTGTAAGAACCCAATTCTTATTTTATAGGTATAGGTTTCTTCTTTTCCTTTTCCTTAAGTGTTTTTGAGAAAATAAGGAAAATGGAGAAAATCCCAAATTTTGTGGGTACACGCCATGTACTTTTCCACACGTTGTGTACTTTGGCCATGTGGGAAGAGTACACAGGGCGTGTAGAACTACCAGTGATGAAGGGTGTAAAAACTGACTACATGCCGTGTACCTAGTATTTACATGCCACATAATTAGTCGGTAGGTAAACAGTACGGCGGTAGAAGTAGCCGTCAGTTGAGCGACAACACAAACTATGTGTTTGGAAATACATGCCATGTACTCATGTCAGCAAGTGAACAGTTTAGCGGTGAAAAGTAGCCACTAGAGGAACTGTTAAATGATGAAACTACGCGTCGTGTACTTGAGATTACAAGATATGTAGTTTTTTTTCACTTAAAATGGGTAGTAGCCTCCTCTTTAGACAGACGAAGCTTAGAATTCCGGAGGAGCACGGGAGAGGTGCCTAGATCTTGGGGGAGCCTCCGACCGCACATCGAGAACATGATTCCTACGTCGTCTATCTTCTTTGGACCACACATGTAAGGCCTTCCTTCTCCTTGAGTAGTTGTTACCAATTCTTCCTCTAGGGAAAGTTATTTAAGGTTGAATGTGTGAACATTTATCCCAGATCTATGTCGTTCGTGGGAATTTTTGGAAGAACCTTTCACATATATTGATCAAGGCGATCGAGGTAGGTGGTTTGGTGATTATTTCCAACTGTTGAGTTGATTTTGTGTACTGTTGTGCTACGAACCCATGTTTGGGGTGTCGTATGGCTGAGGCCTTTGCGGAAAGATATCTAGAATTGCATAGATAATTTGTTGATGAATTAAGACTACTGGTTGGGATCACTGCTTGGATGCAGGACCACCCCGGGGGTGCATTCCTCTATTTAGCTGTTTGGCCAGGATACCTGAGGGTAAGCCATGATTATATTGTGCATTGAATTTTCTTGAGAGAAAGTTTATATAGATTTCTTGTTTATGCTTTGGGCTCAGCCTGGTTCTATTAGCATGAGGGTAGTGTTCTACTTGCATGAGGGTAGTGTTCTATTAGCCTGAGGGCAATGTTCTATTTTCCCTGGGGGTAGTGTTTTCTTAGCCTAAGGGAAGTGTTTTGTTAGCCTGAGGGTAACCATTGTTTAAGTATGTGGGTAGTATTTTCTATGCCTGAGGGAAATATCTCGTATGCCTGAGGGAAACGTTCGTTATGCCGGAGGGCAATCACCTGGGGTAGTTGATTATGTTACCTGAGGGTAAGGATAGTATGTCGGAGGACACGACTATTTTGAATATTCATTATGGTGATTTTCAAATGTTATACGTTCCAATATAAAGAACAAGCTTGGAAGTGATTAATAAATATTACAATGACAATGAAACTGGTAGTGATAGTTACTTTTGAGTACTTACTAGTTTACTGCATTTACTTTTGCACACTATTATTGCACATTTTTACTGACAGTTGGGAACGTGCCTTTGGTGGGTGCCTACTGGGATTTATTTCTCATACCCTGTTTGGGTCATTTCTTTGGCCCAAACAGACTATATTGTTGCAGGTGTCGACAGGGGAAAGGGTCCCTATACAGTTACATGATTGTAGTAGAGGAGTAGGAGAGCATGGGACCGAGCTTAGGCTTGTGATGCTGCTGCATTCTATTTACTCTACTTTGTTTTGTTTGGTTGTACCTTGTACCTTGAGTTGTATTGTAGTGTATCCTATTTTGGTTGCTTTCATAGAAATAGTGACATGTTGCATTTGTATATATAATGGTTGGTTATCTTTTACTGCAATTGTTCATCTCTATTTCATATTGTTTACTGTTTCTATTGTTGAATGTTATATTTCTTTTCCGCTGTGCTACACTTTGACAAATGAGGGAATAGTTTCCCCACTATCAGACATGGGCCATCGCTGCTAGTCGACAGCCTCTGGCATTGATGGAAATGTTCTTGAGGTCATGTGACCAACCGGGTTCGGGGCACCAGTTGTGTGGCTTCCGGATCCGGTACATTACAAAGTGGTATCAGAGGAGTTCATTTCTTTGACTTACTATTTGGAGCCTTAGTTAGGGATAGAATAAAAAAGGTTGTTGGTAATCAGTTGTGCCCGGGAGTAGCTGACACGTGTACAAGGAAAAGCTAGTCTACCTCATTTATTTCATTTTTTCTGATTTTGTAAATTTGACCGTTGATTTGATTTTCAGCATTGGGTGACGCACTTGTGATTGTGTTGTTAATACGTTATATGTTGGTTATATTTTAGTTGAAACATGATGAGATGAGATTATGCCATCTCATGCATAATTTAGGTACATGATAGAAATCACATGTCATGCATCCCTTCCATGCCATGTAGGTGCATTCGAGATTGCATGTTGTGGTGCCAGTTGTTGTGCTAGAAAAGTATGATGTTGTGATAGCTTCTTTGCTCAATACCTGCTATTTTATTGAGTATGGTTACATGAGGTATAGTATAATGAACACCAAACTTTGGTTTTTGAGGAGTATGGGCCCTCATTGACCGGAATTTGGTGGCTCATTGACTGTTTACCTTTTTATAACATGTATAAGATGCCAAAATTTGATTCTCGGGGAGTATGGGCCCTCACGGATCGTAATTTGGCACTTAAATGTTGGTTTTAGTGTTTTTATAGGCTCCGGAGTAGTTTTTGAGGCTTACTATATAGAAAAACGCAAAATACATGCCATGTAATTATGATTACATGCCGTTTACTCTTCTATTCGGGAAGAAAAGAGAAATTTTTTAATTACACGCCATGTACCATATATACACACCGTGTAGTTTCTAACCATGTTATTGGCCATGTAGGAGGGAACATGGTATGGTAAAACCTTGAAGACACATGTCGTGTAGTATTTATACACCCCGTGTAGTTTGACCTGAGGATCTGACCGTGTAGCTAACAAACATGGGTCGATGTTACCTCTTCTTAAACAGGCTGTGCACCTGAGGGACAAGTCGTGTAGTCTCAACTGGTGGAAAATCGTGTGGACTTGACCATGTCGATGGGAAAACAGGATAGTGTACACGTCGTGTGTGGGTGTAACACGCCATGTGGTGTCAGCCGAGTAGTTGGCTGTGTCACTAACAACACGGGTCGGTGTTATCATTCCAAGTACACACCGTGTTCTTGTGGGACACGCCGTGTAGTTTTGTTTTAGAAGAGTCGTGTGGCTTAAGCTGTGTAGAAGGACTTGGGTAGGGAAGAAGGATTCAAGTACACGTCGTGTGCCAAGACAACATGCCGTGTAGTTGGGGTGATACACAACCAGTTCTGGCAGAAGAACACGCCCATGTGAAAGACATAAGGGAACACACCGTGTAGTTAATATACACGCTGTTTAGTATTGTTTTGTAAAACTTGAATGCTTTTCTTCTCATGTTCCCCTTTCGGCCTCCTCATTTTTAGTTCTTGATGATCTTAATCTCAGGCGTGTGTTTGACCTTGTAGAGTCATGACGCCGAGATTACCACGAGTTGTTCTCCAGGAGAGCGACGATGATTATACTCCTGAGATGGTAGTCCATGGGCTACCAGTGGATCCTCCAGAAGAGCTAGATGCAGCACCAACCATTATACTGAACACAGACGCGGATGCGTAGTTCCATGAAGGCTTCATGCGATTCATGTAGACCTTCCAGGGAGCACCACCGGCTGCCACATCTATGGCAGAACTGACTTGTATCTTTCAGCAGCAACATCTGCCTACATTTTCAAGGGATGGCGGACCATAGGCTATGGAGTCTTGGATGGGTTCTATAAAGACTATTTTTGAGCATCTAGAGACTCCTCCAGGGTGGAGGGTCAAGCTCACTACATACATGATGCGTGATTCCTCCAAGAGGTGGTGGGATGTTACCACCCAGACTGAGCATCACCGAGACATGGCATGGGAAGATTTTCAGGAATATTTCTATGACCTCTTCCTCCTAGAGATACTGAGGGTAGATCAATATCTAGAGTTCATGAATCTGTAGTAGGGAACCATGTCAGTGATAAATTATTCTATCTACTTCACTGAGCTTCAGCGTTTTTCACCCGTTCTGGTGGGTGATGAGACGTTGAGGGATAGACGCTTTGAGGATTGTATTCGATATGACATCCAAGCATTTGTGAATATTTTTAGGTTGCCTATAGTGCATGCTATTGTGAACAAGACATTGATTACTGAACAGAACCTGTGGGAAGCTAGTGTTGTGTGCCAGGGTGGTTCGACACCAGTTTCTGGTACTATTTCTACCGGTAAGAGGAAGAGACAGATGGAATTCTCTTATAGTGGCAGTACTAGCCAGAAGAATACTTCAAGTGGGAAGGTCACATGCTACCAGTGTGGTAGAGAGGGGAACAAGCGACCTCAGTGTCCTCGAGACCCAATGGAATGTCGAGCTTGGGGCAAGATGGGTCATCTCCATCATTTTTTAGGGTGTTTCTACCAGTTTCTAGTGAGAGGGGTTCTGTGCAGACTCTGCGTGCAAGAGCAGGACCGACAGCTTCTTACCAGTCGGGAAACTGGAATACGTTAGGACATGCAGACAGAGATAGTGGTCGTGGTCGTGGTATCCAGACACCAGGATCTCAGAGATAGTAGGGCAGGTCAGCTCAGGGTAGCCAGGCTTTGTCGTAGGGCCGTGACACTGGGTAGGCATATGCAGTGCAATAGACCCAACAGAAGCATGATCCCAGACCTTCTACTGTCATAGGTACTATTCTAGTTTCTCTTGTTTGGTCTTTTGTACTTTTTTTTACTGGCGCTACACATATCATTATATATGTGCCTGTTGTGGAGAGCCTTGGGCTCTATGTTTCTTCTTCATCTGATATCATGATGCTAGAAACTCTGTTGGGAATTATAACGGCAGGTGTGCGTCAGTGCAAGGAGTTCCCCCTAGAGGTTGGTGGGTGTCACTTCCTATGGGACCTCTATGTCTTGGAGATGACGAGCTATGATTTCATTCTCAGGATGGAAAAGTTAGTATCCTTTAGATCCTTTGTAGATTGATATCGTCACAGGGTGAGTTTCACATCACTAGATGGCAGAGAGTTTCTATACAAGGGTGAGTGGGCTGTCCAGGCGAGCTGAGATGGACCCAAGCATTGTGGACGAGGTGGTGTGACAACACAGATTGCGAGTTTATATCTAGATGGTCAGGGAACTCGCCCAAAGTATTTCCCTCTAGTGGTTGATCGTTTCAGGGATGTCTTCCCAGAGAACATTTCAGGTCTTCTTCCGGAGTGAGAGGTGGATTTATCTATTGAGCTAGTTCCATGAGCATCACCGGTGTCCATTACTCCTTATAGGATGGCTACACCAGAGTTGCAGGAGCTCAAGAGGCAGTTAGAGGAGTTGCAGGCAAAGGGTTTCATCTGACCCAGTACTTCTCCTTGGGGTTCGCTGGTCCTTTTTGTGAAGAAGGCGGACGACACCCTCAGAATCTGTGTGGATTATCGAAAGATGAATTAGCTGAAGATTAAGAACTGATATCCCTTACCGAGGATTGATGATCTTCTTGATAAACTTCGAGGAGTACGAGTGTTCTAGAAGATTGACTTGAGATCCGGATGTCATCAGTTACGCGTTAGACCATCGAACATACCAGTTACAGCTTTTTGGAGAAGATATGGTCTATATGAGTACTTGGTCATGTCGTTTGGACTCGAAAATGTGCCAGTAGTTTTCATGGCTCTGACTAATTATGTGTTCCCTCTATATCTGAATTCTTTTGTGATAATCTTCGTGGACGATATCTTGGTGTACTCTCACACTCGAAACGACCATGACACCCATCTTGATATCGTACTGAGTACACTATGAGAGCATCAGCTATATTCTAAGCTCTCAAAGTTCCACTTTTGGATGGATCAAGTTCACTTCCAAGGTCATATTATCTCAGAGGTAGGAGTTGCAGTGGACTGAGAGAAAGTGAGAGCTGTAGTTTCCTGCTAGCAACCTAAGAATGTATTTGAGATACGAAGTTTCTTGGGGTAGGCTGGTTACTACAGGTGATTTATACAGGACTTATCCTGCATAGAAGTTCTGTTGAAGGTTTTGACTAAGAAGGGTGTGAAGTTATTTTGGTCAGAAGCTTTCGAGATAGCCTTTCAAGAGCTGAAGGTAAGGTTAACATCAGCACCAGTCCTGATACTTCCAGAGCAAGTGAAGATCTATACAGTTTACAGTGACACATCAGGTATTGGGCTGGGAGCAGTGTTGATGCAAGGCGATCGAGTATTTACATACGGGTCTCAGCAGTTGAGTCCACATGAGAGGAATTACCCGACGCATGATCTCGAGATGGCCACAGTTGTTCATGCTTTACGCTGTTGGATACATTAACTATTGGGAGAACATTTTGTCGTGTTTATGGACCACAAAAGTCTCAAATATATTTTTACACAGCACGACCAAAATTTGAGACAACGAAGGTGGGTTGAATACCTTCAGTCCTTCGACTTTGAGCTTGCCTATACACCTAGTAAGGGTAACACAGTTGCTGATGCACTGAGTAGGAGGACTCAGATGCAGGCAGTGCAAGAGGCCAGTGGTGAGTGGTAACTCATGGATTTGTTCTTTGAGATGAATTTTTAGGTGCACGACAGTCAGGGGTAAACCTATCTTTATTCCTTAGCTATGACTTCTACCCTCCTGGATAGAGTGAGGATGAGACAACTATCAGATTCTGAAGGCCTAGTTCTAAGGGAGTCGGTGGCAAGTGAGGACCCTCTCCCTGGTTAGACGATAGGCGATGATGAGGTACTATGTATCCCTCGATGAGTGTGGGTTCCTGGAGACATATGCGAGGAGTTGATGCGGGAGTTTCATGCCTCATCTTGGGCAGTCCATCCTGGAGTTACCAAAATGTACCGTGACTTGAGACGTCAGTACTCGTGGCCGGGTGTGAAACAAGAGGTGGATAGTTTTGTTACTAGATGTTCCACCTGTTAGTAGGTGAAGGCAGATCATCAGAGGCCGGCCATACTGTTATAGAGGTTACCCATTTCATAGTGGAAATGGGATGATGGCGTGATGGATTTCGTGACAGGGTTACCAAGGTCACCTAGAGGAAATGATGCTGTGTGGGTTGTTGTGGACATTCTTATGAGGCTAGCTCACTTTTTTCCAATCAAGGAGACCTTAGGTGTTGATGATCTCAGAAATTTGTATATCTGAGAGGTGATACGTCTTCATGGGGTCCCTCAATATATCGTTTCAGATAGGGAAACCTGCTTTACGTCTCGTTTCTGGCAGAGTTTTCAGAGGGCACTGGGTACACAGATGCTTCTGAGCACACTTTACCACCCTCAGACTGATGGCCAGTTAGAGCGTACGATATAGGTGCTTGAGGACATGCCGTGTGCATGAATATTGGACTTTGGGGGCTCTTGGAAAAAACACATACCCCTAGTCGAGTTTTCCTATAATGATAGTTTTCAGGAAACTATTGAGATGACACCTTACGAGGATTTATATGGTAGGCCATGGCGATAACCTTTGTACTGGTTGAGGCAGGTGAGGCACCATTATTGGGACCATGTCTCTTGCAAGAGACTTCAGAGCAGGTCCAATTGATACAGAAGCGGATGACTACAGCATAGTCTCTTCAGAAATCTTATGTTGATCGCTACAGACAACCCTTGGAGTTCATGGTAGGGGATCAGGTTATCTTACATGTTTCACCGAGGTTGGGACATAGGTGGATCAAGCGACCGGGTAATCATTCACAGAGGTATGTGGGGCCATTTGAGATTTTGGATAGATTCGTGCCGGTTTCCTATTGGTTGCAGTTACCACAAAGGTATCAGGCCATGCATGACGTCTTCCATGTATCTTAACTGCGCTATTATCACTCAGACCCATATCACGTCTTTCAGCCCAAGGAGGTTGAGCTTCAGGCCGATGCATCCTTTGAGGAGAATCCGATTCATATTGTTGATAGGAGAACGAAGGTTCTATGAGGCCCGTAAATTCCTCTTGTATAGGTGATATGGTAGCATGGCCAAGTGCAAGACAAAACCTAGGAGTGGGAGACTGACGTACATGCTCAGTGTCCAGAGTTGTTCTGAGCTTTATCTTCACCACCCTTGGAAGGGAAAATCGGGGACGAATTTCATTAAGGGGGATGTTTGTAAGAACTTGGTTCTTATTCTCGAGGTATGTGTTTCTTCTATTCTTTTTCCTTAATTTTTTTTGAGAAAATAAGAAAAATGAAGAAAAATCCCAAATTTTGTGGGTACACACCATGTACGTTTCCACATGCCGTGTACTTCGGCCGTGTGGGATGAGTAAATTGGGCGTGTAGGACTGCCAAAGATGAAGTGTGTAAAAACTGACTACACGTCGTGTAATTAGTTGGCAGGTAAACAGTAAGGCGGTAGAAGTAGCCGCCAGCTGAGCGACAGTACACGTCGTGTGTTCAGAAATACACGCCCTATACTCATGTCGGTAAGTGAATAGTTTGTCGGTGAAAAGTAGCCACCAAAAGAACAATTAAATGACGAAAGTACACGCCATGTACTTGAGAGTACACTCCAGGTAATTTTTTTTCCACTTAAAATGGGCAGTAGCCTCCTCTTTGGATAGAGGAAGCTTAGAATGCCGGAGGAGCTCGGGAGAGGAGGCTAGATCTTGGGAGAGCCTCCGACCGCACACCGAGAACCCGATTCCTACATCGTCGATCTCTTTTGGACCACGTGGGTAAGCCCTTACTTCTCCTTGAGTATTTGTTACCAATTCTTTCCCGAGAGAAAGTTATTTGAGGTTGAATGTGTGAACGTTTATCCTAGATATACATCATTCTTGGGCATTTCTGGAAGCGCCTTTCATGTATATCGATCAAGGAGATCGAGGTAGGTGGTCTGGTGTTTATTTCCAACTAATGAGTTGATTTTGTGTACCGTTGTGCTTTGAATTCATGTTTGGGGTGTCGTATAGTTGAGGCCTTTATAGAAATATATCTATAATTACATTGATAATATGTTTATGAATTAAAACTACTGGTTGGGATCACTGCTTGGATCCAGGACCACCCCGGGGGTGCGTTCCTCTGTTTTTCTATTTTTCCAGGATACCCGAGTGTATGCCATGATTATATTGTGCATTTCATTTTCTTGAGAGAAAGTTTATATAAATTACTTTTTTATGCTTTGGGCTCATCCCGATTCTATTAGCCTGAGGGCAGTGTTCTATTAGCCTGAGGCTAGTGTTCTATTTAGCCTGAGGGCAGTGTTTTCTTAGCCTGAGGGTAGTGTTTGGTTAGCCTGAGGGTAACCTTTGTTTAAGCTTGTGGGTAGTAGGTTTTGTGCCTGAGGGCCATATCTCGTATGCCTGATGGCAATGTTCATTGTGCATGAGGGCAATCACTTGTGGGTAGATGATTCTGTTACCTGAGGGTAATGATAGTATGTCCGAGGAAATGACTATTTAGAATATTCATTGTGGTGATTTTCATATGTTATACTTTCTAGGATAAATCAAAAGGTTGGAAGTGATTAATAAATATTAAATGGAAATTAAACTGGTGGTGATAGTTACTTTTGAGTACTTAATAGTTTACTACATTTACTTTTGCACACTACTGTTGCACATTTTCATTGACAATTGGGAACGAGACTTTGGTGGGTGCCTACTGGGATTTATTTCTCACAACCTGTTTGGGTCATGTATTCGACTCAAACAAACTATATTTTTGTAGGTGTAGACAGAGGTAAGGGTCCCAATACAAGTACATGATTGTAGCAGAGGAGTAGGAGAGCATGGGACCGAGCTTAGGCTTGCGATGCTGCTATGTTCTATTTACTCTCCTTTGTTTTGTTTGGTTGTACCTAGTACCTTGAGTTGTATTGTAGTGTATTCTATTTTGGATACTTTCATAGAAATAGTGACATGCTACATTTTTATATATAATTGTTGGTTATCTTTTACTGGAGTTGTTCATCTCTAGTTCATATTGTTTACTATTCCCATTGTTGAATGTTATAATTCTTTTCCACTACACAACACTTTGAAAAATGAGGGCATATTTTCCCCACTATTAGACCTAGGCCCTCTATGCTAGTCAGAAGCCTCTGGTATTTGGGGAAATACGCTTGAGGTCATGTGACCAACCGGGTTTGGGGAACCCGTTGTGTGGCTTCCGGATCCGGGACGTTACAAAGTGGTATCTGAGAGAAACATTATTTAATAAAAACAAAATGAACTAAATGTTTACGGTGATCAACTACTGCTGAAATGGTATCTCTAACTTTAGATTGGATAGTAATTCCTTCAATGAAATCCATGTTTTTTTTACAATTTTCATATTCAACTAGGTAATGGTTTTATCTAACCGTTAATCATTAATCATTCAGCCTTGAGTCATTAGAATACAAATCTAAAATGAAAACATTCATCAAAATCTCTTTAATGTTATCCCACATTTTTCCCCTTATATATATATATATACATCTTAGTACATCCTGGATGAATAGAGAAGAATATTCTATTTGCATCATCCATAATTTCTAACTTTAGTTATGGTTTTGATGGGACACATATCCGAGTTCCAATCCTTATAAAATAATATTTATCAAAGTTCAAATATTTAAAATTCAATACCTTTCTCTATATCTCCTTATCATCTTTTTGCGAACCTAATGATCCTATCTAAAATTTTTGGTTGGGTAGTTTATCATGGTAGGACAGAGTTCCTTGTATGATTCCCATCTCTATCTTTTGCATGTATAGAAGGGTTTCATCCCATTCAATCCTCATAATTTATATGATTGTGGGATATATTATAAATAGAAAATCTACCACTTTATTGTCATTCCTATAATGGTAATGGATTGAAAATCAAAAACCCCTCTCCTACTATAACCACATTAATTGGAACATATTTATCTATTTTGTAATATATACTTGATAATTTTATGATCTTTATATATATAACACTTCTCCCTATAAAAATAAAATCCACAAATATTCAATGTGAAATCAATATAGACAATTTCAGATGATGTATTGGGCTTTCTACTCATGGATCATTAATTATAATGAGGCATAAGAGATAAAATTATTAACATGAATAAGTACATAAACAAATCCATTTTTGGATTCATCACCGTAGATCACTAATCCTTCACCTATGGCGTGGAATGTGAGAACGTTTGTAGTGATTTACCTCTTCCTTAACTATTTAAATTTATCCCTACATTCATTAGTTTAGAAAAATTACACTCCCTTATGTGACAGCATGGTTAGTGTGTTGGAAAATCATGAGAATTTTCTTAAAAATAGATTATAGTACCCATCCGATCTAAGGAAACTAAGTATACCATTCATATATGTTTGTCCATGTCTTCCATTAAATTCATCCACCATTGAAGGATCCATATATATCTCTTTGATGGTGATATCATGCCCAATAAATGTTATAGGATCCATCCAAAACACTTATTTACAATAATTTTGAAATTAATTTTCCTTTTGAATGGTCTCCAAGATAACATTCAAATGATCAACATGTTTCTTTTTTATTTTGGATAAGAATTTATTCAATAAATACTAAAAAACATTTATTGAGGTAATCCCTAAAAGCTCATTTAACTATGTCCATGATGATACCTAGAGTATTAGTGATTCCAAATAGAATCACTATGAACTTGTTGTAACCATAACATATACAAAAAGTAGTCTTGGGGATTTTACCCTTCATTAACATTAAATGATAATATCCCAATCCAAAATACACCTTTGATAAGTATTCTTATCTATGTTCTTGACTGAAAAAGACAATAATATGTGGTCAAGCAAACTTTTTCTTTTTCATGATCTAGTTGAGCTGACGATAGTCAATGAAATTGTGCATTAACCCATCCTTCTTAATGAAGAAATTGACCTGTGCACCCCAAAATGAAGCACTTGGGCATATAAACCCTTTATCTAGATTCTCTATTAGTTTCCACTTTTTCTATTCATGTTCAATTATTATTATTCTATGTGGAGTTTTGAATATTGGAAAATATCCTTGTATATGTTTGAATGAGAAATCAACCACTTTTTTTAAGGAAAGACTAATAAATTCTTCATGAAATACATTAACATATTTCTTTATAACGGTAATTTCATCAAGGATGGTTTTTTCTATTGGCTAAATCATTTAATCTTCATATTATTCTCTATAAGACAATAATATCTACAGTTGAGATAATGATTCTTAATAATATTAATCCTCACTTTTAAAATTGTATAGAATCAAAGGGAGATTCATTATATGTATAATAATTTTCTCCTCCAAACAGTTTATGTTGGATCTATAAAATGAAATCCAATTCATATTAGTAATAGATTTCAATTCCGGTAATGCGAGTATCGCAAAGATTTCGGTGAAATGAATCCTGCAAGTATTTACATGGGAGAAGTTATATATAAGGGTTGAAATAATTTCTCCATTTCCCTTTCTCATGGATAACTTTACTTTTAGGTTTTAAAGTAGTGTTTGAATACTTATACAAAACATGAATGATACAAATAATATGTAAAATGACAATAAAATACAACATTTTCTGTCCATAAAGGTATGATAACCCCTCATCTCACTATTTGATTCTAGCTCTAATAATTTAATTCATTAAAAATAAACATAATGATGACAATTATTGTTAATTTAAAACATATAAAAGGGAAAATATGAATACAAATAGATAAATCATAAATGACATAGATTCATTATCCGATAAATTTCTAGATTTCAATCTAAGATATTGATGTTCAATTTTTTGACCTTAAATTTCATAGTAATATTTATTCCATTCATAATGGTTCTAAATTACATTGTGAAATTACCAAATCTTATCCCTTAGGATTTTTAAACCCAAAATATTCCAAGGCTCCAGTATTGATCACTTAGTGATAATAAAGTCAATACCCAATCCTACATTTGGAGGTTTATTACCCCTATGTACAAATATGCCAGATCCATATCCACTTGTAGTATCTAGACATGTATTTTGTTGCTTGAAAACCACTTTCTTGATACTTTACCAAAATTTAGGGATGTTTTCCTATGTTTATTCTTATCCATATGGTTTCCACTAGAGTTTTCAAATACTAATCCCCAAAAACACATAGACCTTTATATGGTACTAAATATGAAAATTTATATCTTTTTGAAACTTTATTTCATGATTAATTACATAAATATACACAAATAACTATCCTAAGAGATTGAGATGTTGTTTGGTCAGAGAACATACAATTAGTGAACCCCTACTAAGGTAGGTTTTGTTGGGATCTATGGTTGATTATGGGGGGTTTGATTTCTTTCACAATCATTAATGTTAGTTCAATTTGGTTCATAATAGAAACTCCCAATGGTTCCCTCATCCATAACTAGATACATGTCTGTTTTCCAAAGGTAGGTGGTTATATGGGTTTCAGAGCCAATTATTCTTAGGGAATCGAATTGGTCGATATGATATGAGGTTAGTATCATCATATAGTTTTGGGTGTAATTGTTTCCTACTTTGCGACTCTCTTATATATGTAATATATGTTTAAAAATATCTTCCTAATCTCAATGCGGGACAGGTTACCATAACACAATGATCATAGGTTAAAAAATATTTTATGTGAAATACAATGAGTATCTCATTAGTGAATAGAGGAAATGAGATCCCAATAGTGAATCCATATGTATATATCTAAGGTTCTTCATCAGTTTTTTGAGTGATTGATATAATATTTATATGATGAAGACATATAACCAGAAACCTCAAAATTTTCTTCCATGTATGGATGTCGTTAATATTACGAGGAGGGGGTTAATAAATTATGATGTTTCCTATATATAAATTTTATCATAGGAATAGAAACCCACATAGTTCGTAAAAACCATAAAATATAACATAATGTTGAGAGGAAATATTTATGGGTACTAAGGAACCATATATTTGAGCTCAAGTCTCAAGGATGTGTCCTACCTGTCCTGGCTGTAACAAGAATCATTGTTTCCAATTTTTGATCATGGATTTGTAATTGTCCTCAAGATGGAAGCCTTTATATGCATAATGTCCATATCATGACACTCATACTAGCTTACATACTGAGATTTCCTTGGATGGTGTAGATTCAGGATACTAATTAAGTGTTCATTACAGATCCCTAGGAAAACGTGATATATGATCGGTGTGAAAAACAAGGGATTATAGGTGATAAAACTTATGTCATATGGATGTGGGATCTTGTGTTCTGGGATTTCCATTAGGTTGTTCAATATAGTTCTCGAGCCTTAAAGATGCATCCTACATATCTAGGTTATGGAAGGAATCAGATTCATTGTTGTTAAATTGATTTCTTAGTCCATTGGTGTATGAGGTAAGATGATAATCCAATGGAAATTATTAGGTCTATATGGTTTAAATGTTTGAAACATGGTGGGTTATACCCTAATGTGGATTCCAAATTGAGTTTGGGATTGAATCTTAGGATGGTTTCCTATGTATCCTAGTTTTTGATAAGAATCAGAGTCCTCTTAATATAATTGATTTCTCAATACGTATGTGGATGAGGAAATATGATCAGCCTATGGAAATAATTGGGTCCTGATGGTTGAGAAAATATAGAAATAGTGGGGCTTGTAATGATGATGATTCTAATTCAGGTTTAGGCTTTGGCCTTGGGAGGGAGTCCTACATATCTTGGTTATGGAAGGAATAAAACTCCCAGTAGTTCAACATTCTAGTTCTATAAAACTAATGTTTCCCTTATATATGGGACATATCACATTATTCCACTGGTCATGACATACACACTGATGTTTACCTTATAATCTATCCTTCTTGACTACCTACAATTCTTTGATTGTTCACTTAACATGCCATGGTTGTCTACCTGACATGTTTGAGAATGTATTCCTAACATGTACAAAGACAATTGAATGATCATTTTGACTTATTCACATGATGTTTCATGATCTGGATACCATGTCCAAAGGTTGTCATATGATCAAGGATGACTTCTCTAGTGGACATCATAAGACCTAGTCGATTGATACTAGATGCCATCGCATGACCCTGACTGACATGTCTGGAAAGTGTCACTTGATCCATATGATTTTGCCTAATGCCATTACATGATCTAAATGAAATACATGGAAGATTTTGTTAGATTCAATGTGACATGTATAAGAGGGTGTCACATGTCCTAGATTACATATATGGAGGGAATCACAAGATCTATCTAGTGTTCTATGAGAGCATCATGAGAACCAGTCAACATGCCCGGGTGTTATCGCGTGACTCAACTAACATGTTTGAGTTCTGTTATATGATTTAGGAAATATTTCTTCCATACATCGCAAGGTTTGGATGGTGATATTGAATGGATTCATGAGATTTGGGAGGCATGTAGAGGGTTTCCATGTGACATTCCATGAAATGTACAAAGAACATCATATAATCCAAATAGTATTCTAAAGGGATGTTAGAAGAATTGGGAGGCATAACCTTGTGTTGTCGCAAATCTTGGGTGGTTCATGTGAAGCATATGACGATAAAAAGATATGTTATATTCTTAATTTTCATGTTCATTAGTCTTATTTCTATCATTTTATCATGACACACTTAGGGTAATTAAGCATTATATATTTTTAAGTCTCACGTATCCTAGCACATCTATGGGATGTTCATATGTCCTACCAGAGATCCTTCATGTATTCTATGAGTGATCATTTGAAGAAAATATGCATGCTACATGGTCTCTATAGTTGTTCCACATATCCTACCTGCCGGTAAGTCTTTATTTCATAAGATGAGACACTCAGAGAAATCCATTATAGTGGTTTTGTATTCCGGTGCATCTAGGTGAGAAAAGGAAAACCATTTATTTGAGGCTAGGGTGTGGGATTTATAGACCTCACCATCCTAGTTGGATTTCACTTTCCATGGCGTGTATTGTTCAAATCCAGGATAGAGTTAGAGGAGGGTATTGATGTTAGATGACTTTGGGAGGTCCTATCATAAATAATTATACGTGTGTCTTATGTATTTCATAGACCGTAAGAATATCCTATCATCACATCCTTTATGGGATTATTTTCAATTACTTTTGTCCTATTTAATCTCATAAACATTCCTAGGGAATTTTAAATTTTCTTGTTGGCTTGTACAGATGCCTTTGTGAGTTTAGGCTTCCTTATGGGAGGTCTAAATATGATCTCTAGTGACTTTTTTGGGACCTTCTGTGAGAAAAGTATGGCTTATCCAGGGGCCTTCATGAAGTTAGACCAGCTTATCAAGGGGCCTTTTTAGACCCTTCCGCGTACATCCTTAGCCAGTCACAATTTTTTTAAAACCACGAGAGGCTTTCACCTCCTCCCCTTTTTGTTTCCATTGTTTTATTTTAAAATGACTTGGGATTTCATGAGGATTCTATAATGTTGTTCAAGAAATCATTTTACAAATTGGGGATGCATCTCATGACCCCAAATGGTCCTACGGAGACACATGATCATTTTATAGAAAATTTCATCTTATTGTCCTTAAAGATCCAATGGGGATCATGATGTTTCCTAGAAATAATCGAGGGCCTTCTCACGATAAGGATGATAAGTAAGTGGGATTTCATAAGATAATGGGGGAATTCCACAAGGGTATTGAGATGAATTGAAAATATCCATGGGTTCTTCACATGGATTTTATGACTGTGATAGGCTTTTGCCTCCTCTATATATTTCCTTTGTTTATTTTGAAAATCATGGGGAGATTTTGATCTTATTTGGATGATTTTAAGGAAAACCATTATCCTCATTGGTGATTAATTAAGTTATATTCCTGAATTCAATAGGCTCCCTCTTTTGGATATTATCCTCATATTTTCAAAGGAAATTTGGATGTGTTTTAGGTTTTCCTCGATTGATAAACTACATGATCTGGGAAAGATTACCTAGATTCTACTGTAGGGACAACAATTGTTTTAAGATAATTCATAAAATAAATAAGGACCCATTCAAGGGAATTTGTGGGACCTTCCATTTGATATTCAATTCATGTGAACATTTACATGACCTCATAGTGGTCATATGTTCATGGGTCTTATGAGACTTTTCATGATCTGTGGTTCTTTGTCCACTTTCTTCCTCCTTAGTTTTAGGGAAAGGTAATACACATATTCAATCATTTCATCCTATTTGATATTTATAACACTCATTTAGAAGGAATAAACAAATTACCCCTATAAGAGAGACATCCATGGGGAAAAGGGATGGGTTCTCAGGAACTTAAATTCCCACCTGAGTCTTTGGCACTATTGAAAACCAGTGTCTTGGGAAACGTTTTGTATTCCAGGAGACGCTTGGTATTCTATGGAATTATCAATATATAGTGGAGTAGAAGGTGACCTCATTCACTAATAGATCACATATATAGATATCTATCCCTACTTCTGTCGTGTGTCCTCATTGTTAGACCATTCTGCATGACCTGATCGTAAGACCTTACCGCATTCCCTTTTTGCAAGAACAGTTCCACAAGGACAATTTTGCTCAGGTTATGACTCGAACCAAATATGAACTATACTTAAATAATTTATTGAACATTTCCATGGTGATATGATTGTATTGATGTTTCCTTTGGGTTTGTTGGCTTGATCATATGATCTTTTGGATATCATCTAGCTAGAATGACCATTCCTGTGTCATGTAATCACAAGTTATCAAGGGGTTACGGGATTGTGTGATACCCTGTGGGTGGATAATACCCAAAAAATCCCCACGTGTCATGATATTCTTGATCCCTTTAAGCGATTTATAAATACATTTTCTAATTCATGTGATGGATATGATGAGGCTGAAGAATTATGTCTTTCCTTTGACAAGATTTTATTTTATCCATCTTATAGTGCCACTCAGGTTTTTTTAGATGCATTCCAGTTATTTTAAATATTCTTATACTACAACCAATCAATGTGTAATGATTTATAGAAACTAAAACGCTGAACCCCAGTATCATGTGAATTCTGATAAGGAGGTTTTGAATAGGTTCCTCATCCCATATCATAGGATTTTCTACTATCACATCAACTTCTTCTATACAAGTTTTGATATCTTGAAGATGCTACCATTCCTCCTCCAAATATCAATATGTCTCCATAATGGGTGCCATCTTCTCTCAACTATGTTCATGTGATAATTGATTAGGATGGATATCTGGTCACAAATCCATCTCAAGGGTTTTATTTAATAATCTTAAACTCTCTCTTAGGTTCGGATGGTTGTGACTATTCCCATAACCGTATTTCATAGAGTTATTCGAATATAATCATCTTTTTTTGAACAACCCTAGTGGAAATTGGATCATGAAATGGGATATACATCCATATGGTAATTTTTATGATGAATGGGTGTGACCCTTCTAGTCCATAAAAATATATGTAGAGTTTGATGATTCGTTAAACATAGTTCATCTATATGAATCCATGTGGATTTACAAATTTATTTTCTATGACAAGCCCAGCCTTCTTCAAGATAATATTAGCTGTTTGTTTCCTCAAACCATCGTATTCCATTTTTCACATGGTGATGTGAGAATCAGCCTATGGGACAACTACCAATTGGGTGGGATCCCCCCTCTTGGAGAGATGTATGATGAGTTTCTCCTTACAAAAAATATTTTGAAAAAACCCTTATAGAATCTAGTATTTAAAAGGGAAGTGATCCTCATTATGAAGGACAATATTATAGAGGAGATGACCATATGATCTTTTATCCACTTCATGGACTGGATCAAAATCCTCCTCTACCTCAATAGTGTTAGGACAACTACTATACGACCCCATCAAGGCCCTCACCAACAAGTTTGTAAATATTTCAACTCCTATTGGGCTATTCTGGAAATTGGGGATCATAGCTCATGGGGTAATCAAGTGAACTTAGAGATCTCTAAAAGTCTTAGTCATGCATGCTTCATGGAAATGATTTTGAATGGTGGGATTTTCCTAGCCGAGGATTCACATTCTAGGATCCATGTTTGAATGCTTGTGATAGAAGTGTGGATAGCGGAAGGAAATCATCTTAACATGGATTTCATGGTCCTCACATGGATTTCTAAAATCGTGGGCCACATTCGACAAGGCTGGTTTCGCTATTGAATCAGTATCCCATTACAGATTTCTTTTTACTTGATAGAGGATAATTTCAATTACTATGAATAATATAATGCTACTGGGATCCAAAATACCTTATCTCATCCTAGATTATTAAACATATATGGGGTAAAGGATATGTCACTGAGATATGGCGAGGTAACTTTTATGTTACACCAATCTAATATCTTTTATTTTACACATTACCATGCACTGATCACTCCTGTTATTAACAATGATAGTGTCTCACTTGATGAGAGGTCATATATGATCTCTCTTCAGGATAGTTTTTTTATCACATGGATGGGTGAGATGATTATTTATGATCTATTTACAACATACTAGTTTTCTCATCAGTTCATCTATATCCAATGAGTCTCCCCTCTTCACTTGGATGGTGAATGGGGAGATCAACACCCCAACATCATACATCAATTTTGGATGATGTTGTCATGTAATGATACTGATGCTGAGACCATTCTTAAACACATCAATGATTCCACCTTTAGTAACTAGGATTATGCACAGGCTTCTGTAGTGGCTTATCTAGGTGGTGTGCTAGGCCAATTGGTTCATCTCATTAACAATCCAGTTGCATTACCAACCCCTCCATCCATCAAATCAATATATTTGATAAATGTTTTGGGTGAGACTTCTAGGAAGAACCCTCATCCTGGAGATGACAACTCTAATAGAGGGAATTATTATATTAAATAAATAATCCCTCTGAAATAAGAAACATGCAATGATTTTGTTGAGAGGAGTTCATATGATTCCTCTTCTTCTATTTCACTGGTATCTTAGCCGACTTTTCCTCCTTTTAGAATTCCCATCCTATTAGTCATAGTGCCTAAAACATGGCGTAGTTTGATCTAGTAGTAGATTCACCCCTTTATTACTATGACCCCATTGGAATTTTTTTTACCAATGAAAATTCCTTCCTCATTTGTTTAATTACTTAGAGGGGAAAAACGTTTTGATCACCAACCTCCTTAAAAATACGGATGTAGATTGTCTTAACTTGGTGATATTTTGTGATCATTGAGATGGACTTGCCTGGTTTATTAAATAATGTTCCCCTTGCTGACTATATGAAGGAGGTTTCAGAGGCATTGTAATAGGGTCACCACCTAATATATGAACTATAAACGCAAATGGATTCCTAGATCGTGAATATATAGATATGTTAGGAAATCATAGTTCGCCTAATGTCTAACCATTAAACATTACCATCCGCATTGGAAATCACTCGAAATATATTCTTGTATATTACTACCACATTCGAGCCTCTCTATCCTAAAAGAGAAGAAAAAGAGGTGGTGTGAGAGACTCGTCATTATTAAATTAATATGTTACACCAGACTCTCATATCATTCGACTTATTCATATTGTTTTTCAATCATTTTTATACACCTCAATTTTGATTGGATTCTTGGAGAGACTCTAAATTGAGTAGATTCTTATTATCACTTCGTTTCGGTGGAATGATATATTGAAATTTATATGTTTTCTAGTTTTATTTTCAATCATTCATAACATTAATGAAATTTATCATTGATATTCTATTTTTTTATCACAAACAATACCCATCCATTGTGTAATATCAAGTAGACATGAAATCCTAGATCTGAATATTTAAATCATTACAGATTCTTTTCTAGAATCACCCATGAATTCCCACCAACATGATGTTCCATACTGATAAATCTGTTATAGTTAACCTAATATTACCTATTTTGGATAAGTATATTCTGGTTGATTGTCTATCCCAAATGAAGAGTGCACTATCTTTTTCCTAAAACAATAGGTTTTGTGGTAGAATATTGATTTTCCTAAGGACATATGGTGGTCCTTATAAGATTTATATTTCTATATAATGAATCTCTATAATGATTTAGTTTTTAATCTTTTAGCACATAACTTATACTTCATTAATTTAGGGACTTTTATCTTGGACCATTTATTGATTTATCTTAGGCTATTTTAGCTCAAACATTATTTCTCTTTAGTTTAGTGTATTCCAGCTCAAATATTCTACTTCCTTGGTTTAGGTTATTTTATCTCGGACACTATATTACATTATTTTAGGGTCTTTTAGATCAATAACATTCATTATTGTAGTTTCAGGTCTTTTATAAAAGACCATGAATTGATGTAGTTTAGGGTATTTTGGACCAGGCCTTCTCTTTTTTTAGTTTACAGTCATTTAGCTCAAACCAATTATTTCTTTATTTTAGATTCTTTTATCGCAAAACTTCTATTCCTATGGTTTTCGGTCTTTTTGATCATACCTTATATTTCTTTAGTTTAGGTTCTTTTAACATTGAACTTATATCACATTAGTTTTGGGTCATTTAGCTCGAACTTGATTGATGATCATGGAATATGTTTAAGACATGTCATGAATGACCTAAAACACTCTGGGGAGTTGGGTTATTCCGTGATGTTTCAAATTCTCATGAGTATATGAGATCCCTTCTTCCAAGGAGGAGATACCTCTAGTTGGTGGGTCAGAGCTGTTATGTTTTGGTAGCATTGCTGAATAGAGGTGTGTCAACTATTTTCCAAGGGTCATGGATGGTTTATGGGGGTAATATTGGATTATGGTAAAACACTAGGTCTTCTATGTCTTCCTTGATATTTATAATATGCATGATGTAAGTCACAACCCAAAAGCTTTAGTCCTTGAAAATGGAGTGGGGAAGACATGCTAGTAACGACTCGTAATGCTCTAAGGTGTCAGGTTATGCCATCTTGTTTCTAGGGGTCACAAGGATTAAAGTTCCTTTTTTACAAGGAAGATAAACCTTGTAACACACTAATATTTTTAGAGTTATTTTTTTGAATGAATTTAATCATTTTGATATTTTTTATTTCAATCAACTCCAAAATAGTTTATTTTATATCATAGAACTATGTTTTATTTTATTATATGAAAAAAATAGTTAATCATGCACTACATGCAACATAAACTTTATATTTTTCTACATGGAACACTGAGGTTAGCTTGTGTTACACACAATAATGACTTTTCTTGGTGACTTGCATAACATGCAAGACCGAGGATTACTGAACAAAAATATATTATTATTTAATATAATAAGATATAAACTACATGTTAAATTAGATGTTATGAATAAAATTAACTAATTTCTAAAAATATATTTTTTACACAATGTAATATGAATTTATAGGTTTCCAATTAATTATTAATGAATATGAAAGTCAATTGAATAAAAATGGTAATATTATTATTTTATGGTCACAAAACTATTTTATAATAATAAATAAAATTAATGAATGATATTAATTTAATATGTATGTTATATATTCAATCTAATATTTTTTTATATTATTTCAATATATTTAATATACGTAGAAAAATAACAACCCCAATTTTATGCATAAAAACTTATATTTTTATAAATGTTGTTTTACGTCATTTTAAGAGAGAATCCATTTTAAGTCCCAATTTTGAAAATATTTATAGAATAAATACGTCAAAATAAAATTCAACTATGAGATAAAAACATAAAAAGTTGGTAATGATATTTTTTTTTGGTATTTTTATATAAGGTTTCATTTTTTTATGAATAGGTAAAAATACGTAATCCTAGTTCAAAACTTATTTTCATCTAATTTATCAGTAAGAAAAAATTGTATATTAAATCTGATTAAAAGTTGAATTAGATTATATTTTTATCATTTAATACAATTTAGGTCATTGATATCAACTTTATATTTAAATTGGATATTAAAACATAGCAAACTTTTGAATATTTTATCCTTAAAAACATACATTGTCGATCTAATTGTGGGATTAGATTTAAGTTAATTTCTAAAACATATGTGATTATGAATTTTGAAAATGGATTAAATGTTTTTAATAATCATATATTATCATTTATAATATGTTCAACTTACTTTTTGATAAAAAAATATTAGTGAAAGCAATTAAAAATAATTACATCGATTAAGGTTAAATTAACATTAATAAGATATTAAACCGTAAAATGAATTCCAAAAATAACTTTAAACTTTTCAAAAAGACATTTTATAGTCATATTGAAAACCTATCCTCCCTTTTATAAAGTTTTAATCTTTATTATATCGACTTTCAATATGAAAAACATTGGTGGAATTGTCTCTTCATATATTTACAAGAACACCACTCCTCCTTCCATATTAAGGGAGACCGACTATCCCTCTTCATTTTTATATCAAAACTATTAGGTCATGAAAATATCTTCCCAATACACATAAAAAAATCCCTCAATTCCTCCTTGAATCCTTCATTTGGGTAGAAAGTCTTTCAAGGAAGCCTTTTGGGACAAACCAATAGGAGTTACCTGATTCAGAGGTAACGTCTTCCCTAACACTCCTTTCATTTATTCTCTTTCTCGTCCCCATACACACTATATATTATACTATTGTATATAAAAAGGTATACTCAATATATTATGATGTTTTTATGCTATTTTTTCTACGTACACTTACATGCACCTCTATATAATCGGTAACGAACATACTGTTTATGTGTACGATGAACTACCACATCACTAAATGATGATTGTTCATTTTTCCTTTACCTCTTCTCATGGAAGAAATTATTATGTAAAATATATTTATATATATTATATATTATATTTATTATGTCTTTAATCTTCTCCATTTCTTTTACAACATATATATCATTACTTTCCATTTGCAGTAAATATGATAATTTCCTTTGAGGAAGTGTGGACTATGACCCCCTCAAAGCGATGTGATTCATTCACACACTACATGGAATGTATTAAGGATGGGTTTAGTGAACATATATGATATATTATGAGTGATGGGATCCCTTTTCCTTGGCATACCTAGGGTTTCTTCGTGGGTGTTATCTCCTCCTCCTTCAGTGTTCTTGGCGGCTAGGCATTGGCCTCTCTGGATCTTATCTTGGTGGTGGTGGGGATCAGCGATGACTTCTTAGGGAACTCATCTCGGAGGTGGTGACGATGAAGAATTTAGCATGGTCCTGGTGCATATTGGGCTGGCTCCGGATCTCTCTTCTTGGTGACGATGAGACCTAGCGATGGTCCGGTGGTCATTTCTCGGCTGGTGATGAAGTGTTTGGTAGGCTCTGGTGGTTGTGGTCTTGGCATCGGCTCTCATTGGATGTTTGGATTGGGTATGATGATGACAGGATTCTTTGGTTTCAGGTGTCTTGGATTCGAATCTGTTGTTGCTAGGCACTGGCTTCTTGAATTGAGTTCGGTTCTTGTTTGTCTACAGGATTTGGGCGCGTTCTGGTAGAGCTCGACATCTGCTCCAAAGATGCTCGGAGAGGGAGAGGTTTGGTTTGGTTTTGGTTTGTTTTCATAGTTTCTTGTCTGTGTTGTTGGTGTTTCGTTTGGTGGTGTTGTCATCGGAGGTGTCCCGGTTCTTCCCATTGGTCCCTTTTGCCTTCTGTGGTTTGATTTGGAATCCAATGTGGGTTCTTCTAAAGCTTCAATCTGATCTGATCCATCCCAGAGCGGCGTTGTCTGCTCAGACCTTCTCGGTTCCCCACATCGGCGATGCTCTTTAGATATGTTGGTTGATCTTCCAGTCATAGGTGATGAAGATTTGGCTTCATCTCCTTAGTTTTTCATACTTTTCGGGTTGATGCAGATGTGTCTGAGGGTTGCCTTAGGGTTGCGTCTGTGTTCTTCTAGTTCTAATCCTAGCAGTGTTTTCTTCAGGAGAGTTTTTCTTGGCTCTACCCCTTTGTTTGTTTCCTACTCTTTTGGTGTTTGGCTCTCTTAAGTATTTTGATGGTATTGTTGTAAGTTGTGTTTGTTTGGTTGGATCCTGAGGTGGGGAGATGTGCAGTTGTACTTGATCCTTGGAACAGTCCAAGAGGAGGATTCAGAGCTGGTGGTCCACCTTTTTAGTTCCTTTCAGATTCGATTGTTTGAGTGGGTATGTCATCAGCTGTCAGATCAGGCCTGTGCTTTGACACATGACACTTGCTTGCCAATTAGTCTTTCATTGTTGGAGTGCTTCATCTTGTTTTTATGCTGGGGAGGGTTGCTCTGGTTTTCAATCTGGATTTATCTCTTTTTGTACTTTGGGTGTGATTGTTCTATGTCCATGAATTCTTGGGGTTTCCACCTTATTCCCTTAAAAGGAGGACTTATCAATAATAAAAAAAATATTTGAAGGCCTTCGGGCCGTTGGGCGGATAATAAAAATAGAAACATTGATCAAGTGTACATATGGCTTACTCTCTCCATGAATGGTTTATTATATTTCACAATTCTATAGTCTATAGATAATTATAATACATATATACTGAATATAAATGATATTTATAAAAAAATTTACATTTTTTAATCATTATATAAGTATAATAACTAAATATATTACAAATTAATGCACATGCGAAGAACAATGAGAATATTACTCAAAGTGAAACCTTAACATAGGATTGTTAGCATGAGTGTAATATAAAGTCATAAAAAACCATATATGGTATTATATTTAATAACATGTTTCTTAAAAATATTTATAATAAATTTATATTTATTATACAAATGGTTTGAATGAGTATGGTGGGATTCAATACATAAGGTAATGGGATTTCAACTCACTTTTTGTTTCTATGAGATACATATTTTATTCACCACCCATTCCTTTTGTGTGGTGTCTGAACTACTCATTTTTGTAATAAATGATTCTTATATTTACATATAAAGGTATTTAAATATCAATTATATGACACTTATTTCATGAGGTTTAATTTTCAAAAGTACCAAATTGGTAAAATAGTTTTTTCTCAATTTTTCTTCTTTGAGAATCATGTTTTCTTATGAACCAAAATTAATTTGAGGTGTATTTAATTCAATATTTCATGATATATCATGAATATACAAATTCTCATGATATTTTAATGTTCATGTGATCTTCTTTTCTTACATGGATATCATGATCCCAATTTACAATGTTATAAGAGTTTATTGAAACAATGTCATCGCTTTTCAGTATTTTTTATTCTTATGCTTCCTTTGATGAAGATTTATAACCCATATCTCAATAAAATTCATGAATTTTCTTATCCTATGGTTATTAATGATATATTCATGTATTGGTACAATTTATCTACCCTTTGGTACTATAGATAGTTAATAGTCTATTTTTAATGAAGTCTGGATCAGCCCTATCATCGGATAAAAATCTACATTCCTTGAAAACCATGTTTTCTAAAAAGTGTTTCCATGAATATTGTACCATTATCCTATAATATTTTTAAACAAATTCTACCCTTCTTGTCTTTTACCAATGTTTTCAAAGGAATAATCTTGTCTCTTTCCTAACAAGGAATTTTTATAACATTTTTACCATGAAAAATGAATATTATTTTTACCTCATATGACATGTCTGGATTTACCCACCGTCATTTCTTTAAAGCTTCATTTTCATTTTTAAATGGTTAATTTTTTATGAAAATGTTTTTAAATGTATATTTTTATGAAAATTGTTTTCAAATTTTCTTCAGGCTTCTTTTATATGTTTTTAAGGAAATATTTTTTTCAAAAATATTTCAATCATTATTTATAAGTTTTAAAATTATTTTCATTGAAATGGTTTAAAAAAAAATCATGATTCATTCATATTCTTTCATGTAAAAAGGTTTTCAAAACATTTTCAATCATTCATTATATTTTTTAACGGTGTTTTCAAAGAAAATGTTTTTTAAAATATTTTGAAGCTTATTTTATATGTTTTCAAGTAAAAAGGTTTTAAAACATATTTCAAGTATTCATTATAAGTTTTCAATGTATTTTATAAGAAAATAATTTTATAATGATTTTATGTATTGAAAATACTTTTTCCAAGAAGAATGTATATTTTCGTCAAGAAACGTTTTGGAAAAATATTTAAAAAAAATTCCCATCTAAGATGACATTCATTTATGTTACTCATGCCCTTCTAGTAAATTATCCCAAGGTTCCATTAATATTCATTCTTGAAAGGTTTATGTTTTAATGTAATGATTCTTAAGACAAATGTTTCCCCTCCATGAGTTTTATTCCTTTTAAACTACTTCTTTTCATGGGTTATGATTTCATGAAGTGACTACAATACCTATCTATTTTCATAGGTTATGACTTAATGAAATGTTAATGATACCCAATTCGTTTCATGGGATATGATTTGATGTTTATAAAACATATCTATTTTATGTGTTATGACAAAATGAATGTTTTATTATCTTATGGTACACTAATGAATCATTTTTTCATGAGATTGGTGGGAACTATATATCTCTCTAATTCATTGGGTAATGATAAGTTTTATATGAGATCAATGGGTACATGAGTTGTAGCCCAAGCCTAAAAACAAGAAGGTTCTTGGGTTTTAGCTAATGTGTAAACGTAAAAGGTTTCATGGGTTGCAGCTCAAGCCCAAAAACAATAAGGTACATGGGTTGTAGACCAAGACTAAAAGTAAGAGGGTACATGGTTTTTATCACGAACCCAAAAACAAGATGGTACATAGGTTTTATCCCACGTATAAAAGTAATAGGTTATATGGGTTGTATCTGAAGCCCCAAAACAATAAGGTACATGGGTTGTAGCCCAATCCTAAATGTAAGAGGGTACGTGGGTTTCTATCCCAAGCCCGAAGAAGGTACACGGGTCATAGCCTAGGACTAACATGTTATAAAGGTTTTGGTCCATAGCCTTGAAATAAAATTTTCTATTATTATTTTCATTCCAAGAATTAAAATTCTTATTCCTATGTTATGTTTTCATGGGATACGGTATTAATTATCTTAAAATCTAGGTCTTATAAAATTAAAATTATGGTTATTATCTTTAATATATAGGGTATGATCTTAAAATGTCATGCTCAAGTTCAATACCCTTTTGTTCATGTTATCCTTATGTATTTCCATTATTTACCCTTACTGAGCATATGTATCACCCCTTTCTTTTTTTTCCTTTCCTCAGGCTACAAAGAAATGTTTTAATTAGAATATATAAAGGTGGAGATATTTATGAGAGATGTTGAAGATCTTTCAGTGGGATAGAATATTTTGTTTCCATGTATCCAATGATACAAATATAGTATATTCCATGGGAATTTATTTTTGTAATGTACCAAATATTCATCTAAAATGATATAGTATCAATGTATGTTAAGAATGGGTTGTTGTTGTTGGTATAAAAGGAAAGGCTTATTCATCCATTAGAAACTAGGATGATAAACATTTAGTGATATCCCTAGAATTTTTCTATGGATATGTCTTGGGATGTCTCTATGGATAAGTATAAGAAAGAATCAACATTTAGGAAAATGTCCTAGAATTTTGGTAAAGGATAGAGTGAGTGGTATCCAAGAAATACACCCCTATCTAGATACTAAAAATGGATGTGACCTTGGAAAAGATGTTCCTTGGGGAAACAACTCCGACAAGATGTCTTGAGCCTGACTCAAGGTAATCTAATACACAACAATGGGCCTTACGACACAGCTGGTTTGACACTCCTGGTGGATATGCTTTGGGAATTCGTAAAATATTTATGAACCACCATGAATGATTTAGATAGATGATTTATATGAATAACCTATGATAAACCTAAGGTTTCATTAATTAAGAATGTTTGATTCATGATTTAGGCAACCTATAAGTATTTTTTAATGATTATATGGTATCCCAATATGATATATGTTTCTCTCACTATGCTATATAATTTTAAACAATATAGAGAATAAGAAGGAACATGGATAACAATTAATGTCACAGATGTGGAATGTATGTGCATTATGAGAATAGATTTCCAAAGTGGAAATTTTATAAAGAGATTCAAGAAAGAGGTAAAAGTATTGGTTATACTTCTGAATATAAAGAGACCAAAAACAATATATAAATGTTTTGTGATGTTCTCCCATTATTTTTTACATTAAAATATAGTCATTATTATATTTATATCAAGGAACCATAATACTTGATTCATATTACAGATTATTGGAAAGAGGTATGGGTGAATAAGTTCACGATGCCTAAGTAATGGTTTCAGAACAGTGTTGGATGAATAAAGTATTAATGTTTTTTAATTCAAGGATTGTGTTATGTGAATCATTGAATATATTAGTATTGTTAGTATATGTTTTCATTAAGGATTTAAAAGTACAGTTTGAATTGTGATGAAGAAAAAGAATATTGATTTCATAGAAAGATGATATTTTGATTAGTGGAAGGTAATCCTTAACTAATGTCTGATGTTGAGATAATTTTGTACGAATGAAGATATGATGGATATGAGTAAGTAAATTTGAAGGTACAGATTACGCTAGAATTGAATATTGACAGAGTTCACTTTGTCATCAAGGATGAATTATACAACTTAGTGGATTTAAAATATATATCCAATAATCATCAGAATAAGGAAGAATTCATGTTTTACAAAATAGTATATATATATATATATATTTTGGTCAAAGGACCAAAGAAAATTTATTTGTAAAAAGAAAACAAGGATTACAAGAGTCTAAAAGACGGGATCAAATTACAATCTTTAAATTGCAAAGGCATCAGATTATCTGGGAGCTCCTCCAGCCATGTTAAAGTCTGATCAATGCATTTATTAGCGAGAGCATCCGCAACCATATTAGCTTCGCGGTAAGTATGTGTTGCAATGAAACTGACGTCATGGAGAGATTGAAGACAATTCATCCATCGCGTAGTAATCGTCCAAGCAAGATGAATATCTCCCTTCCAAATGGCTTGAACAACAGTAGTAGAATCAATTTCAATCCATAAGTTGTTCCACCCATGTTGAAGAGCAAAAGCAGTGGCATGAATAACACTTAGCATCTCCGCTTCCAGAGAGGTTGCAGTACCACAGCCTCCAAAAAAGAACCCCATAATATTACCATGATGATTTCTGAAGACGGCTCCACAACCCGCAGGACCTGGATTTCCTTTAGAGGCTCCATCCACATTGATTTTAATCCAACCTGGAAAGGGAGGTCTCCATAAAACCTCAAAAGTGCAAAATGGTTTCGAGAAAATGGCCTCAACTCGAAGACGTCTAAGGATCATAAAATCATCCACCGAATTGTTGCAGGAACCATTCTGAATCAGCGCAGCTTCCCGAATAGCAATAAGAATTCACGTTTTACCTGCATTAATGTTGTGTGAGCAATTATTGTGAAGAATCGAGTTTCTATCATACCATATCACATGTATCAGCTCTGAGACCCCAGAAAGGAACAAGTTTCTGATTTGTTGAGAGTTATCCTTAGCAACACAATGCTTAAGCTGCTCATCAATTGAGTTCTGAACCAGCCATCTGCAATCAAAAGTGTCAAAAATATAGTTCCAAAGAGCGGTGGCAGTAGCACAAGATAGAAATAAGTGGTTAGCATCTTCTCTATGCTGATTGCAAAGGCGAAATTTTGAACAAAGTTGGATACCAAAACTTTGAATACAAACATCAGTGGGAACCCTATTTTGGGCGAGACGCCAAATAAGAGTGAATCTAGAAGGTTTGATCCAAGGTTTGTCAAAAAAAATTATCCATTTCATATCATTATCAGCGTTGTGTAAGGAGTGATTATAAAAGTTTTTGGAATTAAGGATCCCATTATGAGAAGGCTCCCAAATCAAGAAATCACACGAGGTAGAAAAATGGTAGGAATCAATAATTTGAGTAATGTTTTCGGGAAGGGAATCAATGTGAGAATTAATCACATTATTGACAGTGGAGTTGATGTCAATAGGGATATGGTCAAGGGGAGTCACAGAGATAAGAGGAGCACCAGTCCAATTGTCCAACCAGAATCTCATGGAAGAGTTTCTCGAAACCATCCATCTAGCATTGTGCATAATATTGTCATAAGTGTCTCTAACAGAGGGACAAATGGAAGAGGTCATGAAACTTTTATTAGATCTTTTCAATCTATTAATGAACCTGTTTTTGATAAAAGCAATAGGAGGGGTGTCATTGTGAATCAGGTTCCAAGTTAATCTGGCTTGAAGAGCTTCATTGAAGAACTTAATGTTTTTAATACCAAGACCACCCATGGCTATAGGCTTACAGAACTTAGCCCAAGGAATAGTCACAAGTTTTCTGTCCAAAGTGCTTCCAGACCAGACAAAGTTTTTAATGTGAACATTTAGATTTTTAATGAGACTAGTAGGCCATTTATAGACCATCATCGAGTAGACAAGTTTGGAAACAATAACAGACATAACAAGGCAAAATCTCCCCGCCATGGAGAGGGATTTTCCTTCCAAGAGGAAAGTTGATGAAGAACCTGGTCAACAATGCTTGAAAAGTAGAAGGCTTTGGGTCTACCCCAGAAGATGGGAACCCCAAGGTACTTGAAAGGGATAGTATCTTCTTTGATGTTAAGCTCATTGATAATACTATTTTTTCTAGCAGAAGGGAAGTTTTTTCCAAAGTAAATGAAAGATTTATTCCAACCAATGACTTGACACGAGACCTCCTCGTAATGGTTGATAACATCTTTAAGAGTTCTGATTTTTTTAAGATCACCCTTTAGAAAAAGAATGATGTCATCAGCACAAAGGAGGTGAGTGAGGGCATTCACATTTCTGTAAGCCTGAATTGGTTTGATCTTGTTATGGGAAACCATATGGGTGAGCAGACGACTAAAATAGTCTTCTGCAATGGAAAAAAGAATAGCAGATAAGGGATCTCCTTGTCTGACTCCTTTAGAACATTTGAAAAACCCTCTAGGCGATCCATTGACCAAAATGGAAACATGAGTATAATGAAAGAGGATTTTAATTCTAGATATGAAGTTATCATTGAAGCCAAAACCATGAAGAACTTTGAAAATGAAATTCCAGTCCATTGTGTCAAAAGCTTTATGAATGTCTAGTTGAATGGCGATGTTTCCGCCTCTATTTTTATTATATAACATGTTAGTGCATTCTGAAGCAAGACAAATGTAGTCTTGGATTGATCGCCCCTTGATAAAACCAAATTGATTGTAGGAGATAATTTTTTCAGTAATAGTGTTGAGTCTGTTAGCTATAAGCTTGGTAATAATTTTATAGAGGGTGTTGATCAGAGCTATAGGGCGAAAAAGATGGATTTCAGCGGCATTATCAACTTTGGGGATCAAAGCAAGGAATTGGGAATTTAAGCCATGAGGTAAGAAACCATTAACAAAGAAAGATTTGACGAGATTGGAAACATTAGCATGGATGATATCCCAATAATTTTGATAGAAACCATTAGTGAATCCATCAGGTCCTGGGGCACTGTCAGGGTTCAAACCAAAGACAGTGTCTCTAATTTCATGATCAAGAGGAACACCCAGGAGAAAACTATTATGAACATCAGTAACAAGTGTAGGAATGACGTCATTAATGAGGTCCTTGTTCATACAAGGCCCATTGAATAAAGATTCAAAGTAAGAAACAACATGCTGAATTTGAGGGTGTTCACATGTTTGGACTTTGACAACCTTGTGGACCATCTTGATATATAAGGGATAAATGTTAAGTTGATTTCATGACATTCGTTCCAAATATTTGAATTTTCATTTTTCTAAAGGGCTATAAGGTTAACCATTTAGGGAATGTATAAGTTAAACATCATATGAAGTTATAAAGATTAAACTGTCATCTCTACAAATAAGGATTTATACATATTGGATATCCTATTCAAACTCCTATGCATTGATGACAACTGATGAAAAATTGGATGGAATATCATTGATCTCCTGATCTGTTAGTACTTCAACAATGAAAAAGTAAACTTACTTTTTATTAAAAGAGGTGAAGTGAATCAATGAACAACTAAGAGTGATGTTTTCCTAAAATCATTCAATTATATGTTTTCATGATAATTCTTCAACATTAAGAAAAAGGATCTTGAAACAAAAAATGTTATTCTATTACCTTTGATTACGATGAATTAAAATTTCCCTTAGTTTATCGCAGATTTTTGGCTTTCTTACTGTTAACTATATCATGAACTTGTTCTCTATCACTATACATTAGAACATTATAGTTATATTTCACTTCCATGGCCATGTTTTCAGTTCACACCTATGTTTATCTATGTGGAAGCCTAATTATGTTACTTTTGGTAACCATTATGATTCCAACATTACCTTTTCAAGAGATGTTTTAATATTTATTTTTACGATGTAGGTATGCATGAAGGAAACGTTTATGTATTAATCCTTTGATAACCTAGAAAAATTTCATTGCTGAAATTCATTTTATGGGGGGTCGAGTGCAAAAACCTATGATTTTGTGAATTATTTATTTTGGAATTAATTTAATATTTTTGATACTATTCATTTCATGAAACATTAAATACATATTATTTTATGTTAAAGAACAATGTTTGGATTGAGTTATAAAAAAAATTTAATCATGCACTACACGAAACATAAACATTACCTTTCTCTTCAGGGAACATTGAGGTTTCATGCGTTATATACAGTAATGAATTTCCTTAATGGCTTGTGTAACATGAAAGACCAAGGCTTAAAAAAATAATATATTATTACATAATATAATATGATATAACCATGGATTTAAGTTAGAGGTTATGAGTAGTATTAACGAATTTTTGAAATATATGGGTTACAAAATATAAAATTAATTCATAGGTTACTAATTAATTATAAATGAATATGAATGCTGATTGAATAAAAAAGGTAATATTAATATTTTATGCTCAAAAAGATGTTTTACCATAATCAATAAAATTATTCAGTGATATTAATGTAATATATAGGTTATATATTCCAAAAAATATTTTTTTTATTTTCATTCAATGAATCTGATAAACATAAGATAGAGAACAAATCCAATTTTATGCATAAAAACATATTTATTATAAATGTAGTTTTACCACCTTTTAATGTAGAACCCATTTTAAACCCCAATATTGGAACTTTTATAGACTTAATATGTCAAAATAAACTTCATATTTTAAATTTAAACAAAAATATTTTCCATTGATAATCTTTTGGTATAGTTTCCCTTTTATAATGAATAGTTAAAAATATGTAATTTTAGTTCGAAAATGCCTTTTCATCTAATTTATTAAAAGGTTAAATAATATTTTATATTTGCTTCAATATTTAATTATATTTTTTTAATTAATACAATTTCGGTCATTGAGATCAATTTCACATTGAAATTGGATATAAAAACATACCAAACTATGGAATATTTTTACTTAAAACCTCGAATTGTTGACTCGAATGCGAGATTAATTTTAAACTAATTTATCCAAATTATGTGAATATAATTTGGAAAAATTGATTCCATATTTTTAGTCAGAATAATTTATATTTTTTAATAATTTTATCTTTTTTTTTATTAAAACTATATTTGTGTTGGTTATTAAAATTAGTTACATTGATTACGGTTATGTTGAACTTAATAAGGGTCTAAACCATATCCTTAAGGCCCAAAACGTCCTATAAACATGTCCAAAATCCATTTTATAGCCATATTTCAACCCTATAATCCATTTTATCTATGTTTTATCATTATTATATCCACTTTGAACATGGATAACATGGGTGGAATTCTCCCGTCAAATATTTACAAGAGGGCCACTACTCCTTCCCTATAAAATGTCACCAAATCTACCTATTCTTCACACATCTCAAACCAATACAGATAAGAAAATATATGGCCAATATATCATCAAAAATCGATATCTTCCTCCTTGAATCCTAACATTGGGTATAAAGCCTTCCATGTTTCCCTTTTCAAACAATCCAAAATGAGTTACCCGATTAAGAGGTAACACTTTCTCTCAAACTCCATTCTTTTATTCTTCTTCTCTAACCCATACACTCTATTTATTTCCATCTTATATAATGAAAACATTATCTCAAATATAATAGGATTCATTTCTTATATGTTTTTGACTGGCACTTACACCAACCTCTACCTAATGGGTAATAAACTTACTGTTTACATGTACGGTAAACTACCGCCTCACTAAATGATGATTGCTCATTTTTTCATTAATGCCTCTAATGTTGGAAATTATGATGTTATATCTATTTATATATAGAATATATTATATTTATTATTTAATTAATCCTTTTTATTACTTTTTCAACATACATATTTTTATTTTCTATTTGTTGTAAATATGATAATTTCGTTTGAGGAAGTGTGGAGTACAGCTCCCTCCAAGCGATGTGATTCATCCACACGTTAAATGAAATCTACTAAGGATTGGTTTATTTAAAATATATGATATATTATTATATTATATAAAAATATAAATATAGGTCATTTTATTTCATTCTTTCAATATGACAATTAAAATTGAAACATTGATCAAGCGTATGTCCGGGTTATCGTCTCCATGAATGGTGAATTCTATTTCATTAAACTATATTAAATATATTATTATAATAAAAATATAAAGAATTTAAACTATATTAATATCATCTCTCAAATTCTAGAGTCATGATATAAGTATAAGTACCTATGATATAACAAATTAGAGGCATGTGAAGAACAAAGAATGTATTACCTGAAGTGAAATCATAACATAGGATTGTTAACAAGAGGCTAATTTAAGGTCATAATAAAACCATATATGGTATTAGATATAATAAAATGGTTTCATAAAATAATTATAACAAATTTATTTTTATTATAAAATTTGATTGAATGACTACGAAAGGATTCAAGATAAAGGTATGAGTATTTCATCTTGTTTTATTTTATTTCCATGAGATACATATTTTATTCACCAACTATTTCTTCTGTGTAGTGTTTATAATTCCATTGGATAAAATAATTTATTATTATTATTTTTAATTTAATGGGTATTTACATGTCCATTACAAGATATTTATTTTGTGGGGTTTATGTTTCCATAGAAACCAAATAGGTAAAATAGTTTGGTCTCAATTTTCCTTCTTTCAGACTCATGTTATTTATATGCATAAATTCATTTTTAGGTGTATGTAATTAAATTATACATGATATATCATTAATATCCATATTTTCATGATATTCTAAGATTAATTTAATTTCATTTTCTTATATGGAGAGCATGATCACAAGTTACCAAGTGATAAAAGTTTATTGAAACAATTTCATCACTTTTGAAGACTCTATTTGTTTACAATTACTTTTATAAAGTCTTATAACCCATATCTCAAGAACAATCGTGACTTTTATTCTCCTCTTGTCATTCATGGAATATTCATGCATTGTTACCATTGTTTACTCTTTGGTACATAATATAGTTATGAAAGTGTTTTTAAGGAAGCCTGACTTTACCCGCTCTTTGGCCGGGAATCTATGATTCTTAAAAACCATGTTTTATTTGAACAGTTTATAATAATATTGTAACATTAACCTATAATATTTAAAATTAATTTTTAATATTTTTTTCCTTTTAACTATGTTTTCAAATGAATCTTCTTATCCTTTTCTAAACAATGAAAAATTCTATTTTTTTAATTTTCAAAATGAAAGTTCTATTTACCTCATATGACATGTATGGATTTACATTCCATCATTTCATTTAGTTTTTATTTTAATTTTTAAGTGGATAATTTTTTATAATTTTTTTTAATTTAATTTTCATGGAAAATTTTTTTCAAAATGATTTCAGACTTCTTTTGTATGTTTTCTAGGAAAATTGTTTTCCAATGATTTTCAATCCTTATTTATAAGTTTCTAAATTATTTTAAATGAAATAGTTTTAAAAAATTCAATAATATTTCATATTATTTCATGTAAAAATGTTTTCAAAACATTTTAATTTTTAGTTGTCATTTTTGAAATTGTTTTCAATGAAAAATGTCTTGAAAATATTTTCAATTTTATTTTATATTTTTTAAAGGAAAAAGGTTTTGAAAATTATTTCAAGTCTTCTTCATATGATTTCAAGTAATTTTATATGAAAATTATTTTCAAATTGGTTTTTGTTTTAAAATCCTTTTTCAAAGAGGAATGGTTAATTTCCTCGAGAAACATTTTTGAATGATAATCCAAAATTATTTTCCATCTAAGATGACATTCGTTGATGTTTGTCATGACCTTCATTGAAATTATCCAAAAGGATCCATGAATATTCATTCTTGAATGGTTTATGTTTTTATAGAATTATTCCTAAGACACCCATTTCATATCCACATGATTTATGCTTTTAAAACCAACTTATTTTTAGGGGTAATTCTTTTGTGAAGTTATTATGAAACTTATCTCTTTTCATTGGTTATAATGTGATGAAATGGTAATGAAACCCATTTTATTTCATGGGATATGATTTTATGTGTATAAAACCTATCTCTTTTATGGGTTATGATATGATCAAAGTTTTATTATCTTGTGGAACATTTATAGATTATACAATTATGATATGGGTGGTACCTATATCTCCCTCCAATTTATTATGTAATGATAAGTTGTATATGTAATCAAATGGTAAATGTGTTGTATTACAAGCCCAAAAACAAGATGGTACTTGGTTTTTAGCCCAACAATAAATGTAAAATGGTGTGTGGGTTGTATATCAAGCCCAATAATAACAATGTACAAGGGTTGTTGCCCCAGAATAAATGTGATAGGATACACGGGTTGTAGCTGATGCCTGAAAATAGGAAGGTTCATTATTTGTATCTGAAGACTAAAAGTAATAGGGTACATGGGTTGTAACCCTAGCCCCAAAAAAAATAAGGTATATGGGTTGTAGATCGTGCCTAAAAGTAATAGGGTACATGTTTTTTTATCCCAATCCCAATGTTAGTGCACGAGTCATAGCTCATATTCCTAACTTGTTATAAAGGTATAAGTAGGTATACTTGACATAAGATTTTCTTTTATTATTTACATTCCACAAATTCCATTTTATATTCCTATGTTATGCTTTCATGACTTATGCTCTTAATTATATTATGATATTTTTATTATTACATGCCAAATATTTAATATGATCTCTAATATGTAGGGTATGATCTTTAAATGTTATTCTCAAGTTCCATAACCTTTTGTTCATGTCATGTTCACACATTTCCTTTATTTACCCTTATTTAGAATTTGAGCTAAACCCATTGTTATGATTCCTTTCCTCATGTTATGAAGAATGGTTTTAGGTAGAAGTAATAAAGGTGGATATATTTAGGGGAGATTTTCAAGATCTTTTACTAGTATAGAAGATTTTGTTTCCATGTTTACAAATAGACTAAACTATTATGGTCCTCAGGAAAATATTTTTTCCAATATACTGAATATTCATATAAAATGATGAAATATACATGTATGTTAATCCTGGTTGGTTATATAGATTTAGTTGGTGGGTCAAGGCCTTTATTCCTTGTAATCAAGGTAAAAAAAAGATGATATGTACTCCATTTTGAGGGCCATGAATGATTTGTGATGACTCAAAAATCCTTAAGACGAGTTAGGGAATGGGAAGAAGGAGATCTAGTAATATATCTTGAACCATAAGGAATTTAATCTATGGATTGTGAAGCTAGATCCCTATGACTTGTGGTTTCAAATCATAAATTGTGGGATATCAAAGGTTTGTGAATTAAGGGTCGTATTCCATCATTATGAATTTTTTCAAAACATCATGACGTAACACCGAGGATATAAAATCTATCTAGATATTATGGTGTGGGGATTGTAAATCATGTCCCAAATATCCTAGGTTAGTAGAACGATATGGGACAGTCATACCAGGATTAGTTTAGATCACATTTAGGTGTTGAGTTATGGAATAATGATATCAGTTATCATAAGGATTGGAAATCCCTTTTTTGCATAGTGACACTTTTGTTTGATGACCATAGGTGGATATGCAGATACCATAGTCATACATTCCTAATCAAACCAAGGGTCCCATAAATCCTAGTATATTTTTTGAGGGATATGGAAGGTTGTAGTGATTTGAAGCACCAAAATCATGAAGTGTTATTTGTGTAAAGTGCAATATCTAAGAAGGGTTTGAGCACCCTAAAAATTGTGCCACATCATAATGAACATTTCCTCATGGCGAGGAGTTGTGAAAAATCAATACTCTTAAATTTTACTAAACATGGGGGTCCAGTGATCATAACTTAGATTTTATTAGGGATGCATAGTGGACCCTATGAGCTTTATACCTTATATTTTCCGTATTTTTCCCTAAACACTGGATATGTAGTGTTTAGTGAGCAGAGATGTGAATTTTTCTCAAGCTCCCTTTGAAAGTTTAAAAACCAAAAAGATTTGAATCTCTTTCACTAATAGTTTAAAGTCTTGCAATTTGAACCATTATAGTCATGATTTTATGGTTGTATATCTTTGACTAATGAACAATATGTTTAAGGTCGTGTTACACATGGATCTAATATGGGTAATGATATATAATAGCTTAATTTTTATACCTAGGGCCATGATTACCCCATCATCCTTCGAGAAAGGAGATGGAAATATGGTTTGTCATAGATCAAGGTTCTCAGGTCATGAGTAATGATATCCGATGATTATAAGAGGATTAGTTCTGACCAGACTAAGGTTTTGAGTTCATCCATGGTGTTTCTAGGCCCCATAAGGATGATAAAGTCCTTTTTGAATAACAAAACATTTGGTTGAAGACTATAGGATCATATGCAAGAGACATATGCATAAATGTATTGTCAATAATGTGGTCCCTTGAAACTAAGAAACATTTCTATAGGCCATGAAATATTTTTGGAGACATGGAGTAATAAAGAAATTAAGTATGTTTTATAGATTAAGGTGATTAAAATTCAATGGAATAACCCCATACTCTGGATGATCAGTGTGAGGAAATTTTGGTCCTTTGATATAGGATAAAACACTAGTGGTGCTATACAAATTTTATTTTCATGAATTGGGGACATATTTTAATCTGTGAGGTTTAATGTCATGTGGTGAGGATATGTTCTGTGCAGTTTCTTTTCATGCAGTAAGGAAATTTTCCTTGAAGTTTAACATCAAGTGGTAAGGAAATTTTTATTGATGTTTTACCTCATGTGGTAAAAATGTTTTCCGTGTATTTTTTGTCATGCGATAAGGATTTTTTGTGCATTATAATGACATGTGACAAGGACATTTTCCTTGCAGTTTAACATCATGTGTTAAGGATGTGGGATCCCCAATGTAAAATGGTAATTTTATGGTTGGGACCATGAATGGGATTCTGGATGTCACTATGTATCCTTTGGTGATAGGAATAAATCCACACATAGTTATTAAGAAATGTTTCTATGCAGGTCTGACCCATATGCAATGAGAGGGGGATTTTTATACCTCTTTTTTGTGACTGGACATGGGGTATGAAATTTGAGAATCACTTTGTATCATGTGAGGAAAGTAATCATGTAAAACATAGTTCATAAATTAGAAACACTCTATGCAACTCAAACACATATGTAGTGGTGGGATTTTTTTCTATTGATTGTTTTGAATGGTCCTAGGATTTGACATCCAGGCATCACTAAAAAACCTATTATTAGAAGAATCAAGCCATAATTAGTTCTTGTGTGGATGTTTTGTAGGAGACCAACACCAGAAAATGTGGTCCTCTCTAGTTAGGTATATGGGAATATTCAATTAATGTCATTCCAAAGACATCAACTGCATAGTTTAACATCATGCGGCAAATACTCATGGTATGAATTTTAAGGTATTTCATTCCTGAAGATGATACACCTACTATAAATATTATTCGTTGATATTTTTAGGGAATCCATCACCAAAATTCCTAATCTCGCGTGAGCCATGCCTAGTGTGAGAAACAAGGAATGGAAATGATTCATCTTACTATACATCGGAAATTTACAGATTTGACTGAGCTATTTTGTATCATGTGGTGGATGAACTATGATTTAGGATAGATTAATCCCTACACATATCATTTAAAATGATAATCATGCAATATGTAGTTCTAGGAAACCCATGTAGTTTATTTTTATTAAGAAAGGACACAATCCATGTAGTTTAATGTTTTTCTTTATGGACAGGGATCAACCAACGTGAATGAATATGGATATCATTGATCTTTGTAGTTTTATGTCATGTCAAAAGGATGTTGGGCATCAAGTTTAATATCATGCGGTATGGGTGAGGATCACCTGATGTTAAAGGAAATGAATGTTTTTTTAGTACCAAAACTTGATGTCTGGGAATCACTATGTATCCTATGATGGAAAGAATCATGCCAAACATAGTTCTAAAAAATCGTAACAGTTTAAGGTCATGGGGAAATGACCTCAGCCATTAAATTTAACATTTTAGGGTGAGTATGGGATCATATAGTTTAAAATCATGTGACCAAGATGATACTAGTATAATTTATCATCAAGTAACCGTGATGATCTTGTATAGTTTGACGTCGTGTAACTAGAATGATACTTTTAATATTTAACATAATTTAACTTGGATGAATGAAGTGAATTACACACTTGTGGATGGATATTCGATGATATCTATGTAATATATTTTTTGAGAAACCTGAAATTAGTGGGTGGGTTAACGTGCTCCCCATCCTTTGTGTACAATGAGTATTCTTCATTATGTAGAACATATGTATGATGTAAGGACCATTGAATTTGAGTTCCATCATTAGAGCCTTTTCCCCAGTAAAATTAGTGTTCTAAGAACCAACACCAATTCTCCTTTGAGGAATGAATGAAGGGGAACCTTCTTTTTAAAGGCTAATCATATTCGATTTTGATGAACTTGAAGATGGTGTAGTGTATGAAACTAGTTCTCATCGGGTCACTCTAATTCATCCAACCACATCTATGATTGAGCATCATCTGAGAGCAATTTGTATATAGATATTTAGATTGTAGGAAGCTAGAATTCTATGGGTAACACTTCCATGGTTCTATACACAAGTGAGTATGGAATTTCCTATATAGTGGTATCCATGGTTTTATAATCGGTGTACAATGCATGGATATGTTTTTCTGGCCTGGATATATTATCTTTGTTCTCTATATTTTTGGGTTATATTTGAAAGAGTCTCATTAAAGTCCTTTATCTATCCATTTAGAGCTTCATAGAAGTGACATGAGTGATTGGACTTTATGTTGTACTACTTATATAGTTTCTTTAACTCAATTGAAGAAAAGTTGGATCTATTTTCTATCAATATTGTGCGAGGGACCTGAACCATGAAATGAGATGGGAAATCATGAAGTTCATGATGCTCTTTTTACTAACATCCATGAGGGTATTTAATCGTCCCATTTGGAAAATAAGTTTGTGGAAGTAAGGATATACTAAAACTGCTTGGTTTTGGATGGGGGATATGGCCCTATGACATCCATTCCCTAGATGGTGAATGGATAGAGATATTTAGCTATATGTAGCAATTCTAGGGGTTGATGGAAGAATATTTCATGGATTTTTCATGCATGAATTTTTTTGGTGTATTCCACACAGTCTTGTATAATGGTCATCCAGTAATATCCCAACATCCTGATTTGGTGGGAGTGCTTGGTCGTAGAATGATGAGCATCGCAGGAGCATGGGTGGACTTATTATATAACAATGAGAATCTCCCCTTCTTCTATGCATATGAGGATGATTCCATCAAATCCACATTTATATAGGGATTTTTTCTAGTATGGACCACTCTGTAGGGTAAATCTCTCTATATGGTGTCGAATTTGTCCCCTTCACACCTAATCTGTTAGGAGAGATCTATTTCGGAGATAAAAAATTATGGTCTCCATTCATACAGGGGTGGATATTGGTTTATCATTATCTAGGGTGGTGTTGACATGATTTATTTCCCCCATATCACAAAATATGATTTCCAAGACCATTATTTTATGTGTGATATAGAGGATTACTTCCATCAGATCAGGTTTGGATTAAACTATAGTTGCATTAGACAACACATCATGATGAGCATTCTGTGATTAGGGAACATGATGAAATGTGGGATCAAAATGGATTTATTCCATCAGTCCCCTAACATACCTAATGAGAGGTTCCAATTCAACATTTTTAATGAAATATTATCTATTAAACTTCATTATCACTAGTTTTGAATACCCTTTGAAAGCCTTTTAGTAAATTTTTAGCTGATGGTCTAGTACTATCCCAGTGATGAGGGCTTTGTACCCTTATTTATTAAGAGTACAGAAAATTTTCTTTTTCTAGAGATATAGATACAACCCCTAAGCCTAACCAATTAAACTTCATGTTTTCAATCCTTTTTCTGACAGGCCCTTGGGAGGTGGCATCAAAATATATATCCCATGTCCTAAGAGTTTCATGGGCATAGAAGAACTCCTCATATAGAAGCTTGGTTTCCAACGATGTATTTATTAGGGAAGAATGTGCTACAAGGAAATAATCCATGGATTTGCATTTCAATGATTTCTATGATACAAATGGAATGTCGTATTTCTGTAGAATGAACACCCATTGGGCTAGATTACAAGTAAACTTAGGGTAGAGAAGAATATACTTGAGATGAACAATATAAGACACCATATGGACTTCACGATGTTTCATGTAATGCCTCATCTTTTTCACTATGAAGATGAGTGTAAGGATGTTCTTCTAGACATCTAAGTGTCGAGTCTCAATACCGATAATTTTTCAGCTGAGGTAGTATAGACTATTCTCACTCCATGAATTGCTTTTTTGGTGTGATAATGCCATCCATCGAGTGTTCCATTGTGGCCACATACAGGATGATTGGCTTCCCTTCCTCCAGAGTCCTTAGGATTGGTGGACGTAGTAGATAATGCATGATACTTTCAAAGGCTTCTAGGATGTTATCATCTAATTGATAGGTTATTCTATTCTCCATCAACCCAGTGAAGGGGATATATTTTCCAACTAGGGTATCTCTGAATCACCCAATATTGGCATGGTTCCCTTAGATAACCCTCGATTATTTGATATTTATTATGGGTGGACTTTCTAATATTGTGCTACTCTTTTTTCGGTTGACATCGATGACATAGTGGCATACTAAAAATACAAGGATCTTCCATAATGTTTTCCCAAAGAATCATTTCAGTGGATATATATTCATACTTTACTGTCCTAGCTTGTCAAAGACTATTTTACGGTGTGTGAAATGATCAAATCATTTTTGGTATTTTTCCACCAAGTTGTCAACATAAAATTCAGGTATCATTCCTAAAAACATCTTAAATATATGATTCATGGTGCATTGATAAGTGGAACCAATGTTCTTCAGGAAAAAGGCCATGAATTTTTTGAAATATATCCCCTAATGTTCTCTGATGGATGTGGATTATTCATCTTTAGGGGCCATATTTATCTGGTTTACCCTATGTAACCATCCATAAAAGAAAGGGATTTGAAGCCAACAATTGCATCAATTAGGTGTTTTGTGATCAAGAATGTGAAATCATCATTTAGGAATTTCTGATTATGTCTTATAAAATCGATGCAGAACCTAATATACTCATTATTTTTCTTAATGGGGAGAATTTTGAAAACCCATCTTGGGTATATCAATTATTCACATTTTTCGATTTGATAAATTTTTGAAATTCCACCACTACATTAGTTGCATGAGATTTTTGCATCCTCATGGGTGTCTTCTTGAAGTATTGATGCTCATTGGGTAAGCTGAGATGCAACATCTCTTGATCTAGATTTGGTTCGAGCATTTCTATGTAATTCTCTGTGAATAAATATCTATGTTTATTCGTAAATTCAATATAAAGTTATTTCTATTTGAGGGACATGGTGGAACTAATAAATATTGGAATCATGTCTTCCATCATCCACAAATTTTACTTCTTGAGATAATAAATGATGGTGGAGAAACCTTCCTCAAATATGGGAGGGGAGTTCTAGAGTATATACTCATCTTCTTCCATCTCCAAGTCTATGGAGACATTTTCAAATGATGATCGAAATCTAGGTTCTTCTTTATCACTATCAGGGTGAGAGATGCTATATAAATATATATCATCATCCTCAAATACCTAATTCTTCATAGGGAGATTCCATTGATAATATGTTTTACAATTTCACTGGGGAGGAAATGGGAATACACCTCTAGGGTTAAGTATATCACCCCGATTTGATTCATAGGGAGCACATAGTCATCGTCAACCATACTCTTTGGATTTTTAGGGGTAGTCCCTAAGCCATTGGGGAATGAATCCTATATATCATCATCCATTATTGGTTTATAGCCTATTCTTTTTTGGAAATATTATCCAGTATATGTGGCCTAAAAATTCTCTAATGGTGCACTATCATTATGCATTATGTAATACTTTCTATCAATAGGGTACTTATAACCTTGATGGAATGTTAAAGTTACCACTTGGTGTCTTTGAAGCCAAGGCCTTCAAAGAAGGACATTGTACATGGCTTCATTATGGATAACAATAAGTTCATCATCATATGTGAGATACCCAAACTATTCTTTGTGCATGATCATTCCAAGAGGTCTCTGATCATGCTTATCATACACTTGAATGGTCATCCTTGTGGGATAAAAATCCCCTTCCCTATATCCCAAATGTCATAGGGTTTGAAACAGGACGTGATTGATCCAAAAAAATATCAACTAGGTCCCTCTAAATTTTGACATTATAGAGTCTTACATAAACTTATAGGGGCATGATGTTCCCTTAGACGACCTCTCCCTCATCCTGATCAGTGAATGAGATAGAGACATGAAATTCTGAGGATATGGTCTCAACTCAATAGAATTTGGATATAAAAACATCTGTCTCAGAATTTTATGGCATTCATAGGGCATAAATTATTACCTCCTTAAGTTTATTTGAATGATGAAGAACAACTAGGATTGAGAGATTTATGGGACCACCACCATCTATTTTAGAATGTTATACTTTCTTCCATAGTCCAGTGCTCCTAGATGTAGATTTTCTCTTACATATTCATATTAAGAGCCATGGAATTTCATGTGGATAGACCCAGTGCTTGTATAGAGATTTATGGGGTGTCTGTTTCTGATGGTGTATGTTGTTCCTACCTTCCCCATTTATAGGTTTGATAAAATAATCAAATACATGATAGGAGTTCATGTAAAAAATGTGCATGGGTAACTACTGGAGGTTTCTAGGAAACCTCCATGCCTTTTTAGGGAATGTTGGAGAACTTTTCCATGAGTCTCATCTATATATATAACCTTTTAGGGGACATTACTAAAATATTTGGTTCGACAACATCCATGATGTCCCCTGTATATTTAGTTCCTATGCATGCGACCTCTCCTTCCCCAATTGTATGTAGAAAACTCATGTGCTGAGTCATATTAATCATTAGATAAAGAGAATTAAAAGTGTATCATGTTGAAATTTCCTAATATGAGGTCTTCATACAATGAGGGTTTCATTTATTGGGGTGGTTCCTGTGCTGTAGATGTTTCATGGAATAATTATGCAAGAGATAAGTCTTGTGTTGGGGAAAAATATGACCATTCCACTTTTGTCACTTCTATATTTATGTGGACGCACCAAATTTGTGGAGACATATCCGAGGTATCCTTTCTAGGTAGTGGGGTTATTGTATGTCTTGATATTTATTTTCCTAGGGTTACATGAGACCGGTCCACTATTTTTTGAGTCATCCAATTATTGAAATTCTTCTCACGTCTACATGAAAAAATCATCAAATCACCCTCTTTATGTGGTTGGGAAATGGTTATGTAGGAATCCTAATATAAGGAGTTATCTAACAAGACCTATCAATAATTGAACATTACTTGATGGATGTATTCAAATATGAGGAAATCCTGGATATTATGACCAAAACTTCTATTGAAAGGGATGTCAGCAGGACAGTTGATGAGGATGACCACATTAGGCTTCTTGGGATATGGTAGTTAGAGAATGATATTTTCCATGTTTTTAAATATATAAAGGATATTTTTTCATTTCAGAAAGATTATGCTTTATTCATCCATTCCATAAATCCAAGGTAACCCTGGTTTCTCTAAGCTTCTTTCCAAGGCTAATTTTTGTGGTTGTTGCCGCCCAAAAGGAGGTGCTGGGCAGTTTGGGATCTACCAAGGTGCTTGGATTGGAATTTATTTTATATGGAGTGTGAAAACAGAATAATTCTATTGAACTACTATTTTCTTAGGTTCTGAGGGTGTTATTCGTGGTTTGGATTGCGTATGTTGAATTGTTTCTTCTAGACATTGTGACATTTCTACGATCATAAGGAATCTACGTGGATTCTTTATTGGGAGTATATGTGTCTGGAACTCATTTGATTTATTTTCATAATAGTGATCCAATATAGTATCCTATGAGATATGGATGATAAGTGAATATGATAGACCCTAGCACTATCATATGAGGTCTTACACCCACTCATTTATGTGTTTCTTACAGTTCATCAGGCCGATGATCATTATTTTCTTAAGCATTGAACTGAACTGATAAAGGAACTGTAGAAGAAGTTATTACAATCTAAAAAATGGAACCTACTGGTAGACTATTGTACAAAATTTTTTTTGTCCATGTCTAAGTCTGTAAAAACACCTCAAATTTGTTGCCTCGTACTGATCTCAAAGGACCATCATCAGTTCACATCAGGACACATAGTGTGTGAGATATTATTCAAGGTAATCTTCACCATCAAAAGTTGATAAGGTTAGATTAAAAATTTTGGTGGGTTGGAGTATCATCCACCCACTTAATATATGGATTTGACTCATGCATCATAGGTGCATGTCATGCTTTCATGGCATCCATTTGAGTAGATAGAGAATAAATGATGTTTAGAAGCTATGGGGGCACTATTGTACGATATGCCTCTCATCCACAGGGAGTGGGTGGGGTTGATGAGGTAGACCAGCCTTTGAGTCATGTTGATTCTAAATTCATTATATGACTGAATTATCACCCTGTAGAGGGAGATGCTATCACTAGAATAGAGGGAAGTCATCATCATTTTTGACTTCCTCATTTATGTAGACTGGCTGCCTGGATTTGGCATAATTTTGATGCTTATATACCACCCCTGCTGGAGGATCGTCTATAAGAGGTAGGATATTCACCTATTTCTAAAGACCATGTCGCAGGGGACTATTTACCCTATGTAGCTTATTGTTGAGTTGTCTAAGAGCATGTATCTCACTCTCATACTGTTACAAATTTTTCTCCATGGATGGTAACTCAAATCCTTTTGGTGGTGATCAGGGTGAAGTTGTGCCATTCCCTTTTAATTTATAAGTGTTCTACTATGGTGGTGGAAACTCAGTATTTAGAGGTGCTTGATTTTGGAGTATTAAATTTTTCTTGATGTATGCAGCTTCATTTGGTGTATCAAAATCACCATCATCTTAGACCTCCACATTTGTGTCTTGATCCACAATTTCGTTCATGTTTACAGTAACAAAATTGATATAAGAATATTTGTAAATTGTGGCTTTTCCATTACTTTTGATGTAATAGGATGATTCAGAAATAACTTAATCAAGGTAATTATTCAAACCACTAGACATATTGGACCTTTTTGGTTTGCAACCCCAATAGGGTATGATCTCCTTCTCCATAAGCTACTCATATCTTGTTCTACGAATAGTGACCTCAATGGAGTTTCTAGTCCTATTTTGTGAATACTCCCAAAATAACAGAGGTTCATCTTGTAGTGAGAGGAACTAGTGGAATGTCGACCATTGATCATTATGTAAGAACCCGAATCTTTTTTTCAGGTATGTTTTTCCTTTTCTGGTCATTTTTGAGATAAAGAGGAAAACCTGGAAATTTCATAAGTACACGCCATGTACTTTATAATTACACACTATGTACCTTGATGCAGCACCAGGCCGTGTGCTTGCCGTGTCTGGGCCATACACATGGTGTGTAGGGGTGATGTGGAGGCCGCTTAAAGTGGAGTACAGAAAGGCCAAGTACATGTCGTGTACACCAGAAGTACATGCAGTGTACTTTTTTTTCATTAAATGGACTGGGGTCATGCCTGATGGACAGAACTCGTTTTATCTTCATGTTATTTATCCGAGAGAACTCGTACGACCGCGGAAATTCACCGAGCCCCTGTTCCTCCATCCGTTCTCCGAATCGATCATCGTCGATTGTGTTGGAACTGTAGTGGTAATCCCTTCCTTCCCATAGAGAATTATTTTCCAATTCATCCTCTCTCTCAAGTTATCGTGGGTTGATCGTTTTGTATGTTTTTAAAGATCTACATCATTCAAAGAAGAATAAAGCCTCTTGGTTCAAGTATATCAATCTCCTAGGATCGAGGTAGGTGGTTTGTGCCTTTTTGTAGGAAGTATTTGAATATTTTGTGCAATTCCTCAAATTCCCTTGAATGGGGAATTGTGTGTTTCCAATTTTTTATTTGCCCTTGTTGTTTGCCTAATTTTCTTGATTGCTGGAGTAGAGGTCAATTCTTGTGAATAGGGTAATTTTTTCTATGTTCTGGATGTTTTTCCATGCTTTTTTTTCCTGTTAGGCATTTTTCCAGTTGACATTCCTAGTTGTAGGATAGTGGAACTATTTTACTATTATGATGTTGGGCCTTATAATGATAGATAAGTAGTTCTTGAGGATTACTTGGAGCGATACGCACGCTATGAATGTTTGTTTTACACAGGGCTGTGAGAACCTAGTGTAGTAGACCATAGTGAAGATGGACATAAGGGCTTCTCTAGAGTGTCTTATTAATTCGATGTGAGACCAAAGAGGGAATTGACGATGAGTGCTTCCTTAGAGAGTCTGTAGTTCCTTGATGCGGGCCACATGGGGAATGAGACATTGAGTGCTTCCCCAGAGAGCCTTTAGTACTATACGAGACCACATGGGGAATTGACGGTGAGTGCTTCCTCAGAGAGTCTTTTCTTCAGCTGAACCAGAGGGGTGAGACTGTGTGTGCCTACCAGAGGGTTGCTAGTACTTGTAGGTTGAACCATAAGGGTTAGGCTGTGAGAACTACCTAGGGGGTTACCTCTTGTTATACTTGTTGATTGACTGTTAATTGTGTGCTTTATATGCTAGACACTATGGATTATGGTTGTTGTGTGCTTTCCTATTTACTGCTTCCTGTACTTTTACTTGACATGTATTCACTGACTATTAGGCATAGATCTTTGGGTGGTTTCCTTCTGAGACTTTGTCTCACACCCTATTTGGGCCATGCTTTTGGGCCCAAACAGACTATATTGTTGCAGGTATAGATAAGGGAAAACGCCCTTCTACTTCAGGTACTTGACTTTCTATGGAGCTGGAGAGCATGGTACCAAGATATGGCTTGCAATGCAGAGGAGTTTAACTGTTTTCTTTTTCACTTTGGTTTAGTATTTTTTTCAGTAATGTGACTTGTCTGGATGCTTTCCTAGACATATGTATCATGCATCATTATTAGATATGTGTGCTCTAGTTTTCTTCTTTCAGTATTCTACTATTTATTTCTGTATGGATTATTATTATTTCTGCTGTTGTATGTTGTTCACTTCTGATGTGTACTCTGCCAATGAGGGAATAGTTTACCCACTATCACACCCAACGCCCTCGCTACTAGTCAGCAGCCTCTGGCGTTCGGGGAAATGCGCATGAGGCCATGTGACCAACCGGGTATGGGGCACCTCTGGGTGGCTTCTGGAACTGGGACGTTACAAAGTGGTATCAAAGGAGTTTCTTTTCTCTTGTTTTACTGTTTGGAGCCTTTATCCAGGGATAGGACGGATTCAGTACTTAGTATTAAACTGTGATCGGGAGTATCTAACTCGTGTACAGGGAAAAGACAATCTACCTTGCTTATTATAGTTTTCTTATATTGCTATGTTACAGATAATCTGATTTCACCAAGAGTGATTCACATGCTTTGTGTTGTTATTGTTATTGATATTGTGATTCTATTTCTGTCGCAACCCGATGAGATGAGGGTATTCTATCTCATGCATTATATACGCACATTTTAGAAATCACATGCCATTCATTCTTTCCATGCCATCTAGGGTTCATTAGCAATTGCATGCTATTGTGATAAACGTTGTTTAGATTATTCATGCTTTTGTGATAGGTGATTTGATAAAATCCATATAGTTTGTTATAGAGGTTGTTCTATTGTACCTTGCTTAAATGAATGCCAAATTTTGGTTCTTGAGGTGTTATGGGCCCTCATGAATTGGAACTTGGTGGATCATTGACTACTTTTCCTTATATATGATATGTAGGAGATGCCAATCTTTGATTCATGGGGAGTATGGGCCCTCACAGATCGGAATTTGGAACCTTCATGCTTGTTTTTCAGTGTTTCCGGGGCTTCGGTGCAGTTTCAGAGCTACTGCCCGGAAAAACCCAGCATACGCAGCGTGTACATTATATATACATGTCGTGTAGTTTTTAAACCGTGTCACTAACCTTGTGAGTAGAAACACGGGTTGTGAAAAATTTCTAGGAACACGTCGTGTGTGGTAGATACACGTCGTGTAGTAGTGATCTGTGTACCCGTCCATGTCACTAACAATACGGGTCGGGGGAAGCTCGTGTAATACATTCCGTGTTTTTTATGAACACGCTGTGTAGCCTTGTTCTAGGTACCTGACCGTGTCATGAACAACACGGGACTGTGTTATCTCCTTCTATACACACCGTGTTTGTTCGGAACACGCCGTGTAAGGGTCAGCCGTGTACCCGGCTGTGTCACTAACAACACTGGTTGGGAAAAATCTTCAAGTACAGGCCGTGTTTGTTTGGAACACACCGTGTAGTCTCACATGTGTAACTGACCATGTAACTAACAACACGGGTCATTGAAACCTTATCTACTACACACCGTGTCCACAGAGAACACGTGGTGTAGTCTCAGTTTAAGAAGACCGTGTGGGATAGTCGTGAAAGGAGATTCAACCAAGGGAATAGTGTTAAGTACATTCCGTGTATAGTTTATACACATAGTGTAGTCATGTTTTGTAAAACTTGAGTGTTTTATTCTCCTGTTTCCATTTTGTACTCCTTTGTTCTTTGTCCTTGATTTTCCTAATGTAAGGTATTCTTTTGATCATTCAGAGCTATGGCTCCGAGATGTCCTCTGGTTGTGAATTCGTTGTAGTATAGTGATCAAACGCCAGATATGGCTGAACAGGGACTTCTTGCCGATCCTCCAATCGTGCCAGCCTTGGCACCGGCTGTCGTACCAATTGCAGGAACTAATTCATAGTTTAGGGAATGCTTTATGAGGATGATGTAGACCTTTCAAGGAGCACCACCTCATGCCACGACTATGGAAGACCTGACAAGTGTTTTCCAGCATCCTCCTCCTCCTACTTTCTCAGGGGAAGGAGGACCACAGGATGCAGAATCATGGCTGGAAGCCATGTTGACTATCTTTGAGCATCTGGAAATGCCTCCAGAGAGGCAGGTCAAGCTCACTACCTATATGCTACGAGACACCACCAAGAGGTGGTGGGGCATGATCTCATAGGTGGGTCATCAACAGGCTATGTATTGGGAGGAGTTCCAGCGCTTGTTTTACGATTACTTCTTCCCGGAGACCCTGAGGACTGATCGAGCCCAGGAGTTCATGAATCTAGAGCAGGGTACTCTTTCTGTTATGGAGTATTTCTTTCGTTTCACCGAGCTACAGCATTTCACACCCCTCCGGGGTGGAGATGGGATGTCCTTAGAAAGGATGTTTGAGGACGGTCTCAGGAAGGAGATGTGTTCGCAGGTGAATATCTTACAGTTGACTTCCATCACTTCCATCATCAACCAGGCACTGATTGAGGAGTGCAATCTGAGAGACTCTGGAGCTGCGATCAAGGGTGGTTTTGCTTCCAGAGCTAGTATTCATCCAGTTGACAGTAAGAAGATCGATAGGGAGTCTACACGTAGTGATCCGAGGAGGCAAGATACATCTTTAGGTGGCCAGGTGGTATGCTACCAGTGTGGAAGGGCAGGGAACACGAGGCCGCAGTGCTAGAGAGACCCAGTGGACTGCCAATCTTGTGGAAATATGGGTCACCTTTTGCATTTCTGTCAGGTTTTCTCACTAGTATCTAGTGACAGGGTTCTTCCATGACTCCCCGTTCAGAAGCAGCACCACCAGCTTCTCACCAGTCGGGGAACTGGAGTTCTTCTAGCCGTTCGGGCCGAGGTGTAGGTCGAGGCCATGGTGTTCATTCACCAGTCATTCAGCGTCAGCAAGGAGGGTCTGCTCAGAGTGGTCAAGTAGGGTCACAGGTCCGCGGGGTAGGCCAGACTTTTGCGGTGGATCAGACCTATCAGGAGCAGGATCCTGAACCTTCTAGAGTTCGAGGTACAATCTTAGTAGCCTCAGTTTTATCTGCAGTTCTTTTCGATACTGGTGCTACGCATAGCTTTATCTCTATTGCTGTTGTGGAGAGCCTTGGGCTCTGTATCTTTTCTTCTGATGTCTTGTTGACACTAGACACACCTTTGGGTTTGAGGACATATAGTGTACATCAGTGCAGAGAGTTCCCTCTCAAGGTTGTAGGGTATCATTTCGTATGGGATATCTATGTCCTAGAGATGACAGGTTATGATGTCATTCTCGGGATGAACTGGTTGGTTCCCTTCCAGGAATTCATCGACTGTTATTGTTGCAGGGTGAGTTTCATTTCTCCATAGGGTGAATCTTTTCTTCATATAGGCGAATGGGATGTTCAGGCGAGTCGAGCATGACTCAAGCATCATGGGCAAGGAAGGGTTACACCCTAGATTTCTAGTCATTATCTGGATGATCAGGGGACTTCACAGCTGGAATTTCCTCCAGTGGTGGATCATTTCAGAGATGTCCTTCCAGAGGATTTCTCAGGTTTGACTCCGGAGTGTGAGGTATACTTATCTATTGAGCTCGTTCTAGGAGCGGCACCGGTGTCCATTCCTCCCTATAGAATGGCTATACCTGAGTTGCAGCAGCTCAAGAAGCAGTTGGAGGAGTTGCAGGCAAAGGGTTTCATCTGACCCAATACTTATCTTTGGGGTTCTCCTGTCCAGTTTGTGAGGAAGGCAGATGGTACCCTTAGGCTCTGTGTGGATTATCGGAAGATTAACCAATTTATGGCCAATAACCAATATACCCTTCTGAGGATTGATGACCTCTTTGATCAGCTTCAAGGAGTCCGGGTGTTCTCGAAGATCGATTTGAGGTACGGTTATCATCAATTGCACGTTAGACTATCATATATAACTCAAATAGCCTTCAAGAGTAGGTATGGTCTATACGAGTATACAGTAATGTCGTTCGGTCTCATGAATGCGCCATCAGTTTTCAAGGTACTGATGAACCGAGTGTTCCATCCTTACTTGGATTCCTTCATTGTGGTCTTCATGGATGATATCTTGGTGTACTCTCACACTCGACAAGACCATGCTACCCATCTTGAGATCATTCTGAGTACACTGGGAGAGCATTGACTTTATGCTAAACTCTCGAAGTGCCACTTTTGGATGGATCAGATTCACTTTTTGGGTCACGTCATCTCAAAGGAAAGAGTATCTGTGGACCCAGAGAAAGTGAGAGCTGTAGTTTCTTGGGAGCACCCGAAGAATGTTTTTGAGGTATGGAGTTTCATATGGATGGTTAGATACTACAGTCACTTCATTCACTACTTTTCACGCCTAGCAGCACCATTGACAGGTCTGACATAGTAGGGGGAGAAGTTCTTGTGTTCAGATTCTTGTGAGTCAGCCTTTCAGGAGCTGAAGGGAAGGTTCACGCCAGCACTGATACTAGTCTTTCTAGAGCTAGAAAATAGCTACACTGTTTATTGAGATGCTTCAGGTATCGGGCTGGGCACTGTGCTTATGCAGGGAGATGGAGTCATTGCGTACAGTTCTTGGTAGTTGAGGCCACATGAGAGGAACTACCCGACACATGATCTATAGTCGGCAGCTGTTGTTCATGCCTTGTGCTATTGGAGACATTACCTTCTGGGAGTGCACTTTGTGTTTTTCACTTACCACAAGAGTCTCAAGTACATCTTCAGTCATTGTGATCTTAATCTGAGACAGTGTAGGTGGGTCGAGTATCTTCAGTCTTTTGATTTTGAGCTTGCCTATACGCCGGGAAAGGGAAACATAGTGGAAGATGCGTTGAGCAGGAGAACTCAAATTCAGGCAGTTCAGGAGGCCAGTAGTGAGTGGAAGATTATGGATCTGTTCTCTGAGATGCATCTGGAGGTGCATGACAGACAGGGACAAACATACCTATCTTCTGTAGGTATTACCTCTACACTTTTTGATTGGGTATGGATGAGGAATCTATCAGACTTAGAAGGCCTATTCCTATGGGAGAGTGTGTTTGGATTGGATCATCTTCCAAGATGGACAGTGGGCGAGGATGATATCTTTTGTTTCCAGGTACGTGTATGGGTTCCAGTAGACATATGCGAGGAGATGATGTGAGATTTTCATTCCTCAGTTTGGGCAGTTCATCCTGGCGTCACCAAGATGTATCAGGATCTTCATCGCCAGTACTAGTGGCTAGGTATGAAGAGAGATGTTGCTAGTTTCATCTTGAGGTGTTCTACTTGTCAGCAGGTGAAGGCGGAGCATCAGTGACCAGCAGGCCTTTTACAGCAGTTACCCATTCCAGAGTGGAAGTGGAATGATGTCGCGATGGACTTCGTGACCGGATTTCCGAGGTTGCCTCAAGGGAACGATGCTATTTGGGTTATCGTCGACAGGCTTACGAAGGTTTCTCACTTCTTTATGATCAAGGAGACCTTCAATGTTGATGAGCTGAGATAGCTATACATATGAGAGATTGTACGTCTACATGGTGTTCCACACTCCATTATTTCAGACATGGATGTGTGCTTTACTTCTCAATTCGGACAAGGGCTTTAGAGGGATTTGGGTACACAAGTACTTTTGAGTACAGCATTCCATCCACAGATAGATGGTCAGTCTGAGCATACGATCCAGGTGCTTGAGGATATGCTCTGAGCTTGCATTCTAGACTTTTGCGGTTCTTCGGAGAAGCATATCCCTCTTATAGAGTTTGCCTAAAACAATAGTTTTCAGACGACTATTCAGATGGCCCCTTATGAGGCTTTGTACGGTAGGCCATGCCGATCACCTTTATGCTAGCTTGAGGTAGGAGAGGAGGATTTGCTGGGACCTCATCTAGTTCAGGAGACCTCCGAGAAGATAGAGTTGATTCGGAAGAAGATGGATACAGCATAGTCTCGATGGAAGTCTTTTGTTGATCAGCGGAGATGACCTCTAGAGTTCGAGGTCGGGGATCATGTTTTCCTACGTGTCGCATCGATGTTGGGACACAAGACGATTCAGAGACAGGGTAAGATTTCACTGTGGTACGTCAGGCCAATTGAAGTATTGGAGAGAGTTGGGCCGGTAGCCTATCGGTTCCAGTTACCTCAGAGGTACTGGGCTATGCATGATTTCTTCCACATCTCTTAACTCGAACATTACTTTTCAGACTCGTCTCATGTCTTTAAGCCCGAGGAGGTTGAAGTCAAAGCGGATGCATCGTTTGAGGAGAATCCTATCCAGATTTTCAATCGCAGTATGAAGGATATATATGGGTGGTTTGTTCCTCTAGTACGGGTGCAATGGCCGCACGGGTGAGTATAGGATGAGACCTTGGAGAGGGAGGCTGATGTACGATCGTAGTGGCCGGAGCCGTTCAGGGTTTCTTCTTCTACACCTCACTAGGGAAATTCAGGGACAAATTTCTTTAAGGGGGGAAGTTTGTAAGAACCCAGATCTTCGTTTCAGGTATGTTTTTCCTTTTCTGGTCATTTTTTAGAAAAAGAGAAAAATTTGGAAATTTACTAAGTACACGCCGTGTACTTTACAAGTACACACCATGTACTTTGATGTAGCGCCAGGCCATGTGTTGGCCGTGTCCGAACCACACACATGGTGTGTAGGGGAGATGTGGTGTCTGTTTAAAGTGGAGTACAGAGAGGCCAAGTACAAACCATATACCTCAGAAGTACACGCTGTGTACTTTTTTTTCATTAAATGGATCGGGGTCGCGCCTAATGGACAGAAATCACTTCTTCTTCAGGTTCTTCATCCGAGAGAACTCATATGGCTACATAATTTCTTCGAGCCCCCGCGCCTTCGCCTGTTCTCCGAATTGGCCACCGTAAATTGTGTTGGAACCGTAGCGGTAAAACCTTCCTTCTCATAGATCTTTGTTTTCCAATTCCTCATCTCGCTCATGTTATTGTGGGTTGAGCATTTTGTGTGTTTTCGTAGATCTACACTATTCTAAGGAGAATCATGCCTTGTGGTTCAAGTATATCGATCTCCTAGGATCGAGGTAGGTGGTTTGTGCCTTTCTGTAGGAATTATTTGAATATTTTGAGCAATTACACCAATTCCCTTGAATGGGGAATTTTGTGCTTCCTATTTTTTCCCTTGTTGTTTTCCTGCTTTTCTTGATTTCTTGAGTAGAGGTCAATTATTGTGAATAGGATAATTTTTTCTGTGTTCTGGACGTTTTTTCATGAATGTTTTTTCTATTAGGAATTTTTACAGTTTCCATGCCTAGTTGTAGAAAAGTGGAACTGTTGTACTATTATGCTGTTGTTCCTTAGAATGATATCCAAGTTGGTCATGAGAGTTACTGGGAGAGATACACGCACTATTCATGTTTTTTTACACAGGGCTGCGAGAACCTAGTGTAGTAGACCATATGGAGGATGGACGTAAGGGCTTCTCAAGAGTGTCTTATTAATTCGATGTGAGACCAAAGGGGGAATTAACGATGAGTGATTCATCATATTGTCTGTAGTTCCTCGACGTGGGCCACATGGGGGAATGAGACATTGAGTGCTTCCCCAGAGAGCCTTTAGTACGATACGAGACCACAGGGAGAATTGGCAGTGAATGCTTCCTCAGAGAGTCTTTTCTTCAGCTGAACCAGAGGGGCGAGACTGTGTGTGCCTCCCAGAGGGTTGCTAGTACTTGTAAGTTGAACCATAAGGGTTAGGTTATGAGAACTACCTAGGGGGTTACCTATTATTCTACTTGTTGATTGGATGTTACTTGTTTTCTTTATATGCTAGACATTGTGGATTGTGGATGTTGTGTTCTTTCCTATTTACTGCTTCCTGTACTTTTACTTTCCATGTATTCACTGACTGTTAGGCACAGATCATTGGGTGATTGCCTACAGGGACATTGTCTCACACCCAGTTTAGGCCATGCTTTTGGGCCCAAATAGACTGTATTGTTGTTGGTATTAATAAGGGCAAGTTCCTTTCAACTTCAGGTACTTGACTTGTTGTAGAGATGGATAGCATGGGACCAAGCTATGGCTTGTGATGCTGAGGAGTTTACCTATTTTCTGTTTCACTTTGTTTTAGTATTTTATTCAGCATTATGACTTTTTTGGCTGCTTTCCTAGACATATGTATCATGCGTCATTATTATATACGTGTGCTCCAGTTTTATTTTTTCAGTTTTCTGCTGTTTATTTTTGTATGGATTATTATTACTTCCGCTATTGTATGTTGTTCACTTCCACTGTGTACTCTGCCAATGAGGGCATAGTTTCGCCTCTATCACACCCAAGGCCCTCGCTTCTAGTCGGTAGCCTCTGGCATTCGGGGAAATGTGCTTGATGCCATGAGACCAACCGGGTACGGGGCGCCTCTGGGTGGTGTTCGGAACTGGGACGTTACACATTACATCCCAAACTGGATAACATTTACACCCTCTATGGTGATGATGATAATTAAAATGCCCCTACCCTTATGGAATGGGGTTTATACATAATAGAAATTGGAATTGAATTGTCCTAATATTGAGGATCTAATTATTCGAAGGGAGGATTTAATGACTCACCAGATGGACATTGAGATATAAATTCCCTCATCCTAGAAGGATGGGGTTGATATGAAATCATAATTTATTTCCCAAGGACCTTCTCAGTTGATGATTAACTTTGGGATGATTATTGAGATATAAATAACCCCATCCCTATGGAATATGGTTGAACTATAATTGTTGTTGATTTCCCCAGGACACTCATAGGGGATTATGAACCCAAGGATGGTGATTAAGATATAAATACCCCCATTATAGTGGCTAGTATTTGTTTGCAGCTAATGTTGATATTTCCCAAATCCTCTTAGGAATTAAAAATCTGAGAGGTGGATGGTGTGGTAGATATTCTCTTGTCTTGGGGGGATGGGTTTTCTCCTGGATGACTGATATTTCATCTAATAAATTAGGATGTTTGATTCAATGTGCCTATGATGGTATAAGATCTCGGAGATATGGAAGGGCAATGTGGGAACCATTCTTTATAATAAGTTGTTCGATTGATCTCAACTTCAACATACATGACTTAATTTTTATTTTATTACTTTTAGGTGCCCTATTCAGTGGTTTTATAGCTATCTGCTCCCACCATTTGGGTTATTTGGTCATCATTGAAGCTCTGACATTTCCTTTTAGTTGCCAAATGGATCAATATTTACATCATCCTTTGATTTCATTATAGGATATGAAAATATAGGATGTCATGTGTGAAGGAATATTTTATTATAGGGGTTAGGAAAAGTGTAAATCTCAATAATATACCCATTCTTGAATATAGATGCATGATGTGGCCTTAGATATTAGGTGCTGAAGAGTATTGATGCAATGGTAACAAACATGTTTCAGATTTGTGTTGTTCTTTTCCAGTTTTGGACCCGTGACATGGAGATAGTAGCCAGGTCTATCTAAAAATAGAGTATCTTAATGGTCTGAAGGAGACCCTCATATATTGGATGAGGGAGTCTTATGTCCTTCAGTCACTGATGAGTAGACAACAAAATCTAGTGTATATAAGTAATTCACTCATTTTCTATCTCATATGGGATCTCATAGTCATAAGTGGTGAGGGGCCAGAACATGATTGGGAGGTTGTTTCTTGATAACTCTGTTCAAATATTAATGTAGTCCTCCTATTCATCAGACGTAAATGGATCCATCTAGCCAGAACATAAAAGATGCTTCTTAGGATCTCCTACTGACTAGAGTGGAGTGATGTTGGAAGTTGATTTGGAACTGTATTCGGGTGACCTTGATGTTTTGGGCTCCCCTCTATAAGAATGTATATGAGTTCAAAACACCTATCTATATAGAGTTGTCTAGGGAAGTAGAGTTTTTTTTTTCATATCCATGAGAGATATCACCGTGGAGAGGTTGACCATGGTAGATTTTAGGAGTAAAGTCCCAATGATCTATCTCTACACTACCATGAGGAGTGATATCATGGAAATGATCATCTTATACATCAATTGAAGAGTTGAAAGACCATCGGGGTGTTGATAATATGTCTGAAACAACCTCAAGGATGCTGGAATGGATATGATAAGGAATATGGGCCATGTTTTACATCATGTTCTGAATATGATTACCTATGTTTTGTAATTATACAGGGATATGAGCCTATTGTATGATTTTTTGTAACTTTCTTATAACCTTATAGTGTAGTGGGATTATTATCCCACAGTTGAGAAGCTATGAGAATATTCTAATGAGTTGTTTCATTATTTACAAGAATATGTGCCTATCCTGAGGCATGTTCCATTCTAATTTTTGAATGCCACAGTCAAAATAATAGTATGAGCCCATTCCTGACCCCTTAGAATATGCCACTACTCTTTAGTAGGAGTCTGATTCTACCTCGAGACATGTGCTACTATCACTTGGTGAGCCCTTATTGATGTAGGAATATAAGCCTGGTCTAAATATTCATTACCTACAGGAATATACCAATGGACCTCTATAATTAGAGAAGGGATATGCGCCTCGTCATGTATTGGCTCATAATGTTGTTGATGCATTCATTCAATGTCGATGGAAGGGATATTCTTCTAGATTCTCTAATCTGCTGGAATATGTTTGAAAAATTCAATGATAGGAAAATGAGTCTTTCTTAGGGAATGTTCCATGTTACCATGGATAAACCTAGCTAGAATGAGGACATATTCTGAATACTATCCCTTTGGATTGGTTTTTTGGATTTTTTAATAGGAACAAGAGAATGTCTTAAGGAATGTTCCTTAGTCACTTATTGAGACCCAACCAGAATGAGGATATGCGCTTGATCCTTTTCCATTGGAATATGAACAAGTATTTTTTGATAGGTATTTTACCATATCCCAAAGAATATGTCACTCTCCGCTAGGGAAAAGTGATTAGAATGGGTATATGACCCCTTTTTGAAGCCTTTTTCTTTTACCAGAATATGCTAATAATCCTCCTTGATGTGTGAAAGATTGTGTACTTTCTCTGGAGAATCTACTTGTTCATGATGATTAGAGTGTTGAGATGTCATGGATGTAGGGATATGAATATGTTCATGTCCATTTATTTTTACCAGTTTCCGAATTTGCTGGTAGAGTTTTTCAGTTTTTTCTAATATATATTAGCATTTTATAAAAGTTTATGAAGGGACACAAGACTACACATTTTCCATCACCAATATGTATTATCATATATCTTAGATTGATGTTGGAATATGAGACTAATTCCTTCCACCTTGTGACACTAGATAATGCTAATAGAGTTAATAAAGGAGTGGGGATTTGCGCCTCCCCCATGCCTACTACAGGATTATGCCTGCTGACTTATTCTGAGAGAGAAGGGATATGAGATTTCTTGATAGTTACTATTGAAATATTCTAGAATAATATGTATGTGGGTGTGGGGATATGATCCCACTCAAGGTTATCTAGGAACTTATTCTCCGGATGTGTCTTCATTGCTCCAATTGAATGGTCATCAGAGGTGGCAGTGTGTCGGGTGGTACCCTCATCAGGAGACTGGTGTGTGCCAGTGGGGTGATAATGGTGATGCCGGTTGATAGGAGCCCTCCTAGGAGGCTCTGGAACTGAAAGGGAGCAGTATTTGGATTCTTGGTCTACCTTCATTATATATTGATGTTGGTGGCTATAAGGCTCTAGGGATAAGATCTTGAAGAGGTTAGGTGTGGCAATGAGGGCCACTGGCATAGCTATAAATTCCCCTTGATGATGCAGACTCGTCATCATTAGTGCATAGAGACCCTCATCAGTAGTTTAGAATGTTGGGATTTTGTGAGGTCTATGGTACTACTAAAACATCATGTTCTCCACATGAAGATGAACATTTCGGGCATGTGATCTCATTTTGTGACCCGTTGGGGTTGAAACCACATCCGACTTGTTAGGACGGCTGCAGGATTATGACATTATATTAGATCCTGAGGCTATTAATGATAGAAGTATATTCAGTCATGAAGAAAATAAGGAACCTGGTGACTGATTAGTGTGATATCATAGGCATGGTGTTATAAATCAAATATGAAGGGTTAACACAGTTGTTTTTTTATTCATGATCTATCCATTATTCTCACATGGACATATTAATGTGAGGATTGGATTATTTCAAGAGAACCCAAAGAGGGATCCATGTGAAAATCGGGTACACCATTTCTATTTGTATAAGGCATGTAAACAAAATACCATGAGGGATAATAACCAAATCATTTTTTATTTTATATATTCAATTTGGGTTCACCATTTTTGTTTATGTATTGTGTGAAAATAAAATGGCCCAATATATATTAACACAATCATTTTTTATTTTTGTGATTTACATATGATTCACCATTTCTGTTTGTATATGCTATGAAAACAAAATTCCCAGATGGATAATAACCCAATCCTTTTTTATTTCATATAGTCATGAAGGGTTCACAATTTCTAGTTACATATGGTGTTAAAATAAAATTACTCTATTAATAATAACCCAATCATTTTTTATTTCCGATATATGTGTAGGGTTCACCATTTCTACTTGCGTATGGTGTGAAAATAAAATTTGGAAATGGATGATAACCTAATAATTTTTTATTATAGATATTCACATTGGGTTTAATATTTATATTTGTGTATTCTATATAAACAAAATTTCCAAAGGGTTAATAACACAATATTTTTTAATTTTAGATATTCACATTGTGTTCACCATTTCTATTTGGTCAAATAAGATATAACTGATTATCACTCATTGAGGTAGGTTTGGTAGGTCATGATGGTTGATTGTTGGGGGTTTTATTTATTAAACAATCATTAAAATTGGGACATGTTCTTTTAATTAAAACTTCCAATGGTTCCCTCATCAATAACGGGGTTCAAAATTTCTTTCCAATGTTTGGAGTTCAGTTGGGGTTTCAGACCCAATGATGGTTAGGGACTCGAATTAGTCCAGAGGATTGGAGGTCGGTGTCATAGCACTATTTTGGGGGAATTTTGTTCCTACTCCATGATTGTATATTAGATTTTATATATGTTCATGAATATATTCCTAATCTTGATAATGGATTGGTTACCCTAACACAACAATAATAGGTTAACTCTCTTTATATTCAAAAGAAAGGGGATATTGTTATAGAATATATGAATGTAGATCTAATTAGTAAATAATTTTGTATATATATGAGGTTCTTCATAATTTTCTGAGCGATTAATATATTCTTTATATGATGATATTTTCAAACCAATCACATTGGAATTTGATTCCATGTAGTGAGGTGGTTTACATTTTGAAGAGGGTTTTGAGACATTTTGAGGTGTCCTACATACCATGATTATCATAGGAATACAAATCCACATATTTCATTAAACCAATGTAGTTTATGGTCATATGGAGAGAACATAAGTGGGGGAACTGATGCAAAAAATATTTGAGATCGAGTCTCGAGGAGGCATCCTATGTGTCCTAGTTATAGAATGAATCAGGGTTATCATAGTTTTACCATTACCTTGGGACTAGACCCAAGGTGGTTTACCATATATGTGGTATATTCATTTCATTCCACTCATCAAGGATTATATACTATGATCTCTCTAATAGGTGGAGATTCATGATGCTAATGAGGTGTTCATTACATCTCAGTAAGTCCATGTGAGCTACGCTTGATGTGAGAAACATGTAATGACAAGTGATCAACCTCATGTCATAGGGATGTAAGGTATTATGTGATGGTACATCACATTGTATGTTCAATCTGGTTCTTGGGCCCTGAGGATGTGTCCTACATATCTTGGTTATGGCAGGAATCAGATTCATCAAATTTCAATATATTTTTTAGTCCATTGGTGGATGATGTATGATGATCATACCATTGAAATGATTGGGTCATTATGGATGAAACATCATAGAAATTGTGTGTATTTCAATGATATGGATGCCAATTTGAGTTCGGGATTAAACCTTAGGAAGGTTTTCTATGTATCCTGGTTTGTTACAGGAATCCGACTCATCATTGTTCAATTGATTTCTCATTCCATTGGTGGATGAGGTAAGATGATCAGCCCATAGAATTGATTAGGCCTCGATGGTTGAAATGTTTTAGATATGGTAGGACTTACAATTATATTGATGTCATTTGGGGTTTGATCTTAGACTTTAGGAATGAGTCCTATATATCCTTGTTATAGTTGGAATCAGAGTCCTCTGAGTTTATTGTTCAGGGGATTAAACATTGAATTTTCCCTTACAATAAGGATATATCACAATATTCCACTAGTCTGGGCCTACACACTAACATTTCCTTTATTATTTCTCCTTTTATCCTTCCAGACATGCTTTTATTATCTGCTCAATATGCCTTGGTCATCTACCTGACTTGTTTGAAAATGCATGCCTAACATTTTAGAAGGAAATTATATTATCCATTTTACTTTTCCAAGGGATGTTGTATGACCTGATCACATGTATAATGGTTGTTTCATGATTAGGGTTGAATTTTTTGAAGGAAATCACTAACCTAGTTGGTTTATCCTGGAATCCAACTTATGAACAAAACTAACTTGTACAGATAACATCGTATGATACAAATAATATTTTATTTTTCGTTATAAGAGTTGGATAGAACACTATTAATGTTTAATGAGAGTCAATCTGACATATCTTGGAGGTTGTTTCGTATCATAACTGACATGTCTGAAGGTAATCATGAGGTCTTGATAGCATGTTAAGAGATATTCATGAGAATTAGTCGGTATTCATGGGTGCAATTGTGAGACTCAGTTAACACATATAAGATCCTTTATATGGCTTCTAAAGGACATATTAGTTTATTAATGATGATCCTAGAGGGCTTCATGAGACATGGGTAGCATTCCCATGGGGCACCATGTGACTTTCCATGACATATATATGGGAATTCTCAAGATCCAAATAGTATAAAAAATAAATGTCTTGAGATCTGGGTGACATACCATAGTGTTGTCACATGTACTTTGTTCGTGTAAATTTCATGAGGATATTCACTTACGTTCATGGATTAAGTCTCCAAATTAGTAGTCTTAGTTCCTACCTTTTATTGAAAATTCCTTATGTTTCTTTAGTGTTTGCTTCACTTATATCTCACATGTCATATAATGTATGTGGTATGTCTTATATGTGTCCTTCTAGATGTGCTTCAGGTGATCAGTGAGTAACCACAAAAACCACTTACTCATGATGCATGGTCACTTTCATTATTCTTTAAATCTAATCTGACGAGATATTTTTTTTGTTCATGAGATCAACAACAATGAGAAATACACTATGGTTCTTAAGTGCGCCAGTGAGTTTTCATTAAATAACAATATAACTCTTATTTAAAGATGGGTTGGTAGATTTATAGGCCTATATACCCTTATTGGTCACCACTTTTCATGGAATGTATCATGTGAATACAGGCTAGAGTTAACAGAGGGAATTGACGTCACACAATGTTGCGAGGTCCTACCATAAATAACTTCGGGGGCATTACATGTCATTCAGCAACAACAAGACCATCCCATAATTGCATCTATTATTTTATCATTTCTAATTAATGGTGTACTATTTAATATCAAGGACATTACAATGTACTTTCATATTATCAGGTTCAAAATTTCAGGTGTCTTAGTTAGAATAAGATGCTTATTGGAATGACTTCACATGATCTCGAGCGACTTGCCTGGTACATTCTATGATACAAGGGTGGAATGTCAAGGGGCCTTGACAATGTTGTACTAGGATGTCAAGGGGGGTTGGGAGACCGATCTATAGACACCCATAGTGCATCAAAATATTTTTATGAATGAGATAGTCTTACACCTCCTCCCCTTCTTATTTCATATGTTCTATTTTACAAAGTTTTGGGAGATCACGAGGTTGATTTAATGTTGTCAAGGACAATCATTCTACCTATTGGTAATGCAACATGTGACCCTGAAAGGTCATGTGTATATATGTGATTATTTCATAGACATCTATATCTACTTGTACATAATAATCCAAAGGGGTACCATAATGTTTTTTGGACATAATTGAGTCCCTTTGCATGATGACGATTAAAAGTTAGTGGGATTTCACGAGAAAAGGTGGCCTTGTCACTAGGGACTCACAGTTTCTTGCATATCACCAGGGGAACATCATGTGAGTTTTGTGACTGTAAGATGCTCCCACACCCTTAATTTTTTGTTCCTTTGTTTATTTTTCATTGTTTGGGATGTTTTCAATTTTTTTTGAATGTTGAAGAGGACTACCATTCTCCTCAACAATGATTCATTGTGTGACCTTCAAGAAATAAAAAAACTTCCACCTTTTGGATATTTTCCTCCCATTTTGAAGTACCTTCTGATACTTTGTTCTGTGTTCTCTTATTGAAAAAATGTGTGACCTATGGGATCTTGTGTGGACAATGCCTCATGAGCAACGATTGTTCTAGGTTCCTTCAATAAAGTATAAGGACCTGTAGAAGGGACTTTACATGACCTTCTAGAGGATATTAACTACACATTATCATCTTCATGACCTCATATTGGTTATTAATTTGTGGGTCTTTTGGGAGTTCACGTGATCCACATGTTTTTGGAAACTTTATTTCTCCTTTTGTTTTTTTGGGAATGGTAATATACATATTCATGAATTTCCTCCATTTGGATAATGATGGTTCTTATTTGAATGGAATCAAAATATTCCTAGAGTCTTTAGGTAATTAGATACATATCAAAATAAAATAAAACATGTAGATAATTAAATTATTTGAAAACTCCATAACATGAACATAGATTCCATTAATATTCTAATAGTGTATGGGATAATCTGGGGATGTACATAAGAAATGGATGAGATATAATGCATAGTAAGAAAATAATTAGAGCATAGCTTAAATTAAAGTTTTATATGCGAGTAAAGTGGTATAACATGTTGGAATAAAGACCTATGGATCGTAATAAATAACATAAAATCATGGTATAATACAATAATATCAATGTATCATATGAATAAGGAAACAATATAAAGTATGCCACTATATGAATAAGTCAAGGATAACTATTGAGGCATTATAAAATATTATGCATAGGGTAACAATACATGCACCATTCATTGTATCTCATCATATTAATACATTACCGAATAAATTACTAGTCGATATAAAGGTAGTCCTACATGTAAAATATACATAATGTACCTGAATATATGTGTACAAAGATTGTACAATATAAGAATGTATTTCCCAACATTTAGTCTAATTATTAATATTTGTGGGTCATAAGCATGGAAGTGCCCAATCAGTGAAGGATCGATACATCCTCTGGAGTAAACAATTGGGGGAACAAGGATTTATATTCACAATATAAAATCATGGCATGGGAAGTCATGCAATAACTTTGGAAACATAAAAGGTATATCATAAGGTTCTTATAATTATTTAATGCGAGTAAAAGTTGGTATCTACTTTCTTATACATAATAAGGATAATAAAGGTATTTTCAATAACACATTACAAATTTAAATTTTCTAAATAAATAGTCTTAATATGAGGAATTTAGATAAAGAAAATGGAATATGGGAAAATACCTTACCTTGAGATGTGCTTTCAAAATCTTGAGAGGATCTTATTAAGAGATTGGGAACTCCATGAGAGGGATTTAGAGAGGTATTGGGAGAATAAATTCATACTTAGTTGTTTTTAAATGATTATTATTGGAATTTTGGGTGGATATTCATAGAAAAATAAATGGATTTTTTTAGTAATTTATATACTTATGTTCTGGACACTATGTGACAAAATAATCAAAACCAAAATACATCCTATGGTTTTCCCACTGTTCCCACCATATAAGACTAGTTTCTAATATTTTTTATGCTTAAAAAGAAAATCTATTAAATAATACTATTAGTGATTTGGAAGTGAGTTATCTTCCCCATGATTTATTTTTTTAACCATAAAATATAATATATATTTTTGAGAATTCATTATAGGCTTTAAAAATTAATAATATATCATAAAAAAATTTAATAGAGAAATATATGTATATTTTCTTTTATTACCTTTTATAGTATTTAATATATCACTTTGGGGATATTAACATTTCATAATACATGTCATATATTTATACAAAATTTAATTTTTACCCAAAAATTCAATCATCTCAGAAAACTATAAAAAATTAATTATTGGATAATTCTAATACGATGATTTCAAAAATATTTTTTACTTTTCAAAAATAATTATTTAAAAATGATAATATTATAGTTTAAATAAAAATCCCAATTTTTTGGAAAATGTTTGTTTTTATGACAGTAAACATATTATATCCCTTATAAAAAATTACATTGGAATGCAATTAATTATGTTATCTTTTATATTTAAATAAATATAATTTTAATAATATTATTTCATGAAAATAATTTTTTTAATGTTATTGTATTTATAAAACTGATTATTTTAATGGAAACTATATATTTTCCCAAAATTTAATTTTGGTTTCATCACATCAAAAACTAGTTTCTTTCAGAATCTTAATATATTAATGTGCATAATGTAATACCCAAACGGTTTAAATATAAATTTTATTTTATGGAAAATAAAATAAAAAAATTCATACTACTTGGGAATAGATATATATCTGCTAATTACACCATCATAGGCCTTTGGGGTAAGGTGTGTGATGATTTTTCTTTTTAGTGGTGTCTCAATGAACATTATTTGGGTAGTTATTTTGATAATCTTTAACATCTCCCATAAATGGTTTCTATACTTTTTCAGTTATTGAATATTGGTGTGTTTTTAGTCAAGGGAAAATCAAAGTGGTTCCATCTCCATATAAACTCTGATAAATGGGTTTCATAAGGTTTGATCCCACTAGTCGATTCCATTTCTCATTCTTTATGTGTCAATTAGATATTATTACCACCCTTAATACATACCAATCAGAATAGTCATAGTAGAATTAATATATTATTAAATTTTATTGGTATTTTTTACTAATAGGATATATTTTATAATGATCCAAAATGACCAATTTAGTGCATGTATTTTCTAAAACAACATTATTTAATAAGGAATTTATTCATTCAAAATATAATAATATATATAAAATATTGGGTTTTGACCCTTTAAACATGATGGATTATACATCATATTAATATTTATGTTGAGACTGTAATGACCCAATGGTTTATATATGTATATTACCTTCATATAACTATGTCATATGGTATAAACACATAAGAGAATACAATATAGGATTTATAAATGAAGATTGAATGAAATAATAAGCATTTCAAGAATTTAAGGAACCTATTCCGATAAAATAATAACTTGACCTTTGGAATAGTAATGTGATCCTTGTGAATAGTAAACCATCCAATTGAATAGTAATATCGACTATTAAAGTATAAATAATGATTATCCATCTTATAAGTGACATTATTATATAATTATATCATAGTATAAGTAAATAAATATTTTCAAAATTATTAATTTAGTGTTGGTATATTTGTATGTCATAGATATTTAATTATCATTTGATGACTAATTATTCAATTTAAAAGATATTTTATTTCATAATATAAATTTATAAAATAATATTTTGACGACTTATTATTTTACGGAAATTTAATGATTCCTTAAGTACTTTTTCAAAGTGTTATAAAATTTGTTATAATTTTTAAATAAGTATTTTCCGATAAATGATGATATTGATTAAAATTAAACTTTCTCATATTTAGAAAACTTTTTTCATAAAATCGTTTTCATTATTGAATTCAACATATTTAAAAATGGTTTGGGTTCATTTCTAGTATTTTTTTAAAATTCATTAATTTTTCTGTGAATAGAAAAATATGATAATTTATGAAGAATTCTTAATACTTGATTTATCAGGCCATATATGATGTATGGATGAATTAATCACAAAATATCTAACTATCCATCATTAATTTATTTTTTTTGCCATAATTATGTAACTATTCATATTCTTAATCAAAAAAAGTAAGCTAATGATTAAAATATTGAGAGAACACCCCTCTCCTTGACTATAAATACCTTTACTCACAACCTATTTTCGTCACACCTATCAAGCCTTGAGACATGTCTAAATTATTCTCAATAATCTTCTCCAAAATCTCCCTCAAATGCAAGAGATTTTGGTCATAAAAAAAGACCAAAAAAACCAATCCCCAAAGGAGGCTCTCAAAAAGAAGGAATCAAGTGGTAAACCCCTCTTCATTTTCTTTTAATTTCTTTTAACATTCCTTTATTTTCTTATATTCTCCTCACATAAAATTATCCTTGTTCCATGAAAACTATATTATATTACATATAGTATAATTTAATCATGTTGGTGGAATAATTATTTTTCAAATCTGATCTCATATCTCTTTTATTTTAAGAATGAAAACATCGTTCGTGAGGTGCTAATCTACAACCTTTGAGAACAAAGTAATTTCATATTTCAATTATACCTTCAATGCCTGTCATGAAAAACATTTATTGTTGAAAAATATTATAATATATTTATTATATCTTATTTAATGTTTTAGAATCATTTTGGAAACATTTTATTAATTTATAACACAAAATGAGTTTATTGTGATCCAAAACCACCAAAATAATCCCAAACGATTATCATTAACTATTTATATAATGATTCTTAATAATTCCATAAAAATGGTTAATAATACCAATTTAAATTATGGAAGATCATTAATACCTCATAAGTTCAATTATTTATAATTACCCCCACTTTATATAACCTTTCGTACATATATACAAGTAAACAGATCATGAAAACAAAAGAAAACAACTTTCCAAAACGATGAAATTTAACCTATTAACTCATCCAGAAGACCATGAATGAGCTTAATAAAGTTATAATAAATAAATTAAATTTATAAAGTGTTATTTAATTGTTAATTAATGAATCTAATTTTATTATACCAAAAAAATAATTTCATGTAAAGAACAGCTTCAGACAGCAGGTAAGGGATTTTACCCGAACATCCATTATTCCATCAGGTTACTCTTTATCTCATTTTACCCAAACGAAATTAGCTTTTATTTTTATGTAGATATTATAAATTTTTTGTTTATATTCCAAAATAATTTATCAGTATCCATTAATCCTTATTTTTTAGGATATACATGTTTTTAAAAGATTTCCTACACAATTTTTCCCGATAAGTAAACCCAATTTAAGGGAACTTCCTAAATTCATACCCAATTTCATGTGAAATATATAATATGTTTTAAGTCAATATTATATTTATAAAATAAATAATTTTATTATGAAAAAAATTATAGATTCAATTTGGGTTTCATATAAAATATTATTTCCTTTTCTGCTTTAAATTCCATTTTATATTTTCCTTAAGCCGCACTAAAATGTTTAAATTATAAATTTTATTAAATAATATTTTACATGTTATAACATCAGTTTGAAATCAGTAATAATCATATACAAATATTTTTATTTATTGACGTCCATATATGATTTTAGTTCCTTTCATTCATGGATAATTTTATGATGCACCCATTTATTATGCTTTATAATGTGATTACGATACTCAATTATTTCCATGGTTAACCCTTATGTTTATGTTCAATAACTTATATACAATTAATTATGTGGAAAAAATATTAATGAACATGTTATTATAGTTGAGACCAAATATCTCTCCAATTTATTGGGTAATGTTTAGTGTAATGTGACATTATGTGCAACGATCATGGTGGTTTGCTTTGAGTTGTGATCCATGTGCAACTGTCTTGGTGGTTAGCCATGACTCATGATACTATATGAAAAATGACCCTTGAAGCATGATAAATTCATGTTTTATGTCACTACTAAATTATTATGAATCCACTATTATATGATACCATGCTATTATTCCTTATGTTTAATCATGTTCCATGCCTTTTTATATCATTATGTTAACCTTTCTAACCCTTATGCTAAGATTTATTCTTATGATTATACCCTTACTAGTATTTTCATCTCATCTAACTATTCATGATATCCCCAGGTTATACTATGTTGACGTAAGGGTTCAATGAATGTCAGAAGCTCACAATGGATGATAAATAAATATATTTTTAGTCTCATGTTTTCATTTTTTTGAACCAAGTCTTCCAAGACAACTGACATTAAGATAATTGGCATGTAATTTGATGCTTAACTATAATTAATCTCATGTAATGAAATATGTAAAAGGATAGGTTTTCTATAGATTGTTTTAGAGGAAAAATTTAGTTATTTTTTTAGACTAGTAATATATAACTATATTAAGAACCCTTGGAATAAGACTAATAATGAGAAAAAATATCTAAATTTTGGTTATTATAAAGTAAGTTTTCATTAAGAAAATACATCCATGTCAGGATACTAAATGTGGATGTAGTTTTAACACATATGTATCTAGGAGTAACAAATCTAACAAGGTGTTTCGTGCCTAACTTGGGGTAACCTGGTACACGACAACAAGCCTTACTGTGCACTTGGTTTGACAATCCTAGGGGATATGCTTTATTAAATTAATAAGATCATTACTAACCATTATTAAGTGAACAAATAAAAAAATAACATAAGAATATATGTTATGATACTGGTCGTGGATAACCTATATTGGTACCTAGGGATTGAAAAGTTAGGATATAATTTTACATTACAAGTTTATCTATTTATGTTCAATGTTTCTATTTATTATACTTATTAACTAAGTATTCAATCCCCCAAATTATAATTTCTTTTTCATAGATAATGGTGGGAAATATAAGAACATGTGCCAACAATCAATTTAATAGAAATTGTGAATATTTACCTAATTATATACCAAATATAAGGGGAACAGGATCTCACAACTTTATGACAGTACTTGCTAAGATGGATGAAGTTATGAATAATAAATTGAATCAAATGGAAAACCCTACTTCTCCCAGAAAATTGAATGTTTCCATTGATTCCTTCATGCATTAATGGCCTCCCATGTTTAGTGGATCTTCTGATCCCCTCCCATAGGAATAATGTATTAACTCCATGGAATAGATATTCTCTGTCATCCAATGCATTGATGAAGATAGTTTTTTGATGGCAGTCTATCATTTTCATGGGGATGATGGTCAGTGGTGGAAACTAGTCAAAAATACGATGTCCAAGAAGGATGTTCATTCCATGGATTATGAGGAATTAAAGAATATGTTTCTCAAAAAATATTTTCCATGAATCCTCTATCTCGAGATGGAAATAGAGTTCTTCGGAACTACGGAATAAGAAGATGAGTCTATTATTGAGGCTGTATGTATGGTGAAATTTAAAATCAATAAAAATATTATTTTTTAGTCTGTCTATTAGGGCGTGTGAAGAAAAAATTAAAAGTCTTGGAATATACACCTCCGTCTTTGTCATGAACTCAGAAAGTAAGGTGGATCGATTCTTTTTCCGACTGAATCTGAATAAAAAATAAGAGTTGAGGATTTGAGACTTCAAGAGTCATGAGAATACTATCCATTGTGCCCTCAAGGATGTAATATAGATCAAGGACTCTCAATAGTCTCATGGGACCAGTGAGAAAAAGTTGAAAATGGAGTCTAATATTGGTGGATTTGAAAATAAATCCAAGGATGGAAAGAATACTGAATATCATATGTGTCACAATTATGGGATGAAACATCCAAGGAAATTTATAACGGGAACCATGAAATTTTTATAATGGGGGAGAATGGGTATTTTTACTATGAAATTCCAAAGGGATATGAATAGTCCTACTAATGTGGAAAAATAAAGAATGGTTCATATCGATCCTCATCTAGTAGTGTGGTGTTTCAACTGTAAGGAACAATGGAATTTTGCGAACCAATTCCTCAATACCATGGATTTTGAATGAAATAAACAAAAACCTTCAAGGTATCAAGGAAGGAAATATTCTATAACTACTACTGATGTGGAACCTGAAAATGAAATAGTGATAGGTACATTGGTTATTTATTCAAGAATAGAGAATGTATTATTTGATTATGGATCTATGCATTCCATTATATCTTCCAAGTTTAGTTGAACTATTCAATCACCACCTCAATATTTTGAGGATGAGTTATATGTGAGAATAGAAAATGGGAAAATTATTGCATCCAAAGTACATAACTCCTCTGAGTTAATATTTGTGGGCTGAACCACCCAAAAAAATATTTCATACACTCTTTAGTAGAGTTTGATGCTATGTTAGGAATGTATTGGCTATCATTATACAAATCCTACATCAACTCTCAGGAAAGGGATATCACTCTTCAAATATCAACCCATCATCCAATTCATTACATGTTTAACGAGGAAGATGAATATCATTAATAATCATCATATCGTGTGTGGACATTATTGCCTTATGAGAAACCACGTCTCACTCTAATCATAGAAACCAAGTAGATGATCTTTCTAAATGATATGCCCATTTTTAGGGATTACACTAATGTATTCCATTAAAAATTTCCTTATCTGCCACATGACTAGTAGGTTGAGTTCTCAATTGATCTTATTCACAGATATCTGCCAATATCAAAGACAAATTATAGAATGACCACTGTTGAGTTGGAGGAACTAAAGTTGCAGCTAGAGGAGAATATGCACAAGGGTTTTATACACCCGAGTTCTTCACCATGGGGGGAAATAGTCCTCTTTTTCAAGAAGAAGGGTGGATCAATGCACCTCTACATTGATTATCTCTAGCTCAATTAAATAATGATAAATAAGAAGTATCCCCTTCTTCATATATATGGATTTTTTTCATCAACTATGTGGGTCCGATTATTACACTAATGTGGTATTTTGTTCTGGATATCATCAATTAGAGGAGAGGAAGAAAGATATCCCCATGACTAATTTTTGAATGTGGTATGCATACTATGTGTTTATAGTGATTCCATTAGAACTCACTAATGATCAAAATTTTTTCATGGATTTAATGAATATATTCTTTATAGATTACCTCAAAAAAAATTTGGAAGCCTTTATCGATGATACTTAGATATACTCCAAGAGAAAGGAATAACAAGACGAGGATTTAAATACTATGTTGAAGACTTTGCGAAGGAAGAAACTATACCCAATGTATAGTAAATGTGAGTTACCGATGGAGGAAGTATCATTATTGTGGAATTTCATCACCAAAAAAGTAATATATGAGGACCCTTCCAAGAAAAAGGAAATTGAAGAGTGGAATATGACCACATTTGTAATTACGATCCACAACATTCTTGGTTAAGCATGGTACTAAAGATGATTTTTGAAGAACCTGTCATGATTTTAAAAACTAAAAACAAAGATGAAACAAACGGGATTGATGTTTTTTTAGACTCAAGAATGTGAAGAATGAATTAAGGAGATAAAAATGAGGTTTATCATGATACCAATGCACACACTACCAACAAGTGGAGAACTCTTTTTGGTGTACAATGATGCTCCAAAAAGGGCATAGGCTATGTACTAAGGAACAATTATGTAGTGATATCTTATGCCACAAGGCAGTTGAAAATCTATGAGGAAAACAATCCCATGCATGATTGGGAGCTAGTAGCTATCATATTTGATTTGAAAATATGGAAACATTATCACTTTGGGGAGAAGTGTGAGATATATACGGATCACAAGGGTCTAAAATATATTTTCACACTAAAGGATCTTAATATATGCTGATGAATAAGGTTAGATATCATCAATGATTACAATTTCTCAAACCATTATCATATTGGTAAGGATAATAAGTTGGAAGATTATTAAGTAAAAATGATCCTGCACCATTATCAATGATGAGAATTTAGAAGGATCGATTCTTCTTTGAAATACAATGGATGAACATGGGAATCATTAATGTAGGAACAACATCAATCTTTTTTGAAATGATTTCTCAATTCTCCCTTGTGAAGAAAAGAAATTATGCTCAAAGAAATGATGTGGAAATTCAAAAAATGGTGGAAGATATCCAAAAAGGGAAATCCTCTAAGTTCAAGATGGGTGAGGATGGAGTCATAAGATTTGGGTCACGACAATTTGTATTATCCAATCCAAAAATAAATAAATAACATCTGAATGAATACAATGCTCAACATCTTCTCTTCACATAGGGAGAAAAATGATGTATCTAGATCTCTCGATGAACTTTGGGTGGGATAATATGAAAAAGGAGATCGATGAATATACATATAAGTGTCTAGTATGTCAGAAATTGAAGGCTAAAAGGAATTGCCTTCCTTCTCGGGAGATAAGGATGTAATTGGTTCCTTAGCCTTTTCAATCTTTAGAAACATTCTTCCCGATCTTAATCATAATATGGTGTATGGTTATACAAGTGGGAGTGCAGATTTGTTTGAGTAGATTTCAAATATGGTGTCTGATATGGAAAATAATCTATTGGAAGATATTCCTAATTAGAAATAAATTCATGATGATATGATGAGACATAACCTGAAGAGTGCTCTGAGCCCAGATTGTTTTCCAGGTTTTTTTATAGAGGGTCCGGGGAGATAGATAAAGATGATATGATTTTTTCTATCCAGTATTTATTTTGAGGTGGTCCTATAAAAAGGTTGGAAAGTTATACTACCCTGGTTATGCTTAATATTGTTAAAAACCCATCCACAATTAGCGACTATAGGCCAGTGAGTATGTGTAAATTTCAGTAAAAAATATTATCACACATCATCAACTTGCATCAGTTTGTCCATGTTTCCTGATGTGTTTTGCTAGAGAGGCACAATTTTGTTATATGACTTTCTATCCAGGGAGCGATTTTTTGTCTCATGTAATGATTTGTGATATCAATATCAAAATCCATGGTTTAAATATGGATTTGAAGCTAGATATGAATAAATATAATGATATTATGGAATTCTAGTTCATCATCAGGGTTCTTAGAGTTATGGGATTCTCTTTGTGGGTTATTGATATTCTATTTCGTTGTTCTAGCTCATCCCGGATGACAATATCATACCTGAGAAAAACCCATGTATTTTTTAAGGAAACTCGTGGCCTCAGACAAGGGGATCATATTTCCCCGACCCTCTTAATTATCATGCAAGATGCTCTTATCAATATTATCAATAAGAAAGTTTCCACTTGTGATATTTTACCATATCAGAGGAAAATGAATCAACCACCAATCACTCACTTGATGATTGTGGATGATACTATACTTTTAATTAATTATACTGTAAGATTGGTTTGTGGTCATATTAATATTCTAGATGAGTATAGTTTCTAGAGTGGGAAAACTATCAAGAGGGGAAAGAGCAGTTTATATATTTATACTAAATATGGTGATCGGAAGGCCCTATCCATATCCAATTTGCTAAACATGTAAAAGGGTTCATTTCCCTTAGATTGTCTTGGTAACCTTATTTCCCCTAGTTATGTTCGTGTTAGGGATTATTATGCAATCATTAACAGAATCATGATCCATGTTTTTGAATGGAAAAATATTTTTTTATCTTTTGGGGAATGGATTTATATAATTAAGAGTGTGTTAATCCCTATTCTAATTCATGTACTCTTGGATTTCAATGTGCAGAAGGGGTTTACTATGTCTATAAAAAATACTTTTTTTTTTGGGATGACCATTTTGAGGGGAAATTCCATTGGAAATCATAAAATAGAGAGTCTAGACTAGTCTAGATGGGTGGTATTAATGTCATAAGTCTAGGGGGTACATCATAATGAATGCATGTGAAACTTACTTGGGAGGTTGTAGAGAGACATACTCTTTGGGGTAAAATCATGTACCTACAAGGAGATGAATCTATGGAAGACAACATATCTATCTCACCCTTATGGTCTTTAATCCAAAATATTTTTCCTAACATATGTCAACACTCGTGAAAAATTATAATAAGGGGTGATATTTCTTTTTGGAATCATAATTGGATAAGGTCGACTATTGGTTCCCCAGGCTCTCCAGTTCTTATGATTTTTTTCAGAGAGGCTAGTAGATACTCTCATTTTATCAACACTATTCTTCATAAGGATCAGAATAATACATTTGATATTATTTACCTGATTCAGGATCCAGATAGGTGTGTGTTTACTACTTGGATGTCTTGTATGTTTTCATATTAAGAGTTTTAGAACATTTCTATTCCTCAGGTGTATCATGAAATTTTTAATAATAGGGTTTGGTTTAATATCATCCCCACAAAATTTAATTTTCATTTATAGAGAATAAAAAACCAATCTATTCCTATGGATGAAAATGTAATGAAAAGGGGCATTAACCTAGTTTCTAAATGCCACTGCTGCAACCTTAATAAGGAGTAGGAATCCAATCATCTATTCATTGAGAGTGAATTGGCCATGGATGTCTGAAGGTTCATTGGAGAATTAACAATATTATTAGAACATTTTACTACTAGAAATTATTTTATGGATAAGTGGTTTCAAGTCTTGAATGGTGCAAGTCCCAAAAAACTGCAAGAGTTGTGATTCTCAATGTAGGGTTTTGGTGAATTTGGCAAGCCAAAAACAAGTCTCTCTTTGAAGGTATTAATTTCACAAAGAGATCTGTTGTCATCAAGAAAATATTTTTGCTACTTTATTTTGTATGTTGCTATAAGATATCGAGTAATAATACCTTTTTGAGGAACATAATGACATATATTCCCAGTCTTCTTCATTCAGATCATATTAGAAGTGGAAATTGGGTTCTCTGGTTTCCTCCAAGAATGGGTATTAAGCTTAATTTTGATGGCTCATGCATTGGAGGAATTATTCAAGGTGGTGGTGTTTTTCATGATGGGAGAGGAAGTATCCTACTTGCGTTTACTACTTTTTATGGGAGGGGATGTTCCATATAGGCTGAAGCCGAGGCAATGTATATGAGTATCATTTTGTGTTCTCAAAGGAATCTATATCTTTATCAAATTTAAACCGACTCAATGATCATCTATGAATCGATGAGTTGAAAAATTTCTCCTCCTTGGTAAATTTCTTTTATTATCATGAAATGCAGATGTATCTTCGGCATAAACAACATGCAGTTTACCAATACATGGTTTGAAGGTAACAATGTAGAAGACTAATAATCACCCTTGATGGTGGAAGATCAAGGTACCATTATCATTTGTTTTTCTAGTTCTCTTCAAATGGAACCAGAATGGGTGGACTTGATTAGGGGAGACCAGCTTGGCCTACACTATTTTAGACCGCCCTAGATTTTTTGTTTGTCCTGCCCATGGGACTATTTGCTGTGGATCTCTAACTTTTATAATAATGAAAATGCAACATTGAGTGAAGTGAAGACAAAAAGGAAATAGTCTAAAGAGATAATGAAAACATTACCCATACCATCATGGAAATGAGAAAACCTCACCATGGAATTCAACATTCGACTTCCAAATTCATCCAAAGCAAATAAATCTATATGGGTTTTTGTGGAATGTCTTATAAATACAACTCACATTATTTAAATGAAAGATGACTTTTCACTAGATCAAATGCACATATATATATCAAAGAAGTGGTAAGGATTAATGAAGTTTGACTATCTATTTTATCTAAACGAGATCTGAGATTCACCTCCATGTTCTAGAAAAGACTCCAACATGATTAATGAACTGTAATGAACTTCATTAAAACCTATCAACCTCAACATAATGGACTATATGAGAAAACTATTCAAAAACTAGAGCAAATGTTGAGATCGTGTTCTATGGACTTCAAAGGATGATGGGTCCAATATCTTTCACTGGTAAAATTATTCTACAATAATAGTTTATACTTGAGCATCCAAATGGATCTATATGAATCTATTTATGGGAAACGGTGTAGAACATCAGCATGCTTGATGAATTCTATGAACGATAGTTGATAGGACCTGAAGTGGTTACAGAAATGGTGGAGAATGTCAAAACTATTTAGCAGCACATCAAGGTAGCCCATATTCAGCAAAAGAGTTGTGCATACAATCTTCAATGAGACCTGGAGTTTAAGGTTGGAGACATGGTATTCAACTATATATATCATTGGAAGAGGATCAAGATATTTTGGATGAAATTGAAGTTAAGTCCCAAGTACATTGACCCCTTAAATATCCTTGATCATGTCAGAGTGGTGGCCTATCAACTAGTAATTCCACCAACTATATATCAAGTACACAATGTATTCCACACATCCCTCTTAAATAAGTACATATTGGAAACTTCGCATGTATTGAATTTAAAGCTGCTGCAATTGGATAATGATATTTTTGCAAGAAATGTCTAGTGAAGATCTTGGATAATAGAGATAAATTAAAATGTAACAAGACTAATCACATGGTCAATGTACTATGGAATAACCATAAGTATCAAGAGGAAACATGGTAACTAGAGGAAGTGATGAAAAAAAAAGTACCTGCACCTGTTTTCACCCTAGAATAAAAAACAAAATTTCAACGGTGAAATTTTATATTTGGGGATGAATGTAACGACCCAATCTTTTATCTATATAAATTAACTTCTTATAATTGTGTCATATTGTATAAAAATATAAAATAACACAATTCCATCTTTATAAATAATGAATGAATTAAAAAAGAAGTGTTTCCAGAAGTTAAGGAATCTATACCGTCGAAATAGTAACTTAACATTTGGAACAGTAATGTGACCGTTATGAATAGTAAACTGGCTAATTCAATAGTAACCTCACCAATGAATGTATAAATAAAATTTATCCATCTTATAAGTGACAATACGATTTAATTATATCATAGTATGAGTAATTAAAAATTATTAAAAATAATAATTAAGTGTTGGTATTTTATAAGTAATTAATATTTAATTAAAATTTTATGACTAATGTAATATTTTTTTAAAAATAAAATTTCATAATATTTATTCATAAATTAATATTTCTATTTCTTATTATTTTAAAATAGTTTTATGACACCTTAAGTAATTTTTCAATGTCTTATAAAATGAGATATAATTTTAAAATATGTATTTTCCATGTAAATAATTATTTAAATTAAAAAATAAATATCTCATATTTATAAAATTGTTTTCATAAACTGGAGTCAATTTTTGAATTATACACATTGAATGATGGTTAGGGTGATTGTTTTTGTTTTTTATAAAATGCATGAAATTTTGGTGAATATTAAAATATGATAATTTATGTTAAATGCTAAATAATTGATTTATGATGTCATAGATGATGTATGGATGATGTAAGACTAAAATCCTGAATTATCACCCATTATTTTAATATTTTTGATGATAATGATCAAACCATTCATATTCTTGAGACAAAATTAAAAACAAATGAATAAAATGTTGAGAAAACACCCCTCTCCTCTACTATAAATACCACCCCACACCACACCAGTTTTTCTCAAACATCTCAAGCCTTGATACTTGTCCAAATTCTGCCCAATACTCTTCCCAAAACTCTCTGCCACATCCATGAACTTTTTTTCTTAACAAAAGTACAAAAATACAATCCCATAAGGAGGCTCTCAAGATGATGAAATCGAGAAGTAAAACCCTCTTCTTTTTATTTTAATTTCATTTAAAGTTCCTTAATTTTCTTATATTATCCTCACATCCCATTGTCCATGTGGCCTGAAAACTCCAGTATTGTATATGTAATAGAATTTTATCATGTTTATTGAATAATTTTTCATCAAATCTCTTATCCTCTATCTTTTATTTTCAGAACGAAAACATCTATTGTGAGGTACCAATCTACGACCTTCATGGAATACATGCTTTCATATTTAAATTCCACCTTAAAGGATTGTCATGAATCCATTTTTATAGTTAAACCAGATTATAAAATTTGAATTATACCCTTACGAATTTTGTGGAATCATTTCTTATAGATGATATTAATTTATAAAACAAAATGAATTCACTCTGATCGAAAACTGCCAAAATAAACCCAAACCACTGTCATTTAATATTTATATAATGATTCATACTTATTATATAACAGAAAATGGTTTATATGAACTATTTACCCATTTTAAGATCATTATTAACACATAAGTTTAATTCTAGATAATTACATACACATTATACAAACATTCATACATGTATACATGTAAACCAATCATGAAAACCAAGGAAAACAACACTGTTAAACAATGAAATTGAACTTATTAACACATAAACAATTTTAAATGAACTTACTAATATAATAATAAATAATGTACATGTATAAATTTTTCTTGAATTATTCATTAATTAATCTAAATTTTATTATCTAGGACATTAAGATCAGGTCAAGAACACCATCAGACTTAAGGTAGGGGATTCAACCCAAATGTCCATTATTCTTTCGGGTTAATCTCTCTATATTTTTACCTAAATGGAATTATATTTTATATTTATGTAGATATTATAAATTCTATGAAAAATTTCCAAAATCATGTATCAGTATCTATTTATCCTTAATTTTTTGGGATACACATGTTTTTTAAAGATTCCCTACTCAATTATTCCTGATAATCAAACCCGATTTAAGGGAATTTCCTAAATACATACCATATTTCAAGTGAAATATAAAATCTATTATAAGCCACCATTATTTTTTTAAATTATATCATTTCTTAGGAATGAATTATTGGTTCAATTAATATTTTATATAAAAGATTATTCCATTTTCTTCTTTAAATTCCCTTTAACATTTTCCTTAAATCGCATTAAAAAGTTTTAATAGTAATGCTTCTTAAATACACGTTTTACATATTTTAACATTAGTTGAACCTCAATGATTATGATCTATTCCTATTTCCCATTATTAAGGTCTGTGTGTTATTTAATTACTTTATTTTATGTACACTTTTATGATTCACACATTTAGTATACTTTATGACTTGATTACAAGTCTCAATTCTTTCCACAGGTAACTTTTGTGTTTATGTTTGATTCGTAATGTACAATTATTTCTGTGTAAAATATATTTATGAAAATTTTATTATGGGATCACCCATAAATCACTCCAATGGCTTGGGTGATTTTCAGTCTAATGATATGTTATGTGCAATGGTTTTAGTCGTTATCATTGACTGGTGCTCCATGTGTAATGGCCTTGGTGGTTAGCCTTGAATCGTGTTCCCCTATTTGCAATGAGCCTTGAATCGTTCTAATGTCATCTTTTATGTTTCTTCCAAATTTTTATTAATCCATAATTATAAGTTACAATGTTATTATTCCTTAGTATTAATCATGTTCCATGCCTTTTTATATCATCCTGTTATCCATTTAAGCACATGTACAAAGATTTATTCCTATGATTATACCCATACTGGGATTTTTAGATCATCTCTTAGTTCATGTTATCCCTAGGTTATCCTTTATTGAGGTATGGGATAAAATTATGTTAGGAGCTCAAAACTGATGATAAATAATGAAATGTTTTCTAGTCCCATGTTCTTAGTTTTATGTACCTAGTTATCCAAGACACTCGACATTACGATCTATAGGTTGGAATTTGATGTCTAATTATGCTTAAAATCATGTAATGATATGGGTAAAAGTTTAGTGTCACTTTAGAGACATATAATTATTTTATTTTGTATGGTCGAATTGTTAACCATTTTATACAATAAAGGGGAAAATGATTGAATAACTTATATTCATAAGATTCATTGGTTATGTATGTGACACATACTATAGAATTATTATGAATATTATCATAATTTTTTTGTATAAGATACATAAAATTTTAATGGTTTGAATAAATATTTTTTTTTGAAAATGTTAATGTATTGTATGCCTTCTAAAAATAATAATATTCTTCAAGACCTTGACTGATAAATTAAATGGGTTGTGCATAGTTGAAAATTAGTAATCTATTATATATTATATAAATAAGGTAATAGTTATCCTTATTTGAATATAGGGTAGAACATGACTAGGTAACTCAACTATATTGAATCCAAGAGACATGTTTTTTTAATATTATTGAGATGAATTTTGAATAATGTATTTTAATAAAAAATCACATAGTTTTATTTGATATAATTTTCAAGATTAGTTTACCAAAATATGTATGTCTTAATAGACTAATATTGTGGAGTTAATACATGTAAAAATATGAATTTGATCTACTAAATCATTATTAGTGTTAAATATTAGTTTAGTGGGACTCTGTTAAATGAAATAGCTTATTTAATAATAGCATTCATGACACTAATAATAAAATATATTTTATTATATATATTCATATAAATAAACCCAAACTCAATTCTACATGAGATTATTTGTTCAAAATGATAAATATAATAGTAATATTTTCCTAAAAAATTATAATAATTTATGAAATTTACTTGGTAAAGAGGAAATAATATATTCTAAAGAATCCCACATTATAAGGGTTATTTTCTTCTACCCCACATGAGGTATATGGGTCTTATGAAATTTATTAAATTTATTTTTAAGATAAAATAGGTCCTGTGATATCTTCTATTATTTCCACGATTAATAAGAAATATGGTGACATAGAATCATTCAATATGATTTAAAATATTAAGAATCAATAATATGTTCATAGTTTTACATGACTATATGTAATAGATTAAAATTACTATAACTTCGAATCATGGATATTGGATATTGGGGGAACATCACATATTTTTAGTGATACCCAAATTCTCAATGATTAGAGGAAATTTATTAATGGGTTATTAAACATGAGAGTTGGGAATTTAGTTAAAAATAGATTCAATATATATGGGGATAGTGAATCATCTTTTTTCAATGGATTGTTATTAGTTATTGAATATTTCAATCATATACTATCAATAAACAAAGATGTGATTTTTTGTATTACCCAGAAAAAGTTGGATTTTCATTTGAAATTTTTAGTTACTATTTTTATATTCATTTGAATGAAATGTTTTCATGCTTTTAGAAAAATATTTTATCTCCTATATAGGTTGAATATTTACAATCCCAACTATAATTCCTTTTTTTCCATGGTCATATATATTTATTTTATGTTCGTGAAAACTGTTTATTAAAATGTATGTCCAAATCATTATTTAAGAGTAACAAGAAATGATCAAATTATTTATTATAAATTATATGTGATTATTTATGGGGTTTTATATATTAATTAGATTAATGTGGATTGTAGTACTTTTTTACCCTTAAAAACGAGTTCTATAGGTATGGGTATGTGTATCTTATGAAACAAATGTATTAATATTTTTTAATTTTTAATTTTATCAAAAATTAATTACAAAATCAACATAAAAATGTACTAAAACACTTATATTTGATTTAGTTAAATTATATTTTAATTAAGAATTTCATGAAAATCCATTTTATTATGGTATACTATCAAAACTCACTCTACCTGGTAAACACAATTTAGATGGTCTATCTAAAAGGAAAAGTAAAACTAAATTAGACATGTTTCAATCAATGATGAGTCATGAAGAGCTTAAAATCTATTTTTTGGTTATTATTTATATATTACTCCCTTTTCAGTGAACTATGTCACATAGACCGTTATTTAGAACACCCCACATGAGTTGTAGAATGGTAAGAATACCAAATTTTCATTTATAAATATTTGGACATGTGTGGAATATGTAAGATATGTTAACTAAAAAAGAAAAACACAGATAAGATAAATTCTTATTATTGGTTACCATATGAAGGCATTATTATTTCTATATGTCATTAGAGAACAATGTTTTGCTTCCCTGCATTTTTTATTCATAAAAAGATAATTTATTTCAAAAATATTTATAGGGAGTAAATTAGAATTTTATGGTTTTCATGAAAAATATGATGTTGTTTTGTCAGAGACAGATGATTCTAAAATAGAAATGGTTGTTGAAAATTAAATAAAATGGTATAAAAAAGAACTAATAATATCTGATAAATTTCATCTACAACCAAGAGATATGGATTTCATGGTTTTGATGAAGGTGATACAGTAGTAAAATAAGATTATTGGACATATTACTAAGAGTTAACCATGAGATCATTCTCTAATAAATGGTTAAAAGTGATGGAATCTAAAATAAGAATCTTTTAAACTACTCAGGATTGAAAGCTAATAGATACACATGAAGGGTTAAAACCCATGTGATGCATGTGGGGTTTTATAAGATGAATAACAAGGATAGTCTAGTTCTTAAATATAAATATTGATTAGAATCTAACGGTCATATGAACATTCTCAGTGTGGAATATCAAGAAAACTTTTCTCTTTTACTTATGATAAAATCCACTAGGAATCTTTCAGCGTTAATATTATATTGTGATTATTATATATATTATATTGGTTTCAAATACATATTACTTTATGTAAATATATTTGAGGAATTATATTTGATACATCCCAATTTTTTTTATGATCCATTAAAAACATATAATCTTTTTACTTTCCAATGAAATAATTATTAATTGAAGTAATATTCACAGTGTTAAAATATTAATTTTAATAAATAAATCATTGATTTTGAAATTATTATTAATAGAAATGAACCATTTTAATATAAAAATTAGTGGGATAATTTTTCAATATTAGTGTTTTATATTTATGATACACTTCCCAATATAATATATATAACAAGTTACAATTTGTGAAAAAATTGGTTTCAATTTTTCATCTTAATAAAATATCATGTTCTTGAATCATACTTACCAAGTATAGAGATTTATAATGATCGATCAAAAATAGTTATTTCCCTCTTTTACAATATTAAAATTGGTATTATTTAAAAGGATAATTATGGAAATATCTAAAAGGTTCATTGAAAAATTTTATGTCGGAAAATTATTGTAGTAACATTAATTTCCATCATCTATTGAATAATAACAATTCATAAGTAAGATTACATATTCTTCTATAATAGGACCAATCAAATATATTATTTTAAATACAGATCATGATGTATCTTACACATTACATTCGATGATTGGATAGAAATTAAATCCCAGTGGATATCAATGTATAGAAATTAATAACATCCTATGAAATTTTGTCGAAATAAGGATGTAATCTTAGTCTTTGGTAGTGAAAAATATATCAGTATATAGAGTGAAAAAGTTTCTAGTTTCAATGAATAGACAAAGGTGAATTTATATCAAACTGAGGGTTTGTGTTTTTCCTTAATTGTGGAGTGATAAAATATAAATATTCTATTAAATTGATGGTTTTTAATTCTCTAATATAATATGAATATATCATAGTATGTGATGTGGATTAAAATTTGTTTTGAAAAATTGGTCAATTACTGATCTCATGATTCTCCAAGACATCATGCATCTAATTGAACTCTATTGTGGTAATATTGTAGTAAGTGAACATGATAAGGAAACTATGTCACACAAAATATATAAAGATATGTTATATAGAAAAATAATATTTTACATTAAATAACTTTTAAACTAAATTAGGTTAATTAGATAGATTTTGTTTCATGAAACAATAAGCTTAAACAAAATTTTAAATACTATTAAATATTAATATGACTACTGAAATTGTAAGGTGATTGTTAGGAATAGTACTACGACCCTGAGGAATAGTTATGTGACACTTATTAATTTTTATGTGTCCATTAGAATAATAACTTCACCTATAAAATTATAAATAATATTTTTGTATCTCATAAAGAAAAATATGATACATTTATAACATGTAATAAGTTAATAATTATTTTTAAAATGATAAATTAAGTGTTAGTATTTTTGTGAAATAAAAATGTTTATTTAAAATTTTATAATTAATATAATAAGTTAAAAAAAATTATTTTCATAAAATAGATTTATAAATTAATATTCTGTTGTCTTATTATTATACAATAATTTTAGGTGACATTTGTTAATTTTTCAATGTTTCATAAAATCAGAAATAATATTAAAATCTGTATTTTTAGAATATATGATTATTTTAATTAAATATTAAATTTATCATATTTATAAAATTATTTTGAAACATTGATTCTCATTTTAAAATATAAATGTTGAAAAATGGTTTGGGTGAATTTTTTCTTTTTTCTGAAATAGTTCAATTTTTGGTGAATAGTGAAATACTATAATATACGATGTTAGATAAAAAAATGAATTCTTTATTAATGGTTGGTGTTTGGACGATGTAAGAAAAATTAGTTTAATATTACATGAAATATTAATTTTAACTATTCATATGAATCATCCCTACTGATAGTATAGATCTATATTAATAAAAAATGAATAAAATAATAAAAAGCACCCCTCTCCTCCACTATAAATGCCACCCTCACCAACACTTCTTCATGCACGTTCTAAGATCCGTATATTTCTTATTATATTCCAAATTATTATTTTAAACTATTCTCAATGTATTGGCCTTTCTGGTCTCACCAAAATACCATACTTCTTTTCTTTAAGAAGGTTTCTCAAGAAGATGAAAATCAAGAGGTAAAATCCTCTTTCATTCTATTTTAATTTCTTCTCCTTTCTTATCCTATCATTTCCTCATCTTTAAAAACATGAATAATAATTCTATTATATTATATATTATTAAATTTTATTATGATAATGTAATATCCATAAACAAACCCCTCTCCCCTCCCTTTTATTCTCGAAATGAAAACATTGTCTGTGATGTGTCGATTTACATTTATATTGGACAATGAATTTTCATTCTCCATTACCACATTCAATTCTAGAAAAAAACAAAAGTAAGGATAATTTAGATTTAATTATACATAAAATATGAAATATAAGGTTCTAGAACTAATATGTAAACATGATATTAAATAAAATTTTATAAGTTCGTTATGATCGTAAAAACCACCAAAAATGAAATCAATTTTTTTGGATCGAGATTATATCAAATATACACAAGAGGGGGGGTGAATTGTGTCTTTTAAAAAAATATTCATGAGATCGTGTTCTGTCCTTTACCTTTAATCAGATAGATTAATGCATCAGAAATATGAAATGCAGAGACACACGATATATAGTGGTTCGGGGAACAAAAGACCCCTAGTCCACTACACCAACGCTCTACTCCACGAGCTTGGAAATTTTCACTATCTGGTCCTCATCTCAATAGACCTTTCAACAACTGAGTGTAGGTAGTTGAAACCTTTACAATCTAAGGCAAAACACAGCCTTATGGTTCAATCACAGAACCTATATAGCTTAGAACGAGAAGCTGGTCACTCAAGATAAAAAGTATTTTTTCTTTGAAAATACTCTCTCGATTGTTCTTCACAATTGAAATAGAATGCAATTGACAGTAAATGGATCAACATATTTAAAAAGAATGATCTTTAATAAAGCGTCGTTTTGATTCAATCCCGTTGCAGTAGATATAGAAATATAAATCGCAACTTCCGCAGCAGCAGATTCACAATTGATCTTCAATGTCGAATAAAATGAATCTTCTATTGTGTACCTTCTTCTTTAACAAACAGAGCTTTTATCGCTCTTCATAATAAACAGAAATGTACATTGTGATTGACTCTATCTTTATTTTCTCTAAATTTCATACAATAGATATCTTATATTGATAGATGTATCTGCTCTTATGTTCTTGATCACTACATGCAGTTCTTAGATATAAAGAATACTTCCTATGCAAAAATCCGATCCATGATCGTCGCCTTTTTTACACGCGTAATTCAAAAATTTGAATTTAAAGAGTATTGAAAACTCTCCTTGTAATTCTCCATGAAAAAATCATTTTAATTTGATCCTTAAACAGCTCTGAACTTGTCAATGACGCACTTTAAAATAAGCTTTTAATCTGGCACAAAACCAGCTTGATAATTCGCTTGTAGATCATTGAATAATAATATCAACTTTAAAGATCTCTGATGCCAAATGTAAGGGTGAGTTGTATAGTATGCATCCTCTGAATGTAACGTAGATCATAAATGTAAGGTTGATGACGTAGCCTTCAAATGTAAGGTCATCAACGTATGGTTGATCACAAATATAGGGTTGGCCATCCATGCTTTTCCCTTCATCTTTAAAATGTATGATAAATGATCCATACTTTTATAAGCTTCCAAATGAAAGGTACATGAGCCATACTTTTCTAAGAAACGTAAGGTTGTTTACAAAAGTAAGGTCGATGAACCATACTTTTTAGAAACAAATGTAATGTTGAACACTTACGTACGGTTCTCCTTCCATACTTTTCTAATATCCCAAAGGTAAGGTTCTTTCCTAACGTAGGGTTCTTTTTCATACTTTGTCGATAATGTATGGTTGATTAACCATACTTTTCTGATATCTTGTAAAGTATACATCACATTCCATCCTTACGCTACGTTTCTCCACGTAGGGTGTGAATAGTGATTCCAAAACACGCTTAAGCAATTCCTAAATTTGTAGAGCATGAACAGTGTTTCTAGAACACGCTAATGTGAATAATTTAAGCAATTAAATATATTTTTTCAAGAACTTAAATATTTCTTCCAGAAATAAAATAAATAAAGAATAAATTCCTAAAATATACTTAAAGTAAAATCATTATAAAACAATTAAGGGTATTTGTGAGCATCAAAATCATCATAAAGATATAGAGTATTGTTCTCAACAATATCCCCCTTTAAATAAAAACATTATGTATTGTTGAAAACAACACTTTCTCAACAATCTCCCACTTTTTGATGATCACAATACCCATAAAATAATAAATGAAATTAATTTTCAAAATTAATTACATATAGTTTAGAATTTTGATTAGATAAAGATATATTTAATTTTAACAATATTATTTCAAAAAAACATTGTGTCATCTATAATCATAAAAATAAATTTCTCCCCCTTTTTCAAAGAAAAAAAAGTAAAGAGAAAAAAATATATCCCCTTAAAAAAATATGTATCCAAACTTCTCCCTCTTAAAATATTTTAAAGTAAAAAATTTGTATTTATCCTTCAATAAACAAGTTAAAATAAAATTTTGTGTTTATCCAAATTTCTCTCCCTTTTGTGATATCAAAATGAATGAAAAAATATAGAATATAACACATATTAATGTAGAACTGAACTTAAGTAAATGATATATCTAACTGTTTATCAATTAGTGAATCTGGATTACTATCATATCTAATCAAATATAGTAAAACAAACAAAAACACAAATATATAATGAAACAGATTTTCATTGAAAATATTTAATTGTAGAAAATTGATAAATACGGGAATCAAGGGTTGTTCAGGGTTTAGATAGGGTCTATCTTGTTTGAATTACTTCCTTGATTTCTGATAGCTTCTCCCATAGTCTCCTCGTCATTCCATCACCATGCATAATAGTAATATCCATATTCTCTTGAGTCATATGAATGTCTTCAATTAAGTTGAATCTAAAAAACTCATGTTGTCTTTCTTCCTTCTCTAAAATCAAAGATAACTTCTCTCTTAACGTATCCAAGACATATCTGATTCCTTGTTCATTTGAGGTCAAATGTTCAACTAAAAACTTTTGATTTTACAGCAGCACTGAAAGAGGAGCACTATTGCATTGAAAATCATGAAACCTGTCATTTATATCAACTAAGATAGTGGTTATAGCCTTAAATATTCTGATCAAATCAGGTGAAGATCCTGAACTACTGGCCTCATCGATCCTTACAGATGCCAACTTTGTCTCCATAAATGATTTGAGATATGAAAAATCTGACTTCATAACCATTTCAGACTTTAATTTTGCAACCACATTCAGCAGATCCTTATTAAAAAGTTCAAATTCTTTCTTTAAGACATTACTATTCTATAGCCTCTGGAATTTTAATTTTTATTGTTCCAATGATCTCCTCAGAGTAGAATTCTCTTTCTCCACTCTCTGCAACTCCCTGTTTATTTCTTCAACTTCCACAGTTTCTGATTCAGAGATACTTTGTTCTTGATTCTTCTTTTCAGCATGAATGTGATGTACTAACACTATGGGTAAGGATTTAACATCTTCTTTCTCCTTATCTTCTCTATCTGGTTTGTCCACGGATTTTTCCTTTGAGACTTTTCCAGACGCTTCCATAGAAAAATTCTCTTGAAGAACTTTTTTTTGTACACATGAAGGGTTGTCATCCTGTACACTAGTAACCACTTCTTCTATTTGATTCTCTTGAATAATGTCATCTTCAGCTAATTGAGGACTGACCCCATCTACTCCAGGCACTGCCTCTTTTTCAATTTCAACATTAGGTTCTGGTTCTGTTCTTTCAACTACAATTATTTCAGGTTCAACTTCTGTAACAGTCACATCCTGTTCCTGAGTCTCTCCTTCAGCTTCTACTTGAATTCCGGATTTAATCGGAGGTTCTTCCACTGGTTCTGACCTCTCAATAACAACTTCCATTGATTTTTCAACAACACCATCTATTATAAATCTACAATTCAATAAATTTTGTGAGATTAAAACATTTGAAACTTGCTCTTCATGAGCATTAGCATCTCTTTGTCTTTTTTACTTGAAGTCCTTCTTGATGTACTTCATCTGGCATAGTCCCAAATTAAAAACATATTCTTCTAGAAATAGAGATAAATCTGGGTGTAGTTTGATTTTCCTATGACTTTTCAGGCTGAGCCTGAGCACTCCCTTCTTCTACTTATTCATCAGCTCCTACTATCAGGATTTTTCCTTTTACTGTACTCTAGAAATAACCAATTTTTCTTAAAGTACCTGCATTAAAAGCATTACTGTGGTGACAATGAGTTCTAGCCTCAAAAAGTCTCACAATTTCTTTTTGAACAAGAGTTTTGAAATGAATATACCAAACGGGTAGAAATTCATTCTTGCTTCACTTTGAAAGCAGTAACTCTAGTACCTCACCATGTACCTCGAAATATTTAATTTTACATCACTGAGTAGAAGATACTTTATGTACATTTCGGGATATATTATCTTCTCCATCTCCGACATTCTGGGTGCTATCCCTGTTTATAAAAATTTCACAAGGATCTTCCGATCTGGTTCCAAATATTTAACTAACATTTTCCTTATGTTAGTAGATCCAAACATAAAGGACATAATATCTTCATATTTATGCACATAATCTCCTATTCTTTTCAAATCAAAATGAAATACTCCCTCATGAGGGTAGTTCAGTATCTGACTAATTTCAACTAAAGAGATTGAAAAATCTCTATCCTCTATCTTAGCCGTCATGGTGTCATAATCATCTCCCAAATAAATTTAATATATTTAATGAAATATTGAATCTCTAATTCATACAAGAATTCCATATTCTCACTATTTAAGGTTTGTTCTAGATTCTAAAAAGACAGGGCTTGTTTTAACAACAAGTTTGTCTGAAATAGCCATTCTAAATCAATTACCTTTCCTTGTAGGATTTTCCTTCCTGCTGAGCATTATTTCATGGAATTGCTAGTCTCAGTCTAATCAGATCTCTTAGTATTTTCCATTTCTACGAAAATCACTGAATGTTTAAGGGTTATGGTTTTATAGGTTCGAATATTAGGATTGACAAGCTGTGGTACAGTTTCTCGGGTTCTAAAGAGTTTTGGTGGAAATGAAATGCTTCAGAATTCGAATGTTTCTAACAGCCTTGATTCCCAAGTTATCAATAATCATCACATAGATTTTTTAAAAACTAATATGAATTCTCCACGGTGTATATAAAAATAAATCTTAATCAAAAAGTTTATTCTGTTTGAAAAATAAATAACAAATTTATATTTAAATAGTAAAAATAAATAAATAAATGAATAAAACTAAAAATTTTATTTAAAATTAAATAAACCTAACTCCCCATTAATAAAGTCAAACCTTGTAGTGGGAAGTGGTTTAGTAAAAATCTCTGCTTATTGTATTTCTGTATTATCAAATTCCAAAAAATATATCCTTTTTAAGAACATGATATCTTAAAAATTCATGTCTAATATCAATATGACTAGTCCTAGAATGATTAATAGGATTTTTGGAAATATTTATAGCACTAGTATTATCACATAAAATAGGTGCATTATTAAAATTTAGTCTAAAGTCTATAAGAGTGTGTTTCATCTACAACACTTGTGCAGAACAACTGCCAGCAGAAACATATTCTGCCTTAGTTGTTGACATGGAAACTGAAAGTTGTTTCTTACTTGACCATGCCACTAAAGATTTCCCTAAAAAGTGACAAGTACCCAAAGTGATTTTTCTATCTAATCTAAAACATCCAAATTCAGCATCTGAATATGAAATTAAATTAAAATCATAAGTTTTGGGATAAAGTAGAGATTGAAAAATAGTTCCTTTTAAATATCTAAAAATTCTTTTAACAGTAGTTAAATGGGATTCTTTTGGATTTGATTGAAATCTAGCATAAAGACATACTAAATACATTATATCTGGCCGGCTAGAATTAAGATATAATAAACTACCAATCATACATCTATATAACTTGTTGTCTACTGACTTTCTAGTTTCATCCAAATCATGTTTTATATAAGTACACGTAGGAGTTGTATATGAATTTCTCTTTTCAAGTCCAAATTTCTTAAGTAAATCAGTAATGTATTTTTTTTATTCAAAACATTTCCAAAATCTTTTTGAAAAATTTGTAGTCCAAGAAAGAAATTTAATTCTCCCATCATACTCATTTTAAATTCTTTTTGAATTTAGTTTGAAAACTCATGACAAAGTGTTTTATTAGTTGATCCAAAAATTACATCATCAACATAAATTTGTCCCAATAAAATATTAGTTTTTACAGTTTTCTTTAAAAGTGTTGGATCTACCATCCAAACAGTAAAATTATTTTTCCAAAGAAAATAGCTTAATCTTTCATACCAAGCTCTAGGCGCTTGTTTAAGGACATAAAGAGCTTTAGTACGTTTAAAAACAGAATTTGGTTTTTGTGATTTTTCAAAACCAAGAGGATTTGCAATATATACTTCCTCCATTAAATAACCATTTAAAAAGGAAGACTTAACATCCATCTGAAATAATTTAAAATTCATATGAGATGCATATGCTAATAGAATTATAATGGCTTCTAATCTAGATACAGGTACAAAGGTCTCATCATAATCTATACCTTCTTCTTTATTATATCCTTTAGCTACAAGTCTTACTTTATTTCTAGTTATTATTCCTTGTTCATCTTGTTTATTCCTAAATACCCATTTTTTCATATCACTGGAAAATTTTGTGGTCTTTCAACTAATTACCAGACTTAATTTCTCTTGAACTAGTATAATTCTTCTTGCATTGCTATCATCCAGCTTCCATCATCTAAATCTTATTCTATAGTCTTAGGTTCTAGTTGGGATAGAAAGGTAGACAATTCTACAAGATTTCCTATATTTCTTCTAGTTTTTATTCCTGTCTCTAAGTCTCCTATTACGGTTTCTAAAGTGTGATTTTTTAGTGTTCTAGACTATCTAGGTAGTAAACTTATAGGTTCTTTAGTGTCACTCTCTTCTTTACTGGAATGAATTTGATTTATATCTTTTCTAAAATCATCTTTCAGGTTCTCAAATCTCATGTTATCATTAGAGTCAAGATCTTCCATTTGATCTGTCCTTTTCTCAAAGGGATCAGATTCATCAAATTTCACATGAACGGATTCTTCAACAATCCTTGACTTTTTATTAAAAATTATATAAGCTTTTAAAGTAGCATAATATCCTAAGAAAATGCCTTCATCAGATTTTGGATCAAACTTACCAAGATTGTCTTTGGTGTTTAAGGTGTAAACCTTGCATCTAAAAACATTAATGTAATTTACTTTATGTTTTCTGTTATTCTAGAGTTTATAGGGTGTATTTTTTAAAATTGGTCTAATTAAAACTCTATTCCATATATAGTAGGATGTGCTTACAGCTTATTCCCAAAAATAGGCAGGAAGACTGTATTCATTTAGCATAGTCCTAGCCATTTCTTGGATAGTCCTATTTCTTCTTTCAAAAATTCTATTTTGTTGAGGTGTTTTTGGTGAAGATAAAGTATGTTTACTACCCATGTTTGAGCAAATGGAATTAAATTCCTAATTCTAAAATTCTCCACCATGATCAATTCTTAATGAAATTATATTAAAAAAAAATTCATTTTGAGTAGATTTAGAAATTTTTTTAAATAAAGTAAAAGCTTCATTTTTAAATTTCAAAAATAAAATCCATGTAAATCTAGAATAATCATCAAATAAAACATATACATATATTTTACCAGCCAATCTTGCTACCCTTGAAGGTCCACACAAATCCATATGAATAAGTTCTAGAGGTTTAGTTGTAGCATCTTTGTTAATAGATTTCAAGGATGAATTGTGTTGCTTTCTATGTTGACATGCATCACAAAATCTGTCACCTTAAAACTAGGAAAATCATAAACTAATTGTTTCTTAGATAATTTATGAAAAAAATATACATTAAAATGTCTAAGTCTCCAATGCCAGATCCAAGATTCATTCACTTTAGCAGTTAAGCAGTTTACTTGTTGTTTACACAATAAATTTAAATCTAGGGTGTATAGATTATCAATTCATGGTGCTCTAAATTTAAGCAGTTTATTTTTAAAAATAGTAAAACAGTTATTAGAAAAATCAACAGTATAACCATCATCACAGATTTTAGAGGTACTTATCATATTGTGTTTCAATCCTTGTACATAAATTACTTTGTTGATTGAGATGACTTCTGGATCTCCAACTGTTCCAATGCCAATGATCTTCCCTTTGGCATTGTCACCAAATGTAACTAGTCCATCATCTTTTTGTGTCAATGTAGTGAAGTTCGATGAGATTCCACTCATATGACTTGAGTAGCAAATGTCCATATACCATATGTTCTTTTTGCTTTTTTGACCTGCTCCCTGCAAATCCATTTACAAAATTTGATTTGGTACCCATATTCTGTTGGGTCCAGGGGTGTTAGCCAGCAAAGATCTAGGAATCCGGAATTACTTTGATTTTTTAATTTCAAAAGAGTCAAATAAATTATTTTTTATAGAATCTTTCTTAATAAAAATTATTTGGGGTTGTCTTATGAAACAGTTTTTTGAAATATGTCCCCTTGTTCCACAGTAATTACAATTCAATCTTTGTGTACTTGGAATAAAATAATTCTTGTACAACTTAAGTTTTTCACCTTTACTGCCAATTCCAAAACATTCCTTTTTAATGATATTTTTCCCAAGAATTTCATTTAAAATATTTTCTCCTTTATTAAAAAAGGGCTACATTTTTATAGGTTTCCACTTTAGTTTGCAGTGTTTTTATCTTTGATTTATAATCTGTATTGTTAGTGTTAATTTAGTTAAACTTTTCAATTAACTCCTTCTGTTGTTTCATCATAGCATCTATTTCATCAGAAATAGTCTTATGATTTCTCTTTAAATACGTATGCTTCTTAAATAGAGAATCATATTTTTCTTCAAGCATATTGCAGTAGGATGCAAGTTTTTCATTAGAGTAACTAGATTCAGAACTAGAATCAGAAGAGTAGTAAGATTGTACCTAATCTGTTTCTGCCATAAAACACATGTTGGATTTTAGATTTACTTCTTCCTTCTCTAATTCTGATTCAGAAGTTCTACTAGAGTCTTCAGATACACTCCATATAGCTTTCATTGCTTTCTTGTCCTTCTTCTCGTAATCATTTCTTTTGAAAAATTTCTTTTTCTTGTCTTCTTTTAACTGATGACAGTTAGGTCTGATGTGCCCCATTTTCTATCACTCGTAACATCTGACATCCTTGTCATCCATTTTGAAGGATTTTCTAAAGATCTTCTTCCTTCTATAGGATTTAGTGAATTTTCTGGCTAGCTGATCCAATTCCACATTAAATCTGATAAATCAAAACTTTCCAATTTTACTTTTACACTCATCTTTATCTTTCTGTTTTTGTTCTAGGATGAAACATTCAAGGTGGTTTCATCTCTCTTGATAAACACTTTATGCTCATTCGCTTCATCTTTCATCTCATATTCATACATCATTAGTCTTCCAATCAGTTCTCTCATGGTTAAGTCTTTGACAGGTGTCGACTGTCTGATTGCATCAGAGATTCCATTCCATCTAGTAGGTAGTACTCTCAGTAATTTTAAATCTTGATCATCTTGTTTGACTGTGTCTCCAAAAGCTGTTATATTATTGACAATCTCTTTCAACCTTCCATTCATTTGAGTAATGCTTTCACCTTCAACCATTATGAATGTATCAAATTTAAGCTTATTATTCGCATATCTCATTTCCTTGATATTGTTAGTTCCTTCATAAGAAAAAGAAATAGTTTTCGACATCTCATATGCGGTCGGGCATTGAGATACTCTGTTAAATTAATCAGGTCATAAACCACATATAATTTCATTCAATTCATTCGAGTTCATATCATATTCTGCTTCAATGGCTGCACTCCATGTCTCAGGTTTTTTAGGTATTTTATATGGAGTCTGTATCTTAGAATATACTCTGTATCCAAGTTTTTTCAGATATATAATCATTCGCGACTTTCAGCATCCATATTTTTCTCTATTGAAGTATGGTGCTCTGACCATAGAAATTCCCTCTCTTGTATCAGTCATCTTTCTCTGCATATAATCCTTAATCAGTTTTACCTTGTTTGAGCTTTATTAAATTCCCAACCTCTGATACCAATTGTTGGATCGAGATTATACCAAATATACACAAGAGGGGGTGAATTGTGTCTTTTAAAAAACAATCTTCGCGAGAACATGTTATATATTTTACCTTTAATTAGATAGATTAATGGAGTGGAAATATGAAATGCTGAGACACATGATATATAGTGGTTCGGGGAACATAAGGCCCCCAGTCCACTCCACCAACGCTCTACTCCACGAGCTTGGTGATTTTCACTATCTGGTCCTCATCTGAACAGACCTTTCAACAACTGAGTGCAGGCAGTTGAAACCTTTACATCCTAAGGAAAAACATAGCCTTCTTGTTCAATCACAAAACCCACACAGCTTAGAACGAAAATATGGTCACTCAAGATAAAAAGTATTTGTTCTTTGAAAATACTCTCCTGATTGTTCTTCACAATTGAAATAGAATGCAATTGACAGAAAATGGATCGTCGTCTTCAGAAATAATGATCTTCAAGAAATAGTCTTTCTGAGTCGATCCCGTTACAGTAGATATAGAAATATAAATCGAAACTTCAGCAGTAAAAAATTAACAATTGATCTTCAATGTTGAATAAAATGAATCGTCTGTCGTGTACCTTCTTCTTTAACAAACAGTGCTTTTATCTATCTTTATAATCAACAGAAATGTAGATCGTGATTGACTCTGTTTTTCTTTTCTCTAAATGTCGTAAAAAAGATCTCATATATTTATAGATGTATTTTCTCTTATTTTCTTGATCACTACATGCGGTTCGTATATATAAAGAACACTTCCTCTGAAAAAATCAGATCCACAATCTTCACCTTTTTACTCACATAATTCAAACATTTGAATTTACAGAGTATTCATAACTCTCCTTGTAATTCGCCATGAAAAGATCCTTTTAATTCGATCCTTAAATAGCTTTGAACTCGTCAAATACACGCTTTAAAATCATATTTTAATCCTTCTTAAAATCATCCTGATAATTCTCCTATAGATCGTTGAATAATAATATCAACTTTAAAACTCTCTAACGCAAAACGTAAGGTTGATTTGTACAGTATGCATCCTCTGAACGTAACATAGATCATAAAATTAAGGTTGATGATGTAGCCTTAAAATGTAATGTTGTCAACATATGGTTGATCACAAATGTAGGGTTTTCCATCCATACTTTTCTCTTAAAATTTCAAATGTATGATAATTGATCCATACTTTTATAATCTTCCAAACGAAAGGTACATGATCCATAATTTTCTAAGAAACATAAGGTTGTTTACAAAAGTAAGGTTGATGAACCATACTTTTGAGAAACAAACATTACATTTAACACTTACGTACGGTTCTTCTTCCATACTTTTCTAATATCCCAAACGTAGGGTTCTTTCCTAACATAGGTTTCTTTTTCATACTTTCCCGATAATGTATGGTTGATTAACCATACTTTTCTGATAACTTTTAAATTATACATATCATTCCATCCTTACGCTATGTTTCTCCATGTAGGGTATGAACAATGATTCCAAAACACGCTTAAGCAATTCCCGAATATGTAGAGCATGAACAGTGTTTCCAGAACACACTAATGTGAATAATTTTAGCAATTAAATCTTGTTGTTCAAGAACTTAAATATTTCTTCCAAAATTAAAATAAATAAATAAAAATTCCTGAAATATACTTAAAGTAAAATCATTAGAAAACAATTAAGGGTATTTATGAGCATCAAAATCATCATAAAGAGATAGGGTATTGTTCTCAACAATCTCCCCCTTTAAATAAAAACATTATGTATTGTTGAAAACAACACTTTATCAACAATTTTCATTAATATTTTATCTAAAAATTCATTAAAATACCTTATATCAAAATTATATATAATATCATTTAAAATTATTTAAGTTCATTAGTTAAATATAATTTTAATTAGGTATACTTATTTCCTTTTTACATGAACTTATATACTTATATACAAGAGCACCGATCATGAAAACCAAGAAGACAAACTATAAGGACCCAACCATAAACATTACTTAATATTTAATTAAATGAATAATTCACATTGAGGATCTTTTCAGGTTTAGAGTTTTAGAGAATTAGGACATAACTATTACATCTCAAAATATTACAAGGTAGACATATCTGCACAGTTCCCATTTTTTCATAAAATAAAAACTCTTGAAAAAAAGAGTCAGGTCTAGTTCCATGTTTTAGACAGCGTGAATTTTCCTTGATCCTATCCTTGACCCTATTCATCTTTAAGTCCTGTGAAAACATTTCAAAACTTGAGACGATCTTAAAAATCTCAATAAGGGTTATAAAACAAAGAATGAAAACATTTGTTCATAAATATATATGAAACATGAAATCAATTACTTACCTCATGAAATCATATGATTTATGAAATACACATAGAAAACATTAATAAAAAAGGTAACTTGTGGCATTAATATCATACTTACATTGTAGCCATCACAGCTACATAGGGAGTTCCTTTGGAATACCCATCACAGTATATTCCCTAAATATCTTAGGAGAAACATTCAAGTTTACCTCCGTCACGTTACCCAATGCATTGGAGAGCTATCTCGGGCTCACCCGCCCTAGGTTTATCACGGAACCACCCGTATACATAAATAATGCCCAATAACCATAACATGATCATAACACATAACATAAGCATAAAGGAAAGATAACATTTCCAAATTTCAATAATAAAATATCATTTCAAGATATTGGAATAATAAATCCATTCTCAAAATCATTTTCAACAACAAAATACGTAAAAAGAGTATATGGTATTCAGTTTTCCTTTTAAAAACATTCCGTCTTGTTAAGGAAGCCAAAGATCAAATAATACTCGCGACGGCGGAAAGGTCATTGTCACCGCTTACATTATAAAAACATTCCTTTTTCTCATTTAGTAAAACCCTTCTTATAAAAAGATTCCATTTGAATAAAATAAAAATTCAAAGGGGGTTTATACACCGTATAAAATAAAGTCATTATTAAAACTGAAAATGCCTCTATGAAAGGAGATTGAGACGAAGTCCCTTACCTCGTATCCGACTTGACTCGATCGTTCTTTAATCTCCTGAATAATAAACTAAAGATAAATTTCTACTTTCCTAAGAACCCTTTTCAAGTTTATTATTCTTTTTATATCACTTATTACTATATTATAATCATTATGCAATCATTTAAGTTAATAACGTCCATTTTGTTGATATTTGGTACTTGAGTAAAAAATGAACACCTTATATTTACAAGTTGCCCATGTGTTCAAATGTTAATTATATCCAAATTATATTCATGAGTTGGATATCATATATATCATATATATCCTGTATATACATGTTTTTATAATAGTACATAACCTTTAGAGGTACGAAATGAAATGCACCGTTCATGGAGACGGTAAGCCATACGTACGCTTGAACGCTACTTTCATTTATATTTCTTATTTTAATGGAAATAAAACATAATGATACATAGGTATATTTTAATTCCAGTATAATATCATATATAATGCCATTAAATCCATCCTTTATACATCCCACATAAGGCATTAACGAATCAAATAACTTTGAGGGGGGGCGGTAGTCCACACATCCTCAAATGAGATTATCGTATTTACACACAATGGAAACCATAAAGGCATGCTATAAATGAGAAGTACAGAAGCATAAGGAAATCATAAAAATAATATTTATTATATATAAAAATAGTTCTATCATAATGTCCACCATGACAGGCGGTAAGATGTAATTTAACATTCATCGTTTCGTGAGGCCTTAGTTTTCAATCCACAAAAACATTATGTTCTTCATCCATTAGATGGAGGTGTGTGTAAGTGTAGTTCCAATAATTATCATAACAACATCATAGTATATTGATTATATTGGTGTTGTTAAAAAAGAAATGTATAAAAAGAGTTTAGGGGTTGGATAAATCAAATAAAAGAAAACAATTTAAGAGAAACGATTACCTTTAATTTGGGTAACTCCCTTTGGTTTGAACCAAAGGACTTCATGAAGTGCCTTCTGCCTAAGGTAAGGATTCAAGGAGGAGTAGAGAGATGTTGGGAGCATAATTGGGCAGAGTTTGGATGAGCCAAATGGCTTTAATGGTGTGTGGAATTGGTTAGAAGTGGTCTCCTTTTATAAGGGAGAGGAGGGGCTCTTTAGGAAACCATGGAAACATTATTTTATTATATAATGATATTTGGTTTATAAAGGTCAAAAAATAATTATAGTCAAATATAATATGACTCATGGTTGAATGAAAATCATCCAATCATTATTGGAAATGTTTTGGATAATATTTTAATCATTATAATATTATTTTTTTTAAATCATTTATTAATGAAGTAAATACTACATCATTACTGTGTCATGAATAATTTAATTTATTCGATGTCTAAAAATTATAAAAAAATACTATAATATAGGAAATTGTATTAGATTTACAATTAATATTTATAGGCAAAACGATAATTTATATATACTCTTATAAAAATTAATTTACTAAAAGAAATTTTCTTTTGTCATATTTTCCTGTACTTTTAGTTAATTAATCTAAATTGTCATTATCTCTCCCAAGTGGCTCAATGGGGTCCCAAAATTGACCGAAAGATGCCCATGGTTGTAAATGACTCAACCAATAATGTTTGGACAAGTTTAAAGGTAATTTTAAATTACTATAATATTCTTTTAACCTTGAATTACCCTATTTACCTTTAACTGCGGTAAATAAAAGTCAAAAGTTACTATTCAAAAAAAATATTTTCACCTTATTGAACCACATTTTACTTTTTGATAACAACCATGTATGTCATATTTTTTAAATTCAATTCACAGAAGTGGTAAAATTTCATTTAAATGAAATATTCAGTTTTCTAACCACTACTAAGTGGTTTCACTATTCATCTAAAATTGAAGTTTTTCTGAAAAATAACAAACATTCAGTCTAAGAATTATTTGATATTCCGAATTAAAAATTGATATCTATTTTTTCAAATTAAAAACATAGAAGTGGAATTAATTAATTTAAAAATTAATTCCCGCTGTTAAAACAAATAGCGTGTTTTTAAGAAACAATAAGTATCAAAAGATTGATACTTGTTTATTTCCAATTTCAAAGTGAAATTAATTCCAATGAGAAACATTGGATTAAATGGTAAAAATATATTTTAATTTTACTTTAAAACCACATAAAAAGATAATCTAACCATATAAATAAATTATATTTATAGGCACTTTTGAATTAAAATGCAATATTTTTCACTATTCATTAAAAATGAACTTTATCGTAAAAATACCAAAAAACTACCCAAAGTAAATTTTTTATCCAAATTATAAAGAAGGATTTTAATTGGTCAATTAGAATGTATTAAAGTGACCGAAACTTTATTTAAAGAGGGTTCTCCATTAAAAGGCGATAAATCGGCCTTTTAATGTAAATTATGATTAAAATTAGATTCATTCCCATTTTAAGTCTCTAACTTTTTATTGGACAGTGTAAATACATTTAACAAACATGTATAATCATATTTTAGTTAGTTTCATTCATTCCTACCAATACAACAGCTAGGAGTTAACTACCATTTAAAATAATAATATTTTATTATTAGTGTGCAACGTAAGATTCCAAAGAAACATGTTGTTGCGTATCAGGTACGCTATTGAACATAGAAACCCCTTTAAAGTAAAATTAATATTTAAATAAAAAAATTAATAAATAGAAAATATGTCTTATTCTTCATTTACCTGAGATGTTACATCCTTCACCCCTTTGGGGAATTGCGTCCTCGTAATTTTTATTCACTTATCAAGATAAGTGGGGGTATTTATCCCTCATAGCATTTTTAGATTCCCATGTTGCCTCTTCAACCACATAGTTTTTTCACAAAACCTTTACCTGGTGAATCACCTTATTTCACAACACTTGCTCTCTACAGCCCAGAATCTGAACTAGTTGTTCTTCATAAGAGAGATTCTCTTCCAACTGAACTACCTCTGGGCTCAAAACATGAGATGGATCTGGCATATACTTTCTCAACATAAAAACATGAAAAACATTGTGTACCTGGGATAAAATTGGAGGTAAATCCACTCTATACGCAACTAATCCAACTTTCTCTATAATTTCATAAGGTCCAATGAACCTCGGACTCAACTTTCCCTTCTTACCAAGACGCATCACACTTTTCCATGGAGAAACTTTGAGAAAGACATGATCAACTACCTCAAAGGAAAGATCCACTACTAGAAATCTGGCCTATAGCCACGGACCTATAGCCACGGTTTTATAGAACCGTGGCTATAGGTTTTATACACCCACGGTTATTTTACTACTCGTGGCTATATCCCCTCGCCCAGTTTTTTTCTCCCCCATTCCGTCGGGCTCCATCCTCGCCCTCGCCCCCAAGCGTCGGGCTCCATCTCCTCGCCCTCGCTATTTCTCCTCCCCGCGGCCTCATCCTCGCCGTGACCTCCTCCTCCATGACGCATCAACGCCGTGCAATCCTCCTCGCCGACACCCTCCTCGCCGCGATCTCCTCGCCAACTCTCTCCTCGCCGACGCCCTCTTCGCCGCGACCCTCCTCGCCGCGTCATCCTCCCCGCGCCCTCCTCGCCGGCGCCCTCCTCGCCGGCGCCTTCCTCGCCACGCCCACCTTGTCGACGCCCTTGAGGTCGACACCCCCATCGCCCTCTATTTTTTTTTCTCCCGAGTGCTGGTTATCTGCATTTTTTTATGCCTCATTTGCACCTTCGATTTCTTTGATTTAGGTAAGATTTACATGTTTTCCCCTTTTGTTTCATATCCGCTAAGGTGGATGTTTTGAAGCCACTGGTAGAATTAGTGTGTATTTTCATTGAAGAGGATTATAGATGTTTCTACGTGGTCCATTACAAATATTAGTATGATTTCTTCTCTATATGCAAGTAACTTGGACACCTAAGTCAGGTCTGCTGATGGTCTTCATCTAAATGAATTGGAATGGTTGCATCCCAAGGGATAAATACTAGGAATGTGGGTATTAGTAGAATGTTGATTTTGGTAGATGAGTTTGGATCTACATGTTTTCCTATAAAGGATGCAGGATTCACAGGACCTAGGTTGTCATATGAAAATGCATTGTGATCCGACCACGACCATCTAAGGAGCCCGGGGGCGAAAGTTGTTCCATCTGTTTCTAGTGCTGAATATGTACCAATATATGAAGAATTAAAATGAAATTGAGAAATTCAATGGAGAAAAAGATTCCAATATATGAAGAATTAAAATGAGAGCCTTTCTCGGACAACAAGGTTAAATTGAATCCCTATATGGGCCCAAGAAACCCATTACAACTGTTAATGAAATGTTCAGACCATTGTAGAATACTAAGATGTTACCCCTAATATACATATTAAGTCTCATAGAACCCTTTTACTTTACATAGGTGATGGGATCCTTAGAGAAGTATATTATAAGTCTACCACTGTATAAATTTTCTAAAACATAAAAATTTATACATGACTGCTTCATTAGTAGGAATAACTTACTAGAATCATCATATGTTCACATTCAAAATAAAGAATTGTACTTCAATAAAAACCTATTTAGAAGAGTTTAATAAAGTCAAATTATATTTAACCAATATTAATGTTTCTATAGATGATGAGGATCAGAAATTAATCCTCTTAATCCCTCTTAACAATAGCTACATCACACTAATTGAGACCATGATATATGGTCGAGATTCTTTAACTAAAGAAGATGTTAAATAATCTATTTGGTCTAAGGATTTTCATTATAAACTTAAGATAAAAGGAGAGGTTGAGTGTTTTTCACAAGGGGAAGACCTAAAACTTAATGTAAAAAAGAAACAGTTCAATGGATACAAAAGTAAGAGTAATAAAGAACCCAAATCCAAAACTAGTTCCTTGGATAGAAAAGTCACATGTTTTCACTATGTTAAACCCATGCACATTAATCCCAAGTGTAGGAAACTCATGTGAGAGTTAGAACACAAAAAACCAACTGACCAGCCTTTTATGGTTGACTCAAGATATTATGCTATTGAATTCCGGAATATATCCATCCATAAACTCAATCATGAGTGGGTCCTCAACTCTGGATATTATTGTAACTTGTGTCTATATATAGAGTGTTTTTTGAACCTATTCAAGAAGTTGGAAGGGTATGTCCTTTTAGTAAATAATAATAGGTGTAGGGTTGAGGGTAGAGACTCTATTCTAATAGAGTAAGATGATCAATCCATCATCCACTTACTTGATGTAAGGTGGGTCCCCAACCTTCAATAAAATAATATCCTTAGGAGTCCTTGATCAAAATGGATTTACCTCTAGTTCATATAATATAAATGGATATTGAACATAATTAAATATTGATATAATTAATTTATTATAGTAATATTTCCACCTTCAATTTCAACCAAGAAGAAAACTATTTTCTATGAAATGTCTCTCTCCTTCTCAAAGATAAATAATGATGATTTCTATTATTAATTTCTTTATGATATGGTTTATATTTTTCATCATCTAACACTACTCAATGGGGTGCGGGGTAAGGCATAAAAGAAAACTGAGAAAAATAACTAAACAACTCAACCACACTAGAAATTCCCAAGGATTTTAGTAGAATGACAACATATCTTTGTAGATATGGTTTATAGTTTCGGTCATCTACCACTACTCAATGGGGTGCGGGGTAAGGCATAAAAGAAAACTGAGAAAAATCACTAAACAACTCAACCACACCAGAAATTCCCAAGGATTTTACTAGAATGACAACATATCTTTGTAGATATGGTTTATATTTTCATGATATCTCTAAATATCAATAAATCTTTGTATATTTAATACAGAACATGTAACGACCAGAAATTTTTAAATAAATTTTGTTTCCTAATTTTATGTGTTATTGTTATACTCAACAAAAATGTTTTATTTGATAAACATGATTATAATTAAAATGAGATCAGTGGGTTTTGACTATTATATAACCATCGGTCAATATGGCCGCTGTGAACAAAATGTTTTGATTATTGTCTCTAAATATAAGTAATCTTGGTTAATTATTATAGAAAGAAGATTCGATGGCCTCACCTAGTAGTCTTGGACCGATCGAAGCCCATCTAACAGAGCTTGGGAAGGAGGTAGCACCACTGGGCTTTGCTCTGGATCAAATCCAAGCCGAACTTCATCATGTGAAGCTGGAACGGAATCACCTTCGTGAGAAGTTCAAACTGATAGAAATTACTACTCGGGCAATGTTGACTGAGCCGCCCCAAGCTTCTATCACCCTAGCACACCTTACTCTTAGGTCCTATGCTGGTATTATAAGGGGTTATGTAACGAGACCGTAACTACCTTGTGTAATCCTTGTTTTAAATAAAAATTGGGATTTCTTCTTATGATGAAGTTTATGAATTTTGAAATGACCGGATAAATATAGTATGCATATTTTCGATGAATTTTAGAAAAAGGATATTTTATATATGTTTATGTAAACCCTAAATAATTAGAAATGTGTAATGATTTTCACAAAATGGTCTTCTGCAATTATGTTCAGTACTAAATTTAGAGTCTAATAAGATCAACTTTATTTTTGATGAATAGTAAATTATGAATAGTGATTTTATGATTAGGATTAGTAATATGACCAAATGGATTAGTAATCTCACTTAAAGAAAGTTTTAAAATAATCTTGGCACCTTGATTAAGTAATGTGATTCAATAAAATAGTTAAATAACAGTTTCATTAATTATTATTCAAGTATTAGTTTTTCCGGGTGAATAGTGTTTTTTAATAAAAAATTTAATTAAAAATAATTAGAAAATTATTTTTATAAAAATGACTTTATTTTTGAACTCAGAGCATCAATATTATGTGATGGTAATTTTTGGGGTTTTTTCTGAAAAAATGAATTTTCGATGAATAGTGTTTTTATTTAAACATTAAATTAAAAATATTTAGAAAATTATTTTTATAAAATGGATTTCATTTTTGAAATCAGAGCATTGATATTTGGTTAATGTAAAATTTTGGGATTTTTCTGAGAAAGTTGAATTTTCAGTGAATAGTAAAAATACAGTTTTAGGGTTTCGGTATGTTTAATGACATCATAACGGTGTCATGATGATTTCATAAGATCTTTTGAGGGTTTGCCGGCCAAGGGTGATGATTTATTGTTTTGGGGGCCCCATGTGGCCTAACTCCATGATAAATGACAAGGGAGAGCACATGGGTTTGAGAAAAGCACATGTGAGGTGTCCCTTGGCCATTAATGCCTTGTCCCCTCACTTTCCCTATAAATACCAAGCCCTCCTCTCATCCATTCGACTCCCCACTCATTACCAACGAATTTATGGTCTCATTACCTCCCAAGGAGTCCTCCCAAGGTGCCCCCAAGCCCTCAAGGTCCCAACCTTTGAGGTTTAAGAGTTACATTTTACGGTAAGGGATCCGATCTTTCTCTTTCTTTTCGAGAAATATCTTTTATGTAATTTCTTTTATGCTCCATGTTCAAATGTTAAAGGGTGTTCTTTTATACTCCTCTTACTGCCCTTTTCATGTTCATATAATGAGATATCCCCTCTTACTCTCATTATTTTAGTTTATTGAAGTTTTAAGTGGCGCCGTTAGGCTGCCGAAATTTTTGTAACGGATTCTTTCTCCCTTCTCATTTTTCAAGATCTATTTTCATGTAAAGTATTTCAAGTTCATTTTTATTATGTTGGGGTATGATCTCTAAATTTATCATACTGATATTTTATGATCATATGATGAGAGACCTCATTTTATCTCTTCAATTCAGTATTTTGATGTTTTAAGTGGCGCCATTAGGCTGCCGAATTTTTAAGTGGTTCTTTACCCTTCTCATTTTGAAGTTCTACTTTCTTGTCAATTCTTTCAAGTTACTTTTTGTTATGTTGGGGTATGATATCTATATCTATCATACTGTACTCTTATGTTCATATGATGAGAGACCCCATTTGATCTCTTCAATTCAGTATTTTGAAGTTTTAAGTGGCGCCGTTAGGCTGCCGAATTTTTAAGTGGTTCTTCACCCTTCTCGTTTTGAAGTTCTACTTTCATGTCAATTCTTTCAAGTTCCTTTTTGTTATGTTGGGGTATGATATCTATATCTATCATACTGGACTCTTATTTTAATATGATGAGAGACCCCATTTGATCTCTTCAATTCGGTATTTTGAATTTTTAAGTGGCGCCGTTAGGCTGCCGAAGTTTTTAGGGGATTCTTTCACCCTTCTCATTCTTTTCAAAGTTCTACTTTCATGTCAAGTCTTTCAAGTTCCTTTTTAATTATGTTGGGGAATTATCTCTATATCTATCATACTGAACTCTTATGTTCACATGATGAGAGACCCTATTTGATCTTTTCAAATCATTCTTGTTGAATTTTAAGTAACGTCGTTAGGCTGCCGAACTTTCATAAGAGAAATCTAATTTTTTTTCTTCCTTCCATATTTTTCATTTCAAATGGTATGTCCTTGAAATTTCATTACCATGATCATGTATCCTTCTTATTCTGTCCATGTACTATTTTATGGGTCATTTATGAATGTTTGACCCATTTTACCTCTCTTTTAATGTCTTCTAAAACCTCGGAACATTGCCGTTATGCTGCAGAATTTCTGTCTCAAAATGTCTATCTCTTTTTCTAAAGTTCTTTTATTTTATTAAGTGAATACTCAAAGCTCTTTCTTCTAAAGGGGTATTCACATATATTCCAAAATTTTCTATTTTAAATTCTGGGATTTACATACATGAGACCCACCTTCCTTTTCTGTGGGTTTTAAAGTGATATAAAGATCATGTCTTTAAAGCAGTTTTTAAAAAGTTATGATTATGAAATGAAACCCATTTCCTTTATGCTATATGGGTTATTTATGAAATGTTTGATGATGATATATGTGGCTCACATGATAATAAAGGCAAATTTAAGGTTGTGCCCTGATAGCGCTCCAATGCATTGGGTAATGATGTAACCACTAGAGATTACAATTTTCACGATACCTTGGTGAATAACCATGGTAATTTTAAAATGACACCTTGGGGATGGACCTTGGTGATATGTTCATGATTGTCTATGTTAAATGATGTAGCCACATCTTCAAGTTATGAAAAAGTTTTATTTTTATTATGATATGCCTCATGATTTCATTTTCATGCCTTAAAGTTCTTTTTATGACTTTATTGATGTATCTCAAGTTCATATCTAAAATGTTTCACTTGTTTCCCTTGCTGGGCCTTCTGCTCACCCTTCCTTTTGATGTATGTCCCCAGGTTATGGGATGCAGTAATGAGCCTAGGGTGAACATGAGGAGAAGCCTTTCTAGTGTTTTAGAAGAATGTTTTTTTTTGTTTCATGTTTTATGTTCCTTGTTTCCAAGAAACTAAACCTTAAAGATCCTCAGTTCCGTGTAATGGAATGAAAAGTTATGTTATAAAAAGACGGGATGCTATAGTTGGTATCAAAGGATGGTTTAGTTATTTGTGGAAATTAGGATATGAAAACTCTAGGAGGAACCCTATAGAAAAGTTTAATATAGGAAATCTTCCTGGTATTTTGGTGAGTATTGAGTAAGGGGTTGCCAAGAAAATACATCCCTGTCTGGATACGAGCAGGTAGAGGTGGCTCTGGCACAGATGTACATAGGGGTAAAACCCGAAAACACCGCTTTGAGCTAGACTCGAACGGGAACTGGTACACGACAACGGGCCTTGCTTCACTCTTGGTTACGACACTCCCAGGGGATATGCTTTGGTAAATTCATAAGCTTGGTATGAACCATTGTTAAAGGAACAAAGATAAAATAAAATAAAGGTTCACATAAGAATATATGATCATTCATAACCCAGATGGGAACCTAGGAGATCACAAGTTAGGGTATACCTTTCATATACAAGTTATCCTTATATGCTTTCAGTTCCTTTTCATGATTATTAGCTAAGTACTTAAGCCCCTAATTATGCTTTCTCTTCTTAGTTAATGGTGGGAAATGGAAGAACATGTTCCGACAACCAATGTGATAGGAAATACGACGATTTTTGTATTAATATGACAGGGATGATTAGGGGATTAAAATATGATTATTATTTTGGAAGACGTTCATTATTTTGGGAACCATATTTGATCGAGGTAAATAGATTACTACGGTATTTTCATTGAGGAGTAAGGTTGACTTATATTTTTAAGAATCGATGAATTTAAGGTGAACTTATAGTAATTTAGGTTACTTATGGGAATGACTAACCTATCTTGGGTAAAATATGTTTAGGTTAGCTACTTTTTTTATAAGATGTTAGGAGTGGTTGATGTTGTCTGGAGATGAACAATGAAGCTGTTTTGGAAGACTATGTTATCAAATCCTTATTGTATTTGGGTTTCAATCTTAGTTTGGTTTGTTTTGAGGAATTTTAAGGACCGTTATTTATGGAATGGTCTATGATGAACTTTGGGTAGTACCATGGAACTTTGTGATTTAAATGTAGTTTCCATTCCTATTGGATTATTTCTTTTTGAAGAGTTATTTTACCTTAACCTTTCTGTTTTTGGGATAATGCTTAAAGATAGAAGAAATAGATAGTTAATCTTTTGTAGATTATGTGATTCTATAGAAGATGATTCTTGTGCTTTTATGAGACCAAGTGTTTTTGAATTCTCATCATTTGGAGAAAAGATTAGTGTTGGTAGGGACTTGTTAAAGGATGAAACTCTACTTGAAGGTAGGTATATTTTCTTATGTTTTTGTTCTATGTAGTAAATGAAATCCTCAAAATTATGAAAAGAAACGTAAAACAAAAATGTTGTTGGTTTACGTTTCCTACTAGGTAATCAAAGACCATTTACACACATCATAAGTTTGGGATTTTCTCATGCTTAACTTTCTCCTAATCATGTTCTCTATAACTCTCCCTCAGAACTTGACCCTTTGTTTTCTCCTCCATGTCCATGTTTTCCTACATGGAACCCTAGTGTGGGTTAACTCGGGTGACCTTTGTACTTCCCTTTCTTTATTTTAAAGTAATAGTTTTACTGACTCCTTTTCCGATGTGGGACTTTCAATGAAATTTCAAAACCCAATTTTAAAATTGCGGGGACGCAATTTCTTAAGGGGGGAAGATTGTAACGACCCGAAATTTTTAAATAAATTTTGTTTCCTAATTTTATGTGTTATTGTTATACTCAACAAAAATGTTTTATTTGACAAACATGATTATAATTAAAATGAGATCAGTGGGTTTTGACTATTATATAACCATCGGTCAATATGACCACTGTGAACAAAATGTTTTGATTATTGTCTCTAAATATAAGTAATCTTGGTTAATTATTATAGAAAGAAGATTCGATGGCCTCACCTAGTAGTATGGGACCGATCGAAGCCCATCTAACAGAGCGTGGGAAGGAGGTAGCACCACTGGGCTTTGCTCTGGATCAAATCCAAGCCGAACTTCATCATGTGTAGCTGGAACGGAATCTCCTTCGTGAGAAGTTCAAACTGATAGAAATTACTACTCGGGCAATGTTGACTGAGCCGTCCCAAGCTTCTATCACCCTAGAACACCTTACTCTTAGGTCTTATGCTGGTATTATAAGGGGTTATGTAACGAGACCGTAACTACCTTGTGTAATCCTGGTTTTAAATAAAAATTGGGATTTCTTCTTATGATGAAGTTTATGAATTTTGAAATGACCGGATAAATATAGTATGCATATTTTTGATGAATTTTAGAAAAAGGATATTTTAAATATGTTTATATAAACCCTAAATAATTAAAAATGTGTAATGATTTTCAAAAAAAGGACTTCTGCAATTATGTTCAGTACTAAATTTAGAGTCTAATAAGATCAACTTTATTTTTGATGAATAGTAAATTATGAATAGTGATTTTATGATTAGGATTAGTAATATGACCAATTGGATTAGTAATCTCACTTAAAAAATGTTTTAAAATAATCTTGGCACCTTGATTAAGTAATGTGATTCAATAAAATAGTTAAATAACGGTTTCATTAATTATTATTCAAGTATTAGTTTTTTCGGGTGAATAGTGTTTTTTAATTAAAAATTTAATTAAAAATAATTAGAAAATTATTTTTATAAAAATGACTTTATTTTTGAACTCAGAGCATCGATATTATGTTATGGTAATTTTTGGGGTTTTTTCTGAAAAAAAGAATTTTCGATGAATAGTGTTTTTATTTAAAAATTAAATTAAAAATATTTAGAAAATTATTTTTATAAAATGGATTTCATTTTTGAAATCAGAGCATTGATATTTGGTTAATGTGAAATTTTGGGATTTTTCTGAGAAAGTTGAATTTTCAGTGAATAGTAAAAATACAGTTTTAGGGTTTCGGTATGTTTAATGACATCATAACGGTGTCATGATGATTTCATGAGATATTTTGAGGGTTGGTCGGACAAGGGTGATGGATTATTGTTTTGGGGGCCCCATGTGGCCTAACTCCATGATAAATGACAAGGGAGAGCACATGGGTTTGAGAAATGCACATGTGAGGTGTCCCTTGGCCATTAATGCCTTGTCCCCTCACTTTCCCTATAAATACCAAGCCCTCCTCTCATCCATTCGACTCCCCACTAATTCCCAATGAATTTCTGGTCTCATTACCTCCCAAGGAGTCCTCCCAAGGTTCCCCCAAGCCCTCAAGGTCCCAACCTTTGATGTTTAAGAGTTACATTTTAAGGTAAGGGATCCGATCTTTCTCTTTCTTTTCGAGAAATCTCTTTTATGTAATTTCTTTTATGCTCCATGTTCAAATGTTAAAGGGTGTTCTTTTATACTACTCTTACTTCCCTTTTCATGTTCATATAATGAGATATCCCCTCTTACTCTCATTAGTTTAGTTTTTTGAAGTTTTAAGTGGTGCCGTTAGGCTGCCGAAATTTTTGTAACGGATTCTTTCTCCCTTCTCATTTTTCAAGATCTATTTTCATGTAAAGTATTTCAAGTTCATTTTTATTATGTTGGGGTATGATCACTAAATTTATCATACTGATCTTTTATGATCATATGATGAGATACCCCATTTGATCTCTTCAATTCAGTATTTTGAAGTTTTAAGTGGCGTCGTTAGGCTGCCGAATTTTTAAGTGGTTCTTCACCCTTCTCATTTTGAAGTTCTACATTCTTGTCAATTCTTTCAAGTTACTTTTTGTTATGTTGGGGTATGATATCTATATCTATCATACTGTACTCTTATGTTCATATGATTAGAGACCCCATTTGATCTCTTCAATTCAGTATTTTGATGTTTTAAGTGGCGCCGTTAGGCTGCCGAATTTTTAAGTGGTTTTTCACCCTTCTCGTTTTGAAGTTCTACTTTCATGTCAATTCATTCAAGTTCCTTTTTGTTATGTTGGGGTATGATATCTATATCTATCATACTGGAATCTTATTTTCATATTATGAGAGACCCAATTTTATCTCTTCCATTCGGTATTTTGAATTTTTAAGTGGCGCCGTTAGGCTGCCGAAGTTTTTAGGGGATTCTTTCACCCTTCTCATTCTTTTCAAAGTTCTACTTTCATGTCAAGTCTTTCAAGTTCCTTTTTAATTATGTTGGGGAATTATCTCTATATCTATCATACTTAACTCTTATGTTCACATGATGAGAGACCCTATTTGATCTTTTCAAATCATTTTTGTTGAAGTTTAAGTAACGCCGTTAGGCTGCCGAACTTTCATAAGAGAAATCTAATTTTTTTCTTCCTTCCATGTTTTTCATTTCAAATGGTATGTCCTTGAAATTTCATTACCATGATAATGTATCCTTCTTATTCTGTCCATGTACTATTTTATGGGTCATTTATGAATGTTTGAACCATTTTACCTCTCTTTTAATGTCTTCTAAAACCTCGGAACATTGCCGTTATGCTGCAGAATTTCTGTCTCAAAATGTCTATCTCTTTTTCTAAAGTTCTTTTATTTTATTAAGTGAATACACAAAGCTATTTCTTCTAAAGGGGTATTCACATATATACCAAAATGTTCTATTTTAAATTCTGGGATTTACATACATGAGACCCACCTTCCTTTTCTCTGGGTTTTAAAGTGATATAAAGATCATGTCTTTAAAGCAGTTTTTAAAAAGTTGTGATTATGAAATGAAACCCATTTACTTTATGCTATATGGGTTATTTATGAAATTTTTGATGATGATATATGTGGCTCACATGATAATAAAGGCAAATTTAAGGGTGCGCCCTGATAGCGCTCCAATGCATTGGGTAATGATGTAACCACTAGAGATTACAATTTTCACGATACCTTGGTGAATAACCTTGGTAATTTTAAAATGACACCTTGGGGATGAACCTTGGTGATATGTTCATGATTGTCTATGTTAAATGATGTAGCCACATCTTCAAGTTATGAAAAAGTTTTATTTTTATTATGATATGCCTCAGGATTTCATTTTCATGCCTTAAAGTTCTTTTCATGACTTTATTGATGTATCTCAAGTTCATATGTAAAATGTTTCACTTGTTTCCCTTGCTGGGCCTTCTGCTCACCCTTCCTTTTGATGTATGTCCCCAGGTTATGGGATGCAGTAATGAGCCTAGGGTGAACATGAGGAGAAGCCTTTTATGTTTTTTAGAAGAATGTTTTTTTTGTTTCATGTTTTATGTTCCTTGTTTCCAAGACACTAAACCTTAAAGATCCTCAGTTCTGTGTAATGGAATGAAAAGTTATGTTATAAAAATACGGGATGCTATAGAACATCACAACTCGCTATGAATTTACCCAAACACTTTTGGGAATTGATTATTATTATCACTTAGATTTCATATAAACTCTTTTTACTATAATCAATCCTCATTATTGGAACTTATGTATGACTATTCGTGAATTTTTATAATTTAAAACATTTATGAATTCCCTAAACCATAATTTTAATATATTTGTTATAATTTTTTTATTAACTTGTTATTGATGATTACTTAATATCTTATGAAAAAATAAATATAATGTTAAGTCATTTTCTAGATTATTTATCTAATGTATGTTTATCTGCCTCAGAATGGATAGATACTGGATGTACAACATTGATTGGATCACTGATGAATTTCAGAAGGAGTTACAATATTTTTTGGACTTTGCATTCACTAATGATTCAGATGGTGGATTGATTTGATGCCCATGTTTTGATTGTGTTGGAAGACCTTGTTTAACTCGTGAGGAAGTGAGTTACCATATCACTAAAAGAGGTTTCCAAAAAAATTATCATGTGTGGTATCACAATGGAGAAAAAGCTCAAGTGTTGAATGCCATCGATTCAGCGGAAAAGATTGGTATGAAAAATCTGATTTCTGATCGGTTTCCTTTTGTTTCTGAAGCTAGCTCCTCATGTAGACCAGTGCAAGAGGAAATGAATACTGGAACACAATTCTCATCTATTAATCAGGATGATGATGTTGAGAGTGTTAGAATGTTGATGGAAGATGCAAATACCCCAGTATATCAAGCATGTGAAAAAATGAGCAAACTTGAGTTTTTAATGTGATTATATCATGGGAAAACAATGTATGGATTTAGTAATACTGCGGTCGACTATCTCCTTACATTTATTAAGGATTTACTGCCTGATGATGCATGTGTTCCAGAAAATGATTACATGGCATCAAAGTTGGTTAACAAATTTGGATTTTCATCTAGTAAGATTAATTCTTGTCTCAAAGACTGTTGTTTGTTCTGGAAGGAGAATGCAAACTTGAGTCAGTGCAAACAGTGTAGCACATCAAGGTGCAAGACTAATAAAGATGGATCTCAATCATGCATACCACAGAAAGTGATGTGGCACTTCCCTTTAATTCCCAGGATTCAAAAAATTTTATGTCAGAACAAATGGCAATGAATATGAGATGGCATGCAGATGAAAGAAATAAGGATAACGATGAAATAGTGAATCCTGCAGATGGGTTGGCTTGGAAGAAATTTGATAGGTTACATCCTGATTTTGCAGCCGACCCACAAAATGTTAGATTGGGATTATCCTGTGATGGTTTCAACCCATTTCGCCAAATGCATAATGCACACAGTACATGGCCTGTTTTCATTCACATTTATAACTTTCCTTTATGGATGTGTATGAAGAAGCCGTGCACTATCCTGAGTATATTGATATCTGGACCCAGTGATCCGAGAAATGATATTGATATATACTTGCAGCCATTAATAGAAGAGTTAAATTAGCTTTGGATTGTTGGTGCACAAGCATATGATGCATTCAGAAAGGAGTACTTTATGTTTCGTGCAGCTTTATTATGGATGATAAATGATTTCCCTTCCTACGGAATGATGTATGGTTGGAGTACTAAAGGGAAATTATCCTATCCTATTTGTATTAAAAATACACATTTCCGAAGAATGAAGTTTCGACGAACTTTCAGCTTCATAGGGCATCAACGTTTTCTACCAATGGACCATCCATACAGGAAAAATCGGAGATAGTTCGATAATGCCATCGAGACAGATGATACACCTCAACGAATGTCAGGGACTGATATTGTTAAAGAACTTGATGATTTGAATTATGTTCTTGGAAAAAGTCAATCAAATATCAGAAAGCGAAAGCATGCTAATTCCAATTCCAACAGCAATTGGAGAAAGAAAAGAAGATTCTTTGCGTTGCCGTATTGGTCATAGAATTTATTACGTCATTGTTTGGATGTAATGCATATCGAGAAAAACATTTGTGAGATGTTACTTGCTACTATTTTAAATGTCAAAGGAAAAAAAGATGATTTGCAGTGTCGTCGTGATTTGATGGATTGGGGTATAAGAGCAAGACTTCATCCTGAGTTAATTGGTCAAAATAAGTGGAAAGTCCTTGTTGCCTGTTATTCGATGAAAATGTGGAGAAAAAACAATTTTTTCAGGTCTTGGAAAGTTTGAAGGTTCCAGATGGTTATTCAAGTAATATTTCGAAAAGGGTGAATACGCAAGATGTGAAACTCAAATCTCTTAAAACCCATGATTACCATGTCTTGTTACATGAGTTGATTCCCATTGCCATTCTTCATTTACTTTCACATAATGTTAGAGTTGTGGTGATTAAGTTATGTCAATTTTATCGAGATCTTTGTGCCAAAAGATTGAGCAGAAGTGCTGTTCAGAAATTGCAGAGAGATGCACCGATTATTCTTTGCGACTTGGAGAAAATTTTCCCACCGTCTTTTTTCACAATTATGTTACATTTGACTTTGCATCTTCCCACGGAAATTCTCTTTGGTGGTCCTGTTTCGAGTCGGTGGATGTATTCTATCGAAAAAATGATGTTTACATTGAAATCTTATGTGAGAAATAAATATCATCCTGAAGGCTCTATTGTGAAATGCTATTTAGCCCAAGAATGCATGGATTTCTGTTCATCGTACTTGGATAATGTCACTACGAGGTCTAATCGACTAATGAGAACTGAAGATGAGCAATATGATCCCATTGAGCCTGCACTTCCTTCAATGCCACAAACAGGGCGGATATCTAGATCATACTCGTTGTGTACTTTAAGCAGGGAAGAGTGGGAAATGGAACATCGCACAGTATTATTCAACTGTAGTGTGCTTAATGATTATATCAAGTAAGTAAACTAATAAATATGTATTTTTTTCGTTGTGTGATTTCTTTATATCTTCTGACATTTTAATGCTTGCATATCTGTAGAGAACATTTTGAAATTATAAAAAAGATACATCGCTATCTATCTATTAAGAGGAAGGAACTTTTGCACAGCAAAGAATTTGCTACCTGGTTAAAGTCAAAGGTAATATATTTCTTTTTCTTCTTCCCATAACATAATCACAAATCTCTGTTTAATATTCTATATTGGTATCTTTTAGGTTTTAACTCTACCAATGATTGAAGTATCAGATGAAATAAAAGCATTGTCCTTTGGTCCAAATGATGTGGTGAGTGATTGTAAGTCAATGGTTGTCAATGGATATAAATTTGTTATAAATATTTGTGCAAAAAAAATGGCAACACAGCATAACGGTGTCACAATAAGCGCCACAACAGATTGTTATGCGAGTGCATTGGACAGGCAACCTCGATCAGAAAATTATCATATTACGGTGTTGTTGAAAGAATCATTGTATTAGATTACTATGAACATGGTCGTGTCGCAATGATGAAATGCAAGTGGTTTGATTCAATGACACGACAAGGAATGCATATTGATAACTGTGGATTTAGTGTGATTGATATGAACCGCCAGCTTCGTACCGATGAACCTTATATTCTTGCGTCACAAGCTAAACAGGTGTTTTATGTAAGTGACCCGTTACAACCACAATTTGGTGTTATTGTTGATGTTATTCCTAGACATATTTTTGACGAAGGCATGGATGACAATGATGTTGTGGATGAACCTGTTGGTATTTATTCGACTGTTGCATTTGATGATACGGATGATGCAATTGTTCGAACAGATTGTGAACCAGAAATTGTTACAGACCCCACATAGCGTTGACACATTTGTAAGTATATACCTGATATTATCGAAATATTGTATGTGTTTTTTTACTTTCATACATGATATCAAAATAACTAGTATATTTTATACCATTATTGAATATAAAACTATTAATAGCCTCACCAATTTATGTTTAACCACTTCTCTAGTTAATCTTGAACATAGAAAAGTCTTGATATTTTATAAATTTAAATATCACACATGAAAATGTATCTCATTGTTTTATGATACAATTGCATTATTTAACATTTTGCATTATTTCTATTTATTTGAGAATATTATTTTAAATTTCCAGGTAAAAATTTCTGATTATGATGGTAGTAGAAGGAGTAGAAGAATATTGAGAAACGAACAACGTAGGTCTCCTCCTGGAAACAATGTAAGTACAAATTATGTTAGAATATTATGGTCTTTCATATTATTTATCTCATTATCGTTCGTTTTATTTTATCATCTATGTTATTTTAGACTGCATCGTCAAGGAGACGCTTGGATTGTGCCACTGAGGATGATATTGTGGCACGGGGCACTGATTCTATAGGTCAGCCTACTACTACGCCGCTTGAGACACCAGGAGGCCATCCTCCCATTATGCCACCTCTATATTATCCATACCCACCTTTTCTGTATCCCTTTTTTCCCGCACCGACATCGGATAGTAGTTCTCCCATCCCTCAGTTTCCATTCCCACCATCCACTGTACAGGGTACTGTGCCCCCATATATCCCACCGCCATATCCATATCCATATCCACCCTCATCTGTACAGGGTTATCCATCGGGTTTTCTGCCTCCATCAGTACACTTTGCATCTATTATATATAGTACTCCTGTAGATATCTCACCTACCATGGAGGCTGCCCCCCCTCCAGACGCAGCACTTCAGGGGTCAGCAGATCCCCCATCTACTGGTATTTGTTTAAGCATTATTGTTACTGATTAATGATAAATTCATATATTTTATTTTCTTTTATTTTGGTTTCATGATTAGCTCCAGCCTCTACCAGACGATGAGGCCGCACAAAAATGCGCGAGGTTTGGAATCGGAACACGCAAATCATAGTTGATTACAATGAGGACAATGATATAATTAATAAAAATGGCACGGAATGTAAAAGTTTTATGGGAACACTTGCTAGACACATCAATATCATTCCGGTTCAACCAATAAGTTGGAAGGCAGTTGGACAAGAAATAAAGGACAAATTCTGGGCAGAGATTTGGGTAAGTAATGTTAATCACCTTTTATATATATATAAATTTATAATATTTTCTTAACAAATATTATGTCCATTGCAGCTTCGATATAATTTTCCCGATGGACAAAATGAAAAGTCTGCAATGATAATGGATTTAGGTGAAATGTGGCGAGCCTACAAGTATGATTTATATCTTTGGTGGAAAAAGAGAGTTGGTACAGAGCTTGAAGAAGTACCGGTGATTCAAGATTGCCCAATATCACAATATAAAGAGATGATCAACTATTGGAAGAGTTCAGCGTTTAAGGTGTTTGTTAAATTTATATATATATATTCATTTATTTATTTGAAAACGATTTTAAATTACTTGTTTTATTTATGTTAATTAATTTATATAATTATTTGTTTATAAGAGAAATCAAATAGAAATAAAAAAAACAAGAGTGAAATGAAACACATTTATACTCGCGGACACACTTCATTACCAGATCATGAGCAGAAGCTGGTAATTTAACATTTAAAATATTTATCTTTGTTTTTTGTAATTTTTTTAACTTCCAATTTTGATTTATTTCTTTGTTTTTTTTCAGAAAAAAAGCATCGAATATTGAGGGTCGCGTTCCTCGCTCAACTTTGTTTTGTACAAGACGGAAAAAGAAAGATGGTACTGTGCCAAATCCTGACACCGAGAAGGCGATTGTAAGTATATTTCAATTTATTTGATTTTTAATGAATTTAATTCCGTATATTATTTTATCATTTTAATTTATGTTATATATCAATCAACAGAATGCTTTAGAGGCATTGGCAGAAAAAGAACCTGACAATTTGGGCCCAAACGATCATCTACATCAGGTATTAGGAGATGAGCATCAGGGTAGAGTGCGTTGTCGACCTGGGAAGAAGATTGTACCATCTCGATACTGGTCTACTAACGTTTCTTCGAGTACCGGTTCTGATTTTGTCACAGTGGAACAAATGAATGCTGCAGTCAAAGAAGAAAGTCAAAAATCAGAATAAGCGATAACTGCAAATATGATGAAGTTTATGTCTGTCCTTTCTTCTACACTTCCACCAGAAGCAGCTGCAATGGTTGATGCATTTTTGATGTCGATGCGTTATGCTAATGTAGATTCTTTTGTTGGAGTCGGAGCCGGACCTAGTGCTGGACCCGGTGCTGGTGCCGGTTCGGATGCAGATGTCGATGTCGATGATGATGTTGGTGGTGTGAGAGGTGGTGATGGTGTTTCTATAGGAGGTGTGGATGAGGGTTATCATGATTTTGATGATACTGATATTGAGACTCAGTTTTGATGTTAATTGTATGTTTGTATTGGTAATGTATGACGAGTTCCATGCATCCGATTACATTGCTTTTTTGATCAATATCATTAATATTTACCACTACTACAAATGCCTTTTCTGATTGGTCTCAGCTTTCTTTTAGTAGTGATAATACTATTTCTAAGATGTTCCGTAATATGAAACCTACAATTTCTATCCTTAAGGATTCAATAATACAACCTGCTAACAATGACACCTCTCTTGGACTAAAGAATGAAATCAAAATAAAAGATGATGAACCAGTTTCTGCTATCCCAACTCACACTAATACTATTAGAAATCCTGCCAATTCTAGGTACGCCGAGACACTAAATAATCCCTGTAATACTACTTTCATGGCACCCAAATCAGTTGAACATGGTACCACAATATCGATACAGGAACCTAAGCCCATGCAGGTTATGAATGTCTCTATAGAGAAAATGAACTGATGTACAGATCTGGAAAATATCATAAAACATCCCACAGATACTTCACAGGCCAGGTATAACTATTTCACCACCTATAGATAGTGAGCACTGTGCTATAAAATCTGGTAACTATTTCTAATCATAACTCTGTTTCTGATTGTTTTCTTGCAGAATATTGATTTTGATGACGATTAAGATGATTGATTATAATGTCGAAGAGAATGATGGTATGAAAATAATGTATACCATTGTTGTTACAGTTTTTGTAAATGAATTCTAATTACAATTGTTCACTAGATGATGCTGATCTTTACTTATTGCAGATGAGACGTTCTATGATTGATCGTACCCACCAGAGTTCTGTACATTGGATGATGCTGATCATTTTTTATTCTACCATAGAGGTTTCTTTTCGCTGTTTATTCATACATTGTTAGGTTTTGTTTGATTGGGTGTGATTTCTGATTGTTGCAGTTTAATTAATTAAAACAGAACAAGCTTTCTATTTTTAGTTTTCCTTTTCAATTGATAATATCATTGTATTTTTTAACAATAGTTCCATTTTTCTATATTAATGATGTCCAGCAGGGGTAAATATGCAGGGGGAGTCCAGTGTCCAGGGGGAGTCTAGTGTTCAGTAGAGGTAAATATGATTTGGGCAACCCAAGAACTAGTTTCCAGGGGGGAGTCCAGTGTCCAGCAGGGGTACAAGGGGGCTGGTAGGGGTGGGGGGGAGAGTATGGGTCCAGTGTCCAGCAGGGGTCCAGTGTCCAGCAGGGGTAAATATGCAGGGGGAGTCCAGTGTCCTGGGGGAGGGAGGGGGGGCTGTCCAGCCTCGACACATTATTATCACTATCTATTAAAATCCAGTTTTAAGTAATCTTCAATTTTGATGATAATTTGTAGTGAGTTAGAGGAGGCCAAGCAATTAGTTCACTTTTGAGATCCATCATTATGAAAGAACAAATCGTATTTAAATTCAGCATCCCTGAAGCAATTGCTCTCTCTCTGATGGTCTCATTCATGCAAAGTGATTGAGGATGTTATCATTGATTGGAGAGCTCCTTTGGAAGCACATGTTCGGTCTCCCCTCTTACATGTGTATGCATAGGTAGGCATGTACATATATAAGTTCCCCCTTTATATACTCCTTCTGCTAAAACTATTGCATTGAATCCTTATTTTAAGCATTCCTTGTTGGCATTTTTGCCCAATTAGAGGCTATTTTTCGTCAGAGATATGTGTGTGTGGCTACATGTAATAATTTTAAAGTAAAATTAAATAATGATTTGTGTGTTCAGTGTTGGGTGGGTCTGGTCTGGGGAAGGTGTGTGGGCTCGTGTAGGGATGTAGGGGGAGGCTAGTGTGTAGGGGTGTAGTGCAGTGCAAAGAGATAGGGAGGCCGGATCTGGTGTGAAGGGGGGAGAGGGACCAGTGCAGGGGTGCAGGGGGAGGCTGGCGTGCAGGGGTGCTGGTGTGCTGGTGTCAGGGGTGCGGGGGGGGGGGGGGGCTGTCAGGGGGACAAGCAGGTGGGCAGGGGAGGGGGGACAAGTGCAGGTGGGGGGGGGGGGGCTGGTGCTGGTGGGATGGGGAGGGGGGATAGGTGATGGTGGGCTGGGGGGACTAGCAGGGGCAGGGGGCTGGCAGGGGGAAAAGCAGGGGGTGGCCGGAAGCAGGGGGCAGGGGAGATGGCAGGGGGCAGGGGGGCTGGCAGGGGGCATGGGGGGGGGGGGCTGGCAGGTGGACAGGCAGGGTGGGGGGCTGGAAGGGGGACAAGCAGGGGGCTGGCAGGGGGACAAGCAGGGGGGGCTGGCAGGGGGACAAACAGGGGGCAGGGGGGGCTGGGGGTAGCAGGGGGTGGGGGGGGGGGGGTCTGTCCTGGGGGGTCTGGGTTTGGGGGGAGGGGTCTGTCCATGGGGGGTCCAGTGGGGGGGTGGTGCTGGTGGGCTGGGGAGGGGGGACAGGTGCAGGTGGGCAGGGGGGGACTAGCAGGGGGCAGGGGGGGCTGGCAGGAAAAAAAGCAGGGGGGGTGGCAGGGGGCAGGGGGCAGGGGGGCTAGCAGGGGGTGGCAGCCATGTCACAACACATGTATAAGCCATCAATCTACCCTTTCCGTTGATAAATGAATGTACAGAATTTTATCCTTTTTGTATCTTTTTTACATCATGTTTTTCCATTTTCATTCATTTTCATTTATAATTTATGATACATGATCTGATTTTTTAACATATTTTTATCTACTTTTCATTATTATCTATCACAAAAGCTGTAATTTTAACATATTTTAACTAAAATTTGCATGGATGTGACTGATGTCAATATGCAAATTCAAGACAATCACTTCTCTATTTCACTATTTTTGTGGCAATAAAATGATACTCATGTACAGTGTTTTTTACATTTGTCATTTGATCATTGAAATTCAACAACTTCTGGACTGATTTGTGGACTATAGTTGTAGCTTTGTAGGAGGAAAAACATGGAAAGCACCTCTCTCCAGAAATATGTGCTATAGAAAAAATCAAGATCCTCTTGGAACAAGTGGAGGAACTTTGAGAAGCAGGAACAATGGATGTAGCATAACCACAACTAGGAAATGTGTAGAGGAACTTCCAACACAAAATTGTTAATCAGTTCTCTATAATTTGCATTTCTATTGATTCAGGTAAATACTTCATCCTCTATAATTTCTATATTTATTAACCCTGTCAAGATTTTTGTATCATCACTCTTAGTGTCTTAGGTGAAATACTCAGTTCTCTATAATTTTAATCTCTATTGATTCAGGTAAATACTTATTCCTCTGTAATTTCATAAACTTATTAACTCTGTCAAGAATTCTATATCATTTACCTCTATTGCGGTTTGTTGTGTTTTTTTGTATCTATATTTTTCTTTCAAGTCATATTGAGTTATCTATGATCAATCTATTCATCTTTGAGTTGTATTTATCTTTGGAATAGGGTGAGCGTGTCAAGCTAATAGGATACAGTGTTTTCGGTATTAAAAAACTATATATTTTTCAATTAATTCCACTACCTTATGACGCTTCACTTTTTTTATTATTCTTCTCTTTTATGGCCTGCATCAAATTCCAATTAATCTTTGAACACTAATACTTTGATTGTAGAAAAAAATATATATATATTCAGCATGTATTTTATTTCTTGTCTTCATGGTTGAGAATTATGTTTTAGTGATCTGGAACTAATATCATTAGGGGGCTTGGAGAGTATAAACTCACAGGCTGCACCTATGGATGAGGACTAGTAGGGGGCAGGGGAGGGGGGGGGCTGGAAGGGGGGACTAGCAAGGGGCAGGGGGGGGGGGGGACTAGCAGGGTTAGTTTGGTTAGGGACCCATTAGTTACTTTATATCGATTCTATTCATATCAGTGGGGTGGGGACAGTAGTGGGGGTAGTGGGGGTGTAGGTGGGGCAGGGGATAAGGTGGGTTTAGTGGGGGTGAAAAAGGCGTGCAAGGGGGAGGGTGGGTGCAGGGGTGGGTGAAGGAGGGTTTCATGTTCAATATTTGGTTCTAAGTTGCCAAATACTTCTTCAATAATAATCTCCCTTAAAAACTGAATGACATTTGGTAGGGTATATTTAGAGTGATCTACAGCCACAACACTAAGTTACAAGAGCTGCAACATCTGAGTCTAGAACTGTCTTGTCCAATTATAAGCTTGATCCAGCCAAACCTCATGCCATGTACCATATGAAGTAACTGAAATGCGAACTGCATTCCATTGTTTGGCTTTGGTGTTACACCAATATTTGAAAGTCTGTTTGAGGTGTTTTAGTTTGAGGTTGTAAGTAAAGGCATTATTGGTATGAGATATTGAGGACTACAAGTTTTGGATGACATGATTTCATTCTTCATCAGAGAGCTTCACATTATTGAAGTGGAAGGGTAACCTAGGTTTCATGTCTTTGGAGGAAATGTTTACCAGGATAGGATGATGATCAGAGTTCAGTCTGTGAAGAGTGATGCTAGAGATAGTGTCCTATTTTTCTAGAGCCAGAACATTCGTAAAGTCTCTGTCCAATTTGGAAGCAACCACTTTATTGTGATGTCTTATATACCAGGTGTATTTCGCACCAGTGAGATTAATTTCAATAAGATTGTTTCCCTTGATCGAGGCTTTAAATTCTCTCGTGGAGATAGAGGCTAAGATGGGCCAAGTTTTTCACTAGAATTAAGAATAGCATAAAGTCTCCCATAAGAAACCAGGGGGAATTCGTGTTAGTTCCTAAATAAGAGAAGTCATTCCAAAGAATTATTCATTCTTGGTATTTATTATTAGCATAAACAAAGGAGTATTAAATACGAGTACCATCAATAGTAAAGGTGCAAGTGAGAATCTGACCAGAAAGGGGGGGGGGTGTCCAGACAGGGGGGGTGTCCAGACATGGGGGAGGGGACTGGTAGTCTACACATACCCATATCATCCTATTTGAAACTAAGTGGAAGATGTTGCCCCGCGGATGTCACTGGACCGGGCCAACACGTTGTGGTCACGCTGCGGTCACGCCGCAGTCACGCCGCGGTCAAGCCGCGGTCACGCTGCGGTCACGCCGTGGTCATGCCGCCGTCACTCCGTGATTTGGCCCTGCTCTAGGACGACACCCTGCGGCGGTTACTCATCCTTAGAGAAACATTGAATGGTTAGCTCTAATTTTTCGTATTTCCTCATTCCTAAACTATATCTCCTCTCAGCGCTGCCTCTCATCCATCTTTCCACAAAACGTGCATAGAAGGTGGTACAAAGGCTCAATTCAACTGAAAACATTGGTTTGGAATTGTTTGACATATTTTATTGTACATGTATCACATAATATTTGTTCGGTAATTCTTCTTTTTCCTCATCCTCTTCACTTGTTTTCCGAACCAGATCATCCTCATCCTCTGCACATGTCGTCTGAATCGGATCAGCCTGTTGTGATGAAAATTCAATGTCTGCTTTTGACTGAATTTCACACCAAACCAAGAGATAATAAATGAGTCAAACAATCAGACAAATGGTTTAGGTTCTTTTTCCTCTGCTCACTACACCTATGACTCTAAAACTCTGGATGCCACTGGCACTGCTATAAAAACCAGAAAACTCTCCACTAATCTAAACGTCATTCATACCACTGGTTGTCCTATAAAAAGTAGGAATCCTCATATTAGTCTAAATTCTCTTTAGGCTAAGGAACAAACAAAACACACTAACATTTATAAACAAGGTACCTTGACACTAGAACCTATAAAACATACAAAAGGAAGCACAACCTCTGTACAAGACCCCACGCTAATGCAGGCACATTTTGAACCCATCGGGAAGAATCCCCTTCCATTAGATCTGGAAGCTATCTAGATGAAGAATATAGATGATTCAAAGGACCCAGGTACACCTACTCTTCGTTCTATTAATTTAACTTTTGTTGGTGCTAAATCTGTAGATAATATGAACTATTATGAACAGCCTGTATCCCTGTTATCTAACCAAAATACCTTTTCGTTGATGCTATATAACATGAACATTACAAACTCAATTAAGAATGCTTCAAGAAATGAACCAATAAAGAAGAACTCTGTCATACCTAACAATGAAGATGAACAGAACACTAATAATAACAATGGTCATGACATTAGAAGGTACTTTAGAAATAAAGGCTCTGAAGAAAAGGAAAAATGCAGGGGGGCTGGTAGGGGTCAGGGGGGGCTGGCAGGGGGACAAGCAGGGGGCATGGGGGGGGGGGGGCTGGCAGGGGGACAAGCAGGGGGCATGGTGGGGGGGGGGGGGCTGGCAGGGGGAAAGCAGGGGGCAGGGGGGGCTGGCAGGGGCAGGGGGGGGCTGGTAGGGGGCTGGCAGGGGGGCTGGCAGGGGGACAAGCAGGGGGGTGGCAGGGGGGGGGGCTGGCAGGGGGACAAGTAGGGGGTGGCAGGGGGGGACTAGAAGGGGAAGGGGGGGACTAGCAGGGGGTGTCAGGGGGCAGGGGGTGGAAAGGGGGGACAAGCAGGGGAGGGGTGTCCAGGCAGGGGGGACTGGTAGGGGGCAGGGGGGCTGGCGGGGGGGACTAGCAGGGGGCAGGGGGGGCTGGCAGGGGGACAAGCAGGGGGCAGGGGTGGGCTGGCCGGGGGACAAGCAGGGGGCAGGGGGGGAGGGACTGGCAGGGGGAGGGGGGAGGGGACTAGCAGGGGCAGGGGGGAGGGGTGTCCAGGCAGGGGGGACTGGTAGGGGGCAGGGGGGCTGGCAGGGGGACTAGCAGGGGGGCTGGAAGGGGGACAAGTAGGGTGCAGGGGGGGCTAGCAGGGGGACAAGCAGGGGGCAGGGGGGGCTGGTAGGGGGCAGGGGGGGCTGGCAGGGGTGGCAGGGGGGCTGGCAGGGGGACAAGTAGGGGGAAGGGGGCTGGTAGGGGGGTTGGCGGGGGGGGGGGGCTGGCGGGGGGGGGGGGGGGGGCTGGCAGGGGGACAAGTAGGGGGAAGGGGGGCTGGCAGGGGGCAGGGGGGGCTGGCAGGGGAACAAGCAGGGGGGTGCTGGCAGGGGGACAGGTAGGGGCAGGGGGGACTGGCAGGCGGGACTGGCAGGGGGTGGTAGTGGGGGACTGGCAGGGGGTGGCAGGGGGGTGTCCAGGGGGTATTTTTTTTATGGATTTGGACACCCTATAGCCACGTTTTTAAACCGTGTCTATTGGTTTATTGCCACAGTTTTTAACCGTGGCTATAGACATAATGCCACGGTTTAAAACCGTGGCAATATATTCTGTCCGAGATTTAGTATAGCCACGGTTGAAACCGTGGCTATAGGTATACAGCCATGGTTTAAACCGTGGATCTATACCTAAAGCCACAGTTGAAACCGTGGCTATATACCTAAAGCCATAGTTGAAACCGTGGCTATAGGTCTAGGCCTATAGCCACGCCAAACTTAGCCACGGTTCGAGGAATCGTGGCTATTACCTATAGCCACGGTTTGAGAGCCTATAGCCATGGTTCTAAACCGTGGCTATAGCCCGAATTTCCAGTAGTGATCCTTCCTCTGGTTATCTGCATAACTTTTATGTATACTCTGAAATGTTCTCATGTGATTCTGAATCAACTAGACTTTCTCTGCCATCTCTTCTACCAATTCTGGTCCCATTAGCTTCCTTTAACCTACTTCATCCCAAAAAGCTGGAGTTCGACAATGATTTCCATATAATGCCTCAAATGAAGCCATCTATATACTGGAATGAAAGCTATTATTAAAAGAAAATTCAACCAAAGAAAGATGTTGGTCCCAACTTCCCTGGTAATCCATCAAGAAAACACGTAACATATCCTCTAAGGTCTGAATTGTTCATTCTGACTGCCCATCTGATTGAGGATGAAAATATATACTAAAATTTAATTCAGTACCCAATGACTTTTGAAGGCCTTTCCAAAAGTTAGAAGTGAACCTGAGATCACGATCAGATACAATGGAGAGGGGAACATCATGCAACCTGACTATCTCTTTAACATACAACTGATCAAGTTGATCTAGAGACAAAGTATCTCTAATAGGAAGGAAATGAGAAAACCTAGTCAATCGGTCAACTGTAACCCAGATTGAATTATTACCTTGATATGTCTTTAGTAATCCCACAACAAAGTCCATGGATATATTTTCCCATTTCCACTCTGGCACTGGTAAAGGCTGAAGCATTACTTTAGGTAACTATCACTATGCTTTAACCTGCTAACAAGTCAAACACTTCATAGTAAAATCAACAACATCTCTTTTCATTCCATCCCACAAGTAATACTCCCGAAGATCTCTATTCATCTTGGTACTGCCATGATGAACTGAAAACGGAGAACTGTGAGCTTCACATAATAACTCATTCATCAACTATGAATCACAAGGCACACATAATCTCTTTCCAAATCTCAAAACACAATCATTATCAATGTTAAAATCAGGTAACTTACCCTTCTGAACCAACACAACCTTTTTCGGCAACTCACTATCTTCCTTCTGCGCTTGCTTAATTCTTTCTGATATAGATGATTTCACTAACACCTAAAACAAAACAATAGAATTTCCTGCAACAACAACTTCTATGCCAAAGTTCATCAAATCAAAAACCAAAGGATCTCATTCCAAACATAACACGGTTAATGAAGTATTACTTTTTCGACTCAAACCGTTAAAAACTTTATTTTTTTCCCATATGATAAAGGATCGTTCCATCACAATCCTTGATTAATTCCAACCATATCCTCTATCTCATGTTAAATTCTTTATGAGTGAATATATACTTCCAACTTTTGTGATCAGTATATATTTCACACTTCACTCCATACAAATGACGCCTATAAATTTTTAAAGAAAAAACAACAGCAGCTAATTCCAAATCATGTGTATGGTAATCTAACTCATGAGGTTTCAAATGACGTGAAGCATAAGAAATTACCAGATCATTCTTCATAAGGACACATCCAAGTCGTTTCAATGATGCATCACTGTAGATAACAAACATACCATTTCTGGAAGTTAGTGCCAAAACTGGAGCATTCACCAATTTTCTTTTCAATTCCTGAAAACAATCATCACATTATTTTTTCCAGCTGAACTTAACACCTTTTCGAGTTAACGTAGTCATTGGACTAGATAATAGTGAAACATTTTCAACAAACCTCCAATAATAACCAGCCAAACCAAGAAAACTACGAATCTCGGTTATATTTGTGGGTCTTGGACATTCTTCAACAACTTTAATTTTAACAGGATCAACAATTATGCCATTTTTTTAAAAAAATGTGACCAAGGAAAGAAATTTGTTGTAACCAAAACTCACACTTGCTGAATTTTACAAATAGTTTCTTTTCTTTTAAGTTTTGCAAGAAAACCCTTAAATGACTTTCATGTTCCTCCATACTTTTGGAATAAACCAAAATATCATTAATGAACACAACCATAAACTTATCCAAGAACTCACGGAAAATTCTATTCATAAGATCCATGAATACAGCAGGTGCATTGGTTAACCCAAAAGGCATAACTACAAATTCATAATGGCCATATTTAGTATGAAACACGGCCTTTGGAACGTCTGCTTCCTTTACATTCAACTGATGGTACCCCAACCTCAAGTCAATCTTTGAAAAATACTGAGCTCCCAGGAGCTGATCAAAAAAATCATCGATATGAGGCAACGGATACTTATTCTTAACAATTATATTATTCAATGCTCTATAATCAACACAATTTCTTATTGAACCATCATTATTTTTAACAAAGAAGATAGGATAACCCCATGGTGATGTGCTAGGTCGAATGAAACATTTATCTAATAACTCCTTCAATTGATTCTTTAACTCTAAAAGTTCAATTTGAGCCATTCGATAAGGAGGTTTTGAAATTGGATTAGCATCAGGAACTAAGTCAATAGTAAATTCAACTTCCCAATCAGGTATAATACCAGGGAACTCATCAGAAAAAACATCAAGGTACTCATTTACCACTGGCACATCATTAATCTGAATAGTTCCTTTGTTTTCAACAATATGTTCAAGGTAACATTCATTCCTATCTTTTACTAGTTTCTCAGATTCCTGATATGTTATCAACAACAAGGGTTCATTTTCTTATACAAACTGAAAATCATTCTAAAAGGAATCCTCTTTAGCTCTACATTAAATATTAGCATGATAAACAGAAAGCCAATCCATGCCCAACATAACATCAAACTCTATTATAGGTAAAACAATAAGTTTTGTAGGTAGATCATTTCTACACACAAGGACAGTAATGTTCATATGTTTTATTTTTGTCTCAACATTTCCACCAGGTGTTTCTACCGTATGTTCAGTATTCATATCATGAGATGGAATTCCCAATTTACTAGAAAACTTCTTAGAAATGAAAGGGTGTGTATACCCTGAATCAAACCACACATTGGAATAATCTGAACAAACAAACAATGTACCTGAAACAACATCATTTGATGGACCACATCTGCTAAAGTAGTTTCAAAGGATTTCACCACCCCTTTCTGCTTGTAGTCTAGAAGCTTTCCATCGGTTGAGTTCTTTGTTGGACACTCATTTGCATAATGACCCATTTCATTTCACTTAAAGCATTTTACAGCCTATAAATCAGATTTTGTCTTACCATTACCCAGATCTTTTTCAGTGCAATTATGAGCCTTATGTCCCATTTTACCACATCGGTAGCACTTAACAGAATTCAAAAGACATTCCCCATCATGCTTTTTACCACAATTTTCAAAAACTGTAAAGTTAAGTTTCTTACCATCAGATTTGTTGAAGAGTTCTTCCCTTTAGCCTGCCACCTCGACCACTTATTCTACTGTTTTTCAAAGAATACCTGATCATAAATAAACTTCATTTCCACCTTCTCCACAAAATGAACAAGTTTTTCATAAATTTTCAACTCATGAGAAGCTAAATCCCTTTGATACTTTGGCTTTAATCCTGAGTAAAAATGGTCGATTTTACTATCAATATCTCATATGAAATTTGGAGCATACCTTGCTAGTCGAATGAATTTTTCTTCATAAGCAGCCACTGAGTCATCCTCCTACCTCAATTCCAGGAATTGTATTTCCATACTAAGACGAACCAAATTAGGAAAATATTTCTCAATAAACATGCCATTGAATTCATCCTAATCGAGAGCATCAATCTCCTCACTATCCCTAATATTTCTCACCATCGACCACCACTGATAAACTTCACCTTCAAAACGGTATACAGAAAGACTAACCTTTTGATGTTCTGAACAACCCATGACATCAAAAATCTTCTCCAGTGATTTAATCGACCATTCAATTAGCACAGGGTCAGATGATCCTCTGAATGATGGGGGATATTGCCTCATGAAATGCTCCACTACTAACATGTTCCTATGTGGTTGATTTGGCTGATCGCGTACATAGATACCACCACTATTTATAGCCTAATTAAACTATGCCATCATTGTAACAAACTCTTCAGTTCCGATTCCGACCATCCCAGGCTGCTGATTTGGAAGGTTGTCTTCCTCCTGATGTTCTCCCAACACAACTGCCCTATTTCCTCTGCGGAAAACCATTCTGAACACAAAAATATCTTAGGTGAAGCAACATGGTAATCTGGAAATGATATATGATGTCAATATTAACATATATTACTTTATGGATATTACTTTAACAATATACTAACACCTAAAGTTATCTAATCCGGCCTCTGATACCAACTATAATGACATGGCCTTAAACATTACTTAATATTTAATTAAATGAATAATTCACATTGAGGATCTTTTCAGGTTTAGAGTTTTAGAGAATTAAGACATAACTATTACATCTCAAAAGATTACAAGGTAGACATATCTACACTGTTTCCATTTTTTTCATAAAATAAAAACTCTTGAAAAAAATGTCATGTCTAGTTCCATATTTTAGACAGCATGAATTTTCCTTGATCCCATCCCTGACCCTATTCATATTTAAGTCCTGTGAAAACATTTCAAAACATGGGATGAGCATAAAAAGCTCAGTAAGGGTTATAAAACAATGAATGAAAACATATTTTCATAAATACATACAAAACATGAAATCATTTACTTACCTCATGAAATCATAATATTTATGAATGACACTTAGAAATCATTAACCATAAAGGTAACTTGTGGCATCTATATCATACTTACATTGTATCTATCACAACTACATAGGGAGTTACTTTGGAATACCCATCACAATATATTCTCTAAATATCATTGGAGAAACGTTCACATTTAACTCCGTCACATTTCCCAATGCATTGGAGAGCTATCTCAGGCTCACCCACCCTAGGTTTATCACAGAACCACCCATATACGTAAAAAATGTCCAAGAACCATAACATGATCATAACACATAACATAAGCATAAAGGAAAGATAACATTTCCACATTGCAATAATAAAATATCATTTTAAGATATTGAAATAATAAATCCATTCTCAAAATCATTTTCAATACCAAAATACGTAAAAAGAGTATATGGTGTTTATTTCTCCTTTTAAAAACATTCCGACTTGTTAAGGAATCCAAAGATCAAATAATACTCGAGGCGGTGGAAAGGTCGTTGTCACCGCTTACGTTAAAAAAACATTCCTTTTTGTCTTTTAGTAAAACACTTCATATAAAAATATTCCCTTTGAATAAAATTAAAATTCAAAGGGTTTTATACACCATATAGAATAATGTCGTATATAAAACTAAAAATTCCTCAATGAAAGGATATTGAGACGAAGTCCCTTACCTCCTGTCTGACATGACTCGATCATTCTTTAATCTCCTGAATAATAAACTAAAGTTAATTTTATACTTTATTAAGAACCTTTATCAAGTTTATTATTCCTTTTATATCACTTATTACCATGTTATAAACATTATTCAATCATTTAAGTTAATAACGTTCATTTTGTTGATATTTGGTACTTGAGTAAAAAATGAACACCTTATATTTACAAGTTGTACATGTGGTCAAAGGTTCATTATATCCAGAATGATATTTATGATTTGGATATCATATATATCATATATATCTAGTATATACATGCTTTTATAATAGTACATAACATTTAGAGGTAAGAAATGAAATGCACCATTCATGGAGACGGTAAGTCGTACGTACGCATGAACGCTACTTTCATTTATATTTCATATTTTAATGGAAATAAAACATAATTATACATAGTTATATTATAATTCGAATATAATATAATATATAATATAATATATAATATCATTAACTCCATCCTTTATACATCCCACATAAGGCATTAACGAATCAAATCACTTTGAGGGGCGGTAGTCCGCACTTTCTCAAATGAGATTAACGTATTTACCCACTATGGAAACCATAAAGGCGTAATGTAAATGGGAAGTACAGAATCATAAGGAAATCATAAACACAATATATATCATATATAAATATAGTTCCATCATAATGGCCACAATGAGAGGCGATAAGATGTAATTGAACAATCATCGTTTCGTGAGGCCTTAGTTTTCCATCCACAGAAATATTATGTTCTTCATCCATTAGATGGAGGTGTGTGTAAGTTTAGTTCGAATACTTCTCATAAAAACATCTTAGTATATTAAGGATACTGGTTTTGTTACAAAATAAATAAATAAAAAGAGTTTATTGGTTGGAGATGTAAAATAAAAGAAAACAATTTTAGAGAAACTGTTACCTTTAATTTGGGTAACTCCCTTGGGTTTGAACCAAAGGACTTCTTAAAGTGCCTTCTGCCTAAGTTAAGGATTCTAGGAGGAGAGGTATTTTTAAAGATTAATCGGGAAGATTTTGGATGAGCCAAATGGCTTTAGAGGTGTGTGGAATTGGTTAGAAGTTGTCTCCTTTTATAAGGGAGAGGAGGGGATCTTTAGAAAAGTGTGAAAATATTATTTTATTATATAATGATATTCGGTTTCTAAAGGTCCAAAAATCATTATAGTGGAATATAAGATGACTCATCATTGAAATAAAATCATCCAATCAGAATTAGACATGTTTTGGTTAATATTTTAATCATTATAATCTTATTTCTTTAAATCATTTATTAATGAGGTAAATACTGCATCATTATTGTGTCATGAATAATTTAATTTATTCGATGTCTAAAAATTATAAAAAAAATACTATAATATAGGAAATATTTTTATCTTTACTTTGAATATTTATAGGCAAAATTATAATTTATATAAGCCCTTCTAAAAATTAATTTACTATAAGATATTTTCTTTTGTCATATTTTCCTTTACTTTAAGTTAATTAATCTAAATTGTCATTATCACTCCCAAGAGGCACAATGGGGTCCCCAAATCTACCTAAAGATGCCCATGGTCGTAAATGAATTAACCAATAAGGTTAGGACAAGTTTTAAGGTAATTTTGAATTATTATAATATTCTTTTAAACTTGAATTACCCAATTTACCTTTAACCGCGGTAAATAAAAGTCAAAAGTTACTATTCACCAAAAATTATTGTCATATTATTAATCCAAATTTTACTTATTTATAATAACCATGTATGTCAGATTTTATAAATTCAATTCACAGAAGTGGTAAAATTTCATTTAAATGAAAAAGTCAGTTTTTAACTACTACTATATGGTTTCACTATTCATCTAAAATTGATGTTTTTCAGAAAAATACCAAAAATTATGCCTAAGAATTATTTGATATTATAAATTCAAAATTGATGTCTATTTTTCCAAATTAAAAACATAGATGTTGCATTAATTTATTTAAAAATTAATTCCCTTTGTTAAAACAAATAGCGTGTTTTTAAGAAACAATAACTATCAAAAGATTGATACTTGTTTATGTCCAATTTCAAAGTGAAATTAATTCCAATGACCAAAATTGGATTAAATGGTAAAAATATATTTTAATTTGACTTTAAAACCAACTAAAAAGATAATATAACTATAAAAATAAATTATATTAAAATGAACTTTTGAATTAAAATGCAATATTTTTCGCTATTCATTAAAAATGAACTTTATCAGAAAAAAACAAAAAAATTACCCAAAGTAAAATTTGATGTCCCCATTCTAAATAAGGATTTTATTTAGTATATTATAATGTATTAAAGTTACCAAAACTATATTTAAAGAGGTTCTCCATTAAAAGGCGATAAATCCACCTTTTAATGTAAATTCTTCTTAAAATTAGATTCATTCACATTTTAAGCCACTATCTTTTTATTGGATAATGTAAATACATTTAACAAAAATGTATAATCATATTGCAGTTAGTTTTATTCATTCATTCCAATACAACGGCTAGGTGTTAACTACCATTTAAAATAATATTATTATATTATTAGTGTGCAACGTAAGATTACCAAGAAACTTGTTGTTGCATATCGGATACGCTATCGAACATAGAAACCCCTTTAAAGTAAAATTAATATTTAATTCATAAATATTAATAAATATGAAATATGTCTTATTCTTCATTTACCCGGTATGTTACATAGACACTCATAGAAAGATGAAATTAATCATCATAAATCCTCAAAATTTTGATAAATGAACTTAATAAAATTATAATAAATCCAATATATGTTCAAGTGGTTCTTAATTAAGTAATTAATGAATATAATATTATTATGCATGAAATTAAGTACAAGTGAGGAATGATTTCGGATATAAGTTAAGGGATTTCTTAACACAATTTTGATTCACTGGGTAAAACATATATGAAAATGGTTTTTTGAAGTATATTTGTGAAATTAAACATGACTGTTTTATACAGTATTTCCAATTTTATTATTTTGAATTACAGTTTTCACTCATTATTATTTCATTGATATAACCTTACACCAATGATACAATCTTCATAAGTGTTTTATTATCTCACTTTAATTTCTGTGTGATATGTCGTATTCATAATTTATTCCATGTGTGTGGTGTATGTATATTTACCTTTTATTTATGATAATAAATAATTGAATATTTCCTTAACTATTTATATTTATTGTATCATAGATATGATTATTTTCTAAGGTGTATACTATTTTAACCTAATGTGTATACATTGAATGTTATTTTAACTGGGAAAATATTGATAAATATGTATCTAATACTAAATAAATATATTTTTATAAGTTATATTGTTTTTGAAATAAATATATGTATAAAGAATGATTTGGACTTACAGTGATGTGTGGGGAAAAAATTATATAGCCCCTAAATACATCTATAGGTCTCATGAGACATAACAGATGGTAGAAACCCATTCCTATATGTTTCAAAGGAGAATCTGATAAGTTTAATCCCGCAGACTTAAACCATCTTGTGAAAGGTCTTAACGATAGTGGATCATGTTCCAGATATATGATGTCCAATAGTTAATCACTTCCTTCATTCAAAATTTATTTATTTCGATCAATTTTATTTTTACAATGATAAAATCTATGGATACATTTTCATTATCAGTTTATTGACTAAATGGAAAATGTTTTCCAATTATTTTTCTTTCCATATCAATTATACCCTATTTATTGTGATTTAGTTGTTATTGATTATTTTGCCTAATATATATAATCCTTATAATGTATTTGAGACCACAATTTTTTCCATCCATATGTTATGAATATTAAATTGTTCAATAAATGTCATGGAATCAATTTGTTTTTCATTGTTATGTTCTGTGTTTAAATACCAATGTAATAAGGAAACCATACATGTATCTTATTATTGAAAAGTAATAAACTAATTTATCCTTGGGGATATGTGATCTTTTATCCATTACATTGTAATAAATAACCACTGATTTTTGGATATTAGGGTAAGGGTTTTTATAATTGTCATTAGATCACGTTTAGTAGAATCATTGGGAAGTAGATGGTTAGTGAGAATTAGAATTAAAATAATTCCCTATAGTGAATTTTTGTCTCAAAACTCATGAATATTATGAGAAAACATAGTGTGTAACACTATTTAGTGATGGTTCATAATGGAATAAAAGAAATAAATACCCACAAAAAATGTTGGTATTTTCCGACTGAGAATATCAACATAGTTTGTGTTTAATATAAGAAGATCATAACCAGATTAAGAAATATTACTCAGGTTATGATTAATAGCCATAATAAAATTAAGTTGGAATGTTTCATACGGCATAAGCCCCAATATTTTAGTGGGACTACTAATATAGTAGTTGCTGAGCATTTGATCATGTCCCATGAAAAGATATTTCAATAATTGGGTTCAAATTAAAATGAAAAGGTATTACAGGAAGTATATTGTATCAAGGGATATATTGATAAATGGTGTTCATTAATCCAAAATACTAAGAGAAAAATGACCAAAAACACAAGTAGTTGATATCCTTTAAATAAATAATATTCAATAAATATTTCCCTTGTAAAAGATGAAAATAAATGAATAAAAAATTACATAGATTAATGTAAAATAAATAAGAGAGTATTGCAGAGTATGGAGATACGTTCACAATACAAGCATGATATACTATAGATTATGTTAGTGATTCATAAAACAAAATTGATCATTTCTTTTAAGGTCTTAATCCAAGTATCAGAAGGGTACTGGATTCTCAAAAAATATCATCATATGATGATATAGTATTAAGTTCCGTAAAAAAGAAGACGAAACATTCCAAATAATATATCTTCAATGGAAGTCAAGAGAAAATAGGTCCTCTTTTAACTATGGAAAATTTGAAGCATCAAAAAATAATAGGGGAATGATAAAATTACCCTTATTTGAAAAAAATGTAAAGAATCATCCTGGTAAATACCTGAAATTCATGGGAGTTTCTTATAAGTGTAGAAAATAGGGTTATAGAGATAATTAATGCATGTCATAGAAACAAATCAATGATGTTCAATACCTCGACTGTAATAAAATGGGGAATTTTCAAATAAATATCCTATACATCAAGAAAATCTACCATAGAAGAGGACAAGGGGATATGGATTAGCTTATGAGGTCATCATATCTAAAGTATAAGTATGAAATGATGTGGTGGAAGATATATTAATAATATATTCAAAATTTTCTAATTATATATTTTCTTCTGGATCATCATAAACATTTTTATCTTTTCAATTTTCAATGAAAATAAGACATTTCAATTTCATCTTTATATAGGTTTTTTCATTCAAAATAATAAGGAATATATCATTGTAATAACAATGAAATTGTAATTCCCCTTTATGACACATAAAATTTCTTTAGTTGCTTACCATATCATAATAACTATGGTTTAATTTTATATTATACTCATTATAAACTAGAATTAAGAATATGATACCAAAATAGATTTCTTGAAGAAGAAAATTAAAATTTGTGAGGAAGATATAGAATATATTATGTCTAGAGCAGAAACATCCTCATATTATTATTATCTAGATCCACCCCTAGTATCTCTACTAAATAAAATTATTAGGATTTAAGAGAATAAAACATATAGGGATGAGTAATTTAATCTTACAATTTCGGATATAATAATTATATGATAATATATTGATGCATTTCTTGAGGAATTACTAGGACACCCCCAGAGCATGAATTTGATTTTAACATTGATTTAATCCCTGATACAAGACCAATACTATAGATTCCTTATAGATTAGACACTATATAATTAGTTTATTTGAAAAAAAAAATTGAAGAGTTGAGTAATAATGGATTTATTAACCCTAGTTTTTATCCATGGTGAGAAACAATTCTCTTTGTTAGAAATAAATATGGATTCGTGAGGATTTATATTAACTTTAAATAAATAAATGCTTTTACAATAAATAACATGTATCTTATCCCTCACATTGATGATTTATTTGTTCAACTTAATGGAGCACAATATTTTTCAAAGATTTAGCTTCATTATGGGTATCAATTGTTGCATCTAATGAAGGATGATATTCCAAAGACAACTTTTCAGATGAGGTATGGACATTACGAGTTTACAATAATGACAATTGGATTGAATAATTCACCCTTAGTTTTCATGGATCTAATGAATAAATTATTCATCGAATATCTTGATGATTTTTTGGTAGTATTCATTAATGATATTATAGATAATTCTAGTAGCTGTGGAGATTATAATAATCACATGATTATTAGTCTTGAGACTCTTTGAATGAATAAGTTGTATAGTAAATTTTTCAGTTTTGAATTATAGATTTAGGAAATTTCTTTTATTCTCTATAATGACTTTAAGGATGGAATATCAGTTGATCCTCTGTAGAAAAAGGAAATCCAAGAATGGAATACACCAAAAAACATAACTGAGGTGCATATTTTCATTTGTTTAGTAGGTGTCAATCAGTAGTTCATTCATAATTTTTCATATTTGGATAACCTTTAAACCAATATCACTTGTTAAGGGTTTATGTTCATAAGAAAAAATTAATGTGTATAACGTTTTGAAGGATTTAAGAGAATATTAGTCAATGAAAAAATATTAACTTTAAAATCATGAAATTATGGTGTTTCAATATACAGTGGTTTATCGAAAAAAGGACTTGGTTGCCTCCTTATAAAATATGAAAAATTTATTACTTTTGTATCAAAGTATTTTAAGATTCATTAAAAAATTATCCACCTCATGATCTTGAATTAGAAGCTACAATACTTATTCTAAAGATATGTAGACAATATTTATATAGTGAAATATGTGGGTTATATATAGATAAAAAGAGTTTTAAATACATCTTTACAATAAAATAACTCAACCTGATACAAAGAAGATGTATCAAGTTACTCAAATATTATGATTTATCAATACACTACCATCTAAGAAAATAATATAAGGTATTATATGAATTAAAAACGAAATATAATGGACTTATTACCCAAATGAGGATTAAGAAAGATCCTATATTCATGGATTTAATAAATATGGATATGGGAATTTATATAGTAGGGTAAACATCACTCATTTATCAAATGATTGATAAACTATATTTAATGAAGAAGATAAAAATTTATGAATATGATGATGAGAATTTTCAAAATAAAATTATATCCTCAAGTATAGAAAATTGGAATATTTTGTGTATGATGATGTAATTCTGAAATTTTGTAAGTGGTTATGTGTTCCATTAATACCTGATCTAAACAGGTCACAATTAGATGATGCTCATAACTCAAATTTATCTGTAAAACCTTATAGGACTATGATTAATAGAGATCTAAAGGAAGATTTTTTGCGGGATAATATGAAGTAGTAAATTGCTGACAATGTGTCAAGATGTCTAATCTGTCAATAAGTGAAGGCTAAGAGAAAAAATCCTATACGATTTATTAAACCTCTAGATCTTTTTATGTGTAGGTGGGATGACATTACTATAAACATATTTGGATTACCAAAACCCAAAGAACAAATGATATAATATGGGTCATTGTGCTCCAGTTTACAAAATAGTCACATTTTCTTTCAATAAGATATGATTTACATATTGAGATCATATGAAGACACTATATTAATGAATATTTAAGTCTTCATGGTGCACCTATATCGATTTTATATGATAATGATACCCTTTTACATAAAAATTATCGATGATTCTAGAGAAGGATTAAGATACTGAGATTCATATTAATACTGCTTATCATCTTTAAAAATATAGATAGACTGAAATAACTATTAGAAGATTAGAAGATATGTTGAGATCATGATCAATTGGATTTCAAGGTATGTGGGATCAACATTTACCTTTGGTATAATTTTCTTACAATAATAGTTTCCATTAAAGTATTCGAATGGAACCATATAAATTATTATATGGAAATAGATGACAAACTCCAACTTGTGGGGATGAAATTGGTGAGAGGGAAATTTTAGGCCTATAACTTATTGATGATATATACATATATTTGAAGACTATTCAGCCTCATATTAAAGATAATCAATGTATGAAAAAGAGTTATGCTGATAGTTAGAGAAAGTATTTGTAATTTCAAGTGGGAGATCATGTCTTTTTAAAATTATCTCCATAGAAGGGTGTCATGAGGTTCATTATGTGACGGAAGTTTTTTCCCAGGTACATCAGACCATTTGAAATCCTTGAAGGAATTAGAGCTGTAGATTACCCATCATTAATTCAACCTAGTCTCTCAAAATTTCATGATGTGTTCCACATATCAGTTCTAAAGAAGTACATTCTTGACTGGCCACCTGAAATCAATTAGAATGAAATAGAACTATAAACTTATTTTTCTTGTTGTGAAGTGTATATCGAGGTTCTTGACACAAGAGTGAATGTATAGAGATATCAGACAACTCGAAGGTAAATTTTCTTTGTAGAAAATGTTAATTGGATGATGTAATGTGGTTACTATATGATGTTACGAATAAAAATAACCCTAATCTATTTAGATTGAAATATTTATGAAAGATTTTGAGGCTAAAATTTATACAAGGGGAAGAATATAACACATCAATATTTTATAGTATGCATCTTCTTAAATAAATTCAATTCATTTGATATCTTATGATTCTTAAAATCCATATCCTAAAAAACCATGATATAATATGAAATAGTAAAATGCCCATTGAAATAGTAATGTGACTATTATGAATGTCAATGTGACTATTAGAAATAAGAATATGACCATTAAGAATATTAATGAGGACATTAGAACAATAACCATTTCTATGAATGTATAACTAAAATATATTTATCATATAAATTAAAATATGATACATTTATATCATTGAATATGTAAATAAATGTTTTAAAAAGGATAAAATAAGTGTTGAATTTTTTTGAAATGTAAATATTCAATTAAAATTTTATAGATAATATAACGATTTAAAATAATTTTATTTTCATAAAATACATTCATTAATTAATATTTTCGATTCTAATGATTATAAGATAATATTATGAGGCATTAATGTGTCATAATTTTTTTTTAAATTTAAAAATAGTTTTTTTTGAATAAATGATGATTTTTATAAAAATAATATATTTCTTGTATTTAGAAAATTATTTTAAAAAATTGGAGTCCATTTTTGAAATTTACAAGTTGAAAATTCTGTAGGGTTAATTTTTTGGATTTTTAGAAAGAGTTAAATTTTTGGTGAATATTAAAATATGATAATATACAATATTGGCTAAATACATGAATTATTTACTCATGGATGTTGTATAACTGATTTAATAATTCTTTTTTATAACTCAAATTCACTAGTTACTGTATTTTATCAAAAGTTTCATCACTATTGATTGTCATGAGGCAAAATGATAAACAAATGAATAAAATTATAAAAAAACACCCCCATTTTCCACATAAAATACCAAACCCCACAACCTCTTATTGTTACACCTACATATATTTGACTATTTTATATATTCCACAAAATTAACCTCTAAATTAATCTTCCCCATGTTCTTTAAGGAGGTTCTAAAGGAGAAGAAATTCAAGATGTAAAATCTTATTACATTGTCTTTTATTTTTTTCTTATCCTATAATTACCTCATCTATAAAAAATCTATAAAAAATATATTATATTATATATATTATATTCTTATTATGTTAATGGAATATCCAACATGAAACCCCTTCTCCTCTTCTATTTATTTGAAAAATGAAAACATTGTCTGTGATGTGTCGATTTATTGCCATCACGGACGAGGCATTTTCATTTTCAATCAATGCCTTCATCGAAGGTCATAAAACCATTATTATGTTTAAATAATAATTTATTATATACATTATAGGTTATTTAATTTTATGGAAAAAATATGTAATGTTGATATTAAATAAAATGATATAAGATTGTGATGGTTGTAAATACCACCAAAATAATTTAAATCATGTCAATTAACATTTAATCTAATGATTCATCCTCATCCTATAAAACAAAATGATATATAATAACATTTAAACTTATTTATGTTCATTAATGAATTATAATTTCAACTCTAGAGAACTATTCTCATTTTAAATTAACTTCCATACATGTTTATAATCGAACTTATCTTGAAAACCAAGAAAACAAATACTTATAAAATGGTGAAATTAAACACTATAACCACCCAGAATGGCCATAAATGAACATAATAAAATTTTATTAAATCAAATACATGATGAATATTTTCTTAATTAATTAATTAATTAATATAATTTCATTATCTATGACAATAATTAATAGTGCAGAATTTTTTTCGACATAATGTAATGGATTTCATAACTCAATTTTCATTAATTGGGCTAAACATATATATTATTGGTTATGACAATAATATTTTTGATATTAACTATGATTTTTTAAACTATATTTCCACTTTTATTATTTTGATTTAAATTTTTTACAGATCATAATTTCATTTATTTCTTATGATAAGATCGTTCTAGGGGTTTTCTTATCTAACCTTAATTTCTTTGAGATATGAATTAGTCACCACTTATTCCTTATGAGTGGTGTATGTATAAAATTATTTTATTTATGATAATAATTTATTGAGTATTTAATTAAATATAAAAATTTATTTTATTCTAGATATGATTATATTTTATGTTGTATAAAATTTTTACATACAGTGTTTACGTTGGATGTTATTTTAACATGGGAAGTATTGATAAATCTGTATCATCTACTCAATGGGAATATTTTGATAAGGCATATTGTTCTTGAATTTAATTTATGTATCTATAATTATTGGTACATGTAGTGATGTTTGGAGCCCAACATTATATATCCCCTCGATGCATCGATAGGTCTCATGGGACAAAATAGATGGAAAAACCGTTCATGATTATTTCCATGAAAAATCATACGAGTTTCCACATAAAGGCATAAAATATCTTGTAAAAGGTACTAATGATAGGGTTCCTGGTTCCAGATACATAATTTCCAATAATTATTCATTTTCTTCACTCAGTATTCATTTATTCACACACATGATATTTTCACAATGAAAAAAATCTATAGATGCATTTTCATTCTATGTTTATTGATTAAATTGAACATGTTTTTCAGTTTTTTACCTCAATATTTTTATTATTCCTTATATATTATTATTTAAATATTGTTGAATCATCATTATAGTATATATAAACCTTATTTAGAATTTTATATTACTCTTTTTTTTATTCCCCATGTTAGGAAAAAATAATCATTGAATAAATGTTAATTAATTAGCTTATTTTCATTTGTCATGTTATGTGTTTAATTAACAATGTAATAAGGAATACAAGTATATATCTATTTCATCAATAACAATAAATAGATCTATCCTTGGTGATATTATCTCTTATATATATTCCATTGTAATAAAATAACAACAGACACTATGCAACCGAGGTCGGGGTTGTTACATTTTATAATGATTTCAGTTGATTCTAGACACCATTTATAGATTTTATATTAATATGTGTTTATTAATTATATAGGATAAAATTTTATACCCCCTGACAAAGAAACTTAAATAAATCATGAATTCAACACCATTTTTCTCAATATTAGATACAAGGGTTTATTGATTTAGTGCAAGTGGAATATCTTTTCTATTGTAACTGAATGCCAATTGAATGTTATTGGATCAAGGTAATGTTTTATCATGTAATTTATATTTATGGAAATTATTTTTTATTCACATATATTTGTCTCATTGAATATGGGTGATGATATGATGAAAAACACTTTAAATATACATATTACTTATTATATCTGAACAATGATCCGTGTATTCCATTTTGATGATATGTTAATATCATTATGAGTAGTATGACTGGTATAGATATAAAATTGATCACTTATAAGATATAATTTGGTGGAATTAAAATTTTATTTTTCTATTTAAACTACACGGCATGGATTGTTATATATAAGTCATTTGTATTTCTTATGTGAACATTGTCTGCGGATTCATCAACATGGGGTTATAAAAGAGGATCCTAACTTGTGGGGTTTCACAAATACATTTATTAATAAATTAATTTGATAATTTTGATTAATATAAGATGATCGATATGATACTAATTAATAATATGAATTTAACTAACCAATTTGGGATTTTATTTCCCATATGATAGTTTATGACATCAAGTCACTCAATTGAGTTTGGACTATGTAATATCACGTTCTAGAAATATAATTACATGTGATGTATTTATACATATTTTATGAAATTATTAATTGATAAAAGAGATAATATATACATTATTATAATTGTAAATGCCTCATAATTTTTCAAGATGTTAAAGAGAAATGAATTTTTCCATTCGTTATGTAGTGAATAAAATCAAACCAAACCCTTTTTTAATTTTTCTTACCCATGACTTTTTTCATGATACTAAACATTGTTTATAATTAGTAATGAGATTAAATACTATTTGTAACATTACAATGGATCAATGGGGTTCCACCTAAGATAATTCTAAATGTAAATTTTGGATAAATGTAATTAGTTCAAGAGAAAAACCGTTTATGTTTATTATCAGCATAGAGAATATTTTCGTTTTTCACATTGGAAGTATTTAATTGAATAATTGTTATTTAATTTAATATATAATATTTTATATTAATATATAATGAGTTATTTATTTTATTAAAACATGAACATTTGGAAATAAAATTGAAAATTGGGATTTTGGATTGAGCATAGAGCAATACGTTTTAGGTCATATTTCATGTGAATATTTATAATTCTCCTTTGAGATATAATTTAGACATGTATTTTTCTAGTAGTAAATGATTTGAATGATCGTTAATGAACCATCCAATGTGTTTTGATACTTTAGAAAATTATGGAGGCTATTTAAGTGTCTATATTATTATTGGATGATATTTATTATACTTACTTTACTTGGTTATGAACTTCTATTTATTTTTAAGTTATTTAATGTCTATATATCACTAAATAGAATGGAGGTGGGGTGTTAGAATTTATTTCATTGTTGAGAAATAAATGGTTGTGTGTCGTGTTTTCATGTGTTCTTTTTCCATGATAGTTTTATATTTTTCCTCACATGAGAGGTTATCTAGATTTTTTCTCACCATTTCTTCAATCATTTTTCTTAGAGGAGTTACTGGAATAACTTGTATTGGAAACCAATACCACTATGGAATTGGATATTTGTGATATCGATGGATAATGATGGATACTTAAATTAATCAATTCAATTATGATTTAAAATATTCCATATATTAAATGATTTTTTTTCATTTTTATTTTATTATTGTATTTTTCATTTTCTCATTCTATTTTTTATGATATATTACCACTTATAATACATACCAATGGTATGTGACATCATTAAAACCCCTTCTACATGGTACTAGAGATTTAAATTCATGAAAATAAAGATAAAAATATTAATTTAAGATGAGTTTGTGAGATTATTTACTATTATAATATTTATATAGTGATTAATGAAATATTTTGTAAAGAATATGTTGATACAGATGATCACATAGACGTGTGTTGATTTCTCATTTTTTAATAAATCCTCTCAAATAGTCTTAACTGAAATTCATATACATAAATAATATATTTATATAATTATTTTATGTAATAAGGATACTAATTACCCCCCCATATATATGGTAGTCATTTCACTTCTTGGAAGTATGGTTGAACCAATGAGTTTTATAGAAGTGGATTCATTACTATTCCCAAATGTGATAATGGGAAAAGAGGGGTTGGACCTATTAGATATATATGTAATCCATTATCATCCCGTTTTAGGAATGAAACATGATTCTCTCAGAAATAAATACATGTTTTTTTGTTGATATATAGGACACAAAAATTCATAATGTTGAAAGGGTATGTTTTTTAGCATAATTATTGGAATCTTGTTTGAATACTAATATCATAGATATTTATAATTATATATTTTTTCTTATAAATGATTTCATCATATGAAAAAATAGAGGAGGATGATAAATTATTGAAGAAGAATCATTTGGGTAATAAACTCTTCTGTATTGAGTTAAATCCTAGAACCATTTTAAATACCCCACCACATTATTTCCCATTTTGAGAGTTTCCACCTTAAAAATGAAACACATCCAGGTGGGTGAAAAAAATTGGTTTCTTATTTATATTTTCATATTTCATAGATATTATCATTGTGTCTCTATTTTATCCTAGTTCCTTACACAACATGATGAGAAGATGAGGTTGGGTCTAATGATATTAGACCGCACTTGGTGCTGATATGGGGATCTCAAATCTTGAAAGGGAAATTCAAACACCCCATATTGAGTATTCTGGTACTATTTAGATGTTTTTAATATCATAGGAAGATTCACAAATTTTTTAGAATGACTCCCTAATAGGTAATGAGAATGAAATTAGGAAATATTTATACTCTCTCATTTATAAGGGAAAAATTTACTAATACTGAACCAAGGCCACCAAAATTGGTGGAGGAAAATTCATTATTCCTTCTCTTGATGCCACTAGAATTTAGGGAAAATAATCTCAATGTAAATTGTAAAATATACTGATGTGGTCTTATAATACATCTAACCATTTTCCTTGATTAGACCCATAGAAAATTAAAATATTTTAAGGATATAAGAATAAATTGAAAATCTATTAGAAATAATAACCAAAGACTACTCAATATCAATTTGTGAGTTTCTAGATTATAATATATAACTAATAGAGTATAAGTATTCTATCACAAGTATTTATCTTCATCTCTTTAATAGTACATTTTGACATGGTTTTGATAATATACATCTTTTCTATAGAGAAACTATCTAGATCAATATTTCATATATAATTAATAGATTTAATGCTCTTATCTTTTTACAAATTTATCTCTCACGGATTAAGGGAACAAGTCTTCTAGGACTACTAGGAATAGTTCTTAAAGGAGTGTAGTGGGTTTCAACATGAGATTATTTCCATGTTATCCAAACTAAAAAAACAACAATAGTGGTGGAGAATTTATCCTCTAAACAAACATAAAATATATCCATTAAAATGAAAACTATAAGATAATATTCCTCTATTATACCATTTTATGAAATTATCCTTCGTAGAGAAACATCCCCATCACAATGATCAATTAATAAAAAGTAATAAGATAAAAAAGAGACTTCATAAGTTGACATATACATCAATGTTGTTCCCCATTTAATTTCCTACTTATTGAATGAAATACATTTTCAACATAAATTATAGTGGTATTTCTAGAGAAGTTTGAGTAATGAGTAAGTCATGTTACTACTCTGTTACCCAAATATTAGAAAAACATTTAATATAACCCCTTAGAAATCACAAATAACAATGGACATTAAATATGTAGTTTCTCTAGTTGACCCAGATTCATATTATTTTCCTATATCTCTGGTGTGCATTGATTTAGATTTTATACCCATTTTATTTCTAAGATACATTAAGATTGTTTGAGTGGAATAAAATGAAAAGTCATATTTATAAAACCCTTAGATATTATCTAATAGATTTTTTGTGAAAAATTTATAACATGTATATTACTATAGAATATTGTGGAATTTACTACTATATAATTCAAAGTAGTGTGAAAAGAGTAGTCAATGGGTAGGAGTAATAGCGTATATATAATCCATCATATCTAGAGCCTAATCTATATCACACTTGAAAAATCACAAATCAATGACACTATAAGAGATATCCCACCACTTTGTAGTGGTGAGAGAGGATCAATTTTTTGATAATAATGTGATGGAATTAGTATTCCATCTTCATTAATAGACAACAATATTCAAGGATTAACTGGTTAGGAATTATAAATTTATTAACGAAGTTAAAAGGTTATAAAATGATGTTGTTACCCAAGAAGATTTACAATGTCCTAAGAAGGAAGATAAAACAATAATATTTATTAAATATTAATTGCAGAATATATAATGTGGTTTATAATCCTTATCTATTTATATAAATTAATTTTATGTCTAAATTGATATTTTAATATCATTCTGAAAATATAGAATTTATTTCAATGTGGATACTAACCCAAAATTATAATTGGAAGTATATAAAAAGAAATTCCTGAGAAATAAAATCCATCCTAAAATTGAATGATGATGGTATTTTCAGAATAATTATTTAAATTCTTGAGCTAATAATGAAATTATTTGATCAACAAATTAGATTATAAGGAATTTGATCTCAATTACTACAGATTTATTGGGTTTCCTCTCTGATTCTTCTAGTTTCAGTCTCGTCCCGCAAAAAAATCTTTTTGGTTTGGATATTCCTCTATCTATTTTTGGTGATTTTTCTTATCTAAGGGTATAATTTTAGTTTGAAAGTGTTGGTTTGTTCACTGTGAAATTATTTTAGTGGTGCTTTATTCATGGAGGGTAAATTTCAAGTCTGGTTCTTATTTCACAATTTCCTAAACTATATTGATTATCGTCCTTGATAAGGTTAATCATCTCTATTGAATACAAAATCTTCTCCTACTCTGATCTAGATTCATTTTCATATAATCCTATCATTTTTTGTCTTGTTAAATAGTTACTATGAAATTTTTTCATGTGATGTTTGAGTGATTGATAGTGTTATAAGAGGTGCATCTTAATTGTAGTTTTACATCCCCTAGGATCCCACTCGTGAGTCTGTTCCTCATGTATTTTGGTTCTTTGCTTATTTCTGGTGTTGTTTTATTTTTCTTCCATGTAGTTTTGGTGTGTTTATGAACAATGGTTGATTTTCCATGGTCACTAATGGGGATCACTATTAGTCTTCTTCTATATTGATTAATATGACAACCCATAAAATTGGAAGAAAAATTATGTTGGATAGAAAATATTTATATCATCATTTAATCCCCAATAACTATGGTTTTAACTATTTCCATATTTGTTATAAAAATTTCCAGGATATATTTTGGTCTTTGTTTCTCTGATGATGGTTCAAAGATTTTGTTTTCTATAAGGTTTAGATTATCACAGAAAAGGTTATGACCTCATTTTATGACTATGTCTACTCAAAATATTTTATGGTTTCCTATTACAAAAATACTCCATAGGTCGTTCTTGTGTGGTGGTTCTCTTGGAGGATTTTGGTTGTGTAGTTTGTACAGTCATGCATGACGCGCTACATGAGTTGGATTCTCTCATTCCTTTGGGATTATGATGATGTTGATAAAAAATTCTATAATAACATGAAATCATGATCTATATACTAGATCCATTTTAGGTAACAAATGTGTCTTTTTTATTGGTTTCTTTCTAGGTCCATCATTGAAGAAGGATGCTCTTGCCAGAATTTCAGGTTAAAATGACGTTTATGGAGTGTTAGAAGATCAGTAAGTTACTACTGATTTACATTCATCTTTTTTTTTGATTTTATTTTCAATTTACTATTTGAAAATATATAGTAATAGATAATCTATTTAAGGAGGTTAGTTCTGAATGTGATTTTAAATTTTGAATTTTGAGTTGTGAGTGCCTATAGTTTTTGAATTCATTATGGATTGGTCTATAATTTGATTCAGTATAATTTTATGATTTTTAAGTGGTTCTTATTCATCCTCAAAGTGGGATTATAAATAAAAAAACATTTTCTGGAATGCATTTTATATCAGATGGGTATTGGATTTTATTATACACATATTACATCACTCGGAACAATTTTTCAACTAATAAATTAAGATAAAAATGATATTCCTCCTAGAATTGTATGCTTGGGTGGGTATTTATCATTCGTGTGCTCTTACACCATCGCTTATTTACAAGGTATTTCAATTTTGTAATTATGGTATTATTGGATAAACAAAAATGATATAACGAATAATGTTTTGTACGAGTAGGTTAATGTTGAAATAGTTCTCATGTACCTTTAAATTACATTATTTTACTCTTTATATAAATTAATTAGACTAGTATTTTTGAATGTTTTAAGGATTATATATTTTATCCCTTGATATGTAGTCTATAGAACATATCATGACTTTTTCTCGGTTAAAAATATGGGATCCAAAACTTTTTTGTTCATTTTATCTTATTTTATTCCTTAAATGTATCATAATTCAATAATGGATAGTATTATTTAGTTGAGATACAGATTTATCCCAAGACACCATTTATAGGTTTTCACCCTGAAAATATTTATGTTCCTTTATCTTATTGCATGCCCAAATATTTTTCCTTATCAATAAATGTGACGTATTTGTGAATTCATAATTAAATTTTTATATCATAAACTATGACACTCGTAGATCATAATATTTTATTACCATTAAATATGATATTTTTTTTGATATCTTACTCACCATGAAACACCAAACTAAAATGAAACCATGATATATTTAGATAAAAATAATAATATTAACTATGACCATAAAAACCTTACAGTGGAATTAATGGGGATGAATAAGAGTTGAATATTTATGAAATATATGTATAAATAAAATAAAGGATACTTTTAATATAAATTTAATTCAATTAGTTAACATCAAAAGATTAAAAATATCATTTAATGTATTAAAATGTTTTTTGATAGAAAAATTGCCTTTTTGAAATATGAATTACTATTTCAAGAATAATATGATTAATAATGATAAATTATATTTGATATTAAAAATTAGTTGACACACATTTAGTTGGTATAAGATATTTAATAACAATAATAATAGAAAATTCATGAAACTTTCATTTTTTTTAAAAATGATTTTCATTATATTTTTGGATTTTATTCAAAAAATAAATCTATAAAATTTTAGAAATTTAATTTGGTAAAATGTAAACCAGTTTTGGATTAATAAAAACAATATTTTCTTAAGAATAATTTTATGGATTTTTCTAAAAAATTTGGTTTGTGCATGTAAATGATGAAATTAAATTTATCTATAAATATTTATTTTATTTAAAGAATGTAAATTATATTGACATCTATATGTATAAATTATATAAATATGAAAATAATATTTTTATTTATAAAAAAATTATTCATGATAAATATTAATTACCCTGATAAAATAATTTTTTTTCAAATAAATAATATTATAAGTGTTATATAATTTTTATCAATATATAATAGATTACTATAAATAAACATATGAAATTGATACAAAGTTTAAGAAAATTATTTTTAACCACATATTCAATTAAATATTTACATGTATAAGGTTAAGAAAAACATATTATATAAAAGAATTTTTATATAAAACCAGTTTTCCTATATATTACGTTTTATTTTAAAAGATAATATTCTTATATTGAGATATAAAATTAGGTTAAATAGTCCAAAATTATGATTTATTACAATATAATTCGTTAAAAAAAGTCATCATATATTTTTATTAAAAAATTAATTTTGATGGTTAATTTTTTAATAGTATTAATAATAGTAAAATGAGTACATAAAGTATCTCAAGTTTTTAATAATGAAAATGTCCCTTAAAACTTATATAAATCCTTTAATTATGTATTAAATTCATACCAATGTGTCTCACAATCATTTATCAACAAAACTACCATATCTCTAATGAAATTACATTCTTATCCCTTGCTTGACATTATTTTAAAAAGCATTGTCCATATTTTAACTTATAAAAGGAGTTCACTTCCTCAAACATAAATCACTCGTATAGTACAAGTTTTCATGAAAACCACATAAATTAAATTATTATATATCTAAAATAAATTTTTGGAATATCCTATCCTTATTTGGTGCCTTCAGTTCTTCATTTCTAAATGATACATCAAGAGAATATCCAAAATATCAACATAAGTATTAGTTAACCTTTTACTTTTTTTCTTTTTCCATAACATTCAATTTCCTGTAAAACCATTATAACAGTATGTATATAATTAAATAAGTATAAATAATATATTAAAACCGTATTATATTTATGGTATAATGATTATCTACCCCTCCCATTCAATTGAAAAGATAGAGATGTTGCTCATATGCATGTCCAGACTACCAGCTCCATGATCGACACATTTCATTTTTCATCACCTACATTCAAGGATGGTTCTATGATTTTTTTAGTGAATATATATTTTAATTATTTATTTATTTATATTATTAAAATATAAATTATCAATTTTATAATTATTATTAAAAATATAATATTTTTATAACATTAATCAATGTAGACTAGAATGTTAGGAGGCAAATCATGTTATTCATTCCATATAAAAATTTCATATTACATTGGTTATTAAACATCCTTAAAAATATTATATATCATACTAATAATCAATAAAATAATATCATTATTTTTTTTATAATGATAATACAATTGAACCACCTCATAATCAGCAATCAATAAAGGTAAGTTCATGTTCGGTTCGGTTTAACCATCAACATGAAGAATATAATGAATTTATATTAGGGATGACTATGGGAACATATATAACAATATAATATGATTTCAGAATGTAATGAATTATTTGATTTTTGTTATGGAAGGATTATATAAAAAAATTATTGGTTAATTGGGAAATCTCTCATCATTAATTAACAACGGCTGAAACATGCTCATAGCCAATTTCATCCTCATGGATCATAACCAAAACTATCATGGAATGAAATTAATCTTTTAATAATACTCTTGGAAAATATATTAACATGGATTATATGATCTCATAGTTACTAAAGTTTGATAAATAATGATTCTAAAACATCTTTTATGAAATTAGTTTAAAGTGATGAAGATTACATACCCTAAGTGTTGAAAATTGGTGAAAACCAACAAATATATATATATATACCTATATATAATTATTAAAAATGATAAGTATAAATTTATATAGTGTTGAATAAGTTTTTCTATTATGTATCTAATGAAATTAATTTAATTATTCCAGATTATTGGTGTGTGTGAAAATGAATTAGGGCTGGGGTAATGGATTTGATCTTAAATTCATATCTCTGACATAAGAATGGTATTGTACTCATAATTTCATTTATTTGGTGTATATACTACCTAATTTAGATATAATACAATGAATTATACTCTAATTATGTAATTTTATAGTGAACTAAAAGCCCAATATGTCAAATGGTTTTTGTTGAAGTGTTACTCAAGCGGCAAGAGTTTTCAGGGTCATAATTCTAATTATATGAGTCATATTACATGTTATACACCAGGCTTCCATTTTGTATTGTTCTATATATTTATAATCCCCTAAATTTTCATTACATTTTTTACATTTAAATCATTTTATTAACAAATTAAATCATGTTCTTTTCCTCAAATTTCATTTTCCTCAACAGTTAAACCTTCCATAAGAGGTGCTGGATAACCAATTTCTATTCATTGAGTAATGATAATTTATATAAAATTATTTGATATATTTTCAGTATATAATAAAATTTTATTTTATTATTTGGTTTTGTCTTATTTTTAATTTTTTACCATGTAAACTACATTTCAAATTCTCATTCCATGTGGAGTATATTGGGCATAAGGGATATTGTTAACTAAAGCCCCCTTTAGTTGTCTTATATTATTTATCAATGGTCTTATTTGGTAAAAAATTATGGTTTAAAACCCCATTATTTTATTAAATGTGATTTTTATCCTATTTTGAAAAAAGGAGTTTTAATAAAAATTAATTTCTTTTAAAGTTCTTACAATGTGTGTTTTTAACAAAAAAAATTGAAAAAATAAGATGGGTTCCTCCATTCACATTCATTGTTTCCCCCCTCTACTTATTTATCTAATATAAACATTATTTATTTTAATGGATCCATTATTGGATATTATTTTAAATGTAAATGATTTCAAAATATTTCACATCACCTTTTCAATTTTTACCTTTTAAGGAGACATGTAAATTTTTATTTTACTTCAATGACAAAAACTTTTTTCAAAATATCATTGATGTTTTCATTCGAAATTACCTTTTTATATTCATAAGGATTTATAATAATTGGGATTATTTTTTATGATTTATTATATAATATATATTAGTTTTCATTTTTGGTATTTTACTCCTTTCATTAGTCAATAAAATTCTTAATCCCTCATTTTGTGAAAATGTTTGAAGCATTTTTTTCAAGGAGGTTTCTCATCTACATCAACATCCTTCTTTGTTTAAACTATTATACTATGTTTATGTTGTTTCAAATCTATTCTCCTTAATTATTTGGATGGAATATGATTATGTGATTTTATTGTTGACACAGACATATAAACATTTCTATTTATGTTGTGAACATCACATTTTTACGAAATTCAACTTTAATGATGTTTATATTTAAATAATGTTATCTTACTTACATGTCAAAAATATTGGCATTTTTTTTAATTCTAATATGGATGATTATATGAAAGTTGACTATGAATTATTTTATAATCCTCCTTTTATCTATAGATGGGTTATGACCATGTTAAACCTATTAATAATATGTGGAAAGATATTTATATTATTAGTGTTTATTGACTAATTACATAGTTTGATCATGCATTAAAATTTCATGTCATTTAATATATGGATAACCAAGTTTTTTATGAAGAGGTTCATTGGTGAATGGTATTAAAATTCATATTGTATCTTATGGTGAACAAATTGGATATAAACATGTGAAGAATGGGGCCTGGAATTATAAATAACCTGATGCACCGATAGCTCTCATGAGAATGAATTTTGAGTTTTGGTGTTTTCCACTCCCAATAATTGGATAATTAATTGGTAAAAGGCCTTGAAAACATTTTTTATCTTCATAATTATGAAGTACATCATTATGAGATCAACTTTATTGGTATCTATGCATTTAATTTATTATCATGATTTTTTAATCTATTATTTTCATTTTGATTATGGATTCACATTATTTACATATTCCATATATAATAATTAAATCACAATTTATTCCATAATTTCCATAGTTTTATATTTTTCCTTATTGATAATTTTATCTCAATCAATATTTTGTTTCCAATTACCTTGGTTATAAATAAAATTAATCTATGTGAAATGTTTGTATAGAAAACACATGTGATTGAATTTTTTAGAGATTTTAATGACTTAATATCGAATAAGTAGTTTATAATATAGTGAAAAAATATATATTAGTTGATAAATAAAAATGATTTTTTAGTATATGAATTTTTCTAATTATATAAATCTATAAATTTGAAGATATCATTCATATTTATAATATTCAATAATCATGGAAGATTTTGTAATTATTGATGGTTATATCTAGAATTTTATATCTGATATGAATGTGGTTATGGGAAGTATGTTTTTATGGAACCAAATCCAAGAGTTAAGGACTACAATCTAACAACAGGTATTAAAGGAAAGGTTTAGGAACCCTCTAGAGTTAAAATGTTAGTTGATTATAATTTATAGTATGAAAATATAAAGATGATCATGATTTTAAATGTATAGATGAACCATTGTGATAACATTGATTTAATGATAAGGTAATAATTCACATTTTATTTGGGGAATAATTTTAAAGTACCTTATAGAAAACCATTGAGATGAGTGTATGTATATGATATATCTGGATATATTGGTAATTTCTTGAGTGGGTGGTTTTCCATGAAATAAATCCATGGATGGATATTGGAGAGTGGAGTGGCATGTGTCACATATGCACATAGGGGTAATAATCTTTAAAAGGGTTGGGTGAGAGTTGAATCAATCATCACTATAATGCACAATGAGTGGGACTAAGCATCACACATGTCTAGAAACTCTTAGGGGATGTTCTTTGTTTAATAAAATTCTCTTTTGAGACCATTAAAATGGAATTATGAATGATGTTAACTAATTAGGCTTGTTGAACTAATAATAGAATGAAAATTGATGATTGAGGATCAAACAAGGGAGTCATAGGTTGACCGAAAAGTATCATATGTTTTAAAAAAATCATAATGAAAGTGATATTCATATTTATGTTTTCATATTCATATATTGGATATTATTATAACAATTTTTGTTTTATTATTTTTATAAAACATGATCACAAAGATGATGCTGAGAAAGGTATGTATTCAGAAATCACAATGTCTCATAAACTAATAAGGTAGCATACATAATTGGTTATAAATTTTAGTATATTTTAGTTTTGATGAAAAAGTAATGTTTATTTGTCCTAACTATAGTGTTGAGGTTTATATCAAAATATTAATTAATTCATGATACTCCTAGGTATTTTAATTTGTTATGTAATATTTACTGATGTCATTTTAGTATATTCCAAATGTAATTGAGGATTATGTGAACCAACTATGGATTTTTTTAGGAATCACCCATTAAGGTTTTGAAGAATATATTAAATGGTATAAATGTCATTAAAATTTCATTTTTTATCATGATTATAATTTTGGGATAATTATTAGAGAACACATTATTATGGGGTGGATAAATACTATATTTAAAATATTCCTGATTTTTTACTAATAAAGGGTTTATTTACATTGATAAAAGTTTGTTAGAAATTATTTGATAGCCTTGTAAATTATTATTGATTTGAAAAATAAATCCATGATATTTTTCAAGAGGTTTTTATAATTTTTTGAATTATGATATATATTGAAAAATTTGAGACATTATGAAACAATAGTTATACTGTTTTAGGGTTAAATATAGAGTTCTTTTTGGGAGGAATATATAATTTGTATGTGATTTAATGTCCTATAAATTCATATAGATTTGGGGAAAAGATTTTTATGAGATTTTGGTGCATACATACAAGGGTGTATGATTGTAGGAATGTTTATCATGAATGAGGAAAGATAAATAACCTGGTATATCCTAAGATAGTATAATAGATGTCAAAATAGATGTTATGACCCTAATGTGGAATATGTTATGAATATTATCACCTAATTTATTCAATGAATAATAATTAAAATTATGAGGTTGGAATTTATTTAGGGTGGATGATGTAACAACCATAGATCTTACAATATTTATACCTTTAAATACATCAATGTTTTAGAAATATTTCTCTATACATAATGTCAAAATAAAAAGAAACCAAAATATATTTATATAAAAATATAAATATAATCCATTACCATTGAAATTATTCCATTGAATTATTGGGAATTAATAAAAGTTCTCACCATATTAAATATTTGAATAATGATAATATAGGATAATTTTAATATGAATTAAATTCATTCAGTTTACCTAAAATGAAAAAATATTATTAATTTTATAAAAAAAAATTTCTCCATAAAATTAATATTTTATGAGAATATGTATTTCTATTTCAAGATGAATATTATTATTTATGATAATTTCCTTGATATTAACAATTACATTACACAAATTGTTATGGTAAATGATATAAATAAGAATAATAGTTATTGATATTTTATAATTACATTTTATAATAATAACTAATCATCTTTATATTTTATTATTTTATTAGAAAATTCAATATTTAAAATTTAAGAAATGTAATTTAATAAAATGGTGATCAATTTTGGATTCTGAATGGATGTAGTTTTTTAAAATTATTTTTTTGGATTTGTTCAACAACCATATTTTGGATACAAAAATTATAAAATTAATTTTCCTAAAACATATTAATTTAAGATGATAAAATGGGAGATATATTTAAATCAATTGTTACAAATTATAAAAATTAAAAAATATTTATTTTAATTTATTTAAAAGAGTTCACATCAAATAATTATTAATGATCAATGTAAAAGAAAATTTGTTATTTTAAAAGAATTAATTTTGGAAGTGTTATATTTTTTATATCTAAATTAAAAGGTTTAGATTATTTTAAAATAAGACTATGTTATGATGTTTAATAACATAAAAACATATATAAACACACATTAAAATAATAATTAATATGGAATAAGGTTAAAACCATTATATATAAAATATCATTTTTTTATAAAAGTAGTTTTTTTAATATTTTATGATTTTATTTAAAAGGTAATTTTCATTCAAAAAATTGAATTATATTAAATTTATTTCAAAATAAAATTAAACCCCTCAAAATTTGGTAATAAGGGTCACCTTATATTTTTATTAAGAAAATAATTACTATAGATTATTTTTAATTAAAATAATAAGGGTAAAAATAGGTAAATGAAGTATCTAAAATTTTTAATAATTAAAAGGTCCCTTGAAACATTATAAAGACTTTTTTAGATGTTAGAGTAACACCCAAATGTCTTACCTACTATTTCCCAACCTAAATCCCCTTAATATTGTAAAATTATATTCGTATCCCTTACTTAACATTCTCTTCTAATGATTTGTCATGCTTTTTCACCTTTAAAAGAGCTCACTTTTTCCCACTTTTAGGCACACATATAATTAGAAATTATCATGAAACACTAACCAATTTACATATTATATTTATATTTTACATCTTTTGTAATTAATAGGCTATAAAAATTGTTTTAATACCTTCATTTATAATGGATACTTCAAGAGAAGATCCCAATTTTATACATAAGTATCAGTTACCCTTTTACTTTTATTCTTTATCCATCTCATACACCCTCATCCAAAACCATATTAATCATATGTAAATAATTATATTAGTATGAAAAATATAGTGAAATTTTATTATATTTATGGATGAACCATTTTCTATTATTTAACCATTAAATTGAACAAAAACCAATAAAGTTCTCATTTTTTTGTGCGGACTACCACCTCCACAAGTGACATGTTTCAGTTTTCATCACCACATTTCAAGGGTAGTTCAATAAATGATTTTTTTAATAGTTTTTTTACACATTTCATTATTTATATTATTTAACTACAAATTAAATATTCTTCAATTAATATTATAAATAAGAAAACATTATAACATTAATCATTATAAATAATCATATTAAGGGGGGAAAGTTATTCATACAATGTAATATTTTTATATTCATGAAGTCATCATCTAGTTCCATAAAATTTTATTATACCTCTATAATGAAAACTAAATTATATAATCCATATTCAATTATAATTATATTACAATTAAACCACCTAAAATCATCGGTTATTCATCATATATTATGGTTTAGGTCTGTTTGGCCACCTTCTTGAACAATAATATAAATTTATATAATGAATGAGTAAGATAAAATATATACCTTTTTAATCTACAATAAATATTTAAGTAATCTTTTTATTTTTATTATGTTAATATAGTATCAATATTTAACTCCTTATTTAGTAAATCACCCTTTACTCATTAAGAATAACCAAAACATGATCATCACCGATTTCAACATCATGGATCATAACCAAAAATACCATGGAATGAAATTATAATATTATAAACTATAGTAAAACATAAATTTTAGTATCCTATATTATTTAATATCTATTCACATTGGAAAATTAATATATGTGAACACCACTTTTATGAGACAAGTTCAATGCGATAAAAAATACATTCACCATGTGTTGAAAATATGTAAAATGTAACAAATGTATATATACATATATATATATATATATGAATACAATGATTATAAATGTTTATAGTTATGGAAATTTATATTATAAATTATTTAATGAACCTAATTTAATTATTCATGAAGTTTAGAGGAAGTGAAAATTGAATTAGGACGAACCATAAGGTTTTTATCTCAAATTACTCACTTTGAGACATGACTGGTATTATGAACCTAATTTAAATTATGAGGTGAATAGACTGTTTATTTGAGATATCAAAGCATTAATTAAATTGTAATATTTTTTTATGTATAATTATAATCCCACACTTTTAAGTTGTTATGATTAAATTGTTACTCAGTCCATAAGAGTTCTCTTGGTCTCAATTCTGATTCGATGACTTATGTCACTTGTTCTACACCTTGGTTCTTTTGTATAGTGTTATATTGATTACCTATCCCATGACTATTAAAAAAATTTATTTCATGTATTTAATGGGATAATTTAATTAAAATCACATTATTTTCATCATATATATTTTGACTCAAGCATTACCCCCCATCATAGAGTGTTTGGTAACTTAATTATCATTCATTCAGTTACAATATTTCACTTGAATTTATTTTATATAAGTTGGATATATTATAAACTTTTATTATAGTATGGTTTATTCTATCATTTTTTACAATTTTATAGCATATGCCCCAATTTCAAATATTTCCTTCCTTATTAAGTATGTTACCCGTACGGGATGTTGATAACTGAAGTCAGTTTTCCTTGAGTTATATTATCTCTTCATGAAATATTTCTCCCATTCTTGGGTTATCCCATGATAATAAATTTTTATTTGGTATTTTATAATACTATATTATAAAATGAAGTATTAATATAAATTAGTTTTTTGTTTCTGTTCTTACAATGTGTTTTAAACAATGGTAATTTTATAAAAATAAAAAGGGTTTCTCTATTCACTTCATTAGGTTTTTTCACCCTCTCTTCATTTCTCCAAGACAATCAATATATATTTTCACATATCCATTATTGGAGATTCTAATAAAATTTATATATTTCAAATGACTTCATTTTACCATTATAAAAGCCACATTTGAATGTGACAGGTAAATTTATATTGTACATCAATGATAAAAATTATTTTTAAAATATCGTTCAAGTATTCATTTACAATTTATATAAATTTTCTAAAAGATTTAACCTAGTGGGATTTATGTTTTATTATTTTCCTATAATATATATATATATTATCATTTTGGTGACTTAATTTGGTATCAAAAAATTTCTTTTTATGGAAAAAAACCCTCGTGATGGTGCTTTTGGGTTGATTGTGTCTGTTGATAGGCTTTGAGGTTGTTGACGAAGGCAGGTTGTAAAATAAGGAATGAATAGTTGTCATGAATGTATCATATTGTAGAAATCACAAATTTATGAACTTACAAAAATGTAAACTCTTTGGTCTCACAGAGTGTGAATGATGAACTAGATCTCATGATTTGATCTCATGCAACACTGATAGTTTTTTATAGAAACCGTGGTAGATCACATAATTTACTTGAATAAAACAACATTGAAAATTACAATATTGACTTGTGAAATCCCTGTAGGATCTATATAAGTGCATGATTTTCTTTGTGTATCATGGTGGGATCTCGCGCAATGCTCAGGATTATATTTGGATCTCGCGATGTGACTTCATGCAGTGTTCATGACTATCTGTGGTACACATGCCCAAATCAAATGAATAAAGATGAAGATGATTAAAAATATGGAAATGACAATGGCATCTCATGGACATTCATGTTATCATGAACTGAATGTTTATCTTTAGGACATGTGGTCAGATCTTTCACAAAGGGAAAACATGACTCACACAAGGAATGAAAATGGACTAGGGACACACAATTGGGGTTTGTGCTCAGAAGTCATAGCGTTCATGATATCCATATGGTAGATGTTTACCCAAGATTTGATGAGTAAAGGTGGTGGATTTATGCCTATAAATAAACTTAACCCATCCTATAATATTGGTGAATTTATTCACAATAGATTTATATGAAGCATTGTCTAGGAAATATATTAACGGAGGGATGTCATGAAAGAGGTTTGTGGAGAGGTCTCGCAAAGAAGTATATGCGATTAAATTAATTTAAGTATTGTACTTGATCAAAATAAATCCTCATGAAAAGTGGGCTCATGCTGGGGGTTCAATCTAGGAGTCTCATGCTCGACATGAAAACAAACTCACAAAAGACAACTCATGAAAGAGGACTCACACCAGGATATGGTGCACAACGTGAATGCCGTCTCGCACCAGGGACTCATGTAAAGCGTGAAATCCATTTTTCTACATGAAATCAAACTCAATTCATAATCAAACACACATAAAAGAATTTCACTAGGTAATTTCACCAATGTATCACTCTGAGGTCTCATGCTAGGATCCCATGACCGGGTACTCGAGTTAGGGTCCAACGCAAAGGTACATTTTAGGATCTCACACAAGAAGATACATCATAGGGTATCACGTAGGGGTATCACAATATATTCATGCACATGGAGATACTTAAATTTCTCATTGAATAGTATCATTGTAACATCTGAATTTTGAAGGAGAAGAAAAAGACAATGGATCTGCACCATTTGACCATACTTGTGAAAGAGTTAATTAACTACTACATTCCATGAAGTGAAAGTAATACATGGAAACACTTTAAGATCTTTACAAATAGGAAGTAATTGATGATTCAAAAGAAAATATAGGTCTATTCTAGCTGTCTAGAATGTGAATGTGCAACAACCAGGTGTTTTCATAGAAGTGATGGAGAAACTCAGAAAGAAATTCAATAGGTAATTTACCTAAAATTTAGGATTCATTCATTAGTGATAATGGGTGGAAATATATGTCCATTAACTATGTGTGAATCATTTATAGAGTAGTGAGAAATATAAGAGGAATATGTCGATCCTTTCCACCGACAGTGATCCATAGAAAGAGAGTTATGGAGTGACCCTTGGGAAAGAATTGAGATAACAAAAAAAATTATAAAGCAAGTGATCCTTGGTATAGAAGTGATCTTTCTCAAACAAAATTTTAGGTATGATCCTTAGTAGATTTTGTACATCGAAACTATATCATTGTATTCTCCTTAGATGTATCCAAGTGATGGAGAACCATATAAAATCCGGGTTTTCTTATAATTTGTTTATATTTTACTTTCATCACATAATTATCAAATCAATAATGAAAGAATAAGACCAGTACAAATAGTTTAGAGAAAATAAACATACCCTTATAAAAGAGGGTTCAAGAATTAGTATAGTATAAATAATATTAATAGATAATATCCCTAATATGATTCAACCCATCTCAAGGTATATATGCCCCTTTTGGATGTAACAATTTGTATGAGATAATAGGTTTCTTTGGATGATTTGATTTAACTGAAAATTTTTAATCTACTATTGGAATTAATGTTTTAGTTTTATCTTATCTTAGCGTGACATTGAAAAGTGAATAATTACAAGGATTAAGAAGTAGTCCGGTGGTGTTCTTCTATGTTAACATGTATATGTAAAATTGATTATTCAATTTATGGGGTTTTTTAATAAATACTGGTTTTTGTGAATCCAACATAGAAAATTAATAATCACTTTATGATGATATATGAATTAGTTAAGATCTAGATATTCTAAGTGATGTAGAAAATACTGACGATAAATAATGTCCAAGAAGGAAAAAGTGTATCTTATCCATGAAAAAAAATAATTGGATCAGAAATTTGATAATGAAATTAAATATAATGATACCAGGATCCAAATATTGGTAATTGAATTCAACAAGATAAAATGATTAAATTAAAGGCTTGTTGAAGTGGCCATAGATCTAACAGAGGTGAATGATTATCAAGCTGAATAACAACAAAAAATTAATGCTGAATCAATGGGAAAGAATCTAAAGCTATATAAAATTCATCATTTTAAATCTAGAAATGATGAACTTGGTAGACACATGTCAGAGCTAGTTTAGGAGAACCAAGAGCTACAATAAGAGAATGGATGTTGAAATTCTTTCATTACTCAGATGAATTTTATGTTAAAGGATAAATCATGAATGATGGATAATCTCTCCCATGAATTATAAGATTATATGACTAGATGGAATATTATAAAGAGAGAAATTAATTCTCAACATGATTCAAGGGATAAAAGGATTCAACAATTGCGAGAAAAGATAATGGTATTCAAGAATGAATTTGAGCAATCTAATGCCAAAGGAAATACCAAATTGAAGGATTCTTTACATGTAATATTTTATTATCGTTATCTAGTTGATAATAAAATGAAAATTAAATATTTTACTTCAGAGGAACAAAATGAAATGATTTCTTATCCCCTAGGATATGCAGTTTTGCAAAAACTGGTATCGGATATAATGATCTCTTTCCTATACATGATAGAAAGATATCCATGAATAGTTCCATAAATAGAAAATATCATGTTGATACTCAAAATAGACCTATAAAATGACTAAAAATATGAATTTAAAACATGTTCTATTTCTATTGGTTTCAATTTAATATTTAACTTTTTTAGGCATTGGAATATATTTCATATTCCCAGGAAAAAAATATTTCTAAATCTATAAATTAGTAGAAGCATGATGAAATGTCTGAAATATAATTCTCTAAGAAGAAAGTAGTGGTCAAATTCTATTACCATGGAAGATATGGAAACACTATTAGTGTTTTTTAAGAAGCCCAAGGGATCTATGTCATATTAATAACTCTAGTTACATCAATATCTCAGATGAGAATGGATGAAACAATGTATTCCATAATAGAATAAGTTCTAAATGTGATAATCTAGGGAATTTGGAAAGAAATTGAAGTAAGAATAATGAATAAAATGAAACAGAACCCATAAGTAGATCCTTAATACTATAATTTTATAATTAATAAGTCTATCTTGGAAAAAAACATGTTAACTTGAAATATTGGATTTCAGTTTTCGGGGAAGCACAGGGTGCTAACAAATAAGTGTATCAATAAAATCCTTTAGTAGGATCATAATATATCTATTGGAAATAATGTGAATTCACTTATAAGAAAAAGGGAGTAGCTACTCTATTAGTAAGTTAGAATAATGTATGTTCAGTGAATAAAACACCACCATCAATAAATAGTGTGGTGACTAAGATAACTGATAAGAGAATAGTGAATAAATATTTTCTCAACAAAATCGCATGTCATCCCTCAATGCAAGAAGTGAGATCTAGAAAAAGAGCCCTCCAATAGTGGAATAAGTAATGGAAGAAAATAATTGGAGATATTCATGATCAGAGAATGAATAATGAAATCTATAATGTTGGTGAAGCTTGAATGATGGAAATTTGTACTAGTGGGTTGAAACCCCACATTTTAAAAAAAACCAAGACTACAGAATCTCAATTTTAGAATAATATCGAGCATGTGGGAAAATAATGCATAGTTATATGGCTAGAGAAGTTAATGTTGGTTAGGAAGTTGGAACAAGCACAAAACAATACAGTACTTTTGAAAGAATGTATCAAAGGTTTGATCCATTAAGATCCACCAGAGTCCACTTCATGAGTATTCCATAGGTTCACCTTTAAATATGTTTATAAATGTTATTAACTCGTGTTAAAGTGTTTTAGGTTTTAGGGGATATACAATTCAAGGGGTAGTGACATCAAAAGGTGAAAAGTGGTGATGTGATGTGGTCAAGAATTTCAACTAATTGAAACCAGTCACAAGATCTGAAGAATAAAACAAGAATAATTACATCAAAGGTATTAATGTTTTATATATTCTTGAGATGTATGGATATAATTAAGTGTAATGGATATTGATGGTGTTATTAAATTTATAATTTGTTTCCTATACTACGTTTTGACTCGGTATCCTAGACGATTTATTGACGGAACATTGGAAAGTGCCACATATGAGTAAATTATTTATCTCAGGAGGATAGTGAAGAAGATATATGCAGATCTTGTTAAGTTCTAGTTCCAGATGTTGATTTATAAGAACATTCATATAATGAAAAATATGATCAGTTACCAGTATCATCACAAATATAGAAGATAAGAGCCAAAATTGATAGGGAGAACATAATCAGTGATAGTTTAAATAAGGAGAATAAATAATCTCTAAAAGGAATCATTCTTATCATAGGTAGAGCCTAAATATTTTTAAGATGTAGATGGAGATGAAAATTGGGTTCATGCTATGAATGATGAGATTGACCAAATTGAGAATAATCAGACATGGGGGATTGTTTTAAGACCAATAGAATAAATGTATATTTCAAAACAAGAAGAATGAATATGGTGTAGTGATCCAAACCAATGAATTAATTCTATGTAAACGGTGGTCCTAGGTAGAGGGTATTGATGCTGATGTAACATTTACACCAGATTCAACGATAGAGATATTCATATTATTCTTGTCCATAATAGTGAAAAAAGGTTCAAGTAAGAATTTTTGAATGGGGTTTCCAAAGAAAAAGTTTATATTGATTATCCAGATGGTTTTATAATTCATGAATATGATAACTATGTTTTTGGATGAATAAGGCATTATATGGGCTGAACGATGCACCAAGAGCATGGTATTCCAGACTACATAAATATTTGAAGAAGCTCAGTTTTCAAAATGGTATAATTTATTAAAATTTATATTTCAATGATGATAATAATCTAAGGATGATGATGATAGAATATGTCTATGAAATAATATTTGGTTGATCAGATGAAGAAAAGTGTAATCGGTTTGTGAAATTCATTAAAAGTGATGTCGAAATGTCAATGATTGTCACCTGATGTTCGTTCTTGGTTTATAATTTACAAAATGAAATAATGGAAAAGTTATTTATCATTATAAATATACCAATTATGGTTTGAGAAGATTTGGGATAAATAATTCCATGAAAATGACGGCTCCAGTGACTACCTAGTTGAAACTGTCACAATATGATGAATGAAATATAGTTAATGTCACATAATATTGGAAAAACATTGGATGTATATTGTACATGACAATGAAAATACATAATATAGTTTTCAAAATTTAGAGAAGCAATATATCAATGAAATCTGAAGGAAACACACATTCTTGTAGTGAAAATAGTACTTTTTTTATCAAGGGAATGGTGGATTTTGATTTTTTGTACAATAAAAAATCTCAGAATGAGTTATTGGGCTACATAGATGATGATTGGGCTAGTTCAATATATGAAAGATATTGAACATTAACTGGTGCATTTTATCTTTTCCGATTGCATATTTCTTGGCTAATAAATAAATAATATTTTATTTTATTAAGCATCGTAAAATCTAAATACATAGTGGATACTCAAGAATTCATATAGTAATTGTGGATGAAGAAACAACTTGATGATATAGGAGTGAAAGTGAAGTCTATGATTGGTATCCATTGATGTAATTATAGTTCTATAAATATTAGTAATAATCTAGTTTATCACTCAAGAAAAAATAAAATTTAAATAAAGTATCATTTTATCAAGGGGAAGGTGGAGAAAATGCTTCTAAAGTGAGATTATGTGACTATAAAACTATAGGTTTCTGACATTTTGATGATTCCATTACCCAAAGAAGCATTTTATCATCATTGAATAGCTATTTTATTTTAGTTGAGTCCCCTCACTTGAAAAAAGTTTGGATGTTGGACCCCCTCTCCCCTTGGTATGACGTGTTTTTTCCTGATGTGATGGTCTATGTTCTTTTACCTTTTACGGACCACAATAATGTAACTATCGAGTTCGTGGAAAACATGGGAGAAATTGGGGATATAAAAGTGGAGAAAATGCATTAATTAAGATACGGGTGGAGTCAGTTAGGGGAATCAGTGAAGTTGGGGGTGGATTTTAAATCTTATGATACCAAAGATGGTCGATCAAAAGTATATATTAAGACATATGAGGTTAATAATGAAAGAAGTTAAGAAGGTTTTTTAATGAGGTAATTAATTAATGAACATTGAATGCTGCTCTTATTTATCATGCAGAGCATGTCTCATGTGGTCTTAGAATATGTGTTGAATAATTCACATATTTTTATCATAATTACAAGAAGTGAATTTTTGGAAGAATGTGGAAGAATATTTATTGTGGTATCAAAATGGGAAGAGTTTTCAACAAAACCGATGGAGGATAATGTTATGAAAAAATCTATCATGATGGAACTTTTGGGTTGATGGTGTTTTTATAGGGTTTTAGGTTGCTGATGAAGGATGGTTGTCGAAGAAGGCATAAAGAGTTGGCATGATTGATTGATCTTACAGAAAGAACAAATTTATGACCTCATGCAAATCAAAACTATTTGATCTCATAAAGAAAGAATGTTGGATGGGATCTCATGATGGGATCATGCACACAACTCATTGTTGTCTTTGGAACTCATTGTGGATCCCACAATCCAATAAAATACCAAAACACTAACAATCATTAGATTGAATTTTGATATCACAGTGGGATCTAGAGATGCATATGGTTGTCTTTGAGTCTCATTTTTGGATCTCATGTAGATTTCATTATTTTCTCTCGATCTAATGATGGGATCTCACACAACATTCATGGTTGTCTTTGGTACACACCCAGATCTCCTAAAAGAAGATGATGAAAATGAAAAAATGGAAATGATAGACGAATATTTTGGTCATTCAATATCTCAGAAAGCCCATGTTTATATTTGAAAATATTTCTCAAATCTTATGTAAATGGAAAAAAGGACTCATGAAAAGTGTTAATATAGACCAAGGACTCATGCTAGGGGTTCACACTTGGATCCTATAGAGCACATGATGCTCATGATGTGCATGGTTGAAAGTTATTTGTAGAGTTAAGGTGGTTGATTTATGCTGATAAATACACCATAAACATTTATTAATATTTGGTGATTTTATTCTTAAAAGATTGATTTGAATCATCATCCATGAAAGATAATCATGGGAATAACACATAAAATAGGATTTTTGAGAAGTCTAATGAAGGATGATATGTGATTTAATTCATGTAAGTGTTGTGCTTCATCTGAATAAGGTCTCATGCAATATGGTCTCAAGCTTGATTATTTTTCACGGAGACTCATACTCAGTGTGAAATAGGACTCTAAATTGAGACTCGTGAGAGTAGGACCACACTAGTACCTCACACAAGGAATCAAACTGGTCCCACATAAGGGACTCATGGAATGTGTGAATGTGGTCTCACTCCTGGAACTCGCATTGTGCACGAAATCAGACTCACAGAATGGAATTGCATTAGGGACTCATGCTAGGTTCTTGATCAAGGGTCTCATTTTAGGATCTCGTAGATAGGTTTTCACTCCAGGGTCTTGTGAAAAGGTACATTTGAGGATCTTACACAAGGGGATACACACTAGGGACACACGCAGGGGAATCACACTAGAATAATCTTTGCGTAGATACATGACTACTGTGCTCTGTGAACAATATCATTATCATACTTGAATTTTGATGGAGAAGAGGAAGAAAAATGATATGCACTATTTAATGACACTTATAGAAGGATTTAATTCACTTCTACATTCAATGTAATGAAATAAATACATGGAATCACATGAAGACCATTCCATAGAGGAGGTAATTTTTTCTTCTATAGAAAAGAGACGTTTGTTCTAGTTTTCTAGAAACTAATGGTGCTATATCCTGATGTGTTCCTAGAAGTGAAGTAGAAAATCATAAAAAACATGAATATATTATCTTCATACAACTGAGGATTCCTTCATTTTGCATAATTAAAGGACCTAATAATCCATAAACTATTTTTCGATCCTTTCCAGACCAGTGATAAAAAGAAGAGGAAGAAGTTGATTATTTCCACCAGAAGTGATCGATCAAAAGAGAGTTAGGGAGTGACCCTAGGTAAAGTAGTTAGCTAAAACTAAACATTAAAAAGTCAGTGAGGCTAGGTATAGAAGTGATCTAGCCTGAAAATCATTTTTTTAGTGAGCCTTAGTGTATTTGGTACATTGGCACATTACCAGTGTATGACCCTTTTATATATCAAACATGGGCGAACCATGTATAATATTTGTGTCCTTATTCTTTCTATCCTGCCTTATGTTCAATGGATCATAATGATTTAAAGAAGGAAATAATAAGATCAGTGTTAATAATTAATAGAGTATAATGTGATCTTTATATTGGATCGGGTTATACCATATTTACACAAGAGGGTGGGGGTGAATTGTGTCCTTTTCAATTTCCTTGCATAATCGTGATCTGTCCTTTTACCTTTTTATCAAAGAGTTTTGCAGCAAAAAATAAATAGTACAGGACACACGATGTATAGTGTTTCATGTAATAGACGGCCCCTAGTCCACTCCACCAATGCTCTACTCCACGATCCTGGTTATTTTCAATATCTGGTCCTCTTATCAACAGACCATTCTACAACTGAGTAGAGGCAGTTGACAGCTTTACAATATAAGGAAAAACAGAGCATTCTGGTTCAAACACAGAACCTAATACACTGCTTAGTACGAGAAGATGATCAATGTATATAAAATAGTATTTGATCGTTTAAAATTATTTCCTAGTTGTTCTTCACAATTACAACAGAATGAAACTAATAATAGATGGATCATCGTCTTCAGAAATAATGATCTTCAAGTAAGAGTCATTCTGAGTCGATCCAGTTACAGTAGATATAGAAATATAATTCACAACTTTAGCAGTAGATTTACAATAGATCTTTGATGTCTAATAGTTGAATCTTCTGTCTTGTTTCTTCTTATTCAATAAGCAGAGCTTTGTCACTCTTCATAATCTGCAGATCTATAGATCTTGATAGTCTCTGTTTTTCTTTTTGGTATATTCATCATTGTTGTTTAGTAGTTCTTGTATATATATTCTCTTTGTATATCACATATATATTTTTAAAATATATATAATAACGACGAGAACATATTCTTCAAATTTATATAAAAAAAGTCGCCTTCTGACTTGCGATATTCAAACATTTGAATTAACAGAGCAGTCGTAACTCCCCTTGAAATTCAGCAATAAAATCTCCTTTTAAATTGATCCTTAGAATCATAGATAAAACAGTTTTGAATCAGTCAAAGACGTGTTTTAAAAACAACTTTTAATATGGCTTAAATCAGCCTAATAATCCTTTTGTAGACTGTTGCATAATAACATCATTATTAATTTTCCGACACCAAACGTAAGGTTGAACTGTATAGCATGCATCTTCTGAACATAAGGTAGATCACAAACATAAGGTTGAGGACGCATCCTTGAAACGTAAGGTTGAGTAAAAACGTAAGGTTGATCATCCATACTTCTCTTTTCAACATTCAAACGAATGATAAATAATCCATACTTTTATAAGCATCCAAACGTAAGGTACATGATCCATACTTTTGATGAAACATAATGTTGTTCAAAAAAGTAAGTTTGATGAACCATGCTTTTGAGAAAAAAACCTAATGTTTAAAACTTACATATGGTTCTTCTCCCATACCTTTCAATATCCCAAACGTAGGGTTCCTTCCTAATGTAGGGTTCCTCTTTCATACTTTTATGATAATGCATGGTTGATTAACCATACTTTTTTATATCTCTTTAGAGTTTACACCACATTCCATCCTTATGCTACGCTTCTCCACGTAGGGTATGAACAGTGTTTCCAGAACATGCTTAATTGGTTTCCAAAATCTTTAACACTTGTTTCACGCTGTATAAATACTTGAATACTCTTCCAAAAATAAATATATATAAAATATTTAATTCATGAAATATACATAAAGTAGAATCATTACAAAAAAATTAAGGGTATTTTGTGAGCATCAAAATCATCATAAATAAATAGAGTATTGTTCTCAACAATCTCCCTCTTATTAATAATAAAATCATGTATTGTTGAAAACAACAATTGATCAACAATCTCCCCCTTTTTGATGATCACAAAACCCATAAAATAATAAATGAAATTTACTTCCAAAATTAATTACATATAGTTTAGAATTTTTCTTAGATCAAACAATATTTAATTTTAACAAGATTATAAAAAAAATGTTGTATCCATAATCATAAAATTAAATTTCAACCCCTTTTTCTCAACTGAAGAAAAAAATTGTTTATCAAATTTATCCCCCAATAAAAAGAAAAGAAATTTCATTATTTTATTTAAAATAAAGATTTAGAAAAATTAATGTGCAATTAAAGTATAATGTGAAATAGTTAAAATAAAATTTTGTGTTTATCCAAATTTCACCCCCTTTTTGTGACATTAAAAAGAATGATAGAATATGAAATAGAACACATTTTAATGTAGCACTATACTTAAGTAATTGCTATTATGAACTGTTTGTTAATAAATGAATCTAGATTACTGGAATATCTAATCAAAGACAGTAAAAAAATAGAAACACACAAATATAGAATGAAATAACATTTCATTAAAAAAATATGTAACAGTTACAATTATTATGAACACAGGAATCAAGGTGTGGTAAGGGTAGGAGAGAGGGTCTATCTCCGCTAAACTACAGCCTTGATTTTTTTCAACTGCTCTCTCAACGGTCTCATTATTACATATCCTAGTTTGATAATAAGATCTCTATTCTCCTAAGTCATATGAATATATTCAGTCATATTTAATCTAAAAACTCATGAAGCCTCTCTTCATTCTCCATAAACATGGTTAACTTCTCTGTGAACTGAGTCAGTACAATTCTAATACTTGGTTCACTTGAGGTCAACTGGTCAACTAGAAACTTATGATTATCTAACAGTACTAAAAAGGGGCACGATTACATTGAAGGTCCTACAATATGGCATTTATATTCTCCATGAACACTATAATAACCTGAAATCTTCTAATAAAATCAGGTGACGTACCTGATGTACTGGCCTCACTGGGTTTGACAGATGCAAATTGTTGCTCCATGAAAGATCTAAATTATATTAAATCTGTATTCATAACCATCTCTAATTTCAAATTTGTAAATTAATTTAACATTTACTTCTTAAACAATTCATCTTCCTTTCTGGAAACAATACTTGATTTCTGTCTCTAAAAATCCAACTGTTCTTTCTCTAAGGCCCTCTTCAGAGAAAAATTTTCACATTAAAAACATGACAGCTTCCTCTACAACTCTTCTACTTCCCCATTCACTAAATCAGAGGCACCATGTGATTGATTCTCATCCTCAACTTTTACTTGATGCAGCAACACTATAGGTAATGACTCTACATCATATTTTCCTTATCTTCTTCCTGAGCAAGTTTTTCAATGGATTTTTCCTCTAAGTCTTTCCCAGACTCATCCACAGAAACATTCTCATTCAGTAATTCAGTATGAATCTCAGAATAATTCTCTTACTAGTTTTCATGTGATGGAGGCTGATCCTCATGAGAATCATCTTCATGTTCTTCCTCTATCGCTAGATTTTCCGAAACAATATTTTCTTGATCAACCTGGACTTGATCAATTGGAGTTCGGGCCACTAATTCTCCTTCACCAGGCACTATCTCAGTTATATTTATTTTGATCTTCTTGTTATGTCACTTCCTGAGAAAAAATTTCTTTCTCTACTAGAGGAGTCACCTTATCTTGAGCCACTTATCCCTATAGTATTTCTTTAATTGTAGTTTCTCTCACAAACATATAGCTTATGATATCACCAGATGTGAAAACAAGTGAAGTAACATCAGGCTCTTCAATATTATTAGGATCCCTGGTCCTTTTGAATTGAAGTAATTCATGACTTATTTCTTCAGATACTTCCATATCCTCAAACCTAAGTCTTCTTGATACAACAATGATTCTTGATTCATCTTGCCATTTCTTTGATTTTTCTGGTTGGGCCTCAGCACTTTCGTCATCCTCTTCAGCTCCAACAGGTAGTATATTTCCTTCGATAGTGTTCCATAAAAATCCAATTTATCTAATGTACTAGCATTGAAGATATTACTGTGGTGGAATCTCACTCGAGCATCCACTAATCTTATAATATATTTATTAAACAGAATTTTTGAGATGAACCGTCCAAAAGGATAAATGTTGACCCTTTCCTCTGGTTGGAAAAAGTAACTAAGATACCTTACCATGTTTGTTGGAAAGTTAAATTTGATATCACTCAGTAAAAAACATTATGTACATATTTGGGTAAAGTATCTTTTCCTTCTTAGACATTCTAGGTGCAATACCAGTTTGCACAAACTTCATCAAAATTTTCTGATCTGGTTCGAAATCCTTCACAAACATTTTCTTTATAGATGTATTTCCAAACAAAATGGATATAATATATTCTGACTTATGCATAGAATTACCAATATTATTTAAACAAAAATAAAATACTCCCTCATGAGGGAAGTTAATAATTCGAGTTATTTCTACAGATGAGATTGAAAAATCTTGATCCTCAATCTTAGAACCAATCGAATCCTCATCAATTCTCAGACTAAACTATACTGACATAAAGAAATGACAAAGTTATACCACATATAGAAACTCCATATGATCTCCATTAAAAGTCTATTCAAGTTTTTGAAAATCAAGAGCTAGATTCAACAATAGGTTTGTCTGATATAACCATTCCAGATCTATGACCTTTCCTTGAAAAATTTTCATTCCTACCGAGCACTACCTCTTGGCATTGTTGGTCTCAGCCTCATCATTTCATTTGTTCTTGGCCATTTTTTTCACTAATCATTGAAAGTTAAAAAAAGGATTAGGGTTTCAAAGGTTCATTCTCTAATTTATAAAGAGCGGTAATGCTTCGCGGGTGCGAATGGGGTTTTGGTATAAATAAAACGATTTAGAATTCGAAAGGTTTTTGACAACCTTGATTATCGTGTCATCAATAATCATTATATAAATTTTAAAAACAAATAAAATTTTATTCATTTAGAAACAGATCTAATAAAATAAAATATTCTGTTTGAAAAGCAAATAACTAAGTTATTTTAAACACTATAAATAGAAATAGCATAATCAATTGAATAAAATAAAGCTTTATTTAAAAATAATTAAACCTAGCTCACCCTTAATTAAATCAAACCTTGCAGTTGGTAGTGGTTTAGTAGAAATATTAGCTAATTGAATTTCAATACTTTAAAATTCTAAGTATATATCCTTTTTAAGAACATGGTCTCTTAGAAAATGGTGTCTGATATCAATATGCTTAGTCCTAGAATGATTAATTGGATTTTTTGAAATATTTATAGCACTAGTATTATCACATAAAATAGGTTTACTATTAAAACATAGTCCAAAATCTATAAGAGTGTTTTTCATCCCCAAAACATGTGCACAACAACTCCTAGCAGATACATATTCTGCCTTGGTTGTTGATTGGGAAACTGAGTGTTGTTTCTTACTTGACAATGACACTATGGATTTTCCTAAAAATTGATAAGTTCCTGAGGTTCGTTTTCTATATAATCTACAACTTCCAAAATCTGCATTTGAATATTAAATTAAATTAAAATCATATGTTTTGGGATAAATAAGATATTGAAAACAGTTCCTTTTAAATATCTAAAAATTATTTTAACAACAGTTAAATGGGATTATTTAGGGTTTCATTGAAATCTTTCACAAAGACATACAAAATACATTATATCTGGTCTGCTATTAGTAATATATAATAAACTACCAATCATTCCTCTATATAAATTTTTGTCAACTAATTTTCTAGTTACATCCAAATCAAGTTTTATATTAGTACAAATAGGAGTTGTATATGTCTTGCTACTATCAAATACAAATTTCTTTAGTAAATCAGTAATGTATTTTCTTTGATTCAAAATATTTCCAAACTATTTTTGAAAATTTTGTAGTCCTAAAAATAAATTTACTTCTCCCATCATACTCATTTAAAATTATTTTTTGCATTAAATTTAAAAACTCATGACATAGAGATTTAGTTTTTGATACAATAATTACATCATCAACATAAATTTGAACCAATAAAATATTTGAATTTATAGTTTTCTTAAATAGTGTTACATCTTCCATTCCGACAGTAAAATCATTTTTCAAAAGAAAAGATCTTAATCTTTCATACTAAGATCTAGGTGCTTGTTTAAGGCCATAAAGAGCTTTAGTAAGTTTAAAAACAAAATCTGGGTTTTGTGAATTATCAAAACTAGGAGGTTGCTCAATATAAACTTCTTCCATTAAATAAACATTTCAAAAGGAAGACTAAACATCCATTTGAAATAATTTAAAGTTCATACGAGATGTATAGGCTAAAAGGATTCTAATGGCTTCTAATATAACTATAGGTGCAAAGGTCTCATCATAATCTATACCTTCTTTTTGATTATATCCTTTAGATACTAGTATTTCTTTATTTCAAGTTATTATTCTTTGATCATCTTGTTTATTTATAAAGACCCATTTTGTTCCTATAATTGGATAATTCTGTGGTCCTTCAACTAATTTCGAGACTTCATTTCTTTTGAACTGGTTTAGTTATTATTTCATTTCTATCATCCAACTTTCATTATCTAAAGATTTTTCTATAGACTTGGGTTCTAATTGGGATAGAAAGGCATAAAACTCAAAAAGACTTCCTATGTTCCTTATAGTTTTTATTACTGTTTCTAAATCTCTTATTATAGTTTCTAAAGGGTGATTAATTATGGTCCTTAACTGTCTAGGTAGTACAATTATAGGTTCTTCAGTGTCATGTTCTTCTGAACTGCAATTTTATTTATGTCTTTTTCAAAATCATCTTTCATGTTCTCAAGTATCATATTATCATTAGATTCAGATTCATCAATTTGATCTGTCCTTTTCTCAAAGGGATCAGATTCATAAAATTTCACATGAATTGATTCTTCAACAATACTTGACTTTTTATTTAAAACAATATAAGCTTTGGAAGTATCATAATATCCTAGGAAAATGCCTTCATCATATTTTGGATCAAAATTAAAAAGATTTTCCTTGGTGTTTAAGGTGTAAACCTTGCATCTAAAAACATTGAAGTAATTTACTTTAGGATTTCTATTATTCCAGAGTTCATAGGGTGTCTTTTTCAAAATTGGTCTAATTAAAACTCTATTCATTATATAGCAGTCTATACTTACAGATTTTTCCCAAAAATAGGTAAGAAGACTGTATTCATTTAGCATAGTCCTAGCCATTTCTTGAATATTCCTATTTCTTCTTTCAACAATTCCATTTTGTTGAGGTGTTCTTGGTGTATAGAAAGTGTGTTTAATACCCATATTTGAGAAAAAGGAATGGAATTCCAGATTCTCAAATTCTCCACCATGATCACTTATTAATGAAATTATTTTAAAACATTTTTCATTTTGAATAGCTTTGAAAAAACATTCAAATAATGTAAAAGCATAATTTTTAAATTTTAAAAAGAAAATCCATGTAAATATAGAATAGTCATCAATTAGAACATATACATATAATTTACCAGCCAAGATTGCTACTCTTTAAGGTATAAACAAATACATATGGATAAGTTCTAGAGTTTTAGATATATAAATTTTGTTAACAGATTTGAAGGATGATTTGTGTTGTTTTCCAAGTTGACATGCATCACAAAATCTATCACTTTCAAACTTGAGACTAGGAAAATAAAAAACTAAATATTTCCTAGATAAATTATGTAATGAATATATATTACAATGTCCATGTCTTCTATGTTAGATCCAGGATTCATTTATATTAGCAGGTAAGAAGTTTACTTGTTGTTTACACAAGGAATTTAAGTCCAGGGTATACACATTATCATTTCTAGGTTCTCTAAATTTAAGCAATTTATTTTTGAAAACAGAACAACAATTGTTAGAGAAATCAACAACATAACCATCATCCCAGAGTTGAGAGATACTTATCAGATTGTTTTTCAATCCTTTTACATAAAGTAATTTACTGATTAAGATAACTTATGGATCTCCAACCATTCTAATGCTAGTTATATTGCCTTTGACATTGTCACCAAAAGTGACTAGTCCACCATCTTTTTTAGTTAGTGTTTTGAAATTTGATGAGTTTCCACTCATATGCCTAGAGAAACTGTTGTCCATATACCATATGGCCTTTTTTCTTCTATGACCTGCTTCCTAAAAAGGAATTTAAACAGATTTTTTTGGAATTCATATTCTATTGGGTCCAGTTGTGTTTTCCAGAAAAGATATGAGAATATAGACTTGCTTTGTTTTTGTAAAATTAATAGAATAATCTAAATTTTTTGAGAAAAATAATTTCTTTATTCCACTTATTTGGGGTTGCCTTAAGTAACAATTCTTAGACAGATGTCCTTTTCCACCACAATAGTTATAGATTACCTTTCTAGTACATGGTAAAAAGTATTTTTTGTACAGTTTAGGATTTTCACCTTTACTTCCTATTCCATATCTTCCTTTTTAATCACATTCTTTTCAAGAATTTCATTTAGTGTATTTTATACTTTTGTAAAAATAAGAGTTTCACTTTTATATGTTTCTACTTCATTTTTTAGTGTTTTTACATTTGATTCATAATCTGTATAGTTAGTTTTAATTGAATTATACTTATTAGTTGACTCCTTAAGTTGTTTTCATATTGTATCTCTTTCATCTGAAATAGCCTTGTGAATGTGCTTTAAGGACATATATTTATTAAAAAGAGAATCATATTTTTCTTCAAGAATGTTGAAGTAGCCTACAAGTTTTTCCTTAGAATAACTTTTTTAGAACTAGAGTTTTCATTAGAATCAAAATAATAGTATGATTGTAACTCACCTGTTTCTACTATAAAGCACTTGTTGGCTTTTAGATTTACTTCTTCCTTTTATGAGTCTGATTCTGAAGGGCTGATGGAGTCTTCAGACACATTCCTTGTATATTTCATTGATTTTTTATCTTTTTTCTCATTATCATTCTTTTTGAAGAACTTATTCTTCTTCTCTTCATTTAATTGAGGGCAATCAGGTCTGATGTGCCCCATTTTCTTGAACTCATAACATTTGACTTCCTTTTCACACTTTTTGAAAGTTTTTCTTAAGCCTTTCTTATTTCTGTAGAATTTACTAAACTTTCTGGCTAGCTGAGTGAGTTCTACATCAAAATTTGATGTATCAGAACATTCTGATTTCACATTTACGTCTTTTTTCTTAAGATTTTTTTCTTTTACCTTGAGATGATACTTTTAAGGTAATGTCTTCTCTCTTGATTAGAACCTTATGCTCACTTGATTCATCTTGCATTTCATCTTCACACATCATAAGTGTTCCAATCATCTCTCTCATGGTTAAGTCTTTGACAGGTGATGATTGTCTGATTTCAGCAGAGATTTCATTCCATTTAGTAGCTAGTTATCTCAGTACATTCAAAGATGGATCAACTTGTTTGATTAGGTCTCCCAAAGCAGTTATATTATTGACAATTTCTGTCAATATTTCATTCATTTGAGTAATGATTTCACCTTCAAACATTCTGAATGTATCAAATTTAATCTTAGCAGTAGAATATCTCATTTTCCTGACATTTTCAGTTCCTTCATAAGCAATAAAAATATTTTGCCACATCTCTTATGCTGTCGGACTTTGAGATACTCTATTGAATACATCACGTCTTAGACCACATATAATTATATTCATTACCTTCAAGTTCATATCATATTCTGTTTCAGTGGATGCACTTCACGTCTCAGTTTTTTCAGGTATTTCATATGGATTCAGAATCTTAGAATATAATTTGTATCCAAGGTTTTTCAGATAAATTATCATTTCTGACTTCCAGCATCCATAATTTTCTCTATTGAAGTGCGATGCTCTGACCATAGACATTCCCTCTCTTATATCAGTCAACATGCTCTGTGTATAATCACTTTCAGATTGTTAAGGATTTATCAGAAAGATCTTCCTCTGATACCAATTGTTGGATCGGGTTATACCAAATATACACAAGAGGGGAGTGAATTGTGTCCTTTTAAATTTCTTTGCATAATTTTGATCTGTCCTTTTACATTTATATCAAAGAGTTTAACAATGAAAAATAAATAGCACAGGACACACGATGTATAGTGGTTCAGGGAACAAAAGGTCTCTAGTCCACTCCACCAGCGCTCTACTCCACGAGCTTGATGATTTTCACTATCTGGTCCTCTTGTCAACAGACTGTTCCACAACTAAGTATAGGCAGTTGAAACCATTAAAATCTAAGGAAAAACAGAGCCTTCTGGTTTAAACATAGAACCTAATACACAGCTTAGTATGATAAGCAGATCTCTCAAGATAAAAGATTATTTGATCATTGAAAATTCTTTCCTAGTTGTTCTTCACAATTGCAACAGAATGAAACTAACAGCAGATGGATCATTGTCTTCAGAAATAATGATCTCAAGTAAGAGTAATTCTATGTTTATCCATTTTTAGTATATATATAAATATAATTTGAAACATTAGTATTATATTTACAATAGATCTTTGATGTCGAATAGGTGAGTCTTATTTCATATTTCTTCTTCTTCAATAAATAGAGCTTTGTCGCTCTTCATAATCAGCAGATCTATAGATCTTGATAGTCTCTGTTTTTCTCCTTTGTATATTTTTCATTGTTGTTCAGTAGTTCTTGTATATAAAATCTCTGTGTATATCACATCTATATTTTTAAAATATATATAATAACAATGAGGACTTCTTCTGAAAATTTAGATCCAAAAAAGTCACCTAATGACTCGCGATATTCAAACATCTGAATTAACAGAGTTGTCGTAAGTTCCCTTGAAATTCAGCATGAAAAGCTTATTTTAAATTGATCCTTTGAATCGTAGATAAAAAATATTTGAATCAGTCAAAGACACATTTTAAAAATAGCTTTTAATCTGGCATAAAATCAGTCTAATAATCTGCTTGTAGACTGTTGCATAATAATATCGTCTTTAATTTTCCGATGCCAAACGTAAGGTTGAACTGTATAGCATGCATCTTATGAACGTAAGGTAGATCAAAAACGTAAGGTTGATGATGCATCCTTCAAATGTAAGGTTGAATACAAACATGAGGTTGATCATCCATACTTTTCTTTTCAACATTCAAATGAATGATAAATGATCCATATTTTTATAAGCTTACAAAGGTAAGGTACATGATCCATACTTTTGATGAAACTTAAGGTTATTCAAATAAGTATGGTTGATGAACCATAATTTTTAGAAACAAACGTAACGTTTAAAACTTATGTATGGTTCTTCTCCCATACTTTTTAATGTCCCAAACGTAGGGTTCCTTTCTAATGTAGGGTTCCCCTTCTATAATTTTCTGATAATGTATGGTTGATTAACCATACTTTTCTGATATCTCTTTAGAGTATACACCACGTTCCATCCTTACGCTATGCTTCTCCATGTAAGGTATGAACTGTGTTTCCATAACATGCTGAATTGATTTCCGAACTCTTTAACACTTTTTTCACACTGTATAAATACTTGAATACTCTTTCAAAAATAAGAATATATAAAATAATTAATTCCTGAAATATACTTAAAGTAAAATCATTAGAAAAAAATTAAGGGTATTTTGTGAGAATCAAAATCATCATAAAGAAATAGAGTATTGTTCTCCACAATCTCCCCCTTATTAATAATAAATTAATATATTTTTGAAAATAACAATTGCTCAACACTTAATAATACAGAGGTCAAGATCCAGTGCAGAAGGAATAATTTAACAAAGAAAATAAATAACATGGTTTACCCCTCCCCTAATCTCAAGGATTCTTGGATCCTTCTATAATTAACTTGTTCTTTATCCCTTTAATTGTGATACCACTCAAAAGTATTATTTTTCAAGGATGTTTTTGTCTATGTCAACATCCTTCTATGATTCCTTTGTAATAATGTGGTTATATTCTTTTGAAACTATGTACCTTATATATTTCAATGGATTATAATCACGTTATTATAGTATTAACACACCAATATACTCATTTATCTATATGAGTTTTAAAGCACTTTTTTAAATAATTAAAATTAGATGATGTTAACCTAAAAATAATGTAAGTATATTGACATTGGAAAAACAATTGGCATTCTATATGATTTTATCCCAATTTTTAAAGTTAATGGAAATTTGGTAATTTATTATTTTACCATCCACCTACTTCCTCTAAATGGTCATAAACCATTTTTTGCATTTATTGATAAAGAGAACATTATTGATTTCAGGATGACTATTGACTACAAATATAGGTGAAATTGTTTTGACATTTCATATCATGCATTATATAGATAGAAATATTTTATTTAGTAAGAGATTCCATAAGAAATGGTATGAATTTCTTATGGAAACTTATAGTGAATGCATTGGACATAATCAACTGATAGGCGGGGCTCGAAATTAAACAACCCCTTGAGATAAAATGGGGTGGGATTTTGTTTATCCTTCTCCCCATAATCAGATTGTGTCCTATAAAAAGGCATTCATATACTTTTTTTGGTTCCCGAAATTTTTCATTACATCAATATGAAATCATTACAATTAGTATTTGTGATTTTTATTTAATTTCATGGATTTAGAAAGCTATCAATTTCATGTAAATTATAGAATCATATTGTTTACTTGTTCATGCCATAATATTTATTCAATGATTTCTTGACTTATTTGTTCCCCTTACTGAATGTTTGAGATCACCCCTTCTCCTGTATTTTTCATCCAGTTATATTGAAACACTGTCTATATGGATTTATTTTAATTATGACGATTGTGAAATAATTTTTACAATATGATGAATAATTATTATGGATTATGTTTTTTATTATATATTGTCAAAATGATTATTAATTGACAAAGACAATGGATTTATTATTTTATATTTTCCCTAATTCTATGATGATATAAACCAGAAATGATTCTTTGGACGTAAGAGAGGAAATAACCAGTATTTATTTGGTTAATATTGTTGGTTATATCAATTATTTTATACCTGTAATCAAAGTGTGTATTTAGAGTATGTGTTTATAGAAATGGATTTTTGAGTGTGAGTCTATTGCATCACATATCCCTTGTGTGGTTTCAACATAATTTGTTCCATCTATCTTTTTTAAGATCATATAGGTAATAAATTTGTATATTTTTTTTTAGTTTATAGTAATATATATTTGAATGATATTTACTAGTGTTTAAGGTCATACATCTTTAAACAACATGGGGTTGAATAGGTATCCTTAGGGGAATTAGTGATGTAATGTGAATTGTCAATATAACATTTATATATAACACCTTTTTTAAAAATAAAAACTATTTGATATTATTGTTTTCAAACCATGGTGATTCCACATATCCAATGATAAAGGAACAATAAACCCATCCTAAAATAAAATAACGTTTTTATATGAAACTTTATGGAATATTAATCTCGATTGGATCATATCTATTATATCTATTATGTTTTTGAATTAAATATCTCTCTGATATCTTATTTATTATTTAATTATTATTTTTTTGTTATTCACATATTTATGTATGGATGGTATACTGCTTAAAAGAAGAATGAATGATGTTAATTTTATAGTAATAATTATTATTTATAATTTATAAATTTATATTATTTCTTTATCATATTTTTTCTTTATAAATTTTTATATTTATAGGATTTATATGATTGAAGTTGCATATATGATTTATAGAAATTACTTTTACATAAGCTATTATCTGTGGATATCATAAACGAGTCATATAAATTGAAAAATATTACTTATGTGTATGATAATATGACCATTACATTTTTTTAGGATATTATTTTTGTAAATTATATAACCTTTAATTCCTATAAAATTGATTCATACTTATTTAGAGTTCTAGAAATTTCACTAAGTATATGATTCTTATGCTTTCCAGTGTAGTTCACAATTGACACATATGTTTTCATGATATGCATATTTCATGATCGACATAATGAATCATATAAAATCCTTATGATATAAAGAACATGATTTTTTTGGAAAAATATTAATGGAATATTACATTTCATATCTAGGTTACTTAAGCATTTCATATTTGGATATATCAAAATAAAAAAAATGATGCTCCTCAAACAGAAACACTTTATATAAAAAATGATTATTGTGTTTCATGTATTAATGTATCATTTTTTATGTCATTTATCTTCTAATATAGATAATTAAAATTACTTTCTCCCATTTTAGATTCTATAAAAATATATTTAATTATCATGGATAATATTCATATGGTTCATCTCATTAATAATAATAGTATTGTGTAAACATTTAAGGTAGTAAACCTGTAATAATGAGAATTTAAAAAAATAATATAATAATAAATAATAGAAGAATAATTGGTAATTAAAAAATTAAAATAATCAAAATTTAATCATTTAGAAAACACCAAAATATTATTTTCAAAAGATCCTTAAACCTCTAAATAATAGATGAATTTAAATTATGATATCAATATAATCAATGAAATAAATATCTATACAACATTGAAATAATCTTTTGAAATTATTAAACATTGTAAACTCATAAATTATTAAAATTAATATCCTTTAAATTAAATAACAATAGAGTGACCATGTTTCGATCAAAAAATTTACAAAATTGAAATTGTGAAATGTGAAAGAATAACCTTGATATGATACATTATAGTGCTTAAATAATTCTAAAAAATATTGATTTCTTAACAACCTAATGATTTCCAAAGTATAAATATAGTGTACATTTAAGACTCATATTAAGAAGATGCACAATTTAATTCTGGACTACATGGTAATGTTTATGATTCATGTAATGTTTTAAAATCTATATAAAATAAAATACATATGTTCCATTTATCCATAATGTAAGGTAAATTACTTTACTAAAATTTTATTTTTCCAATACATGAAGGTCATATTATAAAATTTCAAACTAAACTTTCAAATATTAGAGACATTTTTGATATCCCCAAACAGTGGTGTATGTAGTAGTATGTCCCTTAAATAGAATTCCATATGCAATGTTACCACTTTTAACTTACTTTTATTATTCATAAAGAAATTTATAAACAAAAAATGTGAGAAGAAAAAAATATAAATTCTGGAATAATAATCAATATAAAAATAAATAATAAATCAAACCATTTCTTCTAAAACTAGTCTGAGTTTGAAACATAAATATTATAATAACAGTATAATTATAAGAACATAATAAAAAATGATAATAAATAAAAGGTTAAAGAGAACATAAATTATTAAAATAGAATAAATAAAATGGAATTGTTCTTCTCTACATTCCTTCACCTTTTTATAGTAAAAAACATAATAATATCAAACTAGATTATTTATTTGTGTTTAATATTAATATACTCTTTTATATAGAAAAAAGATAAGAAAAGTATATAGTATATCTAATTAAAAATAAAAAAATCTTTTAAGGAAATTAATAAAAACTTCTCACAAATTATAAAATAATTACACAACATACAAATAAGTGATCAATATACAATAACTAAAATAGAATATGAGTATACACTAAGAAACATAAAATATTTGAACAAAAAATCTCCCTAAACTCATAATAAAAAGATACAATAACTATTAATTAAGTAAAATATTGTAGATAATTCTCCTAAATCAATGCTTTTATCTCTTGAATAGCGATATTTTCATATTTATATCATTCAAAAAAACCTATAAAATACTAATATAGAAAAAAAATAAATTATTATTGATCCATAAAATCATGTAAATTATATTAAATGAATTAACAAAATATTTTGAAATTTTTTAAAAAATAACCAATAATTTTAGACCAATCTAGTAAATTAGAAAAAAAGATAATAAAACCTTCTCACTAACTAAATGAAACAAAAACAATGTTCTTTTTTATAATATAAAAAATTAAAGAAATAATAAATGGTTAGAATAAATAAAAGAAAAAATCCCTTACTAGAGCATATAAACTATCTTAAATTCAATCGTAATAAGAAATGATTCTTTAGGAACCCATGCTTTAGAACTATTAGATATTTTAATTCTTGATGTAGGTTTAAAAATAAATTAATTGTTTTGACCAAGTAGTCTTGAATGTTATGATGAATATTCACATTTATAAGGACAAAAAATCCATAAATTGAAGACTGAATAGAATAAATACCATAAGTTTTATGTTTTAAAAACCTATATATGTATTGATATGGTAATCACCCATCGAAACAAAGAATGTTCATATTCTATCTTAGTTTATTCATATTTTTTAATTTCATAACATAGTCAAATTTTTATCTACCAATAATAAAAAAATAAATAGATTTGATCAATCTATCAGGTTGATCATTAAGATTAAATATCTTATTTTATATGACTTTAACATTGTCATGGATTTTATATTTAGAGTATAAAGTAGTATTTTTATTATTATCATCCCCTCCTTTACCATTGAATTTTTTATATAAATTTTTTATTTTCTAGTTCACCTCTTTATGATTCATAGAATCTGTATATTTCAACCATTCATTTTAGAGAATGATATTATAATTTTCTATTAAAACATTCTTATTATTGATACCCAACTTATTATACATGATTATAAAATTTTCTATTTATTTATAATCATTATCCTAAATATAAACTCATCAACATTGGAATTTTAATAGCTAAAAACTATTCCTGAAGAAGAAACAAATTTTACACTATTATCACTAAACATATTCGTGTTTATTTCAATGAGAAAAATAACCCTGGTATAATTTTCATATCCAAACTCTTTAGTCAAATAAGAGACATTTTTTTTACTACAACTAATATACTATGAATTCATTTTTTATTTTACTTTTTTTTTGTTATTATTTTTCATTTCATTTCTTAGAAAATAATTTTTTATATGAATCATATGATTACTATCAGAACATCTAATATCAAAATTTATATCACTATTATTTCACTTCGTTTTAAAATTATTTGTACACCTCTTCTTATATTCATTATTGGAGTATTTATTTTATTTACAAGTTCTTTTAAATATCACTAATTTTAAAATAAAACATTACTTTCTCACTATTAGAATTACCATCACTATTATTAGATAAATAAATAGATACATGTTTAGTATACATAAACTAAATTATATTATTTTTTTCATTGACTTTATTATGAACATTCTTCAATTCAAGATCATATTGAAGTTATTATCAAATAATCTCATTCAAGATATATTATTTAAATTCACTAATTTGATTTATTTCAACATCCTTGGAATAATATTGTTTTGGGATTTTCAAATAATTATTTCAATAAGTAGTTCAAAATTTATAGTATCATTATTCACTATATTGTAAATAAAAATATAAAAAATCTCATTGCACATCATAAAGACACATTAATTCTAAAATACTATATATTATTCAAATTAACCCTTATAAGTATAATGGTTATTTGTAAGAAATATTATAGTGCCTTTATGAGTGATATTTAAAGTGTATAAAATGTAAGAAGTAGTTTTTTAAGAGTCAATAAGACAATAAACACTTTTACTAACATAACAGGAAATAAATTTTCAATTATGAAATTTAAAAACATCTTTATCAATATAATTATCAATCAAATTATTAATCCCATCATATGATAATTTATAAGTTATACAATGATATTATATTGATCAATACCTATATTATTTGAAAACACATCCATTATTTCCTTCCAAGAATTATTATCTCTACAATTGATATGAGGCAGTCTAAGAGGAATCACATTTTCAACCTCCTATCTTGTTATTAATGAAAACTGATCTTTCTATTAGACTGTTAAATATTTTTTATTTTTATTATACAAAATGTATTTGAAATATATGAATATATAATAAAAAGTGTTATGAATTTTATAAAATTAAAAATAATAACACTTAAAAGGGTTTTCTTTGATACCAATTATCTAGTATTAGGTAGAACTACTAATCAAAAATATTGGATGAGTATGAAATTAATTGTATAAGGATACATCTGTAGTGTATATTGATAATATTAGGTTGAGAGTGTAGATATTATATAGAGGGTAATATATATCTTAACTACAAGAAATAAATCTAATATATATATTTAATTTTTTCCTTACACTCTTCACACATTCACTGCTTTATTTATTTGTGATTAAATTATTGAATTATATTATCCATAAAATTACTCATGAAAATTTTACTTACTATAACTATTTTAAAACTAAAATTTCACCCCGCTATTCTCTTGTTATAATCCTGGTTGAGACCTGATGATTTTCTCTTAGTTTTAGTTCATAACAATCAAAATAGAAGGTCATATAGTTTACAATCATGTGATATAGATATGAATGATAGATATACGTTATTCAATCAGGTAACATAATTTATCGAAAGTAAATTAATGTGATGATGGTGTGGATAAAAAATTTAAAAAGGGGAACCATTTTATCAATAAAATGAAATCTGTGAAAGACATTAATGTGTGAAATAATGTTTCTAGAGACTTAAAAATTAAACTTCCACATCCAAAACATCAATTAGTGAAAGTCCAATCTGTGTTCATTTTTATGCCACTCAAAGGAGGTCTATAATAAATAAATCATCCAACCTTTTTTATATTCATGCCTATGAAGAGAGGAGAATTAATTTTTTTAGTTAATATGGGAGGTTGGGTTAATCCTCTCTTCCAACATCAGGACAATTACTTTTATCAGTAACAGTGAATTCAAGAAAATTAAGTAATTATAAATTAATACTCCTCCATCACTATTTTATTGGACTCTAAGATAGAAAATAAACCTATAACAAAATAAAAACCATGAATACATTCATTATTTGATCCCATGTCAAAATCATTAACCAAGTGACAAGAAATTTTTAAACATAGATAATCATGGTTAGATATCTGGTATTTTCTAATAATATTCCACAATAATTAAGCCCATTTTACATCTAAAAAGATGTTATCATTCCTCCCAACCTCATATGATAGTAATAGAGGTGATTGGAATCTAGGGATATTCCTCTCTGATGAAATTAAAGGTCAGAGTGAAGAGTATTTTTTAAAATATGAAAAAATTAGTTGAAAAATTTAAGTGATAAGTGCGAGTCCTAATGGATGAATTCCAAGTTATTTGAAGGCGTATTTATGTAACTAGTCTTGAGAGAGTATTTAATGTTGAAAATGTCTTACATTTCATTGAAATGTACACAATGGTATCTCTTATCAACTATATAGTTATTATCAACCACCATTTTTTTGTATCCTCATGGAATATTTCAATGAGTCTTAGGGGTTGGTATTCCTTACTGAATGTGATGTACAGATATGGGAAACCTAGAAAGTGAAGACAGTTACCCAAACAACATTCATTCAAAAACTATAGGTCTTATATACCATTAATCCTCCAAGTTTGTTCTATATCAGTCTGAAATGAGGTCTAAATACTACAATAGAGTGGGGAAGTTGTTGATATTGATTTTTTTGTAGCATCTATGATAATTCCATATTTGAGCCTATGAAAAATATTTCAAATCAAATATCTATAAATAAATATAAAATATGACTAAAATCTCCCATTAACCATTATTTCATCAAAGAATTTGACATAAATATTTTTTTCCTATTTATTTATTTCTTGTTTTCTCAAACCATCTTAGTGGGTTATATGTTCCGAGTGGGAATCCAAGAGAAAATTAGTGAAGATATGACCTTTGATTTTCTATATTGTTTTTGGGATCTTGATAGTAGAGATGGGTATAATGGTCATAGAAAAAATATTAGTCTTTAGCATCACAATTATTTCCCTGAATGAAAATAAACATATAATATATTTGAAGAACTACCCCGAAGTTTTTGAACTATGTAATCTAAATAGTAAATAGTTACTTTTATTGAGGATAGTGGATGCCCATGGTATTCTAGTGGAATTTTTTTGGGGAATACAATAAAATATTAAATTATGTTATATATATTTTCCATGAATTTAATGAAACTATAAAAGCCACTTTTATTTGAATTAAGGAATTTTATACTACATTTTTAATACTTGGATAGGAGATGCATAAGAGAATGGAAATAGATTATATTACAATTTTTAAAAATAACCATATAATATACATAAAATTAGATAAGAGACACCAAGTACCCAAAATTACATTCTATGTTTTAAACATCTCCATTAAACATTACCTTGTTGAGAAATTATATAAGGGTATCTTTTTAAGGGAAAAGTGACTAGGTGAAATCAGTTCCCCTTATATTATAAATCACATTAATTTGAAGAATACAAATATATTTCACATTATATAAATTGAGAACTAAGTGAAGGAATAATATTGGATGATAAAACTGCAAAACCCTTGAAAAAAACCATAGTTCCACATAATGCTAAGAATAAAACTTTACTCAATTGAAGATAACTATTTTTTATGTTTAATTTGATCTTTTTTTCTCTCAATCTACTTTTTTTATCAATGTTCATGATCATCTATTTTTCCAGTTTATTGGAATCCATAATTACTCTTTATTTAATCAATCTATGTTTTTATTCTAATAGAAGGTACTGATAGTAGAGATATATTAACTTATTATAAAAATTGGGAAAAATTTATATGGGTAGTTTCATATATAGATCAATTAAAAATAAATAAAATAGAGAGGGTGTAGACCTTATGAGTGAGGAGATGAGTGGTAGGGTTAAATTTTATGAGATGAGTCACATCATTGATGAATCCTTAGATATAATTAATGATATTTATTATAATAACATACTATGTTGAAATAAAGCACCAAGGATATTTTTATAGATAGGGACACTCACTAGATTTAGAATTTTTATATCCTTCCATATCTCGTAATTATTTAGAATACCCTTTATCATATATTTATCTATATTTTAGGTAGACTATAGGATATCCTAGAGTAAAACCTCCTCAATATCCTCCCCAAGGTAACCTTTCATATTAGTGGCGTTCCCATATATGATATGGGTGGATAAATGATCAAATTAAAAGGGATTAGTGATTGCAACTTTTAACTTAAATTATCCATACTATACTTAATGATTTAACATTCCCAATAACGTTCATTAACTTATAGATATATGGAATAATGTGATGTTTTTATCCACTTATTCCAACTACTATATTCTTGTGTTTTAAGAGGATAAGATTTCTTCATTCCTATGGTTAATCAATATATTTATATTCCTATTAAATAAACTTGAAAAATATCAGTACCCACATAGTATTGGAGTTTCCAATCCAATTATGAAAAATATTCTCCTTTGTCCCCATACAGTTAGGTATGAGCAAGTTTTTATTAGTCTACATAATGATATCATATTTCAAAAACATGGAATTCGATTGAATCACCACTCATGGTTATTTGTGGAAAGTCATATTATAGGATTCTTGAGAAATCAACAATAAATCAATTTATTTCATTAATAAATTTTATATTAATTCATCATTATATACTATGGTGGAACTGCATGATGTTATTAAAATGGGGGAATTATTTGAGAGGGTACAAGGAATAGGGGTGAAATTTATGTTAGTGATAATGTACTATCCATTTTGATTTAAGAGACATCTATCTAGGAATTATATATTGTTCTAGTTCCCTTAATTATTATTTTTCTTAGCGAAGTGGTCACTAGAATATCAATGATATAGGCTCAAATGTGATGAATTCCTAAAACAAATATACCTTTCCCCAACATGAAATTTGATGTAAACAATGTATATGAGAAAGGTAAGGTAATAACCATTGAATTTAAAGGTGATATGATGTAGAGGGGTGGTAAATAAGATAAATCTTAAAATATCTATACATATTATCCACATATGACTATTATATTGTTTTAAATGCTTGTAATTATTCATACAAGATTTTTTTAATAGAATTTAATGGTATTAGTATTTTTTATAGGTTATAGGTTTTCTAGGTGGGGTTCTTGAGAATGATTTATTAGTATTAGGGAAATATTCATGTTTCACTCGATCACTAAGACCCCAATTATTAAAATTTAAAATAAATAGCATATGTATTATATAGGTGAGGCCATAATGACCTTAAATGATTTATCACTCCTAGAATGAGGAATCTAGGTTGAATAGGTGTATAGCCTACACCTTGTGGAAACTATTTATAGTCTAGAATGTTATGTTTGAATTAATATATAATATCCCAATGACTGAGAATAGGTTTAATGTTCTCATACAAATAAAATAGTGGGTCATATGCATTTATTATAAAACCACATAAATCAAAGGGATTATTTTAGGGCCCAAGAAGATTTTTTGTAGGGTAATAGGTGGGAGAATTCATATTAAATAACTAATTATCAATAATAGGTATTGGAAGTTGTATTCCATATTCATCCACATAGGTGAAAATATTCCCTTGCTAGAAGTTTTATAGGAGAAAGAGTAATTAATAAAATATCATTAGGATAAACAATGACTAAGTCTGTAACCTTCTTACCTTCCTCTCTTAGATTTAGGATCCTAACAATGGCGGTATTTTCAATATCAATGACTGTTGAGGTTATAGGATCCAATGAATAATTAACCATAAGTTGAGGTTTGAGAGGGGATGGAACTAGCCTCCCATGGTTTTGACATAATGGGGAAGGGTCCATCATTATTAGTAGAGTAAAATCTCCAGGAGGATTTTTATTTCTTAAATTTCAAATAATATTACCTAGGAGGTAATAATTATTGTTGAATCCATTAATTTAATGGAACAAATGATTTTTATATATTAACATTAAGGAGATAACATGATAAAAATGAAATAGGGTAAGGGGGTATTTGATCCATTTCCATGAACATACATGCTACCATAACGTGTTTCAGGCTATTGGTTTGGACTATATACATAAGAAAAACACAAATGAGTCCTTGATTCCTTTCAATATGAAATGATTTTTGAAGGTGAGTATGAGGATAATAAAGATAACATAAATGAATTTTTATTTGATTCATAACTTTTATGGAATTCTATAATCTGATTGAAAGTATGAATATAAAGTGATTTCAAATATAATATTCCAATGACAATACTAATATAAAATCTTTATCTGGCCATAGATGGATACAAAAATGGGATCAACTGAGGAACACAATCACAATATGAATTTCTATCTTTTGAGAGGATGATATTGATGCTTTAGTGAATACTATATTGGACATATCCATGAAGAAATTTTCAATGAGAATGGTATAATAGGCTTATGAAGACACATCTAATTATTTTGAGGTTAATGAGAAAGCCGGTCTCCTATTTAACTCCTCCAGATACTTGAAGGAGATATGAATATATGGGAAGGATGAGAGGGGTGTATCTATAAAATCCATTATAGACTTTTTGAGTTCCCCCAAGAATAATATCAGAGGAAAAGGATCTATAATCAGCCCACTATGACCCTTAAATCAATGAGGATATGGTATATCTACCACCTCCAAAAGAAGAAAACTATAGTAAATATGAAAAATAAACATTTTTGGGTAGTAAATAAAATTGATAATTTTTTCTAGAATAGTTTAGAAAAATATATCTACTTCTTATATGATGGGATTGGTAATAAAAAATAGTCCCTTTTAAGTAGTTTATGGTCTTATATGATAAACAATACACCTTATTGTTTAAGTACATGAGGTAAATTCATTATGTCATGACGTTTTATTTTATAAGATATGGTCTGCGTGTTGTGTAGTTTATGGTCACATGATAATGAACAAATACCATATAATTTAAATTCATGAGATAAGGACCATTCAACCCAACATGAATTTTGATATAGTACCTATTAAGAAAATTCACATTGGATGAAGGTGTGATTTTCCCTCAGATCTATTACAATTATAACATATTCTTCATTATTGTAGATTTTAAATAATATGTAGTATACTTCACATTTTTTTTATAACATTAGATATTTCATTCTAGGGAGTATTGGTATCCTTAATGAAAACACAAAATCTACTCCAAATATTTACTAGAGGGAAATAGTCTTGTTGAACGTGTAATATAGTTTTATTAGACATAACATTTGTGAAATTATTGTAATATATACTTATCAAACTATTCTTATTCATAAAAATATATATATCTACACACATATTGAGGCGGTTTTTCTGAAAATTCTATCTATACTAAAGGGAACCAAACATTAATGGGAAATATTTCTTCTATCCCATACACTAGAAAATTCATATTTTTATTAATAAAAGTTTTAGTGGTGGTGTGATGAGACCAAAAATCAATGAGGAGGTTATCAAGACAAAAACATTTAACCTTATACACAATTTGTTTGAGGATATTTTATAACTTATTATGGAATAACTCCTTCTTTCCATTTGTATCCAGATTGAATTGGATTGAATGATTGGATTGGGTATTTTACTCTAAATAACATTTCCCTAATTTAGATAAAGATAAGTTGGTACCATTGTTAAATTTTTTATATTTAATAATATATTAGGTTATTGTGTTAGTATAAAAGATGTTTATCACATAATTCTTCCCACTATATTGTAAGGGTTTATTTATAACCCATTTGGTGAAGAAATCAGTAGAAACAAGGGTAAATGTGAATGAGTATTTAGCAGTTTATTAACCCTTGGTGTTTACAAATAGTGATAGTAAATACCTGAAGTTCATGGCTATTCCATGTGAATTCTATATAATAATCCATCTTAAATAAAGAGTTACATCCATGTATCTAGATATGTTAAAAGATAGTAGTTTTTAGTTGATGAAAGGAAATATTTTCATCATTAAATTGTTACTTAATAGTGAGGATCTCTCTTTATTTGATTCCTCAGAGAAGGATATCATCAAAGGAATATTTTTAGAGGCATTTTAACATATTTTAATCTATTCAAGAGGATATAATTTTTTTCATTGATAAAACTATTATTTTTTGTATTTCTCTTAGGAAGATCTCACATTGAAGGTATTCTACTCTAAGACACATCTAGATAGTTGTCAAAAAAATTGTTGAAGTTGGTCATCCATATAGAGATAATGTGTTATCTATTATAACTAAATATTCAATATAATTTTCAAAAAACTATTGATAGATTTATCTTTTCTTTTTCTCAAACAATTCCTTAATTTGAAATATGAGTTTGAAACAGATATAAGAGAAATTGACCCATCTATTTCCATGTGTAGTTTGGTAAATGTACCAAATCCTATACTATAATATAATTATATTTGTTGATTTGATTCATCACTATATCTGAATTACCTTTGATAATAAATCATAGTGATTGTATCTAAAATGCATCTTTATACCAGTCTTGTGGTATTGACATTCTAAAATTTTATCAGAAATGTTTTTTGAAAGTAAGAAAAAGTTGAGTAAGAGTGATTTTTTTGAAAAGTAAATACAATCCCCAAACTAACATGGACGATTATAAAGTATTCCATTATATTTCTGGAAAGAATTTGAGAAGCACCATAAAAATAAATTTCCCATGTCCTAGAGGTTTCATGGATGGAGAAATTCACCTTATCATGGACTTCCACATTCAAAAGAAATCCCCCCTAGAAAAGGGTGGTCCCTAGAAAGCCTTATAATTTCTTCCATTTGGTCATATTTTTAGAGAAATAATAGATATAAAATTTCTAACCAATATATAGCACATGTTCCTAATTTTGAAGCAATAAAGGATAAAAAAATATATATTTTAGTACCTTAATTTAGAAGATCAAGAAGATCAAATGATTCTATAGATATTATTATAACTTCGATACCAGAAATATTAGAGTGGTTTAACTGATTTATATCAGTGTATAGAATCTAAACTAGTAATTTCATTAGAATAATATAGTAATATATTTTCCATTTTTTATATTGTATATGGGTAAAAATGACACCAATTTTCCACTTTAAAACTACCATGTAGAGTACAATAGTGTTTCTTTTTATTGGAAGAATCAAGACCGGTGGGTCGACAAGATATTTCACGAGACTTTAAAAATAATTATGTAAATCATTACCCCACTAGTAGGTTTTTCCTTTATTCTTCAATGTAAATAAGTCTTATAACCAATGATTTTAAAGCATAAAAATTATGTTTGATAGTGTAAAGGATTCAAAACATTTAGCATATAAAATAATGTAACTACAAGATACATTATGATATATTTATTCATTAATAAATTTAATGCCATAAATTTTTTATAGTATATAAAACACCTAGGTTTTTTATGTTTTATAGTGTATTCAACGCGCAACATCGAGCATAAAAAAAACTTTTACATATATGAAAAATGAAACCTAGATATTAAATTTGAGGTTATGAATTGAATTAACTAATATATATATATATGACTCAATATAAATTATGTATAAATATATAGTAAATAATCAATCAATTTGTAGTAATTTTATTATATTCAATAAAAATATTGTTCCCTTAAAATGGTTTTTTTTCATTTTCATGAAAAATATTATAATCAACATTCAGAAACATTATCAAATGTAATTTATAAAATTAAAATATTTTTTTAATATGAATATCAAATTTTACATTGGGATAAATTATGTAATTTTTCTGAAAATATATATTTTTTACAATAAATAGCAATAAACAATGATTTTTGAAGAAATTCCATTTATTTTAAATAAATTCAGAAACAAACAAGTCCAATTATGTTTTTAATATTAAATAATTATAAATAAGTATAATTTATTTATATTTAACAAGCTTAATTTATATTGAAAACATGGACATTAATCTGGGATAATATGCATAAAACATGATAAGTGGTGTCAAAATTATGTGAAAACATGTAAAACGTGTGTTTAGGAAACATTAGAAATAAGCAACTTTAGTGTCGTTTAAGGGGAAATGTTAATGATTATTTTAAATGAAAAAGGAATATTTGTTTTCATAAAACCAGAAATGAACCAATATATTTTTTCATGATAAAATTATTGATTTTATAAAAGTAATGGTGGCTTAAAAAATATTATGGATAACACTTGAAAATGGGTAAGAAATCAGGAATTTCCCATTAATTGGGCTCTCTTATCGGGAATAATTGTGAAGTGAACTTTCTAAAACATATATTTTTCCATAAAAAGAATAAAATGATATGGATAAATATTTTTTGAAAATATATACAGAATTTGGAAGAATTATATAAAAATAAATAATAATTACATTGGGGTAACAATAGAGATAGTGTAACTCGAAGAAAAAAGTGGAGAATAAAAGGAATCCCCAACCTTATGTCTCAAATAGTTCTACACATGTACTTAATGTCTTGAATAATCAAATTAGATTAATTAATTAATAATTTTAGAACCTATTATATTTGTATTTGAATTGTTTAATTTTATTTAGTTTATTTATGGCCTTTTTGATGGTTTATAGTGTTCAATTTCATCATTCAGAAGTGTTCATTTTCTTAGTTTTCATGATCAGTTAACTTGTTGAAGAGTATAGAAGTTCAGGTAAATTAGGAATAGATATAAAGACTTTAAGTTATCTGTTATTAATTAATATACAGATGATTAAATTTCTATATAATTATTTTGGATATTTTTTGTGAGGATGAATCCATAGATAAGATGTTAGTAATAATCATTTGGTTTATTTTGGGTGATTTTCGCTCACAACAAACTTGTTCTATTTTATTATTTAATATTTTTTGTATATGTTAGTTACAAAACATAAAGGTTAAAAAAATTTAAAATATTTTTTAACCATTATGCTGGTTTTAAGACTATAAATTATGTTGATAAAGGAAAATTAAAATTTTTCATCCTTGAATGCGATAAATCAACACGTCACGAATAACATTTTCATTTTCATTATAAAACAAAGATGATAAGAGAATTGATGGTGGATTCTACATTAACATAATAAAATTATAGTATATATAAGATATTTTAGTTATCATTATTGTTTTGATAGAGGATATACGGATATAATGATAAAATAAAGGAAATTGAAAATAAATTAAAAAGAAACAGAAAGAGTGTTTTTCCTCTTCAATTTCTCCTCCCTGAGAACCTCCTTAGGGAAATAATTTATTATATTTTGATGAGAACGAAGGATCATGGAAATGTAAGGGGTATTTATAAGAGTATTTGATAGAAATTTGATATGTTTCTAAAATTTAAATGTGTGAGGAGAAGAGGTTGTCAGGGCTGATATTTATAGTGGAGGAGAGGGTTGTTTTCTCATTATTCAATTCATTAGTTTATTATTTTGTCTCAAGAATATGAATAGTTTGAGAATTGAAAATAAATATATAAAAATAATGAATTAAGGTACATGATTATGGGATTAAAACATTTATACATCACCTATGACTCAATAATTCAAGAATCTAGTTTATATCATAAATTATTGTATTTTATTATTCACTAAAAATTCAACAATTTTAAAAAAACACAAAAAATCCTCCTAAAAATTATTTAATGAGTAGAATTGAAAAATGAACAATATTTTATGAGTATAAGTATCTATATATTAGAAACATTATTTTTAATTAAAATCACCATTTACTTGGAATATAACAACTTGAAAATTATAATTGATTTTATAACACTTTCAAAAATTAATTAAGGTATCATAAAATTATTTTATAATCAAAAGAAAAAAACATTAATTTATGAATAATTTTTTAGAAAATATTTTTTTAAAATTATTAATATATTTATATAATTTTAAATAAATATTTAGGAATTAAAAAAATACCAACACCTAATAACTCATTTTTAAAACATTTTTTACTTATAAAATGAAAGAAATACATCATATTTGAATTCATAAGATTCCAAAATTTTATTTATACTTTTACAGGTGAGGTTATTATTATATCAGACAAATTTATATTCCCAAGGGTCATATTACTATTCAAAATTAAAATTTACTATTTCGTTAGTATAGGTTCCTTAACATCTAAAAATAAATCATGTTTCACTCATTATTCATTTATAAATTTTTATTATGTTCTTAATGTTAGTTTATGTGATTATAATATCTAAAATAATTATAAAAAGGGAAATTTCCATTGATAAAATTTTAGGTTGTTACATGGTGTATGTACATCCCCTTTTAATATGTTATATCATGAATATATTTCCCTTAATAATATTTAATGAATTTAATTTACCACCTTCATAGAAACTTAGTTTTTTAAATATTAATTTATATTTTTTAAAGGTTATTTTCAAATAGAAGTATTTCCAAAATATTTTTTAAACTTTTAGATTTAAAAATTTCAAAGTGAAAATGATATTTTCCATAAGAGAGGTTTTAATAAACTTTTATGTTATTTTTATTCATCAAATACATCAACCTTTTATCTTACTTAGGATCCCCTAGGTATATGCAATATTTATATATTATTTATTATTTATTTGGATATTTTATGATCATTTTGACTAAAAATGTAAAATTTTATTACCATTCACTATATTAATCTAGATGGTTTATGATTATGAATATTTTATAGGGTAATGTATTACCATTTCATAAGTTATATTTTCAATATGAATTTTTATGTTGATTATGTTTCACCCATTTCATATGGGGAATGCATTGAAATTATTAAGTGATGGGTGGGGTTGGTTAGAGATATCCCCTCTATTTATTGACAGGTCACATGAGAAAAATCAGTTGGCCAAATTAAATGGGTTTTTACCCATAGTCTTGAAATGTCTTGTGAAAGGTGTCGACAGTATGTTTTAAATGTCTAGAATTTTTCCTTCCCTCATTATGAGATCAGTTATTAATGTACATGTGATTATTAGATTAGTTAGAATATATATAGATAAGTTTCAAAACCATTTGATTATATATATGGATTTATTTGACCCTCATTTATTATTGTAAAATTATTCCCAATTTATTGATTAAAAGAAAAAAATAAGTTATTTTTCTTGATATATTAAATATTATTATTTACTCTTAATATAAGTATTTGTACGATTATAATTACTGAGAATATGATCTCTCTATTTTTTTATATTTCATTTTTTGAGGACACCATGAATTATTTTGGGATTGATATATAGAGATATACTAATAAGAAATACAGATTTCTCTAATAAAAAACATTTTGTAAACTATGATTTCAATTGTATTAATAATTTCATGTACGAAACTATGTTACCAATACAACTAAACTATTTATTACTTTGGGATGTGATTCTTTGTATCTTATTCCAATTTAAAATAATAACCACCCACTTTGGACTACTAGGGTTAAGGTCTTTAAAATTTTTATTAGAGGTAGTTTTATTAGAAACCATGGGAACTATATTTAATAACAAATAGATTAGATAACATAAGATTAAGAATTACCTTAAGGATGATCATATAATAACATTCTAATGTTTAGTAATTGAAGAGATTATATGGTTTTTAGTAATGATACATCCCTATCTGGATAATTAATATGGACATAGTTCTTTAATAAACATACCTAGGGTAATAACTATGAAAAAGGAATATCATGCATGACTCATTAATTACATGTTACACGACAAAGGGCCTCACTACACACCTTGTTTTACACTCCTAGGTTATATGCTTGGGTTAATACATATTTTCTTTACAAACCAATATAAAGAATTCTTAAATATTTTTATGATTTAGAAATTTTCTGAAAGAAACTATTTTTATGAATCTGATATTATCTATGCATACTTTTTTCAATTTATATTAAGTGTTTTACTAGTTTTTACATTATACTTTATGTTTTATAATGTTATGATCTAATATAGTGTATTTAATTATTTAGAACTGGTTTTTAGTTAAAGGAATTGGAACTTTATTAATAAACATACTCCAAGTAGGGATTTAACTCCTAGGAAAGATAATAAAGATGGAACCAGATCTATGAATTGAATGGGTAAAATTATAATAATATTAGGGTATATGACTTGGGTTATGATTAATAACCTTTCCCATATAGATTACTGTTATTGGGAAAGCATTTTCCTCACAAATAATGAGTATATATGGATATAAAATTCCTGAGTCTAACAAAAAAAGAAGACGAACATGTTTCTAAGTATCAAGACAAACTCATAATGTTATAAAAGAATTTTAAAAATTACTTACATAATCCAAAGGGTAATATTGAATATTTCTTTTATGGGTTTAATCCAATCTATCAAAGTGAACTAGTCTCCCAAATATTCTCATCATACAAGAACATATTATCATGTGCTATCAATATTTATGAAAAACTATCTAGGTATTCTAGATTTCAATGGAAGCAAGGGGAGAATAATATGGAAGAGAAAATTGTGGATAAAGTTGAAAAGGTAAATGAGGATTTTCCTCCATGTGATAATGGTGGAAATAAAAACCTTTGCACTTTCTTAAAGGGAATGGGTGTTTTCAACATGTGTGTGGGGAAATTCCACTAAAATTTTGATTTTATGGAAAATAAAGAAGTTTGTAACATTCAATTATTCAACAAAGAGGATATGGGGAACTATGAAAATGAATTCTATAAGCATAAAGGGGATATGAGTCAGAAGACTCGATGAGATCAAGGACAATCATATACAATTAATATGAACAAGGTGGAATTATGAATGTTATTTTGTATTTAGATTCAATAATTATGTTTTATAACTATTTTAACAATTATATTTTTGTTATAAGAATAATGAAATGTATAAGGATTGTACAACAATATTATTTTGTTAAGGATTTGGAAGCATATGTTGAATAGTACTAAGAACATAAATTTTGTTTAAAGTTGATATTTTTGAAAAACACAAGATTGAGGGAAGACAAAAATAAAAATTCTATTTATGTTGAGATAATAACGATATTGATATATTTATGAAGTAGTGTTGGTGACTTATAAATTGGTTGGTGATTTTATTATTTATGTTATCTATACTGAAGTTTACTACATGTTTGGATTTATGGAATATATTTGACAACTTGAGATTTTATATTTATAATAATATGTGATTTTAATATGGTTTTATGGTAATCAAAATATTCACATATTTTTTATTTGAAATTAAGAGATATAATATGTTTTATAGGGAATATAATGTTGATTTACTGGCCTTTTTTAAATTTTTGGACAATTAATTATGTTAGACATATTTTGGAGAAGTATTAAGGTTAAATATTTATGAAATGTATTAGTTTTAACTTTGGGAGTTACTACTAAGGCTATGTAAATTAATATATTATTGGATAACATATTCTAACCATTTTGGTATTGAATTATATCTATAGATAGGAGGAACGAATTTTCAATATTTTATGGATGGGATGATCCATTAAAAGTATATTATTATGATTCATGCATAAAAAACTAATTTTAGGTATTCATTTCCTACAGTAAGACATGATGTGTACATTGATAAAATTACAACCAAAATATGAAATTATACTTTTCATGTAATTATATATATTTTAAATTCATAGTCTATATAGTAAATTAATTTCTCAACTCTAGGAAAAGTATCTTGAAATAAAAAAATTGTCCTAGTACCTTTATTTTGGATGAATATATGATCCTTTAACTAATCACATATTTATGGATTTTTTTCATTAAATTTTCTAGGTAATTCACTTTATTTTGATCAATTATCTCTATTACTCTCTATAATTATTTACAATTTTCTTCCATGTTGATATTTTCATTTCCCACCAAATGTTTTCCTACTAGATAACATAGTATGTGTTATTACAATTATTTTTGTATTTATATATATCTATTAACAAGAAGAAGTTTCATTATCCTTTTTATGATAATGGTTTTTTAATGATGGTATTTTTAAATTTCAAAACATTCATTATTGAGAAAAACATTAAATAGCATAGATTCAATTTATTGAAGGTGGGTAGAATGTGACACATTGAAATTTTAAAAGTGGGACCTCATGTTCAATATAATATATGAAACCTAGAAATGATTTTAAACATTAATTTATCACCCTATTATTTTAAAATAAATTTCATTTTAAATAAATTCAATATCTTTAATTTCATACAGAACACACAACCCCATGTTTTTATAAACCTTAAAATAGAATACTGTAATAATCTAGATATTAAATTAGTGGGTATGAATAGGACTAACTAAATTATTAAAATTTCATCATTTAAACATGCTTAAAATAAATTTAATGTATATCTATAGAATAAAAATAAAATAAAAACCATTTGAATGAAAGTGAAGTGTTTTCTAAAAAACTATATTTTTATAAAAGGTTGTTTAGTCACACTTTGTGAACATAATTTAATTTTTTTTACCACTTTTAGAAAATTTATTTTAAAAATGATCTTAATTTTTTAAATCTTCATATAAAAATTTACTTAGGTTGAAATTTTCATATTTTTCAATAAATATTAATTTTTCAGTGAAGACTAAAAAATACTGATTTTGGTAAAACTATAGATAAATTAAGTAATTTAAGTGTCCCATTATTATTTAAATTTTATTTAATGTAACATAAGTATTATTTATTTATATTTAATATAATTAATTAAATTTTAATCACCTTTATACTAGATTATTTTATAACCTATTTTTGGGTTTAAATACACATTAAAAAACAATTTTAAAGTGCATAATGATTCCCCATTTTCCTTAATAAAAATAAACCCTAATGAGTAATTATTAATATTAAATGTATTGATTATAATTTTAATTTTGAATTTTAAATTAATTTAATTATGATTTATATTCACACTGTTAATATTATATCATCTTTTCCCTCAAAAATATATTTCTCAAAAACCGCTTTTTCTTTAAATATGTAAGATTAATTTTAAATTATATTCTTTAAATTATTAGAATTGAATTTGGAAAAATAGATTCAGGATTTTTAATAAGAATAATTAATTTTATATATTAATTTGAACATAATTTTTTTCCATCATTAATAGTAAAACAATAGTAATTAATTAGCATGGTCAAGGTAAAAATACGTTTACTGAGAGGTTAAACTAAAATGATAAGGGTTAAAATGACCTATAAAATTGTCCAATACCAATTTTATGGAAATATTTATACCTTTTATCACTTAATTTTCAATACTGTCCTATTTTTTAGTCTTTTACATGATAAAATTGTGCGTATCACATTTTTATTTTAAAACATTCAAGGTTGGTCCTCTACCCCGCTTATAAAAGGATATCCCATTTATTATCCTATTCACATATAAAAACCATTTGGTTTATAAAATACCAAAAACAATATATTCCTTACTTATCTAAAAACATATTATATTCCTTATTTTTATTTGTAAGACCTCATATAAAGGCTTTATATATAAACCTAAAGAGGCTCTCTGAATAAGAGGTAAAATTATTAAATATGAATATCTATTTTATTTATTCTTCCATATCATTAAAATCATATTAAAATATACTAATATAATAAAATAGTTTCAATTATATATTTATATGTTATTATTTTAATTTAATAATACGATTCCTTCTCCACTTCCATCAAATGGGAAACAAAATCATCGATCGTGTGTACGACATACTTCCTCCTCGCAGCCCAATGTAATTTTTTTTCCATCACCACCTATAAAGGATGGATATAATGATGGATTTAATTTATTTATTAGTTATTTATGAAATAATTATTATTATTGAATTATTATATACATATACATTCTTACTTTCTATTTTGTTGTGGATATGATAACGACACTCGTGTGTACAACGGACTACCACCTCATTATGCGATGTGATTTTTTTCGTATATGATTAACATGGAAGGTATTAAGGATAAATATAATTAATATGTGTGAAATTTAAGGCTAAAAATACTTATTTATATATAATATCACAAATAACATCCAACATTCCCATCCTTTATAAAATAATAATATATCTTATTTGTACGTGTGGACTATCGCCTCCAAGTAACGATGTGAAATGATTTTCATTTTATTTTTACATGGATGGAAATAAGTATTTATTTTATTAATATAAATTTTATATATGATGAAATAGTTAATTTTAACTATAAATTAACACTTATTTTACTTTCATTCTATCCTTTAATAAAAATGGAAACCGTTTTCATGAATACGTATGGTCTGTCATCTCCATAAACTATGTAGTCCATTTTCAAAATCTATCTTTTATATATTAATATAAATACATATATAATGAATATATATTATAATTATATCATGGTTAAATGTTTTGATATGATTTGACCATGATAAATATAAATGGCATTAAATTTCCAAACCAAAACACACATGAAAAACAAAGCAATTAACACCTGAAACTGTGATTTCAACAAAGAATTGTTAATAAACGGGTTTTAAAAGACTATAATTAAATCATATATGGTTTTATATAAATTATTATGGTTATATAATATATTTATACTAAAAATATATTTTTCATACAATATGTTTTGCAACATACAATGAAATTAAAACCCGAGGTAAGGGTTTTTCTTCTAACTTTTACTTTTGTGATACATATAACAGATTCACCACATATTCCTTATAGTGGTGTATATACTAACCCTTTTTATATTTTATATCATCAATATATTTCTCATAATTTTGTATAATGCTTCACTTTATGTTACTCCTTTCATGGGTCTTATGATTTAAAAGTTTCCAATGTGGTGAGAGAATAATTTTTGAATTATATTTTAATCGGGACTCTTTATAAATGAATTTCCAATGAAAAACATTATTTGATAATTTTATAATAAGGAAATTTAATTTTATTATCATCTTTTTATTAATTAATTTTTCAATTAACATTACCATATTCCTCAATTTGATACCAAAAAAGAGAGAGAAAAATGTTTTTAATAAAATCTGATTTAATTTCTCCTTTTAGTTGAAAAAAAATTTCATCCAAAACCAGGTTTTATAAAAATGATTCAAAATTTTTCTATAAATTCCCAAAATGATTTAATGAATAAATTTGTATCAATGTATTAATATTTAAAAAAAATTAAGTTATATAAATTTATTTATCCAAATAAGTCTAGTTTAGATTTAACTAAAAATTTGAAAGGACTAATTGTATTAATGTGTATAGAATAGAACATAATTTCCCACCATTATATCCAAAAAATATTTTAAATCTTGATTTATAAGTTTAAAAAGAAATTTTCAAATTATTTTGTGATATTTTTGTTTTTAAAATATTTTTAAAGTGAAAATTTTTATTTTCTTCCAGAATTATTTTAGTAACATTTTTATGGTATTTATATTCATCAATGACATCAAGCCTTTATTTTAATTATGATCTACATCAGATATGTTGTATTTACATCATCCTTTCTAATTATTTATTTTTTATCATATTTTTAATTGAGTGTATATAATTTTATTACTATTCACCATAATACTTTTGATGGATTTCTATTATGTTTATTTGAGTAGGGTAATTATTATAATTTTGTATATCAAATTTTTATTATGAATGTTTATTTCTATTATGTTTTAGCCAATTAATATGAGGATTGTATTAGAATTATTATGTGATGGGTGATCCTTGTTAAATATATCCCCTCAATTCATCGACAGGTCTCATGAGACAATTAAATTTTCCAAATTAATTGGGTTTTACCTATAGTTTTAAATAGTCTTGTCAAAGGTATTGACAATATGTTTCAGATGTTCTAAATTTTTTAATTCCCTCATTATGAGACTAGTTATTTATTTACATTATATTATTCACTTATTTAGAATATTCATAGATACGTTTTAAGATCATGTGATTATATATATGTCTTTATTTGATCATTATTTATTCATTCCATATTATTCTCAAGTTATTATTTAAAGGGGTTGTGTTTCAGTTATTTAATTCTCTATATTTTTCATTAGTATATAATCAAGATATCATCCAATATATGTTCAACCTTAATGAGAATATGAGAACACCATTTTATTATGTTTTATTTGTTCTAAGACATATGGAAGATTTTTATGATTGATGTATAGTAACATACTAAGGGGGAATATGGAGTTTTCAAAGAAAAAACCTTGTGTATTTTATTTTTTCAATTGTAATGTGGATATCATGTATGTACCTAGTTTTCCATGACTAATAAACTATTTGGTACTTCAAAATGTGATTCCTTGTATCTTATGCCAATATAATAAAGTAAAAATTGTCTATTGAATACTAGGTTTGGGGTATTTACATTTAATGCCTCAATTTTTTCTAAATCTCAAAAAACACAAAAAACAGGTCATAACACAATTTATAAAGAAAAGTGTAACTACATTGATATTAATTAAATAGTCCCCAATTAAAGATATTACACTAGATTCAATGAGATAATTATAAATCGAGGAATGTATTTTGTCTTTAATTTTTTTATAAACTCCTATTAATTCATTTATTCTGTTTACTTTGAATTGTTATTCACCAATTAAAAATAATAATAATAAAATTTAATAATAAATATATTATCATTTATAAGGTTCAATGGTCCAATATGAATAGATATATCTTTTTCATGACGTTTATAAACCCATAACCATGTAATTCACTAGGAAAATCTAGTGAATAAAGAAAATTATTGTTTGATCTTTCACTTTTTATAATGAAGAATCTTGACTTTTTCAAGAACTCTCACACCTATAATAAATCACTAAGAAGTAAATCACTATAGATAATCCTCTTAAATCAATTATATTCAATAAAAATAATTTATTTTAATGAGTTCACACATCAATAATCTTGAAATTTGAAAAATATTGTTTTTAGATGAAAAATCATAATGTCATATTATGAATATTTTTTCAAAATTAACGAAAACATCATCCTTATTTAAAAATTTAATCACCAACATTAATATAAAATTATCATCATTCATGTATTAATGAATTAATATTCCTACATAAATAATATTCTCCTCCCTTACCTCTTCCATTTATTATGTTGAGTTACTCCTCTCATAGTCCCTTTCATGGTATAAGGAACACTTCTTTAACTTCCTCCTAGAAATTCAATAAATTTTTTAAATATAAATATACTTTTAAAATATCACAACATAATTCCTTCCATTTTAGTGTAATTTAAATGGATATAAAATATTTAAAACAAACTACTCTAAAATCCCAAATACATTTTAAATTCATTACACTATAATATTTTCCAATACTGTATAATTAAATCTTCTCCTCTATCATGACTTTTAAATAATATCCAAACCAATCCCCCTCATGTTTTAATGGCCTGAAAGTTTTGACATAAAATCATAGACTCAAACCATGAAACAATGTTCTTGTGATAATATTTAACATGAACTAATTTAAATCATGGTTTATGATTTTGATATGAAACATTTATTTTTATTATTATGCAAATAATCTTCAACACTAAACATAAATAATGGTTTAGTAAATACATATTATGGAATGATATTTAGTTTTTCAATTTCTATCTAAACTAATAAAAAAATTGTGGCATGATAAATATAACCATAATATGATCTCATTTTCAATGCCACCCACACCCCCCCCCAACAAAACCATTATCAAAACATTAACTTAGTACCAAAATTATATAGGAAATATCCAACTAATTTATCAAAAAAATATGACCATTTTGATAATTATTTTATTTGAAAATAAATATCTCCACAATTGGACACCTTGTATACAAGTAAAACCAATCTTATGTGAATAAATTATTTCATCCTTCTAATTAAATATTATTTAAACATGATGAGACATATTTATTTCCATTTTACATGGTATTTTAATCTTTATTTTCCATTAATAAGATAAGGTTTTATCAATGTAGTGTTTTGGATAAAAGATATTGTGTTATATATGAATAGGTGAATTAAATAAGAAAAGTGGAATTAATTTTATATTAGAATGATATAATTAGGGAGTTTCATTCATAGTATTGAGATGGTTAATACTAAAATAGGGAATAAGTTATATCTGTATGCCCCCATTAAATTGGGAATAAGTGGTTTGAAGTAGTGGTATAATAAAACGATCACTTATATAGACAAGGTTAGAAACATGGTTATATCACTTTCATTTAATCTTGATGGATATATATCTGTTAATATATAAATAATATATTATTACACCATGTTAGTTGGATTCATCCCGTAAAAAAATGGGGTGGGTAAACCCTATTTTGGTATTAAAATTAATTCAATAGGTTGTGAGAATTGGGAGTTTACCCATACATTTATGTTAAATCATTAATACTATATAATATTGGTGTAAAAGCAAGTCACCTTTTTTACACTTTAGAGTAGCCCCACTTTTGGGTGAACTAATAAAAATATTCATGTACTATATTTATATATATTATTTTTTAAGTGAGTATTATTACATATGATCAAAAGAGAGTAATAAATTTATGAATGGGATTATCTGATGACCTTTAAAACTATGAGTTAAAGATAAAAATTAATAGTGATGGGTTAAATTTAAAAATATGTTATAACTTAACAAGAATCTCACAACCTAATTCACCCCCTATTAGATCATCCTTATAAGTAAGTCCATCCCAAAAACCAAACTAATACTAAATAATTTAAGTGTTTAAAAACAAATAAAATAATGAAAAAAAATATCATTTTTATATCAAATTACATACCTTTCCATAAGGATTAAAATAATCCTAATGAAACATAAACTTTATCAATGGTTTTAGTCAATATGATTCATCAATTAATCCTATGTAACATTTCCTTAACAATACCAGTTTATTTTAGATATTCCATCAATATATAATATGTAACCACAACTAATTTATAAACCAAATGTAGAGAAATAAATGTAAATACATATAGAAAAATCATAACAGCCATGTCCATATAGTCATACTCCATTTTGACCTCAATATTTTTAGAAATATTTCTTTTTAAAACTCTCTATAATAATAAACATACAACAGTTAAAAAACCTTCCATTTCACCAATGATTAATTAATCAACTTAATCGTGCATGCATCATTAATTAACTAATATTCATCCTTAATAGTAAAATTATAGTGCATTCCTCCCATGTTTATCACCAAATCTTCTTGGAAATAAAAAGTTTCTTTAAATAAATATTTTAAATATTAATTATGTAATGAAAATCTATAAAACTTCTTATGATAAAAATAAGGTAATTTTTATAAAACAATATACTTAAAAATTTTCAAAAAAATAAATTTTTTTCATATACCTTATGTGTTGGTATTGGAAATTTTATGTCACCTCATCAACAATATTCCATAGCATGATCAACACTATCCAATACTGGAATTTTTTTTATGAAATTCATTTTTTATTTATAAAATAAAAAATAAAAAGTGAGATTCTGAATAACCAAGTGGAAATTTAGACAATTGTTAATGGATATATCATATGAGATCTATAATGGAAATACACCTAAATAATAAATGTTGGAATTTACACTGAATCTCAATTGTGGAAGTTAAACTAGAAAATGGTGATTGTTTTAAATTATGTTCAATGTTGAAAATTTACTTGAAATAAAAATATAATCCAATATGGAATGAAGGTTGGAACAGAAATTCCTCTAGAAATCACCAATAGTATTTTTAATAGAATGTTGAGATATGTGGATCTTAATGTGGTCTAGTCTAGACTATACATTGATCCCCCAATTTCTCCATCTGACCTTATCACTAAGGGAAAAGGGGATTGTATTTGGCTGCTCAACCATTCCAAGAAGGATAGGGTTTTGGGGGGGTCAAAGTACCTTGGAAAAAAATTATAGTAAACAAATATGGGCTAAAAGTGGAGCATATAATTGCTTATAGAAATTTCATGTGATGTTCACATAGAATTTGAAGATTGAAATTTTAGTATTCCCATAGGATCCATTCATATTTTTAGAAATAAATTTCCACATGGGGTATACAAGGATATGTGGAAGTAGATATCTGCATTGATGTACATATAGAGTTAAAAATTTATTTAACATGGAAAACTATATATACATTTATTTTTAATACATAATACTTTTCTAATCATTAAATATTAACATGGTCACTAAAATGGTGTGTGTGTTCCTTTTTCTAAAAATTATTGTAACTTTTTCAAGAAATAGTTAATTTTTTCTACACTCTATGGACATAGGGTATCCAACCCAAACCATTTAAATTTCTATGTTTTTTTATTTTCGATAACATAATTTATTCAACATTTAAAATAATATCAAAAGTTCCACTAAAATAATATTCTATAATTTCGACAATAAATCAAAAATCTATAATCCATTGAAAATAAAAATTAGAAATTCCATTTAAAATAAAAAATGTATTTCCACTGAAATCATTACAAGATGTTTAGTTTAAATTAATAAGTGAATAAAATAGGGAGTAACTTTCCATACAATTTTATAACTCATAAGTAAAAGATATAACAAAACTAACCCCTGAATGTTATATTGAAACCCACCAATGTAATTTCCACTAGAAATCACTAGTGCAAGTTTTATTAGAAAGCATCGCTTTCCAATGTAACTCACCAGTGACTAAAAGTCACTAAAGTTTAATATTCACTAAAGCTCATATCACGATCAATGAAATGAGTTATATATGTTTTGTGATATTGAACACTTATAAAGATATGTTTAAATTACAAGATGTCATATTTATGGGTGATGTCATATTTTATTTCTATATAAACTATCATTTTTTCAATTTACACATCCTGTGGTGATATACTTATTAAATTCAAGATTATATTTTATCATAAAAGTGTTTAAATATTGTTTAGGATAAATTAATATTAAATTCTAAAATATATAATGTATATTGCAGCATCATCTGGGTGATTCGGAAATGGTTTAAGTCCATGTGTTTCCTTAATTAATGAACAATGTCAGTAAAAGAAACTACATGGATTCATTGTGATATATAATATTAAGTTTTAATGGAAAAATATATCTATATATTCTTACTTCCTATAATGTGTATGATTTATTAGAATACTGTAGAAGGAAAATAATATTCATCTAAAGTTTCTTTGAGATTTCATAAATAATTGATCAAATTTGGAGGCAATAATCTATTTTTTTCTAATTGATCATCATCATATTTATGAGTTCAGAATCATTGGATAAAAGTTATTTTATATATTTATGTAATCTATGTTTTAATTAATCATTATATATAATGATTTTAGTAATTGGATTGTTATATATATACCTTTTTATCTCATTAATACTTATTTGTAGTATTAGATAAACATTCCATAAAATATTGAATTTTATTTCAAATTATAATTTTTTGAAATAGTTTGAAGAAAAAATGATATCATTGGAAATGATATACTAATATCATTATCCATGATATGATGTAGAAAATATTGTTTCTTATCACTATATCATGAAGATAAATATGAAATACCACTACATGGGATATTATGAGGTTTTATATTATAAAAAATAGAATCATGTCACTAAATAAATATCAATATATCACTGTTAGTGAAACAATTAAAAATATTTTGTTTTAGAATATTATTAGTAGTGAGATAGATATTTTTTCAACATTAAATTAAACAATGGACAGTGATATGGTATAAGAACATCATAATAATGGTAATCACATATATCATAGGATGTGATATATAACTTCATTATATGTGATATACAATAGTGAAATTAAATATATATATATATATATATTATGATCATGATATAAGATTAGCCAATATTAATGGTAGTGATATCATGATATTAAAATCTATGATATATGTGTGTTTTTCATTTTTTAGTTAAATAAATAATTTATAAAGTGTTTATAAATTATACAATTAGGCATATATAAAATTTTATATTAGTATTTATCAAAATTTAATAACATTTGTAATATGAAATTCTCATATTAGTTCATTATTTTAGAAATTTATTTAGACTATACCAGAAATATTTTTTGGGGATTAAATCAAGGTCAAAATAAATTTAAAATATATGATGTTTAAAGAATTAAATTTTTTATATTATTAATATGAAATGTTCAAATAATGTATATTTTCTAATGAATATTTAAATTATTCATTAATTTATTTAATATTATATTTAAATATTCATGTATATGAATATATTTTATTATGAATATTTGTATTGTTTAATTTAAAGTGTTAGATTTCCTCTGATAAATATTATGTCTTTCATTTAATAATATTCATTATTTGAATAATATAATATTTAATTTAAAGTGAAACAAAATTATTGATGTGTTTCTTATAATTAAAATTAGGGACTTATTATAATTATTTATATACTTGGATTTAATGTTATATTAAAATTAAGATCTCTATTGATAAATTATTTTTGTATTATTAGTATTTGAGTTAAAAATTCCAATATATTGGGAACTTAGGCTCTGATATAGAAAGGTGAGAGTTGTTACATGTTGAACCATACATGTTCTCAAGTAAGATTTTGGTATCATGTGATTTTAATCTCTTACATGGAGAATTTTTTTTATACCTTATGCTTGGGAAACATATGGATTTATATTAAATATTATAGTTAACATTTTCATTATAAATACATAACAAAAAACAATAGTTGTATAAAAATTATGCATTGGTATGATTAAAACTTGTTTACTTTATTAAACATTTAATTTGTATAAATTAAATCTCTAAAAATATTCATGCATATATGGAGTACATGAGATTAAAATAGGATAGTTGTTACCTTTAAAACCCTAAATATAAAAATATGTAAGATACATTTCAAAGTGATCAATAATCAAGACCCTAATCATCCAAATAAGTGGGTTTCTCTAAATTTGATTACTCATGGATTATATTTTGTTATATGAGTATAATATGGGTAATCTTAACCCTGATGTATTTATATTTGACATAAAATTTGAAATGTTCTTGGCTGGTTAACCATAATTATTTGGTTCCTATAGGGAAAAATCTAGGACGATTTATTTGATGAATTTTAAATGTTGTTGCGTACTCAACTAATCAAAATACAAATATGATATAATTGATAAGGTAATTAACATAAATAACTATTTGTTTAGAAAAAATCCAAAATTGAACTCAGAACATATTAAAATTTAGCTATTAACGGACTAATATATATTGTGTTAGGGGTCAACATTTTAGTGGCTTATTCAATTAAAATCATTATTAAATGTATTTTTAAAACCTAAAAATTATGTTTTGTTAAGGGGAACACCCTTATAGTGGAGAAACTATATATTCATTAGGGTTTGGAAATACTGAAGGCATATGAAATCATATTGAAATTTTTATAATTTGATTTTAAACTTATTATTGGTTTATGAAAACCCTGGATTCTCTATATTGAAATGTGGTATACATCATCAGAATATATAAGTTATTTATTAGCTCTCACACTATTTTTCATCATACTTTCCATGAATGGAAAATGGTTGTAGGCTCATTGGACCCTTATGGTGTCCATGAGAAAGGGGTTACAATCCTTATTTATCTTGTTTCACTTCCAAGATAAAGTAAAATATTGGTTTTGGGTGATGTTTGAGGGATTTAACACACCATACCAATATGAACTTCTTCTTATCTCCCTGTTTTGTTCAAGTATTTTTAATAAAATTTAAATCTATAGAGAATATAATTTTAAAAAATGATACCCATACAATATATATTTTATGATATATATTAAAATTACCTTACAACCATACTTTTTCTAGATCCATTCTACATCATTTTTATTACCATTGTATTGGTATTATAACATGATATGTTTTCTCAATTATAAAAATAAACATATTGAATATAAAGAACTAAATATTATAGAAATTAATTTTTCTAATTTTAAGTCATGGATATTGTATACAGGTTTTATATCACTAATTTTTGTGGATGTACATACACATTGAAATATAAGTGAATTGACTAAAGGAATAGTAGATAAATATGTTTTTAATGAATAAATAGTTATTGAATTAGAAGTTGGAATAGATGACATGAATCTACTCAGCTGATTAGATCTGGAATTATAAAATTCTTATATATGATCTAACCTTGAATAACATTTTTACTTTTGTTTATTGTGTGTACATGAAATGACTTTCTATAACTATTAATAAAAAAAGTAACTTTACATATAAGAATAAAATATTTTATATCATAGTGAATATGGTTAGTGCATTATACATTATAATCATCGATATTCCAATATATAATATCCAAAATAATAAATCTAATGTAAATAATTCAAACACCACCTAATTTTGGAATTATTTCCATGTAAATATAAATCACAGACACATTCAAAAACCTCAGAGAGATGGATTGTTGAAAAACATTGACTAATAATAATTTAATATATGTGAATCATGTTTTAGGAAAAAAGATTAAATATTATTTTAATATAAAATTTTATTAATAAAAGAGGATATTATAATTAATACATGTTTATGAATGTGGTTCAATAAGAATACAAGATAGTAATGGTAATCATTCCTTTATAACTTATACTAACAATTTTAGTTGGTATAGTTGTCATGACCTGACCTCCACTTGCCATGAACTAGGTCATCTGACCTCATGGGAATCCTATAATTTATTGGTTACCTTCCTAACACACCATAGAACATTATCCACTTAGTTCACTTATCTAATTAATGACTATTCTCAATTGACAACACTTGTTATTTCAATGTGCCTTTTACACACCCACACACACCTTGGGGAAATTCCCATGAGGTCACCCATCATGAACACTACTCCAGAACAATAATGATTAAATATGGAGTTCTAATCTATTAGGATCCCAAAAAATGTATGCCTTCTGAATATGGGTAGTAAAATTGAGTTTTTAATTCATACCTTTTCAAGGGTGTTACTCTCACCTCCATTAAAGCACAACACCATCCTTATAGACTCCAAACCTCAAACTCGGGTAGTTTCACTATACTTACCATTAGGTATTGGATATGATCCCATTTTCGTGGACTTACCTCTTTAGGATATAAAATATTTCATCTGAACCCATGGGTCACAGGTAATACCATAGTTCCCTTCCCAGCACACCATAGGCTCATACCAACTGGGGTCACCTATCTGACTAATGATTATTCCCACAGGCCAACACATATTATTTTAGTGTTTTTTTTCTCACTCTCACAAACCCTAGGGAACATCCCATGACATAACATGTCATTAACACTACTCTAGAATAAGAATGATTAATTGTGAAACTTTAATATGATATGTTATTAAAATTAAAGGATAACATTGTTGATTTGGGTAGTAAAATTGTGTCTTTTATGTCTCACTTTTACATGTAACATCTTGTTGATGTTTTCAGGTACCACTATACTCCAATTTGTTTATAATTTTCTCTTTGGTTGTTTCAAGATTCTTCTTTAGGTTTATAGTGGTTTTTAGCTAAAAATAGGGTCAAAGTGTGTCAATATTATTTTGTATTGTTGTGGACACAAACCTATTTCTAGAAAGGTTATCAGAATTCTAGTGGCATACTTTTTATAGCCACTATCATTCCATTGGAAGGCTAAAAGAAGAGACTTCTAACAAAAAACCCACCATTCAGTTGATGGCCACCCCCAGCTAGCCAGTGGTGGTGTTCTAGGATATGGAAGCGAGGGGTAGTTTCATATTTCTACTACTTGAAACACCCATTTAAATTCATTAATATATTTCCTTCCAATCTAATTCTATTCACTTGTCTTGGATACATTCTTGTAGTTTAATTGTCTCTCTCAACTTGATTATTTGGTGGATCGAATCATTGATCAAATACTTAAATCTCTCTTGGTTAGTTGATCTCTATTTTAATCATAGATCTCATTCTTCTTTTAGATCCTCTGGTTTCTCCGTGTCAATTGGATTCATCAATAACTTGAATTGTTGGATTCATGGATCAAATATCATTTATTTTAGACTCATTTTGGAATCAATATGTCCTCATCATATTTCAATCCTCATGTTTAATTCATTGATAATTGTGAAAGTATGTGATCCTTTTAGTTTTTTCCATTCTAGGACATTTAAATTTAGAGATTTATGATTTTGAATTCATGTTCTAGGACCCATTCCTAATTCATAAGGTCCCCAACTCATATTGGATCATTTTTTACCTGTGGGTGTTTTTATTCCAAGTGTCTCAAGGTGATTATTTTCATAACATAGATTTATATTCTGAACCATTATTGTGTTATCTTTGAAATTTATTTATAAAATTGGTTAATGTTATAAAAAGGTTTTGGTAAAATGTGATGATTTTGGTTATGGGTTTGAAAATTTATTTCTACTTCAGTTTCATTAATTAAAAAAAATTAATCATAAAATTTATTGTCTTAAATATTAGACTAATGGAGTGCCTGATGAATGATTTAAACATTGAGAACTGGAATGTGATTGATGATGAGGTAGGGTGCCATATTTCGGGACGAACTCTTTCCTCCAAGAACTATTCTATTAGGGTAATGGGTACATATTGTTTTTTAAGTAATGGTAGGATCTACTCTTGGTAGGGAACTCTTACCCTTTATACATGATCTGACTAGGTAATATGCACACCAAGTGTCCTACTGGACATAACAGCGTAAATAAATCACTCATTGGCCTATATTTTCTATACTCATGGGGTTGTTTTCTCTATAGGTTATATTTAAAATTAACTACTGGTGTGCTTTGTGAAATAATTTGGAAACATGTTTACTGGAATGATTTATAATGTTTTGAAAGGGGTGATTTATCCAAATTTTGTTTCAACTATATATCATTCATCCTTTTAAATAATCTGAGAATTTTTGTTTTACATTATAAAAAATATATATATATATATATAACACTTGATGAGATCTGAATGGTGTATTTCCCTCACACCCTACATACACTTTTTGGTGAATTTAGATATGGTTTTATCATATGTTAGAAAGGATAAGGAAACATAAGATAGTGGCAGGTTTGTTCATTAGTAGAGTGTAGAATTCTGGGGGTGATATAAACTCACCGAGAGTTAGTACTATATGTTCTTGAGTAATTGGTCATTTTTATGTATCTTGGAACTTTTTCTTCCTGGTGATTTTAACTATTAATTAATGCTTTTTTGCATACCGACATGTTTCATACATTTATAGCCTTGTTTTGGGTACTTTGTTAGATCATTATAGTAAATAGTTTCTGATTCCTTGGAACTTATCACCAATCTATGGGAATCAGGAAAACTCTTCGGTCTATATCTAGGCTAATTAGGGTTATATATGGTTTGGCTAATCTGAGTTGGTTCATGAAAAATTAGTCCAAAGGGGGATCATCTATTTATGTTTTTGATAAAAAAAAATAGATTTCTTTATATACAAGTTATAGAAATATAGGTAGTTAAGGTGTAGTTTTTGATTTATTACCTAGATATATCTCAATGTGACAAGCTATAAGTTACCATGGGTTTGTTCGGAATTGTGTATTTTTAGGATTTTGAGAGTTTTAATTCCAAAATTTAATTTTTCATTTATCTTAACAATTATATTATATATTTTTATACTAAATTGGAACATATTCATGGGTATTATATCTCATGTCACATTATTTTTTGATGTGTAGTAACATATTCCCCAGAATACTTCTTTCAATTCCTTGAGAGGGATATGTTGAAGATCCATAAAACAAGAACCCTCCCATTAATTAGAATATAATTTAATTGCTTCTGCACATAGTCTAATTTATGAACCAAGATTTGGCACCATCCCTTGTTAAAGCTATATACGAAGAACCTCAAAAGGATGAGGATATGAATCGAGCCCAAGAATTACTTCACTAAAATCCAACATCACTCCAAGGGATTAAAGATACTCAATTGGTGAAGGATTGGTAGGGAATACATTATGGGTTCTTCAAATTCCGAAATACTGTTTACCCAGAAAAAGTCAAGTGTACCACCTTCAATCTTTAACATCCAAGTGGAAAGTGGTGGGACATGGTTTCCATGACTAATAAACATGATGTCTTGGAGTGTAAGGAATTCAACGACATTTATACTGATTATTTTTACCTAGAATCTATATCCATAGTGAAATCCATGGATTTTATCAAGAGTGATCAAAGAAATTGGTCTTTGATGAAGTATTCTAATCATTTCTCTATTATATCTATTTTTATGAGGTTGTTTCTAATGATAATATGATGTATTATAGGTTTTATATGGGTATGAATCCTGATATTGAGTCAAACTTATTCATGTTAAAGTTGACCACCAATACTAAACTGGTGGACATGTCCTTGATGACAGATCATGGCTAGGAAGGTAAGATATGATTGACCAAATATTAAATTCCATTTGTGGTATCTCTACTGGTTTTTAAAGATTAACAGTAAAAGAAATAAATTTCCAAGGGGGAATAGTGGTTGAAATCATTAGATGTATCTTCCTAGAATATAATTAGTGTCTAGTTCCTTGAAATTTTATCATATTTCTAGATAGGAAACACAAAATACTTTTTACCCATACCTCTAATGTTTTGAAACTCATGTGGGTGTTTTGGTCACTTGAATAAATTTTTCAAGTTATTTATTTTCCCCATATACTATAGCCTTGTTGGAACCTAGAGGATCTTTCGTGTAGTCAAATTATTCATAAACTATAGGTTTCAACCCACATTCCTCCATAACAAAGAAACTTTATGTAGTTGAGGAGTTTCAAATGGAATTTGATGCAAGTCATATAACAATGAGAGTAAAATTTTATATTTCCTCTAATTTAGAGATCGTGCTATTTGATATAGTTTCTTTTTTACTCCTTTATATAAACTCATGTGGTGGATCTTCTTAAACATCCAATTGAAATCATGATTTTTTTTTGGAATTGGTGACACCTCTTGGAAATAATTGAAAGTAGGTTTTCTTATGTCCCACCTGCCCTTTCTTTTTTTGTGATGTAGAGATGGTATAGGATTTATTGGTTCTCAACTTAGACCTATTTGATGTGATTATTAGTTTATATTTTTTTATTCAATTATATCTTTTTTATTGATTCTTATCATCAGTAGGTGTTATTCGTTTCTTTAAATGGTAATGCTCATGTGTTTTGAGGAAAATGGGATCCAAGGTGTAGTTGGTTGATGTCATATCTTGCAAAGCATAATAAGTTATTTTTTTCTATAGATATATTTGAATAGGAATCTAACAATGGTAACCTTCCAGTAGTAGTTAATGAGTTTCCTTAAGTGTTTAATAATAGACTCTTAGAATTTCCTCCAGAGAGGGAGTTAGATTTTTTGAATGAATTAGTGCCCAAAACTCAATTGATATCAAATTAACCATACCAAATGGCTCCAGGTGAGTTAAATAAGTTGAAAATTTAGTTGTATGATATGAGGGATAATAGATTTAAATTCCTAAGGGTGTTATATTGGGCATACCCTATGATTATTTTATAGAATACCAGTGGATGTATTCACTTATGTATTTATTATCGGAAGTATAGTTGAGTAATGGTTAAGAATAAATATCTCTTACCTCACATTGCGGATTTATTTGACTAGTTGAAAGTTCTTGAGTGGACTTCTAAAATTGATCATCATCTTGGTTATCAAAAACTCAGAATCATGTAGTCAATTATCCAAAAACCACATTTAGGATAAGGTATATCCATTTAGAATAACTTTTGATGCCTTTTAGCATGACGACCTCTCTTATTTTCTCCAGGGATTTGAGGAACCTAATTTTCCATGATAATCTTGACACTTTTTTATAGTGTATATTGATGAAATATTGGTGTACTCTAAGATCGATGAAGATCATGTGTTTCACTTGAGGAACAATTTAATATTTCTAAGGGATCAATTTATTTATTCTAAATTACCATGATTTGAATTCTAGATCTTGGATGTTAAGTTCTTGGGATACATAATTTCATAACATTGTATCTCTATTCATCATGATAAAGTGATAGTATTCATGTGATGGTAGGAACCATGGAATGGATTCAAGATACGTATCTTCTGAGGTTTGGAGGGATATTATTAGTGGATCATAAAATATTTATCAATGCTTGTGTCAACTTTTACCACTCTCACCTTTAAGGAGAGATTTTTTTGATTAAAAGTTTAAATAATCCTTTGATGAACTGAAGAGGTGCTCGACCTTGAAACCAATTTTGAATTTACCATTAGCTAGTTTGAGCTATGTGATTTACTATGATACTTTTATTTCTAATTTTTTGTCGTGTCCTTGTGTAGGAATATCGTGAAATAAGATCATCAGTCCAGTTGGTGAGGACTCGGCAAGTGCATCCAAGATATCCGAGTACAAAAATAGGTGGAGACATATTTTTTGGGTTATTGTAGCCGTACTGTAGCAGTAGTGCATCAGTACTTTAGAAGGCACTATAGCAGGTCCTATAGTAGACACGGATCGGTACTGTATCATCCAGATCTATTCATCTGTTTAGGCTTTTAGGCCTCCGGTTTGGGCCTCAGGTCCTTTAAGGCCTTCGGACCACCCTAGGCCTTCGAGACAATAAGGATTTCAGACCACCTCAAGGACTACGGGCTACCTAAAATCCCAACTTAATGACAGACATACTCTACAAGGAACAGACTCTAGATGGGGATCCGAGCAGGTGCATTCACCATAGCAGAAGCTAAGATGATTTTTGGAAAGAGAGGCTATGTCATTTCCATCGGGGACTGCCTATGCTTGCATGGGAAGCCTAGACGAACATCCATGCGAAAGGTGGAGAGATGCTATCACGATGAAGAAGTTGGGAGGATGAGTTCCAAGTGCAGTCTGTATAATTTCTAAGGCCTATGGGTCATGTAACCTCTAAGCATATGGGCCTTGTAAGGGTTCCCCCTTATCCCTTGAAAGGGGGATTATCAAAAATCAATAAAAAAAGAAGGCCTTCAGGCTATTTGGGTTGTATAGGGATATCATGTAGTGGTTTATAGTTCACATTATATTTGGTATCATGAGGGGAATTACCTCACTCATTATTTGAAAAATGTAGCTATTTGAAATTCCCTTAAATATTTGTGTACTATATTTTTTAGGAGTATTTTATTATATAATTTGACCACAAAAGGTTTTACTGTATCTTTTCTCAAAATAATTTGAACTATAAAAAGTTATAATGGATATATTACTTTAAATATTAATATATTGAAATTTCATTTACATATGTAAAATTTAATTTGGTGGTTGAAGCTCTTAGTTGTGTGTATTATCTCATGTTGTGACGGAAGTGATGGATGATTGGATTTTGATGAGTCTTTTTTTGAAGATGCCCTTGGGAGTGAGGGAAGAGGATTTTTGGTCTTTTTCTAGAAATTTTTCTTGTGAAATACTCTCTTCATGAGATGATTCCTCATGAGAAATATAAATATGATGAGTTTTTAATTACTAGGGATTCTTTATATGGTGGTGAGACCTTTGGTGATTGGCCTCTCTCCTCTGGGGGTATCATTTTTTTGAAGCCGATATATTGACCCTTTTCCTATAAGAAAGGTTGTCTAGTATATTTTCATCCTTATTTGTGTTTTTTCCACCCTGGAATCATAAATATGTTTTGTAACATGAAGCATTGTTTTTGGTGGCCTAGTATGGAATGTTACATAGTTGAATTTCTAACTCATTTTTATACATTCCAGAATATTAAAGTTGATAACCAAAAGACGTTATGGTTACTTGAATAGAATAAAATTTCAATATATTTCATTTTTGGGATACATAAAACTCCCCAAGTTAAGAATTCTAATTGGATGTTCAATAATTGGTTGACTAAATCATCGCATTTCATACTGATCCATGAGACCACTAATTTGGAGGTACTGTGAAATTTATATTTGTAGGAGGTTATAAGACTACACGGGATCCCGATTTCCATTATCATAGATACGAAAACTCATTTTACCTCATATTTTTAGAAGTGCCTCTAGGGAAAATGGGTACTCAGGTTTGGTTGTATATATAATTTCATCCTCAGATGGATGTGAAGAAAGAAAGAGATAACCACATTCTGGAAGATATTATTTTTTCCTATGCATTTGACTTCAGATAAACATGGGATAATCGTTTTGGGTTAGTTAAATTTTCATATAAAAATATATCCATATCTCAATAAAAATGGAACTATTTGAAAACAATTATAGTCCTCTTTATGGTTCATCCCATTGTGGGTCTGAGTTCAGAGAAGCTTCTTGGTTGGACCGGGTTTCATTAAAGAGACTGTGACAAAGAACCAATTGGTTGGTCAAAATTTGGTTACATATGAGAGATAATGAAAGTCTTATATCGATCAACATCATTTCCCTTTGTATACTTTTGTTAATGAAGAGGTGTTTTTTAATGTCTCTCCCTAGATGGATCATTGACAACTTGAAAAGAATAGAAATACCACTCCAGGGTTGGTGGGATTGTTTGAGATCATAGAGCATCTTGGAAATTTGGCCTATTGATTCGATTTACCATCTCAAATTTCATTGGTTCGTGGAATATACCATGTCTCAAAACTAAAAAATTATCAACCTGGTATTTATCTTGTTAGAAATTAATAAAATATCAACATAGAATCTAATTTTTCTATGAATGAGAAACTACTTCAGGTTATAGATTCTCAACTAAAGGTTTTATATTAGAACTTGTTTTCCTTAATTTTATTGTAGTGTACACATGCTATTGATTCACATGACATTTGGGAGAAGTAATATTTGATGAGGAAGTAATTAAATCAATAATTTTAAATCCAACCTTCTTTAGCATAGCTTCCTGAGGAATAAATAAATATGGTGATGATAATTGTAACAACTTGTTGATGTTTTGAAGTACTACTCTACTTTTGATAGTTTTTCTATTTATATTTGAATTTTTATAGCTTTTTTAATTGTGCTAAAAGTGGGATTGAGCTGAAAACTTAGGATGGGTGTGTCCTTATGTTTGGGTATCGGTGTAGACATAATGTTGTTGATAGAAGATCCACATGTAGTCCATTAGTTGTCTAGTGGGGGCCACTAGCCAACTATTGGAAGGATCTAAGAGGGGGATTTCTATAAGAATCTTACTGTCCAATTGGTGGGGTGTCTAACTGTGAAAACATTAATTCTAGAACCACTGGAAAGCTAGTAGGTTGGCATGTATGTCCTGTACATATGTAGAATCCATTTCTCAGCCAATGATGATTTTCTAGGCTGACGAAGTGAGGGTAGTTTCATATTTCCACAACCCAAAATTCTAGATTTAATTAGTAATTTGTCTCCTTAGAACCTAATTTGATTCATTCAACATTGAAACTCTCTTCGGGTTTCATTGGCTCTCTAAACTCAATTTATTATTGGACCAGTATGCCGATCAAATCCATATACCTCTCTTAGTATGTTGACATGGTTTTTAATCATGGATCTACTTCTTATTCTAATTCCCCTAGTTTCTCTCTATGTATCGAATTTATCAATTATTGAAATTGTTGGATTGAGGATTTTAATATATTTACTTTTAGATTCATCATATAATTGATTTTTTTTATTGGATATTCATTCATCATGGTGTATTTATTCATAATTTTAGTGGTGTGTGATCCTTTAATTTTTTTATTTATTCTATAATATGTCAAATTGAATATTTATGATTGGGAATTTTTTCTAGTATCCCTTCCCAATTCTTAAGTCCCTTGGCTCATCTTGTCTTATTGTTTACTCTTGATCATTTTTATTTAAAGTGTTTTAAGATGAATGATTTTTAAAAATGGATTTATCTTGTGAATCATAATTTCATTCTATTTTTAATTGACATTTAAAATTGGTTAAGGGAATGAAATTTTTTTGATAATATTTGATGATATTGGTTTTTTTTTAAAAAATTTATTCTCCATTGTTCTGGTTAACAAAAATGGATTTAAATAATGAGATGTATGGTCTCAAATATTTTAAAAAATATAATTCCCAATTAATGGTTACTAAATGGTAAACATTAATGTGATCGAAAGTGTAGAAGGGATCCATCCATGGGGATAAACTCATTCCACTTAGACCTAATCTATTAGGGAAATGTGTGAATAAGGTTTCCAATGTTATAGTAAGGATCCACTATTGGAACCAAGGATGTTCTATGCTAGAAATGGAGTATGGTTTGTCTTTTTTTCGATCCTCATTGTAATGTTAGGATGTTATCAAAGAAAGGGATCAGGCAGTTCAAGCAGACAATGGTATTAAAGGAGGTGGCGTTTCCCAATGTTTTCCAACTTTTTGGGTCCAAAATTTGGATAATAGAGAAGAGTGTGTTTGGAATATTAATTTTCATGAAATATTTAAAGGGGTTAGTAAAAATTTTAGATATTATTGATTTTGGATCAGTGCATCAAAATATAGAAAATAGAAAAAGTACGTACGATATTTAAATGTGTGCGAAAGATGAGGTTGCATAGAAGAATTTTTTGTGAACAATGTGATGTCAAAAGGGGATTTACACTTCAGAAATAATCTTACAAACACCAAAAAATAAATGTCACAATCTTCAGCATAGGGTCGTTGAGTACTAGAAATAGACGGCTACCCCTTGAAAAAAATAAAGAACTTTTCAATGAAAATTTAGTTCCTCTATCTTGAAAAAGGCATGCATGTGGAAGATATGTAGAGAAAAAAATGGAACGAAATGTTTTAATTTAGTATAAAAACACCAAGTGAACCTTTTAGTGTGGTTTCGTGAAGGATAATTGGTAAAAAAAATAAGGGTTGTGTGAAATCCATCTATTAAGACAATCCCAAATCTTGTGTGCAAGGGAAAGTGTTGCGTGCAGGTGTTAGTGTGTTCTTCTAGTAAGCGTGGAAGATCTTTCTTGTTTGATCAATGCTTTCAAGTTTATCAATTTAGGACATTGATGGAATCATTGTCTCATGTTTTATATCGATAAACACTTCAATTCCAATCTATTAAAGATACCTTGATGTTAATAAATTGATTAATACTTCACCCACAACAGAGATCAAGGGTGATTCAATAGGAGTGTTCCAAGGTACGTAGTGAGATATCCCTGAATTCGTGTAATGTCTATGTTCCAAGCATAGAGAGAATGTGACCAAACATCTATATTCCCCAACTAATAAAGATTAGTGCATTTTGGTATGTTCCACACACTATCAATGTATGCTCTTTGGACGTAGCCCTTATTGGTGAACCAAGTAAAAGTGTTGTGTTTTTTTCTATATGTGATTGTTTTATTATGGACCTAATGAATCATATAATTTTAACAAGTTCCAAACAATGTAGGAATCATATCCATCACTTTAAAATAAAATTTTGATACCCTAATTCACCCATCACCTCTTAGGGTGTTCTAGGGTCCTACAAGTGGTATTAGAGGGTAATGGTTGCTGGTGTTAAATCTTCCCTTCCGTGAAATTATAGAGAACCCAGTAAATGTTAGGGGAGTTCCCCTATTTTATGGAATAAACATTCAGATATGGAATAATAGGATGATATCTCATATAATATATGTTCTAATGGAATTCCTTTTTTCTACAGCACAAGGAATGCATGTCACTGAACCAACAAATCTATCTATGAATGATATAGATTGGAAAATGCTTGATGCATATACTAAAGCACAAAATTCTTTCACTACAACACCTTTTGATCAGATCTATCTAAAAGTGATGAGTCGTACTTCATAAAATTCAATTTTGTAAAAATAAGAGAATATATATGGATAAAACAAAGTATAGCAGGAAAAACTACAAGTCATGTACAATAGGTTTGATGATTGGAAGATTCATTCTGATGATAATGAAGATTCCTTCTTCAATAGAATTATTAATGTAGTAGTAGAAATTCTAGGTCTTGGAGAATAAATCAAATACATTGACATTGTGAAGAAAATTTGGAGAAGGCTTCCACCTATTTACAACCCAAAAGTATCATCCCATGAGGAAGAAGATCTATCTAAACTTTCTCTCCTGGATCTGTTGAGTTGTATGGTGGAATAAAAAATGAGAGTAAAGTGAGAAGATGTGATGACACATGTCAGAAAAGAAATGGAATTCAAATCCATGAAAAAACTATCAATTTTAAGAGTTAATATTGATTAAGATAATTAGGAAGGAAAACTTATTTCACTCTTTTCCATGAAATTCAAGAGTGGAAATGGGAGATTCTAAAGAATTTAGCCCTGGGCATGTTTTATTTATGGTATAGTTGGGAACATTACTTCTCAGTGATCATGGATGTTTTATGATGATGAGGGTGAAGTTGGAACACACTAAATCCTTAGAAAATGTTTTTTCAAAAGAGAAACTTCTAATCTGGAAAGAAACTGCATAAAAGTGCTTTTCAATAAAGAAGATGATGATGATGATGAATTTATGGAGTAATAATATCTACTGTTTAAATATGGAAATCAATCATCTATGTTTTATACTGTTGACAATTCAGAACCGTCAAAAGATAAATCTATAGAACATTAGTTTATTTTTCATGGTGATCTAAATTTACAACATAAGTATGTTGTTTGTAATCTTGAGAATCAAAATAACAGATGAAAAAAATAGAGAGCTATTGTGGTAGAATATTTAGAATATGTTGATCAGTTTGAAGCTAAAATTGAATGACTAGAATAATTTGTCAAAGTATAGTAAATAACCCTTTAAATCCTAGAATATGAAGTGGAATTTAAGGTGAGAATTGAAGAACATGACAAGGTCATCAATGAACTGACCATCAGACTAGAAGAGAACTCCAAGACTGTTGAGGGTCTTTAAGAAAAAGTTGTTAATCCTAGGATTAAACTTTAAAGTTACTATATTTCAAAGGAAACAAATAAAATAACATTATGCTAAGCTGCTGGAGAGAGAAAAATGTTGTTCTGATGGAGTTAAAAATATTTTGAATGATCAAAGTCACACATACATGGGAAACAGTGGAATTAGTTATGATGATAAAATATTTAATGCTACAAATAATGTGGGCTATAATAAAGGTAAGATAAATGTTGAACATATTGAAAACTCACCTAATGTGCTGAAAAAGAAACCCTCAATTCAAACTGAAAGAAGAATTGAATATTTCCCCCAAGTATCTAGAAATGATAGGTAGCCTACAAATTTTCTTAAGGAAGCAGACATGATTAGGAATTGAAATGAGAAGACGTTTCTCCTTATATAGATTCAATTTTATTGATATTTGGGTCATACATTGTCATATTGTGTAGAGGTAAGGAGCTATTTGAATGGGGAATAACTCGGAGTTCAAAAAAGAGAAAAAATTCCTATCTTACAACTTATAGAGGAAATAATTTCCATGGATATTGTTTTAATTTTTTTAACATTGGATATAAAGATGTGTATTTCATGGAGATGAATGAGAGAAGAAATTCATATAAAACGTAGAGACATGTTAATATTCTCTATCCAGATGATGTTTTTATTACACATAGGTTTTCGTCATTGGAATAATATCACGAATTTGAAGAACCTATGCATAAAAAATATATCTGAAAATAAATCCATATCATCAACTCAATCTAATATTCCATGGATGGAAAAGAGGAAAAATGAGTAATCCAACCATGTAGAAGTAGATCTAAATTATACAAAGAACAGTATATCTTGGTTTTTATATAGTGGGTGCTCATCCAATATGATGGGAAATGAAGAAATATTAATTAATATTAAGAAAAATATTTATGGAGTGGTAAGGATCGATAATGATAGTGTTAGGAACAGACCCAATGGGGCTCGAGCCATGACCCCCCAAACTTGCATCCAATAGGCTAGGGGCTGGAGACTAGCACTGAGTAGGCTATCACACACAAGGGAGGCATTAGCCTAAGGTACCTGTAAACACGCACCCACATACACCTCCATGAAACAATGTAAAGATATATAAAACTAAAAAGTAAATTCATGCATACAACTATCCCAAACTGGAGTGCAAAAGCAGTACAAAGAGGAAAAAACAGGGCCCACCAAAAGAAAACTACACAGGCGTCCAACCTTCTCGGAAGAAGAGGTACGCTGCCAAAAGCACCACCGTAATTCTCCTCGGCACAGCTCTGGTAAGACTACACGGTCAGTATCGCTCACTTAGCTCTACCTGCTTCGGGTCCTCCTAGGACTCCGTCGAAAGCCATGTGGTCTGCACAAGACACAAACATGTGTGAGAAAAGCCTGTGTAGGGGTGAATATGACAATACTCAGTAGGCACCACAAAAATCCAAAACAAAAGAGAGCAACTGGAAGGCAACAATCTTCTCATCCCAGCCAGAGGGAACCCATATGAGAGAGAAAATCCATCTTGTGACCATCCTCAGCTAAAGACAACTAGTTATCTTAATCCAAGTGTATTCCCATACATACACCTTGAAAATCCACCCAGGTATATGCCCAAACATATATCTCAAACATCTTCCCAGGTATACGCCCATACAAATTCCATGAACATCCAGATATACTCAACTCACGCACCAAGCCAGATGAGGTACCGGCCTCATCACCAGCAACTGTTCACAACAAGGAGAGAACACTCCATGATCACTATCATCCCATATGACACTAGTCCAAGAGATACACTCCATCGGGTCCCACACGAACATCTCACTCACATGAGAGATCACGGTCCTCGGATATCGTCACTGAGGAATCCTCTCTGAAACAACATAAACACCAAACTCCTTTAATAGTGGATCACTCCAAGGGTACGCTAGGGGATACCAAAACCCACACCGGTATACGAAGATCTCATAGATAGGGGATCACTCCCAGGTTTCATTGGGGGATACCACAACCCGATCTAGCATTCATTGATCTCAATGATAAAGGATCACTCCTAGGATCTTCTAGGGGTTACCACAACCCAATCTGGCACTCGTCAGAAACACGTCACTCAGATAGAGGATCTTCACCCGTGTCACAATGGTCACAACGATACTGAAACCCTATCTGGTACATCTCGCACTATAAGGGATCAAATTGACGATCCCATAACCCTACAGAAACCTCATGCCGAGTTGGAGATCGTATAACCAATGATATTATAACCCTACAATATTCCTCATGCTGAGTAGGGGATTATATACCCGATGATGCCACAACCCTACTGAGCACGGCCCACTACATAGGGGATAATATTCCTGATGATGCCACAAACCCTACAGGGTTAACCTACTAGATATGGGATCGCCGCCTGTGGATATAAGGTCATAGCAATACCAAGAACCCGATCTAGGGAAACAATGCTAGAGGGTCCTGCTCCGGGCCCACCAAAGAGATACCACAACTCTAACAGATTAAACATCCCATCGAGAGGATCAAAAACCTATACTAAGGTTTTGATGTCGTGTGAACCCTCGTAAGAACGACCCAAGGGATTACCCTCAACCACTGCTGGTCTAAATATCGCTAACCCGAGCGACCTGCCACAATGCCACACCGCACACCACTAAGGCCGATACCGAGGCCACCATCGCGATCCACGCAGAAAAACATGCAGGATAGGCTGTTTACTCGCCTGAAATGGAAAATCAGTGAAAAAGGCACTATTCACTATCGCAAGCCCATGTGGAGCCCACACCACAATCTTGAAACTCATCAACCATATCACACCATTGCTATCCCCTCAGAAAAAACCCACAAGATCGACTCCTCAATCGTCCAAAACGGAAACCCGATGAAAAAGGTACTATTCACCATAGCTTGCCTGAGTGGGTCCCACACCACGAACCCGAAACTCGTCAAGAGGATCACACCATTGTGATCCCATCGTAAAAACACACTGGATCGACTACTCGATCATCCAAAATGGACACCCGGCGGAAAAGTCACATTTCTATGTAAACGCCGGAACCCAGCCTCGTGGGGCCCACACCATGTTCTCAATCCCAAAACCCGGAAACTATCTTGAAAATTCCTCCATACCATCAGGGTCTCAACATCACTAATGACACATCATTTGGACACTCAGTGCAGAAGTTATGGTGGATCAAAGTTGAAAATAAAAAAATATCATTATTATTTTCAACGTTTCATGGCTTCGGGCCAAAAACCCAACTCAGAAAGAATTCCCAAAAGAATTTAAAGAGGTCTGACTTGATGCAAGCTTCGTGTCGCCTCAAACGGCCCTCAAATCAGACACCCGGTTTGCGAGTTACAAGATTTTAAAGAACCCCCCGGAAAAACCTGGCAGGACCACCGCCTGCCTCGCCGGAAACCACCGTGCTACCACCGGAAACCGTCGCGCCACCACCGGATTCCGCCGCGCCACCACCGAAAATCACTGCGCTGCTACTGTGCCACCACCGCTTCCTCAGAATCCACCATGGTCGCCGCCCTTGCCGCCGGAAAACCAGGTTTTCCACCGGAAAACATCTGGGAGCCACCGGGATCACCCTAGTGCTTCAAATTCAGATTCAAAACATGTTTTGGAAATCTCAGGACCCGAACTACACAACCCTTACAAAAAATTGAAGAAAAACAACAACAAAAAAACAGGATCCCGGATTTTTAAACTCAAACCGCATACCTTTTGGCAGATCGTCGACGCTTCGCACGCTCCGCTGCTGCTGCTGCACGATCCGGGAGCGTCCACCGTTAAGATCTAACCTCGTGGGCGCTTCATTTTCTCGATTCAATGGATCGTCAGAAAAGAATGGTTAAGGATGGTTGAGGGGATTGTCGGAACACAGAGGAAGGAGGGGTGGGGAGTTGATATTTATTTCTTTTTTTTACAATTAAATCCACATAGAACCCCAGCTCCGCCAAAACCTCCTGGCGTAGAGAAGATGAGGTCACCCCTAGGGTAAACGTGCTGTTCTGAATGCAACGGCGGGCTTGGATTTTCGATTCAAGACTCCATTCAGAAGTTATTCGAGTTAATTCTCATATATAAATGTTTCCATTTATTTATGAATATTCCCCTGGTGGCTTTTTCCACAGCAGACCCGCGCCCGAAAAGTTTACACCCCACCTAGGGTAAACGGCATGCTCCGGACGTAACTATGCCCTCAGATTTCTGATCTGAGCTATCGTTTAGGGGAAAACAAAACCCCCTCCATCTTCATAGTATTAAAATACTTAATATTTTTATAAAATTAATTCTGGGCACACCGAGGCTCAGGATCGCACGCTGTCTTCGCACCTAGCTCTGGAATTATTCATAAGAATATTCCAAATTCTGACAAGGGAAAAACCCGAGTCTCTACATCCTCCCCACCTTAGCACTTTTTGTCCCTCAAAATCCATAAGCATAAGGAAAACAACTGGACTCTCAACTGGGTCTCCCACACCAGCGATTTCACTAAAAAACACCCATACCCGAACACGTAATTCAGAGGGACTCATCCACCACACCTCAACACTATCTGCTTTGGGTGGCACTGACTCACCCGCACAGTTTTGGTCATGTCACAAAAACACGTCTCGGTGGGTGAAGGATCCCTCTTCCTCATGCATTTGAATCACGCCAAACAACACCCACACAAGGTTTTACCAATTCCCTGAACAAAACTCGAGCAAGCAACGGAAAGGGAAGAGTACCGCTACACGGTGTCTATCAAAACTATTGCAGAAAGTAGAAAGGACACAGGGCGTACCATTATCCATCTGTGGATCCTCTGGTTCAATAGTCTCTAGGGCCTACATTTTTCCTTGCCATCTCCCTCCAGCTCCCTGAGCTCGGTGTGGACCAACTGGGGGTGGTGGTGGTGGCACCTGATACCGCCTACCACCTCCTGCTGCTACACCCACTCCGTCACCACGTCTGCCGCCCTGTGGACCTCCAAACTCAAGACGTTTCCACTTCCAAGGTAGTCTGTCAAACGACTCCCTCTCAGTAGTATGGCGAGTTAGACAACCCCTATCAAGATGTCCTCAGCTGTCGCAAGCATAACACTGTGTCTCCTACGGCTGACCAAAACTGGCCTGCAAGCCTTATGAGCCCTGAGCCTCAGATCCTCCATCTTGGGGTCGCTTCCTGAAACATCTGCCACAACCAGACCCCTGCATCTGCCGCCGGTTACCAATTGCCAACATCCCAACTGCCACATGCCCAGCACTAACAGTCTGAATCTACTCATCCAGAAAGCTCTCCACCACCAAGGATTTATCTAGAACTCCAGCATAGGTGGAAAGACACAAGGAAACCACACTTGTCTGGATGTCTCTATGTTGGCTCTGAACAAAGGTCTGATCCCTAAACAATGGGTCTTGAACCATATCTAGGGAGTAGCGTGACATGTCTGTAAACCTCGCTGAGCACTCCGACACAGTCACGCCCTCCTGTTGAAGCTGCAGAAGCTCTTGAATCCGCACTGACCTCAGTGTCACTGGATATAACTCTTCCCTAAAAAGCTTCTAAAACTCTTCCCATGTGAGCCTCTCCTCATCGTGGGACTGTGTCACCAAACTCCACCATCGACCGGGCGAACCATACTGATGGCTCGCCACTAGGACCACCATCTGATCTGGAGGTGGCCTCACTAGGAAGAAAACTCATGTGACTGCTTCGAGCCAGTCATCAACTGCCTAAGGGTCTAGATCACCCTAGAACATTAGAGGTCGCTGCCTCTGGAACTCGTGCAGTGCACTCAGCCTGCGTGCATCCTCATTCGGCACTACTGGAAAATCCAACTGCTCGACAAGTAGTGGCTCAACTGGCAGACCACCTAGAGGTCCATCCTCAGAACATGCGCCCTGGTCCATAACCTCTACATGGGTCAGATCATCACCACAATCCTTCTGGGGAACCCTCGTTGGCTATCGTAATGGAGGCATACTTAAATACAATCAAGATACACAACGGTCAAATAGTATATCTAGAGAGCTGACTGATGTGGGATAAGGAAAAACCCAAAACCCAGTCCTAGATGATGTATATACCGTTATTTCCCTATGACTAGTGTCATAATGTCTGCAGTCTAAAGGATGGTTATCAGAGTCCTGGTTAATGGATACGTCGACTGCCGCACCAACACCGGAGTCCTTGGCCTGAAATCCGAACTCAAAACATCCTAACACTGCCACTATGCAATCCAAACCAAACAAACATCTAGACCATCTACGCTTTGAGATCCCAATGGTCGAAGCTCCTCTAATGCCACTTTGTCAGGACCCAACCCAACGGGGCTTGAGTCGTGACTCTCCAAGACCGCCTGTAATAGGCCAGGGGTTGGAGACTAGTGCTGAGTAGGCTATCACACAAAAGGGAGGAATTAGCCTAAGGTACCTGTACACACGCACCCACATACACCTCCATACAACAATGTAGAGATATATAAAACTGAATATTATATGCATGCATACAACTATCCCAAACAAGTGTGCAACATTAGTACAAAAAGGGAAAAATAGGGCCCACCAAAAGAAAACTACAAAGGCGTCCAACCTGTGTGGAAGAAGGGGTTCGCTTCCAAAAGAATCATCGGAAAGCTTCTCAGCGCATCTCCAGTAAGACTCCATGGCCAGTCCCTCTCACTCAGCTCTTCCTGCTTTGTGTCCTCCTAGGACTCCGTCGAAAGGCTTGTGGTCTGCACAAGACATAAACATGTGCGGGAAAAGCCCGTGTAGGGGTGAGTATAACAATACTCAGTAGGCACCCCAAAAACCCAAAACAAAAGAGAGCAATTGAAAGGAAAAAGTCTGCTCATCCCAGCAAGAGGGAACCCATACGAGAGAGAAACTCCATCTCATGACCATCCTCAGATAAACACAACTAGTTAGATCAATCCATGTGTATTCCCACACGTACACATTGAACATCTGATTAGGCATACACCCAAACATATATCTCTAACATCTTCCCAGGTATACACCCATTCATATACCATGACCATCCAGATATACTCTGCTCACCCACCAAGCCACATGAGGTACCGACCTCATCACCAGGAATGGTTCACAGCCAAGAGAGAACACTCCACAATAATTGTCATCCCAGATGACACTAGTCTGAGAAATACACTCCATCAGGTCCCACATAATCATCTCAGATGGTCACCTGAGAGATCACATTCCTCGAATATCATCATCGAGGAATCCTTGCTGAAACAACATAAACACCAAAATCATCGGACAGGGGATCGCCCCTAGGGCCTGCTAGGGGATACCAAATCCCACACTGGTATATTAAGATCTCAGATATAGGGGATCACTCCCAGGGTCCACTGGGGGATACCACTACCCGATCCCGCATCCGTAGATCTCACAGATAGGAGATCACTCCCAGGATCTACTGGGGGATACCACAACCTTATCTGGAACTCGTCAGAACAACATCACTCAAATATAGGATCTTCAACCATGTCATGATGGCCACAATGATACTGAAACCCTATCTGGTACATCTCGCGATGTAGAGGATCAAACTGACGATGCCACAACCCTACAGAAACCTCGTGCTAAGTAGGGGATCATATACCCAATGATGCCACAACCCTACTGAGAACAGATCACTGTGTAGGTGATCATATTACCGATGATCCCACAAACCCTATGTGGTTAACCTACTAGATAAGGGATCATCGCCCATGGATAAGCTATCACAACGATACCAAGAACCCGATCTAGGAAAACGATGCTAGAGGATCCCGCTCCGGGACCACCAAAGGGATTCCACAACTCTAACAGTCTAAATATCCAATCGAGAGGATAACAAACCTATACTAAAGTTGTGATGTTGTTAAAACCCTCGTAGGAATGAATTGAGGGAGTACCCTCAACCCCTACTAGTCCAAACGTCGCTAACCCAAGCGACCCGCCACAACGCCACACCATGCACCTCCAAGGCTAATACCAAGGCAACCATCGCGATCCACGTGAAAAAACACGTAGGATAGGCTGTTTACTCGCCCAAAACGGACAACCAGTGAAAAAGGAACTATTCACCATGGCTAGCCTATGTGGGTCCCACATCAAAATCCTGAAACTCATCAAGAAGATCACACTATTGAGATCCCCCTGGAAAACCCCATGAGATCGACTACTTGATCGTTCAAAACAGACACCCGGTGAAAAAGGTAATATTCATCGTAGGTAGCCCAGGTGGGGCCCACACCACGATCCCAAAACTCGTCAAGCAGATTACATTATTGTGATTCCCTCAGAAAAACACATGAGGTCGACTACTCGATCGTCCAAAATAGACACCCGGTGGAAAAGTCACATTTCTCTGTAAACGCCGGAACCCGACCTCATGCGGACCACACCTTGTTCTCAGTCCTAACACCCAGAAAATATCTGGAAAAGTCTGTCATACCATTAGGATCTCAACGCCACTGACGGGACGTCATTTGGACACTCTATGCATGATTTATGATAGATCAATGTTGAAAATAATAAAATATTATTATTATTTTCAATGTATCATGGCCTCAGGCCAAAAACCCAACTCACAAAAAATTCCCTAAAGAGTCTCAAGAGGTCCATCTCAACGCAATTTTCACATCACCACAAATGTCTCTCAAATCGGACTTCCAGTTTGAGAGTTACTGGGGTTTAATGAACCCCCGAATAAACCTGGATGGACCACCGATTGCCTCACCGAAAACCACCGTGCTGTTGCCGGAAACCACCGCACCGCCGCTAGATTTCACCGCGCCGCTGCTTCTTCGCCGAAATCTGCCCTGGTCGCCGCCCTTGACACTGGAAAACTGGGTTTTCCGCCGGAAAACTTTCAGGAGCCACCGGGATCACCCATGTGCTTCAAATTCCGATCCAAAACATGTTTCGGAAAGTTCGCGAACCGGACTACACAACCCTTATGAAAATCTGAAGAAACAAAAACACAAAACCGAGATCTGGGATTTTAAAACCCAAACTGCCTACCTTTTGGCAGATCACAGATGCTTTGCACACTACGATGCTGCAGCTGCACGATCTGCGAGCATCCGCCGTTAAGATCTGAGCTCCGGGGTGCTTCATTTGCTCGATTCGGCGGATCGTCGGTGATTAAAGGTGGAGGAAATTGGAGGGGCTCTTTAGTTCTAAGAGGGAGGGGTTGGGGTTGATATTTATCTCTTTTTTTAAACAATTAAATCAACACATGACCCCGCATCAGGACAAACCTCCTGGAACAGAGAAGATGAGGTTGCCCCAGGGTAAACGTGTCATTCTGAGTGCAACGGAGGGCTCATATTTTCGATCTGAGACTCCATTCAGATGTTAATTGAGCTAACGCTTATAAATAAACTTTTCCATTTATTTACAAAAATACCCCTGGTGGCTTTTTCCACAGCAGACTTGCTCCTGCAAAGTTGACACCCCATCTAGGATAAACGGCACACTCTGGACATAACTGTGCCCTCAGATTTCTGATCCGAGCTACATTTTAGGGGAAAACACAATCCCCTCCATGTTCATAGTATAAAAATAATTAATATTTTTATAAAATTAATTCCGAGCACACCATGGATCGGAATCACACGTTGTCTTTGCGCCTAGCTCCTGAATTATTCATAAGAATATTCCAATTTTTGACAGGGCTAAAATCCGAGTCTCTGCAGATAGTGCTTTGAAAATAAAAGGTAGTGGAAGTCTAATCTAGCTAATTGAGAGCTGATGAAAAATGAATTTCTTTATGTGGATGGTATCTATCAAAATATCCTTAGTGTGAGTCAACTCTATGACCTAGGGCTTATAGAGATGTTCAATGAAAAGGGGTGTACTATAAAAGAGAAGATAGTAAATTCTCTCATGAAATGTTCAAGAACATATGGAAACTTATACCAGGTTTATAGGAGAGAAAATATTTTCTACCAAACTATTGAAGAAGAAAATTACTTGTGGCACTGGAGAGTGGGGAACATTAATCAACAGGACATGGACAATACATCTAAGCGGAAGATATTCTTGGATAACCTCAATTTGAAGTGTGGACAGGTAAATACTTGTGATTCCTATATATAAGGAATGTTGTTCTATAGTTCATATCAGCTGAAGAAGAAAAGGGCATCAAATATTCTTGATATCATCCATACAAATGTTTGTGGCCCAATAAATGTTGTTAGAACACATTGATAAATGTACTTTATTCTTTTCATTGCTAATCATAGTATAATGTCTTGAATTATGGTTATATATATGAAACTACAAGTGCTTTATTTCTTGAAAAATTATCATCGAGAATGATATTTGACAGACAATCGAAGTTCTACAGTCTAACAGTAGAGGGGAATACGCATTTATTGAGTTTGATAATTGACGAGAGAATCATATAATACAACATGAGGTGGTTGATGTAAGAAACCGATAGAAATATGGAGTTCTTCATCACTATAATTAGATGGTGATCAATATGTCTTGAACGATGTTGATTATGAGTCCTATCACTCAAAATTATTGGAAAGAGGTCATTCAAGCTACTGTGTATATTCAAAATCATGTATGGAATTATATGGGTTAAACCAAGACATCATGTGAGTTGTTTCATGGAATGAATCCTTCATTGAATTATTTATATGTTTTTAGAAGTAAATTTTTTTATCAGTAACAAAAAAGAAAATCAAGTAAAGTATGGTGACACGATAGATGAAGGAATATTCCTCGAATATTCAATGAATATTAAAGCCTAAAAATGCATTAATAAGTAACTTGAAAAAATTATTGAAAGTAGTGATGTAAATATCATTCAAGATAAAACCATAAATTCATCAAAAAAATTATGCTAATTAGATAGAATATGATGAAGAATATGAACATGAAACATATCCAAATATAGAAGTAGAGGAAGGTGTAAAAACTCTTAGGATTCACATCATGATGTTGACTATAAAAAATAATAATAAGCGGAAACCTTGGTTGGAGAGAAATTTAATAAACATCATAGGAGAAGTTGAAGAGCAGAAATTGATCAATCTAGCATCATTGGGTATTGGAAGACACCCACACAAATTAGTAGATTCAAGAATAATAAACAATTTGCATTCTTATCAGTTGCAGAACCATCATCATTTGAAGAAGATGCAAAGGATGAATCATTTTTTAAATCCATGAATGAAAATTTAGATAAGATTAACAAGAACAAAACTTGGTATCTTGTTACTCGACCTCAATGATACAATTTTATTGGTACGAAGTGTATTTTCAAGAATTAATTTTATGAGCATGGTAATGTGATAAAAAATAAGGTGATGTTGTAATGAAAAGGATATTTACATATTCAAGGTGTTAATGTTTAAGAAAAATTTCCTTTGGTGGCTATAATAGAGTCAATCAGACTTTTTCTTACCATGTCAATTCAAATAGGATACAAAGTGTATCAAATGGATGTCAAAATAGATTTCTCAAAAGGAGTTCTTGAAGAAGAATCCTACATAGAAAAACTAGAGAGTTTTCTTCTTGGTAATGATGAAATGAAGGTTTGTAGATTAAATAAGTAACTCTATGTTCTAAAGAAAGAACCATGAGCATGGTACTATCATATATATTCCTATATAAAAAAGCTTTAATTTAAAAGAGGATGTGTCAACCACAACCTCTAAATAAATAATTTAAAGGAAGATCAATTTATTGTGTTGGTGTATGTGTTTTATATTGTATTTTTTGGAAGCAGACAAAGATCAGTGGAATAATTTTCCAATCACATGATATCATAATTTTAATTTTCTATGATTGTTGAATTCACATATTTCTTTGGCTTTCATGTGATTTATAAAAATATTAAACTTTAATTTCTCAAGAAAAGTATACAAGAAATCTATTGAAGAAATTTAATATGCATGGCTTCAAACCAACGTCAAATATGATTTTAGTTGGAACAAAACTAGGAAAGCATGAGGATGTGACAACTGTAGATCCCAAAATATAAAGGAGAATCATTAGAATCTTATTTTACATAATACTGACAGAGTCAGATATTGTCTTTGAAACTTGATTAGTGGCCCGCATTCAGAGTAATATGGAGGAAGAACATATAGAGGTAATGAAAAGAATCATGACGTACATTCAGGGTACTTAATATTATGGATTATACTTTATTGTAAGAATAGATAGTTGACTATCAGAATTGTTTATGCTAATTGGGTTGGAGATGCTGTTGACAGAAATTATCTAAGTGGTGGAGGATTCTTTATTGGCCAGAAATGTCAGGTCTAGTTGAGTAAGAAATAAGAAAGTACATCTCTTATTACTTCTAAAGTAGTATATATATTGGTTAAAATGGATTGAACACTACTACTATGGATGAATAAACAACTTATCGATATTGTTGATGAAGTGAAACAACTAATGGTGATTCACTGTGATAACCAGAACACTAATGATCTTATGAAGAATCGTGTTCAGTATTCTCATATGGAACATATCGAAATCAGATATCAATTCATCAAGGAAAAGTTTGAATAAGGAATAGTTCAAATGGATCATGTGGGAATTGATGATAATGTGGCTGATATTCAAACCAAGCCATTGGAAACGACTGTTTCTGAGAAACATCAGTTGAAACTCAGTGTTCAACCACCTCCCAAAGTATGGGGATGTTATTGTTGTTCCTATCTCCTGATTTATGTTAACTTTTTTAATTTATTTTTGGAAATGATTCAGGTTTATGGGGGAGATATAATCCAGGTGGAGTGTTTCTTTAGCTCTACAATGTACAAATACTTGTATTTAGGTTTATTTCCAATGGGGGTTAAGGAATAAATTTATTGGTACAAAGACGGGGAAGAAATGTTTTTCATGTTAAGGGGAATGGATAATGGAAAATGATGGGAATTTAGTAATATGAGGAAATTGTTTTGGAAACGTAATTATTCTGTGTCATGATGATAATTTAGTGTTAGGAGGAAACCATTTACAACATATAATGCTTCTGTGGCATGGTAAGAGAATAGTTTGGACATCTTTACGCATTGAAAAACACGAGAACCCAATTCAATCTCCCCCTCTTGTTTTCTACACCAAGAATTTCCAATGTAGACTTAGAGTGTTGGATGAGTTGATTCATTCATATTAGGTTGCACATATAAGATCATCGAGTCCTATAAATAGGCGTCTTCCCCCATGAAAAAAGAAGAAATATATTTTCAATGAAAAATGTTCTCCCTAGTCATGTGAAATACATACGTGTGGAAGACAATTATAGTGAGAAATATTCACCCAAAGTGTTCCTTTATTTTAAAGAAACCAAGGTAACCTTGTTGTGTGGATGCGCAAAAGATAAGGGGTGAGAAGAAAATAAGGGTTTCATGAAATCCATCTTGTGAAACAATCTCATATCTTGCATGAAAGGGTAAGAGTTGCATACAAGTGTTAGTGTGTGCTTCTAGTAAGATTTAAACATCCATATTATTTGATCAGTTATTTCAAGTGCATCATTTCAATACTTCGATGAAAGAAGTGTCTCGTGCTGGATAGAGACAAACACATCAATGCATATCTATTAAAGAGACCTTCAAGTCAATAAATCGAGTAAGACATAACCCACCTCAGTGAGCAAGGGGAGTCAACAGAAGTGTTCTGAGGGACGTAGTAAACTATCCCAAAATTCACGTTAAAGCGGTTTACCTAGAATAGAGTGATTGTGACCGAACTTTTATATTCCATAGCTGGTGAAGATTAGTGGATTTTGGTACGTCTAACACATTGTTGGTGCATGGTCCTTGGAATTTACCTTAGTGGTGAACTAAGTAAAAGTATTGTGCTTTCTTTCGGTATGTGATTTTTTATTAGTACTCAAATAAATCATAATGATTTAAAAAGTTCCTAGAATCCTTAGAACAACATATAACACTCTAAAAGAAGATGTTGATAACCTAATTCACCCCTCCTCTCTCAGGGTGTTCTAGGGTTCTACATCCACTCTTATGGGTGAACTCTTACCCCCTAGATCCATTCCTCTAGGGTAATTCCTACACCAGGTTGACTATTGATGACACTAATGTAAAGAGGATCCTCATAAACCTAGAAAGGATGTAATCGTTTTTTATATATTTTTTATCTTTAAAATGATTTATTGGATAGAATTATAAAAATATTTGGAAAACATATTTATTATCATGCTTTATCAAATTTTTAAAGACTGACTTATCTATGATTTTTTTAAACTCTATCATTTTATTTGATTTAAATTGTCTTGGAATAATTTATTAATATTATAAAGTCTTTTAATGAAACACATGGTGGGTTCTTATTAGGTTATTTCACTCATATCCAGTATAAACGTTTTGGTGTATTTAGATCTTATTTTATCTAATGCAGTTGAGGGAGAGGCACTACGGGATGGAGCCAACTTGTTTAATTTTCTCTATTAGTTGGGCACAGAGGTTTAGAGGTGAAAACATGTCATATAGAGTTGGTACTACAATTTCTTGAGTATATAAGTCGTTTTCATGAATCATGGATAATGTTTTTCATGTTTATTATGTGTATCCATTTTTGGATTGTTTTTACCATACCGATACGTTACATATATTTATAGCCATATTTAAATTTATTTGTTTTAAAATCATTCTCAATTGTAGTTATTGATGCCCATGAGATTTTTTCAGCCTTTGGGGATTTTGAATTCCCTTCATGCTATTTCAAGACAAATTCATGTTATGATGGATTGTTTAATCGGGTTCGGTTCATGAAAATAGTTATTTGATTATTATGAAATACAAGTTTTATAGCTTTTAAATGTTCAAGGTGTTTGAAAATTATATACAAATTCAACAAAGAAAGAGTATTAAGAGACTTTTATCCAATCATTGTAGGAAATAAATAATTAAAGTAATTAATAATCATTTGTCATATTATGGAATTATTTTACAACTCACATCTCTAGGTACTCCATAATATATATAGTGTATACAAAAGGAATAATTATACCTTCACATACATTTTTTGATCAATGATGAGTCAATATAACCTTATTATATATTAAGGGTATTATGATCTTGAAACGGATGATTTAATACTTAACTACATTCCATTTGAATAATTTATAAATACATCATATAAGATAGGGATAGGTAAATATTCCTATTTTTATTTCATTAAAATTCAGGATTGATAAATTTATGTGAATTGTAGTATTTCATACAAAATTTTCCATAAATATATAGAAGAATTAATTTTTATATATATCCTAAGTATAATAAAGGATATTATATATTTTATTCTATTGATAAATATGGTTTTTATATATTTAATCAGTCTATTTCTTAAGAATGGATATATTTCTCAAAGATTAAATAGGAAAAAAATTAGGGTTAGATAATTTTAAAACTAATACACATGAATAGTTACTGAGATTGAATATGAGATTGGTCCATAATAGGTTATGTAAATTGATGCAAATAATATATCATGTGGACCTTAGAGGTATAGTAGGATTCATTAAGTGCATAATATATATAGATATCTTGTATAAATTGATTTAAAAATATCAGTTTATTTAATATGATCATAGTTTTAATAAATATGTGATTAATAGTTTGGAACCCAAGAAACTGTTAATGGCCCAGAAAAATAAAATAGTATCCATGTACACAAATGATGTTTGAAATTTTATTCAACCACATAAATTAGTAAGAATCATAGGGTATAGGTGTAACTCCCCAAATATATTTAATTTATAATAATAATGTTTTGATAATTATTAGTATTATTATTATTTTGGTTTTCTTTAACAATGGTGAGTCAAAAAAATTACATGAAAAATAGAAATAAAGACAACTTTTATTTAATAGGAATGATGAAACCATGCATTTCCATAAGGCCTAAAGACCCTCGATAACCTAGAATGCCTACTTTGAGACCTATCAGAATCACCGGGAGGCCACCAAACACCATAGACATACCAAGAAAATAGTGTAAGTCCTTCAGGCCTGTCATAATGAAGAAAATTATGTAAACAACAATGGAAACTGTACTAATAATCAAAGGGATATAGAGCACAATAATCACCAAATTGGTTTTTGAGGTTTGGAACACTCTAAACTAGTATTTATAAGGTGTTGAAATTCTATATGATAGTTAATGGATGTTAAGATGACCATTGGGTTTTGTAATAGTTATAAAACATTATAACCATTATGAATTTTTATTTATTTTGATAATTTTAAATATTCTATGTATTTTAGGTATCTCAATTATTTTAAGTACTTTAATAGATTTAAGAGTTTTGAAGGATTAAAAGTAAAATTTTAGTTAATAAATTCATGTTTTTAAGTTAATGTGAATTTTTGAAAAAATACCTACCTATGTGTTAAAAGTGTGTACTTATTTAGATTATAATAGAAATGAAAGGTAATTAATTATTTTATAAGGAAATATATATGTTTAAAATATTTTTAAGTGTTTTAAATTTATTAAAGTTTTATATTAAGTTAAAATAAAATATGGTTACAAAATGAGGGTGTATTTCATATTTATATTTTAAAAATATAACACTTTTCATTTAAAATGATTTAAAATGAATTTATGACATGTCTTAGTGGAAGATAAATTTTGTATTTAGATTTTTAACTTATGATGCTTTAAAACCTAAAAATGTATACAATTTTTGAAAGCAATGGTATTTGGGGTTTATTTCAACTATAATAAAGAATATATATTCTATTTTTAAAAAATTATTATATATATGTTCTTATGTTTAACAAAAATAAAGATTTGTTTTTACAAAAACATGGTTGAGTACCCACCCAACTGAGGGAAGCCTTGAAGGCCAAGCCCTCAAGGTCTGGTGGGCATCTCAAATAGAACCCTATGATCAGAGAACCCTCAGGCAGTGAATTCTTGGTGCATGCCGAGTCACACACTGGAACTAGTGCATGCCCATATGGGGGTGCATGGATGAATCGAGTCAGCGCCACTGGGTGGGGTGGAACGACAACATAGGGAGGGTGCAGAGCACACCCATAGGCAAGAACTGGTACGAGGTAGTAACAAGGAGGGGGAAGAGAGTTCATTTCCATAGTGATAGAATGATGAGGGTGTTATGGGGATCCCAAATTGCTCCCTATTTTTATATGAGACATGGTTTTTAAAGAGAGATTTAATCCTGGTCGTTCAATCTCATCATGTGAGATCTCAGCCATCTGATCCACCTAGCTTTCGAATCCCACCGTCGTGACATTTACTCTGTGTTTTTCCTCGACTGTCTGATCTCACAATACGATATCAAAAAGGTCCATCCTTTTAAAACCACTCGATCAATCCGCAGTTGTCTGATCAAAACCACAATTTAATCTTGACCATTCATCTCTTTTAAAATTCCCCGATTTATCGTAGTCTTCTGATTAGATCCACGATCTGATCCTAACCATCAGCCTCTATTAAACTTTTTGAATTCATCACATTCGTCCAATGAGGCCCAGATGATCTGATATGTCTATCCATTTTCTTATCATTCCTCCCTAGAACCTCGAACTATTGGCCTCAACCCATAGTGTTCCTCCTCATTGATTTCTTTTTTTTCTTCTCCCATGACCCTCCCTCACTCTCGTTGAACCCATCCCTCATTTTCTACTTATAATTCCACTCTTGGTCTTTATTTTTTATTTCATTTGTCTTCCTATATATGTTTCCAAAAACATTATATATATATAATAATAATAATAATAACCATCAGTTAGTTTAGGTTTTATTTTAATTAGGGTGTTAGAATTAAATTGCATTAGTCAATCTAAGGATTAATTATTTAAATTTTTATGTTTAACCTGTGGTATAATATATATATATATACTGATTATATAAACCATAATTTCCCAACATAACCCTAACATATTTATTCTCCCAAACTTACCAAATTCCACTACTTTACTTAATCTCCACTTTGAACACAAGGAAGGGTTATTTTTCTTCTATTTTATTTATGAAAACCCCTTATATACACATCTAGTACATACCGTTATATATATATAAATTTAACCTAATCCAATTTGGGTTTTCCTAAGGTTGATATAAATGTTTAAAAAATGTTTTTGAGGTATGAAAGGCTTTAAAGGATCAAATTAAACTTTGTATTAGATATGAAATCCTTTATATACACTTTGTGTATATACGTTTCATACAACATTCAAAACCGTAAATTATTTTGGGTATTCTAAATATTTATTACTAGATTTTATTTGACACTTATAATTCATATAATATTTGTGGAGGTTTTCTAAGTAATGATATTAGGTTTTTCTATAGACATATATTTATAGTGGTAAATATTTTTTTGTATAAACAGCATACTCTACCTATTTAAAGGGTGAACTATTATTTTAAAAAGGGTGTTTGTCGACCCATGTAATTTACTAATGGTTTATTTTGATTATGAAAAAACTATATATAAATTTATCTGTATTTCATTCTAGAATTTATACATTTTTAAATGGTATTAGTTGTGTTAATAAGTTGTATAATTATTTTAATGTTTAAGTATAAATATATTTATACTTTGTTTTTACATGTTTCACATTCATAATTAAATCCTTGAATTTGATGTTATTAATTACATGGCATAAATTTATTTTTAAATATTATTAAAAATTGATAATGAAAAACAATAAAAAAACCTTTTTTGTTATTTTATGCCCCACATTTTTAAAAGGGACCTTTAACCTGATATCATTACATGCACACACCCAATTTATAATTATAAGATAAAGGGTGGAATTGTCTTTTGTTAATATGTACATGTACATGCATAAATACATATGGTGAGGAGTGATCAATTATTTTGCTATGTTTCAATACCTCACATGAAATGAATGTTTTATAATCATAACTATTAAATATTTATTCATGATGAATCTGCCACAATGGATACTGTTGATTATTAATGTTTGTGATTTAAGTTGTTTAAACATCCATTAACAGTTTATGGTTTAAAAAAGAATAAAAATTATCACAAATTCAAAAAAAACATTGAATTTTTGTATTAAAAATGATCACATCCATGTGAAAAGGGTTTGAATGAAATAGTTATTATTTTATGTGTCAATCGAATATTCTACGTGCACTAGTTATAATCACTTGTAAAAAATCATATCATTTTTTCCATGCATATCACTTTAAAATTTTATGCATCCATAAACTAAAACTGAAAAACCTATCCATTTTTTATATTAATTTTATAATTCACTTTATTTATGAATATGCATAAAATTAATGAAAGAATTAAATTTATATCTCTTGATAAATCATGGATTATAAATTTAAATATACAATATGGTATGGGAAACTTTGAATATAATTCCATACTATACATATAAGGAATGTATTGAACATTCATGAAATGATGGGTGCACCCTGATAGTAGCCTAATGTATTGGGTAAATTTGAGTCTCATGATAAAAATTTTGTTGGGTTTTTACCCATATGGTCTTATCACGAGGCCTTTATATAATGATTTTGCACAGTTTTGGCGCAAGGCCTTGAATAAGAGATTATGAAGTCCTGCATTATAAATTCACTCATTATGTGTTATTTTATGACAAACCAAGTGATTATTAGACTATTATAATATCCTTGGTAAAGAACCATTTACTTATTATTATGGTCTTAAATTAACAAGGAATAATGATGAATCGTTTATAAAGAAAGATAAGCATTTATTTTTAGAGATTTAGTTCCAATGGTAGAAATCCATCTATCATTTCATGATTCACATTCTATGTGATAAGTCATTTAACTTATTATTTATGAACAACTCTGAGCATGTATTATTTCATGTTCTAATCTATACCTACACTTTTATCATGTCATACTAAGTTAATTTTAGTCAACTCTAAGTCTATATGTAGTATTTCATTCCTTTTGTACAAGTAAGCTTATTTTCTATCGTGTTTTATTTATAGCCTTTTAATAAATGTATAAATACTTAAGTATGAGATTAACCTAAAATGATTTCTATAATATTTTGAGAAATTGTGATGAAGTGCTATAAGAAAATATTTTTTTCATTCTAGAAAATGTCTAATGTATGTATAATTATTTTAATGGGATGTTTTCCTTAAAAATGATTTATTAAATTATTTTCTTAATGGTTTTGTTTTAAAATCCATTACTGGGAATGTTTTAAATGCTCTCCCTACATTTTCAAATTATTTTTACATTGTTAGTATATTTTTAAGCTTTGAGTACTCCTATGTGATGAAAACAATATGAAGTTTTTCTTTGTCAAGTTTTTGAATAAATGTATCAAATATATCTAGATTTCTAAAACCCAAACCGATAAAATTATCTATGATAGAATGACATGTGTAATTTTATCAGCAAGTTTTTATATAAAAAAATTACACACCAGGTTTGAGGTACCGACTCCAAGATTCTAGAGTGGGGTCCTCACATTTTGTATCAGAGTATCAGTTTAGAAAAATCTGGAAAATAGAACCAGACTAAAAATATATTTATTTATTTTATAAGTAATATTCATTCTCAAAATTTTTAGATGGAGGAAAAAAGAACACCAACAAATATTTTTCATTTTCCTATAGAGATAATAGAGACCATAATTTCAAAGTCATTTATAGAAGACTATGATACCTTTGAAATTATTATTTTTAAATGAAAACATCTCTACCATGTATCTAACTCTCCTCATATACTTCATCTCTCTCGAGGATCAGGTATTGATTATTTCCTCATGATACATGCCCTATTTTCGACTATGCACGTCGGGGGAAGTACTAGGAGGGTTTTTTGAAATGTTTTAATCTAGCTGAAGTATTTTTATCCATAGAGGATTTCCAAGAAGATGCAAGAGAAGGTTACCTCTACACATCATATCTATGTCAGATCTTGTCCTACGGTAATTTTGTCCTAGTAAAGGACTTTGAAATTATTAAGGTTGAGTCCTTTATTTTGTTGTACAGACATCAAGTCCATGCTGATGTCTCACATATTCATACCCCTCATTCCTCACTCCTGGGAAACTATAGATATGTACAAGAGTTCTACCCATGTTTCCCATGTTGCATCTAGACTAGAGAAATCGAGGGTTTTGAAACTTTTCAAGGAATTTGTTTAACCAGAAACTGGGAAAATCACCGACACCTGTGGTAATTGTGAAGGGACATCATGGTGGATGGTAAAAGGTCAGTGCCTTATGATTACGAATGTAATTACGAGGATATAGTTCTTTTAATGGGGGATAATGTAACACCCCAAACATATTTAATTTATAATAATAATGTTTTTATAATTAATAGTATTATTATTATTATTTTGGTTTTGTTTAACAATAGTGCATCTAAATTAAAATAATTTCAGAATAAAAATAAAGACATGTTTTATTCAATAGGAATGTTGAAACCTTACATTTTCATAAGGCCTAAAGACCCTAACTAACCAATAATGCCTAATATGAGGCCTATCATAATCACTGGTAGATCCCCAAACACCCCAAAACAGACCTAGAAAATAGTGGAAGTCCTTCGGTTCTATCACAATGAAGAACATTATGGAAAGAACAATGGAAACATACTGAGTATCAAGGGGATATAGAGAACCATCTTCAAAGAATTGGTTTTTGATGTTTGGAACACCCTAAATAAGAATTTATAAGGCCTTGAAATTAAATATTATCGTTTATGGCCGTTGAGATGACTGTTGGTTTTTGTAATGGTCATAAAACATTATAATCGTTAAGAATTTTTATGTGTTTTAATTATTTAAATATTATAATTATTTTAATTATAATAATTATTTTAGGTACTTTAAGAACATTAAGAGTTTTGGATGTTTGAAAGTATAATTTTTGTTAATAAATTCATATTTTTATGTGAATGTAATGTTTTTAAAGAATACCCCCTATGTGTTAAAAGTGTATACATGTTTAGCTTCCAATATAAATGAAATGAAATAAACTATTTTACAATAAAATATATATGTTTCTAATATTTTTAAGTGTTTTATATTTGTAAAAGTGTTAACATTTGTTAAAAAAATATGGTTTCAAATTAAGGATGTATTTCATATTTGTATTTTTAAAATATAATACTTTTTTAGAATAAGTTAAAATGAATTTATGACATTTTTAAGTGGAAGTTAAATTTTTTATTTAGATTTTGAACACATGATGATTTAAAACCTAAAAAATTATACAATTTAGGAAAACAATGGTATTTGGTGTTTAGTTTAACTATAAAAAAGAATATATATTCTATTTTTAAAATATTATTATATATACCTTCTTATTTATAAAAACAATAAAGTTTTTTTTACAAAAACATAATTAAGGGAATTCTTGAAGGCCAAGACCTCAAGTATGGTGGGCATCTCAAATAGAACCCCAAGATTAGAGAACCCTCGGGTAGAACATGCATGGTACATGCTGAGTCACACACCGGTGCTAGCATGTGCCCGCATGGGGGTACATGGAGGAACTGGTACGGTGCCACTGTGCGGGGTGCCACGACAACATAGGGTGGGTGCAGAGCACACCCTCAGGGAAGAACCTTTACAGGGAAGTACCAGGGACGGGGAAGGGATTTCATTTCCATAGTGACGGAATTTTGAGGTTTTTATAGAGGTCCCAAATCACTTCTCATTTTGATGTGGGACACGATTAAGGGAGATCTAATCCTTGCCATTCAATCTCACCGCAACAGATCTTGGCTGTCTGATCCATCCAGCTTTCAAATCCCTCAACCGTGAAATATCCAATGTGTTCTTCATCGACCATCCAATCTCGTTGTGTGAGATCTCATAGGTCCATCCTTTTTAAAACATCGGATCAGTCCACAACTATCTGATCAGAACCATGATTTAGTATCAATTGTTCACTACTTTTGAAATTCTTGAATTCGCCATATTTTTCTGATCAGATACACAATCTGATCTCATCCATCCACCTCTATTAAACCGCACAAATTTAATGCATCCATCTGATCATGATTAGATGATTTGATTCGATCCATCCTTTTTCTTTTCCTTCCTCCCTAGACCCTCAAACATGTGGCCTCGACCCACAGTTTTCCTCCTCTTCCATTTCTTTTTTCTTCTCCTGTGACCCTCCCTCACTCTCCTCAAATCGAGCCCTTAGTTTCTTCTTGTAATTCCACACTTGGACTTTTTTTATTTTCTTTTGATTCCTTTATAATTTTAAAAATATATATATATATATATATATAATAAAACCATCAATTAGTAAGGGATTTATTTTAATTGGGTTTTAGACTTAATTTTCATTAGTCAATCTCGATTTTAATTGTTTAGATTTTTATGTTTAACCTATGGTATAATATATATATATATATTGATTATATAAAACCTTATTTCAAAACATAACCCTACCCGATTTCTTCTCCCCAACTTACCAACATCCACTGCTCGACTCAATCTCCTCATTGAAGACATGTAAAGGTTATTTTGATTTTATTTTCCGTATAAAAAACCATTATATACACTTTTTGTATATACATATATATATATATATATATACATTGATCCTAACCCAATTTTGTTTTTACTAAGGTTGATATAAATGATTAACAAATTTTTTTGAGGTATGAAAGGCTGTCAAGGATTGAATTAAGCTTTGTATTAGATATGAAATCCCTTATATACACTTTGTGTATATATGGTTCATACAGTATTCATAGTCCTAATTTATTTTAGGTATTCTAAATATTGATTACTAGTATTTATATTATTCTTATAATAATTATAATATTTGTGGAGGTTTTATAAGTAATGATTTTGGGTTTCTCAACAGCTATATATTTATAGTGGTAAATATGTGTTTCAATATAAACAGCATACTCAAACTATTTTAAGGGTAAACTATCATTTCAAAAAGGGTGTTTTCTGAGCCATATAATTTACTTAAGGATTCTTTTCATTATAAAAAACCTATATATATTTATTTATTTATTTCAATATTTACATCATAAGTTTTTAAATGGTATTAGCTATGTTTGTATATTGTATAATTGTTTTCATTTTTAAGCATAAATATAATTATACTCTCTTTTTAAATGTTTTACATTCATAATTAAATTCATGAATTTTATGTTATTATTTACATGGACTAAATTTATTTTTTAATATGAGTACAAATTTAAAAGACAAACAATAAAAAAACCTTGTTTTTCTATTGTATTTCCAAAAAATTTTAGAGGGAGCATTAACCTGATATCATTACATGCACACACCCAATTCATAATTATAAGATAAAGGGTGGAATTATATTTTGTTAATACATACATGTACATGCAAAAATACATATAGTGTGATGTGACCAGTTATTTTCTTATGTTTCAATACCTAAAATGAAATGATAGTTTTGAAATCATAACTATTAAATATTAATTCATGATGAATCTTCCACAATGGATACTATTGAATATCAAAGTTTTTTATTTAACTTATTTGACACTTCCATTAATAGTGCATGGTTTAAACATGAATTAAAAGTATCAAAAATTAAAAAAAATGTAATCGTTGTATGAAAAGGTTCACATTCATGTGACACAGGTTTTAATTCTAGAGTTGTTATTTTATTTGACAATCCAATATTATATGTGCACTAGTTATTATCACATGTGCAAAATCATATCATTTTTTCCATGTATATCACTATTAAGTTTGAGGCATCCATAACTTAAAATTGAAAAACCTATCTATTTTTACATTTATTGCATAATTCACATTATTTATTAATATGTATATAATTAATTCAAGAATGAAATTTATCTATCTTGATAACTTATGGATTAAGAATTTAAATATTCAATGTGGTATGAGAGTCCTTGAATATAAGTCCATACTATACATATGAACAATCTATTGGACTTACATGATATAATGGGTGTGCCCAGATAGCAATCCAATGCATTGGATAAAGTTGAGTCTCATGAGATAAATTATGTTGGTTTTTTACCCATATAGTCATGGCATGAGGACATGATAGAATGATGATGTACGGTCTTGGTGTAAAGCCTTGAAAAAGAGATTATGAAGTCTAACATTATACATTCCCTCATTAGGTATTATTATATAACCAGCCAAGTATTTATTATACTAGTATAATATTCATGGTTAAAGAACCTTTTACTTGTGATTGTGGTATTAAATTAACATGGAATAATGATGAATCATTTATAAATAAATATTAGCATTTATTATTACATCTTTAGTAAAACTTCTATAAATACAACTTTCATTTCATGATTTGTATTATGTGTGATAAGTGATTTAACTTATTGATTGTTCATAACTCTGATTATGTATTATTTCATGTGTTAAATTGTACCTACCCCTTTGGCATGTCACACTATGTTAATTTTAGTCAAAACGTAGTCTATATGTAGCATTCCATGCATTTTTTTCAAGTATTCTTATTTTGTATCGTGTTTTATTTATTTCCTTTTAATAAATATATTAATACTTATGTATGAGATTATACTAAAATGATTTCTAGATATTTTGAAAAATTATGATGATGTTCTATAATAAAAGTTGTTTTATTTCCAGAAAATGTCTATTTTATGTATAATTATTATAAAGGTATGTTTTTTATTAAATGGGATTTATTAAATTATTTTCCTAAAGGTTTTGTTTTAAAACCCATTACTGGGCATGTTTCAAATTCTAGCCCTATGTTTTCAATTTATTTTTATAGGGTTTGTAGATTTGTAAAGCGTTGATTACTACTATGTGAGCTAAATAATATAATGTTTATCTTCGTCATGTTTTTTGAAGAAATATATCAGTTGTTTCTAGTTTTATATAACTGATGCCGAAAAGATTTGTTGTGATGAAATGAGATGTGTGATTTTATCAGCATGTTTTTATATAAAAAAATTTACACACCATGTTTGAGGCACCGAGTCTAGGATTCTAGGGTCGGGTCCCCACAATAGATAGGTTATTTTAAATAAAAATAAACATGTATGGTAGATTAAAAACTGATAAGAAAAACTTGATACTAAAAGGTTATAAATTAATTCATTGTATTGATCATGAAGAAATATTATCACTGATTTTTATGACCTAAAATATTTTTATTTATCTTTCCATAATATCTTATTATGATTATGAGATCTATTGTATGGATGTGAAATCAATTTTCTTTAATGGAAATATCTTCATGGTTGTTTATATGATACAACCCAATGGTTTTGAAGATACATAGAGAGTTTTTACGGTATACTCATTTACATTATCAATTATTGGTTGATAAAATCATTATAGAGTAGGAATATTTATTCTAAAAATACAATCAAATAATTCAATTTCATAAAAAATTAAGATGAATCTTATGTATATAATCAGTATAGGAAAATCCCAGTTTTAATTTTATTTTTGTATATTAATTACATGATACACATTGGAAATTATATCCCTAATTTTAATTTTTTAAAGGTTTTATTGGAAAAAATTCTCTTCAAAATACATCGGTGAGGAAGTCGACATATAAGGTAAATATATCTATAGAGATATATAAGAGGATATTTTTTCTGATTCAAAACATATAAATTCATAAGGGGATGAAAAAATTTAAAATAATGAACCCTAATAAGGTTTTTATATCAATGTTACATTGTGTGAGTCTTATAAAGGATTAATTCCCTCTAACTAAGATAAAAAAGAGACATATGAATGAGATTACTTATGTTTTAGAAATATGATAAATCATTTATGTAATTTTCTATACTCGACTCAATATACCTTATTCTTTGAGTATAAAAATATGATAAAATTCACATCCCAGAAAAATTTATTATATCATTGTATAGAATTTCTTTCAGTACTATAAAATTAATAAGGATGTATTCCTGATCCTCAGAGATGGTAGAAAGATCATTATATAAGGGTACACTAATTATAGCTTCAAAACTACTGATTATTATTAAAAATCTTAGTCAATATTTAAATTCTTCTATAATGATATATTTGTAACCTAGATTAACTCTAAGTAGTTATTATTAGTTGATTTTATAATAGAATCATTATACTTGATTGTATCAGATGTTGTAAAAGAAACTATTTATACAAATAATTTTATAACTAATATTGGTCTAGTTCATAGCATATCAAGACAAATAAAGTTTTATTATGAAAAAATAGTTCTATCATACAAGCTAAGGTACCCCTATCTCTCTAAAGGACTAAACACATTCTTTAAAAATATAATATCATTATAGATATTATTGAGACACATGAGAACCAAATTTTTAAAGTGGATACTAAGGATAATTTAGTATTTCATCTGAAAAAACTATTCACACAACAAAAAATGGACATTAAAATTTATTAGGTATTTGATATGTCAATGATAGGATCTCATATAGTTGGTTTTTTCTTGATCTCAATGATAGTTCATATTATGTGAATCTAGATAATTTAAAATGATTCACCCCAAACATTTTATGAATTGTTTCTCTTATATACATTTGAGTCATAGCCTATATTTCATAAAGCATTGATTTTCTTTAAAAAAACACCTGGTTATTTAGGAGATAGTCATAGCAAGGCCATTGAACTTAAATTTTCCACTTGTGTGTTTTGAATTTTGAAAATCTGACATGCATGATTGTGTTTAGGATGATATTTGCAGTCTGATAGAATTAACATGATTTTTGGTGAATAGAAACATACCCTTATAAATAGTAACATAACATTATAAATAGTAACTTACCCTTATGAATAGTAGTATGACTCTTATGAATGATATCCACACCCATGAATGTATAAATAAATTTAGGCACCTTAAAAATGAAGATGAATGATTTAAGTGTTTATACTTTTCAATTTAATAATAATTTTAATTAAATATTAAAATAATCATATTTGGAAAATTATTTTTGCAAAATGGACTTCATTTTTGGATTCTAAATGTAGAAAAATGGTTAGGGTGAAATTTTTGGATTTTTTCTTAAATACATGAATTTTTTATAGATAGAAAAATGCGATAATTTATGATAAATGCTCAATTAGTGATTTATTGATTCATTGGTTATGATCTATTGATGTAAGACCAATTGGTTCGAATTCACTTGAATTTATTACTATTCGTGTTCATGGAATAGTTATTATTCCTAGTCTTGTGAAGAAATATTAAACGAATGAGTATAAAATTATGAAGACCCTCCTCTCCTCCACTATAGATACCCCCACACTTCCTCTTCTCTTCACTCCTATCAATCCTTGTGACATTCCAAAATTCTATCCAAATTTCTCCCCAACCTCCCCCCCATGTACAAAATCCACTAGCCTCTTCAAAATACCAAAACCTCTTCCCTTAAGAGGTTCTCAAGGGAGGAAGTCTCAAGAGGTAAATCCCTCTTTCCAATTCCTTGTTTTCTTTTAAGTTCTTGTATTTTTGTTTCTTTCCTCACCTCCCTTTACCAAAATAGTATGATAACTCTAGTAACATACATGTACTATAATGTTTTTATTCTAATGGTATATTTCATTATCTTCTCTCTTTTCACCACCTTTTATTTTAATGAAATGAAAACGCCATTTGAGATGTGCCAATTTAGCACATTCAAGGACAACGATTTATCAATTTCTATTATTATCTTTAATTATGGTATTGAAACCATGTGTGTTATGGTTGAAACATATTATTATATATGTAATATAACCTATTTTTTGTTATGTAATCCTTTTTTACAAATGGTATTACGTTATAAATCAAAACATGTTCTTTGTAATCAAACCCACCGATTAACAAAAATGGTTGTCACTATGGTTTTATATAATAATTCGACTTCACTCCAAGTAACCAAATTAAATTTAAAACCATGTAATCTATGGTATGTTCACTAATAGAATATAACTTCAATTCTTGACAACCAATTTCATCTTAAATGTTTATCCAAACATGAATATAAGCGAACTGGTCATTAAAACCTTGTAAACAAATGATCTCAAACAATGAAATTTAACCTCATAACCAATCAAAATGGTTATAAAAGAATATAAAATGATTATAATAAACCAATTAAATATATAAGAGGTTATGTAATTATTAATTAATAAACTTAATTTTTTTCCGGTCTTTAATAACAAGTGGAGAACACCAATGGATTTAAGGTAAGGGATCCTCTCTCCCACTTTTGTTCAAGAATATCTCTTATGTTGTGCTCTTTTATTTTTAATACATAATGATGGGGTATGTTTTTGAACCTCCCACATACTTCCCTTATGATATATAAATAATGGGATACCTCTTTACCTCTCATTAAGCCCTCTCAAGAACACTCGTTACCCTAACGAAATGTCTGTAAGGGGTTTTCTCATCTCACTTTCAATTCTGTGTGATTTCCATTGTTCGCCTATTATTTATTTTATATGGTATAGGTGTACTTAATTTTGATATATATTATCATGATTCTATTTATATTCATGGTATTATATTATTTATTTGGTGGTTATTAACTTTTTTTCATATGACTCTATTGATTACAACGTGGTAACGAGCTTTGTCTCAATTTTCACTTCATTGTGACTTGCTTAGTATTGTGCACCTACCCTTTCTTATGTGGTGTACCTACTGCACATTTGAGATCACTTTTCAATTGAAATTATATTCCATTTAAATTTTCGTTTTCTCATATCATGGATATAATTACTGTCTTAGTCGTTTACCATTTTACATACGGTATTTATTTTGAATGTTGTTTTGACTGTCGAAATATTGATGAATCTGTATCCTCTATTCTATACGAATAATATAAAATCATATTTATCTTGTGTTGAATATATATCTAAATAATTATTTGTACATGGAGCGGTGAGTGGGGCCCACCACATCCCCTCGATGAATCAGTAGGTCTCATGAGACAAATCAGTTTCGCGACAAACCCTTCGGGTTAGTTTCCAAAAATCAGATGGGTTTCTACCCACAGAACTAAACTGTTTTTAACAATATTATGGTATCACATGTCAGATACATGAAAACTAGTTAATAATAATTCTCTTTATTCATTATCAGTTATTTATATCCATGAGGTTTTCTCAATGAAAAAATTTATGGATGCAGTTTCCTTCTCAGTTTATTAATGGCATGATTTTTTCATTTATTCACCATTCCATATTGATTATGTTAAATTTTTTACAATTAAGTTATTATTGATTCATACATCTTCCATTTGTAACCATTACTGAGAATTTGAGTTCACCACTTTTATTTTTTACCATCAACAGGTTATGAAGAGGAGTCTATATATTGAGTTTTGTGGATGTAGTTCTTAGTTTTTGTTATGTATTATATTTTGTAACATTTTACAATGTAATTGGAGTTACATCTATGTATCTTGTTTCTTCAAGAATACTAAACTGATAATTCCTTCAGGATTTAATTCTTTCGAACCATGCCAGTATAAAAAGTAATGCACTGGCTCTAGTCTAGAGGGGATGGGGTGTTACAGTTGGAATCAGAGGAAGTTTTATAGGATCCTTGGAAACTAAATTAGAAAATATAGATTAGGGAACAAAGACCTAAGGTAGTATTTGAGGATAAATTTACAAGAATGTCGTGGTATTTTGGTTAGGAATAGATTATGTGAATTATTTTCTGAAATACATCCATTTCAGGATATGAGCAGGTAGAAGTGGCTCTGGCATAGATGTACCTAGGAGTGAAAGCTCCGACAAGGAGTTTTGGGCTTGACCCGGGGTATCTTGGTACATGAAAACAGGCCTTACTGTACTCTTGGTTATGAAACTCCCAGGGGATATGCTTATAATAATTATTATTTTCTTTACAATCCATTGTGAAGTATTTAAATGTAACCTATTCCTCAAAGAAAGCAGTTTTTTGATTATGGGATTAGCCATGTGTAGGATCTCAATTTATGCTAATTGTTCTCATTAAGTTAAGATTATAAATTATAATTTGTACCCTAATATAGTGTGTGCCATTATTTAGAAATGACATTTAATGGAATAAGGGGAATCAATACTAGTGGGAAATGTAGAGATCTCCCCACTGAGCATGTCAACATAGTCAATATTAAAGCAGATTAGGCCATGACCATATTGATACAATATACTCAGGTTGTGATGAATAACCATTACACACCTACATTGGATTGTTTCATGTGGAAGAAGCCCCCATCTTTCAATGATACTACTAATCCAGTGGTTTTTGAGCAATGGATCAAGTCCCTTGAAAGGATATTCATTGCATTAAGATGCAATGAAAATGAAAAGGTTGTACTGACAGTTTATTGTCTCATGGGAGATGTTGATCAATGGTGGTCCTTGATTTAGAATACCATGGAGGAAGAAGAAATATAAGATATGGAATGGAGGACTTTTAAGGAAATATTCTTTGAAAAATATTTCCCTCATGAGAAACGAACCGAAATAAAGAGGAAATTACTTTGCATAAAGTAAAGGGGAAAAGATTGTGTTGTATAGTATGAGGCTACCTTCACAAGGCTATCTAGGTTTTTTGTATATTACGTACATGACTCGGCAGATAAGATTGATCATTTCATTAAATGTATTAATCCAAGTCTTCAAAGGGAACTGTATTCTCAAACATTTTCATCATATGATGAAATTGTATCAAGTTCCATCAAAACCGAGAAAGGATTTCCTAGATCAAATATTTTCAAGGGAAACCAAGATAAAAAAGAGGTACTCTGATAACCAAGGGAATGGTGAAGTGACACAGAAGAACAAGGGAATGAAGAAATTCCAATATGCGATAACTCTGGAAGAAATCATCTCGGGAAATTCTTGAAAGGCATATGAGTCTGCTATAAGTGTGGAGAAAAGGGGCATCTATCTAATGAATTCAAGGGTAAGAAACAATTTTATGATGTTAAATGCTAAAATTTTAGAGATATGGGACACTGTGCAAATGAGTGTCCTAAGCACCAAGGAAACATGCCTCAGAAAAGTCCAAGAGATAAAGGGAGAGCTTCTACGATTACAACTATGAAAGTTGATGTTCCTAATGATGTGGTGTTAGGTATTTTAATTGTTTATTTAAACTTAGCCAACACATTATTTGATTCTAAATCATCAAATTCATTTATATCTTCCCAATTTTCCAAAAAAAATTATACATGTCCAATTTGATTTAATAAAGGAGTTATCATTCAAAACTCTTAGGGGATGCATCATTGTAATAAAGGCATGTCAACTAGTCCCCCTTGTGGCACATAAATGTGCTTTAGTTGATAACCTTATTGTCATACCAATGACTAAATTTTTTATAATTCTATGTATGAATTGGATTTAAAACTATGATGCGAAGATTTATAATAAGAAAAAGGAAGTTACAATTTTTGAAAATGGTGTAGGATACCTTATCTTTAGAGTAGAACCTCGCCACCTAATTCTTATCTAGATCCACCCCTAGTAGCTCTGCTGAATACAATACAAGGAGAGGAATATAAACCAATATCTATGGGTGAGTAAAGAAATATTCATATTGATAATGTGCATATAGTGCAAGAATACATTGAAGTATTTCCAGAGGATTTATCTGGACATCCTCTAGAGTAAGAAATTGAGTTTTCCATTAACTTAATTCCTGGTGAAAGAACTATATCGAATACCCCCTATAAAATGGCCATTGTGGAATTAGTAGATCTTAAGAAACAACTATAGGATTTGAGTGAAAAAGGATTTATTCGACCCAATGTTTCTCCATGGGGAGCCCATGTCCTCTTTGTTAAGAAGAAAGATGGATCAATGAGGCTATGCATTGATTATAGGGAAATCAATGCTATTACAATAAATAATAAGTATCATTTTCCCTAGATTGATGATTTATTTTATCAACTTCATGGAGCTCAATAATTTTCCAAGATTGACCTTCAATTCAGATATCATCAACTACGTGTGAGGAAGGAAGATATTCTAAGGACAGAATTTTGAACCATGTATGGGCATTATGAGTTTTCAATGATTCCATTTATACTGACGAATGTACCATCTATTTTCATGGATTTAATAAATATAGTTTCAAGTAATATCTTGATAACTTTGTGGTGTTATTAATCGATGATATCCTGGTATACTCAAAAAGTTATGAAGTCCATGAGGATCACTTTCTGATTATTCTGAAAACTCTTAGAATAATGAAATTATATGGGATGTTTAGTAAGTGAGAATTCTGGATTCAATCATTTTATTTTCTATAACATATTTTCTCTAAGGATGTAATCATAGTTGATCCTCTAAAGAAAAATTCAATCCAAGATTAGACCATGCAAAATAACATAACTGAGGTACACAGTTTTATTGGCTTAGCAGGTTACTATCGGCATTTCATTCCGAATTTTCCCTTACTGGCTAACTCGCTAACCAAGATCACACCTAAAGGAGTTAAGTTTGTATGGAAAAAATAATTTATAGAATTATTCAAATAATTGAAAATAATATTGGTCAATGCTCCAATTTTGACTCTTTCCATATGGAAATGATGGATTTGTGATATTCAGTGATGCATCAAAGAATGTATTGGGTTGCGTCCTTATGAAAAATAATAAAGTTATTTCTTATGCATCAAGACACTTGAAGACTCAAGAGAAAAATTATCCAACTCATTATCTTGAGTTAGCAGTCGTAATCATTACTTTAAAAATATGGAGACATTATCTCTATAGATAAATATGTGAGATTTATAGGGACCACGAGAGTTTGAAATACATTTTCACACAAAAAGAACTCAATATGAGGCAAAATAGATGGCTTGAGTTAATTAAGGATTACGATTTTTCAATACACTACCACCTATGAAAGGAAAATAAGGTGGAAGATTCATTAAGTAGGAAAGATCATGGACTCCTAACCCAAATGAGGATTGAAAGAGTTCTTATATTCATGGATCTACTGAAGATGGATATGGAAATATTTTAGGATGGGGAAACATATTTCCTCTTTCAAATTATTATTAAATCATCTTTATTAGATATGATAAAACTATCTCAATATGATGATGAGAATCTACACAAGAAAATTAATGATGTGAAGGACGGGAGATTGGCAGACTTCATGTATGAAGAAGGATTTCTAAAATTTGTGAAGAGTTTATATGTTCTATCAGTAACTGAGCTAAAAATAGAACTATTAGAAGACGCTCATAGATCAAATTTATCTATACACCCGGGTAGCAAAAGGATGTATAGTGATCTGAAGGAATAATTTTGTTCAGATAATATGAAGCGGGAAACTGTTGAATACTTGTCAAGGTGTCTAATTTGTCAAAAAGTGAAGGCAGAGAGGAAACATCCTAGAGGAGTGATGAAACCTTTACTTATTCCTATGTGGAAGTGGGATAACATTAGGATGGATTTTTTCACTGGAATATCGAGGAAACCTAGAAGGAGTGATGCAATATGGGTAATTGTTGATCATATCACAAAATCAACACATTTCCTTCCTATAAGAGAGAATTTACCACTTGATCACCTGTAAAGACTTTATATTAATGAATTTTTAAGACTTCATGGTGCACCTCTATCTATTTTGTCCCGTTGTGATCCCCAGTTTACATCAAAATTCTAGAAAAGTCTCCAGAAGTCTTTGAATACAGAGCTTCGTATGAGTATTGTTTATCACCCCCAAACTGATGGACAGTCAAAAAGGATTATTCAAACATTGGAAGACATGAGGAGATCATGATCTATTAACATACAAGGTATGTGGGATCAATATTTCATTTGGTGGAATTTTCATACAACAATTGTTTCCATTTTAGTATTCAAATGGCTCCATATGAAGCATTATATGGAAAGAGATGTCAAAGTCTAACTTGTTGGGACAAAGTTTGTGAGAGGAAACTTATAGGCCTAGAACATATTGAATATATCATAGAAAATGTGAAGAAAATATATGCCCATATTAATTCATCCGAAAGTATGAAGAAGAGTTATGCTGAAAACCAGAGAAAGGATTTGGAATTCCAAGTTGAAGATTATGTCTTTTTGAAAGTATCTCTATGGAAGGGTGTTATAAGGTTTGGTAAGAAAGGGAAACTGAGACCCAGGTACATCATATCATTTAAAGTTCTGGAAAGAATCGGAGTTGTAACTTACCATTTAGAAATGCCTTCAAGTCTCTCCAAAGTGTTTGATGTGTTCCATGTGTCATTGTTAAAGAAATACAAGCCAGACCCAACGCATGTACTCACCTATGAAGAAATTGAATTGGAACCTGATTTTTCATTCTGTGAAGAGCCTTTCAGGATCCTTGATAGAAGGGAACATGTATTGAGAAATCAAACAACTCTTCTAGTAAAGGTTCTTTGGAAAAACAAGAATATGGGAGAATCAACATGGGAACCTGAGGATGTTATGAAGAAAAACCACCCACATCTTTTGGTGGGCTTTATAAATGAAAAAATTTGAGGACGGAATTTCTAAAGGCGGAAATAATGTAGCACCCCAAACATTTTGTGGTATGTTTCTCTTAAATACATTTGAGTTATATCCTATATTTCATAAATAACTAATTTTATTTGAAACAACACATGGTTATTTAGAATATAGTCATAGCCTAGCCTTTAAAATTAATTTTCCACTTGTGTGTTTTGAATTTCGAAAATCTGACATACACGGTTTTGTTTAGGATGATATTTAGAGTCTGATAGAATAAACTTAATTTTTGGTGAATTGTAACATGCCCTTATGAATAGTAACCTATCATTATGAACAGTAACTTAGACTTATGAATAGTAATATGACTTGTATGAATGGTATCCACACCCATGAATGTATAAATAAATATAGGCACCTTAAAAATGCAGATGAATAATTTAAGTATTTATACTTTTTGATTAAATAATGATTTTAATTAAATATTAAAATAATCATATTTAGAAAATAATTTTTGAAAAATGGACTTCATTTTCGGATTCTACAGGTAAAAAAATTGTTAGGGTGAATTCTTGCGATTTTTCTGAAACACTTGAATTTTTATGAATAGTAAAATTAAATAATTTACGATAAATGCTAAATAAGGGATTCATTTAGTCATTGATGATGATCTGCTGATGTAATACCAATTGGTTCGTTGTCACATGAGTTTATTATTGTTCTTGGTCATGTAATACTTATTATTCCTGTTCTTATAAATAAAAAATAAAAAAAATTATTATAAAATTATGAAAACCCTCCTCTCGTCCAGTATAACCCCCCCCCCCCCCCCCCGCACTCCCTCTTTTCTTCACTCCTCTCAAGACTTTTACCTTGAAAATATTCTTCCCAAATCTCTCCCCAATATCCTACCCCATATCCAAAATCCCCTAGCCTCTTCTAAATACTAAAACCTCTCCCCTTAATAGGTTCTCAAAGGAGGAAGTCTCAAGAGGTAAATTCCTCTTTCCAATTCCTTCTTTTCTTTTAAGTTCTTGTATTTTTGTTTGTTTCTTCACCTCCCTTCACCCAAACAGTATGACAACACCAGTAACATACATGTACAATAATCTTTTTATGGTAATGGTATTTTTCATTATCTTTTTTCCTTTCCCCACCTTTTATTTGAAAGAAATGAAAGCATCGTTTCAGATGTTCCAATTTAGCACATTCTAGGACAACGGTTTATCAATTTCAATTATTATCTTTAATTATGGTCATGAAACCATTTGTGATATTGTTAAACCAGATTATTATATTTTTAAGATATCCTATATTTGTTTTTTTAATCCTTATGTACAAATGGTATTAAGTTATAAATAAAAACATGTTCTTTGTAATCAAACCCACTGATTAACAAAAATAGTTGTCACTATGATTTTATATAATAATCCGACTTCAATCCAAGTAACCAAATTAAATTTAAACCCATATAAATCCTAGATGTGCAATAATATAATATAACTTTAATTCTGGACAATCACTTTCACCTTACATGTTTATCCAAACATGAATATAAGCGAACCGGTCATTAAAACCAAGTAAACAAACGAGCTTGAACAATGAAATTGATCCTCATAACCAATAAAAATGGTTATAAAAGAACATAAAATGGATATACTAAACTAATTAAATATAGAACAGGTTATGGAATTATTAATTAATAAACCTAATTTTTTTATTCAGTTCTTTGATAAAAATTGGAGAACACAAACATATTTATGGTAAGGGATCCTCTCTCTCACTTTGGTTCAAGAATATCCCCTATGATGTGATCATTTATTTTTAATACCTAATGATGGGGTATGTTTTTTCACCTCCTCCATACTACCCTTATGATATATAAATAATGGGATACCCCTTTACCTCTCATTAATCCCTCACAAGAACACTCGTTACCATGCCGAAATGTTTGTAAGGGGTTTTCTCATCTCACTTTCAATTCTGTGGGATTTCCATTGTTCTCCACTTATTTCCTATATGTGTTATAGGTGTACTGAATTTGATATATATTATATTGAATCCTTTTATATTCATGGTATTCTGTGATTCATTTGGTGGTTATTCACTTTTGTTCATATGACTCAATTGATTACAACGTGGTGACGATCTTTGTCTCAATTTGCACTCCATTGTGACTTGCTTAGTATTATGCACCTACTATTTCTTATGTGCGGTACCTACTGCCCATTTGAGGTCAAATTTCAATTGAAATTATATTCCATTTTAATTTCAATATTCTCATTTCATGGATATGATTATGGTCTATGTCGTATACCATTTTACATACGGTATTTATTTTGAATGTTGTTTTGACTATGGAAATTTTGATGAATATGTATCTTATATTCTATACGGATAATGTAAAGGCATATTATTCTTGTGTTGAATATATGTATAAAGAATTATTTGAACATAAAGCATTGGTTGGGGCCTACTATAGCCTCTCGATTCACCGGTAGGTCTCATGAGAAAAATCAGTTTGGCGACAAACCCTTCGAGTTTATTTCCAAAAATCATACGGGTTTCTACCCACAGAACAAAACCTTTTTTAACGGTATTATGGTTTCTTATGATAGATACATGACATCCAGTTAATAAGAATTCTATTTATCCATTATATATTGTTACTATCCATGAGGTTTTTACTATGACAACATCTATGGATGCAGTTTCATTCTCAGATTATTAATGGTGTGAGTTTTTCATTTATTCACCATGCCATATTGATTATGTAAAATGGTTTACAATTCAGTTATTATTGATTCATGATTCCACCATTTGTATCCCTTACTGATCATTCGAGTTGACCATTTTCATTTTTTTAACTTCAATAGGTTATGAAGAGGAGACTATTAATTGAGTTTTTTGGGTGCAGTTCTTATTTTTTTTATGTATTGTATTTTGTAACCTTTTCCAATGTAATTTGAGTTACATATATGTATCTAGTTTCTTACAGACAACTAATCTGATTGTTACTTCATGATTTTATTCCTTCTAACCTTTCCAAAATAAATATTAATGCACCGGATCCGGTCTAGAGGGGTCAGGGTGTTACATAAAATATATCCGGGATTTACTTTTAATGGAAATATTCACTTTATCATTCATTCATGTGGATTTTAGTTATTATATGAGAGTGAAATAATAATAAAACCACCAGGGAAAATATTTTAGTTATCTCTAAACAAAAAATGTTATAGATCACCATGTATTGTGAAATAAGTTAATATTTGTGTGAGTAAACACTTGTATTGAGATATATGGTTCACTCATGAAAAAAGTGTGACTTGTTATTTGAACTAATCCCGTATAAAATATAACAAATTTAGTATATATATTTTTTGATATATTTAAAAGTGTATAATATATATCAATTCCCATTACATGATGTAAAACAAGTATTCTACATGTGAATGTTCATAATTTGATATAATTCATACTTTATTTGACTGATGAAAAAACTAATAGATTTTCCTTTCTCAAATTTAATAATATCAAACCCTTTTAGTTTTATTTTTGGAGAATATAATAAATTTTTCATTATTTTATAATTTTTGTACTTAAATGTTAAATAGTAAAAGAATAGAAATTTAACTAAATATTTTATCCTTATATAATTTATGATGATGGTATAAATTTCATTGTGTGTATTTTGCAGTAGAAGATGATTGATCTAATTCATGAAATTTATGAATATCAAGGGTCTATAGAAGAAATTTAAATATCATATTTTATGATATGGATACATCATATTCTATGCCACTTTTTTTATAAAGGAACTAAGATATCACAAGTAGTGATAATTCTATGTCACTATGAATGTTCCAACTAGACATTATGATGTAGAGGTATCATTATGTTCGATACTGATTATCCCTTATGATTAAGTCATATTAGTGGCTTATAGTGAATGAATGAACTAAGGATGATGAGTAGTGTCTTGAAACATCCTCATGTAAGCGCTATCTGTTTAGTTACTCTCTATGATATTAAAATATCTCGATCGAGATATAGTACTCTATTTTTTAGTGTTTCTATGAATAATTCACATGTAGAACATTGTATTTTAAAGCATGTATATATTATAACTAGAGACTAAATTATAAAGGAATTTTATTTGCTGAAATTTTCTACCGGAAGTATGACCTGAAAAAAATATCAGAACAAATATTAAACAACATTGAGAAATCTTATCCTTTAACTAGAATATATTGTAAAAATAAATATACTAGTTGAACCACATAACTAAATGTCACAAATTATGATATCCCTATATCCTAAAACCTGGAATTTATTCTTAAAAGGATGAGTTTTTCACCCAAAATTATAACCAATAATCCATGACACATCATATACATGTGATAGTCATTTTGGAAGAATTTTTAAGAACCAACTAAAGGGTAAAATTAATTGGATGTTGATAAAAAGGATGATCCATAAGAAATCCAAAAAAGATAGAGGGGGCCATAAATGGTGTTGATTTTAAGGAGGTTTTTAGTTAATGTTGGAAGATTATTGAGGCCTTGGTTTTTGTGAGATTATTTAATAAGGTGTGTGTTGTATTTTATTGTTAAAACATGTAAATTATTGATTTAAATAGTTTAAAATGTAAAATAAATGTTATTAAGTTATCTTAAATATTAATGGAAGAGTTTTTAGGATGATTATTTTTTGTTAGAAGGAGTTTAAATGAGGGAGGACTATAGAATATGTACTTATTAAACAATGATGTTATAGTGTATGAAATTGGAGTATCAATAGCTAAGTGATTTTTGGGTAGAATTAAAAATTATTTCAAAAATACTTATGTTAGACTACACGAGAGTTATGATGGCCTTTTCTAAATTTTTTGTGGTGCTTATAGTGGAGTAGTTTTGAGTAGTTACCTCTGGAACAATTCTAGTGATTCCTAGTGGGGTTCTAGAATGTTTTTATGACACCTATATTAGTTTATTTGATAACTTATCAAGATTGGTGATAATTATGATCATCAAAATAGGCCCCCAACATCCCTTAAACAAAATTTGAGTGATTTTAAGTTATTTTAGTAATCTAAGTGATTATATTTGAAGTGGGGTAGTTTTTTTTAATATAGATAGTTGATTTTGAATTTAAAATTAAAAAATTCAAATATGGAATAATAGTTTGAGGATATAATGGTATGTTACATGAGTTTTTCCGAGTGAAAAAAATATATAAAAATGGTATAAGACACCAACAGAATTTTTTAATTGTATATGATCATTAAAAATTCAATTCTTGATGTTAAAATACTTGTATTTGATTTTTTTAAGTCACTCTTGAAGAAATTGTAGAAATATATGTTATATTAAAAGAAATTTCTTGTTTTATAATATTGATTAAAGTATTTAGGTAAGTTATTATATAAATAAATATCATTATATATTTTAATGAGATATTGGGTTGTCAAAGAGAGAGAGAGATAGTTCATTATTTATTTAAATAATTCAATATTAATATGTTACAAGAAGATGTTATTCCACTAGATAATTCTAGTGGATTGTGTGATCATGGGTTTTTTCGAAACAAGCCAAAGATGTAACCATTAATATTGAATTTTTAACCCAGTATATTGTAGTTACCAATATTGTTTTACTATTTATAGTGTTTTTTAATTGAATTGGTTATTATATTCATTAAAATTAATTGTGATAAAGGAGGGAAACAAAATAGTTATATTTTTAGTATCTTAATTAGTAGAAGAGGATGTTTATATTGAAAAACATACATAAAATTAATTCATTGACCCCCCCTCCAAGTGAATCCTTTAAGATCATAATACCTATTAATAAATAGGTATCCTTAATTTTAATAATCGTTATGTTCTAGGTTTCCTTATAAGAAAAAAATATGGGTGAGTTGAAATTGATGTGAATTATGTTTTTTAAAGCTGAATTTGAATATAAATTTTTATATTCATAATGAATCATTTAAAATAAGTGAATAAAAATGGTGTTTTAATATTTAATGGTAAAAAATATCATATATATATATATAAGGATATAATTTTTTAATATCTATTATAAATTGGTTTTGAATGGGATTGAAGTGACAACAAATTGATATTTTTCTTCTGTAGAAGGTGTTGCAATGACTTTATTTGATCATCAGAATATAGAGAATAATGTTCATGTTATGAAATTATTTCATATATTTTAAAGAAGTAATTTATTAAATTTATGGGGATAAATATGGTTTATGTAATATGGTATAATAATTATAACATCTATAAATATAATTTCAAACTCAAAGATGAAATGTTCCATATTTAGTGCATTAATTATGAAGAAATTTTAATTAATGATTATGGATATTCTAATGAATTATTTAGAATAATCAATTAATTATTGAACACCATGAATTAATTTGATGAGACTCTTAGAGATTACATGTTGTTCAACAAGATACATAAATATGTCATTATAAGAAGTTGGTGAAAGCTCAAACAAAAAATTTACAATTATTAAACACACAATAAAGATTTATGATTATTCGAATAAAAAATACATAACTAAATTGATATAAAAGGACTTGTATTTTTTTAAATAAAGGATTAATTTAATTAAAAATAAAATAATGTGTAATTTTTTAAAAAAGAATATAGATTTGGGAAATCTACAAATTTTTGAAATGTCAACTTAAATTTGTATTATTCAATAAATTGATGGCTAAAAATTTAAATAATAAATTATAATATTTATGAATATATTTTATTTTTTTCTAAAATAATTGGTTCCTAAAAATGATCTAAAAATAATGGTAAAATATTTGATGGGTATTCGGTGATATATTCTATATAAAAATCTTTTCATATGATAAGAATTGTATTTTATAGCAATTAGTAGTGTTGTGATGCTTTTGGACATATGGAAATAAGATTTGGATTCATAAGAGGTATTTTTAATAATCAATAATATTTATAAGGTAGGATTTATGGGGTAGTTAACCAACTAAAAAAGAATTAAGTTAGAAAAAATTTGATATTTTAGAAGTAAAATTATAGAATTTAATTGAATTTTTGAAAGAAATTTTTGAAAGATATGGAAAACTGGGTTAGGATTCCTAAACATGTCCTAATATTTTACCATATTACATGATAATTAATAAATATGATAAATATATTTGGATTAATAATATTATAAGAAATGAGAAATCTCTTTTTTTGGGATTCATATTGAATATTTCACAAAAGGAACATCCATGGATTATGGGCAGCAGGTGTTATCTCATATAGTATAATATTTTAAGATTATGAAAGTTATTAAAAATTTAAAATAATTCTTGGAGGATTTAAGTAAATAAAGGTTACTCAAAATCCAATTATTTGAATAAATAAATACTAGGGAGATTGAATAACACACTATATATTGATGAGTTGAGGAAAAAGTTGTTAACTATACCACAAGATTGTGATAAAGGGAATGAACAAGTTTCTTAAAATGTTGATTTATTAGTGAAAATACATCAATAAATATATACTATAACAATATAATAGTGAATAAGATGTAATTTTATTCAATTGGGTGGTGTTGAAAACTCTTGATACATGATCAGGATTAGAGAAAATGAATTGTTGGCATCGAAGGGTCAGACATCTTGGAAAAAATAAAATGAGAAATATCACAATAGGAAATGATTTTTGTGATGTATTTATGATAAGAATATATTAAAATTTTATTTTTTCACAAGAAAAGGGGGAATATTTTCAATTATTCACACAATAAAGTGCAGATTCAAACATCTCTAATATTCGAGTTTTTTTATTTAGTTATTTACGAGCCTTTAATAATAAGTAAATAAATGTAGATAAGTATTTTATTTTTCTTATTGCAAAATTTAATTGAAATATAAGTATTATTTTTATGAAATATAAATCATAAATATTGAAGATATTTAAAAAATTAAGAATAAGTATATAAATATATTGTTTTTATTCAATCAAGAGAATGAGAGTAGATAATGGGGATAAGTATACAATTTGTATGTTTAAAGCATATTTTGAAAAAAAAAATGTATTCATAATTATTTTATTAAAAAATAAATCTCCATTATAGAATGCTTTTGTTGAGATTAGTAATAGAAGGTTAGTGGAGATGGCTCAAACAATATTGGTGGAGAAAAATATGTTTTCATTCATTTAGTGGTAGGCGGGTGGGATAGTGATGCATATCATAAATAAATGTTTATAAAATATAAATACATATATGTCTCCTCATGAAATTTACTGTAATATAAACCATATCGTGAAGTATTTTAGGGTGTTTCCCATCCCATACATCATAAAACATAAAGATAAAAAAATGGGGATGTTTGATAACATATATTTTGATGGAATTTTCATTAGTGATCTTATAAATGGAAAATTATATCATTGATACAAAAAGAGAAAAATTAATATTGTTTATTTTTATATTCTAAATTTTTTATAAACATAATTTAATAGCTTTTATAAGAAAAAATACATTCTATAAGTGATAATAGATAAACGGAATTATTGGAACAGTATGGTAGAAATTATAAGAATGTTGAGGATTAAGTGTTGTTATGGTATAAGACGGTGATTCAATAATATGAAGTAACTAATAAAAACTAAATTTATTTCATTCAAAGTTGATATATAAATTATTGGTCTATACTATCATATGTAATGATGAAGAAACAGTTAAAAAAGGATAATATTGAGGATATCATCGCATACCTCATTGATTTCTCATGTCAAATAAAGAAATTTGAGTAAAAAATTCAATAATAAATAGTTTATAGATGCTATAAATGGTTAATTGTTTATGATTTATAATAATAATACTTTGTATTTTGTTTCTAAAAAAACAATAAAAATGTTTTCATAAATTAGTGGGTGATTTGTATCAAAATGAATGAGAAATGGGAAGTGTTGAGGGATAGATAAAGTGTTTTTTACAAGATTAATTCTCAAATTTAACGGATTTATGTAACACCCCAATACTTTATGATATATTTCACTTATAATAAATTTAATTTTGCTGATATATTGTGATATACGCAACACCAAGTTTAAACAAAATATCATTTAGTCACACATTTAACACTTAATTTAAAATTAATTTGTAAAACTTTTAGAAATTTTATTTGGAAAAATAAACATTATTTTTGAAATTGGTATCTAAAAATTATCTTAAGGTTATTTTTTATATTTTTTATAAAAAGCTTCATTTTTCAAGATTATTTGACAACACGGAATTTTAATTAAAAATTTTCTTTTTGATTAAATTTTTTATAAGGTTAAATTATATTTTTATTTTTTTAAATTAAAACTAGATCAATTGTACATCCATTAATTCAATTTAATTCATTGTTATCAATTTCAAATTGAATTTTGAAATAAAAACATTTCAAACTTTTGAATATTTTCACATTAAAACTCGCTTTCTCATCACACCTATGAGATTAATTTTTAAATAAATATTAAAAACTATATGAATTGGATTTAAAAAAGAGGATTCAATCTTTTAAATAATCATAATTTATAATTTCAAATATGTTCATCTTAAATTTTGACAAAATAAATAGTGAATGCAAAAAAAAATTATTATCGCGGTTAAGGTAAAAATGGGTTTATCAGGGGATAAACTAAAATGATATGGTAAAAAATAACTTATACACTTATCTAAAAACCATTGGATGTAATGTTTTTTGAAAATTACCCATATAAGGTTTATGAATGTCCCATTTTGGTTCTTTTCATATGAAAATCATGCGAACACTCAATTCTTTTCAAAAATACCAAGTGTGTCATCTCCCCCACTTATAAATGGCCACCCCTCTCTTATCTTTTTTATATATTTACCCCTATGTTTTTGCCAATACCTAACCAAATAACATCATAAATTCCATAAATCATATTATACGCCTTATTTTGTGCATAAATCCATCATTTAAAGGTTTTAGTGCAAGCCTAATGAAGATACCTAAATAAGAGGTAATGTTCTTCAATAAAAATCATTATTTTGCTTATTTCTCCACATCCTTAAAAAAATTTATACCATTCAGATATAATAACCTTATTATCTTGCATATAATATTATTATTTTGTAATAATTTCATGACCTAAAACCATCCCCACTTCCATAAAATGATTTATGAAATTATATTCTTTCTGTACGGCGGACTACCGCCTCGCGAAGTGATATCGTTCTTTTTTAATTTCCACCTCTAAAGGTTGGGTATGATGATGGTTATAAACTATATATATTATATTTATGAAATATCTATTACTATTTATTCACTATAAAACATATAAATTTTTACCATAAATTTCTTATGATATATGATAATGTTTTTCATGTGTACAACGGACTACCCCCCCCCCCCCTCCCCCCCGTGAAGCGATGTGATTCGTCTTTCACTAATGTTTCACATGGAAGGTGATAAAGATATATTTATTGATTATATTTGATAAAAATGACATAATTATGATATTAATTACATATTTATTTTGATTATGATATTAAATGAACATTAAAAAATAATAAATTACTTATAAAGAAATATCAGCAATTATTTTCAGAGATTTAGTTCTAATGCTAGAAATCTAACAATCATTTCATGATTCACATTCTATGTGATAAGTGATTTAACTTATTATTTGTGCACAACTCTTATAATGTATTATTTTATGTTCTAATATATACCTACACCTTTTTCATGCCATTCTATGTTTATTTTAGTCAACTCTAAGTCCACATGTAGCTTTCCATTCCTTTTGTACTAGTAATATTATTTTCTATCGTGTTTTATTTATATCCTTTTAATAAATGTTTAAATTATAACAACCTGAGATTTTATAAGATATATTCTTTGTAATTTATTTCATATATTCTGTTGTATGCTACACCAAGATTATCTTGCGCTATACGCAACACCGTATTAGCATGCAGTATACGCAACACTAATCTTGGATCATGCTACACACAATTTCAAGTTTGTTTGATAGTAGTTATTCTACGCAACATTGAGTATATATATATATATGTATATTTAATGTATAAATGAAATACGGTTGGATTTTTTTATATGCAACAACAAAATAGTCTTGCACTACACGCAACCCTGACTGTCTTGCATTACACGCAATCGCAACCTTCCTCGATAGTGTGTGTTGTACGCAATACCGAGTTTCACTAAACAATGATATATGGTTATAATATTATTATAAACAAGACGTTATGAATAGTAGTAAATAAATTTTTAATTTTATGAAATTATAATTAATCTTACACATTTTATAGAACATGGTATGAGAACAAAATAATTTTTTCGGGTAAAATAAGTATTTTTCAAAAAATGCAGTTTTGCCGCCTTTTGATAGAACACCCATTTTAAATATAATTTTTGACAAGTTTATAAGTTAAATTTTACAAAATAAACTCCTTATTTTGAATCAGGATATAAAAATTTACATTGGATAAAGTTTTGATATTTTTCTGATAACTTTCATATTTTTATGAATAGAAAAAACACGCTATATTTTAATTAAAAACAACTTTTTTCATCGTAATAATTTATATGGTTAAATTATAATATTGAATTGTTTTAAAGTATAAATATAATATATTTTTACCATTTAATATAATGTATGTTATTAGCATTGTTTTTACATTGAATTCATAGATAAATCATTTCAATCTTTTGTAATGTTTTAACTTTTAAAACTCTTTTTCTTAACAACGGGATTAATTTTAAATTAATTTCTACAAATTTTATGTATTTAATTTAAAAAAATGGATTTCATATTTGGAATTAGTGGGTCCAAATTATTTTAATATGCTACTTTTTATTTTTGGGCATTATGAATAGTAACTACGGTAAATTTTATTTACCATAGTAAAAAGTAAATCGGGTAATTAAGGGTAAATATAATATTATAAAATTACCCTAACACATGTCCTAATATAATTGGATGCTTATATTTCGTCCTAATTCATATTTGGGTCGAAATAGATTCCATTGGAACCCACTTGGAGGTGATTAAGACCTTTAGTTTATTTTATTTAAAGGAAAGTGAAATATGTCTCACTCAAATTTAATAATTAAAGTATTTTTAATATAAGTTTATACAGAATATAAATTCGGTTATAAAAACACATTTGAAATATAAAATGTTTTTTTTATCATGGTAATTTATTTATAATTTTTAAGAGATATTAAATTACCTTAATAGTGTATACATTAATGATGCAGAAATTATTTATTTAGTGAAAAATAAGTAATATAGTTTTTATTGAAAAACTAATACCCATTAAAAGGCTCAAAAATCTGACTAAAACTTATTTTTAGTTTATATATACACCATAAGCATACAATGACAGATTATATGACTATTTGGATTCTTATAAAAGTGATTATGACACCTATATTATTTTATTTTAAATGATGTCAAAGTTGTCACCTTCATAATTTAATAAATATAACATTTTACAAGTTTGGTGTTTTAGAATATAAATCCAACTAAAAGTATTCTTATGAAATCTATAAGATTTATCTTCATCCTAGTACTTTAGTTTTAATTCTTATGCAGCAAATAAGTATATTTAATAATTATACAAAAATGTTGTAGAAATTATTTTTTTAAGAGAAGTATCAAATAAATGGTTTTACAAATTGTAAAATAAATATTATATGAACTATTTAATGTGATCCACTAATTTTCTAGATGAATATGATATTTTAGGAACCTATTAAATATTTTATTTCTAATATATCCTCTCTGTGAATTTTATTTAAATTTAAATAAATAAATAGTGTCAAAATTGTCACTATTGTTATTTTGTAAAAATAATATATTATTAAATTGTTTAGAAATCACAAAAATATTTAAAAATTATAAACTGAAATTTATATAGTCTAAAATTTCATAAAGTATCCAATTATGGAAAATTAACAACACATAAGTGATTATTTTAACCATTTGAAATTTAGAATTTTATTACCACAAATAAACATAAATAGATTAAATAAGGATAAATCAAAATGATAAGGTTTAAAATAAGATCAAAACATGTCTAAATGTGATTTGTTGAAGAGATTACAACTCTATATTATCGAATATTCTAATTGAGTCATTTCTGGAGGTTTTTATGTGGGGTTTTAATTTATATTAAACTAATAGTTTTGAGGATTCCAAATGTGCCCCTCTCCTCCCTTATAAAAGGGAACCTACTCCCTCTCATCTTTACACAACTTTGAGCTTTCATGATCGGCAAAACCCTGCCCATTTCCCTTTTCAACTTCCCTAGAAATATTCTAGAGGTCCTGGTCTTCTTCAAAGGCCAATCTTATTGCCCTAAGAGGAGGTTTCAAAGAGGCGTGTCGAAGAAGAGGTAATATCTATTACCGTTTCTTTCAAATTTATTTCTTCTTCTACTTCCTCTTCTTTAGTTGTTTTATTATGAAGTAATAACATCAGTATCACTAATATACGGATATGTTATTATAAATATGAAACAACCCTATTCCACCTTCTATCCATCCTACTGAAAACGAAATCACTGCGTGTGCGTACGTACGGAATACCGTCTCCACACCGTGGTGTAATCTGTTTTCATCCACCACCATACTTGGACGGGGATAATGGTGTAAAGAATAACTATATATGATTATTGTAAAGTTATATTTATTATGAAATTGTATACATACACTTAAATATAATTCCACGATCATGGGAACGATATCATCGCTTGTGCGTACGTACGGACTAACGTCTCCACGAACGCGATAAGATTCATTCTTCATGTTAACCATTCATTAATGATTATAAAGTATATATAATGAATAATAATGAAATATATGACATAATAATTCTACTGTATTTATGTATATATATATATATGTATGTAATATATTTAATTCCATTCAATTCAATAAGGAAACTAAAACAGTGTTCATGCGTACGTACGGCCTACCGTCTCTATGAACGGTGTATTTCAATCCATTTATCAATCTATCATATATATGTATATGGTGAATATTTATTATATATAAATCATGTTTTAAATTCTTAAATTAAGGAAATCAGTATATAAGTAATAATATCAAGAACAACAAGTTGAAACAAGTACGGTAAATGAAACGATTTTACCCAAAACGCTGCTTTAAAATTGATTTACAAAAGAACGGGTAATATAAAGTCATAACTGAACCATATATGATATCATAACAATGCATATTATTATGTAATAAGTCAATGAAATTATTTAAATCATTATACAGGAGGTTCATATACGTACTAAGCCTATTGGACCTAAGGTAAGGGATAATGTTGCAATCTCAATTGTTTTCTATCTAAGATTGCTTATACGTAAGTATTTACTGGGGTTATATTTATCATCCATGTCCAAGTTTTATAAAAATGTTTTCATGTACTTTTAAAGTTCTTTTTACCCATTTTTGACTTTTACTAAATGGTATGAAAGGAATCTTTTTTTTGTTTACCATACGAGGTACTTTTTGACTTTTCTGGAAAAAGTACAAGAAGAATGTTTTTTTATCTTATACAGCATGAATAGATTTTTACGGTTTCATATCATCTTATTTTCATGAATCTTAATCTACAAAATTTCATGAATATTTTCATCAAATTCCTTTTCTTTTAAAATTGAATGGAATTTTGTGAAAATAAAATGATTTTCAAGAAGAAAGGATATTTTCTTCAATAATTCATTTCAAGTGATTTATCAAAAACATTTTCCATCTAAGATGACATTATTTCATATGTGTATGTTTCAAGTATAATGTCTCTATGATTTATATGGTTTCAACTTTCTTATGATGAAATTATATCCATTAATTTGTTTTATATGGATTATGTTATGATGGAATGATGTTTATGAAACCCAATTTATTCTTTGGGTTATGATGAATGATTTATGATTGTTTTGTGGCACACGTAACAATGATTTCAATATGAGATGGGTGGGACCTATATCTACCTCCAATGCATTGGGTAAATATTTTTATCTCATGAGATAGACATGGCTGAAATGGCAAGTAAATCTGGTTCAGTAATACTGGGCTAGAACGGCAAGTAAACACGGTTCAGTAAGGGACTTTGTCCACTAAGATGGTCTTGGAAGCAATGTCTTGGATACTATGGAAAGCATATCATGTGATTAATGGTTTTCCACAATTACATGTTTTATTCCCATGCTATTTTATCATGATTGATGTTCCTTTATGATATATTCCTTACGTACTTCCAAGATTTATGTCTTTGCTCAAGATTTTTATGTTTCTCTATGCTCTCCCTTACTGAGCATTCAAGCTCACCTTTTTTTGTTTTCTTTTCCCCAGGATATAAATAATGGTTTTAGGTAATAAAACCAAAGGGGAAGGTCTTTATGGGAGATGTTGAAGATATTTTACCATGATTATAAGATTACGTTCCGAGTTTCCAAAGACACTAAACTATTACGGTCCTTTCGTGTATGTTTTTTTATGTATTAAGTATTACACAAAAGTAATGTAATGTCTATATACATCAAGCTTTGGGCCATTACAGTTGGTATTAGAGGAAAGTTTTATTTAACCTTTTAAAACTAGGATGCGAAATCTTTAGTGAGATCCCTAGAGATATTTCTAAGGTATGTCTAATGATGTCCCCAAGGTTAAGTATAAGTATAGGTTATAGTCCTAGAATTATGGAAACCATATTATAATTAAACCTAAGATGTTAGATATTGAAGGTAATCCCTCTTTATTATGCTATTTTTCTAGCATGATTTTTTCATCTCACACTATTCTTTTTGGGTTTTAGAAAATGGCTGGAAACAGGATGATTCACAATAATAGAGGATATGATGGACAATGGAATGATATTCTTCATGAGCTACCAAATGAAATGGAATTTGGAAGGTGAAAAATCGTTATTATGCCTAATCATCAATCTCATAATATGATCAATAATCTCAAATTTAGTAAGATTCCTAACTCAGTTAATAAGAGAATGATGGAGTTTCATGATGATCATAGAGATAAGAAAGTTCAATTTCCCTCATGTAAGTCATGTGGGAAGAGGCATCAAGGAGAATGTTACAAAGGAACTGGAAGATGCTTTGAGTTTGGAAAAGGTCACAAATCCAGTAATTGCAAAAGAAAAGGTTCATTTTACACCATGGACAAGGATAATTTTATTGCTAATACATCAACAATGGCTAAATGTTTTAAATGTGGAATGTATGGGCATTATGAAAACCAATGCCCTAAGGGAAAATCTCATGAAGACAACCAGCATGATCGTATGGGTAGTATTTATGTTGATGATGATGAAGAGACTACAAATGGTATATGAGATGAAAGAAGTGTTGAGGAATACAATGATGAATCTTGGTCAATGGTTTAAGAAGGTAGTGGAATGATTTATGTTTATCAAGAGTTATGTTGTATAGGTAATGGTACTATGGAATAAAGACACATATAAGGATTGTTACACAATTATTTTTCCTATGTATTTGATAGTATATATTGAATGGTAACAGTAACCATGAAAGGTTATTCGAATATTTTTGAAATGTAGATGATATGTGCATAATGAAGGGATAAGGAGAAAATAATATTTATGATAGTATTCATGAGCTCATGACTGATATAAGGACAAAGTGATATCATGGTTTGAGTATATCGAAATTTTGGGATTTTGGTATGTGGAAAGAGTTAACTTTTGAAATCATTAATGTTTTCACTAAGGTTCAATGGGTATTAATTTTTCAATAGAATACTTGATTAAGGTATTCACATGTTTGGAATTTGACCAACAAGATATATCATATGATATGTGGGGGATAAATGATGGTATTCACATTTTCAGTAGATGACATTTCTAGTAATTGTTTTCTTTATACTATAAGCTTAGATAGAAGTATTTTGGATAAACCTAAAGATTTGAAATGGATTATGTTGGACATAAGTTAGTATTATTTAAGGCTAAAACTGCTTTCTATATTATTGATTGAATGTTATAATTATGTAGTTTTAGAAAAAGGACAACCTGTAGGATGGGTGAAAACCCATCGCGTCGGACAGGGTTGCGGGAATCGAACCCACAACCGAAGTGCGACAGACCTTTATCACCTACCACTAGCCTACAAGAAGTCCCTTGTTAGTAGAAACTAGTTTTATTTTATTAAGCGGTATGATAGATGAAGTATAAGTCCATTTTTGGAATCATATATGATTAACCACACCATAGATGGACTTATGTATATTTGATAACTTTTTATAACCTTTTGTTCGAAACAGATGGAATGACTCATCATTCTATCACATGATCTGCTAACACTTCACGAATGACAAATTCAACATCATTTCTTTAAGAGATGAAGTGGAAATTGTTCAAGGCACGAACAACATTGAGATTGTACCAAAATAAAGTATTTATTTTGATTTGAAAATCCTTCAAAATTAGGGAAATGATCTTCAAAACCAAAAATGTGGTCCTAGTGCCCTCATATCTGATGAATCAGATGGTACCTTAGAACATCACAAATTTACGGCTTTGTGATTGTTGGATTTTTCATAGCCATGTTCTCTACCACTCTCCATCAGAACTTGATGGTTATATTTTTCTTCCATATCCATATTTTCACCTATGTTATCCTATATGGAAACCTAGTGATGAGTTACTTTGGGTAATCGTTACGTTTCATACTTTAGTTTTTAAAATTAAGTTTTAGTATTCCTTTTTACGATGTGGGTTTCTACGAATAGTAAACGATTTATAACCTCGATGAATTTCGAGGGAGAAATTCATTTTAAGGGGCGTAGAATGTAACAACCTGAGATTTTATAAGATATATTCCTTTTAATTTCTTTCATATCTTCTGTTGTATGTTACAACAAGATTAACTTGCACAATACGAAACACCGTATTAGCTTTCAGTACATGCAACACTAATCTTGGATCGTGTTACACACGATTTCATGTTTTTTTGATAGTATTTATTCTACGCAAAATTGAGTGTATATATATATATATATATATATTCAATGTATAAATGAAATATGGTTGGATTTTTTTATACACAACAACAAAGGATTCTTGCACTATACGCAACCCTGACTTGTCTTGCATTACACGCAATCACAACCTTCCTCGATAGCGTGGGTTGTACGCAATACCAGGTTTCACTAAACAATGATATATTGTTATAATATTATTATAAACTAGCCGTTATGAATATTAGTAAATAAATTTTGAATTTTTTGACATTATAATTCATCTTACACATTTTATAAAACATGGTATGAGATCAAAATAAATTTTTTGGGTAAAAGAAGTATTTTTCAAAAAAATGAAGTTTTGCCGCCTTTTGATGGAGCACCCATATTAAATATAATTTTTGACAAGTTTATATGTTAAATTTTTCAAAATAAACTTCTTCTTTTGAATCAGGATATAAAAATTTACATTGGATAGAGTTTTGATATTTTTCTAATAACTTTAATATTTTAATGAATAGTAAAAACACGCTATATTTTAATTAAAAAAAACTTTTTTCATCGTAATAATTTATATTGTTAAATTATAATATTTAATTGTTTTAAATTATAAATAGAATATATTTTTACCATTTAATATAATGTATGTCGTTAGCATTGATTTTACATTGAATTCATAGGTAAAAACATTTCAATCTTTTGCAATGTTTTAACTTTTAAAACTCGTTTTCTTAACAACAGGATTAATTTTAAATTAATTTATGAAACTTTTGTGTATTTAATTTAGAAAAATGGATTCCATATTTGGAATCGGTAGGTCCAAATTTTGTTAATAGGCTACTTTTTATTTTGGGGCATTATGAATAGAAACTACGGTAAATTTTATTTACCATAGTAAAAGGTAAATCAGGTAATTAAGGGTAAATATAATATTATAAAATAACCCTAACACATGTCTTAATATAATTGGATGCTTATATTTTATCCTAAGGCATATTTGTGTCGAAATGGAATCCATTGGAACCCACTTGGAGGTGATTAAGTCCTTTAGTTTATTTTATTCAAAGGAAAGTGAAATATGTCTCACTCACCTTTAATAATTAAAGTATTTTTAATATAAGTTTATACAGAATATAAATTAAGTTATAAATACTCATTTGAAATATAAAATGTTTTTATTTATCATGATAATTTATTTATAATTTTTAATAGATATTTAATTACTTTAATAGCTTATACATTAATGATGCAGAAATTAATTATTTAGTGGAAAATAAGTAAAATAGTTTTTATTGAAATACTAATACCCATTAAAATTCTCAAAACCCTGACCAAAACTTATTTTTAGTGTCTATATACACCATAATCATACAATGACAGAATATATGACCATTCAGAGTCTTATAAAAGTGATTATGACACTAATATTGTTTTATTTTAAATGATGTCAAAGTTGTCACCTTCATAATTTAATAAATATAACATTTTAAAAGATGGGTGTTTTAGAATATAAATCCAACTAAAAGTATTCTTATGAAATAAATATGATATATATTAATCCTAGTATTTTATTTTTAATTTTTATGCAACAAATAAGTATATTTAATAATTATACAAAAATGTTGTAGAAATTATTTTATTAAGAGAAGTATCAAATAAATGATTTTACAAATAGTAAAATAAATATTATATGAACTATTTAATGGGATAAACTAATTTTCTAGACTAATAGTAAATGTTAGTAACCTAATAAATATTTTAGTTCGAATATATTCTCTGTTTTTATTTTATTTAAATTCAAATAAATGAATAGTGTCAAAATTGACACTACTATTATTTTGTAAAAATAACATATTATTAAATTGTTTAAAAATCACAAAAATATTTAAAAATTATAAATTGAAATTATTATAGTCTAAAATGTCATAAATTATCCAATTATTGAAAATTAACAACACATATGTGATTATTTATAACCATTTAAAATTTAGAATTTTATTACCACAAATAAAATTAAATATATAAAATAAAGATAAATCAAATTGATAAGGTTTAAAATAAGATCAAAAAATGTCTAAATTTGATTGTTTGATGATATTAAAACTCTATCTCATCTAATATTCGAATTGAGTCATTTCTGAAGGTTTTTATGTGGGGTTTGAATTTATAATAAACTAATAGTTTTGAGGATTCCAAAGGTGCCCCTCTCCTTCCTTATGAAAGGGCACCTCCTCCCTCTCATCTTTACAAAACATTGAGGCTTCATGCTCGTCCAAACCCTGCCCATTTCCCTTCTCAACTTCCCTAGAAATATTCTAGAGGTATTGGTCTTCTTCAAAGACCAATTTTAGTGCCCTAAGAGGAGGTTTCAAAGAGGCGTGTTTAAGAAGAGGTAATATTCGTTACCGATTCTTTCTAATTTATTTCTTCTTATACTTCATCTTATTTAGTTTTTTCATTATTAAGTAATAACATAAGTATCACTAATATACTTATATGTTATTATAAATATGAAACAACCCTATTACACCTTCTATCCATCCTACGGAAAACAAAATCACCGCGCGTGCGTACGTACGGAATACCGTCTCCATGCCGTGGTGTAATCTGTTTTCAACCACCAACTTACTTGGATGGGTATAATGGTGTAAAGAATAAAAATATGTGACTATTGTAAGTTATATTTATTGTATAATAGTATACATACACTTAAATACAATTCTACGATTCTAGAAATGATATCATCGTTCGTGCGTACGTACGGACTACCGTCTCCACGAACGCGATAAGATTCATTTTTCATGTTAACCATTCATGAATGATTATAAAGTATATATAATGAATAATAATGAAATATATGACATTATAATTCTACTTGATTTATGTATATATATATATGTATGTCATATATTTAATTCCATTCAATTCAATAAGAAAATAAAAATAGCGTTCATGTGTACGTACGACCTACCGTCTCCCTGAATGGTGTATTTCATTCCATTTATCAATCTATCATATATATGTATATTCTGAATATTTATTATATATAAATCATGTTTTAAATTCTGAAATTAAGGAAATCAGTATATAAGTAATTATATCAAGAACAACAAGTCGAAACACGTACGATAAATGAAACGATTTTACCCAAAATGCTGCTTTAACATGGATTTACAAAATAACAGGTAATATAAAGTCATAAGTGAACCATATATGATATCATAACAATGAATATGATTATGTTATAAGTAAATTACATTATTTAAATCATTATACAAGAGTTTCAGATGCGTATGAATCATACCGAACCTAAGGTAAGGGATAATGTTTCAATCTCAATTGTTTTCTATCTGAGATTGCTTATACATAAGTATTTACTAGGGTTATATTTATCATCCATGTCCAAGTTTTAGAAAAATGTTTTCATGTATGTTTAAAGTCTTTTTTAACCATTTCTGAATTTTACTACATGGTATGTAAGGAATTTGTTTTTTTACCATACGAGGTAATTTTTTACTTTTCTGGAAAAAGTACGAGAAGAATGTTTTTTAACTTATACGGCATGAACGGATTTTTACGGTTTCATAACGCCTTATTTTCATGAAGATTACTCTAAAATATTTAATGACTATTTTCAAAAAAATCCTTTTCTTTTAAAATTTAATGGCATTTTGTGAAAAGAAAATGATTTTCAAGAAGAAAGGATATTTTCCTCAATAATTCATTTTAAGTGCTTTATCAGAACCATTTTCCATCTAAGATGACATTATTTCATATGTATATGTTTCATGTATAATGTATCTATGATTTATATGGTTTCACTGTTATTATGATTAAATGATATCCATTTTTTTTATATGGATTATGTTATGATGGAATGATATTTATGAAAACGATATTATTCTTTGGGTTATGATGAATGATTTATGATTGTTTTGTGGCACACGTAATAATGATTTAAATATGAGATGGGTGGGACCTATATCTCCCTAAAATGCATTGGGTGAAGATTTATATCTCATGAGATAGACATGGCTAACACCAAAAGTAAATCTGGTTCAGAAATACAGGGCTGGACCGGCAAGTAAACCCGGTTCAGTAAGGGACTTTGTCCACTAAGATGGTCTTGGCAGCAATTCCTTGGCTACTATGGAAATCATGTCATGTGCTTAATGGTTTTCCACAATTACATGTTTTATTCCCATGCTATTTTATCTTGATTTATTTTACTTTATGATATATTACTTACGTACTTCAAAGATTTATGTCTTTGCTCAAGATTATTATGTTTAGATTTTATGTTCAAGTTTTTGCATTCAAATGTTTTTCGATTGTTTTATGATCTCTATGCTTTCCCTTACTTCGAATTTAAGCTCACCCTTTTTATGTTTTCTTTTACCCAGGATATAAAGAAAGGTTTTAGGTAAGAAAACCAAAGGGGGAGGTCTTTATGGGAGATGTTGAAGATCTTTCATCATGATTATAAGATTATGTTCCGAGTTTCCAAAGACACTAAACTATTACGGTCCGTTTGTGTCTGTTTTTGTTATGTATTAAGTATTCCGCAAAAGTAATGTAATGTCTATTTACGTCAAGATTTGGGCCATTCCATAAATACATATGTATGATATTACCCTAAAATTATTTCTATAATATTTTTAAAAATGATGATGAATTTTGGTAAGAAATGTTTTTTTCATTATAGAAAATGTTTAATGTATGTATAGTTATTTTAAAGGGATGTTTTCCATAAAAAAGATTTATTAAAATATTTTCTTAATGGTTTTGTTTTAAAATCCCTTACTGGGAATGTTTTAAATTCTCACCCTATGTTTTCAAATTATTTTTACAGGGTTAGTATGTTTTTCAATCTTTGAGTACTCCTATGTGATGACAACAATATGAAGTTTATAAATGTCATGTTTTTTAAGAGATGTATCAACTGTGTCTAGTTTTCCAGAACATAAACTGAGAAGATTATCTATGATGGAATGACATGTGTAATTTTATCAACATATTTTTATATATATAAAATTAAACATTGTAATGACCGAAACTTTTTAATTATATTTTTTTCTTAATTTTGTGTGTTATTTTATTTTATACTCAACAAAACTATATCCTTTAATTAATGATGTGGGTATAATTAAAATGAGACCGTTGGGTTTCGACTATTATATGACCATTGGTCAATTTGACTAGTGGTCAATATGACCATTGAAAACTATAATCTTAATGTTGTGTTTTTATAAATACAGTTATCTTGGTCAATTAATACAGAAAGAAGATTGAATGGCCTCATCCAGTATACTTGAGCCATATGAAGCCCATCTTTCAGAGATTGGGAAGGAGGTAGCATCATTGAGATTTGCTCTAGACCAAGCCCAAGATGAACTTTAATGTATGAAGCATGAATGAAATCGCATAAGGGCGATGTTCAACCTGATAGAAATCACCACTTGGGAAATGTTGTCCGAGCCACCCCAAGATTCTATCACCATAACACACCTTACACTTAGTTCCTATGATGGTGTTATAAGGGGCTATGTAATGAGACCTTATCTTCTTTGTGTAATCCATTTATATAAATAAAATTTTTATTTCTTCTTATGGAAAATTTTGTGGATTTCAAATATCCGGATAAATATAGAATGTGTATTATTAATGAATTTAGGAAAAAGGGGTATTTTAAAATGTTTTTGTATTCATTAAATAATTAATTATGTGAAATTATTTTCAAAAAATGGTCTTCTATAGTTGTGATAAGTGAGAAATTTAAAGTCTAATAAGATCAACATGGTTTTTAGTGAATAGTAAAGTAGGAATAGTAACATACCGATATGAATAGTAATGAATAGTAATGAATAGTAATGAATAGTAATTTGACCAAGAAAAATAGAAACTTCACCCATGAATGTATAAATACATTTTAGACATCTTAAAAGTGAAAAAAATGATCATAGTTTAAGTTTTGGTATTTTTGTATGCCATAAATATTTTATTTACAATTTTATAATTAATTTAATAATTTAAAATGGAAATATATTTTCATAAAATTTAATCATAAATTGTATCTTTATTGTCTTTTGGGTATACGATATTTTTATAGGACCTTGATTACTTTTTTAAGGTGTTACAAAATGAGTTATAATTTTAAAGTTGAATTTTTGGAATAAATAATGGTTTTATTTAAAAATTAAATTAAAAATATTTATAAATTTATTTTCATAAAATGGACTTCATTTTTCAATTCATATCATCGATATAAGGTTAGGGTGATTTTTTGGGATTTTTCCGAAACAGTTGAATTATTGGTGAATAGTAAAAATGCAGTTTTGAGTTTAAGGTGTTTAATGACATCATTAATGATATAATAATGATGTAAGCTTTCTGGTCGACTTATTAATAGTGATATATTCTGTGAGGTGTCCCAAGTGGCCAATACCAAGGGAAAATACCATGGGAAAGCCCATGGTTTTCCAAATACCACTGATGAGGTGTCCCTTGGAAATTAATAATTTATTCACTCACTTTTCCTATAAATACCAAGCCATTTCCATCATTAATTTCTTTCCAAAATCCATCTCGATTAATTTCCAATATCCTTACCTCCAAAGGAGTCCTCCCAAGGTTCTCTAAAGCCTCCCAAGGTCCCTACCTTCATGCTTTTGAAGTTACTCTTCAAGTTAAGGGATCCTTTCAATCTCCTCTTTTAAATCCCTGACTTCATTTATGTTGTGTCATCTTATTTACATCTCTTTATGTTGGGGGTATGTTCTTATATGTTCTCATTAATTTCCATTTCTTTTCTAATTGTTGAGATACCCTTTTCACTCTCACCAATTTATTTTATGAATTTTTAAGTGACATCATTAGGCTGCCGAAATATTTGTTAAAGAAATCACATCTTCTCTTTCCCTTCGAGATTCATTTTCATATGGTATTTCATTCAAATATCCATACCATGATCTTATTTTTTTTATTATATACCCATAATATATTATGAGTTATTTATGAGTGGGTGACTTATGTCCCCTCTCTTTTCAATGTTTTCTAAAACCATGTTATACAGTCGTTATGCTGTAGAATTTTCGTCTCAAAATCTCTCTTTTTTCTCAAGAAATTATCTTGTATTATTTACATGAATACCCAATTCTATTTTTATTTCCAGAGGTATTCATAAATACATAAAATTTATCTATTTGATTCTGGAATTTACATACATATAACCCTCACTCCCTTTCCATGAGTTATAAATGACTTAATGATCAAGTATTAAGAACTTTTAAAACGTCATGATTTTGAAATGAAAACCATTTCTTTTATTCTCTATGGGTTATTTATGAAATGTTTAATTAGGATCTATGTGGATCACATGACAATAAATATATATTAAGGGTGTGCCCTGATAGCGCTCCAATGCATTGGGTAAAGAATTAATCTCTATAGATGACAAGTTTCACGATACCTTGGTGAATAACCATGGTAATTTTATGACACCTCGGAGATAAACCTTAGTGATATGTTCATGAATGTCTAAATGAAATTTTGTGGCCACATATTCAAGTTATGTCCCATGTTATTTTCATTATGATATGCCTATACTTCCTTTTCTCATGTCTTTATGTTGTTATTGTTAAACAAGTAAACAGATTCCCTTGTTTACCCTTACTGGGCCTTATGCTCACCCTTTCATTTGATATATGTCTCCAGGATATGATTTTTAGTAGTTTTACATAGGATGAACCTATGATGAAGCCCTACAAGTGGTTGAGAAGAATGTTTTATGTTTTTTTCATGTATTAAGTTCCTGATTTTCAAGACACTAGACTTTAAAGATCCTCTGGTTGTAAAATGTAATGAAAAGTTATGTAATAAAATGGAGGGATGCCATAGTTGGTATCAAAGGATAGTTTAGTTATTTATGGTATTTAGGCTATGAAATATTTAGGAATAATCCTATAGAAAAGTTTAAATTTAGGAAAACTTCATGGTATTTTGGTGAGTATTAAGTAAGTGGTTTATCAAGAAAATACATCCCTGTCTAGATAAGAGCAGGTAGAGGCGGCTCTGGCACAGATGTATATAGGGGTAAAACTCGAAAACACCACTTTGAGCTAGACTCGAACGGGAACTGGTGCACGACAATAGGCCTTGCTTCACTCTTAGTTATGACACTCCCGGGGGATATGTTTGGTTAATCATAAGCTTTTTATGAATCATTATAAAGGATTTATAGAGAAATGTAATTGTTTAATGACGTTTTAAGAAATAAATCATTTATAGTTAAAAGATTCATAAATGAAATAAGTTTCTCACTAAGGATTTATTTTTTTAGAAATGGCGGGAAATATGAGGAACCGTGCAAATGGTGACCGCAATGGACCATGCGCTGACGACCCTCCAATGGAAGCCGGAATGGAAACATTCATGTGAATTGTGAACCAATTAACTCAATTTAGGGGAAATAACATGAATGAAGCTGAGAGACCGATATCACCGTGAAGGGAACAACATTCTGTTGAGTCATTTATGTGTCAACAACCACCAACCTTCAGTGGATTGACTGGCCCATTGATTTTTGAGCAGTGGATCAGCTCTATCAAGAAGATCTTTTTTGTGCACTGCTGTTCAGAGCAAGAGGATGCCACCCTGGCTGTGTATCTATTATAAGTAGAAGATGATCAGTGGTGGGAGCTGATTAAAAACAAAAGGCAAAGAGTGGAGGTTGATTCTATGGAGTGGGAAGAGTTCAGAGGGATCTTTTTCTATAAGTATTTCCCTCTTTCTATGAGAACAAGAATGGAGAAGGAGTTTCTCAAGTTGAAGCAGAAGGAGAATGAATTTGTGGGAAGCTACAAGATGAACATCAAAACACATTCACATTAAACCTCTAGCTTTGTCATGGATTCAAATAGAAAGGTTGATAGATTCTTCGGTGGACTGAGACCTCATATGCAAAGGATTCTAGCCACCTGGGATTATGACAGCTATGAGTAGATTGTGCGAAGTGCGATGAAAGTCGAACTGGAGTTTGGTGAGACACAGTGGTCTTATAAATCCAATGAAAAAAAGAGATTTATAGAGCCAAGTTTAGGGAGGAACTTTGATCATGGAAGACGATACAAGAAAGTGCAACGTCCCACGTGTAATAAATGTGGGAAGAAGCATTCGGGGAACTGCCTTCTTGGGAGCGGGAAATGATACAAGTGTGGAAGAGATGGCCATATTTTAAGGAATTTTCATAGTGAGGTGAAACCTCAACTTCCAAACACTAACAACAAGGGGAAGATGGTGTAGGCCCTACCTGATGTCTAGTGCTTTTAGTGTGGACAACTAGGGCACATTGCCAATCACTGTCCAACTCCGAGTGAAGTGGAGAGGAACCACTGTCAGCCTTAGAAAAGGCCAAGGGAGCAAGGTTGTGCTTTTTCTATCACAACAGCTTAAGTTGAAGCTCCAAATGATGTGGTAGCTGGTACACTTGTTGTTCTCTCAAAGCTATCAAGTACTTTGTTTGATTCTGGTTCTACGCATTACTTTATTTCCTCCAAGTTTGCAAAGAATTTAGAATCAACCCCCAACTTGATATAAGTATAGTTATCAGTCAAGACTCTTGGTGGGATTATACAAGCATCATCAGTATTTAGAAACTCTAGTATTTACTTTGTTGAGAACAATATTATTACAAATATAGTAGTCATTCCCATGCTAGAATTCGACATTATACTAGGGATGGACAGGCTCTCAAAGTATAATTCTAGGATCAAATGAAAAAGTAAGGAAATCACTGTAGTCTTGAATGGAAAACCTACAGTTATCTTCCAAGGAGATATATCTCAAACTAATCTTTGTTTAGAAGAACCACATATATCCTTCCTTATGGAATTTATCGGTGAAGAAGAAGAAGGAAATGAGAGTTTGAGGATATAAAATGTACCAATCGTCCAGGAATACATTGACGTGTTTTCTGAGGAGTTTCCTGGACCTCCCCCAGAAAGAGGGGTAGAGTTCTATATTGAAATCATACCTGGATCTCATCCAATATCAAAGAACCTGTATAGGATGGAAAATGTGGAGCTTGAGGAATTAAATAAACAACTCCAAGATATTTTGGAGAAGGGTTTTATCTGACCGAGTGTGTCTCCTTGGGGAGCACCTATTCTCTTTGTGAAGAAGAAGGATGAATCAATGTGGCTATGAATTGATTTTAGAGAACTGAACGGGATCACAGTAAAGAACAAATACCCCCTTCCAAGAATTGATGACTTATTTGACCAACTTCATGGGGATCAATTCTTCTCTAAGATTGATCTTTGACCTGGTAATCATCAATTGAGGGTGAAGAAAGAATATATTCCAAAAACTTCTTTCCGATCAAGATATTGTCATTATGAGTTTGTTGTTATGCCTTTTGGACTAACTAATGCACCTTCTAATTTTTTTTGGATTTGATGAATAGAGTCTTTAAAGACTACCTTGATAAATTTTTGGTAGTTTTTATTGATGACATCCTAATATATTCTAAAAGTCATGAGGAGCATGAGGATCATCTAAGGGTTATTTTACAAACTCTATTAAAGGAGATATTTTTTAGAAAGTTCAGTAAATGTGAATTCTGGTTACAACAAGTTTCTTTCTTGGGGAACATTGTTACCAATTAAGGAATAACAGTTGACCCTGCAAAGACAAAAGTTATAGAGGAGTGGCCTCAGCCTACAACAATAACTGAGATTCATAGTTTCCTTGGATTGTGGGGATATTATAATAGGTTTGTGAAAAACTTTTCATGACTTTCTTATACATTAACCAAGTTAACTCGAAAAGCGGTCAAGTTCGTCTGGGCAAAGGAGTGTGAGGAATTATTCCCAGAGCTAAAGAAGAGATTGGTTACTGCACTTGTGTTAACTCTTCCCTCAAGTGGACAAGGATTCGTTATTTTTAGTGATGCATCTCTGAAAGTTATTGGGTGCTTCATCATGAAAAATTAAAAGGACATTTCTTATTCATCTCGACATTTGAAGAATCATGAGAAGAACTATCCTACGCATGATTTGAAGCTGGCTATAGTCATTTTTGCTCTGAAGATATGGATGAACTATCTTTATGGGGATAAATGTGATATATACACAAACCATAAACGTTTGAAGTATATTTTCACACAAAAGTAATTGAACATGAGACAAATGAGATGGTTGGAACTCCTTAAAGACTATGATTGTTCAATTCATTATCATCCCGGAAGAGCAAACAAAGTCGATGATGCATTAAGCTGTAAAGAACCAGTTGTTATGTCCATTATGAGGATTCAAAGAGATTATTTGATCAATGACCTAGTAAAACTGGACATGGGAATCATAAAGTAAGGGACATCATCAACCCTAACAGAAATGATTTCTCAACCGTCACTACTAGAGAAGATCAAGAACACTTAGAAAGAAGATCCTTTGTTACAGAAGAGGTTTGAGGCCGTGATGTATGGGAAGTTTCCTGAGTTCAATACTGATCAAGAAGGTGTACTGAAATTTCGTACAAGACTATGTGTTCCATCTATTCCAGAAATAAAGAAGGAGTTGACGGATGAAGCTCATAGCTCTACTTTCTCTATACATCCCGGTAGCACGAAAATGTATAGGGACCTTCGTGATCATTATTGGTGGGATAATATGAAAAGGGATATTGCTGACTACATTTCAAGGTTCTTGGTTTGTAGTAAGTGAAGGCATAGTGAAAACCTCTTAAAGGGGTATTGCAACCACTACCCATACCAGCATGGAAGTGGGACAATATCACTATGGACTTTTTCACTGGTCTCCTGAGAAATTCGAAAGGAAATAATGTGATATGCGTTATTATGGACCATCTCACCAAGACTTCCCATTTTATCTCCATTCGAGAAGATTTCCCTCTTGATCCACTTTCCCGGATTTACGTGAAGAATGTGGTAAGGATGCATGGAGTTCCACTTTCTATTGTATCTGATCGTGATCCAAGGTTCACATCAAAATTCTAGAGAAGACTTCAACAAGCTCTAAGCACTGAATTGAATTTCAGTTAGGCCTATCACCCCCAAATTGATGTCCAAAATGAAAGGACTATTAAAACACTTGAGGACATTCTGTGAACATTCTCAATGGAATTTAAGGGTGGATGGGATCAATATCTCTCTTTAATTGAGTTATCTTTCAAAAAAAGCTTCCACTCGAGCATTCAAATTTCAACCTATGAATCTCTATATGGGAAGTGATGTAGAACTCCTTATTTTTGGGATAAATCTTGTGAAAGAAAGCTTCTTGGGACTAATCTTGTGAAAGAGATGATAGAAAAGGTCCATGACATCCAGCAACACATTAAGGCTGCTCAGAGTTGGAAAAAGTGATATGTCGACAGCCATCAAAGGGACTTGGAGTTTGATGTCTGTGAAAAAAATAATTCATTAGATTTAACCTTTGAATAGATTCATGAGGTTTGGGAAGAAAGGGAAGCTCAGCCCTAGGTACATTGGCCCCTATGAAATCCTTGATCGTGTGAGAGCAATGGCGTATCGGCTTGCACTTATTCAAAATCTAGCACATGTTCATGATATCTTCCACGTATCCCTCTTGAGGAAGTACATACCTGACCCTTAACATGTACTAAATCACGATGTGGTTCAACTGGAACAATACCTCTCTTATGAGGAGCAGTCGGTGGAGATCTTGGATCGTAGAGACAAGGTTCTATGAAATAAGACTAACCAACATGTTAAGGTTATGTGGAGGAACCACATATGTGAAAAATCCATGTGGGAACAGGAGGAGTCCATGAGACAGAAGTACCCACACATTTTCCCATCAGAGGGTATGAGATAAGATTTTGAGGATGCAATTTCTTAAGTGGGAAAAATGTAACGTCCCAGACATTTTAGTTATATTTGTTTCCTAATTTTGTGTATTGTTTTATTTTATACTCAACAAAACTATATCTATTAATTAATGAAGTGGGTATAATTAAAATGATATTGTTGGGTTTGGACTGTTATACGACCATAGGTCAATATGAACCTTGAAAACTATAATTTTAACATTTGTTTTTATAAATATGGTTATCTTGGTTAATTAATACATAAAGAAGATTGAGTGGCCTCATCCAGTAGACTCAATCCATATGAATCCCATCTGTTAGAGCTTGGGAAGGAGGTAGCATCACTGGGATTTTCTCTGGACCAAGCCCAAGCTGAACTTCAATGTATGAATTTTGAATAGAATCTCCTAAGGGAGAAGTTCAAACTGATATAAATAACGACTCAGGAAATGTTGTCCAAGCCACCCCAAGATTCTATCACCATAGCACACCTTACACTTAGGTCCTATGCTGTTGTTATAAGGGGATATGTGACGAGACATTAGCTTTTTTGTGTAATCCTTTTATATAAATAATATTTTTATTTCTTCTAATAGAAAAGTTTTTGAATTTCAAATATCCGGATAAATATAGTATGTTTATTATTGATGAATTTAGGAAAACGGGGTATTTGAAGATTTTTTTGTATTCATTAAATAATTAATAATGTGAAATGATTTTCAAAAATGGTCTTCTATAGTTGTGATCATTGAGAAATTTAGAGTCTAATAATATCAACTTGGTTTTTATTGAATAGTAAAGTAGGAATAGTAACATACCCATATGAATAGTAATGAATATTAATTTGACCAAAAAAAATAGAAACTTTATCCATGAATTTATAAATACATTTTAGACATCTTAAAAGTTAAAAAATGATCATAGTTTAGGTTTTGGTATTTTTGTATGCCATAAATATTTTATTTGCAATTTTATAATTAATTTAGTAATTCAAAATGGAAATATATTTTCACAAAATTTAATCATAAATTGTTACTTTATTTTCTTATGGGTATACAATATTTTTATGGGACTTGATTACTTTTTTAAGGTGTTATAAAATGAGTTATAGTTTTAAAGTTGTATTTTTTGAATAAATAATGATTTTATTTAAAAATTAAATTAAAAATATTTAGAAATTTATTTTCATAAAATGGAATTCATTTTTGAATTCAAATCATCAATATTAGGTTTTGTTGAAGTTTTGGGATTTTTCTGAAACTGTTGAATTATTAGTGAATATTAAAAATGTTGTTTTGTGTTTCGGGTGTTTAATGGCATCATTAATGATGTAATAATGATGTAATCTTTCTGGTCGACTTATGAATAGTTAGATATTCCAATACCATGGGAAAATATCACAGGAAAACCCATGGGTTTTCAAATACCACCGATGACGTGTCCCTTGGAAATTAATAATTTATTCACTCACTTTTCCTATAAATACCAAACCATTTCCCTCATTAATTTCATTCCAAAATCATCCTCAACGAATTTCTGGCCTTCTTACCTCCCATGGAGTCCTCCTAAGGTTCCCTCAAGACTCCCAAGGTCTCGACCTTCAGGCTTTCTAAGTTACTCTTCAAGGTAAGGGATCATTTCACCCTCCTCTTTTAAAGCCATGACATCCTTTGTGTTGTGTCTTCTTGTTTTCATCTCTTTATATTGAGGGTATGATCTTATATGTTCTCATTACTGTCTATTTATTTTCTAATTTTTGATAGACCTTTTTCTCTCTCATAAATTTATTTTTTGAATTTTTATGTGACACAGTTATGTTGCTGAATGTTTTTTTAAAAGAAATCACATCTTCTCTTTTCCTTCAAGTTTCAGTTTCTTATGGTATTTCCTTCAAATCTCTATACCATGATCTTATTTATTTTTATTCTATACCCATACTATATTATGAGTTATTTATGAGTGGGTGAATCTTGTCCCCTCTATTTTCAATGTTTTATAAAACCATGTTATACCGCCGTTATGCTGTAGAATTTTCATCTCAAAATCTACCTCTTTTTCTCAAGAAATTATCTTGTATTATTTATGTGAATAACCAATTCTATTTTTATATCCAAGGTTATTAATAAATACATAAAATTGACTTATTTGATTCTGGAATTGACATACATATAACCCTCACTCCCTTTCCATGAGTTATAAATGACTTAATGATCCAGTTTTTAAGAACTTTTAAAACGTCATGATTTTGAAATGAAACCCATTTCTTTTATTCACTATGGATTTTTTATGAAATGTTTTATTATTATCTATGTGGATTACATGAAAATAAATACATATTAAGGGTGCACCCTGATAGCGCTCCAATGCATTGGGTAAAGAATTAATCTCTAGAGATGAAAAGTTTCATAATACCTTGGTGACTAACCTTGGTAATTTTTATGACACCTCAGGGATAAACCTTGGTGATATGTTCATGAATGTCTAAATGAAATTTTTTAGACACATATTCAAGTTATGTTCCATGTTCTTTTTATTATGATATTCATATACTTCCTTTTATCATGTCATAATGTTGTTATTGTTAAACAAGTAAACGGATTCCCTTGTTTACCCTTACTGGGCCTTATGATCACCCTTTCCTTTGATGTATATCTCCAGGATATGAGATGCAGTAGTTGTATGTAGGAGGAATCTATAATGAATCCCTAAAAGTGGTTTAAAAGAATGTTTTTTGTTGTTTTCTTTTATTAAGTTCCTGATTTTCAAGACACTAGACTTTAAATATCCTCTGGTTGTAAAATGTAATGAAAAGTTATGTAATAAAAAGGAGGGATGCCATACACACCATGTTTGTGGTACCGAATCCGAGCTTCTGGACATCTTTAAGAATTGAAAAACATCGGTGCCCAATTCAAGATTCCCCTATTTTTTTCTAAATCGAGAATTTTACATGTAGACTTAGAATGTTTGATGAGTTGATTATTTCATTTTATGTCTCATACATGGTCATCGAGGCCTATAAATGGGTGGCTACCCCCACTAAAAAAAATAAGAAATTGATTTTCAATGAAAATTGTGGTCCTCTGTTGTGTGAAAGACATACGCATGGAAGACAAGTATAGAGAGAAACTTTCACGCAAAGTGTTCCATTATTTTAAAGTAACCAAGTGAACCTTATGGTGTGTATGGACGAAAGATAAGGGGTGAGATGGAAATAAGGGTTGTGTGAAATCCATATTGCGCAACAATCCCAAATCTTTCATCCAAGGGCAGGTTTTGCGCACAAGTGTTAGTAGGTGATTCTAGTAACCTTTAAACATCCATATTGTTTGATCAGTTAATTCAAGTGCATCAATTCATTACTTCAATGAAATCAGTGCCTCGTGCTGGATAGAGACAAATATTTCAATGCCTATCTATTGAAGATACCTTCAAGTCAATAAATTGAGTAAGACATAACCCACATAAGTAGGCAAGGGGGAGTCAATGGAAGTTTTCTGGGGGACGTAGTGAGCTATCCCAAAATTCATATTAAAGTAGTTTACCAAGAATAGAGTGATTGTGACCAAAATTCAATATTCCACATATAGTGAAGATTAGTGGATTTTGGTATGTTTGGAACACTATAGGCGCATGCTCCTTGGACGTAGCCTTAGTGGTGAACTAGGTAAAAGTATTGTAATTTCCTTGTGCATGTGATTGTTTTATTAGTACTCTAATAAATCATACAAATTTAAAAATATCCTAGAAGCATAAGAACATGATCTGTCACATTAAAAGAAAATGTTGATAACCCGATTCACCCCTCCCCTCTCAGGGTGTTCTAGGATCCTAAATCCACTCTAATGGTTAAACTATTACCCCCTAGATCCATTATTATAGGGTAATTCCAACATCAGGTTGACTATTGATGACACTAATGTAAATAGGATCCTCATTGACTTAGAAAGGATGTAATCCTTGTTTTTTCTTTTTTTTTGTCTTTAAAATGATTAATTGGTTTGAATTTTGAAAATATTTGGAAACATATTTATTATCATGCTTTATCAAATTTTGAAAGGGTCATTTATCTATGATTTGTTTTAAACTGTATCGTTTCCTTGATTTAAATTTTCTAGTAATAATTGATTAATATTATAAAGTATTTTAAGGAAACACTTGGTGGGTCCTTGTTGAGATCTTTCACTCACACCTAGTATAAACCTTTTGGTGTATTTAAATCTAATTTTATATAATGCGGGTGAGGGAAAGGCACTACAGGATAGAGTCAATTCTGTTCAATTTTTTCCATTAGTTGGGGATGGAGGTTTAGAGGTTAAATCATGTCATATAGAGTTGGTACTATAATTTCCTGAGTACATAAGTTGTTATAATGTATCTTGGATAATTTTTTTCATGTTTATTGTCTCTATCCATTGTTGGATTTTTTTTACCATACCGATATGTCTCATATATTTATAGCCTTATTTAAGTTTCATTGTTTTAAAATCATTCTCAAATGTAGTTATTGATGGCCATGAGATTTTTGCCAACATATGGGGATTCTGAATTCCATTCACGCCATTTCAAGAAAAATTCATGTTATGGATGGATTGTTTAAATCAGTTCAGTTCAGGAAAATAATTATTTGGTGATTATAAAATACAAGTTTTATAGCTTTTAAATGTTCAAGGTGTTTGAAAATTATGTACAAAATCAAAATGGAAAGACTATTAAGATACTTTTATCCTATCATCATAGGAAGTTAATAAGTTAAGTTTTTAATAATAATTTATGAAATTATGGAATTATTTTACAACTCACTTTTCTAGGTACTCCATAATGTAATAGTGTATATAAAGTGACTAATTATACCTTCTTAGACGTTTTTTGATCAATGTTGAGTCAATATAAACTTATTATCTATTTAGGGTTTTATGATCATGAAATGGATGATTTAATACTTAACTACATTTGATTTAAAGAATTTATTAATACATCATATAAGATATGGATAGGTAAATATCCCTATTTTTATTTCATTGAAATTCGGGATTGATAAATTTATGTGAATTATAATGTTTCTTATAAAAATTTTCATAAATATATAAAAGCCTTATTTTTTATATATATCCCAAGTATACTAAAGGATATTATATATTTTATTCTATTGATAAAAATATTTTTATAGATAAAATCAGTCTATTTCTTAAGAATGAATATATTTCTCAAAGAATAAATAGGAATAAAATTAGGGTTAGATAATTTTAAAAATAATAAACATGAATAGTTCCAGAGATTGAATATGAGATTGATCCATAATAGGTTATGGAAATTGAACAATATGATATATCATGTGAACCTTAGAGTATTAGGATTCATTAAGTGCCTAAGATACATAGATATCTTATAGAAAATGATTTCAAAATTTCAGTTTATTCAATATGATCATGGTTCTCATAAATATTATATTAATAGTTATGATCCCAATACACTATTAATGGCCCAGAAATAAAAAATAGTATCCATGTACACAAATCACGTTTGAAATTTTATCCAACCACCTAAATTAGTCAGAATCATAGGGTATAGGTGTAACTCCCCAAACATATTTAATTTGTAATAATAATGTTTTGATAATAATAATAATTATTATTATTTTGGTTTTGTTTAAAAATGGATAATCTAAAAGAATTACTTGAATAATAGAAATAAATACATGGTTTATTTAACTGGAATGATGAAACCTTACTTATCCATAAGGCCTAAGGACCCTCACTAACCTAGAATGCCTACATGGAGACCTATCAGAATCCCCGGGAGTCCACCAAACACCACAAACAGACCAAGAAAACAGTGGTAGTCCTTGAAATCTTTCACAATGAAGAACATAATTTAAATAACAAATGAAATTTTACTAAGAATAAAGGGGATATAGAGCACAATCTTTAACAAATTTGTTTTTTGAGATCTGGAACATCTTAAACTGGTATTTATAAGGCGTTGAAATTCAATATGACAGATTATGGTCATTGAGATAACCGTTGGTTTTCGTAACATTTATAAAACATTATAACCAATTGGAATTTTTATGTATTTTGATAATTTTAAATATTATAGGTATTTTATGTATCTTAATTATTTTAAGTACTGTAATTTATTTAAGTGTTCTGAATGTTTGAAAGTAAATATTTAGTTAATAAATTCATGTTTTTATGTGAATGTAAATATTTGAAAGAATACCTACCTATGTCTTAAAAGTGTATACTTATTTAGCTTCTAATAGAAATGAAATATAATTAATTATTTTATAAATAAATATATATGTTTCAAATAATTTTAAGTGTTTTACATTTATTAAAGTGTGATATTTAGTTTAAAGAAAATATATTTAGAAAATGAGGGTGTATTTAGTATTTGGATTTTAAAAATATAACACTTTTTATTTAAAATGAGTTAAAATGAATTTATGAAATGTCTAAGTGGAAGATAAATTTTGTATTTAGATTTTATACTTTTGATGCTTTAAAACCTAAAAATGTATACAATTTATGAAAACAAAGGTATGTAGGGTTTATTTTAACTATAATAAAGAATATAAATTCTATTTTTAAAAAATTATTATATATATGTTCTTATGTTTAACAAAAATGAAGATTTGTTTTTACAAAAACATAGGTTAGTACCCACCTAACTGAGGGAATCCTTCAAGTCCAAGCCCTCAAGGTCTGGTGGGCATCTCAAATAGAACCCTGAGGTCAGATAACCCTCAGGCAGTGCATCCATGGTGCATGCCGATTCACGCACCGGCACTAGTCCACGCCCAAGTGAGGGCGCATGGAGGAACCGAGTCAGCGCCATTGGGTGGGGTGGAACGACGTCATAGGGTGGCTATAGAGCACACCCATAGGGAAGAACTAGTATGGGGCGGTAATAAGGAGGGGGAAGAGATTTCATTACCATAGTGATGGAATGAAGAGGTTGTTATGGGGACCCAAATCACTCCCTTTTTCGATATGGGACACGGTTTTTAAAGGGAGATTTAATCTTGGTAATTCAATCTCATCATGCGAGATCTCAGCCATCTTATCCATCCAGCTTTCGAATCCCACCACCTTGACATTTCCTCCATGTTTTACCTAGACCATCTAATCTCATTATACAAGACCACATAGGTCCATCCTTTTAAAACAAATAGATCAATCTGCAGTTTTCCTATCAAAAACGTGATTTAATCTTGACCATTCATCCTTTAACAAATTCCCCGATTCATCGTAGTCATCTGATCAAATCCCCGATCTGATCCCAACTACTAGCCTCTATTAAACTTCCTGAATTCATCGCATTCATCCGACCAGGACAAGATGATCTGATCCATCATTCCATTTTCTTATCATTTCTCCCTAGACCCTCGAACTAGTGGCCTCGATCCACGGTTTTCCTCTTCTTTGATTTCTTTTTTCTTCTCCCATGACCCTCCCTCGCCCTCCTCGAACCCATCCCTTATTTCCTACCTCTAATTCCACACATGGTCTTTCTTTTTTATTTCATTTTTATTCCTATATAAGTTTCTAAAAACTTTATATATATATATAATAATAATAATAATAAACCATCATTTAGTTTAGGGTTTATTTTAATTAGGGTATTAGATTTAATTTGCATTAGTCAATCCCAGGTTTAATTGTTTTGATTTTTATGTTTAACATGTGGTATTATATATATATATATATACTGATTATATAAACCCTAATTTCCCAACATAACCCTACCCTATTTCTTCTCCCTAACTTAGCCAAATCCACTACTCGACTTAATCTCCACCTTGAAGATAGGTAAGAGTTATTTTTCTTTTATTTTCCTAATGAAAAACCCTTATATAGACGTTTTTTACATACAGTTATATATATATACATACATTGAACCTAATCCAATTTGGGTTTTCCTAAGGTTGATATAAATTTTTAACAAAAAAAATTGACGTATGAAAGGCTTTCAAGGATCAAATTAAAATTTGATTTAGATATGAAATCCCTTATATACACTTTGTGTATATACGGTTCATACAACTTTTAAAATCCTAAATTATTTTGGGTTTTCTAAATATTTATTACTAGAATTTAGTTAATGCTTATAATGCATATAATATTTGTGGAGGTTTTCTATGTAATGATATTGGGTTTTTCTATAGACATATATTTGTAGTGCCAAATATTTTTTTGTATAAACAACATACTCAACCTATTTTAAGGGTGAACTATCATTTTAAAAAGGGTGTTTGTTGACCCACGTAATTTACTTATGGATTATTTTGATTATGAAAAACCTATTTATATATTTATATGTATTTCATTCATGAATTTATATATTTTTAAATGGTATTGGCTAGGTTAGTAAGTTGTATAATTGTTTTCATGTTCAAGCATAAATATATTTATACTCTCTTTTAACATGATTTGCATTCATAAGGAAATCCCTAAATTTGATGTTATTATTTACATGGCCTAAATGTATCTGTGAATATTAGTGAAAATTGATAATGACAGACAATAAAAAAGCCTTTTTTGTTATTGTTTGCCCAAATTTTTTAAGAGGGATCATTAACCTGATATCATTACCATAACACACCCAATTTATAATTATAAGTTAAAGGGTGGAATTATCTTTTGTTAATACATACATGTACTTGAATAAATACATATAGTGAGGAGTGCTCAATTATTTTCTTATGTTTAAATACCTCACATGAAATGAATGTTTTAAAATCATAAATATTAATTATTTATTCATGATGAATCTACCACAATGGATACTATTTAATATCAATGTTTGTGAGTTAACTTGTTTGAAACATCCATTAACATTTTATAGTTTAAAAAAGAATAACAAGTATCACAAATTCAAAAAAAACATTTAATTTTTGTATGAAAAATGATCACATTCCTCTAAAAATGGTTTGAATGCAAGATTTATTATTTTATGTGACAATCCATTATTCTACGTGCACTAGTTATTGTTGTTTGTGAAAAATCATATCATTTTTTCCATGCATATCACTGTAAAACTTTATGCAGCCATAACCTAAAACTGACAAGCCTATCCATTTTCTATATTTATTTCATAATTCACTTCATTTATGAATATGCATATAATTAATGAAATAATGAAAATTATATCTCTTTATAACTCATGGATTATGAATTTAAATACTCAATGTGGTATGCAAAACTTTGAATATAATTCCATACAATACATATAAGGAATTAATTATACTTTCATGATATTATGGGTGCGCCCAGATAACGCTCCAATGTATTGGGTAATGTTGAGTCTCATTATAAAAATTGTGTTGGTTTTTACCCATATGGTCTTAGAATGAGGCCTTTATAGAATGATTATGCACGGTTTTGGTGTAAGGACTTGAAAAATAGATTATAAAGTCTAGAATTATGCATTCCCTCATTATGTATTAGTATATGACCAACCAAGTGATTATTAGACTATTAGAATATCCTTAGTTAAGAACATTATACTTATGATTATGGTATTAAATGAACATGGAATAATGATCAATCATTTATAAAGAAATATCAGAATTTATTTTCATAGATTTAGTTCTAATGATAGAAATCCAACTATCATTTCATGATTCACATTCTATGTGATAAGTGATTTAACTTATTGTTTGTGCACAACTATGAGCATGTATTATTTCACGTTATAATCTATACCTACACCTTGGGAATGTCATACTAAGTAAATTTTTGTCGACTCTAAGTCCATATGTAGCATTCCTTTCCTTTTGTACAAGTAAGCTTATTTTCTATCGTGTTTTATTAATATACTTTTAATAAATGTATAAATACCTAAGTATGAGATTACCCTAAAATGATTTCTATAATTTTTTGAAAAATTATGATGAAGTGATATAAGAAATTGTTTTTCATTCTAGAAAATGTATATTGTTTGTATAATTATTTTAAAGGGGTGTTTTCCTTAAAAATTATTTATTAAATTATTTTCTGGATGGTTTTGTTTTAAAATCCCTTAATGTTTTAAATTCTCACCCTACGTTTTCAAAAAAAATTTACAGTGTTGGTATATTTTTCAAGCTTTGAGTACTCCTAAGTGATGAAAACAATATGAAGCTTATCATTGTCAAGTTTCTAAAGAAAAGTGTCAATTTTGTCTAGTTTTAAAGAACCTAAACTAAGAATATTATCTATGGTGGAATGAAAAGTGTAATTTTATCAGCATATTTTTATATAAAAAAATTACACCTCATGTTTGAGGCATCGAATCTGAGCTTCTGGGGTCGGGTCCTCACCATTTGTAACATATGATCGGTTTATACAACTTTGGAAAATTAGAACAAGAATAAAAATTTATTTATTCCATTCAATGTATAATTAATTCTCATAAATTTTATATGGAAGACAAAATAACACCAACAAATATTTTGTCTCTTACTATATAGATGATAGTGACCATAATTTCCAAGTCATGTCAAGAAGATTGTGATCCCTTTAAAAATCTTAATTTGAAATGAAAACATCTCTACCACATATCTAACTCTCCTCATATACTTCATCACTATCAAGGATCAGGCTTTGATTATTTCCTCATGACACATGCCCAATTTTCACCCTATGCACGTCGGGGGAATTACTATGAGGGAATTTTTAAATGTTTTAATCTAGCTGAAGTATTTTTATCCATAGAGGATTTCCAAGAAGATGCAAGGGCAAGTGAACTCTTCATAGCATATCTATGTCAGATCTTATCCTACAGTCATTTTGGTCGAGTAAGGGACTTTGAAATTATTAAGGTTGAGTCCTTTCATTCATTATATGGAACTCAAGTCCATGATGATGTCTCACAACTTCATACCCCTCATGCCTCACTCTTGAGAAACTATATATATCTGCAATATTTTTACCCATGTTTCCCATGTGTCATCTGGACCAAAGAAATCGAGGGTTTTGAAACTACACTAGGAATTTGTTTAACTAGAAACTAGGGAAATCGCCGACACCGGTGATACATGTGAAGGGACATCACAATGGATGGTAGAAGGTCAGTGCCTGTGAGTACGAATGGACTTGGGAGGATGAAATTCTTTTAAGGGGGGATAATGTAACACCCCGAACATTTTTAATTTGTAATAATAATTTTTTTATAATTATTAGTATTATTATTATTTTGGTTTTGTTCAACAATGGGGCATCTAAAATAAAATACTTTCAGAATAACAATAAAGACATTTTTAATTCATCAGGAATGTGGAAACCTTACATTTACATAAGGCCTAAATACCCTCACTAACCAATAATTCCTACTATGAGACCTATCATAATCACCGAGAGACCCCCAAACACCCCAAAGAGACCAATAAAATAGTGGATGTCCTGCAGGTCTATCACAATAATGAATGTTATGAAAAGAACAATGGAAACCATACCGAGTATTAAGGGGATGTAGGGAACCATCTTCACCGAATTGTTTTTTGATGTTTGGAACACCCTATACAAGTATTTATAAGGCCTTGAAATTAAATATGATCATTGATGGATATTGAGATGACTGTTGGTTTTTGTAATGGTCATAAAACGTTATAACCATTAGAAATTTTTAAATGTTTTAATTATTTTAAATATTATAAGTATTTAAAGAATCATAATTATTTTAAGTACTTTAAGAAAATTCGCAGTTTTGATTGTTTGAAAGTATAATTTTAGTTAATAAATAAATATTTTTATGTGAATTTAATGTTTTGAAAGAATACCTATCTATGAATTAAAAGTTTATACATATTTATCTTCCAAAATAAATGAAATTTAATCAATTATTTTATAAGAAAATATATATGTTTCAAATATTTTTAAGGTTTTTATATTTATAAAAGATTTAGCCTTAATTAAAAGAAAATATTGTTTCAAATTAAGGATGTATTTCGTATTTTTATTTTCAAAATATATAACTTTTTCTAGAATGAGTTAAAATGAATTTATGACATGCCTTAGTGGAAGTTAAATTTAGTTTTAGGATTTTTAACTTATGATGCTTTAAAACCTAAAAATGTACACAATTTATGAAAACAATGATATTTGGGTTATAGTTTAAATATAAGAAAGAATATATATTCTATTTTTAAAACATTATTATATATATGTTCTTTTTTTTAACACAAATAAAATTTTGTTTTTACTAAAACTTAACTGAGGGCAGCCTTGAAAGCCAAGACCTCAAGGTTTGGTGGGCATCTCAAATAGAACTCCAAAGTTATAGAACCCTCAGGAAGCACATGCATGGTGCATGATGAGTCACGCACTGGTGCTAGCATGTTCCCACATGGGCGTATATGGATGAACTGATTTGGTGCCACTGTCTGAGGTGGCACGACATCATAGGGTGAGTGCAGAGCATGCCCGCAGGGAAGAACCTATATGGGGTGGTACTTGGGAAGGGGAAGGGAGTTCATTTCCACAATGACCGAATGTCGAGGTTTTTATATAGGTCCCAAATTGCTTATCATTTTGATGTGGGACGTGATTTTTAAAGGGAGATCTAATCCTGGTCGTTCAATCTTGCCGCATGAGATCTCGGTTGTCTGATCTATCCAGCCTTCAAATCCTTCCACCATGAAATTTCCATTGTGTTCTTCCCCGACCATACAATATTGTTGTGCGAGAACTCATATGTCCATAATTTTTAAAACATCGTATCAATCTGCATCTGTCTGATCAAAACCACAATTTAATATCAATCTTTCACCACTTTTAAAATGCTTGAATTCACCATACTTGTCCGATCAGATCCATAATCTGATCTCAACCATCCGCCTCTATTAAACTGCCTGAATTAAATGAATCCATCCAATCAGGATGATATGATCTGATCTATCCATCATTTTTCTTTTACTTCCTCCCTAGACCCTCAAACATGTGTCCTCGACCCACAATTTTCCTCCTCTTCTATTTCTTTTTTCTTCTCCTGTGTCCCTCCCTCAGTCTCTTCAAATCGATCCCTTAGTTTCTTCTTGTAATTCCACTCTTGTTATTTTTTTATTTTCTTTGGATTCCAATATATGTTTAAATAAAATATATATATATATATAATAAAACCATCGGTTTGTAAAGGGTTTATTTTAATTGGGTGTTAGGCTTAATTTTCATTTGTCAATCTTAGGTTTAATTGTATAGATTATTATGTTTAACATATGTTATAATATATATATATATATATATATATATATATAGATTATATAAACCCAAATTGAACAAAATAACCCTACCCGATTTATTATCCCCAACATACCAACATCCACTGCTTGACTCAATCTCCTCCTTGAAGTCAAGTAAGGGTTCTTTTTCTTTTGTTTTCCTTATGAAAAACCCTTATATATACTTTCTGTACATACAGTTATATATATATATACTTTGATACTAATAAAATTTTGGCTTTCCTATGGTTGATATAAATGATTAACAAATGTTTTTGAGGTATGAAAGGATTCCAAGGATCGAATTAAACTTTGTATTAGATATGCAATCCCTTATATACACTTTGTGTATATAAGGTTCAAAAACATTCAAAATACTAAATTATATTGAGTTTTATAAATATTTATTACTAGTATTCATATTATACTTATAATACGTATAATATTTGTGGAGGTTTTATTAGTAATGATTTTGGGTTTTTCAAAATCCATATATTTATAGTAGTAAATATGTGTTTTTGTATAAACAACATACTCAACCTATTTTAAGGGTAAACTATCATTTCAAAAATGGCATTTTCCCACCCATATAATTTACTTAAGGATTCTTTTCATTATGAACAACCTATATATTTATTTATTTATTTATTTATTTCAATCTTTACATCATATTATTTTAAATGGTATTAGCAATGTTAGTATTTTGTATAATTGTTTTCATTTTTAATCATAAATATATTTATACTCTCTTTTTAGATGTTTTAAATTCATAAGTAAATCCATGAATTTGATGTTATTATTTACATGGCCTAAAATTATTTATGAATATGAGTACAAATTTAGATGACAAACAATAAAAAAACCTTGTTTTTTTATTAAATTCCCTAAATGTTTAAGTGGGAGCATTAACCTGATATCATTATATGCACACACCCAATTTATAATTATAAGATAAAGTGTGGAATTATCTTCTATTAATACAAACTTGTACATGAAAAAATAAATATATTGAGGTGTTCCAAATTATTTTCTTATGTCTCAATACCTCACATGAAATGATAGTTTTGCAATCATAACTATTAAATAATAATTCATGATGAATCTTCCACAATGGATACTATTGAATATAAAAGTTTTTGATTTATCTTGTTTAACACATCCATTAATAGTGTATAGTTTAAACAAGAATAACAAGTATCAAAAATTCAAAAAAACTTGTAATTGTTGTATAAAAAGGGTTCACATTCATGTGATAAGAGTTTTAATGAAAGAGTTGTTATTTTATTTAACAATCCATTATTCTATGTGTAATATTTATTATCACATGTGAAAAGGCATATCATTTTTTCATTTATATGACTGTTAAATTTGAGGAATTCATAACATAAAACTAACAAACCAATAAATTTTTACATTTATTACATAATTCACATCATTTATTAATATGTGTATAATTAATTCATGAATGAAATTTATCTATCTTGATAAATCATGGATTAAGAAATTAAATATTCAATGTGGTATGGGAGACATTGAATCTAAGTTCATACTATACATATGAGGAATCTATTAGACTTACTTGATATAATGGGTGTTCCCAGATAGTGCTCCAATTCATTAGATAAAGTTGAGTCTCATGAGACAAATTATGTTGGGTTTTTACTTATATGGTCTTTGCACAAGGCCATGATAGAATGATTTTGTATGGTCTGGGTGTAAGGCCTTTACAAAGATATTATGAAGTCTAACATTATACATTCCCTAATTATGTATTAGTATATGACCAGCCAAGTCATTATTCGGCTTGTAGAATATCCTTGGTTAAGAACCTTTTACTTATGATTATGGTATTAAATTAACATGGAATAATGATGAATCATTTATAAGTAAATATTAGCATTTATTATAAGAACATTAGTGCAAATTATATAAATCCAACTTTAATTTTAAGATTTGTATTCAATGTGATATGTGATTTAACTTATTGTTTGTGTATAACACTGATTATGTATTATTTCATTTACTAATTTGTACCTACACCTTTATTATTTCACACTATGTTAATTTTAGTCAACACTAAGTCCAGATGTAGCGTTACATGCATTTTTTACAATTATTTTTTCTGTATCGTGTTTTATTTAAATCCATTTAATAAATGTATAAATATATAAGTATGAGATTACACTAAAATGATTTCCAAAATCTTTTGAAAAATGATGATGATGTGCTATAATAAAAGTTTTTTTCTTTCAAGAAAATGTCTATTGTCTGTATAATTATTTTAAATGTATGTTTTTCCTTAAAAGGATTTATTGAATTATTTTCAAAATGGTTTTGTCTTAAAACCCATTACTGGGCATGTTTCAAATGTTTACCCTCTGTTTTCAATTTATTTTTATAGGGTTAGTAGATTTTTCAAGAGTTGATTACTACTATGGGATTGAAATAATATGAAGTTTATCATTATCATGTTTCTGAAGAAATATATCAGTTGTTTATGGTTTTCTAGAACTTAAACCGAACAGATTCTTTGTGATGGAATGAGATGTGTGATTTTATCACTATGTATTTATATAAAAAAATTAAACACCATGTTTGTGGCACCGAGTCCAGGATTTTGAGGTTGGGTACTCACAATAGTTGGGCTTTTTAAAATAAAAAGAAACATTTATGGTATATTAAAAACTGATAAGAGACTTGATGCTAAAATTTTATAAATTAATTCATTGTATTAATCATTAAGAAATATTTTCACTAATTTTTATGACTAAAAATATTTTTATTTTTCCTTCTATAATATCATATTATGATTATGAGATATATTGTATGGATGTAAAATTGATTTTTTTAATGGAAATCTATTGAATGTTGTTTATATGATACAACCCAAAGGTTTTGAAGATACCCATGGAGTTTCTAAAGTATACTCATTTCAATTAATCAATTATTAATTGATAAAATCATCTTAGAGTAGGAATATTTATTCTTATAATACAATCAAATAATTTAATTTCATAAAAAATTAAGACGAATCTTATGTATATAATCAGACTAGTAAAATCATAGTTTTATTTTTATTTTTCTATATAGATTACATATTACTCACTAGAAATAATATTCTTAATTTTAATTTTTCAAAGGTTTTATTGGAAAAAATTTCTCCTTAAAATACATGGGTGAGAAAGTCCACATATAAGGTAAATATATCTATAGAGATATATAAGAGTATATTTTTTTCTGATTCAAAACACATAAATTTATAAGGGGGTGAAAAAATTTAACATGATGAGCCCTAATAAGGGTTTTATACCAATGTTACATTGTGTGAGTCTTATAATGGATTAATTCCCTATAACTAAGATATAAAAGTGACATATAAATGAGATTACTTATTTTTTATCAATATGATCAATCATTTAGGTAATTTTGTATACTCAACTCAATATCCCTTATTCTTTGAGTATAAAAATACGATAAAATTCCCATTCAAGATAAAGTTATTAGATCATTGTATAGAATTTCCTTCAGTACTACAGAATGAATAAGGTTGTATTCTTGATCTTCAGAGATGGTAGATAGATCATTATATAGGGGTACACTATTTATAGCTTTAAAAATACCAATTATTATTAAAGATCTCAGTAAATATTTATATTCTTATATAATCATAGATTTTTAACCAAGAATATCTCTAAGTAGTGAATATTAGTTGATTTTATAATAGAATAATTATTCTTGATTGTATCAGATGTTGTAAAAGAAAAAATTTATAAAAATAATTTTATAAGTAATATATGTCTAGTTCATGGCATATTAGGACCAATAAAGTCTTATTATGAAAAAAATAGTTCTATCATACAAGATAAGGTACCCCTATCTCTCTAAAAGATTAAACACATTCTTTAAAAATATCATCTCATTAAAGAGATTATTGGGACACATGAGGAACAGATTTTTTGAGTGGATACTAAGGGTAATTTAGTATTTCTACTGAAAAACAATTGACACAACAAAAAATAAAGCACATTAAAATTTCTTAAGTATTTGATATGTTAATGATAGGGTCTCATATATTTGGTTTTTTTCTGGATCTCAATGATAGTTCATATTATTTGAATCTGGATAATATAAAATGTTACTCCCCAAACATTTTATGGTATGTTTCTCTTAAAAACAATCAATTCAAAGCCTATATTTTATAAAGAACTGATTTTCTTTGAAACAACACTTGGTAATTTAGGAGATCGTCATAGCCTGACCGTTGAACTTAAATCTTCCACTTGTGTGTTTTGAATTTATAAAATCTTACATACGCAGTTGGGTTTATATTGATATTTAGAGTCAGATTGAATTAACTTAATTTTTGGTGAATAGAATCATACCCTTATGAATAGTGACCTACAATTATAAATATTAACTTACCATTATGAATAGTATTATGACTCTTATGAATGCAATCCACACCCATGAATTTATAAATAAATTTAGGTACCTAAAAAACAAAGATGAATTATTTAAGTGTTTATACTTTTCGATTAAATAATGATTTTAATTAAATATTAAAATAATCATATTTAGAAAATTATTTTGGAAAATTAGACATCATTTTCAGATTCTACACGTTGAAAAATGGTTAGGATAAAATTTTGGGATTTGTTTGAAATACTTGAATTTTTTATGGATAGTAAACCGTGATAATTTATGATAAATGATCAATAAGAGATTTATTGATTCATTGATGATGATATGCTGTTGTAAGAACAATTGTTTCAAATTAATATGAATTTATTAATTTTCTTGGTCATGGAATACTTACTATTATTTGTCTTGTTAAGAAATAATAAACTAATGATTAAAAAATTATGAAAACCCTCTCCTCCACTATAACCCCCCCCCCTCACTCCCTCTTCTCTTCACTCCTCTCAAGCCTTATGCCTTGCCAATATTCTACCCAAATATCTCCCCAAGCCCCTCCCCCATATCTAAAATCCCCAATACTATTAAAAATACTAAAATCTCTCCCCTTAAGAGGTTCTCTAAGGTGGATGTCTCAAGAGTTAATTTCTCTTTCCAATTCCTTCTTTTCTTGTAAGTTCTTGTCTTTTTGTTTCTTTCCTCATCTCCCTTAACCCAAATAGTATGATAAGTATAGTAAAATAATTGTAATGGAATTATTTTATTCTAATGGGATATTTTATTATCTTCTCTATTTTCCCCACCTTTTATTTGAAATAAATGAAAGCACTGTTTGAGATGTGCCAATTTAGCACATTCAAGGACAACAGTTTATCAATTTCTATTATTATCTTTAATTCTGGTCATGAAACCATTAGTGTTATGGTTGAACTGGATTATTATATATGTAATATATCTTATTTTGGATTCGTTGATCCTTTTGTACAAATGGTATTAATTTATAAAGATAAACATGTTCTTTGTAATCAAACCCGCCGATTACCAAAAAACGGTTGTCACAATGGTTTTATATAATAATTTGACTTCACTCCAAGTAACCAAATTAAATTAAAAACCATGTAATCTTTTTTATGTGAACTAATATAATATAACTTCAATTCTTTAAAACCACTTTCATCTTACATGTTTATCCAAACATGAATATAAGCGAACAAGTCATTAAAACCAAGTAAACAAACGAGCTCGAAAAATGAAATTAAACCTCATAACCAATAAAAACGATTATAAAAGAACATAAAATGATTATAATAAACCAGTTAAATATATTAGAGGTTATGGAAATATTAATTAATAAAAATAATTTGTTTATTCAGGTCTTTAATAACAAGTGGAGAACACCAACGGATTTACTGTAAGGGATCCTCTCTCTCACTTTTGTTCAAGAATCTCCCCTATGTTGTGCTCTTTTATTTTTAATACCTAATTATGGGGTATGTTTTTGCACATCTACCATAAATTTATTATGATATATAAATAATTGGATACCCATTTTCCTCTCATTAATACCTTGTAAGAACACTTGTTACCATGCCTAAATGTTTGTAAGGGGATTTCTCATCTCACTTTCAATTCTGTAGGATTTCCATTGTCCGCATCTTATTTATTATATGTTGTATAGATGTACTACCATTTGATATATATTATAATTATTATTTTTATATTCATGGTATTCTGTGATTCATTTTGTGGTTTTTAACTTTTTTCATACGACTCAATTGATTACAACTTGGTAACGAGGTTTGTCTCAATTTTCACTTCATTGTGACTTGCTTAGTATTGTGAACCTACTCTTTCTTGTGTGGTGTACCTACTACCCATTTTAGATCGATTTTAAATTGAAATTATCTTCCATTTAAATTTCCATATTCTCATATCATGGATATGATTATTGTCTTAGTTGTATACCATTTTACATAAAGTATTTATTTTGAATGTTGTTTTCACTGTGGAAATATTGATGAATCTGTATCCTCTAATCTATATGGATAATGTCAAGGAATATTTCTCTTGTGTTGAATATATGTATAAATAATTCTTTGGACATGCAGTGGTGTATGGGGCCCACCACAACCCCACGATGTATTAGTGGGTCCCATGAGACAAATCTGTTTGGCGAAAAACCCTTCGAGTTTGTTTCCAAAAATCAGACGGGTTTCTACCCACATAACTAAACCATTTTTAATAGAATTTTGGTATCGCATGACAAATACATGACATCCAGTTAATAAGAATTATCTTTATTCATTGTCAGTTATTTCTATCCATGAGGTTTTCACTATGACAAAATCTATGGATGTAGTTTCATTCTCAGTTTATTAATGGTGTTATTTTTTCATTTATTCACCATGCCATATTGATTATGTTAAATTCATTACAATTCAGTTATTATTGATCCATGATTTTGCAATTTGTAACCCTTACTCATCATTTGAGATCACCCCTTTCATTTGTTTACCATCAACAGGTTATGAATAAGAGACTATTTATTGAGTTTTATGGATGCAGTTATTATTTTTTGTTATGTATTGTATTTTGTAACCTTTTCCAGTGTAATTTGAGTTACATCAATGTATCTAGTTTCTTAAAAACTAAAAAACCAATCATTCCTTAGGGATTTCATTCCTTCTAACCATGCCAATATAACATGTAATACACCAACTCATGTCTAGAGGGGTCTGGGTGTTATAGTTGGTATTAGAGTAAGTTTAGTAGGAACCTTGGAAACTATATTTAAAAATATAGATTAGGGAACAAAGCCCTAATGTAGTATTTGAGAATAAATATACAAGAACATCCTGGTATATTGGTAAGTAATAGATTATTTGAATCTTTTTAGGAAATACATCCATGTCTGGATACGATCAGGTATAGGGGGCTCTAGCACAGATGTACCTAGGAGTGAAAGCTCCGACAATGAATTTTCGGCTTAACCCAGGGTATCTTGGTACACAACAATGGGCCTTTCTGCACTCTTGGTTACTACACATCCTGGGGATATGCTGAGGATAATTCATATTTTCTTTACAATCCATTGTGAAGGATTGAAATGTAAACTATTCCTCAAAGAAACCAGTTTTTTGATTATGGGATTAGCCATGCGTAGGATCTCAATTTGTGCTAAGTATTTTGTTATGTTAATATTATACATTATGATTTGAAGCATAATCTAGTGTGTTCAATTATTTATAAATGGTGTCTTATGGAAGAAAGGGAATCAATACTCATGGGAAATATAGGGATCTCTCCACTGATCAAGTCATCATAGTCAATGTTAGAGCAGGTTAGATCATGGACATATTGGGACAACATACTTAGATTGTGATGAATAACCATTACACACCTGCACTGGATCGTTTCATGTAGCAGAATCCCCCATCTTTCAATGAGATTACTAGTCTAGTGGTTTATGAGCAATGGATAATGTCCCTTGAAAATATATTCATGGCATTAAGATGTAATGAAAATGAAAATATAGTACTGGAAGTATATTGTCTCAAGGGAGATGTTGATCAATGGTGGTCCTTTATTCAGAGTACCACAGAGGAAGAAGAAATAAAATATATGGAATGGAGGACTTCTAACGAAATATTCTTCGAAAAATATTTCCCTAATTAGCAATGAACCGAAATGAAGAGGAAATTCCTTGGCTTAAAGCAAAGAGAGGAAGATAGTGTTGCAGATTATGAGGCTACCTTCACAATGAAATCTAGGTATACCATATATTACGTATGTGACTTGGCAGATATGATTGATCATTTCTTTGAAGGTATTAATCCAAGTCTTTTAAGGGCACTAGATTCTCAAACATTTTCATCATATGATGAAATTTTATCATGTTCTATCAAAATAGAGACGTAATTTTCTAGATCAAATTTGTTCAAGGGAAACCAATATAAGAATCAGTACTCAGATAACCTAGGGAAAGGTGAAGTGCTGGAGAAGAAAAAGGGAATGAAGAAATTCCCATTAGGCGAGAACTGTTGAAAGAATCATCTCAGGAAATTATTGAAAGGAATGGGAGTCTGCTATAAGTATGAATAAAAAGGGTATCTATCTAATGAGTGCAAGGGGAAGAAACAATTTTATGATGTTAAATATAAAAATTGTAGAGAGATGGGACATTGTGCAAATGAATTTCCTAATTGCCAGGAGACATGCCTCAGAAAAGGCCAATTGAGAAAGGGAGATCTTAAGCGATTACAACTATAGAAGTTGAAGTTCTTAATTATGTGGTGTCAGATACATTAATTGTTTCCTAAAACTTAGCCATCAATTTATTTGATTCTGGATCATCTCATTCATTTATATCTTCCCAGTTTTCCATGAACATTAGACATGTCCAATTTGATTTAATAAAGGATTTATCAGTCAAAACTCCTAGGGGATGTATCATTGCAACAATGTCATGTCAACTAGTCCCCCTTGTGGCACATAAACTTTCTTTAGTTGCTAACCTTATTGTCATACCAATGACTATATTTGATATAATTATTGGTATGAATTGGTTGTCAATCTATGATAAGAAAATTTATTGTAAGAAAAAAGAAGTTAAATTCTTTGCAATGGTGTAGGATCCCTTATCTTTAGAGCAGAAACTTCACCACCAAATTCTTGTCTACATCCACTCCCAATAGCTCTTCCGAATAAAATAATTGGAGAGGAAGATAGACCAATATCTATAATCGAGGAAATAAATCTTCAGATTGATTATGTGCATCTATTTCAAGAATATATTGATATATTTCTTGAGGATTTACCTTGACATCCTCCAAAGCATGAAATTTAGTTTTCCATTGACTTAATTCCTTATAAAAGACCTATATCAAAGACCCCCTATAGAATGGCCTCTTTGGAATTAGTGGAGCTAAAGAAACAAATTGAGTATTTAAGTGAAAAAGTATTTATTTGACCTAATATTTCTCCATGGGGAGCCCATGTCCTCTTTGTCATGAAAAAAGATGGATCCATGAGGCTATGCCTTGATTACAGGGAAATCAATGCTATTAAAATAATGAATAAGTATCATATTCCCCAAATTGATAATTTATTTGATCAACTTCATGGAGATCAATAATTTTCTAATATTTACCTTTGATTCAAATATCATAAACTACGTGTGACGAAAGAAGATATTCCAAAGACAACATTTCGAACCATGTATGGGCATTATGAGTTTACAATGATGCCTTTTGGACTGATGAATGCACCATCTGTTTTTATGGATTTAATGAATAGAGTTTCCAAGGAATATCATGATAAATTCTTTGTGTTATTAATTGATGATATCCTGGTATACTAAAAAAATCTATGAAGACCATGAGGATCACATATGGATTATTCTGAAAACTCTTAGAAGAAAGGAATTATATTGGAAGTTTAGTATGTCAGAATTTTGGATTCAATCAGTTTCTTTTCTAGGACATATTGTCTCTATGGATGAAATCATAGTTGATACTCCAAAGACAAAGGCAATCCAAGATTGGACCAAGCCAATAAACATAACCGGTGTATGCAGTTTTATTGGCTTAGCAGGTTACTATCAGCTTTTCATTCAGAATTTGTCCCAACTAGCTAACCAGCTAATCAAGATCACACGTAAAAGAGTTAAGTTTTTGTGGACAAAATAATCTATAGAATGCTTCTATGAATTGAATAGAAGGCTGGTCAATGCTTCAATTTTGACTATTCCATCTAGAAATGATGGATTTGTGATATTTAGTGATGCATCAAAGAATCGAATAGGTTGCGTCCTTATGAAAAATGATAATGTTATTACTTATGCATCAAGACATTTGAAGACTCATGAGAAAAATTATCCAACTCATGATCTTGAGTTAGCAGCCATAATCTTTGCTTTGAAAATATGGATACATTATCTATTCAAAGGAATATGTCAGATTTATACGGACCACAAGTGTTTGAAATACATTTTCACACAAAAATAAATCAACATGAGTCAAAGGAGATGGCTTGAGTTACTTAAGGATTATGATTTCTCAATACACTACCACCTATGAAAGGAAAATAAGGTGGCAGATGTATTAAGCAGGAAAGATCACAGACTCCTGACCTAAATGAGGATTGAAAGAGTTCTCATATTCATGGATCTACTAAAGATAGATATGGGAATTGTTAAGGAAGGGGAAACTTATTTCCTCTTTCAAATGATTGTCAAACCATCTTTATTAGATAATATGAAAACCACTCAATCTGATGATGAGATTATACATAAAAAAATTAATGATGTTAAGGTTGGGAGATTGGAAGACTTCATGTATGAAGAAGGAGTTCTGAAATTTGGCAAGAGGTTATGTGTTCCATCAGTACCAAAGATAAACAGGGAACTATTAGATGATGCTCATAAATCAAATTTCTCTATACACCTAGGTATCACAAAGATGTATAGAGATCTGAAGGAATATTTTTGGTTGGATAATATGAAGCGGGAAATTGTTGACTACATGTCAATGTTTCTAATTTTTTCAACAAGAGAAGGTAGAGAGAAAACATTCTAGAGAAGTGATCCAACCTATACCAATTCCTGTGTGGAAGTGAGGTAACATTATGATGGATTTTTTCCCTGGACTACTGAGGACACCAAGAAGAAATGATGCAATATGAGTAATTTTTTATCATCTCACAAAACTAGCACATTTACTTCATATAAGATGGGATTTAACACTTGAGCACCTAGAAAGAGATTATATTAATGATGTTATAAGACATAATGGTGCACCTCTATCGATTGTGTCTGGTCATGATCCCTGATTTACATCAAAATTCTAGAAAAGTCTTTAGAAGGATTGAATACTGAGCTTCGTATGAGTACTGCTTATCACCCCCAAACTGATAGAAAGTCAGAAAGGATTATTCAGACTCTAAAAGACATGCTGAGATCCTGCTCTATTGACTTACAAAGTATGTGGGATCAACACTAGCCTTTGGTGGAATTTTCCAACAACAGTAGTTTCCATTCTAGTATTCAAATGGCTCCATATGAAGGATTATATGGAAATAGATCTCAAACTCCAACTTTCTAGGATGGAGTTGGGGAGGGGAAACTTATAGGCCCAGAACTTATTGAAGAGACCACAACAAAGGTGAAGATAATCCAAGACCATATTAATGAAAAACAACATAGGAAGAAGAGTTATGCTGACAACTAGAGAAAGGATTTGGAATTCTAAGTGGGAGATCATGTATTTCTAAAAGTATCTCCATAGAAGGGTATCTTAAGGTTCGGTAAGAAAGGGAAACTGAGCCCCAAGTACATCAGACCATTTGAAATTATAGAAAGAAGTAGAGTTGTAACTTACCAATTAGCAATGCCTCTAAGTATCTCCAAAGTGTATGATGTGTTCCATGTGTCATTGTTAATGAAATACATGCCAGACCCAATGCATGTACTCACCTATGATGAAATTGAACTGGAACTATATTTGTCATACTGTGAAGAGCCTATCAGGATCCTTGATATAAGGGAACATGTGTCGAGAAATATGATGACACGTCTAGACAAGGTTCTTAGGAAAAACTAGAATATGAAGGAAGAAACATGGGAACCTGAGGATGTTATGAAGAATAACCACCCACATCTTTTTAGTGGTATTTATAAATGAAAAATTCGAGGATGAAATTTCTGGAGGGAATAAGGTAGCACCCCAAACATTTTAGGGTATGTTTCTCATAAATACATTTGATTTATAGCCTATATTTAATAAATAAATGAGTTTCTTTGAAACAACACATGTTTATTTAAGAGATAGTCATAGCCTAGCCATTGAATATAAATTTTCCACTTGTGTGTTTTGAATTTTGAAAATCTGACATACATAGTTGTATTTAGGATGATATTTAGAGTCTGATAGAATTAACATAATTTATGTTGAATAGTAACATACCCTTATGAATAGTATCCTACCCTTTTGAATATTAACTTAGCCTTGTGAATATTAATATGAATCTTATGAATTGTATCCACACACATGAATGTATAAATAAATTTGGGCACCTTAAAATGAAGATGAATAATTTAATTGTTTATACATTTAGATTAAATAATGATTTTAATTAAATATTAAAATAATCATATTTAGAAAAAAATCAAAAATTTGACTTCATTTTTGTATTATACATGTAGAATAATGTTTAGGGTTAATTTTTTGTATTTTTCTAAAATACTTCAATTTTTCATGAATAGTAAAATGCGATAATTTACGATAAATGCTAAATAAGGGATTTATTGAGTAATTGATGATGATCTTATGATGCAATCCCAATTGGTTTGAAGTCACATTAATTTATTATTGTTCTTGATCGTGGAAAAATTATTATTCCTTGTCTTGTGAATAACTAATAAACTAATGATTAAAAAATTATGAAAACCCTCCTCTCCTCCACTATAAAACCTACCCTCACTCCCTCTTCTCTTAAATCCTCTCAAGCCTTGTACCTTTACAATATTCTTCCCAAATCTCTCCCCAAGATCACCCCCCACGTCCAAAATCCCATAGCCTCTTAAAATACCAAAAACACTCCCATTAAGAGGTTATCAAAGAAGGAAGTCTCAATAAGTAAATTACTCTTTCCAATTCCTTATTTTCATTAAAGTTCTTGTCTTTTTGTTTCTTTCATCACCTCCCTTAACCCAAATGGTATGATAACTCCATTAACATACATGTAATGAAATTTTTTTAGGTTAATGGTATATTTAATTATCTTCTCTCCTTTCCCCACCTTTTATTTAAAAGAAATGTAAGTATCATTTGAGATGTGCCAATTTAGCACATTCAGGGACAACAATTTAACAATTTCAATTATTTTCTTTAATTCTGGTCATGAAACCATTTGTGTTATAGTTGAACCAGATTATTATATATTTAATATATCCTATTTTTGGTTCTATAATTCTTCTATAAAAATGGTAATACTTTATAAATAAAAACATGTTCTTTGTAATCCAACCCACTGATTAACAAAAACGGTTGTCACTATGGTTTTATATAATAATTCGACTTCACTCCAAGTAAAAAAATTAAATTTAAAACCATATAATCTCCTTTATGTTCACTAATAGAATATAACATCAATTATGGACAACCAATTTCATCTTACATGTCTATCCAAACATGAATTTAAGCGAACCAGTCATTAAAACCAATTAAACAAACGAGCTTGAACAATGAAATTGATCCTCCTAACCAATCAAAATGGTTATAAAATAACTTAAAATAGTTATAATAAATCAATTAAATATATAAGAGGTTATTTAATTATTAATTAATAAACCTAGTTTATTTATTCAGGTCATTAATAACAAGTGGAGAACACCAATGCATTTAAGGTAAGGGATCCTCTCTCTCACTTTTGTTCAAGAATCTCCCCAATGTTGTGCTCTTTTGTTTTTAATACCTAATGATGGGGTTTGTTTTTGCACCTCCAACATACTGCCCTTATGATATATAAATAATGGTATACCCCTTTACCTCTCATTAATCCCTCTCAATAATGATCTTCACCATGCTGAAATGTTTATAAGGGGTTTTCTCATCTCACTTTCAATTCTGTGGGATTTCCATTGTTCGAATCTTATTTCTTATATGTGGTATATGTGTACTGAATTTGATATATATTATCTTTAGTATCTTTATATTCATGGAATTATGTGATTAATTTGGTAGTTATTAACTTTTTTTCATATGACTCAATTGATTACAATGTGGTAACGAGATTTGTCGAAATTTTCACTTCATTGTGACTTACTCAGTATTGTGCACATACTCTTTCTTATGTGGGATACCTATTTCCCATTTGAGATCACGTTTCAATTGAAGTTATCTTAAATTTGAATGTTCATATCCTCATATCATGGATATGATTATTTTCTATGTCGTATACCATTTTACATACGGTGTTTATTTTGAATGTTTTTTTTTACTATGGAAATATTGATGAATCAGTATCATCTATTCTATACAGATAATGTAAAAGCATATTTATCTTGTGTTGAATCTATTTATAAAGAATGATTTGGACATGAAGCGGTGGTTGGGGCCCGCTAAAGCCCCTTGATGCATCATTAGGTCTCATGAGACAAATCAGTTTGGCGACAAACCCTTCGAGTTTGTTTCCAAAAATCAGACGGGTTTCTACTCATAGAACTAAACCATTTTTAATGGTCATATGGTATATTGTGCAAGATACATGACATAAAGATAATAATAATTCTCTTTATTCATTGTCTGTTATTAATATCCATGAGGTTTTCACTATGAAAAAATCTATGGATATAGTTACATTTTGAGTTTATTAATGGTGTGAGTTTTTCATTTATTCATCGTGCCATATTGATTATGTCAAATTGTTTAAAATTTTGTTATTATTGATTCATGATTCCACTATTTGTAACCCTTACTGAGAATTTGAGCTCACACCTTTCATTTTTTACCTTCAATAGGTTATGAAGAAGAGACTATTTATTGAGTTTTGGGGATGCAGTTCTTAGTTTTTCTTATGTGTTGTATTTTGTAAACTTTTTCAATTTAATTTGTGTTAAATCTATATATCTAGTTTCATCAATACTACTAAACTAATATTTACTTAGGGATTTCATTCATTCTAACCATTCTAATATAACAAGTATTGCACTATCTTTGGTCTAGAGGGGACAAGGTGTTACAAAAAATATATCTGGGATTTAATTTTAATGGAAATTTTCACATTATCATTCATTCATGTGGATTTTAGTTATTATGTGTGAGAAAAATAATAATAAAACCATAATGGAAAATATTTTAATTATCTCTAAATAATAAATGTTATAGATCGCCATGGATTTTGAAAAAATGTAATATTTGTGTGAGTAAACACTTGTATTGAGATATATAGTTCACTAATCACAAAAGTGTGACTTGTAATTTGAACTAATCCCTCATAACATATAACAAATTTATATATATGTTTGTTGATATATTTATAAGTGTATAATATATATTAATTCCCATTACATGATGTAAAAAAATTATCCTACATGATAATGTTCATACTTTTATATAATCTATGCGTTATTTGATTAATAAAAAAACTAATTGATTTTCCTTTCTCAAATTTAATAATATTAAACCCTTTTAAGTTTATTTTTTGATAATATAATAAATTTTTCATTATTTTATAAATTTTGTACATAAATGTTAAACTGGATAAGAATAGAAATTTAACTAAATATGTTATCCTTATATAATTTATGATGATGATATAAATTTCTTTGTTTGTTTTTTGAGGTAGAAGATGATTGAACTAATTCATGAAATTTATGCAAATCAAGGTTCTATGGAAGAAATTTAAATATCATATTTTATGATATGGATACATCATATTCTATGCCACTTGTTTTATAAAGGAACTAATATATCACAAGAAATGATAATTCCATGTCACAATGAATGTTCCAACTAGACATTATGATGTGGAGGTATCATTAGGTTCGATACAGATTATCCCTTATTTGTTAAGTCACATCAATTGCTCATAGTGGAGGAATGAACTAAGGATGATGAGTAGTGTCTTAAAACATCCTCATATAAGTGCCAACTTTTTAGTTACTCTCTATGATATTAAAATATCCTAATCGAGATATAGTACTATATTGTTTAGGGTTTCTATGAATATTACACATGTAGAACATTGTATTTTAAAGAATGGATATATCACCACTAGAGAAAAAATGATAATAGAATTTTATTTGCCAAAATTTTCTACCGAAAGTATGACATGAAAAGAAATATCAGAAAAAATAATAAACAAAATTGAGAAATCAAAAACTTTAACTAGAATATATTGTAAACATTAATATACTAGTAGAACCACATAACCAAATATCACCAATTATGATATACCTATATCATAAAACCTAGAATTTATTCTTAAATGCACGATATTTCACCAAAAATCCCAAACAATAATCCTTGACACGTCATTTACATGTAGTGGTCATTTTGGAAGAATTATTAAGAAACAACTAAAGGGTAAAATTCATTGGATGTTGATAAAAATGAGGATTCACTATAAATCCATACAAGATCGAGGGGACCATCAAGGGTGTTGGTTCTAAGGAAGTTTTTAGTTGATGTTTGAAGATTATTGAAGCCTTGGTTTGTGTGTGATGATTTAATAAGGTTTGTGTTTTATTTTATTGTTAACACATGTAAAATATTGATTTATATAGTTTAAAATGAAAAATAAATGCTATTAAGATATTTTAAATATTAATGGAAGAGTTTTTAGGATGATTATTTTTGTTAGAAGGAGTTTAAATGAAGGATGAATATAGAATATGCTCTGATTAAACTATGAAGCTAGAATATATATAATTGGAGTATTAATAGCTAAGTGATTTTTTGGTAGAATTTATAATTATTTCAAAAAGAGTTTTATTATACTACACTAGAGTTCGGATGGCATTTTCAAAATTTTTGGTGGAAATTATAGTGGAGTGGTTTTGAGTAGTTACCTCTGGCACAATTCTAGTGATTCCTAGTGGGGTTCTAGAATGTTTTAATAACACCTATTTTAGTTTATTTGATAAATTATCTATATTGGTGACAACAATGATCATCAAAATAGGCCATCAACATCACTTATACAAAATGTAAGTGATTTGAAGGTATTTTAGTAATCTAAAGGATCATAGTTGAAGTGGGGTTGTTAGTTTTTGAATATAGATAGTTGATTTTGAATTTAAAATTCTAAAATTGAAATATGGAATTATAGTTTGAGGATTTAATTGTATGTTGCATGAGTTTTTCGGAGTGAAAACAAATATAGACAAGTTAGAAGACCCCAACAAATTTTTTTAACTTTATATGGTCATTAAAAATTCAAATTTTGATATTAAAATACTTGTATTTGAAGATTTAAGTCACACCTGAAGACATTATATAAATATATGTTATATTAAATTAAATTCCTAGTTTTATAATATGGATTAAATTATATAGGTTAGTTCTTATATAAAGAAATATCATAATATATTTTAATGAGATATTGGGTTTTCAAAGACAGAGAGAGAGAGTTCATTATTTTATTAAATAATTCAATATGAATTGGTGACAAGAAGATATTATTCCACTAGATAATTCTAGTGGATTGTGTGATCACGGGTTTTTTCGAAACATGCCAAAGATGTAACTATTCATATTGAATTTTTAGCCCTGTATATTGTAGTTCTAAATATGTTTTTACTATTTATAGTGTTTTGTAATTGAATTACTGATTATATTCATTAAAATTAATTGTGATAAAGGAGGGAAATAAAATAGCTATATTTTTATCATCTTAACTAGTGGAAAAGGATGTTTATATTGAAAAACATACAGAAAATAAATTTATCGACCCCCTCCCCCTCCAATTAAATCCTTTAGGATCCTAATACTTATTAATAAATAGGTATCCTTAATTTGAATCACCGTTATGTTCAAGGTTACCTTAAAACAAAAAAAAAGATGTGTGAGTTGAAATTGAAGTGAATTATGTTTTTTGAATCTGAATTTGAATATAAATTTTTGTATCCATAATTATTCATATAAAATAAGTGATTAAAAATGGTGTATTAATATTTCTTGGTAAAAAATATCATATATATATAAGGATATAATTCTTTAATATCTATTATGAATTGGTTATGAATGGGATTGAAGTGACAACAAAATGATATTTTTCTTGTGTAGAAGGTGTTGCAATGACTATGTTTGATCATAGGAATATAAGGAATAATGTTCGTGTTATGAAATTATTTCATATAATTTAGAGAATTAATTTATTAAATTCAGGGGGATAAATACGGTTAATTTAATATGGCATAATAATTATAACATCTATAAAGATAATGTTGAACTCAAAGATAAAATGTTCCATACTTAGTGTTTTAATTATGAATAACTTTTAATTAATGATGATGCATATTCTATTGAATTATTTAAAATATTAAATTAATTATTAAGAACCATGAATTAATTCTATGAGACTCTTAAAGATTCCATGGTGGTCAAGAAGATACATCGACATGTCATTAGAAGAAGTTGGTGAAAGCTCAAACTGAAATTTTACTATTATTAAACACTCAATGAAGATTTATGATTATTTAAATAAAAAAACATTTCTAAATTGATATAAAAGGAATTTTATTTTTGTAAATAAAGATTTAATTTAATTCAATATAATATAATGTGTAATTTATTAAAAAAAATACAGATTTGGGAAATCTAGAAATTTTTGAAATGTCAACTTAAATCTGTATTATTCTATAAATGGATGGCTAAAAAAATTAAATAATAAATTCTAATATTTATGAAGATGTTTTATTTTTTTTCCAAAAATTTTGGTTCATAAAAGGATATAAAGACAATGGTTAAAATTTTTATGGGTAGCCGGTGATATATTCTATATAAAAATATTTTAATATGATAAATATTGTATTTTATAGCAATTATTAGTGTTGTGATGCTTTTGGACATGTGGAAATAATATTTCGATTCATAATAGGTATTTTAAATAATATGTAATATTTATAAGGTAGGATTTATGGGTGAGTTAACCAACTAATAAAAAATGAAGTTAGAAAAAATTTGAAATTTTAGAAGTAAAATTATAGAATTTAATTGAATTTTTTAAAGCAATTTGTGAAAGATATGACCAAATGGGTTAGGATTCCTAAACATGTCCCAATATTTTACAATAATACATGATAATTATTATACATGATACATATATTTTGATTAATAATATTATAGGAAATGAGAAATCTCTTTTGGTGGGAATCATATTGAATGTTTCACAAAAAGAACATCCATGGATTATGGGCACTAGGTGTTATCTCATATGGTAGAATATTTAAAGCGTATGAAAGTTATTAAAAATTTAAAATAATTCTTGGAGGATTTAAATAAATATTTTTTACACAAAATTAAATGATTTGACTAAATAAATATTAGGGAGATTGAATAACACATTATATATTGATGAGTTCAGGTAATGTTTTTTAATTATCCATCAAGATTGTGATAAAGGGAACAAAACAATTTCATAAAAGGTTGATTTAATAGTGAAAATACATAAATATGGATATACTATAACAATATAATAGTGAATAATATGTAATTTATTTCATGTGGGTGGTGTTAAAAACTCTTGATACATGATCAGGAATAAAGGAAATGAATTGTTGGCATTGAAGGCTTAGACATCTTGGAAAAAATAAAATGAGAAATATCAATATAGAAAATGATTTTTGTGGTGTATTTATTGTAAAAATATATTGAAATTTTATTTTTTTCACATTAAAAGGGGGAATATTTTCAATTATTTTCATATGAGTGTGCAGATTCGAACATCTATAATATTACAGTTTATTCATTTAGTTATTTACAAGCCTATAACAAAAAATAAATAAATGTTGATATGTATTTTATTTTTATTATTGATAAATTTAATTGAAATATAAGTATTATTTTTATGAAATATAATTCATAAATATTAAATATATTTAGGGAATTTATAATAAGTATATAAAAATATTGTTTTTATTCAATGAAGAGAATGAGAGTGGATAATGGGGATAAGTATACAATTTGTAATTTTAAAGCATATTTTGAAACAAATGTATTCAAAATTATTTTATTAAACTATAGATCTCTATAATAGAATGGTATTACTATGATTTTTAATAAAAGGTTAGTCGAGATGGATCAAAACATATTGGTGAAGAAAAAAAAATCATTCATTTAGTGGCAGGTGGGTGGGATAATGATGCATATCTTAAATAAATGATTATAAGATATAAATACATATATGTCTCCTCATTAAATTTACTATAATATGAACCATAAAATGAAGTATTTTAGAATGTTTCTCATCCCATACATCATAAAACATAAATATAAAAACATGGGGAAGTTTGATAATAGATCTGTTGATGGAATTTTCAGTAGTGCTCCTATAAATGGAAAAGTATATCATTGACACAAAAATAAAAAATTGAATATTGTTTATTTTTATATTCTAAATGTTTTATAAACTTTATTTCAAATATTTTATAGGTAAAAATACATTCTATAAGTGATAAAGGATAAATGGAATTATTTGAATAGTTTGGTAGAAATTCAATGAATGTTGAGGATAAAGTGTTATTATGGAATAAGATGGTGATTCAAAATTATCAGGTAATTAATTAAAACTAAATTTATTTCATTCAAAGTTGATATATAAATTATAGGTTTATACTATCATATTTAATAATGGAGAAATAGTTTAAAAAGGATAACGTTGAGGATATCTTCGCATACCTCATTTATTTCTCATGTCAAATAATGAAATTTGAGTAAAGAATTCAATAACAAATAGTGTATAGATGCTACAAATGGATAATTTTTTATGATTTATAATAATAATAATTTTCATTTGTTTTATACGAAAACCAAAAATAATGTTTTCATAAATTAGTAGGTGTTTTGTATCAAAATGAATGAGGAATGGGAAGTTTTTAAGGATTGAGAAATTATTTATTACAAGGTTAATTATCAAATTGAAGGGATTTATGTAACACCCCAATACTTTATTATATATTTATCTTATAATAAATTTAATTTTTCTGATAGATTGTGTTATACGCAACACCGGGTTTAAACAAAATATTGTTTAGTCACACATTTAACACTTAATTTAAAATTAATTTTTAATGATTTTAGAAAATTTATTTGGAAAAATAAAATTCATTTTTGAAATTTTTTATTAAAAAGTATCTTAAGGTTATTTTTTAGATTTTTCATAAAAAATTTCATTTTTCATGAATAGTGAACAACATGGAATTTTAATTAAAAATTTTCTTTTTGATTAAATTTTTTATTAGGTAAAATTATATTTTGATTTTTTTAAAATTAAAACTAGATTAATTGTACATCCATTAATTCAATTTATGTCATTGGTATCAATTTCTTATTGAATTTGGAAATAAAAAAATTCAAACTTTTGAATCTTTTCACATTAAAACTCGCTTTCCCATCAAACCTACGGGATTAGTTTTTAATTAATTTTTACCAACTATATGAAATGTATTTAAAAATGTTGATTTAAAATTTAAAATCATCACAATTTATAATTTATAATATGTTCATCTTAAATTTCGACAAAATGAATAATGAACACAAAAAAAAATTATTATCGCGGTTAAAGTAAAAATGGGTTTATTAGGGGATAAACTAAAAAGGTAAGGTAAAAAATAACTTATACAATTATCTAAAAGCAATTGGATGGAAATGTTTTTTAAAATTTCCCATATATGGTTTGTGAATTTTCCATTTTAGTCCTTTTCATATGAAAATCATGGGAACACTCAATTCTTTTAAAAAATACCAAGTGTGTCCTCTCCCCCACATATAAATGGCCTCCCCTCTCTTATCATCATTAAATATTTACGCCATTTATTTTCCAATACCAAACCAAATAACATAATAAATTCCATGAAATCATCTTATAAGCCTTATTTTGTGCATAAATCCATCATTTCAATGTTTTAGTGCATGCTTAAGGAAGATACAAGAATAAGAGGTAATGTTCTTCAACGAGCATCTTTATTTTACTTCTTTTTCCACCTATTTAAATTTTTATAATACCATTATGATATAATAAACATAGTATATTACATATAAATATTATTTTTTTATAATAATTTCATGACATAAAACCATCCCCACTTCCATAAAATGAGTTATGAAATCATATCCTTTCGGTACGGCGGACTACCACCTCGCTAACCGATATCGTTCATTTTTTCATTTCCACCTCTCATGGTTGGGTATGATGGTGGATTTAAACTATATATATTATATTTATGACATATTTATTCCTTTCGAGTCACTATATATCATATAACTTTTTAACATAAATTTCTTATGAGATATGATAATGTTTTTCATGTGTACGGCGGACTACCACCTCACAAAGCAATTTGATTCGTCTTTCACTAATGCTTCACATGGAAGGTGATAAAGAAAATTTTATTGATTATATTTGATAAAAATTAAATAATTATGATATTAATTACATATTTATTATTTTTTTAATGATAATAAATACTACTTTATTTGTCTCATTTCACTCACATAACGATGATAACATCATTCTCGTACATGTGTACTACCACCTTTACGAAGAGATGTCACTCTATTATCAACACCACACTACATGGATGATATATATAAGATTATAATATTTTATTAAGGATATTATAATAAATTTATAATTTCAAATTATTACTTACAAAATTTCCATAATGATCGTTCAAAAATGGAAACATTACTCGTTCGTACATACAATATATTGTCTCCTTGATTGCAACATACATCATATTTTGTAACCATAAATCATTATTGGTTTTCAAATTACAATTTATGTATATTTATAATAATTATTTAATTATTTATGTATATGATTAACTATATAATTTTCACAATAACTGAATCTTTTATAATGAAGCAAGTATGAGAAAACAAGGCAATTAACACTCAAAATAATGAAAACAATAAAATATTGTTAACCAACAAGTGACGAAATATTATTAAATGATCATATATGATATTATAAATAGTAATATGTTTTTTATAAGTTAATTTTTTTTAAAACCAATATATAGGAGTATAAAACATGTTCAACCAAAAAGAATCATAAGGTAAGAGGTTTCATCTCAATTTACATTCCACTGAGGCTTATTTGTTTTAGGCCATCATTCACATTTAGGTGGTGTATACACTAAACCATTTAAATATAATATCATGAATAATTTATTATTCATGGTATTGTATGTTTGAATTTGATTTATTTCATCAAAGGTTATTTTACTTGAAAGCTACCAAATGGTTAGAGTTATTGTGTAATCACACATTCTTTTGTGATTGTTAGCTTTCTCTTAAAACAATAACATTCTTGTAATCAATTTTAATTTGAAGTTACATTTCTATTAAATATCCATATAATCATGTGATGAATATTATTATTTTCTAATCCATGTAAAATTTTTATATATAGTTTTCACTTTTAAAGTTATTTGATTAACTTGGTAAATATTTATAAATCTATATCGTTTACTCAATAAATATAATTGATGAGAAGGAATATCAATTCATGAATTAAATAAATTATTCAATATATAAGAAACTTTTTGGTCCTTCAAACATGTTTGGGGCCCGATTAATAATATCCCCTTGAGGCATAGATGGTCTAATGAGATGAATCAGATGGCCAAATCAAATGGGTTTTTACCCAGTATGTTGTAAACCAACATGTGAAATGTCTTGATGGTAAAGGTATCATGTACCTAGAAAACATGGAATCCAATAATTATGAATTTTATTCATTCATAATTTAGTTATTACTGCCCTAGGTATTTTCACTATGAAATTATCTCTAGAATCATTTAATTGTCAATTATTTATTAAATGACATGTATTTTCAGTTATTTACCTTTCCATAATGATTTTTTCTTATATATTCATGAAGTCAATTTATTTAAATGAAATGTGTGTTAAATTATATAACATTACATGTTGTGTATGATTAGTTATTCATGTTATCTTATGTTGTACTTAACCTTTACTAAGAGTTTGAGCTCACCCTTATTTTTTTCCTTCCCCTATGATATGAAGATAAATTATTGGAATGAGTTTCAAGGATGATGAACTTTTAATATTATTTTATTTTCTTTACCCATTTTAAAATGGGTATCTGGTATATAATCTGATTCTCCAAACTACTAAAATTTCTGGTTCTTTGGGATATCATTCCTTGTATCTATTCCAATGCAATAAAATGAGGCGCCATCTCTGGGCTATAGGGGTCGATGTCGTTAAAGTTGTTATCAGAGGAAGTTTTCTAGAATCCATGAGAACTAGATTTATGAAAACATATATTAGGTAACATAACCTTAATATATACTTTGAGTATAAGTATAAAATAATTTCTAAATGTTTTGTTATGTTATATATTATGTGGTTTTTTTTAGAAAAGTATCCCTTTCTAGATACTATAACTAGATGTGGTTCTAGAACAGAGGTACCTAGGGGTAATAATTCTGAAAAAAGGAGGTCAGGATTGACTTTAGTTTCACATAGTAGCCAAAGGGACTTACTATAGACCTGGTTTGACACTCCTAAGGGATATTCTAAGGATAATACATATTTTTTTGTACAAACCATTATAAATTATTAGAAATTAAATATAACCCCCAATAAAATAATTTTATAATCCTTAGATTAACAATTCATAAATTTATAAAAAAATTAAATGTGAAATCATTTTTTAAAATTTACATTTTGAAATAAAATACATAATTTTATGAGAAAATCTAGTATATTCCATTATATATAAATGGAAACTAGAAGGAAGAATGGTATTAATACTCATGTTCAATATAGATATTTCCCTATTGATGAAGCCAATATAGTTGGTATTAGAACTGATAAATTTATGGCTATATTGGGGATTCTTGATCATTTTATGTCAAATAGCCTTTAAAGAATGAAGAAAACTATTCCACTATGAGAATATCCTATGTTGGATCACATTATGTGAAAGAATCTACCATTATTTAGTGGGAGTACTAATAAAATTACATTTGAGAAATGGATTAAGTATTTGGAGAAGATATTTATGGACTTGGATGTGGTAAAAAGAAAAGGTTACACTTGTGGTGTTTTGTCTCAAAGGTGATGCTAATCAATGCTGGATGTTGATATAGAGTACTAGGGGGAAATAAGAGATATAACTAATGGACTGGAAAGCTTTTAAGGAGATTTTATTTGATACACATTTCCATCATGAACAACAAATTGAATTGAATAGAAATTTCTTTAGCTTAAGTAAAAAATGAATAAAAAATTGTCACGAATTATGAGGTTACATTTACAAGGTTAAAAAGGCATGTTATAAATTACACACACAACACATAGTGTAAGATTAATACTTTCTGTGATGGGATTAAGCCATGCCTCTAAAGGGCATTGTGTAGGATCGAAATAATGACGTGGATGCTCAATTTACAAGAGGGGGTGAATTTTATACTTTAAAAATTCCTTTGGAACCTTTAAAGTTAGTTACAGATAACTATGTTTTCCTTATGCAAAGGAAAGAGCTAAGTTTACCATAGTTAAACTAAGCAAATTCACAAAACCTCTAACACCAAATGAAAACTTGGAAAGAGATTCCAAAATATGGTTCCAGAAATTGAAACTTAACAAAAGATTACAATATGAGATTCTACCTTAAAGCATGTAGAATCTAAATGAAACAGAGTACGAGTAAGGAAGTATAAGAAAGTTATACTTTCCTTATAATACAAAATTCAGCAAAAATAAACAAGTAGTAAAACTACAAGTAACAAGATATAAGTCTTTTAACCGAAAGAGTAGGGTATCCAACAACCTTGGATAAAGGTCCCTTGATTTATACTTTCAAGAAATTCTGTCTTACCCACACCCGGGTAAGCCCTCGATACGAAGATCGGAGTCTCTGTATTGCTATCCCCGCAAGCCCTCAACTTCAAGGTAGTTGGCAACCTCTGTCTTCCTCAGCAAGAAAGCTCTCAACTTCAAGGTGTTGGAAACCTCTTTCTTCCTATCCCTGGAAGTCCTCGAATGTAATCACCAACATTCGGAGTCGCACGAAGCTTTGAGAGTTAATAAGAGCCTATCTCTCTAGAAATCACTTCAACGGCATGTATGCACGATGTCGAAGAAGTTATCCACCTGTGATGAGCTAAGGTCAGCCTCCTTACCAATGGTCATATTTTCCTTAAAAATCAGAGGGACCTGTACATGTGTCACATAGCCAACGGTTAGTTTATAACAGAATAGACTACATTGTTCTATAACAAAACAGGTGTAACAGAATGTACGAAACCGTTTAAAATATAACTCAAAAGTTTGGAATAAATGTTCGGAGTGTAAAAAAAAATAATTTTTCGGAGTCTAAGCAAATACGGAGTGTATAAAACAAAGATGATCAGATTCTGTTTAATAGGTGAATTCGGAATGAGAATTCGGAATGAGAATTCATCATCAAGATTCGTAATGAGAATTCATCATCAGGTTTTGTAATGAGAATTCATCATCAGAATTCGTAATGAGAATTCATCATTAGAATTCGTAATGAGAATTCATCACAAGAGTTCGTAATGAGAATTCGTTATCGAACTTTATAAGGATTCGCATCCTGAATCTGATGTAGAACTTAATTAGAGTTCGTATCCGGAGTTCGGAATGAAACTTTATTACAGTTCTCATCTGGATTTCGGAGTGAAACTTTATTATAGTTCTTGTCTAGAATTCAGATCCTAAAATAGAAGTCTTCATATCAAAGTTTCAAACAATTCCGAGAAAATAGAAATGAATCCGAATTTTATACTTAAGAAAAATATGGATAAAAATATGATAAGGATAATTTTTTCTTACAAAAGCAATATTACTTATAAAAGCAATTTTTCCTTATAAAATCAATTTTCCTTATAAAAGCAATTTTTCTTATAAAAGTGATTTTCCTTATAAAAGCAATTTTTCTTATAAAAGCGATTTTCTTAAAGATAAGGTATTTGTTATTTTCAAAACAAGAAGGAATGGAAAAGTCATAAGGAAAACCTTATTGACTCAACACATTGGTCTCTCAAACCTTTTTTCATATGAGTAAATAGATTTATGTTCTATCAAAATGGTGAAGGAATTATCAAAATATTAAATATTCAAGGTAAACCAAGAGAAGAAGATGTCATCTGAGAACCAAGAGAAAGGGAATGTGTCAAATAAGAAAGAAAAAATGAAGAAACTCCCACCTTGTGAGAACTGTAGAAAAAATCACAATGGGAATTTCTTGATGGGATTTTGAGTTTGTTATGATTATAGAGATAATGGTCACAATGATAAATAATACCAGGGGAATAAAAATTCAATGATTTAATGCTCTTTAAATTTAGATAGTTAGAGAATTAAACATATTAATTCCCCAAGCACTAAGAGAATTCACCATATTAGAGGCCAAGGGAATAAGGCCAAGATTATGTAATCACTAAAACTAAGGTGGAAATACCAAATGATGTGGTGTAAGGTACATTAATCATATCTTCAATTTTAGATAATTATTTATTTCATTCTTTATTCTTAGAATATTTTATTTCCACCAATTTTTCAAATAAAATTAGGCATTTACTATATAAATTAAAATGGTATTCATTAGTTAAAAATATTAAGGGAAGTCTAAAATAAATATAATGTGTTTGGTATTCCCCATTACAAAAAAAATGTTCTTTATTTTCCAACATTATAATAATAATTATGTTTTACAATGATATAATACTTGGTCTCGAGTGGCTATCAAAATATGATGTAAAATTTTGTTGTTTGAAAATGAAATTATTATTTTCAATGATGATATATAATTCCCTATCTTTATAGAAGATAATCAATCATCTGAATCATATCAATACCCACCCCCAGTATCTCTATTAAATTATATTCTTGGGGAATAAGAACAAACCACATCTAAGGATGGAGAATGAAATATTCAAATTGAGGATAAACCTATTATATAGGAATAAATTTATGCATATCTTGAGGAATTACCTGGACATCCCTCGAAGTGTGAAGTAGATATTTAAATTGATTTAATCCCTAATGAAATACCAATATCAAAGACTCTTAATAGAATAAAAACTTTGGAATTAGTGTAATTAAATAAACAACTATAGGATTTTGGTGATAAGGGATTTATTCTCCCTAGTGTTTACCCATTGGAAACTCATGTACTATTTTTTAAAGTGAAATAGGGATCCATGAGTCTATACATTTATTATAGGTAAATCCATGATATTAAGATAAATAAAATGTATCATATTCCTCAAATTGATAACTTATTTGATCAACTTCAAGGAGCCTGTTATTTTTAAAAGATCAATCTTGATTTTGGGTGTCACCAATTATGAGAAAATAGTAAATACATTCTAAAGAAAACTTTTCAAATAAGGTATGGAAATTAAAAGTTTATAGTAATTCCATTTGATTTGAATAGTTCACTCTATTATTTTATAGATCTAATGAACATAGTATTCAAGGAATATCAAGAGGATTTTTTTGGTGTTCATTGATGATATTTCAGTTTATTACAAAATCTATGAGGATCATGAGAATCACTTGTGCATCATACTTGAGAATCATAGAATGAAGGAGTTATTTAGTAAATTTAGTAAGTGTGGTTTCTGGATTTAGAAAGTTTATTTTCAAGGACATATTGTCTCTAAAGTGGCAATCTCAATAGATCATGCAAAGGCAAAGGAAATCATAGAGTGGCATGCCCCAAAGAAAATAATTGAGGTATATAGTTTCATTGGTTTAAAAGGTTACTATCAGTGATTCATTCAGAAGCTTTCTTGATTGGAAAACACATTATCAAAGATTACATGTAAAGGTTTTATGTTTTTCGGGACAAAGGAATTTGAAAAATGTTTTTGATGAATTAAAGATGAAATTGTTCAATGATATGATTTTGACTCTAACATCTAGAATGATGGTTTATGATATATATATATATTCATTTAAGAATTAAATCAGTTTTTTCTAAGGAAAAATTATAAATTCATTGAATATGCATCAAGTCAATTTAATAATCACAAATAGAACAACCCAACCCATGATCTTGAGTTAGCAGCTATAATCATTGCTTTAATGATATGGATACATTATCTCTATAGTGAAATATTTGAGATATAAATGGATAAAAAAAATCTTAAAATACATATTTTCAGAGAAATGGATCAATATGAGACAATGCTGATGACTAGAGCTACTCAATGATAATTATTTTTTAATACACTACCACTAAGGGAAAGAAAACAAGGTATCTAAAGCATTGAGAAGAAAAGATCAAGGAATTTTGACTGAAATGAGAATTGAGAGGGGTCCTATGTTCATGGATCTAGTAAAGATAGATATGGTAATTAATAATGGTAGTCATAATGATTTTTTAAAATGATTGAAATGCCATATTAGATAGAAAATATAAATAATTCTCAATCTAATGGTGAGAACTTACAGAAGAAAATTAAATAAATGAATTATGGGAAATTAGAAAACTTAATTTGTGAAGATGGAATTATGAAATTTGGAAGGATATTATGTGTTACATTTATATTTTGTCTAAAAATAGAATTTTTGGATTATTATAATAACTCAAATGTCTCTATACTTTCTAGTAGAATAGAGATCTAGAGGGATTTGATGGATCATTTTTTGTGGGATAACATGAAGTGGGAAATTATAGATTATGTGTCTAAGAGTTTCATTTTCCAACAAGTTAAAGTTGAGGCATCATCATAGAAGTGTCATGCATCCTATTCCAATTCTTTTATTTAAATTAGATGACATTATTATGGACTTTGTCATAGTATTACTAAATAATCCTAGAAAGAATTATGTAGTATGGGTTATCATTGATTACCTAAGAAGATCTACACATTTCCTATCTATAAGAGAATATTTAAATCTTGAGTGCCTCTTAAGGCTCTATATTAATGAAATTTTAAGACTTCATGGAGAACCACTATCAATTTTATCTGACCATGATCACTTTTTTACATCAGAATTTTGAAAAACCCTTCAAAAGACTCTTGATAATGATCTTTATTTGATCACTTCCTACCATCCTCATATAGATGGACAGTTCAAATAGACAATTAAAATAATAAAATAATTATTTAGGTCATTCTCACTCAACTTTCAAGGTTTTGGGGATTTTTATTTACCATTGGTAGTGTTTTTCTATAATAATAGTTTCCATTCAAGTATTCAAATGCCACCATATAAAGCAATATATAGAAAGAGATGTCACACTCCAACATGTTACGATGAAGTTTTTGAAAGGATGCTAATATTCCTAGAACTATTTTAAAATAAAATAAAAAGGTAAAGTCTGTTCAGTCTCACATTAAAGTAGCTCAGTGTATACAAAAGAGTTATGATGATAATCAGAGGAAGTATTTTGAATCCTAAGTGGTAGATCGTGTTTTCTTAAACTTATATCCATGGAAGGGTGTTATAAGGTTTAGTTAGAAAGGTAAAATGATCCCTAGGTACATTGGACCATTTTAAATTCTTGAAAAAAAAATTATTTTTTCTTATCATTTTTAAATTTCACCAAACCTCTCAAAAGTTCATGATGTGTTCCATGTATAATTTCTAATAAAGTACATTCCAGACCCAATGCATGTGCTCACCTTAAATTAAGTATATTTGATCATAATATATCTTACTATAAAGAACCAATTTAGATTCTTGATACTATAAATAAATTGTTATGGAATCAAATGACTGAACTGAAAAATGCACTTTGGAAAAATTACAAAATGCATTAAGCAATATGGGAACTAGAGGATATTATAAAGAGGAACTAAACTCATATATTTAGAAGTTAAAATTCCTTAAATTTTGAGGTTAAAATTTTTTATGAGGTAATAATGTTACACCCCAATACTTTAAGATATATGTATCTTATAATAAATTTAATTTTCTTGATATATTGTGATATACACGACACCGGGTTTAAACAAAACATGGATTAGTCACACTTTACGCACTTAATTTCAAATAATTTATTATCACTTTTAGAAAATTTATTTGAAAAACTAAACTGAATTTTTTTAATTAGAATAAAAAAATTATCATCAAGTGGATTCTTTGGTATTTTTTCTGAAATGTTCTAATTCATGATGAATATTAAAAATACTAAATTTAAATTGAAAACTGCCTTTTTGTTTAAATTTTTTATAATGTTAAACTATATTATTAATTATTTTTAAAGTAAAATAAGATAAATTATATATACATTAATCCAATTTAGTTCATTTACATTGATTTTATATTTAATTTGGATATAAAATATTTTAATACTTTTGAACATTTTCACATTAAAAATATGTTTTCTCATCATGTCTTAGCGATTACTTTAAAATTACTTTTTTCACTTTTGTTACTTGAATTTATAAAAATATATTCCATATTTTTAGATATAATAATTTATAATTTATAATAATTTTAACATAAATTTTGACTAAAATGAATAGTGAATATAGAAAAAATTAGTTTTTATGGTCAAGGTAGAAATGGTTGTACCATGGGGTTAAACTAAAAAGATAAGGTTAAAAATAACCTATAAACTTATCTAAAACAATTTTATGGACATAGATAGATCATTAAACCTATTAGGTTCTATAATTGTCCATTTGTTTACGATTTTTCCATATGGAAAACATGGATGCATGCAATTCCTTTCAAAAATACTTAGTGTGTCCTATCCCCCATTTATAAAAGGACACCCCCTCTCATCTCTTCTTCACACCGTAAAACCTATATGTTTCATCCAATACCTGCCAAAATAACTGATGTCGTTTATTTTTCCATTTCCGTCTCTAATTATTGATAAGATAATGGATATAAAGTATATATTTGATATTTATAACATACTTATACCTATAAAGTCATTAAATGATATATATATTTTTACCTTCCATTCTGTAGGAGATACGATAACGCCACTTGTGTGTTTGGAGGACTACCACCTCGTGGAGCGATGTGATTCATCTTTCACTAACGCTTCACAAGGAAGGTGATAAATATAAATTTAATGAGTATGTGTGATATAAATGACATAATTATTATATTCATGAAATATTTATTATTATTTATAGATAATATATATCAATTTCTTTCTTTCCTTTTCACTCACATAAAGATGATTACATTGTTTCTGTGTCTGTTGACTATCGCATTCACAAAGCAATGTGACTCTCTTCTCATCACCACAACATGTGGATGATACATATAAGTATATATTTTGGTATTAACGATATTATTATAAATTAGTATAGGTAAAATATTTATTACCTCCATTCTATAATGATAGGTGAAAATGGAAATGTTTCTCATGTAAACGTATGGCCTATTGTCTCCATGATCATAACTTACTTCATTTTTCATAACCATCATTCATGACTAGTTTTAAAATTATAATTAATGAATAAATATATTTTTTATTTATTTTTTATTATTATTCAAATGAAATAACTATATATTATGTTCAATAGATTAATCTTTCATAACAAAACATGGTTGAGAAAACAAGGTAATTTACACCTGAAACAGTGAGAATAATAAAAGATTATTAACAAACGAGGGGTACAAAGTTATAAAAGGATAATATAAGATATTATAAATATTAATATGATTATAGTATAAGTTAATAAAATGTTTAAAATCATTATACAGTATATTAATTCACATTCATCCAAAATGAAGTGTGCGGAAAGGGATTTCAGCTAAATTTGCATTCTATTTAGAATTATTTGTTATTATACACTATTTCACTTTTATGTCTTATTATCATTCCCTTTTGACATGTAATATCACTAATACTTTATTATTTATGGTATTTTAAGTTTCCATTTGAATTATATCATCTAAGAGGATTTGACTTAAATTGTACCAAATGGTAAGAGTTATTTTGCAATCTCACTTTCTTTTGTGATTGTTAGATTTCTATTTAAACAATCACTTTATTGTAATCATTTTGAATTCAATATTAGATTTATATTTAATATCCATATTTTTTGTGATGTATATGATTTTTTCCTAAACTCTATATCATTTCTACATGTGGTATTTACTTTGAATGTTATTTGTTAAACTAGGGAAATATTGATAAATATGCATCTTTTACTCAATACAGATAATTTATGATAAATAATATTCATTCATGAATTAAATAGATTATTTTATATATGGGGAATTATTTGGACCTGTAGACATGTGTGGGTCCCAACTAATGATACTCCCTTAATACATTGATAGTCTCATGCGATGATCAGTTTTCCAAATAAGATGTGTTTTTACCCAATATGTTTTAAACTGTATTGTAAAGGGTCTTTTTGATAAATGTATCATGTAAATGGGAAAAATGGAGTCCTATAATTAGGAATTTACTTCATACATTATTTAGTTATTACTATCCATTAATGTTTTACTATTTCATTATCTCTAGATTCATTTCATTATCAGTTATTCATTAGAGGGAATGCGTTTTCAATTATATACCTTACCATATTGATTATGCATTATTTATTTATGTATTTAAGCTATTTAAATGTAATTTATGTTAATTTATCTACCTTTATATATTGATTATGATTATGGATTCATGATAGCTCCCTTTGTACTTAACTCTTACTATGTATTTAGGCCTACTCTCTATTTTGTTTCCTTTCGCCAGGATATGAAGATAAATTTTTGGAATGAGTTTTAAGGATGATTATCTTTTACTTTTGTTATATTTTCTTTTCTCATTATAATATGTGTATCGTTTATGTAATATATTTCTCTAAAACTAATAATTCGTTTAATCCTTCGGTATGTAATTCTTTATATTTATTCTAATGTAATAAACTAAGGCACTAGCTCTTGGCTACTGGGGTCGAGGTTGTTACAATTGAATTTGATGAGAAATTTAATATGGATTAAATGCTTGAGACTATAAGATATTTTATTTTTATCACTACTCAAATAAAATACATGTTTTTAAAATAAATGTAAAATAATATTCCCTCGATTATGAACTTGAATAGAAGGTACACATTTAGAAACCTGAAGGATTGTTTCTTGGTGATAATTATGGGTGTGTTTTTATTTTAAATAAGGTTTTATTTGAGTTAAAACAAGAAAAAAGGGTATGGTTTTCCATGTTAGATAAGTATTTTTAATCAATAAAATTCATGAAGGGTAGAATGGTAAACAACCACTACATTAAAGAAACTAAATAGGTATCTCTAATTCTTATCAACTATATTAATGTTATTTTATTTATTGAAAATGAATAAGGTGTATGAAAATATTTTTTAGTTAAAATAAATGATATATTTTATATTTCAATACTTAGAGAGATAAATTATGTATTGTCCGTCCAAATTTTTTAAGTAGAGGATTATATTTTTCCTCAAAATATTTATACCCACGAAAACTTATAGATTTTGGAATAGCGGTAAAAAATGTAGTTTTTTATATAATTACAATGAGAACTAAAAGTTCTAAAGACAATGAAGAAAAATAGGTAAATCAAGAGACATTTTGAAAACTCATTGTCAATTTACTCGATTTGACAGCATCAAAACTAAAAATCATATATGTTATCAAATTATGTGATCATTGTCATAGTTATCCAAATGACTCTAACTTAATTATTTTTAAGAGTATTATAAGTTAAATTAAAGGTATATTAGATTATGGAATAATGTTTTATAGTGAAGGATAATTTAACCTATAAATATTTAAAAATGAATATTGGGGTGTATGTATTAATGGTATGAAGTCTACATATAGTGGTGAGTTATTATTAGGAGAGAAGTGTCTGTCTTGGAACAGAAAGAAGAAAAGTTCCATTACATTCAGTTTAGGTTTAGTGGAGTATGTTTCTATAACTGAATCCCCAACATGATTCATGTGGATGGGAAATAATCTATAATATCTGAAGGTATATGTGAAATTTTCATTGTTAGTGGGTTGAAATAATGAAACTATGATAAATATTTTATAAAATCTGGATCAACATTGTCGATATAAGAACATATATATCAAATACCACTTCATAAAGGAAATTGTTTAGAAAGATGTTTGGAATTTTGATTTTGTTTCTATGAAATATTAAATAGAAGATATATTTCCCAAACTATTGCTAAATGATTCATTTAAATGGATAAGGTTGATAATACGAGTCTAACCATGATACTATTAAGGTTGAGTTGTCATAATCCATCACCTTTTTTCTTATCTTTGTATTTTTTAAATGTTTTATAGGGAAATATAAATTCAAAGATAATTTTTTTACTTAAGGGGAGAATGTATTCATGGGAATTTGTTATAATAAAAAATTTGAGAATTCTAAGTGTCTGTGTGTGCGCGTGAGAGCTATTTTAAAGGATTATTGAGTATGTGTGTAGAATATTTCGTAAAAGTTATTCCAAGATATTTTTGATACCGTTTATAACAAATTAGTCTTAACATATATGGATATTACATCATTTTTTATGAATATTTAACACATTTAAAAAATACATTCCTGAGGACTGTAATAGATTAGTGTCTTTGGTAACAAGAAAAAAACTCTTATATATTGGAAAATTATCTTCAACATCTCCAATTAATATCTACACCATTAAAACATCTACCTAAAACCTTTCTTCATAACCTAGAGAAAAAACATAAGAAAGGGGTGAGCACAGATTCTCAGTAAGGGTAAATAAAGAAAATGTGTAAGAATAACATGAACAAAAGGATATAGAACATGTTCACAATGTTTTAAGGTTATACCCAACATATCAGAGATCATATTAGTGATTGAAAATTTATAATACATGAATCATAAGGAATGAACATAATCCATGAGAGAATAACATAGTAATAAAACATGGGATTGTGGAAAACACATATAAAAACACTAATTCAAGGTGGCCTACCATGACCTTTGTAACATGTTAGGTTTGGGTTAATCACATGTGTACTTGCTTCGGGCTTCGGATACCCCCCCCCCCACGTACCCTTTTGTTTTAGGATTGGGATGTCCTCTTGTGTACCCTATTTTATTAGGATTATGATGTTCTCCTTTATTCCCTCTTATTATGGACTTGGGATGTCCTCTTGTGTACCCTCTTGTTTCGAGATTGGGATGTTCTCCCATGTTCCCTCTTATTGTGGGCTTCGGATGTCCTCCCGTGTACCCACTTGTTTCGGGATTGGGATTTTCCCCCATGTTACCTCTTGTTTTGGGATTGGGATGTTCTCACATATTCCCACTTGTTTTGGGATTGGGATTTTCTCCCTTGTTCCCTTTTATTTTTGCCTTGGGGTGTCCTCTCGTATACCCTTTGAGATCATAAAACATTTATCAGTACCCAATGAATTGGAGGGAGATATTGGTCCCACCCATCTCATACTAAAATAATTCATACATATTCCATAAGATATTAAAACATTCATCATATCATTACCCATAAAAAGACATAGGTTTTATAAACATCAAATAATAACCCTTGAAATAAAATGGGTATCATTAATATTTTATCACATCATAACCTATGGGAAAGAGATAGGTTTCATAACCATTTCATCAAAGAATAACCCATGAAAATAAGTGGGATTCATAAAAATAGAACCCATGGAAAAGAAATAGATTTCATAAACATAAAAACTATGTAAGAGAAATGGGTTCTATAAATAAAATGACTTTAATCATAACCCACTAAAAGAAATCATGTGAATTGAACCCTTAGATAATTTCTTATAAATGCATGAGTAATATCAATGGATTTCATCATTTATTTAAAATAATTATGAAATAATTTTCAAAAACGTATCTTGAGGAAAATATAATTTCTTGTTTGAAAAATAATATTTAATACATAAAACCATTTTATAATCATATTCTCAAAAAATAACTAGATATATATGAAATTATTTTGAAAACATTTTTCATTTAAATCCTATAAAATAAGCTTCATAAAAATATAAAAACATTATCCTTTTAAAACACTTTTAAAACTTTTATAAATAGCTTAAAAACATTTTGAAAACCATTGTACTTGAAAACATAAAAATCATGCTTGAAAATATTTTGAAAACCATTTTTCTTAAAAACATATAAAATAATATTGAAAATATTTTTAAAACTAGTTTCTATGAAAATATATTTTAAAAATATTTTATTAATGATTAACCCTTTTAAAATTGAAAATTGAGCTTCGAAGAAATGACGATGGGTAAATCCCTACATGTCGTATGAGGTCAAAATAACATTCCTTTTGCACGGTAAAAAAAGTATAGAAAAGTTCCTTTTTCGGAAATCGATAAGAATATTACCTTTAATATATTGTTGAAATGAAAAAAGGATAAAAATTTCTTTTAATGCTTATAGGATAATGGTATAATATTCTTGGGAACATTTTTTTTAAAACATATATTTCCTACTGAAGAAAGGGTAATGTCAGGTTTTCCTAAAAAAATTCTTAACTATCAAATATACTGAAGAGTAGTATATGGTAAAAATACAAGAGTATATCATGAAATAAAATATTATAAGTAATATCATAAATATTCATGAGATATGGATTATAATATTTCATCAAAGGAAGCAAAAACATAAACAATCTCGAAAAGCAATAATACCGTCTCAATAAACTCTTATAACATTGTATCATGGTTCATACTCTCCATGTAAGGAAATTAAATTAAATTAAGGATATAATATCATTAAAATATTTATATTCATGATATTTCATGAAAAATTAAAATATTTTCATCTCCAAAAAGAGTTTAGGTGCATAACAAAACATGAGTCTCAAGAAGGAAAATTGAGACATAACATTTTACCGATTTTGTAACTTTTGAAAGTTAAACCCCATGAAAGAAGGATCATAAAATGGGCATGTGAATACACATAAATTGAATTTTAATATACATATAATAGAATATTTGGCAGTACATACACCATAAAAAATGAAAGGGTGGCGAATATAACATGTATCTCACAGAAATTAAAAGTGAGATGGAATTATCTACCCTTGTGTCTTGAATCTATCTATACTCATACAAGATTCCTGTATAATAAATATAATTTTATTATAAATACTTTAAATAATCGTATTATTATAAATAATAACATATATGGTTTTATTATGACCTTATATTACCCTTTTTTAATGATCCTATGTGAAGTTTTCACTTCAGGTAATATTCGCTTTGTTATTCACATGTGTCATAATTTGTTACATCATTGGTCCTTATAATTATATCATGATTCCAGAAATTAAACAATGATATTAATATCATATATATAAATTATATTTTTATTAAAATAATCTATATAATATAATAGTATGAAATGGAATACACTATCAATGATGACGGTAAGTCGTACGTAAGAATGAACAGTGTTTCCGTCTTTATTATCGTATTGAAAGAAAGTATGTAAATTACATATATATATATTATTCCATTATAATTACTATATAATATATATCATATAAGTTCATTAAACTCATCTTTAATACATTCTCTGTGGTGTGTAAAATAATCACATTGCTTTGAGGGGGTGGTAGTCCACACTTCCTCAAACGAGATTATCGTATTAACACCAAATGGAAAGTAAATAGATGTGTGTTGTAAAAGGAATAAAGAAGCATAAATACATATTAAATACAATAAATGAAATATATAAAAATATTATCCATCATAATGGATACCATTATTGGTGGTAAAGTATAAATGAACGATCATCGTTTCGTGAGGCAGTAGTTTGGAATACACATAAACAGTATGTTCAACATCCATTATTTGGAGGTGTGTGTAAGTGTAGGTCACAAATTTTACATAAAAACAAAATATTTTATGTATTATATTGTTTATTCATTAAATAATTTAATAAATATAGTATAGGTGGTGAATTAGGAAAATAAATGGAAGGAGTTTGAGAGAAGATGTTACCTCTAAATCGGGTAACTCCTTTTGGTTTGTGCCAAAAGACTTCCCTGAGAAGATTTATTCCCAAAGGGATGATTCAAGGTCTAAGTTAGGGTTATTGGGAGGATAAATAGGCAGATATTGGACTAACTTATATGGTTTTATATGTTTAGAGAAATGGGTAGAGGTGCTGGACTTTTATAGGGAAGGAAAATGACTCGCTTGGAATTTTTAGAAACAAGTTTGGTGTGCACATGTTATTACCCAAATAAATTCTTATAAAACCAAAAAAACTAAATAATTTAAGATTTATCGATTAAATATAGATATTAAATGGGGTTTCAACAAGTTTTTTGGTCATTTGGTGTCTTATTGTTAAGGTTTAGTCTGTAATTATGTTTAATTTGGCCTTAACCGTTGTGATTTATTTTAGTCACTTTTACTAATAATTTTGGTAAAAAACTATTTTGGTCTTATTAGACTATAAATATTATATTGAATAAAATGTTTTATATCTAATTTTTTAAATTCAATTCATAAAATCATAGAAATTTAGATTAGTGTTAATCCTGTATAAGGGACGAAATGAAAGGGTTTTAACGTAGGAAAAAGTTCAAAAGTTTGTTAATATTTTATGTTCAATTTCAAAGTACAATTCATTACAATGAATTAAATTGTATTAATAGATTTAATAATTATCTAATGTAACTTTAAAAAATATTTATAATATCATTTTTAATTAATAATTAATTATAGAAAAGGGCAATTTTTAACTAGAAAGAAGTATTTTTCAATATTCGTCAAAAAAATAAAGTTTCTCAGAAAAATACCCACTATTCACCCGAGTATAATTTAAACATTATAAATTAATAAATGAATTTTATTTTATAAAATTAAATTTCTAAATGGTTGTAAAATTACTTTCATTATTATAATTAGTTCATTCGAGAAAATGATATGTTTAAACCTAGAAATACATTACCAAAAAAATCATATCATTCATTATCAATGTGTTTTATTTATATAAAACAATTATAAAACATACTTTGAAAGTATTTATTACTATTTGTATAACTATTTTTAATGGTTATGTTGTAATTATCTCATTTAATTATATATATATATATATATATATATTTCATATAAACTTAGTGTTGTGTGAATCGTATGCCAAGTCAATGTTGCTTAGAGTGCAAGCCAAGTTGGTATTGGGTGCAGTGCATGCCAAGTTGGTATTTCATGTGAAAAAAATGTTTGAATTATTTTTTTAATATATATATATATATATAACTATTTCAAGTGCAATGTGAAATGAAAAATATTGTAAAGATAAATTATTTCAAAAATATATATTTCACAAAATCACTTGTTGTTACATTCTACCCCACATAAAATGAATTTCTCCCAATAAATTTGTCTGGGTAATCAAATATTTAATAATTTAATTTTTCATTCATAAAAACCCACCTCAGAAAAATGGATACTAAAAATTCCCTTAAAAGGGAAATTTTAAACCATAATGGTTACCCAAAGTAACTCATAATGATATTCCTATATAGAAGAACATAGGTGTGAAGTGAAAAAATGGACATGGAAGAGAAATATTACCATCTAGTTCTGATGTAGAGTGATAGAGAACAAATTCAGGATAAAGTTAAAAACCCTAAATCTATTATGACCTATGGGACCTTCCGATTCATCGAAAATGTTTATATAGGACATTAATTTTTGGTTTCAATATCTTTTTTCCTAAAGTTAAATAATTTTTATGAAAAGATATACTCACATGATTTTGGTACAACACTGCCCCTTTATTGTTTGTTGATCCATTTCAACTATTTCTCTAAAAAATTTAAGGTGACTTTTTTATTCCTGAATTAATTACAGAACACGAGATATATGATATTATATCCCCTTTTTCATCACTTATCATCAACACAAAGTAGTTTTAACTGGCTTTCAAATATGAATAAATCCTCATATGGAGAGATATAACTTTAATATTACTCACCTAATCAGTTATTTAACTTAAACCTTCCATAAACTGTTAACCTTATAACCCTTCTAAAATATGTAAATTTAAGGCTTTATAAATAAGGTCATGAAATCAGCATAACATTGATCCCCCATATATCTCAAAGTATCACTTGGTTTTGATATTCCAAAAATATGAATAACATCATCATATATTCCCTTGAAACATGTTAATAAACTTAATTACCATAAATCCTTGTGGGAAACATGTATTATTCCTTATTCAAATGACTACTGGATATATTCTTTAAATACATGATGTTACAAACTTCATCCTTGATGACATAGAACACTTTGTCAATGATTAGTTCCTAGGTAATCCATACCATCCTATTTACTTATTCATATCCATCATATCTTTATCCAAACATTTTTATCTCAATGTTAGGCATTAATTATGGGTTACCTTCCCTTAATTAAAATATCACCATCCCATGAAATCAATTCTATATGTCTTTATCTCCATTCAACATGTCCTTCTCAGTCCCTAATGAAAACTTATACCAAAAATAATTATATATTTCATGATTCATATAACATAATTCTTTAATTCCAAAACATAAATACTTCATTAGTAAATCCTTATTCTTAGACCATTAATTAGGTTTCACCAACTTATTCTTTAATCCTTCTTTACTGGAATATGAATTATAAACCACATATGAAATTTCATCCACCTCAAACTAATCATGATTCTTGTTTTTAATGTAAAAAATAATGGAAGACCATCATATACCTTTAACATGTCCTTTTTAGCCTCTTTATCTTTAGAGGTATAACCAATACTCATACCACCTACTTAGTTCTCTTTATGAGATTTCCACTTGGGAAATCAATTTTCATAATTCCCATACTTTCCCCATATGAAACATTCAATATTAACCATGTTTCCTATATCTCTTTATATTGACTAAAACTAGAAATCATAAGGTGAGAAACACATATCATAAAAGATATCCACAAAATCATGGAAAATTACATATAGGATGTCTAAATCATGACACCCACCTTTAAAAGATGACACCTTAGTATTATCATATGTTATTAATGACTAACTTAAATTTAAATTCTTTTATGATGGTTCATGAAGATCCTGTGAATTCCCAAAGCATATCCCCTAGGAGTGTCAAACTAGTTCTACAACACAATCCGTTAATATATTCCAGATTACCAAGAGTCGGGCCTGTAATATCTTGTCAGAGTTGTCACCCCTAGGTACATATGTGTCATAGCTACATCTACTTGTAGTATCCAGATAGGTATGTATTTTTAGGAAACCACTCACTTTAACCTTTACCAAAATTTGAGGACATTTTCCTAAACATTAACTCATACTTATACTTATCTTTAAAGACATCCTTAGGCATACCCTTAGAAATATACCTAGGGATCTCACTAAATTTTTTCATCCTAGTCTCTAAAGTTTGACTAAATATTTCCTTTGATACCAACTATAAAAACTCAGGATTAATATATATGGATATTACATCATTTTAGATGAATATTTAGTGCATTTCAAAAATACATACATGAGGACCATAACAGTTTAGTCTATTGGGAAATGTGGAAACAAAATGTTTTATCTTATTGAGATATCATCAACATCTCTCATAAATATCTACACCATTAGAAATTTTAAGACATGAATCATAAGGAAATAATGTACATAATTCATGACATAATAACATAGTAATGAAACATGGTATTTGGGAAAACATATATAAAACCCCTAAGTCAAGGTAACCTATCGAGACCATTGTAACATGTTAGGTTTGGGTTAATCACCAGTTTAATTACTTCAAGCTTAAGATGACCTCTTATTTACCCTCTTTTTTAAGGATTAGGATGTCCTCCTGTGGACACTCTTGTTTCAATATTAGGATGTTCTCCCATGCCCCTTACTGTTGTGGGGTTAGTATGTCTTCCCGTGTACCCACTTATTTCAGGATTTGGGATGTTCTCCCATGTTACCTCTTATTGTGGGTTGTGGATGTCCTCCCGTGTACCCTCTTATTCCATGATTGGAATTTTCTCCCATGTTACCTCTTTTTTTGGGATTGGGATGTTCTCCCATGTTCCCTCTTATTTTAGGATTGGGTTGTTATCCCATATTCCCTCTTATTTTTTGGTTAGTATGTCCTCCAATTACCCATTTATCTTATAAAACATTTATCATTACACAATTAATTAGAGGGAGATATAGGTCACAATCATCTCATACTAAAATCATTCATACACGTTTCATAAGATAGTTAAACATTCATCAAATCATGACCCATAAAGATACATAGGTTTTATAAACATCAAATAATAACCCATGAAAATAAATGTGTATAATTAATATTTCATCACATCATAACCTATAAAAATGAGATATGTTTTATAACCATTTCATCAAAGCATAACCCATAAAAAGAAGCAGGATTCCTAAACATGAAACCCATGAAAAGTAAATAGATTTCATAAATATATAACATGTGGAAGATAAATGGGTTTCATAAAGACCATAACTTTAAGAATAATCCATTTATAGAAAGGATATGAATGGAACCTTTAGGTCCTCTCCTAGAAATGAATGAGTAACATCAATGGATGCCATCTTAGATGGAAAATAATTTTGAAACATATTTCAAAAATTATTCTTGATGAAAATATCCTTTCTTGTTTGAAAAAGTAATTTTAATATATAAAATCATTTGAAAATCATGTTCTTATAAAATAATTTGAAACTTATGAAATCATTTTGAAAACCTTTTTCCTTGAAAACATATAAAATAATCTTCAAAACATTTTAAGAATGTTTTTCTTTGAAAAAAATTTGAATACTTATAAAAAGATCTTGATAATGTTTTGAAAATCCTTATACATGAAAACTTATAAAATAATCTTGAAAATATTTTGAAAACCATTTTTATTGAAAACTTATATTAGAGGTTTGAAAACATTTTTTCAAACCATTTTTCTTGAAAACTTATAAAAGAAACTTGAAAACATTTTAAAAACCATTTTCTTGAAAACTTATAAAATATGATGGAAAAAATTTCAGAACATTTTTATTTTAAAATATATTTTAAGAATATATTCTTAAAGATTAACCCTGTTTAAGAATGCAAATTTTTCTTTATAGAAATGACGGCGGGTAAATTTGTACATGTCATACGAGTTCAAAAGAACATTCCTTCTTCACAAAAAAAAATGGTTAGAAAAGTGTCTTGTTCTGAAAGTGATAAGAATATTCCCTTGAATATATTGGTAAAAGGAAAAGGTGAAAATTTTATTTAAATCATATAGGATAATGGTATAATATTCTTGGAAACCATGTTTTCAAAACATAGATTTCAGACCAAAGAAAGGGTAAGTTCGGGATTTCCTAAAAACAATTTCTTAACTATCATAGGTACTAGAGAGTATAACATAGTACCAATACATTTATATATAATGAAATAACATAAAATAGGTAATATTATGAATATTATGGGATTATTTATTATAATATTCCATCAAATGAAGCATAAATATAAACAATCTCAAAAATAATGAGATTGTCTCAATAACTCGTATGGCTTGGTATCTCAGGTTCATACACTCCAGGTAAGGAATTTAAATTTCATGAAGAATATAATATCATGATAATATTTATATTCATGATATTTCATCAAAAATGGAAATATATGCATCTCGAAAATTATACTAGGTGTATAACAAAACAAGACTCTCAAGAAGACAAATTGAGACAAAACATTTTACCGATTTAGTAACTTTTTAAAGTTAAACCCAATGAAATAATCATCATAAAATGGACATGTGAATAAACATAAATTTATTTTTATGATACATATAATATAGTCATGTTCAACGCATACACCACACAAAATTAAAGAGTGGTGAACATAACATGTATCTCACAGAAATTAAAAGTGATATGAAATTCCCTTACCTTATGTCTGGACTCTCTTTTTACTCATACAAGATACCTGTATAATAAATATAAGTTTATTATAAATATTTTACATAATAATATACCTATAAATAATACCTTTTATTTTTCTTATTATGACCTCATATTACCACCTTGATAATGATCATATGTTAAAGTTTCCATTCGGGTAATATTAGCTTTGTTCTTCACAAGTGTCTTGATTTGTTACATATTTGGACCTTATAAATATAACATGATTATAGAATATAAAACATGATATAAATATCACTTATATAAATTATATTTGTATTATAATAATCTATATTATATAGGAGTATGAAATTGAATACATCGTTCATGGAGATGGTAAGTCATACGTATGCATGAACGTAGTTTCCATCTTTATTGTTGTATTGAAAGAAAGTTTGTAAATGGAATATATATATATCTATTATTAAACTATAACTACTATATCTTATATTTTCATTAAACTCGTCCTTAATACATTCCATGTGGTATGTGAAGGAATCACGTCGCTTTGAGGGGGAGGTAGTCCACACTTCCTCAAATGACATTGTCGTATTAACACCAAATGGAAAGTAAAAAGATATGTGTTTTAAAAGGAATAAAGAAGATCGAATACATATTAAATATAATATATTACATATATAAACAGAGTAACCATCATAATGGCTACCATGATTGGTAGTAAAGGAGAAATGAACAATCATCGTTTTGTGAGGAAGTAGTTCTCCATACAGAGAAAGTGTATGTTCAGCATCCATTAGATAAAGGTATGTGTATGTGTAGGTCAGTCCCTTTGAATACAAAATACTAGTTTATAAAGGATACTGTTGTTTCACACAATAATTGAATAAAGAGATTGGGGGTGGAAAAGGAAAATAAATGGAAGGATCTTGGGAGAAGATGTTACCTCTAAATCGGGTAAATCCATTTGGTTTGTGGCAAAAAAAACCTCCTTGAGAATATTTATCCCCAAATAGGGGCTTAAAGGTATAAAGAATTTCTTTAGGCTAATTGAAAATATATGGAAAGATCTTAGAAGTTTTGATAGGTTTGAGGAATGTCTAGAGGTGGTGTCCTTTTATAGGGAAGGAAAATGACTCACTTGGAATTTTTAGAAACAAGTTAGTTGTTCACATGTTATTATCTAAAAAAGACATAAAAACAAACTGAACTCAATAATATAAGGTTTATGGACGAAATATGTACATAAAATTGGTTTTTTACAATTTGTTTGGTCATTTAGGCCCTAAATTGTAAGGTTTAATCCCTAATTAAGATTAATTTGCCCTCAACCACTATGATTAATTTTAATCACTCATACTAATCATTTTGGTCAATTATTATCTTGGTATTATTAGAATACAAATATTATACTGAATAAATTGATTTATGTAGGATTTATTAAAATCAATTCACAAAAGTGAAAAAATCAAGATTAGTGTTAATTTAGTCGACGAGACGAAATAACGGGGTTTTAAAGTAGAAAAATGTTCAAAAGATTGTAAAGATTTTATATTCAATTTGAAAGTAAAATTGATTATAATTAATTAAATTTTATTAATATATGTAGTTTTTAACAAATGTGACCTTAAAAACTATTTATAAAATCATTTATCATTAATAATTAATTAGAAAAAAAGGAAGTTTTTTACTAAAAAGCAGTATTTTCAATATTCATCAAAAAATAAAGTATCTCAGAAAAATCCAAAAAAATCAACCTCATCTAATTTTGAAATTATGAATTCAAAAATTAAGTTTATTCTATCAAATTTAATTTATAAATGTGTCTAAAATTACGTTCAATATTATAATTGGTTCTTTTGAGAAAACAATGTTTATAAACATAGAAGTAGATTACCAAAAAATCATATCATTCATTATCAATTTTTTTTATCAAAAACTTAAAAACAATATTTGGAAAGTCGTTATTACAATTCCTATAACAATTTTTAACACTTTTTCTATAATTATATCATTTAATTATATATATATATATATATATATCTGTGTGTGTGTGTGTTTGCGGGTTTGTGTGTGTTTCATGGAAACTCAGTGTTGCGTGCATCGTACACCAAGTAGGTGTTGCTTGGAACATAATCCAAGTTGGTATTCCATGTAGCACAAGCCGTGTTCTTATTTCATGTGAATGTAATGTTTGACTTAGTGTTTTAATATATATATATATATATATATTATATAAATAACTATTTCCAATGTCATGTAAAATGAAATATATTTAAAAGAAATTTTTATTTGAAAAAATAAATATTTCACGAAATCTCGGGGTGTTACACAATGAATATGAGATTATATGTGAAAATTGTTGATAAATTGGCCATGGTATGTCATGGAGAAATTAAATAATAATCTATAATAATTTTTAATTCATGTACCTAATATACTAATGTCGTCCTAGAATTTATTAAATAATATTTATTTTCTTAGGGTGGGAGATATTGTATTAAAGGAGAGTAATTTTTATTGGTTGAAAACCTAATACAAAGGATGAGACAGTTAAATCCATGTCTATTTTTATTAAATTTAGAATATTTTTAAATATTTGATGTGTATGTTGATTTAAAAAAATGTTTATTGTATTTTATTTTTAAAACATGTAAAAATATTATTTATGTAGTTATTTCATAGGAAAAGTTATGTTGATCACCCATGTGGTGAGAACAAAATGGTCTGATTGTTTTATTCTAGGGGCTTTATGTCTGTATAGTCACTCACATTGGGGTTACCATTCATGCTTATATTTTATATAAGCTTTAAATAGTTCCCATATCCATAACTAGGTACAGACCTACTTTCTAAAGTTAGGTAGTTAATTAGGGTTTTAGATCCAATAGAAATTAAGAATTCACATTGGTTGAGAGGATATGAGGTCGGGCTCGACACACCCTTTTAGGGAAAATTGTTTCCTACACTAGGACTCTCTTATAGATTTATTATATGTTCGAGAATCTCTTTTAAATCTTGATCGGGACCAGTTACCCTAACAAAGTGATCAACTATTGAATCCTTCCATATGTAAAGGAGGGATTATTAATGAGTCTATCTGTATGTATCATAGGTTATTTATCCATTTCCCATCAATAGATAACTACTTATATCTTGAATCCATTTAACTGGGAACTCCAAGTTTTAATTTCATTTAAGAAGGTGGTTTATATTTTGAGGGTGTGATTTAAATTTTATGAGTAATCCTAAGTATCATTGTCACGACCCCCTTCCATCAAAGATTCCCCTCCTGAGCTGGAAATGGTGAAAGGGAGATAATGACCCCCGAGTCCTGCCTCCAGTAGGCCCCGATGTAGTGACTAGCACCAATGGTATGATTTTTTCACAAATATGGGAGGCATTACCCTTTTTAATTATTTAAGATCGGGAAATAGGACAAGTCAACCACCTAAAAAAGGAAAAAGGAAACAAGTGTATAGAAATAAACCCAAACCAATCCCACATGCATGTTCAAACAATTCTGAAACAAAGTACAAGTACAAGAAAACTCAAATGTACAATACCAAAAGAAACAAGAGTACAGAAAACTGCAACAAATCCAACTGTCCTGACTAGTAGGGTCCCGCACGGCCCTGGTAGTCCTCCGGGAAACCTGAAAGTAAACGTAGGGTGAGCATACAAGTATACATAGTAGGGAAACCTAAATCTCTCGTGCACAGGTGGAGAGACATCATAATGTCCCGTGAAAACAACAGAAGAAACCAAAACCTAGCAAAGAATTCTATCTACCCAACCTCACCAGCCACGCTCACCAAAACACAAAGCAATAGGTAGCAGTATATAAGAACATGTATTGGGTACCCCGCACCATTTCCCACTAGCTAGTTTCTCTTCCTAACGGCGAATGTCTTGACGCAACCACACTCTTCCCGCCTGCACACACCTGGGCCTCAAGAACCACATATCCCGCCTGCACACACCTGGGCCTCAAGAACCACATATCTCGCCCGCACACACCTAGGCCTCTCAAACCACATATCCCGCCCACACACACCTGGGCCTCATCCCTAAGATTCTTGGGAACATTACACCTTCCTGAAGAGTCTTAGGCTGAAACCACCCCAAATGAAACCTACCCGAAGAGTCTTGGGTGTAAGGTCACCACAAGCCATCACAGCGTATGGAAGAAAGAGCAGGAAGGAGCTAGTAACTAAGGGGAAAACACCCTCTCCCATGAAATGGGAGTGTTCAGCACTAAGTGCTCAACATGGGTGGGGTGCGACAAAACAAAAAGATACAGATATATATATGTATACCAAACACACAACCCAACCTATGGATTCAAAACAGAGAAACTAAGCATGTTCCTCGGCACTGCTATGTCGAAGCTTGCATACAACAAACAATCCCAACCCCATTTAGGTTTTCATGTTTCAACAGAATTAGTTTATTAGTTCCTTAACTACTGGGAAATTATCCACAACCAACCATATCAAATCGTTCGTAAAACATATCCCTGCCAACCACAAATCATGTTAGGAAAACACAAGCAACACAACAAGTCCCTTCTTATTAACCAACTAGCCCCGTTCATTATTATTCTCGTTTCATTACCATACACGACAATTCATTAACTCTTCCACTTTCATTTATTAATCACAAACCAAAGTTCGTTCACATTCAACCCATCCCTACAGCCCCGCTACCACTATAACCACATCTCCACAACAGTATCTCAAAATAAGGCTCACCACATCATTATCTCTTTAAAATCATTTTCCACAACCTCGCTTCCCATTTTATTCGTAACAACCCAGGATTCACCCCCTTTTACACACCACGTAACCAAGCCAACACCCACATGTTCATTATTCCATTTCGTTCAACTGGGGTGATAACACAAGGGTTCCAGATTTTAATCAGCTAACTTTATGTGATTAACCAATTTCCACAATCCACATGTTTCCATCCACAAAAACGGTCTAGAAAGATAGGGAAACAATTAATTGTTCAAGAAAAGGCCCCCAACGACCGTGATTTTCAGTATGCATAAGCCCATTCAATTCACAACATAATATCACAGGATATAAATAATGTAACTTCATTCACAAACTTCTCATCCTCATTATATAAGCTAGTTAATATCTTTATTAAACCGGTTCAAATGTGTTTCACGTAAACAAGAGGACACCCACCCAACATGATACACAATTTAGAGAGACAAATGTAAGATCCCTACTTCAATAGGTTCTGACCACAACGCTCCCCCGGATCAACTTTAGAATACATCCATCGGCGTCCGTCGCTTCTAGAAAAACCCGGAAAAACATTCTCTGGTGAAATATGGGTAGGAAAGGCCGAAGGGAAGGCAACAGATTCAAGCTCAAAAGTTCCTCCTTTTCGTTATGATCCTGTGGTCATTGACGGATCGTAAATCGGAGCTCCGACGAAGACGTTATGGAAGAAAGGAGCTTTGGAGTCTGTAAAGACCCTTAAAATTCAAGGGAAATTTTTTCTTAATTTTCTTTGGTATTTTACAAGAATGCAGTTTCGGATGACACCTGATTCCGAGGCCCGGTGTGCCCGGAATCATGTTCTGAAATTTATCTTAGGTACGTTCAGTGAACGAATGAGCGGGTTTTCCTAACTTTTGAACCGGTGTTCAGAATCGAAAACTGAGGGCACTGATGGAACCGCAACGCCGGTAATTTCTTAAGAAGACATTTTCCGGAGTTGCATTTTTTCGGGTGAGGTTATTAATTAAATGGGTTAACTAAAGAATAAAACAAAATTTTGTGCTACAAATTTTATTTCTATTTTAGGTAGTTTAAACCTAAGCTTGGTGGTTGGAGTGGGACCCACTAATATCCTAACTCCCTAGGTAGGATATTAGTAAAGTGGGTCCCACACGATCCCCAACCTTTCAACTTCCTCAAACCCCCATTAATTGTGTAACACACCTGCACCCCCCTTTAATAAAAAGTCAACTCTCTTAATTAATTAATTGATTAAGTTATTCATTGTAATTAATTTGGGATTTCATTTTGAATTTCAAATTGAACGTTGGCTTGTGTGTGTTAATTAAATAAGACAATGTCTTATTTCATTAAGGGTTATTTTCATTGTGCGAGAAGGATTGGGAGTGAATTTGCTCAAAGCCTTCGAATCTTCATCTTCTTTGTTGGAGAACGCGAAGAACGACGAAGAACGCCGGCCTCTGATGGAAGATGATAAAGAACGCTAGTTCCTCGGAGATCGACGATGCGACACCGTGTACTGCGATGCCGATGATCCTCTTCTCGGTGACGCCGACAACTCTTAGGGAGCTTTCTTCCGCGACATCCTTTTCCCACGTCAAACCTTCGTTCATCAACACTTTGAGGTAGGGGTTAATTGTTTTTGCCCATGAATTTTTCTTTTTCGTTCATCGACTTCTACTTGGGCCACCTATTATTGTAATAACGGGAAGAGGTCGGACTACACGAACCCAGCCGACCCTCCTCCCCCTTTGATGATGTGTTTTTTACGGCACGAAGAAAGGTAGCGTGGTGCAATGGCACCACGCAGAAACAATGAAGAACGGGCGAAGAAGCGCCACACCGTCGCGCCGCGTCGTTGAGGTCGAAAAAGGCCGCGACGCCGTCACGCTGCGCAGGAGAACCACGAGAGACAGCGACAAGAGCGCGGCAGCGGCAGAGGGGAGCGGCTCCATCAAGCCACGCCAGTCAGATAAGGCCGCAGCTCAATGCCGCGGCGGTGCAAGGCAGGGCGGCCGGAACCGCCGGTTGCCGGCACCTCGGAGGGGCGGGACCGTGGGGTCCCGCAGCGGCAGCACCGGCCGGTCGGACCATGCCGGCCATTTTAGAAGGGAGCCAGGGGTCGTAACCCTCGGCTGGCAAAGGCAGCGGCCCCCATGTGGGGGCCACGGTTCAATCAAGGGGGGCAGCCGCCCCCCCTTTCTGCAATGGCACGGCCCACACCGAGCTGGTGGTGCGGGGCGCGCCTGCGCCGGGCCCCCCGGCCGCCCAGGCCGGGCCGCCCGCACCGGGCTGGGCCACGCCGGTGGGGTCGGGTCGTGCCCTAATGGGCCGGACCCGGACCCGGTTCGGGCCGACCCAGGGGGTCTCGGGCTGGGTCGGTCCGGGCCCAAAACCCCCTAAAACCGGACAGGTTCATTCTTTGGCCCATATATTGGGCTACGGACCTCCAAACGACGCATCGTTAGTTGCGATGTGATCCATGGATCAATACGGTCGTTTTGGCATATTACACTCAAGGTTTCGGAGAACTTTGGGTATGGATGGGTTGGTTCGAACACGAGACCAACCGGGCCCTCGGAGCAGAAACGCTTATAACTTGAGCTCCGGATGTCTGATTGATGTGTCGTCGACTTTGTTGGATTCCTCTTAGGGAGACGGACATTTTGGCTTACTCCACTTGAGGTTTGGATGCAGTTGGAGTGCGGTCGGGTTGGTTTTGATTTAAAAACCAACCGGGCTCTTGGAACGAAAAAGCCAATAACTCTCAGATCGGGTGTCTGATTGACGCGTCGTCTTTCACGTTGAGTTCCTATTGTCGAGACGGAACCTTGGGATACATCAAATCCGGACTACGTGTCAGTTGATGTATCGACCCCCCTTGGCTCGGGGAGCAGACCCTCCCGGAATCGAGCATGTTGTGTGCGGGAACCCTAGAGCTAGATGCGACTGCGATGAAGACTGCACTGAAATCCTACATGGGTTCGGCAGCGATGAAGACCATACTGAAATCCTATGTGGGTTTGAAGATGATGGAGATTGCACTGAAAGCTTCTATGGGTTCGACAGCGATGAAGACTGCATTGAAATCCTACGTGGGTTCGGCAGCGATGAAGACCGTTCCGAAATCCTCTGTGGGTTCGATAGCGATGAAGACTGCAATTAAATCCTACGTGGGTGCGACACCGATGAAGACCATACATAAATACTCTGTGGGATTGACAATGATGAAGACTGCACTGCAATTCTACATGGGTTCGGTAGCGATGAAGACCGTACTAAAATCCTTCGTGGGTTCGACGGTGATGACTACTGTTCTTGTATCCTACGTGGGTCTGGCAGTGTTTGACTCTATTCTTCCTATCCTACGTGGGTCTAGCAGAGTAGCTGGTTTGTATCCTATGTGGGTCCGACATCTTAGATGGTTTATTGTCCTATGTGGGTCCCAGCTTAGATGAATCAGTGGCTATATCTGATCATCTCTATCACCTTACAAAGAACTATACTTGTGTGAGTTAAGTCTTGACTTCAATCAATATCTTCAATATGATTGACTTGCATTCCTATGTGGATTGGGTTGTGTTATCCTATGTGGATTGGGTTGTACTCCTATTTGGATGTGATCAAACTTGGGCTCGGATGTTGGAGCCGAACAGGAATTGATGACTTAGGTATATGTATGGGCATATACCTAAGTAGTGTTGGTTGTTACTTCTTGATTGTATATTTCCTTTTTGGATTATCCTTTGTGCATTCTGGGAGACCTTCGGGGGGTCTCGGGGTCCCTACTAAGTAGCGTATACTCACCCATGCACGGGCTATGCCAGCACTATGTTTTGTTGGATGCAGACGACGGATAGTGTTGATCGTGGTTGAGGCTTGTGGAGCAAGTTAGTACCTAAAGGTGGACCATTGGGCGGGACGTACACGGAGCGGACGGCTGGACCGAGGAGCTGATAAGGCTATCTGTACCCACCCTTCAGGTGGGACTTCCAGTGGATGGCTCGACGTTGCTTCTTTACTTTTAGTTGCTGTACTTATTTCCAGTTGTACCTTACTTTCAGTTTGGGTTTGTATTCTCGCCCATTTACTTTCCGCACTTACTATTGTACCCAGTTTTACTTAGTGATTACTTTTTCTTGATTACTCGGTGGTGTTTGTTTACCTTATAAAGGAAATGACTTCCCCTTTTTGTCGGGATTTACGCCTTGGTGCTAGTCGCCAGCCCCTGGCCTATGGGAGGCGGGCTTGGGGTAGTCACAGCACGGGTCCCGAGGACGGGTCGTGACAAATTGGTATCAGAGAAGTTCGGTTCTACCGCAGAACTCCAGACTCTGATCTTTCTTCTATGTAAAGCAATAGTGTTCAGGGTATGGAGTGTGGTTATCAATTCAGGGAGTCCAGTGTTGGTGCGGCGGTCGACGTATCCGTACACTAGGACCCTGACTTCTGATTTTTGACTCAATGCACGAAAACATTGATTGCATGTGTGTTTCAAAATTTTTCTTTGTGTCAGCTCACCAGGTATACTATTTGACTGTGGCGCACCTTTTTCTTTTCAGGATGGCCCCATGATGGTAGCCAGTTAGGGTTCTGAGTTTTGTGCGAGCCGACAGCCCACCGAGCGATGAGGCCTCAGTGCAGGGCCCTTTTTCAGCGGAGGCACCGTCGGTACCTTTACCACCGAGCCACCGATGCTACCAACCCCATCCGCTGATAGTGCACATCGCCTTAGTGAAATGCATGAGTTTCAGTGTCAGAGACCACCCAGGTTCTACGGGGAGACGGACCCTCAGGTAGCCGAGGATTGGTTGGAGGTGGTTGTGCGAGTTTTCAGGTTAGTGGGGACACCAGCTGACCTCATGGTGATCCTCGCAGTAAGCCTCATGCACGCGGCAGCAGGAAGATGGTAGATCTTGATGCTCCATGTGCACGACGAGGCATCTCTCCAATGGACGGACTTTGAGAGCCTCTTTCGCTCAGAGTTCTTCCCAGCCACCCTCCGTGCGGTGCGCATCCAGGAGCTTCTACAGTTGCGGCAGGGCAGCATGTCGGTCGCCCAGTACTCGACGAGATTTACAGATCTCTCATGCTATTCGACGGACATGGTACGAGAACCATTCTTCCGGGCCCAGAACTTCGAGCAGGGACTGAGGCATGAGATCAGGGCATCGATGGTCTCCCTCAGCATTCCAACACAGGCAGGAGTACTGGAGCGACCCCTTCCCATATGAAGCTTTCTTGCTGAGCCTACGCCAACAGCGAGACCTACCGCAGGGCAGCACATAGGAGAGTCGTCTGCAGTTGGCAGTCGACGGATGTCACAGGGGTCCAGGCGGACAGTACCATCAGGAATATGACCTCAGGACACTGGCTCAGAGGTGCGGGGCACACGGTGAAAAGCCAGCCTTCTGAGGAGAAGACGGTGCTACGAATGCGGCGGGCAGGGCCACATGGCTCGTGACTGCCCGACCCGCCGTGCAGAGGAGAAGAAGACGGTTGAGGAACCACCCAGGCAGAGGCAGAGGTTCGACCGTGGCAGTCCACAGGGAGTAGGCGGACGAGGCCGAGGATCTGGTCGAGCGGAAGGTGGTGGATGACATTTTGAGGATCTACCACCACCACCACCAGGAGGTCCACCCCGACCACAGGGGAGAGCACAGCTTTAGGCATCTAAATCATACGATCATGGAGCTTCATATGTGGGTGGACAAGTGCGGGACTAGCTTCAGGCATGGAGGCCTTTGCCCATAATGCCTCTAGCTTCTTTGTTTGTGTTGCTTTGTGTCCTTGTACTTTGAGTTGAAGTAATAAAAGACACTTTCAATAGTGAAATTTTCTTTCTTGTCTTTTGTATGTTAATACTAAGAGGTTCTTGTTAAAAAATTGTTGACTTGACCCTCACATATGAGATTCCTACTGGAGGAGACCCAGTGACCACACACAGATGCCGACAGTGTGACTCAACCCTTGGAGGCGAGAGTAACCGTTGGATCTCTTGGTAGTAGCGTCGAGGCCTTACGATGTCATCCATGGCATGAATTAACTAATCATGATGGGATTGACTGTATTAGGCAAGGAACGTGGTTCATCCCGAGGGATGAGACTGGATTTCTCTTTTCGGAAAAGGAGAAATCTTTTCAGCTTTGTAGAACGTTAAGGAAGAATGGGAAACCCTTCGTGCGGTCAGACAGATGTCAGCAGAGCTTCGAGGAGGTGAGACAGAGATTGACCGGCCCACCTATCTTGAGGCTACCAGAGGAGGGAGTAGGGTACGTAGTCGACTACGATGCATCAGGGACCGAACTCGGATGTGTCCTGATGCATGAGCAGGTCGTGATCGCCTATGGATCACATCAGTTGAGGCAGCATGACCAGAACTACGCTACCCATGACCTGGAGTTAGCAGCAGTGGACTTCACTCTGAAGATGTGGTGATACTATCTGATGGGAGAGTGCTTTATAGTCTACTCTGACCACCAGAGTCTCAGGTACATCTTCTCACAGAAGGAACTGAATCTGAGATAGCAGTGATGGCTCGAGTTCCTCCAGGACTATGTCTTTGAGATAGTCTATACTCCTAGAAAGGGGAATGTAGTAGTCGATGCTCTCAGCAGGAGGACGGGCATCCAACTACTCGGGGAGGCGACGGAGCATCTATCCGCTTGAAGATATCCTTCATGGATAGAGATGGAGCAGCCTTTCTTCAGTCACTCACAGTCACTTCTCCGCTACTACAGCGGGTCAGAGAGGCACAACGTGGGGACACTGACTATGAGACGCGGCATGCGCAAATATCCTCAGGGCAGGCACCTGATGGATTCTCTGTAGGAGGAGAGCACGTCGTCCTTTTCAGAGGATGTACCATGGTACCAATTGATTTACAAAAGGAGGTGCTGAGAGAGTTTCACACTTCCCCTATAGCGGTACATCTAGGAGTGGCGAAGATGTACTAGGATCTCAGACGACAGTACTGGTGGACGGGTATGAAGAAGGTTGTTGCTGAGTTTGTTTCTCGATGCCTCACCTGTCAGCAGGTGAAGGTGGAGCACCAAGTACCAACAGGCTTGGTGCAGCCCTTGGAAGTCCCAGAGTGGAAGTGGGACGGGATATCTATGGATTTCGTGACTGTAATTCCACGTACTTCCAGAGGTCATGGCTCCATTTGGGTGATTGTCGACCGACTCACCAAGTCGGCCCACTTCTTACCCATCAGAGAGCAGGTCTTAGTGGAGAGCTTGGGGAACCTCTAAGTTCATGAGATCGTATGGATTCATGGAGTGCCAACATCTATCATCTCTGATCGAGATGCTCGCTTTACTTCCCGGCTTTGGAAGGGGTTTCAGGAGGCATTCAGGATGCAGCTACGTCTGAGCACCGCCTTTCACACTCAGACGGATGGTCAGACGGAGAGGACCATTCAGACTCTCGAGGACATGCTTCGTGCATGTGTCATCAACTTTGGTCGCAGCTAAGAGGACCACCTACCCTTGGTGGAGTTCGTGTACAACAACAACTACCACTCCACCATCGGGATGGAACCATACGAGGCATTATACGGCCAACCTTGCAGATCACATCTACGCTGGACAGACCCTGGGGAGTCAGCACTTGTGGGACCGGAGATGGTCCAGGCCATGACAGAGAAGGTCCAGGTCATCTAGGAGCGGATGAGGACATCTCAGAGCTGGCAGAAGTCTTATACTGATAGGAGGCAGAGGCCACTGGAGTTTGAGGATGGCGACCATGTCTTCCTGCGGGTCTCACCTCGATGTGGATTACGAAGATTTGTCCGAGGCGGCAAGTTATCTCCGCGCTTCATCAGACCATTCCAGGTCCTCAGCAGGATAGGCGAGGTGGCTTATCGCCTAGCTCTACCACCTTAGTTGCACCGGGTGCACAAAGTCTTCCACGTATCTCAGCTGAGGAGATACGTGCATGACCCGACACATATCATCGACCATGGGGAGTTGGACATTGACGATGGGGCAACTTTTGCAAAGGTCCCGATTGAGATCGAGGATCGACAGGAGTGGGTCCTATATGGATGGTCGATACCTCTAGTGTGCGTCAGATGGCACCACATGAACCTCTAGGAGAGCACTTGCGAGCGGGAGGCTCAGATGCGTGCACAGTACCCACTTTTGTTCCCCTAGTTTATGATGTATCTTTACGGGGATGTAAAACCCTGAGGTGGGAGTAATGTAAAGACCTATAAAACTCAAGTGAAATTTTTTCTTAATTTTCTTTGGGATTTTACAAGAACGCAGTTTCTGACGGCACCTGATTCTGAGGCCCGGTGTGCCCGGAATCATGTTCCGAAGTTCATCTTGGGTACATTAAGTGAACGAACGAGCGGGTTTTCCTAACTTTTGAACCGGTGCTCAGAATCGAAATCTGAGGGCACCGATGGAACCACAGCACCAGTAATTTCTTAAGAAGACCTTTTTCGGAGTTGTGTTTTCTTGGGTGAGGTTATTAATTAAATGGGTTAACTAAAGAATAAAATAAAATGTTGTGCTACAAATTTTATTTCTATTTTAGGTAGTTTAAACCTAAGCATGGTGGTTGGAGTCGGACCCACTAATATACTAACTCCCTAGGTAGGATATTAGTGAAGTGGGACCCACACGAGCCCCACCCTTTCAACTTCCCCAAACCCCCATTAATTGTGTAACACACCCGCACCCCCCTTTAATGAAAAGTAAACTCTCTTAATTAATTAATTGACTAAGTTATTCAATGTAATTAATTCGGGGTTTCATTTCGAATTTCAAATTGAACGTTGGCTTGTGTGTGTTAATTAAATAAGACAAAGTCTTATTTCATTAAGGGTTAGTTTTGTTGTGAGAGAAGGATTGGGAGAGGATTTGCTCAAAGCCTTCAAATCTTCATATTCTTCGTTGGAGAATGCGAAGAACGAAGAAGAACGCCAGCCTCCGACGGAAGACGACGAAAAACACTAGTTCCCCAGAGATCGACGACGCGACACCGTGTACCGCGACGCCGATGATCCTCTTCTCCACAACGCCGATGATGCTTACGAAGCCTTATTCTGCGACGTCCTTTTCTCGCGTCAAACCTTTGTTCATCAACACTTTGAGGTAGGGGTTAATTGTTTTTGCCCGTGAATTTTTCTTTGTCATTCATCGACTTCTATTTGGGCCGCCTGTTATTGTAATAACGGGAGGAGGTCAGACTGCACGAACATGGCTGACCCTCCTCCCCCTTTGATGATGTGTTTGTCGCGGCATGAACAAAGGTAGCGTGGTGCAACGGCACCGTGCGGAAACAATGAACAACAGGCGAAGAAGCGCGGGGCCGTAGCGCCGCGCCGTTGAGTTCGAACAAAGTCGCGGCGTCGTTGCTCCACACCTAAGAACCACGAGAGGTCGAGGCCGCAGAGGGGCAGGACTGCGGGGTCCCGCGGCGGCAGCACTAGCCGGCCAGACCAAGCCGGTCGTTTCGGAAGGGATCCGGGGGTCGTAACCCCCGGCTGGTAAAGGCAGCAGCCCCCATGTGGGAGCCGCGATTCAATCAAGGGGGGCAGCCCCCCCCCCCCCTTTTGCAACGGCACGGCCATCACCGAGCTGGCCGTGCGGGGCGCCCCCACGCCGGGCCAACCGGTCACCCAGGCTGGACCAGCCGCACCGGGTCGGGCTGCCCAGGTCGGGCCGCGCCGCGCCCTAATGGACCGGACCCAGACCCGGTTCGGGTCGACCCGGTTCGGGCCTCCCCAGGGGGTCTCGGGCCAGGTCAATCCGGGCCCAAAACCCCCTAAACGCAGACAGGTTCATTCTTTTGCCCATATCTTGGGATATGGTCCTCCGAACTATGCACCGTCAGTTGCGATTCGATCCTTGGATCGAGCCGGTCATTTCGATATATTATAATCAAGGCTTCGGAGATCTTTGGGTATGGCCGGGTTGGTTCGAACAGAAAACCAACCGGGCCCTCGGAGCGGAAACGCTTATAACTAAATCTTCGGACGTCCGATTGACGTGTCGTCGACTTTGTTGGATTCCTCTTAGTGAGAAGGACCTTTTGGCTTACTCTGCTCAATGTTTAGACACATTTGGAGTGCAGTCAGGTTGGTTTTGACTTAAAAACCAACAGGGCCCCTGGAACGAAAAAGCCAATAACTCTCAGATCGGGCGTCTGATTGACGCGCCCTCTGTCACGTTGAGTTCCTCTTATCGAGACGGAACCTTGGAATACATTAACTCTGAACTATGTGTTACTTGATGTATCGACCCCCCCTTGGCTCGTGGAGCGGACCCTCCCGGAATCGAGCATGCTGTGTGTGGGAACCCTAGAGATGGCTGCGACTGCGATGAAGACTGCACTGAAATCCTACGTGGGTTCGGCAGCGATGAAAACCATACTGAAATCCTCTGTGGGTTTGACAGCGATGAAGACTGCACTGAAATCCTATGTGGGTTTGGTGGTGATGAAGACCGTACTGAAATCCTCTGTGGGTTCGACGACGATGAAGACTACACTGAAATCCTACGTGGGTTCGGCAGCGATGAAGACCGTACTGAAATCCTCTTTGGTTTCGACGGTGATGACTATTGTTCTTGTATCCTACGTGGGTCTAGAATTGTTTAACCATGTTCTTGCTATCCTACGTGGGTCTGGAAGAGTAGCTGTTTTGTATCCTATGTGGGACTGACAGCTTAGCTGGTTTAGTATCCTATGTAGGTCCCAGCTTAGATGAATCAATGGCTATTTCTAGTCATCTCTATCACCTTACGAAAAAGTATACATGTTTGAGCTGAGTCTTGACTTCAATCAATATCTTCAATATGATTGAATTTCTTTCCTATGTGGATTGGGTTGTTTTATCCTGTGTGGATTGGGTTGTACTCCTATGTGGACGTGATCGAACTTGGGCTCATATGTTGGAGCCGAACCGGAATTGATGACTTAGGTTTATGTATAGGCATATACCTAAGTAGTGTTGGTTGTTACTTCATGATTGTATCATTCCTTTGTGGATTATCCATTGTTGATTATGGGAGGCCTTAGGGGGTCTCAGGGTCCCTACTGAGTAGCGTATACTCACCCCTGCACGGGCTATGCCCGCACTACGTTGTGTTGGATGCAGACGACGGACAGCGCTGATCGTGGTTGGGGCTTGTGGATCAAGTCGGTACCTGGAGTTGAACCACTGGGCGGGACATACATGGAGCGGGCGGCTAGACCGAGGAGCTGAGGAGGCTATCTATACCCACCCTTCAGGTGGGAATTCCAGTGGACGGCTCGACGTTGCTTCTTTACTTTCAGTTGTTGTACTTCTTTCCAGTTGTACCTTACCTTCAGTTTAGGTTTGTATTCTGGCCCATTTCCTTTCCACACTGACTATTGTACCCAGTTTTACTTAGTGATTACTTCTTCTTGCTTACTTTGTGGTGTTTGTTTACTTTATAAAGGCAATGCCTTCCCCTTTTTGTCAGGATTTATGCCTTAGTGCTAATCGCCAGCCCCTGGCCTATGGGAGGCGGTCTTGGGGTAGTTACGACACGGATCCCGATGATGGGTCGTGATAGAGTCTCTCTCGGGAGAGCTCTGCTCGAGGTAATGGGGAGGAGAGGAGTGCTTTGAAAAGGAGGAGAGGCCCCCTCCTTTTATAGGTGAGAAAAACAAAAGTACGCGGCATGTACTTCCCAGTACACGGCGTGTACTTGGCCATTTCACACGGTCACCACACGGATTCCAACATGGCCTTCAACGCGGAACGCGGCCGTTGACTGGTCAACACACGGTTTGAGGGTAACGCGTACGTGGGGAGGGACTACACGGCATGTAATATGGGCTACATGGAATGTACTAATTTATTTCACGCGTCAAGGACACGACATCAACACGGCACACGTCCGTTGACTGGTCAACACATGGTTTGAGGGTAACGCGTATGTGGGGAGGAACTACACAGTGTGTAATATGGGCTACATGGAGTGTACTCATTTTTTTCATGCGGCGAGGACACGACATCAACACAGCACACGGCTGTTTACTGGTCAACACACAGTTTGAGGGTGACGCCTATGCAGGGAGAAACTACACAGCATGTAATATGGGCTACACGGTGTGTACTCATTTATTTCACACGGTAAGGACACGACTTCAACATGGGGTACGCCCGGTGAGGTGGTACACGGCGTGTACTCACACTACACGGCGTGTAGTTACAAAATTCTGAAAAGTGTGGGAACAGTCCATTTTACCCTCCAAAACACTTAATGACCTTATTTTTTACAAAGGAATGGGTCGGAGAGGCCCAGGACATTACATCAGATAACTCTTAAAACATTCTCATTCCCGATAATTCAAAAGCCAACCCCGAGGAACCCATAAAGATGCTTCTTAGGGATCTCATTATAACAGGAACCCATCTAACAACCCTAATCACATGTGTTAGGAATTCCTTCTCCTATGTCGAGATATTATCTGCTTTAGGCGACACTAACTCGCCTGCATGGGTTTAATCGCATCCTCATTAATGCGTCTTGATTAAGGATTGGGTCTTCCCACTTCCATACATTAGGATTTTTTTCAACTTGCACTGCCCCCATCACCGTACTAGCAACACACTGCCCGAACACATGGATTGGGGAAATTCCTTCTCCTATGTCGAGATATTATCCGCTTTAGGTGGCACTGACTTGCCCGCACAGGTTCAATCGTATCTGCATTAATGCGTCTCGATTAAGGATCATATTTTCCCCTTTCCCAACATATCCAGACATGTTACACACTTCCAGTGAACAAGGAAACAAAAGTCTCATAACTAACAAGCCAAGCATTCCATATATCAAAGGTACATAGCATAACATCAAAACAACCTCCGAATAACAAGGTAAAACACAAGTCAAAACAACTCTGGGTACTGAGGGTGCATCTGATCCTCCCGCTCTCAAGTGCTCTCCTCGAGGCTGCCATGCCTCCACAACACAGGAACCAAGGCGATGGTTCATCCACGGAGAACCTTCTCTTTACGATCCTCGATTCTGACTGGTCGTTCCTCGAAGGTCACATCGTCTCCCATATCTAACTCTCCCCAATCGACAACGTGAGAGTCTTCGTGTATGTACCGACGAAGCTGGGAGACGTGGAAGACGTTATGAACCTTCTCCAACTGAGGTGGTAGGTCCAGCTGATATTCCACCTCACTGACTCGCCTCAGCACCTCGAAATGTCTGATGAACCTAGGGGATAGATTACTCGCCTTCCCAAACCTCTGATGCCCCCGTCAAGGGGAAACCTTCAAGAACACATGATCTCCCACCTCGAACTCCATGGGCCTCCTCTGACGATCATCATAAGACTTCTGTCGTTCCTGAGCCACTTTCATCCTCTCAAGCACAAGATGGACTTTCTCTGTAGTCCTCTATACTACCTTTGGTCTAAGAGCACCAGTCTCACCGTCCTCTGCCCAACAAATGGGTGAACGACATGGTCTTCCACACAAAGCCTCAAACGGCGCCATGCCAATAGTAGAGTGGAAGCTGTTGTTGTCAGAAAACACTACTAAAGGCAAGTGTCGCACCCATGATCCCCTGAAATCCAGAATGCATGCTCGCAGCATGTCCTCCAACGTTTGGATAGTCCACTCTGTCTGTCTGTCGGTCTAGGGGTAGAAAGCATTTCTAAGGTGTGGTTGGGTGACAAAATCATGTTGTAAACCCTTCCAGACTCGTGAAGTGAATTGAGTATCCCGATCTGAGACGATATTATTCCTAACTCCATGAAAAAACACCACCTCGTTTACGTACCTCTGTGCTAAGGTACTCACTGGGCCTGACTCCTTAATTGCTAAGAAGTGAGCTGATTTCGTCAGCCGATCCACCACTACCCAGATAGCATCATAACCACCCTGAGCTCTGGGTAATCCTGTGATGAAGTCCATTGATATGTCATCCCATTTCCACTCGGGGACATCTAAAGGATGCAACAAACCACTAGGAACACGGTGTTTAGCTTTTACTTGTTGACACACTAAGCACTTAGCCACAAACTCCGCCACTGCCCGTTGCACCCCTGCCCACCAAAACTATTCCCTTTGGCCTCGGTACATTTTTGAAACCCCTGGATGTACCTCAAAGGCTGAGCTATGGAACTCATGGAGAACTCCCTCACACATCGCCTCTGGAACAAACATCCTTCCATGAAAAAGCATCTGATGTCGGTTGTCCTCTGCCCATCCTTCTGGAGCATTTCCCTAATCAATATTATCCCGCATTACTTCTGCCTCAGAGTCTCCCCATTGAGACTCTTCCACCTACTGCAAAAAGGAGGACTTCACCGTCATCTGAAACAAACATCCTCTAACACCCTCTACCCTTGCATCCAAGTGCAAGGAAGCCAACTCTCCCATCACTCTCCAAGCATCAGCGGATTCCCGAACCACTTCCTTATGCGACTTCCTACTCAGGGCATCAGCCACAAAGTTGCCCTTACCTTCATTGTAAGAGATCTCGATGTCATAGTCATGGAGAAACTTGACCCATATCAGCTGTCGTAAGTTCAGGTCACGCTTGGAGAAGATATAACATAAGATTTTGTGATCTGAGAAGACCACAAAGCGTTCCCCAAAGAGGTAATGTCGCCACAAATTCAGCGCGAACACTACTGCTGCAAGCTCTAGGTCGTGGGTGGCATAGTTACGCTCGTGGGGGCGCAACTACCTAGACCCATAATAGATCACACCCTTCTTCTACATCAGTAAGCACCCAAAAATAAGGCCAGAAGCATCACAAAACACCTCATACAACAACCCTTCCTCTGGAAACCTGAGTACTAGAGCACTGACCAACTTCTACTTTAGGAAGTCGAAAGATTCCTGGCATTGCTCGCTCTATAGGAATACCTGGTTCTTCCTAGTCAAAGAAGTCAATGGAGAAGCAACTCGAGAGAAGTCCGAAACAAACCTCCGATAATAGCCTGCCAAACCCATGAAACTATGAACTTCTGCCAGGCTCTTTAGTGTTCCCCAAGAAACAACTGCCCCCACCTTCGACGGGTCCACTGACACTCCATTCTGAGACACTATGTTCCCAAGGAAGTGTACTTCTTGCATCAAGAACTTACACTTCGACAATTTCCCTTAAAGCTGGTGGTGTTGAAGGACTTCCAAGACTGCCCTGAGATGCTCAACATGCTCCTCCTCTGATCTTGAGTAGATCAGGATGTCATCGATAAACACAACAATGAACTAGTCCAGAAACTCTCGGAAGACAAAGTCCATAAGTCCCATGAACACATCTGGTGCATTTTTAACTCCAAACGGCATCACTACAAACTCGAAGTGCCCATTCCTGCAACAGAAAGTCGTCTTTGAGATTTCACTGTTGTTTACACTCACTTGATGATACCCAGATCGTAGATCAATCTTAGAAAACCAACCTGCTCCCCTCAGCTGGTCCAAGAGATCATCTTTCCTTGGAAGGGGGTAACGGTTCTTGCCCGTTACCCGATTCAACCTTTGTTAGTCTATGAATAGACTAAGACCACCATCTACCTTCTTCACGAACAAAACTGGAGAACCCCATGGCAACACACTGGGTCAAACAAAACCCTTCTCCATTAGATCGTCAAGCTGAATCTGCAACTCCCACAAATCTGAAGGTGTCATCTGATAAGGTGCCATCGAAATCGGATAGGCACCAGGCTGTAAGTATATCCCGAACTCAACGTCACGTCGGGGGTGTAGAGTTGCAACCTCCTTGGGAAAAACATCGAGGAACTCCCCAAAAACCTCTGGGACATCCACCATCTCTATATTAGCTAAAATCATTGATAACTTACCTAAAAAGGAAAGGAGAGTCTTCACATGCCAAATTCCCACCTGATAGCTCCTCTCGCCAGAAAAAGATACATGTTGCCCATCCACGTCGGAGAACATGACCCTCCTTCGGAAGCAGTCGATAATGGAACTAATAGAAAACAACCAGTCAATGACTAGGATGACATCATATGGCTGCATCTGTAGAAAAAGAAGGTCCCCATTAGATTGATGTGGTCCCAACGTCAGCCCACATCCCCAGCAAACACATGATACACTGGTCTGGCCTCCAACTAGTGTACTCAGCACCAGGGGTACGAAAAGTCTCTCTATGTCTATACCCAAAGCATGGATTAGACTGGGTGCAACAAAGGAGTGCAAAGCTCCCGAATCAAACAAAGCAGAAACAAGAGTGCAGAACAAACAAATCGTACCTCACACCACCTTTGGTCCTGTTGGAGCTGCCAAATCTGCTGCGTGCAACTGTCCACGCCTAGCTCCTCTGCCTCTCTGATGTTGACCACCTGCCCGACCACTCCCTGGCCGAGGTCCCTGAGGAGCACCCTGAGGTCGGCTTCGTCCTACAAAGTCTATCCTCGGAGGGGTAGGGTCCTGCTGCTGCTGGAAGGGCCTTTCCGACAACTGGTGCTGCTGAGGCGGGCGCTAAACCATCCCACCTCCACCGTACTGAGCTCAAGTCGGGCACCAACTTTGGATGTGCCCGAAACCTCCACAAGAGAAACACTTCGGTCCTGGGCTCGTGAAAAAGGGACGAGGACCCGAAGATCTAAACTGGAACTGCTGGGGCCTGCTCCCCACTGGCTTGAATTTGGAGGGTCCTGTCGCATGAGACCTACTGCTGACTGCCTTTCTCTTCAACAAACCTGGTTGGTTCCCCTCTCGTGGTGCACCTCCTTGAGAGTGCATCCTCTCTACATCCTCTTCCTTCTTCTGTAGTGTCAAGTACTTCGGAAGGGTGAAGGGGGTGACAACATACTGGAGCAAAGGACGAAGCGCCTCCTCCAAATGTCTCGCCCGAGACTCCTCATCTATAAAGAGATCCGGAGAAAAGCGTAGGAGATCCTTGAACTTGATCCCAAACTCTCGTACTGACATACTCCCATGCTGAAGGGAGATTAACTCCTACCGCTTCTCCGCCTTGATCATGGATGATAGGAATTCCTCTCAGAATCCTTCTCAAAGTCAGCCCACGAAACCTTTGTCTTTGTCCTCTCTCTGAGGTAGAGCGTCCACCACTGACGTGCCGCACCTCTCAGCTGACTGACTACTAGGGGAACCCAGTACTCCCTCAGAGCATGGATCAAAGTAAATGTGATCCCTAGCTCTTCAAGCCACCCCTCTGTCTCCATATTCGAAGTACTACCCTCGTACTTCTTGAGGGTTTTCCACTAGAAAGAACAGAGAGTCTTCTACCACTGGCTATCTTCCTCCTCTCGGTCAATCCTCAACTGATCGACCGCCTGAATCTGATGGGCCTCAGCTGTCTGAGCCACCCGGGGATGACGTCTAGGTGCCATAGTTGTACAGTAAACAAGGATCACCTAAGCCCAAGTAGTAAGGAAATTTCTCAAGGTTTCATTTTATCATTTTATTCAATTTCTTTCCCAGAACACCCAAATCAAGTAAAACAAAATCATGATGATGCATGTACCTTCCCTAGGGTCTCTACCCTGCAATCAATGTAGTCTCACATGGTCGTTCGGTAGGCTCAGAGTCCATGCATAGGATCACAGGGGGCCCTAAAATTCCATGTCCTAGCCATCCTACCATGGCCTATGTCACATACCAAGATCAGCCAACTCAGTCGCCCTACCATCCCATGTAATCCTTACTGTGCCTAACTCCAGACTCCATCCTATCTCTCAACCATCACCTCTGATACCATTCTTTCATGACCCCATTCCATCAAAGATTCCCCTCCTGAGCTGGCAATGGTGAAAAGGAGATAATGACCCCCCGAGTCCCACCTCCAGTAGGCCCCGGGGTGGGAACTAGCACCAAGGGTATGAGTTTCTCACAAATATGGGAGGCATTAACCTTTTTAATTATTTATGATCGGGAAACAGGACAAGTCAACCACCCAAAAAGGAAAAATAATACAAGTGTATAGAAATAAACCCAAACCAATCCCACATGCATGTTTAAACAATTATGAAACAAAGTACAAGTACAAGAAAAGTCAAAAGTATAATACCAAAAGAAACAAGAGTATAACAAACTGCAACAACTCTAACTATCCCGACTAGTAGGGTCCCGCACGACCCTAGTAGTCCTCCTGGAAACCTGAAAGTAAACGTAGGGTGAGCACACAAGTATACTCAGTAGGGAAACCTAAAGCTCTTGTGCATAGGTGGGGAGAAATCCTAATGTCTCATGGAAACAACAGAAGAAACCAAAACCTAGCAAGGAATTCTATCCACCCAACCTGACCAACCATGATCAATAAAACACAAAACAACAGGTAGTGGTTTATAAGACCAAGTATTGGGTACCCCACACAATTTCCCACTAGCTAGCTTCTCTTCCTAACAGCGAACGTCCTGACACTACCACACTCTTCCTGCCTACACACACCTGGGCCTCAAGAACCACATATCCCGCCCGCACACACCTGGCCCTCAAGAGCCACATATCTCACCTGCACACACCTGGGCCTCTCAAACCACACATCCTGCCCGCACACACCTGGTCCTTTCAAACCACATATCCTACCCGCATACACCTGGGCCTCATCCCAAAGATTCTTGGGAATAGTACACCTGCCTGAAGAGTCTTGGGCTGAAACCACCCTAAACAAAACCTACCCGAAGAGTCTTGGGTGTAAGGTCACATCAAGCTATCACATACTATGGAAGAAGGAGCAGGAAGGAGATACTAACTAAGGGGAAAACACCTTCTCCCATGAAATGGGAGTGTTCGGCACTAAGTGCTCAATATGGGTGGGGTACAACAAAACACAAATATACAGAAATATATATATACCAAACACACATACCAACCTATGGCTTCTAAATAGAGAAACTAAGCACGTGCTTTGGCAATTCTATGTCAAAGCGTGCATACAACAAACAATCCCAACCCCATTTAGGTTTTCAAGTTTCAACAGAATTAGTTTATTAGTTCCTTAACTACTGGTAAATTATCCACAACCAACCATATAAAATCGTTCTTCAAAAAAATCCCTGCCAACCACAAATCAAGTTAGGAAAACACAAGAAACACAACAAGTCCCTTCTTATTAACCGACGAGCCCCGTTGATTATTATTCTCGTTCAATTACCATACCCCACCATTCATTAACTCTTCCACTTTCATTTATTATTCACAAACCATAGTTCATTCACATTCAACCCATCCCTGCTTCCCCACTGCCACTATAACCACATCTTCACAACTGTATCTCAAAACAAGGATCTCCACATCATTGTCCCTTTAAAAGCATTTTCCACAGCCCTGCTGCCCATCCTATTCGTAACAACCCAGGATTCACCCCCCCCCCCCCATCACACACCACGTAATCAAGCCAACACTCACATGTTCATTATTCCATTTTGTTCAACCGGGGTGATCACACAAGGGTTCTAGATTTTAATCATCCAACTTTACGTGATTAACCAATTTCCACAATCCACAAGTTTCCATCAACAAAAACGGTCTAGAGAGATAGGGCAAAATTTACTTACGCAAGCAAAGGCCCTCAACGACCGTGATTTTTAGTAGGAATAATCCCATTCAATTCACAACATAATATCACAGGATATAAATAATGTTACTACATTCACAAACTTCCTATCCCCGTTATATAAGCCCGTTATTATCATTATTAAACCAGTTCAAATGTTTTTCACGTAAACAAGAGGACACCCACCCCGCATGATACACAATTTTGAGAGACGAAGGTAAGATCCCTACCTCAATAGGTTCTGATCACAACGCTCCCCCAGATCAACTTTAGAAGACATCCGTCGGTGCCCGTCGCTTTTGAAAAAACCCAGCAAAACTTCCTTGGGTGGAATCTAGGAAGGAAAGGCCGAAGGTAAGACTGCAGATCTAATCTCATAAGTTCCTCCTCATCGTTATGATCCCGTGGACGCTGACGGATTGTAAATCAAAGCTCGGACGAAGAAGTTATGGAAGAAATGAGCTTTGGAGTCTCTCTCGAGAGTGCTCTGTTTGGGGGAATGGGGAGGAGAGGAGTGATTTGAAAAGGAGGAGAGGCCCCCTCCTTTTATAGGCAAGAATAACAAAAGTACACGACGTGTACTTCCCAGTACACGGTGTGTACTCGACCATTTCACACGGTCACCACGCGGCTTCCAACACGGCCTTCAACGCGGAACGTGGCCGTTGACTAGTCAACACATGGTTTGAGGGTAACGTGTATGCGAGGAGGGACTAAACGGCATGTAATATGGGCTACACAGCGTGTACTCATTTATTTCATGCAGTAAGGAAACAACATCAACACGGAACATGACCGTTGATTGGTCAACACATGGTTTGAGGGTAATGAGTACGCGGAGAGGAACTACACGGCCTGTAATATGGGCTACATGGCATGTACTCATTTATTTCACGTGGCAAGGACACAACATCAACATGGAACATGGTCGTTGACTGGTCAACACACGGTTTAAGGGTAACGCATACGCGGGGAGGAACTACATGGCGTGTAATATGGGCTACACGATGTGTACTCATTTATTTCACACAGAAAGGACACAACTTCAACATGGGGTATACCCGGCGAGGTGGTACACGGTGTGTACTCACACTACCCGGTGGGTAGTTAAAAAATTCTTAAAAGTGTGGGAAAGTCCATTTTACCCTCCAGAACACTTGATGACCTATTTTTTACAAAGGAATGGGCCAGAAAGGCCCAAGCCATTACAATCATGATTCTAGTAAGAATCAAAACCCACATAGTTTGTTAAACCTGTGCATTTTTACATCATGAGGAAATAATATATCTGGTGGAAATTTAGCACTGGGTATTTGAGATCGATCCTATGGAAGACATCCTACATATCCTAGTTATAGAAGGAATCCCATTTATCATATTTCAGTAAGTCCATTAGGAATTTCACTGAGGTAGATGCCCTTATCCATCAATAGTCATATCATTCCACTATTCAGGGCATACACACTAACAATTCATTATATATTAGATATTCATAATGAGAATGATATAAAAATATCAAATCCATAATACCACATGAGTCATGGTCGGTGTTAGAAATAAGGGATATCATGTAATCAATCTCACTATATATGGATACAAGACTTATGAATTGGGGTAGCCCTTTGGTTGTTTGATATGAAGATCGTACCCTAGTAAGTCATCCTATGTATCCTAATTATGGATGGAATCATATTTCTCATAGTTAAATTTCTTTCTTAGTCTATTGGTGGATGTGAATAATGATTATCCCATGTGATTGATTGGGTCTCGATGATTGGAATGTCAAAGACATAAAGGTACTTACACTGAAGTGGGAGCACATGTGAGCTCGGGCCTTAAGAAGGCGTCCTCAGTATCCTAGTTATGGAAAAAATTATAGTTCTCATTGTTTAGTTAGATGGGGATTAAATAATGAGTTTCCCTTATATATCTGTTGGATAAGGTTATCATATCATGGTATTTCTACTTTACATGAATTTATTGTCTACCTAAAATGACTGATGGTCTTCCTATCATGTATGATGATGTCGAGATATGTCCTTGTTTCTTAGTATATATTCCTAGGAATAATCACATGATCTAGTTGACTTGTCTAGGGGAAGTTGAATAACTAGAATTACATGTCCAGATACCATCACATGATATGGATGAATTTTATGGAAGACATCACATGATATTGGATGAATTGTATGGAGGGTATCTCCTATCATGGCTAAAAAATCTAGAGGACATGAAATGAGAAAGGCTGGAATGTCATGTCAGTATAGTGAGAACAAGTTGACATGTCCTAGTTTTATCACAAGACCAAACTGACTTGTATTTGTGTCATATTATGATTAGGTTGACATTTTTGGAGGCCACCGCAAGTTTTGGCTAGCAATCCAAGAGGACTTCACAAGACATGGGTGGCATGACCGGAGGGCGTTGTGTGACTTTCTTGACATGTAAAATGGATAATTCATGATCCATATAGTATTTCGATAGAGAATTTCATGATTTGGGACACCTATCCTTGTGTTGTCTCATGATCTGGGTTGGTCATGTAAAGAACATGGGGATGATTGACTCTATATTTTCATAAGTCTCTCATATTTTTATAGTAATTTATTACAACCTTTATTTCATATGTTCCTTAGGTTTTTCTAGTGGTAGTATATTTTAGGTTTTGCATGACCTAGCTGACATATGGGATTTACTTAGCATAATTTAGATAAAACGTTAGAGTTACTTCACCTGATCTATACGTGATCATGCGAGGAACCTATGCATGCTGGTAAATTCTTTGAATCGTTCCCCAAATTTTACCTAGTGGAAGACTTTAATGATTGCCTGACTTGTTTCTCCCTAAATTATAATCCTATTCTCCCATGTGTGATCGATCATGGATGACTATTTAGGTATTTTTATATTTAGGGGGGGTATGGCATCCCACCTTTTTATTACATATCTTTTCATTACATTTTACAAATAGAGTATCTTTAAAGTCTAGTGTCTTAGAAATCAAGAACATAATACATGAAAATAACTTATTACATTATTCTAATAAACTTTTAAGTATTCATAATAGATTAATCATAAGTATAATTTCTGAATCTTATAACCTGGAGAAATACATCAAATGAAAGGGTGAGTAGAAGTCCCAGTAAGGGAAGCAAGGGAATCAGTTTACTTGTGATATCAATAAGAACTTAAAAACATAAAGACATGATCAATGGAAGTATAGGAATATCATAATGAAAATAAATTGAAATATATCTTGAATATGTGGCTAAAACATTTCATTCAGACATTCATGAACATATCACCAAGGTACAACCCTGGGGTGTCATAACAATTACCAAGGTTATTCACCAAGGTATCATGAACTTGTCATATCTAGAGATAAATTCATTACCCAATGCATTGGAGTGATATCAGGGAGAACCCTTAATATGTCTTTACTTTCATATGATCCACATAGATCATAATCAAACATTTCATAAATAACCCATAGAGAATAAAAGAAATGTGTTTCACTTCAAAATCATAACATTTTAAAAAGTAATTAAAATTAAGATCATTTTGTCACTTATAACCCATGGAAAGGGAGTGAGGGTTATATGTGTGTCAATTACAGAATAAAATATATCTTTTTTTTTGTATTTATGAACACCCATAGAATTGAAAGAGGTCTGGGTATTCATATAAATAAAACAAGAGAATTTATTGAGATAAAGAGAGAGAAATTTTGTGATGAAATTTCTGCAGCATAACGGCTATAAAACATGGTTTTAGACAATAATAAAAAGAGAGGGGACAATGGTATAAAATCCATAAATTAATAATTTTATAGTATATGGACATAATAAAATATAGATATGATCATTCTATGGAAATTTGGATGAAATACCACAAGAAAAGGAAACTTGAAAGGAAAGAGAAAATGTGATTTCTTTTACGAAAATTTGGCAGCCAAACAACGTCACATAAAATTTAAGAAAAACAATTGATGATAGATGAAAGGGTATATAATCATTTGGACAGGAAATGGACTATAGTAAAGATATATAATAACAAGCCCCCATATAATAAAATGGAACTATAAGACATAACATAAAGGATGTCATGACTTACAAGAGGAGGGTGAAAGGATCCCTTACCTTAAAGAGTAACTTTGAAAGGTTGAAGGTTGGGACCTTGGGAGGCTTGAGGGAACCTTGGGATGATTATAGAGAAAGGAGGGAAGAGTTTGGATGAAATTAAAAGGCTTTGAGTGAAGAGGAAGTGGGATATTGGGTTGGTTTATATAGTAAAGGAGAGGGAATTGTTTATTATTTAGGTTTGGGACACCTCACATTAAACTAAACTAAACCAGAAACCATACCATGGTTTTTGAAAATGGTTTCTAAAAAAGGAGAGTGGAAAAAACATTTTATAAGTTCAAAGGCCGAACTTCCTAAAATAATAGGGTTGCTTATGCGGAGGTGTGTCACACTCTCAGGGAAAACAATTTAAAAATCCAAAATGTTATATAAGTCTTGGAGGGTCCACTAAAGATTTGTAAAATAAATCAAACAAACCCAAAATCAAATTATTTTAATGGTAAAAAATATATTAGCCGAACCTATAATTTATAGTATTTTATTACATCACTATTGGGTCATTATGATGTCATAAAACACATTATATATTTATACGGTATTTAATTTTTACCAAAAAATTTGACTGTCTCAAAAAATTATGAAAAATTCACAGTTGGATAATTTTTATGTCCTGAATCCATAAATAATATTAATTTTATCTAAATAATTTTCAAAATATGTTAATTTTCACTTTTAAAACAAAAACAGACATTTATAAAAAATTCATGTGTTTTGAAATAAATGCCTTTGAAACCATAATAAAAATTACAATTTCATTCATTTAATTATAAAATAATTTAATTTTTAAAAAAATTAATTTAATAATAATAATTTTTTTATTAAAATATTATTTAATTTAAAAATACATTAATTCATCGAAATAGATTTCTTATTTGAATATGTAACTAAAAATTCTATTTGTGCTTTAAAAAATATGTACAAAGTAACAATAATAAAATGAAAGTAAATTAATTATTATATACAAAATTAATGTACATAATCATAGTACTAGGGTCTTGTAACATAACTTCTTAAAACACTGGCATAAGACCTTAGGGTAAGGTGCGCAATGGTGACAGACTCTTGGGGTGGGTCGGATAACATCGCTCGAGTGATAATCTTTATCAACTTCCACTTATCCCGTAGTCAGTTCTGCTCGAGCTTAACGTATTCAAGATAAGATTTTTCTTTGTCAAGAGTGAAGCCCAAATATGCAACCTCCTTTCTGAGTTCTGTTAAATGGGCATCATACGGGTAAAGTCTACTAGATAAGGTCATCGCTTTCTTTGTCTCAGTAAAAAGAATTTGTTAAAGCCCTATATTTATACTAATCATGTGATCATTGTTCAATGACTATATTAGAAATGGTCATAATTATTAATGGTATTTTAAAATCCAAAAAAATAAAACAAAATAATTGAATATGTTGTATAACCATTTCATATATATAACTAGATCAAGAATAATTTTCATTAACAAAATTTTGGGTCGTTACGATCTTCCCCCCTTAAGATATTTTGTCCCCGAAATTTTAACTCATACCCTAAAAAGAGAAAAAGGTGTGGGTAATTCTGACTCATAGAATCCTCTGGTTCCCACATGGCTTCTTCGCATTTGTGGTTCCTCCACAACACCGTAACAAGGTTTGTAGTCTTATTGCATAAAACCTTGTCTCTACGATCCAAGATCTCCACTAGATGCTCCTCATAAGATATTTCATGTTCCTATTGTACCATATTTGGATTTAGTACATGTGAAGGGTCAGATATGTACTTCCTCAAGATGGATATGTGGAAAACATCATGAATTTGTGCAAGATTTGGAATAAGTGTGAGCCGATAAGGCACTGATCCCACACGATCAAGGATTTCATAGGGGCCAATGTACCTAGGGCTGAGCTTTCCTTTCTTCCCCAACCTCATGACTCTCTTCCAGGGTGAAAACCGAAGAAAGACTTTTTCACCAACATCAAACTCCAAGTCCCTTCGACGGTTGTCAGCATAGCTCTTTTTCCGACTATAAGTAGACTTAATGTGTTGTTGGATGGCGTAGACTATTTCCGTCATCTCTTGTACAAGATCAGGCCCAAGAATCTCTCTATCACCAGCTTCATCCCAAAAATTACGAGTTCTACATCGCTTCCTATATAGTGCTTCATGGGGTTCCATTTAAATGCTCGAGTGGAAGCTATTGTTGTAAGAGAACTCAACTAAAGGGAGATGTTGATCCCATCCACCTTTAAATTCCACTGAGCATGTTCTCAGTATTTCCTCGAGTGTTTGAATAGTCTTTTTATATTGGCCATCAGTTTTGGGGTGAAATGCCATACTGAAATTCAATTCAGTGCTCAGAGCTTGTTGAATACTTCTCCAGAATTTTGATGTAAACCTTGGATCTCAATAAGATACGATAGAAAGTGGAACTCCATGAAACCTTACCACTTCCTTAAGGTAAATCCTGGAAAGTTTATCAAGAGATAAATCTTCCTGAATGGAGATAAAATAGGCAGTCTTGATGAGATGGTCCACGATAACCCATATCGCGTTGTTTCCTTAGGAATTTCTTGGGAGACCAGTGACGAAATCCATAGTGATATTGTCCCACTTCCATGCCGATATGGGTAGAGGTTGAAATACCCCTTTAGGAAGTTGTCACTCTACCTTCACTTTCTGACATACCAGGCACCTTAAAGTGTAGTCAGCAATCTCCCTTTTCATATTATCCCACCAATAATGATCATTAAGGTCCCTATAAATTTTTTTTCTCCCAGTATGTATAGAGAATGTAGAGCAATGAGCTTCACACATCAGATCCTTTATTTCTAGAATAGATGGAACACATAGTCTTGTAAGAAATTTAAGTACACCTTCATGAACAATATTGAACTCAGGAAACTTCCCATCCTTCATAGCCTCAAACTGCATCTGTAAAAAAGGATCTTATTTCTGAGCTTTCTTGATATTCTTTTTCAATGCTGGTTGAGAAATCATTTGGGTTAGGTTTTATGATGTCACTTGCCTTATAATTCCCATGTAAAACTTTACTATCTCATTGATCAATGGATCTTTTTGAATCCTCATCATGGAAAGAACAATTGGGTCTTTCCTACTTAATGCATCAAAAATGTTATTTGCTCTTCTGGGATGATAATAAATTGAACAATCATAGTCATTAAGAAGTTCCAACCATCTCCTTTATCTAATTTTCAATTCAATTTTTGGGAAAATATAATTCAAACTTTGATGGACTGTGTATATATCACATTTCTCCCCATAAATATAGTGCCTCCAAATATTCAGAGCAAAAACGACTACAGCTAGCTCTAGATCATGCGTAGGATAGATCTGCTCATGTGTCTTCAACTGTCGATATGCATAACAATGAATTTTTCATTTTTCATGAGGACTCACCTGAGTCCTTTCAGAGATGCAACACAAAAAATAACAAATCCTTCTCCACTTAAGGGTAGATTTAACATGGGTGCAGTAACCAATCTCTTCTTCATATCTTGGAAACTTTTCTCACATTCCTTTTTCCAGATGAACTTGACCCCTTTTCGAGTTAACATGGTTAATGGATTATAAATTCATGAAAAAAATTCCACAAAACTCTTATAATACCCACTAAACCAAGGAAACTATGAATCTCGGTTATTGTTGTAGGTTGATGCCACTCCTCTACAACTTTTGTCTTTGTAGGGTCAACTGTGATCCCTTCATTGGTAACAATATGCCCCAAGAAAGCAACTTGTTGTAACTATAAATCGCCTTTTCTGAACTTTCCAAAAAGCCTCTCCTTCCATAGAGTTTTCAAAATAACCCTCAGATGATCTTTATGCTCCTCACGACTTTTGGAATATATCAGAATATCATCAATAAAAACTTCCACAATGTTATCAAGGTAGCCCTTAAAGACTCTATTCATCAAATCCATAAAAATTTCAGCTGCATTAGTTAGTCCAAAGGGCATAACAACAAACTCATAATGCACATATCTTGATAAGAAGGTAGTTTTTGGAATATCTTCTTTCTTCACCCTCAATTGATGATAACCATAATAAAGATCAATCTCAGTGAAGAATTGAGCCCCATGATGTTTTTAAAATAATTCATCAATTCTTGGAAGAGGGTATTTGTTCTTTATTGTAATCTCATTCAGTTATCTATAATCAATGAATAGCTGCATCGATCCATCCTTCTTCTTCACAAAGAGAACCAGTGCTCCCCAAGGAGACAAACTTAGTCGGATAAAACCCTTCTCTAGAAGATCATGGAGTTGTTTTATTAATTCCTCGAACTGCACGTTTTCCATCTGATATGGGTCATTTGATATCGGATGAGATCCTGGTACGAGCTCAATGGAGAACTCTACCACTCTTTCTGGGGGAGGTCTGAGTAACTCCTCAGGAAATACATCAACGTATTCCTGGATGATGGAGACATTTTATATCCTTAAACTCACATATCCTTCTTCTTATTCACTGATCAACTCCATAAAAAATAATATAGGAGGTTCTTATAGACAAGGATTTGGTCGAGATATCTCTCCTTGGAAGATAACTACAGGTTCTCCATTAAAGACTACTGATATTTCCATGCTTCTCCATTTGATATTAGTATTATACTTTGAGATCCAGTCCATCACTAGTATAATGTTGAACTCCAGCATGGGAATGACGACTAGATTTGCAATAATATTATGCTCACTAAAGTAAATACTAGAGTTTCTAAATACTGTTGATTCTTGGATAATCCCACCAGGATTCTTGATTGATAACTCACCTTTTAGAAAATTGGGAGTTGATTGTAAATTCTTTGAAAACTTAGAGGAAATAAAGGAAAGCGTAGAACTAGAATCAAACAAAGTACTTGCAAGCTTTGAGAGAAAAACAAGAGTACCCTATACCACATCATTCGGAGCTTCAAATTCAGCTGTCGTGATAGAAAAAGCATGACCTTGCTCCCTTGGCCTATTCTAAGGATGATGGTGGTTCCCCTCTACTGCCCTTAGATTGGGAAAGTGATTGGGAAAGTGCTAAAGTTGTACACACTTAAAGCACTGGACATCAGGTAGATCCAGAACCATCTTCCCCTTGTCGTTAGTGTTTGGAAGTTGAGGTTTCACCTCACTAAGACAATTCCTTGCAATATGGCCATCTCTTCCACACATGTAGCATTTCCCACTCCTATACAAGCAGTTCCTCGAATTCTTATTCCCACATTTATTACACCTTGGAAGTTGCACTTTCTTTCCTCCTCTTTATTGATCAAAGGTCCTACCTAATATAGGCTCCATAGATCTCTTCTTTTTTTTTATAAGACCACTGTATCTCACCAAACTCCAGCTGGACTTTCATCCCACTTTGTATGATCTCCTCATAGATATCATAGTCTTGGTTGGCTAGATTCTTCCCTAGATGAGGTCTCAGTCTATCGAAGAATCTATCAACCCTTCCATTTCGATACATTACAAAGCTAGAGGTGTAACATGAAAGCTTTGGGAATTTCATCTCATAGAATCCCATATATTCATTCTCCTTCTGCTTCATCTCAAGAAACTCCTTATCCATTCTCATTCTCAACGATCGAGAGAAATACTTGTTGAAGAATATCCTTATGAACTCTTCCCACTCCATAGCTTTAACTTCCACTCTTGGAATTGTGTTTTTAATCAGTTCCCACCACTGATCATCTTCTCTTTCTAAGCGATAGACAACCAGGGTAACCTTCTCTTGTTCAGAATACCGAAGCCCAGAAAAGATCTTCTCGATAGAGCTGATCCACGTTCGACAATCAATGGGTCAGTCGATCCACTGAAGGTTGGAGGTTGTTGACGCATAAAGGATTCAATATAAACTTGTTTCATTCCCGATGAGATTGGTCTCTCAGCTTGATTCCAATAATTTCCCATAACTTGATTCAGTTTGTTCATCATTTCCATGAATGTTTCCATTCCAGCTTCCAATGGAGGGCCATCAGCACATGGCCTATTATGGTCACCATTTTCACGGTTCCTCCCATTTCCTGCCATTTTCTAATATAATAAAACCATAGTGCGAAAATTATTTCATTTAAAAATCTTTTAACTATCAAGGATATTATGTCATTAAAAATCATGCTTAAACAATTACATTTATCTATAATTCCTTCATAATGATTCATAAAAATATTGCGATTAACCAAACATATCCCCCGGGAGTGTTATAACCAAGAGTGTAGCAAGGCCCGTTGTCTTGCACCTGTTCCCATTAGAGTCTAGCTCAAAGTGGTGTTTTTTGGGTTTTACCCCTATGTACATCTGTGCTAGATCTGCCTCTACCAACTCGTATCCAGACAGGGATGTATTTGTTTGATAAACCACTTACTCATTACTCACCAAAATACCAGGAAGTTTTCTTATATTTAAAATTTTCTATAGGGTTCTTCCTAATGTTTTCATAGACTAATTCTCATAAATTACTAAACTATCCTTTGATACCAACTATGACATCCCGCCTTTTTATTACATAATTTTTCATTACATATTACAAATAGAGGATCTTTAAAGTATAGTGTCTTGTAAATCAGGATCATAATACATGAAAATAACATAAAAAACTTCTAATACACTTGTATGGATTCATCATAGATTCATCATAAGTATAATTACTGCATATTATTACCTGGAGACATACATCAAATGAAAGGGTGAGCAGAAGACCCAGTAAGGGAAGCAGGAGAATCAGTTTACTTGTTATATCAATAAGAACTTAAAAACATAAAGAAATGAAAAATATAAGGATAGGCATATCCTAATGAAAATAACGTGAAACATAACTTGAATATGTGGCTAAAACATTTCATTCATACATTCATGAACATATCACCAAGGTGCAACCCCAAGGTGTCATAAAAATTACCATGGTTATTCACAAAGGTATCATGAACTTGTCATCTCTATAGATAAATTGTTTACCCAATGCATTGGATAGCTATCAAGGTGAACCCTTAATATGTATTTAATTTCATGTCATCAACATATATCATAATCAAACATTTCATAAATAACCCATATAGAATAAAATAAATGGGTTTCACTTCAAAATCATAACGTTTTAAAAAGTACTTAAAAATAAGATCATTACGTCACTTATAACCCATGGAAAGGGAGTGAGGGTCATATGTATGTCAATTAAAGAATAAAATATATTTTTTTTGTATTTATGAACACACATAAAAACAAAAAAGGTCTGGGTATTCATATAAATAAAATAAGAGAATTTCTTGATAGAAAGAGAGAGAAAGTTTTTGAGGAAATTTCTACAGTATAACGGTTATATAACATGGTTTTAAAAAATTATAAAAAGAGAGGGGACAAGGGTATACCATCCATAAATGAATAATTTTATAGTAGAGGGTCATAATATAATATAAATAAGATCATGGTGTAAAAATTTGGATGAAATACCACATGAAAAGGAAACTTGAAAGGAATGAGAAAATGTGATTTATTTTATGAAAATTCGACAGCCTAACAGCATCACATAAAATTTTAGAAAAACAATTGATGAGAGTAGAAAGGGTCTCTAATAATTTGGACATGAAATGTAAATTATTAAAGATATATAATAACAATCCCCAACATAATAAAATGGAACTATAGGACATAACATAAAGGAAGTCATGACTTAAAAGTGGAGGACGAAAGGATCCCTTACCTTAAAGAGTAAATTTGAAAGATTTATGGTCGGGACCATGGGAGGCTTTAGGGAACCTTGGGATGATTCTAGAGAGATGAGAGAATAGTTTGGACGAACTTAAAAGGAATTGAGTGAAGAGAAAGTGGGAGATTTGGTGGGTTTATATAGTAAATGAGAGGGAATTGTTTATTATTTAGGTTTGGGACACCTCACATTAAACTAAACAAAACCACAAACCAGCCCATGGTTTTTCCCATGGTTTCTGTGAAAGGGGAGTGGAAAACAATATTTTATAATTTCAATTGGCTAACTTCTTAAAATAATAGGGTTGCTTATGTGGAGGTCAGTCACACTCTCAAGGAAAACAATTTAAAAAGACAAAATGTTATATAAGTCTTTGAGGGTCCACTAAAGCTTTTTAAAATAAATAAATCAAACCCAAAATCACAATTTTTTAATGGAAAAACATATATTGGACGAACCTACAGTTTATAGTATTTTACTACATCACTATTGGGTCATTATAATGTTATAAAACACATTATATATTTATACGGTATTTAATTTTAACCCAAAATTTTGATTGTCTCTAAAAATTATGAGAAATTCACCGTTGGATAATTTCGACATCTCGATTCTAGAAATAATATTAATTTTATATAAATAATTTTTTAAATATGTTAATTTTCAATTTTAAATTAAAAACCGACATTTATCGAAAATTCACGGGTTTTGAAAAAAATGGCTTTCAAACCTTAATAAAAATTACAATTGCATTCATAAAATTATACAATCATTTATTTTTAATAAAAAATAATTTAATAATAAAAATAAAATCATATTTTATTAAAATAATATTTAATTCAAAAATCAATTAATTCATCAAAATAGATTTCTTAGTTGAATATTTTACTAAAAATACCATTTGTGCTTTAAAAACTATTTACAAAGTAACAATAATAAAATGAAAGTACATTCATTATTATATACAAAAATAATGTACATAATCATAGTACTAGGGTCTTGTTACATAACCCCTTAAAACACCCACATAGGACCTTAGGTTAAGGTTTGTGATGATGACAAACTCTTGAGGTGGCTCGGATAACATCACTCGAGTGGTAATCTCTATCTACTTCCACTTCTCCGATAGGTAGTTCCACTCGAGCTTAACGTATTCAAGCTCAGATTGGGCTTGGTCAAGAGTGAATTCCAAATATGCAACCTCCTTTCCAAGCTCTGTTAAATGGGATTCATACGGGGCAAGTCTACTGGATGTGGCAATCGCTTCCTTTGTTTGAGTAAAAGAATTTGTTAAAGCCTTATATTTATAGTAATAATGTGATCCCCATTCAATAACTATATTAGAAACGGTCATAATTCTTAATGGTATTTTAAAATAAAAAAACATAAAACAAAATAAGTGCATATGTTTTATAACCATTTCACATATATAATTAGATCGAGAATGATTTTCATTAACAAAAGTTTGGGTCATTACAGGGGGGGATTTATTGGCCTCTCCACCCTGGTTATATGTTTCCTTGTACGGTGCATATCTTTTGGATTTAGGCTAGATTCGATTGAGGGTTTCTTTCATGTTCTCCACATGACCCATTTATGGGTCTCCCATGGCTCCGCATGATGATAATGATTGTGAGAATTTTATTCCTTTTACATTTGCATTAGGACAAGGTTGGTCAAATGGATTTCTCTTGAATATTTGGACATGTTAAGAATCATTTATAAGGTTAGTTCATCATCTCTAAGAGTCGTATAGAGACTTGTATGTTCAAGGAAAGGCTTTTGTGTAATCAAGTATGACTCATATAGAGTCATTCATGGGACTAAAGTGGCTTGTCAAGGGGGCCTCAGAGGATTATTCTGGATTTTCATGGTAGCTCCACAAGATCAATTGTGATCAATAGTGGATTATAACTCCATCCACATTAAAATTATCATATCTTTCACTGGGAATAATCTCCTTTAATTTCCATTTTTTCCATGTATATTCTAAAAGGGAGGGTGATATCGCACAGTAGTACGAGTTTTGTCAAAGATAATCACCCTTCTAATCTACAATGTTTTGTGGGGGAGGGACCCTCATCATTCTATAAGGAAATATAGTCTTCCTTTTTCCCCCTTTCCAAACCTAAGATGCTCCCTGCGTTTCTGGAATGTTCTCTACGACCGAAGTTCCCTAATTTGTACAAGGGAAACCCTAACCTACCATTATCCCTTGCGGAGTTCTATAAAGCATCGTCATTGCTCAACCAGACTTTGATTGCTCATTTTTCACAGAGAATTCCATCAGTGGATTCTTTCAATAGATGCACCTTTGGTTCGTGGAATCTATAGGAAAGGGATACTATGGGTTTACTCGACGACATAAACCTAATGGTGTGCTTCGTGTCAGATTAAGACTTGATCAAGGCATGGTCATGCGTGCCTCGCATCTGCAACGGGTCCAGATTTTACCTACAAAAATGGACTTATGACTATCACATGAAACAATACTTCCCTTCGGTAGCAATTTGGGTGAGTTTTCCTAATCTTCCTCTACCATTTCAGAATCCATTGATTATTAGGATGGTGTGTAATCTCGTCGGATGGTTTTTTTTGTCATCATAGTCGTACCAAAGCTGTGTGTCATCCGGTCAATCCAAGGGTGTGTGTCGAGGTCGATGTTTCTCAAAAGCCCCCAGATTTCATTTGGATCACTATTGGAGAGGAATACCGGTATAGATAGAAAGTTGTGTATGAGTCTTTGGTGGATTTTTTCTCTGATTGCAAGCAGTTAGGCCAATCGGTGGAGGACTGAAGATGTGGGTCGAGGCATCATGGGGATGAGGAAAGTGGTGTGGATGGGTCCTTGAGTCAGGGGAAAGGGGGCATGAATATTGATGAAGCAGTGCATGGTGAACCTCGAGCTAGGTGGAACCCAATATAAAATCTCGATACGACTTTGGTTGCCAAAGGTAAGAGTCCTATAAGAGGACCCATTCATGGTCTAGATGTGCGGCTTAAGGAACCTGCACAGGGAGGTGTCACCTATAATCACATCCAGTAGTTGGGGGCCATTTCTTTGGGTTCACATAAGTGTGGGGGGTTAGTAGGAACTGGGTCAACTGCTAATGCAAGAGTGGGTATGCCCTCTTCTGCATCTAAGATCTCAGGAAATGGAACTGCAGGTCCTTTTAAGGATATAGTGGAAGTGACCAATCCAGAGGGGGAAGTGGAGTATCACCAGGTTGTTGAGGGCCAAAACGCAAGGGTTTCTACCACTATTGAAGGCAGTTAGGGCTGGTTGAATTCATCAGGAAGGGTGAGTTTGGAAAGACCTAAAACGAATGTCCAAGTTTGCAACAGTTTTTAGTGTCTTGAAGTTGATGACACATAACTTGATTTGGAGGGGGTAGGACCTGGGACTGTGTTGTTAAGGAGTTCTTGGACTTATAGCCTCAATAATTGAAGTTGAAGGAGGTTCATGATGAGATTATCGATGGAGAGGGTATTTTTAAAGATTCTAACGATGCGGTTCAAGAGATGGATGGTGTTCGGGTCAGAACATCCTTGGAAGGGAATAAGGGAAGTCATAAGGGGAAGAATGATTACTCCTACTTACCTCTTCCTATGGAGACATGGTCAGTGAAGAAATTGAAAGACAAACAGTTAGACAAACATGAAAATACATGTGTTGTGGAAGGACACTCCTTGGACTTTCTCATGAGCTCAGAAGAAGAACCGATGGAACATTTTTTTTAACTCAATTCAATTGAAGAAGAAGCCGCTAAATTGATGGGGAGACCACTAAGGATTTACCTTAATGAGGAAAAATATGATTGGACATACAAGCCGGACTCGATATTAGTTGGGGGCTTCAATATTGGGAAGATCAATCTTGAAGTGTATATTTAGACATGGGACAAGCTGTCCATCCGGGTAGAGGGTCTTCTTAAGGATGCGCCTACCACTCATATTTCACTAATTTCATAGAAATTGTTTAGGGAGATAGACTTGGGCAAAATCAAGTTAATCTTTAATGAATTTGGTTATGTTTTTGGTATTGGTTTTCATGAATGTTATGATCTATTGTATGTGTTGTGTTTGCTTCTGAATTCCTTTTGCTCCGTGCTGCTATGATGTTTGGTGCTTTGTTTTTGGCAATCTACTTGGATATTCTTCAGAAGGAGATCAGAGCATAAATTCTTCACTGGGGTGGCCCTTTCAGAATTGGATTATTGATAGGGTATGGTTTTCATCAGTTTCATGCCTGCACATTTTGCACGAGACTACTTGCTAAAGGTTCCAGCTTGGTGAAGTCTTGTAGTCATAGAGTAACTGCTAGGGAGGGGCAGATCCTGTGGTTTGTTCTGGCTTTTCTCTGCATGGGTTGTTTTTTTCTTTCATTAGGGACTTCTTGGTTTCTCACTTTTACCTTAAAAGTGTTTTATAATAAAAAAAGTAACTTTCAGTCATATTAAAATGTACATGTCTAAGAACCTTCACACGATAAGGGGGACATGTCAACAGACTCTTTCACGCCATGGCAGCCATATCGCTAGGGTATTTATGGTATATCCCAATCCATATGAGAACATCACACAAATATCAATGAATTAATAAGGTCTAAAACTTTTTTAAAATCTACCATTTATTTTACAATGGTTTTGGATGATTCTTAGGTTTTCATTAGCTTAACAAGTCAAATGGCATGGGAGAACTCATCTAGAATTATTTGTATGATCAACTATTTTCTTGGATTCCTTTTAAAGAATATAAAGGTTTGTAAAAGGGTATGCTTGTGATCTTAATAAGATCATGAACTAGACATGACCCATTTATATTACCTTCTAATGTTCATACAATCGTGTGTCCTTTTGAAGGTTAACAATGCACATTTTTTAGCCACCTTTTCTTCCATTTTATTCTGTAGAAAATAATTCCCATGATTTTCCTATTTATTCCCTTATATATTTTTCAATTATTATATTTAAGGCATCAAAATTCACCCCCCCCCCCCTCAGGAGTGACATTCGTGGGGATAAGGGCTTCATTCTGAAGAAAGTACATGTATGCTTGAGTGTTTAGGGATGCCTCTACTTGATGTCTTGGGAGACATTTGGTCATCCATGTGACTATTGGTATTATGTGGAATTCCCTATAAATAGTGGAATGGAAGGTCAATAATTAACCATATACTCAAACTATCTAGATCATTGTTCAATATTATTTCATCGTGTGACCCTTTCCCATGTCCTTCAATAAGATCTGATCATGAGACCTGTCTGTCTGACTATTTCAAAGGAACTGCTTCTCAAGATTGGTTTTGAGGCCATATTTTCCATAAAACTGGTTCAAATCAACCATGAATATATCTTAGATAATTTCTCAAACCTTGTAGTTAGGTATTTCTTGTAGGGTTTTCAGGATCTTTCAGATCGGTCACATTATCTCTTGACTATTATGTGGATAATGTGACCATGGAAGGCCCACATGATCTTGAGTCTTATGAAGGGTCATGCAATTGTGAGATGTATTTTGGGTTATGCATACCATGAGAGATTCATGGGTAATGATATTTGTGATTCTTATATGAGGTTTTCAATCCCTTTATATTTCCTGAAATGTTCATGATGCTGTTGGGATCATACATCTCTTTTGATGAGATTTTGTTTTAGTTTGTCTTATATATGCCACTTATTTTTTATCAGATGGATTACATCTCCCAGGAATCTTCCTTTGTAGTTGTCCATATGACCATGATTGTTGAAAACCATAGTGGTGATCCTCAATGTTGTGTTCATTATGACAGTGAGGTTTTGAAGAGGCTTCTCTCATCATAACATTAAATCTATCCTTTATTTTACTGACTTTCCCTATATGGATTCAGCCTACTAGATAATGTTGTCATTACTTCTCCTAACTACAATATTTCATCTTTTTGGGTTTCATATTTCTTTGATTATATCTATATGATGGTTTATGAGTATAGAAAACTTGTTGTAGCGTGGTCTCAAGGGTTTTCCTATATGTTGGTAAACTAAACTCTAGGTCCAGATGGTTGGGTTGTGATTTATCCTACCAACACATTGCTCAAAGTTATTTGAAAATATTTGTATCTTCCCTGAAAAATATGGGTGGTGGTAGGATCTCAGAGAAGGATATATTTTATGGAGTAATTTTCTCTGGGGAATGAGTGTGGCCATTCTGGGATAGACAGAGTTATTCAAAAAATTTAGACCAACAACATGTTATCGGTCTTTATGAGTTCATATGTGTTTCCAAGTTCATTGTCTACTATCAATCATACCTTCTCATATAATTGATTATTTATTTTTCCCCTAGTACCAATTCATTCCATATATCCCATAGTGAATCAAGAATCAACCTTTGGGACATCCAATGACTAGGAGAGATACCTCCTAAGGGAAATGTACGATGTGTTCCTTCATACTCCAGACATCTGGGATAACCCTTCACAAGATTTTGTTTTGGCGAGGGATATGATCAACATTGTGAAAGTAATGTTAAGAAAGGAGTTGAATATATTCTCAGTCATCTTCTTTAAATATTGGATCAACATTTTTCTCTATGGTAGTACAGCTCGGCGAACTACTATATTCCCTCACCAGTACCCTTCTCGACAAGTATGTGACAACACCTTCTCATATTGGGAAATCATGGAAGACAGAGACTATACCATATGGGGATACTAGATGAGGATATATATAACCCCAATACTTAGTTTGGTGGGATTCATGTCCTTGTTCTTAAATTGGTTGATTTTCTTAGCTGGGTATACACACTCCAGAATCTGAGTTAGTACACTGGTGATTGAATCTCAGTTAGCAGAGGGGTAGCCTCTCAATCTTGTTGTACCAACACTTTAACAACTTCACCAACATATGAGATATATTCAAGAGGGAAAATCCCTTATTTAATTAGTGGTCCTTTCTAGTTTTTATTTTTCTGGATGTGGGAGCACTTCCACAGCTACAAATACAAAAAAACTACCAGGATCCCTAGTGCCTTATTTTACCCTAGGCTGTTGGACAGCTCTGAGGTTGAGGCAATGTTGTTAGGCCCTAGTGACGTTACTGAAAAGTTGATCCAATCTGATCACTTCAATTTCACGCCTTATCCAACACTATTCTGCAAAATTATTGAAACTGTTGAGGGATCTCTTGATGAATAGTGATACAAGATTTCCCTTTGAGAAGTGATTCTCATGACTAGGATGGATGAGCTGATCATTTCTAAGTTGCATACCCCTTACTAAATTTCTCTCCATTTTATCTTTATCTAAAGGGGTTATCCACTCCCCTCTAATGTCATGCATGTAGAGTTACATCCTGAGATTATCCTCCAATTTTTTTTATATTAGTATGTGAGGACACCAATAATTTGATTATCCACCCACCTATTGGTGACCCTACCTTTCTATCTTATGATTATCACCATGCTTAGGCATAATCCTACCTGAGTGGTGGTTTAAATAGAATATTCTATCAATTTTTCAAAACATGTGCCTCACTATGCCTTTTTTAGAAAAAACATAGCTGATTCAAGATTTGAGTGAGTCTTTGAGGAAGCATTCACATCCTAGCGATGATCTACCCATTAGTGGGTAATAATTAATTAAGAAAGACAGTCCTTAAGAAGATGTATATTTTGATACAAACATATATGTGATTCCTATTTCACTTCTTTTTCATATCAATCGATTGTTCTCACTTTTTATGTACCTAGTCTATCTGTTACAGAGGATTAGTCACGACATAGTTTAATCTTGCTATAGATTCACTCTCTGTTCATTGAAACACCCTTGGAAACATTTCATGATCAAGAAGAACATATTCTCTAGCTCTTTCATGATATGGGGTGGGTGACTTTGACCGACATCCTTTATAGAAAATCATAAAAAACATCCTTATGTGGAAAGAGTTGGATACTAGTGAAAGGGGATTGCGCAATTTGAATGGGACTCTCATGGCTGAACTAATGAGGGAAGATTTAAATGAAATGGACAAGATCCATTGTATCATATCTAAGTAGAATACCCAAATATATTTCTTGACTACACAAATATATATACATGACGAGACCATAGCTCTCTCATTGTATGACCTTTCATCAGCATCGTCCTTGTTAGTGACTAATTAGAAATTATTTCATGAGCTGTCTACTCTCATTGAGACTGTTCTCCCTTAGGAAACCATAAATGAAGTGGGTAGTACAACACTTCAGTTCTCAATCGACGCTTCTCATCAGAATCGTTCCAACTTGATCAGCTTAGCTGATCAAATATTTTTCTTGTTTCATTTTTAGTATTTTTTATCATTGATTTATATATTCTATATATCTTAATATTACATGAATCACAAAAGGATAATTTGGGAAGAATTTATGTCCCAGTGGAAGGATGCTAAATATTTTGCTGAAGTCAGTGGATTTAGTGAGCATAACATGATTCTTGCTAAGGGCATATGGTTGGCCCCACCATATTTATTTTTTTTATTTTGTATTTCCTTATTTTTTTCTAAACATAATATATGGGAAGACTTAGTGGGTATGTACTTGAGTTTTTCTGAAGACACCCTCTTATGTGATTTCACCTTAAAAGGTTTTCCCCCTTTTTGGTCTTGAAAACTAAATCCTTTTTTAATTGTAGTTTAGTGTATTTTATCTCATACCTTTTATTTTTTTAGTTTATATTCTTTTATCTCAAACCTTCTATTTTAATTAGTTTAGGGTCTTTTATCATTGAAATTTTATAACTGTAGTTTAGGTCCTTTTAGCACAGACCTTCTATCGATGTATTTTATGGTCTTTTAGATAAAACCGTATATTTCTATGGTTTAGGGTATTTTATCTTGGAATTTATATCACTAGTAATTTACCATTTGAAAATTAATATTCTCTATTCCTTTTAACATCATGTGGTAAGGACATTTTTTGTGAAATTTATATTCATATGTTAAGGACATCTATTAAGCAGTTTAACATCATGCGGTGAGGACATTTTCCATGCAGTTTAATGTCATGTGGTGAGTAAATTATTGGTGAATATATAATATGGGTTAGACATTATATAAATGACCCAAAATAGAATAAGGTTTTGATGTTTTCCATGGTGTTTCTAGGGCTCAAGAGGATTAGATCTCCTTTCTTGTAAGGAGGAGATGCCTCTGATTTGTAGGTCTGAGACCTTATATGTTGATATCATGGTCAAGAATAGAGGATACATACTATTTTTCAAGGGATATGGATGGTTTATGGGGATATTATGGGTTTATTTTAAAAACATTTGACAATAATAGTCCACCCGGATAGTCGTAATATGGGTTGAGTAATCCATAAACCAAGAGTTCAAGTCATTGTATATGGGATGGGGAAGATGAACCAGGGATAATCCAAAATACCATGAGGTACTGAGTTTTTTCATTTTTATATAAAGGAAGTTGAGTATTGGAGTTCCTTTCCTTAAAAGATTATATGCCATTAGCTGGGGGGTCAAATTCCTTATGCATTTATAATAAGGTCAAGAAAATATGATATCCACTCTTTTTTAGGGGTCATGGAAGATTTATGAGGACTCAAACTTCTGGAAAATGATGTTAGGTATGAAGAAAATAATTATCCTGGAAGGGTTATGGAACCTTATGTATTTTTAATTTTTATGGGAAGACTTAGGTGTTACCCCCTTTGTTCTTAGATCACGTGGTGTGATCTATAAAAAGGTTTGGGAAGGAAGTGTTGAATTCTTTCTTTGAGAAAAGGTACAAAACATGGTGATATAATGTTGAGGATATTGAATCTGCTTGAATATTTTGATTGCAGGGATTCAAAATAATGATCCAATGTTCTCTGGTAATGAGTAGTGATATGGACAATCATATCAAGTATGACCTAAAAAACTCTATGGTGATGAGTAACATCATGGTAAATTTAGAGGTTATAAGGACTCAAAATACCTTTTTCAAGTTACGAAACATTTGGTTGATGACCATATTCATATTTGGAGGAGTCATTGGAATACGTGAATAGTCTAACAAAGGTTATGTTGAATCCAGGTATCATTTTCTAATTTCCATGTATGGTTGTGGAAATTTGTGGAACTGCAATATTGAATTGTGATTTTTGGAAGGAATAATAACCAAGATGGGTACAAGCACCCTAAAATTTGTTTCATTTCATAGTGAACACATTATCACAGAAAGAAAATGTGATGAATAATTGATTGGAATTTTTTCTAGACTCGTGGGGCCAGTGAGTAGGGTTATGATTTTTCTAGGGCCTCAAAGAGGGCCCTATAAGCTTTATGACTCATTTATTCACAGTATTACTTTTTCCTGAACTCTGGAGATGATGAGCTTAGTGAGTGATGACTTGAAATTTTCTCAGGGCACCCTTTAAATTTTTTCAACTTGAAAATATTTTTGTTTCTTTTTATACAATTTTTGGGTCTTTTGTTTTGGACCATAAAAGACTAAATTTTAAGGTCATATAGCTTTCTCCAAAGTGCTGGCAGTTTGAGTTCATGACACACGTTGTCCTAGTATAAGGGGAATGTTGCACAATATCCAAATTAGGATACCCAGGGTCAAGAGTATTCCAACATCCTTCTGAGTGAGATATTATTTTTTTAAAATAATGAATTAATATTCTCATGTTTTGAGTAATGATATGGGAAAATCATTTCAAGGATGGAACAGAACACCCTAAAGTGTTGAGTCCAACAACAGTGATCTCAGGATCACAAGGATCATAAACCCTTCATATAGGTCCAATATTTTTCTGGATGTTAAGTATAATCCCATATTCATCAATAGAAATGTCAAAAAGAGGGATCAATTTTCCTTTTCAAGGGCCATGAAAGGTATATTACAACCTGAGGTGCTCAAGAAATGAAGTGTGATTTATGGGTTGAGGGGCATAATAGATGATAGAAGCACCTCTTACTATAGTATACCGAGGTCATAATCTTATGATCCATTTATGAGTAACGATAATAGGTTATGGCCTACACATTTTGACCTCATTTAGTGGGGGATGTATTTGTTTTTCATCATTAATGTCATGAGACTATTACATTTTCCTAGCAGTTTAACATCATGTTGCGAGGATGCTTTCTTTTCCTTGTAGTTTAACATCATTTGTTAAAGATGTTAGTTTCATAGTTATAGCCAATACGTAGTTAGGGGTTAATTTATTTCATTGAATATTGTTGTTGGATATGAGATTGGAGATTCAGGAATCACTATGTATCCTATGATGATAGGAATCAAGATGAACATAGTTCTTAAGAAACCATGTAGTTTAACATCATGCAACAAGGATGTGGGTGCATCATCATGAAAATTTAATATTGTGGCAGGACCATAGACCTATTATCTAGGAGTCACTATGTATCCCATGATGACAGGATTCAATCTCCATGTAGTTCTTGAATGGAAAACTATATACGCTGGTCCAAACCATGCACAAAGGGGGAATTAATCTCATTGATTATTGTAGATGGAAATAGTATTGGAGATCTAGGGGTCACTATGTATCCTGTGATGGTATAAATCAAACAAAATAAAGTTCTTGAATGTGAAATTCTCTATGTAGGTCAGACTCATACATAGAGGGGGTATTTTTTCTATTGATTGATGTAACTGGACCAAGTAGTGGAGATCTGGGTGTCACTATATATCCCATGATAACAGGAATCAAACCATGTGATAGTTCTTGAGAAACCATGCAGTATAACATCTTGTGGAAATGATATGGGGTCCTCAGTGTGAAAAGGGAATATTGCAGCTAGAATTTAGACCTAAGATCTACATGTCATTTTGTATCTTGCAATGGAAGGAATCAAGTCACATGTAGTTATTAAATTTCTAACCCATACACAGAGGGGGAAATTATTTTTGGTGATTATTATATATGGATCCATGATTGGAGATCTGTGTGTCATAATGTATAAAATAATGATAGGAATTGGGTAACATGTAGTTCTTGAATGTAGGTACAGTATTAGACCAACACCAATGAAATTGGTCCTCTCAATCGAGGTCCATGGTAATTCATAGTTTTATGCCATGAAAGAAACATAAAAATTGTAGTTTAACGTCATGTGGTGTGGAATCATTATTTTCCTTTTAAGGTCATGTATTATGGATAATGATGACCCTATTATGAACTAATATGTCTCAGTCATGCAGGGAAGTCCTTACCAAAATTCATAAGCCCCCGTGAGCCATACTTGTTGTGAGAAACAAGGAATGGTAGAAGTTTCTTTCCTGAAATGATTGATATTAAAGACTTGAAAATTTTATATCATGTGGTTGTTGGTCTATGATATTGGATCTAGGAATCCCTAAGTATCTTATTTGATTGAGAATTAAGTTGTACTTATCTTTGGAAAACTCCGCCATTTAGTGTCATGTGAAATGAATTTTAGTCTTGTAGTTTAACGTTGTTCAGTGAAGAAAAGGGTTAATCAATGTGAAAGAAGGGTAATATTGAATTTGGTACGATGAATAAATGTCTAGGTGTCACTAAAAATCTATTGATGGCCGGAATCAAGCCACATGTAGTTCAGAAAAACCATGCAGTTTTGTGTCATGTGGTGAGGACATCAATCATATAGTATAACGTCTTGTGGTAGGGAAGAGGGTCACCTAATGTGGACGAAAAAGGTTCGATTATTGTCAATCATTGTTATGTCTTATGATCAGGTCGAATATATTGTGGTTGGGACAAGGATTAGAGATCCGAATATTTTTACATATCTTGTGGTGATATGAATCAACCCACGCATAGTTCTTACATGGTAATTTCATATGCGGATCTATCTCACACACAATGATAGGGGGAAATTCATATCTATTTTTCATTGAACTATCTCTTGTGTGAAGAATCTTTGGTAAGATAATTCTTACCATACATTTTAATGTCATGTGGTGAGGATTCCTCCCATGTAATTTAATGTCATGTGGTAAGGACATGTTTCATACAGTTTAATGTCATGTGGTCAGAACATGAGATGATGTGCAGTTTAACATCTTTCTATCAAGATCTTAGTCAATAAATTTAATGTATTTTAGTATGGATGAGGTCCATACAATTTAACTTCATGTGTTTGGGGCGTGGTCCATACAGTTTAACGTCATATGGTTAGGATGTGGTCTGTATAGTTTAACGTCATATGGTCAGGATTTGGTTCGTACAATTTAACATCATATGGTCAGGATGTGGTCCATATAGTTTAACATCATATGGTCAGGACATAAGAGGCTTTGATGGTGTCTATGAAAAGTATTTATTAAGAAAACATGCATTGGTTGGGGGTGTAAGTGAATATGCTCTATTGTGATAAGCCTTATGTATGATATAAGGCCCTTCCCATTTTTATCCAACTTTGGAAGTTTCTTTCTTGGTATCATTGGGATTTTGAAAACCAATACTAGTTCTCCATGAAAGAATTAATTGAGGTGAACCTTTTTATTGAAGGCATGTGTGATCTGATTTTGGTGAACTTTGAGATTTTACAATGTAAGCAACATGATCTCATCGAGTCACTAAAATTCATTCAAACTCTTTTGTGATTACTCATCATTTGAGAGTTTCCTATAGATGTCTATTTGATGTAAGGGAAACTTGACTTCTATGGGTAGCACGACCTCAATTTCGTACACCAATTAATATGGAGTTTCTTACATAGTAGTATGTATGGTGGTATGGTAGACCCATAAAGCATGAAGGATCTTTTTCGGTTAGTACTTCTTGTCCTTGTTCACCATCTTCTAGAGTATATTCTATAGTCTCATTAAAGTCCCATATTTATCCATTTTCCACTGCATGATAGTGGGGTGAATGATTGGACTTGATGTATAACTCCGTGTAAAAATTCATCAACTTTGTTGAACAGAAGTTAGTGTCGTTGTTCATTAGTATTGTGTGAGGGAATCCAAACCTAGGGATGATATTGGACATCATGAAGTTGATGATATTCTTCGCCTAGACTTCATTGATGGGCATATCCTCATTCCACTTGTAAAAGAGTTGGTAGCAGTAAATATATACTTAAACTACTTAGTTGTGGTTGAGGGGACACTACGAGAAAAATGGATATTTTCGAATGGCTATTTGCGACGGGTCAAGGGCATGTCGCAAATAACTCGTCGAAAGGGGTTGTTTGGGATGGGATCTTATTCCCATCACAAATAGTCAGCAGCAGTTTTTAGTATTTGCGATGGGATACTTTTCATGTCGCAAATACTTTGTCGGCATGTGGTATTTACGGCAGGGCCCGTCGCAAATACTATTTTAACAGCCCACTGTAATTAATGTGGGCATAGGTATTTGCAACGGGGCCTGTCGCAAGTAATTTAACCTATATATACCCACATATGTTTTTCCTCTCATTTCACTCTTTACTCAACTTCTCTCTTTATCTCTACAAAAAAAATTCTTTTAAATTTTTTCATAGTTTAAACTTTCAAATCAGAGCATTATTTGGGACTTTAATGCTCTGAAAGCTTCAGTTTCAAGGTATTTATCTATTTTTTTTATTAATTAGTCAATTTATTTTCTTTTAAATTATTTATAATTTTTGTTAATTAGATGTATATTAATAAAATTAGAGTTAGATATTTGTTTTTTAGTATTTATTTTTATTAATAGTTATATCCAAGTGTTAATTAGCAATAAATTGTAATAATTAGTGATAATTAGTGATAAATAGTAATAAATTATAATAAATAGTAATAAATAGTACTAAATATAAATAATTAGTAATAATTAGTAATAATTAGTAATAAATTTCAATAATTAGAAATAAATTGTAATAATTAGTAATAAATAGTTATAATTACTAATAAATTGTAATAATTTTTTTAAAAAATTGTAACAAATTGTAATAATTAGTAAAAATTAGTACTGAATTTTAATAATTAGTAATATTTTTTAATAAATAGAAATAAATTGTAATAAATTGTAATAATTAGTAATAAATAGTAATAAATTTTACTAATTAGTAATAAATTTTAATAATTAAAAACAAATTGTTATAATTAGTAATCATTTGTAAAAAACGTAATAAATTGTAATAAATAGTAGAAAAGAGAAATAAATAGAAATAAATTGAAATAAATTGAAATAATTAGTAATAATTAGTAATAATTGGTAATAAATAGTAATAATTAGTAATAAATACTAATGAATATTAATAAATTTTAATAAATTGAAATAAATAGTAATAATTGGTAATAATTGGTAATAAATAGTAATAAATAATAATAAATCGTAATAATTACTAATAATATGTAATAAATAGTAATAATTAGTAATAGTTAGTAATAATTAGTAATAATTAGTAATAATTAGTAATAATTAGTAGTAATTAGTAATAATTAGTAACAATTAGTAATAATTAGTAATAAATAGTAATAAATAGGAATAAATATGAATAAATGTGAATAAATATGAATAAATTGTAATAAATAGTAATAAATAGTAATAAATAGTAATAATTAGCAATAAATAGTAGTAAATAGTACTAAATAGTAATAATTGGTAATAAATTCTAATAAATAGTAAAAATAGTAATAAAAAGTAATAAAAAAGTAATTATTTATAATAATTAGCAATAAATAGTAATAATTAGTAATAAATAGTAATAATTAGTAGTAAATAGTAATAAATAGTAATAAATAGTAATAAATAGTACTAAATAGTACTAAATAGTAATAAATAGGAATAAATATGAATAAATATGAATAAATAGGATTAATGAGGAATAAATTGGAATAATTAGGAATAATTAGGAATAAATAGAAATAAATCAAAATAATTGGGAATAATTTGGGATAATTATGTATAATTGGGAAGAATTTGGAAAAATTATGAAAAATTAGGAAAAATTAGGAAAAATTAGGAATAAATACGAATAAATAAGAATAAATAGAAATAAATAGGAATAGTTAGGAATAGTTAGGAATAATTAAGAATAATTAGGAATAATTAGGAATAATTAAGAATAATTAGTAACAAATCTTAATAAATTCGAGTACATTGATAAACTCGCACAATTTCTAGCAGATTGGCGGTAATCATTTTGATCGACTCCTCTGCTACTCACAACATTTTTCCACTGAAATCAATGTGAAAAATATTCTTGTACATACATCGGAGAAGATTTTTGATAGTGATTTAATTTGGATAATGGTTCATGGAGGTGAGCCGTTGGAAAAAAAGATGCTCTTTTTTCTGACGACTCATCCCCTTACAACTTTATGCGACTTAAATCACTATGAATAGTCTACTCAGACTTATAAATATTCATTTTCATATGCATGAGAGCATGGATAGCAGCGCGGTGAGGCCTCCCTACTCTCCATCCTCATGCATACGAAAATGGATATTCATACGTCGGAACAGACTTTTCATAGTTCTTTTTGTCACAGAAATTTGCAAGGGGATGAGTCGTCGGACAAAAGTGATGATGTCAATCCGTTGGAAATTATGTCGTCGGTAATTAACAATAATTAGTACCAAATACCTGAAATTAATAATAATTAGTGTAAATTAGTATAAATACTTATCAATGAGTATATATTAGTATAAAATATTAAAAAAATAGTATAAATAACTATAAAATAATAGAAATTATTATAAATTTATAGAAAAGAGAATTTAATTGTCTCCCCTTTTTTGGATAGTGTTTATCTAATATCTAATTATAAAAAATTACTAATTCTTTCATATATTTTAGAACAATATAGATCAAGGAAGTCAAAATAATCATTATTATATGGTCGTGCTTGGATAACTCAACGTAGGAATCCAAACAGTTCTGTTTTAAATCCTCTATATATTGAGGGTGTTCAATATTTCTTATAATTTGCATCATAGAAACCAAAATTTATTTCAGAAGGAAAAATTTAGTGTCTTTGTAAAAAATGTTCTCTAGGGAAGTATGACACATTTTACAATGTCGTAATTCATTAATTGCATTCTATTTTTCAACCAGATTATATTTCTTGGCACCAACATGGTGAAGGTAGTTCCACAGAATATATTAATAATTTGGTTCCAAATCCAGTATAGTTTCAAAATTTAGTACATGATGTGGCAGGTCCATCTGTTCAACAAACATAAACTCGGTATGATATTGATTTAACTCTAGATTTAGAACCATATCATTTATATGAGTTGTTAAATTCTATTGAGGTTGATTTATATCCTAGTATCAAGATAAAAAAGTTTGAAAAAGTTTCTAAATTTATGGCCATTAAATTAGATAATGGAATGTCAAATATTTGTCTTGATCAGATATTCTCTTTGTTAAAAACACTGCTACATGAAAGAAATGTTTTTCCTTCAAATTTATATGAGATAAAGAGGATAGTTCATAATCTGGGACTTGGTTATTAGAAGATTCATGAATGTCCAATTGAATGCATCTTATATTATGGTGAAAAGGATTTTTTGGATAGTTTTCCTACATGTGGAAAATCAATGTATAAAGAAGCTCAATAAAATATGTTTGGATTTTTTCCAGTAAAAAATTGAGACATTTTCTACTCACACCCAGATTGGAGAGTTTATTTATGTCTCAAAACACAGCATCATTGATGTCATAGAACAAAACCGACATTTCAACCAATAAAATCATAAATAATACCTATGATGGTGATTCATGGAAACATTTTGACCATGTTCATATGTCATTTGCTTTAGAATCGTGAAACATGTGATTGGGTATTTCTATTGATGGTTTCTGTCTGTTTAGTTCTTACGGTAGTCAGTATTCTTGTTGGCTTGTCTTTATAACTCCGTATAATTTTCCTCCATGAATGTTGATGAAGGATTCATATATCTTTTTGACCTTATTAGTTCCAGGCAATCCAAAATATAATATCAATGTTTATTTCAATCCGTTGATTGATGAGCTAAATTCACTATGGAGTAATGGTGTCATTACATATGATGTTGCTGTGAACCAAAACTTCCTAATGAAAGCTACGTTGATGTGGAGAATTAGTGACTTCCTAGTATATGGAATGTTATCTAGATAGATTACTCGTGGTAAAAAATCATGTTCGTACTGTATGAGAGACTGTAAAGACTTTATGCTCGTAAATGGTAAAAAAACCTTATTTTTTAGACTATCATCACAGATTTATTCCTTCTGATCATCCATTTTGAAGAAAAAAACATCATTTCAGAAAAAGAATAGTTGAAAAATATGGGTCTCCCACAATGATATCAGGTATATAATTAAAATAAATTGTCTCTTCATTACCTCCTAATACATTTGGACTAATAATAAACCAATATAAAATTGAAGGGTTTAGAAAAGAGAAAATTTGGATAAAACGAATCATTTTTTGTGATTTTATATATTGGTCTGATTTCTTGGTTTATCACATGTTTTATGTAATGCATATTGAGAAGAACTGTTTTGATAATTTATTTCATACAGTTTTGGATACATCGAGTAAGACTAAAGATAATGTGAAGTCACGATTATATCTTTCCCAAGTGACCAGAACATGAAATGTTTAAAAATGTCAGATCACAGAAGTTAATGAAACCAAAATTAGCATATACACTATCAAAATAGAGTCTTTTATTATTTTTTCAATAGACTAATGATTTAAGACTTCTAGATGGTTATGCTTCCAATTTCTGTAGATGTGTCAAAAATGGTCATATTACCTAATTGAAAAGTTGTTATTGTCATGTTTTAATGGATATAATTCTACCAATTAGATTAATAGGTTAGGTAAATCCAATATTTTGTGATATGCTAACAGAAATATCATACATTTTAAAGTCATTTTTGCATCGACAACAGACTACGATGTCGTAAGAAAACTACACGAAGATATCATTTTAATTTTATGTAAACTGGATAAAATATTTTTTTTAGTTTTGTTTGATACAATGGAACATTTGATATAACATTTATTACATGAAAAAAATATGGAGGTCTGGTGCAGCTCCGATGGATGTACCCATTTGAGAGGTGTATGCATAAATTGAAAAAAAAATTATGTAATAAAGTATCAGTTCAAGCATGAATTACAGAATATTATTTACAAGAGGAAATTACTTTTTTCTACACTCATTACTTTCAATCTAAATATCCCTCAAAACACAACTTCATGAGTAGTAACGAGGGAAATGTTGACAATGAAATGATAAATCAATTATTAGTTTTCAATCAGCCCAATCATGGCTTCAGAAAAGTTTATGAATAATGGATTTCAGATGAGGAACATCACAGGGATCATATATGTATTCTGATGAACTGTGAAGAAATGAAACTATTCATATTGTGAGTGCTCCCATCACTTATTTTATGATTTTTATAATAGTTCATTATAAATATTTTATTTTTTGATTATATGATAATCATATCAAGAAATAGTTTCCAAAAATTATAGCAGATGCTATTGAAGAACATCATCAAAAAAAATATTTCTGGTTTAAAATATTGGTAATGTAAATTATATTTTATTTCACATAAAAATCGATTAAATACTTTTTATTGTGATAATTGTTTTAAAACTTTTAAGGTTTCTCAACATGGTGATAAATTTGATAATTTATTGTCTGTATTATGTAACCCGCCATCCAAAATGGTAAAATATTATAATGAATATGTGGTGAATGGTTATTTATTTCATACATGTGCATGTGGGGAATAAAAAAACAATTAATAATGGTGTTTTCTTGAGAGAATATCATCATAGAGAAACTAAAGTTAAATTTTATGGCATGCTGGAAGAAATAATTTAAGTGTTTTATTTGGGACAATATTACATAATGATGATTAAATGTCAGTGGTTAGATACTAAGAGAGGCTTATATGTTCATCTAATCCATGGAATCATTGATATTAAATATAAAAGTATTCTTACAGTAAATGAACAATTTTTATGGGTTCCTCAGGAACATCAGATTTATAATGAAAATTAATGTGATACTTAAAGGGAGTTGGGTGATTGGTGGATCATAATAAAAATTAAATCTCAATAGAATCAATTTACTGAAAGTGAATGTGGTTCTACTAAAGTGAAAGGAATTGAAATTTTTCAAAAGACTGCTCTGAATCCATCTTTTACATGAAGAGATGTGAATATCATTGATGAAACCCCACAGTTATGGGCTGCTAGTGACAACGATGTTAATGATGTTATAAATGAATTTGAAATTACAAGATATGATAAATCTGAAATTAATATGGAAATTGATGATGCTGAAGAAGAAGATGAAGACATTGACATCAATAGCTATGAAGATGAGGATGAAGAGGAACATTGACACAATTAAATGATGATTATAATAATATATAATATATATGTATATATAATAGTTATTTTCAATTGTTTTCTAAAAACAATGATTTTGTGTTTCATATGGATGATGGTCTGTTTCATATGTTGTAGGAGGGTGATCTACCATTGGATGGACAAGAGGTCGAATCATCCAACCCTCAGAATGTTTCCAGTTCAGGGGGCACCTGGAGGGGGCTTGGTCTTGCCCAACTGATGATTCCCAAATCTATACCTAAGTGACTTCCACATCTTTGGTTCGATCCAATCATGTAAAGGTATGTTTACCTATGAATTATAGTTATTTTTCATTAATTTATTCATACTCTAATTGTTTGCTTAATTATTCTTTTTTTCACAACATTTTGCATATAACAGTTGAATAGTGGAGCACTATATTGCCCAATTATTTTTCTGATGCATGGCTGTCATGGGATCAGATTCCAATCGATGTTCAGTAGTTCATGCTCAAACATTGGTTGGTATGTAAATAAATAATATATCTTCTGAAATTATTTTAATTAATAACATTATATAATAAATTATTTTTAGGTTTTACGGTATCCCACTGAGGAGAGCATGTGTGAGCCTATTTGGAAGGCATGACAGGGAGTTATGTGTATGTGTTGCACTCAGTTTTTGCACAATTTGAAAATGAAAGAAATGGATAAAGTAGGAGTGTATGAGTTTGATGAGACATGTCGCGTCCACCGACCTGATTATATTTCATCTCAGGTTTGGGATGGATTATGTACACACTCATTGAGTAGCTGGTTTTAGAGTAGATCATCAATAGGTTAGTAAAATTGGGGGAGACATAAGGTGACACATCGAGCTGGTAGTCATACGTTCAGTACATATAGGGAGCATATGGTGAGTACATTTTTTTAAATATTATATTTAACTTTAAATGTAATAATTTTATTTTATATTCATATTGGCAGTCACAAAACCCAATATTATAGAGTACGACATTTATTGGATGATGTACGATCCAGCCACTGGGGAGATTAGAGGTTCTCACCAGCATCATATTGTGGTCAATATTAGTTTTTTTATTAATAAATTTAAATACAAATAATATTTTAACTATTTTAAATTTAAATTTAAATTTAAGATGTCATATAAGGCTGCGTTGTCTCATACATATGTTTAGAGTCAGCCTGAGATCGATGGATAGACCAGTTCCCCCTGATTTGATGAGGCAACATAGATGCAGGTGACCCGGTATGGCTTCGATAAAGGCCGAGTTGTTGGCATCGACTCTCAAGTGACCCCTGGGGGTTTTATGGCACCTCTGTGATGTTAGTGTCCAACTTAAGAGGTAATCGTGGAGAGTCATCATCTTATCATGCATAGTATCTGGAGCAGCTACGAGCTCAGAGATAGCTTATAGAGTCTATGCGTAGGGAACATGAGGAGATGCATCAGTGACAACAGCATCATCAGGAATATTTCTTCTGATAGTAGCAGTAGATGCAGGATGAGATGTGTCGATGGAAGCATGACCATGATTAGGAGTATATGAAGTACATGCGATGTCTGACTTGCAGTTTAGGGATGGAGTTTCATCCACCATCTCCTTTGACTCCTCCAAATGACCCCCTTGATTACTGATGTATATTTATATTATGATGAAACATTTGAATGTATTTTTTTGTAATATTAACCATTTAAATTTTGATGTAGTGTGTGTTTTATATTGTCCTAAAAATTACCGCTTTTTATTATTAATTTATTTTTTTATCATATTTATTATTTTATTAAATAATATGTTTTTGTGAATACTTGGATTTTTTTTATATTACTAATATTATTATTTTATTAATATTAATATCATTATAATTATAATTATATTAATTAATTATTTTATAATTAATTTTATTTTATGAATATAAATATTATTTGTAATGCTCTGACCCAAAATCCCAGATTCGGTGCATTATTATGTATTATTGGCATGATCAAAAAAGATCAAGTCTCGATAGACTTATCAGTTTAGTAGCCTTGGAAGTACTATATACATTCATAAGGTTTATATTACATCATAAAATGGAAAACTACAACAACATTCTTTCCATATACAACACTAAGATCTTATAGACTATCCCTACAGGTCAGTCATAATATACATCTTCCCATCTTGGGAAAAATAAAACATAGAAAGGGGTGAGCTCAGATGCTCAGTAAGGATAACAATATGCGGAAACTTTCATAAATAAGCATAAAAATTTAAGGCAATATATAAAACTAAAACAAATGCATTTTTAACATAAAATTCATCATAATATGGAAAATATAAATCAAGATAATGCAATTTAATTACTCACATAGATATTCACTAGTTGAATAATCACATGAAATATAAATAGTCACTTTCAAAATGATAGAATGCATAATGCCAGACTTCATAACCACATAGTCAAGGCCTTGTGCCAAGACTACAAATAAGATTTTGTCAAGTCCGTGAACCAAGACACTAGTTTGTATCATGAGACCTACTAATGCATCAAGGAGCTATAGCGGGCTCCACCCGTCACTTACTATGTCTAATGCATTCCTCATATGAAAAGTTTTAAACATAACATAAACATCAGTATTAAAACTAGCATAAGAAATGTCAATACCTTATCCATAAACCATGAATGGTAGAAAAATAACACATCCACAGTAAAACATATCACAAAACCTTCAATAAAAAATGGAATATCAACATAAATCAACATCGAACAAGATTAAAACCCACTAAAGGATGTTGATATAGATGAAATCAAAACTGTTTGAGAGAAATATCTCATTCTTTTTTTAAATAATTTAAAGTTACATAATTATAAAAGAAAATATTTATTTTGAAAATATTCTTATAATCGTTTAAGGGAAGCTTTGACGATGTTATAACATCAGAATATAATAGCACCACCATTTAAGTTAAAAAAACATTCTTACCTTAATTTTGTTGAAAAGGTCATAAGGTACATTTTTTAAAAAGGATGGAAAGATTCCTTTCAAAAAAAATTATAAAAAGTCAAACAAGAGTGTAAATGAATTTAACCCATAGTTGAGTAAATAGTAAAAATGTTTTGTAATACATTTTTAAGAAACATGTATGTGGATGATAAAGAGGCCCCAGTAGATACTTACGTAAAAACAACCTCGAATAATAAAGAGATTGTAAAATTAACCCTTACCTTGTACTTTTCCTTGGTCGATGGTAGGTTAACCTCCTATATAATAGTGAAATAGTTGTTATTAAATTATAAAAGAATCATATAAATTAATATGATATCATATATTATCTTTTAATATTTCTTTGTTAATAATATTTTAGTATTATCGTCGTTTCGGGTGTTAACTAATTCATTTCCCTTTATATTATTTGTTATGTAAGAAATGTTTGGTATAGATAGGATGTATATTATTCATATTCAGAATGATATAAAGTCTTTAAACATTATTTTTAATCATCTAATGAAAATTATTCTTGAATGGATATGATGGGGAATGAATCTCATCTTGTTTATGGAGACGGTAATCCGTACATACGCACGAGTGACAATATCATTCCTTTGATATTAAAATCATACATAATTGTATGTTATATAATATATACAGAATAATTATCTTTTTATATTTATTATTTACATCATTTATATATCATTATTATACCCATCTAAATAATAATGTATTGAATAACAACTACACCATGACGTAGAGACGGTAAGCCATACGTACGCACATATGATGACATGTCATTCAAAGGATGGATAGAATTATGAAAATGGTTGTAACATATTTTTAATAACATCAAAGTATATAAAATATACTGGAGTTATTATTTTATAATTGAAACAACAAGGAATGAAGAAGTGGAAGAAGAAAAAACATGAAAGAGGTGGTGAGATATTTACCTCTTCTTCGGGTTATTCCTTTTGATTGGATCAAAAGGGCTCCTTAGGTTGGATTTCTGACTAAAGGAGGGCCTCTAGGATAAAGTGATGATAGTGGAGAGGATATTTGGGTAGGGGTGGCCGATTTAAATAGCTTTGAAGGTGTGAAATTGAGATAAGGGGAAGTACCCTTTTATAAGAGGGGTGAGGGGCACCTTAGGAAAAGATTGATATATTCTATTATAATAAAATCTTGTTGGGTCTCTAATGGATAAAAATGAATTATTTAAATGCTAAGGTGGGGGTGGCTCTAAAAACACTCAACCAATGTGCTTTAGATAGGTTTGGTTCACTATATTGACCTTATCTTTTAGATTTAACTCTTAGTTAAATAGTTTGACATTTACCATGTCTCTTTGTATTTTTATATTATTTGGTTAATAAACATACTATAAACTTCCAAGAAAACCCCAAGTGGTTCATTAATTACATATTTAATAGTATTTAATACCTTTGGCCGACACCTTATATTTTTAGGAATAAAATACCAATTAATAATATTATATTTGTTTTAAGAACTCTTTTGTGTCAATTTTGACACTATTTGGTATTTTGTTTTTGCTAAATTTATAACAGCATTATTACTTCAAAAAAAATTCATTTAATAAACCCTAAAATCTAATATAAACCTATAAAATTACTGTAATTCATAAAAATTATCAAATTACATTTATTTGGGTATTTATAATATCAATTATTATAATATTTCATTAATATGTTAATTACTCCATCATCATTATGTCATAAATAAATTAAATTATTTAATGTCTAAATATTATAAATAAAATACCATAATGTAGGAAATCTATTTATATTTATAATGAATAATTATAGTCGAATTTATCTTATGTATAACGCTACATTAAAAATGGTTTGGTTATTAAACTTTGATTTTAACACTTTTAACTCTTCTTTAAATTAAATAATAATAAATGTCCTAATCTAATCCAAGTGGACCTAAAGGATCATATTTTATTCCTAAGGTTGTTTTTATTCGAATTACACTTATCCAATAGAATTAGTACATGTTTTAGGGTAATAAAAATATCATTTTTATCCTTAATTATACTATTTACTTTTAACGGTGGTAATTAAAAGTGAAAAGTTACTATTCACCAAAAATTATTTCCATCTTATTGAACCAAATTTTATATACTAATATCAATTGTGTCTCTCATATTTTTGAAATTAATCTCACAGAAATTGTAAAATTAAGTTTTATACAAATTGGTAAATGCTCCTAGGAGGTGGGTAAAAGACGGTAAAAAGTTCAATAAACTTTTTATATATCTAAAATTATTATAAACTGACTCCAATGAATTAAATTGAACTTATATAGGTATTTTGTATCTATTTTTACCTAAAATAAATTGAAATAGAATAAATATTTATTTAAATAAAAATTTAGTTTTAAACAATAACTCTGTGTTTTCCACTATTCATCAAAAATTGAACGCTTTTATAAAAATACCAAAAATTCACCCTAAGTTAATTTCAATATTCCCAATCCAAAAATAAAGTACATTTTTAAAAATAAAATTTTAAAAATTTTAAAAATTGGGTATTACTATTCATAACCACTAGTTTGATTGGTCGCGGTGTATTAGAATCTCAAATTTGCGTACAACACAAGCCATTGTATTATTCAAAGGGAAACATATCGTGGAAGCTTGGGGCGTTACATTCTCCCCTCCTTCAAATAACTTCATTGTCAAAATTTCTAGAATATTACTACATAAAAAGACTCGCGTGGTTCTTCATTATAAGTTCCTTGGGTTCCCATGTTGCCTCTTCCATCTTATGGTTTCTTTATAGAACTTTTACCAGACGAGTTTTCTGGTTTCTAAGCAGTTGTTATCTTGTATCAATAACCTTGAAAGGCTCTTCGCAATAAGACAGATCGGGTTATAGTTCTAATTCCTCATAGGTGAGTACATGTGTTGGGTCAAGCATGTATTTTCTCAAAAGTGATACATGGAACACAACGTGAACTTTGGAGAGACTTGGCGGCATTTCCAAATGGTAAGCTACAACCCAAATTCGTTCTAGAATTTGGAAAGGTCTAATGTACCTGGGAATTAATTTACCCTTCTTACTGAATTGTATAACTCCCTTCCATAAAGATACCTTCAAGAAAACATGATCTCCTACATGAAATTACAAATCCTTCCTTCGGTTATCGGCATAGGTCTTCTGCCTACTTTGAGCTGCTTTGATGTGGGTTTGGATTACCTTCACCTTTTCCATCATTTCCACCACAAGTTCTGGGCCTACGAGTTTTATTTCCGTATAACACTTCTTATGGTTCCATCTAAATACTTGAATGGAAGCTATTGTTATAGGAAAATACTACCATAGGTAAATATTGATCCCACATACCTTGAAAGTCAAGTGATCATGATGTCAACATGTCTTCTAAGGTTTGAATAGTTCTTTCTTATTGTCCGTCAGTTTGGGGGTGGTAGGCAGTGCTCAAACGAAGTTCAGTATCTAGGTATTTCTGAATACTTTTCTAGAATCTTGATGTACAACGTGGATCACAATCAGAAACAATTGATAGGGGAACTCCATGTAGTCTTACAACTTCATTAATATATAGTCTTGCTAAACGTTCAAGTGGTAAATCTTCTCTTATAACAAGAAAATGTGCCGACTTGGTAAGACGATCAATAATGACCCATATTTCATCATTCTTTCTAGGTGTCTCTGGTAGCTCCATGACAAATTCCATTATAATATTATCCCATTTCCACTTAGGTATGGGAAGAGGTTTCATGACTCCTCCAGGCTGTTTCCTACCAGTATTTACTTGTTGAAAAACCATACATCTTGACACAAAATCCGAAATCTCCCTATTCATGTTGTCCCACCAAAAATGTTCCTTCAAATCTCTATACATCTCAGTTCTACTTGGGTGTATAGAGAAATTGGAAATATGAGCATCATCCAAAAATTCCCTTTTTAGATCGGGTATATCAGGAACACAAAGTCTCTTCCCAAATTTCAAAATTTCATCTTCATACCCAAAGTCACTCAATCTCCCATCATTCACAACTTTAATCATCTTTTAAAACTCTTCATCATCGGTCTGAGAACCCTTTATCCTTTCTAGTAAAGATGGTTTGACATCCATATGAAAATCAATTTAAGTTTCACCTTCTATGGTTATCCCCATGTCCAACATTACTAGATCCTTGTATATAGGATCCTTTTCAACTCTCATCTTATTTAGAACTCCATGATCCTTTCTGATCAATTCATCTGCCACCTTATTTTCCTTCCCCTAGTGGTAGTGTATTTTGAAATCATAATCCTTGAGTAGTTCAAGTCATCTCCTTTTCCTCATGTTGAGATCTTTCTGTGAGAAAATATACTTCAAACTCTGGTGATCGGTATATATCTCACATTTTCTCTATAGAGATAATGTCTCCATATCTTCAAAGCAAATATTATAGCTACTAACTCAAGATCATGAGTAGGATATTTTTGATCATGAATTTTTTGTTATCGTGATGCATATGAAATAACCCTATCATTCTGCATAAGGGCACAGCCAAGTCCTTTCTTTGATGTATCACTATAAATAACAAACCCATCATTCCCCAATGGTAGAGTCAAGATAAGATCATTAACTAATATTATCTTCAATTCTTCAAAAAATTATTCAAACTCTTTTTTCCAAACAAATTTAACCCATTTACGTGTGATCTTCATTAATGGGTTAGCCGATTGGGAAAAATTATGAACAAAACTCCGATAATAACCTACTAAACCAATAAAACTGCGTACCTCGGTTATACTCGTTGGTGCTGGCCATTCTTGGATTGCCTTGGTCTTAGAAGGATCAACAGATATTCCATCCTTAGAGACAATATGGCCAAGAAAAGAAATCTTCTAAAGCCAGAATTCACACTTGCTAAACTTACCATATAATTTATGTCTTCTAAGAGTCTTTAGAATAATGATCTAGTGATTTTCATGATCTTCATAGCTTTTATAGTATACCAACATATCATAAATAAATACCTCTACAAAGTCATCAAGATATTCCTTGAAAACTCTATTCATTAGATCCATGAATACAGAGGGTGCATTAGTCAATCCAAAATGCATTAATGTAAACTCGTAATGATCGTACCTGGTTCAATATGCTGTTTTCAGAATGTCTTTCTTCTTCATACACAACTGATGATATCCAGATCGAAGGTCAATCTTTGAAAGGTATTGAGCTCCATGAAGTTGGTCGAATAAATCATTAATGTGGGGTAGGGAATACTTGTTCTTTATTGTTCTAGCATTGATATCCCTGTAGTCAATGCACATCCTCATAGATCCATCATTCTTCTTAACAAAAAGAACAGGGGCTCCCCATGGAGAAACACTAGGGTGAATAAATCCCTTATTACTCAATTCCTCTGGTTGTTTCTTTAGTTACACTAATTCCACAGTGGCCATTATATAAGGGGTCTTTGATATGGGCCCTGAAGTAAGAATTAAGTCAATGGAAAACTCAATTTCTCATTCTAGAGGATGTCCAGGTAAATATTCTGGAAACACATCAACATATTCTTTCACAATAGGTACATTCTCTATTTGAAAATTCTTTTCCTCACCCATATTTATTTCATTCTATTACCTCCAAATAATTGAATTTAGTTGAGCTACCAGGGGTGGACCTAGATTAGAATTAGGTTTTGACAGTTCTGCTCTAAAGATAAGGTACTCCTTATCATCATCGAGAATTGTAACCCTCTTCTTCTTACAATAAATTTTCACATCATGGTATGAAAGCCAATACATACCAAGGATTATATCAAATTCAATCATGGGCATGATGATGAGATCAACAGATAAAAAAAATTATATGCCCTAATGGGAACTGATTCACAAAAATTTGTTGCAATGATATTTCCCTTGGGTGTTTTGATTGATAACTCCCTTGTTAAGTCAAAATGAAAATATCTAATATTCTTCGCAAACTAGGAATATATGAAATAATTCTATGATCCAGAATCAAATAATGCATTGGATAAACTTGAGGAAACCATTAAATTACCTGCCACTACGTTGTTCGGAGCTTCAACCTTAGTAGTAGTTATCGCATAAGATTAGCCTTGATCCCATGGCCTTTTCCGAGGTAAGTTTCCCTGATGCTTAGGACATTCATTTACATAATTCCCCTTTTCTCTACAATTGTATCATTCAACATTGTTGGCCTCTTTCTTCCCTTTGCAATCACAAGCTTGGTAGCCTTTTTCACCACACTTGTAAGAGACTCACATCCCCTTTAGACAAGTACCAGGGTGTTTCCTCCCACATTTACTGGAGGATGGATATTCAACTTTTCCCTTATTCCCCTTATTTAAAATTCCATAGTGTTCATCAGATCTCTTCTTCTATTTCTTTACATTAAAGTCATAAGACTTAGAGAATTATTTTTTTATCTTGATATCACATGAGATAATATCTTCGTACGACGAGAAGGATTGTGATACTAATGCTCGACAGAGAAATGGTTTTAACCCGTCAATGAAATGACCAATCTTACTCATTTGGTTACATATATAATCTACTGCATGCCTTGATAACCTTGTAAAGTTAGCCTTATACTTTGTGACATTCTCATCCTCTTTTTTCCTCAGACACAGAAATTTCCTTTCTATATCCGCTCGATGGTCACAAGGAAATTATTTTTGTAAAAAAGCTCTTTAAAATCCCTCCATTTTATATTTGATACTGCATCATCTTCCTTTGTGTTTTGAATTAATGACCACCATTGATTCGCATCTACCATGAGGCGATAAACTTCCATGACAACTTTTTTCCTTTCTCTACTCCCCAAAGCATGAAATATTTTCTCTAAGGAACTTATCCATTGTTTAGATACTAATGTATTTGTACCCCCATTGAATGTTGGTGGTTGTTTCCTCATGAAGCGATCTAATAGTGATTCTCCACACTGCAGATCAGGGTTATCCTTACGGGTAATGTTATTTTTCATAACCTGAGTGAGTTGTCCTAGTATAGTGAAAAGCTGATCAGCACCAACAAAATAGAAATCCCTAGAAGGAGTGTGTGCATTGATATGGTTTCCATTCCTTCCACTAGGATCCATTTCTAAATAATGGAATACACTAGATTAGTTTATGAATCGTAATACATAATTCCAAACTTATAACATACTTAACATAGAATAAAAAGTTCATGGATATAATCCATAATCATAAAAAATGTTTTCTTTGAGGAGGTATATACTCATAAATAATACATAATGTTTTGTAAAGAGAATGTGGATTATCCTAATCATATCCCCTGGGAGTGTCGTAAACAAGAGTGCAGCAAGGCCCTTTGTTGTGCACCAGTTCTCGTTCGAGTATAGATCAAAGTGGTGTTTTCAGGTTTTGCCTCTAGGTACATCTGTGCCAGAGCTGCCTTTACTTGATCGTATCCAGACTGGGATATATTTCTTGGAAAACTCACAAACTCTCTACAGTACCAAAATTCTAGGAAGTTCTTCTGTACTAATCCTAAAAGTCTATCTTAGGATAATGTTCTCTAATCAGAGTTTTTCTAATTCTGGTTTCCAAGGTTTGTACAAAACATCCTATGATACAAACCGTAACGCCCTGACCCTAAAATCCTAGAGTCAGTGCATTATTACATATCATTGGCATGATCACAAAAGATCACGTCTCAAATGATCGATTAGTTTATTAGCCTTGGAAGTTGTAGATACATTCATAAGGTTTAAATTACATCATAAAATGGAAAATTACAACAACATTGTTTCCATAAAAAACACGGAGATCCCATAGACTATCCCTGAAGGTCATTCATAATATACTTCTTCGCATCCTGGGAAAAATAAAACGTAAAAAGGGGTGATCTCATATGCTCAGTAAGGATAACAATATAGCAGAATCCTTCATAAATAAGCATAAACATTTAAGGCAATGTGTAAAACTAAAACAAAAGACTTTTCAACATAAAATTAATCATAATATGGAAAATATAAATCAAAATAATTCCATTTAATTACTCACATGGATATTCTACTAGTCGAATAATAACATGAAATATCAATAGCCACTTTCATAATGATAGAATGCATAATGCCAAACCTCATAACCACGTAGTCAGGGCCTTGTTCCAAGACTACAAATAATATTTTCTCAAGGCCTTGTGACAAGACACTAGTTTGTCTCATGAGACCTACCGATGTATCGAGGAGCTACAGCGGGCTCCACCCATCACATACTAAGTTCAATGCATTCCTCATATGAAAATATTTAAACATAACATAAACATTCGTATTAAAACTAGCATAAAAATGTCAATAATTTATCCATAAACCATGAATGGTAGAAAAATTACACATCCACAGTAAAACATATCACAAAACCTTCAATAAAAAATGGAATATCATAATAAATCAACTTCTAACAAGATTAAAATCCATTAAAGGATGTTGACATAGATGAAATCAAAATTGTTCGAGAGAAATATCTCATTCTTTTTTTAAAATAATTTAAAGTTACATAATTATAAAATAAAACATTTATTTTTAAAATATTCTTATAATATTTTAATGGAAGATTTGATGATGTTATAATGGCAGAATATAGCAGCACCGCCGTATAAGTTAAAAAAACATTCTTATCTTAATTTTGTCGAAAAGGTCATAAGGTACCTTGTTTGAAAAACGACGAAAAGATTCCTTTAAAACCATTTTATAAACATTCAAACAAGGGTATAAATTACTTTAACCCATAGTCTAGTAAATAGTAAAAATGTTTTGGAATACATTTTTTAGAAACATGGATGTGGATGATAAATAGGTCCTAGTAGATACTTACGTAAAAACAACCTCGAATAATAAAAAAGATTCTGAAATTAACCCATACCTTGTACTTTTCCTTGGTCGAGGGTAATTTAACCACTTGTATAATGGTGAAATAATTGATATTAAATTATAAAAGAATCATATATATTAATATGATATCATATATGATCTTTTAATATTGCTTTGTTAATAATATTTTAGTATTATCGTCGTTTTGGGTGTTAACTGATTCATTTCCCATTATATGATTTGTTATGTAAGTAATGTTTGTTATGGATAGGATGTATCTTATTCATATTCATAATGATATTAAGTCTTTAAAATTTAATTTTAATCATATAATGAAAATTAGTCTTGAATGGATACGATGGGGAATGAATCTCATCGTGTTCATAGAGACGGTAATCTGTACGTACGCACGAGCGAAAATATCATTATTTTGATATTAAAATCGTATATAATTGGATGGTATATCATATATAAAGAATCATTATAATGTTATATTTATTATTTACATCATTTATACGTCATTATTGTACCCATCCAAATTATAATGTATTGAATAACAATTACACCACGACGTGGAGACGGTAAGTCGTACGTACGCACGTATGGTGACATGTAATTAAAAGGATGAATAGAATAATGAATATGGTTGTACCATATTTATAATAAAATCATAGTATATAAAAGATACTGGATTTATTATTTTATAATGGAAACAACAAGGAAATAAGAAGTGGAAGAAGAAAAAACATGAAATAGGTGATGAGATATTTACCTCTTCTTCGGGTTCTTCCTTTTGATTTGATCAAAAAGGGCTCTTTATGTTGGCTTTCTGACTAAAGTTATTCATATAGGATGAAGGTAGGATAGTGGAGAGGATATTTGGGTAGGGTTTGGACGAGACAAATGGCTTTGAAGGTGTGAATTTGAGAGAAGGGGAGGTGCTCTTTTATAAGAGGGGTTAGGGGAACCTTAGGAAAAGATTGAAATATTATTTTATAATAAAATAATGTCTGGTTTATAATGGCTCCAAAATAAATTTTTTAGAAACTAAGGTATGTATGGGTCAAAAAACACTCAACCAATATGTTTTATACAGGTTTGGGTCACTATATTAACCTTATCTTTTAGATTTAACTCTTAGTTAAATAGTTTAACATTTACCATGTCTCTTTGTATTTTTATATTATATGGTTAATAAACTTACTATAAACTTCCATGAGAACCCCAAGTGGTTCATTAATAACATATATAATAGTATTTAATCCCTTTGTCCAAATCGTATATTTTTAGGAATAGAATACCAATTAATAATATAATATTTTATTTAAAAACTATTTTATGTCAATTTTGACACTATTTGGTATTTTGTTTTTTGTAAATTCATAGCAGCATTATTAATTTGAAAAAAATTAATTTAATCAACCCTATAATGTTATATTAACCTATAAAATTAGTGGAATTCTGAAAAAGTCTCAAATTACATTTATTTGAGTATTTATAATATCAATTATTTTAATATTTCATTAATAAGGTAATTATTGCATCATCATTGTGTCATAAATAAATTAAACTATTTAATGTCTAAAAATTATAAATAAAATACAATTATATAGAAAATATTTTCATATTTGTAATGAAAATTTATAGTCGAATTTATCTTATGTATAACCCTATATTAAAAATGTTTTAGTTTTTAAACGTTGATTCTAACACTTTTAACTCTTCTTTGAATTAAATAATAATAAATGTCTTAATCTAATACAAGTGGACCTAAAGGATAATATATTATTCCTAAGGTTGTTTTTGGTCGAATTACTCTTATCCAATCAAATTAGTACATGTGTTAGGGTAATAATAATATCATTTTTACCCTTAATTTCCCTATTTACTTTTAACCGTGGTAAATAAAAGTAAAAAGTTACTATTCACGAAAAATTATTTTCATCTTATTGAACCAAATTTTACTTACTGATATCAACTGTGTCTCTCGGATTTTTAAAATTCAACTCAAAGAAGTGGTAAAATTAAGTTTTATACAAATTGGCAAATGCTCCTAGGATGTGGGTAAAAGACGGTAAAAAGTTCAATAAAATTTTTATATATCTAAAATTATTATAAACCGACTCAAATGAATTACATTGAAATTATATAGGTATTAGGTATCTATTTTGACCTAAAATAAATTAAAATAAAATAAAAATTTATTTATATAAAAATTTAGTTTTAAACAATAACTCTGCGTTTTTCACTATTCATCAAAAATTGAAAGTTTTCAGAAAAAAACCAAAAATTTACCCTAAGCTAATTTTGATATTCCGAATCCAAAAAATACAGTCCATTTTGAAAAATAAAATATATAAAATTTCAGAAAGTGGGTATTAATATTTATAACGGTTAGTTTGATTGGTCGCGGTGTTTTCGAATCTCGAAGTTGCGTACAACACAATCCATTGTATCATTCGAAGGGAAACATACCATGGAAGCTTGGGGTGTTGAATTATTATTTTATTTATATTAATATTATTTTATATTTATTATTTTATAAAAAAAATTATTCTATTAATTTTAATATTAGGATTTTATTTATATTATTATTATTTTATTATAAGTATTATTTTATTTTTTAATTTTTTTCACTATTTTGCGACAGACCGTCGCAAATACTAATTACGATGGTCCATCCCAAAATGGTTATTTTTTTAAATATTTCATGGAATAATTGCGATTGACCATCATGATTACTAATTGCGATGGACCATCTTGATTACTAATTGCGATGGTCTGTCACAACAGAGTAAAAAACAAAGAGACTATTTGTGACAGGTCACTAGCCCATCTATAATATTTTCTTAAAAAAGCGTCGATTGTTTTTTGCAATGGGTTCCCATCATAACTGACCTATCACATAATCCATTTTATTAGTAGTGGGATATAGCCCCCCAACATCCATTCTTTATATGGAAAATAGCTAGGAATATTTAACTGTATGAAGTTGTTTTGGGGGAAAATGATTAAAGTTTTTATGTATTAGGAATATATGACATTTCCTAGTTAATTCCACATAGTCCTTTATCACGGTCTTCAAGAAGTACCACAACTCATGGTCTAGTGGGAGATCTTGGTTCCAGACTGATGAGTGTCATAGGATCCAGTGTGGACGTATTCCAAGATAGTGGTAATATCACTTTATTATATGAATCTGAGTAGGATTCCATCAAAGCCTCGCTTTTAGAGGTATGTTTTCTAATTTTGACCATCCCATAGGGTAAAGTTCACTCTTCGATGCAGAATATGATCTATTTTGGCTTAGTCTATCGGGAGATACCCATTTTAGAGACAATCAATTATGGACTCCTCTCATCCATGGGTGGATATCCGTTCATCATGATCTAGGGTACTTTTGACCAAATTTATTTCTTCCATGTCATAGATGATGATTGATGAGACCATCCTTCAGTACATGATATGGATGATTGCTTCCTCTGGATCAGGGTTAGCCAAGACTATGGATACATTATCCAATGTGTTATCATGAGCATTATTTGATTTGGGGATATGACTCAACATGGGATCAAAAGGGAACTCTTCCATAATTTCTCTATCATAACCAGTAAGAGGGTAAAATTATTCGTTTTTTATGAAATATTCACCATTTATATGATTTCTCACTAGATCTGAATCCCCTTTGATGTTTATATAGTCTATTTACAACTGTAGGAATAGATCCAATCTAGCGATGAGGGATTTGTATTCAGCCACATAATTTGTACAACCTTTAGATAGTGATAAAGAGAATGAAAATTTTTCTTTTCTAGGAGAAACAAATACAATCCCTAAGGAAATTCAATTGTTTTTGGGGTTTTCTAGTCTCTTACTGCCAGAGGCACCACCAAAATACATCTCTCATGTCTGAGTAGTGTCATGGGTGTGAAAAAATCTCCTCATTCTGTAGTTTGGTTTCTACTAGTGTACTTTTGGGGGTGAGATACACCATGAAGAAATCAGTAAGGGCCTATACTTTTACCTAATATTGTGACATGAAATGACTGTCATATTATTGAAAAATTATTTAACATTGGTCCAAATGCCAAGTCAGCATCAGAAGACCAAGGATGTCCTTGAGTGGATCAATATGATAGAACAATTGGACTTCATGGTTATTCATGAAATGCCTCATCTTTTTCACTATAAATATAAGTTAAAGGAATTTATTCTCAACATAAAAATATCAAGTATTTGTTCTTAACATCATTCAGTTGAATTAGTAAAAAAATTTCTCATTCCCCGTCTCATTTTTCTATATTAATAGAGCATTAACTAAAAATATATGGTGGAAACATATAAGATGAGTGGATTTATTTCCACCAGTGTCATCAGGACCTGTGAGTGTAGTATGTACTGCTTGAGACTCTCAAAGGATTATTGGAAGTCCCTATCCCATCGATTGATTTTTACCTTATTCATTAGCAAGGTGAAAGGGATATATATTCTGACCAGTTTTTCTATGAAATTCATAATGTAGGTGATATTCCCGTAGAACCCCCTCAATTTGATTGAGATTCTGAGGGGGTGACATTTCAAGGAATACGCTGGTATTTTCATAGATGACCTCAATGCCATGGTGGCATACCACAAAGCCAAGGAACTTATTGGATGTTACCCGAAAGATAATTTCAGTGGATTCATCTTCAGATTGCGTTTTATCAACTTGTGGAAGAATTTTTTATGATCCGTGAAGTGATCACAACACTATTCGGAATTGACCACAAGGCCATCAATGTAGAATCCTATTATTTTTTCCAATAAGGGCTTAAAGATATTATTCATGTAACATCGACATGTTGAACCAGTGTTCTTTAATTTAAATGGAATTACCTAATATAAAAATATCACATGGGTGCTATAATGGCAGTGGCTTGTTTGTCTTTAGGGACCATCTTTATCTAATTGTACACTGAGTACCCATCTATAAAGAAAATGTCTCAGAATATATAACTCTTATCGGCCAAGAGTTATGTGTTCTAAAATGGGAATTATTCCTCTGGGTAGTATTTATTAATTTCTATGAAATTGATGATGACCCTAATATGCACATTCTTTATGGTTACATGTATGATGTAAGTGAGCCATCTTGGGTATTTCACTTCTTAGAAAATGTTTTATTTGATAAAATATTCAAGTTTCACATCTAAATTATTATAATGATAGGGATGTATCATTATTACTACCTTATTGAAACCTCTATGGTGATCAGGTGATCCGAGATGGTGCATAGACACATCTGGATTTGGTTTGGGAAATTTTGTATAATCCCAAGAAAACACATACTTATGTTACTTTAAAAATGAAATATGCATCACTTTCTCATATAGAGGCATGGTGGCACTAATCAGTACAGGTTTATAGTCTTTTTCTATTCCTAGATTAACCTTCCTTAGCTCATCAATGGTGGTAGAGATAACTTCCTCAAATACAGGAGGGGCGTTCCTGAGGTCATCTTATTCTTCTTCTACCTTCGAGTCTATAAAGGCACTTTCAGATAAAGATGAAAATATGAAGGCATTCTTATTACTGGTAGTGTGAGAGAGATCATGGGAAGAGACATTATCATCCCATACTTCTAGAGTCATTATAGAGAGATTCCAGAGATTATTTTATTTTACATTGTCATTGGGGACAGAAGGGGCTTGGATATCTGGGTTCAGGTTTACAACCTCAACTTTATTTATGGTTAGCACCTAATCATTGTCGAGAATACTCCATGGATTCATAGGGAATGTACCAAAATCTATTGGGTTTTAAAATGTATATATTTCCATCCACCATTAGTTGGTTTCATTCCCTTTTATAGAACCCCCATCATATGTGGCTTTGAATGTCTTGAAGGGGGACTACCACCATGTAGTATTCTGACCATTCCATCAATGCGGTATTTCAAGAACTGATGGAATATTGAATATGTCGCCACATGGCTATGGAGCCTGGGCCTTCCAAGAAAGACATTGTATGTTGTGTCTTACTGGATAACAATAAACGTATCATTATATGTGAGATCCCCAAACAAATAATTGAGATCTATCTTTTCGATTGCTCATTGATCACACTTATCATACCCTTGAATGGTCATTTGTATGGGAGATGGATCCCCTTCATTGTATCCCAAATATATGAAGGTTTGAATTTGGATGAGATTGATCATGGAACCATTATTAATCAGTCCCTTTGGATTTCAACATTATCAAGTCTTCTTGAAACATATTGGTGCATCATGTGACACTGAATGACGTCTTCATGATCCTTATTGGTAAATGAGAAGTTGACATAGCATTCTGAGGGAATGGTCTCCACTCAATGAACCTCATCTACAGTGACTTCTCTCTTTAAATCTTGTAGGATCTAGTGGGATTCGATGAGTGCTTCCCTAAATTATTTTGAAATATGGAGCACATCGAATATTGAGAGATTGTCTGGGAAAACTACCAGCAATTTTAGAATTTTATACTTTTATGCCATTGTTTTATTCTTCCCAAGGTGGGGTTGCTCTTTATTATACAGTTTAGGAGATGATGCCTTTGAGGTAAATGGGTTTGGTTCTTTTTAAGAGGTTTAGGGAGCATTTTATGCTTGTGTAATATGTAGCACCATATTTCCCCATTGTCTAGGTTGATCAGACAATTCGATCCCCACAAAGGTGGTCATGAAAGATGACTATGCTAGGGAAACCACTAAAGGGATCTGAGGAACCTATGTGTTTTTTTGAGCTTATTTAAGTTCTTTCCCATGGTTATCAACTACATATATATCCTCTCTAGGGATGTGACTAAGATATTGGGTCTAACCATGCCCATGATGTCCCATGTATCCTCAGTTCTTGTGCATGTGGCCTCCTATTTGATGTCACCTACCTAGGTTTTTGGGCCATTATGGGCCAATGAAGTTGTGATCTCATGGTTTCATGATCTCAGTCAACTATATTTCGAGTCATCTTGTTTTTGAACTTCTATTCATGTCTGGCCTAAATTTTATTCCAATATCCTTTTTCTTATGAATGAGAAATGGGTTTTTGGTCACCTAAGCCATGTATTTATTCAATATCACTTTTCTAGAATCAACCATGCTTTGAAGTAAATCTTTAATGATGAATAAATCTTGGATTTTCTGACCCATCCTTCAATAAAAAGGGTAGTAGTTTAGATAGTCAGTGAGGTTGACATAATTTCACTTCCCAGACTATGGTAGAAAGTGTAGGTTATTATCCATAACTGCAATGAAATAATCAGTGACTTTTTTATTTCATAAGGAGTATGATTCATTAATCCATTCCTTAAATATTAGGAAGCCCTAATATACTTTTGTCTTATGGATGATGGTTATGGTTGTTTTTTTTTGCCGCTCGATAGAAAGTGTAGGGTTGTTTAGGACCTACCTAGATTCTTGAATATGCACTGCTACCAAATTGAGGGTAATAGTAGTAATTTTTACTTTTACAAGCCTTTTCCCCAATTCTAGGGGCATGATTATGTTCTTAGCTTAGTTTTTTTGAATGGTTTCTTCCAAACATTGTTTCATTTATAAAAACTCATAGAATTATCCTAAAAATTTCATTAGGATCATAGGTTTTTGTATATCATTTTGAAATTTTTCATCACATAGTTACAACAATTTCTCTTAAGAGAGAAGGATGATTAGTGAGTTGGATAAACCATTCCACCTTGCTATAAAGTCATAAACCCTCTCAATTTCACATTTCTTGCAGTTTTTTAGGTCGATAGTTGTCATTTTCTTCAGTTTTGCAGCTGAACTAATAAAGGAACTAATGAAGAAGGTCTTCACATCCTACAACTGATCCTACATGGTGGTTGTTGTACCAAAAAAAGGTTGGACCTATGATAATTTTTAAAAAAAACCCATTCTTGTTCTTCTCCTGTTGATCTAAAGGGACCATCATTGGATTACACCGAGACATGAAGTGAGTTAAATGTTGTTCTAGATATCCCACATCATGAATGGTATATAAGGTAGGATTTTAGAAATTAGGTTTGAGAAAATTTCATTCCAATCATTTAGGATATAGCCTCTTCTCAAGATACAAAGTTTTTCAATTATCTTCAATGGATTACATCCATGTATCTAGAGGATTGATGGAATTGAATAATTCCATAGGTACTACTTCCTAAGATACCTCTCGTCTATAGGGAGTGGGTGAGGTTTGATAATGAGGACTCATTTTTATCTCTAGATTATTCTCAATCGATGTGAATACTAAATGATTTCCCTAGAGAGGGGGAGGCTATCTCTATAATGGAGGGAAGTCATGATCATCATAGACTTAACCATTTTTGGTAGATTGGTTTCCAAGATCTGATGTAAGTCTAATGTTCATATGGCACTCTTTTAAAGGGTTCGACTATTTTCTGGTGTATGAGAATAGGGATATTCATCTTTTCCTGAAGATGATACCCAGAGGTAATGTTTCTCTTGAGTATCTTCTCATTGACTTGTCTAAGATTTTTTATCTTATTCTAATATTGTGCCATTAATTCCTCTATGGAAGGAATTTTGGTTCTTATGGGAAGTAATTGGGATGTAGCCACATCATTCCATTTATCTCTGGATGTGTTCTTCCATAGAGGTGGAAACTTAATATTTGGAGGTGTCGTGTTTTGGATTATCCTCTGGTTCTTAGTATGTGAAGCTTTAATGGGTTCATCAATATCATCCTATCATGGTATATTTTCAATATTGTATCCCTCTACATTTACGTCTTGATACACATTATCTGTTGTGTTGATAGTAAATGAATTCAAAGATTTGTATTGGGGAATGGAATTTTTCCAATTACTCTGAATGTGATAGGATGATTCTAAACTGCTTTTATTAGGGATGTTCCTCAAACCCTTTTCCATATTGAACCACTTTCGCTTATGACCCTAGTAGGGTTCGATTGCCTTCATAGTACGTTCCTCTCATCTTGGCTTGTGAATAGTTAATTTGAGGGAGTTTTCAATCATGTTTTTAAAATGGGATCTAAATAGTAGAGGTTTCCCTTATGGTGGGAGTAATAGAGAGAATACCTACCATTAATATTTACCTCAAATAATGGATAAGACTAATTCCCTCTATACTGATGATGATTAGGAAAATTTCCCTAGCCTAGTAGGACAGGGACTATTTGGGGACAAAATTTGAATTTGATGATCCTATTATATATGATTTGATAATTATGTTTTAGGATTTTATGAATCCATATAATGGAATTGAGATATAAATTCCCCATTCCCAGTGGGATAGGGTCAATCTAGAACAGTCATTGATTTCCCTAGGACCCTTTTGAGGGATAACAAACCTAGCGAGGGTGATTAAGATATAAATACCACTAGCCTGGTGGGATGGGATTGATTTATAGATCATTCCAATAAATCATGTATCCACTCAAGAATTAATTATATGAAAGTAAGAGGTAGTGGTAGATATTCCCCCGACATAATGGGGTGGGTTCTCTCTTGGACGGATACTATGGAAGCTCTTTTTGTGACCATTTTTATATAGTGCCAATGTTTTTGTGTATGATTTTGGTGCAATGGTATCACATTATGGGAGTCATTCTTTATGGGAAGTATATAGGTTGATCACAATTTTATTTTTTGTGTCTATAATACATTTTCATTGTTTTAAGGGGACCATTTCAAAGATCTATTGGTAATACTCTCCCTATATTCCTGATGTCTTGACATCATTAAAGTGAGGGTATTAAATTTTTTTTATTGACTGTCTTGTGCATTACCTGGTCCCATGATTTTACTGAAGGCTATGACATTGTGGGACGTCATATATGAGGAGTTTCTTTATTCCAGGGGTGTGGTGAAATGAAACACTCCATTATTTACCCATCCTTAGATATGAATATATGATGAGACTTTGGTGATCGGTTTTTGAATAGTTTTGATGGAATTTTGGAAAGCATGTTGTATATTTTCATTGTGTTCTTTAAATTTTGGGTCCCAAACCATGGATATAGAATCCATGTGTATTTGAAAATAGATTATCTTGATATTCATATGGTGACCCTCATATCCTGGATAAGGGAGAAGTATATACCTCAATCTCTGATGCATTTCTCACAAATTTTAGTATTGATAAGGCATGAAATCCTTATCTAGCTCGACTTGAATCTCATAGTCAGAAGTGGAAAGAGTCCATAACATGGTTGGGACGTTTTTTTTTTCCAGCTAACTCTCAATGTATTTCAATGTTAGGTTCCTACTCATTAGACATACAAGTATCCATCTGTTTAGACCATAGAAGGTACTTCTTGGGGTCCCATACTGATCGAAGTGGAGTGTTGATGGATGTTGATGGGGGAATATATACAGTTGTCCCCGATGTGTCGATCACGTCTTCATACAAAGGCATATGAGATTTTAGAACCTTTATATATGTAGGTGTCCAAGAAATGAAAGGATTTCATTGTCCACGGTAGATATCACCATGGGGAGGTTGACCATAGATAATGTTAGAAGTAGAGTCCATGTGATCCATATCCACACTTCCTTGAGGAGAACTATCAACGTAATTATTGCATTCTAACTTTTGTTAAAGAGTTGGAAGACCCTTTGGGTTTTGAAAATGTTTCTTGAATAACCTCAAATACACTGGTATTTAGCACATTAGGGATATGAACCTTATTCTATGTTGTGTAATAAATATGATAAACTTCCTTTTTGGATTGTGTAAGCATATGATACAGTTGTATGATGGATTTTAGAATATATTGATAATATTATGATTCTATAGGAGAATGATCCTATTTCTAAGAAGTTTTTGGATAATTCCAATGAACATATATATTATTGGAAAGAATATTAGCATTCCTATAGGTGGTTTACAGAATTTTTTTATCAACCCTGGAAGAATCGAGGATATTATACTAGTTAAAATATGCATTCCACATCAGAATATATTGATGGGACTCCATAATGTGAGAAGTGATATGAGCATCATCCTATATAGCCTCGAAAGGATTTTGGTTCATTTTTTCATTGGTGGATGAAAGGATTTGATTTTGGATTCTATGATCTATTGGAATATTAAAAGTGGCTTCACTAATAAGAATATGATCCTTCCCTGAGGCATGTTCCACTCTCACTTAGGGGGCCTTGGTCTGAACGGGGATATGATCTCAATCTTGAGCCTTTGGAGTATGCCTATAATCTTTTTTAACAGAAATATGAGCATGTGTCGAGGCATGTTTCAATCTCAATTGTTGATCCCTAGTAATAATGGGGATATGATCACTATCTTGAAACATTGGATTATACCACATGTATTTTTCAAAAATAATATGATCATGTCTTGAGGCATGTGCCGCTCTCACTCTATGAGAACTGGTCATAATGAGGATATTAACCTGATCCAATACATTTGAAAATTTCTCCAACCTTTTATGATATGAATATTCTCATTTCCTAGGGCATGTTCTGCTCTCACTTAGTGATCACCAGTTGGAACAAGAATGTGAGTTAGATCAAGTACTTCATCCTTTACAGGAATATTCTAATAAACCTCCTAAACGGGAGTAATAATTATCCCTTTCTCAAGAGAATCCACTTGTTCATATTGATCATAATGTTTTGTTTCCCTAGCTATAGGGATAGGAATATGTGTAGGTCCCTATATCTGTACCAGTTATAGAATATTTTAGTAGTGTTATTCAGATATTTCTAGAATGTATTGGAACTTTAGAAAAGTGTGTGAAAGAATGTAAGTTGGAACATTTATTATCTTAGATATACTACCAAATATCTTCTATTGAAGAAGGGATATAAGAATACTTATTTTCTCCTTGTTCCATCAGAATATACCAATGAGATTCATGCTTGGGGGTAGGGATATGATCCTCCCCCATGATTGCTGTAAGAATATGCATTTATATATTTTCAGAGTTAGTAGGGATATGAGTATACTTTCTATATACTACTGGAATATAATGGTGATATTATTTTTAGGTAGTGGGATGTGATCCCACTCATGTTTATCTAATGTTTTTCATGCATGATGTGTCTTCATTGGTTCATGTTCATGGGCGTTATAGGGGGAAATATGCTAGGTGGTACCTTTAGTTGGTGACCGAGTATCACCGGTGGGATGGTGTTGGTGACGGTGGTTGATAGGATCCCTCCTCAGAGACACCTAAACCAAAAGGGATCCATAGTAGAATCTTTGATCCACCATCATTATATATTGAAGGTAGTGATTTTAAAGCTTTGTGATTGTATTCTAAAGCAGTTAAAGGTTGCAATGAGCATCAATAGTTTCAATTAAACTTTATTTGGATGGAGTGGACTTGTCACTTTAAGAATACAGATACCCTAGTGTGTATCCTAATGTGTACTACATCTGTGTTATTCCTAGAGCATTGCATTTTTTACCCAACACTAAAGGAGTCGGGTAGGTGAGGTCATTTCTCATCCCAGAGAAGATGAAGCCATTATTGATTTTCCAGAATAGTCACAAGATGAAGACAATATCTCAGGTCTGGGTGTTGTTTCTGAAAGAATTTTATATATTCATAAAGAAAATAAGGAACATGATCACTGATCAATACATTTCATTGGAATTATACATGCTCAATCATATATGTATGGGTAACACAATTGTCCTATATTATTTTCAGTTTGGCCATTTTACTCACATGGACTCGTCAAAGTGAGGATAAACTTATTTTATGAGAACCCTTTCTTCATAGAATCATCCAATCATAATTTTAATTTTAAATATTCACTTTAGGTGATCCGTTTTTTGTAGGATATGATAACAAAATGGCTTGAATTATGGTAAACTGATAATTTTTTATTTATGATATTCAAATTGGGTTCCCCATTTTTTTCATAAGAAAATATATGATGATAACCCATTTGGAGAGAACAAAATGGTCCAATAGTTTGTTGGGGGTGTTTTATGTATGCACAAACAATCACGTTGGGTTCACCATTCATGTTTATCTTTAATAGATACTCCTAATGCTTCCCATATACCTAACTGGGTATATAAATAATTTCCAAAGGCAGTTAGTCAATTGGGGTTTCAGAACCAATGGAACTTAGAAACTCATATTGGTCGAAAGGATGGGTGTTCAGTCTCATCTGACCCTTCTGGGGGGATTGTTTCCTAATCCAGGAATCTCTTATAGTTTTAATATATGTTTGATAATCTATTCCAAATCCTGATACATGGCAGGTTACCCAAAAAAAGGATCAAGTATAGAATCCTTTTATATCTAAATTATGTCATATTAATGAGTCAATATATATGTATCTATATTTTTTCATCTGTTCCCACTTAATGGGTAGCTTCTAATGTATTGAACCTATATAACCAGGCACTCTTGGTTTTTTTACCCATAGTTTTAGTTAATATTATGAGGATGGGATAAAACCTTTATGAGGCATCCTATGTATCCTACTTCTAGTAGGAATCAAAATCCAAGTAGTTCATTCAACCCATGTTGTTTAACATAATGGAGAAAAGACATGTATTGGAGAACTCAGGCATTGGGTATTTGAGCTTGATCCATATTCAGGTGTCCTACGTATCCTGGTTATAGTAGGAATGAGTGCAATCATAGTTCAGTCACATCCTTGGGAATTTCCCTGAGGTAGATGCCCTTATATATAGGGGTAGTCATATCATGCCATTGGTCAGGGCATACATAATGTGAATTTTCTATTTGGTGTATATTCATGATGTAAAATATATAACCATTTCAAATCCATATTCCCATGTGGGCCACACTCAATGTGAGAAATAAGGGATGGAAAGTAATTAGCCTCACTGTATATGGATACAGGACACATGCATTGTGGTAGACCTATGGATGTTTGTTATGGAGATAAAATCTTGGGAAGGAATCCTATATATCCTGGTTATGGTAGGAATTAGAGTTCTCATATTTTAGTTTAATTCTTATTCCGATAGTGGATAAGGAAAAATGGTCGACCCATCAGAGGGATTGGGCCCCGATGGATGGATGGTTATAGAAAAAGGGGGACTTACACCAAATTGGATGCCCATAAGAGCTCAATACTTAAGAATTCATACTATGTATTTTGGTTATAGAAAGAATCATAGTTCTCATAGTTTTAGTTTTTTAGGTATTACACACTATGGAGGAACTTATAGATCCACTGGAAAAGGTAAACATGTTTTGAGATGTCTGATTGACATAGATTGATTTTCTATCTGACATGTCTAATTGTCTTATTGGCATGTATGATGATGTATGAACATGTCCTAGTTTCTTATTTTACATTATTAAATACAATCTCATCATCCAGTTGACTTGTCCAGAGGATGTCTCATAATAATAATGACATGTATGGAGACAATTTCATGATCTAGCTGACATGTCCAGAAGACATTGTGAGATCAAGGCTAACATATCTGGATAGTGTCATCTTATTTGGTTGAAATGTTTGGAGGATTTTCCATGATCAACGATGGCATGTATTGGAAGTATATAAAGAACTGGTTGACATGTCCTGGGGTCATTCCCAGACCCATTGGATAAATCATGGTGTCCCCACAAGATTTAGGGAGACATGTATGGAGGATATAGTAAGGTTTAGTTATCAAGCATGTAGGACTTTGAAATACTTGGGTGGAATGACTAGAGGGGATTTTTAATCATTCTTCACATTACCATGGTACATTTTGAGATCCATATAGTATGTTGAGGGAGAATCTCATGATTTGGGTGATATGTCCCAGTGTTGTCACATGTTCTAGGTTGGCCATGAAAAGCACATAAGAAACTGTGAATTTTCCTTTACATAACTATCCCATATTTTTATAGTCTTATATTCTAGCCTTTATTGAATATGTTCCTCATGTTTTTCCTATTCTAGCCTATTTTAGGTTTCACATGACCTGGCCAATATATGGGATTCCATATCATAATCTTACTGACGCACCATAGGTCCTTCGCAGGATCTATAAGTGATCACACAAAATGACTATACATGTTGTAAAATATATTGAGTCATTCTCCATATTTTACATGGTGGGATAAATTCATGATCACATGAATGGATGATCCTATAACTTAAATCTTGTGCTCCCTTGTGTGATCAATCATGAATGCCTAGGTAGGTTATTTAGTGCTATGATTGAGGGATTTATAGGCCTCTCTCCCCTAATAATATGTCTCCTTACATTGAATATATATTATGGATTTGGTCTAGATTTGGTTGGGTGTTTTGGTGTCATGTGATTTACATGATCTTTTCATGGGTCGCCCATAGCATCGCTTGATGATAGAGACCATGAGAATGTTCTTCCATTGACATCTTTATTGGACCCAAGAAGATCAAGGGGATTTCACCTAACTATGTGGACATGTCATGGAGATTTTATAAGGATTTTCAATCATGACTAAGATACTTTGTAAGGCCAATATTCCTATGGAAAATATTTTGTTTAATAGAAGATGACTCTTCTGGGATCATTGTCAAGACTAAGTGGGATTTTCAAGGGGGCCTCACGGGATCATGATGAATTATCAAGGGGAATTTCTTAGATAAAGAGTGATCACTTGAGTTGTATAACTCTATCCACATGAAAATATACATATCCTCCCTTCTTAAGAGGCTCCTATAATTTCCCTTTTTATTTCCTTCTTTATTTTACAAGGTCATGAGATCTTCCACATCCATGTGAGTGTTGTGGAAACAATCACCCTCCTTTTATGTGATGTGTAACATGACCAATAATGTGTCTCGTGGTGTATCATAAGAATCATCATGGAAAACCCTTCCGTTTATCTATATAGAAAAAGAGGTAGTGAAGAATCGAATGGACACATCTGAGACCCTTTTCATGATGACGGTGACATGTCAACAGGATCTTGCATGACAAGGAAGACATGTATCTAATGGATTCACAATATATTTTGAACGTTATGATTAAATAGCATGAATATCAATGGATACATAGGGTCTCCACAATCTTCATATTTTCTTTATTATTTTACAATGGTTAGTATGATTTTCCAGCACCTACCTATTTGAAAATTCACTTGGCATAGAGGAACTCGTTTGGAAATCTTAACATGATTAGTGAGTGTCTTGGATTATTTTACAAGAAAAAGGAGGTTTGACAATGGGGTTCCACCTAATCTCATGAAGATTATGCACTATAAATGAATCATTCACATGACCTTCCAAAGTGTAAGGACCCAACCCCAGTTTCTTGGATCTGGTGACTTATTTTATTATATTGGAATATAAACAAGGAATATGCATCCTGATGGACCAAGTAGTTTAGAATCTTTTGGAAACATGATACATACAAAATATCAACACTACAACTTGAAAAGAAAAAAACCTAAAAGTTCTATTGGGAACAACCACCACTCTAAAATTATATTTTCAAGTCAATCATAATATACTTCTTCATGTCCTGGAAAAAATGAAACATAATAAGGGGTGAGATCAAACACTTAGTAAGTGTAAGAAATACATAATAAGATAACATAAATATAAACATTCGGCATGGTGAAAAATTTAATCACAAGCCTTTGCAAAAAATAAACTTGAACGCATTATAGCAAGAATATGAGATGAGTAAAAAATTCCATAATAAAACATAATCATGGGTATTATAATAGTTCAATAACAACAAGAACTTTCAATTACAAGATTCAAAATGAGGTAAGTTCATATGCCTTACATTCTGAAACATACTATCAAGGCCTCAGCTAAGACATCTAAAAATGATTAATTCCTCGGCAAAAACCATATCTCAAAATAGGCAAGACCTCATCCAAGTCCATATTTATTTGTCTCATGTGACCTAGAGATTAATTGAGGGGATATAGTGGGTCCCACACATCATATAATAAATCCAATGTATTCTTCATATGAGTGGGGATAAATATAAACAACGTATACATTCATATTTAAACTAACATATGAATTGTTACTAGCTCTCCCGAATCTATAAACATAAACACTTATCATTTGCATCCATATTCAAACTAATCATAAACCTTTAAAAAAATATGGTATAATATATCATAAAATATTAGTCCCAATTATACATAATAATCATTGAGAGTGTTGAAACAAATTAAAATACGCTTATAAATTCATTGAGTAACTCTTGAGATAAATACACTTTTACATTGAAAAGAAGAGTTCTTTTTGGACAAATCATTGTCTAAAACGTAAAGTGATATAATATAGTTCTTTCATAATAAAATGAGTGTTTTTAGAAAATAATGGTTTCTTACAACATATTATAGAGTGACCTTGAAAATAGGTAAGATTTTGGGAAATTTCTTTGAAACATGCCTGTATTTTGGGAAGAATTTTTCAAAGATGCTCTAAAAAACATATATACCCCCAAAAATAAATGTATTATTATGGTTGGGAAACATATATAGAAAAGTATCACAACAATTATGAGGATTACATATGAATTAATAGGAATTTAATTAAGTTATTTATATAATAAAACTAACCCGAATGAAAATGGTGGTCCAGGTAGAATACCCCTTACCTTAAGTCTGGTTGTGTTCCAATCTTGAACTTATGGTCCAGAAATATGATATTAGATTTATTAATAACATAATTAATATCATTTTATAATTTTATTTAGTTTATAATAATTTTATTAAGTTCATTTATGTTCTTATTGATAACTTATAAGATTGAATTTCATCGTTCTGGAGTGTTCGTTTCCTTGGTTTTCAAAATTGGTTCACTTTGTTTTTAAGTAGTGGAGTTCATGTGGAAGGGATGTAAATCTCAAAAAATTGAATTTAAACATTAATTATGATCTTATATAGGTGTTAATGTTAATTTATATTACTTGGTTACATGAAATTAGGACAAAACAATAGATGAAATATTAATGACACTCATTTAGATTATTTTAGTGGTATTTTGATTATTTGGAACTAGTTTGGTCATATGATTCAATATTATGTACATATAATGGTTCTTGGATATTAATTAGTTTATAATACATATATTATAGTCTTTTTGAATCATAAAAATGGTCTCATGACCAGTAATGAAGGATAAATTATAGAACAATATTTCGTCGTCTATGAAGGTTTTAAATTGGCACATCCCAGACGATGATTTCATTTATAAAATAAAACAGAGAGAGAGAGTAAGGATATTAATGATGGTTATTACATTAACATGATATAATTATAGTATATATATTATACTAGAGTTATCATGGTCATTTTTACAGAGATATGAGGATAGGATAACAATAGAAAGGTACTTGAAATGAAAATGAAAGAAATAAAATGTGAATTTACCTCTTGAATCCTCCTCTATGAGAATTTATTTAAAGAAATGGGTTTTGGTCTCTTTCCAAGACCAAGAGATATTGGAAGTGTGGAGTGACTAGTTAATGGTATTTGGGAAGAATTGTTAGGAGATTCAAGGTTTATAGGAGTGAATAGAAGCGGGAGTGATGGGGTTTTTATAGCGAAAGGGAGGAGTAATTCTTGAATATCTTAATCATTATTTTATTAAACTACCAAATAAAACCAATATTATAGATTATTATGACCAAGAATAGTAATATGTGAGTGTAAGTTAGAACCAAGTGGCCTTACATCAGCCTTAAATCATCTATGACTCCATAAATCATGTATTTATCATTTATTGTAAATTATCGTATTTTACAATTCATCAAAAATTCAAGTATTTCAGAAAAATCCTAAAAATTTACCCTAAACATTTTTATATATATTTAGAATTAAAAAATGGACTCCATTTTGTGAAAAAAAATTTCTAAATATTATTAATTTAATTTTTATATAAAATCATTGTTTATTCTAAAAATTACAATTTTAAAACTATAATTCATTTTATATCACATTGAAAAATTAATGAAAATATCATTATATTATTACCTTAAGAAAATAAAATATTATTATTATTTACTATTCATAAGGGTCATATTAGTAGTCATATTACTATTCATTAGGGTATGTTACTATTCACCAAAAAATAAGTTTTTCTTATCAGACTCTAAATATCTCACTGAATGCAACTATTCATGTAAATTTTTTGAATTTCAAAACATCAAGGTAGAAATAAATATGTTTAATGACTAGGTTATAAGGAAGTGGTGTTTTATATAGACTCGGTGTTTCATACATTCAATATTTATTTTCAAAACCTTTGGGTGTTACACAAAGGTTAGGAAATCGTGTGTACTTTTTAAGGTTATGTGATCCATGTGTTTTGGCCACCTTCTCTTCCTTTACATTGCGGAGAAAATAATACCCATACTTTGGGTATTTTTTTCCATGTAGACTTGTTGATCCTAATTTTGGAGACATCAAAAATGGTTTAAAATATAAAGAAATACTTTTTGAGATAGGTTACAGATAAATGGAATGTTTTTTTATGAAGGTTGATTCTAAAATAAGCTGAATTGATGGTGGATCGTGGAATAAACAAAATTAAACCACTAGAGTTTTGGTGGTAAGCACCAGAGTTACGGTGGACTACATATTTTTGGGAAGAATAAAAAATTAATATCCATAAAGTTATAATTTCCTATGAACAATATCTTTTTGAAATTATAAAGGAATGGTTTTGAGAACTTACCTTCATTCGATATCTAGTAGTGCTCAATGGGGTTCTTATAGGTTCTAATACAAAATACTTATTTTAGTGTATTTGATAATGTGGATTCATTTATAACACTTAAGAATATCCAAATTGAACTATAATGTTCCTTAATCAAGTATAGTCATTTTTAAGGTTTATAATGATCTAAATGGTCATATTTGAAATTTATTTGATGTTGGTTTATAGTGGTTTTTTTATTTTTAATTTCAAATTTAAAAGTCAAAGAGGGATTGGATTTAGAGTATAAAATAGTGCATTTAATGATTTTTTGAAACTGAAATAGAGATATAAATCAGATAATTTACCAAAGGAAGTGATTTATTTAATAGTACATTTGTTAATTCAATTATTATATTGAAATGCTAGGATTTTAAGATTGATGAAACCTCAAAGAAATATATACATTTATCTCATGTGTGGTGAAGTTCTAAGTTTTATCTTTTTAATTAAAGTTTAGAAGTCATTTTTTCTAATTTAAAATCTTAAATAATAGTTTAAGAAGATATTCAGAAGAGATTCTATTCTTATTCCAGTAAATAATTTAGTGTGAATAAGTAAATATAGTTTTGGATTCATCAACATAAAATTAGAGTTCTTGTTTCAATATTAAAAACTCATTTTTATATCTCTCGATATTTATATTCTAATAGTATGGTAGTACATTACAACATTTTGGAGACATTTTTATATAATACATGTTATCAATAAACCCTACTCGTTCCACATGACGATTCTAGTGGATCATGAGATTATGGTTTATTTATCATGACAACGATGTATCCATTCGTATTAAATAGTGAACCTTGTAAATTATGTTTCCCATTATGCTTGTATTATTTAGATTGGTTTGTTACTAAATTAATTGATTAAATTGTTTAACATTTAATAGTAAATATGGAATAAAATCAATAAAACTATATTATTGATCACATTAACTGGTGGAAAATGTTGTTTGGATTGAAAAATATAGAGTTCTATTTACTTATTCCCCCCATGTAATTGGAAGTAACCAACTATGTTTAAGGTAAGTAAACATAGAAATTGATCAATAATCCAATTTTGGAGTTCCTAGGTTAGATAAACCTAAATTAAAAACTGAATATTAATGGAATAAAGTGATTGAGTTCTTTATTTACTCATTATTTATAATTATTGAATCTAGAGATGATAATAATATAGAGAAGGTAAAAGATTCTAGAATTAAAAAAAATAAAAGTTTCCCCCTTATTTCAAATAGAGGAAGAAGACTTGTTGACATTTCATTTTATGGTTAGAGGTGGGGGTAACAGTCTCACATCATATTATAATAGGTATATTGGGTATGTTACTACCTCATTTCTATGATCCATGAATCTGACCATCTAACCCCATGGGTATCTTGTAATACCTTTGTTACCTTCCCAATACACAATGGGATATTATCCCCCCTAGGGTCACTTGTCATACTATTAAATATAAACATAGATTATTACATATTCATTCATCGTGTTTTTTCATCACTCACACAGACCCTGTGAAACATCTCATAAGATCACCTATCATGATTCTACTTCATGACATGCATTCTTAATTGTAGAGTATTAATCAGTTATGCTCCCAAAATTAAAGGTCCACCTTGTTTACATGGGTTTAAACGTTTAGACATTTCAAGTATCACTTTTCTAGGGTTGTTAAACTCCCCACCCATTTACGGAAAAAATTATTTATTTTGAACTTGCACACCTTAATCCCATGTAATTCTGCTACACTTCCAGCTAGGTATTGGCTCTAATACCATTTTTATAGCTTAAATATTTGGGCCATTAACCCAACAATCTGACCCCATGGGTATCCTATAATACCTTTCTTACCTTCCCAATACACCATTATAAATTACCAAATGAGGACACTTATAAGACTATTGACTGTCCTTATAAGCAATATATGTTACTTTACTGTGATTTTTCCTCAATCACAAAATCCACAAGAAACCTTTCAAGATGTCACACATATTCATAATACTCCAATTCAAGAATTATTAACTATGGAGTTATAATCAAGTAGTCTCTCAAAATGAAATTTTTAGCATATTTAAATGGGGAGTAACATTTAGTCTTTTAAGTCTCATTTTATAGGGGTGTTATAAATATATTAGTGATTCTATTATATCCTATTTCCCATCCTTCCAAATATAAATACAATATATTATTATTGTTAAATATTTAAAATATCATATCCAGTAGCATGGTTTCTTTATTTTTTTCAACTTTTGTTGTTTTTGAAACTATCTGGTATGATATGGTAATGACTTTGATCAGTGATTCAACCCCCATCTATTGAATCCTTGAATAAACTAATTCCTATTGAAATCTAGGTATCCACAAAAGGATAATATTATATACTAGACTAAATATATCAGTAAATGGAAAAATAACGTAGCTAAATATAAGATGATCTATGATTATGAAGAAAGTAGAGGAGTGTATCTTAAGAGAGAATAGTCGACATAGACATGTGACTGTTGACCCACTAAGAACTAAGAGGTTTATGATAACATTAAATTAAGAAACGTTGATGAAATGATATAAGTGATCAAACATGAATAATCCATTGATTCTCCCTAAAATTATTTTTATCTATAATATTTTTCCTTTTTCAACATACATCCTTAACCCAAATTTTTATTAATTTCTCATATAAAAAATAATAAAGTAACAAGAAGATTTTAATGTGATGAAAGTTTACTTGTGGGTTAACACTAAGGTTAACCCCTATGTTACACTTATTAGAGTTTTATAAATATAATTTAAGAAAAACAACAAGAATAATTTAATAAAATTTGTAACCATTATTAGGAAATCGAATGTCACATATAGTATTTATCATTATTTATTTATTTATTTTATTTTATTTTTTTATTTGGTTAATTTATTTTTACACCACTAACACCCATACAAATTTATATGTGTGGGAGTTCTTAAAAATTTTGTTGATGAATGAGACATTGTTTTTAGAAAATATGTTACAATTCAAAATGTTAATATGGTTACTAGGAAGAAAAAGGAAATATTTCATGTTCCACAATAAATGTTGATCTATTTTAATTAAACTTGAAGAAATAAATAATATTCATGAAATTATTAATGTAGTATTATAATAAATTTTCCAATGGAACCCAAAGAACCCATAGTTCCATCCATCATAACTTCTAAAGTTATCCTTTCTTATTTTAAAGATAAAATCGAGGAGATTAAGGAAATATAGAAGAAGGATACTCCCAACTAAATTATCTACTTGGTTTTTTCCTTCAATCATTGTACAAAAAAGAATAGTTTTAGGTGAATCAAATGGATAGGATGTATCTACTGTGAATACATTTATTTTCAACTTTATTGAATCTTAATTTCATTCTAATCTCCAAGAATATAATATTATATATTCAATGCATATGCTGATTACCTTAAATGATAAATAGGAATCCAGGAAAGTGGTGTTTAATGTTGAATAGAGGATGGATGTCCATTTTAGCTAGATACTAATATTGAACAGATAGATGGAAAAAATATAGACTCCCAAGTAAAACTCATTTCTCACTAAAATATTGGATTCAGTCATTATGATTAAAAAGTAAAATTCAATGGGAACTATATATCCTTAAGTTTCCGAGTAAGATAACCATTAAATTACTCCACCCCACCCATATAAGCTATTTTCCAATTAAAATAAGTCGTAATTGAAGTATAATTAATAACATGGACTCTTCATCTAGTTTAATGGGATGAGAATTGGAAAAAATTAATGTTGTGGTTCCTATAACATAAATAACATTATCTATTAGATTATGGATAACCCACCATCACGGTATTGTTATAGATGGTAACCAAAAATCACCTATAGGGGGTTATACTAATATTTCATTCCATTTCTCTTTCATTTTATTTTATTGTGTTTCAGTTTCAATAAATTACTCGTTAACTTGGTTTTTATTTATTGGTTTTAATAGTACTATTGGATAGGAACACTTCATTCTCCCTACTAGTAAATAATAAGTATTATATATCCTTCTTATTTATTTTCACTTCATGGTCATGAAACTGAAATAATGTTTATAATATCTATGTTTGGAGGGATGATATAAGTTTCTATAGGTTTTTATGTTCGTTTTCTATTTTTTATGTACACTTTATCAAAAAAATATAAAAATGCAAGGATTAAAGAAATTTAATAGTATATTTGGTTGATTTAATGAATTTTGATGGAGTAAATTGATTTGAATGTAGGAACAATAAATTATTTTTATATTATTTCTTATTCTTTGATTCAATTTTTGTGTAAAAATAAAATTCCATGGAATATAGAAGCCCATTCTATAATTAATATCTTATTAAAAATCCTATAGTAATGAGAATTTTTTAAACATTTTATATATTATTACTTTTCCCTAGTTATTTATAGAACTTTATCCATGTCATGATAAATAAAACATATTGTTTCCCTTTTTAAAAGATTTTTGAAAAATTGAGAGTCTTCTGTCCTAATGATTAAGGTGTCACTTTGAAATACCATTGTAATATCACTCTTTTAGAGATAACTCTTGAACCTAAACATTACATAAAACTCATAATATCCATGAATAATTTTATGGTTACCATATTTCAAGATATATATCCTTAACTACCTTAATTTTGAGACTTATTTATATGGTTTTAATTAAAAAAGTGAAGTTGGGTGGCTTATTTCAAGGGATATAAGTCAGGATAGTTTCCATATTTGAAAGTGTAGTTCCCTTTGTATTAGGATAGAATTTTTTTCAGTTTAGTTTTTATAGGAAAATAAATGTGTGTTATATAGGGGTTATATAGTGAGATATCATTCAAATAATATAAATATTTTTCCCATGTACATGAGTAATAAATGATGAATTGTAGCTAGCCTGGAATAGTTTCCTAAATAAATTCAATTGAGAAGCCACAAATTAAATGATTAGAGATCTAATACTAATTCTAATGACTAGTAATTATGAAGTATGATTATTATCTAAAAAAATTTATATAAAATGGATAATATGATAGAATACCAAGAGAAACTACACTATTCTAGAAAGCCTTTATAGCTATTATTAAAAAGGATAAAAACATGTTCAATGTTTGAAGCAAGTTATCTTGATGTTAGGGAAACCATCCTTATGAAAGTGATCAGAAATGATAATGAAATTAGTTAGTAAATACACTTGAATAAAGTTTTATCATGGATGATTTTTATGCTCTATTTATAAGGTGGTGGAGATACTTTGAAATACTAAAACTTGAGTATTTATATACCGTGAGACCATAGGAATGAATCTGAAGATATTTGAGAAGGTTCTCTAAATTCGTAAAAGTCTTATGAAGTGATTGAGAGTGAATTAAAATTATTTTATGTAAATATAAATCTATTTTAATATTTAGCGAATTTTTAATTTGAAACTATATTATTTGTTAAGTACTAGAATCTATGTCAGCTTCATTTTAGAAATAAAAATTGTAAAAAATGGAAATGGCATAAAGAACTCCTTGTGAAAAGTATAGATGATCTATGACTTTGTAAGGATAATTCCCTACTTTTTAATAATTATCGACTACATCTTAAGGATCATTTTTTCAAATCTAAAAAGTAAAAAACTGATGAAATTATAAGGAGAATACTGAGTTCATAAACATGAAATATAACTTTGTAAGGATGATCCATGAGTTGTTTTAACATAATTTGTATCTATGTAATGATCATCATTTTTTTAAAATAATCTTTTGTGATCAAAGTTAATGAGATTTTGTATAAAATATATGAATCTGAAATTCTATAATATATTTTTATATAAAATAAAATTTGACAGTTTTGGAGTTATTCTTGAGTGTTATAAAAATCAAAAATTAAATTTTATTATTGTTGAATTAGGAGGTTATGTTTCTGCTAAGTTTCAAGCTGTTGTGTGTAGATTGAATATGAAGTTGGCACTGGATTTATTGAATTTTATATGAGATAAATGGAATGATCCAAACATTAAATGTATATTTTATATTATTTTCCTAATTTAATGGAGTTTTTATGTGTTTTCAACTTTTCTGGATATATTTTTGAAGAGAATATCAAATCCAACTAGAAGTAAAAAAATTATATTTTTTTCTAAGGGTAAATTAGAATAAAGTAAAATGAAAAGTTTATTTTTGTTATTTTATGTAAGAACCTGGATCTTCTATTCAGTTATGTTTTCCTTTTCTGGTCATTTTTACGAAAAAGAGAAATTTCTCGTAATTTTCAAAGTACACACCATGTACTTTATGAGTACACTCCATGTACATGGTTATGTAGTACCCCAAGTTTGAGGTACATGACCCTTCTTTCAGTTCATTTATGATTTTCAAGTGTTTGGTTGATGTTTGGAAAATTATGGGAAAAACTTTTAAAATTGTGGAGGTTATGCAGGGGCGCACGGTTGGCGCAGGGTCTGAACAAACCGTGCGGCCAACCCAGGAAACCATGCACCCTTGATAGTGGGCTCCGCATGGGTGGCGCATGGTTTTTCAAACCATGCAGGCAAGCCATGTGATGTCTCTAGGTGAGATAGTGGTAACCACACAGTTGGTGCACGGTTTTCCAAACCGTGTGACCACTTAATGTTTGGGATTTTAAGTCCCGGTCCACTCGGGATTTCCCATTTTCCCCATTCTTCCTCCCACTCATGGCTCACGCTGGAGTTCTAGTTTTCAGAGGTTGGGGGAGCTCCTTAGCTCGTTTTAGAGACAAATCGAAGGGGTTTCTTGGTGGATCGAAGGTAGTTCTCCTCAGGTAAGTCCCTCTTTTGGTTCTTTGAGGTTTTGGTTAGGGTTATCCCTCTCCCTCTCTTAGTTTCCTAGATCTACAAGGTTTTTATGTAGATCTAGGGTTGTGTTGCCTTTGTGTGTTAAAGGTTGATCTTGTTGATGTTAGGGAAGGGTTTTTGAGGTGGTTTCAAGGAAACATTCACCCAGTTTAGAGTGTGTTTGGGCGAAGGGTCTATTTCACCAAACCCTAAGAGGTAGGTGGTTTGTGCCTTTATGTTGAAAGTCTTTGAGTTATATGTGCAATTTTGGCCAATACCCTTAATTGGGGTATTGTGTGTTTACCATTTTACCCCTGTAGTTTTCCTGCCATGCTTTTATGCTTGTGTAGAGGTTATTTGGATGTGAATAGAGTTGATTGCTATTCTTTGGAATTTGTTCACATGCATATTCTGTTTACGACTGTTTGGTCATGTTTAGCCTATTTAGCTGCCTTGCCTATCTTCATACACCTAGTGTTTGTAGGATGGATTGTTGTATTATGACATTCCTGATATATTGTAAACTATTTATCCAAGTAGTTATGAGGTTTACTTTTATAGTATTGCATTTCTATGCTCGTTTGACTAACACAGGGTCGTGAGAACATGTTGTAGTAGACTATAAGGGGAATTGACCGAGTGAGCATCCTCAGAGATTCTCTTGAATTACTTTGGTAGATTATAAATGGAATTGACCAAGTGAGCTTCCTCAGAGAGTCTCTTGAATTGATTTAGTAGCCTATTGGGGAATTAACCGAGTGAGCTTCCTTAGAGTCTTTTGAATAACATTTGGGCTATAAGGGTAATCGACCGTGTGAGCTTCCTCAGAGAGTCCTTGACCACATAGACTATAAGAGGAATTGACCATGTGAGATTCCTCAGAGAGTCTTAAAGATCATTAGACTATAGGTGGAATTGACTATGTGAGCTTCCGCAGAGAATCTTTATATATTCTTGAACTGAACCAGATGAGATAGGCTATGTGTACTTCCCATAGGGTTAACTGTTTTTTAGCTACTTACATGATATATAGAGTTGTTTATTACTGAGCACTTTCTTATTTACTTCCTTTTGTACTTTTACCTTTCATATAGTCACTGACTATTAGGCACAGATCTTTGGGTGGTTTCATACTCGGATTTAGTCTCATTCCCTATTTGGGTCATGCTTTTAGGCCCAAACAGATTACATTGTTGCAGGTATAGATAAGGGAAAGTGCCCTTCTACTTCAGGTTCTTGATTGACTGTGAAGATGAAGAGAATGGGAACAAGCCATGGCATGCAATGATGAGGATATGTTTATCTTTTTTCTTTTGTACTTTGGTTTAGTAATATTTGTATTCCCGCATTATGATTTTTTTTTTGGATTCTTTACTAGACATATGTATCATGCATTATTTATATATATGCTTCTGTTGTTTCTTACTTTTAGTCTTCTGTTGTAAACTTTTATATGATATTATCACTGATTCCACTTGTGTATAATTGTTTTCTTCCACTTTGTAATCTGTCAATGAGGGAATAGCTTCCCCACTATCACACCCAAGGCTCTTGATACTAGTCGAAAGCCTCTGGCATTCGGGGAAATGCGCTTGCGGCAATGTGACCAACTGGGTATGTGGCGCCTCTAGGTGGATTCTGGAACTGGGACGTTACAAAGTGGTATCAGGGGAGTATTTTATTCTTGACTTACTATTTGGATCATATATCCAGGGATAGGATGGAATAGGTACTTGGTAATAAGTTGTGCCTCGGAGTAGATAACTCATGTACAGGTAAAATCCAATCAACCACGTTTATTGCAGTTTTTCTGTTTGTTTCGATTTTACAATTGATTTAATTTTCACCTTTGGGTGATTCATATGTCTTTTTCTATTACAATTGATATTATTGAGGTTCTATTTCTGTTTCCACCTGATGAGATGAGGGTATTCCATCTCATGCATCATATAGGTACTTTCTAGAAATCACATGTCATGCATTCTTGCGATGCCATCTAGGATGAATTAGAAATTTCATGTTGTTGTGATATATGTCATGTAGAATATGAATACTGTTGTGATAGATGCCTTAATAAAATACATGCTTCCTAATAGGGTATTTCTTGTGTAAGGTTTTGTTTAAATGAATGCCAAATTTTGGTTCTTGAGGAGTCATGGGCCCTCATGGACCGGAATTTTGTGGATCATTGCCTTGTTTTCCTTGTTATAACGTGTATAAGGTTCTGAGATTTTATTTTCGGGGAGTATAGGCCCTCACGGATCATAATTTGGCACTTTCAATGTTCGTTTTAGTGGTTTTTTGGATTTCAGAGTAGTTTCTGAGGCTTACTATCTGGAAAACCCCAGAGTACATGTCGTGTGGTGTAAATCGTGTACCCGACCATGTAACAAACAAAATGAGTCAGAAAAATATTTCTACTACACGTCATGTCCATCTGGAACACACCATGTATTGTGAGTCGTGTATCTATCCATGTCCCTAACAACACAGGTTAGTGAGGCTTGTCTAGTACACACCATGTTTCTCTTGAACACTCCATGTAGTCTTGTCTTAGGAGAGCCGTGTGGCTTAACCGTGTAGAAGGACTCAGGAAGGGAAAGAGGATTCAAGTACACACCATGTGTTAAGACAAAACGTCATGTGTTTGGGGTATTACACGACCTAGGTTGGAAGAAGTACATGCCCATGTGAAATACTTAAGGGAACACGTCGTGTAGGGTTTATACACACCGTGTATTCTTGTTTTGTAAAACTTGAATGTTGCAGAGTCATGGATATAATCCACACTGACAATCTTTGAGGAGATCAAAGTAGGCGGGATGTATCCTCTACTAGCCAGGTGTTGTGCTACCAGTGCAAGAAGAGCGGGCGTATGAGGCCACATTGCCCGAGGGACCTAGTGGGGTGCCGATCTTGAGGAAAGATGGGTCACCTTCAGCACTTCTATCATATCTTTTCACCAGTAGCTGGTGACAGGGGTTCTTCTATGACTGCGCGTTCAGGATTAGCACCGCCAGTTTCTTAACAGTCTGGGAATTGGATTTCTTTCGGTCATTCAGGCCAAGGTGGAGGTCATAGTCATGGTGGTCAATCACCAGGCTACCAGCGAAAACAGGGTGGAATAGCTCAGAGTGGTCAGGCAGGGTCACAGTGCTGCGGTGTAGGCTAGAATTTTGTAGTGGAGCAGACCCAGTAGGAGCAGGATCCCGACCCCCCTATAGTTCGAGGTATGATCCTAGTTGCCTCAATTTTATCTTCAACACTTTTCAACATAAGGGATTCCCATATCTTTATATATGTTGTTGTTTTGGAGATCCTTGGGCTCTATATCTTATCTTCGGCCGATATATTGATGCTAGACACTCCATTGGGGATGAGAACATCTAGTGTACATCAGTGTAAGGAGTTCCCCCTTGAGGTTGGTGGGTGTCACATTCTATGGGACCTCTATGTCCTAGAGATGATATAATATGATGTCTTTATTGGAATGGACTTGTTGGTTCCCTTCTAGGTAGTCATCGATTTCTATCATCATGGGGTGAGTTTAATATCACCAAAGGGCGGATCGTTTCATCATAAGGGAGAATAGGATGTTCAGGCAAGCAGAGTGGGTCCAGAGCATCATGTGTTAAGAGGAGTTACAACCCAGATTTCTAGTCTATATCTGGATGACCAGGGGACTTCACAGATAGACTTTCCCCCAGTTGTAGATCATTTCAAATATGTCTTTCCAGAGGAATTTTCAGGTTTTCCTCCAGAGCGAGAGGTAGAATTTTCTGTTGAACTTGTTCCAGGAGTGGCACCAGTGTTCATTCCTCTTTATTGGCTGGCTACACTAGAGTTACAGGATCTCAAGAAGTATTTAGATGAGTTACATGCAAAGGGTTTCATTCGACCTAGTACTTCTCCTTGGGGTACGTCTGTCCTTTTCGTGAAGAAGGTGGACGATACCCTTAGACTTTGTGTGGATTATCGGAAGTTGAACCAGTTGACAGTCAAGAACCGATATACCTTTCCCTGGATTGACAATCTCTTCAATCAGCTTCTAGGATCCTGGTTGTTCTTGAATATCTAATTGAGATCCGGTTACCATTAGTTACGTGTTAGACCATCTGATATACCCCTTATAGCCTTTTGGAGCAGGTCTGGTCTATATGAGTATGTAGTTATGTTATTCAGTATCACAAACGCACCAGCAGTTTTCATGGAATTGATGAACCGAGTGTTCTATCCATACTTGAATTATTTTGTGGTAGTCTTCATGGACGATATCTTGGTGTACTCTTCCACTCGACACGACCATACTACCCATCTTGAGACCGTTCTGAGTAAACTGAGAGAGCATCAGTTATATGCTAAGCTCTCAAAATTCCACTTTTGGATGGATCATATTCACTTCTTGTATCATGATATCTCAGATACAGGAGTATCAGTAGACCCAGAGAAAGTGAGAGTATTAGTTTTCTAGGAGAAGTCGAAGAAAGTGTTTGAGGTACAAAATTTTCTAGGGCTGGATGGATACTACATATGCTTTATATAGGACTTCTCATGCTTATCAGCGCCACTGACGTGCCTTACTAAGAAGGGTGTGAAGTTCTTGTGGTCAGATTCTTGTGAGTCATCTTTTCAGGAGCTGAAGTGGAGGTTTACTTCAGCACCGATACTAGTACTTCTAGATTTGGGAAAGAGTTATACTGTTTACGGTGATTCTTCAGGTATCGGGTTAGGAGTTGTGCTTATGCAGGGAAAAGGATTCGTTGTGTACGGGTCTCAGTAATTGAGGCCACAAGAGAGGAATTACCCGACGCACAATCTCAAGTTTGCGGTAGTTGTTCATGCTTTACGCTGTTGGAGACATTATCTTCCGGGAGATCATTTTGTGGTTTTCACCGTCCACAAGAGTCTCAAGTACATCTTCAATCAGCATGATCTGAATTTGAGACAGTGAAGGTGGGTTTAGCACCTTCGGTCTTTTGAATTTGAGCTTGCCTACATGACTGGGAAAGGCAACGTAGTGGAGGATGTGTTGAGTAGGAGGACTCAGATACAGGTAGTTCAGGAGGCCAACAGTGGGTGGCAGCTTATGGATTTGTTCTCAGAGATGCATTTGGAGGTGCACGACAGACAGTGGTAGACTTTACTTTCTTTTATAGCAGTAACCTCTACCCTTCTTGATCGATTACGAATTAGGTAGCGATCATATTTTAATGTCCTAGTCTTAAGGGATAGTGTGTTAGAAGATGAACCTATTCCTGGATAGACCATAGGTGAGGATGAGATCTTGCGTTTCTAGGGTTTTATATGGGTGCCAGTAGACATATGCAAGGAGCTGAGGCAAGACTTCCATTCCTCAGTTTGGGCAGTTCATCCTAATGTCACCAAGATTTATTGTGATCTACACAGTCTTTATTGGTGGCCATGTATGAAAAGAGATGTTTCAAGTTTTGTAATGAGGTGGTCCACCTTTCAGCAAGTGAATGCGGCGAATCAGTGACCAACAAGGATTTTGCTGTAGTTACCCATTCCCAAGTGGAAATGGAATAATGTCGCGATGGACTTCATGACTGATTGCCAAGTTCTCCTCAAGGGAATGATGCAGTGTGGGTCGTCATTGATAAAATTATGAATGTTTCTCACTTCCTTCCAATAAAAGAGACCTTCAGTTTTGATGAGCCGGGACAGTTGTACATCCGTGAGATTGTACATCTACATGGAGTTATGCACTCCATTGTTTCAGATAGGGATGCACATTTTACTTCTTGGGTCTGACAGGGGATTTATAAGGCTTTGGGGACATAGGTACATTTGAGTACAGCTTACCATCCCTAGAAAGATGGCCAGTCTGAGTGTATGATTCAGGTGCTTGAGGACATTCTCTTAGAATGCATTCTGGATTTTGGAGGTTCTTGGGAGAAGCATACACCTCTTGTGGAGTTTTCCTACAACAATAGTATTCAAGAAACTGTCCATATGGAACCTTATGAGGCTTTGTATCGTAGTCCATGCCGATCACCCTTGTGTTGGTTGGAGGCACGAGAGGCAGCTATGTTAGGACCATGTCTTGTCCAGGAGAGCACCAAACATATAGAGTTGATTCAGAAGAGAATGGCTACTGCATAGTCTTGACAAAAGTCTTATGCTGATCAGTGGAGATGACATATGGAGTTCGTGGTTGGGGATCAGGTTTCTCTACATGTCACACCGAGGTTGGGGAACAGAAGGATAAGGAGACAGAGTAAGATTTCACTGAGGTATGTCAGGCCGTTTGAGGTGTTGGAGATAGTTGGGATGGTTACCTATTGGTTTCAGTAACCTCAGAGGTACCAGACTATGCACGATGTCTTCCACATTTCCCATCTTCAACTTTACCTTTTAGACCCGTCTCATGTTTTCCAACCCGAGGAGGTTGAGTTGGAAGTGGATGAATCTTTCAAGGAGTATCATATCCAGATTTTCTATCAAAGTACAAAGGTTCTCCGTGGCCGGTTTGTTCTTTTGGTACGAGTGCTATGGTATCACAGGCGAGTACAGGATGAGACTTGGGAGAGGGATGCTGATGTACAAGCACAGTGGCTGGAGTTGTTCGGAGTTTCTTCTTCTCTGCCACCATGCTTGGGAATTTTGGGGATGAATTTCTTTAAGTGGGGAAGTTTGAAAGAACTCGGATATTCTTTTCAGGAAGGTTTTACTTTTCTAGACGTTTTTGAGAAAAAGAGGAAATATTCGAAGTACACACTGTGTACCTTATAAGTACATGCCATGTACACGGTTCTATAGTACCCTCGGTTTGAGGTATGTGACCCTTGGTTTGGATTTTTTGTGCCTTTTGAAGTGGTTGGTTGAAGTTTGAACAATTATGTGAAAAACTTTTAAAATTCTATAGGTCGTGTAGGGGCGCATGGTTGGCGCACGGTCTGAACAAACCATGCGGCCACCCAAGAAACTATGCACCCTTGACAATGGGCTCCACACGGGTGACGTACGGTTTGTCAGACCACGCGGGAAATCCGTGAAACGTCCCTAGGTGAGACATTGGGAACCGCATAGTTGGCACACGGTTTTCCAAACCGTGTGGGGTAACTATTCAGCCACATAATGTTTGGGTTTTTAAGTCTCGGGCCACTCAGGATTTCTCATTTTCCCTCATTCTTCCTCCCACTCGTGTCTCACATGGGAGTTCCAATTTTCAAAGGATGGGGGAGCTCCTTAGCTCATTTTGGAGGAAAATAGAATGGATTTCTTGGTGGATCAAAGGCGGTTCTCCTCGGGTAAGTCCATCTTTTGGTTCTTTGAGGTTTTGGTTAGGGTTTTCCCTCTCCCTCTCTCAGTTTTGTATATCTACAAGGGTTTCATGTAGATCTAGGGTTGTGTCACATTTGTGTGTTAAAGGTTGAGCTTTTTGATGTTAGGGAAGGGTTTTTGAGGTGGTTTCGAGGAGGTGTTCACCCGGTTTGGAGTTCGTTTTCACAAAGGGTCGATTTCACCAAACCCTAAGAGGTAGGTGGTTTGTGCCTTTCTGTTGAAAGTCTTTGAGTTATATGTGCAATTTTGGCCAATACCCTTAATCAGGATATTGTTCGTTTACTGTTTTAACCCTGTGTTTTTCCTTCCATGCTTCTATGTTTTTGTTAAGGTCATTTGGATATGAATAGAGTTGATTTCTATGCTTTGGATGTTTTCCCCATGCATGTTTTGTTTACGACCGTTTGGTCCTGTTTAGCCTGCTTAGATGCCTTTCCTATCTTCCCATGCCTACTGATTGTAGGATTAAGTGTTGTATTCTAACATGACTGATATGCTGTAGAATTTTTAGCCAAGTAGTTCTAAGTTTTACTTTGGCCGTATTGCATTTCTATGCTCATTTGACTTACATAGGGCCATGAAAACATAGTGTAGTAGACTATAAGGGGAATTGACCGAGTGAGCTTCCTCATAGAGTCTCTTGAATTACTTTCATAGACTATAAGTGGAATTGACCAAGTGATATTACCTCATAGATTATCTTGAATTACTTTCATACACTGTAAGGGGAATTGACCGAGTGATCTTCCTTAGAGAGCCTCTTGAATTACTTTAGTAGACTATAAGTGGAACTGACTGAGTGAGCTTCCTCAGAGAGTCTTTTGAATTAATTTTAGGCTATAAGTGGAATTGAACATGTGATCTTCCTCAGAGATTATTTCTATATTATTGAACCAAACCAGAGAGGATAGTCTGGGTGTACTTCCCAGAGGGTTAACATTTTTGTTTAGCTGCTTACTTGATATGTAGAGTTGTTTATTGCTGAGCAATTTCTTGTTTACTACCTTCTTTACTTTTACCTACCATATATTCACTGACTGTTAGGCCCAGAACTTTGGGTGGTTTCCAAATAGAATTTAGACTCACACCATGTTTGGGTCATGCTTTTGGGCTCAAAAAGATTACATTTTTGCAGGTATAGATAAAATAAAGCTCCCTTCTACTTCAGGTTCTTAATTGACTGTGGAGTTGGAGAGCATGGTACCAAGATATTTCTAGCGATGTTGGGGAGCTGTTTATCTGTTTTCTTTCGTACTTTAGTTTGGTACTATTTTTATTCCAGTATTGTGATTTGTTTTCATGCTTTCCTAGAAATATGTATCATGCATCATTTATATACGTGCTCCAGTTGTTTCTTTATTTCACTCTTTCGTTGTTTACTTTTGAATGATATTATTACTGCTTCTGCTTGTGTATATTTTTTTTCTTCCTCTGTGTACTCTGCCAATGAGGGCATAGTTTCTCCAATATCACCCCCAAGGCCCTCGCTTCTAGTCGGCAACCTCTAGCATTTGGAGAAATGCGCTTGAGGCCATGTGACCAATCGGGTACGGGGCTCCTCTTGGTGGCTTCCGGAACTGGGACGTTACATTTTATTTGAGAAAACTGTTGTGGAAAAAATATTTGAGTTCATGGGATACATGAACATACAATCTATTAAGAAAAATTAAAATACAGATCCTGATCCATTACATGAAAATGATATTTGTGGACATAACATGATTTCACTAAGATATTTCTACATTCATAATTAAATGAAAACATCACTAAAAATAAAAATATATGATCCAAAAATATTATAACAAAGTTAAGGAATTGAGAGTTTTAGAGAGAGAGTTCTAAGAGAAAAAGGAAGAATATCACTTAAATATGAGAAAGAAACTAATATTTATATTTAAATAATATATTATTTCATATTGAATAAGAAGAAGGGTGGAAGGTATCCATAAATCTGAAATATGATCGAGTGAAATAAATCTGAAAGATGAGGAAAAAGTATCCATCATTCTACATTATATAATATTGAGTATAAAGAAGAACTACGAATGATAAATTCTAAAACCACTATTGTTGTTCATAATTCATGTATTAAATAACATGAAATTTTTTTAGGAGATATAGGTCTTATATATCATAATAGAATGAGTTTGATAGATTCAAACAAAAAATTTCTAAATATAAACTGAGAGTTCGGTAGATTATAAAGATTAAGGTGTGTGTTGTTTATTATATCATCTACACGTAGTTGAAGACTCTGATTTGGTTAAGGAGATATAATATATAGGATTTAATGACATCCTATGATGTCTATAAATCTACTTTATTACTGAAGGAGTTTTTTTTTGATCCCATGGGAGTGAGTAGAAATAACACACAAGTGTGGTATTCATTCAAAAATTTAATATGGGGAACATGGTTTTAAGATGATAATTGAAAAACCCAAAATAATTTAAGATCAAAATATAATGGATATTTTTCAAATAGATCTTCTCAAGCACAGTACGGATTAAGTTTATTGAGAAGGGAAAAACCATATAAAAAATATTTTATTCTAATCTATAATTATATTTTATATTTCAAATGTTATTATGGGTTGGATTAAAGAAAAATCTATTCATTCATATAAAAATTGGTAAAATGGGTTCCAATAACAAAACGGGTTAAAAATTTAAAGATAAATTTGAATTTAGTAAAAGAATTTGGTCGCATCTAATTTGACCCAACTCTATGGTGTCTGAACCTGGTCCACTGGGACATGAAATTGGAATCATAAAAAACTAGGTTCCCTTTGTTTCGATCTATTTGAAGACCTTGTTTTTTTATTTGAATATTTGAATATTTTTATATTTCCCCCATATGAATAATTATGTTCATTTTTTTCTACAAACATATAGTTTACAACTAATACTAGAAAGAAAATAAAAATATAGAAATAAAAAATATAAGGAATAATTCAAAAGAAAAGGGGGAATCCACACTACCTACATATAATTAGAGTAAAAATTGTACTGATAAATATAGTTATAATTCATTAGATGAATAATATATAAGCTATAAGAAAGATGATTTCAATGATCCACTATGTGATTTATCTTCTGAAATTAATACTTTTTTAAAGAAGATCCCTATTTAAGTTGTTACATATATATTTTCATATATCAAGGTTCTTTAGGATGTGAGTTTATAGCATGAAATTGAAGTAGACCAATAGAGAATGTGTTAGCTAATATGGTGACCAGTTGCAAAACCCTCACAAAAATTTTTGCAAAAAATGATGATTCTATATTATATTGAAATAAAATATATTCTCAATTTAATAAAAAAATTCAATGTACTATATGTAAAAAATTAATTATTAATAATTTTCTTTAAAGAGATGATATATGTGTTAGTTAAATTCCACAAAGTCTCTATTAATTTAAAAGCTTCTCTGCTAGAGGTAAAAGTCAGGAGAGTAAGATGGTTGAATAATTATCTATTTGAGACAAGTCAAAAGCTTGAGGATCAATTAAAAAATATGAATAATATATTTTAATAAATGTTGGTTTCACTTAAATACTATAAGTACATTCTCAATATGAAATATCTAGAGTTTAATTTCAAGATAAAAAATCCATAAATCACCCATGAAGAATCTTCACAATCTTATGATAAGAGATGTGATTCTATAAAAAATATGAAATAGGTTTTACTTAAAAGAAGAATTCTATTTGGGGAAATAATATCTAGATATAATTTTCTGATCAACCTACTACAATATCATTCAAGAAGGTATCCCATTGTATAATTAAATCGATATTCAATGAATCTATTTTGGCCAAAAGTTCATAATTAAAATAAAAAAGTATAAAAATATAGAACTAAAAAAACACCATGAAATATAGAAAATCATTAAGTTTAATGTAGTTATGACCAAGAAGATTATCTACCTAAGTATATCCCTAAATAATGGTGTTACTATCTAAAAAATAGCAGGGTTGTACTTATGGATAAACTGCTTCTAAAGAGAGTAGAAAGCATTTTGTTTTGCATTTTGGTGTTTTGTGGGTTTGAACACAAGGCCTTGGAATGATGGCACAAAAATTTATTTTTTAAAACCCAAATAATGATTGAAATCATGGAGAGAATATTTGAAACAAAAAAACTAATGTAAATAAGAAAAATCTATTTAATAAAGAAAATTTGTCTCTCTAAAACATATTTGATTATTTTGGAAACTTCTGTAAATAATGATGTAACCTTTACTGTGTTATTGTATTTGTTTTCAATTAATCATATAAATTTTTATTTTTATTTCAATTACCATGGAGCAATGTAATGGATAATGGAGTGAGCTTACACCCATATGATAAAGTGTGTGCTACCCATATTTTTTGGGTAAATGAAAGATGTGTTTCTACCTTTGAAAGTCTAGATGGATTGGATCTAAGAAATAGAATTCTAAATTAGGATATTTACTAATATTTTATTCATGGAATCAAGAAAATTTCTAAATCGTTGATTCTATTTTTTTCTAATATAGTTTGATTGAAGTTGGTGAAGTTTGTTGTTGTTGAAATACACATAATGGATTATAAAGTTACTAATATAGAATTCATAAGCATTGAAGTACTATGAAGATATATCTAAAGAATATAATAAACCATAATTTTATTCTACTACTGAATTTTGATTTTAGTGAAAAATATATCCCTTGGATAAAGGGTGAAATTATTTTGGTACAAGAATGATGCTTAAGGAAGTGAGGTTTAATGAAATTATCTCCATGAGTATTTAATTACTAATTTTTTTGGGAATGTTATGAAGTGGTTTAATGGTATCTTATAAATTATCAAATGTTTTTAACGTTTTTAAGTTGATTAATAAGGCTTTGATATGGGGTTAAGGATCCTTGATTAGAGTGGAATATGGAAAATCTGGACAAGTCAATATCTATGTAAGAGCCCTCACAAAAGGTGATTCGTGACTATAGAACCACGTAAAGGGAATTGGATTTACTAAACTCCATGTAAATAGACCCAATACATATGTTTATTTATGTAATTCAATCTATATAAGTGTTTTGGATGTAAAGGTTTCCAAACATAAGTGGATCGACATAAGGGTTATGATCCACCATGTAATGTGATTCAGAACTACTTCCACCATGTAAAGGTATTAATAAATCTATAATTGATGTAAAGGGGTTATATATTTGAAGCTATGTGTAAATGGATTCATTCTATAAAAGATCTATGTATGGGGATCTTGAACTAGAGATTCACATAAGGGAATGTATCCTTACATATTGGTTGATAAAGTTTGAACTTTATTGAATTTGTATTATTTGGAGAAAATTAAATTAGGATGATGCAAGTAATAAATTTCACTAATTAAAACTTAACAAAACACATTAAAGAGTATGTTATTCAAGAATGATATTTATGAGGGGATAATCATCAATATTTGGTAAAAAGATCATTTTTTAAGAGAAATTAAAAAATATTATATGCATTCATTATTTGTTAAATTATAGAATATATGAAATACTATTTAAATTTATTCTTGAGATAATTTTTAGTGATATAAATATCACAATAAGTTTGTGGTTCAAGATATATTCCTAATAAAATAGTAAGAAGAAGCAGTATGAATTTATGAGAAATTGTTTAAGCCTAAATTTGGAACTCTAGATTTATTAGATCTATAAATTAAGTCTGAATATGCATGAAAAGATCTCCATTGGTCAAAATATTACAAATAACATTGTAATTCATATTGAAACATCACTAGAGGAGTTAGATATATGGCTTACTCTACTATTTATGCTTTAAGAATGTTGTTGAACTTCATGATGAAAGACTCTCATGCCTAAATATTGAATGTTTTTTCATAACTAAAATTATATGAGATTATAATACATATATGATAAATGTTTATCTATGGATTTATTTAAAATATAATGAAGAGAGGAAGTGATTAGATCCTATTAAAATTATCAGGAAGAGATGTGCATGACTGTGAGAAGATAAAAGGAGAAAAGATAAAATTAAGGTAAATCATGTAAATGTAAAAGAGATGGTTGTTTAGAGAAAAATAGAATATAGAGATCGTGGGGAAACCTATGCACAAACAAAGGTGAGAAAATTTAATGTGGAGATCATAAGAAATAATTTTTATGGGATTTCCTATATTTTAAACATGTTAAATATTATTCTGGTAAACTGTATATGAAAATAAAAATAAAAATGGGAGATTTGTGTTAGTATAAGAACTGGGTGGTTATGCACACTGAATATCAAGGAATAACTCTCAAATAATAGTAAAGTTGGATCTGATAAAAAACATTTAAATAATATTACCTAGGTATTTAAGAAGACTGAAAAATATGAATATATTCATCAAGTTAAAATTAGATTTAGTATTCGAATGCACTTAGAATAAGAAAAAAATATGATAAATCAAACTACTATGAATGGTTTTTATCATTTAAAATGGTTAGGATCCACTGTATTTTAGAAGATTATATGATCTAAGTGTTATTAGAATCCAAAAAACCGATTCTATTAAGGATATGGAGCTGATAAAAAAACAGGAATCAAGATACAAGTAGTTATTCTAGAAGAACACGTGTTAGTTGAAAACATTATTATTAGTAGAAGTAGATCGAAATTATTTATATTGAATAATCCTATATATATATATATATCTACTTTCGAGTATGGTTTTAAATGAAACACTTGTGTATATATGATGGGAAGATGTAGAACCTATGTGACTTTGGGTATTCAAGGAAACATTGTGATATGATTTGATTTCAATGTGAATATATGTTTATGGAAGTCATGTGAGAAGTTGTAAATTGTATACATGGTGAGATTATTTTCATGTGTGAGAATCATCAACTATCATAGACAGTGATATATTATAGTGGAGAATTCTTTATTGGGGTGTATAACCAATTAGGGAAAGGAGTAAGATGTATAGAGGAACCTTGTAAAAATAACATAGGCATATTATACATTATTTAGTAGCATTTTATATGGTATAAATTTATATTTTGATTGTAAAATGATCCCACTTTCATAATTGAAAATAATGTTTTTTATTCAAATGGGGTAAAAGTTTCAATAGAAATTGGAATTTAGGGGAAAAGGAAAACACCTTGATTCACCCACACACCCTCCCCTCTTAGGTGTATGTGATGATCCTTAGTAGAATTTAAAATGGTATTAGAGAATAGGTTCCCAATAATTGGATATTATTTTACTTGATCCAGTATTTATATTAGAGTTTTTTGTTGTTTAGATTTGAATATTTGTCTGAATAAGAGACCCTGATGGAAGAAGTTGTTTCTATTTATGATGCTTAAATTTTTGAGTCTATCCAATGAAATTGGAAAATATGAAAAAAATAGGCCAATAAGTTTATAAAAATCTCAGGAAAGGAATAATAATCACCACTACATGAAGTCTGATGGAGTGGTACTAGTAGTTCAGGCCATGATGAAACTAGTGGAATTAAAGTTGGCGATAACCAATACTATTAAGTTGTATGTTATTTGAAGAAAGCTTAATCTGAAATTTTTTCTCATATATTTGTAATTATTTGAGATATATATGATGAATAGTAATAGTTGATAGATGATTATAAATCTATACAAAAAAGTATTTTTTAGGAAAATTACATAAATATAACTCTCTTATCATTGAATTGAAGGATATAGAGAATTATTTAAATATTAGTAGAGATAAATTCTTAATGGATGAATGGAACATGAAGTAATTTATTGATAAGAAATAAGTGGTCTGAAAATTCAGTGAATATAGGTATCATTATTTGGTAGAATCTCATAAGGAGGAATATAGTATTAATTAAGCTCGGCTGGAAGGGAAATCTAAAATAATCAATGACCTTGAAAAATATCATAATGATTGTAGAAAATAATATTAAAGAAAAAGTTTATAAGTTGAAAATAAATTGGGGAAGAAATTATTAAATTAATTGAGGTATATAAATATCCCATCAAAATGAAGTGTTTAGATTCATAGGTAAATTTGAGAAATCAGGAAGAATGATATTTTGTACCTTCCCAAAAAACATTGAAGATCAGTACTACCACAAAAACTAATGAGAAGTTTATTTTCATTAATAAAACTATCAATGGTGGTTAAAAGAATGGTAATCATAAAATGATCAACCCACAACCATCCCATGGAAAAAGGTTTCTCATTGTGTTGTTAAACCTTTAAACACTAATTCTATTTTGAAGACTGTTGTGTGAGAAAAAGGAAAATTTTCACAAATAGAGATGTTAAAAAATTATATGAAACAAAAAAACACATCAAGGGTTTTTGTGATAAAATTTTAGAAAATAATCACTCATATTAAAGCCCAAAAAATTATTATTTCAACCCTAAAATATAAAGTCACTCATGTTGAAAAATTTGTATAGAATTTTACTAAATTAAATATATTACGATTTGTATAATACTTTTGGTGTTGTTAGAACTTGATCACATGTACAAAGACAATTTTCATAATGTTTCAACTTATACAAGTGGTATCATTCCGTAATTTATGGAGAGAAGAGCTAAATCTATGAGAAAATATTCTTTGAGAAAAATGTTTTTACAAATGAAGAAAAATTTGTCATATGGAAAAATATTTGAATTCTTAAAATAGTTTTTTTATTATTTTAATAGTTATATCCACATAGATGATGAATGTTTTTATGTTTTAACAAGTTATAGATTTTATATTGTTGTGAACATTCTAAAATAGTATAATAAACAAATATCTAAGAAACAATCTTAAGGAATACTGAAGTGAAGAAAACTATTATATGTTTTCCTAAAAAAGGTGCCTCAAAATATGATGAAATAGTGTTTAGAAGGATTAATATAGTTATAAAACATATAATAGGTTCATGATAGTAATAACTTGTTATAAGGAGTATTAAAACAAAAAACTTAAAGCACTATTGACTTCAAGAGTCAAATTAGATGTTGTAAAGAAGAAGTCTAGGAAGAAAAATAAAAAACAACATGTGCCTAAAGATATATTGATCATAAGGATAGATTATCTGGAAGAATCTAGAAAATTATATCAAGATAAAAAGAGTTAATGTTCTTTTCTAGCTTAAATCAATAATCTTATTCTATCAAAGATGGAAGGTAAAAACAAAAAAGGAAACCATTCTTCCAAGGCAAGAATAGGTTTGAGAAATTTAGGATATTGTTATAATAAAGAGGTGTAGGCACATTAGACCATCAAAGAATATAGTTTTGTGTCGATAAAGAAGTATCACACCTAAATAAATAACTTAAGATAATGGAAATATTCAAATTATTCCCAAATCATATATCGGTTGTTCTTTTAATAGGGAATTAAGGTGAAGTTAAAAGAAATATATCCAGTATAGAGAATATTTTAAATTAGTAGTAGACATTATATAGAATCTAATATATTTGGATCACATGTATTTAATAATGAATAAACTATACTGAAGTATAGAGATCATCCCTTGAAGGGGGATACAAAGCTAGATCATTCTTCTAGAAATTTATTATGTTTATATGATTTTGGGAATTATGGATAGCCCTTCAAAATCTAAAGTTTAAGGTATTAGTTTCACTCCGGTAACTCTATTTTGATTTATTTTAGATATATTATCAATCAGGGTGATTGTGAAAAAAAATATGGAGAAGCAAATTTCACATAAATTTTTTGATTTGTTTTTAGTGTTTTAGTACATGTTCATACACATTCTTGTAAATTTTTTCAAGAATTCCCAAAGAGATTAATTTTAGTGTTTTTACCACATTAAGGATTATAAATGGAAAACCTTATTACTTAAGTAAAATCACTCTTGTTTTAAACACCAGGTTCTCCCACATATACGTTGATAATGCTTACATAAGTATCACTGGTAAGAAACTTGTGGTTCCACCATTCTCTCATATAACATCATCAGTGAAATGGAAGTATAGAAATAAAATGGGGGAGGAAGGCTCTTTAATTAATAAGGATAAAGGGGATAAATATTTTCCCTATGAATACCTCTTAATGGATCTAATGGAAAGGTGGACCTCTAATTCGAGAGAAACACTATATCGTCTATATTTATTTTTATTATGGGGTCAAGGAAAATTGTATATTTAATAGACTATTGACATATATTTTATGTATTTGTAAATATTTAAAAGTGAAATGTATTTAAAAAATCTAAATGGGTTGAATGGAGTTCCCTTTTGTATGTGATTCTACTTATTATCAATAAATCATTTTAATATTTATTTTGTCAATGGGTATGGATAAATTCATTGGTATATGGAATGAGTTTCCCACTATATGATAAAGTGAGAGTTTTGCATACTTATTGGGTAATGGAAAGAGGTGTTTCTACCATTGAAAATATTTATAGAAATATTTTTGGGAAGTATAAACTAAATAAAATGACTGAAAGAGATTGTCTTTATAGAATCTAGACAAGTGATGAAGGATTGATTTTATTGTTCTTTACTGAATTTGTAGAAAAGTTAAGGAATCTTCTAACAAATAAACTACTGATAACATATTTTAAATGTATTAATACAAAACACAGAAAGGTTAAAATTACTATGAATATCTTGTTGAATAACAGAATAATACATCCTTATGTGTTGTTGATATTGACTACTGAATTCAAAAAATAAATATCACATAGATTAATGCCAGAATGATTTCAATACAATAGAAAATATTAAGGTAGTGAGGTTTAATTAAATTCTATTCTTGATTATTTAATTACTAAAAAAGTTTTTTGGAATGACATAACGTGGTTTAAGAGTTATTTTTAAACTACCAAAGGTGTTCTAGAAGTATTTATGTTGATTGAGAAGTGTTAAATATGGACTGAAGGATCCCCATTTCCAATGGAGTGAAATATGTAAAATATGGACAAGTAAATATCCACATAAGATCCCCAGAATAAAGTGATTTGTGACTAAATTACCACGTAATGGGATTCATGTTTACAAGTATCCATGGAAAGGGATCCAAGATTTATGTATATTTATATAAAACTCCATACAACTGTATCTTTCATAAAGGAAACTAGATGTAAGCGGATCAATGTAGGGGTTTTGGTCCACCATATAAGGGGATTCAAAACTATTGACACCACATTAAGGTATTCAGAGATTGCTGATTGACGTAAACATATTTTAGAGTGAAAGAATATCATAATGGTATTTATCTTATCCAAAATTTATATATGGGGATCTAGAACTGGAGAGTCATGTGAGGGAATGTATCCTTACATGCTAGGTGAAAAAATTTGGAATTAAAAAAAATTATTCTAGGGATAAAATTATATTTGGATGACGCAAGAACTAATATTCTTGGATTAAAATATTATAAACACTCAAAATAGTAAGTGAATATATACTAAAAAAATATGATTAATGGATCTTCAATGTTTTATAATAATATCAATGTTAAGAGAAATTATGGTATATGAAATGAAATAATTATTTTAAAATTCCATAATATATAAAAACTTATTACATTTGATGCATGAGATGATTTTAAATGATATAAATATCACTATAAGGTTTTGATTCAAGAGAAATATTTGATAAATGAGTAAGATGGGGTAGTATAAATTTATAATAAATATTTCAAGGCTAAAACATGAACTCTATAATTATCTAATATAGAAATTATTTTTGAAGATGCATGAGATGATTTTTGTTATTTTAAATATAACAATTAACATTGTGATTTGTGATTAAACTAAGTAAGATTAGTTAGATTTATGGATCATGTAAAACCATGAATTTATAAAATAATAACATTGTATTTGATATAATATTCTCCACACAACACATATCTTAAACTACACACAAAATATATTTCTTTAAATTACATCTCTTTGATATCTTGTGAAACACGCAACCTAGAGTCTAAATGAACTGTAATAAAGAATACAATTATAAAAAATATATTAAATTGGAGGGTATGAATAGTTATAACCAAAATATTAAAATTATAATTATCTATTATTTATAATTAAAATAAATGTTATTTTAAGTAAAATAAATGTTTTCTAAAAATCTTTATCTCTTCCTAAAAGGCGGTTTAGTTTCACATTGAGCACATAATTTAAAATTAATTTCTTCCACTTCTATAAAATTCATCTGATAAAATTAAATTATTTTTTTAAATAATTATATTAAAATTATCTTAGGATGATTTTTTTTTATTTCTCTAAAAAGATTCATTTTTTTGATGAATAGTGAATATAATGATTTTTATGAAAAACCATTCCATCTAAATAATTTAAAAAGTTAAAATATATTTTAAATTGACTTTAAAGAAAAATTAGGTCAATTATATTACAATATAACTATTTTATGTCATTTTAATCAATTTCATATTGAATTTTGATATTAAAAACTTCCATACTTATGAGAATTTTCTTCTTGAAAACCTACTTTATTGTCACGTCTTGGGGTTTTGTTTTAAATTTAATTATTCCAATTATGTGAATTGCATTTGGAATAATATATTACATATTTTTAATCATAATAATTTATATTTTATAATAATATAAACATAATTTTTTACCAAAATGAATAGTGAAAATATTAAAAATTAATTACCATAGTTAAGGTAAAAATGGGTTTATCGTGGGGTTAAAATAAAATTATAAGGTTTAAAATGACCTAAAAACTTGTCTAAAATATATTTTATGGTCATATTTAGACATTATCATAACATGTTATTGATAATAGTATATTTTTGACATTTTTTTCTTGTGAAGAATGTGGGAACACCTTTTCCTTTTCAAAAATTATAGGTGTGCCACTCCCCTCACTTATAATAAGGCCACCCCTATCCTCTATCATTTAAACCTTTAAACCATTTTTCATTAAATAACTATCCAAATTACTTAAAAAATTATATCCAATGATCCTAAAATCATTATTTTGGTCATAAATATATTCAAGGAATACTTTAGGTATAATTCTATATGGGTGGTCTGAGAAGATGGAAAATTTATAAATATGTGCTTTTGTTTTATTTATTCTTCCACATACTTAAAATATTATTCATTTATTATTATATAATAAAAAATTTCTAAAATATACTGATATTTTATTATACTAATTGGATGACCTATATCCATCCCCTCTTGCCTCTAATGGGAAACGATAATGTCGCTTGTGTGTACGATAGTCTACCACCTCAAGAATCAATGTAACATGTTTTCCATCAAAACCTCTCAAGGTTGGGTATGATAAAGTATATAAATTATATATATATTATATTGAAATAATAATTATAAATATTTAGTCATTAAATCATATATACTTTTTAAATTTCCATTTCATAGGGGATACAATAACGTCACTAGTGTGTAAGGCGAACCGCCACCTCGCGAAGTGATGTGATGCTTTTTTCACTGACGCTTTATGTCGAAGGTAATAAGGATAAATTTCATGTATATATATAATATAAAAGAAATAATTATGATATTAATGCATATTTATCATTTTTACAAGATAATGCATCATTTTAATTCTTACCTTTTCCCTCACGGAAAGATTGTAATGTTGTTCATGTACATGTGGACTACCTCCTTCACAAAGTAATGTGACTCTCATTTCATCACCACACCATATGGTTTATAAATATATGTATATTTAAATAAATTATATGGAATTTATGATATTATTTTCATTATGTAAATATAAAATATTTCTTACCTCTTTTCCATAATGATCGTTGAAAAATCGAAATGTTACTCAAGCGTAAATGTGGTCTATCATATCAATGATCGTAACGTAATTAATTTCTCAAAAAATATTTATTAATTGGTCTTAAAAATATAATTGATTTATAAATATGATAATTATTTCCTAATTATTATTATATAGATGATGGAACTATATAATATGTGTAAGAACCGGAATTCTCATGGAAAAGCACGAATGATAAAACAAGGAAATTAACACTCCAAAGAATTAAAATAATGATATATTATTAACAAAAGGGTGTTAAGATATCATAAAAGGATAATATATGATATTATAAATATTAATATGGTCATGTTATATATTAATAACATGTTTAAAACCACTATACAAAAGGTTAAATAACGTTCAACTAAAAGGAATCCCGATTTAAGGGACCTCATCTCAACTACCCTTCATTGAGGCATATTGTAATGTTATGAACCTAATATCTTTTATATGGTGTATATACTACCACTTTGACCTATAATATCATAATTCCTTGATAATTCATGTTATTTTATGTTTTAATTTAAATTAATTCATCCAAATGGATTTTACATGAAAATTACCAAGTGGTAAAGAATTTCATAACTAATTTTTTTTTCATTGGGTTATATTACTTATTAATAGTCTTTGATATTATTAGATTATGTTCATAGTTAATTTTAAATATATTATTTTTTATTTCCACTTATTTTATATGGATTTAAATTTCATAAACATAATTGATTCATTGGTTAATTCTCACTCCAACATTATGTTTTTTGTAAGGGTTTACTTCACAATATCATTTTAATCAGGATTCACTATTGCAAAGAAGGAATTAATAATAATAGTAAAAGGTTTTTATTAGTGTTATAAAAGCCCTGATAATGGAGGAATTGTAAAAGGGTTGGATTTAATAGTTCTTATAAAATTTTCTGAGAAAGGAACCCTTGAATGGTGCTAAAAAAAGTGTTGGTAAATTGGGACTTTATCATTGATTTTTTAGCAGAGATAAGGTCCCCCTTTATGAGGGTTTTTTAATGTTGTTAATTCCCCCCTTCATAAGTGATAGAAAAAGAACTTATAAATGACATGTTGATAATGGGGGATATTTATTTTCAAACTCGCCCCCGCCTTTTATCATTGTTCCCCACTCCCCTTTATCAACGCGTAACACATCCATGTCCCCCTATTAGAATTTTATTTAATTCCCCATCTCATGTACGCAGCTTCCTTTAGTGAGTTTTGAACATGAGACCTCCAACTCATACATTTGTTCTATTCCCACTCCCCAATAATGTTTTGTTTTCCATTATATATATATATATATATATATATTATTACATTTCTTATCCATATATTTATTTATAAGTTTATATATATATATATATATTAAATACATATATAAAATATGTTTTTTAAGATGTGTGTGTTTATTAATAAATACATATATATAAACATTTTTGTGTGTGTGTGTATATATAAATATAATTATACATATTTATATTTGTATAAATATATTATATATTAATTTTTATATTAATATATTAGAATATATAGACAAATATATATTTTATGTCAATAAACACAGACAAATATATATATAAGCATTATATATATATATATATATATTATTTTTATTGGTATATAAATATTCTTACATTTTTATTTTAAATAAAATGGATATCATATTTAATTTAGATAATGTTTATATATTTTTGAAATATTTTTTATCATTAAATATGATTTAATAGTTATTTATAAAATTAAAATTTTATTTGTGAATATATTTGAAATAAGTATATATTTTTATAAATTTGATTAAAAATAATACTACAATAAGAAAACTAAGGAAACATCAAAACCATAATATCAATATGAATGTAAGGCAGGGGAAAAATTATTCTCTACCAAACCAGGAAATAATACCCCTTAACTGAGGTTGAAAATCCATCGAATGTTAAAAAATAAGGTATCCTAACTAAAAACTCAGTTTTGGAGGGATTTTGGGCTATTTTTTGGCTCAAAAATTGAAATCATGGTCCCCTTATTCACTAACGAATAGATTGTTGAGTCAATAAGGTTTTTCTTATGACTTTTCCATTCCTTCATGTAAGGGGGAGATTGTTAAGTCATTAAGGATTTCCTTATGACTTTACCATTTCTCTTGTTTTGAAAATCACAAACACCTTATTTTAATAAAAATCTTATTTTACCCCTATTTTTCTTTTATAAGGAAAATTTCATTTCCCAAGTAAATTTACCCTTACCTAGATTTATTTTTTTCATATCATAAATTTTCTAAGTATGAAACTCGGATTGAATCCTAAAACCTAGGATAATCACATAAAACTTAGATATGAGGCATTCTGTTTAAGACTCCAAATTCTGGATACGAACTATTATGAAGTTCAACTCTGAATTTTGGATACGAACTTTTATGAATTTCAACTGCGAATTCTGGATACTAACTATTATGAAGTTCAACTCTGAATTCTGGATACGAACTTATAAAAAGATCGACTATGAATTCTAGTCATGAATTCTGATTACGAATTCTGGATACGAACTCTTCTAAGTTCTGACTCTGAATTCCCATTACGAATTCTGATTATGAACATTTCCAAGTTCTGACTCTGAGTTCTCTGAATATAGACTCCAAACTCTTATGAGTTCTGACATTGAATTCTCATGAACTCTGACTCGAACCTTTGTAAGTCCAGGTTCCTAATTCTTGTGAAACCAAACTCCGAATTTCCTTGAAATTCTGACTCTGGATTTCTACAGAATTTAGGTTCCGAATTCTACAAAATAGAATCCGAATATCCTTGTGTTGTAGAATATGAATTCAGTTTTTACTTAGACTCTGAACTTTTATTTACCTTCATTCCGAATATCAGTTTTTAGTAATACTTACACCAGTTTAGTTATAAAATGATGTTGTGCTTTCAGTTACTCACTAACCGTTGGTTGAGTGGCACATGTATAGGTCCCTCTGAAATTCAAGGAAAAATATGATCGTTGGATGAGGGAGCTAACCGTTGAAGCCACGCCTATTATTTAACACCCCAATCTTCTACGGTACGCTTCTCTTTGAATAATTCAATAGTGTGTGTTGTACGCAACATCGAGTTCAAACACACCACAACTAATTAAACTAGCCGTTATGAATAGTAATACCCAATTTTTGAAATTTATAAATTTTATTTTTCAAAATGGACTTCATTTTTGGATTCAGAATATCGAAATTAGCCTAGGGTGAAATTTTGGTATTTTTTTGAAAAACTTCATTTTTTTGATTAATAGTGAAACCACTAAGTGGTAGTTAAAAACTGAATTTTTCATAAAACATAATTTTTCTGCTTCTGTGAGTGGAATTTTGAAAATCTGAGAGACATGGTTAATATTAAGGAGTAAAATGTGGTTCAATGAGATGAAAATAATTATTGGTGAATAGTAACTTTTTACTTTTATTTACCACGGTTAAAAGTAAATAGGGTAATTAAGGGTAAAAATGATATTAATATTACCCTAACACAAGTCCTAATTCTATTTTACAAGTATATCTCGACCAAAAACAACCTTAGGAATAAAATATTATTATTTAGGTCCACTTGAATTATATCAGGACATTTATTATTATTTAATTCAAAGAAGAGTTAAAAGAGTTAAAATCAACGTTTATTTACTAAAACATTTTTAATATAGGGTTATAAATAAGGTAAATTCGATTTTAAATATTAATTAGAAAGCTAAAAATATTTCCTACATAATTATACTTTATTTATAATTTTTAGACAACAAATAATTTAATTTATTTATGACACAATGATGATACATTAATTACCATAATAGTGAAAAATTAAAATAATTAATATTATAAATACCCAAATATATATAATTTAAGACTTTTTATGAATTACACTAATTTTATAGGTTAATATGACATGTTAGGATTGATTTAATTGACTTTGTTTTAAGTAATCATTCTGTTATTATTTTTACAAAAATCAATTTTCCAAATATTGTCAAAATTGACATAAAAGAGTTTTTAAAACAAATATTATATTATTAATTGATATTCAATTTCTAAAAATATAAGGTTCATCTAAGAGACTTATATCATGATAGGTGTATCATTAATGGGCCACTTTGGGGTCTCTTGGAGGTATATAGTAAGTTTATTGACTATATAATATAAAAATACAAAGTGACATGGTAAGTGTCAAACTAATTAACTAAGAGTTAAAACTAAAAATACGGTTAATATAATGACCCAAACCTGTCTAAATTCTATTGGTTGAGTGGTGTTCGACCCATACCCAAATTAAACTTTAAAAAATACACTTTGGAGCCATTAGAAACTTAATATTAATTTATTATAAAATAATATTTCTAGCTTTTCCAAAGGTGCCCCTCACCCCTCTTATAAAAGGGCACTCCACCTTCTCATTAATTCAAACCTTAAAAGCCTTTTGGTTCGGAAAACCCCTAGAAAAATACTCTCTAAAATTCCCTCACTACAACCTAGAGGCCTTAGTTTGATCATAAAGGCAACCTATGGAGCCCTTTTGATCAAATCAAAAGGAAGAATCCGAAGAAGAGGTAATATTTTCAACACACATTTTCAAATTCATTTCTTCTTCAACTTCTTATTTCTTTGTTATTACCATTCCAAAATAATTAATCCAGTATCTCCTATATACTGTAATATTATTATAAATATGGTACAACCATATTCAGTATTCTATCCATCCTTTGAATGACATGTCACCATACGTGCGTACGTATGGCTTACCATCTCCACGTCGTGGTGTAATTGTTATTCAATATATTATTATTTGGATGGGTATAATAATGAATTGTAATTCATGTAAATAATAAATATAACATGATAATGATTCTGTATATATGATATACCATCCAATTATATATTATTTTAATATCAAAAGAATGATATTGTCGCTCGTGCATACGTATGGACTACTGTCTCCACGAACGCGATGAGATTCATTCTACATCGTATCCATTCAAGTATAATTATCATTTGATGATTTAAAAATAATGTTACAAGACTTGATATAATTCTGGATATGAATAAGATACAACCTATCCATGACAAATAAGGCTTACGTAACAAACCATATAAAAGAAAACGAGTAAGTTAACACCCGAAACGATGATAATACTAAGATGTTATTAACGAATCAATGTTAAAAGATAATATATGATATCATATTAATATATATGATTCTTGTATAATTTAATAACAATTATTTCACCATTATACAGGAGGTTAACCTACCATCAATGAAGGAAAAGTACAAGGTAAGGGTTTATTTCGCAATCTCTTCATTATTTGAGGTTGTTTATACGTAATAATCTATTGGGACTTCTTTATCATCCACATCCATGTTCCTTAAAAATGTATTTCAAAACATTTTTAATATTTACTAGAATATGGTTTAAAGTCATTTATACCATTGTTGACTTTTATAAATGGTTTTTAAAGGAATCTTTCCATCGTTTTCCAAACAAGGTCCTTTTTAACCTTTTCGACAGAATTCAGGTAAGAATGTTTTTTTAACTTATATGGTGGGTGTGGCTATTTTTCACCATTATAAAATCGTCGAATATTACCTTACAAGCTTATAAGAATATTTTTAAAGAAAATGTTTTATTTTATATATATATGACTCTTAAACGATTTCAAAATAGAAAGATATATTTCTCTAAAAAGAGTTTTGATTTAATCTATGTCAACATCCTTTGATGGATTTTACGTTTATTTGAAGTTGATTTATTATGATACAAAACTTATAAATTTTATTGAAGGTTTTGTGATATGTTTGACTGTGGATGTGTTATTTTTATACCATTCATGGTTTATGGATGAAGTATTTAAATTTCTTATGCTAGTTTTAATACGAATGTTTATGTTATGTTTAAGCATTTTCATATGGGAATGCATTGGACTTAATATGTGATGGGTGGAGCCCGCTATAGCTCCTCGATGAATCGGTAGGTCTCATGAGACAAAGTAGTGTCTTGGCATAACGCCTTGACAAAATCTTATTTGTATTCTTGGCACGAGGCCTTGGCTATATGGTTATGATAGTCTGGCATTATGCATTCCGTCATTATAAAAGTGGTTATTGATATTGTATGTGATTATTCGATTAGTATAATATCCATGTGAATAAGTAAATGTCATTATTTCATTTTATTTCTTCCATACTATGTTGATGTTCAAGTTTAAAAGGCTTCTTTTTTAGTTATACATTGCCTTAAATGTTTATTCTTATTTATGAGAGTTTCCGCTATATTGTTATCCTTACTGGGCATTTGAGCTCACCCCTTCTCTATGTTTTATTTTTCCCAGGATGCGAAGAAGTAATTTATGAATGAACTGTAGGGATAGTATGAGGGGATAATAGTGTGAACTATGGAGACTATATTGTTGTAGTTTTCATTTTATTATGTAATGTAAAGCTTTATGAATCTATCTAGTGTTTCCAAGGCTACTAAACTAATCGGTCTTTCGAGATTTAATCTTTCTTGTGATAATGCCAATGTTATGTAATAATGCACTGAATCTGGGTAACTAGGGTCGGGGTGTTATAGTTGGTATCAGAGGAAGTTTAGTACAGACCTTGGAAGAAAGATTTAGATAAACTCTGATTAGAGCACATAGATTTAAGATGGACATTGAGGATTAGTATAGAAGAACTTATTAGAATTTTGGTATTGTAGAGATTTTGTGAGTTTTCCAAGCAATACATCCCTGTCTAGATACGAGCAGGTAGAGGTGGCTCTGGCACAGATGTACCTAGGGCTAAAACCTAAAAACACAACTTTGAGCTAGACTCAAACGGGAACTGGTGCATGGCAACGGGCCTTGCTGCACTCTTGGTTACGACACTCCCGGGGGATATGCTTAATATAACTCTCATTTTCTTTAAAAATCATTATGAAGGGTTTATGAGTATATACTTCCTCAAAGAAAACATTTTTATGATTATGGATTATATCAATAAATAGTTCAATTTCTGTTAAGTGTTTTCTAAGTATGGAATTATGTATTTTGATTCATAAACTGATCTAGTTTATTCCATTGTTTATAAATGGCACCTAGTGGAAGAAATGGAAACCATATCAATGTGTTCACTCCATATAGGGATTTTCCTCCTGCTCAATATAATTATAGTGGAACTCGTGATGCAACTGGTGCTGATCAACTAATCACCATACTGGGAAAACTCACTCAGGTTAAGAATAATAACCTTACCCGTATAGAGCACCCTGATCCACATCGTGGAGGTTCAATGTTAGATCGCTTCATGAGGAAGCAACCACCAACATTCAATGGGAGTAAAAATCCATTAGTAGCTGAGAAATGGATAAGTTCCCTAGACAAAATATTTCAGGCTTTGGGAAGTAGTGAAAGGGAAAAAGTTATCATGGCAGTTTACCGCCTCACTGGAGATGCTGATCAATGGTGGTCATTGACTCAAAACACGAAGGAAGATGATGAAGTATCAAATATGGAATGGAGGGAGTTCAAAGATCTGTTTTTAGAAAAATACATTCCTTGTGAACATCAAGCAGATATGGAAAGGCAATTTCTGAGTCTGAGACAAAAGGAGGATGAGAATGTCGCAAAGTATGAGGCTAACTTTACAATGTTAGCAAGGTATGCTGGAGATTATATACATAACCCAAGAAGTAAGATTGATCGTTTATTTGATGGGTTAAACCCATTTCTTCGTCGAGCATTAGTCTCACAATCCTTCTTGTTATACGAAGACATTATCTCATGTGCTATCAAGACATAAAATGAATTCTCTAAGTATTATGACTTTAAAACAAAGCAAGAGAAGAAGAGATCTGATGATCAATTTGGGAATGGAAATAAGGGGAAGAAGGGAAAAGTTGAATATCCAACTTGTAGTAAATGTGGGAAGAAACACCCTGGTACTTTCTTAAAAGGAATGGGAGTCTGTTACAAGTGTAGTGAAAGAGGCCACCAAGCTCGTGATTTCAAGGGTAAGAAAGAAGATACCGATGCCCAATGCTACAATTGCAGGGAGATGGGACATTATGCAAATGAATTTCCTAAGCATCAGGGGAACTTACCTCAGAAAAGGCCAAGGGATCAAGTCCAAGCTTATGCTATCACTACTGCTGAGGTAGAAGCTCCGAAAGACATGGTAGCGGGTAATTTAATGGTTTCCTCAAGTTTATAAAATGCATTATTTGATTCTGGATCATCGCATTGTTTTATATCTTCCTGGTTTTCTAAGAAAATTAGATATTTCCAATTTGATTTAACAAGTGAGTTGTCAGTTAAAACTCCTAAGGGAAGTATCATTGCAACACATTTTTGTGAATCAGTCCCCATTAGAGCACATAAATGTTCTTTATCTGCTGATCTCATCGTCATACCTATGATTGATTTTGATATAATCCTCATTATGGACTGGCTTTCAGACCATGATGTGAAGATTTATTATAAGAAGAAAGAGGTTATGATTTTTGATGATGATGATAAGGAACACCTTATCTTTAGAGCAGAATCGTCACCACCTAATTATTATCTATATCCACCCCCAGTAGCTCAACTAAACTCAATTATTGGGGAGGAAGAGAATGAAATGACTGTGGGTGAGGAAATGAATGTTCAAATAGAGGATGTACCTATTTTGAAAGAATATTTAGATGTGTTTCCGGATGATTTACCTGGACATCCTCTAGAATGAGAAGTTGAGTTTTCCATTGATTTAATTCCTAGATCAAGGCCTATATCGAAGACCCCTTATAGAATGGCCACTATAAAATTAGTTGAACTAAAGAAACAACTAGAGGAATTGAGTAATAAGAGATTTCTTCTCCCTAGTGTTTCTCCATGGGGATCCCCTATTCTTTTTGTTAAAAAGAAAGATGGATCTATGAGGTTATGTATCGACTACAGGGAGATCGATGCTATAACAATAAAGAACAAGTATCCCCAACCTCGCATTGATGATTTATTTGACCAACTGCATGGAGCTCAATATTTTTCAAAGATTGACCTTCTATCTAGATACCATGAGTTGTGTGTGAAGAAGGAAGACATTCCGAAGACAGAATTTCGAACCAGGTATGGGCATTACGAGTTTACAGTAATGCCTTTTGGATTGACTAATGCACCCTCTGTATTCATGGATCTGATGAATAGAGTTTTCAAGGAATATCTCGATGAATTTTTGGTGGTATTTATTCATGATATCTTGGTATACTCCAAAATCTACAAAGATCATGAAAATCACTGGTGCATTATCCTAAAGACTCTGAGAAGACATGAATTATATGGGAAGTTTAGCAAGTGTGAATTTTGGCTTCAGGAGATTTCTTTTCTTGGCCATATTGTCTCTAAAGATGGAATCTCTATTGATCCTTCTAAGACCAAGGCAATACAATAATTTCCATCACCTACGAGTATAACTGAGGTACGCAGTTTTATTGGTATGGCAGGTTATTATCGACATTTCGTCAAGAATTTTTCCCGATTGGCTAACCCATTAATGAAGCTCACACGTAAAGGGGTTAAATTTTTTTGGACAAAAGAGTGTGAAGAATGTTTCGAAGAACTGAATAGAAGATTAGTCAATGATCCAATATTGACTCTACCATCGGGGAATGATGGGTTCGTTATTTGTAGTGATGCATAGAATAAAGGACTTGGTTGTGTCCTTATGTGGAATGATAGGGTTATTGCCTATACATCACGATAGTTTAAAATTCATGAACAAAACTATCATACTCATGATCTCGAGTTAGCAGCTGTGATCTTTTCTTTGAATATATGGAGGCACTACCTCTATGGTGAAAAATGTGAGATTTATACTGATCACAAGAGTTTGAAGTATATTTTCACACAAAAAGAACTCAACATGAGGCAAAGAAGATGACTTGAATTACTCAAGGATTATGATTGTACGATACACTACTACCCGAGGAAAGAAAACAAGGTGGAAGATGCTTTGAGAAGAAAAGATCATGGAGTTTTGAACAATATGAGAATTGAAAGGGATCCAATTTTCATGGATCTAGTGAAGATGGACATGGGAATAACCAGGGAAGGTGAAACATCAATTCTTTTTCAAATGGTTTCCAAACAATCATTACTAGAAAGGATTAAGATTTCTCAGACCGATGATGAAGAATTTCAAAAGAAGATTAAAGATGTGAATGATGGGAGATTGAGAGACTTTGTGTATGAAGATGGAATTTTGAAATTTGGGAAGAGAATTTGTGTTCCTGATATACCTGATCTAAAAAGGGAATTGTTGGATGATTCTCATAGTTCCAATTTCTCTATACACCCTAGGAGCACCAAAATGTATAGAGATTTGAAGGAACATTTTTGGTGGGACAACATGAAGAGGGAGATTGCTGATTTTGTGTCAAGATGTATGGTTTTTCAACAAGTGAAAGCTGGAAGGAAACAGCCTAGAGGATTCATGCAACCTCTTCCCATACTGGAGTGGAAATGGGACAATATTATGATGGACTTTATCATGGGTCTACGAAAGACTCCTAGAAGGAATGATGCAATATGGGTCATTGTTGATCGTCTTACCAAGTCAGCACATTTTCTTGCTATAAGGGAAGATTTACCACTTGAATGACTAGCAAGACTGTATATTAATGAAGTTGTGAGACTTCATGGAGTACCCTTATTGATTGTTTCTGATCGTGATCCTCATTTTACTTCAAGATTCTGGAAAAGTCTTCATAAATCCTTGGATACTGAACATCATTTGATCACTGCCTACCACCCTCAAACAGATGGACAATTAGAATAAACTATTCAAACCTTAGAAGACATGTTGAGATCCTGCTCACTTGACTTTCAGGTTATGTGGGATCAATATTTACCTATGGTAGAATTTTCCTATAACAATAGCTTCCATTCGAGTATTCATATGGCACCATATGAAGCGTTATATGGAAAGAGATGTCGCACACGAACCTGTTGGGATGAAGTTGGTGAAAGAAAACTTAGAGGGCCAGAACTAGTGGAGGAAATGATGGAAAAGGTAAAGGTAATCCAAAACCATATCAAAGCAGCTCAAAGTAGGCAGAAGAGCTATGCCGATAATCGAAGGAAGGATTTGGAATTTCAAGTCGGTGATCATGTTTTCCTGAAGGTATCTCCATGGAAGGGAGTCATATGTTTTGGTAAGAAAGGTAAATTGAGTCCCAGGTACATCGGACCTTTCAAAATTCTAGAATGAATTGGGGTTTTAGCTTACCGTTTGGCAATGTTGCCAAATCTCTCCAAAGTTCACGATGTGTTCCATGTATCACTATTGAGGAAATACATGCCTGACCCAACGCATGTACTCACCTATGAGGAATTAGAAATGGAACCCGATCTGTCTTATTGCAAAGATCCCATCAAGATTCTTTAAACGAGAGAACAAGTACTGAGAAACCAGACAACTCGTCTGGTGAAAGTCTTGTGGAGAAACCATAAGATGGAAGAGAAAATGTGGGAACCCGAGGAACTTGTGATGAAGAACCACCCAAGTCGTTTCATGCGGTAGTATTCTAGAAATTTCAAGTATGAAATTATTTGAAGTAGGAGAGAATGTAACACCCCAAGCTTCTACGGTATGCTTCTCTTTGAATAATGCAATAGCGTGTGTTGTACCCAACATCGAGTTTTAACACACCACAACCAATCAAACTAGCTATTATGAATAGTAATACCCACTATTTGAAATTTATAAATTTTATTTTTCAAAATGGACTTAATTTTTGGATTCGGAATATCGAAATTATCCTAGGGTTAAATTTTGGTATTTTTTTGAAAAACTTCATTTTTTGATGAATAGTGAAACCACTAAGTGGTAGTTAAAAAACTGAATTTTTCATAAAACTTAATTTTACCATTTCTATGAGTGAAATTTTGAAAATATTAGAGACATTTTTAATATAAAGGAGTAAAATGTGGTTCAATGAGATAAAAATAATTTTTGGTGAATAGTAACTTTTTACTTTTATTTACCACGGTTAAAAGTAAATAGGGTAATCAAGGATAAAAATGATATTAATATTACCATAACACATGTCCTAATTATATTGGACAAGTATATATCGACCAAAAAAACATTAGGAATAAAATATTATCATTTAGGTCCACTTGAATTAGATTAGGGCATTTATTATTATTTAATTCAAAGAAGAGTTAAAAGAGTTAAAATCAAAGTTTATTTACTAAAACATTTTTAATATAGGGTTATACATAAGGTAAATTCTGTTGTAAATATTCATTAGAAAGATAAAAATATTTCCTACATAATGATATTTTATTTATAATTTTTAGACAATAAATATTTTAATTTATTTATGACAAAATGATGATGTATTAATTACCATTATAGTGAAAAATTAAAATAATTGATATTATAAATGCCCAAATAAATATAATTTGAGACTTTTTACGAATTAAACAAATTTTCTAGGTTAATATGACATGTTAGGATTTATGTAATTAACTTTTTTCGAAGTAATAATTCTGTTATGATTTTCAAAAAAATTAATTTTCCAAATAGTGTCAAAATTGACATAAAAGAGTTTTTAAAAAAAATATTATATTATTAATTGATATTCAATTCCTAAAAATATAAGGTTTGGCCAAGAGACTTATACCATGATATTTGTATCATTAATGGATCACTTGGGGGTCTATTGGAGGTATATAGTAAGTTTATTAACAATATAATATAAAAATACATAGTGACATGGTAAGTGTCAAACTAATTAACAGAGAGTAAAAACTAAAAGATAAGGTTAATATAATGACCCAAACCTATCTAAATTATATTTGTGGAGTGTTTTTATACCCATCCCCACATTAAAATTTAAATAATCCACTTTGGATCCATTAGAAACCGAATATCAATTTATTATAAAATAATATTTCTAGCTTTTCCAAAAGTTCCCCTCACCCCTCTTATAATAGGGAACTCCCCCTTCTCATTAATTCACACCTTCAAAGGCTTTTGAATCGGCCAAAACCTTCCCAAATACTCTCTAAACTTCCCTCACTCCAACCTAGAGGCCTTAGTTTTATCAGAAAGCCAACCTAAGGAGCCCTTTTGATCAAATCAAAATGAAGAACCCGAAGAAGAGGTAATGTTTTCACCACCCTTTTTCAAATTCATTTCTTTTTCAACTTCTTCTTTCTTTGTTATTCCCATTCTAAAATAATGAATCCATTATCTCCTATATAATGTAATATTATTATAAATATGGTACAACCATATTCAGTATTCTATCCATCCTTTGAATGACATGTCACCAAACGTGCGTACGTATGGCTTATCGTCTCCACGTCGTGGTGTAATTTTTTTTTGAGGTAGTGCTTTTGTCAAAGACCAGAGCACAATTTATTGATAAACAAAACAGGGTTACAAGAGGCGAAAAGATGGGATTTTTTTACAATCTCTATCAGAAAGGTAAAGTAAGTCAGAAGGAATAGAGTCCATCCAAGTCATGCGTTGATGAACTCCTTTGTTGGCAAGAGCATCAGCAACAACATTCGCTTCCCAGTAGGCATGAGTAGCTATATAGTCCATCCCATGTAGCAAATCCAGACAATTCATCCAACGTGTGGTAAGAGTCCAGGCCAGATGGATGTTTCCATTCCAGATGGCATGAATGATAGTGGTTGAATCACTTTCTATCCAAAGCTTTCTCCAACCTCTTTGAAGCGCAAAATCAACAGAATGAATGACCCCCAACATTTCCGCCTCCAGAGAAGAAGAGTGACCACAACCAACATAGAAGCAGCCCTGACACTGTCCAGCTGAGTCTCTGAAGATGGCACCACAACTGTCAGGTCTTGGGTTGCCTTTGGAGGTGCCATCGACGTTCACTTTAGTCCATCCTGGCATTGGAGATTGCCAGAATACTTCAAATGAGTGTTTGGGTTTGGGTAGATGCCAGGAACACGGAGCTGTTGAAGAATCACAAAGTCACCAACTGAGTTGTTACAACAGTGTTTTTGTATTGAGGTAGATTCATGAACCACCAGAAGAATCTGAGCTTTCCCTGCATTTAGATTGAGATGGTGATTATTGTGAATGAGAGCATTTCTGACGTACCAGATCTCATGAAGAAGCTCTGCTACTGCCGCCAGGAAAAGGTTTTTTATCTGCGTAGAAATATCATATCTAGTAAAAAAATTTATAAACAAGGAAATTGAGTCAGTAAAGAACCATCTATTATTAAATAAATCAGAAATATAATTCCATAGATAAGAGGCCGTCGCGCAAGATAGGAAGAGATGATTGGCATCCTCCCTATGTTGATTACACAGGCGACACTTAGAACAGAGTTGAATACCAAAAGTTTGGAGACAGGTTTCCGTTGGTAGTCTATTATGGGCAATGCGCCAAATAAGGGTGATCCTAGAAGGTTTAATCCAGGGTTTGTTAAAATGATTCACCCATAGGAAACTAGAGTCATTATCAGAGAAATTATGCTTATAATAATTCTTTGAATCCAGGATGCCATTGGTAGAAGGCTCCCAAACAAGTAAATCACCATTAGGAGAAAAACGATGATTGTCAATAATTTGAGCAATATTGTCAGGGAGATCATGATGGTGAGATTGCAAAACCTCCTTTATAGTCTGATTAGTATCTTCAGGAGGATTATGAGAGGGTAACAAGGATATCAGAGGGGTACCACTCCAATTGTCACACCAAAAATTAATGGAAGAATCAGCACTGACGATCCATCTAGAATTTTGCATGATCCTATGATAAGAGTCCCGGATAGAGGGCCAGATGGATGAGTTGATGAAATTAAGATTACCTTTAAAGAGCTTAAAGAGGAATCTATGGTGCAGGAATTCAGTATCCTTAGAAGTGGAGTTGATAATGTGCCAAGTGAGGTGGGCCTGAAGGGAATCATTGAACAGATTTAGATTTTCTATGCCAATACCACCATTAGCAATGGGTTTACAGCAATATTTCCAAGTTATTGTAACAAGTTTCTTTTCAAAAATGCTTCCAGACCAAATGAAGTTTTCAATATAAGTGTTAATTTTTTTTAAAATGCTGACGGGCCATTTATAAACCATGAAGGAATAGACCATTTTAGAAACAATGGTCGATTTAACCAAACAAATTCTCCCAGCCATGGAGAGAGTTTTCCCTTTCCAGCTAGCGAGTTGATTTGTGATTTGATCAATGATGTTAGCAAAGTAGGTTTCTTTGGGCCTACCCCAAAATATTGGAACACCCAAATAGTTGAAGGGCAAGAAATCCTCTTTAATACCCAGATAGGTGGTGATATTAGATTTCCTTCTTACAGGAAAATTTTTTCCAAAAAAGATATACGATTTTTCCCAAGAAATTGCTTGCCCAGAGATTTGTTCATAGTGAGAAATCGCTTGCTTAAGAACATGAATATTTTTTGTATCCCCTTTTATGAATAAAATAATATCATCAGCATATAAAAGGTGGGTAGGGGAATTTAAATTCATGGCAACTTGAATAGGTTTAAGCATATGTTGATCAACCAGCTTGTTAAGAAGTCTACTTAGGTAATCCTCAGAAATAACGAAAATGATAGCAGAAAGAGGGTCACCCTGCCTGACACCCTTTGAGCAATTGAAAAAAACCTCTAGGGGTACCATTAATCAGGATAGAGATATAGGCTGAGTGAAAGAGAGTCTTAATTCTACCAATGAAATAATCATTAAAGCCAATGTTTTTTAGAACTTTGATGATAAAATTCCAGTCAATGGTGTCAAAAGCCTTTCTGATATCTAGTTTGATGGCCACATTTCCCCCTCTTGTGCTTCTATTTAAACTATTGGTACATTCTGAAGCAAGACAGATATATTCTTGGATTGACCTACCTTTAATAAAACCAAATTGGTTCCAAGAGACGATTTTATTGTATATAGGAGCAAGTCTATTAGCAATAATTTTAGTAATAATTTTATAGATAGTGTTAATCAGAGCGATGGGTCTGAATTGGTGAATCTCAAAATCATTCTAAACCTTTGGAATTAAGGTTAGAAATTGAGCATTGATTCCATGAGGTAGATATCCGTGGGTGAAAAAGGTCTTAACAAGGTTACAAACATCATTGTGAATTATATCCCAATGTTTTTGGAAGAAACCATTGTTGAAACCATCCGGACCAGGAGCACTGTCAGGATTAAGACCAAAGAATGTGTCTTTGATTTCATGATCAAGAGGGATGCTTAAAAGAGTCTCATTGTCTTGTTCATCCACCATTAAAGGAATAATATCTGGTTCAAGATCAATATTTATATCAGGACCATTAAAAATGCTATAAAAGTACGAGGTGACATGGTCCGCAATTGATTATTCAGAATCAATGATCAGGTCATTTTTAATGAGCATAGTAAGAGGGCGGTTGACCTTTCTAATTCTTTGAATACAGTTATAGAATTTTGTATTTCGATCACCATCGGTCAGCCATTTAGTCCTGAACGTTTGTTTACGAATATTGTCCTTGAAAGTAAGAAGGGAATTAAGTTTAGAAGAGATATTAGCTTCCAATTGAGGATCCATATTTAAATCTGAGTTTGTGTTCTGAGTCTGGATACGATTGAGTTCCTCTTCAAGATAGGAGATATCAAAATCAATTTGTGTATTAGAATTTTTGCACCAACCTTTCAGTGCCTGTTTGAGAATTTTAAATTTGCATAAACAGGCAAAAGGATCATTATGATGTTTCATGGAGTTACAGGTTTCATCGATAAAGGTGACACATTCAGAGTTTGAGGACCAAGCGTTATTAAATTTGAAGGGGATGACAGGCTTACGATCATTCATAAGAATGCTAACAAGGATAGGATGATGATCAGAGTTGAGCCTCGGAAGGGTTACACTGGTTATTTTGTCCCATTTGTCAAGAGTCTTCATGTTGACGAAAGATCTGTCAAGTTTACTAGCAACGTTTTTGTTGTGATGCATCCTATACCAAGTGTATTTAGCACCAATGAGAGTGATTTAAAAAAGGTTAGAGTCATCAATAGTAGAAATAAATTCCTTAGTAAAAATAGAAAGATGCGAGGGACCAATTTTTTCAGAGGGGGAAAGGATGGCATTGAAGTCACCCAAAACCACCCAGGATTATTGAATGTTTTTCGCCATATCAAGGAGTTCATGCCATAAAGGTCTCCTATCCTGGTATCTATTCTTGGAATAAACCAAAGTGCAAAAGATATGCCGACTATTACACAAGAAATAACAGGTAAGTTGTTGTTCAGAGGTTCTAAAAATGTTGACATTTTTTAAAGAGTTGTGGAAAAAGATCCACAAAGAGTCAAAATGAGGACTACTTTTACAAGATCCTAAAAAATTGTAATTGAGAGAGCCAAATCTCATATAGTTCATTTTAAAGTTGACTTTAGGTTCAGAAATGGCCAGGAGTTGGGGTTTATGAGTGTTTAAAAACCTCCTAAGAGTTGTGGAGGTGTCATTGTTGGCTATACCTTGACAGTTCCAATAAAGAATATTCATTACTATTTGCGGACTGGGTTTGAACCCTTCTTTTTTTTAGATTTACCAGATCCTTTCTTCTTTTGGGATCTCGTAACCATTGCGGAGGAGGTAGACTCCCGTTGACTGTCATGATCTTTAGGTGTTTGAGAGGGAGCAGATTTCAAGTCTGATTTTGGGTTAGGGGCAGCAACTGAAGTACTCAAAAGTTCAGTACAGTTCAGAGTGTGATTTTTGTCCGGTCCGTGAACTGTGTCTAGCTCAGTTGAGAGCTGTTGCTCATCCCTAGCCTGAATAATCCCACTATCTGGGGCGAAAAGGCATGAGGAAGTCTGAACAGGAGGGGGGAATTTTGAGGAAGCATGAGGAAAAAAGGGGCTTGTCTGGACAGTCCCTGGAGCAGCGGCCTGAGTAGAGGGTTGCACAGGATGGGAAAATGTGTCAGACTCAAGCTGGACAGATTCAGGTGCATCAGGTAAAAACAAATCTAAGGCAGAGTTAGGATTATCAACGTAGTCCTTCTTGCCAGCAGGAGGACTGGGAACCAAGTTGAACATCGAATAGGAGGCAGGATTATGGATAGAATCAGGGTCTGAAACAGTGACAGGTAGTGTGGTGTGTGCTATGCTGGGAGTCAAATGATCGGCAGGATCATTCCTAGTCACTTGTAAAACAGATTCATTAATAGGACTAACAGTTTTTTCAACAGAAATCGAAGAAGAGATGTCAGCCTGGTGTTGCAAGAGAGCAGAATTCTGCATGTTAAGAGGAGTATTGGCCACCACCTTGTCGACTGAAACAGGTTCTGTATGCAATATGGAAGCAGAATCAATGGTGTGTGATGAAGTGTGAGCAGAAATAAATCCAGGAGAGGCATGATTATCAGTTAGATTCTCTATAACAGGAGCATTGGAAACAGAAGAGACATGGTTCTCATTTGAATTGAAAAACACAGAGTTACCTGGATCAGCAGTGTTTGCAACCTTACCCTGTGTTATGCTAGGCGCAGCAGAATTTTCTATGAGAGCTGAAGGCAAAGTGTCCTCCAGGTCCCTGCAAATATGCTCATTTAAACATGAATTACCAGAGGCAGGGGCATTATTGGGAGGATTGGAGAGAGTTAAAGGGTATCTCTTAACTGAACTACCTCTTATACCCTCAACCACTGGTTTTTCGAGACAATTTGGATTGTCTTTGGGTTGTAGGGCCTCTTCTTCAGTAACCAAATCCCCCCAGGATTTTCCTTCTATGGAAGGAAGGTCACCTGATTTTTTAACCCAAATATTTTGCTTTTTTTGTGGGGGCTCAGTGTTTATTATGACATTCTTCCCTTTTTTAGAATTCTTGACCTCGTGCCAATCATTATTAATGGGAGGATCAATTTGTTTCCTGAATACCCTACAGTTTGCAAGGTTATGCCCAATTAGTTTGCATACTCCACAGAAGGGTGGCTTCTTTTCATACTCAATGCTGAGTTCTAATCTATGATTAGGGGCATTAGAACCTATGTTAGTAGGAAGTTAATTGTCTAAATTAACTTCAACCATGATTCTATCATAAAGACCTAGATCCCCATTTAAAGTTCTATGATCAATTTTAATAGGGGATCCAATGCCAGACGCAATGTCATTTAAAATCTTCAGGTGCCAATAAAACCAATTTAGCCCATGAATTCTAATCCATACCTGTGCCATATAATTTTTGTGTGTGTATGGGTTAAATTTAGGGTCTCAATCCAAAATTTTAAGAAATCTAGGCTGCATCCGAAGATTACCAAGCTTCCATACCTGATCGAGTTCCTCTTGAGAACTAAAGAGGATGTGATAGTAGCCTTTCCCAAGGGGGACCATCTTCCATTTTGAGGAATTCCAGCAGTGTGCAATCCTGCTCTTAAGCTCGAAAAGAGGCCAGGGTCTATCCCCTGCGTTGTATGATACTCTGCCAAGGACAGAGTACTTGCACAGTTGTTCTCTTTGCTTCAGGGCTTCCGGATCAGCATCGACCAAGAAGCCACCATCTTCCAGCTTTCTATAGAGCGGTTGCATACAGTCCTTCACGCTACTAAGATCAGTACCCTTTAGCGCATCACGGAAGGAGACAGGAAGAGATCGAAGAGGAACTTGAAATTTTCCGACTTCGATTTTTGAGACATCAAAATCCAATTATATTTTATTTTAACATCAAAAGAATGATATTGTTGCTCGTGCGTACGTACGGACTACTGTCTCCATGAACACGATGAGATTCATTCTCCATCGTATCCATTCAAGTATAATTATCATTTGATGATTTAAAAATAATTTTTAAGGACTTGATATCATTCTGTATATGAATAAGATACAACCTATCCATGAAAAACATGGCTTATGTAACAAAACCTATAAAAGAAAACGAGTAAGTTAACACCCGAAAAGATGATAATACTAAGATTTTATTAACGAATCATTGTTAAAAGATCATATATGATATCATATTAATATATATGATTCTTGTATAATTTAATAACAATTATTTCACCATTATACAGGAGGTTAACCTACCATTAACCAAGGAAAAGTATAAGGTAAGGGTTTATTTCGCAATCTCTTCATCATCCGAGGTTGTTTATATGTAATAATCTACTGGGACTTCTTTATCATCCACATTCATGTTTCTTAAAAATATATTTCAAAACATTTTTACTATTTACTAGAACATGGGTTAAAGTCATTTATACCCTTGTTGACTATTATAAGTGCTTTATAAAGGAATCTTTCCGTCGTTTTCCAAACAAGGTCCTTTTTAACCTGTTCGACAGAATTAAGGTAAGAATGTTTTTTAACTTATACGGCCGGAGTGGCTATTTTCCGCCGTTATAAAATTTTTGAATCTTCCCTTACAAGCTTATAAGGATATTTTCAAAGAAAATGTTTTATTTTATAAACATATGAATCTTAAATGATTTCAAAATAGAAAGATATATTTCTCTAAAAAGAGTTTTGATTTCTTCTATGTCAACATCCTTTGATGGATTTTATGCTTATTTGAAGATGATTTATTATGATACAAAACATCTATATTGTATTGAAGGTTTTGTGATATGTTTGACTGTGGATGTGTTATTTTTATACCATTCATGGTTTATGGATAAAGTATTTACATTTCGTATGCTAGTTTTAATATGAATGATTATGTTATGTTTAAACATTTTCATATGGGAATGCATTGGACTTAATATGTGACAGGTGGAGCCCGCTATAGCTCCTCGATGCATCGGTAGGTCTCATGAGACAAACTAGTGTCTTGGCATAAGGCCTTGACAAAATCTTATTTGTAGTCTTGGAATGAGGCCTTGGCTATGTGGTTATGATAGTTTGGCATTATGCATTCCATCATTATGAAAGTGGTTATTGATATTGCATGTGATTATTCGATTAGTAGAATATCCATGTGAATAAGTAAATGAAATTATTTCATTTTATTTTTTCCATACTATGTTGAAGTTCAAGTTTAAAAGGATTTTGTTTTAGTTATACATTTCCTTAAATGTTTATTCTTATTTATTAAAGTTTCCGCTATATTGTTGTCCTTACTGGGAATTTGAGATCACCCCTTTTCTATGTTTTATTTTTTACAGGATGCAAAGAAGTAATTTATGAATGACCTGCAGGGATAGTATGAGAGGATAAGAGTGTGTACTATGGAGACTATATTGTTGTAGTTTTCATTTTATGATATAATGTAAAACATTATGAATCTATCTAGTGTTTCCAAGGCTACTAAAGTAATCGTTCTTTCGAGATTTGATCTTTCTTGTGATCATGCCAATGTTATGTAATAATGCACCGACTCTGGGTAACTAGGGTCAGGGTGTTACATATAAATTGGAGCTCATTTTAAAGATCTCACAAAAACCTAGAGAAAAACATTTAGAGACTTTAGACAAAGTGCTGGTGGATTGATTTCTAGAGAGAGAGGCTCTTATAAACTCTCAAGCTTCATGCATAAAGTTTTGAACTGCTCGTTCAAAGTTTTCTTCGTGCACACTTTCCTAGTGAAGAGGTTAGATTACCTTTAAAATCAAAGACTTTGGGTTGTGAATTCAGAGGTACCAATTTCCTTACAAATCGAGGGCTTGCGGGGATAGCAAGACAGATACCGATCTTAGGATTGAGGGCTTACCTGGGTTGGGTAAGATAGACTTTCTTGAAAGTATAAATCAAGGGACCTCTTATCCAAGGTTGTTGGATAACCTCATCTTTGGGTTAATAGAGTTTCTACTTTTTACTTGTAGTGTTACTACTTTGTTTTCCGTTGTGCATTTGTATTGTTGAGGAAAGTATAACATTCTTATACTTTATTAAACTTGTACTCTGATTTAGTTAGATTCTATATTCTTTAAGGTAGAATCTTATTTATTGTAAACTTTTTTTAAGTTTCATTTCCGGAATCACTTTTCCAGTATCAATCAAGTTATTAGAACTTAGAGGTTTTGTGAATTATGTTGTTTAACCTTGTTAAACATAACTTTTTTTAAAAGTTACAAAGGAATTTTTAAAAGTATAAAATTCACCCCCCCCCTCTTGTCTTTGTATCTCATTTTACGTATTCCATCCTACATTTGGTATTATAGAGTATATCATACTCACACATACCATCTCAACAATTGGTATCAGAGGAGGTTACCTCTGAATTAATCTCACCATTAGATTCAAAGGAGAATTCTCAGAATTGACTTCTCAGAATCATATATTCGGAATTGATTTATCGGATTCATATATTTGGATTCGTATTAATTTTTTCTTAGAGATACTATTTCTCTATATTTTCCTTGCTTAGGATATTTTCCTTGCTTACAAGCTCATACTACTAACAAGTTTTTATGTCAAAGATTTTCTTAAGAATGGCAGGTTTAAACGTTGGTTCAATAGATAATCTAAATCCTACCAGACCTCCTATTTTTTATGGAAATGATTATGAGTACTGGAGAGATAGGATGAAGAATTTTATTATCAATACTAGAGTTGATAACTATATAATGCTGACTGGAGATTATAAGATTCCAGATAAGTAATTGAGAACCTTTACGAATCAAGAGAAATCAGAATATCAAGAAAAATTCAGAGTCAGAAATACTTTGTTGTGTTCCATTACTAGAAACATATATAGTCAAATATCATCATGCCAAGTATCAAACAGTATTTGGAAGAAACTTGAAGTTACACATTTTGGTACATCCAAATTCATAGAGACCAGAAGAGCTATGTTGAGAGATGAATATCATGGCATTAACATTCCCTATGGAAAACCTATAAGCAAAGTACAACAAAGGTTTATGACTATCATAAATAGTTTGAAATCTATTGGAGAAAAAGGTTTGGATTATTAGGCTCTTGTTGATAAGATCATATATATCATGCCAAATGAATGGGAGTCCAAGAGGACAACTATTGATGACAACAGGAAAGTCACTCAGATTTCCTTAGATGAGTTGTTTGGAACTCTTCTTCATCAAGAAACCAGAATGAAGAGAGATGATGAAAATGTTAAGAAAAAGAATGGGAATGGAGGAGTTGATTTTACTACCACTTCTAAACATATGAAATCCAATACCCGAGAAAGGGTAACTAGATCAAAGTCAAAGAAATTCATTATTCAGTCAGAATCTAGTGATACAGAAAAGTCTGAGAATGAATTAGCTAATCTTGCTCGGAGAATGAATAAGATTGTAGCTCAAAGGAACCATCAGAATAAGTACAAAAATAAAGACTACAGAGATAAGAAAGATGTTGAAGTTACTTGTTATGAATGTAGAAGAACAGGTCATATCAGACCTGATTGTCCTTTGTTGAAGAAGAAGGAAATTAAGGAAAGGAATTCAGAAAGGAACAAGAAGAAATTATATTGATCAAATCACAAGAAATGTCTTAAATCCAATGATACTTGGAGTGCTAGTTGTGGAGACTCTTCAGAGAGTGAATTATTTGAATTTGATTCATCGACATAGAATAATATGGGATTCTTTTCTACTACTTCTTTCCCTAATATGTGTCTTATGGATAAGGTACACTCTTCCAAGGCTTTGACAAATTTATCTCTTGATAAGAATTACTATTCCGAAAATTGTACTTCTAATGAAAATACTTCATCCTCATAAAATGAAGAACCTTCATATGAATAAGTATCTAGATTTTCCAAGATACATGAAGCAAAAAATTGTAAAATTTATAAGAAAATAGACAAGGAAAATACTAGGGAAGAAATTCTTACAAAAGAGATTTCAGATCTTTCTAGATATCTTGGAGATAAAGATGAGCTTTTAGAAAAACATTCTAAAGACCTTGAGAAAGAAAATTATGTTACAGAAGAACTTTATAAAGATCTTAAGAATTCTATTTCAAAGATAAACTTTTTTGAGGAAAAATATAAATCTAAGGGAATGATTCCTGAGTATAGTAATTTAGTCATCAGACCGAAATCTGAAATTTTTTCTCTTAAGAATCTTCTTGAAAAATTTACCTCTGGGAAGGAAATTTTTGATAAGATGTATTCAAAAATAAAACCTCAAGGAAACACTACTGGAGTAGGTTATACTCACCAAAAAATGGTTTTCAAAAACAACTATTTTGTTCCTTCTAGAGCTCCTTTTTACACTAACTGTCAAAGTGGTGGGCATTGGAAGAAAAATTGCTCCTTGAATAAATTTCAATATCTTGGGTTTCATAAAGCTTATTTTTCTAAACAAATATGGATACCCAAAATTTTGTTGTCCAATAATTCCGGATCCATGATTGTTTAGATTCTAAAAGCCTAACTTTTTCTTATTTTCAGTAAAATAGAGAAGGTACCAACAAAAATATGTGGTACATGTATAATGGATGTTCCGGTCATATGACTGGTAACAAAAACTATTTTGAAAAGATTATCAAGACGAAAGGAGTAAAAGTAACTTTCAAAGATAATGCTCAGGGAAAAATTATTAGTATAGGTAACATTTTTATTCTTGGAAAAACTTTGATTTCAAATGTTTTGTTTGTTAAGGGTCTTAAGAACAACCTCATTGGCATAAGTCAATTATGTGATGAAAGATACCCTGTGAATTTTAGGAATGATAAGTGCTTAGTACACAATTATAAGGAAGAATTTATTCTTTCTTCCAACAGGCAAGAGAATGTTTACACACTGGACTTATAAGACCTTAGGAGCCAAGATTTGCCTTGCCTTAGTGCATTGGAAGATCATTCATGGTTGTGGCATAGAAGGTTAGGACACTGTAACCTTAGGAACTTATGCAAACTTTCTTAGAAAGGACTACTTAAGGATCTACCAGAGCTTAGATTCGATTCTTCAAAAGTTTGTGATCCTTGTCAATATGGCAAAAAAACATAAATCATGTTTTAAATTAGTCAATGAAGTCTCAACTACTGATGCGTTACAGCTAGTTCATATGGATCTTTTTGGTCCTACACAAACAGGAAGCATTTGGGGAAAGTACTATGTATTTTTTTAGTTGATTATTACACTAGATTTACGTGGGTCTATTTTCTAGCAAAAAACTCTGAAGCTTTTTCTTATTTCAAAAATTTTAGAGCCCAATTCAAAAATGAGAAAATACTTCCATTGAAAAATATTCATAGTGATCATGGATGAGAATTACAAAACTTTGATTTTGAAACTTCTTGTAGTAGAAAAGGCATTACTCACAACTTCTCGGCACCCAGAACACCTCAACAAAATGGTGTTGTTGAAAGAATTAATATAATTATTCAAGAGATAACTAGAACCATGTTGAGTGAGTATTCTTTAGACAAACATTTTTGGGCTAAAGCTATAATTATTTCTTGTTATATTATAAATCGAGTTTTGATTAGACCTTTTCTTAATAAAACTCCTTATGAGTTATGGAATGGTATAAAACCTAGACATTCCTAATTTAATGTTTTTGGTTTCAAGGTATTCATTCTGAATACTAAAGATAATATTTATAAATTCACACCAAAATCTAATGAAGGAATCTTCTAAGGATACTCCAAAACTTTTAAGGCTTATAGAGTTTTCAACAAAAACACTTTTACTGTTGAATAGACAGTACATGTGAAATTTGAGGAAACTGATCCTTTTTTTACAAACCCCCTACCTACATCCTCAGATGTGTTTTCAAAAACTAATTATCAACCCTTGATAGAAGATCCTTCTAAAAAGGAAAATTTTCAAGAAGATACTTCTGAAATATTTACCCTAGAAGATTCTATACCCTACGTTGATGAATAGGTTTTACAAAACCCAAATCAGTCGTTTCTAAAGAATCATCCCAGTGATAGTATCCTTGGTGATGTCAATCAACCTGTAAAGACTAGAAGTTCCTTATGAAATGAAGTAGAGCATCTAGCATTCCATTCCTAATTAGAACCAAAAAGCACTGATGAAGCTTTAGGTGATGATGATTGGATTAAAACCAGGAAAGATGAACTAAATGAATTTGAGAGGAATAAAGTCTGGACCTTAGTTGAAAGACTTAAGGAAACTTCTGTTATTGGTGTAAAATGGGTCTTCAGAAATAAGTATGATGAAAATGGAATCATTGTAAGAAATAAATCTATATTATTTACTAAAGTCTATAATAAACAAGAAGGAATAGACTATGAAGAAACCTATGCTCCAGTAGCTAGACTTTATTCTATTCGTATTTTACTTGCCTTTGCAACATTCTTCAATTTTAAACTTTTTCAAATGGATGTGAAATGTGATTTTCTTAACGGTTATGTTCAAGAGGACGTTTTTGTTGAACAACCTCCTGGCTTTGAAGATACAAAACATCCTGATCATGTTTTCAGACATACCAATGATTTGTATGTCCTTAAACAAGCCCCTCGAGCTTGGTATGATAGACTTACATGATTTTTGATTCAAAATAAATATGTTAAGGGAAATGCAGATCCAACCCTTTTTATAAAGAAGGATAAGAAAAATGTTTTGATTGTTCAAATTTATCTTAATGACATTATATTTGGTTCAACTCAGCAATCTTTAACAGATTCCTTTACGGATCTAATGAAATCTGAGTTTGAAATGAGTATGATGCGTGAGTTAACATTTTTCCTTGGTTTTTAAATTTCTCAAAAACTAGAAGGAATATATATATCTCAACATAAGTATGTTAAATATCTTCTTAAAAAGTATGGATATGACAACACTAAAAGTATAAGTACTCTTACCGGTACCTCAAACACTCTTGATCTTGATGATGCTGCAAAACCAGTAGATCAAACAACTTTTAGAGGTATGATAGGAAGTCTACTTTACTTGATAGATAGTCGTCTAGCCTTAATGTTTTCAGTATTATTATGTGCAAGATATAAATCCAATCCTAAGGAATTTCATTTAAAGGCAGTGAAGATAATTTTTCGCTACTTAAAGGGAACCATGGATTTAGGACTATTTTATACTTCTGTAAATGATTTTGTTTTAAAAATCTTTTTGGTTGCTAACTTTGGTGGATGTAGAATGGATAGAAAGAGTACATCCCAAACTTGTCATTTTTAAAGAGATTCATTAGTTTCTTGGTCTTTCAAGAAGCAACACTCAGTAGCACTTTCTAGTGCTGAAGCTGAATATGTAGCAGCTGGAAGTTGTTGTGATCAAGTATTGTGGATGCAACACACACTCACAGACTATGGCTTGAGTTTTACTAAAACAAAAATTTTGTGTGATAACACAAGTGCCATTTCCCTTATTAAAAACCATGAACATCACTCTCGTGCAAAGCACATAGATATTAGGCATCACTTTCTTAGAGATCACGCACTAAAAGGCAATATCATTCTTCAATTTATCAGAATGTAAGATCAACTTGCTGACATTTTCACAAAATCATTACCTTCCGGTAGATTTGAATACATTAAGAAGAAGTTAGGAATGATAACTGTGAGGTAATCTTACTCCATTAACTTTCTGTTCAACCAATCTCCTTATAGTACTAAACTCCTTTTCATAGGGGGGGTACGTCTATTTTTAATTTTTTGAAAACTTTTCGTAGCCAGTTTTTCAAAAATTCTTCATAATGAAGTTTTCAAAAAATTTCGTAATAAAGTTTTTTAAAAAATTTCTTAATGAAGTTTTCAAAAAAAATCGTAATGAAGTTTTCAAAACATTTCTTAATGAAGTTTTCAAAAAAAAAATTATTATAGTTTTTATGTTTTTTTTGTAATGATAATCTTCGGACCTGAATTTTTCGTAATGAAAAATCTTCAAACCTGAATTTTTCATAATGAAAATTTTCGGAAATGAAATTTTTTTAATGGAAATTTTTGGATTTGAAATTTTCGTACTGAAAATTCTCAGATTTGAAATTTTCATAGTGAATTTTTTTTTGTATTCAAGTTTTTTTTAAAATCCAGAGTTCTTCAAGAATAAAATTCCTCAATACGAATAATCTTCCTAGAAACCCAAAAGGTATGATTCTCTCTCAAGTTTTTCGTAATTACCTTTTACTTGTTGTTAATTTTTTTTAGTTTCAAAATTTCTCGGATTCTAGTTTTCTTAAATCCGAATGTTTTCATTTTAAAACCACAAAAGATCGGAATCACCCAAATTTTCCTTGTGGAAATTAAATCAATCGTCAGATTAGATCAGATCGTTTCTCAACTGTTAGATTGGTTTTGGAAGTCGAAAGGTCGCTTCAACGCTTATATAAAGGGGATCCCCAATGGTTTTCCCACATCGTTTTTCAAGATTGTGCGTGCTGAACCTCTAACCCTCTACAAAATCCAGATCCAAATTCCTTAGAAGTGCTCCAGTCCGAATGTCTGCAGAATCCCCTTATTAAGATATGTCTACAGTTAAGTTGAATCCGGAGGGGAAAATATATATGTAGAGGTTGGTACACCCAAAATTCTTTAACAAGTATGACTCTATAATTTTGAAGAACATCAGGATCAATGGTTAGGAAAGTATAGCTATTTCTAAGACAGCAGCTCAAGATGTGGTCTATCTGGATTTGCTTATTGAATTCTATGAATCAGTTTCCTTCTTCAAGGAAGAGGTTTGAGAAACATTCTCCTCTAAGAGTTATGGTGAGACTTAAAAACTTTCTTACTCCAAGGATGTAAGATTGGTGAGGCTGGAATATGAATGAGAGGCTGAGTTTTGCTCTCACAAGTTTCCTGAGGTCTAGGTTAGTTTTGTCAAGGAAAAAGCTATGGAGTGTCTAGGTATTTCTGACATAAAAACTGCAAAAAAGATCACCCATCTTTCAACCAATAATCATATTCTACAGCTTTGGGTGAAAGGGTTTATCGTACCGAGGAAGGGTGATAAGGATACCCTAAAGAAAAGTGACATCTATATGATAGATTTTTTGGTAAATCTAAGGAAGGTGAATCTCATGATACACATCCTCATTACGATTTAAGACATCAAGAATGGGAACCTCAGAGCTCAGATTATTATATATCCAGTCTTACTCTCAAAGATGATAGTTCGGTGCCTAGAAGCCTTCAAAGTTCCCTATAGTTCTAAGGAAAAGATTTACAAAGTAATGCTAATAAGTGATGACACCCTCAAATGAATGAATATAGTCTTCTCTAAGGAGATAGGGGAGTTTTATGATCTTCCAGTGGAAGAGGCAGAAGCCATTCCGGAAAATGTTGAGAAAGTCTAACCTTCAAAGAAAGCTAGGAAGAAAAGGAAATTGAAGGAAATGGAGGAAACAGATAAAACCCCCAAATCTAAAGAACCTCAATCTGCACCTCCTAAACCAAAGAAGTAGAAGACCTACCCTAATGAAGTCGTAGAAAAATAGAGGGAGGATAAAAAGAGTAGAAAAGTAGGGTTTCCACAGTTTGGTTTGGATCCTGCTAAGGCAAAGGCCTTAAAAGAAACAGTTTCTAAAGAGCTTCAAAGGAAAAAAAGAAAAAGAAAAAGAAGAAAATGACTAAGGATATGATTTTTCAATATCTCTTGAAGGTTGCTAATATTGCTTCAGAAAACATTCCTGTTTTGAAGTATTTTCTGGTGGAACAATTGCCTGAGACTCCAGGTAAAAAGTCTCCAGAAAACGCCAAAGGGAAAGAGGTCGAGAAGGAAGTTGTGGAGGAAATTCAGGAAGATGTGGATGAAGTCCAGTAAGCTCAAAGCTCTGAGAAGATAGCCGATTTGCTAAAGCAGGTAGAAGAATTTCAAGATAAGGAAAGTGATTCCGAGAAATTTTCACTCCATAATTCTCAAGCCGGATCTTCAAAGCTTGTTACACCTAGAGATGATGAGAAGGGTAAAGATGAATTCAACAAGATATCTGAAGAAGAAAGTCACAATCATGAATTTATTCTACCTGAGGATATTGAAGCTAGAGCTGAGAAGGAAAAACTTGATGAAGACAATATTGCACAATTATCAAGAAGTGATCATGAATCACCTGATGAAGAGGTCATTCAAAAAATTAGTAAGGGAAAACAAATAGTGGTGGATACCTCAACAAAGGAAATTTTGAGGAAGAAGGAAGTTGGAGGTTCTTCAAAGAGAAATCTGGTGGAAATAGAAGAAGAAAAATCTCCAAGTAAATTGTCAGATTCGGAGTCATCTTCTTTAGGGCATGATTTTTTTGTACAGTCTCTAAAGAAGTTGGTCGATACTATTCCAATATTTCCCACAATTGATTCTTGATGCCAGATCATACAGCATAGCATGAATCAGAAATCAGAATTTGTATCTATGGTGATGGATAAATGTGTTACGATTGAGCTAGAATACAAGAATTTTCTTATCAATTATGAAGACCACAGAAAATCCTATAGGAAAATGACTCTTTGGTCAAAGACAATCAATGAATATTTGGGAGATCTTGATTAGTTTCAGGAGGATGTCAAATAATCCTTTGGTACTGAAGATGACAAAATCAAAAATCATTCATACATTTTTTAGGAAAAACTATGTCTAGAACAAAGTTCTTGGATTCAGGATGTAAAAGATCTGAATGGGAAGCTGATCTATATTGTTCAAAGCTTGAAAATAGAGAGGGATCTCCAGAGCGAGATGCAAGAAAAACTTTTAAAGTAAGATGAATTGCTAAAGGCTCAGGAAGAGGCCATGAAGGCTCGGGAAGAGGCTCGGAAGGCTCATGAAGATAGGATCAAGGCATTAGAAAACCAAGCTGAGTAAGATCACAAAGAGCTAAATATGTTGAAGACTATTTTAAATATGATAATGGCCAAGGAAAAAGAAACAAAATAGACTACTCTGATCTTTTGTTGTATTTTTTCCTTTGTACTAATTCTTTAAATCCTAATAGAATTATGGTTGTGTGTTTGGTTGTCTACACTAATATTTCTGGTAATTTATTATTTTCCATTCCCTCAAACTATTTTTGAAAATCACAAAGGGGGAGAAGGAAAAATAATTCTAAAGAAGATAAGGAAAAACTTCTAAGAATAAGAAGATACATCCCTACGTAAGGGGGAGTTTATTCAAGGGGGAGTTCTCATTACAAATATTTCCACATCCAAATGGAATTTCTCATTCCAGAAATCTAGAATAAGATCCTTAGAATTCCAATGGCTAATGGGGAGTTATATGTATTCACCATTTTCCATAAAGAAAGGGAGATAAGATTTAATTTTAAAGTCTAGAAATTCATTCTAAGTCCTTGCATTCTTTTTCATAAGGATGTTTGTGCTTTTCAAAAAGGGGGATATTGTTGAGTTAATAAGTTTTTCCTTATGACTTTTCCATTCCTTCATGTAAGGGGGAGATTGTTAAGTCATTAAGGCTTTCCTTATGACTTTACCATTTATCTTGTTTTGAAAATCACAAACACCTTATTTTAAGGAAAATCTTATTTTACCCCTGTTTTTCTTCTATAAGGAAAATTTTCTTTCCCAACGAAATTTACCCTTACCTAGATTTCATTTTTTCATATCATAAATTTTCTAAGTATGAAACTCGGATTGAAACCTAAACCCTTGGAATCATATAAAACATAGATATGAGGCATTCTATTTAATACTCTGAATTCTAGATACGAACTATTATGAAGTTCAACTCTGAATTCTGGATACGAACTATTATGAAATTCAACTGCGAATTATAGATATGAACTATTATGAAGTTCAACTCCAAATTCTAGATATGAACTTATGAAAAGATCGACTATGAATTCTAGTCATGAATTCTGATTATGAATTCCAGATATGAACTCTTCAATGTTCTTACTCTGAATTCCCATTACAAATTATGATTACGAACTTTTCCATGTTCTAACTCCATGTTCTCTGAATACAGACTCTGAACTCTTATGACTTCTGGCTCCAAATTCTCATGAAATCTGACTCCAAACTTTGTAAGATCATGTTCCGAATTCTAGTGAAACCAGACTCCAAATTTCCTTGAAATTCAGACTCCTGATTTCTACAAAATTTAGGTTCTGGATGTCTATAGAATAGAATCTGAATATCCTTGTGTTGTAGACTACGACTTCAGTTTTTACTTGGACTCTGAAATTTTATTTACCTTCATTCCAAATACTAGTTTTTAGTTATACTTACACCTTTTTAGTTATAAAATGATGACGTGCTTTCAGTTACACACTAACCGTTGGTCGAGTGACATGTGTATAGGTCCCTCTGGAATTCAAGGAAAAATATGATTGTTGAAGGAGGGAGCCGACCATTGAAGCCATTCCTATAAATAGGAGCTCATTTGAAGGAGCTCACAATAACCTAGAGAACAATTTTTCGAGACGTTAGACAAAGTGCTGGTGAAGTGATTTCTAGAGAGAGATGCTCTTATAAACTCTCAAGCTTCATGCAGAAAGTTTTGAACTGCTCGTTCAAACTTTGCTTCGTGTAGACTTGCTTAGTTAAAGGGTTTGACTACCTTTAAAATTAGAGACTTCAGGTTGTGAAGTCAGAGGTTCTGATTTCCTTACAAATCGAGGGCTTGCAGGTATAGCAAGAGAGATACCGATCTTCAGATTGAGGTCTTACCTGGGTTAGGTAAGACAGACTTTATTGAAAGTATAAATCAAGGGACCTCTTATCCAGGGTTGTTGGATACCCTCCTCTTTGGGTTAAAAGAGTTTTTACTTGTTACTTGTAGTGTTACTACTTTGTTTTCTGATGTGCATTTGTATTATTGAGGAAAGTATAACTTTCTTATACTTTCTTAAACGTGTACTCTGATTTAGTTAGATTCTATACACTTTAAGGTAGAATCTTATTTGTTGTAATCTTTTTTTAAGTTTCATTTTCGGAATCACTTTTCTAGAATCAAGCAAGATATTAGAACTTAGAGGTTTTGTGAATTACTTTTTTTAACCTTGTTAAACATAACTATCTTTAAATGTTCCAAAGGAATTTTTAAAAGCATACAATTCACCCCCCCCCTTGTATTTTTATCTCATTTTACATATTCTATCCTATATTTGGTATTATAGAGTATATCATACTCACACATACCATCTCAACATAGATCTCATCATAAGATTCTATTTTATATGTGGTAGAGCCCAAACAAACACTTAGATCAAAATTTATAATTCTTTGAAGTTTGTGTTATGTTCTCAACTTAATTTAGATATATTATTATTATTATTCTGATTTTTTTATCTTCAAATTGTTATTAAATGAAAAATAGTATATAATTATTATAAAAAAATTAATTAAAAATATTTTTTAAATTATTTTATAAGCCATTTTCATGAAAAATCTTTTTTATTAATTGTAAATGCTTATTTTTCCTTATATAAAACATATTTAAAAAATATATATATTATATTTTTATCAATATAAATATATTATTATATTATTATATTATTTTAAATGAAATATATTTTTCTGAAATATTTCCTTTATGAGTGATTTTTTACTAGCACTGATAAAGCCCCCCCCCCCCACATCAGCGCTTTTTATAAATGTTGATAAAAGACCCTCTTTAACAATGCTTTTTTAGCACTATTAAATACCTCATTCAATGATGCTAAAAAATAATTGTTAAAGACCCCCCTTTAGAAATTCTTTTTGTAGCCCTGATAATGGGGGTCATTAACAGTGCTTTTAGCCAGTTCTGTTAAATACCTAACATTGGATAAACCCAATTTTGTAGTATTGATTATTTAAACTTGAATTTTAATTAAAGGAAATTATTTGATCATTGTTTAATAAACATGTTCATTTTATTATCCTATTGTTATTAATGAATGTTTTCATGTAATAGTACTATTTTCCCACTCTTTGGAACTTAATTTAATGAGAAAATGTTTCTAGTAAAATTTGACATTATTTCTCTATTAAATAAAAAATCATTTTCCTTCCAAAACTATGTTTTCTAAAATTGTTTTAAAAAACATTTTAAAACCTTTTCCAAATGAGTTATTAAATACATTTTTACCCATTTTTACTTTATAAATTTTTTTAATGGAATCTTCATTTATTTTTCAAAACATGGATCGTTTCACTTTTATTGAAAAGTTAAAGGAATGCTTGTTTTAACATGCTCAGTATGAACAAAATTTCCAACCATCATTATCACTCAATGTTTTAAGGATTATTTAATATGTTTCAAAGGTTGTTTTCAAAATATTTTTTCAAAGTGAAAATCATATTTTTCCCAAAAAAAATTCAAATATCTTTTTATGGTATTTCTATTTATTAATGACAACAACAATTTATTTCAATTATACTCTGTTTGGTATATGTTGTTTTGATATCATCCATATTCTTTATATGGATGGTTTATGGTCATTTTGAGCATATAAATTATTGACATTCACTTTCTTGAATTGTTTTTGTAGTCATTAACTTTCCATTGAAATATTCACTTTCCTATGTACATTGGACATTAAATTTCCCCTAAATGTCCATATTATTTATCATGGATATTTTCATTGCTGAAAAATTATATACTTTTTACATAAATTGTTCAATGTTGAAATTTATTTCTTATTTGGGGAAAAATTAATAAATCTATATTATTTAAAAAATATAAATATTTTATTACAAGGAATATAATTCATGAATTAAATAAATTATTAAATATATAAGTAATGATTTTGATATTAAGTGATGGGTAGGGACTATAATTATATATCTTATTGATGCATCAGAAGTCTCATGATGTGAATCAATAATCTAGCATTAAATGGGTTTCAACCTATAGTTTTAAACCATCTTATGAAAGGTCTTGACTATTGAGGTATCATGTGCCTATGAACATAACGTCCAATGATTAAGCATTTTCTTCATTAAGAATTTTTTTATTATTATCCATGAGATTTACACAATGATATTATCTATCGATGCATTTCAATATTAGGTTACTGATTAAATGACATGTTTTTTAGTTATTTACCTTTCCATATTGATTATTACTTATCTTATCATGATAGTCAATTTATTTAAATTGAATATGTATTTAGTTATTTACCTTTATAAATTGATCATACTTATTGATTCATGATAGCTTCTACTATACTTAACCCTTACTAAGAATCTAAGATCACCATTATTTTTCTTCCCTTACCCAAGATATGAGGATGAATTCTTATAGTGAGTTCAAGGATTACAAATGTTATAAATTTCTATGCTTTTTATTTTACATTCTTTTATAAAATGGGTATCATCTATATATTTGGTTCTCCAAAAAATCTAAATAGATTGGTCCTTTAGGATGTGATTCTTTGTATCTTATGGTAACATAATAAAGCAGACACCAGCTTTGGGATACTAGGGTCGTGGTCATTATAAATCTCACAACTATTCAATATTAAAGTAGATGTACCAACTTTAAGTTAAGATACTCTCAAACCATAACAAATAAAATTTGTCATCAAACTAAATATGCATAGATATTGTAATACATCAATGATAAATGTTTATCTATGGGTTTATTAAAAAGACAAGAAAAAAGGAGAGTGTACTAATCCTACTGGATGTATTTAGAAGATATGGGTTTGGCTATGAGAATATAAAATGAGAAATTAGAAAAGAAAATGAAATCCTAAAATTGTATAAGAGACAGTCATTGAGAGACAAATGGAATATAAAGATCATGGATACACCTACATATGAAAAAAAAGAGAAGAAAAGAAATGAGTAGATAATAAAAATCGATTTTGATGTGATTTTCAATATTCTAAATATAGGGAATATTATTCTGGTGAACTATATATAAAGATAAAAATATAAACGTGAGGGATGTTTTAGTTAGAGAACTGGAATACTATGTGCATTTAATATCAAGGATGAACTATCAATGAAGAAGAAAGGTGGATCTCATATATAACTATAGATCATGATTTCCTAGGTATCAGAGATAAACAATGAAAAGGAATCCATCCATAAAACTGAGATCATATCTTGTGAGCTAATTAAGTGAGAATAAGAAATAAAAATAAAGGATATATCTATCTATTGTGTATGTTGTTTATCATTGGTGTTGATCCTTTTAGATATTGAGGAGTTATTGGATTCAAACATATCACATGAGTTCAGTTAGGTGAGAATCGTGAAAATATATTCTATTAATGATCTAGAGATAAGAAAAAAATAGGGGCCAAGTTGAGAGTATGTATTCTTACAGAACATGTGGTGGAAGAAGACCAATTCATGATATGAAGAAGATTGGAATCATTGATTCTGAAGTATCATGAGCATATTTTTGGCCTATTTCAAAGGAGAGATGGAAATAAAACCATTGTGTATACATGGTGGGATTTTTTAGAACCATTATGACTTATGGTATATAAGGATATTACAATATAAAGAAATGATTTAAGTGTGAAGTTGATTTTGAGGAATCCTTATGATAATCATGTAATTATGTGCATGGTGATATATTATGGATGTTTGAAATCTATCAACTACTACAGTGAAAAAATAATTACAATATAAAATATGTGATTGATGTGAATAACTAATAAATTACTATAATTAAAATTAGGAATAACCCTTTTAAAAATACCAAGTTCTTATTTTAATTGATTTACTAGAATTACATGTAGTATTGATTACTAGGTTAAATATAAAATGACCCATCTTTTATAACTATAAAATGGTTTAAATTAAAAGGGGTAAAAGCTTCAAGATAGATTGTAATTTGATAAAACAAATAGTAAAACACTAAATCCCCCCCATATTTGGTTTCTGCACTAGTCCTTAGGGAAATTTCAAATACTATAAGAAATGTGGTCAATATTATATAGAATGTTGTTGTGTGCCAATCTTACATAATGTAAGAACCCAGTTTTTCACTTATGTATGATTCCTTTAAATTTTAGTCTAATTATTTTTTTTTTGACCTATTTTGGATGCCTAATGAGTTAGTGAAGATCTTGAGGGTGTCCTAGGGGTTGTTCGAAGCCCAAAACCCATATTTTTGGGAAAACAGCTATAATAAATGGTTTATAGTAAATTGTGTAGGAAGGTTATACAATTAGACCAAAACTTGCAGGTGGTGTGTTTTTTGATAGACTTAATTCATGGTTTGTGCACTGTTTACCTAACTATGCGTCTTAACCATGTAAGGGTCCCTCTTCCCTAGGTACCTATGCAGGGTTTAACCACAAATTTTTAAACTGTTCGGACAATCTATACAAAAGATAAATATTAGTTAATTTTATTATTTTTTCCTTACTGATCTAATTTAGCCATCTCCTATATCCTAATCTAAGTTTATACATTATTGAACTATTTTTCTTACCTTTTTGATCTCTTTGAAGATCAAAGGTATGGATTGAAATATCTCCTTCTTCTAGGATTCGATTGGGCTTTATTCCATCACATTGTATGCACAACAGTAAGTAATCGAGTCCTTTTTTGTTGTTCTCATATCTTTCTCTCAACTTAGTTATTGAGGTGTGAGTGTTTTTCATGTTTTTCTCATATCTACACCATTATAAGCCAAATGAGAGGCTGATAATATAGGGGAAGGATTATACAACCCTAAGGTGGGTGTTATATATCTCATCCCCCTAGATTGTTGATTTTGGAATTATTATGTGGGGCCCACCAATTACACTGGGTGCCATTTATTGAATTTATATGTCATGATTATAATCATTATAAATATATGATTATTCTCTTTCAATATATGTGATTTATTTTTGGTTTTCATGCCCACAATTCCCAACATACCATGTAGGATGATATTCTATAGTTGATTTTTCAGTGAATTTACACTTTTGAGCCATTGATCATATATGCTCGAGCTTGACCACACTAATGGTAGGTATCCTTATCATGAATTCTTGTTGTATTATGTAATAGTGAATGGAAAGTACCATTTCACTCCCACTAGACCTGCCTATGTTAAGTGATTCAAATTGATAATTAAATGTGAAAGGGAAATCCAAAAGTATTCTAAGTATATGAATTGACTGGACTAAATGTGAATGAAATATAGTTTTCATGTATATAGAACCCCTTACCAAATTAATGTATGGTAGTGTAATGAGCATTTATTATTGAATATTCTTTAAATGGAATTAATAAATGTGGCATGCTACTTGCCCTTATCACTCTAATGAAAGGCAAGGCTTGAACCAAATGGACTTATTGATTAATTTCAACTTGATTAAAAGGTTAAGTGAAACTTAACCTTATCACACTAATGAAAGAAAATTCTTAAATCAAACGAAATATTACATGAATTCATAAATAAAACAGGATTGTCCTGACTCGATCTCACCTTGGATTTTTATCGAGGAATGCCATGATCACTCGGGAACCCCATTCCGATTCAAGGATACAACTTTATTAGATTTAAAACTACATAGATCCAAATCCTTGTATATTCATAGATGTCAGGTATGATACCATAGTATCCCTCACATTGTATTAAAGGATTCCTTGGATACACTCCTTGGATCTAGTATTGAAAAGTAGGTTCCTTGGTTACTACCTATAGGGCCCCGTCTCTGCTTAGACAATTATTACCTTAGACATTCACCTTGGATTCTATAGTCATATTATTGTGAAATTCCATGGAATATACTCCTTGGATTACACTCTTACCCTTATTCAATCTATAGTTATTACAGAGTTGGGGAGCCTAGAGGTCTACGTTGCCTTGGTTATTACTATGAAACTTCATTATTAAATTTCATTACATGTTTCCTTGTTATAACTTGGAACCTTCACTATTATTAACATGTAAATTGTTTGTAAATTGGTAATAATAAATTAATAGAGTGGTTATGTTCAGACACCAACCAAGGGATGAAGTGGGTTCTTGGGTATTTAGTTACATTGTATAGTTTTACTTTACATTTTCATGCTTGAACACTATTACATTCATATTACCCGAGTCGGATGTTATAGAAACCATTTTTAGTGGCCCACTAAGATTTATCTCACATCCTATCTAGGAACTATTTGGTATATGGATTATATTACATGAATACAAGTGTTGATAAATGGAAACATACAACTTTGAACACTTGATTTCTTGTTGTTTAGGATGGAGCTTGAAATTATATTACCACGCTGGAGCTCAAGATGCTTAGGATAGTTTTTTGATTTCCTTTATACTTTTGTAGAACATTTTAAGCCTTCTATCTTGTATCCATGTTTTCCAGCAGTCTAGTGACATTATATATCATCATTAGTTATTTTATTATTTTATGTTATTCTAGTAAATTTTAGTTATTGTTATTGTTGTCTCTATTTTCCATTGTTCCTTCTATTTACTTGTATTTATTCTGATATTTACCTCTGTTTATATTTATCCGCTATGCTACACTTTGGTAATGAGGGAATAGTCTCCCCACAGACACACCCTAGGTCCTCACTACTGTTTGTATGCCTTTACCGTTTGGGGAGATATGCTTGAGGCCATGTGGCCCATTGGGCTCGAGGCACCTACTAAGTGGAATCGTGGTCTAGGAAATAACAAATTAGTATCATAGGGGTTCTTTTATTGCCTTAATATTTAGAGACAATTTATTAGAGATTATGAATGCTTGGGACTTTGTCTTAATTCATGCTTGGGTGTCACAAACCCATGTTTAGGGTAAAAGTCATGTTACCCAAAATAAAATTTTTGTTCTATTTTTTCTATTATAGTGGATAGTATTTCACCATTGGGTGACGTACATGTTGTGTGGAGTTGTTGATTATTATAATTATGATTTATTATTTGTTTTATCCTTGGGAAGATGATATGAGGGAAAGGAGAATTTTTACATGCATCATATTAGGCACCTAGGATTTGATTGTCGTGCATATTTTCATGCCATATAGGTTCATTTAACAATTTTTAATTGCTTGATATGTTTGTGATTATTTTGTGATGTTTTTATAGTTATCTTATGCTTGTATTACTCTTTGTTCCAATTTATTGATTTCCTGTCTCAATTAATGAGTTGTATGGGACCTCATGGGTTGGGATGAGTAATATACTAAGTTGATCAATTATGAAATAAATAAATTGGGGTCATTTCCAATGATAAGGTGTATGGGTACAGATTCACCAAGAATGTATATCCATTATAAAGTTAATCATGACATCTAAAATGAATTGGTTATACATATTTACCCTACCTTATTATATTTATGAAAGGTAAATGAGTGAACCTGGTAATTAAATGTAAAATCAAACGAAACTTATACTTGAGAACTTACTGTTACTTAGCTGTCTAAGTGAGTATTTGGGGTAGTATGCCTTGGGTAGTGAGTTTTCTTACGTTCAACTTGCGCTAGTGATTCTATATTTCTACTTAAACTTGTTCTATAACATATGCTTGGAATTTCTAGACCAATGTCACCACAACATTCTCATATTGTATTCTAGGAGGGTGGCGATGACCAAACTCTAGACGCGAGGACCCTGATCCCCTAGTCTTACCTTCATGAGTGGCACTCAAGGCACCACCTATTATATCTAATATGATCACTGATGCCCAAGTTCATGACAGTTTCTTACATATGATGCACTCCATGCATGGTGCTCTATATCTTGTGTAATGACCAGAACTTTTGAATAATATTTTTTCCTAATTTTGTGTGTTCTTTTATTTTATACTCAAAAAAACTATATTCTTTAAATTAATTTAGTATAATTAAATTGAGACAGTTGGGTTATGACTGTTATATGATCATTGGTCAATATGACCATTGAAAACTATACTCTTAACATTATGATTATTGTTTATAAATACAAATGATCATGGTTAAATAATACAAAAAGAAGAGTCGATGGACTAATCTAGTAGAATCAGGCCATACGAAGCCCATCTTTCGGAGCTTGGGAAGGAGGTAGCATCACTAGGCTTTACTCTTGACCATTCCCAAGCTAAACTCCAACACGTTAATCTTGAATGGAATTGATTACGGGAGAAGTTCAAGATGATAGAAATCGCCACTCAAGCAATGTTGTCTGATCCACCCCAAATATTCTATCACCATAACACACCTTACTCTTAGGTCATATTCATATGTTATAAGGGGCTATGTAATGACTCCTTAGTTACATTGTGTAATATTTTTTTATAAATAAAAATTTTATTTCTTATTCTGGTAAAATTTGTGAATTTAAAATATCCATATAAATTATGATGAATTTATAGAAGTTACAAATTATTGATGAATATTGGGAAATAGGTATTTAAAATATATTTTTTATACTTTAAATAGTTAATAATTTGAAATGATTTTCAAAAAATGGTCTTCTACAGTTGTGATCAGTAAGAAATTTAGATTCTAATAATATCAACTTAATTTTTTTTAATAACCTTGGTAATTTTTATAAGACATTGGGGTTGGACCTTGGTGATAGGTTCATGAATGTCTAAATTAAATGTTGTAGCAACATTTTCAAGTTATGTTTCAAGTTATTATTATTATGATATTCCTCATTATCTCCATGTTCTTATTGATATTGCTCAAGTTCACATGTAAACTGTTTCAATTTTTTTCATTACTGGGCCTTATGCTCACCCTTTATTTTGATGATTCCCTAGGATATGAGATGCTGTAATTATACTTAGGAAAAACCTATGATGAGGCCTTTCAAGTGTACTACAATAATGTATTTTAGGTTTTAATTTATTAGGTTCCTTATTTCCAAGACACTAGACTTTAAATATCCTCTGTTTGTAAAATTTAATGAAAAGTTATGTAATAAAAAGGTGGGATGCCATATCTTGCACCTATGATGGATGGTCTGACTCGTGAGTTCCAACAATATCATAATCCTACCTTTTTAAGGGATGGAGGTCCAAAGGCTACTGAGTCTTGGCTAGAAGACACCCTATTAATCTTTGAGCATTTGGAGAAGCATCCAGAGAAGAGGGTTAAGCTTTCCACATACATTCTTCGGGATTTGGACAAACACTGGTGGGATGTGATTAACTAGGTTGGTTGTCATTAGGGCATGTTGTGAGTTGATTTCTAGACTACCTTCTATGATCAGTTCTTTCTTTATATGATGAGAGATGATACAACCAAGGATTTTATACATCTCAAACATGGTTATATGTTAGTTATGGAATATTTAGTTCATTTTACAAAGTTGCAGTGCTTTTCAGTACTTTTATCCAGTGATGGGATTTCGTATGATAGACTTTTCGAGGAAGGGACCTAGTATGCCATCCATATGTAGATGTATGTCTTTCTCCTAATTACCTTTTCTATAATAGTCAACCAGAATCTTATCACTGAGCATAACCTAAGAGACGCCAATAGTACCAGGCATATAGGACCAGTGTTGCGTCAGGCTAGTAGTTCTTCCAATAGCAGGATGCATTCCCTTGAGTTTTCTCATTAGGGAAGTTACAACCAGAGTTCCTGTTTTGATATATCCAATGTGTGTAATCAGTGTGGATAATGGGGAAACCTAAATCCTCATTGTGATAGGGACCCAATGGAATGTTAGGATTACATCCATATGGGGCATCTGCAGTATTTATCCAGGACTTTTCCACCATCTTCGAGTGGAAAAGGATATGTTATAGCTCCAAATTTAGGAGTGGGTTATTTTGAGTCATATTAGGTGTGTAGTTGGAATAGAACTGGAAGGATTGGCTAATGAGGATGTTGTGGTTATGGAATCCAATCCCATGATCCCTAGTAGTTCCAACAAAGTATTTATGATCATCTTGTGATGTCTTGGACTAGATAAATAGTATTAATATGGTGTAATGACCCTAGTTATGCTATTAGGGGTACGAACAGAGAAAATATGCTTGTGTAAGAACTTCCCCATTGAGGTAGGAAGTTACCCTTTCTTGTAAAACCTCTTCTTTCTCAAGATAAAATGATTTGATGTCATTATGGGATGGATTTGTTGGTTAAGTATCATGATTTTGTATATTGATACTATCATAGTGTATCATTTAATCACTAGAGGGAAGAATTTATCTACATAAGGCTGAGTGGGATGTATAGGCTAGTAGAGCAGAACTAGAACATCATGGACTAGGTGGAGTGACCATCTAGATTGAAAATCTCTTCATGAAGGATTTGTGTTTATGACAATATGATTTCCCTTCAGTAACTGATTGTTTATGGGATGTATTTCATGATTATTTTTCAAAATTAACTATTGAGAGTGAGGTATATTTTATAATTGCTCTTATTTTAGGAGTGGATCTAGTGTACATTCCTCTGTATATGATAGAACCTATAGTGATACTAGATATCAAGTGGTAGTTATAGTATTTAGAGTCCAAAGGTTTTATACAACCCAGTACATCCTCTTGGGGTTATCATGTGCTTTTATCCAAGAAGGAGTATAGATCCTTGCATCTATATGTGGATTATAGATGATTGAAAAATCTTATGTTCAAGAACCAATATCCATTACCTTGAAAAGATGATCTCTTCGACCATATCTGGGGAGATATTGTCTTCTCAAAGATTTACTTGAGATTGTGTTATCATGAGTTGCGAGTTAAGACTTCAGACATACCGTGTAAAGCCTTCATAGCACGTATGGTCAATATAAGTACCTTGTTATTCTATTTGTTCTTATGAATGTGCCTTTCATTCTCATTGATCTAATGAATGGGGTGTTTAACCCCTATTTAGATTATTTTTTCTTTGTCTTTGTGCTTTACATTTAGTGTATTCTCATACTCGTAACGACCATACTAGACACCTTGAGATTATTCTGAGTATACTGAGAGAACATCAGCTTTATTCCAAGATTTTTAAGTTCCAATTATGGAAAATAAAATCACTTATTGGGTCATATTATCTTAGAATTAGAAGTATCTGTTGACCCTAAAAAGGTTATTGTTGTAGTCTCCTGGGAGTATCCAAAGAAAAAGTTTGATATATGGAGCTTCTTGGGGCCTACTAGATATTATAGTTATTTCTTACATGATTTCTTACTCCTTGCTTCACCTCTCAATAGCCTTAGAATGAAGGGTGTCAAGTTTCTCTCTTCGGAAGCATGTGAGAAATCGTTTCACAAGCTGAATGATAGGATTATCTCAACACCTATTCTAATTATTCTAGATCTTGATGTAGGTTATATCATATTCTGTGATGTATCAAGCATAAGACTAGGACCAATAAAAATAGAGGAAGGTAGAGTCATTGCATATGGATCTTGGTAGTTGAGGTCTCATAAATGAATTTACCTGACGCATGACCTTGATCTAGAAGTAGTTGTCCATGCCATACATTTTAGGAGACACAATCTGTTAGGTGAGTTCTTTATAGTGTACACAGACCACAATAGCGTCAAATATATCTTTCATTGGTGTGAATTGAACCCCAGATAATATAGATGGGTCAAATATCTATAATCTTTTGATTTTGAGCATTTAAAAATGTCTAAGAAGAGAAATGTAGTTACATATTTGTTGATTCATAAAGCTCAAACATAGGTCATACGAGAAGCCAGAGATGGATGGAAGTTAATGGCTATATTTTCTAAGATGAATCTAGAGTTTCATGATATCCATGAGCAGTATTATCTCTCATCTTTTCCAGTTACCTCTTTCCTTATTGAGAAGGTGAAGGGTAGAAAATTTTATGATCTTGGAGGATTGGTACTCTCGGAGATTATATCAGGAGATAACCTACCTATGGATTGGTCTCTAGACAGAGATGACATCCTGCATATTCATGGATGTGTCTGGGTCCCTACAGATATGAGAGAGGAGTTGATGAAAGATCCATAAGCCTCTTAGTGGGCAGCTCACCCCGGAATCTCATAAATGTATCGATACATGAAATGCTGATATTGGTGGTTTGGGATGAAATTTCATATATTAGGTTTTATCACAAGGTTATCCACTTGTTAGAAGGTGAAGGTGGAGCACTAGAGACCAACGAGCCTACTAAAACCACTTCCAGTTCTATAATGTGAATGGGAAGATGTTTCTATGCATTTTTTAGTTGGTTTACCTAAGTCTCCTAGAGGTAGCACCACTATATAGATAGTTTTTGACCAACTAATAAAATCATCCTACTTCATTCCTATTCAAGAGAAATTTTAAATTGATGAGATCATAAGGTTGTAGGTATGTGAGATCATTAGACTCCATAGGGTCCCTCGTACTATTATTTTAGATAGGGATTCTCATTTCATATCTCAGTACTGGTAAGGATTACAGAAGGCGATGGGAACATAGGTGATTCTAAGCATAAGTTTCACCCTCAGACCGATGGACAATTAGAATGGATGATATAGGTTCTATAGGATATAATTTGAGCATGTGTCCATGATTTCAGTGATTATTGAGAAAAACATATCCCTCTCATTGAGTTGTCCTATAATATCTTCTTTCAGGAACCAATTCAGATGCCTCCTTTTGAGGTCTTATACGGTAGGTCGTGTCTCTCACCCCTATTCTTGATAAAGGTAGGTGAGGCCTCTCTACTAGGTCTTCATCTCATTCAGGAGACTTTAGAGCAAGTCCAACTAATCAGAAGGTGTATGAATACTTCCCAGTCTATAAAAAAATAATATGTTGATCACCGTTAGTGGCCTCTAGAGTTTAAAGTTAGGGATATTTTTTTATTTTGGGTATCTCCCAGACTAGAGTATATATGGTTACAGAATTAACGGATGTTGTCACCTCGTTATGTAAGTATGTTATAGATCCTAGAGACAGTCGTGTCGATATCCTATTGGTTTTTATTACCTCAGAGGTACCGTGTCACGCGTGACATCTTCCATGTTTCATAGATTGTTTTGTATCATGTAGACCCATCTCATACCTTTGATCCTAATGAAGTGGAGTTAGATAATGATTCTACCTTGAAGGAGTATCTTGTACACATCATTGACCTGATCATGAAGGTTCTCCAAGGTCGGTATATCCCTCTAGTATAGTTGTTATGGAATCATGGTTGCGCGCAAGATGATACTTGGGAGTGAGAGACCGATATAAGTGTTAAATGGTCAGAATTTTTCTCAGATAGTGCTTCTATACCCTTGGAAGGTGAACTCAAGGATGAGTTCTTTTAAGGGGGGGGGAGGACTATATGAACTAGGTTTTTCACTCAGGTACGGTTCCTTAAATTTCATTCTAATTCTTTATTTTAGACCAATTTTGAATACCTAATGAGTTATTGAAGGTCCCAATGGTGTTTGGGGGATTTTTCAAAGCCATAAACTTAGATTTTTTTGAAAAAAAGGAATAGAATGTGGTTAATAGTAAACTATTTGGGAAGGCCACATGGTTAGACCAAACCGTTCCAATGACAAGTTTTTAGTCATATCCTTACCGCATGGCTGGTGCACGGTTTACCTAACCGTGTGAACTAACTATGCGAGTTCACCTATTCCCCATGTACCTATTCATGGTTTACACACAGTTTTTTAAACTGTGGAGACAAACCATGTATAGGCTAAATATTTGGTAATTTTACTAATTTTTACTTAATTATCTAATTATGCCTCATCCTTCATCCTAATCCATGTTTATGTGGGATTGACCAATTTTTATTCCCTTTTGGAGCTCTTTGAATTCCTAAGGTAGGGATTGAAAGATATAAATCATCTGAGATCTGATCAGGTTTTCATTCATCACGTTGGATGCGCAATAGTAAGTACTCAAGTCCTTTTTAGTTGTTCTTCTCCTCTCTTATTATCGACCTGGTTTTCAAGGTGTGAGAATTTTTTTCTTTTTCTCATGTATAATCTGTTTTAAGACAAATCAGAGGCTGATATCAGAGGATAAGGATTGTACAACCCTAAGGTGGGTGTTCTATAACTCATCCCTCAAGTATGTTGATTTTGGAATTGTCGGCTGGGGCCCCCTGATTCCATTGGTTTTCATTTATTGAATTTATATTTCATGATTAAAATCATTATAACCTTATAATTATTCTCTTTCGATATATGTGATTATTTTATGGTTGTTATGCCCACAACACTGAACATACCATGTAGGATGATATTCAATAGTTTAGTTTTCAGTGCTTTGACACTTTTGTGCCATTTTTTTGATGTGATCAAGCTTGAACAGACTAATGGTAGGATTTTTAATCATAAATGCTTATTTTATCATGTAAGGGTGAATGGAAAGTAAAATGTCACTTCCACATGACCCACCTAAGGTAAGTGATTCAAATGGATAATTAAATGTGAAAGGGAAATTAGAAAAAATACTAATTATATAACCTGACTAGATTAAATGTGAATGAAATATAGGTTGCATGTCTCTAGAACCACTTACCACTTTAATGGAAGTTAGCTGAATGAACCTTAATTATTTTGTATGCCTTAAATTAAATTAATAAATGTTTCATGCTACTTGGTCTTTTCACACTAATGAAAGGAATGGCTTGAACCAAATGTAAAAATTGATTAATTATGACCTGATTAAAAGGTTTCATGCTACATGACCTTATCACACTAATGAAGGGAAAGTCTTGAACCAAATGAAATGTTAGATTACTTCATAAATAAAACTAGAGTGGATTAACTCATGCTCAACATGGATTCTTATCAAGGAATGCCTTGATCGCTCCAGAACCCCATTCTAATTCAATGATATGGATTTATTAGGGTGAAACCCACCTCGATATTTGTCCTTGTGTATTATTAGATGCTCGATATGACACCTTAGGATCCCTCACATAGTATTAAAGGATTCCTTAGATACACTCCTTTGATCCATCATTGATAATTTGGTTCCACGATTACAGCCCATAGGTACCTTTCTCTACATAGCCTCATTTTACCTTGGATCATCACCTTAGATTTAGGTGGAATCTTATTGTAGAATTCCTTGGAAAATTATTCTTGGATTACACTCTTACCCTTATCTAGGCTAAAATTATTACTAATTTGGTGACCCTTGAGGTCTATATTTCCTTGGTTATTACCTTGTAACTTAATTATTAAATGTCATTACAGGTTGTCTTGTCATAACATGGAACCATCAATATTGTCAACATGTGAATCATTTATAAACTGGTAATAATAAGTTAATGGATTGGTTATGTTTAGACTCCAACCGAGGGCTGAAGTAGAAACTAGGGTATTTAGTTAAATTTTTACTTCTTTACATTATATCTGCATGCTTTCATACTATTACATTTCCATTACAATGGCAAGATGTTTTAGACACCGTTGGTGGTGGCCCACTGAAATTTATCTCACACCCCATCCAGACATTGTTTACTATCCTGAGTACATTACATGAATGAAGGTGTTGAAAATGGGAAGCATACATCTTTGAACACTCAATTTCTTATTATTTAGGATAGAGCATGATAGAAGATGAATGAGCTAGAGATCAGGATGCTTGGGATAGTCTTTGGATTTCCTTTATAATTTTTTGGAACATGTTATGTCTTCTTTCTTGTATCCATGTTTTCTAGTTCTCTAGTGACACGACATTCCATCATCAGTTGTTTTATGTTTATATTTTATTCCACTTATTTTAGATATTATTATTATTGTATCTATTTTATATTTCCCCTTCTATTTACTTGTACTGCTTCTTCTATTTAACTCTATTTATGTTTATCTATTTCACTAAACTTTGTTAATAAGGGAATAGTCTCCCCAAACACACACCATAGTCCCTTGATTCTAGTTGATTGTCTCTATCATTTAGGGAGATGTTCTTTAGACCATGTGTTCCACTAGGCTCGAGGCACCAACAAAGGGGAATCCGGGTCTGAGATGACTAACATAATTCTTATGCAGATGTGAAGAAAATCCCACAACAACATTTTAAAAAAGAATACAAGTCTACACTGAGTAGTAAGAAAAAGTATAATGTTAAACAATATATTCCCAAAAAAGTTATAAAATAAAGATAAATTGTATATCAAATTAATAGAGACAATATGATACTACTATGGTAAAAAGACCACATCATGGACCACTATAATATAGATATGAATATCAATAAATAAGTGATAAATATAGAACAAAAAATGGAACCAATATAAGTAAAAGATATTTTTATTATTTTAGTGGTTGATATCCCTATTGAATATTTTGAGAGGCCACCTAAGAAGGGTGGAATGAATGATATTAGAGGTGATTGTGGAATGTGTAAGTAGGGTAGACACATTTCCATTAAGTGTGCGATATGGATTCAATGATAAGATAAACTACAGAAAGACAAAGAGAATCCACATGTGACTTAAAGTTCAACAATTGTTTCTAGAATAAAGGAATATACAACTATGAAGAAGGATGAGCATGTTAAAAAATGAATTCATAACCATATTTCCAATTTAGTTATAAATGGTCAATAATATGAATAAATATAAAAATATAGATTATGAAATACATTATAAAGTAAATGGGGGTTTTCTAACTAATAAAAAATTTGAAAATGAAAATAAATAGTTACTTCCTAAAGAATTTCATATCTGGAAAACTATTAACAATGTGAGCATGAATAGTTCTAGTCCTTTTAGTCCTTCTATAAAAGGATTTTATAGGTTGAGAATCAATTCTCATCTTTGTTTCTCACATTAAAGAGATAATGTTGATCCAACTTATTTCCACATATTTCGATTATTTCTACTTTAAATATTGAATTAAAGGTGGATTTTGTAAAAGAGGAAAACTGTGGAAATTTTTAAGCATTATACAACTCAAAGAACAAAAATTATGGATGATTTAAATTGGTATCATGAAAACTCCTTGAAAAACATTAATTATCATCCCACAATTGATTTCAATCAAAAATTGTTAACCTAGAAGCTTAAGATTATTTTTAGAGAAGGAAAAAACATGATAAAGGTTATTTGAGAGCATCCCATGAGGGGGTATTAAAAGAGAAATTATTCAAGAGATTAATCATTTTTTAAAATATTTAATTTTAAATAGCTCCTTTATGGTTCAAGAATGAGGTATTTTTTTTAGATTCAAATTTTTTATAAGTATTAATGGTTTGATTATCTAAAAAATATAAAGGATAAAAATACATCTTACATTAAATGTTTTGATATGTTTGTTGAATTTGATTGTAGGTTTAAAAAACTTCTATAACTTTCCTCTAAGAAATGTTTTCATAAGTGGTTTCAAATTATGGTTTTTATATGGATTGATTTTTTATCTAAATTTATCACTCTTTTTTCATTTATTAGATTATCCCAAGTAGACTTATAATTGATTATTTCAGGGAACATTCAAATGAAATATGTGTTGAAATACTTATCTCATTTTTAATTTTAAAAATTATTTCAATAAAGGGGTAGAAAGAATTAAAAATTTAGAATATGGTTTTAAAAAATAAAAAAATAAAAATGGAAATGATTTTTACCCTCAAGGAACTTCTCTTACACCCATGGTATCATTAAGGGGGGAAGAACCAATATTAACCTTTTAAATTAATTTCAATAAGGGGGGAGTAAAGATATTTAATTTAGACATGATGTTTGTATTGAAAACAAATACAAATGTGGGGATTGGATTTCCATTTGGATTATGATTTAAATTTCTTAATTTAGATTTTAGAGTAATGTTAATGTGTTATATACATGGGTTATGGACTGTTATCCCACCCAAATAACATGAATATGATTCCTATGTACTTGATTAATGAATAATGAATATTTTATTCTCTTGAATTGATGGTTAGACATATTCAAGTGGGTAAACCCATATCCAATGATTGGATATATTATTCAAATATCAATTACTATTGATGAAGGTGGATAAATATTGTCTATAACAGTTTAGAGTAATTGTATAAGATGATTAAATAGGTAGTTGAACTGAACTATTATGGAAAATTTTATAACTATTATTAAAAATGGTTAAAATTTGGTCCAAATATTGAGGGAATAAATCTTTATATTTAATAAATCATCCTTGTGTAAGTAGAAATGAAGGTTGTTTAATTTAATAAGAAAACTAAACTTGGATAAAGGATTATAAAGACTAATTTGAAGGCTAATGTTATAAGGTATTGAATATGCTATGAAATACTCTAACTTAAGTATTAATAGGCTTATATACCTTGGTAATGGTATTGATGTTCTTTGAGAATGTTTGATAAATAACATAAATGTTTTTTTGAAGTGACTAAGGGTGTATTAAGGTGATTTTATGTGACTGTAAATGTATTTGAAGAATTATGGAATTCTAAAACTAAAATTGGAAAATGGGTTAAGACCTTGAATCTGTATAAGATTAATTTCAACATTTAAAATATTAAGGATTGATAAAGGCATGAATCAAACTACATGCATCATATAGATGATCATTGAATGGGTAAGGATCATTACCTAATTCCTAAGGATTATATACTACTTCATAAAAATCATTATATGTTATAGATCTAAAAAATATCTAAGGTATTAATTCAAATGGATAAATCCTATGTTTATAACCATGAACTATAACTTTTTAAGGATAGTCTACAAGATGACTAATCATCATTTTTATAAGAATAAGGATTATATTTATCAATGTAATCATAGGAACTTTTTAAGGACATCCCATAAGATGAATAAAAATCATTTTTCTAATAATAAATATTATATATATCTATGTAATCATAAACACGTAAGTAAATTCAAATTTAGGTAGGAGTAAATTTCCACTGGTGGGCAGTGACATAGGTATGGTGCCTACAGATGGTGAAATTGGCATGATACAGACAGGCAGTGATGCAGGAATAACATAGGTAAGTGGTGATGTAGGAATGATGAAGGTAGGAGGTGATGTTGGCATGACACAAGCAGACGGTGACATAAGAATGATGTTATATTGGGAAATTGGGCTATATAATGGGCTTCATGCCTATTGATCTTTTGGGCCATGTACTGAATAAATAAGGCTTAGTGGGTGGGTTACCCCTTAGAGGGTCTATGTTCTGACTTTACAGCCTGTGTTTGTAGTGTGTGTGTGTGTGTGTGTTTAATATAATTGTACAACCAATGAACTAATATATATACTCATCTAAATATCAAAAAGTTAATTTTGATTACTTTTAAATGAGAATAAAAAGTTTATAATGAGATTGCATTAGGTGTGTGTAGACTCAAATTGAATTATTTAATCATTATCTTGAATCTCACATTCCATAAATGGAATAATTCATGCCCTAAATATATATGTTTTTTTATTTTTATACAGAAATGTATTTTTTATGTGCTAATTATTTTTATGGAGATATTTTTTACAAGAATATTGAATCCTACATGAAATATCGAAGGGCATTTTTTGGATGAGATAAAATGATAATAAAGTAAAATTAAAAGTTTATTTTGTTAATTTTACTGAGTAAAAATATTTAGGAAAAAATATTAGAGATTATGGGAGATACTCATGTACAAGCCATTGAGAAATAGTAAAATATAGATCTTGGGTCATTGCATGAAAAAGATAGTTTCAATATGCCATTATATCCCTAATATATGTCCATTTTGGAAATAATTTCATGATATAACATCTCAATGTTTCATTATATACACCATAAAAGAGAAACTAGTGGTGAATATGGCATATGTCCCTTAGAAGTAAAATTGAGATGAGAATACCTTACCTCAAGTACCAAAATTTATCATACACATTCAAACTTACTGTATAATAAATATAGTTTTATTATACACCTATTAAATAAAAATAATCATAAATATAATATAATTTATTATTTACTTATAAAATTTTATCAACCGATTATTAATGATTCGCTTTTAAAATAATTATTCTTAGTGATAACTACTTCGATTTTCATATATATTTAGGTTTGGTAGTTTTGGACCTTCTACTTTTATTATGGTTCCAACATCTAAAAAAATAATTATGATATAATAATAATATATATTCATTATATAGATTTTCAGATTAATCTATAAAAGTTATAGATATTAAATTTAATTACACCGTTTATAGAGATGCAAAGTCGTAAGTACGCATGAACGTTGTTTCAATTTTCTCGGCAGATGAAACGAAAGAAAAGAAAATATTAATTTACATTTAAATAATAATTTTTATATCATATATATAATATATATTCATTAAATATATCCTTATTTCTATACATTTTAAATAAAATGAAAAAAGTATCACAACGCTTCATGGAGGCGGTAGTCCACACGTATGCATGAGAGACATTATCAGTAACCAATGGGTTGGATGGTAAGAAAGTAGATATGATATTATAATTAAATAAGTAAAATTATGTCATAAATATTATATATATAATTTAAATCCATCATTATATCTAGTTATGATAGGTGGGTATGGAAAAAAATTGCATTATTTCGTGAGGGAGTAGTATGTCGTACACTCAATCAGAGATTTCGTTTCTCATTTGATGGAATAGAAGATAGATATAGGTTGTGACATTAACATAATAGAATATCATTATATGTAAGATAAATATTTTATTATATAGTCACACTTTAAGATGAATTTAATTAAGTGAAAGAATAAATATAATGAAAATATAATGTTAAGGGCAATACCTCCTCTTCAGAAAACCCCTTTAGGTTTACACAGAAATCCTTATTAGAAAAGTTTCATAACCACAATAAGGACTCTAGGATGTTGGTATGGATGTAAGGAATGTATTTATTATGCTCTTGGATAAAACATAATGGTCTTCAAGTGTGTACATGATAGGATTATGGGTGTCTATTTATTAGTGGTGGAGGGGACCTTCTTGAAAATTACTTGGAAATTTCCCAAATGAATACAAAATGATAAATTCATTACCAAGAAAAATGATTCCAAAAAACCTTACAATATATTTTTTGATACTATAAGGTCAAAATATGGATATGTAATAATAATTTTATATGATTAAATTTCAAAATTACCCTTATTTGTTGGTTTAACCCCAACCTTGGTAAACTCTTTCTATCCTTAACCACAGTAATTAATTTTTACTTTTTTCACTATTCTTTATGAAAGGAAATTAATTTTTATATATTATATAATATTTTTTATTATTATTAAAAATATGGAATCCATTTTACCAAATTTAATTCAAATAAGTGATGGGATTTAATTTGAAATTAAACAAGCAGATGCGATGAAAAAGCGATATTCCAAAGAATCATTTTTCATATGTAAACAGTTTTTATATACAAATTAAACCTTTAATTGATTAAGATGACCTAAATTAGATTAATCATAATATATTTCAACTAATTTTACATTTAAAAAAATATTTAAAAATGTAACTTGTAAATTATTTAAACAAAGTGGTCGTTTTTAATAAAAATTGATTTTCTTCACTATCAATTGAAAAATTAATCAATTTAGAAAATTATTAAAAATACCCCATAAGATAATTTTTACATTTTGATTCAAAAAATGAATTTCACTTTTTTGTAATAAATTTTTTCAATGTGGAAAATATTAATTTTATTTTTTGTTTACAAAAAAAAAAATAATAATTTTTTGAGATGAAATGTATTTTCAAATTATATAAATACTTTACCAAACAATTAAGTACTTATTTTTAATATATTTTATTTATCTAAAACTATAATACCGAAATTTAATTATTTTTATTCTTATTCATACATCCATGTTTAACAGCTAAGTTATAACAATCATGTTTTAATAACAATATTAATAGTATATTATGGTTCATTAAAATACAATATTTCATGTAATGTAAGCTATCTAAAAATTTAAATTTATTTGAAAAAAATATTTCCCAAAATCTTAGGGTGTTACATAGGGAGGTAATGTCTATAAAAAAGTAAAATAGTTATCTTGAAGAACAAGACGAAAAAAATATATCTATTTGAAGAATAACATGTTTTTTATCGAATAATAAGAGGATTAAAAGGTGAAAACCGTCCATTTATCTGAGTTTAGATCAGGTGATCCAAAGTTGAAAAAATAGGAATAAGAACCTATAACATCGTTTATTGTATAAGTTTGAGTATTAAGAAGAATTCTTAGTGATCTGTGACAACACCACTATTTTTGTTCTTTATTTATGTGTCAATGCCAACAAGCTATTTCAAAACAAGAATTGTGAGTTTAGAAGATAAAAAAGACATCAGTGAATGTTATTTATTAGATCATCTATAGGAAATAAAATACACCAATTTTTATAAGGATATATAATTATCTGGATAAAAATATATCATGTACTATTGATAACTATAATTTAGTGTTAAAGAACATGTTGTGAAATTATAGGAGTGAGTGTAAAGAACTCGCGGGAGTGGTATTTTTTCGCTATTGAATACAGTGAACATGGTTTTAGGATGATACCTGACTAACCCTCTATATTTGAGGATAAAATTATAATATAAATTTTTTATCTCAGGTATCCTGAGTATAAAACGGATTGGATTTCTAGAGAGGTAAAAAACCTTGTAAAAAATATCATATCATGATCTCTATTTATATTTTTTATTTCAAGTGGTATTATGGGTATAATTGAATAGAAATAGATCTATTTATATACTAATTGTTAACAAGGGTTAAAATACAAAAATGGAATAAATATTTTAGGATAAATTGGAATTTTGTTAAATAATTTTACCACATGTGATTCATCCTTTCCCCCTCTTATTTTTTTTACACCCATTATACTCGAAATCACATAAAAATGTGATGGTGTGACAACATTTATTGTGAATAAGTGTTTACAACATTAATTAGTTCACATTTCCCCTTATTTATCAAAGAAGAAATAATAAAAACATGTGTATAAAAGTAAAATTAAAATAGAATATATATAATAAAGGGTGTACCTTTTAATATTTTCATTGTTATGTGAACATATATGAGAAATGGGAAGTTTGGTGATGTAATGATCTTTTTTTAGGGTAATGAGTGACATATAATCATTAAATGTAGACATTTAAATCATACATTATTCTTAAATATTTGAATATCCTTATTATGCCTTTATTTTTCATAACTAAACCATCAACCTTCACCCAGAAAAAAATCATGTAAAGACCTTGATATTGATATAGAACATGGATTATTTAATAGTTAAATAATAATATTATCAATCTTATTGTGATGTATACATGATAATGTGATTGAGAATAACTTTACAAAACAAAGTTTCAATGATATGGGAAAATTTATCCAAAAAGGTAGGTGAAAGTTTACATGGGTGGAAATTTAGGGGTGGAATAATATTTTTGGTAAATAAGGAAAATCATGGAATATATATCATATAGTAAACTTAATACTAGTGAGTATTATTTGAGTTTATAAATCTTGATATTAATTTCTATTGAAATTAAACGTGACTTGGGTATATCATTTTCCCTTGGAATTAATTGAGAATTTTTTTGGAGTGAAATAGTTAAAGTGTAATGGGAGATTGAGGAAAAAATGTAAAAAAAATAATGCTAAAATTCATTGAAAAAGTCCATTTATTATTATATTTCTTTATCATGTAATTAATTTTTCATTATTTTGTAAATTTTGGAATTAAATAAAAAACAAGCATATAATGTAATTTTTATTATATATTTTATCATTATATGATTTAATTATGATTGAAAAACATTTATTATATATTTTTATTAATTAATAGGTATAAGGAGACTAAAATATTAAATGGAATTAATTGGAACCAAGGGTCTATAAAAGATTTGTACATGTTGTGTCTGATGATATGAAGGCATTTTATACTGTGATACCTAATTTATTAAGGTTTCAATATTTCACCCGTAGTATCAATTCCTTGTAATTTCCTACCTCAAAACCATATACTACAATGGATAGGTATCACTAGTTATGATACAGTTCAAACCCTATAATTAATACATATCAATAGACCATGATAGAGGAATGAAATATGGATATTGATTCATATCTTATGACATACATATGTATACTCTAATGAATCAATAATTGCCTATAATATAGGAATATCCTGAACCAACCACATAATTCTATTTTTAGGATAATTGATGAATATAACACATGAAAGCCCATATATTTTATGACATGGCTATATCGACGCTATTTTTAGATTTTATTTCTTGTTATCAATACAATATTAAAATTAACTGAATATGCATATGTAATAGAATATGGTATGTGATGTTGAATTTAGTGGTTCAAACAACTAGAAAATCATAGCTTATAACTAGGTTATAGTGTAGAAATTGGTGGGATGGTTGAATCATAGAACTACAAGTATTTAATTATAATACTTGTGTGTCATAAAACCTATAATTTCATCATAAACTCACCAGAAATTCCAACTAATATTCCATGTAACCAAATTTATGTGTGATGATCATTTTGGTAGGATCATAAAGAACTAAGGAAAGGGGAAAATCCATGGCTATTAATACAAAGGAATATCAAAATGGAATCCATGAAATCCATAATGGACTATAAAGGGATATTCATGCGTACCTTCCTAAAAAATATGGCGTAGGAATAAAAATTGAGAATTTCTAAAAATGAGAAAGGACGTAATATGATAAATAGTATCATGGATCTTGATTTTAAATCTCATGAATGCATGTTTCTTATAGATGAATGAAAATATCCACAAAGCTTCACTAACACCTAAAATAATCTCTAGGAAGATTCCATGTACATAGAGAGGTGATCCTATTACTCATGATTGATTTGAGAGTCTAAAAACAGAACAAAGAGGATTGGTAATGGGGGTTCCCACCTAGGGTATTGGATATGAATATATCTTGGGGTGCTTATTTATTTATTTTTTCATTTTTATTTTTCATTCTATAATATTTATATCTCTTTATATATCTATCAACTCCATTTCCTTAGAGTACTAACCCCTTTTTGTTATTATGAGAGATATCACTAATGTAGTTCTTGTGTTTATTAATAATATTTTACACTATTTACTTATTCATGTTTCTTACTCTATGGTTTTAATGTTTTGAGTGATGAGAGAAAGTGAAAATTATCTATGAGTGTTTTTCACAAAGATTTACTCTTTAAATTGTTATAATACTCAATGATCCCATCCTTGATTATAAATTGTAAGTAATAAATTGGGTAATTAATAATTGAATGGTCTATGAAAGTTTTCAAGTAATCTTTAGTTTACATTGATATCTTAAAAATTAATACATACCTTGAGAGGGGACATAATTAAGTTTAATCTGGTATAACACTACACACCTCTAGAGTGTAGTATAGATTTACTATGAACAAATGAGTTAGTGTTCTTGGAAAGTAAGGCACTAATATCTTAAAATATAACAGTGGATGTAGCTATTTGAAAGGTGAATCACTGAGGATAAACAATTTGAGGAAGAGATTCAATTTAACAACTATAATGAAATGATAACAGTGACCAACCAAGGTAAATACATAGATTCTTATTATATTAATTTACATCCAAATTTTTTTCTCTCTCTAAATGACCACAACCACTTATTTTCTATCATTTTAATATGAATAAAAATATTAAAATATTAATAGAACTGGTATGTGATGTGGGATTCCTTTTGATACAACCATGAGTTCAAATAATACAATATATTCTTTGGAGTTTTTGAAATATAATTTGATGAATAATATAATAATCCATTAATTTTCAGTATTGGTGTTGAGAAAATAAATGGTTGGATGGGTATGTTATTGATGATGTGGTGTATTTTTTATAACCAATATGAGATTTATCTTTCTAAATGATAGGAATCAGATCATGACATTGGCTATATTAGAATAAGGAAAATAATGATTATGTTTACCTGAGTGACATTTGATGTGACCATATACTTGGATGAATGAAATGTGTTGTATTCATATGTATTTATTAGTCGATTTAGGAGAATCAAGAATATATGAGTTAGCCTATATGAGATTGATGGTTTCCATGTTGCATGATTACACTTTGTGAGTTGGATAAATGGATTGCGTGAGAATGTATATGATATATGTAAGATATATGGAGATATTTTTGGTGGATATGTTCTTATATAGATAAGTGTGTTTTATGGATATCACATCAGATCCCTTTATATCTTGTATATAAATGAAACTTTTAAAGAGATAGTACTTCGCATATGATTATTGACATATGAAAATTATTCATTTTAGTTTTATGATAATCCATTAATTTTATTCCCTCACATCATTATTTAATGAGAATTATATAATTTTCTATAAATAACACATAATTTCACTGGATCTTGTGGATATATCTTAATTTATACAAACTAAAAACATTATTGATCAATCAATTTTCAAGAATAATATCAATTGAATATTATACATAATCCTTTGGTTTGATGATCTTCAAGAATATATTTCATTTCATAAGTAATTTATGTTAGGAAGATATTTTAGAACTTTATAAGGGATCCAAAATCAAGAATATCAATAAAAATAGTATTATCAAGATAATGTTATATGTTTAAGGATATATGAATAAATTAAAATGCTAACAAGAACCCAATCTAGAATCTTAGTCCATGTTAATAACCAATATTGACATACATTCACCTGAGAATACATCAAATAAAGGATATAGAATGTGTCAACTTATTGGTACTATTTTAACACTAAAGTAATTTGGTGATCATACTTAAGTTTACATCGACACCAATGTTCTATGCACCAATGGAAATAAGTCAAATGGAAGCTCTATTACACTCAAAAAAATCTTGCTACTACATAATAATAACAAATAATTCCAATGTGGTGTGCAAAAGGAATGTAACATTGCATTAAAGAGGTTATGTAATAAGTAGTGTGCTACCCCACTTTTCAAATATTTGAAATATTAGACACTTAATACAACATATTCCACTCAATATTATCTTAAGTAAAATTCTCAAAATACATATAAGATAACACTTTCTAATGGATTAAACTTCATATTACACCCACCATAGGCATACACTACATTAACATACTAACACTATATTTCATCCCATAGAGTCTTACTGGCCAACTCATAAAGAGAATTCCATGCAATGTATCGATCATTATAATGAACTATTCTACAGATTAAGCTAACATATTACCAAACATGAATTATTCTAGAATATATTATAAGTCCAAAATAATTATCCTAAAACTTATCAATTTAATATCAATACCCAATATTGAAATAATTCTCTATATATTTTTTTACTCTCCAAAAACCATGGAGAAAAAAATATTTAAGGTAAGGTATCCCTCGGTCAGTTAATAATAAAACATAATATTATTGAAAGGGAAATGGGGAACAAATGAATTTTCATACACTATATTTAACCAAATGATAAAATATAAAAAAGAATTAACCTGCTGAAACTAATCTGAGAGAGATAAAGTTAGTTGAGATTGTAGGAGTGTGGAATTCCTTAGATAATTCATTGGACATTCGTACGTTATTTGTGAAATAAATCATAGGTTCCTCATTCATACATAAAATCTTCAAAAATGATGGATAAGGATATAAAGGTATTTATAAATATTCATCATTGAAGGATTTTTCATGAGTATTTTTATCTCATTACTTCTACTCTATTGATATCAATTAAAATGGTTTTAATCCTTAACATGGATGCCTAAAATCCCTCAACAAGTATTGATACAGTTGGGGAAGTCTTTTTTATTCTTGTTTTTTAATTTAATTCCCCAATTATTCTTTTATATATTTATTTTATTTTTCAATGAGTGGTTTATTATTGAGTGTGATGGAATTCAATCAGTATTTCACACATTTTTTACTACATTGGTTATCCACTCATTCTCTCCCACCACTCAATAATACTTGTATATAATGGAACAAGAGTGATTTAGTGGTGAATTTCTCAGTAATCATTAGCCCATGTGTGGAAGAATAGTTCTCAATCTCAATTTTTAGACTTCAAAATACCTATTGGGAGTTTTATAAGAAACTAGAGAAGATTTTATTATTATAGGATTGGTTGATTACCTTCTACTCCACCAAGAATAGGGGAAGTAGGTTCATCTTACAATGATCATAATATGTTGAAAATAATAAAATATAGTAAATAAAGGTGAGAGGTTTTTGATCATAGGACTTATAATTAATTAGTGACAATAAATATAGTTCATTATTTAGAAACTCCGATAGAATAACATTGTCAATCCTACCCTTTGATTAATCACTAATCTATTTCTCTGATAATTCATCAAGTTTCTTACATTGTTGTTATCATAGTTACACACAATGAAACACAAACCCATTATTCTAGTCAACCAATAATGATACATACATAACACATCAACATAGTGACACTTATTAATTTTCCCCCATTATTAGATAAAATCTATGTCCACTTATATATTTCATTAAACATTATATTTATATATTCATTTAACCACCCATGAAAGGTATTTTTGGAATTACTAGTTGAATCACTCAGTTCATTTCTAGGGAATAGTTCCAAATTACTAATTAAACAATAATCATATAATGAATGACCAATACCATCATTGAAGGCATATATACATTTAATTAGGACATTTTTGTAACCCCTTTAGCTAGATAAAAAATAAGCAAACTTAATAATATATAATTTGAATTTGAAATCATTTCCGTAATTGATTCTAATAAAACAAAAAGTGTTCAATAGGAGTATAAATTTGAAAACATGTTATAAAATCATGATCAATCATTAAGGGACTTCTGTATACCTCATTTTGTTAATTATAATTACCTAATTCTTTAACTTACATTACAAACTGAATTTGAGTTGGAAACTAGACTAATATAATTGTTTCAAAAGTTTCATATCGTCATAGGTGAATATCCAAAAAAATACATAAATGAGTTCGTCATGGTTCATAAAACCTTCAATCCAAGCGTATTGTTATAAGAATAAGGAATTATTTTGTGGATGGCACAACGGCAGGATGAGGGTTTCTCCTCCTTCGACAATGGATTCTAGGGTTCTGATTAGTGATGAATTCATCTCTTCCGGACTATTTCAATCCTGATGAAGTTTTCATTGGCCCTCAAAAGCGATGTGATGCTGCGGGGGAGGCAGGGGCTACAAAGGGGCTGTTGGCAGGAGGTGGTCCTCCGCTGCGACCTGGTGCTGGGTCTTTAAAAGTGGACGTGCTTCCGACAAGAGGTGTGAACTGGTTCTTTCCTGGTCATTGAGATGGGGAATTTGTTTCTCGTAATCGGATATCAAGGAATGGGGCGTTGGTTGTTGTTGAATCAAATCCTCAATTCTTCGAAGATCGGATTGCTGCTTGTAAGCACTCCATCATTGGTCGGCTTAGCTTGTATGTTGCTAATTCGTGGAAGCTTGATGATTTACGAAATCGCTTAAGGCAGATTTGGGGTTTCACAGACTGGCATATTGTCTCACTGGGTATGAATTTCTTTCATCTTAACTTTAATTCAAATGAGCATAAACTGAGGGGCTGGAGTTATGGTTTCGTTAATCTTAAGCCTGGAATTATGAGATTCCAAAATTGAGATCCATGGTTTGATCCCTTTTAAGCCAAGAACACAATTGCTCAGTCTTGGATTCGTGTGAAAGGCCTGAATTGGGTCTTTTGGAATCTGGACATTCTCTGGGATGTTGCCATGGCTGTTGGAACTCCTCTTAAACTGGATAAAGAAACTAATACCGTGAGGTATGGTCATTTTTCTTGTATGTTGATTGAGTTTGACATGTCACAGCCTCTTGTTGAGACTGTTTATTTAATTTATGGTGATTTTAAATTTGGACTACGCATTGAATTTGAACACGTTCCTGAATTCTGTTTGAATTTCTTGACTATTGGGCACGTTAAAGATAAATGTCATACTGGTTTGAGGTGTTCAAACTGTAAGAAATATGGGCATCTTGTTGAAAATGTAAATACAAACTGTCATCTGTTGACACATCTGGACCTAAACCAGTGGCTGCAAAACATGATTCTAATGATAGTGCGCCAGCCCCTACCTCTCTCATCAGAGGTCCTTCACTACCTGGCTCTGGTAGTGGAAATGTGGAGGGAATTCCTCCTTCTTATGTTGCCGTTTTAGCTGGAAGAAATGAAAAGGGTGCTGGTAATGGTTCTGCTCCCCTTGCTCCACTAATGGTTCAAGAGGATGAACCTATTAAATGGAGTGATGCAGTTAGTCATGACAGTGAGGTGGCCATTGATCGTGATTTCTTGTTAGAGGAGCAATATATGGATAAAGGTAAGCTTGACTCAAATGATGAATTATTTTCTCATGTTGGGAATCATTTGTCCTCTGGTATAATATCTACCTCTGATTTAGAGGGTATAAGGGGGACTGATGTCCTCTCTATTGTTGTGGCATCTAAGGTTGCTAATGTCCAGCCTTTTGTGGCTCTATCTAAGGACACTGCTGTTTCATTTATGCCTGTAGAGGCCTCTACTGTAGATGGCCTGGGTTTGGAACAGCATTTGCTGTGTGATTCTACTCTGTAGTCTATGTAGGGTCCTGCTTCTTTTAGTTCTGCTGCTGCTCCTGATGTGTTTCATGAGCTACATATGCGGGTTAAATCTCCTATTGTTGACATGGTTAAATCTCCTACTATTGACATGATTCCTGGAAATGCGGATATTGAGATCAAGGGGCAGTATGCCACTGAGGAGAAGTCTGCTCCTAGTGGTGTCCTGCCTTGTGCTGATAAGGTGGGCTCCCATTCTGGTTTGGCTCCATTACACGAGCCTTAAAATGAAGCTGTTACTGGTGGTTTTTCAGTGAAACCCAACTTTTTCACTATGCTGGATTCTATTAACTCTCTAGATTTTGACAAAGCCTACATGGAGAGCAGGAGTCGAAAAGGTAAGAAATTATTGTCTCCTATAGTGACTAATGACCCTGGAACCGAACAGGTTCCTTCTAAAGTGGTGCAGACTGATGAACATGTGCGGACTGGTGAGGTGCGGACGGAAGAGTCTCAAGATGTGCCTCGTCTGGTTGATGTGGATCAAAAAGAGGGTGCAAGTGACGGTCTGGTGCAAATGATTAATGAAAGTGAGGATTGGCCGACTCCTAAACATTGGAAAAGGGGAAGTCACTCTAGAGGTAGAGGCGGGCATCATGGACGGTGTTGTGGAAGAAAAGGATAGTTGTTTCATATGCTATTTTATTGTATTGATAGGGTTAATCCCCTACTGTCTGTTTCTCTTCCTATGTAATGTTTACTTTTTTAATAATATTTTTTGGAGGCCATGAATCTTTTCATGGTCTGCTGTTTGCGGTATTATAGGAATAATCCAACTATATGGAATTTTTATTCTATCTGGAAGGTATAGAAAAGGATTCGTTATAAAATCTGTAACCATGAGAGGCTATCAGTTGGGATAATATATAAATAATATTTCTATAAAGATTTTTCTCCACTTTTAAAAGCACTAACTTGAGGAAAGAAATATATAGAATCAGGAAAGTCTTAATAAGAACACTATATAAATATTATGAGAGATTCAGGAATATTTATGCGGGCACTCTATTCTAAAAAATTGAGGAAGACCACTTCTTAGCCTTGTTTTATTAAACTAATTGAACATTTTGTATTTCTTTTTGATGTGGAATTTAAAGGTTCTTTTATTGAAAAGTGATTAGTGGAAAAAAAAATAATCATTAAAAATATTTTCATATAATTCTTCGAAACTAAGAACCAAAGGTACTTCTACTAGAGAATTTCATGAGGTAAATTTTGTTAAATACACTTTATTTGATTCCAATATTAATGAACTAATACATTTAAAAAACATATAAATCTTAAGAAATAAAATTACCAACCTATTATAATACCCTAATATTTTAAAAGAATATTTTGTTTGATATCATACAGTCCACACAACATTAATATTTAACGACTATAAAATGTAATTAATTAAATATAGTTGTAATAAACTAACCATTTAATATAATAGGTATGAATAGGAGTAGAAAAATTATGAAATATATATATAAATACCCTACTCAATACCAATTTATTTATTAATTATTGTATATTTTTAATCAATTTTTAGTAATGTCGTTTTATGTTTCAAAAATATGTTATCTTCAAAAATAATTTTTATTTTTTTGAGCAGATATTATAATCAATTTATAAAACTTTATGAAATTATATTTTATAAAAATTATATAATTTTAAAAATTATAATATCAAAATTATATTCATGTGAAATTTTTATTTTTTCTTAAAATATATATTTCTTAATGAATAATGAAAAATATCATTTTTATATGAATCTTCCATTTACTTTAAAGTATTTATAAAGTGCCATTTTTTTAATTGGTTTTTAAATTTAGTTATATTTTTTATTAAAAAATCCAATTAAGTTTATCGAAATAAATATTATTCTTAAATTTGATATAAAAACATTTTTATACTCAAAATGCATTTTTCTAGAAAACCAGTTCTCATCATGTGTTGTGAGTTTATTTTATATGTAATTTAAGAAAAATATAGGAATTGAATTTGATATAATGGAGTAAATATTTGTAATAGGTTTGTTTAAATTTAGCAAATTGGTCACTTTTATTTTTTTGGATGTTATAAATATCAACCCTCGTAAAAATTTTGTCATTATGGTAAGAGTAAATTGGGTAAAAAACTAAAACAATGAGATAAGACTTTAAGATTACACAAAATTTTGATTCGATTTCATTTGATGAGTTTAATTTTATCTACCCTATCAAATATTCTACAGTATTTCATTTTGTTTCCATTTTTATTTGATAAATATATTTATATTATTTTAAGTAAAGGAAAATCCAAAATGTTTCCTTGATTTTAATATCTAAAATATTTTATGATGATGATATAAACATTTGATGAATGGTTATAAAAGATAATTTTGAATATGAATAAAATTAATATATAATTTTTATTTATTTTTGTTTTTTAGTGACGAAATTATTATATTAAATTATTACACAATTCCAATGTAGTACTTGTGAAAGAGGTAGAAAAATCAAGTCAATGATTTTAAGAAGTGAAAATTAATATTTTGTGGGTGATTTATGGTGATAAAATAATTTTTTAGAAAAATATATTTTATTATTTATGTGTTTAAATTTTATATTCTAACTACATTACTATATTTTTATTTTCTAAATTCAATTATGTCAATAGTTCCGAAAATGACTTTAATGGAATTTGTTGTTAAATAATATTTTATTAAATGTTATAAAATTCATAAAAATATTATATTTGGAAACTTTAATGGTATATATTATATGATATCAATAATTTTCCACTTATGGGTTAATTTTCCTTTTATATTTCCTTTCTTGACCCCTAATGTGTAAAAGTCATTCTATCATGGTAATCGTTAAATTGGGTTAATGAGGGTTAAAACAAATAGATTAGTGTCAAAACATCACATAAACATGAAAAAAATTATTTTATGTGATTATTTGGGATTAAATTTACCATATATTTTAAATATATCATATTTTTTCCACTTAAAGATGAAAATTAATTTATTTTAATTTAATAGTTTATGTAATTCTAAGGGTGGTCCCCCCTCACTTATAAAAGGACACCACATATCCTCTCTTATTCACACTTCTTTAGAAACATAACTAAAATAAACCCTTAAAATCACTTCTTAATTTATTTATATAAATTATATAGGTTTTATTATTCTTAAAATATTATCCCTAGGGTCGTTAAGGAGAGATTCAAACGAGGTTCTTCAAAGAAGTGACAATCATCTCAACCTAGCATTTTTATTTTACTTATTCTTTTAAATCCTTCAATTAAATCCAAAACATTAAAAAATTATAAAATCAGTATCTAAAATATAATTAGATATTTTTATACTATCTTAATAACCTCATCCACCTCCTTGTTCTGTTAAATTGGAAAAAAATGTCATTGTTCTTGCGTACATTCAGACTACCGCCTCCCAAACTAATATATTTTGTTTATCATCACCACATTTCATGGATGGTTATTTTGGTAGATTTAATGTATATATTTAATATTAATAACATAATTATTATTTTGTAGATATAATATATCATCTATATTTTTACCATTCCAATAGTTAAAAATGGTATCATCACACATGCATACATACGGACTACCCTCTTCATATAGCAATGTACTTTGTTTCTTAAAAGTATCCTCTCATGGATGGTCATAAATATTGATTGAATGAAGTTATTTGATTATTATAACAATATAAGTATTCTAAAAATATGATCTTTAATTTTATTTTTTTATTTCCTATTTAATTAAAAGTAAAATCATTGCTCATCTGTACATGCAGACTACCACCTCATGAGACAATGTATTTTGTTTTTCAGGATCTCTTTTCATTAGTAACTATAGAATTATATTGTATGTATAAAATAATTATTATTTTAGGATTATTATTTTTAATATGATTTAATAATTAACCCTTTGACTATGTTCACCTACCAAATTCATTTTTCAATTATGAACTAAATGTCCTTAAAACACCGAATGTGGACTTAACAGATTAAGTAATTACATAAGTCATTAAAATAAACAAAATAATTGACTTAATGGTAAGGAAATGGAAATTTAAAATGTTCTTAAATGGGTAAATAATTGATATAAGTTTATCATATAGTATTTAAAGTACCTAAAAGGATTTTTTTAACTCAAGGTAAGAGGTTTATTAACTCAATTTACTTTTATTGTGTAATAACACTTATTCATTGACTTTGTTATGCCATTATTATGTTTTAATTGAACTATAAAGGTGTTTATTTTTTATTTAAATATTTTTATGTATATTCAAATATTTTCACATTATCAATTCCTTGAGTATTATCACTTTAAATTTTATGATATTTTCAAGGATTTTATTTATCTCAAACTCATTTTCTTGAGACATGTTTCATGTCATGCATCATGATTTATTAATATGGTATACTTATTACCCATTATATTAATTTTAACATGTTTATTCATGTAATTAATTTTATTTATAGATCCATATAATATTTATTATTTCAATAAATTGTTGTTTGATTTTTACTGAAGTGGTAAAGGCTTTATGATTCAATCTTATTTCTTTTAAATATTATCTATGTTCAAGGTTTCTTTAGAATAAATTTTATGATTGCAATTTATTGAACCATATATATATTAATATCATCTATTTATATATAAGTATTATATTATTTCATCAATTTTCCTCTCTTTGGTACTTAATAAGTTCAAAAGAATGTTTTTGGAAAAAAATAGACCATATTTCACTTTTTTATCAGAAGTCCTTTCTCTTCCATATCTATGATCATTAAAATGTTTCCATTAATTTTATTTTCTATAAAGAAATAATATATTAAATTAATTTTGACCCATACTTGAATTTATTTACAAATGTTTAAATGAAATCATATTTTTCTTTTCTAAAAAGGGTATTTTAGTGTTTACAAGAAGCGTGAAAGGGAACTTTATTTCAACATTTAACAACTGAATGGATTTTCCCACTATCCTAACTATTATTTTAATTAAAGTTTAATTTGTATTTTTTCATGGTTATTTTCAAAGAAAATATTTTTTAAAATATTCTTTAAATTTCTATTTAAAACACTATCAAAAGAAAAGGATTTTTTTTATTTATAAGAAATTTCTTAAATGTTATTTTTAATGATTTATTTTTATGTGGAAATATCCCTTGTTATTTTATTATGATCCAATTGAGATTTGTTCCAATGATAATATCATTATTATTTATCTATATGGATTATGATTTTTTTGAATAGATTTTCATGGTACCTATTTCTTTTACATGGTTTAATCAAGTTAAAATGGAATGATAGTTGTTTACAATGGTGGTATATTGAAATGTTTAAGATTATAAATGTTTTTTCATTCTAGGGTACATGGACATGTATATGAATGACTGATGGGTGGTTATGTTATAAATCTATGTTGGGCGGTTTAATTATAAACCAAGGATGGGTAATTATATTATAAACCAAGTACAGGTGGGTCTATTATAGTCATCAAATGCATTTGTCAAAGTGATACAGTTAACTGATTGTAAGTTATTCCTATGAAATGATCACTACTGAAAATTGGTTTATTTGTGACGGGGCATTTGCAATGGTGACCCTTCAAAAATTCCCCATTACAGAAAAGGGTGTCACAAATAGATTTTTTTGCAATGACCCATCGTAAATAGAATTTTTTTAGACGGCCCATCACAAATAAATTCCATGAGGTTTTTAAAAAAACTCTATTATAATGGCCCATCCTAAATAATATTCTAGATTTTTTTTTAAAAAATGGATGGCCCATCGTAAATAGTATTTGCAGTGAGCCCATCGCAAATTCACTAAAAAATAAAACTAATAATAAAATTAAATAAAATATTAATAATCATCATCATCATCAAATAATAATAGAAAATAATATTAATATTAATATTAATATTAATAATTTAATAATATAACAATATTATTATTATTATTATTAATTAAATAATAATATTAATATTAGTAAAATAATAAAAAATTATAAAATTATAAAGAATTTATAAAATAATAAAAACTTCAATGTTTACAAAAATATAAAAATAATAATGGAAAAATAATAGAAATTAAAAAATAAATAATAAAATAATAAAATAAATTAAATAAGGTAATAAAATAAATAATAAAATAATAAAAAATGAAATATTTGAAATAATATAAATAACACACTATATAGAAATGTAAATAGTTATTATAAAAAAATAATTTCAAATGTTTTATCATAAAAATAAATACATCACTAAGGGGGAGGATCTTTTGGAGGAGTTGGAGTAGATGGTGGAGGGAACTCCATCCTTAAACCATGAGTCGTACATTTCATGTACTCCAGCGTCTTATTATGCTGGTGTTGCTGCCACTAAGGCATCTCCTCTTATTGGTGTTATTATCGACGGAGCTCTCCCTACTCCTTATACATACTCTCTATAAGCTCACCCTGTGCTCGTAGCTTCTTTCTGATACTATGCAGTAGATGATGAAGACTCTCCATGATCTACTCTCAACCTACACACTGACATCGCAGTAGTACCAAAATAACTCTCAGGTATCAATCAAGAGCGGATACCAATAAATCAGCATTTCTTGAAGAAATACTGGGTTTTCTACATCCATGATGCCTCATCAAATTTGGTTTCACTGGTCTAATCATCAGTCTCGGCCTGACTCTTAGTTTGTGTCTGAAACATCACAGCCTTATATGACTCCTTAAATTTCAATTTAAAATAAAAATACTTAAAATATTATTTTGAGTTAATTTTAAACCACAAAAAGAAATTATACTGACCACAATATGATGATGTTGATCACCTCTAATATCTCTAGTGACTAGATCACTGTAAATCCTCTTATAAACATCGAACTCTATAATATCAGGTTGTTAGACTACCTATATGAATATAAAATAAACATTTTACAGTAGAATTTATATGAATTAATTTAAAAAGGTAGTAAACATATTTTCCTTATGCCTACTAAGTACATGACTACCAGCTTGATGTTTTACATCCTATCTCCCTTAGTTTTGTCGACATACTGATGATATCTTCTGAAAAAGACCACCCATCCATTGAGAACATAATCCATCCCAAACCTGAGATGAAACATAATCAGGTCTGTGGGTATAAAAGGATTGATCAAACTCTTTGACTACTACTTTCTTCATTGTTTTCCTCCTCAAATTGTGCAAGAACAGATGGAAACACTCATGTATATAACCCTCCCTTGACTTCTATATAGATCCATGCATGCTCTCATCAATGAGATACCATAAACCCTACAAAAAATTAATAATATCAAGTTATTAATTAAATAAATTAGAAAATAAATATTTTTTTATTTAAATATCATCCAATGATCAAAAATCCGGTGATGATAATATATGAAAATATAATCCCATGTAATCTGTGCCTCAGAAAAATAATTTCACAATATTACACTCCCCTATCCAATATCTATATGCATAAAGCTATGATAAATAAGAAAAAATAATCAAAAAATTTATATTTCAATAAATTGAGGATAATTAAAGAAAAATAACTAAAATACATAGGTAAACACACCTCTGTATGCATAGATCTAAGCCAAGATATAGACATCTCTCAGGGTTAGGGTTAAGAATCATCAATCATGCAAGACCACTCCCCCTTTGAGTCCTATATGAATCACCAGTAGTCTAAGGATCATATGATCCAACGTTCTACTCATCATTGGGTAGATCATCCTCTTGCAACTAACAAAACAGATCTGAGTCCACATAAATCATGAAATTATTTTTGTTAGAAAACAATTGAAAATAAATATTATATATACATATATATTATATTACTATAACTAGAATTTAAATATGTCAATATTCATATGCATCCTCATATTTATATCTGACGGTGTCAATAGCTTCACATTCCTCCTCAACATCACCAACTTTCATATAAGTTTTAGATTCATCATCTCTTGTCATTAAAATTTAATTTATAACAATATTAACATCATCATCACCATAGATCTTTAACTAAGGGGTTTCATCTACTATATTCATATATTTTAATGAAAATGATGGATTTAGAGGAGTCTCTTGAAAAAATTCAATTCCTTGCACTTTAGTAGAGCCACATTCACTTTGAGTAAACTGATTTTCTCGGGATTTCTTTTTTATTAGGTTCCACCAATCACCCAAATCTCTTAAGTAGCATAGTGATTTTCATAATAAATTTGATGTTCCTGATCAGACAATAAAAATGGCTCATTTACTATAATAAGTATTTTATATTTAATATCCAACAATTCCATGACTCGGATGAACACACAATCCCTTATTAGAATCCAAACACTAACATTTAAACACCGTTATGTAACTCTATCCTAAATAACACAGTTCAATAATTTCTTCCAGCATGCCATAAATTCAACATCAATTTATATCTGATGATATCCTCTCAAGAAAACACCACTATTCATTATTTTTTTTATTCCACATATTAACATATATGAAATCAAAAACCATTCACCACATATGCATTATATGATTTAACCATATTGGATGGTGTGTTACTCAATACACATAATTTATTAACAATTACATCAGCATGTTGAGATAACATAAAATTTGTAAAAAAATTATCAGTATAAGAAGTAATAAATTTTTTTATATGTTAAACCATAAATAATTTATGTTATCAGTTTTGAAACCAATGGAAAAACTTATTTTACCGAAGTTATTAAAAAGCGATTAATGTAATTTGTGGAAGCTATTTCTTGATATGATTATAATATAACCTACAAATAAAATAATATTAATTTATTGTAACAAATATTACATAATAAGTGATAGGATCACTCACAAACAAATGGTGTCATTTCTTCACAATTGAACAGAACATATGTATGAACTCTTCGATGTTAATCATCAAAAATCCATCATTCATGAACTCCACCAAATACATGTTTAGAGTGATTAAAAATTGATAATTGATTTCCCATTTCATCATCAACATCTCTCTCATTACATCCCATGTAGTTTTGTTTTTTGGGAAATTTATTTTGAAAATAATGAGAGAAGAAAAAATAAATATCCTCTAACAAATAATCTTCTATAGTTGAGCCTTCAACCGATGCTTTGTTACATAATTTTTTCTTCAATTTCTACATGCATGTCTCGAATTGGTATATCCATTGGAACTATACCATACCACTAAATATTTATTCATGTAGAAAATGTAATATAAAATTTTCTATTGAGTCAAAGAAAGTCGGCGAAAAGATTTTTTCCAGTTTACATAACATTAAAAAAATATCTTCTTACAGTCTTATTAGTGCATCGTAGTCTATTTTTTCCACACAAATATATTAAAAAATTATTATATGTCTGTTATCACATCCCAAAACATATAATCCAACACACTTATTAATCTAATATGAATAAGTATTTCTATTATAACATGATAGTCGTGACTTTTTAATCCGATAATATGGCCATTTCTAACACATTTTTCCAAGTTGGAATGATAACTATATGGAAGTATCAAATCTAGAATCTACTAACTAAATAAAAATAGATTTTATTTGGATATTTCATAATCTGCTTTTTCCATCATTAACTTCTATGATCTGATATTTTTAAACAATTTAAGTTCTGGTCACCTATAAATTTTGGAAAGATATTATTATGCCTTTACATTATCTTTGGTCTTACCTGGTGTATCCAAAACTATATGAAATAAATTATAAAAATATTTCTTCTCAATATGCATGATATCAAAAATGTGACATACCAAAAATCTTACTAATATGGAAGATCCCAAAAAATGCTCCGTTTTATCCAATTGTGCTCTTTTCTAAAGCCATAAATTTTCTATTTATTTATTGTTAGTCCAAATTTAATAGGATGTAATGAAGATACAATTTATTTTAACTCTGTAGCTAAGATAATTTTTGTAGGTTAATCTTTTTCAATTGTTCCTTTTCTGAAATGATGTTTTTCCTTCGAAAAATGTTGATCAAATGGAAGGAATCTGCGATGACAGTCAAAAAAATGTTTTTTCCATTGACGAGCATAGATGCTTTATTATCTCTCATACGATACGGAAATGATTTTGGACCATGTGTACTCTATCCAAATAACATGTAATATATTGGGAAGTCACTAATTTTCTATATCAATGCATCTTTCAGTAGGAAATTTTATTTCCCAACAACATCATATATACTCACACCATTACTCCATAATTAATTTAAATCATCAATCAATGTTTTCAAAAAATATCAATATTATTTTTCAGATGTACTATAATTAATAATGTCAAAAAGATATATGGATTATTCATCAACATTCAAGGAGGTAAATTTTATAGAGTTATAAAGACATCCCAACTTGAATACTGACTACCACAAGAACCAAATGGATAGAAACTGTCATTAAAAAGACCCAATCACATGTTTTGGGCTTCTGAAGAAAAAGATGGATGTACATGGTCAAAATGATTCCATGAATCACCATCAGAGGGATGATTTTAGCTTTTACAAGGTGAAATATTGTTTTTGTTCCGTGACCTCAATGTCATTGTATTTTGAGACATAAATAAATGATTCAATATGGCCATATGTAAGAAATATCTCTACTATTTTATAGGAATCAATATAGACTTCCCTAGTTGAGCCTCTTTATACCTTTATTATCCACATGTGGTAAAACTATCCAATTACTCATTTCACCAAAATATAAGATGAAATCCTTTGAACCTTCATGAAACTATTGATAACCAAGACCTAGATTATAAACTAGCATCTATCTCTCATAGAAATTTGTAGACAACACATTTTCTTCAGGTAATAGTTTTTTAACCAAAGTAAATATCTAATCAAAAAACTATTTAAAATTCCATTATCTGATTTAATAGCCATAAATTTTTCAACCTCATCAAATTTTCTTATCTTTCAACTAGGATATAAGGCATCCTCAGTAGACCACAACATCTAATAAAATTGAGATGTTTCTAACTCAATAGTTAAATAAATATCTTCTTGAGTTTCATTTTGATGAAAAGAAAAACCTTCCACATTATGTACTAAGTTTTGAACCTATGATGGATCTAGAACCAAATTATTAATATCTCCTCTGGAAATGCTTTCACCATGTTAATACCAAAAAACATAATTTTTTTAAAAACCAAAATGCAATAGATAAGACACAACATTTTCAAATTTGTCAAATGTCCTTAGACCACATTTTTTACATGCCACTTAATTGTCCCTTCAAAAATAAATTCTGGTTTTGATGATGAAAATGACAAGAAAGTTTCAACACCCTCAGTATATATAGGATTTAAACCAGAATCATTTAGATTCCTATACTAATTTATCCAAGTGTGGTCATCTTATAATGACTATTATTAACTTCCTTGTTCTGTATTTCTTTAAAAAATATAAAATAATTAGTTTTTTTGAGTAATTTAATAAAAGAAAAACACAATTTCAAAAAAAGAAAAAAAATGTTAATTATTCCTACGTATTCATCATTATCGCTATTTATTACTAATTCTAACTAATTATTACTAATTACCACTAATTATTACTAATTACCACTAATTATTGCTACTAATTCATATTTATTACTATATTACTATTTATTACTAATTATTACTAGTTATTACTAATTGTACTAATTATTGATATTATTACTATTTATTTCTATTTATTACAAATTATTAGCAATTATTCCTAATTACTCCTATTTATTACAAATTATTATTAATTATTTATATTTAGTCTTATTTATTACAAATTATTATCAATTATTCCTAATTATTACAATCTATTCTTATTTATTCCTATTTATTACTAATTATTACTAATTATTACTAATTATTACCAATTATACCTATTTATTCCAAATTATTCCTATTTATTACAAATTATTCCGATTTATAGAAAATTATTCAAATTTATTACATATTATTCCAATTTATTACAAATTATTATTATTTATTACTATTTAATACCATTTATTGATATTTATTACTACTTGTTACTAATTATTAACATTTGTTAGTAATTATTACAATTTATTAGCAATTATTACCATTTATTAGTAATTTTTACCATTTGTTACTAATTATTCCAAATTATTACTATTTACTACTATTTATTTTTATTTATTACAATTTATTTCTATTAGTTTCTATTTATTGCTAATTATTACTAGTTATTTCTATTTTTGACGAATTATTTGTAATTATCAATATTTATTAGTAATTATAACTAATTATGAGTAATTATCACTAATTATTAGTAATTATTACAAATTATAAGTAATTATCACTAATTATGTCTATTTATTCCTAATTATCATTAATTATTACTAATTATCACTAATTATTTCTAATCATCACTAATAATTTCTAATTATCACTATTTGTTTCTAATTGTCAGTAATTAATCCTAATTATCACACTTTATTCTTATATATCAATATTTATTCTTAATTATAACTATTTATTCCTATTTATTCTTATTACTATTTACTTTTTTTTCTAATTATCAGTTCATCCCCTTGCAACTTTCTCATACTAAAATCACTATGAAAAATCTGTTTGGACGTATAGATATCTATTTCTGTATGTACGAGAATGGAGATCAGGGAGGCCTTGTCATGCTACTCTCCATTCTTGTCCATATTAAAATGGATATGCGTACATCAATGAAGATTTTTCATAGTAATTTCAGTTGAAGAAAGTTTCAAGGAGATGAGTTTTTGGGAAAAAGATTTACTGCCAATTTACTGGAAATTGTGTCGCCCGTCTCAAATAGAAGGTGATTATTTATTACTATTTATTACTATTTATTACTAATAGTTTTTATTTATTACTATTTATTCATAATTAATAATTATTATTCCTATTTAATCCTAATTATTCCTAATTATTCCTAATTATTCCTAATTATTCCTATTTGTTCCTATTTGTTCCTATTTATTACTATTTATTACTATATATTACTATTTATTACTAATTATTACTAATTATTAATAATTATTACTAATTATTACTAATTATTACTAGTTATTCCTATTTATTTTAATTTATTAATATTTATTTCAATTTATTACTATTTATTACTATTTATTACTCTTTATTCCTATTTATTACTATTTATTCCTATTTATTCCTATTTATTCCTATATATTCCTATCTATTAAAAATTCTTATTAATTTCTATTAATTATACTTAATTATTTCTATTTATTACTAATCATTACCTTTTTACTTCTATTTATTAATAATTATTCCTAATTATTCATATTTATTACAGATTATTTCATTTTATTACTTATTAATAATAATTATTCCAGTTTTTTAGTAATTATTCCTATTTATTACAAATTATTCCTATATATTAATAATTATTACTATTTATTACTAATTATTCCTATATATTACAAATTATTTCTAATTATTACTATGTATTCCTAATTATTACTATTAATTCCCTATTATTATTAATTATTTCTAAATACTGTTATTTATTCCTTTTTATTCATAATTATTATTATTTATTCCTAATTATTACTTTTTATTCCTAATTAATCCAATTTATTCCAATTCGTTAATATTTATTCTTATTTATTACTATTTATTACTTTTTATTACTATTTATTCTTAATTGTTCCTATCTATTGCTAATTATTTATATTTATAATTGTTTATTACTAATTACTGCTAATTTTTACTAATTAGCGCTGATTATTACAATTTATAAGTATTTTTTACTAATGAAACAAGAGATTTGAAAAAAAAATAATACAAAATAAAACTCTCTAATTCTAATTTAATTTAATTGTCGCTAATTGTCAAAAATTATAACTAAAATAAAATTAAATAAATTAACAAAAAACTAAATGTAATATATAAATACATTAAAATAGAATATTTTGTACGGTGAAAGACTTCTAAATTACTCTGATTTGAAATTTTAAACATTGAAAAAAATTTAGAGAGAAATATGAGAGTTCAGAGACAAATAGGAATTGAGAAAGGTGTGAAATGAAAGAAAATGGATGGGGGTATATATAGTTCAGATTATTTTCGATATGAGTATTTGTGATGGGAATCACGTTGAAAAAAGTTTTATTTGCGACGGGGTTCGTCGCAAATACTCACTCCGCTATTAATTAGAGGTGGTGGTTAAAAAGGTATTTGAGATGAGACCCATCGAAAATACCTACCTATCGACACTATTTTTGACAGGAGACAAACCTCATCGTAAATAATATCATTCACAACAGGACCTATTGCAAATGATGAAACCTGATTAATTAACCAGCAACGGTTTAAAAGGATATTTGCAATGGGATTCATCGCAAATACCCACCTCCCATAGTAGTATTTATGATGGTATTTATCTCCCTTCGCAAATACTATAAATTATCGAAGGGTATTTGTGATGGGTGTAAATACTCAACGCAAATACCCTTCCTATGATCTGGCACACAGTGCGCACTAAACCTTTTACGACGTAACTCGAATCTCATTGCAAATATCCCTCCTGATGGACTATTTGCGATGGGGATGGGCCATGTCTAAATAGACCATCACAATTATTGATTAATCCCGTAGTGGATGGATTTTATCGATTATAGGTTACTTTTAATAGATATGGGAATTATCTGATTACGTGATTCCATGATGAATGTTTGATATTCCAAGATACCTACACTACTTTTTAATGCTTTCAATGAGTTATAATTTTTCCTTTATCCAGGATTACTTTCACATGGATCATGATTTTTAACTCATATGAATCTTGAATTTCTTGTGGATTATATTCCAGGTCTTGGATTTATGATCTAGGTTTTGATGGGTATGAATTCTATTATATTATGCTCCTAAAAATTGAATTTTTTCTGATACCCTTATTCTCATCTTATTCTCACAAGATATATTCAATTGTTAATGCCCATATTTACCCCTACTGAGTTTTTAAGATCACTTATCTTATATTTTTCTTCCCTAGGTTATAAATAAAGATGTTATGTAAGATATTTATATAAGGGTATCATGTCATAGATGATGAAGACTCAATATAGAATAATAAATGTTGAGTATATTAGAAGACAATTCCCACTAAAACTTAAAGGTCATTTGGTATATAAGTGGTCTAATAGGCCTTTTTTCAACTGTAATATTCTAGATGGTTAAAGTTGGGTCACTATTTATTTCAAATAAAAAAATGTAAATATTATTTTTAGCACTAGATTTCGTTAGGTCAAAATGGCTATAGTGATAACACAAGAGGGGGGGTGAATTGTGTCCTTTTCAAAATTTTGTGATTTTGTTGATTCACCCAAAGAAGATAATAACTGGAAGCATTTCTGTAATAGAGTATATGCAGCGGATGTGAACAGAAAACAAAGCACAATAATTTATTGTGGTTTGGGGTATAAAGATCCCCTAGGCCACTCCATCAATTACCCTCTATGAAAGCTTGGTGAATTTCACTAGTAAGGTCCTCGTATCATAAGACCAATCCACAACTGAGTGTAGGCAGTTGCCACCCTTACAAACAAAGGCTTACAAAACAGATCCTTCTAGTTCATTTATAGGGAACCGATAAAACCACAGCTTAGTGCGAGAATTTGATACTCAACCACAGCTAAATACGAGTAGTCAAAACTCAAGATAGATAAGATGTAGTTTGATGAGAAACAGATATAACTTGTAGTTGCAGCAATACTAAACTGATAAAAGAAGGATCTTATAATTTAGAAGAAAAGAAACATCAAAGAATGTCTGAGGTGATCCAGTTTCTCAAAAGATATTTGTCTTTAAGAACAATAACTAAAATAGAGCATCGTGTTTCCATATTTGAACATGTATATCTATAAAATGTTTTCCTTCTTTCTGATATGATTGATCATTGTAGAACTGTAAACAATTTTCAGAGGAAAAATTCAATGAATAATATTTACACAGATATCTGAGAGGTATTCATAGATTCGTGGTTTTTTACAGATGATACTCATAGAGATATAAAATGATAAATCTCCATCACAGTTTCAGATCCGCAAAAGATTCATAATAAATCATCAATATTTAAAATCAAATAAATAGATCATAGAAGGCGCAAAATCCCTTAAGAATAGGAGTAAAAATATTCGTTGTAAATGGATCTTTAAATCAAATATATTGAGCTTTGAATCAATTGAAATTGAGATTTAAATTGCCCTGATATTCCAAATAGACTGTTGCAAAAATCTCTGATAAAGATGTAAATCCAAATTTCTGGTGTTGAAAAGTCAAACGTAAGGTTCCTTCACAAAATTAAAAAAATAATGAACTTAGGGTTCAAATTCAAAACATAGGGTTGATGATATATATGTTTATCCAAATCAACATAGATCTCTGAATGTAACATTGATTATCCATATGTTCAATTTTCACAAATGTAAGGTTGACAACATAAGGTTGATTACAAAAGTAAGGTCGATGATCCATATATTTGTAAATTTCCAAACTTAAGTAGGGTTCTTTGACCATAATTTTTCTTTCTGAAAAATGTAAGGTACTTATCCAAATTTAATGTTCCTTAACCATACATTTCTTCAAAAATAATGTTGATTATCCATACTTGTTGATCCTTCAAGGTAAACATAAGGTTTTTCCATACATTACTTTCTTTGACGTATTGATTGAATAGTATTTCTAGTAAATGATAAATGGTGAACAGTGTTTTCATAATACACTTAAGATCATTCCGAACACTTTAACGAATATTTCTCACAAATAAATAGTTGAATATTATTTGAAGATAAGAATAATAAATAATATAAATTCCCATAAATACACTCAAAATAAAATCATTTGTAAAAAATTGTATTTGTGAGCATCAAAATCAATAATATTTGTACATTATTGTTGATTCAAGCATGCCCAACAATCTCCTCTTTCTAGATGAACATAAAACCGATAAATTAAAACTATAATCTTAGTAATATAATTTTTAATTTTTTAAACATTAAAAGAAAATAATTTCTATTTGAAATAATTATTTTGATAAAGAAGAAATATCTAAATTTCTCCCCAAAGGTAAATTTCAAAGAAATATTTATGCTTATCTAAATATCTCAAATAAAATAAATATTGTGTTATCTGAATTTCTCCCCCTTTTTGTGATATCTAAAATAAAGTATAGAAACAGATTAAATCATATTTAATATTTATCATAATGATAAGTGAATGTTACAAGTAACTGTAATGAATAAAGAGAATTAGATTTTCGATATCAGAAAAAAAAAATATAGAAGAAGATTAAATAATGAAATGTAACATATATACACAAAAAAGTTTATTGATCAATAAATACATTAATAAAATAAATTTTTTGACTTATAAATTAAAATAGTCATTATCATGGTTCAAAAAAAGATAAGGATTGGTTGGGTTTGAATTTTGATTGTCTTCAAACATCTCTTTCATCTCACCCATATTCAATCATAGATTCTTTATCAAAATGTCTCCTAGTTGAACAACCAACATCCTGGGGTAATTATTGACATATAGATTATACACTGTGTTAACCTTTAGAAAATCATGAAGACTCTCCCCTTTCTTCATGAATATCTCATACTTCTCTGAAAACTGATACAACATCAATCTAAATCTAGTCTCTCTTTGAGTTAACTAATCATCAATAAATTTGTGATTCTCTATAAGAACTGATAGAGGTGTGCTATTACACTACAGATCTTCAAGACAAATGTTAATGTTTTCCACAACTGAATTAATGGCCTGAAATCTTCTAATTAAATCTAATATTATAGAAGGTATAGGAATAGATGTACTGGATTGACCCACAATGCTCTTTACTGATTTTAACTGACTACCAAAATACCACTTCAAATTTGTAAAATATGTCTTTGAAACTGATTTAGATTTTAGTTTTCCAAACTCATCCAGTATTTCCCTTTTACATGCATCAAAATCCTTTTTAGAAATAGTACTCTCATTGAGTTCTTGAATCTTATTCTTGGCTCTATCCAGCTCTTGCCTCAGAATTGCATTCTCTTCCTGATATTTGTTATACTTAACAAAAATCTTCTCTATATGATGATATAATGAATCATATGTCCCCTCATCTATATTCATATCCTGATTTTCACCATCAGCGGACAAAGGATCTGCCACTGTTTTCATTACTAATTCTTCACAAGAAAAAGATTGATTATCTAAAACATCAGTCTGAGCACCTGAAATATGATCTGACTATCCCATAGTCTGATCTATAGTCAAAGGTTAAATTTTTGTAATTTATTACTATAAAATATTCTCTTATTGAACATCTCCTTGTTTAGTAACTTTTTCTCTAAAAATATCTAATTTAACATTTTTAGTTTGAGTATTATTTTCATGAACTATTTATACCGGAATTCTCTCTTGTACCTGTTCATTCACCAAGGGTACAATAGCAAGCTCTCTAGATTGACTCTACACTGGAATTTCCTTTTCAAAAATAGTTTCTTCCAAATGAACTTATCATTTTTCTTATCTAAAATCCAATATTTTCTCTTAAAATTGAGGATTGTTTCTATTCCTTGGTTTTGTAATAATCCCTTCTTGACTTTGTTCTTTCTTTACTTCCTCTTCTTCAGTGTTAAATCAAATCAGTCTCTTAGATGGTTGTGAAACATCATATGTTAATGATTCAGCTACACCCTCCTTTTTAACGCCTATTTTCTCCCCCTTAGAAAAAGCTCTTAATATTTGTTCTTCCTTATGTCCAACATGAAAAATATTTCATTTTATAGTTCTCCAGAAAAATACAAGCTTTCTTAACGTTCCATCATTCAAAAACATTACTATGTTGATATTTAAATCTTGCATCAACCAGTCTGAACATGTCCTTCTTAAATAAAATCGTTGAAATTTCCCATCCATATGGATAGAAATTCATTATTTTATCTATTGAATAGTATTAATGAAGGTACCAAAATAAATACGATAGAAAATTCAATTTAATGTCACTTCGAAAAAGAAACGTGATATACATGTCTGGATAAAGGATTTTCTCCATCTTAGCCATCCTTGGCGTTATTCCTATCTGAATAAACATCACCAAAATCTTATGGTCAGCTTCTAAATCCTTAACAAAAAACATTCTTATGTTTATTGAATTGAACAGGATTGATATGATGTATTTAAAATAATGTTCTTTATCACCAATCGATCTAAGATTGAAATGGAAAACCCCTTCATGTGGGCAGTTCAAAAAAATTTCAACTTTAGTAGAAGAAATAGAGAAATCCCTATCTTTGATACTAGAGAAAATCATATCCTCTGAATCTCCCAAAATAAAATGTACTCTCTTATTAAAATAGTTCGGTTATACCTCATATTGAAATTCTCAGTTAATTTCACTGAAATCTATCTCGAGTCCTTGAAAAGATAACACTTGTTTCAGGATTAAGTTCGTCTAATATAACCAATCAAGATCCACCACTTTTCCCTAAATAATTCATTGGCATGTACTTTTTTTGTTTTGGGTCTCTTGCTTCTCCTTCTTCGAATCTCTTGGTTTTTTTCATTTCTGAAGATCTGAAAATATGTGGTTTTCGTCTTCTAGGTTTTGGAAGGTTGAATTAAGATTATGGGTTAGGATAAACGATTTTTTTCTAAAAAAAATGTATAAGGAGGACGAATGTTTTCTGACAGATGACCCAAGTCCTCATTTCTCACGTCATAGAGTAATTATGAAAAAAACTTCATAATTACGCTGCATAAATATATTTAAGATAAAATAGATTAAATAAAATACCATAAGATAAAAATAATAAAATACAAATATATTTACATATATAAATTAGGCATAAAATAAATTAAAATAAAATAAAAGTAAATAAAATAATATATAAGATTTTTTAATTAAAATTTATATAAACCTAAATCCCCATTAATAAAATAAAAACAAGTAGTGGGATGTATTTTAGTAAAAATATCAACTAATATATATTTAGAGTTAAAAAATTCAAAAGATATATCTTTTTTAAGAATATGATCTATTAGAAAATGATGTCTAATATCAATATATTTATTTCTTGAATGAATTGTTAAATTTTTTGAAATCTTTATAGCACTTGTAATATCGTATAAAATAGGTTTATTATTTAAATTAAGTCCAAATTCCTTTAGATTTCTTTTCATCCACAATACTTGTGCACAACAACTACATGCATATATATACTCTTCTCTGACTATTGATTGTGTAACCGAGTGTTTCTTCTTACTTGACCATGATAAAAAATATTTTCTTAACAAGTGACAGGTTCATAAAATTATTTTTCTATCTAATCTACATCCCCCCAAAATATACATCTAAATATGATAATAAATTAAAATAATAAGTTTTTGGATAAAGAAGAGATTGAACAATTATTCCTTTTAAATATCTAAAAATCTTTTTTACAGTAGTAAGATGGGATTCTTTTGGATTTGATTGAAATATAGCACAAATATATATTGAAAACATTATACTAGGTTTAATAATAGTAATATATAATAATATTTCAACCATACCTCTATATAACTTGTTTTACACTAGTTTTCTAGCTTCATCCAAGTCAAGTTTAATATTAGTATACATGGGAGTTGAATATTTCTTGTTATTTAAAAGAAAAAATTTTTTCAATAAATCAGTAATGTATTTAATTTGATTTAATACACTTCTATAATCTTTTTTATAAATTTTATGTCCTAAAAATAAATTCAATTCTCCCATCGTGCTCATTCAAATTCTTTTTTCATAATTTTTGAAAACCCATTATAGTGTTTTTTATTTTTTGATCCAAAAATAACATCGTCAAACATAGATTTTATCTAATAATAAATTAGAACAAACTATTTTCTTAAAGAGGGTTGATTCTGCCAAACCAACAGTAAAACCATTTTTCAAAAAAATGAACATAATCTTTCATACCAAGCTATAGGTTCTTGTTTAAAGCCATAGAGAGCTTTAGTAAGTTTAAATATAAAATAAGGTTGTTTAGAATTTTCAAAAATAGGAGTTTTCTCAAAATAAACTTCCTCCATTAAATATCTATTTAAAAAGGGAGATTTTACATCCATCTGATATAATTTAAAATTCATATGAGATGCATAGGCCAAAATAATTATAATTTCTTCTAGTCTAGCTATCGGAGAAAAGGCTTCATCATAATCTATAACTTCATCTTGATTATACCCTTTGGCTAGTAGTTTAGTTTTATTTCTAGTTATAATACCTTGATCATCTTATTTATTCCTAAGGACCCATTTAGTTCCTATAACTGGATAATTTTATGGTCTTTCCACTAATTTTTATACTTTGTTTCTTTTAAAATGATTTATCCTTTCTTTCATTACTAACATCCAGATTTCATATTCATAGGATTCTTCAAAAGACTTAGGCTCTAGCTGAGATATAAAAGTAGAAAATTCCACTTGGTATCCTACACTTTGTCTACTTTTTATTATTATGTCTAGATCTACTATAAACGTCTCTAAAGGGTGATTCTTCAGGATTCTAGACTGTCTAGGCAGAGCACTTTTAGGTTCATTAGTATCATGTTATTCTAAACTAGACTGAATTTTATTTATATTTTCACAATTATTTTTCAAGTTATCAAGTCTCATTTTGTTAGAAGAATCATCAGCTTCATCTGTTTGATTTATCTTTTTATTAAAAGGATTAATTTCATAAAAATTCACATGAACTGATTCTTCAACAATCCTTGACTTTTTGTTAAAAAAAATATAATCTTTAGAAGTTTTATAATATCCTAAGAATATTCCTTTATCATATTTTTGATCGAACTTTCCAAGATTATCCTTGGTATTCAAGATATATACCTTGCATCAAAAAACCTTAAATTACTTTACCATAGGCTTTCTGTTATTCCAAAGTTCATAAGGAGTCTTTTTTAAAATATTTTTAATTAGAACTCTATTTATAATATAGCATGTTGTGCTTACATATTGTTCCCAAAAGTAGGTTGGAAGACTATATTCATTTAGAATGGTACTATCCATTTCTTGAATAGTTCTATTTCTTATTTCAACAATTCCATTTTGTTGAGAAGTTCATGGTGTAGATAAGGTGTGTTTAATACCCATATTTGGGAAAAAGTAATTAAATTCTTGATTCTCAAACTCTCCACCATGATCAATTCTTAATTAAATTATCTTAAAACCTTTTTCATTTTCAACACTTTTACAAAAACTTTCCAAAATAGAAAAACATAATTTTTGAGTTTTAGAAAATATACCCAAGTAAATATAGAATAATAATTAATTAAAACATATACATATAATTTACCAGGAAAAAATTATATTCTAGATGGTCCAAAAAATTCCATATGAATAAGTTCTATGGGATTTGAAGTAGGAATTTTCTTAACAGGTTTGAAAGAAGATTTGTGTTTCATGCCAGTATGACATGCATTACAGAATCTATCACTATCAAATTTGAGACTATGTAAATATGAAACTAATTGTTTCTTAGATGACTTATGTAAAGAAAAAATATTACAATGACCAAGTATTCTGTGCCAAATCCATGACTAATTTACCTTAGCAGTTAAACGGTTCACTTTCTCTTTACACAAGTAATTTAAATCCAAAGTGTAGACATTATCTATTCTGGGTGCTCCAAATTTAAGAAAATTATCTTTAAAAACATAACATGAATTATTGGAAAAATTAACATATTATCCATCATCATAGACCTAAGAGATAATTATCAGACTGTGCTTTAATACTTATACATAGAGTAATCTATTAATTGAGATAGTATATGTATCTCTAACTATTCTGAGTCTAATAATTTTTTCTTTAGAAGTGTCACCGAAGGTGACTGGGCCTCTATCTATTTTAGTCAGAGTATAGAAATTTGATAAATTTCCACTCATATGTCTTAAATAGACACTATACATATACCATATATCTTTTCTTCTTTTGTGGTCGATTACCAATAATGACAAATTAAACAAATATTTGTTTTGGTACCCATATCTTTTTGGGACTAGCAATGTTATCTATCAAAGACTTAGGAATCCAAACAGATTTATTTTGATTGATACTGTTATAATTAAAACTAGACAAAGATTTTGAATAATGAACATGCTTGACACCACATAATTGATGTTTTCTTAAATTGTAGTCATTAACATAATGTCCATTAATACCATAATGAAAACATTTAACAGTAGAAATGAATTTGTTGTTAGAACCAGGAACAAAAAAAATTTTGTATAGTTTGGGTTTTCAACCTTACTTCCTATACCAAATATTTTCTTTTAATTACATTTTTACAAAGAATTTCATTCAGTATATTTTCTCCTTTTGTAAATATAAGAGCAGCACTTTTATAAGTTTATACTTTATCCTGTAGTTTTTTAATCTTATTTTCATAGTCAGTACAGTTTGTAGTAGATGAAATAAATTTCTCAACTAACTCTTGATGTTGTTTAATTAATGTATCCATTTCTCATAAAATAGAATTATTAAAATTATTTAATCATTTTTTATTTAATAAGGAGTCATATATTTGACCCATCATAGTACAGTAGGCAGTAATTTTATCATTTGAGTAACTAGAATTAAAATTTAATGAGTAGTAGGGTTGTACATTTTATTCTTAAGCTATAAAGAACATATTAGGTTTTAGATTCAATTATTCCTTCTCTGGATCAGAGATTTATTAGATGTTGGATTCTTCAGAAACAATCCACGTATCCTTCATAGCTCTTTTTTTCTTTTTTCTATAATCAACATTCTTCTGATATTTCTTTTTTGTCTTTATCTTCTCTTTTTTAAATTGAGGACAATCAGATCTTATATGAAACCATTTTTTTATTCATAACATCTTTCTTATCTTGAGTCTTTATCATTATTTTTGAAGGTTCTTCTAAATCCTTTCTTCTTCCTATAAAATTTACTGAATTTTCTAGCTAATTGAACTAGCTCAATTTATGAATCAGATGAGTTTGAAATTAATTCTTTTTGTTTCATTTTTATGTTTAGCTTTTGGGATGTAACTTTAAAAGTAGTGTTTTCCTTTTTACTAGGATATTGTTATCTTCAACTTCATCTTGCATTTCAGCCTCATACACCATTAATTTTCCAATCAATTCTTTCATTTTTAGATTCTTCACAGGTGTTAATTGGTGGATTGTATCAGAGATTTCATTCCACTTCGTAGGTTGAACTCTTATAACTCTCAAAGCTTGATCAGGTTGGATGATAAGATCACCTAAAGATGTTATATTATTAACAATTTTTGTTATCCTTCCATTCATTTGTCTGATTCTCTATCCATCAAACATTCTAAAAGTATCAAAAAATAATTTTTATGTAGAATATATTATTATTCTAGCATTGTAAGTACCTTCATAGGATACTGAAATTGTCTTCCACATTTTATAGGTTGTTGGGTATTGTGATACACGATTGAATTCATCTTTTCCAAGACCTAAAATAATAGCATTCATTTCTTTTTAATTCATATCATACTTAGCCTCTTTAGTAGTAGACTAAGTTTCAGGTATTTTAGGAATTCTGTAAGGAGTAAAAATATTTAAGTATACTCTAAATAAAATATTTTTAAGTATATTATCATTCGTGACTTCCATCATCCATAATTATTTCCATTTAAATATGGAGCATGGACCATTGACATTCCTTCCTTGAGATTCTCCATTTCCATCACTAATGTAGATCTTATTTCTTTATCTTCTAATAAATCTATTGAAAAGCTCAGCCTTTGATACCAAATGTTAGGTCGGAATGGCTGTAGTGATAACACAAGAGGGGGTGAATTGTGTCCTTTTCAAAATTTTATGATTTTGTTGATTCACACAAAGAAGATAATAACTGGTAGCATTTATTTAATAGAGTATATGAAACAGATATGAATAGAAAACAAATCACAACAATTTATAGTGGTTGGGGTAAACAAGATACCCTAGTACACTCCACCAATTACCCTCTCTGCAGACTTGGTGAATTTCACTAGTAAGGTCCCCATATCATAAGACCAATCCACAATTGAGTGCAGAAAGTTTTCACCCTTTCAAACAAATTCTTACAAAAAAGAGCCTTATGGTTCTTTTATAGAGAACTGATAAAACCACAACTTAGTGCAAGAAACTGAAACTCTACCATGACTGAATATGAGTTGTCGAAACTTAAGATATAAAAAATTTTGTTTGATGAGAAACATATATAACTCACATTTGTAGTAGCACTCAACTGATAAAAGACTAATCTTTGAATTAATAATAAAATAAATAGTGAAGAATGTATAAAGTGATCTAGTTTCTGAAAAAATCATTTTCTTTAAGAATAGAAACTAAAATAGAGTGTAGTGTTTCCATATTTGAACATGTATATCTCTAAAATGTAGTCCTTGTTTCTGATATGCTTGATCATTGAAGCACTGTAAAAAAAATCACAGGAAAAATCAACGAGTGATATTTACACATATATCTGAGAGTTTTTCATAGATTCAGGGTTTTTTACAAATGATACCCAGAGAGATATATAATGATAAATCTCCATCACAGTTTCAGATCCGCAAAAGATTCCTGATAAATCCTCAATATTCAAAATGAAATAAATAGATCAGAGAAGCCGTAACATCACTTAAGAATAAGAGTAAAAATCTTTGTTGTAAACAGCTCTTTAAATCAAATATAACAAGCTTTTAATGAGTAAAAGTCATTCTTTAAATCACCTTGATATTACACAAAGACTGTTGCAAAAATCTCTGATAAAGATGTAAATCCAAATTTTCCCCATTAAAAATTCAAACATAAGTTTCCTTTAAAAACCAAAAAAAATAACAATTGTAGGATTCAACTTCATAATGTAGGGTTGATAATCTATATGTTCATCCATATTAGAATATATCTCTTAACATAATATTGATTATCCATACATTCACTTTTCCCAAACGTAAGTTTGACAACTAAAGGTTGATTACAAAAGTAATTTTGATCATCCATACATTTGTGAAGTTCCATACTTATGTAGGGTTATTTAACCATACTTTGAATTTTTGAAAAATATAAGGTTCTTATCCAAACGTAATGTTCTTTAACTATATATTTCATCAAACGTAAGTTTTATTAACCAAACATGATGATTATTCAATGTAAACTTAAGGTTTTTTTCTATACATTACTTTATTCAACGTATTGAATGAATAATATTTCTAATAAATGAAAAACAGTGAATAGTGTTTCTAGAATATGCTTAAGAACATTCCGAACACTTTAAATAATATTTCTATCAAATAAATAGTTGAATATTATTTCAAGATATGAATTAAAAATAATATAAATTTCCTGAAATACACTCAAAATAAAATCATTAGTAAAATAGAAAAGGGTATTTTTGAGCATAAAATCAATAATATTTATAGAGTATTATTGATACAATACATGCCCAATAGACCCAAGTGTATGAGTTTAGGGATATTATAGTTGGTATTTGAGTAGGGTTTAGATAACTTATTTTATTAAGTAGTTTCATGTGAGGTTAACATAAGAGTTATGGATAGTATAATTTTTTTATAAGTTTAAGGTTGATCATAAGCTCCATGGAATATACCACTTTTGAGGTTTTATGTGATGGTATTTTAAGGTGATTATTGATATTTTTAGAGGTGTTTAATTGGTTTGAGGAATATGAATCCCTTACGTTTACCGTGAAGGATTATTTCAAAAGAATATTGTAACATTTTCTAGGATTTAAGATGAATGGTGTGAGAAAACAATTGATTTTAAAACATTATTTAATGTAGATATTTTTTAGTTTAATTACAATATAATGTTATTTATTTATGTAATGATCTTGGTTGATAATTTTAGGTTATTTTTTAAATTTTGGAGTTAAATATATTTGTTCTTTATATATTTTTTTATTCATTGTAATATTTTACCTTCTTCTAAATATTTTGGATTTATTAAATAAATTAGGATTATATTTTTTATCCTTATGTAGATTATATGATCTATTAAAATTTGATGATTTAGGCATAAGAAAGATTCATCATTGATACTCATTTTTAGGAAAATAGGGTGAAATAAAGGTACAAACTACTAAAAACATGCAAACCAAGGATTGAATTATGCTTCTAGATTTTAATAAAATAAATTAAGTATATTTTATAATGTTCTTAGTGTGGATAATAAAAAAAATACCTCATAAATTTAAAATTTTACCTTTCTATATTCATTTATGATTAACTGATCTTCTTATTTATTTCTTATTAATTCATGATTTTTTTGTCATTAAATTTCTCATGATAACATTCCCAATAAATATCTATCATTATTTGTATATTATTTTTCTACTCCATGTCCATATTTTCACTTTCTACTAATGTTATCCTATTTGGAAACCTAGTTATAAGTCATTCAACATGACCTTTAAATTTTTCATTACCTCTTTTCAAATGAATGATTTATAAACCCTTTTTATGATGTGGGTTAAAAAAGGTATTATCAAATTTTAATCCATTGATTACTAAGATATAGATAAAATTAGGGGGATAAAATTTATTTAAGGGTGGAAGAATTTAATACCCTAAGATTTTAAAATAATAATATTTCTGATAGTATATAAGAAAAGTAACATCGGTCGTTAATGACCGAGAAATATTATTAGTTAAATATGAATGTTATAATATCGCCATTTAATTTGAGTGTATGAATAGTAGTAATCACGTTATTAAATACACTCACATCCAAAAATCCCTACTCAATACAAATGTATTGATTAATGGCTTGTAAATAAGCATTTAATTTTTAGTAAAGTCATTTTATGCATAAAAAATATTTGTTCTTCGAAAATGTTTATTATTGATTTTTATGAGAGAATATTACAGAGAATTTATAATGATTTTATAAATTTTATTTTATGTAAAGGATTTAATTTTTGAAAACAATATTTCAAAATTATATTAAGGTGAAATTTTGGGTTTTTTCTTAAAGGAATGATTTTTTAGTGAATATTCAAAAATACCGATTTTATAGAAAACTTTCATTTCCAGTAAAGTATTTACAAAGTATCAATTTTTTTAATTAATTTTAAAATTTCATTAGTTAATTTTTATTAAACATATTACAATAAATTTCACTAAAAGAAATATTATGCTCAATTTTGATATAAAAACTATTTAATACTTAAAATGAATTTATCTGGAAAACTGCTTTACATCCCCTTATGTGGGTTACTTTTAAAATTAATTTCTACCATATATTGTAATTTAATTTGATAAAATTGATTCCATATTTAGAATTAGTATATTAAATTTTTTTAATTATTTCCCTTTTTCATTTTAAATAGTAACCTTGGTAAAAAAAAACTCCCCGAAGTATGAGTAAAATGGGTAAAACAAGATTAAAACTATGGGATAAGACTTTAATGTCAAAAAAATACTAGTATATATTTCATTTTATGAGTATAAATCTATAAAACTTTTCAAATATTAAAAAATATGGCATTTTTCTTCCATTTCTATTTGATAAATTCCTTCATATTATTTTGAGTAAAGGAAAATTCCAAAATATCTATTTCTTACTTCTAATATCAATAATATTTTGTAGCAGGGGTAAAAAAAATTTAATGGATCAGAAATGTTATTTTGAATATGAATAAATTTTTTATGTTGATATATTTTTATTTTTTAGTAATAAAATAATTATCTTAAATGCTTACGCAACACAAACACAGTGTTTGTGGAAGCACTAGAAAAATCAAGTCAATGATTTTAAAAAATTTGAAAGTAATATTGTTTGGATGAGTTATGGTGTTAAATAAATTAGAAAACTATAATTTATTATATAAGTGTTTAAATATTATATTTGAACTAAATTATTGTACTTATATTTTTTAAAAGTCAAGTATGTGAATAGTCCCTAATGATTTTAATGTTATTTTATATTAAATATTATTTTATTAAATTAATTTAAGTTCCTAAAAAAATATTGTCATTGGAAAAATTAGTGGGATATGGTCTATAATAATAACTACTTTCCACTTATAGGTCAATTTTCCTTTTATATTATATTTCTTAACCCCAAACTTGTAAAAATATTTTTATCATGGTCGTCATTAAATATGGTTAATGGGGGGATAAAACTAAGAGATAGGGGTTAAAAATAACCTAGACTTGTATAAATTTTATTTTGTGTGAGTATTTATACTTATATTTACCCTATATTTTAAATATTTCAGTTTTTACCATTTGAACATGAAAATTAATTTATATTAGTTTAATAATTTAAGTAATTCCAAAGTTGTGCCTCCACACACTTATAAAAGGAAACTGCCTATCCTCTCCTACCCACACTCCTTGAGACAATTATCTTTAATAAACCCATGAAAACATCATATTAAAATTTTTATATACATTCTATAGGTTATTTTATTCTTAAAATACCATCCATAGAGTCCTTAAAGAGAGATCCAAATGAGGTTCTTTAAAGAGGAGGTAATCATCTAAACCGATCATTTTCATTTTACTTATCTGGAAACCTCATTAATTTATATCTTAACCATTCCAATATAATAACATCATTACCTCACACATTCTTAGATGTTATTATATTTATTTCATATTATTATTCATCTAGGTTTTCCATCAAATTGAAAATAAAATCATTTTTTTGAATACGTGAGGACCACTAGCACGTGAACCGATGTATTTTGTTTCTCAACATCACCTTTCATCGATAGTTATTATGTTGGATTCAATGTACATATAATAAATTAGGAAAATAATTATTATACTATAAATATCATATATCGTATATCTTCATACCATTCCAATCACTAAAAATTGAATCATCACATGTAAGTACAAATGAACTAACGTCTTCACGTAGTGATGTACTTCATTTTTCAAAAATCGCTTCTCAAAGATGGTCTTTAGGATAGATTTAATGAATTCATATATTTATTATAACATTATAATGATTCTAAAAAGATAATATTTTATTTTAATTCTTTATTTTTCATCCAATGAAAAGTAAAAATATCACTTTTATGTACATGCGGACTACCGCCTCATGAGTTGATGTGTTTTTTTAATAACAATTTTTCATGAATGACTCTAAAATTTTATTTGATGTATAAATAAAGATAAATATTTTATTATTATTATTCTTTATATGATATAAAAATGACCCCTTTGACCATGTTCAACCAACCAATGTCATTTTTTACTTATGAATTGAACATTCTCAAAACACCTGATATGAATTAATCGATTTATTAATTAAATATTTCATGTAAATAAATGAAAAAAATGGTTTAATGTTAAAGAAAATACATAAAAAGTTTGAACTCGAGGTAAGGGTTTTATTAACTCAATTTTCTTTCATTCAGGTATAAAACTTCTTTATTGAAGTTAATATTCTATGATTATGTGTGAATTGATCACTAAAATTTTCTATATTATATTTAAACGTGTTTTATTTGTATTGAAATATGTTCAAATAATCAATTCATGGATTAATTATCACTTATAATGTTATGATCTTTGTAATAGTTTTCTTTGTCTCAATATCAATTTCATGAGATATGTTTCATGTTATACCCCATGATTTATTTTTATAGTATAATTAATATCATAGGAATTAATTTTGACATATTAATTAATGTAATTAATGTGATTTAAAAATACATTTCATATTCTTTCTTCTAATGACTTCTGATTATAAATTTAATAAAGCGGTAAAGGATTTATGTTTTAATCTCACTTCTTTTTGGTATTTTTTATGTTCAAGGATAATTTGGGGGAAATTATGTGATTGTAATTTTATTGAAACACATATCTATTATTATCCTATAGTTATTCCTATAGTTTACATGATTTAATTTAATTTCATTCTCATTGGTACTTAACAATATCAAAATAATGTTTTTAAGGAAAAATTGAACTTATTTCTCCTTTTAGTCAGCAATATTTTCTCTTCCATATCCCTCATCTTCAAAAAAAATTCAATAATGTTATTTTCTATTATGAAATAATTGTTTAAATTAATTTTAAACTATATTTTACTTTTTTACTAATTCTTAAAATTATTTTTTTGTTATTTTAAAAACATGGTGCTTTTTTTGTCGGATGTGTGAAAGGGATATTCATTTTAACATTTACTAAACGAATATTTATTCCCACCATCCTAACAATTATTTTTAATGAATTTTCTATTAAATTTTTCCATGGTTATTTTCAAATAAAATATTTTTCTCAATATTCATATAATTTTTATTTAAAATGTTATCAAAATAAAATTTCATTTTTTCTATTTTCAAATAAATGTGTTAAATGTTATTTTAAATATATTTTTCACCTATGAAAATTTAATTTATTATTTCATATGATCTAATGGGGATATGTTCCAAGGATACCATACGTATTTCTTATTTGGATGTCTTATGATTTTTTAACGATATTTTTAAGGAATTAGTTTCTTTTTCGTGAGTTAATAAAGAAAAATGTAATGATGGATGTTTTCGGTGTTGAAAAGTGAAAGATTATAAATATTTTATTCATTCTAGGTTACTTGATAATATATATGGTTGATTTATGGGTGGTTACATTATAAACCTAGAATGGGTGGTTCTATTATCAACTAATTATGGGTGGTTACATTATAATCCAATGATGGGTGGTTACAATGTAAACCAAAGACATGTGGGTCTGTTATATCCCTTTAATTTATTGGGTAAAGCGAATGAGTTAATTTATTATTTATTGATCCTAATAGACAAAATAGTTTTTCAGTTATAGGTTGCTCCTAAGAGATGTGAGAGTTTTTTGGTTAAATGATTCCATGATGAATGTTTGATATTCCAAGATACCTATGCTTTTTTAAAATTCATACAATGAGTTCTAGTATTTCCTTTAATTAAGGGTTATTTTCACATGGTTTGGGATTGTTAACTTATATGAATCTTGTATTTGTTATTGTTTATATTCCATGTCTCGAGATTTATGGTCTAGTTCTACATGGATATTAATTAATATATATTATGATGATGCACATTGAATATGTTCTTAAGCCCATATGATAAACTTGTGATCATTGAATATATTCAATTGTTAATACCTATGTTTGGTCATACTAAGCATTTAGGATCACCGATATAATGTATCTTTTCCCTGAGTTATAAAGAAATAATTTATGTAAGATATTCCTATAAGGGTTACATTTGGGAGATGATTAAGACTTGATATGGAATAAGAAAACATAATTTTAGTGGAATAAAATTCCAAATTTAAGTTATGGGTAATGTTTTATAAGATATTTTTCTAATTCTCTAAAAAATAAACCTAAAAGTTACTAGGTATATAAGTGATCCAATATTTCTTTTTTTTATGTTGTAATATTTTTGATAGTAAATGGCGGGTCATATTTATTAAAATCAAAGCTATAAATTTAAAGATTGTTTCTTTAGCACTAGATCCAGATGTATGGGTTCAAGGATGTTATACCTACCCATGTGAAGGTAAATAGATTTTTTCTTCCCTAAATTACATTTCTGACCAATGTGTTCAAGTAAAACATAATAAAATTTCTACTAATACCTACTAGAGTAGGCCACTCCTTCAATATATGATGAACAAACAAGGATTATGGGATAATTATTAAGTCCAATATGGATTTTAAAGTCAATATTGACAATAAAAAATAATATTTCAACAATAATTCCATTAACCTCCTCTATTATAATGGAATATTAAGCAATGATATCAATACACTATCCAACCACCAATATTTTAATATATTTAATCCCATTATTATCATTTATATATTTCTAAATAAAAAAATCACACTTCACAAGATCCAAACATTGAATATTTTAAAAATGATATGAAAAAATTAAAAGATTGGTTTGGGATTCTTATAGAAATGATGGATAAAAATACTAGGAAAATATCAAATCAAATAGTTCCCAATCTAAAAAATAATTTCATATTTGTGACCACCATAAGTGGTAAAGAAATTCACCTAACAAAAAACATAAATTGAAACAATAAAAATATCCATGAAAATGAGGAATGTAATTCTAAAAATAGTGATAAAAAACTAGAAAATTAACCAAAAAAATAGGGATATAATTAAACTGCCCCATCTCTTAAAGTTATTTAAATTAAAGATGATTTATGAGGAGTAAATTCAGAGATAAATTATTAAAATGTGAGAAAAGGTTGAAATCAGTATACCCCTTCTTAAAGAACATAAATGGATTACAAAGTATGTTAAATTTATTAATGAATTATAGACCCAAAAAAATACTTCAAGTAAATCAAATATTGATTCCAAGAATAAATGTTTAAACCCTAATAACATCCCAATTTCCCACTAAATTCATAGATCCAGGTATATTTTCTATTTTTTATACCATAGAAGAAATGTTATTTACTATTTATTTATGTGATCTAAAATAATCAATTAATGTAATTTCTCATTATATGTTTTTATATTTATTTATTGGAGTACTTAATATTATATGAGTATTAGTTAAAATATAAAACTAATCAACTGCATTTCCAACAAGATTTCTTGAATATATTCTTTTCATAGTTTAGAATATGTTTTCTAGATAATTTATATTTTTTCAACATGGATGAAAACATGACACCCATCCAATAAAAAATCATCATTATTATACCATTTATAATTATAGACATGAAAATAATTAATGTTTACTAAGGTACCTTAACCATAGATTTTAGATAAAACATTATGCATTATTTTTTATTATATGAAATAGCATCGGGAAAAAATAATTTTTTAAACTTCTATACTTCTAGGAACCTATTTTTCTTGAAGAACCCAATTTGTTAAAATATATTTTGAATATGGGTAATAAATTATGATTTAATAATTTTATAGATAATTACCTTGAATTGCCAAAAATAACTATACAGAAAACCGATGATCAGGTAACCTATGATTCACTTTATGGATTTGATTATTTATCCTAAAATGACGAAAATATTATTTTACCATTAATACAAGAACATTAGTTGGAGGAGGTAAGTAAACCTAATTTTAATTATTTAATATGATCTCTCAATGGAGCATTGATCTATCTATCACTAGATTTGAAATATATTTTTTTAATGGATGAAGAGTAGTTTCCAATAAAAATATATAGAAAAAAATATTAATAATGGGTTATCACAATTCAAATAGTACATAAAAAAGTCTGGTCTCACAATTATATAAAATAAAAAGAATGAGTCTATCCCTATGAGAGTTTAGATTAATTGGACATTTTGAATTGACTATAGTAAATTGAGCCACGTACATAGAAAATATCACTTTATAATGTCATTCATTGACCAAATAATTGAAGTAAAATTAGGAAAAACATATTATTACTTCTGGGATAGATATTTGGGGTTCTTTAATGTTCCCTCTTCCCTTAATGATAAGGGAAAAAACCTTCACCTATCCTTATGTAATATTTTATTATAAGATAATTTAATTAGGATTATGTAATACTCTAATAACATTTCAAATATATACATTAAACATCTTATTTATCTTAATTTATAACTATCTTTTGGTGTTTATTTATTATTTCAATATTTTTTGGAAATTCATCTGAACATTATTTAAAAATATGGATAAATTATTAAAAACATATATAAAAAATATTCTTTTAATAAAATTTGAAAAGTTACATTTCATGGTTAAAAAGGGAATTGTATTTTTTCAGGTTATTTTAAGTATTGTAATTGAGGTTAATAAATTTAAAATTAAAATCAAAACATCACTACCTAACCCCACTAGCATGAAACATTCAAGAATATTTTTGGGAAATGCATGAATAGAGTTATTCATTTGAATTGTTATGTGATGCCGTAAAATTTTCTATTGGATAAAATACTTCACAAAGGATAGAAGGTAAAATTAATGTTATATGTTATGTCTTAGATACACAATATCCTTCTCATATAAAATACAAAAATCATCGACAAGGAGTTCATATAAGTTATCTATGATTTAGAGAAAGTCTTATCATATCTTGTTGGAAATAAAGTAACTATTTTCTCTAATCAGATTTAAAAAAGGTATCTAATGAATAAGGCATAGAAAAAGCTATGTTTTATATTATGGATGATATTATTACATGATTTTAAGGTAGATGTAAACATATCATATCTTATTGTAACTAAATTAATTATTTTAGATACTAGATTGTATTGGTTGATTATGTTTAATGGTGTATGTGAATTCTATAGGTGATTCCCATAATGTCATTTGAATTCAAACTTATCAAAAAGACAAGAAATGAACCAATTACCAATGAAATTTTTTAAAATATTTTAATTGTGGATAATGAATTTTATAGAAACTTTTATTGTGTCTTATTGATATTATTTCATTGTCCTTGCTGAAGATTATGTTTCAAATTGGGTAGAATATAAATCTACCCAAAGTGATGATTTGTATATTTTTTATGCCTTTTCTGGTAAAATATCATATATAGGTTTGGGATGAAGATAGTTTTCATCAGTTATCAGGGAACCCATTTTTCAATGGAATCATGGAAGAATTTGTGATAAGATATGGGGTGAACTAAAAAACATCAACACCATACTATCCATAGACTAATGGAAAATTTGACGTATCAAACAGAGATAAAATGAATTTTAAAAGGGGATAGAAATCACAATGAGAATTATTGGTTATAAGGTTATAATAAACCTTATGGGATTATAGAATAACCCACAATTCCTACATTGTATTAATCCTATATATATTATTCAATGGGAAAATTGATACATTCTTGTGAAATAGAAGAATAGATCCAACTGGGAAGTCAAGAAGATGAAATTAAAGATGGAAGAAGTTGGGTACCATGGAAATTTGTAGACATAAGATCTTCAAGTGATCATAAGGGGAGTATTTTAGAATTTTATAATTTTTAATAAGATGGAAAGGTTATCACATTAAAATATAATTCAACATAGAAAATTTCATCTTATAGAACAAGTTCTACATTACTATTCTAGGATAAAGTTTATACGATTTAAAATTCATTACATATGAGAAATTAAATTCATATTTAATAATATATTACCATTTTTTAGTAGATATATTTGGAATATTTGATAAAAATTCATTCACTATCAATGGAAATTGACATAATAAATTCCATAAACATGTTACCAAGTCACCACTGTAAAAGATCACAGTCCTTTTGACCTTTCAAAAAATAAAACCATTAAGACATACCTATCGTTTACATAATTTATTTTTCTCCTATAAAAAAATCTTTTAGCATGGTAATATATTTTAATAATTTACATAGTACATGTCTTAAAATAATTGTGGGGTGAATACATTTATATAGTTTATGATTTTTGTATGTTTTATTTTTCACTTTTTATGTGTTTTTGTTTTCAATTTTTGGTGTTTTAAAAAACATTAGCTCACTAAAATCATTTAAAATTATTAAAAACTAGTTATAGTGAAGTTATAGGGATATATAAACTCTTATTTTGAAATGAGACATTAGAGTTTAATTTAAAATGTTATAATTGAATTCAAAACATTGAAATGAAAACACTAGAAAATTGAACTCGATTTTGGGTAAATATTTTATAAACAAAAGTAACACCTCAGGGAGACTTCCTAAATAACATTTTTATAACTCATATAAACTAGAGTGAAATGACTAATTGGAAAATAATCTTGAAATTATCTATGATAATATGTAAAAGAGTCATATGAGTAATAAACTCTAATAAAAAGTGTAAATTCAATAACTTTAATTCACATACATGGATTTGGTAAATTTTAATAATTTTTTTAGTTATAAAAGAGTGTTAAAAAATTGGAAATACTAAAATAAAATTATAAAAATATAATATAATGTATAAGAATGATTTAAAAGAAGTATCAATAAAGTCTGAAATTATACAGTAGGTTAAGAAGATTAAAAGAGGTATTTTTAAATTTTTTATTACAGGGAATTTGATTCAACTAATCAATATTCACTTAATGTCAACTTACACGAGGTTGGGAATAGATAGTAAATGGAACCTATTTAAAACTTATAAAAGATAATTACTTGAGGAAAATTAACTATCCAATTATGTAAAATTTATAGATATAAATTTTTCATCATATTTTATTAATAATACATTTATTTTATTCACTCATGTCTATCTTGCATTATAATTTTGTAATATCTTTAAATTAACACCTTATTTCATATGATTCTTTGAATATTACTTAATTTATCCGAACTAGGAGAAATAATGATCAATCAGATGTTGGGAATAAAATTAATGATCAATTCTATATAATCCTTTGTTTTTATGATGTGAAAAAATATATTTGATCATCTAAGGAATTTGGAATAATAGAAAGTTATAAAACTGCAGAAGGGAGAAGAAATCAAGATGAGAAATAAGAATGAAATTGGTATGAAAATGATACATGTTTTAGGGTTAAATAATATTTTTTGAGGGAAAAAATAGGAAATTGCAAAACCTCAATCTATGTTCTCATCCAACAGTACCTTTCATTTAAACATGAGAGTATATTAGATCAAGGATATAGTGAGTATGAAATTCATAAGACTATGTTAGTGCTAATATGATATTTAAATAATAATTAAGGTTATGTTGACACTAGTGATCTATATGTTTTAGGGAATTAAGGAAAAAAGAAATATTTTTTCTCATAATGAAATGACACACCACTAATTAAGTCTATGAACTCATGTCGACATATAATGGAAAATACCCTTAAGATTAAATTGAATAAGTAATGTGACAACAATGACGATTCTATAATTTTTGGGAATTTAAATCATTAGAAACTTAAAATAACATCAAATAATCATCACTATATATTGATAGTACCTCACATTTCATCCTAGCCAATTCTACCTTAGGTGCTAAAATGTAGACTACAACCACCATGGACGGACATTAAATCCACTTGTTGACACTATATCACATTTAATAGTGTCTTAGGATCCAATGTATATGGAAAACTCCATAAAAATATCAATCATATAATAACAATATTCTTGAGATCAATATAATGTATTTCAAGCCTTTTTTGTTCTCTATCACATTCTAAAGCTCCTATATATTATCTCTAATACCATGAATGTAATCTTAGTACCCAACATATAAAGTATTCTTCACGTAACATTTTCTTATCTTGAAACCAAGGAGAAGAAATTAGTAAAGGGAAGAGAGCCACAAATATACTTATAATTACATGTGCTATGCATGAAAGGGTTGTGGGGACTAAAAGAATATTCAAACATTTTTTCAAACCAAATATAAAATGGAGAACAAAATTTCCAGGAGACACGTGATTAGAGAGCGAGAGATAGAAATTTAGTTGAGATTATGGGAGATCAATATTCACTAAATAATTCATGTGAGGTTCATACATTTTATATAGAATAAATAGAAGTTACTTTACTGAAACATGGAATAATCCAGAAGGAATTATAAGGCTATAAAGAGATATAGACATATTCATCAAGGGGCTATTTTTATTGGCTATTTTATTTCATTACTTGTTCTATGTTGCACCTAATTAAAATGATCTAAATAATTTAAATAGAAGTATAAACCCTTTGATTAATCCTTGAGTAATAATATACTTATTTAATTATTCTTTTAATTAGTTATTTCAGATTATAGTGAGTAAATTACAATTGTGTGTGATTATACTCAATTTTTATTTCACCAATTTATTACAATATTATTTGTTTTTTAATTATCTACCTCTACTCAATCATCCCTATATAAGATGAAATGGTATTTATTGAGTGGTTAATTTCTCATTGATTATTCGAATGTGGGTGGAATATATGTCATCACTCTCAATTTATCAGGATCATTATCTTATGATTGGGAGCTTCATAAGAAACTAAAATATAGTTCACTATTAGAAGATTGTGTGATTTCCTTATACTCTCCCATAGACACATGAAGAAGGTTCATCTTACAGTGATTAATGAATTTTGAAAATCATCGTATATATAAAAAATTGGTGAGAGATTCATGATCGTAAGAAATATATATAATTATATTCTAGAAGGATAGTTCGTTATTTTGGATGTATGATATAATATCATTGAAACACTTACACTTGCATTAATTACTGATCTATTTCTCTAATAATTCATCTATTTTCTTACATTAATCTTTTCAAAGTTAAAAATAATAAAAAAATACCCCCCCCCCATGATAGTTATTTAATACTTATATATGGCTAATATATCAATATAGTTACACAAATATATTTTTTCCTATACTTAGATACAATATGAGGTATCTGTTACACTATATTAATCTTTGGAATTCTATTTTCATTTAACCAACCATAACAAGTGTTTTATTAATCAATTATGAAATATAAATTGAGAATAAAAATTGGTTAAAGAAGGCATGAATATTCACACATAAAGCTATGGATTGAGGATTTGTTTTAGTTAAAATTACTTGTAAAAAAATCAGAGTTTTTATGATAGTTTATCTAAAATATTTTGAAAATGATTTCATATATAGCTATAAAATGAGTAGAAAATCTATGAGGAGTTAGTATAAGTGACATATTAAAATTTAATCTACACTAAATACTATATCATGGCCTATGATGTGGGTTATTTCATTTTCATTGATATGTATTTCTTAGAGTGATATGCATATGGTATAATATATCACATGCATGGGTGTTGTTACATTTTCTATCAATGGGGCTATTAGTTTTATATAATACACATCATATGATGATTTATTGATTGAATTTAATATGTATTTGATCATTTAATTATTCAATTATTATTTGGGTTAAATGAAAAGAAAATGGTATAATTTATAATTTATAACCAAACATTGGATAGATGTTTGTGAAGTGTTCAAAGTCCATGAGGGGCTTTTTTTAATGAAGTATATTTTAAAAGTAAATTCATGGATTCATCATGATATATATGATTGAGTAACATTGGTATAATTTCATTATATATTCTTACTTTAGTTAATTTATATGAGGTACTATAATAACTTTAAAAGGAAGGAATATCCATCCAAATTTCTTTAGTGACTAACTTTAAAGGGAAGAACTAGTTAATTATTATTAAGTGATCATTATCAACCACATGAGTTAAAGATCATGGGATATAAGGTATGATATATATTTATGTTCTTTATGTTCTACTTTTCTCTTATACTAAATGATATTGGTAATGAGTTTTAAGTTTTCACTATATTTATACATTCTTAATGTCATTAAACCCCATATTTAACCACTGAAACTACCACTATAAAACATCGGTGAAATTCAACTAAAACTCACCAGTGAATGTTCCACTTAAAAATCACTAGTATAAGTTTCACTATAAATTAGCAACGGGAGTTATTGAATATATATATGTTAATGTATAATACATAACATGGTGTGATTCATCATGTCATGTTTTATGTTATGACATGGTTTCTTATACTACATCATGGTTTTTATAAAGAATGATATGAGATATCATTTGATCAATTCATTTATGTTTAGTAAAAAACATTTAGCTTGTTACAAATTATTTAATGGTGTGTGTTTCATTAAGTAAAAGATGAAGGGGTTTAACTTGTTTCTTAAAAAATTAGGGATGGTTGTAAATTTTATATTGAAGGATCTAAAAATTTGGTTGTTTCATAATATATGAAACAAATGTAATCTAAGAGGTTTCTTCATTCATTGAAACATTTTTATTTAACAAACCTCATGGATCTCATCTTTAGACACTTAATATTATCCTTAGATAAATAAAATCTCTCTTTTACTCACTTCTTATTATTAAACTTGGATATGGTTCTATCACACCATTTTAAGGATACGGGTTCCTATAAATTCATTTAATGGTACCATTTTAATTAGTACCTTAAAAGGTGGAAGAAATTTTATTACTATTTATGAATATCTATCAAACTCACTATTGTGGAAAAATTGTTATAGAAAATGGGGTAGATTTTTTAATATTTTACATTTTATTTTATTATTTTTTGATTTAATATATCTTATAATTATATTTTATTTCTTTATTATGTTGTATTCAATCATGTAAATGTCTAATAAAGTCCTTCATAATTTTCAATCCCATGGAATTCTATCCAATTGATTCCAATTAGTGGAAGTTCACTTGGAAATTATCATTAGAACTCACCAATATAACTTTATCTGGAACTCAATAGTGGAACATCAATTGTAACACATGCTTTCTTCAACTATAAGTTACCATTTGATTCACTATAATTCACTAATGACACTTCTAAAAAAATCTCCTATGGAAGTAATCCTATAACTTCACTCATGCTAGTAAAAGTGAAAATTTCATGTAACACCATTAACCCATAATTACATTTATACAAGAACTCACTACATAAAGTTTCATTAGAAAATAATTAGTTAACATTTTAATTGAAAACCATAAGTGAATGTTTTATTTTTATGTAATTACATGTGAATGATTACAAAAACAACTCCCTAGTGGAACATAGAATTGTAATTTTCCCTAGAACTAATAATTATTTTAACTAAAACTCACTAGAGGAACTCCCATTTCAAAATATTTGGTTGAAATTATAGTGAATGTTTCTCTATAAAATCATTGATGGGTGTTACAATGTGGTGTAATTCCATGTGACTCATTCCAATAACTCACTAGAGAATTTTCCACTATAACACACCACTGAAACTTCTACTAAAACTTAATCATGAAAATTATTTTAGAACTCACAACATTTTAAATTAGAACTCACAATTGAGTCTATAGAAACCCTGTAGTGTAAATTTAAACACAAAATATATAATTAATGTTCAACTATAATGTAATTCATGTTATATTCCAAGTTAAAATTCCATGTAATGTTACTCCATAATAATAATATTATAACTAACTAGTGGAAGTTAGATTAAAAATTATCCAATGAAACTTTTACAAAAAAAATATAGTAAAAGTTCCATTAGTTTATATATTGAAAATTTACACTAAACCATAAACTATAACATCATGACAGTTATTATACCATTGTTTTCATTGGGTTATGGTTCTTGACACCACATAAAAGTGTTTATGTTTGAATGATATGAGGTATAATTTAGATGATTTTGGTTACCATATTGTTTTAGATTATGATATATCATATTATGATGTATAGATGGACTACAAATTGTTAAAGGGGTTTATGGATAAGATTATTTGATGAGGAACTATTGAAAAGAGTTACAATGGTAGATTCAAATATTTGTTTATTTCATAACATATGAAACAATAGAACTCTAATATTCTCCTTCATTTAATAAATTAAATCTATAAATATAATTTTTTGGCCTAATTTTAGTATACTAAGGTTTATTCTATAAAATTTAAATCTCTCTCTAAATATCTTATAATTATTCACATATACGGATATAAAAAACCATACCTTAAACAAAACATAGTTACATGATTTATTATAAGGCTAACACTTTCTTACATTTTGAGGATAATTTTTATTTATAGTTTCTATAATTACATAAATAATTATATAAAAATTTGGATACTTAAATTTAGTATACATTTTTTCCATAAAAATAATAATATTATGTTTTAAAATCTTGTTTTATTCAGCAATATTCTTTATATTTTAAGAAGATTCACCGTAATATAATTATTTACATTTTTATTGTTCCTAGACATATTTATATCCTATGAAAATCATTTTAAAACATGATATGCACAAACCAAAGCTCATTAAGGTATATAAAAATAAATTAATCTTGATATTCTATTGAAACATATAAAAATTAATTATAATGATACCTTTTCACAATAAAAAATGGAAAAAATTAAAATATATCCATAAGAGAAAATAAAAAAAATTTAAAAAAAAATCCTTTAAACCCCATTAGAAATTATAAGAAACCCCTAAAAGAATCATGAAATTATTTTGAAAAATAATATTTTCACATTTAAAAGTTCAAAAACTTTACTTATATTATGAAATAAAAATATTTCCATAAAAACCTTTATCAAGTATAAAATAGGTATCTTGGAGAATCATATTTATAACCTTTTTTCACTCATGTTTATCATGTGTTAGAATAACTGAATCCTAATTAATTCCATATGAGTAACCTACCCAGTTATCTCCCTAATTTTTCACCATCAATGACTAAATCATTACCCAATGCATTGAAAAGATATACCAGGATCACTCATCATTATAAGAAATATAAGGCCCACACATCATCATATATAATTCTCAAGTATTTTATTATGAAAGAAATATTTTTAAGATTTCACTTTTTCTTATAAAACCTTTTAAAAAGTCATGTGAACCCATAATAAAAACACTTTTAGTTATCTCAAAATACGAGAAAAAGTTTTATTTTCCTTAGATAAAAATTTTACAAGTAAAAATTCCTAGAATAATGAGAAAATGATTTTCCTTTAATATAACCATGAAACTTTTTAAATGATTCTTGATCAATAATAATTTCTATAATGGTAAGAAAATTATGTTAATCTTTATACATTAAAAACATTCTTTTTATACTTTTATAAAAAATCGAAATTAACCTATACGGAAAACATTAAAAAGATTCAATTTCCAAACCTTATAAAGAAATTAAAAAATAAGAAAAAATTACCTCTATAGACTATTTTAACATAAATAAGAAAATTATTTAAACAATTAAAATAACATGTATAAGGAGTAGTAAAAGTCTAAAACATTAAACATTATTTTAAACGAAAATATCTTACATTAAGTCTTGTCTAGCACCATACATTATTTAACTATTAAATAATAAAATTATATCAGTTTATAAATTCTTAATTAAAATTTAAAATTAATTTAATTACTATTATTAAATTTATTTCATTTATTATCTTGTCTTATTTATTTACTCAAATTATTAGGTTCATGTTGTATGTTTTTTATTCGTTTGGTTTAGAATATCAAAACTGTTTCAACCAGGGTTATTCTTTACTAGAAATGGAGAATGGTTTATGTTTTTTGCCAATCATAACATGGAAGATCAGAGATATTTCTAGGTAAGCGATATTATAGTTTAATCTGAGAACAATATTGAAGGTGTCATTGTTTCCCAATGTTTTACAAATTTTTGGGGTCCAAAATTTGGAGGATGGTTGTCTTTACGAAATGTGTATTTTGATGAAATAATTATGAAAATACATTAAATGAATGAATTTTGTGAAGATGGGTTTCACCAATTGTGTTTCTCAAAGAATTAAATAATTATGACAGTGTACTCCTCAATTACTATGAGAATCACGAACGATTGAGAATTAGAGCATTGTGATCTGTGATGGTGATCTCCGTGATTATGAGAATTTTAACAGCATGGAGGCCTGAAGGTTTTGATGGAGAGCATCGTGAAAACATAAAATCACAATGGTTCTTCATGAAAGGTGGTGTTACATGAAGATGTTTTTGATAGATTTGTAAAATATAATGGAGGAGGTGGATCTTCATGAATAGATGAGACTATAAATAATATGATACCTCTCTTTACTTCTCGCGAATTTTTCAAGGAAGATCTAGAATCACTCTGATTTCATGAAGCTAGGGGAGATCTTTGAAATGTACATTCTATATGATCTTGATAATTGAGAAAACAATTTCTGAGTGTTTATTGATGCCAATTATTTTAATTAAAGTGTGATTCATGTTTATAGGTCATTCCATGTTGACTTTGTGATCTTCAAAAAGGAGTTTTTTCCGTGAAGGAAAGGGTGATTCGTAAAGGCAGTGAGATGTTTGAAGGAGCTTTGTGAAAGGCAGTATTGAACACCAGGCTTAGTTTGTTCCATGAAGGCAGGGAGCTTCAAAAAGGCAGTGACATTCGTGAAGGAGCTTCTAGAAAGAAACTATTGAACATAAAGTTTAAGTGGATAGATATTTCAAAGTGAATCAACTCAGATATACAGTGAAATAAGAGTCACATGCTTGACAGATATGAATACTTTAATTCCAACCAATTTAAGATACCTTCAAGCCGATAAAATTAGTAAGACTTCTCTCAAGGTAGTGATCTTGGGGGAGTCATTGGAAGTGTTCTAATGGACATAGAGATCTATCCATGAATTATTGTAAAGGTAGTGTTCTTGGAAAAGAGTGACTATGTCTGATTTCTTGTACTCTAGATCTAGTAATGATTAGTGGAATTTGGTAGGACCAAAAACCTATAGGTTTATGCTTCATGGACTACACCTTAGTGGTGAAGAAATTAAAATTGATGTTTCATATCTTTACATGTGATTGTTTTTTATCTTCACATTCTCATCAGACAGGTTTAACAAGTTCTTTCCAACATGGGAACTTATCTATCGGTTTAAAAGAAAAATTTGACACCCTGATTCACCCCTCCCCTCTCAGGGTGTTATGGGGTCATATAAAAGCCACATCAATGCATTGAACTTGGTTAAAGGGGTTATTATACCATAATCTATAGAATCTTAAAAAAATTATATTTATCATATTTATATATTAGATACAATTATAAAAACAACCATGTATGTAAATCATGAAAAATGAACCACATAATTCCATAGATATGGTAGTTTGTACGTACGCATAAATGACATTTTAGTATTTCCAACGGGTAGAAAATAAACAAAGTAGGTAATTTTTTACAATTATAGAATAATATATATATTATAAATTTAATATTTATTCATTATTTCCTTCCTTGTGACCATACTTGTAAGGTGAAAATTAAAAATGAATCACATCTCTTTGTGGAGGTGGTATTCCACACGTATGCACAAGCGACAATATCAATTTACAAAGGACATAAAGGGTAAGAAGGTAAGTAATATAATACTTTTAAAAATCATAATTATGTATTAAATATCATATATATCCATTTTCTCATCATTTTAACTATCCATATGATCTAGTGATGAAAAAATAAACACATCGCTTTGTATAGTTGGTTGTCCACATGTACGCACAAATGATTTTTTCATTTCATATAAGATGGAAAAAAAGGTGAAAAGGGGTTGTAACAAAATAATAATTTAATTTAATTATATTTTAGATATTTATTTTATAATTCTATCAGGGTTGAATATTATTTTAATGAGATAGAAAAATAAATAAACTTCAAATGGGTCAGTTATGACTTATACCTTCTCTTCAGATTCCCCCTTTCACTTACACATTAATCCTTCTAGGATTTGTATTTTGAGAATATTATGACCTCTAGGATGTAGGGATTTATTTTTGTGGAGTTTTATTGGTTGGTGTTTTTATAAAATATAGTGCGCAAAATGTGTTAATAATGGAATAGTGTAGTTTTCCTTTTATAAATGAGGGGAGTGGAAAACATGTAATATTTCTAAAAGTTTAAATATTATAAAGTTATAATCATGGTAAGGTGGATCCCAAACTTTAAAATATATAATATAAGGTGATAAGTTTCTAAATACCATCATAAAATAATAAATAAGATAACATTTTGTTGAATTATCACTTATTTTTTACCTTAATTAACATGATTTATCCTTTACCATGGTAACACATTTTTACCATGGTGAATATTCGCAATGACTAAAAATATGATTCAAAAAACTAATTTATATGAACATACTAATTAAAAATATGGAATTTATTTTCAATATTAAAATTTTATAATTTTTAGAAATTACTTTTAATATAAGTGTGCAAAATGAAACAAAAACAATTTTTAGAAAATTGCATTTTTAGGCATAAAAAAGATGTTATTCCCGAATCAAATATAATTTCGATTCCTATCACATTATTTATATTATGTTTAATAAAATTAATATTATTTTAATTTAAAACTAAATAAAAAAATAAATGGACTCTGAAATTACTTTATTTAATGAAAAGAAAATATTATTTTGAAAAAATGACAATTTTCAGTATTCACCCAAAAAAATATTTTCGTAAAAATCCCAATAATTATTCCTAAGACTATTTTTTAATTATGATATAAAAAATATATTTCTATTTATTAAAACATTATTTTATTGTTTTTTTAAATTAATTATAATATCTGTGTAAAAAATGCAATAAAAAACATATTTTTTCCAAAAATGTATTTTTGGAGCATAAAATGACTTTATTCTCATTCCTTGCATAATAACCCTAATTATATGAATTTTAATTCATTAAATTGGATATAAAATCTTCTTATTTACTTAGAATCATTTATAAATAGTGATTAATATAATCAATTATGATAAAAATACAATCCCCATATAAAAATAGTTATATGAATATTTTCAATTTTACCTTCAAAAAGTTTTATCTTCATTTCCAACCAAATGATAATAAATGTATGATTGATTATTCATTTTATTAATTAAAATAATATATTGTATAATATTTTTATTCATATTTATACATTCCAAACTAATTTCTTGGTCATAACCGTTATAATAAAATAATAATTTTTTTATAGTTTGTTATAGTTTATTTATGCTCGGTGTTATGTATAAAACATGCTATCAAATATATTATTTAAAGAAAATAAACTATAAAATTTTGGTTTGTTATATAACATAATTAAATGGAATAAATTTTAAGTATAATAGTTTCACTAGATAATTCATTAACCTAATAAGTTATAGGAAACCTTTAGTGGTAGGAATATATTGGTTTCTTTTGAGGGGTCTCAATTAAACTCGCTGTCATACGGAATTCAGAATGGATAGTGAGGTGTGTTTTGTTTTATATTTTTGTTTAATATTTTTTATTCATATATCTAAATATCACTTATATGGGATTTTTCTTCTAGGAGTTTATGGGCATAGCAATGTCCCACAAAACCCTTTAGTGGTATCAGAACCTATATTAGTGAAGAATAAATATAATAAAAACAATATATAAAATAATTTATGGAATTTTTATATTACCATGACCATGGTTATATAACCATTCCATAATTAATGTATATTTTCATCAAAATCGTCATGGTTTAAAAAATCCTGCATTGGTTTAGAGAATCTTTTATAAAAAATTACATGTTCTTGGAAAAACACCAATGTTTAATTTTCATAAAATATAACATAATTTTTGATATTTTATATCATGGTTTTATGAACAAAATAATCATGGTTTTTGTATACATTATTTCCACATATAGACACCATGATGTGGAAAATATTAATTAATCATGGTTTTGGTATGACCATAAAATAAAAATATATTGTTTTTATAATCAATTTCATAGTTGAAGAAGTGGTCTTTGAAAAATTATATTTCCAAAATAGATTAGAATAATAAATCACATCATGGTTTTTGGTTTTGGTTTGTAAAAAAAATAAAAAGTATTTTTCTCAAAAACACTTAAACTATATAAAAAGTGTTTTTTATTATTATAATTGTCTAAATTTATTATATATCAGTTTAAAATTTTCAAATTTTTAATCAATTATAAAATAAATATTTAATATTCATGTATATAAAATGTTTATATTAAAAACATTGTAAGTTTTTGATATAATTGATTAAAATGATTCTTATAATTTTCTTGGCATTCATATAAGATTTTAAATCATGGTATGATATATAAGATTTATTTTTCATTCAACCAATACTTTGATTTTTTATTTTACTTAAAAATTTGATAATATTTTTTTGTTATGATTTTTACATATTAGGTGTTAGATTTGTATTTAAATTGACATATTTATTGAGTATTAATCTATATATAATGAGAATTTTTGTATTATTACTTACTAATCTAGGATCTTAGTCTTTATTCTAGAAAAGTGGGGGTTAGAAACCTTTCACAATATATTTTACCTATGGGGATTTTGGTTTTATATGATTTTAATCCTTTACATAAAAGGGTTTTATATACTTTATGCATGATATGTATTTGGATGTGTGTAGATATAATTGAATTTTAGTATTGGGTATGTAACACAAATAAAGAGCTTTATAAGGTGTTCAACATTAATATGTTTTGAACATATTTATTTTTTATAAGTAATATGATTCAAAAAATAAACCATCAAAATAATTCATACATATAAAGATTACATTAGATGTAAAGATTGCATGTTATTAAATAATTATGTATGATATTCATATTTTTCAGATGTACATATTGAGACTAATAAAAAAAATTTAAATAATAAATGGGATATTTCTTCTAAATAAAATACTTTTTAAGACCTTGGTCATTCAATGTGGGTGACTCTAACTATTAGATGTTGGAACCTGGGTTTAGTGGAAGTGTTTAGTGATGATTATTTTTAAAAAAATCATCTGAATATGATTATAAAAAATAATCTAGAATACTATAACTTTTGTTCCACATATATTTCCTTACACCAAATCACAAGTAAAAACAAATTACATAAATGCAATGTACCCACTAAATGCAACACTCAAGTTAAAATCATCATACCTCCCTTTTAGACCCCTCTAAAAAAGTATAAATTGCTTGAATAGTAATTGTATAGTTGAAACATATAATCAATATGAAGTTAAATAAGTTGTTACACTTGAACTATATGTCTGGTAATTATTAGAAACTCCATCCATTTGTGTAGAAACCCTCATTTCTAAAAATAAGTCATCCTAGTATGACTCAAACTACTTACCAACCCTGGTTGTAAAAAAATATAACCATGTCAAGCTTATCCAACTATTTCAAATCAAAATATAGCTCCAGAAGTAATACCAAACTATTTTCTTGAATCTATTAAACTTCTTGATGCTCAAATGGAAACCTTCAAAGGTTGATAAGAACAGATGAAACAAATAAAGAATTCATATCTCAAGTGGGTGTATCTGACTCCTCCCCCACCCAACTATAGGAATCCCACCTTTTTAAATTTTAATAGTATGATATATATGGAAAAATATATTTGATATTACACATATCAATGTGGTTCTATATTGGGTATTCCATAGAATAAAGAGGTAGTAATTCTCAGGTGTTTCATCTAGAAATTGGAATGAACTACTTTTTGTACAATAATTTAGTGGCCAAATTCATTATTAGTTGAGAAGATATTTTGTGAACTTTTCTCTAGAATTTTAGTTCAAAATTAGATAGAATGACCATCCTATACATCTCAAGTTGAAAAAAACATGAAAATTAGAGGGTTTCATATTTCATCACCAGTTGGAAAAGATTTAACTACTCCCAAAAACATGAAATTCATATAATTGAAATTGTTGGATATCTGTACCAAAATTATATAAGATTATCTATAGATAGTAACCATCTCATAGAAATATCCTAGACGATTTAGATAATTTTCTATAGTTTTACTATAGTTAGAAGTTTCCCTTTTGTGTTCCAATTTCAAATCTCTTATAGAATCCAAAAATGAAGGGAAATAAATATAGAAAGAAAAAAATAGTGATATCTCCCTCAAACAAGTGATAGTATCAACTCTAGATTATGAACCTATAAACTATCATGAAATACCTCATACTGGGAAAAACTAATAGTAGAACCCCCATCGGGATGGAAATAAATGAAAAATAGATACAATTTCAAAAAATAAAAATAAATATTTATTCAACTAGAAAGATTAAGTTCTGGGCTATTTCCTTGCTACTTTGGAAAAGAATCAAGTTAAATTTCCAAAAATTGGGAGAATGGATGAGGTTGGTCTGAATGATCAACATAATTTCCACCCCTATCATCAAATGTTCTAGTAAAACATCTAATATTTCTTTGTCTTCAATGTCTTACTCCAGAATATGATCAACCATGAGTATGTAAAGTTGGTTCATCGCCCAAATCGGGTGACTGATCATTCTTCTACCCTACCATAAGAAGAAATAGATTGATATTGTAAGAACCTGGCTCTTATTCGTGAGTTACGGGTTTCTTATTTTCTCTTTTCCTTAAGTGTTTTTGAGAAAATAAGGAAAATTGGGTAAAATCCCAAATTTTGTGGGTACACGCCGTGTACATTTCCACACACCATGTACATTGGACGTGTGGGATAAGTACATAGGTCGTGTAATCATGTCGGTGATGAAGGGTGTAAAAACTGACTACACGTCGTGTACTTGGTATTTACAAACCATGTAATCAGTTAGAAGGTGAACAGTATGGCGGTGGGAGTAGCCACCAGCATAGCGATAGTACACACCTTGTATTCAGAAATACATTTCATGTAATCATGTCGACAAATAAACAGTGAGGCGGTGGAAAGTGGTCGCCGAAGGAACAGTTAAAAAATTGAAATTACACACTATGTACTTGATAGTATACGCTGTGTAGTTATTTTCTTCACATAAAACATGTAGTACCATCCTTATTTGGAAGAGGAGGCATAGAACTCGTTTTGGAGCTTGGGAGAGAGGTTCGAGGCTTGAAGGAGCTCCCGATCGCACACCGGGAATCCATTTCTTCCACCTTTAATCACGTTTGGACCGCGCGGGTAAGCCCTTCCCCCTCCTTGAGCGTTTCTTTCCAATTATTTCCCAAGGGGAAGTTATTTGGGTTTGAATTGGTTATCGTTCTTCCCAGATCTACGTTGTTCTCAGTTTATTCGAGAGGCGTCATTTATGTATATCGATCAGAGGAGACAGAGGTAGGTGGTATGGTGTTTAATTCCAACTGTTGAGTGTTTTTGTGTACCGTTGTGCTATGAACCCATGTTTGGGGTGTCTTACGGATGATTCATTGACTAATTAAATACCTAGAAATTCATAGGTAATTTATTAAATATGTGTAACTACTGTTTGGGATCATTTCTTGGATCTTGGGCCACCTCGTGGGTGTGTTTCCCTTGTTTAGCCTTTTGTCCAGGTTACCTGAGGGTATGCCGAGATAGCATGTTTTGTGTTTTCTTGAGAGGAAACATATTTATTACTTACTTAGCCTGAGGGTAGTGTTTTTCTTAGCCTGAGGACAGTTTTTTGTTTAGCCTGAGGGATGTTTTCTATTTATCCTGAGGGAAACTCTTCTTATGTCTGTGGGCAGTAGCTTCCGTGCCTGAGGGAAATATCTCGTATGCCTGAGAGAAATATTCATTATGCCTGAGGGTAATCACGTAAGGGTTTTTATTATGATTACCTTTGGGTAAGGTTTTTCATGTCTGGGGACTCTGTATTACTTTGAATATTCACTGTGGTGATTTCTTATTTTATAGCTACCAAGCTAAAGCACAAGCTTGGTATTGTTTTACCTTCTACTTGTTAGATAACCTCTTGTGGTTTTTTGCGGCACTGTATAGAAGATTTGCATATGAGGCTAAGTATCGAGAACTTATAATCCAATTATATTGAATTTCTAAATAATAATTAAAATGGAAATATAACTGGTATGAATGTTTACTTTTGAGTACTTCCTAATTTACAGCATTTCATTACTACACACTGTTATTGCACATTTTCACTGACAGTCGGGCACGGTCCTTTGGTGGTTTCCTACTGGGATTTATTTCTCACACCCTATTTGGGTCATGTCTTGGACCCAAACATATTATATTGTTTCAGGTGTGGATAAGGGTAAGAATCTATATACAGGTACTTGATTTTTGTAGAGGAGTAGGAGAGCATGAGACCAAGCTTAGGCTTGCGATGCTGTTGAGTTCATGTTGCTCTATTTTAGTTTGTTTTGATATACTTGGTACTTTGTACTGCATTGATTTGATTGTAGTGTACCCTTTTTGACTTCTTTCTTAGGAATAGGACATATTGCATCATCATATATATATGATTGTTGGTTATCTTTTACTGTAGTTCCATTTTCTATTTTAGTACTCTATAGTCACTGCTTCTGCTTTTGGGTATGTTTATATTTTTTTCAATGTGCTACACTTTGACAAATGAGGGAATAGTTTCCCCACTGTCAGACCTAGGCCCTCGCCACTAGTCGGCAGCCTCTGGTGTTTGGGGAAATGATCTTGAGGTAATGTGACCAACTGGGTTCGGGGCACCCGTTGTGTGGCACCCAGATTCGGGAAGTTACAAAGTGGTATCAGAGGAGTTTCTTTTCTTTGAATTACTCTTTGGAGCATATAGTCAGGGATTGGACGGTATTGGTATTTGGTAATAAGTTGTGCCCAGGAGTAGCTAACCCGCATACAAAAAAAATCCAAACTACCTTGTTTAATTGCAATTTATCTAGTTTTCAATTTTACAGTTGATCTGATTTTCACCATTGGGTGATTCACTTGTGGTGTGTTGTTTATATTTTATACTTGGGTTCTATTTAGTTGAAACCCAATGAGATGAGGGTATTCCATCTCATGCATCATTAGGCACATGTTAGAATCACATACCATGCATAGTTTCCATGCCATATAGGTGCATTAGAAATTGCATGTTGTTCTGATAGATGATGTGTCAGAAAAATGCATGATGTTGTTATAGGTACCTTGTTAGATATGCCTACTATTGATAGGGTATTGGTACATGATATGGTTGGGTTTATGGACACTAAACTTTGGTTCCTGAGAAGTATGGGCTCTCTTGGACCGGAATTTAGCGGATCGTGATCTAGATTTTTGTTGAGTTTTGTACTATAATGTGACAGGTCAGGTGTTAAACTTTGGTTCGCGGGGAGTATGCCCCCCCATGGATCGGAATTTGGCATACTGATGCTGTGAATTAGAGAAAAAGGGGATCTAGAGTAGTTTCTGAGGAGTACTGTCTGGAAAACCAGACAACACGGTGTGTGGTTCTATGAACACATGCCATGTAATCTTCTGTTCGGGAAGAAGTGAGAAAATTTTAAGTACACGTCGTGTAGTTTCTAACTGTTTCATAGGCCATGTTATAAGAAACACAGGAGGGGAAACTCTTGATGGAGCACAATGTGTACCGCTTGTACATGCTGTGTCGTTTAATCTAGGGATCTGACCGTGTCACTAACAACACGGGTCGGTGTTACCTCTTCTTGTGCATGTCGTGTACCTATGGGACACACTATGTGGTCTTGACCAGTGAGAGACCGTGTGGACTTGGCCATGTGGTTGGGGAAACTGGGTGGTGTACACGCCGTGTGCGGGTGTAACACGCAGTGTAAAGTCAGCCGAGTGGGTGGTCGTGTCACTAACAACATGGGTAGTTGGAATCTGAGCCGTACACACCGTGTCTATCTGGAACACGCCGTGTAATATGAGCTTTGTAACCAGCCGTGTCACGAACAACAAGGGTCGATCAAGCTCGTCTTGTACACACCGTGTAAGACTTATACACTTTGTGTGGTCTCATTATAAAGAGAGTCGTGTGGCTAAGTCATGTAGAAGGACTCGGGTAGGGGAAGAAAATTCAAGTACATGCCGTGTGTGTGGACAACACGTCGTGTGTTTGGGTTGTTACACGACCAATGCTGGCAGAGTACATGTCCATGTAAAAAACATAAGGGAACACGTTCTGTAGTTATTATACACGTCATGTAGTCTTGTTTTGTAAAACTTGAGTGCTTTCTTTCTCATGTTCCCTTTTTAAACTCCTTATTTTCTGTTCTTGATGATATTAATCTAAGGAGTGTGTTGACCTTGTAGATTCATGTCACCAAGACAACCACGAGTTGTTCTCCAAGAGATCAACACCGATTATACTCTAGAGATGGTAGGCCACGGGCTAACGATGGATCCTCCAGCAATGCCAAATGCGGCGCCAGCTGTTATACCAGATGCAGGCGCGGATGCGTAGTTCTGTGAAGGCTTTATGCGGTTTATGAAGACCTTATAGGGAGCACCACTGGTTGCCACATCTATGGAAGAGATGACACGTATATTCCAACAGGAACATCCGCCAACGTTTTCATGGGATGGTGGACTATAGGCTACAGAGTCTTGGCTGGGTTCTATGCATATGATCTTCGATCATCTAGAGACGCCTTCAGGGAGGAGGGTCAAGCTCGCTACTTATATTCTATGTGATTCTACAAAGAGATGTTGGGATGTTACCACCCAGACCGAGCATCACTAGGACATGGTGTGGGAATATTTTCAGACAGTCTTCTATGAATTTTTCTTTATGGAGACGCTAAGGGAAAATTGATCTCAAGAGTTCATGAATCTGTAGTAGGTCGCCATGTTAGTGATGGATTATTCTGCCCGCTTCACTGAGCTACAACGTTTTTCACATGTTCTGGTGGGTGATGAGACTTTGAGGGCTAGACGCTTTGAGGATGGTCTTCGATATGAAATTCGATCACTGCTGAATGTTTTCAGGTTGCCTACAGTGCATTCTATTGTGAACCAGGCACTGATTAATGAGCGGAACATGTGGGAAGCTAGTGGTGCAGGCCAGGGTGGTTCAGCACCAGTTTCTGGTACTATTTATACTGGCAAGAGGAAAAGGTAGATGGATTTCTCTCATGGTGGTAGTACTAGCCAGAACAATCTTTCAGGTGTCCAGGTAATATGCTACCAGTGTGGTAAAGAAGGGCACAAGATACCTCAGTGTCCACGTGACCCAGTGGAGTGTCGAGCTTGCAGCAAGGTGGGCCATATCTAGCACTTTTGTAGGGATTTCCACCAGTGACTAGTAAGAGGGGTTCTGTGCAGACTATGTGTGTGGGAGTAGAGCTAGCAGCTTCTTACCAGTTAGGGAATTAGAACACATTAGGATGTTTGGGCCAGGGTGGTAGTCGTGGTCGTGGTAGCCAGACACTAGGATCTCAGAGATAGGAGGCCGGGTCAGGTCAGGTTTTCCAGGCTATGTCGCAGGGTCGCGGTACTGGGCAGGCATATGCAGTACGACAGACCCAATAAGAGCAGGATCCTGGACCTTCCACTATCATAGGTACTATTCTAGTTGCTTCTTTTTTTTCTTCAGTACTTTTCGACAATGACGCTATGCATAGATTTATATTTGTGCCTATTGTGGAGATCCTGGGGATCTGTGTTTCTTCTTCTTCTGATATCATGACGTTAGACACTCAATTTGGAATTATAGCAGCAGGTGTGCATCAGTGCAAGGAGTGACCCTTAGAGGTTTGTGGGTGTCACTTTCTATGGTACCTCTATGTCTCGGAGATGACGAGCTATGATTTCATTCTCGGGATGGACTGGTTGGTACCCTTCGGATCCTTTGTAGATTGCTATCATCATAGGGTGAGTTTCACGTCACCAGAGGGTATAGAGTTTCTATACAAGGGTCAGTGGGATATCCAGGAGAGCCGAGCTGGACCTGAGCATCGTGGGTGAGATGGAGTGACAGCCCAGATTTTGAGTTTATATCTGGATGACCAGGGAACTTGTCTGAAGGATTTCCCTCCAGTGGTTGATCATTTTAGAGATGTCTTCCCAGATGACTTTTTAGGTCTACCTCTAGATTGGGAGGTGGATTTATCTATTGATCTTGTTCCCGGAGTGGCACTAGTGTCCATTCCTCCTTATAGGATGGATACACCATAATTATAGGAGCTCAAGAGGAAGTTAGTGGAGTTACAAGCCAAGGGTTTCATCTGACCAAGTATTTCTCTTTGGGGTTCGCATGTCCTATTAGTGAGGAAGGAGGATGGTACCCTCAGAATTTGTGTGGATTATCAGAAGCTGAACTAGTTGATAGTCAAGAACTGATATCCCTTTCCAAGGATTGATGATCTTTTTTATCAACATCGAGGAGAATGAGTGTTCTCGAAGATTGACTTAAGACCTGGATATCGTCAATTGTGCATTAGACCATCAGACATACCACTTACAGCCTTTTGGAGTAGATATGGCCTATAAGAGTACTTGGTCATGCTGTTTGGACTCACAAACGTGCCAACAGTTTTCAGGGATCTGATGAATCGTGTGTTCCACCCTAATCTGGATTCTTTTGTGGTAGTCTTCATGGATGATATCTTGGTGTACTCTCACACTCGACACAACCATTCCACCCATCTTAAGATCATACAGAGTACCCTAAGAGAGCATCAGGTATATGCTAATATCTCAAAGATCCACTTTTGGATGGACCAGATACACTTCCTAGGTTATATTATCTCAGAGGCAGGAGTTGTAGTAGACCCATAGAAATTGAGATCAGTAGTTTCTTGAGAGCCGCCTAAGAATGTGTTTGAGATATGGAGTTTCTTAGGGATGGATGGATATTGTAGGTACTTTATACAAAACTTATCTCTCTTAGCAGTGTCGTTGATAGGTTTGACTAAGAAGGGTGTGAAGTTCATTTTCTCAGAATCTTGCGAGACAGCCTTTCAGGAGCTGAAAGGAAGGTTGACATCAGCATCAGTCTTGATACTTCTAGAGCAAGGTAAGATCTATATAGTTTACTATGATGCATCAGGTATTGGGTTGGGGGCAGTGTTGATGTAGGGTGATCGAGTAGTTGCGTATGGGTCTCGCCAGTTGAGGCCACATTAGAGGAATTACCTGACGCATGATCTCGAGTTGGTTGTTTTTGTTCATGTGTTACGTTATTGGTGACATTATCTCTTGGGAGAAAATTTTGTGGTATTTACAGACCACAAAAGTCTTAAAGAAATCTTTACCCAGCGTGACTTGAATCTGAGACAGCGAAGTTGGGTTGAATACCTTCAGTCCTTCGACTTTGAGCTTGCCTATACACCTGGTAAGGGTAACGCAATTGTCGATGCCCTGAGTAGGAGGACGCAAATACAGGCAGTGCAGGGCGGCCAGTAGTGAGTGTAAGCTTATGGATTTGTTCTCTGAGATTCATTTGGAGGTGCACAATAGTCAGGGTCGAACCTATCTTTCATCCTTAGTTGTGACTTCTACCCTCCTGGATAGAGTGAGGATGTGACAACTATCGGATTCTGAAGGCCTGTTTCTATAGGAGTTGGTGGAATGTGAGGACCCTCCTCTTGGTTGGAAGATAGGAGATGACGAGGTACTACATATCAATGGATGATTGTGGGTTTCAGGGGACATACGTGAGGAGTTGATGCGGGAATTTCACACTTCAGCTTGGGCAGTGCATCCTGGAGTTACCAAAATGTATCGTGACATGAGACGTCGGTATTGGTGGCCGGGTATGAAAAGTGAGGTAGCTGGTTTTGTTACGAGATGTTCCACATACCAGCAGGTGAATGCGGAGCATTAAAGGCCTACTATACTATTACAACAATTACCCATTTTGTAATGGAAATGGGATGATGTCACGATGGATTTCGTGACTGGGTTACTGAGGTCACCTTGAAGAAATGATGTCGTATGGGTTGTTGTGGACAGACTTATGAAGGTAGCTCACTTTTTGCCGATCAAGGAGACCTTCGTTGTTGATGAGCTTAGGAAGTTGTATATCTGATAGGTTGTGCATCTTCATGGGGTCCCTCGTTCTATCATTTCAGATAGGGACATCCGTTTTACATCTAGCTTCTAGCAAAGTTTTCAAAGGCCACTGGGTACACATATGCTTCTGAGCACAGCTTACCGCCCTCAGACTGATGTTCGGTAAGATCGTACGATACAGGTGCTTGAAAGAATATTGCATTCATGTGTCCTGGACTTTGGGGGCTCTTGGGAGAGGCACATACCCCTGGTTTATTTTGCCTATAATAATAATTTTTAGGCAACTATTGAGATGGCACCTTACCAAGCTTTATATGGTAGGCCATGGCAATTACCTTTGTTTTGGTGGGAGGCAGATGAGGTAGCTTTACTGGGACCACATCTCGTGCAGGAGACTTTAGAACAGGTCCAGTTGATTCAGAATCGGATGGATACTACACAATCTTGTAAGAAATCTTATGTTGATCATCGCAGACGACCCTTGTAGTTCGTGACTAGGGATCAGGTTTTCTTGTGTGTTTCACCGAGGTTGGGACACAGGCAGATCAAGAGACAGGGTAAACTTTCACCAAGGTATGTGGGGCCATTTGAGATTCTGGAGAGAGTGGGTCGGTTGCCTATCAGTTTCAGTTACAATAGAGGTATCAGGCCATGCACGACGTCTTCCATGTATCTCAGCTATGCAGTTATCACTCAGACTCGTCTCACGTTTTTCATCCTGAGGAGGTTAAACTTCAGGTCGATGCCTCCTTTGAGGAGAATCTGATTCATATTGTTGATAGGAGCCCAAAGGTTCTTTGAGGCCGGTCAGTTCCTCTCGTATGGGTGATATGGCAGCATGGCTGAGTGTAGGATGAAACTTGGGAGCAGCAGACCGACGTACGTGCTCAGTGGCTAGATTTGTTCATAGCTTTATCTTCACCACCCTTGGAAGGGAAATTTGGGGACGAATTTCTTTAAGGGGGGATGTTTGTAAGAAATCGGTTCTTATTATTGAGGTATGAGTTTCTTCTTTTCTCTTTTCCTTAAGTGTTTTTGAGAAAATAAAGAAAAATTGGGTAAAATCCCAAATTTTGTGGGTACACGCCATGTACATTTCCACACGCTGTATACTTCAGCCGTGTGGGATAAGTACACAGGGCGTGTAGGCCTGTCGGTGATGAAGGGTGTAAAAACTGACTACACGTCATGTACTTAGTATTTACACTTTGTGTAATCAGTCATCAGGTAAACTATAAGGTGGTGGGAGTAGCCGCCAGCAAAGCAATATTAAATGCCATGTATTCATAAATACATGTCGTGTAATCATGTCGAAAAATGAATAGTGAGGCGGTGGAAAGTGGCCGCTGAAGGAACAGTTAAAAAATGGAAAGTACACATCATGTACTTAAGAGTACACACCATGTAGTTATGTTTTTTCACTTAAAACAGGCAGTGGCCTCCTCATTCGGAAGAGTAGGTAGAGAACTCGCTTTGGAGATCGGGAGAGATGGCCGAGGCTTGGAGGAGCTCCTGATCACACACCAGGAATCCATTTCTTCTTCCTTCGATCATGTTTGGACTGCGTGGGTAATCCCTTCCTGGTCCTTGAGCATTTCTTTCAAATTATTTCTTGAGGGAATGTTATTTGGGTTTGAATGGGTTATTGTTCTTCCCAGATCTACATCATTATTAGTTGATTCGAGAGGCCTCATTCACGTATATCGATTAGAGGAGATTGTGATAGGTGGTCTACTTTTTAATTCCAACTGTTGACTGTTTTTGTGTACTGTTGTGCTATGCTCCCATGTTTGGGGTGTCGTATGGATGAGGCCTTGACTGATTAAATACCTATAAATTCATAGGTAATTTATTGAATATGTGTAACTGTTGTTTGGGATCATTTCTTGGATCCAGGGCCACCCTGTGGGTGCCTTTCCCTTGTTTATCCGTTAGGCCATGTTACCTAGGGGTATGCTGAGATAGCATGTTTTGGGTTTTCTTGAGAGGAAACATATTCATTATTTTCTTAGACTGAGGAAAGCTTTTTTCTTAGCCTGGGGGCAGTGTTTTGTTTAGCCTGAGGGCAGTGTTCTGTTTAGCATGAGGGAAACTCTTCTTATACCTGTGGGTAGTAGCTTTCGTGCCTGGGGGCAATATCTCATATGCCTGAGTGCAATATTCGTTATGCCTAAGGAAAATCACCTGAGGGTTTTGATTCTGATTACCTGAGGGTAAGGTTTTTCATGTCTGGGGACTCTTCTTACTTTTAATATTCACTATAGTGATTTCTTATGTTATACCTGCCAAGTTAAAGCACAGGCTTGGTATTATTTTACCTTCTACTTGTTAGATAATCTCTTATGGTTTTTGTTGTGGCTCTGTATAGAAGATTTTAGGCTAAGGCTAAGTATCAGGGACTTATAATTCAATTAAATTGAATTTCTAAATAATATTTAAAATGGAAATATAATGGGTAGGAATGATTACTTTTGAGTACTTCCTATTTTACTGAATTTCATTACTGCACACTGTTGTTGCACATTTTCACTGACAGTTGGGCATGGGACTTTGGTGGTTGCCTAATGAGATTTATTTGTCACACCCTATTTGGGTCATGTCTTGGGCCCAAACAGATTATATTGTTACAGGTGTGGATAAGGTAAAGGGTCCCTATACAGGTACTTGATTGTTGCAGAGTAGTAGGAGAGCATGGGACCAAGCTTAGGCTTGCGATGCTGCTGAGTTCCTGTTGCACTATTTTAGTTTGTTCTGCTGTACTTGGTACTTTGTACTATATTGTATTTGATTGCAGTGTATTCTGTTTTGACTACTTTCTTAGGAATAAGTCATATTGCATCATCATATATATATAACTATTGGTTATCTTTTACTGTAGTTCCATTTTCTATTTTAGTTCAATATTGTCAGTGCTTCCTCTTTTGGGTATGTTTATATTTTTCCGATGCGCTAAACTTTGACAAATGAGGGAATAGTTTCCCCACTATCAGACCTAGGCCCTCGCTGCTAGTCGGAAGCCTCTAGCATTTGGGGAAATGTGCTTGAGGTCATGTGACCAACCGGGTTCGGGGCACCCGTTGTGTGGCACCCAGATCTGGGATGTTACAGATATAAATTCTCACTTAATTGTTATAAATTTGATGATTTGATGACTATAAAAGTAGATAACCACACATATTTCATCATTAAAAATGACTTAATCAACCAGCCATAGTCCCAACTCCCCCTATGATAAATTGTGTGACATATTTACCTTCAAAATCATCCAAAAATCGACACAACTCACATTGAAGGGGAAAATAATTGTATGAGGAGGAGTGCCCATGGGAACTTAATCTAGTTCAGACCATATTGTAATTACTTCCCCTGTTATTGGTAAGATGGAAATTGACCCACCAAATGGAATTTTCCTCCTACAAAAAGACATAATATTCTTATTTTGATTTCATCCTCCTGAAAGGCCCCTTCACTAGTGAACGGGGTCCTTATAAATTACAATTCTATAAAACTAGTCATGGATGAGGATATATAGATTGAGGAAGGTGAGGCCAAGGTGGTCCCATATGTTTGGGTTTCATTCCTGCTAAGATTATATAGAGTTTTCATACTTAAATATATTCACTTCAACAACATCAATAGAAGCATTGATTTGATCATGAGTCTTCGGAGGATTATTTTTATCCAATCTTATTAGTGTATTTATTGGAAAGTAAGAATATAATTGGATGACCTCATAAAGTGAACATGGAAATTTATCCGAATTATAAAAGAAAAAAATGGCCCACATTTTTTACCAATGGAGTGGGTCATCAGTGTAGTTTTCTTTGACCCATAATCCCTAAGTATAGAAATATCCATGTGGTAGGAACCAAAGGACCTTATTTAAAAATTATGATTTGTTGAAAACCCACATCATCAACTCTTCCCAAATTCCAATTTTGGATAACCTTTGTAAGGGAATGAATTCTTCTAGCCCATTACTTATAAAATTTGTGAAGTCTAAGGCTATTAGAGGAAGCTTGGAATATATATAGTGGATTTTGGGGGAGGAAATATAGATGTAGGAGGAGTTCATCCCATGAAGTGTTACTCACAATGTGACAATGTAGTTTGTAGCTCGAATGGTAATTCATGGCTCGGGTAAGGTAGTTAACAAGATATGATTCACAACATGAACCAATGGTTTTGGATGTGGATGGATACAATTTAAGATTATATAAATATTTCCCTAATAAAACATGATGTGAACATGTAGTTCACAACATGAATTAATCCTAATTTTATAGGATTTGTGAGACTCTTTTTCTGGTGGTTCTTAAACTCATACCATTCATGATGTGGATAAAAAATTCACGACATGAATTCATATCTGGTGGAGTGCCTATAAAATCTATCATAGCCTCAAACTCTCTCAAAAACATTTGATTTATACCCAACCCTAAGAATACAAAGGTTCTATTTAAATGTGTTTCAAATACCTTTTGATTGGGATTGATATTTGGCTTACTTTGTTCGATTCATGGTGATCCCAAGTGAGATTTCCCTCTTTCTCTTATGCTTTATTCTTCATTTAGTCTAGTTTCCACTATTTTACATTTCCATTATTTGGTGTTGATCTCCTACATTATCATAGAGTTATTTTTTTGTTTGGTGGTGTGTTCATGGTGCAACATCCATAGGGACCATTTATTCCTTGAGGTAGAAGTAATTAGAGAATTATGCTTGTTATTTTATTCTTATTTAATGAACATTGAAATCCTTAACATAAGGGGTTAATTGTTTCTCTTTTTTTATTAATTTTATTTTGGTTATAATGTTTTATCTCATAAGGTAACAATGGTTTTTACCTTAAGTAAGGTTAAATTTGAATTAAATAATGAATTTGTTTTGGGTTTTAGTGATCTCATGTGTTTATATTGTGTTAAGGGTGTGCCTCTTGATTTTCCAGATAGTGCGCTATATTTTATTCATGCTATCATGTATCATGTTTATTATTCTTGGAAATTGGATAAAGAGAATAATTATAGTAATTCATGGGGGATAAATAATAAAGATTGAAGTCTGAATATAATCATTCTTCCTTATAATTGATGTAAGTGGAAGTTATTCTTGAAGCATGTTTAAATAATTTGATTAACTTTTTATAGATAAAGTCCTATGTTTTTTATGGCTATAAACTATATTTAATTAACTAGTGAATTCTAGATAGTAAAAATTGGTTGTTTGAAAAGGATAATCCTTTGGTGTTGAGTGATCTAGTTTTTTTATGAAGGAAATATTATTTATTTTAAATTTTAAACACCTTGTTAACTATTTTTTGTTTACTTATACCCATGTGTGATTTCTCTGAATGTAAATCCAAAATAAGAAATGTTATGTGACCCTGGGATGGCTGATAGTTTGATGAGAAATGGGTGGGAGTTTCTAGTTTTTTAGAATTAGTTGACGCCTATGATGTCAGGATGGATGGTGATATGTATATAGGTATTAATAATGGAATTAGGATCATTGAAGTATGTCAAATCTAGGATTTATCACTATTTTTTGTTCTGAAATATATGATAATTTTTTGTCAATAAATCTACTTTAAAGTTTGTATGGTTGAGTTTCATGTTTCTTCATTATTTTCACCACTACTTGTTACAGGTGGATGTTTCTGGTTTATGCATCTTTTTATGGTATCTTAGAATAATTCCAAGAGTACCTAGATTTATGGAATGATAAAGAATAAAAATGGTTTAACCTCTGTGGTTGGTAGTTCAATGGATAACCTAGTATAATTTTCTAGTAATTAATGTAAATAATAAATGATTAACTTAAATAATTAAATGAAAGTATCTATAAATTTTTTTATGCTTATAGGATATCCAGTCCTAAGCAGTGGTAGTTGGGCACCCGAGAGATAATATCTATAGTTCAGCCTAAGACTAGGTAGATTCACATAGTATTTGTATGAGCTATATATATTCTGATTTTTTTTATTTCATACACTACCCCACCCATTTAGGTAGGGAAACCAACACCTATTAGACTTTGGAGGGTATTTTCCCTAACATCCAGGTTAAAGAGGATGGATGGATGACTTCACCCTCTCCCAAACTCTCAGATCTTGGTAGTATTATGTGATAGTATGAATTAGGGTTACATTTCCCATATAAGTGTATATAGGGATGTAATGGATTGTGATTATTTTACACACTTTTATCACAAGATATAATATTTTTTATTATTATAGGTATATTGTGTATGGGGCTTGATGGATTGGGGTATAATACTTGATGTATGGGCTGTGGTGGCTCTCTGAAACTACCCGGTTATATTTTTGAGATAGGTATTCTGATTATGATATTTATGACACATAGGGTGCAGTTGTTATATAGTTTCCTTGAACGCATGTGTATTATTAGAGAGAGATGGATTATGATGTGTAACATTGAAGTGAGGGATGAAAACTAGTAATGAAGTGGTAGGGGTGTACCCTCACTTTTACACTTAAGTTGGATATTATATTATTTATTGAATATGATACTCGGTGATAGAGTCATAGTGAGGCTCAAAACATAGCTTACATAATTAAGTGATGAGTTGGTTTCATTTTTTATTCACTGGAATTTAGTATGATTTATTTACATTTTTACAAGAGGCTATGGGGGGGTCTTACTGAATATACCTTTTATGCTCACCTTATTCCTATGTAAACAGTATTTTTAGATCTGTAGGAGTTGGTTGGTGATTGGGCTGGAAATTACTAGCTTGTGGAGTTGTTCATGAGCTATTTGGTATTTGAGTTCATTACCAAGAATTTTCTTTTAGTATATTTTTGTTTATTGAAGTTGTTTAGTTTTTATGCCATTACATGCATGCCATGGGAACTTCTGGGTACTAGTTTCACTCCCTGGTCTATTTCATATCAAAATCGAAAAATTTAGAATATTATTAATAATGGCTTGGAGATTAACCACACATGGCACGAGGGAAATATGGTAGCTGACTTTATGGCCTCTCATGCTCTTCTTGGTGATTCCTTCTCATGCTTCCATAGTCTGGAATCATTTCCATAAGATGGTTTGAGCATTGTTATTGGGGACACACTTGGATTTCATTATTTTAGACCCCCTTAATCCTATTTTTTGGTATTCTCTTCCTTATGTTCGATGGAGTTTCTCTTAATAAATATTTCAATGTTGATTGTGGTCTATAGTATCTCTCATTATTCATGTTCCTCTTAAAGGTAAATTCCTTCAATTTGTGTGTATGGCCTACCCTCAGTGATGGTCACTAACCTGTGTCCTATTGGTGGTGAGCTTTGTGTATCATCGTACCTCTTCTTTCATTATCGATCCAGGAAGGGTACCATTAGAGGGGTTCTGAATCCCTTCATCTTTCTAAGGAAATAAGGGAATATTTTGTTGAGGCCCTTTAAATATCTAAATATTTTGGTACTAAGGTTCCTATAGATGAGATATGTCACACTAAAATAGTTTCCACTTAGTTTCATATGGTTATTTCATTCACTAAAAAATAACGAGAAACTGGTATATATGTAACATCGGACACTTATACTAGTTGGATTAGTCATTTGATTTTTCCTGATTCCATTACATAAGATATAAACCCATGGAATATTTCTTAGTGTATGTTATCCCCTATTCATAATCCTACCCTAGTATAACAATTACACCATATTTAAGAAAAACATGAGGCTTGATTCATATTATTCTAAGACATGTAGTGATAATTTAGTTTCCAACATGGGTCCAATCATAAATATTAATACCCCCAAACCTACCATTCTATATTCATTCTCAAATCATATTAAGTTCAAATTGGGTTTCCTCTTTCATAACATGACACTAGGAAGGATACATTCATTTTTCCTTCTACAAATGACCCGAATTAGTGAAGATACATTTATAAGAATAACATGTTTCTTGATTCCTGTAATTTCAAGATATATAGTGATGTCATGATTTCCCCACAATAGACCCAACCACATATTTAACTTTCACACCACCATCCTATTCTAGTTTTTTGGATTAGTTTATGTGATTTTTCTTATATATTTCTTGACACTAGGATAGAATCATCTAATTTTATCTTATATATAAGCTAAAATAATGCATATACTATTTTTGAGAACTACGTTTAGATTCATTACGATTATTATAGGATATATAATTATGTATATATATTTTCCTCAGGTAAAAATATAAATTCTATTTCCATCTAAATTTCCCCCAATATCCTGGCACTTAGTTTTAAAAATTCATATCAATTTTATTTCATGAATTATATGTTAGGATAAAATATTTCATACCATTTTTAAGAACTATGTCTCGATTGATTATTTTTATCATAGGATACATAGTGATATTTGGGTCACCTACCTTAGACCCACCTATAATTTTTATCCCTATCAAACTCCCCATCACAATCTATGTCTCCATATTTTATATTGGGTATTTATATATTTGAATATATATTGAGACAATTTAATTTTTTTCTAAGAACTACATATGTCTTGATTCCTATAATTTCAAAGTGAAATTTGAATTTTTTCCATTATATACCCAACCAAAAATCCCACTTTCACTACCCCCAAACATTCTATAATGACCCATTCTTGGTTAATCCTAAACTATGGTGTTATAATTACTTTATGAATATTCTCTCCCCATACACCATAGTTTGTACCTTGAGCATGTAAATCACCACAATTTTTCTATAAACACTGGTTTAATTATTCAAAATCCTAAAGGATCAATTTTTTAGTGAATGTTTCATGTATTTATCCCACCTTTATCTAACCATAGGTTTGTTTTTATCCTAAAGGAAAATCCCATCTAACCCCATGTGTCTCTGATAATATTTTATTAGAAACCTTCTTTTCAAATTTAGTTTGTAGTCATACTAATATTTCATGATTAAATGATATGGTAACACATCCATTATTTTTAATATAGTCAATAGTTCTCTTAGGATATACATATGAATTCCATAATTTCCTAATTCAAATAAATAAAGTTATGATTTGCATGACTTCCATCCCTAGTTCAAAAAGGTATTGAAAAGATTTTAGCTTTCAAACCCCCACTTTTTTTGTCGCATTTCCCATTAATTAATGTTCTATGATCATAAACTACATTCAACACCCTATGAGACCATCTATACTTGTATCGGTACCTCCATTCATATTGATTTTACCTTTCCCTTATTTTTTTATAGACCGCCTCACCATTTGTTCAAAGTTATATGACCTTAAAAATTAGTATTATTATGGTCAAATTTGTTTAATCATAAAAATTAACCACATCAGACTAAATTATAAGACCAAAATTGAAAAAATAAAGATACATAGTACTATTTAGGTTAAAACCCCATAAATAAACTACTAGGAAAAAATCATGTCTCTACACACTAGTTTTGAACCTTACAAAACTTAGTAAAAATTTATAGCATGTGAAGAAGAAGAAGTGATCAATATGTTTATGTTGAAAACTAATAAAGGTATGCCTAAGTAAAATCCTAGTTCCCATCCACTAATTCATTCCTTACCATAGCTTAGGAAAAATATAGGGATAAAATAAAAAAATTATGGGGACTGGCTTCTGGGCCTATAGACTATTAATATATGTTCTCTAGGTCTACGAATCCAGAAAAAAGTTAAATCATATTTCTATTCCACATATATATATGGTTAATATGATCTATAAATAACATAGAAAGATATAATTTTAGGGTATGTAAACCCTCTCGATAATTTATTTTTCCATAAATCCCCCTTCATAAAATTTACTAGGTCGTTTCATTCACACCTGCATATCCAAATATGTTAACCTTAGATTATGGTGATGGTAAATGCACTACACACCCAACCCACATATATCCATTCAAGATTACATGTTTTGGTGGAAATAAAACTAAAATATTTTCTCCAATAGGTTTATCTCGACTTATGGTGATGGTTCATATACACTATATATCTAGCTTAACTATATCCATGTAGGAGAAAATTCCTTAAAGATGATTGATCGATTCCCTCTTTATTATTTGAATCAAATATTTCGAGATTATGATTAACCAAATCTATATCCATTTATTTTTTTAGTTTTATTTGATTATTTTTATTTCATTCTATTTAAGTTTCAAAGATTATCAAGAATAAATATTTAAGCAACCCGAACACAAGGAATTGAAAATGGTTCTAATACTAGTAATTTTATTTAAGTAAAAAATTCAATGAGTGTCCATTATTACAGATTCTATTTATATATTTTAACCAAAATTTAGATGGAAATAGTTAAAAATTCAACTAAAACATGTGTTATTTTGACTATTGAATTAGGATCTGTGTTTTCTCTAAGTATTCAATAGCCCAAAAAGTTCAGACATCCTTTCATCATCTTCCAACACCTCTAAAGGTAGATTTTAAAATTTATAAATGGAATCCTCTCTTTCCTTTTTGGACTCTTCAACCAAAAAATGGAATTTCTTCACTGTTTTATCTACCTCATATGGTTTTTTGAAGATGAAATTTACTAATTTTTTCCATTTAACATCTGACTATTAGTTTTTAGTTTTCATTATGGTCCTTTGGGTTTTCTCTTGAGGAATTATTACTTGAGCTCTATTAGAAAAGATACAGGTTCAGTTCTTGAAAGTTTTATCCAAAGAATCTATTTATTCTCCCACACGTCAATTATTTCCTTCATAGTAGTATATTTTTTATGGTATTCAAACCCATCATACCCTAATTTGAAAAACATGTAATGTAGTTTGGGTATCTTGTGGAATAACTCTCCAATGAGAAAATAAAAAATTTGGAACCAAATAACCCCTCAAATCAGGTTTCCTAATGGATAATTAAAGTAAAATTGGCTATATATCTTAATAAAATCTCATTGGAACGACTAAGACATAATATAGTATTGAGTGTCTCAAATTGAGCATAAACTCGATGTCCCAATTTCCCTCTGATGCTTGTGATGACTGGGATGTTGGAATAATAACCCTATCTACATGATATTCTATAGATACTAGTGTAAATACTATGATATATATATATATATGCATTATTAAATAAATGTGAGATCCAAAGATAAGAAATGTTGGTTTTTACCTTCACTTCATGAAGTATCAACTTCACCTACTACTACTACTTTATTAGATGGTCTGACAAGAATACCATTCATCCACATCACAACCTATTTAGTTGCCTCATTAGTTTAAAACAAGGTGATTATTTCCTTTTTTACCACCTGTTCATTGGTAAAACTAATTGATTTATCTTCTCTAAGTGATCCCCTTTTATAATCCCCATTTAATAACTCTAGAAAATTAGGTATATCTACCCAAGGCTTTAATTCATGTGTGATGGTAAAATTAGTTGGTTGGTATATGAGAGATAGAGACACTCAATTAGATATTCATTTATGGTCATTTTCTATAGAAATGGATGTAAAAACTCTGAACCTAGTTTAACATTTTATATAGAGAAGCAATAAAATAAGCATTGATTGTATGACTTTTAGTTTTTTAGGTCATCATTAAAGTATATATATTTCTTGAGATATATTGAATGATCTTGGAGAATTATACCCTAGATATCTCTCACATATTATTTTATATTTATGATCCTTATAATTCTTTTAAAACCTATTATTGTAATTTATTTAGAATCATCACAACATTTTAATAGATATTCTTAATGATGTATTGAAGAGTTTTGTCTCTTAATCATCAATGGTATTGGGTTGAATCCCTCCTGATTCACCCTCTACTATAACCTAAGTCATAGGATGTTACACTATGGAATCCTCCTTTTTAATTACTAGATCTTCATCTCTAAAAGATAAAACCTCTTTGGTGGAAAAATAAGGATCTTCCTAGGATATAGAGATTTCCTCTCTTGCTGTTGAGGTTTCACCTCTACATCAAATGGAGTTGTGACATCCTAACACCCTACTTACTCTTAATCCTCTCTAATTTATGCATAATGTACTGTAGTCCAAAATAAATATTGTGTTAATATCCCACTTAGAAACATAATAAGGTCATAAATGGATATGGGGATCCAGTTTACCAAAGAGGGGTTCATTATCCAATGGAATCTTTATCGCTGCCTCGATATCAAGGATTGACTCATAAGGTACTCTTTTGGAGAAGAGAGACTCTAAAATTAAGGTGATGTAATATCAATATTTTGATAATAAACTTATATTAAAGCTCTAATCTAACCTATTTTACAAGTATGAATATATGTTCCAGTATGTTCTTACTTCATTAATGATTGATCTGGGATGATGGGTTATTTGGCCTCATATCTAAGTAAAATGGTACCAAAACATGGAAGGAATAAATTGGATCTCATACCTCTACCTCCAATATAATTTTTTTACTCGGTGATGGCTTCTCCTCTATTGGATTCATTGACCATACTACAGTGCCTATTGGATTTCCACTATTGGTATATTAAGGTGACTTTGTAGTTTTTTGTGGTATATGTACCCTTTATAAGAGGAAAACATTTAGGTATATCATAGGAAGATTATTATTAAATAAAATAATCATAGAAAATCATAACTATATATTTTTTGGTCGATAAGATATTTCCACTATTCATCAAAAAATTATTTGATCACCCTTTAAATGTTTCCATTATATATTATTTTCTACAGAAAACTTGCAACTAAGACTCTAACATTAATATAATTAATTATCATATCTACCTCCCTTGTGTATAGACTAACCTTTGATTGACTATTTTCAAGGTTGATGTTATAATTTTCCTTTAATTCTCTATTTCCAGGATCTGTATGCCACCTTGAAGTGCATCCCATAAAGTCTTTAGCTTTATCAATAGTTGTTCAGATAATCCTAAAATGTAAATATTAAATATATAAATATTATACAGATAACATTAGAGGCTCTTCCTATGGTCTAAAATATGTTTTGGGATCATTCAAATTCAATTTTATCCCTAGCCTCCTACATTCTGTTGGGTCATGATGACTCTATTTTATTAATATGTTTTTAGAAATAATTTTATTTCTTTATTTTTTATTATTTCCTAAATTTATTTTTCTTATTATTATTTTTATGGAGGGAAATGGTGTTATTTTGGAATTTTAAGTAGTTTGATTCATTTTCGGTGATTTAGGGGGGAGATAGAAGCAAAGGGGGAAATCAAATGTATGGACTAGTCTATATATAAGGGTCCCTTCTTCAATATGTAAGAGTTTAACTAAGTGGTGGAGTGTAAAATTGGAAAAAAACCATACAGTGACTTGATACATAATATTCTCTAAGAAACATGTTTAATGGTAAAAGAAATAATTGAAATTTGGAAAATTGTTATGGAGTCTACACATCATACAATATATAAGATTAAATCATGTTCTGGCATGAGGCTTCATTCCATGAGAAGCGTTTCATTTAAATATTTTGAAAATTCCAAAGTGGGGTTCCCTATAAGATGTAAGGTTTTCTTGGATCTATAATGTTGATACATATGATTCTTCCCAATGTGTTTCTTGAAACATAAGTGTATTTTACTTTCTGAAAATACAAAGAAGATAAGACAACCACACCACCTTCCATGTCACACCATGGAAGGTTCAAGGCTCTTAGATAAATAATAAATTAAATGGTAATGAAATTTTTTTTCTAAATCTCCCCTAAGGAGCATAAGGATTTATACATTTTTATTATAGGATAACCTAGAATATATTCTCACATCTCAACCTTATTCATTGCATAGTGAGTTTTTTCATCCAAGGGAAGTTTTAAAAGTTGAAAGAAACCATTTTCACCATGATTCATGAAGACCAAGCTATAATAGAGAAAAAGAGGTGTATATGGTTCCAATGTTAATATTCATGAGGAAATGTCAAAATATGGAAAGGGTTTTATTTTCATAAATAATATTCTTATGTCATGTTGTAATATTATTGTCTTCATGGTAAAATTTGTTTATAATATGATAAGATATTTTATGATGTGGATAGAAAGATACATGTTATGTGAAAGATATGGAGATATCTTCTATTGTGTGGTTATTGGGGATTCTCTTTAATCAAGAAAAATAGTTGAAGAAATAATGTTCTATTGTGTCTTGGAAAATATGTTCCTTAAATTGATTACATGTAAGAGTTTTGAGGTGTGAATTGTGATTTAGGAGATACTATTGGAAAGATAAATATGATTTTAGTATGGTGTTTATACTCTCATTTTGGTTATAAGATGAAAAAGAAAGTGTTTCATTATAACGTGTGCCCTTATGCTATGAGGTTTTCGACTATAGAAAATTAAATTTCATGAGATCCTATATTCATGGAAGGTATAAGAAGATATTGTTTTAGAATAATATTAGTGGAATTTGGGGGATATTTTTATATTTTTCATAGAGATAGAGAGAGTATTGTTCGGAGTTGGATCAATCACTAGATATCGACCACCAAGGATCAACTTAGGGGAGGTTGTTGTAGCTTGGTTTATCTTTCTTTCATTTTTTATAGGTTTTTATTGTGTAATAATGGGAATCATAATTTAGATGATTCTTATTTTGGTTAACTTTTTAAATATGACTTGATTCTTTCTTATATTTTTTATTTTGTCTTTTATGGTGTACAAATTATTCATTTTTTGAATATAAATCAACGATGGGTGGCTAAACCAATAGGGGGAGTGGGATTGAGGGAATAGTAGGTGTGTGTAATGTTTTGGTTATTTTTTATGTATGGTATAGTCTTATTCATTTTTTTCATATTATGGAATATCTATCATTATATTCATTATTGAATAGTTGACCAACTGTGCTTAGTAATAAAATAACCCTATCATGTTATAGGTGATAAATTTATTAAAAGTGAGTTAGATTATTCTTTTTATTTTTTTATTGGATCTTAATTAATATTCTCTATTTTGATTCTTTTGATCATGAGGGGTCAATATACCAAATTATTATTGGTATAAATCAACCAAATGGATATTAATTACCATTATAATCACACAAATATTGAGTTTGATTGTTTTTTGTGTGTATGTTAGTTTTCTTTTTTGTAAGGTAACCCATCATCAAACATTGATTCCCATATCTTCATATTTTCTCTATCCTTGAGTCACTAACTTTATAGTTTAGTATAGATTTCATAGTTTTTACATGAATTTGAATATTTAATAAAATTTTTTGAGTTTTCATTAGAGTTCCCAGTTCCTTATGGTATTAACCTCGTTATTTCACTATATTACAGATTAGTAGTTCGTGTTAGATTGAACATTATAATTTCAAAAAAAATTACACCACTTGGAAATAATTGTTACATTCGGGGGGTCAAGTTTTTGTCATTATTTTTAGGGAACAATAGAAACTATTAAGAAACTGAATACTAATTGATTATATCAAATAATTTTATTTACCCATTTCTGTATTCTAATTTTATCATAGGTTTTGTTTTTTATTTTTTACATATTTTTATTTTTCATTGTGGTGTGTGAATTATGGATTAAATGATGAATGAGTATTATGGTACACCATTAGAGTATGTATTCTTTCAAGAGGAATCTACATCATGGATGATTAAAAATTATTAATGGTGGAAACAATAAGGAGAAGTATGGAATGATTCGTACTCACATGGATATAATTAATACTAGAATTAAAAATAGAGTTATACCTAAAATCAAAACTCTAATGGAGATCTCAAATTTTTGAACTTCTAAGATTTCCATGGGAAGAGATACTATATTAAGTGGATTATATATTTCATTTACCTTTTTATTATAATTCATATAAAGGGATTATGGAGACACTCTTTATGTACACTAAAACTAATGAAGTGAAGATTTAATAATAATAGGCACAACTCAAAGATAAATAGGATATATCCTGCAAAATTACAGAAACTAATAAGACTTTAGATTCCCTATTGAATAATTTATTTTTACATTATTATGAAAGGAATGAAAAGGTGGTAATGGAATAGAATATTGGAGATGTATAATTTATTTAATTAAAGGAGGAGGAAAATGAAAAAATTGTTATGGAATTTACTAATATTCATAATGAATAAAAAATTCCAACTCAAGAATAATTTAAAGCGAACACTACTAAAATTTATAGATACATCTTGATTTTGAAAAGGTAAAAAATAAATAAGTAGTGGAGGATGAGAACTATCTTATTTTTTGATATTTTTATTTTTCATTATTTAAAACATTAAAAATAATTTATTTCATCATAAGAAAGTATCAAGTTTCTAGAATGGAGGAAAAGTATAACACTCACTCAAGATAAGAAAAATTAAAAATCAGTTTTAAATATAAACTAAGTAAATTATTTTCTATATCTAATAACTTGAAACAACAAGATAAGTTCTAGATGAAAACCCTTAAAAAAATAACTTCTAGTAGGCAACATTATTTTTATTTCTTACTTAAGAAGTATTTATATAAAATATAATAGGAATTATCTCTTGGAAATATTAAAACCACTTATCTTTTTTGGATTTAATGGAATGGACATTGAACTTGTTTATTTTTATTTTTTATGTTCAATGAAAGGGGAATTGAATAAAAAAGAAAATGAGAAAAAACTGAAACATCAACACATGTAAGAATTTCAATTCAATCAATTAATTCTAGAGATGATGGAAATAGGGATGCTTTAAATACCAAATAATTTCAAATTCTTTCACTATTTGGAGTTATTATTATTTTCACATAAATTCCTAATAGCATGTACCACTCTCATTGTGGTTAAACTTTGGGGATAATGTTTTCTTTATGTGTGGGGAATGGATCCTTGGGATCAACTTTTTGATATTTCTCCCCTTGATAAATCTAGGTGATGTCATTAATTAAAATAAATTTTGTTCGATATTGAAAACTTTTTATTAATAATTATAATAAATAATAAATACATATATATAAATTACTGAATATTTCATGCACAATCTAGTTTTGAATATATTTTTAAAATGGTTATTGAGATTATTATAATTCTTAATTCAAATTCTAAAAAAATTATTTAGTATAATTATCAATAATTTCCATGTCATTACATTAGTTACTTTTATATTTTTTATTTTTGTTCCAAAGAGGTAATCTATGACTTTTTGAAATATTCTTTCTTATACCCTCTTTCTTGAGAGATTATTAGGATATACAAGACTACTTGAAATTTCTTGTTGATAATATCAAATCATGAGGATTTTAACCCATAATAAAATGAATAAGATCATCAATTGATATATTTTTATTCCATTTGATCTTAATACCTACCCTCTATTTAATCATTTAACAAGAAAATAGACTATGGATTTACTTTTAGAAATCATCATTATAACCATATTTTTCCTTCCTATGATATTTATTTTATATAAATGCATGATTTTTATAGAGATTAAAAATAACTTTTGGTATTTGTATTGTGTTACTAGAATTATTATACCAGAATAAATAAATGGGGTTTTCAATATTTAATATTTGGGAAGAATTTTAACATTAATTTGGGTGATTGAAATTACATTGAATCTTATACATTTTTGAAAAAAAAATGAAAAGGTGAGAAAATGGGATACCTTGGATTGACCCTTGGTTATCCACCTCCCCCCTTATTATAGTAATTATGAAAAATATAATTGGTATGAGATTGATAGTGTGGATAGAGGTTCTGGTATGGTTGGACATTCAAGGTTAAATGATTTGTTCTTATACACATTACATTCAACAAAATAAGGGAGAGGAAAATTAAAAAGGAAAAATTTCAGAGATAAAAAAGAGAAAAATTCAGCATGGTTTTAAAAATTCTAATTGTGATCTAATGATAAATAAAAGGTTAAATAAATCATAACGTAGTATATTTTAATGTATAATAAGGATATACAATCATGTATTTTGATTAATTTAATATTAAGTATTTTACATTAATAAATTTTACTCCTTTATCCTTGAAGTGAATTTTGTACATCAATACCCACCAACATTTATCCCCATAGTTATTCAAACCTAAAGGAAGTTTCTCATAATTTTAGTTGGTTTAATTTATATGTGGTTATTTATAAGTCACAAATGTAAATGGATAGGTCTTATTTACTTAAAATTATATACAACTCCAATTACATGATATTGATCGATGAGTTAATTTATTTCTAGGAATGATGCATCATAAATGGAATGGGTATTAGTGAAAATTCTAATAATTTGAGTGGAATAAAATAAGTGTATTGGTTTAAAATTATATATTAGGAATGATTGGAACACTTTTAACTTGATGGGTCATGTACGTTTTGAAATCTCAATTATGACTATATACTTTTGAGTATGTTAAATTGAATGTTATTATTAAATAATGAATCATTTTTATTTGATATTGTGGTTTTTATTAGGGAAATTTTTTTGAAGTGTTAGAAATTTTGATGACTCTAATTTAAAGATATATTTTTAGTAGTAATTTTATATTTTTTTATTTATTATTCTTGCCTAATTTTATTGTCTTTTTCTTTTATGGTTAGAAAGGTAGTTATATGGAATTTTAAGGATTCTAATTCATTCTTGGTGATTTTGTACAAAAATAGAAGTAAAGGGTGAAGCCTTACATTTAGATTAGTCCATATATGAGGGTACCTCTCTTAATACGTAAGAATTTTTCTAAGTGGTGGAGTGAAAAAATAGAAAAGTTCCTTATATGGATTTAATATGTAATATTCTACAAGACATATTTTTAAGGGTACTTTATTTTGATGAAAATTTTCAAAGTGTCAGGGATTCCACAGAGTCCATACATAATATTAAATCACCCCATGACATAAATATTTTCACTATGGAATATTTTTTGTAAAAATATTTATAAAATTCTAGATCGATGTTCCCTAAAATATATAAGTTTTTTTAGAGCTACATTATTGATTCATAAGAGTCTTCCCATGGAACTACTCAATATGTATGGGTATTAAACTTTATAAAAATCTAGAGAAGACCAGGATATTCCACAACCTACCATTCCATGTCTTTGAATTTCCAGGGATCCTTGATATATAATAAATTACCTGGTGATATGTGAGGTTTTCTGGATCTCCCCTGAGGAATATAAGGTTTTGTAATTTATTTTTGGGAAGAGAACCTAGAAGATCTTCTCACACTGCAACCTACATTTTTATACATTGAGTGAATACTTTTATGGTAATTTTCTAAATATAAATGAAACCCTTTGACCTTTTATGCATGAAGATCATTCTATGATAGAGAATATGTGATTAATATGGCACTAAGAATAAAATTTAGGGGGACATGTCATGTCACAGCTAGGTTTTTTTGAGTGTATAAATTGATTAAATCATTGATTAATTTGACGGTCTTTATTGGATAAGTAGTTTACATTGTGATGGGAGTTATTGAATCATGTATGGAAAGATAAAATTTTATTAGGGATAAGGATATAGTAGTTACGGTTTGGTAACTGGTGTTTCACCATTATCATGAAAATTTAGTGAAGAATGAATGTTTTGTTGTGTCATATGAAATATGTTCATGTCAAGGATAAAATGGGTGAAAATTATATATTCCAAAGGATGAAAGACATAAATGGTATGTATTATGATCTATGGGAGATTATCAATGATATTATATGGTCAGTGGGATGCCTGTTATGTTCTCACCATGTTTGGACTATGAAGAAGGCACTGTCGCGCCATGAATTTTACCCTTGCTCTATTATTTATGTGACTATAGTAGATTAAAATTCATGAGATACTATATTCATAGAAGTTATAAGGATATATTATTTGAGGAAAATATAAATGATATTTAGGGGATATTTTTAAGGTATTTGTTAAAGGGGTAAAGTATTTCTTAGAGGGGCAATGGACCACCAGGGATCAGCTTGGGGTAGATTTTTTGTATTTGGTGTTTTCTTTATTTTTTTTCTAATGTTTTAATTATGTAATATTGGTATTCATGATTTTTAAATTTCTAATTTCAAGTAATTTTTCTATTTTTACTTGATTCTTTCTTATCTTTCCTATTATCTCTTCTATGGTGAATATTTTATTCATGTTAAAGATAAATCCGTGAAGAGTGGTTGAACCCATAGGGTAGAGTTGGTTGATAGAAGATGATTTTTATATCATTTTCTAATTCTTCTTCACTCGTGGGATGGTTTTCTTCATTATTATCATTTTTTGACCTAATTTATTCATCATATTCGTTATTGAATCATTGACCAGAAATATTTAGTAATGAACGATTCCCAATAAGGTAGATTTGATTAATTCATTAAAAGTTAATAGGTTTTTTTTGGTTGGTTATTAATACACTTTAACTATTATGATTATGTTGATCATAAGGAGTGGAAATAATGTACTATTATTGGTAAAAAAATGGATATAAATTAAATTTATAATCATAAAACTATTGAGATTAATTATTTTGTGAGTGAAATTGAGTTATATTAATTTAATAAAACCCATTATTGGAAATTAATTCCCATCACTTCATCTTTTATCTATCCTTAAGTCACTAAATATTGGTTTATTTTAGATTTAATTGTTTTGAAATAACTATGAAGATTTGACAATTGGTTTTGAGTTATCAATAGGTTTCTTAGTTCCTTATGTGATTAACCTCGTGATTTTACTATATTACTCCCTAGTAGTTAGTGTTGGTTTAAGAATAACAATTTCTAAAAAAATTCCACAACTTTAAGTAATGATTCCTTGTGTGCAGTTGAGGCATCACCTCACTGCCTACGACTTGATCACCACACCTAAGGATCACACTACACCAATTATTCAATGGTGAGTTGTTGGGAGACCTACATAAACATTTTCCCTAGATTATTTTACTCTTTACAAACATTTACATACTTTTTAATCATCCTATTTCCATATTTACCTTTATTTATATCCAGGTATTCACTCATTTTAGGGAATTCTTAGACTAGAATTTCATAGAGATATGAATATATCCTAGCATGTGGATTCCTTAATACTATTCCAATGCTTAGACTTAAGGTGGGAAATATGATTTCAGTATGGGTGGTCTCTTGAAACATTATCAAAAATAATTTTAGTGCCACCATATGGTGTTGTTTTGTACTTAAATATGTGGAAAGTGATAACACTTTCTTCTATAGAAATAATAATTAGCATTAAAACCTAGATGATGTATAAGAATTTAAAATGATTATATAACCTAATCATTCCAACAAGATGTTATCTCTTAAATATAGTATGTATGACCATTTATTATACCCAGAACGGTTATCATCTACAAGTTTACATATCAGAAATTCTCTATAAAGATAGAAATTGAACATTAAATGCATTGTCATATATTTAATAGCCCTTCATTCTTTCATTATAAATGGAATAATGGTTTACACCACATATATTAATTTCCTAAATCTACATTTCATAGTCCCAAAAGGGTTATGGAATTCATTAGTCTTAAAATGTGTTCTTACCTACCCTAATAGAACCTAAAATAGCCTTTAAATATATAATGTGGATTTTTCTTTATATATGTGCAATGTGTACTGATGGATCTAGGATACCACCAATATGGATAAGCCAAAAAAAACTATCTCTCTACTAACCTATAGGTTATCACAAATGTGTTTGGACTCACTCACATGTGAAATTAATATAACATAAGTATATACTCATTAATCCATATCATAAAGAATCTAGTTAGGAATTTTTACGGATCTATGTACTGCTAAACTCTTTAGGCCCACTACTTATATTGACATCACTCCAACTCTGACCAGTGGGTGCTTGGAGTTCCCCTATTATGCATTGTGGAGAATATTTTTTAGAATTGATAAGTGTGTCCCTTTATATGTTTAACAACTAAAATATTTATATAGGTATGAAAGCTAATATATGTCCATGGGAGGGGATCTTTCCCTATAGCCTTTATGGTTTACCTTGATAGTGTGTGGTATAATAGAAGGTGTAATATTTTGTTTCCCTAGATATCCTTCATGGGAAGAAACTAATCATACATCACTCTAAGTATTGGTGATCATGATATTTTGTACACATCTCATAGAGTTATCCCCACCTCTCTATATGATTAATTAAAGGTGTTGGTCATGGGATACTAGTGTCTTAGATTCTCATGGATAAAATGTTTATTATAATATATATATGACTAAGACACCTAGAATATAGAAACCTTACTTTTCCTTAAATTACTATTACATAATTTTAAAGAAAATCAATATAAAATCATTACATAATTAGTATCCAATGGTTTAGTGTCTTGGGAAAATTAGGAACATACATAACATTAACAAAATAAAACATATACATTTACTTAATTTCTACTTCTCTAGATTCTTATTGGCCCTAGAATTATCCTTAGTACATGTAATCACCTGAGGATATACATCAAAAATGGGTGAGCTAAAATCCTAGTAAGAGGATAGATAAGAACATGAAACAATATAACATGGGGTAAGTATTAACATAACATCATCATCATAACATAAGCATGGGATCATAATCATGAGAGTAATTCATTAAGATAAGGCCTGGAATTTGGAAATGCATAAACATAAAACATCATGTCCTAGTGGTCAACTACCACACATAGTTGTGAAAAAATATATAATCATGTTCATGCATATTTCACTTTTCTCATGAGATAAATCATATTACCCAATTCATTGAAGTGCTATATAATTCTGGGTGCATCATTCACATCATAACATTTACATTATCATTCATACCATATAGAATATGTATCAATATTGGAAATAAAATAACCCATGTAAAGTAATGGGTTTCATATCATAAGAAAACATTCATAATATTTGCCTTCTGAAATGAAATTGGGAATAACATCATTGAGTCATCAACCTTGAGTGAATAAGAACAATCTTGAGAAGGAAAAGGTGTATTTTTTAAATGAATAGTTATTTGGGAAAAAAAATTCATCATAAATTCAAGTATAAAACACTTATATCCAAAAATGGAAAGATAATGATGAATAAATGATATTTAAGGAATATCCATACTAAAATGGGGTGAAATAAGGAAAACCCAAACAAAGAGAGTTGGGTTTGATAATTCCCCTTACCTTGTGTCTGAACGCTTTCTTCACTATCATGTACTTTATAATTACATTATATTCATTAATTAAAAATTAAATAAAATTTTATACATGAATATGATTAATTATTATTTTATTAAGTTCATTTATGGTCCTTTTGATGAGTTATAGAGTATAATTTAATTGTTTGGGAGAATTTGTTTTCTTAGTTTTCACGATTGGTTCACTTGTATTCATGAAGGGAAATTCGTGTAAAATGAGGTTAAATATACATATTTGTTATTATATGTTATTAATGATATTAGATAATTTTAAATGATATTATAAGTAATTTTTTTGTATACCATGAGGATGAATCATTATCAAAAAGTTAATGATGATCATTTTAGGTTAATTTCGACGGTGTTTCGATCACGATGAACTCGTTCTCTTTTATCATTTAGTATTATGTATAAATGTTAGTTTTATAACATAAATAGGGTTGTATAATACACATTAAAATTAATTTTAAACCATTTAATGGGTTTATTAACATACTTTAATGCATTTAAGGAAAAATAAAGAGCATCGCCCACGATGTTGGTAAATTGACACATCATGGGTGATGATTTCATTTTTATAAAAAAAAGTGAGGTGGAGGAGCTTAATGATGTATATTATATTAAAATTATATAACTAAATTAAATTTAAGTTACTATAGTTATTATGTCATTTGGAGTAAGTGAGGTGAGTATATAATAAGAAAATAAATGAAATTAGAATGAAATTAAAAGAAACAGAGAGAGGATTTACCTCCTAAATTCTTCTATTGAGGTCCTCCTCAAGGACCCTAGGCTTGGTATTTTGATGATAAAAAGAGATAATGGATGTGGGGTAGGATATAGGTAGGATATTTGGGCATAATTTGGTCAATTTGCAAAGCATTATAGGTGTGAGGAGAAGAGGGTGTGAGGGTGGTATTTATAGTGCAGGAGAGGGGTGTTTTCTTATTATTTAATTAATTATTTTATTATTATTTTCAAGACAAGAAATAGCAATAATTCTTGAGACTAAATATATTAATTATATCATATGATTGTGAGATAATTGTATTACATTAGTACTACATCACCTATGACTCTATAATTCAAGTATTTAGCATTTATCTTAAATTATCGTATTTTACAATTCACAAAAAAATCAAGTAATTCAGAAAAATACCAAAAATTAACCCTAATTATTTTTGAATATATATAATTAAAAAATTATATCCATTTTTTGAAAATAATTTTTTAAATATGGGTAATTTAATTTTTAATTAAAATCATCATTTACTTGGAAAATAAATATTTTAAAATTAAAACTAATTTTATAAAACTTTGAAAAATCACTAAAGGTCTCATAAAATTAACTTAAAATAATAATAAATAAAAATATTAATTTATGAATACATTTTGTGAAAACAATTTTTCTTTTAAATTATTAAATTAATCATTAAATTGTAATTAAATGTTTATGACTTATAAAAATAACAACACTTAATTAATAATTTTTACAACATTTATTTACTTAGACTATGATATAATTATACCTTAGTTTTATTTATAAGATGCCTCAATTTTATTTATACTTTTATGTATGTGGTTACTATTCATTTGACCAATTTAATGTTCATAAGGGTCATGTTACAATGCGTAAGGTCAAGTTATTATTTCATCGGTATTGGTCTCTTAACATCTAGAAATACTTCTTAATTGATAAATTATTCATTTATAAAAAATTTATTATGTTCTCTAAGGGATTTTATGTGATTTCTACTATGTGACGTTACTATAAGATAGAGTAAATTCCTTTGATAAAAGTTTGGGTCGTTACATTCTTCCCCCTTTTGAAATTTTTCCCTCAAAATTTCTTTTTACATAAATAGTTGAGGGTACTCCTCCTTAATCACCTCCTCTAATTCCCAATTTTATTCTTCATTATTGTGGTTCCTACACAACACTTTGAAAAGGTAGGTAGTCTTGTTGTGTAGAACCTTATCTCTCCGATCAAGAATTTTCACTGGCTTCTCCTTATAAGAGAGATCATCTTCCAAGTGTATCACCTTTGAGTTCAATACATGCGAGGGATTTAGTATGTACTTCCTCTGGGGTGATACATTTAATACATCAGGAACATGGGCCATATTTGGTATAAGTGCAAGCTAATAAGCTATGGATACTATGTGATCAAGGATCTCAAAGGTTCCAATGTACCTTGGGCTTATATTCCCTTTCTTTCCAATCTGCATGACCCTCTTCCATGGTGATATTCAAAGGAAGAATTTATTTCCAAAGTCAAACTCCAAGTCCCTTTTATGGGGTTCAACAAAGATCTTTTTTTGACTCTGAGAATCTTTGATATGTAGCTATATGGATTGAACATTCTCTGTCATCTCTTTCACAATATCAGGTCCAAGCTACTTTATTTCTCCAACTTTATCCCAACATGTTGGAATTCTACATCTCTTTCCATATAGAGCTTCATATGGAGCCATTTGGATACTCGACTGAAAGCTATTATTGTATGAAAACTCAACCGATGGGAGATACCGATCCCATCCACCTTTTAATTGTAAAGAGTGTGATTTTAGTATATCATTGAGCATTTGAATAGTCCTTTCAGATTAGCCATTAGTTTGGGGGTGATAGGTCATGCTAAAATTTAATTTAGTACTCAAAGCATGTTGAAGACCCATCCAAAATTTAGATGTGAACCTGGGATCACGATCAGATACAATTGAGAGTGGATCTCTATACAGCCTCACCACTTCCTTCACATATATCTTTTCAAGTTGTTCAATCTAGAGATCTTATTTAATAGTGATAAATTGGGTAGTCTTGGTGATTCAGTCCACCACAACTCATATCCCATTATTTTCTTTGGATGTCATTAGGATAACTATGTCAAATTCCATAGTGACATTATGCCATTTTTACATGGGTATAGGCAATGGTTGCATCATACCTTTTAACTTAGGTCTCTTAGATTTAACTTTCAAACATATTAATCATCTTGAGATATACTCGGTAATATCTTTCTTCATGTTGTCCCACCATAATTGTTCTCGAAGATCACGATACATCTTGGTACTCCCGAGATGGGTAGAGAAAGTTGAGATATGTGCATTGTCCAATAAATCCTTATTTATCCTAGGTGATGAAGGCACCTAAGTCCTCATTCCAAACCTAATCACACCATCATCATTGATAAGGATCACTTTCATCTTAAATTCCTTTACTATATTCACATTCTTTTGTAACTCTAGATCATCCCTTCGTGCCTCATTTATCTTCTCTTGGATAGATGGTTGGGAAATAATTTGGGTAAGGTATGATTTATTCCCTACCGTTATGATTTCTAAATCCATCCTTTGCATATCCATGAGATAAGGTCTTTCTCAATTTGAAACCTGGATAGAGTAACGGTTTCTTTTTTGATAAGAGCATCAGCTAGCTTTTTTGCCTTTCCAGGATGATAGAGAATAGAGAAATCATAGTCTTTGATTATCTCTAACCATTTACTTTGATTAATGTTGAGGTCCTTTTGTGTGAATATACACTTTAGGCTATTATGATCAGTATATATGTCACACTTCTCACCATAGAGTGAGTGCCTTCATATTTTCAGGGAAAAATCATAGGTGATTTCTCTAAATCATGTGTCAGGTAGTTCTTCTCATAGATCTTCAACTTTCGTGAGTAATATGATATCATATTATCATTTTTCATGAGTACACAACCCAATACTTTCTTGGAAGTATCATTGTATCTCATAAAACTTTATTCACTTTTTAGTAATGTGAGTATAGGTGCAGTGATCAGCCTCTTCTTTAGCTCCTTGAAGATTTCTTCACATTCTTCCATCTAAAGATACTTTACCCCTTTACTTGTTAACTTAGTTAGAAGGCTTGATAATCATGATAAATGTATCACAAACCATCAATAATACCTTGATAATCTAAGAAAATTATGGATTTCCACAACACTAGAGGGTCTTTTCCATTTCTTAATTGCCTTTATTTTTTAAGGATCCACAGAAATTCTGTAAATTGTGATCACATGCCCCAAGAATGTGACTTTCTATATCCAAAAGTCACACTTTCTAAACTTTACGTACAACTTATTTGTCCTTTCTATCTCCAACACAAGCCTTGGGTGTTCTTCATTTTACCCATTTCTCTTGAAGTAGATGATAATATCATCGATAAACAATACCAAAAATTTGTCGAGGTAATGTCGAATGAGTCTATTCATCAAATCAATTAAGATATCAGGGGAATTAGTAAGTTTTAATGTCATCTCCATAAAATCATAGTGCACATACCTTGTACGGAAGGTAGTATTCTAGATATCTTCCTTCTTCACCTTTAGCTGATGATATCTAGAATGAATATCCACCTTTGAGAAGTACTGATCTCCATGAAACTGGTCAAACAAGTCATCAATCTTTGGAATATGATACTTTTTCTTTATGGTGATGTTATTGAGTTCTTGATAATCAATACATATCCACATTAATTCATTATTCTTCTTGACAAAGAGAACTGACACCCCCCAAGGTGATGCACTAGGGCATATGAAACCTTTGTCCAAATTTTATTGCAACTGCTTATTTAACTCATCATGTTCTATAGGATCCATCCTATATGGACACTTTGAGATAGGAGTAGCTCTATGAATGAGTAATATTGAAAACTCTACCTCATAGTCCAGGGTTAGTCCATGTAGCTCTTCTGGAAATAAATAACTATATTCCCTCATGATGGAAATTTCCCCTATATTGATAAATTCCTTTGAATCAATCATTTGGGTGAGGTATGCATATTCACAAGGAATCAACACCCACACCATTGAAGGGTTTTCTAAGGAGATTTTTTATCTTCCTTTCATTTATAGAGAAGTATGGAATGGTTCAGAATATGAAACAATATTTATTTCACCCAATAGGTTATATGTGATCTATATAATGAGAGTCAATTCATTCCCATTATAACATCAAATTCCACCAAGGGAAGTATTACGAGATTCATTAGAAGAATATTCCCACATACACCAACAAGAGAAGAGTCCAAAACTTGGGTTACAATGATTGCACTACTAGGTGTTTTTACAGATATATCTACTTCAAGGTTTTAGGGATTTGATTCAATATTTCTAGAAAATTTTCAAGATATAAATAAATACGTAGAACCATAATAAAATAAGAATTTTTCCATTCTTGAGTGAATAGGAATCGTACCTTGTATTAATTAATTTTCTTTCTCCACTTCCACAGTAGTGATGGCATAATCCTTCCCTTTCTCATTTGGATTTTCTGGGTGATGATTCTGATTACCCTTGCGAACTCAAGGTTTAGTAAAGTAGCTTGTATAGTTCCCTTACTCCCTAAAATTGTAAAATTGTACCATGGGTGGTGATCTCCTTTCCTCCACCACATTATCCCACTTTCTCATGTCTTTTTGACATTCCTGAGCGTGGTGGCATTCTCTCCCACACTTGAAGCATTTTATTTTCCCTTTGAGGTAGTTCTAATGATGAAACTTCCCAAATTTTTGACATGTGGTTGGTATATTTTTATTTCCACCTTTCTCATTAGATTCTCCATATTGAAAATACATATTTTATTTATTATCACCATATCAATGGGGCCATTCTCCAAAATTGATCTCCACATTGAGATCACATCATAAAACTTCTTCATAACTCTGAAAGTCTCTAATTGAAAGATTCTTTAGAAGGTGTGATTTTAAAACACTAATGAATCTATCAATTTTATTATCATTATTGATAACAAAACCCAAAGCATACCTTCCAACCCTTGTGACATTTTCATCATAATCCATGAAAAATTCAAATTCCATTTTCTTCAGCTCTATGAATTCTATCTCCATATTTGTATGAAGAGTTTAAGGGAAATAATTATTAAGAAACATTATCTTAAAGTATTTCCACTCCATCTATTCAATTTCATTATTCTTCTTGGTGTTCTTAATCAAATCCCACCATTGGTTGGCCTTTATATGTATATGATATACAATGAGAGTCTCATTCTCCATCTCAAAATAGTGAAGTATAGAAAATATATTCTCCATTGAGTTGACCCACTATTCTATGAAAAGTGGATTGAAAGATCTACTAAACTTCAGTGGCCATTTCCATTTAAAAACTATATTTCTAGTTCATCCCTCTTAGGTGAATGTGGATGTTCCACATTATTTAAGTTATTGTTCATAATCTGATATAGTTGGGTAAGTATCACCATGAAATTTTGAACTCCACCTCCCAAGGCATTGGGGATGTTTTTTGAGCAATCCCTGCATTGTCCCTCATATGGTTTGTTGGTTGGGTTTCTCTTGGTTCCCACCATTTTCTAAAATATAAAAGGTTAGAACAAAACATAATCCACAAATCATGAATAAATAATATATTCCTTTGTTCATTTAAGTCTAAATGCATATCTTGTGTTATCTATATGTTTATAATTTTATAAAACAAACCTTCTTTGGTGATTACTTATACATAGGCTCATACTAAATGATTTCACTAAGGTTATTTAATCCTAATCCCCAAAATAACTAAACCATCCTCTGATACAAACTATAGAAACCCTTTTCTTATTACATTACTATTACATCATTTTAAATAAAATCAACATAAAATAATTACACAACAAGGATCCAAAGGTTTAGTACCTTGGTAATATTAGGACCACACATAACATTTAAAAAATAAAACATAAACATTTATTTAATTTCTTCTTCTCTAGCTTATTATTTTCCCTTTAATTGTCGTTACTACATGTAATCCCCTAAGGATATGCATAAAAAGGAGTGAGATAAAAGCTTAGTAAGAGGATAGATAAGAACATGAAATAGTATAACATGGAATTATTATTAATATAGCATCATCATCATAACATAATCATGGGGTCATAATCAAGAGAGGATGTCATTAAGATAAGGATTGGAATGTGGAAATGCATAAAAATTAAACATCATGTATTAGTAGTCAACTACCAAACATAGTTTTGAACAAATATACCATCATTTTCACGAATATTTCACTTTTCTCATGAGATACATTACAATACCCAATGCATTGGAGTGCTATATAATTCTGGGTGCACCCGTCACATCATAACATTTACATTATCATACATGCCACGTAGAACATATATTAGTCTTGGACATAAAATAACTCGTGGAAAGGAATGGGTTTCATATAATAAGAATAAATTCATAAAAATTGGGTTCCCAAATGAAATAGGGAATAACATCCATGAATCATCAACCTTGAGTGAAGAAGAACAATCTTGAGACGTAAAATGTGTTCTTTTTGAAAGAAAAGTTCTTTCAGAAAACATTGTGTTTGTCATAAACTTAATTAAAAAACATTTATATCCAAAAAAATGGAAATATAATGATGAATAAATGATATTTAAGGAATATCCATACTGAAAATGGGGTGAAATAGGGAAACCCCAAAGAAATAGGGTTGGGTTCGAGAATTTCTCTTATATTATGTCTGAACGATTTATTCACTTTAATATCTTGTATAATCACATTAGATTCATTATTTAACAAATAAAAATCCTTTTAAACGTGAATATAATTCATTATTATTTTATTAAGTTCATTTATGGTCCTTTTGATGAGTTATAAAGTTTAATTTCATCATTAGGGAGTATTTGTCTTCTTAGTTTTCACGATTGGTTCACTAGTATTCATGAATGGAAGATCATGTATAATGAGTATAAATATCCATAACTAAAATTATATGTTATTAATGATATTAAATAATTTTAAATGATCTTATATATAATTTTTTAATATACCTTGAGGATGAATCATTACATAAAAGTTAATAATGATTGTTTTTTTGTTAATTTTGGCAGTTTTTTATCACAACGAACTCGTATTCTTTTATCATTTAGTATTATGTATAAATGTTAGTTATCTAACATAAATAGGGTTTTATCATACACATTAAAATATTTTTTAGTCCATTTAATGTTTTTATTAACATACTTGAAGGTGTTTAAGGAAGATGAAAGTGCATCACCCATGATGTTGGTAAATTGGCACATAATAGGTGACGATTTCATTTTTATAAAAAATGAGTTAGGGGGAGTTTAATGATGTATATTCCATTAAAATAATATAATTACATTATATTTATTTTATTTTATTTATCATTTCTATTGGGACCAAGTTGGATGGAGAAAATTTTTTGAAGAGTTTGCCTTTACAGAGTGTTGTATTTTGTTGTCAAAGAAGATAAATCAATTCACTTTGTAAAAGGACCAAAACCCAGATAATGCTTTGATAATTTGTATTTCACAAATATCATAAGTTTGGAGAACTTATTATTCAAGACTTATGAAGGAAAGGGGGAGAAATGATGATTCCAATCATATACAGTTTTGATTGGAAGGAATGATGCTACTGGAAGATAGGGAAGTTTCAGTACTTCCCATTGTAATTCTGACGATGCTAAATCTTGTCTATCAAAGGATATAAATCACGATAGTAGAGCTCATGATAAAATATGAATAATGGTTATGGGAAGCAGTGAAGATAGAAATGACAAAGAAATGGACAATCTGGAGGTGGCACAAAAGCACAGTTTAAGGTGGCGCCTTTTTCCAGTGTTTGCCAAATTTTAGGGCCTGCAAATCAGGAGATGAAGAAGTGCTTTTGGCAGAGGAAATAAAGTTACGCGCAAGTCAAGATTGGCACTCAAGTATTGGAGTACATGTATAAGTGGTGCGCAAGTTATATTTCAAATATCATTGCATCAAAATATGACAAATGAAATAAAGTGGCGCACAAGTTGAAGATTGGCGCGCAAGTCAAAAGTGGCGCGCAAGTATAAGTGGCGCACAAGTTTAGTGTGCAAGTATAAGTGGCGCGCAATTGTGGCATGCATGTATATGTGTTGTGAAAGTTTATGTTTTATTAAAGTCATATTCCAACATCATCATATCAAAATATGACAAAGGAAAGAAAGTGTCGCGCTAGTGATGGAAGGGCGCGCAAGTGATTGAGTGGCGCGCAAGTACTGGCGTGCAAGTCTATGTGGCATGAAAGTCAAAAAATGCCTATAAATAGACAACATTCCTCCTCATTTTTTAATTCCCAACACTTAAGAGAAAATTTGAGCTCTGAGGGAACAAGTAGTAGAGGGTTCTCTGATCACGTAATTTTTTCCATGCAAGTGTTGTCGCACAAGTGTTGTCGCGCAAGTTTTTCCAAGAAAGTTTTGCCACGCAAGTTTTGTCACATAAGTTGCCAGAGGCGTGTAAGAAGGGAGGCGCGCAAGTTGTAGGTGCGCAAGTATAGGTCACTCAAGGGGAAGTGGGCATGCAATCTTTTTTTCTCTAGGGGTTCTTGCCAGCTTCTGGATAGGAAAATGAATAATTTCTTTGAAAGATTTGATCTGTGTAAGCTCATTAAGAGGAATTGATCCATTGTATTACCCTATTTGTGATAAGAGAGAGAACACTCACTATTGTATTATTTTCAAAGTGCTACATGAGTGTAAGGGTATATCCTACTCATTGTATTCAATATTAAAGTATTATTTTTTAGTGGATTGTGCGGTACTGGATTGTTTCTGCACCATACCAAGGACGTATATACTCTTGTTGAGTAGTGAACCTTGTAAATCTTGTGTTCATGTGGTTGTGTGTGTTCGGCAGGGAAGAAACTCTTTAACAGGAGGCAAGGTTTGTTTCAAAAAGAGGAAACTTAAAAAGAAAAATATATCACTGATTCAACCCTCCCCCTCTTAGTGATACTTGGATCCTGAATGGGAACTTCAATTTCATTTGGATTAATGGATTTGGGGAGATAATAAGAAAATAAATTAAATTGAAAGGAAATTAAAATAAAAATAGAGAAGACTTACCTCTTGAGTTATCCTATTGAGATCCTCCTAAAGGGACCTATGAAAGGTATTTTGATGAGACCAAGAGCTCCTAGAAATGGGGGATGGGATAGGTAAGATTTTTGGGAAGGATTTGGACAATTCTAAAAGCTTGAGAGGTGTGAGGAGAAGAGGGTGTGAGGGTTGTATTTATAGTGTAGGAGATGAGTGTTTTCTTATTATTTAATTCATTATTTTGTCTTTTTTTTTAAGAAAACAAATAGTGTTGATTCTTGAGACTAAATACAGTAATTAGATCATGTGAGTTTGAGATAATGCGCTTACATCAGCACTACATCACCTATAACACCATAATTCAAGTAATTAACATTTATCATAAATTATCATATTTTACTATAATCCAACAGATCAAGTGATTCAGAAAAATACCAAAAATTTAACCAAACCATTTTTCATCATTTAGAATTTAAAATTTGACTCCATTTTATAAAAATAATTTTCTAAATATGAGTAATTTAATTTTAAATTAAAATCATCATTTACTCAGAAAATACAGATTTTAAACTTATAATTGATTTTGTAACTCTTTGAATAATTTCTTAAGATATCATAAAATTATCTTAAAATCATAATAAATAAAAATATTAATTTATGAATCAATTTTATGAAGAAAAAAATTCTTTTAAATTATTAAATTAAACATAAAATTGTAATTAAAAATTTATAACTTATAAAAATACCAACACATAATTAATAATTTTTAAAACATTTATTTACTTAGACTATGATATAATTATTCCATAATTGTATTTATAAGATAAAGAAGTTTTATTTATACTTTCATGGGTATTTTTAGTATTCATTCGGTCGGTTTTTTATTCATAAGGTTCATATTACTATTCCTAAGGTCAAGTTACTATTTCATTGGTATTGGGACCTTAACATATAGAATTACTTCTAATTTAATTAATTATTCATTTATAAATATTTTATTATGGTATCTAAGTGATTTTATGTGATTTATACTATGTGACATTACAATAAGAAGGTAGAAATTCCTTTGATAAAAGTTTGTGTCGTTACATAGAAAACTTCATATATTATTGCCTTCTTCAACCGATCATCAAATTCAATGCATGTTTATAGAACCTAGTATTCCCACATCTATTAAAGCTTGAATACTCCCCTAGGATGAAAATACTCTTCGTTATTCCATACTTCTAGTTTTTTGGTTACTTTATAGTGGTAAAAAGTTTCATAATAATGTGTATAAGGATCTATATTGTACCAAAAATTGTTCCGAGTTTCTTTTCAAGGCCAAAAATGTAGTATGGATCAACAGAAAAGACCCTAAAGTAGCCAATTATTGATGATATGTTTATCACTTCATGGTTATTAAGAGAGAAAACTGATAATTTTGTAGTTTATAATATGGTAAATTGATATCCACATTTTTCAACAGATCTTATCCATATAGGGGTAGGAATCCTGATGATTGGAAATTTGGATAATTTATTTTTTTAATTTTATAAAAGAGTTGATAAATATGGTTTTTACTATTAGATTTTTTCATTTTTAAGATCACTGATTAAAAGGGAAACACATATAGAGGTTTATATGTCGGGAATAGAATTCATGGATTGGGCCATCCCCTATAAGCAGTTTAAAAATTATTAGTTAAATTAGTGTTAACAAGATGAAAATGAATCTGAGAGCAAGTTCTTGAAATTGAATGAGTGACAATTTTACAAAGGCTAAATTTTCACATAGATAAACTCATGTCTAGTAGCATTCACCAAGGTTCTCTTTCCTAGTAGGGGACTCCCATGTTTTTATGCCTAATTATGCACATCCTAGTAGCTTATGCTCAGTAGCATGTGCTTAGTTTGCCAGTGTCTTCTCCCCCCTGTCCAGTTGCCCACACCAAGTGTTAAGTGATGAGGCACCCATATAAATTAGTACTAAGCACTAGAATTATGAGAAAATATAGAGATTTATCTAAAAGATTCTCTAAATATTTCGGTGCACATTGATGAGCCCATCCCCTCTTATTTATAAAGTATGGATAAAAATTCTTGTATCCCAAATTGAATCTCAATTCACTAGGTAGGGAATGAATCCACATCTAGAAGTAAAAACTTTCCAAGATTCCCACCTACACGCATCTACCTCTTCAACTAGGGTACACACTAATATCCAAGTTCATTCCCAAATCATATTTACCTTAGAATTTGATAATATTCTCTAATAAATTCCAATTATAATTGAGGTAATTTATTAGTATTTGATTTTTATTAAAGGAATCACTCTATAATGATTACATAATAATTTGAAAATTTTTATAAGTGTGAGTTATAAGTGGGAACTCCTCATACAAACCCTAATCACAAATTCCCACATCGTGTTCCCTAATTTCTAGTTCCCATGTCACATACCATTTTCTCCCCACACCCATATCACACTCCATTTTCTCATTACACATACGATGCATTCCCTCTTCAAAAGGATTTATTAATTGTTAGCGATCTCTTTTGTAATGAGCATTGATAAAAGGAAATTATCAAAATAAAATTATATTATTTCACTAGGTTCATGTGCCTAAGTCACATGCCTTGGGGACCTTCTCTCAGTCTATGTGTGTGAATTATATTACCTGGTCGCGCAACCTAGTCAAGTGATCTACCAACCATATTGAGGCCTCGCCAGAATTATTATATTGTGTGCCCTAGTCACCTATGTAAACCACCTTAGTGCCAAAACATTATACACTAATGTCCTCTATCTTTGTCTATAAAAAAACCACTTAGATACTATTTATATAACTTTTGAGAGAATACAAAGAGATACTTGAATATTTTATCACTCATTCCCTCTATTCCAATTTTGGGTGAATTGTTAATCTAAAAAGTTTAAAAAAATCCAATATTTTAGTTTAATTGAGTTAATTAGAGGCTTAATAAACAAAAACCTTCACAGAAAACCATTTAACACATAGTTATCCAAAAACAAGGGGAATAAAAACTCCTAATAAATATATTCTAAGGCACCACATGCCCACCACACCTTGGTATCATAGCACTTTGGTGAACACTTCTCTCAACCTTCTACTAGGGAGACCACTTCGCCCTAGATCAACACTAGGTTAACACTATACCCTATTCTTCTACATTGGAAACACTTCTCCCTAGTTCTCTACTAGGGTGACACTCCACCCTAGTCTCCAACTAGGGTGACCACTTCACACAAACTTTCACTAGGTTACCCTATTCACCCTAGTCCTAAGTAAGGGAGACATTTCTCCCTAGTCATCAACTAGAGTGAGAACTTAACCCCTATAATTCCACTAGAGAACCATATTTTCCCTATATATCCAGTAGGGAGACACTTAACCTAGGTATCCCTACTAAAGTTTCATTCACGTTTTTTTTATCTCATATGACAATCCTTTGAGAACCTAGTTCACATGGGCCACTAAAATGGGATAATAAATTTTCCCAAAATAATTTATAGAAAATTATGTGACTTGGATAATTCACTAATGGTGTAATTCTCTGAAAAATCCTATATATATATATGTATATATATTAATGGGCCTCCTCCTAAAGTATAATCCCCAATCATGTAACCATTTTTTATTTCATCACCATGATTCATCAATGAGACAGGGAAATAAGACATGTCAGTCATATTAAGTTTGGGTTCTTATCTATCCCCATGGGGACATATTCCTGATGCCTCCACTCATCTTTCCTTGTTTGTTTAATATAAAATGGGATTTGTACCTTAGTGATTCCAATCATTAATCCCTAACTCATCCTTATTGGTATATATTCCCCATATTTTCACTTATTCTTACATGTTCAATTACTAAAAAATGGGAAGTGTACCTCTGTGCCACCTATTTGTAATATCTAACTCATCCTTATATGGAAATATCCATCATGGGACCATCCATATATCCCTTTTCAATTTGAATCAAACAGAATGTGTACCTTTGGGTTTCTTATGCATAACCCATTGGTTAATGATTTGATAAAATTTGGCCTAGAATTTTTATATATATGAACTTACTCTATTTTGTTTCAGGTGTCAGCACATTCATATCTTTAAAAAATTACTAGGAAAGTTCAAAAGGATGATCAGGTTTTACAAGAAAATGTATAATCTATTAATAAGGGTAACTTTCTAGAGTTTAATATTGATGAAGATGGTGTTATCGGATTTTGAAAGAGATTATGTGTGCCTTGTGATTCTAAATCGAAGAGATAATTGTTGAGTGAATCTCATAGTTTCTTATTTTCCATTCATCTCAAAATTAATAAGATGTAAAAAATACCTTTACATGTATTATTGGTGCAATGTAATGAAAAGATATATTGTTAAATTTACCAAAAAAAAAATTAATTATAAATAGGTTAAAAAAGAGAGACAATTAATGAAGGGGGTTTTTTAGCCTTTTCTAATTCTAAAGTGGAAATGGAAAAATATTTCAATGGATTTCATGGTGGTATTTCCAAATACATATCGAGGTAATAATTAAATTTGGGTTATTGTTGATCAAATAAATAAATCTACACATTTCTTTCCCATTCGAGATATTATATATTTATATCATCTTCATCGATTATATCTTAAGGAGATAATCAAGTGACATTGAGTTACTCTCCCCATTATATATGGTCATGATTATAGGTTCAATTATAATTTTTATAAAGTCCTTTAGAAGTCTTTGGGTATTTACTTTACTTTAAGTATATATTTTCATCCTCAATATGATGGATAAATAGGGAGAATGATTCAAACCGTTGAATACATGCTTCATGCTTGATCAATGGATTAATAGGGAAGTTGGGATCAATATATTTCATTATTTTAGTTTTATTATAATAATAATTTTCGTTAAAGTATATATATGGACTATTTTGAGGAATTATATTGAAATCAGTGTCAGACTTTATCTTATTGGGATATAGTAAGCAAAAGAAAATTATTGGGACTAGAGTTAAAAGAATAAATTGTTGAAAAGGTAAAGATTATTAAATGGAATATGAGGATGTCTTGGTGAATTAATAAAATTTATGTGGGTAACCAGAGGAAATGTCTTTCATTTTAGATAGGTGATTATGTTTTTTTTAAGTATCTCCATGGAAAGGAGTTATCTGTTTTGGTAAAATAGGGATTCTAAGTCTAAATATCATTGGACAATATGAAAAACTAGATAAATTTGAATTATTTTTTTACTGATTTTACTTTACATTAATTTTATAATATATACATGATGAATTTTTTATGTTTTCATATTAATAACATATGTGTCGGGTGCATCTTAGGTTGTGAGCCCTAAATTAGTTCAGTTGGAATAAAATATGTCTTATGAGGAATAGCCTATTTATATTCTCTACCATAGAGGGTGGGTGTTATGGAATAATTTGATTACATAGGTTAAGGTTTTTTTTAAATCATATGTTGTAATAAGAAACTTGGAAATTAGAAAATTTTATGAAGGGAAAATATCCCAACTTATTTAAGTAATGGATAAAATTACGAGGACACAATTTCCAAAAGGGGGAGGAATGTAAAAAACCATGCAATGTTATGATAAATCATTTTAATATCCTATAAAATATCATTAATTATATTTTATATAGTAATATTCATTATAAAAATATTGTGTAAATTTTTGATAATTTTTTGAAATGTTTGATTTTTCAATGAATAGTGAAAAATAATGATTTTTATTAAAAAATTCCTTTCATTTCAAGAATTTAAAACGATAAATTTCATTTTTAAATCGCATAAAAGAAAAATTAGTTAATTTATATTATTAATAATTCAATTAATTTCATTGTGATCAATATTTTACTTGAATTTGGTATCAAAACATTTTTATACTTAAAAGATAATTTTTCTCGAAAAATAGATTTTTATTGCGTTTTGTGTGTTAAATTTTAAATTAAATTATATTAATTATATTAATTGAATTTTATAAATTATATTCTATATTTTTAATCATCATAATTGATATTAGGTAATAAGTTCAACTTAATTTTTTTGAATAATTAATAGAAAAATCAGTAAAAATCAGTTTCCAAAGTTAAGGTTAAAATAAGTTTATCGGGGGTTAAAGTAAAAGGGTAAGTGTCAAAATGACCTAAAAACGTTTATAAATTATATTTTAAGACTGTATTTATACCCTATATAATCTAATATTCATAAATAGTCCATTTTTTAACCATTTTTCTTAAGTAATACATTATCATTTTTTTAATCATTTTAAAAATTCCAATTGTGTCTTTTCCCCCACTTATAAAAGGAAACACCCTCTATTATCCTATGCACTTGAAACATAAAATACATTTTTTTGAAAAATATCCACCAAAATAACTTCATAAAATCATTTTACATAAACTATATTCCTTGTTTTGATCAAAAAGTCATCCTAAGAAGGCTTTAGGTATAAACCTAAAGAGGTTTCCTGAAGAAGAGGTATATTTCTTAATTGGGTTTTTTCATTTTATTTATTATTCTACCTGATTAAAATATTCTTAAAATTTGATTAAATAATTACACTAGTATATTCCATATACATATATGTTTTTATTTTGATTTCATAATCTATATTCATCTCCTCTTCCATCAAATGGGAAACGAAACCATCATTCGTGTGTACGACGGACTACCGCCTCACGAACCAATATAATTTTGTTTCCATCACTACCTTTCATTAATGGTTATAATGATGGATTTAATGTATATTTATTATATTAATTAAAGAAATAAAATTCAATAAATATAATATATCATTTTTTATACCTTTCCATCCATTGAAAAATGATAATGTTGTGTGTGCATGCATGTGGATTACCACCACCACAAAGCGATGTGGTTCTTTTTTCATAACCAAATCACATGGATTCTATGTATAATTTTATTTGAAAAAATATATATTATATTTATGATATAATAATTATTTAATAAATATAATATGATACTTACCTTCTTTCAATCATGCTCTTCGAAAAATGAAAATGGTACTCAACCATATGAAGGGCATGTCATATTTACACTACCACAAAACCGGGCAAGGCTAGCGCCACCCCATTATCAGTGCTAACAAAAAAGCACTGACAAAGGGGGTGCCTTTATCCACACTAAAAAAAGCGCTGATAAAGGGTGACTTTATCAGTGCTAAAAAAAGCACTGATAAAAGTAACCCTTTATCAGTTCTTTTTTAGCGCCGATAAAGCCCCCCCTTCCCTTTATCAGCAGTTTTTTTTAGCACTGATAAAGGGACCCCCTATATCATCGCTTTTTTAGTAGCACTGATAAAGGGTTGACTTCAAAAAAAATTAAAAAATATATATTAATATATAAATATTGTTATATAGTTATATTGATATAAATATAATATATAATTTTCAAATATATTTTAGATAAGTATAAATGTACATTTACACTTATTATATAAAGACCCGTAAAATTCAAGGGAAAATTTTTTCTTAATTTTATTTGGGATTTTACAAGAACGCAGTTTGTGACGGCACCTGATTTTGAGGCCCGGTGTGCCCAGAATCAATTTCCTAATTTTAGCTCGGGTACGTTCAGTGAACGAACGAGCGGGTTTTCCTAACTTTTGAACCGGTGCTCGGAATTGAAATCTGAGGGCACCAATGAAACCACAGCACTGGTAATTTCTTAGGATCACCTTTTCCAAAGGTGCATTTACTCAGGATGAGTTGTTAATTTTTGTGGTTTTAGTGAGGAATAAATAAAATTATATTACAATTTTATTTATTTTCCTCTACGTAGTTATAACCTAAGTAAGGGAGTTAGGGGTGGGACCCACATGTTGTTAACCAACCATGAGAGGATAAAGGTGGGGTGGGGACCACATGAGTCCAACCCCTCATATTCCTTAACTCCATAACCCCCCTTTAATGTGAGACCTCTCACCTCCCACTCTCTCTTCTTTAATCATGACAACTCACTTAATTAATTAAGTGAGTTATGTGTTTGATTTTTAAAAATTGAAATACTTTGCTTGATGTAATAAAATAAGATAAGTCTGATTTTATTTGGGAGGGTTGGTTGTTGTGTGAAGAGATTGGGGAGATAGAACTCTTTTCTCTGGGGAAGAACTTCATCCTCCCGTGAAGAGCTTCAATCCTTCCATGAAAAACGTCATCTCTTCAACGAAGAACGACTCAACAACTCCAGTATCTTCATTCCCTTTCTCCTCCAAGACAAGGGAAGAGACACCGACGTGGGAGTTCTCTCCAACGACACGTAATCATCATATTCTCTCCGTGGTAAAGAGAAGACGACGTCTCCTTAGATGCTCTTTGTAGACGTCTACGGAACCACGCCCCACGACGCCGCTTTCCGTGACGCTCTTCGAACATCAACTCGTTATCAAGGGAGGGGTTAATTACTTTTTGTTTGTGACATATCCTTTTCCATTTTTAGTCTTTAATTTTTGGGCCGCTTGTTATAAACTTATCGGGAGGAGGTCGGACCGCACGAACACGGCAGACTCTCCTTCCCCTTTTGTTTTTGTGTTGTTGCGGTTCGAAAGAAGGCGGCACGGTGCAACGGCACCGTGCAGAAACATGGAGATATGCGGAAAAGATGCGTGGCGCCGGCGCGCCGCGCCGTTGAGGTCGAACAAACCCGCGGCTAGAGACAGACCGCAGCGAAGGGGCGCGGCGCCATCGCGACGCGCCAGAGAACCACAAAGACACCGCGGCCGGAGCGAGGCCGCGGCGGAGGGGCGAGGCGCCATCGCACCGCGCCGGTCGGACAAGGTCGTGGCTCAAAGTCGCGGCAGTGCAAGGCGGGGTGCCCGGAACCACTGGCACCTTGGAGGGCGGGACCACGGCGGTCCCGCTGCGGCAGCACCGGCCGGCCATACCAGGCCTGCCGTTTCAGGGGGAGACTGGGGTTCATAACCCCCGGCTGGCCAAAGTAGTAGCCACCCCACGTGGGGGCAGCAGTTACTCAATCAGGGGGGAAACGCCTCCCCGCCCCCCCTTCCGCTCAGCTCGGCATGGCCGAGCTGGCCATACGGGTCACGCGCGCGTGCCTGGCTGGGCCGTGTCGAGGCCGCGCCCTAATGGGCTGGACCCAGACCTAGGTTGGGTCTATCCGGTTTGGGCCAACCCAGGGGGGTCACGGGCTGGGTCTGTCTGGGCCAAAAACCCCCTAAAAGCATACAGGTGCGTTCTTTTGCCCATATCTCGAGATACAGACCTCTGATCGACACACCGTCAGCTTTGATGTGATTCTTGGATTGAGACGGTCGTTTTGGTATATTACACTCAAGGTTTTGGAGAACTTTGGTTATGTCTGGGTTGGTTCGAACACGAAACCAATCGGGCCCTCGGAGCGGAAATGCTTATAACTTGAGCTCCAGACGTCCGATTGACTTGTCGTCAACTTTGTTGGATTCCTTTTAGTGAGATGAACCTTTTGGCTTACTCTACTCGAGGTTTGGACATAGTCGGAGTGCCGTCAGGTTGGTTTTGACATAAAAACCAACCGGGCCCCTGGAACAAAAAATCCAATAACTCGCAGACCGTGCGTCCGATTGACGCGTTGTCTGTCATGTTGAGTTCCTCTTGTTGAAACGGAACTTTGAGATACATCAACTCCAGACTATGTGTCAGTTGATGTATCAACCCCCTTGGCTTGTGGAGCGGACATTCCCAGAATCGAGCATGCTCTGTTCGGGAACCCTAGATCTGGCTGCGATGATGAAGACCGTAATGAAATCCTCTGTGGGTTCGACGATGATGAAGACTGCACTGAAATCCTATGTGGGTTCGGCAATGATGAAGATCGTACTGAAATCCTCTGTTGGTTCGACGATGATGAATATTTCACTGAAATTTTACATGGGTTCGGCAGCGATGAAGACCGTACTGAAATCCTCTGTGGGTTCGATGGCGATGACTACTATTCTTGTATCCTACGTGGGTCTGGTAGTGTTTGACTCTGTTCTTGCTATCCTACGTGGGTCTGGCAGAGTAGCTGGTCTGTATCCTATGTGGGTCCAATAGCTTAGCTGGTTTAGTATCCTACGTGGGTCCCGGCATAGATGAATCAGTGGTTATATCTGATCATCTCTATCACCTTACGAAGAAGTATATCTGTATGAGATGAGTCTTGACTTTCAATCAATATCTTCGATATGATTGAATTTCTTTCCTATGTGGATTGGGTTGTATTATTCTGTGTGGATTGGGCTGTACTATCCTATGTGGACGTGATCGAATTTGGGCTCGGATGTTGGAGTCGAACTGGAATTGATGACTTAGGTATATGTATGGGGATATACCTAAGTAGTGTTGGATGTTACTTCGTGATTGTATCTTTCCTTTGTGGATTATCCTTTGTGGATTTTGGGAGACCTTCGGGGGTCTTGGGGTCCCTACTGAGTAGCGTATACTCACCCCTGTACTGGATATGCCCGCACTACGTTGTGTTGGATTCAGACGACGGACAACGCTGATCGTGGTTGAGGGTTGTGGAGCAAGTCGGTACCTGGAGGTGGACCACTGGGTGGGACGTACACGGAGCGAACGGCTGGACCCGAGGAGTTGAGGAGGCTATCTGTACCCACCCTTCCATTGGGACTTCCAGTGGACGGCTCGACGTTGCTGCTTTACTTTCAGTTGCTGTACTTCTTTTAAGTTGTACCTTACTTTCAGTTTGGGTTTGTATTATGGCCCACTTACTTTTCCGCACTACTTTTGTACCCAGTTTTACTTAGTGTTTACTTCTGCTCGCTTACTCTATGGTATTTGTTTACTTTATAAAGGCAATGTCTTTCCCTTTTGTTGGGATTTACGCCTTGGTTCTAGTCTCCATCACCTGGCCTATGGGAGGCGGGCTTGTGGTAGTCACGGCACGGGTCCTGAGGATGGGTCGTGACAAATTGGTATCAATGGAGTTTGGTTCTACCGCAGAACTCAGGACTCTGATCTTTATTCTTTGTGAATCAATAGTTTTAATGGTATTGAGTGTGGTTATCTGTCCTGGGAGTCCAGTGTTGGTGCGGCAGCCGACGTATCCGTACACCAGGACCTTGACTTCTGATTTCCGACTCAATGCATGAAAACATTGATTGCATGTGTGTTTCAAAAGTTTTCTTTGTGATTACTTTGTGTCAGCTCACCAGGTATATTTTTTGACCATGGTGCACCTGTTTCTTTTCAGGATGGCCCCATGACGGCAGCCATCTAGGGTTCCATGTTTTGTGCGAGCTGACAGCCCACCGAGCAACAAGGCCTCGGTGCAGGGCCCTTTTTCAGCGAAGGCACTGGCGGTACCCCTACCCGCCGAGCAACCGATGCCACCAGCCCCAGCCGCTGAGAGTGAATGTCTCCTTAGTGCACTGTACGAGTTTCAGCATTAGAGACCGCCCAAGTTCCATGGAGAGACGGACCCTCAGGCAGCTGAGGATTGGCTGGAGGCGGTTGTTCGAGTTTTCATGTTAGTGGGGACACCAGCTGACCTCATGGTGATCCTCGCAGCGAGCCTCCTTCACGCGGCATCAGGAAGATGGTGGAGCTTGATGCTCCAGGTGCACGACGAGGCATCTCTCCTCTAGACGGACTTTGAGAACCTCTTTCGCTCGGAGTTCATCCCAGCCACCCTCCATACGGTGCTCATCCAGGAGCTTCTACAGCTGCAGCAGGGGAGCATGATGGTCGCCCAGTACTCGGTGAGATTTACCAATCTTTCGCGCTATTCGACAAACATGGTACGAGACCCATTCTACCGGGTCTGGACCTTCGAGCAGGGACTGAGGCATGAGATCAGGGCATCGATGATCTCCCTCATAATTCTGACATAGGCAGGAGTATTGGAGCGAGCTCTTCTCATAGAAATATTTCTTGCTGAGCCTACGCCAGCAGCGAGACCTACCGCAGGGCTGCACGTAGCAGATTCGTCTTTAGCTGGCAATCGACGGATGTCACAGGGGTCCAGGCGGACCGGAACATCAGGCAGACGACCTCAGGACACTAGCTCAGAGGTGCGGGGCACACGGCGCAGAGCCAGCCTTCTGAGGAGTAGACAGTGCTACACATGCGGCGGGCAGGGCCACTTGGCTCGTGACTGCCCAACCCGCCATGCAGAGGAGCAGCAGACGGTTTAGGGGCCACCCAGGCAGAGGCATAGGGTCAACCGTGGCGGTCCGCCGAGGGCAGGCGGACGAGGTAGGGGAGCTGGCCGAGTAGCAGGTGGTGGGCGACGCTTTGAGGATTTACCACCACCACCACTAGGAGGTCCACCCTGACCACAGGGAGCTGGCAGGCAGAGACAGGCTCAGCTTCAGGCAGTAGAGGCCTACGACCACGGCACGCCAGAGATGATTCGAGGTACTATCTGTGTCTACTCCACCCTTGTTGTAGTTCTGATAGACACAGGAGCGAGTCATTCTTTTATTGCCGCTACCCTTATTCGGAGCATGGAGATTCTGACAGAGCCGTTGGCTCGATCCTTACGGCTAGAGACTCCTACGGGATCAGACTCGACGATTACGCACTGGTTTCGGCAGTGTGAGCTTACTCTAGGAGGCGAGAGCTTCGGCTGGGATCTTCTTGTAGCGACGTCAAGGCCTCACGACGTCATCTTGGGCATGGATTGGTTATCTACAGTCCATGCTTAGATCGACTGTATTAGGCGCAATGTGTTGTGTGTACGCACCGACAGGAGCAGGTTCACCTTCACCGGTGAGAAGGGAGCCTTTGCAGCACAGGATGGACTCATGTAGAGAAGAGGACAACCCATCACTCATCAGTTGGCTAGCCTCATCCTAGGATCATTTGACGTGTGGAGTCCTAGCTTTCTTGTAGTGGTAGATCAGTATGCGGACGTTTTCCCTGACGACGTTCTAGGACTACCTCCTCGTAGAGAGGTAGACTTTTATATTGACTTGTACCCCGGGATAGCCCCTATATCCACTCCAGCATATCGGATGGCCCCCGCTAAGCTTTGATAGCTACAGGTACAGTTGGAGGACTTACAGGGAAAGGGATTCATCCGACCCAGTGTTTCACCCTGGGCTTCCCAGATATTGTTCGCCAAGAAGGCAGACGGGAGCTTGCGACGGTGTGTCGACTATCGTCTCCTGAACCAAGTGACTGTGAGGAACAAGTATCCGCTACCAAGGATTGACGACCTCTTCAATTAGCTCAAGGGAGCATGATGGTTCTTGAAGATAGACCTTAGATCAGGTTATCATCAGATCAGAGTTCGAGACAAGGACGTAGAGAAGACGAACTCCAGATGTCGGTATGGCCACTATGAGTTCTTGGTTATGCCTTTCGGTGTAACCAACGCTTCAGTAGTGATCATGGGACTCATGAACATGATCTTTCATCCATACCTCGATCGATTTGTCATGGTCTTCATCGACGACATATTGATATACTCGACCACTGAGGAGGAGCATGCCTCCACTTGTGGGTTGTACTAGACACACTCTGAGAGCACCAGCTTTATGGAAATCTCTCGAAGCGTCAGTTCTGGTTACGTGAGGTCCACTTCTTGGGACACGTCATCTCTGAGGCGGGAGTTGCGGTGGATCCAACGAAGATCGAGGCAGTGCTAGCTTGGGAGCCACCCAGGAGCGTGACGGAGGTACGGAGTTTCTTGGGGCTAGATGGGTACTATTGGAGATTTGTGCCAGACTTTTCCAGAGTTGCGGAACCACTCTCAGCTTTGACAAAGAAAGGGAAACCCTTCGTGTGGTCAGACAGATGTCAGCAGAGCTTCCAGGAGCTAAGACAGAGATTGACCAGTGCACCTATCTTGAGGCTACCAGAGGAGGGAGTAGGGTACATAGTCTACTGCGATGCATCAGGGACCGGACTCGAATGCGTCCTGATATAGGAGCGGGAAGTGATTGCCTATAGATCACGTTATTTGAGGCAGCATGAGCAGAACTATGCTACCCATGACCTGGAGTTAGCAGTAGTGGTCTTCTCTCTAAAGATGTGGCGACACTACCTGATGGGTGAGCTCTTTACAGTCTACTCTGACCACCATAGTCTCAGGTACATCTTCTCGCAGAAGGACCTGAATTTGAGATAGTGACAATGGATCATGTTCCTCCAGGACTATGAATTTTAGATATTATACACTCCTAAAAAGGGGAACGTAGTAGCCGATGCTCTAAGAAGGAGGACGGGTATCCAGCTACTCGGGGAGGCGACGGAGCAGCTAGCCGCTTTGCAGATATCCTTCGTGGATAGAGATAGAGTAGCCTTTCTTCAGTCACTCACAGTCACTCCTCCACTACTACAGCGGGTCAGAGAGGCCCAGCATGGGGATGCTGATTGTGAGACGCGGCGTGTGCAGATATCCTTAGGGCAGGCACCTGATGGATTCTTTATAAAAGGAGAGCACGTCGTCCACTTTAGAGGACGTACCATGGTACCAGCTGCTTTACATGAGGAGGTGCGGGGGGAGTTTCACACTTCCCCTTTAGCGGTACATCCAAGAGTGGTGAAGATGTACCAGGATCTCAGACGATAGCACTGGTGGCCGGGTATGAAGAAGCTTGTGGTAGAGTTCGTTTCTCAATGCCTCACCTTCCAGCAGGTGAAGGTGGAGCACCAGGTACCAGCAGGTTTGGTATAGCCCTTGGAGGTCCTGGAGTCGAAGTGGGATGGGATATCTATGGACTTCGTGACTGGAATTCCACGTACTTCTAGAGGTCACGATTCCATTTGGGTGATTTTCGACCGACTCACCAAGTCGTCTCACTTCTTACCCATCAGAGAGCAGGGCTTAGTGGAGAGCTTGGGACGCCTCTACGTTTAGGAGATCATACGGCTTCATGGTGTGCCATCAACTATCGTCTCTGATCAAGATGCTCGCATTACTTCTGGGCTTTGGAAGGGGTTGCAGGAGGCATTCGGGACACAGCTACGTCTGAGCACCGCCTTTCACCCTCAGATGGATGGTTAGACGGAGAGAACCATTCAGACTCTTGAGGACATGCTCCGTGCATGTGTCCTCGACTTTGGTCATAGCCGGGAGGACCACCTTCCCTTGGTGGAGTTCACGTACAATAACAGCTACCACTCCACCATCAGGATGGCACCATATGAGGCATTGTACGGTCGACCTTGCATATCACCTCTTTACTGGACAGACCCTAGGGAGTCAGCACTGGTGGGATCAGAGATAGTCTAGGCCACGACAGAGAAGGTCCAGGTCATCCAGGAGCAGATGAGGATAGCTCAGAGCTAGCAGAAGTCTTATGCTGAAAGGAGGCAGAGGCCACTGGAGTTCGAGGATGGAAACCACGTCTTCTTGTGGGTCTCACTTCGATGTGGATTATGGATATTTGGCCGGGGTGGAAAGTTATCTTCGTGCTTCATCATACCATTCCAGGTCCTCAGCAGGATAGGCGAGGTGGCTTATCTCCTGGATCTACCACCTCAGTTGCACAGGGTGCATGACGTCTTCCACGTATCTCAGCTAAGGAGATACGTGCATGACCCGACGCATATTATCGACCATGGGGAGTTGGACATTGATGATGGGGCGACTTTTGCGGAGGTCCCAGTGGAGATCGAGGATCGACAGAAGTGGGTCCTACGTGGATGGTCGATACCTCTAGTGCGTATCAGATGGCGGCATGGGAACCTCTAGGAGATCACTTGGGAGCGGAAGGCTCAGATACGTGCTCAGTACCCACATTTGTTCCCCTAGTTTATGATGTATCTTTACAGGGACGTAAATCCCTGAGGTGAGAGTAATGTAAAGACCTGTAAAATTCAAGGGAAAGTTTTTTCTTAATTTTCTTTTGGATTTTACAAGAACTTAGTTTCTGACGGCACCTGATTCTGAGGCCCGGTGTGCCCGGAATCAATTTCCGAAGTTTATCTCAGGTATGTTCAGTGAACGAACGAGCGGGTTTTCCTAACTTTTGAACCGGTGCTCGAAATTGAAATCTGAGGGCACCGATGAAACTGCAGTGCTGGTAATTGCTTAGGAGCACCTTTTCTGAAGGTGCGTTTTCTCAGGAGGAGTTGTTAATTTTTTTTTGTTTTAGTGAGGAATAAATAAAATTATATTACAATTTTATTTATTTTCCTCTAGGTAGTTATAACCTAAGTAAGAGAGTTGGGGGTGGAACCCACATGTTTTTAACCAACCATGAGAGGATAAAGGTGGGGTGGGGCCCACACGAGCCCAACCCCTCATATTCCTTAACTCCATAACCCCCCTTTAATGTGAGACCACTCACCTCCCCCTCTCTCTTCTTTAATCATGTCAACTCACTTAATTAATTAAGTGAGTTATGTATTTGATTTTTAAAAATTGAAATGCTTGGCTTGATGTAATAAAATAAGATAAGTCTTATTTTATTTGGGAGGGTTGGTTTTTGTGTGAGGAGATTGGGGAGATAGTACTCTTTTCTCTGGGGAAGAACTTCATCCTCCCGTGAAGAGCTTCAATCCTTCCGCAAAGAACGTCATCTCTTCAACGAAGAATGACTCAACAACTCTAGTATCTTCATTCCCTTTCTCCTCTGTGAAAAGGGATGAGACGCCGACACGGGAGTTCTCTCCAACGACATATAATCATCCTCTTCTCTCTGTGGTAAAGAGAAGACGACGTCTCCTCAGACGCTCTCCGTCGACGTCTACGGAACCACGCCCCGCGATGCCGCTTTCTGCAACGCTCTTCGAACATCAACTTGTTTATCAAGGTAGGGGTTAATTACTTTTTGTTCGTGAAATATCCTTTGTCATTATTCATCTTTAATTTTTGGGCCACTTATTATCAACTTATCGGAAGGAGGTCAGACTGCACGAACACGGCCGACTCTCCTTCCCCTTTTGTTGTTGTGTTGTTGCGGTTCTAAAGAAGGTGGCACGGTGCAACAGCACCGTGCAGAAACATGGAGATATACGGCAAATATGTGCGGCGTCAGCACGCCGTACCGTTGAGGCCGAACAAACCCACGGCCGGAGTCGGGCCGCAGCGAAGGGGCGCGATGCTATCGCGCCCCGCCGGATAACCATGAAGACACCACGGCCGGAACGGGGCCATGGCAGAGGGGCGCAGTGCCGTCGCGCCGCGCTGGTCGGACAAGGCCGCGGCTCAAAGCCGCGGCGGTGCAAGGTGGGGCGGCCGGAACCGCCGGCCGCTGGCACCTCGGAGGGCGGGAACGCGACGGTCCCGCGGCGGCAGCACCGGCCAGCCGGACTAGGCCGGCCATTTCAGGGGCAGACCGGGGGCCGTAACCCTCAACTGGACAAAGTAGTGCCCCCCCCCCCCACGTGGGGGCTGCAGTTACTCAATCAGGGGGGCAGCGCCCCCCCCCCCCCCCCCCCCCCCTTCCGCTCAGCTCAGCGTGGCCGAGCTGGCCACGGGGGCCGCGCGCGTGCGCCAGGCCGGGTCGCGCCCTAATGGGCTAGACCCGGACTCGGTTCGGGCCGACTCAGGGGGCCTCGGGCCGGGTCGATCCGGGCCCAAAACCCCCTAAAAACGGACAGGTATGTTCTTTTGCGCATAACATGGGATACAGAGCTCAAATCGACACACCGTCAGTTGCGATGCGATCCTTGGATCGAGATGGTCGTTTTAGTATATTACACTCATGGTTTCGGAGAACTTTGGGTATGTCCGGGTTGGTTCGAACAGGAAACCAACCGGGTCCTCGGAGCGGAAACGCTTATAACTTGAGCTCCGGACATCCTATTGACGTGCCGTCGACTTTGTTGGATTCCTCTTAGTGAGACAGACCTTTTGGATTACTCCGCTTGAGGTTTGGACACAGTTGGAGTGTGTTCGGGTTGGTTTTGACTTAAAAATCAACCAGGCCCCTGGAACGAAATAGCCAATAACTCGCAGACCGGGCGTCCGATTGACGCGCCGTCTGTCACGTTGAGTTCCTCTTGTCGAGATAGAACTTTAAGATACATCAAATCCGGACTGCATGTCAGTTGATATATTGACCCCCCTTGGCTCGTGGAGCGGACCCTCCTAGAAACGGCCATGCTGTGTTCGGGAAACCTAGAGCTGGCTGCGACGATGAAGACCATACTGAAATCCTTTGTGGGTTCGACGGTGATGAAGATTGCACTGAAATCCTATGTGGGTTCGGTAGTGATGAAGACCGTACTGAAATCCTCTGTGGGTTCGACGGAAATGAATATTTCACTGAAATCCTACATGGGTTCGGCAGCGATGAAGACCGTACTGAAATCCTTCGTGGGTTCGACGGCGATGACTACTGTTCTTGTATCCTACGTGGTTCTGGCAGTGTTTGACTCTGTTCTTGCTATCCTACGTGGGTCTGGTAGAGTAGCTGGTCTATATCCTATGTGGGTCTGACAGATTAGCTAGTTTAGTTTCTTACGTGGGTCCCAGCATAGATGAATCAGTGGCTATATCTAATCATCTCTATCACCTTACGAAGAAGTATACCTATGTGAGATGAGTCTTGACTTTCAATCAATATCTTTGATATGATTGACTTGCTTTCCTATGTGGATTGGGTTGTGTTATTCTGTGTGGATTGGGTTTTACTATCCTGTGTGGACGTGATAGAATTTGGGCTCGGATGTTAGAGTCGAACTGGAATTGATGACTTAGGTTTATGTATGGGCATATACCTAAGTAGTGTTGGATGTTACTTCGTGATTGTATCTTTCCTTTGTGGATTATCATTTTTGGATTCTGGGAGACCTTAGGGGGTCTCGGGGTCCCTACTAAGTAGCGTATACTCACCCCTACACGGGCTATGTCCACACTACGTTGTGTTGGATGCAGACGACAGACAGCGCTGATCGTGGTTGAGGCTTGTGGAGCAAGTCGGTACCTGGAGGTGGACCACTGGGCGAGACGTACATGGAGCGGACGGCTGGACCCGAGGAGTTGAGGAGGCTATCTGTACCCACCCTTCAGGAGGGAATTCCAGTGGATGGCTTGATGTTGATACTTTACTTTCAGTTGTTGTACTTCTTTTTAGTTGTACATTACTTTTAGTTTGGGTTTGTATTCTGGCCCACTTACTTTTCCGCACAACTTTTGTACCCAGTTTTACTTAGTGTTTAATTCTACTTCATACTCGGTGGTGTTTTTTTACTTTATAAAGGCAATGTCTTCCCCTTTTGTCAGGATTTACGCCTTGGTTCTAGTCGCCAGCCCCTGGCCTATGGGAGGCGGGCTTGGGGTAGTCACGGCACGGGTCCCGAGGACGGGTCGTGACATATTATACTTAATATATAATATATTTAGTGAAAATGGCTTATAAAAAAATTAAAAAAATATTTTTAATTAATAATTTTCTAATTATTATGGATTAATAGTCATTTAATTACAATTTGAAGACTAAAAAATAAAAAAAAATAAAAAAAAGATCCAAAATATGTTGAAAACGCAACTCGAACTTCAAACAGTAATAACTTTTGATCCGGGTGTCCTTTTGAGCTCTACCACATATCAAATAGAATCCTGCGATGAGCTCTACGTCATTTTAATCGGGGGGTACCCCATTCAGGCATTTTTCAAGGCGAAAAGAGGCCCAAAGGGCCTCCAAAACTGAGTTTTTAGTCGGGGTACCCAGATTTGTTAACATTTTGTGGATTTTCAGCCTCATTTAAGGGTGGTATTATTGGTTTTTTTTTTGTCGGGACTGAATTTATTCCAAGGTATTACATTCATATTGATATTATTTATTTGAAATTTCATCCTTTTTTATAATTAATTGCTATTTATAATCAAATATATAACTATATGTGTATGTTTTTTATATATTCACACCTAAAAATTAAATTTTTTAAATAAATAATTAAACATATTTACATATAAAATATATTATCTTTATCTAAATAATAACTAATATCCATTTTATTTAAAATACCAATATATGAATATTTAGATAACTACTATATATTAATATAACTATACATATATTAATATAACTATATATATATATTAATATAACTATATGTATATATTAATATAACTATATATATATATTAATATAACAATATATATATATATATTAATATAACTATATATATTAATATAAATATATATTACTATACGAATAAATATAACTAAATTTATATATAAATAAATAGATATATCATGAATAAGAGAACAAATCAATATAGGTTAGTGGCAAAGGCTTTAGGTGCACAGGGTGGAGGTCTCAAGATCAAATCTGGGTGGAGGCACGTGTGCGTGCTCAAGGGTGATTTAAAGGGATAACGCTGATAAAGGGTGTAGGCGGTGCGGGCGGGCGCTGGAGGTGCAGGAAAGCACTGATAAAGGGGAGATCAAGCATTGTAAAAAGCCCCCCCCCCCGAGATTGGCAGTATTTTTTTATTTTTTTTATTTTTCTATTTTTATCAGCGCTAAAAAAACGCTGATAAAATGGGTCTTTATCAGCGCTTTTTGGAGCGGTGATAAATGTTACCCCCCCTATCTTATTCGGCATTAATAGCTCTTTTTCTAGCGTTGTTAATGGCCATTTTTAGCGCTGATAAAAGCCATATTTGTGGTAGTGTCATGATTGTAATATAATTAATTTTTCATAAACATAATTCATGGATGGTTTCAAAAAGTACAATTGATTGATAAAAATTATAATTATTTCATGATTATTATTCTAGATATCATGTAATAATTACCACTTTGATCATAGTCAACCTACCGAAGTCATTTCTGACATATACGATGAATGTCTTCAAAACGACTAAGGTGAACTTAATTCACTAAATAATTGAATATAACTTGGTAATAAATAAAATAAAAGGATTAAGAAACTTAAGTAATATTGATTATTTAAATAATTAACATATGTTTTTTATTCAACAATATAAATAATGTATGTGACGATTCAGAGTCAAGGTAAGGGACACTTTAACTTAAAACCTTGTTTAAAATGTTTTAATGATTTATTTTAAAAATATCCATCTTCCATGTCAATATTATTAAAAATATTTTACAAATATATTTATATGTAACTAAAATAATTATAAATAACATTTTACATCTCTTTTGTCATTATTTAATAGTTTTTAAAAGGAATATCTTAATGAAATTTTTTGACTTTCTCTATAAAATGGAAAAATGAATGTATTATTTTAACATATATAGCCTCAATGATTTTTCCTAAAATAGTAACTATTATTTGATGTTTGGATTAAATTAAAATATTATGTGGATTTATTAAATAAAAACCATTTTCTATTTTTTCTGGGTATTTTAGTTTTTAAAAGTAGTTTTTAGAAAATAACACATATTTTAATATCTGAAATTGTTTTGTATATGGGTTAAAAAGAGTTTTTCAAGGGTTTTAATATGAAAAGGTATAGGCATAAAGTGTTTTAACTAGGTTTTGTACTTGATCATTATAAATGATTATGGGTGAGCTTGATATATCTCATATAATGGATTATCCTCATATAGCTTATACGATGGGTGAGACTGATACAAATTATATGATGAGTGAACATAATATATATCTCTAATGAATTCAGTAATTTTACTTATACATAGAGTAAAGAATAAGGAATTTAACCAGAGTTTTTTCTCCTATGAATTTAACTAGGCTTTAGTTATTTATAACATGATTTTAACATAGTTTATGAATATAATTATTTAAGTTTCCTAAAAGGGTTTCAATTTTATTATTATGGGTTTTAATGGTTTTATTTGAGAAAAAATTGTGTGTTTTCATATGGATATGATTTACTTAATACGATTAATGAATATTATGATAAATTTAAACATTTTATAGGTTTTTATGTTTTTACTAGACTAATGTATTTCTTTATTTTGTATCCCTTACAATGGTTTTTATATATATCCTGAATTTTTAAATGTTTTTCATTGGGTTTAAGGATGTGTAGACACAAATAAGAAGCCAGGTTTAAATTCATAAAGATTTTTCATGAAAATAAAACATGTTTCATTTTAAAAGTTTTATATTTTGGAAAAAATGGATACTAAGTATAAGTGTACACTTTTTAATATATGGGTTTTTTATGTTGGAGTTATTACATAGTTATATAAAACTATAAACCATTAAGATCCCAAAAATATAAGAAAGTAAATTTCTGACTAAAATCCCAAGATTATGTAATATTTAAGGTTGGTTACTTATATTTGGTATCAAAGGTGATTTTAGATAACTTTAGTGGTTTGGATAATTTTAATATAATTCTCATGAGAGATTATACTTCATGGTTATGTTGAAATGATATAGAATTTGACTATTACCATGTTGATTCATCAAAACTATGTTTGTTCAGAATAGTTTTCTATAGAGGAAATATGGAAGCTAAAGTTGGATTGAACCAAGAGGATAATACCCTTCCAAATCAGTAACCTGGAATGGTTGGAATTTGAAAATATCGGTTTTTTATAGTGATGGATCATTTGATGGAGGCTATAAATGGTGGTGGAATCAATGTTAAAGTGAAATTAGTTTTACCATAGAGGAGCATGTCAATATTGGATCATTCAAACCCCTTTGAATTTTGGTTGAAAATAATATCTAGTGGTAGCCATAGGATGGATCAATGATTTGGAAAATATATTCAAATTCATGGGATGTTCTGAACATCAAAATCTAACTCCTTCAATTTATTATTTTGAATGAGAAATTGGTTGACAGAGGTCCTTGGTTAAGAATACCATAGAGAGATGATATTTATTCCATGGAATAGGTAACAATTGAGAATGTATTTCTAGAGAAAAATTTCTTTAAGTTTTTTCAACTCCTGATGGAGAAACAATTCTTGGAATTAAGGCAATAGGAAGATCCAATAGCCACATATGAAATAAATGTTATGAGATTGTCTATGTATTGATAAAATTTTATACAATTCCATCATAGTAAAGTTAATAGATTTTACTCAGGATTTAAACCAATTTTAGAAAGAGCATTGGCCTCATGGTAATTTAAAAGTTATGGGAAAGTTTTTCTTGGTGATAAGAAATTTTTTATAGAGTTTGTTGAGACTTAAGTTACAAGATATGACAAGAATAAGAAAAATTCAGGGATGTAATCAATGGAGATGCATCCAACTAATAAGTATGGAGGTAATCCCCCAACATATTCCATGTGTGGTAAAGACATTTCAAGGAATGTTTGATAGAATCAAGAAAGATTTATCAGTATGGTAACTTTGGCCAAATGTCTTGTGACTATAAATAAAAGAGTCATGAACAATCCAAGAGAGGGATAATAGATATCCTGCCAATGGTGAGATTTTTCATTTGCAATGAGATGTGAAATTATGCAAACATGTTTCCAAAGTTAGTTTTTTAGGGTGTAAATCATCAATATCTAATTAAAAAAGGTGTGTACAAATCATTTGATATTATTAGGATTGATGTAGGGTTATCTAATGAATTGGTAACATGTACGTTTCTTTTTTATTTGAATTAGGAAACTTCCCTTTTTGAATCTAGATCTTTTCATTACATTATTTATTATAAATTTGAATTTAAAATGGGAATATCACATCATGAAAAGAATATATAATTTTTTCTGAAAACACAAAGTTGAATTTTTAAAGCAATCAAGATTTAAGGGATTATTTCTAATATTATCAGTGGGATGGTATTTCTTGAAAATCTTATTAAATTGCTTATGTTAGAGTTTTATTCTATTCTTGGCATGGATTGGTTTTCAGTTTATCCTTTTAAGATATATTATAGAGTGAAAAAAGTTATATTCAATGATTTCATAAATTTGATAACATATAAAGAAGATAAGAAATTTATTAGAGATAGTAGTTAAAGTTACATAGTTCATGTTGTTGAAAAGAATCAAATTGTTCAGATTAATTATGTTCCAATGGTGAATGAATATGTGGGTGTTTTCCCTGATGACTTACCTATTGTTATTCCTGATTGAGAGGTGGAGTTTATAGGTGACTTAGTTCAAGATGATATTATAATTTCAAAACCCCCTTATCGAATAGTTCATGTATAAATTTTGGGATTAAAAAAATCATTTATAGGATTTTCTAGATAGAGGTTCCATTCATCCGAGGACTTCACCATAGGGTGATCATGTTTTATTTGTGAAAAATAAATATAGTTCAATGAGACGTTGAATTGATTATAGGGCATTGAATAACATCACAGTTAAGAAAAAATATCATTTTCCACATTTAGTTGATTTTTTTATTAGCTATAAGAAGAACATTATTTTTTAAAGATTAATCTTTGGTCAGGATACCATTAGTTTAAGTTTAATGAGGAAGATATTATGAAGATATAATTTCAGACTAGATATAGGAATTATTAGTTTTTAGTTATTCCCTTTGAGATGCCTAATACAAAAAATATATTCATAGATCTTATGAATATAGTTTTTATGTATATTTAGATAAATTTTTAGGTGTGTTTATTGATGATATACTAGTATATTCTAAAAGTTATAGAGAACATGAAATATATCTAATAATTTTTTTAAAAACATTAATAGAAAATAAGATGAATGGAAAATTTAGTAAATGTGAATTTTGGTTGAACAAATTTCTTCACTCCAATATAATGTTTCTAAAGATAGAATAATTATTGATCCTACTAAACTGAATTTGTTTATAAATAGAAAAAATGTACAAATTTCATATATATTCGTATTTTTCTAATATTAGTGGGTTAATACCATTGATTTTTTAAAATATTTTCTTGGTTATTTATTCTACAGACGAAGTTAACTTGAAAATAAGTTAAATTCATATAGATGAAAGTGTTTGATGATTTTTTCTAGTAACTAAAAAGAATACTGGTGAATCATCTAGTTTTTTCCCTAACCTTTAAAAATGGTAAATTTTTTATATAAACTGATTCTTTATGAAAGGGACTTGGTTGTGTCTTGATATAGAATGATTAGGTAATTTCGTATTCTTTATATCAACTGAAGCCTCATGAGTTAAATTATCCTACACATGATCTAAAATTATCTATTATGATTTTTTCTTTAAAAATATAGAGGAATCATTTATATAGAGTAAATTATGAAATATATAATGATTAGAAATGTTTGAAGTATATATTACCTCATAAAGAGTTGAACATGAGGAAGAGAGGATAGCTGAAACTAATTAATAATTATGACTGCACAATTCATTAATGTCCTGTAAAAGAAAAACAAAGTAGTCTATGCTTTGATTAAAAAAGATAATTCATCATTAACCATGTTAAGTTTAGAACATAAACCTTTGTTTAATGATTTTATGAATTTTGGCTTAGAAATTTTGTATACAAGAGATTGTTATATTTTTTTACAAGTTCCAATACTCTCGTATATTTTTGAAAGAATTAAGCAAGCACAAAATGAGGATCATGTTTTATTGAAAAGGTAGAGTCTATTAAGAAGGGTAAGTTTCCAAAGTTTAATGTTGATAAATAATGTGTTATCATATTATTAATAATATTATGTGTCCCTTGGGATTCCTAGTTTAAGAGATAATTGTGGAGGGAAGCTCATAGTGACCAATTTTTTTCATCCTGGAAGCACTAAGATATACAGATACCTTTGGGAGTATTATTGGTTTTATGGAATTAAAAAACATATTTTTTAATTTACCAAGAAATGATTGACTTTCCAGTAGGATAAAACATAATGGAAATTACCAAAGGGGATTTTTCATCCCTTTGTAGTTCCTAATTGGAAATGAGAAAATATATTTATGGATTTCATGGTGGTATTTCTAAATACATATAGATATAATAATGTGATTTGGGTTATTATTGATCAACTAAATAAATTTACACATTTCCTTTACATTCAAGATATTATGTCTTTATATCATCTTTCTTGACTTTAAATCATGGAGATAATTAGGTTACATGGAGTTCTCTCTACTGAATCTAGTTGTGATCTCATGTTCACTTATAATTTTTTTAAAGTCCTTTAGAAGTCATTGGGAATTAAATTAAATTTTATTACATCATTTAATCCTTATTCTAATGGGAAGTCCAAGAAAACAATTCAGACCTTTTAAGATATGATTAATTCTTCATAAATGGATTACCAGGGAATTTTGGATCAGTATATTTAATTGGTTTATTTTTCTTATAATAATACTTTTCATTCTAGTATACATATAAAACCTTTTTTGGAACTATATGGAAAATGATGTCCGACTCTATCTTGTTGGGATAAAGTAGGATAAAGGATGTTGTTAGGACCATAATTGGTAAAAGAAATGGTTGAGAAATTAAAGATGACCTAGTGATATATAGGGACATATTAGAGTAGGTATAAAAGATATGAATATAACTGGAGAAAATATATTTCTTTCGAGGTAGGTGATTATGTTTTTTTAAAGTAACTATATGGAAAAGTGTTATGAATTTTGGTAAAAATGGTAACTTAAGTCCAATATTCATTAAACTATATTAAATCCTAGAGAAATTTGAATCATTTTCTTATCTAGTGTCCTTACCTCTAAGATTATCATAGGTACATGACATATTTCAACTTTTCTTGTTAAGAAAATATGTGTCGAATGTATCTCATGTTTTAATCCCCAATGTAGTTTATTTGGAATAAAACCTCTCTTATGAGGGATAGGATGTTCAAATTCTTGACTAAATGGATCATATGTTATAGAATAAGGTGATTCACTTGGTTAAATTTTTTTGTAAAACCTATATGTTTGAAAAAGAAACATGGTAATCAGAAAATTCCATAAAGAAAAATATCCCAAATTGTATAAGTAACCAATAAAATTATGAGGAAGAAATTTCCAAAACTGAGAGGACTATAATAGAGAAATTTAATTTAAGATATATAATTTATATTTTTTATTAAAATTAATTAATTATATTTTATAGACTTATATTCATTATAATAATATAAGGTAATTTTTCTATCAAAAAGAAAAAAAGTTTATTTCTAACCAAATTGGGTTTTCATGAATTATATGGTCTTATTTTAATGATTGATTTCAAAATTATAGAATTTTAATTCGAGAAAAATGAATTTATTTCTGAATTCATGATATCAATATTATCATAGGGTGAATTTTTGAGAATTTTCTAAAAAGTCAAATTTTTATGAATAGTGAAACAATACTAGTTTTTATTAAAATAGTATTTTCATTTCAAGGATTTAAAAAGTCTCATTTTGTTTTAAAATAGTTTCAAAGTATAATTATTTAATTTATATTATTAATAATACAATTGTTTTCATTTCAGTCATCATTATACTTGAATTTGGTATAAAAACATTTTTATACTTAAAAAGGTATTTTTCTAAAAAACTATTTTCTATTGAATTTTATTAATTTAATTTTAAATTTAATTATACCACTTATATAAATTGGATTTGATAAAATTTATTCTATATTTAAAATAATTCTAAGTAATATTATGTAATAATTTAAACTTAATTTTTTCATAATGAATAGTAAAAACCGTAAAAATCATTTACCAGCTTTAAGGTTAAAATAGGTTTACTGTGGGTTAAAATAAAGAGATATTGGTTAAAATAATATAAAAACTTGTATAAATTCTATTTTATGGCTATATTTATACTCTATATCATCTAATATTCATAAAGTTTCCATTTTTGAACCATTTTTCTTGATTATGACATTAATATATTTTAGTCTTTTTAAATATTCCATGTGTTTCATCTCCCACACTTATAAAAGGACACCCATTATACTCTTCTATATATACCTAAAAGGAAATTAATTTAATCCAATACCTATCCAAATACCTTCCTAACATCCATATACATTAAATGTAGTCCTTGTTTTGAAAATAAAACCATACTAGGAAGTCTTTTGGTATAAACATAAAGAGGTTGTCTGAAGAAGCGGTATAGTTCTTAACTGAGATTTTTAATATTATTTATCCTTTTACCTACTTCAAATATTATTGAAATATTATAAAATATTAACACCATTATCTTAAATATATTTATATTTTTTTTATTTTAATGTAATAACTTATATTTATCTTCTCTTTCATCAAATGGGAAATAAAATCGTCGTTCATGTGTACGATGGACTACAGCCTTACAAACCGATGTAATTTTTTTTCCATCACTGCCTCTCAAGGATGGTTATAATAATGTATTTAATGTATATATATGATATTCAAGGCCTAATTAGCATTATGGAAAGATAATATATCATTTATTTTTTTTACCTTTCTATCCATTGAAAAATGATAACGTCATTCATGTGTGCATGTGGATTACTACCTCTATGAAGCTATGTGATTCTTTTTTCATAAAAAATTAAATGAATGATATATATAAGATTATTTAAGATATAATATTATATTCATGATATAATAATCATTATTAAAAGATAAAATTATACTTAATTTCTTTCCTTTGCGCTCTTTGAAAAATGAAAACATTACTCATGCATATGTATAGCCTACCGTCTCCCTGGTTGTAAAGTAATTAATTTTTCATAACAATATTTCATGGTTGGTTTTAAAAGTATAATTAATGTATAAAAATTATAATTATTTCATGATTATTAATCTATATGATGATTTAATAATTACTTCCTTGACTATATTCAACCTATCAAATTCATTTTTGATATAAGCACCGAATATCATCCAAACATTTGATATGAACTTAATTGATTAATTAATTGATTATAACATGTTAATAAATAAAATATAATTAATAATAAACTTTAAAAACGTTATTATTAAAGTAAATAATTAATATAATTTTATTATTTATGTAGATAATGAATGTATGTGACGAGTCAGACTCAAGGTAAGAGGCACTTTAACATAAAATCTCATTTTAAGTTTTTTAAAGATTTATTTTTATAAATATTTTTTCCATGTCCATATTATTAAAACTATTTCATGGATTTATTTATGTGTTCATAAAATAATTATAAATGAAATTTTGTGTCTCTTTTATCTTTCTTTCAAAGGTTTTTAAAAGTAATATTTTTATAGAATTTTTTGAAACTCTTTACAAAAAGGAAAAAATGAATGTTTTATTTTAACATATATGACGCCATAAACATTACTTTCCACCGTAAAAATTATTTTACCTTTTTATTTCTTTAAAATATTCCATGATTTATTTAAATAAAAATTATCTTTCCCATTTTTTTATATTTTAGTTTTAAAAATGATATTTTAAAAAATAAATGGTATTTTGATATCCAAAAATGTTTTACATATGGTTTCAAAGGAGTTTTTCAGGGGTTTTAATAAAAATGGTAAAAGAATAAAAAAAATTATTCTAGATATGGTATTTTATTATTATATATGATAATAGGTGAGCCTTATATAGCTTATATGATGGGTGATCCTGATACATCTTATATGATGGGTGATCATAATATAACTTATACGACAAGTGAGCCCTATATAACTCTCCAATACATTGGGTAATATTTTTTTTCTTTAGAGGGAATAAGGAGGGATTTAACCAGGGTGGTTTATCCTATGGATTTAACTATTCTCCTATAATTTTTTAAATTATTTTAACACGATTTATGAATATAATGATTTAAGTATCCAAAAAGGGTTTCTATTTTATTATTATGGGTTTAAAGGTTTAATTTGATAAAAAGGTATTTATTTTCATGTGGATATAATTTATTTCATTAGAGAAAGAAAAAAAATTGGAAATAATAATTTGACCATGGGGAATTGTTTACACTTTATTTATGTCAATTCCACTAGCCCCTTTTCAATTTCTCACTTCTCTAAGCTTTTTGCAGGCCCATCCCGGGGTAAAATTTATAGAATCCTTATATCCTTACAAGATTAATTGTTATATAACCACATTCTAAAGATTATTGAGTATTTACACAACTTATTAATGGGTTTGATACCTGATTAAGTGATATTATGGAGGCTATTAAAATACTTAATCCTGAGAGTACCCTAGACCCCGATGGATTTCATAGCTCCTTCTTCATGGATATTTGGGACTAAGTAAAACCTAATATCATTTTTTCTATATATTAATTTTGTAAAGGATATATCCTTCACATAATATTGTATTCCACCATCTTGGTTATCATTATAAGGTTAATAACACCAATTATTTTGGTCAATTTCATCCCATCATCTTATGTAACTTATCTTACAAAAATCGTATGACTATTCTCAATAAAAGTATTTCAAGGCATATGGGGTCCAAATTTTTTCTAATAAGCAACATGTATTTTTTAAAAGTATAAATATTCAAGGAGACATTTTATTGTCTTAGTAGATGATATTTTATCATTATATATGGGTGTTTGGATCCAATATCATGATTAAAAAGGATATTGAAAAGTCCTATGATAGGATGGAATGGAGCTTCATCTTAAAGGTCTTAAGATAATGTTATTTCTCTAAATGGGTCTACCATATTTTTTTAGATTCTTTTTTTCTCCATGGTTCACCATTTTTCTAACAGATTGATATTTTTTCCTTTAAATATATCAGGGACCTTTGGAAAGTTAGACCCCTTTCACCTAGCCTTTTTATTCTAGCTTAGGATGTCTTTAGTAGAAATATTAAAAATGGAATCTCTAATGGTCTTGTTTAAAATTTTAGTGATTGGAATGGTTTTAAAGTCGTTTATCATTTATTTTTTGTGGAAATCATACTTTTCTTTATTAATGGAAGAATCAATTCCATTATAAAATTCAAATTAATATTGAATTCTTATAGTAGTAAAAGTAGGAAACACATCAGTCTCTCCAAAAGTAGTTTCTACATTTCCATAACCTATACCAGTATATGATAAAAAAATATTGAGAATAGTCTTGGAATCCAAAAAAAATACTTTTTCAATAGACTATCTAGGATCCCCTCTTTACAATGGAACAATTTCTATTCATCACTTTAATGGGATTTATAATAGAATAAAAGTGAGGATCTCAAACTAGAAATAAAAATTTATCTCTTTTGGAGGGTGAATTACATTTGTTAATAGTTTATTATCCTCTATTAAAATGTAGGTTTTATAATTTTATAAGGATTCAAAGGTAATAATTATAAATATTCAACATACTCTAAACACCTTCATATGGGATTATCATCTTGAAGGGAGGCACCACTGGACCAGTTATCATAGATTAGATAAACCAGTTCATGAAGGGGGTATTAATATTAAAAGTATATCAGAAAATATTACTTGTCTAGAGTCCAAGATAACTTAGGATACCCTATATTATCATTCTATGTAGGCCAAATTCATCAAATATTAATATGGTAATTCCCCTATATGCTAGAATAAAGGGAACATAGTCTCACCCATTTGGTGGAGACTTCAAAAAAGAATCATAATTATAGTCGAAAAGCCATTATGAACCATTGTTTAGGGTGATATTATTTTTGGTCATAAAACTATTCTGGATATCCCCTCTACTTTTATGGATGCTTAATTATAGACCACATCTTAAAAAATGCATATTTCTTCCCTCATTTCCTATATTTTGTTCTCAGTGAGGACTAAGAATCTTTGTTTAACATCTTTCAGTTAGTTAACACTCTAAACTATCTCACTTTCACTCCCTTCCCTTTAAGATTTTTCACTTGCTCAACCTTATATGATTTGATCCATGAATCCCATTATATGAAATCCCAAGTAAAAAATATTTGGTGAAACAGGTTCCCATTAAGATTATTTTTCTAGTTAGGAATATCTAAAACAATGCCCCCCACCATTAAAGACATATAGAAGAATTTTTCTCAACTCACATCCAAGGGTTTATACTACAATAACGTTATCTCAAAATCTATTTTTAGCCTATTTTTTATAGGTATATTTGGATCACTTCATATGAATTTATCTTGGAGTAAATATCAGTTTTTTTATTCTTCGGATCTATAGTTTCTCTCCTATTTTAGATCACATTTAGATGGTTCTCTGAATGAACTCATCCATAGCATGTTATTTTCAACTGGGTGTTTGGTCATTTGGAACAAATAGAATAACACCCTGCATCAGGGTCTTTCTCCCAAAAAAGGATATCTGAAATCCAGACACCTTTATCAGATTCATTCTCTATCACTCCTATATAAAGAATATTTTTTTACAACATGATTTATCTTCCCAATTTCCCCAACCCCTTTAGGATGGTATTTTTCTCAGTTCAAGGAGTAATGGTTTTTGGGTCAACTGAAGACCCCCAGGCATAACCTCAAGCATAATACAGATGGTTCCTTTTTTCAATGGGTCATGTGTAGAGGTGGTATCATTTGTTATAGAAGTGGTTTGGTTATCATTTCTTTCTCATTCTAATATAGAGAAGGAACTTCTAATCAAGTGGAATCTTAATCTATTCTTACCGGACTTTCTATTTCCATTTCAATTAACATAAATCTCACATATATTTAATTTGATTCATATCTTCTTGTAAACTCTCTTTTGAACCTTAGCTCGATCCATTAGAGAATTTTTTCCAACAGGAGTTGTTGAAGCATGTTGTATTCAAATATAGAGAACTTCCACACCTAAAGGGATAGAAATAAGGTTTTAGAACTCCTTGCATCAAAAGGTAGTCAGGAAGATTATATTAACATTTATTTAGACTTAGGTTCTTTACCTATGGGATGTATCACCATCATCCAAAAGGATTCCCTTGTTATCCAACACTTAAAATCCCCCTAAAATTTTATTCTCCGGTCTTTTATATCACTTATATTTTTCACTTTTCATAATAAAAATTCAATTTTCATTTAGTTAAGACCATACATATCTATTTTTTATCCTGATAAAGGAATCCAATGAAGACATCCTGATTTTGGAACCATTTGTTTCTTTAGGAATAATTATCCCCAACTTCTATGAAACCATTGGGTGATGATCCATTCAAATAATTGTTAGTGGTACAACCACCTTACTCTGGACACAACATAATTGAAGAACAAACTGATATGGTGCATAGGCATTGTAGATGATATCGCAATCAACTTGGGCTTCCAAAATGAAATCATTCATGATGATCTTATTTGATCATGATTTATATTTTACACTTTTATCCTCTCTGATAATGACATTTAGAGGATCATCATGGGGGAATCTTGAATTATGAGTATAGACTTTGTATCCTTAGAGTCTTATCACCCTTTAATGGTAGTGTCTTAATACCAATGAAATATTAGGATCGGAATATTTCATAGAAGCCTATAAGTGTATAATTATGTTTCCACCCAGCCCCATAACACTTGAAATGGACCCGATATATAGAAAGTATATTTTATTTTATGGATGTGTTATAGGCAATAGTGTATATTTTTCAATATTGGTACTATTAAGATAATGGGATTCCCCTCTACCAGCTCAAATGCTACTATAAATATAATTCTCTATACTATATTGTGTGAGTCATGGACTGGTAAAGGATACTCACTTTCCCATATTAAAAGGAATTTCACAATGAGTCTGAAGAGATATTTTTGGGTTGACATCATAACCTCATTCCTTGTATCATCCATGCTCTAATTTTGGATAATACATGCCAAAGGCTTCCTACTTATGCATAGTGGGGAACCCTGTAAGGATTTTTATTAATAGTGTGATTCCTCAAGGAACTAAAAATATATTCATCTAGGACTCAAAACCAACATCCATCGGTAGATGGGGTTCTTTTCCAATTTCATTGATAGTATCCCTCAATATTGCATGATCCAGTGAAATAATTCATTTCATATCTCCCCAAGTGTCCTATGGTTGAAAAAATTCATCATACATTGCCTCAAGGATAGGAAATTCAGATACCGTTTACACATAACATATATTAATCCCCACCTCTATATGGAAAATATGGAACAAATTCATTTGTGGGCTTCCGAAACTGAGAATATCAAGAAGGAAGTTTGTGTTTCTTTATGTGTATATCTATGAGATCCAGAAAACTTCATATCACTGTCTCTTTTAACTCATCCCAAAACACCAAACATTTATAATAGATCTAATAAACTAAAATTCATTTGGGATTTGAATCCCTTTGGATTTGAATCCCTTGAGATTTTAACCACCTCACGGATGTAGATCCCACTCCTCTATCCATCCTTTAAAAAAATATGTAACTGATTGATAGAATATTGATGTGTAATGGTGCATCTATGGATCTGATATATTGGCACAATTTTTAGTTTTTTCCTAAGAGTTATACAATATATATGTAGGGGTAACTTCCCCCTTGTTAATGTATGATCTGTTTATAAAATATTGGTTCTCGCATAGTTAGTGTACTCCAAAAACCATGATGCCAAAAGGTTATCATCGTTTATTGGAATTCAAATGTCAGTTAAGAGGTTGTGGACCTATAATGGTTGTAAATCTAATGTTGGATAATTTTGGTTGTAATTTTTCATAGTTTACAAGAGAGATAAAATGTATGGTCTGTAATGGTGGATGTATCCTTACCCGATATCCTGAACTAGCTAGTTCGTCCAATTAGAATATTTGGTGTTCTAGATGGTATTCAAAGTATGAGCCATATCACTTTTATAAATATAGATATGACAATGTTTATAAATAGGAGATAAAATGAGAAAGGAATAAATCATTAAGAAGTGTGATCAGTGTGAACAATACTAGGTGAAAGTTCATCAAAGAACAAAATTTATCCTATGTAATTTTCTCAGCTGCTCCATATTGGCGCTTCACCTAGTCTTCTTCAATTAAGGGTATTTGCATAACATTTTCAAAAAATTATTATTTTCTTAGGTAAAATTATTATGCTCATCCTAGGATGATGTGCTAAAGTCAGAGTGAGGTAAAGTTTTATGCCACCTTTATTATATTTAATGATTATAGCAAAGATAGAGAGTAAATATATAGGCTTCACTCATGTTTCATGATGAAAATAAATAGAGGCTCTATTTATAGATGATTCATGTCATGTTCTCATGTACCAGGGAAGATCATGTTCTCAATTACTACTTTAAAACATGTTCTCTAGTAATAGAAAAAATTGTATACTATCCCATTCCCTTGGATACAACCCCTCTAATAACACTATGTTCATGCTAGAATTATTTCTACCACATAACTTGATCCTCCTTAATCTAATTGGATCAAATTTTATGGTGGGAAATTTATTGTTGAACCATTTTATAATTAGTATAAATTGAAGTAAATTCTCAAATTTGGAGAATAGTATGCACCCATGTCTATACACCTAATACATCCACCCCAGAGGCCTTCTCCTAGACTATTCATATGTGGTGTATTCCTTAGTCACACATCAAAATCGAGTTCCCCATTAACTGTTATAAGACTTCACCAGTATGAATTTGTTTCACACCCTAGTCACCTATGTGAATCACCTTAGTTCCCATCCTTTTTGAACTTATTTCCCCCTATTTATTTATAAATAAACCCCTTTGGACACCATTTAGAGAACTTTTAGGAGAAGATAAAGAGACACTAAGAGCTCTTTGTTCCTAGGTCCTCTCTTCCTCCTTCAGGTGGGATATTAATCCAAAACTTAGAGAAATAACTTGGATTTTTGGATAATTGGTTTACCCAAAGGATTAATATAAAAAAATTATGGAAGATCACTTTTCCCCTAGTTCTGCAAAACTAATGTGAAGAACCCCTCCTATGTGATCTATATTAAGTCGACAAGCACCCAACTCACACAACACTAGGGAAACCACTTCACCTAACCTTGATCTAGGTGAATCACATATCCCAAGCCCACAAATAAGGAGACACTCTGCCCTAGTATACTCTTTGGGTGACCAATTCACCTTACCCCTCCACTGAGGTGACACTTCTCCCTAGTATTCTATTTGGGAGATAACTTTTCCCAACCTTCCACCAGGGCACCCCATTTCCCCTAGTCCTTGGTAAGGGAGACCATTCACCCTAGTCTTCTACTATGGTTATAACCTCCCCTAGTCTTTCAATGGGGTTCCCCATTATACCTATTATTCCCTGAGGGAAATAATTTGTCCAAGAATACTTACTAAAGTGGTATTTTCATTGTTTTTTGTGATAAAAACATATGAAAATATTTTGTGAAGCTAGTTCATTTATTCTTATAAAATAATATAATAAATTTTACCTAAAGACCTTTCAATAAAATTTTAGCCATGTTTAATAACTACCTAGTGGAATTATCTTAGGCCTCCTCCATAGCCTCCTAAATTACATAACCATATTTTTTAAACTTTAACTCACTCTGATGATCATGTATTCCCTTGATAAAAGTCATTTTCCTACTTTATAGCCTAATTGATCATTCTCTTATGGACTTTACAATCATTTATCCCCTTTATAATGAGAGAACTTATCATGAGGATACCAGTGAAGCTTAATTTGTCTCATGATACTCTTATTGGCTGCTGGAGTGTTGAGTTGGCAAACCTAGTCCAATAAATGATCCATTCATGAATGTTCCTCCTCCTAAAATGTAATCTCCAATCATTTTAGCATTTATGATCTCATCAACTTGATTCATCAATGTGTTAGAGATATAGGGAAATGGCCTCCTACTAGGCATAAGACTCAATATATTCTTATGGGGATATATTACCCATCTATGAACTCAACTTTCCCCATTCAGTTACCTATAAATGGGAAGTGTATCTCTAGGCTCCACATGAATAATCCCAAACTCGTCCTCATAGGTCTATATTCCATATTTAATACACTCATCCTTACCTAATTTTATACCATAAAATAGGAAGTGCACCTCGAGGCCACCCATGTGTAAGACCGAACTCACCACCATTAGGTCATATCCCTAGTGAGACTAGTCATGTTGTACCCAGGCATGCAGTGCTATCCTTGGGTGATGTGACATGTCCATAACCAACCTCCTATGTTATAAGATCTATGCTCAAGGATCAATCATGGTTATATACATACTAAGTCCCACATAGGGAATGTGGGAGTCTCTGATGTGTTATTTAATTATTTTCAAATTATCTCCCTATACGAGGATTTTTTTCATATATATGGGAGACCCAAGAAAAAATCATGTAGGTGGAACCATATATTTGATAATATCATGGATATTAAGGGAGTTCATAGATCCTTACTGATATTTCCTAGCAGGGATCAATGTATCGCTAAGAGGGGGAGGGGTGAATTAGTGATATCTTTTTCTTTTAAGTTTCCTTTCTTTTGAAACAACATTCGACTCCTGTTAAAGTTTTATCACTTTATTGAAAACAAAACGATAACACATCCACTAGAACACAAGTATTTACAAGTTTCACTATATAAAAATTGTAGCTAAATCCTTGGTATGGGTTGGAACAAATCAAATACCACACAATCCACTAGAAAATAATCTTTTTGAGTGGATACAACAAGTAGGATATACCCTTAAACTTGTGTATAACAATTCTCAATACAACAATTCATGGGATTCAAGTAGCACAAAATTATACAATAAAAATTTGTGTAAAAAGTTAAGAAACTTTCACCAATTTATTCAAAACATGTTACTGTGATGCCTTGTCAACTTTCACAAATAAAATATTCAAAAGAATTCTTCACTTTCCTACCTAGCAGTAGGTAAGAACTTCTCTAGACATTTTAATGATACTCAATTTGATACCCTAGTCCAATTACTTGGTCTATAAATATAAGTTATCCATAATACCACTGAAACAATTCTGAACTACTTATGTCTCAGTTTAAAAATATTATTCGGATTTCCTAGTCCAATTACCTAGTATGATTTGATAATCATTGAATATTATATTCCTCCTCCTCCACCTGTCCAAAAAACTTCTTCAATAATTCTCTTTCTAGAAACTTTTTCTCACTAGAACTTCAAAAAATTTATCTCCTCATATGCATATGAATAGTGTTATGATCCATCTAAATGTACAATGTGCTCTCCTCCTTTAATAGGTGCACTAAAAATGGTTTAGGTAGGAATCTCAAAAGTTTTCCCACTTAGCCAAATTTTCTGAAACTTCATTTTCCCCTTCATTTTAGATCAATTTTTTACTTTGTCGGAACTTCTCTACTCTTCTCCATTCTTCTTAAAAATTACTAAATATTCTCATATCTTCAAATCTATTCATAATTTCAAACAATTCTTGAGTTATATTCTGATTTTAATTCTGATTTCTTCATTATGATGAAGAGATGTGTACAAAATTATATTCTTCATTACGTTTCTTTACACCAATTAATCATATGAAAAAAATAAATTCTCAAAACGATGCTCAGTACCTAATGAATGAAAATAAATATTTTAAACCATTCTTTCATAATCATTTTTTCTACTCCATTAGACATTAGTTTCATTTATTTTTCCATAAACATTGTCGCAACTTATAAATATTTCATCACTTCATGGAAGTAATTTAGCAACATCTTCAACAATCCTTTTCTACTTTTCTTCAGACTGATTATCCTATTTCTGATGAAGTAATCAGTAACAACCTGTGTTCAGTGGATCAGTCTCCACCTCACTATAATGAATTGCTTTCACTTGATGTCTGATTATTCTTGAGTCAATTGTAAACATATCAATGTTTTATTCTTTCTATCTCGACCTAATTAATAAACAATTCAACCTGATGAAAATGTTTGACTATATTATTAATATTCGTCTAATTGATTGTGATCTTACTTCCCTACGTGATTTGGTCCAAAAAAAACTCCAAGTAAAAACAATTCTCCTCTGATTGATCAGTGGTACACCATGCCTAATGGATTGGTTTAAGCAACATCAACTTTAGAAACATCATTCTTTTTCTAATTACAGTGAAAAAAAACTTCAACAATTTATGAACTTCATTCTACTATGATTTATATCTTGTGTCTTATTGGTCTAACTAAAAACCAAGATATTTATATTATCACATTTCCAACAAAACATCACAACCTTTAAACAATTCTATGTTTGGTGATCTTAGACCAATAAATTGAGGTCAAAAAACCATGTATTTAATATTTCACATACTTTTTCTAGTAATCATGACTTCCTCATGACTGTGAGAACATTTGAGATCTACATATAATCTTTTGAATTACTTTATAAAGTTATATAACTTTTGATCCTTATAGAATCTTCTCTCTTTCCAACCAAACATCAAACTTATTGGAAGCACCTTTTCCTTCCCCTTTCTTTTATAATGCTACCATCACAAGTTTCTCATACAACTTATGATTAATGGTAACTCCAAGATAATAAAATAATTATCATAATAACATATGATTCATTAAAACTCTAATAAAATTCCACAATTGGATCTAATCTTTCATCTTAGACCTAATATGATTTCGATGAACCTTTTATCTTAGAAAACTTCTTCACAAACCAATGGACTTTCCTAATAATTTTGTATATGATCTTCTTAATAATTTTTCATCCGATCATCTAAATGTTTTTTGTGTCCGATCTTCTAACCATGATACAACCTTTAATATTTTTAATACGATCATCAAAACTTAAAAAGTTAATTGATTTGTTTGCTTTGACAAAAAAATAAATACATTTAAAACAATCTTCTTCCAGATTTGAAAAAAAAATTATTATCAATTTGGTCTAAAAAATCTCCCCATTTTTATTTTTTTCAAACAAGATTCATAAATCAATAAAATTTATAACCTAATGCTATGGATTACTTGTCAATGAATTCTAAGACTATGTGAGCTAACTCATTATAGGAAATAAGAATCATTAACATCAAAACCATGTTGTCCAAAAGTAGTGACTTGTGAAAAATATTCATCTTCTCTTTAAATCTTCCTTGACTTATTTACTTACTTATTAAACTTATCAGTAAACACAAGTTTCCTTCAACTACACCAATAAACTATTCCCAAAAAGACACACACATACATATTAAGTTAATATCTTACACATAACTTCCCAAAAATACATGATTCTTTAAAGGTTTAGCGCATATTAGTGGATAGATTTGTGAAACAATTATCCCCCTTGAAAATATTATCCAAAGATTAGATGATATAGAGGATAGAAACATATACCTCACCCTTGATGAGAAATAGGTTGGATACCCATGTTCAACCTTAGTTTGTAAAATGATTCCTTTGGTAAAGGTTTTGTGAATATGCTAGCAACCTGTTCTAATATAGTAACATAATCCATATTCAATTCATTCTTCTCTACATTCTCTTTGATGAAATGATATTTTATGTCAATATGTTTTAAACAATAATGGTGTACTATATTTCTTTAAAGTTTGATGTTACTTTCATAATCGCAACCCAGGATCAAGGGTAATTTTACATCAATAAGTAATTCTTCTAATAGAGTATTTATCCACATAAGTTGTGTAGCAACTTGAGTAGAATCAACATAGATAGCTTCATCCATGCTAATAGTAACTAGATTTTTTTTCTTTTTAGGACAACAAACACAACTTTTTTCTTGAAAGAAAACCCCAACAGATGTGGATCTTTTATCATCAATATTTCCTGACCAATTAGCATCTTAATGCCAAAATAGATCAATACTTTCTGAGCTAACATACCTAATTTCAAAATCTGTTGTTCCTTTGATATATATTAGAATTACTTTTCCAAGTAATAGATATTATTATTTTAGAGTACTCTAAAATCTTGAACATAAGGTAACAACATAAAAAATTCCAAGTCATGAGGAAGTCCAATACAACAAACTTCTAATTAGTTTATGAAATTGTTTAGAGTCAACTTCCTTACTTTTTCCATATTTAGTCCACTTGGTTCCCACTTAAATTGGGGTGTAAATGGTTTATAATTCTTCATACCAAACTAATTAATAAGTTCCCTGGCATAATTCTCTTGGGAAAGAAATATTTGTTTCTTGTTATGTTATATTTTTAACCCAATAATGTATTTCATTTCACAAAAAATTGACATATCAAACAAATTTTTCATCTCTCTAGAAAATCATTACAAAATTTATTAATCATTCCTAGAAAAGATAATTTCATCAATATAAACAATTATAATGTGCAAAAATTATTAAATTTATTTGATGAATAGATTATTATCATCCCTTAATTTCTTAAAACTCATCTTTCTTAAGTAAGTATCAATATGTAATACTATGATTTTGGAGCCTATTTTATCCCATACAATGATTTCTTAAACTTTCACACATAAATTCTATCCTTCCTAGAAAATCCACATGGTTTTTTAATATAAACATCCTCATTAGGTTCACCATTCAAAAATACTGATTTCACATCCATTTAAAGAAAATTGTAACTTTGTTGTGTAGTAATATCAAGAAATATTATAATTGTTTCTAACCTTACCACCAAAGATAAAGTCTCATCAAAATAAATGCCTTCAATATTTGAGTAACCTTTTCATACTAATCTTTTTTGTTTCTATAACTTCCCCATATTCATTCAGCTTGTTTTGGAAAACCCACTTTGTTCCAATAACATATTTTTATTTAGATTAGGTATGATTTTTTATGTATAATTCTTCCCAATATGATCTAACCCTTTATTCATATCCTGAACTTATTCTAGATTCTCATACGCTTCATTCAAAACATTAGTGTTAAATTTTTAATACAAACAAGTATGTTTAATAACTTTTTTTGTTCTTCTTATTTTAACCTTTTGATGTTTTTTAGAAATAATGTTTTTATCTTCCACTTTATTCCACATCCTGGGATGAGATTTTCAAGATTCTTCCTTATCACTATAAATTTCTAAGATTGATTCTTCTTCTTGACTAGAATTACAATTTTTTGTATCCTTATCATAATTTTTAGAAAAAAATCTTTCATCATGTTTATATTTCTTATCTGTGTAGTATTTTTAACATCTTCCTGATATTTTTCAAAACCATTCACATCAACAGAGTCAAATAATATACCTATCTCATTGTATAAACTACTATATCCTCTTCCTTCTAGAGCATAGACATGAAAAATTTCATCTACACCTATCTGCTCAAACTTCCCAAGGTTTCCATGTTTTCTCTTTATGTTTCATGGAATCCCAAAAACTTATATATGTTTCAAACATGGAATTTATTCCTTAAAAATTTTAGATGGATTCATATATGAACTTGTAATGTAGAAACAATAGTTTTGAATATAAATATTAGTGCTCGTGGATTATCTCCAAAATTAATGATAGATACCATGATCAAGTAACATAGTCCACCCCATTTCAACCAAACTTCTCTTTTTTCCTTTCCAAATCACCATTTTTTAGAAGTGTGAGGTGTACTGAACTATTCCTGAATTCCATGATTGTAGAGATAACTTTCAAACTCTTCATTATTATATTCACTACCATTGTATGTTCTTAACTTCTTCACTAAATACTCATATTCTTTCTCATCTTTTGTTTTGAAAATTTTAAACATTTTCATAGCATCTGACTTATGTTTCATATAAAAAACACAATAAATACGAGTAAATTACTCAATGAAGTACTTGACTTTATGAGTTTATTGTTTTCTCATTGGACATAGATATCAAAATCAATAAGTTATGGGGGTCATTTTGATCAAATGTTAACTTTCATATGCACAGAGTTTTAATATTTCCTTCATGAAAAATTGTGAAACGCCAATCTCTTTTCTTGACATATCAAGAATATTAGTGACATTATCTATATTTGATAACTTGATCATGTTTCATTAACACATGTGTCCCAAAATTTTATACAAAAAATTATTTTCTTCCACCATGCTTAAATAAAAAGATTTTTGAATCTCACCAACTTGGAACAAGTTTTTTTTGCCTCTTGTAATTATCTTTCCATCTTCCTATCTTTTCAAAATAATTATATATTTTCTAGAAATAACTTTTTTTACTTCATCAAAAAGTTTTGAAATACTTATCAAGTTGTGTTTAATCCCATCAAAAAATAATGTTTTATTGTACTTTAACTTTTCTTCCCCAATAATAACAAATCCAACACCTTTTATTCTGAGGGATTCATCATTACTAAATTTCATTGTTCCTTCATTGAAGCCCTTAAAATTATTCAATAATTTTAATTATCTTATAATATTAGAAGAAGATATATCATCCAAGATCCAAGTTCATTATCATTTTGTAGCTTTTATAGCAGTTTCTACAATGAGAGTTTTTTCCCTATATCTTTATTCACATACAGTTTTTAAGAGTTGTTAAAAAAAATTCTGCTAGTATCAAAACAAGAAATATTTTTGAAAGATTTATAGGTTGTTCAATTATTTCAAAAATGGTTTAAAAAGGTTAGAATATATTTTTAATTTTCACACCAACCTTCTCGTGCTTATTCAAAAAATCTTTCTCGTATTTATTCCTTTGATAGGATTGACTCTCCCTCAAAAATTTTTTTCTATAATTTGTGGCATAGTTTTAAGGTTATTGATTAAATCAATACATATTTTCCATATGTCGGAATCCATCATAACACCATCTAAATCCATAGAAATAATATTTAACTCTATAACTTTCATACTATCTAGAGTTATGAGAATGTTTCATAGAAACCTTATTTTCTTTAACATAAGAGTTTTGTTTAATCCTAAGATTTATGTTTTCAATTAGGACCTTCTTCTTTATCTCAGTTTTATTTTTAGCTTTCTTAGAACCAGAAGTTGTAGGAATTTTTTTGGACTCAAATTTTTTATAAACTTCTGAATTCACTACTTTATTGATTATTTCCACAGTCATAACTTTTCTATCTTTCTTCTTCTCACAAACAATTTCAATATTCTTCTTAACCTTTGTAGGTAAATTTTGATCCTTCTAAAGTTCAACCTTTATATAACTTTCATGAAATTTATAGATATAATTCTTTAAACATATAACCCTGTGTTTTTATTTATGAAGTTTTTGTTGAATAAGTTCTAGTTATTATTCTTTTTATTTCAACTTAACTTCCAGATCAGCATTCCAATTCTATTCTTTATCAATAGATTTATTTAAGTTATTAATCTATTATATTATCTTAACCTTATCATAAAGAAAACATTATTGAGTATTTATAAAGGAACTTTAATTTTTCAATTTTTTGATTTCTATATCAATTCTTATAATATTTATCATACATTTTTACAATTATTTTTTCAGATGGAATTCTAATCAAGTTTCTTCTTCTTCAGAACTACTACTTCAAAAATATTTACTGTTAACTATTGTAATTAAATTATTCTCTCCAGCATTCTCATTAGAATTTTCATATTTATATTTAAAGTCTTCTACTTCATTGTCAATATAAAAAAAATTATCATTTTGGATTTGGATGGTTTTTTTATATTTTCCTTTTGAATAGATATTAGCCTTATCACCCTATTTTTCCCATGATCTTCTATGTCTTCAATCATCTTCATCAATTTTATCTTTATTCTTTTTCTGAGGGAAATTTGCAGCAAATTGACCAATATCGCCACATTCAAATCATTTTAATGGAAGTTTCCATTTATAATTTCATGTACATATTTTCACATTTTTATAAAACAAGGATAAAAATTCATTAATATCTTTACATACCTTATTTTCAGGATCAAAATCCCCATCTTCTATTTCTTTAAGAATCTTCTTAGGATTTTATTTATGAGAATCCTTAAAAGACATTTCTTTATCAAATTTTTTTTTCATTCATAAATTTCTCTCTTCTCATTTCATAAGTGATGAGAGTACTATGAAAATCATCCAGATATAATGTTTCTGGATCTCTATCTTCCCATGAGGAAAATTTGGCATTAAAATTTTCTAGAAGAATTCTAAAGATATTTTAAACAATAGTAGAATATTCCAAATTTTCACCAAGACATCTAATACTGCTAACAATTTCATTCACCCGGATAAATAATTCACCAACTGCTTTATACTCATCCATATTAAGATCATCATACTTCATTCTCTAGATTATTAACTTTTCTTCTTCACTTTATTATTGCCTTCATAAATGTTCTCCATCTTATCCCAAATACCTTTGGTAGTGAAAACACCCTTCACTCTTAGAAACTAACTTTTATAAAGTGATGAGATTAAATAATTATTATATATTCCATCATTCTCAAGATTCTTATTATCAATAAATGTAAGAGGAAATTTTTCATCAATAAGAGGAAATCCATCTGTTAAAACTTCAAGAAAATCATACCCAAGAGATATAAGATAATGAAACATTCTATATTTTCAGATATGATAGTTCTTACCATCGAATAATGGAATCCCCTTACTGTTCACACAATTTATATTCTCCATCAAAACATCTTTTCAAAAACTTTAGGAAAGACTAAAAAAATGGAACCTTCCTCGGATACCAATTGATATTTTCCAGCTAGAATCAATGTATCACTAAGAAGGGGAGGGGTGAATCAATGATATCTTTTTCTTTTAAGTTTCATTTATTTTGAAATAATTTCTACCACCTATTAAATATTTATCACTTTTCTAAAAAACAATCACAGATCCATAGGAACATAAGTATTTACAAGGTTCACTACTCAACAATAGTAGTTATACCTTCGGTATGCTTTGGAAATAATCAAATACGACACAATTCACTAGAAATCAATCTTTTTGTATAGATATAACAAGTAGGATATTCCATTACATTTGTGTTGCACTACGTTCAATACAATAGTGCATGTTCTTAAAGTATCATGAAAGGATGTAATAAATATTTGTGTAAAAAGTTAAGAAACTTTAACTAATTTATTCAAAACATGTTACTATGTTCCCTTGTCAAATTTCACAAATAAAAGCATCAAAATAATTCTTTACATTCCCACCCAGTAGAAGGTAATAACTTATCTATACTTTGTAATGATACTCAGTCTGATACCCAAGCCTGATTCATTAGTCTGAATGCTCAATCTGAAAATATAATTCTTCCAAAATACCACTGAAAAAATTATGAACTACTTCTATCTCAATACAAAAAAGTCAGTTTGATTTCCCATTCTAATAACCTAGTTCAATAATATAATCATTGTATGATCTTCCTTCTTCTTCTTCTTCAATCTATAAAACTTCATTAGGAATGATCTATCTATAAACCCCTTCACACTAGAACTTTAGAAATTCTCTCTATTCTCCCACACATGAACAGTGTCTGATCCATCATAAAATACAATGTACTATCCTTCTTTTATATGTGCACTAAAAATGGTTTATCCATGAATCTAAAAAGTTTTACCCCTTGAAAATTTTTACCAAAACTTCGGTTTCCCATTTATTTCAACTCCATATTTGACTTCTTCAGTGTTTCTCTACTCTTATTGATTCTTTTTTAAACTTCTTGAATCTCCTCAAATCTTCATCTTTATTCATAATTTCTAACCATTATTTATTTTGATTCTGATTATCATTATGATTTCTTCATTATGATGAGTATTTGTGTATAATAGAATATTCTATATTACGTTCCACTACACCAGTTAATCATATAAAAAATAAATGACTTCTCATTATGATTCTCAGTACCAACTAAAATACAATCATTATTTGAAACCATTATACCAAAAAATATTTTTTCTACTTCACTAGACTTCATTTTCCATTATTTTTCTATAAACATAGCCATAAATTCTAAATATATCACAACTTCTTTAAGTTATTTAGCAATAGATTCAACACTAATTTTCTTATTTTCTTTAGACCAATGATCATGTGTCTGATGAAGTTGTCATTATCAACTTGTGTTTGATGGATCGGCCTCTTCTTTACTATGATGAATTACTTTCACTTCATATCTATTGACTCTTGATCCAATTATAAATATATCACAGTTTTATTCTTTTTTTATTGACCCAATTAAGAAACAATTAAACATGATAAAAATGGTGGACTACATTATTGATCTTCATCTGGTCGATCGGTCTTTGAAATCCTTACATGTATCGATCCCAAAAACTTCTAAAAAAATAATTCTACCTCTGATTGATCAGTGGAATGTCGCCTCTGATGGACTAGTTCCAACAACTTTGACTTTAGTAACTTCTTTAATTTTATGATTATGGTGAATAAAAACTTCCACAATTCACCGAATTCTTTTTAGAAAGATTTTTATCTTGTGGATTATTAGTATTGGATAAAACTATCATCTTTATCTTCTCATGTTTCAAAAAAAACAATGCATCCTTCAAAGAATTCGGCATCTGGTGATCTCACACCAATAAACTGAGACCATAAAGCCTTGTCTTTCTTCTCTCACAAACCCCTACTTGTAATCATTACTTACTCATGATTGTGAGAACATTTGAGATCTTCATATCATTATATAACTTACATTGGAAAGTTTTTTAACTTCCCATCCTTCTAGAATATATGTTCTTTCCAACCAAACCTCGAACCGATTGGAACAACCTTCTACTTTCCCTTTCCTTCATAAGGATAGCATTATAAGTTTCCCATACAACTTATGATTTATAAGAAATCTTAGATCTGTAAAGAATCATCATAATATCATTATATTAATTCATATTATGATAAACATTTTCATTATGATTGAATCTTTCATTTTAGAACCATGGTTATTTTGATGAACCTTTTTTCATAAAAAATTTCTTCACAAACCAAGGGATTATTTTGTGTCTGGTCTTCATAAGAATTGTGTGTTTGATCTTTTTAATATTTTTTAATTTGATCTTTTAACCATGATGAAACCTTTCATACTTTTCATCTGGTCATCAAAACATACAAAGTGAATTTATTTCTTTTCTTTGAAAAAAAGACAATACTTTCAAAAAAAACTTCTTTTGGCTTCCAAAAACAACTTCTTGTCAACTTGGTCCCAACAATTACATGGTATCATATCATTAGGATAGGATCATCACACCTCAGGTAACACTGAGGGGTATATTTTTTCACCAAGGAATACAACACTCCCCTTGGGTGACATGGAATACACTTAACTAGCCTCATGAGTTTCGAAATTTATGCTTGATAGAGAATAATGTTCATTAATTTCTCCACACATCCTGAGTTCCACATGGGGCATGGGGGACTCTTTGGTCTGGTATATAGTATCTATGATCTTTACCCTTGATATGAGGAATTTTTTATATGGGTGGGAGACCTAGGAAAAACAAAACCATGTAAGTGTAACCTAAGAGAGGACAATATCAGGCCTATTAGAGGTGGTATATATCCTTATCAGTTAGTAAGAACGTTATTGAAGATATTATGTTTTGAAGAAGGATAAAGTTGATATAGACTATTATATTTTCTTTTCTTATCAATGCATAAATCATATTCAAAGTAAAATATAAATATTCATGTGTTGATCCTCAAATAAATCAAGGAAAATTGTTGGTGGCTATAGAGACACTATCTACAACATTTTAGAAGTGTACTAGAGATGTGTGGGAAGAGATTGAACTAGTTTGGGGATGGAATTATTGGATGGATTGAAGAATAAATGGAAATGTAAATCTTCATTTGAATTATAGATTATTTTTATATGTATTTGAGTAAATATTATTAAATTGTAGTCATTTATATATGACATTAATTTATATATTACTTCACTGAGAATTTTGTATGGATTATGTACTTAGTTGGAAAAAAAATTATATGGTCACTTGTTTCCCGTAATAGATACTCAGAGTCCTTCATTTTTTCATGTGGTATATCCAATAATTTATATTTTATTTAGGCATGGTCAATACTCATTGCTTGTATTTGATACATTCAGGGTTTATTGATGGTATATGTGGTCAATCTGGTCTTAGATGGATGGTTGATCCAATTCACATGGTAGATTCATATGGTTAGTAGTTTGTATATGCAGACACTTACCTATCTCATGATTGATACAAAATATTTTTTTATATATATATGGTTGATATATGTGGTATATTTTTAGCTTCATACAGCTGATCCATTGATTCTCACCTCATACAATTGATTTTTACATTGAGAAATTTTAATGAAATTTGAGGTAAAAATCAAAATTTCTAAAATAATTTATATTTTTAGGAAAGTAAAATTAGATGATGAAATGAGTTTTATTATTAATGGAATAAAAAACATTATAAATCAAGGGATCATGATTCAATCCATGATATATTAAAACCACAATAGGTGTATGTTGGTTTTAATAAGATGCTCCACGTTGAAGTAATGAAGACTACACTGCGAGGAGTTCTAAAATTTAGAATCTACCACACCGTAGTGGTTTTTCTGTGACCATAGTGTTGGTTGTTTTATATGATATGTTTTTCATGGATGTGTGAGTTGAGTTCCACATCATAGAAGAAAATTATTTTTATCAAACTATTCATGTTTCTATGTACATGTAGATATTTAAATTAATTTAACTTCCATGTTTTGTGGAGACGATGAGTTTGAAAATATTCAAATATTACTTGAGAATTAAAATTCAAGGTATTAAGAATATTAAAATGGAATATATAACATGATTTAAAGATATTTTAATAGTTTTTATTATTTCTCATTTCCTAAAATCACATAGTTTCTATATAAATTATGGAAATAATATTCTCAATATTATTCCATGAATATATATCTGGAGGAGAAGAAAAAGATAGTATATTTTGATACTTATAAAACCCTATAGAATAGTCATTATGTATAAAATTATAAATAATAGGTAGAATGAAAAATAATAAGAAGTTTCTCCTTATCATTTTTGTGAAATATATTAGAGGAGTGAAGAAGACTTGCTCTAGTGTGAGTTGAGATGAAGTAAGCAGCAAAGTAACAAAATACCCACAGTTTTTAGTTGTAAGATAATTTTATATTGTTGAAAAAATCTTTGAACTATCAGCAGTGTGTAGGATTCACTTACATCATCAGGGGAGTATAGTGTATTAAAATTTCATATTTATCCCCCTCTTATTACAATTCATTGGATTTTTTCTAGTATATTTTGTAATATTTGGTGTTTCCATATCATTATAAGTACTCTAAACAATTATTGAGTAGATAACCTTGTAAAATTTGTTTATCTTAGTCTATGTGTGCATGTGGGTGTGATTTATAGTGAATAAATTTTACTATAACTGATAATGATAGTTATTTAAATGGGAAAACATAAAATAAATTGTTAATGAATAATTCAACCCTCCCTCTTAGTGATATCATTGATCTTGTGGGTGGATTTTAAATTGTTATCGGAATAATGACCCTTCACTAAATCGAGGTTTTTTTAATATTGTGGATGAAATTTTTTGGGTATTGATTTTTATTATTTATAATGGATAATTTGAACTCAAAAAATGGTATTCTCACATTTGATGAGAAGAATTACCTTTTTTAAGGAATAGATGTTCCTATATCTATTTATTATTAGTTATGATGTCCTAGAAGCTAATACTAATTGTTTTACCCATCATGATGAAGGATATACTATGATAGTAATAGATAAGAAGAGTCTTGAAAGTGATGTATGTGTTATAAAAATTATATTATTTTTTATTTCAAAGAGTTCAATTATAAAGGTGAAAGGAATCAATGTAACTAAATTTATTTAGGAAATAATGTAAAATATTTATGAAGGGAACACAAAATTAAATAAAGAAAATTTATATATTTGGATACTAAAATATGGAGATCTGAAAATGAAGAATTAAAAATCTGTTGATGAATTATTTACAATCATTAGTGGTATTGCAAGCACTGCTAGTATCTTCAGTGAAAAATTGGATAATTTAAATATGGTTAAAAAGATATTATGAATTATACCTAACAAATTTTATGAAAAGGTTTCAACTTTGGAGGATAAAGATATAATTTTTATCCCTCTTGATGAATCTCACAATACTCTCATAGTTTATGATATGATGAGGGGGTAATGCTTCCAAGAAGAAAGAAAAAAATCAAAAAAATATTTCATTTATTTTTTATAATAATGAAAAAGGTATTATTAAAGGAAAACTTGATGGATATGACTGTTGTGAGTTGAAAAATGACTAAAATTATAATTTTTATGAGATTATGTCACTTTTCTATAGAAAAGTGATAAGGGGCATAAGAAAGTGCAGGAGGAAACTTATCTTAAAAGGATTTAAGTTTGGATTTATTGTTCACTTTTCCAAAAAAACTATCTAACATTAAAAGTATAAGAAACCAGTGATAAAGAATATAAGAGACCTAATATTATTTAAAAATAATATCGATGATTCAAATCCTAGTCTTAAAGGGAAGGGTATAAAGTTCTCTAAATATAAAAATAGAAACATCTTATTAAATCATGAAGGAAGTGATGATAACATGGATGAAGGGTAAGTTGATACTTCTACTAATAGTGATAAGAAGTTACTTATTACTAAGGTGAATGATGAAAATTTTATTAGTGATGAAATTAATAGTTTTTAAGTTAATAATAAGATACTCATATGGAGTTTTTAGTAAAAATAGAGTTGAAATAATGTTTTTCAAAAATAACTAAGCACGAAAAAGAGAATATAAATATGAAAAGGGGTGATAAAATTACTAGAATCCATGAATATAAAAAAATTTATAAAAATTACAAGTCTATAAAAGATATTAATGATATAAAGAAAAAATTTGATGATTAAAATACTTTAAACATCAATAAATAAGATTGAGTAAAATATAAATAGAAGGATCTAAACATTATTTAAAAATGACTGGTGAAAGCTGAAGAACTGATAAACTATATATCTAATTTCAAATATTTGATTCAATATTTTAGTGAAATATCAAATAAGGAATAATTTATTCTTATATATTATAAACCAATTCAAATAGAGAAATTATTGCTGAAAATATTGGTTGTAAGTTTAATAAGAAAAAACAAGTTTGTATGACTAAATTTGTCCCCAAATTAAATTATTCAAAGAAATCTATAAATTTTGGAAACCTAAACTCAAAATAAAAAAAATTACTATAAATATTTTCAAAGAAAGAGGTGTAAAAGTCCTAGGTTGTAAAATAAGATACCACGAACTTACAATAATTTCGGTTCATTAAAAAATTCAAAATTATTGGTCAAAATAATGAAGTAAAGTGATAGATTCTAAAAAATGACTTAAAAAGGAAAGTATGCATTTAATGGATAATAATAGTACTATAGAGTCTTCATAAATACAATATTATTTTGTTTAAAACAATAAAAATTCCTTGCAATCTATAAGGATTGGTAAGAAAATCTCAAGGAGGAATCAACCCACTAAAAGGAGTCATGTTCAAAGTGAACTAATTAATTCTAGAAAAAAAAGTTATAGAATTGGTTAAAAGTGCTTAAAAAAGACTATGGTAGATGTCATATAGCTTGTAATTTTGAAAATTGACGTCTCATCCTTTTTCAAGAACAATAGATTATAAATTAAAATTATCAAAAACCTTGGGAGATAAAGAGTGATGATAAAAGAAACCCTTATTATTAAATTTCTATCATGTCTTGAAAAGGGGAATGGCCATAGATAATGGATAGTGGGTGTTTTTACATATGGAAGGAAACTTAATGTCATTGATAAATGTTTAAGACCAAAAAAAAAGGCTCAGTGAAATTTAGTAATTATGGGCCACTCAATATAAAATGAGATGGTTCTGATGTTATTTGTAAAGAAAAACTGGGTTCAAATAATACGTTGTTTGTTTATGGGTTAAAACACAATATGTTATGTTTTTTTCAGCTAAGTGATGAATTTAATGTTGTGAATTTTAATAAATATTGTTTTTTTGTTAAAACAATTTAATATGGAAGGATTCTTATAAGCGTACAATGAACTAATGGTAGCTTATTTCAAGTGGGAGATGCTAAAAAATTTCTACATGAGTATGAAAGAAGAAAATGAACTATGTAATAGAAGTATTGACATATTTTTTAAAGTAATATAAACAATATTACATAAAGAGAAAGTGATTTTATGTTCTTAATATGATTATAGAAATGTATTATATTTGATCCACATGCCAAAATGGTGATATTGATAATTATTCACATAAGAAATTAGAGATTAATACATTTCATCCCTTAGATATTATTCATTTTAACATTTGTGTACCCATGAGAAATAAATCAATGAATATAGATAAGTATTTTATTTAATTTATTAATGACTTTATGTGTATTACATGCATCATGATTATGAAACATAAATTAAGATCTATTAATATGTTCAAATGTTTTAGGAGAGGTACTGAAAAGGATTGTGGCCATTATTGAAGAAAATTTGGACTTAAAATGATATTGAATACATAAATATTACTTAAGGAGAATATAATTCTACATGAACTCAGTGCACCATAAACAACACAACAAAACTATGTGGTAGAATATAATAATATAATCTTAGTAGAGAATCATTGAATAAGGTTTATAGAGAATGATACTTAATGATATTTTTAGAGACAAACTATTATAGAAACAATTCATATTAAGAATATATTACTATAAAAACTAAATTATGACATGTCACTATGCAATATTTATTATAATAAAGCCCCAATTTTAATTATCTAATGGTATTTGTAGCACATACATTATCAAATTCAAAGGTGAAAATATTGGGATGATTTATATAATAAGTTTTAATGGAATCTTCCAGGGTAATCCTCTAAATGGGATAGGATAGTGATACTAAAAAAATAAGACAAATAAGATCACAGATTTTTCGATGTTAAAGTGAAAGAAATTCTAAATAAAGAATTCATATATCAATAAGTATCAAAGTTGATGAAGATGAATCAGGTTTGGTTAAACAACCGGATGAAGTAATATAAAATGATGAAAGTTTTAAATAAGTTCATTTTGAATATAATTATTCATCCAAATCAAATGATATAGAGTAAATCCGCACATCTCATCCAGGGATGATAATAAAGGTGGAGATCCAAAACATTATTAGAGATCAAGGGTGGTAAGTTTAATCTTGGAGAACCTTGATGAAAGTATCACATACCGAACTATTTTCATAGGTTGAACCAAGATATTTTGAAAAATATATGGAGAATAAAGAATTGTTTGATTACATGAATGAATAATTTGACCAGATAGATAATAATGGCACAATGTATTTGGTTCACAAACCTAAAGATAAGAACATCATTGAAAAAAATGAGTTTTCCATAATAAGTTCAATGAAAAAGGTGAAGTGATTAAAAATTATGAAATACTTTTTTATAAGGGTTATTCTCAGGTAAAATTAGTAGATTTTGATAAGATTGTTTCATTGATTTATAGGTTGGAAACCATAAAAGTGTTTTTTTATTTCTTCTTAAAGGCAATAAAATATTTTTCAAATGAATGTCAAGTCTTTCTATCTAAATGGGGAGTTGTAATAGTAGGTTTTTATTGAATATACTTGTTTTTAATTTCATTGATATTATGAAAATAATTTTTTATTAAATATGGATTTATATGGGTTGAAACAAGCTCTAAGAGCTTTGTATTCTAAGTTGGACACTTGCTTGAGGAAGTTGAGATTCAAAAAAGGGCAGAGGAAAAAAACTCTACAAAAAATATCATAACATGGTACCTCTAATTTTTATTATATATATATGATATAATATTTAATGGAAATAATGAAAAAGTATGTGAAGATGTTTCTTAGGAGATGAAGGAGTTGTTTGAAATTTCCATCATTAGTGAGATGTGATATTTTCTTGGATTAAAATTTTCTCTAGATAAATATCATATATTCCTTTTACAAGGAAAATATGCTATATATATTCTTAAAAGGTTTTTAAAAGATTATTCAAGGATGTTTTATTCACCTATCTCGGTAGAAACTAAATTTTCTAAATATTAGTAAGGAAAGGAAGAATATTAAATATAATTTCAAAAATTGATTGGAAGTCTGTTATACTTCACGGCTTCAAGGATGTATATAGTCTATTCTTTCACATTTTGTACCTAATTAAAAAGTTCTATAAAAATAGAACATGTTATGGCTAGTAAAAGTATCCTTAAAAACATAAAAGGTACAAATAATTTTGGGTAAAAATATGAAAATAAAAGAGAGTTGAATCTATATGAATTTTCATTTAAAAATTAGGTGGGAAGTGTTAATGATTGAAAATTCACATCTTGTAGAGTGTTCTTTCTTGGTGAGTGGTGTGTTTGTTAGAACATAAATAATTATAATCATGTCACCCTAAAAACTATTGAGGAATATTATATCACTAAAATTCTAGCATCTAATCAATATTTCTTGATGAAAACTTAATTAGAAAACCTCATTGTGAAAATGAAATTGTCACATCTCTTGGGTTATGATAAAAAAATGATAGAAACTTATCAAATAATATTATTCAATACTAAATGAGAAAGAAAATTTAAATCATATATCACTTCATCAAGGATCTTATAGATATAAACGAGCTAAATCTATAATTTGTTCCAACTTTAGAGAAATATATGATTTTTTCACCAAACATTTGTTGACAGATGATTTTTAATGGTTGAGGTTGTAAATGGGAGTTCAATCTCCCCTATCATGAGGCTGAGGTTTGGTGTTTTATCCCCTCTCTCACCTTATTATTTTTAATTTATTGTAAAAGTGAGATAAAATGATAACATAAATATTCTTGTTTTTATTTCCTTATACATTTATTATGTGTATTTACAAAGGGGGAAATAAGTATGGGTAATTCTAGAGATATGTGTCTCAACTATTCTAAGGAAGAATATATTTAGGGGGAGTAAAAGGGTAAATATGTGAATTTATATTGTTCATGTGTGAACTATTTTAACAGTTTTATTAAGTACATTAAGTAACCTTTTTTCAAGTTTTTTAATAGGTTGAATTCATATAATTAAATCTTGAAGTGGTCAAATAAGAATATCTATTTTGTAGACTGTATTGTATGATTAATCGATGTTATTGTTTTTAAAATTATTTCACTCAAGAATTATTAGAGATATTTAATGGTGACACGTTGTTAAATAATTAGTGTTTGATCGATATTTATTAAGGAAACCTAATCTAAACATTTAAAAATAATACATCGATATCATGGTTTAATTAAAAAATCTCACAAATATATGAAAACCACAAGGACTTAAAGGATTATTTCCTTGGATACTAGCTACATAAACATATTATTTTATATAACTTGTAAACATTTCTCCATAATTGTTCTCATCTAGGACATCTTCTATACAACTCATATGATATAATAATCTTCATAACTTGGGTAATGGAAACATACAAAAGGGGTGAGCTCAAATGCACAATAAGAGAATTTTATCTACTAGTCATAACCATTATATCATAAACTAAGGTAAAATATTATAAAGGGATAAATATTTGATAAAAATATAGTGGAATCATAAGTGAAAATCTAAATACTTTATTAAGCATTAAAGATCATGGTATAGAAACATAAGATCAAAGAATATATCTTAAAAATATGTAATGCAAATAAAAAATGAGAAACAATAACATAATGAAGAATAACACCTTTAGAAGATGGTATATCATAAATATTTATCATAGATTGTAAATAAGTCACATTTTAGAAAAGTGGCGCAAAAATAACCATAGGAAAACATTGTGAAAAAATCCAACTATGTCCACCCTTTAATCTAAGTATGTCCACATTTTAGTTTATGATCAAATCCAAGTATGTACACCCTTTAGTTTGTAAAAAAATATAATTATGTCCATGATTAATTATTTCATGAGATATATAACCACAAAAAATAATTTTAGGGTGATATAGGACCCTACCCATCACCATACATATATATGAATGCCACTTAAAATCAAATAATTCATCATATCATAAATGATCCTTGAGAAGAATATAGGTTTCATAAATTTTCCAAATAGTATCACATACAAAATTATAATTAGATACCAAATTCATCATCTCCAAAAATAATTATTTAAGAAGAGAATAATATGAGATTTATGAACCATTACTCCATTAGAGACGAATCCTTTCAAAATTGAAGAGAATTCAAAAAATAAAATTCTTAAAAAGTATTTCTTAATATCATGCTAAAAGGCCTAATTTTCCAATCAATTTCTAGAAAATGTTTTTTTTAATATATAGAGAAAACTTCCAAAAACATTACATAAAAAATAAAATAAATATACATTGATAAGAAATAAAACATATGTAAAAATGTAATAAATAATGGATGAATATAAGATCATAGAAAACAAAAATCCTTTTAAATATTTAATACACCCTTATCTAAAACTCAAATCATTAAAAGGATAATCAAACCTTTGTTTTAAAATCAATAAATAGTAATAAAATTACAATTGGAGAAAAAAAATTATTTTTCAATAGGGAAAGGAGAACATTGGAGGGAAGTAAAAACATGGATATGGAGGGAAAATTAAATAAAATAAATTAGAATTATTCTTGAAAAAATTTATTTTCCACAAAATAATAGTTTCATCAATAATAAATTGGTGTGGAACATGAATTAATCATAAAAAGTAATAAATACAACATAATATCATAATTGGTTAGAATAGATCAATCACTAAAGAGAATATTCAAAGAGGGTTGATTATGAACAAAAGAGAAGATTTGAGTCATAAAACCCCCTTAACTTTATTCCCACTTAGTAATATTTTCTCTATCATCCTATGAAACAAACATAAATATATTAATATACTATTTTGGAACCATATTGATACCTAAAACTATTTATAATTTTCTTTTATAATAATTATATACATGTATATTGGTTAGTTTTGGCATATTTTCCCACATCGGGTGTTTATATTTTTGATCATTTGTACTAGTTTCATAGGTTTAGTATCAATATTTGTTCTTCTTAAAAAGTTAATCATTTAAATTTAATTAAATTTACAATAATTTATGACTTATAATTATTTATTAAGTTTCAAATTCTCTTTAAAAGTGTTATGCTTTTTATCTTTGAAGATGAAATTGACAAAAATATACTTTGGTGATTTTCTTAAGAAAAGAAATATGTTTTCTTAATTATTGAGTTAAACATTGATGTGGCCTTTATATAATAAAAACAAAATCAGTATTTAAATATTTATATCATATTATATCATTAATTATGTTTTCATAGTCATTCATGATATAATTTCATAGCAATGTTCAAGTAGGTGGTCAGACTGACCCAAACATGAATATACCATGATTATTGATGATTATGAGGTGACTTAGTTAGAATATATTTATGCCAATAGAATAATAATATCATTTAGTTTTTATTATAGTGATATACCAAAATTATAAAGTAATAATAAGAATAATTCAGTGATATAAAAATATTATATAATTTGAATAAAACATTTCCCCTTAGTACGCTTGTTTTAAACGATTGAATTAACAATGATAATTTATTAATCATATAATTAATATTTTATCCAATTTTTTATAATATAAACTTAATGATATCATAAATAGAATATTTATCCATTTAACCCATTCTCGTAATCATCCATTTAATGTGGTGATGAGAATAAAAATGAAAATCAATCGTTCCATAGAGGCAGTAGTCCACATGTACGCATAGTTGATTTTTTTCTATGGAACGAGAGAATTGTATAATATTTTCATCATTTAATAATCTATAATATCTTATAAATATAATAATTATCTATTAAATTCAATATTAGGACCATCCATGTAAGGTGGTTAAGGATAAAAAAGAATAACGCTTTATGGAGGCGGTAGTCCACAAACACATGAATGTCCTTTTCTCTTTTATTAATGAAAAAATGGATGTGTGGTTAATGATTTTACCATAATTATAATAAAATATAAGTATAATATTGGTACTAATGATATAATTTTAAGATTTTTTATAGTAATTTGAGGAATAATAAGTTCACATAAAGAAATAGAAAAGAGAAACAGAGGTTGGGAACAAATAAAACACTTTATGGATTAACTCTTTTACAAAAGGTGTTAATACCTTGAGGGTGGTCCTTTCAGAATATGTGTTTTTGAACATAGGATTTTCTAGTGTGAGGTGAAGTGAGGAGAGGGGATCCCATTTTAGAAGAGAATAGGGATAACATTTCTATAAATACCTGTGACTTTTCAATAATAGGAAGTTAATCTCAAGGAAAGTGTCTCCAAAATTTGAGAAATAATGGGGTGGGAAAGACATAAGGTCAATATAGCCTCAAAAATATTTTTTTACACGTGTTTTAAACATGTTTTAACTTCTTTAACGCTGGAATTATTACTTTTTCTCTTTTATCTTTTATCACATAAACTAGTTTTTCATAAGATAACTTAATATTTATGCCTAAAAATAAAGTATAATTATTATATAATTTATAACTAAGTATTTTAAATTTGAAATAAATTTTTTCTATTTCAATTTCTAAAATTGTTAAAAATTCATTATAATATAATAAATGTATAATGTGCAAAAATAATTTTTGAAAAAAAATTACTTGAGTTCTAAAATATCAATCATAGGTTTGTAAACTATAATAAATATTTAAAAATATATAATTTCAATTATAAAGATAGATTTTTTCAATAAAAATATTTAATAAATTTCTAAGTTGAAATTATATACTAATGGTTTCATTAAAGGCATGATATTATCAAAAATGGTATATTTAACTATTCATGTAAAAATAATTTTTTATTAAAAACTAATAAATTTATCTTAAGTTAATATTGTCTTGATAAATATAAAAATGAAGTTAATTTTTTCAAATTATCAACCTAAAATTTATAAATTTAAATTTAAATTAAAAACATAATATATAGTGAAAATCTGTTTTTAAAGGAATATGACTTTTGGTATATTAAATATTATTTTTCCTATAAATTAATAATTAATATATTATTAAATTATTATTCACATAATCAATATATATTTTTATTAATAAAACATAATAAACTTATTTCCTTGAAATAAAACATCAATTTCTAAAAAAATACATTTTTTAAGGATATAGTGAATTGAGCAAAAATTGCCTTTTGAAAAGTATAAAAATTCATGATATATCTATATATATAAATATTTTATTACATATTTATATAATAATAATTTATAATTAAATAAACACTTATTATCTCCATATAATAAAAAATAATTAGATAGTAACTAGATTCAGTTTTGTGTGGTTGTTCAACTAGAATGGATCTAGTTGAAATCTTCACAAGCTTGAAATTTTCACATACACAGTTTTAAAATTTAATTGCTTGAGTTAGACTTGGGATTGGTCTAGGGAAAACCCTATTGAATACACCTCCCTTCCAATATTAAACAAATGAGCTTCATAAGGAATACGTCCTCTTCCAAATGAAACTTTATTTATTGATTTCTCAATATTTTTACTTCAATTTATACTAACTAATTTAATGGCTAAGTTTTAATGATCATATTTAATATTAAAATATATCAATGTTTTTTTCATTTTAGTTTGGTATAGTTTGTGAATAACATTATATAATATATATATTATTTATTTTAATTAGAATATATATTTAAATATATGGGTGTTGCATTATAACCCTTAAATAAATTGTGTTCTCACACTTTTAATTATTACTTACTAACAAAGTTAACTAAGGGTATCAATAGGATGACTTGATAGTTGATTTTATAATCATGTATCAATCATATATATTCAATTATAATAATAATAATCTTAATATTATGTTTTTGCATAACTATTTGAGTTAAATACCTATCATGGTTTATTTTTAAGACCTATTTTATTTTTCCTTGAGTTCAGAGTTCAGAACTTCAGTGATAGATTATCATAAATTGGTTTAAGGTATGAAATGTGATTTCCTATTTTTATAATAGCTACACCATACACACATATCTCTCATCCACCAAGGTATCTCAACTTGGTAGTGTTAGTGGAAATTTGGGTTTGAATGATGAAATCGACAAATAATTATTCTCCTCTCCATATGGATCATTGAGATTGATGTTCATACCCATCATAGACCTTTATATAATAGCATCATCCACTACATCATCATGTTCCATCTATAACTTATCCATCGCTTGTGTTTCTATCTTCAAAAAATAACCACCCATCTCCTCACTCACTTGTTTCACCAGTGCTTATGTTTTCCCCTTCATGAAACCATATAAATTAAGTTTTTTAAGGGATAGATTCTCTTCCACATATTTTTTAGGTGTAATTTCATGTTCCCAAATAGGGCCTTCCATGACCCAAAATTTTTATCACTCACACTACATGGGATCTATGCTCTAAGGAATTGAACTTAATTCTCAAACTACTCCCATCCCTAAGGTGACTATGAATCCTCTCACATTTTCACCTATAAATTGAGTCATGTTTTTTTAGTGACAGTAGCGTGGGTTGTACTATCCATCCACCATTGGCATGGTTCATTTAACATCTATGAAAACATCATGGGATACATGTGGTGATAGTGAATTAATTGATAATGTTGAAGTTGATTTTTTATTTTCTTATGTTGTTTCAATGATGCTAATATCTCTCTGTGGTGGTTGCTAGTTTTTATTTACAGCCCAATGAATTTTTTTAATAGATATTATTTTGTGTATAATTCAACCACTTATGTGAAATTCATCTAGAAGACCCATGATAAGATTTATATTCTTATAAACATAAATTTTGAGATGAAACCATCAGAAAACTAGTTATTGTATTTCATAAATAAAAAATTATAGTGCTACACTTAAAAATAATTAAGGCAACTTAGAGTGGTTAGAATAATTATCTCATGTTCACAATTATGAATTGGATGATTTAGTTTTCAAAAACCACCTCATCTATAGCCATTTAATATGATCACTTATTCCCTTTATCATGGTTGTTATTCATACCTATCTTCCTTATTATCCCTTATATTATTAAATTGACTTGTATAATGTTTATAATTGTTATACTCAAGTAATTAAAACATTATTAGTGATTTTGGGTTCATTTTTTCCATACCCATCACGCTAACCAACCTCTTTATTTTCCTATGTTAGTTTGATCCTAAATGACCCCCACTTTCTTAAGTAAATCATATTCTAGTCCCCTTAATTCAATTCCCTTGGTACTTATTTACATGTTTTTTATATATAAAAAAATTATACATTATTTCCTTTATCATCTTCATAACTTCATATTTCATGAGACAACATCCTTCTCTTCATTAGTGTGTTAGGTACTTCATCTATGTTTACATTGTTATTCATATTTTATGATATTTTTTTTGGAATAATAACAAGGTTTCTCACTCTAAATATAATTCTTATGGGTTTTTCATTTAGGTAGTCTCTACATTTTCCCTCACACCCATGGTTCCTTCACGTTCCATCCATTACTAAAACCAAAATGCTTGAAATGAAATATGAAACATTAAAAATACAAGGAAATTTTCATAATCATAAAATTAATTCAACATTAAAGTATCTTATTATTTTACATCATCACATTAACCTATATTTTCTTTAGTTAAACTTGTATTAATGTAATTTTTACCTAGGTTACTTTAAATTGGGATATATTATACTTATCATCCCAATCCTCCAATGTAACAGGGAAATAAATCCTTCATGATGGTTTGTAAAGAGCATATGATCAACTAAATGATATCCCCCAAGAGTGTCTACCCAGTTTTGTAGTCTTAGGCCCGCTCATAATGAATCAATGTGATGATTGAATCAATTATCAATCAATCCATTTTGGGTTGATTAACCATTTCTATAACTATTCCACAATCGCATCCAGTTTCCAGTATCTATACAGGGATGTATTACTAAGAAAACCACATACTCAATACTTTACAAATATTTCATAATATCATCATATACTTAGACTCACCTCTAGGGTTTCTAATAAGGTTCTATATTCTTAATATCAATTGTAACTAAACTAATATCTATAAATAATTAAACCCAAATCTGATACCAACTATGGTGACATAATCAAAGAAAACAAAAATAATACATTAATATCATGGTTTAATTAATACATCTCAAAAATATTCACACAACCTAATAAATTAAGGGTTTTTTATCTTAGATATTAGTTACATAAACATCTTATTTTACAATAATTTCTAATATATCTCTATAATTGTGATCCTCTCGACACTCTTCTGGACATATCATATGATTTAATCATCTTCATAACCAAGGGAATGGAATCATAACAAAGGTGTGAGCTTAAATGCTTAGTAAGGGAAACTTATCAACTAGTCATAACTATTAGATCATAAACATAATGGAAAGCATGAAAAACAGAGAAATATTAGTTAAAAATATCATGGTAACATAAGTGATAACATACAAATTTATTGAACATTAAGGATCATGGAATAGAAATATAAGACCAAATAATGGTCATCAAAACATGGCATAGAAACACATAAATGAAATAAAAAACAGTAAATCATAACATAAGAAAGAGAAATATATTTATAAAATGGGATATAATAAACATTTGGAATATATTGGAAATAAGACACAATTTAAATAAGTGTAAAAAAAATAAGTATAGTAAAACATTTTGAACAAATACATGTAAGTCCACATTTTTATCCTTATGATCAAATACACATATGTCGACCCTTTAGTTTGTGAACCAATCATAGTATGTCCACCCTTTATTATCTAATGAGATATGAAACCATAAAAATGTATTGGATGGTGATATAGGACCCCACCCATCATCACACATATATATTATTTCCAATTATAATCAAATCATTTATCTTATCATAAATTACCCATTAGAAAAAAAATGGGTTTCATAAATTTTACAAATTTTATAACATAAAAAATGATCATTTGATAGAAAAAAATATATTCTCCTAAAATGAGTAATTAAAAAGTTAAAATATAGTTTTATTTATGAACCCTTACTCTATTATATTTTAATCCTTTAACAATTTAAGTTAAATCACATGAATTATTTTTCTTAAAAGCATTTATTAATATCATCCTAAAAAGATGTGATTTTCCATTCACTTTCCAAAAACAATTATGAAGATGAAGACAATGTTTTTTAAAAAATTACAAAAAAAAAATTACAATAAATAGATATTGATAAGAAATAAAATATATATCAAAAATTTAATGTAAAAGTAAATAATATAAGATTGTATAAAATAAAAGACTTTTAAATATTTTAAAACGCCTATATAAAAAAACATTATTAAAAGGATAATAAAACCTTTATTTTAAAAATAATAAAGAAAAATAAAATGATCCTTGGATAAAAAAAACAATTTTAGTTTTCACTTGGGAAATAATAACTTTGGTGGGAAGTAAAAACAAGGATATTTAAGGAAAATCCCTTAAAAGAAATGTGAATTATTCATGAAAAAAATTCATTTTAACAAAATAATAGATTAATAAAGGAAGAAGTATTGGGTTTAAAACAATATTTCCCCAAAAAATAAGGTGTAAATATAATATAAGATCATCAAAGGTTATAATATAACAATCATGAAAGATAATATCTAAAGAGGAGTTATTATGACCCAAGTAAAATATTTAAGTCCCAAAAACCCCTTACTTTTATTCTCACTTAGTTGAATGTTATTTGACCTCATATAAAACATACATAAATATCTTAATATAATATTTTATAACCCTATTAATATCCAAAACTATTTATAATTTTCATTTTAAAATCCTTATATACATGTTTATTAGTTATTTTTTCCTATTTTCTCACATCGGGTGTTTTTAGTGTTGACCATTTATACTAGTTTTGTAAGAGCAGTGTTGATAATCATTATTATTAAAAATTACATCATTAAAAATTAATTACATTTAATATAATTAATTAATTATAATAATTTATTATGTTTTAATATCACTTGATGAGTGTTTCAATCTTTATCCTTGAAGTTGAAATCAATAAAAAGCATACATTAGTGATTTTCTTAACCAATATAAGGTGTTTTTTAATTATTGTGTAAAAAAATAATGTATCCATTACATAACCAAACTAGAATCATTATTTAAATTTTTATATCATATTATATCATTAATTATTTTTTTCATAATCATTCATGATAAAATTTCATATCATTTTTCAAGTGGGTGTTTAAACAAACCAAAACATGAACATATCATGATTGTTGATAATTAGGAGGTGATTTTGTTGAAATATCATCATACCAATAGAATAATAATATAATTTAGTGTTTATTAGTGTTATTAATCAAAATTATAAATGAATTATAAGAATAATTAATGGATATGAAATTATTACAAATTTTGAATAAAATATTTTCCTCATAGTATGCTTGTTTTAAATGATGGAATTAATGATGATTTTTTATTGATCATATCATTAATAGGTTATCTAATTTATTAGAAAATAACATTAATTATATCATAAAAATAATATTTATCCATTAAAATCATTCTCATTATCATCCTTATAAGGTTTTTATGAAAATAAAAACAAAAATCAATCGTTCCATTAAGGCAGTATTCCACACATACGCATGGTTGATAGTTTCATTTTCCATAGAATGGGAGAAATGTATAATATGTTTTATAATTAAAGAATAGAAAATATTTTATAAATATCATACTTATTTATTGAATTCAATATTATGACCATTTTTGTAAGGTTGTTGAGGAAAACTAAACATGACGCTTTGTAGAGGTGGTAGACCGCACACACACATGGATATTGTTTTTTCTTTTCTGTAGGAAAAAATGTAAGGGTAATTAATTATTAAAACATCATTATAACAAAATATATGTATAATAGTGACAATTAAATTATAATTTTTATATTATGTATTTTATTTTTAGGAATAATAAGTTAATATAAAGAAATATAAAATTGAAACATAGGTTAAGAACTTATACCTCACTTCTTAGATTATCTTCTTTGTAAAGGGGGTTAATCCCTTGAGGTATGGTCTTCTTAGAAGAAAAGAACATATTAAAGTAATCTAGGATTTTTTAGGATATTTTTTAGTATATTTTGGTTAAAAGTTATTTGGTTTTGGTGTAAGGAGAATTGAGGATAGGAGATTCCCTTTTATAAGAGAAAATGGATGACATTTTTGTAAATATCCTTAACTTTTCAAAAATGGAAATTCAATCTCAAGGAAATTGGCACCAAAATTTGAGAAATAATGTATTGGGGAATATATAAGGCCAAGATAACATCAAAAAATCTCACATGTTTTAAACAAGCTTCAACCCCTTTACCCCTTGAATTATTACTTTTGTCATTCTAGCTTTTACCGCGTTGGCTAGTTTTTACCTAAGGTAACGTAATAATTATGTATAAAAATAAAGTGTTCCTTATTAAAAAATTTAGAAATATGGATTATAAATTTTAAATCCATTTTTTGTAGTTCAATTTCTAAAATTATTAAAAAATAATTTTAATATAATAAATGTATAATGTATTTAAACAATTTTTGAGAAAAATATTACTTGATTTCTAAAATATCAATCACAGCTGTGTAAAATATAATTAATTTTTTAATTTTTTTAATTTAAATTATAAAATTAATATTTTTTTAAGACAGAGGTTTCATAAATTTATAATATATACTTATAAACTAATGATATCATAAAATTTGAAGTATTAGTAAAAATTGTATAATACAGTTTTCACCTAAAAATCAATTTTTTAAGAAAAACATAATTAATTTATCTTAATTTAACATTTCAATTATAAATAAAAAATTAATTTAATTTTTTCAAATTCATATCCTAAAATTTATTGATGTTATTTTCAATTAAAAACATAACATACCGTGAAAATAAATTTTGGTATATTAACTATTATTTTTTTATAAATTATTAATTAATATATTATTAACTAATTATTAATAAATTAAATATATATTACTATTATTAAATCATAAAAAACATGTTTCCTTGAAATAAAACAAAATTTTTTGAAAAAATCATTTTTTGAGCATAAAGTGAATTGAGAAAAAATGACCTATGTAAAAATATTCCTGATATATCTATACATATAAATATTTTATTAAATGTTGATATAATATAATTTATAATTAAATAACACTTTATTATATCCATATAATAATTTATTATCAAATAATATCTTATCATGGTTTTGCGTAGTGGTTTAGCTAGTATGGATCTTATGGAAATCTCTAAAAGCTTGAACTTCTCTTGTGTACTGATTTTCTCAAACCATAATTTCTTGAGTTTGGGTTGGGATTAGTCCAAGGAAAACCCTATAGAATCTACCACCCTTATGATCTTAGAAAAATGGTATTTTTAAGGAAGACTTCCACTTTCAGATTCCATTTATTTCTACTTTATTAATTAATTTTGTAATATGGTTACTTTATTTTATACTAGCTAATTTAACAGGTAGTTTTAATGATAATATTTAATATTTAAAATATATTAAGGTTTTTTATCATTTTAGTTTTGTATAGTGTGTAAAACACACTATTTAATATATTATTTATTTAAAATGAGTATACAGTGAAATCTTAGTTCATTACCATTATGTTCCATGGTTTCCAAAAAATTTAAAAGGGGAGATAATTAAGCCCCTGATTGAAGAGGGTATGTTTTGAAGGATGGTGAAGTGGATATAATATATTGTTTTAGATTTTGTGTTAAATTAATAAATCATATTTAAAGGATGATGTGAGGATTTATGAGATAATATTTAAAGAAATTAAGGACTATTATTGGTGGATGTGGAGACATTGCCTACAATATCTTGGAAGTGTAGTTGAGAAGTGTAAGAAATACTATAAGTGGTTTGAGGATGAAATTCTTGGATGCATTCAAGAAAAAAAAATTAAAAGGCATGGTTTTTATGACTTCTAGATTGATTTCTTATGTATTTAAGGAAATTTTATATCTTCATAGGAATTTACTTATGACATTTATTTCCATATGACTTCACTAGTAATTTCATATGAGTTTTGTACTTGGTTTAAAAATATCATATGGTCACTTATCTAACACAGTCAATCCTCACAATCAGTTATTTGTTCATGTAGCCAATACAAGGATTTATAGTTTATTTATTAATGCTCTATACTTTGTTATTAAGATCTATTCATCCCTGGTCACATGGTTTTACAAGTTTTCAGACCAAAATTAGATGTATGGTCGATCTAATTCATAGAGTTGATTTATATGGTCAGTATTATGTAATTTGGTTTCTTTCCTTCCTCATGATTTATCCACACAATTAATGTTTATACATGAAGTTGATCCATGTGGTCATTTTCATGCTTTATATGGTCGATACATGAATAGACTCTTCATACGATTGATCATTACTTAGTGACTTTATGAAATAATTTTGTGTGAAAATCAGAGATTCCAGAATATTTTAGATTCTCAAGAATGTAAAATAAAAAAATTCAAACATATTTATTCTTCATGGATTAAAAATCACAATAAATTAAACGATCATGATTTAATTAAAGATATATTAGAACAAATCAAGGTGTATATGGTTTTTTTGAGATTCTCCACATAAAATAAATAATACTATACTATAAAGAGTAGTGAAATGAAGACTCCACCACACTGTAGTGGTTTTTGTGTGATTGTAGTGTTGGGTGTTTCATGTGAGATGTTTTTTTGTGGATAAGTGAGGTGTGTTCCATGCCATAAAAGGAAGTTTTATATGAAAAAAATAATGATTGCATGCATGTGGTGATATTTAAATGAATTAAAGTTACACAATTTGGATATTCAAATATTACATGAGAATTAAGAGACTAAGTCTTAAAGATATTTAAATAGAATCCTTGACACAATTTAAAGAATGTTTAATAATTTCAAATATGAGTATTTATCATTTCCTACAATCATGGAGTTTCCATATAAACTTTGGAAATAATATTCTTGATATTATTCCATGAATATATATTTTCAGGAGAAGAAAAAAAGCATATATTTTGATACTACTAAACCCTATAGAATATCCATTGTGTATCAAAGAATAAATAAGAGTTATATAGAAGAAAAAAATATATTGTTTCTTATTGTTAGTCAATATATTGAAGAAGGATTAAATAAAACTTTCTCCAGTGTGATTTGAGAAAAAGTAAGAAGCATAGTAACAATATACTCGAAGTAGGTAGTTGTGAGGGACTTTCGTATTGTCAAAAAACTCTTTAAACTATCATTACTATGTGGGATGAACTTAATTAATTCATATATTATGGAGTGTCACAATTTTATAGTTATCCCCTTCATCTATAATTCACCATACTATTTTTAGTGGACTATGAGATATTGGATGTTTCTAGATCATTTCATGGATTAACTACACTTATTGAGTATAAAACCCTGTAAAATATTATGTTACTTGTCCATATATTCATGTGGGTGTGTTTTATAGTGAATTAATTTTAATCTAACCCGTAATGATGGTTTTTTAAGGTAAAATTTTAAAGAAATTTCTAATCACCTATTCACCCCTAGTAATTTCGTCAGTCTTTTTTGTGTATTTTCAAGTCATTTTTCCAATCTAGTTACCAAAAAATGAGAAGTGTACCTCTAGGTTGCTCATTCATAAGCCTCACTCAATATGTTGTTATAACCTCTTTAGTGACATGAATGTAATGTTAGTATGATGTAAAACTTCATGAAAATGTCCTTGTCGAATTACATTAAACTGTATGGTATGGTCCTTTCATATGGCCTTAAACTATATAACTCAAACCATGTGGGATTTGATTCTTATTAACCAATATATGTAGGATAAAAATTTTAGGTTCAAACTAAATATATAAACCATAATTCCACTAAGATATATTCCCCATGAAACCATCATCATGGGGCCATATTCCATATAATTCATTCAATATCATTTTAATAGGACATATTCCTTACGAGACATCCTTTCTGAATGGGTCTTATTTCCTGTGATATATCCTTTATCAAAGGGTCATATTATCTTTGATCCCTTCAAACTAAATAGGATATATTCCTTGGGAGAAGAACTATAAATAGATACATATGCATAAGTCCCACTTTATCCATTATTGTAAACCTTTCTCCTACTATTCCATTGTTCCTTGATGCGCGAATTTTAAAAATAACTTCAGTTGACCATGGATGCATAACCTCAAAATTCACCATATTGGTCCTTATAACATAAACTCAAAAGTTATGACATGTCATGTTAAGTGTAATATAACTACATGTGTTTTTATTACCTTTATATGGATATATGGGAAGCTCTTATCATAGGCCCAATCCCAACTCTACAACACCTACCACCTCCCCGGATGGCGATAAACACTAGATCACCCATATATGTATCTTTAAACCAATGCACCACTAATAAAATAAGGGAAAAATAAAGGACCTATAATATATAAAAATTTATACATTAACATATATTGATTATCTATCACTAACAAGGTGGTAACTAATCTCATACTGGGATTTAGAAAGGATTCATGAACATATCTTAAATATTTTAGAGAGTCCTGGAGTAAGAAATAATTCCCCCGCAAAAGAGTGAAAATAAACCAATCTTCCCATCCTATCAACCAAATTTAATTATACAGTGTTGGTGGTAAAGTCCCAATGATCTGCTTACTTTGGAAAGAAGGTATACACCAAATCAAAATGTCACGGTCAAGAATTCATTGGAATAACGAACCCAAAGTAGTTACCAATTGTTATATAGGTACATGGTTACCCTTAACAACATAAGGAACCCTTAACCATACATTAAAATATTTTTATAGTTTTTTTCCTAGAACTAACTATTTTTACTTTGATTGAATTAATATTAGATGTATTAAATATTAAATTAAACATCTTATTATATATTGTTCATTTTTTTAAATGAATTTAATGTAATAATATCCTAGAGTATTTGTCACATTGATCAATTCGTATTTGTTGCCCGCTATGATGAGAAACTTGAAGTGATATGATAATATTCTTAATATAGTTATGAGGTTGGATAGCATGCCATAATGGGACACATAGTATATAGACTTTCAGGTGTAGTGCTCATAAGAAGATGAGACTTCTTCTCATGAAGTTCACACTTTGTAATCTTCAAGATGGAAGATTATGAGAACTGACCTGCCAATAGAATTATGCATGTTTTGGTGTCATCATATATTTCTATTTGTGAGTGTGTAAAATGGTTCTTAGACTTTAATATTATCATTATTGCATGTAACAACTCTTACTCTTATATTTTGTGAAGAAAACTGTCACACTATATGTTGGTGGGAAGTAGGATTTGTTGGGTACATCATAAATAACATGTTATTATTGGATAATTCAATGAAGGATTTGTCCCTTCCATCTTTATGGAAGTTAATATCTCAGCCCTTTGATGGAAATAGAACTATTTCCCTAAATTCAATGTCCATGGTATAATTATGAGTTTATTTTAGATAGTCAAAAAATTATTTATCGATCCTATAGGATGAGGACACCATCAAGAAACCTACTTGATAAGATATTGTGAAAAAAAGATTATATAATATAGTGAAGTTCTTATGTGTTTTTCATCATTGCGACTTTAAGTTCTTTCTCTTGTGTACCTTGACCTGTTTTTAGATAGTAATCTTGTATATTGGGCAAGCCCGCCTAATTCTAATGAGAAATAATACTAAAGGTTCATAAACTAAGTGTTTTTGTTGGACTTGATTAAATTCTATTTGAATTTAATTAATGGAATAAATATTATTTTCAAGACTGAGGAATAATTTTATTCAAGTTATATTGATCGTATAAATTAAATAAATATTTATTCACCAGATTGTGAATAAAATATATTTATTTATTTTATTTAATATTTAATAAATATTTATTTACCAGTTTGTGAATAAAATATTTATTTAAGAAAATAAAATATTTATTCAGGTGTTTAATAAATTCAAGAGGAGTTTGAATGGACTAAGACCATATCCAATGAAAAAATAATTATTTACAAGATGGTAAATATTATTTATCCATTTTTTTCAAGTTGGAAGACCATGAAATTATATTATTATTATTATTATTATTATATAGAATGTGATTTCATTCATGGTTATAATTATATTTAATGGTTGTTACGCAATTATGTTTTCTAACCAAAATCCTAACTCTATAAATAGATGGATATGTCTATTGTGTAGATCATTTAAAACCAAATCCATGTTTGGGAATAGATAATTGTTGCACAAAATTAATTCTATCTCGACTCCTCTTATCTCACTCTCATGAATGAAAAACCCATGAGATAATTTCTTTAAGACCAAAGAATGATCGATCAATAACAAACAATGAAAGATATTTGGTTCACTGCACTAGCACCCGAGAAATGAACAGAATTAATGGAAGGCTATTGAAGCATGTGTGGATCACCATTATAGGGATTCTACCCATGGATCCTCACAAGCACAATGAAGTTAATCTGGAAGGGCACTTTCGGATGATCAAAAATCATCAATGAAGAAAGTTTCTAATCCCAGGTATTTATTTATTTAGATATTAAATAAATTAATTATAAATTTTATGTTCATGATCCTTACTCCTGGTTTTAGGAAATAATTATTAAAATAAATTTTAATATATCGCCCTCCACTGCAACGCTACCACTGTACCCAGAACCAACAAGTGGTATTAGAGCGGATACGTTTAAATTTATAATTATTTTTTTTATTGTTAATCTATGCGCAATCATGGTTCGATTTTAATTTCATATTATTTATTCTTTAAAAAAATTTGAATTAACATGTTATAAATATATTAATCAAGTTTATTCAGTTTTTCATTTTCTTAGATGTTTAAGAAAAAATGATGAATGACCATAGATTCCATCAAGAAGTACAAAATCATTGGCTAGTAAATCTGGGATACACGGCGTGCAATCGGAGAACACATCATATACTCATGTGAATTATTTCTAGATGCACTGAGTAATTAAAAACATGTGTTGATTTTATTTCACACCACTTATTTACTGGGCCAACCTGGAATGCGACAAGCTGATAAAGGGTATGTAGCTATCATGTACACACTGTGTAGTCTGGATGAGTTAACATGCCGAATCCCCAGGCATGTGACTTGGACATATGTCAACTGGGGTTCATGGTGTGTAGCTATATTTACACACCATATATTCTATCATTAATGGAAAAAATTAAAATTACACTAAATTTGAAAAATTATAGCATTAAAGCCTTATTTTATTGGTTGGCACACCATTGTGTGATTGAAAATTTAGTAATGGTTTTAAATAATTTTAAATGATAAATTTATTTACTGTAATAAATATTTCATTAATGATTCTTCCATTTATTTTCCATGAATTCCTAATTTATGGGTATCTCCTATTAAGTTCGGATGATTGTTAAGTTAAAAAGGAATTAATTAATTTATTAATTAATTAGTACAAGCACATTCATCTTAATAATAAATAATGAATCAATAAATGAATAATATCCAGTTACTTTTTGCATATTCATTGCATGTATGATAGATCATGAGCTTGAACAAGGCCTATTTATATGTTGGTATTTATTTAATTAAATTAATTTCATGGTTTTGCAATTATTTAATAATAAATTAAAATATGGCATGCAAGTCATCCCTCCCTCTATTATTATTTAGGACATGTGTGTCCAGGGATATTTATGTAATTCTCTTTAACCAATCATTTGGTTCCCCTCACATGTGTGTGTGTAATAAATATTTGTAATTAATGGAGCATCCCAAGGCGCATGGATATAGTTCAAGATAGAATCATAATGGTACCAGCTCGGTGATACATAAGTGTACATGTGGAATTTTGTAACTCATTCCAAGTATGGCATGAAGAGTTGTTTCCCCTAAGTCATAGGTTGATTTAATTTCTTCTCATTAAATGAACCAATTGATAAGCTCATTATCGGGTCATTTAATTAATTATTTCTTTTGTATCTAATGCATTAAAATTATATTTATTGTTGAAAGATTGTGATCTCATAAATGAATTACTATGAAAAGATGGAATTTAAATAAAATTGATTATACATAAATGCTTTATCCAAACATGGTTAATAAATTAAGTAAACACCCACTTAAATATTAACAAGACATGTAAAGAATAAAACAAGATAAAAATTTATGCATAATAAAATAAAATCCCTCAATATAATATTAAGTCAGACTAAGTCTTCCATTACTTGATTAGGAACAAAACTCAATAGAATTATGTGTTTGACCAACCCTTTTTGGGTCACTTACTTTTATAAGGGGAGTTCTTATGATGGTTTCTTATTAACTTAACCATTTTAAATCAATAAGAGTATACCTTTCTAGACTTGGTGTAATTTTGAGGAAAGTGTTGAGAAAATAAAAAGTCAATATTTCTAGATTGTGGAGTCTACTCAAAAGATCAAGGAGCTGCAAGTCTGTAGTTGGCAAAGACTTGCCTACCTAAATATCTTCAAAATAGCTTAACCAACCCTTGTTGGGTTATGTGAAGGGGAATATGGATTCTTTACACTAGAATGTGATATAAAATTTGAATTTCCAAGTTCAATGGTGAGGGATATTGGGAATTGATAAAATAGTGGGAGATTTAATAAAATCAATTAATTTATTATTTCTCACAAAATTTTTAATCAAGAAAAGTAAAAATAATCCACTCTTTTAATTGTAGAATAAAATGAAAAGATCATCATCCACACTATCCCTATTATCAATGTTAGATAAAGACAATATCCTTACTAGTAGTAACTTTAAGGATTGGTTTAGATGCCTTCAGGTTGTTCTATGACATGAATGAACATCTTACATGCTAGAATCCTCAATGATTGACCTACCTGATCAAGAGGTGAGTGATGAAGAGTTCTTAGTCTATGAAAAATATATTAATGAAACAGTTGATGTTTAATGTTTGATGCTTTCATCTATGTCTAGTGAACTCATGAAGTCTCCTGAAAACATGGATGCATATATCATGCTTGAGCACCAACGTGGTCTTTACAAGGATAGAGCTAGACAAGAATAGTTTGAGATTACCAGGGTTCTATTTTAGATTAATCTTGGAGAGGGTGACCCATCTGGGCCTCACATAGTCAATATCACTGGCTACATTGAGTACCTATAGGTTCTAGTATTTAAACTCTCCAAATAACTAGGCATCGATTTCATTCAGGCATCACTCCCTCAAAACTTCTCTAGTTTTGTTGTGAATTTTAATATAAGTCACTTCCAGATTTTATTATCCTTATCTTCCAAGTATATAAAGATATAAAAAGATAAAATAATTATTTTCTTATAGTGAACAAAAAGAAATGGAAATAAAAGATATTTAAGCCCAATGATTCTTCATGCACTTCCAAGAATAAATATATCGAAGGGTTTTCAAAGGAATAAGATGTTTTTTGTTTCTCATATGGCAAGAAGGGCCACTAGAAGAAAAACTAAACCCAGATAAAGAATCAAGGGGAAGATTCATGTGCATTTGTAATCAAGTGAAATTTATCTATTTATAAAAATTGGGTATTAGATATTGTTTTTGGTGATCACATATGTATTCAAATATAAGAACCAAGTATATTTAGAAAATATTACTGAGGGGAGGTAGAACTACGGGTATCCAATGAAGCTAAAATTTTGATTGTAGATATCAAAGACTACCACCTCACATTTTTTACTAGAATGATCTTTGTTTTAAAGGGTTTTTATTATGTTCCTTCAGTTACCAAAAAACATTATTTCTATATAAAAACTAGACATAAATGGATTCATTTTCAAATTTGAAAATAAATGTTGCTTATTTTATAAAGATATAAATTTTTATGGTAAGAAAAATTTCAATAATAGTCTATATATGTTGGATTACATGAAACAAGTAATGGAAATCTATAATGAGGTTACTTTACATGACTCATACCACACCCAACTTTGGCATCATCAGTTAGGTCATGTAAATGAAAAATGATTAAAAAAATTGCATCAAGATAGATATTTAGATTCTTTAGAATTAAAACCACTTGGTGTATGTCATGCATGTTTACAAGGAAAAATGACTAAATCCCCATTTAGTGGGAAATGTGAAAGGGAAAACTAGATTCTTGAATTAGTTCATACTAATGTGTATGTACCATTTACTATAGAAGCAAGGGGTGGGTACTCATACTTCATAAATTTTACTGATTGTTTTAGTATATATGGATATTTTTACTTAATGAGGTATAAGTTATATTTTTTTGATAAATTCAAGGAATACAATAATTAAGTTCAGAACCATCTTTGTAGGAAGATTAAGAAACTCTTATTAGAAAATGGGGGAGAAAATCTTAATCAAAACTTCATTTATTACTTACAAGATTTTTGGATCCTATCCCAACTCATTCATCCTTACATGCATTAGTGGAATGGTATAAGTGAAAGGAGGAACCAAATCTCCAAAAAATAGTTTATAGTGGAAATACATTCCATATTCCTTAAGAGGGATCATATCTCCAAAATATATTGTGGGAGTGAGATAAACTTCGATGAATTTGAGGCTCAAGGCACATAATATTTAGTACAGGATTAGATTCCATAAAGCCTATATGGAAAAAAGAAATTGTTTTAGAGATATAAGAACTATGTAGGAGTACAAGATAGATTAGAGAACTAGAATGGAATGGTTTTCTAGTTACTGAGGATCGTGAATATTTATTTTTTAATAATAATGACCCTATAACCTATAAGGAAGCAGTAAGTGGCATAGATGTTTCCAAGTGGCAAGATTCCATGAATTATAAAATAGATACCATGTAACAAAACCAAGTCTGGATTTTGGTAGATCCTCCAGTGGATGTAAATTCCGTTGGTTGAAAATGGATATTCAAGAAGAAACTATACATGGAAGGACAAGTTAGTACCTATAAGGTGGTACCGGTTGCAAAAGGTTTTAAACAGCATCAATTCATTGACTATGATGAAACCTTTTCACCAGTTTCAATGTTGAAATCCATCAGAATTCTACTTGTCATTGCAGCTTACCATGACTATGAGATTTGGAAAATGGGTGTCAAAATAGCCTTACTTAATGGGAACCTTCAAGAAGATGTCTACATGACACAAACTGAAGGTTTTATGACTCCAATGAATGCTAATAAGATATAAAAGTTTCAAAAATCCATTTATGGATTAAATAAATCATCTGGATCATTGAACATTTATTTTGATGAAGCCATAACAAAATCTGGTTTTATAAATAATGAATGTGAGGATTATGCCTAAAAATGTTTTAGAGGGAGTGTAGTCATTTTCCTAATAGTATATCTTGATGAAATATTACTTATTGGAAATAAAATATCAGTCTTAAAGCCTGTTAAGGTGTGAATGAATTAATTATTTTCCATGAAAGACTTGGGAGAGGAATCATATATTATTGGGATCAATATCCATCAGGATAGATTCAAGAGGTTTCTTGGGCTAAGATAAAGTACATATGTTGATAAAATACTGAAGAGATTCTATATGGAACAATCCAAGAGGGGATTGTTTCCAGCATCACATGGAATTCATCTTTCTAAGAAAATGTGTCCTCGGACCCATGAGGAAAGAAATATAATGGAAAGGATTCTATATGCATCAGTGATTTGTTTAGTCATGTATGTTATGTTAAGTACTAGGGTATATTTCTCCTAAACATTAAGTGTGGTAAGAAGATATCAAGATGATCTAGGTGGTCATCATTGGATGGTAGTAAATACTATCCGTAATTATCTGAGGATTATTAACAATATTTTCCTTATTTATGGAGTATATGAGTTCATAAGAGGATATGCAGATGTTGGTTTCCAAATTGACCAAGATGACATGAAGTCAAAAATTGGATACACATTCACTTTTAATGGAGGTTCTATAAGCTGGAAGATCCCAAAGTAGTATGTGTTCGCAGATTCTACAAAATATTTCGAGTATATTTTCGCTTATAAAGAAGCTAAAGAAGAAGTTTTTATGCTTAATTTTATCCAAGATCTCAATGTGTTACATAGCAGTAATGATCCCATCACACTCTATTGTGATAATATTGTAGTGGTGGATCTCTCAAAAGAGCTAAAGTCTCATTAGTGGATGAAGCACATACTTCAGAAGTATCATATCTTGAGAGATGTTTATTAAAGAGGTGAGTTTGTAGTGAGCAGTATTTCCATGGAAGACAACATGGAAGAACCCTTGACTAAATACTTGACTCAACAGAAACAAAATTATCATGTGAGGTCTAGCAGACTGAAAGTCATGGGAAGTTGGATCTAGTCCAAGTGGGAGTTTTTTAGATTTGGTATCCTAGAACCATCTATTTTTACTTTTATTATATAAATATTTGATGTATTAAATATTAAATTAAACATATTTTTACATATTTTTCATTTTTTTGCATAAATTTAATGTAATAATGTTCAAGATTATTTATTGCATTGATAAGATCATAGTAGTTACCAGTTATGATGAGAACCTTGAAGTTTTATGACAATATTCTTAATATACTTCTATAGTTGTATAACATACTATTATCGGACACATAGTATATAGACCCTTAGGTATGAGTACTCATAATAGATGAGACTTCTTCTCATGAAGTTCACACTTGGTAATCTCCAAGAAGGAAGATTATGAGAACAGACCTGCTAGTAGGAATTATTTATGTTTTGTTGTTATCAAATATTCTTATCCATTAGTGTGTTTAATGGTCCTTAGACTTTAATATTATCATTAATGCATGTCACAAATCGTGCACTTAGATTTTATGATGAAAATAGTCACGCCATATGTTGGTGGGAAGTAGGTTATGTTGGGTGTGTCACAAATGACATGTTATTAATAGATAAGTCAAGGAAGGATTTGTTCTTTATATCTTTATAGAAGTTGATATCTCAACCCTTTTATTGAAATAGAATCTTCATTCTAAATTCCATAGCCATGGTGTAACAATGAGTTTATATTTGATAGTGAAAAAATTATGTATCGAGCATATAGGTTTAAGACACCATCATGAAACTAGCTTGATGAGATATTGTGAAAAAATGGATTATATTACATAGTGATCATTTGTATTGGGTTTCCATCATTGTGACTTTAATATCTTTATCTTGGGTTCCTTGACCCGTTTCTAGATAGTAATCCTTGGATTTAGGCAAGCCCACCCAATGCCAATGAGAAACAATCCTACAGGGTCACACAATAAGTGTTTCTATTGGTCTCAATTAAATTTTATTTGAATTTAATTAATGGAATAACTATTATTCTTAAGACTGAGGAATAATTTTTTTCAATTTATATTGATCTCATAAATTAAATAAATATTTATTCATTGTATTGTGAATAAAATATATTTATTTATTTTATTTTATATTTAATAAGTATTTATTTACTTGTTTGTGAATAAAATACTAATTTAAGAGAATAAAATATCTATTTGGGTGTTCAATAAATGCAAGAGGAGTTTGAACGGACCAAGACTGTGTTCGGTGATAAAATAATTATTTACAAGCTGGTAAATATTATTTATCCATTGTGTGCAAGTTGGCGCGCCATAAAATAATATTATTATTATTATGTGGAATGGGATTTCATTAATGGTTATAATTATATTTAATTGTTGTTATGTAATTAAATTCCTTAAACTGAAATCCCATCTCTATAAATAGATGGTTATGACTATTGTGTAAAGCATTTGAAACCAATTAAAAATTTGGGAATAGAGGATTGTTGCACAAAATGAATTCTCTCTCGACTCCTCCTCCTCTATCCCTCTCAAGAACAATAAAACAAATATATATTTTCATCATTACCAAAGAAGAAGTGGTCAAGAACAAACAACACAAGATATTTGATTCAACTCATTATCACCCAATGAATGAGTGGAATTACTCAGAGACTATTAGATTACATTTGGATCACCCCTAGATGGATTCTATGCTTGTATCCTTACAATTGAAATGAAGGAAATATAGAAGGGCATTTTTGGATGATCAAAAATCATCAATGAAGAATGTTTCTCGGCTCGGGTATTTATTTATTCAGATATTAAATAAGTTAATTATAAATTTTATGTGAAAGATCCTTGCTCTTACTTTAGGTAAATGATTATTAAAAGAAATTTTAATATATATCCCTCCATAGAAATTCTTTCAATACACCTGGAACCAAAAAATACTAGGTGCAAGATAAGAAATATTTGAAATATATAAGTGCACAAAGTAACTTGCTTCCTCACCTAGGACATTCAAACTTCCCCCATGTAATTTTTTGATAAAAACCTTGGGGTAATGAAGGGATTGGAGTGTATTTGTGTCCTCTAATGATTAAGATCATCTAAGAAACCACTTTTCTTGGGTAATCACCAAGACTAGGGTGAAGTAACTTTCTCAAGGGTTAGTCTCAAAAAAATAGGGAACGACCACTTGGCACTAACTTTTTCCTTAAATGGATCTACTTCTAGCCATTATGGCCTATAGTTGGGTTACCATTCACTCTATCATCCCATCTGGAATCATTCTCAACCTTCATGGTTGCTTTAATATGGTTCCCAAATCATTGCAAGTAGGGTCATGCCCGGTTTATTTAATTAGGATTCCATGTACCTAACTCACCCAACTAGATTTATATTCACCCAGTTCACCAAAATAGGTGCTTATTTTAACTAGGTACCCTATTATGGATTGTTACAAGCCTCCAGTGATCATCTATTATAAAACCCAATATTTCTCTTCCAAGAATGTTATGGTGAGTCTACATGAGACCCACTCGAGTGCCCTATTTTATCAGGTTTTCTAATTTGGATAAAAAAAGTACCAAATTACCACATTGACACTCTTTGGACAAGTTTAAACCTTCAAAGAGTCTCACCCACTTCAGCCTCCTCTATGGCCTCTCGAATTATATAAAGGTATTATCTAAATTAGTGTGATTCCCTTCAATCATGAATTCCTTTGATGATGGGAATCATGCATTATATAATAGATCTCCTCATGGTATCCTCCTTCACTGATAAGAACATAAAAATACATCTAATAATGTATTCTTAGGATAATGAGGACACTTTTTTGTAGGATCGATAAAAGATTCTCAAGATCAGTCCTATGGACTCACCTGACTTGGTTTTTCTAAGCTAAAATCATGTCCACCATAAACCCAGCTAATTATTTAATCATCCTCCTCAGTCTAATCGATGCTCCATGTGCATGAATATGATCATGTGATATAGTATTATACCCAACCTACCTTAAATTTACTAATATGTCAGGTCAAACAAGAAAGGGCCACTCATGTGTAAGTCCCACATCAAAAATTAATAGGTCATGTTCACCAAGTATTCCATTCTTCAAAATATTAAACTAATCAAAATTGGTCATAATAATATGAACTTAAAATACAAGACACTACAGTCCTAGTTGCATGGCCTTGAAAGGTACTCCATTGGTCCTTGATGCATTACCTACAAAAATCACAGCAATGGTCCTTATTACATGACATTGAAATTTATTGTGTTCCTTATTAAATGGAACTAAACTATGTCAGTTTTTATTCACTTCACTGAGATATGTAGGTATCTCTTCTTATGGGTACAATCCAAACAACTCTACTCCTACCACTTCCCTATATGAATATAAGTTCTAGAGTTTCCAACTATATGTCTTTAAACTAGAGTGTAATCAACCAATGAGGGGAGATATAGAGAACCTACCATATATATATAGATAGAGAACCTCTAATGTGTATATATATATATATATTCACATTGATTCATGAAAACAATAAATATATTTTATAATAATGGTAACTAGTATTGTTATTGGGAGTGATTTCATGAATATGTATTAAATCTATAAGAGAGTCTTGTAATTGGAAATAAGATCCTTTTTGGGATGATTCAATATCTCATCCTCTCAACCTAGACATACACTTTGATGCATAGTTAGTTCAATCTAACTACCATGACATACCCATGAATAAGATTTCATTTATTTTCAATTAGTGTGGCTACTTCTAAGTGAATAAATCTTCCCATATGTGTGTGGTGTATGAGAAGTTGAGTTGCTTCTTCCCATATCAAAATGGAAAAGGGGATAGATTTGTTTCTTCAATATCATATTTAGATATAATTAAGATATATCATTATCATATGATGGTTTATGTGTTGATATTTATGTTAAAGACTAGTTATTATGAAGAATACATTTTTTATTATAGTTATTATTCGTCTGAGTGAGTAACTCAAGAGGGGGTGAATTGAGTACATAATAAAAAAACTAAAAATAATTTAAAACAAAATCCCCCAATTAAAATAAATTAAACCAGTTAATTAAAAAACTAGTATAATATAAGTTTGATAATTTAAAAAAAATTAAAATCATGATTAGGGATCAGCAAAAACAATATATAAAATTAATTTAACTTTTAAAATTCATTTACTTAATCAAATTTATATATAAACACAAGTTAAGACTAACTATCAAATCACATGTTTTATTTATAGTTTAAAACAAATAAATTTTATGCTTTAAAAACAAAGGAAATAAAATACAAATACACAATTGAATAAACAATGGATTCAGTCTCAAGATGAGACTTAAACCCCTCCCCTTGGAAATAAACCATTACAATGTATATTATATAACAATAATTTTATCCACAAACTAGATCTGGTATACAAGAAATAGCTCACAATCTCTCCAGGCTCAAAGTCTCTTCCATAGTTATACATGGATATAAAAACAACACAAGACATATAGGGAACTATTCCACAATAATCATGCATAAGTATATGAAAATTGATAGAGAGAATATCAATTATCCTCTAGTTTAAGTGCAATAGTCTATGTGTGTAAATATACAGAGTGAAAAAGCACACTATTAGAAATTATAGAAAACCCAAAGAGAGAAAATAAATAGATATGATGAAATGAAGTGTTTCTCGGACTGTAATGATCCAAGTTCATGTGAGTCCTCAAGTTTGGATTGGTGAGGAGGTCAAACAACTTCTATGAAAATTATAGGAAAATAGAGTATCTTTAAATTCTATTTTATGTCTGTAGGATAGGATTTATATATTTAGTGTACTCCACTAATTAAAAGTTGAATGAAATTTTGTGTGTTTAGTGTATAAACCATATGTATAAACCTTTAAATTTACCTCTCATATATGTGCATGATGGATTCCATCATAAATATGTGTGTGTCTTTGTGTTTTTGTGTGTTTGTATATATATTTTTGCAGGTTTGAATAACCATTGATAAATAATCATTAAGATTTTATGGATCCTCATACTAAAATCTGACGTGTCTTCAATGCATCCATTCAATAGTTAATGAATAATCATTAAATAATCCAATGAATTAACTCCCTTAAACTACTCATTAGTAGAACATAATTTAAAGGCAGAAGAACATCAATAGTATCATAGGCTGATGGTAGCATATCTCTGATGGAAGAAAGGATTAGCAGTAGAATAATTTGGCGGTATCATGGTCTAATTATAGCATAAGTAATCATAGAAAACCCTAGCGATAGAAGATTATGACTGTAAAAGATCTTGTAGTAGTAGATTCTGGAGGTAGATCCACTCTAACAGTAGTTGTTCTGGTAGTATCACATGAGTGGTGATGGTACATCTGCTAGTAGAAAGACTCTAGTGGTGGTAGGACTCTGGTAGTGGAAAGAGCTGATAGTGGCATGATCTAGTGGTAGAATATCTCTGGAAGTAGTATACTTCTGATGGTAGTAGGTTCTAGTAGTGGCATAGTTTGGATATAGTATAAATGAATAAAGGGTGTCACTTTCCAAAACTTATCCAATTTGCTTCAAATTATTCTTTATAAAATAATATACTATCATAAAACATTGAATTCATTAGAGATATAGGAAACATGATTTGTGAGCATTAAAATAAGAATGTTCCAAAAATATCTCTCTTTTTAATGATCACAAATCATGGAATTTTAAAACCATATATAAAACAAACATAGTCATAAAATAGATGGATTTGGTGAGTAACAGTCTACTTAACATTTCAAATGAAAAATGTGAAAGTTTGAAAGTAAATTTTGAAATATAATTTAAATATTAACTCAAAAATCCAAATAATTATGGTATCAAAGGATAAGTCCAAATATTTAATGTTACAAAGGATAAGTGTGGCATAAAATATAAATTAATGTCACCCAAATAATATTGGAACAAAAGAAATGGTATCAATGAAAATTTCATAACCTTTTTGGGATTTTAAAAAATAAAAGATGAGAAATAGTAAATTTAAATAAGAAATATATGAATAATAAGAGATACATTTCGTTAAGAATAAAAAGTTATGGTATTACAGACACAATTGATTACAAGTAAAATAATACAAAAAGTCTCTATCAAAGACTAATACTAATCTGAATCACTCTCAGCTTAGGATGTAGGGTCAGTAGGTCCTTTTCCTTTTCTAGAGGCAAGAGGAACATATTTAGAATTTTAGGGAGTTTAGGTAGTGGTTGAAGCTAATAATGTATTCTGATGAAGCTATCTAATAATCATGGATCTGATATTCCTAACTTCTTTCATTGGATATATTTTTAACAATTGATGCTAAGGAGGTAAAGGATCAGAGGAAGGAGTAGTTGTGAAGGCTAACAAGGAAATTTCCTTAAGAGAAACCATGTTTTGTACCAGATACATATAATAATGGATTCATAATGTTCAAAAAATATATAATAATATTCCCACCTATCTCCATAGCATTGAATAAATCCTCCTTCACTTCCATGAATAACTTGAGAAAAGGTTTCAAAACCTTTATTTGGTCTACCTATTCCTTGAACTCCCTAGTAACATGTGGAACCCTTAAATTATCACCTAAAAACATAAAATTATAATTCAATTAAATTTTTTTATATACCTTATAAAGATAGTATTCGATATCCTTGGGGATTATTTCCCTATCACTTAGGGCTTCATTCAAACACTCCCTTACCAGTTTGTATATGTTATCGATGTACTGTCTGATTTAGTAGAGATACTTATAATGAGAAGTATGAATATCACCAATATCATATTTAATATTCTATATGACTATTTAGTATATCATCAGAACATTAACTAAGTTAGAAGGAGGTAGAGAAAAATATGTAGAAGAAACAATAGGAACACTCTCCAACCAATCCAACTTAGTAGTCTGGTTAGAAGAAAATGAGGTCTTCATCTCCTCCATCATATATCTCATGGTATCCATCTCACTGTAAAACCTCCAATGTTTAATTTTAACTTCTTGAATATAAAAATTCACATGTGGTTGGATATATAAAACAACCAACTCAAAAAAATGGAATCAACTTCACTATTTTGTGTGACAGGAGGTAGCTAAGGCCTCAAAACTATACTAAAATTTGAAATAAGTCTCTCTCGGAAAGTCTATAAATAATTTTTGAAAACAAAAATTAAAGGCAAAATAGTATTAGTAGGTGTAGGTGTAGTATCTCTCTCAGTACTCGGCATAGAATCCTCTGTAGGATCCAGTCTAAAAGGTACATATAAATAGAATCCATAAAGATCAATTGCATCATCAATGTCCTCAACTAAGGATCCCTTGGGATCTATCCCAACTCCAAATGAGATAGTAGGACCATCATGATTTGGTGGACTGTTGGGGTCATCTTCACTCCCACCATCATCTGAGTCTACATAAGATAGTCCAAGTAGTTTGGAACTAGAGGAAGGATCTACCTTAGATGATACCTAATCCTATACCAAGGCAGAACTGCTTTGAACATCTCTGAGACTTTTATCATCTTCTCCAACTTCCTTAGACTCTAAGTAGTCCAATCCAAGAAGTACATATCCTAGGAACTTTTTCCACTCATCGTGTGCATCCACTTATACTCTAACAAAAATCATATCAGTAGGATCTAGAGAATAAAATTTTTGACCAATAGAACTTGGGGATTCTTACCCCTCAACAAGTACTTCGGTCTTACCTCTAGAAAAGGTACCATTGCCAATTGGTTTATCAGGAACTGGTCTTTATAAAGACATAGATCTAGATGAATAAGGTATCTCAATAGACATAACTAAATCAGTATGAGATGGATGATATGATTGACTCCTCTTAACACCAGTATCGTCATGATCATTTCCATCACTATTGTTAACCTCATCATCATCTCCATCATCTTTGTTTCCTTCGTCGCCATTATTATCATCCTTAAAACCATCTAAAACTTATGAAACTTCCTTATAATACATATAATAAATCTTGATCTACTCATCTCCAAAGATATTAGTCTCTTCATTATCATCATCTCTTTAAAATAAGAGACTTTCTTTGGTAGGGATAGAAATGGGAGGACTAATAGCTCCAAAATATATGATAGGGCTCTTAGAGATATCAGGTTCACTGTCGTCCTCAACAAAAGTTTCAACTTTCTCTTCATAAACATCCATATAAACTTATTCTTCCTCATTAGAATAATCCACTATTTCATCTAGATCCAAGTTTAGATCAAAAAGGTTCTTTGGTCTGGAAGGATTACTTATAGGATTAAAATCTTTATATAGTTTTTCACTATCTTCAAACTGATTTTTCATCCATGGATTTTAATCACTTTAATTCTTTTATAAGTAACCTTACTCAATAATAAACCAAAACATTTCACTTTATCTTACTCCTCCTAATATATCATGAACTTGGATTCCTATATGGCCAAAATAAACTTAGGATAAAAGAGTTAATTATACCTAGAATTTGAATTGCTCATTTCCATCATGTATACCATGAGGTATCTAAAAGGTTTAATCTTATCCCCTTGATTCATGAGGAATAAAAGGTACACATCCTAATATCTCATAGAGATAAATTACCCTTTTCTAGGAAACAACATATGTTGAATAAACATGAAGAGAAGTCTAGATTTTCTATCCAACTCAGTAGTAGTAGGCCTTTTCAAAGTACTAACTCAAGTTAGCTCCAGTAAAGAATTTTCAGAAACAAACAATTCACTATCACTGGGAATAGATTTTTCATATTCATAAAAAACTCCTCAATGTGGTACATTGATTTATATTTCCCAATATTTTGAAGAAAATGTAACCTCTTATACATTAATCATGCATTGAATAAAATATTTCTTTTCAAAAACAAATAAACTTTTCATATTGTTAGAACTGATGAACCAACCTAGGATAGAAAGTTATACCATTTTTAAAGAACCATTATATCCATCCCTAGTCCTAGATCACCCTGATCATCAAATAATTTCTTGATAACAACCATTTTTCATCTAATTCCTTTTCACAAACAACCACACGATTCACAAGTTATGGGTTCCTCAGCTCAATAAAATCTCAACTCGATTCTCCTCAAGACTTATTCATATGACTTGATTCCTTAGAAGATGACTTAGAAGGATGCTTTACTTCACCATTATAGAGTATTAAATTTTAATCAAGTGTGAGAGGAGGAGGATTTTTGGGAGAGAATGGTAAGGTGAAACCGATCAAAGGAGGAAAGCATGAGTGAGAGTAACTTGAATTTAGATTTTAATCCTAACTTATAATTTAGGGATTTTAATTTGAAAAATATAATAAAATATAAATTATTAAATTGAATAAAAAAATAATGTAGAAAATTTTTAATGGTGGAAAAATAGGGGTTCAATCGGTACCATCATAACGGTAGTCAATCCCAATATAGGATCATTCCAATGGTGGATCATTCTAATGGTGTATCATTTTGATGATGTATCATTCCAATGATGGATCATTCTAATGGTGGACCATTCCAATAGTGGATATTCCAAATGGTTGATCATTCTAATAATGGATTGTCCAACGATGGATTGTCCAATGGTGGCTTGTCCGACTATGGCTTGTCCAATGGTATATTGTCCAATTGTGGATCCTCCAAGATTAAAGAATAAAAAAATTAATCATTCTTAATTCATTTTTATGTATTTTGGCCTCTCATAATTTAATGATTTTGTAAAATTATCAACAAGACTATGTTAAATTCCTACGAATTCAATAGTTATATCACCCTTTTGAAAATAATCCCTCAAAAAGTGATGCCTTACATCAATATGCTCTATTCTAGAATGAGACATAAGAATCTTAGAAATTTTTATCACACTTGTTTTGTTATAGTTTATAGGTACATGTCTAAATTGATATATATAATCGATCAAAGTGTGTTTCATCCAAAAAAATTATGCACAAAAAATCCCTAAAGTTATGTATCCAGTTTCAATTGTAGACAGTGCCACAGAATTTTGCTTTTTACTGCACCAAGATACTAGTAACTTTTCCAAATGATGACATGTTTCAGAAGTGCTTTTCCTATCTAACTTACGACCACCAAAATTCATATCTGAATGTATTAATAAGTCAAAATCTTATTCACATTAGATAGAAAATTCCTAAATTGGTTTTATATTTGAGGTATTAGAAAAAAAAATTAACAGAAAATAAATGAGACTCTTTAGGTTTTTCTTGAAAATGGGAACGCATACACACACTAAACACAATATTTGGTCAGCTATAATTTAAGTATATTAGGCTTCCAATCATACCTCTGTAATTATTTTGATCCACTGAATTTATAGTTTCATCAAGATCCATCTTATAATTGGTACTCATGGGAGTTTCACTAGTTTTAGTGTTATCCAAACCAAAACGTTTTAGAAGGTATTTAGTATTCTTAATTTGATTTAAAATAATTCCAAGTTTATTTTCAAAATTTTTAAAACTAAGAAATAATTTTAATTTACCCATTAAACTCATTTTAAATTCATTTTTCATCATCTTTGAAAAATTAATATATAAATAATTTTTAAAAGATCCAAAAATAATATCATTAACATAAATTTGAACAACTAAAATATCTTTTTAAATTATTTTCATAAAAATATTAGGATCATATATTCCTTTTAAAAAAACCTTTAGAAATTAGAAAAGGGATAACTCCGTCATACCAAGATCAAGGATCCAATTTTAAACCATATAAATCTTTTTCTAATTTGAAAACATGATTTGTAAAATGAGGATTTTGAAATAATGGGTGTTAATCGAAAACAAATCATCAACTATATAAACATTTAAGAATGTAGTTTTAACATCCATTTGAAATATTTTGAAATACAAATGTGTTACATAGGAAAGCAGTATTCCAATGTCTTCAAGTCTATCCAATGGTGAAAAGGTTTCCTCATAGTTTATACCCTCTTCTTGACTATATACTTGTGTAGCCAATATAGATTTATTTATTACTATAGTTCCTGACTCATCAAATTTGTTTCTAAACACCCACTTAGTGCCAATATTTAGAGTGTCTTTAGGTCTAACTACTAGTTCCTAAACATTATTCCATTCAAATTGATTAAGTTATTCTTGTATTTCTATTACCCATAATTCATAATTAATTACATCATTGTTTTTATTTGGTTCAAGTTGTGACAAGAAGGATTGATGTTCAAGATGGAATCTAAGATAATATCTAGTTTTTGTACCTCTATATAGATCTCCAACAAAAATATCTAGAGGATGGTATTTATGAGTCCTAACAGATCAATAAAGATAAGGTTTGGTTACCTCATTTTCATCTATTGGTTCAAATTAAGGTTTAGGATGTTCCTCAAAACTCGATTATTTTTTTCCAGTTTTATAGAATTGTTATAAAAATTGGCATTAATATTCTGAATTAACATATCATCCTCAAGGTTTTATAAAGGGGTCTTAGGATCATGTGGATTTTTTTCAACAAATTTTACATGAACATATTATTCTATAGGCTTGGTTATTTATTAAACACTTTATATGATTTTCTATTATTTTAATAACTAAGTAATATTACTGCATCACTCTTAGAAAAAAATTTAACAAAATTTTCCTTAGTGTTAGAAATAAAGAATATTCAACCAAAACTCTAATGTAATTAAACTATGTTTTTATAATATTAAATAATTCATAATTATTTTTCTTTAAGATAGGTTTAATTATAACTCTAATAATTATATAAAAATATTTATCCATATCCTCTAAAAAAAATAGGAAGGTCAAACTTGTTAAGCATACTATTGGAAATTTATGGAAGTTTTTTATTTATCCTTTCTAAAACACCATTATATAGTGGGGTCCTAGGAGCATAAAAGTTATGATTATTTCCATTTTGTAAGAAAAAATAATCAAAGTATTTATTTTCAAACCCATGGCTATGATCACTTTTTAAGGTCTTAATCATAATTCTTTTATGATATTTTACATATTAAGAATAATTAGTAAAATTAGAACAAGCTTCACTTTTTTGAGCTATAAATAATACACAAGTATACCTAGAAAAGACATCTACATGAACATAAACATAATGATTCCCATTTAAACTAGAAACTATGGAAGATCCAAAAAATTCCATTTGAACCAACTCTTAGGGTTGAGAAGTTGAAATTTCTTTCTATGATTTATAAAAATCTTGTATTTGACCATTTTTTACATGGGTTACAGACTTTATCATTTGGGAATTTTAGTTTAGGTAAATCCTTGACTAATCTTTTTCTAGTTATCTTTCTATGTGAATAAATATTTCAATGGAATAATCTTCTATTATAAAGCCAAGATTCTTTTTAAAAGGAACTTAGACAAGAAAAATTTTGAGAAAATAATTAATTTAAATTAACAGTATAAAAATTTTCATTTATCAAGGTAGTAAAAACTAAAGAATTATTAGAATCAAAAACATTGTAGGCATTATTTTCAAACTTTTCATGAAAACTATCATCACAAAACTGTGAGTTTCTAAGAATATTATACTTTAAACCATTTAAAAATAATATGTTAGAAATTAAAATATTATTAGAATTGTTGATTTGTCTGAGGATAATAATTTCACATTTGGAATTTTCAACAAAAGTGAAATTTCCACCATACACTTTTATCAAATTCTTAAGACATGAATCATCACCAGTAATGTGTTTAGAACATCCACTTTATAGGTACTATAAGTTCCTACTGGGGATTTTCCAGTAGGTTCCCTACAAAAAAATGTTACACCAAAAATGATTTTGGTGCCAAAATATTCTTGGGTCTAGATATGTTAGTAATTAAGGCTTTAGAAACCCGTATTTTCACAGAATATTTCCTATAAGTAGATTTTTAACTTTTAGAAATAAAGAATTGTTTGGGTTTGAAAGAGTAAATACTAGTAGCAGAACTAGAACTATGAATGAAACTATTATTAATAATTATCCTTTGTCCAATTTGATACTCTATATCAGTAGTATATTTGGCATCAGTATTTTTTCCAAGAATCTAGGTAAGAGTAATTATACAATTGGTTAATATTTTCAAATAATTATATAATTTCATATTACAAAATTTTAATTCAGTGTTCTCCATTAATAGTTTATCATTTTTTCTCTTTTTTAATATTAAGATCAGATTTAAAACTAATATTAAAATCAATTTTTTTCTTTAAACATATATATTTATCATTAATATATTTAAATTTATCTTATATCATGTAATAGTTTTCAAACAACTCTTCATTAGACATGTTTTTGTCATTTTTTATCTCCATATTGATTAAAAATATGTGTAAGAGAAATAATAAAAACATTAGATACCTCAGATGTGTTGGTCATAAAACACATTTTAGCTCTAACATTTTTATACTCTTGGGTTGTTTCTGGATTAATTGAAATGTCTTTAGAATCACTCTAAGTTTCTTTTATTAATTTATTTTATCTCTTATCCTTACCATAAAATTTCTTCTTATACTTCAACTTAGGACAGTCATCTTTGAGATGGCCTTTCCTTTTACACTCATAGAAAATTATTTCATTTGAAGTATCATCCTTCTTCCGATCCTTTTTAAAATTTCCTCCATTTTCATATTTACCTTTATATCTTTGTTTCCTAAAGAACTTATTCTTCTTATAAAACCATTAGAATCTTTTTGAAAGATGGGTCATCTCTTTATCAATTTTAGTTGGTGATTCTTCATCACTTGAAATTTCATCTTTAATTTTATCCTTTTGTTTTGAGATGGTGGATTTTAATAATGAAAATTTCCTTTTTGGTTCATCCTCCTCTTATATATTAACGTTAATTTCTTCCTCATACATCATCAGTTTTCCAATCATCTCCTTCAAAGTTAACTTACTACATCACATGATGCCCTGATTGATATTGAGGTTTCTCTTAATCTATTTGGAAGACACCTCAATAGGCATATCACTTGGTCTTTATCAGAAATAGGTTTCCCTAGTGAGTAAATTTTATTCATGATATCATTGAACCTGAGATATATTTCATAAATAGACTCATCAAGTTTCATTTAAAAGTATTATATTTAATATTATAGGTATTAAAATGCATTTCTTTGACATTAGATTTTCCTTCATGAGAAATATCTAAAGTGTCCCATATTTAAAAAGTAGTCTTACATGGATATATTCTATTAAATTATTCATCACCCAAAGCACAATACAGGGCATTCATAGCTTTAAAATTATTATTATAATAATATTTAGTTGTATCACTATAAGAAAATCTAGTGGTTTTAGATAATTCATATAGATCTTCTATTACTATCCAGATATAAAAAACCCATGCTTTCAAGATGAATTTTCATTTTAATTTTACACTAAGAATAATTAGTTATATTAAAATAAGGAGGTTTATTGGAAGAAGAACCCTCTTATATATTATCCATAAAGAACTAAATTTAGATATAATATAAATTTGAGATATTTAAAAGAAAACTAAAATCAGAGTTAAAATATATTTAAAAATTTATTTGATACCAAATGTTGGTCGGAGTGAGTAACTCGGGAGGGGTTGAATAGAGTACCCAATAAATTTTCTATTAAAAACAATTTAAAACAAAATCCTCCAATTAAAATAAATTTTCCCAATTAATCAAAATAGTAGTTTAATATAATTTTTATCTTTTAAAATATTTCTTAATGCATGATTAGGGAATAGTTAAAACAATATATAACATTACTTGAACTTTTTAAATCGATTTAATTAATCAAATACTTATATAAACACTAGTAAATACTAACTATAAAAGTATAAGTTCTACTTACAGTTTAAAACAAATATTTTTTAAGCTTTAAAAATAAATGAAACAAAAACCAAACACACAATAAAATAAACTAAGGGTTTAGTCTCAATCTAAGACTTAATCCCCTACACTTGGAAATCACCCACTGTTAAGAATATTATAAAACAATAATATGATCCAAAACTTAGATCAGGTATACATGCAACAGCTCATAATTTTTTCAAGTTAAAATCCTCGTATAGAGTTATACATGGGTATAAAAACAACATAAGCCATGCAAGAACCTCTTACACAATAACCATGGGTAATTAGATCAAAATAGATAGAGAGAATATTTATTATTCTCCAGTTTAATTATAGAAGTCGGTGTGTTTGAATATATATAGTTAAATAGCACACTTTTCCAGGGTAAAACAAATAAAAAGATAGAAAATAAATAAAGGTTAAGAAATGAAGTGTTACTTGGTTGGTAATGATTGGAGTGATCATGAGCCCTTAGGTTTGTCTTAGTGAGGATCTCAAATAGTTTCTATAAAAATTATAAGAAAATAGAGTGTCGTGATATTATATTGTATTCCTATAAGAGTGGATATATATCTTTAGTGTACTCCACTCTTTCATAATCAAATGAAATTGTATGAATTCTGAGTATAATTCATGCATTCAAACCTTTCACTTCTCCTCTCATATATTCTCATGAGGGAGTCTGTCATAAATATATATATTTCTGTAGGTTTGAATACCTATTAAAGAAAAATCATCAAGATTTCGTGGATCTTATTACTAAACTATTACTTGTATTCAATGCATATGTGCAATGGTTAATGAATTATAATTAAATAATCCAATGCATTAACTCCCATAAAATAGTCATTGTGAGAATATAATCCAAATATAGCATAACAACAAGAGTAGTATAGAATAATGGCTGTACATATCTAATATTATCAAGGATCATTGGTAGAAAAGGTTAGTGGTATCATGGTCCAGCAGAAGCACAATCCAGTGATATAAAATCCTAATGGTAGAAGATTCTGGTGGTAGCACTATTATGGTGGTAATAGATCTGATAGAAGAAGATTCTGGAGGTATCACCTCTCTAATGGTAGAATTTTTGGTTGTAGTGCATGGCTTGGAGTGGCACACCTGATGGTATAAAGACTCTAGTAGTGGAAAGACTCTAGTGATGGAAAAAGATATATGTGGCATGTGCTAGTGGTGGAATATCTCTTATGGCAGCACACTTCTAATGGTGGCAGGATATAGTGGTGGAAGAGTTTGGTGGTAGCAGAAATGAACTAACGGTGGATCTTTTCAATAGTTAGTCAATTTTATTCAAATTATTCTTTATAAAAGAATATAATATCCTAAAACATTAATTTTATTATAGACATAGAAAACATTATTTGTGAGCATTAAAACAAGTATGTTCCAATAGTTATGATGGTGTTTGAAGAAATCCATCTTGTGGGAGATTTAAGGATTAATGTTAATAATTAATATTAAAAGAATAAGTTGTGAGGAATTATATACAAATTATGTTGGAATCCATAGTCACTGTAAAAGGGAGAAGAACATATTTGGATGAGGATTGAATATGTTTTCATGTTATTGATAAGCCCTTAAAGTAATTTGAAGAAGTCCTATAAATACTTGGATGAATCTAGAAATTTTATATATAAGTGAGGAATAAAATAAGTAATGAACCTTACACACTTCATATGGTACATTGGAAACTTCATACGGTATACCCCATTGAATTCATAAGGTAAATAATAAATAGAAGTTGGAATATTTTTAAAAGGTAGGAACCCTATTATATACTTCATAGGGAATATATTACCATCATAAGGTGCACATGAACCTTAAAATGAAATCTTCATAATATACATAGGAATTCATAAGATTTCATTAACCTTATATAAAGAATAAGATACACTAAAACTTCTAAAATCAAGCCAGATATATATAAGTTATAGAAAATATTCATAGGGTGTATTCCTAAATAACATTATGAGATATAGATATCAGAATAAATGGAATAAATCATAATGAATATTCATATAATTTCAAAAAAAATAAAAATTCAATAGTTCTGATAAAAAGGGTGAATAATTCAGATGATGATTCATATTCTTTTCTTCAAGGATTTAAATATCATGGTGATTTGAATAAATAATGATTCAATGTGATATAATGAATCAATCCAAAGATTATTTAAGTTGGAGTGTTTGAAAAGGTGAGATCCATGCCACAAGATGAATTTCTACATCACCATGCATGTACTCATGCACATATGGATGAATTTTTTACAAGATTTTAAAATCAGTATTTTCTAGAGAATAAAGATGTGATATTTTTAATATCTAATGGAGAGGGTAAAGAAATATAAATTTTAAGGGGAATTAAAAATAAATACCTTGACTCGATTTAAATGATATTGAGTGTGTTCAACAATTAGAAGATCATATTGTAATTCATGGTAATTTATATATTGAGTTTGAAAATATTATTTGAATAAAATTAACATGAAATATTCTGTGAATATAAAATTGTAAGGAAATGAAGAATATAGTATATTATAACTTTGATTGAACCATATAATACTTCCATGTGAACATTTTTTTTATCGAAGAATAAAACCTAATGTATCCAAGAATCTATTTGGATTGAAGAAGAAAATGAGGAGGCATATGATACAAAATATTTATAGAAGGTAGTTGAGAAGGGGATATGATGCTATTTTTATTGTCTATTATTGATTTCAAGACTCTAATATATTGAAGAGGCATTGTGATTAAAAATAATAGTGTGACTGAAGTGAATAAAAATTCCAACATGAATTGATATTATTTTATCAAATCTTAGTGGTTAAAGTATTTTTTTAGGTTTGAGGAAGGACCATTAAAGTTGGTGGTTCCAAGATAAAAAAATCCATCAAAAAATGGGAAATAAATACTATGGGATGTGTTATAAAGAATATATTTGGAGATGGTTTAGGTAAGTGGATGATTCCTACCCTAAGGATGTGGATGATACCACCCCAACCCTTGTATTCCACTTTATTTGGAAATTTTAATCACTATAATATAATAGTGATAATTTGTGTCTCAATGGAAGTAGAACATGGAAAGGATTTGGTTTCTTAATTGGATATGAACCTTGTAAAATCCTTATTTATCATTTTTATTTCCCATTCTACATTATATAATTAAGTGAGGATGATTTCATGTCATTAGTTCTATCTCTTAACTTAGAAGAAAGTTTGAATATAAAATTGGATAATAAAAGATAAAGATAAAAATCGATGAAAAGGTAGGTACAATAATTCACCCCCCCCCCCCAGTGACCCTACATGACCATTGAACACTGCAAAAAATATCATAGCTAACCGGGTCTACCTCTAATTGAATCAATATTTGTCCTAGTTTTTAACATCTTATATGAAGTGTATAATTCATTAAATATTTTATCAACCTCATATGGATAAAACGGAAATTATTTCTATTGATATAATATAGAAGTATCAACAAAGACTATAAATAATAGAAGAAAAATATATGAAAATAAGTAAATAATGCTTTTAAAAAGAAAAAAAGGATAAACTACTATATGAAGATGATTATAGTGGTGATATTTTATCTATCAAATCCACTAGAAATGATCCTTTATAAGCGACTGGTTTAAATTGTGGAGAGTATGAAGAACATGAGTCAATAAAAATTGTTAAAAAATTATACCCTTAAATTGAAAAGTATATAACAAAAGTACTTATTGAAGTTGTCATAAATATATTTGGTTTTTTTAATGTAATTATATATGAAAGTGTATAACTAAAAGAATAAATTGATGAAATAGAAGCTATAGTAGGAAGGAAATTTTGAATGTTCAATTCTCTCATGGACCTTATGGAAGAAAATGAAAAATTAGTATTACTTTTCAATGAAAGTATTTCCTTAATTAGATAAAAATTTCAAATTAATGTTTGTAATAAAGTTATAACCATTTTTTAAGAAATAATCCATTCATTTATTAAAATGTATAAAACCTCCAAAAAAGTTAAATATGTTCAATAATAGGTTAAAGAAAAATGAATAAAATATCTTGAAAACTCTTTAAAAAAATTAAGCAACATGCATGAATATGAGCTCAAAATTTTTAAGAATCAATGGGAAAATATCTTGATATCAATTGAGGATGATAAATACTCCCTCAATTTTAAGTGTCTTAAATTTGAGGTAAGATTAATAAATATGAAAAAAACACAAGCTATAACTTCCCAAATGGTTGAGAAGAAAGAAACTACCACATAAACTATTAATGAAGATTTAGAAGTAATAAATTCTTATGATATTGGAAAGAATATTATTCAATTATCCCATAATCAATCCTCAACAATCTCTTTGAGAAAAATAACCCATTTTTCTAGTATTTTTGGTTTCACTAATGTTGTCTCATGTGAAAGTGCGGATTATAAAATAAAAAATGGGTGAAATGGGTGAATAAAAATTATAATAAATACACCAATACATAAAATATGTATATTGACACATCCAAGGATAATTCCCCCCCCCCAAGAAGAACCTATAAATTTTTTGAATCCACTCAAAACAACATGCAAGTAAACCTAGCTAGATTGACTGAATAAGAAAAGGAAAGATATATTGGGAACTATTAGTACTACTAGAGGTTTGGGAGTAAATTAATTTAATTGTGGAATAATATGTCAGTATATGGAATCTATATAATGTATGGTATAAAGAGATTATATCTAAATAGAATATAAGATATGCTGATAAAATTCCAAATTCACAAAAAAAGAAAAATCTACTAACTAAGAATATATTTGAGTGCCTTAATAACTTTTATAATTTTTTATAAAAATGTGGTCATAGATATGAGGAGTGATGGTATGAACCCATCAATCAATATTCATATTTTAAAAGTTAAATAATAAGATAATAGAAAAAATATTTGAAAATAAAATCAATCTTCTTTGGGGGTAAAACAAGTAAATAAAGAAGTTAAACAAGAAGTGAGCTAAAAAACACTCCTAAGAAATCCTAGAAGGAGGTTATAAAGTATATATTCAATAGGAAATGATTATACTATGGTAATAAGGCCCACACAACTGACTATTTTAAAAATTACAGGGAAGTCAAGATTAAATAAAGCAAGAAGAATCCAAGAAAATGAATAAATCCAAGAGTGGGTTAAGAGGATTGGTATAGTGGATGAAATCCCAGAAAAATAGTTGGAAGAATTTTCCATGGAAGGAAACATAAGAGTTGTGAAGAATCCATGTGAAAACTCTAAGAAATATCGATATTTAAAAAATGAGTGTTTGTTTATTTTTCTAGACTAATTAAGAATAGATAAATAGAAGGAGAAGGATCAAGAAAATTATGAATAAAAACATGTTTCCTCATATGAAGGAGAAATCAAATTTCATGAGATGTTGTAAAAGAAATATAACCTACGAGTTCTTGAGAAGCGATGTGGAAAGTGAAAATAAGTCAAGCTATATGAAAATTCTATCAAAATAAGAATAATTGACCAAGAATATAAAAGGTAAAGGAAAATAACTATTGGTTGTATGTGATTTATTAGAAAAGTTCAATAAAAATATTCCACACAAGAAAAGAGATACAAGAAAGAAGAAATCCATGCTTATCAAAGAAGAGAAAAACTAGATAATTAAAGGAAGTATAATCATAAAAAACACTTTACACTTTAGAGATAAAAATAATAAAGGGTATGGGTTGAGAAACATAACTTAGACATGTTAATATTACTAATGAGACTATTAAAACCCACATTATTCCATTATCAATATATTTATTTAAACTGACATATAGGGAATTTAAAGAGATAAAATTAAGAAGATGGATGAGTTTTTAAAATTTTATAGAGTAATAATTGTTAATAATAGATTTCATTTAATGAAGATCAGCCATGATGTGATGTTGAGATGAATTCCATCCCTTGATGGGGAGCTAAAATTAATAGAGGCTATCAAATATCATTCTACACTGAATCTATAATTCTAGAAAATAATATAAAATATGAAGGATTTGGTGTCTTAATCACTCTTTTTACCCTTGTTTTCATTATGAAAAATATATTCACAAAGGGGGAGTTTTGGTTGATTTTTATATTTACATAAAGTAGGATTAATTTTCCTTATAATTGAAATTTTTTGATGTATTTTCTATGTTAGGTTCAGTATATTTTATTTCATGAAAATCTATCTAAACATCCCCAAATGAGAAATTGAGAATAGTATCACATGATGGATTAGTTTATGGATATCCTTGATGTCTTAGTTATATTTCTATTATTTTCTATATCAAAATTTCCCATAGATACTTAGAGTTGAATAACTAAATTATCATTACAAGGGAATCATGTGAATCCATCCTTCTCTTTATAATAGAATCAATCTGAATTTTTGAATAAGAAAAAGGTGAATAAACTATGGATAACCCTTTTTCCAAAAGTAAAATAAGGAGAAAATGAGTGAGGTTACACCCCTATATGTCCTTTTCATTTATTATTAATAAGGATGAAATTTTAATAATCACACATATTTAATTAAAATAAAATTGATGATATTTCCAATATACTAAAAGGGGGTATTTATGTTTTCATGAATAAGATTTCATTATTTTCAATTAGTGTGGTTTTTATTATATGGATGAATAAAACAATATTTGTGTGGTGTATAAAATGTTGAGAATATTTTTCCCATGTTAAAAACTTAAATGTAATAGTTCTTGATTCTTGATAATCGTGTTTGGAAAGATTCAAGTAGAATCTTAGACACGTGATGATTGATGTGATGATCTTAAAGTTTAAGACTATTGTTGATGAAAATGAAATTGTCTACTATAGTTATTAAGGTATTTGAACAAATCTATCTTGTGGTATATTGAAGGATTGATGTTAAGAAGTAATATTACAAGATAAATCTATAAGGAAATCCATCCAAATTATATTAGAATCCATAGATATTGTAAAATGGATAAGAACATATTTATATGAGGATGGAATAAGTTTTTAAGTGATTAAGAATCCCTTGAAGTAAGTTGAATATTACTAACACTTGTAGGAATCTAGAAATTTTGTACAAAATTAAGGAATGGAAAAGTAATAAACCCTATGCACATTTTAGGGTATAGTAGAAAATTTTTAGTGTATGTCCCATTAACATTATATGGTAAATATAGAATATAAGTTAAAATATTTTGCAACAACATGAACCCTCTGATGGACTTCATAGGGTATATATTACCTCTATAAGGTACCTTCATAAGGTAAAATAGACTTTTTATGGTACCATTTTAAGTTTCACATGAACCATATGATGAAGCCTTTGTAAGGTATATAAGACTTCATGAGGTTTTATTAACCTTATTAAAACCATAAAATACACCAAACCTTATGAAATCAGGATGGATCTATAACATCACACTACTCTAGAATATTAATCGGTGCCCAGACTGGTGGTCACTACTGTACCTCATGCATTCCTCCTTGTATGCTAGAGGTTGCATACTAGCATTTGGGGTATATGGTGGTATTGTGAGGATATTATACTCTACTATATCATAGTATTAAATAATGATAAAATAATGAATCATCATACATATTCCATATCCATCAGAGTACACTGATAAATAAATATTTTAACACACTATAACAAAATGAAATGTCGCATAAAGACATGAATTACCATGCTAACAGAAAATAATTGATCACCCATTGGGTCAATCACATGTACAGGATAAATAAAAATAAATAAAATAAAAAGGCTCGAATGCAACCTAGAGCCATAATACATAACCAATATCCTTGAATGTTGAACTCCTACTTTATCAAAGACTCCACATGAGTAGCTCCACTCGATCAAGAAACATTGGGCCTCCTCCATGACCGTCATGAATATGTGATCAACCTAAAAGTATAAATATGCATGAGGACCAAGGTCCCCATACAGGGGGTAAGAATATAATAATTAGTATAACACCCCCAATTATGGACTAATAATCCACTTCAATGACTACATGCTCATGAAATATTTCTAGCCTATTCGATATATAAATGAAGGTAGTAAATAAATAAACAATAACTAAAATAATAAACCACCACTCAAGGGGACCTTAAAACCAAAAACCAATGTTGATCCTTATATTTGTGGCCCCAATAAACCATGTATACTTAGGCTAGTTCTAGAATGTCTCTGAGCATGTTGTGATGATTGTGCTAACCATAATAACAAGTTAGGGGGTATTTTATCCTAGTATATAGAATAAGTAACATGAACCTACCCAATGAGAGTTTTCTCATCTAGGGAATAATCCCACAAGTAAAATAGAACTCTTCTATGGTAGTTTCTTAAGATATGAAATAAGCCAACAAGTAACATACCCCCCCCCCATAGGAGTTTTTTCTGCCAAGGCATAAACTTACAAGTAACACAGACCTCGCCTATGGGATTTTTCAAAACTAGATAATAATCCCACAAGTAACATGGACCTCACCTATGGAATTTTTCTCATCTTTGGTTTAATCCCACAAGTAAAAAAGACCTTCCCTCTGGAAGTTTTCTCAACCATGGCATAAGACCACAAGAAATACAGACCTCCCTTATATAAGTTTTCTTACCCAGCACAACTATCACAATGTCATATTCCAAAACATTTAATAACTGCCTCATGGGATTATACCATACCACATCAAAACCTCCTAAAAGTCATATGATATTGGTGTTAATTCCTCATAAATAATTCTCCTAATAAACACACTTATAAAAGAACAAGGTTTGGTAGAACACTTAAACCTGTTAACATTTTATATAGCCCATCAGATCACATGAAATGTATAGACTCTATGGTGACACTTGTAATAATATCTAGTCATCACCCAACACACACCCTCACATGGGTCCTCACATTATCAAGAACCTATTAGTGTTCTCCAAACCTCATTATCCTCATACAATGACCTCATTGGCCTCAAAAGATAATCCACACTAGCAACACTCTAAATATATTTCCCAATAACTATCTCAAGTCCCAAGGTACATCTTAGGTTGGTCTTTACATCGAACACATTCATCAGCTCCATGGTTTTACCCACCTATTTGAACTCTCTATAGTGGGGAAGGATCACTCAACCCATACTTATCTCAACCAAGGTCCTTGGAACTATCCTACCAAGTCATTAATCACTCTTACTTCCCAAATATAGGCCTTAACCCACCTCTCCCTTCATAAGATCTTTCATATAACTAATTAGAGGGAATATATCTCCATCATATTGTCTCAACCCCAACCCACATGAGTATTCTAGATCAATATCCCATGAAAAATCCTCTTTCCATTCTCTACCAAACCAAAATCCCATCCTAATGGCCAATAGTATTCCACCATTGTGATCTATGTGGAAAAGATTATTAAAAATGACTACTCGTAGATCCAATTCCAACTCAAAGGTGAAATATCACTCAAAAATATTGAAGGGGTAAATAGTAAGAGTACACAACAAATACGCTGATTACATAGTGTGTACTTAAAAATCTCTATCTTTTCCATGTAAACATACCAACATGTTGTCTCCTTCGCCAACTATATAGTGTGTACCATTCCCACACGTTGTATACCTCACATGGGAGTCGGGTCATGCCCTACACACATCCTTTGGCCAAGTGCCTAACCCAGTATGTACTTTTACATATTGTAAGGCACACTTAGGGTCTGTTCGTGTACTACTGCATAACTATGTCCCTCTCACATATGGTGTCTGGCTAATTACTCAACTACACCATAAAAAAGATCATTGTATAGTGTGTGTTGGACTACATAGTGAGTAGTCCTAAAATCTAAATATTCCCTAAACAAAAATAACACAAAACATGTTTTATTTAAATTACACACTATGTGATCAGGTTTTCTAAATGGGAAACCCATGTGATCCTCTTGAAAGCTTCATTTCCCACAAAATAAGTATAGACTTCTCCCTATGGGTCCCCAGAAGTCCAATAAACACTTAAAAACATAAAAACAACTATTATATTGGTATTAGGGATAAAAACAATAAAACAAGAATACCTTTGGTCATAAAATGCTAATGCAGAGATCTTGGATCTAAACCACACATCCACTATGTCCTGGTCTACCTTCAGATGAGCTCCCTAATGGAACCTCCTCCTACCTATCCCTCTTCGATCTCTCTCTATCTCTATCTCTATCTATCTCAACTGTATGACCCATAAGGTGGAATGGTGTACACACAAATCTAAGGGGAGGAGAGAAAAGGAAAAATAATAAAATGAAATAATAAAAATAAAAGGGGTAGGCCCTAGCCCCAGATCCCATGACAATATTATACCTAACCTAGGAAAAACCCCTAATTTTAAACTTAATGGCAAAGTAGGAATCTTAATCCAATACTCCATTAAAAATATATCATCAAAATAACATGCACAAATAAATTGATATTTAATTAACTAAATGTTCTATATTTTATAAAAATTCAAACAATTCATATTTACACTAAACTCTTTTCCTAGGTTAAACATTATATTCCAAGTCCATTAGAGTGGTCATAAAAATAATTTTAGAGAAGTGTAATAGGAGAAATGACCATTTTACAACTAATAAGAATCTAAAACCAAAAAAATTAAATTCCATCTTAACTTCACATCCAAAAAAACATGTGTTTTTAAGACAACTCCATTATAACCCTTATCATCCCCAAGAATCCCCAATGGTCATCTAATAGTCATGATTTTAACCCAAGAATTTACACAACTGATTATATCTCGACCATCCATATCTAGTCTCATAGCACCCACTACCCTCTCCCAACTTGAGAGATGTTCAATGGTAACCAATCTTGTACTCCAGGCCATAGGATTATAATTATCTTCACCTCACAACAAAACACCAAGTTCCATGTCCCATGCTTCATTTATCACCAAACACAATCATTAGATATGACCAAACCATTCACACAAAATGAAAAAATAAACCACTCATCCCTGGCCCACTAGGAATGGAAACCTCCATGCTCAACAAACCACTTAAAATAAGGATCACATCCTCTAATAGTTCAAGGTGTACTCCCCTCCATAAGGATTCCCTTACACCATTCCATGATAGTTGACCTAAAAAATTCCATCGTAGCTATATTGCTCAGGTTTCCTTAGTACCTAAATAGAAACAATGGACCTGAACATAGTCCAACTGGCACTACACATAACCCATGTGCATAATCCTTCATGAAACATGTTTTCCCCAGAATCCATGTCGACCACTGCTCTCCCCATCAATCTAGAGTGATTACTCAAGAACCTCTCACGTGTTCGCATACTCAAACAAGTCACAAACCAGGAAACTATAACAAATCACCTGAAATCACTGACCATTCTCCTCACACAGGTTAGTTTCAAAAAGATAGATCACCCTTAACACTCATATTAAATATTAGGCATAGCTCACTTGTCAAGATTACCCACATGATTAGCTATTATCTAGTTCCATTCCAATTCAAGAGCATCTACCCACACTCTCACCATGATGCTAAAGTGAATCTATATATAAAAAGTCCAGTTATACAAATGATGCTACCCTTTAAAACCAACCTCAAACCATAGCTCTTATATTAAAGGTTCTTTACCTAAGAAAATCCAAGGCATCCAATATAAATTTTTTCAAAAAAAATATAAGGGTATTCACATTACCATGCTAACCTCTATCATGTATTTCCCTCATAAATCATTTAACATCAACTCACCACTATCCTGATTAGTTTTCAAAGTTCACAAAGTCCTCACACATATCTCATAAGTTGAAACTCACAAAAGGGGGGGCACAACTCAAAGGGTATCATCCATGCTCTCATATAAAACAAACCACATTGTCCAACATGCCCAACCACCCACTCTATGGTCTCATGTAACACATATATCAGGCACCTCATATCCAGTCATCAACCTACTAAGGAACTGATCCTTATCGAGTATCCATCTACAGAATTAACCTTTTAAGAATTGTGATCTCCTCAGTCATCATTTATACATACATATATATATATATATATATATATATAATGGTATCGCCCTAGATGATATGTTTCAAGAAACCACAACCATGAGGTTCGGTTAGATATAATGTCATTCAAATATATATGGGTAAACACCATATAGATTGTTACTAGCACATTTAAAACTAAACTTAAAGGAAACACACCCACAAAGGGTTTAAAACTATGCCATAATGTGTCTGTGTTAAACTACTTAGGTAACCTTGTGTCCCTTGCAATGAGGGGTTATAATATCATCATCCTCATCATCATGTGTATCATCATAGATTCATATGACCTTCCATAAAAGAAAATCAGACACATGAAAGGCAGTCTTGATAAGTTGATTCCCACCAAGAAATTTTACTGGAAAACATCATATGAGCTATTTTTTACACTTTAAATAGTTGGTACTCAATCTTCAGTGATAAAAAATCACACTAGTAGGCCCCTGTATGTTATTTTAATCTTACATGTCAAGTCATGATTCATGATATTCCAAATTCCTTTATGATAAAGAGATAAAATACAATATATAACTTCTTTCCAATGGGACAAGAACCAAAAATATATAATAAATCATAAACATCAAACATCATATGCATCACATGAAGTGAAAATCATATAATTATAACATCATATATTGATAACATCAATCTCGATCCCCTAGTAAATTAGACTTCCTAACATAATAGGTTTCCATGATTCACCATCCCAATATCCATCATTGGCTCTATCATATTTCTATATCTCCTAGCTACCATATCCCAAATAGTAAGATAAATAAAAATAAGATTGGATACAACTTTGTAATGTCATGCTACCCCAAACCACTAATCGGTGCTCGAACCAGTGGTCACTACAATACCTCAAGTGCGCATCATCATATTCCAAAGGATTTAAACAAGATGTTTGGGTAAAAGGTGGTACTTTGTAGAGAATATTCCCCCTATATTATATTGCATGATAATGATAAAATAATAAAGCTTCATAAACATTCTATAACCATCAGTGTGCATATAAAAATAAATAATTGAACATGTTATAAAAAATAAAATTTTTCATTCATACTTGAATGGTCATGTTCACATACAATAATTGATCTCCCGCTAGGCCAATCACATATATAGGATAAAAAATAAAAAAAATACAAAGGATTCACTTCAACCCCAATCCACACTACATACTCAATCTCCCTGACTTTAAAACTTATCCAAATTGACTTAAGAATCCACATGAGTATATACATTCAATCATGAAACACTGGGACTTCTCACTAACAATCATGCATCTATGATAAACTTGTAAGCAGACATAAGCTATGAATGAACACTGAGGTTCTTATACAGGGGGTGAGAATATAATCCTCAGTAGGTTTACCCAAATGGTGGACCTATAATCTAATATCATAAGTGTTTTCTCATGCGATATGCCTAGAAGAAACAATATATAATGGAAGGTGGTAAATAAATAAAATAATAATAAAATAATAAACCACTAAAATGGGGCCATGTACTACCCTGAAACCAAAAACTAGTTTTGATTCTCAGGTCCACAACCATGATAGACCATACTAAATTTAGTTAGTTGTGTAATGTATATGAGCATGTCATGATGACCCTACCAACCTTAATAATGGTCTAAGGGACTTTCACCTTGGTATATAGAATAAGTAACATGGACCTCCTCTACAAGATTTTTCCCAACAAGGGAATAATACCACAAGTAATATGGACCTCCACTATGGTATTTTTCTTAACTAGGGTATAATCCCACAAGTAACACAGATCTCTCCTATGGGGATTTTGTTATCCATGTAATAATGCCATAACTAACACAGACCTACCCTATAAAAGTTTTCTCAACCATGTCATAAGACCATAAGTAGCACAAACCTTCCCTATGAGAGTTTTCTCATCCAATGTATAATCCCATAAGTAACATAGTCCTCCCCTGTAAAATTAGTCTCAACCATGGAATAATCTAAAAAGTAATATGTACCTTCCCTATAGAATTTTTATCATCCAACACAACTTCCTCAAAAGAAAATTCCAAAACATGTCATAATCTCTCCATGGGCGTATAACATACCATGACACAACTACCACTGAGGCATATTCTATCAGTTCTAATGCTACATCATAAAGTGTCTCTATAAAAACATACATATAAAAGAACAAGGGTTGGAAAAATGCCTAAACTCACCATTATTGTCCACATCCCATCGAATCACATAAAATTTATGGGAAATTAGGTAACACCAATAATTTTATTTATCCATTTCTCATCATGCACCCTCACTAGGGTCCTCACATCACCAAGTGCCAAATAGAGCTTCTCAAACCTCATTATCCTCGTACCATGGCCTCATTTTCCTCAATTGATATGACACACTGTCATCGCTCTAGAGAGATATCAAAAGGCCCATATAAAGTCCCAAGGTACATCATAGGATGTTCCTTAAACTAAATCCATTCTGTAGCTCCAAGATTCTACCCACATAGAAAAATGATCTTCAATGGGGAAGGAATGCTCAACTGACACTTATCACAACCAAGGGCCTTAGAACTCTCTTAATACGTAGTTAATAACTCTTACCACCCTCAACTACTTCTCAAACCACATATCCATTTAGGATATCCTTCTAATCAATAACTATAGGTAAGACTACTCCCTCATATCTTCTCAACCCCAACCTATATAAGGATTCTAGATCAAAATCTCAAGGAAAATCCTCTTGACAATATCTTCCAAACCAAAACACCATCCAGGTGGCCTATTCATGTCAAAATGATTCTACCATCATGATCTAGGTCATAAATTTCTCATAAAGGACTATTCACAAGTCCAATTCCAACTCTGATGCACTTGATTACTCAAATCTCTTAAAAGGGTAACAATGGAGGATTATATAGGCTTCACCCCAAATATATGATGTGTAATCTAAAATCTCAACATTGTCCATCTACACGGCTTGACATGGTGTGACCTTCACCAACTATATAGAGTCTACTAACCCCACACTATGTGTACCTCACATGGGCACCAAGGCATTCCTACACATAGACTCAATCCAAGTTCCTCACTCGGTGTGTACTTGTACATGTCACTAGGAACACACAGGGTCTGGTTATATCCAACTACATGGTAATGCCCCCCTCACACAAGGTGTGTATCCAAGCACTCATTCAAACCTCCAAAATCCCAATACACAATATGTACTCAGATTTCAATTTATGTGGTCCCAAAATCTCAATATTTCTCAAACAAGAAGAACACATGGCATGTGTTCTTGAAACCACACACCATGTGATTGGGTTTTCTGAATGGGAAACCCATGTGATCCTCTAAAAACCCCAATTATCCTCAAAATACACATATATCAACCCTTTAGGGGTCCCCAATATTCTAATAAACACTACAAAATTTAAAAAAACTATTATATCGGGATTAGAGAAAACCAATAAAAGCAACCCACCTCCATGTGTAAAATGCCAATAGTTCGAGCTCAGATCCACGTCACACTACCACCAAATCCCAATATACCTCTTAAAAAAGCACCCTAATGTTGCCTCCTATTCCTTTTCACTCTTATATCCACCTACATATCTCATTCATGTGACTCATAGGTTGTAATCACCTACACTTGAAGACAAAGGGGGGAAAGAAATTGGAAAATGGAAAAAATAAAAACAGAAAAGAAAAATGAAAACAAAAAGGGCCCATCCTTTCCCCCAGCACCTAGGATGAGATTATGGCTCATGTAGGAAAAAAACCATTTTTGAATCATCCATATATTTGGAATCTCAATGTGATGCTCTGTTCAAAAGATACCACCAAATGAACACACATAAATAAATTTTTATTTAATTAATTAAATATTAAATATTCTATGAAAATTTTAACTCTTTAGATTTCCACCAAAATTCTTCCCTAGGGTAAACACCCTATTCTAGAACCACCTAAGTGGTAAAAACTAATTTGGATCCATCTTCTAGGTGAAATGACCATGTTACCCTTCACAAGCATCTAAAATCAAACAAATCTAACTAAATTTCATAGTCTATAAAAACACAAGTCTTTACAGGATGTTTGTAAGGTATAGGGAATATTAATAGGGTTAATTTATGATAAACCTTATGAAATAGATATATGAAAACAAATGGTAGAAAATAATAATGAATATTATGATAAATTTAGAGAAATTAGAATTCAATAATTCCAATAAAAGGGTGAATAATTTAAATTATTCTTTATATATTATTATTTAATGATTTAAATATCATGATCATTCAAATAAATCATTATTAAAGATGAGATAATAAATCAATCCAAATATGATTCAAGTTTTAGTGTTTTAGAAGATGAGGTTCATGTCATGAGATGCATTGCCACATCACCATGCATGTGCTCATGAACACATGGATGAATTTTTTACAATATAATTTATGGATTTTATGGAAAATAAAGGTTTAATATTTTTAATATCACATAAAAAAGGTAAATAATTTTGAGTCTTGAGGATATTTAAAATGAATATCTTAAATTGATTTCAATAATATTAAATGTTTTGAATGATGAGAATATCCTTATTCAATTAACTAGAATTTTCATATTGAGTATGAATATATTATTTGAATAATAGTCACATGAAATATTCTATGAATATAAAATAATTAGGAAACAAAGAACATGGTAACTAAGAGTTTTGAGTGAACCCAATATTGCTTCCATGAGAACATTTTTTGTGTATCCAAGAAGATAACCTAATGCATAAAAGAATATATGTTTGTTAAATAAGAGGAGGAAGATGAAGCCTATGATAAAACAGTGTCATAGAAGGTTGTGGATATTAGGAGGAGATGAGGATATTATTGTTTCATATCCTTGGTGTCCAGATTCTGAGAGATTAAAGCACCACTACAATTATAAATCATAGTATTCTCATGGTAAAGAACATGACCAAATTTCATGGATATTTTTTGATCATATATTGGAAATTGAATACTTTTTTGTAGGTTTGAGTAAGGACCATTGAAGTTGGAGGTTTTAGTATAAAAAATTCCATCATTCAACGGGAGGTGAAAACTATAGGATATAGTATAAAGAACCTATTAGGAGATAGTTTAGGGAAGTGGATGATTCCTACCCTGTGGATCTATATGATACCACCCCATCCCTTGTATGTGGATTTATTAGGCACTTTTAATCACTAAAATATAATATTGATAATCCATGTCTCAATGGGAGTCGACCATGGTAAGGAATAGGTTTCCAAGTTAGACATGAACCTTCTAAAATCATTTTGTGATGTTTTTATTTCAAATTATACATCTCATACTAAGTTTAGATCTAAGTGTGCATCATTAGTTCCATATCTTAACCCAAATATAGGTTTGAGTATAATAGTGGATAATTAAAGAGTTGAGCTCTATAGACCTCCCACCTTTGGAAAGTGAGTATGCAACCAAACAAAATAACAAGGGTTCAAATGTGTAGGGTGGCATTGTTAGCATTATTATTATTATTTAATATCTTAATAGTTGGGTGATATAATAAAGGGTAAAACACCCCATTAATAAGGGGTTATTATCTGACACATGGAAGAGAAGGAAAAAGGTGTTATCAAGCATACTTATTCATCTTTCTCTAGTCTGATTCTTCTTCCCTCCTTCAATAATTAATGTCTTTATACATTATAAACCATTGAATACAGGTATTCCCAGTTCCTCTTCACCATTTTTGGTTCTCAAATTAGGTATTGGGATTTTGATTTCTCTAAATCATGGATTAATAATGTAAAATATTAGGTTTTATTCATTATTGGACTAGAAAATGTAATAAGGTGTCGTCAACATTTATTTAGGTGTTTTTTATATAAATTTAATTACTATGTAGTCTTCCTTAATAATTCCTAATAATTTAGTCAAATTGGGATTTTTCTAGACCAATATTATGGATTTTAGTTTCTTTGATATTAGATATATTTAATAAGTAGTTTTTAGTGGTTCAAATTAATTTTAGGACTCTTTAATTATTATATTGAATTATTTAGATTAAAGTTTTTTATGAAATCTGGTTTAGTATATTATAAAACATCATTTGGTAATCACCTTATTGCACCGAGATTGTGGATGGTTGAATGTATAAATAGTTTTAACCCTCCATTTCCTTTTAAATCGGTTTATTTCATATAATGACTCTAAAAGTGATTTTAATAAAGTTTAAAAATCTATGTTTAGAATATAAATTTTAATTTTCATGAACTTTTAATAAGTTTAATTAAAATAGTTTTCGATGAAAATATTATATGAATTTATGATCGTTTGAGTTTTTCTCTTCCTTGATTATACTATTTACATATTGGGAATTGAATTATAATTTATGGTATAGTTGTTGTTACCCTTTATTAACTTATTCATTTGGTTATTTTATTATTAAGGTATATAATTTTTATAAGAATCATGTATAATTGATTCATTTTCCATCTTCTATAATCTTAAATTTTATTCAACTAAACTTTTAAATTATTGGAAAGACTTCTTTGACATAATATATGGTAAGAATGATTAATAAAGTGTATAATTGGTTTAGTGATATAAAAAGGGGTTTCTTGGATCTTGTTTAGGTTATTCTATGAACCTTATGTTGATAAAGTATTTAACATATTCTTTATATTTTAGTTTTGGATTTAGAAAAGAATATCATGGGTTGTGTTTATATGATGTCATGCTATATACCATTAATGAGTATGTATTGGGTTTTAAACCATACATTAATTATGTAAATATGATTTGTATTTACATGAAAAGTGTTGGGTGGGAAATTAATTCTTGAACCAAACCATAATTCTATAAATTATCCTTATTATAGAACACCCTTATAGATACATTTACTATGTCTTGGAAATTATATCATTCCCTTCCTTGTTGAACTAACTATTAAACTAGAAATTATAAATATATTTATATCCCATGTTCCTTTAATTATGGGTAACCTAAGAAAATAATTAGGAAAATTTTATTGGGTTAAATTATTTCACTATTCAATGACTTTGGGTAATGAAAGAGTAATAAATCAATTAGAGTTTTACTGATATTGATCACCACCCTACACATTATCTTATTCTTAATTTATCATATGGTTTATCATGCCATTATGACTTTAAATAGTTCTACTTAGTTAATTTTGGGTGAATTATTATTCCACTTTAAACTTTATCTTTTCGACTTGTTATTGGGTTTCTACTTAGAGTACTTCCATTGAGTTCTTTATTTTATTTAATTTCTTCTCTAATGGAATTCTTGATCATGATTATATAGATATTTTTATTATATTTTGTAAAACTTTATTAATTAGGAATCAAGTTTTTGACTTAGGATATGTGGAATTTGTGTGAATTATTGTAAATGTTATTGGTGTCTATTAGACTATGTGTGTGTTTCCAAGTTCAGTTATGATAAGTGAGTGGAATCAACCTAAAAAGAATTCATTTAATTATGTTTTTTTTCTAAATTATGTTTTAAAATATAAATCTTGATTTAAATGATATAGTTATAGTATGTCACTAGTATTTCATATATATTGATTATTCCTTGCATTGTGACTTTTTTCATGATACTAGTATTCTGGATTGCTCACAATATTTTAGTTTATCCATGGATTATATCATTAGTTATTTCATATTCACAAGTAGAATTGAATTATAGTATGATAGCATTGTGGGAATTTTTTTATGCATGTATACATTTTCTACCAAGTTATATTGGGCATGTAAAAGGGGAATATTATTATTTTATGCCTATGATAAACTATTATTTTGTTTTATATATATATATCATGGAATGTGTTTTATTATTTTTATAGACTAATTAAGTAGGTGTGTCGACTCGTGATGGACAGGTTGTTATAATTGGGAGGGGTTTGAAGATTTCATTAACTTGGTATACAATTTCCCCTTTTTTATGTGATGAGTTACAAGATTTCCATGACTTGGTATACACTGTACCCTATTCTATAGGATGTTCTATAAGTTTTTTCTGACTTTTATACACTTTTCCCTTTCCCTTAGGATACGCTGTAAGATTTAAATAACTTAGTATACATTATTCTCTTTCCCTTGGGATGGTTATTTCACTCTGACTTTTTTATATCATGTTTCCTTAAATTTTAAGCTAGGGTCAAAGTAGTTGAACATGGGTTTGGATCCTCCCAATATAATTAGTTAATTTTTATGGTTATTATAGATATTTTATTTACCTTATTACTATTTTTTGGTATTATTTGATTGTTTTCAATGAAAAATATTTTATTAATACACATTATAATGCATACACTGGACTTTTTCATGTTTGATTTGAGATCTTTGATGGTGAATATTGAGTCTATGTACCATACCCTACATGTGAACTTTAATGTATATTCAAATTTAGTTTTTTCATTTAGGCTACAAAATGTATGTTGATGGTTGTTTTGATACATTATAAACTAATTGGATATGAACATTTATTTTTTAGGTTCGGTTTCCATGAGGCATGGAGCATGGGGACCATGTTTGGAAGGAGGATTTTTTTAATTCATTTCCACATATATTTATTTATTTATTAGTCTGTGGTTTTATTATCTCCACAGTTCCAATTTGGGTCAGTGGAAGTACCAAGACGTGTCATTACACTTTGAGAATAAATACCATATACTAATATAATCCTAGTGAGAGATACTAGATTACTAGGAGAAACATTCTTTGGTTCTTGATAGGAATGTAGGATAATTTCTTAGTCTTTGGAGGTGAGAAAGATCTCATTGTAAGGGTCGCATATAATCTAGTTTAACTCAATGTTGGAGCTATTAACTAGAATAGTTTCAAACAAACCACTATGGAGGACTCGATAACAAATATAGAGTACATTGCAATTATGTATGTTGTGAAAGAATCTATTTAGAATAATAATTCCATCACTAAACTTGGAGTAATTCCTAGTATTTTAAGAGAAATTAAGCTTTATTATGATAAGAATGTAACTTTTTACTAGTCCAAAGAACAACAGTCTCACTATATAACCAAGAACATTCCTCTCAAATACCATATAATTTAAGAAATCATTGATATGGGTGATGTAAAGATCTTTCGTGTGGATACATAGAAGAATGTTGTGGGTTTATTGACGAATCCATTAATTTGGAAGAATCATGAGGGTCAGGAAATGTCTCTAGGTATTTGATAAATGAGATATTGGGTACAATAGATATTATCAATATAAATGTATCATGATTTTATAATAAAGGAAATCTCTCTTTGTCATTCATTTAGGTATGTTTCATATATTTCAAGAATAGTGGAATGATTAAAACCCATCAAAGTATAACTTTTAGTTGTACCTAATATATGATCATTAAAATTTAACAAGGATAATGTAACACTATTAGATTTTATAATATATTTCTCTTTTAATAAATATAATTTCTTTGATATCTTTCTTTAAACACAACATTGAGTTTCAATGAACCATTATATACTATTAAAATATTATTATTTAATATGGTAGTTATTTCCTAGTCATTGTATTGGAAGGTATGAATAAGAAAAACAAAATTATTAAAAAAATTATTTACATATGTATAAAATTTATTCATTGGTTATGAAATGGTTATAAATAAAAATAAAAGCATTTGAAGGTAAATAGAGATATTTTTCTAAAAAACGGTTTTTATACGCATAATATGATTGTATATTAATAAATTAGATTAATATATAATGATGAATGATTTTAATGAAATATAAATATTATATATACAATAAAATATTTTAAAATCATCTAATAGTTTTTACTAAGCATGGAATAAGAATAAATCAAGTTTTGTGTATAAAAATTCATTTTTCTAAAAACATCATTTCATTTTTCACACTAGACTCTATATAGTTGGATGTGTTGGTTCTTAGAAGTGTTTGGGACTGTAGAGGTAGGATCAGTCCTTCATGTGATTCTTCGTTTGGTGGTTCCTAGGGTTTTATCCCCCGATGTTGTCTTTCTCCTTTCTCCTATGGTTTATTACCCCTACTCTATTTCTTAGGGTTTCATTCTTAGTTCCCATTCTCAATTATAGATTCTATTTGGGTTTCATCCCCTCTTACCTTTACCCCCATATTCCTAACCATGCTCTGAACTCATTTTCCATCGCTTCTCTCTAGGTTGTACTTGGAGTGATGGACACTCAGAGGTTTTGGGAATTGTGGTTTGGCGGTCGTGGGGATCCCCTTTATGGTTTCGTCCCTGTTCACCTTTAGAGTTTCTTCCTCAGTTATCCCTTATCCTGGTTCTTTTTTCTTAATACCCAATTATTTTTTTCTTTCTTTATGAAGTTTGATGCGTGGTTTCTTCTTCTCATCGGCCGGAGTTGCATCAGGTGTCTGGGAGGCGCGTCTGGCATGGTGTTATTATGGCGGCGACGATGGTGTTTAATCGACGGTGATGATGGTATTTTATTGAAGTGAAAAGAGTTACTTTTATCGGTCTGATATGTTTGGTTTATTGAATCTCTTATGACATATCCTCTATAGATTTTGTGGTGTTTCTGCTTTTGAGGTACTAATGTCGAACGGCAGTTGCTCTGGCCGATGACCGGCATTGTTGGTGTCGACGACCCTTGGAGAGGATGGAAATAGTGATGAGGATTATAGTGATTGGACAATGTATCTAGTGATAAAATAATGGAACCAACTCTTAGGATTAAACTATGACCCATCAATAAGACCTCAATCCACACGGTGATCTCGCAGCCATTGTGGAGCTGATTTGGTTGGAATTGAGGAGCGTTTTCATTTTTTTTGAATTTTTAGATCTTGTTTGGTTTTATTTATGAATTGTGAACCTCTAACTTTGAAATTGGGATATATTTTGGATCTTGTGTGGTTACCACTAACCCAAAAAGTGGCTTTTAGAAAATTCAAAAAAGATATTTGTGGTGTTAATATATTTTAATCTTTTAAAAAAATTCTAAGTGTGTCATATCCCTCCCTTATAAAAAGACACCACCTATCCTATATTCCTCACAAATAAATATCCAATTATATAATAAAATATTAGGAAAAATATTTTCCTAACATCCATCTAAATTTTCTATAATTAATGGTTTGATCATAATACAATCCTTTCAAGGCTTAAAGTGTAATCTAATAGTGGTTTTTCAATGAAGAGTTATAACTCTTAACTGAGTACTTTCAATTTTATTCCTTCTTCTTCCTTATATAAATATATTGTATCTATAATAAAATAAATAATTTCTTTTATTAAATATAATAAATTTTTTATTATGTTGGATCAACCATTTTCCACCTCTTTTCCATCAAATGGGAAATGAATGTATCGTTCATGCGTGCATGTGGACTACCACCACTACATTGCGATATGATTCATTTTCCATAACCATGTTTCATGGTTTTTTATTATGATAGATTTAATTTTTATATTTGATATTTATCACATAATTATTTCCACCTTTTAAATTTTTCATCCATTGAAAATTGATAATGTCACTCATGCTTACGTGTGGACTACCATCTCCACAAGGGGATGTGATTCATTTTTCATTTCCATTTTACATGGTCAGAAATAAGTATATATTTAATAAATATATATGATATTTATTATATAATAATTTTCTGAAAATTTGAATTATTATTTACCTTTATTTCATTATATCCATCAGAAAGTGGAAACATTACTCATGTCTACGTAAAAACTACAGTCTCCGCGAAGTGATGCAATTCATTTTTCATCACCTATTTATATGATTAATTATAAAATTGTATATTATGAATAATATTATAATTATGTCATGAATAATATTTTTTATATGATGAGACCATGACAAAGGTGTAAGTACCAGAACCATCGAACCGAAATATGTATGGAAAATATACCATCTTTCACCTGAATGTCCATTTTAGTGAAGAAATTATTAATAAAAAGATAATTAGAAATTATAAATGAATGATATATATAAATTAATGTATGAATATGGTTTTTTAATATATATATAAAAAATTTATATTTATTATACATAATATTTTAATGTATACGAAACAAGATGGATCTTGAAGAAGTTTATGTTACAATATCATTTCTTTTTGGGAGTGTCTCTACAAAATTTTCATTGAGGGAGATTTTATAAATATTATACTTTAAACCATATTTATTTTATTATCCTATAGTAATCCATAGAATTTTTAAGTATTATTACCATTTTTCTTTCATTGTTATTTATAATGACCAAGAAATTTTTTTAATGGAAATCTATCCTTATTTCCTCTTTGGTGGACAAACTTTTTCTTCCATGTACATTCTCTTAAAAATTATTTTATGAAAGTTATTAACAATAATTGAAATATTTTAAAAATATTAATTATCACTAACTTTTAATTTATTTAAAAAGGTTTTAAAAATTATATTTTTAAAGAAATGTTTTTATGAACAATTCATTTTTTAATTTTTACAAAGGTGTGAAAGGAATGTTTTTTTAATTTATATGGAATGAATGGATTTTACTTCCATCATGACCATTATTTTCTTTGAATGTTCCTTTAAAATTTTCTATGGTTATTTTTAAAGAAATGTATTTTCCCAATATTTTGGGAATTTTTAGTTAAAATGTTATCAAAATAAAAGGATATTTTCTTAGGTTTCTAAAGAAATGTTTGAATGATATTTTAAAGGTATTTTTCATCAATGTTAACATCCTTTAAGGAATGTTATACATCATTGTGGATATGTTCTTATGATACCATCCAATTTATTCCTATAGATGGATTAATATGATGGTTAGTTAAGGATGATTATATAAAACCCATTTATTTTCCATTGGTTAATTAAGTTATTATGAAACCTTTATGAAACACATTTTTTCCATGGGTTATGCTATAATGGAATGATGAAATTCTTATGAACCATATTTCCTTTAATGGGTTATGATATGATTATGTGATGAATGTTTTTTGATCTTGTTGAGAAAATATGTATGGTTTTTGTTATATAATAGGTGGTCCTAGAATTATATATCCCTTATATGCCTTGGGTAATGATTAAAGAGTTTATAATCTCTGAAGATAAAATGGAGTTAATAAACTCCTAAGAGATTGAAGAGTTAAATAGATGGGAGTTACTCCTAAGTGAATGTTGGAAATGGTTGGGTAGATAATTCTATTATTTTAATTTGTGTACAATGATATTATTGGATTTGAACCTTAACTATTGAAGTGATTTTATATACTTATGTATATGAAAAAAACTTATTTGTCATGCTTATGATATTTTCACATGGATCATTATTGATTATTGATTATCATGTACACTTATGACTTATATATTTTATTATGATAAATATGTATTCTATGATTTATAATCAATGAATTTGATTGATTGGGTGTGATAACCATAAGTTATGATTTTGTTAACATACCATTATGATTATATTATGTGCACTTATAATCATTGATTGATATCTATTATGTTTACCCTTACTGAGTATCTGATCCCACCTTTTATAATGTTTCTTTTCCCAAGGTTATGAAGAAAGGTTTTAAGTAGGGTATGTCTAAGAAGTGTAATATGTGAGAAGAAATTTGTTTGATATGTTTAATATATTTTACAAAATAAGATTATTATGTATCTAGTCTCTAAATACTCTAAACTATTATATTCCTCGAGCATGTATCATTGTAAAATGTTTTGAATATTCATCTAAAATGAAGCAAAAAATGTATGAAATGCCCAGGTCTCCTTAGTTGGTATATGATCAGAGTTTAGTTATTTTTGGATATTGGGATTAGATAACTTTATTGAAACCCCTATAGATAATTCTAAGTATGGTATAACATCATAATGTTTTAGAAAAGTATAGATTATGTGGTTTTCTTAAAAAATGCATTCATATATAGAAACTAGAAAGTGGATATTGTAATGTCAAAGATGTACCTATGGGTAAAAATTATAAAAGGGGTAGATTTTTTATTAACACAATCATCACTGGTGTATAATTAGTGGACCTAATACTTCACATCTAGCTAGACACTCATGGGGGATATTGTTACACCCTGATATTTTAAAAAAAAGAAAATTATGTTTGATAGCGTAGAGGACATGCAACACTAAACTTAGATGAGAATGTAACTCCCTGAGACATTACGATATATTTATTTTTAAATAAATTTAATCTATTCGATATATTATGGTATATGAAACCCTGATATTTTTATATTTTATGGTGTATTCAACACGCAACACCGAGCTTAAACGACCCACAATACATATAATTGTTATAACCTAACTATTAAATTGGAAGGTATGAATATTATTAAATACTTTATAAAATACATATATATAATATTCAATATAAATTATTGATAAATTTTTATTAAATAATCAATCAATTTTTAGTAAAGTTATTTTATTGTTTAAAAATATATTTTCTTCATAAATGATTTTTATTTATTTTCATGAAAAAATATTATAATTAGTTTTTGGAATATTTATAAACTGTTTTTGATAAAATTAACTTCAATTTTGAAATCAAAATATAAAAATTTAATTTGGGTGAATTTTTGGAATTTTTCAGAAAATATTGATTTTTAGTGAATAGTGAAAGATACCAATTTTTCTAAAATTGTCATTTCTTTTCAAAAAATTAAGTAATTTAAAAGTGACATTATATTATGAATATGATTTCAAGTAACATAAGTATTATTTAGTTATATTTAATTCACTTAATTACATTTTAATCATCATTATATTATATTTTAATATAATATTGTTTTTGGGTTTATAAAGGGCTTTTGTTTTCTGAAAACGGTTTTAAAGTGCATAATGTTTCTCTGTTTTAATTGATTAAAATAATATATAATTAGGAATTTTTTAAATTAAATGTATATATTATATATCATTAAATTTTAATTTATATTCATACAATTATTATTATTACACATGTAGTTAATATAAAATCATTTTGTCCTTGTAAAAAATACAATTCTCAAAAACCCTCTTTTTCATCGCATCTTTGGGTTTTGTTTTAAATTTAGTTTTTTAAAATTTTTGAAAATTTATTTGAAAAAATAATCTTAATTTTTTAAATTATCATTTAAAAATAATATTTCAGTGAGTGTTTTATAATTTTTTGAAAATATTTATTTTTTTGATGAATAGTGAAAATATTGAATTTTAATTGAAAATTTCCTTTTTGTTTAAATTATTTATAAAGATAATTTATATTTTAAATTAATTTTAAATTAAAATTAGTTAAAATATATATATATATATATTAATCAAATTTCTTTCATTTTAATCAATTTTATATTGTAATTAGATATAAAAACATTGTAAACATTTGAACATTTTCTCTATGAAAACATGTTTTCTCATCGCATCTATGAGATAAATTTTAAATTAAATTTATCTAATTATTTGAACTAAATTTGTAAAAATGGATTCCATATTTGGAATATAAATAATTTATATTATATAGTAAGTTGAAATTTATTTTTTATCAAAATTAATAGTGAAAACAGTAAAAATTAATTATCGAGATTGAGGTAAAAATGGGTTTACCGGGAGGTTAAACAAAAAAGATAAGAGTTAAAATAACATAAAAACTTGTATAAAATATATTTAATGGAAATATATAGACATTATACTTTATATTATATATAATGGTGCATTATTAGACCCTTTTTAGATGAAAAATGCGGTTGTAATTAATTCTTTTCAAAAATTACAAGTGTGTCACTCACCTCACATATAAGAGCCCGCCCACTCTCTTCATCTCTTAACACCTTCAAAACCCATTGGATAGAACAATAACTACCAAAATAACTTCTATAATTACCTCTTATAATCTTATAATCCTTATTTTGGGTATAAATTCAGCCAAGAAAGGCCTTTGGTGGAAATCAATAGAAGTTACCCGAAGAAGAGGTAATGTTCTTCAACGAGAATTTTTATTTCGTTTATTACTCAACCTACTTCAATTATTCTTAAACCAGGATTATATAATAATCTCAATGACTTAAATATACTGATATGTCAATATTTTAATTTCATAACCTAAATAATTATCCACTTCCATAAAATGAATTATGAAATCGCCATTCGTGTGTACATTGGACTATCACCTCGCAAATCGATGTCATTCATTTTTCCATTACCACCTCTTAAAATTGGATATGATGATAAATATAAACTATATATATGATATTTATAAAATAATTATACCTATGGTGTAATTATATCATATATAACTTTTTTACTTTCTATTTCATAGTGGATACGATAACGTTGCTCATGTGTATGGGGGACTACCACCTCACGAAGTAATGTGATTCATTTTTAACTAAAGCTTTACATGGATGTTAATAAGATAAAATTTAATAAATATATGTGATATATATTAAATTAGTATGATATTAATGATATATTTATCATTATAAAAATATAATATGTCATTTTATTTCTTACCTTTTCACACACTGTAAGATGACAATGTTGTTCTTGTACGTATAGACTACTGCCTTCATGAAGCGATGTGACTCTCTCTTTTATTCTCACACCACATGGATGATATATATAATTATATTTAAAGAAATAATATGTTATTTATGATATTATTATAATTATTTAATGATAAAATATTACTTACCACCTTTCTATAATGATCATTTTAAAATGAAAATGTTACTCATGCGTACGTACGACCTATTGTCTCTATTATCAGAACATACATCATTTTTCAAAACCATATTTCATAATTGGTATAATTGATTTATAAATATGATAATTATTTCATTATTATTATTCTTTATATGATATAACTATATTATATTCACAAGAACTATAATTTTCATAAAAAACTAAGAATGCGAAAACAAGGCAATTCACACCTGAAATAATGAAAATAATGAATTATTGTTAACGAATAGGTGATAATATGTTATAAAAAGATTATATATGATATCATAAATATTAATATGGTTATTTAACAAGTTAATAAAATTTTTTAAATCCACTATAAAGGTTGTTAAATCACGTTCAACCAAAAGGAAGTGTGAGGTAAAGTATTTTTTAACTCAATTTCAATTTATTGGGTTAAACTTTTACTTCATTGATTATGTTAGGCTAAGATTATGTGTGTAATGAACTCGTATTACTTTATGTTTTATTTTTACTTTTTTATGTGGATTTACATTTGATACAATTAGTCAATTCATTTATTAATACCCACTTCATTGACATGATCTTTATAAGGAATTTTTGTCCCAATTTTCCTTCTTTGAGAGTTATATATTGTTATAAACCTATCTTATTTTATGATGTGTATATATAACCCCTTTGACATGTAATATCCTGAATTTATTTTTTATCATGATATTTTAAGTTTAATTTAATGTTATCCTTTCATGGGACTTACGATTAAAAGTTACTAAAGTGGTAAGAGTTTTATGTTGCAATCTTATCAATTACTAGAATTATTTATGATTATGTCTCCAATATTGAAATATTATGTTTTGTCTATCAAGGATTCTAATGATGTTTATTCTCATATGGTCATTAATGATATTTATAAGTAATAGTACCATTTTCCACTCTTTGGTACTTAAAATAATTTGAAAAACGTTTTTAATAAAAATCATATTTATTTCTCTCTTTGGTTGAAAACCCTTTTTCTTCTGAAACCATGTTTTCTAAAAATATTTTCAAAAAAGATTTTAGAATTATTCAAATGATTTATTAAATAAAATTTTACCCATTTTTTAATTTTAACAAAATGTTTTGAAAGGAATATTCATGTCATTTTCCGAACAATACTCGTTTGGATTTTACTGAAAATGTGACAGGAATCTTTGTTTCAACATGTATAACATAAATGAAATTTTCTTCCGTTGTGACTATTATTTGATTTTAATATTCCTTTATAAATTCTCAAGGTTATTTTTAGATAAAATTATTTTAAAATTTTTAAAATAGTGTTTTTGAAAATTCACTACTACAAAATAGACTTTTAAAAACACTGGACTTTATCAGCACTAGAAAAAAGTGCTGATAATTGTCACCTTTATCAGTGCTAATAAAGGGTTCATTTTAGAAGCACTAAAAAAGAATTTATAAAAGGAACCATTTATCAGAGTTTGTTAAGTGCTGATAATGGGTATCTTTTATCAGTGCTTTCATATAACGTTGATAAACGATACCCTTTACCAGCACTTTATTTTTAGCATTAATAAAGTGTACCATTTATCAACGCATTATCTTCAGTGTTGATAAATGGTAGGTTTTACCAATGATTTTTTAGTGCTAATAAAGGTCCATAATAAAAATAAATAATTAAACAGATAAAAATTAAAAAAATATATTAACAATTTTATTAATTAAATAATTATTGATGAAAATGAGTAAATTGATTATGCATATATTTAAATTATAAAAATAAATAAATAGAATATATTAAATATATATATATATATATGTAAAATGAATAAAAAAAATAAACAAAAAAATTAAAAATGAGTAAATTAAGAAAAATATTAAACCTTTTAATAATTAAATATTTATTGATAAAAATGAATAAATTTAATATAAATATATATAGATTATAAATAATAATAAATAGTATATAATAAATATATATATATAATGAATAAATCGTAATAGTCAAACAAAAATATTAAAAAATAATAAATTGTAATAATTAAATAAAAATATTAAAAATGAATAAATTACAAAATTATTTAAAATTTTATTAATGAAACAATTATAAATAAAAATGAATAAGTATAGTATATATATATATATATTATAAATAGTAATAAATAATATATATTAAATATAAATATATAGAAAATGAATAAAATGTAATAATTAAAAACATATGTCTTATTCATTTTTAATGTTGTTTGATTTTCCAATTTAATATATATCAAATGTGTGTAATATTGATTTCACATATATATACGTAATTAATCATTTTTATTTATAACACGCACACATAAATATTTATATAATTAATGAAATCTTATATAGAAACACATATACTTAATATTTATGTAATTTATTCTAATTTTAGTATATTTTAGAATTTTATTATAATATGATAAATTTAATATATTATGTTTCTATTCAGTCAATTTTATATATTTAATTTTAATATTATTATAGTTAGGTATTATTTATTCATTTTTTATTTTTTTATTTTTTTATTTTTTATTTTATTTTTTAATTTAATCATTCTCTATTATTTGTTTATATTTATTTATTTACTATGTTTTGGTATTTTTAAGAGGTATTCATATTTAATTCAATATATATCCATATTTTGTTTAATAATTTTTATTTATTTAATTAAACTTATCTATTTTTTTAATATTTTTAATGTGTAATCATTTTTAATTATTCAATTTCACTCATTTTTAAAATGCATGTATTTAAGATTATATATTCATTAATAATGTTAAAAATATATTTGTAAATAAACATTTCTAAATAAATATATTTATAAATGTATATTTACAATATTTATAAATTTAAATATTATTAAATATTATAAATAAATAAATATTATTTTTTTAAAAAAATAATTATATAATTAGAAATAAATAATTATATATATTTAAATAATTATAAAATTATAATAAATTTATTTAAATAATTAATATATTATATTTATAATATATATATATATATATAAGTTGAGGTCGAAGCCTCGGTTTATTTCGGGAAAAGGGCTATATTATAAAGAAAAACATATAGCATACAATGTAGGGATGTACTCGGTGAGACTCGAACTCGGGACATCACCGAGACCCATAGGGGCAGCAACCATTGAGCTACACCCTGGGGGATATATATATATATATATATATTATTTTTTAAAATTATTATTCATATATTTATAAATAATTAATTATATATTTAAATAATTATAAAATTATAATAAATATATTTAAATAATGAATATATTTATATTTGTATATATCTATTATATATATATATATATAATTCTTTAAATATATATATAATTATATATATATATATGATTATATAAATATATATAATTATATAAATATATTTATAATTATAAATATATTTATAGATGTATATTTACTATATTTATAAAATTATATATTTATAATTATAAATAATATATACATATGCATATATATATATATATATATGTATATATATATGTATAGAAACCCTACCTGAACTACACAACTAATGATCTTCCCAGTATAGCTTATTCCCCTACGGGTGTACCAAGCCCTATGTCTCAAATGCTAACTACAACCTGACTAGGTAAAATCAGCCTTCCTATACTGTCCTGCACTGTTGAGTCATTAAATCGCATGACGTGAAATTACATCAGCCAAAACCTGCAACTAGTGGGAATCAAACATTGGATCTGGCAGCCAAAACCCTCAACCCTAACCACTAGGCCAACCTGTGGAGGAAAAAATATAATTTTTTTAAAAGTATTAATTTAATTATAAATAATTAATTATATATTTAAATAATTATAAAATTATAATAAATATATATATAATTATATAAATTTTAAAAAAGAATATTTATAATTATAGTTATAAATATTTTATCAGTGCTAAAGTTTTAACGCTGATAAAGGTTCATTTTATTAGCGATCTTTTAGTGATGATAAAGCTCGATCTTTATCAATGCTAAAAAAATGCTAATCAATATGCCTTTTATCATCTCGTATTAATTTAATTCTAATAAAAGGGATCTTTATCAACACTTTTTTGAAAGAAATGATAAAAGTGTCCTCGGTCCATTTAAAATTACCCTAGCCATGACTCATTCGGTTGTGATTATCAAGATCTAGTGGAACTCCCCTACTGTTAGTGTTACTCCTCTACATTCTCTAGGTTGAATCAAGGCTAGAATCCAGGGTATGTGATTTTCTTCTTTTCCTCTCTCCTTGTTTGATTCTTTGGATTTCACGATTTTCATTTTTACGTTTTTCTTAACCATGAACAACCCTACATCTCATCTCTCTCACACACACACTTACATATACCCACACAACACGACCCCTAGTCTATAAAATCATTCCAACTTCATACGAGACCACTGCAAACTACATCTCCATCCATTGTTGTAATTGATTGTGATTTTCTTCATGTTTCTATTATATTATCTCTTGTTACCTTTTAGATAGTGTGGATTTGCATTTTTTAAACCTTGTTTCCTTGGTATGACATACACATAAAGATGAAAAAAAATTAATACAAAAAGAAGAATCATGAATATATGTGTATCTATTGAGAAAATCATCTTTATAAAATTTTATAGAATGATAGGTGAGTATTTTCGCTTAATTAATATCGGGTGATTAGTTTCAAATAGGTGATGTAATAGAATGAATAAATGAAGTTTGTTCCTACGTCATAAAATGATAGAATTTTATGGTTGTTCCTGTATATTTTCTTTCATTTGATTATTTTTTATTGCTCATGAAAAATTTGATTATAAATATGAATATAATTTCACATGCTGAATATATTATTGAATAACGAGATGATGATGATATACTGCATACAAGAATTTTTAAAGGAGTTAAGTTAAACTTGTGTGAAATATTAGAATATTTAGTGCTTCTTAACACTATTATATTATATTTATGATTGCAGTAATTTTTACCATAAATGAATTAATAAATTCAAGTTGGTTAAATAGAAAAGTTTATACTGGGAATACTTTTTTTTTGGTGGTATGTTGTGATGGAAATTGAATTATATTTTTAATGGAGGTCATACAACTTTTGAAATGTGAGTAACAATGATGTGTTGTTGGATATTTTTCTTTGATTGTGATTATGGATTAAAAATTTATAATAATTGTTAATGCTACAAAAGACCATGGGTTTCACAAATAAGGTTGTTTAAATAAGGATTCATTTTGGTATGATAGATATATAATACAATACACTTCATGCCAAATTCTACATTTTCATACATCTTGCATGAAAATTGTTACTGTCTTGAATAAAGATATAATACTTCAATACTCTCGTACAACTAACCTTCACTACCTTTATTTCATCTTTCCTCACATTCTTGATTTCCTTCTATATCTTGATGATGTATTTTACTCCCTATTTTAAACTATCCTTCCTCCTGTAATTTTAGTTCCAATGTGTTTTTATGACATACCTCCCGCTCAGATTTTATTCATTAATATCCCTAAATTTTTCTTCAATGTCGTTGAATACTGAATCTTCCATCCCATTATTTAACTCTTTCATACTTTAATTCTTCTAATTTAGTACTTCTCAAGAACATCAAAAATGACACCTAAAAATAATCAAAACATAATTAATGTATTTTTTTTGTTTCTTGATATGCAATTTCTTATGCGACTCACTTGGTTAATTTTCAAAATGTTTTAAGAAATTTTTCACAATAATTGGTGTCTTTAGAGAAAAATAAAGTTGAATACATTTTTGTCAGCTTTTTTTTCTCCAAATATGCCAATTGAAGTGAAAAGGTTTGCTGAAATGGCTAATAGAGGCTAGAATTTATGCTATGTTGGGGATAAAAAACACTAATTTAAAAAAAATGAATGGATTAGGGAATAGTTAATTTCATAGATTAATGGAATCATAATTTATTTCAATTTATATTTGAATGTTAATTTCTTCATATTTTAAATGTAATATGTTAGAATCCATAATTCAAATTGCATTCAGGTTATTTTTGAATATGAGTGGGTTTAGAGTATACATGGGATAAACATATTTTTTAAAAATAATAAGCACTAAGTTTTATGTGAGGGATAGGTACGGTATCTTAGAATGTGAGTTACTATATAAATATTAGTGATTCATCGAGGGATAGTCTTATATGCTAGGGGTCTGAGGTCGAATCTCATGGTACCTGTGATGTGGTTATTTATAGAGGGAGATAAATATTTTTTTCTCCTCTTATGATTCAAATGTTAACCTATTATTAGTAAAATGATTTGAATGTTTGGGAACAAAAATGGTATAAACATATGGTATGAATAGTATAATTCACTGGTATGAAATGAATTTGGTGCATTTTATTATCATGGTGTCCCGGTTACTACACAATGAATTGACTTGAATATTTATTTTGAGTGTTACTACTTTGAACATATACTAAAATATATGAATTGTATATTTTAGGGGGCTTGTTAGTATTTACTTGTTTATTTTTATACTCACACCCTACACATGAGCCTTAGTGGATATAGAGCTCTTATATTTAAGATACAGGTGAGGTAAAAGTACTAGTAACACAGATTAGAGTCGGTACGACTCAATGAGAATGAGTTGATTTTCTCATGGTAATATCAGGGACCTTATAGAATTTTGAGATGATATTTGAATTTTTAAATTAAGATGAGGTAATTTGTAAATTTTTAAGGAGAAAACAGTCATCCTTACCAGCATCATCTCTTGAATAATTATTATGGCATTTTGTTGTTTGAGACTCATCCCCCATCTCTTTTATGTTGCTAGAACTACACTGAGTAGTATTCATCCAAAATGATCGTTACTACCTATTATGGGATGAATTTTGGTTATAGTAGTTCAAGAAACATAGGGGGTGTATAAAAGGTAAAAGGGATGAGTATCATACAATAAAATTCAATAATAACTATTTTGGAGATGAATTTGATGAGGATAGAAGTTGTTTATAACTTTCACCTTTGGATGAATTTAGAGGTTAACATCTACCATATTGGGTTAATTATTTTCATAAATTCAACTACCCATTTCCTTTAAAATGGATGTACGTTAATGGTTTAACAAAAGTGTATGATGATGGAGTTAAATAGTTCATCAAGTTATCTATAGAGCATGCATGTGACCCTTCTCAAATCGTTTTTCCATGATTATGTTGTTATTATTCAAGATAAATTATATGTTTGACTACTCATATAGACAATGTCTTCTACACATAATGATGTAAACAATCCCAAGGAAGAATATATTGTTGATAATGAAATACATAATTATTAGGTGATCAAAAGCATTTTGAAGAAAAAATAAACAATGAAGTAGTATCATAGTGTTGAATAAAATTATCAAGGAAAGAAGTCAGGGTATAAAATTTGAAGTTTTTGGAATCCACATGGCCAACTTATTGATGCCAAAAAGTCAATGTTCATTAGTTATCTTAGGGTCAAAACAAGGATGAATGTGCTGATTAGTATTGATTCATGGCACCAGATACAACCTATAGTGAAAGAAACCCTTTGAAAATATATAATGGTGATGTTACGATATACTTACTCTATTTTATCAAAATATTATATGATAAAACATTGATTTAATTTTCATTATTCCTTGTAGAAATAATTTATTTTAGAGTATTTACATAATAAATTTATTTTAATGGCCACTAGAAAATCCCATAGAGGCTTCCAGACTCTTCTTATGAAGTTGAATCTTAGGGATGATGGGGGGAAAGTAAAACCCCACCCACTAGTTAGTTATTCACACATTATAAAGTAGAAAACATGGACTTCTTTCATCAATAGTCATATTTATAAATCATTTTAGGTGAATTAAAGTCGATAATATATTATTTTACATTATTTATTTTATCTAACTTGGTTAAAAACTATTAATTTATGAAATAGAAAAGGATTTTTGAAAAAAAAATAACATGCATTAAAACCAATATACCCCTACCGCAAAGTAAGGATAGTGTACGCTTCATTAGAGAATAAATTGGTATATATTTTAAATCAATAATAAAAGTTTAATTATATGATTTAAAACAACATATGTTCCTTTTTTTATATTCAGATTTATGAATCAAAATACGAATCCACTTCCATATCACATCATGTGATATGGAAGGAGGCTCATGTAAATAGGGATGGTGAACTAGTTGATGAAAGCACCAAAATAGTATGGGAAACATGTGTAAATATGAAATTATTGTAATTCATTATAATTTATAACAGTATTACATAGAAATATTTATTTATGTTCATATTTTTTATATGGTCTACACACAAGAATCGATAATGACCATACCAAAATAAAATCTACTTTTAGTAGATTTGAAGAGTCTAGAACAATATGGTTGCATTAGAGTATTAGGTTTTAGAGTCTCTCCTCAAACATATTTTGAGAAGATAAAACCACATGAATATATATATAATATAAAGAGACAATATCATTCACAAATAGACACACTGTAATATATTATTGTTCGGTCTAGTTTTGCAGACCAATGTATAATAATGGATTAAAGAGAACTAATAGTGGAACAAAGATATGCACATGAACCAAATGATCATGCTAAATTTGAGGCTTGTCATTCCCCCCAACCACATACCTTACCCAAGGTAATTATTTTTTCCATTACTCTTTCTTTTAAATGTGAGTCAAAAAACTTCTTATGACTTTATATTACTAAAATTATGCAAGGTACAGTTGTATGTGAATTTTATCTATCAACACCCATGCATCACCTTGTTGTGATGGGTATAGTATTTAATATCCCAAGAGACAAGCTATGCAATAATGACCTCCTAAAAGATCACATAAGAGTGGGGATTGAGGTATCTCATGAGCCGATGACTGAGTTTCTTGTTCTACTTGATGATCTATATATTAGAATGGTCAATGATGTTATTGGAGCTTTCATAAAATGGTTGTATAATATTATAAAGATACATGAGGTATGTATTTAACAAATTTTTTCATATGAAAACCCTATAATAGTTGATGATAAAAGGTTTGAAGTGAGTTATGATGTTACATATAGATAAAGTGGCGGGGAAATGGATGGTCAGATCAAGAAAATATAGTGAATCAACCAAAAAATAAAAACAATATTTCAAGAGTACCTTCACCCCACCAGTTTTTGAGAAACATTAATTATTATTACAACTTCATATAGAGACCAAATTTAAAGATTCAAATATGTCTTACATTCCATATGGAAAATAAATATATGGAGATTCAAGGATAGGCATAATTAGTCTCAAGACTATAAATGAGATTCTCAAGCATGAATGGTTGGGTGCCTAAGTTTTTAATACATACATATGGTACATTTTCATAATGAATCTATCCAAATAATGAACTAACATGTTTATGAAAGTTAATAACTATTCATGTTTTCTACATACATTTATATTACTACTATATAAATGGAAATCGTGGGAAGCATGATTTGGATTCATTATCCTTGTATCATTTCTAAGTCAAAACTTACTTTGGATAATAAAGAAATTAAGAAGAAAATAGATGAGTTACTTGAAGATTTTTGGAAAAAAAATCAAATGACGGACTCTTTTTTATGACTAAAATGCAAAGTAAAACTCTAGACTATAATCACAAGAAATATATTTTTAATTTCTTCATTACTTATTAGTTTTTGATTTTCTAGTTATCATATTATGTTTATCACAGTCAATTGGGATACCCAAAATATTAATATTTCACATCCAATGCATGGATATCCAACCAATCGACCACACATGATGTGTATTGTGAATTTTTAATACACTGTAATAATTATATTCTAGATAAAATTTGAATTATATGTTTCATTCTATGTTTTAATAAAAAAAATTAGGATAGAGCAGTCACTAAATATAAGCTAAATTATGGAATGAAGTCATTGTCTAAAGAGATAAAGTCTATGGATTACTACAAATGGAAAAAATTAGGGTATATATAGAAATATTTAATTATAAAAACATTTAAAAACAAATTACTTATATTTGTTCAATGATTATGTAGTGTTTGAATCAAGATAATGACATCAATCATGGACATTAAGTTTGTAAATTTATGAGAGAGATCATAAAGCATGAAAAGACCATAATCCCCCAAAAGGTAATTTATTAAGGTAATTACAATTTCATTAAATATATTACTTCATCATTTGTTTGTTCATATTTTCACAATACTATCAAGATTTAAAATAACCATCCTAATCAAAAGAAGAAATAAATTTTCTTATAGATGAGTGGGAAATTTACATACTGTCAGAATTTATGACGCCAATAAATTTTGGTGATTATATACTATGTTTGTGATTTTTTATGATTTATGAACTTAGAAATATATTTGGGGTGTTAAAAATTAGTGTTGTAATTATTATATATTATTTTTTATCTATTTCTCTTAGAGAAGTATAATGGAGTAAATATTTTTTTTAGCAGTACTAACCAACAAAAAATAAAATTATTGGGAAATGGTGGAGGAAGAAGAAGACGTGGAGGTGGAGGAAGAGGCGAAGGTGGAGGCATAGTTAAAGTTGGAGACCGAGGTGGAGGAGGAGGCAATTTTGGAGACTGAGTTGAAGACAGAGGTAGAGTAGATAAATAACTATCTTGAAAATAATAAAATTATTGGGAAATGAAGTAGAATGAGGATCATACCAAGATTTTGTTTGAGAATAATTGTTGAAAATTGAACACAACACTTTTCACTTATGAAAAGAGGTATTTTTCAAGTGTTTCAGGTGGATTATTAAAAAATGTTTTTCTCCACTTGTTTAAGTGATTTTATATAGGAATTTAAGTAGAGGAATTTTTTTTAGAAACAAAACAAACACCACTTATTTTTTTAAAATGATTATCAAAGGCTACAATTTCTATTAGCACATTCTAAGTACTATCAAATATTAATTAAGTGTGAAAGCAACCCCTCATCAAGAACAAATTGAACAACAACAAAATAATAATTTTTTTTTATTTCCCATTAATTCTATACACTATAAATAAAATTTCTTAGTAGTGGAGTCAATAGTCACTCGAGAGTCATAGAACATCAGTCCAAACATCAAACAGGTATATAATCCAATTTAAATTTTTGAATAAATATGTTTTTAATCAACCACTGAAGCCAATAGTGGTATGATAGAAATATTGGATGAAAACTAGGATTAATTGAGATATCATAGTCAGTGAGTATGGATGGTGTAAAAGGAAACATGACATCAAATAAAAATAAACTACCTTATAAAGAAATCCCTAAAAATGAAAAACCCACTTTAAATGAAATCATGACGCACAAAAAATACAAATTAATTCCCCTTTGAAAAAAAGATATTAGCTTGATCCAAAACCTCTAAAAATTAAATAAATACAAAATTTCATCGACCGAATCATGAATTTTAAGAAAATAACAATACATTGGTTTCACTTTTGTAGGTGGTGGAATTATTTTTTCTATTTGATAATTAATTAAATGCATGATATAATATCACAAATGATTTTGAAATCCCTAAAAGTAACACTCATTATCCCTTTGTGCATTCATTATATAAAATGATCCATTTTCAAAAGATCATTAATAAAAAACTCATCATAATTATCAATAAGAAATACATGAGAATAGGTATATTCTCATTTTGATGAACAAATAATTATGATGTTATTTATATTTTATCATCACCTAGAATGTACATTTGTATTGTTTTTAAATTGACATTAATTTTAGTAAAAAGTAAAATTGATATACTAAAAACAAATAAAACACACTCATACTATTTTGGTACTTTAGGAAAATGATCCATAACTCATTTTTGATGTGTAGGAATCATCTTCACCTTAATCTGATACATGATGTGTCTAGTATGACTCAAAATGTCTATTATTAGTTTAAAATTGAACTTTAACACAAAAACTATCACTCACTGAAAACAAAGAAAACACACTCGTATTGTCTTGATAATTTAGTATAATGATTAATAATTTATTTTTGACATATAGGAATCAGTATCACATCAAACCCACACATGATGCGACATGTATGACTCAAAGTATGTGTTTTTAATTTAAAATGACATTTTAGTAAAAAAACATAAGTGACATACTCAAAACCAAGTAAATGAATTTTTATTATTTTTATACTTTATTAAAATTATCCATAAGACATTTGGAATTTGTAGGTATCATCCTCACCTTAATTGGATGCACAGTGTGGATGGTATGACTCCAAGTGTATGTTTTTATTCAAAATTGAAATTAATTTTAGTAAAAAAGAAAACTAACTTAATCAAACCCAAGAAAACTCGTATGGATTGCTTTAGCACTTCAGTAAAATGATACATAAGTCATTTTTTATGTAAAGGAATCATCATCTCCACAATCTGATACACGATGTTCCCAGTATGAATCAAAGTGTATGTTATCAGTTTAAAATTGACATTTTAATACAAAAAAGTTTCACTCACTAAAATCTAAGAAAACACACTCAGATTTTCTTGATAATTTATAAAAAAATTCATAATTCATTTTTTATGTTTATGAGTAAGTATCACATCAAACCCACACACGATGCAAACTATATGACTCAAAGTGTGTGTTTCTAGTTTAAAAATGAATTTTAGTAAAAAAATACATGTGGCATACTAAAAACTGAGGAAATGGATTTATATTGTTTATATACATTAGTAAAATAATCCATAAGTCATTTGGGATGTTTATGAGTCATCATCACCTAAATCTGATGCATGATGTGATCGGTATGATTTCAAGTTCGTCTTTTTATTCAAATTGATATTAATTTTAGTAGAAAAGAAATGTTACATACTCAAAATTAAGAAAACAACATTCATATTGTTTTGGTACTTTATTAAAAAGGTTCATAAGTCATTTTTTATATGTAGTAATTATTTTCACCACAATATGAGACATGATGTTCCCTATATGACTCAAAGTGTTTGTTATCAGTTTAAAGTTGACATTTGAATACAAAAAAAGTGTCACTCACTAAAAACTGATAAAACACACTCGTATTGTCTTGATAATTTATTACAATGATTTATAATTCATTTTTGAAATGTAAGAGTCATTCTCACATCAAACTCACACACAATGTGACCTATATGACTCAAAGTGTGTGTTTCCACTATAAAAATGACATTTTAGTTGAAACACAAGTTGAATACTCAAAATTGAAAAAACACATTTGGATTGTTTTGATACTTTAGTTAAATGATAAATATTTCATCTATGACATGTAAGAATTAGTCTCACCTCAATTTGACACATGTTGTGACTGATATGAATCCAAGTGCATCTTTCTATTCAAATTTGACATTAATCTTAGTAAAAAAGACAATTTACATACTCAAAACTGAGAAAACGATTACATATTATTTTTTGCTTTATTAAAATGATCAATAAGTCATTTTTTACATTTTTGAATTATACACACTTCAATTTGATACACGATGTACTAAGTATAACTCAAAGTTTTCATTACCAGTTTAAAATTTTCATTTTAATACAAAAAGTGTCACTCATTGAAAACCAATAAGACACACTCATATTATCTTGATAATTTATTACAATGATTTATAATTCATATTTTTATGTATATGAATTAGTATCACATCAAACCCACACACGATCCAACCTGTATGACACGAATTTTATGTTTCATGTTTAAAATGACATTTTTGTAAAAAAACATAAGTTACGTACATAAAATTAAGGAAACAAATTAGGATTGTTTTTATACTTTAGTAAAATTATCCATAAGTCATTTGGGATGTATTGGAATCATCTTAACCTAAATATAATGCATATTGTGGTTGTTAAGGATCCAAGTGCATCTTTTTATTCAAAATTGACATTAATTTTAGTAAAAAAGACAACTGACATACTCAAAACCGATCAAAAGCATTCAGATTATTTTGGTACATTATGAAAATGACATATATGTCAGTTTTTATGTGTAGTAATTATTCTAACCTCAATCTGATACATGATGTTCCTATTATGACTCAAAGGTTCTTTTATCAATTTAAAATTGACATTTTAATACAAAAAAATGCCACTCGCTGTGTAAAGAAACGACCCCAATTCCCCATAGCTAGTGACTTATTTTATTAAATTAGAATATTAAGAAGGAATTTTTATTTCAAATGAATGAATATTTTAATAGCTTTGGAAAACAAGATACATACATAGTTTCAACATTTCAACTTGAAAGTAAATACAACAACATAAAAACTTCTTTTGAATCACACAAAATCTCCTAGATTATTCTTACAAGTCATTCATAATTTACTTCTTCACAACTTGGGGAAAATAAAACATGTGAAATAGGTGATCTCATTTTCTCAGTAAGGGTAAATAATATAGTGGAATAAAAAATAAATATTAGGTGTGATGAATAACTAAAAATTCATGTCTTTAAAAATATACCTGAGCATAATATGGTAGGAATAAAAACAGATTAAATAATGCCTTAGAACATAAATATGGATATTCTACTAGTTGAATAATCACATGGATTATCAATCTCTAGTTTCATAATTAAGAAATGCATAATTTTGGAAATTTTGAAATATATCATCAAGGTCTCGACTAAGACATCAGAAAATGATTAAAGCCTCAGCCAAAAGAATATATGAAAATGTGAAAGGCCTTGGCCAAGTCCATATCTATTTTATCTCATGAGACCTACCGATATATCAAGGGAGTATATCTTGACCCACCTGTCACTCACTTAGTAAAATGTGTTCCTCATATGAATGGGTATAAACTTAAATAATATATACATTTATATTTAAACTAACATATTAAATGTAAATAACTTACCCCAAACATAAACACTAACCATTTGGAGTAAAATGGTGATTGGTTTCAATATAGAACTTACATAGTTAAACTAATAATAATACATTAAATAAAATATAGTAGATTATATCATAAAATATTGGTCCCAATTACGCATAATATTTAACAAGAGTTTTGGAAGAGAAAAAATTACTCTTATAAAATTATTGAGTAATTATTGAGTTAAATACTCTTTAACTTTAAATATATGTGTTCCTCTGGAAAAATATTTATATAAAACCATTAGTTAAATAATATATTTTTATAATAATAAAATGAGTAATTTTATAAAAATAATGGTTGATAAAAGCAAATTATCGAGTGCCCTTGAAAATAGGTAAGAATTTGAGAAATTCACTTGAATCGGGCTTATATTTCAGAAAACAAAATTGAAGGTTATTTTTAAAAGATGTATCTATACATAAAATAAATAAGGATTATGGTTTTTAAACATATATAGAACATTAACACATAATTTATGATTACTAAATAAGAATAGATAATAATTTAATTGGGATTAAGAGAGACAAAGAGTAACCTGAAAGAAAATGGAGGTTCGGGTAGAAAACTCTTACCTTATGTCGGAATATGTTCCACTATTGAACTTAAGGTCCTCGAATATGAAATTTGACTTATTAATAACTTTATTTAGAAACTATTATATATTTATTTGATTTATTATAATTTTATTAAGTTCATTTATAGTTGTTTTTATGGGTTAATAGATTCAATTTCATCATTTGTGAGTGCTCGTTTCATTAATTTTCATGATTGGTTCGTTCATATGGAAGTTAATGTAAAATGAGAATTGAATTCCAGAATTTGTGTTATATTTTATTAATGTTAATATATAATTTTAAATTATCATATAATTCATTTCTTTACTTTGGGTGAGGATGAATCATTAGATAAAATTGTAATGATAAACACTTAGATTAATTTAGTGGTTTTTCGATCACTGTGAACTCATTTTATTTTATAAATTAATACCATGTGTAAAAAAATTATTTCAGAACATTAAATAAGATATAATAAATATATTATTATCTGTTTAAAAGATGAAAAAAAAATTCATTACCATAATTGAAGACGGTAATAGAAGTTGAAAACTCATCATCGTTGAATGTGATAAATTTACACATCTCGAATGGTATTTTCATTTCTAGTATATAAGAAGGGTAAAGGATATAAAGTGATTAATTATTCCATTATAATAACATAATTATAGTACATGTAATTTATTGGAGTTATCATAAAATTTTTAGGAAATTATGAGAGTAAATAAAAAGGAAAGAAAGGAACTTGAAAGAAAATAAAATAAATGAAAGGTGGAATTTACCTCTTGAATTTATCTTCCTTTAGAGCCTCTTTAGAGGAGTGGATTTGGTATTTTGAAGATAAAGAGGGCTTATAAATTGGGGGAGGAGCTTGGGAGGATATTTTAGAAAAATTTATACAATTCACAAGGCTTGAGAGGATTGAAGAGAAGAGGGAGTGATGGGTGGCTTTTATAGTAGAGGAGATGAGGGTTTTTCCATTATTTTAATCATTATTTTATTATTTTTGCACAAGACTATGAATATTCATGATTATTGTGACTAAAAATAATAATACTCTCATGTTAGTTTGAACCAATATTCATTTACATCATCCATGACTCGATAATGATGCATAAATTCATTTATTTATCATATTTCATAAATTATCAAATTTCACTATTCACTAAAAAATCAAGTATTTCAAAAAAATATAAAAAATTCACCCTAACCATTTTTCAACATGTAGAATTCAAAAATGAACTCCATTTTATCAAAATAATTTTCTAAATAATATAAATTTGATTTTAAAAATAAAATCATTATTTACTTGAAAAATACATATTTTACATTTAAAACTGTTTTATAATACATTCAAAAATTAACTGAGGTCTCATAAAATTATCCTAAATTCATAGTAAAACAAAAAAATTATTGAAGAATACATTTTATGAAAATTAATTTTATTTTAAATAAATTTATTAATTTAAAATTTTATTTAAATATTTATTTCTCACAAAAATATCAACACTTAATTATTAATTTTTAAAATATTCACTCTCAATTATATGGTGCCTAGATTTTATTTATACTCACATGGGTGAGGTTAATATTCAAAAGGGGGCATTAATATTCATAAGGGTAAATTATTATTCATAAGGGTAAGTTACTATTCACCAAGAATATAAGTTGATCCTATGAGACTCTAAATATCTTACCAATCACAACTGTGTATGTCAGTTTTTTGAAATTCAAATCTCATAAGTGGAAAAATTATATATAATAACCAGGTTATAACTATCTCCTATAAATATCAAAGTGTTTTTTTTTCATAGTCTCAGTGTTGAATGAATTCTATAATAAATTTATTTGTAAAACCTTTGGGTTTTACATTCTTCCCCCCTTACAAAAATTTCATCCTCAAAATTACCAAAATGTTACCTCATAAAAAGATTTGGGTAGGTCTTCATCATATGTTCCTTTGGATCCCATATTTCCTCTTAAATTTTATGATTTTTCCAAAGTACCTTTACCAGCTGAGTCGTCTAATTCCTCAATAATTGTTCTTTAGTATCCAGAATCTGAATAAGCTCTTCACAGTAAGATAAGTTGGGTTCTAATTCTATACTTTCATAAGTCAGGACATGCGTTGGGTCTAGCATGTACTTTCTCAATAATGATACATGGAACATATTGTGTACTTTATATAGGGTAGTCATTATTTCTAAATGATAATCCATAGATCCAATTCTCTCTAGAATTTCAAAAGTGCCAATATATCTAGGGCTCAATTTCCCTTTCTTCCCAAATCTTATAACATTATTCCATAGAGATACTTTTAATAAAACATGATCTCCCGCTTGAAATTCCAAATCGTTCCTTAAATTATCAGCATAACTCATTTTCCTACTTTAAGATGCTTTGATATGGGTTTGAATATTCTTTACCTTTGATGTTGTTTCCTCTACAAGCTATGAACCCAAAAGCTTCCTTTCACTGATTTCATCCCAACATGTTGGTATACAACATCTCTTTCCATAAAATGCTTCATATGGTTCCATTTAAATACTAGAATGGAAACTATTATTGTGGTAAAACTCCACCAATGGTAAATACTGATCCCACATACCTTGAAAATCAATTGATCATGATCTCAACATGTCTTCTAAAGTTTGTATTGTCCCTTCTGATTGCCTTTCAGTTTGTGGGTGATAATCAGTACTTAAATAAAGATGAGTATCCAAATATTTCTGAAGACATTTCCAGAATTTTGATGTAAATTTTGGATCATGATTAGACACAATTGAGAGAGGTTCTCCATGAAGTCTCACAACTTCATTGATATAGAGTCGTGAAAGGCACTCCAGTGGAAAATCCTCCCTTATAGTGAGAAAATGTGAAGATTTTTGTAAGTCGATAAACAATTATCCATATTGCATCATTCATTACTGGATTTTTGGGTAATCTAGTGACAAAATACATGGTGATGTCATCCCATTTCTATGTAGAAATAGGTAGAGATTGAATGAATATCTAGGATTTTTTCGTTCAGACTTCACTTGTTTACAGACTAAACATCTTGATACATAATCTACAATTTCCCTCTTCATGTTATCCCGCAAGAAATGTTCTTTTAAATATCCATACATCTTAGTGATACCATAATGTATAGATAAATTTAAACTATGGGAATCATCCAATAACTCCCTTTTAGTTTAGGTATAGTAGGAACACAAATCCACTTCCCAAACTTCAAAATTCCATCTTCATGTATGAATTCTGTCAACTTCCCATCATTCACAGAATTAATATTATTTTGATGATTCTCATCATCAGGATAAGAACTTTTAATCCTTTATAATAAAAATGATTGGGTAACCAATTGAAAAACTAATAATGTTTCACCTTTTTTATGATTACCATATCCATCCTCTCCAGATCTATATACATAGAATCCTTTTCAATTATCATTTTTTTAGAACTCCATGATCCTTTCTACTCAATGCATCAGCTACCTTATTTTTATTTCCTAGGTGGTGGTGTATGGAACAATTGTAATCCTTGAGCAGCTTGAACCATTTCCTTTGCCTCATGTTGAGTTATTTTTGTGAGAATATGTATTTCAAGATCTTTTTATCAGTATATATCTCACATCTTTCACCATAGAGATAATTTCTTCATATCTTCAGAGAAAATATTACAGATGCTAACTCAAGATCATGAGCTGGATAGTTTGGTTCATGAATTTTCAACTTCCTTGATACATAAGCAATAGCTCTATCATTCTGTATAAGGATACAACCAAGTCTTTTATTTGATGCATCACTATAGATCATAAACCCATCATTTCCCAATGCTAGAGTTAGGATCAGAGCATTCAATAATCTTCTCCTTAATTCTACAAAACATTCCTCGCATTCTTTTATCCATACGAACTTAACCCCTTTATGAGTTATCTCTATTAATGGGTTGTCTAATCAGGTGATTTTTTGAAAAAAAAAATCCAATAATAACCTATTAAACCAATAAAATTGTGTACCTCGATTATGTTTGTTGGTGTATTCCATTCCTAAATATCCTTTTTCTTCATAGGATCAACATATATTCCATCCTTAGAGACAATATAGCCAAGAAAATAAACAAATTGAATCCAAAATTCATACTTGACCAAGTGGTTTTCATGATCTTTGTATCTTTAGGAAGATACCAAGATATCATCAATAAATACCACAAAAAATTAATCAAGATATTCCTTAAAAACCCTATTCATTAGATACATGAAGACAAAGGGTGAATTAGTTTGTCCAAAAGGCATTATTGTAAACTCATAAAGCCCATACCTGGTTTAAAATGTTATATTTGGAATATCTTCCTTACTCACACGCAACTAATGATATCCATATCGAAGGTCAATCTTCAAAAAATATTGGGATCCATGAATTTGATAAAATAAATCATCAATGTGAGGTATGGGATACTTGTTCTTTATAGTTATAGCATTGTTCTCCCTATATTCAATGCACAACCTCATAGATCCATCTTTCTTTTTAACAAAAAGAATAGGGGTTCTCCATGGAGAAACACTAGGGTGAATAAATTCTTTATCACTCAATTTCTCTAGTTGTTTCTTTGGTTCTACTAATTTTATAGTGTTCATTCTATAAGGAGACTTTGATATAGGTCTTGAACTAGGAATTAAATCAATTGAGAACTCAACTTCACACTTTAGAGGATGTCTAGGTAAATCCTTTGGAAAACATCAACATATTATTTCACAATAGATACATCCTAGATTTGAACATCTATTTCTTTACTCATATATATCGAGTTCTTATCCTTCTAAAGAATTGAATTCAGTAGAGCTACTAAGGGTGGATCTAGATGAGAATTAGATGGTGATGTTTCTTCCCTGAAGATAAGGGATTCCACATCACCCTCAAAAATTGTAACTTCCTTATTCATACAATATATCTTCTCATCATAATTTGAAATCCAATCCATACTGAGGATTATATCATAGTAAGTCATGGGTATAATGATATAATCAGTAGATAAAGCACGTTCATATGTCATAATGGGGATTTCCTGACACAACTTCATTGCAATGATACTTCCCTTAGGAGTTTTTACTTACAAATACTTTATTAAATAAAATTGGAAATATCTAATTTTCTTAGAAAAGTGGGAATATATAAAAGAATGCGATGATTCAGAATCAAATAAATTATTGGCTAGGTTTTAGGAAATGATTAAAGTACGCACCACTACATCATTTGGAACTTCAACCTTAGCAGTTATGATAGCATAAGCTTGGCCTTGCTCCCTTAGCCATTTATGAGGCATGTTTCCTTAACATTTTGGAAAATCATTAGCATAGTTCCCCATATCCCTACTATTATATCATCGAATATTGAAAGCTTCTTTATTTCCCTTTCAATCCTCAATATGATGACCTTTCTTTCCACACTTATAGGATACACCTTTCCCTTTTAACAAAACACTAGGGTGTTTCCTTACACAAGTATCGCATGTTGGAAATTCACCTTTTTATTCTTCCCTTTATCCATTTTATCCTCTTCCTCCCTCTTCTTATCTTGTTTACCCTTAAAGTCAGAAGAATTAGATAATTCTTTCTCCATCTTGATAACACTTGATATAATGTCTTCTTATGATGAAAAAAATTGGGAGACTAGTTCCCATTAGAAGAATGGTTTTAAACCATAAAATAATCAATCAATATTTCTCTTTGGATTACATATATAGTCTGTAACATTCCTTGATAACCTTGTAAATTTGGATTCATACTTTGTAAAATTTTCATCCTATTTCTATTTGAGACGTTAGAATTTCCTCTCTATATCCTCTCATTATTCATGAGGAAAATATTTTTCTAGGAAAATTTCCTTAAAATCCATCCATTCCATATCATCTATTTCTTACACCTCATTTGTGTTTTGAATTAACAATCACCACTGCAATGCATCTCCTCATAAGTGATAAACTGCCATGACAACCTTTTATCTTTCCTTATATTCCAAAGAAAGAAATATATTCTCTAAAGAACTTATCCATTGCTCTGCTATAAACAGGTTTGTGGTCCCATTGAATAATGGAGGTTGTTGACTCATAAGGTAGTCTAACATTTCTCCTCTATATTGTAGATTAGGATACTCCATACGGGTAAGGTTATTGTCCATAACCTGATTCAGTTGTCCTAGTATACTTATAAGTTGCTTAGCACCAATTGTAGCTCTAGAGGAAACATCATTATCTTTTATAAGAGGGAAATCCCTACATGGGATATGCGCATTCATGAGGTTTCCATTCGTTCCACTATGATCCATTTCTAAACAATGGCATACAATAGATTAGGTTATGAATCAAAATGTATAATCTCAACTTAGAAAAATAATTAGCATAAATTGAAATCTTATCCATATCTAATATCATAATCATGGTTTCTTTGAGGAAAAAATAATATTTACTTCCTCCATAATGGTTTGTAGAGAAAATTATAATTATCCTAAGCATATCCCTTGGGAGTGTCAAACTAGGTACACGGTAAATCCCATTGTTTTGTACGAGGATACCCTGGGTCAAGCCTGAAACTCCTTATCAGAGTTGTTACTCCTGGTTACATATGTTCCACAACCACTTCCACTTATAGTATCCGGATATGGTTATATTTTCTAAAAATATCCACATAATATATTTCATACCAAAATTCTAGGATGGTATTATATGTTTATCCTCAAAGACTATCTTAGGGCTGTGTTACCCAATCTACATTTTATAAATCTAGTTTCCAAGTTTTCTACCAAACTTCCTCTGATACCAACTGTAAAGTCTCGACCCCAATTTCCTAGAGATGGTGACTTATTTTATTAAATTGGAATATAAACAAGGAAGTCATGTCCTGAAGTAATGAATAGTTTAGTAGCTTTATAAAATAAGATACATACATAGGTTCAACATTAAAACTTGAAAGGAAATAAAAAAACATAACAAATAATTTTGAATCACACATAATCTCATAGATTATCCAAGAAATTCATTCATAATATACTTCTTCAAAACCATGGGAAAATAAAACATGTGAAAGGGGTGAGATCATAAGCTCAGAAAGGGTAAATAATATAGCGGAAGAAAATATAAACACTAGGAATGATGAATAAATAAAAATGAATGCCTTTAGAAATATACTTGAGCATAATATAGAAAGAATAAAACTGATTAAATAATGTCATAAAACAGAACCATGGATATTCTACTAGTCGAATAATCACATTAACTATGAATCTCTAGTTTCATAATGAGGGAATAAAAAATTTCAGACATTCTGAAATATATCATCAAGGCCTCAGCCAAGACATAATAAAATGAGAAAGGCCTCAGCCAAAATTATATCTAAAAATGGGCAAGGTATCGACCAAGTCCATAAATTCATTTATTTAGCATATTTTGTAAATTATCAAATTTCAATATTCACCAAAAATTCAAGTATTTCAGAAAAATACAAAAAATTTACCCTAACCATTTCCAACGTGTAGAATTAAAAAATGAACTCCATTTTATAAAAAAAATCTAAATAAGAGAAATTTAATTTTTAAATAAAATCATTATTTACTTGAAAAATACATATTTTAAATTTAAAAATGATTTTATAATACTTTCAAAAATTAACTGAGGTCTCATAAATTTATCCTAAATTCATAGAAAAAAACATTTATTTAAGAATACATTTTATGAAAATCAATTTTATTTTAAATAAATTTATTAATTCAAAATTTTATTTAAATATTTATTTCTCACAAAAAATATCAACACTTAATTATTAATTTTTAAAATATTCACTCTCATTTATATGGTGCCTAGATTTTATTTATAATCTTATGGGTGAGGTTACTATTCAAAAGGTTACATTACTATTCATAAGGGTAAGTTTTTATTCATAAGGGTATGTTACTATTCATAAGGGTATGTTCCTATTCACAAAAAATGTAAGTTGGTCCTATCAGACTCTAAATATCTTACTGATCGCAACCGTGTATGTCAGTTTTTCAAAATTCAAATCACAGAAGTGGAAAAATTATATTTAAAGGCCAAGTTATAACTATATCCTATAAATACCAAAGTGTCTGTTTCACATAAACTTAGAGTTGAATGCATTCTATAAGAAATTTATTTGTAAAACCTTGGGGTGTTACACATTGAAAATCAAAAAAAGGAACTCGTATTGTCTTGATAATTTAAGAAAATTATTTTTAATTAATTTTTGAAATTTTGGAATTTTCCTTACATAAAACCCACACATGATGCGACATGTATGACTCAAAGTGTGTGCTTCCAGTTTAAAATGAAATTTTAGTAAAAACATAATTGGAATAATCCAAACCGAGGAAACACATTTGTATTGTTTTTATAGTTTAGGACAATGATTCATAAGTCATTTTAAATATTTATGAATTAGTTCCACCTTAATATGATACATAGTGTTCTTGGTATGACTCAAAGTTTATTTTAAAATTAACACTTTCAACTTAATTTATTTCCTTATATTATTACTAACATAAGAATTTTTTTCTTTTATAGGTGAGTTCTTTTGGTCAATCATGGGTGGATTTTTATTTTATATAGGTAAATTTTTTTCTTTATAATAGTGTTTTTTTTCTTGTATTTTTTCTGAAAATTTTATTTAATTTAAATTCTGTATTTTTATCTGATTTTTCTAATTTGTGGTGTTGTTTCTGGTGCTGCATTGTGCTAAATCACACTACAATATGCCCTATTTCTAGTGGTTTAGTGTATTCTAACATCACACTATATTATTTCCCATTATCAACACTACTAAATACACTAATAAAGTAGTCCTTTATTAGCACGTCTAAAAGTACTGATAAAGGGACCCTTTATCAATGCGTCTAAAAGAACTGATAAAGTTTCCCTTTATCAGTGATAAATAAATGCATAGATAAATGTTATATTTTATTAGTGCTTTGTTTATCACTGATAAAGAACCCCTTTATCAACGCTTTTCTAGTGCTTATAAAAACCTAGTCCTTTTAACCACGTTGTGGTAGTCAGTGATTTTTTAGTACTAATAATGGCATATTATAGCACTATTAAAGGCCTCTTTTGTAGTAGTTATTGAAATTTTATTTTCCCATAAATATAGTTAATGATGTTTTAATGGTATCCCCATTCATCAATATCAATAACCCTTGTTGTTACTTATGATCTAAAAAGTATATTTTGTAATGATATCATCCTCATTTTTTCTCTGGATGGATTAAGATTGTTTCAAAGATCCATCCTCATTCTTTCTATGGATGGATTAAGATTATTTTTAAGATATTATTATGAAACACATTTTCTTCCCTTGGGTTAATCATATTTTAAAGATATTTTTATAAAACCTATTTATTTTCCTTGGGTTAAACAATGTTTCAAAGATATTGTTATGAAACCCATTTCTTTTCCATGGTTTAATCATGTTTCAAAGATATTAACATGAAGCCTATTTATTTTCCATGGGATAATCAAGTTATAAAAGTAATAATGATTTTTTATATGAATTTTATGATTAAATATCAATATAATATATTTATTTTGTGTTTCTTGGACATTATATATCATGGGTACACTCATATAGTTTCGATTTGTCCCATTATAGCTTATACTATGGGTGTTCCCAAATAACATCAGGTGAGCCTGATATAGGTTAAACAATGGGTGCATCCAGATATTGATCCAATGCATTGGGTAATTATTATTTTTTCTGAAGAATTATATTGGAAGTTGACTATATAGTTATTAAATTTTTAAGGGTTCTGTAAGGGTTCTATACATGTTCTATAAAGATGATGATCTAAGATACCAACATGTTTTATCTATACTTGTTATAGGTTTATAGTGTTTCCTTTGATCAATATTAATATAATTTGGATCATGATAATTTATTCTGATGACTATTTCTTTTGTTAAAAGGCGTATTCCATGTTTCATGATTGATTATTTAGGTATTTATGGGTATGTGTTCTTTTATGATTTTCTCATCTACTCTGATTATGTCATTATACCATTATTCACTTCTTATGTTCATTAATTCATTCTCTTTTTAATGCTTATATTTACCCTTACCTAGAATTTAAGATCAACCTTCTTATGTTTTCATTCCCCTAGACTATCAAGAAATGATGTTGAATGAATTATTTCTAGAATGGATTTCATATGGATGATGATGAAGAATTAATGTGAAATAATAAAATCTAGGTTAATTGGGAGAAATACTCATTTAAATACATGGGTATTGTTTATGTAGAAGTTTTTCCTAATTCTATTAATATATAAACATAAAAGGTCCTTGAGAATGTGAGTTATCAAATTTTTCCATTTGATGTTCAAAGGTTTGGATGGAAAAAAATTTGGTCATAGTTATCAGTATCAAAGTTGAAAATGTAATGTTTATGAATTCAACATCGGATCTAGGAGCATGGGCTTGGGGCTCTTAGAGTTGGTATGAGAGGAAAGTTTTATATAAATTTGGATATTGGGATGTTAAAATTTGAGGTTATATTAAGATTTATAGATATCATCATAGGTCTATAATATTAAGGATGATCATAAGTTCAAATTATTAGACACACATTTTGAGGTTTAAAGTGAATAGATCTTAAAGTGATTAATGAAACTTTAGAAGATGTTTTATTCAATTTAATTATATGTAAATATTTGGTTTAACATAAAGTATTCATTTACATTTTTTGGAAATAACATTTAAGGTATTGATAAACTTTTGGGTTTATATGATATTGGATATTGAGGTAATTATGGGAATACAATTTTTATTGTATATATAACCAAGGAATTGAAAATTGGTTTGGTGACTAAGTGATTAATTTTATTTAAAAAAATTATTTCCATATTTTGGGCTTTAAAGTTTAAAGGTATGAGATAAAAATTTTTGTTAAAACACTCTTTAATGTTGAGGGTTTTTTAGGAATTATTTAGTTTGAAATTTGGGTAATACTGTTGAATTTTGGAGATTAATGTATTATTTTATCATATAAGGGTTTACTAATTTTGGTAATTATCATAACATGTGTTAACCTTTTTGGATTCGGTTAATGTCAAAATATTGGTGGAATATATTTTTATCCCTTTTATGGTTATATGATCCTTTAAAAGTTTATTTTTTGTTCTTTAGTTATGAAACATTCATCTTGAATACTCATAATTTGGAGAAAAATATGATATTCTGGTGTAAATTGGTTAAAGTATTAAATTATACTTATCAAGTTAGTATATTTAACCATGTTTTCATTATAGATGGTGAAATAATTCCTCAACTTTAGGAAAATGATCTTGAAACAAAATTGTTATCCTATTACATTCATATCTGATGAATCTTATGGTATTTTAAATCATCACATATTTATGTTTTTTACACCCTTAACTTTTAATTGATCATTCACTTGTTTTTTATCAATTGACTTAATCACTTTCCATAATTATTTACTCTTTTCTTCCATGTCCAAATCTTCACTTCCCACCTATGTTATCCTATTTGGATACATAGTATGTGTTATTTCAGATGACCTTCATACATCCTTTTCAATTTTATCAAGAAGATGTTTTATTAACCATTTTTATAATGTGGTTTTATAACAAAATTATCCTAAATTATATATCCAGTGATTACCAATATAAAGTTCAAATTGCAAAGAAACAATTTATTAAAGGGGGAAATGTAACACCCCGAGATTTTAAGAGAAGAAATTTATGTTTGATAGTGTATATGGCATGAAACACCAAGATTATATTTGAATATAACTCCCCAATAATTTATAATATATTTATTTTTAAATAAATTTAATCTATTTTAACCTTGTTATACACACAACCCCAAGATTTTTATGTTTGATAGTGTATTCAACACGCAACACTAAGCTTAAACAACCCATGATATATAGAATCATTATAACCTAGCCATTAAATTAGTGGGTACGAATAGTATTAACTACTTTATGATATGTTTGTGTGTTTCAAACTCAATATAAATTATTTTTAAATGTTTAGTAAAAAATAAATCAATTTTTAGTAAAGTAATTTTATTTTTCAAAAATATGTTTTCTTCAAAAATAATTTTTATTGTTTTTCATGAAAAAAAAATATTCTAATTAATTTTTGAAACATTTAGAAAATTTATTTGATAAAATTAAATTCATTTTTGAAATCAAAATATCAAATTTTATTTTGGGTAAAATTTTGGGATTTTACATAAAATATTGATTTTTAGTGAATAGTGAAAAATAACATTTTTTGTAAAAAAAGACATTTATTTTAAATAGATTAACTAATATAAAATTCAAATTATGTTTTTAATATTATTAAAATAAGTATTATTTATTTATATTTAATCCAATTAATTACATTTGAATGGTCATTATATTTTATTTCAGTATGAGTTTTTGGGGGTTTAAAAAGGGGTTTTTTGAAAACTATTTTAAAGTGTATAATGTTTCTCCATTTTAATTAATTAAAATAATCCCTAATGAGGAATATTTTAAGCTAGATTTATATATTATATATTATTAAATATTAATTTATATTAGTATAGTGATTATTAATATATAGAGTTAATATAAAATCATCTCACGCTTTAAAAAAATACACTTCTCAAAAACCAAATTTTTCATCACGTCTGTGGGTTTTGTTTCAAATTTAATTGTTGAAAATTTATTTTAAAAAATAAAATTTATTTTTGAAATTATTATTTCAAAATTATATTATGGAGAATTTTTAAAATTTTCTAAAAAGATTAATTTTTTATGAATAGTAAAAAACACTAAATTTTAATTGAAAACTACCTTTTTGTTTAAATTATTTATAAAGTTAAATTATATTTTAAAATGGTTTTAAAGTAAAATTAGTTCAATTATATATCTATTAATCCAATTTAGTTAATTTTAATCAATTTCATATTGAAATTGGATATAAAAATTTGTAAACATTTGATCTATTGGACTCCTTATGTTTTAATGCTCACAAATCATGTTTGGAGATTCGTGGACTCCTCATGTTTTAATGCTTAAAAATCATGTTTTACACTCTTATAACTCATGTTTTAAACCTCTCACAATATCATGAATCAGAATCTCTCAAATCATGTTTGAATATTGTAAACTATGTCTAATCTTGTTTTATTATGTTTTGGTATGATTATGTTTAATCTTAATCCATTTTGTGAATATTATTTCTTAAGACAGCTTATAGATATTTGGATAAGTTTTTGAAATAGAAATCTTGCTACCTATTCTAGATTTTCAAAAAGTCTGTGACAACGTAAGCTTGCTACTAGTTCCAGGTTTTCACAAAGGACCTGACATTGTTTCCATGTTGTTGTTTCTAAGACATTGTAACAAGACACTATTTAGAATTTTGAAAAATGACTAAAAACTGTTATTTGAGACACTATTTCCCTAACACCGTAACCATCCTATTAGTTCCAAATATTACAAAGGACCAGACACCGCAACTTTGTTACCACTTCTAGATCTCACTATGATTGTCTCACTGTGACTGTCTCACCATGATTGTCTCACTGTGACTGCCTTACCGTGACTGTGGCACCATGACTATCTCACTGAAACTATGACACCATTCTATACTTAACCATTTTTCTGTTCTTTTCAATTAAATTTAAAAGTTTTTTCTAATGGTCATATTTGAGTCATTTAATGACACTGATATAATTAATGATATTTTTCAATCATGTCAGTGGACAATATAAGGTATGAGGTATGGATATCATGCATATTTTCGGATCCAACACAAGCACCCAAAAGAAAATAAAATCATGGCACTTGAGGAAAAACACACACAGTAGTGTAATACATGAAAAATGATAGAAGAACACCCATACATGCAAGAACGCACTGAAGGGAGAAATTTCAATACCAAATAGCTCTAAACAAAGAATAACCTACTATGAACCATCTTGAAAGAATCTGTACATAAACTCAAAGTAGAATAGAAACATCCCATTGCACTGAAAACTAGAAAACTCAACACACGACACTATTTTTAGAAGAGGACTGGAAAATTGCATCTGCTGTATCCAAAGAGTCTATAGCTACATTCCATGTCACGCAGAGCCTTCTAAACTTTATCTCGTTACATTTCTCTATGTTTTGAACCATTTTATTACTCCTTGATTAGTGAGTATATATATATATATATATTAAAAACATTCATTGTCTCCTTTACTGAACTGGAGGATACAAGATAACCTCACTTAAATATCTTCTTACACCTTGTTTCACAAATGTATTACTATGGAAGAGGTCATGTGTCACCTGGCTATTAGTTTTCCCACGTAAAATAGTGGAAGAGATATTTTGACCTGGACAGTCTCAGGTACTATTGTTAACCCTGATCTAGGGTGTGGATCAAAGTTTTTTTATATATATTGCTTTGTGTTAGGTGATCACTAAGTAGAGTGGACTATTTCTTAACTTGAGAGTGAACCACTTGTTTTATCTGTTATGTCTTTCAATTTAGCCTTTTTTCTATTTTAACTCATATTTCAGAATATGAAATTTTACTTTGATAGTTAGTATTGGATAGTATTTATAACTATTTTTCCTTATTAGATTATTTTCAAAAGTTGTGTCAATATCTCATATTGTTATAATTGAAAATTAATCAATCTTCTAAGAAAATATTTAAATAGTCAAGAAATTAAAATTTTACTACCTCGGTTAACTGGACAGTTTTATTTTAATTGGGGGAATATTTTAAATAAACTTTTTAACAGAATTTTTTATAGGAACTCAATTCACCCCCCCCCCCCCCCCGTTGAGTTTTCTACTCCGACCAACATTTGGTATCAGTGGTTATTTACCAATTTCAATTTTCAGAATTTTTAATTTTTTTTAATTTTTTTTCTTCAAATATGATTTTAGTTCTGTTTTAATGATCTTTAAATTTTTATTAGTTCTAAATTTATAGTTCTTTAAAATCCTATTTCTTTATCATGGATAATAGATTGTAAGGTGTGACTTCCAACAGACCTCTATTCTTTAATAGAACAAATTATACACAATGGAAAATTAAAATGAAAATTCACATAGAAAGTATAGTTTTTGAGATTTGGTATTAAATTATAGATGAATATAAGATTCCTAATAATGATAGGAATACTTTGGAAGACCCAACTAAGGCTGATTGTAACAATAATTTCAAATCCATGAATTTCATGTACTATTCTTTGGGTGATGAAGAGTTTAATAGAATTTCTAAATGTAAAGTAGCCCATGAAATTTGGAATATTTATTTGTTTCAGGTGAAGGAACCTATAGTGTTATGGAAATGAGACTTAACAAATATACTATTAAATATTATAACTTTTAAATTAATCTTAATGATCTTATTTATGATATGTATCTCAAGTTTAATGAAATCATGAATATTATGATCTCTCTAGGAAGAGATGTTATATCCAAGGATAAAATTATGAGAAAACTCATATGCTTGTCAAATAGATGGAGAGGGAAATCTATCTTAATTAGATAATCCTATAATATTAGTAAGTTTTCAGTCAAAGAGCTTATAGTAAATTTAATGATGTATGAGGAATAATTAAAAGTCAACAAGGAAGAAGAAGATGAACCAAATATAAAGTCAGTGGCTTTCAAAACCACTACATCCAAAACTAAAGAAAAGGAAAGGATCCATACTCACTCTGACAGTATAATTAATGAAGATTCACCATCTGATAGTGATGTGGAAATAGATCAATTGGATATACTGTTTAAGAAGTTTTATAGAAGGAATAAATTATTCAAGAATAATAACATAAAAATTAAATATAACAATAAGGGAAACTGGAAAAAGGATTGGAAGAAAAGTGATACTTCTGATAAAATAGTCTATTATGAATGTAAGAGAAGAGGACATGTAAAGGCTAGTTGTACCAAGCTAAAATATAAGAAGATATATGAGGACAAAGAAAGAAAGTATAAAAAGGACATGAAGGAAACTTAGAGAGATTCTGAGGATATCCCAAGTGACTTAGAGTCTTCACATTATGAAAAGGATGATAAATCCAATATGTGTTTTATGACAAAAACATCTAAGGAATCCCTTGAGTATCCTGTACAAAATTCTTATTATTCTGGTGATGAAACTGATTTTAAAAATATTACAAATGAGGAAGTGTTTGAATACTTCCAAATGCTAGAATATACTTATAATTAACTAGAAGATTAATAAAAATCTTTAAAGAAATAGATTTCTTTAACTACCACTATTAAATCTGAACTTACTATAGAAAAAGAGAAAAATTCTCAACTGCTTAAGGAAAACAATGAACTTAAATTATCAAATGAGAAATTAAAAAAGGATCCAGAAAGATTTCAAAATGGAAAATAAATCCTAGTTCAAGTTCTTGGTAAAAAAGTATCTTCTAAGTATACTACTGGAATAGGATAACAACCAGGAGAGAAGAATATAACAAAAACTAATTTTGTATCAAAATATGGAAAATCCAGTTTTATGCCCAGTTCTAGAAAATTTTCTGCAAGTTCCAACTATGAGATATCTTTTACTATTTCAAGTTTTTCGAGACCAAATAAATTCTATTTTTCAAATAATTTACATGCTTCTTATAGGAAACCCATGAATCAAGTATGGGTTCCCAAAGCACTTATTACTAATGTTTCTAGACCCAAGAAAATTTGGGTACTAAAATATTCTTTTTTATATACTTATGTAGTAAATCTATTTGAAGTGATCCTGTAAAAGTCTATGGTATTTGGATAGTAGATGTTCAAGACATATAACAGAAGATTACTCATGCTTCAATAGCCTAATAAAGACTGATATTGGACAAGTCACCTTTGGTGACAATGATAAAGGAAAAATAATTGGCCTCATCTAGATTGGTAACTCTAACTCAGTTTTAATTTCTAAATTAATATTTTTTTATGGATTAAAATATAATCTTCTTAGTATTTTTCAATTGTATAATGATGGTTTTCATGTTAAATTTGAAAATAATGATTTCAATGTTTTTAATTCTAATAATGAATTATTATTTTTTTAGAAATGAAAATGTTTATGTTGTTAACACAGATTCTTTAGTTTCTCAAAATGTTTCATGATTATGTGTATTTCACAAATATTCTTGGCTTTGGCATAGAATACTAAGACACTACAATATACACTCCCTTAAAAATCTTATTTGAAAATTCTTAGTCAAGGATCTACCCAAACTTGAGTTTCCAAATGAAAAAGTCTGTAATCCTTGTCAAAGGGGTAAATAAAACAAAATCTCTTTCAAACCAAAGAAAGAAGTTTCAAATTATCAACCTCTTGAGTTGGTTTACATGGACTTGTGTGGACCTTCTAGAGTTTCAAGTCTTAATGGGGATAACTATGTCTATATTCTTGTAGATGATTATTTTAGATGCACTTGGACCTTATTTTTAGATCACAAAAGTAAAGTTTGCTATCATTTCACCAAGTATGCTAGGACTATAGAAAATCTTTGTGGTCTTAGAATTAAATCTATAAGAAGTGACCATGGTTTTGATTTTAAAAACCAAGAGTTTGATTATTATTTTCTTACAAAATGGATATATTCAAAACATCTCTACCCCTAGGACACCTCAACAAAATGTTGTTATATAAATAAGAAATAGAACCTTATAAGAAATATCTATAACAATGCTCAATGAATATGACCTACCTATCTACTTTTGGGTATAATCTATTAATACAACATGCTATATAATTAACAGAGTCTTAAACATACCTATCCTTAAAATAACTCCCAATGAGTTGTGGAACAACAAAAAACCAAAGGTTAATGACTTCAAGGTTTTTGGTTACAAAGTCTATATTCTTAACACTAAGGATAATCTGGACAAATTTTCCTCCAAGAGTGATGAAGGAATTTTCCTAGTTTAATCAATTTCTAGTAAAGAATATAGAGTCTTCAACAAGATAAGCAAATGTGTGGAAGAATCTATACATGTAAAATTTGATGAGATAGATCCACATGAGTCAAAGACCTCTCTAGATAATCTGGACGATGATATGTCAAACCTAGACATCAATACTAAATCTTATGACCATCCTGCGAAGAAATATTTTAAAACTTTTAGTTCTGTAAATTCTCTAGATTCTAGTCATAATGAACCTGAACCTATTGAAGAATTTGAAATTACCGTTCCTTCTTTTTCTAAATTGGTTATAACCCTTAAGAACCATCCTTTAGATTATGTTGTTGTAGATTTAGACAAAGAATCATAAACTAGATATTATCTAAGAAATCAGGTTCAACATCAATATTTCTTGCCACAGCTTGAACCTAAAAATATCAATGATGAAATCAACGATGAATTTTGGGTGATGGATATAAAAGAAGAATTAAATAAATTTGAAATAAATAAAGTCTGGAAACTTTTTAATAGACCTAAAGAAATCTTGACCATGGGAACTAAATGGGTCTTTATAAATAAATTAGATGAATCAGGTACCATAGTAAGAAAAAAATCTAGATTGGTTGCTCAATTTTATATTCAAGAAGAATGGATTGACTATAAGGAAACTTTTTCACCAGTTGCTAGACTTGAATCTATTAGAATCCAGATTTCATATGCAACACATCTAAATTTTAAACTATATCAAATGGATGTCAAGAGTTCATTCCTAAATGGGTATATAGTTGAAGATGTTTTTTTAACAACCCCCTAGTTTTATAAACCCTAATTTTCTAAATAATGTTTTCAAAATATCAAAAAAATTATATGGTTTAAAGCAAACTCTAAGAGCATGGTATGATGGACTAAGTAGTTTTTTTATTTCCAAAGGTTTTACAAAAGGCATAGTTGATTATACTCTATTTATGAAAATAATTTATAAATATATTTTAGTTGTTCAAATCTATGTTGATGATATTATTTTTGGATCTTCAAAAATTCCTTATGTATTGATTTTTCAAAAATAATGCAAAATGAATTTGAAATGTATTTGATGGGTGAGATAAAATTCTTTCTTGGATTTCAAATTTTTAAAAATAAAGAAGGTATTATTTTAAATTAAAGTAAATATACTAAGGATATTATAAAACTTTTGTTTTAGATAATACAAAATGTAGTTATACTCCAATGACTACCAAATGTAAGTTAGATCTTGAGGATAATGGTAAATTTTTTGATCAAACAACTTATAGAGGAATGATTGGGAGTTTACTCTATTTGAATGCTAGTAGACCTGATATTATGTTTAGTGTATATATGTGTGGTCATTTTCAAGAAAATCCTAGAGTCACATATTCTTGCTGTTAAAAATATTTTCAAATACCTCAAACATACTACCAACTTAAGACTGTTTTATCCTAGAAGAAAATTATTTGACTTAGTCAGCTATTTAGATACTGATTTTAGTGGTTGTAAGTTAGATAGAAAAATAACCTCTAGAACGTTTCACTTTTTGGGAAAGTAACTAGTTTCATAGTGTAGTAAAAAACAAAATTATATTGCATTATCTACTGCTGAAGGTGAAAACATAGGGGTTGGTGGTTGTTGTGCTCAGATTTTGTGAATGAAACACACCTTTCTAGACTATGGATATCAATTCAGACATGTCCTTATAAATTTTGATAACACAAGTTTTGTTAACATATCAAAGAATCTAATTTATCATTCTAGAACAAATAATATTGATGTAAGATATCAATTTTTGAGAGATCATTATCAAAAAGGTGATATTACTTTAGAATTCATTGGCACATAACATCATCTTGCTGACATTTTCACTAACCGATTAAAATATGAAAGGATGAATAACATCATACATTAATTATGAATGATTAACCTTGAGTGAACAGTTTATTTTCTCAGTTTATTATCTCAGGATTACTGTCTTAGTCTACTATCTCAGGATTACTATCTCACAGCTTGTTTTCTTTTTCCGCTACCTCATTTATTAAGGTCGCACCATTTGGAGTCACACAATAATACTGACACTGTGAATAATTGTACTAGTCTCACTGTATTATTCAAAATCTCTTTTTAAACATTTCTTTTTGTAACGATTGTATTATTTCCTTTTATTGTGTTTTGGTTTTTGTGATGTTTGAACTCCCTGAATGATAAATACCTATCATTTCACTTCTCTCAAGCTCACTTCTCTTAAAACTGAAACCCTTTGTCTCTATCAAACCAATTTCCCTCCTTCTCATTCTTCTTGAGCCCGTGTTGAATACCCAGGATGAAGCATCCATCCTTGTCGACTTCTGAGAAATGTAGGCCTCATAAGATATGAAATGAGGCTCCTGTTGAAATTCCTAAGAAACCAATGAACCCAAGTCTTGAGGATCACAAAGTTGTGCCTGAAAAAAAATCTCTACAAAGTGGATCCTGACTAGTAAGTATCTTGTTCTAAGATTTTTAAAATAACATGGATGGTTTGATTGGTTTACCAAGGAGAAAAGACCCATCTACCCAAGGATTTTATTCTTGAATTTTATCAGTATGTCAAGTTTCCCTTCAATTCCAAGGATGATTTTGTGGTTAGAAGCTGGGTAAATGGACAAAGATGCATTTTTTCTTCGAGGTTATGGGATACCTACCTAGGAATACCTCATGAAGGGATTTTTGAGGAATTCCAAAGTGGTTCTCCTCCACCTAGGGATGTTTTTATCCTAGAAGAGGCTCTTGTAAGTTTAACTGGGAATAAGAAGATAATTCCTATTGCTTCTAAACTTGATGGTGAGTCAAGGTTGTTGTTCAAGTTCATTCAATATCTCATCTGCCTAAGGAAAGTTGTTTTTTTAAATCTTAAGTATCATGATGTATTTTTAATTAATCTTATAAATAATGGACACAAAATTAACTTGTGTAAGTATATTATACTTTACATGTGTGAAATGATTAAAACTACATCAAAGTACACTGCCCTTTTCTATTCAAGGTTCTTTTTTGCTATTATTCCAGCCAAAGGTGTCATTGGCCAGAATGAAGAAGTTCCTAAGGAATTTGATTTCTGTATCTCTAAGGCTACTTGAAGGAGAATAAAAATGTGCAAGAATAAATGGAAGAAATATTGTTTTGAGGATAATGATAGGTTGTATGAGGATTTTAATCCTATTGAAAATCCCTCCAAACCTAAAAATGTAGTTGATCCTAGATTAGAAGATGATGAGATTGTGGAATATCTAGATGTAGAAATAGATGATGATGTTAGTGAAGGTTTTGTGAGAGTATCTCATAATATATCACCTCTCCCTAAAGGTGATGTTGATTCCAGTGAAAAGGTTAAAGATTATTATAAAGGAAGTGTTAGTATAGATAAAGAACATGCTATTGAGAAAGAACTTTCTGTTGAGGAAGAGATTGTTATTGAGGAAGATCCTACTACTATGGAATAGTATGAAGAACAAGTTGAACCTGAAATAATCTTATCATCTGAGGAAAGAATATAACAGGCCTTTAATCTAGCTATAGAAGATATGTGTGAACCTAATAGAGATGAAAATTTGGGAATGGTTCAAGAGATTGAGACTCCTAGTCCTAGAAAAGATGCACCTATTGAGGGGGAGTAGCACCCTAGCTTAGAAAGTATTCAACTTCCAAATCCTATTGTCCAAAGTTCTATGGATACCTAGTATAAGTTTCCCAGTTATTTTAGTGTGGATAATACCCAAGTGACCTCAGTAAAAGGGATAGATCTTTAAAGTGTGTTTTAGTTGAAACTAATTTCTACCAAAGAAGTATATCCTACTAAGGAATCTAAACCTATTTCAGTTCCTATTCCATAATCTTCTTAAGAATATTATGAGTTTGTAATTCATAGTGATCTAAAAGTTTTTAGGGACAAATTGTTGTTTGGTTTTGGGAAGCTTCTACAATATCAACCTTCCCCTATAAAAAATCTCAGTAAAAGAGATGTTTCACTACTGTTAGAGAAAATTATATGGAAGATTCAACTGAATATGATTCATGAAATTTAGGAAGTTTGGATTAAGAACAATATTTTGAGTGATGAGGTGAAATCTTTAAAAACTGTAGTTGAAGATATGCATAAAGTCTTGCAAACTGGTCAAACCTCTACTGCTCATATTAGTGAGGATGTTGGTGATAAGATTCCACAAAAGGTTGTGTCCCTGATTCAACCAAACCTAATTTCTGTATTGAAAAGGTGTTCGAGAACAACACTAAGATATCTAATGAGATGTGAGATCTTGTTTCTAGACTCAATATATTGACTGATAAAGATAAATGTTGTTTACAAAAGTTATAAATCAGATTAAGTATCTCACATAAACTGTTATAGCTTCATCTACCTCTAGAAATTCATCTCAGTCTGTAGATAGTGACTTGATCAGAATATTTTTCAAATAAGATCTTTAGTCATTATTGAGTGGTGTTGATAAGGATATTATCTCTACTTTCATCAAGAACAGTGACCATGTACTTGATTTTTTGAGGGTCTATTCAAAGATTTCCAATAATGATCAAGAAAAAATATCTAAGAAAGTGGACTTTTAATTTAAGAGAATTTATTTTAAGCATGAGATAAATAATCACATAAGGTATCTTATAGATAATTTGAAAATACCTTCAGTAAATCAAGCCTTTAAGGATCGAGTGCAGAAGATTAAGGAATTTACACCCACTCTAGATAAGTTCGTGGAAAACAAGGATGATTTTGATAAGGCTATGAAGTATGGTGGATAGATCATCATGGACTTTATAAACCTCTTGAAGCCTTATCTCCATGTTCAGAGTACTACAATTGTGGATCCTATAGCTTCTCCTTTGCGACCTAGACTACCTTCTACTACATATCCTTCTACCTTCACCTATTTTTCTCCGGTGACTATATTTATTTCTCTAGGTCTGAGTCAGATTAGATCTGTCATTATTGAGAAACCTTTGCCTTGGTCTTCTATAGGAGCTACCCTTTCCCCTTCTATCATTGAAGAAGTTCCACTACCTTCCCTACCTACTGCTTCTACCACCTCTCCTTATGCATCTCTTGTTTCTCCATTTGATGTATCTAATAAAGGAAAAGGAAAGTCTACTAAATCTACCGAGAAGTGAATAGTTATTTTGATAGGAATATATTGTATTTTCCTTTTTTCTTATAATGTACTTTATCCTTTTATTTAATAGAATGTGGCATGATGTTGTTTCTTCACTTGTTATTTTATTTTTCTCTTTTTCCTCTCTTTTTGATAATCCCAAAATAGGGAGAAAATAATAAAAAGGAATTTAAATAGGAGAACATATCAGTACTGATACTCTAAGGGGGATAAATAATAAGGAGGATACAAAAGGGAAAATAATTACCCTTTTATGTAATTTATTAAATATATTCTTTAATATCATGATTTGATAAGTAATATGTTTATTTCTAAAATATTTGACATATAAATGACATGATTTATGATCCTTAAAAATGGTGAGATTGTTGGACTCCTTATGTTTTAATTCTCAAAAATCATGTTTGGAGATTATTAGATTCCTCATGTTTTAATTCTTATAAATCATGTTTTACACTCTTATAACCCATGGTTTAAAACTCTCACAAGATCATGATTCACAGTCTCACAAATCGTGTTTGAATCTGGTAAACTATGTTTAATATTGTTATATAATGTTTTAGTATTATTATGTTTAATCTTAATCAATTTTTTGAATATTTCTTCTTAAGAAATCTTATAGATATTTGGCTAGGTTTGGAAAACCGTAATCTTGCTACTGGTTCCAGATTTTCACAAAGTCTGTGACACCATAATCTTGCTGCCGATTCTAGATTTTTACAAAGGAACTGACACTATTTCCATGCTACTGTTTCCAAGACAATGTAACAAGACACTTTTTTTAATTTTGACGATGTACTAAACATCATTATCTAAAACATCATTTCTCTAACACTGTAATTGTGCTACTAGTTCCATAATTTGCAAAGGACCAGACACCACAACTTTGCTACCGGTTCTAGATCTCATTGTGACTATCTCACCATGACTACCATGACTATCTCACCATGAATGCCTTACCGTGACTATGGCACTATGACTGTCTCACTGTAACTATGACACTATTCTATACTTAACCATTTTTATATTTTTTCAATTAAATTTAAAAGTTGTTTCTAATGGTCATATTTGAGTCATTTAATGAAACAACTATAATTAATGATATTTTTCAATACTACCAGCAGAAAGTATGAGGTATGAGGTGTTGAGATTGTGAAACTTATCGGCTCCAACAAAAGCACATGAAAAAAAAGCATGATGCTCGAGAAAAAATACACACAGGAGTGGAATACATGAAAAAAGATAGAAGAACACCCATACCTACAAGAACACACTGAAGGAATTACTTTTGATGCCTACTGGATAAAAATAAATAATAACATGCTATGAACCATCTTGAAAGAATCCGTGCAGCAACTCAAAGGAGAAGAGGAACATCCCATTACACTGAAAACCAGAACACTTGACTCACAGCACTCTGTTTTCAGAAGAGGGTTGGAACATTGCATCTACTGCACCCAAAGAGTCTAGAGCTGCATTTCATGACACACAGAGCCTTCTAAACTATGTCTAATTTAATTTCTCTCTATTGTGCACCATTTTATTACTCCTTGAGCAGTGTGTATATCTGTATTAAAAAAACACATTTTCTCCTGCACTGAAATATATGATACAAGATATCCTCACTCATATATCTTTTTACATCTTGTTTCACCCTCTTATAACTATAGAAGAGGTCTTGTGTGACCTAGCTATTAGTTTTCCCGTGTAGAACAGTGGAATAGGTATTTTGACCAGGAAAGTATCAGGTACGGTTGTTAACCTCGATCCAGGGTTTGGATCAAATATATATATATATATATATATATATATATATATATATATATATATTTCTTAGTGGCAGGTGATCACCAAGTGGTGTAGACTATGTCTTATTTTGAGACTAAACCACTTGTTTTATCCGTTGTGTCTTTCAATTTAATATTTTTTTTGTTTTAACTCATATTTCAGAAAACTAAATTTTACTATGATATTTAGTCTTGGATAGTAGTTATAATTTTTTTCCCTTATTATATTAGTTTCAAAAGTTGTATCAATATCTCATATTTTTATAACTGAGAATAAATCTTTCTTCTGAGAAACTATCTAAATAGTTAATCTATTATAATTATACTGCCTTGATTAACTAGCTAGTTTTATTTTAATTGGGGGAATATTTTAAATAAAAATTTTAACAGAAATTTTTATAGGAACTCAATTCACCCTCCTCTTGAGTGTCCTACACCAACCAACAAGACCCTTTTATCTTTGAAAACCTGCTTTCTCATCGCGTCTTTGAGATTAATTTAAAATTAAATTTTTCCAATTTTGTGAATTTAATTTAGAAAAATGGATTATATATTTTTAATCATAATAATTAATATTATTTAATAATTTCAACTTATTTTTTTACCAAAATTAATAGTGAAAATAGTAAAAATTAATTATTGTGGTTTTAGTAAAAATGTGTTTACTGGGGGTTAAACTAAAAAGATAAGGGTTAAAATGAACTAAAAACATGTCTAAAATATATTTTATGTCCTACTTATACATTATCCCTTTTATTCTCTAGAATGGTCTTTTATTTTATCCTTGTGACATGAAAAAACATGGGTGGAATTCATTTTTTCAAAAATTACAAATGTGTCACTCACCTCACTTATAAGAGGTCACCCCCTATCCTCCTATCTTCAAAATTTAAAACCCCATTGGTTAGGATAATACCTAACCAAATAAATTATATAATTTTCTCCTATCATCCTATATTCCTTGTTTTTTTTATAAATCCAACCAATTAAGGCCTTTGGTGCAGACCCAAATAAGTTACCCAAAGAAGAGGTAATGTTCTTCAACGAGTGTTTCTATTTTATTTCTTTATCCAACTCATTGAATTATTATTAAACCATGATTATATAATAACCTTATTAACTTACATATAATGATATTTTATTTTTTTAATTTCATATCCTAAATCCTTATCCTCTTCCATCAAATGGGTTACGAAATCATTATTTGTGTGCACGGTGAACTAGAATCTTGTGAACTGATGTCATTCATTTTTTCCATTACCACATATCACAGTTGGGTATGATGATTGATATAAATTATATATGTTATATTTATAACATAATTATACCTCTAGAGTAATTGTATAATATATACCTTCTTAATATAAATTTCATAGGTGATATGATAACGCCGCTCGTGTGTACAGCTGACTACCGCCTCACGAAGCGATGTGATTCATTTTTCACTAACACTTTACATAGAAGGTAATAATGATAAATTTAATGAATATATGTGATATTTATTATATAATTATGATATTTATAACATTTTTATAATTTTTAAAATATAATATATCATTTTATTTCTTAAATTTTCACTCACTGAAAGTTAATAATGTTGTTCATGTACGTGTGGACTACTGCCTTCACAAAGCGATGTGATCTCTTTTATAGCCACACCACATGGATGATATATATAAGTATATTTAATGAAATAATATTTTATTTATTATATTATTATAATTATTCAAAGATAAAATATTACTTACCTCCTTTTCATAATGATCATTAAAAAATGGAAATGTTACTCATGTGTACGTACGACCTACCATCTCCATGATCGTAACATACTTCATTTTTTAAAACCATTTTATATAGTTGGTTTTAAAAAGTATCATTGATGTATAAATATGATAATTATTTTATGATTATTATTCTAGATATGATATAATTGTATTATATTTTCAAGAACTGGAACTTTCATAATAAATCATGAAAGAGAAAACAAGGCAATTAACTCTCGAAACATTGAAAATAATGAAATATTGTTAATGATGGGTGATAAGATGTCATAAAAGGATAACATATGATATTATAAATATTAATATGGTTATTTAATATTTTAATAACTTGTTTAAAACTACTATACAAAAATTTAAATCATGTTCAACAAAAAGTAAGTGTGAGGTAGGTGATTTCTTAACTCAATTTTCATTCATTGGATTAAACTTTTACTTCACTAATTATGTCATGCTAATATTAGGTGTGTAATTCCCTTTGATTACTTTATGTTTTATTTCAAAAAAAATTATGTGGATTTACATTTTATACACTTAAAAAATTCATTGATTATTCCCTACATAAAAGATATGATCTTTGTAAGGGATTTTTTTCTCAATTTGAATTATTTCAGACTTATGTCATATTATGCACCTATTTTCTTTTATGAGGTGTATATAAAGCCTCTTTGATATATAATATCATTAATTTATTTATTATAATGATATTTTATTGTTTTATTTAATGTTATCTATAACACACCAAACATTTTATGGTATGTTTCTCTTAAATACATTCTAGTTATAGCCTATATTTCATGAATCACTGAGCCATTATGGAACAAAACTTGGGTATTTATAAGAGATATTCATAACCTAGCCATTAAACTTAAATTTTATATCTCTCTGGTTTGAATTTTGAAAAGCTGACATACACAGTTGTGTTCAGGATGATATTTAGAGTCTGATAGAATTAACTTAATTTTCAGTGAATAGTAAACTGCCCTTATGAATAGTAACCTACCTTTATGAATAGTAACTTACCCTTATGTATATTAATATTAATTTTATGAATGGTATCCATACACATGAATGTATAAATAAATTTATCCACCTTAAAATGAAGATGAATATTTTAAGTGTATATTTTTTTATTAAATAATGATTTTATTTAAATATTTAATTAATCATATTTAGAAAATCATTTTTGAAAAATGGACTTCATTTTTGGATTCTACACATCGAAAAATGGTTAGGGTGAATTTTTGGTATTTTTCTGAAATACATGAATTTTTTGTGAATAGTAAAATACATTAATTTATCATATAAATACATTATAAATTAAATTAAATATTCCTAAAATCATGAGTGATGTAAGAACCCAAATCTCGAACTCACATGCTCTTATTACTATTCTAAGTTAAGTAATATTCACTATTTATTGTCTTGATAAGAAATAATAAATTAATGGTTATAATATTAAGAAAACTCTCATCCCCTTCACTATATAAACCACCCCTCACCCCCTCTTCCTCCCACACCACTCAAGCTTCAATCCTTGTCTAAATTATACTCAAATAGCTCCCTAACCTCCTCCCCCACGTCCAATACCTTATGGTCTCACCAAAAGGACAAAATCAAAGGTCTTAATGAGTTTCTCAAAGAGGAGTACTCAAGAGGTGAACCTATCTTCCTTTTTATTTCAATTCCTTTTACAAGTTCCATTATTTTTTTCTCTCTTATCATCTCACCTTATCTAAATGCCATGATAATTACAGTACCATACATGTACTATATTTTCTTTTTTCTAATGGAATATTTCATTATAATCTCTCTTTTTCCCCTCCTTTTATACTATAAATGCAAATACCGTCCGAGATGTGTTAATTTATCACACTCAAGGAAGATGGGTTTTTAATTTGCATTTATATCTTCAAGACGGGTCATGAAACCTTTTCAATGGTTGAACCAGATCATAATATATGTATTTTATCATTTTTAATATTCCGTAATCCTTACACACTCATAAAATTGAATAATAATACAAAACAAGTTCATTGTGCACAAAACTGCCAAGCCAAATCTAAGGGTTTATCATTAACTCATCGAATGAGTCATCCTCATGGTATATAACCTGAATCATTATAATATCATTTAATCTCTATAATTTAATTAATAATATATATTAATAATTATTTATGTTTAACCACATTTCAAATTAACTTCTATTCATGAATATAGGTAAAAAAATCATGAAACCAAGTAAGAAAATGCTTCCAAAACAATAAAATCGAATCACTTAAACCCATAAATAAAGGCCATTAATGAACTTAATATGGTTATAACACATCAATTAAATGTTTATGAGGTTCTGGAATTATTAATTAATTAATCTAAATTGGATTATTCAGGTCGTTAAGAACAATCAAGAACACCTTCGAGCTTAGGGATCCTCTCTCTCACTTTTGTTCAAGAATCTCCCCTATGTTGTGCCATTTTATTTTTAATACCTAATGATGAGGTATGTTTCCTCACCTCCCCTATATTGAACTTATCATATATAAATAATGGAATACCCCTTTACCTCTCATTAATCCCTCACAAGAACACTTGTTACCATTCTGAAATATTTGTAGGGGGTTTTCTCATCTCACTTTCAATTCTATGGGATTTCCATTGTTTGCATATTATTTCTTATATGTGGTATAGGTGTACTTAAATTTGATATATATTATCATAATTATATCTATATTCATGGTATTATATGATTCATTTGGTGGTTATTATATTTTTATCATATGACTCAATTGATTTCAATGTGTTAACGAGCTTTGTCTCAATTTTCACTTTGTTGTGACTTGCTTAGTATTGTGCACCTAATCTTTCTTATGTGGTGTACCTACTGCCCATTTGAGATAAATTTTCAATTGAAATTATATTCCATTTAAATTTCCATATTCTCATATCATGTATATGATTATTTTCTAAGTCATTATTGACACTCCTTTTTGTCACAGAGTCCAAAGGAATGTAAAGGGAAATGACTTAGCACAAATTGATTCAGCCTTTGAAGAAAACATAAAAAATCAACAAAGGCATGACCAAGGCTTCAAATGCACAATGGTCGCGCAAGTTTCATCACTGTCATGTAAGTATACTTGTGCACTGACTAATGGTCGCGCAAGTGACTTGCGCACCCCAAAGGATAACCGCACGGGGTCTTCTCCAGCCTATAAATAGACCATGTGGGCCCCCCATTTCGGGGAGGGAATTTTTCTAGAATTCAGATTTAGAACTCTGAACGCCCAAGTCTCTTCTTCAGGTCTTTCGAACACTTCTAAGGTAATTATTTTCCTAGAATGGAAGATCTAAACAAGAGGAGTAAGGTCTAAGTGTTATAATTCACTAACACTTGCGCGCCTAAGGTGTTTTACCCTTAAGGGAAATAAACATACTTGCATGCCACCCTACTTCCCCACCAAAACTTGCGCGCCTCTCTTCTGGAAGTACCTCAGGATAATTCTAAAGGCATTTGTCAAGGATCTCCCAAGTATTACCATGATGGTTTACAAATGTGCAAGTACCCATGTGTCACGTAAGTATACATGCGCGACCAGGACTTGTGTGCCCATGCAGTACTTGCGCGCCTGCTAGGACTTGCGCGCCTCTTCCTTTTTGGGTGCCTTTATTGTCAATTTAACCCCTCTTATATCGTTCCACCTCTCCTATTCAAGATTCAGTCTTCAAGACACTCTTCAAAACCATTTATGGAATTATTTCTTGATTCAGCTTTTTTATTTGAAAGGAACTCCGTGGAACATTTCTCAAAACCTAGTGATTTTCACATCTTTTTGTCACTAAAGATTAAGATTTCATTCATTCAACCTCATCCTTTAAATATGAGAGAACCCCTTAAAATGGGCCTCCTTTTTAAGATTAAGTCTCAGTCATAATTCCCATTAATTCCGGGCATCCTCCTAGGAGTAAGCCCCAAGTCCCCTAATCTGGGCATCCTTTTTAGGAGTAAGCCCCAATATTAAAATTCCCAAATCTGGGCATCCTCCTTAGGAGTAAGCCCCAACTATAATTCTCAAACCTAGGCCTCCTTTTAAGGAATAAGCCCCAGTAATAATTCTCAAATTATGGGCATCCTCCTTAAGAGTAATCCCCAAGTCCTTTAATTTTCTCTTAACCAGTCCTAATTTACTTTTGATTTGGGCTTCCTTCTCAGGAGTAAAACCCAATCATAAGTCTCCTCCTAATTTGGGCCTCCTTTTCAGGAGTAAGCCCCAAGTTAGAGTATCCAAATCTCCATAAAGTACATATACCTTTACGGACCATGTTCCAGGATTTCTTCCCTGAAGTAAATCTTAATCTTCATCTATTTGAGAAGTCATCCATACATAAGCCCCACATCATTTATTATGATTGCATCTTTCATGGCACAATTGTCTGGTTTTTACCAATACCTCTTGTTTCTCACACCGAGTATGACTCACGTGAGCTTAGAGCGTAAAAGTAATTATGACATCTTTCTTTGATCCATCAATCATAAACATCATATTCCTTTACTCGAACTACGTGGGTTCTGATTCCTTTTCCTAAATAAAGGATATGTAGGTAGCCCATCTGCAGGTACGATCCCAACTATGAAATAATCAATGTCCTTATGAATGATAATAAACTTCAAGTTCCCCACTGAGTGGATTTAAAACCAGTATGGTCATCATAATGACCAAGAGACTTTTACATATCAAAGGATACCATTTACTAAGAATCTCTAACAAATACATATGATTCTCTATCGATGAAGAACCTCAAATACATAAAAAAGATTCTATAAATTTCCTACATATCAATCATTGATTTCCAGATCTAAAGGAAAACTCATTTTATACTTGGTAATGTAAAAAGGATTCACAAACATAACTTAAATCTATAAAGAGAGTCCCGGAGTAGACAATAATTCCCCTTAAAAATGTGTGATGAGTCCGACCTCCCATCCTCTCTACCAATGAAAATTCCTAAGACTTATCATTCCACAACTAATGAGTGTCTACCTTTTGAAGGTAGGTTCAAATAGATATGGAATCATTGGGTGTTTCTGGTTTTATGAAAAAACCCGTTAGAAACTACCTGGAATGTTTGAACCTTAAATCGATGAGGTCATCCCCAATTCCAGAGGGAAACAAAAAATGGTGAACCCGACGTGAATCCTTAACCAAGTGAAAGTGATGTTTTTCTTATTTGTTAGGCCCCTATTTAAAACTCAATGTGAGGACCAACAAAAACAATCATTGACATATGTGCTCATCCAAAAGATGTAGTGGCTGAATTTATCTTGATTACGTCTGTTATATCAAACAGGAACTCTTTTCTAAGATTTTCTGTATTCTATGAAATGGCTGCTCTCAAGTTCATACCTGTGAATACCGCTGCTGCGAATGCCACTGCTGCTACTCCTGCTGAATCATCATCCACTCTGAGGATGATAACACCTACTCGTCATCTTCAACGTTGGGTATCAAACGCACTGGTTAAGGAGTACCATCAACACGGTACCATTCCAACTCTGGAGACTGCCCGACAATCCCTCCAAGTGAATAAATCACCATGTTCGTCCAGACAGTGATGACTAGTGATCAAGAAATAGGCGGTGCTAACCACCATCTCCAACCGTTTCAGGTCGTTATCCCTGGAACGCAATCACTATTCGCTCCCTTATTCTGGGGACGTGAATGAGCAGGTCCATCAGGGCCTTAATTCAAGCAGACATGGGTCCTTACCGATGGATCCCACCAACAATTGTCGTTATACTTGTGCGGAAGTGTGCCCTCAACATGATGAGGGTACCAACTCCAGGCGTTCGGCTCAGGTTCCTCGAACCCGAGCAGGCAAGACGAATCGCCAGAGGAGAAATCCGGTCAACAGTGAGTAGGTTCTCATCTCTGCCATATCCGGAGAATTCCACTGACCTAACTTGGTGGAAAGCAACGAGAAGGCACACACACCTACCTGTTTTAATTCTGCTGTCCAGCAGACTCTTCTGGCAGCGTCATTCCAATCCCGCCAGGCAATTCTGGCAGAGTACTATAGGCAGGAACATACACCTATTTATACATCACCAGCTAGTCAGTAGGCTCATTTGACTACATATGATGGATCTCGTCAACCACGTTCGGCGAAGTGCAATCAGCAGGCACATACACCTACTAGTATTGATCAAGCTTACCAACAGTCTCGCTTGGTAGCATTCGGAGAAGTCAGTCGGAAAGATCCGGCGACAAACAGGAGGCAGACTCAACTCTCTGCCCTTACACTTGAGTACTGTCAGGATTCACTAATAGGAAAAGGAGGATAGAAGCAGGCACACACACCTACTCCAAGCACGGAATGGACGTATATCCTCATTCCGGCAGCTGAAGTCACCAAGCATATTCTATCAATGGTGAAAGAGCAGAAGAAAATTATTGCTCATATCATGGATGTTTGTCAGGATATTATAACAGCTTCAGCGGCATATCAGGGAAAGACACATAAATCTATCCCTACCAGTGGAGTGACACATGAACAGTTCACTCCGGAACAGACACACACACATCTGTTCCAGTCCAAGAGGGTTGTGGGGCATACTCCCCCATATCATACGGACAACCAAGTCAGGAACATACACCTGATTTGAGTGGAGATCATCATCCTAACCTGACCATTTCTCCTGATCATCCACATACACCTGCTCAGAGCAGCCACTTTTGTCAACAAGTGGTTTCCAAGGTGAGTAAGAAGGCATCTTAGAAAAATACCTGCCCAGCACAGACAAGAGATCAAGAGCCAATCTATAATAAGGCCTTGCTCGATGCTGGAGTTCTTGAAGCCCTCAGACAGTTATCTATTGGAATTAAAGATTCTACTCCCTCATTTCCCAATAGTGGGAACATTAATTCTGAAGGTCTTTAATAGACACTTCCTCATGAAGGCTTGATTTATGACAATTCGGTCGATCTTGAAGTTTCATCTTCAGATGCGTGCCACAGGAACCCTCTGTGTGGCCAGAAGAACAAGGAGAAAGAGATTTCATCTTTTTCTATAACCCACCATGGTGGTCCTCCCCATGATGATGAATTTCACTGCGAAAGTCCTCTCCGCAGTAGTGATGCACATTGCTCGGAAAATGATTCAGTGGAAAATGTAGTGCCAAGAAATCCCTCTTATCTTGAGGCACTTGCAAATGTGAAACCAGTCATGTCTGATGTTTCATCGCTAGCAGGTGAAATACTTTCTCAATCGGAAGATAGCCCAGGGTGTAGGTCATTCTCCGAACCACCCCTAAGTCATGCATCTTCTAGTTTAATTAGTGATTTCTCTACCAATCCTGTTGAATCCAATGAAGAAACAAGGAAACATCAGCTCTGGTCAAAACAAGTAGAATAATCTTCATTAAATGATAAAGAGGAAATGCTGAACATGAGAAAACAACTGGCGAAAGGTGAAGTGCCAGTCATGTTTTGGCCTCTGGCTGACTCTCAGTATGACATTCCAGAAATGTTGACGGAAGATGGAATTCATGATATTCATCTCAACATATGGAAAAATATTTGTCAGTTGAAAAAGAAAGTATTATCTTATGATGAATATGAAAATAATGTTAAGATAATAGAAGGGTTAGAACACCAAATTGACTTTGCATCTCTATCAGTCTCTCGATATCTGAAGGCTAAAAAGTAGTAGAGATCCCTTCAGCGTTCATGCCTTGGTGCACTAAGAAAGTTGCGCCAATTAATTGACAATGCCCCATCTGGTATTCATGTCAGAGGATGGGGTGTTCATGGAGTAATGCATTTCACGGTGCTCTCCAGTCAGTAAAGCCCACTGAAAATGGTCTCATACAATGTTATTTCCCATGGCCGACCACGGATACCTGGCTTTGTTTATAATCAAAATCTTGACCAAGAACAGGCTTCAACTAGTTCCTCTCAAAATCAAGAATACAGAGAAAAAGTTGTTGAATTAATCATGTATAAAGCAAACAAGAATATTGAACATGCCTCTCGTTTAGAGCAAGCACATCACCAAGTGACAGAAGTTTCAGAAATCATCCAACGGTCTTTTGAACCGGGTGATAAAAGTGGATGTTGATTGTTTCATCCAGCTAATTTCCGGACCAAGGTCCGCAAGATCAAGAGATATTTTAAGAAAGTCTCAGACATAGCATGTCAAGAGCCACCCCAGCTCACTAGATTGGGGACTCTTTTAAACCAACCCTTGGAATCAACAAATAGGATTCGAGGAGTTGAGAAAAGATAGCAGGAACAGCCCCAGTCCACCAGACTGGGGACTTTTTCAAATCATCAACCCCCTCCTCTGAGAAATTAGGTCTTTTCTCGATTGGGGAAGAAGCCACAAGAGGAACAAAGAGACAAATTATCATGAGATTCTCTCCAAATTACAGTTCATCAAGAAGTTCCTGAGGGATCGAATCAACAAAAGGCAATGTCTCATCAAAGACATGGAAGGAGACAATATCACAGAAATGATGATAGAAGGGATGTGATTCATTATGCATCAATAAATTTCATCAATGTCATTGTTGTTGATCTACAAGATGAGGCTCACTCAGAGGGATCAGATGATGAGGTTCCTGTTCAGGAAGTTGTACACATAGATACAAATGAAGAAGGTGTGCGTACACGAAATCAAAGGTTTACCCAAAATCTGGGTGTTTCTTCAAATAACCCACTTCCCCCTCTCCGAAAGGGATCAAACAAGGGAAAGGGGAAGAATATGGTTACATGTCCTCCCTCTGGAGAGGGCCAATCACTATCACTAGAGAAAAGATTTGCACAACAGGAGGAAGAAATGAAGGAATTGAGGAGGATGAATGCAGAACTACTTCAGGGTAGTCTTCCTCCTAAGTGTGCTGGAGTCAGTCAGCCAAGGGATTTTGTTGCAACTACTGAGATGGATCAATAATATCCTCCTTTATCAGTACACCCTCACAGGTCCAATCCTACGGGTCAAGTACAACAACAATTGGCAGTGCTGCCATCAGTTTCATTACCAACTGCCATACCTGTCCAAGCTCCAGTCAGTGCACCTGTTCAGATTCAAGCTCAACCGGATGTTTCTCAAAAGTTAATAACTACTATTGAGTCATTAACAGCTCGGTTGGAAGCTATGGAAGGAAAGTGTGTGCAGGTTCAACCAGAAAAGAAAGCTTACCCTGAATGGGTAGATTCAATCTCTCCCCCATCAAATTTTGGGAACCCTGCATTCCCTATTTTCAATGGATCAGGCGATCCTGAATAGCATTTGACGCATTACGTGTCTTGTTGCGATCCTATGATGGGAACTTCGGAGTAGCAAGAAGCAGTGAAACTCAGATGCTTCATGCGAACCTTTCAAGGACCAGCTTTTGTCTGGTATACAAGCTTGAAATTTCGGTCAATTATCGGATGGGAAGATCTCCGTCAACGATTTCTTCTTCAATTCAGCTCAACTTTTCAAAATACAGCAGTTTTCGATCTTAAAAACTGTAAGAAAAGGGAGAATGAAAGATTCTCTGATTTCATTGCTCGCTGGAAGGGATTAACATATTCCCTGAGCTTAGCACTCCCTCAAGAGGAACTATTGTCAATCTGTGTGGAAAATTTGCGTGACGAATTACGCATGCCGCTGATCCCTGTGAAATACACAGGAGGGTTTCGAGACCTTACTTCAATCGCTCAAAAAATTTAAGATTCTCTTATACAGACTAAGGCTAAATCTCGTGTAATTTCATCAGCTCCAGGAAGGAGAATGGGTAAAGCAGAGACTGCTATAGTTATGCTTAAACAAGCACCTGTACCTGCTTCTACTTCAAAACCTTCATCTTCTTAAAGGGCTCCACCTCCTGAGCGTCAACAACAAAGGTCGTTTCGTCAAGATGATCAAAGAGATCAAAGACGAAAACAATTTGAGGATCTAAAAATCAAAACATACTCTTTCTGAAATGAACAAGTTCCTGGATACTACATTTCAGCTCTGGAGAATAATTTGGTTCAGCTGCCAAGGCCCAAGAGGCCAAACAAGGAAGGAGATGAAGACTATCCCAATTATTTCCCCTTTAATCAAATGTAGGGGAATCCCATCCAGGAGTGTTTTGTCTTCAAAGACCTCCTACAAAATATGGTCAACTCGGGACAAGTCAAACTGAAAGGCTCTTCAGCCCAGGTAGCATGTGTTACTGCTACAGTTCCAGAGGAGGAAGGCGAGTGGCAAGAAGTCAAAAGAAAAAATGCACAAAAATATGATGATTGGATGGTCAGAAAGACGATCAACCAAACTCATGCTATTTTGAGAACGCAATTGAAGAAACCAATTGTACCTTCTACTATGAATACGGCAGCAAAACCCTCTTCATAAGAGGGAAAATCCTCAAAGAAACAGCATGATTCAAAGAAAGAGAAAGAATTAGAAGAAGATGAGTACATGTCAAAGCCTAAGTTATCTTTGACCCTAGCAGATTTCATGCCATCTACTTCGAAGCAACGGGCACCGCCCCATCAAACGGAATAGCCTAAATTGGCTAGTCAGGCAGAGTCTTCATCGGATGAGGAATTGATTTTCGGTTCTGTTAATATGATTCAATTAACAGATTCATATGTCAGTTGCAGTTTCGATTATAATGAGCCCGAATTCCCTATATCAAATAGAGGAATCATAGGAAGTTCTAGAGGCTCAGGATACAGGGGAAGATGTGGATCTTTCAGAAGCCACTATTCCAATTCTACCCCTACTAGAACTGTGTACGCAGCAGAAACTCATGGCAAAGCCCTTCAGCGAGCTCAACAAGAACAAGCAAGTTCTTCCACCAATAGCAAATTTAGTCATGGTACAGTTATTCTGGAAGACCGTTTGAAGGTTCCATCTTCTTCCTCTTAGTAAGTAAATGGATCTAATCGGTCTAATCTTCTAAAACTAGGAATATTGCCAACTCCTGTACCGATACAAGATGCATCAACTTCCAAAGCATCTGCTTCCAAGGCACCTGATAAACCACATGTTCCTATTGGGAAACGCAGACCTCTAGATCAAAAGAATGATGTATTGAAATGCCTGGTCCAAGTACCGGCCAGGTTATCAATTCTGGATGTTTTGAATCTGTCAAAGGATCTTCGGGAGGCACTCATCGAGGCTTTGTCAAGTCCTCAGGAGTTTGAAACCGAAATTGTTGCAGCTGAAGTCTATCACATAGAGAATAATCATGCAGAATTCCATGCAATAATATCTTTTACTGATGAAGATTAAGATGATGTTGTGCATGGGCATATTAGACCTTTGTACTTATCTGGCAAGGTTAATGGCATAGACATCTGAAGAGCTTTTATTGACAATGGTTCAGGAGTCAACCTCATGCCCATTCGTACACTTCATCGATTGGGCCTCACAGAATTTGATTTATCTCCTTCTAGCATGATGTTACAAGGATATGATAAAAATAAACAAGAACCACTAGGCGAATTTACACTCAGAACTCATTTTAGATATCTTGTATCCAATTCAGATTTCATGGTTGTTGATCAAGACTCAGCCTTCAACATCCTTCTTGGAAGACCCTGGTTACATCAACATGTGGTTATCCCATCATCATACCATCAATGTCTCAAATATTGTTTCAATAGTCAAGTTGGGACATTGTATGGTGATAAGGCCCCGTTCAAGACATGTGAGTCTCAATACATTGAGGAAGAATTATATCACATAAAGGGAAGGGAGAAATCCACAACAAAGGAGATTACCAAAGTTAATGCTCCATATGGTTTGGAGAAGATTCCAGTAAATCCATTTACACATGTGAGTAAAGATTATGTGTTTCCTATCAGTAAAATTGACAAGATAGACCCAAATCAAAATAATCTTATGGAAAGATCCATAATGTCAATTATGGAAATCGAGCCAGACAACATGGGAGAAACTAGTAACCCACCAAGTAGTGATGAAAGCACAAATGGTGACGTCTTCATTTCATCTGCTAAAATCCAACAAGTCTATACTTCTCCAATTAGGCCAGAAGAAGTTATAGTAACATCAGAGGTGAATAATGATGTCGATTCTCAATCCATCATCTTCTCTTTATTACCCAGATAAGACCCTTAATCATCAATTGGGTCGGAAATGGAAGTTTCTTCTTCAAGATGTGCAAATTTTAACATCTCTTCTGATTATGAAAATTCATCTTTATCATCTACTATGAAAGTAGAAACAGAAGAAATAACACATGATGAAGAAGAATAGGAAGATCTCAGAGATGCTCCTCCATAATTTGAAGAGGGTATCTCTACCACTGTGGATGAACTCAGAGAAATAAATCTGGGTACAAAAGAAGATCCATGCCCCACTTTAATCAGTGCGGCCATGACTCTTGAAGAGCAAGAGATGTATATTTACTTTCTCAAGAGAAATAGAGATATATTTTCTTGTAACTATACAGAAATTCCCGGGCTTGATCCTGATGTTTCTACTCATCATTTGGGTTTACCAGAAGAACATCGAGGATTTAAGCAAGCCGCGAGAAGAACACACCCAACTTATGCTTCCAAAATTAAAGCTGAAGTGGATAAGCTCATCAAAGCTAACTTCGTCAGAGAAGTTAAATATCATAAATGGTTGGCTAATATTGTCCCAGTGAAAAAGAAGAATGGAAAAATTAGAGTTTGCATTGATTTCAGAGATCTTAATTAGCATTGTCCCAAAGATGATTTTTCAGTTCCGATTACAGAACTATTAATTGATGAAACAGCTAGCTATGAAGCACTTTTCTTCATGGATGGATATTTTGGATATAATTAGATCCGAATGGCCCTAGAAGACGAGAAATCCATAGCCTTCAGAACCCCTCAGGGTGTGTTTTTCTACCGGGTAATGCCCTTTGGCTTAAAGAATGCAGGTGCAACATATCAGCATGCCATGCATCGTATCTTCAGACCCTTATTAGGGAAGTTTGTTGAATGTTATGTGGACGATTTGGTGATCAAATCCAAACAACGTTCTAATCACTTGGCTGAATTGGAAGTCATATTCCGCAAGATTCGACAACATAATTTGAAGATGAACCCCTTAAAATATTCTTTTGGGGTAACCTCAGGAAAATTTCTTGGCTTTTTTGTATGCCATCGTGGTATTGAAGTCAATCTTGAGAATACCAAGTGAATCCTTGGTATGTCACCTCCTCAAAATTTGAATGAATTGAGAGGACTTCAAGGACACTTAGCCTATATTTGTCATTTCATCACCAATTTAGCAGGAAAAAGTTTACCTTTCACCAAATTGATGAAGAAGGGAGTCACTTACTAGTGTACTGAAGAATGTCAAGAAGCATTCAATATTCTCAAGAAATACCTCTTGAGTCCACCGGTACTCATGCCACCTGTTGAAGGAAGACCACTTATCCTCTACGTGACAGCTCTAGAGAAATCATTGGGTGACTTTTTTGCTCAGAAGAATGATGTTGGGAATGAAAACAACCTCTACTACCTTAGTCAGACTATGATTGAAGCAGAAACCCAGTATTCAAGTATTGAGAAGTGTTGCCTGGTATTAATCTTTGCAGTTCAGAAGTTGAGACACTACCTGCAACATCACGAGGTCCAATTGGTATCTCGCAATAACCCGCTCAAATTCATCCTTAGTCGTCCAATGCTTACAGGACGTCTGGCAAGGTGGGCAGTTATTTTTCAGAAATTTGACATTCAGTATGTGTCTCAAAAGGAAATAAAGGGCCAAGCTCTGGCTGATTTCCTAGATGAACACCCTTCAGTGGAAGACACATCTTCAGATATTGAACTCCCTGATGAGGAAGTCTTCTCTATTCAGGATAGTCCTCAGACATGGGAAATGTACTTTGATGGTGCTTCCAGAAGTCCAACAGGTAGGAAAATGGAAAATCCTAAATTCAACAAAGTTGGCTTAGGAATTTTTCTCATTTCTCCAGAAAAGGTAGTGTTACCTTATTCCTTCTTATTATGGGAAGGTGGTACCAATAATGAAGCAGAATACCAAGCTCTCATCGCAGGCTTGGAATTGGAGCTTCAAGCACAAGTGAATCACTTAAAGGTGAAAGGTGATTCAGACCTGGTAATCAAACAAGTCAATGGGGATTATGCCATCAGAAAAGAAGAACTAATCCATTTGTATGATTACGTCATAGAGTTAGTGGCGGAATTACCTTCGGAACCAACATTTTCTTATGTCACGCGATCACAAAATGCTCAAGATGATGCACTAGATAATATAGCCACAGCTCTGGCAGATCCAAATCGGGACGAAACAACCATCAGTATTGCCCATCGTCGTGCAATTTCACCTTATGTTCGAATCATAACAGAGGAAATTAATGAAATTAGTCCTATTCTTGAACCGTATTGTCATACTACAAGATGGATTTCACCTATCAGGGAATACCTTCAAAATGGAACACTTCCAGCTGATAGAACCGAGAAAGAAAAAATCCGGCGACATGTGGTCAGTTTTACTCTTTATGATAGCCCATATCACCTAGAGAAAATTCTCTACAAAAGGGGTTTTGATGGAGTTCTATTCAGATGTATTGATGGAGAAGAGACAATGGCTGTCATGAAAGAAGTGCATGCAGGAATCTGTGGTGCCCATCAGTCTGGACATAGACTGTCTGATTAGATTCAAAGGCTTGGATACTTTTGGCCTTCAATGATACAAGATTGTGTTGATTCCACAAAGAAGTGCCATTCCTTCCAAGTACATGCCAACTTCATTCATAAACCTCCATAGTTTCTTTATACAGCTAAATACTCATGGCCATTTTCCACATGGGGAATGGATGTGGTGGGGCCTTACCCTTCAGCTACGGCCAAGCAGTTTAAGTATATTCTTACTGCTACTGATTTCTTTTCCAAATGGGCAGAGGCAATACCTCTCAAGGAAGTCAGTTCTAAATGCATTGTTAGCTTCATCAAGTCTAACATCATTACCAGATTTGGTTTCCCTCATACCATATTGACGGACAATGGCACTAACTTCTGTTCATCTGAGGTGAAGAAATTGTATCAAGAATACAACATCAAATCCAACCATTCATCTCGGTATCATGTAGCGGCCAATGGCTAGATAGAAGCATTCAATAAGACTCTATAAAATATACTAAAAAATATGGTGGATAAAGATAAGAATTCATGGCCTGATAAACTCTTTCATGATTTATGGGATTATCGGACTACAACCCACACTGCAACGCGGTCAACTCCATATTCATTGGTATATGGAACGGAAGCAGTCTTTACCATTGAAGTTCAACTACCCTCGCTCAGAGTAGCCATTTGTGATCAGTTATCTACAGATGGACAATATCAAAAGCGATTGATTGAATTGGAACGGTTAGATGAGAAAAGATTGTGCACTTTGCACCACTTAGAAGTCTATCAGAATCGAATAGCACGGGATTTCAACAAAAACGTTCGTCTTCATTCATTCACTCAGGGAGAAATGGTATTAGTTCTCAGAACTCCAATGATACCAGGAAAGAAACCTCCCAAGCTTGAGCCAAAATGGGAAGGACCTTACTCAATACATAGGGTCTACTCCAATGGATCTTATTCATTAATCTTAATGGATGGAGAACTCATCACTACTCCAACCAATGCCAGATTTTTGAAGAAGTATTTTTTATAAACACAAAATATATCACCACGGTCCTGTATGACCTTAAACTGCACCTTGGTCCAGTATGACCTTAAACTACACCACGGTCCTGTATGACCTTAAACTGCACCTTGGTCCAGTATGACCTTAAACTGCACCACGGTCTTGTATGGCCTTAAACTAAACCTTGGTCCGGTATGACCTTAAACTACACCATTGTCCTGCATGACATTAAAATTTCTCATTACGTCCAGCAAGACGTTAAACTGCATCACCATCCATGGTCCATGTATATGACCGTAAACTATTCACACTTTCGTCCAACATGACTTTAAAACTGTATCGTCCCTTTTTCATCCAACATGACGTTAAAACTGTGAAAAATTCCCTAATACGTCCAACATGACGTTAAATGGTGTAATCTTTTGTCCTCACTGCATGACATTAAACTGCACAGTTCCCCTTTTTCCAACATGACATTAAACTATATTGTCCCCATCGTCCTAACTACATGACGCTAAACTGTACAGAAAGTCCTTTAATACATACTACATGAAATTAAACTGTGCTTTGTCCCTGCTACATGACACTAAACTATGAAGCACCAATATTCCTAACTACAAGACTTTAAACAGCATAGTCCCTTTATATGTCCTACATGACATTAAACTGTTTATCGTTAGGGTTGTTGCTACCTCTTGTTTCTCACACCGAGTATGACTCACGTGATCTTAGAGAAAACTTCAACCATAACACTCTCTCTAGGATAGTAACCATGTGTAAGTCCCAACACCACATTTTAGGTTTTTGTCCCCAAGAACAACTTGATCATTAATTCATTCTTTAATTGAACTGTGTGGACTTTGATCCTTGCCTTCTAGGCTGGGTACGTAGGCAACCTCCCAAGGTTCAAGCCCAAAACCAATCACTTCACATCGGTTCACCTCCATCTCATACGATGTTGATTCGTGAAACCGCCCCTAGAATCAATACCTTTACATTGTTTCACTTTTGTTCTTGCTATACGATGTTAAACTATACAACACTTTTGTCCAGTATGACAATAAACTACAATATTCTTTGACGCCCTCACCTGAGAGGGAATCATTATTTACATTGATTTTCAATCATGTTTCATTTGAAAGACTACGTGCATACATGGAAATACCTGAACCTTTTATCTTGGGTTAAATCATCATTGCACTAAAAGTCCCCTTTCACCCTTCACATGTACGAACCAAATTTGTACAAAGGGTATTTCTAGAACTACGTGGGCTTGATTCCCATCCTTATGGGATACGTAGGAATGTTCGAGTGTCCCTCGAATCCAGCCCCAAGTCTTTTGGTCCTAACCCCAAATTCCACTTTCAGTCCCCTGGCTGGAAAGTCCCCATGAAAACACACACTGTGTATTTCTTATAATGGTCCAAGCTCTATGACCCTAAACTAAGATCTTCAATCTTTTTGTCCCACACGACGTTAAACTGTAGTTCAAGAACTACGTATGGCTTGATTCCCATCCTTATGGGATACGTAGTGAAGTCCAACATTTTCATTCAGGACCCAACCACAACATGATTATGGTTAGTATTGATTTGTGTATCTCTGCATACATTCTAAAATACCCATATTTATGTGTTATAATCCTAATCTTAAATATTTTCAGATCTTCATAACCATTTTCTTGACTTCTAGTCACAAAAATGTCAAACTTTTGAGAGTTCTTTTGCCTGACTATGCAGCACGTGCCCTTAGGTGGCCTTGCATAAGTAGTGTACATAACAGATTTGTCATCCAAAAGATGTTATTATTTGACTATGCATCCAATGCCCTTAGGTGGCCCTGCATAATTAAACTCCCTAATGGGTTTGTCGGATACTGGTAACTTCATTCTTGATATGAAATCCTCTTTTTTCCTTGTTGGTCTTAAATGATAGTATGTAGGGATTCGCAAAAGTAGCCATACTTAACATATTTGTCCCATATCCTTTTTCATGATCCAAAAGTATTCAATTCCATGGTTTTATATTATCCTTCCCTACATTTGGGTCAGACCTTCGTAGGAGTGATATCCATCCAGTTCTTCGATAATCTTATTTGGAAATATCTTCTCCATATTCAAGTACCTCTTTCCATACAGAAAACTCTATACTTTGGAAAATTTGAATCTCCATAAAATTTCACTGGCTTTTAGCACTAGGAAAGTAAATTTTTGAGAGTTCTCTTTCCTGACTATGCAGCACATGCCCTTAGGTGGCCTTGCATAAGTAGTCCACATAACGGACCTGTTAGCCAAAGGATTCTATTTATTTGACTATGCACCCAATTCCCTTAGGTGGACCTGCATAATTTAACCCCCTAACGGGTTTGTTAAATAATGGTAACTTCATTATTGGGAACTAATTCTTCTAATGCCTTTTAGCTATTTTTCATATCATTACTTAGGTTCAAATATTCTTAAGTCATAGTTTACATATTTTCCCTCATACTTGAGTATGGGACTATGTTTTCAGATAAATTGTCAAGGAATTGAGTCAATTTTAATCCATTTCAGTCAAAGCTATTTCGACCTTAAACATTAGCCTTTTTATGTCTGACGTGCATGACTTTAAACTGCCCACAAAAGATAAAGGAAATATGAATAAAAGTCAAGTTCCAGCTCACTAAACATACATTTTGTATGATTTAGGTAATATTGAGCAATTAAAAGGTTCGAAGTTTGTAGGGTTATTTACATTAATCCTAGTAAAAATCAAACTATGCTTACTAGGCCCATTGTCTTAGGTAAAATTTAAATCAGGTAGTAGGAAAATACATGCACAAGTGATTGAAGATGAAATCATTATTTCCATTTGATGCACAAGAATTAGAGGGACATCCACAGACTGGAGTCTCTTCTCTTTTTCAGGAATTACAAAAGACATTCAACATAACTCTTCATTTGATTTACGGCATCCCGAGCTTCATCAGCAGCCACCTGGAATTCATTCATTCAACTGGATACCATAATAGATGTAGTGATACCAGCTCTTCTTGGAACAATTGTAAAAGAATGTTCTTGAGTGCGGTTTGAGAAAATTTTCTGCTGATCAAAAAGTGACTCTGTTTTTGTCCAAGAGACTTGGAAGATGGATACATGGATTTGAGAATGAAGCATTGGAAGTAAACAGTCATTTGGAGAGAGTACTCTTTTCAGATATTGCTCTAATGCCATGTTTGTCTTATCTCCACCAACCGGTAACGGAAAACATTTCAGCCCATGGGTTTGCCATTTTTATATCTACAAGGAAATGACATGGAGGAAAAATTTGAAATTTCACACCATTGTGGTTTCTCTTAATGCACAGAATAACCGAAATAGAGGAGTAGCAGTGCAGCTGCATCTCAGGCATATAATTCTTTGCATCTGAAACATTGAATCCTTGCAGATGACCATGACTATATAGAGACAGGTAGATGCTCTGTGGGAAATTAAGATGATATTTCTTCAAGTACTTAGCTAAATATTGGAGAGTGTTGTCGCAGATATCATAGTAATCATGGACAACAATGTTCATCATGTCATCAATCCGCTTGCTAGCAAGTCCATCAGTCATTTCGATTCTCTTGGGCCATTAAATCTACACAAGAGTTGAATAAATTAACTATTAAATGGATTGATTTTTCATAAACTTTGTGAAGAAATTTGAAAAAAAATGGCTAAGGCATTAAGGCGCTCAAGTCTAATTTTGACGCGCAAGTATGGATGTGTCATGCAAGTTTTTGGCACGCAAGTATCACCGCGCAAGTCCACATACCTATACAGCAGCGCGACAGAAAAGAAACATTGGAAAATAGAGCAACTTGCGCAGAGAAGGTGACCTGCACGGCGAGAGCTCGAAGGTTTGAAATCTTGATGCTTTGTATGGAAATGGGGCCGCATATTTATAGGCAAGGCTGCACCCTTTCACGCCGATGCCTGCACGCTCAACACTTGCGCGTTGCCCTCTACACCCTCACCACCTGCGAGCTTCTTTCCCTTTGGTTTTCTTCTTTTCCTCGGATTCACATCCTTATTCTTTCAGATCCAACTCTGAGGGGGGACTTTTTTTGACACTTATTTTCATCACAGATTCCAAAGGAATGTAAAGGGAAATGACTTAGCACAAATTGATTTAGACTTTGAAGAAAACATCAAAAATCGACAAAGGAATGAACAAGTCTTCAAATGCACAATGGTCGTGCAAGTTTCATCACTGTCATGCAAGTATACTTGCGCGCCGACTAATGGTCGTGCAAGTGACTTGCGTGCCCCAAAGGATAACCGCCTGGGGTCTTCTCCAGCCTATAAATAGACCCTGTGGGCCCCTCATTTCAGGAAGGGAATTTTTCCAGAATTCAGATTTAGAGCTCTGAACGCCCAAGTCTCTTCTTTAGGTCTTTCGAACACTTCTAAGCTAATTCTTTACCTATAATGGAAGATCTAAACAATAGGATTAAGGTCTAAGTGTTAGAATTCACTAACACTTGTGTGCCTAAGGTGTTTTACCCTTAAGGGAAATAAACATACTTGCGCGCTGCCCTACTTCCTCACCAAAACTTGCACGCCTCTCTTTTGGAAGTACCTCAGGATAATTCTAAAGTCATTGGTCAAGGATCTCCCAAGTATTACCATGATGGTTTACAAACGCGCAAGTACCCATGTGTCGCGCAGGTATACCTGTGCGACCAGGATTTGCGCGCCCACGCAGTACTTGCACGCCTGCCAGGACTTGCGCGCCTCTAACTTTTTGGGTTCCTTTCTTGCCCATTTAACCCCTATTATGTCGTTCCACCTCTCCTATTCAAGATTCAGTCTTCAAGACACTCTTCAAATTCATTTATGGCAGGATTTCCTGATTCAGCTAATTATTTTAAAGGAACTACGTGGAACATTTCTCAAAACCTAGTGATTTTCACATCTTTTTGTCACTAAAGATTGAGATTTCATTCATTCAACCTCATCCTTTAAATATGAGAGAACCCCTTAAAATGGGCCTCCTTTTCAGGAGTAAGTCTCAGTCATAATTCCCATTAATTATGGACATATTCCTTAGGAGTAATCCCCAAGTCCCCTAATCTGGGCATCCTTTTCAAGAGTAATCCCCAATCTTAAAATTCCTAAATCTGGGAATCCTCCTTAGGAGTAATCCCCAACTATAATTCTCAAATTTGGGCCTCCTTTTTAGGAATAATCCCTAGTCATAATTCTCAAAGTATGGGCATCCTCCTTAGGATTAAGCCCCAATTCCTTTAATTTTCTCTTAACCAGTCCTAATTTAATTTTGATTTGGGCTTCCTTCTCAGGAGTAAAACCCAATCATAAGTCTCCTCCTAATTTGGGTCTCCTTTTCAGGAGTAAGCCCCAAGTTAGAGTATCTAAATCCCCATAAAGTACATATACCTTTACAGACCTTGTTCCTGGATTTCTTCCCTGAAGTAGATCTTAATCTTCATCTATTTGAGCAGTCATCCATACATAAGCCCCACATCATTTATTATGATTCCATATTTCATGGCACAATTGTCTGGTTTTTACCAATACCTCTTGTTTCTCACACCGAGTATGACTCACGTGAGCTTAGAGCGTAAAAGTAATTATGACATCTTTCTTTGAGCCATCAATCATAAAAATCATATTCCTTTACTCAAACTATGTGGGTTATGATTCCTTTTCCTAAATAAAGGATGCGTAGGTAGCCCATCTGCGGGTACGATCCCAACTCTGAAATAATCAATGTCCTTCTGAATGAAAATAAACTTCAAGTGCCCCACTAAGTGGATTTAAAACCAGTATGGTCATTATAATGACCAAGAGACTTTTACGTATCAAAGGATACCATTGACTAAGAATCTCTAACAAATACAGATGATTCTCTGTCGATGAATAACCTAGAATACATATAAAAGATTCTCTAAATTTCCTACATATCAATCATTGATTGTCAGATCTAAAGCAAAACACATTTTATACTTGGTAATATAATAAGAATTCACTAATATAACTTAAATCTATAAAGAGAGTCCTGGAATAGACAATAATTCCCCTCAAAAAGGTGTGATGAGTCCAACCTCCCATCCTCTCGACCAATGAAAATTATTAAGCCTTATCATTCCACAACTAATGAGAACCTACCTTTGGAAAGTAGGTTCAAATGGATATGGAATCATTGGGTGTTTTCGGTTCTATGAACAAACCCATTAGAAACCACCTAGAATGTTTGAACCTTAAATCAATGAGGTCATCCCCAATTCTATAGGGAAATAGTTGTATACCATTTAACATACAGTTTTTATTTTGAATGTTGTTTTGACTGTGGAAATATTTATGAATCTGTATCCTCTATTCTATATGGATAATGTAAAGGAATATTGTACTTGTGTTGAATATATTTTTAATGAATGATTTGGACATGCAGTGGTGGTTGGGGCCCGCTATAACCCCTCGATGCATCGGTAGGTCTCATGAGACAAATCAGTTGGTGACAAACCCTTCGAGTTTGTTTCCAAAAATCAGACAGATTTATACCCACAAAACTAAACTATTTTAATGGTACTATGGTATCATGTGATAGATACATGAAGTCCAATTAATAATCATTCTCTTTATTCATTATCAGTTATTACTATCCATAAGGTTTTCACTATGACAAAATCTATGGATGTAGTTTCATTACCAGTTTATTAATGGCATGATTTTTTCATTTATTCACCATGCCATATTAATTATGTCAAATTGTTTACAATTAATTTATTATTGATTCATGATTCCACTATTTTTAACCCTTACAAATCATTTGAGATCACCCCTTTCATTGTTTAATTTCAACAGGTGATGGGGAGGATATCATTTATTGAGTTCATGTGGTTTTAGTTTTTAGTTTTTGTTATGTATTTTATTTTGTAACCTTTTCCAATGTAATTTAAGTTACATCTATGAATAGAGTATCTTCAAGACTCCTAAATTGATTGTTACTTAGGGATTCCATTCCTTCTAACCATGCTAATGTACTTAGTAATTCACCAACTCTGATCTAGAGGGGTTAGGGTGTTATAGTTGGTATCAAAGGAATTTTAGTAGAAAACTTGGAAACTAGATTAGAAAACATAGATTAGGGAACAAAGCCCTAAGATATTATTTGAGGATAAACATACAAGAACGTCCTAGTGTTTTGGTAAGGAAAAGATTATGTAGATATTTCAATCAATACATCCCTTTCTGGATATGAGTTGGTAGATGTGGCTCTGGAATAGATATACCTAGCAGTGAAAGCTATGACAAGGAGTTTTAGACTTGACCTGGGGTATCTTGGTACACGAAAATGGGTCTTGCAGCCCTCTTGGTTACGACACTCCTGGGGGATATTATTAAAATAATTCATATTTTCATTACAAGACATCATAAAGGATTTAAATGTAAATTATTCCTCAAAGAAACCATTTTTCTGATTATGGGATTATCCATGCGTAGAATCTCAATCTATGCTAAGTATTTTGTTAAGTTAAGATTATAAATTATGATTCATACCCTAATCTATTGTGAGACATTATTTAGAAATGGCGTCTAATAGAAGAAAGGGGATCAATATTGACAGGAAATGTAGGGATCTCCCCACTGAGAAAGTCAGCACAGTCAATGTTAGAGCAGATCAGATCATGACCATATTGGGACAACATACTCAAATTGTAATGAATAACCATTCTTCACCTGTGTTGGATTGTTTCATGTGGCAGAAGCCCCCATCTTTCAATGGGACTACTAATCCAGTGGTTTCTGAGCAGTGGATCAAGTCCCTTGAAAAGATATTCATGGCATTAAGATGTAATGAAAATGAAAAGGTAGTATCAGTAGTATATTGTCTCAAGGGAGATGCTAATAAATGGTGGTTCTTGATTCAGGATACCATAGAGGAAGAAGAAATATAAGATATTTAATGGAGAACTTTTAAGGAAATATTCTTCGAAAAATATTTCCCCTGTTAACAACGAATCGAAATGAAGAGGAAATTCCTTGGTTTAAAGCAAAGTGAAGAAGACAGTGTTACAGAGTATGAGGCTACCTTCACAAGGCTATCCAGGTATTCCTTAGGTAACATACGTGACTCATCATACAAGATTGATCATTTCTTTAAAGTTCTTAATTCAAGTCCTCAAAGGGCACTGGCTTCTCAAACATTTTCATCATATGATGAAATTGTATCAAGTTCCATCAAAACAGAGAAGGAATTTGATAGATCAAATTTGTTAAAGGGAAACCAAGATAAAAATCAGTACTCTGATAACCAAGGGGAAGGTGAAGTCCCAAATAAGAACAAGGGAATGAATAAATTCCCATTATGCGAAAACTATGGAAAGAATCATCTCTAGAAATTCTTAAAAGTCATGGGAGTCTTCTATAAGTATGGAGAAAAGGGTTATCTATCTAATGAATGCAAGAGGAAGAAACAATTTTATTATGTTAAATGCTACAAATTTAGATATATGGGACACTATGAAAATGAGTGTCCTAAGCTCCAAGGATACATGCCTCAGAAAAGGCCAAGAGAGCAAGGGAGAGCTTATGTGATTACAACCATGGAAGTTAAAATTCCTAATGATGTGGTGGTGGGTACTTTAATTGTTTTCTCAAACTTATCCAATACATTATTTGATTCTATATCATCATATTCATTTATATCTTCCTGGTTTTCCAATAAAATTAGACATGTCCAATTTGATTTAATAAAGTAGTTATCAGTCAAAACTCCTAGGGGGTGCATCATTTCAATAAAGGTATGTCAACTAGTCCCCCTTGTGACACATAAACATGCTTTAGTTGCTAACCTTATCATCATACCAATGAATTAATTTGATATAATTATTGGTATGAATTGTTTGTCAAACTATGATGATAATATGTATTACAAGAAAAAGTAAGTTACAATTTTTGAAAATGGTGTAGAATCTATTATTTTTAGAGCAGAAACCTCACCATCTGATTCTTATCTAGATCCTCCCCCAGTATCTCTACTGAATACAATACTTGGAGAGGAATATAAAAAAATATCTATGGGTGAAGAAATAAATATTAAAATTGAATATGTGCATATAGTGAAAGAATACATTGATGTATTTCTAGAGGATTTACCTGGAAATCCTTCAAAAAGGGAAGTTGAATTATCTATAGATTTAATTCTTGGTGAAATACCTATATCAAAGACTCCCTATAGAAAGTCCATTATGGTGTTAGTGGAGATAAAGAAACAACTAGAGGAATTTAGTGACAAAGGATTTATTCAACCTAGTGTTTCTCCGTGGGGATCCCCTATCCTTTTTGCCAATAAGAAATATAGATCCATGAGGCTATGAATTAATTACAGGGAAATCAATGGTATTACAATAAATAATAAGTATCATCTACCTCAGATTGATGATTTAATTGATCAACTTCATGGATCACAATACTTTTTGAATATTGAACTTCAATATGGATATCATCATCTACGTTTGAGGAAGGAAGATATTCCTAAGACAACATTTTGAACTAGGTATGGGCATTATGAGTTTATAGTGATTCCTTTTGGACTGACTAATGCACCCTCTATTTTCATGGATTTAATGAATAGAGTTATCAAGGAATATCTTGATTAATTTTTTGTGGTATTCATCGATGATATCCTAGTATACTCAAAATGCTATGAACACCATGATAATCACTTGTAGATTATTCTGAAAACTCTTAGAAGAAATGAATTATATGGGAAGTTCATCAAGTACGAATTTTAGCTTCAATAAATTTATTTTCTTGGCCATATTGTCTCTAAGGATGGAATATTAGTTGATCATATGAATATAAAGGCAATCCATGAATGGCACACACCAAAAAACATAACTGAGGTACGCAGTTTTATTGGATTAGTATGTTAGTATTGGCGTTTTGTTCAGAATTTTTCCTAACTGGCTAACCCCGCTAACCAAGCTCACACTTAAAGGGGTTAAGTTTGTATGGTCTAAATAATGTACAGAATGATTTAAATAATTGAAAAGAAGACTGTTCAATGCTCCAATTTTGAATCTTCCATCTAGAAATGAGGGATTTGTGATATACAGTGATGCATCAAAGAATAGACTAGGTTGCATCCTTATAAAAAGTGATAAAGTTATTTCTTATGCATCAAGGTAATTGAAGACTCATGAGAAAAATTATCCAATACATGATCTTGAGTTATCAACAGTAATCTTAGCTCTATAAATATGGAGACATTATCTCTACAGAGAAATATGTGAGATTTATACGGACCATAAGAGTTTGAAATACATTTTCACACAAAAAGAACTCAACATGGGGAAAAGAAGATGGCTCAAGTTACTCAAAGATAATGATTTTTCAATAAACTACCACCCAGGAAAGTAAAATAAGGTGGAAGATTCATTAAGCAGGAAAGATCACAGACTCCTGACCCAAATGAGGATCGAAATAGATAATATATTCATAGATCTACTGAATATGGATATGGTAATTTTTATGGAAGTGGAAACATCTTTCCTCTTTCAAATGATTTCTAAACCATCTTTACTAGAGAAGATAAAAATCTCTCAATCTGATGATGAGAATCTGCACAAGAAAATTAATACTATCAAGGATGGGTGATTGGAATACTTTGTATATGAAGAAGGAGTTCTGAAATTTGGGAAGAGGTTATGTGTTCGATCAGTACCTGAGCTAAAAAGGGAACTATTAGACGATGCTCATAGCTCAAATTTCTCTATACACCCAGGTACCAAAAATATGTATAAAGATATGAAGGAATATTTTTGGTGGGATAATATGAAGTGGGAAATTTCTGACTATGTGTCAATGTGTCTAGTTTTTTTACAATTGAAGGTAGAGAGACAATATCCTAGATGAGTGATGAAACCTATATCTATTCCTATGTGGAAGTGGGATAACATTACGATAGATTTTTTTCATTGGACTACCGAGAAAACCTAGAAGGAATGATGCAATATGGGTAATTGTTGATCATCTCACAAAATCAGCACATTTTCTTCCTTTAAGAGAGGATTTACCACTAGAGCGCCTAGAAAGAATTTAAATTAATGAAGTTTTAAGGCTTCATGGTTCACCCCTATATATTGTGTCTAATCGAGATCCCTAGTTTATATCAAAATTCTGGAAAATTATTCTAAAGGCTTTGAATAATGAGCTTCATATGAGTACTGCTTATCACCCCCAAACTGATGGACAGTCTGAAAGGACAATTCAAACTCTAGAAGACATGCTGAGATCATGCTCTCTTGACTTCTTAGGTATATGGGATCAATAATTTCCTTTGGTGTAATTTTCCTACAATAATAGTTTTCATTCTAGTATTCAAATGGCTTTATATGAAGCATTATATGGAAAAAGATGTTGAACAACAACTTGTTGGGATGAAGTTGGTGAGAGGAAACTTATAGGTCCGAAACTTATTGAGGAGACCACAACAAAGGTGAAGAAAATACAAACCCATATTAAAGCATCCCAAAGTAGGAAGAGGAGTTATGATAACAACCAGAGAAAGGATTTGGAATTCCAAGGGGGGGATCATGTCTTTCTAAAATTATCTCCTTTAAAGGGTGTCTTACTGACTGCTAATCATTTTTTTTATTTTAAAAATCCGGATTAAGGGTGTCTGGTGCCCAACATACAAAGCCGAAGAAAAACAAAATAGAAAAGAACACCACAAATAGATAGTTATATATCATAATAATTGTAGTCATCACCGCAATCCAAACTGGATTTCTCTTCCCCTGTGGCTGATTCCCACTCCGGGCTCCTCTAAAAACTCACACTTTGAACACGATTTCTAAGTTGTTCCAGTGGAGCCATTTATGGTGGAGACTTCTTGGTCCCACTGCACTTCTTAAATGAAAGAACCACCTGATTATTCTTTTTTTAGGTAGACCTAGTCCGCATTAGTCGCGGGAGATAGGAATAATCCTTCCTTGATCTCCTTGTTGAAGTTGCAGCCAATCGTCCCTCACCTGTATTTTCTTTCTGAATACCATTTTGAACAATCTCACTGAAAGAGCGGTCAACCGGGGCACTCAGGATCTCCTTGCCCTTCCTAGAGTTTTCCTTCCCCACCCCAGGTTGTTCAACACTGTTGCCCCCCCTTTGGTCTGGCGTTATATTCTCTCTCAAAGGAGGATGTTCCTCCTCCATAGGAAAATTCTCCACCACCGTGAGATGTGCCTCCATCCCTGAACCTCCATCCCGGGGAATTCCAGACCTCTGGTCTACACCTTCTACCAGAGAACCACTCCTATCCAAGCTGGCATTGTTCCCCATGCTTGGGACATCATGCTTCTGCCCCAGATCATCCACTGGTTGAATCTCCACAAGCTCCCTACCCTTCCCAGCCTGTTCATCTCCCAAGGATTCCACCCGCTGCTTCTCCAAGACCGTCAATTCATCCCCCTTCCCTGCATTATCTTCCACCTCCATTTCTTCATCCAACAAATCCTCAGACAGTCCATTGAACCTGTTGCTCAAGGAAATAAAAGGAGTATCCAAAGGGTCCAAACTTGTAGAAATCCTATCACCTGTCATGACAACCACCTCTTCTATATTTGATACCCTTTTAACCCCAGCCTGCTCTGAAGTCAAATCTACCATTAAACTAGAAGAAGCACCAACATTTTGTAAAGGGTGTCTTAAGGTTCGGTAAGAAAGGGAAGCTGATCCCTGGGTACATCGGACCGTTTGAAATTCTGGAAAGAATTAGAGCTATAGCTTACCATTTAGCAATGCCTCCAAGACTCTCCAAAGTTCATGATGTGTTCCATGTGTCATTGTTGGAGAAATACATGACATACCCAATGCATGTACTCACCTATGAAGAAATAGAACTAGAACCTGATTTTTCATACTGTGAAGAGCCTATCAGAATTCTTGACATAAGGAAGAAGGTATTGAGAAATCAGAAAACTTGTCTAGTAAAGGTTCTTTGTAGAAACCATAATATGGAGGAAGCAACATGGGAACCTAAGGATGTTATAAAGAAGAAACAACCCCATCTTTTTGAAGGTCTTTATAAATGAAAAATTTTGAGGATGAAATTTCTGAAGGAGGGAATAATGTAACACCCCTGACATTTTATGGTATGTTTCTCTTAAATACATTCTAGTTATAGCCTATATTTCATGAATCATTGAGCCACTATGGAACAAAACTTAAGTATTTATAGGAGATAGTTATAACCTAGCCATTAAACTTAAATTTTCTAGCTCTATGATTTGAATTTTGAAAATCTAACAGACACGGTTGTGTTCAGGATGATATATAGAGCATGATAGAATTAACTTAATTTTTGGTGAATAGTAACCTAACCTTATGAATAGCAACCTACCTTTATGAATAGTAACTTCCCCTTATGAATAGTAATATGAATTTTATGAATGGTATCCATACCCATGACTGTATAAATAAATTTTGGCACCTTAAAAATAAAGAATAATATTTTAAGTGTTTATATTTTTCAATTAAATAATGATTTTATTTAAATATTTAATTAATCATATTTAGAAAATTATTTTTGAAAAATTGAATTCATTCTTGGATTATACATGTCGAAAAATGGTTAGGGTGAATTTTTTGTATTTTTATGAAATACTTGAATTTTTGTGAATAGTAAAATACATTAATTTACCGTATAAATAAATTATAAATTAAATTAACTATTCCTAGCATCATGAGTGATGTAAGCACCCAAATATTGAACTCACATGCTCTTATTACTTTTATAAGTCAAGGAATACTCACTATTTCTTGTCTTGAGAAGAAATAATAAATTAATTATTATAATATTAAGAAAACTCTCCTCCCCTCCACTATATAAACCACCCTTCACCCCCTCTTCCTCCCACATCACTCAAGCTTCAAGCCTTGCCTAAATTCTGCTCAAATAACTCCCTAACCTCCTCCCTCATGTCCAATATCTACTGGTCTCACCAAAAGGCCAAAATCAAAGGTCATAAGGAGTTTTTTAAAGAGGAGTACTCAAGAGGTGAACCTCTCTTCCTTTTTATTTCAATTCCTTTTAAAAGTTCCATTATTTTGTTCTCTTTTCTCACCTCACCTCATCCAAATGACATGATAATTATAGTACCATAAATTTACTATATTTTATTTGTTCTAATGGAATATTTCATTATAATCTCTCTTTTTTCCATCCTTTTATACTTTAAATGCAAACACTGTCCGAGATGTGTTAATTTATCACACTCAAGGAAGACGGGTTTTCAATATGCATTACTATCTTCAAGACTGGTCATGAAACCTTATAAATTGTTTAAATAGATAATAATATATTTATTTTATTATGTTTAATATTCTATAATCCTTACACACTCATAAAATGTAATAATAATACAAAACAAGTTCATTGTGCACAAAACCGCCAAGCCAAATCCAAGGGTTTATCATTAACTCATCGAATGAGTCATCCTCATGGTATATAACCAGAATCATTATAAGATAATGTATATCTCTATAATTTAATTAATAAGATATATTAATAATTCTGGATGTTTAATCACATTTCAATGAACTTCCATTCACGAATACAGGTAAACAAATCAAGAAACCAAGTAAAAAAATGCTTCCAAAATAATTAAATTGAATCTCTTAAACCCATCAAAAAGGCCATTAATGAACTTAATAAGGTTATACCATATAAATTAAATGTTTATTAGGTTATGTAATTATTAATTAATGAATCTAAATTGTATTATTCTGGTCTTTAAGAACAATCAAGAACACCTTCGAACTTAAGGTAAGGGGTCCTCTCACTTTTGTTCAAGAATCTCCCCTATGTTGTGCCCTTTTATTTTTAATACCTAATGATGGGGTATGTTTCTGAACCTCCTCCATATTTTCCTTATGATATATAAATAATTTCATACCCATTTACCTCTAATTAATCCCTCTCAATAACACTCATTACCATGCCGAAATGTTTGTGAGGGGTTTTCTCATCTCACTTTCAAATCTGTGGGATTTCCATTGTTTGCATCTTATTTCTTATATGTGGTAAAGGTGTACTAACATTTGATATATATTATCATTATTATCTTTATATTCATGGTATTCTATGATTAATTTTGTGTTTATTAACTTTTGGTCATACAACTCAATTGATTTCAACGTGGTAACGATCTTTTTCTCAATTTTCACTTCGTTGTGACTTGCTTAGTATTGTGCACCTACTATTTATTATGTGGTGTACCTACTTCCCATTTGAGATAAATTTTCAATTGAAATTATATTCCATTTAAATTTCAATATTCTCATATCATGTATATTATTATTTTCTAAGTCGTATACCATTTTACATACGGTATTTATTTTGAATGTTTTTTTTTACTGTGGAAATATTGATGAATTTGTATCCTCTATTCTGTATGGATAATATAAAGGCATATTTATCTTGTGTTGAATCTATATATAAATTATTTTTTGGACATGCCGCAGTGGGTGGGTCCCACTATAGCCCCTCGATTCATCGGTAGATCTCATGAGATAAATCAGTTGGCGACAAACCCTTCGAGTCTGTTTCCAAAAATCAGACAGGTTTCTACCCACATAACTAAACTGTTTTAACAGTACTATATTATCATGTTCCACATACATGACATCCAATTAATAATAATTCTCTTTATTCATTATCAGTTATTACTATCTATAAGTTTTTCACTATGACAAAATCTATGGACGCAGTTTCATTCTCGGTTTATTAATGGTGTGAGTTTTTCATTTATTCACCATGCCATATTGATTATGTCAAATTGTTTATAATTCAGTTATTATTGATTCATGATTCTTATATTTGTAACCCTTACTAAGTGTTTTATCTCACCCCTTTCATTGTTTAATTTTAACAGGTGATGAATATGTGATCATTTATTGAGTTCATGTGGTTGCAGTTTTTAGTTTTTGTTATGTATTGTATTTTGTAACCTTTTCTAATGTAATTTGAGTTACATCTATGTAACTAGTTTCTTCAGGACTACTAAACTAATAATTCCTTCTGGATTTCATTCCTTATAACCATTTCAATGTACTTATTAATGCACTATCTCAGGTCTAGAGGGGTCGGGGAATTACATTATCCTTTTCACGGGGCTTACGATTCAAAGTTATCAAAGTGGTAAGAGTTTTATGTTACAATCTCATTGATTATCGAGATTATTTATGATTGATTACCTAATTTTTAAACCTTATGATCTAACTATCAATTTACTCTGGTTATTCATGATATTTTCAATTAATATTACCATTTTCCCACTCTTTTTTACTTAAAATAATTGATAAAACGTTTTTAAGAAAAATCGTCTTTATTTCTCTCTTTAGTCAAAACCCCATTTTCTTCCAAAACCTTATCTTCTAAAAAAGTTTTCAAAAATGTTCTTAGCATTCTTCAAATGATTTATTAAATTAATTTTTACCCATGTTTTACTTTTTACACAAAAAAATTAAATTAATCTTCATGTTGTTTTCCAAACAATTCCCATTTATATTTTACCAAAAATGTGAAACTAATATTTATTTTAACATGTAAGGCATGAAGAAAATTTTTCATCATTATGAAAATTGTTTTCTTTAAAGATTCTTTTATAAATTTTCAAGGGAATTTTCAAAGAAAATTATTTTTAAGATGTTTTAAAAGGTTCTTTTCTAATTGGAAAGCTTATTTTTCACTAAATTTCTTTAATGGTATTTTAATAGTGTCCCCATTCATCAATTTTAACAACCCTTGATATTACTTATGGTCTAATGGGGATATTTTTTAATGATACCACCTTTATTCTTCCTCTAGATGGATTAATATTTTTTTAAGATATTTTTATAGAACCCATTTCTTTCCCACATATTATTCATATTTCAAAGAGATTTATATGGAACCCATTTATTTTCCATGAGTTAACCATGTTTCAAATAGATTGTTATGGAAAAAATTTATTTTCCATGGGTTAATCATGTTTCAAATATATTAAAATGAAACTCATCTATTTTTTATGGGTTAATCAAGTAATAAAAATAATAATGATAGATTCTATGAGTTTTATGATGAGATTTCTATTTACTTTATTCATGTTGTGGTTATTTTAAATTTTATATGATGTGTGAGCCCAGATGGTGTTGGGTTAACCCATTATAGCTTATATGATGGGTGCACCCAGTTAGAATTGGGTGAGTATGATATAGCTTAAATGATGGGTGTTCCCAAATAGCACTCCAATGCATTGGGTAATGATTATGTTCTCCAGAGAATTATATTAGATGTCAACCATATTATTATTCCATTTGTAAGGTTTTTATAAGTGTTATATAAAGATGATGCTCCAAGATACCAATAATTTTTATCAATTCTTACTATGGGTTTAGAGTGTTTCCTTTCATCAAGATTAATATCACATAAATCATGATTATTTATTATGATGACTCTTTATTTTTTTAAATACTTATTCTATGATTCATGATTGATGATCCAGGCATTGTTGGATATGTGTTATTTTATGATTTCCTAATGAACTATGATTATATCATCATACCCATATACACTTCTTATTTTCATTAATGAAATTCACTTCTTAATGCTTATATTTTCCCTTATTGAGCATTTTATCTTAACATTATTATGTTTATTTTTACCCAAGTTATCAATAAATGATGTTAAATGAATTATGTATAGAAGTGATTTCATATGGATAATGATGATAACTTAATATGAAAAAAAATCTGGGTTAAGTGGGATAAGTTCTCATTTAATGACATGGGTATTGTTTATGTAGGAGTTTTTCCTAATTATATAAAACTCTAAACATAAAAGGTACTTGATAATTTAAGTGATCCAATTTTTCTTTTTGATTTTGTAAGGTTTTAATGGAAATAAATTGGGTCACAATTATCAATATCAAAGATAAAAATGTAATGTTTGTGATTTTTACATCAGATCCAGGAGTGTGGGTTCTAGTCTATTATAGTTGGTATCATATTAAAGTTTTCAATAAATTTTTATATTATGATTTTATTATATTAGGTTATCTTAATAGTTATTGATACCATCATAGGTCTATAATATTAAGTATGAGCATAAGTTTAAAGTCTTATACACCCATTTTGAGGTTTAAAGTGATGAGATCTTAAAGTTATTAACGAAACTTTAGGATATGTTTTAGTAGGTTGAATTATATGTAAATATTTGGTTTAATTTGAAGTATGTATTTAAATTTTTTGGAAATAAAATTTAAGGTATTAATATCCTTTATGGTTTATATATTCTTTGATATTGAGGTAATTATAGGAACACAAGTTATATCATATAGATAATTGTGGGATTGAAATGTGATTTGATTAATAGGTGATTAACTTTATTTTAAAAAAATATCACCATATTTTTGGGCTTTATATATGAAAAGTATGAGAAAACATTTTAGATTAAAATATTATTTAATGTTTAGGTTTTTTTAGAAATAATTTTGTTTGAAACTTTGGAATTACTATTGAATTTTAGAGATTAATGTATTATTTTAGAATATGATGGTTTACTCATTTCGGGAATTATATTACCATGTTCTAACTATTTTTTGTTTTGGTTAATGTCAAATGATATTTAGAATATATTGTTATCCCTTTTATTGTTATATGTTCCTTTAAAAGATGATTTTTAGTGCTTCAGTCATGAAAAAATTATCTTGAATACTCATTATTAGGATAAAAGGATGATATTATGGTGGAAATTGGTTAAAGGATGAAATTATACTTTACCTGTAAGTATATTTCACTATGTTTTCAGTCTATATGGTGAAATATTTCCTTCAATTTAGGAAAAAGATCTTGAAAAAAACATTATCATGTTACATTCATATGTGATGAATCAAATGGTATTTTAAATCATCATAGATTTATGGTTTTAAGACCCTTAAATTTACATTGATCATTCGATTGTTTTTTATCAATGACCTCAATAACTCTCCATAATTATTTACACTTTTCTACCATGTCCAAATCTTCACTTCCCACGTATCTTATCCTATTTCGAAACCTAGTATGTGTTATTCCAGATGAACCTCGTACTTCCCTTTAACTTTTATCAAGAAGATTTTCTATTAACCCTTTTTATGATTATATTTTACAACAAAATTATTTTCAAATTTCCATAATTTGATTACTGAGATAAAGTTTAAATTGTGAGTAAGAAATTTATTGAAGGGGGGATGTAACGCCCTATGATTTTAAAAGAATAAAATTGTGTTTGATTAAATAAATTAAAGGAAAATCTGAAATTAGAAGATAATTTATCTCCATAATACTTTATAATATATTTATTTTAAAATATATTTAATCTCTTAGATAGTTTGAGGTGTATGAAACCCCAAAATTTTTGTGTTCGATAGCATACTCAACACGCAACACCGAGCTTAAAGAACCCACAATATATATAACCATTATAACTTAGCCATTAAATTAGAGGGTATGAATAGTATTAACTAATTAATTAATTATATATATATATATATTTCATACTAAATATAAACTATTGATAATTTTTTAGTAATAATCAATCAATTTTTAGTAAAGTAATTTTATTCTTCAAAAATATGTTTTCTTCAAAAATGATTTTAATAGATTTTCATGAAAAAAACATTATAATTAATTTTAGGAAGATTTATAAAACTTATTTTATAAAATTAACTTATTTTTTAAAATCAAAATATTAAAATTTATTTCGGGTGAAATTTTTGGACTTTTCAGAAAATATTGATTTTCATTAAATAGTGAAAAACTACCGATTTTTATAAAAATGTCATTTCATTTCAATAAATCAAGTGATTTAAAGTCATGTTATGTTTTTAATTTGATTTAAAGTAAAATAAGTATTATTTTTTATATTTAATCCACCTAATTACATTTAAATCATCATTATATTGTATTTTAGTATAAATTTATTTTTGGGTTTAAAAAGTGTTTTTTCAAAAAACTATTTAGTGCATAATGTTTCTCCTTTTCAATTAATTAAAATTATCCATAATGAGGAATGTTTTATATTAAATTTATATATTATATATCATTAAATTTTAATTTAGATCCATTTAATTATTATTATTGGATAGAGAGTTAATATAAAATAATCATGTGCTTGAAAAAAATACAATTCTCGAAAACCCGCTTTTTCATCACATCTACAAGTATTGATTTAAATTTAATTTTTTCATATTTAGAAAATTTATTTTGAAAAAAAAACTTCATTTTTTAAATCATCATTCCAAAATTATATTAGGTTTAATTTTTAATAATTTTATGCAATGATTAATTTTTTATGGATAGTCAAAAATACTGAATTTTAATTGAAAACTGTAATTTTTTTAGATTATTTGTAAATTTAAATTATATTTTAAATTGGTTGTATAGTAACATTAGTTAAATTTTATATATATATATATACTAATACATGTTATGTCATTTTAATTAATTTATTATTGAAATTACATATAAAACCTTTGTAAACATTTGAACATCTTCTCTTTAAAAACTCGTTTTCTTATCGTGTCTGCAGGATTAATTTTAAATTAAAATTTTACACCTATATAAATTGAATTTATAAAATTGAATCATATATTTGGAATAAGAATAATTTATATTATATAATAATCTCAACTTAATTTTTTACAAAATTTAACAGTGAAAACTATAAAAATTAATTACCACGACTAAGGTTAAAATGGGTTTACCCAGGGTTAAACTAAAATGAAAAGGGTTACAATGAACTGAAAATTGGTATGAAATATTTTTTATGGAAATATTTCTACCTTATATATTATATAATCAATAATTTTTTATTATTTTATACTTGTGACATGCAAAAAATGTGGGTAGAATTCATTCTTTTCAAAAATTACAAGTGTGCTGCTCACCTCACTTATAAGAGACCGCCTCATCTCCTCCTCTATTAACACATTAAAAATCCATTGTTTTATCCAATAAATAACCAAATAACTTATATAATTCCACCAGAACATCCTAAAAACCTTATTGTGGGAATAAATCCAACCAATGAATGTATTTGGTGCAAACTAAAAGAAGTTACCTAAAGAAGAGGTAATGTTCTTTAATGAGCATTTTTATTTTACTTCTTCCTCCAAATCCATCAATTATTCTTAAACCATTATTATATAATAAAATTATTATATTTTATATACTTATATTTTATTATGTTAATTTAATAACCTAAATCCTTCTCATATTCAATCAAATGGGTTACGAAATCATCATTTGTGTGTACGGTAGACTATCGTCTCACGAACCGATGTCATTCGTTTTTTTCATTACCACCTCTCATGATTGCGTATAATGATGGATATAGATTATATATATATTATATTTATAAAATAATTATACTTATGTATCCATTATATCATATATACACCTTTTTAATTTCCATTCCATAGGGGATACGATTATGTCTCTCATGTGTTCGGCGAACAACTGCCTCACGAAGCGATGTGATTTTTTTTCACTAACACTTTACATGGAAGGTAATAAGAATAAATATAATAAATATATGTGATATATATGAAATAATTATGGTATTAATGACATATTTATCATTCTAAAAATATAATATATCATTTTTCTACATTTTCATGCATTGAATGATGATAATGTTGTTCATGTATGTGTGGACTACTACCTTAATGAAATGATGTGACACTATCTTTTATCACCACACCACATTGATGATGTATATAAGTATATTTAAAAATAATAATATGTTATTTATGATATTATGGTCATTATTTAAAGATAATATATTACTTACATCCTTTTCATAATAATCATTGAAAAATGGAAATGTTACTCATACGTACGGACGGTCTACTGTCTCCATGATCGTAACATACTTCATTTTTCAAAACCATATTTTATCTTTGGTATTAAAAAGTATAATTTATGTATTAATATGATAATTATTTAATTATTATTATTCTGGATATTATATAACTATATTATATGCACAATAACTGTAACCTTTATAACAAATCATGAATGACAAAACAAGGCAATTAACACCCTAAAAATGAAAATAATGAAATATTATTAATGAACGGGTGATAAGATGTCATAAAAGGATAATATATGATATTATAAATACTAATATAGTTATTTAATAAGTTAATAACATGTTTAAACCCACTATACATTATTTTAAATCATGTTCAACCAAAAGGAAGTGTTAGGTGAGGGATTTCTTAAATCGATTTCCATTCATTGGGTTAAACTTCTACTCGACTAATTATGTCATGCTATGATTATGTCTGTAATTAAATTTGATTAATTTATTTTTATTTACACTTTTTTTACTTGTATTTACATTTGACAAACTTAATTAATTCATTTATTAATCCCCACTTCAATGATATGATCTCTGTAATGGAGTTTTATCTCAATTTTACTTCTTTGATAATTATGTCATGTTATGTTCATATATTCTTTTATGAGATGTATATACAAAACCTTTGACATGTAATATCAATAATTTATTTATTATCATGATATTTTAATTTTAATTTAATTTTTTCCTTTCATGGGGCTTATGATTCAAATTTACCAAATTGGTAAGAGTTTTATATTACAATCTCATTGATTATCAGGATTGTTTATGACTAAGAATCCAATGTTGAAATATTATGATCTAACCATCGATTATTCTCATGTTTTTTATTATCCTATAGTTATTAATTATATTTTCAAGTATAATTACCATTTTTACACTCTTTTCTACTTTAAATAATTGAGAAAAAATTTAAGAAAAAATCATTTGTATTTCTCTCTTCGGACGGAAACCCTTTTTCTTCCAAAATCATGTTCTCTAAAAATATTTTAAATTTTTTATAATTATTAAAATGATTTATTAAATAACTTTTTTCCCATTTATTACTTATTACAAAAAAATTGAATGTAATCTTCAAGTCATTTTCCAAACAATGCATGTTTGGATTTTACTGAAAATGTGAAAGGAATCGTTATTTTAACATTTACAGCATGAACGTACTTTTTAACATAATATTTTATTTGAAGATTCCTTTATAATATTTTAAGTTTATTTTCAAATAAAAGTATTTTAAAAATGTTTTAAAAAGTTATTTTTAAAATGGAAAGGTTATTTTCCTTCAAATATGTTTAATTGTATTTTAATGGTATCCCCAATCATCAACATCAACAACCCCAATTATTAATTATGATCTAATGGGAATATTTTTAAATTTTTGCATCCTAATTATTTCTATAGATGAATTATGATTGGTTTAAATATATTTTTATAGAACATGTTTCTTTCCCATAGGTTAATCATATTTCAAAGAAATTGTTATGGAGACCATTTATTTTACATAGGTTAACCATATTTCAAAGAGATTATTATGGAACCCATTTCTTTTACATGGGTTAATCATGTTTAAAAGAGATTAACATGAAACCCATTTCTTTTCCATGGGTTAATCAAGTTATAAGAGGAATAATGATTGTTCTTATGAGTTTTATGATGAAAGTTATATATACTTTATTGATTTTTTGGTTATTGGACATTATATACAATGGGTGTACCACGATAGTGTCGGGAGAACCCATTATAAATTATTATATGGTTGCACCTAGATAGAACTGGGTGAGATAAATATAGATTAAATGATGGGTGCACCCAGATAGCACTCCAATACATTTTATAATTATTATGTTCTCCAGAGAATTATATTGAAAGACGAACATATGGTTTTTCCATTTATAAGGGTTATGTAAGTGTTCTATGAAGATGATTTTCCAAGATACCAACACATTTTATCTATGATTTCTATGGGTTTATAGTGTTTCCTTTGATTAAGATTAATATCACATGGATTATGATTATTTATTCTGATAACTCTTTCTTTTTTTAAGGCCTTATGCCATGTTTTATTATTGTTAATTCTATAATTGATGGGTATGTATTATTTTATGATTATCTCATGCACTGTGATTATGTTTTTGTAAACTTATGAACTTATTATGTTTATTTATGAAATACACTTGTTAATTCTTATAATTACTCTTACTGGTCATTTGATCTCACCCTTATTATGTTTTCTTTTCCCTGGTTATCAATAAATAATATTGAACGGATTATGACTAGAAGGGATTTCATATGGATGATGATGATGACTTAATGTGAAATAATAAAATCTGGGTTAAGTAGAAGAAATTATCATTTTACAACATGGATATTTTTTATGTATAAGTTTTTTCTAATTCTATAAAACTCTAAACCTAAAAGTTCCTTGAGAATTTAAGTAAACCAATTTTTCCTTTTGATGTTGTAAGGTTTGGATGGAAAATTAATTGGGTCACAATTATTGGTATTAAATACAAAAATTTAATGTTTATGATTTCAGTACTAGATCTGAGAGTGTAGGTTATGGGCTATTATAGATATTCTTGGGATAATTCACATTTTCTTTATAAATCATTATGAAGGATTTGAATAAATTATGACCATGGATAACCTAGGTTAAACCTAATATATTACAAATATAAAGGAAGGTTTCATGATTTAAACATACTATGAATGATTTTTCATGATTATATAATTTACCACTATGGTTATTGTTGCTCACACTATGATTTTTGGTCTTAGTCTATGACAACACGAACTTTTATAAATAAAATTTCACTTATGATTTAATTAAATGTATTATTATGTGTTATGGTTGTAGAAAACACATATACTTATTTGGTTTTATTATATCCTATCATATTTAAAAGACTGATAATCATTATAACCATTGATAATATATCCATTGAACAATGATCATATGATTAGTATAAATATAGGGTTTTGACGCATAAAAGGGAAGGGATAGCCTAAAACATTAGGATCATACCCTATAAATCCCATTTATCTAATCTTCTGAGGGAGATAACATCAATGGTATTTTCCCTTTACTAATCCCAATTCGATATCTAACAACTAAAGTGTGATCGAAACTGTTTATGGGAGAATTTCAAGATCATCGAGATCACAGCCCAAACCATGTACGTCAAACCACCCCATGAAAATCTAATTGTCATGCATATTACCCTTAGGTAATTTTATAGTGTGATAAAGGGTTATGTATCAAGATCTAAATAATATTTATATTTATATTTTATATAATAATGAATATATTTTCTTTCTTATTACTTTATAAACAATTCTTATTTTGAAATAATAAAACACAAATTATATTTTTTGGTAATACTCACTTTTAATTAAGATATTTATTTTGATGAATTAATGGATTTTTTAAATAAATAATATTTTAATTAAATATTTTTATTAAATATTTTTTATTAAATATAAAAGATCATATAATTTTTATGAATTCAAATGTAATTTTTATAAGGGTTTGAAAACTGTTATTGTTAAAAAACCAGTATTTCTTAATAAATGTCTATTCAATTTTAAAAGTGAAAATTCATATATTTAGAAAATTATTTCAATAATATAAATATTATTTTTGGAATCAATGTGTAAAAATTATCCAACGGTTAATTTTTCATGTTTTTCTGAGATTGTCAAATTTATGAGTAAAAATTAAATACGATATAAATATAGGGTGTGTATTATGACATCATAATGTTCCAAAAGTGATTTAATAAATTATATAAAAGTTATACATGAAAAAATATATATTTTCCCTTTAAATTAATGTGTTTTAATTTTATTTGATTAATTTTATAAATCCCTTATGAATACTCCAAAACCTGAATTATATTTTAATGTTTTAAAATCATTTAATTAATAGTATGAGTCACTTCCCCATAACTAAGGGAAAAATTTTAATAATTTAGGCCCTTTTCATTATAAAATAATGAAAATCACACCTATTTGGTATAAATAATGTGTAAAAACCATGTTAAGATTTTTGGTTTTGATTACTTTATTATATAGAATCCAAAACCTATGTTTGGGAAATAATAAAGAACTCTCCTCTATTTTCCTATATAAACCCAAAAAATATCCCATTCATCTTCACTCAAAAACCATGGAATGTGTAGTTAATATTACCTCTTATATCTATATTTCTCCCAAGGTTCTCCCAATTTCTCAATAAGCTCCTCCCAAGCTTTTGGAATCACCCTCTCAAGGTAAGGTATCCTCTCCTTCTCCTATTTATTCAAGAATCTTCATTATCTTATGCCTTTTTTATCCAATTCATAATGTTGTGATATGTTCTTCCATATCCCCTTACTTACATTATGATTTATAAATTATTAGAGACCCCATTCACTCTCATTAAGCCCTCCCATGAATATTTATATACCCACGTTAAGATTTCGAAATTTCAGTGTGATTTTCTATACCAAACAATTGTGTAGTGAATGCCTATACACATTTTCTATCAAGTGTGTTAACCTTTATGAAATTATACTTATTTTATTTGGGACTTACATTTATTTAATCCATGATAATTTATTTTTGGATTAAATGTTATGAGATATGTTCTTATGTATATGATTTATGTGGCACACTTATGCATGTACAAGATATGATTATAATGGGTGCGCCCAGATGGTGCTCCAATGCATTAGATAATGTTTTAGTCTCATGATATGCCTTTTAGAGTGTGTGTGAGGTTATCCTAATAACATTATGTTATGTTTTATTGGTTATTAACCTTGATTTATTCTTCTGATTTCATGTTTAAAGGTGATTCCACATTCCTATGTTGCCTTTATGTTATCAAGTTATATCATGCCTCATTATTCATGTTTATCATTATCACCCCTTTTATGTCCCAATTATATTCCTATTTTCTAAAATTTAATTACTTATTCATTTTATTCTTTTCTTATTCTATTAATGGGCTTTATTTCTGAAAATTTTCATATCTATGTCCCCAGGTTATCCCATATAGTTTTAAGAAAGGTGGAATAATATGTTCATGTTAAGGAAGTTTTCAATAATTATGATGTATCACCTATTTTAAGTTGTTATTTAATGTAACTAATTACAAAATACTCAAGAAATATTGATCTTATAGTTTTTATTATGTGTACTCTTATGTAATAAATCTTTTATTAATGTGTAATAAAGACAAGGGTTGACATAGTTGGTATCAAAGGAATGTTTAGTTTTTTTTTTGGATTAGGATTAATAAACTCTATAGAAAGCCTTATGGATTAGACTAAACATAAGAATACATCCCTAAATTTTGGTAAAGTATATAGTAAGTGGTTTCCAAGAAAATAAATCCATGTCTGGATATTACAAGTGGATGTGGATCAGGAACATATGTACCTAGGGGAAACACCTAAAACACAACATTGATATATGCTCGATTGGGTCCTAGTGCATAAAAACGGGCCTTTATGCACATCTGTTTTGACACTCCCAGGGGATATGATTTTGTAAATTCACAAGCTTTTTAAGAACCATTATTAAGGGAACAAAAATTCCCATAAGTGTCTATGTTAGAAAATAGTTCATAGATAACATAGATTGAAGCCTAAAAATTCATATGTTAAGGAAATACATGCCATTTATAATTTATACTTTTAATTTTATTGGATTCCCATTTATTCATTTAATAGTTTAAAAATAATCATTCCTAATTTTTCCTTTATTCTAGAAAATGGTCAGAAATAAGAGGGAATGAGTAAACAACTAATGTGAAGGGAAATGTGATGAATTCCCAAACAATATGGCCCAACCAAGAGAGTAGGAATCATGAACATTGTGATGATACTATCTCAGTTGAATCATATTCTAAATATAATCCTGAATTAGGAGGAATGTCCAAATCTCCCTAAGAAAGAACAATCTACAATTGAGAACATTATACAACAAAGGAATTCTACTTTCAATCGGTCATCTGATCTCTTAATCATGGAACAATGGATCAACTCCATTGAGATTATCTTCTCTATACTTTAATGTTTATAGAAAGAGAAGCTTATAATGTTTTTTATCATATAAAGGGAGAAGTTGATCATTGGTATACATTGATCAAGAATACGAAGCATGAGGAAGATATCAAAGTGATCGGGTGGAAGGAGTTTTGGAAAATGTTTTTCAAAATATATTTTCCTCACATTCTACAACTTAAAATGTAAAGTTAATTCCTTGAACTCAAGAAAAAATACGATGTATCCATTGGTTTATATGAGTAAATATTCAAAATGATTTCATGATACACCTTCGGCTTTGTCGTTACCCCTGAATGAAAAGTTGAATGCTTCTTTGGTGGGCTAAAAATGAGCCTACAAAAAGCTCAAGTGATTTGAGACTTTGACAGCTATGGAAAAAAAAATTGATGTTCCCTCAAATTCAAAATAGAGATCAGATATTATTAAGGGTATCATGGGGATAAGAATCATAAATTGGAGTTTAATTCTATAAGTGTGATGAGAAATATAACAGTGGTAAGAAATTTCAACATCCCACTTGTCAAAAGTGTAGAAAGAAGAACCCCATAAATTTTTTAAATTGGATGATAAAATGATTTAGGTATGGAAAGGAAGGGAACCTAGCTCGAAATTAATGATAGGAGAAACCCACCAATGTAATGGAAGATAGGAATTATCCAACCTACCCTTAGCCTATTTTCCAATGTTTTAACTACAAAGAAAAAATGAAACTATGCAAACTAATACCCTAATCCGAGGGTTGTTAGAGATAATAAATTCCAAAAATCTTCAAAGAAGAAAAAGAAATCATATTCCATCATATCCAGTGAGGTGTATCTCGATAATATAGTGGTGATAGGTATTCTATTTATTCATTAAAGAATAGAGAACATACTTCATTGTTATATTTCTATGCATTCCTTCATATCACACAAGTTTAGTAAAACTATTAAAAGACCACCATAAAGCATAGAAGTAGATATTTCAATGAAAACAAAAAATGGGGAAATTATTTCATCACAAGTATATATCTCCTACCCTATCAAAATTTGTGGGATGAACTTCCCAGTGAACCTTGTGATACTCCCTTTAATGGAATTTTATGAAATTATAAGTATGGATTGTCTTTCTATTTATAGATCCAACATAAATTCCCCTAATAATGAAATTAATCCCTGTATCATGAATCATTCTACAATTCTGTACAAATGAAAGGAAGAGGATGAATCTTATTTAGCACCATCATCTCAAGCATGGATATTATTTCCCTGTGAGAAAGTGTATCTAGCTCAAATTAATGAGTCTTAGGAAAATATCATCCTTTAATGCATTCCCTATAACAACCCTGCTATTTATTACACACTAAAACATGATTTATTACATAAAATTAACTTGATAACACAAAGAAGATAGATATTTCTAGTGTATTTGTGGCTTAGAATCATTACATAACAACTTAAAACATGAAATACAACATCTTTATTGAAAACTTCCTTTACATGACCACTACATTCCCTCATACTTATCATTGCATGGGATAACCTGAGGACATGCATAATAAAAGGGTGAGCTATAAAGCCCATTAAGGGAGTAAACAAGGAGTAAAATGAAGATTAAAATACATGTTAGGTAATAGGCATATCAATGGAGCACAAGAGAAACATGAACATAAAGGCATGATAAAGCATGATAATCATAACATGGAAATGTGGCAACAACACTTAACATAGAATTAGCATGATCCAAGGCTCATTGCACATGGATCATGAGAAAACACTCATTGCACATGAATTAGCATGAGTCAAAACCCATTTCACATGATTTATCATGATACTATACTTTACCCAATTCATTGGAGTGCTATTAGGGTGCACCCTTCTTAAACATTTCATTTCATGCATAAGTGTGCCATGTGGATCATAAAACATGGAATCAATCATCAACATTTATTCCATGATAAAGGGATGTGAAATACATACATGAATATTTATAATCAATAAGTAAATGTGCATAAATGTGAATACCCTTGATAGAGAAATGGGCATGGTATTCACTACACAATGACATTAACTTAGAAAATCGGTGCAATTTCGGCAGCGTAACGGCGTGATGTAAGAATTCATAAAAATGGTTGATGAGAGAGAAAGTGGTTTATAATCATATTTACATGAAGTGGACAGTAATGGTGTCATATATATACATTTCCCAACATATTTAATGGAATTTAGATACATAATACAAAATAATTGTTGAATGTAAATGAGGAGAGAGAAATTCCTTACAGAATCTTGGCATAGTAACAGGTGTACATGGAAGGAATTAATGAGAGAGAAAGGGGTATCCCATCATTAAAACATAAATAATAAAGTATGTTGGAGGTGAGAAACCATACCCCAATATTTAAAATTGAAAATAAAATGGCATAACAATATTAAGAATCTTGGATAAAATGAGAATGGAAGGAATCACTTACGTGGAAGTGTGATCCCAAAGGCTTGGGAAAGGCTTGAGAGAGGCTTCTTGTGAGCTAGGGGCACATTGGGAGGATTATAGAGAGTGTAGGGAAGAGTTTGGACGAACTACAAGGTATTTTAGTGAAGAGTAAGTGGGAGCTTGAGTGGGTTTATATAGAAAAGGAGAGGGAATTCTTTATTATTTATGTTTGGGTCACCACACATTAAACTAATCAATACCACAAACCAGCCCGTGGTTTTTGCCCATGGTTTTTTTCGAAGTGAAGTGGAAAAAATATTTTATGATTAAAATGGCCGAAATTATTAAAATAATAGGGTTTCTTGTGTGGAGGTGAGTCACACTCACAAGAAAAATCATTTAAAAATTGAAAATGTTTTACAACTCTTGGAGGGTCCACTAAAGTTTTGTAAAATAAATAAAACTAAACTAAAATCACATTATTTTAGTGGTAAAGCATATATTGTCCGAACATATATTTTATATTATTTTATTACATCACTATTGGGTCATTATGATGTCATAAAACACATTATATATTTAAACGGTATTTATTTTTTACCCAAAAATTCGACTGTCTCAGAATATTATGAAAAATTTACCGTGGGATAATTTCGACATCCTGATTCCAAAAATAATATTCATTTTATCTAAATAATTTTCTAAATATGTGAATTTTTACTTTTAAAATAAAAACTGACATTTATTGAAAATTCATGGGTTTTGACAAAAACGGTTTTCAAATCTTAACAAGAATTACAATTGCATTCATAAAATTATACTATCATTTATATTTAATAAAAATTAATTTAATAATAATAATACTTTATTAAAATATTATTTAATTAAAAAATCCTTTAATTCATCAAAATATATTTCTAAGTTGAATATTAACTGAAAATACTATTTGATCTTTAAAAACTATTTAGAAAGTAACAGTAATAAAATGTATGTATATTCACTATTATATACAATAATAATGCACATAATCATAGTACTAAGGTCTTGTTACATAAACCCTTATAACACCCATGTAAGACCAAAGGGTAAGGTGTGCGATGGTGACAGACTCTTGGGGTGGCTCAGATAACATTGTTCGGGTGGTAATCTCTATCAACTTCCACTTCTCTTGTAGGCAGTTTCGTTTGAGCTTAACATGTTGTAGCTCAACTTGGGATTGGTCAAGATCGAAGCCCAATGACGCCATATCCTTTCCAAGATCTGACAAATGGGATTCATATGGGGAAATTCTACTGGATGAGGTCATCGCTTCCTTTGTCTAAGTAAATTGGATTTGTTAAATCCCTGTATTTATACTAATCATGTGATCACTTTTCAATGGCTATATTAGAAACGGTCAAAATTATTAATGGTATTTTAAAATATAGAAATGTAAAACAAAATAAGTGCATATGTTATATAACCATTTTATGTAATAATACATTTAATTAGATCAAGAGGAATTTTCATTAATGAAAGTTTGGGTCATTATAATATTCCCCCCTTAAGAAATTTATCCCTCAAAATTTCCTTTTCCCACAATAAAAAAGATGAGGGTAACTATGCTTCATCACTTCCTCTGATTCCCACATCGCTTATTCAAACTTTTGGTTTTTCCATTAAACCTTCACGAGGGGCATTGTCTTATTTTGTAAGACTTTTTCCCTATGATCTAAGATCTTCAATGGTAGAATCTCATAAGAAAGATCATCCTATAATTTTACTATCTCTAAGGAGAGTACATGTGAAGGTTCTGGCCTGTAATTCCTTAAGAGGGATACATGAAAGACATCATGTACTTTGGCCATGATAGGTGGGAGTGCTAGTCGATAGGCCACAACCCCGACATGATCAAGAATCACAAAGGGGAAGATGTACTTAGGACTTAACTTCCCTTTCTTTCCAAACCTCATAACCTTCTTCTGTAGAGATATGTGTTGTAATACCATGTCTCCAACTTTAAACTCAAGGTCTCATCAACGGTTATCTGCATAACTCTTATGTCGACTCTAGGATGCATTTATATACTGTTGAATGGTTTTCACCTTCTCCACCATTTCTTTGACCATTTCTAGTCCTAGCAGCTTACGCTCACCAGCTTCATCCCAAAATGTCGGTGTTCTACACCTCTTCCCATATAGGGCTTCATAAGGTTCCATTTGGATACTCGAGTGGAAACTGTTATTATAATAGAATTCAACCAGAGGAAGATGTTGATCCCATCCTCCTTTAAAGTCCATTGAACATGATCTTAACATATCTTCTAGTGTCTGAATAGTTTTATGATTGGCCATAATTTTGAGGATGATAGGCCATACTGAAGATCAGTTCAGTATCTAGAGCATGTTGAAGACTCTTCCAAAACTTATAGGTGAATCTTTAATCTCGATCGGATACAATAGATAGTGGTACTCCATGTAGCCTTACCACTTCCATGATATATATCTGTGTCAATTGATCCAATGAGAAATCCTCCCGAATTGAAATGAAGTGTGTAGAATTTGTAAGATGATCCACAACAACCCAAATTTCATTTTTTCCTTTGGATGTCTTCATAAGTCTAGTGACAAAGTTCATGGTGATGTTATCCCATTTACATGTTGGTATGGGCAATGGTTGCATTATCCCCTTAGACTTATGCCTCTTTGCCTTCACATATAGACACACCAGGCACTTTGATGTATACTCAGCGATCTCCTTCTTCATATTATCCCACCAATAATTCTCTTAGATATCTCAATACATCTTTTTGTTTCTTGGGTAAATAGAGAAATTTGAATTATGTGCATCATCCAAAATTTTCTTCTTCAGCTCCGGACTTGATGGAACACATAGTCTTTTCCCAAATATCACAATTCCTTCTTTATTAACCTTGAACTCTAAGGATTTACCTTTTATGATAGCTTTCACTTTCTTCTGAATTCCCACATCATAATTTTGAGCATCCTTTAACCTTTCTAAAAGATATGGTTGAGCAATCATTTGTGAAAGGATTTATGATGTTCCCTTATTTATGATTCCCATGTCCATGTTCATCAAATCTAAGAAGATTGGATCCTTTTTAGTTCTCATCAATGATAGAATCACCGGGTCCTTTCTACTTAGAGCATCTTCCACCTTGTTCGCTTTCCCAAGGTGGTAATGGATTGAGCAGTCATATTCTTTAATCAACTCTAACCATCTTCGTTTGCGCACGTTCAACTCTTTCAGTGTGAATATAAACTTGAGGCTTTTTTGGTCTATATATATTTCACACTTCTCCCCAAAGAGATAATGCTGCCAAATTTTTAAGGTGTAGATCACTACAACCAACTCCAGATCATGTGTTGGATAATTCTGCTCATGAACTTTCAATTTCCTTGAAGCATAGGAAATGACTTTGTCATTTTGCATCAACACACAGCCCAGGCCCTTCTTCAAAGCATCACTGAATACCACAAAAATTTCTCTACTTATGGGTAAAGTAAGCACGGGTGCAGTGATAAGCCTCCTTTTTAACTCCTTGAAGCTTTCTTCGCATTCATCACTCCAAGAAAACTTTACTCTCTTCCTATTTAGCTTGGTAAGAGAGTTAGACAATCATGAGAAATTTCTCACAAATCTTCGATAACATCCAGCTAACCCCAAAAAGCTATGGATATCGGTTACCGATGTTGGCCTCATTCATCCCTCTATTGTATCTGTCTTGGAGGTATCCACAGATATCCTATTTCTCGTGATTATATGGCCCTAGAATGAGACCTCCTTCAACCAAAACTCACACTTGTTGTACTTTTCATAGATCTTCTCCTTCTATAAGGTCTCTAGTATAGTTCTTAGATGCTCCTCATGATCCTCCTTGTTTTTGGAGTATATTAGAATATCATCTATAAATACTACCACAAATTTGTCGAGGTAATCTCTAAAGACTCCATTCATCAAGTCCATGAAGATTGATGGATCATTAGTGAGTCCTAAAGGCATTATTATGAATTCATAATGCCCGTATCTTGTATGAAATGCAGTCTTGGAGATATCTTCCTTCTTCAACCTTACTTGATAATATCCCGACCACAAATCCACCTTGAAGAAGTATTGTTCCCCATGCAGCTGATCAAACAATTCATAAATTCGTGGGAGAGGGTACTTGTTCTTTATCGTGATTTTTTTAAGCTCGCGATAATCGATTCAAAGGCACATTGACCCATCTTTCTTCTTGATGAAGAGGACCGGTGCACCCCATGGTAAAGCACTTGGGCATATAAATACTTTATCCAGATTCTCCTATAGTTGTTTCTTCATCTCCTCAAGCTCCACAACATCTATTTTATACAGAGTATTAGATAATGTAAATTCCCCAGGTATAAGGTCAATTGATAATTCAACATCTCTTATAGGAGAAAGACCAGGAAATTCCTTGGGAAACACTTCAATGAATTCCCTCACAATAGGCATGTCTTCAAGGATGGTTTCTTCCTCAAACTCAATCATCTGTTCCAAATACGCATGCTCATAGGGCAGTAATATCCATGCTTGAGATGATGGAGATAAAGAAGATTAATCTTCCTCCTTGCACTTGTATAGAATAGGGGGTCGATTCTCCACATGGAGAGTGATTTCCTTATTATGGAAATTTATGTTGGCTATATATAGGGAAATCCAATCCATGCCAATAATTTCATAAAATTCCACCAGAGGGAGTATGATGAGGTTTTCTGGGAAGTTCAATCCATCGATTATGATGGGGGAGGAGTTATATTCATGGGATGCAATGATTTCCCCATTTTTCATACTCATTGACATCTTTAATTACATGATTTATGGTGGTGTTGGGATTATTCTACTAAACATTTGGGATATAAAAGAATGCGTAGAACCTGAATCAAAAAGTATGTTTTCTATTCTTGAATTAATAACTAGTGTACCTATCACCACTTCGTTTTCGGGGTTCACTTTGGTAGTAGTGATGGAAAAAGCTTTCCCTTGCTGCCTTGGAGGTTGTTGGTTGCCTCTGAAAACCCTTGGCCTAGGGAATTGATTTTCAAGGTGCACTGGTTATTTGTAGTTGAAGCAATGAACAACGTATTGAGAGTCGAATAGATATTTCCTCTCCTCTATCACATCTGTGGGTTTTTCTTGCCAACAGTTAATATCCAGGTTCCCTTCTCTTCCACACCTAAAGCATTTCCTCATCCCCTTCAGGAAATTTTCAGGGTGCTTCTTTCCACACCTTTGGAAAGCGGGGTACTGGATTTTCTTAGCACCCTTGGATTTATCCATCAAACCGCCCGAATTGAAGTCCACCTTACACTTATTATACCCATGATACCCCTGAGGTTCTTCAATCTCCATTTCAACCTTGAGGGAACATTGGAAAATATTCACATAGCTATCTTAGTTGCAGATCGTCAGGGCATTCTCCAGGCTAGGTTTCATCCCACCAAATAAGTGGTCAACCTTGCATTCGGGGGTAACAACAAAGCTGGAGGCATATCATGCAATCCTTGTGAAGTTTTCCTCATACGATTCGATGGATTTGTCGTCTTTTTTCTTGAGATCAAGAAAGTCCCTTTTTATCTTAAGCTGGAGGGTTCATGGAAAATATTTATCAAAAAATATATTCTGTAAATCCTTCCATTTCGACGCATCAATCTCCTCCTCAGGCATCATATTTTTTATCAATTTCTATCATTGATGAACTTCACCCTCCATATGATAAGCAGCCAGGAGAACCTTCTCTTGTTCGGAACATTGAAGGATGGATAAGATCTTTTCAATGGATTTGATCCATTGTTCGATGATTGAGGGATCGGATTATCCATTAAAAGTAGAAGACCTTTGTCTCATGAATCTTTCGATAGTGAATTGTTATTTCTTAGGGGGGTTGAACATTCCTCTTGACCCATGTTTCTATTCAAATCTTGAGTTAACTGAGAGAGTATCTTGACAAAGTTCGTGATTCCTGCTCCCATCGGATTGGAAATCTCATTAGCACAGTCATCACATTGATCTTCACATTGGTTGTTAGCTTGAGTCCTCCTATTACTGGCCATTGGCTGGAATAAAAGGGAAAGGTAGGGGTAACACATAAAGGGTAATCCAAGTACAAAACAAATGACTTATAAATATCTTTTATTTCCTTAACTTATGAATCTATAGGCTTTAATCTATGTTATCCAACATATATTATTAGGGGATTTTTTTAAATTCTCTTAATAATGGTTCATACTAAGCTTATGAATTTACCAATGCATATCCCCTAGGAGTGTCATAACCAAGAGTGCAGCAAGGCCCGTTTTCATGTACTAGGATACCCTGGGTCAAGCCCAAAACTCCTTGTTGGGGTTTTTACCCCTAGGTACATTTGTGCTAGAGCCGCCTCTACCTACTCATATCTAGACAAGGATGTATTTTCTTAATAAACCACTTACTCAATACCCACCAAAACATAGAGATTATTTTATTATACATAGTCTTTTCTCTAAGGCTTCACTAGGGTTTTCAAATCCTAATCCAAAAAATAACTAAACCTATCCTCTGATACCAACTATAATAACTCTGCTCTTTATTACACACTAAAACATGATTTATTACATAAAATTCACTTGATACCACATAGAATTTCATTATTTATAGTGTCTTTGGGGCTTAGGATCATTACATAACAACTTAAAAAATGAAATATAGTGTCTTTATTGAAAACTTCCTTTACATTACCACTACATTCCCTCATAATTAGCATTGCATGGGATAACCTGAGGACATGCATAAGAAAAGGGTGAGCTATAAAGCCCAGTAAGGGAGTAAACAATGAATAACATGAATATTACAATACATGTTAGGAAATATTCATATCAATGGAGAACAAGAGAAACATGAACATAAAGGCATGATAAAGCATGATAATCATAACATGGAAATGGGGCAACAACACTTAACATTGAATTAGCATGAGCCAAGGCGCATTGCACATGGAGCATGAGTAAACCCTCATTGCACATGAATTCGCATGATTCAACACCCATTGGACATGACGTATCATGATACTATACTTTACCCAATGAATTAGAGTGTTATTAGGGCACACCCTTCTTAAACATTTCATTTCATGCATAAGTGTGCCACATGGATCATACAATATAAAATTAATCATTACTATTTATTCTATAATAAAGGTATGTGGAATATATACATGAATAATTATAATCAATAGTTAAATGTGCATAAATTTGAATACCCTTGATAGAGATATGGGCATGGTATTCACTACACAATGACATTAGCTTGGAAAATCGGTGCAATTTCGGCAGCGTAACAGTGTGGCGTAAGAATTCATAAATATGGTTGATGAGAGATAAAGGGTTGTCTCATAATATGTACATTAAATGGATATTAAGGGTGTCATATAGATACATGTCTCAACATATGTAACTGAATTTAGATTCATAATACAAAAGAATTGCTGAATGTAAATGAGGAGAGAGAAAATCCTTACAGAATTTTTGGCATAGTAGCAGGTGTACATGGAAGGCATTAATGAGAGACAAAGGGGTATACTATCATTCAAAAATAAATAGGGAATTATGGGGTAGGTGATAAACCATACCCTAACATTTATAATTGAAAATAAAATGGAACAAAAATATTAAGAAACTTGGATAAAATGAAAATGGAAGGAATCCCTTACTTGGAAGTGTGATCCCAAAGGCTTGGGAGAGGCTTATTTAGAGCTTGTGGAACCTTGGGAGGATTATAGAGAGAGTATGAAAGAGGTTTGAAGAACTCAAAAGGCTTTGAGTGTAGTGGAAGTGGGATCTTGGGTGGGTTTATATAGGAAAGGAGAGGGAATTTTTTATTATTTAGGTTTGGGTCACCACGCATTAAACTAATAAATACCAAATACCAACCCATGGTTTTTGCCCATGGTTTTTTCCAAATGGGATTGGAAAAAAATATTTTATAAGTCCAATGTCCTAAATTCTTAAAATAATAGGGTTGCTAATGTGGAGGTGAGTCACACTCTCAAGGAAATTCATTTAAAAAGTGAAAATGTTTTACAACTCTTGGAGGGTCCACTAAAGTTTTGTAAAATAAATAAAACAAACCTAAAATCACATTATTTTAATGTTAAAACATATATTGGCCAAAAAATTTATTTATAGTATTTTATTAAATCGCTATTGGGTCATTATGATGTCATAAAACATATTATATATTTAAACGGTATTTATTTTTTACCCAAAAATTCGACTGTCTCAGAAAATTATGAAAAATTCACCATTGGATAATTTTGATGTCTTGATTCCTAAAATAATATTCATTTTATCTAAATAATTTTCTGAATATGTGAATTTTTAATTTTGAAATAAAAATTGACATTTATCAAAAATTCATGGGTTTTGACAAAAACGGCTTTCAAACCTTAACAAAAATTACAATTACATTCATAAAATTATATGATCATTTATATTTAATAAAAATTAATTTAATAATAATAATATTTTATTAAGATATTATTTAATTAAAAAATCCTTTAATTCATCAAAATATATTTCTTAGTTGAATATTAACTAAAAATACTATTTGGACTTTAAAAACTATTTACAAAGTAACAATAATAAAATGAATGTACATTCACTATTATATACAAAAATAATGCACATAATCATAGTGCTAAGGTATTTTCACATAACCCCTTATAATACCCGCATAAGACCAGAGGGTAAGGTGTGCGATGGTGACAGACTCTTGGGGTGGCTCGGATGACATTGCTCGGGTGGTAATCTCTATCAACTTCAACTTCTCTCGTAGGTGGTTCCATTCGAGCTTAAAATGTTGAAGATTGGATTGGGATTGGTCAAGAGAAAAGCCCAATGATGTCACCTCCTTTAAAAGCTCTGAAAAATGGGCTTCATATAGGTAAAGTCTATTGGATGAGGTTATCACTTCCTTTTTCTGAGTAAATTGGATTTGTTAAAGCCCTATATTTATATTAATCATGTGATCATTGTTCAACGACTATATTAGAAATGGTCACAATTCTTAATGGTATTTTAAAATCTAGAAACATAAAACAAAATAAATTCATATATTATATAACCATTTTACATAATAAGACATTTAATTAGATCAAGAGGAATTTTCATTAATGAATGTTTGGGTCATTACATTCCCATTGTGAGTGAATATTCTTATGTGTTTCTTAGAGAATTTTCCAATCTTCCTCCTAGACAAAAGGTTGAATTTTCAATCAAGATTATACCTAGGTAATTTCCATTATCCAATACTCTGTATATAATGGATTTTGTAGAACTTGATGATATGAAGAAACAACTACAAGAGAATTTGGATAAAGGGTTCAAACACCCAAGTGTTTTACTTTGGGGTGAACTAGTCTTATTTGTTAAGAAAAAGGATGGGTCAATGCACCTTTTCATTGATTATCTTAAGCTAAAAAATATCATGATAAAGAAAAAGTATCCTTCTCCATGGATTTATGACTTTTTTGAACATCTATATGGAGATAAATACTTCTCTAGGTTGGATCTTCTGTCAGGGTATTATCAAGTAAGGGTGAGGAAGGAGGATATCCCCAAGACTGTTTTTCGTACAAGGTACGAGCACTATGAGTTCATAGTAATTCTATTAGGACTCACTAATTCTTTATAAATATTCATGGAATTAGTGAATTAAGTATTTAGATATTACCTCAACAAATTTTTGGTAGTCTTTATATATGATATTATAATATACTTCAAAATCAAGTAGGTACATGAGGAGCATATGAGATCTATGTTAAATATGTTATAAAAGGAGAAGCTTTATGAAAAGTACATAAAATGTGAGTTCTAGTTGAAGGAAGTGTTATTATTGGGTCATGTTATCACAAACAATGGGATATATATGGATCCTTAAAATACAAAATAAATTGAAGGATGTATTAGTCCAACATCTATGATAGAAATCTATAGTTTCCCTGGATTAACTAGGTATTATTGTCAATTTGTGAGAAATTTCTCATGATTTTCAAACCCTCTAACCAATATAAATCAAAATTCATTCACATTTTTGTGGAATAATGAATGTTAATAGAGATTTCAGGAGTTGAAAAATATTTTTTCAATGCACCTTTACTTACACTACCCACAAGTGGGGAACTTTTTATAGTATACAACAATGCTTCGAATAAGGACTTGGATTGTTTGTTAATTAAGAATGATAAAGTGATAGCCTATGCCTCAAGGAAATTTAAATTTCATGAATAGAACTAACCAACACATGATTTTGAGTTGGATATAGTGATCTTAGTGTTGAGAATCTAGAAGCATTATATCTTTAGGGATAAGTGTGAAATATATATGGATCATTATAGCCTCAAGTATATATTCACACTGAAAGAGTTGAATATGCATCAGTGAAGATGGTTAGAGCTAATTAGGGACTATGAATTCTTAATACACTACCATCCTGGGAAATAAAATAAATTTAAAGATGCTATAAATACAATGGATCCAAAAAAATTATCATTGATGATAATTGAGAAGGATTTAATATTATTATACTTGAAAAGGATGGATATGAGAATCATAAAGGAAAGAACATAATCAATCCTTTCACAAATGATTACCCAACCGTCCCTTATGGATAATATAAAGGATTCTTAAAGAGATGATATGGAAATTAAAAAAAATGTGGAGGCTATAAGAAAAGGTAAATCCTTATTATTGAAAATTAATTAAGAAAGATTTGTAATATTTGGTTCAAGACTATGTATACCATCAAATATTGAGTTAAATAAGGAGTTGTTGTATGATTCACATAGCTTTACCTTCATCATACATCTAGGGATCAAAAATATGTATTGAGATCTTAGAGAGAATTATTGTTGGGAAAATATGAAGAAGAAGATAATAAAATATACATCAAGGTGTCTTGTTTATCAGAAAGTAAAGGATGAAAGGAAAAAATACAAGGTGGTTATGAAACCATTACCCATACCTAAATAGAAATGGGAAAAAATAACCATGGAATTTTTCATTTTTATTACCAAGAATTTGAGAGGAAGTAATTTTATATGGGTTATGGTGGATTTTCTTATAAAGTCTTCTTATTTCATTGCAATCTGAGAGGAATTCTCACTTAATAAACTTTCAAGGATATACATTAAAGATGTGGTGAGGTTTCATGGAACACCACTATCAATTGTATCTGATTAAGATCCAAGATTTACCTCTAAGTTCTGGAAGAGTCTCCATCATTATCTAAATACTGAGTTGAACTTCTACATGGATTATCACACTCAAACTGATAGCCAATCTGAGTTGACTATACAGACACTAAGGGACATATTGAGAGCATGCTCAATTGACTTCAAAGGAGGATGTGATCAATATTTTCCTCTGGTTGAGTTCTCATAAAATAATAGTTTCCACTCAAGTATCCAAATGGATCCCTATGAATTCCTTCTAGGGAAGAGGTGCAGAACACCTACATGTTGGGATGAAGTTGGGGAACACAAACTTCTAGGTCCTGAAATGGTCGAGGAAATAGTGAAAAAGGTTAAGACCATTCAGCGGCACATCATGGCTGCTCTGAGTCAATAAAAGAGATATTCTAACAATAGCTGAAGAGACCTATAGTTTGAGGTTTGAGATAATGTATTCCTCTTTATATCTCCATGTAATAAATTCATGATATTTTTGAATAAGGGGAAGCTTATTCCAAGATACAACGATAATTTTGAGATTATTGATCGCATCAGAGAAATGGATCGTCGACTAGAAATCCCACCTAACCAAACTCAAGTACACAATGTGTTCTATGTATCCCTCTTGAGGAAGTACATATTGGATCCCTCACATGTTTTTAATCCATAGGTGGTACCTTTAGATAATGATCTCTCATATGAGAAGCATATGGTGAATATATTATATCATAGAGATAAATTTCTACTTAATAAGACAATGCACCTCATCAAAGTTCTATAGAGAAACCACAAGTTTAGAGAATAAATGTGGTAATTGGAGGAGGTGATAAAATATAATTATCCTCATATATTTTAGTGTGTGAATTGAAAATTTTTAGCATGAAATTTCAAAAGGGGGAAATATTTTATCTACTTGAACTTTTAAAAATAAAATTTCCCTTGTGATATAATTAAATGTCATATTATGTGTTATGGTTATAGAAAACACATGAAATTATTTTGTTTTATTATATCCTATAGGATTTAAAATACCATTAGTCATCATAACCACTGATAATATAGCTATTTAAAAGTGATTGTATGATTAGTATAAATATAGGGTTTTGACAAATCAAATTGAAATAAAAAAAGGAAGTGATGGTCTCTACCAATAGGATCATACCCTATGAAACCCATTTATTAGATATTTTTAGGGAGATATCATCATTAGGATTTTCCCTTGACCAATACCAAGTTGATGTCCAACAAATTAATCATGATAAAAACTTTTTATGAGATAATTTCAATCTCATCAAGATCAGGGCCCAAACCATATACATCGAACCACCCCATGAAAATCGCACCATCGTGCACCTTACCCTTATTACTGATGTAATAAAGGGCTATGTATCAGGACCCTAATAATATGAATATATATATTTTATATAATAATGAATATATTTTCTATATATTTTTACTTTATAAATGATTTTTATTATGATACAATAAAACATAAATTGTATTTTTTGGGTAACATTTAATTTCAACTATGAAATTTATTTTGATGAACTAATGGATTTTTGAAATAAATAATATTTTAATAAAATATTATTATTAAATAATTTTTATTAAATATAAATTATCATATAATTTTTATGAAGTCAAATGTAATTTTTATAAGGTTTTGAAAACTGTTATTGTCAAAAAACCAGCATTTCTCAATAAATGTAAATTCTATTTTAAAATTGAAAATTCATAAATTTAGAAAATAGTTTTGATAAATAAATATTATTTTTGGAATTATCATTTTGAAATTATCCAATGGTTAATTTTTCATAATTTTATCAGACAGTTGAATTCTTGGGTAAAAATTAAATATGATATAAATATATGATGTGTATCATGACATCATAATGACCCAAAAGTGATGTAATAAATGATATAAATGGTATAAAAGAACAAATATATATTTACCTTTTAAATTTATTTGATTTAGGTTATTTTATTGATTTTATAAATATTTTATGAATCCTCTAAAACCTATATTATATTTTAATATTTTAAAATCATTTATTTGATATCATGAATCACTTCCACATCACAAAGTTTAATATTTTAATAATTTAGGAACTTATCATTATAAAATAATTAAATCAAATTATCTTAAGAATAAACCATGGTAATGTTTTTTGTTTTTATTAATTTATTATATAGAGTCCAAAATTGAAGTTTAGGAAATAATAAAGAACTCCCCTCTATTTTCCAACATAAACCCACACAATATTCCATTATTATTCACTAAAAAACCTTTTATAAATTATTTAATATTACCTACACACTCTAAATTCCTCCCAAGTTTCCCCCAATATCTCAATAATCTCCTCCCAAAATTTTGGAATCACCCTCTCAAGGTAAGGGATCCTCTCTTTCTCCTCATTATTCAAGAATCTTCATTATCTTATCACTTTTTTCTCCAATTAGTATTGTTGTTATATGTTATTACATATACCCACTTACTTTCATTATGATTTTGAAATGATGATAGAACCATTTCAATCTCATTAATTCCTACGATGAACATTTATGTGTCCTTGTTATGCTGTCGAAATTTCACTACAATTTTCCATGCCAAACAATTGTGTAGTGAATACCCATACCAATTTCTTATCAAGGGTATTCACATTTATGAACTTATACTTATTTTATTGGGGAATTACATTTATTTAATCCACATTAATTTATAATTGTATTAAATTTGATTAAATATGTTTTTATGTATATAATCTATGTGGAACACTTATGCATGTATATTATGTGATTATGATGGGTGCGCCCAGATAGCACTCCAATGCATTGGGTAATATTTTAGACCCATGATATGCCATGTATGTTGTGAGGGATGTTATACAAATCACATTATGTTATGTTTTCTTAGTGTTTAACCTTAAATTATTCTTATGATTTCATGTTTAATGTTGTTTCCACATTCCCATGTTGCCTTTATTTTATCATGTTATATCATGCCTCATTATTCATGTTTATGTTTCTCACCCATTTTATTTCCCATTGATATGACTATTTTATAACATGTAATTCCTTCTTCATGTTTTTTTTGAAAGGTTGGGGTGAAGTCTCATTTATTATTTAAAGCAAAGCAAAGACCTCTTTTAACTGGGTAGAGGGAGACCCATTACATAGTCCAAAGGCCCAGTAGGCATATAGCCCATTACATGGCCCGTAGGCCCAAATTTTTGGCCCAAGGCCCATTCTGTGAATAGTACTGCTACAGTACTCTGTCTGCTATAGTACTACACAGTATCTGCCACCGCTGCAGTACCCTACCGCCACTACAGTGACCCGCCACCGCTACAAGTCCGTTGTTGCTACAGTATCATCACTGCTACGGTACGCTACAGTACTGCTACAGTAACCTACACTCAATGGGTTTTGAACCCCCATTTTTTATTTAGGATTATGGGGTGCTTACAACTAAGACAAACCTCAACTACATGTTATGTTTTTCCCTTACTCAGCTTTATAGCTCACCCATTTCTTATGTATACCTTTAGGTTATCCCATATAGTTTTAAGAATAATGGAATCTTATGATCATGTTAAATAAGTTTTAAATAATGATGATGTATCCCCTATTTTAAGTTGTTATGTAATGTACTTAATTCCCCAAGACACTAGACTTATCAATATTCTAGGTTGTATTATGTATACTATTATGTAATAAATTTTGAATTAATGTGTAATAAATACAAGGTTTGTCATATATTCAATGAATGGACCCAGCAAGAATCACGATAACACTAAATTTAATAGGAAATACAATGAATATAATTATGAGAAACCAAATTAAATAGTAGCTGGGATGAAAAATATTGCATCTATGATCACAAAAATATCACAATATATGTACAATAATATTAAATATATTGATCTTAGAAACATCCAAATGAAGTAATAAATCAATATTGAGTCTTTTATGTGGTAATGTCTACCTTACTTCAATGGTTCCTTGGATCTACTAATTGTTGAGAAATGGATCAGTACCACTAAAAAGATATTTTCCATTCTCCAGTGTCAGAAACATGAAAAATTTGTCCTTTAAGTATATCATTTTGAAGTTGAATCATATCAATAGTTTAATATTTTCAAGAATATGTTGCAAGAGGTATAAATTGACTCCATGACATAGGAAGAGTTTAAGAAGGTATTTTTATTAAGTATTTTCCCTGAAATATTCACACAAATATGGAAAGAGAATTCCTAGAAATAAAGTAGAAATATAAATAATATATTAGTAGTAATGAGGTAAATTTCATTTGAGTTATAAGGTATGCTTTTGGTTTTATCATTGTTCATTAAAGAAAATTTGACTGATTATTTAGTGTCTTGAGACCAAGTCTCTAAAAGTAATTGGCAACAATTTACTTTGGAAGCTATGAAGGAGTCATTAAATTTGATCTCAAGATAGAAATGGAAATTGGTGACTCTTAGTGTTCTCATGGTTTTGGTGAAAAAAATAGAAATATGGAATTTTGAGGAAATTCTAATAATAAAACCCATAGAGAAAATAAAATTAATCTTCCTTCAAGTTAGAATTTTGGAAGGAAGTACGTGGTAAATTTATCTATAGGGTATGATAAATTTTTTTAAGTATGTAAAATAAGGAAATCAAGAAAAATAATGTCTAAATTATGTGAATAGGTTAGTAAATAAAAGAAATTATGAGAAATTTCAACCAAAATGTCAACCCACACTCCAATGCTATAATTGAAAGGAGTGTGAAAAATACACCAATTAATACATGAACCTAAGGGTTAATGAAGAAAATAATTATCATAAGCCTCTTTATCTAAGAGATAAATTGAAATATGATACCTATATATATCATTCTTTTTTGTATTTTTTATCAGATTGGGATGGTTTCTTATCTCTTTGAAATTCCACCAAAACTTTCTCAAGTTCACAATGTGTTCCATGTATCTCTCTTGAGAAAGTACATACTTAATCCTTCACAATTACTAAACTAAGAGTTTTTACTAATGTATAATAATCTCACTTATGAGTAAAAATAAATAAATATTATGGATTGAATAAATAAAGTTTTTTGAAATAAGATCACTCACCTAGTCAAATTTTTGTGGTGAAACCATAAATTTGAGGAAATTATGTGTAAACCTGAAGATATGAAGAGGTATAAGTATCCTTAGTTGTTTTTATCAAAGTGACATAATTTTAAGGGTGAAATTGTTATAAGGTTCTAGAATGTAACACCCCAAAATTTTATGATCTAGTTCTCTTTAAATAAATTTAATTTTTTCGATATCTTGATTTACATGCAACATCAAGTTTAAACAAATTATGACATGCTATTAAAATATTATTATTTAATTTGAGAGTTATTTCCTAGTAATTGAATTGGTAGGTATGAATAGGACTAACTAAATTATGGAAAAAAATTACATTTGTATAAAATTAATTAATTGGATATCAATTGGTTAGAAATAAAAATAAAAGCTTTTAAAGGTAAATAGAGATGTTTTTCTGAAAAAAAAATATGTACATGATGTGTTTTTAAATTAATAAATTAGATTAATCACTATTTTTGAATGATTTTAAAGAAATTTAAATATTATAAATTCAATAAAATATTTCAACATTCATACAATATTTTTACTATACATGAAATAAGAATAAATCATTTTTTATGCTCAAAATGAATTTTTCTAAAAATGTTTTTAATTGTGTTTTGCGCACTTATTTTAAATTTAATTTCTAACATTTATTGAATTTTAATATTATAAAATTGATTCTATATTTATAATCATAATAATTAATATAATTTAATAGGTTTAACTTAATTTTTTGTCATAATGAATAGTAAAAACAGTAAAAACAATTACCCAAAATTAAGGTTTAAAAGATTTTATCAGGGGTTAAGCTAAGAGATAGGATTTATAATATCACAAAACACTTAATTTGATTTGATTTTTTGATGGTATTTCAATATTATCCTTATTTTATTAAAATATTTGGAATTTTTTAGCCAATTTACTTGAGTAAGATATTAATAAATTTTAATCTTTTGAAAAATTTCAAGCATGTCCTCTCCCTCTCTTATAAAAAAACACCGCCTCTCACATATTCATCTTGTTGGGTTTGGTGTGAAAAATGTTTTATTTGAAAATTTTTGGAAAGTTTACGAAGGAAATTTTATTAAAGTAAAACTTGAGGACCTGGATGGATATCTTGTAACAGAACCATGTCCGAGTTGTGGCTGGTAGAAGATCCTTCACCAAACAGAGATGAAAGGATAGAGTCCAACACAAGTGGTCAAATAGAGATTATAAAAATAAATACAACACATATCATTAAAGGAGTCTAGTATATATCATCAAATAGAGTTTTCCATATGGATTCCATTATTGATCACTATATAGAGTCCAACAGATAGGGTCCAACTGATAGGGTCCAGCAGACGGAGTCTAGTATATGGATTCTAGTGGACCGAGTCTAGTGGACAGGTTCATTGGATCAAATCTATCATATAGAGTCTATTGGAAGGTGTTACAATAAGAATTGTAGTGAAGGAGAATTTTTCCTATTCACCAAGAGGGACCCTGTGTCAGGATCAGCAGAATGAGAAGGGTGGTGTCTGAGTGGCTGAAAGGGGAATATTTCAGATGAACTTAAATGTAGACTTAATTATCTAAAGGAATTAAGTGAGTATTATATATAGATATATATATGATATCTGAATGAATTTTGATATGTTAGTGATATTGTTTAAAAGTCACTCTGAAGTGGAAGCAATGAGGGTGAAACCTGGAAGCATTCTTCCTAGATGTGTGAGAGGAAATATTGGTTGAATACTTAGTAAGAATTGGAAGTTGGTGTGCACTTATCACCAAGACTTAGATGTTGACATGGTCTCAGCTACTGGTGATCAATTGTGATACAAGTAAAATGACCAATTTGGACCCTCTATAATAAGTCCATTAGACCATCTATGTAGTGTAATTTCAATACTTGTGAAAAACCAGTGCTGATGAGGCCTGAGCAAGGAAAATGTGGCTTTTTATGAAGGGGGTACTTGAGAAAAATTAATTCATTTTTAATATATACCATGAACATACAGAAAATGGTCAGGTGGAAGAACCAACGGATTATGAAATTGGAGGAGCTCATTTTTATGATCTATAAAAGGTATGTTATTTATCCTTATAACCATATATTGTTACAATGAATTGAATAAATTTCATCATGCTCTCAGGAATGTAGGATATAAGTTTGAACTATTTTATCCTTATTTTATTTTTTGGATTGTGATTGCATATTAATTTTTTTCATGGATTGTTTTTTTTGTTTGAAAAGTAAAATCATAGGAGGATTGGAATGTGGTGTTGTATCATTATCTATTGGAGGACTCGGTATGGTGGTTGGGATGCTTAGTATAACATGATCCTAATATTTAATTCTTATGGGATCTTGAAATAACTAATGTTCTAGAAGTATTTTCTTAATTGGTTCTTCTAGTGGAGTTCTTCTATTGGTTATTATGTAAAAGGTGCATTAGATGGTTCTATCGTATGGAGGCACATCTGATGATGATAATAGATGGAGGTTGGTCTGGTGGTTTGGATTGTTCAAATCCCCAAAAAAGTGACATAATAGGTACATTTCTAATGATTTATGTGATGGTTCTCATTTCAATGATCTTTCTAATGAGTAGTGTTATTTTTTGAGTTTATAGAATGTGTCCATCTGAGATATTACAGTGGTACCAGTGGTTTTTCTTTGATATCAAAATCCTTTTTGGCCATATGATTCATGTGGTGTGTTCTGTTCATTATTGTAACATTTAGAACCCAGGGATACTACTAGAGGTTCCATAAGTATTTCCTAATATCTCTTATGTTGTTCCAATTTTGGTGGAATTTCTGTTATTAGGTGGAGAACATTGTATGAGTGAGTCACTATCTGGATGTTTCAATGGTGGAGGATGCATACTTTGAATAATGGTTTTGATGATACTCCCAAAGAGTCTTCAGGTTTCATTTGATGGAGAATTAGTCATAAATAATTGAATTTTGTGATAGAAATTACACAAGGATGGACAGTTTTTTAGTTCATAGACATAGGAATTTTGACCATTGATTGGACAGTCCATTCTCTATAGGGATCACTCTGTGGGTTCCAACAAACTATAGTTGGTGGATGTGGCTGAGTTGTTACTAGTGTTTTTTCCAACCCATGAAAAGTTATAAGTAGTGAACCTAGGGAGCATTAATCAGTGTTCATTGAGTGGGAGTAGGTTACTTATTTTTAAAAAGCTCTCATATGTGATGGTTTTGTTCAAACTTATATGATAAAAATGATTGGCATGGGTGTAGTTTCATTGGGTAGACATCATCTTAAGTAGGATGATTTTTGGAAGGGAATATTTTTTCATGTCTAGGGGTATTTATTGTTATATAAAGTATGGAAAAGGTTCAAAGTTATGGAATGAGTACTGGAATTCCAAGTATTAGATGACTTTTCTGATGGAATATGAGGTATGGTTGTCATGAATAAACTATAGTGAGGGAAAAGTAAGGATGAAAATTCTACATTATGTGAATTATTAATGGAAATTTGTGATATAGAGTGAAAATATTAGTTTCTATGATATAATTTCATGTTCTATTGGGTTCTCTTATAAAAATAAATTGTACTTTATAATTAACATTTTATAATGGAAAATAACCATAATGAAAATAGACTAGAATTTATTCTAATAATGAGAGTGTGGAATTCATGGAAGCTCTAAAGTTGGATGAATTTTGTTTCTATCATCATAAAATTCATAAGAATTACTTTAGTCCATATTAAAGTTAGAGAAGGAAACCCCTAAGTTATGGGTTCATGTTTCTTTGAAATGTTTTAATGATTTGTGAAAATGATATTTTAGAGGATTATTAGATTGTATGGAATGATATCTTGAATGATATATTATCTCAAGAGTCATAACTAAGCTAAAGATATGGGAGAAAATAATCGTGGAATTCTTGGTTGCACTAAATGGAAGTTTTTAGTGGGGGTTTTCATGCCATGGCATCTGAAGTTTCTATATAAATAAGTTCTAGAAAGAGGTCAGTCTAATGATATCACTAACATCTATTTTACCAGAATGAGTTATCAGGTAGTGTAGAAACTTGGTAACATAGTCTTCAAGAACAATAGAATTTAATTGAACAAGTCCATAGATAGGGTTCATGGTGTATTTTTGTTGATAGGAATTCAAAAAAGTTACAATTTTGATAACTCATTTTCTATTTTCTTTTAAGAATCTTCATAGAGGAATTCAGATGAGTTTCTTGGTTTCAAAGAAATGACATATCATAGTTTTGGAAGAGTTGAGGTGAAATTTATTCAGTGGGATCTTGGATGATTTGAAGGATCATGGGGTGCAGAACCATACGGGCACTGCACTGAAATGAAAGGTGGATGGAAGCTGGGATGGTAGGACTTTGGTGTGAGCATGAGAATTTTCTTAGAGTGGGAGACTATTGATCTCAGCATGGGAAAATAATTCTCATATGGGATATTTTTGGGTTTGGTATGAAAAATATTTTCTTGATAATGCGTTGAAAAAATTTAGAAGGATAGTTTATGATAGTAACACTTGATGGATAGGATGTAGATCTTACACCAGCTCCATGTTCAGGTATGTGGATGAAAAAAGATCCTTCACCAGATAGATCTGAATGGAAAATATGCAGTAAAGTTTATTTAATATAGATCATTGTATGAATTACATCACAGATCCTTGGACAGATTCCACTAGATAGATCCCTACACAGATCATTGGATGGAGTTCATCAGAAGAAGTGTAGAACAGATCAATATATAGAGTCTAGTGAATGGGGATAAACTGATAGGGTCTAGTAGATGGAGTCCATTGGGTGGTGTCAAGAAAACAGGTTTCATCAGATATATTTTTTTGGATGGATTCTATTGGACAGTGTTCCAACAAGTGTTTTAGTGTAATAGAATTGTTCCTATGTTCAGTAGGAGGGACCCTATCTTGAGATCAAGGGATTGAGTATAGTGTTGTATGAGTGATCTGAAGGAGCGTATTTTGGATGAACTCATATGATATGTCCATTCTCTAGTGGAACACAGTGAGGATAATGGATGGATTTGTGATTGATATATGAATTAAGTTTCAGGGGTTGGTGATGTTGTTTAGAATTCACTGTAAAGAGGAATAACCGAGGTTGAAACCTAGAACCATTCTTCCCAGATGCATGAAATGAAGTTTTGGTTGGAGACTTGGCATGAATAAAAATGTGACATGTATTTTTCACCGAGATTCAGTGGTTTGGGTGATTGAATCTACTAGAAATCAACCATGTCTTGTATCAATGAAAGGACAGCCAAAAAATTTAAACAGTAATTCTTACTAGATGACTAGTTGAAGACCTCTATAAGAATTCCATTGGACCACCTATGTAATTTAATGCCAATGGACGTGAATAACTAGTGTTGATGAGTCATGACCAAGGAAAATGTGTCCCTCCTTGAATGGGGATACCTAGTTTCACTTTAGTCATTTTCTAAATAGACCATGTCTAGACAAATTGTGATCAGATGGAGAGTGATCATATGGAAGAACCAATGGGTGAAGACGTTGGAGGAGCTTATTTTAGTAATTTTTTAGGGTATATTATTTATCCTTATAACTATATTTTGTTTCAATGAATTAAATAGGTGTTTTTGTTCTCCCATGTATATAGAATGAGAGTATAATCCATGTTGTCCCTATTATATTTTATGTTATGTAGCAGGTATTGTATGTAACGACCTGATCATTTATGAATAAAATTACCTTTCTTTTGATTTAATTAAATGTCTTATGAATATATAAAATTCATAAACTCATTTTGTTTTATTATATCCAATTGGATTTAATTGACCATTAAGTATCATTATCATTGATAATGTATCTGTTGAAAATTGATCATGTGACTAGTATAAATATAACATTTTAACAAGTCCTTTTGGCACAGAAAAATGAATTTATGGCCTCAAATAGTAGGATAATACCCTATAAATCCCATTTATTAATGATTCTAAGGGAGATAGCATTTTTTTTATTTTCCCTAGACCAGGACCAAGCTGAGATCCAACAACTTAAGCATGAGCAAACTGTTTATGGGAGAAGTTCAAGCTCATCGAGATCATGGCTCAAACCATGTTCACCGAACGACCCCAGGAAAGCCCCATCATCGCACACCTTAATCTCAGGTAATAAATAGATATTTAACAAAACCTTATCATTATGAATATGTTCCTTATTTTTGTATAAAATAATGAATATACTTTCATTCTATTATTTTTACTTTTTAAATGATTTGTAAATCATAAATAGTATTTTTGGTTAATATTCAAATCCCATTAAGAAATATATTTTGATGAATTAATGGGTTTTTTAATTAAATAATATTTTAATAAAATATTATTATTATTTTAATTTTATTACATATAAATGATCGCATAATTTTTAGGAATTCAAAAGTAACTTTTATAAAGGTTTGAAAACTGTTTGTGTCAAAACCCATCAATTTTTAATAAATGTCGGTTTTTATTTTAAAAGTTAAAATTCACATATTTAGAGAATTATTTAGATAAAATGAATATTATTTTTGGAATCAGGATGTCAAAATTATCCAATGGTGAATTTTTCATAATTTTCTGAGATAGTTGAATTTTTCGGTAAAAATTAAATACCGTATAAATATATAATGTGTTTTATGACTTCATAATGATCCAATAGTGATATAATAAAATAATATAAAATATATCTTACTCCAAATATATTTTTTTAATTTAAAATAATGTAATTTTATGTTTATTTTATTTATTTTATAAATCTTTAGTGAATCCTCCAAGACATATAAAATATTTTATGATTTTAAAATCATTTCCTTGAAAGTGTGACTCACCTCCACATAATAAAGGGAAATATTTTAATATCTTCAGACCTTATCCTTATAAAATAATTTATACCTCTCCCCTTTTCTAGAAACCATGGGCAAAAACCATGTGATGGTTTGTGGTTTTTAATATTTTATTGTGTAGTGTCCAAAACCAAAATAATAAAGAAATCCCCATCCTTTCCTATATAAACCCACCCATGCTCCAATTTATCTCCAATAGATATCTTTTAAGCTTTACCAAAATCTTACCCCTACTCCCTATAGTCCTACCAAGGTGCCCTCAATCTCCGAAGAAGCCTCTCCCAAGCCTTTGGGATCACACATCCAAGTAAGGGATCCTCACCTTTCTCTCTTCCTTTCAATTCAAGAACCTTGTTTAAAATAGTCTTTTTAATTTAAATTGGATATTTTTTCATCCTTTTATAATAAATTCCCTAATTTACATTTTATGTTATTTTAGTTAGGGATCATTTATTCCCCCTCATTTGGACCCTTTCTTAAGTCATTACTATGCTGAAATTCCGTAATGGATTTCTCTATTCTCATTTCCATTCATACATTTTGTTTATATCATACATCTAAATTCCATTTCATATGTTGGGATATTATGTTACATGATACCATGACTATCCATTTCATGTATATATTATGAGAGACCCATTTTTCTCTCATTAACCCATTTTATGAATTTCTATTTGACGTTGTTACGTTACCGAAATTGCACCACGATTTTCCATGCCAAAATCATCGTGTAGTGAATACCATACCCATTTCTCTATCAAGGGTATTCACCTTTATGATCATGTACTTATTGATTTGGTACTTACATGTATTTATTCCACATTCCTTGTTTATGGAATAAATTATTATTTTTAATGAATACATGTTGTATGATCTATGTGTCACACTTATACATGAAAATGAAATGATTATGAAGAATGTGCCCTGATAGCGCTCCAATGCATTGGGTAATGTTTAGTATCATGATAATCCATGTGAAATTAGGGTTTACTCATGATAATTCATGTTAAATGGAGGTTTAATCGTGATAATTCATGTGCAATGAGGGTTTATTTAGGCTAATCCATGTGTAATGAGCCTTGTCTCTTACTAATATCATGTTATATATTGTTGCCACATTTCCATGTTATGAATATCATGTTATATCATGACTTTATGTTAATGTTTCTTTTGTGCTCTATTGATGTGCCTATTGAATAAAATGTATTTTTTTCCTCATGTTATTCTATGTTTATTCCCTTATTGGGCTTTAAATCTCACCATTTTCTTATGTATGTCCTTAAGTTATCTCTTGCATTGCTAAGTACGAAGGAATGTTGTGGTCCTGTAAAAGAAGTTTTCAATAAATAAGTGTATTTAATGTTTTAATTTGTTATGTAATGTTCCTAATCCCAAAAGACACTAGACCTGTCTATATTACGAGTTTTATTAAGTGCAATTTTATATAATAAATCATTTTTAAATATTAAATAAAGAGCAGGGTTGTTATACTGTAGTAGGTAGTGTTCGGTACTGTAGTAGACGAAACTATTCATCTGTTTCACCAATTTGTCCCTAGGGCCCTTCAAGGCCTTAGGTACACCCAAGACCTTTGGTTTAGTAAGGATTTAGGTCCACCACAATGATTTTAGGCCACCTCAAGGCCTTCAGGCCACATGAAATGAAAATTAAACCAAATATATTTCAAAGGAACATGGCTCCAGATGAGGATTCAGAGCAGGAGAATTCACCATAGAAGAGATAACCATAATTGGAAGTATGAGAGGGTGTGTAATTTCTATTGGTATCGGGCCTATGAATCTCTGCACAAGACAACTATCTAACCATCCTTGTGAATTTGGAGAACTGACATCAAGATATATGTCAGGGAGGGGCAATTCCATGTAGTCTATTTGGGATGAATTCATCTAAGGCCTTCGGGTCATGTAATGTGTCACTAATCCTATGGTCCATGTAAGGTTTTCCATTCAAACCTTGAAGGGGTATTATCAAAATAACAAAAAAAATGAAGGCCTTTGATATATTCAGGAAGGAGGAGGACCAGAACATGATTTTGTATCATCATCAGTCAGAGGAATCGTTATAGTGGTTAGGGTGTTCGGTCTAACCAACTCCTAAATATGAATTCCTAGGGGATATTCTAATCACTAGTTTTATAGAAGTATTTTATTTGTTGGTTATTTTAGTGTAGTTAATTTAGTGTCTTTCATGTGGTAGGTGTGTCTGATGGTTCTATCGGATGATGGCGTGTCTGATGATGTTACCAGACGGAGGTCAGTTTGGTGGTTTGAATGGTTTGAAACCCCAACACCTTACACTTACATAGCCTCTTAGATAAATCAATGTAAAGACCCAGATTTTCCATGTAATATTTTTTAATTATATGGAATTATTACGAGTCTTCAAAAATTGGCGGCGCGTGATTCTAAGGCCTAGTGTGCCCAGAATGAATTTCTAAAAAATTATAAGGTACGTTCAGTAAACGCACGAGTGGTGTTCTATAACTTTTGAACTGGTGCTCGGATTGAAAATTCGAGGGCTCCGTTGAAACCATAGCATTGGGATTCACTTAAGGGAGACTTTACTTTGACTGTAGTAGTTCTGGAGAAAAAGTTATGTTTTGTGACTTTTTAAAAGAAATGAAATAAAATAATTTTATTATTTTATTTTCTTTCATAACCTCCAATGAATAAGCGGTGTGTGGGGCCAGTGGTGTGTCAAGCCATTAAATGGCTTGACCCTACAATCTATGTAACAATAACGTTGGGGAAATTAGAAAGCTTCATAATTAATGAGATCCATTAATTCCCAACGTCATTACTTACCCTCCCCCTTTTCAATATAAATGGAACTTGGGGGAAGGTACTGGCACAGCTTCACCAAGAAACGAAGTGTTGAAGGAGTGACGCAACGCCAAACCCTTGGAGGATGGAGCCGGTTTTGGAAAGTGGTGAGAAGCAACACCAAAACCCCAAGCTGGAGATCAATGATCGAGCGACGTCGTTGGAAGCCTGCTTTGGGAATGAAGAACACTGATGCACCTTCAACCGCGGGCGTTTCTCCAACAATTCAAGGTAGGGGTTTTTATTTTCTATTTTTAATTCAAGTGATTTTATCGAACCCCTTTATCCTACCTCATGTTACGAGATAACATGGAGGGCATGGGCCTAACAAACCCGGCCTGGACCCTCTGCTACTTTGTTACACCCTTGTGCTCTTCGTTGAATACCACCAACGCGGCGATGCTGACCAGCTACGAAGAAGGTAGCATGCTAACAAGCTCCGTAAAAAGGAGGTTGCATCATAAATTCATGGCAGTCATCAGAATGGTCGGCATCGGCTGGCTGTGGAGGAGGTGCAGCATGTTGTTGCATGCCTTCGGTGAGTAAGAGGTTGCGACTCATCAATCATGGTGAACGGAGGAGGCAGCCAGCTCGTCAGTCAACTGCGGAAAGGGAGGCGTCACGACCGCCACATCGCTGGTGAGTAGGGAGGCATCACGACCAGAACGCCACCTGCGAAAAGAAGTTGCGGCTGAAGTCGTGGTGGAGGCAGAACCCGCGCCTATGGAAGGTTCCATGGCGATCAGGCGGCGCCCGCATGGCGCTTCTATTTCTTAAAACCAAACGGCCCCAGGCCATTCAGGATACCGGGGGGAATGTTTTCCCCCCTTTCCAGCGTGGGTCGCGCACCACCGTGACTGGGTCACTACCCTTTGCGGGCCTCCCACTTGCGGGCCGGGCCGGACCTCAACCCAGCAGGCCAAGTCTGCTGCGGCCCAGCCAAAACAAGGTCGAGCCAGGTGAGTCCGACTGGGTCGGACTGAACCCAGGCCCAACCGGGCCCAGAAACTTTTAAAGGGACATAACTTGGGAACCGGTCATCCGTTTAATGAACCGTCTACGGCGTTGGGGCCCTTGGATCGAGAATATACTTTTTGTTATACTCCACTTGAGTTTTGGAGAAAATTGGAGTATGGTCAGGTTGGATCGAACCCAAATCCAACTGGGCCCCTGGAACTAAAACGCTTATAACTCACAGACTGGGCGTCTGATTAAGGCATTGTTTGTCGCATTGGAACCATTATGACATGAAGGTCCTTTGGGTTACCCCTTTGTGGAGATTTATTCCAGTTTAAATATTCCCGTTGGCTTAAGGAGAGGTTCTCCCAGAATCAAGTGTGCTATGAGCGGGAATCCAGTGGCTAGTAGTGAGGCGGAGGTTGGAGACAGACCATATGGAGGTTAGTACCGAGCGATCCTGTGTGGGTCAGCACCGAGTGACCCTGTTTGGGTCAACACCTAGTGGTTCGGTGTGGATCATAACCTAGCAGTACTATGTGGATCGACACCTCACAACCCGACGAGGACCAGCCTTAGAGAAGCTTGTTGTGGTTCAGCGATATATTGATCCTGTGTGGGTCAGATCCTCTATGATTCATTGCGGGGGTTAGTTACCTATTGATCCTGGGAGGATCAGATCCTGTGTGGGTCATTACGGGGTTTAGTTACCTATCAATCCTATGTAGTTCAGACTTCTTATGGTCAGAAGCAGTGCCTCTTAACAGAGTAAGATGATCTATTTTCACGACTAATCATCTGTACTTCTATACTTCAATGAAAACCTAGTTTGAGCTGAGACTCTAATTGAGTTGTGTCTATTTCTTGTTCTTTTCAATTGAGATCATACTTTGTGGTTTTTTCTTTGTGGAATTCGGAGAGACCTTCAGGTGTCTCAAGGTCCCTACTGGGTATTGTTATACTGACCCCTACACAGGATTTGCCTTCACTTTGTTGTGTCTTGTGCAGATGATGAGAATTTTGGATGAGGCTTGAGGTAGCCAAGACCAGGCAATATGTGGAGGAGATGAGCGGATGTGGAGTGATAAGTAGGCGATCTGTACCTACCCTTTAGGTAAGATTCTTATTGGATGATCTAGGAGTTTCTTTCTCTTTTCAGTTTTACTTGTACTTTTCAGTTAGGCTTGTATTCCATCCCCTTTACTTTCAGCACTCTTTTTACAACAGCAATTTACTTCACAATTTCTTCTCATTGCATTCTAGTCTATGTGTTTGTACAGGTCTAAAGTAAATGCCTTCCCATTTTAGGGAGTACGCCTTTCTGGTGCTAGTCACCATCTCCTGGCCAATGGAAGGGGGGCTTGGGGTAGTCACGGCACGGGCCCCGGGATAGAGGTCGTGAAAAAATGGTATCAAAGGCATTAGTTCTAATGAAGAACTAGGACTCTAATATTTTTAATTTAGAAATAGTGTTAAGTGTTATGAGTGTGGTTTTCAGTTTGGGGAGTCCAGTGTTGGTGTGGCGACCGACGTATCCATTCACCAGGACCCTGAATTCTGATTTCTGACTCAGTGCATGAAAACACTGATTGCATGTGTTTTTGGAAAGTTTTTACTTTTGATTTATTCTTGATTCATCTCACCAAGTATAAATTTTTGATCGTGGCACATCTATCTTCATTCAGGATGTTTCCACATAGATATCCATCCAGGATTATTGAGAGAGTATGCGATGATGGCCCACCGAGCAATGAGGCCTCAGTGCAGGGCCCTCTTACAGTGTTAGCACCTTCGGGTGGTATACCAGCAGCAGCACTACCCATTGGGTAGCTGTTGCCACCAGCCCCACTAATAGAGGGTGCACGCTGACTGAGCGCGTTGCACAAGTTTCAATGGTATAGGCCTTCAAGGTTATGAGGTGATATGGACCTACAGGCATCTGAGGACTGGTTGGTGGTCGTAGCGAGAGTTTTTCGCCTATTTGGGACACTAGGAAACCTTATGGTGATCCTAATAGCCATTCTCTTCCAAGAAGCAGTAGGGAGATGGTGGATCTTGATTCTCCAGATACATGATGAGGCGACCCTCATCTGGGTGGTCTTCGAGAGCCTTTTTAGGGCAGAGTTCATCCCAACGACCTTACGCTCTATGAGAATATAGGAGTTGTTGCACTTACAGCAGGGCAGCATGATAGTGGCCCAGTACTCGGAGAGATTCTACCACCACCACCACCAGGTGGTGCACCCTGACCATAGGGAACAGGTAGACAGGGACGAGCCCAGCTCCAGGCAGCTGAGGCCTATGACCATAGTGCTCCGAAGATGATTATAGGTAAGATTTGTGTCTAATAAACCTTAGATGAAGTACTTATAGACACAGGTGCTAGTCACTATTTTATTTCCATGGCCCTCGTTCGGAGCTCGGAGATTCTGGTGGAGCCGTTGGCTCGATCCTTATGGCTGGATATTCCTACGATAGAAGATTCAACAATTACACACTGGTGCTTGTAGTGTGAGATTACTCTAGGAGGCAAGATATTCAGCTGGGATCTTCTAGTAGCGGCGTTGAGGCCTTACAACGTCATCTTGGGTATAGACTAGTTATCCACAGTCCATGCTCAGATTGACTGTATTAGGCACAAAGTGTTGTGTGTCCGCACAGCTGGGACCAGGTTTTCCTTCACCGGTGAGAAGGGAACCTTTGAATCATAGGATGGACTTACTCAGAGGAGGGTGCAGACAATTACACATCATTTTGATAGCCTTACCCTCGGAGTAGTAGATGTTGAGAGTCTGAGATATCCTATAGTGGTGGACCAGTATACCAATGTCTTTACTGATGATGTTCCAGGACTACCTCTACGTAAAGAGGTAGACTTTCACATCGACATATACCTCAATACATCACCAATATCTACACCATCATATCGGATGGCTCCCACTGAGCTTCATGAGTTATGAGTATAGTTGGAGGACTTAAAGAGCAAGGGGTTCATAAGGCCCAATGTTTCTCCATGGGCCGCCCTAATTTTGTTTTCCAGGAAGGAATATGAGAGTTTGAGACTCTGTGTGGACTATCAGCGCCTGAACCAGGTGACTGTTAAGAATTAGTATCCACTTTCAAGGATTTATGATCATTTCGATCAGCTGAAGGGAGCTCGTTGGTTTTTGAAGATCGGCCTCAGATCAGGCTATCATCAGCTCAGAGTACGAGATGAGGGTATGTAGAAGACGACCTTCAGATGTCGGTATGGCCACTATGAGTTCTTGGTTATGCCTTTTGGAATTACCAATTCCCCAGAAGTGTTCATGGGACTCATAAATATAATATTTTATCTATACCTCAATCGCTTTGTGGTGGTGTTCATTAATGACATCTTGATATACTCAACGATAGAGGAGCAGCATGCCTATCATCTGCAGATAGTTCTGGAAACACTCTAAGAGCACCAGCTTTATAGTAAGCTCTTGAAGTTCCAGTTTTGGATATGAGAGGCCCACTTTCTGGGATATGTTATCTCGGAGGCTGGAGTTGCAGTGGATCCAGTGAAGATAGAGGTTGTACTAGCTTGGGAGCCACCCATGAGTGTGACCGAGGTGTGGAGTTTTCTGGGGTTGGATGGTTACTACCATAGATTCATGCCTGACATTTCCAAAGTTGTGGTACCATTGTCAGCATTGGTGAAGAAGGGGCATCCCTTCGTGTGGATGGAGAGATGCCATCAGAGTTTTCAGGAGCTGAGGCAGAGACTTATGAGTACCCCCATATTGAGACTACTAGAAGAAGGCATTGGGTATATAGTCTATTGTGACGCATTAGGGACTAGACTTGGGTGTGTACTGATGTAGAAGTAAGTAGTGATCGCCTATGGCTAACGAAATCTGAGACAGCATGAGTAGAACTACGCTACCCATGACCTGGAGTTAGCAATATCGGTCTTCACCTTGAAGTTTTGGCGACATTACTTGATGGGAGAACTCTTTACAGTCTACTCTAATCACAAGAGTATTAGGTATATCTTCTCTCATAAGGACCTGAATCTAAGACAGTATTTGTGGCTAGATTTCCTTTAGGAATATGACTTTGATATAGTCTATACTCTTGGGAAGGGGAACGTGATAGCATATGCACTCAGTAAGAGGTCTGGTCTGAAGTTGCTGAGTGAGGTGACAGAGCAGCTAGCCGCGATGCATATATCTTTTGTGGATAGAGATGGAGAAGTTTACCTCCAGTCTATGATAGTCACTCCACCACTCCTTTAGCGAGTCAGGGAGGTGCGGCTTGGGGACACTGAATGTGAGGCTCGAAGTGCTTAGATATCCTCAGGACAGGCACCTGAAGGATTTTATGAAGGTGAGGAGTACGTCATCCTCTTTAGAGTAAGTACTATGGTACTGGTGGAATTACGGGAGGAGGTGTTAAGGGAGTTCCATACGTATTCTATGGAGGTATATCCTGGTGTAGAGAAGATGTACCAGGACCTCTATCATTAGCATTGGTGTCTAGGGATGAAGAAGGTTGTAGCGGAGTTTGTTTCCCGATGCTTCACTTGTCAGCAAGTGAAGGCCGAGCATCAGGTTCTAGCAGGCTTAGCACAGCCACTAAAGGTGCCAAAGTGGAAGTGGGATGGGATCTCCAAGGACTTTGTGACAGGGATTCCATGTATGTCCAGGGGACATGATTTTATCTGGGTGATCGTTGACTGACTCACCAAGTCGGCCCACTTCCTACCTATCCGAGAGCAGGGATCGGTAGAGGGATTGGGACACCTCTACATATAGAAGATTTTGCAAATTCATGGGGTGCTATCGATGATAGTCTCTAACTATGAAACACATTTTACAACCTGTTTGTGGAAGGGATTAAAGGAGGAATTCGGGACTTAGCTGCATTTGAGGACCGCCTTTCATCCTTAGACGGATGGTCAGACAGAGCGGACCATACAGACACTGGAGGACATGCTTCACGCATGCATCCTAGATTTTGACTACAGTTGGTAGGATCACTTTCCCTTGGTGGAGTTAGCATACAACAACATTTATCACTCCACCATCAGTATGGAACCATTCAAGACCTAATACGGTTGACCTTGCAGATCACCTATATACTGGACAGACCTAGGGAAGTCAGCACTTATGGGTCCAGAGTTGGTACGAGCTACCACTGAGATGGAGCAGGTCATCCAAGAGCAAATGAATACTGCATAGAGTAGATAGAAGTCTTATAATGATAGTATATAGAGACCTTTGGAGTTACAGAAGGGGGACCATGTATTCTTGCGAGTCTCTCCTTGACAGGGACTATAGAGATTTGACTGAGGCGGCAAGTTATTTCCAAGGTTTATCGGACCTTTTTTGATACTTCGGAGGATAGGTGAGGTGACATACCTCTTGGAACATCCACCGAAGTTGGATAGGGTGCACGATGTCTTCCACATATCCGATCTAAGGAGATACGTGCATGACCCATCTCACATCATCGACCACAGTGATCTGGACTTCAATGATGGGGCAACGTTTACAGAAGTTCCAGTGGAGATTGAGGATTGATAGGAGCTAGTAGTTCTTGGGCAGTAGATATATCTAGTGCATGTTCACTAGAAGCACGGGAACCTCTAGGAGATCACATGGGAGCGGGAGGTTCAAATTTGTGCTCAATACCCCCTTTTGTTTCCTTAGTCAATGTTGTGGCTTTCAGGGAAGAAAATCCCTAAGGTGGGGAGAATTTAAAGGCCCAGATTTTACAAGTAATTTTTTTTAATTATATGGAATTATTACTAGTCTTTAAAAATTTACGGTGCATGATTCTAAGGCCTGGTGTGCCCAAAATGGATTTTTGAACTTTTTTTAAGGTATGTTCAGTAAACGCGTGAGTGGTGTTTTCTAACATTTGAACCGATGCTCGGATTGAAAATTTGAGGGCACCGTTGAATCCACAACATTGGGATTTGCTTAAGGGAGACTTTAATTTGACCGTAGTAGGTATAGAGAAAATTTTAAGTTTTGTGACTTTTTAAAAGAAATGAAATAAAATTATTTTATTATTTTATTTTCTTTTATAACCTCCAATGAATAAGCGGTGTGTGGGGCCAGTGGTGTTTCAAGCCATTAAATGGATTGAACCTACAATCTAAGTAACAGCAACATTAGGGAAATTAGGAATCTTCATAATTAATGAGCCCTATTAATTCTCAACATCGTTACTTACCCTTCCCCTGTCCTATATATATGGAGCTTGGGGGAAGGTATCGGCACGGATTCTCCAAGAAACGAAGTGCTGAAGGAGTGCCACAATTCCAAACCATCGGAGGATAGAGCCGGTTCCAGAAAGCGGGGACAATCGACACAGAAACCCTGAGTTAGAGATCGACAATCGAGCGACGCTGTTGGAAGCCTGTTGTGGGAATGAAGAACACTGACCCACCTTCAACTGCGGGCGTTTCTCCAACGATTCGAGGTATGGGTTTTGATTTATTTTTTTGAATTCAAGTGATTTTATCAAACCCCTTTATCCTCCCTAAGGTTACGAGCTAACACGGAGGGTGAAGGCCTAACGAACTCAGCCCAGACCCTTCGCTACTTTGCTACACCATTTGCGCTCTCTCTTGAATACCTCCAATGCAGCGACGCCGACCAGATACAAATAAGGTAGCACTCTGATAAGCACCATAAAAAGGAGGCTGCAGAATAAATCCCTGGCGGTCATCGGAATGGATGGAACTAGAAAGATGTAGAGGAGGTGCGGCATGCTGTCGTGTGCCATCGGTGAGAAAGAGGTCATGGCTCGTCAGCCACGGTGAACAGAGGAGGTGGTCGGCTCATCGACCGACCGCGGAAAGGAAGGTAGTGCGACCACCACACTGCCGGCGAACAGAAGTCACGGCTTAAGCTGCGGTTGAGGCCGAACCCGTGCCTCCGGCGAGTTCCACGGTGACCGGGTGGCACCCACGTGGCGTCGCCATTTCTCATAACCGAATAGCCCTGGGCTGTTTGGGATACCGGGGGGAACATTTTCCCCCCTTGCCAGTGTGGGTTGCGCTTCACTACGACTGGGCCACCGCCCTAGCGGGCCACCCCTTGTGAGTCGGGCCATCCCTTCACAGGCCACCCCAATGTGAGTCAGACCTCCCTTGTGGGCCGCCTTTGTGGGCCGCCCCCTTACGGGTTGGGCTGAACCTCGACCCAGAGGTCCGAGTCCGCTACGGCCTAGCCCAGATCGGGTCGGGCCGGGTCAGTCGGAACAGACCCAAGCCCCACCGGGCCCAGACACTTTTAAAGGGCCATAACTTGGGAACTAGGTGCCTACTTGATGAATTGTTTGTGATGCTGGGGTCCTTGGATTGATACGATCCTTTTTGGAATAATCCACTTGAGTTTTGGAGATATTTTAAGTATGGCCGGGTTGGATTGAACCCAAATCCAATTGGGCCCCTGGAACTAAAATGATTATAACTCATAGACCGGGTGTCCGATTGAAGCGTCATCTATCGCGTTGGAACCCTTATAACATGGAGGTCCTTTGGGTTACCCATTTTTGGAGATTCATGCTAGTTGAAATATGACCAATGGATTGAGGAGCGGTTCTCTCAGAATCAAGCATGCTATTAACGGGAATCTGGTAGATGGTAGTGAGGCAGAGGTTGGAGACATACCATACGGAGGTTAGTACCGAGTGATCCTGTGTGGATCAGCACTGAGTGACCCTGTGTGGGTGAGCACCTAGTGGTCCTGTGTGGATCAGCACCTAGAGGTCCTGTGTGGATCAGCACCTCACGACCTGACGAGGACCAGCCTTAGAGCGGCCCATCGTGGTTCAATGATATATGGATCCTGTGTGGGTCATATCATATGTGGGTCATTATTGGGGTTAGTTACCTATAGATCCTGGGTGTATCTATTACTATGTGGGTCATTGAGGGTGTTATTTACCTATTGATCCTATGTGGGTTAGACTCTATATGGTCAACAGCAGTGCCTCTTGACAGAGTAAGATGATCTAGCTTCGTAACTAATCATCTGTACTTATATACTTCACTGAAAACATGGTTTGAGCTGAGACTCTAATTGATCTATGTCTATTGTTTGTGTTTTTCAATTGAGATCATTCTTTATGGTTTTTACTTTATGGAATTTTGAGAGACCTTCAGGGGTCTAGGGGTCCCTATTGGGTATTTTTATACTCACCCCTGCACGGGCTTCGCCCACACCTTGTTGTGTCTTATGCAGATGATGAGCAGCCGGGCTGAGTCTTGAGGGATCCAGGACCAGGCAGTATGTAGAGGATACAGGTGGACATGGAGTGTTGAGGAGGCGATCTTTACCTACCCTTCAGGTAGGATTCTCTATGGATGATCTAGGATTTTCTTTCTCTTTTCAGTTATACTGGTACTTTTCAGTTGGGCTTGTATTTTGGCCCCTTTAATTTCAACACTCTTTTTACTACAGTAGTTTAATTCATAGTTTCTTCTTGTTGCATTCTAGTTTGCGTGTTTGTACAGGTTTAAAGGAAATGCCTGCCCATTTTAGGGAGTACGCCTTTTCGGTCCTAGTCACCAGCCACTGACCTATAGAAGGCGGGCATGGGGTAGTCACAGCATGGGCCCTAGGGGATAGGTCGTGACAGTCAATACCTACCCAAATACACTCCAAACATACCTCTCCATGTCCTAGAGGCCCTAGTTTGATCATAATACCATCCTTTCAATGCATAAGGTGTAAGCCAAAGGAGGTTTCTCAATGAAGAGGTATAGCTCTTAATTGGTTATAATAAATTGTATTCCTTATTTTACCTGCTCTAAATCTATGTTATCTATTATAAAATAAGTTATTGGGTATCTTCAATATACTGAATTTTTATTTTGATGATGTAGTAACCATTTTCCACCTCTTTTCCATTAAATTGGAAATAAAAGTATCGCATGTGCATACGTATGGACTACCACCTCCACATAAAGATATGATTCATTTTCCATCACCATATTTAATGGATGGTAATTATGATAAATTTAATATTTATATATTATATTTATGAAAAATTGTTTTTTTATAATTATAAGATATTATGAATCTTTTTACCTTTCCATCCTTTGTAAAATGATAACGTTGCTTGTGTGTACATGTGGACTACCACATCCACAAAGCGATGAGATTAATTTTTCATTTTCATTTTACATAATGGATAATAAAGATATATTTAATGAATATATATAATATTTATGATATAATACTGATTCTAGAAATTTGAATTATTATTTATCTTTCTTTTTTCCATTTATTGAAAAGTGGAAACATTACTTGTATGAACGTACAGATTACCACCTCCACATACTAATGTAATTAATTTTTCATCAGTGCTTAATATGATTAATTATAAATAGAAATTATAAAGGAATGATACATAATAAGTTATGTATTAATTTGGTTATATAATATATTTATAATAAATCAATATTTATTATATTGGATACTTGAATGTTTATGAAGTAATATGGGGCTTGAGTTAAGGGTTTTATGTTACAATATCATTTATTTTAAAGGTTTTCTATAGTAAATTTATATTGAGGAAAATTTTATAAATATTATCCTTTAAACCCTATATATTTTCTTATCCTCTATTTATTCTTTTAATTTTTATGTATCGGTGTTATTTCCACTCATTGGTACTCAAAAATATTGAGAAAATGTTTTTAAAGAAAAGTCATCTTTATTTCCTCTTTGGTTGATAAACACTTTCTTCCATGTCCATGCTCTTTAAATTTGTTTTATAAAAGTTATTATCTATACTTGAAATTTTTTAAAAGGGTTCTTTTCATTACCTTTGACTTTGTTTACAAAGTTTTAAAGGTAATATTTAAGGAATTTGTTTTGAACAAGTCATTTTTTACTTTTTACTAAGGTGTAAAAGGTGTGTTTTTTAATATATATGGAACAAATGAATTTTCTTACCATAATGATCATTATTTAATTTGAATGTTAATTTAAAAGTTTCCTTGTTTATTTTCAAATAAAAGTGTTTTCTAAGTATTTTGATACTTTTCAGTTAAAATATTATCCAAAAAAATGACATTTTCTCAGGTTTTCAAAGAAAGGTTTGAATGATATCTTAAAGGTATTTTTCATCTATGTCACCATCCCATAATGATTTTTATACATAACTAAGGATATGATATTATAATTCCATTCATTTTATTTATATTCATATCTTATGATAATTATGATTTAAGTATGATTCTATGAAACTCATTTCTTTTCCATTTATTTTTATGAAACCTTCTTTCTTTACATGTGTTATTATATGATGACATAATGAATATTTTTTGATCTTATGGCACATATATGTATGTTTTTTATTATATGATGGGTGGGATTGTAATTATATATTCCTCCAATGCATTGGGTGATGGTAGAGTTTATAATCTCTTAAGAGATGATGGAGTTAATAAAAACCTAAGAGATGGTGGAGTTTACTATATGGAAGTTACTTTTAATAGAAGGTTATAAATAACTCGATAAGCATTTCCATTACGAGAATTTTCCCACAATGATAGTCTTGGGAGTAAACCTTGACTAAGTGGTTTTTTATGCTTATGTGTATTCCAAAAACTTATGTATTGTGCTTATGATATGTTCTCATAGATCATGATTTATTATTGATGATTTCATATACTTATAACTTATGAATTTTTTATGACAAATATTTATTCCATGATTTATGATTAATGATCTTAAACTAATTAAGTATGATTATTATAAGTTGTGATCATATTCTCATACCCTTATTCTTATCTTATCCTCACTTATGACTATTTATTGAATTCTATTATGCTTACCCTTACTGAGAATATGATCTCACCCTTTATTATGTATCCTTTCTCTAGGGTATGAAGAAAGGTTTTAAGTAGGGTATGTTTAATAAGTGCACTATCTGAAAAGAACTTTGTGGGAGACAGTGAAGATATTTCATGAAATAATATGATTATGTATCTATTATCCAAAGACTCTAAACCTTATGTTCCTCGATCATGTATTATTGTGAAATGTATTGAATATTCATCTAAAATGATATAACATTAGTGTATGAAATGGTTGTCTAATTTCATATAAACTAGTTCATTGACTATTTATCCATAAAATTAATTATTTATAAAACTACTTACTGCTAGTATTGTAGTAATAAGGGTAAAACCACAAAGAAGGTAAATTTTGTGTGAATAAAATAAATAAAAAATATATAAAAAACACAAAAAAAAACAAGAAAGGATAGTAAAGTTATGGTGGAAACAAAGGTGAAACCAGTAATAGAGAGGTAGCTAAATATTTGATTTATGTAAGGGATTTGAACTGGACAGAATTGATAAGGATAAATACTTATCTTGTATGGAGTTAATTACAAAGTTTTGAATCTATGTGAAGATGTATATAATACTAATTATCATTATATAAAACAACCTCACTAGATATATCTCTTAATAATTTATATTTCTAATAGAACATAAGATTAAGATTATTTCTCAAGGAGAAGATCAAACCACAACTTTTTCTTTATGGTACTTCAGTTATAGTTGATAAGGAAAATGATACTTTACTGTTATCCTGCATGAACGTGGAATAGATTGAAAAGATTATCATGAGGAATAGAAATTGAGAACTATGTACTGATTAACTATAGACTCAAAATATTAAAACCAAGAATAATAATAAACAAATAATTTACCCATCCAATTTAACTACCCATATCTACTTAGTTATGTATAGAAACAACAATAATATATTTCAATGAAAACATCTTGATACTAGAGAACATTAAATAAGAAAAGGGAGAAGAATATCCTTTGATTATATAGAACTCTTCCTCTAGCTATAACTCCTTCGACTCCTGCACTGAGTGTGTCCTAGCTTATAGTCCATGTCCACTCTCTATCGTATGCCTCTAAGAATTGAATGATCAAAGGATCAGGGGTGATCTATGGTGAATGATTCCAAGATGGTGAAAGTTTTATGGTGTTTATTCCTGATTGATGGTGGATAGTTATGGGATCCCCATTTCTCTCTAGAATTTTCTTCTTAAAGTAATTTTCTAATCCTTTTCTCATAGCCAATATCAAATAAATCATCCTTGATATTTGCCTAAATGGCCTCCATGTGGCATACTTATCACTATACATATTCTTTATTTCATGACTCAAGCCAAACTCCCTTACAAATCACACTCCTCACATGTGGGGATAATTACCTTTTTTATTCAATTTCCTCAATCATTTCAAGAAATATCTAAAATATTCCAATATAATTCTTTAATAAAATAAAATCTCCCTATTTGTGTCTTCAAATTATATTTTTAGGGAGTCATTAATGAATTTAATCCATGATAAAATACCTCTATGTAGGTTACCATTGTGATAAATTTACCAAAGTACCCTTTACAAATATCCATTAACTTTAACATGGGCATGCATTTTCTTCCCTATCTAGGACTTTCTATAATCAAACTTGTAGAATTCTACATACCAAAACATAGTAAAGGACTAAAAAGACTGAGACAGCACCATGAATTCATCACTAGAAACCAGTTTATCTTGACTTCCAAGTTCCTAGTTATATCCAAAATTCATCATCACTCAATCAAGATTTATGGTGGAAACTCCATCATTAGCACACCTCATTCATACTTGATCATGAAAATATTTGAGTGTGATCAACACCCAGTAAATTAGTTTAGTTCATTCAACTGACTGAAAATTAATTTTTTTATTATTATATCATAAACCCCTTTTAAGTATTAAGGGGAACCTAACATGACTTCAAGGACATAAGACATTAAATTGTGCCTCAAAGGACCAAAATCCATAAAACCAAATCCAAACAACAAGGGTAGCTCCTCCCCATCAAAAAACAATCAGTCCAGCTTCCACCTTCTCATTGAACTTGGCTAGCTATCTCGTGTAGTGATGCACGGACCTGGTACTGATGGAAAAGGTCATACCCTCTCAAAAGTCTGATTCCAAATAGCCATGATTTGATGAAAACCTAGCTCTAAACCTAATCTGGAACAACCCTTGAAGTAGAAATAGAAGCATAGACCCTTGTACCTCTGACCGCATATCAGAACACACCACCCAAGTAGAATCAATCAGAATCACACAGTAGATTCACCGTAAGAACATGAAACACATCATAAATGCACAAAAACCCATCACTAACCATCATAAGTACCAATCTCAACACCATCCGAGCATAAACCATATTGCCACGCCATTCAAAAAATCACACACATCATTAAAGAAGAAACCGGTAATAAACTCACGAAAGACATCTAGAACCTTCCCCCTCCAAGCTACTCCAGATTCATCGCCGACCACACCAGAAACATGCTGGAGACGTCGCCAAGTTGTGCCGATTCGAGCTGAGAAGTAGAGAAATGCTGGGGTGCAATGTTGCTGAGACCAAGATGCTATCCACACCGAACCGAGCCGAAATGTCAGAGCCACGCTGAGAAAATCTTCGAGAAGAGAAGTCGAGCCACGCCGATCTGAGCCAGAATCCAGAGCCACAGTAAGCATCGTCGTCATCGAGGACCCGGAGTCAATGTTGAGCCACATCGCAGCCCCACGAGCTACACCAACGTCGAGCTACACCATCTCTAAGAAGATCTAGAGGGTCGATGTCGAGACTGAATCGCGTTGGAGGAGGAAGAGAGATAGGCTGACCAAGAAACCCTAGCCGCCGCGAGGAGAGTGAGATGCCTAGTTTAGTTCATTCAAGCAATTCATTAATCTCCTAGTATTTGGTGATTTCCTTGAATACTACTATAATAATAAAAATAAATAAGTTCCTTATATCATATTTTTTTGATCTTATAAATAGAAACCAATAAACACTAATATTCTACCACATCAAACACAGAATCTCACTCATATTACATAATTAATTCATTGAATCTTGGTTAATATTTAGTTAAAATATTATCTTTAAGCTTTCCAACACTAATTTTCTCCAAAAATGGGTTTTATATTTTTAACCCAACTCAACATAAAAAAAAATTTCGTATTCAATCATCTTCTACAATATCAAATTCATGGGTGACAATCTTAATCTCCAACTATCATTTCACATCCCATGTTTAATTTTCATATGTTTTGAACATGTCCTCTAATTCAGACTCTATTGGGTCATTTTATCAACCAAATTGATTTCACCTTAATTTAATTCTAAAGCCACAACATTATAAAGTTATGATTCCCTACTATCATCTCCATCAACAAGACTAAACAAGAAACAAACAGTCCAATGACACGTATTCAAATTTGATCTCAATTTGATCAATGATTATAGAATCCCATATTTCAGTGGTTTTTAGTGGAAAACTAGCTTTAACATCGAACTCAAATGGTGTTCAATCATGGATCGAGTTCTTTAGTTTTATAATTTCTTATGTTCTCAACCAGATCCCATACTTCTTATAGCTTCAGTTGGATTTATATTTGTTTCTAGGGTAGATTATTAGTTTAACTTCCTTCATACAACATCTAAATTAAACTATAAGCCTAAGAAGAATTAATTTTGGCCTCAAATTTTCTTAAGTTGAGCTAGGGTTTCATAGTGTATTCCAAACTTGAGATTTTATGAAATGTATCGGTACAACCTTGACACCCTCAAGCTTCTCTCACAAGGTTCATCTTTCACTATCAAGGCTTAAGATTTCTTTAATATAGATCAGGTTCATTCTTCCTTATTCAATCAACTCCATCACCTAAGATCAGATAATATTTATCAAATTAAAATCCTCCTTAAAATGGCTTAATTTACCTTCATTGGATATTCATTTGGTTTTTAGTTATAGATCATCTTCAAATATTTTCCCCTAATCTTGATTGGGTTGAGCACTACTATTGATCAACTTCAATTATTCTTTATCAATTTGAGATCTAGTGGTTTGATACCTATTCACACATGGTCAATTACCCAATTCATGTTCTATTCAAATTTCCCTCTAGACCATAGGCATGGTAGTTTTACTTTTCTAATTTTCTTTTTCCAATGGCAGATTGGGAGGTGTCTGGTAACTTGGGACTTTTCTAAATAATCATCCATAGTAGTTTATTTTGTTCTTATAGTAGGTTGATATTTAACATGATTTGTCTTAGAAGTAAATACTCACAGTAAATTCATGTCTTCTTATGGTATAGTGATATCATTTGGTTAGATTTTTCTTCTTACAGTTGTTTGGGATAGAAATCATGGTAGCTTCATTTGTCATATGGTAAATTGAGACCATTCATGATCTAAGTTAAGTCATTTGTTGATTTTTTCAGTGAACTAACATGGTGTGTTAACTCCATTATCTATTTTTCTGTATACATTTAGTTGAATTCTCATTTTTTTGATGATCACTATAGTATATCGATCAATCACACGACCACTTCATTACATGACCAATCCATTTTATTTATACGGTAAGTCTAAAACTTAGAAAAATTTGTAGTTGCTTCTCATGGTTTATATACCTACTTTACAGCTCTTCTAGAAATACATAGAATAAAATTTCAATGAAAATTCAATTCAAACATTAAAATCAAAACTTCAAAAACCAATTAAAAATAACAATGATAATTTAAAAAATGATTCCAACAAAAAAAATATTTAAAATAAAATCATGGAATTTGAAATAATTAATTCTAAAAATATAAAATCAATAAAATAATTTAAAAATATATATTTATAATGAAAAATCAGAAAAATGTTTTTCTTAAAATATATGAAAACAAAAACAAATAAATTTTTAATCATTAAAGCACCAAAATCACCCATTTTCATTAAATTATTCAAAGAATAAAAATAATGTCATAGATTTAAAAATATTGATTAATTTTTCATTAAAAACACATTTTTACATTTAAAAAACAATTATTTCATCAAAATAGATGTGTAAAATGTATTTAAATAATGTCACATTAAATTCCTCCACACTTAATCAATTACACTCCTAATCAATACAATGAATTTTATTTATTTTCAAATGCTCCTAATAGAAATTAATTGTCCTGCCCAAGTTCAAATACACACCAGAAATAAGAGAAATCAAAGATTCATCCATTATTTTAATTTCAATCCAGGTTCAATTTCTAGTTTAAAGAGTATAGGTAGATAAGATTTAAGTGTAATTAAAACATTAATAATAAGCACATTAAATTTTTACTCTCTACAAGATTCCTCAAACCAAATATTCATTTTACACTTCATTTATATAACATAAATTATTTTTTTATAAGTTAATTTCCTCATTCTTCATTTGGATTAAATATTCATATCACCTTAATGAATTCAATTTTGACAACTATACACTTTATTTTAATTTTTATCAACCATTAATTTGAAAAATACTTATTGAATTGAAAAATGGATTTATTATTTATTTTATTTACTCACACACCCAGTACTTAATGTCTCATAGATTTATTGTGGGGTCCCAATTTCCCATTTTAGTCTAGTTTCAAAAGACTTATATGCTTATATTTTTAGTTAGATCAATATTGTGTTCCGATTCAAAAAGTACAAGTAATTAGGTTCAAGTTTAAAAATATAGTTTCTTCAAGTTATAATTCCAATTCCATAAATATTTATCCTATCACACTCCTTTTCTTATTTCCTAAATATAATTTACACAAAAACAATGGATAGCATTCACTCAGTAATCATGAATAGCTAGTAATTTCAGAACTAGTGAAATACCTCAAAATGAACATAGAATTTTTCCCTTAGGTAGGAAACATTGAATTTTAATTTTCCTAACCTAAAAACACACTAAAATGGAAATATAAAGAAAATATATACATATTTTATCCTAAAAAATTGTATAACCAAAAATGATGCTTGAAATAGTGGAAATTTTTGGGGTAAAATTTTGGGATTTTTGATGTATACAACATTGAAACATAGTCTAGGAACATTTTAAGTCCCCCTTACCCCATACTTAAAACCCAAAATTTTTCTTAATGTTGAATTATAAGGTGGGAGAAATAATTTGGTTTAAAATCATTTTCAATTCAGTACTTCATATAATGAAGAGGTAACAGGTAAGTTTAAAAAAATCCACACAAACAAATCAATCAATTCATGCACAAGGTTCATACTACACACTAATATGAAATTCAAATTAGTGTAGAAATAATAATGAAAGTTTATAATTGAGAAATCAAAGAAAACAAAATAATAGTAGTGACTAGAAAACTCAAATATATTATTTCAATATATACAAGTAATTTCTAGAAAAAATGATTTTTCAGTTAAACCCACAAACCAGAAACATCAATTGTAAAATTATTGACAGCATGAAAATTCATAAATTAAAATAATGACTTCTATGTAAAGGATATCTTTCATTTAAGTTCATTAAAATTTAACTCCTTCTATTTTATTTTTGGAAGATATCTAGATCCTCCATTCAAGTTTCTATAAGATATAAAATAGATCAATATGAGTATTCAAAAGATATGCTTAAATAAATTTATAACCAAGGTCTAATATAGGGAGTTTAATCTAGTAATATCTACCTTTAAGATCCTATTATCATTTAATAATAGTATAATATTCATGTAATAAGTTAATTTCTATGGTCACTTAACTTTGTTCATGCATTTTCTTTACTCCTTTGACACTTTATCATGATGCAAGGTCTCTTCATTACTTTCATTCAGTCAACCTACCATATGAACACTTTATTTCATCATGTGTTTGATCCATACTTTATCAATTTTCAAATCATGACATCTCATTCTCACATTTTCTCCACTTGTGGCATGACTGTTTCTTTATTCTTCATACAGTAAATCATTTTCTTGGTCAATTGACTCACAATTGATTCATCACTTCATGTGGTCACTTAGTCGCATAGTCACTTGAGCTCACAGTCACTTCACATACTGCAAAAACACTTAAATTACATGGTAATTACATCATTTACTCTTGTGGTAAGTTGTAATTAGGCATAGTAAATTAAATTTTGGCATATAAAATGGTTAAATACATTTATTTTAAGAGGAAAAAAAAGAAAAAAAAATAAAATTCATGGGTTTCTCCTTTGATTTACTAAGTTTTGGGTCTTCGGCCAGACATCTCCCAATAAAATTCTATCCATGGTCATTAAGTGGGTATGATTTATTTATGGTTTTGAATTTACTATTTGGTGAGTAAATTTTATCATGTTCACTAAACATCTTTAGTACACCATAATTCTATAGAATTATTCTTAAATAATCTAATGTTTTAAGGTTAAGCCTCCTACCACCAGTGGATGAAAGCCCCATAATTTTATAAACTGAACCAAATATGGGATATATAATCTTGGAATTATCACCAGAATAACCTTCATTACTCCCCAAGTGATCCCCCACACTTAATTCATTTAATAATTCATAATATGGTTCAAATATATATATATATATATATATATATAAATATGCTCAATCTATTCAACAACATCTTATGATTCAGATAAATCAGAAGACTTACATGTGAATAAGTCAAATTTAGCTCTCATGATATACCATTCAGACACCTCACTTGACTCAAATGAAGTGAATTTTCCATAAAAAGTTTAAATATCAGTAATCTCATAATCTAATTTAGTGGGTGGGAAACTTTCAAGAAAGAATAATAATTCAATTTGACAGCATTCAAGTTTTTTAGCATGTTGTAATCTAGAACTCTCCCCATCTAGAGGGATATTCAAAAACTCTATTTCAGATAAACTCTCAAAAAAGGTTCATTAAATTCATAAATAAGTATTTTTCACTCTTACTCAATTTCAATCTCTAAGGAAAGAATGATCTCATAAATAGGTTCCTAAGTAACATTCTCAGTAGTTTGGAGATTCAAAATATCTATAGCTTCCAAAGGAAAATAACTAAACTCATACCTAATATCAAATTTATAGCACTCATAAATAGGTGATGAAATCACTAAAATAGACTTTCAACCCTCAGGTTAAGGATGATGAAAATTTCTCATAAACTCAAATCTAAACACTTCTTCATCAACATCAATAGATTTTAATCCAACCTTAAGTTGGGACTTCTCAAAAACAAGAATTTCTTCTACATCATCCATATATTTGAGAGTATGTTTACCTTTAAAGAAATAAATGATAGTACCACCAGTATTTAATAAAGGTATACCCAAAATAATTGAAACATTTTCATTACACTCTATGTCAAGAATAAAAAAAATTAGCAAAATAATCTTTCCAACTTTGACTAAAAGGTCATTTTCCCTTCCCATGGGATGATTAATTGTTCTATCATCCAACTGAAGAGAAAAAAAAATTGGGTTCAAGTATCTTAGACTGATATTTTTAAATAATGATAATGTAATCAAGTTGATACTTGCACCTATATCACATAAGCAATTCAGTTCCCCATTTCCACCTATTCTATATTGAATAAAAATTCTTCCAGGGACCATCATCTTTAGAGCCAATTTCTTCAAAATTATAGCACTATATTATTCAGTAACATTGATGGTGTATAATTCTTTACAGTCTATTTTTTAAGCTAGAAACATTTTGGTGAATTGTAAATATGATATAATCTTTTATAAGGCTTCCACAATTTTCATGTTTATGTTAAAAGTTCTAATAATTTTTATGAACTTCAAGTAGTCTGGTTTATCATATTTTTTTTGAAACTTTTAGGAAAGGGAATGGAAGCAGAATAATGTTTCAAAATAGGTTGATTTATCACCTTATCATCTAACCTAAATTTATTTTTTTCTCTTAATTGATTATTTTCTACTTTATTTTCCTTATTTATTTGTATTTTTTAAGTATAGGATCATCATTTTGTTCAGTTTGGACATTACAATCTAGATTTCCAAGTTGGTAATTTTCCATATTTGGGTTCTTGGTTTAAATCAAATCTTATATCACATATTCACTAGGCTACAACCTAACTTTCTCTTTGATTTTAATCCAATCATTATACTAGCACCCATGGCATCCTCTTTATGGTTCAAAATTATTGTACTATGAATCTTACCTTTATCCCTAAAATGTATGTTCCCATCTATTTGTACCATCTGAAATTGTAGATTTTCGATGCTATATTATTGGGATTCTATCATTATTATTAGTTTTCAAACAATTTCCTATAAATAAGTTTTATAATTTTAAGTTACAATCATATTTTGATACAAATTTCTTAGTGGTTTAGAAAAAATATGAGCATTATTAGATTATTTAATGACCCTTTAATCTCTCCATAATAATTTGAGGTGATTTTTTGTATCTAAAATTGAAATAATTTGAAAAATTATAATCATTTCCATGTTACCTAGCCCTATAATCCATATATTGAGCACTTTCATTGGGTTTAATAGGAATTTCAATGTTGGGAAAATAGTTTGTGAGTGTGTTTAAACATCCTACAGTGACAACACTGCTCCCTAAGAGTATTTTCATTAAAAAATAATAGCATCCGGAGGTTAGGCTTCATCCCTATGAATTATTAACTTCCTATTAAACTTGTAATGTTGTTTTTTAGAAAGTTTTTTAAATATTTTTTTTATCTCCTCATCATTTAAGTTAGAAAATTCTCCTCTACAAGATTGGTTAACTTGATTTTGATTGTAAGTAGTTAGGTTTTTGTAAAAATTATCCAATAGAAGATGGAGATCTTGTTGGTGGTTAGGACATTACTTGATAAAATATCTAAATCTATCTCATGACTCATGAAAGTGCTCTCCCTAATCATGTATAAATATTTTTATTTTATCCTTAATTTCTATGGTGGTGTTCCTAGGATAAAACTTTGAAACAATTGAGATCAAAAATTTGTCCCAAGTATCAAAGATATCCCCATAAAAATTCTAGAAGAAACTACTGGATTTATCCTTGAGATAGAATGGGAACACCCTCTACCTAATATTCTCCTCAATAAACACATAGAGAGGTAATTATTACACAAAACTACAAAATTATATAATGAATTCAATAGAATCTTCATTGGGATGAGTAGTGAGATAAGGTATCATGAAGAGGTGATAATATTTGATTTCATTTTTCCTCGAGCTAGGAGTGAGAATTATACAATAATGATTTCCATACATGTTTAGAAATTGGAACTCCATAATTCTAGTAATATGGAGGGATTTATTTTTGGGATGTGGTGGATTTAAATTTTGGTTTTCATTTTCATCTCCTTCAACTTCCAGATTTTCCATATTTTCAATTTTATGTTTATTTTTAAGGGTAATTTAGTGTTTCTTAATTTTCAGTATAAAAAGATTAAGTTTTATTTTAGTATCCCTAGTGTACAAGAAAATAATATTTCAAATAAGTTGTGATGAGCACATAGTATTGATTATCGAGCATGTTTTCAGAACATTTTTTTTTAACTTTTTTTCTTGAATGATTTTTTTATTGGTCAAGCATGCATTCCTTGGAAATGATGCCAAAATTTAACAAGGATAAACTAGTTCATTCACTAGTTATTAATAAAATTAATTATTTATAAACCTACTTACTAGTATTATTATGGAAAAAAAGGTTTTAACCATGAATAAGGGAAAATTTTTGTGACCAAAACAAATCAAAAAAAACCAAACACAAGAATAGGTAAGAAAGGATGTTGAATTGATAGTGGAAACAGTAGTGAAATAATAATAGAAAGGTAGCTAGACATGTGATTTAAGTAAGGGATTTGAACTGGATAGAACTGATGGAGATGAATTCTGCTCCTTTAGGGATTTAATTACAAAGTTATAAAGTTGTGTACAGAGTTCAATAATCCCAAACTATCATTAGATAAAACAACCTCTCAAGATATATCTCTGGAGAACAGATATTTCTAGTAGAACTCGAGATGAATATGCTTCCTCGTGGATAATATTAGACCAAAAAAATTTCTAGTTGGTATGTAAGTTTTAATTTATAGGGAAAAAGATACTCTACTTTTCTTCTATCGATTCATAGATTAAAGTGAAAACAATGCTCATGATGAAGAGAAATTGCGAATTTGTACTAATTAACTACATAGTCCTAATATTAAAACCAAGAATAATAGTAAAAAAGAAATCAATCTATCCAATCCAACTCATCTAATATACTTAGTTATGAATATAAGTAAAAAATATATATTTCAATGAAAACATCTCGATATAGGAGAACATGTAATAAGAAAATGGATAAGAATATCCTCTGATGAAATTGGCCTCTTCCTCTAGCTCGAAATCCTCTAACTCATGTATCAAGTGTTCCCTATATTCTATTCCAGCTCCACTCTCTATCACATTCATTTTGGAAGTGAATGGTCAAAGCATTAGGGGTGATTGGTAGTGAATGATATCGATATGGTGAATAGTTTATGGTGTGTATTCCTAATGGATAGTGTATGGTTTTGGATTCCTCTTTTCTCTCCAGAATATTCTTCTTTAAATTATACACCAATACCTTCCTCATAGCCAGTAATAAATATATTAGCCTCATTATTTGACTGAATTATATTTTTGTGGTCTGTCTGTCATTTTATATCTTTTTCCTTATGTGACTCGAGTGAAGCTCCCTTAAAACATTATGCTCCTCACATGTGGGTATTCTTACCAATTTGATTCAATTTCCTTAATCATTTTAAGCATTATCTAGAATCTTCTTATGTATTTCTTTAATCAAAGGTGAGATCCCCCATTGTATCTTTGATTTATAATTTTAGGGAATCATGAATAAATTTAATCCATGATACAATAACTTTACATAGGTTCCCATTACAATAAATTCCCCAAAGTACCCTTGATGAAGCTTCATTGAATTTAACATAGGTGTACATTGTATTCACTATCTGGGACTTTATTTAATAAAACTTGTAGAATACCACACACCAGATCACAGTCAGGGACCAATTAGTATGATCTAATCTAATGAATTCATCCCTGTAACTTAGTAGAGCTTGACTTCTAAGTTCCCAGTTACAGCCAAAATTCATCATCACTCATTCAAGCTTCATGGTGGAAAACCCATCATTGGAACCCTTCATCCATACTGGATCAAAATAGGCATCAGGAATAATCAACAACCAACATCATGGTTCAGTTAATTCAAGAAATGAAATAATCACCTAGATTTAGATGATTCCCATTCACACGGTTGCAATAATTGAAAAAAACAATTCCCTTCTATTATCTCTATTTGATCTTGCAAATAGAAACTAGAAAACACCAATATTCTACCACTTCGAACACAGCAGTTCACTTATCTTCAATAATTAATTTATTAACTTTTATTCAATATTCAATTCAAATCTTATATTTGAGATTACCAACTCACATTTTCTTCAAACATGGGGTTGATATCTTCAACCTATCTAAACATCGATATTTTATCCCATTCCATCATCTTCTACAAGCTTGAAGTATAGTGTGACCATCTTAATCTCCAACTCTGATTTCATAGCCCTGATTTTGTTTTCACATAGGCGAAATTTGTATTTAATTTCAGACTCTATAAGGTAATTTCATCAACCAAATTCAGTGTAATGCAATTTGAATATGATGTTTCAACACTATGAAGATATTATGCCCGGTTTTTATCTCCATCAACAAGCCTGCATGAGGAACAAACCAGTTAGAGACACATCTACAAATTCAATCTCAGTTCGGCCGGTGAATTTAGACTCCCATATTTCAGTGGTTTTTAATAGAAAATCATCTTTGAGGTTGAACTAAAATGTTTTTCAAACATGGATCGAGTTCTTTAACTTCATAATACCTTTTATTATCAGCTAGATCCAAGCCTTCTTATTATTTAGGTAGGCTTTAGATTCATTCCTAGTGGAGATTATCAGCTTAGATTCATTCATATGACATCCAACTTGAATTTTCAGTCTAAGAAGGATAAAGTTTGACCTTGATTTTCTTTAAGTCAATTTAGGGTTTCACAGTCCGGATCAGGTTTGAGATTTTCCAAAACACATCAGTCTGACCTCAGCACCCTCAAGCTTCTCTCACAAGGTTCGGCTTTCACTGGCGAGGCTCAGCATTTCTTCAATAGATATTGGTTTCAATCTTCCATATTCAGTCAATTATAGAATAGAATATTGAATGATCTTTATAAACTTTAAATCCTCCTTCAATTAACCTTTTTTACCTTCATTAGATCTCCATCCATTTTTTGTCCTTTTTCAGCTTCAAATTAGTTTCCCCCAATCTCACTTAGGTCAACAACCAATGTTGATTGGCTTGGGCCTTCATTTTTCTTCATCAAGTAAAGATATGGTGGTGTTGATACCTATTCACTCATGGTTGATTTTATAATTCATGATCATTTAAAATTATCATCTTGACCATAGGTACGGTATCTTGCCTTTGTTGATTTTTTTCCCATGGTAGGTTGAAATGTGTGTAGTAGATTGGGACTTCACCAAATAATCATGCACAACAACAGCTTTTGTTCTTGAGGTTGGTTGACATTCAATGTGCGGTGGATTGGAAATAAATCCTCACAGAAACTTCATGTATTCTTACGGTAGCTTGATATTTGGCTTTGTGGTAGGTTGTATTTTTCTTCTTGTGGTAGCTTGGAGTGATAGGTAAGGTCACTTCATCCCTCAAGTGGTTACTTGATACCCTTCATGTAGTAAGTTGGGTCCTTTATTAATTTTTAAATGAACTATAATGGTATTTTAATGCCTTTGTCTATTTTCTATCATGTAGTCAATCAACTTATCAATGTGTGGTCAAATTCCACAGTTGGTTGATCGCCTATATTACCACTTCATTGAATGTTCAATCCATTTTCTTAATACAATCGGTCTAACACTTAGGAAAAAATTTAGCTGCTTATCAAAGCAGATTTACTTACTGCATGACACTTCTAAATATACAAAAAATAAAAATTTATTTAAAATTCAATTCAAACATCAAAATCACAACTTCCAAAAAGTGATTAAAAATCAAAATGAGAATTAAAAAAATTGATTCAAAAAATGTTTAAAATAAAATCATAGAATTTGAAATAATTAATTCTAAAAAATTTAAATCAATAAAATAATTTGAAAAAGCATATTTCCAATGAAAAATCACTAAAATTTTGTTATTAAAATATATGAAAAAAACCATAGAATTTTTTAATCATTAAATCACCCAAATAACCCATTTTTATTAAAATGTTCAAATATTAATAATAACATCATATGTTTACAAATAGTAATTAATTCTCCATTAAAAACTCAATTTCACCTTTAAAAGAAAAATTAATTAATCAAAATAGATGTATAAAAACATATTAAAATAATATCACATCAATCATCATAGAATATTAAAGGTTGTGATCATATATTAATATTATAATGAGTATAATCATTGATCATAAATTTTTTGTGTACTACAGTTAAACAAAATTTTTATTTTATTAAAACTTGGAATATAGCATAGGGTTGACCAAGTCCATTTCCCAAATAGTGTCTTTGGGTCGGATTCTCATTGTTCTGATCACTTATTAATATTTATTTTTTATTATTATTTTTTTAAATAAATAGAAATGAGCTATGTTTTTTGTTTTTTTATTGAAATGAATGAAAAAGAAAATAAAGCACCAAAAGACAAAGATAATTGCAAGTAGGGAAAGGGTTGATCCAAGGTCAGGTCACTAATTACTTTCTTTAACAGTTATTTATTTTTTCATCAAATCATTAATGCAGTCAATATCATTCATGAATCACCACCCTATATTGAAATTTTGAGATCCTATGTGCTTTTAAAAATCTCCTAAGCACGCAGAATTATTCTTCCTCCATGGTTTTGTTTGATGAACATGACACAATCACAGATAATCCATTAAACTCTACCCAATTCCATCGTATGTTGTTCATGCCCCGAATCCCTCCATTTCATCACATATGAAGATAATTGGGATAATTAATAAATAATCAATATTGAATGGAATGAAATGGTAAGAATGCGTAGGGAATGTGGGTGATCATTTTACTAATCACATAACGCCCTCAACACATCATCACAATTAAATAAAATCTTAATAAATATAGAGGATTTGAGAAAAATTGAACTTCCCCCCAATAATTCACCCTCAGGTCATTACTATATGTTTAAAAAATTTAATAGATTACAACACTTAATAGAGGTTAAAATAAACACAAATAATCGGGAGAGAAGAGAAACAAATCACAATAGAATAGAATAAAAATGTAATGAAAATATAAAAGGATTATAGAAAACTTAGTTTTAATTATAATATTTCAAATACTTCACTGAGGTATGGTAATATTTATAATATTTGGGTGAAGTAATTGTGAAAATTGGAGTCAAGTTGAATTTAAAATGAGATCCCATGATTGGAAATAAATTTTCCCATTTTTTAAATTTTAAGGGCACTGCAAGTTTCTCCAACATTGGTTCTGGGTAGGGTGAATATTAACATACATAGAAATTTTATTCATTCTTCATAATTAGATTTGTTACCAATCAGATATGTGGATTTTTCTACATAATGAATTTGGATACATAGAGTTTTCGGGTATGTAGAACCATCGAGTATATAAAATTTAACCCTTTATCTTCTTCCAACACTCTAAATTCGAATAGTAAAAAATTATTCCTTTGGTCTTGATTGTCAATGAGATTTATTTTCATGGTTTTTCATTGTCATATAAGTGGTGGTGTTGAGTGTCCTCATTTAATAATTTTGTCAATCATCTGGCATGTGCTCATCTAAAAACCTATAACCATGGTTATTTAGGGGTTGAGACCTCACTGAAACTATAAATAAATAAAAACAAGCACAAAAAAACACATGAATGAGAAATATTCTAGGTTATATTCAAGATATATCAGTGCATCTTGGGTTAGAACATAACAATGAGGCTTGGGATTCATTAGGTGAGTGTTGGCCAGCTTCATGTTCAGTCAAGATTCAACCTTAGTAAGCTCAGTTTACTATAGTTATTCATCAGTGGATCAAGAATCGTCGGCTCTTCAATGTTAGGATGTAGTATAGAATAGGGTGGCCAGGTGTTCATCCTCACTCAGCCTAGTTTATATTATGTTCAGCTTTGGGATTCATCAATGGAGCTTGGGGGTTCTTCGGAAAATCTTCAATAGTGGTACAACTAGATCTTTGTATCTTCTTCATTGGAAGAACTTAGAGGAGCTTGAGATTAGTCCTTCATGGTTATTCTTCATAGATAGTGTGCATAGCTTGGGATTTATTCTTTAGTTAACCATGGATCTTGGCATCATGGATTTGGTACTTCAGCTTCACCATAGTGGTTTGTCTAAGGCAGAACCGACAATTGATTTTAGCACCTCATCTTTGGTGGATATTTAGGTCAGATAAAGTGAGTTTTTAGGCAATGTGAATTCAATTCAATAGAGGTGATCTCAAAAGATCTGTTTATTCCAGCATGTTCTTCTTCTTGGTGATCTTGGTGTATCATCAAAAAGATTCAATCTTTGACATTAAGAATTCACATGGTTCTTAGGGTTTTGACCTCTATAGGTGGCAGGTGATTCGTTTCTTCATCAGCTGGTCAGGATTCATCAAGGTGGCACCACTGGATTGAAGCAAAAAAATTACAAGCATCGGATGAGAGTAGCACCATGACTTCAGTTAGAAGACGTAGCATCAGAATCTTCTCTAGCTTCAGTGGTCTAAAATCTTCTACTCAACTTCACCTCCCCTTAGAAAACACATCAGTTAATCCTATTCGGGAATAAAGTTCTTAGGGTGTGGTTGGATCTCCCTCTCACAGTAGGTTCTCAACCTATTTGGATATGCGGGTTCTAGTAGGATATCCACTATCACTATAGTGACCATGGAGAAGGGGGTTGCGGTAGGTACAGCAAAGAGGAAGGGCACAGTCATTTGGGAAGTGATCATGTAAGTGCTTCGAAATACTTAATACAATTAGTTATCACCTACAGTCATTTAATCACTAGTGGAAATACGGGCTTTAACGTCGTCGTAATAACGTCGGTTTTTTAAAAACCGACGCGAATAGTATATGCGGGGAATTTTTGGCGTCGGTTTTACACAAAACCGACGCCAAAAATAATTATGTTTTTTTTTTCGCGTCGGTTTTTAGAAAAACCGACGCGGAAAACCTCTTCGACTATATTTTCCGCGTCGGTTTTCATGAAAACCGACGCGGAAAATATAGTCGAAGAGGTTTTCCGCGTCGGTTTTTCTAAAAACCGACGCGGAAAATCCTGTTTTAATCGGTTTTCCGCGTCGGTTCGCGTCGGTTTTCATGAAAACCGACGCGGAAAATATAGTCGAAGAGGTTTTCCGCGTCGGTTTTTCTAAAAACCGACGCGGAAAATCCTGTTTTAATCGGTTTTCCGCGTCGGTTTGTAGAAAAACCGACGCGGAAAACCTCTTCGACTATATTTTCCGCGTCGGTTTTCATGAAAACCGACGCCGAAACTCATAAAAAAAATATATTTCGCGTCGGTTTTAATGAAAACCGACGCGAAAAGTCTTTTAAAAATATTCACGGACAGAAACCCTCATTTTGTTCGTCCGTCGAAATCGAGTTCCGCTGCGGCGCTTCGGACTCCCGACGACCTTCGAACTTGATTTGCGATCTTGAACGGCCATTGTTGAAGGTTTTTTGTCGTCTGCACGATTTTGGGTATGTGTTCTTCCTATTTATCTCTTGTTTCATATCCCATTGTTTATTTCTTTATCAATAACCCTATTTTGCGTGATTTGGATTATTGGTTAGATTTTAGTTGTAATTTATCATTATTTTTTGTTTGTATTATCATTGTTGGTGTAGATTTGATATTGTTTGTTTTTGGAAGTAATTATACCGGTCGCAGTTTGGATTTAACATCTCAATTCGGGTTGAATAATTATGTAAGATTTTATATTATGTTGGATTTTAAATAATTATGTAAGATTTTATTTTATTTTATTTCAAACTAGATTAAAAGGGGCTTTAATTAAAAGTTAGAAATTTTGTAAGGTGAGTAGTGGCCTAATTAGTATTTGTATACTCATGTTTATCTACATTTCAGTTTTAGGATCTTATCCAGTTCTTTTTCCCTCTTAGGATGCATTCTGTTTCAGTTTGGGTTAGTGATTAGTGGGGACTTGAGCTCAGTTATTGTTTTACTTATCAAATTATCCCAAGTGTGCCTATTATAGGTTTTTTACGGATTTATTTAAATAGAATATGTGTAAATTTTTTCCATTTAAATGATGTTTTTACTACTTAAAATTATGGTTAAAAGTGTATTGAATTACTTTTGTGAGGACTAGGTGATTTAGGAGATGAAGTGTATTGAGGGAATTAGTTTATATCTATTTATAGTTATTCTTTATATTATTTCTACTGATTCAAATTTTGTGTTGATGTATAACCTATGGATAGGTCATTTCAGATTTCTGATAGAAATATGATGTTAATTACACTATGATTAATGGGTGAAATCATACCTAGTGATTGTTTTAGATGCCTATAATGCTTATTGTTAGTCTATGAGGATTAGGTACTCCCCTCAAGTATGTCATGGTCTAGTTTAGGTGTTTAATGGATAGATATCTTGGGTTGGTTCATGAAAATGGTATCAAAACCAAGATTTTTCAGAGGGTTTGGGTTTCCAAGTTCCCTTTGTTATTTGGCATTATAATGTTATTATGGATATAGGTTATAAAAAATCTAGTGCTACACATTGGGAAAAGTGTCATAATATCTTTTCCATTTGAATCCTTGAGTGTTTATGTAATTCTAGGATTTATTGTTGGATTTTGATATTGATTTTGATTGGTTTTATGTGTTTGATATAAAAATGATGATTGAATTACCAATGATGTGTAATCTATTTGGGGGTTCACTTAATATTGGGGTGATGGTGGATGAAGATTTGTAGCTATAGGTCTATCCCCCATAGTTAGGCCAACCATATGGAGCCCTTTTGAATAGTTTTAATGACTCTTCAAATCCCACAAGTAGTTTTGTTAATCGAGTTCCACATGTGTGTTTTAATACACATTGTTTTAAATAAGGATAGTTATTGCACTATTTTTCACATTAAGTTTTCCATGATTCATTCATGTTACATCATCAGCCTATGCAGATGGGTCAGGTTAGAGTATCAGTACTTTTTATTATAGATCCTACTGCTCTACTACCATTTCCTACTGCGGAGATCACCAGTGTTGGGGAATGCATGGGCCATTTTTTACTTTGGCCAACTGCACTTCTTCGTTATATTTCACATGAGGTATGAGTTTTTTTAACTAGTAATTAGAAATGATTCCAAATTACTTATAATGTTTTCTGACATTTAACTTATATAGGAATATCTGAAAGCAAAAGAAACTGTACAAATGCAGCAAAATGTTCAAAAACAGTCGGCTGTAGATACTTCTGATATTTCTTCTGGGTTGAAAAGATTATCTCAGTGCTCTTCTTCCTTGAATTTTATCTATGAGTTTCGGATGACGCCCGATATATGTGGAAGAAATTATAAATTGAGAATATTGAAAGAAGATATCATGAATTTAGTTAATTTTGAAGAGATCGGGCTGAATGTGGTGCAGTTGTTTTCCATGTAAGTAAATTGACGTCTGAATTGCTATTTCTTTACTAAAATATTGTTATGTCATTGACTAACTATGTTTTCTTTTTAAATTAGGTATCTATACAGGATTCTTTTACAAAATGAAACTACAAGCATTTATAGCTTTATAGATCCAGAGTACATTTCCTCGGAAGTCAAACATGTGAAAAATGATGACAAAGTTAAATATATATCCGAGAGATTATCACAAACAGAGATTCAGTGCTGGTTTTTGCCATTTGTTGATAAGTAAGAATATCAACATAATTTTGAACTCATGATCATTATAATGTCATTAATTATGAACTTTTTGTATTATAGGGGGCATTGGATGTTAGGTGTATTTTGCCCAAATGAATGCACCTTATATTGGTTTTGCTCTTTATTAGGAAAAGTGCGTAAAACGTTTTCCAACTTATTAAACAGGTAAGTTGTTTTTTTATTTTTAGAAGTTTGTTATGTTTAATTTTAATTGTTTACACAAGTTTTATTAGTTCTTATATAAAACAATGCAGTTCATGGAAACATTTTACAAATGAAAAGAAACCAACGAAAATCAAATATGTGGAAGTACAGGTAATTAGTTTTTATATTTTTGTTATATATTGGGTTTCATTATTAGTTAAATGTTTTATAACTGCAGTGTCATCGTCAAAATGGAAGCGTTGAATGTGGTTATTATATTCTACGATTTATGTACGAGATAATCACAACTGGGGAAACTACTGATTTTCATAAGGTTAGTTGTATTAACTTTTTTATATATTTTCATCCACTTTCTTCTATTTATTAATTTCATATCATTCAATATTATTGTAGGTATTCAATGATTCACAGTCATATTCTCAATCTGATATGATTCATATTCAATCTACTTTTGCGGACTATTTGTTAAGTCTGATTAAGATTTGAGGTATGTATACTAATATTTATAAATAATATTATATATGGGTTTAAAAAACTAACTCTTATGATATATTAGGTGTTTGAACCTACTAATAATCAAATGAATGCTTCAACAATAACAAACAATGAGCATGTCATATATTTCAGGTACGTGTATTTTAATTCTGATTTACTGAGTTTTCTCAAGTGCCTCTGCAAAAACTGTTTTATTGAATCTACTAATAATCAAATGAATCCTTCAACAATAACCAACAATAAGCATGTCGTATATTTCAGGTACGTGTATTTTAATTCAGAATTAGTTATTATATTTCTTTTCATTGTTATTTCTTAAAATCATTTGTCTGTACAGTGACAAATCTGTAGGGTGGTACTTGGATCATGAACATAGAGATTCGTATAGCGAAATAACATTCACAAACACTAAAAATTGTCTCCCTTGAATGCACAGCAATATCTTCTAGGCCTTTTTATTTTTTATGCAAATAAATATCGAAAAATGATTGCCGAGAAGCATATCACATAATACCTGAAACAACGCTTAGTGGGTTTGCACAAAGATAAAATAGAAGGCGTCAATTTTTAAGGTATGTTTCTTTATGTATCTTCAATCTGCATTTGATTTCAATTTTCTAACCTATTTTTTGCACTCAAATTTATTTCTCTGTTATTCCATAACTTAAACAAATAACAATAGTGAATAGGTAATGCACGTCTATACAGAGCAAATATAAAAACCTGAGGTTGGGGGTGGTGGGGATTCTATGGTGAAAAGACACCCCCAACATCTTCAGTGGGGGAGGTGAGGAAGAGGTTGCATCGGCTGAGTGTTCCTGGAATTTTGATCATTTCATTTTGGTAATTTACTTTGTGAAAAAATGAATGATTCAAATAAATTACACATTTTCATTTAATGTTTATTCATTGCACTAATAACTTGGATTGATTTTTTCACTCGTTTCATTACTGTTTTGACAGGATTGGTGCTATCTATGGGAGGAAACTTACAATGATTGATACTGAGTATGGTTAGATTAAGAAAATGCACCATGTAGGTACGTGTATTTTAATTCTGCTTTACTTTGAGTTTTCTGAAGTACTTCTGTTAAAGCTGTTTAATTGTTTTTGTATACTTCGTTATTTTTTTTCAGGGTTCCGATTTGTTTGGAGGAGAAAATATATGTATTTTATTTAAAAAAAAAAAAAAATTTACGGCGTCGGTTATTTTAAAAACCGACGCCGAATAATTTTAAAAAAAAATTATTTACGGCGTCGGTTTTTTTAAAAACCGACGCCGAAAGGGTTTTCCGCGTCGGTTTTTAGAAAAACCGACGCGGAAAACGCGGTTGAAAGCGGGTTTCCGCGTCGGTTTTTAGAAAAACCGACGCGGAAAATCCGGTTGAATGCGGTTTTCCGCGTCGGTTTTTCTAAAAACCGACGCGGAAAACCTATTCGAATATATTCTCCGCGTCGGTTTTTTAATGAACCGACGCGGAAAATAATGTCTACATGTAGCTTCGGCGTCGGTTTTATAAAAAACCGACGCCGAAGCTCATAAGCGAATTATTTTTCGCGTCGGTTTCTATGAACCGACGCGAAAACGCTATTTTTAACGTCGCCTATAAAGACGTCGGTTTATAACCGACGTTAAAAATAAAAAAAAACCGACGCGAAAAAGTGTTTTTGCACTAGTGAATTGACCATGATTCCTTTATACCATCACTTTGAAACACGTATTTCCAACCTGTAATTAAGAAATATTTTTTTAATGCAAAAAAATAGTTCATATTAATTCCAAACAAATAATTAAAATATTAATTTAATTATTCTAAACAATTAGTGTTGAAATAACCCAAATCATTTTTTTCTTCATCAGTTAAAAAAATAAATTTTCTTAGACCATGATTTATTCCAAATCATAAAAGGCCAATTTTTTTATTAACCAAATTTAATTATATTTTGAAAATTCACAATCAATTTCTATTGAAAATTTTTAAACACATTTAAAATTTTTAAACACATTTAAAAATTTTAAAAACATTTAAAATTTCATTATTTTCATTTCAAAATTAAAATCATAATTTTTTAGAACAATTTCAATTTCAATTTCAATTTCAAAATCAAATTATTGATTTCATTTAATTACAAAAATTAATAAATCAATTATATATCAAAATAAATCTATTTATAAATTTAATTTCATATTAAATTAATCAAAAAATCAATTGAAAATAAAAAAAATGGCTTCACCATTTAATTCCAAAAATAAATAAATTGGTAAAATACACATCTTAATCCATTTATAGATAAATTTTGAATTCTCAAAGAGTCACAAAACCCCTAAATTTACCCAGAAATTAAATTAAATTAGGGGTACTTTTAATGAATAATATAAAAAATGTTGAAATTTTCAGCTCACATCAATCATGTATATAATACATACTAGGCTCATAAGATAAGAAGTGGATAATCGTTACTGGACTAATCTTATAAAATATATCACATGGAATGTCATACAGTAATTGATATACTTAGGTTTGTATGATTAATATGAATCATGATTACTTAAGGTTGGGAAGTTACTTAGCATGTAAGCCTTTATACTTTGATACATTTCTTAAGTCATCCTTGAGGATAAGCAAATTATAATGTGATTGGGTATGTTTTTGATCATATCCTCAGTTGAGTTTAACTAAGAGAGTATTTTTCCTCTTATATTATAAGTATGAAATCTAGGCACTAGATTAAATTAGACTGAGGAAATGCATGGTCATGCTTAGATGAGTGACATATAATGTTCTCAACTACTTATATGAATGAAATATGATGTATTTATTCAATCTAGTTAGTCTATTTCAAATAATATTGAATGTATGAAATGACATGTGCATGATTTTCATGTTCCATGTCTAGAAGAAACTAAATGTTTTGGAAAAAGGTATTATATAAGCATGCATAAGGTGTATAGAGATACATATATTAGAAGACATGTTCATAATGAGATATGAATGTCATTGATTGAGGTCATGGAAAACTCCATTGTAGCTTAAGTATTAATGATATTTTTTTAGAGGTTTTACTTTTCTTACAATTATAAATTATGAATTCATAATCATTTTTAGTGCTACAATGACCCATAGGGTTTCACAATAGGCCATGGAATAAGTATTAGTTTTGGTATAAAGTTTTTTTCTAAAATTTTATAGATTATGTGATAATAATATCTAAAGTATTTTTTATTGATTTACAAAGAGTGTATCATTTTTTTATAAAATATGGAAGGATTTAATTAGAATTGAGACATTTTAAGAAATTGATAATCCCCAGTTGAGAGAACACCACTAAGAGGGGGTAAATTAGTTGTTACTCAAAAAGAAACCCTCAAACAATTATTTCCATCATCAATTAGTGTATCGGATCTATGAATGAAATAATGTGACGATGATAGATAGATATAGATAAAACACACATAGCACAATAGTTTTAACAAGATTCACACACTCTTGTTATCGAGTGGATAATACTTGGTGTCCAATTTTTATGACCCTATTTTTCATGTTATTATTTTATTATCATAAATAACAAAGAAAAGGATTGGGAATATGGTCTTAAACTCCAAGTGAAATAATGATATAGATGAGAATAAATAATTCTATCAATATTCTACATCTTCCCCAAGGGCCTTCAGATTTTGGATCAAGTGTGCACCCTCTTTCTTCTTCTCAATCCTAGAAAAATACTCTTTGAAATTATATTTGAAATATATAGATGGTTATCTCAAAGTTTCATCTCTTATTTATCATGAAACACATAATTTATTAATAGAAATAACTACAACATGGTGTGTTGGATTTTTCTATGTCATAGTTTATATGGCATCAGTCGGATCTAAAACCTTCAGTAAAATATATCTCTATCTTACTATTTTTCACAATATATTTTTCTCCATTGAATATATATCCAAACAATAAACATATAATAGGGTATATAACCATGTTTTCATGTTATTCTATAATTGGACAGTCAATATTATTGTATCACTGATAGGGAGAGGGGTGAATCGATGATATATTTTTCTTTTATGTTTCCTTACTTATGAAACAACCTTTTCCTCCTATTAAATATTTTTTCCCAATAGAAAACAATTAAAATTCACATCCATAGGAACATAATAATTTACAAGTTTCACTACTCAACAAGAGTAGCTACATCCTTGGTGTGGTTTGGAAACAATCCAATACCACACAATCAACTAGAAAACAATCCTTTTGTATGGAATACAATGAGTAGGATATTCTCTTACACTCATATAGCACTACGATCAATACAACAGTGCATGTGCATCAAGTAGCATAAAATTTTAATACAAATTTTTTGTAACAAACATGTTACGATTCTTTTTAATCATCTTTCACAAATATTATCTTTCAAAAAAATCATTACTTTATTACCCAGAAGCTGGTAAGAACTTTCTGAACTTCGTAATGATACTCATTATGATTTCCCAATCTGATTCTCAATTTCAATTGATCAATAAAGAAATATTACTCTCTCATAATACCACTTGAATAATTCTTTAATTATTCTTCATTAGTCCAAAAAAAACCCAGTCTAATTTCTCAATCTAGTCAAGAAATTCTGAATATAATCTTTTTCCTTCTTCTCCTTCTATCCGAATAACTTCTTTAAGAAAACAGAATCTGGAAACATATTCTTTCTATAATTTTGGAAATTATCTTTTCTATTTTATGATTTATTCAATTCATATAATACACAAAGTATTCTCCTCCTTTTATAGACATTACAAAATGGTTTAAGCGGGATTCTGAAAAGGTTTTCTAGCTTCACCAAATTTCCTGAATCTTTAATCTTCCTTAAATCTTGGATATTACTTTAAATTCTTCAATACATTTTTGAATCTTCAAATCTCCTTGATTTTCATGTATCTATTTGACTTCATCAACACTTAATACAATATAAAAAATCTTTAGTCTGATTCCAATTCTCTATTCCAATTTCCCAATATAATCTCTTCATTATGATGCTCCATACCACTTATATGTATGAAAAAATAGGTAGCTCAAATCTTTTAAGAAAACTTTAGTTAGATTCTGATTCTAATTCTGATTCTGATTTTCGAATATGATTTATTTATTATAATAAAGAAATTTTATCACTCTAATTTTCTTGACCCACTTGCAAACAAATCAAAATAGAAGACATCCCATTATGTTACTTTGTACCAATTATAAAACCAATCTTCTTATTTCGATTTCTTCATTACGATGAAGATAGAAAATTATTTAATACATTTCTATGTATCAATTATGAAAATTTTAAAACATATGTCTTCCCATTAAAATGTTCTATACCAACTAATAAAAAAAGTCAAACAAATTTTTGGAACTTCAAGCAAGCTTCATGTCCCCCTTTGACAACACTTTCAAAAATGCTTCAAACAAGAATCTTCTTCTTCTTCTTATCCCTTGACCCACTTGTTAGATATATTCAAAACTTTCTTTATCACTTGAATCAATCAAAAAATAATATTGATGAGAAATTATTGAATATATTGTCGATTGATCTCATTCTCAACAAACATTTCTTATTCAATTGTCCCAACATCTCCCAAGACAACTATTCATAAAAACATTTCTTCTTCAATAACCTTTTCTTATCAATCTTCCTATAGTTTGATAAGAATACCAAAAAAATGTAATAAATAATCAGAGTTAGCGTACCTCAGATTATTGGTGTAACACCAAGTCCAATGGACTGGTATCATTATAAGTTTCTTTCTTCTTTTGAATATGATACTCCAGGTCATCCATACTTCAAAAAATTATGAATATGGCGATGTCATACTGATAAACTTGAGACCAGAAATATTTTTCTTTAGAAAACATTCTAATTCCAAAAACTCTTTATTATATCATGACTTCCTTGTGAATTTAAAAACATTGAAGATCATCTTCAACATCATCTAACTTATAATGCAATGTTTTTTAACTTCCCATCCTTTATAGAAACTTTTTTATTTCTATTATAAACCTAAATAATATTGTCCTAGGTATGATTGGAATCAACCTTTCTCCCCATTTATTTCATCAAGATTTCATCACAAGTTTTTTAGAATAACTATGATTTATAAGAATTAAAAAATATAAAATCATCTTCATATTTTCATCAGAGTCAGGAAGACTCTAGAGCAGCACCTCATTATGATATTTCTTTCATTTCGGGCCCAACGTGAGTCTGATTAACATTTTCTTCTAGAAAACTTATTCTTAATCTGATATAATTTCTTAATAATTTTGAGCTCGATTTTATGAATATGATTTTTAGTATGATTTTCACCCAAAAAAAGTGAGGTGATTTATTTTTCTTTGAAATTTCCTTAACAAAAAAAAGACAATACCCGAATACAATTATCTTCCATATCATCTTGGTCCTAACATATTCTACTTAAACATAAAATGATTGAAATTGTGGGAATTTTTCCATTGGGTGTTGTGTATAAGAACTTTCCTTCTCACCATGGGATCAACCACACCCATTTCCAATATTGGTCTTCATGGATAGTAATAAATATATTTCCTTGATTTCCTAAAATCAAGTTCAGCCTCAACCAATACATTTCCACCTCCATACATGACATAATTACAGCCTATCATGCCCATTTTATGCCTCATCATGGTATATCTCTAAGCATCCTTGTGACCACAACCTCCAAAATGTTCCTTTTTACTTTTCTTTTTCACAATATATTTTATCACATTAACCATGTTGTGTTATAGAGATCACCTCAGGATAAATTGTGTTGTCTCATAATTTATTCATTTATTTTTTTCATCCCAACTTTAATCATCCTATTAATAATCCATTATCATATTATCAATAAATAAAACATTAAACCATCATAAAATTCATGAATAAAACTTCTCAAGAAACAATTCATCATATAATCTCAAAGTGGAAGTTATGTAAACACCACATTGAATGATTTTTTGAAGAGTTATTCAACTCTCAATGTAAAGATAAATAATATATTGATCAAGTCTCAATTAAGAACATCTAATATCTTCCCATTTTTATTTCACTTCAAGCAATCTATTCAATATCTAAGACTCTTCAATATTCTCAATCTTCAATGGATCATCAATATCCCCCTTTACATTCATTGGTGAGATGAAAAAAATCTAAAAAAAACATATGAGATCTTCTCTAATATTCAGATATTAACTCTTCGTGTTTCCCCCTACAAGGAAAAACTCTTATTATCTTCTTCCCCTTTATCATCACTTGAAAAAATAAATAGATTCTCTTCTTATTTTCAAGAATATATTCTTTTATACTCTACACCTTTTTCAATAAATGAAAAGGAATAAAGGAGAGAAAATAAAATAGTGAATATATAAGTATTTTGGGAGAGAATACACTCCCAATAATAGTCTCAAGTGTTGGAATGAATCCTTAAAATGGTAATTTTTTAAAATATCATCTACTTTATCCTTTAAAACAAATTCTAAGTTAAGCACTCCATTATCCACCTTTTCTTTGAAGAAGTTCAATTTTATGTTAATATATTTCAATCTTGAATGCTTCACTGAATTATTTAATAGATTGATTTCACTTTGATTATCACACTCAATCATCAATGGTTATGAGACATTCACCCTAATATATTTATTTTTTGACTTCATTCACATTATTTGGGTCATATATTATAATTATGAAATATATACAACTTATTTTGGTCTCAATGTGATTATTTTTTTATTTTTGGAGCGCCAAAAACCAAACCTTCCTCCAATAAAGAATGAACTACCAGAAGTTGACTTTTGATCATTGATTTCACCTACCCGATCTTCATAAAAATAACCCTAAATATAAAATTAAATGTCTTTATCATTATTTAAATCATAATCAATATTATCATTGATGTAACATAAGATCTATTTAGCTGTTGAAAAATAAAATCCTTTTAATTTTTGTGGAATCATATGAAGAGAAATATAATAAACATGATATATTATCTAGATGTTGTCACATAAATTATGCTTCTAATTTTAATTTGAAACTCATTTTGATTCATTGTTATTCCTTCTTTATCAAAGAACAACTTGGTCCCAAATACTATAGGGTAGAGACCTCTCATGATGCTTCCATTCTGAACTTCTTTAATAACTCGTGATCATAATTTTATTTTGATAGAAAGATACATCCTATTATGTTTATTACTTAAAGGCCCAAAAATAATTAAACATATCCAATAATTGACATCTAAAAGTGTTTTCTCATTTGGGTAGAAACTTCCACAAAATTATTCTATTTTTCTCCATTAAAAATAATTTCATTGACACACAAAATTATAATAAGTGTGCGTCATCTACCTTGACATAGAGATTGATATACACTTTACCCTTCCTGAAATTAATGCTCTCTAAGATGTTTTATATATTTTAAAACCATGCTCTAGGTGCTTTTTTTATCTCATATAATTCCTTCTTCAATTTGAAAACTTGATAACCATCTTCATCAAGTTTAAAATCTTTTGGGTATTCAATGTAAACCTCTTCCTTAAGTGCACCATTCGAGAATATTGACTTTATATATATTTGAAACACTTTATAATTCATATAACCACATATCATAAGAAATATATAAATCATTTTAATACCTTTGTCTGGATAAAAGGTCTTATCAAAATATATACCCTCAATTTGAGAGTATCATTTACACATAAGGTGAGATTTGTTATGTGTTGATTATACTTTATCATTGAGATAATTTCTGAAAAATTACTTCATATCAATTGAATTATTTTCTTAAGGAAATTAAACTAACTCCCAAGTGTCATTATTCTCAATTTGATTCAATTATTCTTCCATCATTGTGATCTAATCCTCATGTTTCAAAGCTTCATCAAAACTTTTTGGTTCAACTTGCAAAGACTGGATAATATGATTGAAATTTCTCAAACTTCTCTAGGTATGAACATCCTTTTTATGTTATCCAAGAATATGTTCAAGATAACCATATTTATTAAGTCTTTTTAACTTTATTCCTACTTAATATAGTACTTCTTCATTGCTAAAAATTCTAGAATCATCGTGGTAATTTTAAAGATATACTACTACAGCTAAATTAATATCATGTTGTCTAACACTTTATGCTAGATATTGTTTAATATCATCATAAATAGGAAATTATTTGTATGATATATTTTTATTTTCTAAAACAATCATATAAAAATAGTCGATGATCTACTTCATATTTTTAGTGAAACACTAGTAACTTATTCCACCAAGTGTATATCCAAGAAGTGTAGATTCATCAGATCTCTCATCAAACTTAATGAAATGACTTATTTTTATTTTGAAATAACATTGTATATATAATAATTCTAAAATATTAAAGTAATGTTTTTACCAAACCACATCTCATAAGGAAAATTAATCAAATTAGGTTAAATTAAATAGAAATTTAAGATATAGATTATTGTTATTATATCTTGTCTCCAAAAATACTTCAAGGAGACATGTCACAAACCAAACTAGATTTACTTAACCTATCACCCAATAAAACTTGCAAAAAGGCCTCATACACACTTCCCCATATGATAAAGTTTTCTGACTAGTGGCAAGGGCCAAAAAAGTATACAGTGGGGAGACAATTCCCTTGGATCAGAATGAAATGAAAGCATAATTAAACCAAACACATACAAATCGATAAACATCAAAATACATATAATAATTAAACTGAAAAAAAAACATGATATATCAAATGAAATGTGGTACATAGACTCACGGTCATTCTATAACACAAATACATTGGTCACACACTAGGCCTACCACATATACAAAATAAACAAACTAAAAATAAAAAAAATACACAAGAATATATTTTTAACCACAATCCATTCCTCATACCCGATCTTTAAAATAGTCGAACTACTCCAGCCTAATATTAAAACTCCATAAGATCGGTACTTCTCAATCATGCAATGTAGGTCTCCGACCCCATACACTATGTATCTAGTGATCATCCTTGTAACATCCCAGCATGACTCACAATGAACAACAACCAAACCGGTGGTTCCACATGACATCCTGATTTCCTACCCATATAGAAGAGGCTACTAACTAGTGTATAGGGTCTAATAAGGTTCCATATAGAGATTATACCCTCTTTTTAATGTGTCACAACAACAGAAAATAAGGTAATTAACATACATCACATAATACCAAAGGTAGTATCAAGACATAAACCAAGAACTAAACACAAATCATGAAATATCCAAAATGATGCTATAAATAACCAAGATTCGTATATGTCAGTATTTATATACAATAGGTAAAATACTGAACAAAAGAGAAAAATTCATAAAAATTGCATGACACTCAAAGGTGGTTCGAGCTCTAGCCCAATGCCCATCTTCTAAGCTATAACCTATCTAAGGAAATCATGCATATAGAATTTGTCACTTAACCTTATCCAAACTTGAATCCATGAAGTCTTATCAAGTATAAAATGGTGGCCCGATTAGGTTTTGAGTACAAAAAAAGTAGTCCAGCACCAACAACATCTCAAAATAAATCCAGTCTAAAAGGAAGTGCATAAAAAGTGTTATAATTAACCATTTACATTTTAAATTTTTTTATAAAATTAAATAAATAAAGAAACCCAACATCGATCCTTAGTTCTGAGACCCTGATTGACCATACTATATTTTTCTAGTGTTAGGGTATCTCTGATCATGTCTCAAGGACCATGTCAACCAGTATAATAAACTTGGTTTTCCATAGTATACAAATAGGTATCATGGACCAACCCTTAGGGTGTTTTCATAGCTAAAGTTTAGGAACACTGAGCACCCCATCAGGTTTTTTATTATTCAAAGTGTAGTAGCATAGAATATTTATTATATTGTTTTATCATCCAAATCATAAGCTAATAATGATAATTTCCCAAATTTAACACTTTTTAAATTGATAAAAACCATGGAATAAACCCATTTTCATCACTTTAGAAAATAAAATTTTATTACATATGCCATAAATTACCTTTCACAATTTAATTTAAAACTATTTCCAATTTTATTTATTATTTCCAAAGTTCTATTTTAAAATACCATTTCAATTTGAAAGACTATTCTAAATACCATTTTCAATAACCAAATCTATGTTCCATTTAAAATCATCAAATATATATCCATGTTATAGGGAAATTATATAAATGTAAGGTATTCCCATGGAATAACATTTCTATTTGAAAATAAAAAATTTAATATGGTGATTAGTATGGAAATAGAGGCTATTAAGAATTTAATTTAAAATTAGGGGACACATACGGAATGTCAGTATGATGAAAAATACAAAAACTTATAAAAAAGGATGTGATTAGGGGAAAAATATAGGTACCACCTACCTTAGTCTAAGAGGATTCTTCATACCCAAAACCAATATTTTTTATTCGACTTAGAATAGAAAGAAATGTGAAAATAGATAAATTCCCTAAAATAGGGCATATTAGATAAACATGATGAAACACCACATAGTAGCGGAAGAAAAAAATAAAATTAATTAATTAATTTTTATATTTACCTATATATTGATCACAGTAAGTTGTGATGTAAATTGCTAAGGATATAAGGGGTTTATCCAAGGATAAAGGGGAAAATATGGGATGTGTGTATGGGGATGTTAGAACAAAAATGGGGGATGAAATCAACTAAGGATTAAGGGGGGAAAGGAGGGGTAATAGACTATTTTAACCCAATTTAAAAAAACACTACAAGAGACCATCAGAGATCTACTAGCCTCTACTAGATGGCCATCCTAGGTTCATTGTCTATACAGTGATCCCATCAGAACTACTGGGTAATTGATTGGTTCACCAGCTATCCGGTGGGACTGCAGCAGCATGTTGTAGTCCCGAATCCCATTATCGAACCCCAAGTCTTCTCTTAACACCCTCCCAACCTATATAAAATTATTAAACCAATATAATACATAGGGTTTTATTGAAAATTAAATAGGAACATTCCTCAAGAATGGGGCGGGTGCTATAAATCCCCATTATAAAAACAACTCATACCTAAGATGCACCCCCAAGCATCACTAAGCTTCATCGATGAATAAATCAATCCATTAGGAATAGACATAAAATTACTACTCCTATATCTCCTCCTAATTATACCTATATTTCTATAGGTTTCATACTATAGGAATGGTCTTGTCATGGGTTATCTTTTTTCTATGATCCATAATGTGAATTAGTCATTCCTCAAAAGAATCATCAGCCTCCAACTTGAAAACATCAATATTAATCACATGTGATGGATCTGGATGATATCTTTAAGTTTGAGAGACATAAAAATCATCATGCATGGTTTCATACCTCAAAGTAAGATCCAACCAGTATGCCACAATATCTATCCTCTTTGTCACCTCAAAAGAGCCCACAAACCTCAGTGGTAACATCCCCTATTTCCAAATATGATGTTTACCAAGTATCAATGAAATTCATAAGAAAACCCAGTCACCCACATCAAATTCTAAGGTATTGTGTCATCAGTCAGCATATGATATCTATCTACTATGGGTGGTCACCAACTTCTTCTTTATCAAATGAACCTTCTTAATGGTCTCCTGCACTATGCTCGACCCATGCATGGCTGACTCTCCATCTTCTAACCAGCATAAAGGTGATTGATACAACCTCCCATATAAATACTCAAAAAATCCATCTATATGGATGCCTAATAACTATTATTATAATTTAGTTCCACTAATTCTAGATGGATACCCCAAGATCCACCAAAATAAAGAATATATTCTTGGAACATTCCCTTGAGCACATGTATCTTGTGCTCAGACTACCCATTTTTCTATGGGTGATAGAAGGTACTTAGATGAACCTATATTCCCAATTCATTCTAAAAACCATACAAAAACCTCAATGTGAAATAGATATCCCTATTAGAGATGATGATTTGTGGAACCCCATGCAATCTTACCACCTCGCAAACATAAAACCTTTTAAGCTTGTCCACTAAATAAACCTCTTTGATTAGTAAGAAATGACATACTTTTTTCAATTAATCTATAAAAACCCAAATATAATCATGGACACAATATTTCCTTGGAAAATCCATAAAACCCCAATTGTGGCATCTTCCCACTTCTATTTAGGAATTGGTAATGTCTGAATAAGACTAGCAATCCACTGGTGCTCAGCCTTCACCCACTGATAGGTGGAGCACCATGCAATTAATCCTATCAGGTCCTTCTTTATCACAGGACACTGGTACTATCAATTCATTTTCTGATACATTTTGGTCATACCTAGATGAACAACCCACTTTAAGGCATGGAATTCTCTCATCAGTTCCCTGTGCATGCCCATCAAGGCTACCATAGGGCCTTTGTAAAAAAGAATATTATCAACATCCAAGAACTGATCAATATGTGGATACCCACCATATATAGTGTCCCTCATCAATAAATAATTAGAATATTAGAGATAATTTTTCTTTAACCACTCAATAAGTGATGAGTTAATAGACAATAAATCCAAATTTTTCTGCCCTTATTACTCCTAGACATCTAAACACAGCTTGGAAAAAATCCATCCCCTTTCACTCACATCTAAACTCCTAGAATACCTAGGTATGAGTATTCTTAATCAAGGTGTCTTCAATAATGTTATCATTACTAGGAGTAAAATCCAACTCAAAGTCAAAGGAATTTAGGTACTCAACCCACCTTATCTGCCTGAGATTCAATTCATGCTAGGAGAAGATGTATTTCAATCTTTTATGATCAGTGTAAAATGAAAACCTTTACCCCATGTGGTTGTTTATCCAATAGTTCAGGGTGTGTACCAATATATATAGCTCCATATCAGAGTTCGTGTAGTTACATTAATGTGGTCTCAACTACCTAGACCCATAAGCAGCTACTCGCTCATCCTACATTAGCACTGCACCCAATTAAACCATAGATTCATCACAATATAAAGTATAATCCTTACCAAGATCATGAAATTTCAGTCTTAGTATATATTTCAATCACCTATTTAGATCCTTGAAGGATATATCACAAGCATCAGACCACTAAAAACTCAATCCCTTCTTGGTCATGCCCATCAATAGAGATACCAAGTAGAAGAAATCTTGAATAAACTTGTGATAGTATCCATCCAACTATAGGAATCTATAAATATCTAATAATTTCCGGTGTATCTACTAATAAATCATAGAATCCACTTTATTTTGGTCTATTGATACCCCATCCTCTGATATGAAGTGGCCTAAGAAGTGTACTTGATCCATCCAAAATTGACACTTTGATAGCTTTACAAATAGATATTATCCCTAAAGTGTGCTCAATACTATCTCTAAATTTAATTCATGTTCACCCCTCGACCAAGACTAAACCAAAATATCATCGATAAACCTAATGAAAAAGGATTCCACATAACAGTGGAACACCCTATTCATTAAAACCATAAGCACAGTGGGGGTGTTTTTCAATCCTAACAACATAAATTGGTACTTATAAATATTTTATCTAACCTAAAAGGTTGTAAAAGGTACATAAAATGGTTTCAACCTAAGTTGGTGTTACCCCAACCATAAATCAATCTTATAGAAAACTCAAGAACCCTTGAGTTGGTTGAAAAAATCATCAATGTGTGGGAGTGGATATCAATTCTTAACCATTACCTAGTTAAGATTTTGGTAGTATATACATGGTCTTAAGGAGTCATCCACCTTCTTACCCAAAAAAACTGGATCACCCCAAGGGGACATAGTCTGATGGATAAACCATTTTCCTCCAATTCTTCTAGCTAGGATTTAAATCCTTGGAGATCTTCTAGTTATGTCCTATAATGAGGAATATAAATAGCTTTCCTGCCTAGTAAGAGAGCGATCATAAACTAGATTTCACATTCAGGTGGTAATACTGAAAATAACTTAGGGAATTCATCCTAGTAATGATCAAAAGTTGGAGGAAATACTAGATGGAATGTCTCTCCATCATCCTTAATACAGCTAGAAACCTAAGTTATGATCCCACCCAGTTGTTGAAAGTTAGGTCCTGAATGACCTGGTTGTATGCCCCACTCACCAACATAGTCAAAGTTTTATCCCTTAGGATAAGTGAATGACACACATAGAAGATAAAAATCAATCTATTCCAGATAATGAAAAATCTATTTTATCCCTAAAATCGCATTAAAAATCACATATTCAACACAAATAATTCCCAAAGGAATCAGAAACTACTAATGAATAGGGTACAATCAGTGCACTTGTGTATTCCTTCTAAATTCATGCCTTAGGGCATATCAATTGATAGAACTTCATAAATGTGATATATATCTAAGACCAAACCTATAATGAACTGGGTGGAGATAAAGGAATGTGAGGATACTGTATTAAAAAGATAAGAAGAAAGAGTCCATGCTTCTAAAATCATACCTCATATGGTAGATGTCCCTACCTCTTGACATGTTGGAATAGGCATCACTACATTTAACTGGTTGATACCACAGCCATGTACTCCTCCCTGGAATCCTTGAGTCATAATACCCTGCTAACCCTGACCCGAAGATCCATGTCCACTACCATGGACTGAATGTACAGTGGATACACAACTTCCAGTATGTTGAGGTGTGGTAATCCCATCCCCATATCCCTAATCTGATCCTATGCCTCTGATACTGGGAGACTACCATACAATCGAGCAAAAATTATGTAGGTGGCCCATTTTTCAACACAGATAACACTTTTGAGGAAGCTGAGTGCATTGTTGTTTCTTATATCCTTGGCCCCCACATATATAGAACTAGATAACACTTCTCCCTTGAGGAGGAATGAAATAATCACTACTTTTATGGGACTGACTACCACCACCTTTGAGTGAGTCATCTAACTATCATTTCTAACTACCAAAGGAGACACTACTACTTCCACCCATAGAGGAAAATCGCCCAGTTCCATGGATATTATTGATGTTCCTCTCAAATATCAAGGAATGGTTCACAATTTCTAAAAAATAAATTAGGTAGAATTCATTTAACTATACTTTTATCTCGTAATGTAGGTTATCCTAAAAATGTTTGGCCTTGGCAGTCTCATCCCCAACCAAGGTGGGAGTGAAGCACTGAAGTTATGTGAAATGAAAGGAGTAATCTATAACCATCATATCTCTCTATGTTAATCATAAAAATTCATCTGCTTTGTTAGAACACAGGATCTCGGGGGATAAATTACTGAAAAGGCATGTTTAGAAGTCCACCTAGGTCAATCCAACACGTTGTTCACCCCAGAAAAAGACATCCCAACAACTTCATGTTGCCCCACGCAACATGTAAACCTCAAGTTTCACCCTATTTTACATGTGTGTATCTAAATAGTCAAGGATAGTCTGTATAGACTTTATCTATCATGAACCAACCTATATATTTTGCTACTCTGATACCTGATCCGACTCTTTCATGACCTAAAGGTCATTCTCGCCCCCATGGGTTAGTGACTAGCACCCAGCATCATACAAGAAAAAATAGGGGATGGATTTAACATAAAACAACATAAGATAAAAGATAAAATTCATCATTATTAACACTCCAAAGGGAGACAACACCAAAAAAAAATAGGTAAAACAATACTTGAACATATAAATAAACATCCCAAAGGAAAAAAAGCTACATCATCCCAAAAAAAAGTCTCAAATCCTATGTAAAAAGTGGATAACATCACCACTGATCACCATCAACACTCTAAGGTCCCATGGATCAATAATATCCCCTACTTTTAAGAGGTGCTTTCCCTATTCATGAACCTCACATAATAAAATTAAAAAATGGCTAAAGGAAAAGGTAGGGTGTGATCTATAAATCCTAGTAGGGTCTCACCAAGTGTTCTATAATAAATTCCATAATAATTAAGCCAATTATGCTTACATTTAAAAGGAATGAAACAAGGAATGGTATAACATTCACATATTTTAAACCAAAACATGGTTTCACATAAAAATATATGGAAGATTCATCAAAACTATCTTAAATAAACATTTTATTTTAAACACTTATATAAAGAATTTGGAATGAAATAGACAGTTCAATAATCATTGGCATATATAATAAATTCAATAAATCATATCACCATGTAAAAAATCCTTATGGTGTGTTAGTTCGGGTAATGGTATCCTCACACATATCAATAATGATCTCAGGTCAAGATGGGTGTACACACACAAATCAATCTACACCCCTGTCGGAGAACCCTCATGGGCCATCTACACCCCAAAAGGGGAACCCTCACAGGTGTTTATTCCTAAATTGTTTATTACAAATTTTCATCATCAATCCATTGCTAGAGATTCAAGGTACTAGAATTATCATCCCAATTACCACTAACTACCAAGGCTAACATGTGCTTAAATAATCAATCAATCAAACATGGGAAAATCATACTTTTCAGATCAACTCAAATTATAATTTTCTAGTTTTTAGTATTCAAAATTCTTTAGTCATTTCAAAACCAAAATGGGAGATTTTGTAAATTCATACTATTTCAAATAATATTTCACTTTAATCCACTTTTTTCTCAAAATTCAATATAAAATCAATTTATCAAATCAATTTCTAAATCAATCTATCATTTTCCCAAAATCTTCCTCACATTTAAATTCCATTTAAATTGGGGTTTTCTTTCCACAATTTCCATTACATTTCAAATCACACATCAAGTCATTTCAAATAAGGTTTTTTAAATCAATTATAAATTTATTTAAATTCAATCAATAAAATTTTGTTTTCAATTATAGTTCAAAGAAATATAGAACCACCTACCTTTAATCACATAGTTAATGACAGCACCTGCAATAGGATTTCCAACAAAGAACAAGGTGAGGTATATCAAGAAACATAACATAAAATAAAGATCCATAAAAATAAAGTTTATATCCATCAATAACATGATGATCCATCACTCTTTAAGGGAGATATAAAGATTTATTGAAAGAATCCAAACAATAGTAGTTCCACTTACCTAGAGGTGATCAAACACAATCACAAAAGCTTCGATCCACCAAGAAAATGGTTTGGATGAGTCAAAATCGCCTCTTGAGAGCCTTAAAGGACTAAGGATTAGAGTTATTGTTGAAATAGGGTAATTAGGGGTTAAACCAGAGGGTTTTAGGATTTAAATAAATCAGGTTAATTAAAACCCACATGCACAGTTTTCTGGGTAGGGTCGTATGGTTATACAAACTATGTGCCCTAATAATGTACCCCTGCTAATAGGGTGTAAGATTTCTCCTAGGAGGGAACACGATTTTCCAATCCATGCTCAATTCGTGAAAACCCTCACTATTTTAGGTTTCATGGTTTGGATGGTCCAGTCGCATGATTTAGACAAACAGTATTCCCCCTTTTAGTGGATCACAATAGGGCGCATGGTTTGTTAGGCCTAACCACAAAGTTTACCCTAACCATATGCCAATAATTCACAACCCCTTAGGATTTTAAAATTTTTCTAATTCTCCTGTAATGACCCCAAAACAATACCTAACTTAAAGCTAATGAAAACAAGGGTCAGGGAATACCTGAAAGAAGGTAATGGGATGTTACAACCTCCCCACCATAAACACATTTTATACCCATAAATCCTGTAAAGAGTATTCCATGTCAAATAGATGAGTCCATGGCTCTCTCCTCAATGCCTCGTGCTCCCACATATCATGAAAATCAGAACCATGCTTCCATATCACACTAACCAAATGTATCATCCTTTCACAAAGTACCTTTGTCTTAGAGTCAATGATCCTGATTGGATGATCAGTCATTGATAAACCAGGATCAACATCAAGATCATCCTATATCAAGACATGATATGGGTCATAAATATACTTTTGAATATATGATACATGAAACACACTATGTATCGATTTCAACTATAGAGGAAGTTCTAAATAGTATTCCACTTTTCCCACCGGATCAAAAACCTCAAAAGGTCCCACAAACCAAATAAAAAGATTCCCATGTTTCCCAAGATGTCAATGACCCAAATAGGATGAAACTCTCAAAAACACTCGGTCACTAACAGAAAACTCCAAAGGTCACCTATGGTGGAAAGCATAATATTTGTACCAGCTTTGTGCCATCAACATTATCTGATGAATCAAATGAATCTTTACTATCGTTTCTTAGATGAAACTTTCTCTAACCAAATAAATTTCACCAATATCTAACAAACACAAATGAGATTTACAATTTTGACCATATAAGTCCTCAAAAGGATTCATTCTGATAGCATACTGATAAATTTTGTTGTTGGTGAACTCAACCATTCCCAAATGGACATCCTAAGATCCACTAAAGTCAAGAACACAAGAAGGAATCATGTACTCAAGAATTTGTATACCTCATTATTTATTTCCATCTATATATGTATGATGTGTCATGCTTAAATATACCTAAGATCCCAATGTCTCCTAGAGGCCTCTCAAAAAGCAAGAAGTAAGATGGGGATCCCTATTAGAGACTATAGCATAAGGGACTCTCTATAATTTGAAAATCTTCATCGCATAGAGACATCCCATGTCCTCAACTTTAGTTGTATAAAAAATGGATAAAAATTTATCCAATTTAGTCTTCTAGTTGATAATAATCCATATCATATTCTTTCCCTAAGGAGTATATAGAAACCCAACCTAGAAGTCCATAGAGATCTATTCCCACTTCTAAATCAGTACTAGAAGTGGTTAAAGAAAACTCAAAGGTATATGGTTCTTGGATTTGACTTTATAATAGGTAAAACAATTAGAAACAAAGTTAGGGATGTCGCATCTCATACCTAGACACAAAAATCATCATTCCACATCATAACACATCTTCATAGTTCCAGGTTACACTTTCCATTGGGCATTATGGAAATACCCCACTAAAACCTTTCTTATAAGAAAAGGTAGAACAAACTGATTCCAAAAACATAGAATTACCACATAAGAGAATATCTATTCACCAACATTATCCCCCATAATAAAGTGATTCCCTAATACTACAGAATTAATAATCAAGACTTTGTTCCTAAAGAATCGTCTCAAGAAGATCAGAGGTCAACTGAACACTTTCCAAGATAACTTATCCTCCTCTTCTCAGACTCTTAAATGAAACTATAAAAAAATATTCATCAATTTCCACTCTTTTAATGATTCCTTCATGGCCTGGGTTTGAATTTTTCTACTCAAAGCATCAACAATGACATTCCCAATTCCTGGTGTGTAGGTAATGTTGAAATAAAAAGATTGCAGGTACTTCACCCAACTCCTCTAACAGAGGTTCAAATATTTTTGAGAGAAGATATAACTCAAGATTTTTTGGTTGTAATAAATGGTAAAACTTTCTTCAAAAAGTTAGTTCCATAAAATTTTAAGAGTATGCATCATAGCTTCTAGTTTGAGATCACGGGTCGGATTATTCTTCTCATGTTTCCTAAGTTGTATAGAGCCATAGTATGCCACATGATCACTATATATAAGAACACATCCCAAAAACAAACCTAATGTGGAATAGAAGACTATATAGCCCTTACCAGGCTCTATAAGAGTCAAAATGGCATATAAGTAAAATGAATTTTTAGCTCAACAAAATAGATCAGACATTTTTCATTCCAAACAAACTTCACTCCCCTCTAAGTTAGATTTATCATAAAATAATATGGCTTCAAAAAAACATTGAAAAACCTATGTTAATACCCCACCAAGACCAATAATCTTTATATCTCAAAAACATTACGTGGTTTCTCCCATTTCATAAAAAAATTCACCTTCTCAGGATCAATTAAGATACCACATTCTGACACCATGTGTCCTAATAATTTTAATTCATAAGTCCAAAAATTAAATTTTGAAAGATTCTTGTAAATTATATGATCTCTCAATATTTCTAGGACTTCTCTAAAATGAAGACGTGATCCTCATCAGTTTTATAGTGAACCAAAATATCATCCACAAATACCACCATGAACAAATCGAGGTACTCATGGAATATTATTCTCATCAAATCCATAAATATTGTAGGATAATTGGTCATGAAAATGGAATAATAAGATACTCAAAAGAACCATAGCTACTTCTAAATGAAATATTTGGAATTTTATATTCATTCATTTTGAACTGGTGATAACTATACCAAAGATCAATATTAGATAATCACCTTACCCATTTAAACTAATCAAATAAATCATCAATCTGTTTTAATATATACTTATTCTTTATCATAACATGATTTATTTTTTGATAATAAACATAGAGGTGAATTGTCACATAATATTTATTCAAAAATAGAAAATATATTTCCCAAGGTGACACACTCAGATATATAAATTCTTTCTCTAATAGATCATCCAACTGTGTCTTTAACTATTTCAAATATATTGGTACCATATGGTAAGATGGAATAGATACTGGCAGAGTATGAGGTACTAAATAAATAGAGAACTCTACCTCTCTTATAAATGGTAGACTATATAAATTGGAATGAAACATATAGGGAAAATTGATGAAGACTGTAGGGATATCATTTCTCAAATATTATCACTCCAAGTAAAAATAAAACACTGTTATCACCCTACCCAATTCTGGAAAAATAGTCTATCTCTACTCGACCTTAGTTCTAATTCTCCCTAAAATGCATGTCACTCCCCCATCAGGTTTAGTAAAGGAGACCCAGCAAAGGTAACTATCAATTTGGGCCTTATTAAAAACCATCTAATCCATATCGAGAATGGTGTTAAGAGGTTTCATGTCAAGAACCATAAAATTATAGGTAATCTCAATATATAATAAAGAGAAAATGAAATTAGGACACTAGAGACCATGTTATCTCTTTATTCTGAGGGGTGTGTTAATATACATCACATAAGACAAAATCTCCATAGAAATATTTAGCATGTTCACAATACGATTCGATATAAATGAGTGAGATGCACCAGTATTAAATAAAGCAATCACTAAAGATGAATTTATATTGATGGTACCTCTAACAGTTGTTGGACCTATATCAGCTTCCTTTGGAGACTCTTGCACTGTATGAATAAGTTTTTTTCTGAATTCCTAGGGTTATAACCCTTTATATATTAAATCATTTGATTACACCATAGTACTTTTTGGAGATTATGATCATGTTCCACTACACAGAGTAGAAAATAAATGAAAAAATGTTTGTAGATGTCCTAAGAGACCATAAGAACTGTAGTTATTTGGAACCTTGGTGTAAATAAATCTTGAATTCCCAACATTTCCACACTAAAAGTAGGTCAATAGGCCTCTTCTAGGAACTAAAGGATGTATGGAAGAATAATTCTATATGGAACCACCATTAGACTCATCATGATTCCTCTTTCCTTTAAAGGAACTCATATAAATACCACTAGGAGGAAAAGGAACTCTTGTCAACCCTAACCTATCAGCCAAGTCAAGCTAAACCATCAACTCACTATCTAGAACATTATCATAAGAATATAACTTTAGCAGGAAAACCTAAGATCATATGTCAGATCAAAGACCCATCTAAAATCTTAATGAATTCAACTTCTCATTAGTCACCACCTTAGGAGAAAACTGATCAATATCAGCAAAGAAGATTTCATATTGAGTCATGGTCATTTCACCCTACTAGAGTTTGAGAAACTCCATATATTTCTCCAAGAAAAAATATTCTGGATAGAAATGATCGATGAAAAGAACAATAAAGTCTTTCCATTCCAAATCCTAAAGATTTTTCACCATCACCATCCAATCCCACCATCTCCTATTAGGCCTTCACAACTTAAAGGTAGTAAATTTTACCTTAATATCTTCAGTAATTTCTAGGAACTCAAAAAGAATCTATATCATTCTCAACTAGTACCCAACCACTTCAATATTGTTAGATCCTTGGAAAGAAGGTGGATTATAGTGAAGAAACTCTTGATCATGATCATGAGTTTCATCCCTTCAAGTTTTAAATACTAGAGCCTGAACAGAAATTAGTATAGGTACTTTTCCTAGAGCTTGGATATCCCACACCACTATCTCGATAAGATTATGGTCCACTGGATGATTTTATTTCTATATTTCACTGGAATCTTTCTCCTAGGACCTATTAAAACTTCTTTTTAGGGTAATGATGCTACAAAACATCAATACACAACAATGAAGAAATCAAAAAGGATACATAGATCAGCAACTCATATAAGAGATATAGGAATATCGCTTACATAGATAGAAAAAAAATTAAGATTGGGATTTTATCATACTCAGATCAATGTTAAGGAAAATACTAGAATCAGATCAAATAATTCCTAAAATAAACTTTCCCTAAACCCATATAGTGACTTAATGCACATTGTGGTCAGATATGGCTAGGAACTCACTCACAACTGCCTCTTAATTCCCATCAACACATCCCAAACTACATACTGAAATCAAGGAAAAATACTTAACTTTCACCATTGATACTACTTTTTTATGAACCATCACAGATACCATGGTACTCTAATACTTGATCTAGATCTAACATGACCTAAAGGGAAATCTAGATTCCCATAGGTTGGTGACTAGCACCTAGAATCATTCAAGAAACAAGAGAGGATGAATTTTCTATAAAACATTAGAAGATAAAAGACACAAATCAGAATTCTTAACACTAAAAAGGGAGATAGTACAAGAAAAAATAGGTAAAATAGTACCTAAAAAGATAGATAAACATAACAAACAAACAAAATTTCACTTAGAAAAAATTATCAAAAAAATCTATGTAACAAGTTGATGGCATATCCATCAGTCACCATCAACACTCCATAATCCCAAGGATCAATAATATACACCACCTCCAAGTGGTACATTCCCTTTTTTGAGACATGGAATAATAAAATCTATAAATTCCCAAAGGAAAAAAGTTGTTTATGAGCTATAAACCTTATTAGGGTCTCACCAAGTGTTCTATAATCAATTCCATAATAATTAAACCAATTATGCTTACATTCAAAAAGAACTAAACAAGGGATGGTTTAACATTCGCATATTTTAAACCAAAACATTCTTTCACATAAAAAGAGATGTAAGATACATAAAAACTATCTTAAATTAACATTTTATATAAAACAATTATATAAACTAGTTGGCATGAAATAAATTAGCATGTATATTTAAGTCAATAAATTGTATCACTATGAACAAAATCCCCATGGTATGTTAGTTCAGGTAATAGTATCCTCACACATCTCAATAATGATCTTGGATAAAGATAAGTGTGCATACACAAATCAATCTACACCCTAATCAGGGAACCCTCATGGTCCATCTACACCCCCAAATGGGAACCCTCTTGGGTGTTCATGCCGTAATTGTTTAGTAATAGTTATCATCATAAATTCATTTCTAGGGAGTCAAGCTCATATTGTGATTATCCCAATTAACACTAAATACCCATGCTAACATGTTCTTCAACATTAAATCAATCAAACATGGGAAAATCAAACATTTCAAATCAATTCAAATTACCATTACCCAATTTTCAATTTTCAACATTCCTTTCTCATTTCAAAACCAAAACAAAGGTTTTCATCAATTCATTCCATTTTAAATAAACTTTAACTATAATCTATTTTTTCCCAAAATTCAACATCAAATCAATATCAAAATCAATCCATCATTTTTCCAAAATCCATCGCACATTTCAATTCTATAAAAATTGGGGTTTTCTTTCCACAACTTCCATGACATTTTAAATCACGCTTCAAATCATTTCAAATCAAGGTTTTTAAATCAATTAAAAACTAATTTCAAAGTTATAAAGAAAATTTATGTTTCAATTATAGGGTAAACCAATATGAAACCACCTAGCTTTGATCACATAGTCAAATATAACACTCGTAATGGGGTCTCCAATGAAGAATGAGTTGAAGGAGGTCATAAAACATGATCTAAAATCAAGATCCATAAAAATAGAGTTTAGATCCATTAATAACATGATGATCCATCACTCTCTAAGGAGGATAGAAATAGATACTAGAATAAACTACATAAAAGGATATTCACTTACCTGTAGAAGATCAAAAGCAATCACTAAAGCTTCAATCTACTAAGAAAATGGTTTAGAGGAGTAAAAATCACCTCTTGGGAGCCTTCAAGGACCAGGTATTTGAGTTAGGGTTGAAATAGGGTGATTATGGGCTAAATTATAGGATTTAGGTATTTTAAAAAATCGGGGGAATTAAAACTCGTGTGCATGGTTTTTTGGATAGGGTTGCATGGTTATAAAAACCATACACCCCTGTTGGTAAGGTGTACAGTTTCTCTTAGAAGGGTGAAAGGTTTTACAAACCATGCACCAATTGTGAAAACCCTTACTATTTTAGGTTATACGATTTAGAGGGGCTGGATACACGATTTGGAAAAACCATGTGCCCCTTTCTAATGGCTCACAATAGAGAACATGGTTTACTAGGCCAAACCACATGGTTTTCCCTAACCATGTGCTAATAATTCATAGGCCCTTAGGCTTCTAAAATTTTCCAAATTTTTTTAGAATGATCCCAAAATAAGACCCAACTTAAAGGATATCAAAAAAAGGGTCACGGAATACCTAAAAGAAGGTAATGGGATGTTACATTATCCACATATCAATAGAATGTATACCAACCTCACCTATAAAAAATGGTGTGTGTTGTCATTTGAACTCATGGGTATGGTCTGACATGAATGTTGTAACCTGAGGAGCTCCCATCTCCACTGACTTGACTATACATAGAATAATCTCGTGAAGCTAATAATCCATAGTTGTACCTTGAACTGAAAGAGGTCATATCCCACCCTATGGTAGGGCATACGCACCCTCTTCCTCTTAGTGTGGGACCCTATCACTCTAAGGATTCATATCATTATAATTCCAACATAAACATCTCAGTCCAAGATAACAAGGTAACCATAAAAAATAGATACAAGGTCCCACTGCGCTACATATCCCATCCATAAGGTCTTATAAAACCTTTTTCTCTATCAATGCCTTTCTACAACTAAAAGTCACACATCACCACTTTACATAGGATTCCACAACTTATTTTTACCTTTTTTTCAAAATTCACATTTTATAAGGTCTAGATTCGCAAAGTTTCATTAGATAAGGTGTCATTCATATGCAATGATAGAAAACACCTTATGGGTTTCTTATTAAAATTTTATTTAATTAAAACCTTTATTTAATAGTCTATTTATATTTGCTTTTATATCAAGGTATCTTCTAGGTAATTGGCCAAGTAAGATTCCACCATAGCCTTATATGGGAAAACACCATATAAGATGTTGTTGGAACTTTAAATGTTCAACCCCCTTTTATCCATAGGAATATGTATGGGGGTGCATCAGTCATTAACTGATAAGAAAAAATGATAGGTAAGCCTTGAATGCCTAATATAATCATAAATACACACACACTCCCTTGACATATCTATCTAAGAGATAAAATTCCCAAAATCAATAATAATGAAAACCAAGTACACCACTCAAGGTGGAAATCAATCGACTGTAAAATCATAAATAAAGAACAATAATCTCATCCCTGGTGACTTGGAAGTTTCCCCATATGTGGGTCAGATAGTCTCAGGTATGAGCTCATTACCAAGCCCTGACACATCTTAATCTCCTACCTACTAGCCCAAATAGTAATACAAAATAAAAGGATGTTATGATACCACTTTGTAACATTTTGAACCAGATCACTATGAACAATAACTAGACCGGTGGTTCTACATGACCTTAGGCATAACTCCCCATACACTAGAGGATATTGACTAATGTTAAGGGTTCAGTAAGGTTCCTTGGGGAAACTATACCATATTTTTAGAGTGTTATGATAGTGGAAAATAAGAAAGTTAATATAAATCATATAATATTATAGGATACGTCAAGACATAAACCAAGTACTAAATGTAAACCAAGAAATATCCAAAATGATTATATAAACAACTAAGATACATACATGCCAAGAGCCATACAAAATAGATAGAAAAGTGAAGAAAAGATAAAAAACCACAAAAAACTACATGAATCTAAAAAGTGTCTCAAGATCTATCTTGACACCCAGCTCCCAAGATCCAACCAATCCAATAAAATAAAGCATATTTCTTTGACTAATTTTTCTTTTCCAAGCCAACAACTATGATGTATTCTTGGGTAAAAAAATGAAGCCTGAGCGGAGTTTGATTACAAATAAGTAGGCCACCACCAACGACATCCCTAAATAAATTCAATTTTAAATGAATTTCATGAACAAGTGTTGTAATTAACTAGTTAACAATTTAAATTTTTTCCCAAAAGTAAATAACTAAAGAAACCCACTATCGATCCTTAGGTCTGAGACCTTGATAGACCATACCTACTTCATCCAATGTTGGGGTTTCTATAATAATATCTTGAGGATAGTGTCATCCAATATAACAAACCTGTTTTTCCCTGATATACAAATAGGTATCATGGATCACCCCTTCGGATGGTTCTCAACCAAAGTATAGTAACATAGAAAATCCCTTTGGGTGTTTTCTCATCTAAAGTATGCTAGCATAGACCACCCCTTCGCCTATTTTCTTAGCCAAATCATAATCCAAAAATACCCATTCCCAAAAGTTACCACTTTTTAAATTCATAAAAACTATTTAATAATACTATTTTCATCAATTAAGAAAATAAAATTCCATTTCATGTTTCATAAATTCCCTTTCTCAATTTATTTTCAAACCATTTCAAATTTTCTTTAACATTTCTAAAGTACCCTTTTAAAATTATATTTCAATTCCAAATACCATTCTAAATACCATTTTCAAAAATCAAATCCATGTGCCATTTCAAATCACCAAATTTGTAACCATGTTATAGGTACACTAGCTCAAGGTAAGGTATTCCCATGGAACCACATTTCCATTTGAAAATAAAAATTTTAAAGAGGGTAATTAGTATGGAAAAATAGGTAATTGGGAATTGCATTTAAAATTAAGGTCACACATAGAATGTAGGAATGACACATGACACAAGAACTTATAAATAAGGATGTGTCTATGGTAAAAAAATATAGGGACCACCTACCTTAGTCCAAGAGTAGTCCACACACCAAAATCCAAGCTTTTTTTTGGCTTATAATTAAAGTAAATGAGAAAGGAAATTGGGGTTGTAGCCTAGTGGAAAGTAACCCTGTAATCCTGCATCAAAATTCAAAGTTTGAGTCCTGGGAGCAGCAAATTTCAGGGGCAAAGGAAGGCACCCCAAGCATGCTGCAATACAATTATTGGGGGGTCTTAGGGTCTTTGACATAAGTGGAAGATAGAGTTAGTTTAGTGGGTGTTGTTGGTCCTCAACGACACGTGTAGAGTAGGTATATCTCTGGAGTTAGGTGTGGTGAGGGAGCCACTCTAAGCGCCTAGGGTTTCTTCCACCCTTCCTTACCCCTCCCGTTCTTCTCTGTTCCCTACCTTTGTTTGGTTGCACCTCACACATCGCATTGTTGAGCCCCCTCCTAATACAACATCTGACATCCCCGCGACTCACTCCCCGATCGCCTCTATCCACGATGATGAAAAAGCCTCTGTCCCCACCGTGAGGTCACTGCCATCTACGGCTTGAGTGTTTTCCTTCATCCCTCCTAGACCTTATGTGATGGAATACATAGTCACCTTTAGGAGAAACTCTATTTCCTCCCACTTCACTTCTAGAGATGGACTGATGGACTCACCCCCAACCCCTATCGCCCTCTCAATTCGAGGTGTCGCACTCAAATCCTAGACAAACTTAGAATACTGAAAGTCCAGATCTGGTTCGTGTGGATTCGGCATACTGGAAGTCTAGATCCTGTCAGATCTGATGTGTTCGCATCTCTTATTCTTATGATTTGGTGTTGATTCAGTATACTCTTATTCACGGTATTTATGTCTATCATGTTCATGGGCAGCCACAGTGTGAAACACTCATAGGCGCATACACGGTCGATAAAGGTTCAACCTAGGACCAGTTTGTGGTGCTGGACGATGTCAAGTTTCTACACCTAGATTATTCTATATTTTCTTGGTTTCTTATGCCATTTCATCATATGACTGCATGCACGACCCCATTTTGGTTAGGTTCGATGGATTCCATGATTTTTTTGATGTTTCTGGTGGATTTGGTGAAGGTAAAACGTTTAGGGTGATCTTTTGGTTGGTTTCATCATCCATGGAGGCTTAGTGGTCTCGTGGTTCCTTATTTTAGAGCTATGTCGATGAATCCCTCACCATCAATCATACTCTTTTAAAGTCTCCTATGTATAATTTATTTTTTCTTGCTGTACTTTTTGTGTTTTTTTGGGTTGGTATGGCTCGTGTCACCAATAGTGGATCCCATTGGGAATGTTGCCTCATCTTGTTTTACGTGTTGGGTTCTCACTTACACATAAAGTGATTCTTTTGAAAAATACAAAAAAAATTGTTTTGTGAGGTGTGGTGTGGGATAGGTGATGGTAGGATCTTTTTTCCCCTCAGAATAGGTGGGAGATATAGGTAGGTTAGTGGGGATCATTGATCACCAATGGCACATGGAGCATAGGTGGGATCCTCAGTGGGATAAACTGATGGTGGTCCTCGATGATGATGTTGATGGGGGTTCGGAAAGTAGTGTCATCCATGGAGAGTGGGTGATGGTGGGGGTTATCCTTGACAAAACAACAAGAAAAAAAAAGTGATTCCATCCTCCCTCCACTAGTGTAGATTCATATGGGGCTCAGAGAATCAACGCCTAGCTTCATAGGGATACCATATTTGAAAGAACAAGAGGGTATGAAATCTTCCATTGGTGCCAAACACCGTGCATCATTTCACGAGGCAATTATATCTTTTTATCCTTTAAAAAATTTTAGTTAGATCATATATGTGTGTGTGTGTGTTTGGTGGGTCTTCTCTATTTTTTTTGTTCTATTAAGCCTTTAAGGTCGTGTATGAGGACATATATACCTCATGGGCCAACGGTCCATGTAAGGTTCCCCCTCAACCATTAAAAAGGGGGTTATCCAAAATAATAAAACATGTATGGACTTAAGGATTTTAGGAAAAGGAAATGAGAAAATAAATAAATACCCTAAAAATAGGGCATATGAGTTAAACATGGTGGAACACCATATAATAACAAAAGAAAATGAGAAAAAAGGGATTTTGAGTCTTATATTTACCTCTAGGTCTTGATCACACTAAGAAGTGATGAAAACACCCAAGGATCAAAGGATTTTCATCCAAGGAGAAGGGGGAGAAGATGGGGTTTGTGTATGGGGATGATGAACCATAAATGGGGGAAGAAATAATGTGAGGCTTAAGGTTTGAATACTGGTAAAATAATATTTTTCTCTATTTAAAAATAATAATATAGGAGACCACCAACAAGTCACTACCATCTTCTAGATAGTCGGTGGTCTAGAGGTAGGTCATCCTAGGCCCACCATCTAGCCGATGGGGCTACAACATCATGATTCAGTCCCAAATCCCACTCTTAAACCCTCAATATTATCTTTCCATGCTTACAACCTCTATAACATGCTTAAACCAACATAATACATAGGTTTTTGACAATAATTAAATAGGAACATGCCTCAAAAAGGGGGTGGGTGCTGCAATCCTAGAAGAAGAAATATGATTCTGTATACACACAAAGGTGCATAGATAGGGGTGATAAATAAATCTCAGCAGGCCATCTCAAATGGTGATCCAATAATTATTTGTAATATAAAAGTGCGTACAAAATTTTATATTCACAACCTAGTTAAAATTTAAGAATAGCGGGCATAAAAATAAGAAGGGTTGTAAAGTAAAAAACTATAATAAAATAATGGGGATAAAAAAATTTAAAAAATATCCAATATTGGGTTCTAATATGACACTCGATGTGAATCTACCTCCACTCTAGCCTAATCTAGAGGATTTATATCACATGTCTCACCTATCCAAATAATATCCGGCATGTCCTTCATATCTATATAGTAGTTCCATATATCTAACACATCAACATGCATGAAGTTAAAACCCTAGGATCTTATCCTAGGAGTAAAAAATAACAACACACCACTGATGGGATCTAGGAATCCAATATCACCATCTGAACTGGTGACAGGAAATATAGGTCGATATAACTATAGAACATTTTAATATATAGAAGTCCTATAGAACTAATCAGGCTATGATATCCCTCTTATTCATGGAAAAAAATTCTAATTGGGACCAAGACTCATCATCCCCACCTGGGAGTTCCATAATTCCTCTAAGAGCCTCAAAATTCTATCCATGTCTATAAAACTATGAATAAGAGGGGGTTTCACTCATCCACATCATCCATTATCTCCCTAGACCCACCTAACAACATTTAACCAATGGAGGATATCATATAATCAACCTTAGCGATAATTCCCAGTCTATTAATATCCCCAAGTTCTCCTCCTATATCCAAAACCTAAGTAGAAACTTCCTTAACCATTCTAGGAATAAGCTACTGAAACTAGGGTTTTCCAACACCTCAACCCGTTAAAAAAATGTTAAATCATCAGCACTAACCCTCAATGGGTCACCAAAGAATGGGTCACTCACATGATTCCCCAAATCAATAGCTAGAACAAAACACCCTATAAGGGGATCCTCGAGAAAATAAAACCTTGGGATAAGAACATCCATCAATAATAGGATGCCCTACAAGGGGATCCTCTAACAAAATAAAACCTCGGGATAAGCCCATCAAAGAATCCTCATTCATCCTTTGGCATGAAACCTATCCTCAAACCACACCAATCTCACAAGGGAATCAAAAGTCAATGCCATATCCACAAGTTAATCCTCAAAAAATTACAAACCCACAAGGGTATACTCAAATAGGTCCCTCAGACCCATATCAAGCTCTGAGTAATGGCACTCAAGCAGACCCAATTCCCTATGGTGATAATCCAGTCCAAGTATCTCACTGAACTAAATCTCAATCCATAGAATCGTGAAGCTCATTAATGAAACCACATGATCCCACCTTTCAGTAATTGTCTAAATAACCTTAAACATCCCAATTGGATTCCTCAATCCAAGGCGGACAACAAGTTTACAATCCCTAATCAAGCATTTCCTCTCACAACCTAACCCAATGGAGGATTCTAAAATAAAACCTCAAAGGAATCCTCCAACTAAAACTTTCCCAATCCAAAACACTATCCAAATATCCTCTCCATGCCAAAAGTATTCCACCATCACGTTCTATGTGGTAAAACACTCAAATGAACTACTCAAAAGTCCAATTGCGCTCTAGTATGAAAAACTAATTAAAAACCTCCAAGGATGGAGTATATGTAATTTACCTTAGGTTCATGGTGTGTATCTCAGGTATACAACATGTACCTCGAATACATGACATGTACCTTAAGAAAGAATACTCGATCGTGTATCCTAACTGACTTGGCATGTACTTTTCAAAGTATACAGTGTGCCTACCTGGTGCATGGAATCTCACCCACATGAGGTGTCTGGCCATGTACCCTATATGGGGTCATTTTGAAAACCCCACATAGCTTTTGGCTATGTACCCCACATGGGCTCTGCCCATGTAACATATATGGATATGTACTCCCACAGGGGGTTCTCGGCCATTCCCCATGCCATACTCTGAGTGGCTCTGAACAGCGTGACCTGAACTCACATGTTTTGTAACCATCACCTTCAACCATTAACCCAAAAATAAGAACAAAATATGTGTTCTCTTAAATCACATATCATGTGGTCGGGTTTCCCCAAAATTAAAATCCCTACAATCACCCAGAACCTCTCAAATCGCCAAAAACACACTATATTGGCCCTTTAAGGGCCCCAAGAAACCCAAAACAAGATTAAAACTAAAAACTATGAACTAAAATTGAAAAATGGAAAAAAAACTTAAAAATTTCCTACCTCATGGTGAAATATGTCGATGCCATATATGCACCATGCAGCCACTGCAATCCAATCTACCTCCACAGATGAAGATGACAATTCCTCCTCCCCACTCCCTCTTGATTTATACAAAGGTTGAAAATGTGAGAACCCCTTAGGTATATATGAGAATCCATAGGTTAGGAGAGGATAAAATAAAAGGAAAATAAAGAAAAATAAATATAAAAGGAAAAGGTGGTCATGAACCCGACGCCCAAGACAAGTTACACCATACTTAAGAAAAATCCTCCACTCTAGAATCAATCATAGAGTCATAATTTTAATCCAAGTATCCGAGAAGAAGATGTCACCATTCGAACATGTGTGAATAATTAATATTTAATTAATAAAAAATTAATATTCCAATGTAAAAATATCTTAGAATTCCACCAAACTCATATCTTAGGATAAAAACGTTATTCTAGGACTAATAGAGTACTCCTAAAAATTATTCAAGATCATCTAATATGATAAATTTACATTTTTCCCTAAAACACTATTGGAAAGAAAAATTAAAATTGCCCTTGATTTTATCAAATATTCATAATGATTTTTGTGAAAAACTCTCCACCATAATAGTTCCATGCTCAAGAAGCTTTAGTGGTTAACTAGATACCAAGATTCACCCCCAAACACCATTATATCCAATGCTACCTCAACTGTCCACCGACCGGTATCAAAAATCCCATGATTCTCCCAATATGAGGATCATTCATCTATGATCTATAGGACTCTCCACACCATAGGAGCATCCTTATCTTCACCCCTCAAAAAAACACCAACCTCCACAGACCATGTTCCATACACCACTGAACACAATGACTGGATGTGGCCACCTCTCTCACACCAGAGCACCAACATGGAATAAAAATTATCTCCCATTCCCAGATCATTGGTAAAAAAATCCCCCACACATAATGGTTCACTTAAAATGATGAAAACAACCTCTAACATCCTATGATGTACTCCCCACCATAAATATTACCTCACATAACAAGGCCTTTTCTAAATATACATGCTAACCATCACTCTCCTCCTCAAGGAAAGAACACATCATAGGCTCTCACACAAAAAAAATACACAATAGGACTCATGATCACATGATACAATCCCAAATAAACCTAGGATAATGCGCTTAAACCGCTGACCATGTTACTAATTCAGGTTAGTTCCAACAAGTTGAACCACCCTTGAAACTCCTCTTCAAAATCAAGGAATCTCCATCATTCCATGATCAACCACATGATCACCCTCCAATTAAGATTCGATCTAAAACCATGAGTGCCTAACCACGCGACCACTGCATAACCAAAAGCATAACTAAAACAAGCAGTAGTTCACCTAATGCCAGTTCAAACCCATAAGGTTCTCTACACATCCCTCGATAAATAGACTCTATTTCCATCATCAATGATCATATAATCACCAGACCCACATGGCCTATCATCATAAGAAAAATAATTGTGGTTTGGTTGAGTATAATACCAACAAGAATCTATATTGGACAATGCTATATAGGTTTTTGTTGATAGTTTAAATAATCAAACCTCCATAATCAGTAAAACCACACACATACAGGAATATGACGTGTGAATCCTATGTGCCTACTGTTATGCATTCACACAATCCTCTTGACATTTTTCCAAGATCCAAAAACAAATAAATCATAAATCCAAACTCCAAGTGTATCACCCATGGTGAAAATCACACAATTGTGACATTGAAAAACAAGAATAGTAATCTCATGCCTTGGTATTCTGGTCTTCTTACTGAAAAAGGTGTTCATGATGTGCCAACATGATATCCATCACAAGATTTGACATATTCCTAGACCATCTAAAAACTCCCAAAATCATATAATAAGATAGGTGCAGATGCTATTTTATCATAAACTATCCCAGGTCGACCCAACCTATCACCCAATTCAACTCATGAAAAGGCCCCAATCATGACTCCTCATATGATATAGGCTTACAACTAGCGATGAGGTCATAAAAGGATAGAGTGGGGACACTATGCCCTCATATTAGAGTGTGATAAAGGTGGAAATAAACTAAACACATATACATTTATAAATATTAGAGTATGTGTAATAAGTAAAATGAATCAACAGCAATGTGGAATACAAACTCAATATCATGTTATAACACAAAAACACTGATCACCCACTAGGATAACCATATATACAAAAATAAACATACTGAAAATAAAAAAAATACACAAGTCTTTACAACTGACTTTGATCCATACCTCATATCCAATCTCCATAGTATTCAAACTACTCCAACTCGATCCTAATACTTCACATGAGTAGCTCCACTTGATCATAAAACACAAGGCCCCATCCCCATCCACTATATATCAATTTATCATCCAAAGATAATATATAAGAGTCTATACGCACACCAAGGTGAATGTATAAGGGGTGAGAAATAAATATTAGTATGTCATCCCTAATTTTGAACCTATAATATATTGTCATATACAAGTGCATGTAACATGTGATATGCCTATCCTAGTAAAAGGCTAAGAATAGTTGGCATAAAAATAAATAGGGTGGTAAAGTAAGAAACTTAAATAAAATAAGAAGGTTAAACCAAAAAAAGAAAAAACATCCAACCTTAGGTTCTAGTCTAACACCTGAGGTGAATCTACCCCCACTCTAGCCCAATCCAGAAAAATTATAGAATGTGGATCACCTATCCAAAAAATATCTGGTGTATTATCCAAATCTACCCAAGATCTTTAGGTTTCTAACACATCAACAAGAATGAAGTCCAAAACCTAGTATCTCATCCTATGAATCCAAAATATAATCGCACTTATAAGCAATATCTGAACTGGTGACAGGAACTCTAGGTAGACACAACTAAAGAACCTATCAAACTCTAGAAGTGATATAGAACCAATCAAACTATAATATCTTTATTTTTATTTCCAAAACCTCATGATTGGGTCCAAGACTCATCATTCCCCACCTAGGAGTATTATAATACCTCTATGGGCCTCAAACTTCTATCTGGGGATAGAAAATACAACTATGAGGGGGTTACACTCATCCATATCATCCATTAGCTCCCTATACCCTCTTAAAACTATCTAGACAAGGGATGAGAGGATCTAATCAACCTCAGTGATAATGTACATTACATTAATATCATAAAGGTCTCCTCCTATATCCAAAACCTGAGTAGAAATTTTCTCGACTATTCTAGGAATAAACCACTAAAACCAAGATTAGTCAATACCTAAACCGATAAATAGTAATTATGAATCATAAACACCAACCCTCCAAGGGTCACTAAAGTACGGGGCATTCACACAGGTCCCCAGAGCCAAAGTAAAAAATATGAAACCCTATAAGTGGATTCTCAAGTAAAGAAAACCTTAAACCAAACCCATCCAACAAGAATAGGAAACCCTATAATGAGATCCTCTAACAAAATCAAACTCTAGTCTATTCTTATCAAAGAAACCTCAGATGGCCTCCAAGGCATAGCCTATCCTCAAAACACACCAATCCCATGAGGTAATCTAAAGGAAACACCACACCCATAAGGGAATACACAAAAAAATCCAATCCCATAAGTATATCATCAAATAGGTACCTTGGACTTATCTCAATCAATAAACAATGGAAATCAACTGCACCCAATTCCCTAAAATGCTAACCCAACCCAAGGATCTCACTAAACTAAACCTTGAGACATAGACTAGAAAATCTCATTCATAAAACCACATGATCCTACCTTCTGTAAAATATCCAAATAGCCTCATAAAATGCACTTAGAATCCTAAATAAAAGGATTACAATAATTTTATGACCCTCACTCAGGTTTGACCTCTCACAACCCAACATGTATAAGGATTATTAAACAAAACCTCAAAGGAATCCTCCCACTAAAACTTTCCTGGTTAAAAACACCATCCAAATAGACTCTCCGCAGCAAAATAATTCCACCATCACATTCTATGTAAAAAATGGTTATAATATATTAATCATAATTACAATTTCATCTCCAGGGTGAAAAACTAGCAAAACACCTCCAATAAGGGAGCACATGGTTGTACCTTAGGTACACGGTGTATACCTCAAGAAATAATCCATGTCTATGTATCTTATAAAACTTGGAATTTACTTTCCAAAGTACACAGCATGACTACATGGTATATAGCATATTACCAACATGGGGTTCCAGGACATATATCTAGCTATGTGCCCCACATGAGTTTTGACCAAAACCCCCACACAGCTTTTAGTTGTGTACCTCACATGGGATCTGGTCATGTAATATAAAAAGCCATGTGTTCCCATATAGGGTGCTCAGTTGTTCCCTTATACACACCTTAAGTGTATTCACACAGTACATTCTGAGCACACGTATCATGTGACCCTAACCTTCAACCTTTTTCTTAAAAGGAAGAACACATGGTATGTGTTCTTGAATCCAAAAAGAAAATCCATGAAATCACTTAGAACCTCCTGATTCAACCAAAAATACACTATATTAGACCTCTAGGGTCCCCCAGCAACCCAAAAACTAGATTAAAACTAAAAACTATGAAATAAAATAGTTAGGTGGTGTAAAACTTAAAAACGGATTACCTTAGGGTGAAATATGTTGAAGCTTCAATCCAGATCCACACCATGCATCCACCATAACCTTATCTACCTCCTTAGATGAAGACAGTGGAACCTCATCCACTATCCCTATATATGTGTCCAAATTCAGTAAAGGTGGGATCCCATCAGGTGTGTGAGATAATCCCTAGGGGAGGATAGGATAAAATAAAAGGAAAAGAAAGAAAAAAAAATGGAGGAACAAGCCCAGCCCTGGAGCATGAGACAAGTTACACCTCACCTCAAAAAAAACCCTCATTCCAAACTCAACCACTAGTCAAAATTTAAATCTGAGACTCCGATCAAAATATATCCATGTTTGAATAGACATGAATAATTAATATTTAATAAATTAAATATTAATATTATGTTGAAAAAAATGACTTTTAATTCCACTAAAACCCTATATTAGGGTAAACACCATATTCCAATACTAGAGAAGTGGTCAAAAAAATACCCAAGATCATTTGATATGTGAAAGTTCTATTTTTTTTCTTGAAACACTCATAGGAATAAAAATTCATATTTTCCCTGATTTTCTCAATTTTTCACGACACGGTTCATGGAATGCCATACTTTGATAACATGTTCCTAATCATATTTAACAAAATTTCATTCTTATTTTTATATGTATCATTTTTTTGGTGAGTCTATGGAGTGATATATTTATGAATTATTTCATGTTTTTCAAGATATGCCTCAAAATCTTTAATCTTTCATTCAGATACATATCAGACTAAAATATTTTGATAGCACATACAATCTAATTTTTAAAAAACCTCCAAAAGTTCTTAGACATCTCAATATATTTTGATTTACTCAACATGAAATAAATATGATTCATATGCATAAAATCATAAACAAAATTAATGAAATACTTATCTTCGATATTTGATTCCATGATCACTAGGTTTCACGTATCCGAGTGTATTAATTTAAGAGGAAACTTTATTTTTTTCCATTATTTTTTGTATTTTATTCACCATATTTTTTTACATAAATCAAATGTGTTTATCCTCTCATAAATAAAATTTTATAGGTTTTTCAAAGATATATATTTGATAATATTAGCCAGGTTCTTTTAACCCAAATAGATAAGTCTTTTATGCCAAAGCTCATCCTTTTCTTTTACACTCAAGCAGCAACTATATTATTCATTAAAAATTTGAAATAATTTATCACTTGTTAATTTTACTTCAATTATTATTGATCCATCCTTAATCCTCCTTATGACCCAAAAAAATTATTTTGAAATATCACCTCATTCTCATTTTTACAAAGTTGTGAGACACACAGAAGATTGTTCTTCAGCCCATCGACAAAAACAACATTATTGGATTTTTTTTCAAAAATTTTGGTACTTCCAAATACTTTCACATTTAGTAATACATCATTTAAAAAATAACATATCCTCTATAATACCTTTGTATATCTTTCAAGAGATGTTTTTTATTATCCATGTATAATAAAGAAACCACCTTCAAGTATCTAAGGATTTTATCTTTTTCCAACTTTGTAAGCAACCTAAACCACCATTTATTTATCTTTGTTACTCATACTCTTGATGTATTTTGAGTTATAATTTTACTTAAGAAACTTTTTTAGAATTATGATACACTTATTGGTGATGTGTCTAGTTTTATAACACTTTCCATAAGTTTCCTCAAGAGAACCAAAATTATTTTTTAATTTTACCATATCTTTTAGATGTTGTCATGGGTGTACTTTATTATAATCAGTTTGACCCCCATTTATTCATGGACTCTCTTAGATTTATAGGGTGAAATTTTATAAAAGAAAACATAGGCTTTGTTTTAATGCACTCCATATCACAAACATCATCCTTAAAATCTAAATCTCCTTGGTTGGGAATTTTATTCCTCTAAAATTACTCATTGTTTTTCCTTTTGATTTAACTCTAATACTTTTTTCAGATTTCCCATTCTAAAAATAATCCTCTTTTTTCTTGTATTTACCCTTAGTATTATCTTAAATACTCTTCTTATTCCATGACTCATTGTTTTTAGAATTTCCAAACTTGTCACTTAAAGTAAAAAATGGGTGTTTCTTCTTTTTTAGGTGAAATAGTCACTTTATTTCCATTTTTCACACTACTTCCACCACTTTAATTACAATCTTGAGTATCCAATGTGATATTTATTAGAATGATAAGATACTCTACAAGATTATTAGTAGCATCAATAAACTTCTTAGTTTATTTATAGCACTCGCTTGATTCTTTGATGTAATTTCTAAACTCATGTTGCTTAGATCCTTTCAAGTATTTTAGCTTCAATCAACTTCACCTCAAGAGTCTTCACCTATTAATTATTAGTAATAAAGATTATTTTTCTAATATAAAGCATCTTATCTATCTATATAAGTATTAAATTGAGATCACCCATTTTCCAGGAAAACCTTTAATATCTATAAATAATAATTTTATCAATAGATTCATAAAGAGTTTTCCTTAATGCACAGTTCACATTATTCAATACCTTCTTTTCTATTTCTATCTTTATGTTTTATTTAAAGAATACTAATAGCAAAATTATTAATTGAAACTCTTTTAGTGATTCCTCATCACTTATCTCTTCTTAATTACTGCCTTATTTTTCCTTACTAGTTATATCATTAGAATATTTATGAATTTCTTATAAAATTTTTGAATCCTTCATCCTTTGAGCCCCCATCCTCTATTTTACTTTCCTCTTCACAAAATTTATCATCATGTTTTGAGAAAAAAAATCTTATTGAATTGTCCTTTATTTTTTCCTTTATGAATTTTCATCTTCTATGACCTCTTGTCGCCTTTTTTCTCCAAGATTATCTTTTGGATTGATCATATTCCTTTTATTATTCTATCTTCTTTGGGAAACTAGCTAAAGTGTCCAATCTTGTAACACCCTGATATTTTATGATATAATTATCTTTAATAAATATGAAGTGTTTGATAGCTTACTTTACACGCAACACTAAACTTATGTGAATTATTTCTATACATTATAAAATTAATCACATTATATGGTATTTAAATGAAATGTAATTATTGAAAATAATTTCTAATTCAATTAAGAAATACTATCGATCTTAAAAACTATTTCAGAATATTTTATTTATAATAATTGTTTTTATCATGTATATTTTATTCAATGGTTATTTTCTCATATTTTAAAAATTAATTCAAAGTGTTAACCTTATAAAAATATTATTCAATCATTTATAAAATTATTTTATTGGTTTTCAATTGTTTATAAATTAAAATAAAATCATTTGAAGGTAAACCTAAGTTATTTTTCAGAAAATTGTTATTTTATGTGTGCACAATGTATTTTTATCTTAAAAATTAAATAAATCACTATTTATTAATTATGTTAATAAAATTAAAATAATATATATTCAATTATATATTTTAACATACATATAATAGCTTTTACATGGTAAGTATTGAAGGTACACTCTTTTTTATGCTTAAAGATGCATTTTTATAAAAAATGGTTTTTGTTGCGTTTTGTGCACTTATTTTAAAATGAATTTCTGAAAATTATAAAAAATTTAATCTTATAAAATGTATTACATATTTATAATTAATATAATTTAATATTTTCAACTTAATTCTTTTTCATAATGAATAGTAAAAATAGTAAAATTTTGTTACCGTAGTTAGGGTAAAAAGGGTTTAATGGGGGTTAAACTAAGAGATAAGGGTGAAAATACCACCTAAACTTGAATAAAAATTATTATTTGAATATATTTATACATTATATTATCCTAAATTTTAATTATTTTCCATTTTAATCCACTTGAATAAGAAATTTAATTTATATTATTTAAATCTTTTAAGTAATTCTTCCCTTCCCTCACTTATAAAAGAGAAACTCTTCTCCTCCATTATTCACAAACTTTAAACACTATAGCACATAAAATCCATTTAATAACCATTTATATATTCCTTAAATTTATTATTTAGTTCATCTTCTTACCCTAATACCATACTAATAAGGCTTAATCTATAATCCAAAGGAGGTCTCTCAAAGAAGAGGTAGTCGTCTTACCTGATTAATTCAAAATTTATCTCTTCTTTTAATTAATATAAATATGTTGTATCCATCCTAAAATTATGAATATATTATAATTAATATACTAATATTTTATTATGATTATGTTACAACCATATTTAATATCCTTTCCATTAAATTGGAAATTAAAATATCGCTCATGCGTACGAGTGGACTACCACCTCCATGTAGCGATATGCTTCATGTTCCAACAAAATATTTCATGGTTGGTTAATATTATGGATTTAATGTTTATATATTATATCTATTTAATAATTATACTTTTTAATTATAAAATATCATCTACATTCTTTCCATTCCATTCATTGTAAATTGATAACATCGCTCGTGCGTACGTGTGGACTACCACCTCCATGAAGTGATGTGATTAGCTTATCATTTCTGATTTACATGGATGGTAATAAGGATATATTTAATAAATATATATGTTATTTATTATATAATAATTATTATATAAATTTAATTATTATTTAACTTTCTTTCATTCCATCCATTTAAAATTCAAAACATCACTCGTGTGAACGTACAAACTACCGTCACCACAAAGTGATGTAATTAATTTTTCATCACCTATTTATATGAATGATTATAAAATTGTATATAATGAATAAATATTATACTTATTTTATGATTAATATTCTATATATTATTAAATAATGACCAAGTTTCAAGTATTATAACCATCAAACTAAAACATGTATGGAAAATGGACCAGTTTTCACCCGAATGTTCATTTTAATGAAGAAATTGTTAATAAAAAGAAAATTAGAAATTATAAAGGAATGATAAATAGTAAGTTATTTATTAATATTATTGTTTAATATATGTATAATAAATCTATATTTATTATATAGGATATTTGAACTCATATGAAGCAAGATGGGGCTTGAGGTACGAGTTTATGTTACAATCTTATTTCTTTTCAGGATTGTCTATGATAAATATCTATTGAGATAAATTATATGGATATAATACTTTAAACCCTATATATTTTATTCTCATATAGTGATTCCTATAATTTTTATGTATTATTATCATTTTCCTCTCTTTGGTACTTAAAATTAACAATAAAATTTTCTTAAGAAAAAGTTGGCCTTATTTTCTCTTTGGTCGTCAAACTTTCATTTCCATATCCATGCAATTAAAAAAATATAGAAGTTTTTAACTATAATTGAATTATTTTAAAAATTAAATTTTCATTACATTTAACTTTATTTACAAAGTTTTAAAAGGAATACTTTTAAATAAACATTTTCTGAACAATTAATTTTTTAATTTTTACAAAAGTGTAAAAATTTCATTCTCTTTTAACATATATTGCATAAAAAAAATTTATTATTATGATTACCATTATTTTATTTGAAGTTTACTTTACAATTTTACATGTTTATTTTTAAATAAAATCATTTTCTCAATATTCTGGTAATTTTTAGTTAAAATTTTATCAAAATAAAAGATATTTTTATCATGTTATCAAAGAATGGTTTGAATGTTTTTTAAAAGGTATTTTTAATATATGTAAAAATATATTAAGAATTGATATGATTCATAGGGGATATGATCTTATGATACCATCCAATTTGTTTCTTTGGATGTCTTATGATGATGATGATTTAAGAATGGTTTTATAAAACTCATTTATTTCCTAAGGGTTAATTAAGTTATGATAAAACCTTTATGAAACTCATTTCTTTTCCATGGGTTATGCTATGATGAAATGATTAAATTTTTATGAAACTTGTTTACTTTACATGGGTTATGATATTTTGATATTATGTATGTTTTATGATTTTGTGGCACACATATGTATTGTTTTCATTATGTGATGGGTGGACCTTGGATTATATATCCCTCAAATGATTTGGGTAAAGATGGATATCTCATGATATAATAAGGACTAGAATAAGGAGTAAACCCAATTTAGTAAGGGGATTTGTCTAATAAGATAGTCTTCAGAGTGAACCATGATTGGGAAAATGATGGAATGGAGAGTGAACCCAATCCACTATGATAGTATTTGTAGTGGTCCTTGAGTGAGGAAATTATTTTATATTCTTACGTGTATGACATAAACTTATGTGTTATAATTATGATATGTTCTCATGGATGATGATTGATTATTATTGATTTCACACTCTTGTGTATTATGTATTTTTTTATAAAACTATATGTCAGGATTCATGATTAAATATCTTTGACTGATTGGGTATGAATTTCTTAAGTTATGATCATATTCTCATATCCCTATAATTATGCTCACTTATGTTTATTCATTGATATAACCTATGTTTACCCTTACTAATTATCTGATATCACCATTTCTTATGTTTTCTTCTTCCCTGTGTTATGAATAAATTTATTAAGTAAGAAATTTATAATAAGGGTACTATGAGAGAAGAACCTTGTGAGATATATTGAATATATTTTATTAAATAATTTGATTATGTGTCTAGTCTCCAAAGATAATAAAACTTTATGGTCCTCAAGTGTGTATTACTGTGAAATGTATTGAATATTCATATAAAATTATTTAATATTTATATATGTTATTATTGGGTTGCCTCAGTTGGTATCAAAGAAGGGTTTAGTTATTTTTTAGAGATTGTGATTTGATATATTTGTTAAAAACTTTTGTGATAATTCTAATTATAGTATGGCATCCTAAATATTTGGTCATGTAGAGATTTTGTGGTTTTCCTAGAAAATACATCTCTTTCTGGATACTGGAAAGTGGATGTAGTTATGGTACAAATGTGCTAAGGGTTAAAAACTATGAAAGGGGTAGGTTGGGTATTAACTTGATCTTCACCAGTGCATGATGATTGGGACTAATACTACACACCTATATATACACTCCCAAGGGATATGATTTGGTTAATTAACATTTTCTTTATAAACCATTATGAAGTATTTTAATATATGATGGCCATAAATGGCCTAGTTTAAACCTAAGGTGTTGTATATTGAAAAAGGTTTCATGATTTATACAACCTATGAATTTTTTTTCATGATTACATGATTAATCACTATGATTATTGTTGCTCACATTATAATTTTTGGTCTTAGTCAATGGTTGGACCTAAGAGGAATCATGTTAATGTTGAATGTGACAGGAAATGAAATGATCATACTTGTGAGAAACAAAATTTAATGGGATATGTGATGTGAAAGATTATAAATATTCTCACTCACCTCTATCAATCTATTAATGGTAACATGAATCATGTTGAACTTCTAAATGGTCAAAGGAAGGAGTGACTCACTGTTAAGTCTTTTATGCAGAAATGTCCACATTTCTTCCATGGTTCCTCTAATCCATATATTATTTAGAAATGGATCAATTATATAGAAAATATATTCTTTATTCTCCAATGCATGTCCATGAGAAGGTTATTTTAGTTGTGTGTCATTTGGAAGGTAAATTTGATCAATGGTGGACACTTATCAAGAATATGAGGAAAGAGGAGGAAATTGACTCCATGACATAGGAAGAGTTTAAGAAGGTATTTTTCAATAAGTATTTTCCCTAAATTCTTTACATGAAAATGTAAAGGTAATTACTAGGAATAAATTAGAAGGATGAAAAATCCATTAGTACCTATGAGGAAAATTTAACTAGAATTTCAAGGTATATTTTTGGTTTTATCATCAATCCTAAAAGAAAAGTTGGCCAATTATTTAGTGTCTTGAGACCAAGTATTTAAAAATAATTTATTAAAAGAGACTTTTATAGCTATTAAGGAATTTTTTGAAGCTATCTCAATCTAGAAATATAAATTGGAGACTCTCGGTGTTCTTCTGGTTTTGGGGAAAAATGATAAAAATATAATTTTGAGAAAATTATAATAATAAAACCCATGGTGGAAAGAAAATTAACCATATTTTATGTTATAAGTGTGGAAGGAATCATGTAATAAATTGTCTTATGGGTTATAGTAAATTTTTTAAGTGTGAAAAAGAATTAACTTGAGAAAAAGAATGTCAAAGTGATGTGAAGAGGTCAGTCAATTAAAGGAATGGTGAAAAAATCAATTGAATGTGTCACCCACACTCCAATTCTATAATTACAAGGAGTATGAACATTATGAAAATTAGTGAATGAATCTAAGGGTTAATTATTATAATCGATGTTAGTAACCTATTAATCCAGAAGATAAAGGGAAATCTCATGTGATCATAACTATTAAAGTAGGACACAAGAATAAAGTGGTGAATGGGACACTTACCATCCACTCTATAACTAAAAATGTTTTATTTGATTTTGGATCTACCCAATATTTAATATATAAAGAATTTTATAAGGTTATTGAATTATCACCTCAATAATTAGATGTTGAGTTATCAGTAAAAAATATTAATGGTATGATGATTGAATCTCAAGTTTATATATCCTCTCCAATAGAAGTTTGTGGGAATGTGCTTCCGTCAGATATTGTTATTCTTACTCTAGCTGAATTTGATATTATTTTAGAAAAGGGTTGAATTTATTTATATAGACCCCATATAATTTTATTTGGAATATAAGTCATATTTTATATTCTAGATCAACCTATGAATGTATTTTGATATAAGGATTAATATGAACTTCTAATAGAAGTCACTTCTTTTGTATAGGTCTTACTGCCTATTTATAAGGGATATTTATCTCAAATGGTTGGGGATAAACTCAAAATTGAAGATATGAATATTGTTTGGGACTATGGTGATTTATTTTCTGAAGACTTTCCTAGTATTCCCTTAAATTATGAAGTTGAGTTTTCAATAGAACTCATACCTGGTGCTACACTTATTTCAAAAACTATATATAGAATAGATATGATTGAGTTATGGGAATTGAATAAGAAACTCCTAGATAGTCTTGATAAGGGATTCATATTTCCTAGATCTTCACCATAGGGGGAAAATGTTCTATTCATTAAGAAAAAATATGGGTCAATGTGTATTTGTATTTATTATCAATAACTTAAAAAGATCATTATCAAGAACAAGTACCATATACCCTATATTGATGACTTGTTTGGTCAAATATGCGGAGCTCAATACTTTTATAACATTTAACTTAATTGTGTAAATCATCAATTGAGGTTCAAGAAAGAGGATATATCCATGACAGTCTTCCATATGAGGTATGGTCATTATGAATTTATAATGATTCCATTTGAACTAACAAATTCTCTCTGTTATCTACAGGGATTTAATGAATATAGTCTTTAGAGATTACCTTGATCAATTTATGGTAGTATTTATAAATTATATTCTTATATATTATAAGATTAAGGAAGATCATGGAAATTATTTGAGGATTGTATTTGTTGGGAAAAAACCCTCAAGATAACATTGAAGCATTTTTGGGTTGATTTTGTTTATTGAAAAAGCTGGTTTTCATGGTAAGTTGTGGAGTTCCAGAGATATTTTTGAAAATATATGTTGAGAAATATCCATGAAAAATGATTGGATACTTTGTAGGTGGTACAAAATATCATATACAAGGTGGCGTTGTTTCCCAATGTTTGCTAAATTTTTGGGCCTCAAAATCGGGAAAATAGAGAAAGGTGTTTTTGAAAAAGGATGTTGCATGCAATATTGAAGGCGGTTTGGAATGTTTCATGCAATTCATGTTTCAAAATCAGAACATTGGAATATGTAAAAGGAAATAAATGCGTGAAATATTTTGAATTTTCATAAAATACGAGGTTGCGCGAAAGAGACTTACACACCCAATGTGATGTCAAATGGGGTTTTCCAAACTCATAAAAAATCTTACATGTTAAGAAGAAGATGTGTCAAATCTTGTGTGCAATGTCGGATTGGCCTATAAATAAAGGGATACATCCCTTATTTTAGTAGCTCGACACTTATAGAGTTTTGAGGCTATGAATCACGTAAGAATGATAGTTGAACGTAAGCAAGGTAATTGCGCGTAAAAAGGGAGTGGCACATAAGAAGGGAGTTGTGTGTAAGAAGAAATTTGTGTGCAAGAGGTTTTCTATGAAAAAACTTAAATGTTGTTCTCAAGGCATTAAAATTTCACACAAGACCCCCAAAATTTGTGCGAAATATTTTAGTTTCTCAAAAATACTTTGGTAAAGGGGTATTCATCAATTGGATAAAAGTGGAACTTAATGGAACACTAAATGAGTTGTAAAACATATTGATTCAAGAAATAAAAGGAGGATATTCTGAAGAAGTAGTGAGTACACTTCATTTGAGAGATAATTGATCTTCCAAATTGTGATTGGTTATAAACCAGGAGGGATAGTGAGTCCATTACAAACTTTGTAAATAAAATTATTCTTTTAGTGTATTTGGTACATCGACACATTATAGTTGTATGCTCCTTGGAAATATCCTAATGAGGGTGAACCAAGTAAAATTGATGTGTCATGTTCATGATTTAATTTATGTTTATACATTTCTATATAAAAGAGAGATAAGTGTGTGTTTTTTACAACAAAACAAGATCCAAAGGGGAAGTGGTTTTAATCTGTCATACCCTAATTCACCCCACCCCCCTCAGGGTATTTAACCTAGTTGGGACTAACAATTGGTATCTGAAAGAAAGTTTATTTTCAATATTTATCTCTCAAAGGTTTGAATGGAGTTTTTCAATCGCAAGGGTATTCTGATCTTCAATGGGAACAACTTTCAGTTATGAAGGAATCAGATGTAGTACTATTTCTGATCTTTAGGAATGGATATCTTTACAGTAACAATACATGGTATTTCATCCAACATTGATAGTAGTGCTTTATCAGAAGTTGAACGAAGTGAATTGGATGCTGATGCAAAATGAATCAATGATTTAGGGGGAGCCCTATCCAATGCAATCTATACGAAGGTGATGTCATGTAAAACATCACATGCTATGTGAGAAAAGATATTTAATATCTATGAAAGAGATTCAAAGGTTAGAGAGGAAAAGATATAGGTTTTTTTGAACAAGTATAAATATTTGATAATGAAGCACAATGAGTCTATTGATTCATTCTTTGATATGGTGAATGTTGTAGTGGAAGACATGTGTGGTCTTGGAGAAATTATTGAAGATGTAAATATTTTCAAGTGCATCTTGAGAAGACTTCTACCTTGGTTCAATCTAATGGTTTTAGTGTTGGAGGATAAGGATCCAAAGGAGTTGATGTTAGATAGTTTAAATAGTACTCTTGTCATATGTGAGATGAGAAATGGGGACATTGAGTCTGTGGAAAAATGGAATTCCAAAAAGGTGGAATTCAAGGCCATGAAGAATCTCACCATTTAAGACTATCAGGAAGAAGAAGAGATAAATGAGGTAATTTCATTCCTTTCTTCAAACCTTCAAAGAGGAAAAGGAAAGTTCAAATGGAAACTTCCACTAGATTTATTTTAGTGTGGAAAGGTTGGTCATCTTGCCGAAAGGTTCCCAAAGAAGTTCCAATAAGACTATGAGGATTAATCTAAAAACCTTATGACAAAGTATTTGTCCTATATGAAAGGAAAGAAAATTTTTAAGAGAATTTTATTCAAGAAGAAGAAACATATTTCATAAGAATGTGACAGTTCAGAAGAATATGAGGTTGAAGTGATAGAGAACTGTGAAGATCATTGAGAAAATTATATGGTGGTAGCTATCTATAGTGATCAAAAAAAGGAAGAAACTGATGTTGATGAAGAAAAAGTTTAAGGAATATTTGATTTGAAATCTGAATTAGAAGCCACTCTTAAAGAGATAGTTGTTTGGAGAGATAAAATAAAGAAATCAAATAAAGTGGTTTGTGATGACAAACTCTACATGTAGTAGTAGGAAGAAGAGAAGTCTGAGTAGATATAAGAAATTGAAAAAATTAAGTATTCGACACTAGAGAGCTCAGAAAAGGTTTTTGAGTATAAGCTCAAAATCAAGGAACATAAAAGGTGATTGATGGTTTGAATAACACAACTAAAGAAAAAAATAAAATGCATTAAAGAGATTGAATAAGAAGTTATCAACCTGTGATAAAAAGTTAAGGATCAAGAGAAACTCTTGACTCCTACTATGTCATCAAGAAATTAGATCATTCAAGTGACAAAAAAAGCATAAGTGGAGCATAGAGGTCTAGCATAAAAGAAGCAACAGTCCTGTTCAAATGATAAGGTTGTTATGTGGCTTGATCAAAAATAGAAGGTGGTCATGGTTAAAGTCACACCGCAAGCACCTGCTCTGAGATTGAGGATTTATTTGGGTATGAAGAAGAATCAATATATTCAAATAACCCAAGGGATAACCAGTGGTGTAGAAATGACATGCAGTAATTTACCCTACATCAGGTGTTATTGTTGTGGAAAGAACTCACAAAATGTGTATTCCATATCCAAGAGATACCAAAGTGCATAAGAACAAAAATGTTATTCAAATAGAGTTCAATATTCTAGAATATCTTTTGAGTTATATTGTTTTTGTTTTTTAGTATTTGGGCACATGGCTAGATATTATATATCAATCATGTAGTGAAATGATCTAAAACAGAACAAAAATGGTCACAAGGAGCAAATCAAAGAATCAACAAGTGACCTAAAAATGAAAAATCAATTTGTAGCTCTATAATATGATGTTGTTCCATTATACTATGAAAAATATCAAGATCATAAATCTATACCAAGTATGAATTAAAAAACATGGATCAAGAAGAAGAGAGTTAAGAAGGCAGTGGTTGTAGAAATTTCCCTTAAAGCATCAGACTGTTTTAGTGTGTGGATCCTTGATAGCAGTTGCATATCCCATATGACAGTAAATAAGGATCTTATTACTGAAATAAAATAAGATAAAAAGGGGTTTTTAATTTTTTAAATGATGAAGGCCTGAAGGCAATTAGCTTAGCAAAGGCCAGGTTTGGGGGCAAAGAAATGAGACGTGCTGATGTCTTGATATTATAAGGTCTTAGTCACAAATTTCTTAGTGTCAGTCAACTATGTGACTTAGGGAATTCTATAAGATTTAAAAATAAGATGTGCATCATCAAAGGAAGATATGGTTCAATTTTTTAATAGGTAAAAAGAACAAAGGAAAATCTCTACCTTGTAAGTGGAGAAGAAGATATGTGTTTTTTTCAGAGAGGAAGAAAACAAGTTGTGGTATAAATGACTTGGTTGTAACGACCCAAACTTTTGAATAATATTTTTTTCCTAAATTTGTGTGTTATTTTATTTTATACTCAATAAAACTATATCCTTTAATTAATGAAGTGCTTATAATTAAAATGAGACCATTGGGTTTAGATTGTTATATGAATGTTGGTCAAAATGACTATTGAAAACTATACTCTTAATGTTATGATTATTGTTTATAAATATCAATGATCATGGTTAATTAATATAGAAAGAAGAGTCGATGGCCTCATCCATTAAACTCGGGCCATACGAAGCCCATCTGTCAGAGCTTGGGAAGGAGGTAGCATCACTAGTCTTTTCTCTGGACCAAGCCCAAGCTAAACTCAAACAAGTTAAGCTTGAATGGAATCACCACTCGGGAAATGTTGTCTGAGCCACCCCAAGATTCTATCACCATTGAACACCTTACTCTTAGGTCCTATGTAGGTGTTATAATGGGCTATGTAACTAGGCCTTAGTTACTTTGTGTACTCCTTTTGTATAAATAAAAATTTTATTTCTTATTATGGTAAAATTTTTGATTTTTAAATATCAAGATAAATATAGGATGAACTTATAGAAGTTCCATATTATTGATGAATATTGGAAAAAATGTATTTTAAAATATTTTTTTATACTTTAAATAATTAATAATGTGAAATGATTTTTAAAAAATGATCTTCTACAGTTGTGATCGGTAAGAAATTTATATTCTAATAAGATCAACCTAATTTTTGGTGAATAGTAAATTATGAATAGTAATATTACCCTTATGAATAGTAATGTGACCAATGGAATAGTAACCTCTCTTAAGAAATTAGAAATATAATTTAGGCATCTTGAGTGGTAATGTGATGTAATAGCATAAGTAAATAACTATTTCAGAAATTGTTAGTTAAGCATTAGTATTTTTTCAGGTAAATAGTGTTTTTACTTAAAAATTAAATATCTAATGATTAGAAAATTATTTTCATAAAATAGAGTTCATTTTTGAATTTAGAGCATCGATATTAGGTTAGGGTGAATTTATGAGGTTTTTATAAAATGTTTTGTTTTTCAGTGAATAGTAAAATACAGTTTTGAGTTTCAGTGTGTTTAATGACATCGTTAATGATGTAATAATTTTGTAATAATTTTAGTCAAATGGTGCACAGTAAAATATTTTATGAGGTGTCCCAAGTGGTCAATACCATGGGAAAGCCCTTTGTTTTTCAAATACCACTAATGAGGTGTCCCTTGAAAATTAATAAAATATTCCCTCACTTCTGCTATAAATACCAACCCACTCCTTCATTACTTTCATTCAAAATTCCTACTCAAATAATATCTGGTCTTTTTACCTCCCAAGGATTCATCCCAAGGTTCCCTAAATCCCCCCAAGGTACCAACCTTTTATTTTTTATGTTTCTCCCTCTTTTAGTCAACACTTCTTTTATGATATGTATTTGAATTTCCATTTTCATATGTTGGGGTGTAATATTATGTATCCCTATTAATGTCCTTTTGATATCAATATGATGAGATACCCTTTTTCTCCCATCAATTCATTTTTTTAATTTTTAAGTGACGTCGTTAGTCTGCCGAATTTTCGTAAAAGAAATTGCATCTTCTCTTTTCTTTCAAGTTTCCTTTTCATGTGGTATGTTATTAAAATATCTATACCATGATCTTATTTACATTTTATTCTGTCTCTATATTGTATTATGAGTTATTTATTAGTTTTATACCCTTTTCCCCTCTCTTTTTAATGTTTTCTAAAACCATGTTGTATAGCCATTATGCCGCAGAATTTTCACCTCAAAATCTCTCTCTTTCTCAAAAAAATCTCTTATTTTATTTATTTGAATACCCAAACATATTTAATTTCTAGGTGTATTCATAAAGAAATAAAAATGATATATTTTATTCTTTAATTGACATACATAAAACCCTTATTCCCTTTCCATGGGTTATAAATGACATAATGGTCTTGTTTTTAAGCACTTTTTAAAACGTCATGATTTTGATATGAAACTCATTTATTTTATTATATTTGGGTTATTTATGAAATGTATGATTATGATCTATGTGTATAACATGAAAATAAGGACACTTTAAGGGTTATCCCTAATAGCACTCCAATTAATTGGGTAAATAAATTAATCTCTAGAGATGAAAAGTTTTACAATACCTTGGTGAATAACCTTGGTAATTTTTATGACACCTTGAGGATGGACCTTGGTGATATGATTATGAATGTATAAATTAAATGTTTTAGCCACATTTTCAAGTTATGTTTCACTTTATATTCCTTTTCATTATATATTTATGATATTTTCCATGTTCTTATTGATATCGCTCAAGTTCACGTGTAAACTCTTTAACTTGTTTTCCTTACTGGGCCTTATGCTCGCCCTTTCCTTTTATGTATATAACGACCCATACTTTACATACATTGTTAATACTTCGAAATTGAAGCACACTTATTACAACATATGACAAAACCACAAAGGACCGTATAGGTATAGTGTCTTTAGAAACTGGGAAACATAAACAACTGGTTCATAAATCTTCTACAGTGTCTCCCATTTATTTCATCATATCTAGGGTCCCTTTTAGCATATTCTACTTAATATCCATCTTCCTGACCTGGGGAAAAGAAAACATAAAAGGGTGATCTCAAATGCTCAGAAAGGGAAAATAAAAATCATATCATATCTTTATGAAAATCAAAACCTGCAAAAGAGATCATAATATCTTAACATGGAATAAATCATAGAAGTGAAAATGAGATCCCCATAATCATAACATAAAACTTGAAACTTTGTGGCATGCACACATAATCATGGAAAATCATTTCTTTTTAGTCATGACTCATTGCCAAGACTATCTTAGTGGACAAAGTCCCTTTCTGAACCGAGTTCACTCCTCGTTTCAGTCCTGTTTCACTGAACCGAAATAACCTTCCGTTCCAGCCATGTCTATCTCATGAGATATAAATCTTTACCCAATGCATTGGAGGGAGATATAGGTCCCACCCATCTTATAATTAATCCTTTCTTATGTGTGCCACATAATCATAAATCATAAATCATAGCGTAACCCATGTAATAAAAATGGGATTCTTAAACAACATGACATCATAAAACAATTCATATAAGATAAAGGAATTCATAAAAATATTTCCATCACAACATGATCAAATCAATGTAATAATAGGGATAAAAACAGAACCCTTTATTATCTTAGATGGAAAATAATTTTGATAAAACACTTGAACTCCATTTTTGAGGAAAATATCCTTTCTTCTTCAAAAACATTTTTTCCTTTCATAACATGTCATACAACTTTAAAATAAAAGAATTTGATTAAAAATAAACTTGAAAACTTGTAAAGGAAGCTTCTTGGAAACAATGTTTTAAAAATCCATTCATGCCGTATAAGTTAAAAAAAACATTCTTCGTACTTTTGTCGGAAAAGTCAAAAAGTACCTCGTACGACAAAAGATTCCTTTCATACATATTACTAAAAACTCACCGAAGGGTAAAAATGGATTTAAACAATTGTAGGTGGATGGAAATAATATTACATATTGATGAAACATGGATGTGGATGATAAAATACACCCCAGTGAATACTTACGAATAAACAATCTCGGATAAAAATGAGATTGTGATATTTCCCTTACCTTAGGTCCGATTTGCTTTGTTCGTGTCCGAAGCTCCTGTATAATGGTTTAAATAATGTTATTGACTTATTCCAGAATCATACATATTGATATGATATCATATATGGTCATATTATTAGCTTCTTGTTAGTAATATTTCATTGTTACTTGTTACTCGGGTCTTTATAACTTTTTGTTCTTATGCGTGTTTTGTCGAATAAATTATTATTCTTATCTTTAGGTTATAGATAATTCATTTCCAGAATGGTATTAGTGTATTATATACCATATTCATTCATTCAATTAATTTATATAATCATTATGAAATGAAGATCATGTAGAACGAGTCGCATCACATCGTGGAGACGGTATTCCGTACGTACGCACGAGTGATGATATCGTTCCTATGATCGTGGAATTGTATTGGAGTATATATATATATATTATTTCAGTATCAATATTACTTCATAATAATCATATATAGTTACTCATTACACCATTATAACCATCCTTTTAAGGTGATGGTGGAAAAATAGATTACACCACGGCGTGGAGACGGTATTCCGTACGTACGCACGCGCGGTGATTTCATTTTTCCGTAGGATGGATAGAAGGTGAATTAGGGTTGTTTCATATTTATAATAACATATCAGTATGTAAGTAATACTGATGTTATTACTTTATCATGAAACAACTAAAGAAGAAGAAGTTGAAGAAGAAAGAAATTGAAAAGATCGGTAATGGATATTACCTCTTCTTTGGAACGCCTCTTTGAATCCTCCACTTAAGGAACTAAGATTGGTCTTTGGAGAAGACCAGGACCTCTAGGATTATTCTAGGGAATTGTATAGGAGAAAATGGCAGGGGTTGGCCGAGCTTGAGTGCTCAAATTGGTGTGAGGAGGAGGGGGAGGAGGTGCCCTTTTATAAGGGAGGAGAGGGGAACCTTAGGAATATCTCAAAATATTATTTTATATTAAAGTCAAAATCGGTTTATAATGGTTCCAAAGGGTCTTATTTAGAAGCTAAAGTGGGGATGGGTCGAAATCCTATCAACCAATAGGATTTAGACAAGTTTAGGGTATTATTTTAACCTTATCAATTAGATTTAACTCTAAGTTAATTAATTTAACTTTTACCGTGTCTTTTTGTTTTCTTTCACTATATGGTTAATACACTTACTATAACATGCCAAACGAACCCCAAATTGTTTATTATTAATATATATATCCTTATATAAGTCATTTGGCCGAACCTTAGATTTTTAGGAATAAAATAACAATTAATAATATAATATTTGATTTAAAAACTATTTTGTTTCAATTTTGACACTATTTGATATATGATTTTTGTGAAAGTCATAACAGAATTATATGTTCGAACCAAGTTGATTAAATCAACATTAATATATCATAGTAACCTAGAAAATTAGTGGAATTCATAAAAAGTCTTAAATTACATTTATTTTGGTATTTATATTATCAATTTTTTCAATATTTCATTAATAAGATAATTACTGCATCATCTTTGTGTCATAAATAAATTAAATTATTTGATGTCTAAAAATTACAAATAAAATATCATCATGTAGGAAATCTTTTTAGATTTCTAATGAATATTTACAATTGAATTTATATTATGTATAACCCCATATTAAAAATGATTTACTTATTAAACTTTGATTTTAACTATTTTAACCCTTCTTTAAATAAATTAATAATAAATGTCCTAATCTAATCCAAGTGGGCCTAAATGGTCATATTTTATTCCTAAGTTTGTTTTTGGTCGAATTACACTTGTCCAATAGAATTAGGACATGTGTTAGGGTAATATTAATATCATATTTACCCTTAGTTACCCTATTTACTATTAACCGTGGTAAAAAAAGTAAAAAGTTACTATTCACCAAAAAAATTATTTTCATCTCATTGAACCACATTTTAGTCCTTGATATTAACCGTGTCTCTCGGATTTTCGAAATTCCATTCACAGAAGCGGTAAAATTAAGTTTTATGCAAAATTCAGTTTTTTAACCTACCACTTAGTGGTTTCACTATTCATCAAAAATTGAAAGTTTTCAGAAAAATACCAAAATTTCACCCTAGGCTAATTTCGATATTCTAAGTCCAAAAATGAAGTCCATTTTGAAAAATAAAATTTATAAAATTTCAAAAAGTGGTTATTACTATTCATAACGGCTAGTTTTAATAGCATATTGTTGTTTAGTGAAACTCGGTATTGCGTACGACGCAAGCTATCGAGGAAGGTCACGATTGCGTGTAAAGCAAGCCAAGCAAGTGTTGTGTAGAAAAAGATCCCTTTGATGATTTATATAACATAAAAGTCTCGGGTGTTACATTCTACCCCCCTTAAAAAGAATTTCGCCCTCGAAATTCGTCACTTTGTAACAAACAGATGAGGATAATTCTCCCCCATCATATCCTCAAGCTCCCATGTAGATTCTTCAAGTTGGTGGTTCCTCCATAAAACCTTCACCAAGAGAGTGGTCTTGTTTCGTAGGACTTTTTCGCTACGATCCAGAATCTCTATTGGCTGTTCTTCATAAGAAAGATCTTTCTCCAGTGGTACAACTTCTGAGCTGAGTACATGTGAAGGATCTGGTATGTACTTTCTCAGGAGAGATACATGGAACACATCGTGAACTTGAGAGAGATTCGGTGGAAGCGCCAATCGGTAAGCTACCTTCCCAACACGATCCAGTATTTCAAAAGGACCGATATATCTAGGGCTCAACTTCCCCTTCTTTCCAAATCTCATAACCCTCTTCCAGGGAGATATTCGTAAGAACACTTTATCGCCCACTTCAAACTCTAGGTCTTTTCTTCAGTTGTCGGCATAACTTTTCTGTCGACTCTGAGCTACTCTTATGTGTTGTTGAATAGATCTGACCTTTTCTTCCATTTCATCAACGAGATCAGGTCCTAATAGCTTTCTTTCCCCAACTTCATCCCAGCAAGTTGGAGTCCTGCATTTCTTTCCATAGAGAGCTTCATAAGGAGCCATCTGAATACTGGAGTGAAAGCTATTATTATAAGAAAATTCTACCAAAGGTAGGTGTTGATCCCAACCTCCTTTGAAATCCATAGAGCAAGCTCTCAACATATCTTCTAGGGTTTGAATTGTTCTCTCAGACTGACCGTCTGTCTGGGGATGATAAGCAGTGCTGAAACTCAACTCTGTATCCAGAGTATGCTGAAGACTTCGCCAGAACTTCGAGGTAAATCTCGGATCCTGATCAGATATAATAGAAAGTGGTACTCCATGCAATCTTACCACTTCCTTTACATATATCCTGGCAAGCTGATCTAGAGAGAAATCCTCTCTAATAGGAATGAAGTGTGCAGACTTTGTAAGACGATCAACTATGACCCAGATAGCATTATTGCCTTTGGATGTTTTAGGAAGTCCTGTGACAAAGTCTATAGTGATGTTTTCCCATTTCCATTCGGGTATGGGTAATGGTTGTAACATCCCCTTAGACTTCTGTCTCTCAACTTTAACTTGTTGACAAACCAAGCATCGAGAGACATATTCAGCAACATCTCTTTTCATGCCAACCCATCAGAAGTACTCTTTCAGATCCCTATACATCTTCGTGCTTCCAGGATGAATAGAGAATGAAGAACTATGAGCCTCATCCAGCAGCTCCTTCTTTAATTCGGGGATGGAAGGAACACAAACCCGATTCCTGAACTTTATTATCCCATCACAATCAAGGTTGAATTCAGGAACATTTCTTACCTTCTTTTGTAACTCGACATCTTCTTTCTGTGCCTATTTAATCTTCACATGTATAGAGGGTTGAACATTCATTTGAGAAAGATAAGATTTTTCCCCTTCCATTATAATTCCAAGATCCATCCTTTGTAAATCCATAAATATTGGATCCTTTGTGATCCTCATCATGGATAAACTAGCATGGTCTTGTCGACTTAATGCATCCGCCACCTTGTTTGCTTTCCCAGGGTGGTAATGGATTGAGAAGTCATAATCCTTAATCAGCTCCAACCATCTTCTTTGACGCATATTCAGCTCCTTTTGTGTGAAAATATACTTTAAACTTTTATGATCAGTATAAATATCACACCTTTCACCATAAAGGTAATGCCTCCAAATCTTTAATGCAAAGATTACCGCAGCCAACTCCAAATCATGTGTTGGATAATTTTGCTCATGGATTTTCAACTGTCGTGAGGCATAAGCTATCACCATATCATTTTGCATAAGAACACACCCCAATCCCTTCTTGGATGCATCACTGTAGATCACAAACCTTTCTCCACTACAAGGCAGTGTGAGCACAGGTGCACTGGATAACCTTCTTTTCAACTCCTTGAAATTCTCTTCACATTCCTCTGTCCAGACAAACTTAACTCCTTTCCGAGTCAACTTGGTGAGTGGATTAGATAATCGTGAAAAATATTTTACAAAACATCGATAATATCCAGCCAAACCAAGAAAACTTTGGATCTCAGTTACTGTTGTTGGTCTTGACCATCTTTCGATAACCTCTGTTTTTGCTGGATCCACAGATATCCCCTCTTTTGAGATTATATGACCCAAAAATGCAACTTTTTGAAGCCAAAATTCACACTTGGTAAATTTGGCATAAAGCTTCTCCTTTCTCAGGGTCTTCAATATAATTCTCAAGTGATCTTCATGCTCTTCCTTGCTCTTTGAATAGACAAGAATATCGTCTATAAAGACTACCACAAATTGATCAAGATAGTCTCTAAAGACTCTATTCATTAGATCCATGAAGATAGCAGGGGCATTAGTAAGACCAAATGGCATCACTATAAATTCATAGTGTCCATACCTTGTACGGAAAGCCATCTTTGGTATATCCTCCCTTTTGACCCTTAATTGATGATACCCTGAACGAAGATCAATCTTGGAAAAGTATTGAGCTCCGCGTAGTTGGTCAAATAAGTCATCAATGCGTGGGAGAGGATATTTGTTCTTGATAGTGATCTTGTTAAGTTCTCGATAATCAATGCAAAGTCTCATTGATCCATCTTTCTTCTTAACAAATAGAACAGGTGCTCCCCAAGGTGACGCACTAGGGCGTATGAATCCCTTATCAAGATTCTCTTGGAGTTGCTTCTTCAATTCCTGCAACTCAATTGGGGCCATTCTATAAGGTGTCTTTGAAATAGGCAAAGCACCCGGTACGAGTTCTATTGAAAACTCAACTTCACGATTTGGTGGAAGACCCGGCAATTCCTCCGGAAAGACATCATCAAACTTCCGTACAATGGGAATATTCTTAATCGTGAGTTTCTCACCAACCATTTGAGATAAATAACCTTCATTTAGTGGAATCAATACCCATAAGATGGAAGAAATTTCCACTGGAAGGTTATGTTCATCCTTGCATTGATAGACGATCGTAGATTGATCTGGAATATGAAATGTGACTTCCCTTCTTTGGCAATCGATATGAGCTCCATGTAGAGAAATCCAATCCATGCCAAGAATCACATCAAATTCCACTAAAGGAAGGATCACAAGATTTGCAGGAATCACTTTCCCACAAACTTCGATCGGAGAAGAATTATAAACTTTTGATGCGATTGATGTGCCATTAGGTGTTGTCACAGCTAACTCAACATCTAATTGTTGAGGTAATATGGTGATACCCTTAGAAAAGTCTTCAGAAATAAAAGAGTGGGTGGATCCAGAATCAAATAAAACATTTGCTACTTTAGAGTGGATGGTAAGTGTACCTTTCACCACATCGTTATCGTACTCCACATCGCTGATAGAAATTGCATGTGACTTTCCTTTGTCTTTAGCCTTAAGAGTTTGTTGACGTCGACCATCATCATCAACCCTTGGATTTGGGCATTGATTGGCATAATGCCCCATCTCCTTGCACTTGAAACATTGAAGTGTAGTAGGTTCATTCTGTGTATCCCTTCCTTTGTTTGCGTCATTAGACATCTTCTTCCCATTATCACGGCATTCAAATGCCCGATGACCTTCTTTTCCACATTTAAAACATTTACTTGTCCCTTTAAGACAACTCCCTCCATGTTTCTTTCCACACTTTGAGCATAAGGAAAAGCTCATCTTATTTTCCGTGTGCTCTTTAGATTTTTCTTTGAATTCCATCTTCCTCTTCTTATCAAACCCATGTGACTGATGGGTTACTCCAATCTCCATCTCGACTTTGAGAGAACATCGAACGATTTCCTCGTAGCTATTGAAGTCTCTTATGGCTAACGCCCTTCGAAGACTTGGTTTTAAGCCACTAAAGAATCGATCGATCTTACTCTCAGGTTGGATAATAATACCAGAAGCGTACCTTTCAAGTCTTGTAAAATTTGCTTCATAGGTACCAACAGATTCATCATCCCTTTGCTTCAGTTCAGGAAACTCTTTCTCCATCTTTGTTCGGAGAATACGAGGGAAGTACTTATTGAAAAATAAGTTCTTGAACTCGTCCCATTCCATAGACTCAATTTCATCCCTTTGACTCGTATTCTTAACAAGATTCCACCATTGATCAGCATCTCCTTCCAAACGATACACTGCTAGTATGACTTTATCATGTTCAGAACATTGAAGAACTGAAAATATCTTTTCAGTAGTACTAATCCATTGTTCAGCAACTAATGGATCAGTAGACCCGCTGAAAGAAGGTGGACGCTGCCTCATAAAGGATTCAACAGAATGTTGCTCCCTCCTTTGCTCGTTTGGAAATCCTGCATGATTCATAGCTTGAGAAAGTTGTGTGAGCATGGCTACAAGATTTTGCATTCCATCTCCCATATCGTTTGGTTGCTCAGGGGGACAATCATTGCATTGCCCATCGCATTCCGCATTAACACGGTTCCTTCGGGTTCCAGCCATTGACTAAAACCAAGAAGAATAGTGTGAGCAACACTAATTATAATAGGAAACCACATAATTCAAGAATAAAATTTTCATGCTTATGGTCTTATCCTAGGTTATTCAAGGCCATTTCTAAAACACTAAGATTGTGTTCTATGCTTAGACTTATCCTTAGGGTTCTTACTAAGGCTTTCACATCCTAGTTTCCAAAGGTTGACTATACCTTTCCTCTGATACCAACTATAACGACCCATACTTTACATACATTGTTAATACTTCGAAATTGAAGCACACTTATTACAACATATGACAAAACCACAAAGGACCGTATAGGTATAGTGTCTTTAGAAACTGGGAAACATAAACAACTGGTTCATAAATCTTCTACAGTGTCTCCCATTTATTTCATCATATCTAGGGTCCCTTTTAGCATATTCTACTTAATATCCATCTTCCTGACCTGGGGAAAAGAAAACATAAAAGGGTGAGCTCAAATGCTCAGCAAGGGCAAATAAAAATCATATCATATCTTTATGAAAATCAAAACCTGCAAAAGAGATCATAATATCTTAACATGGAATAAATCATAGAAGTGAAAATGAGATCCCCATAATCATAACATAAAACTTGAAACTTTGTGGCATGCACACATAATCATGGAAAATCATTTCTTGTTAGTCATGACTCATTGCCAAGACTATCTTAGTGGACAAAGTCCCTTTCTGAACCGAGTTCACTCCTCGTTTCAGTCCTGTTTCACTGAACCGAAATAACCTTCCGTTCCAGCCATGTCTATCTCATGAGATATAAATCTTTACCCAATGCATTGGAGGGAGATATAGGTCCCACCCATCTTATAATGAATCCTTTCTTATGTGTGCCACATAATCATAAATCATAAATCATAGCGTAACCCATGTAATAAAAATGGGATTCTTAAACAACATGACATCATAAAACAATTCATATAAGATAAAGGAATTCATAAAAATATTTCCATCACAACATGATCAAATCAATGTAATAATAGGGATAAAAACAGAACCCTTTATTATCTTAGATGGAAAATAATTTTGATAAAACACTTGAACTCCATTTTTGAGGAAAATATCCTTTCTTCTTCAAAAACATTTTTTCCTTTCATAACATGTCATACAACTTTAAAATAAAAGAAGTTGATTAAAAATAAACTTGAAAACTTGTAAAGGAAGCTTCTTGGAAACAATGTTTTAAAAATCCATTCATGTCGTATAAGTTAAAAAAACATTCTTCGTACTTTTGTCGGAAAAGTCAAAAAGTACCTCGTACGACAAAAGATTCCTTTCATACATATTACTAAAAACTCACCGAAGGGTAAAAATGGATTTAAAAAATTGTAGGTGGATTGAAATAATATTACATATTGATGAAACATGGATGTGGATGATAAAATACACCCCAGTGAATACTTACGAATAAACAATCTCGGATAAAAATGAGATTGTGATATTTCCCTTACCTTAGGTCCGATTTGCTTTGTTCGTGTCCGAAGCTCCTGTATAATGGTTTAAATAATGTTATTGACTTATTACAGAATCATACATATTTATATGATATCATATATGGTCATATTATTAGCTTCTTGTTAGTAATATTTCATTGTTACTTGTTACTCGGGTCTTTATAACTTTTTGTTCTTATGCGTGTTTTGTCGAATAAATTCTTATTCTTATATTTAGGTTATAGATAATTCATTTCCAGAATGGTATTAGTGTAGTATATACCATATTAATTCATTCAATTCATTTATATAATCATTATGAAATGAAGATCATGTAGAACGAGTCGCATCACATCGTGGAGACGGTATTCCGTACGTACGCACGAGTGATGATATCGTTCCTATGATCGTGGAATTGTATTGGAGTATATATATATATTATTTAAGTATCAATATTACTTCATAATAATCATATATAGTTACTCATTACACCATTATAACCATCCTTGTAAGGTGATGGTGGAAAAATAGATTACACCACGGCGAGGAGACGGTATTCCGTACGTACGCACGCGCGGTGATTTCATTTTTCCGTAGGATGGATAGAAGGTGAATTAGGGTTGTTTCATATTTATAATAACATATCAGTATGTAAGTAATACTGATGTTATTACTTTATCATGAAACAACTAAAGAAGAAGAAGTTGAAGAAGAAAGAAATTGAAAAGATCGGTAATGGATATTACCTCTTCTTTGGAACGCCTCTTTGAATCCTCCACTTAAGGAACTAAGATTGGTCTTTGGAGAAGACCAGGACCTCTAGGATTATTCTAGGGAAGTGTATAGGAGAAAATGGCAGGGGTTGGCCGAGCTTGAGTGCTCAAATTGGTGTGAGGAGGAGGGGGAGGAGGTGCCCTTTTATAAGGGAGGAGAGGGGCACCTTAGGAATATCTCAAAATATTATTTTATATTAAAGTCAAAATCGGTTTATAATGGTTCCAAAGGGTCTTATTTCGAAGCTAAAGTGGGGATGGGTCGAAATCCTATCAACCAATAGGATTTAGACAAGTTTAGGGTATTATTTTAACCTTATCAATTAGATTTAACTCTAAGTTAATTAATTTAACTTTTACCGTGTCTTTTTGTTTTCTTTCACTATATGGTTAATACACTTACTATAACATGCCAAACGAACCCCAAATTGTTTATTATTAATATATATATCCTTATCTAAGTCATTTGGCCGAACCTTAGATTTTTAGGAATAAAATAACAATTAATAATATAATATTTGATTTAAAAACTATTTTGTTTCAATTTTGACACTATTTGATATATGATTTTTGTGAAAGTCATAACAGAATTATATGTTCGAACCAAGTTGATTAAATCAACATTAATATATCATAGTAACCTAGAAAATTAGTGTAATTCATAAAAAGTCTTAAATTACATTTATTTTGGTATTTATATTATCAATTTTGTCAATATTTCATTAATAAGATAATTACTGCATCATCTTTGTGTCATAAATAAATTAAATTATTTGATGTCTAAAAATTACAAATAAAATATCATCATGTAGGAAATCTTTTTAGATTTCTAATGAATATTTACAATTGAATTTATCTTATGTATAACCCCATATTAAAAATGATTTACTTATTAAACTTTGATTTTAACTATTTTAACCCTTCTTTAAATAAATTAATAATAAATGTCCTAATCTAATCCAAGTGGGCCTAAATGGTCATATTTTATTCCTAAGTTTGTTTTTGGTCGAATTACACTTGTCCAATAGAATTAGGACATGTGTTAGGGTAATATTAATATCATATTTACCCTTAGTTACCCTATTTACTATTAACCGTGGTAAAAAAAGTAAAAAGTTACTATTCACCAAAAAAAATATTTTCATCTCATTGAACCACATTTTAGTCCTTGATATTAACCGTGTCTCTCGGATTTTCGAAATTCCATTCACAGAAGCGGTAAAATTAAGTTTTATGCAAAATTCAGTTTTTTAACCTACCACTTAGTGGTTTCACTATTCATCAAAAATTGAAAGTTTTCAGAAAAATACCAAAATTTCACCCTAGGCTAATTTCGATATTCTAAGTCCAAAAATAAAGTCCATTTTGAAAAATAAAATTTATAAAATTTCAAAAAGTGGTTATTACTATTCATAACGGCTAGTTTTAATAGCATATTGTTGTTTAGTGAAACTCGGTATTGCGTACGACGCAAGCTATCGAGGAAGGTCGCGATTGCGTGTAAAGCAAGCCAAGCAAGTGTTGTGTAGAAAAATATCCCTTTGATGATTTATATAACATAAAAGTCTCGGGTGTTACAATGTATCTCTCTAGGTTATGAGATGTAGTAATTGTACTTAGGATGAACTTTTAAAGAATATTTTCAAGGGGATTAAAATAATGTTTTGATTTTTCATGTATTATGTACATTTTTTCAAGACACTAGACTTTAAAGATCCTTTGTTTGTAATGTAATGAAAAGTTATGTAATAAGAAGGTAGGATTCCATAGTTGGTATCAAAGGATAGTTTAGTTATTCGTGGAAATTAAGCTATAAAAATTTTAGGAATAACCCTATAGAAAATTTTAAATATTGGAAAACTTCCCAGTATTTTGGTGAAATATTAAGTAAGCAGTTTATGAACAAATAAATCCATGTCTGGATACGAACAAGTGGATGTGGCTTTGGAACAGATATACCTAGGAGTGAAAACTCCAACAAGGAGTTTCATTCTTGACCCGGGTTATCCTGGTACATGAAAATGGGCATTGTTAAACTCCTGATTTGACACTCTCAGGGGATATGTTTGGTTAATCACAAGATTTATATGAATCATTATGAATGATTTATAAATAAGTGTAATTGTTGTTAAAGAATAATATGTTTAATCATAAAGTTTTAAGACATAAAAATCCTTCATAATTAAAAGATTCATAAATGAAATAAGCTTCTAACTAAGGTTTTATTAGTTTATAAAATGGTGGGAAATAGTAGGAACCATGAAAATGGTGATCACAATGGACCATGCACTGATGGCCCACTGATGGAAGCTATAATGGAAACTTTATTGACAATGATGAACCAACTAACTCAAGTTATGGGAAATAACTTGAATCAAGATAAGAGAACAATCTCAGTGTGAAGGAAACTAAATTCTATTGAGTCCTTTATGCATAAAAAATCACCATCCTTTAGTGGATCTACCAATCCATTGATTTCTAAACAGAGGATCAGCTCTATCGAGATGATCTTTTCTGTGCTCTACTGTTCAGAATAAGAGAAGGTCACCCTGGCTATTTACTCCTTAGAGGGAGAAGCTGATCAGTGGTGAGAATTGATTATAAACATGAGTACAAGAGTGGAGGTTGAATCTATGGAGTGGGAAGATCTCATAGGGATCTTATTTAATAATTATTTCCCTTATTTGATGAGAACAAAAATGGATAAGGAGTTTCTTGAGCGAAAGCAGAAGAAGAATGTAACTATTGGAATCTAAGAGATAAACATCATAATACTTTCCTATTACATCTCAATAATTGTCATAGATCCTAATGGAAAGGTTGATATATTATTTGGTAGACTAAGACCTTATCTACAGAAGAATATAGCCAACCGAGACTATAATAGCTATGAGGAGATCATGATGATTGCAGTGAAAGTTGAAATGGAGTTCGGTGAGACATAGTGGTCTCATAAATCCAATGACAAGAAGAGATAAATGGAGACAAGATTAGGGAGGACCTTTGATCAGGGAAGAGGAGTCAAGAAAGTGCAACATCCCATGTGTAATAAATGTGGGAAGAATCATTCGGGGAATTGCCTTCTCGGGAGTGGTAAGTGCTATAAGTGTGGAAGAGATGGCCATATCGCATGGAATTGTCGTAGTGAGTTGAAGCCTCAAATTCCCAACACCAATAAAAAGGGGAAGATAATGCAAGCCCTACCTGAATTCCAATGCTTCAAGTGTGGACTGCTTGGTCACTTTTCCAATTAGTGTCCAAATCCAAGGGTAGTGGAGGGGAATCACCATCAACCTCAGAATAGTCCAAGGGAGCAAGGTTATGATTTTTCTATCATGACAACTGATGTTGAAACTCCAAATGATATGGTGGAAGAAACTATTATTGTTCTCTCAAAGCTATAAAATACTTTTTTTGATTCTGGTTCTATGCATTCCTTTATTTCCTCCAAGTTTTAAAGGAATTTAGAATCAACCCATGAGTTGCTAAAAGTAGAATTATCAGTCAATACTCTTGGTGGGATTATCTAAGCATAATCAGTGTTTAGAAACTCTAGTATTTACATTAGTGGGCATAATATTATCACAAATCTAGTAGTCATTACCATGCTGTAATTCGACATTATACTAGGGATGGACTGGCTCTCAAAGTATAATTCTAAGATCAAATGCAGAAGAAAGGAAATCTCAGTAGTCTTGAATGGAAAACCTATAGTTATCCTCTAAGGAGAGATATCTCAACCTAATATTTGTCTAGAATAACCTCCTATATCCTTCTTTATGGAGTTGATCGGTGAAGAAAAAAGAATAAAATGAGAGTATAAGGATAGAAAATGTCCCCATCGTCCATGAATACATTGACTTATTTCTGAAGGAGTTACCCAGACTTCCCCCATAAAGAGAGGTAGAGTTCTACATTGAACTCATACCTGGATCTCATCTGATATCAAATACCCCATTTAGGATGGAAAATGTGACGCTGGATGAATTAAAGAAGAAACTCCAAGATCTTTTGGAGAAGGGGTTTATCTAACCGAGTGTGTCTCCATGGGGAGAACTTGTTCTCTTTGTGAAGAATAAGGATGGATAAATGAAGATATGCATTGATTATAGAGAAATGAAAAGGATCGCAGTAAAGAAAAAATACCCTCTTTCAAGAACTAATGACTTATTTGACCAACTTTATGGGGCTCAATTCATCTCTAAGATTTGTATTCGATCTGGTTATAATCAATTGTGGGTGAAGAAAGAAGATATTCCAAAAACTGCCTTCTGGTCAAGATATGGGCATTATGAGTTTGTTTTTATGCCCTTCGAACTGATTAATGAACCTTCTATTTTTATGTATTTGATGGATAGAGTATTTAAGGACTACCTTGATAACTTTGTGGTAGTTTTTATTGATGATATTTTGATATATTCTAAAATTTTTTAAGAGCATGAGGATCATTTAAGGGTTATTTTTTAAAATATATAAAAGGATAGGCCTTTGGAAAGTTCATAAAATGTGAATTTTGGTTACAACAAGTTTCCTTCTTGGGGAACATTGTAACCAATGAAGGAATCACAGTTGAACCTACAAAGAAAAAGGTTGTAGAGGAGTGGACTCATCCTACAACAATAACTAAGATTTGTAGTTTCCTTGGAATATTTGGATATTATAGGAGGTTTTTTAAAAACTTTTCATGAATTTCTAATTCATTAACCAAGTTAACTCAAAAAGGGTTCAAGTTCATCTGGAAAAAGGAGTGTGAGGAAAGTTTCTAAGAGCTGGAGAAGAGATTGGTTACTACACCTATGTTAAATCTTCCCTCAATTGGAGAAGGATTCATTATTTTTAGTGATGCATCTCTAAATGGTAATTGGTACATCCTCATGCAAAATGGAAAAGTCATTGCTTATGCATCTAGATAGTTGAAAACTCTTGATCAAAACTATCCTTCGCATGATCTTGAGCTGGTTGTGGTTTTTTTTCCTTTGAAGATATAGAGGTACTATCTTTATATGGAGAAATGTGATATATACACAGACCATCAAATTTTGAAGTATATTTTTACACAAAAATAATTAAACATGAGACAAAGGAGATGGTTGGAACTTATTAAATACTATGATTTTTAAATTCATTATCATCTCAGAAGAGAAAACAAAGTTGCTGATCAATTAAGTAGAAAAGGCCAAGTTGTTCTATCCATGATGAGGATTCAAAGAGATCCTTTGATCAATGACCTAGTAAAGTTGGACATGGGAATTTTAAGGGAAGGTACATCATTAACCCTAACCTAAATTGTTTCTCAACCTTCATTACTAGAGAATATCAAGAAATCTCAAAAAGAAGATCCTTTATTATAGAATAAGTTTGAGGTTGTGAAGGATGGGAAGTTTTCTAAGTTCAATATTGATCAAGAAGGTGTACTGATTTTTTGTACAAGACTATGTGTTCCATATATTTCATAAATAAATAAGGAGATGATGAATGAAGCTCATATCTCTACGTTCTCTATACATCTTGGATTCACAAAAATTTATAGGGACCTTTGTGATCATTTTTTGTGGGATAATATGAAAAGGGGGATTTCTAACTACACTACAAGGTTCCTGGTATTTCAGCAAGTGAAGGTAGAGAGAAAAATTCCTAAAGGGGTATTATAACCACTGCCCATACCAGCATGGAAGTGGGACAATATCACTATGGAATTGTCACTAGTCTCTGAAGAACTTCTAAGGGAAACAATTTGATATGGGTTATAGTGGAAAATCTCACCAAGACTACCCATTTTATCTTTATTTGGGAAGATTTCTCTCTTGATCAACTTTCCAGGATTTACATGAAGGAAGTGGTAAGGATGTATGGATTTCCACTTTTTATAATATCTTATCATGATCCAAGGTTCACATAAAAATTATAAAGAAGTATTCAACATTCTCTGTGTACCGAATTGAATTTTAGTATGGAATATCACCCCCAAAATGATGGCCAATCTGAAAGTACTATTCATACACTTGAGGACATACTAAGAACATTCTCAATGGAATTTAAAGGTGGATGGGATCAACATACCCCATTAGTTGATTTATCATACAATAATATTTTCCACCTGATCATTCAAATCACACCCTATGAAGCTCTATATGGGAAGTGATGTATAACTCCTACTTGTTGGGATGAAGCTGGTGATAGAAAGCATCTTGGGCCTAATCTTGTGCAAGAGATGACAAAAAAAGTCCATGCCATCCAGCAACATATTAAGGCTTCTCAAAGTTGGAAAAATAGCTATGCTGAAAATTGTTGAAGGGACTTGGAGTTTGATATTGGTGACAAATTATTTCTTTGAATCTCACCTTGGAAGAGAGTCATGAGGTTTGGGAAGAAATGGAATCTCAGCCCTAGGTATATTGGCCCCTATGAAATCCTTGATCGCGTAGAAGCAGTAGCCTATCTGCTTTCACTTCCTCCAAATCTAGCATAATTTCATGATGTCTTCTATATATCCCTCTTGTGGAATTATATACCTAACCCTTCACATGTACTAAATCCATAGGTGGTACAGCTGGAACATGACCACTCTTATAAGGAGAAGTCAGTGGAGATCTTGGATCATAGAGACAAGGTTCTACGCAACGAGACTACCCACCTTGTTAAGGTGATGTAGAGAAACCAAAAATGTGAAGAAGTCACATGGGAACCAGAGGAGTCTATGAGGTAGAAGTACCCACACCTGTTCTCTTATGAGGGTATGAGTTGAAATTTTGGGGATAAAATTTCTTAAGGGGGAAAGAATGTAACAACCCGAACTTTTGAATAAATTTTTTTTTTGGAATTTGTGTGTTATTTTATTTTATACTCAACATAACAATATACTTTAATTAATGAAGTGAGTATAATTAAAATGAGATCATTGGGTTTCGACTGTTATATGACCGTTGGTCAATATGACTGTTGGAAACTATACTCTTAATGTTATGATTATTGTTTATAAATACCAATGATCATGGTTAATTAATACAGAAAAAGAGTCGATGGCCTCATCCAGTTCCCATGTGTCAGAGCTTGGGAAGGAGGTAGAATCATTAGGTTTTACTCTGGACCAAAGCCCAATCAAAACTCCAACATGTTAAGCTTGAACGTAATCGCTTACAGGAGAAGTTCAAGCTAATAGAAATCACCACTCGGGAAATGTTGTCTAAGTCGCCCCAAGATTCTATAACCATTACACACCTTAATCTTAGGTCCTATATAGGTGTTATAAGGGGCTATGTAATGAGACCTTAGTTTCTTTGTGCAATCCTTTTGTATAAATAAAATTTATATTTCTTATTATTGTAAAATTTGTAAATTTCAAATATCAAGATAAATATAGGATGGATTCATAGAAGTTCTATATTATTGATGAATATTGGAAAAAATGTATTTTAAAATATATTTTTATACTTTAAATAATTAATAATGTGAAATTATTTTCAAAAAATGGTCTTCTACAGTTGTGATTAGTAAGAAATTTAGATTCTAATATGATCAACTTAATTTTTGATGAATAGTAAATTATGAATAGTAATATTACCCTTATGAATAGTAATGTGACCAATGGAATAGTAACCTAACTTAAGAAAGTATAAATATAATTCATTCATCTTTATTGATAATGTGATATAATAGCATAAGTAAATAACTATTTCAGAAATTATTAGTTAAGTATTAGTATTTTTTCGGGTAAATAGTTTTTTACATAAAAATTAAATATCTCATAATTATAAAATTATTTTCATAAAATGGAGTTCATTTTTGAATTCAGAGCATCGATATTAGGTTAGTTTGAATTTATGATATTTTTATAAAATGTTTTGTTTTTTAGTGAATAGTAAAAATACAATTTTGATTTTCGGTGTGTTTAATGACAACATTAATGATATAATAATGATGTAATAATTATGGTCAACTAGTGTGCAGTAAAATATTTTATGAGGTGTCCCAATTGGCCAATACCATGGGAAAACACCATGGGAAAGCCCTTGGTTTTTCAAATACCACTAATGAGGTGTCCCTTGGAAATTAATAAAATATTCTCTCATGTTTGCTATAAATACCAACCCATTCCTGCATTCCTTTCATTAAAAATTCCTCCTCAGCAAATTTATGATTTTTTTACCTCCCAATGAGTCCTCCCAAGGTTCCCTAAATCCCCCCAAGGTCCCAAACTTCTAGTTTTTGAAGTTACTCTTCAAGGTAAGGGAACATTTCACCCTCCTCTTTTAGTCAACACTTCTTTTATGTTATCTATTTAAATTTCCATTTTCATATGTTGGGGTATGATATTATATATCCTTATTAATTTAATTTTGATATCCATATGATTATATACCCTTTTTTCTCCCATCAATTCAGTTTCTTAATTTTTAAGTTACGTTGTTAGGCTGTCGAATTTTCGTAAAAGAAATTGCATCTTCTCTTTTCTTTCAAGTTTCCTTTTCATGTGGTATGTCATTCAAATATCGATACCATGATATTATTTACATTTTATTATATACCTATACTATATTATGATTTATTTTTGAGTGGTTTACCCCTTTCCCCTCTCTTTTTAATGTTTTCTAAAACCATGTTGTATAATCGTTATGCTGTAGAATTTTCATCTCAAAATCTCTCTCTTTCTCAAGAAATTCTCTTATTTTATTTATTTAAATACCCAAAACTATTTAATTTATAGATGTATTAATCAATAAATAAGAATGATATATTTTATTCTGTGATTGAAATACATAAAACCCTTATTCTTTTTCTAAGGGTTATAAATGACATAATGATCTTATTTTTAAGCACTTTTTAAAACGTCATGATTTTGATATGAAACCCATTTCTTTTATTATCTTTGGGTTATTTATGAAATGTATGATTATGATATATGTGGATCACATGAAAATAAATACATATTAATGGTGTTCCCTGATATTTCTCCAATGCAATGGTTAAATAAATTAATCTCTAGAGATAAAAAGTTTTACGATACCTTGGTGAATAACCTAGGTAATTTTTATGACACCTTGGGGGTGGAACTTGGTGATATGATTATGAATGTATAAATTAAATTTTTTAGCCACATTTTCATGTTATGTTTAAATTTATATGCCTCTTCATCATATATTTATGATATTCCCCATGTTCTTATTGATATCGCTCAAGATCACATGTAAATTGTTTCACTTATTTTACTTACTAGGCCTTCTGCTCACCCTTTCCTTTGATGTATGTATCCAAGTTATGAGATGAATTAATTGTACTTAGGATGAACTTTAAAATAATATTTTTAAGGGTATTAAAATAATGTTTTAATCTTTCATGTATTATGTACATTTTTTCCAAGACACTAGACTATAAAGATCTTCTGTTTGTAATGTAATGAAAAGTTATGTAATAAGAAGGAAGGATGTCATATTGGTCATTTATGCCAACCATCCCTGGAAGATCTAGTCGAGTGTGATACAACTCAAGACATCCCTAAGCTATCACATGATCGTACTCATACATGTGATGTTTTTCAACAAGGTAAGATCATCATAAATACATACAAATCAAAAGAACAGAAATTGACCAGAGTGCTTGAATTGGTGCATGCTGATGTATGTGGACCTATAACACCAAGATACATTGATGGGAATAGATATTACATTCTTTTAATTTATGATTATAGTAAAATTTAATGGGTTTTTTTTATTTCCCACAAGTCCAATGTGTTCAGTTTCAAAAAATAGTATCGGAGGGAATCTGAAAGGATGCTTGAATAGAAAATTATGATGTTTCATATTGATAATGGTACGGAATTCATGAATAGTCAAGTGGAATACTATCTTGAAAAAATTGGGATAAGGCATGAAGTTTCAGATGTAAGAACTACTCAATAAAATGGAGTGTTTTAGAGGATAAATTGGATCATCAACAACATGTCCAGAATGATGCTCATTGAAAAATACCTACCATAGAAATTTTGGAAGGAAGTAGTCTTAAGATAGGTCTACATTTATAACATGGAACTATTGTGTCTGAAGAAAGGAAAGAATTTTTATGAGATGTGGTATAGAAAGAATAAAACATTAAAATACTTTTGAATCTTTGGAAGTAAGTGCTTTATTCTCAACAAAGAAAAACATAGGAAATTTGAGTCATGTAGAGGTGAGGGGATATTCCTTGGATACTCAAGAAAAAGCAAAGCATATAAATGATTTAATAAGAGGCTGGGAAAAGTATTTTAAAGTAATAATGTCACTATAGTGGAATATGAACAGAATATTCAATAGCATGATAAACAGTTTCCTAATGAAAGTGATAAAGAGGAAAGAAATACAGGGGGATCATAAGTGGTAGATTCTAATTCATAAGAAGATACTGATAATGAGAAAGAGGAAGTAAAGTTTGTATCTCGGAAGAATCCAAAGAGTTGAGATGAAATTGAAAAGAAAAATATCATTGGTGATCAGATAATGTCAATTGAAACAAGAATAATGAAGTCGTTATAGTAGGAATCTTTCCTGTATTAGGTAGAGACTAAATGTTTTACCAATGCATCTAGAGATGAAAACTAGGTTCAGGCGATGAATGAAGATCTAGACCAAATTTATAAGAATCAAACATGGGATTTTGTTTCAAGCTCAACAGATAAGAATGTTATTGGGACTAAATGGGTCTTTCTTAATAAGATGATTGAATATGGAATGGTGATTCAAAACAAAGAAAAACTAGTGTGAAAATGGTACTCTCTGGTAGAGGGTATTGATGTTGATGAGACATTTTCACTTGTTTCAAGGTTGGAGACAATCAGGTTATTTTTTTCCATAGCAGTGCAAAGAAAGTTCAAATTTTTCTAGATGGATGTAAATTCAGCATTTCTAAATGGGATTCTATAAGAAGAAGTTTATATTGAGTATCCTAATGAATTTATCATTCATAAATATGAAAGAATATTTTTTTTGGATGAAAAAGGCACTTTATGGGTTGAAAAGTCTATATCAGTTTTTGAAAAAACATGGTTTTCAGCATGGTGGAGTTGATTGCAATCTCTTTTTCAATAATGATAGTAATCAAATGATGATGGTTCTAGTATATGTCGATGAAATAATATTTGGTGGATCAGCTGAAGCACATTGTAGACAGTTTTCTAAATTCATTAAAAATAAGTTCAAAATATCAATGATTAGTGAACTGACATTTTTTCTTGGTTTACAGGTTACATAAGGAATGAATGAAACATTCATTTCCCATTATAAATATGTCAAATATGTTTTATGAAGATTTGGAATGGATAATTCCAAGGATATTAAGACTCTGTGGATACTTAAATTAAATGGTCATGGTATGATGATGGAAAGGCACCTAATATCATAGAATACAGCAAAATTATTGGAATTTTACTATACTTGATAGAAACAAGACTTAATATCATTTATTCCACATTCCAAGTAGTGAGATATCAAAGTAGTCCCAAATAAATCCACATGATTATAGTGAAAATAATAATTTGGTATATCAAGGTAACTGTGGATTTCAACTTGATGTATAATGAAAAATATCATTCAGAGTTATTGGAATATACAGATGCAGATTGGGTCAGATCAATAGATGATAGAAAGTTAATGTTAGGTGCTGCATTATATCTTTGTGGACTATGTATTTCTTATCTAATAAAGAAACAATATTGGATTTCATTGAGCCCTATAGAAGTTGAGTATATTGTAGCTACTCAAGCATGCATGCAGTTATTGTGGATGAAGCAGCATCTTTATGAAATGGGATTTGAAGTAAAGTCTCCTATCATAATACATTGTGATAATTAAAGTGCTATAAATCTTAGTAAAAATCCAGTCCATCACTCAATGACAAATCACATTGAAATCAAATACCATTTTATCAAGGAGAAGGTGGAGAAAGTACTTGTGAAGTTGGATTATGTGCCTATAGAACTACAAGTTGCAGACATTCTGACAAAGGCCTTGCCCAAAGAAGCATTTGAGAGGATCTGAATGGCTCTGGGAGTTCATTAAACTCCTCATACTTGAAAAAGTGTGGATGTGGGACCCTCTATCTCTAAGGTATGGTGTGTTTTTTCCTTATGCACTGATACATGTTCTTTACCTTGTTACATACCATAAAGGAGTGATCTTTAGGTTCATTGAAAAGGGGGGATAAATTGTGGATATGAAAATGGAGAAAATGTCTTAGTTAAGACACCGGGAGAAACTAAAAGGTGGACCGGAGAGATATAGATATTTTTAAATATTACAATCCTAGAAGTGTTCTATCAAAGGATATATATCACAATAGATGGTGTTCATGATGAAATCAGTTGATTGGTGCCATAAATGAAGTGATTTATTGATGAAATTTGCATTATAATCTTGTTTCTCATGAAGATCATTGCTCGTGTGGGATTATATTATGTGTTGAGTAAGTATTTTATCACTATATAAGTCATAAGAAGAAAATGGTGGTTGAATATGGAAGAAGATTTAATGATATATTAAAATGTGAAGAGTTTTCAACAAACCCAAAAGGGGGATTATTGGGTAAAAATCCCTCAAGGTAACATTGAATCATTTTTGGGTTGATTGTGTTTGTTGAAAAATAGGGTTTCCATGGTAAGTTGTGGAGTTCCATATATATTTCTGATAATCTATGTTGAAAAAGATCCACAACAAAGGAACGAATTCTCTAGAGGTCATACAAAATATTGTATACAAGGTGATGTTGTTTCCCAATGTTTGCAAAAATTTTGGGCCACAAAATCGAGAAAATAGATAAAGGTGTTTTTGGTAAAGGATGTTATATGAAAGATTGAAGTTGGTTTGGAATATTGTGCACAAGGCATGTTTCAAGATCAGAACATTGAAATATGGAAAAAAAATAAGTGGGTGAAAGGTTTTGAATTTGCATAAAAAATGAGGTTGTGTGAAAGAGACTTGTGTACCCAATGTGACATCAAATGATGTTTTCCATGATTATAGAAAATCTTACGCACAAAGAATAAGATGCATCAAATATTTCATGTAGGGTCGGCTGGGCCTATAAATAGAGAGATACCCCCTCCCCCCTCCCCCCCCCCTCATTTTAATAGCTCAACACTTAGAGAAATCTAAGGTTCTAAATCACGTAAGAAAGGTAGTTGAGCGTAAGAAAGGTAGTTTCACATAAGAAAGGTAGTTACATGTAAGAAAGGAGTTACGCATAAGAAAGAAGTTTTGAACAAGAGGTTTTCTATGAAAAAACATAAATGTTGTGCACAAGGCAATAAAGTTTCATGCAAGATCCCAAAAAGTTGCAAGAAATATTGTAGTTTCTCAGTAATATTGTGATAAATGGGTATTCATAAATTGGATGAAAGTGGAACTTAATAGAATACTAAATTATGTGTAAAACTTATTGATTCAAGAAATAGAAGTAGGATATTCTGAAGAATCAGTGAGCACACTTTAGTTGAGAGAGAAGTGATATTTCAAATTGTGAGTGGTTGAAAACTAGGAGGGATAGTGAGTCTACTCCTAACTTTGTAAACATTAGTGAGATTTTAGTGGATTTGGTACATCAACACATTTTTGTTGTATGATCCTTGGATGTATCCTAGTGAGGGTAAACCAAGTAAAATTTTTGTTTCTTGTTCATGATTTAGTTTTTATTCATGCATTTTTATGGGAAATAGAGAGAAGTGTGTTTTTTTTACAATGAAACAAGATCCAAAGGGGCAGTGGTTTTACTCTTTCATACCCAGATTCATCCCCCCCCCTCTAAATGTATTTAACCTAGTTGGGGATAATAGTATTGAAGACCTTGGGGGATAAGTTGTATACTTAATTTATTAAATGTGAATTCTAGCTACAAAAAGTTTCATTCTTGGGTCATATAATCTCAAGCGAGGGTATATCAATGGATCCTTCAAAGAAGGAATTTATTAAGTAATGGAATAGAACAACTATGGTAACTGAGATCCATAGTTTTATTAGGTCATATGGATACTTTCTATGATTTATGAGGGATTTATCATGGCTATATAATCTAATAACCAAGTTAACTCATAAGGGAGACAATTTATTTTAGATAGATGAATGTGAGTAAATTTTCAAGGAGATAAAAAGAACATCGGTCATCACACTTGTGATTACACTACACTATAGTATAGAAGGATTTTTATCTATAATGATGCATAGAAGAAGGGAATGGGATGTGAACTCATGCAGAATGATATGGTGATAGCTTATTCTACACTCTAATTGAAAATTCATTAGAAAAATACCTAACTCGTGATTTGAAGTTGGCAGTAATAATTTTTTCATTGAAAATATAAAGGCATTATATTTATGGAGAAATATGTGATATGTATATAATTATCATAAATTTTAAGTATATATTCACATGGAAATAGTATGATATATTCTAAAGGATATTGTTAGAATTAATTAAAGATTATTATTGCTCAATAAATTACCACCTTGGGAAGGAAAACAAGGTGGTTGATGCTCTGAGTCAAAAGGAAAATGATAGTTTTTTCATGATTAGGATTAAAATAGATCCAATATTTATAGATTTTTATAATATGGACTTTTAAATCATGAGTAAAGAGAATAGATCATATCTTTCTCATATTTATTTTCATCCATCCATCTATGAGATGATTAAATAGGCATAGAAGGAGGATTTGGAACTATAGAAGAAGGTGAGAAATGTTCCTAAGTTTATACATTATTGTGATGGAATGATAATATTTAGGAACCAAGTATGTGTCCTGTAAATACCATACTTTAAGAAGGAGCTATTGGATGAATCTCATAGTTTTCCATTATTTATTCATTCTTGAAGTAAGAAGATGTATAGAGATCAGAAAGTGTATTTTTTGTAGGATAACATGAAAAGGGTTATTGAAAAGTATGTATCTCGATTCCTAGTATGTTCAAAAATTGAGGATAATAGATAGAAGTATAAGGGTATGTTACAACCATTACCCATTCCATAATTTAAATGGTAAATAGTACCATGGATTTTATCATCAGACTCCCCAAAACATCTAAAGGGAACAATTCTATTTGGTTTATAGTTTATCTCCTTATGAAATCGTCACATTTCATTACAATCAGATAATATTTATCTCTTGATCATCTTTCTAGGATATACATTAAGGAATTGGTAAGGTTTCATAGAGTTCCATATTCTATTGTATTTGATTAGGATCCTAGGTTTATCAAGAATTTCTAGATAAGTCTTCAATAATATTTTAAAAAATAGTTGAATTTTATCATTTCATGTCATCCTAAAATATACGGTTAGTCTAAGAGGACCATTAAAACCCTAGAGTATATTTTGATATCCTATTATATGGATTTTAAAGGTGGGTGGGATCAACATCTTCCTTTGGTAGAATTTTCTTACAATAATATATTTCACTTAAGAATTCAAATGGATCATTATGAATCCCTCTATGGTAGGAAGTGCATAACTCCAATGTGTTGGGGTGAAGTTGGAGAAAGAAAGTTATTGGGGCCTATTATATCTGAGGAAAATGCAGAGAAGGTTATAGCCATTCAATATCACATCAGGGCATCTCAGACTTGACAAAAAAATTATACTGAAAATCATTGGTGAGATCTAGATTTTAGATTTTGTGATAATGTATTGCTATTAATATATCCTTGTAAGAATTTTATATGATTTTGAAATAAGGGAAAGTAAATCCCAATATATATTTTTCACTTCAAAATTCTTGATCATATCAAGACAAGTGCTTATCAATTGGTGCTTCCACCAAATATCTCTCAAGTTCATGATGTGTTCCATGTATCTCGCATAAGGAAGTACATATATAATCTTTCACATGTATTTAACTTAGAGGTCATACCACTAGAGCATGATCACTCTTGTGATGAATAACTGGTGGAGATTTTGGATCGAAGAGATAAAGTTGTGTGAAATAAGACCACTCACCTGGTCAAAGTTTTGTGGTGAAACCATAAATTTGAGGAAGATGCATGGGAAATCAAGTATGTGATGTGGTATAAGTATCCTCAGTTATTTGTGTTTTAGTGATGGAATTTTGAGGGTAAAATTCATGTAAGGGGGTAGAATGTAACACCCCTATATTTTATGATATATTTCTCTTTAATAAATTTGAAGTGTTTAATGGATTGTTTTACATGAAACACTAAAATTATGTGAATAATGTTTATACATTATAAAATTAATCACATTATATGGTATTTAAATCAAATATAAATATCAAATATAATTTCTAATTCACTTAGGAAATACTATTGATCCTAAAGAACTATTTTGAAATATTTTGTTTATAAGCATTGTTTTTATAACGTATTTTTTATTCAATGGTAACTTTATATGATTTTAAAAATTAATTAAGAGTATTAAACTTTTAAAAATATTATTTACTCAAATATAAAATTAATTCATTGGTTATCAGTTATTTAGAAATGAAAATAAAATCATTTAAAGGTAGAATGAGTTGTTTTTTAGGAAACTATTTTTTATGTGTGCGCAATGTGTTTTATCATAATAAATTAAATAATTAATTAATGATTAATTATGTTAATGAAATTTATTGAATATATATTCAATCAGATATTTTTAAATTTATATAATAGTTTTTACAAGTTAAGTAATAAAGGTAAACTTAGTTTTATGTGTAAAAATACATTTTTTCTAAAAAATAGTTTTCATTGCGTTTTGCGCACTAATTTTAAAGTGAATTTATGTCACTTATAGAAATTTAATCATATAAAATATATTAAATATTTTTAATAATAATAATTTATATATTTTAATAGGTTCCACTTAATTTTTTATCATAATGAATAATAATAAAATAAAATTTTGTCATCATGGTTAAGGTTAAAAAGGGTTTATCAGGGGTTAAACTAAGATATAAGGGTGAAAATGACAATTAAAATTTTATAAATATTATTTTATAAATATATTTCAACCTTATATTATCCTAACTTCTAATTCTTGACCATTTGGATCCACTTGGATTAATATTATTTAAATATTTTTAAGTAATTCCATGTGTGTCCCTCCTCTCACTTATAAAAGGGCACACTTTCTCCCCCCTTATTCACAAGATTTTATCACTCTAGATTATACAATACCTATCCAAACACCTTCATAGATTCCTTACCTTTATTATTGATCTTCTATTTCTAACCTAAGACCTTTTGAAGGATTCTTAAGGTGTAATCCAAAGGATGTCTCTCAAAGAAGAGGTAATCATTTTACCCAATTATTTAAAAGTTTATCACTTCTTCTACTTCATATAAATTTGTTGTATCCATCCTATAATGATATCTATAGTATTATAAATATAATTATATTTTATTATTATTATTATGTGATAACCATTTTTCACCTCATTTTTATCATATGGGAAATGAAAGTATTGCTCGTGCGTACGAGTGAACTACCGCCTCCATGTAGCGATATAATTCACTTTTTATCACCATATTTCATGATTAGTTATTATGATGGATTTAATGTTTATATATGATATTTATAAGATAATTTTTTTTAATTATAATATCTTATCTATCTTCTTACCTTTCCATATATTGTAAAACGGTAATGTCGCTTATGCGTATGTGTGGACTGCCACCTCCACGAAGTGATGCAATTCATTTTTCACCACCACTTTATTTAAAAAATTATAAAATTTTATATAATGAATAAATAATATACTTTTTTTATGATTAATATTCTATAGATGATTAAACCATGATCAAGGTGTAATTACTAGAACTATCAAACCTAAACATGCATGGAAAACGAACCAGTTTTCTTTTGAATGTTTGTTTTAATAGAGAAATTGTTAATGAAGGGATAATTGAAAATTAAAAGGAATTATACATAATAGGTTATGTATGAATATGATTCTTGAATATATGAATAATAAATCTATATTTATTATATAGGATATTTTAATGTGTATAAAGTAAGATGGGACTTAAGGTAAGGTTTTATATTGCAATATAATTTCTTTTTAGGATTATCTATACTAAATTTAAATTGAGTAAAATTATATGAATCTTACCCTTTAAACCACATATATTTTTTTATACTCTATATACTCCTAAAATTTTTATTTATTGGTACCATTTTTTTCTCTTTTATCCTTAAAATGATCGAGAGAAAAAAATTAAAGAAAATTCGATCCTATTTCCTCTTTGGTCGTTGAACTTTTTATTCCATAGCCATGCTCTTCAAAACTATTTTATGGAAGTTTTTACCTATACTTGAAATGTTTTAAAAAGATCTTTTTTATTACCTGTTAATTTATTTACAAAGTTTTAAAAGGAATATTTTTATAAAAATGTTTTTTGAAGAAGTCTTTTTTGACTTTTTATAAACGTGTGAAAATTTTATTCTCTTTTAACCGATATGGTATGAATGGATTTTCGCAAAGTCATAAATATTATTTTCTTTTAATATTAATTTACAATTTTCCATGGTTATTTTCAAATAAAATCATTTTATCAATATTCTAGAAATTTTCAGTTAAAATGTTATTAAAATAAAATGATATTTTTCTATTGTTATCAAAGAAGGGATCAAATGTTCTTTTAAAGGTATTTTTCATCTATGTCAACATACTTTAAGGATTTTTATGCTTCATTGTAGATGTGATCTTATGATACCATCTACTTTATTTATCTAGTTTTCTTATGATGATAATGATTTAAGGATGATTATATGAAACCCATTTCCTTCCCACGGGTTAATTAAGTTATGATGAAACCTTTATGAAACTCATTTATTTTCTATATGTTATGCTATGATGAAATGATGAAATGTTTATGAAACTCATTTCCTTTCCATGGGTTATGATATGATTATATTATGATATGATGAATGTTTTATGATCTTGTGGCATAATATATATTATTTTTATTATGTGATGGGTGGATCCAAAATTATATATCCTTCCAATTCATTGGGTAAAGATAGATATCTCATGAGATAATAAGAAATAGAATGGGAAGTGAACTCGGTTCAGTAAGGAACTATGTCCAATAAGATAGTATTAAGATTAAACCTTTAATAATAAAATGTTAGAATGGAGATTAAACCCAATACACTATAATAGTATTTCTATTGAGTGACACAAGCCTGTCATGGGGCATAAAAATAATTTTTTATTACGTAGTATAGTATAATAGTTAAGCTAGGCAATCTCCCAAAGAGGAGTGTACGCAAAACAATTATGTCACTTTTAGTTGAATTTAGAAAATGTTGATTTTAATTTTGGGTTTTGAAGTTGAAAGAAGAAATAGTTTAATTTGATTTATTTGAAAACAATTGAGAAATATTGGGATCAGTGTGGGTTTGGATAAATCTGGTGTTATGTTATCATTATTTCCAATTTTTACCAATTCTACTTCTGCTGGTTGGTAAGAGATAGATTCCTATATTGATTCATCTCTACCCCTTAGTCAAGTGGTGATGGTAAGGGAATCCCTAATCAAGTCTCAATTGTCCTACCCTTCTTCCTATGTGCATGGAATTGTAATGAGTATGTTTGATAAATTAAGTCAATTCCCAATTGGAAATTTTTATTCCCTAATTAACAACAGTCTTTGATAAAATACCTCACATGTGTTGGAGATTGATTAACACTCACCACCCAACCCTAATGTGTTCTAAATAAAACAAATATGAATTATTTATAGGGATATATAGATCATTGAACATATAAATTGAAATAAAAAGAATTTATCCCTAGTATAAATGCATTTAGAATTAAAAACTCAATAAACAATTGAAACCAGTTGGAAGAAGAAAGAGAAAAGGGTTTTATTATATTAAATGTAAAAGCTAAAACATAATAGTTGGTAAATCCTCCCCCTTTACCAATCACCCATAGGGAAATCACTCATAGGAACTACCCCTCCATAGATGGGGAAGTCAAGTTGATTCCAAATAGGGGAGACATCACAGAATGAAGAAAAGGAAAAGAAAGTGGGAAAATAAATATATAGCAAGCCATCGTCTAGAGCTTCCCTCATCATTTGATCCTCTCTCAAACCCCCTGGACTCTTATTTATAGTCCTGGAAGAGACTTTCAGGCATCATAATGGTCCATTAATGGATTTTGGGTCATAACGGGTCATCCTCGGGTGTCAAAAGTGTGTTATCCATTTATTTACATCAAAACTATTATTTTTTTCTGTGTTTGATATTTACACATCATGTAAGTGATATTCATGAAATGTAATGTGAAATATCACCCCCTTTATTTCCAAAATATTACACTTTTTGAATAGTGTACTCATGATGTGGAATGTACGGGACCTCCCTTTCCATGGATTGTTTTCACACTGTGTAATTCTTCATGTTACACATCCTGAATGACTTACACAACATGTAAAGTTGATTTCCAGCCGGTTTTTCTATGAATCATCTTGGTTCTTCATTTTCAAGATTTATAATTGGTCCTTCACTTTTCCCTTCATCATAGGCCATCATATACATCATAAAATTTTCGTCTTTTAGCTTCAAAAATATGGTGTTGTACCGTACTGCTCATCGCTTTTTTCTCTTTTTTTCAAACTCTTTATCCTAACAAAAAACATAAAAACAATCAAATTTTGAAAATTTTAATCAATTAATTTACACAAACAGCCCATTTTATTTCCAAAAATACATGCATACATTGTTTTTTCAGTGATTCTTAACTAAATAAATGGTTTTGTATTCTTATATTCGTGACAAAAACTTATTTATTATGCTTATAATATATTATCATGGATAATGATTGATTATTGATGATTCTTCACTCTTATGTCTCGTGTATTTGGATTCAGAAAACCTTATTCCATGATTCATGATTAAGGATCTTTGACTGATTGGGTATTAATTTCTTAATTTATTATCATGTTATTATACCCTTATTCTTATGATCACTTATGATCATTGATTGATATCTCATATGTTTACCCTTAGTGGGAATTTGAGCTCATTATTTCTCATGTTTCCTTATTCCTCATGTTATAAAAAAAGGTATTAAGTAATAAATGTATAATAAGGGTACTATGAGAGAAGAATCTTATGGGAGATGTTGAAGACATTTTATAAAATAAGTTGATTGTGTGTCTAGTCTCGAAAGAAACAAAACCTTTACAGTCCTATAGAATGTATTATTGTAAAATGTATTGAATATCCATCTTAAATGATATAATATTTATGTATTTTATGCTTAGGTTACCTCAAATCTTTCCATAATTTAAATAATTAAAAGTAATTTTACCCTTATATTTACCTTTTTCTTACCACATGCCTTTTGAAAAGAATAAAATGAACTCAATTAAATTCATGGAATCATATTCAACTTGGTTTTCTACTCATGGTCCTTCTTTTATTCAAAATATTTTAAACCTTTAGAGTATTTGAAATAAATATCCTTTTTTATTTTTCACTTCTTCCTTAAGGTTGGATCCCTCCTCATCTCCTAGTTATCAGGACATTATTAATCATATCAATAGTCCCATTGTTTAAGTCTGGATCCTCAAGGGTAAAAATCTTGGCATCAAACTTTCCCAGGATAATTCTCATTGATTTATTTATGGTGGTGGAATCCTCAATAATTTCTCCATAACTTTGAATCAAGTTCACAATTTTATTAACCCAAATGAAGAACTCACCCACCAACTCATCTTATTCCATTTGAATATCCTAAAATTGAGTATGATATGCTTATTACTATGAATCCTTGACTTTATTATCTCCCCCATGGATGAGATGGTGTTTCCTCTAAATTTAATTCATTGTTTTGTGTCCATAACTTGTGTCAACTCTTTATCTGAGGGGGATGAGAGTAATGATTGTGTGTTCACCCATCAAATTCAATATTATTTTTTTATTTTAGAGTATATGTTGTACCAACTTTTGAAATATGTATACCATTATTGGTGATGTCAAGAACTTCCAAGTCATGAGATATAAGATATAGAACCATCCTCTACTTCTATAAATAGAATCATTTCCCATCAAACATGGAAACTCATTTGTTGTTGATGGAATTCATACTCTCCATAGATCTCTTCAATCAAAATATATTAGTGATAAAGAAGAAACTAGAATCCTTGGGAATACCTAGAAGTATTTATCTTTATGGAATCCTCTATTAGATACCAATTTATGGAAGAGAATAAGATCTTTAAGAAAAAACATGCTCTAATACCAATTGATAGGGCTTGGATGAGAGAACACCACCACTAAGAGGGGGTGAATCAATAGTTATTGAAACACCAACTTCTAAATAGTTATTCTCATATCCAGTTAGCACATAGGATCCACAAATGAGAAAAGTGATGATGTGAGATAGAGAGAAATATAACACACATAAAATAATAGTTTTTATAAGGTTAACACACTCTTATTATCGAGTGGCTAATTCTTGGTGTTTAAAAGTTGTGATCCCACTATTAATATTATTATCTTATTTGAAACAATAAAAAATTAAATGAGTAGGAATATGGTCTTGAACTCCAAGTATAAGAATGATCTATATGAGCGATAATGAGTCGATCAATCTTCCACAACTTTATATACCCTTGAATTTTGGATCAAGTGTGAACACTAATTCTTCTCCTCAACCCTAGTAAAATCCACTCTGGAATGATCCTTGGAATGTATGATCAGTTATCTCAAATTTTTATATCTACCTTATCATGGAACACATCATTTATTTATAGATATAACTACACCATGACATGTTGGATTTCACAACAATGTGGTTTGGTTGGTATCAGTCGGATCTGAAATATTTGGTCATATATATCCCTATCTCCCTATTTTGTATAGTACATTTTTCTACTTTGAATATATCTCCAACATCCAGTATGGAATATGTAAATTGATCATTATATAATTATCTTTCACTTAAACATAAAAAAATTAGCATTGTTGATGCTTTCTTATTGGGTTTGGTTTCTAGGAATTTTCCTTTTCATCATGGGATTGGCCTATACTATTTCTAATACTGATCCCCATGGTCAATATTCAATGTCTTTACTTAGTTTAATAGAACCATATACATATTCAACCTAAGTTTTTCTACCTTCCTATATGACATTTTGAAAACCCACCACACTCATTTTGAGCCTCTCCATGGTTTACCACCAAGCATGCATGGTACCATAACCTCTAAGACAGCCATTTCCCCTTTAATTCTTCACAATCCATTTTAGCACCTTGACCGCATCATGTTCTAGAGATCACCACAACATAAAATGCGATATCTCAAAATTTATTCATTATTTTTCTTTCATCTCAACTTCAAATAGCCTCTTAATCATCTATGAGTTTGTTGTTAATAAATAAAACATGAAACCATCATCCAAATCATGAATGAAACTTCTTAAGAAAAAATTTATGGTATGATCCTGATGTGGAAGTTATCTAAACACTAAAACATAGGATCAAATGATGTTTTTGAGAGTTCTTTGAATCATAGTGTAAATATCAATACTATATTGTTCATGTCTCAATTGAGGACAACTCACAAATCTCCCTTTGTCAATTCACTTCATGATAGATCTTCAATCTTCAAGATTCATCAATCTTTCCAATCTCCAAGGACTTGTCAAAAATAGGCACTTAAACATAAACCATTATATGGTAAGAGTCACTAAACTATGGTTCATGTTGGGTCATGGTTATTGATACCATGTCGTGTTGGTAATTCTTTAATAATATGGGATATCATTTTATAGATTCTAATTATTATGCTATTTTGGATTGTGATACATCATATGATGATGTATAGATGAATTTTTTATAGTTAAAGGAGTTTAACAATCACATTATTTAATGAGGAACTATTGTAAAGAGTTATAATGTTGGTACCAAAGAATTGATTATTTCAAAATGTATTAAACATTAGAACTCCAACGGGAATAAATTTGATGAAGGAGTTCTATAAATAGAGTTTTTGGATCTCATTTGAATATACTAGAGTTTATTCTTTCAAATTTGAACCTCACTCCAGTTATATTATCTTTATTCATGGAATTTTGAAGGAGAATGGGTCCTACCTAAATGTTCAGTGATTCTAGTGGTTAGTAGATACCTTTAAAGGTGGGATACCATTGAGTAGTATTGAGGGATCTCAATCAAACTAACTGTTGAGGTAGATTCGATGTGGATAGTGAGATATGTTTTGTTTTATTTTTTTCATTTCATTTTATTGATTCCTCTCTTAGTGGTTCTTGTATATGAACTTTGTATTTTATTCCATTGATTATGGGCATATATATTCCCCCAAAAAACCCTTCAAAATCATCGGTTGGAGTTCCACTAGAAAATGGATAGTGGGAATTCCACTAGATCCAATAGATAATATTCAAATCCATTGTCCCAAGTTAAATCTCCACTAAAAATTCAGGTTAGTGGATGTTCTATTGGAAATCACTTATGAATGAAAACCACTAGTATAAGTTCCATGGAAAAATCACTATCCATTATGAAGTAATTAATAGTGGAGTGAAATAAAAACCTAGATATATATTTTAGTGGAAGTTCTAATGGAAATTCACCATCCACCATGGAATAATCACAGTCCACTTGACCAGTATCTGAGAGGTCTCGTTTTTTGGTCTCTTTGTGTGCATGAGTTCGTGCGTGAGTATTTTCTTATAAATTCTTATCCTCCCCTGAATATACTAAATTGATAATTGTAATAATATAATTATTATGATGAAAATAATAATAATACTATATAATAATTATTAACATAAAAGATATATTTATCTTATTAACTCATTATTATTATTATTGTTATCTTAAATATTATAAAAACATAAATAATAATTTTCGAATCATATTATATTTATAATACATTATTATTACTCTTTTATATTTTATGATATAATTTTTTAATAAATTAAAATAAAATTAATTATTATTATTATTATTATTATTATTAACTTTTCCAACCTTGAGAGCATGGTCAACCCTAAGGTAACCCCAAAAAATTACTAGGCTAGGGAAACAATAGGGAAAGTGAAACCATTTAATCGTTTTGTTCGATTATGACATTGATGCTTTTTTGAACTGCATGAAAGGGAAACAATTTTGAGATTTGGTCTTGGTAAATCATATTGTCAAGACTTCCCTGGGTCAGTATTGAGTTCAAGAAAATGCAAGGGATGGCAGTTTTACCAAGTGTTTCATGCGTTGTATCTGAGACCTGAAGTCTAATACCCACTTCATTTTTTAATAATTAATACTTACTATCATTATATGATTATTTTAAAACCATGTCACCCTAGATCTAAAGGGGGTATTAAGAAACCACCGCTTAACATGATTCAAGCCAAGTATGTGAAAACATGTGGGTTGGTTCAAATTAAATAGAAAATCACCCAATTCATGTTATATGAGTGGAGAAAAAATCTACTCACATTCAACACCCCGTAAGATGATTTTCCATAAACAAACTATGATGAGGACTCCTAGTAAATCTCGCTATGGGAGTCCAAAAAGGCTGTTAAAAAACTCGCAAGCACAGCAGCAAAACAATATCCATGAAAAGGATAAAGGAATTACCTATCGTCGAATTCATAGGATCATTTTGGGAATCACTTTGCATGATGAACAAAAGTATTAGAGAGAATATAGAGATAGAATGTCTGAAATCATTCTGATTTCTATTCAAAATAACTACCCCGAAAAAATGGGTCAAAGGTCCCTTATATAGGCCTCTGGGATTAGGTTGCCTGAGAAGCTGACTCAATTATTACAAGGCACACTTTCAAAAAATCCAAAAGAAAAAGAAATGGGAAATTTTGGGATGTACAACTGTGAAACATCCACTACACACCTCGTACTAAAAAAAACTACATAAATGAAATGTCCAATTTGATCTGATCATCTATAAAGGATATGACCCGCATCTAGATCAGCACCTAGAATCCCTCCAAGTCATACAGAGTATAAATCATTTCTCCAACTAATAATTATTTCTCTCGCTCTTTAATTTTCATCAATTCCTTGATGGTGTGTTGTATTTGATCTCTAACAATAAAGATATCTTCTTTATGTCCTTTCCACATCTTTAGTTCTTCAACAATTGTGTCTACCTTCACCAAAAAAGTATGTCAAATGTTTCATTTCTACATGTTGTGTGTCTCTAGAGTTGATATATACTAACACATTTTCTCCTGAAAAGAATATACAATATTTTCTTATTGATTTTGATTTAATTATATAAATACTCCATGCAATTTTGATACATTCGTAATGGATCTTATTCAAACTGAACTATAGCTAATATTCATTGTTAAACTACGAATCTTCAAATGCTTTCTGGAAAGGTATTTTAGTTCAGTGTTCTGGGTATAGATTCAATAGCATGATTAATTTCTCTTCTAATCTAATAGGTTCAATATGTGAAACCTACCATAGAAAAATTGAATATGCATTTTTTAGAACCGTTCTCACCATCTGTGGTACCCAATTAAATGTGGAATTTATTTTATTAAATACCAAGAATTTTATTGCTCCTATTCTGAAATATTTCCAGCATTCAATGAAATATTCTTGTTCTAATGTCTTATCTAGTATATAGAGCTTCGGAATCCCTATTCCTGACATTTTATAAAATATTTTCAGAACTGGATATTATTCCATACCTCTCCCCTTGATCCTTTTAACTTTGTTAAGAAGACCAGATACTTGTGATTCTAGGCTGATCTCTTCAGTGATGATAATATTGATCATATCTTGATCAATATTTTTATAATCCTCTATAAGGTCTTCATATTCTTCAAGCATTTCTAAAACATGGTTCACACCTTTCTTTAATACCCGATCATCTTTATTTTTCTGGATTAGATTATAAATGGATTTGGATTTATCCCTTGAAATATTTTTAATCCTTTGCAAATTTTTCTGTATTTCCTTTGCTGGATTGGGATCTTCATCTAGATCATCATCCAGACTTTCTTGATCTTGTTCCTGCTGAACATTATGTCGATGAATTTCTTTCGGATACTTTTACTACTTTTCAAGTTCTTCTTCTACTTGATCAACCCAACTCTTATAAATCATTTTCTCTCTTCCTTTATAGATTCCATTCATATCAATCTTTCAGTTCTTCCAAGTCTTCCTGTTTCTCGGATTCTCTACACATTGAGTGTTATACTGGTCTTTCTGACCACATACAAAGCATTAAATGTGAATTATATCTTTATACTTTCTATCTACAAATCTCTTTGAATAATTACTTGGTTTTTTAGCCTTTCTGGTTGAGGAACCCATGATTTCTGATCTTTCAACATTACTTGATGAAGATCCATTCTTCTAAAGAAGATTCTCTACTATAATCCATTTTTTCTCGATATTGTCATTCATTGCTTTGATAACTCATCAATTTTCCATAGAATTGTTTAAATGAAAATAGGACATATCCTTTATTTTCTATCTTCTTCAATTGCACCTACAAGAGTCAAAGTAACATGTTAGTGCATATGGAATGACATTATTTTTTACTTTAATATTTTCTATATTAAAGTTATAGTATTGAAATTCATTACTTCATCATATAAGTCATGCCTGGGTAAAAAAATTTAATTTTATTCTCATAAAATTATTTATAAAAGAACAATCTATTCTTATAGCAAATTTTTTTCCCAATAAAATCTCATTATCCCTAATTCCTTTAAGAAATATAATAAATTCACTTTCATGGATAGGATAATTATTCTCCGCCTTATTAAAAAATTCACACTAGTATCTGATGATACTTTCATTATGGTTTTTCCTTATATTTAAGATACGTCCCCATGTTGAGTCCGATACATCTATTTCTAAGATAAGTTGATCTTTATTCCCATCTAGATACTCCAATTCTCAGAGATTCTATGCTTTTTGCTTCAAAATTTGTATTACTTCATAATCTTATTCTGTCTAAGCCCAAGGTACCTTAATGGACACCTTTCTCTGTATTGGTAATTAGATTTTTTCTAAATCTCTAATGTATACTATAGAATTACTTAATATATCAAGAAACACTTGTATCTTATCGTGATCTGTAAGATCATCAAGAAAAGTTTGTAGCTTTTTTACAATATGTGTTTGAAGCTTTTCTATACTTCCTTAGATCCATAATCCTAGGAATTCTATATTTGGTTACATCCAAATGATCTTTATTTATAAAAGTATCATCCCTTTTTCTCTGAACAATTCATCCACTTACTGCAAATGTTTTATATACTCTTCTGTATTTCTACTAAATATGAGAACATCATTAATATAGACTTCCACAAACTATGATAATCTAATGAATGCCTTGTCCGTTATCCTCTAGAATATTCCTGGCACATTCTTGAGTGTAAATGAAATAAATATCCATTCAAACAAGCTGAATGTCATTGTAAATGTTGTTAATGGTATAACCTATTATTTTATCTTTATCTACCAATATCCTAACTTGAGATCAAACTTAGAATATACCATTTTCCTTTCATTCCTAATCCTCCTTCTTAAAGCTTCTTGAATAGGTATATTGTATCCATCATCCTTTATATCACAATTAATATCGTGATAATTTATAACCATTCTAGCCTTACCATACTGTTTTTCTGCATGATTCATTACCATGAATGTCACAATCCTGTGAGGACTTTCACTATGCCTGATTTGTCTAAGATTGATTAGTTTTGAAATTTTTTTCGCAAATTCCTTAACCATTTCATCTAGATAGGAAATTATCTTAATTAGGATCACTTTACTAGGATCTTTAAGGGTGATTGTATCCTCTAGAATTTCCTTTTTCCATAGTTTTAAAGGGTTTTCTAACCAGTTTTCTGATAAATAATCTTTTATCTTAGCTAATGTATCTTCTTCATTAATCCTCAGAACTTTTAATCCAAACAGTTCTTTCCACTTCTTAATCTTTATGTGGTATTCTCTATCTTCATATGGATAGTTTTCCACTATAACAGTAGATACTTTATTATTTAGAACCATTTTGATATTTTTATAAGTAGTTGGAATTAGGTAATTTTCAAGGATAATTCCTTCTAAAAATATCTTTACAGGCTGATATCTTTTAAGGAATCAATTTAAAATAAAAAATTTATATGGAAATTAAGGAATAAAATAAAGAATATTATTTATAAATATTCTTCCATTGATTTCAATATGAACATCCTTGGATACTTATTGAATCATAACTATTTCATTCTTACCAATTGTAACTTTGAACTCTATATATTCTCATGTTCCTGCTGAAAATCAGATTCTTGTAGAAGAGAAGGTATACCCTGTATCAACTAGGACAATACATGCAGTTTCATTAATACTTAATTTTAATAATGTATCCTACTCCTCAATATTTTCCCTAAGTAATGAAGATACAATATATCCTACATGAGTTTCTTCATCCTCATATATAGGTATTCAAACAATAATTTTTTCAACTATCTTTCTGGAAATTGATGTTCAAGGTGCTTCTACTAAAGTACCTTCATCTTTTCTGATTGCGATTCATGGATTTTCCAAAGCGTTCTCTAGTATCTTTGATTTGAAATATTATATCTTCAAATATGATATGACAAATATTGATCCTTATGATCTAAGATCATCTTCATCTTCACTGACCTCGTTGATGACAAGTTTATTTCTGACTTGTTTAATAACATCTAGAAGAAGTTTCTTTTGTCTTTATTCTTCCTCTAGATCTGGTGAAACCCATTATCTAAGCCAAGTTAGCATCTTGGGATTTATCACCTATGATTTCATTTCTCTAATTGAAGTTCCTTCATCTTGAAAAAAATGTTTGAATATTTCTGCACCCTTCCTTAGAGTTGGTCTTCCAGTATTGTAGAACTTTACATGGAGGTGAGTAATCACTTTGACACATCTCATATTGGGAGGACAACCCAATGTCTTTTTTCAGTTCCTCGTGTTAATATTAAATTATAGAGATATACTAATACTTTTTTACATAATAATTACATGAAAGTATGGGATAACATTTACCCATATTGCTCCTGCATATAGATTTTCTCGTGCTCCTCCTAACAGTTCATTAGAAAAATTGGCTAAACTGTCATACACTACTGCAATTAGGATTGGTAGATCATGTCCTTTTCTGACAAGAGGATCTACTCCTATCTAGATTATTTCAAAATTCACATACTTCTCATTATGTATTTCCTTATTAACCCTTTATAGTTTTAGAAAAGGTGTTGTAAATAATCCTCTATCTATTTTATAGACTTCAGCTATCTCTTCATCTTCAAAGATCTCAGTCATTTCTTGATATGGTACCCAAGACTTCTGGTATAACTCAAACCAATAAATTCTAGTCATCTTCTATTCTTGAAAATATCTTCCTTTTGAGGGGATTTTAGTTTCTAAATAATGAACTAGATCACATTCCATCTCCTCTAGTTTTACTAACTCTGGAGAGTCTTTAGGTGCATTAGCCCTGTTCAAATCATGGTTATTTGAAGCTGGCTCAAAATAGAGTTATTTCCTTCTTCCACATCTAAGATAGAATATTATTCCTCTGAGTACTCTAAATATAAATAATATAAACTTTCATCATCTGAGTCTATATATTCTCCCTAGATAGGCTCAAACAATATCTCTGGTGAATCTTCCATCATTATTGCTTTGAGGCTTCCTATTCTTCTATCTGCATATGGAAAACTGTCAGCTTTGTGAAATTTCTTGTCGTAGAACCAATAATAATCAAAACTTGATATATATTTTCCTTTAGGGAATCTAGGATACTTCCTGTATTTAGACCTAAATTTTTCTCTCATGTCCTTCTGGATTCTATTTTGCCTAATAAAACGCTTATATTTTTCTGGATTTTTGCCTAAAAATCTATTTGATGATTTTTTTTCCAAATAATTTCCATATTTTCTTGAATGTTTTATTTAGTTCACAGTGGATATCCTAAAACAATGTTTTTAATGATCTTTGTTTGGTTTTTCCAAGCTTCTTCTTGGTAGGACCACACCCATATCTTCCTACAACACCCTCTACTTTTGAGAAGCAAGCAGAACTCGTGTATGGAATATTTCTTAAATACTATAATACATGCCTCTATATAAAATATAGTCTTATCACCTGCCTTATTTTTTCTGCTTGAACTCTTAGAGTATCCTGCATTTCTACACTCTGTGAAAGATGAGTCTTCAATGCTTGTTGAAAATTTTCATTCTAACTTCCTAGAAGCTTCTGGATAATGAAATCTATAGAATATGTTTGATCTCCTGGTCCAATAAGATAATACCAATGTTGAAACTCACAAATATATTCTTTAAATAAGCACATTTTACATATTTGTATTTTCGTTAAAGTTGTTCTAGATTTTTTTACCAATTCTCCTTCTCAATCTACAAGTGAATTTCCCACAAACCCTTGTTTAAGGAAATTGACTACTATTAGTATAATCTCAATTAGGAATGTAAAAAATTCCTAGATAGCTGCCCTTAATTTTAAGTGTCTTAGAAACATATCCCAAAATCACCCTACATTACCTCTTAAGGTGGCTCCAGAAAAATTGAGTGCACAAAGACAACCAGAGTGTTGCTTCAGTAGAGTTTTTAGTAAGGAATTCATGGATCTCATGATTAAAGGTATTTATTATGAGTAGAAACATTTAGAAGGTAGGGTAAGGTATTATGAGAATAAATCTAGTCATATTTGGATTAGAAAGTATCATCAAATTCCAAAAGCTAGATTGTCCTTTGAAAATGAACCCAAAGTAATCAAGTTAGTGAAAAAATCCTAGGAAACTTATGATAAGATTGAGGAATTGAAAGAAGAAATCAGGTATACAGAATCTCAAATTCAACAAGCCAAGTGGTTAGTCCAAAACCTAGAATGAACACTATGAGATTCAGAAGGAGAATTATTTTTCTTTGAACAGAAAAAATATGGACAGAAGAGGATCTGGTCTTGGACAAAATATTCAAGATATTTGGAATAGGATTAAAGGGAGAGATTTTAGAGAATCTTCCAATCATCCAAAATCCATTTTATCTAATATGCATCCACACATAGATAAAGAAAAGGCAAGTATATCAGGATGATATACTACAGATGATTATACATAGTCTTTAGTAGGAGAAGCTCAAGAATATTAGGAAGAACTTTTGAGTATTCCTAAAAGTATCAAGGAATACCAGAAACATATCTATGATATTATTACTTGAGATAAATGGGAACATGGTGATGTAGAACATGTCTCCAAAAACCTAAATTAAAAGCTCAAAAAAGTTGAATACCAACAAGCTAAACTTGAAGAGAAGAAGAAAAGGAAAGAGGAAAAGTTATCTCCCACCAAAGGACTTGGTGTAAAACCTTGGGAATTCAAGCCAGTATGGAAGGTGATCTCACAGAAACCAATTCCTTAGGAATGATATAAAGGATCATTCAAGGATTTGTTTCAGAAGATCAATAGAGAAGCCAATCCATCATATCCCAACTATATTCAAGAATAATATAGGCTAAATAAAACACATATAGAAGGTCTTCCTCAACATGGGATGATTCTAAATATAGATTGACAAAAGGATCTTAGAGAATCCATAGATGAATGGGCTCTAGAACTTAGATATTACATGTTATTATTTGGTTTACAGTCATGGACCATTGATAGTTTACTCAATTTCATAGAAGTTTACTTGAGAGATAATACAGGGAAATTCTGGTATATACAGCTAAGACATTCATAAGTGAGAACAACTATCCATAAATATGTTACATTACCAATTGAGGTTATATGGTAGTAGTTGATTTCCTTAAACAGGATTTTGTGGGAAATTCATCAGTAGATCAGGAAGGATAATTAGTAGAAAAATATATAAAAAATTTAACCAAAATCCAAATATGTGACATGTGCTACTTTGAAGAATATATTTATGAGTTTCATCATTGGTATTATCTTCTTGGACCAATAGATCAAGCATATGTTGTAGATATATTTTTTTAGAAGCTTCTAGGCAGTTGGCCTAAAATTGTTCAACAAGCATTGAAGAATCATCTTTCCCAGAGTGCAGATCTGTAGGATACTCTAGGAGTTTAAGCAGAAAAAATAATTTAGGGGATAAGACTCTATTATATGTTGAGGCATGTCTTCAAGGATGTAATATTACATACTTGAGTTATGCTTACTTCTCAAAAGTATAGGGTATTGCAAGAAGATATGGGTGTGGTCCAACCAGGAAGGAGCTTGGAAAACCCCAATAAATATCATTCAAAACATAGTTTCAGGATAGCCAATGTGAATGAAATAAACCATTCAAGAAAATATAGAAATGATTTGGAAAAATAAAATCATCAAATATATTTTCATGCAAAAGGCTAGAAAAATCTAAGAGATTTCTTATAACAAATATAATCTATAAGTACATGAGAGAAAAATCTAAGTAAAATATGGGAAGTATCCCAGATTCCCTAAATGAAACTCTCTATCAAGTTATGATTGTTGTTGATTCTGTAACAAGAAAGGTCATAGAACTGACAGTTTCCTAGGTGCAGACAGAAGAAGGGAAAGTCTAAAAGAAATAATGATGTAATATTCATCAGAGATATTTTTTGAGACTATCAAGGGAGAAGATATTGACTCGGATAATAAAATTTTATATTCTTTATATTTAGAGAAATCAAAGGGATGAGATTTTTTCTCGGATGAGGAAGAAGTAAATAACCCTATTTTAAGCCAACTTCGAATAGCCATGATTCAAACAGGGGATAATGCACCTTAAGACTCTATAGAGTTAGTAAAACTAGAAGACATGGAATCCAATCTGGTTCATTCTATAGAAATTGAAATATCCTCATAAGTAAGAGATTTCCAAGAATGGAATATGACCATATTTGATTTATCTGAGGTATACCAGAAGTCTTGGGTACCATATCAAGAAATAACCAAGATCTTTCAAGATGAAGTTATAATTCTTTTTCTAAAACCATAAAGGGTTAACAAGGAAATCAAAAAAAATGTTAAGTATGTAAATTTTGGAATAATTCAGATAGGAGTAGATTCTATTATCTGAAAAGGATGGGATATACCAATCCTAATTACAGTAGTGGATGACAGTTTATCAAATTTATTCAATGCACTATTAGGAGGATCATGATAAAATCTACACGCAAGAAAAGCATGGATAAAGGTGATATCAGACTTTCATGTAGTTATTATAGAAATAAGTATTAGTATAACTCTAGAATTTAATATCAACATGAGGAACTGAAAAAATACATTAGATTGTCCACCTTACGGAAGATATGTTAGAGTGATTAATTTCCTTTATGTAAAGTTCTACAATATAGGAAGACCGTCTCTAAGGAAGGGTGTGGAAATATTTACACATCTTTTTCAAGATAAAGGAACATCAATTTGAGTAATTAAACCATAGGTGATAAACCCCTAGAGGCTAAATTTTCCTAGATAATGGGTTTTACCATATTTAGAGGAAGAATGAAGACAAAAGAAACTTCTTCTAGATGTTATTAAACAAGTTGAAAATAGACTTGTCATCTTTGAGGTCAAATAAGATGAATATGATCTTAGATCAGAAGGATCGATATCAAGAAGATCAAATTTAAATATAGAATATTTCAAATCAATGATATTATAGAACCCTTTGGAAAATCCAAGCATCTCAATTGGAAAAGATGAAGGTACTTCAATAGAATCACCTAGAACATCAATTTCTATAAATATATTTGGACAAAATACTGTTCAAATACCTATATATGATGATGAAGAAACTCATGTAGGATATGTGTTATATTCATTACTCAGTGCAAAGATAAAGGAGTGGGATACATTAGTAAAATTAAATATTAATGAAACTGCATGTATTTCTCTAGTTGATATAGGATGTACCTTATCTTGAACAAGAATTCAATTTTTAGGTGTAACCTGGGAATATATAGATTTAAAGGTTACAGTTGGTAACAATGCAATAGTTGTGATTCAAGAAGTATCCAAGGATATTCAAATTGAACTCAATGGAAGAATATTTATAGATAAGATGCTTTGTTTTATTCCTCAATTTCCAGATAAATTATTGATTGGAAATAGATTACTTAGAAGATATCATCCTATAATGATATTTTCATAAGGAATTATCCTTGACAATTATCTGATTCCAACTGCTTTTAGAAATACCAAAATGGTTCCAGATAAGCAATTATCTACTGTTAGAGTGAAAAACTATCCAAATGAAGATAGAGAATACCACAGAAAGATTGAGAAGTGGAAATAACTGGTTAGATTGAAAGTTTTGATGATTAATTAAGAAGAGGAATTGGCTAAGATAAAATATTATTTATCAAAAAATTGGTTATAAAACCCTTTGAAACTATGGAAGAAGGAAATTCCATAGGCTAAAATCACCCTTAAATATCCTAGTACAGTGATCAGAAGTATGGTAATTTTCTATCCAGATGAAATGGTTAAGGAATTTGAGAAATAAATTCTAGAACTAATTGATCTTAGACTAATAAGGCATAGTGAAAGTTCTCATATGATTGTAGCATTCATGGTAATGAATCATGCAGAAAAACAGCACGATAAATCAAGAATGCTTATAGATTATCATGATATTAATTGTGAAACAAAGGATGATGGCTACAATATACCTATTCAAGAAGATTTGAGAAGTAGTATTAGGAATGAAAGGCCAATGGTATATTCTAAGTTTGATCTCAAGTCAGGATATTGGCATATAAAGATAAAAGAAGAGATTATACCATTAACAGCATTTACAATTCCATTTGGCTTGTTTTAATGGATATTTATGTCATTTACACTCAAGAATTTGCTAGGAATATTCTAGAGAATAATGGACAAGGAATTTAGTAGATTATTATAGTTCGTGGTAGTCTATATTAAATATGTGCTCGTATTTAGTAGAAATACATAAGAGCATATAAAACATTTTCAGTAGGTGGTTGAATTATTCGGAGAATAAGGGATGATACTTTTAGAAATAAAGATCATTTTGATGTAACAAAATATAGAATTCCTATAATTATGGATCCAAGGAAGTATAGAGAAGCTTCAACTGCATATTGTAAAAAATCTATAAACTTTCCTTTATTTTTTTACATATCACAAGAAGATATATGTGTTTCTTGGTACATTAAGTTATGATAGATCATACATCAGAGATTTAGAAAAAATATAAGTACCAATACAGAGAAAGGTGTCTAGTAAGGTACCTTGGGATTGGACAGAAGAATATTATAAAGTAATCAAAATTTTGAAGCAAAATGCACAGAATCTCCTAGAATTGGAGTATCCAGATGGGAATGAAGATCAACTTATCTTAGAAACAGATGCATCAGACTCAGCATGGGGATGTATCTTAAAGATAAGGAAAAACCATAATGAATGTATCAGTAGATATTAGAGTGAATGTTTTAATAAGGCCAAGAAGAATTATCTTATCCATGAAAGTGAATTTCTTGTATTTCTTAAAGGAATTTTGGATAATGAGATTTTCTTAGGAAAACATTTTTCTATAAGAACATATAGTTATTGTATAACGAACTTTATGAGAATAAAATTAAAAAGGTTTACCTAGGTATGACTTGTATGATGGAGTAATGAATTGAAATACTATAACTTTAATATAGAAAATATTAAAGGAAAATATAATGTTATTCCAGATTCACTAACATGTTACTTTGACTCTTGCAGGTGCAATGGAAGAAGATAGAAAATCAAGGATATGTCCTTTTTTCATTTAAAATCATTTTGTGGTAGAATTCTGAGTTATCAAAGAAATTAATAATATAATCGAGAAAAGAAAATGGATTCTAGTAGAGAATGTTCTTTAGAATAATGGATCTTTATCTAGTAAGGTTGAAGGATCATAAAGTGTGGGTTCCTCAACCATAAAGTCTAACAAACCAAGGAATGATTTAAAGAGATATATAGAAAAAATTAAAGATAAAATTCATATTGAATGCTTTGTATGTTGTCAAAAAGGCCATTACAGCACTCAATGTGTAGAGAATCTGAGAAAAAAGAAGGCTCAGAAGAACCAGAGTATTGATACTAAAAGAAACTCTAAAGGAAAATAGAAAATCATTTATAAGAGCTGGGTTGATCAAGTAGAATAAGAACTTGAAAAGAAGCAAAAGTATCAGAAAGAACTTCATAAAAATAATGTTCAATGGGAACAAGATCAAAAAAAATTGTATGATGATCTAGATGAAGATCCCAATCCATCAAAGAAAATATGAAAATATTTTCAAAGGATTCCAAATATTTCAAGGAATAAATCCACAGTCATTCATAATCTAATCTAGAAAATTAAAGATGATTAGGTATTCAAGAGAGTTCTGAACTATGTTTTATACATTCTTGAAGAATATAAAGACCTTATGGAGGATTATAAAAATATTGATCGAGATACGATTAGTATGATTATCACTAAAGAGATCAGGCTGAAATTTAAAGTATATGGTCTTCTTGACAAAGTTAGAAGGCTCACGGAGAAAAGTGTGGAATAATATCCAGTTCTGCAATGGTTTTGGAAAATGTTAGGAATAGGGATTCGGAATATCCATATACCAGATACTGAATTAAAACTATAAGAGTTCATTGAATGCTCAAAAGATTTCAGAATAGGGGCAGTATAATTCTTGGGATTTAAGAAAATAAATTCCACATTCAATTGAGTACCACATATGGTGAGAACGATTCTAGACAATGCACATCTGAGTTTTCTATGGTGGGTTTTACATATTGAACCTATCATATTAGTAGATAAATTAATCATGCTATGGAATCTATGCCTAGGGCACTGGACTAAAACACTAGTCCAGAAAGTATTTAAATATTTTTAGTTTAGTGATGAAGATTGGATAGAGTTCAGTTTGAATAAGAGCCATTATAAACGTATCCAAATTTTATAGAGTATTTATCTAATTGAATCAAAATAAAAAATAAAAAAATTATATTATTTTAAGGAGACAATGTGTTAGTATCTATAAACTCTAGATATATACAGTATATAGAAATGAAACATCTGATAGACTTAACAGTGGAGGAATACATGATTCTTGAAGAACTCAAGACATGTAAAGGACATAAAGAATATATCTTTATTGTTAGGGATCAAATCAAACACGCAATAAAATAATTGATGAAAATGAAAGAGTCATAAAAATAATTCTTAGTTGGAGAAATGATCGATTCTTTTTACAACTTGGAGGGATTCTAAGCACTAATCTAGACACACGTCATATATGACATGGATAATCGGATCAAATTGGATATATCATTTATGGGGTTTGTTTTTAGAGTGATTTTTATGATGTCACAAAGCCTATGGGTCATGTACAGGTTCCCCTTCAACTCTTACAAGGGGGATTATCAAAAAATGAATAAAAATAAAAGGCCTTCAGGCCATTCGAAGTGAGGTGTTTGATAAAAGTTTTATGCTTGTGCATCCCAAATTTTTCTTTTTATTTTTCTTTTGTATTTGTTGAAAGTGTGGTTTGTAATTATTGAGTTATCTTCTTGAGCAAGATGATCCCATAGGCCTATATAAGGGACCTCTAACCCATTTGTTCATAGAGGTGATTTTGAATAGAAATCAGAACAATTTCAGACATTCTGACTCTATATTATCTCTAAGCCTTTGTGTTCTTCATGTGAAGAGATACCCAAAACAATATTATGAAGTCGACGATAGGTAATACCTTTATCGTTTTCATGAATATTGTTTTTCTACTATTCTTGTGAGTGTTTTTTCAGCCTTTATGGACTCCCAAAGCAGGATTTCCTGGGATACCTCATTAGAGACTTCAATTCCTAGATCCCATGGTTAAAGGTATTTATTATGAGAAGAAATGTTTAGAAGGTAGGGTAAGGTATTACATGAAAAAATCCATTCATATTTGTCTTAGAAATTATCATTAAATTTCAAAATCCAAATTGGCCTTTGAAAATGAACCCAAAGTAATCTAGTTAGGGTAGAAATCTCAGGCAACTTGTGATAAGCTTGAGGAATTGAAGGAAGAAATCAGGTGTACAAACTCTTAGCTTCGACAAGCCAAGTGATTAGTCCAAAACCTAGAAATAACACTGAGAGATCCATGAGGAGAAGTGTTTTTATTTGAACAGTAAAATATGGTCAAAAGAGGATCTAGTCTCGGACCAAATATTTGAGATATTTGGCAGAGGCTTGATAGGAGAGCTTTGGGAGAAGCTTCCAATCATCCAGAATCCATTGTCTCTAATATGAATCCATATAGAGATATATAAATGTAAAGTATATAAATATGATATATTAAAGATGATTACATGTGGCCTTTAGCAGGATAAGCTTAAGAATATCATGAATAAGTTTCAAGTATTCCTCAAAGTATCCAGGAATACCAGAAACAGATCCATGATATTATTACTTAGGATAAATTGGTACTTGGGGATATAGAACGTGTCTCCAAAAACCGAAATTAAAATCTCAATAAAGTTGAGGACTTATAATCCAAACTCAAAGAGAATAAAAAAAAGTAAAGAGGCAAAGTCATCTCCTACTGAAGGACTCAGTGTAAAATCTTGGGAAGCCAAGATAGTATAGTAGGTGATCTCCTAGAAACCAATTCCTTGGGAATAAAGAAAGGATCATTCAAGGATTTGTTTCAGAAGATCAATAGGAAATCCAATACCTCATATTCCAACTATATTTAGGAAGAATATAGGCCAAATAAAACACATCCATAAGGTGTTCCTCAACATGGGACAATCCTAAACCTATATTGTGAAAAGGATCCTATAGAAGTCATAGATTAATGGGATCTAGACCTTCGATATTACATGTTATCAGTTGTTTACAGTCATGGACCATTGATAGTGCACTCAATTTCACAGGAGATACATTGAGAGGTAATGTAGGGTGATTTTGGGATATGCTAATAAGACACTTAGAATTTAGAGAATCTATCCAGTAATATGTTACATTTCCAATTGAGGTTATATCGGTAGTAGTTGATTTCCTTAAACATGGGTTTTCGAGAAATTCACTGGTAGGATGGGATGGATAATTGATATAAAATGCTAGAACATCTTTAACAAAAATCCAAATATTTGACATGTGCTACTTTGAAGAATATATTTGAAAGTTTCATAATTTGTATTATCTTTTTGGACCAGAAGTTCAAGCATATTCTCTAGATTTATTTATCCATAATCTTCTATAAAGTTGGACTAAAATTGTTTGATAAGTATTGAAGACTCGTCTTTCCCAGAGTGCAGATCTGTAGGATACTCTAGGAGTTTGAGCTGAAACAATAATTTGGGTGAAAATACTCTATTGTATGAATAGGCATGTCTTATAGGAAGTAAGAAATATGTAATATATGAGTTCTGCTTGCCACTAAAAAGTAGAGGGTGTTTCAGGAAGATATGGGTGTGGTCTAACCCGGAATAATCTTGTAAAAACCCAAAAAATATCATTAAAAACATAGTGTCAAGATAGCCAATGTGAATGAAATAAATCGCTCAAGAAAATTTTTAAATGATTTGGAAAAATAAAATCATCAAATGTATTTTCAAGAAAAAATCCAGAAAAATCTAAATGATTTATTAGACCAAATATAATTTATAAGGACATGAGAGAAAACTTTAAGGCTATATATGGAAAGTATCCCAAATGACCTAAAGGAAAATATCTATCAAATTGTGATTTTTGTTGGTTATGTGGAAATAAAGGTCACAAAGCTAACAGTTTCCCAGATACAGATAGAAGAAGGGGAACTCTCAAAGCAATAATGATGGAAGATTCATTAGTGATATTTTTTGAGCCTATATATGGAGAATATATAGACTCAGATGATTAAATTTTATATTATTTATATTCAAAGTACTCAGAGGAAGAATATTTTGTCTCATATTAGGAAGAAGGAAATAACCCTATTTTGATCCAACTTCGAATAGCCATGATTTGAAAAGGGGATAATGCACCTAAAGACTCTCTAGAGTTAGTAAAACTAGAGGATATGGGAGGTGATCTAGTTCATTCTTTAGAAACTAAAATCCCCTCAGAATGAAGAGATTACCAATAATGGAAGATTCCCATAGTTGGTTGGTCTGAGGTATACCAAAATTCTTGGGTACCATATCAAGAAATGACCAAGATCTTTGAAGATGAAGAGACATCTAAAGTCTATAAAATAGATAGAGGATTATTTGAAATGCCTTTGGTAAAACCAAAAAGGGTTAACAAGGAAATATATAAAAATGATAAGTATATGAATTTTGGAATAATCCAGATAGGATTAGATCCTCTTTTCAGAAAATGACAGTATATTCCAATCTTAATTACAGTAGTGGATGGCAGTTTAGCTAATTTCTATAATGCACTATTAGGAGGATCACAAGAAAATCTACATGCAGTAGTATCATAGGTAAAGGTGATCCCAGACTTGCATACAGTTCTTATGGATAAAAGTATTATTATAACTCTTGAAGTTAAGATCAACATGAAGAACTAGCCAAATACTTTGGGTTGTACACCCAACAGAAGATGTCTTAGAGTGATTACTCACCTCTATGTAAATTTCTATAATACTGTAAGACCATATCTAAGTAAAAGTGTAGAAATATTTACATATATTTTTCAAGATAAAGGAACATCAATTAGAGTAATTAAACCACATGTGATAAACAACAAGAGGCTAACTTTTCCTAGATAATGGTTTTTACCAGATATAGAGGAAGAATGAAGACAAATGAAACTTCTTCCAGGTGTTATTAAACTAGTCAGAAATAGACTTATCATCTCTAAGGTTAGAGAAGATATAGATGATCTTAGATCAAAAGGATCAAGATCTAGTAGATCGGATTTGAAGATATAAGATTTCAAATCATAGTTACAAGAGAACCCTTTGAAAAATCCAAGGATCTCAATCAAAAAAGATGAAGGTACTTTAGTAGAACCACCTAGAATATCAATTTCTAGAAAGTTAGTTGGAAAAAGGGATGTTTGAATATCTATCTATGAGGACTAAGAAACTCATGTAGGATATATGGTATCTTCATTACTTAGTGAAAAGATAGAAGAGTGGTATACATTAGTAAAATTAAGTATTAATGAAACTGTATGTATTTACCTAGTTGAAATATTATGCACCTTCTCTTTTACAAGAATCTGATTTTTAGGAGCAACTTGGGAATATACAGAGTTGTAGGTTATGGTTGGTAAGAATGCAATAGTTTTGATTCAAGAGGTATCTAGGGATGTTCATATTGAACTCAATGGAAGAATATTTATATATAACATTATTTGTTTTATTCCTCAATTTCCATATGACTTCTTGATTGGAAATAAATTCCTTATAAGATATCATCCTATAATGATATTTTTAGAAGGAATTATCCTCAAAAATAAACTACTTCTGGAAAAACCAAAATGGTTCCAGATAAGAAAGTATCTATTTTTAGAGTAGAAAACTATCCATATGAATATGGATAATACCACAGAGATATTGAGAAGTGGAAGGAACTGGTTAGATTAAAAGTTATAAGGATTAATGAAGAAGAGGAATTGATTAAGATAAAAGAATATTTATCATAAAATTGGTCAGAAAATTCTCTAAAACTATGGAAGAAGGCAGTGTGAGAGGCTAAAATCACCCTTAAAGATCCTATTATAGTGATCAGAACTAAGATAATTTCCTATTTAGATTAAATAGTTAAGGATTTTGAGAAATAAATTCCAAAACTAATCAGTCTTGGACTAATTAGGCATAGTGAAATTCCTCACAGAAGTTCGATATTCATGGTAATGAATCATGCAGGAAAAATAATTTGGTAAGGCCATAATGGTTATAGATTATCATGATCTTAATTTTGTCACAAAGTATGATGGATACAATCTACATAATCAATAATATTTAAGAAGTGTGATTAGGAATGAAATTATGATGGTATATTCTAAGTTTAATCTCAAGTCAAGATATTGGAAGATAAATATCAAAGAAGAGGTTATACTATTAATAGCATTTACAATGCCAGATGTCTTGTTTGAATGGATAGTTATGCAATTTGGACTGAAGAATGCATCTGGAGTATTCTGTAAGAGAATGTAAAATGAATTTATTATATTTTCACGATTCATGGTAGTCTATATTGATGATGTGGTCGTATTTATTAAAAATATAGAAGATTATATAAAACATTTATAGTAGGTGGATGAAATGTTTAGAGAATAAAGGATGATAATTTTAGAAATAAATATCATCTGAATGAAACCAAAAATAGAATTATTTGGATTTAATATTTAAGTAAATAGAGAGAAGATTCAATTGTATATTGTAGAAAAGCTACAAAATTTCCCTGATGAGATTACAGATCATAAGCAGAGACAGGTGTTTCTTGGTATATCAAGTTATGCTATAGCATACATCATAGATTTAGCAAAAATATCAGTACCAATACAGATAAATGTGTCCAGTAATGTATCTTGGGATTATAAAAAAGAATATTCTGAAGTAATCAAAATTTTGAAGAAAAAAAATCATAGAATCTCCCATAATTGGAGTATCTAGATGGGAGTGAAGATCAAGTTATCTTAGAAACAAATGCATCAGACTCAGCATGGGAATATATCCTAAAGATAAGGAAAATCCATAATGAAAGTATCAGTATATACTAGATTGGATGTTTTAATAAGGTAAAAAAGAATTATCATGTCCATGAAAGAGTATTTCTTGCATTATTTAAAGGAATTAGGGATAATGATCTTTTCTTGGGAAAACCTTTTACTATAAGAATAGATAGTTCTTATATAAAGAACATTATGAGAATAAAATTAAAAAGGTTTACCCAGGAATTACTTGTATAATGGATAAATGAATTTCAATACTATAACTTTAATATAGAAAATATTAAATTAAAAGATAATATCATTCTAGATGCACTAACATGTTACTTTGACTCTTGCGGGTGCAATGGTAGAAGATAGAAAATAAAGGAGATGTTTTGTATGTAATGACAATCATTCTATGGAATAATACCAAGATATTAAAGAAATAAATGACAAACTATAGAAAAGAAAAGGGATTCTAGCATGGAATGTACTTCAGAAGAAGGTGTCTTCAACTAGTAAGGTTGAAATATCAGAAATCATGGGTTCCTCAACTAGAAAGGCTGAAATACCATGGAATGATTCAAAGATATATCTAGATAGCAAGTCTAAAGATTTAAGTCATGTTGAATGCTTTATATGTAGTCAAAAAGGATATTACAACACTAAATGTGCAAAGAATCCTAGAAACCAAAATTCTTGGAAGAATTAGAATATTGATATGAATGGAAGATCTAAAAGAAAAGATAAAACCATTTATAAGAGTTGGGTTGATCAAGTATAAGAAAAACTTGAAAGGTAGTAAAAGTTTTAGAAATAAATTCATCAACAGAATGTTCAGCAAGAACAAGATCAAGAAAGTTTGGATGGTGATCGAGATGAAGAGCCCAATATAGAAAAGGAAATATGAAAATATTTTCAAAGGATTCTAAATATTTCAAGGGATAAATTCAAATCCATTTATAATCTAATCTAGAAAAATAAAGATGATCAAGTATTCAAGAGCGGTATGAACCATGTTTTAGACATGCTTGAAGAATCTGAATACCTTATGGAGGATTATAAAAAGATTGATCGAGATATGGTTAGTATGATCATCACTAAAGAGATCAGGATGAAATACCAAGTATATGGTCTTCTTGATAAAGTTAGAAGGATCAAGGAGAGAGGTGTGAAAGAATATCCAGTTCCAAAAAGATTTTGGAAAATGCCAGGAACAGGGATTCTGAATCACTATATACCAGATATGAAATTAGAACCAGAATATTTCATTTAATTCTATAAATCTTTCAAAATGGGAATAGTAAAATTCTTGGGATTTAATAAAATAAATTCCACATTCAATTGGGTACCACATATGGTGAGAAATATTCTAAACAATTCATATCCAAGTTTTCTATGGTGGGTTTCACATATTGAACCTATAAAATTAGCATAAAAATAATCATGATATGGAATATATACCTGGAACACTAAACTAAAGGACCTTTCCATAAAGCATTCTAAGATTCACAGTTTAGCGATGAATATTGGATAGAGTTCAGTTTGACTAAGATCCATTACGAAAATATTGAAACTGCATGGAGAATTTATCTAATTGAATCAAAATCAATAATAAAGTATTGTATATTATTTGTATGAGACAATGTGTTAGCCTCTATCAACTCTAGATACATGAATCATGTAGAAATGGAACATCTTACAGACTTCACAGTGGAGGAAAACATGATTCTTAAATAACTCAAGACCTGGAAAGGACATGAAAAAGTTATCTTTATTATTAGATATCAAATCCAACATGACATCAAGGAATTGATGAAAATGAAAGATTGAGAGAAATAAGTATTTGTTGGAGAAATGATCGATGCTCTATACAACTTAGAGGGATTCTAGACACTAATCTAGACACGTGTCATATCCGGCATAGATGGTTGGATCAAATCATAGACTTCACTTATGTAGTTTGTTTTTAGTATGAGGTTTTTATGGAAGTTTCATGGTTGTGGGTCCCACCTTTTTCTTTTGATTTTTATTTTGGATTTATCGAAAGTGTGCCTTTTAAGAATCAAGTTAGCTTCTTAGGCAAGCTAAGACCAGAGACCTATATAAGGGACTTCTGAAAAATTTGTTCGGAGAGGTGATTTTGAATATAAATCAAAACGATTTCATAAATTCTCTCTCTATATTATCTCTAATATATTGTTTTCTTCATGCGAAGTGATTTCCAAAACAATCCTATAAAGTTGACGATAGGTAATCCCCTCATCCTTTTCATGGATATTGTTTTGTTTTTGTACTTGTGAGTGTTTTTGTATCCTTTTTGGACTCCCAAAGTGGGATTTCCTGGGAGAACTCATCATAGATTTCACCCACTAGTGATATCATAGTGCAGGGGGGAGCACAAAGATAGCCAGAGTGTTGCTTCAATAGAGTTTCCAATAAGTAATTCCTAGATCCCATGGTTAAAGGTATTTATTATGAGAAGAAACATTTAGAAGGTAGGGTAATTTGTTATGATAATAAATCTAGTAATATTTGGCTTATAAAGTATCATCAAATTTGAGAAGTTAGATTGGTCTTTGAAAACGAACCCGAAGTAATCGAGTTAGTGAAGAAAGCCCATGTAACTCATGATAAGCTCGAGGAATTGAAGGTAGAAATCAGGCATACAGAACCTCATCTTTGACAAACCAAGTGGTTATTCCAAAACCTATAAAGAACACTAGGAGATCCAGAAGGAGAATTATTTTTCTTTTAACAGTAAAATATGGTTGGAAGAGGATCTGGTTTTGGACCAAATATTTGAGATATTTAGTAGAGGATTGAATGGAGAGCTTCAGGAGAAGCTTCCAATCATCCAGAAGCCACTATCTCTAATATGAATCCATATAGAGATATAGAAAGGTCAAGTATATTAGTACAATATACTGGAAATGATTACGCATGGCCTTTAGTGGGAGACCCTCAAGAATATCAGGAAGAAGTTTAAAGTATTCCTCAAAGTATCTAGGGATACCAAAAACAGATCTATGATATTATTACTTGAGAGAAATGGGCACTAGGGGGTATATAATGTGTCTCCAAAAAACTAAATGAAAAGATCAATAAAGTTGAAGACCTACAAGAAAAAAATCTAAGAGAATAATAAAATAAAAGAGGCAAAGTCATCTCCCACCGAAGGACTCGCTGTAAAACCTTGGGAATCCAAGACAGTATGGTAGGCGATCTATGAGAAACCAATTCCTTGGGAATGAAAAAAAAGTATTGTTCAAGGATTTTTTTTTTTTAGAAGATTAATAGGGAATTCAATCCCTCATATCTGAGCTATATTTGGGAAGATATAGGCCAAATAAAACACATCCATAAGGTGTTCCTCAACATGGTAAAATTCTAAAGATATATTTTGAAAATGATCCTAGATGATCCATAGATGAATGGGCACTATACCTTTGATATTCCATGTTATCAGTTGGTTTATATTCATGGACCATTAATAGTGCACTCAATTTTGCAGGAACTACCTTGAGAGGTAATGCAGGGAGATTTTGGGATATGTTGCTAAGACACATAGAAGTGAGATCATCTATCCATGAATATGTTACATTCCCAATTGAGATTATATCAGCAGTAGTTGATTTCCTTAAATAGGAGTTTGCAGTAAATTCAATGGTAGATCGAGATGAATAATTGGTAGAAAAAGTTAGAATATCTTTAACCAAAATCCAAATATGTGACATGTTCTACTCTGAATAATATATTTGTGAGTTTTAGCATTGGTATTATATTCTTGGACAAGGAGATCAAGAATATGATCTATATGTATTTATCCAAAAGCTTCCAGGAAGTTATCCTGAAATTTTTCAATAAGAATTGAAGACTCATCTTTACCAGAGTGCATATATTCATTATCCTCTAGAAGTTTGATTAGAAACAATAATTATGGTGATAAGACTCTATTTTATATAGAATCATGTCTTATAGAATGTAATAAATATTCTATACATGAGTCTTGATTGCTACCCAAAAGTAGAGGGTGTTACAGGAAGATATGGGTGTGGTCCAACCAGGTAGGAGCTTGGAAAAACCCAACAAATATCATTTAAAACATAGTTTCAAGATGGATAGTTTGAACAAAATAAACCATTCAAGAAAATATAGAAATGATTTGGAAAAATAAAATCATCAAATAGATTTTCAGGCAAAAATCTAGAAAAATCTAAGCGATTTCTTGGACCAAATAGAATCTGAAAGGACATGAGAGAAAATTTTAAGGATAAATATAGGAAGCATCCTAGATTACCTAAAGGAAAATATCTATCATGATTTTATTTTTATTTATTATATGTCAAGAAATTTCACAGAGCTGACAGTTTCCCAGATGCAGATAGAAGAAGGGGAAGTCTCAAAGCAATAATGATGGAAGATTAATCAGAGATATTGTTTGAGCCTATCTGAGGAGAAGATATAGACTCAGATGATGAAAGTTTATATTCTTCATATTCATAGTACTCAAAGGAAGAATATTTTTTCTCATATTAAGAAGAAGTAAACAACCCTATTTTGATCTAACTTTGAATAGCCACGATTCAAACATGGGATAATGCACCTGAATACTTTCTATAGTTATTAAAACTAGAGTAGATAGAAGGTGATCTGGTTCATTCTTCAAAAACTGAAATCCCCTTAGAAGGAAGATATTTTCAAGAATGTAAGATTATCATAGTTGATTGGTTTGAGGTATACCAGAAGTCTTCAGTACCATGTTGAGAAATGACCAAGATCTTTGATGATGAAGAGACAGATGAAATCTATAAAATAGATAGAGTATTATTTATAATGTCTTTCTTAAAACCAGAAATGGTTAACAAGTAAATCTAGAAAAATTATAATTATATTAATTTTGTAATAATTCAGATAAGAGTAGATCCTCTTGTCAGAAAAGGATAGGATCTACCAATCCTAATTGCAGTAGTGGATGGAAATTTATCCAATTTCTCCAATGCACTATTAGGAGGAGCACAAGAAAATCTACATGAAGGAGTAGTATGGGTAAAGGTGATCCAAGAATTGCATGTAGTTATTATAGAAAAAATTATTAGTAAAATTCTAGAAGTTAATATCAACCCAAGGAACTGGAAAAATATGTTGGTTATTCACTTGAAAGAAGATGTTTCAGAGTGATTACTTGCCTCTATAAAGTTCTAAAATACTAGAATACCATCTCTAAGAAAGGGTGTGGAAATATTTACACATATTTTTCAAGATAAAGGAAGATCAATTAGAGCAATGACACAATAGGTGATAAACCCCAAGAGTATAACTTGTTCTAGCGAATGGGTTTCACCATATCCAGAGGAAGAACAAAGAAAAAAGAAACTTCTTCCAGATGTTATTAAAAAATTCATAAATAGACTTTTCATCTCTAAGGTCATAAAATATGAAGATGATATTAGATCATAAGAATTAATATTAGACTGATCAAATTTTAATATAGAAGATTTCAAATCAGAGACACTAGAGAACCCTTTAGAAAATCTAAGGATCCCAATCGGAAAATATGAAGGTACTTCAGTAGAAGCACCTAGAACATAAATTTCCATAAAGATAGTTGGATAAAGGACTATTCGACTACCTATCTATGATGATGAATAAAATAATTGAGGATATATGGAATCTTTATTACTTAGTGAAAACATAGAGGAGTGGGCTACATTAGTAAAATTAAGTATTAATGAAACTGTATGCATTTCCCTAGTTGATACAGGATGTACCTTCTCCTTTACAAGAATCTGATTTTCTGGAGTAACCTGGGATTCTACAGAGACGTAGTTTATAGTTGGTAATAAAGCAATAATTATGATTCAAGAAGTATCCAAGGATATTCATATTGAACTCAATAAAATGATATTTATAGAGAATATTCTTTGTTTTATTCCTCAAATTCCTAATAAATTTTTGATTGGAAATAGATTATATAGAAGATATTAGCCTGTAATGATATTTTCAAAAGGAATTATCCTCAATAATTATCTGATTCCAACTACTTATAGAAAAACTAGAATGGTTCCAGATAAGAAATTATCAACAGTTATAGTGGAAAGTTATCCATATAAAGATAAATAATACCAAAAAAAATTGAGTAGTGAAAAGAAATGGTTGGATTTAAAGTTATGAGGATTAATAAAGAAGATTCATTTGCTAAGATAAAAGATTATTTATCAGAAAATTGGTCAGAAAACCCTCTGAAACTATGGAAAAAGGCAATTCCAAAGGCTACAACACCCTTAAAGATCATAATATAGTGATCAGAAGTAAGGGGATTTACTATCCAGATGAAATAGTTAAGGAATTTGAGATAAAAAATCTATAACTAATCAGGCATAGTGAAGTCCTCACAGGAATGCGACATTCATTTTAATGAATCATGCATAAAAACAGTGTGGTAAGGCCAAAATGGTTATAGATTATCATGATCTTAATTATTCCAAAAAGGATAATGGCTACAATCTATCTAATAAAGAATATTTGAGAAGAAGTATTAGGAATGAAAGGACAATTGTATATTCAAAGTTTGATCTGAGGTCAGAATATTGGAAGATAAATATCAAAGAAGATGTTATATCATTAACAGCATTTACAAAACCAGTCTCCTTGTTTAAATGGATAGTTATGCCATTAGAAATCAATAATGCACCAGGAATATTCCAGAGGAGAATGGACAAGGAATTCAGTATATTATCAGAGTTTTTGGTAGTCTATATTGATGATGTGATCATATTTAGTAAAAATACAGAAGAGCATATAAAAAATTTACAGTAGGCAGTTGAAGTGTTTAGAGAATAAGGGATGATACTTTCATAAAGAATGATCGTTTGGATGAAAACAAAGATAGAAATATTAGGATTACAAATCCAAGGAAGTAGATAGAATCTTCAACCACATATTTCAGAAAAGATACAAAATTTCCTCAATGAGTTTACAGGTCATAAGAAGATACAGGTGTTTCTTGGTATATTAAGTTATACCAAAACATACATCAAATATTTAGCAAAAATATCAGTACCAATACAGAAAAATGTGTCCAGTAAGGTACCTTGGGATTAGATAGAAGAATGTTATGAAGTAATCATAATTTTGAAGCAAAATGCACAAAATCTCCTATAATTGGAGTATCTAGATGGGAGTGAAGATCATCTTATATTAAAAATAGATGCATCAGACTTAGTATGGGTATGTATTATAAAGATAAGGAAGAAACCATAATGCAAGTATCAGTAGATACTGGAGTGGATTTTTTAATAAGGTAGAGAAGAATTATCCTATCCATGAAAGATAATTTCTTACAGCCCATAAAGGAATTAGAGATAATGATATTTTCTTGGGAAAACCTTTTAATATAAGAATATATAGTTATTATATAAATAACTGTATGAGAATAAAATTAAAAACATTTACCCAATCATGACTTTTATGGTGGAGGAATGAATTGTAATATTATAACTTTAATATATAAAATATTAAAGGAAAATATAATGTCATTCTATATGTACTAACATGTTACTTTACCTCTTGTAGGTGAAATGGAATAAGATAGAAAATCAAAGAGATGTCATGTTTTCATTGAAAATCATTCTGTGATATAATTTTGAGTTATCAAAGTAATGAATGACATACTTGGGGAAAGTAAAGGGATTATAGTAAAGAATCTCCTTCAGAAGAAGAGGTCTTCATTCAGTAAGGTTAAAATATCAGAAATCACGGTTTCCTCAACCAGAAAAGATGAAAAACCAGGTAATCCTTCAAATAGATCTCTAGATAGTGAGTATAAAGATAAAATTCATATTGAATACTTTTTATGTGGTTATAAAGTCCATTACATCACTCAATGTGTATAGAATCCAATAAATAGGAAGGCTCAAAAGAACCAAAAGATTGACACGAATGGAAGATCTAAAGGAAAAGAGAAAACCATTTATAAGAGCTAGAATGATAAAGTAGAAGAAGAAATTAAAAAGAATCAAAAGTCTCATAAAGAACTTCATCACAGAATGTTCAATAGGAACAAGATCAAGAAATTCTGAATAGTGATCTAAATGAAGATCCCAATCCAACAAAGAAAATACAGAAATATTTGAAAAGGTTTCCAAATATATCAATGAATAAATACACATTCATTTATAATAAAATCCATAAAAATAAATATTATTAGGTATTAAAGAGAGGTCTAAACCATGTTTTATAAATTCATGAAGAATCGGAAGACCTTACAGAGGATTATAAAAAGATTTATTGAGATATGATCAGTATGATCATCACTAAAGAGATCAAGCTGAAATTTTAAGTATCTGGTCTTCTTGAAACATTTATAATGATAAAGGAAATAGGTGTGGAAGAATATCCAATTCTTCAAAGGGTTTGGAAAATTTTAGGAATAAGGGTTTCGAAGCTCTATATACCAAATACAACATTAGAACCAGAAGAGTTCATTGAATGCCCAAAATATTTCAGAATGGGATTAATACAATTCTTGGGATTTAAGAAAATAAATTAAACATTTAATTGGATACCATAGATAGTGATAATGGTTCTAAAAAATGTATATCCAAGTTTTATATGGTGGTTTTCACATATTGAACCTATTAGATTATTATACAAATTAATCATGCTATGGAATATGTACCCTGGGAACTGAACTAAAGGACTTGTCTAGAAAGCATTCGAAGATTCAAAGTTTAGCTATGAAGATTGTCTAGAGTTCAGTTTGAATAAGATACATTTCAAACATATCCAAATCACATAGAGTATTTATATAATTGAATCAAAATCAATGAGAAAAGATTTTATATTCTTTGTATGAGATAGTGTGTTAGTATCTATCAACTCTAGAGACATACATCATGAAGAAATGACACATCTGGAAGACACTGTGATAGAGGAAGACATGATTCTTGAATTACTCAATACGTGGAAAGGATATAAAGAAGATATCTTTATTTTCAGAGATAAAATTCAACATGTCATCAAAGAATTGATAAAAATGAAATATTCTTAGAAAGAAGTCTCAGTTAGAGAAATGATCGATGCTTTGTCTGACTTGGAGGGATTCTAGGAACTTATACAGACACGCATCATATCCGACATAGACAATTGGATCAAATCATACATGTCGTTTATGTAGTTTTTTTTTAGTGCAAGTTGTGTGGTGGAAGTTTCACTCTTGTGTGTCCCACCTTTTTCTTTTTCTTTTTCTTTTGGATTTTTCAAAAGTGTGCCTTGTAAGAATCAATTCAGCTTCTCAGGAAATCTAATCCCAGAGGCCTATGTAAGGGATCTCTAATCCATTTGTTCGAAGAGGTGATTTTGAATAGAAATCAGAATGATTTTAGGCATTCTCTCTCTAAATCATCTCTAATCCTTTTTGTTCTTCATGAGAAGTGATTCCCTATGAAGTCGAGGATAGGTAATCCCTTTATCATTTTCATGGATATTTTTTATCTACGATGCTTGTGAGTGTTTTTCAGCCTTTATAGACTCCCAAAATTGGATTTATTGGGATACCTCATCGGTTATTTTGAATATTGTATTAAAAAATAATCATTTTTTATAATCTCATCTCAACTCTAATCATTTAACAAAAAAAAATTAATGTTCAAAACTAATTATATCTGATTAAATTTGATAAAAATGGATAAAATCGAGAGCATAAAATACTTTTGGACTTAGGATAGGTGGGTTAGGTCTACACAATGGTACAAAAACAAAAAAAACAAATTCCTACAACCTCTACCCTACCCTATTCACAGAAAAAAAAATTGATGGTTTTTATATTTTACAGTTTTAGAAATGGATCATAAGTTCAGTTGGTTGGGATTTTTTTTTTCACACCATACTTCCGACAGCCTAAATTCAGAATAGATGGCTATGAAACAGTGAGAATAGTATAATTCCACTCCATAACCAAAATAAATGCCCCATTAATTTCATAGAAACTTCACAATGAATAGAGAGGACACCACACTTGGTTTCCATCACACAGCAAAAGATGCATAATAATTTTATAAACATATTATATCTATAATACATTGTTAACATGTAATATTTAATAATATAAAAAATACATTTATTTTATTAACTCGTTATTATTATTATTATTGTATTCAATATTATATAAAGATACATAATAATTTTATAATCATATTATATTTATAATGCATTATTATTATTATTTTATATTTTTATATATAATTTTAACATAAATAAAATAAAATTATCATAAAAAACCCTTTAGAAATACAGTTCTTTTGTTTTCTAGTAATAACTAATTTTAAAGAGATTTTTTTTTTTTTGAAATAAATGATTTGTGTATAAAAATTTACAATCTTTGGTCCCCACCACAAAACCTAATCCAATAAAATAAATTTTATTCTTTAAAGATAGATATATAAACTTTATCTAGAGCATCGAAAGAGGAATCATACAGTTTGGTTATCTGGTAATCACCCCCTCTGGTAATTATCAAATGAAAATGACAAACAGAATTCTTGAAATGAGTGAAACTAAAGAATAAAATTTTATCACTTAAAACATTACTTTAAATGTCAACCCGAATCCTTTTTCCATTATTTTTTCAAGGGAGAATTCCACTTACGAATCAAAAGGAGGTCTAATTTTGGTTAAGGATCAAGAAATGATAAAATACCAATAAGGGGCCTACTTTCATGAAATAGGGTATCCAAATGAACATAATGCCCTAACTATTTCCCTTTTCTCCAAAAAATCCATGCCTGCTCCTGAACACTGCTTCCCATCGCTCTCAGCCTTGCTTCATCACCCTCTCCCTCCTTGTCTCTCTTTTCTCCCAAAACCCCTAGTTCATCATCAGATCCTCTGATCTGTGTCTTTTAATTAGTGTCCACTCCCACACCACTGCCCTCAACCTTCACTTTCATGGCATTTCCCTCCTCTCTTGTGTTTTCATCATCCTGTCACTTCCTCCGACGCAGTCGTCTCTTCATCACCCACAACTCCCATGTCATCATCCTCCACTCCTGCATGTCATTTACCTCCACTCTCACGTGTCTCCCATATCATCACCCTCCATTGTCACACCATTACTCTCCACTCTTGGTCATCATCCTTCTCTTATAAAAACCCTAGATGGTCATCGCCTCCTCCTGGTATCTCCCTCTTCCCACCATTGACTTTTCTGTGACATATTGTTATCCTCCTCCCATTTTTTCCTCCTTCCATATCATTTTCTTATTCCATACATCTTTGATAATTATTTTATAGTTCTGTTCCTTGGTATAAGTTCTATGGATTTAATTGGAGAGGAATGGATCATCGGGATTGAAAAATTTTAGGTATGATTTTATTTCTAGTATGTTTTTATTTGTTCTAGAAAAGCATGTTATATTAATTTTGTGATAGAATTTTATTTTCTTTTGTAATGTGTAGGAAAAATTGTTTTAAGAAAAATAAAGGTGTGTATAAAAATTCTAGGGATGAAAATATTGACATAATAGATGCATGGTAAAACTTTCAAAGCATCAAAATAATAATTATATTCTCATAGAAAATGATGAAAAGGATGTTTCAATGGGTCAAAAATTTATACCCCAAACTATTTTAAATTGTAGATGTTCTCTAAATTTATTTAAATATGTTATTGATTTCATTGTTAGATATGAGAATAAAAAACAATTGGTCATAAAATTAGGATTTGTTACATTGTTGGAATTTAACTTTCAATGATTTCTGAGAGAATTATGTGAGAAGAATATTGCATTTGATCCTCCAACATGTACAATATCACTTAGAGGAAAGGAAATGATGATTACTGTAGAAAATGTTAATTACATGTTAGGCATTCCTTCTGGAGAAAGAGTTGTTTGTCTTGAAAGGTACAATGATGAATATAAAGAAATGAAGAGGCGTTTCATGGGGAAAAAGTTAACTTCATTGAAGGGGATTATTTTTGAAGGCCTATGGTAAAATGAGTTTTTGAAAACCTTTATTTTGTTTATATTGAGGATAATGTTAAATCCTAGATCTAGTTATTTTGTAAATGAAATAAATATTAGGATTTTGTGTGGTTGTCAAAAAAATGTTGGAGAATTGGATTGGTCCCAGTTTGTTTTTATGGATCTTGTTCGAGGGGTAAATATCTACAAGAAGTCGATACAAAAATTCCAACCAAAGAAGCATGTTGGTGTTTGCCTGGTTGTATTATTGGTATGTTTTAAAAATGTTTAACCATGTTTAAATTTTTTTTATTAGTTAGTAAATTTATTTTAATAATATTAACATTTTTACACTGCATTTTAGTTTTTTTTCTTCATCTAATTCCTTATTGGAGAAGTTCATAATTTATGTAGCAAAAATGTTTTGAATTTTTTGAATGAAGATAATATTCAAAGGTGATTGAATTTGGAAAAAACAAGAAAAAGAGGCATCTTATATGAAGCTCCTACTTCATTAGGGAACAGGCTTCCTGATCAGCCTTTGTTCACCCATCCAATGAAAACCTCATATTTATATTCATGAAAGGTTCTTATAAAGAATATCATATTAAAATATGAAATTAAAGTGTTAAATTGCGGTTTTTTATGTTAACTTGTTTATGTACGGTGTCAAAATGTGTTTAGATATGTGATATTAGTAGTAAAAACCTTAAATTAGAGTTTCACAATGTGGTATTTTAGTGGTACCAACATTTAAATGGTCTATTGAAATTCTTAGTTTTCATTTATAAATGGTTAGTGTCAAAAACCGAAGGATTAGTGTTAAAATATAGAAGTTCTATGTTAATTTTTGTTAGATTGTTGTTAAATAATTTGAATTCTTCCTTTTTGATTTCGATATGTTATTTCTTGGTTTTTCAATGTTAAAACATGGAATTAGAGTGTCAAACATCTGTATTTTAGTGTTAGTATCTGGTGTGTTAAATTAAAAGGATTCCTATTTTAATCTCCCACTGTTAAGGATAACATGTGGATGCCCAATATTAAAACCTAGATGATGATTGTTTATTTTTGGTAGGTCGGTGTTAATTTCTTGTAAGTTTATGTTAAATTCCTTTAAATCCTCTTTAGAAATGGTTATGTGTTTAGATGTGTAATATTAGTGGTAAAAACTGAAATTAGAGTGTTCTAATGTGGTATTTTAGTGGTACCAACATTAAAATGGTCCATTGAACATCTTAGTTTTCATTTATAAATGGTTAGTGTCAAAAACTAGAGGATGGGTGTTAAAATCTTGAAGTTCTATGTTAATTTCTATTAGATTGTTGTTAAATACTTTGAATTCTTCCTTATTGATGTTGATATGTTATTTCGTGGATTTTCAATATTAAAACATGGAATTATAGTGTTAAACATTAGTATTTTAGTGTTAGTATCTAGTGTGCTAAATTAAAAGGCTTCATGTTTGAATCTCCCACTGTTAAGGATAACATGTCCATGCCCAATGTTAAAACTTGGATGCTAATTGTTAATTTCTGGTAGGTTAGTATTAATTTTTGGTAGGTTTATGTTAAATTCCTTTAAATCCTCTTTAGAAATGGTCATATGTTTAGATGTGTAATATTTGTGTTAAAAACCTAAAATTAGAGTGTTATAATATGGGATTTAGTGGTACCAACATTGAAATGGTCCATTTAAAGTCTTAGTTTTCATTTATAAATGGTTGGTATCAAAAACTGGATGTTGAGTGTTAAAATATGAAAGGTCTGTGTTAATTTATATTATATTTTTTTTAAATACTTTGAATTTTTCCTTTTTGATGCCGATAAGTTATTTTGTGGATTTTAATGTTAAAATATAGAATTAGAGTTTTAAACATTAGTATTTTAATGTTAGTGTCTGGTGTGTTAAATTAAAAGTCTTCCTGTGTTGAATCTTCCACTGTGAAGGATAACATGTGGATGCTCAATGTTGAAACCTAGATGATGATTGTTAATTTCTGGTAGGTCGTTGTTAATTTTTGGTAGGCTTATGTTAAATGCCATGAAATCCTCTTTAGAAATGTCCTTGTGTTTAGATGTGTAATCTTAGTGATAAAAACCTGAAATTAGAGTGTAAAATGTGGGATTTTAGTGGTACCAACATTGAAATGGACCACTGAAAGTCTTATATTTCATTTATAAATGGTTAGTGTCAAAAATCGGAGGCTAACTATTAAAATCTGGAAGGTCTATGTTAATTTATGTTAGATTTTTTTTAAACTTTTAATTCTTACTTTTTGATGTTGATATGTTATTTCATAGATTTTCAATGTTAAAACATGGAATTATAGTATTAAAATCGGTATTTTAGTGTTAGTGTCTAGTGTGTTAAATTAAAAGGATTTATATTTGAATCTCCCACTATTAAGGATAACATGTGGATTCCCAATGTTAAAACCTGGATGTTGATTGTTAATTTCTAGTAAGTCAGTGTTAATTTCTAGTAGGTTTATGTTAAATCCCTTGAAATCTCCTTTAGAAATGATCATGTGTTTAGATGTGTAATCTTAGTGGTAAAACCCTAAAATTAGAGAGTTAAAATGTAGTATTTTAGTGTTATTAACATTGAAATCATCCATTGAAAGTCTTGGTTTTCATTTATAAATGGTTAGTGTCAAAAACCAGCGGCTAACTATTAAAATTTGGAAGGTATGTGTTAATTTCTATTAGATTTTTGTTAAATACTTTGAATTCTTCCTTTTTGATGATGATATGTTATTTTTTGGCTTTTCAATGTTAAAACATGTAATTAAAGTGCTAAAAATTAATATTTTAGTGTTAGTATCTGATGTGTTAAATTAAAATCCTTTCTGTTTGAATCTCCCACTATTAAGGATAAAATGTAGATGCCCAATGTTAAAACTTGGATGTTGATTGTTAATTTCTAGCAGGTCAGTGTTAATTTCTAGTAGGTTTATGTTAAATTCCTTGAAATCCTCTTTAGTAATGGCCATGTGTTTAGATGTGTAATCTTAATGGTAAATACATGAAGTTATAGTGTTACAATGTGAGATTTTAGTGGTACCAACATTGAAATAGTCCATTTAAAGTCTTGGTTTTCATTTATAAATGGTTAGTTTCAAAAAACTTGAGGTTTACTGTTAAAATCTGGAAGTTTTGTGTTTATTTTTGTTAGATTTTTGTTAAATAATGTTAATTATTCCTTTTTGATGTCGATATGTTCTTATTTTGATTGTTTAATTGGAAATATTTATATTATATGTTACTAACATTTTTATCACCATTATATATTAAAGGATATCAAGGTTTTGTATGATGGATATATGAAAGGTTTCAATGATCACCTATATGAAATCCTTCGAGTTCAAGGTAATTTGTTAGCTGGAGGATCTACTGCTAAAGCTGATAGATTTTATAATATCCTGTATAAAGAAATAGAGGATGATGGAGAATCGGAGGAGCATACAAAGGACTTCAAATAGGAAGTGGAGAAGATATATGAAGTCGGGGAGGTGGAGGAGATGAAGAGGAGGAAAATTTGTTGGAGGTATGTGACAAAAGTGATGAAGAAGAGGGGGCAGTGGAAGTCGATGAGGAAGCAAAAGAGAAAGTGGATAAAGTTTCATTTGAACCAACATTGGGAGTCCCATCTTCCAGGATGGCTCCTAGAATATCATAGGGAAAAAAGACTAAAAAAATGGTCACCCTATGTGCAACAGTCTATCAAAGGAATATTAGGCCTTAAAAGGAGGGTTTATGACTTGTGCGCCTCAGGAAGGCATAAGGGAAGCAAATATTGGTAGGTTGTAATCATATTGATATTTTTAAGAATGTAATTGTATTGAAATGTATTGTATGTACTTATGGGTTGTGGTTTGAATGCAGATTTGTTGTTGACATGTATTATTACTATCTGACTAAATATGAGTATCGTTGTTTGGGCCCTATGGAATGGGTCAACAACATGGTTAGTAAATTCTTACTTTATAATCAAGTATTTTATAATAACTAATCATTAACATATGAATAATAATTTCAGAATCAAAGATGGTCACCATGATTGAAAGAACTCTTGTGAATGACCAGAAATCATCTGAAAGAGTGACTAGACACATATTTGATCCATTATTCATGGTACTAATTTTATGCATATATTGATGTACAAAAAAAATTGTATTATGTTTTATATATTATGATAATATATTATTGTATGATAATATTCTCTCATGTTAGGAAGAGTGGAAAGTCATTGATGTTTTGATTTATGTCATGTCTAATGTTGTTAGATACAACATAGTAGAGCGTCGACTTGTTTTTTCCCACTTTGATGAATTTTCACTGGTTTTTCTATTTTTCTAACTTAAAGACAAATAAATTTCATGTTCTGGACTCACTTGGTATTGGTTCCACTGATAAACAATAGAAAAAAATTTCTGCATTACTGGTACTTAAAATTTCCTTCGTCGTCATTTTGTTTTTGGTTAAAAAACATAGTTATTTAGAAAGTATTAATTTATTATATTTTTTGACTTTCATATAGGGTGATTGTCTTGTTACCAAAGAGGCATCTTTCACGATAGGTATTTTCTTTCCCATATAAATTTGAATTTGTGTATTAATCTCTTCTGCTGCAATCTAATTGGTAGACTAAATTACTCACTGCTTTATTTTCTAAATCCATATTTGTTATAAAATGTGTGTGCTTTTTCAGTAATGATTGTGGAATTCACTTGATCAGATACCTGCAAGAATGGGATAGCATGATGAAGATGGAAGACTATACTGATGTAATTATTTTACACCTCTTTATATATTTTTTGTCTCTAATATATGGAAAGTTTTTCAAGATATGTTTGTAGATTCATCTTTAAAGTAAAGGGGTTTATTTACTATGTTGGTTGTTAAACCATGTCTACAATGCAAGGAGGACAAAATTTTTGGAGCATTTGTTCAGTTAAACACATAATTTGTTAGGGAAATGGTTATAAAAGAAACTATTAGTGATTAGTTGGAGTTTGGTTGAATTTGGTGGGCATTTGGTTATATTTTCACTATATATTTTTTGAATCAATGACATACTCAATGGAGTTTGGTTGAATTTGGTGGGTGTTTGGTTTTATTGTCACTGTGTATTTGTTGAATCAATGACACTCAATCCTATTGTCACTTTGCATTTTTTTTTTGAACCAATGGCATATTGAATCTAGATCTGGATTATGAAAAACTTCTTTACAATTATGAAGAGTATGATATGTGAAATTCATGGATTGTTAGTTGACTTTTCACAAAAACCAAAAACAAAAAAACTGGAGCAGGACTGTTACAATCTGGAGGTTGAGTGTTAAAACCAAGAAAGTCAGTGTTAAAATAATTAATTTCTGTCATGTAAGTATGTAGACATGGTTTATATGTTATAATTTCATACATCTTTCTGAATCAATCAATTAAATTATAAACAGCAACAATTATTCATACATCAACATCATTTTAAGTAACACAAAACCACAAAAAAATCATGGAACTTAAACACAGTAACTCCACAAAAAACATATTTCATTTTTTTTCACATTTATATCATTTTACTCTCTAACATTCCCTTATTTAGAAACATATTAAGCAGCATACACAAACTTGGATTGGGATTTCTACACCCTTTTGTGTGTGACCAACTTCTTTACAATGATGAAAACATATCTTCAATGGATACAAATAAGTTTCATCCATTTCATTGGTATATTCCAATGAATTCAATTATAACATGAGTATTTCCGTTTAAAAAGTATGATAAGTAAAATTCATGGACAGTTAGTTGACTTTTCACAAAAACCAAAACAAAAAAATTGGAGCAGGACTGTTAAAATATGGAGGTTGTGTGTTAAAACCTATAAAGTCAATGTTAAAATCTATAATTTCTACCATATAAGAATTTTTTCATGAATTTCATACATCTTCCTGAATTCATCAATTACATTATAAATAGCAGCGATTATTCATGCATCAACATCATTTTAAGTAACACAAAACCACAAAAAAATAGAAATCGTGGAACTTAAACACCAGAAGTCCGCAAAAAAAATATTTCATTTGTTTTAAAATTTACATCATTGTCTGCTATAACATTCCCTTATTTAGAAACATATTAGGCAGTATACACAAACTTAGATTGGGAATTATACAGCCTTTTTTGTGACCAACTTCTTTAAAATGATGAAAACATATCTTCGGTGGATGAAAATAAGTTTCATCCATTTCAATGGTATATGTCAACACATTCAATTTTAACATAGGTGTTATAATCTAAAAAGTATTATATGTAAAATTCATGGAATGTTGGTTGACTTTGCACAAAAACCAAAACAAAAAAATGGAGCAAGGCTGTTAAAATTTGGAGGTTGTGTGTTAAAACCTGGAAAGTTAGTGTTAAAATATGTAATTTTTTCCATCTAAGCATGTTGACATGAATTTTGTACATCTTCCTGAATGCATCAATTAAATTATAAATAGTATTGATTATTCATACATCAACATCATTTTAAGTAACACAAAACCACAACAAAATAGAATTCATGGGACTTAAACACCATAAGTCCACAAAAAACATATTTCATTTGTTTTCAAATTTACATCATCGTACATTCTAATATTCCCTTATTTATAAACATATTAGGAAGCATACAAAAACTTAGATTGGGATTTCTACGGCCTTTTTTTGTGTGACCAACTTCTTTATAGTGATGAAAACATATCTTCGGTGGTTGCAAATAATTTTCATCCATTTCATTAGTATATGTCAACGCATTCAATTGTAACATAGGTGTTACAATCTAAAAAGTATTATATATAAAATTCATGGAGTGTTAGTCAACTTTTCACAAAAACAAAAACAAAAACATTGGAGTAGGACTTTTAAAATATGGAGGTAGTGTGTTAAAACCTGTAAAGTTAGTGTTAAAATATATAATTTCTGCCATATAAGCATGTTGACATGGTTTATATGTTAGAATTTCATACATATTCCTGAATGCATCCATTAAATTATACACAGCAGCGATTATTCATACATCAACATCATTTTAAGTAACACAAAATCACAAAAAATAGAATTCATGGGACTTAAACACAAGAACTCCACAAAAAAAACATATTTCATTTGTTTTCACATTTACATCATTGTCCACTCTAACATGCCCTTATTTAGAAACACAATAGGTAGCATAAAAAAAACATCACCCTTCCAAAGTTTTCACGTCAGCTTGGATTGGGATTTCTGCACTTTTTTTGTGTGTGACCAACTTCTTTACAACGAGAAAAATGATACAACTTATTATTTTGTAATTGAGACTTAATATGATTATGATATGGTCTACCTGGAGGAAGAGAAGACTTCGATACTTGCAAAAAAGTTTGATCCATGTAATCATTATATGTTAATGCATTCAAATGTGCCATATCATTAGTCTTAACAAGATGCATAACTCCAATATAAATCTTTTGTTGGGTATTGAGCAGATAACAATCTTATACATATCTGTACAGGTTACCATGTACTTTTCTTATTGTTGCACATGCATGAGCACAAGGGATCCCACTCATTTTCCATACTTTACAAGTGCATTCTTGACTTCCTAGTTGTACATTGATATCCACACTATCGATCCGAACTAAGAAAACATTATGTACATATTTATCTACTATCAAAGTTTCAACCCTTAACACATTCACCTTCAATTTTGCCTCAACATTGGGACCAACTCCATTTCTCCACCTTTTCATTTCTTCCTTGGTGGTAAAAAATTTCTTACGCAATTTCTCATGATGTTCATTAATCAACACACAAATATTGTATCTCTTATCCTTCGCAATCCATGCATTTAATGATTCGGCTAAATTGGTTGTAATATGATCTCATCGACATTGTGGAAATTGAGACATTTCCCACCTATCAACATCACCATCCTTTTCAACCCATCTTGTCGATTTTGGACAAAATCTTGTCAAATTCTATATAGAAACATTGAAATCACAGTCTAATCGAGAATAAGCAATGGAATCCAATAATTTCAATGCTCTTTCCTTAGTTCCTCTTCTCATTCCCCTATATAATTTTATAATTTCAGCTCTAAAATTTTCTTTCACATGACAGTAACAATATGCATGTCTATCTCTACAAAAAACTATTCTAGAAGCACCTATAATTTCATTGTGTCAATCAGATATAATAACTAGTTGAATAGAACCTATAATTTCTTTTATATTGTTTAAAAATCATGTCCAAACATCATATGTTTCACCCCCAACAATTTAATATTTCATTGAAAAAAGGTTTTCATCTACATCATATGTTGATGCTGCCAATAAGGTACCTTTGTAAGGACCACTGAGGTGACACCCATCCACAAACAACATAGGCCAATCACTTAATAAGAAACCATTTGTGAAACACCCATAAGCAATGAATAATCATTCAAATCTACCATTTTCTAAAGATACCCATTTTTTATTGTTTCTGGATCAACTTCCATTATTCTATTTCATATCTAGGGGATTAACATATATGAATGCTCTGGAACCCCATATATTCCACCAACTGCTTTTTCCTTGGCTCTTAACGCTTGTTGGTATGTAAGGGATATACCATAGTCTCTGTACAAATCAACTTTAATTTCATTGGCAGATTTTTTTCACATTTGACTTCACCTCATCGCAAATAATAGATGACATTAATGATGCCCTTGAGTTGTGAGAAATTGTTAGTCTATATTGAGTTGATTGCATATGAGCATTTTAAAAAAATCACACAAAGAAATGGAGTCGAGTTCCCCAAGCCATATACTGTTAACTTCCACATGCAACTCTTAACTTTGCATTTGGAAATAATCTTTTGAGGACTATTCCTTAAATATTCATAGTCAAACCTGTGTGCGATTCTGTACTTGAAAATCATCTCCCTTAATTCTTTGGTTGATGGAAAAATCTGGTTAATATCCACCAACAATTCATTCCACTTTGAAGCATTTAACTCAAGGATCGAACATGGAACACTACTAATTGCACAATGTAGAATTTGAAAATCACCATCAGATGATAAACTTTGTTTTGAATTCTCACCAACTAATTCAACCCTACAAATTAAATATCTAATGTAAATACATAACATTTGAACCAAATATTAATTTACCTTTCATCTACATTCACTGTCGACTGAAAGCATTCATCCAACCTCAAAATAATGTAGACATGAGCAAAACTGTCATTGAATGTGAACAATTTCTCAACTCCCCCATCATCTATAAATTCTAAAAAGGTACCATTGTCGAACTTTAATGTGTATTTTAAATCTAATGATGACACATCATACTTCAAAATCAACAATGTCAATCTTGATATTTCTTCAAATGAAATTCCTTCTATTAGCACTCTACCCATCAATCTTCCACCTTTATAATGAATTTTTCCTTGTGAATCACCAACAAGTGCTCCATCAAAATGAAAATAACAAAACATTTCTTTGAAAATATTTTTTTATATGTTTTCTGAAGAAAAAAAATTAAAAAAGTCTAGGTTGAAAAAAAATAAGCATGAAAGGCGGCAGCCCCGCTGCCACCTTCCCCCTCCCCCACCGCCTTTTGCCCCGGATTGATGACATGGAAAAGGCGGTGGGTGGGGTGTTGCCTTTTGCCTAAACAAAACACGAAGGGCGGCACCCCCAGTGTTTCCCTTGCCTTAACACCCTATAAAAGGGAACCCCCCCCCCCCTTCTACTCACTTCCAATTCCACTCTCTCTACATTCTAGAGTTGCTCTCTCTAAAAAAGTCTTTTTCAACTGTGGTGGATCCGGTGGTCTAAAAGAAGTCCTGATTTTTTACAAAGAATCATTTAGAGGTATTTTTTTATTTAATTTAAATTTATTTATTAAATTAATTGAATTTTTTTAGTTAGTTCTAAATATTTCATTTATTAAGTAGTTTACTTAGTTCTAAATATTTTATTTATTAAGTAGTTTATTTAGTTATATATAGTTTGAAATAATAGTTATTATTAGTAATGATTAAGTATAGAATAACTAATAAATAACTTAGGATTAGATGTTTTAAATTTTTGGTAGCATAAAGATTATGTGGTTATCTAAGCAATAAAATTCATGTCTGGATACAAACAAGTGGATGTGGCTTTGACACAGATGAACCTAGGAGTAAAAACTCCGATAAGGTGTCCCGGGCCTGACTCAGTGTAACTTGGTACACAACAACGGGCCTTGTTGCATCCTAGTTTGACACTCTCAGGGGATATGCTTTAGATGATTCATATTTTCTTTATAAACTACTAAAATAACTAAGAAAATAATACATCAAATTATTATATTTATCAATGAGAAAATAAAAATTATGATCATATAAAATGAAATGGATAAGAAAAATACATTAAATAATGAATAAGTTGGTAATGATTAACTACTAATTAAAGAATAATTCACTAATTAAAAAACTATACTAAGAAAGATTGGTATCATGGTTTAGAAATAATAGTTATTATTAGTAATGATTAAGTATAGACTAATTAATGAATAACTTAGGATTAACAAATTAATAAATGTAATGATTAGATAATAATCATTAAATGATGAATATCATATGATTAATGATTGGATAAGGAATTATTATAGACTGATTAAAGAATGATTAACTAAATAAAAACTTAGTAATGATTAACTAGTGATTAAAGAATGATTAACTAGTTAAAAATTGTACTAATAAACATTAGTAACATAGTTTTGTATATAAGAAGATTTTCTAAAATTTTAGTATTATAAATATTATATAGTTTAGAAATAATAGTTATTATTAGTAATGATTAAGTATATATTAATTAATGAATAACTTGTGATTAAAAGATGAATACATATAATGATTAGCTAATAATACTTATCATTGATAAAATGACAATTATGATCATATAAAGTGAAATGGAGAAGAACAGACACATTAAATAACACATGAATGTTTTACAACATACAAGAAATACCTTGATATTTTTTAATTAAACATGATTTGGATGAGATGAGCCTGGCTTCGAACGTGAGGTAAAATCCAGTAGATTTTTATTTGGTAGATTAATAACATCTTCTAAATATATGTACTTAATAAGTTAAGTTCATACCTTTATAATATGTCATTAATCTACCAAATAAAAATCTGCTGGATTTTACCTCACTTCTGAAGTCAGGCTCATCTCATCCAAACCATGTTCAATTGAAAAATTTTGGTATTTCTTATATGTTGTAAAACATTCATGTGTTATTTAATCTATTTGTTCTTCTCCATTTCACTTTATATGATCATAATTTTCATTTTATCAATGATAAGTAAAGTTATTTGATGTTTTCTCTTCTTTTTACCTCGGTTTCCAAAACTTTTTGTGACTTATATTCTAATAAACATTAGTATCATATTTTAGGGTATAAAAAGACATTATAAAATTTCAGTATAATAAATATTATATAGTCAACCATCATTGTCAATATTAGTTACACTATCAGAATCTTGATCAAAACACATTTTTGACGTAGAGAATCATGTTTGCTTGTGTGTACTGCTATGGGGAGTTTATTCAAACTGAGCAAGGAGCTTCTTACAGTACACAACCAACAACAATGATTAGTACAGCTGATTGTATAACCCTAAGTGACCTTCAAGATAGAATTTGTGGTTCCTTAAATCTAGGACCTGATCAAGAGATTAAGTCTATGAGCTATAGACATTTTCAATTCTCAGCAACATTGTGGCATCTAGTTTGTCCATTGATTGTTGATGCACAGTGGGTCCAAACAATAAATTTATTTTCTCAGCGGTCAAATGGTACTATGATGGAGTTATATGTTGATGTTTCTATTGTATAACAACAAAGTCCAGTTGAACGAAGATGTAGACTTACAAGAGTGGTTGAAGATAGTATGCTCCATGAAATTGAGCATATTCCAAATGATGTAGAAGAGGAAAACCTAGATGAACTCCCAGATATACATGTAAATATGACTTTCGATGAGGATTTTCGTAATGATGGAATAGATGGTGACAACAATGCTAATGAGGAGGGAGCAGCGGAAGTTGGGGAGTAAGTTTCTAGAAATGAATTAGTTATACAACAGCATCGACCCACAATAAATCATCCATCACTCTTTGCATCTTGGTCAGAAGCAATGACACATGTACCTGAATTCAACTGCAATGTTCTCACACCCGCAACTAAGTTTCCTGGAGTTGTACCAGATAGGTTTAGTGAACTGGAAAAAACCTTATATATTGGAAGGAATTTTCCAAGTAAAGATGCATTAAAAAGCATTCTAAAGAGATTTCACATTGAGAGGCGCTGCAGATATATAGTTTAGAAATCGGGTTGTAATATATATCTCATACAGTGTGAGAAGTATGGGGATGATTGTAAATTCTTCTTGAAGGTGATTCCGGACATTGCATTTGGAGGTTGGAGAATCTCTAGGATTGAGACAACTCATACTTGAATTCAGCCAAACTTGACACAAGATCATTTCTCATTAGATGCTGAATTTGTGTCATCCATTGTCGTTGAGATGGTTAGGATATGCCAAGATGTTCCTATATCCCTTGTTCAAGAGAGGATACAACAAACATTTGGTTACAATATTTCCTATAATAAGGCATGGATGGTGAAACAGAAGGTAATTGTAAAGGTCTATGGTGATTGGGATGACTCGTATTTGGTGTTACCGCAATTGCTAGCCATACTGAGGCACAATAACCAAATTGTCTTCCATCTTGATACAAACGAACATGTGTCTCAAGATAACTGACTTGATCCATCTCATGTTCAATTTCATCGATTGTTCTGGGCATTCCTCTCTTGTATCTCTGCATTTCGTTTCAGCAAACAGTTCATTCATATTGATGGAACGTTTCTATATGAAAAATATAAGGGCGTATTGTTGATTGAGGTAACTCAAGATGGAAATTGTTCACCTCTTCTACTTTCCTTTTCCATTGTGAAGAAGGAAAATTATAAATCATGGAGTTGGTTTTTGGCATGTATCGGCAACCATTTCACCTGCATTCAAGGTGTCTGTTTGATATCTGATCAGCATCGGGCAATTAATGAGGCAATCAATGCGGACCCTGATACATGGAGACCCCTAAATGCACATCATTGGTACTGTATTAGACACATTGCTAACAATGTGAGGAAAAAATTTCACAACAAACCTATAAAGAAGGCAATCACGAGGATAGGTATGCAATATCTTTGTTATTTGTTACTATTTCAACGTAAAGATAAAATCAATTTATGTAAAATATGATCAATTTTGTGTAGCATATGAGCCAGATCAATGGCGGTTTGAAGAATGTTTCAAGCAAATCTGCAAGGCTAATCAAGAAGTATATGATTATATGATGCGGATTCCAAAAAAAATATGAACATTGGCATGTGACGGGGGAAGAGGTATGGAAACATGACCATAAACATTGTGGAGTGCATCAATTGTGTCTTCAAGGGGCTTCACAAGTTACCTGTAATTTCCCTAGTTCAAGAGACGTTATATCGTTGCGTGAAGTACTTCATTGATAGACAAAAACTAGCCTCAGACAGAATTCAGCAAGGGCTAAGGTACGGAAGGCACTTTCAACGAGAGTTTGAAAAGAACATTGAAAAAAATTCTAGTTATCATGTCACCTTTTCTTCTGAGAAGACTCTCGATTTGAAGTTTAAGAGCGTTCGAACCCCGTCACAAATAGCATCGGTGAAAAAATGGTGGTATTACTGGAAGTGAGGCAATGCCAATGTGGAAACTTCTAGGCCTTATGGTTTCCATGTGCACACGTCATCGCAGCATGTGCATCTATGAACATATCATGGGAAGCATATGTTGATCCAATGTACCAGATGGGCATCATTGTTAATTGTTATGCTGCACCATGGATGCTTATTGAGAAGTTTTGATATTTTCCAATACCCGAAAGTCAGCCGATAGTGATACCTGACATCAACAGGTTGCGTAAACAAGGGAGACTAAAGTCCAGCAGGATGCGGAATGAGATGGTCTAGCCTCAAGAACAAGGGAAAAGTTTGAGATGCACCATATGTCATCAAGAAGATCATAACTGGAAATAATGCTCTAACATTGATGGATCGAGTTCACACTCTCATCTACAATGATGTGTTGTCTCTTATGTGATCTTATAATATAGTTAATTATATGGTGTTATTATAAGATTCTTCATTTCATAGAATTTTCTGACTTCACCAAATACTTTTAATATCAAATAACAATAATCTTTTCGTATTGACATTAAAAGGAATATGACAAGTGCATTTGAGGTGAAATTAATGCATAATCAATCTGTCCATGGCTAAACCATAAAGCATGCATGTGAGAAAATGATAATGAAACATACTATCATGTGGAAAATCATACATAAATTACAAAGCACATCATTTTCTAATAAAATTTTACATAACGAAGACAAAATATTTATATATATAAATAAATAAAATCATATCTTACACAACACCTTTTTCTAGATAAAAACATATCTTAAAAACACTTTAGTAATATGCTTAGAAAAACATGAAGACATGCTCTTTTCTTTTGGTAAGAAATAACTTCATAAAACAATATGAATAAACATAGCATGTCTTACATTCTACAAGTCATAACATTTTGTTAACCATAACGTTATATTTACATTTTATACTTACGACTCATTTCATTTATTTATATACAGATTGAGAATACCATACTACTCACTGAGCAATATAGGCATGTTTCTCAGGTCATGTTAGACGGTGGTGAGGTTCGACCGATCAGGGTGCATCGAGCACACCGTTTTTGGACTCATTTGTGTATCTCGATCTGACCTTACTCAATGATTGTTAGGCATCGACATTTTGGATGATCATAGGGCTACAGATGGCGGGTCGATATCTATGTCATGGATGGAGGAGCAGATTCCACATTTACCTGATGACGTTGACGACCAAACTATCATGTGTTATGCATGTACAGATATATTATGGCTCATTGGAGGGACCATGTGTGCTTATCACTCGGGAGGTGCATGTGCACATGATGTATCTAACCCTACTAGAGGACTTTCATCGGGTCGAGACGTACGGTTGGGGATCGGCCTACTTGGCATACACATACAGAGCATTATGCACGGTATCTCGCAAAGACCGCACAAATCTCGGGGGATGCGTCATCCTTCTTCGAATGTGGACATGGGAGTGTGTCCCCTCATTCTGCCCTCAGCTTGATGGTTTTCCACTCCCTATAGATATCCTGCATGATGCTCCACATGGACGCTGGTATGATCACTCATCTCTATTGGTTTTTGATTCTAGTAGCAGTTATTGGATTTAATTTCTCATTATTGATCACTTTCGATGTTGTATTTTACAGGTGGAGTCAGAGATACAATTTTGTCACGGTCCTGACTACCCATTTGGGTGCATACCGCCTCAAGTTGGACAGTCTCTTACCCGACCAGGTATGTATATACAATCTATCAATGTCTAAAAAAATTAATAATAGCATCAATTTTGGTTTTTGGTAAGGAACTTTTTTACAAAGGTCGCATGTCATTTCAGATTATATGGATGTCATACTGGGTTATACTGAACCAATTGCCAGCATACTGCACTGCTGGACTTCATGATATTACGGTTATAGTGCCCCTCATTCACTTTCATATTATTGAGTGGCAGCAGCCTGATAGAGTCATGCAACAGTTTTGTTATGCTCAATCGATTCCATTTCCACCAAGACAGACAAAGGAGCTTCATGGCGTGAAGCTGACAGAGAGGCAGGATCAGGACTGGTGCCGAGTACATGTCGATTATCTCGACCTCTAGGGCAAACGTGCAGAGCTTCGTATCCAGGGTGTACCTACGATGTGATTCTATCTTTCAAAGTAGGTTGAGTATGAGTCATGGTATAGACTGAAGCCTATATTATATCTTACCTGACACAGCAGAGAGCTTCATAAGATGGTAAGTCAATAAATTTCTATTAGTTTTTTATTGAACTATTTTCTAAATCATTTTGAATCTCTTTACAGCGTACTCACTCAGAGCATCTTATTCGCGTGAGTGACATAGAGGATGAGAGGGTCCTTAGCTGGGCAGCGGTTCATGCTGCAGTGCTGGAGTTGAGGTCATCTTATCGTGGGATTCACAAGATCATCTTCGAGCGTCCACCCCAGAGAGAGAAGGTTCCTGCCACGGAGGAACATCCTCCAGCAATTGTTGATGTTGAGGAGTCATGATGATGACAACGTAGACCGCGTCGTCGTGCACGTGAGTCCTCATTTGTTCCACAGGCAGAGGTCGGTCCTCTAACAGTCCAGCCTCATCCAATTGTGGATGTGCATCAGGAGGCATGAGATCAGTCTTTCTTGACAGCATATCTGCAGTTCTCTCCAGCTTGGGGTCCAGATCCATTGTAGGCTTGATTCCCCGCTGCGATGATGGCAGGTCCTTCTACTACCCTAGTGGGAGAAGGATCGGGAGCACAGTACGACATGCAGTTGACACCTTCTCCCACTAACACACAGGTGGAGCATGCGACGGTCGACGTTCCAGTGCCCAAGGATCAGCCCTCTCCAGGTCATTAGACTCCACCCCAGCACGGAGTTCGGCGATCTCGATACGGGCGTACCTTTCGCAGACCACCGTGTGGGACGGAATCTCCTCCCCATAAACATTGATTGTACTTCTTCATGTATATGTTTTATGTCTATTGAAATGAAGATGTTGTTATTACTATCGGTCATTTTTACATGTTTAGCTAGTGTTTCAGTTTTCATTAATATTTTAGTCACAATTTATATTTTATAAGATTTCAAAATATGGAAAATCATACATAAATTACAAAGCACGTCATTTTCTAATAAACATTTACATAACAAAGACAAAATGTTTATATATATAAATATATAAAACCATATCTTACAAAACACTTTTTTCTAGGTAAAAATATATCTTAAAAACACTTTAGTAATATACTTTGAAAAGCATGAAGACATGATTTATCTCTTTTATGTTGCTTGTACTACTCTGAGCATTAGTCATCTCATGGATGACTGTTGCTTAGAGTATTTCAAGCAACATAGGTGCATGTCCACAAGAGATGGATGGTGTGTGTCAATTCGACGCACGATGTAACCGCTATGACTCAATGTGTTCGTTATCAGTTTAAAATTGACAGTCAAAAAATGTCATTCACTGAAAACAAATCAAACGTGCTCAGATTTTCTTGATAATTTAGGACATCGATTCATAAGTCCTTTATGACGTGTAGGAATCAGTCTCACGTCAAACCGATACACGATGTAACCGATATAGGTCAAAGTGCGTGTTTCCAGTTTAAAATGGGATTTTAGTAAAAAACAAGTGACACACCCAAAACAGAGAAAACGCATTCGGATTGTTTTGATACTGTATAACAATGATCCATAAGCCATTTGAGAGTTGTAGAAATCAGTCGTACCCCAATCTGAGGCACAGTGTGACCGAGGCACAGTGTGACCGATATAACTCCAAGTGCATTTTTTTATTTCAAAATGGTATCACTTTTAATAAAAAGAACAACAGACCTACTCAAAACCGAACAAACACATTCATAATGTTTTGATATTTTAAAACAACGATCCATAAGTCATTTGAGACGTGTAGGAATCAGTTGTACCTCAATCTGACGCACGGTGTGACCGGTATGACTCCAAGTACGTCTTTTTATTTAAAAATAACACCAATTTTAATAAAAATGACAACTGACCTACTCAAAGTCGAGCAAACGCATTCAGATTGTTTTGATATTTTTGGACAAGCTCCGCAGAGGATGTCTAGCGGGAATAGCACCATAGAGGATGTGTGCTGAGAATAGCGCGGGAAAGGGCTACAGGCGTTGGGAGTGTTGGACGAGCCCCGAAGAGGATGAGCCGGCTGGACGAGCCTGAAAGAGGATGCCTGACGAAAATAGCGCCGGAGAGCATGCGTGTCGGGGATAGCATCGGAAAGGGCTACAAGAGCCGGAGTTAGGTCTGAGGAGTGAAGTTTTTAAGGGTAAAGTAGTCATTTGGATACAATGTTTCATAACAGGTCCCCCGTTGGTATTTTATAATTGCTTGTCCTTAATCGGAATTAAACCTCCCTTTTAATCTCCCGTGTCATTCTCCCTTTTCCCAATCCACTTTTCATGACCACAGGTAAATCATAATATCAACAATACGCACAAAACATAAAAAACTAATGAAAAGAGAGACCACAAACCACAAGAAGACCAACCCACAACAGAGGTCGAACGAATGAAAAGCTCGAGAACATGAAAAACACCTGTAAATTTGCATGAATTCATATGCGACTTTTATCGATGTGCATGGGCTACCAACTTAAAAGAGAGAGAATGTTCGAACAAGGAGAGTAGGAAAAACATGTTTCAACTGATTGCAATGGTGTCCACGGAGATATGAAGAGGGTTCCCACCAACTTCTTCGAATAAAACCAGTAAGTTGGGGGCGGATTGTCTGAGAAAAGCTCGAGGGACATGGTACCTAGGGACAAAATAAAATTGTCACCCATCATCAATGAAACTAGCCGGCCAGGACCCAGCCTGAAAGCTATTTGCTTTGGAGCATAATCATACGTACAGTGTTTGTGAAGGATCTCCGCCAGAGGTACGAAACGAAACCCAATACCGACCAATGCTTTCCCCATTGATCCAGGCTTCACCTTTCCCCATTGTGCCAAGGTTCAAAGCCACCGGGTCATTTCCTGAAGGTGTGTCAAATTCTATCTACAATGGTTAATTCAAAATCGTAATGAGAATCAATGGGAATCATGTAACACGGTTAAAAATATAATGATGATATAAAATGTTAAAAATCTAATGATGATATAAAATATTAAAAATATAATAATAATTAATTTTATACTATATTTTATTATTATAATCAACTTAATTTGAAATAATTCATCATATGTATAACAAATTATTTATTTTAAATAGTTTAAGAGGGTCAAGTGGGAATATGGATAACATACGTTTCATATTAATTAGGTACTTTTTAGTCTAAATGAGATGGTTCAATTTGGTTAGATCATAGAGTTTATGTGATATCACAATTAGTTAAGACATGCCATTATGCAGTCTGTTATATATTGAAGGTTAAACGGGTCAACGGGTCGAGGGTTGACCCTTCATAAATGGATTGGGTAAAGTCAACCAGTTTAATTAAATAGGGCGGGTTATATTTGATCCCAAATGCATTTACAGGACAGCTAACCCGACATAAACCCGACCCATGAATCCAAATTGTCGCCTCTAGTTTGGTTTTTCGGTGTAATTTGTTTTCTCGCTTTCAAGTGGAGTTTGTTATTGTGGACTGTCCATCTCCACCTTTTTGTACTCCGGGTTCCCTCTGCCCTTAAAAAGATCCTTTAATGATATTGGAAACGATCTCAGGTATCCTGAGATACGCCACTTGAAGAAAAAAAAGTCGCATGCTTTATTGTTTATTAGGAAATTAAAACATGAAACATTTTTCAAAACCAGACGTAACACAACTTTCAATAAAAAATCTAAAATAAAAATCATGAGTGTGCATGCATGATAAACAAATTGCACACCTTATACCAAGTTAGTGGTTCTTGAGAGGATAAGTCAGTTTTACTCCACTCAACATTGCTCGAATGTTCCTTGTCATATATTTGTAACTTCTCTCCCAACAGACCAACCTGCAAAAAGATTGAATCTTCTGTTGCAAATAACCCACATAAAGTAATAATGACAAAAAACACTGACCTGATATCCCCATGTATAGTTTGTAAAGTAAAATGTTTGATTGTCACTGCACTGTATTTCAACTTTACTCAACCCTGCAAACTTTCTTTCCATAAAAGCTCCTGAATCCTTTTAAGAAAACGTGGATGGAGAATATCAAATGGCAATCAAATTTAAATAAAGTTATTTGAGTAAAAGAGACGGAAATACCGGTAACCCGACCATCACACTGAGTAAAGAGACGTTGTTTATGCCGTTAATTAATGTGATTGAGTTTTCAAAGGTAAAAAACTTGACATCGTGGCTTCCATGAGCAACTCCTGTGAAGAACACAATTGTGATTTAATAGCCGGCTGTCTGAACCTAATAAATGACAAGAAAGAAGATTACCACTGTACATGTTGTTTACAAAAGCATGAACGACATGAGCTTGCGACTCGACATGAAGCATCGGTTTAAGGCATAATGGGTTGGATTGAAACCTGTGAATCAATCAATACAAATCAAAACCTAGCAAACCTGTATTAATTTTTTATTCCAAATATGTTTTCATAAAAACTGGAAACAAAATTAATAAACTAAAGCTTCATTTAACTGAAAACTGCTTACAACACTTGCACTTTGTTTGACATCGCTTGCTGAAAACTGTGTATAGAACTTATCCCTTATAAGTGCTTCTTTATAAGCATTTCCAGAATGCTTATTGATAAAAGTATTTTTTCTATTTGTCAAACGCAGCCTTATCACTTTTGATACAAGCGTTTCCAAATTGCTTAAGATCCATTTGACAGCACTTACTGAAAACTACTTATAGCACTTATCAATTGCAATGAACAGTTAAAAAATAAGTGGTATTCGTTATGTTTATAAACAAGTCACTTAAATTTCAGAAAAAAACCGCTTAAATAAGTTACCGAAAAACACATTTTCAATAAGAAATCTGAAAACACGACAGCAGCAGCATCTATCAATAGTGATAAGTTCTATTCGAGTAATAATGTATCTAGTCTATGGATGTGTCCAGATTCATTCTATTTAACTAGGCATATCCTATCTACTTGTCCCTCTAGTTTGAATTTCGTATCTCTCGTCCATCTTAATTCTCTCGATCTCTCTATAAATAAAAAGTTTTTGCCGTATCCAAGAGGCACAGCTTATGGCTTTCTAGTATCCTAATTTTAATATGGCATCAAAGCCCAGGAAACCCTAAAAAGCTCTCTCTCTCACTTGTCTGCCCCACCAACCCCCAGGCGACCTAGGCAGACCAGGAGCCCCAGGCCAGGCCATGTGCTCCGGCCCCAGCAAGGGCATGCCCCCAGGCCAGGGCCCTTCTGTTGCTCCAGACCTCTGTTCTAGATATCTGAAGGTCAAATCTGAGGCAGTCAGGTGAGTCGTGATGCTGTAGGTAAATTTTTATGTGAAACCATTTCCAGGTTGCATCTGGAACAGAATTGCGAGAGAATCAGCTGAAACTCTTGAAATAATCGTCCTGATTGATTCCATGCAAGATTCGGTTTGAACAAGGTTTCTTCTCCTGTGAGTAATAACGACTGCTGCCATTGGGGTGGAAGTATAGAATATTCCTCAGACAGCACCAGGCCCTCTGTCACATCGCCCCGCCCAAGTCTCTGCTGCGACCTGCTCTTTTTCCCAGAAGGCAGAAGGCAGAAGGCAACCACTGTTCTGTGAAATTCAGAAATTCAGAGGCCGCTTTTGTTCTCATAGGATCCGCTGTTGCTCAATCTCCTGTACTTTCTCCAGTTGCCTTCTCAAGGGTTTTCTTTCATTGGTTTCCCTGCCAAAGAAGAAATCGGGAGCCATATAATGGCATAATCTAACACAGTTGCTCTCTTGTTGGTGGTTGTTCCCACAGGATTTGTCTGATGAGCACTTTCCTTGCTTGCTGTGACCATCTGTCGTTGCACCACAGTTTTCTCAACCAATTCCTGGCTGTTGAGTAAGTTGACCTCATTCAATTCTGAAGTACCCAATGGATTGCGATGAAGATTGTTGTATCTTGTAGAAATGTAGGAATGCATCCAATACCCAAGATGCCTCTCTATGGAAGGCTTTGGGGTTATTTTATAATGAATAATAGATATTACATGATACGTCAAGTCCGATGTGGGGCTTGACACAACCTAATCTCTAACACTCCCCCTCAAGCTAGGTGTTCCTAGCTTGGATACATAAAACAAAAACAAACCACAACACTCCCCCTCCCCTCAAGCTGGGACATATATATTTATCATGCCCAGCTTGTTACACAAAAATTGGACTCGTGGTCCAGACACTCTTTTTGTGAGAACATCGACAAGCTGATCAGAGGTGTGAACGTGGCCGAAAGCGATCTTCTTCTTTTCAAAGTTTTCTCGAACGAAATGACAATCAACTTCAATATGATTTGTCTGCTCATGAAAGGCTAGATTTGTGTGGCAATTTTGATAGCAGCTTGATTGTCACACCAGATATGTGTTGGTTTCTTGGTCGTATACCCAATCTCGTGAAGAATTTGTTATGCCCAAATAATCTCTGCAGTCACATATGTCATGGCACGATACTCTGACTCTACACTTGAGCGGGAGATAACGGTTTGCTTTTTTGCTTCGCCATGAGATAAAATTTCCTCCAACAAAAACTACAAAACCAGATGTAGATCTCCTAGAAGAGAGACATCCAGCATAATTTGCATCACAAAATGCCTCAATATAGAAGACCTAAACCTGGTTCCTTTTTCACATATCTAACAATGCGAAGAACAGTCTCCCACTATGTTTTTGTTGGAGATTCCATAAATTGACTCACTTTGCTAACTGCACAAGCAATATCGGGTCGAGTCATTGTCAAGTAGTTGAGCTTCCCAACAAGTCGTCTGTATCTGTCGGGTGATGATAACATTTCACTATCAGAGTGCAGTGACCTTTCTCCAGGTTCGAGGGGTGAGTCAACTAAGTCAGCTTGAGTCATTTCAGTCTCTTGCAGAAGATCAAGAACATACTTCCTTTGAGATGGAAAAATTCCTTTGGCACATCCGGAGACCTCAATCCGCAAGAAATATCATAGTGGACCCAAATCCTTCATATGAAAATGTTGATGAAGGATTTGAGTCGATCAATGTCGTCGGCATCTCTTCCAGTGATGACAATGTCGTCCACATAGACAATCAAGAGAATGTTGTCTACTGTAGACTAGTGATAGAAGACAGAGGAATCTTTTATGCTTTGACACATGCCAAAGCTAAGCAGAACTGTGCAAAGGCGCCTGAACCAGGCACGAGGTGACTGCTTAAGGCCATAAAACGATCGACGAAAGCGACAAGCCTTGGAAGACTCCCCCTGAGCAACAAACCCCGATGGTTGCTCCATATAAACTTCTTCATCAAGAAAACCATGAAGAAAAGCATTTTTCACATCCAACTGATGGAGAGGTCAGTGATAAGAAGCGGCAAGAGAGATAAATAAGCGAACTGAAGCCATTTTGACCACTGGAGAGGTGTCAAAGTAATCAACGCCATATGTTTGCGCATAACCCTTGGCAACAAACTGTGGTTTGAGACGATTTAGAGAACCATCGGCGTTGACACGCACAGTATAAATCCACTTGCACCAGACAACCTGTTTATCCGTAGGGAGAGGAACAATATCCCAAGTGTGGTTGGTTTCCAAGGCCTGACGTTTATCCTGCATATAGCATGTAACCAACTGGGATGTGATATGGCCTCGACAACAGTGTGTGGTGTCAAGTAATCAGCCAGTATCTCAATAACTCGGGAGGTAGATACAAATGATCCCTGATAAGACTGACAGGAGTGTGAGCATTTGCGGAGTGCAATAGGCAACTCTAGTAATGGAGCATCAAGAGCAGGTGAGTCATCAGGTGTGGTAGCAACAGTAGGTGGCAGGGTGGCATATGCGCAAGGTCGGCGAGTATATATCTGACCAAATCGTGATCCAACAATATCACTAGGAAGAGATAGGGGTGGTGGTGTATTGAGAGAATATGGAAAAATAATTTCGAAATCAGGAAAAATAGATGGTGATGGGAACTCGAGAATAGAAAGAACTGACGATTCAACAAAGGAAACATCAACTAAGACAACATAGCGACACAAATTTGGAGAGAAGCATTGATATCCGCGCTGAGTGCGGGAATAGCCAAGAAAGATGCATTTTAGAGCACGTGCATCAAACTTGGTAACCGAGGGGCGAATATATTGAACATAACACACACACCAAAAAATGCAGAGAGGTAGGGAACGGGGGGTTGTTGGAAATAAGAAATGGAAGGGTGTCACCCCCTGAAGAACAGACGAGGAAAGTCTGTTGATAAGATAGGTGGCTGTGAGTATGGCATCGCCCCAAAAAGTGGTTGGAACTTTTTTCTGAAATAAGTGTCCGAGCAACTTCTAACAGAACACGGTTTTTTCGTTCAGCAACACCATTTTGTTGAGGTGTCTCAGAACAAGATGTCTGATGGATAATGCCATGGTCATTGAGAAAAGATTGAAAGGGTCCAGATATATATTCAGGACCATTGTCAGAATGAAAGCAGTGAAGTTTAGCAGAAAACTGGGTGGTGATTTCTTGATAATACGAGCAGAATACGGTAAAAATTTCAAAACGATTTTTCAACAAATAAACCCAAGTCATCCGTGAAAAATCGTCGATGAAAGTAACAAAATACCGATAACCCAGTTTAGATGGACTAAGACTGGGCCCCCAAATATCAGAGTGCACCAAATGAAAAGGAGTGGATGCATGGGGAACTGCTCGAGGAACATAGGTGGCCCGATGATGTTTTGCGTAGTGAAATGACTCGCATTCAAAAGGAAGAAGAGGTCTCAATCCTGGAAAAAGTTTTTGAAGAATGGGGTAGGTGGATGACCAAAACGATAGTGAAGCTGGAGGGCATGATCAGAGGTGGCAAGACAAGCGAAAGTGGGGGTCGAGTCAAAGCACATATACGCCACCCTGAAATCATCCAGTACCAAGCACCCGAGTCGTCGAATGCTCCTAAAATATAACCGAAGCAGGTGAAAAGATGGTTTAACACTTTAAGTCAGCTATCAATTTACTAATTGATAGTAAATTAAAGGGACAATAGGGAACAAAGGCAACAGCGGATGGTGTCAAGTCAGGTGTAATTGTACAACTTCCATAACCTGCAATCTGAACTGTCTGACCATCGGCCACGGTAATATTACCTCCAAACGAGGTCGCTCAATAGGATCAAAGAATATCTGCATCTCCAGTGATGTGCTCGGAGGCACCAGAGTAAACAACCCAAAAGGTGCAGTGTTGGGAAAGACATGTTGTTGGAGTATTGTTATGGGCAATAGTGGCGCTTGATGATGTCATAGAGTGCTGAAAATGCATGGGGACAAGGTGCTGAAGGTGCACAGAGTATAGGTGCTAAAATTGCACGGCTAGACCATTCAGGTATTAATTAGGTTATTGAGAAAAGATCAACATGGATGGCGTCGGGGTGTGGTTGCACAATGTTGGGGGGGTCGTCGCACGTAAGGGGTCCATTGCAGCGACGCAGGGATGCAGGGGCATAGGTGTCGCACAGGGGCGCAGAGAGCGTTGGGGGCGGAGGATCGTTGTGCGCACACAGGGGTCGTAGGTGGCCGTCGCGCCGCAAAGGGGGTGCGCAGGGGGGCGTCGTGCGCACGGGGGAACCACAGGGGGTCGTCGTGCCGGATAGGGGGTCGTCGCGCCGGACAGGGTGGGCCGCCAGGGGGGGCGTCGCACAGGAGTGGCGCAGCAGGGGGGGTCCGCCCAAAAGATAGTGGGTTAGGGTTGGAGAACCCGCTCTAATACCATGTAGAAATTTAAGAATATATCAAATACCCAAGATGTCTCTTTATGGGAGGCTTGGGGTTATTTTATAATGAATAATAGAGATTACATGATGCGTCAAGTCCAATGTGGGACTTGACACAGCCTAATCTCTAACATATCTGTTGTCAATAAGAAGTGAAGTAAATATGTGTAGAAGTAAAGATGGAGAAGAGGATCCCAATGAGTAAAGAAGATTGAAGAACCCATTGGAGAAGAGCTTGAGATATGTGATGATTGTTCAATTAAACATAATAAGAACCAATGACAAGTGCTAGTAGTTGAAGAAATCACTGTCTACTGTATGATCTTGAAGAGATTGAGAAGCTAGCTATTGAAAAGCTTGAAGAGCTGCTGAGTGAATGAATGGGGCTAGCTGGAATTAAACTGGTGTGAATTGATGAAGTTTGAAGATGAGAGTTATTGAGGGGAGTAAAGAAAATTCATTGAAGCAGCTTTGAAGAGGTTTGAAATTCATACATGCTTCAAGTGCCTTTGAAATTGTGCTAAAAAGCTTGGGAAATATTCTGATCGTCTTTCTGAGATTATTTGGAGTCATTTGAAGTTGTTTGGAATGAATCTGAGCCGCTGGAGATGATATGAAGAGGTTCTGAAAAGATTTGAGAAGGTAGGAGTTCCTGCGTTTGAGTAATTCTGGATTTCCATAGGCTGCGTACGATAAAATCCAGTTTTCTAAAGCTGCGTCAGAATATACAGCTTCTACATATGATTAAATCTGCGAAGACAAGAGCAACCTAAGATGAAATGGCGTGGCAGCTTGGCTGCGTAGGATTAATCATGCACTGCGTAAGAATAAATGATGCAGCAGCTGAGTTGTGTAGAATTACCTCAACTTGTAATTCCGCTTTGATCCAATTGATTAGATCTCGCCGTACCGTCATTGCGTTATAGGATGCAAGTGTAGAATCCATCTAGCAGTGATTCATATGCGCACCACAATCTCTGAACGTCGTCGTAGAATCGTCGGGTGCTAGCACGGCTGATCCTGATGTTCGTGGTTGATCGCAGCAAAATTTTCTCGGAGGAAGAACTCTTGGTGTTCTCTTGAAGGCTTGAAAGAGGGGGAAGAGAAAGTGCACTTTAGATCTCTAGATCTCTCTCTAGGGCTTGGGAGAGACTTTCTCTATCTGTTGTGCACAACAAGAGTGAATATTAAAGATGATATAATTAGATATTTATTATGACGAGTTTAGAGTTGGCAAATTGCACACAAGCCCTTTCCTTACCTTTTAATTGTCAGTCGACCTCAAGTCCAATGATAATATTAATATTACTATTAATCGATTGACATGTGCAAAACTTTAAGAATATAAAAAAATATTATTTATATCATTTCCAATTGAACAATTAAGCTCGGTCTGCTTTCACTCGTCCACATTTATCGATCATTGAATAATGGGTATTTATTTAATAAATAAATATCATCCCGTTATTCATCGATAAATATAATAAATATTATATTTGTCAAACCTTACAAATAAATATTTATTATTATTACATAACACACTAATTCTTTCAAATAACTTCTGATTAAATTACGGCAGTCAACCAAACCCGAATAAATATTATTTATTCTAACTTGTTAAATTCAATACTTAAATTTAACCGAGATTGTGGATACACTTAGTATGTAACTCTCTAGACTTTTTTCTCAGTGGCATTAGGCATAACCACCTAAAATTTAAGCTTAGCGTTTAGTAACACACCAAGGCTCTCATAGAGATAGAATTTAATATCGCAACGACATTCAACGTCCTACGAACGTTTATCATGTAATATTATCTTTTCATCAAGATATCTCAAATCAAGCAGGTTGCATGCAGGTTGCATGCTGGTGTCATCAACCTACATGCTCGATGTCTCTTTCCTTGACTCTCTGAAAATGAATTCATCCACTGAACACCAGTCATGGATTTATGTAGTCAGTTCTACTCTCACCAAAGGGTCTAAGATATCAACTTTCGTCAGGGGACATAAGGGATAAATCCTTTTTCGCATTATTCAATAATGCAATATCACTCATGACGCACTCAACGTATCCTACCTCGCCACGCACATATGTCGTCATGGCTTTCGTCAATACATAAAAAGTACACGAGTCATGATATCCATTAATGACAATCTTTAAGTCTAAGAATCAATACACACGTCCGCATATAGAAAAATTCAATGAGACGTGGAAATGTGAATTTCCTATTGACGGGTATATTTTCATAACCTCCTATCTTGGAGATTACCAAGGACAACACCATGGAGAAGGTGTCTCAATGTCTTATGAGCCTCCTACCCCTGATAGCCTGTATTGTTCGTGTCCCGTCAGACAATATCATTCGGTCATAGAACATATATTCAAGATCATTGTCGTGTCACCTCTAAGTTCTCATCATAACGGAGAACTGTTATGACCTTTCAGTGCAACACATATTCTTAGGACATTATCACATACAAAAATCATGCAGAGGAACAATCATGATGCAATAAGAAACTTCATTAATAATGAAAAACATGTAAGCAAGTATTGAGGTCAGTTTTAGGGCACCAACAGGCTCACATTCGATTTTAATGAAACCAAATTCTTTTATGGCTTCATCAAACCGAATATTCCATGACCGGGATGCTTGTTTTAATCCATAAATGGATCTCTGCAACTTGCATGCTTTTTTGGCATTTCCGGGTTGTGTCATATACACATCATCTTAAAAGTTCTCGTTAAGGAAAACAGTTTCAACATCCATTTGTAAAATCTTAGTCATGGTAGGTTGCTATGGCAAGCAAAATTTGGATAGATTTAAACACAGCAACTGGAGAAAAGGTTTTGTCATAGTCAATGTCATAACGTTGTCTAAACTCTTTAGCCACCGGTCGTGCTTTATAGGTATTTACTTTACTTTCCATGTCCAGTTTTCTCTTGAACACTCATTTACACCCAACAAGTTCTACATCAACTGGCGGATCAATCAGAACTCAAACTTGGTTTTGATGGAATTCATCTCAGAATTCATGGCTTTTTGCCATCTTGCAGCTTCTGAGCTCTTTAATACCTCCTTGTGAGAGAGAGGATCATTATTGTCAAGCAATAATGAGTCACCATCATCGATGGCTAGAAAACCATCTCTCTCTAGTTCTCTTACCTCACTAGCGCTCCCATGCAGTACTTGTGTTTTAGGAACAACCTCTTCCATAGGAACCTGTGGAATCTGTTCTTGTACCAACTCTTATGAATCTCACAGGACACATCAATTTACGTGGTTCAAAAAAATCCTTACTTCCACTGAGAGGCGGAATCATTTCACTAATTCAAGAGCAAGATTACAAGGAGATAATATGAGTTTCACATAAATAATCCCTAACTCGAATGAGTTAATAAAGAAGACGATGCATTGTTCCACCAACCGCACAGTAAGTTCATTGTGCTACAGTGTCGCAACCACCCAAGTATGCACTGCTATAATATTGTAGCCAACCAAGTTCAAGTTGTTACAGTGTCGGTGGCAAGAAGTCCACGGGGCTACAGTACCGCTATCTCTAAAGTCCAAGATGCAACAGTGCCCTGTCGATGTTGTCGATCAATACCGTTACAGTGAGTCGGGATTGCTACAGTTCCCGAAATTTGGGTTGGAGGACTTCGACCCCCGAAGCAGGGGCGCGATGCCCCCTGCAACCCCCAGCAACCTCACCGCGAAGTTGCGATCCGATGCACAGTCTGTAGATTTCGAGCACAGTGAAAGCGTCATTTAAAGGTAAGACCAACTCGGCTTTTAGTCTTAAATCACGTGTAATCTTTGTTTTACATGATCATAAGATCATGTCCAACAAAAACAATAGATTAATAGACTATATTAATACTTCGGAACCATAGGGAGAGGATCTTCACATGTAATTCATAATTAATTTACAAGCAGATATAGAATTACCTCAACTTGTAATTCTCTCTTCGTTGATGATCTGATGGAATAGATTTTGTTGCACCGTCGTTGCACCGCAGGATTCAAGTGCAGAATCTCTCTAGCGGTGATCCACACGTGCACCGCAATCTATGATCAACGCCGTCGAATCGTCGGGTGTGAGCACAGCCAATCCTGATCGCTTGTGTTGTTCGTGGTTGACCGCAGCAATTTTCTTCTCAAAGAGGGAGAACTCTTAGTGTTCTCTCGAAGACGTGACAGATGAGGAAGAGAGAGCTATTTATAGAACTATAGATATTTCTCTAGAAATATCTCTCTAGATATGTCTCTAGATATCTCTCTCTAGATATGTCTCTAGATATCTCTCTCTAGATATGTCTCTAGATATACCTCTCTAGATATGTCTTTAGATATCTCTCTTATCCGTTATGCACACACAAAAAGTAAAGTGATATATTTAGATATAATTAGATATTTATTATGTCAGGTTTAGAGTTGTCAAATTGCACACAAGCCCTTAACCATTTCTAATATTTTTAATTGACCACATGCCCATTAATAATAATAATATTATTATTAATCGCTTGACATGTGCCACATTAAGAATATAAATAAACATCAATTATTTCTAATTGGACAATTAAACCCGGTCTTCTTTCCCTCAACATTTATCTTCTTACCAAACTGATTCTCAACTTCATTCTGAAACTCTTTGAACTTCTAAAAGTATTTAGACTTGTACCTCATCAAGTAGATATAACCATACTTACTCAAGTCGTCAGTAAAAGTAATAAAGTATGAGAATCCACCTCTAGGTTCTACTTGAAAAGGTCCCCACACATCAGCGTGTACCAATTCTAGAAGCTTTATGACCCTTTCACCTTGACCACCGAATGGTGATTTGGTCATCTTGCCTTTTAAACAGGCATGACATCTTTCAAATGGTTTAACTCAAAAGAGTCGAAGTAACCATCTTAATAGAGCTTTGTCAAACGCTTCTCATTTACGTTACTTTCTACGAACGCACCTGAAGTTTCTCCTTGCTTCTTTGGCTCGGTGCAATTCTTCTACCAGTAGTTTTGTTTGTCGCATGCAAAACATACCGCATCTTATTCATTTCCTTGCCTCTAGATCTTCTTTTTCTTGGAAGCATGGTGCTCTAAAGCCTTAGACTTGGAATGAGCATTTGGTCATTTTGCCTTGTTTTTCCTCTTCTTATTCACTATAAGGACAGCGGGTTTGTTACGCCCCATATCTTTATCAACTTAGCGAATAAGAGTAAGAAGTTCCGGAAGTGTCTTCTCACCGTTGCTCGTATTATAATTCACAATAAAACTAGAGAAGTCAAGCATTATGGAAACGTAAATGAGAGGATATGAATATTTGTGGAAAATTAGCTAAGAAAATTTGTTGGAAAAGGAATATTCCAAGATCATGGGAAGAAAACTTAAATGGTTCATTTGAAAATTAAAAGCTCAAGGATTGTGGGGGATAGACCCACATGATCGGTTGAGAATTGGTTAAGAGGATCTTCGCACGATAATTCTGATATTTCGAGTATGATTATTTGAATATCATTATTGAAGATCGGAAGCTAGAGGAATAAGTGGAAGATTACTTGACCAGCTTAAATTAGAATAAATTCAAGGGAATTTCCATTTTTCAAATATGAAAAATATTCATGTGATATGATTCTAAAAATATAAAGGAAGGAGGAAGAAGAGAGAGAGAGAGTGAGAGAAGCCAACGATATTTTGAAAAACAGATCTTGTGCATCAAGGAGAAGAAAAAGCGGGGGTGAAGACTTGCCCCACGATACCCTTATATATCGTAGAAGCCAAAAGAGAAGAAGAGAGTTGAGGAAGGCCACCATTACTATTACTTGTTCATAATATGTGTGTAGTGATTCTTGAAGAAGAAGAAGAAGGTTGAGGTAAGAATCAATGTGTTGCTACTATTTTGATTATATTTTAGTCATTGAAGATTTTATGTGGAGGAAGAAGACAGCGTGAAGGTTCTTGTCATCTATATGCATTGATCATTCTGAATGAGTGAACCAGACCTACATGCATGGTAATGCAGCTGATTATAAATTGGCGGTGGAAGACCTGTGGTTGAGAAAGAAGATCTACAGTTGTTGTTGAAGCGGTGTAGAGAACTAAAGAAGATCTTGTCCATAAATGTAGCTGAGAAAACCATTGTGAACTGGCAGGAGTTGGTATAAAAACCAGTCGGGAGACTATATAGTTGTCGGGAGATATCCTCGAGATTAAGGATGATACCTTCCTCACCAGTATTCACTTTATATTAGTGTATATCTATGTCTCAAACTCGACCCGAACACAGCAAGGACATAATCACACATGAGGCACGAGGAAAATCTGTCAAACCACACACGAGGAAACTGTTTAGTCCATAAAGAGACCGATGAAGCCAACAGACATGAGAACCAGACCCTGAGGCAATGAAGCAAGGAGGTTGTTGCAGCTAGACTTCCTCATCAAGAAAACCATGTAGGAATACATTTTTGACATCAAGTTGATGAAGAGACCAATGATGAGCAGCTGCAAGAATGATGGATAATCGAACGGAGACCATTTTAGCAACCAGAGAGATGTCAAAATAATAAAAACATTATACGTCTGAGCAAAGCCTTTAGCCACAAGACGTGCTTTAAGGCAGTGAAGAGTACCGTCAACATTTAGACGGACTGTATAAATCAATTTGCTGCCAACAACCTATTTATCTGCCGGAAGAGAGACCAGATTCCAAGTATAATTGTCATCCAATGCCTGTAATTCATTCTGCATTGCTTGAAGCCAATCAGGGTGAGATTTAGCCTCGACAACTGTACGAGGAACAGATATCATCTCTAGAGCAGAGAAGCCTTTGTAGAATGTTGTGTATATAGGATTATTCTGGCAAGAGCAAATACCTTTCCACAATGCAATAGGTAAGTCATTTGTGCTCGAAGCAGGAGCGTCTGACAAAGTCGGGGAGATGGCGTCCTCGGTCTGGGCAGGGGGCATGTTTGATGGACAACGAAAGTAAACAGAGTCAAAGTGATGATCATCAGAGCGGGACAACGAAGGCAATGGTGGGTGGATGGTGAAAGGGAGACAGTCGTTGATAGTGGTATCGGGGTGGGGAGAGGGTGGAGAGGATGAGAGTGGGGAGTTCTCAATAAAGAAGACATCAACAAAGATGATATAACGTCTTAAATCTAGAGAGAAACAGCAGTACCCACACTGGGTGCGAGAGGAACCCAAAAAGATGCAACGGAAGGCTTTTGAGAAAAAATTGGATAAATGGGGACGAGTGTCACGAACATAACAGAGACACTCAAACACACAAAGTGGAAGAAGGTGAGGAGGGAGAGGGGAACAGAGCCAAAAACAGACTCTCCCCCTAAAGGATGGAAGAAGGGAGGTGATTTATAAGATAGGTGGCAGTAATAATAACATCCCCCAAAAATGAAGAGGCGCATGCTGTGAAATAAGAGGGCATGAGCAGTCTCCAAAATATGACAATGTTTACGCTCGGCCATGCCATTCTACGGAAATGTATCGGGACAGAATGTTTGATGAAGGACGTCATGATCCTTAAGAAATTGTTGAAGTCAAGAAGATAAATATTCTCGTTCATTGTCCGAGCAGAGACATATCGTGGAAAATTGAGTATGAATTTCATGGTAAAAAATCCTGAAAATATCAAACACCTCAAAACGATCATGAATGAGATAAAGTCATGTCATGCGAGAGAAATCATCAATAAAGGGTACATGATAACAGTACCCTAACTAACTTGGGACCGCGTAGGGACCTAGTACATCGGAATGGACTAAGTCAAAAGGTTTAGATTCACGCACCACCGAACGAGGAACAGAAGATGTGCGATGATGTTTTGCGAATTTACAAGACTCACAATGAAAAGAAAGGTGGGGACTGAAATGGGGGAAAAGCTGGTGTAAAACTGAAGTCGATGGATGATCGTGGCGAAAATGTAGATCTGGAACACAGTAAGAATAGACGAGCAAGCAAGGGATGTCGGGGTATCGAAAATGTACACCTCATCGCGAAGATGACCTCTACCAAACTCTTGATCCGTCGGCCGCTCCTGAAAAACATCAGATGATGTAAAAACAGCAACACGAAAGTCTTTTGTGAGCTTACTGATGGAAAGGAGATTAATAGGACTTCGAGGGACGTGATCCCCTGAAGTCAAGCGAGTACAAGGATTCGAGGAGCAAATGTCAAATCCTACAATAAGGATAGTGGATCCGTCAGCAGCAGTAATTGCATTAGCGCCAGTATACGGACGATAAGTAGTTAACATACCTGCATCACCAGTGAGATGATCGGAAGCAACAGAATCAAACATCCAAGCAGTTGGGCGAAGAAAAACACAAGTGGTGGGGTCACCGATCTCAACAACAAATGCTGAAGAAGAGGCAAGTAGTGAAACAGCTCGATGAGAGTGTATAAACCCGATCTCATCCATTGATGGTTCCAAGTTGTGATGGATATCAGATGGTGGAGGGGAGAAGTCGACCAAAGTTGCCTGAACCTACCCGAAAAAAGACCACTGCCACGGCCCAATAGTGCAGTGTGATATGGAGTGTCAATAGGTGGGGAAAACACCTGATAATATTTTCCAAGGCGATGATAGACCAGTGGAATCTCAAGAGATGAGGGGCTGGCCAACATTTTGATGGCAGTCATTGCATACTCCGGATCAAGGCCATGAACAAGACTAAAGAAACATAACTGATCTCAATGGATCAAAGCAACCTCTAGTGTTTGAGTAAGGGGCCAAAGCTCAAGTAACTTATCGTGCAGAAATTATCATTCGGTGAAATATGCCGAAAAAGGGCAGTGGTGTTGACGGATGGTGGAAAGGCGTTGAAGAACATCTAACACCCAAGCTAAATTATCAGTTTCGAAATACATGAGGGTCAAGGAGTCTCAGAGTTCTTTGACAGTGCTCATTGTCTGAGTCACGTCTTTGACGGAGCGTTCCATAGAATTGACAAGCAAGGCAAAAAATTTACTGTCAGAAAACTTCCAAACCTCATACTTCGAATCTGATAAAGGTGGGGACGGAGCAACAAGGTGCGAGTCTAGATCCATACCGATGAGAGACATAAGGATTGTTTTACACCAGACATAGAAGTTAGTTGTACCAAGAAGCTCATCCACAAGGCGCGTGGAGACAGCGATCAACTGTGGAAGGACTGAAGAAGTCGGTGAGGAATCTGCTATGACATGAGGTATAGTGGGAAAAGGCTACAAAATACGACCAAGCCGACGGGAAGGGTTGAGCAAGGAATGCAGCAGGAATAACCGGAAATCGGGAAATCAGGCCTCGGCAGGAAAAGCAGAGCAGCAGGTAACTGGGTGGGATCACCGTGAAATCATGCAGGAAGAGCACAGAGGAATAAGAAGGTGAGCAGCGGCAGGAGGAGGAACCTGTGAGTGTGTTCTGAGGACGTCATGATGTTGGAGAGAGGCGCCAGGAGCAATGGCGCCTGGAGGTCGTGACTTAGAGCCCTAGATGCGTCCAGCAGAAGACGAATGTGGAGGGGCGCCTGGAGGAGCCCTGCAAAAGAGACGTCGAGAGTGGCAAGGGGTACGCGAGATGCTGGAGCGAGGGGCCTTGGCGTGGACGCAGAAAAGTGCACACCAGCGGGCGCGTCAGGAGAGTTGCCCAATTTATTGCACTTGGAGGGGGGGTCACATCTGTTGTAGCACTGCCAAGGAGGTCACCGCCAGGATCAAACGTAAGAGAAGGATGACGCCATCAGGAAGTGCGACATGTTGGGCACAGGCGCACTCGCCAGGGGAGCCACAGTGGTGGCGGGGCACAACGAGGTCACGCTCAGGGTGGGAAGCGGCTAGGGTTGGAGCGCGAAGGGGAGCGGAGGGGCTTAGAGGAAGACGGTAGGGCACAGCAAGGCCCAGCTTGGACGAAGGGAGGCGGCGGTAAGAGGCGGGCAGCGGCGGGGCGCAGCGGGGGGGGGGGGGGATTGGGGCGGAGGGTTTACGCTGATACCATGTAGAACGGTACTCTCTCTACCTCAAAACCTCAAAGAGAGGTGAAGACCTTTAATTATAAATAAAGGAAAATAAATACATGTAAAAGGAAAACAATGTGGGACTCTAAAATGCACTGAAACGGGCCCAACCTGAACTATATTGACAGTGTTTTTCTGCCACTTAGGTGGTTTTCTTCTGGAATTTAAGTTTTAAGTGTTTTTTCAAAAGCGGAACAAGCATCATTTATTCTTTCAAGCTGATTATCATAAATGATAACAGACAGTTTTCCATAAACGCTGTCAAACGGAGCATAAATCTATCCATGGCTTTGTCCAAATTGTCTAAATAGAATGATTCTTCGAGAGGCAAACATACCTAAAAGTGTACCACAAATAATCAGATTCGTCTTTGGTTGTGCTCATATGCTCCAATAATTTATCAGAATGCAGTGAGACATCCAAGAAATTTGGGATGTTATCTCTGAACATTTCCCATTTCTCCACTGAATTGAATGTTTGAAATGATCTTGAAGTTCTCTCATTATACCCTGTACTTGTCTATTCATATGACAAAACAAGATTAAGAACTCTCTGCCAATAATTGTGTATTATTATGAAATAAGTAATGGTGAATCTGACCTTCGCCGTGTTGAAAATGACAGTCATACAATCTTGGAGAATACTAATAGACTCTGGAAGCAAAATGAATGTTGAATTTCGAAATTTGACAGCCACGTTATTTTTTCCATCATTATTTACAAGAAACGCAACGCACCCTTCTTTTTCTCCTTGAAAAACATATGCCTGGATTGAATCGAGAAAAACTCTATTAAGATATCTAGTATGTGACACCTTAAGTAAATTAAAATTGCATTAAATAGGAATACGAATTGTAAATAAAAAAATACCTGCTGAAGTTCTCCAAGAGAAAAATTCATGTGCACTCCTAGCAATAAAGGTGCAGCACAGATTCTTATTGCTGCATGCAAATCTTTTAGATGGCTCCATTTGGGTTCTCTTATTAATCCTATAATTAAAATTGACAGCTTTATAAAATTAATCCAAAAAAGTGCCATGACACCATTCACAAACATTGATCACCTACCATATTCATCTAGTGGAGCTTGATCATAATAACTTGTAATCACATATGCAGAACTTTTTCTTCCAAAATTAGTTCCACCATGGTACTGCATCTTGATGTCAAGCATATTAAGAGCGAGATCAAAAAAGGCTCAAGAAGTTGGCGTAAAAAACAGCCACCAGAACGCAGATGCTTTGTGTTATAAACGACAGAAGAACCTTACCATGTAATAATTAATATAACTTCCATTTTTTGCAATAAATTGAGCAACGTGAAATGCTATGTCTTCGGCAGATCTTAGGTATGGGTCTCCACCATATACTTGATAGCTTCAAAATAAAATATTAAAAAGTAAAAGAGAGTCATGAGTTGGATCTATAATTAAAATAATAATATGCTTTAAAATAAATCGACGGATATTTGAAAACAAGCACTCACACTTTATTTTTCATAAAGAAAAAAATAGACACCTGTGTTATGATGATGGCAATACAATGAAGGGGTGCATTAATGATAGCATTAAAAGTTCATGCACATAACAGCATTACAAAAGTTCTGTGCAGCATTCATTAGAAATAAAGTTTAATGAACACTGGACTCACACAAAAGATACAAATAATGAATACCAATTAATGGTGCTTTTTGTGCATTCCATGTGAATGCTTAGTGGTATCAACTTTAGCTTATTTAATGAAGAATCAATTTGGTTAACAAATGATCCATCCATAATTTATGCACTGTTTAACTTTTCTCTGGAATGTGAACTGTAATTTTTAGCCATCATCAGAATAACATGACAACCGGGTTATTCTACTTCAATGAAAGAAACAACCATTAAATGAATCTTTCTAAAGCATGACCACAAATTCTTAAGCACCCAATGGAATTTGAAATCACTACTGAAACATACAAAGATGTCCAGTTTTCTGTCCATAATGATGGCTTATTTGGTGAGTTAGGCCCATCAAAAGTTTGTCCGCATCTCATTCCATTGCACGTGTTTATCTGCAAATTCAAGAAATGATGAAAAAAACTTCAAGTTGAAAGAATCGCATGCCTGCATTTGGTACAAGAAAAATCTTTCTGATGAAAATGTGAAATGCGTGAAAGAAGACAGGAAAGGGATTGGTGAGTTGATAGTTTGTTTTGTGTGCATGGAAAATGTACAATAGAATATGTTAAATAATATACATGTGTAATAACAAAAAAATATGATATATTTTTTCTTCATTGTTTAAGGAGAGTTATTATCAATAATATATAAAATCAAGAAAAATTATGTAGAAAGTGAGAATCGTTGGGTGCAACACAAGAATTGGAAACTATAACAGGATTCGTGCTGATTTAACCAAAAAAAGGATATTGCCTTATACGCCTCTGATACTATGAAAGTGATCTGGGAAAAATGACTAACCACCGGATCAGGAGCATCACTTTGCTTGCACATTATCCACGGCACACCCGTGTCGAGTCCAACAGCCATTTTGGCAGCCCATTGAACATAGGGAGGTCCTTTTTCATGAAAAGCTGCTTCTATATTTTGATATTCATTCTCAATCTGCATTAACATATGAACTGAATTCTCACTACATATCAAAACAAATGAAAGAGAAAACTTGATTACAGTTAACTTTACCTGTGACAGTATGATGGGTCCTCCTTGTGAAGCAAATAAAGCCTCTGACTTCATCAGGTTAACTATTTTTGTGGTAAATCTTTTCATATAAAACTAAACATAAAAGAAAGAAAAAAATGAAAGATAGGTTAGAGGGGAGGGGGGGGGGGGGATGGGGGGAGGAATACCTTAAAGGGTTCATTATCAGATCTATAAACAATGCCAGGCACATCATGTAACCAAAATGGAAAACCCCTGAAGCAATCATAAAGAACACTTGGTTTCAATCTTAAAGCAAGCACAAGTAGAAAGTAAATGAATTGTAGAACAGTTTCATTATAATCCATGGCTAGACAATCCAAAGATACGCATTTTGAGCAAGTTAAAAAATATAAATTGTTGAAGATAGAGACCCACCCGTAACTCCATTCACTCTCAATATAAGGTCCGATCCTAAGGCAAACATAGAGCCCATGCGCATGTATTTCCTTGATGAACTTAACTAAATCATGGTTTCCACTGAAGTCATGCTGCATAAAACCAAAATAGATAAATCAGAGGGAAAGGGAGACAGAAACAAAGAAACAAGGAGCCGGGCAAAGAGAGAGAGAAGAATGCTGACCTGATCAGGCAGAGGTTCATGAAGGTCCCAAAACACATAGGTTTGAATCACATCTAGTCCCCCTTCCTTTGCCTTGGAGATTAGAGATGGCCACATCTATACAACATTTTTTTATCATAGCCCTTTCCAGCAAAAAAAAATGGCAAAATTGACAGAAGCACCATGAAACTGAGGGCAAAAAGGAAACGCCAGCGGTGGCCTGTCATTGATCTAGTCACAAGTGGTAGAACCATCTAACTCCCTATTAACTATGGTAATTGATTTGCATTTTCTAGGATCATCTTTGCATCCATTGTAAACACCATATATTTTTGCTTGAACATCTCTAAATGGTAGGCGACTAACAATGTTACCATTGTTTTTGAAAAAGAATATGCTCTCTGAAAACTCATATAATGAGAAGAAGTTTCGATCTACTAGAAATGTTGTTCAAAGCATGGATTGTTGAAAGCTGCAGAAAACCCTACTCGGTTTATAAATGTTGCAGCAGCCACCGTTTCAGTTATTTTCAACGCCATTGTCACTAACCTTAGTTTCTGAAATGACGGAACACGCCAGTGTTTTTAGCAGGAAAGATATCATCGAAAGAGAAATGGAATAACCGAACAAAATCAATCAATGCAAGCTTCGCTGTGAAAGAATGTCCCATGTTGGAGTCAGGGGAAAATGAGGACAAGCAGATGAAAGTTAATTAAGAAACATCAGTAGTTACCTCTGGAGTACTGCGAGGATAATGAATAGAACCAGAAAAGAGAATTGTCCTCTGTCCATCAACGATGAGAGACCTTCCATCGTACGTGACCTCGAATCCACTCACAACACCACCATTAACGATTGCAATGAGCAAATACACAAACTGAAGCATTTCTGCAAGTGCAGTGACAGTCGCCCTCCCTCCAGGGGCTTCAAATCTCCACACGGAAGCCCACGCGCACGCCCAGCATTTATACACGCAATGCCCGAGCTCCACTCCGTGAAGCCTACTCCGCCCCTCAATGCTTCGAGCTTCGGTGGCTGTAGTGTGAACACAACCCGCTAGGCGCAATGCGTGAAGGGGAGGAGGACTGGTCCCAGTATATGGAGACGATAATAGGGAAATAGGGCCCAGCATCGATGATTGTGCGCCCGTGACAAAACTAGGCGCCGTGACTTTCGTTGTGTTTTGGGAGCAAAATTCGCGGCTGGTTATGGAGGATAGCGGTGCGGTGGGTGAGTCTGGGTTAGTGAAACCATCGCCGTGGCGTGTCGTAACAGTTCAGCCATGCTTCTGCGATGCACCGCAAAAAAACAAAAAACAAAAAACAAAAACGAAGGCAAAAGCAAAAGCCTCGCGAGCCTGGTGGGCGATTTCCATGCTAGTCGCTGTGACTTTGGCTTTGAAATTGAGGGGACCGCCGGTAGCGTGAACTGGTAGGCAGCAGCTTGAATGTGCAGCCAATTGCTTTTTTGATTCATGACAAATCCTATTCTTGCGAAACCTTCGATTCAATCAACACCAACCTCGCTCCCTGAAATCGACCAACGCGGCTCCAAGAAGATGACGATGTCTTTGTGATCCAGCACAGCCATTATCCTCCACTAGGTGCGGTATAATACTGCCAATTGTAGAGTAATTGAAGCGGGCTTTGTAGTTTTATTTAAAATTACAATGCAAAATAATTAAAAACTATGAAAAATACTCTAATTTAAAATTTTAAAAATATTTAAGTTATCAATAAATCCATTTGGTGTAACGCGTTTAAGTTATCGATAACCCGAAAGTTTGGTGTCTTTGGAGATTAGCTACATGAATGTTTTGTTTCATATTATTGTTTCAACATCTCCCACAAACTTCTATGCACATGACTTCCTCTTAGACGTATTTATGCATATGGTTTCTTGGGAAAATAGGGAAACATAAGGAATGAGTTCAAACACCTGGTAAGCGAAAAAACATACCAATGAGTCATGGAGGATTAGGTCGTAAGCAAGTGAGAAAACATGGATATGAGAAATACCTGATTAAAAAAAACATGAAATCACAAGAGTTGCTCGTAAGGCATGGTAGGAGGGCATGACCTCAAAATGATCATCATGGAAGTATAACATATATCATGACACGAGAATGTGGAAACATGAGACAATAATCACAAGACGTGAGGCATAACATATGCATGTAACATAAGCATAGAAAGTCATGACATTATGAACATAGCCACAATCATGTCCACACCTAAAATTGTGAACACAGTTAACCGCAATCATGTTCACACATAACATCATTATCTCATAAGATGTAAAACTCTACCAAAATACATTGAATGACTATATCAGACTCGCCCATTACATAATGATAAACAATACATATAGGTGTCATATGAAATCAATCATACATTTTATCATGAAAACCCCATGAAAAGAATACAAGTTACTTATCATTTTCAAATGGCATCATATGAGATGAAATCAATAATTTGATTGGTTAATGTTTGTCACACCCCGACCTCATATACTCTTTTATTTTATTCTTTTCTTGGTTTTGGAACCTTCCGGGTGGAGTTCGGGTTGAGACCCGGTAAAAATTTTTGTGTTTTTAAAAGTTCAGGTGGGTTTTCCAGGTGGCGCACGGGTACCGCACAGTTAGTAGAAATCGTGCGGCCTGGTCGTGCGGCAGGTGCAGGTTCAGGCACAACCCACCGCACAGCCAGCGCACGGTCGTGTGGTAGGTCCCAGGTAAGCGTGCACCTTCCTTTCGTGAGCAGTGGTTATCGCACGGTTGGCGCACGGTTTACCAAACCGTGCAGACCACCCAGAAAAATTAAACTTGAAATTCCTATTTTACCTCTCCCCCTATTTTACCCTATTTCACCCCCCTCCTCCATGTTCAATTTTGGCACACTAGGGGGTTCTAAAACCCCTCCTCCCTTGGCCTCCCCTCCTCCATGGATGCTCCTCCCTTGGTTCCAAGGTAATTTCTTAGGGTTTTCGCCCATGTCTTCCCTCTTTCTTCCCTCCTCTCCGTTTTCCTTGGTTTTCTTTGGGGGTTTCTTCTCTAGGTCGAACCCTAGATGTTAGAGTTGTCTTGTGACTCGCTTTCTCGGGGTTTTAGGGCTTGTGGATCCTCTACGGGGTGTTGTTCTCTCTCCCGTTGAGGTTTCGTTGCATCCACATTCCACCGAGGTAGGTGTATCCATGATTTTCCTTTCCATTGCAAGCCCTTGATGCTTGAGTGTTTTGGGTTGATTTTTTAAACATTATTCACACCTCCCTAATACACCTAATTAGATTACTATGGATTTTTCTTGTTGGTTAAAATTGTTAGAAATAAGGTTGCAAAGTAATCCTTGAAACATGTATAGCTTTATGTGCACTTTTGGTGTTGGTTGAAATGCTATGTATTCTCTGAAGTGAAAATTGGGTATTTTGAGAAATGTTTAGCCCTATTTGTGTTGTGGTAGCATTATTGGATTCTAAATTTTGCTTTGTACGAGGGTTGTGGTGAAGTGTTTTGGAAAGGTTTTTATGATTTTAAAGGGTTGGGTTTGGTTTGAAAGAGGATGGTGATTTTGTGGAAATGGTTTTGAGTATTTTCCTTAGATGTTAGAGTGTGCCATTGGATGTGCCCTCAAATGAAGACGGTACTTGTAAAATGGTGTTCTCTCCAAACCTCAGTTTCATAAATGGTTTTTAGTTTTTTTTAAATAAAGTTGGCCCCCTTGTGTGATTTCTAAAAATGTTAAAATGAAATATCAGAGGGTAAGCCCGTTTGGATCTTAGTATGTGTTTTGGTGAATGTTTGTCTTAAGGGTCTATTTGTCGTGTTTCACTAGTGGTATGTTTTTTCTAAAATGGGGATTTAGAAATGTTCTTGGTAAAATGTATTTTGGGGTGTGCAGGGCTTAAAGGCCTGTATGGCCTTATGCATTTAAAAGAGACATTTGTGTTGAATTTGGAAAAGAATGTGGTTTGGCAAACATGTGTGTGCCCGATTTGCAACCTAAAGTTTTTTATGAAATGGTTTGAATGTTTATATGGTATAGCGGCCCGGTTGGCACCTTGATGATGTGACATGTTTGGATATATATATATATATATATATATATATATATATATATATATATATATATATATATAGACACACACATATATATAGGGCACCTATATAGGAGGGATTTCCCTTTGTAGGTAATCCTATATTGATGTTCGTTTTTGGGGTAGACAAGTGTGGTGACAGTAGGTAAGACGAGTCACGCATGCGTTGACCTCCTACTTACACATTATTATTACCATCATGGGTTTCTGGGCGTCGTTTAGAGGATCGAGTGACAGTTGCTTACCAACCTCGATTAGATGGGTTGGTAACCTCCTGGAGTTGTAGATAGGTCAGGTGGGTTGTGCCACTGGTGAGACTATGATAGAGCAGTCAGTTGGTTATTGACTTAGGGGTTTCACCATACGCCGATATGTGGTTTTGAACCAAGCACATCCAGGGGTCTTATAGGGATGTTTAGGATATCCCATGGATATTATCTGTATTTGCTTGTTTATTTTCTATTGCATTTAGTTTTTAGCTTGCACTATTTATTTATTCATTTTCAGCACAACCCTAGTATCTTTTGGTTTGGGTTTTATTTGTAAAATGGTAGTTTGTTTTAGAAATAGAAGGTGGCGTGTGCTGGATTTCAAAATGGAAAAGCTATGATTGTTTATTAAAATATGAAAAACTTATTTTTATAACTGTATTTCAAACTAGTGTTAATGGATTGCTTTGGGAAAGAAAGATATGTGGATTCTTTGGTGGTTTCCTACTGAGCTTGTTTGGATCACACCCTACTTGTACCTCTTGGTGTGGGTAAACCCGATCTATTTTGCAAGTTCTCTTTTGGTTCAGGTTTTCTGGTTCGAGCTGGCTCTTGGAGTTGTTTGGTCATATGGTTGGAGGTGACCAAGAGGTCACATAGAGATCTGGTTGGTGTGATTTAGTTTGTCTCTGTTTAGTTCTATTTTGTTCAGCTTTTGTAACTGAGTCTTTTATGTAATTTATTGTATAAGGTTTAGTTGGTTCAATTTATTTATCTGGTCCTGGTTGTTTCTTTTGGGATGAAATCATTCCCTCTTGTATGTTTGATGCCCAACACTAGTTGTCAGCCCATGGGGGTCAGGAACGCCCTTTGGGCCATACCGCAGACCGAATCAGGTGACCGGTTCAGGGACGACCCGAGTTGGTTCGTGATAATGCCAATAAAGTTAATCACCCAAAAGAGGTATACCACAAGACAATTTAAAGGGTAATTCATGAAACACAACTCTATAAGATACAAATCATTTGGAGATAAATAATAAAATGAAAGTAAAACTGTAAGAATAATTTTCTTAAGGATTTTTTCACATTGTCATAAAAACAAATATTTTAAGTTACTTTCAAAAACATTTTCCCCAAAAGGGGTGTCAAGAAGACCTTTAAAACCTCAAAAGAAGTCCAAATAATAGAACCATGGAATGAAATAAAGGTAAAGAAGAAGAAATGAAGAGCGACATATACAAAATATATGAATGTGAAAAGAAAAACCTATTTAAGCTTTCCAGGTGGTTTTAAAGAAAACCCACATCGATGAAAGGGTTATAAAATTTTACTTTCATTTTCTTAGTCTGACGCGCTATTACCTCCTATACAATCAATTTAGGTTTATTATTCATCTATATTAAGGGCATATTTATATTTATTTTACTTTATACCATTCATTTATAGTTTCTTATTACTCATTTATTAATCATTTTTTATTAAAATTAATACTCAGGTGCCAACTGTCCTGTTTGTTATGTGCTACCTTCAATATGAAATTTTTGTTCATTGATCCTTACTCATGTGTTCATCACCTACATAATGTTCATGGAGTTTACATAGGTGTGTTTGATGTAGTTATGAAATCTAATGGTCATTTTATAAAATTTGTTGTGATAGTTTGCAACGAGCGATTAAAATTTTCTTTTTTGTGAACATTGATTTAATAAAAAATTGATTTTATTAATGAATATAATTATATACATTGCCATTAAAGAGTTATGAAAACATATTAAATTCATTTTCATTACATTATATTTCTGATATTTACATTTTTTATCATTCATGATATAACCACAATAGCATCATTCATGTAGGTGGCAGAACCGACCCAGACAAGAGCATGTTATGGAGAAAGAATGAATAAGAAAATGTTATTGTATGGCTATAAAATCACATTTATAAAAGAATAATTGTTTCAAATTCCTTTTATTAAATTGATACGTCGTTTTTTAGAAGAGGTTGATGAAAAAGATAAAGAAAAATTAATAGAAAGAGGATAACACTTACGTTGAAGACTTGAATCTTCTTTTAGAAATCCCCTTGGAAATAAAGGATTTGGGACTCCTCTTATGACCATTGAAGGTTACAGGCATAGCGGGAGCACCTATTGGGCATAGCCAACTCGGTTTTTTTCGTAATCAACAAGTAATCCAAAATGTACATGATGAAAAAAAATCATGACTAGCATAATTAAATTGAATATAAATTAACTTGAGAACACTGGAACCAAGAAGACATAATCATCGCATATAGTTTATAATTAAATTATAAATAATTTAAGAATTTCCTTATATTACAATTCTTTCTTCGGTGATGGTTTGGTTGTATGCTTTCACTATACCATTGTTGCGTTGTTGGATCCAAGGCAGAATCTCTCTAACAATGATCTATATATGCTCCAAAATATTAGAACGTCGTTGTAGAATCATTGGGTTCTAGCATAGTCGATTCTGATCGCTTGCATCATTAACCATCGATATCAGAAAGAATCTATTCATGGACAAAGGATTCTTAAGCATTTCTCAATGTCTTGAGAGGTTGGAGGAGGATTGACGTTGCAACAACTCTGTTTTCACCTTGTAAGACTTTGAATATTTGAAGAATATTTTTGATGTCAAGCACTGCATCGGCGCAGAATCCCAGGGCTCCAAGAGGCCCGATATTGATGTAATAAAAATATAAAATATATTATATCACGCGCGAGTAGTTTTTTGAAAATGATGGAATAACTCTCGAACAGAGTCTCAGATTAGAAATCTACAACCACCATTAAACTCAGAACACGAGTTTTACCCTTGGCACGACATAAATTTTTGTATGTGTCGAGTGTTCATCTTGAGCATGATCATGGTAAAATAATAATTAAATCTATTTTTTTTTTATAATTAAGATTAAACCTAATCCTCTTCTATAAAAGCATAATTATAGAAAATCCCTAGGGTTAGCCGCATAACCCTAGGAGTTGAGGAAGAACATGTTGAATTTGGTGTCATAGGACCAAATGTTTGTACTCTGATTACATGAATATTTGATGTATTGAATATTAATAAATCTGCATATTATATATTGTTCATTGTTCTGTATGACTATAATATAATAATGTCTTAGAGTATACGTTGCATTGATAAGGTCATTGCAGTTTTCCGCTATGATGAGAACCTTGATGTGTTACGACAATACTCTCAAATAATGTTATATAGTTGGATAACTTGATATGATGATACACATAGTACATAGACTTTTAGGTGTGAGTACTCGTAAGTAGATGATGCTTCTTCTCATAAAGTTCTCACTTGGTAATCTCCAAGATATGAGATTATGAGAACAGACCCACCAGTAGGAATTCTGTATGTTTTTGTGTCATCAAATATTTCTATCTACGAGTGTGTGTGATGATACTTAAAATTTAAGATTACTATTGATACATGTTACATCTCACGTGCTTAGATGTATTTCACAAACCATGATAATAACAGTTCATGGTGAAGTTGGATACGTTGAGTGCGTCACGAGTGACATGTCATTAATGAATAATTCAAGGAAGGATTTGCCCCCTCTATCTTTATGAAAGCTGATATCTCATCCCTTTGATTGGAATAGAACTGTCATGTTAAATTCCATGACCATGGTGTAATGACGTGTTTATTTCAAATAGTCAAAGAAAGACATATTGAGCATATAGGTTAGTGAAACAGATGTGCAACCTTCCAGATGAGATATTGTGACAAAGAGATTATATTACACAGTGAGCATTCATATATGGTTGTCGACATTGAAACATTAAGTTTTTTTCTCTTGGGTGGCTTGACCCATTTATAGACAATAATCTTAGACTTTAGGCAAGTCCTCCTAATGCCAATGAGAAATAATCTTATAGGGTAACACACTAAGTGTTTCTGTTGATCTCGATTAAATTTTATCTGAGTTTAATTAATGAAATAAATATTATTCTCAAGTTCGAGGAATAATTTTATTCAAGTTATATTAATCACATAAATAAAATAAAATATTTATTCGTCGGCTTGTGAATAAAATATTTATTGTATTTATTGAATATTTTAATAATTTTTTATTCGCTAGATTATGAATAAAATATTTATTTATGAATAAAATATTTATTTAGTTATTCAATAAATTCTAGAGTTCAAATAGACCAAGATCGAGTCCATTGAAAAATATTAATTAACAAGATTGTTACATAATATTTGTAATTGCACAAGTTGACACACGCCACAAAATAATAATTATATAATTATTATTATGTGGTATGAGATTTATTAAAGGTAATAAATGTTATTTAATGGATGGTATGAAATCCAATAATATTTCAACTTAAATCCAAACTCTATTAATAGATGGTTATGTCTATTGTGTAGAGTATCCAAAAATTGAGAATAGATAATTATTGCACACAACAAATTCTCTCTCAACTCCTTCTTCTCTCTCCCCCTCAAGAACAAGAAGAGAAAGAGAGATTTATTTAAGACCAAAGAATGAGCGATCAAGAACAAACAATGCAAGACATTCGACTCACTGCGTTAGCACCTGGAGATCAAGTGGTGTTGCTCAGAGATCATAGGAGCACGTGTGGTTCACCGCTAGAGGGATTCTGTCCTTGGATTCTCACAGTGCAATATAGGTAATCCGAAATGGTCTTTTCAGACGATCAATATTCACCAGCGAAGAAAGTTCCTAAGACCAAGTATTTAATATGGTATACTAAAATATATATAAAATAACTATATAATATATATAATATAAATATATAGTATATTTATATTTATATTTAATTATGTCTATATTATATTTTTTTATACATAATATAATATAAATGTATTTATACATAAATAGACAGTGAAATGTATTTAATATAATATATGTATGATATAAATCATAATATAAATGTATATTATTTATAAAACCATATATAAATTTAATATATTTGAATAAATATATTTACAATTACATTTATATTATGTATACCAATATTTATATATGTATATATTTTTGTTTATATGTATAAGTATTTATTTAAAGTATTTATATAATGTCTTTATATATATATATGTTTATAATGCATTTAAATACATCTATATAATGTGTTTATGTAATATATATATATATATATATATATATTTACACACACATATATTATAAAATATGAATTTATATGAGAATTATTTTAAAAAATAAATAAAAAATTAGAGGGGGTTAAAAAACTCTTATAATTAAAGGGGTATCGGTGATTCACGACCCCCCTCTAATGTGATAAATTATAGGGGGTTCACAACCCCCTCTAATATCTTAAATTAGAAGAGGTTCAAAACCCCCTCTAATATAAGGGATTAACGACAGTTCATGAACTCCCTTTAATTTAAGAGATTATAGGGGGTTGTGAATCCCCACTATTTCCTTTAAAAAACAATCTCCATATTATATATATAGCCTCTAACATCCAAAGTAATATTATATATACATATAACACCTCTAAAATCCAATCGAACATATAAGTCCATTAATTATTAAATTAGCGGTGGTTTTGACATAAATTCCTCTAAAATCCAACCAAATATTACAAAAAAAATGCTAAAAATTTTAGAGGGGCTGTGAACCCCCTCTAAATTTTATAATTAGTGAGGGGTTGTACATAACCCCCTCTAAAAAACCGCCACTAATCTGGTATTTTTTTGTAGTGTATGCGAGACGCGTGAAGCGTTCTTCACTTTATACAAATTTTCCGACTACACGTCGTGTATCCTGGAGGAACACGCACTGTGTAGTTTCTCCACTATAACAACTAGGTTGTTAAGTGAATATGAGAATCACATATCATGTATAGACCTTACACACCGTGTGACCCTATGCTGGAGGCTCGACATGTACTTCAAGAGTACATGGGCATAGGCATGGCTAAACACACAAGCACGACCAGAGTACACGGCCACAACCATGTAATCGGACACAACCATTTTATACGAGCAATATTCGGGAGGACATGAGCATGCTTAGGGTTTCTAAGACACACCATGTACCACATGTACACACCATGTAGTGTGACTCAACTTCTCAATCCATGTCCAGGGTAGAACAAGCCCAAGCGATGAGGTGAGGTCACACATCGTGTGACCCCGTATACACATCGTATACTTATCTAAGGAACTTATACCTTGTGTATCTTCTTCTTCAAGACCTGGATTTTGGCCTACGAGTAGCCTATCCTAAGAAATTTTCCATGTAGAATGTGATGGTGGTCTTTGTTTTGGAATTTGATATACAATACAAGGAAATATGAGTGTGATGCTCCTTTCAGTGATGCTTGTCCAATGGTAGTGATCTCATTTGATTCGTAGAGAGATTTTGGGGTAAGAAACTCCCCTGTCGCATCAGGGCATGAGTCCCTCATACTCTTTACCCAAGTAGTAGCAATCAAGTGTGATTATTGGAGTGTTACTAGGGTCTATACTTCTCTATCTTTCTCTAGGATTTGGGTCTCCCCATATGCTTTATATAGGTAGAGGCAACACTCCCACACATTACAAAGGGTGTGAGTCCTCTATCTGCAGAGTGGAATCCCTGTCATTGACCTCTGGTGGTGGGTCAGTCCTCTATTGGAGTAGCGCTCCCTTGGATGTGATATGCAGGGGGGAGGTGCGGGACATCCATATTCTTAAGAGATTATGCCAGATGCATGGATATAAGTTTTGGATCCCTTGGTTATGGGGTGCAACGATGAGGTGTGGGCCCCTCTACATAGATGCTTGTGAGGTTGTGCGTAATGCTGAGTATCAGAGATGGACCTTTGGAGCTGCAGGATAACTCATCATTCTTAGTTGGGTTGTAGAGATTGAGATACCCTTTATCTCTCATGTGGGATTATTTTTTATCATGTATGGGTTATGGATGTTATGATTATGGTTATTGTCTCGTATTCTAATTGACACGCCCTCGTGGTGATGAGCTGACTACTATCTCTTGATGCTTCATGTTTGGTGATTTTGAGGTGTCTCATTGGGTATGTTTATACTCACCCCTGTATGAGTTTTGTTCATATGTGTCATGTCTTATGAAAATGACATGAAGATTAGAGTGACTGTGGAGTATTTGGTGTTAGTGGAGCTTAGTAGTACAAGGTAGTACTGATTGTGTTTAGTGGTCAAACTTTGGGACATGGAGTTGAGTTATCCCTCGCTCTATTATTTATATCTGATGTCAGTTTAGGATTTTTGTACCTCTCGTACCCCTCGTGGTTTAATTTTCATGATCACAATCACTCTCTTATTTATCTAATCTTGTTTTAAGTGTTTTTGTTGATAGGCAAAAGGTTGCCAAGGAATTGGGCCAAGAAGGACTGAAAGTGGACTGATTTCAGTCCACCGACCAACCGGTGGATGACCACCGGCCAGCCGGTGGTGCCTGGGCAGAAGGCATCCCCTCTGTCCAGACCACCGGCCAATCGGTGTCCCATCACCGGCCAGCCGGTGGAACCCAGACAGAAGATGTTGCTACTGTCTCAGCACCGGCCAACTGGTGGCCTCCTCACCGGCCAGCCGGTGGTGCCTGGGCAGAAGACCTCCCCATTTTCCAAAGCACCGGCCAACCGGTGGCCAAGCACCGGTCAGCCGGTGGAGCCAGTCAAACTAGCCGTTGGGCTTTGACCAGCCTGCTCCCAACGGCTCCGAAGACTTTTCCAACGGCTCCGAAGACCCTGAACGGCCATTTGAGGGTTCCCCCTCTATAAATAAAGGACTAGGAAGCCCCAGAACAAAAGTGGAACAATAACCAAGCCAACGAAAGCCAACAGACACATTTTTCATCATTTGGCAAACCTCCGGCGGATTCCTTCAAGGAACCTCAATTGCTCCAACCCATTTCCACATCCAAGGAGCACCATCAAAGAAGCTTGGGAGCGCTCTTCATCAACTCCAATCAATCCATTAGCGCCCAAGACTTCTCCACATTACGGTTTTTCTTGTTTTATTATTTTGAGCATTAATTTGGGTTTGTGCCTACAAACCCCTCTTTCTCTCATCTTCCTTTTTTGGGTTTTCACACCACCTTCAAGGTGTGAAGAGGTTAGTCAAGCCTTCCCTTTAAAAAGGCTTGAGTCATAGGTGAGCTAGCCTTCACCTGTAAGAAGGCTAGTGGGTTCTTGCTCAACCATTAAAAGCAAGCTGTAATAGGTTCTAGACTACCTTAAAGTCTAGTGGGTTTCTTGCTAAAACCATTAAAAAGCAAGCGGTAGTAAATCTCTCAACGGTTGAGTTGGGAGCAGAGACGTAGGCTTTGGTTTAAGCCGAACTCCGTTATCAAGTTTTGTGTCTTGCCTCTTTTATTTCCGCTGCACTTTTTACTTTGTTTTTAAATTGTTAATTATTTTTTAAAAGGCAATTCACCCCCCTCTTGCCATCACTCTCCTCCCCAACATTTGGTATCAGAGGAGGTGTTTGTGTAATACCTTAACCGGTTACAAATTCAAGATCCACTGTGATGGCTTCATCTTCTTTCGCCCCCGAAGGTTATTCATTGGGTCGTGATCCATTCTTTGATGGAACCGACTATACCTATTGGAAAACCCGCATGATTACTTTTCTTAGAAGTATAAGTTATCCTATTTATAGAATTGTCATGCATGGTTACTCTCTCTCTTCTCCCGATGAATCCAAATGGACTCAAGCCGATATTAAAAATTTCGAGCTTGATGGCAAAGCCATGAACGCTCTTCATTGCGGCCTTGATCGTAATGAATTCAATCGAGTTTCCACATGCACCTCATCTCATGAAATCTGGAAACTATTGGAGGTTACCCATGAGGGGACCAACAAAGTTAAGGATACTCGATTGGATATGTACCGTCAAGATTTTGAGTCTTTTACCATGCATCCATCTGAAAATATTACTGAAATGTTTACTCGTTTTACTGACGTTTGCAATGGAAGAAAATCTCTTGGAGATAATGTTTCTGCAGAAATGATGGTCAAGAAGATCCTTTGGATCTTATCAAGCTCATGGGCACCAAAAGTCATGGCAATTCAAGAAGCAAAAGACATCAAGAAAATGCCGGTCGAAGAGATCATCAGATCCCTCATGACCTACGAGATCACCATGAGGAGGCAAGCTGAAAAGGAAGGCAATCTCATCAAAGCTCCAAAGAACATCACCTTCAAAGTTCAAAAATAAGAAAGCTCCTCCTCCTCATCTTCTTCCTCTTCAAGCGGCGATTCAGAAATCGAGAACCTTGCCCGCAAGATGCACAAATTCATGAAGAAGCACAAGAAGAAGAAATCCTGCAAGGCTCAACCCAACGAAAAATCCGAGCCCGAGGTAACATGTTACGGGTGTGGCAAGAAAGGCCATTACAAGCCCGATTGTCCACTCAACAAGAAAAAGGCCAAGCAAAAGGAAAAGAAGAAGGCATTCAAGGCCACATGGAGTGATAGCTCCACATCCTCCTCCTCCTCATCCTCAAGTGACAGCGGTAAAAAATGCCTAATGGCATTTCATGAGGTATCCTCTTCCGACTCCTCATCTTCTAGTTCTTCAAATTCTTTTAATCATTTATCTTATGAGGATCTCCAACATGCTAGAGATCAATTGGAGGAAGGTTTTCACGAACTTTCTTCAAAATTTATTGCCTTAAAAAAGAAATTCAAAATTATTTCTTCCGAAAAGGAACAACTTCTCAAAGAGAAGGAAGAGTTGTCCCTCAAGATCCAAAACCTTCCCGATGTTGATTCTATGGAATCAACAATCAAGGATTTAAGGGAATCCCTAGCTAAGTTCACCGAAGGTGAATATAACCTTTCGAAGCTCCTTGGTTCCCAATACATATCTAGAACCACCCAAGGGCTTGGCTATTCCAAGCAAGCTTCCTATTCCCATGCTCCTACTATTTTTGTAAGGGGGAGCTCCCAATATAAAATTTGCAACTATTGTAAAAAACCCGGGCACTTAATTTATGAGTGCGATTGCAAAAATGCCCGGTATGGAAGGCCCAAAACCATTTCCTTTAACAATGAATTTCATAGGAGAAGACCCGCCACTAGACAAGTATGGATTGAAAAATCCCTTTTAGCGAGTCTCTCCGGACCAAAATTTGTCTCGGTTCTAAAATCCTCTCCCCGGTGATTTGTTGTTTTTATTTAGGGGGAGTTAGGATCGTCTAAGCCTTTTTGCGTTTTTTAATTCAAAACTTTCAATTCAAAACTTTTAATTTCAAAACTTTCATTTCAAAACTTTCAATTCAAATTTCAAAAATTTCAATTGGTTTAAAATCTCTATCTTGTTTTTCAATCCTTTCCCTCAATCAAGTTTTATGCCCCGTGCTATTTTGATAATCACAAAGGGGGAGAAATTCTTGGTTGATTGGGGGAGAAATCTTTCTCTCATGCTTTGCTTTACTTTTCAATTTATCCTTTAAAGCATGCCTTTCATTTCAGTCTTTTACATTGCTTGTTTTAGTGATTGTGATCATCAAAATAGGGGGAGATTGTTGTACCTCTCGTACCCCTCGTGGTTTAATTTTCATGATCACAATCACTCTCTTATTTATCTAATCTTGTTTTAAGTGTTTTTGTTGATAGGCAAAAGGTTGCCAAGGAATTGGGCGAAGAAGGACTGAAAGTGGACTGATTTCAGTCCACCGGCCAACCGGTGGATGACCACCGGCCAGCCAGTGGTGCCTGGGCAGAAGGCATCCCCTCTGTCCAGACCACTGGCCAACCGGTGTCCCATCACCGGCCAGCCAGTGGAACCCAGACAGAAGAGGTTGCTACTGTCTCAGCACCGGCCAACCGGTGGCCTCCTCACCGGCCAGCCGGTGGTGCCTGGGCAGAAGACCTCCCCATTTTCCAAAGCACCGGCCAACCGGTGGCCAAGCACCGGTCAGCCGGTGGAGCCAGTCAAACTAGCCGTTGGGCTTTGACCAGCCTGCTCCCAACGGCTTCGAAGACTTTTCCAACGGCTCCGAAGACCCCGAACGGCCATTTGAGGGTTCCCCCTCTATAAATAAAGGACTAGGAAGCCCCGGAACAAAAGTGGAACAATAACCAAGCCAACGGAAGCCAACGGACACATTTTTCATCATTTGGCAAACCTCCGGCGGATTCCTTCAAGGAACCTCAATTGCTCCAACCCATTTCCACATCCAAGGAGCACCATCAAAGAAGCTTGGGAGCGCTCTTCATCAACTCCAATCAATCCATTGGCGCCCAAGACTTCTCCACATTACGGTTTTTCTTGTTTTATTATTTTGAGCATCAATTTGGGTTTGTGCCTACAAACCCCTCTTTCTCTCATCTTCATTTTTTGGGTTTTCACACCACCTTCAAGGTGTGAAGAGGTTAGTCAAGCCTTCCCTTTAAAAAGGATTGAGTCATAGGTGAGCTAGCCTTCACCTGTAAGAAGGCTAGTGGGTTCTTGCTCAACCATTAAAAGCAAGCTGTAATAGGTTCTAGACTACCTTAAAGTCTAGTGGGTTTCTTGCTAAAACCATTAAAAAGCAAGCGGTAGTAAATCTCTCAACGGTTGAGTTGGGAGCAGAGATGTAGGCTTTGGTTTAAGCCGAACTCCGTTATCAAGTTTTGTGTCTTGCCTCTTTTATTTCCGCTGCACTTTTTACTTTGTTTTTAAATTGTTAATTATTTTTTAAAAGGCAATTCACCCCCCTCTTGCCATCACTCTCCTCCCCAACAAGGATCCCCCTGTATTTCTAGTTGGGTGTGTATTTTACCCATTTTTATCATTTATATTGTATTGTTTTATTCTGATTTATGTATTTCCTAGAGGTTATTACACGCATGGTTATGCCCAAGATGTTCAGTGTTTTATTATACATCTGCACTATTGCATGAAGTTGGTTGTGTGTGTGAATATAAGTACTTTAGGATAAAGCCTCCCATTTTGGTATTATTATTACTCATAACTTGTTGCCAACCCCTGGCCTATTGGATACAAGGTTGTCATACTCGACATACCGCTGGCTAGACAGACCCCAGTGGGTCGAGTTGTGATAGAGTGTTATCAGAGGAGTTCATCCTAGGAATAGAGTTTGAAGATGATCTAGTTGTGAGGTTTGGTTTGGGAACTAGGGAAACAATGTTAAAGTGTCTCAAGTTCAACTATCAGGTCAGGAAACCCAGTGTTGGTGTGACAGTCAACGTATCCATTCCCTAGGACTCTGATAACATGCTTGTTGACTCACAACATGTAGATACTGGTTGGAGGGAAAACACTGGTACATGCATAATATAAGAATGATTTGTTATTTTTATGTCCTTGATATGGATACCTATATATTCTCTTTGACTCGAGTATGTCTTGATAATTTTCAAGATGCCTTTGCAGTAACAGCTAACTAGGATTTCGAGATAGTGTCACGACAATGACCAATTAAACAATGAAACCATGGTTTAGGGACCCAATCATGAGGTGTTTCCTCTAGGTGGGAACATAGAAGTGCTACCACATGTTGAGTAGTGCATGGACCCTCCTCTAGTGTTCTAGATAGATGATTGTATGCATGTTAAGTAGTGGATGACTCCAGCAGGGCAGGACAATAGTGCCCCCGAGCTTAGCACATTACACAAGTTTTAGCGATAAAGACCACTTGGGTTTTCCAATGAGATAGACCCTCAGGTAGTGGTGGATTGACTCAAGGCAGTGGTTTGGGGTTTCTATCTTGTGTGGACCCTAACTGACTGGATGGTTGTGCTCGCAACCTGTCTTCTTCATAGATTAACAGTTGGTTCTGATGGTAATAGAAAATGATGCACCTATATTTATTACACATCATGGGTTCTAGAGATAGAGACCGACCAGGATTCATGGTGATCCATACCCCCTTTTAGGTAGTAAAGGACTGGCATGATCCTGTGGTGTGAAAGTCCCACTTGGATAGGACCCCTCTTGGTGGTGGTCATGGTGGTGATACTTCTCTAGGATGACACAAGGCATCAGTAGAGCCCCACATTAGTGATTTTTGATATGGATTCAGACACACAAGGAAGAGGGACACTTCCCCCATTGAGATTCATTCTTGCAATGCGATTTAAAATCGTACTGTAAAGTCAGTATAGCCCAAAGCAGATAGTGTCTAGGTGTGGTTGAAGAGTTCCTTTGACTTGTATGTTTGAGGTCATTTTGATGTCATATGGTGTTGGATCAGGACCTAGTTGTGGTGAATAGGTGGGTAAGGGAAATGATGGATTCTATTAGTTAGGTATTGCGACCTCGAGGATCCTGGTGTGATTGAGGAATGACCTATATCTTCTCTTCCCTAGTTATAGTTTTGATACATGGTCGTAAACCACTTTCCCATGGATGTATCCCATGTTTTTGGCCTAATAATACCAGTGAAGTCTTTTTTCTCCACCCTTGTGTTCCGAGGATCCTACAAAGAGGATCAATGATTTCACACTTTTATTGACACTATATTCTAACTATAGGAATATAGATAGTCTCACATGGAATCTTTCCATAGTTGGTGGTGAGGCCATAAAATGTTTTACTTGGCATGGAATAATTACCTACAGTCCATGCCCAGTTAACTTCATATGGTGAGGGTTGTGGTGTATCTGAGTCATGGGACAAAGTTTTCCTCTTTTGGTAAGGGGTGATCCCAAGCATAGTGGGATGAGATCATGAGAAGGAGGGTACAAATGATTCCTTATCAGTTGGATAGTATGACCCTTGGAATAATGCATGTTATGATATTTCAGTTTCCTATGATGCTGGAGAGGCACGGGGATGTTTTCTCTAAGGATTTTCTAGGTTTACCTCCCTATCAAGAATTCATTTTCTTCATGTAATTTTATCAGGGATGAACCGATATCTATTCTAGAATATCAGATGATCCCATTTAGTTATGAGAGATGAAGAAGTGGTTGGTCAGTCTCTAGAGCAGGGGCTTGTTAGACCTAGTGTGCCCACTTGGGCCTGTGTTATTCACCTAAGAGGTAGATGAGAGTTTGAGGTTAGATGTAGATTGACATCACCTGAATATAGTGGCTATATATAGGGAGTATCCAACCTAAATAATTGATGAATTATTTGACCACTGGTTTGGGGTGAAGTGATTCTCAGAGTTTGACCTCAGGATAAGTTATCACCTGGTCCTGGTTCGAGAGGAGGATTCACCAAAGGTGGATTTCTAAAGTTGCTATAGTTGCTTTGAGTTCATGGTGATAACTTTTGGCATATTAGACACCCCAAAAGTGATAATGAGAATTATTAACTAGGTCCTTAAAACTCTTCTGGGATTAGTTCATGGTATTCTTCTTCGATGACACCCCCATGTACTCAAAATCGGTGGTGGATCATGCGAGACACTTGTGGATGGTTCTTGTTGGGACCACTTTGTGTTTGAAGATTGTATTTGTTGTCAACAGTTGTCAATGCTGGTCAAAATGAATAAGGATATGAAGAAGAACTCCAAAGTTAATGGAGATCGGCTGAAGTGAGGTTGCCTGGAGAATTGTTATGGAATCATAGCATTGGATTTCATACTTGAGAAATTCTCTTAGATGATAAATTCAGACGATTTTTGAGCTAATCCTAAGTTAAAAGAATATGTGTCAATGGTGACACATTGTTTACAACAATGAAGAATGGAGAAGTATCATCTATTTGAGGATGATTGGAGCAGAATGGTGAAGTATCATCTATCTAAGGATGGTTGAAGAAGAATGGGGATTTGAAGAAGACAATGCAATAATTTATGATTGCATGTGAACCATGCAAGATCTTACTTGAAGAATAGAATCATATGATTTGCAGAATGATGGTTATGAAGAAGAGAAAATGTGGAAGGGCTTGACATTCTGAGGTAGCCATGCATTTTTCATTATATTCTAAATTAGATGATGCATTGCTGGTATGTATTTCACACATATAATGAGTTAGGAGAACTTGTTATGCAAGCCTTATGAAGGAAAGGGGGAGAAATGATGATGCCAGTCATATAAAGTTTTGATTGGAAGGAATGATGCTGCTGGGGGATAGGGAAGTTTCAGTTCCCATTGCAACACTGACGATGCTAAAGCTGATCTATCAAAGGATAAATATCATGATAGTGGGATTCGTGATAAGAGCAGAAGAATGGTTATAGGAAGCAGTGAATAGAGAGAATGAAACATAAATGGACAATCTGGGGACGGCAGAAAAGCACAGTTTAAGGTGGCGCCGTTTTCCAGTGTTTGCCAAATTTTAGGGCCTGAAAATCGGGGGATGAAGATGTGTTTTTGGCAATGGATAAAGCATGAAAGCTTGAATATGGTTTAGATTTTTGTGTGCAAGGCATGATTCAAGATCAGAACATTGAAAAATGACAAAGGCATGGAGTGCGCGGAAATTTAGGCATGTTGCGCACAAAATTAAAGCAGTGCGCGCAATATATGCGGGTTGCGTGAAATAGTAGCGGGTTGCGCAAAAAATTGGATCATTGTGCGAAATATCTGCGGGATGCGCGAAATAGAGGAATGATGTTTTTCGTGCAAAAGGTGTTTCGAGATCAGAAGCTCAAAAATTTTCAAAGGCATGAGCTGCGCGAAAAAATGGATCATTGCGTGAAATACGATGTCGCGTGAAAGGATGAATTTGCGCGCAATATGGAATGCGGTGTGGAATTTTGCGTGCAATTGGTGCTTCATGCTTAGAAGGATGAAAAATGGAAAAGGCATGAGGTGCGCGAAATATTGAAGCATGGCGCGAAATATGAAGTTGCATAAAAGAGTTTTTACGTGCATGAAGGAGGTTTTACACGCGGATTAGTGTTTTGCGCGCGGGGTCAAAAATGCCTATAAATATGAGGCTAAACCTTCTCATTTGGTAAGGACTCAACACATAGAAAAATCCTGAGCTCTAACGCGCGAAAAAGTGCAGTGTAAAGTATTACGTGAAAAGAAGAAGTGTTGCGCGAAAAAGAAAGTGTTGCGTGAAAAAAGGGAAGTTATGCGCGAAATAGTAGGTTGCGCGAAAAGGGTCCTTCGCGCCAAAAGGTGTTTTTACGCGCAAGGCTAGAATTTTTCGCGTAAGTCGCCTAGAAGGGTGTGTGAAAAATTTGGGGATCCCGCGGGCATTCGATAGGTGCATAGCACTCTCGAAGCAGCTTTGCGAAGAAGAAAGAACTGTGAACCATTCGGTTTCACAAAGAGAAGTTGAACCGCACTCACACGACTGGTGTTTAACACTATTATCGTGAATTGTGAATTGAAGAATAAGAAGATGTGCAACTGAATTCATATCTACACCAAGGAACAAGTTAGTATACCAATACACTCCTGTGTTGGTATTGAGAATTGAAGAAAGAGATTAAGACACTGTAATTATACTGTGTCAAGGAGAAAGAAGAGAAGAATAAGAAAAGAGTATGCCCAACTGTAGGCCGACAATTATTCAGGGCAGTTTAATTCTGATGATGCTAAGATGAGATGGTCTTCATTGTTCTGATAATCACAACGAGAGTTTGTGATTCCAGCAGATTGAAGCAGAAGCGATCTCAGTGTAGCTGGTTTTGCACTGAAGAAGAAGGGGAAGAAGATTGTGCAGCTTTTAGGTTTGCTGCAGAGAAAGAAGTGGTTGTTTACCTGCATGCTGCTAGGCAGGTAATAATTGAATAGAGGAAGAACAAAGTAGCACTGTCTCATCCAATAGGTCTCAACAGGTGAAAGATTCTTTTGGTGTTGCAAACTCTTTTAACAGAGAGAAGACTGTCTTCATAGGCAGTATAAAGAACCAGCTATAGGCTGCAAGAGACTGTCTTCATAGGTAGTATAAAGAACCAGCTAGAGGCTGCAAGTTGGACTAGGCTTTCACTAGTCCAGGGAAGAGGATTGTTTCCCACCCCCCTCCAAAGTATAGGGACTCACACTGGCTAGAGGATTGTTTTCCTAGCCACTCCATTGTAACAACATTTTACATTATAGTGGAGAATCCATGCACTGGTCATCCCCATGCATGGCAAGGACGTAGCTACTCTTATTGAGTGGTGAACCTTATAAAAATACCGTGTGCATATCTTTACCGCTTTCTATTATTGCATGCGATAGGGAAAAGAGAATAAGAGAATCAAGATCCTAACAGGTCTAGAGGTACAGGGATAAAAGTTCGAATTGGTTTAAAAAGTCCCCAACACGGATTCACCCCCCCCCCCCTCTCAGTGTTAGGTATATCCCAATCTGGTCCTTTCAGTTCTAAACATGCTTTTAGAGTACCAACCCTATGGTAAGTTCTCATAAAGTCATTTTTGGATTTGGGAGGTCCACTTATTGGGTTATGTATTCCCAATCATGGGAGCGGTAGTGAACCTGATAATGGTTGAGGCAATGCTAGCCTAAAATCCACCCGGTACCATAGTCGTGGCAGAAGATACTCATAATGAAGTTTTCGTCCACTATTATTGGGAGAGGTAGCAGAGAAATTAACCTATTAGCAGTTGAACATTGAGGGTGATGATGGTTCTGCGTATCTCTAGTTGATATTTATTACCCCTCTGCATCTTCAGCGAGTCAAGGAGGCATAGCTTGGATATATTGTTTTCAAGGTCTTGCGTGACCAAATATCCACTGGACATATTATTGATGGATTTTCCTAAGGTGGGGAGCACCTCATCCTTGACAGACAATGACACCATCCATGTTGTGAGAGAATTTTTTGTGGAGGTTTTTTCCCTTTGTAGTACACCCAAGAGAGGGGTGGTTGGTCTTGCCCAAATTTACCCAAGATTTAAGGGTTAAGCGGTTACTTGTAGTTTAGCTTGGGTTGTCGAATCCTCAGAGACCTAAGAAGTAACCTACAGACACGTACATTCTATGGATTGTTTTTGGCTATGAAGTGGACAAATTTGGGGTTGATTTTAGATGGTTTTAATTGAACACTAATCTACTTAAGTGAATTCAAATTAAGAGAATGGGTTGATCCTAGGTTATCTCTTGGGGTGGATTGGATGAATTCCTTTTTAACGATTTCAATTTCTTATATTTGAGATGAGTTCATAATAAGATCAAACAACTTCATCACTTACTAGTTTAATACCAACACACCATAATACTAATCACCTATACACTTATAGGATCATATTTATGAGCACTCTATGGTAAAGGTTTGTATTATCACTTAAAGTGTGTGGACTTAAAATTCAACAAGGGTGGAAAAGTTTTAAAATCGTCAAATAAAAATATCAATTAAAAGAAGTGATTAGAAATTAATGGAGTGATAAATAACATAAAATACATACCCTTTATATTCCCTTGGATCAACCCATAAAAGGGTTATCCCTCTATTGACGACATGTTATCAATGTAAGCGAAAAGTATACTTACGAGGGTGGAATTGAAGAAGTAAAAACGAAAAAATAATGATCACTCCACCATTGTGTGATAAATTTCACAAGGTATGGTGTAAATAAATTCACACCTTGAGGAAAAGGTGTTAACATGACATGGATAAGAATATAATAATAGGAAATGAGGAACTTTTATTAAGAAACTAAGGTGAATTGAACAATTTACATGAGAAAGAAATGTGATTACAAACACAAAGCTGCAACATAACACTACAATGAAACCAAACACAAAAGCTGATAAAATCATCCACCACCACTACATTAAATAGGAATTTCAAGAGGAATGGTTCTATATCTCAATATTACAAAGGATCCCACTTGATTATGGTAGGCCTAGAGTGGTGGAAAGTAAGGTAGAGGAGACTTTTCCGCCCTTGACCTGAATTTGCAGCCATCTTGCATCCACCGAACAGAGGTGACTAGATTACCTTCTATATGGCCTAATTGGAGCAAGACATAGAAGAAAACAATTAATCTACAGATGTATCCTAGCTCTCTGTAAAATTTTAGCCCAAAGTAATTTGTGGTTGTTGAGATATGATTAAATTGGTGGGCTATTTTTCTGGGCCTCAGAATCTAGACTAGAATTTTATCTCCAACTTGGGCCTCATGGAACTCCATTTAAAACTCGGAATTAGCTCTTCTCACTATTGGAAGAAATGTTACCCATGATTTAATTTATATTAAGTTCAATTTTCAAAATTATTGGGCTTTTATCTTGGCATCTAAATTAGTTTTATTGGTATTCTATCTAGTTCACTTCACCCAGAATGTTGTTTGTTCAAGACCAACTTTGGTGGTCTTCCAATATGAATCTTCAAGTAATCCAAAAGTATGATTTTTTCCTAATGTAATGAGAAACATGAAAATTAAATATGAAAATAAAATCAAGATAATTGGTTACTTTAAATGATGTTAAAAAATGTTCCATGTAATAGTGCATTTTAAGAAGGACTTACAATCATAATGTGAAATGCTGTTTGAAGTGTAAAATGAACTAAAATAGCGTTTATGAATAATAAATCTCATGAACATTATATATATTAGCAATGAATATAATCCTCATTAAGTGGTTAATCACACCCCCAACTTGAGTTTTGCTAGTCCTGAGCAAAATATTTCTCAAAAATATGAAATTCGAATTCTCTTTTTCAAAAACATTTTAATACACAATGATCACCAAAAACCCTTATATCAAATAATCTTGAAACCTGTAAAAATATTTTAATACAAGATAGTTTTATAAGAAGATCCCAATATCAATCCCATTCCTTTTTTCAAATTTATCGCCATATTTCATCCAATATCAATTAAGTATGATGATGTGTTATGCATCACAATAGACATGGGGGTTTATCTTTATTCAAGGGGGAAATGATGGAAGAGATAGGTGGAATCACATTTCAATATTAAGACGAGTATTCATTTTTTTTTGAAATATTTCCATGGTAATTGAAATTTCACTCAAAAGAGTCAACCCATGTAGTGAGACTTTGCCGATGACTCCCAGACTCAAAGACCTTAGGGAACCAAGTGAAGCCCACATACTCGGGCATCATCTCGAGTTAACTCAGTCAAAAACAAAGTCAAATTACCACAAATAGAGATAAAATTACTAACTATGGGCTAGACAACTATGGATTCATGATCTCCAAGTGCCTAAAGCCATGCATTTGGTCATTTTATTGCTCTACGTGTAAATTTATTGTTTTTTTATTTATTTGATTTTTTGAATACTCATATTAAAACTAAAATGATCACCTAACCTATGGTATTTATTTGGGGTACCCCATGAACTAAAACTAATACCCCACTATCCAAAGGATGTGCATAGTGAATTTATTTATTTTTGGATGAAAATATAAATGATTAAATATCACATTAGACAGCCACATTTTCCAAAAATCTATACTCATGAAATTATACATGGATTAAAATCAGAATCGGGGCATGCTAAATTATTTGATATTCAGTTTCAAAGTTTTCAATGTGTATTATCATGTTTAAAGTTAAAGTAAATTTTTCCTTCTATTTACACACATTTTTTCAAATCATTTTTTTCACACAAAAGTAATTTTTTTTACACAAAAGAATTTTTTTTATTTCATCTCCCCCCAAATTAAAATAGAACTATCCCCAGTGTTTGAAGAAAAGAAAATTTAGAAGGGGGTAGAGGTTTTCCCCATGAACTATGACACGCCCTTTTAATTTTTTTTAATTTTTTTTTTGTATTTTTATTTTAACCTACAAACACATAAAAATAAAAATAAACTGATGATACATTGTCTTATTTTTAAATTTATGGGTAAGGTATTACTTAAGGATTACACCACATGACACAGATGAATATGGCGCTCCCCTTTCACACCCATCCATACTCATAATAGAAGAACATGTCAACAGTCTACTGTACTATCATATTTATAGTTATGTATTTTTTTTAAATATAGAATTGATTTATTAATCCTATTTGAAAAATAAAGATGATTCACAATGATTGGAACCATGAAAACCATGGGTTGCCTTCTATGCAACGCTTTTGTTTAATGTCGGTAGCTCAACTTAGACCCTTAATTGTTTAAGAATTTTCCTCATCTAAGGTTGGTTCACACAAGTTTTAATCAACTTCATTTTTTTGGAATGGTTCAATGAATGGTTTAACTCTATGACCATTAACTCTAAAGGTTTGACCATTGGTGGGATCTTGAATTTCTACAGCCCCATGGGGGTACACCTTATGCACTATGTATGGACCAATCTATTTGGACCTCAACTTTCCTGGGTGTAAATGGAGTTTAAAACTATACAAAAGAATAGTTTTACTCGGTACAATGTGTTTGGTTTTAAGATTTTGAGATTGGTAGGCTTGTACTTTAGCTTTATTGATCCTTGAATTTTCATAAGCCTCCATCCTAAGTTCTTCAAGTTCATTGATATTTAATTTCCTTTTTGTTTTGGCCAATGAGAGGTCATAATTCATTTAATTAATTTCTCAAAAGGCCTTATGTTCAATCTACACTGGAAAATGGCATGCTTTACCATAAACCAACCTACATGGGGGCATTCCTAAAATGGGTTTAAATGTGTTTCTATATGACCAAAGAGAATCTAAGAGTTTTCTCGACCAATCTTTCCTAGATGGATTAAAAGTTTTCTCAATAATTTGTTTGATTTCTTGATTTGCTAACTCAAATTGACCATTGGTCTATGGGTGGTAAGTAGTGGACACTTTGTGAGAAATTCCATAATTTTCCATGAATTCTGAGAATGAGAGATTGAAAAAATGAGTTCCATGATTACTAATGATAGCCCTAGGAATTCCAAATCTAGAGAGGATGTTTTCCTCGAGAAATCTAATCACAGTTTGATGATAATTGGATTTTGTAAGAATTTACTCAACCCATTTAGAGACATAATCGACAGCTAAAAGGATATACAAATATCCCTTAGAGTTTGGGAAGGGACCCATGAAATCGATTCCCCAACATTCAAAGATTTCAATCACTAAGATGGGAGTGAGTGGAATTTGATTCCTTTTTGTGATGGACCCTACTTGTTGACATCTAGGAAAACTTTTACAAAATGTGTAGGAGTCCATTGAGAGGGTGGGCCAGAAAATACCACACTAAAAAACCTTAGCATAAGTTCTTTTAGAGGAAAAGTGACCTCCACATGCCTCACTATGATAGAATTTAAGGATGGACTCTTGTTCAGATTCTGGGACACACCTTCTAATAACTTGGTCAGGGCAGAACTTATAGAGGTATAGATAATCAAACACATAGTTCCTAACATCAGAAAGGAACTAGTACTCCACCCGTGCAAATGCACGGAACTATTCAATTTTCCTTAAAATAAATTGATTCTGCATCATTCAAAAAAATTGTAATGTCACTGAACTCAATATAATGATTAGAATAAAATGATGATAATGACAATATGAATACATGTGTATGAAATAAATGATATCTATTTGTTAGATATAGTTTTACTAAAAATTAATCCTTTAATAAAAATATTGAATCTTTAGTAGTTCATAATAGGGAATGAAAGTTATCATGTAACATGTTTGGTGTGTGTTTTTACTTAAAAAAATAATTTTCTCTTTGTGAAATATGATGGTTGTAAATATTTTAGGGTTGTAATTAATCAAGGGAAAGAATAAAAGATTTTTAGGAAAAAATAAGTCATTTTATAATTGAATCTGATCACTTTGCATTGTCAGATTCGCTACTATATGGCGATATTTAATTTATTTATATAATATGTTATATTTATATTCATCTCTATTCTATTTTTAAAAAGAAATGAAAGTATTTGTAACCATTATTCTATTTTTAAAAACCAATGAAATTATTTTTAACCATGCCACTGATTAAAATAATCATCAAATTTCAAATAATGTGATAACACAGAGTAGAAACTTATAGTTATATGTTGACATATTGAAACTATACATTACAAAGATACTAAATTCATAATATATCGAATTATTTGTATTGTACCTACATATTATAGTGTTATTAACCAATAAAGAATAATGTTAAAGATATTTCATATTGTACATAAGTTGATAGTTTGAAATTTTAAAGGTACTTAAAATTTTAGAGGTACTTGAAACTGTACATGATAAAGAATTTTGAATCCAACATATATTATCCCTTTTAATTGTATATTATATAGAAGCATGAATATTGAAACCATGTTGAAAATGGATATAAATTCAATGTGAAATAATCTGCAGTTTTGCTGAAACTGTATAATAACATGTAGATTCATTTATCACCAACACTTAATCAAATGTGAATTGACCACAACAAAGGTTCTAGTGAATAGAGAAAGTGTGTAAATCTGTGGTGGGGTTGAACTAAACCACCATCATTTTCTATGGTTACCCTATCCATTAAGTTACACATTTTTATGAACCAGCCGAGGCTCCTCACCAGAGTTTCCTAGAAACTTGAAGTCAAATTTGTTGTGATTTTTACCATTCGATGACATATGACATAGTGAATACACAACAAATGAGACACTCTTATCAATAAATCAAAGGAACACATACTATAGTTGTCTTCAATCACTGTAAATTTAACCAAAAAGTGACATAAACCCATTAAAAGACATGATTAATGAAAAAATCTCGAAGGTGACGCTAATAGATTCACGAGATGGTAATGGCTCTAGATGGTGAAATAAATCAAAAAATGATGTTGTCTTCACCCAATAGTGAAAAGAAGACAATAAAAAGAGAAGGGTCCTAGTAGTGAATTCAAACAGTTAAGTATAGTGACACCCCACATGACCAAAAATGAATATCATGATTGAATCCAGCATAGAGAGAGATGAATAGCTCATGAAAATAATCAGACTGGTAGGTTGAATAAGCTTACATATAAATAAGTGTGAAATTCCAAGGTATCGAATTCATCTAAACTGATAGATTCCCATAGAAATACTTGTTATTCGATGAGAACACAACTCCTGAAATAAAAATAATCCACGTATCAGAAATATAAAAAAGGAAAAAATCACAGTAAACTTACACCAGAGAACAAATGAATTGAAAAATCCAGCATGAAGTTACACATAAAACCAGGAACAAAGTGAAGAGGGGTTTCTACCAAAAAAATTCTAAAACAAATAACGAGAGTGCCATCCCATTTTCCCAGACATGAATAACATAGTTGAATCCAACATATAGAGAAAACACTTGATATCAATAAATTATCCCAAATGACCAAAATTGGATGGGGATCGAGCAATGTGATCCATTTTAGTTCGATAAATATGCCATATATGATATCATTATTGAAAACTGCATGTTTATATTAAAAATGTTTGAACATGAAAAATAAGTTAGATCGATATCATAAAAAATATCAGATGAAGATAAATATGCAACATAATATGAAAGTTTAATTTTTGAAAACTGGTCAAGAACTGCAAACAGTTATGGGAGTACGAGACAATTTAGTAATTGAAATAGAGGAATTTACAAGAGAGGTTGAAGCTATAATTTCACCTCTAGAGAACTCATAATAAAAAAAATGGTATCTCCCTTATGAAATGTATGGAAGTGAAATATTTAACTGAAAAAGGAAGCATGAAAAAAGAAAATAATATTGAAATAATCCTATCTTCTATATTATTTTATGCATTATAGAGTAATATATGGACCAAATAACATTTAATCCATGCAAAAAAATAAAATAGGATTTCATGTAAATACCTTTAAACTATCATAGTCAGCATGTGACATCTTGATATTTCTAACACCACCTTCCTCCTAGCATATAAAGAACTCCCTTTTTTTCTAAAGGAAGACAATCCCTCCAACATTCTGGAAAACATTATTCCTTTTGAAATAAGAATACTAAAATAAAAAATCAAATTTTCAAGATTCATTAAAAAGGAAGGGGGTTGTGACATACCACATGTAAACATTTTCAAATTCATAAGGAAAGTTGAATCTGACGAAGGAATGGTCTCAAGTGATGAAATTTGAAGATTGGTTCTTTGAAAATTAAAAAAACAAGTTTATAAAAGTATTTGGATGACTATAAAATAGAACGTCCAAATGAAAATTTGAAATGAAAATTCTCATCCTAAGTTTCAACAGGCTGCTTCAACTGAGAAAATCAACTAAATACAATTAACATATATATGTTTTATAGAAATTGGAATAAAAAGTTACACATGCAAGGTCTATAAGAACATCTAAAAAAACTATAGTGAATCTGCATGAATTAAACTGTAAAAATTGTGTATTAAATTAAATCATGTAGGCATACCAAAATTGCACGATGCTCTGATGCAATTGTGGAAATCTATTATAACCCTGGAAAAAAATATAAATGAAGTAACATTGGTTGAGCAGAATAAAGACAGGACGTGATTGGAGAATCATAATTGGAGATGTGTCGTATTAATGTTTGAAAATATCATATGTAACTGGAAATACTAATTCATGGAATGAAGGGAAAAATTTTACAAAAATTGAGAATAACACACCTTTTCTGGAGCTCTGTATCTTTCGGGTCTAAAGAAGAAAGTAAGTCTTGCAGATTTGGTTTCTAACTGAAAAGAGTGTATCCCAAATTACTGATTAGTGAAAGTAGAATTTTTTAAATACAGTGTGGATATTATGTATGAATAGAGTTAATTGGAAGACTTAAAACTGGAGATAATTTTTACAGAGAAGATATGAAGAAAAACTCATTGTATGTTGGATGCATCAAGAATAGGTTCAATCTGCCCAAAGCATAAATCTCCACCCATTGTCGAGATATTTGGAGGAAGATGAAGATAGATCTTCAAAGGAAATAGTAGGTGTCAGCTATGTTGAATAGCTTTTTGAAGAGGTTGTTGGGCAACCTCCACAACAGTCGATAGTGAAGAAACAATCACATTGTTTTGAGAGGTAGAGCATAGAGGAGACAACAGTAACCATAAACCATGTCAGAAGCCTATGGAACTCCAAAGCATGAGGTGTAGGGATTGGATTGATGAAGATCATTGGTAGATGTAGGAAGAGTACCCGGTTGATGATGAAGTAAAAATTATAGGTGCGGGATGTAGATTCTGGAGGTGAAAATTTTCTTGGTGCGGGATGTAGATGCTGGAGGTGAATAATTTCTTTGGGAACCCTAGGATATGGCAGAGAAGCCAGAGGTGGAGAATCTGGAGGACGAGGATCCAGAGGCAGAGTAGGCTGAGGGGGATAGGGTTTTTGAGGAGGTAGGGGGAGCTGTAGGCGGTGACAGAAGAAGAAGATAGATCTTCAAAGGAAATAGTAGGTTTCAGCGATGTTGAATAGATTTTCGAAGAGGTTGTTGGGTGACCTCCATGGAAGTCGACGGTGAATAAACAATCACTTTGTTTCAAGAGGTAGAGCATAGAGGAGACGAAAATAATCAAAAACCATGTCAGAAGCTAACGGAACTCTAGAGTGGGAGGTGTAGGGATTGGATTGAAGAATATCACTGGTAGATTTAGGAAGAGTACCTAGTTGACGATGAAGTAAAAATTAGAGGTGTGGGATGTAGATGATAAAGGTGAAAATTTTCTTGGTGCGGGATGTAGATGTTGGAGGTGAAGATTTTCTTTGGGAACCCTAGGATATGGAAGAGAAGCTGTAGGTGGAGAAGCCGAAGGCCGAGGAGCCAGAGGTAGAGTGGGCCGAGGGGGATAGGGTTTTCGAGAGGAGATTTCGGATTCAGAGGAAATGTGCAGCATAATTTGTTTGGATGGAAAGGAAAGCACGAGAGGGTGACACATGTACAGGAGGAAATACAAATTTAGTATATATATATATATATTTCCTTCGAGCTTGAATCCCTAATAATTTTGGAATGACTCCTATAACTAATAAGTTGGCCATGTCGGCATACCAAGGGAATTCACTCACAGAGTATAGGTGTTCATTAGGGAATGAATCAGACACATAAAGGTGATATAATTTTTCATTAAATTCTATCCTAGATATATGATTAGCTAAAACATTTTCAACACCTTTTTTCCTTGATTATGAGGTCAAATTCTTATAATAGAAGGAACCACCTAATTAGTCTAGACTTAGAATCTTGTTTATGGAAGAGGTATTTCAGTGCATAATGGTCAGTGAACATAGTAGGTATCCTAAGAGGTAGGAACTAAACTTTTCTAAGGTAAACACAACAGAAAGTAACTCCTTCTCAGTTGTGGTGTAGTTAATTTGGGCATCATTTAAGGATTTTCTTGTATAAGAAATTACATAAGGAGTTTTATCACAATGTTGTCCTAACACAGATCCTAAATAAAAGTCACTAGAATCACACATGAGTTCAAAAGTAAGGTTCCAATTTGAGGATTTCATGATGGGAGGAGATTTGAGACATGATTTGAGGGCTGAGAATGAACCCTCACAGCTTTCTATCCAAAAAAATGGAGCATCCTTTACTAAAATACCACAAAGGGGATAAGCAATTGAACTAAAGTTCCTAATGAATTTTCTATAGAAACCACCATGTCCTAAGAAATACCTCACTTCCTTGATAGTTTTGGGTGATGGAAGGTGATGAATGATGCCAACCTTGTCTTTCTTGTGTCTCCTAAGGACATCTAGAAGCATCTGCTCATGACCGGCTTGAAAAGAAGAAGAAATGATAATAGGATGTGTTCTATTTTCTCCTAGGAAGGCATAATTAAGTGCAATAGGAATTTATTTCAATTCGACATCAGGTTAGTTAAAAATTTCAGCAGAATATTGGGACATTGGATCAAGATCAATTTATTTATTTAGAGTTTCAAATAGGATTGATTCCCCGTATTTAGAAGTTTCAGCTACAAGATTTGTTTGATTAGTGTTAGGGAAGGGAGTTGGAGTGGTCTCCATGAATGTGGTTTCCTAAAATATTTCACTGATTGTTGGTCTTAAGATTTCATTATAGGAGAAATCTGAAAGTGATTCTAGCCAAAGAGATAAATTTCCTTCATGTGAATAAAGAAAATTAATCTCGTCATGACTTAAACATCCCTCAAATATTCCTTGATGTTCTATGGATTCATTATCAATTCTTCTTATCACATTTACTTCATGAATATCCTCATCATCCCCTATTTGTGAGATTTCATTATATATGTTCAAGTCTAGACTCATGTTTCCAAAGGTGATGGTCATATTCCCATTTTGGACTCGGATAATAGATTTGATTGTTGCAAGGAAGAGACGTCCAAGGATGATTGGGGTTTGTTCCTTGTTTCCTAAGTTTAGATTGTTGTCAAGGAAAATTAAGTCAGAAGGGTAGATGAAGTTTTCTACTTTTACCATAACATCGTTTAAAATCCCCTTTGGAACCCTAACGCTACGATCAACAAGTTGAAGTGTGACAGATGTGGGTTGGAGCTCTTCCAGGCCTAACTGGAAATACACAGCATAGGGAATGAGATAGACACTGGCACCTAGGCCATACAAGGCTTTGACAACTTTGTTCTCTCCTAGTTCAGCATTGATGTAAGGGAATCCTGGGTCTTTCATCTTGGGTGGAAGGGTTCCTTGTATTGTTATGCTAACATTTTATGCCAGAAGGACTTGGTTCTTATGTGAGAATTTTATTTTAAATTTTCATAGTTCCTTTAGGTATTTTGAGAATGTAGGAATGGTTTGAATATAATCGAGGAGTGGAATGTTCTTCTTGACTTGTGAGAATATTTACCTCAATGTTTCATTCAATTCAGGCTTGGTTTTCCCCCTCATGTGTTGAGGAAATTGTGTAGATTTTGGGTTTATTTGTTAAAGGGTTGTTTCTTTTACATTGTTATCAGTTTCCTTAGTTTGATAATGTGGTTCATTTGAATTTTCATTAGAGTTTGAAGCTTTATATGGTTTCTTAGTTATTTGTTCAGGTTTCTCAATTGATTTCCCACTTCTTAAAACTATCACAGCCTTTAGTTGTTCATGAGTTGTTTGAGTGCAACTTGACTCTCCCCTTAAAGTTGAAGATGGTACTGCCTGAGTAGGAATGGGTGCCTTTTTAGTTTTTATGGTTTGAAGTTCTTGTTTAAGGTAAGAGAATTCTAAGTTCATTTTGTCCATTTGTTTACACAACTGTTCAAGGATTGGAAGAGGGACAGATTGGGTCGGGGCTTGTGTTGGTTGGTTTATCCTAGGAGGATACTTTGGTTTTTAGATGGGTTTCTGGATGGGTTGTTGGTATTGGAAAGGAGGATGTTGGTATTGGACTGGTTGTGGTTAGAATTGGTTATGGTTTTGGAAATTTTGTGTAGGGTGGGGGTTTGGTCCTTGTGGTTGGCTAGGTTGTTGGTTATCTTTCCATCGAAAGATTGGGTGGTCATTGTTAGATTTCTGGGGCCCGTAGCGGAAGCCAGTGGGCCGGGAATTTTAAAATTTTTGTCAGCAGAACGATGGTACTTGTCGTCGCCGACGATTCGAGCCCCGGAGATGTCTGAGGATCTCGCGTAGATTATTAAGAGCACAAAATTAAAATGAAAACATACCCGTTTCAAATCTGAATGCACGGTTGACTGCCGCTAGCCGATGGTGATCGTCGCTTGAAGGATCCAAAGTAGGATCCCTCTATATCGTCCACACGTGCTCCAAAAATCCGCAAGAACGTCGATCGTCGAACTTCGGGTGCTAGCGCAGCGATTCAACGATATCTTCAACGTCCCGACGATCACCGCATCGTTGATATTACGATGCGTGAAGAAGAACTTGATCTGAGCTCTTGGATCATCAGCTTCTCTCTCTAGGAAGCGGGAGGAGAGAGAGGCTCTCAATTATTCATTCCATAAATGAATGAATAGTGATATGCACACCAAAGAGAGAGAGCCCCCTCTCTTATTTATAGAGACGTTGATAAATACCTGGTAGGGTTCCCCGACCCCGGTTAATATCAATGTTCTCTAAATAAATAATTTCGACGGACTAAAATATGCCAATATTATTTAATATTTTATCACATACTTGTAATATATATATATATAATATATTACGTGATAAAACCGAGCCATTTAACTCAACTCGTTGTCCCGCTTAATATTAAACGAACCTTGAATATTAAATAATATTCGTTCAATTAACATTTTTCTTGTATTTACTAAACTTGTAAATACATTAAATAAATTCAATCCCAAATATTTGTAACTTGAATATTAATGAATTTATTTAATTATTTTGGTTATCGACAACTTGGACAACGCTCGGACCCCGTGGCAGGGCCCACTATGTCCATATACCTATACAACTGAATAGGTGTGGATTCTTAAATACGCTGTTGTGTGTGACCCTCTAGGCCCTTATCTCAATAGTAGTGAATAAAATTCACAGACCAAGAGCGGGGTCTAGCAACCCGTCATGGCCCCTAAAGAGATAAGGATAGTCATTGCAACGACTACCATCCTACGAACACTTACTATGTACTATAGTCTCTTTGTCATTAAATATCTCATAAAGCAGGACGCACTCTTGTGTCATCGTCCTTATCTTGATTTATTATTTGTTGATCTATCCGGATGGATTCTCCTTTTTACTGCTTTGGCCAAAGACTTATGAAGGTGGTACCATCCTGATCAACTGGGCCTGAGATATACAACTTACAAAACTTGGAAGCGACAAATTCTTTCTTGAGCATTCAACCAATGTCATACCACCAACGACGCACCCAACACAAACTACCTCGCCACGACATTACTGCCATGGTTTTCACCTTGCATTAAAGTACTTAATTAAATGATATACATTGGCAATGGTTTCAAGTCAGGAGACCAATACACATGTCCGTAGATAGGAACAACCAATGACACCCAAAACATGTGGTGTTACTATTGGTGGGTCTGTCCTCATGATCTCACTACTAGAGATCACCAAGTGCAAACTTCATGAGAAGAAGTCTCAATGCTTATGAGCCCCCAACACCTGATAGTCAGACATCTACTGTGTCCAGTCAGTAAGATGTATCTAAACTATAGAACATATATTTAAAATCAATGTCATTGTATCTCGAGGTTCTCATTATATCCTGGGATCTGCTACAACCTCTTGACATGACAATTAACCTTTGGAAATTACCATTATTATAGTGGACGCAGAAAATTCTACACTATAATGGTAAGATATCATCATGCATATATAACTGTACACATGATACGGTAATCAAAATTACTACATAGTTGGGTCTAGGGAACCCACCATTTCAACAATCATTATACCTTGGGTTGAATGTGTTTTGGCATTGGGGATTTTGGAAGTTTAGGTCATTGACTTTAGTAGGTGTTCCTCCTAGAAGAACATCCTAGATGGATGGAATGGTTGGGTAGTTGTCTGTTTTGTGTTTATGTTTGTCACAAATTGTGAAAACATGGTCTATAGTTTGGATTTCATGGATTTTTCTAAGGTCTATCTCTTCAACCTTACTAGTGAGTGCTGTGAGTTTATCCCTAAGGATTTCCTCTTCTCTAAGTGTATGAATTCCAGTAGTTATTTGTGGATTTTTAGAGTAAGGTGATGTTCCCCATGTTTGGTTTTGTTCAGCAAGGCTTTCTAGATACTCTTAAGCATCATTTGGGGCTTTGTTTTTAATGTTCCCATTACACATCATGTTAATGAATTGTTTGTTCCCTAGGCCCAACCCTTCATAGAAAATTCTCACTTGTTCAGGAATAGAAAAACCATGGTGTGGAACCATTTTTAGGGTGTCTTTGAACCTCTCCCATGTTTCATAAAATGACTCTCCCTCCATTTCAAAAAAGTTTTGGATGCTCTTTTTAAGTGCAATTGTTTTGTGGTGGGGAAAGTATTTTTTGTATAATTCTCTTTGTAATTGGTCCCAAGAGTTGATGGATGATGGTCTCAAATTTTTTATCTAATTTTTAGCTTGATCCTTTAAAGAAAAAAGAAATATCCTCATCTTAGCTGATTCTAGTTGATGTGGGGGACATATGGTTTCTACAATGTCATTGAACTCCTTAACGTGAAGGTAGGGCATCTCAGACTCCATTCCATGGAATGTGGGAAGGTGGTTTAAGACACGGGGTTTAAAGATGTATTTGGAATCTTCTAGGTAATTGTTTCTAATGCATGAGGGGGCATTGGTCTAGGCAGGTGTGAGGTGGTCATTCATGGTTTGGTTGACTACATTCTCCATGTTTGGGGCTACCTCATTTGGATTTCCATTTTGGTTCCCACCCAGGTTTATGAGTTGGTTTCTTTGAAGACCATCCATTGAAATGGGCTCAATTTTTGACTTTGGAGTATTAAGAATATTAGGATCTAATGGAAAGAGTTCCCTTGGTATACTTGACTCCCCAACCCTAGGATTATCCACCCTAACTAGACGGTTTGATTGGTCACAGGTGTAGGCGGACATGCACCAAAAGAAAAAAAAACGAGAAAAGGAAAAGATAAGAGAATTTGGGTGAGAATAGAAGAAATGGGGGAGAATATAATGAGTGTTGAGATGAATTACTTGGATCCCCATAAACAACACCAAAATTTGGTCTCGCTTAAATTTACCCAAGATTTTGGGGTTAAGAAGTCGCTTGTAGTTTATCTTGGGTTGTCGAATCCTCAGAGACCTAAGAAGTAACCTACAAACACATAAATTCTATGGATTGTTTTTGGATATGAAGTGGAAAAATTTGGGGTTGATTTTAGATAGGTTTAATTTAACACCAATCTACTTAAGTGAATTTAAATTAATAGAATGAGTTGATCCTAGGTTATTGCTTGGGGTGGATTGGATGAATTCCTTTTTAACGATTTCAATTTCTTATATTTGAGATGAGTTCATAAGAAGATCAAACAACTTCATCACTTACTAGTTTAATACCAACACACCATAATACTAATCACACATACACTTATAGGATCATATTTATGAGCACTCTATGGTAAAGGTTCATATTAGCACTTGAAGTGTGTGGCCTTAAAATTCAACAAGGACGAAGAAGTTTTAAAATCATCAAATAAAAATCTCAATTAAAAGAAGTGATTAGAAATTAATGGAGTGATAAATAACATCAAATAAAGCCCCTTTCTATTCCCTTGGATCAACCGATAAAAGGGTTATCCCTCCATTGAAGACATGTTCTAAATGGAAGCAGAAAGTATACTTACGAGGGTGGAATTGAAGAAGTAAAAACAACAAAATAATGATCACTCCACCGTTGTGTGATAAATTTCACAAGGTATGGTGTGAATAAATTAACACATTGAGACAAAAATATCAACATGATATGGATAATAATAGAATAAGAGGAAAGGAAGAACTTTTATTAAGAAACTAAGGTGAATTGAACAACTTACATGAGAAAGAAATGCGATTACAAACACAAAGCGACAACATAACACTACAATGAAGCCAAACACAAAAGCTGATAAACTCCTCCACCACCACAACCTTAAATAGGAATTTAAAGAGTCTTGTGTAGAGCTCCCAATAGTACAAAGGATCCTACTTGAGTATGGTATGCCTAGGGTGGTGGAAAGTAAGGGAGAGGATATTTTTCCACCCTTGACCCGAAGTTGTAGCCAACTTACATCCACCGAATAGAGGAACCTAGATGACCTTATAGATGGATGAATTAGAGTGAGCCATATGAGACAAAAATTAATCTACGGATGTATCCTATATCTCTGTAAAATTTCAGCCCAAATTAATTTTTGGTTGTTGGGATATGATTAAATTGAGCGGCTGTTTTTCTGGGCCTCAGAATCTGGACCAGAATTTTATCTCCAACTTGGGCCTCATGTAACTCCTTTTAAAACTCATAATTAGATCTTTTAACTTTTGGAATAAATGTTAACCATTATTTCCTATATATTCAGTTCAATTTTCATAATTATTGGGCTTGTATATTGTCATCTACATTAGTTTTATTGGGATGCTGTCTAGTTCACTTCACCTAGAATGTTGTTTGTTCAAGGAAAACTTTGGTGGTCTTCCAATATGAATATTCAAGTACTTAAAAAGTATGAATTGTTACCAATGTAATTAGAAACCGGAAAATTAAATATAAAAATAAAATCAAGATCATTGGATACTTTAAATGATGTTAAAAATGTACCATGTAATAGTGCACTTTAAGAAGGACTTACAATCATAATGTGAAATGTTGTTTGAAGTGTAAAATGAACTAAAATGGTGTTTATGAATAATAAAGCTCATGAATATTATATATATTAAAAATGAATATAATCATCATTCAGTTTTTAATTAGTGGTTGTAAGAACCCGAGTTTTTGGAACGGGTCAAAATCCCGACCCTGTTTAAATTTTTGACTGGTTTCTGAGGAAACTGGAGAAAATGGGAAGTTTCTGGAAATTTTAGAATACACGCCATGTAATTTTAAGTACACTCCATATATATGTTAAGTGAGTGTTGGCCGTGTGCTCTCCAAGTACATGCCGTGTGGTGACCGTTTAGAAATTTCTTACTACACGACGTGTAGTTTTGAACACGCCGTGTAACCCCGACCGTGTGGTGGCTATACATGGCATGTAGGCCTATTGTCCGGGTAGAATCAGGTACACGCCATGTTTCCCTTGGACACGCCATGTAGTCTATCTGTGTATGAGGCATATACATGGCGTGTGGGTAAGTCGGCGAGGAAGAGAAGATAAACCAAGTACACGCCATGTACCCACCGGTACACGTCGTGTGCTCATGTCAGAAGGTCGGTGGAATCCCAGCCGCCAAATTAACAGTTAAATGAAATATACACGACATGTAGTCATGAAGTACACATCGTGTACTTTCTTTTTTTTTTGCACTAAAACGGGAAGTAACCTCGTTTTTGTGGCAGAACTCAATTCCTTCATCGAGTTGAGCGGGGAGAGCCGGCCGAACCTATTTCCTTCTCCCGATCGTCCGTCCGAAACCCGTTTCGACTTCCGATTAGTGCGTTTGAACCCCCTCGGTAAGGCCTCGATTCCTCTTTGGGCGTTTTGTCTGATTTTTGTTCTAGAATGAGTTATAGGCGTTTGAGCAATTTTGAATCTTTTATAGATCTACCGCGTTTTAGACCGAATTGGAGGCCTTTACTGGAGGAGTAGCATCTTACGAGTCTCAGGTAGGTGGTGCATACCTCATTTTGTGTTTTCGTGGTTGTTTGGGGGATGCGGCCTTCGGCGCGTTTTCGGGTATTTTGATCAGGACCCGTTTTATATGCTTTTTCATACGGAATTGCTTATGGGACCTATGGGATGCCTCTGGGTATGCCCTGTTACCAGTTTACATGAGCGGGCCAGGTGAGGGGTCTTGGTTCATCGGGGCATTTTCACCGGGAAACGCCAAAACAGTTTTAATTGAAATATTAATGTGTTAAACTGTTTAGTTTAATTTATTAAAGCCTGTTGTATTTTTTAGAGGCATTTAAGACCTCAGTGCTGGTATGGGACAACACCTTGCATAGTGCAATTCAACTGTTTAGTTTGTTTTGCCTGGTTATATTTTCTGTTGAATATGTTATATATGTAATTGCTAAATTTCATCTACTGGACCCTTTTGGGTTGTGTTGGGCTTGGCCCGGTTCTGATTGAGTGATGTTGATCACAGGTTGGGGCTTTTCTCGGGTTACTTTGGGTGGTTTTGACCACGGGATTGGGCGTCATGGACATCGGCTTGAGGCAGTACGACTGTCAGGTTGGGCATGGCCCGGGTTACTAGGATGGAGATGCCATCAAACTTGAGCGACGTGGTCGCAGGGACACGAGGTGTCAGATGTGTTGGTGGCTTAGGATTATTTTTGGTGATTACCGCTCACCCAGGACTTTGAGTAGTGTGCACACAGAGATACTACGTGATGAAGTGGTTTTGACCACTCGTGTGGGTAGAGGCCCCCATAGTTGCGGTTAGGTATTTTGGTTGGGGGTGCTTTCCATAGGAAGCCACGTGGGAGATGAGGAGCCTTCAGGGGATGGGCATGCCTTTAGGACGTCGGTACTTGAGACACGAGGTGTCAGGAGGCACGTGGTGCCGGGTTACTTTTTTTGGGCATGCCTTCGGGACGTCGGTACTAGAGACACAAGGTGTCAGGAGGCACTTGGTGCCAGGTTAGTATTCTTGGACATGCCTTTAGGACGTCGGTACTTGAGACACGAGGTGTCAGGTGGCACATGGTGCCGGGTTACACGATAGAGATTCCAGTGTTGGCCAAAGCAGGTGACACTCCATGGTGGATGTTGAGCACCAATGGAGTTTGTGTTTATTTGTGCATTATATTGTTTACTACTTTCCTTATAAATACATGACTGCTTAATCACATATATTTGGTACGCACCATTGGGTGGTATCCTACTGAGATTTGTCTCACACCCTGCACGGGCCCTTCGGGACGCGTGTAGACTTTATGGATTTACGTGTAGGAAAGAGGCTAGCTTCAGGAGCTGGGCTGTGTTAGTTGTTTCATGGAGATGGTATGGACCTTGAGGTCATGCCTAGTTGGGGTTTACTTTGTTTTGTTTACTTTTCTATAACGACATGTTTACTTGTTGTAGCTACTGTTGGTTAGCCAATGGCGCCTTTTTGTATTCAGTTGTGTATGACCTACTTTGGATGCATGTTTTACTGTTCATTAGTAGTTACATGTTATCAGCATGCTGTTGTGTTTATTTCCGCTTCTGTTTTTATATTTATTACTTCCGCTGTTTATCTATATTGATTGTGCTTCCGCTCTGCGGGTCTAGTTCGAGTCTGCTGAGTCTTTCTTCCGCTGCATCTTTACTGTTATACTTGGACCAGTACCCTTTTTATGATCCTTCGAGAGGGTATAGCCTCCCCACTATACCTAACAGACCCTTGCTTCTAGTTGGAAACCTTTGGAGTTCATGGGAGGTGCGCCTAAGGTAGTGACACCCGACCCGTTTGACACTGTTCGAATGGCTGTCCGGGTCCGGGTCGTTACAAAGTGGTATCAGAGGAGTTCTTGACAAGGATTTAGTAGCAGTGTTTTTCTGGCTACTAATGAGATTGAGACTTATGTTTTTATTTCTGCTGGTTTTACTATTTGGGATATGGTAGACTGGAGATAGGTTGTTGTTACTGGAACATGGTTTCTAGCTTGTGCTTCGGTACCTGCAGCCCCAGGTACGAGGGATGGACCAAGTTGCCATGGGTGGGAATTGCTGTTTTTCTTTTACTCAGATTACAGTTTATATGAATTCCACCTTGGTGGCTCACTTAGTGTGTGATGTTGTTGATTGTGATATGTGACCCTTGACCAGTATAGTAAGGTAGAATTAGACCTTGGCCCGGTATGGCAAGGCTACTTTGCTCGGCTTTTGATAGGCACATTTTTAGGGTATTTCAATTTCATAATTGCACGTATGCTTTGTGAAGTGATAATACCATGTGAATAAAAATCAATTGCCATGATTTATATGCTTGAAATGTGAATTGGTGTAATTCCTGATATAATTGCTAGTTGTGCATATGTGTATGCCATGCTTTATATTTTGTAAAATTGCATGTGGCGGGATATTTGGGTCTGACTCTTTTGAGAGCAGGAAGGTACTATGGCTGAGGCAGTGTAACTGTCAAGATTGGGTGACTCGGTCGTCGGTTTGAGGCAACGTGAGTTGTCAAGACGGGCATGGCCCGAGGTACTTTTGATACTTGGCTCTGTTGAGGGCGGGTAAGGAGGCCATGAGGCCAGGATGCCATGTGGCATGGGTTGCAGTGAGGGGGAGTAAGGGTAGTTGTTATGCACTGACTTTTACTGCTTTCCTTATCTGTGTAGAATATATTGTTATATATGTATGGGATGTTTGACCATTTATGGTATTCAGTAGGTTACTCTTTCACGACTCGATGGAGCGTCAGGTAGGAGATGATACAGTGCCGTAGGATCAGGGTTAGAATTCGGTACAGGCAGAGCACGATCCGCAGGTACAGGCTCTGGGACAGGATCAGGTTCGGGATCCAGTGTAGGCAGGAAAATAGCTGGGTTTGGCAACGTTCGTACTGTGGCTTGACAAGCATCTCCGATCTAGCCGGGTACATGTATTGCATGGGATTGATAGAGGCACATAGGGTATAGATCCTTCTATGGCATATCTGACGCGGGAGTTCCAGTCGCAGCATCCGCCGTTTTTTCAGGGTGAGGGTGGTCCGCAGGTGGCTGAGAACTGGATAGAAAGCATACTGATGATCTTCGAGCAGATCGAGATGCCTCCAGGGTGGAGGGTCAAGCTGGCGACGTACATGCTGAGAGGACTGATGAAGCATTGGTGGGACGTACAGGTTCAGGCTCATAGGCACGAGGGACTGGCTTGGAAGGACTTTGAGGACAGGTTCTTTGAGCACTTCTATCCAGAGACACTGAGGGCAGAGAGAGCTTGAGAGTTCTTGAGTCTTCAGTAGGGATATATGTCCATCATGGACTATGAAGCTACCTTCACAGAGTTGTCTCGCTTTTCACCTGGTATGGTAAGTGATGATGCGGCTAGAGTGAGGTGCTTCAAGGATGGATTACGACACGTCATTCGGGTCCAGGTGAACATCTTCAGGATGAGTTCTTTCTATGAGGTAGTGAATCAGGAGCTTATAGCTGAGGGCAAAGAGAGAGAGAAATCTCTCTTGGGCAGGGCGACAACTTTAGGTGATGGTTTGGACAGCAGGAAGCGAGGACAAGATGAGTTCCAGTAGGGAAGTCAGGCCAGGGATTCAGCTAGACCACCTCGGGGTAGTTATTCGGTGATTTGCTTTCTATGTGGACAGCTGGGACATGTTCAGGCGCAGTGCGATAGGCCTCCGAAGGAGTGCCAAGCATGTGGATAGGATGATCATCTGAAGAGGTTTTGCAGGCAGCCTTCTCAGATAGCCGGCAGGCAGGGACCAGGACAGACTGTAGCGTCTGGAGTTGGTTCAGGTTCGGTACCCGAAGAGGGTAGTCGGGGTTCAGATGTGCGCGGAGGTCATGACTGAGACAGTGGGACCCAGCTGAGGGGTTAGTGTTCGGTGATTGGAGCAGTATCGCAGGGAGGTCAGGCATCAGACAACCGTGTTTCAGGCCAGGTGCATGCCGTGGAGCTGCCAGAGGCTGAGCAGACCGGTGAGCCGATGACAGTTAGAGGTACATCGCGGTGTGGCCGTGATCTCCATGTTTCCTTTTTGGCATGACCTGTAGAGGCATGTCTGTTTTGAGTGCACGTGGTGCACATGATCTATGTGGACTGACTAGATGCTAGTCAGTGGGATTGGCACCGTATCAGATGCATGATATATATATATATATATATATGTATATATATATATATGTATGTATGAGATGTGTAACATCAGGGCATCGAGGATGCAGGTTACTTGAGGTGCCTTGGGCATCGGGTCATCGAGGATGCAGGTTACTTGAGGTGCCTTAGGCATCAGGGCATCGAGGATACGAGTTACTTGAGGTGCTAGACACCAGGACCTCGTGGAGGCGGACACCGATGCAGTGCGAGATATGTTGGGTGTTGGAAGTGACATAGGAGCACCAATGAGGTGCATGGGTGACGGTACGTCACAGGAGGAATACACGTCCATAAAACAGGTTAGTAAACCTTGTTTTCTTTAAGTTTTGTTGGGTTGAGACTGGGTTAGGCGATTCCTAAGGTGGGGATCCCATTGAGGAATTTAGCAGGAACCTTGAGACCGAGGGAGTCCGGGTTGCTTTGTTCGGGGTGGTATGTGTGGTGCCATCTCTGGGTTTTGTTTGATAGCTCGAGGACGAGCTATATTAAGGTGGGGAGATTGTAAGAACTCAGGTTTTTGGAACAGGTCAAAATCCCGACCCTGTTTAAATTTTTGACTGGTTTCTGAGGAAACTAGAGAAAATGGGAAGTTTCTGGAAATTTCCAGACTACACGCCATGTACTTTTAAGTACACGCCGTGTATATGTTAACTGAGTGTTGGTCGTGTGATTTCTAAGTACATGCCGTGTGGTGACCGTGTAGAAATTTCTTACTACACGGCATGTAGTTTTGAACACGCCATGTAACCCCGACCGTGTGGTGGTAATACATGGCGTGTAGGCCTGTTGGCCGAGTAGAATCAGGTACACACCGTGTTTCCCTTGGACACGCCGTGTAGTCTAGCCATGTTTGAGGCATATACATGGCGTGTGGGTAAGTCGGCGAGGAAGAGAAGAGAAACCAAGTACACGACGTGTACCCACTGGTACACGCCGTGTACTCATGTCAGCAGGTCGGCGGAATCCTAGCTGCCAAATGAACAGTTAAATGAAATATACACGGTGTGTAGTCATGAAGCACATGCCGTGTAATTTATTTTTTTGTGCTAAAATGGGCAGTAGCCTCATTTTTGAGGCAGAAATCAATTCCTTCGTTGGGTTGAGCGGGGAGAGCTGGCCGAACCTATTTCCTTATCCCAATCGTCTATCCGAAACCTGTTTCGACTTCCGATTAGTGCATTGGAACCCCCTCGGTAAGGCCTCGATTCCTCTTTGTCCGTTTTGTATGATTTTCATTCTAGAACGAGTTATAGGCGTTTGAGCGGTTTTGAATCTTTTGTATATCTACCATGTTTTAGACCGAATTGGAAGCTATTACCAGAGGAGTAGTATCGTACAAGTCTCAGGTAGGTGGTGCATACCTCATTTTGTGTTTTCGTGGTTGTTTGGGTGATGCCGCCTTTGGTGCATTTTTGGGTATTTTGAGCGGGACCCATTTTATATGTTTTTTCATACTAAATTGCTTATGGGACCTATGGGATGCCTTTGGGTATGCCCTGTTACCAGTTTTCATGAGCGGGCCGGGTGAGGGGTCGTGGCTCATCGGGGCATTTTCGCCGGGAAATGCCAAAACGGTTTTAATTGAAATATTAATGTGTTGAACTGTTTAGTTTAATTTATTAAAGAGTGTTGTATTTGTTAGAGGCATTTAAGACCTCAGTGCTAGTATGGGACAACATCTTTCATAGTGCAATTCAACTATTTAGTTTGTTTTGCCTGGTTATGTTTTCTGTTGAATATGTTATATATGCAATTGCTGAATTGAATCTGCTGGACCCTTTTGGGTTGTGTTGGGCTTGGCCCGGTTCCGCTTGAGTGATGCTGATCACAGGTTGGGGATTTGCTCAGATTACTTTGGGTGTTTTTGACCATGGGATTCGGCATCATGGACGTCGTCTTGAGGCAGTACGACTGTCAGGTTGGGCATGGCCCGGGTTACTAGGATGGTGATGCCATCGGACTTGAGTGACATGGTTGCAGGGACACGAGGTGTCATATGTGTTGGTGGATTAGGATTATTTTTGGTGATTACCGCTCACCCAGGACTTTGAGTAGTGTGCACACAGAGATTCTCCGTGATGAGGTGGTTTTGACCACTCGTGTGGGTAGAAGCCCCTATAGTTGTGGTTAGGTATTTTGGTTGGGGGTGCTTTCCATAGGAAGCCACGTGGGAGGTGAGGAGTCTTCAGGGGATGGGCGTGCCTTCGGAACTTCGGTACTTGAGACACGAGGTGTTAGGAGGCACATGGTGCCGGGTTACTATTTTTGGGCGTGCCTTTGGGACGTCTGTACTAGAGACACAAGGTGTCAGGAGGCACTTGGTGTTGGGTTACTATTCTTGGACGTTCCTTCGGGACGTCGGTACTTGATACACGAGGTGTCAGGTGGCACATGGTGCTGGGTTACACGACAGAGATTCCGGTGTTGGCCGAAGCAGGTGACACTCCATGGTGGCTGTTGAGAACCAGTGGGTTTGTGTTTATTTGTGCATTGTACTGTTTACTGCTTTCCTTAGAAATGCATGACTGCTTAAACACATATATTTGGTATGCACCGTTGGGTGGTATCCTACTAAGATTTGTCTCACACCCTGCACGGGCCCTTCAGGATGCGTGCAGACTTTATGGATTTATGTGCAGGAAAGAGGCCATCTTCAGGAGCTGGTCTACGTTAGTTGTTGCATGGAGATGGTATGGACCTTGAGGTCATGCCTATTTGGGGTTTACTTTGTTTTGTTTACTATTCTATAACGGCATGCTTACTTGTTGTAGCTACTGTTGGTTATCCAATGGCGCCTTTTTGTATTCATTTGTGCATGACCTGCTTTGGATGCATGTTTTACTGTTCAGTAGTAGTTACATGTTATTAGCATACTGTTGTGTTTATTTCTGCTGCTGTTTTTATATTTACTACTTCCACTGTTTATCTATATTGATTGTGCTTCCGCTCTGCGGGTCTGGTTCAAGTCTGTTGAGTCTTTCTTCCGCTGCATCTTTACTATTATACTTGGACCAGTACCCTTATTATGATCCTCCGAGAGGGTATAGTCTCCCTACTATACCTAACAGACCCTCGTTGCTAGTCAGCAGCCTTTGGCGTTCAAGGGAGGTGCGCCTAGGGTAGTGACACCCGACCTGTTCGACACTGTTCGGGTGGCTGGCCGGGTTCGGGTCATTACAGTGGTTATACCAAGATCCTCTAACATCAATTTGGTGTCCAAGGATGTTATAGCTTGTTGTTGAGTTTACCTCTCTATGCCTCACCTATTAGTAGGTGAAGGATGAGGTGCCCAGATGGAAGTGGAAATGGGAAGGTGTCCTTGTGGTTTTTGTGATAGAGCTTACATGATCATTGAGAGGTTACGACCCTATTTGGGTTATCACAAACCAACTCACCAAGTTGACCCACTTCTTAACCATTCAAGACTAGAGTTTAGTGGAGAGTTTGGGATGCTTATGCATGCAAGAGGTAGTCTGACTTCATGGAGTTACCTCGATGATTGTTTTAGAATGTGATGATCACTTCATGTCATGACTATAGAGAGAATGAAGGTGGCTTTAGTACCTAGTTGTGTTTGAGTGTATTTTTTCTACCCTAGAAATATGGTCGGGTAAAATAGATCATTAGGGTTTTGGTGGACATGCTTTGAGATTACATGTTTGTTATGGGATATAATTGGAAGGAGCGATTACCCTCAGTGGAGCATGTGTGTCATAACTATTACCACTCTACCATCAGAGTAGCACCATTTGACACTGTGTATGGGAGACCATGTAGGTCACTACTGTATTGGTCAGATCTAATGTAAGACAACACTTATGGGCCTAGAGTTGGTGCTAGCGATGATTGTAGAGGATGAATTTCATCTAGAGGCAGATGAGGATTACCAGGAAACATCATGATTCCTATACGGATTGATGACGGTAGCCTTTGGAGTTCGATGAGGATATCATGTGTTCTGAGATATCTCATCTTATCAAGGATTGAGAAGATTTGGCTGGGGTGACATGCTATCTCTGAGGTTCATATGCCCTTTTTGAGATACTTCATTGGGTTAGCGAGGTGACATACCACGTGAACCTACAACTGCAATTAGGCTGGGTTCACAATGTATTCTATATGTCACAACTAAGGAGATATGTGTATGATCTACTACACGGTATCAACCAAGATGAGATGAAACTTAAGGTTGAGTTACATCTTCATGGTGCTCAGTGGTGCTTGAGAACCAATGGGAGAATACCCTTCATGGGAAAGTGTGTCCCATGGGTGTGTGTTGGTTAAAGGCATGAGAACCTTCAGGAGATCTCTTGGGAGTGGAAGGCTCTTATGAGAGCTTGGTACCCTCACTTGTGAGCAGGTTTTTGATTTTTAGGATGAAAATTCATGAAGGTGGGGGAATGTAGAGACTCTTTTCAAAGACATAAATTGAGTCAATGTGGAATCCCGAGACTTAGGGAGGCCCAATATTGATATAATAAAAATATAAAATATATTATATCATGAGAAAGAAGTTTTTTAGAAATAATGGAATAACTCTCAAATGATGTCTTGAATTGGAAATATGAGATAACCATTAAATCTAGAATGTGGGTTTTATCCTAGGCGTGATATAATTTTTGTATGCATGGGTATTAATCTTGAGCACCATTGTGGAAGAATAATAATTAAATTAAATTAATTAATTAATTAAATTATTATAATTAAGCTAAAACATAATCCTATCCTATAAAAGCACAGTTATGGAAAATACATAGGGTTAGCCACATAACTTTAGGAGTTGAGGAAGAACCATGGAGGAGAGCTTCATGAAGATAATGGATCATGGTCTAATGGATTAGTACCGTAAGGATCATCCATTCCAACGAGGTTAGTGGATCTCACCAACGACTTCGACTTGCGACCGTTCTTCATCAGTGATCAATCCAAACTCGAGTTAAGATGCTGTATTGTGGATTTTATCTCTATTTTTTATACCATGTCGAGTGCGGGTCAATCCTTCTAACAAGATTGATTTGAATATCAATGGTTGATTTTTCTAGTATTGTTTTATCTTCCCATGGTTAAATTGGTGATATTTGATTATTTCTCTTTGTTCATCATTTTAACAACAACAAATCAAGGCCAAATTAAACAATGAGTGAGGTTCATTCCTCGTGTTCTTGTTTTTTTTATTTTCTCCCATTGTTCTTTGCATGTTCATCGACAACATTTCCTTTCTTCGATAGTTTGAAAAATACCTAGAAACTAATCATTGCATAAATGATATTTGGTGCGATGGTTTATTTCTAAGGGTCTATATTCAGGATTAAGATCATGATCGAGGTGAATTGTGGTGCGATGGGAAATTTAGGTGATGAATTAGAGGAGGCTGCTCATGGGTTTCAACATTTGATGATGCCAAATAATAAAGGTTGTCTATGGGTAGATCGGGTGGCTGGAATTCGGCCAATGGCAACAGATCGGGCACGGTCAACCCTAGATTCGGAAGCCCCAATGCAATTTTAGGTGGAAGTGGTGATGTTGGTGGTGTACATGAGATACATGAAGCATTCTTCACTTTATTCAAATTTCATGACTACACACTATGTATCCCAGAGGAACACACACCGTGTAGTCTCCCAGTTATAGTGGTTAAGGTTTTTAGGGAAGATAAGGATCACACACCATGTATGGACCTTACACGTCATGTGACCCTATATTGGTGGCTCGAAATGTACTCCATGAGTACATAGGAATGATCATAACCAGGAACATAGACACGACTAGAGTACATAGACACAACCGTGTACTTGGAAATGACCAGTGTACACAAGCACAACCAGTGTACATGGGTATGGTTTGGAAAGACACAGGTAGGACCTGGGTGGCTAAGACATGTCATGTACCATATATACATGTCATGTAGTGTGACATAGATTCCCAATCCATGTCAAGGGGAGAACATGAACAGGTGATGGGGCGAGGTCATACACCATGTGACCCCCTGTACACACTGTGTACTTCTCTAAAAAACTTCCACCTTACATATCTTCTTCTCTAGAACTCAAATTTTGGACAACAAGTAGCCTATTATGAGTAGTTTTCCATATAGAATGTGATGGTGGATTTCATTTTGGAATTGAAGATACAATACAAGGTGATATGAGTGTGACACTACTGTTAGTAGTGCTTAGCTGATGGAACTAATATACTTTGATCTGTAGAGAGATGTCAGAGTTGGAAACTCCCCTATCACACTAGGTCATGGCCCCCTATACTTTTTACCCAAGTAGTAGTAATCAAGTGTGATCATCAGAGTTTTACCAAGGTCGGTACTCCCTTGTCTCTCTGTAGGGCATGAGTCCCAAATGTACTTTATACAAGTATAGGTGGTACTCCATTGCATTAAAGAGGGCACAAGTCCTCTATCAATGGAGTGAACTCCCTATAATTGAGCTATGGTGGCGGTCGAGTCCTCCATTGGAGTAGTTATCCCTCAAATGTTCTATATAGTAGTGTGGTGCAATACATCCATATTCTCAAGAGGTTACATGATATACATGGCTAGGAGTTTTGGCTCCCTTAGCTATGGGGTTCATCGATGAGGTGAGGGCCCCTCCACAAAGATTCTTATGAGGTTATGTGTGATGTTGGAAATCAGAGATGGACCTTTGGAGTTGCAGGCTAAGTCACCATTATTAGATGGGTCGTGGAGTTTAATATCCCCTTTATCTCTCATTTGAGATTCTTATTGAGCATATTTGGGTTATGGATGTTATGATTATGGTTGTTTTCTCATATTCTGATTGACACACCCTCATGGTGATAAGTTGACTACTCTTTCTTGATGATTCTTGTTTGGTGATTTCAGGGTGTCTGACTGGGTATATTTATACTCACACCTACATGAGTTTCCCCCCCACATGTCATGTCTTATACATACAACAAGCATATTAACAGTGATTATGGTGGACCTGGTGTTAGTGGAGTTTAGTAGTATGATGTGGAACTGACCATATTCTGTAGTTAGACTCTAGGATCTGGAGTTGGGCTCTTCACCACTCTACTCTTTACAGTTGATTTCAGTTTGGGACCCCCTTCGTATTCCTAGTTGGGTGTGTATTTTACCATTTGTATCATTTGTATTGTACTATTTTAATTTTATTTATATATTTCCTAGAGGTTATTACATGCATGGTTATAACCTAGATGTTCAATATTTTATTACACCTCTATATTGTTTCATGGAGTTGGTTGTGTGTGTGTGTGCGCGCATACAGGTACTTTAGGCCAAGGCCTCCCATTTCAGTATTATGCCTACTCGACATTTGTTGTCAGCCCCTGACCTATTGGAGGTGGTCTTGGGGTTGTCATGCTTGGCTTACCACTGGCCAGGCGGGCCCTGATGGGTTAGGTCATGAGAGATGTTCTTATTCTTGAGCATGTTCTTGAGTGAACTTTCTATAGGGATTGGGATAATTCTCACTAGGTTTATTGTGCACAACAAGAGACTAACCCTATAAAGTGATATAACTGAGTATTTATAAAGCTAAGCTAGGGTTGGTAATTTCACATTATCCCTTATCCAATCCTTTATTCTACAACGAACCTCATATCTAATAATAATATAAATAATAATATTATTTACTTTACATGCACTACACCCATGGATAAATAAATATCATTTTTTAAATAAATAAATAAATATTTATTTAGATGATATTTGTTATATATCATTTTTGGATGAACCATTAAACTCAGTCTATTTATCCTCTTCATTATTTACCAAAACTTGAATAATGACAATTTATTTAATAAATAAATACCACTGCATTATTCACTAATAAATATAATAAAGTAGAAATGAGATTCCATACACACTTAGTGTGTGACCCTCTAGGCCCCTTAGTGGTATTTGATGGAATTCCTAAAGTCCAATGTTAGCATCTAAAAACATGCCAAAGAACCCATAGAGAAAGAATTAAATACTGCAATGACATACTACCTCATATAAACACCCACTGTGTAATATAATCTATTTATCGTGATATCTCTAATCAAGCAGGTTGAATGTTGATTATCACACCCCAACCCGACACTTCACAGTTATGTTATTTATTTTTGAATTTCCATTAAATTTTATTCATTTTTCAAGTTTTATTTTTTAAAAAAATAAAATCAATTGAATTAAAATTAAAATATAATTAATTAAATAACAAAAAAATGAAAATCTAATATAACATATTCCCCCCTTACCTCATGGCCAACCCTCCTCCCCCCTTGCCTCACGATGCGGCCGAACCCCCTTCCTCCAGTTGCACGACACTGACCCCCCCTCCTGGACCTCCGACATTGCTCCCTCCTCCTGGAAAACCTCCCTCTCCATGACCTCTCCCTCTGGAGGCCTCCTCTCCCTTGCGCGACCTCGCCGACGACTCGTTTGATAGGTAATATCTTTCAGTTTTTGTCTCATCTGAACCTTAGTTTATGGTTTGATTGGGTTTTGATAATTTCTTCCTTTTTTAGGGTGTGCGGTGGGTCTCCCAGGTCTTCCTCATACGGGTTTTGATGTCCACCACCGAAGGTGAAGCACTTTGGTCCATTCTAGTTCATCTTTCGTTGTTTGAGGTTGATTTCTTTTACCCTCTTAATTGTTTAGTTAGTTTTAATGTGTTCTAAATTTTATTTAGGTGATGAGAAGTGTGAATTGGTAATGTTTTAACATTTTTATCAGTTATAAATGATTTTTTTCAAAACAAATGGATATGTGTTGTGCATATTGTATTGTAATGTTTCTTGAAAAGTATTTTATGCCTTATTTGCAAAGTGAAAATTATTTTTTTTCAAAGGAGCTTAAAGTGTGTATTTGTTCAAAATGAGTTTTTATTGAAAAAGGAAGTAGTGTTGTCATGTATTCCTTATCATGTATTTTTATGTATGAATTTTAGATTGTTTAAATATTAAAAGGGTCTTTCCGGGGAATTGGTTGAGAAAGTGTGTTTTTCTTGTGTTTGTCAAGGGTGATTTTATAAATTATGTAAGTGTTGGTAATAGTATTTAAAATGGGTTTTTGGTGTGAGTAAAATGGAAGGAATCAATTATTATTGTCAGGTAGGACTTTTTGTGCACTTTTAATAGGATTTGTGAGTTCTTTATGTAATGGGAAGCTAGTTTTTGAAATGAACTTATTTTATGTGTGGATTTCCTATAGGTTAATTAAATTGTTCGGTGTCTTCTCGAAGGGTTTTACACACATTCATAGGTACGTATACCTATATATATATAAATCCTCCTTGCACATATTCCCTCATGGCGTGGGGAATATGTGTATTGGATTAAGGGGTATATATATATAGGGGTGTATGTGTGCGCAATTGTGGGGCGGTCTTCATCAAAGGCGTCGGGTGCCAAATTGTTCATCTTGGTATGCTCCCTTTTGAGGTTGGTTTCCCAATGCATTAGACTTTAAATTAAAGAATTATTGATTTCTTGTTTTTTTCACTTTTATTTAATGCTAGTTAGTAATTTAGGGATTTTAGAATAATTGATTATCGTGAAATAAAGTAAGACCCTTATATTGGAATTGCATGAAATTGTTTTATTAAATGTGCTTACTAAGTGTTTGATGAAATTACCCTTTGGAACTTATAAATGTGCTTAGGATTTAAAGTAGTGAATTGAGTTTCTTAAATGGGGTCCCAAGTGAATTTTTGGTTTTCAAAGTAATGGCATGTGTTGCTTCTTTTGGAAATGATTTAGTGTTAAGTGATTGCTTGAGGCCCGTTTGGTACTTTATAAAATTAATTACTTTGAAAACTCTCTTTGGAATGAACCTATTTCTTCGTTAGATGTTGAGGAGAATGAGTGGTCCTCGGATGGAACCCCCCTTATGTATTGATGATTGAAGGCAAGAGGGAGAAAATCCCTTGGAGTGATTTGGGGGTGATTTTGTTGTGTGTGTGGATGGTGTAAGATGAAAATACATGTGTTGGATTGCTTGGTTAGTATTTGTTGACTCACCCCCCTTTTTAGTCTGAACATGGGAACCTATCATAGTGAGTGAATTTTTGGTGAACAATTGTTGCACTAGTTTAGATTACACACCTGTCAGTGGCCCTCAGTACGGGCTTTGCTCTGCTAGGGAATTGGGCCCCTCAGTTAGGCTAGGTAGGGAAACATTGAGCGTTTGGGCATTATGACGTCATTGAGTAGGGAATGCCTTCTGGATGAGTCACATGTATAGTATGTTATAGACTATTCATGATCTTCTAGGTTTTCCCATGTATATCGACACTTAGTTATCTATGGCAGATGATTGAGGTGCATTGTTTGGTTGTTTATTCTTGCTTGTTATTTTTCATTGCCCTTGTGTGATAATTGCTTTTGACTTCGTGTATGATGTGTCTCTTTGTTAAATGGAATAAATATGATATTTAAAAGTTTTTGGAAAAAGGTTTTTAAAATGTTTTACACTTCTCTATCCCTATTTCTTTAAAAAGTTTAAAGCTTCATCCTTGGAAAAGAACCTAGTTTAAAATAAGAAGGGAAATGGATCGTGATTTTATTTTAATGGAACAATGCGTGAAAAACTTAATTTTATATTTTTTAGTTCAAACTTGGAATTAATGTTTCTTTATTTAAAGGTAATGCATTGGGAATAGATTACTTGGACACACCTACTGAGTTTTAATACTAACGCCTATACTTCATTCTTGTTTTAGTCTCAGGTGAAGGTTTTAGTTTGATCTCGATCGCCTTGGGCGATGTTGAGTCTTGGGATCGGAGAGTGACCCATGGGGTCACATGGAGTTTAGTGGTCATCAGGTCTATTTAGTGTTTCTTTTCATTTTTTTGTTAGTTGATTTGTGAAGTTTATTTACTTTTAGGGATGCTTTATTTTTTTTACTACTTATGTTTATTTATATTGGGAGAAATCATTTCCATCGTCACTCTGTTGATTCCCTTGGAACTTGTTGCCAGCTCGGGAGGATCGGGAATGCCTCTCTAGCCTTGTCGCGGGCCGACTCGGGTGATCGGTTCAGGGTCGACCTGGGTTGGTTTGTGAAAAAATGGTATCAGAGCTTAGGTTCTTTAGAGGACCTGGCTTTTAGAGTGCCCTTTTTAATTTGGGTTGTCAAGGTAGATGGAGTAGGACTATTGGAGCTTGGGGTGTAGGTTCTGGGGAGTGTCTGGCCAACACTTTCTGGTCTGAACCTTGAGTTACCATGAGAAGTAGGGTTTTCTTGCTTTATTTGGTTCTTGTGGGTTGATTGGTATTTGGGGAAATGAAATGATAATCGTTCCAATTGTCTCAGTGAGATCACAAGGCCTAGAAATCCATGTGGATCTAGGGATGTGGTCCTAACAGACTCTCTGTGATGGTGGTTTGATTGAAATATGGCCTCCAACCATACGACTAAGTCACCCATCGACACTAGTTTCACCTGGTGAGTTGCTTTGGGTCCTTTTGAGATTTTGAGGTTTTTGACCCGTTGAATGGTAGGTTTCTTTCGTTTGTACTTAATGTTGGCTGGTATGGTTTTGGGGTGTTCTTATTTATATTTTAAAATGATGTTTGGTTTGAAAAAATGATGATTGGTTGGTCAAAAATGAGATTTCCAAAACCAGAACTTTGAATCTTTTTTAGAGTGAAATGGGTTTTTTGAAAATTTGAGTTATTTTGGAAAATGTTTTGGAGATTTATGAAGGGTTTTGAGAAATTTGAAATTGGGAAATAAATGTGGAATTTGAAAATGTTCTTCGAGGCTTGGTATTAAAATTGGTTGAGGTATTTTTTTAAAGTGGTTTTGAAAGTGATAATGTTTCTTTTATTCGAATCTTAGTATTCCTATGAGTGCTCACATATATGTATACAGATGTATGTATATGGTGAGTGGATGGTTATTGGTATGTATGGGAGAGTGCTTGAGCTAGCACAAGAGTTTATATATGTGAGGATAAATGGAATACCAATAGTGGGTGATTGGTTTGTAAGGCTTGTTTTGTTTTCTAAAAATGTTCTTCAAAAATGGGGTTTTCAATGTTTTAAAATGTGTGAGTGTGTGATGTTTCCCTTTTTTTTGGTGTTTTCCTTTTGTAATTTGGATTTGGTGTGTTTGAGGTGTGATTGAAATCATGTTTTGTGTTTTAGTTATTGATTTGAAAATGAGATGTGGAATTTTGATTTATGATATGTTTTGATTTGGTTTCGTGCTCCCTATTTTTAGGTTTTATCGCCACTGAGTTCTAAGGGATTTTGAGAAGCATCTATGGGTAGTTATTTAACTGCGTGCCTTTTAATTGATCAATCCATGCTTTAGATGTTTGGTTTGTCTATTTTAGATATGGAGCCTGGTGGTTCTCAATATCAGGAGTTCGTCCAAAGGTTCTGAGAGTCGAACCCTCTTCATTTCCTTGGGCAGCCGAAACTAGGGAAAGTTGAGGAATGGATGAAAAATATTGAGGAGATCATTGTTCGGCTTGAATCTCCTAAACCTCTCAAGATGGATCTTACCACCTTCATATTGGAAGGCCTGAGTCAGGAATGGTGAAAATCCGTTCTTTAGGTCAAACCGCATAAGAGTTTCTCATGGGAATGCTTTAAAGACTGGTTCATCCAACAGTATTTCCCCAATGATGTGAATATATCGATGTGTTCGAGGTTGTATGGTCTTGAGAAGGGTAATTCAATGGTGTTGGAGTATGATAAGAGCTTCGCCGAGCTGGTGTCGTATCTCCCAAACCTTTTTAGGGATGAATTTTTGAAAGCTCGATTCTTTGAAAGGGGTCTTCGATCAGAATTCCTCCCAGCTGTGCCTTCATTCCCTAATGATTATGAAGAAGTCATGAGGCAGGTTGTTCAAGTCAAAGCTGATTTAGCAGCGTTTGTCCAGTTGAGAAGAGGCATAAAAAGGCTGTTATTTTCCTCCTCACTAGATTCATCCGAGAGAAAGTATTGGTTGTGTTTTCAGTGTGGGAAACCAGGGCATAGGAAGTTTACAAGTCATGAAGTGCCTAAGATCTATAATACTTGTGTCAGTTTAGGTCATTTTCAAAGGTTTTTCTAGGGTGGTTCCAATAAGTGATATGGGTCCATATCACCTCCCTTGGAGAACCTTTCAGCTCAGTTGGATGAACGTAGAACTGATGCAAGATCAATCAGAAGCTTTTATTTTGTTACAAATTCCATTTTTGTTGTAATTAAAGTAATGTGTGGTGTTGTATTCTTTTGGGTGTGAAGAATTATGTTGCAGTTCCTTTTAGAACTTTGTTTTAATGGGAATGTATTTGTAGTGTTTTTAATGATCATGATGTAGAATGGTGGTGTTTGTTGTCCCATGTTTTGTTTCTTGTGGTTTTCCTGGTTTTCGATAGGATTCAAGAATTTTTCCAGATTGTGAAATAAATGTTTTTTTGGAGTCCTAATATGGTGGGGAGACCCCCATGAGATGAGTTCATAATGAATCCATCTTCCAGGTGTTCTTAACTAAGCATTTACATGTTTTCGCTCTGCTCAACCCCGACCATAGTAGTTTGTTGGCTTGGATGGTGGGTCATGTAATGGATGCTCACAGAGATCCCGAACAGACTACGACTAGTTTCTCTTATGGTTTTTGTGTCAGGGGTTGGGGTTTTCCTTGTTGGATTGTGTTTAGAAAAGAGTGAGTCTCTTCTTTATAATCTATTCGTTGTTTTTTCGAGCTCTGTGGTCTTGTGTGATGTCTTCCTTGGATGTGCGGCTTCTTTTGAGGGTGGTATCATGGATTCTTTTTGGGAATCCATAGTTTTGGGATATGAATGAAAGTGAGTGTTGGTTCTTTGTTCTTTGAGTTTTTAGGTTTTTCTTTGGTTGTAAATCATCTTTTCTTTGGTTTTGATCAACTGAATCTCTTGGGACTTTCTAGGGGAAGAAAGTGTTATGGTGGGGAGAATTTTCACACCCTGACCCAACACTTTGCGGTTATGTTATTTATTTTTGAATCTCCATTAATTTTTATTCATTTTTGAGTTTTCTTTTTTCATTTTAAATTAAATCAATTGAATTAAAATTAAAATAGAATTAATTAAATAACAAAAAAATGAAAACCTAATCTAACCCATTCCCCCCCTTACCTCACAGCCAACCCCCTCCCCCTTGCCTCACGACGCGGACGAACCCCCTTATTCTAGTTGTATGATGCCGAACCCCCCTCTTGGACCTCCAAACTCACTCCCTCCTCCCAAAAAACCTCCATCTCCACGACCTCTCCCTCTGGAGGCCTCCTCTCCTTTTCACAACCTCACCGACGGCTCGTTTGATAGGTAATCTCCTTCGGTTTTTGTCTCAGCTGAACCTTAGGTTATGGATTGACCACGTTTTAATAATTTATTCCATTTTTAGGGTATGAGGTGGGTCTCTTGGGTCTTCCTCGTGCGGGTTTCGGTGTCCGCCTCCAAAGGTGAAGAGCTTCAATCCATTTTGGTTCATCCGCCATCATTTGAGGTTGATTTCTTTTACCCTCTTAATTCTTTAGTTAATTTTAATGTGTTCTAAATTTTATTTGGGTGATGCGAAGTGTGAATTGGTAATGTTTTAACATGTTTATGGGTTAGAAATGATTTTTTTCAAAACAAATGGCTATGTGTTGTGCATATTGTATTTTAATGTTTCTTGAAAATTATTTTATTCCTTATTTGTAAAGTGAAAATTATTTTTTTCAAAGGAACTTGAGATGCGTATTTGTTAAAAATTAGTTTTTATTTAAGAAGGGAGTAGTGTTGGCATGTATACCTTGTCGTGTATTTTTACGTATGGATTTTAGATTGTTTAACTATTAAAAGGGGTTTTGTAGGGAATTGGTTGAGAAAGTGTGTTTTTCTTATGTTTGTCAAGGGTGATTTTATAAATTGTGTAAGTGTTGGTAAGAGTATTTAAAATGGGTTTTTGGTTTGAGTAAAATGGAAGTAATCAATTAGTATTGGCAGGTAGTCCTTTTTGTGCACTTTTAGTATGAGTTGTGAGTTCTTTAAACAATGGGAAGTTAGTTTTGGAAATGAACTTATTTTATGTGTGGGTTTCCTATAGGTTAATTAAATTGTTCGATGTATTCTCAAAGGGTTGTAAACACATACATAGGTATGTATACCTATATATATATAAATCTTCCTTGCACTTATTCCCTCATGGCATGGGGAATATGTGTATGGGATTAAGGGGTATATATATAGAGAGGTGTATGTGTGTGCAATTATAATGACCCATACTTTACATACATTGTTAATACTTCAAAATTGAAGCATACTTATTACAACATATAACAAAACCATGAAAGGACCGTATAGGTATAATGTCGTTGGAAACTGGGATACATAAACAACTGGTTCATAAAGCATCTACATTGTCTCCCATTTATTTCATCATATCTAGAGTCCCTTTTGGAATATCCTACTTAATAACCTTCTTCCTGACCTGGGGAAAGAAAACATACAAAAGGGTGACCTCAAATGCTCAGTAATGATAAACAAAAGAAATATCAATCACATCATATTCATAAGAACATAACATTTTGGAAATCTTAACCTGCAAAAGAGATCATAATTTCATAACATGGGATAAATCATAGTAGTGAAATGTAATCCCAATAATCATAACTTAAAACATGAAACTTTGTGGCATACACACATAATCATAGAGAATCATTCCTTAGTAGTCAAGACTCATTGACAAGACTATCTTAGTGGCCAAAGTCCTTTTCTGAACCGAGTTCACTCCTCGTTTCAGTCCTGTTTCACTGAACCGGTTTAACCTGCCGTTCCAGCCATGTCTATCTCATGATATATAAATCTTTAACCAATGAATTGGAGGGAGATATAGGTCCCACCCATCTCATAATGATACCATTCTTATGTGTGCCACAAAATCATAAATCATACATCATACCTTAACCCATGTAATAAAAATGGGATTCTTAAACATCGTGACATCATAAAACAATTCATATAAGATAAAGGAATTCATAAAAAATAATTCCATCACAACATAATCAAATCAATTTAATAATAGGGATAGAAACATAACCCTATATTATCTTAGATGGAAAATAATTTTGATAAAACACTTGAACTCCATTCTTGAGGAAAATATCCTTTCTACTTCAAAAACATTTTTTCCTTTCTTAACATGTCATACAATTTTAAACTAAAAGAAGTTGATTAAAAATAAATTTGAAAACTTTTAAAGGAAGCTTCATGTAAATAATTTTCTGAAAATCCATTCATGCCGTATAAGTTAAAAAAAATATTCTTTCCGTACTTTGGCCGGAAAAGTCAAAAAGTACCTCGTATGAAAAACGACAAAAGATTCCTTTCATATCTTTTACTAAAAACTCACCGAAGGGTAAAATTGGATTTAAACAATTGTAGGTGGATGGAAATAATATTAAATATTGATGAAACATGGATGTGGATGATAAATATTCCCCAGTAAATTCTGAAGTATAAACAATCTCGGATAAAAATTGAGATTGTGAGATTTTCCCTTACCTTAGGTCCGATTTGCTTCGTAAGTGTCCGAAACTCCTGTATAATGATTTAAATAATGTCATTGACTTTTTCCAGAATCATACTCATTGTTATGATATCATATATGGTCATATTCTTAGCTTCTTATTAGTAATATTTCATTGCTACTTGTTATTCGGGTGTTTATTACTTTTTGTTCTTATGCGTGTTTTGTCGAATAAATTCTTATTCTTCTCTTTAGGTTATAGATAACTTATTTACAAAATGGTATTAGTGTACTATATATAATATTTATCCATACAATTCATTTATATAATCATTATGCAATGAAGATCGTGTAGAATGAGTCGCATCACATCGTGGAGACGGTATTCCGTACGTACACACGAGCGATGATATCGTTCCCATGATCGTGGAATTGTATTGGAGTGTATTTATACTATTTCAGAATCAATATCACTTTATAATAATCATATATAGTTATTATTTACACCATTATACCCATCCAAGTAAGATGGTGGTGGAAAATAGATTACACCACGACGTGGAGACGGTATTCCGTACGTACGCACGCGCGGTGATTTCATTTTTCGTAGGATGGATAGATGGTGAAATATGGTTGTTTCATACTTATAATAACATATAATTATATGATTGATACTTATGTTATTACTTCATAATGAAACAACTAAATAAGAAGAAGTGGAAGAAGAAATAAAGTTGAAAGAATCGGTAACAGACATTACCTCTTCTTTGAAGCGCCTCTTTGAGACCTCCTCTTAGGGCACTAAAATTGGTCTTTTAAGAAGACCAGGACCTCTAGGATGTTTCTAGGGAAGTGTATAAGAGAATTTGGCATTGGTTGGCCGAGCTTGAAGGCTCAAAGTGGTGTGAGGAAGAGAGGGAGGAGGTGCCCTTTTATAAGGGAGGAGAGGGGCACCTTAGGAAAAACATAAAATATTATTTTATTATAAAGTCATATTCGGTTTTTAATAGCTCCAAATTGATTTATTTCGAATATAAGGTGGGTATGGGTCGAAATAATCTAATACAATAGAATTTGGACAAGTTTATGGTTCTATTTTAACCTTATCATTTATATTTAACTTTAAGTTAAATAATTTTACTTTTACCGTGTCTTTTTGTTTTCTTACACTATAAGGTTCATAAACTTACTATAACAAGACAAACGAACCCCAAGTTGTTTATTATTAATATATATAACCTTATATAAGTCATTTGGACGAACCTTATATTTTTAGGAATAAAATAACAATTAATAATATAATATTTTTTTTTAAAAACTATTTTATGTCAATTTTGACACTATTTGGTAATTTATTTTTTTGAAAATCATAACAGAAAGATTAGTTCGAAAAAAGTTAATTAAATCAATACTATCATGTCATATTAACATATAAAATTAGTTTAATTCATAAAAAGTCTCAAATTACATTTATTTGGGTATTTATAACATCAATTATGTTAATATTTCATTAATAAGATAATTACTGCATCATCATTGTGTCATAAATAAATTAAATTATTTAATGTCTAAAAATTATAAATAAAATACCATTATATAGGAAATATTTTTATCTTTCTAATTAATATTTATAGTCGAATTTATCTTATGTATAACCCTATATTAAAAATGATTTACTTATTAAACTTTGATTTTAACTATTTTAACCCTTCTTTAAATAAATTAATATTAAATGTCCTAATCCAATACATGTGGGCCTAAATGGTCATATTTTATTCCTAAGGTTGTTTTTGGTCGAATTACACTTATCCAATAGAATTAGGACATGTGTTAGGGTAATAATAATATCATTTTTATCCTTAATTACCCTATTTAATTTTAACCGTGGTAAATAAAAGAAAAAAGTTACTGTTCACAAAAAAATATTTTCATCTCATTGAACCACATTTTACTTACTGAAATCAACCATGTCTCTCGGATTTTTGAAATTACACTCACAGAAGCGGTAAAATTAAGTTTTATGTAAATTTGCAAATTCTCCTAGGAGGTGGGTAAAAGACGGTGAAAAGTTCAATAAAATTTTTATATATCTAAAATTATTATAAAATGACTCCAATGAATTAAATTGAACTTATATAGGTATTATGTATCAATTTTTACCTAAAATAAATTTAAATAAAATAAATAATTATTTAAATAAAAAGTCGGTTTTAAAATAGTAACCCAATGTTTTCACTATTCATCAAAAATTGAAAGTTTTCAGAAAAATACCAAAAATTCACCCTAGGCTAATTTTGATATTCCGAATCCAAAAATGAAGTCCGTTTTGAAAAATAAAAATTAAAAAAATTCAAAAAGTGGGTATTACTATTCATAACGGCTAGTTTTAATAATATTTTAATAGCATATCGTTGTTTAGTGAAACTCGGTATTGCGTACAACGCAAGCTATCGAGGAAGACTGCGGTTGCGTGTAAAGAAAGCCAAGATAGTGTTGTGTGTAGTGAAAGATTCATTTGATGATGTATATAACATAAAAACAAAATATTTCTCATAAAATTCTCGGGTGTTACAGCAATTGTGGGTGGTCTTCGTCAAAGGCGTTGGGTGTCGAATTGTTCTTCTTGGTCCGCTCCCTTTTAAGGAAGGTTTCCCTTTGAATTATACTTTAAATTAAAGAATTATCGATTTCTTGTTTTTAAAACTTTTATTTAATGCAAGTTAGTAATTTAGGGGTTTTAGAATAATTGCTTGTTGTGAAATAAAGTAAGACCCTTCTATTGGAATTGCATGAAATTGATTTATTAAATGTGCTTACTAAGTGTTTGATGAAATGAACCTTTGGACCTTATAAATGTTCTTTAGATTTAAAGTGGTGAATTGAGTTTCTTAAATGGGTTTCCAAGTGCATTTTTGGTTTTTAAAGTAATGGTGCGTGTTGCTTCTTTTGGAAATGATTTAGTGTTAAGTGATTTCTTGAGGCCCATTTGGTACTTTGTAAAATTAATTACTTTGAAAACCCTCTTTAGGATGCACCACTTGCCTTGTTAGATGTTGATGAGAATGATTGGTCCTTAGATGAGACCTCCCTCGTGTTTTTATGGTTGAAGGAAAGAGGGATAAAATCCTTTGGAATGTTTCAGGGGTGATTTTGTTGTGTGTGTGGATGGTGTAAGATGAAAATGCATGTGTTGGATTGCTTGGTTAGTATTTATTGACTCACCCCCTTTTTATTCTGAACATGGGAACCTAACATAACGAGTGGTTTTTCGGTCAATGATTACTTCACTAGTTTAGATTATGCACTAGCTAGTGACCCTTAGTATAGACTTTGCTCTGCTAGGGGATTGAGCCTCTCAGTTAGGCCAGGTAGGGCAACACCGAGAATTTGGGCATTTGACATCATTGATTAGGGCATGCCTTCGGGATGAGTCACATGTTTAGTATGTTCTAAAATATTCACGAGCTCCCAGGTTTTCCCATGTATATCAACATTTAGTTATCTATGACAGATGATTGAGGAACATTGTTTGGTTGGTTATTATTGCTTGTTATTTTCCATTGCCCTTGTGTGATCATTGCTTTTTTCCTTTGTTTATGATGCATGTATTTGTTAAAGGGAACAAATATGATCTACAAAATTTTTTGGAAAAAGGTTTTTAAAATGTTTTACACTTCTCTATCCCTCTTTCTTTAAAAAGATTAAAGCTTCATCCTTGGAAAAGAACCTAGTTTAAAATAAGAAGGGAAATGGATCGTGATTTGATTTTAATGAAAAAATGTGTGAAAAACTTACTTTTATGTATTGTAGTTCAAACTTGGAATTAATGTTTCTTTATTTAAAGGTAATTCATTAGGAATAGATTACTTGGGCACACCTATTGAGTTTTAATACTCACGCCTATACTTCATTATTGTTTTTAGTCTCAGGTGCATGTTATAGTTTGATCTCGATCGCCTTGGGAGATGTTGAGTCTTGGGATTAGAGAGTGACCCATGGGGTCATGTGGAGTTTAGTAGTCATCAGGTCCGGTTAGTGTTGCTTTTCAGTTCTGGCTTAGTTGATTCGTGCAATTTATTTACTTTTGGGGCTACTTTATTATTTTTCCGCTGCTTTTGTTTATTTATATTGGGTGAAATCATTCCCATCGTCACTCTATTGATTCCCTTGACACTTGTGGCTAGCCCGATAGGATCAAGAACGCCTCTCGGGCGTTGTCGTGGGCTGACTCGGGTGACCGGTTCAGGGTTGACCTGGGTTGGTTCGTGACATTGATGCCATCAAACAATACGCTTGATGACTTTTTCTTTAACTTTCTAGAAATGAAAATTACCACTAAACACCAAGACCATGGATTTATTTAGGTTTTCCCCAAAAAATATCCTGGTATATAAACTTCCATTAAACAACAGAAGGGACAAATCCTTTATCACATTATTTATTAATGCAATATCACTTGTGATGCACCCAACACATCCTACTTTGTTGCGAACATATGTCATCATGTTTTTAATCAATACATTAAAATATGTAACTAATTATATCCATTAATAAAAATATTAAATTCTAGGGATCAATACAAACATCCATATATAGGAATATCCAATGACACATATAAATGTTAATTTCCTATTGGCGGGTCATGTTCTCATAATCTCCTACATTGAAAATTACCAAGGGTGTACACTCTAAGAAAGTATCTCAAAGTGCTATGAGTCTCCACCCCTAATAGACTACATCCTTTTCATCCTATAAAATGATATCATATGACTATAGAACATATGATTTTAAGAATACCGTTGTGACACTTTCAGGTTCTCATCATAGCAGGGAACTGCTATTACCTTTCAGTGTAATAATAACTCATATGAAATTATCACATACCATGTAATGAAAAATAATAATCACTATGTTATAGGTAGTTTTATTAATATTAAAAACAATGAATACATGTAATCATAAAGTACATAGAAGTTAGTTCTATGGCACCAACTCTGATAGACTCCCACTTTCACTAGAGCCAACTGCTAACAATCTTCAATCTGCTATCTCTCACATTATACTCATGTTTTTTCTAAGATAAGGATTTAGTCAAAGGGATATACCATGTTACATTTATTGGAAACTCTTCTTGCTATAACTTCACCTCTCTGAGAAAAATCCCTTAATAAGTGATACTTCTGGATTATGTGCATTGTAAGTTGGTGTGACCTTACCTCCTTTTCTAGAGTCACCATTTCAATTTTATCATAATGTAATGTGATGGGGTCTTTATTGATAGGAAAAACACCGAGATCTTAGAAAAAGTTTCATATCCAAACAACATCTTTGGCTACATCCGAAGTTTATATATACTTGAACTCCATTATAGAATCAATGACAACTTGATGCTTTGAACTCTTTAGCTCATTATTACTTTGTTGAGACTATAGACATATCTTGACTATGAATTCAGATCATACTTATCTATATGAAAGATAGAATTTGTATAAACCCTAATGATTAGCTCTTCACCTTCTCCATACACCAAGAACATATCTCTAGTTCTCCTCATATACTTAAGGATAGTCTAAACAACGAACCAATGTTGTTCACCTTGATCGACTTGGTATCTGCCTATTATGCTCAAGGCGTAGGCACCATCAAGACTATTACATAACATGACATACATGATCGATTCTATTATAGAAGCGTATGATATATTACTGATTCTCTCTCTTCCCTGTTGTGTTTGGGGACACACTTTCTTTGAAAGATGTATACCATGAGACACTAGAACCAATCCCATATTGGATTGTTCCATACTAAATCATTTTAGTATTTTGTCAATGTATGTACTTTGTCTTAGTTTAAAAAACCTCTTAGATATCTCACAAATGATATTGATCCCTAAGATATAGGCTACTTTAATAAAGTCCATAAAAATCACTTGTTCAACCAGTCCTTAACTAGTTGTAAGATTGGTATGTCATTTCTAATAATTAATATATAATCAACATATAATACTAGGATAACGACCAAATTCCCACCTAACCACTTGTAAAAACATGACTTGCATTAATTTTAAATAAAACCAAATTCCTTTATAGATTAATCAAACTAATTGTTCCATGATTTGGATGCTTACTTTAATCCATAAATGGATCTCTACAACTTTCATACTTGTTTGGCATTTCATGTTGTCACAAAACCTTCAAGTTGTGTCATATAAACATATTTATGAAGGTTCCCATTATTCAAATTTGTTTTAACATCCATCTACCAAATCTCATAGTCATGAAAATATGTTATATAAAGTAGAATTATGATGGATTTAAACATGTATATTGGAGAAAATGTTTCATCATATTTAATTCCTTAATGTTGTTTAAACCCTTTAGACAATAATTTTGCATTATAAGTTTTCACTTTACCTTAAATGTTCAACTTTCTCTTGAATAATAATTTGAATCCAATAGGATTTACATTAGCTAACAAGTCTATTGGAACACATACTTGGTTCTAATGCATGGAATCCATTTCAGAATTCATGGATTCTTTTCATTTTATATCTTCTGATATCTCTACTAAATCTATGTAGGAAAAAGGATCATTATTGTCAATAAATAACGAGTCACATCATTGGTGCCAAGAAAACCATATCTTTTTGGTTCTCTAACCTCTCTCATGCTCCTTCATAGTACTCATGTTTTGTGAATAACTTATTCCATGGGGAACCATTGAATCTATTCATGTACCAACTATTGTGTATCTTAAACATAAAATTAATCAATGTAAATCTCACCCCAACCATCCTTCTTGATGATTTCTCCCTCTCAAGAAAAATTGTTTGTCTTTCAATGGACACCTTCTTGTTTGAGGGGTTCTATAGATAGTATCTCTTAATTTCCTTGGGATATCCTATAAAGATACACTTCATGTATCTAGGGTGTTAGTTTGTTTCCTAAGACAACCTTAATAAACACCTCATATCCCCATGCATGAGTATGTGATAAAACATGTTTATTTCCACTCCATAACTCAAAGTGAACACTTTTTTTTACTTTTATTGGTACTTTATTTAGTAAGTATGTTGTAGTGTGTAATGCATATCCCCAAAAGGATAATGGAATATCTGTGTTACTCATCATCAACCTTACCATGTCAAGTAAGGTATAGTTACTCCTTTCACTAACACCATTACACTATAGTATATAAGATGGAGTGAGTTGAGATAGAATCCCATACTCTCATAGAAAATCGATAAAGTTTTGGTTAAGATATTCAACACCTCGATCAGATTAGAGTTTCTTTATCTTCTTTCCAAGTTGATTCTATACTTCATTCTTAAATTCTTTGAATTTCTCAAAAGATTCTATATTATACCTCATCAAGTAAATATAACCATATATACTCAAGTTATCAATAGAAGTTATGAAGTAAGAATGTCCACCTCTAGATTATATTGGAAAAGGTCCACACACATTATTATGTATTAATTATAGAAGCTATGTGGATCTTTCATAATGTCCACAAAATGGTGGTTTGGTTATCTTGCCTTGTAAACAAGCATATCATCTTTCAAGTGGTTTTAGCTTAACAGAGTCTAAGTAACCACCTTGATAAAGCTTTTCCAAATGATTCTTGTTTACATTACCAAGATGGTGATGCCACAACTGGGTGCACTACTATAGTTTTGGGTTTATTTAGTGCGAACTTTTATCAGTGCTAGCAAAAAGTGTTGATAAATGATACCTTTATCAACAATTTATTTGTAATGTAATAAAGAATAACCTTTATCAGCACATTTTCTAGCACTGATAAAGGTCACGATCATGCATGCGAGTCCCACATCAAACTTGTGGATGTTTGACCATTTGTTTTTATATGATCCCACCACATCAACACTCCATAAGCCTACTGCAAGGATGAGCTCCCACATATACTCTTCACACAATCAAATGGGCCCTTTCCAGCACATACAACCCCGTATAGGCCTTAGCCCATCCTATGCTCACCACAGACTTTGGCCCATCATCTGCTCAGTAGGCCTTCCTTGTTGAGCTGCCTAAATGGATAACCCTTCACGTTGAGGGCTAGCTGACTTCCTAATTTTTTTTATAATCAAATTCTTATTTCATATATAAAAATACATATTGATATATATGAATATATTAAATATATATGTATTAAATTTGTTTGTTTTTAATTTTTTATTTGTTTAATATTTTTTTAAAATTTATTTTTAAATATTTATTTATATTTATTCATTTTTTATAATTAAATTTTTATTTCATATATAAAAATATATATTGAGGGCTAGCTGGTTTATTAATTTTTTTTATAATTAAATTCTTATTTCATATATAAAAATATATATTAATATATATGAATATATATATATATATATATTAAATTTGTTTATTTTTAATTTTTAATTATTTAATATTTTTTTAAAATTATTCATTTTTAATATTTATTTATATTTATCCATTTTTTTATAATTAAATTATTATTTCGTATATAAAAATATATATTGATATATATAAAAATATATTGATATATATTAAATATTGATACATATTAATATATATATATATATATATATATATTAAATTTGTTTATTTTAAATTTTTATTTGTTGAATATTTTTTAAAATTTATTCGTTTTTAATATTTATTTATATTTATTATTTTTTTATAATTAATTTTTTTTCATATATAAAAATATATATTTATATATATTAAATATTGATATGTATTAGTATATATTTATATATATTCATAAATAGTATATTAATTATTTAATTAAAAAATAAATAACAAAAATATTATATATATAATTAAATAAGTAATATTTATTTATACATGTTTGTTCATTAGCATTTAATATTTTTAATATGGATGTAATTTATATAATTAATATGTATTCATTTTCATTTTAACATATATAATTATTCATTTTTATTTTTTTTAAATATCTATATAATTAATAAGAGTTATTCATTTTTTAAATTTATTCATTATTATTATTATTTATTTCATTAATAGATGTTACATATTATATAATTCCAGTGTTCAATTTAACATATATCAAACTTTTACATATATATATATACACATTAATTTCATATACACAAATATTTACGCAATTAATGAAATCTTATATAGAAACACACACACCTAATATTTATGTAATTTATTCAAGTTTTAATATTTATTTTATAATTTCATTTAGTAACATAATATATTTAATATATTTTGTTTTTTTAATCAGTAAATTTGACTTGTTTATTCTTAATATTATTCCAGTTAGTATTATTTATTATTTTTAATATTTTTTTTAGAATTTAATTATTTTTTAATATTTATTTACTATGTTTTAATATTTTCAATATGTATTCATCTTCATTTCCATATATATCTATATTTTATTTTTTAATAATTTGTATAATTAATAAAACTTATCCATTTTTTTAATATTTTTAAATTCTACTCATTTTTAATTATTCAATTTCACTAATTTTTAACACTCATGTATTTAAGATTATATATTCATTAATATTGTTTAAAGTATATTTGTAAATAAATATTTATAAATAAATATATTTATAAATGTATATTTACTATATTTATAAAATTATATATTTATAACTATAAATAAATGAATACATTTTTTAAAAAATTATTTATATAATTATAAATAAATAATTATATATTTAAATAATTATAAAATTATAATAAATATATTTACTATATTTATATTTATTTATTAAATATATATATATATTTATATAAATATATTTGTAATTATATACAAATATTTATAAATATATTCACAAATATATTTATTTATATTTATAATTATAAATATATATCTATAATTATATTTATAAATATATATTTACAATTATTTTAATATATTTCTAATTATATAAAGATTTATTTATTTATAATTATATACATTTAGTTTTTTAATTATATTAATTATATTATTAAAATTAATTATACAGGTCTTTATTAGTGCTAAGAAAGTGCTGATAAAATATATATTTATCAACACTAAAACTTTAGTGCTGCTAAAGATATATTTTATCTGCACTTATTATTTTAGCAATGATAAAACCCCTCTTTATCAGCGCTTTTTTAAAAGAGCTGATAAAAATCCTTCCGATATTTTAAATAGAACTTTAATAGAAACGATTTTCCTCACACCGTTCAAGTTCTTGTGGAAGTTCATCTCTTCTGCCGCTCCGCCTTGACCTTATCTTGAACGAATACTCTCAAATCTAAGGTATGTTATTATTTCTCCTATTCTATTTGTTTATCTGTTTCATCGATCACCTCTCTCATGCATACATGGTCCAAACCACGCTATATTTTTGTGTGATTTATATCTTTCTTTTTGTCACCTGACCTCCTTGTCTTTAGTCTGGGTTGACCACCCACTATCGTGAAGTAATCATTTGGCAACCACCCCTTCCACTCCCTTGGTCGATCGATGTTGTAGCGACTCGGGTTTTGGCTCTGTCAGACTTTGGAATATTCCTATGAATAATTCCAGAGCTAGGCGCGAAGACGGCGTGCGATTCCATGACCCGATGTGCCCGAAATTAATTTTATAAAAATATTAAGTATTTTTATACTATGCATGAGGCAGGAACAAGTTATCTCTTAAACGGTAGCTCAAATCAGAAATATGAGGGCACAGTTGTGTCCAGAGCGTGGCATTTACCCTAGGCGGGGTGTAAAATTTGTGGGCGCGGGCCTGCTTTGGAAAAAGCCACTAGGGGAGTTTTCGTAAATAAGTAGACAAGTTTCATTATGGAAGTCACTTAGAATAACTACTGAACGAAATCTCGGATCGAAAATCTGAGACCGTCGTTGAGTTCGTAGCATTGTGTTTACTCTAGGGGTGACCTTAGTTGAGAGGGCGTGGGAGATTCAGATTTCGCGTCTGCCGACAGTTTTCTATAAATAGGGAGTTAAGGAAATGAACAGGGTTAGCTCATTTCCCCTCTCGGACGGCGAATCTCTGGCCGACGGTGATTCGACATCCAAACAATATTGGATCACGATGAAACTTTAGATGCTGATAGACCAGGGCACATGGAACGTAACATCGGATCCAGATTCGAGGTAGGCGACTTCTTTCGGATTATGCATCTCCCTGATTGAGGTTTTGTTGTTGTTTTTGATTTGTTTCTACTTCTGCTTCTTTGCTTGTCTCTCTCGATGGACAAACCAACAACAGCCATCGCCAGATTGAGTTTTTGATTGCGCGTTCTTCATGTTCTTCGTCTGTTCTTCGCGTTCTTCGTCCATTAACTTTTCACCTCACCAAATCATCAACGAATCGAGGAGCAAGGCATATGTTTGCAAAGCTCTCAACCCGGGGAGTCCCGATATGTGCTCAGGTTCGAGTTTCGGGGGCCGGAGGAAGTGCAGCGGTGATCAGAAGCGGTGGTTACTTTTCATGATGCTGAAACGATGACAGATCATTGAGCGGAGGCAAGCGTTGTAAAGGTGTCATCCCAAGGATTCCAGATCTGGTCTCAGATCACGTTTTGGACCACCAGAGTGACTGTGGTGGCCCGTGGAAGGTTTCCAGCGGTTCTGGCGGTTTTCTGGTGACTTTGGAAGCGGTCCGACAGCTCCCGTGGTGGTCTGGCGGTGGCAGATTCCGGCAGGCGGCGGCGGTCCGGTCAGGCAGACAGTGGTTTTCGGCGACCCTGCGGTGGTCCGACCATATTTTTCCAAGGGTTCTTTAAACCCCCGTAACTCGCAAACCGTAACTCCGATTTGAAAGACGTTTGTGGAAACATGTTCCTTACGTCGAGACATACCTTTTGAACTTACTTTTGGAATTTTATGAGTCGTATTTTTGGTCCGGGGCCATGAAACGTTGAAAATAATAATAATATTTTATTATTTTCAACTTCGACCCACCGTAACTTTTACACGGAGCGTCTGATTGACGTGTCATCAGCGTCGTTGTGATCTTGATAGTAAGGTGGACTTTTCAGGATAATTTCCAGGTTCTGGAATGGAGATTAGGATGTGGGCCCCACGAGGCTACTTTTGGGCATTTACGGAGAAACGTGACTTTTTTGTCGGGTGTCCGTTTTGGACGAATGATTAGTCGATCCCATGTGTTTTTCCGAGGGGATCACAATGGTGTGATCCGCTTGGCGAGTTTTGGGATCATGGTGTGGGGCCCACTCGGGCTAGCTATGATGAATAGTAACTTTTTTACCGGGTGTTTTTTTGGGACGATCTAGTAGTCGATCCCGTGTGTTTTTTTCGAGGGGATCGCAGTGGTATGATCCGCTTGATGAGTTTTGGGATCGTAGTGTGGGCCCCACATGGGCTAGCTATGGTGAATAGTGCCTTTTCCACTGGTTGTCCGTTTCGGGCAAGTAAACAGCCTTCCTGCGTGTTTTTCCGCGTGGATCACGATAGTGGCCTCGGTATCGGCCTTGGAGGTGCGCGGTGTGATGTTGTGGCAGGTCGCTCGGGTTAGCGACGTTTGGACCAACAGTGGTTGAGGGTACTCCCTTGGTTCGTTCCTATAAGGGTTCACGCGACATCACAACCTTATTATAGGTTTGTGATCCTCTTGATTGGATGCTTAATCTGTTAGAGTTGTGGCATCCCTCTGGTGGTCCCGGAGCGGGATCCTCTAGCATCGTTTCCCTAGATCGGGTTCTTGGTATCGCTGTGACCACTTATCCACGGGCGGCGATCCCCTATCTAGCAGGTTAACTCCGTAGGGTTTGTGGCATCATTGGGAATGTGATCTCCTACGCATTGGTCCATGCTCAGTAGGGTTGTGGCATCGTCGGGTATACAATCCCCTACCCAACATGAGGATTATAGTTTGGTTGCGGTATCATTGGTTATATGATCCCCTAATCAGTGCGTGGTTTCTGTAGGGTTGTGGCATCGTCAGTTCGATCCCCTACAACATGAGATATACCAGATAGGGTTTCGGTATCGTTGTGACCATCGTGACATGGGTGGCGATCCTCTATCTGAGTGACATGTTTCTGTCGAGTGCCAGATCGGGTTGTGGTATCCCCCAGAAGATCCTGGGATTGATCCCCTATCTGTGAGATCTACGAATGCCATATTGGGTTATGGTATCCCCCAGGGGACCCTGGGAGTGATCCCCTATCTGTGAGATATTCATATACCAGTTTGGGTTCTGGTATCCCCTAGCAGACCCTAGGAGCGATCCCCTATCCGAGGAGTTTGGTGTTTATGTTGTTTCAGCGAGGTTTGCTCAGTGACGATATCCGACGAGCGTGATCTCTCAGGTGAGCGTATGAGATGTTTGTGTGGGACTCGATGGAGTGTATCTCTCGGAAAAGTGTCATCTGGGATGACAATGATAGTGGAGTGTGCTCTTCTGGTTGTGAACCGTTTCTAGTGATGAGGCTGGTACCTCATGTGTCTTGGTGCATGAGCTGAGTATATCTGGATGTTTTTGGTATACGTAAGAGTGTATATCTGAGCGTATATTCATGGTATATGTTTGGGAGTATACCTAAGCGGATGCTCAAGATGTATGTACGGTCATACACCTGGATTGAGCTGACTATTTGTGTTTAGTCGAGGATGGTCACGAGTTGGAGTTTCTCTCTCGTATGGGTTCCCTCTAGCTGGGATGAGCGAACTATTGCCTTTCAGTTGCTCTCTTTTGTTTTGGGTTTTTGGGGTGCCTACTGAGTATTGTTATACTCACCCCTGCACGGGCTTTGACCACACATGTTTGTGTCTTGTGCATACCACATGCCTTTCGACGGAGTCCCAGGAGGACTCGGATCCGGCGAAGCTGAGTGAGCAGGACTGACTGTGGAGTCTTACCGGAGCTATGCCGAGGAGTTTTTTCAGGGGTTCTTTTGGCAGCATACCCCTTCTTTTGATCAGGTTGGAAGCTTTTGTGGTTTTCCTTTAGTGGGACCTGTTTTTCCCTTTTGTACTTCTATTGCACTCTGGTTTGGGATAGTTGTATGCATGCATTTACTATTTAGTTTTATATATCTCTACACTATTACATGGAGGTGTATGTGGGTGCGTGTGCACATGTACCTTAGGCTAATGCTTCCCATGTGTGTGATAGCCTACTCGGTGCTAGTTTCTATCCCCTGGCCTATTGGAGGCGGGCTTGGGGAGTCACGACTCAAGCCCTGTTGGGTCGGGTTGTGACAAAGTGGTATAAAAGGAGGTTCCACCTTTGGGATCTTAGAGTGTAGCTGGTCTAGCTGTGAGTTTGGTTTGGGTTTCATAGCAGTAGTGTCAAGATGTTTATGGTTCGGCTTTCAGGCCAGAGACTCTAGTGTTGGTGCAGCGGCCGACGTATCCATTCATTAGGACTTTGATAACCTGCCTTTCGACTCAGGATGTTTAGACACTAGATGTAGGGACATAATGGTACATGCATCATATATGACTGGGTTTTTGGGTTTCCATTGTTCTTCTTGAGTTAGCTCTTCAGATATACTCTTTGACTATGGTGCGTCTTGATTGTATTTCAGGATGCCTCCATGACGACAGCTAGCGAGAGTTCCGCAGTGGGATTGTGGTGATGATCTGCCCCGTGTAGAGGCTGTGGATCAGGGCATAGGTTCTGAGGCTGGACCTCTAGGTGGTCTTCCAATTGAGCCACCACCTGTTGAGCAGCTGGTTGTGCCGGTAGTGTAGGATGAGGTTGCGCGCAGGCTGAGTGCGTTGCACGAGTTCCAGAGGCAGCGACCTTTGAGGTTCTGGGGTGATCCAGACCCTCATGCAGCTGATGACTAGCTCGAAGCAGTCACCCGAGTTTTCCATCTGGTGAGGACACCCCCAGATCAGATGGTGGTCCTAGTGGCAAGCCTTCTGCATGGTTCGGCTGAGCAATGGTGGAGTTTGGTGAAGAAGTCCCACAATGAGGAGACGCTCACGTGGACAGAGTTTGAGAGAATCTTCTGAGAAGAGTTCTATCCGATGACGCTGAGGTCAGTGCGGATCTAGGAGCTTCTACAGCTTCGACAGGAGGGAATGACCATGTCGGAGTACTCAGCGAGGTTTACAGACCTGTCGCGCTACTACCTGGATATGGTTCTGGACCAGTTCTTTAGGGCTCAGACCTTCGAGTAGGGCCTACATAGAGACATCCAGTCAGGTGTGGTTTCCTTGTGTCTTCCCACCTATGTTGGAGTGCTGGAGCGAACCTTGGTGGTGGAGAGCTTTCTGGATGAGTAGATTCATCCCATCAGTGTTGGGTGCGTGGCAACTGAGACATCGGCTACTGGTAGCCGGTGGAAGGTGCAAGAGTCTAGACATGGCCGACGTTTCAGGAGGCGACCTCAGGATGGAGGATCTGAGGCTCAGGGCTCACATGGCTCACATGCCAGTTTTGGTCAGCCGCAGGAGAGGCGGTGTTACGCTTTCGATGGTCAGGGACATCTTTCTAGAGATTTTCTGACCCATCGAGCTGCTAAGAGGGATCCGGTAGACAGGCCACCTTGTCAGTGGCAACGTCTTGAGTTTGGAGGTCCGTAGGGCAGCGGACGTGGTGACAGAGCTGGTGCAACTGCAGGAGGTAGTAGGCAATATCAGATTCCACCACCACCACCCCAGGTGGTCCACGCCAAGCTAAGGGAGCTGGAGGGAGAGGGAGAGGACAACTGCATGCCCTAGAGGCTGTTGACCCAGAGGCTCCATAGATGGATAGAGGTACGCCTTGTGTCATTTCTACTTTCTACAGTAGTTTGATAGACACTGTTTAGCGGTACTCTTCCCTTTCTGTTGCTTGCTCTATTTTTGTTCAGGGAGTTGGTAAGACCCTGTGTGGGTGTTGTTTGGTGTGCTTTGAATGAGTGAGGAAGAGGGATACTTCCCCCTCCGAGACACATTTTTGTGACGCGATCAAATCCATGCGGGTGACTTAGTGCCGCCCAAATTGGATAGTTTTGAGGTGTGGTGGATGAGTACCTATGACTTATGTGTTCAGGAAGGGGTGTTTGTTGGCGAACTCACTGGCATGGGAGACCCAGTTGAGAGTCCAGTTGCTTTCCTTGTGCTTATGGATTTTCGGGGATGAAAATTTATAAGGTGGGGAGGATGTAGCGACTCGGGTTTTGGACCTGTCAGACTTTGGAATATTCCTATGAATAATTCTAGAGCTAAGCGTGAAGATGACATGTGATTCTGAGGCCCGGTGTGCCCGAAATTAATTTTATAAAAATATTAAGTATTTTTATACTATGCACAAGGCGGGAACAAGTTATCTCTTAAATGGTAACTCGGATCAGAAATCTGAGGGCACAGTTGCGTTTGGAGCATGGCGTTTACCCTAAGTGGGGTGTAAACTTTGCGGGTGCGGGCCTGCTCTGGAAAAAGCCACCAGGGGCGTTTTAGTAAATAAGTGGACAAGTTTTGTTATGGAAGTCAGTTCGAATAACTCCTGAACGGAATCTCAGATCGGAAATCTGAGACCTTCATTGAGTTCGTAGCATTGTTTTTACCCTAGGGGTGACCTCAGTTGAGAGGGCATGGGAGATTTGGATTTCGCGTCTGCCGGTAGTTTTCTATAAATAAGGAGTTAAGGAAATGAGAAGGGTTAGTTCATTTCCCCTCTCGGATGGAGAAGCTCTGACTGGTGGTGATTCGACGTCCAAACGATATTGGATCACGATGAAACTTCAGATGCTGATAGATTAGGGCATAAGGAACGCAACGATGGATCCAGATTTGAGGTAGGCGACTTCTTTCAGATTATGCATCTCCTCGATTGAGGTTTTATTTTTGTTTTTGATTTGTTTTCGCTTCTGCTGCTTTTCTTGTCTCTTTCAATGGAAAAACCAACAACAACCATCGTCAGATTGAGTTTTTGATTGCACGTTCTTCGTGTTCTTTGTTTATTCTTCGCGTTCTTCGTCCATTAACTTTTCACCTCACCAAATCATCAACGAATCGAAGAGCAAGGCATATGTTTATGAAGATCTCGACCCGAGGAGTCCCGATCTATGCTCGGGTTTGAGTTTCGGGCGCCGGAGGAAGCGCAACGGCGAGCAGAAGCGGTAGTTACTTTTCATGATGCTGAAACGACGACAGATCGTTGAGTGAAGGCAAGCGCTGTAAAGGTGTCGTCCCAAGGATTCCAGATCTGGTCTCGAATCGCGTTTTGGACCACCAGAGTGACCATGGTGGCCTGTGGAAGTTTTCCGGCGGATTTTCGGCAGTTCCGACGGTTTTCCGGGGACTCCGGTGGTGGTCTGGCAGCTCCCGCGGTGGTTCGGCAGCGGCGGATTCCGGAAGGCGGCGGCGGTCCGGTCAGGCAGACGGTGGTTTCCGGCGACCCTACGGTGGTCCGACCAGATTTTTCTGGGGGTTCTTTAAACCTCCGTAACTCCGATTTGCGATCCATTTGCGGCAACACGTTCCTTATGTCGAGGTAGACCTTTTTAACTCACTTTTGGAATTTTATGAGTCGGGTTTTTGGTTCAGGGTCATGAAACGATGAAAATAATAATAATATTTTATTATTTTCAACTTCGACCCACCGTAACTTTTACACGGAGCGTCCGATTGACGTGTTGTCAGTGCCATTGTGATCTTTATAGTAAGGAAGACTTTTCAGGATAGTTTTCGGGTTCTAGGATGGAGATCAGGATGTGGGCCCCATGAGTATGCTTTTGGGTGTTTATGGAGAAACGCGACTTTTTCGTCGGGTGTCCGTTTTGGATGAACGAGTAGTCAATCCCATGTGTTTTTCCGAGGGGATCGCAATGGTGTGATCTGCTTGATGAGTTTTGGGATCATGGTGTGGGCCCCACCCGGGCTAGCTACGGTGAATAATACCTTTTTCACTAGGTGTTTGTTTGGGAAGATCGAGTAGTCGATCCCATGTGTTTTTTCGAGGGGATCGCAGTGGTATGATCCACTTGATGAGTTTTGAGATCGTAGTGTGGGCCCCACACAGGCTATCTATGGTGAATAGTGCCTTTTCAACTGGTTGTCTGTTTCGGGTGAGTAAACAGCCTATCCTACGTGTTTTTCCACATGGATCACGATGGTGGCCTCAGTATCAGCCTTGGAGGTGTGCTGTGTGGCATTGTGGCGGGTCACTCGGGTTAGCGATGTTTGGACCAGCAGTTGTTGAGGGTACTCCCTTGGTTTGTTCCTACGAGGGTTTGCGCGGCATCACAACCTTATTATAGGTTTGTGATCCTCTCAATGGGATGTTTAATTTGTTATAGTTATGGCATCCCTCTAGTGGGCCCGAATCGGTATCTTCTAGAATCGTTTCTCTAGATCGGGTTCTTGGTATCGCTATGACCGCTTATCTAGGGGCGGCGATCCCCTGTCTAGCAGGTTAGCCCCATAGGGTTTGTGGCATCATCAGGAATATTATCTCCTATGCAGTGGGCTATGCTCAGTAGGGTTGTGGCGTCGTCGGGTATACAATCCCCTACTCAGAATGAGGATTATAGTAGGGTTGCGGTATCGTTGGTTATATGATCCCCTACTCAGTGCATGGTTTCTGTAGGGTTGTGGCATCATCAGTTTGATCCCCTACAGTGCGAGATATACCAGATATGGTTTCGGTATCATCGTGATCGTCATGACACGGGTGACGATCCTCTATCTGAGTGACGTGTTTCTATCAAGTGCCAGATCGGGTTGTGGTATCCCCCAACAGATCCTAGGAGTGATCCCCTATCTGTGAGATATACGAATGCCAGATCGGGTTGTGGTATCCCCCAGCGGACCCTGGGAGTGATCCCCTATTTGTGAGATCTTCGTATACCATTGTGGGTTATGGTATCCCCTAGCGGACCCTAGGAGTGATCCCCTATTCGAGGAGTTTGGTTTTTATGTTGTTTCAGCGAGGTTTCCTCATTGGTGATATTCAACGAGCGTGATCTCTCAGGTGAGCATCTGAGATGTTTGTATTGGACCCAATGGAGTGTATCTCTCGGACAAGTGTCATCTGGGATGACATTTATCATGGAGTGTTCTCTTCTGTTTGTGAACCGTTGCTAGTGATGAAGTCGGCACCTCATGTGGTTTGGTGCGTGAGTTGAGTGTATCTGGATGTTTTTGGTATACGTAAGAGCATATATCTGAGAGGATATTCATAGTATATGTTTTGGTGTATACCTGAGTAGATGTTCAAGATGTATGTATGGGAATACACCTGGATTGAGCTAAATAGTTGTGTTTGGCCGAGGATGGTCACGAGTTTGAGTTTCTCTCTCGTATGGGTTCCCTCTGGCTAGGATGAGCGGACTATTGCCTTTCAGTTGCTCTCTTTTGTTTTGGGTTTTTGGGGTGCCTACTAAGTATTGTTATACTCACCCCTTCATGGGCTTTTCCCGCACATTTTTGTGTCTTGTGTAGACCATAGGCCTTTCTACGGAGTCCCAGGAGGACCCGAAGCAAGCAGAGCTGAGTGAGCGGGACTGACCGCGGAGTCTTACCGGAGCTGTGCCGAGGAGTTTTTCCAGGGGTGCTTTTGGTATCATACCCCTTCTTCTGAGTAGGTTTTATGCTTTTTTGGTTTTCCTTTGGTGGGCCTTGTTTTTCCCTTTTGTAATTCTGTTGCATTCTGGTTTGGGATAGTTGTATGCATGAATTTACTATTTAGTTTTATATATCTATACACTGTTGCATGGAGGTGTATGTGGGTGCGTGTGTACATGTACCTTAGGATAATGCCTCCCATGTGTGTGATAGTATACTCGGTGCTAGTATCTAGCCCCTGGCCTATTGGAGGTGGGCTTGGGGAGTCGTGGCTCGAGCCCCGTTGGGTTGGGTCGTGACAGATGCAGTAAGCCTCCCCCTATGTTTTTTTCTTTTTTTGGGGAGTATGCACATAATTTTCTTCTTGAAACAATCTAATCACTCCCACAAAAAAATTAGATATTATTATCCTCTTTAAATTTAAACCAAGATTATGACATTAAGTTATTAAAAAATTTAGACCTTGAATTAGCATGTGGAATGGTTAGATATAACCTTAGGTTTTTTATTCCAGTGAACAACTTAAAACAAGGAGTTTTATTCTAGTTAGTTTCTATATGAAAACAAACAAGAATAATATAAAAATTATAAAAATTAAATTCACTTGATTTTTTTTATGTTTTTATGATTTATATTTTTTATAATTTTTTATTATATGAATTATTAGTTCTTTCCAAAGAAAAATGTTACTTTGAACCTATCCCTAACAAGAAGTTCCTAAACGTTCTTGATGATTTCCTTTTAAGAGATCCTGGATCATTGTATCATTTTACAAGTTAAAAACCATGCCATTTCTCCAATGGGAAGGTTTTTGATCACACATGTCTTTAGGTGGGTATTTATAGAAAAATAATAAATAAATAATTTGAAATTTATAGAAAGGGAAGAAATGGGGGGTTTCTTATCCTAGTTTAAAACTCAAGATGTTCAACTTTTCTAGAGTGGTTTACATATATAGAAGAAATGAGCTTAATTGACCTACCAACAAATCACTTACTATTTATGCCAGTGTAGTTAGAAACCACTACTGTATTTCATATATTTCCTTCTTAGTATAACCCATGGAATTCTTAATTTTTATACAACTACCCATGAGGTTGCCTATCATGCCTTACATAGAATCATGATGTTATCTCTTGGAAGTGTAATGTTCTCCCACTTTCTTTAGAGATTGATCATGTTGTTTGGGTTGTCCAATCCACATAGGTGTGGGTTATCACTCTTCTAAAACAATCTATATAAAATATATCTAACTAATCATTAGTGATTAGGGTGAGCCTCTACTTTCACTCTATCACTCAATCCTCTATGATCATCTACCCTCAAGTTATATGGAATAAATATTTGGTGAAAAGGAAAGAATCATATCCAGTCATACTCATAGTAAGAGAAATTGATGAAAATTAATTAAGTCATAAATTCTGAAACTACCATTGCAATGCAGCCTAAGAGACATCAGTAATCAAATATTAAAATAAAGAAATATAGAATACGGATCATTAATATAATGTTATATACTCTAGATTGGGTTCCATCCATGTTTTCTCTTCTTTATGTTAACATGGTTCTACACTCTTGGATATAGGATTTCTTTATTTACAATCCCATAGGGGCCATATTATCCCTTTACTTTATCTTATTATTCATTAAATAAATTATTTTAAACCCATAAATCACTTCACATGGTATATATTATACTAAAAATCTTCCAATATAGATGAGTCTCTCAAAGGATTATTTTATTCTCCACTAGGCCTCTATCATCATAGATTTTAGTGTATTTTAAATGACCCCACTCTCCCAAAACGAGATCCACATAGACGAATTGTTATTTAATTACCTAATATAGTTATATAGGTAAAAACAAAGATTAATTTATCCCCATAATCTTATAGATGTTTCCCATAAGGGTCCTCTTCTTCATCAATGGACATGAGATGTCATATTTCCTTCTTTAGCCCAGTATTCACTTCATTTATTATTTTCTAATTGTTTTTAATCACTGGGAATTTTTATATGTATTATTTAAAGGTAGATTTTATACTTTTATAAAATTATGAATTTTGGTTATCTAGATTCAAAACTCAATATAGTTTTTTTAATATTGATTTTGAAAATATTTTAAAAGGAAGAATGGACTTTTTGGGTTTTGAAATTCAAAAATAGGTTGGTAATTAAATTTTATTATTTTATGGTGATTTCTATTAAATGGTTTTGTAGTTGATTTAGTGAATTGGTTTTGAAAATGAATATAAATAGTCAAATATTTTATAAAATTTATTTCTAAAGGGAATACTTGATTAAATGGGAAAATGGTCATTTTTTTGAAAATAAACATTGAATTAATTTTTTTAGAGTTAAAAATAAGAATTCATTGTTTTAAATGTAAACATATGGTTTTTATTAAGCTTATGTATGATTTGAGAGACATATTAAATGGGTTTATTTTAGGGGTTTATCATGTGTTTTATTTTAGGTATTTAGGATATGATCATGTTCGTTAGTGGGTTATGTTACATATATATTTATTGGTATTCCTATAATACATGGTCTAGAATAATCTACAGAAAAAGAGAGTAACATGGAATCCAACTTCACTTCTATCGTCAACAAAAATTTCATCCATTTGTTTCATGAAATTATAAGGTCCTTGAACATGTGTCAAAATTGGGTGATTACATGACCTTGTATGTTTTGAGGAAAGATATTTTTACAAAAATTTAGAAATCCAGGCCATAATTAAATGACATGTAAGAAAAATAATTTCTAAAAAAAGTCTACAATCCAATAATAAATACATTTTGTTTTCCAACATATTTATTACCACCTTTTTATCCTACACAACATTAAATCGATAACCTAGACCAAAAAACACATGTTTACCCCATATTGTTTCTTTTCATGTCATTCTTGCGTAAAATGATAACTTTATAGGAGTCATAACCAATAACATTCAAATGTTGTGTCCCCCTTATTAGAATTATTTATAAATTTATCCTTTGATTGTGAATATATTTTTTGTATTTATTTATTTTTTTGTAAAAGATGAATATTTTAAGAATTTAATAGGATGCATGTGAATTGAAAATGGATACACTCTAATCGCATGGCAAAAGATTATGGAGATGGAGCTAAAGAGTTAATAAAGTTTTCAATAGAGCATGCATGAAAACCTTCTCAAATCCCTTTTTCATGTTTATGTTATTATTAATCAAGAAAAATTAGTCCGGAAGACTTGGAAGAACATTTGATTTTTCATAGAAAAGAACAAAGCTGTAAATGCTGGACTAAACATGGGTAAAACTGAACGTTCACACCGATTGGGATGATACTACTATTTATGGATCATTTGATATGAATAACAGTGTAAATGATAATGAAGATCCTATGGAATAAATGACAATGCCAATTTAAGATGACCTTTGTGATTTTACAAAGTTTTTTGAGAATTTAAATAATCATTCTAAGAGACCATTATATACTAGTTGTACTAAATATACAACATTGTCATCTATCTTGAAGTTATATAATTTGAAAGCTAACAACAGATGGAGTGAAACCATCTTTAAAGAACTACTTAGTCTCCTAAATGATATGATACCAAAAGAAAATGAACTCCCTTTTTAAACATATGATGCTAAATGAATGATACATTCAGCGAGCATGATCTCTAAAAAATACATGCTTGTCCAAATGATTTCATATTGTTTCTCAAGGACCATGAATCACTCATAAAATTCCCTAAGTGTGGTATTAATTGATACAAGAAATATGAATCAAGTCCTTAGAAGTATGTATAATAATTTACTATCATTACATGGTTTAGAAAACTATATGGATATCAGGAAACCGTGAGACAATTAAAATGACACACAAATATAAGAATTAAATATAGGAAACTACATCATCTAGTAGACTCTCCCCGATGGAAGAAAATTGATTATGAGAATCCTAAATTCGGAAATGATTTGTGAATCTTATGTCTTACATTATCTATATATGGAATAAATCCATTTGGTATACATAGTAGTAACCATAGTAAATGTACATTTATATAGTTAAATTATAAATTCCTGCCATGGTTATGCATGAAACACAAATACATTATGTTTTCTCTACTTATATCTGAACCAAAACAACCTGGTAATGATATTGATATCTATTTGGCTCCATTGATCGAAGATCTGAAATTGATGTGGGATATAAGCATTACAATGTATTATGCTCATAGAAGTGAAGAATTCACATTGAGGAACATGTTGTATGGGATGATAAATGACTTTCCTACTTATGGAAATTTATCAGGATATAGCATTAAAGGAATGTTGAGGTGTCCCGTTTGTGAATAATTCACACACTCAGTTTGGATGAAACACTCCTCGAAGACTGTGTTTTTAGGACATTTGAATTTTTTACCTCAACGACATAAATACTAATCCTAGACAACAACATTCGATGGGAATACCAAATAAGGTACAAAAATATCACCACTAATGGGTGATAAACTATTTGATAAAGTAAAATATATTGAAACTATTTTCAGTAAACCATTTTCAAAAAAACTTACAAAATTAGGTTGGAAAAAGAGATCAATTTTCATTGAATTTCCGTACTGGAATTGTTTGTATGTCAAACACTTTATTGATGTCATGTATATAGAAAAAAATCTATTTGATAGTGTTATTGACACATTACTAAATGTTATTGGTGAAAAAAATATGGCATCAAGGCTAGGTTGGACATGATTGACATGGGGATATGGGAAGAGTTGGCACCAGTGAAGGGAAAAAGCATACTTTTCTTCCTCTAACAGCTTACACTCTATTCGGACAAGAAAAATTGCAATTTCTCATTTTCATTAATGGTGTAAAAGTTCCAAAGGGGTATTCATAAAATATCAATAATGTTGTTTCAATGACTATTTTGAAGTTATAGTGGATAAAATCACACGTTTGTCATTGTTGGACCATAGGAGACTGTTAGACACCCTCTCTAGTATTAATAGTATTAATAATCACAAATCATGTCAACTCCTATTATTCATGTCTAAAAATTTAAATCATAATTATTTAAGTTTCAATATGTGAAATTATGTTTATATATGATATCACATAAATTTGGTACATTATATTAATATTTATATTGTAAGATTGTCAAAAAAATATTTTCTAAGTGTAACAGACTAACACCCACTGAAGATATGAGCTACCAACAGATAACCTACTAATGCAGATGACCTACCAATACAGATGACCTATTGACAGATGACCTACCGATGCAAATAAGCTACTGACATATGACCTATCGATGCAAATGACCTACCGATGGATGACCTACCGATGCAAATGACCCACCGTCAGTTCAAATGACCTACCGATGCAAGGACACACTAACAGTTAAAACGAGTCACTAATGCAATGAGTCGCCAATGCATAAAAAGACCGAAAAAATGACACACCGATGGAATGAGTCACCGATAGAAGGAGATACCAACCAAGGACTCACCGATATATTGTTTAAAATTTCTTCTATTTAAAATCATTTCTAATGGTCATATTTTGAGTGTTTTAACGCAACTGATTAATTTAACGCCTTTTGTAGAAATCTTAAATGAGGATGTCAGAAATACAAGGTACTATGTCTACCTCAAATATACATATTATCGAGCTGTAATAATATATATATATATATATATATATATAAAGAAGAGCACATGAAAGAAGAGACACATGGGTGGACTCATGTAAACACGCATACACAAGAAGATATAAGCACCATACAGAAAGAAGAATGCATGAGGAATTATTCATTCATGGTTGATGTGAACCAGAGAACTTTTGATCCTAAAAGTTTAATAATCTCAATATCATCCAACTAAACTGAAGGAAAAGAACCTCTCACCCTCCTAGAAGACTAAAAATAGTGCTCTACGACACTCTGTTTTCAAATTACTTTTATAGAAGAGAACTCAAGATTCAACTCTAATATATGAGAGATTCTAGAGATGAATTGAATAACACTCAGAGCATCTCTAATCTCTTCCTAATATATTTTGATCTATTGTGTACTATTTAACTAAACTTTAGAGCTGTGTGTATCTTTACTAAAAACACACACTGTCTCCTCCACTAAACTGGAGGATACAAGATATCCTCAAATAACTATCTTCTTACACTTGTTTTTTCCACAAAGAACTATGGAAGAGGTCCTATGTGATATGGTTGTTAGTTTTCCCACATATAATAGTGGAAGAGTTATTGTGACCTAGACAGTCTGCGTACTATTGTGTTAACCATGATCCAAGGTGTGGATCAAAATCCTTATTTATATAGATTTCTTGGTGGCAGGTGATCACCAAGTGGAGAGAACTAAGTCTCTATTTGAGACTAAACCTCTTGTTTTATATCTTTTTTGTTTTCAATTTAGTCTTTCTCTATTTTAATTTATTTTTTAGAAAACTAATTTTTACTTTGATAGTTAGTCTTGGATAGCATTTATAACTGTTTTTCCTTATTAGATCAGTTTCAAAAGTTGTATCAATATATCATATTGTTATAACTAAGAATTAATAAATATTCTGAGAAACTATTTAAACAATCAAACTATTATAATTTTACTACCTTGGTTAACTGGACAGTTTTATTTTAAATTGGGGAAAATTTTAAATAATCTTTTTAATATAAATTTTTATAGGAACTCAATTCACCCCCTCTTGAGTGTCCTAATCCGACTGTCAGTCATGTTTTGATGTAAGATTTTATGCTTGTCATTTTACATTGTATTTTTCCTAAAATTATATGGCATACATTAACCAAACTCTGTTTCTTTTTCAAAACCAAATTCCATAATGTTATAGACCTAACTAAGTTGAAAATAATGAATAAGGAGGTTGTAGCCATATTATGTGAATTAGATATCTTCTTCCCACCATAATTATTTGATATAATGGTCTACCTGATGGTTCACTTGGTTAGAGAGGTTGAACTATGTTGTCCTATCCATTATAGGTGGATGTACTCCATTGAATGGTATATAAAGATTTTGAAAGGGTACACCAATAATCAAAGTTGGCCATAAGGTTGTATTGAAAAATGATATATTGTTGAAGAATCTGTTAAATTCTATATCGATTACCTATCAGATGTTGATAACATAAGTCTCCCAAAATATTCTTTACAATAGACTCCTTATGGGCGAAGGGATTTCCAAAAGATATATTGTTACAATTACTATCATAGAGAAGGAGCAAGCTCACCTTTACATTTTACATAATAGTGAATATGTTAATCCATATGTTGAATCCCACAAACAAATTATTAGAGTTTTGATTCCATTAAGGGATGAAAGATGGATACTAAATACACATAATCAAAAATTTATAGGATGGTTCCAAGATCATATTTATATAGAGTTATCTGAAAATATGAATTCAATTACTAAACAACTTTGATGGCTAGCCAGGGGACCGAATGCAAATGTTATATCTTACACTAATTTTGTAATTAATGGTTATCTGGTTCCAAGGATAAAAATTAAATTTATGCAAATAGGTCATATTTTGGCATTATCAAATAGACATACGAGTTGGATTATGAAACATTTCAAGTGCCAATAATCCATTGCAAATGGATTGACAATAAAAGTGCAGTGAAAGTTGATTAAATGGACTTCATGAAAGTGAATTTCAGTGTAGAAGGGGAAAGGATGATCTATTCATAATTTAATCACAAGTAGTGCAGATATTTTATGTCTCAAATTCAACAAACACGAATTGGTCAATTGTCCTATTGGAAAATAAAACAACCGTAGGGTGAGATGAATATTCAATCAAGGATGACCCTTTCATTGGGAGATCATAATCCTTTTATGGGGTTCCAATGTAGATAATGTATTTTATGTTAGAGGGGACCAAAAATAGGGGATTTTTATTCTTGATAGAGGATCCATATACCTTTAAAATTTAAAGAAAAGAAAGAGATTTCAATGAGTAAGTTAAAGTGTTTTTAAATTTACTATCATTTTTCTCATGATATTATGTGTTCGCTACTATATTAACATAATCTAAATTAAATGTTTGACTACTCATGCAAATAATGTATTCTTCACATGATGATGAAACTAAAAAATTATTAGGGTATCAAAAATATGTTTATGAAAGAAACAAGAATGACATAGCATCACTATGTTGACTAAAATTATCAAGGAAAAAGTAAGGGTATAAAATTTAAGGTTGGATAGAATAAACACATCCAAATTATTGACCCCAATAAGTCAATGTACATTAGTTATGTTGGGGTCACAACGAGAATGAATATACCAATTGATATAGATTCATGGTGTCATGACCAACCTGTATTGAAGGGAACCCTTTGAGAATATATTAAGGTAATGTTATGATATATTTTCTTTATTTTACTAAAAAATTATATAATGAAACGTTGATTTACTTTTCATTATCCCTTGTAGATTTCATTTATTTTATTTTATTTTTATAATAAATATGTCTTAATGGATACTGTAAAATCCCATAGAGGCTTCATACACTTCTTACCAAGTTTCATCTTAAGGTTTCTAAGGGGAAAGTAAAGCACCACCCACCAGTTACTTATGAACACATTATAAAAAAGAAACATGTAATGATTTTATCAATCATCATGATGGTAAATAATTTTAGTGCATTGTTCATTGATAATATATTATTTGAAATTATTTATTTTATCTAATTTGATTCAAAATTGTTAATTTATGAAAAAAAAGGAGTGATGAAAATAAAATTTTATCAAAACCAATGTACCCCCATCACAAAACAGGGATGAGATATGCATCACTAGAGAATACAATGTTATGTATTTTAAATCTATAATAAAAGTTTTATGTGATATGAAAAAACATATGTTCATTTATTTATATTCATATTGATGAATCATAATCTAAAGACACTTCTATCCCACTTCATGTGCTATGGAAAGAGGCCCACATAAATAAAGAGGGTAAACTAGTTGATGAAAATACAAAAGAAGTATGATAAAAATGTGTAAGTATGACATAATAGTAATTCATTATGATTTATAATATCATTATATAAAAATATTTATTTATTTTAATATGTTTTTTATAGTATTTATACACAAGAATTGACATCGATCGTACCTAAATAAAAACTACTTTTAGTAGATTTGAAGCAGCTGAAACAATATGGTCACATTAAAGGTGTAGGTTTTGGAGTGTCACCTAGACCATATTTCAAGAATAAAAAATAACAAGAAGATATATATCATACGATGAAAGGATTGTAGGTGAAAATAAATGCTTTGTAAGGTATTATTGTCTGGTCTGGTTTGATAAACCAATATATGTAAAAGGATCAAAGGAAACTAATAGTGGAAAAAATACCAGCACATGGAAAACCAAATGAACCCACTGACTTTGAGACTAGTCATTACCCTCAACTTCATACCTTACAATAGGAAATCAATTATTTCATTAATATTTATCCTAAATGTGAATCAAACAACTTCTAATAACTTTACAATACTTAAATTCTACAGGATAAATTTGTATGTGATTTCTATTTATTAACACCCATGAACCGCCTTGTTAAGAGGGGTACAATGTATAATATCCTGAGAGACAGTACACAAAAAAAATAACTCCCAAAAGATCACATGAGAGTGGGGAATTAAGTAGATCAAGATCTATGCACTGAGTTTCCTATTCCAATTGATGATCCAAATATTACAATGGTCAATGGTGTTATTAGAACTTTCATAGCATGACTATATAATCTTATAAAGATATATGAGGTGAATTCTTAACAATTTTTTTCAAATGAAAAACCTGTAAAAATTGATGAAAAAAGGTTTGAATAAAAGTATGGTATTATAGACAGATAAAACAATGGGTAAATAGAAGTCCGAATTAAGAAAATCCAGTGAATTGACCAAGAAAACAAAATGAACTTCCGAGAGTACCTTATCCCCACCAGTTTCACTACAACATATATTAACATTAAAACTTCATGCACACACCACATTCAAAGATTTATATGTATCTTACATTCAATATGAAGAAGAAATATTTGGAACTTTTATTATAAATGTGGTTGGTATTGAGATTATAAATGAGATTCTCAAGTTTGAATGGCTAGGATTCTCAGTTGTGAATACATACATAAGGTACATTTTCATAATCCATCTATTCAAAAAATTATCTACTCTATTCATTAAAGTTAATAACTATTCATATTTTCTACAAGAATTTATATTACTAATATATAATGGTAAAACCCTGTGAAGCATGATTTGGATTCATTAATCCCTATATCATTTCTATGGAAGAAATTTCTTTGGAAGTGAAATAAATTGATAAGAAAATAGATGAACTATACAAGGTGTTTTATAAGAAAATAATAGACGGAAAACTCTTCTTGATTCCTACAATGCAGGGGTAAAACTCTACAATCTAATCATATAAAATATATTTTTATTTTTTTATTATTTATTTGTTTTTGTTTTTTTAAGAAGCACTGGATGCTGATCGCAATCAATTTTGATACCCCAAATGTTTATTTTTTGGATCCAATGCATGGATTTCCATAAAACCAACCACACATAATGTGTATTGTGAATTTATAATGCACCACAATCAACATTTTATTGATAAAATTCAAATTATATGTTTCATTTTGTGTTTTAACAATAATTTTGTTATGATAGGGTGATATATGAATATATGCTAAAACATGGTATGGGGTCGGTGACTAAACATAATAAGCCTATGGATTTATTCAAATGGAAATATATTAAGGTATATATAGAAATATTTAACTATCAAAACATATTTCAAAACAATTTACTTATTTTGGTTAATGTTTCTATAGTGTCCAAATAAAGATAAAAACAATGATTGTGGATATTACATTTGAAAATTTATGAAAGACATTATATACCATCAAAATACTTTCATCCTCAACAGGTAATTTCTAAAGGTGATTAAAATTTCATTAAAAATATTTCTCAATCATTTATTTGTCTATATTTTCTTAATACTACCAAGATTTAAAACAATCTACATACTCAAAAGAAGAAGTAATTTTGTTTAGAGATGAGTGAGAAAAATACATGGCGTTGGAATGTTTTTCGACATAAAATTTAGGTGATTACCTATTATGTTTGTGATCTAGTATGAGTTATAACCTTAGAAATATATTTGGGATGTCAAACATTAGTATCAAAATGATTATATATTATTTTTTATCTATTTCTCAAGGAGAAGTATAATAGAGGAAATAAATTTGTTTATAAATTAATGGGAATAATGCATGGTGTCATAATGTATAGAGGAATCATGAAGAGGTGACTTCCTACTACTTATTTAGTTAATTTTATCATCATTTTATTTACTTTTTAAGTTATTTTCCTTATCATTTTTATCTGATACTTATTTTTTTTTTAAATTTACACATTAGTTCAAAACAAACATCACGTGATAAAAACCAAGAAAAAAAATTCATATTATTTTTATACTTTAGGAAAATGATCCATAATTCACACTACTGGAAAAAAGGCCTATAACCACGGTTCAAAACCGTGGGTATAGCCCCCAAAACCGTGGGTATAGCCTATATCCACGGTTTTGGGAACTGTGGGCTGGAACGACGTCGGTATAGGTCCCCAGCCTATACCCACGGTTTTCCAAAACCGTGGGTATAGGTGTCCTGCCACCGTGTCACCGAAACATAGCCAATTTCCATGGTGTCAATGGCTTTTACCCACGGTTTCAAAACCGTGGGTATAGGTCCTAAAATAATGCAGGCGCCGAGTTTTGATCCCGCAACCTCTTCGCTGCAAACACCGCGTCTAACCACTACCCTAACATCACCTATATGTATATATATATATATATTTAGTTAAATATAGTTATAAAAACCGTGGGTATAGAGGGAAGAACCGTGGGTATAGGGTTCCCGCCAAAAAAAATTCCTTCCCGCGGGAAATTTTTTTTTTCACGTGCACACAAAAGTGACCTATACCCACGGTTTTTCATAACCATGGGTATAGGTATTTTAGCCCAGACCTATCCCCACGGTTTTCCCCAAAACCATGGGGATAGGTACCCCTATACCCACGGTTTTGGGAAACTGTGGGTATAGGTCACTTTTTAGGACCTATCCCCACGGTTTTGGAAAACCGTGGGGATAGACCCCCCTATACCCACGGTTTTGGAAAACCGTGGGGATAGGTCTTGAAAGGTCACCTATACCCACGGTTTTGGAAAACCGTGGGTATAGGGGGGGTCTATCCCCACGGTTTTGGGGAAAACTATGGGGATAGGCCCATTTTCCAGTAGTGTCATTTTTTACATGTAGTAATTAACCACACATCATTCTGACACATGATGTGGTCGTTATGACTCATAGTGTGTGTTTTCAATACAAAAGTGTCATTTTAGTTTAAAACACATTTTATATAGATAAAACTGAGAAAATAAGATCAGACTATTTTTTAACTTTAGAAAAATGATCCATAATTCATTTGCTACATGTAATAATTGATCACATGCCAATCCAAAACACGATGTATCCATTATGACCTGAAGTATGTGTTTTCAATATAAAAGTGTCATTTTAGTTTAAAACACATGCCACACAGCCAAAACTGAGAAAAAGAGATTGTATTATTTTTAAAATTTATGAAAACAATATGTAATTCATTTTTCATGTATAGGAATCAACCAGACGTCAATCTGACACTTGATGTGGTCGGTATGACTCAAAGCACATGTTTTCAATACAAAAGTGTCATTTTAGTTTAAAACACACATCAAATAGCCAAAATTGAGCAACCGAGCTCATATTGTTTTCAAAATTTATAAAAATGGTCTATACTTCATTTATGACATATAAGAATATAATTCACATCAATACAACATATGATGTGACCGATATGACTCAAAGTTCATGTTTTCAATAAAAAGTGCTATTTTAGTTAAAACACATGTCACATATATAAAACTGATAAAATGAGCTCATATTATTTTCAAACTTTAAGAAAATGATGCATAATTAATTTTTCACATTTATTAATTGACTACACTCAAATATGATTCATGATGTGGTCGATATGACTCGAAATATGTGTTTTCAATATTAAAGTTTCAATTTAGTTTAAAACACATCACATATCCAAAATTGAGAAAACAGGCTCGGATCATTTTCAAAATTTAGGAAAACTATCCATAATTCATTTATGACCTATAGGAATTGACCACATATCAATATGACTCCTGATGTGTTCAGTATGACTCGAAGTACGTGTTTTCAATACAAAATTGCCATTTTAGTTTAAAACACACATCAAATAGACAAAACTAAGAAAATGAGCTTTTATTATTTTCAAACTTTATGAAAATGGTCTATAATTCATTTGTGATGTTTAAAAATAAACTACACATCAATTTGATATACGATGTGACCGATATGACTCAAAGTGCATGTTTTCAATAGAAATGTGCCATTTTAGTTCAAAACAAATGTCACATATCCAAAACCGAGAAAACGAGATCATATTGTTTTAAAAATTTAGTAAAATGATACATAATACATTTTTTATGTGTATGAATTAACCTCACTCCAATCTGACACACAATGTGGTCGATATTACTTGAAGTATGTGTTTTCAATATAAAACTGTCATTTTAGTTTAAAACACATCACATAGACAAAACCAAGAAAACAAGATTAGATTGTTTTCAAACTTTATGAAAATGGTCCATAATTCATTTTTAACCCATAGGAATTGAACACAAGTCAATTTGACACCTAATGTGGTTGGTATGACTCTAAGTGCATGTTTTCAATACAAGTGTCATTTTAGTTTAAAACACTCATCAAATATCCAAAATTGAGAAAATTAGATTGTATTATTTTTAATATTTAGGAAAATAGTACATAATTCATTTGTGATATGTAATAATTGATCGTACATCAATCCGACACATGATGTGACCGATATGACTCAAAGTATGTGTTTTCAATAGAAAGATTCCATTTTAGTTTAAAACGCATGTCACATCACCAAAACCAATAAAACAAGATTTAATTACTTTCAAACTTTATAAAAATGATCCATAATTCATTTTTCATGTGCATGAATTAACCACATTCCAATCCTACACATGATGTGGCCGATATGACCCAAAGTATATGTTTTCAATATAAAGCCCTCATTTTAGTTTAAAATGAATCACATAGTCAAAAATGAGAAGACAAGCTCAGATTATTTTAAAAATTTAGGAAAAGAGTACATAATTTATTTATGACTTGTAAGAATCAATCAAACGTCAATTCGACACCCAATGAGGTTGGTATGACTCGAAGTGCGTGTTTTCAATACAAAAATGTCATTTTAGTTTAAAACATGCATCAAATAGACAAAACCAATAAAATGAACTTTAATTATTTTTCAAAATGTAGGAAAATGGTCTATAATTCATTTATGACATGTAAGAATTAACCATACATTAATCTGGCACATGATGTGACCGATATGACTCAAAGTACATGTTTTCAATAAAAAGGTGAATTTTAGTTTAAAATGTATGTCACATCACCAAAACCAAGAAAAAAATCTCATATTATTTTAAAAATTTGTTAAAAATATCTATAATTCTTTTTTCATGTGTATGAATTGTCCGCACATCAATCCGATGCACGATGTGGTCGATATGACTCAAAGTATGCATTTTCAATATAAAATTTTCATTTTAGTTTAAAACACATCACATTGCCAAAATTGATAAAATGATCTTGGATTGTTTAAAAATTTATGAAAATGGTCCATAATTCATTTGTGACCTATAGGAATTGACCAAATGTCAATCCTACACTCGATGTAATCGGTATGACTCAAAGTGTGTGTTTTTAATACAAAAGTGTCCTTTTAGTTTAAAACACACATCAAATAGCCAAAATTGAGAAAAATGAGCCCAAATTATTTTTGAAATTCTATACAACAATCCATAATTCATTTTTGTAATGCAAGAATTAGCCATACATGAATCCAATACACAATGTTATTGACATTCATTAAAGTGTGTGTTTTCAATAGAAAAGTTCCATTTTAGGTTAAAACACATGTCACATCACCAAAACCAAGCAATTAAGATCATATTATTTTCAAACTTTAGGAAAATAATCCATAATTAATTTTTCATGTATATGAATTGAACACATTCCAATCCTACACATGATGTGGTCAATATGACTTGTAGTATGTGATTTCAATATAAAACTGTTATTTTAATTTAAAATGCATCACATAGAAAAAACTAAGAAAATGAGATCAGATTGTTTTCAAACTTTAGTAAGATGATCCATAAATCAATTTTGACCTGTAAGAATTGACCACACATTAATATGACACCTGATGTGGTCAATATGACTCAAAGTTCATGTTTTCAATACAAAAGTGTCATTTTAGTTTAAAACATGCATCAAATAGAAAAAAAGAAAATGAGCTCATATTTTTTTTAAACTTTAGGAAAATGGTCTATAAGTCATTTGTGACATTTAATAATTGAGCGTACATCAATCCAACACAGGATGTGACCGATATAAATCAAAGTGCATGTTTTCAGTAGAAGGTTCCATTTTAGATTAAAACACATGTCACATTGCCAAAAATGAGCAAACAAGCTTGTATTGTTTTCAAACTTTAGAAAAATGATCCATAGATCATTTTTCATGTGTAGGAATTGACTGCACATAAATTTGGCACACGATACGGTTGATATGACTCAAAGTTTGTGTTTTCAATATAAAAGTGTCATTTTAGTTTAAAACACACATCAAATAGCCAAAATCGATTATTTTAAAATTTTAGAAAAATAATCTGTAATTCATTTTTGATGTGTAAGAATCAATCGTACATCAATATGACACATGATGTGGATGACATGACTCAAATTTTGTGTTTCAATACAAAGGTGACATTTTAGTTTAAAACGCACATCACTATCCAAAACTGAGAAAATGATCTCAGATTGTTTTCAAACTTCAGGAAAAAAATCCATAATTCATTTGTGATATATAGAAATTAATCGCATGTCAATCTGACACATGATGTGATCGGTATGAATCGAAGTGCATATTTTCAATATATAAGTTTCATTTTATTTTAAAACATGTATCGCATTGCTGAAACTAATAATACGAGATTATATTGCTTTCTCATCATTTTATATGTTATTAATTAATTAATTTCCTTATCATTTTTATATGATACTTATTTAGTTCATTTTCACAAAGATAATTCTTAAAGACAAATAATAAACGGCGTGACAGTTGAAGGCTTGTTCTCAAAAAGCAAGTCTTATTGAATTGGATCCCATCCATAGTGAATTTTTTATCACCATATATGAGAGCCAATTCAAGAGGACCTTCTTTTGAGAATAATAAGAAATGGTGTGATGTGTAATAATGAACCACAACTCAATCCAACACATAGTGTTCCTAGTATATCTCAAAGTATATGTTTTTAGTTTAAAATTGACATTTTGTGTTTAATTTATTTCTTTATAGTATTACCAACATATTTTTTTTCTTATATAGGTGCATTCTTTTTCTAGAGTTGGGGTGGTTTGTTCAGAAACTAATAGCATGACTGGGGGTTGGGGGCCAAAGATAAAGGAACATTGATGTTTTTGAATTTCTATGAAAATTTTTACTTATGTAATTATACAATCTAATGTTTGAAATGACTATAATATAGTGATTTTTTCTTGTATTTGTGTTATAAATTTTATTTCAATTAAATTATGTATTTACTCTTGTATTTTTTGTTTCTGTTTCTATAACACGCTGTAATTTTATCAGAACACTATAGTAGTATGCCCCTTTATCAATACCATAAAAATATCTATTAATGCACTAATAAAGGGATCCTTTATTAGTGCTATGAAAAACACTGATAAATGAATCCTTTATCAGTGCTAAACTAGCACTGATAAAGGACCACATTTATCAGCGCTATTTTTAGCGTTGATAAAGGCTTAAAGGATTTTAATTAGGATCTGATTATCAATACTTTTTTTGCATTGAAAAAGGACTATTAGTATGCTATTAAATTCCTTATGTGTAGTAGTGGTGTTAAATGAGGTGTGCAAACTTGATTCATTATCAATTTACAAAACTTATTTCTTATAATTTAATACATAAAGACCATTATTTAAATTCAACACACCATAACATACACTATCTTTGTAAAAGAAACAACTCTTATTTAGAAACTTGAAAATAAAAACATATGTAATTAGAAAGGTTAGGGATCCAAGCGTACTCGGTCCCAAAAATTTATTAAAAAATTAAAGCAAAGACAACAAGACAGAAATGTGACACAAGATCCACCAAACACACAAAGGCAGTACAACACCACCTACAAGACAAACAAAGCAAAATCCCAACAAGAGATAGTCTGAAAGCATAAAAACATAAGATGCCCGACCCTAGTGGCCCAAAGAAACCTATAACAAAACATTCACAATGCCATCGTGAACCAAAAATATCCCACCACTATGTCTTGAGGATCCATACCTACCATCTTGTGGTGAGCACGAGGCTCTGTCACCAACCTACCTCAAGAAAATCTCAACCCATCCCAAGGATCACCTGAGAGTCATTGGCAACATATGTATGTTGACATCCCCATGTGAACGGACAGCTCTGCAACTTGAGGCACCAACCCACAACCATCCAGCTCGCTGCCAGCGGGATACGTCGCTAGCCAAATCTTCACTAGAACCACCTCATCCGACGTTGCGTCAGCGCACAAATGACCTGCACTAGCCATCCATCACCACCAGTATATAACATGATCAGTGTACTATCCAACTCCTCACCAGATCACAGATCTCCAACGTGTTTGACTACAACCCAAGTTCATGTCTATGTCATTTATGATATTGGATACTATCCCCCATCATCTCCATCACCAGACGTCTCCCGAACCAGCCCATCGGGATCCCAGATCCTGGGGCCCTCCTATGCGCCTGAATCATCAATGGGATCCACCCCACCTCGCCGGACCAGAGAAGCTTGATCCACCCACTGGTCCGTCATCACCCAGATCCGCAATGCAAAATAGTCAGCCGCCGCCCACACCTTACATCGTTGGAAATGAACTCCATCACTGTAGATATCAAAGGATCTACCCAGATATGTGTCGACCTCAGACAGGGCACACTGACATCGCCCAACCGGACCAAACTCTAGTGCTAGAACACCACACCGCCCCTTGTTCACCAATGTCTCTCCAGCAAAATCGAAGTTGGATATAGCTGCTGGCTACCCTGATCCATCGACAACCATGGGAAACCCTCATACCCCTCCAATCTGAAGGGATTTCATCACTTTCCTCCCCAAATCTACCACAAATGGTGTGCTCATTGGATTTTCCACAAGCCAAAAAAATCTGACAGTGACTGAAAATTGCATAATTTGGAGAAATTGGTGCCTGAATTTGGCCACAAGATTGAATAGAGATAAAATCTCCATCATTGAGAGAGAATCTATCCATCTTCTCTCTCCTTAAAACCATCTGTATTTAAACAAGATACATGAATCAAGTTCTTAGTAACAATTGGTACATAATAACATTATTTTAAACCCAAAATCATACTTGTTGGAAATAAAAGATGATAATCTCTTATATCCAAAGTAGCAAGTCATGCTTCATTGGTTTCTTGAAGATTCTCCTCTCCCCTAGAAATTTTCCAGAATCTACTTTTTTCCTCTATTTGAATATAGATGTGAGCACCACAATATGTATCTAATACCCAACTTATAAATACTTAAACATTTCATTTGATAATAAATATACCTAGATATTATTCATGCTTCTTTTGGGTACAGTTCTTCTTATAGTGGCCCAGCTCGGCACATGAAAAACAGACTGCATTTTGTTTATTTTATTGTCATTGGATCATTTTCTTCTTGGAAGGATAGTGCTCAAGAGCCTTAGACTTGGAGTGAGTATTGTGGCCATTTTCCATGTTCTTTCTTTTCTTATTTAACATAAATATCATAGGTTTTTCACACCCTATGTCTTTATCAACTTGGATAACAAGAGTAATAAGTTCTAAAATAGTATTTTCAATATTGCTCATATTATAGTTCACAATGAAACTAGAGAAGCCTTTTAGTATTGATGATATAATGAGATCTATGTGTAACTCATTAGGGATCATAAACCCCAAGATGTCTAAGAACTCTATGTATCCAATCATATTGACTATATAAGGCCTAGTTAGTTTCATCTCTCCAAGCTTACATGTGAATAGTGCATTAGATGTAACAACTTGGGTTTTTGGAGCGGGTCAAAATCCTCAACCCGTTTGAATTTTTGAAGTTTAGTGGTCAGGATAACTCTTTTATTGATCTTCAAAAATTAATTACAAGAGTTAATTTGTCACAAAACCTTATTCTTAGATGGGTTTAGAGGCTCAGGAAGTTCCTCAGGGTTTTGAGTGGGTTTCAGGTGTGTTAGAGGCCAAAAACCCAACTTTTATGATTACACAAATAGGGGTGCACAGTTTGGATAAACTATGTGGCCTCCAGGAGTAATTGTGAAACCATTCTTATTTACTATGCATGGTTTGAAAAACCATGCAGGAGGGGGAGCATGACCCTGAAGGGTGTTCTACAGTTTTTAATAGAGGACAATGTACAGTTGGCGCATGATTTTGAAAACCATGCAGACCAACCGTGTGAGGTGTGGTTCCTAGATAGTGGGTGTTGCACGGTTGTCAAATGATTAGCCAAACAATGTGGCAAAACTTTTCAGGTCACTTCAATAGGTGAATTTACCATTTTTACTCTACCTTATATTTACTTTACCCCCCCCCCCCTTCTTTCTCCTCCATTTCTCACACATAGTAGGGGTGCTCTCCCATTTTTATCATGCCTAGGATTTGAGCCATATACTTGATCCAAGCTCTATTTGGATCATCATTAGTCTCATTATGACCACATCGCTAAGGGATTTGATCCTCTTTATTCTTTTATTATTTGATCTCACTATATGGTTGCTAAATCTGTGCGATCCATTTTACCCTATTTTTAGGTCGTTCATCTAAAACACCGGTTTATTCTAAACTGGCTCAAGTTAGAGGACAATAATAGATGAGAGAGTGTCTACCGACACAAGTTAGGTGGTTCCTAGTATTCTATTTGATTTCGATTATGTTTTAGGGGTGCGTTATTGAGCGTACTGTTGTGTTGTCCGAGAGAGACCCTAATAATTTAATCCATGACTTTTAATTAATAAATTGAACCCATGAGATTCCTATGAGCATGAAACTCTTGAATATAAATGGTATAATCCTGGTGAGAGGCTTCAGACCACTTAGGAAGATTAGTCCAGGTGTGTTTATTTATTTAAATTAAATTGTTTATGTTGTTTTCTAAGTTGCATGGGAACGAGACAGGCTTAACCTGAGGATTGAGATGGTGATGACCATTTGGATTGAGGTGACCTTGTTCACCAGGTTTGGTGAGTCCTGAGTTCTATGAGTGATGTTGATCACATATTGGGAAACATGGTCATTGGATTGATGTGACAAGACCGTTAGGTTGTGACCGTGGCCCAAATGATTTGAGATGGAGTTGACCTTCAGGTTGATCAACACAGTTACTGGGGAACGAGGTGTTGGGATGATGCGGCTTAGGTACTTTTTTGGTGATTTATTCTCACCATGATTGGATGATGCACTGTTGGAGTTATGTGAACACATATATGACTCAGATGATGAGGTGGTGTTGACCACTAGTGTGGGTAGAGGCCTCTATTAGATATAGTTTAGGATGGTATTGAATATCAATGAGGTTGGAGGTGATTGCCATAAAAATCCATGAGGATGGTGAGAATACATCAGTTGATGGTGTTGAGACCATCAGTTGGGGGATGAGGATTGACATATATTAAGGCCATTGGGATAGGATTATTTGGGAGGACAAATTTATTCTTTCCTGAGGACATTGGTTGTTGAGTTGATGATAATTATTTTGGAGGATAAACATTACTTTTCCTCAGGACATCGGGCTTCGAGATGATGGTGATGTTATGAGATGAGGTCTAAGGGACCAGGTACTTGTTGGGCATGCCCTTTTTGGACACCAGTGATATGATTAATGACACTTAGTGGTGAGTTATTCTTTAGAGGTGAAACCCAAGGGTTCACTTGTAATGCAATTTATTTAGGGGATGCATTGGGATTTATACTAAGGATCCTCGGCACTGCAGTTATATATACAGATGTGTTGCTATATTCCATATATATAACCGGGGGCATGTAGAATACCAGTGTTGTCCAAAGTAGGTGATTGCTTCCTTGTGGCTATTGAGTACAAGGGAAACAAGTTATTATAAGATATGCATGTGTTTCTTTATTTATATTTATATACACCTTCTTAATTATGGATGTAAGTTAGGCACACATTGGTGGTGGCCTACTAAGATTTAGTCTCACACCTTACACGGTCCCTTCAGGATGTGTGTAGACTTTATGCTTTTCCGATCATGTAAGGGACCAGGCTCAGGAGCTGGACCTTAGTGATCATACCATATTGCTTAGCATGGGATGGATGGCAAGGACATTGGGTTCCTACATCAACTATATTTTACCTTTTTTGTCTTTCTTTTTATATCAACATGCTTATATATATGTATTGAGGTTGGCCACAGGTAACCCTACTGTTTATTTATTATCTTGTACGACCTTAATTCTATGCACATTTCTGAAAATGGTATCATGTGGTGTTTTATATGGTATGTTTAGCTCAGTTATTTATTATTATTTCCATCTATTATTGCTTATTCTATGGTGGGTTACTAGTTCCATCGATTTATGGTATTTTTTTCTACTATTATATTTATATAGATCATTATTATTATTATCACCAGAGGGAATAGTTTCCCCACTATCACCTCTTCACACCCTCACTTCTAGTCATCAGCCTTTGGCATACGGGGAGACATGCCTAAGGCCTAGTGGTCAATTGGACCTAAACACCATTCAAGTGAAAAAATGGGTCGGGCGCTATATTAGAGATCTCATGTCTCTCTTGTCTCACCTTCTCTTAATGAATGTGATACATGATGATATACACATCCATATCATCTTATTGCTTTAAAATTTCAATGTACATGGAGGATAACATGAAACATTGGACATCCATGACATTTTTTTTATGTTTTAGATAGAGAGATACTTCTTTATCACTATCCCCTTATGGAAGCGACTCAAAAAGAGGGGTTTCCAACATGTTTAATTTCCATTCATGGAGTAGTAAAATGCACAAGCATCTATACAATTCCAAGAAATTTGATCTTATGAGAAGGTTATCCCTATCTAGTATAGACTGCAGTAACATATTAAAAGTCGTGTGGCTTTCCATTTATATAATTAAGTAAGAGAAAAGTATTAATACTTTATTTGGATTACATAATTAGATAATAAAATTTAATTTATCAGTTTATTCATCTATCACTATTTTGTCAAAACCCAATATCCCTCTCTACTAATTTTGGAATATCTTATTGCATGTATATTCTTGTGGTAAGGATCCAAATTCACCTTATCATAACCAATACATTTGTCTGGCAAGATATTCGAAGGGTTTTAGGTAGGCATAACTTGCTAGCTACATTGACTCACAATTACTTATTCTATAGAGTGGAATCACCAATCCTAAAATCCTGGATAAGGATTTCCTTAACTCTCACATTTTATTTAAACCAAGTCCTACTTTAGAAGTTAACCCTTGATGTAAACTAAGTCACATCGACCCAAAAATCATGTTAAAATTATATGATAATTGAAAAGCACCCTGAATTTGTTCGGTTAAGCACTTTAGAACTACGATTAAATTTTAAATTAAATTGTGGAAGGCTATACCATCTTAATATTGATTTGAGAGATTTTATATTTTATGTATAAAATACTATTTTATCTTTATTACATGATTATTAATATTAAGTGGATTTACTTAAGCGATTAACCATGTCATGATAAAATTACGCATAATCCAATTATTTAGTTATGTCTTGCATGCTTTGTTAATTAATTTATTTACTGTGAACAATATACATTCAAATAACTAACCAACCATGCAACTGATAGGAATAAATAAATAAAGTGGTATGATCATCATATTTTTCTAATAGTTGGTTTATCTAGTAGATGATGCACCAATTATAACCTTAGGGGAATTACTCCTCGAACCTACACTGGTTCGAGCTGCAGTATTCCTCTTATGATCTTATGAACCTCCTAGATTGGGTTTTTCTTAGATTTTAACTTGAATTATCTCCACTCATCTAGGATTTTCATCCATTATATAATATTTACTCATGTGCGGGTGAATGGAACTAAATGATTCATTTAAATGGGGTTTCATAAAAGAAACCATGGGTACAAAGACCCTTACATAATGAGAGTAGGAGATGACATGCCATAAATTTAATTTAATAATAATAATAAATTAAAAAGGAAACCAATCACATACACAGGTTTGGTCTAACCTCATGATCACCCACACACATGCAACGAATATACATTTTCAATATATCTAGAAATTAATTTAGTTCATTATTTAATTAAGATAGACACCTTGAATTAATCAAATTAATTAATTAATTAAATTTATTTTAATTCTATCTGAAACATCCTTAAATTTTCATCATCCATAATTTAAAACAAATTAAACAAATTAATTTTATTTAAAATTAACAAAGTACACAAGTGTACTTAGAGGCAATGAAATGTACCCATTCAAATTATTCAATAAGGTCCTTATACTGTATATTCACATGGAATCAAACATACATTTTGTGGCCTCTAATTTCATGGTGTGGATTTTTCAATAAATGAAGCATGATCATATGTAAATTATATGGAATGCGATTCTATTAACAAACACAAAGTATACTACAAGTAAAGACCATACACAACTTGTAGTTAAAAATTTAACATAGAAATTAATTTAATATATAATTAATAATCTTATCCTATGGAGTGTACTATCAAAAAAATGACTCACAAAGAACATGTAAATAGGTTTAATTATATCATTAATTTTTCTCTATGTATCAAATTATTCACATTAGGTGCAATAGGTTACATGGTGTGTACTTGGGCTCCACGATATGTAATCTCTTCCACCCATGTCTATGAAACACACCTAAGGAATGGGAATGTTTTTTAGTTGTAGACATGTATGAGGTACATGGCATGTAATCTATCTACATGACATGTGACCTTGATGTTTCATGGTTTTTCAGTCCCCATTTCATGTAGTAAATGCATGACACATCTTGAAATCCCCATGTTTTCCATAAAAAAACTCATGGACTACTCAGCATGTAAGTGAGTTACACGATATGTAGTCTATCAAACCACATGCTAGCCTGGTCCGGTCAACATGTGGTGTACATTAAATTCACTTTTCATGTAGTTAATACATGATGACCCATTTTTAATGTGAGTCATCATGGTGTATTGAACACAGGTATACAACATGTACCTTCAGGCAACATGCTGTGTACTCTTGTGTTTTCTAGCCAGAACCCTCGATATCTCCTTATAGAGTCTTTATATGTTCTTTGTGTAAATTTAACCATTTATTGGTCATATGAGTGAGAACGAAGAAGGGAAGTGAATAATTTGAAATTAATATTTAAAGAACTAATAATCCATAAATAAAAATTAGCAACAAATTCATATCATCAATCAATTATTAATAAATAATTATAAATTAATTATGTAGCCTACTATGATACCAATTAAAGGTTTTGGATGCAACATAAGAATTTATTGGGCATAAAAAACTCAGTTTTTTTCATAATCAATGAGTAATATGATATGTAAAAGATGAAGAATGTCACGATGAACATAATTAAATTCAAGATTAATTGACTTGAGAACACTGAAACAAGGAAGGCAGGATCATCAAATATAATTTATAGATAGTTTAAGAATTACATTGTCTTGTAATTATTTCTTTATTGATGATATGATTGACCAATATCATCATATCATCACTACATAATAGGAACCAAGGGAAGAATCCCTTCTTCGGTGATCCACATGTGCTCCAAAACCTCAAAACATCATTGTAGAATCATCGGGTTCTAGCGTGACCGATTCTGAACACTTATGTTATTCCTCATTGATTATAGGAAGAATCTCTTCATGGATAAAGGATTTGTAAGTATCTCTAGAATTCTTGGGATGTTGGAGGAGTATTGATACTCTTGTTCTTGAGTATGTTCTTGAGAGGTTTCTCTATAAGGCTTGAGAAAATTCTCACTAGGTTTGATGTGCACAATAAGTGGCTAACCCTAGAAAGTCATATAACAAGATATTTATAAAGCTAAGTTAGGGTTGGTAATTAAACATAGGCCCTTATCCAATCCCTTGTTCTATAGTGAACCTCATGTCTAATAATAATATAAATAATAATATTATTTACTTGATATGCACAACACCTGTAGATAAAGAAATATCATTTGTTAAATAAATAAATTAACATTTGATGAAAAGATATTTGATATATATCATTTCCATCCAGACCATTAAACTCAACCTGTCTATCCTCCTAATTATTTACCGAACCTTTAATAATGACTATTTATTTAATAAATAAATATTACAAAATTATTGAATGATAAATATAATAAATATTATATTCACTAAATCTTGTAAGGAAATATTTATTATTCTTTAATCCACATATTTATTCTTTTGAATAAGTCATGATTAAATTTTGGTAGTCAACCAATATTGAATAATTATTAATCTATAAATAGGGAATAATATTTATTATAACTTGTTAAATTCAAATATAATTTAACTGATATTCTAGGCTCACTTAGTGCATGATCTTCTAGGGCCCTTTCTTAGTGGAATTAGGCAGGACGCCTAAAGTCCAAAGTTAACATCTTGCAATATTCAAAGACACCCATAAAGAAATAAGTAAATATTGAAATGACATACAACCTCATAAAAACACTCACTCTATAATATAATCTATTTATCATTATATCTTGAATCAATAAGGTTACATGCTGATGTCATCAACCTATGTGCTCGACGACTCTTTATTCGACTTTACATAAATGAATCTTACCACAAAACACCATGAACATGGGTTTATTTAGGCTGTTACATTCCCATAAAAGGACCTCATATATCAACTTTCATTAAATAATAGAAGGGTAAAATCCTTTCCCACATTATTCATTAATGCAATATTACTCACGACACACTCAATGTATCATACTTCATTATGAACATATGTCATCACAATTTTCATCAACACATAAAAATATGTGATTAATGATATCCATTAATAATAATATTAAAGTATAATGATCAATACACATGTCCAAAGATTTCACCATACAATGACACACATAAATGTGGATTTCCTACTGGTGGGTCATGTACTCATAATCTTCTTCACTAGAAATCACCAAGGGAACACACTATGAGAAAGTTCCTCAAAGTATTATGAGTCTCCGCCCCTAATAGTTTGCATCATTTGTATTCTGTAAAATGATATCATTCGACTATAAAACACATGTTTTTAATAAAATTGTCATGACACTTTTAGGTTTTCATTATAGCGGGGAACTGTAACGACCTTTTAGTGTGATAATAACCCTTATGTCATTATCACATACCATATCATATAGAAGAAAAATCATGATGTGATAAGTATTTTTATTAATATTAAAAACAATGAATATATGTAATCATAATGTATATAGACGCGGATTCTAGGGAACCAAGTCTAACAACTATAGGTCACCAAACCAGAGAAAGGCTTGTTAGAGAGAATTTATGTAGGGATTCAAGAGGAAATTAAAGTAAAGGCTTACTTTAAGATGGGTAGTGGATGATTCCTTTTATAGGTGAATTTGAGTGAAAGTTTCACAAATACTAATTTCTTAATGAATAAGGAATGTAATTTCTCATGGAAAGTTGATCCAATGTAAAAAATATAGTGATATGATAAGGGGAAATCAATTATTCCCTCATCCGCACATTTAGAGATAATGTTTTGTTATATTTTAGGGTTTTATCACTTTAATTTAACCCTTTTACCTAATTTTACTTTTACTTTTATATTTTAATTTTAAACCTCGTAACTTATTTTTATGCCTAAAAATAAATTTGACATTATTATCTAATTTGAACATACTGATTCCAAATATGAAATTCGGTTTATTGGATTCAATTTATAAATGTGATTAAAATTAATTTTGAAATAAGTATACATAACATGCAAACATGATTTTTATAAAAATATATTTCAATAATTTTTTATATTGATTCATTTCCATTTAATAAATATAAGATGAATATTAATTTATTTGATTGTATATATTATCAAAAATTTCTTTAAAATCATTCTTTATTAGTGATTAATTTAATTTGTTAAGATAAAAATACATAACATAAATAAAACAAATCTTTGAAAAATATAGACTTTTAATATTAAATTACCTTGTTCCTAATTTTTTAAAATTGATTATTTATTTAATAAACATGAATTGAATTTTATTAATACATTTGTATCAAAAAAACCTTTCTTATTTAATTAATTTTTTTCTTTAAAAGAAAATTTTATAAAAATTCCAAATGTATAAAAATACAAATAATAATGAATATATATATATATATCATTTATTAAATTATTAATTGCATATTTATATCATCCTAGCCTCTACTTACAAAATTCCCCAAGAACTCCATATAAGACCTTAGGGTAAGATAACCAATGGTGGAAATCGCGGGTGGTGATTTAACTAACATGGATGTCATAGTGATTTTAACAATATTGAAATTCTCCTTTAGATGACTTAATTCAAGTTATACTTGTTTAAGTTCAACTTAGGATTGGTCCAAGGAAAACCTCAGTGATTCCACCTCATTTCCAAGGTAAAAAAAATCAGCCATATAAAGATGAATTCTACTACTTGAGGCTATTGTTTCTCCTTTCTAAATTAATTTCATAATGCATTTACTTCTATTTATACCCACAAATTCAATTATTATGTTATAAAAATTACATTTTAATTGAATAATAAATTCAATAAACTTATAATTTATCTCATTAAATCTTCATATGTCTAATAATGGTGTTAATAGCTATATAATCTCAATGACTTTATAATCCCAAAAACCACATGTATAATTTTAATATTTCATTCCTATATATAACCTTATATACTAAAATAGATATTACCTAAATATTTATATGTATATGATATATATTAGTTATACCGTATTGCATGAAAATCTTGATCTACATGCATAATGGGTATATTATTCCATGCATTCCATGCTAAAAACTTGAGAAATCCTTCACTGAAGGCACATTTAATAAATCATTTAATAAGATTAAAAGTATGGTATGATTATGCATTAATGTAATGAATACACTATCCATGTAATTTACCCATGATTTATTAATGCATGAGTAAATCTAGTAATAGTTGAAAAGTGTCTTAGATAAGCTATATAATACTTCAATACAATGACAGTCAAGTGTGTGGATGCCCTGCATGATTCCTTGTCCGAACCCTCCATCATCCGAATCTCTATTTCTCCTATCTCCTTGTATCATGAGATTCTAGCACATCATGGAGGTTGAAGAGTCTCACATATATAATGTACAATTTAGTTTATCCCATGGATACCTCTAAAAGTGGGATGTATTTTGGCTACCACTTCAGTGATGTCTATCAAACCCATGTGATGACATTCAAGATGATACAATAGATTCTTCAGTGAATGACATGTGTTTTATAGTATTTCTTTATTTGATCTGTTTTATCATGGTTTTATATATCTTTCATTTTTGATCCTGGGTAAGGGATTTAAATCACTTATGCTACCTCAAATAACCAGAATTGGAAGAATAAGAGGGTATGGCTTTGCCATCAGTACCGGGCCTATGCAACTTTTCATAGGACAACTAGTTGACCAACCCTGTAAAGGTGGAGTGCTGATCATCATGACATATGCTGGGGAGGAGTAGTTCCAAGTTGTCTTGTCTAGGTGATTCTCTTTAAGACCTACGAGTCATATAATTGTCTGAGCCTTTGGGCCTTGTAAGGGTTCCACCTCATCCCTTGAAAAGTGGATTATCAAAAATAATAAAAAATGAAGGCCTTCAGGCCATTCGGTCAATAAATGAAGAAATCATAAAGAATGGAGCAATATTTTTGAATTATGGGAATTCAATTTGAAAAACGGTTTACCTTTACGTAGCTGGGCTATGTAAAGGTAACTAAAGCATTAATTTTACGTAGTTGGGTTGCATAAAGGTAACCAATACATTACCTTTATGTGGGTGGCCTAAATAAAGGTAATCAATGCATTACCTTTATGGAGCTGGACTATGTAAAGGTAAGTGAAGCATTTTCCTTTATAAAACTGGGATGCGTAAAGGTAAGCAATTTGTTACCTTTATAGAGTCAGTCTGTATAAAGGTAACCAACACATTACCTACATGCAGCTGGCTTGTGTAAATGTAAATGTGTTTTTATCTTTATACAGGTTCCCTGTATAAACCTAATGGTTTTTATTATTATGCAGGTCACCCCTGTCATGTAAGAGTAAACTGAAAACTTATTTTTTTAATATTTTATTAAGTTTTCTTATAATTTATATTTTTTATAAATTATAATAAAATGTATTTTAAGGAATATTTATTAATTAATAAAAAGTTAATTAATTAATTATAAAGTGTTTTTTAGAAATCACAAGAGTAATTTATAAAGTGTTTATAAATTACATAAATAAGGTCAAAATATAAAGTTTTTAATATTTTATTTATGAATTGTTCATAATTACATAATTTAAATTGCTCAGATTAAATGAACTTATTTAAGATATTATTTAAACCATATCAAAAGGAATTTTGATGTTTGATATGCTCAAGGTTTGAATAATTATTAAATATGTGATATTTAGATCATGTAAAATGTTTACATAATAGAAATTGGATTATAAAATTGTTTATAATTCATGATAATATCATATATTTAAAATTACCTATAATGAATAATATAAAAGAGTTCATATTTAAATTGAATATAATGTAATTATATTTAAAATCATGGAATGTCCATAATATAAAGATAAAATTATAAAATGTTTATAATTATATTTTATTGATGAATTGTTCATAAATGGTTGTCTGGTTTTTAAATATTTGATATGTTTACTTATTTAAAGGTTATTCCCTATTTTATTCATAGTTATAAAATGTTAAAATTATGAATATTTGTATTCCAAAACTTATATGATAAATTTATTTTATAATAGAGCCTTGCATTGCATGTTAGGCATGAAAATGAATTTATTTTTTTATCTATCTTGACTTCAGTTTATAATTGAAGTTAAGAACTTGAATTTAGTTATTGAATATAGTTTATGAATATTATCTTTTAGATTTATGATGAATTTAATTCTTTATTGAGTAAAGTCTCCTTGGGTAAAGTTACTTGGGGTTGGAATACCTATCAACATGGAGGCTTATGATTTTTCTAGAAAGGTGAATGAAGTTGGATATTTTTCACTCCATGCTTAATATTTTGGATATTATTAATTTCATATAACTCAATGAATTTACATGAAATGTTTATATACCTTAAGAATATGATGTATTTGGATATTTCTGAATGTACTTAACTTCTAATTTTGGGTGAGTAATGAAAATTGTGTGTTGTGTAAAGAGTTATACATCAATATGGTTTGAACACATTAGTTTGGTGGAGGGAATAAGATTCAAAACTAAATCACTAAAAACATACATACATAAAGGTAATAACATGGGATAAGATAAAAAGATTGAATCCCCTTCATACACTACATGTTTAATTCCATCTAAAAAGAAACTTTTCAAGACATCGATCATCCAACTAGGTAGGTTATGCCAAAGCAGGGTGCCTATGGATTATCTTGTATAAGTAAAGCAAGTAATGGGTGGAACTGAATAATCCTTGGGCAGGTTATACCAAACCAGGGTTCCCTAGGATTATATATTTTTTATCATGTTATTGGTGTTTTCTTTAGGTAACACTTAGTTGGGAAACCCTTAGGAAGGATACCATAGGAATGATGTTGAGTTTATCTATATGATGAATTGGATAAGGAGTTTTCCACCCAAACATACAAGAGTCATATATATTATGATTGGGATGATTACCTAACTAAATACATAAGTGGTGAAAGGAATTATAAATACTCACTGCTTAGTGAAATATGGATCTTGGCCCGCTAAAGGATATAATGTATTTTAAAATGGATCATCATTTTATTGATATATAATTTAATAAAAGTAATTATTAAGTGGTAATAAAACATGATATTAATTTGATAAAATATTATATTATAGATGAATACCATCATCATCATCAAACTAAATTTAATCCTTGGAAATAGAATATTAATGTAAGTTACTCCTAAGACTAGTAACTTAAGAAAAGTTCTTAAGCAACATTAGTGATTTAAAAAGTATATTAAAGAAAATTTTATATTCTAGAACATTTACTTCTTGTGTAACCAAGTGTTTAAGTTATTCAAAAAATTAATCTAGATTCCAATTTAAGTAAAATGATATAATTTAGGTTTCAATGGCATTAAATGAAAAATTATTTAAGGGATTTTAGTCTCATATACTCAATATGATAGGGTATACCAAATGATATTCAATATGGTTGAATATGTTAATGAATTAGTGATACTAAAGGTTTCCTTAAATATTTATTGGTTATATAATTTAATTTTATCATTATTATAGATATACAATATCAATTTTATGTTTTATAGAAAGGTTGTAAATATAAATAATGTTTAAAATATGAGAACGAATTGAATATTAGAGCTTGAAGGTTTCTTTTAAGAAATGGAAAAAGGTGTTACTGCATTAAAGACTTGGATACTTTAATCTTGGATAATCTTGTCATAAGATGTGTATTTTTATCCCATTTATCTCTTGAAATAGTTGTTATTTAATAAAATGAGATGAGAGTTTTTATCACACATAGTTTATGACTTGTTTAATTCTATAACATGATTTAATGGGAACTAAAAATGGATTTTTCTAGTTAAGTAATTCATCCCATTTTCATTTATGTAAATTTTTTGACAATATGATTGAATTTAAGAAATTTTTACTTGATATTATTAAAGTGTTTAGGATAAATGAACTATCCACATTATGTCTAAGTTTTAGTACTATAATAATAGTTCTAGTGGGTAAAATTTCAAAATAAAAGAAGAAATGTTAGTTTAAGGGTTCAATAATGTTTTTTCAAGAATCCAATAAATGGAATTAAAATCCAAGGTTTTCAGGAATAAGGAAAAATAATTCTATATGATAGGATTATTCATAATACCTAAAGGAGTTTATGAAACTCCATAGAATATACATATAGGATATGAATGTTATAGAAATTAATTATTTAATTTTTAAAGGCATATGATATAGAATATATATTTTACAAGTGTTGTAAATATATAAGAGAATCAAGGTAATAATTGATAGAGCTTGTAGTTTATATTCAAGTAATAAAACAAAGGGTTGCTACATCAATATATTGAATGTAAAAGAATATACAAATATCAAATGAATCTTAAAAAAGATGCGAATCTTTATCTGATTTATCTTATACGATAAAAGAAGTTGTTAACTAACAAAGATTTATTTTGAACAACATGTGATGATAAGTTGTAAACACATGGTTTATGATTCATCAAGTTATATAACATTTTTTTGAGAAGAATATAAGGATAAAAATGTTTTATTGAGGATAAAATGTTTATCTAACTATTTGTTAAAATACAATGGATTTTTATTCATACCCATCAAAAATGTATTTTCACTACAATAAAATGGGATATTCATGATGTTTTTTATGTTTAGAAGCAGTTTAAATTGTAGTTAAAAGGTTTTGTGGTTGTTTCATGAAATCATCTCTAAATATGATGTTAGGAAACATTTCATGAATTTTTTTTTGAATTCCACGGTGGTTTTATTAAAATATCATGAAATGCTCTTTTCAAAAACGTTTTGACATTTTTAGCAGTGGGTTTGTGTTTAAATTTGATCATATCAGATAACGATGTTTGAAACCAATATTAAATAACATAATTTATTTAGTGATTTTTTGAACCACCGTAATAAGGATATCAAATTTAGTGGTAGTTTTAACTTCCTTTAAACCATTAAAAATATTTGGTGGTGGTTTAAAACACCGCTTGTTATTACAATGTGACAAAAAATATAAAATTCATAATGAAGTCCCAATACAAACAAAAAATATAAAAAGAAACCAACTATGACGCTACAACCATATCCCTATAATAACTCATTCAATACCACCACAACCAATACACATGTAAAATCCCGTGTTTTTGAACCGGGTTAAAATACGAATGTTTTCGAATTTCTTTTTTCGGTTTATCAATGGGTTGGTTTTTTTTAAACCGAGCTATGGAATTTTATTCCAAGTGTTGAAACACCTAAAGATTTCATTTTTGGACTTGTGTAATTACCTTATAATTTTAGAGGGTGTCCCGATGAGTCTCGGGAGTACCGGATCTGGAAAATTCCACTTTAATGAATCTTCACGGGCAGTGCACGGTTGCGGTCCAACCCATGCATTTTATCCTATTTAATAAATTATTTAATTTAATTTAATAAGATTATATGATAGATTTTTATTAATTAAAAGAAATTTTTAATAATAATAATAATTAAGGTATTATTATTAATATTATTTTGGTTGTTTAATTAAATGAATGATAACGAATTAATTAAATGACGGTTGATGAAATTAATGTGGATTATGGGTTTATCAAAGAACCATTTTATTTAAATAAAGAGTTTCAGAATTATTAAAGGACCATTTATTATTAAATGGAGTAATGTTCAAATAATAATTATGTTATTGTTATTATTATGGTGTCATAAATTATTTTGAGACTTTGATATTTTAATTGCATGTTAAAGGAGTGTATCATTTATGAGAATTAAATGTTGCTTTTGAGATTCTCAAAGAAACGTTTAATTAAATGAGGGGTTTCATATTTAATGAAGCTTTATTATTAAATAGAGGTGTTGGGTTTATCAAAGGTTTGGAAAATAATAATAATGAGATTATTATTATTTTAGTTTTATGAATGTAATAATAATAATTATTATGGAAGTTAAATTAAGGGTTATGGGTTGGAGTTTTTATCATATTAATGATATTGTAATAAATTAGGGGTTTGGGTTTTTAAATAAATGAAAGTTTGAATAATAATAATAATGATGTTATTATTATTTTTGTGGTTATTTAGTTAAATAAATGTTAAAAGAATTTAATGATCAATAGGAGTTTTATAATTAATTACAAAACATTTATTATGAGAATAATAAATAAAGGTTAAAAATGAATTAAATAATTAATGTGGATTTAAATGGGGAGGTTGGATATAATCAAAATTAGTGTTTTATTGTTTATTTTAATAGAATTTAATTATGGGGTTTATCAAAGTTATATTTTTATTAAATGGGGTGTTTTGGTTTTAATAAAATTAATGGCAATGACAATAATAATATTATGACTATTATCATTAATATTATTATTATGTGTATTTTTATTACTTTTATTTTTATTTATTTAGTATATTAGATTTTTTTTAAAGGGGGAGGTGCTATACAAGAGAGGCGCGACCCCATGTTCTTCTTCTTCCTCCTAGGTGAGGCGCGACACACCTGGTCCGCCCCCTGTGCGTGACGAACCCCATCACTGCACAACTCCTCCTCCGTGCTTCTTCCTTGGACGAACCTCGACCACCCTGTGGTGCGACCCGACAGCGCGCAACCCCCGGACGGCTTGCGACAGCAGTGCGTGACCCCACCTCTGGCCAGTTCCTAGAGGCGCACCACCCCCTCTCCCGAACTCCACTTTGCGCGCGACGATTCCCCTCGGACTCTTCATGAATCTTTTCTGCCTCATCAAGGTGAGTCCGTCCGCATATAACTCATGATTCGTATTGTCCATTTGACTCCTCTCTCTCGCCTTGTTTTCTCGGCTAAAACACAAAGGTTAGGGTTTAATCTGATCGTTGCATTCCTCTATTTTTTAGAATATTCGAATGTTGACTCGGGACCCATTGGTCCATAATCCGACATCCGCCGCCAAGGGCGAGGCAGATGGTATCGATTTTTCTTACCTCCGTTGGTTCGGGTAAGTTTCTAAACCCATTTTTTGGTTCTACACCAGTTATATTAAGGCCTATTAAATTTTATATGAGTTCCTGTTATCTAGTGGTAGGTGTGTAGTCCATGCTGTGCTGGTTTTGGGGTTTCCATTGTTGTTTTGGTGAATCGTTGTTTATGTTGCAGGGCACGTGCATGTGTCTATATATATATATACATATGTACATATGTATATATATATGTATAGAAGTTGTGTGCATATGACCGCGTGGTAATTGTAATTGATTGCTGCCGTTTAATTCAAGCTGCTACGTATTAAAATGATGCAACCCCGAGGTAGGTTTCCAAATCCTCAACACTTTATTTAAGAATTATAGCTTCTTTAAATAAATTGTGAGTGTGAGTTTCCTTAATTTTGATATGTCGATGAATGACACTTTTGATGTTATTATATAATGCCGCCCACATGAGATAAATGAGGACTTGAACATGTGTTGATTTTAAGCATGTTTTTATAATTTGGTTAAAGTGATATGATTAAAAAGTTAAATGATTTGGATGGGCTGAATGGGTAATATGTTAATTAATTTTATAATTAATTACCAAGTCATGAATTGTAAAAAAAATTGTGTATTTTACTAGTTATTAAGAATATTGAATATTTGACGTGTTCAGAATATATATTGGAAACTGGTAATAATTAATGGATGGATTAATTGTTATATGTTAAATGTTAATGGTTAACTAATTGATGATTGGTTAAATAGATAAGATTTAATTAATTAATTAATTGTTGAATTAATTAATTTGCATGCATTAAATTAAGATTGTGAATTGATTGTTTTTTACGACGGTTGGCCAATGGTATCTTTTGATGCATATTATTTTTTTTCAATGCCTTAAGTTGTCTTGGATAGATTTGTTAAAAAATATGACATGCTGTGTGATATGGTTGCTAAATATCTTGGATTTTTTCATCATGTTTTGATATGATTATAACATGCAAGTAAATTGTTAAAGTCCTGGAATAATCACTAATCGAGTAGACGAGTTCATACTTGTTAAATAATTTAGATAATTAAATGTTGAGTTAATTATTTAGTTGTCTTGCTAAGAATAATTAATTTTTAATTAATTATTTACTATTGAGAGGTTGAATGGTTAATTAATTTTTGACTTATTTGATGGGTGATTTATGTTGTTAATTAGTTGTTGGATTAATTAACGGATTGGATTAATTAATTTATGAATTAATTAATGGATGGTTGTGGGGTGTTAGAAATGGAGTTCTACACTAATGATAAATATATATGTTTATTGATAAATGAGTTTTGAGATAGAGACTGATGCTCCAAATACTCATGGGGTGCTTGACATGGCGTTCTACACCCAGCTTTAAAGCAAATACTCTTTTGTGGGTCAGGGACTGATGTTCCAAATACCCATGGGTTGTGAGACAAGGACTGATGCTCCAAATACTCACAAGGGTGCTAGACATGATGTTCTACACCCATTAGTTGATATTGGACTATGACTCCAATTGGTCGTACATAAAATGAATTAATGGTTAATGAAAATAGTTGCGACATAATGATTTGTGAATTGATTATGAGAAAGGGTTCAGACTTAATAATGAATTGGGTGAATCACTGTTAGTGGACGGACCTAGGAGCGAATCACTATTTTAGTGGACGGTCTCAGACATAGTATATGAAAGATTAAATTGGATATCTTGTGATGAATTATCCAAGCCAAATCACAAGCTTGGATTCAGTCTTTACTTTGATTACTTAGATAGTCTTTAGAGACATCTATGGTGAGTGACTTATATAGGGGATGTCGGGCATAGGCCGAATCTCAAGACTTTCATAATTTAATAAGATTTGAATAATTGATAAATGAAAAATGATTATGTAATGATTGTTGAGTATGCATGACAAATGAATAATGCAGGTTCAGACACTAGATGAGGGCTGAAGTAGGTACTTGGGTATATATTTACGTTGTACTACTCACTTTATTTATGCATGCCTTCATGTGTTTTAAATTATTTATTAAATGTCTAGATTTGGGGTAGACATCAGTGGTCCCGACCTATTGAGATTTATATCTCACACCCTACTTGGGCCGGCATTGCACTGGGGTACCTGAGTAGATTCTATTTGGTTGCAGGATTGTGCTATTGCATTTACTTGGGAGATAGGATCAGAGGATCGAGCGGAAGATTAGGATGCTCGAGGAGACCGCCCTCAGGGCCTTGAGTCATTGTTTATTTATTTCTATATTGGAATGTAAAGCATGCTGTTTTGTTCACTATTTTATATTTTTCTATCATTATCATTTCATGCATGCATCTACTGTATAATTGGAATTGGCTATTTGTTTTGTACAAGATTTATAAAATCTGCTTTCTGCTGCTTTATCATTTATTAGATTGCTTCTGCTATTTATTGTCATTGTTTGTTATTTACTTTGATATGCCGCTGTGCAACTCTGATAAGAGGTTATAGTCTCCCCACTTACTATCATTAGACCCTCACTTCTAGTCAGTAGCCTCTGGCGTATGGGGAGACGCGATTGAGGTCATGTGGCGACCGGTCCGACTGCTGGTTTAGTGGTGAGCCGGGTCGGGACGTTACAAAGTGGTATCAGAGGTTTATGTTTTCTTTCTTTTCCTTTGTCTTACTGTTTTGGGGTTGGTAGATAGGAGAATAGGAATGTGTCGACGATTCAGTTAATAGCCGTGCTTGGGACTGATCACCCCATGTACAGGAAATAACGAAGTGGCCAGGGATGGGAATTGATGTTTTTACTATTAGAGGTTATAGTTGATATGATTTCACCTTGAGTGACTGGTGTATCTTCTACAGTTTATTGATTTTGTGAATTTTGAAAAAAATAATTTTCTTGACCTAATATGAAAGGATGTTTTGTACATGCATCATCTTAGGCACTTAGAGATTCACATGTCACGCATATAACATTCCATGTAGTTGCATTAGTAGGATGCCTACTAATTTGGATTGTGTTCCTTGGGTGCAATGCCATGTTTTGATCTTCTTTAGCATGCCTCTATAGATAGCATGTTTCGGTGATAGATTTAACATGATTGAGTGATTATATTCCATACTGCCTCAGTTATTAGCATGTTTTGTTTTTGTGCCATGCTTCTGTGTTATAGCATGTTGCTGTGTTATTGGTTATGCTAACATGTTAGCGATGTTTTGGATATGTGAAAGGGGTGATAAAGATAAAATGTTAAATGAAAGTTGATTGTGATGAATGGGAGCCAACTGCCAGTGATAAGGTGTATGGGTGCCTTATCGATTGGTATATGGCCACCCACATGACTAAACCATATAACCATAGTATGTTTTGAAAATGGTTATGAATGTAAAACTGCTGAGTTTTGATTGTAATGAACCATTGTGGGGTTTCTAAATTGCCTATTTATATTTGAATAACCCTGTATGTTAAGTGTTTAAAGAGAATGTTTGTGATAACATGCCTATTTTTCCATAGGTCATTATTTTGAAAATCAAGTGGCTTGTTGTGAAAAAGTATTTATGTGTTTGTTGAAATTCATTAAAATGTTTAAAGGTTGAAATGAATTAATTAAAATGGATAAAATGAAAAAGGGGATTTTGAATCACGTGTTTTCTATTTTGTGTAACCAAAAGAGGGTCGACGTTTATGTTTTGTAATGGGATAACCCGTGATAGGTAGTACCCTTATATTGTTCTAGGCCTTTAAAGTTAGTACGTCCCACTGCTCGGGAGGACTTCTTGGGACTCGTCTGTTATGGCACACCGATAAGTTTATGTTACGACCTTTTTGGATCATTTTTTGACGTGGTGACCATGGTTCGAGGAATGTCACACGCATGCGTTAATGTGTTCTAAAAACACGCACTGGTTAGAAACTGATCTTTTCTTGCGACGTCATGGAAAATCCTAAGGTGGGTATTGTTGCATCGTTTTCAATAAATGAGTGAGCAGGTGATGTCGAGTTTTTAGAATAGAGTTGTCCAGTAATAGTTTGACAGATCTTCTTAATGACCTAGATTTTTCTCTTAGTACTCTCTTATAAATATGACGATCATGTCCCATATATTTACTTCGTCATGGAGACACTAAGATAGTGTTGGTCTTATGCCGTGCTACAGTTTAAATGTTGTTGGGCTTGATGAGGGGTTGTTATCTGGGTAGTACGCGGGATGCGTTGATTCTTTGGGCTTTTTTTTTTGTGTTTGGGAACAGTTGTTTTAAAATATCCTTGCAATGAATTGACTAAGAAATTTCACCATAGGTCTGGTAAGGACTTTGTTTTACATGCAAATGGTTTTGGATAGTTTTAAAGGAACATCGTCAGATAAAGAGAGAAATGGGGTTTTGGGTCTGCAACGTCTTTCAAGGGAAGCATATGAAACTTGTTCTGTTGATTGATCAAGATTCAACCATTTACATTGATGAGGTCCTTCTAATGACCTAAGATATAAGATCTGTTTTGATGTTTAAGCTATAAACTGAGCATTGGCTATGGTTTTAAAGGCTTATCCATTAGGCTTGTGAAGGGTTAAAGGTTAGTTTGGCGTTGGGAACACAACACATCAATTCTAACAAGATTAAATGACCTTGGTAGGTTGGTTGTTTTAGTAGTGGTTCCCGATGGCATCTCGGGGGTGAGAAGTTTTTAAGGTGGGTATATTGTAAAATCCCGTGTTTTTGAACCGGGTTAAAATAAATGTTTTCAAATTTCTTTATTCGGTTTATCAATGAGTTGGTTTTTTTAAACTGAGCTCTAGAATTTTATTCCAAATGTTGGAACACCTAAAGAAGTCATTTTTGTACTTGCGTAATTACCCTATAATTTTAGCGGGTGTCCCAATGAGTCTCGGGAGCACCAGATCTGGAAAAGTCCACTTTAATGAATCTTCACGGGCAGCGCATGGTTACGGTCCAACCCGTTCAATTTATCCTATTTAATAAATTATTTAATTTAATTTAATAAGATTATATGAGAGATTTTTATTAATTAAAAGGAATTTTTAATAATAATAATAATGAAGGTATTATTATTAATATTATTTTGGTTGTTTAATTAAATGAAAGATAAAGAATTAATTAAATGACGGTTGATGAAATTAATATGAATTATGGGTTTATCGAAGAACCATTTTATTTAAATAAAGAGTTTCAGAATTATTAAAGGACCATTTATTATTAAATAGAGGAATGTGCAAATAATAATAATGTTATTGTTATTATTATGGTGTCATAAATTATTTTGAGACTTTGATATTTTAATTTCATGTTAAAGGAGTGTATCATTTATGAGAATTAAATGTGGATTTTGAGATTCTCAAAGAAACGTTTAATTAAATGAGGGGTTTCAGATTTAATGAATCTTTATTATTAAATAGAGGTGTTGGGTTTATCAAAGGTTTGGAAAATAATAATAATGAGATTATTATTATTTTAGTTTTATGAATGTAATAATAATTATTATTATGGCAGTTAAATTAGGGATTATGAGTTGGAGTTTTTATCATATTAATGATATTGTAATAAATTGGGGGTTTGGGTTTTTAAATAAATTAAAGTTTGAATAATAATAATAATAATAATGTTATTATTATTTTTGTGGTTATTTAGTTAAATAAATGTTAAGAGAATTTAATGATCAATAGGGAGTTTTATAATTAATTACTAAACATTTATTACAAGAATAATAAATGAAGGTTAAAAACGAATTAAATAATTAATGTGGATTTAAATGGGAAGGTTGGATATAATCAAAATGGGCGTTTTATTGTTTCTTTTAATTTAATTTAATTATGGGGTTTATCAAAGTTCTGTTTTTATTAAATGAGGTGTTTTGTTTTTAATAAAATAAATGGAAATGACAATAATAATATTATGACTATTATCATTAATATTATTATTATGTGTATTGTTATTACTTTTATTTTTATTTATTTAGTATATTAGATTTTTTTAAAGGGGGAGGCGCTATACGAGAGAGGCGCGACCCCCTGTTCTTCTTCTTCCTACCAGGTGAGGCGCGACACACCTGATCCGCTCCCTGTGTGTGACGAACCCCATCACTGCGTAGCTCCTCCTCCATGCTTCTTCCTTGGCCGAACCTCGACCACCCTGTGGTGCGACCCGACAGCGCGTGACCCCCAGATGGCTTGCGACAACAGCGCACGACCCCCCCTCTGGGCAGTTCCTAGAGGCGCACCACCCCCTCTCCCGAACTCCACTTTGCGCATGATGATTCCCCTTGGACTCTTCACGAATCTTGTCCACCTCATCAAGGTGAGTCCGTCTGCGTATAACTCGTGATTCGCATCAGCCATTTTACTCCTATCTCTCACCTTGTTTTCTCAGCTAAAATAAAAATATTCGGGTTTAATCTGATCGTTGCGTTCCTCTATTTTTTTAGAATATTCGAATGTTGACTTGGGACCCATTGGTCCATAATTCGGCATCCGCCGCCAAGGGTGAGGTGGATGGTCTCAAATTGTCTTACCGCCGTTGGTTCGGGTAAGTTTCTAAACCCGTTGTTTGGTTCTGCACCGGTTATATTAAGACCTATTAATTTTTATATGAGTTCCTGGTATCTAGTGGTAGGTGCATAGGCCTTGCTGCGCTGGTTTTGGGGTTTCCATTATTTTTTTGGTGAATCGTTGTTTATGTTGTAGGGCACGTGCATGTGTCTATATATATATATATACATATGTACATATGTATATATATATATATATATATGTATAAAAGTTGTGTGCATGTGACCACGTGGTAATTGCGATTGATTGCTGCCGTTTAAGTCAAGCTGCTGCGTATTAAAATGATGCCACTCTAAGGTAGGGTCCAAAATCCTTAACACTTTATTTAAGAATTATATCTTCTTTAAATAAATTGTGAATGTGAGTTTCCTTGATTATTATATGTCGATGAATGAAACTTTTGATGTTATTATATAATGCCTCCCACATGAGATAAATGAGGACTTGAACATGTGTTGATTTTAAGCATGTTTTTATAATTTGGTTAAAGTGATATGATTAAAAAGTTAAATGATTTGGATGGGACAAATGGGTAATATGTTAATTAATTGTAGAATTAATTATCAAGTCATGAGTTGTAATAAAAATTGTTTATTTTACTAATTATTGAGAATATTGAATATTTGACGTGTTTAGAATATATATTGGAAATTGGTAATAATTAATGGATGGATTAATTATTACATGTTAAATGGTAATGGTTAACTAATTGATGATTGGTTAAATAGATAAGATTTAATTAATTAATTAATTGTTGAATTAATTAATTTGCATGCATTAAATTAAAATTGTGAATTGATTGTTTGTTACGACTGTTGGACAAGGGTATCTTTTGATGCATATTATTTTTTTTCAATGCCTTAAGTTGTCTTGGATAGAGTTGTTAAAAAAATATGATATGCTGTGTGAGATGGTTTCTAAATATCTTGGCTTTGTTCATCATGTTTTGAGATGATTATAACATGCAAGTAAATTGTTAAAGTCCTGGACGAATCACTAATTTAGTAGACGGGTTCATACTTGTTAAATAATTTAGATAATTAAATGTTGAGTTAATTATTTAGTTGGCTTGATAAGAATAATTATTTTTTAATTAATTATTTACTATTGAGAGGTTGAATGGTTAATTAATTTTTGAATTATTTGATGGGTGATTTATGTTGTTAATTAGTTGTTGGATTAATTAACGGATTGTATTAATTAATTTGTGAATTAATTAATGGATGGTTGTGGGGTGTTAGACATGGAGTTCTACACTAATGATAAATATATATGTTTTTTGATAAACGAGTTTTGAGATAGGGACTGATGCTCCAAATACTCACGGGGTGCTTGACATGGCGTTCTACACCCAGCTTGCAAGAAAATATTCTTTTGTGGGCCAGGGACTGATGCTTCAAATACCCATGGGTTGTGAGACAAGGACTGATGCTCCAAATACTCACGAGGGTGCTATACATGATGTTCTACACCCATTAGTTGACATTGGACTATGAGTCCAATTGGTCGTACATAAAATTAATTAATGGTTAATGAAAACTATTGTGACATAATGATTTGTGAATTGATTATGAGAAAGGGTTCAGACTTAATAATTAATTGGGTGAATCACTGTTAGTGGACAGACCTAGGAGCGAATCACTATTTTAGTGGACGAGCTCAGACATAGTATATGAAAGATTAAATTGAATATATTGTGATGAATTATCCAAGCCAAATCACAAGCTTGGATTCGGTCTTTACTTTGATTACTTAGATAGTCTTTAGAGACATCTATGGCGAGTGACTTATATGGGGGATGTCAGGCGTAGGCCGAATCTCAAGACTTTAATAATTTAATAAGATTTGAATAATTGATAAATGAAAAATGATTATGTAATGATTGTTGAGTATGCATGACAAATGAATAATGAAGATTCAGACACCAGCTGAGGGATGAAGTAGGTACTTGGGTATATAGTTACATTGTACTACTCACTTTATTTATGCATGCCTTCATGTGTTTTAAATTATTTATTAAATGTCTATATTTGGGGTAGATATATAAGGACCCGACCTTTAAACATGACATAATCATGAATTAAATGAATAATTCACATTGAGGATCTTTTCAGGTTTAGAGTTTTAGAGATTTAGGACATAACTATTACATACCAACTTGAATATTACAAAGTAGACACTTCTACTATAACTGATTTTTTTTCAAATCCTTAAATAAAACAAGAGTTCTTTTCTCAATATAAATCTTCTTGAATACCTCCTTTCTCTTACCATTCCTTATAACATGTGAAAAAATTTTCAAAAACTTGGGATGAGCATAAAAAGCTCAGTAAGGGTTATAAAACAAGGAAAGAAAACATTAGATCATCAATATATATATAACATAAGCTTTTTAACATACCTCATTAAATCATAAGATTTGTGAAATACACATAGAAATCATAAGACATAAAGGTAACTTGAGTCATTCATAACATTCTTATGTAGGGAGTAACCCTCATGGTTACGTTTGAAATACCCATCACATTATATTCCCTAAATCTCTTCGGAGAAACCTTAGCTTTTAACTCCTTTGCGTTACCCAATGCATTGGAGAGCTATCTCGGGCTCACCCGCCCTTAGTTTATCATGGAACCACCAAACTTCATAAACAATGCCCAAGAACCATAACATAATCGTATCACATAAAACATGCATAAAGGAAACATAACATTTCCACATTTCAATCACAAGATATCAATACAACACATTGATATAATAAAAACATCACCAAAACCATTTTCAATACCAAAATAAAAGAAAATTAAAACATGGTATTTATTTTTCATTTAAAAAAGTCATGTCTTGTAGAGGAAGCCAGAACTCAAATAATGGTCACGGCGGCAGATAAGTCATTGTCGCCGCATACGTAAGACAAAAACATTCATTTTGTCATTTAGTAAAATGCTTCATGTAAAAAGATTCATTTTTAATGAAATTAAAAGTCAAAAGGGTTTATTATACAATTAATAAAAGGAAGGTCATATATAAATTGAAGTATGCCTCAACGAAAGAAGATTGAGATGAAGTCTCGTACAAAGACGGTATCCTTAGATTAAGGATAAATCAATTACATAATTATGTGTGAAAAATATAAATACACCCAATATAAGTGGATATTAAGTTTAAAACAATCATAGTTCATCCACACATATTCATAGTATGAAATAATCAAGAAGTAGAGTTTTAACCCAAAGAATTGAAATTGGGTTAAGAAGTTCCCTTACAGAAATTCGACAGCCTAACAGCGTCACTTTAAAATTCATAAAATGAGTTGATGAGAGATAAAAAGGGTATCTAATCACTTGGGCATAAAATATACAGAAATAAGGATATAAAAGAACATATCCCAATATTAAGAATATGTAAATTAAAAGACCTAACAAAAATAAGTCTTTCAAAAAGAGGAGGGTGAAAGGTTCCCTTACCGATTTGGGTAACTTTCGAAACGTACACCCCATGAAATAAGGAATATACAATGTTGATGTAAATACCCATGACCGAAAGTATATTACACAAAGATTAGAATAATGGGTAGTACATACAACACTCAAAGGAGATAGTGACACATATATCATGAATCTCACGGGAATAAAAGTGAGATAAAAACCCCTTACCTCGTTGTAATAAATCGATTTGTATGACAAAAAGATAATAAACACCAAATGAATATCATAATACCATGAATATAAATATAATAATGATAATATATATCAAATGGCCACACAAAATACACCACATGCAATAAATAAGTGGCGAACAATGGAAATCTCACGGAATTAAAAGTGAGATAAGAAATCCCCTTACCTCAAGTCCGACTTGTCTTGTTTGTTTCTTTATATTACCAAATAATAAACTTTGGTCAATTTATAATTTCTTAAGGAATTACTTTAAAGTTTATTATTCAATTCATATCACATATTATCATGTTATAATAATTATTTAATTATGTGAGTTCATATCATACGTTTTGTCGATGTTCGGTACATGAGTCAACATTGAACTTGTTTGAAGAGAATTGTCCATGTAGTTATAAGTACATCATCTACTGAATGGTTTTCATGATTTAAATATCATATATATCCATTATATATGTATTCAATAATATTCCATAATGTTTGGAGATAAGAAATGAAATGTACCGTTCATGGAGACGGTAGGCCGTACGTACGCATGAACGCTACTTTCATTTTTTTGTCATATTAATGGACTTTAAAACTAAATTAGAAATAGATATATTATAATTAGAGTATAATATATATTTTATATAGGTAACATAAGTTCATTTATTACATTATTTATAAATTCCATGTTTGGCATGAACGAGTCATATCACTTGAGGGGGCGGTAGTCCGCACTTCCTCAGATGAAATTATCGCATTTTCACAACATGAAAAGCATAAATGTATGTTTTAAATATAAAATACAGAAGCATAGAGAGGACATAAATATAATATATATCATATATAAATATAGTTCCATCATAATGGACACCATTAAAGGTGTTAAAAGAATATTGAACAATCATCGTTTCGTGAGGTAGTAATTCTCCACCCACAGAAACAATATGTTCTTTAACGATTAGACGGAGGTGTGTGTAAGTGTAGGTAGAATCCTTATCATAACAACATCATAGTATATTTAGGATACTGTTGTTATTATGGGATCAAATAATAAAAATATAGTGGTGAGTTTAGAAGGAAAATAAAAGAAAGAAACTCGAGAGAAGACATTACCTCTAAATCGGGTAACTCTTTTTGATTTGAGCCAAAGAATTACTTGGAAAGACTTATGCCCAGAGTGAGGCTTCTAGGAGTAAGAGAGGGATGTGGAGAGATAATATGAGCAGAGTTTGGATAAGTCAAGGGCTTTATAGGTGTGGGTAAGGGGGTAGAGGTGGGGGCCTTTTATAAGTGGGAGGAGGGTCACTTTTGGAAAGTCTTGAAATGTTACTTTATTATAAAATGATTTTAGGATTTTAAAGGTCCCACAATGATATATTTCTAGGATAAGGTGACAAGGGTTAAAAATACACCCATACAATAGGTTTTAGACAAGTTTAAGTCTTATATTTTATCTTATCTTTTCATTCTATTTAAATCGTTCATTAATGAGGTAATCACTGCACCATATATATAACCGGGGGAATGTAGAATACCAGTGTTGTACAAAGTAGGTGATTGCTTCCTTGTGGCTATTGAGTACAAGGGAAACAAGTTATTATAAGATATGCATGTGTTTCTTTATTTATATTTATATACACCTTCTTAATTATGGATGTAAGATAGGCACACATTGGTGGTGGCCTACTAAGATTTAGTCTCACACCTTACACGGTCCCTTCAGGATGTGTGTAGACTTTATGCTTTTCCGATCATGTAAGGGACCAGGCTCAGGAGCTGGACCTTAGTGATCATACCATATTGCTTAGCATGGGATGGATGGCAAGGACATTGGGTTCCTACATCAACTATATTTTACCTTTTTTGTATTTCTTTTTATATCAACATGCTTATATATATGTATTGAGGTTGGACACAGGTAACCCTACTGTTTATTTATTATCTTGTACGACCTTAATTCTATGAACATTTCTGAAAATGGTATCATGTGGTGTTTTATATGGTATGTTTAGCTCAGTTATTTATTATTATTTCCATCTATTATTGCTTATTCTATGGTGGGTTACTAGTTCCATCGATTTATGGTATTTTTTTCTACTATTATATTTATATAGATCATTATTATTATTATCACCAGAGGGAATAGTTTCCCCACTATCACCTCTTCACACCCTCACTTCTAGTCATCAGCCTTTGGCATACGGGGAGGCATGCCTAAGGCCTAGTGGTCAATTGGACCTAAACACCATTCAAGTGAAAAAATGGGTCGGGCGCTATATTAGAGATCTCATGTCTCTCTTGTATCACCTTCTCTTAATGAATGTGATACATGATGATATACACATCCATATCCTCTTATTGCTTTAAAATTTCAATGTACATGGAGGATAACATGAAACATTGGACATCCATGACATTTTTTTTATGTTTTAGATAGAGAGATACTTCTTTATCACTATCCCCTTATGGAAGAGACTCAAAAAGAGGGGTTTCCAACATGTTTAATTTCCATTCATGGAGTAGTAAAATGCACAAGAATCTATACAATTCCAAGAAATTTGATCTTATGAGAAGGTTATCCCTATCTAGTATAGACTGCAGTAACATATTAAAAGTCTTGTGGCTTTCCATTTATATAATTAAGTAAGAGAAAAGTATTAATACTTTATTTGGATTACATAATTAGATAATAAAATTTAATTTATCAGTTTATTCATCTATCACTATTTTGTCAAAACCCAATATCCCTCTCTACTAATTTTGGAATATCTTATTGCATGTATATTCTTGTGGTAAGGATCCAAATTCACCTTATCATAACCAATACATTTGTCTGGCAAGATATTCGAAGGGTTTTAGGTAGGCATAACTTGCTAGCTACATTGACTCACAATTACTTATTCTATTGAGTGGAATCACCAATCCTAAAATCCTGGATAAGGATTTCCTTAACTCTCACATTTTAGTTAAACCAAGTCCTACTTTGGAAGTTAACCCTTGATGTAAACTAAGTCACATCGACCCAAAAATCATGTTAAAATTATATGATAATTGAAAAGCACCCTGAATTTGTTCGGTTAAGCACTTTAGAACTACGATTAAATTTTAAATTAAATTGTGGAAGGCTATACCATCTTAATATTGATTTGAGAGATTTTATATTTTATGTATAAAATACTATTTTATCTTTATTACATGATTATTAATATTAAGTGGATTTACTTAAGCGATTAACCATGTCATGATAAAATTACGCATAATCCAATTATTTAGTTATGTCTTGCATGCTTTGTTAATTAATTTATTTACTGTGAACAATATACATTCAAATAACTAACCAACCATGCAAATGATAGGAATAAATAAATAAAGTGGTATGATCATCATCTTTTTCTAATAGTTGGTTTATCTAGTAGATGATGCACCAATTCTAACCTTAGGGGAATTACTCCTCGAACCTACACTGGTTCGAGCTGTAGTATTCCTCTTATGATCTTATGAACCTCCTAGATTGGGTTTTTCTTAGATTTTAACTTGAATTATCTCCAATCATCTAGGATTTTCATCCATTATATAATATTTACTCATGTGTGGGTGAATGGAACTAAATGATTCATTTAAATGGGGTTTCATAAAAGAAACCATGGGTACAAAGACCCTTACATAATGAGAGTAGGAGATGACATGCCATAAATTTAATTTAATAATAATAAAAAATTAAAAAGGAAACCAATCACATACACAGGTTTGGTCTAACCTCATGATCACCCACACACATGCAACGAATATACATTTTCAATATATCTAGAAATTAATTTAGTTCATTATTTAATTAAGATAAACACCTTGAATTAATCAAATTAATTAATTAATTAAATTTATTTTAATTCTATCTGAAACATCCTTAAATTTTCATCATCCATAATTTCAAACAAATTAAACAAATTAATTTTATTTAAAATTAACAAAGTACACAAGTGTACTTAGAGGCAATGAAATGTACCCATTCAAATTATTCAATAAGGTCCTTATACTGTATATTCACATGGAATCAAACATACATTTTGTGGCCTCTAATTTCATGGTGTGGATTTTTCAATAAATGAAGAATGATCATATGTAAATTATATGGAATGCGATTCTATTAACAAACACAAAGTATACTACAAGTAAAGACCACACACAACTTGTAGTTAAAAATTTAACATAGAAATTAATTTAATATATAATTAATAATCTTATCCTATGGAGTGTACTATCAAAAAAATGACTCACAAAGAACATGTAAATAGGTTTAATTATATCATTAATTTTTCTCTATGTATCAAATTATTCACATGAGGTGCAATAGGTTACATTGTGTGTACTTGGGCTACACGATATGTAATCTCTTCCACCCATGTCTATGAAACACACCTAAGGATTGGGAATGTTTTTTAGTTGTAGACATGTATGAGGTACATGGCATGTAATCTATCTGCATGACATGTGACCTTGATGTTTCATGGTTTTTCAGTCCCCATTTCAAGTAGTAAATACATGACACATCTTGAAATTCCCATGTTTTCCATAAAAAAACTCATGGACTACTCAGCATGTAAGTGAGTTACACGATATGTAGTCTATCAAACCACATGCTAGCCTGGTCCGGTCAACATGTGGTGTACATTAAATTCACTTTTCATGTAGTTAATACATGATGAACCATTTTTAATGTGAGTCATCATGGTGTATTGAACACAGGTATACAACATGTACCTTCAGGCAACATGCTGTGTACTCTTGTGTTTTCTAGCCAGAACCCTCGATATCTCCTTATAGAGTCTTTATATGTTCTTTGTGTAAATTTAACCATTTATTGGTCATATGAGTGAGAACGAAGAAGGGAAGTGAATAATTTGAAATTAATATTTAAAGAACTAATAATCCATAAATAAAAATTAGCAACAAATGCATATCATCAATCAATTATTAATAAATAATTATAAATTAATTATGTAGCCTACTATGATACCAATTAAAGGTTTTGGATGCAACATAAGAATTTATTGGGCATAAAAAACTCAGTTTTTTTCATAATCAATGAGTAATATGATATGTACAAGATGAAGAATGTCACGATGAACATAATTAAATTCAAGATTAATTGACTTGAGAACACTGAAACAAGGAAGGTAGGATCATCAAATATAATTTATAGATAGTTTAAGAATTACATTGTCTTGTAATTATTTCTTTATTGATGATATGATTGACCAATATCATCATATCATCACTACATAATAGGAACCAAGGGAAGAATCCCTTCCTCGGTGATCCACATGTGCTCCAAAACCTCAAAACATCATTGTAGAATCATCGGGTTCTAGCGTGACCGATTCTGAACACTTATGTTATTCCTCATTGATTATAGGAAGAATCTCTTCATGGATGAAGGATTTGTAAGTATCTCTAGAATTCTTGGGATGTTGGAGGAGTATTGATACTCTTGTTCTTGAGTATGTTCTTGAGAGGTTTCTCTATAAGGCTTGAGAAAATTCTCACTAGGTTTGATGTGCACAATAAGTGGCTAACCCTAGAAAGTCATATAACAAGATATTTATAAAGCTAAGTTAGGGTTGGTAATTAAACATATGCCCTTATCCAATCCATTGTTCTATAGTGAACCTCATGTCTAATAATAATATAAATAATAATATTATTTACTTGATATGCGCAACACCTGTAGATAAAGAATTATCATTTGTTAAATAAATAAATTAACATTTGATGAAAAGATATTTGATATATATCATTTCCAGCCAGACCATTAAACTCAACCTGTCTATCCTCCTAATTATTTACCGAACCTTTAATAATGACTATTTATTTAATAAATAAATATTACAAAATTATTCAATGATAAATATAATAAATATTATATTCACTAAATCTTGTAAGGAAATATTTATTATTCTTTAATCCACATATTTATTCTTTTGAATAAGTCATGATTAAATTTTGGTAGTCAACCAATATTGAATAATTATTAATCTATAAATAGGTAATAATATTTATTATAACTTGTTAAATTCAAATATAATTTAACTGATATTCTAGGCGCACTTAGTGCATGATCTTCTAGGGCCCTTTCTTAGTGGAATTAGGCAGGACGCCTAAAGTCCAAAGTTAACATCTTGCAATATTCAAAGACACCCATAAAGAAAGAAGTAAATATTGAAATGACATACAACCTCATAAAAACACTCACTCTATAATATAATCTATTTATCATTATATCTTGAATCAAGAAGGTTACATGCTGATGTCATCAACCTATGTGCTCGATGACTCTTTATTCGACTTTACATAAATGAATCTTACCACAAAACACCATGAACATGGGTTTATTTAGGCTGTTACATTCCCATAAAAGGACCTCATATATCAACTTTCATTAAATAATAGAAGGGTAAAATCCTTTCCCACATTATTCATTAATGCAATATTACTCACGACACACTCAATGTATCATACTTCATTATGAACATATGTCATCACAATTTTCATCAACACATAAAAATATGTGATTAATGATATCCATTAATAATAATATTAAAGTATAATGATCAATACACATGTCCAAAGATTTCACCATACAATGACACACATAAATGTGGATTTCCTACTGGTGGGTCATGTACTCATAATCTTCTTCACTAGAAATCACCAAGGGAACACACTATGAGAAAGTTCCTCAAAGTATTATGAGTCTCCGCCCCTAATAGTTTGCATCATTTGTATTCTGTAAAATGATATCATTCGACTATAAAACACATGTTTTTAATAAAATTGTCATGACACTTTTAGGTTTTCATTATAGCGGGGAACTGTAACGACCTTTTAGTGTGATAATAACCCTTATGTCATTATCACATACCATATCATATAGAAGAAAAATCATGATGTGATAAGTATTTTTATTAATATTAAAAACAATGAATATATGTAATCATAATGTATATAGACGCGGATTCTAGGGAACCAAGTCTAACAACTATAGGTCACCAAACCAGAGAAAGGCTTGTTAGAGAGAATTTATGTAGGGATTCAAGAGGAAATTAAAGTAAAGGCTTACTTTAAGATGGGTAGTGGATGATTCCTTTTATAGGTGAATTTGAGTGACATTTTCACAAATACTAATTTCTTAATGAATAAGGAATGTAATTTCTCATGGAAATTTGATCCAATGTAAAAAATATAGTGATATGATAAGGGGAAATCAATTATTCCCTCATCCGCACATTTAGAGATAATGTTTTGTTATATTTTAGGGTTTTATCACTTTAATTTAACCCTTTTACCTCATTTTACTTTTACTTTTATATTTTAATTTTAAACCTCGTAACTTATTTTTATGCCTAAAAATAAATTTGACATTATTATCTAATTTGAACATACTGATTCCAAATATGAAATTCGGTTTATTGGATTCAATTTATAAATGTGATTAAAATTAATTTTGAAATAAGTATACATAACATGCAAACATGATTTTTATAAAAATATATTTCAATAATTTTTTATATTGATTCATTTCCATTTAATAAATATAAGATGAATATTAATTTATTTGATTGTATATATTATCAAAAATTTCCTTAAAATCATTCTTTATTAGTGATTAATTTAATTTGTTAAGATAAAAATACATAACATATATAAAACAAATATTTGAAAAATATAGACTTTTAATATTAAATTACCTTGTTCCTAATTTTTTAAAATTGATTATTTATTTAATAAACATGAATTGAATTTTATTAATACATTTGTATCAAAAAAACCTTTCTTATTTAATTAATTTTTTTCTTTAAAAGAAAATTTTATAAAAATTCCAAATGTATAAAAATACACATAATAATGAATATATATATATATAATTTATTAAATTATTAATTGCATATTTATATCATCCTAGCCTCTACTTACAAAATTCCCCAAGAACTCCATATAAGACCTTAGGGTAAGATAACCAATGGTGGAAATCGCGGGTGGTGATTTAACTAACATGGATGTCATAGTAATTTTAACAATATTAAAATTCTCCTTTAGATGACTTCATTCAAGTTATACTTGTTTAAGTTCAACTTAGGATTGGTCCAAGGAAAACCTCAGTGATTCCACCTCATTTCCAAGGTAAAAAAAATGAGCCATATAAAGATGAATTCTACTACTTGATGCTATTGTTTCTCCTTTCTAAATTAATTTCATAATGCATTTACTTATATTTATACCCACTAATTCAATTATTATGTTATAAAAATTACATTTTAATTTAATAATAAATTCAATAAACTTATAATTTATCTCATTAAATCTTCATATGTCTAATAATGGTGTTAATAGCTATATAATCTCAATGACTTTATAATCCCAAAAACCACATGTATAATTTTAATATTTCATTCCTATATATAACCTTATATACTAAAATAGATATTACCTAAATATTTATATGTATATGATATATATTAGTTATACCGTATTGCATGAAAATCTTGATCTACATGCATAATGGGTATATTATTCCATGCATTCCATGCTAAAAACTTGAGAAATCCTTCACTGAAGGCACATTTAATAAATCATTTAGTAAGATTAAAAGTATGGTATTATTATGCATTAATGTAATGAATACACTATCCATGTAATTTACTCATGCTTTATTAATGCATGAGTAAATCTAGTAATAGTTGAAAAGTGTCTTCGATAAGCTATATAATACTTCAATACAATGACAGTCAAGTGTGTGGATTCCCTGCATGATTCCTTGTCCGAACCCTCCATCATCCGAATCTCTATTTCTCCTATCTCCTTGTATCATGAGATTCTAGCACATCATGGAGGTTGAAGAGTCTCACATATATAATGTACAATTTAGTTTATCCCATGGATACCTCTAAAAGTGGGATGTATTTTGGCTACCACTTCAGTGATGTCTATCAAACCCATGTGATGACATTCAAGATGATACAATAGATTCTTCAGTGAATGACATGTGTTCTATAGTATTTCTTTATTTGATCTGTTTTATCATGGTTTTATATATCTTTCATTTTTGATCCTGGGTAAGGGATTTAAATCACTTATGCTACCTCAAATAACCAGAATTGGAAGAATGAGAGGGTATGGCTTTGCCATCAGTACCGGGCCTATGCAACTTTTCATAGGACAACTAGTTGACCAACCCTGTAAAGGTGGAGTGCTGATCATCATGACATATGCTGGGGAGGAGTAGTTCCAAGTTGTCTTGTCTAGGTGATTCTCTCTAAGACCTACGAGTCATATAATTGTCTGAGCCTTTGGGCCTTGTAAGGGTTCCACCTCATCCCTTGAAAAGTGGATTATCAAAAATAATAAAAAATGAAGGCCTTCAGGCCATTCGGTCAATAAATGAAGAAATCATAAAGAATGGAGCAATATTTTTGAATTATGGGAATTCAATTTGAAAAACGGTTTACCTTTACGTAGCTGGGCTATGTAAAGGTAACTAAAGCATTAATTTTACGTAGTTGGGTTGCATAAAGGTAACCAATACATTACCTTTATGTGGGTGGCCTAAATAAAGGTAATCAATGCATTACCTTTATGGAGCTGGACTATGTAAAGGTAAGTGAAGCATTTTCCTTTATAAAACTGGGATGCGTAAAGGTAAGCAATTTGTTACCTTTATAGAGTCAGTCTGTATAAAGGTAACCAACACATTACCTACATGCAGCTGGCTTGTGTAAATGTAAATGTGTTTTTATCTTTATACAGGTTCCCTGTATAAACCTAATGGTTTTTATTATTATGCAGGTCACCCCTGTCATGTAAGAGTAAACTGAAAACTTATTTTTTTAATATTTTATTAAGTTTTCTTATAATTTATATTTTTTATAAATTATAATAAAATGTATTTTAAGGAATATTTATTAATTAATAAAAAGTTAATTAATTAATTATAAAGTGTTTTTTAGAAATCACAAGAGTAATTTCTAAAGTGTTTATAAATTACATAAATAAGGTCAAAATATAAAGTTTTTAATATTTTATTTATGAATTGTTCATAATTACTTAATTTAAATTGTTCAGATTAAATGAACTTATTTAAGATATTATTTAAACCATATCAAAAGGAATTTTGATGTTTGATATGCTCAAGGTTTGAATAATTATTAAATATGTGATATTTAGATCATGTAAAATGTTTACATAATAGAAATTGGATTATAAAATTGTTTATAATTCATGATAATATCATATATTTAAAATTACCTATAATGAATAATATAAAAGAGTTCATATTTAAATTGAATATAATGTAATTATATTTAAAATCATGGAATGTCCATAATATAAAGCTAAAATTATAAAATGTTTATAATTATATTTTATTGATGAATTGTTCATAAATGGTTGTCTGGTTTTTAAATATTTGATATGTTTACTTATTTAAAGGTTATTCCCTATTTTATTCATAGTTATAAAATGTTAAAATTATGAATATTTGTATTCCAAAACTTATATGATAAATTTATTTTATAATAGAGCCTTGCATTGCATGTTAGGCATGAAAATGAATTTATTTTTTTATCTATCTTGACTTCAGTTTATAATTGAAGTTAAGAACTTGAATTTAGTTATTGAATATAGTTTATGAATATTATCTTTTAGATTTATGATGAATTTAATTCTTTATTGAGTAAAGTCTCCTTGGGTAAAGGTACTTGGGGTTGGACTATCTATCAGCATGGAGGCTTATGATTTTTCTAGAAAGGTGAATGAAGTTGGCTATTTTTCACTCCATGCTTAATATTTTGGATATTATTAATTTCATATAACTCAATGAATTTACATGAAATGTTTATATACCTTAAGAATATGATGTATTTGGATATTTCTGAATGTACTTAACTTCTAATTTTGGGTGAGTAATGAAAATTGTGTGTTGTGTAAAGAGTTATACATCAATATGGTTTGAACACATTAGTTTGGTGGAGGGAATAAGATTCAAAACTAAATCACTAAAAACATACATACATAAAGGTAATAACATGGGATAAGATAAAAAGATTGAATCCCCTTCATACACTACATGTTTAATTCCATCTAAAAAGAAACTTTTCAAGACATCGATCATCCAACTAGGTAGGTTATGCCAAAGCAGGGTGCCTATGGATTATCTTGTATAAGTAAAGCAAGTAATGGGTGGAACTGAATAATCCTTGGGCAGGTTATACCAAACCAGGGTTCCCTAGGATTATATATTTTTTATCATGTTATTGGTGTTTTCTTTAGGTAACACTTAGTTGGGAAACCCTTAGGAAGGATACCATAGGAATGATGTTGAGTTTATCTATATGATGAATTGGATAAGGAGTTTTCCACCCAAACATACAAGAGTCATATATATTATGATTGGGATGATTACCTAACTAAATACATAAGCGGTGAAAGGAATTATAAATACTCACTGCTTAGTGAAATATGGATCTTGGCCCGCTAAAGGATATAATGTATTTTAAAATAGATCATCATTTTATTGATATATAATTTAATAAAAGTAATTATTAAGTGGTAATAAAACATGATATTCATTTGATAAAATATTATATTATAGATGAATACCATCATCATCATCAAACTAAATTTAATCCTTGGAAATAGAATATTAATGTAAGTTACTCCTAAGACTAGTAACTTAAGAAAAGTTCTTAAGCAAGATTAGTGATTTAAAAAGTCTATTAAAGAAAATTTTATATTCTAGAACATTTCCTTCTTGTGTAACCAAGTGTTTAAGTTATTCAAAAAATTAATCTAGATTACAATGTAAGTAAAATGATATAATTTAGGTTTCAATGGCATTAAATGAAAAATTATTTAAGGGATTTTAGTCTCATATACTCAATATGATAGGGTATACCAAATGATATTCAATATGGTTGAATATGTTAATGAATTAGTGATACTAAAGGTTTCCTTAAATATTTATTGGTTATATAATTTAATTTTATCATTATTATAGATATACAATATCAATTTTATGTTTTATATAAAGGTTGTAAATATAAATAATGTTTAAAATATGAGAACGAATTGAATATTAGAGCTTGAAGGTTTCTTTTAAGAAATGGAAAAAGGTGTTACTGCATTAAAGACTTGGATACTTTAATCTTGGATAATCTTGTCATAAGATGTGTATTTTTATCCCATTTATCTCTTGAAATAGTTGTTATTTAATAAAATGAGATGAGAGTTTTTATCACACATAGTTTATGACTTGTTTAATTCTATAACATGATTTAATGGGAACTAAAAATGGATTTTTCTAGTTAAGTAATTCATCCCATTTTCATTTATGTAAATTTTTTGACAATATGATTGAATTTAAGAAATTTTTACTTGATATTATTAAAGTGTTGAGGATAAATGAACTATCCACATTATGTCTAAGTTTTAGTACTATAATAATAGTTCTAGTGGGTAAAATTTCAAAATAAAAGAAGAAATGTTAATTTAAGGGTTCAATAATGTTTTTTCAAGAATCCAATAAATGGAATTAAAATCCAAGGTTTTCAGGAATAAGGAAAAATAATTCTATATGATAGGATTATTCATAATACCTAAAGGAGTTTATGAAACTCCATAGAATATACATATAGGATATGAATGTTCTAGAAATTAATTATTTAATTTTTAAAGGCATATGATATAGAATATATATTTTACAAGTGTTGTAAATATATAAGAGAATCAAGGTAATAATTGATAGAGCTTGTAGTTTATATTCAAGTAATAAAACAAAGGGTTGCTACATCAATATATTGAATGTAAAAGAATATATAAATATCAAATGAATCTTAAAAAAGATGCGAATCTTTATCTGATTTATCTTATACGATAAAAGAAGTTGTTAACTAACAAAGATTTATTTTGAACAACATGTGATGATAAGTTGTAAACACATGGTTTATGATTCATCAAGTTCTATAACATTTTTTTGAGAAGAATATAAGGATAAAAATGTTTTATTGAGGATAAAATGTTTATCTAACTATTTGTTAAAATACAATGGATTTTTATTCATACACATCAAAAATGTATTTTCACTATAATAAAATGGGATATTCATGATGTTTTTTATGTTTAGAAGCAGTTTAAATTGTAGTTAAAAGGTTTTTTGGTTGTTTCATGAAATCATCTCTAAATATGATGTTAGGAAACATTTCATGACTTTTTTTTTGAATTCCACGGTGGTTTTATTAAAATATCATGAAATGTTCTTTTCAAAAACGTTTTGACATTTTTAGCAGTGGGTTTGTGTTTAAATTTGATCATATCAGATAACGATGTTTGAAACCAATATTAAATAACATAATTTATTTAGTGATTTTTTGAACCACCATTATAAGGATATCAAATTTAGTGGTAGTTTTAACTTCCTTTAAACCATTAAAAATATTTGGTGGTGGTTTAAAACACCGCTTGTTATTACAATGTGACAAAAAATATAAAATTCATAATGAAGTCCCAATACAAACAAAAAATATAAAAAGAAACCAACTATGACGCTACAACCATATCCCTATAATAACTCATCCAATACCACCACAACCAATACACATGTAAAATCCCGTGTTTTTGAACCGGGTTAAAATACGAATGTTTTCGAATTTCTTTTTTCGGTTTATCAATGGGTTGTTTTTTTTTAAACTGAGCTATGGAATTTTATTCCAAGTGTTGAAACACCTAAAGATTTCATTTTTGGACTTGCGTAATTACCTTATAATTTTAGAGGGTGTCCCGATGAGTCTCGGGAGTACCGGATCTGGAAAATTCCACTTTAATGAATCTTCACGGGCAGTGCACGGTTGCGGTCCAACCCATGCATTTTATCCTATTTAATAAATTATTTAATTTAATTTAATAAGATTATATGATAGATTTTGATTAATTAAAAGAAATTTTTAATAATAATAATAATTAATTTATTATTATTAATATTATTTTGTTTGTTTAATTAAATGAATGATAAAGAATTAATTAAATGACGGTTGATGAAATTAATGTGGATTATGGGTTTATCAAAGAACCATTTTATTTAAATAAAGAGTTTCAGAATTATTAAAGGACCATTTATTATTAAATGGAGTAATGTTCAAATAATAATTATGTTATTGTTATTATTATGGTGTCATAAATTATTTTGAGACTTTGATATTTTAATTGCATGTTAAAGGAGTGTATCATTTATGAGAATTAAATGTTGCTTTTGAGATTCTCAAAGAAACATTTAATTAAATTAGGGGTTTCATATTTAATGAAGCTTTATTATTAAATAGAGGTGTTGGGTTTATCAAAGGTTTGGAAAATAATAATAATGAGATTATTATTATTTTAGTTTTATGAATGTAATAATAATAATTATTATGGAAGTTAAATTAAGGGTTATGGGTTGGATTTTTTATCATATTAATGATATTGTAATAAATTAGGGGTTTGGGTTTTTAAATGAATGAAAGTTTGAATAATAATAATAATGATGTTATTATTATTTTTGTGGTTATTTAGTTAAATAAATGTTAAAAGAATTTAATGATCAATAGGAGTTTTATAATTAATTACAAAACATTTATTATGAGAATAATAAATAAAGGTTAAAAATGAATTAAATAATTAATGTGGATTTAAATGGGGAGGTTGGATATAATCAAAATTAGTGTTTTATTGTTTATTTTAATAGAATTTAATTATGGGGTTTATCAAAGTTATATTTTTATTAAATGGGGTGTTTTGGTTTTAATAAAATAAATGGCAATGACAATAATAATATTATGACTATTATCATTAATATTATTATTATGTGTATTTTTATTACTTTTATTTTTATTTATTTAGTATATTAGATTTTTTTTAAAGGGGGAGGTGCTATACAAGAGAGGCGCGACCCCATGTTCTTCTTCTTCCTCCTAGGTGAGGCGCGACACACCTGGTCCGCCCCCTGTGCGTGACGAACCCCATCACTGCACAACTCCTCCTCCGTGCTTCTTCCTTGGACGAACCTCGACCACCCTGTGGTGCGACCCGACAGCGCGCAACCCCCGGACGGCTTGCAACAGCAGCGCGTGACCCCACCTCTGGCCAGTTCCTAGAGGCGCACCACCCCCTCTCCCGAACTCCACTTTGCGCGCGACGATTCCCCTCGGACTCTTCATGAATCTTTTCTGCCTCATCAAGGTGAGTCCGTCCGCATATAACTCATGATTCGTATTGGCCATTTGACTCCTCTCTCTCACCTTGTTTTCTCGGCTAAAACACAAAGGTTAGGGTTTAATCTGATCGTTGCGTTCCTCTATTTTTTTAGAATATGCGAATGTTGACTCGGGACCCATTGGTCCATAATCCGACATCCGCCGCCAAGGGCGAGGCAGATGGTATCGATTTTTCTTACCTCCGTTGGTTCAGGTAAGTTTCTAAACCCATTTTTTGGTTCTACACCAGTTATATTAAGGCCTATTAAATTTTATATGAGTTCCTGGTATCTAGTGGTAAGTGCGTAGTCCATGTTGTGCTGGTTTTGGGGTTTCCATTGTTGTTTTGGTGAATCGTTGTTTATGTTGCAGGGCACGTGCATGTGTCTATATATATATATACATATGTACATATGTATATATATATGTATAGAAGTTGTGTGCATATGACCGCGTGGTAATTGTAATTGATTGCTGCCGTTTAAGTCAAGCTGCTACGTATTAAAATGATGCCACCCCGAGGTAGGGTCCCAAATCCTCAACACTTTATTTAAGAATTATAGCTTCTTTAAATAAATTGTGAATGTGAGTTTCCTTAATTTTGATATGTCGATGAATGACACTTTTGATGTTATTATATAATGCCGCCCACATGAGATAAATGAGGACTTGAACATGTGTTGATTTTAAGCATGTTTTTATAATTTGGTTAAAGTGATATGATTAAAAAGTTAAATGATTTGGATGGGCTGAATGGGTAATATGTTAATTAATTTTATAATTAATTACCAAGTCATGAATTGTAAAAAAAATTGTGTATTTTACTAATTATTGAGAATATTGAATATTTGACGTGTTCAGAATATATATTGGAAACTGGTAATAATTAATGGATGGATTAATTGTTATATGTTAAGTGTTAATGGTTAACTAATTGATGATTGGTTAAATAGATAAGATTTAATTAATTAATTAATTGTTGAATTAATTAATTTGCATGCATTAAATTAAGATTGTGAATTGATTGTTTTTTACGACGGTTGGCCAATGGTATCTTTTGATGCATATTATTTTTTTTCAATGCCTTAAGTTTTCTTGGATAGATTTGTTAAAAAAATATGACATGCTGTGTGATATGGTTGCAATATATCTTGGATTTGTTCATCATGTTTTGATATGATTATAACATGCAAGTAAATTGTTAAAGTCCTGGAATAATCACTAATCGAGTAGACGAGTTCAGACTTGTTAAATAATTTAGATAATTAAATGTTGAGTTAATTATTTAGTTGTCTTGCTAAGAATAATTAATTTTTAATTAATTATTTACTATTGAGAGGTTGAATGGTTAATTAATTTTTGACTTATTTGATGGGTGATTTATGTTGTTAATTAGTTGTTGGATTAATTAACGGATTGGATTAATTAATTTATGAATTAATTAATGGATGGTTGTGGGGTGTTAGAAATGGAGTTCTACACTAATGATAAATATATATGTTTATTGATAAATGAGTTTTGAGATAGAGACTGATGCTCCAAATACTCATGGGGTGCTTGACATGGCGTTCTACACCCAACTTTAAAGAAAATACTCTTTTATGGGTCAGGGACTGATGTTCCAAATACCCATGGGTTGTGAGACAAGGACTGATGCTCCAAATACTCACAAGGGTGCTAGACATGATGTTCTACACCCATTAGTTGATATTGGACTATGAATCCAATTGGTCGTACATAAAATGAATTAATGGTTAATGAAAATAGTTGCGACATAATGATTTGTGAATTGATTATGAGAAAGGGTTCAGACTTAATAATGAATTGGGTGAATCACTGTTAGTGGACGGACCTAGGAGCGAATCACTATTTTAGTGGACGGTCTCAGACATAGTATATGAAAGATTAAATTGGATATCTTGTGATGAATTATCCAAGCCAAATCACAAGCTTGGATTCAGTCTTTACTTTGATTACTTAGATAGTCTTTAGAGACATCTATGGTGAGTGACTTATATAGGGGATGTCGGGCATAGGCCGAATCTCAAGACTTTCATAATTTAATAAGATTTGAATAATTGATAAATGAAAAATGATTATGTAATGATTGTTGAGTATGCATGACAAATGAATAATGCAGGTTCAGACACTAGATGAGGGCTGAAGTAGGTACTTGGGTATATAGTTACATTGTACTACTCACTTTATTTATGCATGCCTTCATGTGTTTTAAATTATTTATTAAATGTCTAGATTTGGGGTAGACATCAGTGGTCCCGACCAATTGAGATTTATATCTCACACCCTACTTGGGCCGGCATTGCACTGGGGTACCTGAGTAGATTCTATTTGGTTGCAGGATTGTGCTATTACATTTACTTGGGAGATAGGAGCAGAGGATCGAGCGGAAGATTAGGATGCTCGAGGAGACCGCCCTCGGGGCCTTGAGTCATTGTTTATTTATTTCTATATTGGAATGTAAAGCATGCTGTTTTGTTCACTATTTTATATTTTTCTATCATTATCATTTCATGCATGCATCTACTGTATAATTGGAATTGGCTATTTGTTTTGTACAAGATTTATAAAATTTGCTTTATGCTGCTTTATCATTTATTAGATTGCTTCTGCTATTTATTGACATTGTTTGTTATTTACTTTGATATACCGCTGTGCAACTCTGATAAGAGGGTATAGTCTCCCCACTTACTATCATTAGACCCTCACTTCTAGTCAGTAGTCTCTGGCGTATGGGGAGACGCGATTGAGGTCATGTGGCGACCGGTCCGACTGCTGGTTTAGTGGTGAGCCGGGTCGGGACGTTACAAAGTGGTATCAGAGGTTTATGTTTTCTTTCTTTTCCTTTGTCTTACTGTTTTGGGGTTAGTAGATAGGAGACTAGGAATGTGTCGACGATTCAGTTAATAGCCGTGCTTGGGACTGATCACCCCATGTACAGGAAATAACCAAGTGGCCAGGGATGGGAATTGATGTTTTTACTATTAGAGGTTATAGTTGATATGATTTCACCTTGAGTGACTGGTGTATCTTCTCCAGTTTATTGATTTTATGAATTTTGAAAAAAATAATTTTCTTGACCTAATATGCAAGGATGTTTTGCACATGAATCATCTTAGGCACTTAGAGATTCACATGTCACGCATATAACATTCCATGTAGTTGCATTAGTAGGATGCCTGCTAATTTGGATTGTGTTACTTGGGTGCAATGCCATGTTTTGATCTTCTTTAGCATGCCTCTATAGATAGCATGTTTCGGTGATAGATTTAACATGATTGAGTGATTATATTCCATACTGCCTCAGTTATTAGCATGTTTTGTTGTTGTGCCATGCTTCTGTGTTATAGCATGTTGCTGTGTTATTGGTTATGCTAACATGTTAGCGATGTTTTGGATATGTGAAAGGGGTGATAAAGATAAAATGTTAAATGAAAGTTGATTGTGATGAATGGGAGCCAACTGCCAGTGATAAGGTGTATGGGTGCCTTATCGATTGGTATATGGCCACCCACGTGACTAAACCATATAACCATAGTATGTTTTGAAAATAGTTATGAATGTAAAACTGCTGAGTTTTGATTGTAATGAACCATTGTGGGGTTTCTAAATTGCCTATTTATATTTGAATAAACCTGTATGTTAAGTGTTTAAAGATAATGTTTGTGATAACATGCGTATTTTGCCATAGGGCATTATTTTGAAAATCAAGTGGCTTGTTGTGAAAAAGTATTTATGTGTTTGTTGAAATTCATTAAAATGTTTAAAGGTTGAAATGAATTAATTAAAATGGATAAAATGAAAAAGGGGATTTTGAATCACGTGTTTTCTATTTTGTGTAACCAAAAGAGGGTCGACGTTTATGTTTTGTAATGGGATAACCCGTGATAGGTAGTACCCTTATATTGTTCTAGGCCTTTAAAGTTAGTACGTCCCACTGCTCGGGAGGACTTCTTGGGACTCGTCTGTTATGGCACATCGATAGGTTTATGTTACGACCTTTTTGGATCATTTTTTGACGTGGTGACCATGGTTCGAGGAATGTCACACGCATGCGTTAATGTGTTATAAAAACACGCACTGGTTAGAAACTGATCTTTTCTTGCGACGTCATGGAAAATCCTAAGGTGGGTATTGTTGCATCGTTTTCAATAAATGAGTGAGCAGGTGATGTCGAGTTTTTAGAATAGAGTTGTCCCGTAATAGTTTGACAGATCTTCTTAATGACCTAGATTTTTCTCTTAGTACTCTCTTATAAATATGACAATCATGTCCCATATATTTACTTCGTCATGGAGACACTAAGATAGTGTTGGTCTTATGCCGTGCTACAGTTTAAATGTTGTTGGGCTTGATGAGGGGTTGTTATCTGGGTAGTACGCGGGATGCGTTGATTCTTTGGGCTTTTTTTTTTGTGTTTGGGAACAGTTGTTTTAAAATATCCTTGTAATGAATTGACTAATAAATTTCACCATAGGTCTGGTAAGGACTTTGTTTTACATGCAAATGGTTTTGGATAGTTTTAAAGGAACATCGTCAAATAAAGAGAGAAATGGGGTTTTGGGTCTGCAACGTCTTTCAAGGGAAGCATATGAAACTTGTTCTGTTGATTGATCAAGATTCAACCATTTACATTGATGAGGTCCTTCTAATGACCTAAGATATAAGATCTGTTTTGATGTTTAAGCTATAAACTGAGCATTGGCTATGGTTTTAAAGGATTATCCATTAGGCTTGTGAAGGGTTAAAGGTTAGTTTGGCGTTGGGAACACAACACATCAATTCTAACAAGATTAAATGACCTTGGTAGGTCGGTTGTTTTAGTAGTGGTTCCCGATGGCATCTCGGGGGTGAGAAGTTTTTAAGGTGGGTATATTGTAAAATCCCGTGTTTTTGAACCGGGTTAAAATAAATGTTTTCAAATTTCTTTATTCGGTTTATCAATGAGTTGGTTTTTTTAAACTGATCTCTAGAATTTTATTCCAAGTGTTGGAACACCTAAAGAAGTCATTTTTGTACTTGCGTAATTACCCTATAATTTTAGCGGGTGTCCCGATGAGTCTCGGGAGCACCAGATCTGGAAAAGTCCACTTTAATGAATCTTCACGGGCAGCGCATGGTTACGGTCCAACCCGTTCAATTTATCCTATTTAATTAATTATTTAATTTAATTTAATGAGATTATATGAGAGATTTTTATTAATTAAAAGGAATTTTTAATAATAATAATAATGAAGGTATTATTATTAATATTATTTTGGTTGTTTAATTAAATGAAAGATAAAGAATTAATTAAATGACGTTTGGTGAAATTAATATGAATTATGGGTTTATCGAAGAACCATTTTATTTAAATAAAGAGTTTCAGAATTATTAAAGGACCATTTATTATTAAATAGAGGAATGTGAAAATAATAATAATGTTATTGTTATTATTATGGTGTCATAAATTATTTTGAGACTTTGATATTTTAATTTCATGTTAAAGGAGTGTATCATTTATGAGAATTAAATGTGGATTTTGAGATTCTCAAAGAAACGTTTAATTAAATGAGGGGTTTCAGATTTAATGAATCTTTATTATTAAATAGAGGTGTTGGGTTTATCAAAGGTTTGGAAAATAATAATAATGAGATTATTATTATTTTAGTTTTAAGAATGTAATAATAATAATTATTATGGCAGTTAAATTAGGGGTTATGAGTTGGAGTTTTTATCATATTAATGATATTGTAATAAATTGGGGGTTTGGGTTTTTAAATAAATTAAAGTTTGAATAATAATAATAATAATGTTATTATTATTTTTGTGGTTATTTAGTAAAATAAATGTTAAGAGAATTTAATGATCAATAGGGAGTTTTATAATTAATTACGAAACATTTATTACGAGAATAATAAATGAAGGTTAAAAACGAATTAAATAATTAATGTGGATTTAAATGGGAAGGTTGGATATAATCAAAATGAGCGTTTTATTGTTTCTTTTAATTGAATTTAATTATGGGGTTTATCAAAGTTCTGTTTTTATTAAATGAGGTGTTTTGTTTTTAATAAAATAAATGGAAATGACAATAATAATATTATGACTATTATCATTAATATTATTATTATGTGTATTTTTATTACTTTTATTTTTATTTATTTAGTATATTAGATTTTTTTAAAGGGGGAGGCGCTATACAAGAGAGGCGCGACCCCCTGTTCTTCTTCTTCCTACCTGGTGAGGCGCGACACACCTGATCCGCTCCCTGTGTGTGACGAACCCCATCACTGCGTAGCTCCTCCTCCATGCTTCTTCCTTGGCCGAACCTCGACCACCCTGTGGTGCGACCCGACAGCGCGTGACCCCCAGATGGCTTGCGACAACAGCGCACGACCCCCCCTCTGGGCAGTTCCTAGAGGCGCACCACCCCCTCTCCCGAACTCCACTTTGCGCATGATGATTCCCCTTGGACTCTTCACGAATCTTGTCCACCTCATCAAGGTGAGTCCGTCTGCGTATAACTCGTGATTCGCATCAGCCATTTTACTCCTATCTCTCACCTTGTTTTCTCAGCTAAAATAAAAATATTCGGGTTTAATCTGATCGTTGCGTTCCTCTATTTTTTTAGAATATTCGAATGTTGACTTGGGACCCATTGGTCCATAATTCGGTATCCGCCGCCAAGGGTGTGGTGGATGGTCTCAAATTGTCTTACCGCCGTTGGTTCGGGTAAGTTTCTAAACCCGTTGTTTGGTTCTGCACCGGTTATATTAAGGCCTATTAATTTTTATATGAGTTCCTGGTATCTAGTGGTAGGTGCATAGGCCTTGCTGCGCTGGTTTTGGGGTTTCCATTATTGTTTTGGTGAATCGTTGTTTATGTTGTAGGGCACGTGCATGTGTCTATATATATATATATGTACATATGTATATATATATATATATATATATGTATAAAAGTTGTGTGCATGTGACCATGTGGTAATTGCGATTGATTCCTGCCGTTTAAGTCAAGCTGCTGCGTATTAAAATGATGCCACTCTGAGGTAGGGTCCCAAATCCTTAACACTTTATTTAAGAATTATATCTTCTTTAAATAAATTGTGAATGTGAGTTTCCTTGATTATTATATGTCGATGAATGACACTTTTGATGTTATTATATAATGCCGCCCACATGAGATAAATGAGGACTTGAACATGTGTTGATTTTAAGCATGTTTTTATAATTTGGTTAAAGTGATATGATTAAAAAGTTAAATGATTTGGATGGGACAAATGGGTAATATGTTAATTAATTGTATAATTAATTATCAAGTCATGAGTTGTAATAAAAATTGTGTATTTTACTAATTATTGAGAATATTGAATATTTGACGTGTTTAGAATATATATTGGAAATTGGTAATAATTAATGGATGGATTAATTATTACATGTTAAATGGTAATGGTTAACTAATTGATGATTGGTTAAATAGATAAGATTTAATTAATTAATTAATTGTTGAATTAATTAATTTGCATGAATTAAATTAAAATTGTGAATTGATTGTTTGTTACGACTGTTGGACAAGGGTATCTTTTGATGCATATTATTTTTTTTCAATGCCTTAAGTTGTCTTGGATAGAGTTGTTAAAAAAATATGATATGCTGTGCGAGATGGTTGCTAAATATCTTGGCTTTGTTCATCATGTTTTGAGATGATTATAACATGCAAGTAAATTGTTAAAGTCCTGGACGAATCACTAATTTATTAGACGGGTTCATACTTGTTAAATAATTTAGATAATTAAATGTTGAGTTAATTATTTAGTTGGCTTGATAAGAATAATTATTTTTTAATTAATTATTTACTATTGAGAGGTTGAATGGTTAATTAATTTTTGACTTATTTGATGGGTGATTTATGTTGTTAATTAGTTGTTGGATTAATTAACGGATTGTATTAATTAATTTGTGAATTAATTAATGGATGGTTGTGGGGTGTTAGACATGGAGTTCTACACTAATGATAAATATATATGTTTTTTGATAAACGAGTTTTGAGATAGGGACTGATGCTCCAAATACTCACGGGGTGCTTGACATGGCGTTCTACACCCAGCTTGCAAGAAAATATTCTTTTGTGGGCCAGGGACTGATGCTTCAAATACCCATGGGTTGTGAGACAAGGACTGATGCTCCAAATACTCACGAGGGTGCTAGACATGATGTTCTACACACATTAGTTGACATTGGACTATGAGTCCAATTGGTCGTACATAAAATTAATTAATGGTTAATGAAAACTATTGTGACATAATGATTTGTGAATTGATTGTGAGAAAGGGTTCAGACTTAATAATTAATTGGGTGAATCACTGTTAGTGGACAGACCTAGGAGCGAATCACTATTTTAGTGGACGAGCTCAGACATAGTATATGAAAGATTAAATTGAATATATTGTGATGAATTATCCAAGCCAAATCACAAGCTTGGATTCGGTCTTTACTTTGATTACTTAGATAGTCTTTAGAGACATCTATGGCGAGTGACTTATATGGGGGATGTCCGGCGTAGGCCGAATCTCAAGACTTTCATAATTTAATAAGATTTGAATAATTGATAAATGAAAAATTATTATGTAATGATTGTTGAGTATGCATGACAAATGAATAATGAAGGTTCAGACACCAGCTGAGGGCTGAAGTAGGTACTTGGGTATATAGTTACATTGTACTACTCACTTTATTTATGCATGCCTTCATGTGTTTTAAATTATTTATTAAATGTCTATATTTGGGGTAGATATATAAGGAACCGACCTTTAAACATGACATAATCATGAATTAAATGAATAATTCACATTGAGGATCTTTTCAGGTTTAGAGTTTTAGAGATTTAGGACATAACTATTACATATCAACTTGAATATTACAAAGTAGACACTTCTACTATAACTGATTTTTTTTTCAAATCCTTAAATAAAACAAGAGTTCTTTTCTCAATATAAATCTTCTTGAATACCTCCTTTCTCTTACCATTCCTTATAACATGTGAAAAACATTTCAAAAACTTGGGATGAGCATAAAAAGCTCAGTAAGGGTTATAAAACAAGGAAAGAAAACATTAGATCATCAATATATATATAACATAAGCTTTTTAACACACCTCATTAAATCATAAGATTTGTGAAATACACATAGAAATCATAAGACATAAAGGTAACTTGAGTCATTCATAACATTCTTATGCGGGGAGTAACCCTCATGGTTACGTTTGAAATACCCATCACATTATATTCCCTAAATCTCTTCGGAGAAACCTTAGCGTTTAACTCCTTTGCATTACCCAATGCATTGGAGAGCTATCTCGGGCTCACCCGCCCTTAGTTTATCATGGAACCACCAAACTTCATAAACAATGCCCAAGAACCATAACATAATCGTATCACATAAAACATGCATAAAGGAAACATAACATTTCCACATTTCAATCACAAGATATCAATACAACACATTGATATAATAAAAACATCATCAAAACCATTTTCAATACCAAAATAAAAGAAAATTAAAACATGGTATTTATTTTTCATTTAAAAAAAGTCATGTCTTGTAGAGGAATCCAGAACTCAAATAATGGTCACGGCGGCAGATAAGTCATTGTCGCCGCATACGTAAGACAAAAACATTAATTTTGTCGTTTAGTAAAATGCTTCGTGTAAAAAGATTCATTTTTAATGAAATTAAAAGTCAAAAGGGTTTATTATACAATTAATAAAAGGAAGGTCGTATATAAATTGAAGTATGACTCAACGAAAGAAGATTGAGATGAAGTCTCGTACAAAGACGATATCCTTAGATTAAGGATAAATCAATTACATAATTATGTGTGAAAAATATAAATACACCCAATATAAGTGGATATTAAGTGTAAAACAATCATAGTTCATCCACACATATTCATAGTATGAAATAATCAAGAAGTAGAGTTTTAACCCAAAGAATTGAAATTGGGTTAAGAAGTTCCCTTACAGAAATTCGACAGCCTAACAGCGTCACTTTAAAATTCAGAAAATGAGTTGATGAGAGATAAAAAGGGTATCTAATCACTTGGGCATAAAATATACAGAAATAAGGATATAAAAGAACATATCCCAATATTAAGAATATGTAAATTAAAAGACCTTACAAAAATAAGTCTTTCAAAAAGAGGAGGGTGAAAGGTTCCCTTACCGATTTGGGTAACTTTCGAAACGTACACCCCATGAAATAAGGAATATACAATGTTGATGTAAATACCCATGACCGAAAGTATATTACACAAAGATTAGAATAATGGGCAGTACATACAACACTCAAAGGAGATAGTGACAAATATATCATGAATCTCACGGGAATAAAAGTGAGATAAAAACCCCTTACCTCGTTGTAATAAATCGATTTGTATGACAAAAAGATAATAAACACCAAATGAATATCATAATACCATGAATATAAATATAATAATGATAATATATATAAAATGGCCACACAAAATACACCACATGCAATAAATAAGTGGCGAACAATGGAAATCTCACGGAATTAAAAGTGAGATAAGAAATCCCCTTACCTCAAGTCCGACTTGTCTTGTTTGTTTCTTTATATTACCGAATAATAAACTTTGGTCAATTTATAATTTCTTAAGGAATTACTTTAAAGTTTATTATTCAATTCATATCACATATTATCATGTTATAATAATTATTTAATTATGTGAGTTCATATCATACGTTTTGTCGATGTTCGGTACATGAGTCAACAATGAACTTGTTTGAAGAGAATTGTCCATGTAGTTATAAGTACATCATCTACTGAATGCTTTTCATGATTTAAATATCATATATATCCATTATATATGTATTCAATAATATTCCATAATGTTTGGAGATAAGAAATGAAATGTACCGTTCATGGAGACGGTAGGCCGTACGTACGCATGAACGCTACTTTCATTTTTTTGTCATATTAATGGACTTTAAAACTAAATTAGACATAGATATATTATAATTAGATTATAATATATATGTTATATAGGTAACATAAGTTCATTTATTACATTATTTATAAATTCCATGTTTGGCATGAACGAGTCATATCACTTGATGGGGCGGTAGTCCGCACTTCCTCAGATGAAATTATCGCATTTTCACAACATGAAAAGCATAAATGTATGTTTTAAATATAAAATATAGAAGCATAGAGAGGAAATAAATATAATATATATCATATATAAATATAGTTCCATCATAATGGACACCATTAAAGGTGTTAAAAGAATATTGAACAATCATTGTTTCGTGAGGTAGTAATTCTCCACCCACAGAAACAATATGTTCTTTAACCATTAGACGGAGGTGTGTGTAAGTGTAGGTAGAATCCTTATCATAACAACATCATAGTATATTTAGGATACTGTTGTTATTATGGGATCAAATAATAAAAATATAGTGGTGAGTTTAGAAGGAAAATAAAAGAAAGAAACTCGAGAGAAGACATTACCTCTAAATCGGGTAACTCTTTTTGATTTGAGCCAAAGAATTCCTTGGAAAGACTTATGCCCAAAGTGAGGCTTCTAGGAGTAAGAGAGGGATGTGGAGAGATAATATGAGCAGAGTTTGGATAATTCAAGGGCTTTATAGGTGTGGGTAAGGGGGTAGAGGTGGGGGCCTTTTATAAGTGGGAGGAGGGTCACTTTTGGAAAGTCTTGAAATGTTACTTTATTATAAAATGATTTTAGGATTTTAAAGGTCCCACAATGATATATTTCTAGGATAAGGTGACAAGTGTTAAAAATACACCCATACAATAGGTTTTAGACAAGTTTAAGTCTTATATTTTATCTTATCTTTTCATTTTATTTAAATCGTTCATTAATGAGGTAATCACTGCACCATATATATAACCGGGGGCATGTAGAATACCAGTGTTGTCCAAAGTAGGTGATTGCTTCCTTGTGGCTATTGAGTACAAGGGAAACAAGTTATTATAAGATATGCATGTGTTTCTTTATTTATATTTATATACACCTTCTTAATTATGGATGTAAGTTAGGCACACATTGGTGGTGGCCTACTAAGATTTAGTCTCACACCTTACACGGTCCCTTCAGGATGTGTGTAGAATTTATGCTTTTCCGATCATGTAAGGGACCAGGCTCAGGATCTGGACCTTAGTGATCATACCATATTGCTTAGCATGAGATTGATGGCAAGGACATTGGGTTCCTACATCAACTATATTTTACCTTTTTTGTCTTTCTTTTTATATCAACATGCTTATATATATGTATAGAGGTTGGCCACAGGTAACCCTACTATTTATTTATTATCTTGTACGACCTTAATTCTATGCACATTTCTGAAAATGGTATCATGTGGTGTTTTATATGGTATGTTTAGCTCAGTTATTTATTATTATTTCCATATATTATTGCTTATTCTATGGTGGGTTACTAGTTCCATCGATTTAGGGTATTTTTTTCTACTATTATATTTATATAGATCATTATTATTATTATCACCAGAGGGAATAGTTTCCCCACTATCACCTCTTCACACCCTCACTTCTAGTCATCAGCCTTTGGAATACGGGGAGGCATGCCTAAGGCCTAGTGGTCAATTGGACCTAAACACCATTTAAGTGAAAAAATGGGTCGGGCGCTATATTAGAGATCTCATGTCTCTCTTGTCTCACCTTCTCTTAATGAATGTGATACATGATGATATACACATCCATATCCTCTTATTGCTTTAAAATTTCAATGTACATGGAGGATAACATGAAACATTGGACATCCATGACATTTTTTTTATGTTCTAGATAGAGAGATACTTCTTTATCACTATCCCCTTATGGAAGCGACTCAAAAAGTGGGGTTTCCAACATGTTTAATTTCCATTCATGGAGTAGTAAAATGCACAAGCATCTATACAATTCCAAGAAATTTGATCTTATGAGAAGGTTATCCCTATCTAGTATAGACTGCAGTAACATATTAAAAGTCGTGTGGCTTTCCATTTATATAATTAAGTAAGAGAAAAGTATTAATACTTTATTTGTATTACATAATTAGATAATTAAATTTAATTTATTAGTTTATTCATCTATCACTATTTTGTCAAAACCCAATATCCCTCTCTACTAATTTTGGAATATCTTATTGCATGTATATTCTTGTGGTAAGGATCCAAATTCACCTTATCATAACCAATACATTTTTCTGGCAAGATATTCGAAGGGTTTTAGGTAGGCATAACTTGCTAGCTACATTGACTCACAATTACTTATTCTATTGAGTGGAATCACCAATCCTAAAATCCTGGATAAGGATTTCCTTAACTCTCACATTTTAGTTAAACCAAGTCCTACTTTGGAAGTTAACCCTTGATGTAAACTAAGTCACATCGACCCAAAAATCATGTTAAAATTATATGATAATTGAAAAGCACCCTGAATTTGTTCGGTTAAGCACTTTAGAACTACGATTAAATTTTAAATTAAATTGTGGAAGGCTATACCATCTTAATATTGATTTGAGAGATTTTATATTTTATGTATAAAATACTATTTTATCTTTATTACATGATTATTAATACTAAGTGGATTTACTTAAGCGATTAACCATGTCATGATAAAATTACGCATAATCCAATTATTTAGTTATGTCTTGCATGCTTTGTTAATTAATTTATTTACTGTGAACAATATACATTCAAATAACTAACCAACCATGCAACTGATAGGAATAAATAAATAAAGTGGTATGATCATCATCTTTTTCTAATAGTTGGTTTATCTAGTAGATGATGCACCAATTCTAACCTTAGGGGAATTACTCCTCGAACCTACACTGGTTCGAGCTGCAGTATTCCTCTTATGATCTTATGAACCTCCTAGATTGGGTTTTTCTTAGATTTTAACTTGAATTATCTCCACTCATCTAGGATTTTCATCCGTTATATAATATTTACTCATGTGCGGGTGAATGGAACTAAATGATTCATTTAAATGGGGTTTCATAAAAGAAACCATGGGTACAAAGACCCTTACATAATGAGAGTAGGAGATGACATGCCATAAATTTAATTTAATAATAATAATAAATTAAAAAGGAAACCAATCACATACACAGGTTTGGTCTAACCTCATGATCACCCACACACATTCAATGAATATACATTTTCAATATATCTAGAAATTAATTTAGTTCATTATTTAATTAAGATAAACACCTTGAATTAATCAAATTAATTAATTAATTAAATTTATTTTAATTCTATCTGAAACATCCTTAAATTTTCATCATCCATAATTTCAAACAAATTAAACAAATTAATTTTATTTAAAATTAACAAAGTACACAAGTGTACTTAGAGGTAATGAAATGTACCCATTCAAATTATTCAATAAGGTCCTTATACTGTATATTCACATGGAATCAAACATACATTTTGTGGCCTCTAATTTCATGGTGTGGATTTTTCAATAAATGAAGCATGATCATATGTAAATTATATGGAATGCGATTCTATTAACAAACACAAAGTATACTACAAGTAAAGACCACACACAACTTGTAGTTAAAAATTTAACATAGAAATTAATTTAATATATAATTAATAATCTTATCCTATGAAGTGTACTATCAAAAAAATGACTCACAAAGAACATGTAAATAGGTTTAATTATATCATTAATTTTTCTCTATGTATCAAATTATTCACATGAGGTGCAATAGGTTACATGGTGTGTACTTGGGCTACACGATATGTAATCTCTTCCACCCATGTCTATGAAACACACCTAAGGAATGGGAATGTTTTTTAGTTGTAGACATGTATGAGGTACATGGCATGTAATCTATCTACATGACATGTGACCTTGATGTTTCATGGTTTTTCAGTCCCCATTTCATGTAGTAAATACATGAAACATCTTGAAATCCCCATGTTTTCCATAAAAAAACTCATGGACTACTCAGCATGTAAGTGAGTTACACGATATGTAGTCTATCAAACCACATGCTAGCCTGGTCCGGTCAACATGTGGTGTACATTAAATTCACTTTTCATGTAGTTAATACATGATGACCCATTTTTAATGTGAGTCATCATAGTGTATTGAACACAGGTATACAACATGTACCTTCAGGCAACATGCTGTGTACTCTTGTGTTTTCTAGCCAGAACCCTCTATATCTCCTTATAGAGTCTTTATATGTTCTTTGTGTAAATTTAACCATTTATTGGTCATATGAGTGAGAACGAAGAAGGGAAGTGAATAATTTGAAATTAATATTTAAAGAACTAATAATCCATAAATAAAAATTAGCAACAAATGCATATCATCAATCAATTATTAATAAATAATTTTAAATTAATTATGTAGCCTACTATGATACCAATTAAAGTTTTTGGATGCAACATAAGAATTTATTGGGCATAAAAAACTCAGTTTTTTTCATAATCAATGAGTAATATGATATGTACAAGATGAAGAATGTCACGATGAACATAATTAAATTCAATATTAATTGACTTGAGAACACTGAAACAAGGAAGGCAGGATCATCAAATATAATTTATAGATAGTTTAAGAATTACATTTTCTTGTAATTATTTCTTTATTGATGATATGATTGACCAATATCATCATATCATCACTACATAATAGGAACCAAGGGAAGAATCCCTTCCTCGGTGATCCACATGTGCTCCAAAACCTCAAAACATCATTGTAGAATCATCGGGTTCTAGCGTGACCGATTCTGAACACTTATGTTATTCGTCATTGATTATAGGAATAATCTCTTCATGGATGAAGGATTTGTAAGTATCTCTAGAATTCTTGGGATGTTGTAGGAGTATTGATACTCTTGTTATTGAGTATGTTCTTGAGAGGTTTCTCTATAAGGATTGAGAAAATTCTCACTAGGTTTGATGTGCACAATAAGTGGCTAACCCTAGAAAGTCATATAACAAGATATTTATAAAGCTAAGTTAGGGTTGGTAATTAAACATAGGCCCTTATCCAATCCATTGTTCTATAGTGAACCTCATGTCTAATAATAATATAAATAATAATATTATTTACTTGATATGCGCAACACCTGTAGATAAAGAAATATCATTTGTTAAATAAATAAATTAACATTTGATGAAAAGATATTTGATATATATCATTTCCAGCCAGACCATTAAACTCAACCTGTCTATCCTCCTAATTATTTACCGAACCTTTAATAATGACTATTTATTTAATAAATAAATATTACAAAATTATTCAATGATAAATATAATAAATATTATATTCACTAAATCTTGTAAGGAAATATTTATTATTCTTTAATCCACATATTTATTCTTTTGAATAAGTCATGATTAAATTTTGGTAGTCAACCAATATTGAATAATTATTAATCTATAAATAGGGAATGATATTTATTATAACTTGTTAAATTCAAATATAATTTAACTGATATTCTAGGCGCACTTAGTGCATGATCTTCTAGGGCCCTTTCTTAGTGGAATTAGGCAGGACGCCTAAAGTCCAAAGTTAACATCTTGCAATATTCAAAGACACCCATAAAGAAAGAAGTAAATATTTAAATGACATACAACCTCATAAAAACACTCACTCTATAATATAATCTATTTATCATTATATCTTGAATCAAGAAGGTTACATGCTGATGTCATCAACCTATGTGCTCGATGACTCTTTATTCGACTTTACATAAATGAATCTTACCACAAAACACCATGAACATGGGTTTATTTAGGCTGTTACATTCCCATCAAAGGACCTCATATATCAACTTTCATTAAATAATAGAAGGGTAAAATCCTTTCCCACATTATTCATTAATGCAATATTACTCACGACACACTCAATGTATCATACTTCATTATGAACATATGTCATCACAATTTTCATCAACACATAAAAATATGTGATTAATGATATCCATTAATAATAATATTAAAGTATAATGATCAATACACTTGTCCAAAGATTTCACCATACAATGACACATATAAATGTGGATTTCCTACTGGTGGGTCATGTACTCATAATCTTCTTCACTAGAAATCACCAAGGGAACACACTATGAGAAAGTTCCTCAAAGTATTATGAGTCTCCGCCCCTAATAGTTTGCATCATTTGTATTCTGTAAAATGATATCATTCAACTATAAAACACATGTTTTTAATAAAATTATCATGACACTTTTAGGTTTTCATTATAGCGGGGAACTGTAACGACCTTTTAGTGTATAATAACCCTTATGTCATTATCACATACCATATCATATAGAAGAAAAATCATGATGTGATAAGTATTTTTATTAATATTAAAAACAATGAATATATGTAATCATAAAGTATATAGACGCGGATTCTAGGGCACCAAGTCTAACAACTATAGGTCACCAAACCAGAGAAAGGCTTGTTAGAGAGAATTTATGTAGGGATTCAAGAGGAAATTAAAGTAAAGGCTTACTTTAAGATGGGTAGTGTATGATTCCTTTTATAGGTGAATTTGAGTGACATTTTCACAAATACTAATTTCTTAATGAATAAGGAATGTAATTTCTCATGGAAAGTTGATCCAATGTAAAAAATATAGTGATATGATAAGGGGAAATCAATTATTCCCTCATCCACACATTTAGAGATAATGTTTTGTTATATTTTAGGGTTTTATCACTTTAATTTAACCCTTTTACCTCATTTTACTTTTACTTTTATATTTTAATTTTAAACCTCGTAACTTATTTTTATGCCTAAAAATAAATTTGACATTATTATCTAATTTGAACATACTGATTCCAGATATGAAATTCAGTTGATTGGATTCAATTTATAAATGTGATTAAAATTAATTTTGAAATAAGTATACATAACATGCAAAAATGATTTTTATAAAAATATATTTCAATAATTTTTTATATTGATTCATTTCCATTTAATAAAAATAAGATGAATATTAATTTATTTGATTGTATATATTATCAAAAATTTCTTTAAAATCATTCTTTATTAGTGATTAATTTAATTTGTTAAGATAAAAATACATAACATAAATAAAACAAATCTTTGAAAAATATAGACTTTTAATATTAAATTACCTTGTTCCTAATTTTTTAAAATTGATTATTTATTTAATAAACATGAATTGAATTTTATTAATACATTTGTATCAAAAAAACCTTTCTTATTTAATTAATTTTTTTCTTTAAAAGAAAATTTAATAAAAATTCCAAATGTATAAAAATACACATAATAATGAATATATATATATATATATCATTTATTAAATTATTAATTGCATATTTATATCATCCTAGCCTCTACTTACAAAATTCCCCAAGAACTCCATATAAGACCTTAGGGTAAGATAACCAATGGTGGAAATCGCGGGTGGTGATTTAACTAACATGGATGTCATAGTGATTTTAACAATATTGAAATTCTCCTTTAGATGACTTAATTCAAGTTATACTTGTTTAAGTTCAACTTAGGATTGGTCCAAGGAAAACCTCAGTGATTCCACCTCATTTCCAAGGTAAAAAAAATGAGCCATATAAAGATGAATTCTACTACTTGATGCTATTGTTTCTCCTTTCTAAATTAATTTCATAATGAATTTACTTCTATTTATACCCACTAATTCAATTATTATGTTATAAAAATTACATTTTAATTGAATAATAAATTCAATAAACTTATAATTTATCTCAGTAAATCTTCATATGTCTAATAATGGTGTTAATAGCTATATAATCTCAATGACTTTGTAATCCCAAAAACCACATGTATAATTTTAATATTTCATTCCTATATATAACCTTATATAATAAAATAGATATTACCTAAATATTTATATGTATATGATATATATTAGTTATACCGTATTGCATGAAAATCTTGATCTACATGCATAATGGGTATATTATTCCATGCATTCCATGCTAAAAACTTGAGAAATCCTTCACTGAAGGCACATTTAATAAATCATTTAATAAGATTAAAAGTATGGTATGATTATGCATTAATGTAATGAATACACTATCCATGTAATTTACTCATGCTTTATTAATGCATGAGTAAATCTAGTAATAGTTGAAAAGTGTCTTCGATAAGCTATATAATACTTCAATACAATGACAGTCAAGTGTGTGGATGCCCTGCATGATTCCTTGTCCGAACCCTCCATCATCCGAATCTCTATTTCTCCTATCTCCTTGTATCATGAGATTCTAGCACATCATGGAGGTTGAAGAGTCTCACATATATAATGTACAATTTAGTTTATCCCATGGATACCTCTAAAAGTGGGATGTATTTTGGTTACCACTTCAGTGATGTCTATCAAACCCATGTGATGACATTCAAGATGATACAATAGATTCTTCAGTGAATGACATGTGTTTTATAGTATTTCTTTATTTGATCTGTTTTATCATGGTTTTATATATCTTTCATTTTTGATCCTGGGTAAGGGATTTAAATCACTTATGCTACCTCAAATAACCAGAATTGGAAGAATGAGAGGGTATGGCTTTGCCATCAGTACCGGGCCTATGCAACTTTTCATAGGACAACTAGTTGACCAACCCTGTAAAGGTGGAGTGCTGATCATCATGACATATGCTGGGGAGGAGTAGTTCCAAGTTGTCTTGTCTAGGTGATTCTCTCTAAGACCTACGAGTCATATAATTGTCTGAGCCTTTGGGCCTTGTAAGGGTTCCACCTCATCCCTTGAAAAGTGGATTATCAAAAATAATAAAAAATGAAGGCCTTCAGGCCATTAGGTCAATAAATGAAGAAATCATAAAGAATGGAGCAATATTTTTGAATTATGGGAATTCAATTTGAAAAACGGTTTACCTTTACGTAGCTGGACTATGTAAAGGTAACTAAAGCATTAATTTTACGTAGTTGGGTTGCATAAAGGTAACCAATACATTACCTTTATGTGGGTGGCCTAAATAAAGGTAATCAATGCATTACCTTTATGGAGCTGGACTATGTAAAGGTAAGTGAAGCATTTTCCTTTATAAAACTGGGATGCGTAAAGGTAAGCAATTTGTTACCTTTATAGAGTCAGTCTGTATAATGGTAACCAACACATTACCTACATGCAGCTGGCTTGTGTAAATGTAAATGTGTTTTTATCTTTATACAGGTTCCCTGTATAAACCTAATGGTTTTTATTATTATGCAGGTCACCCCTGTCATGTAAGAGTAAACTGAAAACTTATTTTTTTAATATTTTATTAAGTTTTCTTATAATTTATATTTTTTATAAATTATAATAAAATGTATTTTAAGGAATATTTATTAATTAATAAAAAGTTAATTAATTAATTATAGAGTGTTTTTTAGAAATCACAAGAGTAATTTATAAAGTGTTTATAAATTACATAAATAAGGTCAAAATATAAAGTTTTTAATATTTTATTTATGAATTGTTCATAATTACTTAATTTAAATTGTTCAGATTAAATGAACTTATTTAAGATATTATTTAAACCATATCAAAAGGAATTTTGATGTTTGATATGCTCAAGGTTTGAATAATTATTAAATATGTGATATTTAGATCATGTAAAATGTTTACATAATAGAAATTGGATTATAAAATTGTTTATAATTCATGATAATATCATATATTTAAAATTACCTATAATGAATAATATAAAAGAGTTCATATTTAAATTGAATATAATGTAATTATATTTAAAATCATGGAATGTCCATAATATAAAGCTAAAATTATAAAATGTTTATAATTATATTTTATTGATGAATTGTTCATAAATGGTTGTCTGGTTTTTAAATATTTGATATGTTTACTTATTTAAAGGTTATTCCCTATTTTATTCATAGTTATAAAATGTTAAAATTATGAATATTTGTATTCCAAAACTTATATGATAAATTTATTTTATAATAGAGCCTTGCATTGCATGTTAGGCATGAAAATGAATTTATTTTTTTATCTATCTTGACTTCAGTTTATAATTGAAGTTAAGAACTTGAATTTAGTTATTGAATATAGTTTATGAATATTATATTTTAGATTTATGATGAATTTAATTCTTTATTGAGTAAAGTCTCCTTGGGTAAAGGTACTTGGGGTTGGACTACCTATCAGCATGGAGGCTTATGATTTTTCGAGAAAGGTGAATGAAGTTGGCTATTTTTCACTCCATGCTTAATATTTTGGATATTATTAATTTCATATAACTCAATGAATTTACATGAAATGTTTATATACCTTAAGAATATGATGTATTTGGATATTTCTGAATGTACTTAACTTCTAATTTTGGGTGAGTAATGAAAATTGTGTGTTGTGTAAAGAGTTATACATCAATATGGTTTGAACACATTAGTTTGGTGGAGGGAATAAGATTCAAAACTAAATCACTAAAAACATACATACATAAAGGTAATAACATGGGATAAGATAAAAAGATTGAATCCCCTTCATACACTACATGTTTAATTCCATCTAAAAAGAAACTTTTCAAGACATCGATCATCCAACTAGGTAGGTTATGCCAAAGCAGGGTGCCTATGGATTATCTTGTATAAGTAAAGCAAGTAATGGGTGGAACTGAATAATCCTTGGGCAGGTTATACCAAACCAGGGTTCCCTAGGATTATATATTTTTTATCATGTTATTGGTGTTTTCTTTAGGTAACACTTAGTTGGGAAACCCTTAGGAAGGATACCATAGGAATGATGTTGAGTTTATCTATATGATGAATTGGATAAGGAGTTTTCCACCCAAACATACAAGATTCATATATATTATGATTGGGATGATTACCTAACTAAATACATAAGTGGTGAAAGGAATTATAAATACTCACTGCTTAGTGAAATATGGATCTTGGACCGCTAAAGGATATAATGTATTTTAAAATGGATCATCATTTTATTGATATATAATTTAATAAAAGTAATTATTAAGTGGTAATAAAACATGATATTCATTTGATAAAATATTATATTATAGATGAATACCATCATCATCATCAAACTAAATTTAATCCTTGGAAATAGAATATTAATGTAAGTTACTCCTAAGACTAGTAACTTAAGAAAAGTTCTTAAGAAAGATTAGTGATTTAAAAAGTCTATTAAAGAAAATTTTATATTCTAGAACATTTCCTTCTTGTGTAACCAAGTGTTTAAGTTATTAAAAAAATTAATCTAGATTCCAATGTAAGTAAAATGATATAATTTAGGTTTCAATGGCTTTAAATGAAAAATTATTTAAGGGATTTTAGTCTCATATACTCAATATGATAGGGTATACCAAATGATATTCAATATGGTTGAATATGTTAATGAATTAGTGATACTAAAGGTTTCCTTAAATATTTATTGGTTATATAATTTAATTTTATCATTATTATAGATATACAATATCAATTTTATGTTTTATAGAAAGGTTGTAAATATAAATAATGTTTAAAATATGAGAACAAATTGAATATTAGAGCTTGAAGGTTTCTTTTAAGAAATGGAAAAAGGTGTTACTGCATTAAAGACTTGGATACTTTAATCTTGGATAATCTTGTCATAAGATGTGTATTTTTATCCCATTTATCTCTTGAAATAGTTGTTATTTAATAAAATGAGATGAGAGTTTTTATCACACATAGTTTATGACTTGTTTAATTCTATAACATGATTTAATGGGAACTAAAAATGGATTTTTCTAGTTAAGTAATTCATACCATTTTCATTTATGTAAATTTTTTGACAATATGATTGAATTTAAGAAATGTTTACTTGATATTATTAAAGTGTTGAGGATAAATGAACTATCCACATTATGTCTAAGTTTTAGTACTATAATAATAGTTCTAGTGGGTAAAATTTCAAAATAAAAGAAGAAATGTTAGTTTAAGGGTTCAATAATGTTTTTTCAAGAATCCAATAAATGGAATTAAAATCCAAGGTTTTCAGGAATAAGGAAAAATAATTCTATATGATAGGATTATTCATAATACCTAAAGGAGTTTATGAAACTCCATAGAATATACATATAGGATATGAATGTTATAGAAATTAATTATTTAATTTTTAAAGGCATATGATATAGAATATATATTTTACAAGTGTTGTAAATATATAAGAGAATCAAGGTAATAATTGATAGAGCTTGTAGTTTATATTCAAGTAATAAAACAAAGGGTTGCTACATCAATATATTGAATGTAAAAGAATATACAAATATCAAATGAATCTTAAAAAAGATGCGAATCTTTATCTGATTTATCTTATACGATAAAAGAAGTTGTTAACTAACAAAGATTTATTTTGAACAACATGTTATGATAAGTTGTAAACACATGGTTTATGATTCATCAAGTTCTATAACATTTTTTTTAGAAGAATATAAGGATAAAAATGTTTTATTGAGGATAAAATGTTTATCTAACTATTTGTTAAAATACAATGGATTTTTATTCATACCCATCAAAAATGTATTTTCACTACAATAAAATGGGATATTCATGATGTTTTTTATGTTTAGAAACAGTTTAAATTGTAGTTAAAAGGTTTTGTGGTTGTTTCATGAAATCATCTCTAAATATGATGTTAGGAAACATTTCATGACTTTTTTTTTGAATTCCACGGTGGTTTTATTAAAATATCATGAAATGTTCTTTTCAAAAACGTTTTGACATTTTTAGCAGTGGGTTTGTGTTTAAATTTGATCATATCAGATAACGATGTTTGAAACCAATATTAAATAACATAATTTATTTAGTGATTTTTTGAACCACCGTTATAAGGATATCAAATTTAGTGGTAGTTTTAACTTCCTTTAAACCATTAAAAATATTTGGTGGTGGTTTAAAACACCGCTTGTCATTACAATGTGACAAAAAATATAAAATTCATAATGAAGTCCCAATACAAACAAAAATATAAAAAGAAACCAACTATGAAGCTACAACCATATCCCTATAATAACTCATCCAATACCACCACAACCAATACACATGTAAAATCCCGTGTTTTTGAACCGGGTTAAAATACGAATGTTTTCGAATTTCTTTTTTCGGTTTATCAATGGGTTGGTTTTTTTTAAACCGAGCTATGGAATTTTATTCCAAGTGTTGAAACACCTAAAGATTTCATTTTTGGACTTGCGTAATTACCTTATAATTTTAGAGGGTGTCCCGATGAGTCTCGGGAGTACCGGATCTGGAAAATTCCACTTTAATGAATCTTCACGGGAAGTGCACGGTTGCGGTCCAACCCATGCATTTTATCCTATTTAATAAATTATTTAATTTAATTTAATAAGATTATATGATAGATTTTTATTAATTAAAAGAAATTTTTAATAATAATAATAATTAAGGTATTATTATTAATATTATTTTGGTTGTTTAATTAAATGAATGATAAAGAATTAATTAAATGACGGTTGATGAAATTAATGTGGATTATGGGTTTATCAAAGAACCATTTTATTTAAATAAAGAGTTTCAGAATTATTAAAGGACCATTTATTATTAAATGGAGTAATGTTCAAATAATAATTATGTTATTGTTATTATTATGGTGTCATAAATTATTTTGAGACTTTGATATTTTAATTGCATGTTAAAGGAGTGTATCGTTTATGAGAATTAAATTTTGCTTTTGAGATTCTCAAAGAAACGTTTAATTAAATGAGGGGTTTCATATTTAATGAAGCTTTATTATTAAATAGAGGTGTTGGGTTTATCAAAGGTTTGGAAAATAATAATAATGAGATTATTATTATTTTAGTTTTATGAATGTAATAATAATAATTATTATGGAAGTTAAATTAAGGGTTATGGGTTGGAGTTTTTATCATATTAATGATATTGTAATAAATTAGGGGTTTGGGTTTTTAAATAAATGAAAGTTTGAATAATAATAATAATGTTGTTATTATTATTTTTGTGGTTATTTAGTTAAATAAATGTTAAAAGAATTTAATGATCAATAGGAGTTTTATAATTAATTACAAAACATTTATTATGAGAATAATAAATAAAGGTTAAAAATGAATTAAATAATTAATGTGGATTTAAATGGGGAGGTTGGATATAATCAAAATTAGTGTTTTATTGTATATTTTAATAGAATTTAATTATGGGGTTTATCAAAGTTATATTTTTATTAAATGGGGTGTTTTGGTTTTAATAAAATAAATGGCAATGACAATAATAGTATTATGACTATTATCATTAATATTATTATTATGTGTATTTTTATTACTTTTATTTTTATTTATTTAGTATATTAGATTTTTTTTAAAGGGGGAGGTGCTATACAAGAGAGGCGCGACCCCATGTTCTTCTTCTTCCTCCTAGGTGAGGCGCGACACACCTGGTCCGCCCCCTGTGCGTGACGAACCCCATCACTGCACAACTCCTCCTCCGTGCTTCTTCCTTGGACGAACCTCGACCACCCTGTGGTGCGACCCGATAGCGCGCAACCCCCGGACGGCTTGCGGCAGCAGCGCGTGACCCCACCTCTGGCCAGTTCCTAGAGGCGCACCACCCCCTCTCCCGAACTCCACTTTACGCGCGACGATTCCCCTCGGACTCTTCATGAATCTTTTCTGCCTCATCAAGGTGAGTCCGTCCGCATATAACTCATGATTCGTATTGGCCATTTGACTCCTCTCTCTCACCTTGTTTTCTCGGCTAAAACACAAAGGTTAGGGTTTAATCTGATCATTGCGTTCCTCTATTTTTTTAGAATATGCGAATGTTGACTCAGGACCCATTGGTCCATAATCCGACATCCGCCGCCAAGGGCGAGGCAGATGGTATCGATTTTTCTTACCTCCGTTGGTTCGGGTAAGTTTCTAAACCCATTTTTTTGTTCTACACCAGTTATATTAAGGCCTATTAAATTTTATATGAGTTCCTGGTATCTAGTGTTAGGTGCGTAGTCCATGCTGTGCTGGTTTTGGGGTTTCCATTGTTGTTTTGGTGAATCGTTGTTTATGTTGCAGGGCACGTGCATGTGTCTATATATATATATACATATGTACATATGTATATATATATATGTATAGAAGTTGTGTGCATATGACCGCGTGGTAATTGTAATTGATTGCTGCCGTTTAAGTCAAGATGCTACGTATTAAAATGATGCCACCCCGAGGTAGGGTCCCAAATCCTCAACACTTTATTTAAGAATTATAGCTTCTTTAAATAAATTGTGAATGTGAGTTTCCTTAATTTTGATATGTCGATGAATGACACTTTTGATGTTATTATATAATGCCGCCCACATGAGATAAATGAGGACTTGAACATGTGTTGATTTTAAGCATGTTTTTATAATTTGGTTAAAGTGATATGATTAAAAAGTTAAATGATTTGGATGGGATGAATGGGTAATATGTTAATTAATTTTATAATTAATTATCAAGTCATGAATTGTAAAAAAAATTGTGTATTTTACTAATTATTGAGAATATTGAATATTTGACGTGTTCAGAATATATATTGGAAACTGGTAATAATTAATGGATGGATTAATTGTTATATGTTAAATGTTAATGGTTAACTAATTGATGATTGGTTAAATAGATAAGATTTAATTAATTAATTAATTGTTGAATTAATTAATTTGCATGCATTAAATTAAGATTGTGAATTGATTGTTTTTTACGACGGTTGGCCAATGGTATCTTTTGATGCATATTATTATTTTTCAAAGCCTTAAGTTGTCTTGGATAGATTTGTTAAAAAAATATGACATGCTGTGTGATATGGTTGCTAAATATCTTGGATTTGTTCATCATGTTTTGATATGATTATAACATGCAAGTAAATTGTTAAAGTCCTGGAATAATCACTAATCGAGTAGACGAGTTCAGACTTGTTAAATAATTTAGATAATTAAATGTTGAGTTAATTATTTAGTTGTCTTGCTAAGAATAATTAATTTTTAATTAATTATTTACTATTGAGAGGTTGAATGGTTAATTAATTTTTGACTTATTTGATGGGTGATTTATGTTGTTAATTAGTTGTTGGATTAATTAACGGATTGGATTAATTAATTTATGAATTAATTAATGGATGGTTGTGGGGTGTTAGAAATGGAGTTCTACACTAATGATAAATATATATGTTTATTGATAAATGAGTTTTGAGATAGAGACTGATGCTCCAAATACTCATGGGGTGCTTGACATGGCGTTCTACACCCAGCTTTAAAGCAAATATTCTTTTGTGGGTCAGGGACTGATGTTCCAAATACCCATGGGTTGTGAGACAAGGACTGATGCTCCAAATACTCACAAGGGTTCTAGACATGATGTTCTACACCCATTAGTTGATATTGGACTATGACTCAAATTGGTCGTACATAAAATGAATTAATGGTTAATGAAAATAGTTGCGACATAATGATTTGTGAATTGATTATGAGAAAGGGTTCAGACTTAATAATGAATTGGGTGAATCACTGTTAGTGGACGGACCAAGGAGCGAATCACTATTTTAGTGGACGGTCTCAGACATAGTATATGAAAGATTAAATTGGATATCTTGTGATGAATTATCCAAGCCAAATCAGAAGCTTGGATTCAGTCTTTACTTTGATTACTTAGATAGTCTTTAGAGACATCTATGGTGAGTGACTTATATAGGGGATGTCGGGCATAGGCCGAATCTCAAGACTTTCATAATTTAATAAGATTTGAATAATTGATAAATGAAAAATGATTATGTAATGATTGTTGAGTATGCATGACAAATGAATAATGCAGGTTCAGACACTAGATGAGGGCTGAAGTAGGTACTTGGGTATATAGTTACATTGTACTACTCACTTTATTTATGCATGCCTTCATGTGTTTTAAATTATTTATTAAATGTCTAGATTTGGGGTAGACATCAGTGGTCCCGACCTATTGAGATTTATATCTCACACCCTACTTGGGCCGGCATTGCACTGGGGTACCTGAGTAGATTCTATTTGGTTGCAGGATTTTGCTATTGCATTTACTTGGGAGATAGGAGCAGAGGATCGAGCGGAAGATTAGGATGCTCGAGGAGACCGCCCTCGGGGCCTTGAGTCATTGTTTATTTATTTCTATATTGGAATGTAAAGCGTGCTGTTTTTTTCACTATTTTATATTTTTCTATCATTATCATTTCATGCATGCATCTACTGTATAATTGGAATTGGCTATTTGTTTTGTACAAGATTTATAAAATCTGCTTTCTGCTGCTTTATCATTTATTAGATTGCTTCTGCTATTTATTGACATTGTTTGTTATTTACTTTGATATACCACTGTGCAAATCTGATAAGTGGGTATAGTCTCCCCACTTACTGTCATTAGACCCTCACTTCTAGTCAGTAGCCTCTGGCGTATGGGGAGACGTGATTGAGGTCATGTGGCGACCGGTCCGACTGCTGGTTTAGTGGTGAGCCGGGTCGGGACGTTACAAAGTGGTATCAGAGGTTTATGTTTTCTTTCTTTTCCTTTGTCTTACTGTTTTGGGGTTGGTAGATAGGAGACTAGGAATGTGTCGACGATTTAGTTAATAGCCGTGCTTGGGACTGATCACCCCATGTACAGGAAATAACCAAGTGGCCAAGGATGGGAATTGATGTTTTTACTATTAGAGATTATAGTTGATATGATTTCACCTTGAGTGACTGGTGTATCTTCTCCAGTTTATTGATTTTGTGAATTTTGAAAAAAATAATTTTCTTGACCTAATATGCAAGGATGTTTTGTACATGCATCATCTTAGGCACTTAGAGATTCACATGTCACGCATATAACATTCCATGTAGTTTCATTAGTAGGATGCCTGCTAATTTGGATTGTGTTCCTTGGGTGCAATGCCATGTTTTGATCTTCTTTAGCATGCCTCTTTAGATAGCATGTTTCGGTGATAGATTTAACATGATTGAGTGATTATATTCCATACTGCCTCAGTTATTAGCATGTTTTGTTGTTGTGCCATGCTTCTGTGTTATAGCATGTTGCTGTGTTATTGGTTATGCTAACATGTTAGCGATGTTTTGGATATGTGAAAGGGGTGATAAAGATAAAATGTTAAATGAAAGTTGATTGTGATGAATGGGAGCCAACTGCCAGTGATAAGGTGTATGGGTGCCTTATCGATTGGTATATGGCCACCCACGTGACTAAACCATATAACCATAGTATGTTTTGAAAATGGTTATGAATGTAAAACTGCTGAGTTTTGATTGTAATGAACCATTGTGGGGTTTCTAAATTGCCTATTTATATTTGAATAACCCTATATGTTAAGTGTTTAAAGAGAATGTTTGTGATAACATGCCTATTTTGCCATAGGGCATTATTTTGAAAATCAAGTGGCTTGTTGTGAAAAAGTATTTATGTGTTTGTTGAAATCCATTAAAATGTTTAAAGGTTGAAATGAATTAATTAAAATGGATAAAATGAAAAAGGGGATTTTGAATCACGTGTTTTCTATTTTGTGTAACCAAAAGAGGGTCGACGTTTATGTTTTGTAATGGGATAACCCGTGATAGGTAGTACCCTTATATTGTTCTAGGCCTTTAAAGTTAGTACGTCCCACTGCTCGGGAGGACTTCTTGGGACTCGTCTGTTATGGCACACCGATAGGTTTATGTTACGACCTTTTTGGATCATTTTTTGATGTAGTGACCATGGTTCGAGGAATGTCACACGCATGCGTTAATGTGTTCTAAAAACATGCACTGGTTAGAAACTGATCTTTTCTTGCGACGTCATGGAAAATCCTAAGGTGGGTATTGTTGCATCGTTTTCAATAAATGAGTGAGCAGGTGATGTCGAGTTTTTAGAATAGAGTTGTCCAGTAATAGTTTGACAGATCTTCTCAATGACCTAGATTTTTCTCTTAGTACTCTCTTATAAATATGACGATCATGTCCCATATATTTATTCGTCATGGAGACACTAATATAGTGTTGGTCTTATACCGTGCTACAGTTTAAATGTTGTTGGGCTTGATGAGGGGTTGTTATCTGGGTAGTACGCGGGATGCGTTGATTCTTTGGGCTTTTTTTTTTGTGTTTGGGAACAGTTGTTTTAAAATATCCTTGCAATGAATTGACTAAGAAATTTAACCATAGGTCTGGTAAGGACTTTGTTTTACATGCAAATGGTTTTGGATAGTTTTAAAGGAACATCGTCAGATAAAGAGAGAAATGGGGTTTTGGGTCTGCAACGTCTTTCAAGGGAAGCATATGAAACTTGTTCTGTTGATTGATCAAGATTCAACCATTTACATTGATGAGGTCCTTCTAATGACCTAAGATATAAGATCTGTTTTGATGTTTAAGCTATAAACTGAGCATTGGCTATGGTTTTAAAGGCTTATCCATTAGGCTTGTGAAGGGTTAAAGGTTAGTTTGGCGTTGGGAACACAACACATCAATTCTAACAAGATTAAATGACCTTGGTAGGTCGGTTGTTTTAGTATTGGTTCCCGATGGCATCTCGGGGGTGAGAAGTTTTTAAGGTGGGTATATTGTAAAATCCCATGTTTTTGAACAAATGTTTTCAAATTTCTTTATTCGGTTTATCAATGAGTTGGTTTTTTTAAACCGAGCTCTAGAATTTTATTCCAAGTGTTGGAACACCTAAAGAAGTCATTTTTGTACTTGCTTAATTACCCTATAATTTTATCGGGTGTCCCGATGAGTCTCGGGAGCACCAGATCTGGAAAACTCCACTTTAATGAATCTTCACGGGCAGCGCATGGTTACGGTCCAACCCGTTCAATTTATCCTATTTAATAAATTATTTAATTTAATTTAATAAGATTATATGAGAGATTTTTATTAATTAAAAGGAATTTTTAATAATAATAATAATGAAGGTATTATTATTAATATTATTTTGGTTGTTTAATTAAATGAAAGATAAAGAATTAATTAAATGACGGTTGATGAAATTAATATGAATTATTGGTTTATCGAAGAACCATTTTATTTAAATAAAGAGTTTCAGAATTATTAAAGGACCATTTATTATTAAATAGAGGAATGTGCAAATAATAATAATGTTATTGTTATTATTATGGTGTCAAAAATTATTTTGAGACTTTGATATTTTAATTGCATGTTAAAGGAGTGTATCATTTATGAGAGTTAAATGTGGATTTTGAGATTCTCAAAGAAACGTTTAATTAAATGAGGGGTTTCAGATTTAATGAATCTTTATTATTAAATAGAGGTGTTGGGTTTATCAAAGGTTTGGAAAATAATAATAATGAGATTATTATTATTTTAGTTTTATGAATGTAATAATAATTATTATTATGGCAGTTAAATTAGGGGTTATGAGTTGGAGTTTTTATCATATTAATGATATTGTAATAAATTGGGGGTTTGGGTTTTTAAATAAATTAAAGTTTGAATAATAATAATAATAATGTTATTATTATTTTTGTGGTTATTTAGTTAAATAAATGTTAAGAGAATTTAATGATCAATAGGGAGTTTTATAATTAATTACGAAACATTTATTACGAGAATAATAAATGAAGGTTAAAAACGAATTAAATAATTAATGTGGATTTAAATGGGAAGGTTGGATATAATCAAAATGAGCGTTTTATTGTTTCTTTTAATTGAATTTAATTATGGGGTTTATCAAAGTTCTATTTTTATTAAATGAGCTGTTTTGTTTTTAATAAAATAAATGGAAATGACAATAATAATATTATGACTATTATCATTAATATTATTATTATGTGTATTGTTATTACTTTTATTTTTATTTATTTAGTATATTAGATTTTTTTAAAGGGGGAGGCGCTATACAAGAGAGGCGCGACCCCCTGTTCTTCTTCTTCCTACCAGGTGAGGCGCGACACACCTGATCCGCTCCCTGTGTGTGACGAACCCCATCACTGCGTAGCTCCTCCTCCATGCTTCTTCCTTGGCCGAACCTCGACCACCCTGTGGTGCGACCCGACAACGCGTGACCCCCAGATGGCTTGCGACAACAGCGCACGACCCCCCCTCTGGGCAGTTCCTAGAGGCGCACCACCCCCTCTCCCGAACTCCACTTTGCGCATGATGATTCCCCTTGGACTCTTCACGAATCTTGTCCACCTCATCAAGGTGAGTCCGTCTGCGTATAACTCGTGATTCGCATCAGCCATTTTACTCCTATCTCTCACCTTGTTTTCTCAGCTAAAATAAAAATATTCGGGTTTAATCTGATCATTGCGTTCCTCTATTTTTTTAGAATATTCGAATGTTGACTTGGGACCCATTGGTCCATAATTCGGCATCCGCCGCCAAGGGTGAGGTGGATGGTCTCAAATTGTCTTACCGCCGTTGGTTTGGGTAAGTTTCTAAACCCGTTGTTTGGTTCTGCACCGGTTATATTAAGGCCTATTAATTTTTATATGAGTTCCTGGTATCTAGTGGTAGGTGCATAGGCCTTGCTGCGCTGGTTTTGGGGTTTCCATTATTGTTTTGGTGAATCGTTGTTTATGTTGTAGGGAACATGCATGTGTCTATATATATATATACATATGTACATATGTATATATATATATATATATATATATGTATAAAAGTTGTGTGCATGTGACCACGTGGTAATTGCGATTGATTGCTGCCGTTTAAGTCAAGCTGTTGCGTATTAAAATGATGCCACTCTGAGGTAGGGTCCCAAATCCTTAACACTTTATTTAAGAATTATATCTTCTTTAAATAATTTGTGAATGTGAGTTTCCTTGATTATTATATGTCGATGAATGAAACTTTTGATGTTATTATATAATGCCGCCCACATGAGATAAATGAGGACTTGAACATGTGTTGATTTTAAGCATGTTTTTATAATTTGGTTAAAGTGATATGATTAAAAAGTTAAATGATTTGGATGGGACAAATGGGTAATATGTTAATTAATTTTAGAATTAATTATCAAGTCATGAGTTGTAATAAAAATTGTGTATTTTACTAATTATTGAGAATATTGAATATTTGACGTGTTTAGAATATATATTGGAAATTGGTAATAATTAATGGATGGATTAATTATTACATGTTAAATGGTAATGGTTAACTAATTGATGATTGGTTAAATAGATAAGATTTAATTAATTAATTAATTGTTGAATTAATTAATTTTCATGCATTAAATTAAAATTGTGAATTGATTGTTTGTTACGACTGTTGGACAAGGGTATCTTTTGATGCATATTATTTTTTTTCAATGCCTTAAGTTGTCTTGGATAGAGTTGTTAAAAAAATATGATATGCTATGTGAGATGGTTGCTAAATATCTTGGCTTTGTTCATCATGTTTTGAGATGATTATAACATGCAAGTAAATTGTTAAAGTCCTGGATGAATCACTAATTTAGTAGACGGGTTCATACTTGTTAAATAATTTAGATAATTAAATGTTGAGTTAATTATTTAGTTGGATTGATAAGAATAATTATTTTTTAATTAATTATTTACTATTGAGAGGTTGAATGGTTAATTAATTTTTGACTTATTTGATGGGTGATTTATGTTGTTAATTAGTTGTTGGATTAATTAACGGATTGTATTAATTAATTTGTGAATTAATTAATGGATGGTTGTGGGGTGTTAGACATGGAGTTCTACACTAATGATAAATATATATGTTTTTTGATAAACGAGTTTTGAGATAGGGACTGATGCTCCAAATACTCACGGGGTGCTTGACATGGCGTTCTACACCCAGCTTGCAAGAAAATATTCTTTTATGGGCCAGGGACTGATGCTTCAAATACCCATGGGTTGTGAGACAAGGACTGATGCTCCAAATACTCACGAGGGTGCTAGACATGATGTTCTACACCCATTAGTTGACATTGGACTATGAGTCCAATTGGTCGTACATAAAATTAATTAATGGTTAATGAAAACTATTGTGACATAATGATTTGTGAATTGATTATGAGAAAGGGTTCAGACTTAATAATTAATTGGGTGAATCACTGTTAGTGGACAGACCTAGGAGCGAATCACTATTTTAGTGGACGAGCTCAGACATAGTATATGAAAGATTAAATTGAATATATTGTGATGAATTATCCAAGCCAAATCACAAGCTTGGATTCGGTCTTTACTTTGATTACTTAGATAGTCTTCAGAGACATCTATGGCGAGTGACTTATATGGGGGATGTCAGGCGTAGGCCGAATCTCAAGACTTTCATAATTTAATAAGATTTGAATAATTGATAAATGAAAAATGATTATGTAATGATTGTTGAGTATGCATGACAAATGAATAATGAAGGTTCAGACACCAGCTGAGGGCTGAAGTAGGTACTTGGGTATATAGTTACATTGTAATACTCACTTTATTTATGCATGCCTTCATGTGTTTTAAATTATTTATTAAATGTCTATATTTGGGGTAGATATATAAGGACCCGACCTTTAAACATGAAATAATCATGAATTAAATGAATAATTCACATTGAGGATCTTTTCAGGTTTAGAGTTTTAGAGATTTAGGACATAACTATTACATATCAACTTGAATATTACAAAGTAGACACTTCTACTATAACTGATTTTTTTTCAAATACTTAAATAAAACAAGAGTTCTTTTCTCAATATAAATCTTCTTGAATACCTCCTTTCTCGTACCATTCCTTATAACATGTGAAAAACATTTCAAAAACTTGGGATGAGCATAAAAATCTCAGTAAGGGTTATAAAACAAGGAAAGAAAACATTAGATCGTCAATATATATATAACATAAGCTTTTTAACATACCTCATTAAATCATAAGATTTGTGAAATACACATAGAAATCATAAGACATAAAGGTAACTTGATTCATTCATAACATTCTTATGTAGGGAGTAACCCTCATGGTTATGTTTGAAATACCCATCATATTATATTCCCTAAATCTCTTCGGAGAAACCTTAGCGTTTAACTCCTTTGCGTTACCCAATGCATTGGAGAGCTATCTCGGGCTCACCTGCCCTTAGTTTATCATGGAACCACCAAACTTCATAAACAATGCCCAAGAACCATAACATAATCGTATCACATAAAACATGCATAAAGGAAACATAACATTTCCACATTTCAATCACAAGATATCAATACAACACATTGATATAATAAAAACATCATCAAAGCCATTTTCAATAAAAAAATAAAATAAAATTAAAACATGGTTTTTATTTTTCATTTAAAAAAAGTCATGTCTTGTAGAGGAAGCCAGAACTCAAATAATGGTCACGGCGGCAGATAAGTCATTGTCGCCGCATACGTAAGACAAAAACATTCATTTTGTCGTTTAGTAAAATGCTTCGTGTAAAAAGATTCATTTTTAATTAAATTAAAAGTCAAAATGGTTTATTATACAATTAATAAAAGGAAGGTCGTATATAAATTGAAGTATGCCTCAACGAATGAAGATTGAGATGAAGTCTCGTACAAAGACGGTATCCTTAGATTAAGGATAAATCAATTACATAATTATGTGTGAAAAATATAAATACACCCAATATAAGTGGATATTAAGTGTAAAATAATCATAGTTCATCCACACATATTCATAGTATGAAATAATCAAGAAGTAGAGTTTTAACCCAAAGAATTGAAATTGGGTTAAGAAGTTCCCTTACAGAAATTCGACAGCCTAACAACGTCACTTTAAAATTCAGAAAATGAGTTGATGAGAGATAAAAAGGGTATCTAATCACTTGGGCATAAAATATACCGAAATAAGGATATAAAAGAACATATCCCAATATTAAGAATATGTAAATTAAAAGACCTAACAAAAATAAGTCTTTCAAAAAGAGGAGGGTGAAAGGTTCCCTTACCGATTTGGGTAACTTTCGAAACGTACACCCCATGAAATAAGGAATATACAATGTTGATGTAAATACCCATGACCGAAAGTATATTACACAAATATTAGAATAATGGGCAGTACATACAACACTCAAAGGAGATAGTGACAAATATATCATGAATCTCACGGGAATAAAAGTGAGATAAAAACCCCTTACCTCGTTGTAATAAATCGATTTGTATGACAAAAAGATAATAAACACCAAATGAATATCATAATACCATGAATATAAATATAATAATGATAATATATATCAAATGGCCACACAAAATACACCACATGCAATAAATAAGTGGCGAACAATAAAAATCTCACGGAATTAAAAGTGAGATAAGAAATCCCCTTACCTCAAGTCCGACTTGTCTTGTTTGTTTCTTTATATTACCGAATAATAAACTTTGGTCAATTTATAATTTCTTAAGGAATTACTTTAAAGTTTATTATTCAATTCATATCATATATTATCATGTTATAATAATTATTTAATTATGTGAGTTCATATCATACGTTTTGTCGATGTTCGGTACATGAGTCAACAATGAACTTGTTTGAAGAGAATTGTCCATGTAGTTATAAGTACATCATCTACTGAATGGTTTTCATGATTTAAATATCATATATATCCATTATATATGTATTCAATAATATTCCATAATGTTTGGAGATAAGAAATGAAATGTACCGTTCATGGAGACGGTAGGCCGTACATACGCATGAACGCTACTTTCATTTTTTTGTCATATTAATGGACTTTAAAACTAAATTAGACATAGATATATTATAATTAGAGTATAATATATATGTTATATAGGTAACATAAGTTCATTTATTACATTATTTATAAATTCCATGTTTGGCATGAACGAGTCATATCACTTGAGGGGGCGGTAGTCCGCACTTCCTCAGATGAAATTATCGCATTTTCACAACATGAAAAGCATAAATGTATGTTTTAAATATAAAATACAGAAGCATAGAGAGGACATAAATATAATATATATCATATATAAATATAGTTCCATCATAATGGACACCATTAAAGGTGTTAAAAGAATATTGAACAATCATCGTTTCGTGAGGTAGTAATTCTCCACCCACAGAAACAGTATGTTCTTTAACCATTAGACGGAGGTGTGTGTAAGTGTAGGTATAATTCTTATCATAACAACATCATAGTATATTTAGGATACTGTTTTTATTATGTGATCAAATAATAAAAATATAGTGGTGAGTTTATAAGGAAAATAAAAGAAAGAAACTCGAGAGAAGACATTACCTCTAAATCGGGTAACTCTTTTTGATTTGAGCCAAAGAATTCCTTGGAAAGACTTATGCCCAAAGTGAGGCTTCTAGGAGTAAGAGAGGGATGTGGAGAGATAATATGAGTAGAGTTTGGATAAGTCAAGGGCTTTATAGGTGTGGATAAGGGGGTAGAGGTGGGGGCCTTTTATAAGTGGGAGGAGGGTCACTTTTGGAAAGTCTTGAAATGTTACTTTATTATAAAATGATTTTAGGATTTTAAAGGTCCCACAATGATATATTTCTAGGATAAGGTGACAAGGGTTAAAAATAAACCCATACAATAGGTTTTAGACAAGTTTAAGTATTATATTTTATCTTATCATTTCATTTTATTTAAATCGTTCATTAATGAGGTAATCACTGCACCATATATATAACCGGGGGCATGTAGAATACCAGTGTTGTCCAAAGTATGTGATTGCTTCCTTGTGTCTATTGAGTACAATGGAAACAAGTTATTATAAGATATGCATGTGTTTCTTTATTTATATTTATATACACCTTCTTAATTATGGATGTAAGTTAGGCACACATTGGTGGTGGCCTACTAAGATTTAGTCTCACACCTTACACGGTCCCTTAAGGATGTGTGTAGACTTTATGCTTTTCCGATCATGTAAGGGACCAGGCTCAGGAGCTGGACCTTAGTGATCATACCATATTTCTTAGCATGGGATGGATGGCAAGGACATTGGGTTCCTACATCAACTATATTTTACCTTTTTTGTCTTTCTTTTTATATCAACATGCATATATATATGTATTGAGGTTGGCCACAGGTAACCCTACTGTTTATTTATTATCTTGTACGACCTTAATTCTATGCACATTTCTGAAAATGGTATCATGTGGTGTTTTATATGGTATGTTTAGCTCAATTATTTATTATTATTTCCATCTATTATTGCTTATTCTATGGTGGGTTACTAGTTCCATCGATTTATGGTATTTTTTTCTACTATTATATTTATATAGATCATTATTATTATTATCACCAGAGGGAATATTTTCCCCACTATCACCTCTTCACACCCTCACTTCTAGTCATCAGCCTTTGGCATACGGGGAGGCATGCCTAAGGCCTAGTGTTCAATTGGACCTAAACACCATTCAAGTGAAAAAATGGGTCGGGCGCTATATTAGAGATCTCATGTCTCTCTTGTCTCACCTTCTCTTAATGAATGTGATACAGGATGATATACACATCCATATCCTCTTATTGATTTAAAATTTCAATGTACATGGAGGATAACATGAAACATTGGACATCCATGACATTTTTTTATGTTTTAGATAGAGAGATACTTCTTTATCACTATCCCCTTATGGAAGCGACTCAAAAAGAGGGGTTTCCAACATGTTTAATTTCCATTCATGGAGTAGTAAAATGCACAAGCATCTATACAATTCCAAGAAATTTGATCTTATGAGAAGGTTATCCCTATCTAGTATAGACTGCAGTAACATATTAAAAGTCGTGTGGCTTTCCATTTATATAATTAAGTAAGAGAAAAGTATTAATACTTTATTTGGATTACATAATTAGATAATAAAATTTAATTTATCAGTTTATTCATCTATCACTATTTTGTCAAAACCCAATATCCCTCTCTACTAATTTTGGAATATCTTATTGCATGTATATTCTTGTGGTAAGGATCCAAATTCACCTTATCATAACCAATACATTTGTCTGGCAAGATATTCGAAGGGTTTTAGGTAGGCATAACTTGCTAGCTACATTGACTCACAATTACTTATTCTATTGAGTGGAATCACCAATCCTAAAATCCTGGATAAGGATTTCCTTAACTCTCACATTTTAGTTAAACCAAGTCCTACTTTGGAAGTTAACCCTTGATGTAAACTAAGTCACATCGACCCAAAAATCATGTTAAAATTATATGATAATTGAAAAGCACCCTGAATTTGTTCGGTTAAGCACTTTTGAACTACGATTAAATTTTAAATTAAATTGTGGAAGGCTATACCATCTTAATATTGATTTGAGAGATTTTATATTTTATGTATAAAATACTATTTTATCTTTATTACATGATTATTAATATTAAGTGGATTTACTTAAGCGATTAACCATGTCATGATAAAATTACGCATAATCCAATTATTTAGTTATGTCTTGCATGCTTTGTTAATTAATTTATTTACTGTGAACAATATACATTCAAATAACTAACCAACCATGCAAATGATAGGAATAAATAATTGAAGTGGTATGATCATCATCTTTTTCTAATAGTTGGTTCATCTAGTAGATGATGCACCAATTCTAACCTTAGGGGAATTACTCCTCGAACCTACACTGGTTCGAGCTGCAGTATTCCTCTTATGATCTTATGAACCTCCTAGATTGGGTTTTTCTTAGATTTTAACTTGAATTATCTCCACTCATCTAGGATTTTCATCCATTATATAATATTTACTCATGTACGGGTGAATGGAACTAAATGATTCATTTAAATGGGGTTTCATAAAAGAAACCATGGGTACAAAGACCCTTACATAATGAGAGTAGGAGATGACATGCCATAAATTTAATTTAATAATAATAATAAATTAAAAAGGAAACCAATCACATACACAGGTTTGGTCTAACCTCATGATCACCCACACACATGCAACGAATATACATTTTCAATATATCTAGAAATTAATTTATTTCATTATTTAATTAAGATAAACACCTTGAATTAATCAAATTAATTAATTAATTAAATTTATTTTAATTCTATCTGAAACATCCTTAAATTTTCATCATCCATAATTTCAAACAAATTAAACAAATTAATTTTATTTAAAATTAACAAAGTACACAAGTGTACTTAGAGGCAATGAAATGTACCCATTCAAATTATTCAATAAGGTCCTTATACTGTATATTCACATGGAATCAAACATACATTTTGTGGCCTCTAATTTCATGGTGTGGATTTTTAAATAAATGAAGCATGATCATATGTAAATTATATGGAATGCGATTCTATTAACAAACACAAAGTATACTACAAGTAAAGACCAAACACAACTTGTAGTTAAAAATTTAACATAGAAATTAATTTAATATATAATTAATAATCTTATCCTATGGAGTGTACTATCAAAAAAATGACTCACAAAGAACATGTAAATAGGTTTAATTATATCATTAATTTTTCTCTATGTATCAAATTATTCACATGAGGTGCAATAGGTTAAATGGTGTGTACTTGGGCTACACGATATGTAATCTCTTCCACCCATGTCTATGAAACACACCTAAGGAATGGGAATGTTTTTTAGTTGTAGACATGTATGAGGTACATGGCATGTAATCTATCTACATGACATGTGACCTTGATGTTTCATGGTTTTTCAGTCCCCATTTCATGTAGTAAATACATGACACATCTTGAAATCCCCATGTTTTCCATAAAAAAACTCATGGACTACTCAGCATGTAAGTGAGTTACACGATATGTAGTCTATCAAACCACATGCTAGCCTGGTCCGGTCAACATGTGGTGTACATTAAATTCACTTTTCATGTAGTTAATACATGATGACCCATTTTTAATGTGAGTCATCATGGTTTATTGAACACAGGTATACAACATGTACCTTCAGGCAACATGCTGTGTACTCTTGTGTTTTCTAGCCAGAACCCTCGATATCTCCTTATAGAGTCTTTATATGTTCTTTGTGTAAATTTAACCATTTATTGGTCATATGAGTGAGAACGAAGAAGGGAAGTGAATAATTTGAAATTAATATTTAAAGAACTAATAATCCATAAATAAAAATTAGCAACAAATGCATATCATCAATCAATTATTAATAAATAATTATAAATTAATTATGTAGCCTACTATGATACCAATTAAAGGTTTTGGATGCAACATAAGAATTTATTGGGCATAAAAAACTCAGTTTTTTTCATAATCAATGAGTAATATGATATGTACAAGATGAAGAATGTCACGATGAACATAATTAAATTCAAGATTAATTGACTTGAGAACACTGAAACAAGGAAGGCAGGATCATCAAATATAATTTATAGATAGTTTAAGAATTACATTGTCTTGTAATTATTTCTTTATTGATGATATGATTGACCAATATCATCATATCATCACTACATAATAGGAACCAAGGGAAGAATCCCTTCCTCGGTGATCCACATGTGCTCCAAAACCTCAAAACATCATTGTAGAATCATCGGGTTCTAGCGTGACCGATTCTGAACACTTATGTTATTCGTCATTGATTATAGGAAGAATCTCTTCATGGATGAAGGATTTGTAAGTATCTCTAGAATTCTTGGGATGTTGGAGGAGTATTGATACTCTTGTTCTTGAGTATGTTCTTGAGAGGTTTCTCTATAAGGCTTGAGAAAATTCTCACTAGGTTTGATGTGCACAATAAGTGGCTAACCCTAGAAAGTCATATAACAAGATATTTATAAAGCTAAGTTAGGGTTGGTAATTAAACATATGCCCTTATCCAATCCATTGTTCTATAGTGAACCTCATGTCTAATAATAATATAAATAATAATATTATTTAATTGATATGCGGAACACCTGTAGATAAAGAAATATCATTTGTTAAATAAATAAATTAACATTTGATGAAAAGATATTTGATATATATCATTTCCAGCCAGACCATTAAACTCAACCTGTCTATCCTCCTAATTATTTACCGAACCTTTAATAATGACTATTTATTTAATAAATAAATATTACAAAATTATTCAATTATAAATATAATAAATATTATATTCACTAAATCTTGTAAGGAAATATTTATTATTCTTTAATCCACATATTTATTCTTTTGAATAAGTCATGATTAAATTTTGGTAGTCAACCAATATTGAATAATTATTAATCTATAAATAGGGAATAATATTTATTATAACTTGTTAAATTCAAATATAATTTAACTGATATTCTAGGCGCACTTAGTGCATGATCTTCTAGGGTCCTTTCTTAGTGGAATTAGGCAGGACGCCTAAAGTCCAAAGTTAACATCTTGCAATATTCAAAGACACCCATAAAGAAAGAAGTAAATATTGAAATGACATACAACCTCATAAAAACACTCACTCTATAATATAATCTATTTATCATTATATCTTGAATCAAGAAGGTTACATGATGATGTCATCAACCTATGTGCTCGATGACTCTTTATTCGACTTTACATAAATGAATCTTACCACAAAACACCATGAACATGGGTTTATTTAGGCTGTTACCTTCCAATCAAAGGACCTCATATATCAACTTTCATTAAATAATAGAAGGGTAAAATCCTTTCCCACATTATTCATTAATTCAATATTACTCACGACACACTCAATGTATCATACTTCATTATGAACATATGTCATCACAATTTTCATCAACACATAAAAATATGTGATTAATGATATCCATTAATAATAATATTAAAGTATAATGATCAATACACATGTCCAAAGATTTCACCATACAATGACACACATAAATGTGGATTTCCTACTCGTGGGTCATGTACTCATAATCTTCTTCACTAGAAATCACCAAGGGAACACACTATGAGAAAGTTCCTCAAAGTATTATGAGTCTCCGCCCCTAATAGTTTGCATCATTTGTATTCTGTAAAATGATATCATTCGACTATAAAACACATGTTTTTAATAAAATTTTCATGACAGTTTTAGGTTTTCATTATAGCGGGGAACTGTAACGACCTTTTAGTGTGATAATAACCCTTATGTCATTATCACATACCATATCATATAGAAGAAAAATCATGATGTGATAAGTATTTTTATTAATATTAAAAACAATGAATATATGTAATCATAAAGTATATAGACGCGGATTCTAGGGCACCAAGTCTAACAACTATAGGTCACCAAACCAGAGAAAGGCTTGTTAGAGAGAATTTATGTAGGGATTCAAGAGGAAATTAAAGTAAAGGCTTACTTTAAGATGGGTAGTGGATGATTCCTTTTATAGGTGAATTTGAGTGACATTTTCACAAATACTAATTTCTTAATGAATAAGGAATGTAATTTCTCATGGAAAGTTGATCCAATGTAAAACATATAGTGATAAGATAAGGGGAAATCAATTATTCCCTCATCCGCACATTTAGAGATAATGTTTTGTTATATTTTAGGGTTTTATCACTTTAATTTAACCCTTTTACCTCATTTTACTTTTACTTTTATATTTTAATTTTAAACCTCGTAACTTATTTTTATGCCTAAAAATAAATTTGACATTATTATCTAATTTGAACATACTGATTCCAAATATGAAATTCGGTTTATTGGATTCAATTTATAAATGTGATTAAAATTAATATTGAAATAAGTATACATAACATGCAAACATGATTTTTATAAAAATATATTTCAATAATTTTTTATATTGATTCATTTCCATTTAATAAATATAAGATGAATATTAATTTATTTGATTGTATATATTATCAAAAATTTCTTTAAAATCATTCTTTATTAGTGATTAATATAATTTGTTAAGATAAAAATACATAACATAAATAAAAAAAATCTTTGAAAAATATAGACTTTTAATATTAAATTACCTTGTTCCTAATTTTTTAAAATTGATTATTTATTTAATAAACATGAATGGAATTTTATTAATACATTTGTATCAAAAAAACCTTTCTTATTTAATTAATTTTTTTCTTTAAAAGAAAATTTTATAAAAATTCCAAATGTATAAAAATACACATAATAATGAATATATATATATATATATCATTTATTAAATTATTAATTGCATATTTATATCATCCTAGCCTCTACTTACAAAATTCCCCAAGAACTCCATATAAGACCTTAGGGTAAGATAACCAATGGTGGAAATCGCGGGTGGTGATTTAACTAACATGGATGTCATAGTGATTTTAACAATATTGAAATTCTCCTTTAGATGACTTCATTCAAGTTATACTTGTTTAAGTTCAACTTAGGATTGGTACAAGGAAAACCTCAGTGATTCCACCTCATTTCTAAGGTAAAAAAATGAGCCATATAAAGATGAATTCTACTACTTTATGCTATTGTTTCTCCTTTCTAAATTAATTTCATAATGAATTTACTTCTATTTATACCCACTAATTCAATTATTATGTTATAAAAATTACATTTTAATTGAATAATAAATTCAATAAACTTATAATTTATCTCATTAAATCTTCATATGTCTAATAATGGTGTTAATAGCTATATAATCTCAATGAATTTATAATCCCAAAAACCACATGTATAATTTTAATATTTCATTCCTATATATAACCTTATATACTAAAATAGATATTACCTTAATATTTATATGTATATGATATATATTAGTTATACCGTATTGCATGAAAATCTTGATCTACATGCATAATGGGTATATTATTCCATGCATTCCATGCTAAAAACTTGAGAAATCCTTCACTGAAGGCACATTTAATAAATCATTTAATAAGATTAAAAGTATGGTATGACTATGCATTAATGTAATGAATACACTATCCATGTAATTTACTCATGCTTTATTAATGCATGAGTAAATCTAGTAATAGTTGAAAAGTGTCTTCGATAAGCTATATAATACTTCAATACAATGATAGTCAAGTGTGTGGATGCCCTGCATGATTCCTTGTCTGAACCCTCCATCATCCGAATCTCTATTTCTCCTATCTCCTTGTATCATGAGATTCTAGCACATCATGGAGGTTGAAGAGTCTCACATATATAATGTACAATTTAGTTTATCCCATGGATACCTCTAAAAGTGGGATGTATTTTGGCTACCACTTCAGTGATGTCTATCAAACCCATGTGATGACATTCAAGATGATACAATAGATTCTTCAGTGAATGACATGTGTTTTATAGTATTTCTTTATTTGATCTGTTTTATCATGGTTTTATATATCTTTCATTTTTTATCCTGGGTAAGGGATTTAAATCACTTATGCTACCTCAAATAACCAGAATTGGAAGAATGAGAGGGTATGGCTTTGCTATCAGTACCGGGCCTATGCAACTTTTCATAGGACAACTAGTTGACCAACCCTGTAAAGGTGGAGTGCTGATCATCATGACATATGCTGGGGAGGAGTAGTTCCAAGTTGTCTTGTCTAGGTGATTCTCTCTAAGACCTACGAGTCATATAATTGTCTGAGCCTTTGGGCCTTGTAAGGGTTCCACCTCATCCCTTGAAAAGTGGATTATCAAAAATAATAAAAAATGAAGGCCTTCAGGCCATTCGGTCAATAAATGAAGAAATCATAAAGAATGGAGCAATATTTTTGAATTATGGGAATTCAATTTGAAAAATGGTTTACCTTTATGTAGCAGGGCTATGTAAAGGTAACTAAAGCATTAATTTTACGTAGTTGGGTTGCATAAAGGTAACCAATACATTACCTTTATGTGGGTGGCCTAAATAAAGGTAATCAATGCATTACCTTTATGGAGCTGGACTATGTAAAGGTAAGTGAAGCATTTTCCTTTATAAAACTGGGATGCGTAAAGGTAAGCAATTTGTTACCTTTATAGAGTCAGTCTGTATAAAGGTAACCAACACATTACCTACATGCAGCTGGCTTGTGTAAATGTAAATGTGTTTTTATCTTTATACAGGTTCCCTGTATAAACCTAATGGTTTTTATTATTATGCAGGTCACCCCTGTCATGTAAGAGTAAACTGAAAACTTATTTTTTTAATATTTTATTAAGTTTTCTTATAATTTATTTTTTTTATAAATTATAATAAAATGTATTTTAAGGAATATTTATTAATTAATAAAAATTTAATTAATTAATTATAAAGTGTTTTTTAGAAATCACAAGAGTAATTTATAAAGTGTTTATAAATTACATAAATAAGGTCAAAATATAAAGTTTTTAATATTTTATTTATGAATTGTTCATAATTACTTAATTTAAATTGTTCAGATTAAATGAACTTATTTAAGATATTATTTAAACCATATCAAAATGAATTTTGATGTTTGATATGCTCAAGGTTTGAATAATTATTAAATATGTGATATTTAGATCATGTAAAATGTTTACATAATAGAAATTGGATTATAAAATTGTTTATAATTCATGATAATATCATATATTTAAAATTACCTATAATGAATAATATAAAAGAGTTCATATTTAAATTGAATATAATGTAATTATATTTAAAATCATGGAATGTCCATAATATAAAGCTAAAATTATAAAATGTTTATAATTATATTTTATTGATGAATTGTTCATAAATGGTTGTCTGGTTTTTAAATATTTGATATGTTTACTTATTTAAAGGTTATTCCCTATTTTATTCATAGTTATAAAATGTTAAAATTATGAATATTTGTATTCCAAAACTTATATGATAAATTTATTTTATAATAGAGCCTTGCATTGCATGTTAGGCATGAAAATGAATTTATTTTTTTATCTATCTTGACTTCAGTTTATAATTGAAGTTAAGAACTTGAATTTAGTTATTGAATATAGTTTATGAATATTATCTTTTAGATTTATGATGAATTTAATTCTTTATTGAGTAAAGTCTCCTTGGGTAAAGGTACTTGGGGTTGGACTACCTATCAGCATGGAGGCTTATGATTTTTCTAGAAAGGTGAATGAAGTTGGCTATTTTTCACTCCATGCTTAATATTTTGGATATTATTAATTTCATATAACTCAATGAATTTACATGAAATGTTTATATACCTTAAGAATATGATGTATTTGGATATTTCTGAATGTACTTAACTTCTAATTTTGGGTGAGTAATGAAAATTGTGTGTTGTGTAAAGAGTTATACATCAATATGGTTTGAACACATTAGTTTGGTGGAGGGAATAAGATTCAAAACTAAATCACTAAAAACATACATACATAAAGGTAATAACATGGGATAAGATAAAAATATTGAATCCCCTTCATACACTACATGTTTAATTCCATCTAAAAAGAAACTTTTCAAGACATCGATCATCCAACTAGGTAGGTTATGCCAAAGCAGGGTGCCTATGTATTATCTTGTATAAGTAAAGCAAGTAATGGGTGGAACTGAATAATCCTTGGGCAGGTTATACCAAACCAGGGTTCCCTAGGATTATATATTTTTTATCATGTTATTGGTGTTTTCTTTAGGTAACACTTAGTTGGGAAACCCTTAGGAAGGATACCATAGGAATGAGGTTGAGTTTATCTATATGATGAATTGGATAAGGAGTTTTCCACCCAAACATACAAGAGTCATATATATTATGATTGGGATGATTACCTAACTAAATACATAAGTGGTGAAAGGAATTATAAATACTCACTGCTTAGTGAAATATGGATCTTGGCCCGCTAAAGGATATAATGTATTTTAAAATAGATCACCATTTTATTGATATATAATTTAATAAAAGTAATTATTAAGTGGTAATAAAACATGATATTCATTTGATAAAATATTATATTATAGATGAATACCATCATCATCATCAAACTAAATTTAATCCTTGGAAATAGAATATTAATGTAAGTTACTCCTAAGACTAGTAACTTAAGAAAATTTCTTAAGCAAGATTAGTGATTTAAAAAGTCTATTAAAGAAAATTTTATATTCTAGAACATTTCCTTCTTGTGTAACCAAGTGTTTAAGTTATTCAAAAAATTAATCTAGATTCCAATGTAAGTAAAATGATATAATTTAGGTTTAAATGGCATTAAATGAAAAATTATTTAAGGGATTTTAGTCTCATATACTCAATATGATAGGGTATACCAAATGATATTCAATATGGTTGAATATGTTAATGAATTAGTGATACTAAAGGTTTCCTTAAATATTTATTGGTTATATAATTTAATTTTATCATTATTATAGATATACAATATCAATTTTATGTTTTATAGAAAGGTTGTAAATATAAATAATGTTTAAAATATGAGAACGAATTGAATATTAGAGCTTGAAGGTTTCTTTTAAGAAATGGAAAAAGGTGTTACTGCATTAAAGACTTGGATACTTTAATCTTGGATAATCTTGTCATAAGATGTGTATTTTTATCCCATTTATCTCTTGAAAAAGTTGTTATTTAATAAAATGAGATGAGAGTTTTTATCACACATAGTTTATGACTTGTTTAATTCTATAACATGATTTAATGGGAACTAAAAATGGATTTTTCTAGTTAAGTAATTCATCCCATTTTCATTTATGTAAATTTTTTGACAATATGATTGAATTTAAGAAATGTTTACTTGATATTATTAAAGTGTTGAGGATAAATGAACTATCCACATTATGTCTAAGTTTTAGTACTATAATAATAGTTCTAGTGGGTAAAATTTCAAAATAAAAGAAGAAATGTTAGTTTAAGGGTTCAATAATGTTTTTTCAAGAATCCAATAAATGGAATTAAAATCCAAGGTTTTCAGGAATAAGGAAAAATAATTCTATATTATAGGATTATTCATAATACCTAAAGGAGTTTATGAAACTCCATAGAATATACATATAGGATATGAATGTTATAGAAATTAATTATTTAATTTTTAAAGGCATATGATATAGAATATATATTTTACAAGTGTTGTAAATATATAAGAGAATCAAGGTAATAATTGATAGAGCTTGTAGTTTATATTCAAGTAATAAAACAAAGGGTTGCTACATCAATATATTGAATGTAAAAGAATATACAAATATCAAATGAATCTTAAAAAAAATGCGAATCTTTATCTGATTTATCTTATACGATAAAAGAAGTTGTTAACTAACAAAGATTTATTTTGAACAACATGTGATGATAAGTTGTAAACACATGGTTTATGATTCATCAAGTTCTATAACATTTTTTTGAGAAGAATATAAGGATAAAAATGTTTTATTGAGGATAAAATGTTTATCTAACTATTTGTTAAAATACAATGGATTTTTATTCATACCCATCAAAAATGTATTTTCACTACAATAAAATGGGATATTCATGATGTTTTTTATGTTTAGAAGCAGTTTAAATTGTAGTTAAAAGGTTTTGTGGTTGTTTCATGAAATCATCTCTAAATATGATGTTAGGAAACATTTCATGACTTTTTTTTTGAATTCCACGGTGGTTTTATTAAAATATCATGAAATGTTCTTTTCAAAAACGTTTTGACATTTTTAGCAGTGGGTTTGTGTTTAAATTTGATCATATCAGATAACGATGTTTGAAACCAATATTAAATAACATAATTTATTTAGTGATTTTTTGAACCACCGTTATAAGGATATCAAATTTAGTGGTAGTTTTAACTTCCTTTAAACCATTAAAAATATTTGGTGGTGGTTTAAAACACAGCTTGTTATTACAATGTGACAAAAAATATAAAATTCATAATGAAGTCCCAATACAAACAAAAAATATAAAAAGAAACCAACTATGACGCTACAACCATATCCCTATAATAACTCATCCAATACCACCACAACCAATACACATGTAAAATCCCGTGTTTTTGAACCGGGTTAAAATACGAATGTTTTCGAATTTCTTTTTTCGGTTTATCAATGGGTTGGTTTTTTTTAAACCGAGCTATGGAATTTTATTCCAAGTGTTGAAACACCTAAAGATTTCATTTTTGGACTTGCGTAATTACCTTATAATTTTAGAGGGTGTCCCGATGAGTCTCGGGAGTACCGGATCTGGAAAATTCCACTTTAATGAATCTTCACTGGCAGTGCACGGTTGCGGTCCAACCCATGCATTTTATCCTATTTAATAAATTATTTAATTTAATTTAATAAGATTATATTATAGATTTTTATTAATTAAAAGAAATTTTTAATAATAATAATAATTAAGGTATTATTATTAATATTATTTTGGTTGTTTAATTAAATGAATGATAAAGAATTAATTAAATGACGGTTGATGAAATTAATGTGGATTATGGGTTTATAAAAGAACCATTTTATTTAAATAAAGAGTTTCAGAATTATTAAAGGACCATTTATTATTAAATGGAGTAATGTTCAAATAATAATTATGTTATTGTTATTATTATGGTGTCATAAATTATTTTGAGACTTTGATATTTTAATTTCATGTTAAAGGAGTGTATCATTTATGAGAATTAAATGTTGCTTTTGAGATTCTCAAAGAAACGTTTAATTAAATGAGGGGTTTCATATTTAATGAAGCTTTATTATTAAATAGAGGTGTTGGGTTTATCAAAGGTTTGGAAAATAATAATAATGAGATTATTATTATTTTAGTTTTATGAATGTAATAATAATAATTATTATGGAAGTTAAATTAAGGGTTATGGGTTGGAGTTTTTATCATATTAATGATATTGTAATAAATTAGGGGTTTGGGTTTTTAAATAAATGAAAGTTTGAATAATAATAATAATAATGTTATTATTATTTTTGTGGTTATTTAGTTAAATAAATGTTAAAGGAATTTAATGATCAATAGGAGTTTTAAAATTAATTACAAAACATTTATTATGAGAATAATAAATAAAGGTTAAAAATGAATTAAATAATTAATGTGGATTTAAATGGGGAGGTTGGATATAATCAAAATTAGTGTTTTATTGTTTATTTTAATAGAATTTAATTATGGGGTTTATCAAAGTTATATTTTTATTAAATGGGGTGTTTTGGTTTTAATAAAATAAATGGCAATGACAATAATAATATTATGACTATTATCATTAATATTATTATTATGTGTATTTTTATTACTTTTATTTTTATTTATTTAGTATATTAGATTTTTTTAAAGGGGGAGGTGCTATACAAGAGAGGCGCGACCCCATGTTCTTCTTCTTCCTCCTAGGTGAGGCGCGACACACCTGGTCCGCCCCCTGTGCGTGACGAACCCCATCACTGCACAACTCCTCCTCCGTGCTTCTTCCTTGGACGAACCTCGACCACCCTGTGGTGCGACCCGACAGCGCGCAACCCCCGGATGGCTTGCGACAACAGTGCGGGACCCCACCTCTGGCCAGTTCCTAGAGGCGCACCACCCCCTCTCCCGAACTCCACTTTGCGCGCGACGATTCCCCTCGGACTCTTCATGAATCTTTTCTGCCTCATCAAGGTGAGTCCGTCCGCATATAACTCATGATTCGTATTGGCCATTTGACTCCTCTCTCTCGCCTTGTTTTCTCGGCTAAAACACAAAGTTTAGGGTTTAATATGATCGTTGCGTTCCTCTATTTTTTTAGAATATGCGAATGTTGACTCGGGACCCATTGGTGCATAATCCGACATCCGCCGCCAAGGGCGAGGCAGATGGTATCGATTTTTCTTACCTCCGTTGGTTCGGGTAAGTTTCTAAACCCATTTTTTGGTTCTACACCAGTTATATTAAGGCCTATTAAATTTTATATGAGTTCCCGGTATCTAGTGGTAGGTGCGTAGTCCATGCTGTGCTGGTTTTGGGGTTTCCATTGTTGTTTTGGTGAATCGTTGTTTATGTTGCAGGGCACGTGCATGTGTCTATATATATATATACATATGTACATATGTATATATATATGTATAGAAGTTGTGTGCATATGACCGCGTGTTAATTGTAATTGATTCCTGCCGTTTAATTCAAGCTTCTACGTATTAAAATGATGCCACCCCGAGGTAGGGTCCCAAATCCTCAACACTTTATTTAAGAATTATAGCTTCTTTAAATAAATTGTGAATGTGAGTTTCCTTAATTTTGATATGTCGATGAATGAAACTTTTGATGTTATTATATAATGCCGCCCACATGAGATAAATGAGGACTTGAACATGTGTTGATTTTAAGCATGTTTTTATAATTTGGTTAAATTGATATGATTAAAAAGTTAAATGATTTTCATGGGCTGAATGGGTAATATGTTAATTAATTTTATAATTAATTATCAAGTCATGAATTGTAAAAAAAATTGTGTATTTTACTAATTATTGAGAATATTGAATATTTGACGTGTTCAGAATATATATTGGAAACTGGTAATAATTAATGGATGGATTAATTGTTATATGTTAAATGTTAATGGTTAACTAATTGATGATTGGTTAAATAGATAAGATTTAATTAATTAATTAATTGTTGAATTAATTAATTTGCATGCATTAAATTAAGATTGTGAATTGATTGTTTTTTACGACGGTTGGCCAATGGTATCTTTTGATGCATATTATTTTTTTTCAATGCCTTAAGTTGTCTTGGATAGATTTGTTAAAAAAATATGACATGCTGTGTGATATGGTTGCTAAATATCTTGGATTTGTTCATCATGTTTTGATATGATTATAACATGCAAGTAAATTGTTAAAGTCCTGGAATAATCACTAATCGAGTAGACGAGTTCAGACTTGTTAAATAATTTAGATAATTAAATGTTGAGTTAATTATTTAGTTGTCTTGCTAAGAATAATTAATTTTTAATTAATTATTTACTATTGAGAGGTTGAATGGTTAATTAATTTTTGACTTATTTGATGGGTGATTTATGTTGTTAATTAGTTGTTGGATTAATTAACGGATTGGATTAATTAATTTATGAATTAATTAATGGATGGTTGTGGGGTGTTAGAAATGGAGTTCTACACTAATGATAAATATATATTTTTATTGATAAATGAGTTTTGAGATAGAGACTGATGCTCCAAATACTCATGGGGTGCTTGACATGGCGTTCTACACCCAGCTTTAAAGCAAATACTCTTTTGTGGGTCAGGGACTGATGTTCCAAATACCCATGGGTTGTGAGACAAGGACTGATGCTCCAAATACTCACAAGGGTGCTAGACATGATGTTCTACACCCATTAGTTGATATTGGACTATGACTCCAATTGGTCGTACATAAAATGAATTAATGGTTAATGAAAATAGTTGCGATATAATGATTTGTGAATTGATTATGAGAAAGGGTTCAGACTTAATAATGAATTGGGTGAATCACTGTTAGTGGACGGACCTAGGAGCGAATCACTATTTTAGTGGACGGTCTCAGACATAGTATATGAAAGATTAAATTGGATATCTTGTGATGAATTATCCAAGCCAAATCACAAGCTTGGATTCAGTCTTTACTTTGATTACTTAGATAGTCTTTAGAGACATCTATGGTGAGTGACTTATATAGGGGATGTCGGGCATAGGCCGAATCTCAAGACTTTCATAATTTAATAAGATTTGAATAATTGATAAATGAAAAATGATTATGTAATGATTGTTGAGTATGAATGACAAATGAATAATGCTGGTTCAGACACTAGATGAGGGCTGAAGTAGGTACTTGGGTATATAGTTACATTGTACTACTCACTTTATTTATGCATGGCTTCATGTGTTTTAAATTATTTATTAAATGTCTAGATTTGGGGTAGACATCAGTGGTCCCGACCTATTGAGATTTATATCTCACACCCTACTTGGGCCGGCATTGCACTGGGGTACCTGAGTAGATTCTATTTGGTTGCAGGATTGTGCTATTGCATTTACTTGGGAGATAGGAGCAGAGGATCGAGCGGAAGATTAGGATGCTCGAGGAGACCGCCCTCAGGGCCTTGAGTCATTGTTTATTTATTTCTATATTGGAATGTAAAGCATGCTGTTTTGTTCACTATTTTATATTTTTCTATCATTATCATTTCATGCATGCATCTACTGTATAATTGGAATTGGCTATTTGTTTTATACAAGATTTATAAAATCTGCTTTCTGCTGCTTTATCATTTATTAGATTGCTTCTGCTATTTATTGAAATTGTTTGTTATTTACTTTGATATACCGCTATGCAACTCTGATAAGAGGGTATAGTCTCCCCACTTACTATCATTAGACCCTCACTTCTAGTCAGTAGCCTCTGGCGTATGGGGAGACGCGATTGAGGTCATGTGGCGACCGGTCCGACTGCTGGTTTTGTGGTGAGCCGGGTCGGGACGTTACAAAGTGGTATCAGAGGTTTATGTTTTCTTTCTTTTCCTTTGTCTTACTGTTTTGGGGTTGGTAGATAGGAGACTAGGAATGTGTCGACGATTCAGTTAATAGCCGTGCTTGGGACTGATCACCCCATGTACAGGAAATAACCAAGTGGCCAGGGATGGGAATTGATATTTTTACTATTAGAGGTTATAGTTGATATGATTTCACCTTGAGTGACTGGTGTATCTTCTCCAGTTTATTGATTTTGTGAATTTTGAAAAAAATAATTTTCTTGACCTAATATGCAAGGATGTTTTGTACATGCATCATCTTAGGCACTTAGAGATTCACATGTCACGCATATAACATTCCATGTAGTTGCATTAGTAGGATGCCTGCTAATTTGGATTGTGTTCCTTGGGTGCAATGCCATGTTTTTATCTTCTTTAGCATGCCTCTATAGATAGCATGTTTCGGTGATAGATTTAACATGATTGAGTGATTATATTCCATACTACCTCAGTTATTAGCATGTTTTGTTGTTGTGCCATGCTTCTGTGTTATAGCATGTTGCTGTGTTATTGGTTATGCTAACATGTTAGCGATGTTTTGGATATGTGAAAGGGGTGATAAAGATAAAATGTTAAATGAAAGTTGATTGTGATGAATGGGAGCCAACTGCCAGTGATAAGGTGTATGGGTGCCTTATCGATTGGTATATGGCCACCCACGTGACTAAACCATATAACCATAGTATGTTTTGAAAATGGTTATGAATGTAAAACTGCTGAGTTTTGATTGTAATGAACCATTGTGGGGTTTCTAAATTGACTATTTATATTTGAATAACCCTGTATGTTAAGTGTTTAAAGAGAATGTTTGTGATAACATGCCTATTTTTCCATAGGGCATTATTTTGAAAATCAAGTGGCTTGTTGTGAAAAAGTATTTACGTGTTTGTTGAAATTCATTAAAATGTTTAAAGGTTGAAATGAATTAATTAAAATGGATAAAATGAAAAAGGGGATTTTGAATCACGTGTTTTCTATTTTGTGTAACCAAAAGAGGGTCGACGTTTATGTTTTGTAATGGGATAACCCGTGATAGGTAGTACCCTTATATTGTTCTAGGCCTTTAAAGTTAGTACGTCCCACTGCTCGGGAGGACTTCTTGGGACTCGTCTGTTATGGCACACTGATAGGTTTATGTTACGACCTTTTTGGATCATTTTTTGACGTGGTGACCATGGTTCGAGGAATGTCACACGCATGCGTTAATGTGTTCTAAAAACACGCACTGGTTAGAAACTGATCTTTTCTTGCGACGTCATGGAAAATCCTAAGGTGGGTATTGTTGCATCATTTTCAATAAATGAGTGAGCAGGTGATGTCGAGTTTTTAGAATAGAGTTGTCCAGTAATAGTTTGACAGATCTTCTTAATGACCTAGATTTTTCTCTTAGTACTCTCTTATAAATATGATGATCATGTCCCATATATTTACTTTGTCATGGAGACACTAAGATAGTGTTGGTCTTATACCGTGCTACAGTTTAAATGTTGTTGGGCTTGATGAGGGGTTGTTATCTGGGTAGTACGCGGGATGCGTTGATTCTTTGGGCTTTTTTTTTTTTGTGTTTGGGAAGAGTTGTTTTAAAATATCCTTGCAATGAATTGACTAAGAAATTTCACCATAGGTCTGGTAAGGACTTTGTTTTACATGCAAATTGTTTTGGATAGTTTTAAAGTAACATCGTCAGATAAAGAGAGAAATGGGGTTTTGGGTCTGCAACGTCTTTCAAGGGAAGCATATGAAACTTGTTCTATTGATTGATCAAGATTAAACCATTTACATTGATGTGGTCCTTCTAATGACCTAAGATATAAGATCTGTTTTGATGTTTAAGCTATAAACTGAGCATTGGCTATGGTTTTAAAGGCTTATCCATTAGGCTTGTGAAGGGTTAAAGGTTAGTTTGGCGTTGGGAACACAACACATCAATTCTAACAAGATTAAATGACCTTGGTAGGTCGGTTGTTTTAGTAGTGGTTCCCGATGGCATCTCGGGGGTGAGAAGTTTTTAAGGTGGGTATATTGTAAAATCCCATGTTTTTGAACAAATGTTTTCAAATTTCTTTATTCGGTTTATCAATGAGTTGGTTTTTTTAAACCGAGCTCTAGAATTTTATTCCAAGTGTTGGAACACCTAAAGAAGTCATTTTTGTACTTGCGTAATTACCCTATAATTTTAGCGGGTGTCCCGATGAGTCTCGGGAGCACCAGATCTGGAAAAGTCCACTTTAATGAATCTTCACGGGCAGCGCATGGTTACGGTCCAACCCGTTCAATTTATCCTATTTAATAAATTATTTAATTTAATTTAATAATATTATATGAGAGATTTTTATTAATTAAAAGGAATTTTTAATAATAATAATAATGAAGGTATTATTATTAATATTATTTTGGTTGTTTAATTAAATGAAAGATAAAGAATTAAATAAATGACGGTTGATGAAATTAATATGAATTATGGGTTTATCGAAGAACCATTTTATTTAAATAAAGAGTTTCAGAATTATTAAAGGACCATTTATTATTAAATAGAGGAATGTGCAAATAATAATAATGTTATTGTTATTATTATGGTGTCATAAATTATTTTGAGACTTTGATATTTTAATTGCATGTTAAAGGAGTGTATCATTTATGAGAATTAAATGTGGATTTTGAGATTCTCAAAGAAATGTTTAATTAAATGAGGGGTTTCAGATTTAATGAATCTTTATTATTAAATAGAGGTGTTGGGTTTATCAAAGGTTTGGAAAATAATAATAATGAGATTATTATTATTTTAGTTTTATGAATGTAATAATAATAATTATTATAGCAGTTAAATTAGGGGTTATGAGTTGGAGTTTTTATCATATTAATGATATTGTAATAAATTGGGGGTTTGGGTTTTTAAATAAATTAAAGTTTGAATAATAATAATAATAATAATGTTATTATTATTTTTGTGGTTATTTAGTTAAATAAATGTTAAGAGAATTTAATGATCAATAGGGAGTTTTATAATTAATTACGAAACATTTATTACGAGAATAATAAATGAAGGTTAAAAACGAATTAAATAATTAATGTGGATTTAAATGGGAAGGTTGGATATAATCAAAATGAGCGTTTTATTGTTTCTTTTAATTGAATTTAATTATGGGGTTTATCAAAGTTCTGTTTTTATTAAATGAGGTGTTTTGTTTTAAATAAAATAAATGGAAATGACAATAATAATATTATGACTATTATCATTAATATTATTATTATGTGTATTGTTATTACTTTTATTTTTCTTTATTTAGTATATTAGATTTTTTTAAAGGGGGAGGCGCTATACAAGAGAGGCGCGACCCCCTGTTCTTCTTCTTCCTACCAGGTGAGGCGCGACACACCTGATCCGCTCCCTATGTGTGACGAACCCCATCACTGCGTAGCTCCTCCTCCATGCTTCTTCCTTGGCCGAACCTCAACCACCCTGTGGTGCGACCCGACAGCGCGTGACCCCCAGATGGCTTGCGACAACAGCGCACGACCCCCCCTCTGGGCAGTTCCTAGAGGCGCACCACCCCCTCTCCTGAACTCCACTTTGCGCATGATGATTCCCCTTGGACTCTTCACGAATCTTGTCCACCTCATCAAGGTGAGTCCGTCTGCGTATAACTCGTGATTCGCATCAGCCATTTTACTCCTATCTCTCACCTTGTTTTCTCAGCTAAAATAAAAATATTCGGGTTTAATCTGATCGTTGCGTTCCTCTATTTTTTTAGAATATTCGAATGTTGACTTGGGACCCATTAGTCCATAATTCGGCATCCGCCGCCAAGGGTGAGGTGGATGGTCTCAAATTGTCTTACCGCCGTTGGTTCGGGTAAGTTTCTAAACCCGTTGTTTGGTTCTGCACCGGTTATATTAAGGCCTATTAATTTTTATATGAGTTCCTGGTATCTAGTGGTAGGTGCATAGGCCTTGCTGCGCTGGTTTTGGGGTTTCCATTATTGTTTTGGTGAATCGTTGTTTATGTTGTAGGGCACGTGCATGGGTCTATATATATATATACATATGTACATATGTATATATATATATATATATATGTATGTATAAAAGTTGTGTGCATGTGACCACGTGGTAATTGCGATTGATTGCTGCCGTTTAAGTCAAGCTGCTGCGTATTAAAATGATGCCACTCTGAGGTAGGGTCCCAAATCCTTAACACTTTATTTAAGAATTATATCTTCTTTAAATAAATTGTGAATGTGAGTTTCCTTTATTATTATATGTCGATGAATGACACTTTTGATGTTATTATATAATGCCGCCCACATGAGATAAATGAGGACTTGAACATGTGTTGATTTTAAGCATGTTTTTATAATTTGGTTAAAGTGATATGATTAAAAAGTTAAATGATTTGGATGGGACAAATGGGTAATATGTTAATTAATTGTAGAATTAATTATCAAGTCATGAGTTGTAATAAAAATTGTGTATTTTACTAATTATTGAGAATATTGAATATTTGACGTGTTTAGAATATATATTGGAAATTGGTAATAATTAATGGATGGATTAATTATTACATGTTAAATGGTAATGGTTAACTAATTGATGATTGGTTAAATAGATAAGATTTAATTAATTAATTAATTGTTGAATTAATTAATTTGCATGCATTAAATTAAAATTGTGAATTGATTGTTTGTTACGACTGTTGGACAAGGGTATCTTTTGATGCATATTTTTTTTTTCAATGCCTTAAGTTGTCTTGGATAGAGTTGTTAAAAAAATATGATATGCTGTGTGAGATGGTTGCTAAATATCTTGGCTTTGTTCATCATGTTTTGAGATGATTATAACATGCAAGTAAATTGTTAAAGTCCTGGACGAATCACTAATTTAGTAGACGGGTTCATACTTGTTAAATAATTTTGATAATTAAATGTTGAGTTAATTATTTAGTTGGCTTGATAAGAATAATTATTTTTTAATTAATTATTTACTATTGAGAGGTTGAATGGTTAATTAATTTTTGACTTATTTGATGGGTGATTTATGTTGTTAATTAGTTGTTGGATTAATTAACGGATTGTATTAATTAATTTGTGAATTAATTAATGGATGGTTGTGGGGTGTTAGACATGGAGTTCTACACTAATGATAAATATATATGTTTTTTGATAAACGAGTTTTGAGATAGGGACTGATGCTCCAAATACTCACGGGGTGCTTGACATGGCGTTCTACACCCATCTTGCAAGAAAATATTCTTTTGTGGGCCAGGGACTGATGCTTCAAATACCCATGGGTTGTGAGACAAGGACTGATGCTCCAAATACTCACGAGGGTGCTAGACATGATGTTCTACACCCATTAGTTGACATTGGACTATGAGTCCAATTGGTCGTACATAAAATTAATTAATGGTTAATGAAAACTATTGTGACATAATGATTTGAGAATTGATTATGAGAAAGGTTTCAGACTTAATAATTAATTGGGTGAATCACTGTTAGTGGACAGACCTAGGAGCGAATCACTATTTTAGTAGACGAGCTCAGACATAGTATATGAAAGATTAAATTGAATATATTGTGATGAATTATCCAAGCCAAATCACAAGCTTGGATTCGGTCTTTACTTTGATTACTTAGATAGTCTTTAGAGACATCTATGGCGAGTGACTTATATGGGGGATGTCAGGCGTAGGCCAAATCTCAAGACTTTCATAATTTAATAAGATTTGAATAATTGATAAATGAAAAATGATTATGTAATGATTGTTGAGTATGCATGACAAATGAATAATGAAGGTTCAGACACCAGCTGAGGGATGAAGTAGGTACTTGGGTATATAGTTACATTGTACTACTCACTTTATTTATGCATGCCTTCATGTGTTTTAAATTATTTATTAAATGTCTATATTTGGGGTAGATATATAAGGACCGACCTTTAAACATGACATAATCATGAATTAAATGAATAATTCACATTGAGGATCTTTTCAGGTTTAGATTTTTAGAGATTTAGGACATAACTATTACATATCAACTTGAATATTACAAAGTAGACACTTCTACTATAACTGATTTTTTTTCAAATCCTTAAATAAAACAAGAGTTCTTTTCTCAATATAAATCTTCTTGAATTCCTCCTTTCTCTTACCATTCCTTATAACATGTGAAAAACATTTCAAAAACTTGGGATGAGCATAAAAATCTCAGTAAGGGTTATAAAACAAGGAAAGAAAACATTAGATCATCAATATATATATAACATAAGCTTTTTAACATACCTCATTAAATCATAAGATTTGTGAAATACACATAGAAATCATAAGACATAAAGGTAACTTGAGTCATTCATAAGATTCTTATGTAGGGAGTAACCCTCATGGTTACGTTTGAAATACCCATCACATTATATTCCCTAAATCTCATCGGAGAAACCTTAGCGTTTAACTCCTTTGCATTACCCAATGCATTGGAGAGCTATCTCGGGCTCACCCGGCCTTAGTTTATCATGGAACCACCAAACTTCATAAACAATGCCCAAGAACCATAACATAATCGTATCACATAAAACATGCATAAAGGAAACATAACATTTCCACATTTCAATCACAAGATATCAATACAACACATTGATATAATAAAAACATCATCAAAACCATTTTCAATACCAAAATAAAAGAAAATTAAAACATGGTATTTATTTTTCATTTAAAAAAAGTCATGTCTTGTAGAGGAAGCCAGAACTCAAATAATGGTCACGGCGGCAGATAAGTCATTATCGCCACATACGTAAGACAAAAACATTCATTTCGTCGTTTAGTAAAATGCTTCGTGTAAAAAGATTCATTTTTAATGAAATTAAAAGTCAAAAGGGTTTATTATACAATTAATAAAAGGAAGGTCGTATATAAATTGAAGTATGCCTCAACGAAAGAAGATTGAGATGAAGTCTCGTACAAAGACGGTATCCTTAGATTAAGGATAAATCAATTACATAATTATGTGTGAAAAATATAAATACACCCAATATAAGTGGATATTAAGTGTAAAACAATCATAGTTCATCCACACATATTCATAGTATGAAATAATCAAGAAGTAGAGTTTTAACCCAAAGAATTGAAATTGGGTTAAGAAGTTCCCTTACAGAAATTCGACAGCCTAACAGCGTCACTTTAAAATTCATAAAATGAGTTGTTGAGAGAAAAAAAGGGTATCTAATCACTTGGGCATAAAATATACAGAAATAAGGATATAAAATAACATATCCCAATATTAAGAATATGTAAATTAAAAGACCTAACAAAAATAAGTCTTTCAAAAAGAGGAGGGTGAAAGGTTCCCTTACCGATTTGGGTAACTTTCGAAACGTACACCCCATGAAATAAGGAATATACAATGTTGATGTAAATACCCATGACCGAAAGTATATTACACAAAGATTAGAATAATGGGCAGTACATACAACACTCAAAGGAGATAGTGACAAATATATCATGAATCTCACGGGAATAAAAGTGAGATAAAAACCCCTTACCTCGTTGTAATAAATCGATTTGTATGACAAAAATATAATAAACACCAAATGAATATCATAATACCATGAATATAAATATAATAATGATAATATATATCAAATGGCCACACAAAATACACCACATGCAATAAATAAGTGGCGAACAATGGAAATCTCACGGAATTAAAAGTGAGATAAGAAATCCCCTTACCTCAAGTCCGACTTGTCTTGTTTGTTTCTTTATATTACCGAATAATAAACTTTGGTCAATTTATAATTTCTTAAGGAATTACTTTAAAGTTTATTATTCAATTCATATCACATATTATCATGTTATAATAATTATTTAATTATGTGAGTTCATATCATACGTTTTGTCGATGTTCGGTACATGAGTCAACAATGAACTTGTTTGAAGAGAATTGTCCATGTAGTTATAAGTACATCATCTACTGAATGGTTTTCATGATTTAAATATCATATATATCCATTATATATGTATTCAATAATATTCCATAATGTTTGGAGATAAGAAATGAAATGTACCGTTCATGGAGACGGTAGGCCGTACGTACGCATGAACGCTACTTTCATTTTTTTGTCATATTAATGGACTTTAAAACTAAATTAGACATAGATATATTATAATTAGAGTATAATATATATGTTATATAGGTAACATAAGTTCATTTATTACATTATTTATAAATTTCATGTTTGGCATGAACGATTCATATCACTTGAGGGTGCGGTAGTCCTCACTTCCTCAGATGAAATTATCGCATTTTCACAACATGAAAAGCATAAATGTATGTTTTAAATATAAAATACAGAAGCATAGAGAGGACATAAATATAATATATATCATATATAAATATAGTTCCATCATAATGGACACCATTAAAGGTGTTAAAAGAATATTGAACAATCATCGTTTTGTGAGGTAGTAATTCTCCACCCACAGAAACAGTATGTTCTTTAACCATTAGACGGAGGTGTGTGTAAGTGTAGGTAGAATCCTTATCATAACAACATCATAGTATATTTAGGATACTGTTGTTATTATGGGATCAAATAATAAAAATATAGTGGTGAGTTTAGAAGGAAAATAAAAGAAAGAAACTCGAGAGAAGACATTACCTCTAAATCGGGTAACTCTTTTTGATTTGAGCCAAAGAATTCCTTGGAAAGACTTATGCCCGAAGTGAGGATTCTAGGAGTAAGAGAGGGATGTGAAGAGATAATATGAGCAGAGTTTGGATAAGTCAAGGGCTTTATAGGTGTGGGTAAGGGGGTAGAGGTGGGGGCCTTTTATAAGTGGGAGGAGGGTCACTTTTGGAAAGTCTTGAAATGTTACTTTATTATAAAATGATTTTAGGATTTTAAAGGTCCCACAATGATATATTTCTAGGATAAGGTGACAAGGGTTAAAAATACACCCATACAATAGGTTTTAGACAAGTTTCAGTCTTATATTTTATCTTATCTTTTCATTTTATTTAAATCGTTCATTAATGAGGTAATCACTGCACCATATATATAACCGGGGGCATGTAGAATACCAGTGTTGTCCAAAGTAGGTGATTGCTTCCTTGTGGCTATTGAGTACAAGGGAAACAAGTTATTATAAGATATGCATGTGTTTCTTTATTTATATTTATATACACCTTCTTAATTATGGATGTAAGTTAGGCACACATTGGTGGTGGCCTACTAAGATTTAGTCTCACACCTTACACGGTCCCTTCAGGATGTGTGTAGACTTTATGATTTTCCGATCATGTAAGGGACCAGGCTCAGGAGATGGACCTTAGTGATCATACCATATTTCTTAGCATGGGATGGATGGCAAGGACATTGGGTTCCTACATCAACTATATTTTACCTTTTTTGTCTTTATTTTTATATCAACATGCTTATATATATGTATTGAGGTTGGCCACAGGTAACCCTACTGTTTATTTATTATCTTGTACGACCTTAATTCTATGCACATTTCTGAAAATGGTATCATGTGGTGTTTTATATGGTATGTTTAGCTCAGTTATTTATTATTATTTCCATCTATTATTGCTTATTCTATGGTGGGTTACTAGTTCCATCAATTTATGGTATTTTTTTATACTATTATATTTATATAGATCATTATTATTATTATCACAAGAGGGAATAGTTTCCCCACTATCACCTCTTCACACCCTCACTTCTAGTCATCAGCCTTTGGCATACGGGGAGGCATGCCTAAGGCCTAGTGGTCAATTGGACCTAAACACCATTCAAGTGAAAAAATGGGTCTGGCGCTATATTAGAGATCTCATGTCTCTCTTGTCTCACCTTCTCTTAATGAATGTGATACATGATGATATACACATCCATATCCTATTATTGCTTTAAAATTTCAATGTACATGGAGGATAACATGAAACATTGGACATCCATGACATTTTTTTTATGTTTTAGATAGAGAGATACTTCTTTATCACTATCCCCTTATGGAAGCGACTCAAAAAGAGGGGTTTCCAACATGTTTAATTTCCATTCATGGAGTAGTAAAATGCACAAGCATCTATACAATTCCAAGAAATTTGATCTTATGAGAAGGTTATCCCTATCTAGTATAGACTGAAGTAACATATTAAAAGTCGTGTGGCTTTCCATTTATATAATTAAGTAAGAGAAAAGTATTAATACTTTATTTGGATTACATAATTAGATAATAAAATTTTATTTATCAGTTTATTCATCTATCACTATTTTGTCAAAACCCAATATCCCTCTCTACTAATTTTGGAATATCTTATTGCATGTATATTCTTGTGGTAAGGATCCAAATTCACCTTATCATAACCAATACATTTGTCTGGCAAGATATTCGAAGGGTTTTAGGTAGGCATAACTTGCTAGCTACATTGACTCACAATTACTTATTCTATTGAGTGGAATCACCAATACTAAAATCCTGGATAAGGATTTCCTTAACTCTCACATTTTAGTTAAACCAAGTCCTACTTTGGAAGTTAAACCTTGATGTAAACTAAGTCACATCGACCCAAAAATCATGTTAAAATTATATGATAATTGAAAAGCACCCTGAATTTGTTCGGTTAAGCACTTTAGAACTACGATTAAATTTTAAATTAAATTGTGGAAGGCTATACCATCTTAATATTGATTTGAGAGATTTTATATTTTATGTATAAAATACTATTTTATCTTTATTACATGATTATTAATATTAAGTGGATTTACTTAAGCGATTAACCATGTCATGATAAAATTACTTATAATCCAATTATTTAGTTATGTATTGCATGATTTGTTAATTAATTTATTTACTGTGAACAATATACATTCAAATAACTAACCAACCATGCAACTGATAGGAATAAATAAATAAAGTGGTATGATCATCATCTTTTTCTAATAGTTGTTTTATCTAGTAGATGATGCACCAATTCTAACCTTAGGCGAATTACTCCTCGAACCTACACTGGTTCGAGCTGCAGTATTCCTCTTATGATCTTATGAACCTCCTAGATTGGGTTTTTCTTAGATTTTAACTTGAATTATCTCCACTCATCTAGGATTTTCATCCATTATATAATATTTACTCATGTGCGGGTGAATGGAACTAAATGATTCATTTAAATGGGGTTTCATAAAAGAAAACATGGGTACAAAGACCCTTACATAATGAGAGTAGGAGATGACATGCCATAAATTTAATTTAATAATAATAATAAATTAAAAAGGAAACCAATAACATACACAGGTTTGGTCTAACCTCATGATCACCCACACACATTCAACGAATATACATTTTCAATATATCTATAAATTAATTTAGTTCATTATTTAATTAAGATAAACACCTTGAATTAATCAAATTAATTAATTAATTAAATTTATTTTAATTCTATCTGAAACATCCTTAAATTTTCATCATCCATAATTTCAAACAAATTAAACAAATTAATTTTATTTAAAATTAACAAAGTACACAAGTGTACTTAGAGGCAATGAAATGTACCCATTCAAATTATTCAATAAGGTCCTTATACTGTATATTCACATGGAATCAAACATACATTTTGTGGCCTCTAATTTCATGGTGTGGATTTTTCAATAAATGAAGCATGATCATATGTAAATTATATGGAATGCGATTCTATTAACAAACACAAAGTATACTACAAGTAAAGACCACACACAACTTGTAGTTAAAAATTTAACATAGAAATTAATTTAATATATAATTAATAATCTTATCCTATGGAGTGTACTATCAAAAAAATGACTCACAAAGAACATGTAAATAGGTTTAATTATATCATTAATTTTTCTCTATGTATCAAATTATTCACATGAGGTGCAATAGGTTACATGGTGTGTACTTGGGCTACACGATATGTAATCTCTTCCACCCATGTCTATGAAACACACCTAAGGAATGGGAATGTTTTTTAGTTGTAGACATGTATGAGGTACATGGCATGTAATCTATCTACATGACATGTGACCTTGATGTTTCATGGTTTTTCAGTCCCCATTTCATGTAGTAAATACATGACACATCTTGAAATCCCCATGTTTTCCATAAAAAAACTCATGGACTACTCAGCATGTAAGTGAGTTACACGATATGTAGTCTATCAAACCACATGCTAGCCTGGTCCGGTCAACATGTGGTGTACATTAAATTCACTTTTCATGTAGTTAATACATGATGACCCATTTTTAATGTGAGTCATCATGGTGTATTGAACACCGGGATACAACATGTACCTTCAGGCAACATGCTGTGTACTCTTGTGTTTTCTAGCCAGAACCCTCGATATCTCCTTATAGAGTCTTTATATGTTCTTTGTGTAAATTTAACCATTTATTGGTCATATGAGTGAGAACGAAGAAGGGAAGTGAATAATTTGAAATTAATATTTAAAGAACTAATAATCCATAAATAAAAATTAGCAACAAATGCATATCATCAATCAATTATTAATAAATAATTATAAATTAATTATGTAGCCTACTATGATACCAATTAAAGGTTTTGGATGCAACATAAGAATTTATTGGGCATAAAAAACTCAGTTTTTTTCATAATCAATGAGTAATATGATATGTACAAGATGAAGAATGTCTCGATGAACATAATTAAATTCAAGATTAATTGACTTGAGAACACTGAAACAAGGAAGGCAGGATCATCAAATATAATTTATAGATAGTTTAAGAATTACATTGTCTTGTAATTATTTCTTTATTGATGATATGATTGACCAATATCATCATATCATCACTACATAATAGGAACCAAGGGAAGAATCCTTTCCTCGGTGATCCACATGTGCTCCAAAACCTCAAAACATCATTGTAGAATCATCGGGTTCTAGCGTGACCGATTCTGAACACTTATGTTATTCGTCATTGATTATAGGAAGAATCTCTTCATGGATGCAGGATTTGTAAGTATCTCTAGAATTATTGGGATGTTGGAGGATTATTGATACTCTTGTTCTTGAGTATGTTCTTGAGAGGTTTCTCTATAAGGCTTGAGAAAATTCTCACTAGGTTTGATGTGCACAATAAGTGGCTAACCCTAGAAAGTCATATAACAAGATATTTATAAAGCTAAGTTAGGGTTGGTAATTAAACATAGGCCCTTATCCAATCCATTGTTCTATAGTGAACCTCATGTCTAATAATAATATAAATAATAATATTATTTACTTGATATGCGCAACACCTGTAGATAAAGAAATATCATTAGTTAAATAAATAAATTAACATTTGATGAAAAGATATTTGATATATATCATTTCCAGCCAGACCATTAAACTCAACCTGTCTATCCTCCTAATTATTTACCGAACCTTTAATAATGACTATTTATTTAATAAATAAATATTACAAAATTATTCAATGATAAATATAATAAATATTATATTCACTAAATCTTGTAAGGAAATATTTATTATTCTTTAATCCACATATTTATTCTTTTGAATAAGTCATGATTAAATTTTGGTAGTCAACCAATATTGAATAATTATTAATCTATAAATAGGGAATAATATTTATTATAACCTGTTAAATTAAAATATAATTTAACTGATATTCTAGGCGCACTTAGTGCATGATCTTCTAGGGCCCTTTCTTAGTGGAATTAGGCAGGACGCCTAAAGTCCAAAGTTAACATCTTGCAATATTCAAAGACACCCATAAAGAAAGAAGTAAATATTGAAATGACATACAACCTCATAAAAACACTCACTCTATAATATAATCTATTTATCATTATATCTTGAATCAAGAAGGTTACATGCTGATGTCATCAACCTATGTGCTCGATGACTCTTTATTCGACTTTACATAAATGAATCTTACCACAAAACACCATGAAAATGGGTTTATTTAGGCTGTTACATTCCCATCAAAGGACCTCATATATCAACTTTCATTAAATAATAGAAGGGTAAAATCCTTTCCCACATTATTCATTAATGCAATATTACTCACAACACACTCAATGTATCATACTTCATTATGAACATATGTCATCACAATTTTCATCAACACATAAAAATATGTGATTAATGATATCCATTAATAATAATATTAAAGTATAATGATAAATACACATGTCCAAAGATTTCACCATACAATGACACACATAAATGTGGATTTCCTACTGGTGGGTCATGTACTCATAATCTTCTTCACTAGAAATCACCAAGGGAACACACTATGATAAAGTTCCTCAAAGTATTATGAGTCTCCGCCCCTAATAGTTTGCATCATTTGTATTCTGTAAAATGATATCATTCGACTATAAAACACATGTTTTTAATAAAATTGTCATGACACTTTCAGGTTTTCATTATAGCGGGGAACTGTAACGACCTTTTAGTGTGATAATAACCCTTATGTCATTATCACATACCATATCATATAGAAGAAAAATCATGATGTGATAAGTATTTTTATTAATATTAAAAACAATGAATATATGTAATCATAAAGTATATAGACGCGGATTCTAGGGCACCAAGTCTAACAACTATAGGTCACCAAACCAGAGAAAGGCTTGTTAGAGAGAATTTATGTAGGGATTCAAGAGGAAATTAAAGTAAAGGCTTACTTTAAGATGGGTAGTGGATGATTCCTTTTATAGGTGAATTTGAGTGACATTTTCACAAATACTAATTTCTTAATGAATAAGGAATGTAATTTCTCATGGAAAGTTGATCCAATGTAAAAAATATAGTGATATGATAAGGGGAAATCAATTATTCCCTCATCCGCACATTTAGAGATAATGTTTTGTTATATTTTAGGGTTTTATCACTTTAATTTAACCCTTTTACCTCATTTTACTTTTACTTTTATATTTTAATTTTAAACCTCGTAACTTATTTTTATGCCTAAAAATAAATTTGACATTATTATCTAATTTGAACATACTGATTCCAAATATGAAATTCGGTTTATTGGATTCAATTTATAAATGTGATTAAAATTAATTTTGAAATAAGTATACATAACATGCAAACAAGATTTTTATAAAAATATATTTCAATAATTTTTTATATTGATTCATTTCCATTTAATAAATATAAGATGAATATTAATTTATTTGATTGTATATATTATCAAAAATTTCTTTAAAATCATTCTTTATTAGTGATTAATTTAATTTGTTAAGATAAAAATACATAACATAAATAAAACAAATCTTTGAAAAATATAGACTTTTAATATTAAATTACCTTGTTCCTAATTTTTTAAAATTGATTATTTATTTAATAAACATGAATTGAATTTTATTAATACATTTGTATCAAAAAAACCTTTCTTATTTAATTAATTTTTTTCTTTAAAAGAAAATTTTATAAAAATTCCAAATGTATAAAAATACACATAATAATGAATATATATATATATATATATATATATATATATATATATCATTTTTTAAATTATTAATTGCATATTTATATCATCCTAGCCTCTACTTACAAAATTCCCCAAGAACTCCATATAAGACCTTAGGGTAAGATAACCAATGGTGGAAATCGCGGGTGGTGATTTAACTAACATGGATGTCATAGTGATTTTAACAATATTGAAATTCTCCTTTAGATGACTTCATTCAAGTTATACTTGTTTAAGTTCAACTTAGGATTGGTCCAAGGAAAACCTCAGTGATTCCACCTCATTTCCAAGGTAAAAAATGAGCCATATAAAGATGAATTCTACTACTTGATGCTATTGTTTCTCCTTTCTAAATTAATTTCATAATGCATTTACTTCTATTTATACCCACTAATTCAATTATTATGTTATAAAAATTACATTTTAATTGAATAATAAATTCAATAAACTTATAATTTATCTCATTAAATCTTCATATGTCTAATAATGGTGTTAATAGCTATATAATATCAATGACTTTATAATCCCAAAAACCACATGTATAATTTTAATATTTCATTCCTATATATAACCTTATATAATAAAATAGATATTACCTAAATATTTATATGTATATGATATATATTAGTTATACCGTATTGCATGAAAATCTTGATCTACATGCATAATGGGTATATTATTCCATGCATTCCATGCTAAAAACATGAGAAATCCTTCACTGAAGGCACATTTAATAAATCATTTAATAAGATTAAAAGTATGGTATGATTATGCATTAATGTAATGAATACACTATCCATGTAATTTACTCATGCTTTATTAATGCATGAGTAAATCTAGTAATAGTTGAAAAGTGTCTTCGATAAGCTATATAATACTTCAATACAATGACAATCAAGTGTGTGGATGCCCTGCATGATTCCTTGTCCGAACCCTCCATCATCCGAATCTCTATTTCTCCTATCTCCTTGTATCATGAGATTCTAGCACATCATGGAGGTTGAAGAGTCTCACATATATAATGTACAATTTAGTTTATCCCACGGATACCTCTAAAAGTGGGATGTATTTTGGCTACCACTTCAGTGATGTCTATCAAACCCATGTGATGACATTCAAGATGATACAATAGATTCTTCAGTGAATGACATGTGTTTTATAGTATTTCTTTATTTGATCTGTTTTATCATGGTTTTATATATCTTTCATTTTTGATCCTGGGTAAGGGATTTAAATCACTTATGCTACCTCAAATAACCAGAATTGGAAGAATGAGAGGGTATGGCTTTGCCATCAGTACCGGGCCTATGCAATTTTTCATAGGACAACTAGTTGACCAACCCTGTAAAGGTGGAGTGCTGATCATCATGACATATGCTGGGGAGGAGTAGTTCCAAGTTGTCTTGTCTAGGTGATTCTCTCTAAGACCTACGAGTCATATAATTGTCTGAGCCTTTGGGACTTGTAAGGGTTCCACCTCATCCCTTGAAAAGTGGATTATCAAAAATAATAAAAAATGAAGGCCTTCAGGCCATTCAGTCAATAAATGAAGAAATCATAAAGAATGGGGCAATATTTTTGAATTATGGGAATTCAATTTGAAAAACGGTTTACCTTTACGTAGCTGGGCTATGTAAAGGTAACTAAAGCATTAATTTTACGTAGTTGGGTTGCATAAAGGTAACCAATACATTACCTTTATGTGGGTGGCCTAAATAAAGGTAATCAATGCATTACCTTTATGGAGCTGGACTATGTAAAGGTAAGTGAAGCATTTTCCTTTATAAAACTGGGATGCGTAAAGGTAAGCAATTTGTTACCTTTATAGAGTCAGTCTGTATAAAGGTAACCAACACATTACCTACATGCAGCTGGCTTGTGTAAATGTAAATGTGTTTTTATCTTTATACAGGTTCCCTGTACAAACCTAATGGTTTTTATTATTATGCAGGTCACCCCTGTCATGTAAGAGTAAACTGAAAACTTATTTTTTTAATATTTTATTAAGTTTTCTTATAATTTATATTTTTTATAAATTATAATAAAATGTATTTTAAGCAATATTTATTAATTAATAAAATGTTAATTAATTAATTATAAAGTTTTTTTAAGAAATCACAAGAGTAATTTATAAAGTTTTTATAAATTACATAAATAAGGTCAAAATATAAAGTTTTTAATATTTTATTTATGAATTGTTCATAATTACTTAATTTAAATTGTTCAGATTAAATGAACTTATTTAAGATATTATTTAAACCATATCAAAATGAATTTTGATGTTTGATATGCTCAAGGTTTGAATAATTATTAAATATGTGATATTTAGATCATGTAAAATGTTTACATAATAGAAATTGGATTATAAAATTGTTTATAATTCATGATAATATCATATATTTAAAATTACCTATAATGAATAATATAAAAGAGTTCATATTTAAATTGAATATAATGTAATTATATTTAAAATCATGTAATGTCCATAATATAAAGCTAAAATTATAAAATGTTTATAATTATATTTTATTGATGAATTGTTCATAAATGGTTGTCTGGTTTTTAAATATTTGATATGTTTACTTATTTAAAGGTTATTCCCTATTTTATTCATAGTTATAAAATGTTAAAATTATGAATATTTGTATTCCAAAACTTATATGATAAATTTATTTTATAATAGAGCCTTGCATTGCATGTTAGGCATGAAAATGAATTTATTTTTTTATCTATCTTGACTTCAGTTTATAATTGAAGTTAAGAACTTGAATTTAGTTATTGAATATAGTTTATGAATATTATCTTTTAGATTTATGATGAATTTAATTCTTTATTGAGTAAAGTCTCCTTGGGTAAAGGTACTTGGGGTTGGACTACCTATCAGCATGGAGGCTTATGATTTTTCTAGAAAGGTGAATGAAGTTGGCTATTTTTCACTCCATGCTTAATATTTTGGATATTATTAATTTCATATAACTCAATGAATTTACATGAAATGTTTATATACCTTAAGAATATGATGTATTTGGATATTTCTGAATGTACTTAACTTCTAATTTTGGGTGAGTAATGAAAATTGTGTGTTGTGTAAAGAGTTATACATCAATATGGTTTGAACACATTAGTTTGGTGGAGGGAATAAGATTCAAAACTAAATCACTAAAAACATACATACATAAAGGTAATAACATGGGATAAGATAAAAAGATTGAATCCCCTTCATACACTACATGTTTAATTCCATCTAAAAAGAAACTTTTCAAGACATCGATCATCCAACTAGGTAGGTTATGCCAAAGCAGGGTGCCTATGGATTATCTTGTATAAGTAAAGCAAGTAATGGGTGGAACTGAATAATCCTTGGGCAGGTTATACCAAACCAGGGTTCCCTAGGATTATATATTTTTTATCATGTTATTGGTGTTTTCTTTAGGTAACACTTAGTTGGGAAACCCTTAGGAAGGATACCATAGGAATGATGTTGAGTTTATCTATATGATGAATTGGATAAGGAGTTTTCCACCCAAACATACAAGAGTCATATATATTATGATTGGGATGATTACCTAACTAAATACATAAGTGGTGAAAGGAATTATAAATACTCACTGCTTAGTGAAATATGGATCTTGGCCCGCTAAAGGATATAATGTATTTTAAAATGGATCATCATTTTATTGATATATAATTTAATAAAAGTAATTATTAAGTGGTAATAAAACATGATATTAATTTGATAAAATATTATATTATAGATGAATACCATCATCATCATCAAACTAAATTTAATCCTTGGAAATAGAATATTAATGTAAGTTACTCCTAAGACTAGTAACTTAAGAAAAGTTCTTAAGCAAGATTAGTGATTTAAAAAGTCTATTAAAGAAAATTTTATATTCTAGAACATTTCCTTCTTGTGTAACCAAGTGTTTAAGTTATTCAAAAAATTAATCTAGATTCCAATGTAAGTAAAATGATATAATTTAGGTTTCAATGGCATTAAATGAAAAATTATTTAAGGGATTTTAGTCTCATATACTCAATATGATAGGGTATACCAAATGATATTCAATATGGTTGAATATGTTAATGAATTAGTGATACTAAAGGTTTCCTTAAATATTTATTGGTTATATAATTAAATTTTATAATTATTATAGATATACAATATCAATTTTATGTTTTATAGAAAGGTTGTAAATATAAATAATGTTTAAAATATGAGAACGAATTGAATATTAGAGCTTGAAGGTTTCTTTTAAGAAATGGAAAAAGGTGTTACTGCATTAAAGACTTGGATACTTTAATCTTGGATAATATTGTCATAAGATGTGTATTTTTATCCCATTTATCTCTTGAAATAGTTGTTATTTAATAAAATGAGATGAGAGTTTTTATCACACATAGTTTATGACTTGTTTAATTCTATAACATGATTTAATGGGAACTAAAAATGGATTTTTCTATTTAAGTAATTCATCCCATTTTCATTTATGTAAATTTTTTGACAATATGATTGAATTTAAGAAATGTTTACTTGATATTATTAAAGTGTTGAGGATAAATGAACTATCCACATTATGTCTAAGTTTTAGTACTATAATAATAGTTCTAGTGGGTAAAATTTCAAAATAAAAGAAGAAATGTTAGTTTAAGGGTTCAATAATGTTTTTTCAAGAATCCAATAAATGGAATTAAAATCCAAGGTTTTCAGGAATAAGGAAAAATAATTCTATATGATAGGATTATTCATAATACCTAAAGGAGTTTATGAAACTCCATAGAATATACATATAGGATATGAATGTTATAGAAATTAATTATTTAATTTTTAAAGGCATATGATATAGAATATATATTTTACAAGTGTTGTAAATATATAAGAGAGTCAAGGTAATAATTGATAGAGCTTGTAGTTTATATTCAAGTAATAAAACAAAGGGTTGCTACATCAATATATTGAATGTAAAAGAATATACAAATATCAAATGAATCTTAAAAAAGATGCGAATCTTTATCTGATTTATCTTATACGATAAAAGAAGTTGTTAACTAACAAAGATTTATTTTGAACAACATGTGATGATAAGTTGTAAACACATGGTTTATGATTCATCAAGTTTTATAACATTTTTTTGAGAAGAATATAAGGATAAAAATGTTTTATTGAGGATAAAATGTTTATCTAACTATTTGTTAAAATACAATGGATTTTTATTCATACCCATCAAAAATGTATTTTCACTACAATAAAATGGGATATTCATGATGTTTTTTATGTTTAGAAGCAGTTTAAATTGTAGTTAAAAGGTTTTGTGGTTGTTTCATGAAATCATCTCTAAATATGATGTTAGGAAACATTTCATGACTTTTTTTTTGAATTCCACTGTGGTTTTTTTAAAATATCATGAAATGTTCTTTTCAAAAACGTTTTGACATTTTTAGCAGTGGGTTTGTGTTTAAATTTGATCATATCAGATAACGATGTTTGAAACCAATATTAAATAACATAATTTATTTAGTGATTTTTTGAACCACCGTTATAAGGATATCAAATTTAGTGGTAGTTTTAACTTCCTTTAAACCATTAAAAATATTTGGTGGTGGTTTAAAACACCGCTTGTTATTACAATGTGACAAAAAATATAAAATTCATAATGAAGTCCCAATACAAACAAAAAATATAAAAAGAAACCAACTATGGCGCTACAACCATATACCTATAATAACTCATCCAATACCACCACAACCAATACACATGTAAAATCCCGTGTTTTTGAACCGGGTTAAAATACGAATGTTTTCGAATTTCTTTTTTCGGTTTATCAATGGGTTGGTTTTTTTTAAACCGAGCTATGGAATTTTATTCCAAGTGTTGAAACACCTAAAGATTTCATTTTTGGACTTGCGTAATTACCTTATAATTTTAGAGGGTGTCCCGATGAGTCTCAGGAGTACCAGATCTGGAAAATTCCACTTTAATGAATCTTCACGGGCAGTGCACGGTTGCGGTCCAACCCATTCATTTTATCCTATTTAATAAATTATTTAATTTAATTTAATAAGATTATATGATAGATTTTTATTAATTAAAAGAAATTTTTAATAATAATAATAATTAAGGTATTATTATTAATATTATTTTGGTTGTTTAATTAAATGAATGATAAAGAATTAATTAAATGACGGTTGATGAAATTAATGTGGATTATGGGTTTATCAAAGAACCATTTTATTTAAATAAAGAGTTTCAGAATTATTAAAGGACCATTTATTATTAAATGGAGTAATGTTCAAATAATAATTATGTTATTGTTATTATTATGGTGTCATAAATTATTTTGAGACTTTGATATTTTAATTGCATGTTAAAGGAGTGTATCATTTATGAGAATTAAATGTTGCTTTTGAGATTCTCAAAGAAACGTTTAATTAAATGAGGGGTTTCATATTTAATGAAGCTTTATTATTAAATAGAGGTGTTGGGTTTATCAAAGGTTTGGAAAATAATAATAATGAGATTATTATTATTTTAGTTTTATGAATGTAATAATAATAATTATTATGGAAGTTAAATTAAGGGTTATGGGTTGGAGTTTTTATCATATTAATGATATTGTAATAAATTAGGGGTTTGGGTTTTTAAATAAATGAAAGTCTGAATAATAATAATAATGATGTTATTATTATTTTTGTGGTTATTTAGTTAAATAAATGTTAAAAGAATTTAATGATCAATAGGAGTTTTATAATTAATTACAAAACATTTATTATGAGAATAATAAATAAAGGTTAAAAATGAATTAAATAATTAATGTGGATTTAAATGGGGAGGTTGGATATAATCAAAATTAGTGTTTTATTGTTTATTTTAATAGAATTTAATTATGGGGTTTATCAAAGTTATATTTTTATTAAATGGGGTGTTTTGGTTTTAATAAAATAAATGGCAATGACAATAATAATATTATGACTATTATCATTAATATTATTATTATGTGTATTTTTATTACTTTTATTTTTATTTATTTAGTATATTAGATTTTTTTAAAGGGGGAGGTGCTATACAAGAGAGGCGCGACCCCATGTTCTTCTTCTTCCTCCTTGGTGTGGCGTGACACACCTGGTCCGCCCCCTGTGCGTGATGAACCCCATCACTGCACAACTCCTCCTCCGTGCTTCTTCCTTGGACGAACCTCGACCACCCTGTGGTGCGACCCGACAGCGCGCAACCCCCGGACGGCTTGCGACAGCAGCGCGTGACCCCACCTCTGGCCAGTTCCTAGAGGCGCACCACCCCCTCTCCCGAACTCCACTTTGCGCGCGACGATTCCCCTCGGACTCTTCATGAATCTTTTCTACCTCATCAAGGTGAGTCCGTACGCATATAACTCATGATTCGTATTGGCCATTTGACTCCTCTCTCTCGCCTTGTTTTCTCGGCTAAAACACAAAGGTTAGGGTTTAATCTGATCGTTGCGTTCCTCTATTTTTTTAGAATATGCGAATGTTGACTCGGGACCCATTGGTCCATAATCCGACATCCGTCGCCATGGGCGAGGTAGATGGTATCGATTTTTCTTACCTCTGTTGGTTCAGGTAAGTTTCTAAACCCATTTTTTGGTTCTACACCTGTTATATTAAGGCCTATTAAATTTTATATGAGTTCCTGGTATCTAGTGGTAGGTGCGTAGTCCATGCTGTGCTGGTTTTGGGGTTTCCATTGTTGTTTTGGTGAATCGTTTTTTATGTTGCAGGGCACGTGCATGTGTCTATATATATATATACATATGTAAATATGTATATATATATGTATATAAGTTGTGTGCATATGACCGCGTGGTAATTGTAATTGATTGCTGCCGTTTAATTCAAGCTGGTACGTATTAAAATGATGCCACCCCGAGGTAGGGTCCCAAATCCTCAACACTTTATTTAAGAATTATAGCTTCTTTAAATAAATTGTGAATGTGGGTTTCCTTAATTTTGATATGTCGATGAATGAAACTTTTGATGTTATTATATAATGCCGCCCACATGAGATAAATAAGGACTTGAACATGTGTTGATTTTAAGCATGTTTTTATAATTTGGTTAAAGTGATATGATTAAAAAGTTAAATGATTTGGATGGGCTGAATGGGTAATATGTTAATTAATTTTATAATTAATTATCAAGTCATGAATTGTAAAAAAAATTGTGTATTTTACTAATTATTGAGAATATTGAATATTTGACGTGTTCAGAATATATATTGGAAACTGGTAATAATTAATGGATGGATTAATTTTTATATGTTAAATGTTAATGGTTAACTAATTGATGATTGGTTAAATAAAAAAGATTTAATTAATTAATTAATTGTTGAATTAATTAATTTGCATGCATTAAATTAAGATTGTGAATTGATTGTTTTTTACGACGGTTGGCCAATGGTATCTTTTGATGCATATTATTTTTTTTCAATGCCTTAAGTTGTCTTGGATATATTTGTTAAAAAAATATGACATGCTGTGTGATATGGTTGCTAAATATCTTGGATTTGTTCATCATGTTTTGATATGATTATAACATGCAAGTAAATTGTTAAAGTCCTGGAATAATCACTAATCGAGTAGACGAGTTCAGACTTGTTAAATAATTTAGATAATTAAATGTTGAGTTAATTATTTAGTTGTCTTGCTAAGAATAATTAATTTTTAATTAATTATTTACTATTGAGAGGTTGAATGGTTAATTAATTTTTGACTTATTTGATGGGTGATTTATGTTGTTAATTAGTTGTTGGATTAATTAACGGATTGGATTAATTAATTTATGAATTAATTAATGGATGGTTGTGGGGTGTTAGAAATGGAGTTCTACACTAATGATAAATATATATGTTTATTGATAAATGAGTTTTGAGATAGAGACTGATGCTCCAAATACTCATGGGGTGCTTGACATGGCGTTCTACACCCAGCTTTAAAGCAAATACTCTTTTGTGGGTCAGGGACTGATGTTCCAAATACCCATGGGTTGTGAGACAAGGACTGATGCTCCAAATACTCACAAGGGTGCTAGACATGATGTTCTACACCCATTAGTTGATATTGGACTATGACTCCAATTGGTCGTACATAAAATGAATTAATGGTTAATGAAAATAGTTGCGACATAATGATTTGTTAATTGATTATGAGAAAGGGTTCAGACTTAATAATGAATTGGGTGAATCACTGTTAGTGGGCGGACCTAGGAGCGAATCACTATTTTAGTGGACGGTCTCAGACATAGTATATGAAAGATTAAATTGGATATCTTGTGATGAATTATCCAAGCCAAATCACAAGCTTGGATTCAGTATTTACTTTGATTACTTAGATAGTCTTTAGAGACATCTATGGTGAGTGACTTATATAGGGGATGTCGGGCATAGGACGAATCTCAAGACTTTCATAATTTAATAAGATTTGAATAATTGATAAATGAAAAATGATTATGTAATGATTGTTGAGTATGCATGACAAATGAATAATGCAGGTTCAGACACTAGATGAGGGCTGAAGTAGGTACTTGGGTATATAGTTACATTGTACTACTCACTTTATTTATGCATGCCTTCATGTGTTTTAAATTATTTATTAAATGTCTAGATTTGGGGTAGACATCAGTGGTCCCGACCTATTGAGATTTATATCTCACACCCTACTTGGGCCGGCATTGCACTGGGGTACCTGAGTAGATTCTATTTGGTTGCATGATTGTGCTATTGCATTTACTTGGGAGATAGGAGCAGAGGATCGAGCGGAAGATTAGGATGCTCGAGGAGACCGCCCTCAGGGCCTTGAGTCATTGTTTATTTATTTCTATATTGGAATGTAAAGCATACTGTTTTGTTCACAATTTTATATTTTTCTATCATTATCATTTCATGCATGCATCTACTGTATAATTGGAATTGGCTATTTGTTTTGTACAAGATTTATAAAATCTGCTTTCTGCTGCTTTATCATTTATTAGATTGCTTCTGCTATTTATTGACATTGTTTGTTATTTACTTTGATATACCGCTGTGCAACTCTGATAAGAGGGTATAGTCTCCCCACTTACTATCATTAGACCCTCACTTCTAGTCAGTAGCCTCTGGCGTATGGGGAGACGCGATTGAGGTCATGTGGCGACCGGTCCGACTGCTGGTTTAGTGGTGAGCCGGGTCGGGATGTTACAAAGTGGTATCAGAGGTTTATGTTTTCTTTCTTTTAGTTTGTCTTACTATTTTGGGGTTGGTAGATAGGAGACTAGGAATGTGTCGACGATTCAGTTAATAGCCGTGCTTGGGACTGATCACCCCATGTACAGGAAATAACCAAGTGGCTAGGGATGGGAATTGATGTTTTTACTATTAGAGGTTATAGTTGATATGATTTCACCTTGAGTGAATGGTGTATCTTCTCCAGTTTATTGATTTTGTGAATTTTGAAAAAAATAATTTTCTTGACCTAATATGCAAGGATGTTTTGTACATGCATCATCTTAGGCACTTAGAGATTCACATGTCACGCATATAACATTCCATGTAGTTGCATTAGTAGGATGCCTGCTAATTTGGATTGTGTTCCTTGGGTGCAATGCCATGTTTTGATCTTCTTTATCATGCCTCTATAGATAGCATGTTTTGGTGATAGATTTAACATGATTGAGTGATTATATTCCATACTGCCTCAGTTATTAGCATGTTTTGTTGTTGTGCCATGCTTCTGTGTTATAGCATGTTGCTGTGTTATTGGTTATGCTAACATGTTAGCGATGTTTTGGATATGTGAAAGGGGTGATAAAGATAAAATGTTAAATGAAAGTTGATTGTGATGAATGGGAGCCAACTTCCAGTGATAAGGTGTATGGGTGCCTTATCGATTGGTATATGGCCACCCACGTGACTAAACCATATAACCATAGTATGTTTTGAAAATGGTTATGAATGTAAAACTGCTGAGTTTTGATTGTAATGAACCATTGTGGGGTTTCTAAATTGCCTATTTATATTTGAATAACCCTGTATGTTAAGTGTTTAAAGAGAATGTTTGTGATAACATGCCTATTTTTCCATAGGGCATTATTTTGAAAATCAAGTGGCTTGTTGTGAAAAAGTATTTATGTGTTTGTTGAAATTCATTAAAATGTTTAAAGGTTGAAATGAATTAATTAAAATGGATAAAATGAAAAAGGGGATTTTGAATCATGTGTTTTCTATTTTGTGTAACCAAAAGAGGGTCGACGTTTATGTTTTGTAATGGGATAACCCGTGATAGGTAGTACCCTTATATTGTTCTAGGCCTTTAAAGTTAGTACGTCCCACTGCTCAGGAGGACTTCTTGGGACTCGTCTATTATGGCACACCGATAGGTTTATGTTACGACCTTTTTGGATCATTTTTTGACGTGGTGACCATGGTTCGAGGAATGTCACACGCATGCGTTAATGTGTTCTAAAAACATGCACTGGTTAGAAACTGATCTTTTCTTGCGACGTCATGGAAAATCCTAAGGTGGGTATTGTTGCATCGTTTTCAATAAATGAGTGAGCAGGTGATGTCGAGTTTTTAGAATAGAGTTGTCCAGTAATAGTTTGACAGATCTTCTTAATGACCTAGATTTTTCTCTTAGTACTCTATTATAAATATGACGATCATGTCCCATATATTTACTTCGTCATGGAGACACTAAGATAGTGTTGGTCTTATGCCGTGCTACAGTTTAAATGTTGTTGGGCTTGATGAGGGGTTGTTATCTGGGTAGTACGCGGGATGCGTTGATTCTTTGGGCTTTTTTTTTGTGTTTGGGAACAGTTGTTTTAAAATATCCTTGCAATGAATTGAATAAGAAATTTCACCATAGGTCTGGTAAGGACTTTGTTTTACATGCAAATGGTTTTGGATAGTTTTAAAGTAACATCGTCAGACAAAGAGAGAAATGGGGTTTTGGGTCTGCAACGTCTTTCAAGGGAAGTATATGAAACTTGTTCTGTTGATTGATCAAGATTCAACCATTTACATTGATGAGGTCCTTCTAATGACCAAAGATATAACATCTGTTTTGATGTTTAAGCTATAAACTGATCATTGGCTATGGTTTTAAAGGCTTATCCATTAGGCTTGTGAAGGGTTAAAGGTTAGTTTGGTGTTGGGAACACAACACATCAATTCTAACAAGATTAAATGACCTTGGTAGGTCGGTTGTTTTAGTAGTGGTTCCCGATGGCATCTCGGGGGTGAGAATTTTTTAAGGTGGGTATATTGTAAAATCCCGTGTTTTTGAACAAATGTTTTCAAATTTCTTTATTCGGTTTATCAATGAGTTGGTTTTTTTAAACCGAGCTCTAGAATTTTATTCCAAGTGTTGGAACACCTAAAGAAGTCATTTTTGTACTTGCGTAATTACCCCATAATTTTAGCGGGTGTCCCGATGAGTCTCGGGAGCACCAGATCTGGAAAAGTCCACTTTAATGAATCTTCACGGGCAGCGCATGGTTACGGTCCAACCCGTTCAATTTATACTATTTAATAAATTATTTAATTTAATTTAATAATATTATATGAGAGATTTTTATTAATTAAAAGGAATTTTTAATAATAATAATAATGAAGGTATTATTATTAATATTATTTTGGTTGTTTAATTAAATGAAAGATAAAGAATTAATTAAATGACGGTTGATGAAATTAATATGAATTATGGGTTTATCGAAGAACCATTTTATTTAAATAAAGAGTTTCAGAATTATTAAAGGACCATTTATTATTAAATAGAGAAATGTGCAAATAATAATAATGTTATTGTTATTATTATGGTGTCATAAATTATTTTGATACTTTGATATTTTAATTACATGTTAATGGAGTGTATCATTTATGAGAATTAAATGTGGATTTTGAGATTCTCAAAGAAACGTTTAATTAAATGAGGGGTTTCAGATTTAATGAATCTTTATTATTAAATAGAGGTGTTGGGTTTATCAAAGGTTTGGAAAATAATAATAATGAGATTATTATTATTTTAGTTTTATAAATGTAATAATAATAATTATTATGGCAGTTAAATTAGGGGTTATGAGTTGGAGTTTTTATCATATTAATGATATTGTAATAAATTGGGGGTTTGGGTTTTTAAATAAATTAAAGTTTGAATAATAATAATAATAATAATGTTATTATTATTTTTGTGGTTATTTAGTTAAATAAATGTTAAGAGAATTTAATGATCAATAGGGAGTTTTATAATTAATTACGAAACATTTATTACGAGAATAATAAATGAAGGTTAAAAATGAATTAAATAATTAATGTGGATTTAAATGGGAAGGTTGGATATAATCAAAATGAGCGTTTTATTGTTTCTTTTAATTGAATTTAATTATGGGGTTTATCAAAGTTCTGTTTTTATTAAATGAGGTGTTTTGTTTTTAATAAAATAAATGGAAATGACAATAATAATATTATGACTATTATCATTAATATTATTATTATGTGTATTGTTATTACTTTTATTTTTATTTATTTAGTATATTAGATTTTTTTAAAGGGGGAGGCGCTATACAAGAGAGGCGCGACCCCCTGTTCTTCTTCTTCCTACCAGGTGAGGCGCGACACACCTGATCCGCTCCCTGTGTGTGACGAACCCCATCACTGCGTAGCTCCTCCTCCATGCTTCTTCCTTGGCCGAACCTCGACCACCCTGTGGTGCGACCCGACAGTGCGTGACCCCCAGATGGCTTGCGACAACAGCGCACGACCCCCCCTCTGGGCAGTTCCTAGAGGCGCACCACCCCCTCTCCCGAACTCCACTTTGCGCATGATGATTCCCCTTGGACTCTTCACGAATCTTGTCCACCTCATCAAGGTGAGTCCGTCTGCATATAACTCGTGATTCGCATCATCCATTTTACTCCTATCTCTCACCTTGTTTTCTCAGCTAAAATAAAAATATTCGGGTTTAATCTGATCGTTGCGTTCCTCTATTTTTTTAGAATATTCGAATGTTGACTTGGGACCCATTGGTCCATAATTTGGCATCCGCCGCCAAGGGTGAGGTGGATGGTCTCAAATTGTCTTACCGCCGTTGGTTCGGGTAAGTTTCTAAACCCGTTGTTTGGTTCTGCACCGGTTATATTAAGGCCTATTAATTTTTATATGAGTTCCTGGTATCTAGTGGTAGGTGCATAGGCCTTGCTGCGCTGGTTTTGGGGTTTCCATTATTGTTTTGGTGAATCGTTGTTTATGTTGTAGGGCACGTGCATGTGTCTATATATATATATACAAATGTACATATGTATATATATATATATGTATAAAAGTTGTGTGCATGTGACCACATGGTAATTGCGATTGATTGCTGCCGTTTAAGTCAAGCTGCTGCGTATTAAAATGATGCCACTCTGAGGTAGGGTCCCAAATCCTTAACACTTTATTTAAGAATTATATCTTCTTTAAATAAATTGTGAAAGTGAGTTTCCTTGATTATTATATGTCGATGAATGACACTTTTGATGTTATTATATAATGCCGCCCACATGAGATAAATGAGGACTTGAACATGTGTTGATTTTAAGCATGTTTTTATAATTTGGTTAAAGTGATATGATTAAAAAGTTAAATGATTTGGATGGGACAAATGGGTAATATGTTAATTAATTGTAGAGTTAATTATCAAGTCATGAGTTGTAATAAAAATTGTGTATTTTACTAATTATTGAGAATATTGAATATTTGACGTGTTTAGAATATATATTGGAAATTGGTAATAATTAATGGATGGATTAATTATTACATGTTAAATGGTAATGGTTAACTAATTGATGATTGGTTAAATAGATAAGATTTAATTAATTAATTAATTGTTGAATTAATTAATTTGCATGCATTAAATTAAAATTGTGAATTGATTGTTTGTTACGACTGTTGGACAAGGGTATCTTTTGATGCATATTATTTTTTTTCAATGCCTTAAGTTGTCTTGGATAGAGTTGTTAAAAAAATATGATATGCTGTGTGAGATGGTTGCTAAATATCTTGGCTTTGTTCATCATGTTTTGAGATGATTATAACATGCAAGTAAATTGTTAAAGTCCTGGACGAATCACTAATTTAGTAGACGGGTTCATACTTGTTAAATAATTTAGATAATTAAATGTTGAGTTAATTATTTAGTTGGCTTGATAAGAATAATTATTTTTTAATTAATTATTTACTATTGAGAGGTTGAATGGTTAATTAATTTTTGACTTATTTGATGGGTGATTTATGTTGTTAATTAGTTGTTGGATTAATTAACAGATTGTATTAATTAATTTGTGAATTAATTAATGGATGGTTGTGGGGTGTTAGACATGGAGTTCTACACTAATGATAAATATATATGTTTTTTGATAAACGAGTTTTGAGATAGGGACTGATGCTCCAAATACTCACGGGGTGCTTGACATGGCGTTCTACACCCAGATTGCAAGAAAATATTCTTTTGTGGGCCAGGGACTGATGCTTCAAATACCCATGGGTTGTGAGACAAGGAATGATGCTCCAAATACTCACGAGGGTGCTAGACATGATGTTCTACACCCATTAGTTGACATTGGACTATGAGTCCAATTGGTCGTACATAAAATTAATTAATGGTTAATGAAAACTATTGTGACATAATGATTTGTGAATTGATTATGAGAAAGGGTTCAGACTTAATAATTAATTGGGTGAATCACTGTTAGTGGACAGACCTAGGAGCGAATCACTATTTTAGTAGACAAGCTCAGACATAGTATATGAAAGATTAAATTGAATATATTGTGATGAATTATCCAAGCCAAATCACAAGCTTGGATTCGGTCTTTACTTTGATTACTTAGATAGTCTTTAGAGACATCTATGGCGAGTGACTTATATGGGGGATGTCAGGCGTAGGCCGAATCTCAAGACTTTAATAATTTAATAAGATTTGAATAATTGATAAATGAAAAATTATTATGTAATGATTGTTGAGTATGCATGAAAAATGAATAATGAAGGTTCAGACACCAGCTGAGGGCTGAAGTAGGTACTTGGGTATATAGTTACATTGTACTACTCACTTTATTTATGCATGCCTTCATGTGTTTTAAATTATTTATTAAATGTCTATATTTGGGGTAGATATATAAGGACCTGACCTTTAAACATGACATAATCATGAATTAAATGAATAATTCACATTGAGGATCTTTTCAGGTTTAGATTTTTAGAGATTTAGGACATAACTATTACATATCAACTTGAATATTACAAAGTAGACACTTCTACTATAACTGATTTTTTTTCAAATCCTTAAATAAAACAAGAGTTCTTTTCTCAATATAAATCTTCTTGAATACCTCCTTTCTCTTACCATTCCTTATAACATGTGAAAAACATTTCAAAAACTTGGGATGAGCATAAAAAGCTCAGTAAGGGTTATAAAACAAGGAAAGAAAACATTAGATCATCAATATATATATAACATAAGCTTTTTAACATACCTCATTAAATCATAAGATTTGTGAAATACACATAGAAATCATAAGACATAAAGGTAACTTGAGTCATTCATAACATTCTTATGTAGGGAGTAACCCTCATGGTTACGTTTGAAATACCCATCACATTATATTCCCTAAATCTCTTCGGAGAAACCTTAGCGTTTAACTCCTTTGCGTTACCCAATGCATTGGAGATCTATCTCGGGCTCACCCGCCCTTAGTTTATCATGGAACCACCAAACTTCATAAACAATGCCCAAGAACCATAACATAATCGTATCACATAAAACATGCATAAAGGAAACATAACATTTCCACATTTCAATCACAAGATATCAATACAACACATTGATATAATAAAAACATCATCAAAACCATTTTCAATACCAAAATAAAAGAAAATTAAAACATGGTATTTATTTTTCATTTAAAAAAAGTCATGTCTTGTAGAGGAATCCGGAACTCAAATAATGGTCACGGTGGCAGATAAGTCATTGTCGCCGCATACGTAAGACAAAAACATTCATTTTGTCATTTAGTAAAATGCTTCGTGTAAAAAGATTCATTTTTAATGAAATTAAAAGTCAAAAGGGTTTATTATACAATTAATAAAAGGAAGGTCGTATATAAATTGAAGTATGCCTCAACGAAAAATGATTGAGATGAAGTCTCGTACAAAGACGGTATCCTTAGATTAAGGATAAATCAATTACATAATTATGTGTGAAAAATATAAATACACCCAATATAAGTGGATATTAAGTGTAAAACAATCATAGTTCATCCACACATATTCATAGTATGAAATAATCAAGAAGTAGAGTTTTAACCCAAAGAATTGAAATTGGGTTAAGAAGTTCCCTTACAGAAATTCGACAGCCTAACAGCGTCACTTTAAAATTCAGAAAATGAGTTGATGAGAGATAAAAAGGGTATCTAATCACTTGGGCATAAAATATACAGAAATAAGGATATAAAAGAACATATCCCAATATTAAGAATATGTAAATTAAAAGACCTAACAAAAATAAGTCTTTCAAAAATAGGAGGGTGAAAGGTTCCCTTACCGATTTGGGTAACTTTCGAAACGTACACCCCATGAAATAAGGAATATACAATGTTGATGTAAATACCCATGACCAAAAGTATATTACACAAATATTAGAATAATGGGCAGTACATACAACACTCAAAGGAGATAGTGACAAATATATCATGAATCTCACGGGAATAAAAGTGAGATAAAAACCCCTTACCTCGTTGTAATAAATCGATTTGTATGACAAAAAGATAATAAACACCAAATGAATATCATAATACCATGAATATAAATATAATAATGATAATATATATCAAATGGCCACACAAAATACACCACATGCAATAAATAAGTGGCGAACAATGGAAATCTCACGGAATTAAAAGTGAGATAAGAAATCCCCTTACCTCAAGTCCGACTTGTCTTGTTTGTTTCTTTATATTACCGAATAATAAACTTTGGTCAATTTATAATTTCTTAAGGAATTAATTTAAAGTTTATTATTCAATTCATATCACATATTATCATGTTATAATAATTATTTAATTATGTGAGTTCATATCATACGTTTTGTCGATGTTCGGTACATGAGTCAACAATGAACTTGTTTGAAGAGAATTGTCCATGTAGTTATAAGTACATCATCTAATGAATGGTTTTCATGATTTAAATATCATATATATCCATTATATATGTATTCAATAATATTCCATAATTTTTGGAGATAAGAAATGAAATGTACCGTTCATGGAGACGGTAGGCCGTACGTACGCATGAACGCTACTTTCATTTTTTTGTCATATTAATGGACTTTAAAACTAAATTAGACATAGATATATTATAATTAGAGTATAATATATATGTTATATAGGTAACATAAGTTCATTTATTACATTATTTATAAATTCCATGTTTGGCATGAACGAGTCATATCACTTGAGGGGGCGGTAGTCCGCACTTCCTCAGATGAAATTATCGCATTTTCACAACATGAAAAGCATAAATGTATGTTTTAAATATAAAATACAGAAGCATATAGAGGACATAAATATAATATATATCATATATAAATATAGTTCCATCATAATGGACACCATTAAAGGTGTTAAAAGAATATTGAACAATCATCGTTTCGTGAGGTAGTAATTCTCCACCCACAGAAACAGTATGTTCTTTAACCATTAGACGGAGGTGTGTGTAAGTGTAGGTAGAATCCTTATCATAACAAAATCATAGTATATTTAGGATACTGTTGTTATTATGGGATCAAATAATAAAAATATATTGGTGAGTTTAGAAGGAAAATAAAAGAAAGAAACTCAAGAGAAGACATTACCTCTAAATCGGGTAACTCTTTTTGATTTGAGCCAAAGAATTACTTGGAAAGACTTATGCCCAAAGTGAGGCTTCTAGGAGTAAGAGAGGGATGTGGAGAGATAATATGAGCAGAGTTTGGATAAGTCAAGGGCTTTATAGGTGTGGGTAAGGGGGTAGAGGTGGGGGCCTTTTATAAGTGGGAGGAGGGTCACTTTTGGAAAGTCTTGAAATGTTACTTTATTATAAAATGATTTTAGGATTTTAAAGGTCCCAAAATGATATATTTCTAGGATAAGGTGACAAGGGTTAAAAATACACCCATACAATAGGTTTTAGACAAGTTTAAGTCTTATATTTTATCTTATCTTTGCATTTTATTTAAATCATTCATTAATGAGGTAATCACTGCACCATCATGGTGTCATAAATAAATTTATTTATTTAATATCTAAAAATTATAAAAAAATACCATGATGTAGAAAATATTTTTAGATTTACAATGAATATTTATAGTCTAATATATCATTTATTTAAACAAAATTAAAATTGTTTTACTTAGGATATACAAACCTTTGTTATATTTCTCTTCTTTTTAAAAAAATAATGTCATAAATGTCACTATTACACCCATGTGACTCCATGGGCCCTCAAGTTCGGTAAAAATCTTCCCATGGTCGGAAATGACTCAAAAAAGAGGATGTGGACACATGTTGGGGTCATTTTATATTATTATGATATTATTTTATTACCCTTAACTACCTGATTACTAATTAATCACGATAATTAAAGATAATTGCCATCGTTACTATTCATAATGTCCATAAACAAAAGAGTCTTAATTAAATAATTTGGACCTTATGATTCCAAATATGGAATCCATTTTACCAAATTCCAAACACAGAAATTGCAGTAATTAATTTAAAAATAATTCCCGTTGTCAAAAACAAAGACGAGTTTTTAAGAAGTAAAATTTATCAAAAGATTGACGTGTTTTTATATCCAATTGAAAAGTGAAATTACTTAAAATGAACAAAATTGTATTAAGTGATAAAAAAATAATTAAATTACTCTTTAAAACCAAATAAAATTACAATCTAACTATATAATTAAATTGGATGAAAATGCAGTTTTGAATTAAAATGCTGTATTTTTCACTATTCATTAAAAATGAACATTTGTCAGAAAAATACCAAAAATTTATCCAAAGTAAATTTGATATTCCAAATTAAAAAATTATGTCAATTTTACCAAATTCAAAACATAGAAGTTTCATTAATTAATTTTATAATTAATTCCCACTGTCAAGACAAATAACGTGTTTTTAAGAAACAATATCTATCAAAAGATTGACACTTGTTTATGTCCAATTTCAAAGTGAAATTAATTCCAATGAACACCATTGGATTAAATGGTAAAAATATATTTTAAATAAAATTTAAAACCAATTAAAAATATAATCTAACCATATAAATAAATTAGATTAAAAGGATGTTTTGAATTAAAATACATCATTTTTCACTAAAATGAACTTTATTGGAAAAATAACAAAAATTTACACAAAGTACATTTTGATGTCCTGATTATAAAGAAGGATTTTATTTTTTAAAATATAACATATAAAATTGACAAAAAGTGGATTTAAAAATGTTTCTCCATCAAAAGGTGGTTAATCGACCTTTTAAATAATATTAGAATGTTTATGCTTAAAATTGGATTCATTTGCATTTTAAGCCTCTATCATTTATTGGGTAATTGTTAAAATATTTAACAAACGTATATAACCATTTTGTAGTTAGTTCTGTTCATTCCCACCATTATAATGACTAGGCGTTAACTACCATTTAAAATAATATTATTATATTATTAGTGTGCAACGTAAGATTTCAAAGAAACTCGTTGTTGCGTATTGGGTACGCCACCGAACATAGAATTACCTTTAACATTTTATTCACAAATATTAATAAATATGAAAATGTCATATTCTTTATTTACTTGGGATGTTACAAGACACCGGTGGTCCCGACTTACTGAGATATATATCTCACACCCTACTCAGGCCGACATTGTACTGGGGTACCCGAGTAGATTCTATTTGGTTACAAGATTGTGCTATTGCATTTAATTGGGAGATAAGAGCAGTGGACCGAGTGGAAGCTCGGGATGCTCGAGGAGACCGTCCTCGGGGCCTTGAGTCATTGTTTATTTATTTCTGTATTGGAATGTAAAGCATACTGTTTTGTTCACTATTTTATATTTTTGTATCATTAGCATTTCATGCATACATATGCTGTATAATTGGCATTAGATATTTGTTTTGTACAAGATTTATAAAATCTACTTTCCGCTGCTTTATCATTTATTAGACTGCTTCTGCTATTTATTGACATTGTTTTTTATTTACTTTGATATACCACTCTGCAACTCTGATAAGATGGTATAGTCTCCCCACTGACTATCCTTAGACCCTCGCTACTAGTCGACAGCCTCTGGCGTATGGGGAGACGCACTTGAGGTCATGTGGCAACCGGTATGACCATTGGTTTAGTGGTGAGCCGGGTCAGGACGTTACTGTAACGACCCGAATCCGGAGCCACTCAACTAGTGCCCCGTACCCGGTTCTCCACATGACCTCAAGCGCATTTCTCCAAACAACAGAGGCTACTGACTAGCAGCGAGGGCCTTGGTGAGTCATTGGGGAAACTATTCCCTCATTTGGTAAGGTATAAAAGGGAAAGGAAATAACAGTCAATAGCGGAAGCAGTAAACAACATACAATAACTGAAACTAAATAGCATAAGAAATGAACATATAATAATAATGATAATGATGCAGCAGGTACAAGTATTTAAGGAAATCAACAAGCACAAAAACATGATGAAATACAACTGAGATCAATGTACTAAAAGTTAACAACAACTCCAGCAGCATCACAAGCCTAAGCTCGGTCTTGTGCTATCCATCTTCAACCAGCAATCATGTAGCTAAAGTAGAAGGGCCACAATCCCTATCCACACCTGCAACCATATAACCTATTTGGGCCGAAAATCAGGACCCAAACAGGGTGTGAGACTATTCCCAGTAGGCAACCACCACAAGATCTGTGCCCTACTATCAGTGAGCAATATAGAAAAAGTAAAGGAAATAAATGCAGTAGAGAAACAAGAGTACACTAAAGCAAACAATCCTACAAATCTCTATTTACATTTATTTATTAATTTAATTCAATCATTTAATTATCAACCAAGGAATCTAGCAAACAACTCTATCTTCCCAAGGCATAGCAAGTAACACAACAAGTATCTCAACAGACTACATAAACAAAAAGAAGTACAAAACCCAAGCTTGTTCTTTGGCTTGGTGGACTCGTCACAACCAACCAAACAATATTCATACTAACTCTCTAGGTGGCTCACACTGGCAGAACCCTCTAGTCAAGTAATCATACAAAGTCACAAACACTCTGGGAACCTCTCACCATCCATTCCCCTACGATCTTGTACGATAGCTATAGACTCTCTGAGGAAGCACTAACGTCTAATTCCCCCTATAGTCCCAATACGTAACTAATGAAACTCTAAGGAAGCACAAAGTCCAATTCTTATAGGTCCTGCGAACGATACTAATTTATAACTGACTCTCTAGGGAAGCCTTTAATCGTCAATTCCCTCTTTAGTCTACTGCACTAGGTTCACACAACCCTGAGCAGTCCAGTCATGTGTAATCGACTGTCAGCAGCCCTAAGTAAGTTCAACAACTACTTGGATAATAGCTACAATTCATCAAAAGCATATAAATAGTAGGCAATACATGAAATCAATTATTTCAAGGCAGGAAATCAATGCAACAATGTAACAACCCAATCTTTTTGGATAGTATATTAACTTACTCTTAATGATTTAATAAGATGTTAATGGTTAATGTAGAAAGAGGATTTGATGGCTTCATCCAGTAGACTCGAACCTTATGAAGCCCACTTATCAGAGCTTGGGAAGGAGGTAGCATCTGTGGGATTTTCTTTGGACCAAACCCAAGCCGAACTCCAGCGTGTCAAGCTTGAACGGAAACGCCTACGGAAGAAGTTCAAGTTAGTAGAGATTACTACTAGGGAAATGTTATCTGAGCCTCCCTCAGATTCTCTCACCATAGCACACCTTACACTTAGGTCATATGCCGGTATTATAAGGGGTTATGTGATGAGACCCTAGCTTCTTTGTGTAATCCTTTGGGATGAATGAATTGAGATTTCTTCCTTTAGTGATGTTTGTGAAATTTCAAATGTCCGGATAATTTTAGGATGTATTTTATTGATGAATTTTGAAAAAAGGATATTTTAAAATATTTATGTAAACCCTAAATAATTAATGATGTGTAATGATTTTCAAAAAATGGTCTTCTACAAAAGTGTTCAGTAAGGAATTTGGAGTCTAATAAGATCAACTTAATTTTTGATGAATAGTAAATTATGAATAGTGATTTTACGCTTAGGATTAGTAATGTGACCAAATGGATTAGTAATTTCACTCAAAGAAAGTTTTAATATAATTTAGACACCTAGATTAAGTAATGTGATTCAATAAAATGGGTAAATAACGGTTTCATAAATTATTAGCCAAGTATTAGTTTTTTCGGGTGAATAGTGTTTTTTAATTAAAAATTTAATTAAAAATAATTAGAAAATTATTTTTATAAAAATGACTTTATTTTTGAACTCAGAGCATCGATATTATGTTATGGTAATTTTTGGGGATTTTTCTGAAAAAAACGAATTCTCGATGAATAGTGTTTTTATTTAAAAATTAAATTAAAAATATTTAGAAAATTATTTTTATAAAATGGAGTTCATAAATGTAATTAGAGCATCGATATTTGGTTAAGGTAAAATTTTGGGATTTTTCTGAGAAAGATGAATTTTTCAGTGAATAGTAAAAATACAGTTTTAGGGTTTCGGTATGTTTAATGACATCATAACTGTGTCATGATGATGTCATGAGATATTTTAAGGGTTGGCCGGCCAAGGGTGATGAATTTTTGTTTTGGGGGCCCCATGTGGCCTAACTCCATGGTAAATGCCAAGGGAGAGCACATGGTTTTGAGAAAAGCACTTGTGAGGTGTCCCTTGGCCATTAATGCCTTGTCCCCTCACTTTCCCTATAAATACCCACCCTTTACTCTTTTAGTTTTCACTCCCAACTCTCCCCCAATGAAGTTCTAGTCTCCTTACCTCCCAAGGAGTCCTCCCAAGGTGCCCCCAAACCCTCAAGGTCCAAACCATTGAGTTTTAAGAGTTACGTTTTAAGGTAAGGGATCCGACCTCTCTCTTTCTTTCCATGTAATCTCTTTTATGTCATTCCTTTTATGCTCGATGTTCTTATGTGAGAGGATGTTCTTTTATATTCCTCTTACTGCCCTTTTCATGTTTATATGATGAGATATCCCCTCTTACTCTCATCATTTCGTTTTATGAAAGTTTAAGTGACGCCATTAGGCTGCCGAATTTTTAAGGGATTCTTTACCCTTCTCATTTTTTTCAAGTTCGATTTTCATGTCAAGTCTTTCAAGTTCCTTTTTATTATATTGGGGTATGATCTCTATATCTATCATAATGATCTCTTATGATCATATGATGAGATACCCTATTTGATCTTGTCAAATCTTTTTTAAGTGACGCCGTTAGGCTGCCGAATTTTCATAAGAGAAATCTTATTTTTGTCTCACTTCCATGTTTTTCATTTCATATGGTATATCTTTAAAATTTCATTAACATGTTATTAAATCCCTTATATTCTTTCCCCCTACTGTTTTATGGATCATTTATGAGTGGGTTACCCATGTTCCCTCTCTTTTCAATGTTTTCTAAAACCTTGTAACATAGCCGTTATGCTGCAGAATTTCCGTCTCAAAATGCCTCTCTCTTTTCTCAAAATTATTTTATGTTATAAAGTGAATACTCAAAGCTCTTATTTCTACAAGGGTATTCACATATATATCAAAATGTTCTATTTTAAATTCTGGGATTTACATACATGAAACCCGTTTCCCCTTTCCGTGGGTTTAAAGTGACATAAAGATCATGTCTTTAAAGCAGTTTTTAAAACGTTATGATTATGAAATGAAACCCATTTATTTTATGCTATATGGGTTGTTTATGAAATTATTGATGATGATATATGTGGCTCACATGATAATAAATACATGTCAAGGGTGCGCCCAGATAGCGCTCCAATGCATTGGGTAAAGACTTAATCTCTAGAGATGACTTTTTAGACTGATACCTTGGTGAATAACCTTGGTAATTTTTAATGACACCTAGGGGATGGACCTTGGTGAAACGAAATGATTGTCAATATTTAATGTTGCAGCCACATCTTCAAGTTATGAAAAATGTTATTTTTATTATGATATATCTCATGATTTCTTTCTCATGCCTTAAAGTTCTTTTCATGTCCTTATTGAAGTATCTCAAGTTCACATGTAAAATGTTTCTCTTGTTTCCCTTACTGGGCCTTCTGCTCACCCTTTCTTTTGATGTATGTCCCCAGGTTATGAGATGCAGTAATGAACCTAGGATGAACTTAAGGAGAAGACTTTCAAGTGTTTAAGAAGAATGTTTTATGTTCTTTTCATGTATTATGTTCCTTGTTTCCAAGACACTAAACCTTAAAGATCCTCAGTTCCGTGTAATGAAATGAAAGTTATGTTATAAAAAGACGGTATGCGATAGTTGGTATCAAAGGTAGGTTTACTTATTTGTGGAAATTAGGATATAAAAACTTTAGGAAGAACCCTATAGAAAAGTTTAAATATAGGAAAACTTCCTGGTATTTTGGTAAGTATTGAGTAAGTGGTTTATCAAACAAATACATCCCTGTCTGGATACGAGCAGGTAGAGGCGGCTCTGGCACAGATGTATATAGGGGTAAAACCCAAAAACACCGCTTTGAGCTAGACTCGAACGGGAACTGGTGCACAATAACAGGCCTTGCTGCACTCTTGGTTATGACACTCCCGGGGGATATGTTTGGTTAATCACAAGCTTTTTATGAATCATTATGAAGGAATTATAGAGAAGTGTAATTGTCTAAGCATGAAGTCTTAGTTAAAATATTCATAAATGAAATAAGTTTCTCACTAAGGTTTTATTATTTTAGAAAATGGCGGGAAATAGGAGGAACCATACCGATGGTGACCGCAATGCACCATGTGCTGACGGCCCTCCGATGGAAGCCGGAATGGAAACATTCATGCGAATGATGAACCAAATGACTCAAGTTATGAGTAATAACTTGAATCAAGCTAAGAGGTCGACCTCACCACGAAGGGAACAACACTCTGTTGAGTCATTCATGCATCAACGACCACCATAATTCAGTGGATCTACTGACCCTTTGGTTGTGGAACAATGGATAAGCTCCATTGAAAAGATCTTTTCTGTACTCCTTTGTTCAGAACAAGAAAAAGTCACCCTTGCTGTTTATCGCCTAGAGGGAGAAGCTGACCAGTGGTGGTCACTGGTCAAAAACACGAAGCCTAGAGGAGAGATGGAAGCTATGGAGTGGGGAGAATTCCGGGGAATATTCTTTAACAAGTATTTCCCTCGTTCCATGAGAACGATAATGGAGAAAGAGTTTCTCGAGCTGAAGGAGAAGGAGAACGAATCTGTCGGAAGATATGAGATGAACTTCACCCGACTTTCACGATATACCTCTAGCTTTGTCATGGATCCAATTGGGAAGGTTGATAGATTTTTCGGTGGACTGAGACCTCATCTGCGGAAGAATTTAGCCAACCGGGACTACGATAGCTATGAGGAGATCGTGCGGAGTGCAATGAAAGTCGAGCTAGAGTTTGGTGAGACACAGCGGTCTCATAAATCAAATGAAAAGAAGAGATCATTGGAGCCTAGTTTAGGGAAGACTTTTGATTAGGGAAGAGGTGGAAAGCAAATGCAACTTACCACATGCAATAAATGTGGGAAGAAGCATACGGGGAACTGCTTGGTCGGAAGTGGCAAGTGCTACAAGTGCAGAAGAGGAGGCCATATTGCTCGGAATTGTCATAGTGAGGTGAAGCCTCAACTCCCCAACACTAACGACAGAGGAAAGATGGTTCTGGCCTTACCCGAAGTCCATTGCTTCAAGTGTGGATAGCTTGGGCACTATGCTAATCTCTGTCCAAATCCAAGGGCAGTGGAGGGGAATCACCATCAACCTCAGCAAAGGCCAGGGGAGAAAGGTTGTGCTTTTTCTATCACAACAACTGAAGTTAAAGCTCCGAATGACGTGGTAGCAGGTACTCTTGTTGTCCTCTCAAAACTAGCAACTACTTTTTTTGATTCTGGTTCTACGCATTCCTTTATTTCCTCCAAGTTTGCAAAGAATATATAATCAATCCCGGAATTGCTTGAGGTAGAGTTGTCAGTCAAGAATTTAAGTGGGATTATCCATGCATCAATAGTGTTTAGAGACTCTAGTGTTTACTTTAGTGAGCACAATCTTATCGCAAATCTAGTAGTCATTCCCATGTTGGAATTCGACGTTATACTAGGGATGGACTGGCTCTCAAAGTATAATGCTAAGATCAAATGAAGAAGTAAGGAAATCTCAGTAGTCTTGAATAAACAACCTATAGGTATCTTCCAAGGAGAGATATCCCGAACTGATCCCTATCTAGAAGCACCTCCTATAGCTTTCTTTATGGAGTTAATCGGTGATAATGGAGAAGGAAAAGGGAGCATACCAATAGAAGATGTTCCAATTGTTCAGGAATACATGGATGTATTTCCTGAGGAGTTACCTAGACCTCCCCCCGAAAGAGAGGCAGAGTTCTCCATTGAACTCGTACCTGGGTCTCAACCGATATCAAAGACTCCGTATAGAATGGAAAATGTGGAGCTAGAAGAGTTAAAGAAACAACTCCAAGACTTGTTGGAGAAGGGGTTTATCCATTCGAGTGTGTCTCCTTGGGGAGCACCAGTTCTCTTTGTGAAGAAGAAGGATGGATCAAAGCGGCTATGCATTGATTATAGAGAACTGAATGGGATCACAGTGAAGAACAAATACCCTCTTCCAAGAATTGATGATTTATTTGACCAACTTCGTGGGGCTCAATTCTTCTCCAAGATTGACCTTCGATCTGGTTATCATCAACTGAGGGTGAAGAAGGAAGATATTCCAAAGACTGCCTTCCGATCAAGATATGGGCATTATGAGTTTACTGTTATGCCCTTCGGCTTGACTAATGCTCCTGCTATTTTCATGGATTTTATGAATGGAGTCTTTAAGGACGACCTTGATAACTTTGTGGTAGTTTTTATTGATGATATTTTGATATATTCAAAAAGTCGTGAGGAGCATGAAGATCATCTGAGGGTTATTTTGAAAACTCTGCGGAAGGAGAGGCTCTTTGGAAAGTTCAGCAAGTGTGAGTTTTGGTTACAACAAGTGGCTTTCTTGGGGCACATCATAACCAATGAATGAATCTCGGTTGACCCTACAAATAAAATGGTTGTGGAGGAGTGGCCTCAACCCACAACAGTAACTGAGATTCGTAGTTTCCTTGGTTTAGCGGGATATTATAGGAGGTTTGTGAAAAAAATTTCACGGCTTTCTAATCCACTAACCAAGTTGACTCGAAAAGGGGTTAAGTTCATCTGGACAAAGGAATGCGAGGAAAGTTTCTAAGAGTTGAAGAAGAGATTGGTTACTGAACCTGTGTTAACACTACCCTCTATTGGAGAAGGATTCGTTATTTTTAGCGATGCATCTCTGAAAGGGTTTGGGTGCGTCCTCATGCAAAATGACAAGGTAATTTCTTATGCATCTCAACAGTTGAAGATTCATGAGCAGAATTATCCTACACATGATCTAGAGCTGGCGGCAGTTATTTTTGCTCTAAAGATATGGAGGCACTATCTTTATGGGGAGAAATGTGATATATACACTGACCACCAAAGTCTAAAGTATATTTTCACACAGAAAGAATTGAACATGAGACAAAGGAGATGGTTGGAGATTATTAAAGACTATGATTGTTCAATTCATTATCACCCTGGAAGAGCAAATAAATTCGCGGATGCGTTAAGTAGGAAAGATCCTGTTGTTCTGGAAACAATGAGGATCCTAGGAGATCCCTTGATTAAAGATCTAGTAAAACTGGACATGGGAATTATAAGGAAAGGGACATCATCAACCCTATCCCAAATGATTTCTCAACCTTCATTACTAGAGAAGATCAAGAAGGCTAAAAAAGAAGATCCTTTGCTGCAGGAGAAGTTGGAGGCTGTAAAAGATGGGAAGTTCCCTAATTTCAATATTGATCAAGAAGGTGTATTGAAATTTCGTATAAGACTATGTGTTCCATCTATTCCGGAGATAAAGAAAGAACTGATGGATGAATCCCATAGCTCTACTTTCTCTATACATCTGGGAAGCACTAAGATGTATAGAGACCTTCGTGATCATTATTGGTGGGATAACATGAAGAGGGAGATTGCTGATTACACTACAAGGTGCCTGGTGTGTCAGCAAGTAAAGGCAGAATGACAACTTCCTAAGGGGGTATTACAACTGCTACCCATACTAGTATGGAAGTGGGATAATATAACTATGGACTTTTAACTGGGCTCCCGAAAACATCCAAAGGAAACAATGCGATATGGGTTATTGTGGACCATCTCACCAAGACAACCCATTTTATCTCTATTCGGGAAGATTTCTCTCTGGATCAGCTTGCCAAGATATACATGAAGGAAGTGGTAAGGCTACATGGGGTACCACTATCCATCGTGTCTGATCGTGACCCAAGATTCACATCAAAATTCTGGATAAGTCTTCAACATGCTCTGAATACTGAATTGAATTTTAGTACGGCCTATCATCCTCAAACTGATGGACAATCTGAAAGGACTATTCAGACACTCGAAGACATGCTGAGATTATGATCAATGGAATTTAAAGGTTGACGGGATCAACACCTCCCATTAGTTGAGTTCTCCTATAACAACATCTTCCATTCGAGTATTCAGATTGCACCCTATGAAGCTCTGTATTGAAAGCGATGTAGAACTCCTACTTGTTGGGATGAAACTGGTGAGAGAAAGATTCTTGGGCCTGATCTTGTGCAAGAGATGACAGAACAGGTTCATTCCATCCAACAACACATAAAGGCTGCTCAGAGTCGACAGAAGAGCTATGCTGACAATCGTCGAAGGGACTTGGAGTTTGGTGTTGGTGACAAAGTCTTCCTTCAAATTTCTCCCTGGAAGAGAGTCATGCGGTTTGGGAAGAAAGGGAAGCTCAGCCCTAGGTACATTGGCCCCTATGAAATCCTTGATCGCATAGGAGTAGTGGCCTATTGTCTAGAACTTCCACCGAACCTAGCTCAAGTTCACAATGTCTTCCATGTATCTCTCTTGAGGAAGTACATACCCAACCCTTCGCATGTACTGAACCCAGAGGTGGTACAACTGGAACATGACCTCTCTTATGAGGAGCAGCCAGTGGAGATCTTGGACCGTAGAGACAAGGTTCTACGAAACAAGACTACCCACCTTGTGAAAGTGTTGTGGAGGAATCATAAATATGAAGAAGCGACTTGGGAGCCTGAGGAAACGATGAAGCAAAAGTACCCTCACCTTTTCGACTAGGCCTCAAGTATAAATTTCGGGGACGGAATTTCTTAAGGGGGGAAGAATGTAACGACCCAATCTTTTTGGGTAGTATATTAACTTACTCTTAATGATTTAATAATATGTTAATGGTTAATATAGAAAGAGGAGTCGATGGCTTCATCCCGTAGACTCGAACCTTATGAAGCCCACTTATCAGAGCTTGGGAAGGAGGTAACATCTGTGGGCTTCGCTTTGGACCAAGCCCAAGCCGAACTCTAGCGTGTCAAGCTTGAACGGAAACGCCTGCAGGAGAAGTTCAAGTTAGTAGAGATTACTACTAGGGCAATGTTATCTGAGCCTTCCTCAGATTCTCTCACCATAGCACACCTTACACTTAGGTCATATGCCGGTGTTATAAGGGGTTATATGATGAGACCCCAGCTTCTTTGTGTAATCCTTTGGGATGAATGAATTGAGATTTATTCCTTTTGTGATGTTTGTGAAATTTCAAATGTCCGGATAATTTTAGGATCTATTTTATTGATGAATTTTGAAAAAAGGATATTTTAAAATATTTATGTAAACCCTAAATAATTAATGATGTGTAATGATTTTCAAAAAATGGTCTTCTACAAAAGTGTTCAGTAAAGAATTTGGAGTCTAATAAGATCAACTTAATTTTTGACGAATAGTAAATTATGAATAGTGATTTTACGCTTAGGATTAGTAATGTGACCAAATGGATTAGTAATTTCACTCAAAGAAAGTTTTAATATAATTTAGACACCTAGATTAAGTAATGTGATTCAATAAAATGGGTAAATAACGGTTTCATAAATTATTAGCCAAGTATTAGTTTTTTCAGGTGAATAGTGTTTTTTAATTAAAAATTTAATTAAAAATAATTAGAAAATTATTTTTATAAAAATGACTTTATTTTTGAACTCATAGCATCGATATTATGTTATGGTAATTTTTGGGGATTTTTCTGAAAAAAAACGAATTCTCGATGAATAGTGTTTTTATTTAAAAATTAAATTAAAAATATTTAGAAAATTATTTTTATAAAATGGAGTTCATAAATGTAATTAGAGCATTGATATTTGGTTAAGGTGAAATTTTGGGATTTTTCTGAGAAAGATGAATTTTTCAGTGAATAGTAAAAATGCAGTTTTAGGGTTTCAGTATGTTTAATGACATCATAACTGTGTCATGATGATGTCATGAGATATTTTAAGGGTTGGCCAGCCAAGGGTGATGAATTTTTGTTTTGGGGGCCCCATGTGGCCTAACTCCATGGTAAATGCCAAGGGAGAGCACATGGTTTTGAGAAAAGCACTTGTGAGGTGTCCCTTGGCCATTAATGCCTTGTCCCCTCACTTTCTCTATAAATACCCACCCTTTCCTCCTTTAGTTTTCACTCCCAACTCTCCCCCAACAAAGTTCTGGTCTCCTTACCCCCCAAGGAGTCCTCCCAAGGCGCCCCCAAGCCCTCAAGGTCCAAACCATTGAGTTTTAAGAGTTACGTTTTAAGGTAAGGGATCCGACCTCTCTCTTTCTTTTCATGTAATCTCTTTTATGTCATTCCTTTTATGCTCCATGTTCTTATGTGAGAGGATGTTCTTTTATATTACTATTACTTCCATTTTCATGTTTATATGATGAGAGATCCCCTCTTACTCTCATCATTTTGTTTTATGAAAGTTTAAGTGACGCTGTTAGGCTGCCGAATTTTTAAGGGATTCTTTCACCCTTCTCATTTTTTTCAAGTTCGATTTTCATGTCAAGTCTTTCAAGTTCCTTTTTATTATGTTGGGGTATGATATCTATATCTATCATACTGATCTCTTATGATCATATTATGAGAGACCCTATTTGATCTTGTCAAATCTTTTTTAAGTGACGCCGTTAGGCTGCCGAATTTTCATAAGAGAAATCTTATTTTTGTCTCACTTCCATGTTTTTCATTTCATATGGTATATCTTTCAAATTTCATTACCATGTTCTTAAATCCCTTATATTCTTTCCCCCTACTTTTTTATGGATCATTTATGAGTGGGTGACCCATGTTCCCTCTCTTTTCAATGTTTTCTAAAACCTTGTAACATAGCCGTTATGCTGCCGAATTTTCGTCTCAAAATGCCTCTCTCTTTTCTCAAAATTATTTTATGTTAAAAAGTGAATACTCAAAGCTCTTATTTCTACAAGGGTATTCACATATATATCAAAATGTTCTATTTTAAATTCTGGGATTTACATACATGAAACCTTTTTCCCCTTTCCGTGGGTTTAAAGTGACATAAAGATCATGTCTTTAAAGCAGTTTTTAAAACGTTATGATTATGAAATGAAACCCATTTATTTTATGCTATATGGGTTGTTTATGAAATGATTTATGATGATATATGTGGCTCACATGATAATAAAGACATGTCAAGGGTGCGCCCGGATAGCGCTCCAATGCATTGGGTAAAGACTTAATCTCTAGAGATGACTTTTTAGACTGATACCTTGGTGAATAACCTTGGTAATTTTTAATGACACCTTGGGGATGGACCTTGGTGAAACGAAATGATTGTCAATATTGAATGTTGCAGCCACATCTTCAAGTTATGAAAAATGGTATTTTTATTATGATGTATCTCATTATTTCTTTCTCATGCCTTAAAGTTCTTTTCATGTCCTTATTGAAGTATCTCAAGTTCAAATGTAAAATGTTTCTCTTGTTTCCCTTACTAGCCCTTCTGCTCACCCTTTCTTTTTATGTATGTCCCCAGGTTATGAGATGCAGTAATGAACCTAGGATTAACTTAAGGAGAAGCCTTTCAAGTGTTTAAGAAGAATGTTTTATGTTCTTTTCATGTATTATGTTCCTTGTTTCCAAGACACTAAACCTTAAAGATCCTCAGTTCCATGTAATGAAATGAAAGTTATGTTATAAAAAGACGGGATGCGATAAACAAGGTCTGCCTCACAGGCAACCTAAGACAAACAGCGATAAACAGCCAAAACAAGGGAAACACCCATGGGGTAATCCTCAAACATGATAACAAGAAAATATTATTCATCTAATAGCTTCAAGAACACAAGCAATGTAAGGAAGATAATAATACAGTATCAAAACCCTAACCCAAGATACTCGAAACATGGGAATCTGGAACTTTTGCACAAAAACTCAAAGACATTCAACGTAAGGCAAAAAACCACCTACCTCAATCCTAGGAGATCAATATACTTTAACCTCGACCCATGAATTGGCTAGAATGGAGTAGATCTAAAAAAATGTATAAAAAAATTCAACCTTAGATAACTCTCATAAGAGAAAGAATCAGGAAACGTGGCCAAAGAAGAACCAAGAACTCACTGTTGCAATTCTATTTCAACTGACGGCGTTTGATTCAGATAACCGGTGATGGATCGGTGGCTCAGAGAATATCCATGGCTGTACCTTGCTGTCGGTCAAAGAAGATGGAGAATAAGACGTTTTTGGGGTTAAGACGTGACCTCAGTCTGTTTATTGAAAAAAAAGTACACGATGTGTAATTTTGGAGTACACGACGTGTACTAGATTTTCTATACTCCGCATTAATCGGCCTCCACATCACCCCTACATGGCCATGTGTGTGGCCAAGACACGGCCAACACACGACCTCAAGCGGCATCAAAGTACACGGCGTGTACTCATAAAGTACACGGCGTGTACTTTGAAAATTTACAGATTCTTCTCCATTTTCCCAAAAACGATCAGAAAGGAAAAACATACCTGAAAAGAAGGTCCGAGTTCTTACATACTTCCCCCCTTAAAGAAATTCGTCCTTGAATTTCCCTAGCGCGGTGCAGAAGAAGAAACACCGAACAACTCTGGCCACTGTGATCGCATATCGGCCTCCCTCTCCCAAGTCTCGTCCTGTACACGCCCATGCTTCCATAGCACCCGTACCAGAGGAACAGACTGGCCACAGAGTACCTTTTTACTACAATCAACAATCCTAATAGGATGCTCCTCAAACGATGCATCCTGCTCCATCTCAACCTCCTCAGGTTGAAAAACATGAGACAAGTATGAGAAATAGCATCGAAGCTGAGAAACATTGAAGACGTTGTGCATAGCCTAGTACCTCTAAGGTAACTGCAACCTATAAGAAACCATCCTGACTCTCTCCAGAACCTCAAACGGCCTGACGTACCTTGGTGAAAGCTTGCCTTGTCTCCTGATCCTCTTGTGTCCCAAACTCGGGTTAACACGTAGAAAAACCTGATCTATGACCTTGAACTTTAAAGGTCATCTCCGCTGATCAACATAAGATTTCTACCGAGACTGTACAGTAGCAATCCTCTTCCAAATCAACTCCACCTATTCTGTGGTCTCCTGAACAAGATGAGGTCCCAACATAGCTGACTCTCCTATCTCCATCCAACACAAGGGTGATCGGTATGGTCTACCATACAAAGCCTCGTAAGGTGCCATCTGAATAGTTGCTTGAAAACTATTATTGTAGGAAAAATCCACTAGAGGTATATGTCTCTCCCAAGAACCTCCAAAATCGAGGATGCATGCTCAAAGCATGTCCTTAAGCACCTGAATCGTGCACTCTGACTATCCATCTATCTGGGGATGGTAAGCTGTACTCAGAAGTACCTGTGTACCCAAATCCCTCTGTATCCCTTGCCAGAAATGTGACGTAAAGTGGGCGTCCCTATCTGAAATGATAGTACTCAGAACCCCATGAAAACGTACAATCTCACAGATGTACAAACGTCCAAGCTCATCAACACCGAAGGTCTCCTTAATTGGAAAGAAGTGAGCAACCTTCATGAGCCTATCAATGACAACCCATACCGCGTCATTCCCTCGAGGAGATCTCGGTAACCCTGTCACGAAGTCCATCGCGACATCATTACACTTCCACTCGGGAATGGGCAGCTGCTCTAAAAGCCCTGCTGGTCACTGGTGCTCCACCTTCACCTGTTGACAGGTGGAACACCTCATGAAAAAACCAGCAACATCTCTCTTCATACCTGGCCACCAATACTGGCGGTGTAGATCACAATACATCTTGGTGACGCCAGGATAAACTACCCAAATTGAGGAATTAAAGTCTCGCATCAGCTCCTCGCGTATATCTGCTGGCACCCATACACGTCCCTAGAAACTCAATATCTCACCCTCACCTACAGTCCATCTGGGAAGAGGGTCCTCTTCTGACATGCTTTCCCGTAGGACTAGGCCTTCAGAATCTGATTATTGCCTCATTAGAACTCAGTCAAGAAAGGTAGAGGTAACAGCTAAAGAAGAAAGAAAAGTCTGACCATGTCTATCGTGCACCTCTAAATGTATTTCAGAGAACAGAGCCATAAGCTTCCACTCGATGCTGGCCTTCTGAACTACCTGCACCTGTGTCCTCCTGTTCAGTGCATCTGCTACAACGTTTCCTTTCCCAAGCATATAAGCAAGCTCGAAATCGAAAGACTGTAGGTACTCAACCCACCTCCGCTGTCTCAAATTCAAGTCATGCTATGTGAATATATACTTGAGGCTCTTATGGTCAGTATATACCACAAAATTCTCTCCTAGAAGATAATGTCTCAAACAACGCAAAGCATGAACAACTGCAGCCAACTCCAGGTTGTGCGTAGGATAATTCCTCTCATGTGGCCTCAATTACCAAGATCCATATGCAACAACACGATCCTCCTGCATAAGAACTGCTCTAATCCCGATGCCATATGCATCATAGAAAACTGTATAACTCTTGCCCGGCTCCGGCAAAACTAGAATCGGTGCTGAAGTCAGTCTCCCCTTAAGCTCCTAAAAGGCTGAATCGTAGGCTTCTGACCAAACATAATTCACCCCCTTCTTATTCAATCCCATAAACGAACCTTCTAAGTGTGAGAAGTCCTGTATAAACCGCCTATAGTAACCAGACAACCCTAAGAAACTTCATACCTCTAAGACATTCCTCGGCTACTCCCAGGTGACTACTGCTCTCACCTTCTCTGGGTCTACTGATACTCCTGTCTCTGAGATGACATGAACCAGGAAGTGAATCTCGTCCATCCAAAAGTGGAACTTTGATAGCTTAGCATATAATTGATGCTCCCTCAGTGTACTCAAAACGATCTCAAGATGGGTATCATGGTCGTGTCGAGTATGAGAGTACACCAAGATATCATCCACTAAAACCACCATGAAGGAATCCAAGTAAGGATGGAAAACTCTGTTCATCAGTGCCATGAAAATTGCTGGCACGTTCGTGAGACCGAACGGAATAACCAAATACTCATACAGACCATACCTGATCTGGAAGGCTGTAAGAGGTATATCAGATGGCCTGACACACAACTGATGATATCCGGATCTCCAGTTGATCTTCAAGAACACTCTGGCTCCTCAAATATGATCAAAGAGATCATCTATCTATGGAAATTGATATCGGTTCTTGACCGTCAACTGGTTCAGCTTCCGATAATCCACACAAAGCCTAAGGGTGCCGTCTTCCTTCTTCGCAAACAGGACAGACGAACCCCAAGGAGAAGTACTGGGTCAGATGAAACCCTTTGCCTGCAACTCCTCTAACTACTTATTGAGCTCCTGTAACTCAGGCGTAGCCATCCTATAAGGAGGAATGAAAACCGATGCCGCTCCTAGAACAAGCTCAATAGAAAAGTCTACCTCATGCTTTGGAGGAAAACCTGAAAAGTCCTTTGGAAAGACATCCCTAAAATGATCCACCACTGGAGGAAAGTATATCTGTGAAGTCCCCTGGTCATCCAGATACAAATTGGAAATCTGAGCTGTAACTCCGCCCAACCCATGATGCTCTGGTCCTGCTCTACTTGCCTAGAAATTCCATTCACCCTTGTGAAGAAAATATCCACCCTCCGGTGATGTGAAACTCACCCTACGATGATAGCAATCAACAAAGGCCTGGAAGATAACTAACCAGTCCATCTCAAGAATGAAATCATAGCCTATCATCTCTAGGACATAGAGGTTCTATGAAAAATGACACCCACCAACCTCAATGGGCAGTCCAAGCACTGATGCACGCTAGCAGTTCTAATTCCCAAGTGAGTGTTTAGCTTCATCATATCCTCAGAAGTATAAACAGAAAGTCTAAGTATTTACCCAGTGTGCACAGAAATAAAGCTATGAGAAGATCCTGTATTGAAAAGAGCAGAGGATAAAACTGAGGCTACTAAGATCGTACCTCAAACTGTAGAAGGTCCAGGATCCTACTCCTGATGAATCTTCTCTACCGCAAAAGTCTGACCTGCACCGTGGCCCTATGTAGCAGCTTAAGATCCCTGAGATAACCCTCCCTGATCCTGACTACTGTGTCCACAGCCACAACCCTATCCTAAATGACCTGAAGAGCTCCAGCCCCCAGTCTGCTGCAGAACTGGTAATCCTTCTCCTATACGCGGAGTCGAAACTGATCCTCCTTCACTAGCCGCTGGAAGGAGAACCTTGCAGAAACACTGCAGATGACCCATCTTTCCACAATATCGGCACTCTAATGTATCTCTCGGGCACTGAGGCTTCTTATGACTTCTTTTTTCACACTGATAGCACACCACTTGGTTTCCATAAGTAAGATCCCATCTACCAGAAGGAATACCTCACTTCCTCGGGTCACCTCATGTATACTCTCAGTGGCGCTTCCTGCTGTCTATTTGAAAATAATTAGCCCTGGATACTGAACCACCCTAGTCCACACCTCCATAATCCCTCATATTTCTCTCCTTGATAAGCTCTTGGTTGACTATCAGAGTAATAGAAGTCAAATGGAAGATGTTCACCTACGATCTGATGTCCGGTCTGAGGCCTTCCTCAAACTTCCTCGCTAAAAACAGCTCGTCATTCCCCAAAATGGGAGTGAAACGCCATAAATATGTGAAGTGAGAGGAATACTCCATAACTGTGAGAGTACCCTACTGCGGGTTCATGAACTCTCTGGCTCTGTCATCCCTCAGTATTGCCGGGTAGAAGTAGTTGTAGAACGTACGCTGGAACTCATCCCAAGCCATAGCCTGTTGGCGCCATGCCTGCGAAACAACATCCCACCATCTCTTGGAGGAATCTCACAGTATATAATTTGCGAGCTTCACTCTCCTCTCCGGAGGCATCTCCAGGTGCTCGAAGATGGATAGCATGGCCTCTATCCATGATTCCGTAGCCTGTGGTCCTCCATCCCCTGTGAACGTGGGAGGATGCTACTACTGAAAAACCCGCGTCAGTTCTGCCATAGATGGGGCAGGATGCTAAGCTCCCTGGAAGGTCTGCATGAATCTCATGAAACCCTCTCTGAACTAAGCATCGGCACCAGTGTCTGGAATCACTACAGGTGCCATGTCCGGAACGATAGGCGGAACTACTGGTAGTCCCTGATCTGCCATATCAGGAATACGGTCACTGCCTGGTTCTTGACGTGCAACGGGAGGGCGTCTTGGTTCCATATCTCTGAAAGGTTAAAAGCACACCTTATATTCAGGATTAACAAAGGTAAAAAACTGATGGCATAAGAAGGAACAGGGAAAATAAGGCATTCAAGTTGTCAAAAACATGACTACACAACATGTCCTTTCCCTACACGGCGTGTTCCCTTAGGTCATTCACATGGGTGTGTACTTCCACCTAAACTGGTCGTGTAACACCCCAAATACACAGTGTGTTGTCCTAACACACGGCGTGTACTTGAATCCTCTTCCCTGCCCGAGTCCTTCTACACGGTTAAACTACATGGATCCTCTAAGAAAAAAATACACGGTGTGTTCAAGGAAGACATGATGTGTACTAGACATGCCTTACCTAGCCCGTGTTGTTAGCGACACGACCTAACACACGACCGACACTACACGACATGTTCCGGATGGACATGACTTGTACGAGGAAGGGTAACACCGACCCGTGTTGTTCGTGACACGATCAGATACCTAGATCAACTACATGGCCTGTAAGATTCAGACACGACGTGTATGTGAAAAGATAACATGACCCGTGTTGTTCATGACACAACTGGGGTACCTATTTCATACTACACGGCGTGCTAAACTAGTACATGGCGTGTTCCTACAAGATTTTTCAGAACCCCGTGTTTCTGCTCACACAGTCAGTGACACGGTTTAAAAACTACACGGCGTGTATTAATAAAATACACACCCTGTATTCTGGATTTTTCTGGACAGTAGCTCAAAAAATGCTCCGAATCCCAAAAAACACAGAAAACAAGAGTTAAAGTGCCAAATTCTGATCCATGAGGGCCCATACTCCTCGCGAATCAAATCTTGGAATCATAACAATGCATATAACAAGTAAAAAGTATAACAAACTCACAATCCACCAAATTACGATCCTCAAGGGCCCATAACACCTCTAAGACCAAAGTTTGGAATCCATGATAAAGAATCTCTAAACAGATAATACCCTATCAACATAGAAGGTATTCCATCATAGTAGCTATCACAACAGCCTGCATAGTCTATTAAAAATTCTATCACAACAGCATGCAATTTCTAATGCAATTTAGATGGCATGGAAAAATGCATGACATGTGATTTTATAACAAGTGCCTATATGTTGCATGAGATGGAATACCCTCATCTCATCGGGTTGCAACAAAATAGAACCACAATCATATAAACAGTAACAACACAAAACAAGTGCACCACCCAATGGTGAAGTCAATTAAACTGTAACATTTGCAAAACTTGAAAACTATAATATTCGAGGTAACCTGGCTTTTTCCCTGTACACGGGTTCTAGAACTCTTGGGCACAACTATTTACCATTTACCCATTCCGTCCTATCCCTGTCTAATGTCACTAAATAGTAAGTCAATAGAAAAAAAGAACCGGCCTCTGATACCACTTTGTAACGACCCGAATCTGGAGCCACTCAACTGGTGCCCCGTACCTGGTTCTCCAAATGACCTTAAGCACATTTCCCCAAATTCCAGAGGCTACCGACTAGCAGCGAGGGCCTTGGTGAGTCATTGGGGAAACTATGCCCTCATTTGGTAAGGTATAGAAGGGAAAGGAAATAACAGTCAATAGCAGAAGCAGTAAATAGCATACAATAACTGAATCTAAAAAGCGGAATAAATGAACATATAATAATAATGATAATGATGCAGCAAGTACAAGTATCTAAGGAAAGCAGCAAACACAAAAATTTGCTGAAATACAACTGAGATCAATGTACTAAAAGTAAATAGCAACTCCAGCAGCATCACAAGCCTAAGATTGGTCCTGTGCTCTCCAGCTCCAACCAGTAATCATGTACTTGAAGTAGAAGGGCCACAATCCTTATCCACACCTGCAACCATATAACTTGTTTGGGCCAAAAAGTAGGACCCAAACAGGGTGTGAGACTAGTCCCAGTAAGCAACCACCACAAGATCTGTGCCCTACTGTCAGTGAGAAATATAACAAAAGTAAAGGAAATAAATGCAGTAGAGAAACAGGAGTACACTAAAGTAAAAAATACTAAAAATCTCCATTTACATTTATTTATTAATTTAATTAAAATTTAATTATCAACCAAGGAATCTAACAAACAACTCTATCTTCCCAAGGTATAGCAAGTAACAGAACAGGTATCTCAGCAGACTACGTAAACAAAAAGCAGTACAAAACCCAAGCTTGTTCTTTGGCTTGGTGGACTCATCAAAACAAACCAAAAAATATTCACACTGACTCTCTGGGTGGCTCACACTATTATATTACTCTAGTCAAGTAATCATACAAAGGCATAGACACTCTGGGAAGCTCTCACCGTCTATTCCCCTGCAGTCTTGTACGATAACTATAGACTCTCCGAGGAAGCACTTACATCTAATTACCACTGTAGTCTCGATACGTAACTAAGGACACTCTGAGGAATCATAAAGTCCAATTCCCGTAGGTCCTGCGAACGATACTAATTTATAACTAACTCTCTAGGGAATCCCTTAATCCTCATTTCCCTCTTTAGTCTACCGCACCAGGTTCACATAGCCCTGAGTAGTCCAGTCGTGCGTAATCGACTGTCAGCAGCCCTAAGTAAGTTTAACAAATACTTGGATAATATCTAGAATGCATAAAAAGCATATAAACAGTAGTCAATAAATGCAATCAATTATTTCAAGGCAGGCAATCAATGTAATAAGGTTTTCCTCAAAGGCAACCTAATCCAAACAACGATAAATAACCAAAACAAGGGAAACACCCATGGGGTAATCCTCAAACATTCTAAAAAGAAAACATTATTCATCTAATAGCCTCAAGAACACAAGAAATCTAAGGTAGATAGTAATACAGTATCAAAACCCTAACCTGAGATACCCAAAACATGGGAATCCGACACTTTTTCACAAAAACTCAAAGACATTCAACGTAAGGCAACAAACCGCCTACCTCGATCCTAGGAGATCGATATAATTGAACCTCAGCCCTTGAATCAGACTAGAATGGATTAGATATGAAAAAAATCTAAAACGTTCAACCTCATATAACTCTCATAAGAGAAAGAATCAGGAAACGTGGCCAAAGAAGAACCAAGAACTCACCGCTGCGATTGTATTGCAACCGACGACGTTCGATTCTGATAACTGGTGAAGGATCGGTGGCTCGGAGAAGATCCGCGGCTGTAAGTCTCTCTCGGTCAAAGAAGCTATAGAAGAAGACATTTCTGGGGTTAATACGTGACCCCTGCCCGTTTAATAAAAAAAAGAAATTACATGGTGTGTACTTTTGGAGTACACAGTGTGTACTAGATTTTCCGTACTCCGCATTAAACGGCCTCCACATCACCCCTACATGGATGTGTGTGTGGCCAAGACACGGCCAGAACACGGCCTTGAGCGGCATCAAAGTACACAGCGTGTACTCATAAAGTACACTATGTGTACTTTGAAAATTTTCAGATTCCCCTCCTTTTTCCCAAAAACGACCAGAAAGGAAAAACATACCTGAAAAGAAGGTCCGGGTTCTTAAAGTTACAACACACCCCTTCATCCATGTTTAGAAAGAAAAAATATCTACCTCCACCTTAATCACAATAATAAAGACCCTAAATACAGCCGAAAACAATCATATTCATATCATAAAGTCACATTAAACACATTCTTATTAATAATTCATCCATATTTAAATGGAATTCAATGATAAAAAATCAATATAGTAATTCCAAATTTATACAAAACCAATTCACCACTATCATTATATTATTATAATAATATGAAATGTGATTCTAGTAAATAAATAACTATGGAAAATTGATATATTTTAATAAAATAGAAACCCTATGGAAGAAACATCATCACAACCATCTATTGGAACCAAGGTTGTTCTTTGATGGAAATGGAGTATAGTTTGTGTTTTTTTCAATACACACTAGGATGATTAGGTAATTTCAAGAAAATATATCTTATAGTACATGCTGACTACAATATTGAAGGTGACATCATTTCCCAGTGTTTTCCAATTTTTTGGGATCAAAACCAGGAGGAAGAGGCAAGCATCACAAAAGGAGGTTTTCTAGGTTTGAATCTTAATAAATATGGTAAAGGCATGGGTTTACCAAAGAATAGGGTTTTAAAAGGTTGTGATTCAAGAATATGTGGATCAACATAAACAATCATTGTGAATAGTGCAATGGGTTGACAATAATCTCCACAACTACAAGAAGCCTCGTGGGCAGGTTGAATTTCACGAGAGCTTTATTAGTGAAAGAGCTTCATGAATAGGTATTTGGAGTTTTATGAAAAATAAACTAGAGTAATGGGAGAATCATGAGGGAATGTTCCTATAAATATGAGGCTAACCCCACTACTTCAAATGAAAAAGTAATTGGAGAAAAGTATGATTTTCTATGATTTAGTGAAGGCTGGGAGATTTAAAAATTTGGTTTTCTATTCAAGATTGAGCATCATGAAAATACTAGTTAAGTCATGAATAATAAAAATGATTCTGAGTAATGGGAGTTTTGTGATGATGATGTATTTTGTGATGAATCAATGAGCTTCATGATCGTAGTTTTGTTCTGTGAAGGCAGTTTAGTTCGCAAAGGTAGTGAACTTCATGAAGGAACTTCATGAAAGGCAGCATTGAACATCAATTTTAAGTTAACAATGATTTCAAGTGCATCAAATCAGAAATTCGATGCAATAATAGTCTCATTATAGTCAGGGAAAATACTTAAATTCTAATCTAATGAAGCGACCTTCAAGTCGGTAAACTGAGTAAGACTTCACTCAAAGTAGTGAGCTAGGGGGAGTAAATGAAAGTGTTCTGAGGGAGGTAGTGTGATTTCCCTAAAATATTATAAATGTAGTGTTCCTGGTATAGAGTGACCATGTCTTAACTTATGTATACTATAACTAGTGAAGATTAGTGGATTTATGTATGACCTAAACACTACCGGAATACGATTCTTGGACTAGCCCTTAGTGGTGAACCAAGTAAAATTGCTATATTGTCTCTCTACATGTAAATTTTTGATTACTGCATGATTCCATAAGGCAAGTTTAAAAATTTCCGACCAATGTGGGAACAAGATCCATCACTTTAAGAGAAATTTTTTACATTTTGATTCACCCCTCCCCTATCAGAGTGTTCTGGGGTCCTACAAGTGGTATCAGAGAGTATAGGTTGCTGGAGTTAAATCTATCTTCTTTTATTGTCATGGAGAAGTCATTAAATATTATGGGAGTACCACTATTTGATGGAAGAAACATCTATATTTGGAATAATAGTATGATATATCATCTAAAATCTCTTAGAATAGATGTTCTTTTTCCAATAAATAGGGGATCCAGGCCACTGATGCAACAAGATTGTCTATGAAAGAAACAAATAAGAAAATTATTTATGCAGATGCTAAAGCACAAAATTCCCTTACTGAAGCTCTATCTAATCAAATATATCTAAATGTGATGATTTTTACTTCATCAAAGTCTATGTGAAAAAAACTAGAAAATATATACTAAGGGGATAACAAAGTAATGGAGGCCAAACTCCAAGTTTTGCACAATAGGTTCGATGATCTAAAGATGAATCCTGATAAAAATGTAGATAACTTTTTTAGTCAAATTAATAAAGTTGTTGGATCTATTTTAGGACTTGGTGAAGAAATTAAATATATTGAACTCATGAATAAAATATCAATAAGGCTTCTCTACAATCCAAAAGTGTCATCCCTTGAAGAAAGGGATCTGTCTAAAATTTCACTTGATGATCTGCTAAGCATTCCGATGGCCTATGAAATGAGATTCAAACCAGAAGATGCAATGACTCAAGTAAGAAAGGAAATGATATTAAAATCCATGGAAAATTTTGAGGTTTTTGGAGATAGAGTTGATGAAGATAATGGTGAATACGAACTTCTTTCTTTTTCCCAAGAAATTCAAGAGAGGAAAAGGGATATTTGAAGGAAAGCTTCCTATGACATGTTTTCGATGTGGTAGAGTTAGTCACATTGCCTCTCAGTGCTCAAGGAGATCCGATGGTGAAGAAAGTGAAGTTGAAAACATGAATAATCCTTAGAAAAGGTTTCTCCAAAAGGGAGACTAAAAATTATAATAGAAATTTTAGAGGTAGAGGTTCATCTATAAAGAAGAACGATATGATAATGATTTTTTTGAGTATGAATAACCAAAATTTAAATATGGTACTCAAGTGTCCATTATGGATATAATTGAAAAGTAAAAATATTCAAAAGATAAAGATAAAGATAATTAGTTGATTGGTGTTTTTGATCCCAAGTTGGAACTTGAGGATTCTCTTGAAAATATTGAAAATCAATGAAACAGAAATAAAAAGATGAGATCCATTCTGGAAGATTCATCAGAGTTTATTAATTGAATTGAAGCAAAAATTGATCAATTGGAAAAGGAGAAAATTCAACAACTCATGAAATCTTGGAAGATGTTGTGGAATTTAAGCTCATGATTGAAGAGTAGAAAAATGTCATCAATGACCTTACATCTAGACTGGCGAAGAAATCTAAGATAGTCAATGGGCTTGAATAAGAAGTTTTTACTCTAATGAGTAAACAAGAAACTAAATAAAATTAAAGGGAAACAAAGAAGAAAATATAGTTCGGAAGATTCTCATAAGTAGATCTATTAGAGAGAGATAAGTGTGGTTATGAAGGAGTAGATAATTCTTTGAACTATCAAAGATTCACATGTATGTAAAAAAGAGGAATTGGTTATGATTCTGAAACATCAAAGTCTGGAAACAAAATGATTCAAAATAAAGAGAATTAGAAAGTTTGACATATCACAAAGGTACCTGATGTCACATTGAAGAAAGCTTAAAATCAAACTAAAATGTGATCTAAAAATTATCCTCGAGTATTCATATATGATCTCCATTCAAATATTTTTTCAAAATAAAGGTACATAAGGATGAATTGAAGTGATAAGGCATTTTCTCTTATGAAATGACAATTTTATGGTTATTTGGGTAATACCATGTCATATTGTGAAGATGCAAGAAGCTATCTGGATGAGGAAGAGATTAAAAGTTAACAAAGAATAATGAACCCATATCCTTTATCTTATAGAAGAAATAGTTTCTATGGATACTTTTTTCATTATTCAAACTATGGGTACAAAGGTATTTATTGCAAGAAGAGGAATTATGGGAACATTACCTACAAAACTTAGATAAAATTCTATACTCAATAACTAGTCAGAGTTTCTCTTAAGAATAGTTATCCTCCTATGTAATAACATGATGTGTATGATTAACCAATTCATATTGAAAAGTGGTTATAAAATCCATATTTAGCTTCCACTCAATCAAGTATCTCTTGGAAGGAAAATAAGAAAATTAAGAAATACAACCCTGTAGAAAAAACTCTCAAAGCTACAAAGAACAGTAACACCTAGATTCTTGATAGAGGATGCTCTTCCCATATAAAGGGAAATATAGATTTATTAAATAATGTTATAAAAGGGTTGATGGAATAGTAAGGTTTGACAATTATGGTGCTTTGAAGATCAAAGGAAGTGTAAGTACAGAACTAGAAAACGACTATTTGAGGAAAACTAAAGTTATTTATGTGGACAATTTACATCACAATCTCCTAAGTGTGAGTCAACTCTATGAATCATGACTGATAGTAACATTTAATAAAAACGAGTTCACTATCAAAGGAAAGATAGGGAATTCTCTCATGAAAGGATGTATAACAGATGACAATTTATACCAGGTTGACAATAATGAGAACATGTGTTACTTAACAATTAAAGAAGAAAAAAACTTGTGGCACCGAAGGTTGGGTCACATTAATCAACAATGAATGAAAAAGATATCTAAGATGAAGATAGTCTTGTATATCCCCAATATGAAGTGTGAACAGTAGAATACATGTGATGCTTGCATGCAAGGAAAGTTGGTCTGTAGTTCATATCATCAAAAGAAGAAAAGGGAATCAAATCTTCTTGATATCATCCACACAGATGTATGTGGTCCAATAAATGTGGCTACCACACATGGAGAGAGGTAATTTATTTTTTTATTGATTATTATAGTAGAATGACTTGTGTAATTATTATACACAGGAAATAACAAGTTCTTATTTGCATGAAAAGTTACCATCGAATAGCTGAGAATGATATTAGATGCATAATCAAAGTTCTACAATCTGAAAATGGAGGGGAATTCACATACATTGAATTTGAAAATTACCTAGAAAAACATGGAATAAAGCATGAGGTGACTGTAGTGAGAACCTCATATCAAAATGGAGTTGATAAACACAGAAATCGATAAGTGAACAATCTATCTAGAACTATACTGATTAAGAGTCGTATCTCTCGTTATTACTTGAAAGAGGATATTCAAGCAGCAATGTATACTAAAAATTGAAAATGGATTTATATAGGATAAACCAAGACACAATATGAGTTATGGTATGGAAGGAAGCCCACTCTAAAGTATTTTTGTGTTTCTAGAAGTAAATGTTTCATCCAAAACAAAGTAAATCAAGGAAAGTATGATGATGATACAAACGAAGGAATATTCCTTGGATATTCAATGAATAGAAAATCCTAAAAATATTTCAATAATGATCCTAAAATAATTGTGGAAATAAGTGATGTTATGATCATTGAAGATAAAACCAAAAATACCTTGAGGAGCTCATATGCTGATCAGATAGAAGATGAAAAAGAAATTAGAAATTAAACAGATTCAAATGTAGAAGTAAAGGAAGACTTACAAAACATTCAGGGCTCAAAAAATGATGAAGATTTAGAATAATAATTAGAAGAGGAAACCATGGCTGAATAAACTTCATCTGAACCTCATAGGATAAATAGAAGAGCAGAAATTGATTAATCCAACATCATTAGGGATTGGACAACACCCACACAGACAAGGATAATGATGAGTGAAGAAAATTATGCCTTCCTTTCAATTGTGTAACTAACCTCATTTTAAGAAACAAAAAAGGATAAATCATGGTTTAAATCCATGAATGAATAACTTGATCATATTGACAAGAATCAAACATGTGATCTTGTTACAAGGCCTAAAAATCACAATGTGATTGGTACTAAGTGGATCTTTAAAAACAAATTCTATGAGCATGGAAATGTGATCAGAAATAAGGCACACTTAGTGTTTAAAGGATATACACATATTGAAGAAAATAATGTTGAAGAAATATTTTCTCCAGTAGTAAGACTAGAGTCAATCAGTATTTTCCTTGCTATAGAAATTCAAATAGGATACAAATTTTATCAGATGGATGTCAAAAAAAACATTCTTAAATGGATTTATTTAAGAAGAAATACACACTAAACAAACAGTGGGATTTCATATTAGTAATGATAAATTAAATGTTTAGAGATTAAAGAGGGATCTCTATGGTTTAAAACAAGCACCGCATGCATAGTATTCTTGATTGGATGAATATATAAAGAATCTTCAATTCAAAAAAAGAGGTGTTGATCATAATATCTATGTGATTAATTCTAAGGAAGATCAATTTATGGTTCTTATGTACATGGATGATATCATATTTGGTGGAAGTTGGCAGAGATTAGTGGAAGAATTTATAAATCACATGAAATCAAAATTTTAAATGTCTATGATTAGTGAAATCACATACTTCTTAGGGCTGTAGGTGATTCAGAAGAAGGATTACACCTTAATTTCTCAGGTAAAATATATAATAGGGTTGTTGAAGAAATTCAACATGCATTATTCCAAACCAATGTTGACTCTGATTGCGATTGGGACAAAACTTATAAAGCATGAGGATGTAACTTTTGTGGATCCCATAATGTACAAGAGAATAATCAAAATCTTATTATACTTAACTGTAATATGACTAGATATTGTCTTTACAATATACTTAGCAGACTGATTTTAAAGCAATACACAGAAAAAACATTTAGTGGTAGTTAAAAGAATCATGAGGTGCATTCAAGGTACTCACAATTATGACCTATAATTTTCTGTAGGAAAAGATAATGAAATATCGGTATTTTCTGATACTGACTAGGTTGGATATGTGGTGGATAGAAAGTCCAAAAGTGGTAGAGCATTATTTATTAGACAGAAATGTGTGGGATTTTTGAGTAATAAACATGAAAGAACTTCTCTTAGTACTATTGAATCAAAGTATATATCTGCTACAAAGGCTTGCACTTGAATATTGTTGATAAAAAACAAACTAAATTATACTGGTGATGAGGTGAAATAGTTGATGGTGATTCAATGTATTAACAAGAGTGTGATTGATCTTACAAAGAATCTAGTTTATAACTCTCATACAAAACATATTGATAATAGATATCACTTAATTAAAGAAAAATTTGAACAAGGCATGATTCAAATGGATCATGTTGGAATCGATAACCAAGTGGCTAAGATTCTTACTAAGCCATTGGTAGCACATGTGTTCAAGAAACATTAGTTGAACCTCCATGTTCAACCACCTCCCAATTCATGATAAGGTTATGGTTTTTCACTTATCCCTATTTGTGTTAACTATTTTAATCTTTTTGTGGAAGTGATGTAGGTTTATAGGGGAGATACAATCCAGGGGGATCATGTTTTTATCTCTAAAAGTAAAAATATATGTTCTTTGGGTTTATTTCCAAAGGGGGAGAATGAAAAAATTCAATGTGATAAAGGTTTTCTAGTTGTAGGTTTTTGAAAAACAATGCAATGATTTTGTGACATGATGATAATTAGGTGTTACAAGGAAACAAAGAATTCAGTGTTATGAGGAAACAATTCATATTTCTCAGAGCTTATCTTGTACATATTTGAGCATTCCAAAACATGATAACCCAATTCATTCTTCTTCTCTTGTTTTCTACATCGATATTTTCTCATGTAGACTTAGAGTGTTGAATGAATTTTTTCTCGTGTATTAGGTTTTGATAGTGTCTGGTGATTTTTGGAATTATTCTACAGCTTGCCAACAAACTCAAAGGGGGATATTTTTGGAACCAAAGATATTATTTGATGGAAATGGAGTCTAGTTTGTGTTTTTTTTCAATCCACACTAGGTTGATCAGGGTATTTCAATGAAAGTGATATTATAGTACAAGTCGACTACAATATTTAAGGTGGCATAATTTTCTAGTGTTTGCCAAAATTTTGGGCTCAAAATCATGAGGAAGAGGAAAGAATTGAGAAAGGATGTTTTTTGGGATTTACACTTCATAAATATGGTAAAGGAATGGGTTTATTGAAGACTAGGTTTCACAAAGGTTGAGATTCATGAAGATGTGGAGCAACACGAACAAGTATTGAGAACGACGTGACAGGTTAATAGTAATCTCCATGACTAAGAGAAGATTCGTGAACAGGTTGAATTTCACTGAAGCTTAACAAGTGAAAGATCTTCTTGAATAGGTTTTTGGAGTTTAAAAAAAAACCACTAGAGGCGTGGGAGCATCTCGAGGGGCTGTGCCTATATATATGAGGCTACCTGATAAAACACTATTTTATTAAATATTTTATTGATAATAAATGATATAATTTCCTCACATTGTGTTAAATATGTTTAATTAGAAAGTATTTGGGATTAGATCTTTCATTTGAATATTTGATGAAAATTCCAGTTTTACCCTTTATAGTTTACTGTAGTATTTATAAGATAAATATTTGTATATTTATTATTTTAATTTGAAATTTTTTAAAAGTGATAATAACGTAATTATCTACAACCTTTATTCAGGACACTAGAGCTAAAGAGTGCATTGGGTTGTTGAAAATGGGCCATGAAGTCAAAGTTGGGCTGGACTCGCCAGAATAGAGAATCTTCTGTATTTCGGCCATAACTCCTTCATATGGGCCTGGATTATGCCCAAATTTGGAGAGGAGATATAGGAACCATATCCTCACATTTTATGCTTCTTGAAGGACGGCCAATTCACGCGTTTTGGTGGTAAAATGGGCAGTTAAATTTGGCATAAAATATTTGGCCGAGATTCCCCATTCACACTTGAAACCACTTTGAACCTAGCCTCCCCACCACTCTATAAATTGGTGTTTTTCTCATTTTGTGGGGTTGGGACGTGATTTAGGAAGTTGAGGGGAGAGGATAAGTTTATACACTCCAATTATACAACCATTTCAATAAGGGTATCTCTTGAAGCAAGGATCCCTTCAATGAAGCCTTCTTCTTCTCCTTCATGTTGTAATGATTTTGTTTGTGTAATAAACTTCTTTGTTATTCTTTTATTTATTCTCTTTTCTTCTGTTTTGTTTAAATTTATTCTTCTCTTAATCTTCCTCTTTGGGCTGGAATTCTTGAGTAGAAGCGTTATTGGGTTATACCCATTATAAACCTTTGCACATGCAAAACGCTTCTACGATGATTACGCCACCCATGGAAGAATAGTATTAAATAATCGATCTATATTCTACCCTCTTCATTTAATTATTTTGAATAAATGAGATACTATAATTCACATAATATGATCCATTAATTTTGTTTTTAAATTACAAGAAACTAATCAAGCAATTGAACAATTAACACAAAAACACGCGAGATCAGGATTTAGTGTAAATTGTGAGAGCGTAATCTTAATCGGTAATACAAGACCACACGGGATAAATTTGTAGAATTAAAATATAATCCCTAAAAAAAATTCATCCTCATTTCCATAATGGACATTTTCTCTAATTAACCACTGACTATAAGCTATACTTAGAACCACAATCAAAGCAGGGTGCTGCGATTGCGTGTTCCGAAACTAGCCTAGGGTTTAAGTAATTTCATCTTTGTGGTTAAGTTAACTCTCATAGGGTTCAAGGGATAAAAAATTAGAGGATCATAATTAAGTTGATATTGATTTAAATTATAATTATTAATAAGTGAATGAAGAGGTAGAGTTAGATCGATTACGCCTTTTAAAATAGATTTCTAAAAAAACATCTTCTTGTTGTGTCATTTTAATCGAAATTCATTTCAAAACTAAAAAAAAAAATATACAATCTTCTTCCAGAAAACTTCTTCTAGATTCATAAACTATAAAAAAAACCCAATCCTTTAAAGTAGTGTTTTTATTTTATTCTCCTTTATTTTATTTTTAGAATACCTTTAATAAGTTGTTAAATTCACTTCCTCCTTTGAGAGACGACCTTGGTCAGCCACTCTGCTGCACCTAAGTACCCCAAAATCACATTAATCTTTTGAGGGTGCCCACGACAGCGACCTTTCACTACCCCACTACTTCAAATGTGAAAATAATTGGAGAAAGCATGATTTTATCTAATTTCATGAAGGCTAGGAGCATTGAGAATTTGGTTTTCTATGCAATCTTGAGCATCTCGAAAATGATAGTTAAGTATTGATTGATGCCAATAATTATGAGTAATGGGATTTTCATGATGACAAGGTATTCTGAGATTCCTTAGTGAGCTTTGTGAAGGTAGTTTTGTTTCGTGAAGGCAGTTTTCTTCATGAAGGTAGTGATATTTGAAAAAGGTAGTATTTTGTTGTAACCAAGGATGTTATTTGCTATAAATTGAGTATGTTTTGTGTTTTTTTGAAAACCCTCACATATAAGATCAAGGAGTTTGGAAGAAGAGTGATCTTATAGTACATGATGACATTAGCGTTAAAGGTGACATCGTTTCCTAGTGTTTGCCAAATTTTTGGGCCTCAAAATTGGTAGTTTGTTTTTTGAAAAAAGAAGATTTTTCATATAGGAGTACACAGTTTGAAGACCGTGAAGGATAGTTCACGGACCACATAAGAGGTACACAAAAAAATGATGAAAAATAAAAAAGGTAAGGATTCTGTATAGTAGTGCTATGCGGACCACAAAGCATGGTGCACAAACCGTATAGGGAAAATGGTTCACGGGGAGGCTTGCGGTATGTGGGAGGAAAATGGTTCATGAAATACTTATGGTACATGGGATGACTCATTGTTTGTGGAAACGAGGTGGTGATTTGAGGATCTATGAAGGAATAGAGGTGGTATACAGACCACAAAGGGAAAAAAAGTTCATGGGAGAATCGGTATGAGGTGAAGCCTGTACCGCATCTAATGTAAAAGTAAAATGGATTAGTGAGATATTTTGGATCTATTTTCTTATATAAGGACCATTAACCCCATAATTACTTATATATTTTTTCATTAGAAAACATCCTTTCTCTAGTAATAATCCATCTAAGTCCAAAGTGGTTCGTGGGGAAACAATTCCTCATAGGAGAAGAGTTCACGAGGGAGGATTCTGAGAAGGGTGAGTTGGTCCATGGAGAAGAAGAGGTTCATAGAAGAAGTAGTCTGCAAAGAAGGAATTATGCTGGAGTGGAATCAGTATGCGGACGCGGTACGTGGTAGTGGTACGCAGAGGTGGTACACGGATGTGGTACGTGGAAGTGGTATGCTGAGGCGGTACATGGAAGTGGTATATGGAGGTGGTACGTTGAAACAAAGATAGTATGCAGAGCAGTGATAGTCTATGGAGAAGAGGTGTTCCATGAAGAACTTGTTCCATGTGGTGCAACATAATTTGTGGAGGAAGTATCATAGTTTTCAGAGGAAACAAGGTTGTTCTATGAAGGTAGTTAGCTTCGTGAAGGGTTGAAGCTTTGAGAAGGAGCTTTGCGAAAGGAATTATTGAACATTAAGTTTAAGAGGATAGGAATTTAAAAGAGCATCAAATCTGGTATATAGTGCAAGAAGAGTCTCATACTGGATAGGTACAAATAATTTAATGATGATCCATTGAAGCGACCTTCACATCGATAAACTGAGTTAGACTTATCTCAAAGCAGTGAGTTAGGGGGAGTTGAAGGAAGTGTTCTGAGGGACACAATGAGCTATCCCTAAATTCTTGTAAAGGAAATGTGCATAACATAGAGTGACTGTGTCTGAATTATTATATTCTACAACTAGGGAAGATTAGTGGATTTAGGTATGACCGACACACTGTTGGTGTATGCTCCTTGTACTAGACCTTAGTGGAGAACCAAGTAAAATTTTTATGTCGTCTCTCTGCATGTGAATGTTTGATTGCTGTTCAAATCCATCATACAAGTTTAATGAGTTCCTAACAACATGGTAACAAGATCTGTCATATTAAAAGAAAAATATGACACCCTAATTCACCCCTCCCCACTCAGGGTGTTCCGGGGTCCTACATATTGAACATAAAGTTCAAGTGAACAGTTCTTTCAAGTGCATCAAATCAAGAATTCTATGCAAGAAGAGTCTCGTGATAGTCAGGGACAAAGAATTAAATTCTAATATACTGAAACAAACTTCAAGGTGGTAAAATGAGCGAGACTTTACTCAAAATAGTGATCTAGGGGGTGTCAATGGAAGTGTTCCAAAGGAGGAAACATGATTTCCCAAAAATATTGTAAAAGAAACGTGCCTGGAACAAAGTGACTATGTCTAAAATTATGTATTCCACAACTAGTAAAGATTATTGGATTTAGGTATGACCGACACACTCTCTGGAACAAAGTGACTATGTCTAAACTTATGTATTCCACAACTAGTAAAGATTATTGGATTTAGGTATGACCGACACACTCTCAGTGTATTCTCCTTGAACTAGACCTTAGTGGTGAACCAAGTAAAATTACTATGTTGTCTCCCTGCATGTGAATGTTTGATCACTACACGTTTCTATAATATAGGTTTAAAAAGTTCCTACCAAAGTGGGAACAAGATCCTTCACTTTATAAGAAAAAGTTGACACCCTGATTCACCCCTTCTCTCTCAGGGTGTTCCAGGGTCCTACACCATCAATATATATATATATAAATATATTATCATGAAATTATAAAGAGAAACCATAATAAAAAATTATACCATATAAATTATGGAAAATTATCTATAAGACTTATGGTCACCTTAGGTTAAATGGAGTTAATTGTAATATGGAAAGAATTTAAAAGACAATTGAAATTATAATTTAGCTAGAAAAATATTGAATTATAGTGTTTTAAGCATCATCACACTATAATGGAAAATTATAATATAAGACCAACATGATGATAACAGACATATATATTTAATTAAATATAATAAGTTACAAGTACCGAGTTTAGTTATTCAACAACATCACCAAGATGGAGTTCAAAATAAATACTCATAAATACTTCCTAATGAGTGAAAATCATCTCCATATTCATCTCTATTCCCTTATCCTAGAACCTGCATTATAATTTATTTAAAAATTAAACTATTATTTATATTTATATTTAAAATTAATAATAATAAAACTTTTTTTTCTAAATGATTATGAAATTATGCATTTTACCTATTGACTTTGGACAAACATCGACACAATCTCATTGAAAATATATCCTGTCATTTTCTAATATAATTCAACTAATTAATTTTGTATAAATATCTTCATTCCATCAAGATTATACACTTATGAACTATAAATGTTTCTCTCTCTAACATTATTATTTTTATTTTTTATGAAAAAATAATCTATTTGTATACAAAATTGAAATAAGTTTTTCACATTAAATTTTGTATCTATAATCACAACCTTCTAATATCCTCATGAGGTAACTAGAGTGAACACTTACTCCCTTGATTCATGAACATGAATTTCACAAACTGATGAATCTATAGGAACTATTCCATATGATTTCGGGAGGGAGATAAAGGGTTTCCAAATTACATTGGGAGGGAGTTAGAGGGTGTTCCAGATAAAATATGTGAGGGATTATTAAGAAAAGTTTATGTTTGAATGGTTGGTAGACCATCCAATGTTGATATAATCCTATCACTAAATCAATTTTCCTCATAATTACTATCACTTAAAAAAGTAAAAATAGTTTCAGAACATATATTTTAAAATAAGTATAACACTTATTTTTTCAAAATTAAAGAGTTCATGTATAAAAATAAATTTAAATATGATAACAAATGCACAATACCATAAATAAATAATATAATTCATTATACTCATTCACCCTTGAAAGATAAATATTCTCAATATCATCATATAAAAATAAGTTAATTTCTTACCATTAATGAGATTTTCATAAGACAATTCTTCCACTTCATCACCCATATCATACAAGTCTCTTTTTTTCATGTCCACGACTACACTCCAACCTTTACCCACTACATCTTACATATAATATAACTTTTTTCTTGAAATTCAACGATATATAGATCATGTTCTTCACAATAACTAAAATCCATCAAGAGAGAGAAGTTTACAAAAGTAAATTGCAATGAATCACTTTTAATACCCTTGGTAATATTGACCCACTTACATTGAATAAAAAAATTGAAAAATGTTCATTGTAGTTTAATTCAATAATATCAATAAAATTTCTATAGTATCCAAGTTCAAAAACTATAAATATACTTCTATTTTTTTTGATTTTAAACCTTCTTCCCAATCAATTTTATGAAATTTGAAACCATTCGTATTCTAATCATCAATTTTCCTAGCATGATTTAAAGGAACATGTGCCAAGAACTTCAAATATTATGACATTTCATCTCAAATATTGATATTCATGATCTAAAAAAATAAATATAAATTATTATATTTACAGAATATATATGTCAACCTAATATATATATGAATTTCATTATTTATAAACTTACACAATGTGAAAACCATTCTATCATATCTTTATTGATAAATTTTTTATATCTTTCTTGTTACACATTTGAATTATCATGCATATCTTTATTTGTAACCTCAAATATTAAATGAATGGATTTAAAATTTTACTATTTATTAGCACATATTTATGTGCTTGTAATAATTCTAATTGTATCAGTGTAATGTCAAACATCCTCCAAACTATTTGTCCTATAACAGGAAAGATTGTTGATTTCCTATCTAGTTGAGATTGAGTTAAGATATCATCAACACATCCAACTCAATTTATTCTTGTCTCAATGCCATAAAATTATCTAGAACAAAAGGTATGATAATCTTTTTCTAGGTAACATTTAGAAATAGATCCTTTTTCTTGGGATTTATTTTTTCATATATGATTTAAAATGTCCAAGGTATATTTAAAAAAATGAATGACACATAATTAAATATGTATGTAATGAATTGTAAATAATTGTTTATTTATTAATAAAAAATATAAATAAAGTTAATCTCAATCCGATACATCCATTGATATTGTGTGAGACCTCCTAATTTAGTTTCATCTACCAAATGCATTATTAAATGCACCATGACATTAAAAAATAATGGGGGAAAGATCATCTATGTTGCACAGTGTCAGTAAAATTATTTCCTAAACCTTTTCAATATTAATTGTTTTTGTAGTTTCCTCACATAGTTTTTTGAAGAATGTGTAGAAATCCAGTACAACTACATTTACCTTTTTAGGTAACAATGTATGCAATGCCATAGGTATTAACTACTATAGAAAAATATGTGAATCATGAATTTTCAATGCATGTAACCTATGATGCTTTAAGTCAACACATCTTGAAATATTACTTGAATACCCATCAAGTACTTTCACATATTTTAATATTCAAAGGAATATATCTTTTACCTTATTTTTAATTGTAAAAACTACTACAACATACTTTTTATTCTCATATAGCCATAAATCACACTTTATATTAATTAATTTTAAGTCCTTCTAAGCATTAATATGGTCCTTTTATTTTCCATTCTCATTAAGTAATGTGAAGATCAAATTTTTACAAAAATTCTTCTCAATATGCATAACATCAATATTATAATACAAGTTAAATTCCCAATATGGAAGTTTAAAAAATATACTTTTTTATTTCTATTATTCTATTTAAATTTCAATATATGGTGTACTTAGAACTTGTTTCCCACTTTCATTAAAATAAAATACCTTCCAAAATTATTCTTCAACATTAATTAGTTGTGCGAATATTTCTTAACTTGTCAGTTACTTTAAAGTCAGTCTATGATCAATTATTACCTTAAATTTTTACTTGTTAAATATAAATCTATGAGATGCATTGAAAAATATACAATGACATAAGAAGGATAGTTTTTTTACTTTAAGATAGTTATTCAGGATCAAAATTAAAGTTACAAGATGTAAAAACTAAACTAGTGTGAGTGTTTCAAACAAATAAGTTCCCAAGTCTAGGGAAGTCAATAATGGTCCACATTAAAGCAACAAGCATTTTGAATATTTTTTAGTAAATTAATCATATGTATGAATACCTTTTTTCCATAACTCCCAAAATTCTTCAATTAAAGGATAAAAGTATACATCAATGCCATTTCTTGGAATTTGTTTTATAGGAATAATCATCGAAATGATGAAGGAATTTTACTGCATATGCATCCATATAGGAAGATTATAAGGGATCATAGCAACTGTACAAATGTTATAATTAGTTCTCAAAGTCATGAATGGGTTGAATCCATTAGTAGCCAATCCTAATTTAACATTTCTAGGATAATATGATAAATTTGGATGTAATTAATCAAAAATTTTCTATACTTTTGAATCTCTTGGATGTAAAACTAACCCATTATTATTATTTTTTATATCATGAAACTCCATGTGCTCAGATATTTTAGATGACATGAATAATCTTTACAATCTTGGTTTTAAAGGGAAGTAATGAAAAACCTTTACAAGTGTGTTCCTTTTTTGCTTCTTTATAGTAGTATATTGATTAAAAATTTGAACATTAACCATTGACTTCTATATAGAACATGAATTTTTTTTCACTCTTATCTACTTCAATCCTCTCCCCAATATAATATACAATCATTGGGAGAAGCATGTATTTTTGTATAATTGAGCCTAATCTTATTAACAACATTCTTCACGCCATAAAGAGGATCATCGATCTTAGCTTTATGAAATGCATCGCATAAAAATTTCAAAATCATATTAATTTATTTATTTGTAATTCCACATAGAAAATTGATATGGTAGTGTTGGTCAGAGTATAGTACTCAAGAGGGGGTGAATTAAGTATCTATAAAAATTTCTGTTAAGAATTGGTTGTTTAAAAATTTCCCCCAATTAAATATAATCCAAGTCAGTTTGTAGTGAATTTATAAGAGTCCTAAATGTTCAATTAATTTCTCAAGAGATTGATTAGTTCTCAGTCATACTAACCTAGAGATTAATATAACTTTTGAAACCAACCTACTAGTTTAAAATGGTTATAAACACTTGCTAAACTAACTATCAGAGTTTGGCTTTGTTTGAATGAAATTTATTATAAAACACAGTAAGAGAAAATAATAATAGGCACAACGGAATTTAAAACAAGAGGTTCAGTCTCAAGCTTAGACTTAGTCCTCTCCACTTGGTGATCACCTATGACCAGGAAGTTTAAATTAATAAAAATATTTGATCCACACCCTAGATCGAGGTTCACAATAGCACACAAGGCTATCCAAGTCACACATGACATCTACCACAGTTCTTAGTGGAAAAAACAACAAACAAGTCACACATTACCTCTTCCACAGTTCTACATGGGATACAAAAGAATAAATAGAATGTGATATTGAGGATATCAAGTATCCTCCAGTTATGTATAGGAGTCGGTGTGAGTGTAACAGACAGATACACACATTGTTAAGAAATGTAAATAAATGAACAAAATAGAGCTAAAGATGTAGAGTTAGGTTTAGAAGTCTCTATGTGATATGAAGTGCAGTTATGGACTCGGTTGATGTAGTGGAATTAAAGTTAGACTCCTCTTCTGGAAGTTGATTCCAAAACAGAGTGTCATAGCCTCTATGTTCTGGATTCCAGGAGTATGAGATGTTTTGGTTAGCTCAGTAGGTTTAGCTTGACTTTTTATCTCCCTGTATAATCTTTCTTTTGAGTTCTTGGGTTTAGAAGTATGTTCGAGTTCTTCCTTTTTACAAGCTTTCTTTTCTTACTACTATTCTATGTGTACCTCCACTTGTTTTTTTTCACAACATCGAATGATCCAATAGGTCATCCTTCTATACTTTGAGGTCTAGTAGGCATAATGATCTTCCCACATGCATATAACTTGTACCGTCCTCTAAATATCCTACAAACAACATTAAATATTGTCAAAATCATTAATTTGTCTAAATATGACCGTTAGATATAATTTTGAATTAATAAAGTAAAAATAGTTTTTATGACTATCAGTGAGTCATAAGTATCGGTGATTCAATAGCATCAGTCTATCAGCATTAGTGACTCTCTGTATCGGTGAGTCCTTTCCATCAGTATCAGTGACTCTGGGAATCAGTGATTCATTTGTACTATTGGTCTGTCTGGGCATCAGTGAGTCATCATCGGTGACTCATTTTGAACTATCGGTGTGTCTCCCATTGATGTCTCGTCCATTGTTAAGTACTTTGACCTATTGGTGAATCTCCCATCAGCGACTCATCCATCAGTGAGTCTCTTGAACTATTGGTGTGACCGACCATCGATGAATTTTCCATCAGTGTGTTGTTTGTTCTATCGGTGAGTCCTGCATCAATGTCTTCTTCGATTGGTGATTCCTCATCGGTGAGTCAGCCATCAATGAATCCTTTGAACCAATTGGTGTCAGAGACTTTGAAAAACTTACAAAGTGTCTATCTTATACTGAACAATACCAAATTAATTTAAATTCATAATTGCATGTAAATATACAGTTGTAAATATATTGAAACATAAATATCCATAATTTATTGACTTATTTAAATGTATTATACCATGCAACATAATTTATTCATTCATAAATATTCATTGATATGATTAACGTTAGTTATAAAATAATATGTGAAGTATTGTGATTTGTAAATTGACATGATTTGTGATTATTAAAACAAATATCTGACAAAGGGTCCAACAAAACCCCCTTCTTGATAATCACAAATCATGGCATTAATGAGTTATACATGATGTTAAGGAATAATAATGACTTGACATTGTATACCAATAGTGAGTGTGGATTCTCAATATAACCATAATGTCTTTCCTTTTATTCCTCCATAAATAATTGTATCAGAGCATATATATAAGATTCTTATGCTTCCCCTTAGTTAGTTGTATTAGATTATATCAGAGATGATATATATATATATATTCTCTAATGATTACATTCCATCTTTCCTATTCCAGTGATAGTCTCCCCCTTAGGTTAAGAGTTTATTCCATCCATAGATTTCTCCCCTTTTTGGGATTAGAAAAAAGGTGAAAAGAAACATAAAGGATTAAGAAAAAGAATATAAGGAAATTTGAGACACATTGAATTCAAACTTATATTCATGAGGGTACAAAAGAGTACAACCATCAAAAGACACCCATCAAAAAATAAAAGTACAGAGCCTGATCAAATAATGATCCACAACTAAGGATTGGGATTCTGAGGAGCTTTCCCTTTGTTTGAAGGGTCAATAGTGGGGTTAGGAGGCGGTGTTATGGATGTAGGAAGGTCTGGGAGAATGATTACAATAGGTAAGTAAATGGATGTAGGAACATTATATGAAAGGCTTGGTCTCTTCTTTGACAGAACATGACTTTGAGGATGTTCTTGGATCACTAGCCTGATCTGAGATAAATCTTGAGACACTATCATCTGATCAGGAGGTAGTGAACCTGGTCTGATAGAAGTTGCTACAGGGACCACTATAGCCTCAGAATGTACATGTAGGTAGGGATTCAAAATCTTAATAAAATCATTGATTATTTCACCCCCATAATACATGGACTTCTCAAAATCCTCCTAATTTTCCATAAACTTATCCAAGGTGGGTGTAAACTCTTTCAAATGGATCACTTGCTTCATGAATTAATTTTTCACTGGTGATATCTTGAGGTTATCATCCAAGTACTTAAAGTTGTTATTAAACTCATGCTTTGTGTAGATTTTAGAGAAATACTTGTATACTTTGTCCCTGATCCCTTTTTGAGCAGCAATTGCCTCATTTTCACATTGTATCACCATGTTATATACACATTCACTATTCCTTTTAACTTTTGAAAGACCCTATTTATCATAATCATTTTTCATATCCTTGATCTCTTCTCTTATCACAGTCCTGAGGGACTCCATATCAGCAGCAGGCCTGGTAACTCTAGAACTAGATGCACCAGAAATCATTTTCTCAAGATCCTATTTCAACATTTTGAAATCGGTATTCTGAAGATGTATAAAAAGGTTTCTAGGAACCTCCATAACTCCACAAAGTTTGGTTCTGAAAACATTGTATAGGGATACCATTTCATGACCCATTTTCTTCACTTCTTATCTCATCATTGAATTATTTCTCACAATAGTTTTGGCTGTAGTGATTAGATTGGGTTGTATTTCTTGAATTACCATTCTTGTAATTTGAGCAGTATCTACCTCTAAAATACTCCCAGATGCAGAAGATTCATTTTTGACTCTAATAGAGGATCTCATAGATTCACATATGTTAGATTTTAATTATTAGAGATTATATTTGGTGACATAGTCACTGGGAACTGAAGGTACAACAAGATCATCATTGGTAGGAATAACAGGTGAAGTAGGAGTAGTCGGTTCCACACCAGCTTGTGGAGTAGTAGGATCTACCATCTCCTCATATGAACCATAATATATCCCAAATAGGATATATCCTGGATTTCTATTCCACTCACTAGTACAGGTACAATATCTAGGTTCCACAGTATCAATTCTTACTCTTTTCCTTTGAAGCTCTTCCTAATTCTGAGCTTCATCTTCTTCCTCTTGACCTCCAGCAAAGATAATTTTCTGAGGCACTGGTACTATCTAAACTTCAACTTCTTCTTGAACTCCAGCCACTCCAGCCACTTGAGGCTCCTCCTCATTCTGAGGCACAAGTACAATCTGAGCTTCAACTTCTTCCTCTTTTCCTCTATCCATAATATCAGCAAGTTCTTGAATGATTACTTGAGAATCATTAGGGTGGTCATGTCCATACTCATGTCCAACATCTCATTCAGCATGATCAACATCATAAATATCAACCTATCCATCAGGATCAACATCATCATGTCTACCAGACTCATCACCATCTCTATGCACAGACTCCTCACCTAAACTAACTGCTACTTGTCTCGCTTTTAGTGAGTCACTAACTTGCTCACCATCATCATCATCCTCCTCATAATCATCCTTATCATCATCATAATCATCCCTAATCACATAAAATTCAACATTAGAGACTTCAGTCTCTTCCTAATCACCATCTAAAAGAGGTTCAATAGAAGGTAATTATAATGGCAGACTTGCAGGTCCATATATCATTTCTCTAAGGATTTCAATGATATATGGGTCACTATTATCATCTATAGAAGACCCATATTCTCTTTGTAGCTCAGTCTATGCTTGTTCTTTATCTAAATATATAACCTGCTCACCAATTTTGAGACCTAGATCATCTTTATCCCTTGGTATGGTAGGATGATCAATAGGATTATAATCCTCATACAATTTCTCCTAATCTTCTACCCACATTATCCTCTATGGGTTACAAAAGTTTTTCATCCTTTTGTAGATATCTTTGTGTAGGAAGAATCCACTACAAGTAGTAATCACTTCATCTTCATCCTCTACACATCATAGTTTCTTTAACATTGTAGAAATCATCCTTGGATAATATAAACATGTTGATTTCTTAGAAGGTTTTATCATATCACAAATGTGTACCATAAGGTACCTACACAGGTTCACTTTTACCTTATTATTCAACAAATAAATTAGTAAGACATCTTGATACTTTAAGGCATAAAAATCATCATTTCATGGGAAGATTTGGTGTTGGATGAATTTGAATAGAATTATGGCCTCTCTATCTAATTCTGAAGCTATTTATCTCCTTGATTCCTCATTTCCAGTCAACCCTTTCAACGCATTTTCATAAGAAAATAATGAAGTTGGTGGAATTTTACCCCAGTAGTCACTGAATATGCCCTCATGCGACATCATTAAGCATTCAAACCACTCCTTTGAAGAAAATGAAATCTATTTTCTCTTTACCATATATTTCATCTGAGCCTCCTCGACTCCATAAAAAACACTTCCAGGTATAAATAAAATTGGTGTACCGGCTTGGGATAGAAAGGTCTCTCATTGTTTAAAAACCAGCTAATCCACCCTTGTGATTCCAAAACTTTCATCAAGAGAGACTTTCTCGACAACAACCATTCAACATACACTTCTTCATTAGGAGTTACTATATAGATTCCCAACTCTAGATTTATAGAACTTGCGGCACTGATTGATTCTCCTTTCTGACACTTGGTCGACTATGATTCACTTAGTCCTTCTATTGTGCACGTTTTTCCTTTCCATTTGGAAGGTTTGAGTTTGAAGAAGGAATTCGAAAGGTCGAAGGTTTGAAGGTAGAGTGGGTATTGAAAGGTCAAAGGGTATAAGTAGTGTGGATCAGTTTAATTTTATTATTTAGAGATTATACTTTGTAAAAATATAAAATAGAATAATGGTAAAATAAAAATAAATGAAACTATGCCATTTTACTTAAAATATACAGACAAATATTTTTACTAAAGGGTCCCTATCAATATCAGTCTCACCTGATCAACATTACATGATCGAATTCATCTTATTGGTTTTATACTAATCAGTTTAATCTGATCGGTTTATCTCGATCGGTTTCACCTGATTGGTTTCACCTGATCGGTTTCACCTGATCGGTCTCACCAGATCGGTTTCTACTAATTAGTTTCAACTAATCGGTTTCACCTGATCAGCTTCACCAGATCGATTTCACCTAATCAGTTTCACCGTGATCAGTTCCATAGACAAACATATTTTTCTAAGGGTATAAGGTTAGATAGTATTTAAAGATTTATCATTCCTAGTTCATGTATAATGTAGATCATTCTCTCAGAGTTTAAGGGTTTGGTAAAGATGTCAGTAAGTTGATGTTCAGTCCTAATAAACTCAAGAGTTATATCACCTTTTTGATAATGATCTCTCAAAAAGTGACGTCTTACATCAATATGTTTTTTTATAGAATGAGAAATTGGATTCTTAGAAATGTTAATAACACTTTTATTGTAACAATTTATGGGGATATGTCTGAATTAAAATCCATAGTCTAATAAAGTGTATTTCATCCACAAAATTTGTGCACAAAAACTACCGACAGTACTCTACTCTACTTCAGCAGTTGATAATTCAACTAAATTCTACTTTTTACTACACCATGACATTAGACTCTCCCAAAAAGTGACATGTTCTATAAGTTCTATTTTTATCTAACTTACATACACCAAAGTCTGCATTAGAATATCTAACCATATCAAAAGGCTATCCTCTTGGGTAGAACAATCCTAAATTAGTTGTATATTTTAGGTATTTGAAAACTCTTTTAACAGCATTTAAATGTGACTCTTTTGGGTTTGTCTAAAATCTCGCACACATAAACACAAAAAACATGATGTCTATCCTACTAGAAGTCAAGTAAAGAAAAATACCAATCATTCCTCTGTAAGTAGTTTGATCAACTGATTTCCCATTTTCATCAAGATCCAACTTACAAGTAGAACTCATAGGTGTTTCACTACTCTTAATGCCATAAAATCCACATCTTTTCAAAATATCTTTAGTATATTTAATTTTATTTAAAACAATACCTTCTTTGTTTTGAAATATTTGAAAACCAATAAAATATTTAAGTTCACCCATCAAACTCATTTTAAAATCACTTTTCATCATTTTTGAAAAATCATTGCATAAATAATTTTTAAAATAACCAAAAATAATATCATCTACAAATATTTGAGCTATTAAAACATCTTTAGAAATTATTTTTATAAATAAATTAGGATCTACAATTCCTTTTGTAAAACCTTTAGAAATAAGAAATTTACTTAAACTATCATACCAAGCTCTTGGATCTTATTTCAAACCATATAAATCTTTAGTTAATTTGAAAACATGGTTTGGAAAATTTGGATTTGTAAAAACTAGGGGTTGTTCAACAAAAACATCCTCAATTATATAACAATTTAAGAATTCACTTTTGAAATCCATTTGATAAATTTTGAAATCCAGGTGTGCTACATAGGCAAGTAAGATTCTAATGGCTTCAATCCTAGCTACAGGTGAAAAGGTCTCCTCATAATCAATTCCCTATTCTTGATTATAGCCTTGTATAACTAATATATATTTGTTTCTAACTATATTTCTATATTTATCTACTTTATTCCTAAACATCCATTTAGTTCCTATGATCAATATATCTTTTGGTCTATCAATGAGATTCTAGACTTTATTTCTCTCAAACTGATTAAGCTCTTTTTTCATAGCCATCACCCAAAATTCATCATTGATTGCATCATCAATATTTTTAGGTTCAAGTTGTGATAAGAATGATTTATGTTCAAACTTTTTTCTCAAGTAATCTCTAGTTTGTGTTCCTTTGTCTAAATCCCCAACAACAGCATCTAAGGGATGGTTTTTAAGGGTTCTAGATGGTCTAGTAAAAGTAGGTCTTGTTATTTCAGGTTCATCACTTGGTTATGGTTCTTTATGGCTATAATTTGGAGAATTTTCAGAATTGTAAGTTCTAATATATTCCTTTGTAGGATGTTTATAAGTTTTAACATTGATGCCCAGATTGGACATATCCTATTTAAGATTTTCTAGAGAGGTTTTAGGTTTATGTGGATCTATTTTATCAAACTTGACATGTATAGATTCCTCCACACATTTGGTTCTCTTATTAAAGACTCTCTATGCCTTGCTTGATGTTTAATATCCAAGGAATATTCCTTCATCACTTTTGGAGGTAAATTTATTTAGATTATCTTTAGTGTTTAGAATATAAACTTTAAATCCAAACACTTTAAAATAATTTACCTTGGGTTTCCTATTATTCCACATCTCATAAGAAGTTTTCTTAAGGATAGGTCTGATTAAGACTCTATTTATTATATAAAAAGCTGTATTAACAGTTTAAACCCAAAAATAAATAGGTTGGTCATATTCATTAAGCATAGTTTGGAAAATTTCTTATAGGGTTATATTTCTTCTTTATACTACACCATTCTGTTGAGCTATCCTAGGGGAAAAGAAGTTATCCCTATAGCCATTTTTTGAGAAAAAAGATTCAAAGTATTGATTTTAAAACTCACGACCATGTTCACTTATTAAGGATTTAATTTTAAGTCCACTAAGATTTTCTACAGTCCTAGCATAATTTGGTAAAATGAGATAAAGATTCAATTTTGTGAGCTAAGAAAAAGGTCCAATTATACCTAGAGAAGTCATATACAAGAACATAAACATAGTTATTCCCATTTATACTTGAAACTATAGAAGGTCCAAACAATTCCATGTAAACCAACTTGAGAGGTTGATAAGTTGTAACTTCTTTCTTTGGTTTTAAAGAGATTTTGTGTTGCTTTCCCTTTTGACAAGGATTGCACACTCTATTTTCTAGAAACTCTAGTTTGGGAAGTTCTTTTACTAAAATTTTTCTAGTTAATTTCTTAAGGGAGTGTACATTACAATGTCTTAGTATTCTATTACAGATCCAAGAATCTTTGTGAAAGGAACTTAGGTAGGAAACATTCTGTGATGCTAGTGTGTCCAAATTTACAATGTATACATTATCATTTCTAAGAGTAGTAAAAATTAAGTTATTTTTGTCATAAAAACATGGTATGAATCATTTTTAAATTGTAAATTAAATCCATCATCACACATTTGAGATATTCTAAGTAAGTTATATTTTAATACATCAACATAGAGTACTTTGGAAATTGAAATAGAGTTAGGGTTACCAATCTGGCCTAAGATGATGATTTTTCCTTTACCATTATCACCAAATTTGAGATGTCCTACATAAATATTGATGATATTATTGAAGATTTAGTAATATATTTTCATGTGTCTTGAACAACCACTGTCCAAGTACCAAAGTTTTTTACAGGAACTCTTTAGGAAATTTACCTACAAAACAATTCATCCAAGAAAAGATTTTGATACCCATATTTGTCTGGGTCTATAAACATTAGAAATAAAGGATTTAGGAACCCAAAACTATATTATGGGTTTCCTAAATGTAGATTGTAAAGTATTTGAAAAATAAACTTTATTTGGTCAAGAAAAACTTGATGCTGTAAAAGATTTTTTAGAACTAGAACTTGTAGTAAAATCTTGTTTTTTGACAGAGAAGCGGATTTTCCATATTTTGTTATAAAATGTGTTTTAGATAAATTTCTTTGTCTTGGATGATATCCTATTACAGTAGTATAACTAGGATCTATCTATTTACCAAGTAATTGAGTAAGTGTTTTTTTCCCATTGGTAGAATTTTCCAGATCCTTCTTTAATTGTTCATTAGATAACTTTAGGTCATTATTTTACTTTATCAATTGTGCATTTTTCTCTTTCTCAACATTAAGTTTAGATTTAATATTTGCAGAGAGTGCATGATATTTATTTAATGATTTATACTTATCCTTCAGTTCATTACAAGTTTCTTCTAGCATATTACAATACTCAAACAGTTCATTATTTGTCATATTTTCAGATTCAGATTCATCTCTAGAATAATATTCATTAGGTACAAGAGAGTTTAAGAGTACCTATGAGGTATTTTTCATAAAGCACATGTTTTCCATATCTTCTTTCTCATTCTAAGAAGAAGAAAATTCAATGGAGTTGTCCTCAGATACACTCCATGTGGACTTTATTAATTTCTTATATTTAATATCTTTATACTCATACTTCTTTTTATACTTAAATTTAGGATAGTCAGCATTGACATTCCCTCTCCTTTTTCATTAATATCAAACTTTTTATTCTGATTTGTTAGGATTCTTCCAATCATTTTTCCAATTTCCTTTATTGTCATATTTTTCTTTATAGTTTGGTCTCTTGAAGAAATTTTTCTCTCTATAAAATTTTCTAAATCTCCTAGAAAACTGGGCCATTTCCTCATCACTGTCTAAAGATGATTCTTTACTACTTGTTCTCTCAAAAACATCTTGAAATTTATATTTGTCTTTTATCTTAGAAGTGGTAGTCTTGAAGGCTACAAATTTTCTTTTTGGATCTTCCTACTCTTTATTTACCTTTAATTCCTCTGCATACATCATTAATTTTCCAATTAGTTCCTTCACTAGAAGTTTATCAATGTCGCATGATTCTCTTATGGATACTGATGTCCCTCACAATCTCTTTGGTAAGCATCGTAGAATCCTCATGATATGATCCTTTGCTATTATAGTTCGTCCTAAAGAAATCACGATGTTCAAAATTTCATTGAACCTAAGATACATATCAGAAACAGATTCATCAGGTTTCATTATAAAATTTTCATATTTAATAGTACAAGTATTTAATCTCATCTCTTTCACATTAGTGGTTCCCAGATGGGAAATAACTAAAGTGTCCCAAATATCACGAGTAGTTTTACAAGAAAAAATTCAATTAAATTATTCATCTCCTAGTGCCAAATATAAACCATTCATTTATTTATAGTTATTGTTATTGGCAGTCTTGGTAGCTTCATCCCAAGTGTTTCTATTATTTTTAGGGAGTGCATATTTACTTTAAATAGCAGTCCAAATTTCAAACCCCATTCTTTCTAAATGTATTTCCATTTTAAGCTTCCACTAAGTATAATTTGTTCCATTAAAAAAAGTTGGTCTATTCGTAGCAGCTCCTTCTAATCTATTTTCCATAATATAAATTTTGAAAATATTTCAAAGAGATAAAAATTTATTATTAACAGAAAGTTTAAGATCTTTGAAATACAACTACAATCACAATTGATTTTTTTTTGAAAAAGCTTTAAAAAATAAAAAATTCCTAAATCCTTTAATACCAAATGTTGGTTGGAGTAGATTAATTAAGAGGGGGTGAATTGAGTATCTATAAAAATTTATGTTAAGAATTAGTTCTTTGAAAATTTCCCCCAATTAAATATAATCGAAGTCAGTTTAAATTGAATTTATAAGAGTCCTAAATGTTTAATTAATTTCTCAAGAGATTAATTAGTTATCAGTTATACTAACCTAGAGATTAATATAACTTTTGAAACAAAATACTAGTTCAAAACTATTATAAACACTTAATAAACTATCTATTCAAGTTTGAATTTGTTTGAATGATTTTTTTATAAAACACAGTAAGAGAAAATAACAATAGACACAACAGAATTTAAAACAAGAGGTTCAGTCTCAAGCTGAGACTTAGTACTCTCCATTTGGTGATCACCTTCCACCAAGTAATTTAAATTAATAAAAAAGTTTGATTCACAACCTAGATCACGGTTCACAACAACACATAATGCTGTCTAGGTCACACATGACCTCTACCATAGTTCTTCATGGGAAAAACAAAAAACAGGTCACACATGACCTCTTCCACAGTTCCACATTATATATAAAATAATAAATAGTGTGATATTGATGATATAAAGTATCCTATAGTTATGTACAAGAGTTAGTGTGAGTGTAACAGATAGATACACACACTTCTCATAAATGTAAATAAACGAACACAATAGAGCTAAAGATGTAGAGTTAGGTTTAGAATGCTATATGTGTTATGCTGTGCAGTTTTGGACACGGTTGATGTAGTGGAATTGAATTTCAAGTCCTCTTATGGAAGTTGACTCCAAAACAGAGTGTCGTAGACTCTGTGTTATGGCTTCCAGGAGTATGATATTTTCAGATTCTTGTTTGAAAGATGTTCTGGTCAGCTTAGCAGGTTTAAATTGACTTCTTGATCTCCCCATATAATCTTTCTTTTGAGTTATTGGGTTTGGAAGTATGCTGGAGTTATTTCTTTTTACATGCTCTATTTTCTTACTTCCATTCTCTGTGTACCTCCACTTATTCTTTTTTTTCTACATTGAATGATCTAGCTAGTCATCCTTTTATACTTCGAGGTCTATCAGACATAATGATCTTCCCATGTGCATGTACCTCGTACTTTCCTCTGAATATCCTAAAAACAACATTAAATAATGCCAGAATCATTAATTTGTCTAAATATGAATGTTAGATATGATTTTTAATTAATAAAGTAAAAAATATTTTTATGACTATCGGTGAGTCATAAGTATTAGTGAGTCAATAACATTGGTTTATCAGCATCAGTGACTCTCTAAATCGGTGATTCCTTTCCATCGGTATCAATGAATCGGGGCATCGGTGATTCATTTTTACTATTGGTCTATCCTGGCATCGGTGAGTCATCATTGGTGACTCATTTTGAACTATTGGTGCATCCTCCATCAGTGACTCATCCATTGGTAAGTCCTTTGACCTATCGGTGCATTGCCCATCGGTGACTCATCCATCGGCGAGTCGCTTGAACTATTGGTGTGATCAACCATCGGTGACTTGTCCATCGGTGTGTCGTTTGTTCTATCGGTGAGTCCTATATCATTGTCTTCTTCGATCGGTGAGTCCTCATCAGTGAGTTATCCATTAGTGACTCCTTTGAACCAATCGGTGTCAGAGAATTTGAAAAACTTAAAAAGTGTCTGTCTTATACAGAACAATACCAGATTAAGTAAAATTCATAATTGCATGTAAATATACACTTGTAAATATATTGAAACATAAATATCCATAATTTATTGACTTATTGAAATGTATTATACCATGTGACATAATTTATTCATTTATAAATATTCATTTACATGATTAACATTAGTTATAACATAATATGTGAAGTATCATGATTTGTAAATTTTAATGATTTGGGATTATTAAAAAAACAATCTCACAAAGGGTCCAACAGGTAAAACTTTAGTAGAAAAAAAATTGAATACTTGAGACATCCTCTATAAAAATCTTGATTTCTATCTTCAAATAAATCATGAAACACAATTTTCTACTTAGTAAAGTTTTCTCTTTCATCAGTCTCCTCAACATCAGGAAGAGGATCCATCGATATGTTATAATCTTGATATGATTTTCCTAAGGTTTGAAAAACATCATTTTTCAAGTTAATATTTATAAAAACATCAACTGTCTATACTGATATGTTTTGATGTTGATGATATTGCCATGTAATTCCAAAATAATCATTTAGTAGGCTTCTAATTTCATTCTCCATTATCTAAGAAGTAACATTCTCATTCTATTGATTGACATTAGTGATAAAATTTTCTATAATTTTCAATTTTCCATGCTAAATACAATATACATATTAAGTAGGGAATTGCTTAAATTTCAAGTGTTCATAAACTTCATGACTTTTTAACCATTTTGTGAATTTATATTTAGGATATGGAAATTTTATTCACTCATCAAAAAGCCGATTGGAAATTGAAAAATCTAAAAACTATCCTGAATCCTTAATATACAGAGGTGTGTTCCTAGGCAATGTGATCTAAATTTTATCTATATATCACCAAATACCTACAATTTTTGAAACAAAATATAGTTAAATAATAATGTATTACTAAAATAAAATAATTAATTCAAATAAAATTTAATACACAAGACATGAATCATAAAGGAATTAAAGAACATGAGATAATAGAGAATAACATAGACATAATAATGTGTAAAAACATAATCTTATAACATTTTAGACATGTAAAAATAGAAATAGTTTAACTCATTAAGTTAAGGAAATGAAATCAATACCTCACATATACTTATGGGAATGAAAACCAGGTCCATGCATAATCTTATGGAAATAAAAGTAGGTCCATGCATAAAATTATAGGCATGAAACTAGGTCCACACATAAGCTTATGGATATGAAACCATGTCCCCACATAAACTTATGGAAATAAAAATAGGTCCACACATAAAATTTTGAACATGAAAATAGGTTCACATATAACACAACTAACTCATGATTTATAAAATTTTACCCAATGCATTAGAGGGCATTAATGGAACCAATCATCACATAATCATAATATATTCATATAAAAACCACAAGATCATAAATTATTCATCACAACATCATAACATAACCCATGAAAAATAAATAGGTTTCATAAAAATCTCATCATCATAATAATAGACCACCCAGAGAAAGAATAAAGATGGTATCATTAGATCATATCTTCAATAAAGCATAGTTAACATCAAATGATGTTATCATAGATGAAAAAATTATTTAAAATATAAATAGAATATTTCTTGAGGAAAATGCTATTTTCATTTTGAAATCAATTCTTTAAAATCTAAAAATTTCTAAAATATTAAGAAAAAAACTTTCTTAGAAAAGAACCTTGGAAACTTGTAAAGGACAATTCAAAGAAATGAGTGGTCATAATGTTAGGAAATTATATCCATGTTATGTATTTAAAAATAAATATTCCTTACACATTTTTAGTAAAAAGTCAAAAGTACCTCATTTAGAAAATGAAAAGAATATTACACTTAAACTATGACAAACCTAGTCTTTATTACACATTAATTAATGATTTATTATGTAAAAATACACATAATATAACCTATAAGATCAATAAATATAGCGTATTTGGGTAATTAGGTACATTACATAACAAATTAAAATAAGGGGGGAACATCTACATTTTTGAAAACTTCCTTAACATGCTCATAATATTCCATCATACTTAAAACTGCATGGGATAACTTTGGGATATAAATCAGAAAGGGGTGAGATATAAAACCCAGTAAGGGAATAAATAATAAATGACATGAATAAGGTAATACATGTTAGACAATAGTCATTTCAATGGGAAATAAAAAGGGTGATAACCTTAAATATAAATAACGAGGCATGATATAACATGATAACATAAAAGCAACATGGGAATGCGGCAACAACTTTAAACATGAAATTATAAGCATAATTCAAGGTTAACCAAAAATACATCATAACATAATGTGATTAGGATAACCTCCCATGCACTATACATGGCGTCTCATGATACTAAAACATTAACCAATGCATTGGAGTTCTATCTAGGCAAACCCATCATAATCATATCATGTATATGTATAAGTGTTCCACATAGATCATATAAAATAAGAACATATTCCATCAAATTTAATCCCATGATTAAGGATTTTGGGTTACATAAATGTAATTAAATAATAAATTAATTATAGTTACAACTATTTGAATACCATTGAGTGGAAATGGGCATGGGTAGACACCTCATAAATGTTCGGTACAGAAAATCACAGTGACATTTTGGCAGTGTAACGACAGTATATGAAGATTCATAAAATGGTTAAATGATAGAGAAATGGGTTTCTAATCACTTAAAAGCCAAAAAATAAAGTATGAGGTATATGTAATAACATAATAAAAAATTAAAAATTTTGAATTAATATACATAATATGAGGAGGGTGCTTTAATAAAAACTTGGCATTGAAAAATCACAGGATAATTTCGATTACATAATAGGGATACATAACGAATCATTGAAGAGATTAATGATAGTTAAATGAGTCAATAATAACTTTGAAATCATAAGGGAAATAAGGGGGATGTATAAAATTATATCCCATTAATATAAATTGGAGGAAAAAGTGTATTACATAAATAAGGTGCTTGAATAAAGAGGAGAAAGAGAGGATCCCTTACCTTGAGAGGATGATTCCAAAATCTTGGGAGGGGATTCTTGAGAGATTAGGGGAACCTTTTAAGGACTCTAGAGAGGGTATAAAATACAAAGGAAATGATCCAAGAGATTTTTAGTGAAGAGAAATTAGATCTTGGACGAGTCTATATAGGAATAGAGAGAAGAGTTCTTTATTATTTCCCAAACTCAGGTTTTAGACTCTATATAATAAAGTAATCAAAAAAAATCTTCAAATGGTTTCTACCAAATAGGAGTGGTTTTCATTATTTTATAAGTCCAAGGTCCAAAATCATTAAAATATTTCCCTTGGTGAAGTGGAAGTGAGTCATGTTTATAAAGAAATGATTTTAAAACCTTAAAATATAATATAGGTTTTAGAGGATTTATAAAATTAATAAAAAAACATAAAAAAACTTATTTTAAATTAGAAACATATATTCAGTCATTTATACCATTTATAACATTTATTACATCACTTTTGGGTCATTATTATGTCATAATACAAACCGTATATTTATACCTTATTTAATTTTTACCCAAAAATTTAACTGTCTCAGAAAATTATGAAAAATTAACTATCGGATAATTTTGATGTGATGATTCCAAAAATAATATTTATTTTATCAAAATAATATTATAAATATGTGAATTTTAACTTTTAAAACAAGAATCCACATTTATTGAGAAATGCCAAGTTTTTTTTTGATAATAACAGTTTTCGAACCCTTATAAAAATTACATCAAACTTAATAAAAATTATATTTCCATTTTTATTTAATAAAAATTATTTAATTTTATTATTTTATTAAAAATAATTTATTTTGAAAATTCATGAATTCATAAAAAATGAATAACTTATTTAAAAGTTCACATTACACAAGAATACAATTTGTGTTTTATCGTATCAAAATAAAAATCATTTATAAAGTAACAAAAATAAGAAGTAAATATAACCATTATTTTATTGAAAATACAGAGTACATATTCATATTATTAGGGTATTGATACATATCCCTTTTACACCAGCAAACTCCTTAAGGTTAATGTGCACTATGTTGATATTTTCATGGGGTGGTTCGACGTACATGGTTTGAGCTGCGATCTCAATGACCTTGAAATTATCCAGTAAACAATTTATATTATGCTCTAGTTATTGGATGTCAACATGGGCTTGGTAAAGGAAAAATCCTAGTGATGCTATATCCCTTTTAATCCTTGATAAATGGGCTTTATTGGGTATGATCTTTCTAGTTGAGGACATTTCTTCTTTTTTCTCTGTCAATTGGATTTATCATAACCCTATATTTATACTAAACATATGATCACTATTAAATGACTATTTTATCAATGGTTATGATTATTAATGGAATTTTAAATTTGATATGATATAATGAAACCAAAATAGTTCATGTGCTTTCTATAACTTTAATAAGGCATTTAATTCAATCACAAAGGGAATTTTATTTATAAAAGTTCGGGTCATTATAATCTCCCCCCTTCAGAAATTTTACCATCAAAATTTTCATTTCATAAAATAAAACAGATAAGGGTCATTATATTTAATCACCTCCTTCAGTTCCCACTTTTCTTCTTTAAACATGTGGTTTATCTATAGAAATTTGACTAGTGCATTGTCTTATTTCATAGAACTTTGTCTCTATGATCTAAGATCTTTACTAACTACTCTTCATATGAAATATCCTTACCCAACTATACCATATATCGATTCATAACATGTGAGGGGTATAGTATGTACTTTCTTAATAGGTATACATGGAACACATCATGTACTTGAGATATATTATGTGGGAGTTCTAGTCGATAGGCCACCACTCCGATGTGATCAAGGATCTCAAAGGGACCAATGTATCTTAGACTAGTATCTACCTTATTCCCAAATCTCATGATTTTATTCCATGGATATATGTATAGTAATACCTTATATATAACCTCAAACTCTAGGTATCATCGATGATTGTCACCATAGCTCTTATGTCGACTCTGAGTAGGCTTGATGTGCTGCTTAATGGTCATGACCTTTTCCACCATTTTTGTGACCATTTAAGGACCCAATAGTTTGTGTTCACCAACGTCATCCTAGGATGTTGGTGTTCTTTATCTATTACCATAAAATGATTCATACAGATCTATTTGGATACTTTATTGAAAACTATTATTATATGATAACTCTAACATAGGAAGATGTTGATCCCATACTCCTTTTAATTCCATTGGGCATGCTCTCAATAAGTCCTCAAGTTCCTAGATAGTTTACTCAGATTGGCCATCATTTTGAGGGTGATTAGTTGTTTTGAAGTTCAACTCAGTATTTATAGTATGTTGGAGACTATTCTAGAACATGGATGTAAATATTAGGTCTCAATAAGATATAATCGATAGTAGTGTTCCATGTAGCCTCACCACTTATCTAATGTATATCCTAATAATTTGATTGAGTGAGAAGTCCTCTTGGATTGTAATAAAATGATAAATATTTATAAGATGATGCACCACAACTCATATAGTATCATTTTCTCTTGATTTATTCAGAATACCAGTGACAAATACCATGGTTATGTTTTCCCATTTCCATGTAGGTATGGTTAACGGTTGCATCATCCCATTGGATTTTTTCCTTTTATCCTTCAATTTCTAACATACAAGACACCTTAATGTATATTATGTAATATCCTTCTTAATATTGTCCCACCAATAGTTCTATCATATATCTAGATACATATTTGTGCTCCTTGTATGAATGGATAAGGTCGATCTATGTGCATCATCCAAAAACTCATTATTTAAATCAGTATTTGATGGTACACATAATCATGACCCAAATATTACAACTCCTTATTCATTAATTTTTAACTCTAAGGATTTCCTTTTTCTTATAGCTTCCACCTTCTTATGAACTTCCACATCATCTCTTTGATCATAATTTATCTTCTCTATAAGGTATGGTTGAGTAATCATTTGTGAAAGGATTGATGATGTTCCTTCCTTTATGATTCCCATGTCCATCCTTTTCAAGTCTTAGAATATTAGATCCTTATAAATTCTCATAAATGATAAAAGGATGTGTGGGGCCAACATATGTGATAAAAAATAATGCATAGAACATGTGATGGAATAATTGTCACATTTTCTATTTTCAATGTTATCTATACTTATATGCTTTGTGGTGGTGGTTAAATAGTTTTACTAAACTTGCGTGATAAGAAAGAATGCATAGAACTGTGGGTGATAACCCAAAATTTAGCCTTTTGATTTTGGTTCTAACCATTTAAATCATCAAAAATGGAATTAGGGATAGTAATATTTAGAATATTAAACATATAAAAGGGAATACAATAAAATTAAAGGGATAAATTATAAATGACACGTATTTCCTTAACATATGAATTTCTAGGCTTCAATCTATGTTATACATGTTCTATTTCATAACACAGAATCTTAGGGGAATTTTTGTTCTATTAATAATGGTTCATAATGAGATTATTGATTTACCAAAATATATCCCCCGGTAGTGTCAAACCAGATGTGAAACAAGGCTCATTTTCATGCACTGATTCTAAATTGAGTCCAGATCAATGCAGTGTTCCTGGGTGTTACCCCTAGGTAAATATGTGCTAGATCCACATACACTTTTAGTATCTAGATAGAGATGTATTTTCTTGGAAAATATTTACTCTATACTTTACCAAAATTTAGGGATTTTTTCTTATCTTTATTCTTATACCTAAGTCTTTTTTTAGAGTTTTATAATCTTAATACTAATCCTAAAAATAAATAGACTTTCCTCTGATACCAACTATGAAAAAACTTGTCTTTATTAAAAAATAATTCATGATTTATTACATAATAATACAAATAATAAAACCTAGAAGATCAATAATTACAGTGTATTTGTGGAATTAGGTACATTAAATAACAATTTAAAATATTTGGGTACATAAACATTATTGACAACTTCCTTAACATGCTCATAATATTCCATCGAACTTAAAACTGCATGGGATAATCTGAGGATATACATAAGAAAAGGGTGATCTATAAATCCCAATAAAAAAAATAAACAAATCATAACATGAATAAGGCATTACATGTTAGAAAATAGAAATTTAAATGGTATATAAAAAGGGTGATAATCACAAACATGAACAATGAGGCATGATAGAGTATGATAATATAAAGGCAATATGAGAATGAAGAAACAACTTTAAACATGAAATCATAAGAATAATTCAAGGTTGAACACTAAGAAATCATAACATAATGTTCTTAGGATAACCTCCCATGAACTATATACAATGTATCATGATACTAAAACATTACCCAATGAATTGGAGCTTTATCTAGGTGCACCCATCATAATCATATCAGTATATTCATAAGTGTTCCACATAGATCATATAACATAAGAACATAATTCATCAAATTTAATCCCATGATTAAGGACTATGGGTTACATACATGGAAATAAAAAATAAATTAAGTATAGGTAGAACTATGTGAATACCCTTTAGTGGAAATGGGTATGGGTATACATCTCACAAATGTTAAACTTTTAAAATCACATTGACATTTCAGTAGTGTAACAATAGTACATGAAAATTCATAAAATGGTTCAATGAGAGAGAAATGGGTCTCTCATCACTTGGAATTAAAAAATACAGTATTATGTATATTTATGAACATAATCCAACATGATAATTTTGGAATTAATAGGAATAACATGAGGAGGGTTCTTGAATAAAAACTCGGCATGAAAAAATCACAGGATAATTTCAATAACATAACAAGGGGTACATAATGAATCATGGAAGGGCACAATGTGAGTGAAATGGGTCATTAATCACTTTGATATAATAAGAGAAGTAATATTTATGTGTAAAATAATATCCCATCAATATAAATTTGAAAAAAAATAATATTTCATAAATAATGTACTTAAATAAAGAGGAGAAAGAGAGGATCCCTTACCTTGAAAGGATGATTCCAAAATCTTGGGAGGGGATTCTTGAGAGATTGATGACACCTTGGGAGGAATATATATAGGGAAAATTAAGTATGTTCTACAAGGTTTTTTATTGAAGAGTAATGATATATTGGGTGAGTTAATATAGTAAATGAGAGGGGAGTTCTTTATTATTTCCAAAACTTAGGTTTTAGACTCTATATAATAAAGTAATCAAAAAAAGAATCCTTCCCATGGGTTTTGACCATGATTTCATCAAAATAGGTTTTTTTTCATTATTTTAAAATTTAAATATCCTAAATAATTAAAATTTTACCCTTGGTGATGTGAAAGTGAGTCATTTTCATAAAGAAATGATTTTAAAACCTTAAAATATAATATAGATTTTAGAGGATTCATAAAGGCCTTATAAAATTAATCAAATAACATAAAAAATATTTTTAAATGGGAAACATATATTTTATCATGTATACAATTTATGGAATTTATTACATCACTTTTGGGTCATTATGATGTCATAATACACAATGTATATTTATACTATATTAATTTCTACCTGAAAATTAGAATATCCCAGAAAATTATGAAAAAATAAATGTTGGATAATTTCAAAATGATTATTAAAAATATATTATTTGTTTTATTAAAATAATTTTCTAAATATGTAAATTTTCACTTTTAAAATAATAATGCACATTTATTGAGAAATGTTGGGTTTTTTTGACAATAATAGTTTTCAAATGCTTATAAAAATTACATCTGACTTCAAAAAAAATATCATCATTTGTATTTAATAAAGAATATTTAATTGTATTATTTTATTAAAATTTAATTTATTTTTAAAATTCATGAATTCATTAAAAATAAATATCTTAATTGAAATTTCATGTTACACAAGAATAAAATTTGTGTTTTATTATATCAAAATAAAAATCATTTATAAAGTAACAACACTAATAAGTAAATATAACCATTATTATATTGAAAATATAAATATTCATATTATTAGAGCCTTGATACATAGACCTTTATCATGATAGTAAACTCCTTAAGGGTAAGGTGCACTATAGTGAGATTTTCATGGGGTGGTTCGGCATACATGGTTTGAGCCTTGATCTCGATGAGCTTGAACTTCTCCCGTAAACGATTTTTCTCATTATTTAGTTGTTCGATATCGACTTGGGATTGGTCAAGGGAAAATTACAATGATTCAATCTCCCTCAAAAGTTTTTATAAATGGGATTTATAGGGTATGATCTTGCTGGTTGAGGTCATTACTTCTTTTGTCTCCATCAATTGGATTTATCATAACCCTATATTTATACTAATCACATGATCACTATTCAATGACTATTTTATCAAAGGTTACGATTCTTAATGTTATATTAAATTTGATAGGATATAATGAAACCAAATAAGTGAATGTGTTTTCTATAACCTTAATAGGGCATTTAATTCAATCAAAAATATAATTTTAGTTATAAAAGTTCAGGTCATTACATAAAACATTTTATAAAAAGTTAAAAATGGGTAAAATTGAATTTAAAAAATAATTGTATATTAGTAAAAAAAAAATAATACATTTTAAAGAAAACATGGACATGAAATAAAAAATTATTTTCGACTGAAGGGAGAAATAAACACAGTTTTCCTTAAAAACATTCTTTTGGTCTCTTTAGTAGTTAAAGGAAAATGAAAGGAAGAAATTTATTCCAAAGAAATAAATACAGGAGAATAAAATTAAAGGTATTTATCAGGAATGGATCATATAATTTCCTTTAATGTAATTTGAACCATAAACAATCTAAATTAAAATGAGATTGAAACATATATCTCTTACTATTTTTTGTAATTTATAAATCAAAGCCTCATGAAAGAGAGAACCTTATATGGATTTTTAGAACCCAATAATTTTAATGAGAAACATAATAAAATAAATTCATGGGTATTATATACACCACACAAAAGAAATAAGTGGTGAATATGACATGTGTCTTACAAAAATAAAAGTGAGACAATAAATCCCCTTACCTCAAGTTTGACTTGCTTTTAAGGCAATCTAACCTCCTATATAATAAATTTAAATTTATTATAATTCAATAAAAAAATAATTTATATAATTATAATATCATATATTATCCCCTTATAACATTTCAACACCTATTTATTAATACTTCCTTATTAAAATCATTGTTTTTGGGTGTTAATTGTTTTGTTTTTTCATGCGAATTTTGATTCGATAGTTTTGGTCCTTATAATTTGATCACAGTTCCATAATATATATAATTTTAATAATAATATAAATATTATACTTATTCATTATATATATATATATATTTATAGTAATCCATAAAATATATATATAGAAAAATGAATAATGCTGTTCATGGAGACGGTAGGCCGATGTACGCATAAACATTGTTTTTACTTTTCAAAAGATGGAATGAAAGGAAGGTAAATAATAATTAACATTTCCAAAATAATTATTATATAGTATATATTAATTAAAAATATCCTTATTACTATCCAATTAAAATATAAATGAAAGATCAATCACATCGCTTCATGGAGGTGGTAGTCCACATGTACGCATGAGAAACACTATCATTTTACAATGGATTAGAAGGTAAGAAGGTATATGTGATGTTATAATTATAGATTCATAATAATTTAATAAATATCATATATAAACTTTAGTTACATATTTATAACCATTCAAATAAAATGGTGTTGAAAAATGAATTACATTGTTATATGGAGACCGTAAGCCGCACATACACATGAGCAATGTTTTCATTTTCCATAGAATGGAAAGAGATGGAAAAATAGTTTTACCAAAATAATAATAAAATCTCAGTATATTTATGATAATAGATTTATTATTTTAGGATGGGTAAAATATATTTAGAGAATTTATATGAATAAATAAATTTAAAAGATTCGGGAAAGACGATTACCACTTCTTCGATAGACTTCCTTTAGATCTCATCTTAAGGGGCCTATGGTTGGTCTTTTGGTAAGAACAACACCTATATAACTTGGATAATGATGTTAATAAGAGAAATTTTTAGTTATTGGTTTATATAGATGTCTCAAATTGGTGTAAATAAAATATATAATGGGTTTCCTTTTATAAGGGAGGGAAAGGACACACTTTGAATTACTAAAATATTAAATTATAATTAAGTCCCTCTAAAGAAAAATGCTTCCAAATGGATATATATTCAAATATAAATATGATAAGGTATAAATATCATAATCCAATGAAATTTAGATAGGTTTTTGTTTCATTTTAAACCCTCTATTTTGAATAAACCCTTGGTTAATCAATTTTATTCTTAACCATGGGGATGATTTTTTTGATAATAAAGGTTATAATTTTACTTATAAGGTAAAAATTAGCTTATAAAAGAACAAGGGATAATATTTTAGACCATTTATAATCCTAATTATCATATTAAAATATTTTTATTATTTTTAAATGATTTAATAAAATATTATTCAACATAAAATATCATTAATGTCTTTTTTTGATACTATTCCTTTAGTTTGACTTTAAAGACAACTTGATAACAATTGAATTCAAATTGATACCTTTCAAACAAATATAATATGTTATATTAATATATAAAACTCATGGAACATAATTATTCTCCTAAATTAATTATATTTAAATTTAATACCAAATCCAAAATACAATGGTACTTTTTAATTACTTGATTTAATGAAAAAAAATGAATTTTTTTTACTATTTACTGAAAAATATTTCATTTTAGAAAAATCCAAAAATTTCACTCTAAGTTAATTTTGATATGAAGATTTAAAAAATTATGTTAATTTAATAAAATATAATTTCTAAAATTGGTATAATTTAATTATAATTTCTACGCACAACGAGTAATAAAAAACTAATTTTTGAAAAAATGAATTCTTTGCGCATAAAATGACTTGACTAAAAAATTGAGCAATTAATTACTAATATTTAATTAATAATTTTTTATCGATCAGTACCATTATACAAATATTTTATAATGTGGTTAATCATATTTATTCCCACCAATTTAATGGCTAGGTTATAATGATCACATTTAAATAATAATATATCTATAGAATGACACAATTCACTTAAAGATCGATGTTTCATGTTAAGCAAGATATCAGGATTATTTTTATTTTAACTAAATTTTTAGAGTGTTAGATTCTCCCCTTAAATAAATTGAACTTTTGTATTTTTATCTAGACCATCAAAGGTTTAATATTTTAAAATACCTTTACTGAAAACCCACATTGCATAGAGGGATAATAAAACTTCCTTTGAAAAGGGAAAATGGGAAACATTAAGGTTACCTAAAACAATACATAATTAGGTTCTTGAATAAGGATAACTTTGGTACAAAGTTAAAATATAGAAATGGGGTAGAAAAATAACATTTAAAGACTAATAGAGAGTGATAGAGAACATGGTCATGAGAAAGTTAACGGTTAAAAAACTACAAATTAGTGAGGAGTTATTTACTTGTGATGCAATAATTGTCACAATTTCTGTTTTCACTAATAGCTCTACTTATATTCTTTGTGGTGGTGGTTAAATAGTTCTACTAAACTTGCGTGATAAGAAATAATGCATATAACTATGGATGATAACCCCAAATTTCACTTTTTGATTCTGGTTCTAAACATTTACATCATCCAAAATAGAATTAGGGATGATAATTTTTAAAATATTAAACATATACAAGGGAAGCCAATAACATTAAAGGGATAAATTATAAATTCCATGTATTTCCTTAACATATTAATTTTTAGGCTTCAATCTATGTTATCCATGTTCTATTTCCAAACATAGAATCTTATGGGAATTTTTGTTCTGTTTATAATGGTTCATAATGAGATTGTTGATTTACCAAAATATATCCCCAGGGAGTGTCAAACCATATGTGAAACAAGGCCCATTTTCACACATCAGTTCTCGATCAAGTCTAAATCAATACAATGTTTCTGGGTGTTACCCCTAGGTAAATTTGTTCGAGAGCCACATCCACCTGTAGTATCTAGATAGAGATGTATTTTATTAGAAACTACTTACTCTATACTTTAACAAAATTTAGGGAAGTTTTCATATGTTTATTCTTACCCCTAAGTCTTTTTCTAGAGTTTCCTAATCCTAATCCTAATCCTAAACATAACTAGGCTTTCCTCTGATACCCACTATGAAAACCCTTGTCTTTATTACAAAATAATTCATGATTTATTACATAATAATACACATAATAAAACCTAGAATATCAATAATTATAGTGTATTTTGGGAATTAAGTACATTACATAACAACTTAAAATAGATGGGTACATCAATATTATTTAAAACTTCCTTAACATGTTCATAATATTCCATCGAACTTAAAACTGCATGGGATAACCTAGGGATATACATAAGAAAGGGGTGATCTATAAATCCCAGTAAGGAAATAAACAAAGAATAACATGAAGAAGACATTACATGTTAGACAATAGAAATTTAAATGGGACATAAAAGTGGTGATAATTATAAACATGAACAATGAGGCATGATAGAGCATGGAAATATAGAGGCAATATGAGAATGTGGAAACAACTTTAAACATGAAATCATAAGCATAAGTCAAGGTTGGCCACTAATAAATCATAACATAATGTTCTTAGGATAACCTATCACAAACCATAAATGACATCTCATGATAATAAAATATTACCCAATGCATTGGAGCTCTATTTAGGCACACCCATCATAATAATATCATGTACATTGATAAGTGTTCCACATAGATCATATAACATAAGAACGCATTTCATAAAATTTAATCCCATGATTAAGGACTGTGGGTTACATACATGGAAATAAAAAATAAATGGAGTATAGGTACAAATATGTGAATAAAATTTAGTGGAAATGGTTATGGGTATACACCTCAAAAAATTTCAACATGTAAAACCACAGTGACGTTTCGGCAGTGTAACAACAGTACATGAAAATTCATAAAATGGTTAAATGAGAGAGAAATGGGTCTCTCATCACCTGGAATTAAAAATGAAATTATTATGGATATTTATGAACATAATCCAACATGATAATTTTATAATTAATAGGAATAAGATGAGGAGGGTTCTTTAATAAAAACATGGCATGGAAAAATCGTAGGATAATTTCAATAGCATAACGGGGGTACATAATGAATCATGGAAGGGATTAATGTGAGTTAAATGGGTCACTAATCAATTTTATATCATAAGGTAAGTAATATTGATGTGGAAAATCATATCCCATCAATATAAATTGGAAGAAAAAGTGTACTTCATAAATAATGTGCTTGAATAAAGAGGAGAAAGAGAGGGTCCCTTACCTTGGGTGGATGATTCCAAAATCTTGGGAGGGGATTCTTGAGAGATTAATGGAACCTTTGGAGGACTCTATATAGGGTAGAGTAAGTATTTTCTACATGTTTTTTTATTTAATAGTAATGATATATTATGTGGTTTAATATAGGAAATGAGAGGGGAGTTTTTATTATTTCTAAAACATAGGTTTTAGACTCTCTATAATCAAGTAATAAAAAAAAAACCTTCTAATGGTTTTTGATCATGATTTCATCCAGATATGAGTTTGTTTTTCACTATTTTAAAATTAAATGAGCCTAAATCATTAAAATATCACCCTTAGTGATTTGAAAGTGAGTCATGTTCATAAATAAATGATTTTAAAACCATAAAATATAGTATATATTTTGGAGGATTCATAATGGATTTATAAAATTAATCAAATATCCTAAAAATAATAATTTTAAATGGGAAACATTTATTTGGTCATGTATATAATTTATATAATTTATTACATAGATTTTGGGTTATTATGATGTCATAATACACAATGTATATTTATACCGTATTACTTTTTACCCGAGAATTAGATTGTGTCCGAAAATTATGAAAAAATAACTATTTAATAATTTCGACATGATTATTAAAAAAATAATATTTATTTTATGAAAATAATTTTCTAAAAATTTGAATTTTAACTTTTAAAATAATAATTAACATTTATTGAGAAATGTTGGGTTTTTTTTGACAAAAGTAGTTTTCAAATGCTTATAAAAATTACATATGAATTCAGAAAAAAAAAATATCATCATTTATATTTAATACATATTATTTAATTGTATTATTTTATTAAAATTTAATTTATTTTTAAAATTCATGAATTCATTAAAAATAAATATCTTAATTGAAATTACTTGTTACACAAGAATAAAATTTGTGTTTTATCATATCAAAATAAAAATCATTTATAAAGTAACAACAATAAGAAGTAAATATAACCATTATTCTATTAAAAATATAAATATTTATATTATTAGATCCTTGATACATATACTTTTATTATGGTAGTAAACTCCCTAAGGGTAAGGTGCACTATAGTAAGATTTTCATGGGGTGGTTCGGCGTACATGGTTTGGGCCCTGATATCGATGAGCTTGAACTTCTCCCGTAAACGGTTTATCTCATTATTTAGTGGTTAGATATTGACTTGGGATTGGTCAAGGGAAAATTCCAATGATTCTATCTCCCTCATAAATTTTGATAAATGGGATTCATAGGGTATGGTCTTGCTGGTTGAGGTCATTACTTATTGTGTCTCTATCAATTGGATTTATCATAACCCTATATTTATACTAATCACATGATCACTATTCAATGACTATTTTATCAAAGCTTATGATTCTTAATGGTATTTTAAATTTGATAGGATCTAATGAAACCAAATAAGTGCATGTGTTTTCTATAACCTTAATAGGTAATTTAATTCAATCACAAATGGGATTTTATTTATAAAAGTTCAGGTTGTTACATAAAACATTTTATAAAAATATAAACATGGGTAAACTTGAATTTTAAAAATAATTGTATATTAGTAAAAAAAATTAATACATTTTAAATAAAGCATGGAAATGAAATAAAAATTATTTTTGACTGAAGGGAGAAATAAAGCTAGTTTTCCTTAAGAACATTCTTTTGGTCTCTTGAGTAGTTAAAGTGAGGAAAATGAAAGGAAAAAATTTATTCCAAATAAATAACTAGAGGAGAATAAAATTAAAGGTATTTATCAGGAATGGATCATATAATTTCCTTCAATGTAAATTCAACCATAAACAATCCAAATTAAAATGATATTGAAACATATATCTCTTACTACTTTTGTAATTTATGAATGAAATCCTCATGAAATAGAGAACCTTAGATGGAGTTTTAAAACCAAATAATTTTAATGGAAAAAATAATAAAATAAATTCAGGGGTAGTATATACACCACAAAAAATAAATAAGTGGTGAATATGACATGTGTCTCACAAAAATAAAAGTGAGCCAAGAAATCCCCTTACCTCAAGGTCGACTTGATTTGAAGGCAATCTGTCCTCCTATATAATAAATTTAAATTTATTATAATTCTATATCAAAATAATTTATATAATTATAATATTATATATTATCCCTTTATAACATTTCAACACCTATTTATTAATACTTATTAAAATCATTGTTTTTTTGGTGTTAATTGTTTTATTTTTTCATGAGGATTTCGATTCGGTAGTTTTGGTCCTTGTAAATTGATCACAGTTCCATAATATATATAATTTTAATAATGATATAAATATCATATATATTCATTATATATATATTTATAGTCATCTATAAAATATAGAGATATAAAAATGAATTATGTTGTTCATGAAGACTGTCGGCCGATGTACGCATAAATATTGTTTTCACTTTTTGAAATATGGAATGAAAGAAAGGTAAATAATAATTCACATTTCTAGAATCATTATTATATCATACTAGTAATCTTCCATGCATTTTCATGGTGATATAACACAATTATTAGACTATGTGTTCACATGATGACATGGTTCAATGTTTTTTAATAAGATAATACTACATTTCAATGTTAATAATGAACATAAATATTATATATTTTGAAATCAAAAATTAATAATACTTATTATTAGAATATAATTAGACAAAATATAGAAACATCATTATGATATTAGATTAAATTTTGGATAAATACATTTGAAAAAATGTTGAAGAATCTATAAGAAATAAAAAATGATTTTTAGTATGGGGATTTGAATTTAATGAATGAAAATAACATTGAAATTGACATTTGAAATCATGATAATTATGATAAATGATGATGTAATTGAGAACATACTGATGTAAACAACAAAACATGGAATAAATTATTAGATTTCAAAACATATTATCTTATATTAATAACATAATACATATTATATTGCAAAGCTACCTGTGTGGGAATTTCATTATTCCAATGCTCCATATATGGAAAATGACCACAACATGGATGAAATTGATGGAATGGGTACTAAATGTAATATCACCTTGGTTTATTTAGATTCTGGTAAGCTTCTTATAGGACCACTTCCAGGGAGATATATATTAAATTTTCTATCCTTAACTAAATACATCCTTGCTGCTATTAGTGGTGTGTGAAAAACAACTGTCCCTTGTTGTAGGGCCTGTGTCTGGTTCATATACTTCTACATACATACTAGTTTGGTCAGCTAAAGATTTTCTATACTTGAGTCTATTAGTGAGAGCATGTCGTGGAATGATTTAACAGTATTCCAGAATGTTCATGTGGCCTATCCCCTCCCTCTCCCTATCCCCCCTCAATGTTAAAATTTATTTATGAGCTTGAGATGGGCTAATGATAAACACATTATTTATGAGCTTGAGATGGGATTTTGATAAATGGAGTAGAGTAAAAGTTTAAAGTAATCATGGAAATGGATAAAACCTACTGAAACTACTTAAATAAAGTACTGTATCTCTATTTAAAAGAAAAACAACTTATGGACTACTTATTATGACTCAACATTCTAAGGAATAAACCATAACTAGACTAAAATACAACATTAACACAATAAGTTACTACTATAAAGACTTCATTCCACCAATAGTAATCAACTTTTTACCTTTGAGTAAGATAGATCCATTGTAATTCATTTTTCAAATCCATTGCAATAAATACTTCAATGCTCAACTATTGAGTCTTATCCCTCGAAAAAACCATACAAATAATCAAATCAAATGTAATACAAAGAAGTAATTGAGAACAAAAAAGAGCATTATAATGGTGGTCACTACAATATAGTTTGGGCTGCTATTTGAACCACTGACTGTTTGTATGAGCCTTTATGACCATCTCCCAGTTCAAGACCTTCAGGACTGTTGCAATCTAAAAATGGAAGCAGTGATATTAAGTAATGAAATTAAGTTAATTATGTATTTAATGAAGACTAAAATTATGAATCATTGAATAATTAATTGATAATAGATGGACACTTTAATGTAAATATAGATGCATAAGAATGTTTGGTGCATTTCATAGGATTGATTTTCACCTAGAACATTGATATCATCTCATCCCATCCAAGGGAAGGTTATTCAAAGAGAACAAAAAATATCAACATGAAGAAATATGTTTTAATGGAAACAAACTTGAAAACTCATAACTTGGGAAATTTGTTTTTCTGAAAAAAATAGTGAGAAATCATTGATTGGTTAATCTATTCAACTGGAGAAAAATTTTAAAAAATAAAAATGTGGGAAAACTAAACTATTAGAAAATGTCATTACATCACAACATGGATTATCTGATTTAATGTTTATAATTTTCCCATAAACAATATTGATTTTATGATTTTATAATTTTATTATAGTGTATTAGTAAACTACAATATAAGTAGACATATTAGTGGATACATTTTTTGTAATAGTCCATTTAAAACTAACAGATTGCAGAAAACGTGTTTCCAAAATGGATAAGTACTACAAGACAAACCTTTATTCAAATTTTTCTATTTTTTTTCTTTAAGTTATCATTTATCCGAATATGAAGTTTAGTGTCATCAATTGATGGTGGTGTGGAGTCACTAGTTAGTGAAACATTGTGTTTGACCGTATCATCATCATCGAAGTCAGTCAACAAATTTCTCTGCAAGTGAAAGAAACTATTAACTGAAACAAAATAAAACATCCCACTACTCAATTGATGACCATTAAAATGATAAATCAAAGTACTAAACATAATGTATGGAATATAACATATATTTACTTGAACTGTTGATAAAACTGAAGATGATGTTACAAATCCCGAGTCAAGCTTTTCACTGAGTTGAAAAGATTCAACACTCTGATGATCCTATGATGGAACGATAAAAACAATAGTCAAGTACATTTTTATTTACTGGTAGGGAAAAATAATTAAGATAATTGAAAATATTCTACCTAATTCTATTCAATCTCACTAATTAATCTTATAAAGTCAATGCTCTGATGATTCTTTATAAAAATTACAATAAGATTAATGCCTTTTAGGTTATAAAAATAAATGAATTTTGGAACATATATTATCTAGTACCTGATTGTTTGTAAAGATGTCATTGAAATTGCTGATGTAGTTTTCATTGTTGCTGATAAAAATTACCTTGTATGTGTTTTTTTCTGTTGAATGATGACAATTTTCAATATTGAATTTTGATATTTCAATTGATAAGAGCACTTTATTTAAATTTAAAATGTTCAGTTCTGGATGAAATCCATATTCTCCATCGTCCTAATTATAAAACAATATCAAATTTTAGGGATAATAATTTTAAAATATATTAACATGATAGAAAAAGTTGGTTTTACCTGTATCAAAGAAGATCTCAACTCTGCATCTATCTTGTGTATGAATTGCATGACTTTTTTGTCAAATAAAACTATTGAAAATGAGTCTGTGTTATCAGTAACCTTTAGTTTCACTCTAAATATGTTTAATTTATAATGATGACCGCAATTTCAGTGATAATAAGTATTTTTATTTATTAGTTGGAAAGTAAGGAAGTGATAATAAGCAATTTAAAAATCTTAATGAAGGTAAACTAGGAGTAGTGCTATGAGGAGATAATTTACAATTTTGGCACCATATTCTACCATCTAAAAGGTGTACTTTCTTCATGAAAGAATTGCATGAATCACAAAACCAACTAAGTGTGCTTTGAATTTTTTGTATTTTTGCTGCAATCAAGCACCGTTTAGGATACAATAGATTGAGTACATAATATTATAGTCATTAGTTCAGGACATAACTGAACAATTCATAATATTGAATATTGAATTTATAAAATTTTTGATATATAAGTTACCTCTGTACAACTTCTGACATCTGAAATTGTTTTCTTGTTGTTCCAATATGGTACATCTGTAGAAGGGTTTCCAGTTGTTGGTGGTGGACTATTTTTTTAAATGGTTGGGGGTCAAGCCCCATTTATTGATCATGAAAAAAGAGACATCTTTTAGCATTGGGAAAGAGGAACCCATTACAAGAAGGGAAAAAAGACTTGAAACACTGGCCAAGTGGATCCAACAAGTTCAAAAGAAACAAAAATACAAGCAGGCACCAGAAAATCTCATTGCCCCCTCGCCAGACAGTGTGCCAGTGAGATCAGTCAAAAAAATGAGTCACCCCCCCTGTCAAGAAGTTACACTGTGATGGTGGAACAATGTGACAGAGCATCTCTCCAACCAACATAGAATGCTGAGGAGAGCCAGATGAAAGGTGCTAGCACACCTTTCACTCTTTTGAGCCACCCACCGACAAAGCACAAGAAGAATCTCCGCAGTGTTAACCTGATGTAATGCAAGGAGAGACTGAAAACAATGAGAAAAAGTCATAGAAAAGAACCCATCCATCCATAAAAAGATGACACATGGTTGATGATGGGTTTCATCACACCCATCCCTCATTCGAGGTCTCCCACCCAACGGTACCAGCAAAATGACACACCATCCAAATGCAACAAGAGAAATAAATACCCAAAAAGAAAAATGTTTTAGAAGAACACGTAGAACCAACAAAGCCAATGCAGAACAAGATGAAATTCAAGAGAATCACTCCTGAGCAATGAAACCTAAAGAACAACCCACAAAAATCATTAGAACAAAGAAAGCCAGAGCCCCCTCTTCTCAAATCGCAGAATCAGATCCAGATCCACAAGAAGCAACTGAGTAAATCCATAGAAGTTGAACCAGAAACTCCCTCAACATGCCGAGCCAAGGCAACCCCAAACTTTGAGCCCTGCATGTCCTCAAACCATATCTTCAATGCATACACCCCCTAAAATCTTCTCCACTTCAACCCACAGAAGCCGATTCACATCCACGAACCCAACACCAAAAAACGCCGCAACAGGTGTTGAATCCGAAAAGGCGGAGAGCCAGAGTAGCTCACCTTCCACCACCCGAGATCCCACCGGCACCTTTGACCCACCAGAATCCACCACATAATCCCAAAGGTCAAAATCATATGGTCACAATATGAGCCAATCTCCCTGAAAGATTAACACGAACTGCCTCCAAAGAATCCAGGATCGCCGATGTCGTCGTCCTCACCCGTCACTGCTCGAACAAGTGGCAACTATGCAGAGAAGACCATATCTAAGGGGATCTGGTGGAGGGGGATCACACAGAAGAAAAAGGGGGCTATTGGAGTTTCCAAGACCACCAGATGTGGGAGAAGAATCACAAGATCAAAAGAGGCATGACCCAAAGAAGAACCAGGAACAAGGGAAAAGAATCCATCCGACGATGAAGAAGCAATCCCGAGCGGAGACATGGAACATGATAATCTGCAGTGAATCTCCAAGAACAGAGTTAGAGAAAAACTCACAAAGCCCACTATTGATGATTTAAGTCACCGATCAAACAAAAAACGAGAGGTTGGGTATTATATTTTAGATGTACAGATCATTTTATGTAAAATTACAAAATCTAGAATAGTTCAAATGTCACCTACTTCTGAAGTTGTTTACTTTTGGAATATCTAGGTTATACAGAATTTTTGTAGCATTAATAGTAGTAGTCATAATAACAGTGTCTGAAATAAGTTTTAAACCTTAGAAATCATTTATATAAATTACACTTTCAAAGTAACATATTCAAAGAATAGTGATTTACAAAGACAAGTTTTAATATAATAATGGTTGATGAGTCTTTGTTATTTTCCAAATAACTCATCATTTCATTCACAAAGTCTCCCCATAAACTACAGTAAGTTTCATACCTCTATAGGGAAATAAATTAACAGTAAGGCTTAATTATATCTACTATAGTGAAATATAGTAAGAGTAGAAAATTAACGACTTTTCATTCTCAGAACAATCTATATCCTGAGGTTGGAATTACCCAAAGATTGCACTGGATGTGTATAACATAGACATCCAATTATTTCTAAAAAAAACCTAAATAAACTTACTTTGAAGAAATTAGGGACGATACAGAAAATATTGTAATCATAATTTTATTGAAGTCAAGTACACATAAAAGTGACATAAAATTGTTAATGAAATCTACCTATTAAATGTTCCTCTAAAATCCTACTTTGAATAATGGCATCATATGAAGTAAATTCGAAACTAAAAAATGGTATTTCTGCATCACATAGACGAATAAATGTTGTGGATGTGAACATGATTCTACAGGCATGTCTAGTTTCCAAGTAATTGCCTTGGTTTGAAGCTATTTGGATGTTTTGTATGATATATCACATTACTTCATGAAAAAGATGTTTGTACTTTGAGATAGGATGACAGTTAGTTAGCATACGCTGAATCTTAGTTCCCTAAATAAATTATGTTGAAAATTTGGTTAATATCTAAAGAAAACTAATGACAAAGGACATAGAGATATAATATATGTATATATTGAAAGAAGTACAAAACATAATAGATCAATATGGAAATAAAACAAAATTTGTTCATGTAACATAAACTTACCTCTTTATTGAAAAGTATTAGATTAACCACAAAGACATCATTGGAATATTTGGGTGACGAATTGCACCACATGTTCAGCACATGAACTACAATCTGTAGTGTCTCATTGTCCTCTGGTGTAATCTCATTCAATGAGGTTATCGACCGTGGCATTTTTTACTCTATACAGTTACATTTAATATTGAAAATATAAACATAGTAAGCACGTAAAGAAGTCATGGAAGTTCACATAAAGCATTGACAAACCATAGTAAAATATCAACAGTTTAATTTAAATGATACCTAAGAAAGGTTATCAAATATTTCTGTATACACAATATTTTTTGTGTACTCAGAAGACATGTTAGTGTTATCCTGAACTAATATTTTCAAATCATTTGGTGATGTAACCCTAAAAACCGAAACATATAATTGACCATGAGAGAACACAGGATTATGAAGATATAACTAAATAGAATAAAATTATTGCCCTTGACTTTTATTAATAGTCATTGCATAAGAAACTATCAAAGGATATTGCCTTCTTTGTAATTTGAAAGTCCACCTAACATCATAGTGTGTCATAGTTAGTCTTGGAATGAATGTAGAATACCCTGAATTACACCCACTCAATTTTTTTGATCCAATCACATGATCACCTAAATTTGTAACAATAATATGAGTACCATTTCATAAACCAACATATTGATCTACATTTCTCAGTAATATAATGGGGACACCAATCTGCAGTGTAATTTTGTGGGCAGCCAACCCAGAGACGTTGATACCATTCAACATTTTAGAAGTGTATATGTTTTCTTCCCTATCAGTATCAAAACTGGCATTTCAAACTAAATTAGAGCTGAAGAAATCTTTCTTCTCAGAGTTTATAAGAGACAACATGTAATCATTTACTTGTTCAACAACATCATGGGTTGGAGCTAAAATTTCATGCTCATTAATATAGGAGACATCTTCATTTCTGTTACTGAAAATAGGATATGTGTGGTAAAAAATTATGGCTATATCATTTTTAGAGTTGGTAAGAAGATACTTAGAAGGAATTTGGATGAGTGCTTCACCATCATTGGGTTCTACAACTCTACATTTGCCAATATCCAAGGTCCATCTTGAAAACTCATGGACGACATTTGAATCATTAGTGGATATAGTCGAACGCAATCTCATGTTCCTTGTTTGAGTTAAGACCTGACAGTGTTTCCACATATACGATGACTTAATACTTGAAAAGAAAATGTCATTTCTTTTACCACTAGATATTACCAGTAGTATTTTCCTAAAATCTCACCCCAATACAACTGTTAGACCACCAAAAGGTAAATTTAGAGCATTAACATTTTTACTGACATTATATCTCTTAGAGTACAGTCTAGAGCTTCAAAGAAGTACTTATGAACCATAGACACCTCATCAAAAATAATAAGCTTTGTCAATTGTAGAAGTTCTGCAAGATCACTACCCTGTTGAATATTGCAAACTGATTGCTCAGTAATAGAGATTGGAATATAAAATTTAGAATGTGCAGTTCGTCCCCCTGGAAGTAGTAATGATGTTATACCACTCGAAGCAAAAAAAAGAAAAATAGAGCCCCCTAACCTCAGCAAATCTGTTAGTATTTTCCAAATGAATGTTTTACCTGTGCCTCCATATCCATGTAAGAAGAAGAAACCTCCGGAATCCAAACATAATGAAGACAAAATGACATCCATCACATGTTTTTGTTCATCAGTAAGCATACTCTATTTAGTTCTATATTCATTTTGAAGTATCTCTCTATTGTAATGTAGTTCTTATATAAATAAATTATTTGGATGAAAATCAATTGTAGAATCTAGAACCGGAATAGAAGGATAAAACTGAAGAGAACTTCCATTTCTCTATAAAATCTGGTCAATTTCAAGGAGATCATACATATGTCTCTGATGATCTGCGAGTGTCAAATCTAGAAAAATGATGCATATAGTTTCAGATAAGTGTAAAATAAACCATATCCAGTAATTATAGTAATACATAATAATTAAAAGATATCATCTACAATGGATAATGAACTAATCATAGAGGATACAATAATGAATATGTCTCTGCAGTAACTTGTTTTTATAAATTTAATGAACAATGTACAGAATTACTTGGAATTTGTAGCCTTCATCTTTGGGCATATAAAATATCTTCAGCAATAATTTCATGGGTTTGATGCCATACAATGTCTGGGTGATATATGTTATTTGAAAATAACATTCTTGCGAACAACCTCCATAAACAATGTCCCATTCCCCAAGATGACACCTCCTTTATAGCTTCAATAAATTTTGTGTTATCTTCCAGTACTCCCAAAGAATAAGAGGCCTCTCTAAATGTTCCATGAGTAATACTATTCACTATTTTCAGATCATTATATGAAGTCGCTCATTTAATTTTTGTAAGAAGTAACCACAAGTAAAACAACTCTCTAGTTGTTGGAGGGACATAGTAAAGTCTACCAATACAGAATCCCTATTTTTGAGGATTCCATTTTTTTCATTTGAGTGGAAGAAAAATCTAGTTGGGAATTCTGCATAACTGAGACCTCTACCTTCTGGGTAAGTTTTATTTTCTTAAAACCAAGAGGTGGCATTGTTTCAGAAATATTTTCATGAGTTAGAACATCTTTAATATTATCATTGTCACTATAAGTCACTATATTTTTTCCTGGTAAATGGAAACTTAACCTCTCAACTGGTGGATATATGTAGTGGATATCATAAGAAAATATCCTCTAGGAAGCCTTAGAAAGAGTTATTCACCCACCGTCATAGTACATCTTTATCTCATCCACATTATTGTTTGGGCAATCACTGTTGGCTCTCTTATAGAGTGCTGCTGTAACACGAACATTCCCTTTGATAATATATTTGAAGAGGTATTTTATATAATATTATTGATTTCAAACCTAAATATTTAGATGAGATTGATACTTTAAAAGCAAAAAATTATTGTATGGTACCACAAACTGATTATCCAAAGGCACATTATTTCTAAAAATTGTTCGTCCATCACCCCTTCTGCGATATACAACATAACCATCCTCATTAATGGTATTATGTGTGTCAAATTTTTTTGGATAAAATTTTGTACATTTTCCATTTCTCATACAAGGAAAAGAACTACTGGAATCACTACAAGGACTATGCATCATGAAATTTTTAACAGCTTCATGCAGTTTTGGGTATGCACAATGATTTGGAATTTTAGTGCAAACTATTATGTTAACATCTATAGGACTGTTAAATTTGTTTTTATGATATATAAATAAAAGTATGTGGAAATGAGGCAAGACACATTTTTGAAACTCCACGGTTCGAACAACTACATGGAAAAAATAGGGTTATAAACAGTTAATAGAAGATGATATAATATAAAAGAGGAAATAAAAAACATTGAATTGTAAATATAGATATCCTTACCTACCCATGAATTTACAAATAAACAACCCTCTCTTAAATCTTTCATTATATGATAAACCTTAATTTTGAAAATTCAAGATAATATTTGAGGGCAGTTAGCTGGACGAAGATTGTTATTTCGAACAAATCAAGTAATTTCAGGCCACATTGGGTTACATGTAAATGTTAGAAATAGATCTGGATACCCTACCCAATTACAAATAGACATTGAATCTTGGTAATTATGAATCATATACCTGGGTCCATCGATAAATGTTGAAGGTAAAATGATATGCTTCCCACAGGATGAACCTTAACCGACACCTCATAGAAATTCATCTTGCAACCCATTGTATAATTCAACCCTCAATCGTTTCTCATTGAATCAAATGCGATATAACCTTTAATAATCAATCATTGTATAAGCATCAACAATAAACTGATGCAATAATCTTCTACAATGTAGTAATGTTGAGGCATTGTTTTCATGAAATTGCAAGTGAAAGGAGAAGTACTCTCTCATTGTTACCTTCTTGAGTGTAGTACTTGTTGTGAAAGGAGTAACTCGATGCAGTAAATTGTCAACATATCCATCCTAACCTCCTGTAAAAATAAAGGGGTATTGAAATGGAAGATATAATGGGTGAATCTCATCTAATCTTTGTAAATCACCACTTTTACTTTGAATGATGATATCTCATTCTTGGTTGAGATCTTCAATATAACTGACAATCACAATTTCAATTTTAGAAGTCTTTGGTAGGTTATATGTGGCTTTATTTGTATGTATTATTTTAAGTAGATGTAGGTTTAATGTTGGTACTTTATGATGATTAAAAACATCCCCAGCACTTATGAATTCTTGAGCCAAATCATTGTGCTCATGTAGCATTTTTTGTAGTTTAAGTACAATATTTCAGTCAATAATTTAATGTTGATTATTGGAATCAAATCTGAATCAATCACATTAGTAGTTAATATTAAATTTTGAATGGTTTGAAAATTTAGTACATACTATTGAATTAGACTAATACCTAATTCTACGAACCCTATTCTGACATTCATGTGCAGTATCATACATGTATAGTTGTGCTAACCGCATGGTGGTTGTCCATCAGGTGGAAATAAACTACCAATGAGATGGTAGTTTTTCCATGTAATATGAATATATATGGAACTAGACCATTGTTGAATTACCTATCTACCTTTCCACCCATGGACGTGAATGAAAACATTGAGTTGTAAACATGCATGTGGTATTGGAATGCTCAGGCCTCGAAATTAGTTCGATTGAATACCAATATCCTTAGGTATTCAGGACATGATAGTAGTAATTCCAAAGATATTTTTTCCATCGAGCATCATAGTGAGAAACGTGGGTTTTTTCTGTTGATGTAGTTCTTATTTCTCTCATCAAAGCACATAAAAGAGTGACAATATTGATAAATGTTAGAAGGATCACCAATATCGGAATAACCTGATTAAAAAATAGTAGAATGTAGAATATATTAATAAAAAAGTGTAGAGACAATCTGAGAAGATGATGGTTGATTATAGAACCAGTAGTGCAGGTTTACTAATCACACTAACCCATGATCTTAGCATTATGTTGTTGTAGTGAGTTTTCTATAATAGAAAACGTTAGGTTAATATGGAAATGAAGAAATAACCCTAACTTGAATTCTAATTCAAGTGAATTGTGTAAATCGACATACCTCTATTTTCTTTGTCATGAAAAGAATCAGTAACATAGGATATTTTTGTTTAGGGAACCATTAGAAAAAAATGAACTAATAGGGATAAAAATTTGTAGAGACAATTGTTAGCCTTACTGTGTTGAGGAGATAGGTGAATTATTTGATAGAATATTTTCATCAGTCATTAATACTATGCAAAATATTGAGCGAACTGTTATATGGTGAATGCAGAGTTTATAGGACCGACATTTTGTCCATAAAAAATCATTGACATCATACTTACATAATGGTAGTGAAGATAGTGTCAAGTCTTGTGGTCTTTGTTTTCATTTGTTTGTTCGTGAACACATTGTTGATCGATGAGAAGATGGTTCAGGAACTGTTTTCAAATAAGAAGTTTAATATTAGTAATTTATGTAATTATTAAATGCACTATGAAGATTAATGATTGATACTAGTAAATTTAAAAACCACTTACCATCTATACATAAATGAGATAATGGTACGCGTGTGACTCCATCTGTGTAGCCAATTATTGGTAGCGCTTCAATTATTGTAGTAGAAGACTGATTGGTACATGTCACTGAAGAATTTTCAGTAGGAGTCAGGACTAATTTTTGTAGCCACTTTAATAATTAGAGCTACTTATATAATGTTAATAATGTCACTATTTTATAGCGAATAATGTACAGAACTTACAAACTATTTATCAGTCATTTATAAGGAGTTTGCGCTGTAACCTTTCTTCTGTAGAGTGTCCCGTGCAATTCAAGTATGTATTTGGACAAGGAGCTGACTGTTCATTCACTGTTGTCAAATAAGTAGTAGATTAGAACCACCATAATCTGGCTGTCTCTGTACTGTAGTTTGAAGTGAACTGGTATATAGTTTGAAATTGAAACATAAGTAATCATTGACAGAAAAAGATGATAAAGGCATGCCTGTGACTCGATGTGTGATGTCATAGGTTGATATTGGTTCATTTATTTGAGTAGAATACTCATCAATAGATGTAATTGAATCATTTCCAATAGATGTATACACTGTTAACATGTCAGATGTAATGAAATCAATTATTGAAAAAGTCATAATAAGTAGGAAAATTTATAGTGAACAAAAAATTAGTACTTACAAACTCTATGTCGTACCTTGATAAGTTGTCTCCATAGTAACCTTGCATCTCTGGAGATTTATGGTCCATACATGTTTGTATTTGGTTGAGGAGAAACTTTTTCAGGGGATCTAATCAAATAAGAAGTTACATATCCGTCAGTTGTGTTAGTCTAGAAAGCAGTTACAAGTGTTGTGTTATATTTTGTTAAAGATAATAAAAACTAACCATTGACACAAATAGACAACAATGTAATTCATCTGAGTCCATGTGTGAGGCCATCTGTTGATACTGGTATAGTTAATGCAGTAATAGACATATTGGTACATTTCATTGAAGAATCTATAGTAGATGTTGGAACTATTATGTTGGAAGTTTTAATGAAAACTACTATTGAGACAATGACATTAATTAGGACAATTTAAAACGAACATAATAGTGAAGTGACAATTTTTTTTTTGTTTTCCCTTAATTAGTAGGAAAATTTAAAGTGAACACAACAGAGTACTTACAAACTTTATGTTATTCCTTCATAAGTAGTCTCCACTGTAACCTTGCATCTCTTGAGCTTGATGGGACATACATGTTTGTATATGGTTGAGGAGAAAATATTTCAGGCATTGCCATCAAAGAATAAGGTAAGTATCAGTCATTTGTGTTCGAATGAAAATCTGTTGGTACTGTAGTGTTTTATTCCATGTAATATAATAATAACTAACCATTGACACACAAAGATAATAATTGAATTCATGTTACTGCATGTGTGATGCCATCAGTTGATAATGGTTCAATTGTTGTAGTACCTGATATTTTAGTAGATGTCATTAAACAATTTCCAATTGATTTTTACACTGTTATTGTTTCAGTTTTAATGAATACATATATTGAAACAGTGATATGAATTAGGACATGATATAGTGAACAAAACCAAGAACTTACCAACTTTATGTTGTTTTTTCATAAGTTGGCTCTATTGTAACCTTAAATCTCCTAAGTTTGAAGGGCAAGACATGTTTTTATTTGGTGTAAGGACCGAATTCATAGACACTATGGTCAAAGTAGAAGTTAAATATGTATAATTTTTGTTAGTATGGAAACCAGTTATTTAGTTTAGTGTTTTATTCTACTAAATAAAATCAGAACAAACCGTTGACAGACCAAGATGACAATGACATGCATGTGAATCCATGTGTGATTACCTTAGTTGATACTGGTTCAGGTAATGCAGTACCAAATATATCGGTAGAAGAAATTGAAGAATTTCCAGTAGATATCAGCACTGTTACATTGCAAGTAATAATGAATACTACTACTGAAACAATGACAGTAAGTAGGACTTTTTAAACTGAACATAACAGAGAACTCACAAACATTTTCTTGTTCTTGAATAACTTTTCTCCGCTGTAACATTTCATCTCTAGAGATTGATGGAGAATACATGTTTGCAATTTTTTTATTTATATATAATTCTCAAGGTGTGTAATTAAAGAAAAATATGCACAATTGAATGTACTATTAATGTAATATACATTACATAGGCAAAAATAAAATTGTCTAAATGTTTAATTGCACAGGAGTACAATGTTAGTAATGAGAAATACATGAACCGTCTAAAAATAATACAGTGAAAAATGTTTACTCTAATTAAAAAGACAAGTATACACCTGTTAGATGATATTATGTAGTGTAAAAGAAAGATGCAATTCCTGCTATTCAGAGAGGTTGTAGAAACTGTGTAGTAGTAAGTGAACGATGTTTTCTTAGAAACTGAACTAAAAATAGAGTAATAGTTTAGATAAGAAATTGAAGTTGATGTAATATACATAGCTTTGGAAAACACCGAAATGCGTAAATAGGTAATTGCAGATGTTTAAATTATCAACAAAAGAAGATACATGAAAGCATGAACATTAAAGTAATGAATTATTTCTATTTAATAAAAGAGTCTTAGGTTACCTTTGTTACACCATATGAGGTATAAGTTGACAAGGTAATCGATAACCAATGTGAATGTTTGGGTAATCCCAATCAATAGCTGATGTAGTGTAATAGAACCACTATAGGAATGTAGCAGAAAGGGTAATTGGAGGGAGAAGTGGTCCGACGTATGTTAGAAACAGAGGTCCTAAGGAGTGGTAGTTGAGAGAAATTAGATGAAAACTGGGGTGTACTGGAAGTGTAGGTATAGAGGAGATGTAGCGCGACCTGGGGATCAGTCGAAATGGAATGGCGTGTGGAAGATAGAGAGATGGATGGACAACAATTGAATGATATGATAGTAGAAGAGGAATCCATGCACTGAGAACCATAGTTTGACAGTGAGAGATGGATAGAAAACATATGGTATTATTGCGGGGAAGATGGAGGGAGCGTGACTGATCATTTAATGCAGAGGAACAACAATGATTAAGTGCACTGATAGCCGTAGTTGGGTACTACAAGTGGGAGAGGAATCATAGGGTATTATCGCAGTGAAGAGGGATGAAGCGCATGGAGAATCCTGGGTGGATAGTGTGAGTGGGAGAGGTGTTCTAGGGGTTTTTGTGTTGAAGACGGATGCACCGAGGGGACTCGCTGAACATGGAGGGATTCAATGATAGCAGAGGGCGGATATGGAAGGAAGGCAACAATGGAGTGTGGAATATGGAGGGAAGGGCACGTGTGTGGTAGGAAATCCTAAGATTTGTATATCTAGTAGATATATCATATATATTCATTAAAAATATCCTTATTACTATCAAATTAAAATAGAAATAAAAAATTAATCACATCGCTTCATGGAGGTGGTAGTCCAAATGTACGCATGAGCGACACTATCATTTTACAACGGATTAGAAGGTAAAAAGGTATATGTGATGTTATAATTATAGATTCATAATAATGTAATAAATATCATATATAAACATTAGTTACATATTTATAATCATTAAAATAAAATGGTGTCGAAAAATAAATTACATTGTTATATAGAGACGATAATCCACATATACACCTGAGCAATGTTTTCATTTTCCATAGGATGGAAAGAGATGGAAAAATAGTTTTACCAAGATAATAATAAAATATCAGTATATTATATTTATTATTTTAGTATGGGTACAATATATTTAGATAATTTATATGAATAAGTAAATTTAAAAGATTCGGTAAAGATGATTACCACTTCTTTGATAGACTTACTTTAGATATCATCTTAAGGGGCCTATGGTTGGTCTTTTGGTAATACCAACACCTATAGAACTTGGATAATGATGTTTATAAGAGAATTTGTTTAGTATTAGTGTATCTAGATGACTTAAGGTGGTGTAAATAAAAGAGATAAGGGGTTTCCTTTTATAAGGGATGGAAAGGACACACTTGTAATTACAAAAATATTAAAATATAATCAAGTCCTTCTAAAGAAAAATGTTTCCAAATGGATATATATTCAAATATAAATAGGATAAAGTCTAAATATCATAATCTAATAAAATTTAAATAGGTTTTTGGGTCATTTTAAACCCTATATTTTGGTTTAACCCCTTGGTTAACCAATTTTATTCTTAACATTGGGGATGAATTTTTGATATTAAAGGCTATAAATTTATTTATAAGGTAAAAATTAGCTCATAAATGACCAAGGGATAAAATTTTAGACCATTTATAATACTAATTGTCATATTGAAATATTTTTATTATTTTTAATCAATTTAAAAAATATTATTTAACATAAAATATCATTAATGTCTTTTTTGACACTATTCTTTTAGTTTGACATTAAATACAACATGATAATAATTGAATTCAAATAGATACCTTTCAAACAACTATAATATGTTATACTAATATATAAAATTCATGGAACATGATTATTCTCCTAAATGAATTATATTTAAATTTAATACCAAATCCAAAATATAATGGGACTTTTTAATTACTTGATTTAATGAAAACAAATGAAAGTATTTTAAAAATTTGTATTTTTCACTATTTACTGAAAAATATTTCATTTCAGAAAAATACAAAAATTTCACTCTTAGTTAATTTTCATATGAATATTTAAAAAATTATTTTAATTTTATAAAATACAATTTATAAAATTGGTATAACTTAATTATAATTTATATGTACAAAGAGCAATAAAAAATCATTTTTGAAGAAAATGAATTCTTGGCACATAAAATGACTTGACTAAAAAATTGAACAATTAATTACTAATATTTAATCAATAATTTTTTATTAATTAGTACCATTATACAGATATTTCATAATGTGGTTAATCATATTTATTCCCACCAATTTAATGGCTAGGTTATAATGGTCACATTTAAATAATAATATTTCTACAGAATAACACAATTTTCTTAAAGATCAATGTTGCATGTTAAGAAAGATATCAAGATTATTTTTTAACTAAATTTTTAGAGTGTTATATTCTCCCCCTTAAATAAATTTAACTCTTGTTTTTTTATCTAGGCCATCAAAGGTTTAATATTTTAAAATACTTTTATTGAAAACCCACATCATATAGAGGGATAATAAAACTTCCTTTGAAAAGGGAAAGCAGGAAACATTAAGGTTATCTAAAATAACATGTAATTAGGTTATTGAATAAGGATAACATTGGTAGAAAGTTAAAATATAGAAATGTGGTAGAAAAATAACATCCAAGGACTAATAGAGAGTGATAGAGAACATGGTCATGATAAAGTTAACAGCTAAAAAACCATAAATTAGCGAGGGGTGAAGAAACCATCAATTCATAAAAAAATATGGTAAAAATTATAACATTTTTATTTTAAGATACTTTTCATAAATTTGATAGATTCTTTTATTGAAAAGATATAAAACATAAGAAAATTTAATTACTTGATTTATTTCCATTTCATAAGCACAATTTCATCCTCTGGTTATGCTTTGATGAATCTCCACTTCATCTCTTACTCCAAGAAATGAATATTCAAGATGATTTTTTCATGCCAAAAGAACTAAAATTAACTTTTAACAAATCATAAGATTCATAATTCATTCCTTCTATCTATAAATATTTTCCAAAACCAAAATGGTTATCACATGTTATCCAATATGTATTTTTTAATAGGTAGGGGAAACACCCTCTTTTTTATTAAAAAAGGAAATCTCATTTTGAACAAGGTTTAAAGAAAACCCTTAACATGAATAGAAGTACTAGTGGAATAACGAACCATTAAATTTTGATGGCCCATATAACCAGTGGCTAAAAACCAAAATAAGTGACCTAAAGGACCAAAGTGAGTAGCTAAACATCACATCATTATCCCAGTCTCCTCATTGTGGTGCCCCCATACCAGTAATCATTGCATTGCACAGAAACAATTTGAATTCATGATAAGGAAACCCTCTTTAACCCATGTATGAGAATAGGGAAAATGATAAATGTTAGTACACCCATCACCCTTTTGAGTTACCCACCTAAAAATGCTTGCATGTTTCCATGCCACACTGCACCAAGATGGGTCACTTTATTTGTCAGGTAATCACCATTCACACGATGCATCACTCTCTATGCCAGGGGTGATCACATTGTGCTACACATTGAAATTTCATGGAAGATAAACCCTCTATACAAATCGTATATCAGAAAAAAAATGGTAGGTTTTAGTGAACCTATCGCTCTTTGTACTACCTACCTGATAATGCTACTTTAAGTTTCACTACCATCCTAATGCGCTGCACTGATAAAATAGTCACTAAACATCATTAGCTGCTTATAAAATCATGGTTTGAAGGCCCAATCCCATAACAGGACAAAAAAAACACAACCCAAAGGCCTAGTGAAAAAACGTCCAAAGTCAGAAATCCCAAAGGCCCAAGTAACAAAAGATCTCACCCAATTCACACCCAATTCACACCATCGATTTTCATCCTTTATTACCACTGTTGAAGGATACATCGATGTCAAGAAAAAAAAGTACCAACATAGCTCTATGACAACAATTCTTGAACATCCACCATGATAACCCATCAGAACATGACTCCTGATCCATCACCCAACCTCCGAGCACCACCATCTAACCTCCAATCATTGCCACCAGAAGAAAGATAGAATGTTGGAAAAAAACTCCCACTACATGACCAACCATCCACCAATCAAACTCTAAACTTCCACAATTATAAGGAACCTAAGATGAATCACCATCTCAAAATCATTGAACTTCATTTGCAGAACCTAGATCTGAAGCTAGATTTGGGGAATATGAGACCCTTCCCATCCACTGCATGAGCTTCAAAACACCATTTCTAGAAGGACCTACAACACTATTCTTAAATTTTGAATCTAAAATATAAAACCATATTTGAGGGTGAGGAGGCCCTTCATGCCAGAAGCTTCCAAAACCAAGTGAAATGTGTCCCTATAATGATGACACCACCTTGAGGTTGAGACCAAATAGATAAGGATGAAAATCCACATGAAGAGGCAAATAAGGATTGGAAAGATGAAGAATATGAGGAAGAAGAGGCCGATGAGGGAGGATCCAAATCATGTGGGATTGTTACTTCAATAACAAGGGAGAAACCCTAGGAAGAGAAGGATCTATCTTGAGATAACACTCCCATAAATCATAAATTAATAACTAAATCCTTAATAATAAAATAAAGAGTTCACCTTAATCCATTCCATAAAAAGTTAACCTAAAAACACTTCCAAAATATGTCTGACCAAAATCAAAAACCAAAAACCCAAAATATTTGACCAACCATTAATCCTTAGACAACATGAAATATCTCATAATTTCACATACCAAACATGTGAATACCTTGATCATATATTCTCTTAAAACATAATAATAGCCTAAATCACTATAAAACATCAATGAGATAACAAACTATTGAATATATTCCATAAATCCAAAAATGTAATAAACTTCATTAAAGATGACCTTAATCACCTTTTCATTAAATTAATAACCAATTTCCAGGTTAACATTACTATCCCATTTAATTTATCAATGTCAATCGTCTCTTTATCTCAAATAAAAATTATTAACTTAACATCAAGAATATATTCAATGTTATCTTTCCCTTAATCATGTGTTCTCAAAAAATATCACCTTACCACTAGATTAATTTTCTTGGTTATTAGCACCATTCAACATATGTTTTCAAGTCCTTAAAAATAAAAACCACTTTAAAAAATTCCTTATATATTTCATGATTATTATAACCATAATATCATAATTCTTAAATCTTAACACCTAAACACTTCAATCATTCCACCTCAATGATTCGATATAACACAGGTCTTTCCTTGGTCTAGGAGTTAACTGTTGGATTAGGGAATTGACTTGGATACTTACCATGTTCACACATAAGAAATTGAACTATAAATGGTACCTTAGGATGAAATTCATATCCCTCCATCAAACTCTTCATTTTCCCTTGACAATTACTTTATTTATGTACTTATTTACCACACATAAAACATCTTCTTATTCCTCTAAGACATTCCTTAGAGTGCTTATTCCTATATTATTGACATGTTGGAAACCACATCTTCTTTCCTTCTTAGTATTCATGAAACTAAATTTTTATCTTATTATGTGTGTTAATAATATCACCCAAGTTTAGGTTTTTAATCATATAATGGGATAATTGATTAATCATAATCACAAGGTTTAACATTCCAGCTCTCATTTCATTTGGTTGCTCATGAGGACAATAATTCCATTGTCTATAACATTAAGAGTTAACATAAATCCTCATAGTTTCATCCATAAAGTAAAACCCAAAAACCATAGTGTGAAAAATAATAATCATAATGGGAAACGACATGATCATGAAAAATCATTTATAGGATGTCTAAATCATGAAAACCTCTTTTAAATCTATGAAACATTAGTTTTAAACTTATCCAACAATGATCATCATCTATTTAAATCCTTCATAATGGTTTGTAAATAAAATTTGAATTAACCCAAGAATATCCCCTGAGAGTGCAAACTAGGTTCATAGTAAGGGAACACTCACTATGCACCATAATGATGGTTAAAATATACCCACCAAACTCTTTTTGAGGTTATTACCCATAGATATATTTATACCAAAAGAAAATCCACTTATAGTATCCAAACAAGGATATATTTCTTGGAAAACCATATAATATTTTCCTTACAAAAAATTTAGGATGTTATCCTATACTTAGACTTATCTCTAAGGTTTTCACCAAAGTACTATAATCCTAATCTCATAATATTGACTAAACCTTTGCTTTTATACCAGCTATAAAAGTCTATACTTATAACCAATGAGATATAATTGATAACTATTAGAGAAATTCATTGGATAATACACATATTGGGAATAACTATCACCACCATCCCTAGTGGCATCCCTTTCCTCATGAATCCCTTGGGCAGAGTGTCACACTTCACCCAATGTTCATATGTGAGACTTCCCAAGGACCAGATCCCTTCCTTTTACTCTAATACCAACTATAACAAGCCATGCCTTTTTATACATAAATTTTTCATATTTTTAGATGAATAATCAATACATTTCAAAAATACACGCTTGAGGACAATAAAGGTTTATTTTCTTTGGATTCTAGATATACAATATTCTTATTTATTAAAAGATATTCAACATCTCCCAAAAGATCTTCCCATATAGTACTTTTCTTAAATATACCCTACTTAAAATCTTTCTTTATAACCCAATGAAATAAAACATAATAAAGGGTGAGATAAAATGATCAATAAGGGTAAATAATGGAGATATCAATGATCACTTAATCATAACATGAGCATAAGGGTATGAGAACATGAGCTTACATTTTAAGGTCATACCCTACATATCATAGATCATAATCCTGAGTTACAGAATAAATATTGGAAGTTTATAATAAATGAATCATAAAGGAATCAAATAACATAATCCAAAATAACATAACATAGACATAGGATTGTGGAAAAAACACAAGCTTATAACATTGATAACATGTATAAATAGAAATAGGTTCACTCATTTTTTCAAGGAAATGAAATCAAGCCCTCACATAAACTTATGAACATGAAAAATAGGTGCAAACATAATCTTATGAACATGAAATCAGATCCATTCATAAACATATATACATAAAACTAGGTTCGTGCATAAACTTATGGACATGAAACCAGGTCCGTGCATAAACTTATGGACATAACACCAAGTCCATTCATAAAACTGTGAACATGAAAATAGGTTCACACATAACATAATTAACTCATGATTCATGCATATTTACCTAATATATTAGAGGGATTTAATGGACCCAAACATCACATAATCATAATCCATTCATATAAATTCCACAATATCATAAGTCATTCATCATAACATCATAACATAACCCATGGAAAATAAATAGGTTTTGTAAATATCTCATCATCATAATCATAAACCACCTAGAGAAATAATAAGGATGGTATCACTGGTTCATATCCCTAGTAAATAATAATTAACATCAAATTATGTCATTATAGATGAAAAAATTATTTAAAAGATCACTAGGATATTCTTGAGGAAAATACCCTTTTCATTTTGAAATTAATTATTTAAAATCTAAAAAATTCCAAAATACTATGGAAAACACTTTATTTTAAAATAACCCTAGAAAATTGTAAATTAATCTTAAAATTATTGATATTTAATGACAATGATAAATTCCACATTCATTCTATGTATGTAAAAATAAATATTCCTTTCATATTTTTGGTAAAAATCCAAAAGTACCTTATTTGGAAAATGACAAGAAGATTCCAATTAAACTATTTTATAAAAATTCAAACATGGGTAAAATGAATTTAAAAAATCATTTAATATTATTAAAATAATTTTAAATAAAATATATACATGGATGAAAAAGGATTTTTGACTGAAGAGAGAAATAAAGTTAGTTTTACTTAAAAAAGTTCTTTCAGTCTTTTGAGTAATAAAAGTGAAAAAATGAAAGGAAAAAAATGTATTATAAATAAATAAACAAATTAGAATAAAATTAAAGTTATTTATTATTAATGAATCATATAATTTCTTTCATTAAATTTTCAATCATAAACAATCTCGATTAAAATGAGATTGAAACATAAATCACTTAGCACATTGGTAATATCTGAATCAAAGCCTCATGAAAGAGATAACCTTAGATGGATCTTTAAATCCCCATAAATTTCATGATAAACATCAAAAAATACATTCATGGGTAGAATATATACCACACAATAGAAAAAAGTGGTGAATATGACATGTGTCTCACAAAAAATAAAAGTGGGATGAGAAATCCCCTACCTTAAGTTTGACTTGCTTAAAAGGTGATCTAAAATAATTTATTATAAATTTAAATTTATTATAATTCTATACTAGAATCATTTACATACTTATAATATCATATATGATCCTATTATAACATTTTGATTCCCAATTATTAATAATTACTTATTAAATTCTTTTTTCTAGGTGTTAACTGTTTCATTTTTTCATAACGATTTTAGTTGTGTGGTTATGGTACTTGTAATACGATCATTATTACATTATTTCCATAATTTTAATCATGATATAAATATAATATATATTTATTATATAAATATATTTAGAGTTATTCATAAAAGGTAGAGATATAAAAATTAATTACAACGTTCATAGAGACGGTGTTGGAGTAGGTGCCCTATAAAAAAATTCTCTGTACTTTATGATAACCTATATTCATAGTTTTTAATATTAATAAACTTCTTATCATGTCATTATTGTTCTTCTATATAACATATTATGTGATAATGTCTTAAGAGTAGTTGTCACACTAAAAGGTCATTGTATTTCCCCACTATGATGAAAACCCAAAAGTTATATGAAACTATTATTAAATATATGTTCTATAGCCGAAAGATATAATTTGAGGGAAAAAAATGATACATGATATCAGGGGTGGAGACTCATATTACTTTGAGGCACCTTATCATGATGTATATCCTTGGTAATATCCAGTGTAGGATATTATGAGAATGAGACCCGCAGTAGGAAATCCACATTTATATGTCTCATTGGATATTCCTTTCTACGAACGTATATATTGATCTTTAGAATTTTTGAGATTATTATTGATGAGTATTATAAGTTTCATACTTATATATATTGAAAAAAATTGTGATGAAATATGTTCGTGGTGAGGTAGGATATGATGGGTGAATCACGAGTGATATTTCATTAATGAATAATGTGAGAAAGGATTTTTCAATTATGTTATTTAATGAAAGTTGATATCTTAGGCCCATTGATGGAAACAATATAGCCTAAATAAATCCATGGCCATGGTGTTCTATAGGATTTTTTTTGGAAAGTCAAAGAAAGAGACATCGAGCACATAGATTAATGGCACCAACGTGCAACCTGCTTGATTAGGGATATCATGGTAAAGGGATTATATTACACAGTAATAATCCATATGAGGTATTATGTCATTGTGACATTAAATTATTTCTTTATGGGTGACTTGGTGTGTTTCTAGATGCTAACTTGGACTTTAAGCTTATTCACTTAATTCCACTAATAAGGAGGCCTAGATGGTCACACACTAAGTGTATCTAGAATCTTAGTAAAATAATATATTAGTTTTTATTATTTAAAAAGTTGAATAAATATTATTACCGCATATGGTTTAATAATTATTCATGTTTTCTTGATTGCATGAATTCTATAACCAATTATTCGAAAGAATATAATTTGAATGAAATATTTAATAAATATTTATTTTCTATTTAGTGAATATAATATAAATTTATTTATTGTTGAATAATGAAGTGATATTTATTTAATAAATAAATAGTCATTATTCAAGGCCCGATAAATATTGTGGAGGAATGACAGACTGAGTTTAATGGTCCGGTGAAAAATAATATATATTGAATATTATTTTATTAAATAATATTCAATTTAATTTTAAAGTTAAGTGCATGTAAAAGAAATAATAATATTATTATTATTTTAGACATGGTGTTCCACAAGGTATTAAATAAATAATAAGGGGCACATGTGAAATTATTTATTTCTAGACCTAGCAATATATAAACCCAATTATATGATTTTCAAAGTGATCCAATTCATTTGTTTTGATGTGCACAAAAAATTTGGATAATTCTATAAAATCCTAGAGATCTCCCTCTATAAGAACTCTCCCAAGAATGGAGATCGATCTTCCTCTACCTCCCACTCTCAAGTCTAGAGAGATCAAGGATAACACTTTGGAAGTGATTCTCATGGTGATTAAAGGCGGACAACACAAGCGATAAGATTTGTCGTGCTAACACCTAGAGATTACTACGATGATGTTCAAAGATTTTTGGAAGACATGTGGATCACCACTAAAGGAAATTTTCTCTTGATTCCTTCAATGAAATGATGATAAAACATAGATCTATTGTCAGATATATCTATGAAGAAATAATAAACAGTACAATTCTTTAACTGATTAAATTAATTATAAATTATATGTGATGATCCTCCCTCTAGTTCTGAAGTTTTATCCATTGTATTTTTTTCTTTGATTCAATTATATTGATCATGAATTTTATCATCATGTAGATATCATATTGATCGTCGATCATGAAAAAAATAAAAGTTGGGTATAACCATCACACGCTTCCGCTTCACCCAAAACCCACAAGTGGTATCTGAGCGGTCACATAATTATTTATAATTATTTAAAGATCATTGATTTATTTACGAATTTTTCATTTAGTTTTCAATTAAAGTTTAATCATTATTTTGATCCAAATTGTATGATCTACTTATTCCTCTTTCATTTCTCATAGATATAATCAAATGGATTGATTTTATAAATGAAATAAAATCAAAGATCTTGTCCAGAGGCACCAAGGATTATAGATGGATAACAAAATAGTACGCACTGTGTAACTGGAGTTACACACCATGTACTAGTGTTCAATGCATCAAGAGTTAATTTGTAATTATTTCAAACTGTGTGAATTAATTACACGTGGTGCATTTAATTCCTTACACTGCCTATTGACCGGGCCATCCATGCGCACAGCCAGTCAGAGTACGCACCTTGTATCCCATGTACACGATGTGTAGTCCTTTAAGTCACAGACGGGTCACATATTTCCATACATGACCTACCTGATTGGTGACCATGTAATTTAGACACCACATGCCATATAACCCATTGTACATGCCGTGTACTCAATTTTTTCAAGGCAAAATTTACATGTCAACTCCCTAGGTGTGTGCCTTGGATAAATGGTGAGATATGTACACACTGTGTATCTCAACTATACATGTTGTGTATTTATACAAAATCATACAAAATTAAAATTAATTTATTATACTGAGTAAACCTTATCAACATGTGCTTTCATGTGGTCATTAAGTTTCTAGGACACACTATGTGATGGGTTTTTAATATATATATATATATAAATGTTTAATTAATATCTACATAATGTTCAGATATTCATATCATATACGAGTCGTATTACAGTTAATACTCTATATATATTGAAGTATAACACGTGACCAAAAAATCATATAATTCATGTAATCATTAAGTTGATAGTACACATCACGAAAGTTTGTGATAAGTTGTGTATGCCATATGTCACAAGAGTAAATAGTATATGAGTATAATACATGTTGGGTAGATTTCAATGGGCATTCACTATGTTGTCTCCAAGGTACATTTATTTACATAGTTAATTTTAAATAAATTTATTTAATTTTTTTTAAATTATGATGGATGATAATATCAAGGAAATTCAGATGATAATTAAGATAAAAGAATTGATTAATTAAAGAATATAATTAATTGATTCAAGCATGATTTATCTTAAATAAGAATGATTAAAAATTGAATTCTAGTTTTATTAATTGTGTAATTTGTTGCATGCATGTGGATGATCATGAGAATAGACCATACCTTTGTATGTGATTGGTTTCATTTAATTTATTATTAAATTAAATTATTGGACTATGTGCCTTCTATCATCTAATTATTTAATGGCCTATATTCCATTGGTTTCTTTTATCTAAACCCCTTGTTTCCCTCACCAGCATGTGAGTAAAATCATATGTAATGGATATAGCTCTCAAGCTAGTGGAGACGGTTCGAGTTTGGAGACGAGGAGAAACCAATCCAATAGAGATACATAGGTGGGTAAGTGTAAAGCTATAACACAAACCTTAATTAGTTCAAGGTGTTTTCCCCTAGGTCAACAGTTAGTTTATCAACCACTAGATAAACTAACCACTAGTAAAATCTCATGATCATACCGCTTAATTATTTTATTTCTCTCAAGTTGCATGGTTATTTCATTATGAGTGTTTTTTCACGATCACAATAATTAATGAAATTAATGAGAATGCAATATATAACTAAAATAAATTGGATTATGTGTAAATATTATCTAATACATGGTTAATCACTTAAGTAAATCCACTTAATATCAAAAATCACGTGATAAAGATAATAATTATAAATCTATGTATAAAAGATAAAATCTCTCAATTATATATTAAGTATGCATAGCCTTCCACTACTTTAGTTAAAATCAAACCATTGTTCAAAGTGATTGAACAACCAAATTTAGGGTTCTTTCAATTATTGGGGAATTATAACATGAAGTTTTGGTTTGACTTCCAAAGCAGGACTTAGTGTAACTAAGATGAAAGAGTTGGGGAAATCCAATATAAGGATTTCAGGATTGGGGAGTCTACTCAATAGATAAATAAAATATGAGTTAATGCTATTGGAATTTGGAATGTATACCTAAAACCATTCAAGTTGCTTGACTAACCAAAGTTAGTGTAATGATAAGGGAAATATGGATCCTTTTCCACTAGAATGTCCAAGAAACTGGATATTCTGAATCCAATGGTGAGGGATATTGGGTTTTGATAAAATAGTGGGAGATTAATAAATATAATATTTATTTATTTGTCTAAATTTTATCAGATAAATTACTAAAATTATTATTATCTTATTTTTAGAAATAATAATAAATGAATTCAAACATATCACTATGATCCATACTTGAGAAGTAAAACCTTCTCACCAGCACAAATTTCCAAGAGTGGAAAAGGTGATGATGTGTTATCCTTCATTGTGAAAGAAAATTTTATGTGTTGGAAAAATGAATTCATGATGTTCCTACAAATGAGGCTAGTGATGAATATTTTTATCTCTATGAGAAAAATTTTAATGATGGTACATATGTCTAGTGTTTAATGTTATCATCCATGACCAATGATATTTTGAAGAAACATAAGGACATGGATGTATATAGCATGATGTCTCACATTTGGGATATCTATCAAGAAAAGACGAGAAAAGAGAGATATGAGATCTAAAATGCTTTGTTTAAAACTAATATTGGAGAGCCTGCGCTAGCTAGACCTCTTGCAGTCAAGATTATTGGCTATATTGAATGCTTTGACATATTAGGGATTAAATTATCGGATGAGTTTCATATATATCTCATACTTTCATCACTTCACAAGAACTTATCTATTTTTATTTTTAATTAAAATATGAGAAATAATGAGAAGATTCTTTCAGAACTTCTTAATTTGATTCGCCAAGTGGATAAGGACATGGGGCATAATAAACTCGTGGTATTTATAGTGAATAATGAAAGTAAGAACAAGGATAAGGGGACCAAGACTCATAACAAGTATAACTACCCAAAGAACCATCCTTCCAAAAAGATAAAGATCTAGAGGTAGGGAAAGTAAAAGGAGGAAGTATGTTTTGTATATGGAAAGCTAGGCCACTGGATGAGGAACTACACCCAGAAGTAAGGGGAAGCTAAAGTTGCATTCATTATCAAGTGTAATATTTTAATATCTACACATTGGGTATTAGATACAACTTATGGTGCTTATATCTATATCCAAATGTAGGAACCAAGTATATTTTGAAATATTGATGGAGGAGAGGTGGATTTTAGAGCTACTAATGGTGTGAGGCTGGATGCTTTGGCTATTGGTGACTACCACATTTTATTTCCAATGGGAATGATTTTGGTTTTAAAAGATTGTTATTATTTACCAACATTTACTAAGAACATAATTTCTGTATTATTCCTAGATATAGATGGTTTTATTTTCATGTTTGGAAATAAAATTTGTTTCTTTTGTAAAGACAACATATGTTATGGTATGACACATTTAAATAACGGTCTTTATTTATTAAATTATGAAAATAAAGTATTGGAAATTGATAATGAATCCTATTCACATGACTCATATAACACCCAAATATAGAATCACCATATTGGTCATGTAAATGAGAAGCATTTTACAAAGATCTATCAAGATGGTTATTTAGACTCGTCTGAACTAAAACCACTTAAATGATTTCATGCTAGTTTATAATGAAAAATGACCAAACCTCTATTCGATGGACAGAGTGAGATGATATATGGAAAAAGGCCTCGGAGCGGTGTGGTATTCCTCTCTCTCAACCAGCTCTTTCCTCTTTCCCCCTTCAGGCCTGGATCTGCTCGCAGTGGCTGTGGATTCGACTTGGCATGGGTGTTGATGCTTGTGCGGCGGCGACACATCTTGGTGGAGCTTTGGCAGTCAGCTCAACGCGAGTTTGACTCAGTGTAGGAATTGATGCTTGTGCGGCGGTGTCACATCTTAGAAGATCTTTGATGGTCATCTCGGCACAGAACACACATGACATGGGCCGGTGTCACCGCTTCTCAGTAGAGTTTCGGCGCTCGGCCCAGCGTGGTCTTCATCCTTCGACAGTGTCAAGGCATGGGGTGGCCTCGATCTGTCAGTTTGGGTTGTTCGACTCATCCAGCGAGAGGGTTTGATTCTAGAAAATTTACAGTGCAGTTCAAGGCCAGATCTGTGGTGCTACAGAGGGGGGGGGGGGGTTCCAGTTTCAGATTCTATGAATTTTTATAGTAATTTCTTTTGGAGATGTTGTGAATTTATTATACTGGTTGGATTTGGTTTTGTTGTCCTGGTTCATCGTGATGGCCCTTTTAGTTCTTTTCACCATGAGGCTTGGCTGAAACCTGGTGAGGGTGCATTCACAGTTTTGATCGGAGCATATCCATTCCCAGAGTGGCATTTTTGTTTCAGGATGAACAAGATTCCCTCATTGGTGGTGGTCCCTTGGTGTGGGGTTGGGCTATCCAGTCCTAAGTGATGATGGCTTGAACTCGTGTTCTTTGAATTGTATTCCAGGATTCTGTGGCTGTGGTGGCAGGGGTATAAGGAGGTCTTCAGGGTTGGTCTAGGATGATTGATTGTTATAGGATATTTTGGATTTGTTCTCTTGGAACGGTGAAAGGGTTTGTGAGGTCTTCTGGTACGGTGATGAACCCAGACTCAACCATGTGGATTCGGCCCCAGAGGAGGTTCCAGAGCTAGATGTTCATCGTTGTAGAGATTTATAGATTTGTATGTTTGAGAGGGTATGGATTTTTTCCATCAGATCAGGCCTGTGCTTTGACACATGACACTTTCTTTCCGTTCAACCTTTCACTGGTGGAGGGATTTTTCATGTTCAATTGTTGGGGAGGGGCGACTCCATGTTGTTAGTTTGGTTGTCTTGTTAAACCTTCGGGATTTGATTTCTTTTAAGTTGATGATGTATTTTAGGGTTTTCCTCCTTCTTCCCCTAAAAGGGTGGTTTTCTTTAAATAAAAATTTTTAAGGCCTCCAGGACGTTGGATGGATGGACAAGGTGAAAGGGATAAAGATATTCTAGGATTGGTACACACTGATGTGTGCGGACCATTTCCAGTAGAAAATAGAGATGAGTATTCTTACTTCATAACTTTTAATGAAGACTTGAGTAGATATAGTTATTTATACTTGATGAGGTATTAGTCTATGTACTTTGAGAAATTCAAGGAATTCAAGAATTAAGTAGAGAATCAACTTGGAAATAAGTTAAAGAAGCTTCAATCAGTTCAAGGTGTAACACCCCGAGATTTTATGAAAAATATTCTTTTTAATTTCATTAATGTCTTGTGTTGTACGCTACACCAAAAGGAGCTTGAACAACACGCATCCTTGACTTTCCTTGCATTACACGCAATCGCGACCTTCCTCGATAGCGTGTGTAGTACGCAATATCGAGTTTCACTAAACAATGATATGCTATTAAAATATTATTAAAACTAGCCGTTATGAATAGTAATAACAACTTTTTGAAATTTTGTAAATTTTTATTTTTCAGAATGGACTTAATTTTTGGATTCGAAATATCAAAATTAGATTAGGGTGAAATTTTGGTACTTTTCGGATAACTTTCATTTTCTGATGAATAGTGAAAATTACTAAATTTTAACTAAAAACAACCTTTTCAATCGAAATAATTAATAGTGATAAATTATTAATTTTAGTGGTTTTAAAGTATATTTAGAATATATTTTTACAATTTAATACAATTTTGGTCATTGGATGTAATTTCACATTTAAACCAGACATAAACAAGTGTCAATCTTTTGATAGTTATTATCTCTTAAGAACACGCTATTTGTTTTGACGAAAAGAATAATTTTTTAAATTAATTAATGAAACTGATATGTTTTGAATTTGGAAAAATAGACATCATTTTTGAGTTCATAATATCAAATATAGCTTAGGCTTAATTTTTGGTATTTTTATGGAAACTTTCATTTTTTGATGAATAGTGAAACCACTAAGTGGTAGTTAAAAAAAATGAATTTTTCATAAAACTTAATTTTACCGCTTCTGTGAGTGGAATTTTAAAAATTCGAGAAACACAGTTGATGTTAGTAAGTAAAATGTGGTTCAATGAGATGAAAATAATATTTGGTGAATAGTAACTTTTTACTTTTTTTTACCACGGTTAAAAGTAAATAGGGTAATTAAGGGTAAAAATGATATTATTATTACCCTAACACATGTCCTAATTCTATTGGATAAGTGTAATTCGACCAAAAACAACCTTAGCAATAAAATATGACTATTTAGTCCCACTTGATTAGATTAGGACATTTATTATTATTTAATTCAAAGAAGAGTTAAAAGAGTTAAAATCAAAGTTTATTTACTAAAACATTTTTAATATAGGGTTATACATAAGATAAATTTGATTGTAAATATTAATTAGAAAGATAATACTATTTACTACATAATTATATTTTATTTATAATTTTTAGACATTAAATAAATTAATTTATGACATAATGATGATGCAGTAATTACCATAATAGTGAACAATTAGAATAATTGATATTATAAATACCCAAATAAATATAATTTGAGACTTTTTATGAATTACACTAATTTTCTAGGTTAATATGGCATGTTAGGATTGATTTAATAAACTTTGTTCGAAGTAATAATTCTGTTATGAGTTTCACAAAAATCAACTATTGAATAGTGTCAAAATTGACATAAAATAGTTTTTAAAACAAATATTATATTATTGATTGTTATTTTATTCCTAAAAATCTAAGGTTCGGCAAAGATACTTATATCATGATAGTTGTATCATTAATGGACCACTTGGGGGTTGCTTGGATGTATATGGTAAGTTTATTAACTATATAATATAAAAATACAAAGTGACATGGTAAATGTCACTCTAATTAACTAAGAGTTAAAACTAAAAGACAAGGTTAGTATAATGACCTAAACTTGTCTAAATTCTATTGGATGAGCGGATTTCGACCCATCCCCACCTTATCTTTTAAATAAATCAATTTGGAGCTATTTAAAATTGAATATGACTTTATAATAAAATAATATTTTTAGTTTTCCAATGGAGCCCCTCTCCTCACTTATAAAAGGGCACCTCCTCCCTCTCTTCCTCACACCACTTTGAGCCTTAAAGCTCAGCAAAACCCTGACAATTTATTCTCTCCACTTCCCTAGAGACATCCTAGAGGTCCTGGTCTTCTTCAAAGACCAATTTTAGTGCCCTAAAAGGAGGTCTCAAAGAAGTGCTTCAAAGAAGAGGTAATGCCCATTACCGATTCTTTCATCTTTATTTCTTCTTCCACTTCTTCTTCTTTAGTTGTTTCATCATGAAGTAATAAAATCAGTATCACTCATATACTGATATGTTATTATAAGTATGAAACAACCCTATTTCACCATCTATCCATCCTACGGAAAATGAAACCACCGCGCGTGCATACGTACGAAATACCGTCTCCACGCCATGGTGTAATCTATTTTCCACCACCACCTTACTTGGATGGGTATAATGGTGTAAATAATAACTATATATGATTATTTTAAAGTGATATTGATTCTGAAATAGTATACATACACTCCAATACAGTCCCACGATCATGAGAACGATATCATCGCTCGTGCGTACATACGGACTACCGTCTCCACGACGCGATGAGATTCATTCTCCACGTTAACCATTCATGAATGATTATAAAGTATATATAATAAGTAATCATGAAATATATGACATAATAATAATACTGGATTTATGTATATATATATGTATGTCATCTACTTAATTCCATTCAACTCAATAAGGAAACGAAAACAGCGTTCATGCGTACGTACGGCCTACCGTCTCCATGAACGGTGTATTTATTTCCATTTACTGATTTATTATATATATGTATATTCTGAATATATATTATATATAAATCATGTTTTATATTCTGGAATTAATTAATCATGCTCTATGTAATCATATGAATAATTACAAGTCAAAACACGGACGACAAATGAAACAATTTTACCCAAAACGCTCTTTAACATGGAATTTACAAAAGAACGAGTAATATAAAGTCATAAGTGAACCATATATGATATCATAACAATGATTATGATTCTGGAATAAGTCAAGGACATTATTTAAATCATTATACAGGAGGTTTGGACACTTACAAAGCAAATCGGACCTATGGTAAGGGAAATATCACAATCTCATTTTTATCCGAGATTGTTTATACTTTGGTATTTACTGGGGTGTATTTTATCATCCACATCCATGTTTCCTCAATATGTAATATTATTTCCATCCACCTACAATTTTTTAAATCCAATTTTACCCTTCGGTGAGTTTTTAGTAAAAGATATGAAAGGAATCTTTTGTCATTTTTCGTACGAGGTACTTTTTGACTTTTCCGACAAAAGTACGAGAAAAATGTTTTTTTAACTTATACGACATGAATGGATTTTTAAAACATTATTTCCAAGAAGCTTCCTTTACAAGTTTTCAAGTTTATTTTTAATCAAATTCTTTTAGTTTTAAATTTTAAGACATGTTAAGAAAGGAAAATGTTTTTGAAGTAGAAAGGATATTTTCCTCAAGAATGGAGTTCAAGTGTTTTTCAAAAATTATTTTTCATCTAAGATAATATAGGGTTCTGTTTCTATTCCTATTTTTACATTGATTTTATTATGTTGTGACAGAATTATATTTATGAATTCCTTTATCTTATATGAATTGTTTTATGATGTCATGTTGTTTAAGAATCCCATTTTTTTATTACATGGGTTATGCAATGATGTATGATTTATGATTTTGTGGCACACATAAGAATGGTATCATTATGAGATGGGTGGGACCTATATCTCCCTCCAATGAATTGGGTAAAGATTTTATATCTCATGAGATAGACATGGCTGGAACGGCAGGTTAAACCGGTTCAGTGAAGCAGGACTGAAACGAGGAATAAACTCGGTTCAGAAATGGACTTTGTCCACTAAGATAGTCCTGGCAATGAGTCTTGACTAATAAGAAATGATTCTCTATGATTATGTGTGTACGCCACAAAGTTTCATGTTTTAAGTTATGATTATTGGGATTACATTTCACTACTATGATTTATCCCATGTTATGATATTACGATCTCTTTTGTAGGATTAAGATTTCCAAAATGTTATGTTCTTATGAATATGATGTGATTGATATTTCTTTTGTTTACCCTTACTGAGCATTTGAGATCAACCTTTTATGTTTTCTTTTCCCCAGGATATAAATAAAGGTTTTAGGTAAAAAAAGGAAGATCTTTATGGGAGATGTTGAAGATCTTTCACCACGATTAGAAGATTATATTCCAAGTTTCCAAAGACACTAAACTATTATGGTCCTTGTGTGTGTGTTTCTATTATGTACTAAGTATTACGAAAAAGTAATGTAATGTCCATGTATGTCAGGCTTTGGACCTCTACAGTTGGTATCAGAGGAAAGGTTTACTCAACCTTTGGAAACTAGGATGCGATAACTTTAGTGAGATCCCTAGAGATATTTCAAAGGTATGTCTAGGGATGTACCTAAGGTTAAGTATAAGTATAGGTTATAATCCTAGAATTGCACTAACGATCTTAGAATTAAACCTAAGATGTTAGATATTGAAGGTACTCCCCCTTTATTATGTTGTTTTCCCTAGCATGATTTTTGCCTCTCACACTATTCTTTTTGGGTTTTAGACGATGGCTGGAACCCGAAGGAACCGTGTTGATCAATGAAATGGAAAATGCAATGATTTTCCTCCTGAACAAACAAATGTTATGGGAGATGGAGTGAAAAATCTTATTGCTATACTTACACAAGATATGAATCATTCTGGATTTCCAAATGAGCAGATAAGGGAACAATACTCTATTGAGTCCTTCATGAGGCAACGTCCACCTTCTTTCAGTGGGTCTTCTGATCCACTTGTTGCTGAACAATGGATCAGTACCACTGAAAAGATATTTTTAGTTCTTCAATGTTCTGAACATGATAAAGTCATCTTAGCAGTATATATTTTGGAAGGTGAAGCTGATCAATGGTGGAATCTTATCAAGAATATGAGCAAAGAGATGAAATTGGGTCCATGGCCTGGGACGAGTTCAAGAACTTATTTTTCAATAAGTAATTCCCTCGTATTCATCGAAAAAAGATGGAGAAGGAGTTTCTTGAAATAAAGCAAAAGGATGATGAATCTGTTGGTATATATGAAGCGAATTTTACAAGGCTTGCAAGGTATGCATCTGGATTTATCATCCAACCTGAAAGTAAAGTTGATCGATTCTTCAGTGGCTTAAAACCAAATCTTCAAAGGGAATTAGCTATAAGAGACATCAGTAGCTATGAAGAAATTGTGCGTTGTGCTATCAAGGTTGAAATGGAAGTTGGTGTTACTTATCCATCTCATATTTTTGACAAGAAATGAAAGATGGAGTTCAAGGAGAAATCTCAGAATAATGGTGAAAAGAAGATGAATGTTTCCTCATGCTCAAAGTGTGGAAAGAAGAATGGTGGATATTGTCTTAAAGGGACAAGTAAATATTTCAAATGTGGAAAGGAAGGTCATCGGGCATTTGAATGCTGCAATGATATGAAGAAGATGTCTAATGATGCAAACAAAGGAAGGGATACACATAATGAACCTACTACACTTCAATGCTTCAAGTGCAAGGAAATGGGGTATTATGCTAATAAATGCCCTAATCCAAGGGTTAGTGATGATTGACATGAGCAACCACTTAAGGAAAAGGAAAAAGGGAAGTCACATGCGATCATCATTGGTGATGTTGAATATGACAACGATGTGGTGGAATGATTAAGTGTTTTTGTAATGGGATTCCAAAATAATGTTGTATATAGTATCGTGGAATATTGGAATATTTATGTATTGGTCTATTGTGGTTTTCAATAATTTTATCGTACCAGTAACCATGGAAAGTGATTGAGATATTTTTGGAAAAAAGATGATATGCGCATAATGAAGGGATAAGGAAAAAATGAAATGTTTGACAGTATTCATGAGCTCATGATTGATATAATGACTAAGTGATATCATGGTTTGAGTATATAGAATTTTGAGGATTTTGGTATGTGGAAAGTGTTAACTTTTAACTGCATTCATGTTTTCACTAAGGTTCAATGGGTATTCAAGAGAATACATTATTAAGGCCTTTGAATGTTTTGAATGTAACCAAAAAGACATATCTTATGATATATGAGGATCAATGATGGTATTAAATCTCTAGTAATCATTTTCACTATATTATGAGAGTGGACTGCAGTATTATGGATAAGCCTAAAGATTGGAATGGATTATGTTGGAAATAAGTTAGTATTGTTTAATGATAGAAGTTTTTTCGATATTATTTTTGGGATGTTATAGTAATATAGTTTTAGAAAAAGGAAAACATGTAGGACGGGCGACAACCCATCCCGTCGGACAAGGCTGTGGGAATCAAACCCACAACCGAAGTGCGACTGACCTTTATCACCTACCACTGGCCTACATGAAGTCCCTGTTTAGTAGAAACTAGTTTTATTATATTAAGCAGTATGATATATGAAGTATAAGTCCATTTTAGGAACCCTATATGATTAATCTCACTATAGATAGACTTATGTATTTTTTGATAACTTTTCTAACCTTTTGTTTGAGACAGATGGAATGACCAATCATTCTATCACATGATCTACTAATACATCACGAATGACAAATTCAACTTCATTTCTTTAAGAGATGAAGTGGAAATTTTCCAAAGAATGACCAATGGTGAGACTATACCGAAATCACGAAAGTATTTCTTCTAATTCCAATTTCATCAACTTTAGGGAAACGATCTTGAAAACCAAAAATGTTGTCCTAGTACTCTTATATCTGATGAATCAGATGGTACCTTAGATCATCATAAATTTATGGCTTTGTGATTGCTGGCTTTTCCATTGCCATGTTCTCTACCACTCTCCATCAGAACATGATGGTTATATTTCTCTTCCATATCCATATTTTCACCTATGTGGAAACCCAGTGATTAGTTTATTTGGGTAACCGTTACGTTTCATACTTTTTTTTTAAAGATTGGTTTTGGTATTCCTTTTTATGATGTGGGTTTCTATCAAAGAAACTTTCGAATAGTAAACCATTTATAACCCCGACGAATTTCAAAGGCGAAATTCATTTTAAGGGGGGTAGAATGTAACACCCCGAGATTTTATGAAAAATATTCTTTTTAATTTCATTAATGTCTTATGTTGTATGCTACACCAAAAGGAGCTTGAACAACACGCATCCTTGACTTTCCTTGCATTACACGCAATCGCGATCTTCCTCGATAGCATTTGTAGTACGCAATACCGAGTTTCACTAAACAACGATATGCTATTAAAATATTATTAAAACTAGCCGTTATGAATAATAATAACCACTTTTTGAAATTTTGTAAATTTTTATTTTTCAAAATGGAATTCATTTTTGGATTCGGAATATCGAAATTAGCTTAGGGTGAAATTTTGGTACTTTTCGGATAACTTTCATTTTCTGATGAATAGTGAAAATTACTAAATTTTAATTAAAAACAACCTTTTTAATCGAAATAATTAATAGTGATAAATTATTAATTTTAGTGGTTTTAAATTATATTTAGAATATATTTTTACAATTTAATACAATGTTGGTCGTTGGATATAATTTCACATTTAAACCAGACATAAACAAGTGTCAATCTTTTGATAGTTATTATCTCTTAAGAACACGCTATTTGTTTTGACGACGAGAATTATTTTTTTAAATTAATTAATGCAACTGATATGTTTTGAATTTGAAAAAATAGACATCATTTTTGAGTTCATAATATCAAATATAGCTTAGGCCTAATTTTTGGTATTTTTCTGGAAACTTTCATTTTTTGATGAATAGTGAAACCACTAAGTGATAGTTAAAAAAATGAATTTTTCATAAAACTTAATTTTACCGCTTCTGTGAGTGGAATTTTAAAATTCCGAGAGACACGGTTGATGTTAGTAAGTAAAATGTGGTTCAATGAGATGAAAATAATTTTTTGTGAATAGTAACTTTTTACTTTTTTTACCACGGTTAAAAGTAAATAGGGTAATTAAGGGTAAAAATGATATTACTATTACCCTAACACATGTCCTAATTCTATTGGATAAGTGTAATTCGACCAAAAACAACCTTAGTAATAAAATATGACCATTTAGACCCACTTGATTAGATTAGGACATTTATTATTATTTAATTCAAAGAAGAGTTAAAACAGTTAAAATCAAAGTTTATTTACTAAAACATTTTTAATATAGGGTTATACATAAGATAAATTCGATTGTAAATATTCATTAGAAATATAATACTATTTCCTACATAATGATATTTTATTTATAATTTTTAGACATTAAATAAATTAATTTATGACACAATAATGTCGCAGTAATTACCATAATAGTGAAAAATTAGAATAATTGATATTATAAATACCCAAATAAATATAATTTGAGACTTTTTATGAATTACACTAATTTTATAGGTTAATATGGCATGTTAGGATTGATTTAATTAACTTTGTTCGAAGTAATAATTCTGTTATGAGCTTCACAAAAATCAACTATTGAATAGTGTCAAAATTGACATAAAATAGTTTTTAAAACAAATATTATATTATTGATTGTTATTTTATTCCTAAAAATCTAAGGTTCAGCCAAGATACTTATATCATGATAGGTGTATCATTAATGGACCACTTGGGGGTCTCTTGGATGTATATGGTATGTTTATTAACTATATAATATAAAAATACAAAGTGACATGGTAAATGTCAATCTAATTAACTAAGAGTTAAAACTAAAAGACAAGGTTAGTATAATGACCTAAACTTGTCTAAATTCTATTGTACGAGAGGATTTCGACCCATACCCACCTTAGCTTTGAAATAAATCAATTTGGAGCTATTTAAAACCGAATATGACTTTATAATAAAATAATATATTATTTTTCCAATGGAGCCCCTCTCCTCCCTTATAAAAGGGAACCTCCTCCCTCTCTTCCTCACACCACTTTGAGCCTTCAAGCTCGGACAACCCCTGCCAATTTATTCTCTCCACTTCCCTAGAGACATCCTAGAGGTCCTGGTCTTCTTCAAAGACCAATTTTAGTGCCCTAAAAGGAGGTCTTAAAGAAGCGCTTCAAAGAAGAGGTAATGCCCGTTACCGATTCTTTCATCTTTATTTCTTCTTCCACTTATTCTTATTTAGTTGTTTCATCATGAAGTAATAACATAAGTATAACTCATATACTGATATGTTATTATAAGTATGAAACAACCCTATTTCACCATCTATCCATCCTACGGAAAATGAAATCACCGCGCGTGCATACGTACGAAATACCGTCTCCACGCCGTGGTGTAATCTATTTTCCACCACCACCTTACTTGGATGGGTATAATGGTGTAAATAATAACTATATATGATTATTTTAAAGTGATATTGATTCTGAAATAGTATACATACACTCCAATACAGTCCCACGATCATGAGAATTATATCATCGCTCGTGCGTACATACGGACTATCGTCTCCACGACGCGATGAGATTCATTCTCCACGTTAACCATTCATAAATGATTATAAAGTATATATAATAAATAATCATGAAATATATGACATAATAATGATACTGGATTTATGTGTATATATATGTTTTTCATCTACTTAATTCCATTCAACTCAATAAGGAAACGAAAACATCGTTCATGCGTACGTACGACCTACCGTCTCCATGAACGGTGTATTTCTTTCCATTTACTGATTTATTATATATATGTATATTCTGAATATATATTATATATAAATCATGTTTTATATTCTGTAATTAAGTAATCATGATCTATGTAATCATATGAATAATTACAAGTCAAAACACGGATGACAAATGAAACAATTTTACCCAAAACGCTCTTTAACATGGAATTTACAAAAGAACGTGTAATATAAATTCATAAGTGAACCATATATGATATCATAACAATGAGTATGATTCTATAATAAGTCAATGACATTATTTAAATCATTATACAGGAGGTTAAGACACTTACAAAGCAAATCGGACCTAAGGTAAGGGAAATATCACAATCTCATTTTTATTCGAGATTGTTTATACTTTGGTATTTAATGGGGTGTATTTTATCATCCACATACATGTTTCCTCAATATGTAATATTATTTCCATCCACCTACAATTGTTTAAATCCAATTTTACCCTTCGGTGAGTTTTTAGTAAAATATATGAAAGGAATCTTTTGTCGTTTTTCGTACGAGGTACTTTTTGACTTTTCCGACAAAAGTATGAGAAGAATTTTTTTTAACTTATACGGCATGAATGGATTTTTAAAAAAATATTTCCAAGAAGCTTCCTTTACAAGTTTTCATGTTTATTTTTAATCAACTTCTTTTAGTTTAAAATTGTAAGACATGTTAAGAAAGGAAAATGCTTTTGAAGTAGAAAGGATATTTTCCTCAAGAATGGAGTTCAAGTGTTTTATCAAAATTATTTTTCATCTAAGATAATATAGGGTTCTGTTTCTATCCCTATTATTACATTGATTTGATTATGTTGTGATGGAATTATTTTTATGAATTCCTTTATCTTATATGAATTGTTTTATGATGTCATGTTGTTTAAGAATCCCATTTTTTTATTACATGGGTTATGCAATGATGTATGATTTATGATTTTGTGGCACACATAAGAATGGTATCATTATGAGATGGGTGGGACCTATATCTCCCTCCAATGAATTGGGTAATGATTTTATATCTCATGAGATAGACATGGCTGGAACAACAGGTTAAACCGGTTCAGTGAAGCAGGACTGAAATGAGGAATGAACTCGGTTCAAAAATGGACTTTGTCCACTAAGATAGTCTTGGCAATGAGTCTTGACTAATAAGAAATGATTCTCTATGATTATGTGTGTACGCCACAAAGTTTCATGTTTTAAGTTATGATTATTGGGATTACATTTCACTACTATGATTTATCCCATGTTATGAAATTATGATCTCTTTTGCAGGTTAAGATTTACAAAAGTTATGTGCTTATGTATATGATGTGATTGATATTTATTTTGTTTACCCTTACTGAGCATTTGATCTCACCCTTTTATGTTTTCTTTTCCCCAGGATATAAAGAAAGGTTTTAGGTAAAAAAAAGGAAGATCTTTATGGGATATGTTGACGATCTTTCACCACGATTAGAAGATTATATTCTGAGTTTCCAAAGACACTAAACTATTATGGTCCTTGTGTGTGTGTTTCTGTTATGTACTAAGTATTCCGCAAAAGTAATGTAATGTCCATGTACGTCAGGATTTGGGCCTCTACAGTTGGTATCAGAGGAAAGGTTTAGTCAACCTTTGGAAACTAGGATGCGATAACTTTAGTGAGATCCCTAGAGATATTTCAAAGGTATGTCTAGGGATGTCCCTAAGGTTAAGTATAAGTATAGGTTATAGTCCTAGAATTGCGCTAACGATCTTATAATTAAACCTAAGATGTTAGATATTGAAGGTACTCCCCCTTTATTATGTTGTTTTCCCTAGCATGATTTTTTCCTCTCACACTATTCTTTTTAGGTTTTAGACGATGGCTGGAACCCGAAGGAACCGTGTTGATCAATGCAATGGACAATGCAATGATTGTCCTCCTGAACAAACAAATGTTATGGGAGATGGAGTGCAAAATCTTACTGCTATACTTACACAAGCTATGAATCATTCTAGACTTCCAAATGAGCAGAGAAGGGAACAATACTCTATTGAGTCCTTCATGAGGCAACGTCCACCTTCTTTCAGTGGGTCTTCTGATCCACTTGTTGCTGAACAATGGATCAGTACCACTGAAAAGATATTTTCAGTTCTTCAATGTTCTGAACATGATAAAGTCATCTTAGCAGTATATCGTTTGGAAGGTGAAGCTGATCAATGGTGGAATCTTATCAAGAATACGAGGCAAAGAGATGAAATTGAGTCCATATAATGGGACGAGTTCAAGAACTTATTTTTCAATAAGTACTTCCCTCGTATTCTTCGAACAAAGGGGGAGAAGGAGTTTCTTGAACTAAAGCAAAAGGATGATGAATCTGTTGGTATATACGAAGTGAATTTTACAAGGCTTGCAAGGTATGCATCTGGATTTATCATCCAACCTGAAAGTAAAGTTGATCGATTCTTCAGTGGCTTAAAACCAAATCTTCGAAGGGAATTAGCTATAAGAGACTTCAGTAGCTATGAAGAAATTGTGCGTTGTGCTATCAAGGTAGAAATGGAAGTTGGTGTTACTTATCCATCTCATATTTTTGACAAGAAACGAAAGATTGAGTTCAAGGAGAAATCTCAGAATAATGGTGAAAAGAAGATGAATGTTTCCTTATTCTCAAAGTGTGGAAAGAAGCATGGTGGAGATTGTCTTAAAGGGACAAGTAAATGTTTCAAATGTGGAAAGGAAGGTCATCGGGCATTTGAATGCCGCATTTATGGGAAGAAGATTTCTAATGATGCAAACAAAGGAAGGGATACACATAATGAACCTACTACACTTCAATGCTTCAAGTGCAAGGAAATGGGTCATTATGCTAATAAATGCCCTAATTCAAGGGTTAGTGATGATCAATATGAGCAACCACTTAAGGCAAAGGACAAAGGGAAGTCACATGCGATCACCATTGGCAATTTTGAATATGAAAACAATGTGGTGGAATGATTAAGTGTTTATGTAATGGGATTCCAAAATAATGTTGTATATAGTATCGTGGAATATTGGAATATTTATGTATTGGTCTATTGTGGTTTTCAATAATTTTATGGTACCAGTAACCATGGAAAGTGATTGAGATATTTTTGGAAAAAAGATGATATGCGCATAATGAAGGGATAAGGAAAAAATGAAATGTTTGATAGTATTCATGAGCTCATGATTGATATAAGGACTAAGTGATATCATGGTTTGAGTATATAGAATTTTGAGGATTTTGGTATGTGGAAAGTGTTAACTTTTAACTGCATTCATGTTTTCACTAAGGTTCAATGGGTATTCAAGAGAATACATGATTAAGGCCTTTGAATGTTTGGAATGTAACCAACAAGACATATCTTATGATATATGGGGATCAATAATGGTATTAAATCTCTGGTAATCGTTTTCACTATATTATGAGACTGGACTATAGTATTATGGATAAGCCTAAAGATTGGAATGGATTATGTTGGACATAAGTTAGTATTGTTTAAGGATAGAAGTTTTTTTGACATTATTGATGGGATGTTATAGTAATATAGTTTTAGAAAAAGGACAACCTGCAGGACCGGCGACAGCCCATCGCATTGGACAAGGCCATGGGAATCGAACCCACAACCGAAGTGCGACTGGACTTTATCGCCTACCACTGGCCTACAGGAATTCCCTGTTTAGTAAAAACTAGTTTTATTATATTAAGCAGTATGATATATGAAGTATAAGTCCATTTTAGGAACCATATATGATTAATCTCACTATAGATGGACTTATGTATTTTTTGATAACTTTTCTAACCTTTTGTTTGAGACAGATGGAATGACCCATCATTCTATCACATGATCTGCTAACACATCACGAATGACAAATTCAACTTCATTTCTTTAAGAGATGAAGTGGAAATTGTCCAAAGAACAACCAACGGTGAGACTATACCGAAATCACGAAAGTATTTCTTCTAATTCCAATTTCATCAACTTTAGGGAAACGATCTTGAAAACCAAAAATGTTGTCCTAGTGCTCTTATATTTGATGAATCAGATGGTACCTTAGATCGTCACAAATTTATGGCTTTGTGATTGATGGCTTTTCCATAGCCATGTTCTCGACCACTCTCCATTAGAACATGATGGTTAGATTTCTCTTCCATATCCATATTTTCACCTATGTGGAAACCCTGTGATTAGTTTATTTTGGTAACCGTTACGTTTCATACTTTTGTTTCTAAAGATTGGTTTTGGTATTCCTTTTTATGATGTGGGTTTCTATCAAAGAAACTTTCGAATAGTAAACCATTTATAACCCTGACGAATTTCGAGGGCGAAATTCATTTTAAGGGGGGTAGAATGTAACACCCCTAGATTTTATGAAAAATATTCTTTTTAATTTCATTAATGTCTTGTGTTGTACGCTACACCAAAAGGAGCTTGAACAACATGCATCCTTGACTTTCCTTGCATTACACGCAATCACGACCTTCCTCGATAGTGTGTGTAGTACGCAATACCGAGTTTCACTAAACAACGATATGCTATTAAAATATTATTAAAAATAGCCATTATGAATAGTAATAACCAATTTTTGAAATTTTGTAAATTTTTATTTTTCAAAATGGACTTCATTTTTGGATTCGGAATATCGAAATTAGCTTAGGGTGAAATTTTGGTACTTTTCGGATAACATTCATTTTCTGATAAATAGTGAAAATTACTAAATTTTAATTAAAAACAACCTTTTTAATCGAAATAATTAATAGTGATAAATTATTAATTTTAGTGGTTTTAAAGTATATTTATAATATATTTTTACAATTTAATACAATGTTGGTCATTGGATGTAATTTCACATTTAAACCAGACATAAACAAGTGTCAATCTTTTGATAGTTATTATCTCTTAAGAACACGCTATTTGTTTTGACGACAAGAATTATTTTTTTAAATTAATTAATGCAACTGATATGTTTTGAATTTTGAAAAATAGACATCATTTTTGAGTTCATAATATCAAATATATCTTAGGCCTAATTTTTGGTATTTTTTTGGAAACTTTCATTTTTTGATGAATAGTGAAACCACTAAGTGGTAGTTAAAAAATGAATTTTTCATAAAACTTAATTTTACCGCTTCTGTGAGTGGAATTTTAAAAATCTGAGAGACACAGTTGATGTCAGTAAGTAAAATGTGGTTCAATGAGATGAAAATAATTTTTGGTCAATAATAACTTTTTACTTTTTTTTACCACGGTTAAAAGTAAATAGGGTAATTAAGGGTAAAAATGATATTATTATTACCCTAACACATGTCCTAATTCTATTGGATAAGTTTAATTCGACCAAAAACAACCTTAGGAATAAAATATGACCATTTAGACCCACTTGATTAGATTAGGACATTTATTATTATTTAATTCAAAGAAGAGTTAAAAGAGTTAAAATCAAAGTTTATTTACTAAAACATTTTTAATATAGGGTTATACATAAGATAAATTCGATTGTAAATATTCATTATAAATATAATACTATTTCCTACATAATGATATTTTATTTATAATTTTTAGACATTAAATAAATTAATTTATGACACAATGATGATGCAGTAATTACCATAATAGTGAAAAATTAGAATAATTGATATTATAAATACCCAAATAAATATAATTTGAGACTTTTTATGAATTAAACTAATTTTCTAGGTTAATATGGCATGTTAGGATTGATTTAATTAACTTTTTTCGAAGTAATAATTCTGTTATGAGTTTCACAAAAATCAACTATTGAATAGTGTCAAAATTGACATAAAATAGTTTTTAAAACAAATATTATATTATTGATTGTTATTTTATTCCTAAAAATATAAGGTTCGGCCAAGATACTTATGTAATGATAGGTGTATCATTAATGGACCACTTGGGGGTCGCTTGGATGTATATGGTAAGTTTATTAACTATATAATATAAAAATACAAAGTGACATGGTAAATGTCAGTCTAATTAACTAAGAGTTAAAACTAAAAGAAAAGGTTAGTATAATGACCTAAACTTGTCTAAATTCTATTGTATGAGAGGATTTCGACCCATCCCCACCTTATCTTCGAAATAAATCAATTTGGAGCTATTTAAAACCGAATATGACTTTATAATAAAATGATATTTTTAGTTTTCCAATGGAGCCCCTCTCCTCCCTTATAAAGGGCACCTCCTCCCTCTCTTCCTCACACCACTTTGAGCCTTCAAGCTCGGCCAAACCCTGCCAATTTATTCTCTCCACTTCCCTAGAGACATCCTAGAGGTCCTGGTCTTCTTCAAAGACCAATTTTAGTGCCCTAAAAGGAGGTCTTAAAGAAGCGCTTCAAAGAAGAGGTAATGCCCGTTACCGATTCTTTCATCTTTATTTCTTCTTCCACTTCTTCTTATTTAGTTGTTTCATCATTAAGTAATAACATAAGTATCACTAATATACTGATATGTTATTATATGTATGAAACAACCCTATTTCACCATCTATCCATCCTACGGAAAATAAAATCACCGCGCGTGCGTACGTACAGAATACCGTCTCCACGCCGTGGTGTAATCTATTTTCCACCACCACCATACTTGGATGGGTATAATGGTGTAAATAATAACTATATATGATTATTTTAAAGTGATATTTATTCTGAAATAGTATAAATACACTCCAATACAGTCCCACGATCATGAGAACGATATCATCGCTCGTGCGTACATACGGACTACCGTCTCCACGACGCGATGAGATTCATTCTCCACGTTAACCATTCATGAATGATTATAAAGTATATATAATAAGTAATCATGAAATATATGACATAATAATGATACTGGATTTATGTGTATATATATGTATGTAATCTACTTTTCCATTCAACTCAATAAGGAAACGAAAACAGCATTCATGCGTACGTACGACCTACCGTCTCCATGAACGGTGTATTTATTTTCATTTACTGATTTATTATATATATGTATATTCTGAATATATATTATATATAAATCATGTTTTATATTCTGTAATTAAGTAATCATGATCTATGTAATCATATGAATAATTAAAAGTCAAAACACGGACGACAAATGAAACAATTTTACCCAAAACGCTCTTTAACATGGAATTTACAAAAGAACGGGTAATATAAAGTCATAAGTGAACCATATATGATATCATAACAATGAGTATGATTCTGGAATAATTCAATGACATTATTTAAATCATTATACAGGAGGTTCAGACACTTACGAAGAAAATCGGACCTAAGGTAAGGGAAATATCACAATCTCATTTTTATCCGAGATTGTTTATACTTTGGTATTTACTGGGGTGTATTTTATCATCCACATACATGTTTCCTCAATATTTAATATTATTTCCATCCACCTACAATTTTCTAAATCCAATTTTATCCTTCGGTGAGTTTTTAGTAAAAGATATGAAAGGAATCTTTTGTCGTTTTTCGTACGAGGTACTTTTTGACTTTTCCGACAAAAGTACGAGAAGAATGTTTTTTTAAATTATACGGCATGAATGGATTTTTAAAACAATATTTCCAAGAAGCTTACTTTACAAGTTTTCAATTTTATTTTTAATCAACTTCTTTTAGTTTAAAATTGTAAGACTTTTTAAGAAAGGAAAATGTTTTTGAAGTAGAAAGGATATTTTCCTCAAGAATGGAGTTCAAGTGTTTTATCAAAATTATTTTTCATCTAAGATAATATAGGGTTCTGTTTCTATCCCTATTATTACATTGATTTAATTATGTTGTGATGGAATTATTTTTATGAATTCCTTTATCTTATATGAATTGTTTTATGATGTCATGTTGTTTAAAATCCCATTTTTTTATTACATGGGTTATGAAATGATGTATGATTTATGATTTTGTGGCACACATAAGAATGGTATCATTATGATATGGGTGGGACCTATATCTCCCTCCAATGAATTGGGTAAAGATTTTATATCTCATGAGATAGACATGGCTTGAACGGCAGGTTAAACCAGTTCAGTGAAGCAGGACTGAAACGAGGAATGAACTCGGTTCAGAAATGGACTTTTTCCACTAAGATAGTCTTGGAAATGAGTCTTGACTAATAAGAAATTATTCTCTATGATTATGTGTGTACGCCACAAAGTTTCATGTTTTAAGTTATGATTATTGGGATTACATTTCACTACTATGATTTATCCCATGTTATGATATTACGATCTCTTTTGGAGGATTAATATTTCCAAAATTTTATGTTCTTATGAATATGATGAGATTGATCTTTCTTTTATTTACCCTTACTGAGCATTTGAGATCACCCTTTTATGTTTTCTTTTCCCCAGGATATAAAGAAAGGTTTTAGGTAAAAAAAAGGAAGATCTTTATGGGAGATGTTGAAGATCTTTCACCATGATTAGAAGATTATATTCCAAGTTTCCAAAGACGCTAAACTATTACGGTCCTTGTGTGTGTGTTTTTGTTATGTACTAATTATTCCGCAAAAGTAATTTAATGTCCATGTACGTTAAACTTTGGGTCTCTACACAAGGTGGTAAATATAATGACCTAAACTATTATAACTGAAATTTATCTTTTGATTTAATTAAATGTCTTATTTTGTAAAATGGATATAGAAATCACATGCACTCCATTTTTTTATTATATCCAATTGGATTTAAATGACTGTTAAGTATCATTACCATTAATAATATAGCTATCGAACAGTGATCACATGACTAGTATAAATACAGGGTTTTTAAAAAATAATTTATACATAGAAAAAGGAGGTGATAACCTCAACCAGTAGGGTCATTCCATATAAATACCATTTATTATATGTTTCTATAGAGATATCATTTCTGTTCTTTGCCATAGACCAATCCCAACCTGAGATCCAACAACTTAAGCATGAACGAAACTGTTTATGGGAGAAGTTCAAGCTCATCAAGATCACGATCCCATGAAATCCCCTCCATAGAAAACATTACTCTTAGGGAGTATACTGGTGTAATAAATGGATATGTATCAAGACCCTAACAATATGATTATGTAAATTATTTTTGTATAGAATAATGAACATAATTTAATTTTATTATTATTTTTAAAGCACAAATAATATTTTTTGTTAATATTCAAATTGAATTAAGAAATATATTTTGATGAATTAATAAATAATTTTTTAATAAAATATTATTAATAAATTACTTTTGTTAAATATAAATGATCATATAATTTTTATGAGGCTAAATGTAATTTTTATTAAGGTTTAAAAACTGTTTTTTTTCAAAAACCATCAATTTTTAATAACTATTGGTTTTCATTTTAAAAGTAAAAATTCACATATTTAGAAAATTATTTAGATAAAATTAATATTATTTCTATAATAAAGATGTTGAAATTATCCAATGGTGAATTTTTCATAATTTTCTAAGACAATCAAATTTTTGGGTAAAAATTAAATACCATATAAATATATAGTGTGTTTTATGACATCATTATGGCCAAATAGTGATGTAATAAACACTATAAAAGGTATCTTCAAACAAATATAATTTTTACCTTTAAAATAATGTGATTTTATATTTGTTTTACTTGTTTTAAAAATCCTTTCTGAATCCTTCAAAATGTATAATATATTTTATGATTTTAAGTTCATTTTTTTAATAATGTGACTCACCTACACATAAGAAAGGATAATATTTTAATATATTCGGACCATGTCCTTATAAAATAATGTTTTACACTCCTATTTTTCAAAAACCATGGGCAAAAACCATGGTAAGGTTTGTGGTTTTTAATATTTAATTATATAGATTCCAAAACCTATGTTTGTGAAATATTAAAGAATTTCCCTCTCATTTCCTATATAAACCCACCCAATATCCCACTTCTCTTCAATAAAAATATTTTTAGAACTTCCTTAATATGTCCTACCCTCTATATAATCCTCACAAGGCTCCCCAATCTCTCAAGAATCCCCTCTTCAAGCTTTTTAAGTCACACACTCAAGTAAGGGTTCCTTCTATTCTCATTTTTATACAAGTTTAGTTATATTGTTACACCCTTTTATTTTCATTTAAAAATGATGGGGTATGTTTTATAATCTTCCCCATACTTCCCTTATTATTTTTTAATGATTATATACCCATTTATATCTCATTAATCCCTTCCACACACACCCGTTACAATGCCAAAATTTTATAAGAGTTATTCCATTTCTCCTCTTTCTTCAAGTTTCTTTATTATGTTATGCCCTATATTTACAAATTCATTATGTTTGGACATGTATTTATATGACCCTATTACTGTAAATTTCATTTATATATGATTAGAGACCTCTTTCTATCTCATCAACCCTTTTTATGAATTATTATGTCACGCCGTTAGGCTGCTGAAATTGCACAGTGAATCTCCATTCCAAAACAATTATGCAAGTGAATACCGTACACATTCCCTATCAAGGGTGTTCAATTTTATACACACATACATTTTCATTGAGGAATTACATGTATTTATTCTACAAACCTTTATCATGTAATAAATTATGATGATGAATGAATCCATGCTTTATGATCTATGTGGCGCACTTAAGCATAAGAATGAAATGAAAGTGATGGGTGCGCTTGGTATTATATAGTAGTACAATGCATTGGGTAATGTTTTGTATCATGATAAATCATTTTGTGATAGGGTTTTACGTGATTCCTTTATGAGACTTTGTCCACTTAGATGTCTTGGTAGTTTAACCTTGACCTATGATGCTGTGTTTTAAGTTGTTGCCACATTTCCATATTATGAATATCATGTTATATCATGCTTTATGATTCATGTTCCTTTATTCCTCACTAATATGACTTGCCTAACATATATTATTATCTTCATTTTATTACATATTTACTCCCTTACCAGTCTTTATATCTCACCCCTTTTTTATGTACATCCTTAGGTTATCCCATGCAATGTTAAGTACAAAGGAATGTCGTGGTCATGTAAATTAAGTTTTTAATAAAGATGTTGAATTTCAAGTTCCAAGTTGATATGTAATGTACCTAATTCCCAAATAAACTATAATTATTGATATTTTAGGTTTTATTGAGTTTAATTTTATGTAATTAAATCATGTATAAATGTAATAAAAAGAATGGGGTTGTTATAGTTGGTATCAGAGGAAAGTTTAGATATTTTTGGGATCAGGATTAACAAACTCTAGTAAAAGCCTTAGGGATAAGACTGATTATAAGAAAAACATCCCTAAATCTTGGTGAGTATAGAGTAAGTGGTTTATCAAGAAAATATATCCCTCTATAGATGTGAACAAGTGGATGTGGCTCAAGCAAAGATGTATCTAGGGGTAAAACCCAAAAACACCATTTTGAGCTAGACTCAAACGAGAATTGGTGCACGACAACAGGCCTTAATACACTCTTGGTTTGACACTCTTGAGGGATATGATTTATAAATTCATAATCTTAGTACAAAAAATTATTAAGGGAACAAAAAAATCCCATAAGAATATACGTTAAGAAATAGATCATGGATAACATAGATTCAAGACTAGAAATTCATAAGTTAATGAAATAAATGTAATTTATAATTTATCTATTTAATATCATTGGATTACCATTTATGTGTTTAATAGTTTAAAATAATTACCCCTAATTTTCCTTTTATTCTAGCCAATGGCTGGTAATAGGAGGAATTGGGCTAACAACTGATGTGAAGATCAATGTAATGAATTTCCTAATGAGATGCCCAATTTGATGGGAGTGGAAATTGTAAAATTTGTCACGATAATCTCTTAGTTAACTCAAGTTTTGAATAGAAACCTAGATCAAGAGGAAAGTCCACCCCCCTAAGAAATAAAAAGTCACAATCGAGAAATTCATAAGACAAAGGCCTCCTACTTTCAATGGATCATTCGATCCCTCAATTGGAAAACAATGGGTCAAGTCCATTAAGAAGATCTTATCTATCCTTCAATTCTGTAAACAAGAGAAGTTTATTCTGGTTTCTTATCATATAGAGGGTGAAGCTAATTGATGGTGGACATTGATCAAAAATATGAAGCCATAGGAAGAGATTGAGGCGATGGGATGAGACTTCCTTTCCCTTAAGAAAAAAGATGAAGAATCTATTGGAGTGTACGAGGAAAGATTTACAAGGATTGTATGATACACCTCCAAATTTTTCATTACCCCCAAATGAAAGGTTTACCACTTCTTTGGTGGTATAAAATCTATCCTACATAAAGCATTGGTAACTGTGACTTTGGTTTCTATGAGGAAATTATTTTATGTGCCCTCAAAATTGAAATGGAGATCAAAAAATATTAAGGGTATCACGGGGATACGAAGTGGAAGGTGGAGTCAAATTATGGCGGCCTGATAGAGAGATATAACTATGACAAGAAATTTCAACATCCCACTTTCCAAAGGTATGGAAAGAAGAACCCTGGAAACTGCATAAAGGGGATGGGGAAATTATTTAGGTGTGGGAAGGAAGGGCACCTAGCCAGTGATTTCCGGCAAGAAAAACCTACTACTATGACAGAGGAAAGGAATGTTACAGTAAACCCTCAATGCATTGTTCATTACTAAAACTACAAGGAACCATGGAATTTCTCAAACCAATTCACTAATAAAAGGGTTTTTGGAGGCAACCAATACCTCCAAGGAAGAAAGGGAGAGCTTTTTTATATCACTACCATAAAAGTGAATCCCAAAAATTAAGTGGTGATAGATACACTAGTTATTCATTCAATAATAGTGAATGTAATTTTTTATTTTGGTTCTACACATTATTTTATATTCCAAAATTTTAATATAACAATCCAAACACCACAAAAAAGCATGAAAGTAGATATGTTGGTGAAAATGGAAAATGGGTCAATTAGAGAATCCCATGTATATAACTCCTCCCTTATCACAATTTGTGGATTGAACTTCCCAGTGAACCTTATCATACTTCCCTCAAAGAAATTTGATGCAATTATTGGAAAGGATTGGATTTTAATATATATATCCTACATAAATTTTAATGAGAGGGAAATCACTCTCCATATGGAAAACCAACCCCAAATTCTATACAAGTTCAATGTAACGACCCGAGTCCGGAGCCCCTCCACTGGTGCCCCGTACCCGGTTCGCCACATGAACTCAAGCGCGTTTCCCCGAATGGCAGAGGCTGCCGACTAGCAGCGAGGGCCTTGGTGAGTCAGTGGAGAAACTATGCCCTCATTCGGTAAGGTATACAAGGTAAGAAAACAACAATAAACAGCGGAAGCAGTAAACAACATGCATAACAACAGAAACCAAATAGTGGAAGCAATGTAGATATATAACTATAATGAAAATGATGCACCAGGTACAAGTATCTAAGGAAAACAGCAAACACAACAACGTGCTGAAATACAACTGAAACCAAGTGAAAAAAATAAAGTAAGCTCCTCAGCATCGCAAGCCACGGCTTGGTCCCATGCTCCCCAGATCTTGGTGCAATCAAGATCCTGAAGTAGAAGGGTGCTTGCCCTTGTCTATACCTGCAGCAACATAGTCTGCTTGGTCCCAAAAGCATGGCCCAAACAGGGTGTGAGATAAAATCCTAGTAGGCAATCACCAAAAGATTTGTGCCTAACAGTCAATGAATACATGGCAGTAATAAAACAAGAAGCAGTAAATAGAAAAGCACAAGCAGCTACAATCCACAGTTCTAACAAGTAAAGTACACAAGTAAGAAGCCAACAACAAGAAGAAAATAGGTAACCCTCTAGGTAACTCTCACAACCTAACCCCTGTGGTTCAACCTCTGGTACTAGCAACTCTTTGGGAGGCACACACAGTCTCACCCCTCTGGTTCAACTATGTAATTAAGCAGACTCTCTGGGGAAGCACTCACCGTCAATTCCCCCTATAGTCTCGTATCGTGCTAAAGGCTCTCTGGGGAATCACTCAACGTCAATTCCCCCTATGGCCCGCATCGTTGATCTATAGACTCTCTGAGGAAGCACTCAACTTCAATTCCACCTATAGTCTCGCATCGCAATAAAAAAGACACTCTGGAGAAGCCCTTCCATCAATTCTTCCTTTGTTCTACTACTCTAGGTTCTCATAGTCCTGAGTATAACTAAACATGCTCAGCGCGCGTGCATCGTCCAAGTAAACCTCAAGAACTACTCGGCTAACAACTAAGGCTCAACAACAATAATAAAACAACAATTCCACTATCCTACAACTAGGCATGACAACTGGAAAAACGCCAAACAGGAAGAACAAGCCTGGAAAAGCAATATGAGCACAAACAAATTACTCTAATCACAAGCAATAACCTCTACTAAAGCAAAAAAGCAAAGCAGGAAAACAACAGGGAAAAAACAGGAAACACGTAATACCCCATTCACGGGTATTGGTGGAATTTGCACATAATATTCATAAACTTTCTACAAGAAGGCACAAACCACCTACCTCGATCCTAGGAGATCGATATACGTGAACCACGACGACAGATTCCCCTTGGAACGATGTAGATCTGAGAAAATGCACAAAATGTTCATCCCACGATAACTTGGAAACGAGGAGGAATCAAGAAACAAGGATAAGGCAGAAGGAAGAACTCACCGCTGCAATTCCAACGCAATCGACCGTGCTCGAATCGGAGAATGGACGGTGAGTCGGGAGCCCGTCGAAGATCCGGCCGTATGGTCGCTCTCGAATGGATGAAAACTGAAGAATAAGATGTTCTCGGGGGTTAGGTGCGACCCCGGTCTGTTTAATGAAAAAAAAGAAAGTACACGACATGTACTTATTGAGTACACGACGTGTACTTTAATTTTCCGTACTCTGAATTAACCGGCCTCCACCTCAGCCTTACACACCGTGTGTGTGGCCCGGACACGTCCATCACACGGCTTCGAGCCGGGGAAGAGTACATGGCGTGTACTCAGAAAGTACACGGTGTGTACTTCTGAAATTTCCAAAAAATTCATTTTTCTCAAAAACTCTAGAAAAAGGAAAAACGTACCTGAAAAGAAGATCCGGGTTCTTACAAACTTCCCCCCTTAAAGAAATTTGTCCCTGAATTTCCCTAACGAGTCGGAGAAGAAGAAACCCCAAACAGCTCTAGCCACTGCGATCGTACGTCAGCATCCCTCTACCAGGTCTCGTCATGTACTCGCCCATGCTTCCATAACACTCGTACCAGAGGAACATACCGTCTGCAGAGAACCTTCGTACTGCGATCGACAATCCGGATAGGATGCTCCTCGAACGATGCATCCGCTTCAAGCTCGACTTCCTTGGGCTGAAAGACATGAGATGAGTCTGAAAAGTAACGTCGGAGCTGAGAGACGTGGAAGACGTCGTGCATGGACCGATACCTATGAGGTAGCTGCAACCGATAGGTGACCGTCCCCACTCTCTCCAAGACCTCAAACGGACTGACTTACCGCGGTGAAAGCTTACCCTGTCTCCGAATCCTCTTGTGTCCCAACCTCGGTGCGACATGCAGGAAAAACTGATCACTGACCTCAAACTCCAGAGGTCGTCTCTGCTGATCAGCATAAGGCTTCTGTCGAGACTATGTTGTATCCATCCTCTTCTGAATTAGCTCTATCTGCTCTGAAGTCTCCTAAACAAGACGAGGTCCCAGCAAAACTGCCTCTCCTGCCTCCAGCCAACATATGGGCGATCGGCATGGAATACAGTACAAAGCCTCGTATGGTGCCATCTGAATGGTCTCCTGGAAACTGTTGTTGTAGGCGAACTCCACTAGAGGAATATTCTTCTCCCAAGAACCGCCAAAGTCAAGGATGCAAGCCCGGAGCATATCCTCAAGCACCTGTATCATGCGCTCGAACTGGCCATCAGTCTGGGTATGGTAAGCTGTACTCAAAAGTACCTATGTACCCAAGGCCTTCTGAAGTCCCTGCCAGAACCGAGAGGTAAAGTTCATATCTCTGTCTGAAACAATAGAGCGCAGAACTCCATGCAGACGAACGATCTCTCTGATGTAAAGTCGTCCCAGATCATCGACACTGAAGGTCTCCTTGATCGGTAAGAAGTGATCAACCTTCGTAAGTATGTCGATGAAAACCCAAACATCATCGTTCCCTCGAGGTGATCTGGTTGCGTCCAAATTTACCCTAATAGTAAAAGCGGTCGATGTAGTACATGTAGGGGTCGAATCCACAGGGACCGAAGAAGTAACCTTGAGACGCTATGATTTGGTGAAGGATGGGCTATGAAGTATCCAACTTTGGGTTTGATTTTGGATGGTTTAAATAACACTAATAAACCTAAGTGAATTCAATTCAAATAAAATGGTTTGATCTTAGGATTATGCTCAGGGTGGATTGAATGAATTTTACTTCTTTAGACAATTTTGGTTTTATTAATTCTTGATGAATCCATTCTTCAAAAATAACACTACCTTCATCATTTTCTGGTTTGGTGCTTACTAAACACAATTACTAATCCCCTGTAAACTTAGAGAACCAAATTCATGATCGCTCCGAGGTATATGGTCATTTAGTAATTGAATTTAGTTTTCTCAAACATAGTAAAGATGAAGAGTAGAAATTACTGAAGAATGGATGTCTTAAATTAATTATTCAATTAACAACAATTCATTCATAAAATAACATTCAATCCAGCCTTTGCATCCTCCTAATATCAACCCATTAAAGGGTTATCCCTCCATTGATGGTATACTCTCAATGGTGGGCAGAAGATGACTAACAAGAATTGGATTGAAGAAATTAAAACCGCGGAAATAACAAGCACTCCTCCGTGTGTGTGAATGAAATTCACACCTATGTGTGAACTAAATCACAACAACATAGAGATATCACTGTGCTTTGTGATAATAAAGTTTTAATAAATGAAATGGAAAATATATAAGATAAATAAGTTGATTAAGAACTTAAAGATACAAAAAAGAAACTTACATGGAAATGGAAAACATTACAAAGGAAATTTGGAAGCATAACCTTACAATGAAACAAGCAACAAAAGATGATAATAAAAATATCCACCCTATTCCATTCACCACTAGCTCCTTATATAGGCATATTAGGAGCCTTAGATCCACCCCCACAATCAATTCACCCAACAACAATTGATATAGTCAAAAGGAGGGTGAATGATCAAAAGGAAATTGATGTTTCAAAGTTGACCCGGAAAACTATCCAGATTCATCCACCATATTGACGTGTAAATTTGTAATTTAAGAAGGCCGAATATGGAGGGGTTGTAGAAGAACAATATCTTCTTCCATATTTCCTATATGATCTGTAAAAATTTCAGGAAATTTCTCTCATCTGTTTGGATGTTATGGTCGAAAATGTAGGATGGATTTCTGTGCAGTAATGTTGGGTCCACCATTTAAATATCAACTTCAAATCCCTTTATCATCATGAAAACATTAGAATTAGCTCCGGAAAAAGTTGAATAAAATTATCCTCATATTTTTATCTTTCTACTGTATATATTTGAGATTCATTGGGCTTGGTTTGTGGTCCCCACATTTGTTTGATTGGCCTTAGGCCAATTATGCTTTTTCCAGCAAGTTTCTGCCTTCAGGTGAAAGAATCTCCATCTTCACTTGTGATTAATCCATAAGAACTAAAAGAAAAAATGTTCTAAATAAATTCATGAATCATATAACAAAATATAAAATTAAAATGATGAATATTGTAATTTCCACAAGCAAATTATTGAGTGGGCCCAAATTGACACTTTAAGCATGAATTGCACAATGATGGGAAATGAAGTTCAATTTCTGAATTGGACTAAAATTGATGTTTATGAACTTTTAAACACATTAATATTAAGATCTTAACAATTAATATTAGCCACTTTTAGTGACTAATCACACCCCCCAACTTGAGTTTTTCTAGTCCTGAGCAAAATATATTACAAATATGAAATTCAAATCCCCTTTTCCAAAAACATTTAAATACACATTTATCACCCAAATACCTCATACTAAAAAAATTATAGAACCCATCAAAATCATTTAAAACAAGCTATGCCTATAAGCATATCCCAAGCCCAAGCCCATTCCTTTGTTCAAATTCATTGCCACATTTCATCCAATTTCAATTAAGCATGACAAAGTGTTGTGCATCACAAAAGATATGGGGCCCATTTTATTGTTCAAGGGGAAAAAATGGAAGCACTATGTGGGAATCACATTAAACCTTAATATGAGTATCCATTTTTTTCATTTTTTTGATGATTTTTTTATCCACAATAGATATGAAATGACTAACTCTAGGAAAGACAACTATGGAGTCACGATCCCCAAGTGTCGGACGCCACACATATTGTCAATTTCATGCTCTACAATATAGATATAAAGCCTAACTCTGGGCAAGACAACTATGGAGTCACGATCCCCAAGTGTCGGACACCACACATTTGGACAAAACATTGCTCTATGTGGTCAATTTTTTTTTGTTTTTTTTTTGGATTCTCAAATTAAACTAAAAGTGACCCCAGAACCCTATGCTATAATGAAAGGGACCTAAGAACTCAAATTTACAACCACGATCCAGTAGATGTGCATTGTGGAATTTTTATTAAGAGGATGAAAATGTAAACATTGAAAAATCACATCGGACAACCACACTTTCCAAAAACAATGCTCATGAACTTAAACTTGCATTAAAATCAGAATCAAGGCATGCAAAATTTATTTGATATCCAATTTTAGAGTTTTCAATGTGTGTTATCATATTTATGGTTAATGGAATTTTTCTTTTCATGCATGTTTTTATTCACAAATAAATCATTTTTTATCTCCCCCCAACTTAGAATAACACTGTCCCCAGTATTTAAAGAAAATAAAAGTTAGAAGGGGGTAGGATAGGAGTTAAAAGATGAAATTGAGAATGATAAACATGGAACAAATTCACTTGGTTTTTGAAGTTGAAGTTCATGATGCTCCAGATTACTCCTTTGATCTCTTGGGGGATGTAGGCACCTCTTTGATTGAACATGTATCACCCAAAATAGTTCCTGAACCATAAAAATAAGGACAAAGCGGACAAAACAGACAACACAATGATTTATTTAATTCCAAGTACCATCATTTTTATGGGTTTCCATGTTTTTTTTAAATCAAACTAATGATACATTGTCTTCTTTATATTTTCTGGGTAAGGTATTACTCAGGGATCACACCGCGTGACACAGATGAATACGGTGCTCCCCTTTCATACCAATCCATACTCATAAAAGAAGAACAGGCCAAGAGTCTAATTTTTTTAACCAACAAAACATAAATAAAATAAAATAAACTAATGATACATTGTCTTCTATATATTTTAAGGGTAAGGTATTACTCAGGGATCACACTGCGTGACACAGATGAATACGGTGCTCCCCTTTAATAGCCATCCATACTCATAAAAGAAGAAAAGGTCAACAGTCTATATAATAAAAATGACAAAATGAAGCAAAAAGAAACAAAAGATGATTCACAGTGATTGGAAACATGAAAACCACGGGTTGCCTCCCATGCAACACTTTTGTTTAACGTCGTTAGCCCGACTTGTACCCTAAATCTATCCATTTTTCTCTGGTTCATATGTTGGATTAGTTAACTCCTCTTTGGTTTCTTGTTTATTGAATGATTCAAAGAATGGTTTTAACCTATGACCATTGACTTTGAAGACATGACCACTTGTGGGATCCTGAATCTCTATTGCCCCATGAGGGTACACATGATGGACTAGTTATGGACCAGACCATCTGGACCTTATCTTTCCTGGGTGTAGATGAAGTTTTGAACTATACAAGAGCACAAATTTTCCTAGTTCAAAGTGTTTTACTTTGAGATTCATAGATTGGTAGGCTTGAACTTTAGATTTATTGATCCTTGAATTTTCATAAGCCTCCAACCTAAGTTCCTCGAGTTCATTAAGATCTAATTTCCTTTTTGTTTCATCTAAAGAAATGTCAAAGTTCATTTTTTTATTTCCCAAAAGGCCTTATGCTCAATTTCAACAGGTAAATGACATGCTTTTCCATAAACCAATCTTTATGGTGACATGCCTAGGATAGTTTTGAAATCAGTTCGATATGCCCAAAGGGAATATAAGAGTTTCTCGGACCAATCTTTCCTAGAGGGGTTGACAGTTTATTCAAGAATTTGCTTAATTTCTCTATTTTCCAACTCAGCTTGACCGTTGGTTTGAGGATGGTATGCAGTGGAAACTTTATGAGTAATACCATACTTAGACATGAGTGAAGAGAATGGTCTTTTGCAAAAATGGGTTCCACAATCACTGATTATAGCCCTAGGAATTACAAATCGAGAAAATATATGCTCTTTCAGAAATCAGATCACAACATGGTGATCATTGGACTTGGTGGGAATGGATTCAACCCATTTTGAGACATAATCAATAGCTAAGAGGATGTAGAGGTATCCCTTAGAGTTTGGAAAGGGTCCCATGAAATCAATTCCCCAACAATCAAAGATTTCAACGACCAGAATGGGAGTGAGGGGAATTTGATTTCTTTTGGTAATGGATCCTAATTGCTGACACTGAGGACAACTTTTGTAGAATTGTAAGGAATCCTTAGTGAGTTTCAGCTAGTATAAACTACTTTAGAGGACCTTTGCAGTGGTTTTCTTTGTAGAAAAGTGGCCTCCATATGCCTCTCCATGAAAAAATTTTAGAATGGACTCTTGCTCAGACTTGGGAATACATCTCCTGATGATTTGATCAGGACAAAACTTGAAGAGGTAAGGATCATCAAACACATAGTGTGAGTTGTCTTTGAATTCCATCCTAGAGAGGTGATCAGCTACAATATTTTCAACACCCTTTTTCCCTTAATGGTTAAATCGAACTCTTGAATAAGAAGGACCCACCTAATCATTCTAGCCTTGGCATCTTGTTTTTGGAAAAGGTATTTTAGGGATGAATGGTCAGTGAAGACAATGATGGGTGATCCTAAGAGATAAGACCTGAATTTCTCTATGGAAAAGACAATATCAAGCAACTCTTTCTCAGTTGTGGTGTAGTTTAATTGTGCATCATTTAAATATTTTCTTGCATAAGCAATGACACATGGAGTTTTCTCACACCGTTGTCCTAAGACTGCTCCTACAGCGAAGTCACTTGCATCACACATGAGCTCGAAAGGAAGTTTCCAATTTGGAGATTTCATGATAGGTGGAGATATAAGAGTTGACTTGAGTGTATAGAATGATTCCTCACAGCTTTATGTCCATAAAAAATGGAGAATCTTTTACCAATAGAGCACAAAGTGGTCGAGAAATAGAGCTGAAATTCCTAATGAACCTTCTATAAAAACCAGAATGTCCTAATAAGGACCTCACTTCCTTAATAGTTTTATGAGAGGGAAGGTGACGAATGATTTCAACCTTAGATTTATCAACTTCAATCCCTATACCAGATACCAGATGTCCTAGAACAAGTCCTTCCATTACCATGAAATGGAATTTTTCCCAATTCAGTATGATATTCTTATCCTCGCACCTTGACAAAACCTTTTCAACATTTATAATGAATCCCTCAAAAGTATCCCCAAATATGGAGAAGTCATCCATGAAGACCTCTAAAAAATCACCCACCATATCCGAGAATATTCCCATCATGCACCGCTGTAAGGTACCGGGGGCATTACATAACCCAAAGGGCATGCACTTGAAGGCAAAAGTGCCAAATGGACAAGTGAAGGTTGTTTTTCCTTGGTCCTATAAGGAGACTTTGATTTGATTATACCTTGATAATCCATCTAGGAATCAATAGAATTGATGACCCGCCACTCGCTCGAGGACTTGATCAATAAAGGTTAAGGGGAGATGGTCTTTCTTGGTACAAGAGTTGAGCTTCCTATAGTCAATACAAACTCTCCATCCACTACTGACCCTTGTTGGAAGCATCTCTCCATCCTTGTTGGTTATTACTGTGATTCCATCCTTCTTTGGAACCACATGGATTGGGCTAACCCACTCACTCTCAGCTATAGGATAGATGATACCCGCTTTTAACAATTTCAAAAGTTCTTTTCTCACTACTTCCATGAGATTAGGATTGAGTCACCTATGAGGTTGACGACATGGCTTTGACTCAGATTCAAGAATAATTCTATGAGTCCCGATAAGTGGGCTAATCCCATGAATATCAGATAGGGTCCATCCAATGGCTTTCTTGTGTCTCATAAGGACATCTAGAAGCATCCTCTCATGATCGGCTTCAAGAGAGGAAGAAATGACAACAGGAAAGGATTGCTTGTCCCCTAAGAATTCATACTTTAGTGATGAAGGTAAGTCTTTAAATTCAAGATCAGATTGGTCATGACTTTTCAAGAAAGGATGAGACTTTATATTGAACTTAGTTTCTTTGTTCAGATTTCTTGAAAAAATTGGTTCCTTGTGAACAGAATTTTCATCCACTAAATTTTCCAGAGTAGTGTCATGAATGGCTATAGACTCAATGTTATTAATTTCAACCATGGTATCATTGATCGGTGATTCTAGAAATTCATCAATAGAGCTATCTGAAAGAGATTTAATCCAAGGAGACAAATTTACCTCATGTGAATAAAGAAAATCAATCTCTTCTTGACTTAACCATCCTTCGGTAATTCCTTGATGTTCATTGAGTTCATTATCAACACTACCAATCCAATTAACCTCATGGATCTCTTCATCATCCCCAATTTGAGAGTTTTCATTGTAGATGTTCAAGTCTAGACTCATGTTTCCAAAGGTGATGGTCATGTTCCCATTTCGGACTCGGATAACAGAGTTGATTGTTGCAAGGAAGGGACGACCAAGGATGATTGGGGTTTACTCCCTAGGACCTAAGCTTGGGTGATTGTCCATAACAATGAAGTCAGCTGGGTAAATGAAATTTTCAACTTTCACCAAAACATCTTTTAATATCCCTTTTGGAACTCGAACACTACGATCATCTAGTTGAAGAGTGACAGATGTGGGTTAGAGTTCTTCAAGCCCTAACTGACAATACATGGCATTGGGAATGAGGTTCACGCTGGCACCTAGATCACACAAGGCTTTGACAACTTTGTTCTCTCCTAGTTCAACATTTATGTAAGGGCATCCTGGGTCTTTCAACTTAGGAGGAATGGTCCCTTGAATGGTGGTACTCACATTAGTATCCAAAAGGACTTGGTTTTTATGTGAAAATTTTCTTTTAAAAGTTCACAAGTCCTTAAGTTACTTTGAGTAGGAAGGTATGGTTTGTATGGAATCAAGAAGGGGAATGTTCAACTTGACTTGTGAGAATATTTCCCTCAATGTGTCACTCAATTCAGGCTTGGTTTTCCCCATCATGTGTTGAGGAAATGGTGCAGGTTGTTGAGTTTTTTGTTGAAGTGTTGTTTCTTTCACATTGTTATCAGTTTCTTCAGTTTGAGCTTGTGGTTCATTTGAATTTTCATTAGAGTTTGAAGCTTCACATGGTTTCTGACTTATTTGTTCAGGTTTTTCAATTGATTTCTCACTTCTTAAAACTGTCACAGCCTTTAGTTGTTCGTGAGTTGTTTGAGTGAAACTTGTCTCTCCCCTTGATGTTTGTTGTGGAATGGCCTGTGTGGGCATGGGTGCCTTTCCAGTTTTGATGGTTTGAATTTCTTGTTTAATGGATGAGAATTCTGAGTTCATTTTGTCCATTTGTTTGGACAGTTTTTCTTATAGGCTTTGTGGAACATTTTGGGTTGGTGCTTGAGCTTGTGGGTTTATCCCAGGAGGATACTTTGGTTGTTGGATAGGTTGTTGAATGGGTTGTTGGATAGGTTGTTGATATTGGACATGAGGATGTTGTAATTGGACCAGTTGTGGTTGGAACTGATTATGAGGTTGAAATTTTTGTTGAGGGTATGGGTTGATACATTGTTGTTGTGTTGGTTGTTGATTGTCCTTCCAACGAAAGCCTGGATGGTCATTATACCTTGGATTGAAGGTGTTCGTGAATTGTGGATTTTGAAAGTTCATTGCATTAACTTCTTCTGGTGGTGCTCCTAAAAGAACATCCTTGATGGAAGGAATGGTTGGGAAATTATCATTATTGTGGTCATTCTTGTCACAAATTGTAAAAACAAGCTCAACAGTTTGGGTTTTGTGGACCTTCCTAAGATCAATCTCCTAAACTTTCCTCGTGAGTGCAGCAAGTTTTGCTCTAAGGTTTTCTTCTTCTCCAAGATTGTACATTCCACCAGATTTGGGTGGCTTCTCATAGTATGGTGATGTTCCCCATGTTTGGTTTTGTTCATCAAGATTTTCTAGATACTCGTAAGCATCATTTGGGGCTTTGTTTTTGAATGTTCCATTACACATCATATCAATGAATTGTTTTTTTTCAGGACCCAACCCTTCATAGAAAATTCTCACTTGTTCTGGGATTAAGAAACCATGGTGCGGTACCATGTTTAATGTGTCCTTAAACCTTTCCCATGTTTCATAGAATATTTCTCCCTCTCTTTCAAAAAAGTTTTGTATGATATTTTTAAGTGCAATTGTTTTGTGATGGGGGAAGTATTTTTTATAAAATTCTCATTGAAGTTGGTCCCAAGAGTGAATGGATGATGGTCTCAAATTGTTTAACTAATTATTTGCTCGGTCCTTAAGAGAAGAAGGAAAAAGTATCATTTTAGCAGATTCAATTTGATTTGGTGGGAACATGGTTTTGATAATGTTATTAAATTATTTAACATGAAGGTAAGGCATCTCAGACTCCATCCCATGAAAGGTTGGAAGGTGGTTTAGGACATGGGGTTTGAAAACATATCGGGAATATCCTATGTTATCATGCCTAATGCATGAGGGTGCATTGGTCCAGGTTGGTGTGAGGTAGTCATTCATGGTCAGGTCTGCAACAATTCCCAAGTTAGGGTCTTGCCCGTTATTTTGGTTCCCTCCCCGATTTATGATTTGGTTTTGTGGGAGATTTTCCATTATATCGAACTCAACATCTGAATTTGGAGTATTAGGAAGATTTGTATCTAAAAGAAATAGACCTATTTTAGTGCTTGACTCCCCAGCCCTAGGAGTATCCACCCTAACTAATCTGTTTGAGTTATCGCGGGTGTAGGCGGACATGCACCAAAAGAAAAAAAAAAGCGAGAAAGGGAAAAGATAAAAGAATTGGGATGAGAATAGAAGAATGGGGGTAAGAAAAGAAGGTTTTTGGTCTAAGGAACTTACTTGGTCCCCGAATACGGCGCCAAAATTTGGTTGCGCCCAAATTTACCCTACTGGTAAAAGTGGTCGATGTAGTACATGTAGGGGTCGAATCCACAGGGACCGAAGAAGTAACCTTGAGACGCTATGATTTGGTGAAGGATGGGATATGAAGTAGCCAACTTTGGGTTTGATTTTGGATGGTTTAAATAACACTAAGAAACCTAAGTGAATTCAATTCAAAGAAAATGGGTTGATCTTAGGATTATGCTCAGGGTGAATTGAATGAATTTTACTTCTTTACACAATTTTGGTTTTATTAATTCTTGATGAATCCGTTGTTCAAAAATAACACTACCTTCATCATTTTCTGGTTTGGTGCTTACTAAACACAATTACTAATCCCCTATACACTTAGAGAACCAAATTCATGATCGCTCTGAGGTATATGGTCATTTAGTAATTGAATTTAGTTTTCTCAAACACAGTAAATATTCAGAGTAGAAATTACTGAAGAATGGATGTCTTAAATTAATTATCCAATTAACAACAATTCATTCATAAAATAACATTCAATCCAGCCTTTGCATCCTCCAAAGATCAAACCATTAAAGGGTTAGCCCTCCATTGATGGTATACTCTCAATGGTGGGTGGAATATGACTAACAATAATTGGATTGAAGAAATTAAAACCGCAGAAATAATGAGCACTCCTCCGTGTGTGTGAATGAAATTCACACCTATGTGTGAACTAATTCACAAAAACACAGAGATATAACTGTGATTTGTGATAATAAAGTTTTAATAAATGAAATGGAAAATATATAAGAGAAAGAAGTTGATTAAGAACTTAAAGATACAAAAAATAAACTTACATGGAAATGGAAAACATTACAAATGAAATTTGGAAGCATAACCTTACAATGAAACAAGCAACAAAAGATGATAATAAAAATATCCACCCTATTACCTTCACCACTAGCTCCTTATATAGGCATATTAGGAGCCTTAGATCCACCCCCACAATCAGTTCACCCCCCAACAATTAATAGAGTCAAAAGGAGGGTGAATAATCAAAAGGAAATTGATGTTTTGAAGTTGACCCGGAAAACTGTCCAGATTCGTCTACCATATTGACATGTAAATTTGTAATTGAAGAAGGCCAAATACGGAGGGGTTGTAGAAGAAAAATATATTCGTCCATATTTCCTCTATGAGCTTTAAAATTGCAGGAAATTTGGATCATCCGTTTGGATGTTATGGTCGAAATGGTGGGACGGATTTCTGTGCATTAATGTCGGGTCCACCATTTAAATTTCAACTTCAGATCCCTTTATCATCATGAAAACATTAGAATTAGCTCTGGCCACAGTTGAATAAAATGATCCTAATATTTTTATCTTTCTACTGTATAAATTTGAGCTTCATTGGGATTGATTTTTATGCCCCACATTTGTTTGATGTGCCTTAGGCCCATTATGCTTTTTCCAGCAAGTTTCTACCTTCAGGTGCAAAAATCTCCATCTTCACTTGTGATTCATCCATAATACCTAAAATAAAAAATCTTCCAAATAAAGTGATGAATCATATACAAAAATATCAAATTAAAATAATGAATATTGTAATTTCCACAAGAAAATTATTGAGTTGGCCCAAATTGACACTTTAAGCATGAATTGCACAATGATGGGAAATGAAGTTCAATTTCTGAATTAGACTAAAATTTATGTTTATGAAATTTTAAACGCATTAATATTAAGATCTTAAAAATGAATATTATCCACTTTCAATGACTAATCACACCCCCCAACTTGAGTTTTTCTAGTCCCGAGCAAAATATATTACAAATATGAAATTCAAATCCCCTTTTCCAAAAACATTTAAATACACATTGCTCACCCAAAGACCTCATACCAAAAAAATTATGGAACCCATAAAAATCATTTAAAACAAGCTAGGTCCATAAGCATATCTCAAGACCAAGCCCATTACTTTGTTCAAATTCATCACCACATTTCATCTAATTTCAATTAATCATGATAAAGTGTTGTGCATCACAAAAGATATGGGGCCCATTTTATTGTTCAAGGGGAAAAAATGGAAGCGCTAGGTGGGAATCACATTAAACCTTAATATGAGTATCCATTTTTTTTTGATTTTTTTGATGATTTTTTTATCCACAATAGATATGAAAAGACTAACTCTGGGCAAGACAACTTTGGAGTCACGATCCCCAAGTGCCAGACGCCACACATATTGTCAATTTCATGCTCTACAATAGAGATATAAAGCCTAACTCTGGGAAAGACAACTATGGAGTCACGATCCCCAAGTGCTGGATGCCACACATTTGGACAAAACATTGCTCTATGTGGTCAATTTTTGTTTTGTTTTTTTTATACTCAAATTAAACGAAAAGTGACCCCAGAACCCTATGATATAATGAAAGGGACCCAAGAACTCAAATTTACACCCACGATCCAGTAGATGTGCATTGTGGCATTTTTATTAATAGGATGAAAATGTAAACATTGAAAAATCACATCGGACAACCGCACTTTCCAAAAACTATGGTCATGAACTTAAACTTGCATTAAAATCAGAATCAAGGCATGCAAAATTTATTTGATATCAAATTTTAGAGTTTTAAATGTGTGTTATCATGTTTATGGTTAATGGAATTTTTCTTTTCATGCATGTTTTTATTCACAAAAAAAATCATTTTTTATCTCCCCCCAACTTAGAATAACACTGTCCCTAGTATTTAAAGAAAAGAAAAGTTATAAGGGGGTAGGATAGGAGTTAAAAGATGAAATTGAGAATGATAAACATGGAACAAATTCACCTGGTTTTTGAAGTTGAAGTTCATGATGCTCCAGATTACTCCTTTGATCTCTTGGGGGATGTAGGCACCTCCTTGATTGAACATGTATCACCCAAAATAGTTCCTGAACCATAAAAACAAGGACAAAGCAGACAAAACAGACAACACGATGATTTATTTAATTCCAAGTACCGTCATTTTTATGGTTTTCCATGTTTTTTTTAAATCAAACTAATGATACATTGTATTCTTTATATTTTCTGGGTAAGTTATTACTCAGCTATCACACTGCGTGACACAGATGAATATGGTGCTCCCCTTTCATACCCATCCATACTCATAAAAGAAGAACATGTCAAGAGTCTAATTTTTTTTAACCTACAAAAACATAAATAAAATAAAATAAACTGATGATACATTGTATTCTATATATTTTCTGGGTAAGGTATTACTCAGGGATCACACCGCATGACACGGATGAATACGGTGATCCCCTTTAATACCCATCCATACTCATAAGAGAAGAACATGTCAACAGTCTATATAATAAAAATGACAAAATGAATCAGAATGAAATAAAAGATGATTCATAGTGATTGGAAACATGAAAACCACGGGTTGCCTCCCATGTGGCGCTTTTGTTTAACGTCGTTAGCCCGACTTGTACCCTAAATCTATCCATTTTTCTCTGGTTCATATGTTGGATCAGTTAACTCCTCCTTGGTTTCTTGTTTATTTAATGATTCAATGAATGGTTTTAACCTATGACCATTGACTTTGAAGACATGATCACTTGTGGGATCCTGAATCTCTATTGCCCCATGAGGGTACACATGATGCACTAGGTATGGACCAGACCATCCGGACCTTACCTTTCCTGGGTGTAGATGAAGTTTTGAACTATACAAGAGCACAAATTTTCCCAGTTCAAAGTTTTTTACTTTGAGATTCCTAGATTGGTAGGCTTGAACTTTAGATTTATTGATCCTTGAATTTTCATAAGCCTCCATCCTAAGTTCCTCGAGTTCATTAAGATCTAATTTCCTTTTTGTTTCAGCCAAAGAAATGTCAAAGTTTATTTTTTTATTGCCCAAAAGTCCTTATGCTCAATTTCAAGAGGTAAATGACATGCTTTTCCATAAACCAATCTATATGGTGACATGCCTAGGATAGTTTTGAAAGCAGTTCGATATGCCCAAAGGGCATCTAAGAGTTTCTCGGACCAATCTCTCCTAGATGGATTGATAGTTTTTTCAATAATTTTCTTAATTTATCTATTTTACAACTCATCTTGACCATTGGTTTGAGGATGGTATGCAGTGGAAACTTTATGAGTAATACCATACTTAGACACGAGTGAAGATAATGGTCAGTTGTAGAAATGGGTTCCACGATCACTGATTATAGCCCCAGGAATTCCAAATCGAGAAAATATATGCTCTTTCATAAATCGGATCACAACATGGTGGTCATTGGACTTGGTGGGAATGGATTCAACCCATTTTGAGACATAATCAATAGCTAAGAGGATGTAGAGGTATCCCTTAGAGTTTGGAAAGGGTCCCATGAAATCAATTCCCCAACAATCAAAGATTTCAATGACCAGAATGAGAGTGAGGGGCATTTGATTCCTTTTGGTAATGGATCCTAATTGCTGACACTGAGGACAACTTTTGCAGAATTGGAAGGAATCCTTAGTGAGGTTCGTCCTATAGAAACCACTTTGGAGGACCTTTGCAGTGGTTTTCTTTGTAGAAAAGTGGCCTCCACATGCCTCTCCATGACAAAATTTTATAATGGACTCTTTCTCAGACTCGGGAATACATCTCCTGATGATTTTATCAGGACAGAACTTGAAGAGGTAAGGATCATCAAACACATAGTGTTTGGCATCAGAAAGGAATTTACTTTTAGCTTGGGTCCCCAGGAATTTTGGAATGTCACCTGTCACCAAATGGTTTGCTATGTCAGTATACCAAGGGAAATCATTCACTGAATAGAGGTGCTCATCAGGAAATGAATCAGACACAGAGAGGTGGTGTGAGTTGTGTTTGAATTCCATCCTAGAGAGGTGATCAGCTACAATATTTTCAACACCCTTTTTATCCTTAATGGTTAAATCTAACTCTTGAAGAAGAAGGAACCACCTAATCAATCTATCCTTGGCATCTTGTTTTTGGAAAAGGTATTTTAGGGCTGAATGGGCAGTGAAGACAATGATGGGTGATCGTAAGAGATAAGACCTGAATTTCTCTAAGGCAAAGACAAAATCAAGAAACTCTTTCTCAGTTGTGGTGTGGTGTAGTTTAATTGTGCATTATTTAAATATTTTCTTGCATAAGCAATGACACATGGAGTTTTCTCACACCGTTGTCCTAAGACTGCTCCTACAGCGAAGTCACTTTCATCACACATGAGCTCGAAAGGAAGTTTCCAATTTGGAAATTTCATGATAGGTGGAGATATAAGAGTTGACTTGAGTGTAGAGAATGATTCCTCACAGCTTTCTATCCATAAAAATGGAGAATCTTTTACCAATAGAGCACAAAGTGGTTGAGAAATAGAGCTAAAATTCCTAATGAACCTTCTATAAAAACCAGCATGTCCTAAGAAGGACCTAACTTCCTTAACAGTTTTAGGAGAGGGAAGGTGACAAATGATTTCAACCTTAGCTTTATCAACTTCAATCCCTCTACCAGATACCAAATGACCTAGAACAAGTCCTTCCCTTACCATGAAATGGAATTTTTCCCAATTCAGTATGAGATTCTTATCCTCGCACCTTGACAAAACCTTTTCAACATTTATAAGGCATCCCTCAAAAGTATCCCCAAATATGGAGAAGTCATCCATGAAGACCTCTAAAAAATCACCCACCATATCTGAGAATATTCCCATCATGCACCGCTGGAAGGTACCGGGGGCATTACATAACCCAAAGGGCATGCACTTGAAGGCAAAAGTGCCGAATGGAAAAGTGAAGGTTATTTTTCCTTGATCCTCTAAGGAGACTTCGATTTGATTATACCCTGAGAATCCATCTAGGAAGCAATAGAATTGATGACCCGCCACTCGCTCGAGGACTTGATCAATAAAGGGTAAGGGGAAATGGTCTTTCTTGGTACAAGAGTTAAGCTTCCTATAGTCAATACAAACTCTCCATCCACTACTGACCCTTGTTGGAAGCATCTCTCCATCCTTGTTGGTTATTACTGTGATTCCAGCCTTCTTTGGAACCACATGGATTGGCCTAACCCACTCACTCTCATCTATAGGATAGATGATACCAGATTTTAACAATTTCAAAATTTATTTTCTCACTACTTCCATGAGATTAGGATTGAGTCGCCTATGAGGTTGACGACATGGATTTGACTCTGATTCAAGAATAATTCTATGAGTCCAGATAAGTGGGATAATCTCAGGAATATCAGATAGGGTCCATCCAATGGATTTCTTGTGTCTCCTAAGGACATCTAGAAGCATCCTCTCATGATCGACTTCAAGAGAGGAAGAAATGACAACAGGAAATGATTGATTGTCCCCTAAGAACTCATACTTTAGTGATGATGGTAAGACTTTAAATTCAAGATTAGATTGGTCATGACTTTCCCAGAAAGGATGAGACTTTGTATTGAACTTAGTTTCTTTGTTCAGATTTCTTGAAAAAATTGGTTCCTTGTGAACAGAATTTTCATCCACTAAATTTTCCAGAGTAGTGTCATGAATGGATATGGAATCAATGTTATTAATTTCAACCATGGTATCATTGATCGGTGATTCTATAAATTCATCAATAGAGCTATCTGAAAGAGATTTAATCTAAGGAGACAAATTTCCCTCATGTGAATAAAGAAAATCAATCTCTTCTTGACTTAACCATCCTTCGGTAATTCCTTGATGTTCATTGAGTTCATTGTCAACACTACCAATCCAATTAACCTCATGGATCTCTTCATCATCCCCAATTTGAGAGTTTTCATTGTAGATGTTCAAGTCTAGACTCATGTTTCCAAAGGTGATGGTCATGTTCCCATTTTGGACTCGGATAACAGAGTTGATTGTTGCAAGGAAGGGACGACCAAGGATGATTGGGGTTTGCTCCCTAGGACTAAGCTTGGGTGATTTTCCAGAACAATGAAGTCAGCTGGGTAAATGAAATTTTCAACTTTCACCAAAACATCTTTTAAGATCCCCCTTTGGAACTCGAACACTACGATCAACAAGTTAAAGAGTGACAGATGTGGTTTGGAGTTCTTCGAGCCCTAACTGACAATACATGGCATAAGGAATGAGGTTGACACTAGCACCTAGATCACACAAGGCTTTGACAACTTTTTTCTCTCCTAGTTCAACATTTATGTAAGGGCATCCTGGGTCTTTCAACTTAGGAGGAATGTTCCCTTGAATAGTGGTACTCACATTAGCATCCAAAAGGACTTGGTTTTTATGTGAAAATTTTCTTTTAAAAGTGCACAAGTCCTTAAGATACTTTGAGTAGGAAGGTATGGTTTGGATGGCATCGAGAAGGGGAATGTTCAACTTGACTTGTGAGAATATTTCCCTCAATTTGTCACTCAATTCAAGCTTGGTTTTTCCCCTCATGCGTTGAGGAAATGGTGCAGGTTGTTGAGTTGTTTGTTGAAGTGTTGTTTCTTGGAAATTGTTATCAGTTTCTTTAGTTTGAGCTTGTGGTTCATTTGAATTTTCATAAGAGTTTGAAGCTTCACATGGTTTCTGACTTATTTGTTCAGGTTTTTCAATTGATTTCCTACTTCTTAAAACTGTCACAGCCTTTAGTTGTTCGTGAGTTTTTTTAGTGAAACCAGTATCTCCCCTTGATTTTTTTTGTGGAATGTCCTGTGTGGGAATGGGTGCCTTTCCATTTTTGATGGTTTGGAGTTCTTTTTTAATGGATGAGAATTCTGAGTTCATTTTTTCCATTTGTTTGCACAGTTGTTCTCGTAGGCTTTGTGGAACATTTTGGGTTGGTTCTTGAGCTTGTGGGTTTATCCCAGGAGGATACTTTGGTTGTTGGATAGGTTGTTGAATGGGTTGTTGGATAGGTTGTTGATATTGGACATGAGGATGTTGGAATTGGACTGGTTGTGGTTGGAACTGATTATGAGGTTGAATGTTTTGTTGAGGGTATGGGTTGATACATTGTTGTTGTGTTGGTTATTGATTTTCCTTCCAACAAAATCCCAGATGGTCATTATACCTTGGATTGAAGGTGTTCGTGAATTCAGGCTTTTGAAAGTTAATTGCATTGACTTCTTCTGATGGTCCTCCTAAAAGAACATCCTTGATGGAAGGAATGGTTGGGCAATTATCAGTATTGTGGTCATTCTTGTCACAAATTATACAAACAAGCTCAATAGTTTAGGTTTTGTGGACCTTCCTAAGATCAATCTCCTCAACTTTCCTTGTGAGTGCAACACGTTTTTCTCTAAGGTTTTCTTCTTCTCCAAGACTGTACATTCCATTAGATTTGGGTGGCTTCTCATAGTATGGTGATGTTCCCCATGTTTGGTTTTGTTCAACAAGATTTTCTAGATAGTCATAAGCATCATTTGGGGCTTTGTTTTTAAAGGTTCCATTACACATCATATCAATGAATTGTTTGTTTTCGGGACCCAACCCTTCATAGAAAATTCTCACTTGTTCTGGGATTAAGAAACCATGGTGCAATACCATGTTTAATGTGTCCTTGAACTTTTACCATGTTTCATAGAATGTTTCTACCTCTCTTTCAAAAAAGTTTTGTATGCTCTTTTTAAGTGAAATTGTTTTGTGATGGGGGAAGTATTTTTTATAAAATTCTCGTTGAAGTTGGTCCCAAGAGTGAATGGATGTTGGTCTCAAATTGTTTAACTAATTCTTTGCTCGGTCCTTAAGAGAAAAATGAAAAAGTCTCATTTTTGCAAATTCAATTTGATTTGGTGGGCACATGGTTTCGATAATGTCATTAAATTCTTTAACATGAAGGTAAGGCATCTCAGACTCCATCCCATGAAAGGTTGGAAGGTGGTTCAGGACATGGGGTTTGAAAACATATTGGGCATATCCTATGTTATCATGCCTAATGAATGAGGGATCATTGGTCTAGGTTGGTGTGAGGTATCCATTCATGGTCCGGTCTGAAACAATTCCCAAGTTAGGGTCTTGCCCGTTATTTTGGTTCCCTCCCTGGTTTATGATTTGGTTTTGTGGGAGATTCTCCATTGTATCGAACTCAACGTCTAAATTTAGAGTATTAGGAAGATTTGGATCTAAAGGAAATATAACTCTTTTAGTGCTTGACTCCCCAGCCCTAGGAGTATCCACCCTAACTAATCTGTTTGAGTTATCGCGGGTGTAGGCAGACATGAGCCAAAATAAAAAAAAAGAGAGAAAGGGAAAAGATAAGAGAATTGGGATGAGAATAGAAGAATGGGGGTAAGAAAATAAGGTTTTTGATCTAAGTAACTTACTTGGTCCCCAGAAATGGCTCCAAAATTTGGTTGCGCCCAAATTTATCCTACTGGTAAAAGCGGTCGATGTAGTACATGTATGGGTCGAATCCACAGGGACCGAAGAAGTAACCTTGAGACGCTATGATTTGGTGAAGGATGGGATATCAAGTAGCCAACTTTGGGTTTGATTTTGGATGGTTTAAAGAACAATAATAAACCTAAGTGAATTCAATTCAAAGAAAATGGGTTGATCTTAGTATTATTCTTGGGGTGGATTGAATGAATTTTACTTCTTTAGACAATTTTGGTTTTATTAATTCTTGATGAATCCATTCTTCAAAAATAACACTACCTTCATCATTTTCTGGTTTGGTGCTTACTAAACACAATTACTAATCCCCTATACACTTAGAGAACCAAATTCATGATCACTCTGAGGTATATGGTCATTTAGTAATTGAATTTAGTTTGCTCAAACACAGTAAAGATGATGAGTAGAAATTACTGAAGGTTGGATGTCTTAAATTAATTATCCAATTAACAACAATTCGTTCATAAAATAACATTAAATCCAGAATTTTCATCCTCCTAAGATTAACCCATTAAAGTGTTATCCCTCCATTGATGGTATACTCTCAATGGTGGTCGGAATATGACTAACAAGAATTGGATTGAAGAAATTAAAACCGCAGAAATAACGAGCACTCCTCTGTGTGTGTGAATGAAATTCACACCTATGTGTGAACTAACTCACAACAACACATAGATATCATTGTGATTTGTGATAATAAAGTTTTAATAAATAAAATGGAAAATATATAAGAGAAATAATTTGATTAAGAACTTAAATATACAAAAAAGAAACTTACATGGAAATGGAAAACATTACAAAGGAAATTTGGAAGCATAACCTTACAATGAAACAAGCAACAAAAGATGATAATAAAAATATCCACCCTATTCCCTTCACCACTAGCTCCTTCCCCACAATAAATTCACCCCCCAACATTTAATAGAGTCAAAAGGAGGGTGAATAATCAAAAGGAAATTGATGTTTCGAAGTTGACCCGGAAAACTGTCCAGATTCGTCCACCATATTGACATGTAAATTTGTAATTGAATAAATCCGAATCCGGAGGGGTTGTAGAAGATAAATATCTTCTTAAATCTGTCATCTATGAGATTTAAATATTTCAGGAAATTTGGCTCAGCCGTTTGGATTTTATGGTCTAAATGGTGGGACGGATTTCTGCGCATTAATGTCGGGTCCACCATTTAAATCTCAAATTCATATCCATTTATCATCATAAAAACATTAGAATTAGCTCCGACCACAGTTGAATAAAATGATCCTCATATCTTTATATTTATACTGTACAAATTTGAGCTTCATTGTTCTTGGTTTGTGGGCCCCACATTTGTTTGATGGGCCTTAGGCCCATTATGCTTTTTCCAGCAAGTTTCTGCCTTCAGGGGAAAAAATATCTATCTTCACTTGTGATTCATCCATAAGACATAAAAGAAAAAATTTTCCAAATAAAGTGATGAATAATATAACAAAATATCAAATTAAAATGATGAACATTGTAATTTCCACAAGCAAATTATTGGGTGATCCCAAATTGACACTTTAAGCATGAATTGCACAATGATGGGAAATGAAGTTCAATTTCTGAATTGGACTAAAATTGATGTTTATGACCTTTTAAACACATTAATATTAATATATTAACAATGAATATTAGCCACTTTCAGTGACTAATCATGATATCAGCAACCCGGTCACGAAGTCCACCGCAACATCATTCCATTTCCATTCCGGAATGGGTAACTGCTGTAAGAGCCCTGCTGGTCGCTGATGCTCTGCCTTCACCTGCTGACAAGTAGAACATCTCATGACAAAACCAGAAATATCCTTCTTCATACCTGGACACCAGTACTGGCGATGAAGATCCCGATACATCTTGGTGATGCCAGGATGAACTGCCCAAACAAAGGAATGGAAATCCCGCATCAGCTCCTCGCGTATGTCTGCTGGCACCCATACGCGTCCCTGGAAATGCAAGATCTCATCCTCGCCCACTGTCCATCCAGGAAGAGGGTCCTTTCCTGACACACCCTCCCGTAGAACTAAGCCTTCCGAGTCTGATAGCTGCCTCATCCATACCCGATCAAGTAGCATGGAGGTAACAGCTACGGAAGATAGAAAAGTCTTTCCTCGTTTGTCGTGCACCTCCAGATGCATCTCAGAGAACAGAGCCATCAGCTGCCACTCACTACTGGCCTCCTAAACCACCTGAATCTAAGTTCTTCTGCTCAACGCGTCTGCCATGGTGTTGACCTTTCCCAGCGTATAGGCGAGCTCGAAATCAAAAGACTGAAGATACTTAACCCACCTACGCTGCCTCAGATTCAGATCACGCTGAGTGAAGATATACTTGAGACTCTTGTGGTCAGTGAAGAACACAAAGTGCTCTCCCAGAAGATAGTGTCTCCAACAGTGCAAGGCATAAACAATAGATACCAACTATAGATCGTGCGTAGGGTAGTTCCTCTCATGTGTCCTGAGCTGCTGAGACCCATACGCAACGACTCCATCTCCTTGCATAAGCACAGCTCCCAGCCCGATACCCGAAGCATCATAGTAAATAGTATAGCTCTTGCCTGGATCTGGTAAGACTAGAATCGGTGCTGATGTAAACCTCCCTTTCAGCTCCTGAAAGGCTGAATCACAAGAATCTGACCATAAGAACTTTGCCCCCTTCTTGTTCAGACCTGTCAAAGGTGCTGCTAGACAAGAAAATTCCTGAATGAAGCATCTGTAGTATCCAGCCAGCCCTAGGAAGCTCCGTACCTCAAAAACATTCTTCAGCTACTCCCAGGAAACTACAACTCTCACTTTCTCTGGGTCCACAGATACTCCTGCCTCTGAGATGACGTGACCCAAGAAGTGAATCTGATCCATCCAGAAGTGGCACTTCAAGAGTTTATTATAAAGCCGATGCTCTCTCAGTGTACCCAGAATGATCTCAAGGTGTGTGGCATGGTCGTGTCGAGTGTGAGAGTACACCAAGATATTGTCCACGAAGACCATAATGAAGGATTCCAAGTAAGGATGGAACACTCGGTTCATCAGTGCCATGAAAACTGCAGGTGCGTTTGTGAGTCCGAAAGGCATGATTGTATACTCGTATAGACCATACCTGCTCCTGAAGGCTGTCGGAGGTATATCTGATGGTCTAACGCGCAACTGATAATAACTGGACCTCAAGTCGATCTTCGAGAACACCCAGGATCCTTTAAGCTGATCGAAAAGGTCATCAATCCGTGGTAAGGGATATCGGTTCTTGACTGTCAACTGGTTAAACTTCCGATAATCCACACAAAGCTGAAGGGTACCATCTTCCTTCTTCGCAAACAGAACAGGCGAACCCCAAGGAGAAGTACTGGGTCAGATGAAACCCTTATCCTGTAGCTCCTCCAACTGCTTCTTGAGCTATTTCAACTCATGTGTGGCCATCATATAGGGAGGAATGGACACCGGTGCCGCTCCTGGCACGAGCTCAATAGAAAAGTCTACCTCACGCTCTGGAGGAAAACCTGAAAAGTCCTCTAGAAAGACATCCCATAAGCGATCCACCACCAGAGGAAAGTCCAACTATGGAGTCCCCTGATCATCCAGGTAAAGGCTAGCAATCTGGTCCGTCACTCCTCCTAGCCCAAGATGCTCGAGTCCCACCCGACTCGCCCAAACATCCCATTAACCTCTATGAAGGAAAGATTCACCCTCAGGTGAAATGAAACTGACTCTACGGCGATAACAGTCAGTGACTGCCTGGAAGGGAATCAACCAGTCCATGCCGAGAATGACATCATAGCCTTTCATCTCTAGGACATAGAGATCCCATAAGAAGTGATACCCTTCAACCTCGAGAGGGAACTCTCTACACTGGCGTACACTAGATGTCCTCGTTCCCAAAGGTGTGTCTCGTGTCAACGAGTCGGTAGAAGAAAATATGTAGAGTCCAAGGCTCTCCAAAATGGAAACAGAGATAAAGATATGCGTAGCACCAGTATCGAAAAGGGCTGAAGATAAAACTGAGGCTACTAAAATCGTACCTCGAACAGTAGAAGGGTCGGGATCCTACTCATGATAAGTCTACTCCACGGCGAAAGACTGGCCTGCACCGCGGCCCTGCGCCCCTGACTGACCACTCTGAGCTGAACCACCCTACTGGTGCTGAGGGACTGGTGGCTGACCGCCACGACCTCGACCTCCACCTCGACCTAGACGGCTGGAAGAACTCCAATTCCCTGACTGGTGAGAGACTGGTGGGGCTGCTCCTGAATGAGGAGTCATGGAAGAACCCCGGTCACCTGCTGTTGGTGAGAAGATCTGGCAGAAACGCTGAAGGTGACCCATCTTGCCGCAAGATCAGCACTCCACGGGGTCTCTCTGGCACTGCGGCCTCATGTGCCCTGTCCGGCCACACTGGTAGCATGTCACCTGGCTGCCTGATGATGCGTCTCACTTCCTCAAATCACCGCGCATAGGCTCCCTATGGTGCTTCTTGTTGTCATCTGAAGGAAAGCTAGCTCTAGAAGCATAACCTCCCTGACTCACAGCTCCAGAGTCTCTCAGATTGTGCTCCGCAATTAGTGCCTAGTTGAAGATGGAAGTAATGGAAGTCAGCTGGAAGATGTTCACTTGCGAGCGGATCTCCCGACTGAGTCCATCCTCAAACTTCGTTGACAAGAACACCCCACTCCCATCTCGAAGGGGTGTAAAACACTGCAGCTCAGTGAAACGAGAGGAATACTCCATGACAGATAGAGTACCCTGCTCTAAGCTCATGAACTCCCGGGCTTGATCAGCCCTCAGAGTCTCCGGGTAGAAGTAGTCGTAGAACACGTGCTGGAACTCCTCTCAAGCCATAACCTTCTACTGACCCGCCTGTGAGATCATGTCCCACCACCTCTTGGAAGAGTCTCAGAGCATGTAGGTGGTGAGCTTGACCCACCTCTCTGTAGGTGTCTCCAAATGCTCGAATATAGTCAGCATGGCTTCCAGCCATGACTCTGCAGCCTGAGGTCCTCCATCCCCCGAGAATGTGGGAGGATGTTGCTACTGAAAGACCCGCGTCAAGTCTTCCATAGACGAGGAAGGAGGTGGTGCTCCCTGGAAGGCCTGCATCATCCTCATGAAACCTTCCCTGAACTGCGCATCAGTGCCCGCGACTGGTACAAAAACTGGTGCCAAGGCTGGCTCGGCTGGGGGATTGATAGGAAGTCCCTGATCAGCCCTGTCTGGTGTCTGATCACTGCCTGATGACAGACGTACGGCCGGAGGACGTCTCGAAGGCATAGCTCTGAAGGATCAAAATCACACCTTAGATCAGGAAAATAAGGACAGAGAACACACGAGTAAAAAATGGGAACAGGGGAAGAAAAACACACAATATTGAAAAACATGACTACACGGCGTGTATAAAACTACATGGCGTGTCTTCTTAAACCACTGACATGGGCGTGTACTCTCACCTGGTGCCCTGTACCCAGTTCTCCACATGACCTCAAGTGCATTTTCCCGAATTCCAGAGGCTACCGACTAGCAGTGAGGGCCTTGGTGAGTCGATGGGAAAACTATGACCTCATTCGGTAATGTATACAAGGTAAGAAAACAACAATAAATAGCATAAGTAGTAAACAACATGCATAACAATATAAATCAAACAACGGAAGAAATGTAGATATATAACTATAATGAAAATGATGCAGCAGGTATAAGTATCTAAGGAAACCAGCAAACACAACAATGTGCTGAAATACAACTGAAACCAAGTGCAAAAGAAAACAAAGTAAGCTCCTTAGCATCACGAGCCACGGCTCGGTCCCATGCTCCCCAGCTCCTGGTGCAATCAAGATCCTGAAGTAGAAGGGTTCTTGCCCTTGTCTATACCTGCAGCAACATAGTCTGCTTGGGCCCAAAATCATGGACCAAACAGGGTGTGAGATACAATACCAGTAGGCAATCACCCAAATATTTGTGCCTAACAGTCAATGAATACATGACAATAATAAAATATGAAGCAGTAAACAGAAAATCACAAGCAACTACAATCCACAGCTCTAACAAGTAAATTACACAAGTAATCAACTAGCAACAAGAAGAAAACAGGTAACCCTCTAGGTAGCTCTCACAGCCTAACCCCTATGGTTCAACCTCTAGTACTAGAAACCCTATGGGAGGCACAAACAGTCTCACCCCTATGGTTCAGCTACGTAATTAAGCAGACTCTTTGGGGAAGCACTCACTGTCAATTCCCCCTATAGTCTCGTATCGTGCTAAATGCTCTTTGGGGAAGCACTCAACGTCAATTCCCCTTGTGTCCCGCGTCGTGGATCTACAGACTCTCTGAGGAATCACTCAACGTCAATTCCCCCTATAGTCCCACATCATAATAAAAAGACACTTTGGAGAATCCCTTCCATCAATTCTCCCTTTGGTCTACTACTCTAGGTTCTCACAGTCTTGAGTATAACTAAACATGCTCAGCGCATGTGCATCATCCAAGTAAACCTCAAGAACTACTTGGCTAACAACTAAGGCTCAACAGCAATAATAAAACAACAGTTCCACTATCCTACAACTAGGCATGACAACTGGAAAAATTCCAAACAGGCAGAATAAGCATGGCAAAGCAATCTGAGCACAAAAAAATTACTCTAATCACAAGAAATAACCTCTACTAAAGAAAAAAAGCAAAATAGGAAAATAGCAGGGGCAAAACAGGAAACACGCAATACCCCGTTCACGGGTATTGGTGGAATTTGCACATAATATTCATCAAATTTCAACAGGAAGGCACAAACCACCTACCTCAATCCTAGGATATCGATATACGTGAACCACGATGACATATTCCCCTTATAAAGATGTATATATGAGAAAATGAACAAAATGTTCATCCCACGATTACTTGGAAACGAGGAGGAATCAAGAAACAAGGCTAAGGCAGAAGGAAGAACTCACTACTGCGATTCCAACGCAATCGACCGTGCTCGAATTGGAGAACGGACGGCGAGGCGGGAGCCCGTCGAAGATCCGGTCGTACGGTCGCTCTTGGACGGATGAAAACTGAAGAATAAGACATTCTCAGGGGTTAGGTGCAACCCCAGTACGTTTAATGAAAAAAAAGAAATTACACGGCGTGTAATTCAATTTTCCGTACTCCGAATTAACCGGCCTCCACCTCAGCCTTACACACCGTGTGTGTGGCCCGGACACGGCCAGCACACGACTTCGAGCTAGGGAAGAGTACATGGCGTGTACTCAAAAATAACACGACGTGTACTTCTGAAATTTCCAGAAAATTTATTTTTCTCAAAAACTCCAGAAAAAGGAAAAAAGGAACCTGAAAAGAAGATCCAGGTTCTTACATTCAAGGAGGAGGAGGAATATTCTTTAGAACCATCATCCTAAGAATATATATTACTTCCATATGAGAATGAATATCTTTCTCAGATGATCGATTATAATGAAGAAACCATCCTTGAAGACATTCCTATTGTGAGGGAATTCACTGATGTGTTTTCAAAGGAATTTCCTAGTCTTCCTCCTAACATAGATATTGAATTCTTGATTGATCTCATACTTGGGGAATTGAAAATATCCAAGAAATTGTATATAATTTCTATTGTGGAACTTGAGGAGATAAAGAAACAACTATAAGAGAATCTAGATAAAGGGTTTATACACCCAAGTGCTTCACCATGGGGTGCAATATTCCTCTTCATCAAGAAGAAGGATGAGTCAATGCACCTTTGCATTGATTATCATGAGCTCAACAAAATCATGATAAAAAACAAGTATCCTTTACCAAGAATTGATGAATTTTTTGATCATCTAAGTGGAGAAAAATACTTCTCCAAGGTGTATCTATGGTCAAAATATTACCAAGTAAGGATGAAGAAGGAAGATACCCCCAAGACTGCTTTTCATACAAGGTAAGGGCACTATGAATTCATAGAATTTTTTTGGACTCACTAATTATCCAGAAATATTCATGGAATTGATGAATAGAGTCTTTAGAGATTACCTCGAAATTTTTTTGGTAGTATTTATTGATGATATTCTAATATACTCTAAAAGTAAGAAGGATCATGAAGAGCATTTAATTACTGTTGTAAATACCTTGCAAAAAGAAAAGCTTTATTCCAAGTATAACAAATGTGATTTCTGGTTAAAGGAAGTCTCTTTCTTGGGGCATATCATCACAAGAAATGGGATATCTATGTACCCTTCAAATAATGATGCAATTAAAGGATGGTCTATGTCAACATATGTGACAAATATCCATAGCTTCCTTGGATTATTTGGGTATTATTGTTGATTTGTGATAAATTTCTCACAATTTTCAAACCCTGTAACATATCTAACTTATAAGGGATTCAAGTTTTCTTAGAATGATGAATTTGAAGAGATATTTAAGGAGTTGAAAAGAGGATTATCACTGCACATGTTCTTACACTACCCACAAGTGGATATATTTTAGTAGTATTCAGTGATACTTTGAAGAAGGGCCTGGGATTCATATTGACGAAAAATGACAAATTCATTGCCTATGCTTCAAGGCAGTTAAAAGTTCATGAGCATAACTATGCAACACATGATCTAGATTTGGTTACAGTGATCTTCACTTTGAAAATTTTGTGAAATTACCTCTTTGGGGAGAAGTGTGAAATATATAAGGATCAAAAAAGCCTCAAGTATATATTCACACGTAAAGAGTTGAATATGCACCAACGAAGATGGTTAGATCTGATCAAAGACTATGACTACTCAATTCACTACCATCCGAGGAAAGCGAATAAAGTGGAAGACAATCTAACTATAAATAATAAAACAAATCTTTCATTGATGATAATTGATAAGGATCCAATATTCTTATACTTGAAGAGGATGGACATGAGAATCATAAAGGAACATCATCAATCCTTTCACAAATTATTTCTCAACTTTCTCTTATGGAGAGGTTAAAGGATGACCAAAGATATGATGTGGGAATTCAAAAGAAAGTAGAAACTATTAGAAAACTGAAATCATTGGAGTTCAATGTTAACGAATAAGGTGTTGTAATATTTGGGTAAATACTATGTGTACCATCAAATCCTGAGTTAAAGAAGGAGATATTGGATGATGCACATAGATCATCAACCTTCTCTATCCACCCTATAAGAATAAAGATGCATCGATATCACCAGTAACACTATTGGTGGGATAATATGAATAAAGAGATCACAGAATATATATCAAGATGTCTCATATGTCAGAAAGTGAATGTGGAAAAGAAAAAATATAAGGGAATAATGAAACCATTACCTATACCTACATGGAAATGGGAAAACATCACCATAGAATTTATCACCGGGATTCCTAAGACATTTAGAGAAAACAATGATATCAGGGTTGTGGTGGATCATCTTATAAATATTGCACATTTCATTAAGACTCGAGAGGATTTCTCATTGGATCAACTTACAAAGATATACATTAGATAAGTGGTGATTCTTCATGGTGTACCACTATCAATTGTATCTAATCGAGATCCAAGATTCACCTATAAGTTCTAGAAGAGTCTCCAACATGCTCTGAATACTGATTTAAACTTCAACATGACCTATCACCCTCAAAATGATAGCCAATCTGAGCAGACTATCTAGAAACCTGAGGATATGTTGAGAGCATGTTCAATGGACTTTAAAGGAGGATGGAATCAAGATATTCCTATACTTGAGTTCTCTTACAATAACAGTTTCCACTCAAGCATCCAAATGTCTCCTTATGAAGCCCTTTATGGTAAGAGTTGTAGAACACCTACATGCAAGGATGAAGTTGGGGAAAAAACTACTAGGCCTTGAAATGGTCGAGGAAATAGTGGAGAAGGTTAAGAATATTAAATAGCACATCAAGTATACTTAGAGTTTATAGAAAATATATGATGAAAATCATCGATAATACCCAGAGTTTTATGTTGGATACATGGTATTTCTATGCATATCTCCATGGAAGAGAGTAATGAGATTTGGGAAGAAGGGAATGCTTAGTCCAAGATACATCATCCCTTTTGAGATCCTTGATCTCATCAGAGCGGAATCCTACCGACTATCACTCCCACCGAACCTATCAAAAGTAAATGATGTATTACATAAAACCCTCTTAAGAAAGTACATACCATACCCCTATTATGTACTCAATTTATATGTGGTACCATTGGAGAATAAACTCTCTTATGAGGAGAAGCCAGTGAAGATCTTAGATCATAGAGAAAAAGTTCTACAGAGTAAGAAAATTCACTTGGTCAAAGAGTTGTGGAGAAACCAAAAGTTTGAAGAATCAATATGGGAACTGTAGGCGGTAATGAAACAAAGTTACCCTCATATTTTTTAATGAGGGAAAAATTTCTTAAGGGGGGAATATTGTAATGACCCAAACTATTTTAAGTGAAATTTACCTTGTTATTTAATTAAATGTATTATTTTGTAAAATGGATATAGAAAACACATTCAATCCATTTGTTTTATTATATCCAATTGGATTTAAATGACGGTTAAGTTTCATTACCATTGATAATATCACTGTTGAACAATGACCACATGACTAGTACAAATACAGGGTTTTAATAAATCCTTTCGACCTAGACAAATAAGGTGATGAACTCAACCATTAGGATCATTACCTATGAAGCCCATTTATTGAATATTCCAAGGGAGATAAAATTTATAGGATTTTCCCAAGAACGATCCCAAGCCGAGATCCCACAACTTAAGCATGAGTGCAATCATTTACAGGATAAGTTCAAGATCATCGAGATCACGACCCAAACTATATTCACCAAATAGCACCATGAAATCCCCACCATCACACACCTTACTCTTAGGGAGAAATCTGGTGTAATAAAGGGATATATATTAAGACCCTATTATTATGATTATATACATTATTTTTATATAGAATAATGAATATACTTTTATTTTATTTTTGTTTTTAAAGCACAAATAGTATTTTTGGTTAATATTCAAATTGAATTAAGAAATCTATTTTGATGAATTAATAAATAATATTTTAATAAAATATTATTATTAAATTTCTTTTATGAAATATAAATGATCATATAATTTTTATGAGTCCAAATGTAATTTTTATTAAGGTTTAAAAATTGTTTTGTCAAAACCTGTCAATTTTCAATAAATATCAGTTTTTATTTTAAAAATGAAAATTCACATATTTAGAAAATTATTTAGATAAAATTAATATTATTTTTAGAATAAGGATGTCAAAATTATCCAATGGTGATTTTTTCATAATTTTTTGAGATAGTCGATTTTTTGGGAAAAAATTAAATACCATATAAATATAGAGTGTGTTTTCTGACATCATAATGACCCAATAGCGATTTAATAAACACTATAAAAGGGATATTAGAAAAAATATAAGTTTTACCTTTAAAATAATGTGATTTTATATTTGTCTGATTTATTTTATAAAGTCTTAGTGAATCCTCCAAAATGTGTAATATATTTTACAATTTTAAGTTCATTTCTTTAATAATGAAACTCAACTCCACATAAGAAAGGATAATATTTTAATATATTCATCCCATGGAATTATAAAATAATGTTTTATAATCCTTTTTGGAAAAAAACATGGGCAAAAACCATGGGAAGGTTTTTGGGTTTGAATATTTAATTATACAGATTCCAAAACCAAAATTTGTGAAATATTAAAGAATTCCCCTCTCATTTCCTATATAAACCCACCCAATATCCCACTTATATCCAATAAAAATACTTGGAGTACATACTTAATCTATCCTTACCTCTATATAATCCTCCCAAGTCTCCACAAGCTCTCAAGAATCCCCTCTTCAAGATTTTGAATTCACACACGCAAGTAAGGGTTCCTTCTATTCTCATTTTTATCCAGGTTTCCTTATATTGTCACACCCTTTTATTTTCATTTAAAAATTATAGGGTATGTTTTAAAAACTCCCCCATACTTATCTTATTATGTTTTAATGATGATATATACATTTATCTCTCATTAATCCCTCCCATGTACACCCGTTACCATGCCGAAATTTCATAAGAGTTATTCCATTTCTAATCTTTCTTCAAGTTTATTTATTATGTTATGCCTTATATTTTGAAATTCATTATATAGGTACATGTATTTATATGACCCAATTACTTTACATGTCATGTATATATGTTTAGATTCCTATTTATCTCTCATAAACCCTTTTTTTTTAATTTTTATGTCATGTCGTTAGGCTGCCAAAATTGCACCATGAATCTCCATTCCAAAACAATTATGTAAGTGAATACCATACCCATTCCCTATCAAGGGTGTTCACTTTTATACACACATAACTTTTTATTGAGGACTTACATGTTTTTATTCTACAACCCTTTATCATGGAATAAATTATGATGATGAAAGAATCCATGCTTATGATCTATGTGGACCACTTAAGTATGAGAATGAAATGAAAGTGATTGGTGAACCTGTAATTATATAGTGATATAATGCATTTGGTAATGTTTAGTATCATAATATGTCATGTTGGGACAAGGGTTTACCTGATTCCTATATGGTACTTTTTCCACTATGATGTCTTGGTAGTTTATCCTTGACTTATGATGTATTATTTTAAGTTGTTTCCACGTTTCCATGTTATGAATATCTTGTTATATTATGCTTTATGATTCATGTCCCTTTATGCCTCAATGATATGCCTTTCCTAACATGTATTATTATCTTCATGTTATGACATGTTTACTCTATTAATGGGATTTATATCTCAACCCTTTATTATGAACATCCTCAGGTTATCCCATGCAATGTTAAGTACGAAGAAATTTTACGCTCATGTAAAGGAATTTTTCAATAAAGATGTTGTATTTCATGTTTCAAGTTGATATGTAATGTACCTAATTCACAAATACACTATACTTATAGATATTTAAGGTTGTATTAAGGGTAATTTTATGTAATTAAACCATGTATGAATGTAATAAAAATAATGTTGTTGTTATAGTTAATATCTTAACCAAGAGTTTATCGAATTTCTATGAGAGTTTTGGATTCTATCTCAACTCACTCTACCTTACACACCATAGTGGAATGGTGTTAGTGAAAGGAGGAACTGTACCTTGTTAGACATGATAATGTTGATAACAATTCATGAAGATATTACATTATACTTTCGGGTATATGAATTACAAACTATGACATACACATTAAACCGAGTACTAACTAAAGTAGAAAATAGAATTCCCTTCAAGTTATGGAGTGGAAAGAAACATGTTTTTGCGCATACAAATTTATGGGGTTGTAACAAATTTTTAAGGACTTATCAAGAAATAAACTATCACCCTGAGGCACAAAGTGTATATTTATATGGTATCCCAAGAAAAAAAGGTATACCACCTATACAACCCCTTAGACAAGAAAGAGACTATAACTAGACAATCCATCTTTCTTAAGAGGGAGAACATACACAAAAAAGGATAGTGGGAGTAATATTAACTTTTATGAAGTTGATGATCAATATAAAAAGAGTTGGTACATGAACATATTCCAAAGGTCCCCATTTAAGTAGTTCCTAAAACACAAGTACTATGTAGGATCACAAGAGAGGTAAGAGAACCAGAGAGATATGGTTTTATATTCACCAAATATGGTGATTTATTATTGGTTGAAAATCATGAACCTCTATCCTACAAAGAGGTAGTAGAGAGATCATAAGATACAACATGGAAATAATCCATGAATTTTGAAATGGATTCCATGAATCAGAACCAAGTTTGGGTTCTGGTCGATGCACTAAATGATGTAAAACCTATAGGGTTCAAATGGGTATTCAAGAGAAAACTGGACATTAAAGGTAAAGTAAATACCTATAAATAAAGGATAGTGGTTAAAGGGTTTAAACAGAGTTAATGAATTGAATACTATGAAACCTTTTCACCAGTTTCCATGTTTAAGTCTATCAAAATTACAATTTCTATAGTAGCTTACCATGACTATGAGATTTGGTAGATGAATTTCAAAACTTTATTCCTTAGTGGGAACCTTCAATAAGAATTCTATATGAAACAACCAGAAGGGTTTGTGAATCCAGGTGATGAAAAAAGGATTTAGAAGTTGTAGAGATCCATTTATGGATTTAAGAAAGCATCCAGGTCATGGAAAATTCGATTCAATGAAGCTATAAAAGAATTTGATTTCATTAAGAATGAATGAGAGTCCTATGTTTACAATAGTTTTAGTGGAAATGCAGTCATTATCCTTATAGTATATGTTGATGAAATATTACTTGTAACACCCTGAGTCTTCATTATATTTTCATTTCTAAATAAATCTAATTTTTTTTCTTGTTTTATTTTTACATAACACCCTATTAAGCTTACGCTACACACAAATATGAGTTGGCTTTCATTACATGCATGACCTAGTTTTACCAAACAACAATATATTAATAAAATATTATTATTTAATATAATATATTACTTAGATATTAAATTAGCAGTTATGAATAATATTAACCACATTTTTAATTTTATATATTCCATATATCATTAACATTCATCTTATGTATTTTCTAGACATGATATAAAAAAAAATTCAATTTTTCACATAAAAGAGATATTGTTAAAAAAATAAAGATTTGCCACCTTTTAATGGAGAACCCATTTTAAATCCAATATTTGAACCTTTTATATATTAAATTTTGAAAAAATAAACTTCTTTGAAATCATAAAATCAAAATTTACTTTGGATGAATTTTTGATATTTTTCTGATTAATCTGACATTTTGAAGAATAATAAAAATATACTAAATTTTAATTGAAAACAACTTTTTCATCAAAATAATTCATGTGGTTAAATTATAATTATTTAATTATTTTAAAGTATAAATAGAATATTGTTTTATAATTTAATATAATACAGTTCATTTTCATTAATTTTACATTGATTTCAGATGTAAAAACATTTCAATCTTTTGCAATGTTTTAACTTTTAAAAACCCGTTTTTCATTCTGAAAACAAGATTTATTTTAAATTAATTACCAAAACTTATGGGTTTTGAATTTTTTAAAATGGATTCAATATTTTTAATCAGTGGGTCCAAATTATGTTAACATGTTACTTTTATTTTTTTGGATATTATGAATAGTAACTTTAGTAAAAAAAATTATTATTGTGGTTAAGGGTAAATTGGTTAATTAAAGGTAAAAATAATATTATAAAATTACCCTAACACCTATAAAAATCCTATTGTATGACTAAATTAGAACCTTATAATCTATTTTTTGAAATATAATCATTTAATGGACCCTTATCCATGAATATGACATGAATATTATTAAAATTAATGAATGCGAGAAAATGTCACAATCTCATTTCTTATAAGTATTATAATTTTAATATAGAGATAACCAAGAGATAACATCTATTATAAATAGTATATGGAAAGATAAAATAATTACCTAGATCATAGAAATTTATTTATAATTTCTAGAGATTAAATAATTACCATTAATGATGACACAATAGTGAAGAAGAAATTATTTTACTAATAGAAATATCAAATAAATGATACTAAAAATATTAAAATAAATATAATTTGAATTAATTAATGACATACACGAATTTTATTGATAACACATAAATTTTATTGACATATTTAAAGTATTGGTTCTAATTTATCATATTGTTTTGATATTTTTAAAAATTAAAATAATAAATAGTATCAAAATTGACATAAATGATACTTTAAAATAAATAATATTTTATTAAATGTTTTAAAATTCATAAAAAAATTAGGTTCAGCCAAAAAATTTAATAGTTTTAAAAATTTAATAAATGATCTAATTAGGTTTTTTTTGAATTTTATATTAACTATATTAACCCTATAGTGTAAAAATACGAGTTGTCATAGTATGAGTTAAATTGTTTAACTAAGGGTTAAAACCAAAAGATAAGGTTAATATTATGACCTAAAAATTTATAAAATTAATTGGTTGAGAGGATTTAGATACATAATCATATTATACTTGAAATAAATTACTTTATATATATTTTAAATTTAAAATAATTTTACAATAAATTAATAGTTTTGGGGTTTCCAAAAGTGCCCCTCTCCTCTCTTATAAAAGGGAAATTCTCCTTATCTTTAATACACACATATAAATCCATTTTTCTTGTCCAAAACCTACCCATTTACTCTAAAAAATTCCCTTAATATATATTATATGTAATAATTTGGGCATAAATCTATCCTATGGAGTACTTTTATGCAAATCAAATGGAGATACTCGAAAAAGTGGTAATCGTTTTATCACTTCTTTCAAAGTTATTTTCTTCTTCTAATTTCTATTTATATGTTGTTTCCATACCAAAGTAATAAATATAGTATAATCCATATATTTGGATTTTATTATAATAATGGTACAACCATATTCCTCATTTTATCCATCCAACAAATAACAATATCACCATGCGTGCGTACATACGATTTACCGTCTCCACGTTGTGGTGTAATTTGTTATTCAACACTACTTTATTTGGATGCGTATAATGAAGATTATAATGGATATAATTAATAATTATAACATGATAATTATTATTTATGATTAATATATCATCCAATTCCATTCCATTTAACCATTAAGGGAATGATATCGTCGCTTGTGCGTACGTACGACCTACCGTCTCCACAACGCAATGAGATTCATTCTCCATGTTAACCATTCAAGAATGATTATAAAATTAATATGATGAGTAAATATAATATTTATGAACTTAATATAGTTATGTAGATTAATAAAATATTTCTTATTCATAAGAAAAATTACTTACACGACAAAACATGCATAAGAAAACGAAGTAGTCAGCACCCAAAACAATGGTAATATATAAATATTATTAACAAAATGATATAATAGGATCATACATGATATCATAAATATGGATATGGTCCTGTTATAATTTAATAAAATTATTTAACCATTATAAAATAGGTTAATTCACCCTCAACTAAAGGAAAGTCTAAGGTAAGGGTTAATTTTGCAATCTCATTATTATCTGAGATTGTTTATGCGTAAGTATTTACTGGGAAATATTTATCATCCATATCCATGTTTCATAAAAATAAATTTAAAAATATTTTTAATATTTCTCTAAAATTATTTAAAGTAATTTATATTGTAACGCCCCGACCCCAGCTACCCAGAGTCGGTGCATTACTTCGTAACATTGGCATGATCACAAAAGATCAAGTCTCGAAAGACCGATTAGTTTAGTAGCCTTGGAAACACTAGATACATTCATAAATGTTACATTATATCATAAATTGAAAATATACAATAACAAAGTCTCCATAGTCCACACTCATATCCTCTTTTAACTACCCCTGCAGGTCATTCATAAAATACTTCTTCACATCTTGGAAAATATTAAAACATTGAAAGGGGTGAGCTCAGATGATCAGTAAGGATAAAAATATTGTGGAAGCTTTCATAAATAAACATAAACATTTAAGGCAATGTATAACTAAACAAAAGTCTTATTAAACTTGAACTTCAGCATAATATGGAAAAAGTAAAATCAAATAATGCCACTTACTTACTCACATGGATATTCTAATAGACGAATAATCACATGAAAGATCAATAACCAATTTCATAATGAGGGAATGTATAATGCCGTACATTCTGAAACATTTTGTCATGGCCTCATCCAAGACGTCTAAAATGATTAAGGCCTCGGCCAAAACCATAAATCAAATTGGGAAAGGGCCTCGGAAAATTCCACGTCTAGTTGTCTCATGAGACCTAACGATGCATCGAGGAGCTATAGCGGGCTCCACCCGTCACTTATTAAGTCCAATACATTCCTCATATGAATAGGTTTAAACATATCATAAACCATAACATAATCGTATCACATAAAGGAAATATAACATTTCCACATTTCAATCACAAGATATCAATACAACACATTGTTATAATAAAAACGCTTTCAAAACCATTTTCAATACCAAAATAAAAGAAAGTTAAAACTTTGTATTTATTTTTCATTAAAAAAATGATGGCTTGTAGAGGAAGCCGAAACTCAAATAGTGGTCACGGCGGCGGAGAAGTCGTTGTCGCCGCATAAGTACGACAAAAACATTCCCTTTTGTCGTTTAGTAAACGCTTCGTATAAAAAAGATTCCTTTTGAATAAATGTAAAAGTCAAAGTGGTTTATACACCGTATAAAAGAAATTTGTGTATAAAACCAAATATGCCTCAATGAAAGAAGATTGAGACGAAGTCCTTAAAAAGATCAATTTTAAAATAAAATAGATATATTATGTGTATTCACTATAGGTACACATAAATAAAGTAAAAAATACAAAATAAGACATAATAATATCATGACATAATTTGAAAGTAGGAGATTAACCCAAAGAATGGAAATTGGGCTAAAAATTCCCTTACCTCGTGTCTGACTTGACTCAACCGTTCTTTAACCTCCTGAATAATAAACTAGAGTTAATATATACCTTATTAAGAACCATTTTCAATTTCATTATCCTTATTATATCACTTATTACAATGATATGAACATTATGTAATTATTTAAGTTAATAACGGTTGTTTTGTCGATCTTTGGTACTTGAGTCAACAATAAACTTCTTATAATTACAAGTTGTTTATGTGGTAGAATATCCATTATCTCCAGAATTATATTCATGATTTAGATGTCATATATATCTTATATATCCATTATATACATTTATTTATAATATTACGTAACATTTAGAGGTAAGAAATGAAATGCACCGTTCATGGAGACGGTAAGCCATACGTACGCATGAACGCTACTTTCATTTCAATTTCATATTTAATGGAACGAAATCATAATGATATAAATGTATAATATAATTCCAGTATAACATAGTGTATAATACCATTTACTCCATCCTTTATACATCCCACATATGGCATTAACGATTCAAATCACTTTGAGGGGGCGGTAGTCCGCACTTCCTAAAATGAAATTATCGTGTTTTACCCATAATGGAAATCATAAAGTATGCCATAAATGAAAAATACAGAAGCATAAGTAAAACATAAACATATTATATATCATATATAAAAATAGTGACATCTTAATGGCCACCTTTGAAGGTGTTATATGAGTGTTGAACAATCATCATTTCGTGAGGCAGAAATTCGCCATCCACAGAAACCGTATGTTCTTTAACCATTAGATGTAGGTGTGTGTAAGTGTAGCTCGAATTATTCTTATAAAAACATCCTAGTATATTTATGATACTGGTGTTGTTACAAAAGAAATGAATAAAAAGAGTTTAGGGGGTTGGAGAAGAAAAATAAAACAAAACAACATTAAAGAAGACATTACCTCAAAATCGGGTAACTCTTTTTGATTTGAGCCAAAGGCTTCCTTGGGAAGAGTTCTGCCCAAAGTGAGGCTTCTAGGAGTAAGAGGGGGAAGTTGGGAGAGTATTTGGGCAGAGTTTGGCCGAGCCAAATGGATTGAAAGTGTGAATGAGGTGGTAGAGGTGGGGGCCTTTTATAAGAGGAGAGGAGGGGCACTCTTGGAAAGTAAGGAAATTTTACATTATTATACAATTCTTTTCGGATTCTAAAGGTCCCACACTTATATAATTCGTGGATAAGGTGATAAGGGTTCTAAATCTCTTCATCCAATAGGCTTTGGACAAGTGTAAGCCTTGGATTTTGCATTATCTTCTCATTTTATTAAAATCATTAAATAATGAGGTCATCGCTGCATCATAATGATGTCATAAATAATTTAATTTATTTAATGTCTAAAAATTATAAAACAAATACTATGATGTAGGAAATCTTTTTATATTTCCAATGACTATTTATAGTCAAAAATATGACTTGTATAACCCCATGTAAAAATTGTTTTAGTAAAACATTTCATGTTTGTGTCATTTTTTACTTTAACATTAAATAAAAGGTATTTATGTCATTTTCCAACTAAAGTGGCTCCATGGGGTCCCCAAGTTGACCCATGGATTGTCTTGGTCGGCCATGACTCATCAAATAGGAGTAGGACAAGTGTCAAGCTCATATCATATTATTAAAACATTATTTTTACCTTAAACTACACTAATTACCTCTAATCGCGATTAAGAACTTAAAAGTTACTATTCACCAAAAAATTATTTTAATCTCATTGAACCACATTTTACTTCTTAATGACAACCATGTATGTCGGATTTTTGAAAATCAAATCATATAAGTGGTAATATTTCATTTAAATGAAAAATCAGTTATTTAACTACCACTTGGTGGTTTCACTATTCATCAAAAATTGAAGTTTTTCAGAACAATGCCAAAATTTCACCCTAAGCTATAATTGATATTCCGAATTCAAAAATGATGTCTATTTTAAAAAATTCCAAACATATAAGTTGCATTAATTAATTTTATAATTAATTCCTGCTGTCACAACAAATAGCGTGTTTTTAAGAAACAATTTATATCAAAAGATTGGCAATTTTTTATGTCCAATTTCAATGTTAAATTAATTCTAATGACCACCATTGGATAAAATGGTAAAAATATATTCTAATTATAATTTAAAACCACTAAATATTATAATTTATCACAATAAATTATTTTTATTAAAAAAGTTGTTTTAAGTATTTTTCACTATTCATAAAAAATTAGAAGTTCTCAGAAAAATACCAAAAATTCAACATAGGCTAATTTCGATATTCCGAATCCAAAAATGAAGTCCATTTTGAAATATAAAATTTCTATAATTTTAAAAAGTGGTTATTACTATTCATAATGGCTACTTTGATTAGTCGCGGTGTGTTAGAACTCGAACTTGCGTACAATGCAAGCTATTGCATTATTGAATGAGAAGCGTATCATGGAAGCTCGGGGTGTTAAATTCTCCCCTCCTTCAATAAATTGTGTCCTCACAATTTGAAATTTTTCTATGAAAATAAATGGTTGAAAAGAGAAAATACCTTTGAGGAAAACCCACATCGGAAATAAGATTAATAAAATTTAGCCTTAATAAGAGGAAAAGGGAAATGAAAAAGTCACCACCCAATTATGATCTCGATTAGGAGAACATTGGTGGAAATTAGAGACATATAATTGGAGGAAAAATGTAAATATTTTTAGGGAGTGATTGAGGTCATCAATCACAATCAACTGTCAAATTGAGGGCCTTAAAGCCTTCAATCTATGTTGATTTAAAATATCATCAGTTCAACATGACATAAGGTATTGGGATAACACATTTTTTTGTTTTAATATCCCTTTAATAAAGTTTAAGAATTAATTTTTTCATTGAATAAGAGATAGGTGTATATATATTTATGCTTGACAATTAGAGTTTCAACCTTCAACTCATCTTTCACTCAAAAATATAATAGAACTCAAAAATATTATACTTATCCTAATTGTATAAGGTTCCAAATGTTAACACATACCATTTAGATTAGTAAAATTATTTTGTAATAACCAGGGACTTCCTGTAGGCTAGTGGTAGGAAATAAAGGCCTGTCGCACTATGGTTGTGGGTTCGATCCCTGCAGCTTTGTCCGACGCGACGGGTTATGCCCCACCCTGCAGGTTGTCCTTTTCCTAAAACTATAGTATCATAATATTCAAAAAATAATCTTCATAAATTTTTTAACCTTAAACAATACTATCCAAAGATCAACTTAATCCACTCCAACCTTTATAATTATCCAATATACCTCTGTCCAGACTTTCTCTAAAAGGTCTCTTAATTCCAAAATCAATTTATCAGATTCCCCAAAAAAAGTAAAGTTTCTCTTATTGTCACATACTAAAAATATAATTACCTTCATCATATTAAAACCTTACTGAAATCAACAAGTACTGCAGTACAATCCTTATATATATATCACATTATTCTAATAACCAGAATATAATCCATGAGTCCAAAAGCACCATTACATTAGTTATTCTGCTTCAACTGTAGTAACAGCATAAGATTGTCCTTGATCCCTTGGCCTTTTCTGAGGTAAGTTTCCCTGACGCTTAGGACATTCATTTGCATAATGACCCATTTCTCTACAATTGTAGCATTCAACTTTGATAGCCTCTTTCTTTCCCTTGCAATCACAAGCCTGGTGACCCTTTTCTCTACATTTATAAAAAACTCTCATTCCTTTTAGGCAAGTACCAGGGTGATTCTTCCCACAATTATCACATAATGGAAAATCATTCTTTCCCTTTTTCCCTTTATCTGTCTCTTGTTCCACCGTTCTCTTCTTCTCTTGCTTTACTTTGTTGTCATAAGACTTAGAGAATTCCTTTTCTGTCTTGATAGCACATGAGACAATATCTTCGTATGTTGAGAACGATAGTGATACTAAAGCTCGACGGAGAATTGGTTTTAACCCATCAAAGAAACGATAAATATTACCTCTTGGGTTACGTATATAATCTACAGCATACCTTGCTAACCTTGTAAAGTTGTCCTCATACTTTGCGACATTCTCATCCTCCTTTTGTTTCAGACTCAGAAATTGCCTTTCCATATCTGCTCTACGGTCACGAGGAAAATATTTTTCTAAGAAAAGATCTTTGAACTCCCTCCATTCTATATTCGATATGTCATCATCTTCCTTTGTGTTTTGAATCAATGACCACCATTGATCAGCATCTCCAGTGAGGCGGTAAACTGCCATGATAACCTTTTCCCTTTCACTACTCCCCAAGGCGTGGAATATTTTCTCTAAGGAGTTTATCCATTACTCAGCTACTAATGGATTTGTACCCCCATTAAATGTTGGTGGTTGTTGCCTCATGAAGCGGTCTAACATTGATCCTCCACGTTGCGGATCAGGGTGCTCCATACGAGTAAGGTTATTATTCATAACCTGCGTGAGTTGTCCCAGTATGGTGAGAAGCTGATCAGCACCAGTTGTATCACTAGCTCCACCATAATTATCTTGAGCAGGAGGTAAATCCCTACACGGAGTGCGTGCATTGATACGGTTTCCATTCCTTCCACTAGGCGCCATTTCTAAACAATGGAATAAACTAGATTAGTTTATGAAATAAAATACATAATTCCATATTTGTAAAATACTTTACATAAATTGAACTATTTATGGATATAATCCATAATCATAAAAAGAAATGTTTCCTTTGAGTAAGTATATACTCATAACCCTTCATAGTGGTTTGTAAAGAAAATGAGAATTATCCTAAGCATATCCCCCGGGAGTGTCGTAACCAAGAGTGCAGCAAGGCTCGTTGTCATGCACCAGTTCCCGTTCGAGTCTAGCTCAAAACAGTGTTTTCAGGTTTTACCCCTAGGTACATCTGTGCCAGAGCCGCCTCTACCTACTCGTATCTAGACAGGGATGTATTGCTCGGAAAACTCACAAAATCTCTATAATACCAAAATTCTAGGAAGTTTTTCTATACTAATCCTCAAAGTCTATCTTCGGGCTATGTGCTCTAATCAGAGTTTATCTAAATCTAGCTTCCAAGGTTAGTACTAACCTCCCTCTGATACCAACTGTAACGCCCCGACCCCAGCTACCCAGAGTCGGTGCATTACTTCGTAACATTGGCATGATCACAAAAGATCAAGTCTCGAAAGACCGATTAGTTTAGTAGCCTTGGAAACACTAGATACATTCATAAATGTTACATTATATCATAAATTGAAAATATACAATAACAAAGTCTCCATAGTCCACACTCATATCCTCTTCTGACTACCCCTGCAGGTCATTCATAAAATACTTCTTCACATCCTGGAAAATATTAAAACATTGAAAGGGGTGAGCTCAGATGCTCAGTAAGGATAACAATATTGCGGAAGCTTTCATAAATAAACATAAACATTTAAGGCAATGTATAACTAAACAAAAGCCTTATTAAACTTGAACTTCAGCATAATATGGAAAAAGTAAAATCAAATAATGCCACTTACTTACTCACATGGATATTCTAATAGACGAATAATCACATGAAAGATCAATAACCACTTTCATAATGAGGGAATGTATAATGCCGGACATTCTGAAACATTTTGTCAAGGCCTCGGCCAAGACGTCTAAAATGATTAAGGCCTCGGCCAAAACCATAAATCAAATTGGGAAAGGGCCTCGGCCAATTCCACGTCTAGTTGTCTCATGAGACCTACCGATGCATCGAGGAGCTATAGCAGGCTCCACCCGTCACTTATTAAGTCCAATACATTCCTTATATGAATAGGTTTAAACATATCATAAACCATAACATAATCGTATCACATAAAGGAAACATAATATTTCCACATTTCAATCACAAGATATCAATACAACACATTGTTATAATAAAAACGCTTTCAAAACCATTTTCAATACCAAAATAAATGAAAGTTAAAACTTTGTATTTATTTTTCATTAAAAAAAATGATGGCTTGTAGAGGAAGCCGAAACTGAAATAGTGGTCACGGTGGCGGAGAAGTCATTGTCACCGCATACGTACGACAAAAACATTCCCTTTTGTCGTTTAGTAAACGCTTCGTATAAAAAAGATTCCTTTTGAATAAACGTAAAAGTCAAAGTGGTTTATACACCGTATAAAAGAAATTTGTGTATAAAACCAAATATGCCTCAATGAAAGGAGATTGAGACGAAGTCCTTACAAAGATCAATTTTAAAATAAAATAGATATATTATGTGTATTCACTATAGGTACACATAAAGTAAGTAAAAATAAAAAATAAGACATAATAATATCATGACATAATTTGAAAGTAGGAGATTAACCCAAAGAATGGAAATTGGGTTAAAAATTCCCTTACCTCGTGTCTGACTTGACTCAACCGTTATTTAACATCCTGAATAATAAACTAGAGTTAATATATACCTTATTAAGAACCATTTTCAATTTCATTATCCTTATTATATCACTTATTACAATGATATGAACATTATGTAATTATTTAAGTTAATAACGGTCGTTTTGTCGATCTTTGGTACTTGAGTCAACAATAAACTTCTTATAATTACAAGTTGTTTATGTGGTAGAATATCCATTATCTCCAGAATTATATTCATGATTTATATGTCATATATATCTTATATATCCAGTATATACATTCATTTATAATATTACGTAACATTTAGAGGTAAGAAATGAAATGCACCGTTCATGGAGACGGTAAGCCGTACGTACGCATGAACGCTACTTTCATTTCAATTTCATATTTAATGGAATGAAATCATAATGATATAAATGTATAATATAATTCCAGTATAACATAGTGTATAATACCATTTACTCCATCCTTTATACATCCCACATATGGCATTAACGATTCAAATCACTTTGAGGGGGCGGTAGTCCGCACTTCCTAAAATGAAATTATCGTGTTTTACCCATAATGGAAATCATAAAGTATGCCATAAATCAGAAATACAGAAGAATAAGTAAAACATAAACATATTATATATCATATATAAAAATAGTGACATCTTAATGGCCACCTTTGAAGGTGTTATATGAGTGTTGAACAATCATCGTTTCGTGAGGCAGAAATTTGCCATCCACAGAAACCGTATGTTCTTTAACCATTAGATGTAGGTGTGTGTAAGTGTAGCTCGAATCCTTATTATAACAACATCCTAGTATATTGAGGATACTGTTTTTGTTACAAAAGAAATGAATAAAAAGAGTTTAGGGGGTTGGAGAAGAAAAATAAAACAAAACAACATTAAAGAAGACATTACCTCAAAATCGGGTAACTCTTTTTGATTTGAGCCAAAGGCTTCCTTGGGAAGAGTTATGCCCAAAGTGAGGCTTCTAGGAGTAAGAGGGGGAAGTTGGGAGAGTATTTGGGCAGAGTTTGGCCGAGCCAAATGGATTGAAATTGTGAATGAGGTGGTAGAGGTGGGGGCCTTTTATAAGAGGAGAGGAGGGGCACTCTTGGAAAGTAAGGAAATTTTACATTATTATACAATGCTTTTCGGATTCTAAAGGTCCCACACTTATATAATTCGTGGATAAGGTGATAAGGGTTCGAAATATCCTCATCCAATAGGCTTTTGACAAGTGTAAGCCTTGGATTTTTTATTATCTTCTCATTTTATTAAAATCATTAAATAATGAGGTCATCGCTGCATCATAATGATGTCATAAATAATTTAATTTATTTAATGTCTAAAAATTATAAAACAAATACTATGATGTAGTAAATCTTTTTATCTTTCCAATGACTATTTATAGTCAAAAATATTACTTGTATAACCCCATGTAAAAATTGTTTTAGTAAAACATTTCATGTTTGTGTCATTTTTTACTTTAACATTAAATAAAAGGTATTTATGTCATTTTCCAACTAAAGTGGCTCCATGGGGTCCCCAAGTTGACCCATGGATTGTCTTGGTCGTCCATGACTCATCCAATAGGAGTAGGACAAGTGTCAAGCTCATATCATATTATTAAAACATTATTTTTACCTTAAACTACACTAATTACCTCTAATCGCGATTAAGAACTTAAAAGTTACTATTCACCAAAAAATTATTTTAATCTCATTGAACCACATTTTACTTCTTAATGATAACCATGTATGTCGGATTTTTGAAAATCAAATCATATAAGTGGTAATATTTCCTTTAAACGAAAAATCAGTTATTTAACTACCACTTAGTGGTTTCACTATTCATCAAAAATTGAAGTTTTTCAGAACAATGTCAAAATTTCACCCTAAGCTATAATTGATATTTCGAATTCAAAAATGATGTCTATTTTACAAAATTCCAAACATATAAGTTGCATTAATTAATTTTATAATTAATTCCCGCTGTCACAACAAATAGCGTGTTTTTAAGAAACAATTTATATCAAAAGATTGGCAATTGTTTATGTCCAATTTCAATGTTAAATTAATTCTAATGACCACCATTGGATAAAATGGTAAAAATATATTCTAATTATACTTTAAAACCACTAAATATTATAATTTATCACAATAAATTATTTTGATTAAAAAAGTTGTTTTAAGTATTTTTCACTATTCATAAAAAATTAGAAGTTCTCAGAAAAATACCAAAAATTCAACATAGGCTAATTTAGATATTCCGAATCCAAAAATGAAGTCCATTTTGAAATATAAAATTTCTATAATTTTAAAAGGTGGTTATTACTATTCATAATGGCTACTTTGATTAGTCGTGGTGTGTTAGAACTCAAACTTGCGTACAATGCAAGCTATTGCATTATTGAATGAGAAGCGTATCGTGGAAGCTCGGGGTGTTACATATACCCATGTTTGAATTTTTATAAAACATTTTTAAAGGATTATTTCTGTCGTTTTCCAAACAAGATACTTTGTGACATTTTAGAAAAATTAAGGAAATAATGTTTTTTAAATTTTTACGGTGTGAGTAGCCTTTTCTACCATAATTTCACCTTAACATTTTTAAGCTTACCTTATAATATTACAAGGTTATTTTCAAAAGAAATGTTTTCAATTATAATTGCTTGACTTTTAAAATATTTTAAAGTAAAAATGGATATTTCTATCAAAGAGTTTTAATGTTTTTTTCAGATTATTTTCATCTATGTCAACATCCTTTGTTGGATTTTACGATTAATTGAGGTTTATTTATTGAAGGTTTTATGATATGTTTGATTGTGGATGTGTTATTTTTATACCATTCATGGTTTATGGTTAAAGTATTAACATTTCATATACTAGTTTTAAAATGTATGTTTATGTTATGTTTTACCCTTTTCATATGAGGAATGTATTGGATTTAGTAAGTGATGGGTGGGGCCTGCTATAGCCCCTTGATGCATCAGTAGGATTCATGAAACAAAATAGATATGGTTTTAGACAAGGCCTTACCCATTTATTATATTCTTGTCATGAAGATTTGAAATTATTAGAGTATTGGCATGAAGCCTTGATAATATTAGATTCTTGGCATGAAGCCTCGATGGTAAGTTTCAAATGTTCAGCATTATGCATTCCCTCATTATGAGATTAGTTATTGATATTAAATGTGATTATTTAACTATAATAATATCCATTTGAATGTTTAAATGGAATTATTTAATTTATTATTTCCATATTATGCCGAGGATTATGTTTAAATGTGTGTATTTTAGTTTTTTAGCTTGCCTCAAAAGTTTATTCTTATTTATGAAAGATTCTGCTATATTTTTTAACCTTACAAATCATCTCATCTTACCCCTTTCATATGTTTTATTTTCCTAGGATGACAATAAGTGTTTTATGATTGATATATAGAGTTAAGTTAGGATAATAATGGCATTCTCAGAGAATGGACTATGTTGCATATTGTGTTTTGAATTGAAATAAATGGATCATGTATGTAATCTATTTTCCAAGAATGATAATCTGAACAGTCCTTAACGATTTTATTCCTTATAATAATGCCAATGTATTAAAATAATGCACCGTCTCAGGGCATCTAGGATCATGGCATTACAGTTGGTATCAAAGTATGTTTAGAAACAACCATAAAAACTAGAATTAGAAAACATAGATTAGGGAACATAACCCTAGGATAGACTTTGAGGATAGGCATAGACAAACATCCTAGATTTTTTGTAAGGTAGATATCATGTGTGTATTCCTAGAAAATACATTAATGTCTAGATACTATAAGTGGATGTGGTTCTGGAATAGATGTACCTAGGATTTGTAACTTTTAAAAGGTGTTTCGAGCCTGACTCGGGGTAACATGGTACATGACAAGAGACCTTATTTCACACCTGGTTTGACACTCCTAGGGGATATTCTTAGGATAATTCAAAGTTTCTTTACAAACCATTTTGAAGGATTTATTAATAAATATGTCCTCAAAGAAACATTTTTTTATGATTATGAGATTAGATATGCATAAAATTTTCAATTTATGTTAAGTATTTTACTAGTTTGGAATTATGCATTATGATTCATAACCTAATCTAGTGTATGCCATTGTTTAGAGATGGTGCCTAGTGGAAGGAATAGAAACTGTATCAATGCACATAATACATGTATGGATTTCACTCCTATGAAAGATAATGATAGTCGAGATAGTGATACAACTGGTTCTGAACAACTTATAACCATACTAGGAAAGATGACATGGGTTATGAATAATAACCTTACCCGTATGAAGCACCCTAATCGACAACATGGAGGAACAATGTTAGACTGATTCATGAGACAAAAACCTAAAATATTCAATGCGAATACAAATCCTTTTGTAGGAGCAATGAATAAGTTCCTTGGAGAAAATATTTCTTACTTTGGGGAGTGATGAAAGGGAAAAAGTTGCCATGGTAGTTTATCATCTCTCAGGAGATGCGGATCAATGGTGGTCAATAATTAAAAACACAAAGAAGGATAAATAAGTAGAAAATATGGAATTAATGGAGTTTAAAGAACTTTTCTTAGAAAAATACTTTCCTCATGAACAATGAGCTGATATAGAGAGACAATTTCTGAGTCTAAGGCAGAAGGAGGATGAGAATGTTGCAAAGTATGAAGCTAACTTCACAAGGTTAGCAAGGCATACTACAAACTACATATATAACCCAATGAGTAATATTTATCATTTCTTTTATGGGTTAAATCCATTTCTCCAAAAGTCATTGGTCTCAAAAACTTTATCATCATACAAAGATATAGTCTCATGTGATATCAAGATAGATAAATAATTTTCTAAGTCTTATGACTTTGAGGAAAATTAATAGAAGAAGAAAATGGCAGAGCAAGAGTAAGTTAATAGGAAGAAGGGAAAGAATTATTTTCCCACATGTGACAATTTTGGTAGGAATTTGTTAAAGTATGAAACTCTACATGTCAATTAAGTATGCTTCTTTGTGTTCTTAGTCTATAAAGTAAATTAATTCTTTAACTCTAGGTAAATAATCTTAAAGACAAAAATGTTATCCTAGTACTTTCTTTGATGAATCAAAATTTACCTCAGATCATCATATGTTTAGATCTTTGTGATTGTTAACTTTCTCCTAATCATGTACTCTATCACTCTCAATCAGAACATTATGGTTAGATTTTTCTTTCATGTATATGTTTCCCTTTATGGAACCCTTGTACATATTATATCCAGTGACCTTCATACTTCCCTTTATTTATTTTAAAGTGGGGGTCTCATTAATCCTTTTTCGATGTGGGATTCCAACAAAGACATTTTGAAATGTCAAACCCCTACTTTTCAATCCTGAATTAAAATTATGAGGACACAATTTATTAAAGGAGGGGAGAATGTAACACCCTTAGTCTTTATAATATTTTCATTTCTAAATAAATTTAATTTTGTTTCTTGTTTTCTTTTTACGCAACACCTTATTAATATTTCACTAAACACAATAATGAGTTGGCTTGCATCACACATAAGACCCAGTTTTACCAAACAATAATATATTAATAAAATATTATTATTTAATATAATATATTACCTAGCCGTTAAATTAGAATTTATGAATATTATTAAAAATGTTTTTAATTTTATATATTCCATATAACTTTAACATTAATCTTATGTATTTTCTAGACATGATATAAGAAAAAAATCAAGTTTTCAGATAAAAGAGGTATTTTTTAAAAAATACAGTTTTGTCGCCTTTTAATAGAGAACCCATTTTAAATCCAATATTTGAAACTTTTATATATTCAATTTTACAAAATAAAATTCTTATTTTAAATTGAAACATTAAAATTTAATTTGGATGAATTTTTGTTATTTTTTTGATAAATTTGACGTTTTGATGAATAGTAAAAATATACTAAATTTTAATTCAAAAAAAAAATTTCATCAAAATAATTCATGTGGTTAATTTATATTATTGAATGGTTTTAAAGTATAAATAGAATATTTTTTTATCATTTAATATAATTTAGGTAAATTTCATTATTTTTACATTGAATTCAGATGTAAAAACATTTCAATCTTTTGCAATGTTTTAACTTTTAAAAACCCATTTTCATTCCAACAATGGGATTTATTTTAAATTAATTACTATAACTTATGGGTTTTGAATTTTAAAAAATGGATTCCATATTTGGAATAATTGGGTCCAAATTATGTTAATAGGTTACTTTTATTTCTTTGGATATTATGAATAGTAACTTGAGTAAAAATAATTATTATTGCGGTTAAGGGTAAATTGGGTAATTAGAGGTAAACATAATATTATAAAATTAACCTAAAACCTATAAAAATACTATTGGATTAATAAATTAAACCCTTACCACATATTTTTAGAAATATAGTCATTTAATGGACCCTTTTCCATAAACATGACATGAATATTATTAAAATTAATGAATGTGACAAAATGCCACACTCTCATTTCTTATAAGTACAATAATTTTAATATAGAGATAAATAGAAGATAACATCGGTTATAAATAGTATATGGAAATATAAAATTATTACCTACATAATAGAAATTTATTTATAAATTTTAGAGATTAAATAATTACCATTAATGATGACACAATAGTGAAGCAGAAATTATTTTACTAATAAAAATATCAAATAAATGATATTAAAAATATTAAAATAAATATAATTTGAATTAATTAATGACATAAAAAACTTTTATATATAACATAGATATTTTATTGACATATTTTAAGTATTGGTTCGAAGTTATAATATTGGTTTGATATTTTAAAAAATGAAAATAATAAATAGTATCAAAATTGAGAAAAATAATATTTTAAAACAAATAATACTTTATTAAATGTTATAAAATTCATAAAAATATATGGTTTGTCCAAATAACATTAATAGTGTTAAATATGTCATAAATTATCCAATTAGGTTTTTTTTACATTTTATAGTAACTATACTAACCCTATAGTGTAAAAAGACAAGTTGTCACTGTAAGGGTTAAATTGTTTAACTAAGGGTTAAATAAAAATATAAGGTTAATATTGTGACCTAAACATGAATAAAATTTATTTATTGAGATTATTTAGACCCATAATAATATTATACTCAAAATAAATCACTTTGGAGCAATTTTAAATCTAAAATAATTTTATAATAAATTAATATTTTTGGAGTTTCCAAAAGTGCCCCTCCCCTCTCTTATAAAAGGGAAATTCTCCTTCTCTTTAATTTATACCTCTAAATCCCTTTGTATTGGCCAAAAACTACCCATTTACTCTACCAAATTCTATAAATACATCTTTGAGTCCATAATTTGGTCATAAATCCATCCTAAGGAGTCCTTTTGTACAAATCAAAAGGAGATACCTGAAAACGAGGTAATTGTTTTATCACCTATTTCAAAGTTCTTTTCTTATTATGATTCCTCTTTCTATGTTGTTTCCATACCAAAGTAATAAATCCAGTATCATAAATATACTTATATATTATTATAATCATGTTATAACCATATTAATCATTTTATCCATTCTACGAATAACAATATCACCATGCGTGCGTGCGTACGACTTACCGTCTCCACGCTGTGGTGTAATTTTTCATTCAATAATAATTTATTTGGATGGGTATAATGATGAGTATAATAGATATAAATAATTAATATAACATTATAATTATTATTTATAATTAATATACCATCCAATTCTATACCATTTAACCATCAATGGAATGATACCGTCGCTCGTGCGTACGTACGACCTACCATCTCCACAACGCGATGAGATTCATTCTCCACGTTAACCATTCAAGAATTATTATAAAATTCATATGATGAGTAAATGTGATATTTATGAACTTAATATAATTATTTAAATTAATACAATATTTCATATGCATAAGAAACATGACTTACACGAAAAAACAATCATAGTAAAACAAAGCAGTTAACACCCGAAATAATGGTAATGCTGAAATATTATTAACAAAATGATATAAGAGAATAATATATGATATCATAAATATGGATATGGTACTAGTATAATTTAATAACATTATTTAACAATTATACAGGAGGTTAATGCATCCTGTATTAAAGGAAAGTCCAAGTTGAGGGTTAATTTCACAATCTCATTATTATCCGAGATTGTTTATGCGTAAGTATTTAATGGGAAATATTTATCATCAATGTCCATGTTTCATAAAAATACATTTAATTTTTTTACTATTTATATACAATTGTTTAAATTCATTTATACCCATGTTTTAATTTTTATAAAACATTTTTAAAGGAGTCTTTATGTCATTTTCCAAACAAGGTACTTTGTGACATTTTCAACAAATTAAGGAAAGAATGTTTTTTAAATTATACAGCGCGAGAGGATTTTTCAACCGTCATGCTACCTTAACATTTTGAATCTTCCCTTATAATTTTACAAGGTTATTTTCAAAATAAATGTTTTCTTTTATAATTGTGTGGCTTTTAAAATATTTCAAAGTAAAAAAGGAATATTTCTCTCAAAGAGTTATAATGATTTTGTTAGATTATTTTATTCTATGTCAACATCCTTTTTTGGATTTTATGATTAATTAAGGTTTATTTATTGAAGGTTTTATAATATGTTTTACTATGGATGTGATATTTTGATACCATTCATGGTTTATGGTTAAAGTATTAACATTTTTTATTTTAGTTTTAAAACGAATGTTTATGTTATGTTTCACCCTTTTCATATGAGAAATATATTGGACTTAGTAAGTGATGGGAAAGGCCCACTATAGCCCCTCGATGCATCGATAGGTTTCATGAAACAAAATAGACATGGTTTTGACTGAGGAATTACCCATTTATTATATTCTTGGCATAAATACTTGAAAGTATTAGATTCTTGGCATGAAGCCTTGACAATATTAGCTTCTTGGCATGAAGCCTCGATAGTAAGTTTCAAATATCCAGCATTATGCATTCCCTCATTATGAGATTATTTATTGATATTATATGTGATTATTAAACTATTAGAATATCCATATGAATATTTAAATGGTATTATTTAATTTATTCTTTCCATATTATGCTGAGGATTATGTTTAAAACGCTTGTATTTCAATTTTATACCTTGCCTCAAAAGTTTATGCTTATTTATGAAAGATTATTCTATATTATTTAACCTTAATGAGCATACGAGATCACCCCTTTAGTATTTTTTATTTTCCTAGGATGCTAAGAAGTGTTTTATGATTGATATGCATGGTTAAGCTAAGAGAATAATGACGTTCTCAAAGAATGAACTATGTTACATATTATGTTTTTAATTTTAATGAAAGGTTCATTTATGTAATATATTTTCCAAGAATTCTAAATTGATCGGTCCTTCGGGATTTGATTCCTTGTAATCATGTAAATGTTTTAAAATAATGCACCAACTTTGGGCATCTGGGGTCAGGGCGTTACATTACTTATTGTAAACGACATACCAGTCTTACATTCTATTAAGGACTAGTTAAACAAATGTTTATCCATAAAGGACTTAGGTGAAACAACCTACATTATAGGGATTAAGATCATTTGTGATAGATCCTAGAGGCTACTTAGACTAAGTTAAAGTATATATATTGACCAGATACTAAAGAGATTTAGTATGGAATAATCCAAGAGGGTATTATTTCTAGTGTCACATGGTTTACATCTTTCTATGAAAATTAACACTCAAACATAATAGGATAAAGAGAGAATGAGTAATATACCTTACAATTCAGTGATAAGATCAATCATGTATACCATGTTTTGTACTAGAATTGGTTTTTCCTATGCATTGAGCATGGTGGTAAGATATCATGAAGATCCAGAAGAACAACATTGGTCTATTATTAATTCCATTCTTATGTATATGAGAAGAACTAAGGATATGTTCCTAGTGTATGTAGGAGATGATGATCTATTCATCAGGGGTTATACTGATTATAGTTTTTAGACAGATCAAAATGATATGAAGTCACAATCAGGTTATGTTTTCTATCTCAACGAAGGAGATGTGAGTTGGAAAAGTTCAAAGAATTCAGTTTTCATTGATTCTACAGTGGAGTTTGAGTATATAGAATCTTATGATGTAGCTAAGGAATCCATTTGGATATGGAACTTTTCCCATGAACTTTATGTGGTACCTAACAATAAAGACCCTATCACATTTTATTGTGATAATACTATAGTGGTGGTTCTTGAAAAAGATCCAAGGTCACACTAAAGGAAAAAAGAAAATACTCTAGAAGTATCATCTCTTGAGGGATTTTTATTAGGGGGTGAATTTGTAGTACTTAGAGTACAAAAAGAAGAGAACATGGTGGATCCCTTGAGTAAAGGCCGATCTCAACATAATCATGAGTATCATGTGAGAGCTAGTGGACTGAAGGTTGTTAGTAATTGGCTCTAGTGTAAGTGGGAGTTTGTTGGATTTAGTTCCCTAGAACTAATTTCTATGTACTTTATGATAAACTATATTCATAGATTTTAATATTTATAAAATCCTTATCACATCATGATTATTCTTCTACATAACATAGTATGTGATAATTTCCTAAGAGTAGTTGTCACACTAAAAGGTTATAGTAGTTCTCCACTATGATGAGAACCCATAAGTGCTACAACACTATTCATAAATATATGTTATATGTCTGGAAGATATCATTTGAGGGACACAAATGATACAAGAAATTAGGGGTGGACACTCATAGGACTTTGAGGCACCTTCTCATGGTATACACCCTTAGTAATATCCTGTGTAAGATATTATGAGAATGAGACCCACTAGTAGGAAATCCACATTTATATGTGTCATTGGATGTTCCTAGCTGCGATCATGTGTATCGATCCTTATAATTTAAGATTATTATTGATGAGTATTATAAGTTGCGTACTTATATGTATTTATGAAAACCATGATGACATGTGTTCACGACGGGGTAGGATACGTTGGGTGCATCATGAGTAATATCACATTAATGAATAATGTGAGAAAAGATTCTTCCCTTATATTCTTTAATGGAAGTTGATATCTTACGACCTTTGATGGAAATGATATATCATAAATAAATCCCTGGCCATGGTTTTATATAATAATTTTTTTATAGAAATTAAATGAAAGAGACATCGAGAACATAGGTTGATGGCACCAACATGCAACCTGCTTGATTAGAGATATCGTGATAAAGGGAATATTTTAAACTGTAAGCATTTTTATGCAGTATTATGTCATTGTGTCATTAACCTATTTCTTAATGAGTTCCTTGACATGCTGCTATATGTTATCCTTGGACTTTAGGTTGCTTCTCCTAATTCCACGGAGAAGGAGGCCTAGAGGGTTATACACTAAGTGTATCCAAAATATCAGTTAAATAATGTATTATTATTTATTATTTAACAAGTTGAATAAATATTATTCCCACATATAGTTTAATAATTATTCATATTTTCTTAATCTCATGTATTCAATCACTAGTTATTAAAAATAATATAATATGAATGGAGTATTTAAAAAATATTTAGTTTCTATTTAGAAAATATAATATTTATTTATTTATTAGAGAATAATGCAGTGATATTTATTTAATAAATAAATAGTCATTATTCAAGTCCTGATAAATATTATGGTGGAATGGTAGACCGAGTTTAATAGTTCGGTGAGAAATAATATATATTGAATATTATTTGATTAAATAATATTTAATTTAACTCTCAAGTTAAGCGCATGTTAAGGAAATAATAATATTATTATTATTATTTTAGACATGGGGGTCTGCAAAGGATTAAATAAATAATAATGGGAGTTTATAAAATTATTTATTTCTAACCCTAGAGATATATAAACTCAATTATATTATTTTCAAAGAGAGATAATTAATATTTTTGGTTGTGCATAATGAATTTGTAGAATCATCTCATGTCCTAGAGAGCTCCATCTCCAAGAACACTCCCAAGAACGGAGAGCGATATTCCTCCACCTCCCACTCTCAAGTCTAGAGAGATCAAGGGGAGTTATTTGGAATTAATTCTCATGGTGATTAAAGGCGTATGGAGCAAGAAATAGGATCTTTTGTGCTAGCACCTAACGATTCTTATGGTGACGTTCAAAGATTTATGTAACACGTGTGGATCACCATTAGATGGAATATTCTCTTGATTCCTTCAACGCAATGAATATACAATGAAAATCTATTGTCATATCCATCAACGAAGAAATAATTCACACAAGGTAATTCTTTAATTGATTAAATTAATTATAAATAATATGTGATGATCTTCCCTATGGTTTTGGCATTTTATCCATTTTGTATTTTATTTGATTCAATTCCATTGATCACAAAATTTATCATCATGTAGATCTCAAATTGATCATAGATCATGAAAAAAATCAAAGTTAGGCACGACCCATCGTATGCTTTTGATGTACCTGGAACCAACAGACGGTAGGTCGTACATACGCATGAACACTATTTTCACTCATCGATATATGGATCAAAACAAAGGAAAATAATAATTCACATTTTAAAAAATATTTATTATATCATATATATTCATTAAATCTTTCCTTATTATCATCCAAGTAAAAAAAGAAAAAAAATCACATCGCTTCATGGAGGTGGTAGTCTATACCTACACATGAACGACGTTATCATTTTAAAAAAGATTGGAAGGTTAGAATGTAGATGTGATGATATAATTACAGAATCATAATAATTTTATAAATATCATATATAACTGTTATTTTTATCTTTATAAAAATCCAAGTAAAATGGTGATGAAAAATGAATTACTTCACTATGTGGAGACGGTAAGCCGTACATACACACAAGCGATGTTTTCATTTTCCATAGGATAGAAAGAGATAGAAAAATGGTTGAATAATAATAATAATAACATATTAGTATATTTATGATACTTAATTTATTATTATAGGATGGTTATGAAATATTTGGAGTAATTATAAGAATAAATAAATTTGTAAGCGTCGGTAAAGATGATTACCTTTTCTTCAGTAAACTTCCTTCAGATATCCTCTTTAGGGGTCTAGGGTTGAAATTTTGGGAAGACAAAAACCTCTAAAACTTGTATAAGAATGTTTATAAGAGAAATTAGTAGTATTTGGATGATATATATGGCTCAAAGTTTTTTAAATAAAATAGAGAATGGGAATCCTTTTATAAGGGATGAAAAGGTTATACTTGGAATTACTAAAAAGATTAAAATATAATTAATCCATTCTCAATAAAAATGTTTATAAATGGTAATAGATTCAAAGAAAAGAGTTTAAGGTATAAATATAATCATAAAATGACATTTATACCAGTTTTTGTTCCATTTAAAACATTATATTTTGGTTTTACCCCTTGGTAAACCGATATTAATCTTAACCAAAGTAATAAATTTTTTAATATTAAAGGTTATAATTATAATTATAAGGTAAAAATTAGCTAATAAATGATCAAGGGGTGAAATTTTAGACCATTTCTCACCCTGATTATCCTCTTCAAATATTTTTATGATTTTTAAATAATTTAATAAAATATTATTTAACATAAATATCATTAATTATATTTTTAACACCATTCATTTAATTTGAATTTAAAGATAACATGAAAGCAATGAAATTTGAATCTAAACCTTAAAAAAACTATAATATGTTATATTTATATATTAAATTTTTGGAACCTAATTATTCACCCAAATTTAAATATTTTAAATATTTTTAAAATAAATTATTTTATTTTCTATTAATTGAATAAATACTATGTTGACGTTGCGTAAGAACTTATGGAAATTATTTAATTTTTTAAAATTACAAATAAATTAATATGATAAAAAAACTAATATATATTTTAAATAAAAATTCAGAACCAAATTTATCCTCTTTTTATCCTTATATAAATTTTTTCAAGTTATTAAATTCAATAGAGTGTCATTTTGTATTTATTTTTTTCTTAAATTACTATAAAGGTCATAATTAAAGAAATATGGCATCAAGTGGCCATATATTCGAGAATTGGATAGAAATGGATGAACTTAACTTATAAAATAGGATATAGGCAAGTTTTAAATCCTTAACCCAAAGTTTTAACTTTATTTTACTTGTTTTACAATTAAATAGGTGAAAGATATTTACTAAGTTTGCTATTCAAGGCCTTCGATCCACCTCATGTCCTTTGGGCCACCTCAAGGCCTTTAGGGCACCTGAAATTGTGCTCTAATAACCAGACAAACTCTACAAGGAGCAGATTCCAGATGAGGATTTAGAGCAGGCGCATTCACTAGAACAGAAGCTAAGTGGATTTTTCAGAAATAGAGGGTATGTAATTTCCATTAGGACTAGTTTGTTCATGCATAAGAAGCCTCACCGAACAAGCCAAGCAAAGGTGGAGAGCTAAACATCACGATGAAGAAGCTGGGGAGGAGTAAGTCTATGAAGTTATAGTCTGTATATTTCCCTAAGACCTATGTGTCCTAGAATATCTAAGCCTATGGGCCTTGTAAGGGTTCCCCCTTATCCCTTGAAAGGGGGTTTATCAAAAATCAATAAAAAAAAGAAGGCCTTTGGGCCATTTGGAGAGTGTTTTGAAGCATAAAAATTAACTTATATCAAAATCATGAATATTATCGATTAAAATGGAATTAATAATCTTAATATAAATAAAATAGATCATATTTAACTTTAATAAAAAATCCAAAATATAATGGGTATTTTTAATTAATCTATTTAATGAAAATAAATCACAGTATTTGAAAAATCAATATTTTTCACTATTTACTGAAAAATCAAACATTTCAGAAAAATCTTAAAATTTCACCCTAATTTAATTTTGATATTTTGATTTAGAAAATTAATTTCATTTTAAAAAATAAAATTTCTAAAATTGGTAGAAATTAATTATAATTTCCATGCACAAAAAGGAATAAAAAATAATTTTTGAAGAAAATACATTTTTGAAGCATAAAGTGACTTCACTAAAAAATGAAAGATTAATTAATAATAATTAAAAAATAATTTTTTATTGAGTAGGTAAATTATACATATATTTCATAATTTAGTTACTCATATTAATATCCACCAATTTAATGGCTAGGTTATTGATGCATCTGCACTCGTCGTTTAAATTCACATGGGCTATGGTCATATTAGAATTGTATTGTTTCCCAAACGTCACTTGATACTAGGGTGTAGTATAGCGAAAGCCTGAAGTCGATCCCATGGGGAGCGTAATATGTAACTGTCAACCTATGTCTTTGGGATTTTGGTATAGGAGTCATTTCTAATTGGTTCAGTTTGGGAATGCTATTTCTAGAGAGTGAATGGTTTACTTCAGGAATAAGAGAGGGATCACGATCGATTTTAGGTATCTGTAGAAAAGGTTATCTTAATTATAAATTGGTAGGATCCTAAGGTTTAGGTTTCAAATCAAGAATAGGTCACTATTTGACTATGGTCAAATCAACTAGTTATACCTAAGAGGTAACTATTAATTGATCGGGAAATAGTGACAACTTCGATGAATTAGGCTTAGCTTCCAAGGAAGAAAGTATTTTATGATATTGGTCATAACCTAATCTACTCTAACTAGGATAGGGTCCTTCACTCTAATATCCCATGGTCTATGATGTTCGAATGAATTGAAAATGAAATTAAATATTATCCTGATTACTAATCCTTAAAGTTACAAAGTTAAGAATTAAAGATTTATTAAGTTTAGATGCCCTTACTCTTGATCCCTACCCTGTGTGGTTTATCCACTCATGATAAGATTGAATGTGAGTGAGTGAAGAATTGACAGGTTGCTAAAAATTCTAAAAAAAATTAATTTTAAACAATTGAAAAACATTTAATGACATAAGTTACTAATGGGTATGAGCATGCAATTGGGATTAAGAAATGTAAATCACAATTAATTAGTTACTTGAAATAGAAATGGATATAACATGTGTTCATAGATGGTTGGTGTTCAGAACAATGATGAATTATGGTGAAAATGAAAAACATAATTAAGGCTTTTATTGAATCAAAAATAATGAAAATAGAACTAATAAATTTGAGTTTAAGGTTGAGGGAATATAAGGGAATGAGAGAGGAATGAAAAACACAAAAAATTTCTTCTACTGAGCTCTTTTAAATCCTCTACCCCACTATTTTATTTATAGGTGAAAACTTATATGACGTGTAATAAGGATTCACATCATGTAATACAGATTAGTGTATTCCTCCTCAGATTTTGAATCTATGCATATCTCTTGTGTATCTCATCTGAGATTTGAATATTTGACTCCTTGGACGCTGTGTATTAGTGAATCATGATGTGTAACTTCCTTCAACCTTTATCTTCAGAGTAGGAATTTATTTTAAATATTTCACGATGTGTATTGTCCACTAACATTGTGTAATGGATTCTTTCCATGTATTTTCCCATGAATCTTGTCTTGACTTGTATCATACTGTAAAACCCTACTACATGTCTTGTAATGAGGTTTTATAATGTGTAATAGGAAAATTATGAAATTTTTCTGAATTTTCTCCTTTGAAACTTTAGAAGCCTATTTTCTGTAACATTAAGCACATACCAAATGCATTATCTAATAAATCATTAAAAATACTTAACTAAATGACAACAAAAAGTATATATGTTTTATTCTTATCAAATTCTCCCACACATGAACAATTACTTTCCCTCAAGAAAAAAGGTATAAATAGTTATTTTAAAAAGATAAACAATTTTTAAAATAGGAAACATTCATTATGTTTAGGAAAATAAAACTAAGTGCAAGAAGAAAAGGTTAGTCTTCAGAATCACCCCTGCATAAAAAATATGTCATTCCTCATAGCTCAACTCTTTAAACAAATTATAATATTTTAATTACAATATCTTAACTATTTCTTGAATTCTATACCCATTTCCAATGTACCTCACATTAAATTTTTTCACTCATCACACAAGGTAACAATGAAATTGGAGTTATTCTCATGACTTGGAGTACATGATCCTAACTATAGGCTTGAATAGGTTTTATCATCTCCACTTTGTAAAGAAAACTATAAAATTAGTCGTGAAGGATTCAACAATTAGGTTCTAGTGACTCTAAAGATGTGGGCAGGTGGGTAAATAGTAAAAATCAAGCTAAAAAAAGAGGGTAAGCTCTAAAGTATAATGCATGAATGTCATGAAAAGTGTAATAAAATGAACCCTCCAAGATAAAAACATCTATACTCCAAATATCTCAAATTTGATCCATGTATATGTCAAGTAAGTGAAAAAGGGTATCATGTTCCTTTCTTTTTCTTTTGTATTTTTTATTTTTTTGAAATCATGTCTAGGACACATCTCACATCCATCCCCTAACCACATATGATACTTTAGGGGATTCATCGGTCTGGAAATGGTGATTTTTGACCTTCCTAATGCACAACCCATGTCAATTTTTCTTTTCTTTTTCATTTTGAAAAGGAATATGATAAAAGTGAAATGCTTCAAAGTATACATGGATCACAATCAAATGGCCTGATGATAAAGACAATACATCTCTATAGTAGAATCATACTATTTTGTTTGAAATACTCCCTAACACTTATTCAATGGTAAAATCATGAATTATACAAGTAGTAGGGTAGGAAGAGGAAATCATCCTAGAATAGCTTCATCCTAAAAAGGTCATTCATGGAAACTATGGGATTTATGAAAGAAAGATGCAAGGTGGTTCTCAGAAAAAAGTAGCTCAAAAAATATTGCCACAATCATTTTGAAATTGTACTTGTTTAGTTATAGACTCAATAATATCTCAATGCAAGTTGTGATAGGTTTACTTGTCTTAGGTATCACTCAAGAAATATGTTCAGAAAGAATATGAAATTTTAGGATTATAATCCTCTCAAGAATGCGAATAAAAATAGAAAGTAGAAATCACAAAGGGTATAAAGCCAAGTAATAAGTCAATTAACCATAATTTCAAAGATATTGAATTTGAATTGAATCTATAAGCTTTGTAATCATTATAAAAATCTAAACATAGAAAAAACGTGGATTCTAATAATTACCAACTGAACTTTTTCTTTTATTTAAATGGGAATAATTTTTTTTCAGGTTTGAAGCACACTTTTAATTTTGAAAAATGTTTCACAGACAGCTGAGAACAAGCATTAATTCAAGTGTATCAAAAATGAGAATCATGAAAAACTCCCCCACACTTAGAAGGAGACAATGTCCGCAATATCCATGGAATTATTATGGGAGTATTATAGAATATAAAGCTTAGAAAAAATGAAATGGAAGTTTGAAAAATTAAAAACTAAGGTAATTGAGAGCTCCATGTAGGAAGTGGCATGCAATGAGGGAACTTGGGTTGCCATGATGCAGAATCTGGGTCACCTAAAAAATTGGTTAGAAAAAAAATCTTGCACTAGATGAAACATTAGTCCATAGGTTTAAAATATTGATAAGTAGAAATATAGGTAGGTGCACTGAATGATGAGCATGGGTAACTAATTTTATTTAAATGAAATAGATTTTAACAATAGAGATTAAAAGAGACTCAAAATGAAATGAAAAAGACTCTAGCATGATAGATAAATCTAAAAAAATGATGAACTATGGGTTGTCTCCCATAAAGTGCTAATAAAACGTCGTCAGCCAGACGGATGGACCAAAATATCGAGTAGTGTGGACCATAGGCTCAATGTCTTCTCTGGTGTCTATAACTACTTATTGCGGTGTCCTCCAGCTCATGGGTTCAATTTATATGATTGATGACTTTAGGAGTATCATGAACTTAAATCAAATGAGGAAGTAATGGTATCTGTGCTCATGGTAGCTGGTGTTGTTCATGAATTTCTAGTGAAAGTTCCTAAAATTTTCATTCTATTTCAGCCACACTCTGAGTCACCTGTTGAACCATAATAGATGGTTATACCGGTCCATTGATAACCATAGATGACATAGAGGACCTAGACATGACTATTAAAAATTTGAAAGATATGAAAATCAAGCTAAGCACAAGTGATGAAAAATCAGTTCCCATATATATAAATGAGTGAAGTAGTACAAAATGTGGGAAAACATAGATGAAACTATAAAAACAGCCAGCCCTATCACTAAAATTCTACAACCAAAAATAAGAAAAATGGCTAACTAATATCCATAGTTAGAACAAAAAATCTCCTCTAACATCTGCCTACCATCGAGTGATGGTGTTAGCTATCTGACTGGATCAGTTGTTGTGGAGGTAGTAGCGGTGGGTGGAAAATCAATAGAAGGTGGAGTCACAGAGCTAAATATATGGGCTAGGGTAGGTGGTGGAGAGGTGACCATATGACATGGGGTCATGAGTTTGGCAGCTGGATCGATGAAGGGAACCTCGGTGATAGTGGAAGTGGTTGGTCCCTTGCCCCGTTAGGCCTACTTAGCTAGGTACTCCTACTAGTCAGTAGGGTCAGTGATGTTTGAGGGAAGATTGGGGTGGGCTTTGGGTGGTTCAGGAGTAGCAGAAGAGGAGGGGATAACAGGAACTAGTGGTGGAGGAGGGTATATGGAAGAATATGGTGGTGGTGGGGTGGTGAAATAAAAAAGATCTTCGAAGGGAAGATTCAGATGGGTGGAGATCTAGTGAAGGTTCTACAGGATTCATAGATGTATAGCCCAAAGATCTGGTGGGGTGGTATTGGTGGGTGGTGTAGGTAGGGAAGTGGTGGGTGGATCAATTGTAGGGTCTGCTGATGGTGGAGGGTCTGCTTCTGGTGCTGCCTCATGAACGCCTAGTGCCCAACTGTAAATGTCATCCTCTTTCACCAAAAGCTACATTGTGTACAACATCATGAAATCAATGATCTCTACAGGGACAAGATAGGTGAATGGAAGAGCCACATAAAAAAATCAAAGGTGTATGGCTATATGGGAAATGAATGAACCACCCATCAAGGTAACTCTAATCCACTGTACATTAGCCTTGTAGTAGTAAGTGAACTCTGAAACCAGGTTGATGGTTGGTTCACCCACATATGCTACCAAGATGATAACATCAACCTAACTCATGCTACCATGTGAATCTTCCTGTTCAAACCATGTGTGTGTCAAAGATCTATGAAGTATCTGCAAAGCTAGGCTACACAACTAGGTATACTTAGTGATATGGGGGTTATTTGGTATCTGAGGATCTCATTCAATCATCTGCCACAAGTGCCATGAGTCGGTCTGGGGAGGCTTGAGTTGAAGTGTTGGAAAGAACCCAGACACAAAAAATTCCTTTGTATAAATGCTCAGGCCAATACCAAACTCGACAAATGATATCTCATGTGGTCGGCCAACCAAACAGAATCATAGGCTATTAATGGCCACTAAAAAAGTAGAAAGGAACCCAATAAACAGATCTCTGTACGTCTCCTCTCATACCTCAAGAATGTGGTCTAAATATAGTTTCTTTAGTATGTCGAGGGTGTCATCACTGATGTTTAGGTGGGAAATGATGGGAAAGTCTAGTGTCTTGTTCGTTTGCATGGGCTTTGTCTATAGCCAGTCAAGGTTTACATAATGCTTTGGATTGTAGAACCATAGAATAAGATGCAGGTGGAGGTTCTCATCACTGTATGAGTCCTCAAATCTAGATGAAGATTCTATATGGGCTATGGTGATAGGTACTAAAGGTGCGAGAGGTGTAGCAGGTACGGTGCCATGTGGGTGCTTAGTTGGTGGATATTCGTCATGGTTTGATGACGATTTGGAAGGTTTGGGCCACACCATTTTGGTACTTTCCATCATGGAAATAGGATTTTGGGGTGCGAATGAAGGAGGTTGGGGTTTGGTGAAGGCCAATGGAGGAGGATGGGATTTGGGGTTGTGATTTTGTGGTCGCGGAGGGGGTGCGGGTGGTCGCAGCTGAGAGAGGAGGGTAAGGGGAGGTTGGGAATGACCAAGAGAGGAGGAGGGAATTACTAATAGGGGAGGATAATGAGGGAGGTGTAAGGTAAGGGAGGTGGGTTAGCAGCTCTTCATGAAGGGGAGGGGAAGATTAGGGTGGTCAGGAGGAAGGAGAGGGAAGTGGTGGGCGTAAGGAAAAGGGTCGAGGGAGGGGACGGGTGTGGGTCATGAACCTAGGTTTCAAAACTCGTGTCTTGAAAACACTAAACCGGTATGTTACATGATGTGTAACCATGTTTCACATCATTTAATTATGGTTTTATGTGAATTTTTGGTCAAAAAGTGTACATATCATATAACATGGTTACACAACGTGTAATTGACTTTTTTAGCTCAACTATTGTTCAAATCTTATCCTTCCTCTCTTGGAAGGCTATCCTAATCTAATCTCAGATAAGATGGATTACCTTGGGTTTCCTCCTAATTAGCGCTTCATTTAACGTTGAGAGATTGATTCAATTAAGTCTAAAATGACCTTAAGGCTGATGAAATAGCCTTCACGGGAGGGTTCTTGAAAAAATTTCAACCTTTGATCATTAACCTTGAAAGGTGGTCCACCTTCTCTCTTAATTTCAATGCTCCCATAAGGTAAAACCTGAACAACTTCGAATGGGATAGACCATCAAGATTTTATCTTATTAGGGAAATATCTCAATTTGGAGTTGAATAAGAGGACCTTATTCCCTAGAAAAAATATACACCTTGCAATGAATTGATCATGCCATTTTTTGTTATTTCTTTGTATATTTTTTCATTGTCATATGCATCCTTCCTGATTTCTTCCAATTCAACCAACTGTAGCATCTGAGCTTCTCCAACTTTCTTCGAATCAAAATTCAGTTTTTAATTACCCAATACAAGCGATGTGTAATGTCCCAAAAATTCCATGTAATTATTATATATATATATGTGGGGGGGGATTATTTTGAGACCATAAGCTCAGACAACACCTGATTCTGAGGCCCAGTGAGCCCAGAATATATTTTTTGAACTTTTTCGTTCATTTAAATAAACATGAAAGCGAGGTTTTCTATCTTTTAAACCAGTGATCAGATCAAAAATCCAAGGTCACTATCAAAATAAGAATGTCAGGATTCAATTAGGGGTTTACTTTTTGAAGTTTTAATTTCCTCGTTCTTCTTTCTAAAACAACGAATGCAGATTAACCTGTGAATAGGTTGATCCACAGGTAGCTTGTTCTTATGGGAGAGTATTATTCTATCTTGGGTATTGCATCGAGACTAGACTGTTGTTTGAATCACAAACCTACCATCCCATGTTTTCAAAACCTCTAACACGGAGGGTGTAGGCCAACACGAATAAGGCCCAGAACCCTCCGCTTTTGTACGTTATTATGTGTTCTTCATGGCCGCACCTTCAAAATGGCGACAAAGAGGTTTTAAGGACTTAGTAAGGATGGTGGCATCCCATGGAAGATGAAGGCGTAGATTACACAAGGAATGGACCACTGGAGTGGACCCGATGGTCCACAGGAGGCTCCTCCGGCACACCGATGGCGGTTGTGGTGGCACGTGGTGGCAGCCGTGGGTGGGTGGCGGTGCGATACAATGGCACACTGAGGTGGAATCCACGGCCAACTCGGGCCAAAACGTTGTGGTAGGAGCCGCTGGTAGTGGGCCAGCAGCTGAAGGACAGGTAGGCGGCTACCCGACCACGTCAGAGGGGCGACCCACACTGACCCACTGGCACACGGTCCAGTGGGACCGCGTGCGGGAAACAAGCGCGACCGGATTATCCGGCCATGGCACACAAGAATTGGATGCCCCATTGAGCGTACTGGCTGGAGAGGACCGGACCGCCAGGAAAGAACGAACTGGGCCGATAGCATCTCGGGATAGATTATGTCAGACTACTATTGCGGGATAGGCTGACAGAATAACACTAGGCCACCGAAAGGCCTAGGTTGGGAACAAACCGGTCTGCCAGTTGCTAGCCAGGCCGGATGGAACTGGGTCGCTGGGCAACCTACTAGGCTGGGTCTAGAAAGGCCCAATGGGCCTGGCCCAGCGGCTAGGATGGACCAATCCGGCCTCGAACCGAACTAGGTCGAGTTAGATTAGTCAAACCGGGTCGGGGCATGTGAGCCCCCCCGATCGGGATTGTCGGGTCGGTCTGACCGGGTCGGACCAGGCCGAGACACGACCAGCCCCTGATTACTAAAACGCCAATATCTTTTGGACCGGGCATCTGATTGATGAGCCATTTGCGGAATTGGAACCCTTGAAATGAGGAAGTTCTTTTGGAAAACTCGAATGAGGTTTTCATAGAAGATGAAATGTGATGAATGGCTTGAGGAGCAGTTTCTCCCAGAATTAAGTGCACTACATGTGGGAATCCTACGGCTAACTAAGACCCAAAGACTAATGACAAGAATCCCTATATGGATTAGCTACACGAGACCATGTGTGAATCAGCTACGATGGCCCAGTGTGAAGTGGATTTATATGACCCAGCAGGCCCATGGTGGGGAGTGGCTCTGTGTGGCCCATCATACCCATGGTAATCATTGGGGATGAGTACCCTAGCAGTCCAAGGTGTTCAATGTTGTGATTGATGGTCTTTCTTTCTATACTTTAGATTATACCTGTGTGAGATCTCTTGATTCATGATCATACATTGTGGTTTGATTTGTGGATTTATTAGTAGTCTTTCCTTTGTGGTTTGGGGTACCTACTAAGTATTTTTTTACTCACCCCTGCACGAGATTCACCCGCACATGTTGTGTCTGGTGCAGATGACTAACGCCTTGACGGAGGACTTGGTGGCCTAGGACCCGGTAGTGTCTAGTGAGATCAGGCAGGCGGGGCTTACTTCTGCAGCTTCCTGTAGCTACTCTACACTTACCCATCAGGTGGGGTTTTCAAAGGATGCCTTACCATGATCTTTTTGTACTTTCCTATTTTCGGTTGTCTTTTGTTGGGTTGGTATTCTGGCCCATTTGACCTATAAATTTTTCCTTTACTCAGTGGTTGTTTAGTGGCATGCATGTTTACATTTCCAATTTTTAGGACGTAGTTGTGTGTGTGTGTGTACAAGTACTTTGTAAAATACCTCCTACTTGCAGGTTGACTCCTTCAACGCTATTCTCCAGCCCTTGGCCTTTGAGAGGCAGGCTTGGGGTAGTCATATTACGGGACCTGGAGGATGGGTCGTGACAAAGTGGTATCAGAGGTGGTCAGTTATACCTCAAAGACTGAGAGTTTATTGTTTTGTTTTTGGAAAACAATGTTAAATGTTTCAAGTTTGACTTTCAGATTCGGAGAGTCCAGTGTTGGTGTAGCAGCTGAAGAATCCATACACCAGGACCTTGAATTCTGCTTTTCGGCTCTATACATCAAAAAATTTGTTGCATGAATTATATATTAATTGAGTATTTACTCATTTTCTTATTAAATCAGAGTCATATTACCATGTATAATCTACAGACTGTGGTACATATTGATCTATTTTAGGATGAATCCATGCAGAAATCCAGCTAGGATTCCGATACGTGACCGTGAGAATAGCCCTCCTAGCGATGAGGCATCAATTCATGGATTGGTGCTAGAGATGGAACCGCTGGGTGGTGCACCAGTGTTACCACCACCTGTTGATCAGAAGTTACTACTGAAGTTACTGGTAGAGGATGCATGTAGGCTTAGAATCTTTCATGAGTTCCATAGATAGAGAACTCCCATGTTCATGGAAGAGACAAATCCTCAAGTCACTGAGGATTGGAAAGAGGCGGTGACGTGGGTCTTCCATTTAGTGAGGATTCCACTTGACCGGATGGCGATATTAGCCACGAGCCTTATTTGGGGATCGACAGGGAGATGGTGGAGCTTGAAAATTTAAACTCATGATGAGGTGACCCTCTCTTGGGATGACTTTGAGTAGATTTTATGGAAGGATTTCTTCCCCATAACCTAGAGCTAAGTGTGCATACAAGAGCTACTTCACCTATAGTAGGGTAGCATGTCATTGGATAATTTCATGACCTGTCCCCCAAGGCCCATGCCGTGACTACCCCAAGCCCACCTCCTATAGGCCAAGGGCTGCCGACTAGCACCAAAAAGGTGTATCCCTATAATGGGAAGGCATTGCCTTTAAACCTGCACGAAACACAATCCAAGAACAAAACAAGAAGCAACCACGAAGTAAACTATTGTAGTAAAAAGTGTACTGAATGTAAAGGGGTCGGGATACAAGACCAACTAAAAAGTAAAAGTACAACTGAAAAGAGAAAACAACTCCTGGATCATCCACTAAGGATCCTACCTGAAGGGTAGGTACAACTCATGATCAGTAGTCACTGTAGTACATCATGTCAAATGGTCCACCTCTGAGCACCGTCCAGTCCTGGCTCCCTCAGCCTCGATCAACACTATCCATCTTCTGCACAAGACACAACAAGGTGCAGGTATATCACATGCTGGGGTGAGTATAACAATACTCAATAGGGACCCCGAAACCCCCAAAGGTCTCCCAAAGTTCCACAAAGGATAAACCACAAAGCAAGACCTCAAACACAAAGCATGAATCAGTCATCAACTCTACTTAGGTATATTCCCATACATATACCTAAGTTATCAAGATATACTCATCTCATACATGAGGAAACATAAGGCTCCAACTTTTAAGCCTTTAGCACAACCGATCCATGAGGGAAGAATACCACAAGGGTAATACCACGAAAGTAATACCATGAAGGGAAAAGTACCACAAAGGTAATTCCACGAAGGTAACACCACGAATGTAAAATCACCACAGACATAAATACTCATCTCACACTAGTTATATAACTCAAGTACATAAGTACATATGATTATTCTTAAATCTAGATCATCTTATTCTGTTGAGATGCTCTGCTACTAACCCACACAGGATTGATAGATGCTGAACCACACAGGATCACTAGGCTCAAACCCACACAAGATCAATAGATACTGACACACATAGGATCACTAAGCGCTCACCCACATAGGATCGATAGATGCTAACTCACATAGAATCAATGTTCCTTCTTCACATTACAACCAGCCATGAGATTCCTGAACTAAGAACGCTTGATTCTGGGAGGATCCACTCCTCAAGAATTCATTCATACCTTAATTATCACGAATTTCCACAAATAAGTATTTAAAAGGACCTCCATGTCATAAGGGTTCCAACGCAATAGACGATGCGTTAATCGGTCACCCGATCTGTGACTTAAAAGCATTTTAGTGCCGAGGGCCCGGTTGAATTCAGGTTCAATCCAACCCGGACATACTCCAACTTTCTCCAAAACTCAATTGGAGTATACCAAAAGGATCATCTTGCTCCAAGGATCCTAGTTCCGCAGACAGTTTTTCAAACAGACGTTCGGTTCACAAGTTATGACTCTTTTAGCAAAACTGGGCCTGGAAGGGTCCGAGTTCGGTCTGACTCGATCAGACCGACCTAGACCGACCCGATCTGGGTCTGACCTGGACCAGCCCCAACTAGTCTAGGCTGGTCCGGTTGGGTTGGGCCATGGCAGGCTCGGCTCACTGGGTCGCAGACCAGCTCGACCCGCCTGGGCAGTGTGGCCCACTGGGCTGGCGCGACCCGGCCCACGGAGGGGCGTGGCTCGGCCCGTAGAGGGGCGCAGCCCACTCAAGGAAAAAACCGATGGAGTGGGGCCCTCCCTAGCTATAATGGGGGGGGGGGAATTTCCCCTATTCGAAAATTGGAGCGGCGGTTCCATCGGGCGCCGCCAGGTCGCCCACGGGACCCGTAGGGAGCGGGTTTCAGCCCTCTAATGCGGCTTCCAAGTCGCGATTGTCTTCAGTGTCGCATGACGGCATACCTCTTGCCTCCAACCATGACTAACCAGTGCCATCTGGCACTGTACTCTATAGTTATATGTTGTGATCCTCTCTTTGGCGGTGTGCCGCTGCGCACCGCTCCGCCTTCCACGGCCGGCCCGAGTTGGCCGCCATCTTCACCCGCTAAGGCTATGGCCGTAGACTTCTTCACCAGCGGTGTGCAATGGAACGCTGCCATATCCTCCATGGATGGCCATTGCCGGCTGCCGCCATCACCTCCTCCGCCGATGCCAGTTGCTGGTGGTCTTTCGCGGGTCACCGGGTGAGCTTCGGTGGCCTGTTTTCCATCTGAAGGTGCCAACAGACTTTCTAGGATGCCCTCTTCATCGCTAAACCCATCGTTCATGGTTTCATCCAACCTGAATAAATTTCTAGTGAAGAACACGTCAAATTTTAACAAAAGGCGGAGGGTTTGATCCTTGTTTGTTTTTCCCACGCCCTCCTCATTAGCTTGATAGTAATAGGGTAGTATACTGATTCAAAAACTCTTGAAATTAAACAAGAAATAAACCCTACCTCATGATTGTTAGAGAATGTCCACATTTGAGGGAGATTATTTGTTTTTCAGTTCATGATTCGGTGGCACTCGTCACTGCTTTCTAGAACCGGTCCTATCCTCCAAGTGGTTGGTGTCACGATACTTTGTCGATCTTCATCACTTGGTGAAGTCATGCCAACACTCCTCCTCGAGCTCCATATAAATAGGAGAGGGTGAGGGTGAGTAACACTATTCGGAATTTATGAGTTTTGTTTAATTAATGAAACTCCCAAATTCCAGTGGTGATGTTACAAAGATTCATGAGTCAAGACAATTAATTTCTTGGCATGTCGTTGGTCCCACAACCGCCGCTTTTCTGTTGGAGGAAAATAAAAAGAGAAATAAAATAACTTTGTTATTTTATTATTCTTTTAAAAGTAAAAAAGCTATCTTTTTATCCCGACCTACTATGGTCGAAGTGAAACCTTCCTTACGAGAATCGTGATACTGTGGATTCAATGGTGCTCTCATATTTTTAATCCGAGCACTGGTTCAAAAGGTAGAAAACGTCGCTCACATGTTTACTGAACGTACCTTAAAAAAAGTTCAAAAATTCATTCCAGGCACACCAGGCCTTAGAATCATGCACCGTCAATTTTCATATACTTGTAATAGTTCTATATAATAAAAACAAATTACATGGAAAATCTGGGTCTTTACATTATCCCCACCTTAGGGCTTTTCATCCCCGAAAGCCACAACATAGACTAAGGAAACAAATGGGGGTACTGAGCAAGAATCTGATCCTCTCGTTCCCATGTTCTCTCCTGAAGGTTCCTGTGCTTCTAGTGAACATGCACCAGAGGAATTGATCATCCATGAAGGACCCGCTCCTGTCAATCCTCAATCTCCACTAGAACCTCTGTAAACATCACCCTATCATTGATGTCCAACTCACCCCAATCGATGACGTGTGATGGATCATGCACGTACCTCCTTAGCTGAAACACATGGAAAATGTCATGCACCCGGTGCATCTGTGGGGGAAGATCCATGCAATACACCACCTCACCAACTCTAATGAGAACCTAAAAAGGTCCGATAAACCTCAGAGATAACTTTTCGCCCTAGTCAAATCTCCGCAAACCTCATCGAGGTGAGACCCGTAGGAAGACATGATCTCTATAATCAAACTCTAAAGGTCTCTGTCTTCTATCAGCATATGACTTATGTCTGCTCTGTGCAGTCTTCATCTTCTCCTGGATGATATGCACCTTCTCAGTGGTATCCCATACCGACTCTAGACCCATAAGTTCTGACTCCCCTAGGTCCATCCAACATAGATGAGATCTGCCCGGTCGACCGTATAAGGCCTCAAATGGTGTCATACTGATGGTAGAGTGATATCTATTATTGTATGCAAACTCAATAAAGGGAAATTGATCCTCCCAATTGTGGATAAAACCTAGGACACAAGTACAAAGCATGTCCTCCAGTGTCAAAATGGCCCGCTCTGTCTGACCATCTGTCTTTGGATAAAAGGTGGTGCTCAAACATAGCTGAGTACTGAATGCCTCATATAATCCCTTCCACAACTGGGATTTAAAACATGTGTCATGGTCTGATACGATTGTTGATGTCTCCCCATGAAGTCATACAATATCCTGTATGTAGAGGCATCTCAAGCCCTCTACTAATCCCTGATCCCAGATGGGTAGGAAGTGGGCCGACTTGGTGAGGTGGTCAATGATCACTCAGATGGAATCATGTCCCCTGGAAGTCCGTGGTAGCCCTATCAAAAATTCCATAGAGATACCATCCCACTTCTACTCTGGTACCTCTAGGGGTTGCGCCAAGCTAGCTGGAACCTGATGCTTGGTCTCCACTTGCTGACAAGTGAGGCATCGTGAAACAAACTCTACCACTGCTTTCTTCATCCTTGGCCACCAGTACTAAGGCTGGAGGTCCTAGTACATCTTCACAACACCAGGATGTACCACCCAAGGGTATGTATGGAAATCCCTCAACACCTAGTCTTGTATAGCCACTGGTATAATGGTGCATCTTCTGAAGAGGATGACGTGCTCCCCACCTTCAGAAAATCCATCAGGTGCCTTTCCTGAGGATATCTAAGCATGTCGATCCTCATAGTCAATGTCCTCAAGCTATGACTCCTGTACTGAATGAAGAATTGGGGGAGTGAAAGTCATAGACTGGAGGTAAGCTTCTACATCTCTATCCACAAAGGATATCTGCAACGTGGCTAGCTGCTCTATCGCCTCACTCATCTGCTATAAACCAGACCTCCTACTGAGTGCATCTGCCACTATGTTCCCTTTCTCAGGAGTGTTGACTATCTCGAAGTCATTATCCTGGAGGAACTCCATCCATCACCACTGTCTCAGGTTCAATTACTTCTATGAGAAGATATATATGAGACTCTTGTGATCAGTGTAAATAGTAAATCATTTTCCCATAAAGTAGTGTTGCCACATTTTCAAGGTGAAGACTACTGCTGCTAACTACAGGTCATGGGTATCATAGTTCTTCTCATTCCGTCTCAACTGTCGTGAACCATAAGCGATCACTACTCACTCCTGAATCTGGACACATCCAAGTCCGGTCCCTGATGTGTCACAGTAGACTATATACCCAACACCCTCTTCGGGTATCCTCAAGATGGGGGCACTCGTCAGTCTCTACCTCAGCTCATGAAAACTCTTCTGGTATCTCTCTGTCCATATGAAGGGTTGTCCCTTCTTTTTCAACACTTATAAGGGTGTTGAAACTCTGGAAAAGTTAGGTACGAATCTATGGTAGTACCCAACCAACCCCAAGAAACTCCACACCTCGGTCACACTGCTGGGTGGCTCCCAAGCTAGCACAACCTATATCTTTACCGGATCCACTGCAACTCTAGCCTCCGAGATAACATGTCCCAGAAAGTGGACCTCCCATATCCATAACTAGAACTTCGAGAGATTACCATAAAGCTGGAGCTTTTAGAGTTTATCCACAACTATTTGCAGATGATAGGCATGATTCTCCTCCAACGTCGAGTATATCAAGATGACATCAATGAAGACCACCACGAAGCGATTGAGGTATGGATGGAAGATCCTGTTCATGAGTCCCATGAACACTGATAGGGATTTGGTTATGCCAAATAGAAAAACCAAGAACTCATAATGTCCATACTGACATCTGAAGGCCATATTCTGCACATCCTTATTTCATACCTAGAGCCGATGATGGCCTAATCTAAGGTCTATCTTTGAAAATAAATGAGCTCCCTTCAGCTGATTGAAAAGATCATCAATACTCATAAGTGGATACTTGTTCTTCATGGTTACTTGGTTTAGGCACCGATAGTCCACGCAGAGTCTTAAACTCCCATCTACCTTCTTGGAAAAAAATCGGGGCTTCCCATGGAGAATCACTGGGCCTTATAAACCCCTTCCTCTTTAAGTCCTCCAGTTGTACCCGTAACTCAAAAAGATCTAAAGAAGCCATACGATATGATAGTGTAGATACCGGTTCCATCCTGGGGTACAAGTCAATGTAAAAGTCCACCTCTCTACGTGGAGGTAGTCCCGGAACATCATCAGGGAAGACATCAACATACTGGTCCACCACTACAGGATATCTCATACTCTCAACATCAACTGCTCCGAGGGTAAGGCTAGCCAACTAATGTGTGATCGGGTGAAACCTCCTCTGGGTAAGTCCATCCTATGCTGCAAAGGTTCCCTTCTTGCTAGTGAAGGAAAACCTAGTCCCATCATCACAGACACACCACACTTTGCACCTAATACAGTCAGTCTGAACATGGACTATGGATAACCAATCCATTCCCAAGATGATGTCGTAAGGCCTCAATGCCACTACTAGAAGATCTCAGCTGAAGCTCTTGCCTCCTAGAGTAACCTCACACTGTCAGAACCAGTGTGTAATCATTGAATCTTCTCCCATAGGAGTCTCTAACTGTAATGATTGATCTAACGACTCCATCAGAATCTCCGAGCTCCAAAAAAGGGTTGTGACAATAAAATAGTGACTAGAACCTATTTCTATAAGTACTACAGACAGGGTGTAATAAACAAAGATCATACCTCTAATCATCTCTAGAGTTCCTTGGTCATAGGCCTCAACTACCTGGAGCTAAGATCGTCCCTATCCTCCTATTCCCTATGGTCGGGGTGGACCACATGGAGGTGGTGGCGGTAGAACCTCAAATCACCACTCACCGCCTTCTACATGACCAGTTCCTCTGCCACATCCACCTACTACCTACGGACCTCCCCGGACGAATCCATGCCTCTGCCTAAGTGGCCCCTCGACCATCTGTTGGTTGTCCGTACAGCAGGTCAGGCAGTCGTGAGCCATGTGACCCTACCCGCCACACGAGTAGCACTGCCTGCTCCTCATCTATCCACCTCTGTCCCATGATCCCCGCACTACTGACCCTATATCCTAAGTTCATACACTAGAAGGTCTAGCCCACTTGGGCCCCTATATCATCTGTCTACTACCTACTGTGGATGACTCTGCTACCTGACATCCGGTGGTGGATCTTGTTGTCGGTTCCGGTTCAGCTAGGAAGCTCTCCACCAAAATCACTCGCTCTAGCACCCTAGCCTATGTCAGAATGCTAAGCGATATAATTGATGCTCTGATCTACCATCATAGACCCTGATAAAAGTTCTGGGCCCTGAAGAAAGGGTCTTGTACCAATTCGGTGGAGTAGTGGCAGAGATTAGTGAACATCACCGAGTACTGGGCCATGATCATACTACCCTGCTGTAAGTGCAGCAGCTCCTGTATACGCACTGAGTGTAGGTTTACTGGGACAAACTATGCCCTAAAAAGGCCCTATAAGTCTAAACATGTGAGGGTCTCCTCATCATTTAACTATAGTGTCAGGCTCCACCATCTCCCAGCTACTCCCTGGAAGAGACTGGCAGCTAGGATCACCATCAGATCAGCTGTTGTCCCAACTAAGTGAAAAAATCTAGCCATGGCCTCCAGCCAGTACTCAGCTGCCTGCAGATCATTCTCGCATTGGAAACTTAGAGGCCTCTTCTACTGAAACTCATGAAACACATTCAGTCAGTGTGCACCCTCTGTTGGTGGGGTTGGTGGAAATGACTACCCAATGGGTAGTGGTGCTGCTGGTGCACCACCCTATGGTACTATCACTGTAAGAGAGCCCTACACCGAAGCCTCGTTCTTAGTGGGCCATCATTGTGTAATCTCTCGGAAATCCTGTATGGCTTTATATGTGGAAGAATCCTAAAATAAAAAAGGTTTTCCATGATCAATAAGTTATACCAGGTGACCTGACTCAAAGAGATCATAAGAAAAACTTTTCAAAAACACATGCAATTAGTGTTTTTGTGCACTGAGTCGGAAATTAGAATTCATGGTCCTGGTGTATGGATATGTCATTTGGCACACCAACAATGGATTTCCTAAACTGAAAACCACACTCATAACACTTAACACTATTTCTACATAGAAAAGATCAAAGTCCTAGTTCTTCGGTAGAACCAACTCCTCTGATACCACTTTGTCACGACCCGTCCCTTAGGTCTCATTCCATGACTACCCAAGCCCGCCTTCTATATGCCAGGGGCTATAAACAATCACTGAAAAGGAATATCCCTAAAATGGGAAGGAATTACCTTTAAACCTATATGACACACAATCCAAGAACACAACAAGAAGAAACCATGAAGTAAACTGATGTAGTAAAAAGTGTACTGAAAGTAAAGGGGCCGGAATTCAAGCCCAACTGAAAAGTAAAAGTACAACTAAAAAGATAAAATAGCTCCTGGACTGTCCACCGAGGATCCTACATGAAGGATAGGTACAACTCACGATCAGTAGTCACTGTAGCACGTTAGGTCAAATGGTCCACCTCTGAGCACCATCCAGTCCTAGCTCCCTCAGCCTCAATCAACGCTGTCTGTCATCTACACAAGACACAATAAGGTGCGAGTGTATCCCGTGCAGGGGTGAGTATAACAATACTCAATAGGGACCCTGAGACCTCCAAAGGTTTCCCAGAGTTCCACAAAGGATAAACCACAAAGCAAGACCTCATACAGAAAGCACGAAGCAGTCATGAACTCTACTTAGCTATATTCCCATACACATACCTAAGTTATCAAGATATACTCATCTCATACATGAGAAACATAAGGCTCTAACTTTTAATCATTTAGAACAACAGATCCACGAGGGAATAATACCACAAGGGTAACACCGTGAAGGTAACACCACGAAGGTAAACGTACCACAAAGGTAACACCATGAAGGGAACACCATGAAGGTAAAAGTACCACAAAGTTAATTCCACAAAGGTAACACCATGAAGGTAACAATACCACAAATATAAAGACTCATCTCACACCAGGTATATAACTCAAGTACAGAAGTATAAATTATTAATTGTAAATCTAGATCATCTTGTTCTATCGAGAGGCTCTGTTGTTGACCCACACAGGATCGATAAATGCTGACCCACACAGGATCGCTAGGCACTGACCCACATAGGATCGATAGATACTGACCCACATAGGATTTCTAAGTGTTGACCCACACATGATTGATATATACTGACCCACATAGGATTGATGTTCCTTCTTTACGTTACAACCATCCACGAGATTCCATCACTAAGAACACTTAATTCAGTTAGGATCCTCTTCTAAAGCCTTTGTTTGTACCTCAACTACCACAAAGTTCCTTGAAAAGGTATTCCAAAGGACTTCCATGTCATAAGGTTTCCAACGTGACAGACAGCGTGTTAATCGGACGCCCGGTCTGTGACTTAAGCGTTGTAGTACTGAGGGCCCGGTTGGATTCATGTTCGATCCAACCCAGCCATACTCCAACTTTCTGCAAAACTCAATTGAAGTATAACAAAAGGACTATCTCTATCCAAGGATACCATTTCCATAGACGGTTCTTCAAACAGACATTCAGTTCACAAGTTATAGCTCTTTTAGCGAAACTGGACCTGGAAGGGTTTGGGTTCGGTTACACCCGGTCGGCCCGACCCGGCCTGACCCAGTCTGGGTCTAACCTGGACCAGCCTAAACCAGCCTAGGTCGGCCTGGTTGGGCTGGGCTCAGCCCACTGGGACGCAGACCAACCCAGCCCACCTGGGCAGTGCGGCCTGCTGGGTTGGCCCGGCCCGACCCACGGAGGGGCGCGACCTACTGGAGGTGTGGCCCATTGGAGCAGGGCCTGCTCTAGCTGGCACGATGGGGGGGGGACATTTCCCCCCATTCGGAAATCTAAGTGGCGACACCACGGGGCATAGCTAGGTCGCCCATGGGACCCGTAGGGAGTGGGTCCCGGACCTCCTCTACGGCTGTCTTTAGCAGCGCACGACGGTGTTCCACTCTCCTCTGCCTGTAGCCGGCTAGTGCCAGCCACCGCTTTCCACTGTGGCAATATGTCGTGGACCTCTTTACAGTGGTTCACCATTGCACGCCGCTCCACCTTCCATGGTCGGCCCGAGCCGACCACTGTCTTCACCCTCCGTGACTACAGTTGTGGCCTTCTTCATCAGTGGTGTGCGATGGAACGCTGCCATCTCCTCCGCGGATGGATATTTTTGGTCGTTTCCATCACCTCCTCCACCAGTGCTAGTTGCTGGTGGTCTTCCATGGGTCACCGGGTGTGCTTCGGTGGCTCGTTTTTTCATTTGAATTTGCCAACGGACTTTCCAGGATGCCCTCTTCGTCGTTAAACCCACCGTTTCGGGTTTCATCCAACCTGGATAAATTTCTTGCGAATAACACGTCAAATTTCAACAAAATGTGGAGGGTATGGGCCTTATTTGTTTGGCCTGCACCCTCCACGTTAGCTTGATCGCAAGAGGGTAGTATACTGATTCAAAAATTCTTGAAATTAGACAGGAAATAAACCCTATCTCAAGATCGTTGGAGAACGTCTACATTTGAGGGTGATTCAGTGTTTGTCGGTTTGTGATTCAGTGGTGCTCATCACCGCTTTCTAGAACCAGTCCCATCCTTCAAGTGGTTGGCATCACAGTACTTTTCCAGAGCTTCATCGCTTGGTGAAGTCATGCCAACACTCCTCCTCGAGCTCCATATAAATAGAAGATGGGGAGGGTGAGTAACGCCGTTGGGAATTTATGAGGTTCATTTAATGAATGAACCCCCCAAATTCAAATGGTGTTGTTACAAATATTAAGGAGTCAAGACAATTAATGACTTGACATGTCATTGGTCCCGCCACCGCCACTTGTCCGTTGGAGGAAAAGAAAAAGATAAATAAAATAACTTTGTTATTTTATTATTCTTTTAAAAGTCCAAAATCTATCTTTTTCTCTCGACCTACTGCGGTTGAAGTGAATCCTTACTTAAGTGAATCCCGATGCTGTGGATTCAATGGTGTTCTCATATTTTTAATCTGATAATTGGTTCAAAAGTTAGAAAACCCCACTCGCGCGTTTACTGGACGTACCTTAAAAAAAGTTCATAAATTCATTTCGGGTACACTGGGCCTCAGAATCATGCACCGTCAATTTTTTCAGACTCATAATAGTTCTATATAATTAAAAACATTACATGTAAATCTGGGTATTTACAGCTGAGTACTCTGTGAGGTTTACATACTGCTCCTGCAACTCTACAGATATGGTATGGGACCCTTTATTTAGAACCTGGAACTTTGAGCAGGGACTCTGACGGGAGATCAAGGTGTCGATGATTTACCTTAGCATCCCCACTCAGGAGGGAGTGCTAGAGAGAGATCTACTAGTAGAGAGATTCCTCGCATAGCAAGCACCAACTGTGGGAGCTACCACCAAGAGACAGGTGGACGAGTCATCTATAGAGGGCAGCTGACAGATGACACAGTGGTCCAAGGAGACTAGACCATCTGGAGGGTGACCCTAGGACTCAGGGTCAGAAGTGAGGGGCTCCCAGAGCAAAGGCGTCCTCAGGGATCCAGGTTGTACTTCATGTGCGGCAGGCAGGGACACATGGCTTGTGACTTCCTGACCCACCACATAGACGTTCAATGGACACTCGAGGGATCACCGAGGAAGAGACAGAAGTTCGAGTGAGGAGGTTCACTGGGTGGTGAATGTGGTAGAGGAGCAAGCCGAGCTGCAAGCGGTGGGAGATGGTTTGAGGTACTTCCACCACCACCCTCAGGTGATCCACCATGGCCTTAGGGAGCAGGTGGACAGGGGTGAGCTCAGCTTCAAGTAGTGGAGGCCTATGACCACGATGCTCTAGAGATGATTAAAGGTATGATATGTGTCTTATCTACCTTATATGTTGTTCTTATAGACATAGGTTTCATTCACTCTTTCCTTACAATGGACCTTTTTCAAGGCTTGGAGATTCTGGTAGAGTCGTTGGCTCAATCCTTATAGTTAGAGACTCCTATAGGAGGGTATTTGATGATTTCACACTAGTTCCGGCAGTTCAAGATTACTCTTGGAGGCGAGATCTTCGGCTGGGATCTCTTAGTAGTGTCCTTAAGGCCTTACGATGTCATCTTGGTAATGTAATGGTTATCCACAGTTAATGATTAGATCGACTATCTTAGGTGTAGAGTGTAGTGTGTCCCCAAATATGGGAAAAAGTTTCCTTCACCGGAGAGAAGGGAACTCTTACAGTGCAGGATGAACTTTCTTGGAGGAGGGTGCATCTGATCACTCACTAGTTGGCTAGCGTCACCCTCAGTGACATGTACAACAGAAGTCAGATCATTCCTGTAGTGGTGGATGAGTATGAAGATGTCTTTCCTAAGTATTTTGCGGGACTACCTCTTCACAGTGAGGTAGACTTCTGCATCGATCTGTACCCTGGGACGACACCAATATCCACACCGGCATATCAAATAGATCCCGTAGAGCTTCGTGAGTTGATGTTATAACTAGAGGACTTTTAGGATAATGGATTCTTGAGGCCCAAAGTTTCACCATGGGAAGCCCCAATGTTGCTTTCCAAGAAGGTAGAAAGAATCTTGAGGCTATGCGTGGACTACCGGTGCCTGAACCAGGTGACCGTGAAGAATAAATATCCACTGCTAGAAATTTATGACCTCTTTGACAAGCTAAAGGGAGTTAGGTGGTTCTCAAATATAGACCTTAGATTAGGTTATCACCAACTTTGGGTATGAGATGATGATGTATTTAAGAAAACCTTTAGATGATGGTATGAACACTATGAGTTCTGGGTGATGCCCTTCGGCATGACCAATGCCCCGATAGTGTTCTTGGGACCTATAAATAGGATCTTCTAGCCTTACCTTGATTATTTCATGGTGGTATTCATTGATGAAATCTTGGTTTAATCGAAGTCAGAAGAGGAGAATGATACACATCTGTAGATAGTCTTATATACACTATAAGAGAACTAGCTTTATGGGAAGCTCTCAAAGTGCCCGTTCTATATTCGAGAGGTCCACTTTCTAGGACACGTCATCTCAGAGGGTAGAATTTAAGTGGATCTGGTGAAGATAGAGGCATTTCTTTCTTGGGATCCACCCAGGAGCGTGACTGAGGTGTAGAGTTTCTTAGGGTTGGCCGGATACTACCAGAGGTTCATTCTCAACTTTTCTAGAGTAGAAACACCCATATCAGCTTTGACATGGAATGGAAAACCATTCGTGTGGATAGAGAAGTACTAGAAAAATTTCTAGGAGATAAGGCAGAGATTGATGCGTGCCCCCCATCTTGAGACTACCAAAGGAGGGCATTGGGTGTGTAGTTTTATGTGATGCATCGGGAACTATACTGGGTTGTGTCTTGATACAGAAGTGAGCAGTGATTGCCTATGTTTCATGGAAGTTGAGGCAGCATGAGAATAACTACGTAACTCATGACCTGGAGTTAGTAGCAGTGGTATTTTCTCTGAATATGTGGCGACACTACTTGATGGGCGAACTGTTTAACATTTAATCTGACCACAAGAGTATTAGGTATATCTTCTCCTAGAAGGACCTGGACTTGATAAGTTCCTATAGGACTATGACTGCGAGATATTCTATAATCCTGTGAAGGGGAATGTGGTGGTATACGCGCTTAGCAAGAGATCCAGTTTTTGGCTGTTGAGTGAGGCAACAGAGAAACTGGTTGTGATTCAGTTATCCTTTATGGATGATGATGGAGCATATTACCTTCAGTCGATGATTGTGACTCCCCCATTATTATAGCGAGTTAGGGAGGAAAAACTTGTGGATTTTGACTACAAGGCCTAACGTGCTCAGTTATACTCAGGACAACCTCCTGGTGGATTTTTGACTGGTGGGGAGCACATAATCCATTTTAGAGGGTGCACAGTAGTACCAGTGGCATTTCAAGAGGATATTTTGAGGGATTTCCATAAATCCCACTTAGTGTTACATCCTGGAGTGATGAAGATGTACCATGATATCTGACGTCAGTACTAGTGTCCAGGGATGAAGAAATCGGTGGCCGTGTTTGTTTCACGGTGCCTCAATTTTCAGTAAATGAAGGCTGAGAATCAGGTTCCAGAAGGCTTGGAACAACCCCTTGAGGTACCAGAGTGGAAGTGGTATGGTATCTTTATGGACTTAGTGATGGGATTACAACACACGTCAAAGGTCCATGATTCTATTTGGGTGATCGTTGACCGACTCACCAAGTCAGATCACTTCCTACCCATACAAGAGAAGGGATCAGTAGAGGGCTTGAGATGCCTCTACGTCTAGGAGATAGTGCAGATTCATGGGGTTACCTCTACAATAATCTCATACCATGATGCTCGCTTCACATCCAAGCATTGGAAGGGATTACAAGAGGCATTTGGGACTCAGCTACACTTGAGTACAACTTTTCACCCATAGAATGATGGTCAAACGGAGTGGACCATACATACCTTGGAGGATACGCTTCATGCTTTCATTCTTGATTTTTGCTGTAGTTGGGAGGACCACCTTCCACTAGTGGAGTTTTCATACAAAAAAAACCATCACTCCACCATTGGCATGTCACTGTTCGAGGATTTGTATGAGTGGGCTTGTAGAACACCTCTATACTGGAAAGACCTATGGGATTCAGCACTCATGGGTCCAAAGTTGTTATGGGATACCACTGAGAAGGTGAAGATCCTACAGGAGAAGATGAGGACTACACAGTGCTGGCAGAAATCTTATGCTGATAGGAGATGGAGGCCCTTGTAGTTTGAGGAGGGAGACCATGTGTTCCTTCGGGTCTCACCCCAATGGGGATTGCGGAGATTTGATCGGGGAAACAAGTTATCTATGAGGTTCATCAGAACTTTCTTGATTTTGAGTATAATTGGTGAGGTGGCACACCACCTTGCTCTTCCCCTATAGATACACTAAGTGCATGATATTTTTTATGTGTCGTAGCTGAGGAGGTATGTGCATGATCCATCATACATCATCAAATGGGGCGAGCTGGACATTGATGATGGGGTGACGTTTGCAGAGTTCCTGGTGGAGATAGAGGATCAACATGAGTGGGTCCTTCGTGGATGGTCTATTATTCTGGTGAAAGTTCAGTGGTAGCAAAATAATATCCATGAGAGAACATGGGAGTGGGAGGCTTAGATTCATGCTCAGTACCCCTATTTGTTTATTTATCCTTGTTTTGGCCTATGGGGACGTGAAGCCATAATGGAGGGGGTAATGTAATGTCCTGGAAATTCAATGTAATTGTATATATATATATATCTGTGTGAGATTATTTTGAGACCAGACGCTCAGACAGCACCTGATTCTGAGGCCCGGTGAGCCCAAAATAGATTTTTTGAACTTTGTTTAGTACATTTAAATAAATGTGAAAGTGGAATTTTCTGACTTTTAAACTGGTTCTTAGATTAAAAATAGGAGGGCACCGTTGAACTCAAAATGCCATAATTCTCCTAGAAAGGACCTAACTTTGATCAGCGATGGTCGACCAAAAAAGAAAATTTTCAAACCTTTTGTAAGAGAAATAAAATAAATTAAAAAGTTATTTTATTTTATTTTCCTCACCGTTGAGTGGTGGCATGCCAGTACTGCGGTGTGACGATGAGGCAATGACGAACCCCTTTAATGGGGATCATAAATAAGCATCGTAATGACTCATTAATTTAATCGTAAAGATGAGACAATGCAACATAATAGAAACACTGCAATGTGTTTCTATTTTAATGAGATAACGGGTTGGAGAATCAGAGTTAGAATTTCTATGACAAACAACAGAGGATTTTCTCTCCAACTAAGAATGTTGGAGGATCGGAAATCGGAAAAAATGCCTTGGAGGAAGGATCTGGGACTGAATATCAATGAACGCCGATAGCTTCAAACTGATCAACACCAATGATGAACTTTCTTCATGTAGGGGTTTACTTTTTGAAGTTTTTATTTCCTCGTTATTCTTTCTAAAACAAGGAATGTAGATCAACCCTCGAACAGGTTGATCCGTAGGTCGCTTGTTCTTGCAGGAGGGTATTATTTTATCTCGATAATTACATCAGGATTATAATATTATTTGAATCACAAACCTCCCCTCCCATGTTTTCAAAACCTCTAACGCGGAGGGTGCGGGGCGACACGAACAAGGTCTGGGTCCCTCTGCCTTTGTGTGTTCTAATGGGTTCTCTATGGGAACACCTTAAAAATGGTGGTAAGAAGGTTTCTAGGCCTTAATAAGGAATTTGGTATCCCATAGAATCTAGAGGCACAGATGACATGAGGAACGGACCACCAGAGTGAACCAGTTGGTCCACAGGAGGCTCTGTCGGTGCGCCAACGGCTGTGGTGGTGCCAATGATAGGTGGTGGTGGCCTACGGTAGTGGCCATGGGTGGGTGGCATCATGCCACGATGGCACACCAAGGCAACATCCATGGTCGGCTTGATCTGTGGCAGTGTGGAAGGAGCTACCAGTAGTGGTCTGGTGGCTGGCTGATAGGGATGCGGCCCGCACCACACATGCTACGATGACCCACTGGCACGCGATTCAGTAGGACCGTATGTGGAAAATAAGCGTAGCTAGCTTATCTGTCTACGATGTGCAAGAAACAGACACCCTGCTAGGTGTCCGGGCTAGGGAGGACCGGTCCACTGGGCGATCCAGGCCAGCATGGCATGAACCGGGCCATTGAGCGGCTCGGGATGGATTAATCTAGCCCGCTATTGCGATTCGATCTGGTGGAATGACATCGAGCCACTGGGCAGCCCAGGATAGGAACAAACTAGCCTGCTGGTTTCGGGCTGGGCCAGATGAAACTAGGTCGCTGGGCGACTCGGTAGGCCGGACCCCCGACCAAACAGGTCTGGGTCCAGTAGGGCCCAATGGACCTAGCCCAACGGCCAGACCGGTCTAGGACGGTCCCAAACTGAACGGGGTTGGGCTAGATTAGTCAAATGAGATTGAGGCATGTGGGGCCCCCAGACCGGGTTGGTCGGGTTGGTCCGACTGGGTCGGACTGAGCCCAGACATGACCGACCCTCAGTTACTAAAACACAAATATCTTTCAGACTGGGTGTCTAATTGACGATCTGTTTACGACATTAGAACCCTTGAAATGAGGCAGTTCTTTTGGAATACTCTAAAGAGGTTTTCGTATGAGTTTAAATTCAACGAATGGCTTGAGGATCATTTTACCCTAGAATCAAGCGAACTATGTGTGAGAATCTTGTGGCTGGATGAGACTTGAAGATTGATGAAAAACAACCCTATGTGAATCAACTACAAGAGACCCTATGTGGATCAGCTATAATGGCCTAGTGGGAAGAAGATCTATGTGACCCAGTAGGCCTACAGTGGGGAGTGGCTCTGTTTGACCTGGAAGACCCATGGTACTCATCAGGGATGAGTACCTTAGTATGATGGCCAAGGTGGGAAGTGGCTTTGTGTGACCCAGCAGGCCCAAAGTGGGGAGTGGCTCTCTGTGACCCAGCATACCCACGGTACTCATTAGGGATGATTACCTCAGTAGTCCAAGGTTTTCAGTGTTTCAACTGATGCTCTTACTTTATATACTTTAATTATACCTGTGTGAGCTATCTTGCTTCATGATCATACTTCGTGGATTGATTTTTTGTCTTTACTTTGATTTTTAGGGTCCCTATTGAGTATTTTGTTCCCCACCCCTGCACTGGCTTCACCACCACATGTCGTGTCTAGTGTAGACAATTGACACCTTGATGGAGGACTTAGTGGCCTAGGACCCAGAGGTGTCCAGTGAGATCAGGCAAGCGGGATGTACATCAGCAACTTCCAGTAGCTACTCTACACTTACCCATTAGGTGAGGTTTTCAGCGGATGGATTATAGAGATCTTTTTGTACTTTCCTATTTTCGGTTGTCTTTTATTGGGTTGATATTTTGGCCCATTTTACCTATAACTTGCACCTTTACTTAGTGGTTGTTTAGTGGCATACATGTTTACCTTTCCAGTTTTTGGGATGTAGTTTTGTGTGCGTGCATACAAGTACTTAGGTAAATGCCTCCCACTTGCAGGTTGATGCCTTAAGTGCTAGTCGCCAACCCCTGGCCTTTGGGAGGTGGGATTGGGGTAGTCAAGGCATGGGCCTCAGGGGACGAGTCATGACATGATGCTCTAGTTCAACTGGAAGGTGACACAATTTTCCATAAACTAGTCTAAATGGTGTTATTCCTATGGGAGTTTTATATAAAGTGCGGTACAAACATAGTGCATCATCCAGTTTCAAACTCCAATCACTTCAACTTGTATTCATAGTCTTTTCCAATATTTTCTTAATCTCCCTGTTTGACAGTTCAACTTTCCCACTTGTTTTTTTGGTTGTAGGGAGTTCCTATAATGTACCATATTTCATATTTTTTATCAATCCTTTAATATATTACTTGGTGAAATGTTTTCCTCAATCAGTGATGAGTAATCTTGGATATCCAAACCTTTAGAACACATTATTTCTCAAGAAATCCATGAATACTTTTTCTGTGTCATGTGATGTTGCTTTAGTTTCTACCCACTTTGAGATGTAGTCAACACCAACCAGAATGTAAGACTTTCCATGTGAAGTGGGAAATAGTCCCATGAAATTTATTCCCCATACATATAATATTTTGACTTCCATGATTGTATTTTGAGTCATTTTGTTCCTTTTTCCAATTTTCCTAGTTTGCTGGCACCTATCACAACTTTGACATAATTCCCTTGCGTCTTGGTGTATAGTGGGCCAAAAAAATCCACTTTATAGAATATTTCCCATGGTGAACTCAGGTCCATGATGTACTACTATTGGTGTCGTATGACACATCTCTACAAAATTTGGGATTTCATTTTCAGGAATGAAATGTTTCAACAAGCCATCTGCGATATGATTAAACAAGAGTGGTTCATCCCAATAGTAATGTTTCACTTTAGCAAGAAATATTTTATTTTTTGATATGAGAGGTCTTGGTGTAAAAATATTATGGAGAAATAATTATCAATATTAAAGAACCATGGTTGCATCTTAATTATGAAATGAGTTTCATTATGAAAGTTGACTTCGATGTCAGTATCATTATCATCCTTGATGAGTGGTAGAGGAAGTCAGTATAAATGTTCATCAATCACATTTTATGTGCCTTTAGTTTCTTTTAGCACAATATAAAATTATTGAAGTAGGAGGATCCACCCTATCATCATTGGTTTGATATCCTTCTTGTTCATTAAATACCTTAGGGAATCATAATCGGTGTGTAAAATCACCTTATACAAGACCAAATATGAAAAAAAATTCTCAAAGTCATACACAAAGGCTAAGAGTTATTTATTTTTAGTTGTGTAGTCAACTTGAGCTTCATTTAGTGTATGTATGGAATAGTAGATAGGACATAATATGTGACCAACTCATTGTCCTAAAGCAGCACCAACAAAAAAAAACATTGTCATCACACATCAAATCTAATTCCTTATTCCAGTTAGGTGAAATGATTATTGGGGATACTATTAGGCTTTTCATAAAAGTGTTGAATGCATGTTGTCACTCTTCAGTGAATTTAAATAGAACTTATTTTGATAATATGTGTGTAAATGGGTGGGAAAATTCTAAAAAGTCTTTTACAAATCACCTGTAAAATCTAGCATGGCCCAAAAATCTTCTTATACCCTTAACTGTTGAAGGTTCAAGTAAATCCTTGATGAACTTTATCTTATTTGGATCAACTTATATTCCTTACATAGATATTTTATGCCTGATGACTATGCCTCCTTGAGCCATAAAATTAAACTTTTTCCAATTCAAGACTAGGCATTTTTATTCACTGCATCGTTGAACTAACTCCAGATTTATTATGCAGAATTCAAATAATCTTTCATAGACTAAGAATTCATCCATGAAGATTTATAATAATTCCTCTACCATATCATGAAAAATATACATCATGAATATTTGAAATGTTGCAAAAGCGTTACACATTCCGAATGACATGTACCTATAGGTGAAAGTTCCAAATGGATAGGTGGATGTAGTCTTTGAGTAATCATCTTGGTCGACTACAATCTAATTGTATCCAAAATATCCATCTAATAAATAGTATAATTTATTTCCTTCAAGTATTTCTAACATTTGATCCATAAAGGGTAGATGGAAATTATCTTTTCTTGTTGTTGCATTCAAGATTTTTTAATCTAGGCAAACTCTCCATCTAGTGATGGTGTGTGTTGAGATCAATTTATTTTCATCAGTTTTCTCCACTATGAGTCCACCTTTCTTGGGAACTACTTGTATCGAGCTCACCCATTCACTATCAGATATAGAAAAGATTATTATTGCATATTTAATATTCAACACTTCATTTTTAATAACTCCTTTCATTGGTGGTGTGAGCCGTCTTTGGGTTTGACATTTTGGATTTACATCTTCCTCAAGTAGAATCTTGTGGGTGTATATAGTCAGACTGACCCCTTTAATGTTAGCCACTCCCCATGAAATCTACATCTCATGTCTCTTTAATACTTGAACAAATTTTTATTCTTGTGTCTGAGATAGTTTATATTTTATTATTAATGGAAGAGACTTTGAAGCTCCTAAGTATGAATACTTAAGGGTACTGGGTAGAGGATTTAACTCTAGTGTTTTTGGATGAATAACTGTGGGGGTGAAGGGTGGAAAAGTATCCCTTATGAGCGGTTCATTGAAGATAAATTCCTCAAAATTATACTCTTATTCTACATTTTAGAGTGACTCCTCACTGTCTTCCTCTATGTACATGTATTAGTTTCCTTCTTGGGTAAGAGAGATGCCATTACAATAAATGAAATCCTCTGATTGTTTAATAGATTTGATGAGGTTGAAGACTACCTATTCTTCTCAAACTTAAAATATTATACATCCCTGATTCACATATATTAGAGAATTTCCTATGGATATGAATGGTTTTCCAAGTTTAATAGGGACATCACCTTCTTATTCCATGTTAGATTTAGGAAGTCTATTGAAAAGATAAGTTTTCTGACTTTATCTAACACATCCTCAAGAATTCCTCAAGGGACTTCACTGATTGGTCTACAAGTTGTAGTTCTACTCAAGTTTTTTTGAGATCCTAGAGTCCCAATTTGTAAAAAAACTCATTTTAATGAGGTTGATGCTTTCTCCAAAATCACACAGATCTCTTCCAAATTTACACTCTCCAATAGAAAATGGGATTAAAAAAATTCTAGGGTCTCTCATCTTTGGTGGGATTTTCTACTGAACAATAGTATAGAATTTCTCATTCAATGATATGACATCAAGATCTTCCATTTTTATTTTTTTGGACAACATATCCTATAAGAATTTGGCATAATTTTTCATTTGAGCAATGGCCACTGCAAATGGTATGTTGATATGCAGTTGCTTGAACATTTCTAGAAACTTATTGTACCGTGCCTCTTTTCAACCTTGTCTTGCTCTTTAAGGAAAAGGAAGAGGTCATTTGTATGGTGGTGGGGCAACATAAACTGTTTCTTTTGGTTTATTAGGTGTTTGGGTGTCTATAGTGGGTGATACCTCCTAAGGTTTTTCTGGTGTGGTCCCATCAACTTTTTTCTTCTACCGGTTATTTCTTATTAGGTTCTCCAGTTTTTCTTTCATATCTTCCACCTGGTTTTTAGAAATCCAATTTTTTTTCACTTATCAGCACTACAACCTTATCTTCTTCCCTTGTTCATGTCTCTGTATTACCTGGTAGAGTACTTGGTAATCTATCAGACAAGTTCTTTGAGATCTGACCCGTTTGAACTTTGAGATTTCACAAGGTAGTTTGTTTGTTTTGTATCTCCATCTCTTTAGTAGTCATTCATTGATCTTATTGTTGAACAAAAGTAGTTAAGAGGTTCTCTAAGTCACTTTGGAGAGGGGCAGGTTGCTGTTGAGGCCTTGGTTAAGCTGGTTAAAACTACTATCGTGCTCTTTAAGGGAAAGGTTGTTACTACACTTGTTATTGTGGTATTGAAATAGGGTTCATGGGAGGGTATCCCAGTGGTCCTTGATTACTAAACGGTGCTTGAACGCTTCTCTATTGATAAAATCCTTGATTGTTTTGAGGTGACTGTTGAGTTGACCTCTGCTGATAAAATTGTTGCTTTTGTTGGAATGGTGGGGTTTGTTGATTGTAATTGATGTAATTATAATATTGAGCTTATGGTTATTCAAATCCTTCCTTTCAGTATTAGTATAAGAGTGGGACACCAAACATCTCATATGCCTATATTTACATTAAATGAATAGGGGGGTTGTGTAGCAGGCAGCTAAAATGATTCTAGATTTTTTGTGAGTACTTTAGCTTGAACTAATAGTTTTGTGTTATCATCCACTTGGTGGATGCCACACTAAGGTGGTCCATGATCACTTTTCTACTGATTTTAATTTTGATATACTTCATTTAAAATAGATCTTTTAGCTTCAGGTGTCATGAACATCAATTCTCTACTAGCTGCAACATCGACAACTATTCGTGAAGCTGGTTGGAGGCCTTGGTAGAATGTCTAGAGCTGAATCCACATGTCTAGTCCATGGTGTGGGAACTTCCCCATCAGTTCTTTAAATCTATCCCAATCATCCCATGTAGACTCTCTATTAGTCTGGGTAAAGTTTTGAATGTCTTTCCAGATTTTCCATGTCTGGATTATTGGGAAGTATTTGTCTAAAAATTTCTTGGCTAGATCTTCCCAAGTCGTAATTGAATCAAGAGATTGACTCTTAAGAAAATATTTGACTCTTTCTCTCAAAGAGAATGGGAAGAAGTGAAGTATAATAACGTCTGATGATAATCCCTGGTTATGAAAGGTATTGAAAACTTCTAGGAAGTTAGAGATTTGCTCATGCAGGTCTTCACTTTGTATTCTGCTGAACTACCCCATATTCTGGATCATGTGAATGAGTCCAGGTTTTATTTCAAAAGTATGGGATTGAATGGGAGGACACACTATGCTTAGTGTGGCACCATGGATTGATGGAAAGCCATAATCCATGATGGTTCTTTCTTTCTACATTAGATGCTCTATAAGAATCACTTATTTCTTGTTTAGAAGGTTAGACGGGTTGGGTCCCTCTTGATTGTTTGGGTCGGTCATGTTTGACTGAAGGTGTGTAGGAAGATACCATCCAATCTTGGGATCAAAGCCTAACTATTCGCATGATTCAAGCCTCCTTGAACGATTCAAAGGGCCTTGGTACATGCACTATGCCACAAAGAAGGGACACAATGGCGTCTTGGAAGATAGAATAAAATAAATGGGGTGATGGAAAGGTAATCCTAGGTCTTTTCTAGAGGTTTGACTATGCAAAGAAAAACTTTACTAATTCCCCAGCAGCAACACCAAAATTTTACGCACCCACACACATCATTTAAATTCTCATGGGCTATTGTCATATTAGAATTGTATTGTTTCCCAAACTTCACTTGCTAATAGGGAGTAGTATAGTGAAAGTATGGATTCAATCCCATGGGGAGCATAAGCTAGAACTGTCAACCTATGGCTTGGTCCTTTTGGTGTAGACGTCCTTTCTAATTGGTTCAGTTTGGGAATGCTATTTCTAGAGAGTTTATGGTTTCAAGAATAAGAGAGGGATCGAGATCAATTTTGGGTATCTATAGAAAAGGTGATCTTAATTCCAACTCGGTAGGATCCTAATGTTTAGGATGAAAATAAAGAATAGGTCACTAGTTAAATATGGTCAAATCAAATAGTTCTACCTAAGAGGTAACTATTCCTTGGTCGAGAAATAGTGACAACATAGATGCATTAGGCTTAGCTTTTAAGGTAGAAATTATTTTAGTCTATTGGTCATAACCTAATCTAATCCAACCAGGATAGGGTCCTTCACTATAATATCTTGTGGTAGGGGATGTTTGAATGAATTTAAAAGGAAATTAAATCTTATCCTGATTACTAATCCTTAAGGTTACCAAGTTGAGAATTAAATATTTATTAAGTTCATATGCCCCTACTCTTGATCCCTACCCTGAGTGGTTTGTCCACTCATGTTAGGATTGAATGTGAGTGAGTGAAGAATTGACATGGTGCTCAACATGATAAAAACAATCGATTTTTAAAAATCGACAAACATTTAATGACTTAAGCTACTAATGGGTACGAGCATAAAATCATGATTAAGAAATGTAAAACATAATTAATTACTTACTTGAAATGAAAATGGATGTAACATGAGTTCGTTGATGGTCAGTGTTCAGAACAATTATGAACAAAGGTGATGATGAAAAACAGAACAAAGACTTGTATTGAATCAAAAATAATGAAAAGATAACAAATAAATTTGAGTTAAAGGTTAAGGGAATAAAAGGGAGTGAGAGAGGAATGAAAAACATAGAAATTGTCTACTACTGATCTCTTTTAAATCTTCTGCCTCGCTTCTTTATTTATATGTGAAAACTTACTCGACGTGTAATGAGGATTCACATTGTGTAATGTTGATCCCTGTATTCCAACACAAATTTTGAGTCTACACGTATCTCACATGTATCCCATTCAATATTTGAAGATTTAACTCCTTTCATGTCATGTATCAGTGAATCATGACCTGTAACTTCCTTCAAGATCTATCTTCAGAGTGGGAATCACTTTTAAATCTTTCACAACATGTATTGTACACTCACATTGTGTAATGGATTCTTCACATGTATTCCCCCCCCCCCCCGACTTTTTCATGACTTGCTTTAGGACTTGTAGCATGCTATGAAACCCTACTACACATCATGTAATGTGGTTTCACGACGTGTAATAGGAAAATTCTATTCTTTTTCTATATTTTCTCTAAAACTTCAAAAGCCTATTTTCAAAAAAAAATTAAGCACATACTAGATGTATTATCAAATGAATCATTAAAAATACTTAACTAAATGAAATCAAAAAGTATATATGATTTCAGTTTATCAGTTATAATGGTCTCGTTTAAATAATAATATTTCTATAGTATAATACAATTTTCTTAAAGCTCAGTGTTGCGTGTTAAGAAATATATCGAGTTTATTTTTATTTTAAATAAATTTTTGGGGTGTTACAATTACCTACCTAAAACTAAGTGAACCATCAACACCAAGATATACAAATAGATTCCTTCCAGATCACATGAAATTTTAAAGGTTACAACAACCTAAAATACATTTAAAATCATGGTATTACATAATCACATTACTATTCCCATGTAGAACCAATTATTTAATTATTTTGTGAAACATATTTTCCATATTAATTTTTATGTTTTAACAAAAAAAATTAAGTGCATATATTATATCTTTAATCCATTCATGCACATCACTAATTAGATGGTTAGTCATTTGGATACCTTAAGAGAGTCATAGTTACTCCCCAATATGACATTTAGAGAATTTTTCTTAAGTCTTAGGGATACCTAAATATTTTTCACTAACATAAAGCATGTATAAGAAGGTTAAATGTATTAGAGATGATATCAACATCAATTGGTGTCAAATTAGAACTAGTTCACAATTTAATATTAGTCAATTATTTTCAAACCACTTAAACAAAAATTTAAAGTCCAAAGTATCTAATTCATAATTTATCTTAAGTGTGGAAGAATATTTAAGGATTTTCACTAACATAAAGCATCCATAAGAAGTTTAAATATATTATAGATGATATCAAAATTAATAAGTGTTAAACTAGACTTATTTCATAATTGAAGATTAGTCAATTATTCATAAAACACTTAAACAATAATTTAATGTCCAAAGTAGCTGATTTATAAATTTTACCAACTATGAAAGTAGATTTACTCTTTTTCAGCTAATTCATTATTTTTTCCTAGGATAAAAGAATATTTTTCATAGAAAAGTTTCTTGAAAAATAACCAAGGCATTCCCTGAAAAACCATCAGTTCATGATTTTCAAAAATTAACTGAATTTAAGTGTTATTTACTAAACACAAAAGAGTTTTTTTATATGTTAAATAAAACTATTAGGAGGAAATAAGTGTTATTTAATAAACAAAAATAGTTTTTATGGTTACTTAGCCTGATATTATAAGAAGAATATAGTGACATAGAGGTTGGTGGGAGTATATTTGGACTTGGAGAAGTTAAAATTTTAAAAAAAAAAGGACTACACTAGTCAAAAGTTAGATTGATTTCTACTTAATATCCTTTAGAGTTTAAGTCATGTAATGGTAAATAAAAATGTAAAGAGTTACATTTAGTTACCATAGAAAGTGTATATTACCATTTCCTAAAGAATTTTAAAAGTTCATGATTAAATGTATTAGGATATATGATGATAAAGAAAAATGTAAAGTTTTATATTTAGTTATTGTTAGAAGTAAATATCATTATTTACCAAAGGATTGTACCAATAAAATTTTCAAAGTGAATTACACTCGATATTCTAAAATAGTTTTAGGATATGGATATAAATAAAAATGTAAAGAGTTGCATTAGTTACTGTCATGAAGTGAATATCATTTTATCCTAAAATTTTAGGATGTGATGGTAAAAAAATAATGTATATAATTACACTTATAAATATATTTCAAAGAAAAATTTTTATAGAAAGATTTTTGTGGATGATGATGATGCACTTAGAAAGAGTTATAAGTAGATAACAGAAGTTAACATCACAACCTTTGATATTATACATTTAATGAGTTTAATATGTTCAAAGAGTTGAATGTTAGGAATATGATTCTTAAATATTAACATTATTCAAATGATATTACGTATTATATGACACTCATTAACGATTTAGTGTGAGGTTTTTATTAGATGGTCACATAGAGACGTGGTAGGAATTACATATGATATAATGAGTTAACAAAATATCATAAGATGCAGTATACATAAGGACAATCTAGTAGTTTATCATAAATGATATATTAGAGATATTCTTATATTGGGTTTGTTAAGTATTATTAAAATAGTTTTAATAATATGAAATTTATCATAATATATAAAAAGGAAATCTCTACTTTATCATTCTTTCACATTGGATGCATATATGTATATAATGATATACATTTCATGAATTGTAATAATAATTGATATCTCAAAGTATGACTTTAATTTATACATAACTGATGTTCTTCATGGAATATTATAGGTTATGAGAAAATTTTAAGGTTATCATGGGTAGGATTATTGTACAGAGATTCAAAATATGCCCATGAGGCACAAAAAGTGTTTTTTTGCACTGGATGACCCATTAAGTATGCCATGTGGAGTATCATACAGTTTAATTTGGTATTCTTGGGGTGAATGGATTGTATTTGAGTCACTGATACTTGAGTTTGGTGAAATAACTAGCCTTAAAACCTTCATACTTTGATACCCTACTTACATAAGTCTATAAATTGACTTAACTAATAATGGGGTGGTTGAGTTTGTTGTTGATCACATCGTTAGTTGAAACTCAACCAAGGTAATATTTTTTCTCTCATATGGAGAGTATATCATCTAGTCCCTTGATTAGGATAGACCATGAGAGTGTGCAACCACACATAGATATTTTATATCTATAAAGATAAGGTACATGTGATGTTCTTATCTATAAATATGAATAACATGTGATATATTTATCAACCAAGTCAGTCTATGCTCTGAGAATCAAGAATGTATGGGTTGGATATATGGGATTGACATGCTCTGTGTCCCATGGTCACTTCTTGTATTGAAAAAATGGAAAATATGAGAATTCACATATGCATATGATGCGGACTAGTGGATATAGGTATAGGGATACATTTGTTTGATAGTGATCACACTAGATACCTTTATATCTTGAGTAGAATCGATTATTTCCTAGAGGTTTCTCTTAAATTACATTTATAGATCTTGTTGGTCTAAGAGGATAGATCAATAGGGGTAAATTAAGTATCTAATAAAATTTCTATTTCAAAACACCAATTTAAAATCAATTTGAAATCCCCACAATTTAAAATAACAGAAAATTTAATAAATTTAGTAGGTTTATATAATTTTATATATTGAAATACTTTCTCAAAGTCATGATCAATACCTTGTTAAAATAGATAAATCTATTTTAGATTTGAATATATTTTACTCACACTAAACACTATATATATCACTTGAAAATGTTAAATATCAAAGTCACTTTGAAAACACTATTTGGAAAACCAATTAAAAACTTAGCAGGAAAGAAAAGATTAAATCATATGGTGGAATAAAAATAAGAGGTTCGGTTTCAAGCCAAAACCTAATCCTATCCACTTGATAGTAATCCATTGCCTAACACATTTATTAAATCCTAATAAATAGATCCATAACCTAGATATGGTTTTATAGATACAACCACACATAAGGTAGTCTAGGAATAACTACACCTCTTCTATAATTGTACATGGTATAAAAAGTGTAAAAAAATATAAGAAGGAATATCCAATTATTCCTCTTTTTAGTACAGGTGAAGAGATGAGTAAATAAATAGGAAACAAAAGCACAACATAATGTGCAAATAGAAAACATAGAGAGAAAAAATTGTTGTAAGAAGATTTATGTGGCTCAATATCTAATCTACATTGGTTGATCATCATAGTTCTCTTCCTTGAATTATTGATCATTCTATTTTTAAGTAAGAGTGACAATCATTTCAACCTTCTTCTTGAGTTTTATGATTTAATATATAAAGTGAGTTTCATGGTGAAGAATAATTAAAACTCATATTTTTCTAAAAAGAGAACCTCATTTTTTTAACGAGAGGGGATTGTGTTTTACTTGTAGATAGATCTTTTCAAAATAACCATTAAAACATAATCATCCTTAGACTGAAACCACTGATTTATTTTACAAATATCATTAAATTCTAAAAACTAGCCATTAGAGCTTTGAATAAACACATGGTAGGTTAACCAATTTATATAAAATTTATTATGGTAGTTTAAATCCATAGTCGTTCACTAGGATGTCTAACAATAGGTCATTTATATAGTAGGTAACCATACGGTAGATTAATTTACTCTTACAGTCAGCCAATTATCCATGATCAGTCCTTGCAATAGATTCAATATTTATAGAAACTAATGATTTCCTTCATATGATAAGTCATTCTCTCTTATACTAAGTCATGATTTTCTAGTCATGTAGTCAGTGATTTGATTTGGGTGGTAATTCAAGCTTTTTGGCCAGTCAAAACCTTACGATAGGTCAGGACTTCCTTCTTGCAATCAGTCAGGGACTTCATGTGGTCAATCAAATGTTCTCATGATTGGTCAATCATTCCATGGCTGTGTAAGTTTTGGTCATAGTGGAAGAATACAATGAGTTGTGCCCAAATTTTCTTTTTGTCATGATCGATGATCAATTTGAGATCTACATGATGACAAACATTATGATCAAAAGAATTGAGTTAAAGAAAACAAATAATGGATAAAATTCCACAACCAGAGGGAGGGTATTTACATATTATTTATAATTAATTTAATTAAATAAAGAAATAAATTTTTGCAATTATTTCTTCATTGATGGATCTGAAAATATATCTCCATTGTTATATCATTGAATTGAGGAATCAAGAGAAGATTCCCTCTTGCACATGATCCTTAGCCCAGTTAGTGAGGTCTCTCTAAGTGCATCCATGAGACCCAAGTTCAAATCCAGGTGGAGGAATAATTCCAGTACTGTATCAGTACTATGCGGTACTATTGCAGCACTGAGTGTGTACTATTGTAGGTATTGTTTGGTACTATAGCAGCTGGAACTATTCACCTTGGGCCATAGGTTTGGGCTTGGAGTCCTTAAGGCCTTCGGGCCACCCAGGCCTTCAGGTCAGTAAGGATTTTGGGCCAACTTTAAGGCCTTTGGGCCACATGATCAGTGTAGTTTCCCCAGACATACTCTACAAAAAGGAGTAGCCCTAGAGGAGGATTCGGAGAAGGTGCACACACCATATTGGAACCAATGGATTTGAAAGAATGAGAGGGTATGGCTATGCCATTGGGACCAACATGTAATTTAAAGGGAAACTTAGCCATATGTTCATGCAAAGGTGAAGAGCTACGATCATGATGCAGATGCTAGGGAGGGGTAGTTCCTTGTAGTTATAGTCTGTTTGAATTCTCTAAGACCTTTGGGTCATGTTATGTCTCTTAAGCCTACGAACCATGTAATCTCTAATCCTACAGGCCTTATAATGGTTCCCCCTAATCCCTTGAAAGAGGGGTTATAAAAAATCAATAAAAAATGAAGGTCTTCAGGTCATTCAGGTAAGAGAAGATTCCCTCTAGCGGTGATCCACACGTGTTCCAGAAATCTCCAAACATCATTGTAGAAATCTTTGAGCGCTAACACACAGATCATATCTCTTGCGTCATTCACCTTTGATCGCCACAAGAATCACTTCTAAGAGTTATTCTTGATCTCTATATACTTGAGAGTGGAATGTTGAGGAAGATTTCTCTATATTATTGGGATCATTCTTGGAGAAGGGATCTCTATAATGCTTGAGAGGATTCTCCAAATTCGTTGTCCACAACTAAACAAATTATTTGGATCTCTTTGAAAATAATATAATTGGGTTTATATATCACTAGGGTTAGAAATAAATAATTTCACAACTTCCCCTTATTATTTATTTAATCCATTAAGGAACCCCATGTTTATAATACTAATAATATTATTATTTCTCAACTTGCACTTAACTTACGAATTAAAATTAAATATTATTTATTCAAATGACATTAAATATAAATTATTTCTCACCGGACCATTAAACTCGGCCTACCATTCCTCTATAATATTTATTGGGTCTTGAATAATGACTATTTATTTATTAAAAAAATATCATTTCAATATTCTTCAATAAATAAATAAAATATTATATTTACTAAATAAAAAATAAATATTAACTAAATATTATGCTCACATTATATTCACTCAAATAACTGGTGATGAAATATATGATATTAAGAAAACATGAATAATTATTAAACTACATATGGGAATAATATTTATTCAACTTGTTAAATAATAAATAATAAAATATTATTTAATAGTGATTCTAGATACACTTAGTATGTGACCCCCTAGGCCTCTTTCTTAGTGGCATTAGGCGAAGCAGCCTAAATTCCAATGTTAGCATCTAGAAACACGCCAAGGAATCCATAGTGAAAGAAGTTAATACTGAAATGACATAATACCTCATATGGATGCTTACTGTGTAATATAATCCATTTATCATGATATCTCTAATCAAGTTGGTTGCATGCTTGTGCCATCAACCTATGTTCTCGATGTATCTTTATTTGAATTTCCAGAAATTGAACTTGCCTATGGAACACCATGGTTATGGATTTATTTATGATATATTATTTCCATCAAATGTCCTAAAATACCAATTTCCATTAAAGAATAGAAGGGACAAATCCTTTCTATCATTATTCATTAATGAAATATTACTTGTGACGCACCCAATGTATCCCACCACGCATATATGTCATCATGAATTTTGTCAATACATCAAAATATGTGGCTTATAATACTCATCAATAATAATATTAAATTATAAGGATCAATACACACATATGAAAATAGGAACATCCAATAACACATATAAATGTGGATTTCCTACTAATGGGTCTCGTTCTCATAATATCCTAGACTGAATATTACCAAGGGCATACACCATAAGAAGGTGCCTCGAATTCCTATGAGTCTACACCCCTGATATCCTATATAATTTGAGTCCCTCAATTGATATCATCCATACATAGAACATATATTTAAGAATAGTGTCACTTCCAGGTTCTCATCATAATGGTGAACTGTTATAACCTTTTAGTGTGAGAATTACTCTTAGGACATTATCACATACTATGTTACATAATAGAACAATAATGATGTGATAAGAGGTTTATTAATATTAAAAACTATGAATATAGGTTATCATAAAGTACACAAAAGTTAGTTCTAGGGTACCAACTCCAACTGACTCCCAATTTCACTAGAGCCAACTGGTAACAACCTTCAGTCAACTAGCTCTCACATGATACTCAAGGTTTTGTTGAGATAATACATTATTCAAGGGTCCCAACACATTCTCTTCCATGGGTACTCTTATTACTAAAACTTTACCCATTTTATAAAAAACACTCGAGAGTTGATACTTCTAAAGTATATTCTTTGTTTGTTAGTGCAACCTTGGATCTTTTTCAAGATCCACCGCTAAAATATTATCACAATACAATGTGGTAGGGTCTTTATTACTAGGCACCACATCAAGATCCTAGAAAATTTCTTGAATCCAAATGGCTTCCTTGGTTCCCTCAGAAGCCGTTATATACTCAACCTCTGTTGTTGAATCAGTGACAACTAGCTACTTTGAACTCTTCTAGCTCACAGCTCCTCCGCTGAGATAGAAAACATATCCTAACTGTAAATTCAGATAATTTTGATCTATCTAAAAACTAGCATCATTATAACCCCTAATGACTAGCTTCTTATCTTCTCCAAACACCAAGAACATATCCTTAGTTCTTCTTAGATACTTGAGGATATCCTTAATAGAAGACCAATGCTATTATCTTGGATAAACATGATATCTCTCTACCACGATCAATGTATATGAAACATCAAATATAGAATATAACATGACATACATGATCGATCCTATCATAGAAGTGTATGATATATTTCTCATTCTCTATTTATCCTATTGTGTCTGAGGAAAAATTTTCTTATAAAGATGCAAATCATGTGACATTAGAACCAATACCCTCTTGTATTTTTACATAAAAATCTCTTTAGTATCTAGTCAATATATGTACTTTGAATTAGTCCAATCAGACTCTTTGATCTATCATGAATGATATTGATCCCTAGAATATCAGTTTTTTTACCTAAGTTCTTCATAGAGAAACATTTTTTAACTAGTCCTTAATAAACTGTAAGACAGGTATGTTGTTTCCAATAAGTAATATGTCATTAACATATACTTCTAGTATAATGACTATATTTACACTAAACCTCTTGTAAACACATGGCTCACATTCATTCTTAATAAAACAAATTGTTTTATAGCTTCATAAAATCAAATGTTCTATGACCTGAATGCTTGCTTCAATCCATAAATGGATCTCTATAACTTGAAAATATATTTTTCATCACTTGGAGTCACAAAAAATTCTGGTTGTATCATATAGACATCTTCCTGAAGGTTCCCATTAAGGAATACTATTTTGACTTCCATCTTCCAAATCTCAAATCATGGTAATCCATTATAACAAGTATAATTGTAATGGACTTAAACATGGAAAATGATGAATAAGTTCAATTGTAGTCAATTCCTTGATGTTTTTAAACCCTTTATCCACTAGCCCTGCGTTATAAGTATTTACTTTACCTTTCATGTACAGTTTTCTCTTGAATAACCATTTGAACCATACGGGCTTTACATCAACTGGCGCATCGACCAAAACCCAAAATTGGTTATGATACATGGAATCCATTTCAGAATTCATGGATTTTTTCCATCTTGAATCTTCTAAGCTCTCTAATGCTTCTTTCTAGGAGATAAGTTTATCATTGTCACCCAATAATGAGTTAACATATTCAGGGACTAGAAAACTATATCTCTATAGTTCTCTTACCTCTCTTGTGATCATATGTAGTAATTGTGTTTCAGAAACCAATTCTTCCATGGGGACCTATGAAACCCATTCTTATACCAACTCTTTGGTATCTTGATCATCAACTTCATCGAAGTCAAATATTTCTCCCACTATACTTTTTGAGGATGTTCTCCCTCTCAAGAAATGTGGCTTGTCTAGTGACAATCACTTTATTTTCTGAGGGGTTTTATAGTTAGTATCCCTTTATTTCCTTGGGATACCTTATAAAGATACACTTTGTGCACTAGGGCACTAGTTTGTTTTCTGATAAGGCCTTAACAAATGCATCACAAAATCATACACATGTATGTGAAAAATCAAGTTTATTTCCACTCCATAACTCAAAGGGAATTCCATTTTACACTTTAGTTGATACTCAATTTAATGTGTATTCCACAGTTTGTAATTCATATACCCAAAAGTGTAATGAAATATCTGCATGACTTGTTATCGACCTTACCATTTCTAACAAGGTACAATTCTTCCTTTCAATAACACCATCCCACTGTGGTGTATAAGGTAGAGTTAGTTGAGATAGAATCCCAAAATCTTATAATAAGTAGATAAACTCTTAGTTCAGATATTCACCACCTCTACCTAATAAAATTTTCTTTATCTTATTTCCAAGATGATTCTATACTTCATTCTTGAATTCCTTGAATTTCTCAAGGGACTCGGACTTATACCTCATCAAGTAGACATAACCATATCTACTCAAGTATCCAATAAAATTTATGAAGTAAGAATGCCCACCTCTAGCTTCTACTAGAAATAATCTACACACATAAGTGTGTACCAATCCTAGAAGCTCTATGGACCTTTAACCCTATCCAACAAATAGAGGTTTAGTCATTTGTCTTTATAAACAAGCATGAAATATTTCAAGTGGTTTTATCCCTGATGAGTCTAAGAAACCATATTGATATATATTTTTCAAACATTTTTCATTTACAAGACCAAGACAATGATACCACAACTGGTTATTATATGAGCCATGCGAACATGATTATTTATCAATTTCCAATACTTGGATTTTGTAATTTAACACATAAAAACTGTTATTTAAATGTTCCATACCATAATATATGTTTTCCTTATAAAAGAAACAAATTTTATTTCCAAACATAAAAAAACCCATCTGCATCTCGGAATGATACAAAAATTATGTTCTTGGTAATTTTCAGTACATAATAACAATATTTTAAAACCAAAATCACTCTCATTGGAAATGAAAGGTGGTAGTCACCAATGGAAAAATCATCCAACCTCACACCATTAGTAGCTCTGAAATCCACCTCTCCTCTATAAATATTTAGGAATCTACATGGTTCCTGTATTTGGATACATATGTGAGCACCACAACCTATATCTAATATAAAATGTGTAGATATTTAAAGATTACACTTGATAAAAACACAGCTTTAGATTCCTCTTACTTCTGGGTGTAGTTCCTCTCTAGTGACCTGACTTTCCACATGAAAAACATACTTCCTCATTTTCCTTTCCTTGCCTCTAGATCTTCTACTTCTTGGAAGGATGGTGCTTGGGAGCTTTATACTTATTATGATTCTTGGTCCCCTTCGCCTTGTTCTTCATTTTCTTATGCATAATAAGGACCATAGGTTTATCACCCCCATATCCTTATCCACTTGGTGAATCATAGTAAGAATTTATAAAATATTATTCTCATTATTACTCATATTGTAATTAATAATAAAATTGGATAAGGTTTTGTATAGTGATGAAAGTATGAGATTTTTATGAAACTCATATGATAATTTAATCCCTAATATTTCTAAGGATTCAATGTATCCAATAAGATTGACTACATGAGGGCCATATGGTGCATACCCTCCAAGATTAGTTGTAAATAAAGAATCGGACATCTCGTATCTCTCTTGTCTCACCTTCTCTTGATAGAGATCCTGAAGGTGATACATCATGCTATATGCATCCATGTCCTCACATTGCTTCAAAAAAACATTAGTCATATATGATATCATTAAACACCGAACATTTATAGCATCATTCAAATGCTTCTCATAGAGATACAAAACTTTATCACTAAACTTATTTCCATGCACATCAAGAATTGGTTCTTCTAGTATATACAATTTCCTTTCATGGTGAAGGATAAAACATAAGCACCTTTTCCACTCTTGGAAATTTATTTTGGTGAGAAGTTTATCCTTCTCAAGTATGGATCACAATGATATGTTTAATGTCATTTTATTATTGTTTATAAAAATAATATGAGTCGAATTTTAGTACTTTATCTGATAAAATTTAGTCAAATAAATAAATATTATATTTATTAATCTTACACTATTTTATCGAAACCCAAAATCCCTCACCATTAGCTTTGGAATATCATGTTTCTAGGACATTCTAGTGGAAAGGATCCACATTCCCTTTCTCATTAACCCAACTTTGGTTGTTTAAGTAACTTGAATGGTTTTAGGTAGGCATTGTAAATGCCAACTGCATTTTCTCATAATTCCTTGATCTGTTGACTGGACTCCCCAATCCTGAAATCTTTAAATTAGATTTCCTCAACCCTTGCCTCTTAGTTACACCAAGTCCTTCTTTAGAAGTAAACCCTTGATGTGAACTAAGTTAATTAAAAACTAAACTTCAAGTTTGAATTCTTTGATAATTGAAATCACCTCAAATTTGGCTCGTCAATAACTTGAACTATGGTTCAATTTTAACTGAGGTAGTGGAAGGTTATAACGATTTAATATATATTATTGATGGATTTTATCCTTTTATGTGTAAATTTAAAATTATTATCTTTATCACATGATTGTTAATATTAAGTTGTTTTACTTAAGTGATTAACTATGTATTATATAATATTTACGCATAATACAATTTATTTTAGTTATATATTTCATGCTCGTTAATTTCATAAATTCATGTGATCACAAAAAAAACATCCATAATTAAATAACCATGCAACTTTATAGAAATAAAATAATAAAGCGGCATGATCATGAACTTATACTAATGGTTAGTTTATCTAGAGGATGATAAACCAACCGTTATAAAAGGGGGAAAACAATTTGAACAAATTAAGGTTCGTGTTATAGCTTTCCACATGTCCACCTATATATCTCTCTTAGATTGGTTTTATCTCAGCTCCAAACATGAACCGCCTCTACTAGCTTGGGATCTCCATCCATTACATATGATTTTACTCACATGCAGGTGAGGGAAACAAGGGGTTTATATAAAATAAACCACGGACTCACATGCTTGTACATAATGAGATGAGAGATGAAATGTTGGGCAAAAATTTAATTTAATAATAAATTAAATGAAACCAATGACATACAATAGTCTAGTACATGCTCCTGACCATCCACATGCGTGAAAAAAAGTACACGTTTAATAAAACTAGCATTCTATTCTTAATAATTCTTATTTAAGATAAATAATACTCAAATCAATTAATTATCTTATTTAATTAATCAATTATTTTATCTTAAGTCTCATCCAAATTTCCTTGAGATTCTCATCCATCACAGTTTTAAACAAATTAAAAAAATTATTTAAAATTAATTGTTTACATAAATTTACCTTAGAGGAAACATGGTGAATACCCATCCGATCTACCCAACATGCATTATACTCATATACTGTTTACTTTTGTGACATATGGAATACAAAACTTATCACATACTTTAATGACATGTACTATCAACTTAATGATTACACGAATTACATGATTTTTCGGTAACGTGTTATGCTTCAATGCATGTAGAGTAATATATGTCAAAAGACTCACACATGATATGAAGATATGAAAATTATGAATAAATTTATTAAACATTTATATATATATATATATATATTAAAACCTATCACATGGTATGTCCTATAAAATTAATAACCACACACAAGAACATGTCGATAAGTTTTACACAGTATAATAAATCAATTTTAATTCTGTATAATTTTGTTTAAGTACATGACATGTACAGGAAAGCTACATGATGTGTAAATATCTCATCATCTATCTGATACACACACATATGGATTCAGCATGTAAACTATACCTCACAAAAAATGGAGTACACAATGTGTGGTCTTTGAGTTACACGATCACCAATTAGGTAGGCCATGTATGGAAATACATGGCTTGTCTGTGACTTAATGGACTACACACCAAGAACATAGGCTACATGATGTGTACTCTGGATAACTATGTGCTAGTCTTATCTGGTTAACATGTGGTATAATAAACTAAATGCACCGCATTTAATCAATTCACACAGTTTGAATTAATTCTGAATTAATTCTTGGTGCATTGAACACTAGTATGTTGTGTGTAAATATAGTTACACAACGTGTACTCTTATGTTATCTCAAAAAAATCTTCGGTGCTTCTAGATGAGATCTTAGATTTTATTTCATTCATAAAATTGCTTTTTTTATTAGAACTATGAGAAAAGAAGGAGGAAGAAGCAGATCTCACAATTCAGATAAAAAGAAATATTAAACTTGAATATAAAACTAAATGTAAAATGCTTAAATCAATCAATTATCTTTTAATAATTATAAATAATTATGTGACTGCTCTGTTACCAATTGTAGGTTCTGGGAACAACAGAAGTGTGAGATGGGTTATGCCCAAATTTTCTTTTTGTCATGATCAATGATCAATCTGATATCTACATGATGATAAATGTCGTGATCAATAGAATTGAGTCAAAGAAATAATTCAATGGATAAAACATCATAACCATAGGGAGGATCATCACATACTATTTATAATTAATTTAATTAATTAAATAATTACAATGTTGGAATTCTTTCTTCTTTGATGGATCTGAAAATAGATCTGTGTGGTTCCGTTATTTCATTGTAGGAATCAAGAGTAGATCCCCTCTAGCGGTGCTCCACACGTGTTCCAAAAATCTACAAATGTCACCATAGAAATATATGGGTGCTAGCATGATAGATCATATCGCTTTCATTGTTCACATTTGATCGTTAAGACAATCGCTTCCAAAGCATTATCCTTGATCTCTCTAGACCTAAGAGTGGGATATGGAGGAAGATGAATCTCTATTCTTGGGATCATTCTTGGATAAGGGAGATCTCTAGGGCTTGAGAGGATTCCCCAAATTCATTGTCCGTAACCAAAAAAATGAATTGGATCTCTTTGAAAATAATATAATTGGGTTTATATATCACTAGGGTTAGAAATAAATAATTAAAAAAGTGCCCCTTATTATTTATTTAATCCATTGCGGAACCCCATGTCTATAATAATAATTATATTATTTCTTGACATGTGATTAAATTGTGACTTAAAATTAAATATTATTTATTAAAATAATATTAAATATATATTATTTCTTATCGGACCATTAAACTCAGTCCTCTATTCCTAAAAAATATTAATCAGACCTTGAATAATGACTATTTATTTATTAAAAACTATCATGGCATTATTCAACAATAAATAAACAAATATTATATTTAATAAATAGGAAATAAATATTAATTAAATATCATGTTCACATTATATTCTATTGAATAACTGGTGACTGAATATATACGATCAAGAAAACATGAATAATTATTAAACCACATGCAGGAATAATATTAATTCAACTTGTTAAATAATAAATAATAATATATTATTTAACTGAGATTTTGGATACACTTAGTGTGTGATCCTCTAGGATTGTTTCTCAATGGCATTAGGCGAAGCGGCCTAAAGTCCAAAGTTAGCATCTAGCAACACACCAAGGAACCCATAGAGAAATAAGTTAATTCTGCAATGACCTAATACCTCATAAAGATGTTTAATGTGTAATATAATCCATTTATCATTATATCTCTAATCATGCAGGTTGAAAGCTAGTTCCATCAACCTATGTACTCAATGTCTCTTTATTTGAATTTTTGAAAACCAAACTTTCCTATAGAACACTATGGCCATGAATTTATTTAGGCTATATCATTTCCATTAAAGGGAATAAGATATCAACTTCCAATAAAGAACTAAAGGGAAAAATCCTTTCTCACACTATTAATTAATGAAATGTTACTCCTGACACACCTATCATATCATACCTCACTGCGAACATCTGTCTTCATGGTTTCCATCAATACATTAAAGAATATGACTTATAATACACATTAATAATAATATTAAAGTCTAAGGATCAACGAAAACATCTATGGATAGGAGCATCCAATGACACAAATAAATGTGGATTTTCTACTGACGGGTATTGTTCTCATAATATCCTATATTAGATATTACCAAGGGAGTACACCATGAGAAGGTGCCTCAATGTCTTATGAGTCTCTGCCCCTGATATCCTGTATCATTTGTATCCCTCAAATGATATTATCTGTCTATATAACATATATTTAAGAATAGTTTCATAGAACTTAAAGGTTCTCATTATAGTGGGGAACTTCTATTACCTTTTAGTGAGACAACTACTCTTAAGACATTATCACATACTATGCTACAGAGAAGAACATTATGATGTGATAAGAAGTTTATTAATATTTAAAACTATGAATATAGGTTATCATAATGTACACAAAAGTTGGTTCTAGGGCACTATCTCCAACAAGTTGTTTCTTTGAGAATGACTTCGTGGTAGGTTTCTTGGTTACATGGCCTATCCACTTTGTTCTTGTAGTGATTCAAGTACTTATAAATTTTTCCAAAAAAATTGATTGATACCATAAAACACATAAACCATTAGAATAATAACAATCATGATCTGGGATCATTAAAACAAATTTTTTCTATACTAAGCCCATAATATCCCCCTTTTTATGATCACAAATCATGGTAAGATAAATTTCACAAAATAGGAAGGAACGTAAAACTTAAATCTAGTTAAGATAGAACATAACGAACATATATTTATCCCCCTTTTGGGATTATCAAAATTGGCAGTAAAAAGACATGAGATGATATAATCTAATAAAAATTGAAATAAGAGAAAAAAACTGGACCATTTAGATAGGAGAAATAAAAATTAATAACTAAAATTATATTAAGCTCAAAAAGTAATAGATACAACAAGAGATATAAACAATAGCCCTATTAGGGACTTTAATTAGAATCAAAATTAGAATCTTACACTCTAGGGGTTGTGGGATCAATATAATATTTTCCCTTCCCTTAAGTCACATAGAATGGATTAGAAATACGAGTAAGAGAGACATCAATGAAAATGGCCATAACAACTCGTATCAGGTGATGTACTGCATGAATAGGTGTAAAGTCAAAAGGTTGGACGGTAGGAGCAACCAAGGGAAAAACAAGAGTAGTTGGAGAAGATGGTTGAGCATGAGGTATAAAAGGACTTGTAGAGGGAGGTACTATAACTATATTTGAAATATAACATAAATCATGCACCATGATCCATAATGGTTAAAAATCGTCATTTTTTAAATAGATTTCTAATAAATTTCTGTTGGATATTTAAAAGCTTGAGTGACTAGAGGAATCCTAAGATTAGTAGATAAATAGAAGAAAAGATACTTCAAATCAGTCTTAGTGAATATTTTACTCAAATAATGATCAATAATTCTTTGAATAAATTATCTATATCTTTTTATTTAAGAAGTTTCAAAACATCACTACATTAAATAATTTTTCAACATAAGCTGCAATATTTGATTCAAGCGTGTTTTGAGATTCTGAGAAACCATCAACCAAATCCTTCATTTCTGCTCTCATAATCTATCTAACTAGATCTTAATCAATATATGTAGTGACAATAATAATAGTTATAATATAGGAATGATATTGAAATATATAAATCATAAAAATTCAATATAGCTTAAGAATAACATCCTATAAGTCTACTTTTAAATGTCCCACTTGAATTTTTAAATCCTAAATGTCATGATTCAAAGGGTACACCTTTAGAAAAATCTTAGTCTAAATATGGGAAATAACTTTAGATACAATCACACTTATATATTTTTCTTCATAAGGTTAAAAAGTAGCTCTAGATCCCAAGAATAGTTCCTTTATTATATTCATTATATTAGCTTTAAACCCATCCACATATGCTTTAGTAATATATAAGAAGATATATGAGGAAGAGTAGAAGGTTAAGGAACATCTTGATCAAATATAAATTTCCTACCAACCATCTCATCATCTTCCAACATTGTCCCTATTTCTCTTTGAAATGAAGAGTTAAAATAGGAGTACCATTTCTAAGCTTAAACAAATCAGCAAGATCAGATTTATCTTCAGCAGCCAAATTTCCAACATTAGTGGATTTCATTTGTGTAGGTCCAAATATATCATCCAAAACTTATGCCTCCATTTGGTTCAATATTTTTTCATCTTGTATTCTAGGTCTAGTAGAATATTTAACAATCCTTTATTTAAGATCAATTATTTTAACCAAGCATACTTAAATCGATTGAGGAGTATAGAGATTAATAGTTCTACCATAACTAGGTGGAATACCTCCATGATCATCACCACCATCATCAGAGTTTTAATACTCTATACTAATAAATGATCAAGGTGAATTAACCGACTTATAAGTTAGAGTCCTTGGGATAGGATGTCCCATACCTTTTATATAGGAGTAATCTTAATTTTAGTAAGATACTCATCATCAGATTTAGAAAAACTATCACTAAATTAATTAACTACACTATATTTAGCATCCCCAATATCTTTATTTCCTAGTTCCTCTTCATGAGAGAATAGATAATTAGCAGGATTAGGAGATACATAAGATAAATTATAGTCTCTTGTATTTCTCTTAAAAATAAAATTAGAAACTTCTATTTTCTTATAAGGTTCAAGACTCATAGATCACTCGCCCATAGCTTCTTAAAAATAATCATTTCAAGTTTCTTTATCTGAGTCAATTTCTTCTTCTTCAGGTACAAAAGGAAAATCAACATCTTTAGAATAATATTCAACTAACTCATAAGGTTCTAAGATTTGATTATATGAATATATAATCCTTAAGTAATGTTGAGTGGGGTTGTAATTATCATATATATTCTCAAGATCACTCTCCCATAGCTTCTTATAGGGGTTCTAGATAATCTTTATTTTTTTTCAAATAAACTAATTCAAACACATCCCATTTAAATATATCGACCTTCCCTCTCCCTTAGGAATATTTCCTTTAGATTAGAATATGGTTGATATCATCTTAGTGTATGGTAGAGTATTAAACCTTGACATAAGTATACACTCTTACTCTATATGACTAATGATAAATCTAGTCAGATTGACCATAACTTCTTTTTTCATCAAATATAAGAAATATAAATCCTGATTCCTCAGAACAATGAAATCTACTTTTTGATGGAATATAAGTGTTAAATAAATTTAATCAACACCCTACATTATTTATCCATCCCTATTACAATAGGTCTTCTAGGAATCCTATCTCCTATAATCTCTTTTTGGGATTTATCAAAATAAAAAAATGATAAATTGGATAGTTATTTTGTTAGTTCTCATAGTCACCCTTATAAGGAACCTTCAATAATCTTTCCAAACTTTTAGAAGAAAATTAAAACTCCTTTCCATCAATAGATGTTATAATAATATCCTTCTTTTTACTAATATTAAATTTAATATTCAAGTAAAACTCTTTGACTAACCATGGATATAAATCTCTATCATTTGTTTGAAACCAATTATGCTAGATTTTATATTAGATTAATTTCTACATTAATAGTGTACTCGATATTAACCACTCTACATCAACTTCTTTTTCTAACAAAACTGACATATTTGATAATTGATGGTTGAGAGTCTTGATAGGTAAACTAGAGCCTTATTTAGATTTATTCACTGGAGGTTTCACATCAAGAGGAATATAAATATAGTCTCTCTTAGACATATTGATAGAGGTTCAGGTGAAGGAGACAAGTGTGGTTATAAAGACAGGTTCAAAAATGGATTGAGGTTCAAGAGGTGTTGATTAAAATTTAGATTGAGTTATTTTAAATAATTTAGGGAATGATAGAAATAATATGAGACACACTTGATGGAAAAAATATATTTTAATATAAACCAATTAAAAACAATCATGTTCGGTTGAATAACCACATAACCTGGTCACTTGAGAGGCTCATGGCAGGTTGACTTACCATATGATCAACTTACAAACACTCAAAATAGTTATCACATGAACAATTTATGGTATCTCAAGTATTACAATCACTTATGACCTTTATGTATCAAGTTTACCAATTTTAAGCACATGAAAAAAATAAAATAAAAAAACAAGAAGTATACTTAAATAAATCACTATAGATTAGTAATAATTTATCATACCTAATTCATGTCTAATATAATTCAATCTCTTGACATTCAAAGGCTTTGAAATTTATCTTTAAGTTGTTTTTTAGTACCAATGAATTCAAGAGTGGTGTTTCCTTTTTTAAAATGACCTCTCAAAATTGATGTATTATATCAATGTGCTTTATTCTATAATGAGATGCATGATTTCATAAAATTTTAATAGCACTTTTATTATCAAAACTTATAGAGAAATGTTAGAATTGATAAGCATAGTCTATTAATGTGTGTTTCATCCAAAAAAATGCTCATAGAAATTGTCTGTAGTTATTTATTTAGCTTTAAAAGTGGAAAATGCAACAAAATTATGTTTTTTACTACACCATGAAACTGGATACTTTCTCAAAAAGTGATTTTTATATCTAACTTACTTCCACCAAAGTCAATATTAGAATAACTAACTAATTAAAATGCATGTACTTTATAGTAGAATAATCCAAAATAGATTATATTTTTGAGGTATTTTAAAATTATTTAAAAAAAAATTAAATGAGATTTATTTTTATTTTTTTGAAAATGGGCATACATACACACACTAAACATAATATCGGACCAGCTAGTAGTTATTTATAGTAAACTCCCAATCATACTTTTGTAAAAAAATTGGTCAAATGATTCCACAGTTTCATCCAAATTTAGTTTATAGGTGGTTCTCATTGGAGTATCACTACCTTTGGTACTATCCAAACCAAAATATTTTAAAATATCCTTTGTATATTTACTTTGGTTTAAAAAAATTCCATATTTGTTTTAAAATACATGAAAACTAAGGAATAATTTTTATTCTTCTAATAAACTCATTTCAAATTAATTTTTCATGAGATTTGAAAATTAAATACATAAAGATTTTTTTGATGAACCAAAAATAATGTCATCAACATAAATTTGTACTACCAAAACATCTTTTGAAATTTTTTTAATAAATAAATTAGGATCAACTATTCCTTTTGAAAATCCATTTCAAATAAGAAAATATCTAAGCCTATCACACCAAGATCTAGGAGCCTGTTTTAAATCATAGAGTGCTTTTAAAATTTTGAAACAATGATTTGGAAAATACGGGTTTTAAAATATAGGAGGAATTTAAACAAAAACATCCTAAATAATATAAATATTAAGTAATAGAATCTTGACATACATTTGATATATTTTTAAATTATGATGTGTCGTATAATCAAGTAGTATTCTAATGGATTGAAGTCAGGCTACTTATGTAAAGGATTATTCATTATCAATAAATTCCTCTTGAATATAACCATGTGCAACCATTATATATTTGTTTCTAACTAAAGTGTTGGACTCATTAACCTTGTTTTAATAAACCCATTTAGTGCCAATATTTAGGTAGTCTTTAGGTATCTCAACTAATTTCTAGACTTTTTGCCTTTCAAACTGATTTAGTTCTTTTTTCATTTCCATTACCCAATGTTCATCATTGATTTATTTACATATTTTATGTTGAAAAAATCCATCTGGATGGTGCTTTTGGGTTTATTATGTTTGTTGAAAAGGTTTTATGTTATTGAAAAAGGTTTGTTGTTAAATGATTCATGAAGAGTTAGAATGAATGTTAGAATTGATCATACAGAAAGTGAATGTTAGAACTGATCATACAGAGCATGAATGTCAAAAATGGTAATGCAGAGCATGAATTTTAGAACTAATCATGTGGAGTGTGAATGTTAAAATTTATCAGGTTGAGCATGAATGTCAAAACTGATCATGTGGAGCATGAATGTAAGAATTTATCACATGAGTGTGAATGTCAGAACTGGTCATGTACAACACTTTAAGATACCGCATGATTGTCAAAGATTCTCTCATTTAGATCATGTGAAATACATGAATACACCACACAATTGTTAGTGGATCTCATGGTGAGATCATGAAAATCATGCATGATTGTTAGTGGATCTCAAAATTTGATCACGTGAAGCACTACATAATTTTCAAAAGATCTATTAAAGAGACCACACGAAGAACCAAATGATTGTCATGGGATCTCGTGAATAGCTCACATGAAGCATCACATTATTTCTAGGGGATGTCATGGTGGGGTCATGAGAAGTGAAAAAAGGAAAATAGGATGTAAATGAGAAATATATCTCATGGTCATTTGAAATCATGTGACCACATTATTTTCATTTGATCATGTGATGAGATCATGCATATCACCAGAGGACAATGTAGATGACCACATAATTGTCAATTTATCATGTGATGAGGTCACATGAAGCATCCATGGTTGTAAATTTATCAACTGATGGGATCACACAACACACTCAAAGACAATAAAGGTGATCACACAAAGCACTTTTGACATGCACAAGGGGATTACATGGAACGATCACACGAAGCACATAAGTATGATTTCTAAGGCGATGTAATGAATGGATAACTGAAATTTGCAAAGTCAAGGAAGTGTATTTATGCCAATAAATACACCCTAATCAATCCTTAAGAAGTTGAAAAGTTTTCGTAAGTGTTTTGATCCAAATAAAATTATTTTTCATAATCAAAACAAGGTCTTTCACTAGGATCACATGATCTGCATAAACAAGACAAATTATTATAAAGGGGTCTTGTAGAGGAGTATCATGATGGTATCTTGTGAAGAGGAGTATGCTCAGGGTGTTTTCACACATATAAAAACTTGTTGATATCACACAATCCATATAACATAAACATGGTCATTCTCTAGAGTCACGTGATCCACATGAATAGAAAAAAATCACACAATCCGCATGAACAGAATAATGTCTTACGATCCACATGAATAGAACAAAGACTAGAAATCCATGTGAACAAAATAAGGTCTTGTGGATAAGTCTCATAGAGTAGTCTCATGGAGGAATCTCCTAAATAGGTATCATGAAGAGGTATCACATAGAGGTATTGTGGATAGATCTTATGGAGGAATCTCACATAGGAGTTTCAAAAAGGAGTTACATGCTATAATCTCATGCAAGGGTTATGTTCTAGGATCTCATGAAAGCGTTACGCACCAGGATCTCACATAAGGGTTACATGCCAGGGTCTCATGCAGTGGTAACAAACCAGGGTTGACCTATGAGAAATATCATTATCATATCTGTATTTAGAATAAGAATAAGACATAGGATCTGCGAAATTTGACAATACTTGTAGAAAGAGTTTATTTACTACTACATTTGAGGCAGTGAAAAGAAGAAGGTGGTGTTTCATACTGGTAAGTGAGGATATTTCTATAATCATTCTATAAAAAGGAAAACTTGGTATCTTTTGAAGAACTTACCAACATTATAAGGGGTTTCCATGATATATCATGGAAATGAAATACTCAAGGGAATGTTCACATCAAATTTGTAAAGGTTCAGGTGAAGTTCAAAGGCACATATCATAAATTTGGTGTGAATATTAACAATATAAGATATTTATCCTTGGACTTAATGCCAAATATTTTTACTTATAAAGTATTTATCATAATAGGGAAGTGTGAGGGAAGTGATCCCAGAGAGATAATTCATCTACCTAAACATTGTAAGGGTAGTGAGCCCAGAAAGGAGTGACCTATCCTAAACTAACAACAGTGCATTTTAATGGATTTGGTACATTATCACATTGCCTTTATATTCTACTTAGATGTATCCTAGTGAGGGTGAACCAAGTAAAAATATGTGTCTTTTTTCTTGATTTATTTCTTTACTTTATATGCATCATCATTAGATAAAGTTATAAAGGATAATCTTGACATAAACATTAAAGAGAAAAATAAGTAACCCTCATAATAAAGAGGTCAAGATCTAGTAGGGAAAGAATAATTTTGAAAAGAATATCCATACCATGATTCACCCCCCCCCCCCCTCAGGGTATCAAAACCCCTTTTAGGCTTAACATGTTCTTAAGTTCTAGTTGAGACAAGAAGTACTGATATTCAACATCGTTTCTAAGAGAGGCTCGGGTTTGAGTACCTTTATCCAATTCACCTAAAATATTATCTAAAGGATGATATCTATGGGTCCTAATAGTTCTATAAATTGAAGTTACTGGTTTTTTTCAAGTATTATTTAGGACCATGTATATCTATTTGGTATTTTTCAAGAGATTTGTCATGTAAATTTCCATCATTTTCAGAATTATTTTATGTATTGTTGATATTCAGAGTATACATATCATCCTAAAGCTTTTATTCAATGGGTTTAAGATATTTTAGAACTTTCTCATCAACTTTGACATGAATGGGCTCTTCCACAATTTTATATTTATTGTTAAAAACTCTATAATCTTTAATAGTGGTTGAATAACCTAGTAAAATTACTTCATAACTATTTGGTGATTTTTTTTCTAGATTATCTTTGGAATTCAGAATGAATAGTTTACATCAAAAAACTCTAAAGTAATCCACCTTAGGTTTTATACCATTACATAACTCCTATGGATTAATTTTTAATATAGTTATAATAACAAATCTATTGATTATATAACAAGATATATTAACAATTTTATCCCAAATATAGATAGGTATGTCATATTTACTAAGCATAGTCCAGATAATTTCTTGGAGAGTTCTGTTTCTCCTTTAAACAACCCCATTTTATTAATGTGTTTGAGGTGTAGAGAAATTGTGAGTATAGCCATATTATGAAAATAGAAATTCAAAGTACTGATTCTAAAATTCATGACCATGATCACTTCTCAAGGTCTTAATGGTTATTATACTAAGGTTCTATATAAAGTTTTTATATTTATAAAAATAGGAAGGTGATTTACTTTTGCGAGCTAGGAAAAACACCCATGTGTATCTTGAATAATCATAAAAAAGCACATAATAATAGTTTTTAAACCTAAACTATAGACTATAGTTAGTTCATAAAAATCCATGTTAACCAATTATAATGTCTAAGAGGTAGAAACCTATTTCTTTGGTTTGAAAAAAATATTTTGTTGCTTTCCTTTTTGATAGGGATTACACACTTTGTAATTTGGGAATTTAATCTTGGGTATATCCTTAACTAAACCTTTCATTTTTAGATTCTAAAGTGATTATATTGTAGTGACCTAGTCTCATTTTCCACAACAAAGATTCTTTATGAAATATACTTAAGGAATAAAATTTTTAGAAAATAAGGAATCTAAATTAACATCATAGACATTATCTTTTCTTAAAGTAGTAAATATTGAATTATGTATAAAATCAAATATTTTACAAGCATTATTTTTAAAATTATCATTAAAATCATCATCACATAATTGATATATACTAATCATATCATATTTTAAGCCATAAAAAAATAGAACTTTAGAAATAAGAATACTTTTAGAGTTAATAATTTTTCTAAGGATAATTATCTTCTATTTTGAATTGTTATAGAATGTAACATATCCACTATATACTTTTAAAATATTCTTGAAACTTGAATAGTATTTAGTCATATTTTTTAAACAACCATTATCTATATACCATATATTTTCACTGGATCATTTAAAAAAACACCTAAAAACTATCAAAAAAAGAATTATTTTGTTACCCAAATTTTCTTGGATCTAGAAAAGTTAATAGATAAATCTTTTAGAATCCATAGTTTTTTAATTAGATTGCTTACTATATAATTGATATATTTATAAAAAACCTATTAGATTAAAAAATTGTAGAATTATTTCCAAAATTAGAAGTTTCCTTAGCCTTAGAGATTAAGGTATTATTATTTTAACTAAGAACAAAATAGTTTTATATAGTTTACTTTGATTTCCATAATTATAACCAAAATCTATATTAAATTTTGAAGGTTTATGAATTCCAAATATCATATTCAAATTATTTGTCCCATTTGTAAATTATTCTAAATATTTTATTAGTTTCACATTTTCAAATTTTAAATCTTTATTTTCTTTTAATAAGTTGTAATTTTATCTTTTAAAACAGAAAGATAATTCTTAATATTTCGTTGATAAATAATGTATCATTTTGAGATTCTTATATTTATCTTTTAGTTTGATCGTGATGACTTCAAGCATGGACTATTATAAAAAAAATTCTTTATTTTTCATTTCAATTTCATATATAATATCACTATCTAAAAAACTATAAATAATAGTATTATTTTTTACCTTAGGAGAAGTATATTTAAAGAATAAATATAATTTCTCACTCACATTTTCTCTTCTTGATTCAGAGTCACTAAAGCTATCTACATATGTACTCTAGGTTTCATTCATGGATTTCTTTGGTCTATTTTATTTTTCTTCATATTTATTTTTATACTTCAACTTAAGACAATTTCGTTTTATGTGTAATTTCCTCCTACATTCATAGCATGTAATCTTTCTAAAGGATTCATCCTTCCTACAATCATTCTTCTAATTTCACTTTTTTCATATCTTACTTTGTAATTTTACTTTAGAAAAAACTTCTTATATTTGTATATTTTTTTGAATCTTATGGCTATATAATCCATCTCCTCATCACTATCGGTGTTAGATTCATCTCTAATTGAATCATATCTAATTAATTCTTTCATCTTGACATTAATGTCTTAAATGAAATTATTTTCCTTTTTTATTCAACAACTTCATTATCTTCCTTTAATTCCACTTCGTATATCATCATCTTATTAATCAATTCTTTGATTAATATATTGCTAATGTCACATGATTCTCTAATCAAAATAACAATGCTTCTCCACCTATTGGGTAAACATATTAGTAATATTAAAAACTATTTTTTTCATCTATTGACTATCTAAGGTCCTTTATAGTATTAATGATCTTGTTAAATTTATAATACATTATAGAGATCAATTCATCGGGTTTCATATTCAAATAATCATAATTCATAATATATATATATATATATTCAACCTTATTTATTTATAATTATATGTTACTTCATGAGAAACAACTAATGTGTACCAAATTTCAAAAGTAATGACACAAGTAGATATTCGGTTGAAATCATCTTCCCATAAAGAATAAAATAATAAATTCATGAATTTATAGTTACAATCATAAGTAGATTTAGTTAGATCATTCCATTACTTTCTAACATTATTATGTTTTTCATATTTTTCCTCTATAATTCCCTAAATATTAATTCCTATGTTATATATATATATTTTTATTTTAATTTTGCACTAGGTATAATTAGTTCCGTTAAAAATGAGTCTGCTTGGTAGTATGACTTTAAGGTCTAACATCTATAATAAAAATAAAGTATCAATAGAAATTAATATATCTTGATCTCAAATAATTGATCAAGGAAAAGGGAAAACAAAAAATAGAGACAAATAAAGATATGATAACAAATGTTTATCTAAGTGGATTTCTCAATATGGGGGGTGAATTAAGTATCCAATATTTATTTCAAAAAACTAATTTAAAATCAATTTGAAATCCACTTAATTTAAATACTAACCCATTTCAAAAATATAGTAGGTATATATAATTTTATATTTTGAAATAATTTATCAAAGGAACAACCAATACCTAGTTAAAATAGATAAATCTATTTTAACATATAATATATATTTTACTCACACTAAATGCATAATATATCACTTGAAAATGTTAACTATCAAAGTCACTTTGCAAACATAGTTTGGAAAACTAATTTTGGATGAAATAAAAACTTAGTAAGAAATAAAATATTAAATCACACAACAAAATAAAAATAAGAGGTTCATTTCCAAGAAAAAACCTAATCCTATCCACTTTATAGTAAACCACTACCTAGCACATCTATTAAATCCTAATAAATAGATCCATAACTTAGATTAGGTTTTATAGATACAACGACACACAAGGCATTCTAGTAACAACCATAAATCTTTCAAAGTTGTATGTGGGACAAAAGATGAAAAAACATAGAAGAAGAAATATCTAAGTATTCCTATTTTTAATATAGGTGAAGTACTGAGTAAACAAATAGGGAACTCAAGAATAACACAACATGTAAATAGAAAATAGAGAGAGTGAAAAGTATTGTAATAATATTTATGTAACTAAATATATGATCCAATTTGGTTAATCAACAAGGTTTTCTTTATTTAATGATCAATCATTCAGTTTTTAAGTAAGATCATTAATAAATTTGACATTATTCTTGAGTTTTAAAATTTAAACCATAAATAGGGTTTCATGGTATAGAAGAATGAAAGATTATATTTTTTTTAAAAAAACTATTTTTTCATGAGTGAGGATATTTATTACTTATATATTGATCTATTCAAACTATCTATTGAAACACAACCATCCTTAGTATTACAACCATTAACTCCTCTGACAGATTTCATTAAATTCCAAAAACTATCCATTGGAGATTTGAAGAAAGAAACTATAGGTTAGCCACTTAATTTTCAATTACTTGCGGTAATTTATATCCATAGTCGGTCTCTTGAATGTCTTACAGTATTTCATTGCTATGGTAAGTCATCATAGACAAGATTGATTTTCTCTTATGGCTAGTCTACTAGCCATGACCAGTCTATGAAGTAGATCTAATATTCACAATAAGTTATGATTTCTTTCATGTGTTAAGTCATTTTCTTTTATGGCAAGTCATGATTCTATGATCATGTAATTAGTAATTTTCTTCATGTGATAAGTTCATATTTATGGTCATTCAAAACCTTACAATAAGTAATGACTTCATTCTTATGGCCATTCAGTGACTTCATGCAGTTGATCATTTTTTATCATGATTGATCAATTTTTCCATGGTAGATTCTTTGAGAATAACTTCATAATAGGTTTCTTGGTAACATGGTTGGTCTACTTTTCTCTTACATTCAGTTAAGTACATAAAAATTCTACTAAAAAAATATATTACTACCATAAAACACATAATTCATAATAATAATAACCATTATTTTTTATCATTAAAACAAGGAATTTTTGGGATAAGAAAACAAATCTGGTGATTCATATTTATTATCAATGCTATAAAGGCTCAGGGAGTGACACCTTGTGTTAGGTTTAATGGGGAATGAGTTTGAATCAGAGAACAACTATAAAATCGTTTTAGAGTTAATATAAAATTGTTTTTATGGGTATTCATAAGGTATTACATATAATGTGACATAAGGTGAAGTTAATGATAATTTTCCAAAAATGTTTTGGAAGATATTCAAAATAAGTTTTGAATATGGTTTCACAAGTTATTTTATATGATATAATATAAGGTAAAATAGAAAAAAGTCTTTTAGGATTTAGTACACGTGGGATATTGAATGATATATTCCATGAATATTTATATTGATATGATATATATATATAAGTTATATTATATTGCATGAAATTTTTATTTGTATCCATAATGGGTATACTATTCCATGTACCCTATGCTGGACACTTGAAAAATCCTCCACAAAAGATATAATTTGATAAACTATTTCATAAGATGAAAATTATGGGATGAGTGTGCATTCATGTGATGAATACATCATTCATGGAGTTTACTTATGTGTTATAACTTCATTATTAAATGTAGTAATAGCTGAAGGGTACCTTTAGTATCCTATATAAGACTACCATATAATGATAATAGGGTGTGTGGATGCCTTGCATGACACCTTTTCCAAAATCCTTATCACCCAAATCTCTCTTTCTCCTATCTCTTTTATATCATGAGATGCTAGTACATTGTGGTAGATGGAGAGTCCCACACATATGATGTGTGATTTAGTTTATCTTGTTGATACCTTCATAGGTGGGATGTATTTTGGCTACCACTTCAGCGATCTCTCTAAAACCCATGCGATTGTGTTTGAGATGATACAGTGGATTTTCCACTGAATAGTATGCATTTTATAATATTTATTCATTTTATTTTTACTACGGTTTCATATTTATTTCATCGGTGATCTTGGGTAATGGATTTAAACTACTTTCACTACTTCTAATAATTTTTATTAGACCCTAATGATTCCCTTCACACACTTTATGAAAATCATTCTTCTTATCCTCTTATTTTTATTATAAAAATGTTTATTATCTTTATAACATTTTGTATTCTTTCTATAGTTATTATCGGTGGTATGATCCTTAAGGAAGACCAGGAAAGGGAATATTTTAATCTTTTTGTATTTTTTTTAATTTTGGTTTTATTACTTTAATAATTTTTCTAATTGTTTTTCATCTAGCTATCTTATAATTTATTTCATTTTATATTTTAATTTTAAACCTTATTGAAATAAAGTAATGTACATTTTAGTCTAATGTTTTATATAAGACAAGTTATCATATATTTAAAGGGATTTTAGAACTACAAGTTTGGAGTGCTACATTCTATCCTCTGGGAATTTAACCCTTGATATATCATTACTTATATGAAATAAAATGAGGGTAATTTTTTCTTATTACATCAACAAGTTTCTATGTAGATTCATTAAACTTATGATTTCACCACAAAAAAATTACTAGGTGGGTGGTATTATTTAGAAACACTTTATCTCTATGATTCAAGATCTATTTTAGTTGTTCCTCATAAGATAGACCACATTACAATAAAAAAATATCTGAGTTCAGTACATGTGATGGATTTGGTATTTACTTTCTGAAAAGTGATACATGGAACACATCATGCACCTATGTGAGGTTTAGTGGAAATGAAAAATGATATTCTATTTTCCCTAATCAACCAAGAAACTCAAATTTATCTTTGTATCTTGGTGTTGTAATAAGTATCTTAATACACACTATGAGGGTGGGGGTGAATTAGGGCATTGAGGTTTTATTTTTTATTTTATAGAATCTTTAGTGAAGTTTGTGTCCTATAACTAACTAATTTGTACTTTTTATTACTTGTATATTCAGAAACTTTAATGTTAATAAATATCTTATCATATGATTAGTGTTATTATATGTAACAATAATGTGATAATATACTTAGATTATCTATAGCACTAAAAGGTTATAAAAATTATATCTATGATGAGAACCTTGAAGTGAAATAATGATATTCTTAAATATATTTTTTATGGATGGAATATATATATTTGATGGGAAAAAAATGATGTAGGCTATCAGGTGTAGGGGGGTTATAATACATTGATACATCATTTTATGAAGTTAGAAATTGTTAATCTTTGAGATAGGAGGTTATGATAACATACACATCCTTAGGAATTTCAAATGTTATATTTGTTATTAGATATTCCTATCTGTGGACATGTGTACTGGTTATTATATTTTATATAATTATTAATGTATATTATGAATCACATACTTAGATATATTGATAAAAACTATAATGATATATACTCATGGAGATGTAGGATATGTTGGGTTCATCATAAGTGATATAACAATAATAAATAAGTCAAGAAAGTATTTATCCCTTTTGAATTAATGGAAGTAGATATCTCATGACCTTTTATGGAAATAAAACTGTTTGATTAAGCCCATGGCCATAAAATTTTATCAATGTGTTCATTTTAGGAAAATAAAAGAAAGCTATATCAATTATATTGGTTTGTGCCACAATTAATGGAACATAATTGACGAGATATCGAGATAAAGATGTTATATTACACAATGATCGTCCATAGGAGGTTGTTGTCATTGTGACATTAATGACTTTATCTATAGGATCCATAACATGTTTCCAAATGTTGATCTTGGAATTTAGGACAGTTAGCCTAATTCAATCAAGGAATATTCTTAGAGGGTCACACACTAAAAGAATTTAGAACCTTAGTTAAATTCAATTTGAATTTAATATTAGAATAAATATTATTCTCAAATTCCAAGGAATAATTATTATTCTAGTTATGTTGATCACAAATATTCAGTCATCAGTTATTCAAAAGAATATATATGTGAGTTGAATATTAAATAAATATTTATTCATTAGTTTAGTCAATATAACATTTATTTATTTATTGAATGGATAATAAAATAATATTTATTTATTAAAATTAATAGTTATTATTCAAGGTTTGATAAATTACAATGCATATTGGCAAACAAAGTTAAGGGTCTAGAGGGAATGATATAATTAATATCATTTATATAAATGTAAATTTATTTATTTAAGAAAATATATTTAATAACCTATGAGTTTTGTGCACATCAAATAAATAATTATAATAACATTATTATTATTCAATACAGGGTTCACTTAGAATTAATTGATTGGTTAAGAGACTTTATGCAATAACTTATTCTCTAACCTAAGTATATAAACCTGATTATATCGTTTCCAAGGTTAAGGATTATTGTGCACAACAAAATATATCTAGGGAATTCTCTCAAGCCTAGAGAGAAATTTCTCAAGAATTATCTCAAGAATGGAGAGAATCGATCCTCATCCTCCCTCTCAAGTCTTGAGATAACTAGATAGAATCCTTCAAGATTATAAGGGATTATTGTTATGATTAATGATGAATGGCGCAAGTGGTTAGAATTTTTTGTACTAGCACCTAGAGATTCTATAACAATGTTTTAAGGAATGTAGATCATGTGTGGATACCACTAGAGGGATTCTACCCTTAAATCCTTCCTTAGAATAATGGTGTGATGAGAGTGGTCAACCAATTCAATAATGAAGAAATAATTTCACGTGATGTTAATTCTTACTAATATAAATTATATGTGAAAATATTATCTCTTCGAATATTTTAGGGTTTCTTTCATCTAGTTATAAGGATTTATATGAAGAAATTATAAAAAAACCATTGGTGGGCATGGTTCTAACCCACTTACATTATACCATAGAACATTCAAGGGGTATTATAGTGGTCACATATCAATTTATAATTATTTATTATTGGTTGATCATATTACATATTTTTTGTTAGTCTTCATTTATAGTTTTTTTCTTTAATTCAAAATTAGAGATAATATGATCATTCAATTTTATATGAAAAATAACAAGATTAGAATAGATGAATAATTCTCAAATATACTATTAATAGGTACCATATATTCTAGTTATAAGGCATGGTTACACGATGTGTAACTAAAAATCACACGCCATGTATCCATGTTCACTACACTAAGACAATTTGTGGAAAACATTTCATGCCATGTAGGAGAATAGTATGTGGTTTCATTACACATCGTATATTGACCATCCAAGTGACATGTATTTTATAGGGTTTCACGATGTGTATTTGGCATACATGTTGTGTAACCCAACACGGTTTGGCCCCATGGGAGTCGTGAAAGTTGTGAAGTCAAAGTATCTGGCATGTATTAATTACACATTGTGTGTTTACTATCAATCAAGAGACACATGAGAGATGAGATTAAATGGAATATATCTTATGAATACATATTTTAACTCATAAATACCCATATGGATTACACATCGAGCCCCTATACATGTTTTTCAGGCGGAAAAAATAAAGTACATAACATGTAGAAAGCTATACACATTGTCTAAATCATACCCCCTCATATGGATTGAACACAAATCTTGGTTGTCTCATGTTTATAAAAACACATGGAAAGAATAATTTCAACATAAAACTAAACTACACCCCATTTAGCTAATGCACATTTTGTGTGATAGGGTTTTACCATGATATATGTTAAGTAATTTTTGACAAATCATATAGAGATTGAAAGATTAAATTAACTATTTTATATATTATTCTAGAACTGCACATCATGTATGGTCTTTATACATGTTTTTTACTTCATGATCATTTACATAGGTATATGCTGTATATATTAATAGTATGTGTATAGTCATAAATATCATTATGACTATGCAGATTGACTCATGAAACTACATGTCATGTAATATCATGACCTGTTATGTAGGATGCATGATGTATAAGTACATAGTACATGACAAGGATCATATATAATGAGGCCACACACCATAAAAGTGATAGTACATTCCATGTATTTCGGAAGGGTACATGATATGTTGTGTCCAGTACATGTTGTGTTAATTCAAGATAGAATTTTATATCAATTGGAAGGGTTCACTTTGTGTCCCTTGTTAGTACATGCCATGCATGTGTAAATTTTATTTAAATTAATTTTTTATTTATTTAAAATTATAGAATATGTAAATCTCTGGGATTTTTTGAATTTACAATTAAGATAAAAGAATTAATTAATTTATTAATTCAATAATTTTATATTAATAAAAATAAATTTAATTGAATACTACACAATTTCAAATGCATAGTCATTTCATATGTAGATGATCATGAGATTGACTAACCTATGTATGTGTTAATTTTATATTAATTTAATTATTATTTCATGGGATTTCTATGATAATTATTATAAAATTAAAAATGATGATTTACAAATCATCCCATCCTCTTTATTATGTATGGGTTTGCATGTACACGATTTACTTTATGTAACCCCATATACCTAGTTCCCCTGACCTACATTTGAATAAGAATATGTAAAGTATGTAGCTTCTAGGAGAGTAGATATGGTTTAAGATAGAGCTGAGGTGAAACCAATCAAAGAGATACACATTTCATAGGTGGAATGTTGCAACTCAAACCTAGCTCAGTTCAAAGAGTTATTCCCTCAGAGTCAAGGGTTAGTTTACCTTAAACTTGATAAACTAAATGGTGGTAAATATCATGATCAGGCCATATATATTTTTATTACACTATCTAGTTCATGGTTATTTATTTATATTTATTTGATATTTAAATGCAGTCACTTAAAATAAATAAATTAACAAGAGTGAAAGATAGAACAAAATAAATGTATTATGCCTAAATTATTTATCATGACATGGTTAATTAATTATTTAAAATCCATATAATATTAACATGAATGTAAAATGGTATTTACATATAAAAATAAAAAATTATTCAATAACTCATAAAGATAAAAATCCCTCAAAGGAAATATTAAGTCAATAGATATTTCTATTACTCAGATTAGGATGAAACTATGGATCAAAATGTTGGATCGTCCCTTATCAAGACACTTCCATTTATCAAGGAGTTATAATGAAAGTTTTGTATTAAATTAACTAAGTTAGAATCGAGAGATGTTTCCATTTCAAAACTTAGACTAACTCAGAGGCCAGTTTTGAGGAAATCTGAGTCTAAGATTTCATAATTAGGGAGTCCACTTAATAGATCAAGGAACTACATAATAATTCAGTTGGAAATACTGCCTACATAAATACCTTTCAGTAATTGACCAGTCCCTTGTCTAGGTTATGATAAGGGAAATATGGATCATTGGCACTAAAATATCCATGTGATTGGATATTATATATCCAATGGTGAGAGATATTTGATTTGATAAAATAGTTGGAGACTACTAAATAAAATTTATTACATCACATTTTGGTAACCAAAACAAAGTAATAAAACCTGATTTTATTTTTGTTGTAGAAAATGTCAAGTTATATGACCTTGAAATTATTATTAAGATCAATATTAGAGAATAATAATCTCTTTAGTGACATGAATTTCCAAGAGTGGTATAGGTTCTTATGCATCATACTATTCCAAGAGTGAAAATTCTATATGCTACAGTTCCCTATTCCAAAAAACTTACTTATAAGAAAGTTAGAAAGAAAAAACAAACAATCATTTAGAAACTTTTAAATGGTGTAATATATGTCCAATGCCTCATGTTATCATCCATGTCTAGTGATATCAAGAAGCTTTATGAGGACATGGATGTGTATACCATGTTAACCCATCTTCCTGATTTTTTAGGAGAAATATAGATATGCGTGGTATGCGATCTCCAAGGAACGTTTCACATGTAATCATGGAGAGTGTGCACCATCTATAACTCATGTAGTAAAGATGTTTATCCATATTGAGCATTTTAACTCTTGGGTTTTAAGAAACCTGATGAGTTTCGCATTTACCTTGTTCTTTCCTCACTACCTCGAATCTTCTCCACTTTTATTATGAATTATAATCTAAAAAATATTAATAAGTCACTCCCATAACTCTTAACTCTGATTTTCCAAGTAGATAAAAATATGAGGCATAGAAAATCATCAATACTTATGGTGAATAAGAGTAAGGGGAAGGAAAAGGTCCTAAACACTAATTCCAAGTATAAGGATTCTTTTCACCACCTAGACAAGAGAAGGAGAACCTAGAGGCAGGCTAAAGAATATGAGGCAGAATGTTTTTCATATAGAAGAAGGGTCATTATAAGAAGAACCATACCTTAATTAAGAAGAATGGTAAATATTATTGTGTGTTTTCATCAAATATAACCTTTTTATTTCTACAATTTGGGTATTAGATAAAGCTTATGGTGATCAAATTGGTATCCAAATATAGGAAGTGAGTATATTCATGAAGGTTTCTAGAGGTGTGGTGGATTTTCAAACTTCTAATGGAGAAAGATTGGTTACATCATCTATTGGAGACTACCAACTTACTTTGGTTATGAGATTAATTTTAGTCTTAAATAATTATTATTTGGTGACTAGTTTTACCAAAACCATTATATATATGTACAATTTAGACAAGGATGGTTTTTTATTTCAGAAATAAAATATTTTAATTTATATAGGTAACATTTATTATGGTATGACACATAATAATATACTTTATGTACTAGAATAAAAAAACACAAGTTGGAAATTGATAAAGAATCAAGTTCACATGACTCAAATCACACCCATTTATGGAATCACTGAATTGGTTAGGTAAATAAAGAGAACTTTATAAATCTATATTAAGATGGGTATTTAGATTCTTTTAAACTAAAATCACTTGGTGTGTTTCATTCTTATTTTCAAGGCAAGATGGCCAAATCTCCATTTGGTGGTAAGGATGAAAGGGGCACAAATATTATTAAATTGGTTCATAAAAATGTGTGTGGACCTTTTCTAATTTAAGATAGTGGTGAATATTCTTAATTTAAAACTTTTACATATTAATTGAGTATATATGGATATATTTACTTAATGAGGTATAAGTATGAATCCTTTTATAAATTTAAGGAGTTTAAGAATGAACTAGAGAATCATCTTTATAACAACCATGCTCTTTATTTCACACTTAAACATAAATTATTACCTAAAATCTTCACTTGATACAACATAGAAGATTGAGAGGTCTAGTTTGTTTAGTGATTAGTAACATTACATAAAAACTTAAAACATGAAATACACACCTTTATTGAAAACTTATTTTACAAGATCATACACATTCCTTTGAACTTAGCATTGCATGGGATAACCTGAGGACATGCATAAGAAAAGGGTGAGATATAAAGCCCAATAATGGAGTAAAAAAGGAATAACATGAAGAATACAGTATGTTTTACTCAATAGGAATATCAATGTATCATAAGAGAAGCATGAACATAAATTCATGATATATCATGATTATCATAACATGGAAACGTGGAAACAACATTTAACATGATATTAGCATGATCCAAGGCTCATTTACCCTGGAGCATGATTAAAACCTTATTTAACTTGAATTATAATGAGTAAAACCTCATTGAACTTGACATATCATGATACTTATCTTTACCCAATTCATTAGAGCGCTATCAAGGTACACCCTTCTTAATCATTTCATTTCATGCATAAGTGTGCCATATGGATCATACAACATGGAATCATTCAACATCGTCACTTATTACATGATAAAGGATTTTGGAATACATAAATTAAACTCTATAATAAATAAGTAAATGTTCATAAAGGTGAATAACCTTGATAGAGAAATGGGCATGGTATTCACTACACAATGACCTTGGCTTGGAAAATTACGGTGCAATTTCTGTAGCAAAACGGTGTGACATAAGAGTTCATAAAAATGGTTGATGAGAGAGAAAGGGTTATCTCATAATATTTACATGAAATGGATATTAAGGGGGTAATATAGATACATTTCCCAACATATTTAATGGAATTTATATGCATAATATAAAATAAGTTCTTGAATGTAACTGAGAAGAGAGAAATTGTTTACGGAATTTCAGCATGGTAACGGGTGTACATGGGAGGAATTAATGAGAGATAAATAGTTATCTCATCATTAAAAAATAATTAGGGAAGTATGGGAGAGGTGATAAATAATACCCCAAACATTTTTAATTAAAAATACAAGGGTATAACAACATAAAGAAACTTGGGGAAAATGAGAGATGAAGAAATCCCTTACTTGGAAGTGTGATCCCAAAGGCTTTGGAGGGGCTTGAGAGAGGCTTATTGGGAGCTTGGGGAACCTTTATAGGATTTTATAGAGATTAGGTAAGGTTAGGGGTTTCATAAAATGTATTTTAGTGAAGATAAGTGGGATCTTGGGTGGGTTTATATAGGAAAAGAGAGGGAATTTTTTATTATTTTGGTTTTGGACACCACACATTAAACTAATCAAAAACACAAACCAACCAATGGTTGTTGCCCATGGTTTTTTAAAAAGGGGATTGGGAAATATTATTTTATAAGTAGAATTTAATAACTTCTTAAAATATTAGGTTTGCTTATGTGGAGGTGAGTCACACTCTCTAGGAAATCATTTTAAAAGTTAAAATGTTTTATAAGTATCGGAGGGTCCACTAAGGCACCATAAAATTAATAAAAAAATATTAAATAACATTATTTTAAATTTAAAACATATATTTTCCTAAAAAACCATTTATAGAATTTTATTATATAACTATTGATTCATTATGATGTCATAAAACACATTATATAATTAAACAGTATTTAATTTTTACACAAAAATTCGACTGTCTCAGAAAAATATAAAAAATTCACTGTTAGATAATTTTGACGTCATGAATCCAAAAATGATCTTCATTTTATCTAAATAATTTTCTAAATATTTGAATTTTTTTACTTTTAAAATAAAAATCAACTTTTATAAAAAAAATCATGGGTTTTGACAAAAACAGCTTTCAGACCTTAATAAAAATTAAAATTGTATTCATAAAAATTATACGATAATTTATATTTAATAAAAAGTAATTTAGTAATAATATTTTATTAAAATATTATTTAATTCAAAAATCCATTAATTTATCAAAATAGATTTTTTAATTGAATATTAACTAAAAAATACTATTTGTGCTTTAAAAACTATTTACAAAGTAACAATAATAAAATGAATGTATATTATTTATTCTATACAAAAATAATGCACATAATCATAGTTATAGGGTCTTGTTATATAACCCCTTATAACACTCTCATATGACCTAAGGGTAAGGTGTGTGATGGTGACAAACTCTTGGGGTGGCTTGGATAACATCATTCTGGTGGTAATCTCTATCAACATCCACTTCCCCTGTAGGAAGTTCCATTTGAGCTTAAAGTGTTGAAGCTCAGCTTAGGATTGGTCAAGAGTAAATCCCAAAGACTCCACCTTCTTTTCGAGCTCCGACAAATGGGCTTTGTATGGATCAATTATACTAGATGAGGTCATCGCTTCATTTGTATGAGTAAATTGGATTTGTTAAATCCCTATATTTATACTAATCATCTGATCATTGTTCAATAGATATATTAGCAGTGGTAGAAATTATTAATGGTATTTTGAAATCCAAAAACATAAAACCAAGGAAGTTCATATTTTATATATCCATATTACATAATAATACATTTAATTAGATCAAGAGTAATTTTCATTAACAAAAGTTTGGTTCGTTATAATCTTCCCCCCTTAAGAAATTTCACCATCGAAATTTCCTTTTCCCACACTAAAATAGATGCATTTAACTCTGCTGCATCACTTCCTTTGATTCCCAAGTTGCTTCTTCAAACTTTTGGTTTCTCCACAACACCTTGATGATGGGAATTTTCTTATTTAGTAGAAATTTTTTCCTACAATATAATATCTTCACCAGATTCTCTTAATAGGAGAGTTCATTATCCTATGGTTCCACCTCTGGATTGTGTACATATGATGGGCTAGGTATGTACTTCCTCAAGAGTGATACATGGAATACATCATGTACTTTATAAAGGTTTGGTGGGATTTATAGTCGATAGAACACTTATCCAATGCGATCAAGGATCTCAAAAGGGACGATGTACCTTGGACTAAGCTTTCCCTTCTTCCCAAATCTCATAACTCTCTTCCAAGGTGATATTCATAGGAATACCATGTCTCTGACATCAAACTCTAGGTCTCATTGACAATTATAATCATAGCTCTTTTGTTGACTCCAATCAGCTTTAATGTGTTGTTGGATGGTATTAACCTTCTCCACCATTTCTTCAACCATTTATGGACCTATGATTTTTTTATCCCCAACTTCACCCCAATAAGCCAGTGTTCTGCACCTCTTCCCATACTGGTCTACATAAGGATCCATTTGGATTCTTGAGTGAAAACTGTTATTATAAGAGAGCTCAACCGGAGGAATATGTTGATCCCAACCTCCTTTGAAGTCCATTGAGCATGTTCTCAAAATGTCCCCAAGTGTTTGGATTGTCCACACAGATTTCCAATTAGTTTGAGGATGATAATCCATAATGAAGTTAATCTCATTATTCAAAGCGTGTTGGAGGCTCTTCCAGAACATAGAGGCGAATCTTGGATCTCAATTGGATTCAATAAATAGTGGTACTCCATGAAACCTTACCACTTCTCTAATGTATATCTGTGTCAGTGGATCCAATGAGAAATCCTCCTGAATTGAAATGAAGTGTTCAGTCTTTGTAAGACGGTCCAAAATAACCCAGATAGCATTGTTTCCTTTGTATTTCTTCAGAAGTCTGGTGAAAAAGTCCATGGTGATGTTCTCCCATTTCCATACTGGTATGGGTAATGGTTGCATCATCCCCATATACTTAAACCTCTTAGCCTTCACTTGCTGAAATACTAGGAACTTTTATGTATACTCAGTAATCTCCTACTTAATGTTATCCCACCAATAATGATCTCGGATATCTCGATACATCTTTGTGTTTTCTGGGTGAATGGAGAAATTTGAACTATGTGCATAATCCAAGAGTTCATTCTTTAACTCCGGATTTGATGGAACACATAGTCTTGTCCCAAATCTCACAATTTCTTCTTCATTAACATTGAAATCTGAGGAATTCTCTTTTCTGATAGTTTCTACTCTCTTCTGAATTCCCACATTATCCTTTTGAGCATCCTTTAACCTTTCCAAAAGATACAGTTGAGAAATAATTTGTGAAATGATTTATGATGTTACCTTCTTTATGATTCCCATTTCCATCTTCATCAAATCTAATAAGATTGGATTATGTTTAATTCTCATAAATGATAGAATCTTTGGGTCCTTTCTACTTAGAGCATCCTCCACCTTGTTTTCTTTCCCAGGGTGGTAATGGATTGATCAGTCATAGTATTTGATCAGCTCTAACCATCTTCATTGGAGCATATTCAACTCTTTCTACGTGAATATATACTTGAGGCTTTTTTGGTTCATATATATTTCAAACTTCTCCCCAAAGAGGTAATGTCACCAAAATTTTAAAGCGAATATCACTACATCCAACTCCAGATCATGTGTTGGATAGTTTTTCTTAGGAAATTTCAATTGCCTTAAAGCATAGTAAATGACTTTGTCATTTTGCACCAACACACAACCCAGGCCCTTCTTTGAATCATCACTGGATACCATAAAAAGTTCTCCACTTGTGGGTAATGTGAACATGGGCACAGTGATAATCCTCATTTTCAACTCCTTGAAGCTCTCTTCACATTCATCACTCTAAGAAAACTTGACTCCCTTCTGAGTTATCTTAGTTAGAGGTTTTTACAATCATGAGAAATTTATCTTAAATCGTTGACAATATCCATCTAACCACAAGAATCTATGGATATCCATCACTGATGTTGACCTCAGTCATCCCTCAATTGCATTTGTCTTGGATGGATCCATAGATATCCCATTTCTTGTGATGATATGACCCAAGAATGAGACCTCCTTAAACGATAACTCACACTTGTTGTACTTTTCATAGATCTTATCCTTTTGCAAGGTCTCTAGTATAGTTCTTAGATACTCCTCATGCTCCTCCTTGGTTTTGGAGTATATTAAAATATCTTTTATAAATACCACCACAAATTTTTAGAGGTAATCTCTAAAGACTCTATTCATCAAGTCCATGAATATTTCTGGAGAATTAGTGAGTCTGAAAGGCAACACTATGAATTCATAGTTCTCATACCTTGTACAAAAAGCAGTCTGAGGGATATCCTCCATCTTCACCCTTACTTGGTAATATCCCGACCTCAAATACACCTTGAAGAAGTGTTGTGATCCATGTAGATGATCTAACAAGCCATCAATTCAAGGTAGAGGATACTTGTTCTTTATTTGGATTTTGTTAATCTCACGATAATCAATGCAAAGGCGCATTGACCCATCCCTCTTCTTGACAAAGAGGACTGGTGCACCCCATGGTGAATCACTTGGGAATATAAACCCTATATCTAGGTTCTCTTGTAGTTTTTTCTTTAGCTCCTCAAGCTCCACAATAGTTATTCTATACAGAGTCTTAGATATTGGTGATGCCCCAGGTATAATATTAATCAATAATTAAACATCTCTCCAAGGAGGAAGACTAGGAAATTCCTCGAGAAACACTTCAGTGAATTCCCTCACAATAGGCATGTCTTAAAGGATGTTTACTTCCTTAGACTCAATCATTTGAGCAATATATGCATGGCCATAGGTTAGTAATATCCACTCTTGAGATGATGACACTAAATAATATTCATCCTCCTCCTTGCACTTGTAGAAAATTAGGGTTGATTCACCATATATAGAGTGATTTACCTCTCACGACAATTTATGTTGGCTCTATATAGGTAAAGTCAATCCATGCCCTGAATTGTATAAAATTAAACCATAGGTAGTATGATGAGGTTCGACGGGAATTTTAATCCACAAATTGTGATATGGGAGGAGTTATATTCATGGGTTTTAATGATTGCCCCATTTTTTGTTCTCAACAACATCTCTACTTCCATGATTTATGGTGGTGTTGGTATTATTCTATTAAACTTTCGAGATATAAAAGAATGCATAAAACCAGAATAAAAAAGTACGTTCTCTATTCTTGAATGAATAACTAGTGTACATATCACCACTTCGTTTTCGGGGTTCACTTCGACAGTAGTGGTGGAAAAAGATCTCCCTTTAATCCTTGGAGCTTGTTTGTCGCCTCCAAAAACCCTTGGCTTAGGGAACTAGTATGCAAAGTGCCCTAGTTCTTTGCAGTTGAAGAAATGAACAACGCATTGAGGGTCTAACGGAGTGTTCCTCTCCTATGTCACAGCTGAGTGTTTTTCTTGTCGGAAGTTAATGTCCAGGTGCCCTTCGATTCCACACCTAAATCATTTCATCATCCCCTTCAGGAAATTTCTAGGGTTATTCTTTCCTCACCTTTGGAAAGTGGGGTGCGGGATTTTCTTAGAACTGTTGGATTTATCCATCAGAGCACCAGAATTAAATTCCACCTTATTCTTCTTATCCCCATGAAACCACCAAGATTATCTGATCTCTATTTTTACTTTGAGGGTACATCAGACAATTTCCTCATAGCTCTCGATGTCATGTGTCACTAGGGATTTTTGTATTCTAGGTTTTAACCCACCAAAGAAGTGGTCAAACTTCCATTTGGGGGTATGACAAAGCCGAAGGCATATCATGAAAACCTTGTGAATTTTTCCTCGTACGCTCTGATGGATTCATTGTCTTTTTTTCTTGAGGGAAAGGAAGTCCAGTTCCATCTTAATTCGGAGGGTGTGAGGAAAATATTTATTGAAAACATTTTCCAGAAATCCTTCCATTCCAATGCCTTGATCTCCACTTTAGGCTTCATATTTTTTATCAATGCACACCATTTATCAGCTTCACCCTTAAAATGATAAGCATCTAGAATAACATTCTCTTGTTTGGAACATTTAAGGATGTAGAAGATCTTTTCAATGGAGTTGATCTATTATTCGGTAATTCAGGAATAATATGATCCATTAAAATTAGGAGGCATTTGTATCCTGAAGCTCTCAATTTCAACTTTTTCTTTCTTGGGGGGGGGGGGGTTGAGTATTCCTCTTAACCCATGTTTCTATTAAAAACTTTAGTTAAATGAGACAGTATCATGACAAAGTTCTCAATTCATGCTCCCATCAGATTGGGCATCTCATTAGAACAGCCATCACATTGATCTTCACATTGGTTGTTAGCCTGAGTCCTCCTATTACCAACCATTGGCTAGAATAAAAGGAAATTTAGGGGTAACACAAAAAGGGGAATCCAAATAAAAAAAATGGATAACTTATAAATTAGTTTTATTTCCTTAACTTATGAATTTATAGGATTCAATATATATTATCCATGATCTACTTCCCAACATATATTCTTAGGGTAATTTTTTTATTCCCTTCACGATGGTTCATACTAAGATCATGAATTTTCCAAAGCATATTCCCCAAGAGTGTCGTAACAAAGAGTACAACAAGGCCCGTTGTTGTGCACTAGTTCCCGTTCGAGTCTAGCTCAAAGCGGTGTTTTCGGGTTTTACCCCAAGATACATATGTGCCATAGCTATCTCTACCTACTCGTATCCAGATAGGGGTGTATTGGCTTGATAAACCACTTAATCAATACTCACCAAAATTTAGGGATGTTTTTATTATACTTAGTCTTTTCTCTAAGGCATTGACTAGGGTTTTCTAATCCTAATCCAAAAAATAACTAAACCCATCATCTGATACCAACTATAACAACCTTGATCTTTATTCCACAGTTAACCATAATTTATTAAATAAAATATTCACTTTATACAACATATAAGATCAAGAGTTCTAGTGTCTTATGGGCTTAGTAATATTATATAACAACTTAAAACATGAAATACACATCTTTATTGAAAAATTATTTTACATGACCATACACATTCCTTCGTACTTAGCATTGCATGGGATAACCTAAGGACATGCATAAGAAAAGGGTGAGATATAAAGAACAATAAGGAAGTAAACAAAGAATAACATGAAGAATAAAGTAGGTGTTATAAAATAGTTATATCAATGGATCATAATAGAAACATGAACATAAAGGCATGATATAGAATTATTATCATAACATGGAAATGTGGAAATAACATTTAACATGATATTAGCATGATCCAAGGCTCATTGAACAAGGAGAATGAGTAAAACCTCATTGAACTTTAATTAGAATGATTAAACCCTCATTTCACTTGAATTATCATGATACTAATCTTTACCTAATGCATTGGAGTGCTATCAGGGCGCACCCTTCTTAATCATTTCATTTCATGCATAAGTGTGCCACATGGATCATACAACATGGAATCATTCAAAATAATAATTTATTCCACAATAAAGGAATGTGTAATAAATAAATTAAACTCTATAATAAATAATTAAATGTGCATAAAGGTGAATAACCTTGATAGAGAAATGGGCATGGTATTCACTACACAATAACCTTGGCTTAGAAAATTGTGATGCAATTTTAGCAGCATAACGACGTGACATAAGAGTTCATAAAATGGTTGATGAGAGAGAAAGAGGTATCTCATAATATTTACATGAAATGGACAGTAATGGGTTTATATAGATACATTTCCCAACATATTTAATGAAATTTATATGCATAATATAAAATAAGTGATTGAATGTAAATGAGAAGAGAGAAATTCCTTATGAAATTTCGGCATGGTAATGGGTGTACATAGGAGACATTAATGAGAGAGAAAGAGGTATCTAATAATTCAAACACAAGTAGGGAAGTATGGGGGAGGTTAAAAATCATACCCCAACATTTTTAATTGAAAATAAAAGGGTATATAAACATAAAGAAACTTGGACAAAAATGAGAGAGGAAGAAATCCCTTACTTGGAAGTGTGGTCCCAAAGGATTGGGAGGGGATTAAGAGAGTCTTATTGGGACTTTGGGTGACTTGGGAGGATTTTAGAGAGAATAGGTTAGGGTAGGGACGTTCTCCAAGGGTTTGAGTGAAGATAAGTGGGAGCTTGGGTGACTTTATAGAGGAAAAGAGAGGGAATTCTTTATTATTTAGGTTTTGGACACCACACATTAAACTAATAAAAAACACAAACCAACCCATGGTTTTTGCCCATTGTTTTTGAAAAATTGGAGTGGAAAACATTATTATATAAGGAAAGTGGCAGAACTTCTTAAAATACTAGGATTTCTTATGTGGAGGTGAGTCACACTCTCAAAGAAAACATTTTAAAAGTTAAAATATTTTATAAGTCTTGGAGGGTCCACTAAGGCACCATAAAATTAATCAAAAAAATATATAATAACATTATTTTAAAGGAAAAACATATATTGGCTGAACATTCAATTTATAGTATTTTATTACATCTCTATTGGGTCATTATGATGTCATAAAACACATTATATAATTAAATGGTATTTAATTTTTACCAAAAAATTCAATTGTCTCATAAAATTATGAAAAATTCACTATTAAATAATTTCGATGTCTTGAATCCAAAAATGATATTCATTTTATCTAAATAATTATATAAATATGTGAAATTTTACTTTTAAAATAAAAACTGACATTTATCAAAAGTTTATGGGTTTTGACAAAAAACAACTTTCAAACCTTAATAAAAATTACAATTGTATTCATAAAAATTATACGATCATTTATATTTAATAAAAATTAATTTATTAATAATATTTTATTAAAATATTATTTAATTCAAAAATAAATTAATTCATCAAAATAGATTTCTTAATTGAATATTAACTAAAAAAATACTATTTGTGCTTTCAAAACTATTTACAAAGTAACAATAATAAAGTGAATGTATATTCTTTATTCTATAAAAAATATTTCACATAATCATAGTGCTAGGGTCTTATTACATAACCCCTTATAACACCTGAATATGACCTAAGAGTAAGGTGTGCGATGGTGACAGACTTTTGGGTTGGCTCGGATAACATCGCCGGGGTGGTAATCTCTATCAACTTCCACTTCTCTCGTAGGTGATTCCGTTAGAGCTTAACGTGTTGAAGCTCAGCTTCGTCTTGGTCAAGAGAGAATCCTAGTGATTCCACCTCCTTTAAGAGCTCTAAAAAATGGGATTCTTATGGAACAATTCTAGTGGATGAGGTTATCACTTACTTTTTCTGAGTAAATTGGATTTGTAAAGCCCTATATTTATACTAATCATGTGATCACTATTCATCAACTATTTTAGCAATGGTAACAATTCTTAACGGTACTTTTCAATCCAAAAATATAAAACCAAGGAAGTTCATATTTTATATAACCATTTTACACAATAAGACATTTAATTAGATCAAGTGGAATTTTCATTAATAAAAGTTTGGGTCATTACAATCTTAGTAAAAAGATAATTTTTTTATTGAATCAAGGTAAATAAAATCTTAACCAATAATTCATTAACTATCAGAGGGATTTTGGGATTTTATATCAACTCACTCCTCATTATACACCAGAGTGGAATGATGTCAGTTAAAGGAGGAACCATGACTTTTTGGACATGGGAAAGTAGGCAATGAGTCATTTAGATCATCCATCATCATTTTGGAGATATGCATTATAGACTAAAACACACATAATAAACCAAATTCCAACTAAAGTACAAAATGGTATCTTATAAAATTTATAATTTGTTAGGGAAACTTCTAGAAACAAACTTTTATCTCTAGGTACAAAGTGTATCTTTATAGGGTGTCTTTAGAAAATAATGGGAAATTATCTACATAAACCCTCATATAAAAAGGTAATAGTGGCTAAACATTCCATATTCATTTAGAGGGATCACATGTTCAAAAGAGATAGTGGGATCAAGAACAAATTTGGTGAATTTGATGCTCAAGATACACATAATTTGGAATGATAACAAGTTATACTAGGCCCCATGGAAAATACTCTTTTAGAGACACGAGTACTACATAGGACCACTAGACCAGTTAGAGAACTAGAGAGCTATAATTTTCTAGTAATCTATGATGGTGACTCATTATTAGTTGATAATGATAAACCCATGTCCTATAAGGAGGTAGTAAATGAAATATAAGTTGCAATTTCATAAGAAGTCATGAATTCTAAGATGGATTTCGCATACCGGATTCAAGTTTGGGTTTTGGTAGATCCTCCAATATATGTAAATATTGTTGGGTGAAAATGAGTATTCAAGAATATACTATACATGGAAGGTAAATTTAGTACATATAAGAAATGATTGGTGGGTAAAGGGTTTAAGAAATTCCATGGAATGGAATATTATGAAAAAAATTCACCGGTTTCTATAATAAAATCTATTAAAAATCTATTTTCCATAGTAGCTTACCATTATTATGAGATTTGGAAGATGGCTTTCAAAACAACTTTCCTTAATGAGAACCTTATAGAAGATGTATATATGACACAGAAAGGGTTTGTAACCCTAAATGATACTGATAAGGTATAAAAGTTTTAGATATCCATTTATGAGTTAAACTACAAATATACATCATAAAACATTTTCTTTGATGAAGCCATAATATAGTTTGGTTTTATAAAGAACAAATATGAGCCCTGTGTTTATAAGTGGTTTAGTGGGAGTGCAGTCGTTTTCATAGTAATATATGTTTATGAAATATTACCAATGAGAACACTAAAAAATATTTAATCTTTTCCAATAGGGGTATATATGTTGCTAAAAGTAAATTTTATGTTGGTAAAGTATTTTACCAACAAATATTTCCCTGTCACAAAATTGTTGGTAAAACACCAACATTAAATATTATTGTGATAGATTAAATAGTTCTATTGTAATTATAATGACACCAATATATAATATATTTATTATTCAAAATTTTCACCAATAGATTTATTTGTTAATAATATTATTACCAACACATTATTTTTTTTGGTAATATCATTAACCATACTAATTTATTTGTTATATTAAGAAATATAAGTAATTATATTTATTTGTAATGTTTTTTATATAAAACACATTTAATAGTATTATAATATGTTTCATTAAAAATTTATATTATATATATTAATATAATTATATAAATTACATATCATATAATTATTATATAATATCTAAAAAAATATTTTGATTGATCCAAAATAAATATAACGATTTTTAATTATTTTCTCCAACAAAATTTCCATTAATTTTACAAGGAAAATAATCAATAATGGAAAAAACAAAACATACACTTATATCTAAACAACATTTTCACATACCACTCCCTGAAACAAGTTCAAGATAAAAAAGAACAATGTGATGTTTAGAGATCTTGACACAATATGAAGTAGGGTGGAATCATGACACAACATGTAGTAGGGAGGGAAAGATGGTAGTAAAATATTTGGTAAACCTATATGAATAAGGTAATCACTCAAAAATCTTATCATGTCACTTGGATTTATGTCCATTTTCATATCAATAATTCAACCTAGCTAATAAGAGGGCATCTTTCCTAATGTTGGTGACACCAATAATTAAGATATCAAAACAATTCTCCACAAAACAAGGGCTTCATAAAAAATCTTTTTTAGAAAAACTATATATAAATACTATTATGATTTCTTAAATAATTGAATTTACAAATATATAAATATTTTAATATGCAATACAACTATCAAAGATAAATAAATCTAATGAAACATAAATCAAATAATTAGTTAATAAAACATATGCAACCCAATTATCAAAAATAAATAATGATAAAGAAACATATGAAGGCCAATTATCACAGAGAAATAAAGATAATGAAACATATACAATACAATTATCAAATAGAAATTTGGGATCTTACCTTTCCAAGTCCAATATACACAATAAAATTCAATGAGATAAAATGATACCCTATCAAATATAAATAAATCTAAGAAAACATAACACAAATAATTATTTTGAATTAACCTTTTTCTTACTTAAATGCAAACAAAATGATGTATCTAATGTTCTTATCAATTTTTGACTCACCTAATAGAAATAAAGACAAAATTTAGAATAATATACTTTCTCATTAGATCTAACATGTTAGGAAATGATTCTCAATACTTGAAATAATTCATCACACATAAAATTCACACAACTCAAACATTACATAAAAATAACGATTTTAATAAATAAAATAAGGCACATTCAGTTAAAAAACAATTTTATTTTTCTTTTTCTAGTGTTATTATTTAAATCAAGTGAGTAGTTCATGGGGGGGAGATCTGGGAGCCTCATATTCAAAACCAAAAGGGTAAGACAAATGGCTAGTAAGATAAGTAATAATATATCTATGCAGGAACCTTAGATCCTAAAAAATAGATTAAACTAGATAAAATGTCATGGTTTACCTATGAAAAGGTAATAAATTCAAATATATTCAATATACATGTATATCAATAAATCAATAATTAATATCATATTACACACCAATACTCAAGTAGTTAAGAAATTTATAGTTTTCAAATAACTGGAATGTTCTATAAACCATTTTCATTAAGTACTGTAAACCACTAAGCTTCTTACAAAATTAAGAAATAGAAAATTGATTTTGAAAGAAATTAAACACCATTATCTTATTTACAACAACCCTAACTTGAACCTAAACTAATTAGGGTCTGTTATTAAAAATACTGACATAAAATTAATGTAGTAGAAAGGAAATTATTTCTATTATAGAAATGAGCTACATCGAAGCTGCTAACTAAGTTCAAGTACATATTAAAATAACTATTTTCATAAAATAACTATTAAAAAAACATTAATAGGATTCATAAAAGTTTCCATGTGTACTATAATTTCAAAATATTTGTGGTAATTGAATAAAAAATGTGGAAGTAATAACCTTTTTCCCATGTATAATAACCCCAACACCATTATGTACCGTTAGTTCAAGATACAAAAATCTATAGAATCTTGGAAATTGATGAAGGATTAAGCATATAGGAAGTCCTATACACCTAAATAACACTACTTTAACCAATGAAAGGAGTACCAAAAATTAAATTCCCATTGACTTCACATATGATTGCTGTAACATGTCATTTATGTTTTCTTCCTAATCCTTGAAACCCAAATAAACAGTAAATGGTGAGATACGATCATAGGGAGGAATGAGAGGGATAAAAATATAAATCACATTTAATACAACAAGACTTGAAGAATTTAATTACACAAGATCACAAAAGAGAACTTGTGATTTCAAATAAATTCAAAAATTAAACAAGAAAACAATATTAGCACTCCTATAAAAGTTAGAATAATAAAAATTGACAAAATTTGCTTTAATATTTTGAAGCTAGCTATGATAAAAAAACAATGAAAAAATAAATTAAAAAAATAAATAAACATATGTTTTTTATGTTTTTTTCTCAAATGATTGTGTGAAGCAAGAATAAAATCTAGTGAGTAAGAAAGTTGTTGGAATCATTGAAAAATAATAAAAACATTAGAGTTAATCATTTCATTCCCTTGTACCAAAATAAAATAATTTCAATAACTAGAAATGGATGATAGGAAGGATAAAACCATGTAGTTGAAGATAAAAAATATGAAAATTTTGAACTATTCACTCACCCAGACTACCTTCAGTTGTTCTTCTCAAGATCCTCATTTATGGAAAATCTTGAGCACATAAAGGAAGTGCTCTATACACAAATAGTATTTACTTAACCCATGATAGGACTGATAGTGAAGTAATTCCCATTGATTCCACACATGTGTATAGTAACATGTTTTCTATTTTCTACTTGATACCTGATAATTAGGTAAAGAGTAAATGATGAAATAAAATTAGAGGGTGGATACAAGAAGGGTGAAAAAAAATTCCATTTTAATATTACCAGACTTAAAGAATTTAATTAAAAAATATTATAAAATACAATGTGTTCTCTCAAATGACTTCTATAATTAAACAAGAATATAATATTATAATAACATGGCATAGAAAAAATATATATTTCAGATAATTATTTAATATGATGTTATCATTTTAATATTTATGAATATATTATTACTATCATGTTATTCCACAACATCAAACCATTATTTTTGTATTTAACCAAAAAACAGAAATTCATTGATCATGAAAAATTTATAAAAAAGTCAAATTTGAGAAGTTTCACACATGATAATCATTGAATAAAAATTAGATACATATAATTTTTGACTATAGGAGAGAGGTTTTAGGTGAAAAATCAACACAAAAGCTTATGTTATGGTAAGTTTTACACAAAATACTCTTTCTCATTAAGAGAGATATATTCATGAACCTATATATTTCAGCCTATAAAATAATGATAAATGATCAAAATAACTCATTTATATCATTTAAAAAATTATCATCCATCAGTGACACTAAACATCTCAAATAAAACAAGTTATTTTATACAAGAATCATATGTACATGTATGCATATTAAAATCATTGATATACTCATAGTTTTTTGGGGTTATTTAAAATTGTAAATCAATTATGTCATATTCTCTAATGGAAAAATATTTATAGGATTGAATAAAATATCCACCAATCTGTTCAATTGTATCAATTTTGTTTGTAAGATCTTGTTAGGATATGAATTTGAATTTGGAATAGTGTAGGAAAAATTCTATAAGGAAACCATATCATAGTATTTAATCTTGGATAAATAAATAAATAAATTAGCTTACATGATCAAATATTTTCTTCTTAGTAATTCACTTAAAAACCTCAAACCATTACATAACAAAAACTACTTGGAAAAATGTTTGGAAAATTGAAAAAGATAGAGAAAAAAACTATTATGGAAAATAGGGTAAAATGGTTTTAAAAACAATCATTACAAGACCTTGATCCAAGGATATCACATGGTACCTGGCTATTCCACACACTCCATAACTAATTACTAATAAAGTAAAACCTATTATCTCTTAATGATACACATTATCAAGGAATAAATATGGTAAGAGGACGTGAGCCCCATATAACAAAATGGAATGTTGCATGTCCTTGTAAACAAATTTGATAACATTATTCTTATCATATGAATCTTTATATTAAAACACAAGTAAAAAACCATCATTCCTATATCATTATTTTTATCACTAGACACAATGAATAGAGGATTAATAATATCATAAATTTTTTCTATGTACAGAGAATTGTCCTTATCATTTTACTGGTAAAATTTGAATTGGATTCAAAGTGGAGTAGGGAAAATAATTTTAGTGTATTATTCCTTAATAATAATATTATACATATAACATGATAAAAAATTTAATAATATAAACATATCATCATCACTCAAGTTCAACTCAGCCATGATTTACAAGTAAATATGCCTAATCTATTGAATAACATTAGATAATATGAATATAAAATAAATTACATTGTCAAACCATGTAAACTTTATAAATAATAACACATTAAATAAAAATATAACAAGATAACCCATCAAGTGGTCACAATATGCTCTATAGTTTTTTGTTAGAATTTCCCAATAATGTAACAACTAGACAATGAGTAACCTAATGTTAGTTTTTTATTTTTATTATTTTTTATGAAATTCTATAAAAGAATTCCATTAAATTGACCAATGTTAAAAATATATGCAATTTTAGAAGTCGATATCATAATGTAGATTTGATTCAGTTTTTCTATTGAAAACTACTTATAACACTTCTCACTTATAATAAGCTTTTATAAATATAGATTTGTTTGAAAAAACTTAACAAAACATATTTATAAACACTTATCACCTATAATAATCATTTATGAATAAGGATTAGTTTGATTAAACTGAAATAAAACTTATTATAACACTTATCACTTTCAATAAGAGAATATGTATAGGTGTTTACTAATTACTTACTGACACCAAAAAAATAAATGATTCATGGTAATAAAATGAAGAAAAACCAATCATCCACCACTTACCACATGCTAGATAAAAGAATAAAATAATTTAATTAGAAGTAGTAAAGGAGAATAAAAAATTAAGAATCATGATTATCGATAAGATATTTGTTGTTGCATAGGTAATCTTTCAATAAACACCAGCAAGTACATGTATAAATGAAATAAAATATCTCAACACATTACATCATTTGTTTCAGCTTAGGAATCATATATATTTTATTTTCTTTACTCATATTCTTATATATATATTTAACAATATAAGGGATATTACCACAACTAATTGAAATTAAAATCCCGAGTTATTTGTATTATTTTTCCTATTTTACCTTGACGCACTGCACATATCACCATTAGAATATTTTATCTAAATTTCTCCATTATCCATGTCACCAATAGTGACATCAAAATCTTGATTTTATCTCTTTTTATGACCATTTTTTATGGAATGATTCAATTACCTAAAAAATAGAACTATATGTAACCTTTTTTTCATATCACTCACCGCTTGATACTATCCATTCATTCTCTATGTAACCAGATTGATTATTTAATAAGTGATTTTATATAACTTAATTTAAGTGATTTTTATTTGGAATTTAAATTATTTCATTAAAAATATAAATAATACCAATGATTTTTTAACATACTCATTATGAGTGATATTTGATCCAACTTTTGAGAAATTATATATTGGATGATCATCCATTCTTGAAAAAATAGATAAAATTAGATATGAGTTTAAGGGAGTATGTTTATTTAAACAAGTAATAAGTTGGAATGTGAAACAATAGTTTTTATAGAAACCCACATTATATAAAAAGATAAATTGATATCATCAAAGAAATTTACTTATTGAGGGATAAATGGACATATAAATGAATAGAATAACATATAGATATTGTAATCAACAAAATAACAAGCATAAATTATTCACTTTTGATCCATGAATCTTAGGATATATTCATTGAATTAGAGGATTTGATGGACTAGCCAGTGGTTTAGCAATTTTTTGTGTAATATTTTTTCATGGTAATATGAATAAAATAAATAGATAGTTTTTTTGTATCAAATTTTGTGTTCTAATAACAAAACCTTCAACTGAGAATTATGCCTAATTTAAAAGCTGATAAACTATTTAGTATAAAGAGAGCCTTAAGAATTAATGTGAGAGTTTAGAATAAACTCTTAAAGGGCCATTTAATGTAGTATGGATATAATTAAGAACATAATAAGAATGGTAATTTTTAGATGATGTTTTTTGTTGCAAAGAATAATAGAGTTGAAACTATCAAACTAGATGTTATGGGGAAGTTTGGTTCCTAGACCATCTCCAAAAGATTGTGTTTTGGAGAGATAGATGACCATATTCAATCAATGTTGTATAAATAAATCTTTATTATTTTTTTATATGATGAAAAAATTGATTCTCCGTATATATATCATTACATTAAAATAATAAAACCAATTCTAGACCTTGTTGTGCATCCAAAGTTGAAGTAAGTGATGCTTAGGGGACTATCACATTCACTTAGTTTGATTTATTATTAGAAAAAGACATTATCTTCAAATAAAAATAGGTTCTTTTAAAAGACTATTGACATACTAAAATGCTCTAAAAATGTTAAAATTTTATTAGTAAAAGAAATTGGTTCTATTTTCTTGGATAAATATTTTTATATCCCACAAAATATAATCTAATAAAATACATATTTACCTTTCACATTAGCATGTTTTGGTGATGAATATTGATTCCCAAGTTGTAATAAAGATTGCATTTCATTTCCAATTTATTTTACATGTTCACATGAAATGAGAAACTAATGTTCTTATACTCAACAAGGTTTTGTTAAGAAAATAGTTCCTAAGAGATTGTATTTCTATGAGTCGAAGACCACAAAAACTCTCACTACTTCAATTATTAAAACTATATGCTCGAAAGGTCTTGTGATGAAAAATTTCCTGGACTATGAAAGGGATATATAATGAGAAAATTTATCAATGAGTGATGGATAAAGAGTGGATGAAATGTGAAATATGAAAATTGAGTTGTGTATATATCCATCACATACAATTTCTAGGTGTTCTTAACTATGTGAAGGGACAAGGATATCATGGGCACAAACATCTTCAATCTTTTAATGAAAAAAATATAAATTCTTGAACATAGTAGTTTAACTATATATTTCTCTTTATAGTGAGATTTAGAGTTCCAAAAACAAACAACACATGCCTCAAAAATTCAAATATAAAACCATATCAATACCTACAAAAATAAAAGTTACCACATATACACATTTAAATGGTTTTTACCAATAGAAATAAATGCATCTAAAAATATAGCTCTAAATGTTTTTTTATCAATAGTTTATGCTTTTGAAAATTTGTTAAAAGATTAATCTCTATGAATAAAACATCCAAAATCTTAACCAAATCACCCATAATATAGTCTAATATATTAATTTTTATTCTTTATCCTACAAACACATGACTCACACTAACCAATATATATTGTGGATATGGAAATAATAATGAAAATAATGAAATAGTATATAGAAGTATTCCAACTATTAAGTTATCTATACATCTAGCTATATTTTTAGCATCATTTGGAAAGTATAAATGAAAGAGATGATAAATAATAAACTAAAAAAGTAAGAAATAATGATAAAAAATTAGATAATGAAGAGTGTGGGATGAATCTAGTGATGTCCACACTTGCATCCTATTATTCAATACTACATTTCCATGATAAGTTAATAAAATTTTATGTAAATATATTTTATGGGTACGGGTGTAGAGTATCGAATCAAAAATGAGAATGGATCTAAGGAACCATGAAATTATCAAAATAAAATCACTAAAAAAACAAAAACAAAAATTATAAATGAATGAAGATTAATTGATTCAGTTAGAGAGTGTGATTGTAAATCCATATGAAACAACCAAAATTTTCACCAATACCATTTTGGATGGATGGAATTTGGGAGATAATCATTATTCTAGGAATAAAAATTCAAACTAATACACACTTTCAATCATGGCCTCTATTGAAATCAAACATCCAAAATAATAGAAGTATTCTTTGATTGGCACACTAGTGTGACTACAATGATCATGGAAAGGAAAAATCCTCATGTTTAAATAGATAAATTCTCTAAATATTTGTTATACATAATCCTAAAATACACCACTGAAATTAATTCCCAACCCAAGTTTACAAAACCCATAAATAGTTCTACCAAAGGCTGATATGAACCAAAATTATTCACGAGGGTCCGATTGTGGAAGGAAGCGGAATCTTAAAACTCGAATTTAGAAAGAAAAATATTTGGGGATCCCTTTAATGAGGATGAAACCTTCAATGAGATATGAATTAGTAAAAAAATGGACAAAGGATTGTGGATGGGGAAAGGGCCTCAGCTGACCTAATGCTAGGGAAATGAAAAGGTTTATTGGACTAATCTCTGAGGGGGTGTGGTGGTGGGTGTGGCTGACGGCGATAAAATGAGTCTATGAATATATGTAGGGATCACTGATTGGGAGATCAGTGGGAGATGAAGGCATGGGGATAGGGGTGGTACAAGGGAAATGGTATGATTGGAGATGGAATTTGTTTTTCATAAATACCAAGATTATTTATAGTTTTTTATTTCTCTCTTACTATTATATATTTTTCAATTTTTTTAAATATTCAAGTAAGATAACATATTTTGTCCCAAATGAAATGAATTTAAAATTTAATTTTAATTATATTTTAAATATAATATATATTGGATCAAATTTTCAATTTATTATAAATATTCTCAATATCTTATTGTTAAGAACAACATGAATTTTTGAAATTTTGTTTGAAATTGGTCTCATAATAATTTTTATTTTTGTTAATAATAATTAACTTTTTTTATAAACAGTTAACTAATAGTTGAGAAATTTTTTATCATTAAATTATTTAATTTTATTTAATAAATAATAGCCAAAATGTATATATTAATGAAAATTTCTAGTAATAATGATTATAATAATATATTGATTTATTTTTAAAAAATGGTTGGTATTAATATGACAAAGTAACACATTATATTATTAGTAAAGTTTTTATCGGTATTAATCAATTAATAACAACAAATATATATGTTGGTAAAAATAAATGTTTATATTTAAATTTAATACAAACAAAATATAACATCTATTGGATTTTTTTATTTTTACTAACATATATATTATCTTTCACTAAATTTTTGGTGGTGTAAGTCACTTTTTGTATAGTGTAAATGAGATATCAGTATTATAGTTAGTTAGGATGTGGTTGAACAAGTGATATCTATGAAATATTTAGATGAATAATCCTACATTATAGGGATCAATATAATATATGATAGATCAAAGAGGCTACTTGGAATAAGTCATGGTATATACATTGACCAGATACTAAAGATATTAAACATGGAACAATATAAGAGGGGATTGTTTCTAGTGTAACATGGTATATATCTCTCAATGAAAATGTTTCCTAATACACAATAGTGAGAGGGATAGTCATAGAGGATGGTTAGAATACCTTATGAATTAGTGATAAGATATATTATATATTCCATGATATGTACTAGTCTTCGTGTTTCCTATTCCTTGAGTATGGTAGGAAGATGTCAATCAGACCCAAGGATACCAAAATTAAATTGTTGTGAAGAATATACTAAAGTATCTGAGGCATACTAAGGATATTTTCATAATTTATGGAGGATATATGTTGATCTAGTCATTAGGGGATATATATATTATAGATCCAGACAAATCAAGATGATATGAAATCAGAGTTAGGATATGTATTCACCCTCAATGGAGGAGTTTCATGTTTGAAATATTGAAAATAGTGGTCACTGATTCTATAGAAAAATTTTATCATATTATGGATTTTGATATAGATAAAAAAATTAGTTTGGATACAAAAAAAAAATCTATTATCTTGATGTGATGCTTAACAGTAAATATCTTATCACATTATATTATGATAATACAATAGTATTGGGCCTCTCCAAGGAGCCAAGGTCACATCAATAGATGAAGCATATACTTTATAAGTATCACTTCTTGAGGGATTTTTCTCAAAGGGATGAGGTTGTAGTATTATATTTTCTGTGTAAAATAGCATTGAGGACTCATTAAATAAATTTTTATCACATAATAAGCATGATTATTATGTGAGAGTTAGCATACTAAAAGTTGTTAGTAGTTGTCGCCAGTGTAAGTGAGAGTATGGTATAGTTTTTTCCCTAGAACTAAATACTTTGTACTTTAAACTACCATTATATTAAAATACTTTAATATTAATAAATATCTTATCAAATGATGAGTTTTATTCTATTTTTCACACCAAAATGTCATAATAGTTCCTTGCTATGATGAGAACCTTAAAGTTTCATGATAATATTCCTAAATACATATTCTATGTCAAGATGAAATCCTTCTGAATAGGAACATATAATATAGGATATCAGGTTTTGTGATCTTTTAATACATTTATACTTCATGTCATGAAGTTCATACTTGGTAATCTCTAAGATAGAAGGTTACGAGAGAAAACCCGCCTGTAGAAATTATATATGTTATATGTTTCATTGGATATTCCTATATGAAGATGTGTTTATTGGTCCTTAAACTTTATATTATTATTAATTTATATCATGAATCATGTAACTATATGTATTTACAAAAAAATATGATAAAATATGCTCACATTGAGGTAGGATATGTTGGGTGCATCAGTAATACCCTGTGTCCATATGAGTTGTGAAAATTTAACAGAGCTTTGATTTTTTGTTTTTATAAAAGGGTTGTTTTGAAAATTAAGATTTAAAACTAAATTATGGGTGTTGATAAATATCAAAAGGTGCATTTTGGACATGGTTTAAGACCCATTTGGTGGTATGGGTTCCCGAGAGAGTGTTCGAAAGGGGGGAAGTTACTTGGGGAGATGAAATCCAGCTACTGCATCCATTCATAACATGACCCATAGGGGTCATTATATGAATGGATTAGGCTGAGGGGTGTATAACTAAACCTTGATGATTTCATATTATATTTCATGGTTCATAGTGTGAACCATTGTTCAAACTGTGAATAGAGTTTGGTCAAAGGGGTGCCTACGTGAATCAGGTTTTGAACTAGGGGTTCATGTTGTGGAATGTTTGGGGTTAGAACCATCATGTATTGAATCTCCTATTCACATTTTGAATAGGTTCTATATGAGTTTTTTATATGGGGGAATTTTTTTATTTTCACCATTATGGCCTTCGGGGTTTTGGGGATCATAGGCTTGGGACGATTCCATGTTTGTTCAATTCTCTTCCTCCCCTCCCTATCTCATTTCCCCTTGACTTGGGGTATTTTATTAGTGTTTTTTATAGATATTGAGATATTTTTATCCTTCCTATAACATTCATTTTGTTTTCCCTTGATCACTATTGATTTCATAGCAATTTTGGTGTAGGGTTTGATACTGATTTTATCAGAGCATAGTGAAATCAACTGATAATAATGGGGATTTAGTGTACGGTGTATAGAGGATATCTCGAGATGGCGACTTTGTAACACCCCAAGCTTCTACAGTATGCTTCTCTTTGAATAATACAGTACCGTGTGTTGTACGCAACTTCAAGTTCTAACACACACCACAACCAATCAAACTAGCCGTTATGAATAGTAATACCCACTTTTTGAAATTTTATAAATTTTATATTTCAAAATGGACTTCATTTTTGGATTCGAAATATAGAAATTAGCCTACGGTGAATTTTTGGTATTTTTCTGAAAACTTTCAATTTTTGATGAATAGTGAAAAACACTTAGTTATCGGTTAAAACTAACTATTTATTTAAATAATTATTTATTTTATTTAAATTTATTTTAGGTAAAAATAGATACGTAATACCTATATAAGTTCAATTTATTCATTGGAGTCAGTTTATAATAATTTTAGACATATAAAAATTTTATTGAACTTTTCACCGTATTTTACCCATCTCCTATGAGAATTTGCAAATTCACATAAAACTTAAATTTACCGCTTCTGTGAGTGTAATTTAGAAAATCCGAGAGACACGGTTAATATCAAGGAGTAAAATATGGTTCAATTAGATGAAAATAATATTTGGTGAATAGTAACTTTTTTCTTTTATTTACCATGGTTAAAAGTAAATAGGGTAATTAAGGGTAAAAATGATATTAATATTACCCTAACACATGTCCTAATTCTATTGGACAAGTGTATCTCAACCAAAAACAATATTAGGAATAAAATATTATCATTTAGTTCCACTTGGATTAGATTAGGACATTTATTATTATTTAATTCAAAGAAGAGTTAAAAGAGCTAAAATCAAGGTTTAATTACTAAAACATTTTTAATATAGGGTTATACATAAGATAAATTCGATTTTAAATATTAATTAAAAATATAAAAATATTTCCTACATAATGATATTTTATTTTTAATTTTTAGACATTAAATAATTTAATTTATTTATGACACAATGGTGATGCAGTAATTACCTAATTAATGAAATATTAAAATAATTGATATTATAAATATCCAAATAAATGTAATTTGATACTTTTTATGAATTAAACTAATTTTATAGGTAAATATGACATGTTAGTATTGATTTAATTTTTTTTTTTGAATTACAAATTCTGTTATAATTTTTACAAAAATCAAATACCAAATAGTGTCAAAATTGATATAAAAGAGTTTTCAAAAACAAATATTATATTATTAATTGATATTAAATTTCTAAAAATCTAAGGTTCGACCAAGAGACTTATATAATGATATGTGTATCATTAATGGACCACTTAGGGGTCTATTGGATGTATATAGTAATTTTATTAACTATATAATATAAAAATACAAAGTGACATGGTAAGTGTCAAACTAATTTACTAAGAGTTAAAACTAAAAGATAAGGTCAATATAATGACTCAAACCTGTATAAAATCTATTGGTTTAATTCTTTTCGACCTATCCCAACCTTAAAATTTAAATAATCCACTTTGGATCCATTATAAACCGAATATGAATTTATTATAAAATAATATTTCTATCTTTTCCAAAGGTGACCCTCACCCCTCTTATAAAAGGGCACTCCCCCTTCTCACTAATTCACACATTAAAAGCCTTTTGTATTAGCCAAAACCTGCCCAAATACTCTCTAAAAATCCCTATATTCAACCTATAGTCCTTAGTTTGATCAGAAATCCATCCTAAGGAGCCCTTTTGATCAAATCAAAAGGAAGAACACAAAGAAGAGGTAATGTTTTCACAACCCTCTTTCAAGTTCCTTTCTTCTTCAACTTCTTCTTTATTTATTATTTCAATTATAAAATAATAACTTCAGTATCTAATATATACTGTGATGTTATTATAAATATGGTACAACCATATTCAGTATTCTATCCATCCTTTGAATGACATGTCACCATACGTGCGTGCGTACGGCTTACCGTCTCCATGTCATGGTGTAATTGTTATTCAAAACATTATTATTCGGATGGGTATAATAATGATGTGTAATTCATGTAAATAATAAATATAACATGATAATTATTTTATATATATTATATACCATCCAATTATATATTATTTTAATATCAAAATAATGATATTGTCGCTCGTGTGTACGTACGGACTACCGTCTCCATGAACGCGATGAGATTCATTCCCCATCGTATCCATTCAAGTCTAATTTTCATTTGATGATTAAAAATAATGTTTAAGGAATTGATATCATTATCGATATGAATAATATATAACCTATCCATAATAAACACTACTTATGTAACAAAACATATAAAAGAAAACGAGTAAGTTAACACCCGAAACGACGATAATACTAAAATATTATTAACAAAGCATTATTAAAAGATAATATATGATATCATAATTATGTATATGGTTCTTTTATAATTTAATAACAATGTTTTAACTATTATACAGGAGGTTAACATACCATCGACTAAGGAAAAGTACAAGGTAGGGGTTATTTCACAATCTCTTCATTATTTGAGGTTGTTTTTACGTAATTATCTACTGGGACCTCTTTATCATCCACATCCATGTTTATTAAAAATGTATTTAAAAATACTATTAATATTTTATAGAAGATGGGTTAAAGTCATTTATACCCTTTTTTTACTTTTTATAAAGGAATCTTTCTGTCGTTTTCCAAACAAGGTCCTTTTTAACATTTTCGACAGAATTAAGGCAAGAATGTCTTTTTAACTTATACGGCGGATTCAGCTATTTTACACCATTATAAAGTCGTCGAAGATTCCCTTAAAAGATTATAAGAATATTTTCAAAGTAAATGTTTTATTTAATAATTATGGGACTTTTAAATGATTTTAAAAAAAGATATATTTCTCTCAAATAGTTTTGATTTCATCTATGTCAACATCCTTTGATGAATTTTAAGCTTATTTGAAGTTTATTTATTATGATACAAAACTTCCATATTTTATTGATGGTTTTGTGATATTTTTTACTGTGGATGTGTTATTTTTATACCATTCATGGTTTGTAGAGAAAGTATTGACATTTCATATGCTAGTTTTAATACGAATGTTTATGTTATGTTTAAACCTGTTCATATGAGGAATGCATTGGACTTAATAAGTGACGGGTGGAGCCCGCTATAGCTCCTCGATGCATCGGTAGGTCTCATGAGACAAACTGGTGTCTTGGAACAAGGCCTTGACAAAATCTTATTTGTAGTCTTGGCACGAGGCCTTGACTATATGTTTATGATAGTCTGGCATTATGCATTCCATCATTATGAAAGTGGTTATTGATATTGCGTGTGATTATTTGAATAGTAGAATATCCATGTGAATAAGTAAATGGCATCATTTCATTTTATATTTTCCATATTATGCTGAAGTTCAAGTTTAAAAGGATTTTGTTTTAGTTATAAATTGCCTTAAATGTTTATGCTTATTTATAAAAGTTTCCACTATATTGTTATATGTACTGAGCATCTGAGCTCACCCCTTTCAATGTTTTATTTTTCCCAGGATGTGAAGAAGTAATTTATGAATGACCTGTAGGGACAGTATGAGGGGATATTAATACAAGATGTTTTTGTAGTAGTTTTCACTTTATGATGTAATGTAAACTTTATGAATGTATCTAGTTGTTCCAAGGATACTAAACTAATCAGTCTTTCAAGACTTGATCTGTTGTGATCATGCCAATATTATGTAATAATGCACCGACTCTGGGAAACTGGGGTCGGGGTGTTACATTTGGTATCAGATGAAGTTTAGTACAAACCTTGGAAGCTAGATTTAGATAAACTCTGATTAGAGAACATAGCCCTAAGATATACTTTGAGGATGAGTATAGAAGAACTTCCTAGAATTTTGGTATTGTAGAGATTTTGTGAGTTTTCTAAGAAATACATCACTGTCTGGATACGAGTAGGTAGAGGTGGCTCTGGCACATATGTACCTAGGGGTAAAACCCGAAAACACCACTTTGATCTAGACTCGAACGGGAACTGGTGCACGACAACGGGCCTTGATGCACTCTTGGTTACGACACTCCCGGGGGATGTGCTTAGGATAATTCTCATTTTCTTTACAAATCATTATGAAGGGTTTATGAGTATATACTTCCTCAAAGAAAACATTTTTATTATTATGGATTATATCCATAAAATTTTCAATTTATGTTAAGTGTTTTACAAGTATGGAATTATGTATTTTGATTCATAAACTAATCTAGTTTATGCCATTATTTAGAAATGGAGCCTAGTGGAAGGAATGGAAACCGTATCAATGCGCGCACTCCATGTAGGGATTTCCCTCCTGCTCAAGATAATTATAGTGGTGCTAGTGATGCAACTGGTGCTGAACAGCTAATCACCATACTGGGACAACTCACTCAGGTTATGAATAATAACCTTACCCTTATGGAGCACCCTAATCTGCAGCGTGGAGGATCAATGTTAGATCACTTCATGAGGAATCAACCACAAAAATTCAATGGGAGTACAAATCCATTGGTAGGTGAGCAATGGATAAGTTCCCTAGAAAAAAATATTTCAGGCTTTGGGGAGTAGTGAAAGGGAGAAAGTTATCAGGGCAGTTTACCGCCTCACTGGAGATGCTGATCAATGGTGGTCATTGATTCAAAACACAAAGGAAGATGATGAAGTATAAAATATGGAATGGATGGAGTTCAAATATATTTTTTTAGAAAAATACTTTCCTCATGACCATCGAGCAGATATGGAAAGGCAATTTCTGATTCTGGGACAAAAGGAGGATGAGAATGTCACAAAGTATGAGGATAACTTTACAAGGTTAGAAAGGTATGATAGAGATTATATACGTAACCCCAGAAGTAAGATTGATCATTTATTTGATGGTTTAAAACCATTTCTACAAAAAGAATTATTCTCACAATCCTTCTCATCGTACGAAGACATTGTCTAATGTGCTATCAAGACAGAAAAATAATTCTCTAAGTCTTATGACTTTAAATCAAAGCAAGAGAAGAAGAGATCTGTTGATCAATCTAGGAATGAAAATAAGGGGAAGAAGGGAAAAGTTGTATATCCATCCTGCAGTAAATGTGGGAATAAACATCCTGGTACTTGTTTTAAGGTAATGGGAGTCTGTTACAAGTGTGGTGAAAAAGGCCACCAAGCTCGTGATTTCAAGGGGAAGAAAGAAGCTACCGATGTTCAATGCTACAATTATAGGGAGATGGGACATTATGCAAATGAATGTCATAAGCGTCAGGGAAACTTACCTCATAAAAGGCCAAGGGATCAAGGACAAGCTTATGCTATCACTGCTGCTGAGGTAGAAGCTCTGAAAGACGTGGTGGCAGGTAATTTAATGGTTTCCTCAAGTTTAGAAAATGCATTATTTGATTCTGGATCATCGCATTGTTTCATATCTTCCCAGTTTTCTAAGAAAATTAGATATTTCCAATTTGATTTAACAAGGGAGTTGTTAGTTAAAACTCTTAAGGGATGTATCATTGCAACAAAGTTTTGTGAATCAGTCCCCATTAGAGCACATAAATGTTTTTTATCCGCTGATCTCATCGTCATACCAATGATTGAGTTTGATATAATCCTCGGTATGGATTGGCTTTCGGACCATGATGTGAAGATTTATTGTAAGAAGAATGAGGTTATTATTTTTGATGATGATGATAAGGAACACCTTATATTTAGAGCAGAATCGTCACCACCTAATTCTTATCTAGATCCACCCCCCAGTAGCTCAACTAAATTCGATTATTGGGGAGGAAGAGAATGAAATGACTATGGGTGAGGAAAGGAATGTTCAAATAGAGGATGCACCTATTGTGAAAGAATATGTAGATGTGTTTCTGGAATATTTACTTGGACATCCTCCATAACGAGAAGTTCAGTTTTCTATTGATTTAATTCCTGGATCAAGGCCTATATCGAATACCCCTTATAGAATGGCCACTATAGAATTAGTGGAACTAAATAAAAAACTAGAGGAATTGATTAATAAGGGATTTATTCACCCTAGTGTTTCTCTATGGGGATCCCCTATTCTTTTTGTTAAAAATAAAGATGGGTCTATGAGGTTATGTATCGACTATAGGGAAATCAATGCTATAACAATAAAGAACAAATATCCCCTACCTCGCATTGATGATTTATTTGAACAACTGCATGGAGCTCAATACTTTTCAAAGACTAACCTTCGATCTGGATACCTTCAGTTGTGTGTGAAGAAGGAAGACATTCCGAAGACAGCATTTTGAACTAGGTACGGGCATTACGATTTTACAGTAATGCCTTTTAGGCTAACTAATGCACCCTATGTATTCATGGATCTAATGAATATAGTTTTCAAGGAATATCTCGATGATTTTGTGGTGGTATTTATTGATGATATCTTGGTATACTCCAAAAGCTACAAAGATCATGAAAATCACTTGCGCATTATCCTGAAGACTCTGAGAAGACATGAATTATATGGGAAGTTTAGCAAGTGTGAATTCTGGCTTCAAGATGTTTCTTCTCTTGGACTTATTGTCTCTAAATATGGAATCTCTATTGATCCTTCTAAGACCAAGTCAATCTAATAATGGCCTACACCAACGAGTATAACTGAGGTACGCAGTTTTATTGGCCTAGCAGGTTATTATCGGCGTTTTGTCCAGAACTTTGCCCGATTGGCTAACCCATTAACAAAGCTCACACGTAAAAGGGGTTAAATTTATTTGGACAAAAGAGTGTGAAGAATGTTTTGAAGAACTTAAGAAAATATTAGTCAATGCTCCTATATTGACTCTACCATCAGGGAATGATGGGTTTGTTATTTATATCATTGCTTCAAAGAAAGGACTTGGTTGTGTCCTTATACAGAATGATAGGGTTATTGCCTATGCATCACGACAGTTGAAAATTCATGAGAAAAACTATCCTACTCATGATCTTGAGTTATATGGAGTGATATTTTCTTTGAAGATATGGAGACACTACCTCTATGGTGAAAAATGTGAAATTTATACTGATCACAAGAGTTTGAAGTATATTTTCTCACAAAAAGAACTCAACATGAGGCAAAGGATATGTCTTGAATTACTCAAGGATTATGATTGCACGATACACTACCACCCCGTTAAGGAAAATAAGATGGAAGATGCTTTGAGAAGAAAAGAACATGGAGTTTTGAACATGATGAGAATTGAAAGGGATCCTATTTTCATGGATCTAGTAAAGTTGGATATGTGAATCACCGTGGAAGGTGAAACATCAATGCTTTTTCAAATTGTTTCCAAACCATCTTTACTATAAAGGATTAAGAGTTCTCAGAAAAATGATGAAGAATTCCAAAAGAAGATTAAAGCAGTGAATGATGGGATATTGAGTGACTTTGTGTATGAAGATGGAATTTTGAAATTCGGGAAGAGACTTTGTGTTCCCGATATACCTGATCTAAAAAGGGAATTGTTAGATGATGCTCATAGCTCCAATTACTCTATACACACTGGGAGAACCAAAATGTATAGAGATTTGAAGGAACATTTTTGGTGGGACAACATGAAGAGGGAGATTGATGATTTTGTGTCAAGATGTATGGTTTTTCAACAAGTGAAAGCTGGAAGGAAACAGCCTGGAGGATTCATGCAACCTCTTCCCATACCTGAGTGGAAATGGGATAATATCATGATGGACTTTGTCATGGGGCTACCAAAGACTCCTAGAAGGAATGATGCAATATGGGTTATTTTTGATCGTCTTACCAAGTCCGCACATTTTCTTGCTATAAGAGAAGATCTACCTCTGGAACGTATAGCAATACTATATATTAATGAAGTTGTGAGACTTCATGGAATACCTCTATCGATTGTTTATGGTCGTGATCCCTATTTTACTTCAAGATTCTAGAAGAGTCTTCAAAAGGCCTTGGATACTAAACTTAGTTTGAGCACTGCCTACCACCCTCAAACAGATGGACAATCAGAACGAACTATTCAAACCTTAGAATACATGTTGAGATCATGCTCACTTGACTTTCAGGGTATGTGGGATCAATATTTACCTCTGGTGGAATTTTCCTATAACAATAGCTTCCATTCAAGTATTCAGATGGCACCATATTAAGCGTTACACATAAAGATATGTCGCACACCAACCTGTTGGGATGACATTGGTGAAAGAAAACTTGTAGGCCCAGAACTGGTGAAGGAAACAATGGACAAGGTAAAGGTAATCCAAAACCACATCAAAGCAGCTCAAAGTAGGCAGAAGAGCTATGCCGATAACTGAAAGAAGGATTTGGAATTTCAGGTAGGAGATCATGTTTTCTTGAAGGTATCTCCATGGAAGGGAGTTATATGTTTTGGTAATAAAGGTAAATTGAGTCCCAGGTACATCAGACCATTCGAAATTCTAGAACGAATTGGGGTTGTAGCTTACCATTTGGAAATTCCTCCAAATCTCTCCAAAGTTCACGATGTGTTCCACGTATCACTATTGAGAAAATACATGCCTGACCCAACGCATGTACTCACCTATGAGGAATTAGAACTGGAACCTGACCTGTCTTATTGCGAAGATCCCATCATGATTCTTGATACAAGAGAACAAGTGCTGAGAAACCGGACGACTCTTCTGGTAAAAGTTCTATGGAGAAACCATAAGATGGAAGAGGCAACGTGGGAACCTAAGGAACTTATGAGGAAGAATCACCTGAGTCTTTTCATGCGGTAGTATTCTAGAAATTTCGAGGAAAAAATTATTTGAAGGAGGGGAGAATGTAACACCCCAAGCTTCTACGGTACGCTTCTCTTTGAATAATACAGTAGCATGTGTTGTACGCAACTTCGTGTTCTAACACACACCACAACCAATCAAACTAGACGTTATGAATAGTAATACCCACTTTTTGAAATTTTATAAATTTTATCTCTCAAAATGGACTTCATTTTTGGATTTGGAATATTAAAATTAGCCTAGGGTGAATTTTTGGTATTTTTTTGAAAACTCTCAATTTTTGATGAATAGTGAAAAACACTAAGTTATTGGTTAAAACTGACTTTTTATTTAAATAATTATTTGTTTTATTTAAATTTATTTTAGGTCAAAATAGATACGTAATAACTATATAATTTCAATGTAATTCATTGGAGTCAGTTTATAATAATTTTAGACATATAAAAATTTTATTGAACTTTTCACCGTATTTTACCCATCTCCTAGGAGAATTTACAAATTCACATAAAACATAAATTTACCGCTTCTGTGATTGGAATTTTCAAAATACAAGAGACACAGTTAATATCAAGGAGTAAAATTTGGTTCAATGAGATGCAAATAATTTTTTGTGAATAGTAACGTTTTACTTTTATTTACCACAGTTAAAAGTAAATAGGGTAATTAAGGGTAAAAATGATATTAATATTACCCTAACACATGTCCTAATTCTATCGGACAAGTGTATCTCGACCAAAAACAACATTATGAATAAAATATTATCATTTAGGTCCACTTGTATTAGATTAGGACATTTATTATTATTTAATTCAAAGAAGAGTTAAAAGAGATAAAATCAAGGTTTAATTACTAAAACATTTTTAATATAGGGTTATAAATAAGATAAATTAGATTGTAAATATTAATTATAAAGATAAAAATATTTTATACATAATTATATTTTATTTATAATTTTTAGACATTAAATAATTTAATTTATTTATGACACAATGGTGATGCAGTAATTACCTAATTAATGAAATATTAAAATAATTGATATTATAAATATCCAAATAAATGTAATTTGAGACTTTTTATGAATTAAACTAATTTTATAGGTAAATATGACATGTAAGTATTGATTTAATTATGTTTTTTCAAAGTAATCATGCTGTTATGAGTTTCAAAAAAATCAAATACCAAAAAGTATCAAAATTGACATAAAAGAGTTTTTAAAACAAATATTATATTATTAATTGATATTAAATTCCTAAAAATCTAAGGCTTGTCCAAGAGACTTATATAATGATAGTTGTATCATTAATGGACCACTTGGGGGTCTCTTGGATGTATATAGTAATTTTATTAACTATATAATATAAAAATACAAAGTGACATGGTAAGTATCAAACTAATTAACTAAGAGTTAAAACTAAAAGATAAGGTCAATATAATGACCCAAACCTATCTAAAATATATTGGTTGAATTGTTTCCGACCTATACCCACCTTAAAATTTAAATAATCCACTTTGGAGCCATTATAAACTGAATATGAATTTATTATAAAATAATATTTCTAGCTTTTCCAAAGGTTCCCCTCACCCCTCTTATAAAAGAGAACCCCCCCCCCCCCCTTATAACTAATTCACACATTCAAAGCCTTTTGGATCGGCCAACCCCTACCCAAATACTCTCTCAACATCCCTCTATTAAACCTAGAGGCCTTAGTTTGATCAGAAAGCCATCCTAAGGAGCCCTTTTGATCAAATCAAAAGGAAGAACCTGAAGAAGAGGTAATGTTTTCACAACCCTCTTTCAAGTTCCTTTCTTCTTCAACTTCTTCTTTATTTATTATTTCAATTCTAAAATAATAAATCTAGTATATCCTATATACTGTGATTTTATAATAAATATGGAACAAATATATTCAGTATTCTATCCATCCTTTGAATGACATGTCACCATACGTGCGTACGTACGACTTACCATCTCCACATGGTGTAATTGTTATTCAAAACATTATTATTTGGATGGGTATAATAATGATGTGTAATTCATGTAAATAATAAATATAACATGATAATTATTCTATATATATGATATACCATCCAATTATATATTATTTTAATATCACAAGAATGATATTGTAGCCCGTGCGTACGTACGGACTACCGTCTCCACGAACGCAATGAGATTCATTTCCCATCGTATCCATTCAAGTATAATTCTCACTTGATGATTAAAAATAATGTTTAAGGACTTTATATCATTCTAGATATGAATAATATATAACCTATCCATAAAAAACACGACTTATGTAACAAAAAATATAAAAGAGAATGAGTAAGTTAACACCCGAAACGACGATAATACTAAAATATTATTAACAAAGCATTATTAGAAGATCATATATGATATCATAATTATGTATATGGTTATTATATAATTTAATAACAATTTTTTAACTATTATATAGGAGTTTAACATACCATCGACTAAGTAAAAGTACAAGGTAAGGGTTATTTCACAATCTCTTCATTATCCGAGGTTGTTTTTACGTAATTATCTACTAGGACCTCTTTATCATCCACATCCATGTTTCTTAAAAATGTATTTCAAAACACTATAACTATTTTATAAAAGATGGGTTAAAGTCATCTATACCCTTTTTTGACTTTTTATAAAGGAATCTTTCTGTCATTTTCCAAACAAGGTCCTTTTAACCTTTTCGACAGAATTAAGGTAAGAATGTATTTTTAACTTATACGGCGGATGTGGCTATTTTCCGCCATTATAAAGTCATCGAGGCTTCACTTACAATATTATAATAATATTTTCAAAGTAAATTTTTTATTTAATAATTATGGGACTTTTAAATGATTTCAAAAAAAGATATATTTCTCTCAAATAGTTTTGATTTCATCTATATCAACATCCTTTGATGGATTTTAAGCTTATTTGATGTTTATTTATTATGATATAAAACTTCCATATTGTATTGATGGTTTTGTGATATGTTTTACTGTGGATGTGTTATTTTTATACCATTCATGGTTTGTGGAGAAAGTATTGAAATTTCGTATGCTAGTTTTAATATAAATTTTTATGTTATGTTTAAACCTGTTCATATGAGGAATGCATTGGACTTAATAAGTGACGGGTGGAGTCTGCTATAACTCCTCGATGCATAGGTATTTTTCATGAGACAAACCATTGTCTTGGCATAAGTCCTTGACAAAATCTTATTTTTAGTCTTGGCACGAGGCCTTGACTATGTGGTTATGATAGTCTGGCATTATGAATTCCATCATTATGAAAGTGGTTATTTATATTTCATGTGATTATTCGAATAGTAGAATATCCATGTGAATAAATAAATGGAATTATTTCATTTTATATTTTCCATATTATGCTGAAGTTCATGTTTAAAAGGCTTTTGTTTTATTTATACATTGCCTTAAATGTTTATTCTTATTTATGAAAGTTTCCGCTATATTGTTATCCTTACTGAGCATCTGAGCTCACCCCTTTTAATGTTTTATTTTTCCTAGGATGTGAAGAAGTAATTTATGAATGACCTGCAGGGGTAGTATGAGGGAATATGAAGACAAGATGTTGTTGTAGTAGTTTTCACATTATGATGTAATGTAAATTTTCTGAATGTGTCTAGTTGTTCCAAGGCTACTAAACTAATCGGTCTTTTGAGACTTGATCTTTTGTGATCATGCCAATATTATGTAATAATGCACCGACTCTAGGAAACTGGGTTCGGGGCGTTACAAACTTCATATCGTTACTTTATATTTTGTTAAAGGTGCATCATCATATTAATTTTACTATGGTTTTTTCATAAATTGGAAAAAATTGAATATTGAATCGATAAAATCTTTTTTGGATTTTTCATGTCTTAGGTTTGATTTCATGTTAGGGGTAGACCGTACACCATTGGTTGAGGTTTTAGGGAGCGATCGTGGATTAGTGAGTTTTTTAGCATTATGTCTATTTGTATAAAACTAAAAAATTAATTTTGAATTGTATAATTAATTATAAATGATTATAATAAATTAAAATGGGTTTTATGGCTTCAGTTGGGAGTCCAATATGTTGTGTCATGATATAGGGTCTCGTGGTGATGGGTGATGGCCATTAGACTTGAACAAGCTCAAGAGAGAATTATTAGGATCCACTTTAAAAGGTAATAAATCAAAAATTGTGGTAAGTGGTAATTATGTATTTTCCCTATGGTATTATGATTTATTCATATTTAATGTGGTATTTGGTCTTTCCACATATGTGCAATTGATCTTTTTAAATTGCATAAATTCTTTTATTTAAAATTAAATGGAATAAAGTGAATAAATCACCAAGGTTCATGATTAACCCTTGTGTATTGACCTAATTCCTAGGCCATATATAGATCAATAATTTACTATGAATGTATTCCTTGTGATATAAGGACCATGAGGGGTATGTTTTATATGAACTTAGTGACTATAGTTACCCTTATTATAGGTGACTTTGGTGACCTCTGAGTATAGGAAGGTATTATGTTAAGTTGATTGGCCTATCTAGTACATGTGAGAACCTTATGATGCTTTATATCCTTTAGTCTAGTCTGTATGATCTTGGGGTGAGTGTTCCTTCCCCATTGAGAAGTGATTACCTAAGTGGGTAGATGTTATGGGTATTGATGGATAGATTTGGTGAAAGGACCAACCTAAGGTGGATTTAGAAGGGGATGATCTTAGGGACATATACCTTATGTGATACCAATACGAGATTACCTATGAGGAAAATGAGGCAATGTAATGATTATGATAAGATGAGGTATGTTATGTATTTTAATTAATGGGTTTTGACTTGCGAGATGAGACTCAGACTGAGGATACCATGTGAGGGGTCCAGATTATGTTGTGATTTAGGGGACCCCAGAGGGTGCCCTGATGATATTTGAACTCTAAAGAGGGTTCCTACAAGAATGGGTATATATGATTGTGGGTGACACCTTATAACCTAAATTTTTTACGTGAGCCTAATATGGATGTCGTGATAATAATGGGTTGTTTTCTTGAGAGTATGACCTCAGTTATGTGAAACAGGATTCAGTAGATGGATAACCCTAATGATTTGTGTATATGAGATGTTATGGTAGGAACATACTACCCTATGAGATATATTTATATACATGAGATTCCTTGGAAGTTTTCTTTGGATTTAGCCTCTGTGCATGCTGCTATGGAATGACCAGGATTACCTCCTAGGGTTTGGCATTTACACTTAAGACTATTGATCTCATAGTATTACCTCCTAAGGATTAACTTTATGCTTGATGATTATTGATTGCATAGGATCACCTTCAAGGGATTGGATTGGATCCTAATGACTATAGAATTCTCATAATCACCTCATGGGTTTTGGAAATTATTCCTAATGATTATTGATTCCATAAGATTAACTCCTAAGGATAATTTTGGAGCCAGATTACTATAGAATTATCAAGGTCGCATCTTGGGGTTCGATTATTACACTTAATGATTATTGATCACATAAGATTACATCCTAGGGATCAACATGAATCTTTATGACTATGTAATTCTCATGATCACCTCCTAGGGTTATACAATTACATATTATGATTATTGATCACATGGAATTACCTCTTAGAGATTGTATTAGAGCTTAATGACTATATAAAACTCAGGATCACCTCCTAGGGTTTGATTATTATGACTAATGGTTATTTATTTACTAGGATTAACTCCTAGGGATATTCTTGGATCATGTTGAATATTGAACACTTAAGATCACCTCTTAAGGTTCAATGATTATTCCTTATGATTATTAATAGGCTAGGATTATCTCTGTGGAATTGGCTTGGATCTTGGTGACTATTGATAGCCTATGATGACTTCATAGGAATCAATGATATACCTAATGAGTATTTATCACCTAGTATTACCTCATAAGGATGTACAATGTCTTATGGCTATTTATTTCATAGGATTGTATCCTAAGGATTATCTTGTAGCCAATTACTATTAGGATTTATTTTCATACTTCCAAGGAAATAATTTTTATACCTACTACTATATGTCCATTGGTCCTGGTATTGATTGTAATGATTATGTGGAATGATTAGAGATAACTTGACATTGGATAAATTAGTTTTGGGTTAATATCACGTTTCGTGATAGAAATCAAGGATTGAAAGTGGTTATTTATTTATGATTTTATAGTTTGTTTATTTATTCAGTTGAACATGTCACAAGAACATATGCTGCATTTATTGGTTATATATGAGACCATATTAGTGTCTCCCTACTAAGTTTTACTCACACTCTACTTAGGTGACCATGGCACTTGATTACCCAATAAGACTCCAATTATTACAGGTTTGAGTTGGGTGGAGGATCAGAGTAACTTGATTAAGTAGGAGAGATCGAACATGATTAGAGTCTGGGATTAGGTGAGTAATGAGGATTACAGTAGAGCCTTAGTGTATTTTATTCCTTATTTATTTTTTATATGTGACTGTACAAGTCGGACATCACTTCTATATGTTGTCATGAGTCTATATGACTATTTGATTCCTTGTTCATTATTATTATTAATCGATTATGTTTATTGAATTCATGTGCTCTGAATTTTTATGGTTTATGAACGATGCCTGATTTATTTCCTTGTTATTACACACTCTAGTATGGGGGGATAGTCTCTACATGGTAATAACTTATACCCACATCACTAGTTAGCGACCTTTAGTGCATGGGGAGTTTTTCCTAAGGTCATGTGGAAACTTGATTCAGTTACTATTCAGAGTGAACCAAGGTGGGGATGTTATAAAGTGGTATTAAATATTTGATATGGTTGATATCAAAGATTGTATCTAAATTTTGTTTTGTATTACTATTTGGGGATATGGTAGAAATATGATATAGGAATGTGTCAGATTTTATGATGGATATCATATTGGTGTTCCATGAATCCATTTTTCTAGTTGGAAGTATAGGTTACTAGGGAGATGAGATACTATTCTTGTATTTTGATTTTATGGTTGTATGATTTCACATAATGTTATGCAATTTAGTTTTAAAGATTAATGATTTATTATGGATTTTTGATCTCAACTTGAAGGTAATAGGTCAATGTTCATGTATCATATTTGGAATTTGGGATTCACCTGAAAAAAGTGTGCTTTTATGCGACTAATATTAGTGATGATAATTTTCAATTGTTTAAAGTGTCAACAATAACTTATATAGTGTTTTATCGTATAACTTGGTGGTGTAATTATACTTAGGTAGACCATAGTATATGTTTCTTCTGATGATATGGAATGTGGATTTTATGGTGAGATGATCCTTGACGATAGCTATGCAGTCCCTCTTGTAAGGGATGTATAGTGACCCTTAGTAGGTCAGTACAAGCATTATATTCCATCATGATAAACCCCTTGTATGTGATTAGAAAATAGGTTCATCTATTTAAAGTTTCAATAAAAGCCTATATGATGTTTTTCCATATATATTCTTGGTGTAATTCTATTTAGTCAAGTTGTATGACTACAATATACTCAACATAGATTTTCTAGGATAATTTTTTTATACATATATGTTGATAGATGATAATTTGATCCTCAATGGGGTGTCTATTATATTTGTATACATTAGGATTAACCTAAGAACATGATTCCAGAGGGATTAGTGTTATATACGGATTCCCAATGAGGATCAATGCCCTAGTTGGCTAATAGCTTGGCATGTGATGCATGATATGTGTATATGTATATGTGAGAACCTAGAGTGGGTGTTTTAGAACATGAATTTTCAGGTGACATATGAGGTTGGAACAAAGATGTGTCTCTCATGACCTATGTTGGGTGTTTTGGCACATAAATATTTAGGATACATATGAGGTTGGAACAAAGAGGTGTTTCTCATGACCTATGTTTCATATGAGATATGACTCATGACTTAGGTGGGAGAACCCAATGCCTTTGAGGTAGGACTCCGGATATTAGTGATCTAGGTATTATGGTTGATATGAGTTATGTACGAGTGTAACACTAGGGGTAGCTCAAGTGTGTGAGTTCTATGGGTATTAGAAGCTTGAGTTGGGGCTTTGGGATATGATATTTGTTCACGATAAGTTCTAACAGTTGTGTGGTATGGCCTTATAAGACACCTTAGACTATGAGTTCTTTGTTAATAAGGTTGGGGTTTGGAGGGAAGGACCGGTTGAGTGCCCAAACCTTGTTAAATTTTGATATGCTCATGGGAGTGTGATGAGAGCATGGATAGATACTTGTGATTTTAGAAATGATACCATGTTGGTGGGAGATTATGTGATAAACCTTGGCATTAGTGAAATGCCTAATTTTAAAGAGTAAAAAGGGTGATCCTGATTAGATTAGATTGACATGTTCTGAGCATGGTCAACGATTCATGCATATGATTATAGGTTTTATATTGTGAGACTCAAGGGATCATGGGTCAGATTATATGATTGAGTTTTATTAGAGTGTATACCAGTTTTATTCAAATGAATTGAGATAGATCAGTAAGTAGCCCTATGTGGGTCGAGGACTAATGGTTTTGATAAAACACTTACGAGCTTGGTTTATGGGGTTTTGATGTAAATCAGAGGTATTTACACTGAGATGATGATGTAACTATCAATCATACAGTGTCTGGTGTTGACATCCTAGAAAAGTTTGGCTCGAGAGGAGTGAAACATGTGAAATATTGGGAATTGTTGAGGTTATACTCCACGAGTGGTTTAAGGAAATCCATACAGTGGGGAGTGCACCATTGTCAAGTTGAGGGTGTAACCCTCATTATGAATGAATTTCAGTAGATACTGAGGATGAATTTCTTGTTGAATTAGGAATGGGTGGTGTTTTAGGTTTTGTGTTAACACTTGAGTATGATTGGGATGAAAAAATCCAGTTATTGTGTGTAGTAATGAATATAGAATGAGCTGTGGAGGAATGAACTTCAAGTTATTAGGGTTATTGGTGTGATGAGACCAGTCATTAGATAGTCAATGTGGAATTAATATACTAGGTACTAGGTGAATCTAATTATATTTTTATGATGGATAATACAAGATATGGGATTTAGATATGATTTTGGATGGATTTCGTGAATTTGAATCAAGCTTTTTGCGTGGTTTTGGCATGATCTGAGCATGAGTTGGATCAGAGTTATGACAATTATTAGGTGATCACATGGTGTTGGATTTGGTTATTTGAGGATCTAACTATGGAATTGCACTAGGATTTAGGTTTGGAATTCATTGTGGGTGTTGGATGATCATGGTATTCCTTCAAATTTTGAGGCATCATGGTCAGGTGGTTTGACTGCACATCAATGAGTGTGAATAAGATTTTTTGGTAAAAGGTTGTACATAGAAGTTTCAATTGGTGGGTTCACATGTAATTAGATTTTGTGTATTGGAAACTACATTATTCACAACATTTTAGATATAATAGGTGTGTTTCAAATATTTTCTAAGGCTTTTTAAGGAAATGTCATCATTTTTGGGCCTTCTGTCTGGATAGTGTAGGCCCATATGATTCAGTTTAGGATTGATAATGTGAAGTGGTATCAGGTTCGGATTATTGTTTGGTATGTAATTGGATGCAGTGAGATACAAATCACACTAATTAGGTTATTGAACAGATGAAAATGCTTTTCGATAGGCGATTCTAATGGTGAAGAGAACTATGGCTCAAGAATCGGCCTTTATGAGTTGATTCTTATGGTGGGATAACCATAAGATGGGGAAATGAATTGGTTGATGACACTATGGAATCTTAGGATAAATGATTTTGGTTGAAAAACATCTCAATATTGTTGTTGTTAATAAGCAAGTGGATCATGTTTTGTTGAATAGTGCACCTCTTTTTTAGATCTGTGAAGTGTAGGATCATTCAATGTTTGGAGATGGAACACAATGATTTGATCCTAAATTAAACACTTATGTAGGTAAATATTGATGATTGAATGGTTTTTCAGAATTCTTGGAGATGATAAGTGCTATAGTGGGGATATTTTAACACCTCATGTATATACAAGTTGTGAAAAATTAGAAGGATTTTGGTTTTTTTTATTTTTATGAGAGGTTTTTTTTTCAAAAACAAGATTCAGAGTTCAATTATGGGTGTTAGGAAATTTCAATGGGTGTCTTTTGGACATGGTTTGAGACCTAGTTAGTGGTACAGGTTCTTAGGTGAGTATAAAAGATGGGTTGGGTGACTTGGGGAGCTAAAATATAGTTGTTTAATCCATTCACGTTGTGACTCATAGGAGTCATGTTGAGAATGGGGTTGGTTTAGGGGTGAAACCCTCTACCTTGAGGATTTAATGGTGTAAAATATGGTTTATTCCATGAATGGAGTTCGACCGAGGGGATGACATGGTGATTCAATCCATGAACTAAGGGTTTACACTATGAAATTTTTAGGGGAAGACCCTTTTACATCGTAAAAACCTTATTCACAACTTGAATAAGTTTTGGGGGTGTTTTTTTAGATGTGGTATATTTTTTATATTCACTATCAGGGCCTTCTAGTTTTTGGGGACTAGGGTCTTGGGAAGAGTCCATTTTGGGTTGATTCTCCTCCACCCTTCCCTCTCTAATACTCTTTAATATGAGGTGTTTTCTTAGTGATGTTTTCAGCTATTGATGTTTTATTCTCCTTGTTTTCCCTTTTTTTTTGGTTTCCATTCATCACAACTGATTTATTTGTGGTTTTAGTTTAGGTTTTAGTGCTAATTCCACTAGATCATGTTGAAATAGGATGATAATGATGGGGATTTTGTTTATAGTGGATAGAGGATGTCCAGAGATGGTGTATGTATGTCATTTCTCAATGTTTCAGTGAATATATGTCTCTATATGAATTTTATTAATTTTTTTTCCAAAATTAGATAAAATAGGATATTTAATTGATTATGTGTATTTGGTATTTTTCATGGCTTAGGTTCATATGCACATTGAAGTATAACTCACCCCATTTCTTGAGGTTTCAATGAGTGGTTATAGTTCATTGAGTTTTTAAGTATTATGCCTATTTTTATAAAATTAGAAAATTAATTTTGATTTTTTTATTAATTATAAATGATTATAATAAATTAAAATGGAAATTATAAATTAAATTAGGTTCCTAGGAACTTGTGGCATGATATAGGGCCTCGTGGGGATGGATGATGATTGTAGGACTTATATGATCTCAAGTGAGAGTTTTCAGGCTGCGCTTCAAAAGTGAATGAATCCAAAATTGAAGTATGTGGTATTTATTTATTTTACATATGGTATTATAATTTATTCATATTGAATGTGGTTTAGGGTTTCTCTACCTATGTGTGATTTACCTTTTTAAATTAATTAATTTTTTATATGAAATGAAAATTTATTAAAGTGAAAAAAAATCCAAGGACCGCAATGGACCTTTTTTCATTGGAAAGATGCTTAGGCCACCGATGGGTGAGGTATTGACTATGATTTTAGTCCTTGTGATATAAAAACCATGAGGGGTTATTTTTAGATGAACTTATTTTCCATAGTGACTCTTATTATATGTCTCTTTAGTGACCTATGAGTATAGAAAAGTAATGAATCATGATTATTCACCCGTGTAGACCATATGAGAATCTTGTGATGATTTAGATCCTTTAGGCTAGTCAGGATGACCATGGGGTGAGTGTTCCTCCCCCACTGAGATGTGATTACCTAGTTAGGTATATCCCATAAAGATTTATGGATATATTGGGTGTGGGGATAGACCTAGGGTGACTTGGGAAGAGGATAGGCTCGGGGACATATCCCTTTTTTGATACCAATATATTATTACCTATGAGGCCAATGAGGCCATGTGATGATTATGATGATACGAGGGATGTTATGTCCTCTAAGTAATGGGTATTGACCTGAGAGATGAGACTCAGAATGAGGAGACCATGTGAGTGGTATAGATTATAGTGTGACCTAGGAGACCCTAGAGGGTTCCCCGGTGATATTTTTACTCCATAGAGGGTGCATGTGGGAATGGGTATAGAAAATTCCAGGTGTCACCTTAGAACCTGAATCATTGAGGTGAACTTAATATGGTTTTAGTGATGATGATGGGTTGTGTTCTTGAGATGATAACCTCGGTTATGTGAAATATGTTTAGGATGATGGACAACCATGATGCGTTATTTATATGATATGTTATGGGAGTAACATACTACCCTCTGATATTTATTTACATACATGGGATGCCTTAGAAACTTTCCTCATATTCTTAATTTATGCATGTTTCTATGGAATGACTAGGATTACCTCCCGGGGTACAGAATTTATACCCTATGACTATTGATCACCCATGGATTGGATTTACTCATGATATTTATTAATCGCCTAGGATTACCATCCAGGGATTTTTTTTTTTGGAGCTTGATTTCCATGGAAGGCTCATAATAACCTCTTGGGGTTCAGTGATTATGAATAATGATTATTGTTTACCTAGGATTACCTCTTAGGTATTTTATTTGAGCCTGATGACTATATAACTCTTAGGATCACCTCTTGGAGTTTGGTGATTACACCTGATGATTATTTATTTATTAGGATTACCTCCTATGGACTGACTTTGATCCTAATAACTATGGAATGTTCAGGATCAACTCTTAGAGTTTGATGATTACACATGATGATTATTGATTTCTTAAGATTACATCCTAGGGATCGTCCTGGAGCTTGATAACTATGAGACATTCAGGATCACCACCTGGGGTTTAGAAATTATGCCTGATGAATATTGATTTTTTAGGATTACCTCCTAGGGATCAATTTGAAGCCTGATGACTATGGAATGCTCGGGATCACCTCCAAGGGTTTGATAATCAAGCCCGTGATTATTGATTTCCTAAGATTAATTTTTATGGATTAGCTTGGATCATGATATCCATTGATAACCTAGGATTATATCTTAGGGATAAATTCTATGAATAATGAATATTGATCAGCTAGGATTACCTCATAGGGATTGACACTACTCCTGATTTCTATTGATTTCCTAGGATCACTTACTAGGTATAGAATTGCATCCTATTACTATTGGGATTCCTTTGTATAGTTATAAGGACCATGTGTTTATGCTTGCTACTATATGACCATTGGTCCTAGTATAGGTTGGAACAATTTCATGACATTCTTAGAGACACACATACATTAGATGAAGTGGGATTGGTTCGATCATAGGTTTCATGGTAGAACCCAAGGATTGAAAGTGGTAAGTTATTTATGCTTCAGTATCTTATTAATTTTTTTAATTGAGCATGTCACTCGAACATAAACTACATTTATTGGGTATGTATGGGAGTACAATGGTGGTTCCCTACTAAGTTTTACTCACACCCTACTCAAGCATACATGAAACTTGGGTACCGGAGAAAAATTCAATGATCATTGGTTCAGGTTGGGAAGAGTCCCATAGTAGGATTGATTGAGTAGGATTTCTCTGATGGTAATGAATATTGGGTTGAGATTTATCTCAAGAATGATAGTAGATACTCAATGTATTTTATTATTTTCTTATTTTTTTATATTTTAATGGATTAGTATGTTATTATTGTTGTATTCTAGCATGATCATAAGTCTATATGACTATGTATTTCAACATTCATTATTATTATTATCAATGACTTGTGTTTATGGTTTCTACTTACTATGATTTTTTATGATTTATAGATGATTTATAACTTATTTTCTTATTGTTGTGTAATCTGGTATGGAGGTATAGTCTCTACATGGTAACACCTAGACCCCCACTGCTAGTCGACTACATCTAGAATATGGGGAAGTGTGCATAAGGTCACATGGAAACCCAGTTTGGTTATTGTTATATTTTAATTGGGGTGAGTATTTTACAATATCATAAGTGATATGACATTAATGAATAAATCAAAAAATGATTTTTTTTCCTTTCTGAGTTAATGAAATTGGATATCTCAATCCCTTTGATTGGAATGAAACTGTATGATTAAGTCAATGACCATGATGGTTTATCAACATGTTAATTTTATAAAATTCAAAGAAATATATATATCAAACATATAGGTTAATGAAACAAGTAATGAAACATTATTTATTGAGATATTGTGACATTAGCATCTTTCTTTATGGAAGTCTTAACATGTTTCTAGACATTGATTTTATATATTAGAATAGTTAAATTAATTCCACTGATGAAGAGGCCTCGAGGGTCACATGTTTAGTATATCAATAACCCCAATAAAATTATATTTGAATTTAATATTAGAGTAAATATTATTCTCAAGTTATGAGGAATAATTTTTTAAAGAGGGTGACGCCTTAACCAAAATGGACAAGGATTATTTATTGAAAAAGAAAAGGTTTACATGATCATGAAGGAAGGAATTTTTTTACAATATCTCTAAAAAAGGTAGATAGAGTTAAAAGGAAGATTATCTGACCATGTGAGGTTATTGTTGATTCCTTTTTTGGAAATCCCATCCGCTATAAAACTTTTCTCCTAGTAGACATGGGTGATAATGTATATGAATTCAGAAATAAAATATATGCACTCCATCCTTCGAGCTATGAGAATCCATGAGATATGAATCATTCCATTATGGATAACTTTCATAATTGTGGTAGAGTCACTTTCATTACAAAGGTTGGTATAGACTTTTTCCCTCACAAAATACAACATAGTGATGAAACTAATAATTTTAGCTTTAAAGGACAACATGATTCTACATGTTCCATAGAGGCATGTGAAAACCTAAATATATAAACTTGATTATATCATTTATAGTGTTAAGGATTATTGTGTACAAAAAAACAACTCTAGTTAATTCTCCCAATCCCATAGAGAATTTTCTTAAGAACTCTCTCAATAATAGAGAACATTTATCCTTATTATCACTCTAAAGCCCTAAGATAACTATATAGAATCATTCAGGATTAAAGGGGATTCTTATTGTGATCATTTAATAATAAAATAAGTGGTTATAATCATCTATTCTAGAACCCTGAGATTATACGATGATGCTTTGAGGTTTTTGGAGCATGTGTGGATACCGATAGTGGGATTTTACCCTTGAATACTTCATCACAATGACGATATACAAGAGTGGTTAACCATTTAAAAAAAACATATTGAAAGTGAAGGTAATTCTTATTTATATAAATTAATCATAAATTATATGTGAAAATATCTTATCTTCAAATATTCTGGAATTTTTTCGCCTAGTTTTTTTTTTATGAAATCAAGGAAAAACTATTATCAGGCATGGGCCTAACCCACTTCTAAAACACCCTTGGACTTTCAATATTGTCCTTGGGTTATCAAGAACTAAATGATTCTACAATACTTTAAGAAATTTATACATTCTAGATAATTAAATAAAATAAAAGGAAAAGAAATTTTTTACTTGGATCACTATAAAGAGAAAATCCAAAGAGAATACATCAATACTGTTTTGATGTACCGGGAGGTAATAATATCCACTATTGTGATTATAAAGGTTTTTTAAGGACACCCTACCAATCTTATGAACACTTCATATTCTTAACCCCTCACGCTTTGCTTTTATCTAGGGGATATAAAGGAAAGTTATAGTATTCATGTTGGTTACAATATTTTTAAGAACCAAATATGAACACTAATCCAATGAGGGTGTTATTAGTGTCCTTCTTCCTTATTCACTTCTAGATCTTCAAGAGAATCGCTTGTCAATGGCACTAAAATTTATCTTCTTTTTATTCTTTCATAATTACCAGAACCTCTTATCTATTTTTTCCTTAACCTCTTTTTAAGCCCATAATATTTTACATATTTTGATAATGGAAATCCACAAGTCTTGATCCATCTTGTCTAATAATATTGCATAAAATATTTCCCATATTTTAAAATATGGAGACACCATGAAAGTCACATTGATATTCTCTTTATTTTATTTATTATTCTATGCATGATAATTTCAATATATATATAATATGTAAATTTCATGAAGTCAACACCATTTAATCCTTTATTTTTAATGATATATAATCCTCACAATCTTTCGCATAAATATAGATCTCCACTCCTAAATAAAATATGTGTGTTTCCTTATTCTTTTTTGATTAAGTTATTAATTGTATATTATGATTAATAATATTATCACGCATGCAGACACACTATGTGAAGTTTTAATCCATGGTGTGATCTATGTCAAGAACCAGAACTTCATAAGTCTTTAATTTTAAACCTTTAACAAAATCACAACATAATCCTCTTTTAATATCACTATGATCTTCTCCCTTATGGAATGATCACTGGAATCATGATATGTAACTAGTGAAACTTTCTCAGGGAATAAATCACCTAATCTACCTCTAATCTGAGAATTTTCCAAAAAAGATAAAGGATATGACCCCTACACATTCATTAAAAAGTCTTAAATTTTATCCTTTTACCACAAAACACTATTATAAAATATAAATAATTCTTACAAAATATGAATAAATTTTTATGAAATAAAAAAATACTTAAAAAATACAAAATATAAGTCTTATGAAATCCATCTTTGTCCTGAAAATTCCTTAAAAAATTTAGGTAAGTCTTATTATAACCAGTTAAGTCTTATGAAATCTATCAATATCCTTAAAAAATAAAAATCCTTATTAAATTAACCAAAATACTTATGAAATATAATTAATTCATTGAAATAATGTGTTATGAATTGAATTAAATCTTACTCATATAGGGGATATTCTTTCATTTTTCAAATTTTTTAATCCCCCCAAAGTCTTACAAAATAAAAGTATATTTTGAGACTTATCTATTATTTATTAACCTCAACACTGGATAATCTTATTAATTCAATGTATCTTCCATGAATTTTTCAAAACCATATACTTCCTCCAATTTACACCAAATCTAATAATATAAATTATTATTTCAATATTGGTGATCAAAATTATCTTCTTCCTAAATCTCATAACCCTCTTACAAGGAGATATTAAAAGGAATAATTTATTATGAACTTCAAACTTTAGATCTCATTGATGATTAATATCATAGATCTTTTTTCATCTTTTCACTTCATTGATATATCAATGAATAGTTTTAACCTTATCCATGATTTCTTAAACAAAATCAGGCCCCAAAAACTTTCCCTCTCTAACTTCATTCCAATATCTATGATTTATACATCTATACCCATATAGAGCCTCATATGGTGTCATTTTAATGTTATATTGGAAACTTTTGTTATATAAGAACTCAACCAGAAGAATATGTTGATCAAAAATTACTTTTAAATCCATTGAGAATGATCTTAGAATATCCTTAGGTGTCTCAATGGTCTTTTTAGATTAAACATAAGTTTAAATATGATAATTCATGTTAAATTTTATCTCTATATCCAAATATTGTGAGATAATTCTCCATAAAATTGATGTAAACTTTTGATCTCGATTAGATAAAATTAAAAGTTGTACTCAATATTGCCTTATCACTTCTTTTTTTGCATAACTTGTAAAGTTTATCAAGTGATAAATCCTCCCAAATAAAAATTAATTATGCTAACTTCATAATTTGATCAATCACGACCCAAATTGAATTATATCCTTTAGAGATATTTGGTAGAACCATGATAAAATTCATGGAGATGTTCTCCCATTTCCATACTAGCATAGGCAATAGCCGCATCACCCCCTTATATTTATGATGTCCAGCCTTGTTGGAATACCAAGAATCGAGATATATACCCCATAGTCTCCCTATCCATGTTATCCCACTAGAAGTGTGATTGAGATCTCTGTACATATTTGTTCTTCTTGATTGAATATAGAAGGATGAGATATATGCATTAACAAAAATATAATTTTTCAATTATAGTTTTAAAGATACAAGCACCCATTTACCAAATCATATAACTCCATTGTTGTCTTGATTAAACTCTAAAATACTTTCTACCTTCTTCTGTAGCTCTATATCTTCCTTATTCACCTCTTTGATCCTCATATGGATGTATGGTTAAATAATATTTTAATAATGGTATGATTTCATCCCTTTATGACTTATAGGTTCATATTTTGAAAATCCATGAGTATAGGGTCTCTTTAAATCCTCATCATGGATAAAATAACATGATCCTTCCTACATAAAGCATAATCCACCTTGTTTTCCTTCCCATGATGGAGATATATTAAGAAATCATAGTCTTTGATAAACTCCAACCATCTACTTTGGTGCATGTTAAAATCCTTTTGTGTGAATATATAATTTAAACTCTTGTGATTAGTTTATATATTACAATTTTTACTATAAATGTAATATATCCATTAATTTAATGAAAAATTTACTAAAGCCAACTCCAGGTCATGAATCGGGTATTTTTTCCCATGTTTCTTTAATTAACATGAGTCATAAACTATCACCTTATCATTTTTCATAAGGAAACATCCCAAAAACTTGTTTAAGGAAAAATTTTATATTAAAAACCTTATACACTATAGGGCAGTGTAAGTACAACTATAGTGACCAAAATATTTTAAAGCTCTTGAAGTTGTATTTATATTCATTTATCCAAATAAATTTTACTCCATTTCATGTCAACTTGATTATAAGATTTTAAAAAATGATAAATTTCTCACAAATAATCAATATTTTTAAGTTAATACAAGAAAATTATTGGTTTATCTTACAAATATTGGTCTATTTCATTCTTTAATCACTTATTCCTTTGAAGGATCTATAAATATACCCTCGCTTATGATTTCATGACCTAAAAAGGATACATTATTTTCCAAAATTCACAATTTATAAACTTAATATATGGTTTATCCCTTCATAATCCACTCTTTATGGTCTTCCTTTCTCTTAGAATATATGAGAAAATCATCTATAAAGACTACCATAATTTTATCTAGGTAATATTTAAAGAATATATTTATTAGATCTATGAAGATAAAATGGTTATTTATAAGTTTTAATGGAATCAATATTAATTCATAGTGTCCATATATTGTATAATAGGTTGTCTTGGTTATATCTTCCCTATTTACCCTAAGTTGATGTTATTTAGATCAAAGATCCAAATTTTAGAAGTATTGAGCCCCTATAAGTTGATAAAAAATCAACAATATGGGTGTAATGACTCTGATTTTTCCATGTTTGGTTTTAGAATATTATATGGATTATTTATGGAGCTAGGTGCCGAGACAACGTGAGATTCTAAGGGCCGTTGTGCTAAAAGTTAATTTTTGAAATATATTAAATATATTAAATACACACATGCACATTTTTCCTAAAAAGGTGAAATAACTTCTAAATGGAGGATCAAATTGGAAATATGTGGTTTTCATTGAGTTCAGAGTGTGAGTTTTACCCTAGGTGCGATATAACCTTGGGGTGCGTCAGACGTTTGGGTTGGGTGTGGTTGTGGAAGGATGTTTAAGTAAATTAATTGAATAAATTAATTTATTTTATTAAACTACCCTAACCAAATAACTTTTCTATATAAATTATTTTATGGAAAATATGATGGGTTTTCCAAATAACCCTAAAAATTGAGAGGATCCATTAGAGAGCATTGAAAGAGATTCCTTTAATGAGTGATGACTGGAACATGGATCATCGATCAGTTTGCAACGGAACTCGAGGATCTTTCCAATGATAGCAAGAAAAAATCATTCTTCAGTAGAAATTGATCCAAATCAAGGTAGGATTTTGTTTTATTTGGATTTATCATTATTGATTTATTCCTATGATGAACATGAATCAATAAACTATTGAATTGATTCACGGATCATGTGTATTATGGGTATGGGATAGATATTGTAACGACCCAATGTTTTTCAATGGTAATTACCTTTTCATAAGTATGTCATAAAATCACATGAAAACACAACATAATGGACTACTAAGTGCTAAGTGACTTTTAAACATAAGTTTGTCACTTCTGTGTTTGGAATTTCAAAAATCTGACATACACGGTTGTAATCAGTAAGTTATTTGGGGTATGATAAGAAAAACTTAATTTTTGGTGAATAGTAACCTACCCTAATGAATAGTAACATACCCTTATGAATAGTGATATAACCTAATGAATAGTAACCTTACCTATGATAGTATATAAATATTATTCAAGTTGAAATTATGATATACCTATATTTTAGAATAAGTAAATAAATGTTTTAAAACTAGTTTTAATAATAAATCATGATTTTAATTAAATATTAAATTAATATTATTTAGAAAATTATTTTTGAAAAATGGACTTCATTTTTGGATTCTATACATCAAAAAATGGTTGGGGTGAATTTTTGAGATTGTTCCGAAATACTTGAATTTTTTGATGAATTGTAAAAATACGACAATTTATAATAAATGCCAAATAATGGATTTATTGAGTCATTGATGATGTTATGTGGATGTAAGCCCACTTGGTTCGGTATCACATGATAAAAATACTATTCTTGGTCAATTAAGACTCACTATTCGTTTTCTTTTGGGGAAATATTAAATTAATGAATTTTATATTGTGAAATTCCCTCTCTCCTCCACTATAAACCCCCACTTCACTCCCTCTTCTCTTCACTCCTCTCAAGACTTTTTCCATGCCAATATTCTGCCCAAATATCTCCCCAAGTTTCTCCCCCACGTCCAAAATCTCCCAGGCTTCTCAAAATACCAAAACCTCTCCCTTTAAGAGGTTCTCAAAGGAGGAAGTCTCAAGAGGTAAATTCCTCTTTCCAATTCCTTCATTTCTTTTAAGTTCTTTTATTTTTTGTTTCTTTACTCACCTACCTTCAACCAAATGGTATGATAACTCCAGTAACATACATGTACTAGAATTATATTATGCTAATGGGATACTTCTTTATCTTATCTCCTTTCCTCACCTTTTTTTTGAAAGAAATGAAAGCACGTTTGAGATGTGCCAATTTATCACATTCAAGGACAACAGTTTATCAATTTATATTATCATATTTAAATATGTTCAAGAAACCATTTTAGTTATAATTTAACCAGATTTTATATATGTAATATATCCTGTTTTTATTTTGTAATATTTTCTACAAATTTTATTAAGTTATAAAGAAAAATATGTTCTTTGTAATCAAACCCACCAATTAACAAAAACGGTTGTCACTTTGGTTTTATATAATAATTTGACTTCACTCTAAGTAACAAAATTATATATAAAACCATGTAATATCTTTTATTCTCACTAATATCATATAACTTCATTTATACACAACCAATTTCATCTTTCATGTTTATCTGAACTTGAATATAAGTGAACCGATCTTTTAAAACCAAGTAAACAAACGAGCCCGAACAAAGAAATTGACCCTTATAACTAATCAAGAAGTCCTTTAATGAAATAAAAATGGTTATAATAAATCAATTACATATATAATAGGTTCTTTAATTATTAATTAATAATCCTAATTTGTTTACTCAGATCTTTAATAACAAGTGGAGAACACAAACAGATTTAAGGTAAGGGATCCTATCCTTTTCACTCTTAATCAAGATTGTTCTCTTTGATATGCCTTTTTGTGTAATACCAAGTGATGAGGTATGTCTTATCACCTCACCCATACTTCACTAATGTTTTATAAGTTATGATAAACCCCTTATCTTTCTCATCAATCCCTCTTAGTTACACCTGATACCATGCCAATAAACCGTAATAGATTCTACCTGAACTTCTTTTATTCCTTCGGGTTGCTCTATCTTTCTTTTTACCAAAAAGTAGTTGTCTTTTATTTTTATGTAAAACTTATACATTCTATTTATATGATCCAAAATCATGTTCCAAGATCCATATCTCATTCTCTTTTGAGTATATACATGCTTTTAAGTGAATCCCTCCTCAATACTTCCCAATAAGTACACTCGTTTTAAAGGAACTTCCCAAACTTTTACCCAATTTCAAGTGCACTCTATACTCTGTTTTAAGAAACCATTGTCTTTATAAAATCAGTATTTTTATTATGAAAACATTCTTGGTTCAATTCTGTTTTTATATGAAATAATTTTCTCTTTGCTATTTTAAAATCTCTATAGTATTTTCCTTAAAACCGCACAAAAATGTTTTAGTGCTAATGTTTCTAAAATACATTTCATATATGTTGTCACTTCTATTTGTTACCACATACCATGTTATATGACTATATTACCTTATGAAATTCCTTGTATGTTCTAATACTTTTCTTTCATGGACACTTTCATGATACACTCATTGGTTATGATTTATGTCATGATTGTGGTACCCAATTCTCTCCATGGGTATCCTTATGTTTATGAACAATTGATTATGTATGATTATTTATGTGGAAATAATATTCATGAAAATGTTGAGATGGGTGTGCCTAGATAGAACTCCAATTCATTGGGTAAAGTTATGTCTCATTAGATGAGATGTGAAATGAGATTTGCGGTTAGCCTTGACCCGTACTAAAATGGGAAATGGGATCGGCGGTTAGCCTTGACCCGTACTAAAGAAATGTTTTATGATTCTGCCACATTTATATAATCCCATGTTTATATGAACCCATGATATGATTTCATAAGTTCCATGCTTTGGATATATTTATTTCATGCCTCCTAACTCATGTTCTTAAGATGTATCCTTATGTTCGTTCCCTTACTAGGATTTTCAGCTCACCCCTTTGTTCATGTGTTCCCCAGGATACCCTATAAAGATGTAGGGGCTCAAAGGAAGTTAGAAGATCTTTATGGAGATTAAATAAAGAGGTTTTTTTAGCCCCATGTTTTAGGTTATATGTACCTAGTCTTCCAAGACACTAGACTTAATGATCCTTGGCTTGTACTCTGATGTATAATTATGCTTAAAATCCTAAAATGATATATGTAAAAGGCTTGGGTCACTATAGTTGGTATTAGAGGATAGTTTAGTTATTTTTGGAGATTAGGAATAGATAACCTTAGTAAGAACCTTAGGTATGATACTAAGTATTATAAAACATTCCTAAATTTTGGTGGGTATTTATTAAGTGGTTTATCAAGAAAATACATCCCTGTCTAGATACGAGCAGGTAGAGGCTTCTCTGGCACAGATGTATCTAGGGGTAAAACCCGAAAACACCACTTTGAGCTAGACTCAAACGGGAACTGGTGCATGAAAATGGGCCTTGCTACACTCTTGGTTACAAAACTTATGGGGGTTATGATTTAGTAGATTCATGATCTTAGTACAAACCATTATTAAGGGACAAAAAAATCCCATAAGAATATAATTTAAGAAATAGATCGAGGATAATCTCAGTTTAAAATTAAGGAATCACAAGTTAGGATATAATTCTTCTTTATAAGTTTATCCATTTATGTTCAAAGTTACTTTTTATGTTCAATAGCTAAGTATTTAAGATATCTAATTATATTTTATTTTCTTAGTTAATGGCGGGATTTAGAAGAACGCGTTCCAACAACCAATGTGATAGGAAATGTGAAGATTTCCCTAATGATATGCCTGATATAACAGGAGTGGGTGCTCAAAAATTCATGACAGTACTTGCTCAGCTGGCTTGAGTTATGAATAATAACTTGAATCATGCGGAATTACCTCCTCTAAGGAAAGATAAAGTTGTTGTATAATCCTTCATGCGAAAAAGGCCTCCCATGTTTAGCGGATCTTCTGATCCCCTCCTTGCGGAACAATGGATTAACTCTATTGAAAAGATATTCCCCATTCTATAGTGCTTAGAAGAAGAGAAGGTTGTACTGGCAGTTTATTGTTTTTATGGGGAAGCTGATCAGTGGTGGACATTGATCAAGAATACAAAGTCCCAAGAGGCAATTGATTCCATGGATTGGGAAGAATTCAAGAGGATGTTTTTCAACAAATATTTTCCTTGAACCCTCCGTCTCAAGATGGAAAGAGAGTTCCTTGAACTCAAGAAGAAGGAAGATGACTCCATCAGGGTGTATGAAGTAAACTTTACAGGGCTTATAAGGTACGCCTCTGGATTTGTCATGAACACCAAAAGTAAGGTGGATCATTTCTTTAGCGGACTAAAACCGAGTCTACGAAAAGTGTTGGAAATTAGAGACTTCAATAGTTATGAGGATATTGTCCATTGTGCCCTCAAGGTGGAAATGGAGATTGGAGACTCTCAGTGGTCTCATGGGCCCAGTGACAAGGAGAGGAAAATGGAGAAAAACATGGGTGGTTCATCAAACAAATCACATGATGGAAACAAGAATTACTTTTCCCCTTGTAAAAATTGTTGAAAGAAGCATCCTGGTAACTGTCTGAAGAGAACCAAGAATTACTTCAAATGTGGAAAGTTTGGTCATTTAGCCAAGAACTGCCGAAGGGATATGAAAAATCCCGCTAATTTTGAAGAAGAAAGGAAGGTTCAGATAAACACTCATCATGTAGTATTGTGTTACAACTACAAGGAGCATGGGAATTATGCAAACAATTACCCTAAGCTGAGGGTTGTCGGTGGAAACCAACAACAACCTCCTAGGAAACAAGGAAGGGCTTATGCTATCACTACTACTAAGGTGGATCCGTACAATGATGTGGTGGCAGATACACTGGTTATTCATTCAAGAATAGTAGATGTGCTATTTTATTCTGTTTCTACGCATTCTTTCATATTTTGAAAGTTTAGTAGAACTATTCAAGAACCACCTCAAAATTTAGAGGAAAAGTTATCTATGAGAACAGAAAATGGAGAAATTATTGCGTCCATGGTTTATAACTCCTCCCCAATTAATTTTTGTGGATTGAACCTTCTAGAAAATCTCGTCATACTTCCTTTAGTAGAGTTTGATGCTATCTTGGGCATGGATTGGCTATCTTTATACAAAAACAACATCAATTTTCGGGAAAGGGAGATCATTTTTCACATCCCGAAGCATCCTCTGATTCTTTAAAAGTGTAAGGAGGAAGATGAGTCTCCTTTATAATCTTTGTCTCATGTTTGGATACTGCTTCCTTATGAGAAATCATATCTAGCTCAAATGATTGGGATAAAGAATAGAATCATGCTTGAAGACATGTCCATCGTGAGGGATTACAATGTGGTATTCCCTAAAGAGTTGCCTAGTCTTCCTCCTGACCAAGAGGTTGATTCCTCAATTGAACTTATCCCTGGATCTCTACCTATCTCGAAGACACCTTATAGAATGGCCACCATAGAGCTGGAAGAGCTGAAGAAGCAGTTATAGGAGAATGTGGAGAAGGGTTTTATACACCCAAGTGCTTCACTGTGGGGTGCGCCAGTCCTCTTCGTCAAGAATAAGGATGGATCAATGCACATCTGCATTGATTATCGTGATCTCAATAAAATCACAATAAATAACAAGTATCCCCTTCCATGGATAGATGACTTGTCTGATCAGCTTCATGGGCCAGTTATTTCTATAAGGTGAACCTTCAGTCGGGATATCACCAACTAAAGGTGAGGAAGGAAGATATTCCCAAGACTGCCTTTCGAACGAGGTATGGACATTATGAGTTCATAGTGATGCCCTTCATACTCACTAATTATCCAGAAATTTTCATGGATTTAATGAATAGAATCTTTAAATATTACCTTGACAAACTTTTTGTAGTCTTTATTGATGATATTCTGATATACTCCAAGAGAAAGGAGGAACATGAGGAGCATTTGAAAACTATGTTAAAGACTTTTCAAATGGACAATTTGTATGAAAAGTATAGTAAATGTGAGTTCTATATGGAGTAAGTATCATTTTTGGGGCATGTTATCACCAGAAAAGGGATATTTGTGGACCCTTCCAAGAAAAAGTCAATTGAAGAGTAGCCCAGGCCAACTTTTGTAATGGATATCTGCAGCTTTTTGGGTCTAGATGGGTATTATTGACAATTTCTGAAGAACTTTTCATGGTTGTCAAACCCAATGACCAAGCTGACATGGAAGGGGTAAAGTTTGTTTGGACACAGGAATGTGAAGATTGTTTCAAGGAGTTGAAAAATAGGCTTATCACTATGCCAGTACTCACACTCCCTACAAGTGGAGAACTCTTTATGGTGTATAGTGATTCTTCTAATAAGGGATTAGGATGTGTGCTAATGAAAAATGATAAAGTGATAGCCTATGCCTCAAGGTAGCTGAAAATACATGAGCAAAACTATCCCACGCATGATCTGGAGTTGGTTGCGGTGATCTTTGTGTTGAAAATATGGCGGCATTATCTCTATAGGGAGAAGCGTGAGATATATACAGACCACAAAAGTATCAAATATATATTCACACACAAAGAGCTTAATATGCTCTAGTGAAGATAGATAGAGCTCATCAAGGATTATGACTGATCAATCCACTACTATCTCGGTAAGGCAAACAACGTGGCAGATGCTCTAAGTAGAAAGGATCCCGCATCATTATCAATGATGAGAATTGGAAAGGATCCAATCTTCTTATATTTTAAAAGGATGGACATGGGAGTCATTAAGGGAGGAACATCATCAATCCTTTCGCAAATGATTACTCAACCATCCTTCTTGGAAAAAATAAAGGATGCTCAAAGAAAAGATGTGGAAATTCAGAAAAAGGTGGAAGCTATTAGAAATGGGAAATCCTCCGATTTCAAAATTGATGAAGAATGATTTGTAAGATTTGGGTCACGATTATGTGTACCATCTGATCCAAAGATAAAGAAGGAGATATTTGGTGATGTGCATAGATCAACCTTCTCTATCCACCCAGAAAGCACAAAGATGTATCGAGATCTTCGAGAAAAATTTTGATGGGACAATATAAAAAAGGATATTGATGAATATATGTCAAAGTTCCTAGAATGTAATAAAGTAAAGACTAAGAGAAAAAAGTCTAAGGGGATGATGCAACCATTTCTCATACCTGAATGGAATTGGGATAACATTACCATAGACTTTGTCACTAGACTTCTAAAAACATCCAGAGGAAATAATGTTATATGGGTCATTGTGGATCATCTTACAAAGATAGCTCACTTTATTGTGGTTCGAGAGGACTTCTCATTGGATCAACTTGCACGGATTTACATCAAATAAGTGGTAAGGATTCATAGAGTATCACTATCTATTGTATTCGATCGTGATCTGATATTCACCTAGAAGTTCTAGAAAAGTCTCCAACATGCTCTAAGCACTGAACTGAACTTCAGTATGACCAATCATCCTCAAACTGATGGTCAATCTGAGTGAGCTATTCAGACACTAGAAGACATGTTGAGAGCATGTTCAATGGAATTCAAAGGAGGATGGGAACAACATCTTCCACTGTTTTAATTCTCCTACAACAATAGTTTCCACTCGAGCATCTGAATGACACCATATGAAGCCCTTTATGGGAAAAGGTGTAGAACACCAGCGTGTTGGGATGAATTTGGTGAGCGTTGGCTGCTAGGACCTGAAATGGTTGAAGAAATAGTGGAAAAGGTGAAAACCATTCAGCAGCATATCAAGGCAGCCCAGAGTCGACAGAAGAGTAATGCAGATAACCATCGACATGACCTTGAGTTCAAAGTTGGAGACATGGTATTTATAAGCAAATCTCCATGGAATAAATTCATGAGGTTAGGAAAGAAAGGGAAGTTAAGTCCCAGGTACATCAGACCCTTCAAGATCCTTGATCGAGTCAGAGTTGTGGCCTATAGATTGGCACTTCCACCTACCATGTCGAAAGTAAATGATGTCTTTCATGTATCCCTCTTAAGGAAGTACATACCAGACCCTTCACATGTACTCTTTTCAGAGGTGGTAAAGTTGGAGGATGATCTTTCCTATGAGGAGCATCCAATGAAGATCTTGGATCGTAGAGAAAAATTTCTACGCAACAAGACTACTCATCTGGTCAAGGTACTATAGTGAAACCATATGTACGAAGAGGAAACATGGGAACTAGAGGAAGCAATGAAGGAAAAGTACCCACACCTATTTTTGTCTTAGAATGTAAAACGAAATTTCAAGGGCAAAATTTCATAAGGGGGGAAGAATGTAACGACCCAATGTTTTTCAATGGAAATTCCCTTCTCATAAGTATGTCATAAAATCACATGAAAATGTAACATAATGGACTACTAAGTGCTAAGTGACTTTTAAACATAAGTTTTTCACTTCTGTGTTTGGAATTTCGAAAATCCGACATATACGGTTGTAATCAGTAAGTTATTTGGAGTCCGGTAAAAAAAACTTAATTTTTGGTGAATAGTAACCTACCCTAATGAATAGTAACATACCCTTATGAATACTGATATGCCCTAATGAATAGTAACCTTACATATGATAGTATATAAATATTATTCAAGTTGAAAGTATGATGTACCTATATTTTAGAATAAGTAAATAAATGTTTTAAAACTAGTTTTAATAATAAATTATGAGTTTAATTAAATAATAAATTAATATTATTTAGAAAATTATTTTTGAAAAATGGAATTCATTTTTTGATTCTATACATCGAAAAATGGTTAGTGTGAATTTTTTATATTTTTCTGAAATACTTGAATTTTTTATGAATAGTAAAAATACGACAATTTACAATAAATGCTAAATAATGGATTTATTGAGTCGTTGATGATTTTCTGCTGATGTAATCCCACTTGTTTCAGGATCACATGATAAAAATACTATTATTGGTCAAGGAAGACTCACTATTCCTTGTCTTGTGGGGAAATAATAAATTAATGAATTTTATATTGTGAAATTCCCTCTCTCCTCCACTATAAAAAACCCCCCTTCACTCCCTCTTCTCTTCACTCCTCTCAAGCCTTTTTCCTTGACAATATTCTGCCCAAATCTCTCCCCAAGATCCTCCCCCACGTCCAAAATCTTCCAGACTTCTCAAAATACCAAAACCTCTCCCTTAATAGGTTCTCAATGGAGGAAGTCTCGAGGTAAATTCCTCTTTCCAATTCCTTCATTTCTTTTAAGATCTTTTATTTTTTGTTTCTTTCCTCACCTCCCTTCACCCAAATGGTATGATAACTCCAGTATCATACATTTACTGGAATTCTATTGTGCTAATGGGATACTTCTTAATCTTCTCTCCTTTCCTCACCTTTTGTTTGAAAGAAATGAAAGCATCGTTTGAGATGTGCCAATTTAGCACATTCAAGGACAACGGTTTATCAAATTCTATTATCATATTTAACTCTGGTCAGGAAACCATTTTAGTTATGGTTGAACTAGATTGTATATATTTAATATATCCTATTTTTCTTCTTTAATATTTTGTACAAATGGTTTTAATTTATAAAGCAAAATATGTTCTTTGTAATCAAACCCACCAATTAACAAAAACGGTTGTCACTTTGGTTTTATATAATAATTCGACTTCACTCTAAGTAACCAAATTAAATATAAAACCATTTAATCTCTTGGATGTTCACTAATATCATATAACTTTATTTCTGGACAACCACTTCCATCTTTTACGTTTATCCGAACTTGAATATAAGTGAATTGATCTTTTAAAACCAAGTAAACAAACGAGCCCGAACAAAGAAATTGATCCTTATTACTAATCAAGAAGGCCTTGAATGAACTAAAAAGGGTTATAATAAATCAATTACATATATAATATGTTCTTGAGTTATTAATTTATAATCATAATTTGTTTATTCAGGTCTTTAATAACAAGTGGAGAACACCAACAGATTTAAGGTAAGGGATCCTCTCTTTTTCACTCTTAATCAATATTGTTCTCTATGATATGCATTTTTTGTGTAATAACAAGTGATGGGGTATGTTTTTTCACCCACCCCATACTGACCTAATGTTTTATAAGTGATTATAAACCCCTTATCTCTCTCATCAAGCCCTCTTAGTTACACCTGATACCATGCCGATAAACCGTAATGGATTCTACCCGAACTTCCTTTATTCTTTCAGGTTGCTCTATCTTTCTTTTCACCAAAATGTATTTGTCTTTTATTTTTATGTAAAACTTATAAATTCTGTTTATATTCTCCAAAATCATGTTCCAAGATCCATCTCTCATTCTTTTTCTAGAATATACATGATTTTAAGTGAATCCCTCATTGATACTTCCCAATAAGTACACTCGTTTAAAAGGAACTTCCTGAAATTTTACCCAATTTAAAGTGCACTATATCCTCCATTTTAGGACACCATTGTCTTTATAAAATAAGTATTTTTATTATTAAAACATTCTTGGTTCAATTCTGGTTTTATATAAAATAATTTCCTCTTTACTATTTTAAAAGCTCTATAGTGTTTTCCTTAAAACCGCACAAAAATGTTTTAATGCTAATGTTTCTCAAATGCATTTATCATATGTTGTCACTTATATTTGTTACCAAATACCATGTTATATTCATATATTACCTTATGAACGTCCATTTATGTTCTAATCCATTTCTTTCATGGACACTTTCATGATACACTCATAGGTTATGCTTTATGTCATGATTGTGGTACCCAATTCTCTCCATGGGTATCCTTATGTTTATGAACAATTGATTATTTATTATTATTTATATGGAAATAATATTTATGTGGAAAGAATATTCATGAAAATTTTGAGATGGTTGTGCCTAGATATCACTCCAATTCATTGGGTAAAGTTAGGTCTCATGAGATTAAATGTGAAACGGGATTGGCGGTTAGCCTTGACCCGTACTAAAATGGGAAACGGGATTGGCGGTTAGCCTTGACCCGTACTAAATAAATGATTTATGATTCTACCACATTTATATGATTCCAGGTTTATATAAACCCACTATATGATTTCATAAGTTCCATGCTTTGGATATCTTTATGGCATGCCTCCTAACTCATGTTCTTAAGATGTATCCTTATGTTCATTCTCTTACTAGGCTTTTCAGCTCACCCCTTTGTTCATGTGTTCCCCAGGGTACCCTATGCAGATGTAAGGGCTCAAAGGAAGTTAGGAGATCTTTATGGAGATTAAATAAAGATGTTTTTTTAGCCCCATGTTTTATGTTATATGTACCTAGTCTTCCAAGACACTAGACTTAATGATCCTTGGCTTGTACTCTGATGTATAATTATGCTTAAAATCCTAAAATGATATATGTAAAAGGCTTGGGTCGCTATAGATATTATCCAAGTTTTGAGGATTTCTTATTGGTTGTTTTATTATCTCTTCATTCACCATTCTAATGGTAATTAATTGAGGAAAACACGAACATTTTCGGAGGCTTGTTTTTCATTTTTGTGTGCGTGAATTTCTTCCCAAGTTCTTCATTCATCACGAGAAATTACTTTTGACCATGGTTTTATGAATACCTAGTAATCAATAATTGCGCACCTGTTTCTTGGCACAACAAATTGATACTATAGATATGGGAATGGATTGTTGATAGATCGAGCTGCGACGATGGAAACAATGGGTGGAATTCAAATCAGAAGCATTCGTGTATGGGGTTTTGGAATGCGATGACGATGTGGATTTGGGTAATGTTTTCTGGTGAATTAGAACCTAGAATCTATCCAATTGTTGATGGAAGTGGATGGATGACCCTGGATATGAAATCCTTAATGACACCGATGAAGAAATTGGTTGCAATGGTGGCATGACTTAAGCAGAAGAAAAACTGTAGGTTCTATGAAATCCCACTAAACACAGCGTGTAATCTAGGATTACAAGGTGTGTGCAGCTCTAACTACGACAGTAGAGATTCAACAGAAAGTTGAATATCACACAGCATGTGACACTTTTCACATGGTGTGTGACTCAATTTGGAAGCTCGGTATGTACCTAATAGGGTACGTGAACATGTCTAGGAGTACACAGGATCAAAAATTCCTTATACTCTGACACAGATATGGCCAGTCCAAGTGTACACAGGAAGATCTTTGTACTTAGACATATTCAGGAGTACATGGTATCATATGTTCCATGTACTCTAACATAGACAAAAGAAATGGTTGTGATACACAGGAAGGACCTGGTGCTAAAGGAACGCAATGTGTACTACTAATACATGTCGTGTACTCCTTCAAACATGTCTTAGAGACCTTATCCTCTTCAACATAGACAAGTTTCATTAGGGTGCATTCCCTTGATCTATTCCTTGAGTTTTTAGTATGGAATCATGTCTTATATATAGGATGGTGATCCCTTTAGAGGGACTTCAGTCTTGGATAGAGTTATTGGAATCCTTATGTGAGTTCTAAAGTGAGATCCTCTATCATCATCTTTCCCTTAGTGGATTTATTAGTATCGTTGTGACCAATACTAGGTGAATGTTGATCCTATATTTAGAAAATTATTCCAAATTGAGTTATTGGTATACACCATATCCTTGGGTGTGATCCTCATATGTGTATCATTTCTCTTTATACTTCCATCATGTACTTATTATGGTGAGACTTGATGAGTATGACATCTCTAATGAATTTCATTAGTGTTATGTGACTCATGGAGTGTGTTCTTCCGAACCAATTCTATGTGGAACATTCAAGTAGTAATCCTAGATTAACATTATTCTTATGAATTTACCTTGAGACTACGGGTCTTTGTTGATTATATTGAGATATTATTATTATATGTGTTGTAGGCATACACATATAATGAGCTTATTATTATTCTTGATGTTATATGCTTAGTGATTTTGGGGTGTCCTTCTGGGTATTCTTATACTCACCCCTGCATAGACTTTTCCCACACGTGTTTTGTCTTATGTAGAAAATTTATTTTTTGATAGAGTCCTAGAGGGACCAGAGTTAGACAGGCTGGGGTGTGTACCTACAACTACATTGACATCAGTCCCCTTATATACTTTCAGGTTGGACTTTCTTTCAGTTTCTTTGTGGTGGTCTTTTATTTGGACCTTTTCCTTTATAGTACTTATTTTCATACTATGATGGTGGTATTTAGATGTATACATGCATCTTTTATCATTTTTTTACATTTCATCATTTTATGGGCTTGGAGATGTGTGTGTGTGTAGGTACATTAGGCTAAGGCCTCCCATGTGAGTGATATGTCCACTTGGTTATAGTCTCTATTCCCTGGCCTACTAGAGTTGGGCTTGTGGTAGTCACAACATGGGACCCATTGGGACGGTTCATGATAGAGTAGTATCATAGTAGGGTTCTACATTAGGATCGAAGTCCATGATATTGGTTTGGGGAAATAGTGTTGTGTGTTTCGAGTTTGGCTTTTAGACCAAGGACTCTAATGTTGGTGTAGTGACCAACATATCCATACACCAAGACTCTGATCACCCACCTTTCGAATAAGTTCATGTAGACACTGGTTATAGGGAAAAACATTGGTACATGCATCATATAAGAATGGGTTATGGTTTCCCTATCCTTCTTGAGTCATCTCTCTAGATATACTCATTAACCATGGTACATCTTGTCTATTTTAGGATGCTTCTGTGATGTATAATAGCTAGGATTTAACATTAAGATCATGGGGATGATCCCCTCAGTGAAAAGGCTTCAATACAGGGACATGTTTCAAAGGTGGTACCTCTAGGTGGTTCACTATTTGTACCACCACCTGTCGAGCAACAGATGGTACCCACAGTACCAACAAATGTAGTGCACAGGTTTAGTGTAATTCATGAGTTTTAGGGATATTGACCCCTTAGGTTCTGAGGTGATCTTGACCCATAAGTGGATGAGGACTAGATTGAGGTAGTGATGTGAGTTTTCCATCTTTTTAGAATATAGGAAGATCATATGATGGTATTGGTAGCAAGCCTTCTCTTTAGCTCTATAGGATGATGGTGGGATTTAGTGATCCAGTCGTACAGTGAGGAAACTCTATCATGGTCAGAGTTTGAGTTCATTTTTAGAGAGGATTTATATCTAGATATATTGAGTTTTGTGTGCATCCAAAAGATTCTACAACTTTGGAAATGCAGTATGACAGTGGCTAAGTATTCATCGAGGTTCACCAACCTCTCTAGGTACTATATGGACATGGTTTGTAATCAATTCTTTCAGGATTGGACCTTAAAATAAGGATTACATAGATAAATCCAAGATAGTGTTATACATATATGAATTACTACCTATGCTGGGGTACTAGAGAATTCCTTGGTGTTTGAGAGTTTCCTGGTTAAGTAGACATGGGTAGTTATTTCTAGCAATGGGCACTTAGGAGTAGATACTTTAGCAGTAGGAATCCAAAGGTAGACTTAGGGACCTAGACATGAGAGACATTTCAAGAGGTGATCCTAGGACATAGGTTTTATGGTTAATGTCTCATATGATGTATCTAGTTAGTCTAGGGATAGGTGATGCTACTCTTATTATGATAGGGTACATCTCACGTAGGAGTGTCCAACCTGTCTTATAGATGACAAAGAGATAGTGGATGGTCCACCTAAGCAGAGGAGATAGAAGGATAAGACAAGTCCGTAGGGAAGAGTACATGGTAGAGAAACTGGGAAAGTAGCTGGATATGATATACATTTTGACTTGTTACTGCCACCACCCCAAAGTGGTCCACTCCAATCTTAGGGAGTTAGGGGACAGGGGCGGGGGAAGCTGTAGGCAATCAAGGATTATGACTCAGAGGCTCCAGGGATAATACGAGGTATGATCTATATATTTTCTACCTTATCCACAATACTGATAAACACATGTGTGAGTCATCCCATTATTTCTACTTATCTGGTTCAAGACTTAGAGATTCCAATTAATCCCTTAACTCAACCCTTGTACTTGGAGACTCCTATGAGAGTTGACCCAGCAATCACACACTTTTGCTAATGGTGTGACCTGACTCTTAGAGGTGATAGATTCATTTGGGATCTCTTTTTATCAATTATGAGGCCTTATAATGTCATATTAGGTATGGAATGGTTATCTACAGTTCATTCCTAGATAAACTATTTTAGGCATAGGATGTGGTGTGTCCACATTGATGGGATGAGGTTTTCCTTTGTGAGTGAAAAGGAAACCAAGACAGTGAAGGATGTACTCATTCAAAGGAGTTTGTATCCAATTACTCTTTAGTTGTCTATCATGACCCTTAGTGTAGTACATTTTGTGAGTTGTCAATTCCCTACAGTGGTGGCTGAGTATGACTATGTCTTTTTTAAGGATATTCTAGGATTATCTCTCCACTGAGAGATAGGATTTTGTATTGATATACACCCCAGGATGACCCCAATATCTACACCATCATATCATATGGATCTCATAGAGCTTCATGAGCTAAGGGTGCAGTTGGGGGACATGTTGAGGAAGGTATTTGTTAGACCCATTGTTTCACCCTAGGTAGCCCCAATATTGTTCGCCAAGAAGATGGATGGGAGATTGAGGTTATGTGTGGAATACCATCTACTAAACTATGTGACCATAAAGAACAAGTATCCACTACAGAGGATCAATGAAATCTTTGATAAATTGAGAAGGGAACAATAGTTCTCAAAGATTGGACTTAGATTAGGCTAACAATAATTTTGATTATGGGATGAGGATATACCAAATACAACATTCAAATTTTTCTATATTCACTATGAGTACTTGGTTATTCCCTTTGGTGTGATGAAAAAACCAACAGTGTTCATGGGATTCATAAATAGGGTCTTTTAGCCTTTCTTAGACCGGTTCATGGTAGTCTTAATTGATGATATCCTAGTGTATTTGGTGTCCAAGGGTGATCATGTGAGACACTTGAGGATGGTTCTAGACATACTTAGAAAGAACCAACTTTATAGGGATCTCTCGAAGTTCCATTTCTAGATTCAGGAGGTACATTTTTTGGGAAATGTTATCTCAGAAGATGGTGTAATAGTGGACCTGATGAAGGTTGAGGTTGTATAAGTTTTGGATCCACCTAAGATCATTATGGATGTGTTACTTGGGTTAGAATACTACTATAGGAGATTCATACCTGATTTCTCCATAATATCATACCCTTCTAGATTTGACCTGAAAAGGGAATCCTTTCATGTAGATAGATATGTGCCTACAGGATTTCCAGAAGTTGAGGTAGATATTAATGAGTGCTCCCATATTGAGATTTCTAAAGGAGGGTGTCATGTCTATAGTGTTTTATGATGCATCAGGAACTAGTCTTTGTTGTGTATTGATACAGAGTTAGGTGGTGATTACCTATGGTTCACGTTATTTGATACCATATGAGTAGAACTATGTGACCCATGATCTTGAATTAGTAGTGGTATTATTTGTACTAAATATGTGGATACACTACCTGATGGGTGATTGATTTATCTTCTATTCTGATCATAGGAGTCTCAAATATATCTTCTCCTAGAAGGATCATAACTTGAGATAATGGCGATGGCTAGAGTTCCTCCAAGATTATGACTTCAAGATTTTTTGTACTCCTGGGAAGGGGAACATGTTAGAAGATTCCCTTAGTAGGAGATATTGTTTCTAATTGCTGAGTGAGGTGTGAGAGATGTTGGACTCATTGTATTTATCCTTTGTGGATGAGGATAGATTATCTTGCATCTATTTAATAGTTGTTACCCCCTCCACTTTTACAATGAGTTAGGGATGCACAACTTGGGGATGCCGACTATGAGACTTACATACTCTGATATCCACTAGACATGCTCCTAATAGATTTTTTGAAGGTAGGGAGCATGTAATTATTTCCAGATTATAGAAAATGGTACCAATGACATTTTGAGATGAGTTTCTAAGAGAATATCACACATCTCCCTTAAAGGTACATCCAAGTGTAGAAAAGATGTAGCAGGACCTTCAATGTCAGTTTTGGTGTCTAGGGATGAAGAAAGGATTTGATGAGTTTATCTCTTGATGCCTTACCTTTCAGCAAGTAAAGGCTGAGATCTAGGTTTTGGCAGGTTTAAATCAAAACTTGGAGGTTCCAAAGTGGAAGTGGGGTGAGATATGCATGGACTTTGTGATGAGGCTACCACATATGTATAGAGGGCATGATTTCATCTGGGTAATCACAAACGGACTCACCAAGTCACCCCACTTCCTATTTATTCAAGATTTGAGTTTAGTAGAGATCTTAGGACACCTCTACATGTAGGAAATAGTTTGACTCCATAAAGTTCCCTTAAATATTGAATTTTATTGTGAAACTCACTTCACATCTTGGTTATGGAAGGGATTACATGAGGCTTTTGGGACTCAACTGCATTTTTATAACAAATTTTCACCCCCATACTGATGGATATATTGATCAAACCATTAATGTATAGAAATATATGATATGGTATTCATGTTAGACTTTTTTTCATAGTTTGGGGGATCACCTACCATTGGTGGAGTTTGTATGCAACAACAGTTACCATTCCACCATCGATATGACACCATTTGAGGACTTGTACGGATTACCCTACCGGTCACATTTATACTAGATAAACCCAAGATAGTTGATATTTATAGGCCCATAGTTGGTAAAAGACACTAAAGAGAAGGTTAAAGTCATTCAGTAGTGGATGAGGATTGTACAGATCCATCAGAAGTCCTATGTAGATCAGTGAAAGAGGTCTTTGGAGTTTGAGAAGAGTGAAAATGTGTGTCTATATGTTTCACCTCAATGTGGATTATGTTAATTTTGTTAGGGTGGAAATCTATCTCCAAGATTCATTAGATCTTTATAGATACTTTTCAAAGTTGGTGAAGTGGCATACTACTAATCTCTGCCACCTTAATTAGACTAGGTAAAACACATCTTCCATGTTTTGTAGATAAGGAGGTACATGAATGATCTATCACATGTTATCAACTTGGGAGATATGAAAATCAAGGATTATTGGCCTTTTTGAGTACTTGGTAAAGATCGAGGATATTTAGGAAAGGATCCCTCATGGGAGATTGATTCCCCTAGTGTGTGTTAAGCGGTAGCATGAGAATATTTAAGAAAGAAACTAGGAGTGGGAGACCCAGATGTGTGCTCAGTAACCACATCTCTTTGTGTATCCTTTTTTTGGATTTCTGAGATATAAATCCCCAAGGTGGGGAAAATATGGAAACTATGATTTTTCCATATTTTTTTGGAATATTATATGGATTGTTTATAGATCTAGGTGTCGAGAGAACATGAGATTCCTAGGACAGATGTGCTAAGAATTAATTTTTAAAATATATTAAATATATTAAATATAAACACATTCAATTTTCTAGAAAAAGTGTAATACCTTATAAATGGAGACTCATGTTAGAAATATGAGGCCTCTGTTGAGTTCAGAGCATGAGCTTTACCCTAGGCATGATATAACCTTAGATCAGGTCAGACGTTCGGGTTGGACATAGTTATGGGAGGATGTTTATATAAATTAATTGAATAAATTAATTTATTTAAATAAATTATCCTAATATAATAACTTTTCTATATAAATTTTCTTAGGGAAAATTTTTAGGGTTAGCCACATTACCCTGAAAATTGAGAGGATCCATTGGAGAGCATTGGAGGAGATTTCGTTGGTGAGTGATGGCTAGATCATGGATCATCAATCGGTGTGCTATGGAACTTAAGGATCTTACCAATGAAAATGATAAAAAATAAATATTCACTAGAAATTGATCCAAATTGTGGTAGTATGTTGTTTTATTTCTATTTATTCCTATTGATTTATTCCGTGACAAACATGAATCAATCAACTAACAAATTGATTTATAGATCATTCATATTGTGGGTATGAGATAGGTATTATCCAGGTTTTGGGGGTTTCTTATTGGTTATTTTATTATATATTCATTATTAATTATAATTTAAATGAATCTAGGAAATCATAAACATTTAGAAAGGTTTGTTTCTTATGTTTGTGTGTGCGCATTTCTTCCCTCATTCTTCATTTATCACAAGAAATTCATTTGGCCCGTGTTTCGATGAATACTTGGTAGTCAATTGTTTCACACTCTCTTATTGGTACAAAAAAAATTGATATTTTATATTCAAGTATATGTTAATGTTTGATCGACCCGCGATAATGTAAATAATGGATCAGATTCATATTGGAGGTGTTCATGCATGGGGTTTTGGTGTGCGATGAAGGTGTGTATTTAGGTAATGTTTTCCAAATAATCAAAATTCAGAATACAGATAACTGAAGATGATGATGGAAGAATAACCCTAGATCTATGATCCTTGATGACACTAATGATGTAATTTGAAGTGCAGCATATGTGGAGGAAGAACCAAGGGTTCTGTGAAATCTCACAGAACAGGTCATGTAATCCTGGATTACACGGTGTGTGGGGACCTAGCTATGGTACTAGGGTTTCATCCAAAAGTTAAATATCCCATGATTTGTGACCCTTCACACATGATGTGTGACCCTTTCCACATGGTTTATGACTCAACCTAACAACTCATCATGTACCTCATAGGGTACATGAAGATGTCTAGAAGTATACAGGCTTGAACACACCATGTACTCTAACACAAACATGATTAGTCTAGGTGTACATAGGCATAGTCGTTTACTTGGACATGGTCATGATTACATGGGATCAGACACATTTTGTACTCTAAAATGGACATAGGAAAAGGACATGATACATAGTCAGGATCCAGTGTCAAAGCAACATGTCGTTTACTACTAGTATACATCGTGTACTACTTCAAACATGGCTTATAGCCCTTGTCCTCTTCATCTTAGACAAGTTTCATTAGGGTGTGTCCCCTTGATCAATTCCCTAAGGTTTTAGTATGGATTGATGTCTTATAAATAGGATGGTGATCCCTTTAAAGAGACTTCAGTTTGGGATAGAGATATTGGAATCCTTCTGTGAGGCCTGGATTGAGATCCTCTATCATCATCTTCCCCCAGGTGGAGTTCTTGGTATCTTCATGATCACCACTATACAGGTGTTAATCCTCTATTTAGTGGGTTATTTTAGATTTATTTATTGGTATACCACATGGCCTTTTGTGTGATCCTAATATGTGTATCATTTCTCTTCATACTTCCATCATGCACTTATTATGGTGAGACCCGATGAGTATGACATATCAGATAGATGTGATCGGTGCTATGTGATTTGTGGAGTGTGTTCTTCTAGATGAGTGCTATGTAGAACCTTTGAACAAGAATCATAGGATGAAATTATAGTCATGACTTTACCATGATACCATGGGTCTTTGTTGAGTATATTATGATATTCTTATTATACGTGGTGGAGAAATATACCTATGATGAGCTGACTATTATTTTTCATTTTATATGCTTAGTGATTTCAGGGTGTCCTATTGGATATTATTATACTCACCCCTAAATGGTATTTTCCTACACATGCCATGTCTTATGTAGATGATCTAACTTTTGATGTATTCATAGAGGGACCAGGACCAAGAGTATCTTAGTGATATAGAAATATCAAGTTGTGTTCTTATGGTTACCTTGACAATAGTCCCCATCTATACTTTTAGGTTGGACTTTTTTTCAGTTTTATTTGTGGTGATATTGTATTTGGTCCTTTTTATTTCTAGTATTTGTTTTCATAATCTAATGGTGGTATTTAGATGTATGCATGCATGGTTTATCAGTTTTTTACATTTTAGTATTTTATGGTCTTGGATATGTGTGTATGTGTATAGTTATATTAGGATAAGGCCTCCCATGTGAGTGATATACCTACTCAATGCTAGTTTCTAGACCTTATCCTATTAGAGGTGGGATTGTGGTAGTAAAAACACAAGCCCCATTGGGATGGGTCATGAAACGTTATAGGATACTTGTTATTGATTATGATTTTATTATGTCCATGATAATTAATGAAAAAAATCATTGACCCATCGGTCTTCTTAACAAAGAGAACTGGTTCCCCCCATCATGAAGAACTTAGGCATATAAAACCCCTATCCATATAGTATTTTAATTGATTATTTAATTATTCTAATTCAATGGAGGTCATTATATGATGAATCTTTGATATAGACATAAAAATAGGTATGGGTTCAATTGAAAACTCAACCTCATGTTCTGTGTGATAACCAGGAATATCTTCATGAAATACATCAATATATTCTCATATAATTGGCATTTATTAAATGTTGAGTTACTTGATGGACTACTAATGTTTTTCCAACATATAAAAAGTACTTTATGTTTTGATTATATCAAATACCCTTCATATATTACTGATGATTTTATTTTTTGAGTGTGTTCATCGGGTCTTATCATTATTTAAGTCATTCTACTAATTAGTTCTGGAAATTTTGGAAGTTTTCTAAAAAAAATAAGTATAAAAAATCAATATAGAAATTGGCTATGTGAATATTTAGCTACATTGAGCAATCAGCTATGTTAATAGGATATGTGAATCATTTTCCTATGTAAATCATCTACATCATAGAATCGGCTACATGAAAATATCCTACATCAATGAATCACCAATGTGAGAAAATAGATAACTCAATCAATCATCTATGTGAATTAGTTATGTGGATTAATCGACTACATAATTTGGATATGTGGTAAAATTAGCTACGTGTTTCCAAATGGTCATGTAATTTTATTCAGCTATATAAAATTTTTCTATATAATATAGAAGGATATGTAAATAATTTAGTTATATAAATAACACCTATGTGATTTGGATATGTTACAAAATCAGTTGTGCGAAGAATAGTTGTGTGGATCAATTCATCTATGTGAATTAAAATTAATGGAATTCGATTATGTGGTGAATGAGAGTCGACTATATACTTATAAAACGAATGTATTTATTACCATTGAAGTACTCTTAATGGAAATTAATACTATTTTTCATGAATTGAATATTGGTTTACCTCTTTATAGTATAATCAATTATAAAAAGGTTGAAATTAATGAGATAAGAAATGATTACAAGGATAATTTAATACACAGTCTTGTTTCCAAGGTATTTTTAAGAAAATAAAATAAGGAATTTAATTCCAAGGCTGAATTTTATGGATCAAATGTCGTGAAATTAAAAAGAGAATATTTTCATATATTTTCATGTGTTAAAAGAGTTTAAATATAGATTATATGAAAAATAATAAAATCAATCACTTGAACACTTTATAACTCTCTTAAAGTTCTGTGTACTGCTCTATTATATGAAAAAGAAGAAGAGGCTTCAAGCTGTATAGTTGCACTATTAATATCATCATTACTTTATTTTTAGAAGAATATTCTCAAGATATATTTCATTCTTATATTCTATCCTAAATATATCTTACCTTTTATTATTTTCATATTGAAACTATGTTCATCATATATAATATTTCATATTATTTCCTTTTATTGGAAGTGTGAAGGTTCCTGGTAAAAGAACCTTGAAGGTTTTTGTTTTTTAAAGCCTTATATGAACCTAATAAAATCTCTTGTTACTGTACAAAGTGTTGAATTATTTCACTCAGTCATGTAGTCCCTGGAAAAATTATTAGAATCCCCTAATAAAATAATTGGTTTAGTAAAAATCACCAAGATCTAGGATTTGATCATTGGGGGAGTGGAAAAGGATATTTTTATTCCACGAACCACTATAAATCTCTAGTGTTCATTTTTTTTCTTCTAATTATATTTCCACTAATTTTATGTGTTAATAAAAGATTATAACTTATCGTACCTTAAATATGGTGGCTTTATAATCCAATAAAATTTTAAGAACTCAATTCACCCCCTCTTGGGTATTATTACAGCTAGTCTCTGACCAAAAATTGGTATCAGAGGAAGTGACTTTTGTTTAAAATAATATGAAATTTGATGAAAGTGGTCATTTTGATCACAAACTAAAACAATTTTATGTTCTAATAGATTATTTTAAAAACATTATACCTAAACCTCTCTTTGATAATAATAATAATGATCATGATTTGGAACTTTATTTTTGTGAACTATATCTTGAAAGGATAAATACTAGTGAACCAGAAAGTGTGTTGCCTAGACAACCTAGAACCCTTTAGAATAATCACTTAGAAATAGTTATATGAATATTAGATGAAGGTATTATAACTATAATGAGTGTAGGAAATATTTTATAATTTCTACCTTTTTATCTCACCTAGTACCTAAAACCATAAAATAAGTTTCAATTGACGAGATTTGGGTTTTAGATATGCAAGATGAATTAAACCTGATTAAGAGGAATAAGGTATGATAATTAGTTTATATACCCTATAACTATCTTGTTATAGGTACAAAATGTTTTTCTTACAGAGTAAGTCTATGTTAAACAACCTCCTAATTTTAAAAATCCTCATTTTCCAAATTCTGGTTACAAATATACCAAATCTCTTTATGGAATTAAACAAGTACCTAGGGTTAGGTATGATCATTTAAGTTCTTTTCTTTTATCAAAATAATTTTTTAGGAGTGGAAGATCCTTTTATTTTCACAAAAACTTCATCTTTTTATATTTTTCTAGTTCAAATATATGTCGATGGTGTTATTTTTTGTTCTATAAATAAAAATTAGTGTAATGAATTTTCAAAACTCATGTAAAAATAATTTTTCACAAGCATGATGAGTGAGTTAAATTATTTTTTAGGTTTTTAGATTTATCAAAAAGACTTTGGGAATGTGTTGAATTAGAGTAAATATATACTTGGCTTACTTAAAATTTTTTGACTTAAAAATGGTAAAATACATGCACCACCTATGAGTTCTAATAAAAATCTTGATATGGATATAGTTGGGAAACTAGTTGATAACAAGTTATATAGAAGAATAATTGGGAGTCTATTTTATTTGACTATTAGTATACTAAAAATTATTTTTGTGGCATGCTTATGTGATATATTCCAATAAAATCCCAAGGAATCTAATTTAAATTTTACCAAAATAATTTTATGGAATTAGGAAGGAATAATTTTTCTTTCTTTACTTTTTCCAAAAACTTTTTATTTAAATTTTAATTCATATTATGATGCCAAATTTAGTGTTTGTAGACTATATAGGAATAGAACCTTAGGAACCTGCCATTTTCTAGGAAAATACCTAGTATGTTGGTCTAGTAAGACACAACACTCTATTTCATTATCCACCACTAAAGTAGAATATATAGATAGTGTAAGTTATTGTGAACAAATATTGTGGATGAAACAAAACTTATTGGATTTTGGATTCAATTATAATAAAGTATCAATTAAATTTAATAACACTATTTCTATCAACATTTCAAATAATCTAGAAAATAATTCTAGAACAAAGCATATAGACCTAAGGCATCATTTCTTGACAGATAATTCAAAAAAATGATATCTCTCTCTCAAATTCATCTCTACTAAGAATTAGTTTGTGGATATTTTTTCTAATCCCCATGTGTGGGAACATTTTTATTTTATTAAAAGAGAGTTGTGGTTGTTTGAATTTAAATTATTTTAATACATTTTACTTATTTTTTAAATTATACTTCAATTTCTGCGTCAATTTATTAATTTCTTAGTATTTTAATGTATTATGTAAATTAAATTAATTTATTATGATTTTATTTTTATTCCTATAATTATTTATAATAGATTCAATTTTATAAAATCATTTGATTACATTTATTTAAAAAGGAAAAGTTAGTTTAGTTTTATTTATTTTATATTTTATTTTATTTGTTTTAAGTAAGAATAAACTCAAAATTCCAAATTGGATATAGATACCTTTTTTAAATTGTGTATGTGACATAAAATACCAAATCAACCCTTGACCCTTTCTGTTTTCACTTATGTTCCTTCTCTTAAAAGCTGAAAAATGACCCTTTGCTTCCTTCATCTCTCTCGATCCCCTCTCGACCTTCTACTAACCTTCTGTGATGGGAAAGTATAAGATAGGAGATGATAATCGTTTCGGTTCTTTAAAGAAAGTTAATTCAAGCAGTGATCCATGCATAATTATTCTTGGTAAAGGTGTGGATATAGTATGGTTGAGAGGAACTGAAAATCTATTGAAGAAATTATTTTAGTTTTAAGGATGATAATTAGTTTTTTTTATAATAAGTTGGGTTTCTTGTTTGAGGAAGAAGTTAACAAGTTCATGAGGAATGTCAAGTTATAGTTAAATGAAGAATAGGATGTGTTATAATTGAATTTCAATGGAAAAGTTGTGATTATTTCATTAGTGGAAATGGGAGAATTTTTTCATTTTCCTCATGAGGGGGAGTTATTTATATCCAGACTCTAGTTGGTGTGGGTTTAGTGGGACCAAATGAGGTTTTCAAGTTATTTTTTGGAACCTATTATTTTTAGAATAAAGTTTTAAAGGACTTATAATCTGAATGGAAATTATTCTATAAGTTCATATAGATTGGGATTTCCTAGAGAGATGGTGAAATGGAGGAGGTGTTATTTCTAGGCATGTATCTCTTATATGTTCTGATTAAAAATCTGAAGATGAATCTTCCAAGTTATATGATGAATTTTATGCATAACTATTATTAATGAAAAGGGAAGTTGAACTATTATCCGTATAGTAGTCTCATCTCTCTTATTCTAAAGAAGAAGGAATTAGACTTCAATGAGGGAGAAGTTGTCAAGTTCCATAAGATTAATACTCTTTTAGTAGTGATCCTAAAGATCATTGGATACTTTTGGGATGTATCCTCAAATGGTATAAGACCTATTATACAAGAAGTTGAAGCTCAGGTGGTTATACCACCTCTTTCATCAGTTCATTAGGAACCATATTCTACCTCACCTCCTTGGGATGAAACACCTATTGATTTGGTTCATGATAGGGAAGTGTAGGAGTCATTAATTTTCTGAACAGGGCCTTAAGTTCCATAGATTAGACCTGTTTTAGAAGAGTTAGTCAAAATATAAGAACCTAAAGTTTTTAAGGTACCGGACTAGTTAAGTACGTTTATTCAACTATTTAAACAACTAATGTAGTTCATGAGGAAAGGCTAGTTGAAACTGTGTCAAGTGTTCCAGTTGGATTGGACAAAGTTGAACTAGAAATGGATCACCCTAAATTTAATATAATTATTCTTATATCACCTTTTGGTAGAGAGGGAGTTGGATATATATCTTTAGATGAAGCTGGAGTACTCTCCTATACTCTAGACATTATCACTTCACCTCACCATGTATGAGAGGATGCATCGTTTGTTGGTAAGAGTTCTGAAAATTATGATATGCAGACCTTTTCTTTTGTAATAATGACTAAATTTGATAATTTTAGAGGTAATTATAATGATTTGAAAAAGTATATGATATCCTATAAGTATAAGACCATATATCTCAAGAAAATTTTGGTTTCTATAGCTTATTTTGACAATCAAGTTGGGATACTAGAAACCCAAACTAACCTAATCAAAAATATGAAACCTATGCAAACATTTACCTTTGAGTTGAATGGTAAAGATCTTGAGGAGATGAAATATATTCTAAGTTTAATTTTTTGACCTCTCATATTCAATATCTTTAGTGTTATATTTCCAATCTTATACTAATAAAATATTTCAAAAAAGATCTTTTGGATGAGTTCCAGAACATGAGAGAAGTTGTTATAAGGCTTGGGGTTGAAATTGATATTTCATTTAATTACATGGTTAGATATATTCAAATATTTATTGGTTATAAAGTATAAGAAACCTTAAGAGTCACCAAATAATTAAGAGATTTAGTTTCATGATCCATTGGCTCAATTGATAGAAACACTAAATTTTTTTTTCAAATTTCTAAAAGAAATTCACAATGTGATTGTAGATATGTACTTAGACTCTTTAGATTAAATGTATACCTCTCTAGAGTTTGAGAAAAAAATCTTTTAGTAATCAGGGAAAGAATATGGATATCTATAGACCTCTTAGGTTCATTCCTTCAATGAAACAAGTTGTTGTTAATCTATTTTACCTTGTTCTTGCTGAAATGGAACCTTATGCTAGTTCTCTAGTTCCTCAAGATCCTTACAATGTTGTCTAGGAAGTAACTTAAGTAATAATAGATAATTTATACAATGTTGATTAGAATCTGAAATCTTTAGAGGTAAGGATAATCCAATTGTAAGTCTCAACTAACCAGATTCAGAAAAGGTTGTATATATAAAGTCCTACAGCTCTCTCTAGTTCTCAAGATACTTCCTTAGTCAATACATCTCATATTTTCTCAATTAGAAAAATTGAATCTTTTAAAAAGATACTCAATAATGGTCTCTCAATAGTTTCCAAAATTCATAATATATTCTATATTACTATTCTTGATTTCATGAAATTCAGATATCATAAAGAGATTATACATGTCTGATGATGCCCATGTTGTCTCTAAGAGGAATAATAATTCTTAGAACTATACCTCTAGATACTTTTAGAGGCACCAAATAGTGATTAGATGTTTTTTTAACCTAGTCGAGATCTATCAGAAAGAACAATCCAGGTTGGATATTGTTATCACTGTTGAATTCTCTTCTCAAGGAGCTACTTCTTAAAACCTCTAAAGTGGTTGTCCTTTTACCCTACTAGTTTCTATGATTTCAATATGGATTCAATAAATATTGAAGGATTTCCCAACATTCCTTCTCAGATGCCAAGGGAAATATCTATAGTTGGAAGTGAAGAAAGTGATGTTATAGAGGTTGGAAAATAAATGTTTCCTCCAATGATGGACCCTCTAACTACCTCTATATCCAATCATACCTTCAATAAGCCTCTGCCCAAAACTCCTGCTAAATTTGGCCCCATTCACAATCTTTATTCTTCCTACTAGTGTATTGTATATGTACTTGTGTGGGTGTTGGATATTTGTACTTTATACAAGTCTTCATGATTAGTGAAATTATTATTCATTCATTTATTACATGTTTCTTAGTGATTTATTACATTTAATGTTTTATTTATTTACTTATTTTATTAAATGTTTTTATTTTATATTTTACTGAATTTCGGTCTTTCTATAATTCACATTCAATTATAGAATTATATCATACTAGTTCATACATTCAAATGCTAAATTAATTGTGTTTTTCCTCTCCTTGCCTTTCCTTTTTAATGACACAAAAGGGTGATAACTATAATTAAGGGGGATAATTCATAATAAGGTAGAAACAAAGGATAAACAAAACATTTTTAAAATTATTTTAAATTATATAGTCTTCTACAAAAAAAATTGTGTTTAATGTTTAATGGGTTTTGTGATTAGAAACAAGAAGAATATTTTTGGAATACTAATTTTGTTCTAGTATATCCCATATACTTTATGTTTTAATGATCTCAAATACCCTTCATATGTTACTAATGATTTCATTTTCTAAGTGTGTTCATCAGGTCTTATCATTATTTAAGTCATCCTTCTGATTAGTTCTTCAAATTTTAAAAGTTTTCTGAAATTTTCCTGAGTATGGAAAATCATCTATGTACAAAAATTGACTATGTAAAGATTTGTCTAAGTTAAGAAATATGCTATGTAAAATGATTATATGAAGCATTCACCTATGTAAATTGGTTATGTCATAGAATCAACTACGTGAAAATTTCCTATGTTGATGAATCACCTACATGAGTAAACGAATACATCGATCATTCAACTATGTGAATCGATTATATAGAGTAATCGACTATGTAATATGGATACATGGTAGGACCATCTATGTGGTTACAAATGGATATATAATTCATTTGGATATGTAAAATTTGGATATTTAAGCAAGAAGGATACTTGAATGATTTAGATACATAAAGAACACCTATGTGATTTGGATACATTATGATACCAGCTACACAAAGAATGACTATGTGGATCAATTTGGCTACATGAATTCAAATCCATAGAATTCGGCTATTTGGTGATACAGAGTCAGATATGTACTTATGAAACCTGTATATTTATTACCATTGGATTAATTTCAGTGGAAATTAATGTTTTAATTCATGCATTAAATATTATTTTACCTCTTTATAGTAGAATTGATTATGAAAAGGTTTAAATTACCAAGATAAGAAAAAAGTATAAGGATAATTTAATAAATAGCCCTATTGATAAGTTATTTTCTAGAAAAGAAAATCTAGAATTAATTCCAATACTGGATATTATGGATCTGATGATTTGAAATTAAAATAGAATATTTTAATGTATTTTTGCATGTTGAAAATAAATGCAATACAGAGAAGATACAAAATAAAAAAAAATCAAGCACTTTCACACTCTCTCAATCTCTTTAATCTCTATGTGTTGCTTTATTATATGAAAAAAGAATAAGAATCTTAAATCTCTACAGTTGTGCTATCAAGATAATCATTTCTATGTTTTTAAAATACTCTTCTTGAGATGAATTTCATTCTTATACTCTCTTATAGAGATTTCTTCTCTTCTATTAGTTGCATCTTGAAACTATAACCTTGATCTGTAATCTTTTATATTCTTTCCTTATGTTAGAATTGTGAAGGTTCCTGGTAAAATAACATTAAAGGATAATATTTTGTAAATCCTTGTAGGATCCTAGTAAAATATTATGGTATTGTACCAATTTTTGAATTCTTACACTCAGTCATGCTGTCCCTTGGAAAAGGACTAGATATTAGGACCCATCCTTAAAACATTACATAATCATGAATTAAATGAATAATTCACATAGAGGATCTTTTCAGTTTTAGAGTTTTAGGGAATTAGGACATAACTATTACATCTCAAAATATTACAAAGTAGACACTTCTAATAAGTTTCCATAAAATAAAAACTCTTAAAAAGAAACATGTCTAGTTCCATGTTTTAGATAGCATGTCTTTCCTTGATCTAATCTTTGACCCTATTCATCTTTAAGTCCTGTGGAAAACATTTCAAAAACTTGGGATGAGCATAAAAATCCCAGTAAAGGATACACAAAGAAGGAAACTATTAGTTTTTCAAAACATTAAGTAAATCATGAATACTTTATCATAAGTAATACTTTTCACCTTTATGGAGTAGTAAATACTCTTCACTGAATAAATAATCATTACTTACCCTTTTGTAACCAAAAGATTACCATAAAACCCATATAAGGAACACATAACATATAAAGGTAACTTGGGACATAAATATACATAAATGTAATAACCATATGGTCCACTTCCACACATATCACTAAATAGAATAGTCATACGGCCGACTTTCATACCCAATGCATTGGAGGTTATAACGTAACCACCAATCCTAGTATTCACGACACCACCCATCATATGGTTTATCATGTAACCACTCGTCAAATGTCCAAGTACCATTATAAAATCAGAAGACATAAAACAAATATAATGGAAAGAAATCATTTCCACATTTCAATCACAATATATCACATAAATATATTGACATACAAAATCCATTATAAAAACCATTTCCAATACCAAAATACATAAAAGATTATATGGTATTTATTTCATTTTAAAAAACATTATGGCTTATTGAGGAATCCAAAGACCAAATAACACTCGCGGCGGCGGAAATGGTCGTTGTCACCGCGTACGTTAAAAGAAACATATCTTTTTGTCGTTTAGTAAAACGCTTCGTAGAAAAAGATTCCCTTTAAATGAAATAAAAATTCAAAGGTGTTTTATATAGTGTATAAAATAAAGTCTTGTATTAGAACAAAATATTCCTCAATGAAAGGAGTTTGAGACGAAGTCCCTTACAAAGTCGGTATCCTTATATTAAGGATAAATCAATTACATGATTATGTGTGATAAATATAAATACACCCAATATAAGAGGATATTAAGTTTAAAACAATCATAGTTCATCCACACATATTAATAGTATGACATAATCAAGAAATAGAGGTTTAACCCAATGAATTGAAATTGAGTTAAGAAGTTCCCTTGCAAAAATTCGACAGCCTAACGACGTCACTTCAAAATTCAGAAAATTAGTTGATGAGAGAGAAAATGGTATCTCATCACTTGGACATAAAATTTACATCAATAAGCATATAAAAGAACATATCCCAACATAATAAGATGTAAATTAAAAGACATAACAAAAGAAGTCTTTTAAAAAAAAGAAGGGTGAAAGGTTCCCTATCGAATTGGGTAACTTCCGAAACATACACCCCATTAAAGAAGGACTATACAACATTGATGAAAATACCCATATAACAAAAGTATATTACACAAATAATATAATAATGGGAAGTACATACACCACTCAAAGGAAATTGTGGCAAATGTAGCATAAATCTCATGGGAATAAAAGTGAGATGAAAAATCCCTTACGAAAACTCGGCAGCCTAACGGCGCCACTTAAAACTTCCAAAAATTGATTTATGAGATCAAATAAAGTCTCTCATAATATGATTACAAAAATTTCAGTATGATGGATATAAAATAACATCCCCAAACATAAGAAATATGAGCTTAAAAGAAATGACATAAAAGAGAGTACTTAAAAAGAAAGAGAGAGGTAGGATCCCTTACCTCATGTCCGACTTGACTCAATCGTTCTTTAATCTCCTGAATAATAAACTAGAGTTAATTTATACTTGCTTAAGAAACGTTTTTTAAGTTCATTATTCCTTTTATATCATTTAATACCATTTTATGAACATTATGTAATTATTTAAGTTAATAATGGTCATTTTGTCGATCATTGGTACTTGAGTCAAAAATAAACTTCTTATAATTACAAGTTGTTCATGTGGTAAAATATCCATTATATCAGGAATTATATTCATGATGTAGATATAATATATATCATATATATCCAGTAAATACTTTCATTTATAATTTTACATAACATTTAGAGGTAAGAAATGAAATGCACCGTTCATGGAGACGGTAAGTCGTACGTACGCATGACTGCTACTTTCATTTCTATTTCGTATTTAATGAAATTAAAACTAAATGAGATATATATATATATATATATTATAATTCAAGTATAATATATATTTTATATTGGTCACATAAGTTCATTAATTTAATTCTTTATACATTCCATGTATTGCATGAACGAGTCACATCACTTGAGGGGGCGGTAGTCCACACTTCCTCAAATGAAATTATCGCATTTGCACAACATGCAAAGAATAATGGTATTTTTTAAATGTAAAATACAGGAGAGTAGATAGGAAATAAATATAATATATATCATAAATAAATATAGTGTCATCATAATGGTCACCATGAGAGGTGGTAGAAGAAGATAGAAGAATCATCGTTTCGTGAGGCAGTAATTCGCCATCCATAGAAATAGTATATTATTTAACCATTAGAAGGAGGTGTGTGTAAGTGTAGCTCGAATACTTCTCATAAAAACATCCTAGTATATTTAATATACTTGTTTTATTACAAAATAAAGGAATAAAAAGATTTTATGGGGTTGTAGAATCAAAATAAAACAAAAGAACATAAGAGATGACATTACCTTTAAATCGGGTAACTCCCTTTGGTTTGAACCAAAAGAGTTTCTTGAAGAGCTTAGTGCCTAAGGTAAGGATTCTATGATGAATGGAGGGATGTGGAGAGATAAAATGAGTAGAGTTTTGTTGATCCAAAGGCTTGAGAGGTGTGGGTAAGGGGGTAGAGGTGGGGGCCTTTTATAAGAGGGAGGAGGGGCACTCTTGGAATGTCTTGAAAAGTTACTTTATTATAAAATGATTATCGGATATTAAAGGTCCCAAAATTATATATTTAGAGAATAAGGTTATAAGGGTTAGAAATACACCCATCCAATAGGTTTTTGACAAGTTTAAGGCTTATATTTTACCTTATCTTCTCATTTTATTTAAATCGTACATTAATGAGGTAATCACTACATCATCATGGTGTCATAAATAAATTTATTCATTTAATGTCTAAAAATTATAAAAAAAATATCATGATGTAAGAAATATTTTTATCTTTATAATGAATATTTATAGTAAAAAATATTACTTGTATAACCCCATGTAAAAAATTGTTTTAGTAAAACAATACATGTTTGTGACATTTTTATTTTAACTTTAAATAAAAAGTTATTAATGTCATTTTCCTACCAAAGTGGCTTCATGGGGTCCCCAAGTTGACCCATGGATTTTATTGGTCGGCCATTACTCATCAAATAATGTAAGGACATGTGTCAAGGTCATTTCATATTATTATAACATTATCTTTACCTTAAATTACACTAATTACCTTTAATCACGATTAATAAAACTTAAAAGTTACTATTCTCCAAAAAATTATTTTAATCCCATTGAACCAAATTTTAAATCCTAATTAAAAACATGTATGTCGGATTTTTTAAATTAAAATCACAGAAGTGGTAAAGTTTCATTTAAATGAAAAATTAGTTTTTTAACTACCACTGAGTGGTTTCACTATTCATCAAAAATTGAATTTTTTCAGAAAAATACCAAAAATTAACTCTAAGCCATATTTGATATTTCGAATTCAAAAATGATGTATATTTTACAAAATTAAAAACATATAAGTTTCATTAATTAATTTAATAATTAATTCCCGCTGTCAAAACAAATAGCGTGTTTTTAAGAAACAATATCTATTAAAAGATTAACACTAGTTTAAGTCCAATTTCAAAGTGAAATTAATTCCAATGACCACTATTGGATTAAATGGTAAAAATATATTCTAATTTCACTTTAAAACCAATTCAAAAGGTGATCTAATCATATAAATAAATTATATTAAAAAGTGGTTTTGAATTAAAATACAATATTTTCACTTATTCATTAAAAATGGACTTTATCAAAAAAATAACAAAAACATACACAAAGTAAATTTCGATGTTCCGATTCTAAAGAAAGATTTTATTTGGTCCAATATAACATATAAAATTTTCAAAAAGTGGATTTAAAAAGGGTTCACCATCAAAATGCGGTTAATCGACATTTTAAAGAATATTAGAATATTTACGCTTAAAATTGGATTCATTCGCATTTTAAGCCTCTAACATTTATTGGATAAAAGTAAAAATATTTGACAAACATATATAATCATTTTGTAGTTAGTTCTGTTCATTCCCACCATTACAACGACTAGGCATTAACTACCATTTAAAATATTATTATATTATTAGTCTGCAACGTAAGATTTCAAAGAAACTAGTTGTTGTGCGTTGGGTATTCCATCGAACATAGAATTCCCTTAGAGTAATATTAATATTTTATTCACAAATATTAATAAATATGAAAATTTAATATTCTTTATTTACCTGGGTTGTTACACTAGAAATCCCCAGTAATAGGACTGTTCTGGTGACAATGTCCACGCTTTAGGAGTTGAGAATTGGTGGAGTGAACTGGGGGATTTCTATTCACTGAACCACTATAAATATATGGAATTCATTTTTTTTCTTCTGCTTTTATTTATGTTTCTTGTATGTATTAATAAAATATCATAAAGTATTTTACCTTAAAGGGGGTGGTTTTATAAGCTAATAAAATTTCAAGAACTAAATTCACCCCCCTCTTGAGTATTAGTGCATCTAGTCTCCGAAAAACATTCCTCCCCAACCATTTAAACAAAATACCCATCATTATTTAATTTCATGAACCATATTAAGAATTTTTTTCCAAATGGATTTCATCATTATACTTGCATTATTATTTGATCATGGGATTATTTGAGGTATAAAATGAGATTTTCTTATCTCAAAAAATTATATGAGAACTATATAGGGAGATCCAATCCATGCCCAATATCACATAATTTTTTTCCAAGGAAATAAGAAATATATCTTTAGGTTGTATCCTCTCACAAACCATGATCATAGAAGAGTGAAATACCTTCGATAAAATCATTTCACCACCATGTTTTTTCACCTATAATTCAATATCCAATGTTTGATTTGATGAATCAAAATTCTTAGAAAACTTTTATGATATAAAATAATAAAAAGAAACAAAATCAAATAATACATTCATAGATCTAGAGTAGAGAATAAATATAACTTTTATAATTAATTATCATGATCAACTTTAGTGGTAGTTATTGTTATTCTCTTCCTTGTTTCATTTTTCTTGGAGGTTGTTGATGTCTATTATTCTCATTATCCCTTGGATTGGGGAATTAATTTTTATAATTCTTAAAATCCTTTCATTTGAAGTGTTGAAATGTAGGTGGTGCATTGGGTTGGATATTATTCCCCTCCATTGTATTGACTGGCCTCTTCACCTCACTTCAACAATCATGAGCTTTATGGGCAAACCTTCCAAACTTCAAACATTTTCTCACTCCTTTTAAGAAATTTCTTAAATTTTTCCTCCCATATTTTTGGCATGTCGGTGGGTGAATTTTTTTTCCTCTATGTGATTTATCATTTTAGTTTCCAATAAAATTAAATTTCCTTTTCTTGTCTCCAAATCCTTGATAATAATAAGTGTCTCTAATTTCTATTTTTACCTTAAGTGTACATCAAACAATCTCTTCATAGCTACCAAATTCCATTATAGAAAATTCCCTTGAAGATTTGGTTTTATACCACTATAAAAATGATCGATATTTATTTTAGGGTCAATAATAAAACCATAGGAATACCTTATGAGTCTCATGAATTTTGATTCATTTGAACCAATTGATTCATAACTAAAGGAATTATTTCTCCCTTTTAAGGTGAAGAGTTTGGGGAAAATATTTAGCGAAGAATATTTTCTAAAACTCATCTCATTCCTTAGATTCAACTTCTTTATTTTCCTTCAGGATTTTTTATTAAATTACACCTACTTCACATTATAACTAATGAACAACCAGTATCACCTTTTCTCATTCTGAGAATTGAAGAATAAAATATATATTTTCTATCATATTAATAAAGTTATCAACAATTATTGGATTATAAGATTCCCTAAAGGAAAGTGATCATTGTTGCATGAAGGACTAAATAGCATTTTCCCCTTTATTTGTTGTTTTTAGGATCTCAATATGGTTTAGGATAATTCTCATAACTTGATTTATCATTTATATGAAGGTTTTCACTCCATCTCCTATCCCATTTGGTCTCTCATTGGGACAATCATCACATTATCCACCACACCTATTGTTAATATATTTCCTCATAGTTTTAGCCATTTACTTAAAAAATGATTAATGTGAGTAATAAATAATGATATATTAATAAAATTATTGTAAATAACCATATAAAAAGTTAACCTTGTTATATATTACATCATGACACCTTTATTTTAGCCTATTATACTTTTATCCCAACCTATGTTACTTTAAGTTGGTTTTTATTATACTTTATAACCCAATCCTAAAAAATAACTAAACCTCACTCTAATACTAACTGAGGTGACCCATACGTAACATGTATATATTTTAGATCATTTTTATAATTTAAACATTTCATCTCACAAATAAACACATAATCCTAGAACACAAAGGTTTAGTTTCTTTTAAGATTAGCTTCATAAATGTCTTATTTTATATTGTTACTTCAACATATACCATAAAATTATATTCACATGACTTAATCATTGGCATATTCATGCATATAGTTTTTTAGGGAAATGAGAAAACATAATAAGTATTGAGCTTAAATGCTTAGTAAGGGAAGACAATATCAATAAATCATAGAGGATTAGACCGTAGGCATGCAAGAAAACATGAACAAGAAAGAAATACCTAATTAAAAAAGAACATGGAATCATAATAGTTGTCCATAAGGCATGATAAAAGGATATATACCTCAAAAGGATTACCATGAAAGTAAAACATATAATATGTCATAATAATGTGTAAATATGGGAAAATAATCATGAGCTACAATTCATAACATAGGCATGTGGAACATACATAAGTATATGAAGTCATAACACCGTGAACATAACTAACCACAATCATGTATGTATATAAATATGTGAAGGTAGCTAACTATAATCATGTACAAACATAAATTTGTGAACATATCTAACCAAAATCATGTCCATGCATAAAATTTTGAACATAGCTAACTACAATCATGTCTACATATAACATGATTATCTAATTAGATATAAAAATTTACCAAATGCATTGGAGGTATATATCAGATTCACCCATTAAATAAATATTAAAAATATACATACATACCATATAAATCAATCATACATTTTATCAGGAAAACCCCATGGAAAGAATATGGGTAACATAAAATTTTCTAATGGTATCACATATGATGAAATCAATAATTAGATCGGTCGATACCAAAAATACAATCACGTATAGGGTGATTAATAAATCATAACATCATAGAAGATAGGTATTTTTTAGATAAAGAATAAAATGGGAAAAAATAATAAAAATAAATTTCTTAATGTTTTCGTATCATTTTTGTAAAAATATAAAAATTTATTTATTTTAAAAAAAATCCCAAAAAGGGGAGTTAAAAAGACTTTTAAAACCTCAAAATAAGTCCAAGTAATGTAATCTTGAAATTAAATAAAGTTAAATAAGAAGAAATATGAAGTGAAAGATATAAAATATATGAAATTGAAAATAAATACTCATTTAATATTTTTAGGCAATTTTATAGAAAACTCACATTGATGAAAGTGTTAAAAAATTTCCTTTTCAAAAATAGATAAAGAGAAATGTGAAGAGTATATGTTTGATTTTAAGTGTTTTTAAAATATTTAAAACTTTTTTATTTTATTTTTTTAAATGGGAAGGTTTTTTTGTAATCCCATATTGAAAATTGGTTTATAATGGGGCCACTTTATTAATGGGAACACTTTTATCATTATATAAAATTATAAATTGGAAAGTAATATTCATATGTAGGATGGTTCACTACATCGTCCATGTGTGTGTGAAATCATGTAATGTGGAACTTTTATGGAACACTTTTCACTTTGCACGCCACATTAGTTTGAGGTGTTTAAAGGTGCCTTAATTTTTTCTAATGGATCATTAGGTCACGCCGGTTTGGTCCCATGACTGAATGGGCACATCCACTAGGTTGATATAGTTCACCAAATTGGTATGATCTGGACTATAAATTAAATCAAACATGATCTAACTAACACATCCATTTTCTAGTGGATGCGGTTTGTAACGTATTGGACCCGGATGCCACTTAAAGGTGCCCTGAGCCAGGTTGGCCACATGGACTCAAGCACATCTCCCCAAATTCCAGAAGCTACTGCCTAGCAGTGAGGGCCTAGGTTGTGTCTATGGGGAGACCATTCCCTATTATCATAGTGTAACATAGCGGTAGCATTCATAAAATCAATATAAGAAGTAGTAAAATATTTAGATAATAGATAACTGAATAGGAGATAAACATCCAAGACAAATATATACAAAAATTACAGAAGTAATCTCATATATAGATGATATGTAATGTTATGTCTACAAAGCATACAAAATAGATGTATATAAAACAATAAAATACATGTAACAAAAAAAAAGACCTCAGTTGGCATCATGATCCTTAGAGTAGTCATGTGCTCCCATGGTCCTAAGTAGCAATCAAAAACTGATAGCAGGGTGCTTGACCTTATCCATACATGCAGTCATAAAATATTCTAGAATACAAAAGGTATACTAAGTAGGGTGTGAGATAAAATCCCAGTAGGCCACCACCAATGGTGTATAATGACATCTAGTCAGTGAATATATAATAATAACAGTGTACATGTAGTAATAGAATATATAAAGAAACTAATGAAAGGAAAAACCCCATAAAGATCTGATTTCCCATGGACACCTGTCCTCTACTACCTAATTTGGCCTTAGTCAGAATGTCTCTGAATAAATAGTCAGTCCTGTATCAATTAATAAATAATTATTAGGACCTTTCACGTATCCCAATGTCCCCTATAATGATATGTGATCAAGAGTTTCCTAACCAGACCACTCAATAAGGTGTAAGGCTTCGGCCGAATCAAATCTTATGCTTTGGTTTGAAAGATGTGTCATATAAATCATTTCATTAATCATTCAATTAAGAACACGATCCCATCCTTGGAATTCCTTATTTTGAATATAGTTATCACTCTAAACATAGCATGAACCAAGAACCTTAGGATCCCATCCTAGGCATTCCTCATTATAATCCCGGTATTGCTCTAGGTGTCGTATAACATCATTTCCATTTGAGTCCATCCTTCACAATCCACTAAGGGAGACCAAGTCTCACTCTTTGTGTATATAGAATCATCCCTCTAAGACCATCCTTGGTAGTCTATATAAGGATTCCAAGTTTCAATTAGTCACATATCAGTCATCCCCCTGAGTTTGTCCTTAGCAGTCCACTAGGGAGTCCAAGTGTCACTTAGGTGTAAATAAGGTAGTATCCAAATGAGTATGTCCATTAAGTTCATATGGGAACCCATGGTCCACCCATTTCATATGTTAAAAATTAAATCAATATCATTTAATTTTTTCAAATTTCACCACCATGATCATTCCAATTAATACTCACCTCAGAATGTGGTTCAAGGAAAGGGCTAAGCTTAGAAGACTTAGCCTCTTAATTTTCTCATGTGGGAAATAAAAAGAGGAAGCAACACATGCTTAAACAAAAAATTACATGGTCATATCCTAGGTAAATGGTCTTATATTCCCTTACTCTAATAAATATAATTTTCAATTTTCAATTAATCATTTAACATCCCATGTAAAGTGTTAAATGGCACAGTTTAAGGGTATATAAAATCATATGCCACCCAAGGTGGTCCAATTAATTATACAACACACCCAAGGTGTGGTTCCAATTCAAGGTTCATAACCTTTAATCATTATCAATGGGTCTCATTAATTAAATAGGTCATACCTATCCATTTTAATCAAGTATTAAATTTCATATCAAGCATGACGCTTGAAAAATCAGGCACACAGTATAAAGACATATATACATACACCCCGACTTTAAGAAAAAATCATGAGACCACTTACCATAGGTCTATAGTGGAGTGATCTTCTAGTATTGGATCATGATTCAACTTAGATTGGGAGAGAGAAAAAGAATGAATGAAGAACTTAGAACTAAGGAATATTATCTTACACTTAAATAGCATAGCTGATACCAAGACAAATAAAGAATGACACAAAAGGAATTGATTACTCACTGGCATGGATCTAATGAGACTAACGACGCATGGTTATGAGACTGAATGGAGGATAGGGATCAAAATATATGATTTTCCATCAAAGGGATCTCCAACGGGATACTTTCTAACATAGGAGGATAAGTGAAATAGAAAATAAGTTATAATATTATGTAAGGTAAAATGGTAGCCTCAAAATACCGGGTCACACGGTTTGAAAGCACGGATCAACCGTATTGTTGTCCAAACCACATTCCAACCTTATTCCTACTACTGTAAGGATGGTAACCTCAAATTATTTGACTAAACATGTGAAAATCATTCCTGAAACCACTGTAAAAAACTACAGAGGCCCTTGCATAGGTTTGTACCTCCATTCACACGGTTTCTTCAAACTGTGCGACCTGTATCACCCTATTTTCTAGCCTCGCATGGTAAGTAGTAACCATGAGTAATGCCCTACATGGTCTCTACTAACCATTATTCCTTCCTCACGTGGTTTTTACTAACAGTGTGGCCTTCCCCACACGGTTTCTACTAACCATTTGACCTGCCTTATTTTTCTAAAAAGATGGGTTTTGGGCTCCAAATAATCTTTGGACACCCCTAAAACACTAGTGGCCTCAAATTGTAACCACATTAGGTTGTAACTAATCATTTAAACTGAAAATTGTTGTAAGTAAAAGATTTTATACCTCTAGGAAGATCTAGCTTCTTACAAACTTCTCCCTTTAATAAAAAACATCCCTGAATTTTGTAATGGCCCGGACCCTCATGGTCTTTTACTTTATCAAATTCTAGTGCTTGGGGTGTCCTGGATGCTATGGGTGTGTCAGGAGGGAATCCATTTTGGTGTAGGGGTGTCATCATGGTGTCACCTGTCAGTACCATCAATCGGTTTCACCTATCCATGCCACACCTGAAAGGTACCATAGGGTGTTTTTAGGGTTTCTTTTCCCAGTCTTCTAGTAACCTCCCTTTTTAAGTCTTAATACCTATTTGCAAGATATTTAAGGTGGGTTTTAATCCCATAAATGATATTTAAATCCCCCAAGAGATGGGAGACCCTTGACTTACCAAAACCATGTGTTACACCTTACCCGTATTTCTAGTTTAGCCCTTGTTATATGTTTTCTCCATTTAAAGGATATTTATCAACTCCCATCCATCCACTAGTTTATCTTCACCATCTCTGAGGAGATTTATTAAATATAAATTAATTACATCATTTGAAACCACCCAACCACATGGTTAAACCATGATCCACCTTTTAATCGCTTCGAGATTGCACATCTCGTAATTCTAGGATCGAGGCTTTAATCACACCGAGACCTTCTTCTTCCTTAGTATCTTTCAGTTTCTCTTAGTGCACCTGGAGACTTCCTTCTGAGATGAATCATTCTCTCGTGCTGGAGCCCTTCTCGTTCATCCTTGGAGTCCTTGGAGTTCTTCCTCTACAAGTCGTGTATCTCCTATTATTAGAGCGAGGAGAAAACATCGATCTTTAATCATCCAAGTAGGGTTTCTTCCTTCATCTCTCTTTATTGTGCATCATGAGGGATGGTTATGATGATGTTCCCTCAAGACGTAGATGAAACCAACTTTAATGAAGATAATTAATTGACTCTTAAAGAATTAAAGGGTGTGAATGATGATGTTGATGTTGTTGTGTTTTACCTTTGTTTTATGTTGTAAATTGTAAGGACTCATGTCCACTGAAAATTGTGGTCATTGGTGGTCCCTTATTTCACACTAATGAATCTATTTTTTATGGATAATCTTGTGGTTTAGTGGATGTAACATAAAAACTAGTTAATCACATAAAGTTGGTTGATTAAATGGATTCCCGATGAATAAGAACCCCTATGTGATCACCCTAGTTAACGAAGTGGAAGGAACTTAATGAATGGTGTGGCTAAATCTAAAACTCCCTTACTTTGTTCTGGTAATATGCATGGTTGTTCTATTTAATGTTTGTGGGGTGACTTGAAAAAGAGGGTGGAATGTTTGGGTTGAGAATTTATTGGCTTGTGAATCTAAGTCCATATGAAGCCTACATGTTTGGGCTTGGTTTGGTTCCAATAATTCAAGGGATCTCATGGATCCCTTTTGTTGTTGTGACTTTACAAGAGAACCGGGTGTGAATGCTTAAAATCATGCTTAACTGTTTTTCCTTCAGTTGTTGTTTTGGATTGTGGTCATGCCTATTAGTATCCTAGTAGTGTAGGAATGTTTTAAAAAGGAATCACTTGAACATGAAAATGAAAATGGGTATAATGGGGGATTGTTTTCCAGAAATGGGTTGTGCTCTGTTTGTGGCTATTGTGTATCTATGCATGTAGGGATAGCAGCGAGAGTAGTTGTGTATGGGCTAGTTTTCTATTTTGGAACCCTTAGGTTGGGATGAGTGCTTGATTACCTATATGTATAATTCTTAGTTAATTTGTTTCTTATACGCACCCCACCCATGTTGATCACTTCATGTCGAACACCCACATTTCATGGGAGAGGGTTTTTTCCCAACATTCTTATGAGTGGCTGGTTATTATCTACTTTATACTCCCTCTCCCAGGTATCCCAATATTATTTGGGTAGGATGTGATGGCCTAAGGTTCCCTATGGCCCAATACTCTTTGGGAAGGGTGTGTTTTGGTGATTTTCCTAGGTGTGTGTGGGCAAGTTTGTTTCCCAAGTGTCCTCGGGATGAGGCCCAGGTGTCTTCGATCATGGCAGTGGTTGTTCTGGCCTAGGTATCTTCAGGCATGGTGGTAGTTGTTGTGGCCCAGGTGTATGTGGGTGTGGTTATGTGTGGTTATGGTGGCCCAGGTGTCTATGGGTGGGATGTGTGGTGGTGGCCCATAAGGTTGTTGTTGGGGCGACAGTGGGAATGCAGTGAGACTTTTGGGGGAGTTCTGATGCATAGGATGTCCTAAATAACCAGTGGGAAAGCGGTGCGGGGTACCCAAATATCGATGTGTTATTATTATTACTTTACCTAGCTTGCGTTATTTGGGGAGTGTGCCTTGGTGGGGTTGGGTGGATAGTTTTCCTTACTAGGTGTTTTGGTTACCACTACTTTCTCACGAGTATTAGAATGCCTCCCCACTTGTGCATGAGAGCTTTTGGTTTTCCCTACTAAGTATACCTATATATTCACCCTACATATATAAAACAGTTTTCAGGTTTTTAGGAGGACCTTATGGACTGTGCGGGGCCTTATTATCTCCGGCTTCGAGAGTTGTTGCTTCTTCTTTTATTTCTTTTGGTATTTTTCATCAGATCTTTCTTGTACCTTGTATTAGTTTATTTTGAACATGCATATGGGGATGGATTTTTTTGGATTTACTTTACCTTCAGTTTTTTGGATTTTTTTGGAATTTATCATCTTATCTCCCAATATTATTGAAAAAAATGGTAATTTCTTGCATTTTACTTGAGATTTTACACCCTTGGTTCTAGTCACCACTCCAGGTCCTATTGAAGGTGGGACTTGGGGGGTCATTATCTCTCCTTCAACTTGAATAAGGAATGGTCTAGCAGTTTGATGTCCCTTTCTTCGTCTTGTTAAAGTTGGGTCGTGACAAATTTCCCTCTCAATGGTGGTCAAGAATTGCTAGAGAATAGTTATATCTAATGAGCATGTACGTCAGCCTCCCCCTTTCAGGTCGTATCCTATAAACATCTGTACTTACATAGCACCTATACTAGAGGAACTAACCATCCTCAAAGAACCTCCATGCTCCTATCAACGATATGAATCAAATGCTCCTCAAAGGATGAATCTACCTATAAATCAACCTCCTTGGTATGAAAATAATGAGATGGTTTTGAATGATAATGGAATATCTAAGATACCTAGAAGACATATTTCATAGACCAACACTTCTGAGGTAACTAAAATTGATAGGCTACCAACCCAACTCTCTCTAGAATCTCGAAGGACCCAACATATTGTGCTAAAAGTTTACCCTATCTCCTAATACATTTGTGTCCCAGCTTTAGTGAAACACATAAAAATACCCAATCCCAGACCTTAAAATCTATAGTTTATCTACAAAGATCAGCATAATATCTCTATCAAGACTATGAAGTATCCATCCGCTTTGTAATCAAATAAACCTACTCCATAGTCTCTTTCATGAGATGAGGTCCAAGCATAGTTTCCTCTCCTTCCTCTAACCAACATAGGGGTGGTTAATAATAAATACCATAAAAATCCTCATAGGGTTCCAATTTTATAGTATCCTAAAATCTATTATTATAGGAAAATTAAAATAGGGGTATGTTCCTCTCCTAAGAGCCCTTAAAATCCAAGATGCATGCACGCAGTATGTCCTCAAGCACCTGTATTGTGCATTCTAACTGGCCATCAGTTTGGGGGTGGTATGTTGTGCTCAGAAGCACCTATATACCCAATAACATCTACAACCCTTTCTAGAACCGTATATTAAACCAGGAATCCCTATCAAAAATTATATTATGATAGACACTATTAATAAATACTATCTCACGGATATACAACCTCCCAAGCTCATCTATTAAAAAGGTATCCTTGATAGGTAATAAATGAGAAAATTTTATGAGCCTATAAACAGAAAACCAAATGACACCATTACCTCAAGGTGACCTTGATAAACCTATCATAAAGTCTAATTCAGCATCATACCATTTCCACTTAGGGATGGGAAACAATTGTAAAATTCCTACTGGTCACTGGTGTTCCGCCTTCACCTGCTGACAGATGGAACACATCATGAAAAAACCATATACATCACCTTTCATACCCAGCCACCAATATTACTGATGTAAATACTGATACATATTAGTGAAATCAGGGTGAAATTCCCAAGATTAATCATGAAAGTCTCACATAATCTCATTTCTCATGTTTTTTGAAACCCATGCATAACCATATATACATAGAATTTCATCCTTGCCTATGACCCAACCAGGAGGAGGTTCCTCACCTTCCACACTCTCCTATAGGACTAGACATTTTGAATCCAATAGATTCCTCATCCTCACTCTATCCTGAAGGTTATATTTCATAGATAAGGATGAAATAAAAATCTTACCCAGACTATCTGGCACCTCTAAGTGCATCTCAAGTAATAAAGTCATAAGATTCCACTCATTACTGGCCTACTAAACTGCCTGTATCTGAGTCCTCCAGCTCAGTTCATTAGCCACAACATTTCCTTTACCAGGTGTATATGCAATATCAAATTCAAAATACTTTAGGTATTCAACCCACCTTCACTACCTCAGATTCATATCACATTGTGTAAAGATGTACTTGAGGATTTTGTGCTCTATGAACACCAAAAAATTCTCTATAAGTATGTAATGTATCCAATAGTTAAATGAATGAATAACTATAGCTAAATCGAGATCATGTGTTAATTAATTACTCTCGTGTTTCCTAAACTGTTGAGACTCGTACACTACGAATATATCCTCCTACATAAGAACTGATCCTAGCCTGATACTAGATGCATCATAGTAAACAGCGTAACTCTTACCTGGCTTTGAAAAAATCAATATTGATACATAAATTAATCTCCCTTTCATCTCCTAAAAGGATGAATCGAACACATTTGACCATAAAAACTTTACACCCTTCGTAGTCAAGCCTGTGAACGACACTAATAAGTGTGATACGTCTTATATGAAATGCATATAATATCCAACCAGCCCCAAGAAACTCCATATCTCAAGACATTATTAGGATGCTCCTAGGAAACTATATATTTCACCATCTCTAGGTCAACTGATACTCCTATCTCCTAGATAATGTGACATAGGAAGCGAATTTGATCCATCCAAGTGTGTCACTTTGTGAGATTAGCATATAAATGATTCTATCTTAGTGTATCTAATATGATATCAAGATTTTTTTGTGGTCATGTATATTTTGACAATACACCAAGATATTATCCACAAATACCATGAAAAATGAATCCAGATATGGATGGAAAACTCGGTTCATCAGTGCCATGAAAACTTTTGGCACATTCATGATATCGAACGACATAACAAAGTACTCATATAGACCATACCTGCTAATAAAAGCTATACAAGGTATGTTTACAGATATAACATGCACTTGGTGATATCCATATCTCAAGTCAATTTTCAAGAATACCTGAGCTCCTCAAATCTGATCAAAAAGTCCATCTATTCGTGATAGTGGATATCAGTTCTTAACCATCAGTTGGTTCAATGTTCGGTAATCCACACATAACCTAAATATATCATCTGGATTTTTTACGAAAAGGACTAGTGAAACCCATAAATAAGTACTGGTTTATATAAACCCTTTTGCCTCTAAATCCTCTAGTTGCCTCTTGAGCTCCTGTATCTCAGTAGTATCCATCCTATAAAGAGGACTGGATACCGATGCAGATCCTAGAACTATCTCAATAGAGATATCTACCTATATCACCAAATTTAATCCTAAAAATTAATCCAGGAAAAAATCCTTGAAATGATCAAACAGTGGAGGTAAACCTGCCTATTGTGTTCCTTGATCATCCAAATACAAACTCATAATCTGTGTTGTCATTATGCCCAGTCCACGATGCTCAGGTCCATCTCAGCTCTCTTATACATCCCATTCACCCTTGTGGATAAAATATCCACCCTCTGGTGATGTGAAGGTCACCTAATGGTGATAGAAATCAATGAAATAATAAAAGGGAACCAACCAGTCCATCCCAAGAATGATGTCAAAACCTTTCATCTTGAGGATAAAGAGGTCCCGTAGAAAGTGAAACCCACTAATTTCAAGGGTGAACTCCCTGAACTGATGTAAATATTCCATCTTGATCCCTATTATAGTTTTAAGTGTCATAATTCCATTAAAAAACTGAACCACAAGCCCAAGTCTCTCCGTAATGGGTATAGATATAAAGATATGAGAAGTTATTGTATCAAAAAGAGCAGATGTTAAAGTAGAGGCTACTAGAATAGTACCTATCACAGTATATAATGTGGGATTTTTCTCCTTAGGTGTTGGTTTTACTACATATATCTAGCCTAATATACAACCCTGTGATACATTCTGGATACCCTAAGTAAATCTACTCTATTGTTGCTTCAAAAATGGGGTATGACTACGACGGACACGACCACAACCTCAGCCTGGCCGGTTGGTTGTACTCCAGCTCCCTACTTGAAGAGAAGTTGTTGCACCTGCTCCTGCATGTGGAGTCAGTGAAGACCCTATCTCACTGGTTGCTGGAGAAATATTTTTGAAAAAACAATATATATTACCTATCTTTCCACAGGATTGACACTTGATCAGGTCTCTCATGTACTAAGGTCTCATATGTCCCAGTCTACTGCACTGGTGGCACCTCACCTAGCTACCTGAGTATATTATTTGGTTACTAAGGTCACCACATGGAATCTCTAGATAAATATTCCTAATACCAATATATGTATCTCTAGATCTAGGTTCCAAACCACCCTAGATCACACCCCCAGCCTCACTCAGGTTACACTCTTTGATAAGAGACCAATTCACTATTACATAAATGGTATTCAGGAAAAATAATTTCACATACAATTGGATGTCATACCTAAGACCATCCTTTAATTTAATGGCTTTAGATAACTCATCACCCATCAAAATAGGTGTGGATTGTTGGAGATTTGTAAAATGGGTCGAATAATCCATGACTGATAACGTGCCTTTCTATAGGTGCATGAACTCTTGGGATCTATTATCCCTCAAATTCTTGAGATAAAAGTAATAATAAAAGGTCGTATGAAAATACCTCCAATACATCTCCCAATCATGATCTATCTGAGTAATGACATCCCATAATGTCTTGGTGGAGTCACGCAACATATAAGTAGCGAGATTTATCCTCCTATCGAGTGGTGTATCGAAATTCTCAAAGATAGATAGCATGACCTCTATCCATGACTCTAGAACCTATTTTATTCCATACCCTATAAATGTGGGTGGATTATTCTATTGTAAATCATGCATCAACTCTTCCATAGTTATGGGTAGGTTGTGGTGCTCCCTAAATGGTCAATATGAAACACATAAATCCTTCAAGGAACTGTGCCTCAAAACCTATGTCCAATTCCATCACTAGTACTTTATCTATAACTACTGGAGGTTCTACTAGTATCCCATGGATCACCACCTCTAGAGCATGATCTCCACCACCTTCCTAGCATAAAATTGGAGGACTTAATGGTGTAATACCTCAACAATTTCCAAGACCATGCCTTAGATCAATATTCAATAACCGCTAACAATATAGATATTAAAATAGGATAGGTATAAGCCTTCCTATATAATAACACACCCCTATAATTTCTCCTTGATTTAGTTATGGGAAACATACATATCATATAAAAGTAAGATATATTGCATATTTCCAAATACTAAGGTCGTGTTTGGGTCAAGTTCTCTACTATAAACAATTTCAGTTTCCATTTCATTTCACTTGAGTTCATATTCATTTAACATTCCATTTTAAATGGTTAAACCAAATGGTGCATCATTCCATATCCAACAGATATGAATAAATCTTAAATATTCATACCTTTCCAAAAAAGAAATCTACCCAATTATAAGGAGTGAGATAACTAAATTTAATGGGTGCTTACATTCCTATAAAATGGATTACCCATTGGATGAAAAACTTAATAAATTTAGTATGAATTTACTCCTATCAAATATCAAGTACTCTAATCCCTACAAAGTTGAGATTTCTATAAATCCCTCCACAAGAATCGAAGGCACTTTATTGGTGCACAACAATAAATCCCTTTCCCTTAATCTCTTTATTTGAAATCCTCTTCAAGGGATACTATCTACTAAGTATAAGTGTTGAGTATCAAGCTACCATTTTATCCTAAAGAGGATTTACTAACAACCAATTGCATTATTGATTTGGTGTGGTCAAAACTACTATTAAGAAGAGAGAAATTATGATGTTCCTCATAAGTATCTATATACTACCATAAAAAGTAAAATACATATAAATACCCACCTAAATATATCCTATAGTATTATGTGTAGATCCCTTCAACATGGATATAATGATACCCAACAATGTAATGAAAGTGGAAAAATTTGATGGAAATAATTTCCATAGGTAGAAAAAGAGGATACATTTTCTACTTTCAACTATAAAAGTGGTATACATGATCTAAACTCTAAATTTTTTCATATTTTATGATGATACACTTCATGTTTCCCACACAAGGAAAAAACAGGAGGATGGTAATCTAATGTGTTAAGGACACGTACTCAATGAATTAAAAGATTATCTCTTCCAAACTTACCAACACCTCTTGAATTTAAAGGATATCTAGGATGATTTGGAGAAAAATTAAATTACTGAGGATATAGAGAGAAATAAGTTCCTAGAAAGCAAATTTATTTCCTACAAAATGGTACATAATAGATATATCATAGAGCAGTTTTATGAAATTCAACATACTTTATAACATCTAAAGAAAAATAAGATGAACATGGATGGTTTTATCATTGTCATATCCATCATTAATAAAATAAAAAATTATTTGAAGAACACTAAACATTATCTAAAATAAAATAAATAAGATATTTATCTTAATGAGCTGCTCATATACTTATATATTGAGAAGTAATATAAAAAATATGGGGAGGAAAATAAAGCTAAGGATGATAAATCCAAAGTCATCATGGTAGAGGGAGTGATTACATTTTTATCCTAAAAGGAGAAAATTTCCAAAACAACCTTCAAAAGGAAAAGTATAATTCAAGAAGAAGAAAAGGGCATGGTAGTTATATGGAAATTTAGGACACTTAAAACGGGACCATCTTCTTCATAAGAATAAATATGGAAACAATGCTTCAAAGAATCACTTTGTAGCCATGATATTCTAATCTAATTTACATGATTATAATGATTCTTGTTGGATTGATTTTGGTGCTACAAAACACATGTGAAACAAAAAATATCTTTTAAAGATTATAGAATCAATCAAATATAGAACATTACTCTACATGGGGAACTCTATAAGCCTAAATGTATAAGGGAAGGGTGTGGTTGATCTTGAGTTTACTTTGGAAAAAATCCCCACCTTAAATTATGTATTGTATATGCATGAATTTAATAGGAACTTAGTCATAGTGAACTTTTTAAACATGCATGGGTTTAATATTGTATTTGATGTAGATAATTTTTTTATGTCCAAGGGTGGGATTTTTGTTGGAAAATGTCACTTGTGTGATGGATTATTCAAATTAAATATAACTATTTTTTCTACTTACTTTCTAGAATATTTTTAATTATATCATATTTATTTAGGTTACCTAGATTATAAGAAAAAAATTTACATGTCAAAAATTGAAATATTACCTAGCATGGATAGAAATGATCATAAATGTGTAACTTGTATACAAACAAAAAAATAGGAAACCAGTTGCAACCATAGAAAGTAAAAGTAATTTGTTATAATTAATACATAGTTATGTATGAAATTTTCATTCTATAACCACCATAGGTAATATAAAATACTTTGTAACTTTTATTGATGATTATTTTAGATTTTTCCATGTCTATATTTTACATGATAAAGTTGAAGTTATAGATAAATTTAGTGTCTATAAAAATTAGGTTGAAAACCAATGTAGGATTATAATTAAATTCCTTATATCCAAAATGGGAGGTGAATATTATATTTCTTCATTTTTTGAATCCCTATGGATCATACATGAAGTGAAAAATCCCAATACACCACACAAAATGGTGTATTTGAGAGAAATAATAGAACATTATTATAAATGGTTAATTCCATAATGCCTATATTGGGTCTCTCAAGAGTTTTTTAGGGTGAGGAATTATTAATTTCATTTTATATGATAAATAGTGTTCCCAAAAAATAGAAGCCTATGACTCCATATGAATTATAAAAATGTAGGAAACCAAACCTAAATTATTTAAAAAGTTTGTGGTTGTTACAAAATTGTAAGAGTAGCTAAATATAAAAGGAAAAATCAAGTAAAATTAGTATTGATTTAAATTTCTTGGATATATAGTGCATTAAAAATCTTATATATTCATGATTTTAGAATACAATTATTTAGTAACTATTAACACAGTTATTTAATCAAGAGATTTTATTCTTCATGATTTTAGATTTACCTATTTACCCAAGAAAGTCCAAATAGAGGAATATGGGTCAAATAAAATATTTTCTTATTAAGATATGACCAAGGAGTTTAATAAGAGTAAATTAACTTGGATAACAAATGCATTTGGATCTAATTTCTATATGTACATGTTTCAAGGAACTAATGATAGTATTGTTACAAAAACTTTGATTTTGATTAATATAGAGTCAATTTGTTGGGTCCATGACCACCTTCTAATTAAACCACTGGAAGATAATCCACTAGAACTTTATATGAATAAATATAAGCTCTAGAATAAACCCAATATATAATGCTTATAACATAAGATAAAATTGTACTAAATTCACTACACCATAACAAAAAACCACCAGAAGAAGCAGACAAGAACTATCAGAATCGACGTTCAAAAAAACATAATAGGAAAATAACAACATAGGGGATTATATAATTTAGGATTTCACCCTAATCCATAGGGTAAAAATAATTTAATTTTATTAAAATAATTAATAGGATGGTTATAATGATCGATCACTCACAATCTCTAAATAATAAGATATCTAGCCTACTTTTATAGTAAATTCCTTCTAGTGATTATAATTTCTATCATTATCCTATGTTAAGACCCTAAAGACCACCTTTTTTGAGATACATGGTGAAGTTATTCATCTATTTAAATCATTTCATTGCCTTAACATTCCTATTTGGTTGATAGTTCACCCTCATGGTGAACTCATAGGATGTCCCTCTCACCTCCTCTTCTGGTGAATGAACATTCCATGGAATGAATAACACTACACTAGCTAATATATTCTAGTGAACTAACACTCAATAATTGTTGATCCATTTCCTTAAAGTCATTGGAAAATAAAGCCACTAGATTTTCTCATCTTTTTGGTCTTAAAATACCTCTTTTTGAAATAAAGAATCGTACACCTCAACAATCTCCTATTTGAGATTCATTTCAATTTTTTGATTAATTCATTCACCATATCTAATAAAAATATACTCCTCCTTATTTTAATTTCCATAAATAAGCTTCTTGTTTCCCCACCATGAATTCCTTCAGGTCAACCCAAACTTACTGAGTCACAACACCACCTTAGCACTTCCTGAGTTATGACCTTTCTCAACATGTCTTCTAAATTCAATTTACATTTAATCTTTCATAGGTCTAATACTTCTTCCTAAAAAAACTTTCGAATGAAGTTTTACTTAAACTAAATATTATTCATATGATATTAGAACATTTTATTCTTGGATAAGTGAATCATACATTGTGAATCAAAAAAGAGAACCCCATTACACTACCTCCTTATAAGATCCTATAGTAGTCCTGTCATCCAAATCAACTCCTTTCCTACTTCCATCAAAGCAACAGACATTTATTATATTTTAAAAAGAGTAATAATTGATTTAAGTGTGTATGTCTAACTCAATTTAATTTCAAAACAAATAAAAATATATCCTGAATTTCTATGCTATGAGTTTGTATCATTATAAAGTTAGAGTCTAAAAAATCTTGCAGAGGCTCATCTATTTCCAAGAAATGTGTTAAGTCTTTGGAAACCTTAAATAACCAGAGAATCCACTTTATATCCACCCAATACTTCCTTATGAGGTTCAAAATAAACCCAAAACAACTTACACTACCTACACAATATCTATATGTGTAAAAACCATGTAATACATCAAATTTTTGATAACTGATGCATATGGATCCTTCACCATGTACTTAAAATCAACTTCCATTCGAGGTGACTTATCCTTACTTAGTTTGAAATTCCTATCTAAAGGTGTGCTCATTGGGTTTTCTTATGAAATTATGAAGTTTTATTCCAGAAACTAGATGTAGTTGGTTTGAGTAAGGTATAGTGTATCAAAACTATAGTCTTGTATAATCCTTATCACCAAAATTATATTTATCAACCTAAGGTCCTCAATCTCAAATATTTAAAACAACTCAACCCTTAACTCATATATCCTTTATTTCACTGAAACCTATAACAATATTTAATCCATATAATGTATAATTAGGATGAAACTACCATAATCAAATACCTTATGATCATATAAATGGATAACATTTCTCTAGAGTAACTTGTGCTCCATCATAAAATCATTGATTTTTAAATTCTAATGTCTCGGTGCCTATTTTAAATCATAAAGGATGAGTTTTAGTTAAATCACAAGTTCCTAGTTTTACTGATCCTTAAAACCATCTTGTTTCTCTATATAGATCTCTTTATCTAATTCTCTTTGAAATAATTTTGTCTTTACATCCAACTACTCCATATGAATATATTCCAATGCAACCATACTCAACACCATTCAGATAATCATGTTATTAACTACTAGAGGAAATGTTTTTGAGAATTTAACTCATTCCTTCTATTGAAATCCCTCTAAAACTAGACTAACCTTATACCCCTGCATATCATCTACCACTTCATTCAGCTAATAAACTCATTTTTTTAAAGAATATTTTTCCCAAAAGGTTTCTCCATAAACTCCCATGTTCCAGATACATGAAGGGACTCAATTTAATCCCTCATGGATAAATCCCACTATTTAAAATACTTTAAATTATTTTACTACTATAGGAATTTAGCCTCTCTGTCATCCATTATAAATAGATAATGAAAATTATTCCCATACCTTTTAAATTGGTAAATTTCATTGGTAGATATTTGCATATGTACCTACAGTTGAGCTCCTTCTGAAACTAAAAATTCTAGAGTGAAATTTCATTGATCTAGATTTATTATTCCTTAAAATATATGGTAATTCATTTATGGGAAACACTATTATGACTTGAACCCCTTATAGTAAACTTACTATATAAATTGGTGTTTGCTGAATTGTCACGCTTTCTAAATTTATCAGATGATGCAAATCTTATAGTTGTCCATATAGGTAAAATTCAGATTATAATGATAATTTTCTTTCATATTAATTTTCCCCCAAGTTTTTATACATCCATGGGATCTTTTAATTGAGTATCACACTTCAAATTTTGATGAATTTCCAAGATTCGTTATCCCAAATTCAAAATCCAAATTCCTCACCACCATATCCAAAAAAAAAGTAACATGATTGAGACTTTGTTTCCATCTTGTATCATTCCCTAGAATTTTCATGGGAATAGGATATTTCTCCAAATATTTTTATGTGGTTTAAATAAACCTTTATTTTAGAATAATGGTTCTCTAGAAGTTACTACCCAATAGGTGGGACTCTGATTGACTAAGTACGCAACACAGTTCAAAGACTCTTCCCCAAACACCTTGGGTAACCCTACATGAATCATCAAGATCTTATAATTATTTGATGAATTCCTATTAATTTTATCCACAACTAAATTGTGATCTAGATTCCCTAGTATGGTCTTCTCAAAATGAATCCCCTTCCACTAGTAGAACATACAGAACTCCCTGCTTCCATACTAACCACCATTGTCTGACTGTAAGCACTTAAAATTAATTTTAGTATCTTTATCCACCATGTAATTTCACCATATTAAAGTATTTAATATCTAAGACTTTTTATTGATTAATTACACACATACCCTTCATGTGTATTCATCGATGAAAGTCAAGTAATAGAGTGAGACTCCATAAGAAAGAAAAGTTTTCTCTCAAGCAACTGCGTGAACCAAATCCAACTATATGATGATTTGGAATTATCCCTTCCATTTAGAAGGATACATTACACTACTTTAAAAATACATAATCCTTTCTCATTATGTATGCCATGCTTCTTCACTTCATCAATACCTTAATAGCTAGAATCTTCATCTCATTCTCATTAAGGCAGCCTAGATGGTCATTCTAGAGTTTAGGGGAAGTAACTTCTTTGGTATGCATCACTCCTTATGATGAAACTATAAGATACAGGGTCATTTCCTTCACTCCCTTTGTTATAACCATGGATCCAAATTAAATTTTCCGTATTTAATCAAAAAAAATTGTATAGAAACCCGAGTCATTGAGTTTTACCATAGAAACTAAGTTCTTCTTAATACAGGGATTTGTCGGACACCTTATAGGTTCAGTAAGATTTTGATCCTTATTTGAATAGAAACATATCCCATTTTAATAATATTAATTTCTCTCATATCCACTATATGAACCTTTTCATATCTTCTATATATGTAATTTTTTATACTCCCACTATTGGTTGTTAAATAGAACAATGATCTAAATTTTATCACCCAAGACTCAAGTGATCTGGCATCACTTAAGAGAAAACCACTCCTTTCCTCTAACACAAAGTTTGTAGAACTACTACCAAAAGTATATATTCCTAATTTATCCCTCCAATCATGAAAATACTTTTTAAGGTGGTATTTACTCCTAAAATTCCAACATAGTGGAACACCATCCTCTAAGCTTCTCTTACTCTATCTCCTTTTACCTTCACTCTTCTTATAATTTTTTCATCCAATGGTACCCCGTCTTACTTCCATGATATAAGAATCGCTATAATATACCTATATCTACTTATATGGAATTTATTCATTCAATATTAGGTCATACAAATCTATGAACTTCAAATATACCTTTCTTATATAATTTCTCACTGGAATCTCCATTGCATCCCATGACACCAAAAGCAAGGAAAGTAACAACAACACCCAAAATGGGTCTCTAAAGTCTAATTTTAATACCTCTATCTGACTTAAAATTACATTGAATTCATTTATAAGATCGGTTATAGACCTTCATTTTTATATTTTCATATCAAATTTTCTCCTTATAAAGAACACCTTGTTCATCGTAATGGGATTTTCATACATTCCAGCTAAGTTCTTCATGAGTTTTTATGTAGTATTTACTTCTTGGATGTCGAATGCCATGTTCTAATAAAGTGATATACACATAAAGATGATTTATTTCTTATCCAACCTCTTCCATTATTCCTTTTTCATCACTTCCATATTGTCTCTATTTAAATAATGATTGAGGTCTTTTTAAAAAAGAAAATCCTCTATTTACATTTTCCAAAATCTAAAATCCATTACATCAAACTTCTCTAGTAGGACCTTGCTCTCATCTAACATCATCCCATCAAAAATTGTGTACTCCCACTATTTCTTGTCAATATAAAACAAAAGGTCAAGAAATGATTACTAATATTCTTTTAAAATTAAAAGAGTGGAAAAATTATACCAAACTAAGCTTTGAAACACCTTCACTAGGGATTGATCCTTCAAAATCACTTCAACATCTATCCGATACCACTTTTTTTGTCCATGAACATATTTTGATTAAACCACTAGAAGACATTTCACTATAAATACAAATACATGAGTAAAATATCTTGAATTAACCCCATTCATGATGCCCAAAACATATAATATAGGAGCACCCAAGTCACCACATTGAAAAAAAACCACTATAAGAAGTAGATAAGAACTTTTAGAAAAAAAATTAATATAAAAAATTAAAGGTAAAGAAAAAAATAGAGATTATGTAGTTCATTCTTATGCCCTAATCCATGGGGGGGGAATTGATTCACATTTATTCAAATAATCAAGGGGATGATTACAATGATTTATCACTTTTACTCTCTAAAACACAATTGATCCACCCAAATTTTATAATATATTTCATTTGGTGCTTCCAGTTTCCACCTTCATCTTATCTTCATGAGATAAATTCCACCTCCTCTAAGATACACAAAGAATCCATTTTTCTGGTAAAATCATTTCACCCCCTCAACACACCCAGTTGATTGACTATTAATTTCCCTAGTGAAATCATAGGATATCCCTCATACCTATCTTATAGTGAATGAAAATCTTATGCAATAAATAAAAATTCATCATCCTGTATATTCTGGTGAACTGATACTTGATCTTTGTTTCTCTATGTTCATATAGTTTTAGGGAATAATCCCTATATATTTTCTCCTTTAGGTGGAATTACAAATCCTCATCCTAGTAAAATAAATCTCACACCTCAATATGATCCAAAAACTTTCAAATAATCTATGTCATATTATGATGAATCTCTTTGGAAGGAAGCTATAAATGATTAATTTGAATCTTTAATCCATAACAATACTTAGATATTGGTTGATTTTCCAAAAGGTTTGTAAAAATAGGTTATAATTTGTAAATTTACCAAATGGATGTAAAAAAAAAATTCTCAAATGGTGAGTTATATATATATATATATATATGGAACAACCATATGGATTCATAGTATTAGGAAAATAAAAGAAGGTTTGAAAATTGGTTTCTATAAGGTTTAAAATAGGATTAAAAACAATGGAATGATAAATTTAATAAATTAATTTTATCTAATGGAATTTTAGTTAACCAATATGATAAATGTGTTTATAGTAGGTTCCATGGTAATCATGGTGTATTTATTTTTATATATGTTGATGAAATGTTAATTTTTAGAACTTGTATAAATAAAGAAAATGAGGCTACATCTATTTTATCTAGAAAACATAATATAAAAACAATTGGTGAATTTTTTTTTATTTTAAGAATAAAAATTAATTAGGAATAATAATTTTGTTTTACTTTCTCAATATCATTATATTGAAAAGGTATTTATGAGTTTTGAATAATATGATTGATCATCGATTTATACCCCATATGCTTTTGGGAGTAGGATGCTACCAAATCCTAGTAGGGAAATTCCTCAAATAGAATATATAAGGGATATTGAGAATCTCTTGTATTCCATGGAAAGAACAAAACTTGATACTTCATAAGTTGTTAGAAGGATGAGAAGTTATACAAGTAAACTAGTTTATACATAATGAGATGTGGTTAAAAGTGTACTCAAATATCTTAAGGGTATTATAGATTACTGTATATGTTATAGTGGAATACCAAGGGTGTTGGAAGTATTTTCATATACAATTTGGATTACTAATATGTAATATCACTCTTCTATGGGAGGTTGAGTTTTTACACTTGGAGGTGAAGCAATCTCTTGGGGATTGAATAAATAAACTTTTATAATGGAATCCATAATGGATTCCAAGTTTTTTTCTTTAGTAGATATTGGAAATGAAGAAGAATGGATTTAATCTATTTTATTAGATCTATAATTATGGAATATATTGATGTCTTTGGTTTCTATGCACTATGGTAGTCAAGAAATGTTTTATATTGTATATAGTAATACTTATAGTGTAAAATTAAGACATGTTGGTCTTAGACATAACTATGTGAGGTAGTTGACACAAGATGGTATCCTAAATACAAACTTTGTTAGATTAAGATATAATTTGGTGAATCTACTAACAAAGGAAATTTAAAGGTATTTGATATACAAAACTTATTTGGGAAAGATTTAAAGTCCTTTTCAAAATTCACCAATGATGGGACCTCAAATTAACATGTGATAACTTCACATGTATAAGTTCAATGTATAAAATTCCAGCATATGTGTGAAGAGAACACTAAATGAATATATCATCCCATGAAAAATTATGTTGTATCCCATGAGAAAAATGAGGGTGAGTTAAAACTCTCAATGACAAAAGGAAATCAAAAAAGTGGTGAAAATAGGAACACTTTTTACTTCATCTATATGAATGTATGAGTGAGGTAGATCCAAAGATATTATTCCTTTAGTTATAAAAAATCATGAAATTATAAGTGAAACATGAACATAATGGTGTCTAGGAGTAAATGGAGAACCAATTAATTTTAATGGACCTGTGTGGGATGAATTTGGATAATAACAAGAGTTACATGTTCAAGTCCATGTCCACCTATTTCTCTATGAAAATTTTATTTTTCTCTACTATATAAAGGTTCAAATCGAGAGATACCTTTATTTGTGAAATTTCATTCCAAGAGAGTATGATGCTTAATTTTCAATGGGTGTTTTAAATAATTTTAAAATAGTGTGAGATTATTGGATTTTAAGTATTTTTAAAATATTTAAAACTATTTTTATTTTAAGTTTTTAAAATTTGGATTTTTTTTTGGATTCCCACGTTGAAAAGTGTGTTGGAATGAGGTCACATTATTAATGGGAAATTTTTTTATCATTATATAAAATGATAAAGCAGGGAGGAATATTCCTATGGTGGATGGTGCACTGCACTATCTACATGTGTGCATGAGTGTAGATGTGATCATGCAATGTGGCACTTTAATAGCGCACTTTTCACTTCACATACCACATTGGTGTGAGGTGCTTGAAGTTGTCCTAATTTTTTCTAAAGGATCAATAGGTTTCACTAGTTAAGGCCTAGGCCTAAACAAGTACGTTTAGTGGGTCCACCCAGTTCATCAAATAGGTATGATCTAGACCATCAATTATATTAGGCATGATCTAATGGAATCATCCATTCATTAGAATATGTGATCTAGGATATTTATTCATTTGGGTGTGATCTAATAGACATGTATAAATCTAGAATATTCATTCTTTCAAGGAAATGAATCTACCCAATTCTAAGGGGTAGGATGTTTAACATCCCAACCTGGGATCTACTAAAATAGTGCCCTGATCTAGTGGGTCATATGGCCCCAAGCACACCTCCCTGTATGCTGGAGGCTTATGACTAGAAATGAGGGTCCAAGGTGGTACAATGGGCAGACTATATCATCATATCATAGTGGAAAAACTGATATAATAATTAAATAGAAGTAGTGGGAGCATAATATAATATATAGAACAATAGAAACAAGTATAATAATCATCTGTGAAAGAATAAACAACCAAGAAATTGTAATAACAATCAAAATCCATAGGATAAGTTATATATAGGATGATTTCATGGAAGGATGATATACAAAAATGGGGATAAAGGGATATAGAGTACATGCGTATACATCATGTTATACAAAAATACAAAAAAAAAGGCCAAAAGATGGCTCAACTAGCATCATTAGCATACACTTGATCCTTTGATATCACACTTAAAACTATAATCTAAACATATCAAGCATCCGTGATAGGGTGATTTTTCTTATTCACACCTGTAGTCATGAAGTATACTCGAGTACCAAAGGTAGCCTGAGTAGGGTGTGAGATAAACTTAGTAGTCCACCACTAATAGTGTCTAGAATAATCCAACCAATGTGAATATCATAATAGCATGTAGATATAAATGAATAATAAACAGTGTTGGAAAATAAATACCAATCATCTCAGGTTCCAATAAGAAACTTGGTAAACTCTACCTGCTTCAACATTGGCCAAAATGTTTGATCTCAGTAATCATACATAATATGTATACATGTATATGCACTAAATATGGGAGAACATATATAGGTATATATGTGGATACTAGGTACTAGATGGACCCAAGCCTAACTCAGGCATCCATAACTAGTCTAATGATCTATATTCTACAACATAGGGTATAATCCCTGAATCTCATATGAATGTGATACATCTTTCCCATCACTTGATATGGTGGGGTGACTCTTCATGGACAACAAATTAAGCAAGGGAACATGGAACGCAATTCTCATTTCCAAAATAAAAGTATTATGGTGTGGGTGATTATGACCATCACCCAACATAAGGGAACATGAAACATATTTCTCAACAAGTCATTTAACCATTGTTCAACAGCCAATAACCTGGGCATGCTAGTTGTCACGAACCAACTCGGGTCGACCCTGAACCGGTCACCCGAGCCGGACCGCGACATGGCCCGAGGGGCGTTCCCGATCCCCACGGGCTGGCAACTAGTGTTGGGCATCAAAACTAAACAATAGGGAATTATTTGGCCCACAAATGAAAGACAAGTAAAGCAGCGGAAAAAGTAGAATAACGCAAGGCAAATAAATGACACGAAAAATGAGGAACAACCAACAACAGAAAACTAACCTAACCATGACCAAAACTCCTCGCGACTCCGAGAGTCGCTCACCAGTCCACAACCAACTCTCATCCATGGCGAGCAAGCTCAAGTCAAACCTGAAACAAAACTAAAAACAAGAAAACATTATAGGTGTGAGTATTAAAACTCAGTAGGCGTGCCCAACAAACTATTTCCAATGCACTACCTTTAAATAAATAAATTTACTAATTCCAGGTTTGAACTAAATTATAAAAAATATGGGTTTGCACACACACACACACTATCATTTCTAAAACAAGTAATGTTCCATTGCCCTTTTTAATTTAAAAACAAGTTTAATGTTTGAAAGGAACAGGTGCAGTGCTTTTCAAAACATTTTTGCGAAAAATTTATAAATCCAAATTTTAGTTTTTAGTCAAAGGGAAAACCACTCTCTACACACAAAAAATGCTAAGGGCAATGGAAAAGAAGTGGAACACAGGGGCCAGCAACCTAGATAGACCTCTCAATCATCTGCCACATAAAAATAAACACTAAAGAAAACATGGGTCGAACCTAGGAGCTCATGAACAATCCAGAACGTACTATACATGTGACTCATCCTGAAGGAATACCTATTATCGATGACATCATAACGCCCTAACACTCGGTGTTTCTCTACATGGCCTAACCGAGGTTCCCAATCCCCTAGCAGAGTGTCATTTGTACTAAGGGCCACTAGCCAATGCATAATCTAAACTAGTACAACAATCGTTCTCAGACAATTCACTTACTATGCCAGGTTCCCATGTCAACACATATAATAAATAGGAAAGGGTTGAGTCAAAAAAGTCGATCAAGCAGTACAAACATCACACACAAATCATGTAGTCAACGTACACCAAATATCACATCTGAGTCACTCCAAATAGAGTTTTCCAAAATAATTTATTTTATTAGAGTGTCAAACAGGCCTTCACCAATTTTAAGGAAAATCATCATTTCTCAAGTGAACCAAAACACTTGTTCGCACTTCAAAATAAATCATTTATCAATAAACTAGAAATACATTTAAAATTATGTGAATTATGTTTAAAGGGAAAATGGGAATTCTTTCACTGCTGGGTGTCCTCTCATCAAGAGAATGTTTCAAGTGTCGTGTATAAAATAAACGGCTCTTTTTACATCAAATAATCATTTAAAAATTTATTATCTTATATTATTTCACATTTATTATAATTAATAAAAATATAAAGCAATCAATAAATTCTAAATTTAAAGGCTAGTGCAGTGGGGGACCTACCTCAACTTGCAACTCGGTTATGAAGATGCGGCATGTCTCACACTCGCACACAAGTATGTGCAACTTGCTGACAACCGCAATATCACAGAAAAATCTTGCCAACGAACTGCAATCTCAAATATAACTAAAATACATAGACACGGATTTAAACAATCCAAACGAACAAACATCTCAAAAGAACCACCTTGACCTACTTTCACAACATAACTCGCACCGCTTGTACTATTTAATAAACCACTTCAAAATTTATAAAACGATTTCCAAAGAGTAACCCTCAGCCCACGCACCCAAAACTCATCCAAAGAACATATTTTTGAACAAAGGCACACCCACAACATACCATGATAGAAAACGCACAACTTGCATATTTGGAAAAACTAAATACACAAATTCATGAAAATATATCAAACATCACAAAACTAGTCTTCAAAAAAACACACCTTAAATTCACATGAGCATGCTACCAAATATAAAATTCAAACTAAGTTCATTTAAAAACTAAACATCGTGCTGAACTAACTCACTAAAAAACATGCCAAATCAATTAAGCAGATAAAATAATTATCCAAACAAAGTTTTTCGACAAAAAATTAATAATTTCTCCCAAAAAAACTACTCTAGAAATAAAAAATAATTAATTAATACCTATGAAGGTGAAAAAATGAAAGAAATCAAAGCGTTTCTAAAATTAATGGGGAAACTCAACATGATGGCGAAGCATTAGACAATTGACGTCAAAACCCAAACGCAGCTCAAACGCACCACAGGAAAGTTTACACCAACCTAACGCAACAAAAATTGAACAAACAAAGTAAAGAAAAGGACCTTAAAAAAGATCAATGGAGACAAAACTCCATGCAACCAACTGACGGAAGGGGTTCACCGGAGAGGTTGCGCGCACATGAGAGGAAGCTGGAGGGAGCTGCAGGAGACCGTTGCACCGCTGCTGGCCGGACAGCGTACCGGATGGAGGTCGGGCAGCTGGGCAAGGGGAGCTAGCCAAAGGCATAGGGGGATGGTAGCAAGGTTGGGAGAGTGGAGGTCGGCGCACGATCCGGAGAGCGGAACAGTGCTGCGGAGGAGAGGCTGGTGTTGGCGAGGGGTCTGGTAGAGGCTGGTCGGTGCACCGAGAAGAGGAGGGGCGAGGGGTCTTGAAGGGGGCCACCGAAAGTGAGGCTGGGGTCGGCCAGGCTGGTTAGTAGGCCGAAGGCACGGGATGAGCGCATGGGCACTTGATGAGGGTGTTGGGCGAGCGAAGGCCAGGGCCCACCTTCTCGAGAGGATAGTAGTGGATAGGGAAGGCAGAGGGCTAAAGGTCGTGGGTGTGAAGAGGGTGAGATGAGGCCTATGCAGGGAGGCAGAAGCTGGATAGGGCCGGAGGCTAGGGTGAAAGTAGGTCCTGGATGAGGGTGGGGCGGAGGATCGCAGGTAAGGGGAAGAAGAAGGGGGGAAAGGGGGGTCCGCGCTGGTAGACTAGGGTTAACATTTTTTTTCAATCAATTATAATAGTAATAATAATAGTAATATTACAAATAATAATATTAGTATTACCGATAATAATAATAATGATGATGTAAAGAATAATAATGATAATACAAATAATAATAATAATGATAATCATAATATAAAGAATAATTATAAAATAATAATAAAAATAATAATAACCATAAAAGTTATAATAATAAAGATGATAATAACAAAAATAATATAAATAAAAATAATAATAACAATAATAACACCTTATTGATATTAACATTATCAATTACATAATAACATTATTATTATTGCAATTTAAACATTTAACCCACCTTATTTACATAAAATTTATTTATTTTAATCGTTAGATACTTGCACAAACACCCGGCTAACGACGTGACCACCGCCCGCTATGCGGTGACCGTGCACAGGTCTGAAACCCACAGAAGATATTAAATGACAAAAAATTTAATCCAGGACCCATCCTGGGCCTTGGCGCAAGGAACCAGAGCCAAGTAATACTAAAATAAAAATTAATTAAAAAGTCGGGGTGTGACAATTCTCCCCACCACAAACACTTTCTGCCCCCAGAAATTCACCCAGTCGAACAATAGATAAAATAAGAGACCATACCCGATTAAAATTGAAATAAACCAAAATATAAGAAAATGGGAGAACATGAGAGTGTTCTCCCCACCACAAGAATTCAACTAGTGAAGAAATTTAACACCCAAACATACCACCCCGGGAAGGGGGGTCAACGCGGAAACTCCCAACTAATCTAGACTAACCTCTATAGCACGAGAAAAACAACACCTCTGTTGAAACTTGGAACTCTCGACTCAGACCAAATAAATCCCGAACACTATAGAAAAACATCCGAGCAGAATTTAACCCAAGCAGTAAACCCGAGAATAACCACAAGCCTTGACTCCTCTATAGGCCCTTACATTTCCAAAAAACATCGCTAAACCAAGATCGACCCATACAAGGGTCAAGCACACTCTTAAGGAAATCACACAACTCAGAAACCCTAACCAGACAAAAAAAACTATTTAGATTACCCTAGAGCATGTATGTCATAACTCCATGACAAAACAATGATCTTAGAGAAAATTCAAAACTTTAACAATAGAAAAACAAGAATGAAAAGACTTTAAATGTTCCACCGGCAGCACGGAACACGAAACCCGAACCAAGGCTTCACACCCCTGACAACTCCTAACTACGCACAAGCTTCACCCCAAGACCTGTGGTTGGGGTTCTAATGGATGAAGCATCTCCTGCCTCGCCGTCAGGCACTAGAATCCTTTGGTCACAACATCTTCTTCAGGCGACACTTTCTGCAAAACTTCTCTAGATGACCCAGACATCCGCAATGATGGCATGTCTTCAGAGGGATACGACATGACGGCTTCACGTGCCCGAACCGGCCACACTAGTGGCACACCATTGAACGTTCCGACGAACTAGAAGTTAGAGCCACTACAAAGGACTCTTTAGGAATAGGTCCCTTTGGCACACCCTGCTCTCCAGATGGGGAACCTTGATGAGCAACTGGATATGCTGGATTTCCAACCATTTCCGCTCCGAAGACCAACTCAGCTAAGAACGCCTCATCCACCAGCTTCTCAAAATGATGGTCCTTAGAAAGGAGGACCCGCTCCTTGATCTCTGGACGAAGACCCCCGATGAAGAGATAAGTCTTCATCAAATCCTGTGACGTTGAATCTAGAGAAAAGGACATAATCTCCTTGAAATAGTCAACATATTCCTTCACCTCCATTGGCCTTGTTGAATACGCATGAGCTCTTCCCTCCTCTTCGTCTTCACCTATTCAAGTATAAACCATCGGACGAAGACGGATTTAAAGACATCCCACGTCATCCCAACTTGCATTGATGGTGGGGCGACCAACTCCCATTCGTCTAGAGTTGGACCTTCAAACAAACCCAAAACAGCATGCACTCTGACATCTTCGGCAGTTCCCAATACCCTGAAGACATGTTCAACCTCTTCAAGCCACTCTACTGCCTCTAAAGGACCCCGATCACCGTGAAGAATAGGTAATGTCTAAGAAGAACTAAAAACTGGGCATGACTTATCGAAAACCTTGGCGACCTTTCTGGGCGGCATTTTCTGAACAACAGATAAAAAACAGAACCAAAACTGATATCAAGTCGAAGCAACATCATTGAAAGTGCCATCATCCGAAAACAACCAGCTCAAAGAAGAACAACCAAATGCAAACACAACCCAAAATTTCTTCCTTAAAACCCCCTTTTTATTTTATATTTCAAAACCGCATTCTTTGAAGGACATTTTCCAAATACGTAACCCACTTTTCAAACCAAATTCAATTTCCAGGAATCATTTTCCCTTTTTAAAACCACTTTAGAAAAACAAGGTCAAGCCTTTAATTCCAAACACACACCTCAGTAATCACATGAACTGTTGCACATGTCTTCAACTTATTTCATCCATATGCACCAACATGCACTTTCCATGCATTTCCTCACATGTGCAAACATTCATAAAGAGTACTCGAGGTTGCACCCAAACCATATCTCTACCAGTTCCAAGAAAACACCAAATTTTTATACCAAGAGATTTCGGTTTTTAAAAAAAATCCATTCCACAAATTTAAATCCATTTAAAAGAAAATGTTCTCATTTTAAAAACCCTTTTTCATTTCTAAAAGTGCACTTACACCCACAAGAATCAAGACAATAAAAACTTGCATAAAATCACTGAATATAGGGACTATTAGTCATGATTAACCTAGCGACATGGTAGTGGGCCATGCCCCAAGTAAGATTCAATGACTAGGAAGAACTTAAACTGTGTACGCGGACTCCAAATGGGTCACTACTCCATGTAAAATCACAATGTAACATCGGTTTTCCTCCATCGTCATCCCTCAATCCAAAAAAAATCATAACAAGATAAGAACTCAATTCCCGGACTACCCCTGGCGACTTGAGGTTTGGAAAGGGTGAGGGTTCATGACGTCCTTCTCATACCTACCTCTAGAGTCCCAACAGTACTAATATCCATCTACCGGACACCCCAAATAACAAGAACCTCCTCTGATACCATTTTGTCATGAACCAACTCGAGTCGACCCCGAACCGGTCGCCCGAGCCGGCCCGCGACATGGCCCAAGGGGTGTTCCCGATCCCCAGGGGCTGGAAACTAGTATCGGGCATCAAAACTAAACAAGAGGGAACGATTTGGACCATAAATGAAAGACAAGTAAATCAGCGGAAAACGTAGAATAACACAAGGCAAATAAATGACACAAAAAAGGAGGAACAACCAACAACAACAAACTAACCTGACCACGACCAAAACTCCTTGTGACTCCAAGAGTCACTCACCAGTCCACAACCAACTCTCTCCCATGGTGAGCAAGCTCAAGTCAAACCTGAAACAAAACTAAAAAAAGGAAAACAATATAGACGTGAGTATTAAAACTTAGTAGGTGTTCCCAATAAACTATTCCCAATGCACTAACTTTAAACAAAGAAATTTACTAATTCTAGGTTTGAACTAAATATACAAAATATGGGTTTGCACAAACACACCTTCATTTCTAAAACAAGTAATGGTCCATTGGCCTTTTTAATTTAAAAACAAGTTTAATGTTTGAAAGGAACACGTTCAGTGCTTTTCAAAACATTTTTTCAAACAATTTAGAAATCCAAATTTTAGTTGTTAGTCAAAGGGAAAACTGCTCGCAACACACAACACACGCTAAGGGAAATGTAAAATAAGTGGCACACAGGGGCCAGCAACCGAACTAGACCTCTCAATCGTCCACCACATAAAAATAAACACCAAAGAAAACATGGGTCGAACCTAGGAGATCATGAACAATCCAGAAGGTACTATACATGTGATTCATTCGGAAGGCATGCCTACTCTCGATGATGTCATAACACCCAAACGCCCGTTGTTTCCCTACATGGCCTAACCGAGGGGCCCAATCCCCTAGCAGAGTGTCATCCGTACTAAGGGCCACTAGCCAGTGCATAATCTAAACTAATGCAGCAATCATTCTCAGACAATTCACTTACTATGCCAGGTTCCCATGTCAACACATATAATAAACAAAAAAGGGGTGAGTCAACAAAGTCAATCAAGTAGTACAAACATCACACGCAAATCATGCAGTCAACGTACACCAAATATCACATCTGAGTCACCCCAAATAGAGTTTTCCAAAATAATTTATTTTATTAAAGTGTCAAACGGGCCTTCACCAATTTTAAGGAAAATCCTCATTTCTCAAGTGAACCAAAACACTTGTTCACACTTCAAAATAAATCATTTATCAATAAACCAGAACTACATTTAAAATTCTGTGAATTATGTTTAAAGGCCAAAGGGGAATTCTTTCACTACTGGGTGTCTGCTCATCAAGAGAATGTTTCAAGTGTTATGTATTTAATAAACTTATATTTATTACATCAAATAATAATTTAAAATTTTATTATCTTATATTATTTCCCATTTATTATAATTAATAAAAATATCAAGCAATCAATAAATTATACATTTAAAGGCGAGTGCAGTGGGGGACCTACCTCAACTTGCAGCTCGGTTATGAAGATGCGACACGTCTCACACTCGCACACAAGTATGCGCAACCTGTTGATGACCGCAATATCACGAAAAAACCTTGCCAACGCACTACAACTGCAAAGATAACTAAAATACATAAACACGGACTTAAACAATCCAAACGAACAAACATCGCAAAAGAACCTCCTTGACCTACTTTCACAACATAACTTGCACCGCTTTTACTATTTAATAAACCACTTTAAAATTTATAAAACAATTTACAAAGAGTAACCCCCAGCCCACGCACCCCAAACTCATCCAAAGAACACATTTTTGAACAAATGCACACCCACAACATACCATGATAGAAAACTCACAACTTGCATAGTTGGAAAAACTAAATAAACAAATTCCTAAAAATATATCAAACATCACATAACTAGTTTTCAACAAAACACACCTTAAATTCACATGAGCATGCTACCGAATATAAAACGCAAACTAAGTTCATTTAAAAACTAAACATCGCACTGAACTAACTCCCCAAAAAACATTCCAAATCAATTAAGTAGATAAAATAATTATCCAAACAAAGTTATTCGACCAAAAATTAATAATTTCTCCCAAAAAAACTACTCTAGAAATCAAAAATAATTAATTAATACCTATAAAGGTGAAAAAATGAAAGAAATCAATGCGTTTCTAAAATTAATGGGGAAACTCAACATGATGGAGAAGCATCCGGCAATCAAAGTCAAAACCCAAACGCAGCTCAAACGCACCAGCAGAAAGTTTACACCGACCTAACGCAATAAAAATTGAACAAAAGAAGTGAAGAAAAGGACCTTAAAAAAAGATCGATGGAGACAAAACTCCACGCAACCAACTGACGGAAGGGGTTCACCAGAGAGGTTGCGCGCTCATAAGAGGAAGCCGGAGGGCGCTGCGGGAGACGGTTGCGCCGATATTGGCCGGACAGCGTTCCGACTGGAGGTCAGGCAGCTGGGCAAGGGGAGCTGGCCAAAGGCATAGTGGTATGGCGGAAAGGCTGGGAGAGTGGAGGTCGGGCTGTGATCCGGAGAGCAGAACAGTGCTGTGGGGGAGAGGCTGGTGTTGGCGAGGGGTCCATCAAAGGTTGGTCAGTGCACCGAGAAGAGGAGGGGCGAGGGGTCATCCAGGGGGCCACCGGGAGCGAGGCTGGGGTCGGCTGGGCTATTCAGTAGGCCAAAGGCGTGGGATGAGTGCACGGGTGCTTGATGAGGGTGTTGGGCGAGCAAAGGTCGGGGCGCACCTGCTTGGGAGGACAACATCGGACAGGGAAGGTGGAGGACCAGAGGTCGCGGGTGCGAAGAGGGTGAGGTGAGGCCTGCATAGGGAGGCAGAAGCCAGATAGGGCCAGAGGCTAGGGTGAAAGCAGGTCCTGGATGAGGGCGGGGCAGTGGATCGTAGGTAAGGGGAAGAATAAGGGGGGAAAGGGGGGGCGCGGGTAGACTCGGGTGAACATTTTTTTTCAATCAATTATAATTGTAATAATAATAGTAATATTACAAATAATAATATTAGTATTACCAATAATAATAATAATAATGTAAATAATAATAATTTTAATACAAATAATAATAATAATAGTAATCATAATATAAAGAATAATAATAAAACAATAATAAAAATAATAATAACCATAAAAGTTATAATAATAAAGATGATAATAACAAAAATAATATAAATAAAAATAATAATAACAATAATAACACCTTATTGATATTAACATTATCAATTACATAATAACATTATTATTATTTTAATTTAACCATTTAACACACTTTATTTACATAAACTTTATTTATTTTAATTGTTAGATACTTGCACGGACACCCGGCTAATGATGTGACCACCACCCACTATGCGGTGACCGCGCACAGGTCTAAAACCCATGAAAGATATTAAATTACAAAAAATTTAATCATATACCTAGACCGGGCCTTGGTGTGAGGACCTGGAGCCAATTAATACTAAAATAAAAATTAATTAAAAATTTGGGGTGTGACACTAATAAAAATAGCAATGAGTATTTACCTATAAAACATTTATCATTACTTAGCATAATTAAACAAGGGTTATCAATTCATATAATTAAAATTTATAAATATATAACTTTTGGCCTGACCTTTCCACCCACTTCAATTCAATTTAATTAAACCATTTGATTTACAAGGCAATGAAATTAAATTTCCATGTTAATCCAAACACTTAGGTAGTGTTTGGTCATTTAATAATTTATATAAAAGGATTAAATTTTATTTGGCACACCCAAAGGGGTAGTAATCAATGAGGTCAACATCCTATAATAATTGAATATGGGTCTATGGGAGTATCTAAGCATGTTTTAATTAATTAAATAAGTAATAAGAAATTTTAAGGCATTGGTTGGAAATGTTAAACATACAGAACATCATAAAATGCTATGAAAACACCTAAACATTGAGGAAAAATTACTATACCACCTAATTTAGGTTTTTAGATGAGAACTCATCAGGTATCATCCTTTGATTCAAAGAATAACTGAAGAAAATGGAAGAGCAGTCCAATGCCCAGAAAATAGGTCATATGAGCTCATAATAAAATAACACAAGATATGGGAAAATAAACTATGGTGGAAAGAAAGAGGATTATGGAGCTTACCATTGTTGATCCAATGCTTCCAATGATTATGAAATCAGATTCTATATGTGGGAGTTATCAAAATACTTAGGAGATGAGAAGGGGGGATCATAAGAGAGGAATGGTTATTCTCTAGGGGGACAATGAGGGAGGAAGAGGAATCTTGAGTTAAAAACATTTTAGGGTTGAAAACATAAAAACTGGGTCACACGGTTTGGTCATATGGTTAGCCAAATTGTGCACCAACTATGATGCCTCCATTTTCCAAGAACCCCCTCACATGGTCCAGGTGCATGGTGTGGCTAACCATTCACAAGCCATGTAAAAATCCATGGTCAAAAATGTTCACAACTCTGCACGAGCATGCATCCTCGCTTACACGGTTACAAACAGACCGTGTGTCCTCTCTTGTGCACTGGGTACCTCACATGGTTGAGTCTCATGGTTAGCACTAACCATGTGCTAACCTTATGAACCATTATGTTTCTCCAATTTCTGGAACTCTAGGCTCTGAAAAATTCCCAGGGGCTCCCAAAACCTTCCTTAGTCTATAGGTCACATTTACCAAGAGAAAACAAATAATTCAAACCAAAAAAATTAACCGCGCCTTCCTGAAAAGTCAGGTCCTTACAACCTCCCCTCCTTAAAGAAACTCATCCATGAGTTGGGATTCAGAGGGTATATTGGGACTGTCTAAGAAAATCTCTATCCATTGGGCTTGGACATCAGCCTCTCACTCCCATGTTGCGTCTTATACTCATTCGTGCTTCCATAACATCCATACTAAAGGAATTTACTTAAATTGGATTGAATTCACTTTCCTATCTATAATATGCATTGGATAATCCTCAAAGGAAGCATCCACATCTAACTCAACCTCATCAGGTTGTAAAACATGCGACAAGTATGGATAATATCGATAAAACTGAGATACATGGAAGACATCATGCATAGACCGATATCTCTAAGGAAGTACTATCCAGTAATACACAGGCCCAATTCTCTCTATGACCACAAAAGGACCAATGAATCTAGTCTATAGCTTACCCTACCTCTGAATTCATTGATAAGCCAACCTGGGTGAAACTCACAAGAAGACCTAGTCCCTGAACTCGAATTCAAGAGGTTGTCGATGACTATTGGAATATGACTGCTGTCTAGACTGAGTTTTCAACATGTTCTTACTAATTAGATGTACTTTCTCTAAAGTATCATGGATGAGATATGCTCAAAGAAAAGTTTCATCCCCTGCCTCTAACCAACATAGAGGTGATCACCATTTCCTACCATATAAGGCTTTGTAATGATCTATCTAGATGGTATCCTGAAAGTTATTATTATAAGAAAACTCAACTTGGGGTATGTGTTTCTCCCAAGAACCCCCAAAGTCAAGGACACATGCATTGAGCATGTCCTCCAACACATGAATCATACGTTCTGACTGAGTGTTGGTCTGAGCATGATAGGTCATGCTTAGAAGCACCTATGTACCTAAGGCCTTCTATAACCCCTTCCAGAACTATGATGTGAAATGAGTGTCCCTTTCAAAAATAATAGAATGAGGATCTCCATAAATATGCATGACCTACCTGATGTATATCCTCCCTATATATTCTTCCGAGAAGGTCTCTCAAACATGTAAGAAATGTGAAACCTTTATCAACTAGTCCAAAAAACCCAAACTATGTCTTTGCATCAAGACAATCTGGGAAAACCTGTCTTTAAGTACATGGAGACATCATCCCATTTCCACTCAAGAATGGAAAATGACTATAAAATTTCTATCATTCACTAATGTTTCGCCTTCACCTATTTACAGGCGGAACACTAGGTGATAAATTCGGCTATCTCCCATTTCATACCAAGCCACCAATACTGGAAATTTAAGTCTCGATGCATCTTGGTGAAAATAGGATGTACTACCCAAATGAGGCATGAGATTCCTTCATCAACTCCTCCTAGATGTCTGTTGGGACCTAGACATGCCCAAATTAGCATAAGGTCTCATCCTTATCCATGGTCCAACCAGAAGATGAATCATCATCTGAGCTAATTTTTCTTATGAATAATCCCTAAGGATCTAATATTTTCCTCATTCTCACCCATTCCAGAAGAGTAGAGGTCACTACTAATGATATGAGGACTTTCTAACCATGATCATTCTAAACCTAAACATGCATCTCTTAAAACAAGGACATGAGATTCCACTCACCACCGGCCTCATGAACCGCCTATGTCTGAGTCTTATAGCTTAGATCATTAGCTATAATATTTCCTTTTCCAGGCGTATAGATAAGCTCAAAATAGAAGGATTGCAGATACTCAATCCATCTGCACTACCTGAGATTCAGATTATGTTGTGTGAAGATATACTTGAGGATTTTGTGGTACATGAACACCACAAAATGATCTCTAAGAAAATAATGTCTCCAAAAGCGTAGAGAATAAACAAAAAATACTTTCTCACAATCATGCATCAAATAATTCTGCACGTGAGGCCATAACTGATGAGACCCATACGCCATGACTCACTCATCCTACATCAGAACTGCTCCCAGAACGATACCTAGTGTATCACAATAAATAGTATAGATCCTATTAGGACCCGGTAGAATAAATATTGGTGCTGAATTCAACCTTGCCTTCAACACCTAAAAGGTTGTTTCACAAGCTTATGACTACATGAATTTCGCACCCTTCTTTGTCAATCTCATAAGAGGTGCTGATAAGCATGATAAATTCTAGATGAAGCATCAGTAATACCCAAATAGCCTCAAGAAACATTTTATATCAAATATTTTCTTGGTATTATCCCAAGAAACTATAGCTATCACCTTCTATAGTTCTACTGATACTCCTGACATTGAGATTATATGACCCAGGAAGTGAAATTTTTCAATACAAAAATGGAATTTAGTGAGATTTACATAAAGATAGTTCTCTCTTAGTGTATTTAACATGATCTTAATATGTTGGTAATGGTCGTGTTGATAATGATAATACACTAAGATTTCATCCACAAATACTACCACAAATGAATTCATATACAAGTGGAAAACCTGATTCATTGTATCCATGAAAACATAAGGCGTGTTCATGAGACCAAACGATAATACCAAGTATTCATAAAGACCATACTTACTTTGAAAATATATATGAGGTATTTCTAAAGACCTAACATGCACCTGATGATATCCCAACCTCAAATCAATCTTTGATAACACCCTCTCTCCTTATAGATGATCAAAGAAGTCATCTATACAAGTTAGTGGATACTGGTTCTTTAACATAAACTAGTTCAACCATTGGTAATCTACACAAATCTTGAGGATAATATCTTAATTATTCATAAAATGCACTGGTGAACCCCATGGAGATATTTTGGGGCATATAAAACCCTTATACTCCAAGTAATCTAACTACTTCTTGAGCTCCAGAGGCTTTATAGATGTCATCATATAAGGAGGAATGGATACTGATGCTACTCCTGGAACTATCTCATTGGTGAATTCTACCTATCTTAGTAGAGTTGTTCTAGAAAAGTATTTAGGGAATAATTCCCTAATGAAATTCACTGCGGGAGGGAAAATATCAGGTCACAACCCCTGATTTTCCAAGAAAAGACTAGAAATTGAAGGACCCCAGAACACACTGAGAGGGGAGGGGTGAATCAAGGTGTCAAATTTTTCTTCCTAAAGTGAAAAATATTGTTCCCAAAATGGTAGGAACCTTTTAAAAATATCTTATGGTAATTTTAATAAATTAAAACATTCACACGTAGTAAGAAAACACAACAATTTTTACTTGGTTCATCACTAAGGGCTAGTCCAAGGAGCATACATTGGCAGATTGTCACTCATACCTAAATCCACTAATAATCACTAGTTATGGAATACAAAGTTCAAACATAGTCACTCTATTCTAGGCTCACTATATTTACAATATTTTATGAAAATCTCACTATGTCCCTCGGAACACTTTCATTGACTCCCCCTTGCTCACTATTGTGGGTGAAGTCTTGCTCAGTTTATCAACTTGAAGGTCGCTTAAATGGATTGGAATTAAAGACTTTGTCCCTAACCTTGCATGAGACTCTTCTTACACCAAAGACCAAAGTTGATGCACATTGAAATCCCTTTTCACTGAAAAATTGATGTTTAATACTGCCTTTTGCAGAGATCCTTCGCGAATCTCACTCCTTCGTGAATCTCCCTTGCCTTTGCAGAACAAAATGCCTTCATGAATCACTTCTGCATTCATAGAAAAACCTTCCTTCATGAATCTCACTATGTAAATGCAGAATACACCATCATCATGAAGCACTCATTAATCAAAAGTTTTGGTATTAGTCAAGACTAAAATAGTATTTTCGTGATGCTCAATCTCACATGGAATGTCGGTTTCACAGAGCTCCCCTGGCTTTGCAAAATCATAGCGATTTCAGATTTTCCTTAGAATTTTTTGTATATAGAGAAGAGGGGTAGCCTCTTATTTATAGTATTGGCCATTCATGAAGCTCCACCACCTCTAACATGATTTTAAAATCTTCAAAAAACACCTTTGTGGTACTCCCCCTTTCGCAATTCTCTAATGAAATTCACTGTTTGTGATGTTTGTCGTAGTCACGGAGCCTTCCGTTAAAACATCACGCAGTCGCAATGCTCTTCTTCTCGTAATCACATATAAACATTATCTCTATTCGCGATGTTCCTTATATTTACAAAAATAATCCCAGGATTTGTTAAATCCATGCCTTTACCATATTTATGAAATGTTGATTTCATAAAACTAACCTTCGCGATGCTCATCATAATCATGGAACACACCGTCAGAATTCATAAATCCTTCATAAAACACAACTCATTTATTTTCCATATTTTCATAATACCTTCAAGGAAATCCACTTTTCTCAATGTAAGCCAACTTCCAAATTTTGGAACCCAAAAAATTAGCAAACACTGGGAAACAACACCACATCAATACTATTGTCAGCTTGAACTGTAAGATCCCTTTTCATTCAATTTACCTAATCTTACATATAATCCATGATATTAATTGATGATTATTGAAAACAAAAAAACATACCCCATTTACTACAAAGAACATCCTTGGTTCCAACTAAAATTTGGGTTGTCGCTCCACCCAGCCCCTGATGCTCAGGTCCTGCTCAAGATGCATGAACACCCCATTCTACCTTGTTTACATACCTACCAAACTTTAGTGATTTAAATGTCAGCTATGCCATAAAAATCTATATGGGATTTATAGGTAACTAACCAGTCCATTCTGAGAATTACATCAAACCCTTTCATTTCAAGGATGAAAATATTTAATACAAAGAGATATCCAACTATCTCAAGGGGACAATCCTTACATCAATGGAAACTCTTTGATTGGATATCCAAATGGTTGTCGAGTGTAATGATTCTACATAAATATTTTATCTCAAGTATCAGACTCTCTATAATTTCCTCAGATATAAAAGAGTGTGATGAACCTATGTTAAATAAAGAAGACACTAATGTAAAGGCTACTAAAATAGTACCTCAAATAGTCATAGGTTCGGTGCTCTCCTCCTCTAGAATAGGTTACACTATATGTAACTATACCATATCATAGCCCAAAGTCATAACCTAACTACCCTGATCAGGCCCGCTATGCTAGCGTTGTAACTCTTAAGTCTGATTCCCTCTGATTTGACCACCTCGCCAACCTGAATAGCTAGTGGTATTCCAGCTGTTTTCCTGGAGAGATATTAATGGCCCCGCTCCAGAATGTGGGGTAGGTGTAGACCCTCTCTCATTAGAAACTAGTGGAAATTTTATTCATAAGAAATAGATATTCCCCATCCTTCCCCATCCTCTAAACTCCACCGGATCTCGCATACACTAAGGTTTTGTGTGTATCAATTTACTACACTAGTTATATACAAGGAAGTTAACAATAAGAGATGTATGACTACTTATACCCTCACGAGAAACCTCAAAATTCTATTTTTTATTCTAGAAGATCCACTAGTAGGTCTAGGTACTAAACCAACCTATTTCCCACCATCAAATTCCCTCATATTCTTCTCAGTAATGAGGGTCTAGTTAACTATTTTAGAAATAGTGGTCAAATGAAAGATGTTAACCTATGATCGGATAGAATATACCGACCCGTACTTAAAATCACCTAAAAGTCATGAGATCGTCACCAGATAAGGATGGTGTGAACCATTGGATCTTAGTAAAATGAGAAAAATATTCCATGACATACATGGCTCCCTACTACAGGTTCATGAACTCTCTTACTTGATTATCCCTTCGTGTATGTTGAAAGAAGTAATCATAAAAGAATTTATGGAAATACCTACATATAATGTCTCAATGTTGGTCTTCTTGGGTAATGAAATCTGACCATTTCTTTCCATAACCACATATTATATAAGCAGTTAGCTTGAAGCTCCACCCTATAGTTGTATCTAGATGCTTGAATATAAAATACATGACCTCTAGCAATGACTCTACAACATGAGGCTCGCCATCCCCAGAAAAGGTGGGAGTATGCTACTGCTGAAAATATTGAGTAAACTCTACGATATTTGGGGAAAGTTGAGAAAATACTTGCATATTCTATATCATATGAAGAATACTCTCTTGTAACTAGGTATCTGCACCTATATCAGGAATAACAGGTGCTTCTATAGGTGTCACTATAGGAGGTATCACTGGTGAGTTAGGTCCCACCACCTTCACTGCATGGTCATCACCGCCTTCCTGGAATATGACTCAATGCTTTCATGGTGGCATGATTCTATAATGTCAAATTCATTCCTTAGAAAATAATTTAGTAGTTGAAAAGTTTACAGATAGATAAAAGGATAGGCATACGACCTTCTTATATAAAAGGTCACATCTCTATGTCTGCTTCAAAATATAGGTATAGGTGGTAAGGGAAAACCATAACAAGATATAAAAACATAAGATACACTCCCAACTACCCACTAATAAGGCCAATTTTAGTTCTAGGTCTCGTATAACACAACAAAGGTTATGATATATAGAGCTTCAATTAAAAGGCATACACTACTGGAAAAACGGCCTATACCCATGGTTCAAAACCATGGGTATAGCCCCCAAAACCATGAGTATAGGTTATACCCATGGTTTTGGGAACCGTGGGCTGGAAAGGCATCGGTATAGGGGTCTTGACATATTCCCATGGTTTGGTAGAACCGTGGGTATAGGTGTGTCACACACTAACACCCTGATGTACAGCGTGGCAGGGCACTTACCCCACGGTTTGAAAACCGTGGGGAATTTATTCAATTCGTATTAAAAAATCCATTCAGGGAGATTTTAACCCTGCACGCTCCACTTAACACCGAGATCCTGGACCAACCAAGCCAAAGTAAAACACCCTTTACTTGCAATTAACATACCATTTAGCATTAACCATTTAATTTAAAAGTTTAATTTCATTTTAGTTCATAATCTTTTATATATATATATATATATCATGGTCCAGTTAGATGCATCTCCATTTCCAATTTATAAATTTAATACTTATTATAAATTGAAATTGGCATGTCATTTAACTGCAATATGTCCTTTACATCTGGTATCAGGATGTAACAGGTCGTATGCAATGATTTGATTACATGAATCACATTCTAGATTTATAGAATTAATTGATCCATAAATCATCATTGGTATTCAAGTAACCCAATTAACTAACATTTTTTCGATCCATGGAACCCGTAGGTCCATAACCTATAAACTGGTATAAACGTCCAATTAAGGTTCCATCACAAATATATGAAGTAAAACACCATTTATATTGATGAAATCACTTTAATTAATCTAATTATATTATCCCTACAAGAAATTTGATCACATTTTATTATATAAGAATCAAGGAACTAAACTATATACAGTAGGAAAATGCAAGAAAAAATTATACACGTCATGGAGAAATGCATGGCATATTAGTCCTAAAGTGCCTATAATAATGCATGAGATGATAAATACTTGCCTTACTAGGACAAGGATAAATTAAATCTATATAGTAATATTTTCAATATTATTTCCTTAATAAAACATGTGCATCACCCAATGGTAAAGTTGTATCAACTGTAATAGGTGTAAACCAATCACAATAATAAACCATCCCATGTAATTTGGGTTTCCCCTATACATGGGTTAGATACTCCTGGGAATAGTCACATTACCTAATTCAATTACATCCTAGTCCCCTATCTAATAACCAATAGTAATACAAAAGGAAAATAAAACCTATGATACCACTTTGTAACGTCCCGAACTAGGAGCCACTAAAACGGTTCCCCAAGCCGATGGGTCACATGGCCTCAAGTGTGCCTACCTATATTTCAGAGGCTAATAACTAGAATCAAGGGTCAAATTAGGTATAGTTGGGATACTATAACCTCACATCAGAGTGGAAAATGAGATATAGTAATTAAATAGAAGTAACATAAGCAGAATAAAACAGATGGCACAACGGAAACAAGTATAATAATCAACCACGGAAGAATGAAAAACCAAGAAACTATAATAATATTCAAAATCCATGGGCTAAGTCATATAAAGGATGACATCATGGCACATTGATATACAAAAAAGGGGAAATAGGGGAAACATGGGATATAGAGTGCATGCATACATCATGCTATACAAAAATACAAAAAAGGCCAAAAGACAACTCGACTAGCATCATGTGCATATGATCAGTCCTCAAATTCCATTCTCCAAGCTATAAGATAAATAGATCGAGAATTTGTGATAGGGCGCTTTCCCTTATCCACAATGATAGTCGTGAAGTCTACTCGGATTCCAAAGGCAGCCCGAGTAGGGTGTAAGATAAACTCAGTAGGCCACCACCAATGGTGCCTAGAATAATACAACTAGTGTATATAGAGTAGTAGTGTACATATATAAATGAATAATAAACAATACTAGAAAATAAATACCAGTCATATCAGGTTCCTATAGGACACCTAGAAGACTCTACCTGCTTCGACATTGGTCAGAATTTCTGATCTCGGTACCCACGTGTATCCATATATACATATAAGTAATCATATATAATATGTATACATGTATATGCACTAAATACATGAGGAAATATATAGGCATATATGTGGATACTAGGTGCTAGATGGACTCGGGGCATAACTCAGGTGTCTATAACTAGTATAAAAATCTATAGGCTTCAACATAGGGTACAAGCTCTGGATCTCATTTGAATGCAAGACATCTTTCCCGTCACTCGAGATGGTGGGGTGATTCATCATGTCCAAAACCCAAAGAAAGGGAACATAGAACATCATTCCCATCACCCAAATAAATGTATAACAATGTGAGATGTCATGCCAATTACCCAATGTAAGGTTGTGTGAAACATCATGCTCAACAAGTCCCTTAATGATTTTTCAACATCCAATAACCATGCAATACTAATAATAGTAGTAATTATATTTTTCCTCTAAAAAATTTATGATCACTTAATACAATTAACCAAGGGTTATAAATTCATATAATTCAAATTTATAAATATATTACATGTGTCCTGGGATTTCCACCCACTTCCATTCAATTTAATTAATCCATTCAATTTACAAGGCAAGGAAATTCAATTTCCAAGTCAATCCGAACAATTAGGTCGTGTTTGGTCATTTAAAAATTTATATAAAAGGATGGTGTTTCATTTGGAACACCTAAATGGGTGGAAATAAATTAGGTTGACATCCTATGATAATTAAATATGGGTCTATAAGAGTATCAAAGAATGGTTCAATTAATTAAAAAATGAAGAAGACATTTTAAGGCATTGTGTGGAAATTGTTGGCATGCATAACATCAAAAAATGCCATGAAAATACCTAAAATTTGAGGAAAAATTACTAGACAGCCTACCTTAGGCTTGTAGATGACCACTCATCACTTAGAATCCTTTGATTCGAAGAAGAATAAGAGAAAATCGAATAATGCTCCAACGCCCTAAAAATAGGGCATATGATCTTGCACCAAAATATCCCAATAGATAGAAATATAAACTATGATAGGAAGTAAGAGGATTATGAATATTACCATTATAGATCCAATGATTTTGATGGAGATGAAATAAGAGTCTATACATGGGAGTTATCAAAATCCATAGAAGATTATAAGGGGGAGGTAAGGGGAGATGAATGACTATCCACTAGAGGTAAAATGAGGGAGGAATAATAATTTTTAGTTAAAAACATTGCAGGGTAGAAAATGTAAAATTACTCTAAAAAAATGGGTCACATGGTTTGACCGCACAGTTGGCCAAACTGTACACCAACCGTGCTGACTCAGCTATCCAAGAACCCCCTCACACGGTCTCAGAACACAGTTTGGATAACCATGCACAAGCCATGTGAAAACCCACTATCATAAATGTATATAACTTTTCATGGGCATGCATCCTAGCTCTTATAATTATAGAAATACTATGCAGCCTCTCCAGTGCACTGGGTACCTTGCACGGTTGATTTTCATAATTAGCACTAACCATGCATCCCACTATATTTCTCTAATTTTTGGAACTAAGAGCTTCAAACAATCCTTGGACGCTCCTGAAGCCTTCCTTAGGCTGTAGTGAACATTTACCAAGTGAGAAAAAAACGAATTCAAACTAAAAAAGAAATGAGTCATGCCTTCATGAAAATATGGTTCATTATAGGAAGACTAATCCAAACAAGTGATTACATGCATATAAAATTGAGTATCAATTGAATGTAAAACATAACAAATTTAGTATAAATTAACTACCATTAAATTGGAAGTACTCCATTTCCTACAAAGTTGATATTTCTCTAAATCCTTCTAGAATCATCAAGGGCACTTTTTTGGTGTGCAATAACAAATCCATTTACATTACTCTCTTGATTCCAAAGACTCTTTAAGGTATAATCTCCACTAAGTACAATTTTTTAGTATAGATCCTTAATTTTATCCTAAATAGGATTCTCTGACTACACATTGTACTATAGATTTGGTGGGGGTGAATCTACTCTTAAGGAGAGCGACATTATAATGTTCCTTGGTGGGATCAATATACTACCATAAAAAGAAACATTCATACCAATAACCACCTAAATATCTCAAATGGTATAGTATATAATACATATTTTTATTTAAAAATAATAAAAGAAACTATTTATGGTAATAATGAATATGAACATGGAGGATAAAGAGCTAATAGAGAACATGCGAATTATTTTGAACAACATCATATTTTTATGAAGAAATAAATCCATAAAAGAAGAATATTTTTACATGAAAATGTAATTTCCCAAGAGAGATATAAAATACTATATGAAATATAGGAATGGTATAATATAAAAAACTCAGATAATTATAGTCTTAGAATAGATATTATGACTCAAGGGATAAATATTGATTCAAGAAAAACCCTTACTTTGGATTCTCACTTGGTTGAAAATTCTATAACTTCTGTATAATAAATTTAGGTTTATAATTTATCTATATTAGAACCATATTTATATCTATTTTACTCAATACCATTCATTTATAATTTCTTATCACCCATTTACTAATCATTCTTTGTTAAAATTAATTTTTAGGTGTTAATTGCCTTGTTTGGTTTGTGCTAGATTCAATATGGAGGTTCTAATACTTGATCATGAATCATGTGGTAATCACATAGATAATTTAAATATAGACCATATAGGTATTTTTATATAGTTATGAGGTTTAATGGTCATTTTACGGAAGTTATGGTGGCAATTCATAAATAACAGTGAAGATATCATTTTTTGTGAATTTGGATTAAATAAAAAAATTGATTTTATTAATAAATATACATATATATATTGAAATAATATAATTATTAAAACATATAAAATTAATAATTATTACATAATATTATCATTATTTAAGTTTTCCTTTTCATTCATGATATAGCTCTTATAGTGTCGCCCATGTTGGAAGTAGATTTGACCCAAACATGAATGTGTTTTAATGAATAAATGAATAAGAACCTACTATTGTATAGATATAATATCACCTTTATAGAATAATAATGGATTAAAAATAAAATTATAAATCATTTTTAAGAATATTTGGATGAAAAATATAAAATAGAATTATTGGGGAGAGGATAACACATACGTTTAATACTTGAAACTTCTCTGAAAGAGACTCTTGGAAATACAGGATTTGGGACTCATTATTATGATCGTAGGTAACCCAACATGAGATAGGATTGTTAGGGAGATAATTTAAGAAGTTATTCAAGAGTAAACCAAAGGAAAGTTTTGATTTTAGGTCGGTGTAGTAGGGTTCCTTTAATAATTGAACCTGAGTGGCATTTTTTCAAATACTCATTTCTTAATGGATTAGAAATGTAATTTCTCATGAAAAGTGGATCCAAAGTGGAAAAAATGGAGATAAAATAATGTGTGGTCTATAATTACCTCATACATGAACTTATAGACAATTTTTGTGATATTTTATGACTTTATCTAATAATTTAACCCTTTTTACTAATTTTAACTTTACCATAATATCTCAATTTTAAGCTTGGTAACTTATTTTTATGCCTAAAAATGAAATTAACCTTAGTGCATAATTTGAAAATTCTGATTCCAAATATGAAATACATTTTATTTCATTTAATTTCTAAAGGATATAAAAATTAATTTTTGATATAAGTATGCATAACACATAATTGTTTTTTAGAAAAATAAATTTTTTAGAATAAAAATGAATTTATTCTTATTAATTACCATTTAATAAACATTAGATGAATTTTAATTTATTTCATTGTATATATTATCAATAAATTTCATTAAAATCATTCTCTAGTAGTGATTAATTTAATTTATTAAGATAAAAATATATTAAATTCATGAAACAATTCATTGAAGAATATCTATTTTTAACATTAAATGGTTTTATTCCCAATTCTTTAAAATTGATTATTTTTAATAAATATTAATTTAATTTTATCAATAAAACTATATAAAAACAACCTTTATTATTTAATTAAATCCATTCTCTAAAATTAAATTTTATAAAAAGACTAAATGTATAAAAATATAAATAATAATGAAAATATATATTTTATTTATTCAGTTAATAATCACATGTTTATATCATTATAAATTCTACATAAAAATCCCTCAATGCCTCTATATAATACCTTAGGGTAAGATGAGAAATGGTGATAGTTGTAGGTGGTGATTCATCTTATATGGATCTTGTAGTGATTTCCATGAGCTTGAACTTCTCCTATAGACGATTTCACTCAATACATACTTATTGAAGTTCATCTTGGGATTTCTATATGGATATAGAAAACCACCTTTTTAATACATTATTATTACATCATTTTTAAGATAAATAACCCAATATTAATACATTCCATAATTGAATGGTTTAGTATCTTGAAAAAATTAGGTTCAAACATCACTTGTACATAATAAGACATAAAAATTATTTAAATCCTTCATCGTTGTCCTCTTAAAATCTCTCATGTTATCCTTAGTACATGTATTCAACTAAGGGTATATATATAAGAAATGGGTGATATAAAATCCAAATAAGGGTGGGAATAACATGGAAGGAAATAAGATACATGAATCAATAGTACATGGGTGGGCATAATCCATATCATCATATCATAAGAATGGGGTCATCATAATAAGAATGAGGAAATAATTTAAAAAATTATTGTGTAATATTCATAATAATGAAACATCATAACATATTGGTTAAATACCACACGTAAGTTGTGAACAAAGCTAGGATTTTGTTCATACATAACATATGTGTACAAATCATAACATCATAATTATAAACAAATATGGCATCATGTTCATGCATAATACACATAATCTCATGATAAATATCACATTTACCAATGAATTTCAGGGATATATAATTATATACCCACCCATCACGTCATAAAATGTACAAAATCATGTGTGTCATATGGAAAGAAAACATATAACAATTATAGTCATAAAATAAACCCATGGAATGGAATGGGTTTCATAAAGATTTCATAAATAATAATTAAATGAATAACCTTTGGGGATCCAAAATTAATAATTGATATCGTATTTTTTAATAAAATATCATCATTATTTTAGTGAAGAATAAATAATTTAAGAGGAGTCGGTGAGATGTTTTGGAAAATAAAGTCACTATGAAAAATCCTTATAATTGGCTTAGAAATCATTTCAATGAGGTATAAGAATGTATATCCTCAGGAAGAATAGTTGAAGGATATTTAAATTTAATTTTGAATACATTAGATAAGAATCCATATTTAAAATAAAGAGAATGAGGAGATAACCTAAAATGACAGAATTGGGTTTGAGATTCCCCTTACCTTAGATCCCGATTTATTTCATCACCTTTTTCTCACTGTATAATAAACTTATGTTTATTAAACCATAAAATCAGTATAAAATTATGTTATTTATTTTAATATTGATCAATTATAATCATTGAATTTTATTTGTTAATTTTATATTTTAAAGGTGAAATTTTTTGATATTATATTTTTTTAAATATCCTGTCTTACCTCAATTTCATGATTTTGTTTTATTTATAATTATACATTAATAAAATAAATTAAAGAATATTATAAATACATTTATTAATACATTTATATATTATAATTTATTTTTTATAATAATCTATAAAGTTGGTTATAAGTAGAGAGTTAACAATATCATCGTAGGAAATTAACTGACTGTTAATGAGACATTGTCAAAAGAGGATGTGAGAGATGTATAACATATAAATATGTTGTAAATACAATCATTAAAGTAGGAAAATATAATTAATATAATTATGAAATTATATTTAATTAATTTTAAAAGGTTTGGGTTTGAATATAATAGATTGGTTGGGGAAGAGAAGAGGAAAATGAAATGAAAAGATAAAGAAATCTTACCTTCTTCTTGGTGTTGGTCCTTTTCTATAACCCTTAAATATTTGAATCTTAGAGTTATATGACTTAATAACATCCCTAATGACTATAAGGGGATTAATAGGTAACATTTTGGTAGAATTGTGGCTTTTATATGTCTAATGGATGCAGTTTTCTAAGCGAAGAGAGATGATGTATTTATACTTGGGGGTTATTTTTAGTTAAAATATTTAATAAAATATAATTTCCAAGGTAAACCTTGGAATAGTTATATTTATGAAATTATGAATTATATTTGATTAAAAATATGTGTTTTCAAGACCTTAATACATTTAAAAACTTAATTCGTTATTTTATTAAAAAGGAAAGTGGAAAATGAAAAAATATTTTTAATAGAATACTCAATATTTTTAGGCTCTGTAAAATACTTTTTAGGTTTTTAATTTAAATTTAATAATTTATTTAACTTATTTAACATGTTTTTGGTCTATTCTAAAACTTATAATTGGTTAACTAATTATTAAATATTAAATGATGCAATTTATAACATACCGATTATGTAAAAACTATATTTTTATTGTTCACCTAAAAACTGATGTTTTTTTAATTATCAAAAATCCATCCTTAGAGAATTTTGATGAGATGATTCTAAAAATTACATTAATTTTATGAAAATAATTTCCTATCATAGTTAATTTTAATTATTAACATAAAAAATATGATTTTTATGAAATACCTTAAAATACAATTTAAAAAAATGTGATTATAATTCCTTTGAGTTTTTAATCTTGAAATTTATTTTATGGAATTATAATATTTATATTTTCTTACATTATTCACGGTAAATATTATTTATATGTAATTTTACTATTTTAGGTCAATTTTCTCTTCCAACGGTCAGGTTACTATTCTTAAAAGGCAGGTTACTATCTCTAGCAGTCAAGTTACTATTCCTAATAGTCATATTACTATTCAAACAACTATATTACTGACTGTAAATAACCCTTAATTTCTCCATTCATAGTTCACCTCAATTCCTCTTAAAGTTCTATATCTTTCATTTCTAAAATTTCAATCGAATTACTAATGTTTTTTTTATAATGATGTTCATGAGTGTGATAATTCTATGAGATCAACATGATCCACATTTTATAGTTATACTTGTTTTTTGTATGTTTATTGTCCCATTGAACTAGTTTCCATTTTCATGGCTATATTTATTTATAATAAATGTAATTATCCCAATTAATGAAATGAAGTTTTGTTGGTTTTTATCACGTTTTTCATGTATTTATAATACATTATATACCTAATTATGACAAACATTATTTATTTATAAGATAAATTAAATATATCTTAAATTTTGGGTTGTTGCATTTTTTCCCCTTTATAAATTTTACCCCTAAAATTTCAACTCATGTCCTTGGTTGAGAATAGGTGAGGTACTTTTTTTATTACCTCCTGAGGTTCTCATGTTTCTTCCTCGTACTTGTGATTCCACCAAATCACTTTAATAGGGTGAGTTGTCTTGTTTCATAGAACTTTATCTCTATGGTCCAAGATCTTCACCAGCTACTCTTCATAGGATAGATCATTTTTTGTCTATATAAAATCCAAATTCTGTACATGTGAGGGATCATGTATATACTTACTCAGGAGATATGCATAGAACATGTAAACTTGAGCCATGTTTGGTGGAAGTGCTAATCGATAGGCTACAGCTCCTATGCAATCAATGATCTAAATGGGGCCAATATATATCAGGCTAAGCTTTCAATTATTTCTGAACTACATGAATCTCTTCCATGGTGATATTCAAAGGAACACTTTATCTCAAACTTCAAACTCTACGCCCCTTCAACGATTATCAGTGTAGTTATTTTATCAACTTTAAGAAACTTTAATGTGTTGTTGAATGGTTTGAACCTTCTTTGTCATTTCTTATATAAAATTAGGTCCAAGTATATTCTATTCACCAACTTCATCCCAACATGTTGGAGTTCTACATCACTTACCATATAGAGCTTCATATGGTTTCATTTGAATACTCATGTCATTGTTTTATGAGAACTCAACCAATGGGAGATATTTATTCCATACACCTTTAAATTCCATTGAGAAAGATCTCAGTATTTCCTTAAGTTTATGAATGGTCCTTTTATATTTTCCATCAATTTGGGGTGATAGTTCATACTGAATTTCAATTCAGTATTCAGAATTTATTGAAGGATTCTACAAAATTTCAAAGTGAACCTTAGATAATGATAAGAAATAATCAAAAGTGGTTCCCCATATAGCCCCACCACTTCCTTTAAATATATCTTGGATCTTTTTTCAAGTGATAAATATTATTAAATATTTATTAATTGTAGGGTCTTGGTGAGTCGATCTACCACAACTCATATCACATTGCTTCCTTTGGATTTATCTAAGAAACTGGTGACAAAGTCTATGGTGATGTTCTCTCATTTCCATGTTGGTATATGTAATGGTTTTATCATCCTTTAGACTTTTATTACTCTAATTTAACTTTCAAAAATACCAAACACTTTGAGATGTGCTAAAAAATCTCCTTCTTCGTGTTGTCCCACCAAAAGTGGTCTCAAAGATCATGGTACATCTTGGTACTTCCATGATAGATGGAGAAAGATTATCTATGTGCATTATCCAATAGATATTTCTTTATTTCAAGTGATGATGTCACACAAAGTCTAGTTCCAAACCAAATTAATTCTTATTTATTGATGTTAAAAAATTTAAACTTCCCTTCCTTTGTTGTTATCACCTTCTTTTGAAGCTCTAAATCATCCCTTTATGCATCATTGATATTATACTATATAGATAGTTAGGAACTCATTTAGAAAATGTAGGATGCATTCCCTACCAGTATGATTAACAAATACATCCTTTTCATACCCATGATGATATGTTCTTTCTCAACACATATCACAGATATAGTATCAAGTTCTTTTTTTCTAAGAGCATTATCTACCCTATTCAAATTTTTAGGATGGTAGTGAATTGAGATATCATAGTCCTTGATCAGTTCTAAAAATCTTCATTAATGCATGTTGAGATATTTTTGTGTGAATATATACTTTAGACTCTTGTTATCTATATATATGTCAAACTTCTCACCATAGAGGTAGTGTTATCAAATTTTCAATGCAAATATTACTATAACTAACTCAAGATCATGCATCAGGTAATTTTTCTCATGCATTTTCAACTATTATTAGTCATATATTATCACTTTATCTTTTTTTGATGAGTACACAACTCAAGCCTTTATTTGAAGAATCACTGTATATAAAAAACCCTTATCCACTTTAGGATATTGTGAGTATAGGTGATGTGATTATCCTCTTATTAATCTCCTTAAATATTTCCTCACATTCTTCCACCAAAATATACTTTACCCTTTTCTATGTTAACTTAGTTAGTGAACTATGAAATCATGATAATTTTCTCTCAAACCATCAGTAATACCTAGATAATCCAAAAAAAATATGGATATTCATGAAACTTGAGGTCTTAGGCCATTCCTCAATTACCTTTGTCTTTGAGAGGTCTATATGAATTCCCTCACTAGTGATCAGATGCCCTAATAATTTTTCTTCTTGTATCCAAAAGTCGCCCTTACTGAGCTTAGCATACACCTTCTCCTTTATTAATGTTGTTAGTGCAATCCTTAAATGCACTTTATGTTCCTATTTACTCTTAGAGTATATAAGAGTATTTCTAATAAAGAGTAACACAATTTTTTCAAGGTAGTATATAAATAATATATTCATAAAGTTGATGAATATTCCAAGGGAATTAGTAATTCTGAAGGAAAACACTATAAAATCATAGTTTCCACATCTTATATGGAAGGTTGTCCTATGAATATATTCCCTATTCACCTTTAGCTGATGATATCCAGAATAAAGATAAACCTTTGATAAGTAATAAGCTCCTCAAAGTTGATCAAACAAATCTTGAATTCTTAGTAGAGGATATTTTTTATTTATGGTGATCGTATTGAGTTCTTGGTAATAAATGAATAGCCACATTAATCCCAACTTCTTATTGAAAAAGAGAAACGTGCACCCCAAGGTGATGCATGAGGGAATATAAACCCTTTTCCTAAATTATACTATAGCTTCTTCATTAACTCCTCCATTTCTATTAGGGCCATCATATATGGTCATTTGGATATAGTGTTATATTTAAGTATGAGTTCTATTGAGAACTCTACCTCATGATCTGGGGGAAGTTCAAACAACTCTTCATGGAATACAATAGTATATTCCCTCACAATGGGAATTTTATCTAGGTTGATTCTTTCCTTTGACTTGACCATTTAGGCCAAATATTATTCTTCACTAGGTATCAACGCCCACACCATTGAGGGATTTTCTAAAAGAGACTCATGATCTTTATTTCATTTATACATGAACCTGGGATGGTTTTAGATATAAAAATAGATTTCCTTTTCTTAATAGTTTATGTGAGATATATATAATGAGACCCAATCCATGCCTAGTATAATAGAAAATTCTACAAAATGAAGGATTATGAGATTCATTGGAAGAATCTTATCATATATTCTAACTAGAGAAGATTCTAACACTTGTGTTACAATTATTACACTACTAGGTGTTTTCATAGATATCTCTAATTCAAGGTATTGGGGAGGTGATTAGATAGTTCTAGAAAACTTGTAAGATATAAATGGATTCATAAAACTAGAGTCAAATAAAGATTTTTATGCTCTTTAGTGAATAAGAATTGTACCTTATATGGATTCATTTTCATGCACTACTGAAAGGCTCTTTCGTGGGCACCCTCAAATGATTAGTGGTTTTTTTGGGTACTTAGGTGCAGCAGAGTGGCTGACCAAGGTCGTCTCTCAAAGGAGGAAGTAAATTAAAAAAACTTCTTAAAGGTATTCTAAAAGTAAAATAGAATATAATTAAAACACTACTTGAAAGGATGGGGTTTTTTTTATCATTTATAAAACTTTAAGAAGTTTTCTGGAAGAATATTGTATTTTTTTGTTTTTAATTTTGAAATGAATTTTGATTAAAAAGACACAACAAGAAGATGTTTTTTTAGAAAATATTTTAAAAGGTGTAATAGATCTAACTATACCTATTCATTTAATTATTAATAATTATCATTTAAATCAATATCCACTTAATTATGATCCTCTAATTTGTTAACCCTCGAACCCTACGAGAGTTAACTTAACCACAAAGATGAAATTACTTAAACCCTAGGCTGGCTTTGGAACACGCAATCACAACACCCTACTTTGATTGTTGTTATAAGGTTAGCTTATGGTCAATGGTTAATTATAGAACATATCCATTCTGTAAATGAGGATAAATTATGTTTAGAGATTATATTTTAACTCTACAAATTTATCCCATGTGGTCTTGTATTACCGATTAAGATCGCGCTCTCACAATTTACACAAAATCTCGACCTCACGTGTTTTTGTGTTAATTGTTCAATTGATTTATTAGTTTCTTATAATTTAAAAACACAATTCATGGATAATATTAAGTGAATTAAAGTATATCAATGATTCAAAATAATTAAATGAAGAGGGTATAAGATAGATCGATCACTAAGAAAACTACTCTCCCATGGGCGGTGTGGTCATCGTGGAGACGTTTTTCATGAGAAAGGATTGAAAGGGTAGAACCCAATATTGTATCCACTATTGATTCCAACCCAATTAGTAATATTAATAGAATAATAAAAGGTAATAACACAGAATAATAATTGAAGAAAAATTCAAGATACAAACATGAAAGAAAAGAAATACAAAGAGGAGGTGGGAGAGGAGAGCCTTTTTGGAAAAGATGTTTGCACAAATACTTACTTATTACAAGAGTTTTTAGAGGCTCCCAAGAGACACCCTTTCTTCCAAACCTTCCAAAAGCCTCTACCATCACTCCCAAAGAGCGAAATCATCTTTTAAATAGAGTTGGGTAGGGATATGGTTACAAAACTTTATTAAATGTGAAAGGGAAATTAGGACAAATATTTTAATCTCACTTTCACCGCATAGTTGACCTCCAAAACTCGTGAATTGGGTGGTATTATAGAAGGCTTATTTGTGAATAAGCATTTCCCTGAGATTCTCTTAAAATTTGGGCTCAATAAAATCCCTGATGAAGAAGATACAACCCAAATGGTGAAGTAATATTCAATCTGGATAGTTCAGCCCATATTTGTCTTCATGACCCATTTACTCCACTCAAATGCACGATCCAGCTCATATGTCCTGAATATAATTTGTATCCCATTAAGTCAAGAACACAGTTACAAAATTTTAAGTCAAAATAATTTACATAAAAATATTTATGCCCTAAATACTAAAGTAAATTTTAAAATGGTAAAACTATAATTTTCATCAAATTTGCAAATGAATGATCTAATCCCAAATATTTCATAATTGAACATATTTAGCATAATGTGAGGAAATTATATCATCTATTATCAATAAAATATTCAATAAAATTGTGTTTTATCAACTCCCCCCACACCTACCCTTTTTCACTTCTGGTAAAAACCTCATATCAAGTAAACATCAATATCAAATCAAAACGAATTTTAAAACACATATCCTTGAGATCCAACAATTACACTCCAAGAAACAAAAGATATCATGCCTCATAAAAACCCATTATTTTAAGTTCTTAATTTATATCATTAAATATATTTCCACTTCATTTATCCTCCCATGCACAAAACACTTACCCCACTTGAATTTTCTCTCATCACACAAATGTTAATTTTTAGTAATATCTTTCTCATCCAAACACATACAAGGGTCACCATAGGCTTGATAAATTCCTACATCGCCACCCGATGTGAGTCAAGGACATATGTTTATCATGAGGACTTTTCAGGGTTGTTCTGTGGCTTTTTATTGGTAGGATTTTAGATGTGAAAAACTTTGAGGCTGAATGAGGAGGGCTTGACTATTTTTGAAGAAAAATTGCATTAATCTAAGTTTTACTTAAATATGGTCTCCTCATTAATCCCCTTATCATAAATTCATCTCCATCATCATGAAAATTCATGGAAAGTTTACATCATTCCTCATTTTAGCAACTAAAATGTCAATCTTCTCCAAAATAGTTTTTCGTGAAAGCTTCAGATAGGCACAACTTTCTTTCTTTTTAGAAGCTCTAGAAAGTCACAACTTCACTTGTCATGAAAGCTCCAGAAAAGGCACAACTTTCGATAGAATGATTTTTTTCAGAAATAAACACATCTCTTTAGAATTTAAATTTCTACTCAAATTATCACAGAATTTCGTAGCACAACACAAGATAGCTTCCGCCACACTTAAGTTCAACTAGATTATGCAATTTCACTTCAAGAGTTGGTTGGATAGAAAAAATTGGCTTGTAATGTGGCTAACCTAACAGGATGTTCATGTCTTCTAAGAGATAAAAGGATTAAATGTTCAAGGTAGGCCATTATAAAAAAGGATTCTTTGAAATAGAGGATTTAATACCAAACAAATGTCTCAATCATTTAAACATAAGTACCTCAAACCCTCAGGTTTTGACAGGAATAAATCAAATTCTGGTTAAATCAAGCATGGTTTGGTTCTCTCAAGAAGTGAGGTGAATGTAAAGAATATGAAAATAATGGTTCAGAAGCCTCACAGGAAAGTGATTTCAAATATAAAGATAGTGAGATGTGGCATGGGATTTAAAATTCAGAGTACTTTTCATGAAATTACTAAAGATTTGAACTTGAAACAAAGTTATTTTCAGCATTCATTTAAGCTCTGTTTCAAGGAATAAATTGTTTCACTTATTGATATGGATTTAAAAATGGTGATGAGAATCATTTCAGATCAAAAGTTTAAAAACACACAAAAAACTGAAAAATAAACACACAAAATTTGAAAAACACAATTTTTTTTTGTTTTGTTTGTTTTAAAAAAAATAGGAAAACAATTGAAATTACTAAACTAAAAGGTTCCCTCCCCCACACTTAAAATATTGCATTGTCCTCAATGTAAACCCATGAGATGATATATGCACATGAAATGCAAAATTTTAAATAGAACAAATAATATAAAAGTGAAAGGGTTAGGAACAGCCTGATATGCTCAAGTAATGATGGGGTCATGTAGTGTGATGAAATCCACTGCATCAGTAGGAAGTCCCTCAATGTATCTATTCAAACGTTTCCCATTGACTGTAAATATCCTTCCTATGTCCTCTTGTGTGATCTCCACTGCACCATAAGGAAAAACATTAGTCACAACATAAGGACCTAACCACCTGGAATGCAACTTACCAGGCATCAGCTTCAGTCAAGAACTGTAGAGAAGGACTTTCTCTCCAACATGAAACTCCCTTTGTTGGATCATTTTGTCATGAGATACTTTGGATATTTCCTTATAGATCCTTGAGTTCTCATATGAAGACAATCAAATCTCCTCAATCTCTTGAATTTGCAGCTTCCTTTGGATTCCAGCTTGGGCCAAATCCATGTTGCATTTCTTTATAGCCCAACAAGCTCGATGCTCAACTTCTACGAGGAGATAGCATGCTTTCCCAAAAAAAATCGAAATGCAGACATACTGATTAGAGTTTTGTATGTTGTACTATATAACCATAGCGCATCATCCAAGCGCTTGCTCCAATCCTTCCTATTTGGCTGCATAGTTTTCTCCAAAATCTATTTCAACTCACGATTTGAAACCCCATCCTGGCCATTTGTTTGGGGGGTGGTATGGTGTTGATGTTTTGTGTGTCACCCCATACTTCCGAAGGAGGGAAGCAAGATTTTGATTGCAGAAGTGTGTCCCTTGGTCACTGATGATGGCCTTCGATACTCCAAACCTGCAAAAAATCTGTGCTTTGACAAAGTCCACAACAACATGAGAATCATCAGTCCTAGTGGCCTTAGCCTCCACCCATTTACTAACATAATCAACAAAAACCAAAATGTACAAAAAACCAGAGGAACTAGAAAAAGGACCCATAAAATCGATTCCCCATACATCAAACATCTCACAGAATATTATGGGTTGTCGGGGCATCTCATGTCTCCTAGAAATGTTCCCAGTGTGTTAGAAATGAGAGAATGACTTACAAAACACATGGGAATCATGGAATAATCTAGGATAATATAATCCAGAGTCTAAAACTTTCCTAGATATCCGTTGGGGTCCAAAGTTTCCACCACAAGCAAGTGTATGATAGAATTGTAGAATAGACTCAAACTCGTGATCAGGAACACACCTCCTAATAACTTGGTCACCACACATGCGCCATAAGTAGGGATCATCCCACAAATAAAATCTAGACTCACTCTTTAACTTTTGGACTTGATGTTTCTTTAAATTTGCAGGTATTTTAGATGCAACAAGGTAGTTCACTAAATCTGCATACCAAGGATGCATACCTGAGATGGAATAAAGATGCTCATCGGGGAAAGTTTCCCAAAGTGGTATCTGGTCCAAGGTTTCATCCTCTAGTGTGTGAGTGATCCTACTCATGTGGTCCACCACTAGGTTTTCCGAACCCTTTTTGTCTTTTATCTCAATGTCAAATTCTTGAAGAAGGAGCATCCATTGGATTAGCCTGGGCTTTGCGTTTAGCTTATTCAAGAGGTACCTCAGAGCTGCATGGTCAGAAAAAAATAACTACTTTAGATCCCATTAAATATGAACGAAATTTATCTAAAGCGAATATAAAAGCAAGAAACTCCTTTTCTATGGTTGTGTAGTTTTATTGGGCTGAATCCAGTGTCCTCGATGCATAGGCAATCACATGTGAACGTCCCTCCACCCTCTGAGATAAGACAGCTCCAACCACGAAGTTGGAGGCATCACACATAAGCTCAAAAGGAATATCCCACTGTGGGGGATGTATGATTGGTGGAGTGGTCAGATACTTCTTTAGATCATCAAAGGAAGTCCTGCAAGAATCATCAAACACAATATTATAATCCTTTTGAAGTAATCATGAGATAGTAAGAGCACTCTTACTAAAATCTTTGATGAAGCACCAATAAAATCTTGCATGCCCTAGGAAAGATCTAACATCACACGCACATGAAGGATATGATAAGGATGAAATAATATATACCTTAGATCTATCCCATGTTTTGACACTACATGCCCTAAGACAATTCCACACTCTACCATGAAATGACATTTTTCAAAGTTCAAGACTAGATTCTTCTCAATAAAACGATTCAACACCTTTCCCAAAATACTTAGACATTCATCAAATGAATACCCATACACTGTAAAATCATCCATGAATACCTCCATGCGGGTTTCAACAAAATCAGAAAAAATACTCACCATGCATCTCTGGAAGGTACCTGAGGCATTACAAAGTCCAAATGGCATCCTTTGGTTGGAAAACGTGCTAAAGGGACATGTGAATGTAGTCTTCTCTTGATCCTTCGGGGCTATAAGAACCTGAAAATATCCAAAAAATCCATCCAAGAAACAATAGTGTGTCTTCCCAGCTAGTCTCTAAAGCATCTGATCAATAAATGGGAGGGGGAAATGGTTTTTGCGAGTAGACTGGTTTAGTTTCCTATAATCAATACACACACACCAATTGTTTTGTACCCTCATCAGAACTAAATCCTCTTTATCATTTTTTACAAATGTAACACCACTTTTCTTAGGCACAACCTGAATAGGACTCACCCACTGGGAATCTGAAATGGGATAGATTATACCTACCTCGAGCAATTTTTTAACCTCTTTTTTAACAACCTCCAAAAGTGTTGAATTGAGTCTCCTTTGTGGCTGCCTAACCAGTTTAGCCCCATCCTCCAAAAGAATCCTATGCATAAAAATGGAGGGTATAATACCTGATATGTCAGCCAAGGTCCACCCAATTGCCCTATTGTTCTCCCTCAAAAGATTCAAATGTTTTTCTTCATGTTCAAAAGGGATACTGTTAGCAATGATAACAGGTAATTTCTCACCACTTAACAAGTATGAGTATTTGAGATTTGGTGGAAATGGATTGAGTTCCAATGTAGGGGGTGGTGTATGGATGGAGACATAGAAGGAACTGAAATATGTGAAAAAAGAGCATCAGTATCATAATATACATTATCAAAATCAGATAATAAAGCATCAAATCCATCATCATACTCAATAGCAATGTCATAATTAGAGTTCACATGATCAAAATTAGAATATGAATCCATTTCAAAATCAAATATAAGAGAGTCTTGTGCATTAGAAATAGGTGTGGAAGTACTCTTAGACATCAAACTAAAACCAATACTAATAATCTCCCTAAGCATAGAACAATCAAATTCCATGCGGTTTTTATTTGGTGGTTAAAAATGGGAGATAATAAATGCAGAATGATCCTCTGAGGGGTACTTCATGGAGTCCATAACATTAAATATCACAACTTCATCCCCAAATTCCATGGAAAGTGTACCCTCATTAACATTTATTATTGTTTTTTAAGTTTTGAGGAAGGGTCTACCTAAGATAATGGGGGCATGAGAACTTACCTGATCATCCTCCATGTTAAGCACATATAAATCTGCTGGAAAGATCATGTCTCTTACTCGGACAAGTACATCCTCAAGAACTCCCATTGGAAATTCTGTATCTCTATTCACCAACTTCACCACTACTCTCATCGGTTTCAGCTCACCAACAAACAAAGAAGAGAATACAGAGCGAGGAATCACATTTATGGAAGCTCCCAAATCACAAAGTGCATCAGAAAAGTGAAACTCCCCTATGGTGCATGGGATGGTGAATGTCCCTGGATCCTTGCACTTTTTTGGCATTGCTAGAGTTGGTGTAATGAGTGCTGTCACATTCCTTCCAAGATTTATCCTCTCATTTCCCTTGATCCCTCTTCAATTGGTACAAAGTTCTTTTAAGAATTTTGCATACCTTGGGATTTTCTTGATGGCTTCAAGTAAAGGGATGTTAATCTCCACATGCTTGAATGTATCCAAAACTTATTTTTGCATCACCTCCTCAGCCATCTTATTGGTTTGTACAACCTTATTTGGAAATGGAAGGGGTTTAGAAGGAACATCATCAATCTTTTTCTTACCTTTATCTTTCTCCTTGGATTTCTCATAAGTTGGTATGGAATGAGGCTTCTCCAGATTTGAGGTGAATCCTGGTGGAACGATAGGTGAAGATGTATCTTTTGTTTGTTTCACACTTCTCAATGTGATGGAAATGACATTCCCCTTGGTATTTGGAGTAGTTTGGGGTGGTATATTTCTAGAATTATTACTTACCAATTCATAGAGGGTAGTGGAAATCTCGCTCATTTGAGTCTTCAACTCCCTCAACTCCGAACCTTGACTCTTCAGCTCATTCTGTTGATTAAGAACAATTTTCTTCAAAAGGTCATCAGTGTTAGAATCTACCTTGGGTGGGGGATTCCCTTGTTGTTGGCTTGTTGATGCTTGGGCTTCAAATATCCATTGGGGTTGTTGGAAACCCTGCTGGTAAGGTGGAGGTTGCTGGAAGTTTTGTTGAAAAGGGGGCCTTTGTTGTTGTCTAGAGACATACCTAATGTCTGATTGATCCTTCCACCCTTGGTTTTATGTTAGAGAAAATGAATCAAATTTCTTTTGGGGGTATGTTTTTTGTTGCTGCTGATATGGTCTCCCTGGGAATACTGCTGCCCAATCCTCTGTCTCTTGTAGTTGTGGGAGACAGTCAGTTGGGTGGCTTGTCTCAGTGAAAATTACACAAGGCCTTAAAGGAGGGGGTTGGGATGTCTTTTGTGCCAAAAAAATCTGCCTCACAATAGTTTTCAATTCTTCTAACTTTGTATCAATCAAATGACTCTCAAGAGAAGAAGGACTTACCTGATATACTCCCCTAACATGTGGTGTACCTTGATCGCCAAATTGTTGAGAGTTTTGGGCCATTTTGTCGATCAACGCATGTGCAGCTATTGGTTTCTTTTCCACCAATTCTCCTCTAGTCGCGGCATCCACCATGCTCCTCTCCATAGGTGTGAGTCCTTCATAGAAGTATTGGATGAGGAGTTTCTCACTGATTTGGTGATGTGGTCAGCTTGCACACAACTTCTTGAATCGCTCCCAGTACTCATACATTGACTCCCCTTGGGATTTCTTAATCCCTAATATCTCCTTATGAATGGAAGTGGTCCTTGATGCTGGAAAAAATCTCTACAAGAAAAGACATTTCAAATCGTTCCAACAAGTTACATCTTCGGGTTGTAAATAATACATCCAGTCTTTCTCATCTCCATCAAGTGAAAATGGGAATGCTCTTAGTTTGATTTGATCTTTATAAACATTTTTGGGTTTAAGGGTTAAGAAAACCACATTAAATTATTTTAAATGTTTTTTTGGAGCCTCGCTAGATAATCCATGAAACTTTGTAAGAAGATGAATTAACCCAGATTTCAGTTCAAAGTCTGATTCGAGATTCGGGTATGCAATACAATTTGGTTGATAGTTAATATCTAGTGCAGAAAATTCTCAAATAGTTCTATTGAGTTTATTTCCATTATTTTTAGCCATTGGTTCTTTATTTATGTTTTAATTATAAGTGTTTCCAATTTCAATGTTCTTTTAGTGGAGAAATTCTCTAACTGTTTGAATGTTGAAACTTCTCATAGACTGAGAATGTCTGATTCGAGCCCTAAGGTTGCGTTCAATATCATGGTCAAGATCTAAAAGATCCTCAGGATTAGTTCATGTCATAAATCAAATAAAAATGAAAATAAGAAGAGTGGACCATAGTAAAATAAAAATGAGAAGTTCGGGTTGATGGTCTAAAAATAAGTAGAAGAAAATAAAATAAGAAGAATAAAAAATCAGATTGGGTAAAGAAGGAAGAAAGAAGAGAGGAAGAGAATAAAATGTAAAATAAAATGAATACCTCTAATTGGTGAAATAATTACTTGCCTCCCCAAAAATGGTGCCAATTTGAAAGGTGTTGTCGTGGGAGCCCTCAAATGATTAGTAGCTTTTTGGGTACTTAGGTGCAACATAGTGGCTGACCAAGGTCGTCTCTCAAAGGAGGAAGTAAATTAAAACAACTTCTTAAAGGTATTCTAAAAGTAAAACAAAATAGAATTAAAACACTACTTTAAAGTATGGAGGGTTTTTTATCGTTTATAAAACTTGAAGAAGTTTTCTGGAAGAAGATTTCATTTTTTTGTTTTTAATTTTAAAATGAAGTTTGATTAAAAAGACACAACAAGAAGATGTTTTTTTATAAAATATTTTAAAAGTAATAATCGATCTAACTCTACCTCTTCATTTACTTATTAATCATTATCATTTAAAACAATATCCACTTCATTATGATCCCCTAATTTGTTAACCCTTGAACCCTACGAGAGTTAACTTAACCATAAAGATGAAATTACTTAAACCCTAGGCTGGCTTCGGAACACGCAATCACAGAACCCTGCTTTGATTGTTGTTCTAAGGTTAGATTATGGTCAGTGGTTAATGTGAGAACATATACATTCTATAAATGATGATGAATTGTGTTTAGTGATTATATTTTAACTCTACAAATTTATCCTATGTGGTCTTGTATTACTGATTAAGATCGCGCTCTCACAATTTACACAAAATCTCGACCTCGCGTGTTTTTGTGTTAATTGTTAAATTGCTCGCTTAGTTTCTTATAATTTAAAAACAAAATTCATGGATCATATTTATTGAATTACAGTATCTTAATGATTCAAAATAATTAAATTAAGAGGGTATAAGATAGATCGATCACTAAGAAAACTACTCTTCTATGGGCGGTGTGACCATTGTGGAGACGTTTTGCATGAGCAAGGATTGAAAGGGTAGAACCCAATCTTGTCTCCACTCTTGATTCCAACCCAATTATTAAGATTAAAATAAGAAGAAAAGGTAATAACAAAAAATAATAATTGAATAAAAATTCAAGATACAAATATGAAAGAAAAGAAATACAAAGAGGAGGTGGGAGAGGAGAGACTTTTTGGAAGAGATGTTTGCACAAAGCCTTACTTCTTACAAGAGTTTTTAGGGGATCCCAAGAGACACCCTTTCTTCCACACCTTCCCAAAGACTCAACCAGCACTCCAAAATAGTGAAAACATCATTTAAATAGAGTTGGGTAGGTCTAGGGTTACAAAACTTTATTAAATGTGAAAGGTAAATTCGGCCAAATATTTTAATCCCACTTTCACTGCATAGTTGACCTCCAAAACGCGTGAATTGGCTGGCCTTATATAAGGATGATTTGTGCATAATCATTTCCCTGATATTCTCTTCAAATTTGGGCTCAATAAAATCATGGATGAAGAAGATACAGCCCAAATGGTGAATTGATGTCCAATCTGGATAGTTCAGTCCATCTTTGTCTTCATGGCCCATTTACTCCACCCAAATGCACGGTCCAGCTCACATGTCCTAAATAGAATTTTTATCCCATTAAGTCAGAAACACAGTTACAAATTTATAATTCAAAATAATTTACTGAAAAATATTTATTCCTGAAATACTAAAGTGAATTTTAAAAGGGTAAAACTTTAATTTTCATCAAATTTGCAAATGAATGATCTAATCCAAAATATTTCATTATTGAACATATTTAGCATAATGTTAGGAATTTATATCATCTATTATCAATAAAATATTCAATAAAATTGTGTTCTATAAACCACCTCCATGGTGGTGATGATTTAATATTTTCTCTATCTCCCTAGGATTAGGTGATTGTTGATATTGATTAGCGTCAAATACCCTTGGTTTAGTGTGTTGTCTTCCATAGTGTACATGCTTATTATAGTTAAATAACTAAACCATGGGATGAGGATTGGTCCTAAAATTATTTTCCTCTATCACATTAGTAGGATTATTCAACTCCTTCTAACATTCAGTATCTTGATTCCATTCCCTTTCACACTTGAAACACTTCCTTATCCCCTTGAGATAGTTTCTAGGATGCTTCTTCCCATATTTATATCATGTGGGAAATTGGATTATCTTGTATCCAAGATAATTATCTGATGATCCTATAGATTTAAATCCCATTCTCCACTTCTTATATCTAGTCCCAGAGGACCACTAAGAATCAACGATATCTATCTCAAATTTAAGGGCATATCAGATAGTTTCCTTATAGATTTAAAATATTAAATCACCAAAGATTTTAAAATAATTGACTTTATTCCACTAAATAAGTTGTCAACCTTACTTTCAGGATCTATGATAATGTCAGAGGTGTATTGTGCAAGGGGTGGGTACTCATACTTCATAAATTTTACTGATGATTTTAGTAGATAAGGATATGTCTACTTAATGAGGTATAAGTCGTATTCTTTTGATAAATTCAAGGAATACAAGAATGAACTTGATAACAAGCTTGGTAAGAAGATTAAGAAACTTATATTAGACTATGGTGGAGAATATCTTAATCAAGACTTTATTGATTATCTATAAGAGTTAAGGATTTTATCGCAACTCACTCCTCCTTATATGCCTTAGTGGAATGGTGTAAGCGAAAGGAGGAACCACACCCTGTTGGACATGGTGTGATCAATGTTGAGTCATGCGAGTCTTCCATTATCCTTTTGTGGATACGTGTTACAAATAGTAGCATACATATTAAACTGAGTTCCAACTAAAGCAACAAACTGTATACCATACCTAGAATATAATGAAACTCGTGTTGTATTACTTACATGTGTGGGGTTGCGAAGAATTTTTTAAGGTCTCTTTCGGTAACAAGCTTGCATCCCGAGGCACAAAGTGTATCATTATAGGATATCCCAAAGAAACAAAGGGATACTAACTATATGATCTTTTATACAAAAAGGTTGTGGTTGACAGACATCCCACATTTCTTGAGGAGGATCTTATCTCTAAAATAGATAGTGGTGGAGAAATAGACTTTGATGAAGTCGAATCTCAAGATACACAAGAGTTGGTATAAGAAAATTTTCCACAAATCCCCTTGGAAGAATAAATTATTCTAGAGACACAATTACTGAATAGGAGTACTAGAGATATTAGAGAACCAGAATGGTATAGCTTTATAGTCACCAAGGATGGTGAATCATTATTAGTTGATAATAATGATCCCCTAACCTAAAAGAAAATAGTATGTGTAACAGATGTTTCTAAGAGGAAAGAATCCATGAATTTTAAAATGGATTCTCTGTACAAAAACCAAGTCTGTATTTTGGTGGACCCTCTAGTTGATGTAAATATTGTTGGTTGAAAATGGGTATTAAAGAATAAAATGGACATGGAAGTTCAATTTAGTACCTATAAGGTGAAACTAGATTCAAAATGGTTAAAACAGTGTTAAGACATTGACTATGGAAAAACATTTTCACCAGCTGCAATACTAAAATCCATCAAAAGTATACTTTCCATTACGACTTTCCATGATTATGAGATTTAGAAAATGGATTTCAAAATAACCTTCCTTAACGGGAACCTTTAGGAATATGTCTATATAACATAATATGAAGGTTTTGTGACTCCCAAGGATGCCAACAAGGTATGAAAGTTTCAAAGATCCATTTAGGGATTAAAGCAAGTATCTAGGTCATGAAACATTCGTTTTGATGAGACCATAATAGAATTTGGTTTCATAAAGAACGAATGTGATTCGTGTGTCTATAAAATGGTTTTGTGAGAGTGAATCTATTTTCTTAATATTATATGTTGATGACATATTACTCATTGGAAATAAAATACCATTCTTACAGTTTGTTAAAGCGTGGTTGAATATACGTTTCTCTATGAAGGAATTGGGCAAGGCAATATATATTCTTGAGATCAAGATCCATCGTGATATATCCAAGAGGTTACTCAGACTAAGTCAATGTACATACATTGATAAGATACTAAAGAGATTCAATACGGAACAATCCAAGAGGGGGTTGTTGCTAGCGTCACATGGCATTCATCTTTCTAGGAAAATATGTCCTCAGACACATGAAGAAAGAAATATAATGGAAAGGATTCCGTACACATCAGAGATTAGGTTAGTAATATATGTTATGTTGTGTACTAGGATAGATGTTTCCTACCAATTAAGTGTGGTAGGAAGATATCAAGCTGATCTAGATGACCTCCATTGGATGGCAGTCAATACTATCCTTAAGTATTTGAGGCGTACTAAGGATATGTTCCTATTTTCTAGAGGATATGAGGATCTATTCATCAGAGGATATACAAATGATATTTTTCAAATTGATCATTATGACATGAAGTCACAAATGGGATGCATGTTCATTTTGAATGGAGGTGTTGTGGGATGGAAGAGCTCAAAGAAAGTTGTGGTTGTAGATTCTATAGCAGAGTCCATGTACATTACGGCTTCTGAGGTAGCTAAAGAAGCAGTATGGATGCACAAATTCAACCAAGTGCTTGATGTGGTAACTAGTATTATAAATCTTATCACACTCTATTATGATAATACTACAATAATGCCTCTTGTAAAAGAGTCAAAGTCACATCAACGGATGAAGCACATACTTCAGAAGTATCATCTATTGAGGGATTTTTTTTCCAGAGAGGTAAAGTTAAAGTGAGTAGTATTTACATGGAATACAACATGGTGGACCCCTTGACTAAAGTATTGACTCAGAAAAAAACATAACTATCATGTGAGGTCTAGCAGAATGAAGGGAATAGACAGTTGAATCTAGTCCAAGTGGGAGTTTGTTGGAGTTGGTGTCCTAGAACCAAATGTTTGTACTTTGATTACATGTATATTTGATGTATTGAATATTAATAATACTTCTCATTACATATTGTTCATTGTTCAGCATGACTCTAATGTAATACTGTCCTAGAGTATACGTCGCATTGATAAGGTCATAACAGTTATCCACTATGATGAGAACTTTGATGTATTATGATGATATTCTCAAATAATTTTTTGTGGTTAGATAACATACTATGATGGGACACATAATACATAGATTGTCATGTGCGAGTACTTGTAAGAAGATGACACTTCTTCTCATGAAGTTAGCACTTGGTAATTTTCAAGATGGGAGATTATGAGAACAGAACCATCAGTAGGAATTCTGAATATTTTGGTGTCATCAGATATTATTATCTATGAATGTGTGTGATGGTCCTTTGACTTTAAGATTATTATTAATAAATGTTACAACTCACATACTTAGATGTATTTCGTAAACCAGGATAATAACAGTTTATGGAGAAGTTGGATATGTTGGGTGCGTCATGAGTGACATGTCATTAATGAATAAGTCGGGGAAAGATTTGTCCCTTCCATCTTTATAGAAGATGATATCTAGGCCTTTTGATTGGAATAGAACAGTCACATTAAAATACATGGTCATGGTGTAATGATGTGTTTATTTAAAACAGTCAAAGAAAGACATATCGAGCATATAGATTGGTGACATGGATGTGAAAGCTGATTGATGAGATATAGTGATAAAGGGATTATATTACACAGTGAGTGTTTGTATGTGGTTTTCAACGTTGCAACATTAAGTTCTTTCTCCTGGGTGTGTTGACCTATTTCTAGATAGTAATCTTGGAATTTAGGCAAGCCCGCCTAATAACAACGAGAAAGAATCATAGAGGGTCACACACTAAGTGTTTCCGTTGGTCTCGATTAAATTCTATTTGAGTTTAATTAATGGAACAAATATTGTTCTCAAGTCCAAGGAATGGTTTTATTCAAGTTATATTGATCGCATAAATTAAATAAATATTTATTTGTCAGATTCTGAATAAAATATTTGTTTTATTAATTGAATATTTTAATAAATATTTATTCTTTGGATTATGAATACAATATTTATTTATGAATAAAAGATTTATTCGGTTATTCAATAAATGCTAGAGGAGTTTGAACAAATCAAGACCGAGTCTAATGATAAATATTAATTAACAAGATCATTACATAATATTTTTTATTGTGCAAGTTGGCGCGTACCACAAAATAATAATAATAATAATAATATAATTATTATTATGTGGCATGTTTTTTATTAAAGGTAATAAATGTTATTTAATGAATGGTATGTAGTTAACTAATATTTTAACTTAAATCCCAACTCTATAAATAGATGATTATGTCTATTATGTAGAGCATCCAAAAATTGAGAATAGAGAATTGTTACGCACAACGAATTCATCTTTCTCTCTCCCTCTCAAGCACGAGAAGTGCAAGAGAGATTTTTTCAAGACCAAAGAACGAGCGATCAAGATCGAACAATGCAAGACATTCAAATTTTCATGCTAGCATTCAGAGATCGAGTGGTGTTGCTCGGAGATCATAGGAGCACGTTTGGATCACCGCTAGAGGGATTCTATCCTTGGATCCTCACAGCGCAATGAAGGTAATCTGAAAAGGTCTTTTCAGATTATCAACATTCACCATTGAAGAAAGTTCTTAAACCCAGGTATTTATTTCTTAAAATATCAAATAAATTAATTATAAATTTGACGTGTAAGATCATCGCTTTTGGTTTCAGACAATGATTAATAAAATAAATTTTAATATATCGCTAACCTTTGCACATTTTCACTGCGCTCAGAACCATCACCAACACCGTGCTCGAAAGATCCATTTGTGACAAAACGTCACCCTTCTATCAACGAAACATCACTACCTCAGAGATCTTCATCCGAACATGCATCAACCTCACACCATCTTGCGACACCCGAAGGATTTCTCTCTCTCATGATCTCGCCATCATGATATTCCACCAATCATTATCTGGTACACGCCACCTAATCACCACTATCAGGAAGTCTTTCGATACATGGCCCTGATCATCGATCGCGTCGTTGCTGCTTCACACCTATTGAATGTCGACACGCTGCACATGCTACCTCTGACATGGTAGCCCCCTTCCTGCTCTCAGTGGACCACATCTTGAACAACTTGCCAAGAATCTCTCTATGAGTACAAGTTAATTGCGTCGTCATTGAGTCACACGGGCTACCGCAAAAGCGACAACCCCTTCCCGGTTCTCCCTTGCCGGCTACTTTGTGCTGGCGCACCTTGCAAAATATGTTACTGAATCCTCATTTATAGATACCAAGTCCATATATCCAATTAATGTAATCAACATTAAATTGTTCATCTATTAATACTGAGAATTAACTATCCATTAATGTTGGGAGGAAAACCTCAATCAATGTTGAGATAAATCTCTAATAAATAATTTTATCTCTCCTCAATTAATGTTCTGAATCCCAACAATCTCCCTCTTCAGTGCATCAATGAAGGGAAAACATCCAACAATCTCAGTTGGAAAGAAAACAAGTTGGTATCACACCAACCATCATCTTCTGTAGAAAATATGACGACACCATTTTGCAATTCTAATAGAAAACTGACAACCCCCCTGCAAAAGAAATTCAAACGCCGAAGTCTTTGTCACATCTGTATCTGCACTGTCTTGCTGAACAAAACTCGAACGAGAAACATCCGGCTCCCCCACAATAGTGATCATCACATTATCTGGAGCACCGGCCAAAATTAACTGCCCCTGCTCAATATCCCCTGAGCAGACATCTCCATCACCACTCTCGACCTACTTTAATTTCCAAACTTTATTCTGCTTCACGCATACATCATCGATCCTCTCAGAAATTTCCATAATTCTCACGATAAAATCCAAGCATGAACCTTCACCTTTGATACCACTGTTGGGGGAGAATCCCGATTCCGAGCAGGAAATTGCTTGCAAAGAAATCTGGTGAAATATGAAAGCGATATAAGGCAGAATAAATAAATCAACACGCAAGATTTTTAACGTGGAAAAATCCTCTGATGCAGAGGATTAAAAAACCACGAGCCAATTCCGAAATATCCGTTATGAATCAGAGAACGCAAAATTTAACTAACGCCCGAACTTGAATGTCAATGACGGTGTAGAAAAAACTTGTGTGAAAACCACACCACAATACACCCTCATCTTAAAACATGGGTTACAATAGCCAATGACAGCACACAATGCTACAAAGAAACCGATAGAAATAAACAGGCCTGGGGACTCGACCCCGCGACCTACGCCCCCAACCCCTTCCTCTTGTGCCACCCCAACCGCATGCGGGGGGCACCAATACACACCCATCTTCTCTCTGAAAAACAGTGTGTCAACGCCATGCTTGAAAGATCCATTTGTGACAAAACGTCACTCTTTTGTTGATGAAACGTCATTACCTCGGAGATCTTCATTCGAACATGCGTCAGCTTCACACCATCCTGCGACACCCGAATGATTTTTCTTTCTCATGATCTCGCCATCATGATGTACCGCCGATCATTAACCGAAACACACCACATGATCACCGCTACCAGGAAGACTTTTGATACCTAACCTCAATCATCGATCACGTTGCTGCTGCTTCACACTTATTAAATGTCGACACGCCGCACATGCAATCGCCGACGCAGTAGCCCCCTTCCTACTCTCGATGGACTACATCTTGAACAAATTACTAAGAACCTCTCCATGAGTACAAATTAATTATGTCGTCATCATTGAGTTACACAAGCTATCACAAATACGGTAACCCCTTTCTGATTCTATTTTGCTGGGTACATCGTGGTGGCACACTTTGCAAAATATGTTATGTATTCTCCTTTATCAACACCAAGTTCATACCTCCAATCAATGCATTCAACAGCAAATTGTACATCCATTAATATTAAGAATTAAATCTCCAATAATGTTGAGAGTAAAATTTCAATTAATGTTGGAGATAAATAACTCCACTAATAATTTTATCTCTCCTCGGATGAACTTGGATTAAAGAAAATTGAAGTCGAAGATGACCTAACTCGCTGAAATTAGTCGAAGCCGAGAGGCGACACCGGTTGAAGATCAAACTTGGAGATGAACACCTGATCGAGCTCGGGTGAAAGAAGATGATCGAACCTGATAAATCTTACTACGACGAGCAGATGAACTGAAATTCTGAAGCCGAGCTTGGGAGAGGTATCATATCTGAGCTCGACGAAACTGATTGAAGGAAGAACACAAACTCCCGACAACACCACTCAATTTCAGATGAATACTTGAATAAGAATTGTTGCTCGATGGATTTTTGTGTGCATTGTAGGTCTAGTCGACGAAGTTAGAAGGGGCCTCGAAGCTCCCCATGGCTGCGGCTGTGAGTTTGTTGAAGGTTGCGCGCAATCTATTTGACGATTTGCCTCATCGAGATCGAACATGAGGATCTGAGCTGCGAGCTTACCTAAGTGAAGCTTTGGTGAATTTGAGTGCTGCGCGAGGTGACTCCGAACCAGACCCAGTTACGACGATGACGAGTTCAAGCAGAATCACCATTTTCTTATGTAAGCTCGAGTTGGGATAAATTTTTTATTGAAGAGTTCGTTGAACATTCCGACTGAGAAGGGCTGATAGGCCTGGGAGTGCTGACATTTGAAACTCCTTTGTGAAGCTAATGGTGGAAGTTTGAATTTTGGGATCTGAATTGCTTTTGAGTGAGAATCAGAAGAGTATTTTTTAGGAGAATGATGTCATGGTGATGAAGTCAATACCTGAAGCAATCAATTGCCAGTGCAAGTGGATGGAAATTTGCTGGGGAGTTCTTTGATGACACCATTGGCGATAGAAGGGAAAAATTCACTCTCTTTTATTAGCTGTGATGAAACAAAGACGGATGTGTGATTTTAAGTCGGTGGAATACTTCTTTGTAAGGGAAAAACAACAGAAATTAAGAGGTATTGATGGATTGACTAATTCTTGGAAGAATGAGACCAGGGCTTCAACTAACACAAAGTGCCAGGGGGCAAGAATTGGATGCATGAGGTGCACTTCAAGGAAGATGAAGGTCGGAGATGGATGGGGATGATGAGGATTCAACTACAATAGATAAGTTTCTCATCACCCGTATTTCATTTCCTACTAAATTTGTATCATTTTGCTTATGTTTTCTTCGATCATTCAACTATAATTTTGAGGGCTTCAAAGTTGTGATTTGTTTTTCTTGGCCCTATCAATCTCAATGGTTTAAAAATTGAAAAATTATATTTGATCTCAGCTTTGAAATAAAACAATCCACTGCTTTTGATTAATAGATTATATATTTGAATTAGAAGGATGGACATTTACAGCTTAATGACAATTGAATCTTTGAATGACTCTCATAGTTCGCAATCCATTTCAAGAGCATAATAGATTTCACAGACCGCATCAGTTTGTTTTTCACTTAACATTCCCTGCATGTCTCCCGCACATAACCCTTAGCTTAGGTTCTAACTCTATTAACACCACATGCTCGCATCTTCATCCATTTCTTCAATTCTGCACTCATTATCACTCTTTCATCAGCCATTTATTTCCTTGTTTTCAGGAGATTAAGATCAAATAAAGCTCTTTGACTCTCACCCACATTCCCTTGGGTTCGACCATACTTTACACCATGCTAGCGTGAGTAGGAGATATAAATAAATATTTTGATAGCACAATGACCTAGCAGCGGTGATAAGTAGAGAGTAAGCAACATCCTCGTAGGCGGTTCACCGACCATTAATGAGACATTATCAAAAAAGGTGAGTGATGTATAACATATAAATATGTTGTAAATACAATCAGTACAGTAGGTTAATATCATTAACATAATTATAGCATTCTATTTAATTAATTTTATGAGGTTAGAGTTTGAAGAGAATAGATTGGTTGAGGAAGTGGAGGAAAATGAAAGGAAAAGATGAAGAAATCTTACCTTCTTCTTAGTGTTTTTCCTTTTCCATGGCAATTAACCCTTGAAAATCTTGGAGTTATATGACTTCAGAATGTCCGTAAGGATGCTTAGGGGATTACGAGATGAAATTTGGGCAAAGGTTTGGCTTTGAGATGTGCAAGGGAAGTGTTTTTCCAAGGGGAGAGAGAGAGTGTATTTATACTTGAAGGGAGAGGTACTTTATTACATTGGTATTAGATACAAATTATCGTATCCCAAAGGACTGAATATTTTAGCAGTCTTAAAATATCTAGATGCATACTTGAATCTTACATTACAATTGAAAGCATAAAATACAACATAATATTTCACTTGAGAACACTATTATACTTCTAGATTATTCCTGCATATCAATTATAATATACTTCTTGACATCCAGGGGAAAAATTAACATTTGAAAAATGGTGAGATCAGGTGCTCATTAAGGGCATGCATACAACAAAAGCTAAATAAGACATGAAAAATATGACAGGAAATAAATGAAAATAAAATAATGCCATAATCACGCGAGCCAAAAACTTATCCATGAATATCAGAACTAATCAAATAATCACATGGAAATCAATAACTAATCTCATAATAAGGAAAATGCATATTACTAGACATCATAATCATACTGTCAAAGGCTCGTGCCAAGACATCTTATATAAATGAGTAATGCCTCACTCAATATTCAAGCTAGTTTGTCTCATAAGACCTATTTATGTATCGAGAAGCTATAACAGACCTCTCCCATCACTTTCTAAGTCCAATACATTCCTTATATGAAAGAGGTCAAACATAATCAACATAAACATTCATATTGAAACTATCATATGAAATGTTAATAATTCCCCTAATCAATAAATATATTCATAAACCATCTAGGGTAATACGGTGAATGGTATCAAAATAGTACATCTCCAATCAAACTAATCATAAACCATCCAATAAAATATGACAGATGATACCATAATAAAATGTCTTCTGTAAAGCATAAAATTTAACAAAGGATGTTGACATAGATGAAAGTATTTTAAAAAGATCATTGGAAAACTTTTGATAAAAATACACTTTTCACATTGAAATCACTTATTTTAAAAAAACCATGCACATATAACAGAAAATATTTTCTTTGAAAAAAACCTTGTAAACTAGTGAAGGAAGATTCAAATCATTAAGGTGTCATGACTGCGAGAAAATCCACTCATGCCGTAGAAGTTAAAAAAACATTCCTTCAGTATTTTTGTTGTAAAGGTCACAAAGTACCTCATTTGAAAAAAAAATTCAAACCGTTTTGTAAAAAGTAAAACATGGGTAAAAATGACTTTAAACAATCATAGGATAATAGTAAAAACATTTTTAAGAAACATGAATATGGAAAAGAAATATTCCCTAGTGGAGATTTAAACATAAACAATCTCGAATAATGATGAGATTGTGAAATAAACCCTTACCACTTTAGTAACTTTTGAATCGTAAGCCCCATGAAAGAAATAACTTCAAATGAAACATTAAATACCATGAATACGAAGAGATTTGTGTTATAATATATTAAAGAGGCAGTATATACATCACATAAAATAAAAAAGTGGTGAATATGACATGTCTCAAAGAAGTAAAAGTGAGAGGAGAAACCTTTACCTCGGGTTCAACTTCATTTGTAGTGTTCAACCCTCATGTATAATAAATACAGATTTATTATACATCTATTATAGAACTATACTCATATATATAATACCATTTATGACATAATTATAACATTTTATCACCTGTTTCTTAACAATCTTTTGTTAAAAATCATTATTTTGGGTAATAATTGTTTCATTTCTCATGCATGTTTTGGTTCGGTAGTTTCCATCTTTATACTTTGATCAAGCTTACATCATCTTCAGAATGTTAATAATGATATAAAAATTATATATATTCATTATATATGTATTTAAAGTAATCCATTAAAGGTAGAGTTAGAAAAATGTATTACACCGTTCATGGAGACGGTAGGCTGTACGTACGCATGAACGCTATTTTCATTATTCTATGGATGAAACAAAATAAAGGTAAACAATAATCATCATTTATAGAATCTTTATTATATTATATACATCATATATATTCATCAAATCTATACTTATTACCATCCACGTAAAATAGAAATGAAAAACGAATCACATCATTTCGTGGATGTGGCAGTCCACACGTACGCACGAGCGACGTTATCGTTTACCAAAAGTTTGGAAGATAATAAGATAGATATGATATTATTATTTAAAAATTATAATTATGTTATAAATATCATATATAAATATTAAACCTATCATAATTTCCATCCGTAAAAGGTGATAATGAAAAATGAATTTTATCGCTATGTGGAGACGGTAAGTCATACGCATGCATGAGTGATACTTTCACTTCTCGTTTGATGAGAAAGAGAGTGGGTAAAAGTAGTTTCATTATCATAATAACATTTAAGTATATTTAGGATACTGAATTTATTATTTTATGATAACTTATAGAGATTTAAGAGGTATAAGAATTAATAAATTGAAAGAGATCGGGTAAGACAATTACCTCATCTTCAAAAGACTTTCTTTAGATCCTTTCTTAAGGGACTTAAGGTTGATATTTTAGGGAGACTAACACCTTCAGAACTTGGATAAGGTTGTTGAGAAAAGAAATGGAGAGGGATTGATCGAGCTAGATGGATCAATTTGGTGTGAAGAAGGGATACAATGCCCTTTTATAATTGAGGTGAGGGGAATTATTGAAATTTCTCAAAATATTAAATTATAATAAATTCATTCTCATGATAAATGACTTTGAATGAGAAGGGATTAAAATAAAGGTAGGATAGGGTTATAATCCCATAAATCAATAGAATTTAGAAAAGTTTTGGTGTCATTTTAAACCTTACCATTTTGATTAACCCCTTGGTTAATTATTTTTGACCTTAACCGTAATAACCACTATTTTAATCATAAAGGGTTAATAATGTTACTATAAATGAAAAAATGACTCACACATAAACTATGTGTGATGTTTTTAAATATATTCAATTAAAATGGTTGAAAATAAGATTTTTATGAATTTTAAATTATTTAATAAAATATTATTTTGATAAATTATCATTAATGTTATTTTTTTAGTATTAATTTAATTTGACTTCAAATACATCAAGAAAAATGAGCAAATCTAATATAATGATTTCACACATCTTTAATATGTCATATAGATCTATAAAATTCATTTTACACATTAACTCATTCAAATTATATCAAAAATAATATTTTTAAAATCATTTATTTTATTTTTCTGTTAATTAAATAAATATTGTATGAGCATTGCACAAGCATTTAAGATAATTGTATAATTTCTAAAAATTTAAAATAAATTTATATAATGAAAAAAATTCATTAAGCTAAAAATAGACTTAGGTCGGTTCATATCTTGCTATTGTCTCCATGTGGACACATAAGAGATATTAAAAATAGAGTGACATTTTGTAACTATCTTTGATTTAAATAATATATACGTCATTTTCATGAAAAAATGTTCATTAAACAAATCAATTTCATGATTAATGTGTTAATGGACTAATTACATTCATCCAATATTAATTAGGATAAAAAATTATGTGCTTATCATTTAGTTTTAACTCAGGTTAACCCAATTTATCTTTTATTGATGTGATAAAATTTACCATGGTTACTATTCATAATGTCTAAAAATAAAAGCAGCTACTCACTAATTTTGAGGCTCATGATTACAAATATGGAATCCATTTAATAAAATTCAATACCTATAAGTAGCAGAAATTAATTTTAAAATAAATGCACAAAATGCGATAAAAATTGCATTTTTAAAAATGTATTTTTTTAAGAATAAAACTAGATTTACTCTTAACCCATGCATAGTAAAAATATTATATGAATATTAAAACATTTGATTGAATATATAATATATACATTTTCCTTAAAATCATTCCTCAATAGTAACTAATTCGATTCATTATAAATATATGACGCACATAAAAATATTTTTTTTCAGAAAACACTTATTTTAATTTTATTTTAACTTTTATTTCTAATCAATTGACAACCAATGAATTTATTCTATAAATGTGTAAACTCCATATTTTTAAAATTTTAGTTAGTCCTATTTATACCCATCAATTTAATGGTCAGATTATAATAGTCACATAGTAATAGATCGCGGTTCGTTTTAACTTGGTGTTGCGTGCAACACAAGCTATCGAAGAGATTAAATTTATTTAAAAAGAGACATACCGGAAAATTTTGAGGTGTCCTTCAAAAAAATCATGTCCTTAAAATTTCGAGAATATCACCTCATAAAAAGATTTGGGTAGTTCATCATAATTTTCTCACGTTCCCACGTCACCTCTTCTATCTTATGATTTTTCCAATGTACCTTTACCGACCGAGTTTTCTGATTCCTCAACACTTGTTCTCTAGTGTCCAGAATCTGGATAGGCTCTTCACAGTAAGATAAATCAAGTTCTAATTCTATTTCTTCATAAGTGAGAACGTGTATTGGTTCTGACATGTACTTCTTTAACAGAGAGATATGGAACACATCGTGTACTTTAGAAATGCTAGGTGGCATTACCAAATGGTAAACTAGAACTCCAATTCTTTCCCAGATTTCAAAAGGTACGATGTACCTGAGGCTCAGTTTTATTTTCTTACTAAATCTTATAACACTCTTTCATGAAGATACCTTCAAGAAAATGCGATCTCCCACTTGAAATTCTAAATCTTTCCTCAGGTTATCGGTATAGCTCTTTTGTCTACTTTGAGCTCCTTTGATATGGGTTTGAATATTCTTTACCTTTTCCGTTGTTTCCCCCACAAGTTCTAGGCCTATAAGATTCCTTTCGTCAACTTCATCCCAACAAGTTAGTGTATGACATTTGTTTTCATATAACGCTTCATATGACACCATTTCACCTTAAAATTAAACATTTTTATTATAAAAGAACAGTACAAGAGGGGAGTAGATCAAGGTGGCTTAAAATGATGAAGCCTAAAGACATCACCTCTAAAAATGGAAGTACAACCAGGTGAAAGAGAGCCGAGGGTAGAGAAACAGATGTATGAGCCTTCTGTGTTAATTCTCGAGGCCAAAAAATCTGCCACCTGATTCCCCTCACGCCAAGAGTGGAGAAATGTAGTGGAGTCACCAATAAGATCCTTGCATCTACGAATGGGATAAATAATCGACCAAGGGACCTTGATCCGTCCCTGTAGAAAGTGAAGGATAATCACTGAATCAATCTCCACATAGGACAGATTAATGTTGTTGCTACAACACAACTCCAACCCATCCCTCATAACACAAGCCTCAACCATTAAGGAGTCACCCGAACCATATGATGCACTGAATGCAACAATAATAGAGCACTTCAGATCGCAAACCAACCCTCCTTCGTGCATAAGACCATTACAGCCTGACCCATCAACATTGAGCTTGAACCCACTGGGTGGAGGTTTTCAGCAGATCCAGTGCCCTTGTGGGGACTCGCCCTGTCTGCTAGAGGAAGCGCAGTCCGCACACCTAATGTTCCGGAGAGAGGGATCCGACTCCAGGAAGCTGAGAAGAGGCACAAGATTTGACGCCAAGAACTGGGCCCTAGTAGCCGCCATACTGTTGGTCCGAACAATCCCCTCGTGGCGAGCCCTATTCTGCACTTCCCACAAGCACCGGCAACTCGAAAGTAGAAGAACTCGCACACGATGTTCAGGGCAGTGATCTTTAGTGCCAACAAACCAGAGTTAGAGGAAAGATTCACCATTCCAGTCGTTATTCATATGACACCATTTGAATAATTGAATGAAAGTTATTATTATAGGTGAATTATACCAAAGGTAAATACCAATCTCACATACCTTAAAAGTCAAGTGAGCAAGACATTAACATGTTTTCTAAAGTTTAGATAGTCTTTTCTGACTGCCCATCAGTTTGAGGGTGATAAGCAGTGATCAAATGAAGCTCGCTATCAAAAGACTTCTGAAGAATTTTCCATAATTTTGATGTAAATTTTGGATCACGATAAGGAACAATTGAAAGAGGTGCCCCATGAAGTCTTACAACTTCATTAATATAGATTTGTGCAAGTTGGACCAATGGAAAATCTTCTCTTATTGCTAGGAAATGTGTAGATTTGGTAAGTTGATCAATAATAACCCATATTGCATCATTATTTCTTGGAGTCTTTGGTAATCTATTGAGAAAATCTATAGTAATGTCATCCCATTTCCATATAGGAATAAGTATAGGTTGCATGACTCCTTTAGGATGTTGTCTCTCAGCCTTTACTTGTTGAAAAACCAAACATCTTGACACATAAGCAACAATTTCCCGTATTATATTATCCCACAAAAAATGTTCCTTCAAATCACTATACATCTTTGTGTTACCGGGGTGTATATATAAATTTGATCTATGAACATCATCCAATAATTCCCTTTTTAGCTCGAGTATAGAGGGAACATAAAGACTCTTTCCAAATTTCAAAATGTCATCTTCATATACAAAGTTTTCCAATTTCCCATCATTCACAGTTTTAATTTTCTTTTGAAAATTCTCATCATTAGACTGAGAACTTTTTATCTTTTACAATAATGATGGGTTGTCAATCATTTGAAAAAGGAGTGATGTTTTTCTTTCCTTAATAATTCTCATACTCTTCTTTACTAGATCCATAAACACATGATCCCTGTCAATCCTCATTTTATTCAGGACTCCATGATCCTTCCTGCTCAATGCATTTCTTACCTTATTTTTCTTCCCTAGGTAGTAGTGTATTGATAAATCATAATCCTTGAGTAGCTTGAGCTATATCCTTTTCCTCATGTTGAGTTCTTTCTATGAGAATATGTATTTCAAACTCCTATAATCTGTATATATATCACATCTTTCACCATAGAGATAGTGACTCCATATCTTTAGAGAAAATATTATAGGTGATAACTTAAGATCATGAGTTGGATAGATCTATTCATGAGTTTTTAAATGCCTTAATGCATAGGTAATAACTCTATCATTCTGTATAAGGACACAATCATGTCCTTTCCTTAATGTATCACTATAAATAAAAAATTCACTATTTCTCGATGGTAAAGTCAAGATCAGAGCATTCACTAATCTCCTATTCAATTCTTCAAAATATTCTTCACATTTCTTTTTTCAAATAAACTTAACCCCTTTACGAGTAAACCTGGTTAACGAGCAAGCTAATTGAGATTTTTTTGAACAAATTATTGATAGTAACCTACCAAACCAATGAAACTACGTACCTCAGTTATGTTTGTTGGTATAGGTCATTCTTGGTCTGCCATTTTTTTCATAGGATCAATTAAAATTCCATCCTTGGAGATAATATGGCCAAGGAAAAAAACTTTTTGAAGCTAGAATTCACACTTTCTAAATTTATCATATAACTCTTTTCTTCTAAGAGTCTCAAGAATAACCCGTAAGTGGTTCTCATAGTCCTCATAGTTCTTAGAGTACACCAACATATCATCAATAAATACCACAAAAAAATTATCAAGACATTCCTTTTTTTAAAGGTTGGGGCCGAAGCCTCAATTTATTATTAAAGCAAAGACCTCTTTAGACTGGGTAAAGGGAGACCCATTACATAGCCCGAAGGCCCAAGACCAAGTGTCTTGAATACAAGGCTTGAAAGCCCAATTTTTTAGCCCAAAGGACCCCTCGGTGAACAGTACTACTACAGTACCCGCGTCGCTACAGTACCTGCTACAATACCGCCGCCGCTATAGTACCTGCACAGTCCCTCCGCCGCTACAGTGCTGCCGCTGCTGCAGTCCCACCACTGCTACAGTACTACTGCAGTACCCTGCTACCGTACTGCTACAGTACCCCCCGGAAATTCGCCGCTGCCCGGATTTGATCCTGGGTCTTTTGGATGCCAAGCAGGAGCTTGTACCACCAGGGTACAAGCTCGTTGGCGAACAAGTTGTTGGGTAACGAGGTATTGGGGTGACCTCCCCACCTGCGTGCCTCACGTCCCCAGCAAGTCCCAAGGTGGCCAATCCTTGGGCTTAGGCCAATTCCCAACGGGGGTAGAGGGGCCCACGAGAGGTTTGTTAGCATATAGTGCACGTTGCCTTGCGAGGACTCGAACTTGGAACCTCGGGGTCAGGACGCCACCTCCTTTAACCAACTCACCGTGCCCCGTGAGCATTATCAAGACATTCCTTGAATACTCGATTCATTAGATCCATAAAAATAGAGGGTGCATTAGTCAATAGTCAATCTAAATGGCATTATTGTAAACTTGTAGTGTCCATACCTCATTCGAAACGTTGTCTTTGGGATATCTTCCTTCTTTAATCGCAATTGACAATATCCATAATAAAGGCCAATCTTATAAAAATATTGATCTCCATGAAGTTGGTCAAATAAGCCATCAATGCGAGGCAAATGATACTTGTTCTTTATCATAATAACATTGATTTCCTTATAATCAATACACAAATTCATAGATCCATATTTTCTTCTTAATAAAATGAATAGGGGATCCCCAAGGTGAAAAATTAGGGGGGTATAAATCCCCTACCACTCAAATCCTCTATTTGTTTCTTCAACTCCACAAATTCCACAGTGACCATTCTATAGGGTGTGTTTTATATAGGTTTTTAATCAATGATTAAATCAATAGAAAACTCAACTTCCCATTCTAGTTGATATCTAGGTAATTCATCAGGAAATACATCAATACATTCTTGTACAATAAGTATATCCTCAATTTGAATATTACTTTTTTCATTAGTAGGTTGTGTCTCCTCTTCTTATCTAAGGATCTCATTTAGAAGAGCAACTGGAGGTGGATTCAAACATGAATTAGATGATAAAGTCTCCCCTCTAAAGATAAGGAATTCCATATCTTCATCACAAACCATAATTTCCTTCTCTTTGTAATAATTTTTTGCATTATATTTTTAAAGACAGTCTATATGAAGAATTATATCAAATTCAACCATAGGTGTGATAATAAAATCAGAAAATAGAGCATGTTTATGTGTCAAATAGGAATTGCTTGACACATCTTTATTGCAGTGAGGTTTCCACTAGGAGTTTTGACCGACAACTCCCTTATTAAGGTGAATGGGAAATGTCTATTTTTTTTGGAAAACCGAGAAGATATAAAAGAATGTAATGATCCAAAATCAAATAAAGTATTAGATAAATTTGAGGATATGATTAAAGTACCTTCCACTATATCATTAGGAACTTCAATCTCAATTGTTGTGATTGAATAATCTTAGACTTTCTCCGTTAGAATTTTCTGTGGAATGTTCCCTTGATGCCTAGGAAAATCATTTTCATAGTGTCTCATTTCCTTACAACTAAAGTATTTCACATTATCGGCTTCTTTTTTCCCTTACAATCACGGTTCTAGTGACCTTTTTCTCCACACTTCTAGAAAAGTCTCATTCCCAATAGGAATTTCCATGATATTTATTTCCACATTTATTGGAAGTTGGAAATTCCAACATTCCCTTCTTCACATTTTCCTTATTTCTTTTTCCGGAGTGCTCATTAGCCCTCTTCTTATATTGCTTCCCTTCGAATGCATAAGAATTGGAGAATTATTTCTCTGTCTTGATAACACATGATACTATATCCTCATATGTTGAGAATGTTTGGGAGACTAGTACCCTAAGAAGAATGAAATTAAACCCATTGAAAAAATGATCAATCTTTCTCTTTGGATTGCGTACGTAGTCTGCAACATGCCTTACTAACATTGTAAATTTGGCTTCATACTTAGCAATATGATCACCCTCCTTTTGTCTCAAACTCAAGAATTGTCTCTCCATATTCACTTTCTATTCGTGAGTAAAGTATTTTTCCATGAAAAGTTCCTTAAAATCCTTCCATTCCATGTTTTCTATTTCCTCCTTTTTGTGTGTGTTTTGAATCAATGAACACCATTGATCTGCATCTCCCGAGAGGCGATAAACTGCCATGAAAACCTTCTCCCTTTCACGACTTCCCAAAGAGAGAAATATATTTTCTAAGAAACTTATCCATTTCTCAGCTATAAATGGATTTTTAGTCCCATTCAATGATGAAGGTTACTGACACATGAAGTGGTCTAACATTGTTACACCGCATTGTGGATTAGTAGGCTTCTCCATATGGGTAAAGTTATTGCTCATAACCCAAGTTAGCTATCCCAGTATAGTTATAAGTTGTTCATCTCCAGCTATAGAGTTACATTTCCCTAATCTATGTTTTCCTAAATCCAGTTCTCAAGGTTTCTACTAAACCTCTTCTGATACCAACTGTAAAGACCCTAACCCCAGTAGCCCAAAGTTATTGGTTACTTTATTACATTGGTATTATATACAAATTATCACTTCCCAAAGGACCTAATAGTTTGGCAGTCTTGAAAAAACTAGATACATACTTGAATCTTACATTACAATTGAAAGCATAAAATACAATATAGTATTTCCTTTGAGAACACAATTATACTCCTAGCTTATTCCTGAATATCAATCATAATATACTTCTTGAAATCCTGGGGAAAAATTAACATAAGAAAAAGGGTGAGTTCAAATGTTCATTAAGGGTATGCATACAGTAAAAGCTAAATATGGCATGAATAATATGGCATAAAATAAATGGAAATCAAATAATTCCATAATCATATGAGCTAAATTATCCATGGATATCATAACTAATCAAATAATCACATGGAAATTGATAACTAATTTCATAATGAAGGAAATTCATAATTCCAGACATCATAACCATACTTTCAAGGCCTCGTGCGAAGACATCTTTCATAAATGGGTAAGGCCTCAACCAATATCCAAACTAGTTTGTCTCATTAGACCTACCGATGCATCGATGAGATATAACGGGTTCCGCCCATCACTTAATAACTCTGATGTATTCCTCAAATAAAAGGGGGAACATAATCAACATAAATATTTGAATTTAAACTAGCATACAAAATGTTAATAATTCCTCAATCAATAAACATATTCATAAACCATCCAAGGTAATATGGTGAATGGTATCAAAATAGTACATCCCCAATCAAACTAATCATAAACCATCCTATAAAATACGGTAAATGGTACCATAATAGAATAACCTCATAAAATCATAAAATTTAACAAAGGATGTTGACATAGATGAAAGTACTTTAAAAATATTATTAAAGAACTTTTGATGAAAATAGACTTTTCACTTTGAAATCACTTATTTTTAAAAAACCCCGTACATATAAAAGAAAACATTTTCTTTGAATATAACCTTTTAAAATTTTAAAGTAAGCTTCAAATCATTAAGTTGTCATGAAAGTGAAAAATGCTAATCATGTTGTTTATGTTAAAAAAATTCATTTCGTATTTTTGTTGGAAAAGTACAAAAGTATCTCATATGGAAAACAGAAAAAAGATTCCTTTCAAATCATTTTGTAAAAATTCAACCATGGGTAAAAATTACTTTAAACAATCATAGGATAATATTAAAAACATTTTTGAAAATACTTTTAAGAAACAAGGATATTGAAGAGAAATATTTCCCAATGGAGACTTAAATATAAACAATCCCGAATAATGATGAGATTGTGAAATAAACCCTTACAACTTTAGTAACTTTTGAATCGTAAGCCACGTGAAAGAAATAACTTCAAATGAAACATTAAATACCATGAAAAAAAATGATTCATGATATAATATATCAAATAAGTAGTATATACACCACCCAAAATAAATAAGGGGTGAATATGACATATAGAAATAAAAGTGAGACGAGTAACCCTTATCTCAGCTTCGACTTCCTTTTTACATGTTCAAACCACCTGTATAATAAATATAGACCTATTATAAATCTATTACAGAACTATAATAATATATATCATACCATTTAAGACATATATTCTTTTATCATCCGTTTTTTAACAATTTTTTGTTAAAAATCATTGTTTCTGGAAATAACTTCTTCATTTTTCATGCATGTTTTGGTTCAGTTGTTTCGTTCATTATACTTTGATCAAGGTTCCATTATTTAGAGAATGTTAATAATGATATAAATATCATATATATTCATTATATATGTATTTAACTCAATCCATTAAAGGTCAAGTTAGAAAAATGTATTTCATCGTTTACGGAGATGGTAGGATGTACGTAAGCATGAATGCTATTTTCATTATTCTATGAATGCAACAAAATAAAGGTAAAAAATAACTATCATTTATCGAAGCCTTATTATATCATATATATCATATATATTCATCAAATCCATCCTTATTACCATCCAAGTAAAATAGAAATGAAAAATGAATCACATCACTTCGTGGAGGTGGTAGTCCACAGGTATGCACGAGCAACGTTATCGTTTAACAACAGTTTGGAAGATAATAATATAGATATGATATTATTATTTTAAAAGTATAATTATGTTAAAAACATCATATATAAATATTAAACCTATCATAATTTCCACCCATAAAAGGTGGTAATGAAAAATGAATTATATTATATAACGGTTTGTGTTCTATTGGTCCGTTACTTTGACAGTTTTGGTTATTGGATGTTTTTGGGGGAGGCTCGGAGGAATTTAGAGAAGTTTGGTTGCAAAAGGCTAGAAGAAGGGGGATTACACATCGTGTAACTGGATTACATGATGTGAAATTTGGTTTCACGGCTTGTCCTGAGTGGTTCACGGTGTGTAATGTTTCAAGGTTTGAAAAATAAAATAAATTGAAAGGCGACAGGTTTTTCGGTATAAGTCAACTGCAGGGAATTACATGAAGTGAAAGGATATTACACGTCATGCAATACCCCATTGTTGTAACGTTTTAAATGCTTTTCCAGCTGCTTGGGTTATCAAACCCTATGACTGCAGCAACTCTCCCCCGACCTTAGGTGACCCCTCTTTAGTGTTTTGAGGATTCCTTCGACAAGGATCAATTCCTAGCTTACCTCATTCAATCCGTAGCGATCCATATTCGATCTAAGGTGTGTTATTCCTCCGTCTTGCGGTTTATTCTGGTTTGGTCTCTTTCCCCTTCCATTTCTTCTTACCATGTGGTGGAAGATGATCTCTCGTGGTTCTAAATGGGGTTCTCTTCGTTTTTTGTCGATGCGGTGGTGTCGCGACATCCTTGGGTGGATGCAGACCTTGCAGGAGAGGTAATCTGAAGTCCGTTACGTTATCCGTTCTCGTATGAAGAATGTTGACACCCTTTTGAGGTATGATTTCCTTTGTTTCTCTTCATTTGGGCATCATGTGGGAGGGATCTACTTTTGTTCACCGTTGGATTATGGTTGTGCCAGGCTAATCAAAGATAAGAATCAGTTAAATTAAATTAAAAGGGGTGGGGGAATTCGATTTTCATGCCTTTGCAGTTTTGATATTATGATTGTGATATTATGAATTATACGAGTTTGATACCCTGTTGAAAATTGTGGGTGTTGGGGGCCCTTGTTTGTGCACTAAATGGACTGCATGTTGTTTGATTCATGTTGAACACTTACATATGGAAATTAGTTAATCACGTAAATCCGGATAATGAATGGATTCCCCAAGATTTGGTTTGTGTGATAACCCTCTTAAATAATGAAGTGGAATTGGAAAAGTGACCCCTTCGCAAAAAAAGATATTGTGTTACGTTATGGTTTATGATGTGATGTGTGGAATGGTTGTGGGTGCGTGCATGAGTCTGGTGTAATGTGAAGTGGCTATGTTGTGATGTGTGGGTTTGCTCTGGTTTGTGATGTGATATGGTTGTGATCCTGGTTGTGTGCAGTGGGATGACTTGGGTGGTGTAATGGAATCTCAGGTCGAGAGATTGATTGATCCTGGAAAGGGTGAGAAGTGTTGTGCAGCGGGGCTGCGAGACTAGTTGTGCTGTGATGTGTTATCGATTGGGGTTGTGAGTTGGGGGTTGGTTCTATTGGTACGTGACCTGAGCAGGATGAGCTTGAAGGGGGACAGTAGTGATTGATATGAGTAATTCACCTGAAGATTCTCCATGAGTAACATTTAGAAAGTTTCACCCCATATCTAGAGATCGATATATGATATACACTAGTGCAAAAACACAATTTAATGTTGGTTTTTAACTGACGTCAATAAAGGCGACGTAAAAAATATGATTTTCAGCGTCAGTTATTATAAAATCGACACCGAAAATTAATTTCATTAAGGGTTTCGGCGTCGGTTTTCTCTAAATCTGACGCCGAAACCCGGTCGAAATTGAGGTTTCTGCGTCGGTTTTACAAAAAACCGATGATGAAGGTCAATTTCGACGGGTTTTCGGCATCGGTTTTAGATAAAACCGACGCTGAAACCCCTGTTTATTTTTTTAAAAATTTCGGCGTCGGTTTTTAAAATAACCGACACCGTAAATTAATTTTTTTAGAAAAATAAAAAAAATTACACTTCTAAAAATATCGAAACCCCTGTACAAAAAACAAAATATACAACAATAGTCAAATAATATTTATCATTCAATAAAAACCTATAACTTACACATACCAAGCATAAACAAGAAAAAGACGACGTTGAAAGTTAAATTTTTTTTTAGAAAGACGTACCTGAAATTTACGGCAGACTCATTGTTGGTTATTGTTGAAGCATTCATTTGATTATTGGTAGGTTCAAACACCTAATATATCAAAAGAGTTATTTTTTTGAACCCATATGTGTTATTATTTATAAATATTAGAATATACATACCTCAAATCCTAATCAGACTTAACAAATAGTTCACAAAAGTAGATCGAATATGGGTCATTTCAGATTGGGAATAAACTGTGAATCATTGAATACCTACAATAATATTGAATGATATGAGGTTAAAAAATTAAATAATATGGAAAAAAATATAAAAAAATTAATACAACTAACCTTATGAAAATCAGTAGTTTCTCCAGTTGTGATTATCTCATACATGAATCGTAAAATATAATAACCACATTCAACATTTCCATTTTGACGATGACACTGCAGTTATAAAACAGTAAATTGATAATAAATAAAATATATAACAATAAATTCAGAAAAAATAATAATATAAAAACTAATTACCTGTATTTCCACATATTTGATTTCCTTTAGTTTCTTTACTGACATGTATTCCTTGTTAAATTGTTTCCATGAACTGCATTTTCATATATATGAACTAATAATATATGTCTAAACAATGAAAATTAAACATAATGAGCTTATAAAAAACAAAAACAAAAACTTACTTGTTTAATAAGGTGGAAAATGGTTTATGAACTGTTCCTAATAAAGAGAAAAACCAATATAAGGTCCATTCACTTGGAAAAAATACACCTAACATCCAATGTCCCCTACAATACAAAAAGTTCACAATTAATGACATTATAATGATTATTAGTTCATAATTATGTTTATGTTCTTACTTATCAAGAAATGGAAAAAACCAGAATTTAATCTCTGTATGTGATAATCTCTTAGATATATATTGAACTCTATCATCATTATTCACATTTACGACTTCCAAGGAAGTGTACTCTGGATCTATAAAACTGTAAATGCCTGTTCTTTCATTTTGTAAAATAATCTTGTGTAGATACCTAAATTAAAAAGAAAATATAGTTAGTCAATTTAAAACAATCTTTTATTAAAGAAATAACAATTCAAACATCAATTTACTTACATGGAAAACAACTGCACCACACTCAGTTCGAGCTCTTCAAAATCAACTAAATGCATGATATCTTCTTTCATTATTCTCAATTGATAACTTCTTCCACATATATCAGACGTCATCTGAAATTCATAGATATAATTCAAGGAAGCATAAGCCTGAGATAATCTTTGTAACCCAGAAGAAATATCAGAAGGTTCTAAAGATGACTGTTCCTGAACATTTTGTTGCATTTGGGTAGTTTCTTTTGCTTTTAGATATTCCTATATAAGTTAAATGTCAGAAAACATTACAAGTAATTTTGAATCATTTGTAATTCATATTTAAAAAAATGCACACCTCATATGAAATATAACATAGAAGACTATTTGGCCAAAGTAAAAAATGGCCCAGAGATTGTCCAACACAGGTGATCTCCTCAGTAGGAAACAATAGTAGAGTAGTAGGATCTATAATATCAAGTACCGATACTCTAACCTGACCCATCTGCATAGGCTGATGATGTACCGAGTCCCCCAAAAAATGCACACGTTCTAACTCAACAATATGTACATGAGGATCTCCAGCAAATAACTCACAATATAAGGCTTGATCCGAGTGAGGAGGTCGAGGCTCAAAGTAAGCAGATGAGGCAGGGTAGTCCGGGTGAGCAGACTGAGAAGGCAGAAAAATGAAAAAGGTATATTAGTGTTTATAATTTATAAAATAGAAAAATTGATGAAAATAAAATAATATACCTTGAAAGGCTACGCAGACGGGGCAGGATAAACAGATGGGGCAGGGTAGTCCAGGTGAGGAGGCTTAGAAGGCTGAAAAATGAAAAAGGTATATTAGTGTTTATAAATTATAAAATAGAATAATTGATGAAAATAAATTAATATAACTCGAAAGGCTGCACAGATGAGGTAGGATAAGCAGATGAGGCAGGGTAGTCCGGGTGAGGAGGCTGAGAAGGCTGAAAAATGAAAAAGGTATATTAGTGTTTATAAATTATAAAATATAATAATTGATGAAAATAAATTAATATACCTCGAAAGGCTGCGCAGACGGGGCAAGGTAAGCAGGTGGGGCAGAGTAGTCCGGGTGAGCAGGCTGAGAAGGAAGAAAAATGAAAAAGTTATATTAGTGTTTATAATTTATAAAATAGAAAAATTGATGAAAATAAAATAATATACTTCGAAAGGCTGCGCAGACGTGGCAGGGTAAGCAGATGGGGCAGGGTAATCCGGGTGAGTAGGCTGAGAAGGCTGAAAAATGAAAAAATTATATTAGTGTTTATAATTTATAAAATAGAAAAATTGATGAATAATAAATAATATACCTGGGAAGGCTGCGCAGACTGTGACTTTCTTTCCAAGTGTTCTAATAAAGCCTTCTGCAATGCTGCTTGAATTTGATCACCCATAGACAGTTTCATATCTTTCATCTCTTCTTTTAAGGATTCTATTTCTGGGTATCTTGATTGCTTACTCTTACCAAAAACCTTCCAAATACTAACACCTTCCTGATATCCTCTAACACAGCCTGAGTGTTCTGCCTTTCCTAAAGCAGTGGCTAGGATGTCCATCCTACCCTCAGGGATAAAAGAGCCCTGTGTCTCTTGCTCCTGAAATTATTCCTGAAATGAAAAATAAAAAAGTTATATTAGTGTTTATAATTTATAAAATAGAAAAATTGTTAACAAATAAATAATATTTACTTACAATTCTATCAGCCACTTGCTGAGCTTCCTCTGTAAGATACTTTTCATTTTTCCTTCTTCTTGCTCGTTTCAATTTCTCATGGCGAGTGGGAGGAGATGGAGGACCAAAATGGACCTCTTCTGAACCACTACTAGATCGATCTCTTAATGCTTCAAATTTTTCTTCAATCATTTTTTGCTCCAAATATGAATACCCTCCACGTGATAAAGTATGAGGGTATACATTTCTCAATTGGATCTCCTGATGAGATCTCATAGATGCCTGTTATATAAAAATAAACTACTAAGTAATAAGAAAAATATATCATAAATTTAAAAATATAAAATAATTACCATACCTGGAATTTCTATTCCTGACAACTGTCAACAAATCGCTTCCATGTATCTTCATCTATAAACGGATACTTAAGACATGGGCTTTCAAACCTTCTCTTTCCAAAGACATAATTTTTTGTCAGTTTGGTTTTAAAATCTCTCCATCGAACCACCACTAAAGAGAGATGTCTTTTCTTAATTTCTTTGGTTTCCTCAAAATTGAATGTCATGTGTAATTGAATAAATTTAATATGTCCTTTAAAATATATAATATTCAAAAAATGAGATAAAAGAAATCAATTAAGATATTTTACCGTCACGGCCTCCCAAAGCTGTTGTTTCGCCGTCCTGTCCACTGACTTCCAATCAGGATATAAAATACTAATCCTGTAACGGCTCTGCATCGCTATATAACTGACAAACTGAACCGCATTTGGGCCAACTACATTATTATTATCATCAAAACAAATGTGTACTTTTTCATCATCACGAGAAAGTGATAGTTTTGGTAAACGTGTAATACCACGTTTACCAACTTGAGAACTTGATTTTTGAGTAGTAACAGGAGAAGTCTCCTCCGCCGAGGACGCATCAGTAGTCTTGCAATTTTTTTTAAATTAACAATTTTATTTCATTAAATAAGTATATTACTGAATATTTAATAATATGTTAAAATAGATATACCTCGGTAACTGCTCCTCTCTATCTGTATCTGACATTGCTACTAGAAAGTGTAATGAAATTTTGTGTACCTGCATATCATTAGAAAGATGAATAATTAGAAACTAGGAAGACAAAAATAAGTAAGTAAAAAAAGATCCATGCATTTGTAAGTTTCAAAAATGGAAACAAAATATAAATATTTACCAGAAAAATTAGGAAACTAATTTATTGTTTTTCCACATGCCTTCATCATGATCATTACATACTACATGCACTATGTCTGTCTTATACTCATTGTAATCATCTAGAAATTGCGTAATAGATGAATAAGGCTCATGTAAATCACTAACATCATCATCCTCATCCTCATCAGCCAAATGGTATATTTTTCCTTACAAAACAACTGACCACTGATCATTCGACGAATCAATGACATAAAATACTTGTTTTGCATGTGTCTCCATGATAAATGGTTCCTCATTATAATTAAATCTTTTCCAATCAACCAGTTTAAACCCATATTCATCATGTTTCACACCACTATTACTATCAACCCAATTACACTTAAAAACGGTGACTCAAAATTTAATATAATCAATTTCCCATATGTCTTCAAGAACTCCAAAATATAACGTTGAAACAGAAATTGGGGTTTTATCTTTGGCACTCAAAAAATGCACTGCTTCAGCGAAAACCATCACACCACTATTCTGAACGGTACTCTTGTCATCCAAGTTTTTTTGTGTAAAATGTGTATCCATTGATATCAAAACCAGACCATGTGATCACATTAAGGGACGGTCCTCCTGCTAACCAATTCAATGTTTCTGATGCAGATATATCTGGGGTGACTTTATCTTTAAACCATGAAAAAAATGTCTTCTTATGCTCAATCATCACCCACTTTTTCGTTTCTTTTCTGATATCATAACTTTAATTTAGCAATATGTGAGGATATATATGATTGAACCTCATCTGTGTTGTTCAAAATGTATAAATGTGCCTGCATCACTTCATCACGTGGAATAAAATTTACCTTTAAGCCTCGAACCCCTCTACCTTCACTATAAACTGTCATATGTCGAGATACAGGGAGACCAATATGCTCCACCTCATACAAATAATCAGTACAAAACTCAATCACCTTTTATGATACATATTTTTGAACAATAGAGGCCTCTGGTCGATAAGGATTTTTAACATATCCTTTCAAAATTTTCATATATATTTCAAAAGGATACATCCATCTTAAATAAACAGGTCCACATATTCTTATCTCACGCACCAAATGAATCAGCAGATGAACCATTATATTAGAAAATGTGGGTGAGAAATACATTTCTAGTTGACAAAGAATAAGAGTTGCTTCATTCTCCAACACATCTAACAAACTTGGATCAACGACTTTGTTACAAATGGATTTGAAGAAATTAGATAACCTGATGATAGTATTTCTGACAGCTTTCGGCAATATACCATACACTGCTACTGGTAGAAGTTATTTCATCAACACATGACAATCATGAGATTTCATACCTATTAATTTACAATCCTTCAATGACACCAAATTATTCACATTTGAAGAAAAACCACTGGGTACTTTAATACCATGAAGACATTGAAAAAAATTCATCTTTTCAATCTTGCTTAATATGTGAAAAGCTGGAGGTAAATATGTTCTGTTTCCTTTCACAATGGGAGATAACTCCAAACGTATTCTCATTAATATCAAGTACAATCTAGCATGCAATCTATCTTTTTTCTTTCCTTTTATGTCTAAAAAAGTTCCAATCAAACTATCACATATGTTTTTCTCAACATGCATAACATCAATGTTATGTTTTATCTATAAAAATATCCAATAAGGTAGTTTGAAAAAAATAGACTGCTTCTTCCAGATATGTTTTTGAAAACCAGAACTTATTCTCTTTCCAAACGTCGAATCAATATCTTTCACCCTGTCATAGTATTCTTCAACTGACAATGGTCAAGGGGGAAGGTTGTATTCTTGTAAACCGTTAAATGTTTTTTTCAATATACGATAAGGATGATCAATTTGAAAAAATCTTTGATGTCCCATGTACACTCTCTTTCTTCCATTCTTCAGTTGATAATATGAAGTTTTTTCTTCACAAATTGTACATGCTTTATGTCCCTTAACACTATATCCAGATAAGTTTCCATATGCAGGAAAGTCGTTTATAGTGAACATTATCATAGCACGTAAAAGAAAATACTTTTTCTTGTATGCATCGAAAAATTTAACACCTTCCTCCCATAGCAGTTTCAAATCATCAATCAATGGTGAAAGATATACATCAATATCATTTACCGATTGTTTTGGTCCATAAATCATCAATCTCATCATAACATATTTTTTCTTCATACATAGATGTGGAGACAAGTTGTAAACTACCAGCAAAATAGGCCATGAACTATGTTGGCTACTGAGGCTCCGATATGGATTCATTCCATCAGTACAAAATCCCATTCGGAGATTTCTAACTTAACTTCCAAAATCATGATTTTTTTATCAAAACTCCTCCACTATAGTGAATCGGTATGGTGATGTAAGTTACCATCAGAGATGCACTCATCTGAATTCCATCTTAACCTTTTTGCATCAATTGAATTTGCAAATAGACGCTTCAAACGGGGAATTATTGGAAGATACCAAATTGACTTAGCAGGAGTTTTGATTCTTGTACCTAAAAATGAATCAAAATTGAATTATAAGAATTGTATGCAGAAAAAATATTGGATGATTTCATTGGAAAGTACAAAATTGATTTTTCATGACGTTAGATGACATCACCTGAGAATGAATATGAGTTGACTTTTCCATCTATCTTATAGCGTGATGTACTACATGTAGAACAACTTGATAAATATTCATTTTCTTTCCTATACAGTACACAATCATTGGGGCAAGCATGTATCTTTTTATACCCCAATCCCATTGGGTATAATATTTTCTTCGCCTCATAATTGGAATCTGGAAGCCCATTGCCTTCTGGAAGTAGCTCTTTTAAAAGCTCAAGTAAACTGGAATCCACCCATTTTTTGTTTTTAAGTTAACTAATCCCAAAACTGCTGATAACATTGTATATTTACTGTAACCTTGGAATAATGGTTTCTCATAATCTCCATACAATCGTTCAACAATTGGTATTTTTTCAATGGTTTCAAAACCTAAATCATGAATTAATTCTTCAATACGATCCTCTGCCTCATTATGAATATCTTCATCAATATTGGATGTTGAATTTTCAGTTCTTTCACCATGCCAGATCCAACGTGTATAATTAAGTCTAAAACCATAACAAATGAGATGATCCTTGATTTCTATGGAGTTTAACTTTCTCATATTTACACACTTCACACATGGACAGAAAATCAAATCAATGTTTTGAATATGTCGTTTAGTGAATTCCAAAAAATTATCAACTCCTTTTTCATATTCACTAGTGGTTCTTCGTAAATGAATCCAATTACGATCCATTAAATACCTGATATCACAATATATTTGGTTAATATATTAAAACATATAAACATTTAAATATCTATTAGATAAATTGTAAACAAAAACACATTTAATAAAAAATATTGATAATCAAATAGAAAATATCATATATGAAACACATTTACAAATAGTAAACATTTTATTTTCATATTATATACATGTGTGTTATATTGATATTATAATTTAATTATAATATCATTATTCTAAAATTTATTAGTTCAGTTTATAGAGTTGTTGCATTATTTCGATGTTTCATGTATCAAAAGTATTGAAGATTTCATTAATTTAAATGATACAGTAAGTGAATTGGGTGAAATTTGATTGGAGTCAATGTAAAAAGATGCAATTTGTTGATTGGATATTTAAGAATGTTTGTTGACAGAATATTTAACCATGTCCTAACACATTTAAAATAAAATATAAACTAATAATTGAAGCAAATCCATAACAAAATTAAATGATAAATAATTTATCTACAAAATAAAAAAAAACTTACAAAATTTGAAATTTAACTCGAATGGAGATCCTCAATCCAAATTGTGTTCCGTATAATGACTTAGATAAAAAAACACTGCAAAATCTATAACAACAATGATAATACTAATAGAAAATAATGATAAACAACAACTAAATTCAAACCACCATTAAAAGTCGTGTAAAATAGGGTTATGGAAGATGAAATAAACAACTGAATATAAATCAAGTGGGATAACGAAGAACACAACCCGCAAATCATGAAAATGGAATAAAACCATCAAAGATGGCCGTCCAAGATCACAAATAGGGCTTCGAATGTCATCCTGAGTCGAAGGAGCCGCCACGGGTTTCGATTTCGAAGATCCAACAAAATGAGGGTTTTGCAACCCCGATAAATTTTAAGACTTTTAGCATCGGTTTTTAGAAAAACCGATGACGAAAATAAAAAAAAATCTTTCAATGTCAGTTTTTCTAAAACCAATGCCCATAATCCTTTTTTTTAATTTTCGACATCAATTTTTACCAAAACCGATGCCGAAAATATCCGGGTTTCTTAATTTAAGTGTCGGTTTTGGAGAAAACCGACGCCGAAAATTGGACTTAAGGCGTCAGTTTTCTTCAAAACCAACTACATTTTTTTTATTTTCGACATTGGTTTTCTTAAAAACCGACGCCAAAACATTTTTTTTTATTTTTTTGCGTCGGTTTTTACAAAACCGACATGAAATATCATCTAATAATGGTTTTTGGTGTCAGTTTTACTGAAAACCGACGCCAAAAAGTTCCTGCTTATACTATTGGTGTCAGTTTATAAAAAAACGACATTATTACGTCGACGTTAAATCCCTTATTTCCAATAGTGATACCATAAATGAGTGTTAAATGTAGAGGAAATGTGAAGTTCCTTTAGTTTATCCGGGCTCTTCACCTTCTGAGAACTGTGTTGCTTATTATGTACTGTGATTGGTAGTTGCTCGGGTAGTGATGAAATAAATAAAAAATTGATTAATAAAGTGTGGAATGACTTGGGTTGGATTAGATAACATAATTGAAATGGTTAATGGATGAATAAAATGAATAGTATGGTTAAATAAAATTGGTTGGAAATTGAAAAGAGGTTGTGTCTTGTTGTGTGGTATTATGCATTTAGAGGTAGCAACCAATTTGGCAGTGTTGTGAGTTGGTTATTGTCTGAGAACCCATAAGTTGGGCTTGAGTGTTTGTTATCATATATGTATATACTTTTATTTTTCTTGTGATTTCTATACGCACCTCACCCTAGTTGAGCACTATGTTCTGAACACTCTCATCGCCATGGAGGATGATGTCTTTACCAAACATCTCAGTGGGAGGATGGATGATTGACCACCCTCTCTTCCATGCTCCCTCTTCCAGGCGGTGATATCCCAAGATTCTTTGAGCAGATTGTGGTTTTTGAGGACCAGGTGTGTGCGGGTGAGTTGTGCTTTCCCAGGTGTCTTCGAGATGAGATGTGTTGTGATTTCTCAGGTTTCTTCGAGATGAGATGTGTTGTGTTTTCCCAGGTGTCTTCAGGATGAGATTTTTCATGTTTTCCCAGGTGTCTTTGGTATGTAATATGGTTTGTAGCCCAGGTGTCTATGGGAGGGATGTGTTGTGGTTTGTGGCCCATGTGTCTGCGGGTGGGATGTGATGTGGTTTATGGCCTAGGTGTCTGTGTGTGAGATGTGGTTTGTGACCCAGGTTTCTATGAGCGGGATGTGGTTTGTGGCCCATGTGTGTGCGGGTGAGTTGTGACATGGTACTTTTGGAAGAGGTGGGAGTGCGAAGACATTTGACGTTAGGCAATAGAGTCTAATCGATGGGAAGTGGTGTGGGGTACCCTATCATCGATGTGCATTATACTACATTACTTGACTTGTGTTATTTAGTGATTATTCCTTGGTGAGGTTGGAATGGTTATTATACCTGTTAGGTGCTATTTGGTTCTGTTGTTTTCTCAAAGGGGAATTAGTATTCTTCTTTCACATGTGCACGAGAGACTTTGGATTTCCTACTGAGTATACCTGTATGCTCACCCTATGCATATAAAACTGTTTTCAGGTTTCCAGGAGGATTATGTGGACCGTGTTGGGTGTTACTAGCTCGGTCTTGGGATAGTTGCTGAGTCACTGCTTTAGCTTGCTTTTGGGTACTTCAATTTGGATACTTTATTGTACTTGTAAAAGTTCCATTTTATGCATGCACGTGGGATGGTTTTTGGATTTCTTTTATATATACAGATCTTGGAGTTGTTTTGGGGATGAACCATCTTATCTCCCGATCTTGTTTCCTATAAAGGGTAATGCCTCCGATTTTGTGAGATTTGTATACCCTTGGTGCTAGTCACCTACCCGGGGCCTACTAGAGGCATGAATCAAGGGTCATTATACCCCTTTCTTCATTGGCAGCCAAGGAGGGGCATCTTTGGAGGGAGGAGGTCATGAAAAAATGATATTAAAGTTAGGTGGTTGAGAGATATGATGGAGTTTGGGGTTAGGCATAATGATCATTGCCTTGGTTGGTATGTAAATAGTGTCAGATGACCTTAATGAGCGACATAGGCTGAGAAGACTAACTAGGACACGAGATTTTAGGGCCCCCTGTGATCCGATGTAAGGACTCTGAGCCTACCAAATGACCAAGTGAGGCTACCCCATTTACAGGGTAGAGCCCCTAGGAAAGGTACATGCATAATAATGATTTGTGTTCTTGTTTGAATTAGTTTGGTTTGAAAAAGCTGGATTGAATAACTAAATATGTACTAAATGGGTTAATTTTTTTTAATACAGACTACATACTACTCGGTCTTAGGAAATATTTGTTTACCTTTTCAGCTATGACCCCTGGTCATCATCCGCGTGTGACTCAGGCAGTAGAGGTTTAACCGGCTGATCCGGTTGATCGATGAAGGGTTGATCTAGTTGATGAGTATGACCAGTGGAAGAGGACATTGCATGATTTCCAACAGTAGGTTTTGGGAAAGTACGAGGGTTGTGTTTCAGACATGGAGATAGAGAGTTGGATCGAGGAGCTTGAGATCACCTTTAGTTTGATCCGGGCCCTGACGGAGTACTGGGTTTTATTAGTAGTCAGTCAGATGCGAGGAGCCACGCGTTAGTGGTGGATGCTATATCTGGTAGAGATTAAGGAAACAAACATTTTGTGGGTCGACTTTGAGAAGGAATTTTGAGTAGAGTTCCTTTCATAGACCATGAAGGCTGAAAAGAGATAGGAGATACTCTCCCTTCAGTAGGGGAGTATGTCAATGCGAGAGTTGGGGATCAAGTTCAAGGATATCCTTCGTTTTTCCCCCAATCTCTTTCTAGATGAGGAGTCTTGTGAGAGATGTCTTGAGGAGACACATTGTCGCTCTATCCAGTATGCAGTTACTCCTTTTATGTTGTTGACGTATTTAGAGGTTCAGAAGAAGGAAGAGGTGATCGAGCAGATGCACTTGTGAGGAGGTCTACCATGAGAGGGGATCTAGCAGAGTTCGTTGAGAGACTAGGTTACTAGCGGCATGCCTTTGACGTCGAGAACTTTGAGGTTTTGACCGACAGGGAGTCGACCTCAATAGCTTCCTTTCTAGCATTTTGGTTCCAGTGGTTCCCATGCTTTTCCTGTGGTTTTGAGGCTGAGGTGTTTCTTCTATGGAGTTCACTACTATCATCAGAACTAGTTTCCAGTATCTGTTAGAGCTCAACATGGGTGAGGTAGAAAAGTTTAATTCCAACCACAGCAGTAGTTTCCAGTTAGGCTGTTTCACTAGCAGGGGTGGCAAGCTTTTGCTCTGCCGAGGGGAGATGAAGCAGGTAGAGGTCGACCTTAGGATGTTCCTCATGTTCAGGGGCCTCGACCTGGGCATGGTTGTGGAGGCGGTCATCAACAGAGAGGTAGAGGAGCTGGGTGTGCTCAGTTTTACACAACGGAGGCGGTAGTTCCACCAGGGCCAGAGATTGTTAGAGGTATGATAAGTTTGTTTAATACTCTTGTTTGTGCCTTGTTTGATTTAGGAGTTTTTTAATCCTTTGTTGCACCCTCTCTAACCCATGCTTTGGGACTAGACATAGAGAGGCTTCACATTCCCCTGGTGTTGAGTACATCAGTCAGAGGCCAGACCAACTTGTTTGATGTGTGTTGGGGATGTATACTGATGATGGGACCACATCGGTCCCATGGGGATCTTTTCTATCTATAAATGCAGCCATACAAAGTCATTCTCGACATCGATTGATTATATTCCGTGCATGCCATTATCGACTGTTTCCGGAGGATAGTCATATTTTCAGATGTGGATGGACAACATACGGTTTTCATTGGAGAGAAAAGTTGTCATATGGGCAGTCGATGTGTGGAAACCCTTCTCTCCTTGTTGGCTAAGCTGTTAGTGGAATCAGGAAATGTTGGGACGGCGGAGGTTCCCATTGTCGTTGAGGAGTTCCTGGATGTTTTCTCCAAGGTGGTTGTGACACTACCCCCTCGACGTGATGTTGAGTTCAGGATAGATTTACATTCATGTGATTATCTGATTTCGATGGCCCCTTATCATATGAAACCTTCTGAGCTGCAGGATCTAAGGATTCAAATAGATAATCTGATAAAGAAGAGTTTTATTCAGCTCAATGTGTCATCATGGGGTGCTCCAGTGTTCGCCAAGAAGGAGGATGATAGTCTGAGGCTGTGTATAAACTATCAGATGTTGAATCAGGTAACGATCAAGAACCATTACACTCTTCCAAGGACAAATGATCTTTTTGACTAGATGAGATGGGAAATTTTGTTTTCTAAGATCGATCTTATGTCTGGATATCACCAGTTAAGGGTGAAGGATGGTGATATCCTGAATACTGCCTTCAGATACAGGTCTAGGCACTTTGAGTTTGTGGTCATGCCATTCAGTGTTATGAACACACCAAATGTGTTCATGGGGCTTATGAACTCTGTGTTTCGTGAGTTCCTAGACCGATTATTCATTGTGTTCATCGATGATATATTAATATACTCGAAGTTAGAAGAGGAGCATGCCGAGCATCTCAGAACTGTCTTGCAGGTTCTTCGATGCTACCAGCTCTATGAGAAGTTGTCTAAGTGTAAGTTATGGACATGATAAGTGCATTTCTTCGGGCATGTGGTGTCTCAACAGGGCGTGATAGTAGACCCGTCGAAGGTTGAAGTATTTGTTTCTTGGGAGGCACCCAATAATGTGGCATAAGTTCATAGTTTTCTTGGTCTCAGAAGTAGTGTTGACCATAGTGATGCTATAGAGGGATGATCAGAGGATGGTTGTAACCGAATGATGTTCTACAGGAAGGTTTTCATTTCGGTGGCAATGCATGAGGGAGTCCTTCATGATTTTCATAGTTCACCTTTAGTGGTACACCTAAGAGTTTCTAAGATGTATTGTGGCTTGAAGATGCAGTTTTGGTGGTCCAGGATGAAGTAGATAGTAACAGAGTTTGTGGCAAGATGCTTGGTCTACCAGTTGGTAAAGGCCAAGCACCGTGTTCCTGGTAGTTTTTTATAGCCCTTGGATGTTCCTGAGTAGAATTGGGATGACATCTCAATGAATTTCATCATAGGGTTACCCATAGCTCAGGGAGGCTATGATGCTATCTGGGTAGTAGTGGATCGGGTGGCGAAATTGACTCACTTCTTAGCGATCAAGGAGTTGGGCGTAGTGGATGCCTTGGAAAATAGGTATATTGATGAGGTGGTGTAGCTACATGGATTTATGAGGTCCATTGTCTCAGATTGTGACACACATTTACCTCGTGATCCTGGAGGAGATTATATCATGCCTTTGACTCCTAGTTATGACTCAACACTACCTTCCACCCTCAGACAGATGGGCAGATGGAATGAACTATCCAGACGTTGGAGGACATGTTGCGAGCATGCATCTTGGAATTTGGCGGATCTTGGGTGCGACACCTACCCTTGGTAGTGTTTTCTTATAATAATAGTTATCTCTCTTTCATCAACATGAATCTATTTAAAGATTTGTAAGGAAGACCATGTCGTTCACCATTGTACTGGACAGAGGTTTGGTAGACAGTTGTTCTTAGTCCCGAGGTAGTGTAGAGCACGATAGAGAAAGTTTATCTTGTTCGTGAGAAGATGAAAGAAGCGCATGACTGGCAGAAGTCTTATGCTGATTGCAGAAGGAGACCCTTGGAGTTTGAGGTTGGGGATCACGTGTTCTTGATGTTTTTTCCACAACATGGGAAACAAATGTTTGATAGAGGGAGTAAGATTTATCCTAGGTTTTCTAGACCCTTTGAGATGTTGGGGAGAGTTGGATAGGTGGCATACTAGTTGGTGTTGCCACCGTAGTTGGAGAGAATCCATAACGTCTTTCACATATCTCGGCTTCATCGGTATCTTCATGATGACTCCCTTGTCCTTGACTAGGGAGAGTTGGATATTGAGGGTGACACAACATTCCTGGAGTGGACGGTAGAGATCTAAGATCATCGAGAGAAGGAACTACCTGACCAGATCATTCCCTTGGTTCGTGTGTTGTGAAAGCATGGCGGTAAGGAGGAGATTACTTGGGAGCGAAAAACACAGATGTGTGCTCAGTACCAAGAGTTGTTCTGAGTTTGTCCTTGCTATGTTTTGTTTTGAAATTTAATGTTTGAACCTTGTTTTATGAAATGAGCTGTTTTTCACTTGGTTTGAGATGTGTGTGGTGTGGTATGTGATAAATTACTAACATAAAAATAAGGGAGGACCTGATTCCTAATCGAGACACATCAACTGCGATGCGATTAAACTAGTGCGGAGAAGTTTGAGGGGGGGGGGGGGCTTGGAGGAGTTTGGAGAAGTTCAGTTACAAAATAAGGGAGGACCTGATTCCTAATTAAGACACATCAACTTGTCTTTGGTGGTTCATGGTGTGTAATGTTTCAGGGTTAGAAAAATAAAATAAATTGAAAGGCCATAATTTTTTCAGCGGAAGTTATCCGTGGGACATTACATGGCGTGAAAGGGTATTACACATCATGTAATACGCTTCTGCTGTAACATTTTTAATGTTTTTCTAGCCGCTCAGGTTATCAAACCCTATAGATGCAGTGACTCTCCCTCAACCCTGGGTGACCCGATGACCCCTTTTCATCATTTTGAGGATTCCTTCGACAAGGATCGATTCCTAGATTCCCTCCTTCAATCCGTAGTGATCCATCTTCGATCCAAGGTGCATTCTTCCTCCATTCGTGCTGTTTCTTCTAGTTTGGTCTCTTTCCCCTCCCGTTTATTCTTACTATGTGATGGAAGATGATCTGTGATGATTCTAAATGGGGTTCTCTTCGGTTGTTGTCGATGAGGTGGTGTCGCGACATCCTCAGGTATATCCAGATCTTGCGGGAGAGGTAATCAGAGGTCCGTTACATGATCCATTCTCATACAAAGAATTTTGACACCCTTTCGAGGTAAGATTTCCTTTGTTTCTATTCATTTTTGCATCATGTGGGAGGGATATACTTTTTTTCACTTATGGATCATGGTTGTGCCAGGATAATCAAAGATAAGAATCAGTTAAATGAAATTGAAAGGGGTAGATGAATTCAATTTTTATGCCTTTGAAGTTTTGATATTATGATTGTGATATTGTGAATTATACGGGCTTGATGCCCCACTGAAAATTGTGGTCGTTGGGAGCCCTTGTTTGCATACTAAATGGGTTGTATGTTGTTTGATTCCTACTAAACACTTACATATAGAAATTGGTTAATCATGTAAATCCAACTAATGAATGGATGCCCCGAGATTTGGTTTGTGTGATAACACCCTTAAATAATGAAGTGGAATCAGATAAGTATCCCCTTTTCTAAATATGAAAATGTGTTACATAATGGTCTGTGATGTGATGTGTGAAATGGTTGTGGCTACGTGTGTGGGATTGATGTAATGTGAAGTGGCTATGTTTTGATATGTGGGTTTTCTCTAGTTTGTGTTGTGGTATGGTTGTGAGCCCGATTGTGTGTTGTGGGATGAATTGAGTTGTGTAATGGAACTTCAGGTTGAGAGATTGATTGATTGTGGAATGAGTGAGAAGTATTGTGAAACGAGGATGTGAGATTGGTTGTGCAGTAATGTGTTATCAGTTGGGGTTGTGAGTTGTGAGTTGGTTCTATCGGTACATGACTTGAGCGGGATGAGCTTGAATGAGGACAATAGTGATTAGTATGGGTAATTCACCTAGAGTTTCTCCATGAATAACATGCAGAAAGTTTTACCTCGTATCTATAGATCGGCATATGATATACCATGAATGGGTGTTAAAGGTGAAGTCCCTTTAATATATGAGGGCTCTTCACCTTTTGATAATTGTGTTTCTTGTTGTGTGTTGTGCTTGGTAGTTTCTTGGGTAGTGATGGAATAAATAAATAATTGATTAATAAAGAATGGAATGACTTGGGTTGGATTGGCTAACAGAATGGAAATAGATAATGAATGAATAAAATGAATGGGGTGGTTAAATGAAATTGGTTTGAAATTGAAATGAGGTCGTGCCTTGTTGTGTGGTGCTATGCATTTAGAGGTAGCATGAAAGTTGGGAGTGTTGTGAGTTGGTGTTTTTCTGAGAACCCATAGGTTGGGCTTGAATGTTTGGTATCATATATGTATATACTTATATTTTCCTTGTGATTTCTATAAGCACCCCACCCTAGTTGAGCACTATGTGCCGAACACCCCCATCATCACGTGGGGGAGTGTCTTTCCCAAACATCCTGATGTGAGGATGGATGAATGACCACCCGATCTTCCCTGATCTCTCTTCCAGGTGGTGATAGCCCAAGATTCTCTAGGCAAGTTGTGGTTTGTGAGGCCCAGGTGTGTGCGGGCGAGTTGTGCTTTCCCAGGTGTCTTCGGGATGAGATGTGTTGTGCTTTCCCAGGTGTCTTCGGGATGAGATGTGTTGTGTTTTCCCAAGTGTCTTTGGGATGAGATGTGTTGTGTTTTCCCAGGTTTCTTTGGGATGTGATGTTGTTTGTGGCTCAGGTGTATGCGGGTGAGATGTGGTTTGTGGCCCAGGTGTGTGCGGGCGGGTTGTGACATGGTACTTTCAGAAGAGGTGGGAGAGTGAGGACATTTTCCATTAGAAAAAAGTGGTTAATAAGTGGGAAGTGGTGTAGGGTACCCTATCATCGATGTGCATTATATTACATTACTTGACTTGTGTTATTTGGTGAGCATGCCTTGGGAAGGTTGGGATGGTTAGTATACCTATTAGGTGCTGTTTGGTTCTACTATTTTCTCATAGGGGCATTAATATGATTCTTTCACACGTGTTTGAGAGATTTTGATTTTCCTATTGAGTATACTTGTATGCTCACCCTACGTATATAAAATGGTTTTCAGGTTTCCAAGAGGATTACGTGGACCATGCTTGGCGTTACTAGCTTGGGCTTGGGACAATTGACGAGTCGTTACTTTAGCTTGATTTTGGGTACTTCACTTTAGATATTTTATTGTACTTGTAATAGTTATACTTTATTCATGAATGTGTGATGGTTTTTGGATTTCTTATATATATATAGATCTTGAAGTTGTTTTGGGGATGGACCATCTTATCTCCCGATCTTGTTTCCTATAAAGGGTAATACATCCCATTTTGTTAGATTTGTATACCCTTGGTGCTATTCGTCAACCCGGGGCCTACTGGAGGTGATACTCGGGGGTCATTATCCCCCTTTCTTCATTTCTAAATCAGGTGGGACATCTTTGGAGGGAGGGGGTCATGACATATTACTACCTTGAGGTGGTAAGTCGTACATACGCACGAGCGATACTTTCACTTCTCATTTGATGAGAAAGAGGGTGGATAATAGTGGTTATAACCATAATAAAATTTCATTATATTTAGGATAATAAATTTATTATTTTATGATAACTACAAGATATTTAGAATAGGTACAAGAAGGAATAAATTGAAAGAAATCGGGTAAGAAAAGTACCTTTTCTTTAGGAGACCTTTTTTAGATCCTTTATTAAGGGACTTACGGATGGTATTTTAGGGATACCAGAACCTGACAAACTTGGATAAGGATGTTGAGAAATGAAATGGTTAGAGATTTTTTGAGCTAGATGGATCAATGTGACGTGAAAAAGTGAGGGAGGTGATTCCCTTTTATAATTGAGCTGAGGGACACTCTTGGAATTTCTCAAAAGATTAAATTATAATAAATTCATTATCATGATAAATGTATTCAAATGAAAATGTATTCAAATATAAGATAGGATAGGGTTTTAATCCCATCAACCAATAGAATTCATAAAAGTTTTGGTGTCATTTTAAACCTTACCATTTTTATTAACCCATTAGTTAATTATTTTTGACCTTAACTGTAACAACCATTATTTTAATCATAAAGGGTTAATAATGTTATTATAAATGAAAAAATGACTCATAAATAGACCATGTATTATTTTTTTAACTATATTTCATTCACATGGTCGAAAATAATATTTTTATGAATTTTAAATTATTTAATAAAATATTATTTTGATAAATTGTCATTAATATCAATTTTGATAATATTCATTTAATTTGACTTCAAATACATCAATAAAAAGGTATAATTATAATATAATGCTTTAAAAAATCTATAATATGTAATATAGGTCTAAAAAATTCTTTTCACACATTACCTAACTCAAATTATATCAAAAATAATATTTTTAAAATCATTTATTTTATTTTTCTGTTAATTAAATAAATACTTCATTAGCATTTCCCAATCATTTAAGATAATTATATAATTTTTAAAAATTAATATTGAATTTATACAATGAAAATAATTTTATTAAGCTTAAAATAGTCATTTATGTTCATTTATATCTTACTTTTGTCCCTATATGGACAGATAAGAGATATTAAAAACAAACAGAGTGACATTTTGTAACTGTCTTTGATTTAAATAATATATTAGTCATTTTTATGGACAATTGTCCATTGAACAACTCAATTTCATGAATAATGTGTTAAGGGATGAATTCAATTCATCCTATAAGAATAATGATGAAAAATTATTGTCTTATCACTTAATTTTAACGTAGGTTAACCAAATTTACCCTTTATCGAGGTGATAAAATTTACCATGGATACTATTCATAATATCTAAAAATAAAAGGGGCACTTTTATTAAATTTGAGCCTCCTGATTCTAATTATGAAATCCATTTAATAAAATTCAATACCTATAAGTATCAGAAAATAATTTTAAAATAAGTGTGCACACTGTGATAAAAATTGCATTTTTGAAAATGCAGTTTTTAATAATAAAACTGGATGTATTCTTAACCCATGCATAGTATAAATATTATATAAATGTCAAAATATTTTATTGAATATATAATATATAAGTTTCCTTAAAATAATTCACCAGTAGTGACTAATTCAATTAATTATAAATATATTGCATGCACAAAAATAGTTTTTCAGAAAAAACTTCTTTTAATTTTTTTTAATTTTTATTTCCAATCAATTGATAACTAATGAATTTATTCTATACATTTATAAATCATATATTTTTAAAAATTTAATTATTTCTATTTATACCCACCAATTTAACGACTAAGTTATAACAATAACATAGTAATAGATCATGGTTCGTTTGAACTTGGTGTTGCATGCAACGAAAGCTATCGAAGAGTTTAAATTTATTTAAAAAGTGACATACCATAAAATATTTGGGTGTTACATTAAACATGTTTTTGGAAAATCTCAAATTCTAAAATTTATTAGGTAATTATTGTTGAATGTGGGTGCCCTAGACCCAACTTATGTATGTACTTTGATTACCATTACATGTATACAATTTGATATATACATGTGTTTATCTTACTAGAATAGTATTGATACTTCATCATCCACTATATTTATGATAATGTCCTTAGATTACATGTCATATGAAAGGGTTATAGAAGTTCTCAGGCTATAATTAGAACCTAGAGATACTATGACAATAATCTTAAAGTTATGTCCTATGGTCCTGATACATCATATTGACATGACCTAGATGGTGTGTGACCATTAGGTGTTGGGGGATCATAAGCATTGAGACTCCTTCTCACAAAGTCCACACTTGGTGATATCTAGTAGGTGAGAACATGAAGACATACCCACCGATAAGAGCACCACATGTTTCAGTTGTAATTTGTTCTTCTTATCTAGGAACATATGTATTGGTCTCCAGACTTTAGAACGTTATTAATGTGTTTAATTTTATCACATACTTTGATGCAAGGAAAAAACCATGTAATTGAAGTAATGGTGAGGTAGCTTGTGTTATATGTGTCATTGGTGTTATGGAATTGGTTGAATTATTACGATAGAATTTGTTGCTTCGGAGTTAAGAAAGCGATATCTCGGGCCTGATTGATCAGGATGAAAGTACCTTCACTAAATCCATGACCATGGTAGAAGAAGGTAAGTCCATCTATTAAGGTAAATAAATAATAAATCAAGGAAGGATGATGACACAAGTGTGCATCTTGCTTTATGTGATATCATGAGACAAAAAGATTATATTACACAATGTGTGTTCATAAGGTGGTTATCATTGTTATGAATACTCATTATCTCTTTAGGGGCCTTGATGAGTTGCTAAACTCCGCTCTTGGTCTGTAAATTCTATTCATTGCAATCGAGATAGGGCTTACAGGGTCACACACAATATCCTATTCAAGAGTCTTACTTATTCTGGTGAATATGTGTATAGGATATGGTGGACCCCACCATGGGGTCTAAGAGTTTTCCAATTATTAACAATCACCGAAAAATAAATAAATTCATTATTATTCGACTATAGAATAATTGAGTTGAATTTATTTATTAAATGTATTCATAAGGTATTAAGTGAATTCATGAAAAAATAATAGACGAACGAATATTATTTTAATATTCAAGGTTCGTTTAATATTAGCATAAATTACGAGTTGAGTTAAGGACTTGAGTTTATCATGTCATATATTTATTATATATTACAAGTAGGTGATAAAATATAAATGATGTTTATAACATAGTTAGTTTATCATAATTATTCATTTATTACTTATTAAGTGGACTTTAAATATATAGGGATGGGGAACCCTATCAATATATTTTGGACATCCACTATATAATCCTAGAAGATCTCATTTCTGTTATACTATTTATTCCAAAGGATTGAGAGATCCTCTCCCCCCCCACAGCCCAGAGAGAGAAAGGATCTATCTGAGTGATTAATCCAAGAATACAGTGATCCTTGTTTTTCATACATTAACATTACATCACATATGTAGAATACTTAATACATTATACAAATAGATGCCCAAAGACCGTATTAGCCTAGTGCCTTTGGAAACATGGAAACATAAACAATGATACATAAGTTTACTACATTATCTCCCACTAAGTTCTTCATGACTAGCACCCTTCTTAGACACATCATACTTAATACATATCTTCATATCCCGAGTAATGAAACATAAGAAATGGGTGAGATCAGATTCTCAGTAAGGGTAATAAGGGAGATATGTAAGCATAAACATGAGTATAAGGGTATGATAACATGATCATAACATTAGAATATCATACCATACATATAAAAGATCATAAGCATAAATCATGGCATAACGATTTGCAGTTAATAAAACATGAATCACAAGGGAATCAAGATCATAAGACATGAAATCACAACATAGGAATAAGACATAGAATTGTGGTATACACATAAATATGTAATATCATTATCTATAAGTCAATACACATTGCAAGAACTTATCAGGGAACTTCATGGGGACCACACCTACTGGGTGGGACACACCACCATCCCCAGTTGTAGTCCTTTCCTTATAGTGGATCAGGTTTCCCCATTTTCCCATAGTGGATTGGGTTTTCCCCTCTACCCATATTGGATCAAGTTTCTCTATATTTCACAATGGATCAAGCCTGTCGACTTGATTCTCATCATTATCTCATGAGACATAAATCTTTACCCAATGTACTGGAGAGAGATATAGGTCATACCCATCTCATAATGAAATCATACATATATGTGCCACAAGATCATAAAAAATCATATCATAATCCAAGAAATGAAATGGGTATAATAAAAATGTAATCATATCATAACCTATGAAAAAATAGACAGGTTTCATAATCATTTCATCAAAATCATAACCCATGAAAAGAAGTGGGTTTCATAAACATATAACCCATGAAGAAGAAATGAGTTTCATAAACATGTAAACTGTGATAGAGAAACGAGTTTAATAAAAATCATGCCATCAAAACATAAACCATTCAGAGAAATAATATGAATAGAACCTTTGGATCATTTCCCCAGAAAGGCATGAGTAACACCAATAAATGTCATCTTATATGGAAAATAATTTTGAAATATCTTTTAAAAATATTTTTTGAGGAAAATATCTTTTCTTATTTAAAAAATTATTTTTAAAACATAAAGCCTTTTGAAAAAAAATTTATTTGAAAACTTATAAAGAAATATAGAAAATATTTTTAAAAACATTTCTTTGAAAACACTTTAAAAAATTATAAATAAAGCTTGAAAACGTTTTGAAAACCATTTCTGTGAAAAAAAATTGAAAAATTATAAATAAAGATTGATTATTTTTTAAAAACCATTAATTTTAAAACACATTGAAATCTTATAAATAAATCTTGAAAATATCTTTAAAACCATTTCTTTGAAAAAACTTTTAAAACATATAAAGAAATCATGAAATCGTTTTGAAAACAATTTATTTGAAAACAATTTGAAAACATATAAAGGATTATTTGAAAACCATAAAACATTTTTAAAATCCTTTTTAATTGAGAATTAACTTAAAATATAATCTTTAAAAACATTTTTAAGAACATTTTTAAAAACATTTTTGAAAACATAGTTTTTGAAATTCATGGCATGTGTCACAAAGAAGGCAAATTTAGAAAAAACTACTTTATCGATTTGGTAATTTTTGAAATATAAACCCCTTGAAAGAGAGATAATCAAATGGATATGTAAATACCCATATATTTAATGATAATAATAATATGATATATTCATGGGATGTATATATACCATATAAAATAAACGAGTGGTGAATAAGTTATAAATCTCGCATAAATAAAAGTGATACTATAAATCCCCTTACCTTATGTCTTGAATCTCGTCATAATCGTTAAAACCTCTTGTATAATAAATATAAGTTTATTATAAATCTTTCATATAACCATATTATTATATATAATACCATATATGGCTTTATATCACCCGTTTATTAACACTTCCGTGTTAGGGTTACGTTTCAGGTAATATATGTTTTGTTCTTCGCATGTGTCTTAATTTGTTAATTTTTTTGTCCTCATACTTATATCATGATTTACAGAATGTAAAAAATGATATAAATATCATTTATATTCAGTATATTTGTATTTATAATAATCTATAAAAGATAGAAATGTGAAATGAAATACATCATTCATGGAGATGGTAGGTTGTACGTACGCATGAATGCTGTTTCTGTTTAATTATCACATTGAAGGAAAGAAAGTAAATGACTTATATATGTATATATATATATATAATAATTAAAGTAGAATTATAATGTCATATATAACATATACTTTTACTGAAACCACCCTTAATACATTCCATGTAGAGTGTGAAAGAATCGTATTGCTTTGAGGAGGTGGTTGTCCACACTTTCCCAAAAAAAATTCTCGTATTTAAACAAAATGGAAATCATGAAGGTATATGTTATATAATAATTAAATAAGTATAAAGAAATAATAAATATCACATAAATCATATAAAAATATAGTTTCCATCATAATTTCCAACCATGATAGGTGGTAAAGGAAAAAGAAACAACATCATTTCATGAGACAGTAGTTCATTGTACACAAGAACGATAAGTTCATTACCCATTAGATGGAAGTGTGTGTAAGTATAGGTTGAGCACTTATAATAAAAAAAATATCTGTATATTTTGGATACTAATGTTATTATATAATCATGGAATAAGAATAATTTAATTTTTGGAGAATAAAATTAAGACAAAAGAGCTTGAAGAAGGATGTTACCACTTCATTGGGTAACTCTTTATAGTTTGCACCAAAGGGATTTCTTGGATGAATTTATGACCAAAGGGAGGCTTATAGGATGAGGTGAGATATTTTGGGTGATTATTTGAGCAGATTTTGGGTGATCTAAAAGGATTTAGTGCTGTGAATAAGTGGGAGGAGTGAGTTCCTTTTTATAGTGGAGGATGAATGATATTGTTGTAAATTTTTGAAAAGGGAATTTCGCCCACGTTTTTTTCATGAAAAGTGGCTCAAATAATGGTAAAAATAATATAAAAGGTATTATAGGGTCTAAATAGGAATATAAAATGGATTTTTGATAAGATTTTAGATCATTTTGGGCCTTAACTTTACGATTTAGTCCTTTGTTAAGCTAATTTTTCTCTTAATCGCTGTAATTAATTTTAATCACTTTCACTATTTTTTTTATAAAAGAATAATTTGAAATTATTAGAAATTAGAAATTATAATTATTATAAATATGAAATAGATTTTTCCAAATTATAATCACATAAGTGGTAGAAATTAATTTAAAATTAATCCTGAAGACATGTCGTGGAAACGAGTTTTTTTTAGAAAAAAAGTTTAAAAGTTTGGAATGTTTTGATATCCAATTTTAATATGAAATTGGTTACAATTACCTACATAGAATTAATTTATGTAAAATTAATATCATTATAGTTTAAAATAAATTTAAAATATAATTTAACCATACAAATAAATTAGATGAAAAATTAGTTTTGAATTAAAATTTCGTATTTTTCACTATTCATCAAAAAATGATATTTTTTAGAAAAATATAAAAAATTCACCCACATCTAATTTGGAAATTATTGATTCAAAAAATGAAGTTTATTTTATCAAATTTAATTTCTAAAATTTTCTAAAATTAATTTTATTTTTGTTCACATTAGTATATAAAAAGCAGTTCATTTGAGAAAATGGTATTTTTAAACATATAAAGACTTTACCAATTATACTTTTTTTATTATAAATATATTTTATTTATATAAAACCATTATAAAAAATATTTAAAAAATATTTATTACTATTCATATTACTAAGTTCAATGTCTAGGTTATTACTACCTTGCTCAAATAATTATAACAATAAAATGATGTTTCGTAGAAATTTGGTGTTGCATGCAATGCAAGACAAGTCAATGTTGTGTGTAGAAAAAACTTATCTTGGAATTGTGTATAATGAATGTTTGACTTAGTGTAGAGTGCAATGTATGACAATAAAGAAAATTAATTTATTCGAAAAAAGTTTCAAGAAAATTCAGGGTGTTACATTTTTCTTCCTTAAAATGAATTTTTCCCTTGAAATTTGTCATTATGATACAAAAAAATGAGGATATTTATGCCTCGTAGTATCCTTAAGTTCCCATGTAGCTTCCTCAAGCTAATTATTTCTACATAAAATTTTGATCAGGTAAGTGGTCTTATTTTGTAGAACTTTCTATGTACGATCCAGAATTTCAACTAGTTGTTCCTTGTAAAAAAGATTCTGCTCCAATGGTTTGACCTCTAAGTTCAGTTCATGTGAATGGTCAGGTATGTACTTTCTCAGGAGAGATACATGGAACACATCGTGGACTTGAGAGATATTTTTAAGAAGTTCCAAGCGATAGACTACCATACCGATATGATCAAGAATCTCAATGGGACTGATATACCTAGGGCTTAGTTTTCCTTTCTTCCCAAACCTCATAACATTCTTCCAGAGAGAGATTCATAGAAAAACCTTCTCAAAAGCTCCAAGTTCTAGATCATTCCCATGGTTATCAACTTAACTTTTCTATCAACTTTGTGCTGCCTTGATATGTTACTGGATGGTTCCAACCATCTCTTCCATTTCATCAGCTATCTCAAGCCCCAATAGCTTTCTTCCTCTAACTTCATCCCATCACATTGTATCTCTACATTTATTCCCATAAATTGATTCATAAGGATCCATCTGAATATTTATGTGAAAACTATTGTTTTAAGAAAATTCAACTAGAGGAAGGTGTTGATCCCAACCAAATTTGAAATCCAATGAAAAAGATCTGAACATATCCTCTAGGGTTTGAATTGTTCTTTCAGACTAACCATCTGTCTAAGGATGATAAGAAGTGATGAAACTGAATTTTGTATCAAGTGCTTGCTGAATACTTTTCCAGAACTTTAAGGTAAACCTAAAATCCCAATCAAATACAATAGAACGTGGTATTCCATGAATCCTTACCACTTACTTAATATATATCCTGGAAAGATAATCTGGAGATAAGTATTATCTGATAGCTATGAAGTGTGTTGACTTAGTAAGGAAATAAACTACCACCCATATAGCATTAAACTCTTTATATGTTTTGGAGAGTCTAATGACAAAATCCATAGTGATGTTTTACCATTTCCATTGTGGTATGGGTAATGGATGCAACACCCCCTTATACTTTTATCTTTTATCCTTAACTTTCTAGCATACCAAGCACCGAGATACAAACCAGTGATACCCTTCTTTATTCCATTCCACCAGAAGTATTCTTTCAAGTGTTTATACATCTGTGTACTTCCAAGATGAATAGAGAATGAAGAACTATGAGATTCCTCTAACAAATCCTTAAAATACGGTATGGATGGAACACATAAATGGTTCCTGAACCTTATCATTCCATCCCGATCAATGTTAAACTATGGAAAATCTATAACCTTCGTTTTCATCTCTGCATCTTCCTTCTGCACCTCTTTGATCTTTACCTGGATAGAGGGATGAACATTCAATTGAGAAAGATAATATTTTTCCCATTCCTTCAATATTTCTAGATCCATCCTTTACAAATCCAAAAATATTGGTTCTTTTGTGATATTCACCATGGATAAGCTGACATGATCCTTTTAACTCAAAACATTGTCCACCTTGTTTGCTTTCCTAGGGTGGAAATGTATTGATTAGTCAAAATGTTTTATCAGCTCTAAAAATATTCTCTAGTTCATGTTCAACTCTTGTGTGAATATATATTTTAGACTTTTATGATCAGTATATATATCACTCTTTTCTCTATAAAGATAATGTATCTATATATTTAATGAAAAAATTGCCGCTGCTAAATCCAAATCACGAGTTAGGTAATTTTTCTCATGGATATTCAACTGTCGCAAGGCATAAACAATAACCATGTTATTATTCATAAGAACACATCCCAATCCCTTATTGTATGCATCATTATAGACTACAAAACCTTCTCCATTACATGGTAATGTAATCACAGGTGCGTTTATGAACCTTATCTTTAGTTCCTTGAACTTTTCCTCACATTCATCTATCTAGAGGAACTTGGAACCCTACTGAGTTAACTTGGTCATAGGATTTGATAGTCGTGATAAATTGTCGAAAAACCATTGATAATATCTAGATAATACAAAAAAACTACAAATCTTATTCACCGTGGTTGGTCTAGGCCAACATTCAATAGCCTCTAAGGACCTATTGCTATACCATCTCATGAGATTATGTGACCCAAAAATGAAACCTTTTTTTCATCCAAAATTCACACTTTTTAAAATTTTCATACAATTTATCCTTCCTCAGGGTCTTTAGTACAATTATGAATTGGTCTTTATACTCTTCCTTTCAATTTTAATAGATAATAATATCATCTATAAAGACTACCAAATACTGATCGAGGTAACCTCTAAAGACTATATTCATCAAATCCATAAAGATAGCAGGGGCATTAGTAAGACCAAAAGGCATAACTATATATTCATAGTGTGTATAACTTGTATGTAATGGAATATTGCATATATAATCTTTCTTGAACCTCAATTGATGATATCTAGAATGAAGTTTAATCTTGGAAAATTATTGATCTCTATGTAGTTGATCAAACAAGTCATTAGTATGAGGAAGATGATACTTTTTCTTGATCGTGATTTTGTTCAACTCCCGATAATCAATGTAGACTTGCATTGATCTATCTTTCTTTTTCACAAAGAGAACAGGTGAACCCTAAGGTGAAACACTTGAATGAATGAATCCCTTGTCAAGGTTTTCTTGGATTTTCTTCTTCAATTCTTGTAACTCAATTGGGGCCATTCTATAGGGCGTCTTTTAAATTGGTGTGGAACCAAGTATGAGTTCTATCGATAACTCAACTTCATGTTTTGGTGAAGGATATACAACTTTTTCAGGAACACATCCACAAATTCATGAAAAATAGGAATATCATCGATGTTGAGTTTCTCCCCAACCATTTGAGACAAACACACCTTATAAATAGGAATTAAGACCCATACACCAGCTAAAATATCCATAGGAAGTTCATTCTTATCATCACATTGATAAATGATCATAGGTTGGTTTGAAATATCAAATGTAACTTCCTTTCCTTGACAATTTATGTGGGATTTATGAATATAAATCCAATCCATGCCAAAGATCACATCAAATTCAACCAGGGGATGAATGAAAAGATTTGCCGGAAGTACATTCCAATAATCATTAACCAGAGAGGATTGATAGACTTGAGATGCAATCATCATACCATTAGGGGTTTACACTAATAATTCCACATCTAATCATTTTGGTGGAACCTTTATACCCTTATAAAATTATTTTAATATGAAATAGTGGGTAGTTCTAGAATCAAATAAGTCGTTAACAATTATAGAGTGGATAATAAGTATACCTTTCCCAATATCATTATCGTACCCCTCGTCAGAAACTGTGATCACATGATATTTTCCCTTGTCCCTCAGTTTAAGAGGTTACTGTTCCAATTATCTTCACCAACCCTTGGGTTTGGGAATTATTTAACATAATTCCCATCCTCCTTACACTTGAAGCACTGAAGTGTAGGAGGTTCATTATATGTAACTTTTCCTCAATTTTCATTATTTTCCAACTTATTCCCATCAATGCAAAAATCAATTTCCCTATGGCCTTCCCTTTTTCACTTAAAAAACTTATTATACCCCATAAAACAATTTCCATCATGATTCTTTCCACTCATAGAGGATAAAGGAATGCTCATCTTATTCTCTTCATGGTTTTTATATTTTCCTTTGAACTCCATCTTCATTTTCTTGTTAAAACCATGAGATTGATATATAACTCTAACCTCCATTTCAACTTTGATTGCACAATGAAAAATCTATTCATAGCTACTAAAGTCTTTTATGTCCAATGCCCTTATGATACTTGGCTTTAAGTCACTGAAGAACCTATCAACTTTACTTTCAGGTTGGATGATAATTCTGGAAACATACCTCACAATTTTGTGAAATTAGCCACGTTGGTACCGATGAATTCATTATCCTTTTACTTCAAATCAAGGAACTCTTTTTCCATATTTATATGAAAAACACGAGGAAAGTACTTATTGAAGAATAAGTTCTTGAAATCGTCATAATCCTTGGATTGAATTTCATTTTGCTTCCTCATATTCTTGATTAGAGTCCACCAATGGTCTGCTTCACCTTGCAACTGATAAATAGTCAGAATGACTTTATCATGTTCCGAACACTAGAGAAAAGTGAATATATTTTTAGTGGTATTGATACAATGTTCAACAACAAGTGTATCATAATACCCACTGAAAGAAGGTGGACATTTCCTCATGAAGGACTCAACATATTTTTTTCCCTACTTTGATCATTCGGAATCTCACTATGATTCATAGCTTGAGAAAGTTGGGTGAGCCTAGAAATAATATTTTTCACTCTAGATCCAATAACTTTCAGATGCTCAGGAGAAAAATTGTTTCATTTTCCATTGAAATCACCATTAATGCAGTTCCTTTGGATTCCATCCATTGACTAAAATCCAAATAAAATAGAGTAAAAACATTTTTCATAGTGAGGAACCACATAATCATGAAAAACCACTTACAAGATGTCTAAATTATGACAGCTTCCTTAATCTCTGACACCCTAGGTTTATCCCTGGTTATTCATAGCCAACTTATTTTTAAGTTCTTCATGATGGTTCTTGAATAGTTTGTGAATTTCCAAAGCATATCCCTTGGGAGTGTCAAACTAGGTGCACAGTAAGACTCATTGTCATGTACTAGGTTATGATTGAGTTAGGCTCGATACACCTTTTCAGAGTTGTTACTCCTTGGTACATTTATATTATAACCATGTCCACTTGGAGTATTCATACTTGGATGTATTTCTAGGAAACCACACTCTCCATCCTTCACCAAAATTCCAAGATATTTTCCTACACTATTCCTTATCCTTATACATTTACTTAGAGTTCTCACTAAGGTTCTCTCATCCTAGTTTCCAAATGTTAGCTAAATTTTTTCTATGATACCAACTATAGAACCCTTCTCTTTTCTTACATTAACATTACATCATGTTTTCAGAATACTTAACACATTACATAAATATATTCTCAAAGACTATATTATCCTAGTGCCTTTGGAAACATGGAAATATAAACACTGGAATATAAGTTAGTTACATTATCTCCCACTAGGTTCTTCATAAATAGCACCCTTCTTAGACACATCATGCTTAATATATATCTTCATAACTTAGGGAAGTAAACATAAAAAAGGGGTGAGCTCATATGATTAGTAAGGCTAACAAGGGAGATATGTAATCATAAATATGAGAATAAGGGTATGAGAATGTGATCAACATTAGAAGACCACACCCTTCATATCAAAGATCATAAACATAAATCATGGCATAAATATTGGAAGTTCATAAGATATGAATCATAAGAGAATAAAGAGCATAATATATAAAAGTAAAACATAAGAATAAGACATGAAATTGTTTCATACACATAAACATGTAATATCATTCTCTATACAACAAGATGAATTGCTAACACATATCAGGGCACTTCATGGGGAAAACACCTACTAGGAGAGACACAACACCATCCCCTGTCGCATTCCTTTATTTATAAGGGATCAGGTTTCCCTATCTTCCCATAGAGAATCGAGTTTCCCCATCTTTCCATAGCGGACTAGGTTTCTTCATATTACCCAATAGATCAAGCCCATCGACTTGATTCCCATCATTATCTCATGAGGTATAAATTTTTACCCAATGCATTAGAGGGAGTCATAAGTCCCACCCATATCATAATGAAATCATACATACACGTGTCACAAGATCATAAACAATAATATCATAACCAATTAAATTAAATGAGTATCATAATCATGTAATCATATCATAAAATGTGGAGAAAGAGAAAAGTTTCATAATTATTTCATCAAAAGAATAACCCATGAAAAGAAGTGGGTTTCATAAACATATAACCTGTGAAGAAGAAACTAGTTTCATAAACATGTAACCCAAGAAAGAGAAATGAGTTTCATAAATATCATGACATAAAAACATAAACCATTTAGAGAAATGATATGAATGAAACATTTGAATCATTTACCTAAAAAAATATGAGTAATACCAACAGATATCATCTTAGATAGAAAATAATTTTTAAATATCTTTTAAAAATATTTATTGAGGAAAATATCCCTTCTTCTTTGAAAAATTAATTTTAAAATATAAAACCTTTTGAAAACCATTTTTTTGAAAACTTATAAAGAAAACTTGAAAACGTTTTAAAAACCATTTCTTTGAATTTTTTTTGAAAACTTTTAAAGAAAATTTGAAAACCATATATTTGAAAACACTTTGAAAAATTATAAATAAATATTGAAAATGTTTTGAAAAAAATTTCTTTGAAAACAATTTGAAAAATTATAAAGAAATTATGAAAACATATTGAAAACCATTTCTTTGAAAATGATTTGAAAACTTATAAAGAAATCTTGAAAATGTTTTGAAAACAATTTCTTTAAAGACACTTTGTAATATTATAAAGGATTATTTGAAAACCATAAAACATTTTTAAAATCCTTTTTCATTGAAAATGATCTTAAAATATTATCTTTAAAAACATTTGTGAAAACATGGTTTTTTAAATTCATGACATGTGTCTCAAAGAAGGAAAATTGAGACAAAACTACTTTACCAATTTGGTAGCTTTTTAAACATAAACCCCATGAAAGAGAGATCATAAAATGTATATATAAATACCTATAAATTTAATTATAATGATCATATAATATATTCATGGGCAATATATACACCATACAAAAGAACGAGTGGTGAATAAGGCATAAATCTCACCGAAATAAAAGTGAGACTAGAAATCCCCTTACCTTATGTATCGACTCTCATCGTAATATTTAAAGCCTTATGTATAATAAATATATGTTTATTATAAACCTACCATAGAACTATATTCTTATATCTAATACCATATATGGATTTATATCACCCTCTTATTAACACTTCCATGTTAAGGTTATGTTTTAGATAATATCCACTTTGTTCTTCGCATGTGTCTTAATTTGTTATATTTTTGTTCCTCATGCTTATATCATGATTTCAAAAATATAAAACATGATATAAATATCATGTATATTTAGTATATATGTATTTATAATAATCTATGAAGGATAGAAATATAAAATGGAATACACCATTTAGGGAGATGGTAAGCTGTACGCACACATGAATGGTGTTTCTGTTTAATTATCATATTGAAAGAAAGAATGTAAATGATATATATATATATATAATAATTAAATTAGAATTATTATTTCATATACAACATATAATTTTACTGAAATCATCCTTAATACATTACATATAGAGTGTGAATAAATCACATCGCTTTGAGGAGGCGACAGTCCACACACTACTACAAAAATGGGCAAGGGAAGCGCTACCCTTTTATCAGTGCTAAAAAAAGAACTAATAAAGGGGGGCCTTTATCATCGCTAAAAAAAGCACTGATAAAGGGGAACTTTTAACAGAGCTAAAAAAAGCATTGTTAAAAGTGACCCTTTATCAGCGGTTTTTTAGCACTGATAAAGGGGACCCCTTTATCAGTGCTTCTTTTAGTAGCACTGATAAAGGGGTGATTTATTAACACTTTTTGCTACCACGGATAAATTTTATGTTTCAAGAAAAATCATGGAAAATAAAATATTGTTATATAAGTATATTTATATTGATATAAATATAATATATATTTTTTAAAATATTTTGGATAAGTATAAATAGACTATTACATTTAATAAATAAGAAATTTAGTGAAAATGGATTTAAAATATTTTAAAAAATATTATTAATTAAAAATTTTCTAATTATTATTTATTAAAAATCATTTAATAATAATTTGATGACACAAAAAAATAATAATAAAAGATCTAAAATAAGTTGAAAATGTAACTCAAACTTCAAACAACCATAACTTTTGATCCAGGTGTCCGTTTGAGCTCTACAACATATCAAATCAAATCCTGTGACGAGTTATACACGATGGTAAATGAATAAAAGCTTTTGTCACATTTTTAGAGGGAAAAAACCCAGAAGTTCTCCAAAACTGAGTTTTTAGTCGGGATACCCCGATTTGTTAACATTCAAACAAGTATAACTTCTGATCTGGATGTCGGTTAGGCATTTACCACATATCATATCAAATATTGTTTCATTTTATTCTATTTTACTGGTTGTGGAGTTGAAACGGGCTTTTGGATTATAAGTTATGGTCATTTTAACATTCTATGGCTTTTCAAATACACATATATATGTATTTATTCGTAAATATATATGTCTCTCTCTGTGTGTGTGTGTATGTCTCTGTGTGTGTATTTCTGTGTGTGTGTGTGTGTTGTATATATGTATGTATGTATGTATTTATTTATTTATAAACACACATAAAAAACGTATTTCATAAATGTATTTAAAAATAATCTTATAAGTATATATTAATATACAAATAAATATACGGATAAAAAATTGTAACTAAAAATATATATATAAATAAATATAAATATATATTAATATACGAATGAATATATATATACTAATATATGAATAAATATATTTATATTAATATGAATCTATATTAATATACGAATAAATATAACTATATATATATAAATAGATATATCATTAAATAGAGAAAAAAATAAAATGGCTTAGTGGTAAAGGTGCAGCTGTGAAATGTAACGCCCTGACCCCAGTTACCCAGAGTCAGTGAATTATTATGTAACATTGGCATGATCACAAGGAAATCATGTCCCAAAAGACCGATCAATTTAGTATTATTGGAAACAAGATTCATACATAATTTCAACTTTACAACTTGAAAAGAAATACAACACTAATTTATTCCATTAGAAACATCCAAGCCTCCTAGATTAAGCCTGAAAGTTACTCATAATTATTTTTTTCGCATCCTGGAAAAAATAAAACATATAAAGGGGTGACCTCATATGCTCAGTAAGGATAACAATATAGCGGAAACTTTCATAAATAAGCATAAACATTTAAGGAAATGTATAAGACTAAAACGAAATCCTTTTAAACTTGAACTTCAGCATAATATGGCAAATATAAAATCAAAATAATGCCATTTACTTACTCATATAGATATTCTACTAGTAGAATAATCACATGCAATATCAATAACCACTTTTATAATGATGGAATGCATAATGCAAGACTTTCATAACCACATAGTCAAGGCCTTGTGCCAATACTACAAAAAATATTTTGTCAAGGCCTTGTGATAAGACACTAGTTTGTCTCATGATACCTACTCATGCATCGAGGAGCTACAGCGGGCTCCACCATTCAATTACTAAGTCTAATGCATTCCTCACATGAAAAGGTTTAAACATAACATAAACATTCATATTAAAACTAGCATATGAAATGTCAATACTTTATCCATAAACCAAGAATGGTATAAAAATAACACATCCATAATCAAACATATCACAAAACCTTCAATACAATATGGAATATTTGTTTCATAATGAATCGACTTCAAACAAGTTGAAAATATATTCAAGGATGTTGACATAGATGAAATGAAACTATTTGAAAGAAATGCCTCTTTCTATTTTGAAACCATTTAAAAGAAAACATTTATTTTTAAAATATTCTTATAATCTTGTAAGGGAAGATTCGAAGGTGTTATAATGGCAGAAATTAGTCGCACCCACCGTATAAGTTAAAAAAACATTCTTACATTAATTTTGTCGAAAAGGTCATAAGGTACCTTTTTTGGAAAATGACAGAAAGATTCCTTTCAAACCATTTTATAAAGAGTCAAAAAAGTGTTTAAATGAATTTAAACCATAGTCTAGTAAATAGTAAAAATGTTTTGGAATAAATTTTTAAGAAACATGGATGTGGATGATAGAGAGGTCCTAGTAGATACTTGCGTAAAAAAAATCTCGGATAATAAAGAGATTGTGAAATTAATCCTTACCTTGTACTTTTCCTTGGTCGAGGGTAGGTTAACCTTCTATATAATGGTGAAATAATTGTTATTAAATTATAAAATAACCACATACATTAATATGATATAATATGTGATCTTCTAATATTGCTTTGATAATGATATTTCAGTAGTATCGTCGTTTCAGGTGTTAACTGATTCGTTTTCCTTTATATATTTTGATACATAAGCCGTGTTTGTTATGGATAGGATGTATTTGATTCATATCCATAATGATATTATGTTCTTAATAATTATTTTTAATAATCAAATGAAAATTATTCTTGAATGGTTACGATGGGGAATGAATCATATCGCGTTCGTGGAGACGGTAATCCGTACGTAAGCACGAGCGACAATATCATTCTTTTGATATTAAAATAATATATAATTGGATAGTATATAAAATATATAGAATAATTATCATGTTATATTTATTATTTACATCAGTTATACTCATTATTATACCCATCCAAATGATGAAGTGTTTGAATAACAAACATCACCACAACGTGGAGACGGTAAGCCGTACGTACGCACGTATGATGACTTTTTCATTTATAGAAGGGATAGAATAATGAATATGATTATGAAATATTTTTAATAAAATCACAGTATATAGAAGATACTAGATTTATCATTTTAGAATGGAAACAACAAAGAAAGAGGGAGTGTAAGAAGAAAGAACTTGAAAAAGGGTGGTGAAATTATTACCTCTTCTTTGGGTTCTTCCTTTTGATTTGATCAAAAGGGCTCCTTAGGTTGGGTTTCTGACTAAAATAGGGCCTCTTGAATGAAGTGAGGGATTTTGGTAGGATATTTGGGCAGGGGTTGTATGAGTCAAAGGCTTGATAAGTGTGAGAAATGGGTAGGAAGTGAGGGCTTTTTATAAGGGAGAGGAGGAGCTCTTTAGGAAAGTTTGAAACAATTATTTTATTATATCCTCATATTAGGTTTAAAAAGGTTAAATATTTGTTAATAACAAAGTTAAGATGAATCATGGTTGAAATAAAATAATCCAATAAGAATTGGAAAGGTTTTGGATATTGTTTTAATATTTATAATCTTATTTATTTAAATCATTTATTAATGAGGTAAATATTGCATCATTATTGTGTCATAAATAATTTAATTTTTTTGATGTCCAAAAATTATAAAACAAATACCATGATGTAGGAATTTTTTTTATCTTTCAAAAGAATATTTATAGTCGAAAATATAACTTATATAACCCCATCTAAAAATTTATTTACTAAAAGCTATTTGTTTATTTCATTTTTGTCTTTACTTTAAATTAATTAATATAAAATGTCATTATTACTCCAATGTGGCTCCATGGGGTCCCAAATTCAATACAAGGATGCCCATGGTCGGATATGTTTCATAAAATAGTATTTGGATACATGTTAGGGTAATTTAATATTATTATAATATTATATTTTACCCATATTTATTATATTTACCCTTTAATCATGGTAAATAAAATTTTTAATGAAGTAAATATTTAAAATGTCTAAAAATAAAAATTACCTATTTACACAATTTGGACCTACTTATTCCAAATATGGAATCCATTTTTCCAAATTCAAAACACATAAGTGGCAGAAATTAATTTAAAATTAATTCCCGCTGTTAAAACAAAAAGCGTGTTTTTAAGAAATAATAACTATCAAAAAATTGTCACTTGTTTATGTGTAGTTTAAATGTGAAATTAGATCCAATGACCAACATTATATTAAATGGTAAAAATATAATCTAATTATACTTTAAAACCACTCAAATTTATAATTTAACACTATAAATTATTTTCATTTAAAAAGTTGTTTTTAATTAAAATTTAGTATTTTTCACTATTCATAAAAATATGAAAGTTATCAGAAAAGTGCCAAAAATTCACCCTAAGATAATTTAGATATTCCTAATCAAAAAATAAAGTCCATTTTGAAAGCTAAAATTTATAAAATTTCAAAAAGTGGGTATTACTATTCATAACGACTACTTTGATTGGTCACGGTGTGTTAGAATCTCGAAGTTGCGTACGATGCAAGCTATTGCATTATTCAAAGGGAAAAGTACCGTGGAAGCTTGGGGTGTTACATGAAAGGGGGGAGGTCACGGGTTTGAGTTCGGGTGGAAGCAAAGGGGTGCGTGTGTGTGGGGGTGTGCGGGAAGGGCAGTGCACAGGAGAGTGTGAGGGGGGGGGGGGGGTCCGCCTAGCACTGTTAAAGGGGTAGTAAAGCGCTGTTAAAAGATCCCCCTGCATTTTATATATATTTTATATTTTTTTTAAATTTTTTGACTTTTATCAGCGCTTTTTTTAGCGCTGATAAAAGTGGCCTTTATCAGTGCTTTTCGAAGAATTAATAAAAGGGAACCCCTATATCTTCACCTCGATTATCAGCATTTTTTAGCGATGTTAATCGACTTTTATAGCTCTGATAAATTCCATATTTGTAGTAGTGACACTTCCCCAAACGAAATTATCATATTTACACAAAATGAAAAGTATGAAGGTATATGTTATATAATAATTAAATAAGTATAAAGAAATCATAAATATCACATAAATCATATAAAAATAGAGCATCCATCATAATGTCCAACCATGATAGGTGGTAAAAGAAAAATAAACAACATCATTTCGTGAGACCGTAGTTCATTGTACACAAGAACAATAAGTTCATTACCCATTAGATGAAAGTGTGTGTAAGTATAGGTCAAACCCTTAGAATAAAAAAATATCTGTATATTTTGGATACTAAGGTTATTATATAATCATGGAATGAGAATAATTTAATTTTTGGGGAATAAATTTAAGAAAAAAGAGCTTGAGGAAGGATATTACCTCTTCTTTGGGTAACTCTTTTTAGTTTATACCAAAGGGATTTCTCGGATGGATTTCTGACCAAAGGGAGGCTTATAGGATGATGTGAGAGATTTTGGGAGATTATTTGAGCAGAGTTTGGGTGATCTAGAAGGCTTTAGTGCTGTGAATAAGTTGGCGGAGTGAGTGCCTTTTTATAGTGGCAGATGAGTGATAGTCTTGTAAATTTTTGAAAAGGAAATTCCACCCACATTTTTCTCATGAAAAGTGGATCAAATAATGGTAAAAATAATAGAAAAGGTAGTATAGGTTCTAAATAGGAATATAAAATAGCCTTTTGATAATCATTTAGGTCATTTTGTCCTTAACTTTACAGTTTAGTCCTTTATTAAGCTAATTTTTCTCTTAATCGCTATAATTAATTTTAATCAATTTCACTATTTTTTTGGTAAAAGAGTAATTTGAAATTATTAGAAATTAGAAATTAGAAATATTAGAAATATTAAATTGATTTTTCCAAATTAAAATCACATAAGTGATAGAAATTAATTTAAAATTAATCCTGAAGACGTGTCGTGGAAACAAGTTTTTTTAGAAAAAAAGTTTAAAAGTTTGGAATGTTTTGATATCCAATATTAATATGAAATTGGTTACAATGAACTACATAGAATTGATTTATGTAAAATTAACCTCATTATAGTTTAAAATAAATTTAAAATATAATTTAACTATATAAAAAAATTAGATGAAAAATTAGATTTGAATTAAAATTCTGTATTTTTCACTATTCATCAAAAAATGACATTTTTTAGAAAAATCTAAAAAATTACCTAAATATAATTTTGGAATTATTGATTCAAAAAATGAATTTTATTTTATCAAATTTAATTTCTAAAATTTTCTAAAATTAATTTTATTTTTGTTCACATTAGTATATAAAAGGCAGTTCATTTGAGAAAATGGTATTTTTAAACATATAAAGACTTTACCAATATTTCATGTTTTATTATAAATATTTTTTATTTATATAAAACCATTATAAAAAATATTTAAAAAATATTTATTACTATTCATATTACTAAGTTCCATATCTTGGTTATAACTTCCTTGCTCAAATAATTATAACAATAAAATGATGTTTCGTAGAAATTTGGTGTTGCGTGTAATGCAAGACAAGTCGGTGTTGTGTGTAGAACAAACTTATCTTGGAATTTAGTATAATGAATGTTTCACTTAGTGTAGAGAGCAATGTATGACATCAAAGAAAATTATTTTATTCAAAAAAAGGTTCACAAAAATTCGGGGTGTTACATTTTGCCTCCTTAAAATGAATTTTTCCCTTGAAATTTATCATTCTGATACAAAAAAATGAGGATATTTATGACTCATAGTATCCTCAAGTTCCCATGTAGCTTCTTCAAGCTGATTATTTCTACATAAAACGTTGATCAGGTGAGTGGTCTTGTTTCACATGACTTTCTCTGTACGATCCAGAATTTCAACTAGTCGTTCCTCGTAAGAAAGATTTTTCTCAAGTGGTATGACCTCTGAGTTCAGTTCATGTGAAGGGTCAGGTATGTACTTTCTCAGGAGAGATACAAGGAACACATCGTAGACTTGAGAGAGATTTTTAGGAAGTTCCAAGCGATAGAATACCATTCTAATATGATCAATAATCTCAAAGGGACTGAAATACCTAGGGATTAGTTTTCCTTTCTTCCCAAACCTCATAACATTATTATAGGGAGATATTCATAGAAACACCTTCTCAAAAACTTCAAATTATAGATCTTGCCCATGGTTATCAACTTAACTTTTCTATGGACTTTGTGCTGCCTTGATATGCTGCTGAATGGTTCTAACCATATCTTCCATTTCTTCAGCTATCTTAGTCCCCAATAGCTTTCTTCCTCCAACTTCATCCCATAACATTGGATCTCTACATTTATTACCATAAATCAATTCATAAGGATCCATATGAATATTTAAGTGAAAAATATTGTGTTAAGAAAACTCAAACAAAGGAAGGTGTTGATCCCAACCAACTTTGAAATCCAATGAAAAAGATCTCAAAATATTCTCTAGGGTTTAAATTGTTCTTTCAGACTAACCATCTGTCTAAGGATGATAAGAAGTGATGAAACTCAATTTTGTATCAAGTGCTTGCTGAGTACTTTTCCCGAACTTTGAGGTAAACCTAAAATCCCGATCAGATACAATAGAACGTGGTATTCCATGAAACCTTACCACTTCCTTAATATATATCATGGAAAGATGATCTAGAGATAAGTATTCTCTGATATCTATGAAGTGTGTTGAATTAGTAAGGAAATCGACTACCACCCATATATAATTAAACTCTTTATATGTTTTGCAGAGTCTAACGACAAAATCCATAGTGATGTTTTTCCATTTCCATTCTGTTATGGGTAATGGATGCAACACCCTAGACTTTTATCTTTTAGCCTTAACTTTCTAGCATACCAAACACCGAGATAAAAAACCAATGATACCCTTATTTATTCCATTCCACCAGAAGTATTCTTTCAAGTGTTTATACATCTGCGTGCTTCCAAGATGAATAAAGAAGGAATAACTATAAGATTCCTCTAACAAATCCTTCAAATATGGTATGGATGGAACCCATAAATGGATCCTGAACCTTATCATTCCATCCTGATCATTGTTAAACTATGGAAAATCTCTAACCTTCTTTTACAGCTCTACATATTCCTTCTGTGCCTCTTTGATATTCACTTGGATAGAGGGATGAACACTCAATTGAGAAAGATAATATTTTTTCCATTCCTTCAATATTTCTAGATCCATCCTTTCCAAATCCAAAAATATTGGGTCTTTTGTGATCTTTACCATGAATAAGCTGGCATGATCCTTTCGACTCAAAACATTAGTCACCTTGTTTTCTTTCCTAGGGTGACAATGTATTGAGCAGTAAAAATCTTTTATAAGCTCTAACAATATTCTCCAATTCATGTTCAACTCCTGTGTGAATATATATTTTAGAATTTTATGATCAGTATATATATCAATCTTTTCTCTATAAATATAATTCCTCCATATCTTTAATGAAAAAATTGCTGCTGCTAACTCCAAATCATGACTTGGGTAATTTTTCTCATAGATCTTCAACTGTCGGGAGGCATAAATGATAATAATATTTTTAAACATACAAAGAATCTACCAATATTACATGTTTTATTATCAATATGTTTTATTTATATAAAAACATTATAAAAAATATTTTAAAAGTAGTTATTATTATTCATATTACTAAGTTCAACAACTAGGTTATAACTATATTGTTTAAATAATTATAACAATAAAATTATGTTTCGTAGAAACTCAATGTTGTGTGTAGTGAAAGCCAATTCGGTGATACATGTAGCAAAATATTATATTAGTGTAAAATATAATGTAAGTTTGAATTAGTGTAGAGTTCATTGCATGCCATCAAAGAAAATTAATTTGTTCAAAAAAGAAGGTTCACAAAAACTCAGGGTGTTACAAAGAACACCTTCACGGATCGAATACATGAGATCGAGGTGATCATTGTGATGCTGAAGGAATCTTCAAAGCTCTTTTCTAGCACTCGAAATTCAACAAATAGTGTATACATAGATTCTTGAAGCATGTGTGAATGATCTATTTGGATTTATCCTTAGATCCTTTGAGCAACGGTTGCTAGTGACGAGGTGCAGTTGAACGTGCGTTAAATCGAATGAGGTATCGGTTCATGTTTAATTTCTATGCTTTGATTATTCAAATGAGGTCCTCAGACCTCTATGAGGGCTTGAATCACCGGATATGATGAATTTTCATCACTTTATTGATGAACAATTTTAAAATCCCGGGTCCAACGACTTTCATTGTTCACCTCAGTTCCATAAATTAGTGTCAAAGAGATCATGTTATTTTTTAGAGCTAAGGAAAAATTAATTTGTATTAAATTAAGTAGAGTACTTCAATTTGGTCTTAATGATTCTAACTATGCATCAATCCGATATCGGATGACCAAGTTACGTCCATAAAATTTCTTTATTCATATCAACACGTGGGTTATTTGTGAAGAACACTTATATATTTATATGTGTGTGTGTGTATACATACCTTGTGTTTTTTGGAGAAACAATGGTAAGGACCACATGTTTTAACCATGATTATAATCAGAATAATGTATCTAGTTAGTGATTATTTTTTCCATTGATGATAGAAATGCATCAATTAAAAAAATCCTAAATAATAACCATTAGAAAAATTATTGGACAATGAGTGATAGCTTGACTTATTTAGGATAAAAAAGGGACTTGAGGAAAGGAGGTGGGGAGGTTAACATGTCTTCCAACCATTGAAAAAATATTATAAAAAAATCAAAATCATTGGAATACATTTGTTTGTCAAAAAGAATTAAAAAATGGTTGCTTCCCAGAGAAGGAACTAGTGCACCATCCTCCTCCCATGTGATTCTGCCACCACCGCCTGATTACACCACACACTGCCATCCCTGATCATAACTCCGAACACCACCCTCGCCTGGCAAGCTGCACCGCCTCACCAAGCCGATGCCAACATCACCTCAAACTGCCATGGCTGCCACCCATGATGGACATCATATCTCCCGTCGCCTGCTGCAGTTTAGACTGCGACTGCCACACCTCCCTCCAACTAGAATGTGCCATCCGTGACCTCCTTGAGTCATTGAATTTAGCCGTACTCCTTCTCTGTCAACGATGAGCGATGTATACAGACCCCTTTTTTGATGCGACCCATGTCCAATCAGGTTCCCATGACCTCACTCATGTCTTGTTGGACCCGATCCACCCACATAGTGCTTAGGAGGGTCGTCTTGACCCAAAACAGGTCATGGCGGGTTATTCTAACATAGAATAGCCCTGTACAGGGTTTGTACGGCCCGCAATGGACCTACATGGGTTTGACCAGACCCGTAATGGATCTGGGTGTGTTCCAGGGCACGTGAAAATATTTTAATAGCCAAAATTAATTTAACTTAATTTTTGGAATTTAAAAATAATAATAATATTTTTATTACTAAGAAAATTAATTTAATTTTTGAATTAAATTAAATTAAATTAATACCAAACTAAACTAATTTATTTAAATTAAATTAATTCATTTAATTTATTTAATATACCTTAACTTTAAATTTATTCCAATTTAATTTTATATGCTTTTATGTTACCCATTGATTATTCTTGAGTAGTTACCAAAGATGTGTATGTATGAGTTAATTTTATTTAATAATTTATTATGAGTGTGTGATGCTTGTAATATGTAATTAGTTTTTTTGGTGGTCTATGCATCATCCTATTTATTCAATGTGTAGAAGAGTCTGCGTGTCCATTCATATATGTATGTATTTTGTGCCTCATGATATGCCTTTCCTGTGTGCGGGTATATTTGTATGATGATGATTTAAGTTAAGGACCATGCCAAGACAAGGTGGTAACCCATATGAGATGTGATAAAACTAGACCAGGGATAAGCTGTGATACGAGTCTCTACATGAATCAGGTATGATACCCCTAGGTCACAGTTGATCCATTAAATTTAAATGGATCAACCAATATTAAGTGCTCAAGACCAATCAGGTAATTTTTTTTCCTTTATGCATTATTTATTATTTTATGCATTTGCATGTTTACTGTGAGAACACATAAAATAATAAACAGGAAAAATGCGTAAAGACTTGATGAATGATTTTTTATTAATACATGTTTAGTTTTAAGCGGGAAAACATAGTACAAACATATTTAATAGAAAAGGATTCCATTCATTAATAAATATTAAAAACCCCTCAAAGTAATATTAATTCCTAATGCCTTCCGTCTCCCAAATTTGAACAAAATCGGGTGTACATGGTACTCATCAGCCAAATTTGGGGGTGCCTCTTACTACCAGAGAGTTTTTATGAGACCAACAAGTTTACTTAACTAAATTTGGTAGCAAAAAAGTATCCAAAGCTATATTTATACCACTTTAGAGGAAAAGTGTTAATGGAATCAATGTTATGATTCCGATAAGATGATACTTTACTCAACAATTTAAGGAATTGTGATTCAATGTGGTTGGTGTGACTAATGTCTGTCTTGAAACCCTCCAAGTAGTGGTGTAGCCAAAGCTTTTAAACTATGATGGGATGTTTTATGGATCCTTTCCATTAGAATAATCAAGTGATAGAGTATTCCGAATCTAGCAGTGAGTGATATTGAGATTTGATAAAATAGTGAGAGACATTCAATGATTTAATTAATTAGTCAATAATGTCTAAAAGGTAATCAAGACAAAGTACTACCTTCTAAATTTATTTTTATAGATAACATGGTAATCACTAACACCAAAAAATCTTTATCATTGTGGTCAATACTGGATAAAGAAAATATCCTAACTGGTCATAACTTCCAGAAGTGGTAAAGACACTTGCGTATACTATTACACCAAGAATCGAAGATTTTTGTATTGGAATCCTCACTTCCTGCTAATCCCCATCAGAGATAAAGAACTATAGATAAAGATGAGTATAAGAATCATGTATATGATTCACTAGATATACAATATATCATTTTTTCACCTATTTCAAGTAAATTGTTGAAAATGCATGAGGAATAAAATGACTACAAGATGCTAACTCATCTCCAGTAGTTATATCAGGAGAGAGATAGGATAGAAAATTATGAAATATAGAGTGAACTATATAGGTGTAGGTAGTATAAGGGAATCAATAACGACCTCATTTACTCAATATGATTAGGTACATTGAGATAATTAAATCCCTTAGGTTTAGGCTGAACCAAGAAATATTAATAAATCTCATTATTGCCTCTTTACCATCAATCTTATCGACTTTCATTGTCAATTACAATATGAATAACATGAACAATTCACTCTCATATATTTTGAATTTAGTTATCAAAGAAGATAAGGATATGAAGAATACAAAATTTTCCAATCCTTATGGTGAGCAAGAGGAGGAAGGGAAAGGATAAGGGGCTTATGGCTAAGTTCATGCCAAAGACACTGAAACACCATCCTTCCAAAAATAAAAAGATACAGATGGAGGTCAATGACCGAGATACTGTCTACTTTTCACGTGTCACAAAATACCACTGGAAGAAGAATTATAGAGCTCGTAAAAACAATCAAGGTGATGCTTCTACTTTAGGTATTTTTTTTCATTGAATACAATCTTCCAATATCTATAAGTTGGGTATTGAATATAATATATGAATCACACATTTTATTCATATATAGGAACCTGTTAGACTCAAGAAGATTGAAAAGGTCAAGCTGGATCTATGGGCTAAAAATGGTGTGATTATCGTAGCCTTGGAAGTGGGAGATTATCATCTGATTTTTCCAAGTGGTTTGGTTCTTGTATTTAATAATTTTTATTTTGATCATTTAGTTACCATAAACATAATTTCGGTTTCAAGTCTGAACACCATGAGATTTTATTTCAAGTTTGGAAATAAATGTTGTCTATTTTATAAGGTTAACATATGTTAGGTAATGACACATCATAATAATGTCTTACATATATGTGAACCTGAAAATTTTGTAATGAAAACCAATGAAAAATCCAACAAACATGACTCATACAACACCCGACTATGGAACTTCAGTCTTGTGCATGTAAATGAGAAGCGATTAAAGAAATTAAATCAAACATGGTATTTAGACTCAACTAAGTTAAAACCCATAGATGAATTCTATGCTTGTTTACAAAGAAAAATGACAAAATCACTTTTTTAGGAGGGGAGTAAGAGCCACAAAATTACTAGAATTAGTTCATACTGACGTATGTGGTCCATTTCTAGTAGAGGAAAGGGGTGAGTTTTCACAATTCATTACTTTTAGCGATGACTATAGTACGTATGATTATATCTACTTAATGCGATATAAGTCAAATTCTATTTAGATGTTTAAGTAATACCAATATGAAGTAGAAAACTAGCTTGGTAAGATTATTAGGGCACTCTGATCAGAATGAGGTATAGATTATCTTAACCAAGAATTAATTGATCACTTAAAGGCGTGTGGGATAATATCTCAACTCACTCCTCCTTATACACCATAGTGTAATGGTTTTAGTGAAAGGAGGAATCAAATCCTGCTAGATATGGACAGGTCAATGATTATTCAATCAACTCTTCCATTATCCTTTTGGGGATACACATTGCAGATAACAACATATACCATTAACTGAGTACCAACTAAAGATAAATATGGGTTTCCATATGAGTTTTAGTGTGGAAAGAAACCCAATTTGTCACGCATGGATGTATAAGGATACAATGATTTTGTCAACACTATACCTAATGACATATTAATATCTAGAAGAACAAATTATATCTTTATAGGTTATCCTAACAAAACTAAAGGATATTACCTATATAAACCTTATAATAGAAAAGTTATTGTGGAAATAAATTTCATATTTATAGAAAGCGAACACATTTACATTGGAAATAGTGGGAGAAAGATTGAATTTTATGAAGTTGATGCTCCAGATTCATGGGATTTGGTATGAGAAAAATTTCCAAAAGAGATAGTGTGAGATGAAGATGTTCCCAAGATACAAGTACTACATAAGTCAACTCGATAGGTAAGATAACAGAAGTATTATGGTTTTCTTTTCATTGATCAAGGTGAAAAATTACTCATAGAGAATGATAAACCTCTAACCTACAAAGAAGGAGTAGAAGGAAATGATACTGCTAAATGGAAAGATTCCATGCATTTTGATATAGATTACATGTACCAAAATGAATTTTTTATTTTGGTAGACCCTTCAGCCGATGTAAAACCCATTGGGTGAAAATGGGTATTCATGAAAAAGGTGGACATAGATGGTAAGGTCAATACCTATAAGGAAATACTAGTAGATAAGGGTTTTAGGAAATGTAAAGGCATAGACTATGATGGAACCTTCTAACCATTAGCAATGATAAAGTCCATTAGAATATTAATCTAAGAAAAAACCTTCCATGATTATGAAATTTGGTAAATGGATACCAAAACTGCTTTTATAAATGGGAAGTTGGTTGAAGACATCTATATTACTCAACCTGAAGTTATTTTTAATTTAAAGAATGAAAATAAATTGTGAAAGATATAGAGATCCATTTATGGGTTGAAGCAGACATCATGATCATGAAATGCTTGTTTTGATGAGGAAATAATAGAATTTGGTTTTTTCAATAATGAAAGAGAGTCATGTGTCTATAATAAGGTTAAAAGAAAATATATCATTTTACTTGTATTATATGTTGATGAAATATTAATTATGGAAAATGATGTGAAAGTATTACAGTCAGTTAAGACTAGGTTAAATTAATTCTTCTCCATGAAAGACTTAGGTGAAGCAAATTATATTCTAGGGATCAAGATATATTGATATAGATCTCATAGGCTGCTTGGGCTAAGTCAAAATACATATATTAATAATGTACTTAAAAGGTATAGTATGGAACAATATAATAGAGGGTTTTTTCCAATGTCAAATGGTATCAATTTCTCCAAGAAAATGAGTCCACAAACACAAGAGAAGATTAAAAGAATGAGTATAATCCTTTATTCCTCTATAGTGGGACCTATCATGTATTCCATGTTATATACTAGGTTTGATGTTTCCTTTGATTTAATCATGGTAAGAAGATATCAAGATAATCTAGGATAGATACATTAGGAAGCTGTAAAAACAATCCTGAAGTACTTGAGGTATACAAAGGATATGTTTCTAGTGTTGGAGGAGATGAGGAAATAGTTGTGAGAGGATACACTGATACTAGTTTCTAAAAAAATGATGATGATGATCTGAAATCATAGTCAGACTATGTCTTTTTCCTAAATAGTGGTGAAGTGAGCTAGATAATCTCGAAGAAACCCCTGGTTTCCGAATCTATAGTAGAATCTGAGTATATTGTGGCTTTTGATGCAGCTAAGAAAGTAGTTTATATACACATATTTGTCTCAGACATTGTTTTTTTCCTAGAAGTGTAGACCCTATTCTAGTTTATTGCGATAATACTATAATAATGGTTCTTACTAAGGATCCCAGGTCACATTGGAGGATAAAACATATACTTCAGAAGTTTCATCTCTTAATATATTTTCCTCAGAGAGGTGATGTCATAGTTAGCAGAGTAGCCATAAAGGATAACGTAGAAGATCCCTTGACTAAAACTATATCTTAGTAGAATAATTATTCTCATGTGAGATCTAGAATGTTGAGACTTGTTATCAATTTTCTCTAGTGAAACTAGGAGTGTTTAAATTGGGTGCCCTAGACTCAACTTATGTATGTACTTTTATTACAATTTCAACTATAAATTTTGATATATACATGTTTTTATCTTACCATAATAGTGTTTATACTTATTTTTCCACTATATTTATGGTAATGTCTTTAGATTACACTTCATATCAAATGGTTATAACAGTTACTAATCTATAATGAGAACCCATATGTACTATGACAATAATCTTAAAGTTATGTCCTATGGTTCAAATAGATCATACTTACACAACACAGATGATGTGTGATCATCAGGTGTCTGGGGATCATAAGAATCAATAATTATTCTCATTAAGTTCACACTTGGCGATCTCTAGTAGGTTAGATCATGAGGACAAACCCACAAATTGGAAATCCACACATTTCAGGTGTTATTTGTTGTTCCTTTCTACGAACATGTTTGTTGGTCTCCTAAATTGAGACCATTATTGATGTGTTCCATTTGATTGAATACTTTGATGGAAGGTAAAAATCATGAAATTTAAGTCATGATGAGGTATCTTGTGTTGGGTATATCCTTAGTGGTATAACATTTCTTGAATGATGAAGATAGAATTTGTCTCTTCCAAGTCAAGGAAGTGATATCTCGGGCATGGTTTATCGAGATGGTAGTACCTTCACTAAATCCATGTCCATGGTAGAAGAAGTTAAGTCCATATACTAAGGTCAAAAAAACAATAAATCAAGTAAGGATGATGACACAAGTGTGCATCCTTCTTTATGAGATACCGTGAGACAAAGAGATTATATTACACAGTGTGTGTTCATAGGATGATTGCCATTTCTATGACTATTCCTTATCTCTTTAGGGGTCTTGACGAGTTGCTAGTATTCACTCTTGGTATGTGAGTGGTATTCAATGCTATTGAGATAAGGTATTATAGGGTCACACACAATAACATATTCAATAGTTTTCCCTATTATAGTGAATAGGTGTATAGAACATGGTGGACCCCACCATGGGGTCTGAGAGTTGTTAAAGTATTAATGATCATCGAAAAATAAATAAATAAATTATTATTTGAGTATAAAATAATTGGTTTTAATTTATTTATTAAATATATTAAAAATTTATTAAGTGAATAAGTTAAAAAATATTAGACAAACAAATATTATTTTAATATTCAAGGTTTGTTTAATATTAGCTGGAATTACGAGTTGAGTTAATGACACATGTTTATCATGTAATAAATTTATTATATATTAAAAATAGATGATAAAATATAAATGATGTTTATGATGAAATTAGTTTATCATAAATATTAATTTATTTATTATTTAGTTGATGTTAAATATACAGGGGATGGATAACTCTATTCGGGTATTTTGGACATCCACTATATAAACCTAGTAGAACTCATTTCCGCTAGACTATTCATTCCAAAAAATTTAGAGCCCCTCTATCCTCCTGCATCGTAGAGAGAGAAAGGATATATACTAGAAATCTATCCAAGAATGCCTTTATGGATCGAAGACAAGAGATATAGGTGATCATCACGACGTTGAAGGAATCGTTGGAGCTCCGTGCTAGCACTAGGAATTCAACAAATAGCATATGCACAGATTCTTAAAGCATGTGTGGACGATATAGATGGATTATTCCTTGGATCCTTTAAGAAATAGTTTCCAGGGATGATATCTAGTTTAATGCTCACTGAATTCAATGAGGTGACCATTTGTGTTTAATTTATGTGCTTTGATTATTCACATGAGGTCCTTGGACCTCTATCGGGGCTCGAATCGCTGGTGATGATGAAGTATCATCACTCCAATGATGAATTTTTTTAAAATTCTTGGCTCATCAGATTCTACTACATGGATCAATACCATCAATTATTACATATTTAATGATTAAATTTAAAACATAGCGGTTACATAAAAACTATATTTTTACTATTTACCTAAAAATTGATTTTTTCCAAAAAATTATAAAAAATTAACCATTAGACAATTTTGATGTATTGATTCTAAAAATAAAATTCATTTTATTAAAATAATTTCCCATCATAGTTAATTTTAATTATTAATATAACAATTATGATTTTTATGAAATCCCTTAAAATATAGTTTTAAAAAATGCACTTATAATTCCTTTGAGTTTTTAATCTTGAAATTTATTTTGTAGCATTATAATATTTTTATTTCTTAAATTATTAATTATAAATATTATTTATATGTCATTTTACTATTTTGAAGTCCATTTACTATTACAACAGTTAGGTTATTATTCCTAACGACCAGGTTACTATTCTTAATGGTTATGTTACCATTTCTAATGATCATATTATTATTAAAATGGTCATATTATCTCCTATAAATAACCCTTAATTACTTCATTAATTATCCACCTTAATTCCTCTCAAGGTTCTATATATTTCATTTCTAAAATATCGATTGTATTACAAGCATTTTGTCTCTTTTTTATAATAATGTTAATGAGTGCAATAATTCTAAGAGATCAACATGGTCTACATTTTCTAATTTTTCTTTTTTTGTTCATTATCCCATTGTACTTGTTTATATTTTTTTGGATAAATTTATTTTTTAAATTTAATGTTACCAATTAGTTAAATGAAGTGTTTTTGGTTTTTATTATGTGTTTCATGTGTTTATACTATATTATATACCTAATTGTGAAAAAATTATTTATTCAGAAAAAAATTCAATACATATAAAATTTGGGTTGTTATAATGAAAAATTATAGTGATTTTCCTCCTTTCCAATATTGAAAAAATGATCCCCATAATAAATAAGTCTATTACTTGATGCCATTGTTTCTCCTTTCTATATAGATTTCATAATGTGGTTTCTTCTATTTATACCTGCCAATTCAACAACTATGTTATAATGACCACATTTTAATTGAATAATACATCTTATAATATTATAATTCATCTCATTAAATCTTCTTATGTCCATTGATGGTGTTAATTTCCATATAATCCCAATAACCGCATAATCCCAATGACCATTTATATAATTTCTATATTGTATTCCTATATATAACCTTGCATACTTAATAAAAATCATTTATCTCACCCTATTATTTATATTATAAATATATTTATCATATTTCTAAATTTTTAATTCATTCCATAGTTATTATCAGTGGTATGATTATCAAGTAAGATCAATATGAATAAAAATTTCATCTTATTGTAATTTTATTTACTTAAGGTTTTATTCCTTTTGTAATTTTTCTAATTATGTTTCATTTAGCTATCTTGTAATGTATTTCATTTTGTATTGTAATTTTTACATGAAATAAATAAATTTTCATTTTAGTTTAATATTTATATAGTACGAGTTATCATATCTTTAAAGGGAAATTTAGAATAATATGTTTGGGGTGTTATAGAGAAAACCTCCAATGTAGATGATTTAAAAAAACCCAGAGAACTCTAAAAAATACTACTAAAATCAGGGAGTCTAAAAAATTAATATTGATTCCCAAAATTTAATTATAATGACAATATAGATTTTACATATGTGAAAATTACACATAAATACACATTTTTCATCTCTAAAAAAAATCATGTGAAAAAACATCACTATTTAGAGATCTCGATCTAAACACACATCCTTATTAAAACCACTTCAATAACTTCTTATCCTTACCAAAATGGATCAACTACACACCCCCTTTATAACTCCATAAAAAGATACTTCCTTTTAGTGAATCCAATAATATTGTGCCACCACCAATCCCCCTAATTAGTACACCTATTTTAAACTCAAAAATAATATAATTAAAAGAACCTAATCTCAAATTTAAACCATGTGCATAACCAACTCTCTAATATTTTTTTCAAAACAAATAAGGAATATGAGCTACCTTATTCTCAAATTAAAAAAAATATCTCTATTTTTTGAAAACCAAGGCTGAATCTTATCAATCTTCCCTTAAAAACATCAATAAAGGAGATGATATCCAAAAAACTTAGTCAGACCAAAACTTGGTCGATAATTCACCAACCATCATCCTATATAGAAAAAAAAATGAAATCACCTTTTTGAAAATCTTACCAAAAAATGATAGTTCCCCCTATAAAAAAATCCAAGCATTGACATCTTCATAATAATTTTATCTGTACGATCCTATTGAAAAAGACCTAAACCAATAGCATCTATCTCTCACATAATAGTGAGCTCCATAAAATCTGGATCACATGTAGGAATTAATTTATCATCATGATTAATATTTTATGAGAATACTATATCACTATTGTCATCTAAAATTTCTATCACATCACCTAAATCTTCAAATTTAATATTTTTTTCACAGGTTTCACTATCTAAAGGAAAATAAATAGGTGTAAGATCTACAACACCTAACCTAACATGATTTAGATTCCAAAGTTTCTTCTCCCCATCAATGGTATTTGGAACATGCGAGGTGATCATATATGCCATAAATATGATGAATCCCTCTTTACAATTGTATTCACCACTTCACCATACAAATTCACCTCAGTCCTATAAACTGTATCAATCACTCTTCCTCACATATACACCATCAACCCTCATGAAAAATTACATCTTTATTTCCAAAACATTCATAAACCCATAATTTTCAAGAATATAATCATATAAAAAATTATGGTGCATACCTAGAATATGTCGTACATTTATAAATATCATTGTACAACTTGTATTCGTAGTAATAAAAATATCACCAACAGAAATGACATTAAAAAAATATAGATTTCTCATCTTCAATATACCAAATTCACCTTTTTTTATGATGAAAATTATTCTCTATTCAGTGTAATAAATTATGAAATCACTGAATTAATCACTCATTCTTTGTAAAAATATGACCCATGAAAATCAATGTCTATAGAAAATAAAACACCATCACCTTGTATAATACTAAATTTAGTATCCTTATAATTGGTTTCATTCCTCCTATTTTCTTCCTTAAGCTTATTTTTCCAAGCTTTACATAACTTCTTCAAATGACCCTCCCTATCATAATTTAATAACTTTGAGTTTTCCTTTTACATATAATATAACTCTCTAACTACCATGTCCATCTATCACAACCATAACACTACTCACACCTAAATATTCACCATCATTAGTTTTTTTGAGTCACATTCATTAAAAATGATGAAATTACACCATCCATCTCTAGGGTGTCTTTCCAAAACATCATTGTGGTGATGAGATTATCAAATGAATATTGAAAAAATCCAATAGAAGAAAATATTTACTTTTTTCTTTAATTTCAATAAGAACCACACTAATTTTATCACCAATCATAACTTCCACTGAAGAAAATTTTGTTAAAAATTTAGTAAACTCATAAAAATGTTAAAAAAATTTTAATTTTCAAGCATTCACAGATGATATCATAATTTTTTATATATAAATTATTTTTTATTGATTTTTATTTATACCTACATTTAATAGTTGTCCAGACCTCCTTTAGATTTTTTAGATTCATCACCCCTGATAGTGTCTTATCTACCAAATACACCTGAACAATGTTTTTTAATAAATATATCAAATCATATCAATCATATTGTTCACATTATTTGGATTATATGATTTTTTATTTTTATCCTTCATTGTATTCTCATGAGTAAAAATATATTTTACTCATTTTACCACAAAGTAAAATATTTTTTGTTACAAAACATATTGACATGGATAGACATCCTTTTGTATTAATCACTCACATTCAATCGTTAAGAAAAAAAGATTACCTGATTTGATACTATTTTTTGGGAAGAACAAGATTAATATTAGGATAAAAATACTTGCAACAAAATTGGTGATAATCTATAATGAAAATGGAAGAAATAACTTAAGTAAAATAAATAAAATTAGCACATAGAGATTTTTTATATGGAAAAAACATCCAATGCAGGGTATTAAAACACTATGGGGAAACCTTGAAAAATTACACTAAAATCATAGAGTCAAAAAAATTCATGTTTATGACAAAACTTGAATTATAATATCAATATACAAAAAACCTATGTGAAAATTACATCCTAATATGTCTCTGACTTCTCTATAAAATGTTTCATGTGAAACAATGTCACTACTCAGAGATATTGATCCGAGAATGCACCATTACCAAAATCACTTGAATGAATTCTTTCCTTAATCTAGTGGATTAACTAGACACCCCCTTTTCCACTCCATTAGGAAGTTACTTCCTCTCAGTGCATCTAATAAGGTTGTGCACACCACCAATCTACCTTACCAGTGAAAAAAATTTAAATTAAAAAATTTAGTAGTTAAAAAACCTCATCTCAATTTTAATCCATGAAAACAATCCTATTTATGTTCTTTTCTAAAAAATAATAAAACATTTGGTCCAACTTATCATCATAGTTAAAAAAATCTTAATTTGTTTGAAAACCTGAGTTGAATCTTATCATGTGGATGGGGAAACTATATTGGTATTGTTGTGGCATTGTAGTGGTGTACCATGTAGTCCTACAATAATGGTATTATATATATATCAATTGGGTTTGTAATACAGTCCTCTAGATGAGACCAGTGGATGTGTGTGTGTTTCCTTATTATTTTAAACATAAATAATTATTATAATTATTTTACCATTTTTTGTATTAATTAGTTAATTATATGTGTTTATGTTACTATTTTTTTTTCAAAAAACATTAATTAACATGTATTATATTATATTTTTGTTAATGTTTTGAAACACATCATGTTTATTATATATTTTATCATAATTTTCACATAACAAGAATGAAAATACTTATATAATGTATTCTTTATATAAATAAATTTTAAATATATTTTTCATTATAATTTATTTTAATGATAATTTTTTAATAAAAATACATAATATGTTTTATGTTTTATTGTTTTTTTAATTTATTGTAACAAATTATGTTTTTTATATTTTTATTATAATTTTTATATAAAATTAAAGACATGAAATATATCATGGGTACTTTTATAAAGTTTTTTATAATTATAATATGCGTTATTTTATTAAAATAAATGAAACAACATATGTTTTGTGTCGGATGTTATAGAGTGTTAGAGTTAGATTTATTGTCTAATTCAAAGGAATTTGTTTGATGGTTGTATGAAGCTTTATAGAAAATCTCATGATGACTGGATCATTAGAGAGACATATCACACATGATGAATTTCCCTTATCGCAGATGACATGGTGGTTCAATTGAAGATGTATCACATGCATCCCATTATAAATAACAACATGAATATATCATTAGTATAATAATGGTGACATTATATATAAAAATAAATAAAAAAATATTATATGGATAGCACCTTAGCCTAATTTATAAAAAATACTTTTATCATTTCATAGTAATACAATATAAAGTCAAATAAATACATTAATCATGATTTTTATGAGTAATAATGGACAATAAATAACTATCCTTATTATAATATCAAATAATCTAAGCTCAGATTACCCAAAAAAAATTAGGACTATAACAAGTGGCATCGAAGCCTTATTGGGGTTTGGAAGAAAAATATTCTGTGTTAGATGTTACCTAAATCCCTGATATGGTTTTGGGTATATCGTATGGTATGATATAAACATATCACTAGTAGAAAATCAAGAAATGATCATGCTTCTACAATTGTGGTCGATAAAAATGTGATTGTAGAGAAACCTATGGCCATTGTAAAATAATGACTGTGGCTATAGGATTCCTACCACAATGGTCAAACAAGGATTTTAATAGTAGGTGTGCGTGAGAAAAGTTTAATAGTGTGGGAGTGGCACATGAAAAGCCTACAACCGAGGTCCACATAGATCGTGGTCGTAGGCTCTAAGACCCACCATCATTTCTATTTTTATAAAAATATAATAATTATAAATATACAATATTTTACATACACACACTCACCCACAATCACACACATATATATTTATACATATATTATGTTTCAACTTTACAGTAAAGTGTTAGAAAAAATATAGAGGAGGTCCTTGGTTAAAATCTCACCATTGTGTTTTTTAAGAGGCTATGACCAGGTCATAAATTATGTCCATGGATAAACTATGGTCAGAGTTAGACCATGATGGTTGGCTATATGGACATGGTCACAGACCTTGGCCATAGTTTTTACACCTATTACAACACCAATAGTTCCCACAGCTACATAAAACTTATACATAGGCTATAGGCATGACCAGAAGGCCCACTGCAATGATTTTGGCCCATGGTAGTGGGAAAATTTTCCAACAGTGTATGATATCATGATATTACCGTTTCCAACCATAATTTATGACATAAGAAATTAAAAAGTCTTGTTGAATGATATCATATGATTCATAACATATTATGATTCATCAAGCAACCAAATGATAAATACTATCATTCATGTGATCTTTTATGTGGGATTTTTTTTGTAAATGTTTTATAAGATAAAACATTGGTATAATGAACAATTCATTTATAAAATGAATTAATGAATGTTCGAGTATTTACTCATGTGTTTTTAATGCATGATTAAATGTTATAGTTACCTGGGAATGTCCTGAGGGCTTATATAAGTGGTAGCCACCATGAAGAATGGTTTGAGATTTACAAGTATTCTTCTGATTATTTTCTCTCTCTCTTATTATATATCTCTTACCTTTGATAGGAACTATCATTTCATGAGTGATAAGAGGTCCCTTTCCATGTAATGGGCAGTTCAACTAGGCTTGGATACACCATAGAGGAGGGAGTCCTTTAGATGGATCTAATTTTTATTTATCAAGAATATTGATTGAAGGTAGTAGTAGAGGCATTGAAAATTTAAGGTATGAAACATGTTATTTATTTTAGTTTATACATGGTTTTAGTTTAAAGAATTATTGATTTTGGTTATTATGTTTCTTGTTTTTTCCACCATGCTGGTTAAGTATTGATTGATCCTTAGAAACCCATAAAATTTTTCCAAGATTCACCATAAGATTTTATTAGTGAAATCATGTTTTAAAATGAAGAAAATTAATATGATATTACTGTCATGTATGTTATCATAATAAATTATTGGGCTTTGAACCATGTCTATTTTTATGATATATAATATCATAGGCTATGATTGGATCAGATTGTATGATATGAGATATCATATTCAGTGGCGTGGTTTAATCCTGAGACATCCCAGACCCACACTCTTAGATCTAGTGCTGAAAACATATCCTTTACAAACTGGATTTGATATTGATAGAAGTGACCCAAACATAACCATCCATAATTACAATATTAAAAAAATAGTCACTTATATACCTAATACCTTTTTAGGTTTAGAATTTTAGATAATTTGAAAAAACCTTTAACTAACAAAACTTATATCTTTCTCATACAATGAACATTTTCTCATTAAAATGAGGATTCCTTATTTTATAAAAAGTATTCAACATATCCCACAAAATTCTATACGAATGATACCATTCTAGATCCATCTTACTAAATAATCTTCTTCATAACATGGGGGAAATTAAACATAATAAGGGGTGAGATCAATTAATTAGTAAGGGTAAACATAATTGATAATAGTCGAAGATCCTAAATGATCATAAGATAAACATGCGCGTATGGGGAAAAATCAAGTTGAAATGAAATAGTGTAAAAGGATTGTTCCCAGTACAATATATATCATAATTAATTAGTCATAACATAAGTATTTTGTAATAAGAAAGTAGATATCATAGTATCATATCATCATAAGAATGTGAAAACAATATAAAACATAAAATCATAAGCATAAGTCTAGGATCAATGCCAAGACAACACAACATATTGTTTAGAGACCCATAGTGGATTGAGATTACTCCTCAATCCCATACACATCATCTCATAATATATAAAACATTATCTAATTAATTAGAGAAATATATAATTTTAGGCCCACTCATCACATCATAATATGTATATGCATAGGCATGCACATAAGGAAAACAAATATAAATCCACAAATAATAATAACATGATAAATCCATAGAAATTAAATGGGTATATAATGAAATTAATTAACTATAAAAGTAAATTCTATTAAATTAAGATAATAAGTATAAGGTATTTACACTTTATAAGTAAAAAGTATACAGTTTAGTCAATAATTTCCTTAGCCAATCAATGTATGGATATCTAGGCGAGCCCTCTTCAATAAAAGTAATTAAACATAGGTTATTCATAGAGGAAAGGTATTAGAAGAAAGTTTATGTTTATGAATGTGAATGATTAGGAAATAAAAAGGTAGTGATGGATCATTTCCCTTATAGAGATCTCACTTCTATCATACCACAAATACATAAGAACATGGATAATGAGTAAAAGGAATATTTTGAAATAGCATCCATTTATGTGAAATATTTTATTTAATGAAATAAATAATTATAAAGAGTGGATCATGGAATATTTATTAACAGGGATGAAAATAATTCAAAGGAATACATGAAATCTAATGGGTTTTATTAAAACAGTTACTTAGTTTTACAAAAATTTGAAATAAAAGGAAAATTATACCATCAAAATAGGACATAAATGTAATAAAATTCCATTTTAAACAAAATAAATGATTATTATAACATGTAATATAAATAAAGTCTTTTAAAAATAATCTTGATAAAAATAGAGAGGGAAATGGAAGCGAAACCTTGAAAAGTATTTGCATAACTTTTGTTGATTTTTTTTATAAATAGATAAATTCATCACTTATAGAAACCATTTAAAAAAAGGAACCCAAAGGATTTTAAAGTATTATTTTAACAATAAATTTTTCCAATGATGGAACCTTAAAAATAAAGAGATTAAAAAAATTTAAACTTATAGAGGAAGACAGTATAAAATATTTTCTTATAATCTTTATCGAGTTTGACTTTATGAAATCGTATGAAGGGATCCATAATGAAATTTATATACCCAAAAATAAGAAAGATAAGGAAGAATAAATATAATAACATAAGAATATTAGTAAAATTAAAAAATTAATTAATTTAAATATAGAATAATAGAGAAATATGTGATTAAACCAAAAGGAAAGAGTTAGGTATAAGGTTTCTCTTACAAGTTTGGTAATGAATCAAAAACACATAGAAAGAAATTATGAATAGAATTTTAAACCACATGGAAAAATATTATTTATGATAAAAAATAAGTCAATGAATATTAAGTAAATCACATTAAAGAATTATAGTTTCATAATTTGAATTATGTATCAAGATATGGAAATAGAGACAAAGAACCCTTACCTTAAGTCCTGTTATATTTCATCACATTTTCACCTCCTATATAATAAACTTATGTTTATAAAAAAATTAATCAAGAAGTGATTTATATTCCTTATTTTCATTAGTTATTAGTTATAATCATTTTAATTAATTTATTACTATTTCATTTTAAGGGAGAATGGCTTGAATATTTTTTTTCTTTTAGATTATCCTGTTTTGTTTCGATTTCATGATTTTGATTATTTTAATTTTTATCATTTTGTAAAATTATTTAAAAAATATTATAATACATTAAAATAAATTTATATTAGAAAATATGTATTAATTATCTATGTAAGGGGTATCAATAGGAAATAATTTTTCATTATGGTTTATAAGTATCTCATGAATTATCCAAAGCATATCCTCCCGAGAGTGTCAAACTAGGTGTGCAGTTAGTCTCTCTTATTTCACACCAATTAAAGATTAAGTTAATACCCAATACACATTTTTTAGGGAAATTGACCTTTGTCATATCAAATACAAATATTTCATCCACTTTTTTGTATCGAGATTGGGATTTCATTGCTAGAAAACCACACACTCTTTACTTTAACAAAAGTTTAGGTTGTTTTATACCTATGGGAGTGTTTGAGAATTATAATAACTTACAAAGGTAATATTCTGAGATTTAATGGAAACCTATCATTTATGAAATAATAAATAATTTATAGAAATTAATCATAATAACATTTCTCCTTGAAAAGGAAAGAAAAAGGAAGGATTTCAAAAATAAATAAGAGAAAAGGTTAGGAAACCTTACCTTTTAATTTAGCTTCTTAAATCTTGATAGGAATAACTTAGAACCTTAGAAACCCCTTAGAGAGACTCTTGAGAGAGTAAAAAGATCAAATTTATGCTTAATGGATTTGGAGTATAGATGAATGAGAGAATGGGTGGGTATATATACTTGAGGATGGGGTGTTTTGTGGTTAAAATATTGATTATTTTATCATTTAGGCCAATGAATTTTGAATAGTATCGATTCCCATGGAATTAATAGGTTTATAATTAAATAAAAGAGGGTTATTTGAATTTCAAACCAATACAAAACCAAATCTAATCTTATAAACACTTATTTAAATTCAAAGAATAAAAAATAGTTATTTATTAGAATAAAATATAACTTAGATCCAAAGACTTCAAAAATAGGTTTCTAAGTTCAACATATTATTTTTAAATGAATTATTTTGCTCTTTAAATAATTTTTTTATCAAAAGGTTTCATAATTTTTAAATTCATGATTATATCATAATGATGTCATAAAAGTTGTGGTATTTGTAAAAATTATATTTTTTACTATTCACTAAAAATTAACTTTTTCAAAAAAAATAAAAAAATCAACCTAATATAATAGTAATATGTTTATTCTTAAAATGAATAAATTTTTATAAAATTAAAATTCTAAAATTTAGATATTTAACTTTTAAATAAAATCTTATAATACATGAAAAACAATTTATTTAAAATAAAAACAATTTCTTTTGTTGCGAGTGATTACATTTATATTTTTTATTATTTATTATTTATTATTATAATTAATTATTTATAACTTTAAAAAATATACATTTTATGAGATTATTATTCTAATTAAGTGGAATTTATCTTTTAAATACATAATTGAGAAAATGGTTTTAGTGCAACAAACTTTATATGCTATGACTGAAATTATATGTAAATGGCCATTTTAATTTTATAAGAAAACGCATTATAAAAATTTTATAGCCAATTTTTATAATAATACACTATATATATGAGTAATTAATTTTTAAAATAAAAACAATGTATATTTTATAAAATTGTTTTATTATAAAATACATTACTTAAGGTTTTAAAAGGAAAATTTTTACTAATAAAATATGTAAATAGAATGTGAGAAAAACAATTTAAAAATTAAATTAGATATAATTTAATTATAAATTAATGAAAAAGTATTATTTTAGTGTAAAAATTATATTTAAACATTCATAATATATTTCATATAAAATTTTATATGACATTACTCTCAATATGTTAAAAATTTGTGACATTGAAAACATGTATCATTATTGCAACCATGGTTTTATATATAGGATATGTTGATAATATGTATATAAGAAAGTGGTTCATAAGTGGATTCATTGTGACGTATTTTAGGATTTTTATGAATTCATTATATAGGAGTTTTTTGAAGGTGTTATAGCATAATTTATTCTTATGTATATATTGTTAAAGTAAAAGAGACAAAGTATTTGAATGTGGTGGATGTGACATGGATTATATTTTCATGACAATTCATTTTTTTCATGGAATAGTGAATCATGTCATGGTGTTTGTAAGTGAATTGGATGGTAACTGTGTTCATAATATGTATTGAAATAGTGGATATCATTATTTATGAGGGATGGAAGTAATTTGATATGTTTTTAGAGGCTGTGACATGGTGAATAGGTGACTTGCATAAAGGTAAATCATTATTGAATAAAGATAAACATGCCTAATGATAATTGGAAGGCTATGTAAGGGTAAAATATTCTAAATTTAAGGGTTCTCATAGAAAGGTAACTTAAGGTTCATGCAAGGTTCACTAAACACTCACATAAGGGTAAATGGTCAATGCTACATATGGGTTATGTCATGACTTGTTTTTGTGTAAGGTTCACTCAATGCTCATGTAAGGGTCATCACTAAAAATGTGATGTTGTGTAGAGATTACTGGTTGATGTTGTGTAAGGGTACATATAGCTACATAAGGGTCATTGGTGTTGGGACAATAAAGATTCATGGTGATGAAAACGAACACAAACAAGGAAGGAAAAATGGACGAACACACAAGATTTATGTGGTTTGGCAAGATTTCCTATGTCTACAAGGGGGGGGGGGTTAGTTCTATTATTTATTCTATATGGATAAAGTACTAAAGGATCACACACATTAATAATTATAGGATAGTTTCATCATGATTTTATAGATGAAGAATTTTATAGTAGTCTAAGGGTTGGTTTGGGGTAGTTCATAAACCCTTGAAAAACCCTCCTCGCTATTAGATTCTTGTCCATAGACCATGGTAGGATTCCTCCCAAAGAATAATTACACCATATCAGTTGTTGAAAATTTCATTTCTAGAAAATACTCCCTTAATTGTGAGTGGCCCCCACAAATCTCACCCACATGACCAATTTGGGGTAGAAGCTAAACATGCAGTCTCCTTGTAGGCATCAAACTTCTTTTTCAGTAGAACCTTTATCATTACATATTCTCTATTATAATTGGTGTGCATTTTCTCAACTTTAAACCATATTTCTTCCAAAAAATTTCGGATACAGTGATATCACATGTTGATGTGTTTGGACTTGGAACGAAATGTTGGGTTCTTGTTGAGATGAATAGTGCTCTGATTATCACAATAGAGAATATAATTATTCTGACTCTATCCCTGCCCCTGTAGAAACTTATCCATCTACAAAATCTCCTTGCATTCTTTATTGTTCATGATATACTCTGATTTTCTGGTAGAAAAGGAAACACATTTCTAAATTCATGATTTCTATGAGACTGATCCACCTGTAAATGATATCAGGTACCTGGATATGGATTTCCTCATCTCTAAATCTCCATCCATATCTACATTTTTGTATCCTTCCAAAATATTTTTATCTATTCCAAAACATAAAAAATGACTAGATGTACCTTAAAGATAGCTCATTATCCATTTGACCAATGTCCAATGCTTTTTTCCTAGATTTGATAAGAATATTCTTACAATGCTGATATCATGAGAAATATCTATTTTGGTGCACACCATGACATACCTAAGAATGCCAATAGCTAAATTTTAAGGAACCTTTTCTATCTTTGATTTCTCCTTCTCAATTGTTGGAATCTGACTTTTCATGAGCCTGAAATGACTCACAAGTGGATTTCTAACTAGTTTCTCCTTTCTCATGTTTAATATTTCAAAAACCTTCTGAAAGTACCAATCTTGAGATATCCAAATATCACGACTCCTCTTGTAATGGGTAATTATCATACCAAGAATATGAGTAGAATCTCCCAAGTCCTTCATTTTAAAATACATGTTCAACTACATATTCAACCTATCAATCTTGGTGATATCTCTACCAATAATCAACATATCATTAACATAAATCAATAAGATAATGAAATCATCATCAAAAAACTATTTGATGAAAATGTAGTGATCAACAGTCATACTATTGTACTCATTTTTCTCCATGAATGAGTTGAATTTCTTGTACGATTTCCTCAGTGACTATTTCAAACCATATAAACCTTTCCTAAGTTTTCATACCAGGATTTACTTACCTTTCACCTAAAATACCCCTGGTTGTTCCATGTATATCTCCTCACCAAGATCACCATGTAATAACACTGTCTTTACATCCAGTTATTGAACCTCGAGGTTTACACTAGCCGCCAATCCAAGAACAACTTTTATAGAAGTTATTTAACCACATGAGAAAAATTTTCATCAAATTAAATTCCTTTATTATGATTTAATCCATTCACAACCATTCTAGATTTGTAGTGTAGCTGTGAGCTATCATCTTATCCTTTGATTTTGTACACCCACTTGTTCTTGAGTGCTTTATTTCCTTATGGTAACTCAACCAAATCAAATGTGCAGTTCTTGTGCAAGGAATGCATCTACTCTTGCATATCCTTATTCCATTCTATCTTCTAGTGACTCTTGATTTCATCATCATAAATATATATCTCTCCCCCTTTAGTGGGAATCACATACTCTGACTGCCTGATTTTTTTTTCAAAATCACTTTTGAGAAGAAAGTGGGAAACCAGAATGACATCAAATACATAAACACAACCATGCCTCCACGACCAAGATCATCAAGAAAAAAACAATCCCCTTAAAAAGCAAGGAAAATCCCCACCCAACAGCAACAACAATATGATTATCGTCCACCTTACTATCACTGCTTGACGAGCTGTCCTACACAAGAATGCATGGGCCCAGTACCGATGGCAAGCGCCATACCCTATCAAAACTTCCAATTCTGGATAGCGATGAAAATGAGAACGCTCCCTGATCTGAACATCCTCTAGAACAGTTCCTTGAAAATAAATTGGATGCAATGTCCCCATGAACCAAGGATGTATTACCACAAGTAAACACACAAAATTCAAACAACAAAACCTCATCAATGCTAAGAAACATAAACCAAATCAACCTTCGTCAAGTCAAAAGAAATCAAAAGCTGTATCCTCCGCCGACAGCTTGCACCGCAGACCATAGGACATTGTCAAGAGAAAAATACCTCAAAAATAGATGATTAAACCAACCATAGATTCACCCCAAACCACAATCCTAATAAACCAATTATAAATTTCTCTAGAACCATGTGCTTCATTGATTGTCCCTGCCTTCTCCGTAGCACCACCACCAAACCAAAACACACTGGTGAAAATCATGGAAGCCATCCCAAAACCAACCAAAATAGGAAAAAAAATGAAAAAATGATGACAAAATAGAATCTTAACTAGAACACTGAAAGAGAACCCAACCATAATCCTGAAATGCGGAGACGGAAATCCAGCAAGCTTCAAAACTCCAGATCACCAGAAGAGCAGAACCCACCATTGCGCAACACACCAAACAACCACACGAGCAATAATAAACAAATCCAAACTCAAAATATAAGGAAAAATGTCTAAAATTGAGAACCAATAACCATGAAGAATCCCACATGATCACTGAAGACTTTGAAAAAAATTGCAAGACAGAACATAAGTCCCATCACCGCCATCCAAAAACTCCTAGACTGTAGAAGACCACCCAGCACACACATCGACGATGAGGTTGCAACCCTCATATATGGAAACTGGAAACCGATGGTTGGACCTTCACCGTTCCACCGAAATAATCCCTATCTAGCATAGGTGGAGTGAGGTGGGAGGCAGACCAACACTGATGAGGAATGTCGAGGTAGATGGTTCCATGAGGTCCCACGACATCGCTGCAAGAGAGAGAGATCCACCACAAGCTAGTCGATCAATGCTAAGGAGGGAAGATGAGCCGATCCGAGACATGGGGCGGCGACGATAGGAAGATAACCTAGGGTTCTAGTTCCCCTTACAAGATCATATGTCTATGGGAATCACATACTCATGTGGTGAGTATCTATAAATAGGTTTTCATTCTATGGTATATCTCCTCAACTGCACTTCAGGGGGAAGATTTTTTGTAATATCATATGATGGATACATATTATAATATGGAGACATATTACCTGGTAGTGGTGTATCATCAATGTCACGTATCTCTCTCTCACTAGATGGTACTGATGGTGGTGATACTAGTTCTAGATTGATTGGAATTTCCTTAGACTATAACTTCTCCATTTTTTGGCTTCTAAAAATATTCAATCATCTGATAATCAAGAAAACCCACACATCTACTACAAATGATCCTCCTACTGATAGGATCCTAGTGTCTATATCCAAAATTCTCATGATCATATCCCAAAAAAATACACTTCTTTCCTTTTCCATCCTACTTCACTCATTCATCTTTCAGGATGTGAACAAATTCCCTACAACTAAATATTCTCATGTGTTTATATGAAACATATTTACCTGTCCAAACTCTTTATAAAACATTGTAGTTCGGTGGAGATGTTGCAGAAAGGTTGATAAGGTCAACTACAGTCCTCATTTTCTCCCCCTAAAAGGTGTTTATCACCATTGCATTTGAGAACACACACTTGAATCTCTCGCAAATTGTCTTGTTCATCCTCTCAGCAACACCGTTATGTTGAGGCATATTCGGTACTTATTTTTCTAGTCTGATGCTGAAACTCCTATAGTACTCCTCAAATAGACCATAATACTCTCCTCCATTGTCCTCTCACACACACTTTAACAATATTCCTATTTCTCTTTCCACCTTTACATAAAACTGCTTGAAAACTTACTATATTTAATATTTAGTTTACAAAGAAAAGGCCTATAATTTTCTAGAATGATAATCTATGAAGGTAAAAAAAATAAATAAAACCTCCAATCAACTTAGTACTCATCATTCAGACATCAATGTGAATAAAATATAAAACATTTTATTTTATGGATGGTATATAACCATGAAATGAAACTTTGTGTTGTTTTCCCATGATTCAATAAACACAAGTATCAAAATGTGTACCTTTTATTATGGGTAAGAGATCTTTCCCAGAGAGAATTATAATTCCTCTCTTGATCATGTGACCATGATTCCTATGCTAAAATTCTACAGGAACATATTTTATGGATGCATTGATTTCTACTCTACATGTTCTGGAATCTTTGAGATAAAGAGCAGTTTCTTTTTTTCCTTTAGCAATTACCAAGTTACCTTTGGTAAGCTTCCATTTCCCATCACAAAAGGAACCAACATATCCATATCTGTCAATAATTTTAGTGGATATCAGATTAAGGTGAATAGCATAAACATTCCTCACATCCTTCAATAGTAATCTGCATCCAATATTAATTTTTAGAAAAATATTACAAATACTAGTAATTTTTGGAAGCACTATCATTTCCCATATTCACATGTATGAAACTCCCTAAAGTGTAAAATGAGAAGAAATATCTTATATAAGGGTATGGTAGGAGGTTCCTAAATCAATAACCCATGACGAGTCTTGGATAATAAGACTGACCTGATTATGTTCCTAAATAACAATGATTTATTCATTGATAACTAAACCATCATTATTTTGGGTCTTACCATCCTGATTACTCTGCCCTTACTTTAGCCTCCTACACTCCTAGATGAAGTTTCCAGGCTTCCCACAATGTTTTCACTTCATGTTGTATCTTAATAAATATTTTTATCACTTCATCCTCTGAAGACTTTGGTCCCAAGGTTCTCTTAATCTACTTCTTCCTGACCATTTATGTTTCCCTTGTCTTTCAGTTAAAATATCCTTTAATTCAGGTGTACATATTTTGTCCTCCCTTCAAGACTCATCATTCATAATTCCATAATTCACCATCTACATGGTGATATTTCTATCTAGATTTGAGTTTATGACTGACATAGGTAGTGTTTCCCACGTATTTGGTAAAGAACTCAACATAAAAAGTTCCTGAAACTCATCATCAATCATCATTTTTATGGAATTAAACTGGTAAAAAGTACCTTGGAACTCACCCATATGCTCCGATATATTAGTCCCATCTTTTTACTTTAAGTTGAAAAGATAGAGTATCAGGTTTTCTTTATTCTATATGGTTTTCCTTGCATACATATTTTATAATTTTTTCCAAAGAACAAAATAATCATGTTTATTGGTAAGTTTTTGGAAGATACTATTGTCGATCCACTATCTGATTTGGAAGCGTATTTCCAATTGAGTATGACCCACTCTGCATCGAATGGTGGGGTACTATTTGATGTATTCTCCCTGGATTTACCTTTTTTTTAAGATTCCTCTACTTTCATTGTAATGGGATTAGTGGTATCCACCAGTGGTTCCTACAAATATTTAATATAAAAAATATCCCCCATTTTGGGTTTCCAGATGACATAATTAAAAGTAGTAAGATTAATCATATTACCAATGTTTTATTCCATTCATATAGTTATAATCATTAAAGTATAGTTATATATATGTGTACAGAATGGTTGAAATAGCTGGAAATGACTCATGGATCACTGAAAATGGATTCCAATTGGCCAAGATATGGCCAAAACAGTTTCAATGGTCTAGATCAATCGATGATGTGGAGATAACATGGCTTTCTAGAATAGTCACCTAAAAACCCACAAAAAAGTCTCCACTAGAATGAATAGTGTCTTCTTCTCTAATAAGGGTGTATTGTATCACCGTTTTGTTGACCAAAACTTTGATTGCCTCTTTTGGATTTGTTTCAGATCTGTTTTTGATGCAGTTTTCACCGTTGGAATCATCTCACCCAGTTCTTTATAGATATGACCTCAATTTTTTTTCAACCACCTTCAATTTCTTTTTCACCAAAAAACCATTCTGCAGTGTCGGTATTTCAACCATGATGGCCTCGGGTACCACTTTATTGGGTAAACATAGATTCGTGGCAATGAAAACAAACAAAAAAAAGAAGGAAAAATGGATGAACATGTAAGATTTACATGGATTGGAAGGATTTCCTACATCCACAAGAGAATGGGGAGGGGGTCTATTATTTATTATCTTCAGATAAATTTTATGAGGATCACACACGTTCATAATTATAATATACTTTCATAATGATTTTATAGATGAAAAATTTCACAGCAATCTAAGGGTTGGTTTGGGGTAGTTCATCAACCCTTGAAAAATTCTCCTCACTATCAGATGCTCATCCAAAGTCCATGGTAAACTATTTCCTAAATTATAATTCCATAGTATTATTTATTGAAAATTCCCTTTCTAGAAAATAATCCCTTAATTGGGAGTGTCCCTCACAATTAGATTCAAAATATCATAGATGCATGCACATAAATTTTCAGGAACATCTTCCCATGATATTTGGAGATTTAAAGGATCATTTAAAATGAAGATGTTCCCATGGTTTTATTGGAACAATTCTAAGATTGTGAGGATCGTTACTTGATTACATTTAGAATCCTGAAGAATTAGAGAGAGGAGTAAAAAAAATATCCATTAAGAGCCACATTATTATGGTTATTTTGGGTGAGATTGTGGAGTTTGGATACATAAAAAAAAGGAAAATGAAAATATCATTACCATGGTATATGGAGTTTCTCACTGAGAGTCTTCCTGTGTAAAATAGGAATCCAACATTGAGTGTTTTTGAAATATCTAGTCATGGTGGATATTGGGAGTTTTAGAGAAAGAGTAAAATGGGAAGTGCAAGGTGTTCACCGGATGTGTCACCTAGAGATGCATGCCCATGATTCATGGAGAATTAAAAATGTGAATAATATTGAAGTCTAAATAACTGAAATGTGGAGGATATAATAAAAGGGTTTTTAATTTTGAAGAATATGGATCATGAATTTTTTTTAAAGGAGTTATTTTAAAATAACCAGGTTCATTATTTGCACAATTAGAAAAGATCAAAAAGCGAATATGAGTGCGGTGTAATCTACATCATTCATAGTAAAATCATGGTGTTTTTATAAAGATTTAATATCATAGTTTTATATTTGTATAGATGGAAACAATTCCATATGGTTCAATTCAAAGGAAATAGAATTGATAGTTGTGGAGAAGATTAAGGATTTGTTTTGACTCATTAATTAGCAGGATATATCTCATGTGAAGGCTGTATATACACGATGAATAGTTTGAGAAAATAAAAGAGGAATAATAAACAGACAAGTGAGTCATATTGATATTCCTGGTATGAAAAGAGTGAAATAATGCATTATCATGTTTGATTACTCAAGAAGAAATAAAAATGAGATCCTGTACATATTAAAAAATAGAGAGTTAAAAAAATAAGGAATAGAAGGATCCATGTAGTAATTTTTTTGCTATATCTGGTTTTATTTTAAAGGTCTAAGTCTTAAGAAAACAAGGGTAATACCACTATGATATCTGGATATAAAATAAGAAAATGAAATAAGATAATTTTGGTGAGGAATTATCTTCATCCAGATAAGAAGAGTGTTATTTTTATGATAATTTTTAGAATTCATAGATTTATCCCCACACAAAGATAATTTTCTCATTTGGTGTTTGAAGAGGAAGACACAAGACTCAACTTCCCACTAGGATTTGGTCTTATTTAGAATTTCAGAAAAGGAGAGCAATAAATAAGGATATTGAAGAGAATCTACCTGAAGATATGGATGCAAGCAACATCTCACATTGAGTAGATACAAATCCATATGTCACTAAACTATTGAATAAAACCCTCATGTAAATAAACTATTTAAGAGACTAGAATCATCTATAAACTATCCTAACCTCATTTTCATATTGTTCACACTTAGGAAAGAATGTGAATTAAACCTGAGATCAATAGTGATCCCTTATCAAAGACCTATAAACACCCTAGTATAGAGTGTTACACCCTTGGAACATTAATACAATGATGATGTGTTCTACTTGGATTATCCCTTAGTGATGGAACAAATAAAATATCAGTGTGTGTTGTGATTTAATTTTTGCATCTATTTTGGGAAAGGGGGAGTAAGGTCAAGATATTGAATGTGTTTCTACTAACTTGAGAGAAATATCTTAAAGAATAATATTAGTAAGGAAAAAATAAAGTATAAATTTGGTTAACACCTAGATTCAAACCCCTATTAGGCTATCCTTGGTTTTAATTTGTGGTATCAGAGCCCAAAGGTTTTTCCTAGGTTATTGAATCTCTGTCCATTTTTTGATTTTTTATGCACATGGAATCAATGTTTAATCCCCCATTTTTTAAAGGAACTACTACTACCAACTTCATTTTTTTTATTATAAACCAAAAACACTTTTAAGGAAAAAGTGAGAAACCCCAATAGAAAACAAAGTTGTTAAAGGAAAACTTGAGCCTATTGACATTTTTATACTTAATAAGTTCCCAAGAAAAAGTAGTTACCGATATTTCTGGGTCATCCTTTATAAGGTCTTCAAATTGACGCACTATTCTATCCCACACTTTCTTGTATTCCTCTTGATTTATTTTCCCTGCATTGAGACCTCTTACTAGGATACGATTCTGCTTGTCAATCCAGTCCCTCTGTTCTCTATTGGTGTCCACCTGAATGGTCCTTTCTATCATTTTATCACCATCATTTTTTGGATCATGGGTCGCAAGGGATTCCTCCTCCATCATTTCTTCTCCAAAATTCAATAGTATCTCTACAGGTTGATTAGCATCCATGCATGTATTCTGTAGTACATCCCTGGTGGGAACAACCCCTTAAACTGCATCGGCCGTATCCCCTGCTCTAATTGCATTTACATTTTAGTTTATAACACCTTCCCTCACTTGGGCCTTCACCTTCCTGGCAGAGCGGGTCTCCATTGGTGAAGGCAGGTGTGAATAATCCTTGTGCCCTTTCTTCCCACCACGCCGACCCTTCCTTCTCCTCTGACTGCAAGTGTCTCTACCATAGAATTCATGAGCACTGACTCCTGAAAGATGGATTGAAGAGTCATCACCAGACTCCTCCCGTGGTATACCCTGCTCCTCATTGTGAGGTATTGTCCGATCAACCTCCTGATTCTTCCCTTCATCCTCCAAGCTCCCAAAGCGGTTACACAACTTAAAATCCAACAACACACTCATTGGGAAAGACCTGATCACTAGAGATGGATCAACCTAGGGACCCACAAAACCCTTGTTCTCAATACCTGCAAGGAAAACCTTCCTATAATAAGATGTATTGGGAGCCTTTGGATCTTCCTCAATGCCCATTCTAGTTCCCACATCTGGATTAGAATCACCCCTATCAAGATCTCCGGACCAGAGTTGGAAGTAGCTGGAGGATCCACAACCCGCGGCCCTGCCTCTTTAATCATCTCACTCTTTGCTGCCACTGTAGGAACCATAGGACACCACTGCTATAGCTGAGACTCCCGGATGTTGGACTCAATGATAGTCAAAACCGTATGATCAATCGCCTTTGTAGCAGCCCCGCACACCTCCTCATACTCACCCAAACCAGAACTATCCCTCACCTAGACCACGTGATCAACCTACACCTCAAGTCCCATAGAAGTACTGATCACATTTGGACTAACCCAGATCCCGCAATGGTAACCAGAAGCCTGGTGTCCTAGCCTGTGGCATCCCAAGCAGAACACTGGCCATGATTCAAACACCACCCTTTGTTTCCATCGAAACAATTATCCTACCGAAATCCATAGCCACTCCACTAGAGGTAATGAAGCATCAACCTCAACACATACGCGAGGTAATATTGGGTGACTAACCACTATCGTGTGATCGTCCGGACACAGAAACCTTCCAACCATATTCCCTAGCATACATATAATAGAAGGGGTCTAGAAAGGGAGTGGAAGATTAGGAAAATTTACCCACACCGCTGAAGATGGTGGGTCACGATTAATGATGAAATCTGTAGACCATCGAAGGAGATGAAAACCGCATCCGTTGAAGACAAGAGGAGCGCTAGACCAGGCAGTGATCAGGTTGACCTCCGAGGAGAAGCGAATCATCAATTTCCGCTGATCGAGAAGACCCACCACCGCTCGATCTTGAAGACCCCATGAAAACCACTCACTATTCTACTATATTCAAGATGTAGAAAACTCTCAAAATCATTTATAGAAATTCCATGGGATCAAAGATAGCCATATAATCCACTACTGAAGAAGATGAAAAAACAAGTCAAGAAGTGGAATCAATGAAGAAGGCCAATGAAGAGTGACTTATGACAAAAGTAATGAATAATAACCAAAACAATAAGAAAGTTCTTGTGAACATTGATTCTTTAACTGAGGTGAATAATTTTGATTTTATTAGAACATCTGATTCAATAATTGTTTTGGAGGATGCTAGGAGATATGAAATTTTAGATTCTCCATTAGAGGTTGGAGACTATTAGGTTGAAATATCTAAAACATATGGTATTTAGTTCGATGAATGTTCCTATACTAATAAATAAAAGATTCAATAATTTTATAAAGAGGGGGTTCAACAAGATATCATTCATCAAGTGAATCTTTATATCATTGAATATTTGTCCACAAAGATCAAAAGGTTAAATATAGTTAAAGTATCCTTGAAGTTTGGTATGAGGAATATGGATGAAAAAATGAAAGAGTAAATTGATTTACTTGAAGAAATTTTATAATAAATTGAGAAGAAAATGGACATAGAGAAAAAAATTTAAGAATGGAATTATCCCTATCAGGACTGAAATAAAAGAGAGAAGATGGGATGTAAATGAAGCTAGCTCAAGACTAAAGGACATGGATGCCAAGTTGAAAAAAAGTAGACAATATAATTAAAGATTATGAATCATAAACCATATCATTAAATGGAAAAGACAAGGTATATGTTCCCTCTATGGTGTACTCAATTGGGTGTGTATATAAAATATAAAAATTCAGAATATGTCAAAAAATAGAAGACTACAAAAAAATCTAGATGAAAAGTCTCTCAAGAGAAGGTAGAAACATAGTGCTATTTTTTAGAAGAATGGGGAACACAATGAGTGTGTGTTTAGAATCCCAAGGGATCAATGGTGGAATAATACATGCTGCATCAACATGTAAACCACAAGACAATAAAAAATGGTATGTTTTTATGGGATATTTTTTACATGTTTTAACCATGTAAATTTGGCTAGATATTTTAGTTAGAAGAAAACCAATGAAGTCATGAGGAAATACTCTATTCCCTTAGCATATAAAAGAGGACTAAAACTGGAAGAAAGTTTTCTAAGCAATTTGTTTTTCAAATTTTTAGGAGAAAAGTGAAGATCAAAGTAAGGTTCCTCAAAAACCTATAAAGTTACACTCACAATAGACCTCTTGGAGAGAAATAAGTAATTCTAGAAGTTAAATAACCAAGAGATGGTTTTTCTAGTTATTAGATAAAGTATCATACAATTTAATAATGAATCACCTAGGAATAAAAAATTAGAGGAGGATCACATGAAAATTAAAGAATAGAAGTATAGTGTAAGAGACCTCCAATGGAGAAGGAAGCATGTTAATGAATGCAAAGTTGGTGTATCATTACTAGAAGAGACTTTCATAAGTATATTTAATCCCAAAACTAAAATGAAGACCAAGCCCAAGAAGGATAATATACATAAAAAGAAGATTGATAATTCACTTAAGGAATTCTTAATCATATATCTAGATTAGTTTCAATTGGTTAAGATGAAGAAACAAGAATAGAATAATCAAAGTTATTTACCTACAACTATGAATAATCCTAAACTAATAAAGGTTAATTCTAAAGAAGACATATAGAAAGAAAAATCTAAAAATGGTATAAATCAAAAGAGCACTATTATGAAGGATTATAGGAGAGATGGAATAAAATGTTTGTTACAACATGACCACCCACAGTACTCTACATGAGGAAATTGGATATACCCCTCTCTCCATGTGATTTGAAACTTCTAACTATTGTTTGAAATGGTTTAGTATTAAGGAGGTGATAAGATCCAAGTGGTAGTTATGAAAAAAAGGAAACATTTGATTGATTTAAAGTCAAATAATATAAAGATACACATTTATATGGAGCCTCAATATAAATCTATATATGCACCATGTGTGAATTAAAATGACGATCATTGGAAATATGAGAGTGTATACTAAAATGAATCTCAAGATAAATTTGAAAATTTCACAAATCAAGCATTATGTAGTGAACATTGTGAATATAGTTATGCACGATAAGAATAGAATAAGAATCTATCCAATAGTGTTAATTAAGCTTTAATCCTAAATAATTTAAGCTAAATATGATCATTAATATCATAATTTATTTGTATGCGTTAAAATCTTATAAAAAAGTTGATATCATGGTTGATTTAAAGTGATTTAGCTGCTAAATACAAGTATCATAAATTCCAACAGTGTTATGAAACGTTTATAAGCCTCTAAAAAATGATTCGAAGACCTAATTGATAGTGGAAGAACTTTAGAAAGCGAATGAAAATATTTATGAAGATAAAACATATAATAATTCATGTATATTTTTTATGCACTAACATAATGGTATCATCTGAGTCTTCTTTTTTAAGATACCCTATGACAAACCTTATTTTTTATACACATTAATTCATGATTTAGTACATAAATATACTCATAATACAATCCTAGAGGATCATGAGTCCTAATGTATTTGGTAAATTAGGTAAATAACACATTATCTTGAAACATGGGCACAACAACATTATTTAAAACTCAAAAAATGACATTATATTCCACCGATTTTCTAATACTGCATGGGATAACTTGGGGATGTACATAAGGAATGGATGATATATAAAACCAAGTAAGGGAATAATAAAAGAGTAACATGATGAAAGTAATACACATTATTCAAGAAGAATATTAGAGTGACATAAAATGGGTGATAAATATAAACATGATCATCGAAGCATAATATAAGATCATAACATCAGGGAAACTTAATATTATAGTAACAACATAAAACATGAAATCATAAGCATAAATCAAGGATAAATGCTAAGATATAATAACATAGTGTTATTAGGATAACATACCATACACCATACATGATATCACATGAAATAAAAACATTAACCAATTCATTGGAGGGCTATATAATTTTGAGCCCACCAGCCACATTTATATCATGTACATGTATAAGTGTGCCACATAGATCATAAAACATAATAAAGACTTTAATCAATTTTAATAACATGATTAAGGAGTGTGGGTTACATAAATGGAATTCTTAAATCAATGAAGGAAAGGTACATCTAGGTGAATACCATTTATTGGAAATGGAGATGGGTATTCACCACACAAATGTTTGGCATGTGAAAATCACATGATAATTTCAGCAGCATAACATGTGAACATAAAGGCTCAAGGGAGATTTAATGAGAGTGAAAGGTGGAATATCATTACTTTAGAATCATAAGGAAAGTAAACGGATGTGTAAAACCACCTTATAATATAAAAAATTGGAAATAAAAATACATGGTGCAAAGGAAGTACTTGAAATAAAAAGGAAGATGAGTGGATCCCTTACCTTGAGATGGAGCTTCCAAAAACTTGGGAGGAGCTTATTAAGATCTCGATAACACATTTGGAAGGGATTTAGAGAGGTATAGAGAGATTAATTTCTTGATCAATGGTATTTTAGTGAAGAGTAGTGGTAGGATGGGTGGGTACTTATAGAAAAAGAGGGGGGGGGGGATTCTTTATCAATTTCTAAACATAGGTTTCAAACTCTATATGATAAAATAATAAAAAAAACCTTACCATGGTTTTCCCTTGGTTTATGCCTAATAGAAGTGTTTTTAAATATTTTATAAGTCCAAGATCCTAAATCCTTAAAATAACACCCTTGGTGATATAGAAGCGAGTCATGTTTATAAAGAATTGATTTTAAAACCTTAAAATATAATATAGGTTTTGGAAGATTCATTAAGGGTTTATAAAATTAATAAAATAACTTAAAACACATTAATTTAAAGGGGAAACATATTTTTGGTTGTGTATTCCCTTTATAATATTTATTAAATCATTTTTGGGCTATTATGATGTCATAATACATACTGTATATTTATACCATATTTAATTTTTATCCAAAAATTCAACTATCTCAGAAAATTATGAAAAATTCACCATTGGAAAATTTTAACATAATGATTTCAAAAATAATATTTATTTTATCAAAATAATTATCTAAATATGATAATTTAAATTTTTAAATCAAAATTCTCAATTATTGAAAAATATTGGTTTTTACGACAATAAAAATTTTCTAACCCTTATTAAGATTATATTGGACATCACTAAATTATATTCTCATTGGTTTATAAATATTATTTAATAAAAATATAACATGAAAATAAAATTTATTTCAAAATTCTATGTGTTTTAATTAAAACCGTATATTTTCCAAAAATACAATCTTGGCTTCTTCATCTCAAAATCTATTTTTCATCAACTCATATAAACTTGTAATAATAAAAATGGATAAATATAATAATTATTTTATTAAAAAGGAAAATATTAAAATTCATACTAATATGGTCGAGATAGATAACCCCTTATTAAACTAGTGTACACCTTAAGGGTAAGGTATGCAATGGTGGGGCTTTTTTAGGGTGGTTTGAAAAAGATGGTTTGGTTTGTGATCGTGATAAGCTTGAACTTCTCCCATAAACAATTTATTTTATGCTTCACTTATTGAATTTCTGCTTAGTCTTGGTTAGTGGAAAATCTTAGTGATGCTATCTCCTTTAGAATATTTGATAGATGGGCTTCATAGGATATGATCTTACTAGTCAAGGCCATTGCTTCTTTCATCTGTGTCAATTAGACTTTATTATAATCCTTAATATATAATAATCTTAATTGTCACTATACAACGACAATATTATCAATGATTAAAATGCTTAATGGAATTTTAAATCTGATTGGCTATATTTCATAATGGTCCAAAATAACCAATTTAGTGCTTGTGTTTTCTATAACTACATTACTTTATAATGAATTTATTCATTCGAAAAGGAATTTCATTTATAAAATTTTGGGCCATTATATTCTTCCCTTTATAAAAATTTTTCTTTCAAAATTTCATTTCATACACTAAAACAGAAACTAATACAAAACATGCCTTTAACAACACTGACCTTTATCAACACTAAAAAAAGTGATGATAAAGGGTAGCTTTTATCAGTGCTAAAAACAACGCTAATAAAAGGTACCCTTTATCCGTGCTTTTCTTTAGCGCTGATAAATGATACCATTTATCAACTCCTTATTTTTAGCACTAATAAAGCGTATCCTTTATCGGCACTTTTTTAGATCTGGTAAAGGTCCCGAATAAAAGGAAATAATTAAACTAATAAAAATTAAAAATGGATAAATTAAAAAAATATTCAAATTTTTATTAATTAAATAGTTATTGATAAAAATGTATAAATTTAATATACAAATATAAAAATTATAAATATTAATAAATAGTATATATTAAATATATTGATATATAAAATGAATAAAGAAAAATAATTAAACAAATAAAAATTAAAACTGATTAAATTAAGAAAAATATTAAATATTTTATTAATTAAATATTTATTGATAAAAATGAATGAATTTAATATACATATATATAGATTATAAATATAAATAAATAGTATATATTAAATATAGATATATAAAATGAATAAATTGTAATAATTAAACAAAAAAATAAAAATGAATAAATTAAAAAATTATTAAAAAAAGTATTAATGAAACAATTATTAATAAAAATGAAAATTTTTATTATATATATATATTAATTATAAATATTATTAAATAATTTTTATTAAATATAAATATATAAAATGAATAAAATGTAATAATTAAAAACATATTAATATCTTTTTCATTTTTAATGGTTTTTATACATAATTATTCATTAATACATTTAATATAGAAATATATTCATATATATTTATATATCAATTTATATAATATTTCCTAAAATATGATTTATATAATAAAAAATATTTATACTGACCTTAAATAAGTCAAATATTTAGTGAAGAATGGTTTATAATTAAAATTTAATATTAATTAAAAATACTGACTAATTGCATCGAGTAATGGACATAATTCAATGTCGTCTAATTTTTCAATTTAACATATATCAAAAATGTTCTACATTGATTCCACATACATATACACAATTAATACATTTTTAAATACAATGTAGACATATATATATTTACATAATTAATGAAATCTTATATAGAAACACATACACCTAATATTTATGTAATTTATAAAAATTTTATTATTCATTTTAGAATTTCATCACAACATGATAAATTTAACATATTATGCTTTTAAATGGTAAATTTTATTTATTTATTTTTAAACCTTTTACAGTTAGGTATTATTTATTCATTTTTATTTTTTTAAATTTTTTGGAATTTGATCATTTTCTATTGTTTATTCATATATATTTATTTACTATGATTTAATATTTTCAATATGTATTCATGTTTATTTCAATATATATCCATATTTTTTAATAATTTATATTAAATTAATAAAACTTATCGATTTTTTCAATATTTTTAACGTGTATTCATTTTTAATTATTCAATTGCACTCATTTTTAACATGCATACATTTAAGATTATATATTCATTAATAATGTTAAAAATATATTTATAAATAAATATATTTATAAATTTATATTTACTATATTTATAAATTTATAAATTTATAATTATAAATAAATAAATATTATTTTTTAAAAAGTATTTATATAATTATAAATAAATAATTATATATATTTAAATAATTATAAAGTTATTAAAATTTTATTTAAATAATGAATATTTTTAGGATATTTATATTTACATTTATGTTTATATTTATATTTTATATTTATTAAATATATATATATATACAATCATATAAATATATATAATGATATAAATATATAAATGTTATTTTTTAAAAAGTATCATATATAATTATAAATAAATAATTATATATTTATATAATTATATAATTATAATAAATATATTTATATAATGAATATATTTACTATATTTATATTTATATATATTTATTAAATATATATAATTATATAAAAAATTAATGATATAAATATGTTTATAATTATAAAATTATAATAAATATATTTAAATAATGAATATATTTACTATATTCATATTTGTATTTATATATATTTATTAAAAATATATATAATTATATAAATATATATAATGATATAAACATATTTATAATTATAAATTTATAATAAATATATTTAAAAAATGAATATATTTACTATATTTATATTCATATATGTTTATTATATATATATAACTATATAGATATATATAATGTTATAAATATATTTATAATTATAAATAAATTATTATAAATATATTTACAAATATATTTATTTATAAATGTATATTTACTATATTTATGAAATTATATATTTATATTATAAATACAAAATATAATTTTTTTTAAAAGTATTTATATAATTATATATAATTAATTATATATTTAAATAATTATAAAACTATAATAAATAAATCTATAATTTTATAAATATATTTATAATTTTTTTATTTATAATTATAATTATTAATCTGTTATCAGTGCTAATGTTTTTGCACTCATAAAAGGTAGAATATCAATGCTTTTTTGGAAGTGCTGATAAAATTCTCCCCAATCTATAAAGAATCCTAATGTGTTGATTCCAGTCATGATATCTCAAGCTTTCACAGAAATCCCCTTCTGCCGGTACTCCCCCTACTCAAATCCAAGGCTTTAATCAAGGCTTGAACAAATCCAAGGCTCGAATCAAGGCTCGAACGAATCCCAGGATCGAATCAAGGCTCAAATGAATCCAAAATTTCATGATATCTCTACTTTCTCTCAGATGAATCAACGCTTGAATTCAAGGTATATTATTTTCACCTCCTCTTAATTCATTGATTGATTGTTTGGGTTCTATGTAATGTGATTTTGCCTAAATATTTTCCATCATCCTAGCGATTTAGGTGGTTTGTCTTTTTTCATTTCTTTTTCGTTCATGGTCTACGAATACTTTGCATGAAGCGTATTCCCTCATCTCCTTTCCTATTTTCATGACTCCAAAGGGATCATGTGAAGTGTATGACTACCCTTCCTTCATGCAGAGCGTGTGACCCCTTGGTGCCTACATGATTGCATGTCACCCATATGACCACATAGATCATAAGGGTGTCACTCCTGATATCATAAATCCTTCTCCTGACATAAAGGCCATACTCCTTAAATATCCTCCAACACCCACTAACTCATAGGGAAAAGATCTCTATAATCCCAATCATGGATCCATGCTCATCAATAAGAAAAGGTCTTGTGAACTATGTGGACTCTGAAACTAGGTGTTATGGTTTATTATAACTGACTTTGACTATAATGTGTGATCTCAAATGTGGTGGGTTTCAAAAATTTAATTTAGGAGGAGTTTTGAAATGAAGGTTGATTTTTATAGAAATATTATCAATTACATGGTGGAGAGGCATATAACATCCCACATTTTATAACATAAACTTTCATTACATTACAAAAAACTGAGGATCTTTAAGGTTTAGTGTCTTGGAAACCAGGAACATAATACATGAAAAAAACATAAAACATTCTTCTTAAACACTTGAAAGGATTCTTATTAAGTTCATCCTAGGTTCATTACTGCATCTCATAACCTAGGGATATACATCAAAAGAAAGGGTGAGCAGAAGGCCCAGTAAGGGAAACAAGAGAAACATTTTACATGTGAACTTGAGATACTTCAATAAGGCCATGAAAAGAACTTTAAGGCATGAGAAAGAAATCATGAGGAATATCATAATAAAAAATAACGTTTTTCATAACGTGAATATGTGGCTACAAAATTTAACATAGACAATCATTTCCGTTTCACCAAGGTCCATCCCCAAGGTGTCATTAAAATTACCAAGGTTATTCACCAAGGCGTCGTTAAAAATGGTCATCTCTAGAGATTAAGTCTTTACCCAATGCATTAGAGAGCCATCAGGGAACACCCTTAATTTGTATTTATCATCACGTGAGACACATATATCATCATCAACATTTCATAAATAACCCATATATCATAAAATAATTGGGTTTCATTTCATAATCATAACCTTTTAAAAACTACTTTTAAGACATGATCTTTATGTCACTTTAAACCCACAGAAAAGGAAAGAGGGTCTCATATATGTAAATCCAAGAATTTAAAATAGAACATCTTGATATATAGGTGAACAAACCTTTATAAGAAATAGTTTTGAGCATTCACTTAATAAAATAAAATAATTTTTAGAAAAAGAGAGAGACATTTTGAGACGAAAATTCTGCAGAATAACAGCTATGTTAGAGGGTTTTAGAAAACATTGAAAAGAGAGGGGACATGGGTCACCCACTCATAAATGATCCAAAAACAGTATAGGTACAGAATATAATAGATATAAGAACATGGTAATGAAATTTTAAAGATATACCATATGAAATGAAGAACATGAAAGGAAGACAAAAATAAGATTTCTCTTATGGAAATTCGGCAGCCTAACGACGTCACTTAAACTTCAAAAAAAAAATGAATTGATGAAATAAAATATGGTATCTCATAATATGAAAATAAAAGATCAGTATTATAGATATAGAGATCATACCCCAACATAATAAAAAGGAACTTGAAAGACTTGACATGAAAATAGAACTTGAAAATGAGAAGGGTGAAAGAATCCCTTAGAAAATCGGCAGCCTAACAACGCCACTTAAAAATTATTAAAACGAATTGATGAGAGAAAGATGGGGTCTCTCATAATATGAACATGAAATGGACAGTAGTATGAATATAAAAGATCATCCTACAACATAAGAACATAGAGCATAAAAGAAATGACATAAAAGAGATTACTTGAAAAGAAAGAGAGAGGTCAGATCCCTTACCTTAAAATGTAACTCTTAAAACTCAAAGGTTTGGACCTTGAGGGCTTGGGGGAACCTTGGGCGGATTCCTTGGGAGGTAATGAGACCAGAGCTTCATTGGGGAAGAGTTGGGAGTGAAAAATAAAGGAAGAAAGGGTGGGTATTTATAGGGAAGGTGAGGTGATACTTTAATAATTTCAAGGGACACCTCACAAGTGGTTTTCTCAAAACCATGGGCTCTCCCATGGTATTTCCCATGGAGTTAGGCCACATGGGGACCCCAATACAATAATTCATTACCTTTGGTCGGCCAACCCTTAAAATATCTCACGACATCATCATGACACAGTTATGATGTCATTAAACACACTAAAACCCTAAAACTGCATTTTTACTATTCACTGAAAATTCATCTTTCTCAGAAAAATCCCAAAATTTCACCTTAACCAAATATCGATGCTCTGATTACAAATATGAACTCCATTTTATAAAAATAATTTTAATGTAATTTTTAAATAAATACACTATTCACCGAAAATTTATTTTTTTTAGAAAAATCCCCAAAAATTACTATAACATAATATCGATGCTCTGAGTTCAAAAATAAAGTCGATTTTATAAAAATAATTTTCTAAATAATTTTAATTTAATTTTTAATTAAAAAACACTATTCACTTGAAAAAAAACTAATACTTGACTAATAATTTACGAAACCGTTATTTACCCATTTTATTGAATCACATTACTTAATCAAGGTGTATAAATTATATTAAAACTTTCTTTAAGTGATATTACTAATCCATTTGGTCACATTACTAATCCTAAGTGAAAAAATCACTATTCATAATTTACTATTCATCAAAAATTAAGTTGATCTTATTAGACTCCAAATTCCTTACTGAACACTTTTGCAGAAGACCATTTTTTTGAAAATCATTACACATCATTAATTATTTAAGGTTTACATAAATATTTTAAAATATCCTTTTTTTAAATTCATCAATAAAATACATCCTAAAATTATCCAGACATTTGAAATTTCACAAACTTCACTAAAGGAAGAAATCTCAATTTATTCATCCCAAAGGATTACACAAAGAAGCTATGGTCTCGTCACATAGCCCCTTATAACACCAGCATATGACCTAAGTGTAAGGTGTTCTATGTTGAGAGAATCTGAGGGAGGCTCAGATAACATTGCCTTAGTAGTAATCATTACTAACTTGAACTTCTCCCACAGGCATTTTCATTCAAGCTTGACACGCTGGAGTTCAGCTTGGGCTTGGTCCAAAGCGAAGCCCAATGATGCCACCTCCTTCCCAAGCTCTGATAAGTGGGATTTATAAGGTTCGAGTGTAACACCTCGACCCTAGTTACCCAGAGTCGGTGCATTATTACATAACATTGGCATGATCACAAGAAAGATCAAATCTCGAAAGACCGATTGGTTTAGTAGCCTTGGAAACACTAGATACATCCATAAGTTTTACATTACATCATAAAAAAAACATCTTGTCTTCATATCCCCTCATACTATCCCTGCAGGTCATTCATAAATTACTTCTTCATAATCCTGGGAAAAATAAAACATTGAAAGGGGTGAGCTCAGATTCTCAGTAAGGATAACATTATAGCAGAAGCTTTCATAAATAAGCATAAACACTTACGGCAATTTATAACTAAAACAAAAGCCTTTTAAACTTGAACTTCAGCATAAAATGGAAAAGGTAAAATGAAATAATGCCATTTACTTACTCACATGGATATTCTACTAGTCGAATGATCACATGCAATATCAATAACCACTTTCATAATGATGGAATGCATAATGCCAGACTATCATAACCACATAGCCAAGTCCTCGTGCCAAGACTACAAATAAGATTTTGCCAAGGCCTTGTGCCAAGACACTAGTTTGTCTCATGAGACCTACCGATGCATCGAGGAGCTATAGCGGGCTCCACCCGTCACTTATTAAGTCCAATTCATTCCTCATATGAACATGTTTAAACATAACATAAACATTCGTATTAAAAATAGCATACGAAATGTCAATACTTTTACCACAAACCATGAATGGTATAAAAACAGCACATCCACAGTCAAACATAACTCATTCGATAAAATATGGAAGATTGTATTGTATCACATTAACCTCAATCAAGAATAATGAAGGATGTTGACATAGATGAAAATAATCATCAAAACTATTTGAGAGAAATATCCCCCTTTTCTTGAAAACATTTAAAAGTCACACTATTTGTAAAGAAGCCATTTAAAAGTAGATTTTTGAATCAAAGTGTCCCATACCACTTTGAAACTTTTTAAAAGGAGTTTTAATTTCTAAACTTTAATGTCCATATAAATAAATCCTTAAAACCATTTTTAAAACATGGACATTAATGAGAGAGGTTTAGATGAATAAGTCTTTAAAACATTTAAAAATGGTATTTTGGTTAGAGATTCTAACCAAAATAGACACTTAAATACAAATAATTGAGGTAATCAAAACTTTGTAATATCATGATAATAAAGGGATTCATGATATACTATTTCAAAGTACATTATATACACCACATAAAAGTGATTTGGTGTATATCATCAAAGAAGTCTCAATGGAATGTAAATTGAGATGAAATCTCTTATAAAGGTTGTATCCTTAGGTTAAGGATAAATCAACGCCATAATTATGTGTGACAAATATAAATACACTAAATATGATTGGATATTCAGTGTAAAACAATCAAAGGACATTCACACATATTCTTGTAAAAACAACACCAACGAATTGGATGTTTAACTCAACAAATGGAGAATGAGTTAAAATTACTCTTATCAAATTCATATCAATGACTTGAGAATTATCAATGGAGTGATTATGTGTATCAAACGTATATCCACAGGAAGGGGAGTGGAAATTATGACATAATCAAATGAATAGTGATTCCACACATAATCTTGGAGTAATATAATCAATGAAATATGCGTAAAGCCAAATGAGTGGAAATTGAAATTTTAAATTCCCTTATCGATTAGGCAACTTACGAAACATACACCCATGAAAGTAGTATCATACCCATATGATGTAAATACCCATAAATTAAAGTATATTACACAATGAATACAATCATGGGCAGTACACATACACCACATGCAATAATAAAGTGGTGAATAATGGAAATCTCACGAAATTAAAAGTGAGATAAGAAACCCCTTACCACGTTAATCAACTGAGTCGTATGGCCAAAAGTTAATAACCACCAAATAATTTACATAATAACATGAATATAAATAGAATCATGATAATATATATCAAATGGAAGTATACAATACACCACTTTCAATAATTTAGTGGCGAACAATGGAAATCTCACGGAATTGAAAGTGAGATAAGAAAATCCCTTACTTGTACTTTTTCCTTGGTCGATGGTAGGTTTACCTCCTGTATAATGGTGAAATAATTGTTATTGAATAATACAAGAATCATTTACTTTAATATGATATCATATATGATCTTTTAACATTGATTTGTTAATAATATCTTAGAATTATCGTTATTTCGGGTGTTAACGGGTTCATTTTACTTTATATTCTTTGTTATGTGAGCCATATTCGTTATTAATGGGATGTATATTATTCATATCCAGAATGATATCAAGTCCTTAGATACTATTTTTAAATCATCAAATGATAATTATACTTGAATGAATACGATGGAGAATGAATCTTATCGCGTTTGTGGAGACGGTAGTCCGTACGTACGCACGAGCGACAATATCATTCTTTTGATATTAAAATAATATATAAATGGATGTTATATCATATATACAGAATAATTAACATGTTATATTTATTATTTACATGAGTTTCACATCATTATTATACCCATCCAAATAATAATATATTGAATAACAATTACACCACGACGTGGAGACGGTAAGCCGTACGTACGCACGTATGGTGACATGTTATTCAAAGGGTGGATAGAATACTGAATATGGTTGTACCATATTTATAATAACATCACAGTATATGTGAGATACTGGAGTTATTATTTTAGAATGGTAAGAACAAAGAAAGAATAAGTGGAAGAAGGAAGGAACTTGAAAAGGGGTGGTGAAAACATTACCTCTTCTTCGGGTTCTTCCTTTGATTTGATCAAAAGGGCTCCTTAGGTTGACTTTCTGATCAAACTAAGGCCTCTAGGTTGTAGTGAGGGAAGTTGGGAGAGTATTTGGGCAGGTTTTGGACGAGCCAAGTGGCTTGAGAGGTGTGAGGAATGAGTAGAAGTGGTCTCCTTTTATAAGGGAGAGGAGGGGCTCTTTAGGAAAGAGTGAAAGTATTACTTTATAATATAATTATATTCGGTTTATAATGGTCCAAAAATCATTTAGGTCGAATATAAGATGACTCAGTTTCTAAATAACATCAACCAATAAGAATTGTACAGGTTTTAGATAATATTTTAATCATTATAATCTTATTTATTTAAATGATTTATTAATGAGGTAAACATTGCATCATTATTGTGTCATTAATAATTTAAATTATTTGATGTCTAAAAATTATAAATAAAATATCATTATGTAGGAAATATTTTTATATTTCTAATGAATATTTATAATCGAAAATCCAACATGTTTAACCCTATGTAAAAATTGTTCTTCTAAAAGATGTAAGCTTATGCCATTTTTATTTTTATTTTAACTTTATTAATATAATGTGTCCCTACCACATACAAGTGGCTCCAAGGGGTCCCCAAATCGACCCAAGGATGCCCATGGTCGGGTATGTGTCCACAAATAAGGTTAGGACACGTTTTAGGGTAATTTTGTATTATTATAATATTATTTTTTAACCCTTATTTACCGGATTTACCCTTAACCATGGTAAATAAAATATTTACCACAGTAATTATTCAAAATGTCTAAAAATAAAAGTTACCTATTTACACAATTTGGAAATCATGATTCCAAATATGGAATCCATTTTTCTAAATTCAAAACACAGAAGTGGCAGAAATTAATTTAAAATTAATTCCCGCTGTCAAAACAAAAAGCGTGTTTTTAAGAGGTAATAACTATCAAAAGATTGACACTTGTTTATGTTCGGTTTAATTGTAAAATTATGTCCAATGACCAACATTATATTAAATGGTAAAAATATATTCTAAATATACTTTAAAACCACTCAAATTCACAATTTATCACTATTAATTATTTTGATTAAAAAGGTTGTTTTTAATTAAAATTTAGTAATTTTCACTATTCATCAAAATATGAAAGTTATCCTAAAAGTACCAAAATTTCACCTTAGGCTAAATTCGATATTCCGAATCCAAAAATGAAGTCCATTTTAAAATATAAAATATATATAATTTCAAAATTTAGGTATTACTATTCATAACGGCTAGTTTGATTGGTTGTGGCGTGTGTTAAAACTCAAGGTTGCGTACAACACACGCTACTATTTTATTCAAAGAAAAGCGTACCGTGGAAGCTTGGGATGTTTCATTTTAAATTTTTTTTATGTCCCAATTTATTCAGATAGTTTAAAATATTTTATTTAAAAAGGTTTCACTATTAAAAGTTGATAAAAGTGCAATACTGAAAATGAATCTGTTCTTGCATTATGACTAAGAAACTCATAATAGGGATTCTAAAATTATAAGGATTATATAAAGTTCAAAATGTAGTTAATACTATTCATGACCTCTTTTAATGGTTTTTTTTTGTACGTCATGGTGTGATTTAACTCGGTGTTGCGTGTAGTGCAATTTATTGAATTATTTTTAAGAAATAACAAACTATGAAATCCTGGGGTGTTACATTCTCCCCTCCTTCAATAAATTGCATCCTCGCAATTTGAAATTGTTCTTCGAAAATAAAAGGTTGAAAGTAGAAAATATATTTGTGGGAAAACCCACATCGGAAATTGGGTTACTAAAATTTAGTCTTAATATAAGGAAAAGAGAAATGAAAGGGTCACCACCAAATTATGATCTCGATTAGGAGAACATTGGTGGAAATTAGAGACATATAATTGGAGGAAAAACATAAATATTTATAGGTAGTGATTGAGGTCATCAATCACAAACAAGTATAAAATTGAGGTCCTTAAACTCATCAACTATGATGATTTGAAATACCATCGGTCCAAGAAAACATAGGGTATTGGGATAACACATTTTTGACGTTTCAAAATATCTTAGTTGAAATCCCACATCGAAAAGTGAATTAATGAGGCCTCTATTTAAAATAAAGAGTCGAAAGTATGAAGATTACCGAAAATAACACATACTAGGGTTCCATGTAGGAAAATATGGATATGGAAGAAAAATCTAACCATCAATTATCTGATGGAGAGTGGTAGAGAACATGGCTATGAAAAGGCCAACAATCCCAAAGCCATAAATTAGTGATGATTTAAGGTACCATCTAGGAAAACATTTTTGTTCTAAGTTGCTTTTCTTAATATTGAGGAATTTATTTATGAGATTGGATAAGATCATAAGGAGATATACTTACTTTATAATTAGAGTTTTATCCATTAATAAATTTCTACCACAAACTCATCTTTCACTCTAAAAGATGATAGAATGTAAAAAAAATTCTAGTTACACTATTCGTATAGGGTTCCAAAATAAACGAATTTATAATTCATATACAAGATCTTTTAATAAAAACTACATTATTTAATCCAGTACATCTGGTGTTCCAGTGGTAGGTGATACACCCTTGTCACCCTTCGGTTGCGGGTCCAAGTCTCGCAGCCTTGCCGGACGCGACGGGTTGCCGCCCGACCTCCGGGTTGTCCTTTTATGGAAATCCAAAATAATCCAAACTAGAACTATCCAAAATACTTCTGTCCAAACTCACAGTCCAACATTTATAAGGAAGGTAAACATAATATAGATCCTTTTTACCCCGTAATAGCATATGAATACCTTCATCATGTATTACCATATTCCTTATTGATTACATTAATGCTCCCTTATTCCATATAGAATGCTGGAAATACTTCATTAATCCAAAAATGTTTTAAACCCCAACAATGATGGAATATACAAATCATTAATCAGTTCCAAGGTAGTCAAGAATATCCAATATAATTTATCCAAAACAATCACATATTATTCCAAAATCACTACCTCAGTATCAGAACTATATTATGATTTATCATTCTCTCAACCATATATTTTCCAAAAATTTATCCTGCTATTGAGTCACTTTTCTTTGTTCCACACAATCTCAAGTCCTTAATGAAATAGTACTGCAGTACAATCCTTATATACTCCATAATTATTATAACAAGTACATTGTTGATACAACACTCAATTGACATAATCAACATAAGAACTCTAATCATTCCTCTTCATCTGTGGTAGTATCATAACTTTATTATTATCCAATAACATCATTTGCGGCATAGTCTGATGACTGGGACATAGGTTTGCGTAGTGCCCAAACTCCTTGCAAATGAAGCATTGTACATTTAAAACCATTTTCTTACCCTTGCAGTCACGTACTTTGTGCCCTTTTCCTCCACACTTATAACAAACTCCCATTCCTTTCAGGCAAGTTCCAGGGTGTTTCTTTCCACAGTTACCACATATGGGAAAATTATTCTTTTTCCTCTTCCCTTTATCCATCTTTCTCTCTTCCACCCTTTTCTTCTCTTGCTTCTCTTCAAAGCCATAGGACTCAGTAAACTCTTTACTTATCTTATCAACACATGATATTATTTATTCATATGATGATAATACATGCGAGACTATTTCTCTTGTAAATTCTGGCTTAAGACCATAAAATATATGATCCTTATTTCTCTTTGTATCATGTGCATTTCTGGAGTTCACATTCCTTCTACTAGGTGCCATTTCTAAACATTGGCATACACTAGATTAGTTTATGAATAACAATACCTAATCCCAAACTTTTAAAACACATAACATAAATTAAATAGTTTATGGATATAATCCATAATCATAAAAATGTCTCCTTTGAGGATGTATATACTCATAAACCCTTCATAATGGTTTGTAAAGAAAATGAGAATTATCCTAAGCATATCCCCCAGGAGTGTCGTAACCAAGAGTGCAGCAAGGCCCGTTATCGTGCACCAGTTCCCATTCGAGTCTAGCTCAAAGCGGTGTTTTCGGGTTTTATCCCTAGGTACATCTGTGCCAGAGCCGCCTCTACCTGCTCGTATCCAGACAGGGATGTATTGCTCAGAAAACTCACAAAATCTCTACAATACCAAAATTCTAGGAAGTTCTTCTATACTAATCCTCAAAGTTCATCTTAAGTCTACGTGCTCTAATCAGAGTTTATCTAAATCTAGCTTCCAAGGTTTGTACTAAACTTCCTCTGATACCAACTGTAACGCCCCGACCCTAGTTACCCAGAGTCGGTGCATTATTACATAACATTGGCATGATCACAAGAAAGATCAAATCTCGAAAGAACGATTGGTTTAGTAGCCTTGGAAACACTAGATACATCCATAAGTTTTACATTACATCATAAAAAAAACATCTTGTCTTCATATCCCCTCATACTATCCCTGCAGGTCATTCATAAATTACTTCTTCATAATCCTGGGAAAAATAAAACATTGAAAGGGGTGAGCTCAGATGCTCAGTAAGGATAACATTATAGCAGAAGCTTTCATAAATAATCATAAACACTTAAGGCAATTTATAACTAAAACAAAAGCCTTTTAAACTTGAACTTCAACATAAAATGGAAAAGGTAAAATGAAATAATTCCATTTACTTACTCACATGGATATTCTACTAGTCGAATGATCACATGCAATATCAATAACCACTTTCATAATGATGGAATGCATAATGCCAGACTATCATAACCACATAGCCAAGGCCTCGTGCCAAGACTACAAATAAGATTTTGCCAAGGCCTTGTGCCAAGACACTAGTTTGTCTCATGAGACCTACCGATGCATCGAGGAGCTATAGCGGGCTCCACCCGTCACTTATTAAGTCCAATGCATTCCTCATATGAACATGTTTAAACATAACATAAAAATTCGTATTAAAAATAGCATACGAAATGTAAATACTTTTACCACAAACCATGAATGGTATAAAAACATCACATCCACAGTCAAACATAACTCATTCGATACAATATGGAAGATTGTATTGTATCACATTAACCTCAATCAAGAATAATGAAGGATGTTGACATAGATGAAAATAATCATCAAAACTATTTGAGAGAAATATCCCCCTTTTCTTGAAAACATTTAAAAGTCACACTATTTGTAAAGAAGCCATTTAAAAGTAGATTTTTGAATCAAAGTGTCCCATACCACTTTGAAACTTTTTAAAAGGAGTTTTAATTTCTAAACTTTAATGTCCATATAAATAAATCCTTAAAACCATTTTTAAAACATGGACATTAATGAGAAAGGTTTAGATGAATAAGTCTTTAAAACATTTAAAAATGGTATTTTTGTTAGAGATTCTAACCAAAATAGACACTTGAATAAAAATAATTGAGGTAATAAAAACTTTGTAATATCATGAGAATAAAGTGATTCATGATATACTATGTCAAAGTACATTATATACACCACATAAAAGTGATTTGGTGTATATCATCAAAGAAGTCTCAATGGAATGTAAATTAAGATGAAATCTCTCATAAAGGTTGTATCCTTAGGTTAAGGATAAATCAACGCCATAATTATGTGTGACAAATATAAATACACTAAATATGATTGGATATTCAGTGTAAAACAATCAAAGGACATTCACACATATTCTTGTAAAAACAACACCAACGAATTGGATGTTTAACTCAACAAATGGAGAATGAGTTAAAATTACTCTTATCAAATTCATATCAATGACTTGAGAATTATCAATGGAGTGATTATGTGTATCAAACGTATATCCATAGGAAGGGGAGTGGAAATTATGACATAATAAAATTAATAGTGATTCCACACATAATCTTGGAGTAATATAATCAATGAAATATGCGTAAAGCCAAATGAGTGGAAATTGAAATTTTAAATTCCCTTATCGATTAGGCAACTTACGAAACATACACCCATGAAAGTAGTATCATACCCAGATGATGTAAATACCCATAAATTAAAGTATATTACACAATGAATACAATCATGGGCAGTACACATACACCACATGCAATAATTAAGTGGTGAATAATGGAAATCTCACGAAATTAAAACTGAGATAAGAAACCCCTTACCACGTTAATCAACTGAGTCGTATGGCCAAAAGTTAATAACCACCAAATGATTTACAGAATAACATGAATATAAAGAGAATCATGATAATATATATGAAATGGAAGTACAAAATACACCACTTTCAATAATTTAGTGGCGAACAATGGAAATCTCACAAAATTGAAAGTGAGATAAGAAAATCCATTACTTGTACTTTTTCCTTGGTCGATGGTAGGTTTACCTCCTGTATAATGTTGAAATAATTGTTATTGAATAATACAAGAATCATTTACTTTAATATGATATCATATATGATCTTTTAACATTGATTTGTTAATAATATCTTAGAATTATCGTTATTTCGGGTGTTAACGGGTTCATTTTACTTTATATTCTTTGTTATGTGAGCCATATTCGTTATTAATGGGATGTATATTATTCATATCCATAATGATATCAAGTCCTTAGATACTATTTTTAAATCATCAAATGATAATTATACTTGAATGAATACGATGGAGAATGAATCTTATCGCGTTTGTGGAGACGGTAGTCCGTACGTACGCACGAGCGACAATATCATTCTTTTGATATTAAAATAATATATAAATGGATGTTATATCATATATACAGAATAATTAACATGTTATATTTATTATTTACATGAGTTGCACATCATTATTATACCCATCCAAATAATAATATATTGAATAACAATTACACCACGGCGTGGAGACGGTAAGCTGTACGTACGCACGTATGGTGACATGTTATTCAAAGGGTGGATAGAATAATGAATATGGTTGTACCATATTTATAATAACATCACAGTATATGTGAGATACTGGAGTTATTATTTTATAATGGTAAGAACAAAGAAAGAATAAGTGGAAGAAGGAAGGAACTTGAAAAGGGGTGGTGAAAACATTACCTCTTCTTCGGGTTCTTCCTTTTGATTTGATCAAAAGGGCTCCTTAGGTTGGATTTATGATCAAAATAAGGCCTCTAGGTTATAGTGAAGGAATTTGGGAGAGTATTTGGGTAGGTTTTTGACGAGCCAAGTGGCTTGATAGGTGTGAGGAATGAGTAGAAGTGGTCTCCTTTTATAAGGGAGAGGAGGGGCTCTTTAGGAAAGAGTGAAAGTATTACTTTATAATATAATTATATTCGGTTTATAATGGTCCAAAAATAATTGAGGTCGAAGATAAGATGACTCATTTTCTAAATAACATCAACCAATAAGAATTGGACAGGTTTTAGATAATATTTTAATCATTATAATCTTATTTATTTAAATGATTTATTAATGAGGTAAACATTGCATCATTATTGTGTCATTAATAATTTAAATTATTTGATGTCTAAATATTATAAATAAAATATCATTATGTAGGAAATCTTTTTATCTTTCTAATGAATATTTATAATCGAAAATCCAACATGTTTAACCCTATTAAGCTTATGCCATTTTTATTTTTATTTTAACTTTATTAATATAATGTGTCCCTACCACATACAAGTGGCTCCAAGGGGTCCCCAAATCGACCCAAGGATGCCCATGGTCGGGTATGTGTCCACCAATAAGGTTAGGACACGTTTTAGGGTAATTTTGTATTATTATAATATTATTTGTTAACCCTTATTTACCGGATTTACCCTTAACCATGGTAAATAAAATATTTACCACAGTAAATATTCAAAATGTCTAAAAATAAAAGTTACCTATTTACACAATTTGGAAATCCTGATTCCAAATATGGAATCCATTTTTCTAAATTCAAAACACAGAAGTGGCAGAAATTAATTTAAAATTAATTCCCGCTGTCAAAACAAAAAGCGTGTTTTTAAGAGGTAATAACTATCAAAAGATTGACACTTGTTTATGTTCGGTTTAATTGTAAAATTATGTCCAATGACCAAAATTATATTAAATGGTAAAAATATATTCTAAATATACTTTAAAACAACTCAAATTCACAATTTATCACTATTAATTATTTTGATTAAAAAGGTTGTTTTTAATTAAAATTTAGTAATTTTCACTATTCATCAAAATATGAAAGTTATCCGAAAAGTACCAAAATTTCACCTTAGGCTAAATTCGATATTCCGAATCCAAAAATGAAGTCCATTTTAAAATATAAAATATATATAATTTCAAAATTTAGGTATTACTATTCATAACGGCTAGTTTGATTGGTTGTGGCGTGTGTTAAAACTCAAGGTTGCGTACAACACACGCTACTATTTTATTTAAAGGAAAGCGTACCGTGGAAGCTTGGGATGTTTCATTTTAAATTTTTTTGATGTCCCAATTTATTCAGATAGTTTAAAATATTTTATTTAAAAAGGTTTCACTATTAAAAGTTGATAAAAGTGCAATACTGAAAATGAATCTGTTCTTGCATTATGACTAAGAAACTCATAATAGGGATTCTAAAATTATAAGGATTATATAAAGTTCAAAATGTAGTTAATACTATTCATGACCTCTTTTAATGCCTTTTTTTTTGTACGTCATGGTGTGATTGAACTCGGTGTTGCGTGTAGTGCAAGTTATTGAATTATTTTTAAGAAATAACACACTATGAAATCCTGGGGTGTTACATCGAGTCTACCGAATTAAGCCATCGACTCCTCTTTATTAATTAACCATTAACATCTCTATTAAATCTTTAAGAGTAAGTTAATATACTATTCAAAAAGTTTGGGTCGTTACAAGGCATGTGTTTTAAACTCATGAAAGAGTTGTAAATAGGTTTTATCATTTTTTGGAAATGTGTTCAAATGTTTTAAATGAATGATTAATTTTTTAAAATTAGTATTTAGACTTGTTATAAATTGAAGGTGATTCAAAATAAAGATTTCTTTGGAAGATTTCATTATTTTGGTGAATTTTTCTTTGATGTTTGTTCCCATAGTTATGCGGGGATTGTTTGAGTTAATTTTTAAAGAATGAATATATTGAGTTCATATATCATGTTATTTAGAATATTCCTCCCAACAATATCATGATGGAATGTTGAAATTCATCTCTAGAAATGATACTCATGGTGATTCCTCCTATCTTCCATTTGCATCCTCTAAAAGACAATGCTTTCCCTATTAAAATTTTCTATTTGTATCATTCCTTTTTTAAATATCATACCTTCAAAAAAATTTCACTCCCCCTAAATAGAAAAACCATAGAAAAAATAATGTCACATAAAGAGAGTTATATAATGTGTGAAAATATTTTATGAATTAAAATATCTAATACAACTTTTTGTGATTCGAAACCACCATTCAGTAGAAACAAACTAGAAACATATTTAGGCACAAAACAATAATCTAAAAAAATTGTGACCATAAAAATCCCATGATATTTGATGACCCAAAAATAATAGGTAATGTTGCACCATATTTTCCATTTAGGGTCAACACCCTCACACACTCAAACAAACATATCCCTTGGAAACTAAAAAATCATGTGAAATAAAGACAAACAATGCACAACAATAGAGATTTTAAATAGTTTTGAATTTATCCCTATATCCATGGATGAATGTTGTCACATAATTTGATTTCATTGAATAATTAAATATTAAAAATTTTAATAAAAATTCAGAAAATATAAGATCAATTTATGCCCAAATATTTTCACATTACATTGTTAAAGTTAATCAAATGTATAAGGGGTCCCACCCTACAATTTTAGAGATTCCTTGGAGGAAAACATTCCATAGCCTTACAAAAATTTCAATGGACCCACCACTGATCTTGGATAATTTTTATTGCCTATATATTTCAATTACTCAACTAAAAACTTCTAATAAATGTGAAATTCATTCTCACGTAATGTCACGATGATTCAAACCTAAATTATTTTCAAATCCTCTTAGAAAAAACATACATAAGATCAATAGAAAAAACCTTATGTGATCGATACCTTCAACACTACATCATCTAGACATAATAACATGTACACCAAGTTCCACAACTAACCACATGACATAGAGTATGTCAATCATGTATAACTACCATATGTTATTTATTATCTTAGTATATAATTACAGGTTAGATGAACACATCACATGTATTTCACCCTAATGGATAAGGACATCACATTCACAATACCTAATAGAAAAACACATCACATGCCTCCTATCTAGATACAATTATATAATCCATCATTATATCTTAATAAAGGACCAAGATATATTGTTTTTTACAAGAAGACAAATACAATCTTGATTGAAGAAAACTTATGAGAATATTTTAAACATCCCCATCCACCCCTAGATTAGCTCAACCTCAAAACTAACATAAGAAATGTATCAATGCATAAAGTTTATCATTCTAGGTATATCATCGATCCTTAGGTAATATAGATATATAAATAGGAAATATAAAATATAAATATACTAAAATCATAGTATATAACACTCTATGTGGTTTACTTTAGGGGTCAACTAGCACAAAAAAACCATTTAATATCTCATGATCTCAATCCATATCTCTATATAAAATCATACCCATGATAACATTAAAATTTAGTCACCACCTATAATACTCCATGATGAATATTGGTGTGGTATAACTCTAAGTCAAACTATTAGAGGTTAATTATCATTTAACTTCTTGTATTAGATGCATTCAATATGAATAAATGACAATTATAAAATGATTTGTTATTAATATGATACATTTTAATGTATTTCTAAAACCCTTTAAAAAAATTCTAATAAAATCATAAATAAGAGATTTTCTAATATCCCATATGAAATAAGAAAAAAAAGACTTATTTTTACTATATTTTCAAGGTTTTGTAAAATCTATCACACCATGATATTTTTTTAAAGGTTGGGGCTGAAGCCTCATTTATTATTAAATCAAAGAAAAGACCTCTTTAACTGGGTAAAGGGAGACCCATTACATAACCCGAAGGCTCGATATGCATTTATCCCATTACATGGCCCGTAGACCCAATTTTTTGTCCTAAGGCCCATTCTGGGAATAATAATGCTACAGTACCCACATACTACAGTACCACAGAGTACCCGCCGCCGCTATAGTGCTCTGCCACCGCTACAGTACCCTGCCGCTGCTATAGTGTTCATCATTGCTACAGTACCACTGCTGCTACAGTACCACTGCTGCCACAGTACTGCTACAGTACCTACGCCCAATGGGTTTTGAACCCCCATTTTTCATGTAGGATTACGGGGTTCTTACCACTAAGACAAACCCCAACTACATTACACCATGATATAATTACTATAAAATCTCTATGTGTTTGTATAATAAAACACATCTGTTCTGAAGGTCCCTCGGTCAGTAATCAACTGACTAGAGTCCATCCTTAACTCCTTCCTTTGGGAAGTTTATGGTGAAGGTCGTTGCAGATGGGCCTCTTGGACCAGAATATTGAAGCCTCTGGAGCATGTAGACATCAACGTGAGAAGCCTGGGTGAGTCCATGTTCTTTTTGTAAGGCAAGTTGGCATGGGAAGTTATCTAGGGATGGACTTTGTGGAGTCGTTTCATCAGGGGGAAATATGGCTTCAAGCTCAAAAATAATGGCAGGAATCCTTCCCCCCTCTGGAGCTCCCTCTGCACCCATGTATACTCTCTTCGGGAGTACTCCCAATGTATTATCAGGCAGGGAACCTCAAACTTCTGGGAGTGCAACTGGGACAGCGGCTTTCTCGGCTTCCCGGGCTGTCCAACTCCCCACCTCTCAATTAATGAGGCCTCTCCCCATCCTTCCATCCTCAAGGCCATCCTTACCCCCCCAAGAGGCTCAGTTCCACGACATATATTTGGATGAGTCCACGGATAGGTGTGTCTTTGAGGGTTATTCTTCAGGTAGATTCTCTGCAAGGGACTACAGGAAGGCCTTTCCTAGGCAGCTGACTAGTGATCCTTGGGGCATCATTCTCTGATGCAAGTTTATCCCATCCAAGTTCAACTTTCTAATATGGAGGGTCCGATCCAATTCTATCCCAACAGATATGGCTATCAAGTCAAAATGTATTCCACTTTCCTCAAGATGTTGTTGTTGTTCAACTCCCAAGGAGGAGACTTCAACCCACCTCTTCCTTCATAGTGACTGGGCTAGTCAGCTGCAGACTACCTTAGGGGAGCATATGGCATTTTCAGGGATGATTCCCTCTTTTTTTGGAGCTCTTCCAGCACTAGTACAACGGTGCTTCCACCAAACATGAGGAGGACAACCATTTAGTTATTCTCACTGCTGGATTTTGGAGTATTTGGAAGGCGCAGAACCATGTGAGGCACCACGAGACTTGCCCCTCTTCCCACGGTTTGATCCTCTGGACCAGGCTGTTAATTGCCGAGTTGGCCTCGCTCCACAAGCATCACAAGGCAGCGCCCTCCCTCAGTCGCTACTCTAGCGCTCTACGTTCACCAGGTCCCCCACCTCCTTCTATGCCTGGTTCTTGGCTAAGATGGCACAATCCTCCTCACAGGATAAAGATCAACACTGACGGGGCGTGTGTCCAGGGGGGAATAAGAAGAGGAGGAGCTGTTCTTAATATAGCTGGCTCCATTGTCCTTGATTTCAATGCCTCCTACGGAGCTGGTGACCCTCTGGTGGCGGAGGACAAGGCCATGCTCAGTGACTTAGAGCTTTTCTCCTTGATGGCTCTCCCCTTGACTAAAGTGGAGATAGACCCGAAGATCATTTAGAGCTCCCTCAAAGGTGACATCTCTCCCCCTTGTCAGATCACCTATATCATACGAAACTGAAAGGCTCTTCTTCCCCGTGACACTGAGATTCTCCACACATGGCACGAGGGTAATTGGCTTGCCGACTTCTTGGACTCTAGGGCGACCCCTGTCCCCCTCTCTTGGTATTCAATTCCAATGGATCCCTTCCTCAGGGTGGAGTCGACATCTCCATCGAGGATTCTCTTGGTCTTTACTTCTTCAGACCTCCTTGATGTTCCTATTTTGGTTTTGGTTTTGGTTTTGGTTTTGGCTTGGTTTTGGTTTTGGCTATCAGGTTTCTTTGATTTTGTACTTGCTTTCGTATAAATAAAAAGTATATATATAGATTTAAATTAACAAAAATTATGAATCTTATTCTTCGTGTTTAAATTTTTGAACATGGTATTCAAATATGTTTACCTCAAAACATAAAAATTCACAATGTCAAAATATTTTATTTTATACTTATAAATCTTTCTAATTAAATTATCATCATGTTTAAATATTTCAGTTAAAAAATTACTTTCATATTATCATGATAACAAAATGTAACTATTTATATTATTTTTTCTTTACCAATATAAACTAAAATCTCTTTGGACGTTAATTGACATTAACATTGAATTTATAATTATATATTCCTTAATTTATTAAAATTTTAACTTCTCTATGTGAAACAATAATACCAATTGCCTCTTAAAAATTAAATTATCTACATAATATCATGATAAGATATTGGAACTCAATCTTGATTGGTAAATAAAACTTATTTACTTTTAGTGGGAATATTTTAATAAAAAAATATTACCAACCATATATTATATGGTATTATAAGATTTTTAAGAGTTTTTTTTAAAAGGTTACTTTATTTATTAATGTATACCACCCATGATTAGTGGAATATTGATTTTTCTGGTTTTAATAAGAATCATGGATAACCAAATTTTTCCTAAAATAATTTTTGTTATAATTGTCTCATTTTAAAAAAAAGTTATGGAGGTGGATCAAACATAACATTATGCAACATATTAAGAATATTTTATTATTTATTAAACAACCAATTTTTAAAAATATATCTTATAATATATGAAAAAAATATTAATATATAAAATATTTATTTTTGATCTATAAGGTTTAATATAATCGCTACACCAATGTTCACAATGTAGAAACACATTAGTTTGTTTAATTAATTAATACTTAATCTCTACCCATAAACTCTCCATTAATTATTAAATTGAATATTTTTATAATCATTGAAAAACATATGAATGGTATCATATACCATTCAAAATATATGAATTGATTTCTATAACACCATACCTTCCATGGACTCTCTACTAGGTTTATATTGACTCTTTACATACTTAGTATAATTCCCCAACCATTTTAAAAGATTTCAATAATGTAAGAAATTTACTTTCTTCTTGAATACCCCTTTGGTTTAAAAAACATTGGATAGCTATTAAAAGTCCCAATTTTGGACTTTGATATATCTAAGGAATACTTATTATTCTTCCCATAAGAATATAGATCTATTTATTTAGTATATTTACCCTTTTCTTATTCAATAAATGGTTTCTCTAACACATATAATTTTCCTTCTTTCCTAAGAATTATTCTTAAATTTTTATATCAATCTATAAAATTAATACCAACACAATTTTACTAATGAAGGATTGAAATTAGTGAACCTATAAAGTTTTAAACATTTCAAAGTGTACATCTTTCCATGAAAATGGTTTTAAAATTTCAAATTATTGTTAGTTTTTTTAATATGATTTTAAATTTTTTCACTTGTCGTTAACAGTTTTTATATAAAAGGGGGTTCATATACCATTAACTATTTTGAAAAAATTGGTTGATTTTTATATTGAATTAAAAAAACTAGATTTTAAGTGGGGTTTTAAAAATTCCAAAATCATCCTTTTGAATTTTGATTGTGGTTTTAAGATTATATTTGAAATTTTAAATTAAGATATGGTAATTTAAAAAGTTTTGGTCTCTTGAAAAGTTTTTTGTAAAGTAGTTGGTTTGAATATGAAATTTGGAAAAAATTCATAGTCATAAAATAATTAATTTCTTATTAATTAATATCTTTCCCTAAACATAATTTTTTGGGATGTTATCCACTTATTCTTTCATTCATTATAGGGATAATTATTTCTATGTTTTATTACTTTTATAAAAACTAAGAAATGTTTTTTGGTACTTCTCTAACTCACAACATGAGAACATTTAGATCATCCTCATCAGATTCATATCCTAAACAGTTATTATTTCTTTTTATTATTTTAGACTCACCCCCATCTATTCTAGATATAAACCTATGTTTCTTGAACTACATTAAGCAATAGTCATCCCATACTGGGTACCAGTGATCATTTTGGATGAATTTAGAAGAAAACACCTACCATAGTGGAGTAATTATTTTCTTAAATTCAATTATCCATTTCCTTCAATGCATACTGAATTTTTTTGAAACAATATAATGTTGGGTTCCCCTTATTACAATTATCTATAACTCTCACCTTTGTAAATGAATATCTTATATGTATTTATTTATTTTTTGTATAGAATAAATATTTTAGGAACCTAATAGGATGGATATGAATAAAAAATGGATACATGCTAATTATATGACAAAATAGTATGATGATGGAGTTAAATAGTTCATTAAGTTTTCATTATAGCATGCATACGACCCTTGTCAAATAATATTTCTATGTTTATGTTGTTTTTATTCTAGAAAAATTATTCTAGAAGAGTAGGGAGATAATTTGATTTTTCAAATAATAGATCAGAGCTATAAATGTTGCACTAAACATAGGAAAACCTGAACGTGCACACCAATTGGGATGATACTATGGTTTATTGATCATTTGATATAAATACCATTGCAAATTATGATGGATATGAAATGAAAGAAATGAAAATGTAAATTGAATATGACCTTGATGATTGTACAAAGTTGTTTGAGAAGTTAAATATATGTTCTAAAATACCATTGTATACAAGTTTAGAAGAATATATGGTACTTTTGAAAGTTGTATGGTACTTTCCTACCATTATATAGTTTATAAGAATATATGGATGTTATGAAAGTGTGAGAAAATTGACATGGCATAAAAATATAACAATTAAATATTTTAACCTATGTTATCCAGTGGATTATCCTCATTGGAAGAAAATTGATTACAAGTATCCTGAATTTTGAAATGAGATGAGAAACATTCATATTTCATTATCTATAGATGGAATAAATCCTTTTGGTGTACATAGTAATAATCATAGTACATGACCCTTCATGTTGGTAAATTATAACTTTCCTCCATGTTTATGCATGAATCACAAATATATTATGTTGTATCTTCTTATATCTCGACCAAAGAAACCTAGAAATGATATTGATGTCTATTTGGATCCATTGACCAAAGATCTTAAATTGACACGGGATAAAAATGTTACAATTTATGATACTCATATAAGTGAATAATTCATATTATGGTCCATGTTTTATGTGATGATAAATTAATTTCATTCTTATAGAAAAATTTCAGGCTATAACATTAAAGGAATGTTGGTTTGTCCCATTTGTGAAGAATGCACACAATAAGTTTCGTTAAAACATTCCCTAGAGACTATGTTTTTAGGACATTGATTTTTTTCCCTAAAATACATAAATACTGATCCTGGAAGAAATTTTTATTGGGAATACCAAAAAAGGTACAACACTGTCTCCACTAATGAGTGATCAATTATTCGATTAAGTAAAATATATTGACACTGTTTTTAGTGAACCATTTTCGAAGAAAAATGTGGTTGATGAATCTATAGAAGAATCTTAGTGTACTATAGATTTAAATGTAGATAAGAAGTATTATGTATATGCATCTTTGTCTCAGACATTGGTGTTGTTCCAAGCAGTGAATAACATATTCCAATTTATTATGATAATATTACAAAAGTGGTGCATTCCATGAAGCCTAGGTCACACCAGAGAAAAAATCATATACTTCAAAAGTTTCATCTCTCGAGAGATTCTACTTAGAGAGGTAAAGTCACAGTTAGAAGAGTATCCATAAAGGATAATATGGTAGATCCATTGATTAAATCCATATCTCAGTAGAATCATGATTCTCATGTGAGATCTTGTAGGTTGAGAATTGTTAGTAGTTGACTGTAGTGCAAGTGGAAGTGTTTAAAGTGGGTGGCCTAGACCTAACTTTAGTATATACTTTGATTACTATTACATGTATATAGTTTTATATATACATGTTTTTATCTTACCAAAATAGTTTTTATACTTCTGTATCCACTATATTTATGGTAATGTACTTAGATTACATGTCATATCAAAGGGTTATAACAGTTCCCAAGATATAATGAGAACCTATAGATACTATGAAAATAATATTAAAGTTATGTCCTATAGTCCATATATATCATAATAACAAGACATAGATGATGTGTGACTATCAGGTGTTTGGGGATCATAATAATTAAGATTTATTATCATGAAGTTCACACTTAGTAATCTCTAATAGGTTAGATCATGAGGAACACCACATGTTTCGGGTGTCATTGGTTATTCCTATTTACCAACATGTGTAATGGTCTCTTGAAATGATATTATTATTAATGTGTTCCATTTGATCACGTACATTGATTCAAGGTAAAAACCATGTCATTGAATTCATGGTGAGGTAACTTGTGTTGGGTGCATCCTTAGTGGTATGAAATTTGTTGAATGATCAAGAAATAATTTTTTGATTATGAGTTGAGGAAGTGATATCTCGGGACTGGTTGATCAAGATGGTAGTAATTTTACTAAATCCATGACCATATTAGAAGTAGGTAAGTATATCTAATAATCTAAAAAAATAATAAATCAAATAAGGATGATGAAAAAAGTGTGAATCCTTCTTTATGAGATACCGTGATACAAAGAGATTATATTACACAATGTATTTTCATAGGGTGGTTGTTGTTTCTATGACTATTAATTATCTCTTTAGGGGCGTTGATGGGTTTCCAAACTCTGATATTTATCTGTGAATGATATTAACTGATATCGAGATAAGGGATTATAGGGTCACACACAATAACATATTCAATAGTTTTCCCTATTCCAGTGAATATGTGTATAAGACATGGTGGGCCCCATCATGGGGTCTGAGTTTTAACGATCACAAAAAAATAAATAAATTCATTATTATTTGAGTATAAAAAAATTGGGTTGAATTTATTTATTAAATTTCTTCAAAATTTATTAAGTGAATAAGTGGAAAAATATTTGACAAATGAATATTATTTTAATATTCAATGTTCGTTTAATATTAGCCTGAATTATGAGTTGATTTAATATCTTGAGTTTCTCACACAATATATTTATCATATATTACCAGTAGGTAATAAAAAATAAATGATATTTATTATGTATTTATTTCACTATAACTATTCATTTATTGCTTATTTAGTAAACGTTAAATATATGGAGGTCAGGTAACTCTATCCCGGTATTTTGGACATCCACTATATAAGTTTATCAGAACTCATTTTGGCTAGACTATTTATTCTAATGGATTGAGAGATCCTCCATAATCATGTATCCTAGAGTGATAAATTCTCTATCTAACCGATGGATCCAAGAATGCCTTCATGAATCAAAGGCATGAGATTGAGGTGATCATCACGACATTAAAGGAATTATTGGAGCTCCATGCTAGCACCAGGAATTCAACAAATAAGATACACACAGATTCTTGAAGCATGTGTGGAAAATATAGAAGGATTGTGCCTCATATTCTTTAATAAATAATTATCAAGGATGATCTTTAGTTTAATGCACATTTAATTGAATGAGGTGAATTTTGGTGTTTAATTTTCGTGCTTTGATTATTCACATGATGTCCTTGGACCACTAATGGGGATTGGATCACTGGAGATGATGAAGTTTCATCACTCCAGTGATGAAAAATTTTAAAATCCCTAGACTATCATCTTCCACTGTATTCCCCGATACCATCAATTATTACCTATTTAATAATGCAATTTAAAACGTACTGGTTATGTAAAGCTGTATCTTTACTATTTATCTAAAAATTGATTTTTTTTCAAAAATTCATAAAAAATTAACCCTTAGAAACTTTTTATTTGTAAATTCTAAAAATGAAATTCATTTTATTAAAATAATTTTCTATCATAGGTAAATTTATTTATTAACATAAAAATTATGATTTTTATGAAATACCTTAAAATATAGTTTAAAAAATGCACTTATAATTACTTTAATTTTTTAATCTTGAAATTTATTTTATGGAATTATAATATTTGTATTTTATTAAATTATTCATGGTAAACATTATTTATAAATCATTTTACTATTTTGAGGTTAATTTATCATTCCAATGGTCAGAATATTATTCCTAACAATCAGGTTACTATTCCTAATGGCCATAATACTATTTCTAACAATCATATTATTATTACAATGGTAATATTACCTCTTATAAACACCCATTAATTCCTTTATTCATTATCCAACTCAATTACTCTAAAGGTTATTTATATATTCATATTTCTAAAATTCCGATTGGATTACTAATATTTTGTCTCTTTTTTACAATGATATTCATGAGTGAGATAATTTTAGAAGATCAACGTGATACAAATTTTCTAGTTCTACTTGTTTTTTATTCTTTTTCCCATTCTACTAGTTTATATTTTCATGGATAAATTTATTTTATAAATTTAATGTTCCAAACTAATTAAATGATGGTTTTTTGGTTTTTATTATGTGTTGTATGTGTTTATACTATATTATATACCTGATTATGACAAAAAATATTTATTAAGAAGGGAAATTCAATAAATATAAAAATTTGGTCTGTTACAATGAAAGAATCTAGTGATGTTTCCTCCTTTAGAATCTTAAAAAAATGATCCTCATAAGAAATAATTCTACCACTTGATGTCATTATTTATTCTTTCTATATAGATTTCATATTACTTCTATTTATACCTTATAATTCAACGAATATGTTATAATGGTCACATTTTAATTGAATAATACATCCTATAATATTATAATTTATCTCATTAAATCCTCTTATGTCCATTGATGGTGTCGATGGCCATATAAACCCAATAACTACATAATTCTAATGACCATTTATATAATGGACATATTTTATTCATATATATAACCTTACATACTTAATTAAAATCATTCATCTCACCCTATTATTTCTATTATAAATATATTTATCATCTTTATAAATTTTTCTATTCATTACCTAGTAAATATCAGTGGTATGATCCTCAAGGAAGATCAAGATGAAGAAAATTTTCATTTTTTTTGTAATTTTATTTACTTTTGGTTTTATTCATTTTTTATATTTTCTATTTATGTTTCATTTAGCTATCATGTAATTTATTTCATTTTTTATTATAATGTTTAGCATAATTAAAAAACTAAGTGTTAATTTTAGTTTTATATTTCATACAAGACAAGTTATCATATCTTTAAAGAGAAATTTAGAATGATAAGTTTGGGGTGTCGTTGAAAAACTCTCCAATGTAGAGGATTAAAAAAAAACAATGCAACTCCAAAAAATATAACTCAAATTAGAGAGTCTACAAAATTCATATTGATTCCAAAGATTTAATTATAATGACAATATAGATTTGACCTGTTTGAAAATCACACATAGATACACCACTATCGTCTCTTTGAAAAAAAATCCCATGGAAAGACATCGTTGTTTAGAGATCTTGACATAAACATGCATCTTCATCAACACCACTTAAAAATATTATTCTCCTTATCAAAATGGATCAACTACACACCCCCTTTATCTCCACATAAGAATATACTTCCTCCCAGTGCATCCAATAAGTTTTTTCACACCACCAACCCCTACTAGTGCACCTATTTTAAACTCAAAAATTATATAATTAAAAAAACCCAATCTCAAATTTAAGCATGGTGCACAACCCAATCTATAATATTATTTAAAAACAAATAAGGAATATGAGCCACCTTATTCTCACATTTTAAAAAAATATCTTTATTTTTTAAAAACTGAGCCTAATCTTATCAATATTACCTTAAAATTCATTAACAAAGGATATGACATCCAAAAAACTTAGTCAGATCAAAAAATGGTTGGTAATGCACAAAACATCATCCTCTATAAAAAAAATCAAATCACCCTTTTTAATCTAAAAAAAAATGATAGTTCCCCAATAAAAAAAGTCTAAACCTCTAAGTCTTCATCATACTTGTATATGAATTTTACTATTGAACAATACCCAAAACAATAACATATGGATCCCACATAATAGTGATCTCCACAGAATCTAGAAAACATATAGGAATTTATTTCTCCATATGCTCAATATTTTCTAAGGGGAACATATCACTGTTATCATCTAAAATTGCTATCACATCACCTCAATATTAAATTTTATTATTTTTTCATTTATTTCACTATCTAAAAAATAATAATTAGGTGTAATATCTATAACCCCTAACCTAACATGATTTTTTCTTCCAAATTTTATTCATCCTAATAGATGGTATTTAGAAAATTTGAGGTGATCATCTGTGCCATAAATATGATGAATCCATCTTTATATCTATATACACCAATTCACCACCCACCTTTACCTCAATACTATGAAGTATATTAATAATTATTCCTCACATATACACCATAAAACCTCATGAAAAATTCCAACTTCCTTTTCTAAACCAACTCCTCAACTGATAATTATCAAGAATAGAATCATATAAAAAATTATGGTGCATAACTGGAACGTGTCATACATTTCTAAAAATCAGTATACAAATTTCATTCATAGTAATAAAAATATCACCAACACAAATGAAATTAGAAAATATTTATTCCTCATCTTCAATATACCAAATTTACTATTTTTATAAAGAAAATTATTCCCTCTTCAGTGAAATAAATTATGAAGTAACTTAATCAGTCAATCAATGATTGCACATATATGAACTGTGAAAATCAGCAGTAATAGAAAATAAAACACCATCACACTGTATAATACCAAATTTAGTATCCTTATAATTGGTTTAATTTCTCCTCTTTTCTTCCTTAAGTTTATTTTTATAACCTTTACATAACTTATTCACATGACCCTCCCTATCATAATTAAAGAACTTGAATTTTCCTTTTAAATCTAATATACCTCTTTAATTACCATTTCCATATATCATTGCCAAGACACCAATATTACCTAAAGATTCACCATCATTAGTCATTTTTATAGTCTCATTAATTAACAATGATGAAATTATACCATCCAACTCTAGGGTGTATTTCCTAGACATCAATGTGGTGATGATATTATCATATTAATATGAAAAAAAATCTAATAGAAGAAAATATTTAAATTCTTATTTCATTTCGATAGGCACCACACTGCTTTTATCACCAACACTAACTACAATTTAAGGAAAATTTGTTAGAAATTTAGTGAACTCATACAAATTGTTACAAAATATTCATTCTCTAGAATTCACAGATGATACAATCATTTTTTAGATACAATTTTTTTTAGGAATTTTTATTTATACCTAGTTTCAATAGTTGTCCAGATCTCCTTTAGATTTTTCAGATTCATCACCCCTCATAGTGTATTATATTACAAATACATATGAAAAATGTTTTTACTAAATATCTCATATCCTATCAATCATATTTGCTCATATTCTTTAGATTGTATTTTTTTGTGTGCCTTCACTATATTATCACGAGTTAAATATTTTTTACTCATTGTTACCATAGAGTAAAATAATTTTTGTTTATAATAATTTCAACATGGATAGACATCCTTCAGTATTAATCTATCATATTCAATTAGCAAGGAAAATGGAGTACCTTTCTTTGATACTAGGTATTGGGAAGAACCTGATTTATCTCAGGATAAAAATACTTGCAACAAAATTTGTGAGAATATCTAATGAAAATGGAATAAATTAATTAATTATCAAATATATATTTTTTATATGGAAAAATTATCCAATAAAGGGGATTAAAAAACCATGGAGAAACTCTAAAAAATTCCACTAAAATCAGAGATTCTAAAAAATTCATGTTTATTACAAAACATGAATTTCAATGACAATTTAGGAAAAACCTACGTGAAAGTTACATCATAATATTCCTCCACATTCTCTCTAAAAAATGTCCTATGTAAAAATGTCACTACTCAAAGATATCAATCTGAACATGAACCATTATAAATATCACTTCATTGAATTATTTTACTTGATCTAGTAGATCAACTACACACCCCCTTTTCCACTCCACTAGAAGTTTCTTCCTCCCAGTGCATCTAAGAAGATTGTGCACACCACCAATCCCCCTTACCAGTTCAACCCTTTTAAATTAAAAAATAAGATAACTAAAAAACATTATCTCCATTTTAAACCATGAACAAAATCCTCTTACTATTTTTTTCCAAAAAACAGTAAAAAATTTGGGCCACCTAATCATCACACTTAAAAAAATCTTAAATTTTTGAAAACCTGATCTAAATAATATAATGTGGTTAGGGACACTATATTGGTATTGTTGCAGGCATAATAGAAATGTACCATATAACCTAATGAAAATGGTCTTATATATATCAATTGGGGTTTGTACTTCAATCCTCTAACTGAGCCCTGTGAATGCGTGTGCATTTTCTTATTATTTTAAACATAAATAATTATAATAATTATTTTACCATTTTTGTATTAATTAATTAATCATATGAGTTTATGTTAATATTTCTTTCAAAAAAATTACTAAACAAGTATTATATTATATTCTTTGTTAATTTTTTTACTTTACATCATGTTTATTTTATATTTTATTATAATTTTTACATAACAAGAATGAAAAAAACTTATATAATGTATTCTTTCTATAAAGAATTTTTAAATAGAATTTTATATTATATATTTTTCAAATGATAAAATTTTTAATAAAAAATACATAATATGTTTTATGTTATATGTTTTGTTAATTTCTTGGAACACATTATGTTTTTTATATTTTTATTATATTTTTTATATAAAATGAAAGACATGAAATATATCATGCGTACTTTTATAAAGTGTTTGTAATTATAATATGTGTTATTTTTTGAAAATAAATGAAATGGAATATGTTTTTTGTTAGATATAATAGATTGTTAGAGTAAGATTTATTATCTTATATATCTAAAGGAATATGTTTGATGGTTGTATGAAGCTTTGTAGAAAATATCATGATGATGGGATCATTAGATATTTTTTTAGGACATATCACAAATGTTGACTTTCCCTTATCACAGATTATGACTGGTGGTTCAATTGAAGATGAATTAAATGAATACCATTACAAAAAATAACATGAATATATAATCAGAGTAAGAATCAAGAAATTATATATGAAAATAAATAAATAAATAATATATGGATAACACTTTAGACTAATTTATGACAAATACTTTAATCCTTTCATAGTAAAACAATATAAAATCTAATATATGGATTAATCATGACTTTTATGAGTAACAATGAACAATAAATATAAATAAATACCATTATTATAATATTAAATAATATTAGCTCAGATTCCCCAACAAACATTAGGACTCTAACAAGTGGTATCAAATCATTATTGGGGTTTTGAAGAAAAATATTATGTGGGAGATGTTCCATAAATCCATGAGATGGTTTTGGGTATATCATATAGTTTTATGTATACATATCAATACTATAAAATCAAGTAATTATCACACTTCTACAGTCACAATCGATAAAACTATAGCTTAGAGTAACCTATGACCACTGTTAAATATGGAATATGGTCATAGGATGCCTACCACCATTGTAACACCCTAACCCCAGTTACCCAGAGCTGGTGCATTATTTCATTACATTGGCATGCTTACTAGAAAGTTGTATCATGAATAACCAAGTAGTTTAGTAGTTTTGGGAAACCAGATATATACATAGGCTCAACATTACAAATTGAAATGAAATACAACATATAAGTTTTATTGGGAAGATCCACAAATCTAAGATTATCCCTATAGGTCATTCATAATAAACTTATTCATGTACTGATAAAATGAAACATAAGTAAGGGTGAGCTCATATTCTCAGTAAGAGTAATAAATACAATGTAATATATCATAAACATAAACATTAGGCATGATGAATAACTAAAAAACATGCCTTTTAAAAGAAACTTAAACACATTATGGTAGGAATAAGAGCTGAATAAATAATGCCATAATAAAGCATAATAATAGGTATTATACTAGTATAATAACCACATGAACTTTCAATTACTAGTTTCATAATGAAGGAAATGCATAATGTGGGCATCATAACCATACCATCAAGGCCTCGTGCCAAGACAGTAAATATCTATTCTGTTATGGCCTTGTGCTAAGACCATAGTTTGTCTCATGAGACCTATCGATGCACTGAGGGGCTATAACCCACCCGAAACTTAACAAGTCCAATTAATTCTTATTATGAATGGGGATAAACATAAACAACATATACATTCATGTTTAAAATAACATATGAAATGTAAATAACTTTCCCCATACATTAAACATAAACACTAACCATTCAAAATAAATTGGTGAATGATATCAAGATAGAACATCCACATTCAAACTAATCATAAACCCTTCAAAAAAATATTGAAAATTCTATCATAATATACAAACCTATATGAAATACAAGATTTTTCAAAGGATGTTGACATAAATAATTATACTTTTAAATGAGACCATTGATAAATTCTTGAGGAAATAATCCTTAAACATTCCAAAGTGTCCCATAAAACCTTGAAACTATCAAATCATAATCCCTTATAATATCATGAGAATAAGGATACTCTTGATATGATATACCAAGAGTAATTATATACACAACATGAAAGGAATAATTGGTGAACAAGACATATATCTTATAAAAGTTAAAGTGAGGTGAAAAAAATTATTTTACCTTGAAAAGAAGAGTTATTTTGGAAAATCAATTATATTTTTCATAAATCTAGATTTGAACATGTATATCCAAGAACATAAATGGTAATTACATTGAGATTATATTTTAGGCATAAATGATGTCCCACTGAATTGAAATCATATAAAAGGTGTTTTTAAAGAACCTTTAGAATTAAAACATTTTAGTGCAGTTTAAGGAATTCATTAAAGAGATTTTAAAGCGTAAAGACATGTTCAATTTCATAAAACCATAAATTAAAAAAATATTTTTCAGGTTAAATTTTTTTATTTTATAAATATAAATATGGATTTAAAAACATTATAGAGCGAACTTAAAAATAGGTAATAATTTGAGAAGTTCGTTGAACCGGGCTTGCATTTCAGAAGATTTTTTGAAAGATTATTTTAAAAAATGTCACTCACCATAAAATAAATAAGGATTATAATTTATAAAAATATATATAAAATTCACACAGAATTTATGAGGAATAAAAAAGAATAAATAATAATTTCATTGAGGTGAGTAGAGAATAAGAGCATCCCGAATGAAAATGAAGGTTCGGGTAGAAAATTCTTACAACTTTGTAATCAATTGAATCGTATGACCCCAAAATTAATAATCATAAAATGATACATTAAATATAATTAAAATAAATAGATTAATGATATGAAACATTAATGGATGTTATGTATACACCATACACAAGTAATAGTAGCGAATACAGAATATCTCACAAAAATGGAAGGGAGATGAAGAAACCCCTACCTTAAGTCTGAAGGAGTTCTCCACTCGATATTAATGACATGAATAATAAAATTTAGGTTAATTAATTAATAATTACATAACCTCATATTAATTTAATTGATTTATTATAACCTTATTATGTTCATTCATGGCCTTTTTGATGGGTCAAGAGGTTCAATTTCATTGTTCGGGTTCGTTTGTTTCATAATTGGTATACTTATATACATGAACTGAGAATCGTGTAAAATGAGGATGGATATCTAGAATTAAAGTTATATGTTATTAGTGAACATATATAAGGTTACATGGTTGTAAATTTCTTCTGGTTACTTGGAGTGAAGATGAATCATTATATAAATTATTTAATGATAACTGCTTGGGTTAATTAGCAGTTTTTGAACACAACAAGCTCATTTTTCTTTATAAATCAAAACCACGTGTAAAAAAATATTACAGAACCATAGATGTGAAATAATAAATATATTATGATATTTTTCAAACATAATAATGGTTTCATGAACATAATTGAAGACGATAATAGAAATTGAAAAACTATCGTCCTTGAATGAGGTAAATTAGCACATATCGGATGGTGTTATTTACTACTAGCATAAAAGAAGGGTAAAGGAGAGATGATAATAACTTATTACAGCATCATAACAAAATTATAGTACATTTAAGGAACTGTAGTTTTCATAAAATTTGGGTGAGGATAAGCGATGATAGAAAAGAAAACAAAGTAACTTGAAAAGAAAGTAAAATAATTGAAAAGAGGATTTTACCTCTTGAAGTTATCTTCCTTGAGAGCCCCTTTAGGGGATAAGTTTTAGTTTTTTTTATGAGACCAAGGTATTATGAACATGGGGGAGGATATTGGGGGGATATTTGCTCAGAATTTAGACAAGTCACAAGTCTTGAGAGGAGTAGAGAGAAGAGGAAGTGGGGGGGGGGGGTCTATAGTGGCGGAGATGAGTGATTTTTGAATATTTTATTCATTATTTTATTATTTTGATCAAGACAAGAAATTGTATTGATTATTGTGACCAAAAACAGAAATAAGTTCATGTTAGTTCAAACCAATGGCCATTTACATCATCCATGACTCAAGAATTATGCAAAAATTCACTTAATTAGCATTTTTTTGTAAATTATCTAATTTCACTATTCACAAAAATTCAAGTATTTAAGAAAAATCCCAAAAATTAACCCTAACCATTTTTTGACGTGTGGAATTAAAAAATGAACTAAATTTTATTCAAATAATTTTATAAATAATAGAAAATTAATTTTTAAATAAAATCATTATTTACTTGAAAAATAGTGATTTAAATTTAAATTTGATTTTATAATACTTTTAAAAATTAAGTAAGGACTTATTAAATCATCCTAAAATTAAAGGAAAAAAAATATTTATTTAGGAATAAATTTAATGAAAATTAATTTTCTTTTAAATAAATTTATTAATTTAAAATTATGATTAAATATTTATTACTCACAAAAATACCAACACTTAATTATTAATTTCTAAAATATTCACTCTCATTTATAAGGTGCCTAAATTTTATTTATACCTATATGGGTGATGTTACTATTCATAAGGGTACATTACTATTCATAAGGGTCATGTTACTATTTTTAAGGGTACATTACTATTCATAAGGGCCAAATTACTATTCATAAGGGTAGGTTACTATTAATAAAGGTATATTAGTATACATCAAAAATTAAAATTGTTTTATCAGAATCCAAAAATCACCCTGAACGGAACCGTGTGTGTCATATTTTTTAAATTCAAAACACATAAGTAGAAAAAGTATGTTCATTGTCTAGGTTATAAGAAAGTGTTGTTTTGTAGAGACTCAGTGTTTCATGCATTCAATATTAAATTTATTTTAAAATCCTTACGGTGTTACATTCTCCCCTCATAAAGATTTCATCCTCAGAATTTGAAATTGAACTTTTAAAGTTAATGGTTGATACTTGAAAATTCCCTTGTGGGAAACCCATATTAGAAATACGGTTAAATTCTCCTCTTAATATGAGGGAAGGGGAAATGCATCAGTTACCACAAAAATATGAATTCTAATTGGACAACATGGTCATGAAAGAATAATCAATCCATCATGTTTTGATGTAAAGTGATATAGAACATTCTCATATAAAATATCAATACCATAAAACCATAAACTATAGTTATGAAAAATTTCATTGATATCATAAAAAAATATGATAATAGGAAAACATTTTTATTTAAGACTATTTTCCTAGAGTCAAGGAATTATTCCACTCTTATAATAATATAAATATATGTTTTTATTTCATAAATATAATCTTATCATATTTTAGGGCCTTGAACTATCTATACTTCATCTCTTACCACGGTTGCATCATGTGGTGACATTAAACTCAAAAACCTCATATAATGTTCAACTTAAACCATTTCATAAATGGTTTAACTCTTCAAAAGATCATGATTCAATACTTTAGAATCATTCTCATATTTATCTTTTTTAGATCCATGTAAACAAGGTCCTTGGAAATCCTCATTTTTTTAGAACTCCTAGATCCATCTTGATCAATGCATCTGCTACCTTATTTTTCTTTAATCAACATGAAGCAACCCAAAATTTTCACATTCTAAACATGTGAATATCTTCATTATGTGTCCTCATAAAATATGGTGATAAATAACATTACAATTAAACCTTATTGGAAACATGAATTCATCATTATACATGCTATTGGATATATTATTTATATCCAAAAATGTTTTAGACTCCATCAATGATTGCTTAGACCCCTTATTGACAAGAAAATAATCATTTTTGAGGTATTCAATACTAATCCAAATCAATCATTTCTTCATCATTATATTAGTCATTAAGAATATATTTAGGGTTTTCTTTCCCTCAATCATATACTTTCCAAAGATATTAACTTTCTACTGCATCACTTATCCTTGGTACAATTCATCTTATGACCTCAAATACTTAATGAAATAGTACTATATTACAATCCTCATATATTACATAATTCTTATAACCATCACATTACTGATAAAATATTCAAATGACATGATTCTTAAATAGGAATATTAATCATTCCACTTTATCCATGGTAGTATCATGATTTGATCATTATCTAGTAACATCATTTGGGGCATATTCCTTAGACGCTTGTGACATTGATTCACATAGTCTCCCATCTCCTTGCAGTTGAAGTATTGTATATTAGAAACCTTTTTCTTTCCCTTGAAATCACAAAATTGGTGTCCTTTTTCTCCAAACTTACAACAAACTCCCATTCCATTTAATAATTTACTAGGGTGATTCTTTCCATAGTTATCACGTGTGGGAAAACCCCTCTTTACCTTCTTCCCTTTATCCACCCTTTTCTCGGCCATCCTCTTCTTTTTCTTGCTTCCCTTCAAATCCATAAGGCTTAGAGAATTATTTAAATATATTTTTAACACATGATACTATTTCATCATATGATGAGGATACTTGGGAGACTATATTCCTTCAAAATGATGGCTTAATACCATAAGAGATATGATTCTTATTACTCTTTGCATCACACGCATTGGTGAAGTTATCATTCATTCTGCTAGGTTCCATTTATAATCAATTATATATACTATATTAGCTTATAAAATTATGAGCTCTATATAACTTTAAACATGGTATAACACATAACATAAATTTATGCATAAAAAATCCTAGAACCATATACTCTGGTTACTTTAGGGGCATAAATCCTTCATAATGGATTATAATGAAAATGTAAATTATCCTAAGAATATCCCCTGTGAGTGTCAAACTAGGTGCACAGTAAGGCTCATTGTTGTGTACCAGGATACCCGGTTCAAGTCCAAAACTCCTTGTTGGAGTTTTCACTCCTAGGTATATTTGTACCAGAACCACACCCACTTATAGTATCTAGATAGGAATGTATTTGATATAAAGATACACATAATCTATTCCTTACCAAAATTATAGGATATTCTTGTATACTTATCCTCAAATACTATCTTATAGTTTTTTCTCTAATATATGTTTTCTAATTTCAAAATTTTCTACTAAACTTCCAATGATACCAACTATAATGCCCTAACCCCAGTTTCCTAGAGCTGGTACATTATTTCATTACATTATCATGATTACAAGAAAGTCATATCCTGAAGGACAGAGTAGTTTAGTAGTTTTGGAAAACCATATACATACAAAGGTTCAACATTAAAACTTTAAATGAAATACAACATATAATTTTTATTGGGAACATCCACAACTCTAAGTTTAACCCTACAGGTCATTCATAATAAAATTCCTCATGTCCTAAGAAAATAAAACATAATAAAGGGGTGAGCTCAGATGCTCAGTAAGATTAATAAATACAGTGGAAGATATCATAAACATAAACATTAGGCATGTTGAATAACTAAAAACACATTCCTTTAAAAATAAACTTGAACACATTATGGTAGGAATAAGAGCTGAATAAATAATGCCATAATAAAGCATAATCAGGGGTATTCTATTAGTCGAATAACCACATGAACTTTAAATTAAAAGTTTCATAATGAGGGAAATGTATAATGTGGGACATCATAACTATACCATCATGGCCTCATGACAAGACCATAAATATCCATTATGTCAAGGCCTCGTTCCAAGACCATAGTTTGTCTCATGAGACCTACCAATGCACTGAGGGGATATAGTGGTACCCACCCAACACATACTAAGTCCAATGCATTCCTCTTATTAATAGGGATAAACATAAACAAAATATAAATTCATATTGAAACTAACATATGAAATGTAAATAACTTTCCTCATACATTAAACATAAACACTAACCATTCAAAGTAAATTGGAGAATGGTATCAAGATAGAACATCCACATTCAAACTAATCAGAAACCCTTAAAAAACATATTGTAGATGATATCATATGATATAATCCTTTATGGAATACAAGATTCATCAAATTATGTTGACATAAATAAAGATACTTTTAAATGAGACCATTGAGAAATTATTGAAGAAATAATCCTTAAACATTACAAAGTGACCCATACCACCTTGAAAACTTCAAATCCTAATCCCTTGGAATATCATGATAATAAATAGACTCTTGATACGATATAAAAAGGGTAATTATATACACCACATTAAAAGTAACAAGTGGTGAACAAGTCACATATCTCATAAAAGTTAAAGTGAGGCGAGAAAAATCTATTTTACTTTGGAAAGAAGATTCCTTTTGGAAAATCATTTGTATTTGTCATAAATATGGTTTTAAACATGTATATACCAAAAAATAAAAGGGAAGTAAACTGAGATTAAATTTGAGGCATAAATGATGTCCCACTAAAGTGAAATTATGTAAAAAGTGTTTTTAAAGAATATTTATAATTAAAACATTTTAGTGCGGTTTAAGGAATTCATTAAAGAGATTTTAAAGTGCAAAGGCATGTTTGATTTAATAAAACCAGAAATGAACCAAAATAAAATTTTCATGTTAAAATGTGTGATTTTAGAAAGATAAATTTGGCTTAAAATAGATTATAGAGTGACCTTCAAAATGGGTAATAATTCAAGAAGTTCCTTGAATCAGGCTTGCATTTCAGAAGAATTTTTGAAAGATTATTTTAAAAAATATCACTCCCCATAAAATAAAGAAGGATTATGATTGTTACATTTAGCACCCCAAACATTTTATGATATGTTTCTCTTAAATGAATTCTAGCTATAGCCTATATTTCATAAATCACAGAGTTTCTTTGAAACAACACTTGTTTATTTAGGAGATAGTCATAGCCTAGCCATTGAAATTAAAATTTCCACTTGTGTGTTTTGAATTTTGAAAATCTGACATACACTGTTGTGTTTAGGATGATATTTAGAGTCTAATAGAATTAATTTATTTTTCTGTGAATAGTAATCTACCCTTATGAATAGTAACCTACCCTTATGAATATTAACTTACCCTTATGAATAGTAATATGAATCTTATGAATGGTATACATACCCATGAATGTATAAATAAATTTAGGCACCTTAAAAATGAAGATGAATATTTTAAGTGTTTATATTTTTTGATTAAATAAAACTTTTAATTAAATATTTAATTAATCATATTTAGAAAATTATTTTAGAAAAATGGACTTCATTTTTGGATTCTACATGGTGAAAAATAGTTAGGGTTATTTTTTGGTATTTTTCTGAAATACTTGAATTTTTACGAATAGTGAAATACCATAATTTACAAAATAAGATAAATACACTAATTATAGATTCATGTATGATGTTTTGATGATGTAAGCCTAATTGATTCGGATTCACATTATAAAATTACTATTCTTGGTCTTGGAAGACTCACTATTTCTTGTCTTGTGGAGAAATAATAAATTAATGAATATAATATAGAGAAATCCCCTCTCCCCTCCACTATATAAACCACCCCTCACCCCCTCTTCCTCCCACACCAATCAAGTTTTTATACTTGACTAAATTCTTCTCAAATAGCTTCATAACCTCCCCCTCCACGTCCAAGAACAGTTGGTCTCACCAAAAGGCAAAAAACAAAGGCCTTAAAGAGTTTCTCAAAGAGGAGTACTCAAGAGGTGAACCTCTCTTCCTTTTTCTTTCAATTCCTTTTACTAGTTCCATTATTTTGTTCTATCTTCTAACCTCACCTTATCCAAATTACATGTTAATTATAGTACCATACATGTACTGTATTTTCATTATGCTAATGGAATATTTCATCATAATATCCCTTATTTTCTTTCCTTTTATATTATAAATGCAAACACTGTCCGAGATGTGTTAATTTATCACACTCAAGGAAGACGAGTTTTAAATTTGAATTAATATATTCAATACTGGTCATGAAACATTTTAAATGGTTGAACCAGATCATAATATATGGATTTTATCTTTTTTAATGTTCTGTAATCCTAACACACTCATAATATGGAATAATAATACAAAACAAGTTCATTGTGCACAAAACCACCAAGCCAAATCCAAGTGTTTATCATTAAATCATCGAACGAGTCATCCTCATGGTATATAATCAGAATCACTATAAGATAATTTATATCTTTTTAATGTCACTAATAATATATATTAACAATTCTGTATGTTTAACCACATTTCAAATGAACTTCCCTTAACGAATTCAAGTAAACAGATCATGAAAACAAAGGAAGAAAATGCTTCCAAAACAATAAAATCGAATATCTTAAACCCATCAAAAAGGCCATTAATGAACCTAATAAGGTTATACCATATCAATTAAATGTTTATGAGGTTATGGAAATATTAATTAATGAAGATAAATTTGATTATTCAGGTTGTTAATAACAATCAAGAACACCTTCAAGCATAAGGTAAGAGATCCTCTCTCTAACTTTGATTCAAGAATTCCCCCTATGCTATGTCCTTTTATTTTTAATTCCTAATTATGGGGTATGTTTTTTCACCTCAACATACTGAACTTATGACATATAAATAATGGTATACCCCATTACCTCTTTTTAATCCCTCATAAGAATACCCGTAACCATGCTGAAATGTTTGTAAGGGGTTTTCCCATCTCACTTTCATTTCTGTGAGATTCCCATTATTCACCATTTATTTCTTGTATGTTTTGTACGTGTACTACAATTTTCATATAATATCATGATTATATTTATATTCATGATATTAAATGATTCATTTGATGGTTATTATTTTTTTTCATATGATTCAACATATTACATTATGGTAAAGGACTTTGTCTCAATTTCCAATTCGTTGTGAATTACTTTGTATTGTGCACCTAATAATCCTTATGTGGTATAACTAATTCCCATTTGAGATAACATTTGATTTGAAATTATATTTTTATTACATATCCATATTATTGTATCATGGATATGTTTATTGTCTAAACCGTATACCATTTTACATAGAGTGTTTATTTGGAATGTTGTTTTAACTGTGGAAGTGTTGATAAATCTGTATCCTATATGCTATATGGATAATATAAAGGAATATTTCTATTATATTGAATCTATTTATAAAGAATTATTTGGACATGCAGTGATAGGCAGGGCCCGCTATATCCCCTCGATGCATCGAAAGGTCTCACGACACAATTAGTTTGGCGACAAACCCTTCGAGTTTGTTTCCAAAAATTAAACGGGTTTCTACCCACATAACTAAATTGTTTTAACGGTACTATGGTATCATGTTCCAAATACATGATGTTAAATTAATAATAATTATCTTTATTAATTATCAGTTACTACTATTCATGAGGTTTTCAATATGAAAAAAATCTATAGATGTAGTTTCATTCTCAGTTTATTAATGGCGTGAGTTTTTCATTTATCCACCATGCCATATTGACTATGCCAAGTTGTTTATGATTAAGTTATTATTGATTCATGATTATTCTATTTTCAACCCTTACTAAGAATTTGAGATCACCCCTTTCATTTTTTACCTCCAATAGGTTATGAAGAGGAGACCGCTTATCGAGTTTCTATGGAAGGAGTTTTGAGTTTTTGTTATGTTCTGTATTTTGTACCTTTCCAATGTAATTTGAGTTACATATATGTATCTAGTTTCTTTAAGACTACTAAACTGATCATTAGTTCTAGCTTTCCTTCATTCTAACCATGATAATGTACTAAGTAATGCACCAGCTTCAGTCTAGAGGGGCCGGGGTGTTACAGTTGGTATTAGAGTAAGTTTAGTAGAAACCTTGGAAACTAGATTAGAAAATATAGATAAGGGAATAAATCCCTAAGGTAGTATTTGAGGACAAACATACAAGAAAACCCTTGTATTTTGGAAAGGAATAGATTATGTAGATCTTTCTATCAAATACATCCCTGCATGGATAAAAATAGGTAGAGGTGGGTTTGGAACATATGTACCTAGGAGTGAAAACTCTGACAAGGAGTTTCTGGTTTGACTCGGGGTATCCTGGTACATGAAAATGGGCCTTGTTGCACTCTTGGTATTGACACTCCTAGGAGATATTCTTAGGATAATTCACATTTTCTTTACAAGCAATTATGAATAAGTTTAATGTAAATTTTTCTTCATAGAAACCATGTTTATGAGATTACCTATGCATATAATTTCAATCTATGTTAAGTTCTTTTCTATTTTAGATTCATAATCTAATCTAGTGTATTATATTTTTTAGAAATGGAGCCTAATGTAATAAGGGGAATAAATACTTGTGGACAATATAAAGATTGGTCCACTGAAAAATTCAACACAATCAATGTCGGAGCAAATCAGATTATGACCATATTGGGAAAAATTACTCAATTCATGATGAATAACCACACTACACTTATGTTGGATCATTTCATGTGGCCGAATCCCCCATCTTTTAGTGGGACTACTAATCTGATGGTGGATGAGTAGTGGATCAATTCCCTTGAAAAGATATTCATGGCGTTAAGATACAATGAAAATAAAAAGGTAGTGATGGAAGTATATTGTCTCAAGGGTGATGCTGATCAATGGTGGTCCTTGATTTATAATATCACTGAGGAAGAAGAAATAAAAGATATGGAATGGAGGAATTTTAAGGAAATATTATTTGAAAAATATTTTCCTCATGAGAAACAAACCAAAATGAAGAGTAAATTCCTTTTCTTAAAGCAAAGGGAATAAGACAATGTTGCAGAGTATGAGGCTACCTTCACAAGACTAGCCAGGTATGCCATATATTACATATGAGAATCATAAGATAAGATTGATCATTTCTTTCAAGGTCTTAAGCCAAGTCTTCAAAGGGCACCGAATTCTCAAAAATTTTCATCATATGATGAAATTGTATCAAGTCCATCAAAATAGAGAAGGAATTTTCTAGATCAAAATTTTTCAAAGGAACCGAAGATAATAAGTAGTACTCTGATAACCATGGAAAAGGTGAAGCGCCAAAGAAGAACAAGGGAACAAAGAAATTCCCATTATGTGATAACTGTGGAAAGAATCATCTTGGGAAATGATTGAAAGGGATGGGAGTCTACTACAAGTGTGGAGAAAAGGGTCATCGGTCTAATGAATGCAAGGGGAAAAACAATTCAACGATGTTCAATGCTAAAATTGTATAGAGATGGGACACTATTAAAATGAGTGTCCTAAGAACCAAGGAAACTTGCCTTAGAAAAGAACAAGAGAGCAAGAGAGAGTTTATGAAATTACAACCACAGAGGTTGAAGTTCCTAATGATGTGGTGGCAGGTACTTTAATTATTTCGTCAAACTTAGCCAACAATTTATTTGATTCTAGATCATCACATTCATTTATATATTCCCAGTTTTCCAAGTAAATTATATATGTCTAATTTAATTTAATAAACGAGTTATCCGTCAAAAATCCTCAGGGATGCATCATTGCAACAAAGGCATGTCAACTAGTCCCCCTCATGGCACATAAATGTGCTTTAGTTTCTAACCTAATCATCGTACCAATGATTGACTTTGATATAATTCTCGGTATGAATTGTCTATCAAATTATGATTCCAAGATCTATTGTAAGAAGAAGGAAGTTACATTTTTTTGAAAATGGTGTAGAATCCGTTATCTTTAAAGCAGAAACCTCGCCACCTGATTCTTATCTAGATCCACCCTCAATAGCTCTACTGAATGAAATACTTGGAGAGTAAGATAAACCAAAATCTATGGGTGAGAAAAGAAATATTCAAATTGAATATGTGTATATAGTGAAGGAATACATTGATGTATTTCCATAGGATTTACCTGGATCTCTTCCAGAGTAGGAAGTTGAGTTCTCTATTGATTTAATTCATGGTGAAAAACCTATACCAAAGAATCCCTATAGAATGGACACTGTGGAATTAGTATATCTAAAGAAACAACTAGAGGAATTGAGTGAAAAATGATTTATTTTACCTAGTGTTTCTCTATGGGGAGCCCCTGTCCTCTTTGTCAAGAAGAAAGATGGATCCATGATGCTATGAATTGATTACAGGGAAATAAATTCTATTACAATAAAGAATAAATATCCTATACCTTGGATTGATGATTTATTTGATTAACTTCATAGAGCTCAATAATTTTCGAAGATTGAACTTCGATCTGGATATCATCTACTACATGTGAGGAAGGAAGATATTCCAAAAACAATATTTCAAACCAGGTATGGGAATTATGAGCTTACAGTGATGCCTTTTGGACTGACTAATGCACCCTATATTTTCATGGATTTAATGAATAGAGTTTTCAAGTAATATCTTGATAAATTTTTTGTGGTATTCATCGATGATATCCTAGTATACTCAAAAATCTATGAAGACCATGAGAATCACTTGCAGATTATTCTGAAAACTCTTAAAAGAAATGAATTATATGAGAAGTTTAAAAAGTGATAATTATGGATTCAATCATTTTATGTTCTTGGACATATTGTCTCTAAGGATGGAATATTAGTTGATCCTGTGAAGCTAAAGGTGATCCAAGAATGACCCATGCCAAAAAACATAACCGAGGTACGCAGTTTTATTGTCTTAATAGGTTACTATTGGCGTTTCATTCAGAATTTTTTCTGATTGGCTAACCTGCTAACCAATCTCACACATAAAGGGGTTAAGTTTGTATGGAAGAAAGAATGTACATAATGCTTTGAATAATTGAAAAGAAGTCTGGTCAATGATCCAATTTTGACTCTTCCATCTGGAAATGAAGGATTTGTAATATACAGTAATGCATTAAAGAATGGACTAGGTTGCGTCCTTATGCAAAACAATAAAGTTATTGCTTATGCATCAAGACAGATGAAGACTAATGAGAAAAATTATCCAACTCATTCATTCATTCAACATTTCATTTTTATTATAGACAGAAAAAACTACAACAAAGATGAATTCAACAAAGAAGACAACAAAGAAAAAACCAGCTAGGGGGCCTAAAATAATGGAGACCCAATTGATCCCCCTAATCAAATTAACCCCCTCCAAATATAATTGCAAAGAACTAGTAAAAAAAATTACATGATTACCTTGATCTACCACTGCCAATGAAGAAAGATAATCGGCCACTTTGTTGCCCTCCCGCCACACATGAGAAATATGAATGTTGGTGTTGTTGAGGATAGCTTTGCACTTCCTTATAGAGTAGGCTATCGACCAAGGAGCTAGAATTTTACCATGAATTACATAATGAACAATTAAATAATCAGTTTCAACCTGACTGAGAATAATTTTTTTTCTGGCCGCACAAAACAAGACCCATCTGCATTGCTTTGGCTTCTGCTTGAATTGAATTTACCCTCCCAAAATATGAAGAATATAAAAGCAGAACACTCCCCCATGCATCACGAACCACCCCTCCTCCTCACATATTCCCTAGCAAGTAGGAACCATCAAAATTCAACTTCAAAATTGTGTTTGGATCCATCCAATGGACCCAATTCCCTCTTATCTCATTAACAGGCTGCTGAATAATAGAAACATTCCCCTACAAGGATCTCAAAGATGGAGCATCATTCCATTTATTAAGACCATTAACCATATCAATCAGCAATGATCTCATCCTCATAAAAATGGACCATTCCGTGGCAATAATACCTTCAAACCTGGCCTTGTTCCTTTCCCACCAGATGCACCAACAACCTGCACTTAATATTATAGATCTGGCCATTTTTTCCAGTCCCTTTCCTAAATTATCCATCTCATGATCTTGAGTTAGTAGCCATATTCTTTTCTCTGGAAATATGGAGACATTATCTCTATGAAGAAAGTTTTGAGATTTATATAGACCACAAGATTTTGAAATACATTTTCACAAAAAAAGAACTCAACATGAGTCAAAGGAGATGACTTGAGTTACTCAAATATTATGATTGTTCAATACACTAACACCCAGTAAAGGAAAATAAGGTGGAAGATGCATTAAGTAGGAAAGATCATAGAATCCTGACCCAAATGAGGATTTAAAGAGATCCTATATTCATGGATCTACTAAATATGGATATGGGAATTGTTAAGGAAGGGGAAACATCTTTCCTCTTTCAAATGATTGCTAAAACATCTTTATTAGAGAAGATAAAAAGATCTCAATCTGATGATGATAATATGCATAAGAAAATTAATGTTGTCAATGATGGGAGATTGGAAGACTTCGTGTATGAAGAAAGAGTTCTGAAATTTGGGAAGAGGTTATGAATTCCATCAGCACCTGAGCTAAAAATAGAAATATTAGATGATCCTTATAGAACAAATTTATCTATACACCTGGGTAGCACAAAGATGTATAGAGATCTGATGGAATATTTTTGGTGGGATAATATGAAGTGGGAAACTGCTGACTACGTGTCAAGGTGTCTATTTTGTCAACAAGTGAAGAAAGAGAGACAACATCCCAGAGGAGTGATGAAACCTCTACCTATTCTTATGTGGAAGTGAGATAACATTAAAATAGATTTTTTCATTGGACTACTGAGGACACCTAGAAGGAATGAATAAATATGGGCAATTGTTGATCGTCTCACAAAAATCAGCACATTTCTTTCCTATAAGAGAGGATTTACCACTTGAGCGCCTGGAAAGACTTTATATTAACGAAGTTGTATGACTTCATGGTTCACCTCTATCAATTGTGTCTGATCGAGATCCCCAGTTTACATCAAAATTCTAGAAAAGTCTCTAGAAGGCTTGGAATATTGAGCTTTGTATGAGTACTGCTTATCACCCCCAAACCGACGGACAGTCCGAAAGGAATATTCAAACTCTATAAGACATGATGAGATCATGATATCTTTACTTTCAAGGTATGTGGGATCAATACTTTACATTGGTGGAATTTTCCTACAAAAATACTTTCCATTCTGGTGTTCAAATGGCTCCATATGAATCATTATATAGAAAGAGATGTCAAACTCCAACTTGCTGGGGTGAAGTTGGTGAGAGGAAACTTATAGCCCAGAACTTATTGAAGAGACCACAATAATGGTGAAGACAATCCAAGCCCATATTAAAGCATCCCAAAGTAGGCAGTAGAGTTCTGCTAACAACCAAAGAAAGGATTTGTAATTCTAAGTGGGAAATCATGTATTTATAAAATTATCTCCATGGAAGGGTGTCTTAAGGTTCGGTAAGAAAAGGAAACTAAGCCCCAGGTACATCGTACTGTTTGAAATTATGGAAAGAATCAGAGTTATAGATTACCATTTAGAAATGTCTCTAAGTCTCTCCAAAGTTAATGATGTGTTGCATGTGTCATTATTGAAGAAGTACATGCTAGACCCAATGCATGTACTCACCTATGAAGAAATAGAATTAGAACATGATTTTTCATACTGTGAAGTGCCTATCGGGATCCTAGACACAAGGGAGAAGGTATTGAGAAATTGGATGACTCATATAGTAAAGGTTCTTTAGAAAAACCATAATATGGTGGAAGCAACATGGGAACCTGAGGATGTTATGAAGAAGAACCACCCACATCTTTTTGGTGGGATTTATAAATGAAAAATTTTGAGGATGAAATTTCCAAAGGAGGAAATAATGTAGCACCCCAAACATTTTATGGTATGTTTCTCTTAAATGCATTCTTATCATAGACTATATTTCATAAAGCACTAATTTTATTTTAAACAACACTTGGTTATTTAGGACCTTGTCATATCCTTTCCATTGAACTTAAATTTCTACTTGTGTGTTTTGAATTTTAAAAATATGATATACACAGTTGTGTTAATGATGATATTTAGAGTCTGATAGAATCAACTTAATTTTTGGTGAATAGTAACCTACCCTTATGAATATTAACCTACCCTTATGAATAGTAACTTAACCTTATGAATAGTAATACGACTCTTATGAATGATATCTATACCCATGAATGTATAAATAAATTTACGCACCTTAAACATGAAGATGAATATTTTAAGTGTTTATATTTTTCGATTAAATAATGATTTTAATTAAATATTTAATTAATCATATTTGGAAAATTATTTTTGAAAAATTCACTTTATTTTTGGAATCTACACATCAAAAAATGGTTAGGGTGAATTTTTGATATTTTTCTGAAATACTTGAATTTTTTATGAATAGTGAAATGCCATAATTTAAAAAATAAGATAAATACACTAATTATAGAGTCATGTATATTGTTCTGATGATGTAAGACCAATTGATTCGGATTCACATGATAAAATTACTATTCTTAGTCATGGAAGACTCACTATTTCTTATCTTGTGGATAAATAATAAATTAATGAATATAATATAGAGAAATCCCCTCTCCCCTCCACTTTATAAACCACCCCTCACCCCCTCTTCCTCCCACACCACTCCAGCTTCAAGACTTGACTTAATTAGGCTCAAATAGCTCCCTAACCTCCTCCCCCACTTACAAGACCTTATAGTCTCACCAAAAAACCAAAAACAAAGGCCTTAAAGAGTTTCTCAAAGAGGAGTACTCAAGAGGTGAACCGCTCTTCCTTTTTCTTTCAATTCCTTTTACAAGTTCCATTATTTTGTTCTCTCTTCTCACCTCACCTCATCCAAATGACATGATAATTATATTACCATACATGTATTTTATTTTCATTATTCTAATGGAATATTTCATCATAATCTCTCTTTTTTTCCTTTCCTTTTATACTATAAATGCAAACACCGTCTGAGATGTGTCAATTTATCACACTCAAGGAAGACGAGTTTTCAATTTGCATTAATATATTCAATACTTGTCATGAAAGCTTTTCAATGGTTTAAAAAAATCATAATATATGTATTTTATCTTTTTTAATGTTTTGGAATCCTTACGCACTCATAATATGGAATAATAATACAAAACAAGTTCATTGTGCACAAAACCACCATGCCAAATCCAAGCGTTTATCATTAACTCATCGAATGAGTCATCCTAATGGTATATAACCAGAATAATTATAAGATAATTTATATCTATTTAATGTAACTAATAATATATATTAACAATTCAGGATTTTTAACCACATTTCAAATGAAATTCCCTTCATGAATTCAAGTAAACGAATCATGAAAACAAAGGAAAACAATGATTCCAAAAAAATAAAATTGAATCTCTTAAACCCATCAAAAAGTCCATTAATGAACCTAATAAGGTTATAACATATCAATTAAATGTTTATTAGGTTCTGGAAATATTAATTAATTAAGCTAAATTTGATTATTCAGGTCGTTAATAACAATGAAGAACACCTTCGAGCATAAGGTAAGGGATCCTCTCCCCCGCTTTTATTCAAGAATTATCCATATGTTGTGTCCTTTTATTTTTAATTAATAATTATGGGGAATGTTTTTTCACCTCCCCCATACTTCCATTATGATATATAAATAATTTTATACCCTATTATATCTCATTAATCCCACACAAGAACACTCGTAACCATGTTGAAATGTTTGTAAGGGGTTTTCCCATCTCACTTTCATTTCTGTGAGATTTCCAGTGTTTGCCACTTATTTCATGTATGTGGTGTATGTGTACTTCCATTTTTCATATAATATCAGGATTATATTTATATTCATTATATTAAATTATTCATTTGATGGTTATTATGTTTTATTCATAGGATTCTACTGATTACATTATGGTACAGAACTTTGTCTCAATTTCCATTTCGTTGTGACTTACTTTGTATTGTGCACCTAATAATCCTTATGTGGTGTAGCTATTTCCCATTTGAGATGACCTTTGATTTGAAATTATATTTATATTAAATATTCATATTCTTGTATCGTGGATATTTTTATTTTCTAAACCATATACCATTTTACATACAGTGTTGATTTGGAATGTTGTTTTAACTGTGGAAGTGTTGATGAATCCGTATCCTCTATTCTATACGGATAATGTAAAATAATATTTCTATTGAATTTAATCTATGTATAAAGAATGATTTGGAAATGCAGTGATGGGAGGGGCCCACTATAGCCCCTCAATTCATCAACAGGTCTCATGAGACAATCTGTTTGGCGACAAACCCTTCGAGTTTGTTTCCAAAAATCATATGGGTTTCTACCCATAGAACTAGACCGTTTTAATGGTACTATGGTATCATGTTCCAGATACATGAAATCCAATTAATAATAATTATCTATATTCATTATCAATTAGTACTATCCATGAGGTTTTCACCATGACAAAATATATGGATGTAGTTTTATTCTTAGTTTCTTAATGACATGAGTTTTTCATTTATTCACCATGACATATTGACTATGCCAAGTTTTTTATGATTCAGTCATTATTGATTCATGCTTCTTCTATTTTTAACCCTTACTGAGCAGTTGAGCTCACCAATTTCATTTTTTTACCTCAAAAAAGTTATGAAGAGGAGATCACTTATTAAGTTTCTATGGAAGCAGTTTTTAGTTTTTGTTATGCACTGTATTTTGTACCTTTCCAATGTAATTTGAGTTACATATTTGTATTTGGTTTCTTCAGGACTACTAAACTGATCGTTCCTTCAGGATTTCATTCCTTCTAACCATGCCAATATACTTAGTAATGCACTGGCTCTGGTCTAGAGGGGTCGGGGTGTTATAGTACACATATATGTAACATTCAAAAATAATTTGTAAGGAGTAAAAAATAATGAATAAGAATTTCATTGAGGTGAGTAGAGAATAAGAGTAACTCGAATGAAAATAGAGGTCCAGGTAGAAAATTCTTACAACTTTGTAATTAATTGAATTGTATGCTCCAAAATTAATAATCATCAAATGATACATTTAATATCATGAAAATAAATAGATTCATGATATGAAACATTAATGGGTATTATACATACACTATACACAAGTAATAGTAGTGAATACAGAATATCTCACAAAAATGGAAGTGTGATGAAGAAACTCTAACCTTAAGTCTGAAGGTGTTCTCCACCTGATATTAATGACCTGAATAATAAAATTTAGGTTCATTAAGAAATTAGTCCAAAACATCATATTAATGTAATTTATTTATTATAAACTTATTAATTTCATTCATGGCCTTTTTGATGGGTTAAGAGGTTCAATTTCACTGTTCGAGTCCTTTTGTTTCAGGATTGGTATACTTATATACATAAACGAAGAATCATGTAAAATTAGGGTGGTTTCCCAGAATTGAAGTTATATGTTATTAGTTAAAATACATATGGTTACATGGTTTTAAATTTCATTTGGTTACTTTGAGTGAAGATGAATCATTATATAAATTATTTAATGATAACTATTTGGGTTAATTAGCGGGTTTTGAACACAACGAACTCATTTTACTTTATAACTCAAAACCATATGTAAAAAAATATTATAGAACCATATATGAGATATAATACATATATTATGGTCTAGTTCAACCATAATAATGGTTTAATAACTAGAATTGAAGATGATAATAGAAATTGAAAACCCATCGTCCTTGAATGTGGTAAATTAACACATCTCGGATGGTGTTTTTTATTACTAGCATAAAAGATGGGTAAAGAAGAGATGATAATAAATTATTACATAATCATAAAAAAAATAAAGTACATGTAAGGTACTAGAGTTTTCATAACATTTGGGTGAGGATAGGTGATGATAGAAAAGAAAACAAAGGAACTTGAAATGAAAGTAAAATAATTGAAAATAAGATTTTACCTCTTGAAGTTATCTTCCTTGAGAGCCTCTTTAAGGGAGAGGTTTTGGTATTTTTATGAGACCAAGGGATAATGGACGTGAGGGAGGATATTGGGTTGATATTTGGGCAGAATTTAGACAAGTAACAAGGCTTGAGAGGATTTAAGAGAAGAGGAAGTGATGGGGGGTTTTATAGTGATAGAGATGTGATTTTTGAATATTTTATTCATTATTTTATTTTTTTCTCAAGATAATAAATAATGTTGATTATTGTCAACAAAAGAAGTAATAATTTCATGTGAGTTTGAACCAATTTCCATTTACATCAGCCATTATTCAAGAATGATGCAAAAATTCACTTAATTAGCATTTTTCGTAAATTATCTAATTTCACTATTCACCAAAAATTCGAGTATTTCAGAAAAATCCAAAAAATTAACCCTAACTATTTTTCAACATTTAGAATTAAAAAATTAACTCCGTTTTATCCAAATAATTTTCTAAATGAGATAAATTTATTTTTTAAATAAAATCATTATTTACTTGAAAAATACAGATTTAAAATTAAATTTGATTTTATAATACTTTCAAAAATAAACTAAGGTCTTATTAAATTGTCCTAAAATTATAGGACAAAAAAATATTTATTTAAGAATACATTTTATGAAAATGAATTTTCTTTTAAATCAATTTATTAATTTACAATTGTAATTAAATATTTATTACTCACAAAAATACCAACACTTAATTATTAATTTCTAAAATATTCACTCTCATTTATAAGGTGCCTAAATGTTATTTATACTTACATGGGTGATGTTACTATTTATAAAGGTACATTACTACTTGTAAGGTCCATATAACTATTCACAAGGGTACATTTCTATTTATAAGGGTCAAATTACTATTCATAAGGGTACATTACCATTCATAAGGGTCAAGTAACTATTCATAAGGCTAGGTTACTATTCATAATGGTATGTTACTATTCATAAAAAATTAAGTTGTTGTATCAGACTCCAAAAATCACCCTGAACACAACTGTGTATGTTAGATTTTTGAAATTCAAAACACATAAGTGACAAAATTATGTTCATTGGATAGGTTATAAAAAAGTATTGTTTTGTAGAGACTTAGTGTTTCATGCATTCAATATTAAATTTATTTTCAAATACTTGGGGTGTTACAACCATTGTCAAACAAGGATTTTAGCAGTAGGAATGCATGAGAAAAGGTTAATAGTGTGGGAGTAGTGTGGGAAAAGCCTACAACCAAGGTCAATGTGGATCATGGTCATAGGTTTTAGAACCCACCATCATTTATATTTTTATAAAAGTATAATAATTATAATTATATATAATTTTACACACACAAATACTCACACACATAGATTGATATATATATTTATACATATGTTATTTCGGAATTTATTATTTAAGTGTTAAACAAAATTTAGAGGAGGTCCTGGGTTCAAATATCACCATTGTGTTTTTTCAGAGGTTATAACCAAGTCATAAACTGTGTCCATAGATAGACTATGGCCATATTTGGACCATGAAAGTTGAGCTCTATGGCCCCATTCATAGAGTGTGGACATAGTTTTTACACCTATTCCAACACCAATATCACCCATGACCACATAAAACATGTTCATAGGCAATAGACATGATCATAAGGCCCACTACTATGATTTTGGCCCATTGTAGTAGGAAAATTTTCAATAGTGTATTATTAAGAATTATATATAATACCATGATCCTACCTTTTCCTACCATAATTTATTACATAGGCAATTAAAAAGGATTATTGAATGATATCATATGATTCATAACACATTGCGATTCTTCGATCATCCAAATGATAAGAACAATCCTTCATGTGATCTTCTATGTAGGATATCATTTATTGTTAATGTTTTATAAGATGAAACATTGGTAAAATGAACAATTAGTTTACACAATAAATTCATGAATGGTATAAGATTTACCCATGTTTTTAATACATGAGTAAATGTTATAGTCACTCGGTAATGTCCCAAGGGATTAAATAAATGGTAGTCACAATACAAAATAGTTAGACCTTTCCAAGTATTATTCTGATTGTTTTTGTTCTCCCTTATTCTATATCTATTCCCTTTGAGAGGCACCATAATGTCATGGGAGATAAGAGGGACCTTACCATGTAATGGGTAGTTCAGCTAGCCTGTGGATACACCATAGTGAAGGGAGTCCTTTAACTAGATCTAAGTGTTCTTTATCTAGAATATTGATCAAAGGTAGTAGTAGAGGCATTAATAGTGTAAGGTATGAAACATTTTCTTCATTTTGTTTTATACATGTTTTTGATTTAAATCATGTTTGATCTTGGTTATTGAGTTTCTAGTTGTTTCCACTGGACTGGTTAAGTGTTGATTGATCCTTATAAACCCATTTTTTTTCTAAACTTCATTATAATATTTTATTCATGAAATCATGTTTTAAAATAGAGAAAAATGGATATCATATTACTGTCATGTATGATATCATAAGAAATTATTGGTTTTTGAGCCTTGTCAAGTTTTATGATATATGATATCATAGGCTATGACTAGATAAAGTTGTTTGATATGGGATATCATATCGAGTGGCATGGTTTAATTCTGAGACATCCCAGACCTATACTCTCAGATCTGGTGCTAAAAAATATCCTTTATAAACTGTATTTGATATTGAATGATGTGACCCAAACATAATCATCTATACTTACAATATCAAAAAAAATTGAGTCACCTACATTCACAAGACCATTGTAGGTTTAGAGTTTTAGATAATTAGGAAGAACCTTTAACTAAAAAAACCCATATCTTTCTCATCCAATGGTAATTTTATCATTAAACTAAGGATTACCTATTTTATAAAAAGTATTCAAATTATCCCACAAAATTCTCCACACATGATACCCTTATATAACCATATTACTAAATAGTCTTCTTCATAACATGAGTAAAATGAAATATAAGAAGGGGTGAGATCAAACACTCAGTAAGGGTAAATATAATTGATAATAGTTAAAGATCCTAAGTGAGCATAAGATAAACATGTGGATATGGGAAAAATCAAGGTGAAATGAAATAGTGTAAAAGGATCATAACCAGTTCAATATAGATCACAATTCATGAATCATAACAAAAGGATTTTGGCATAAGTAAGTAGATATCATAAGATCATGGAATCATATGAATGTGAAAACAACATAAAACATGACATCATAAGCATAAGTCAATGATCAATTCCAAGATAGAAAAGAATAGTATACAAAGACCCATAGTGGGTTGAGATTACTCCTCAATCCAATACATATCATCTAATAAGATATAAAACATTATCCAATGTATTAGAGTGATATATAATTTCAGGCCCACTAATCACATCATAATATGTATATGCATAATAGTGACATATAATGAAAACATGCATAAATCAATCAATAATAATAACATTATAAATCAATGGAAATTAAATGCGAATATAAAGAAATTAATTAACTGTCAATGTAAATACTATTCAATTAAGATAATAAAGTACAAGGTATTTACACCATATAGATAAAAGGTATACATTTTAGTCAACAATTTCCCTAGCCAATCGATGTATGGGTATCTAGGTGAGACCTCTTCAATCAAAGGAATTAAAAAATGGTATTCATATAGTAAAGGAATTAGAAGAAAGTTTATATTTATGAAGAGTGGATGACTAGGCAAGACAAAGGTAGTGATGGATCTTTCTTCTATAGAGATCCCAATTCCATCATACCACATATACATAAGATCATGGATAATGAATGAAAAGAATATTTTGAAATAGAATAAATTTATGTGTAAAATGATATTCTCAAAAATAAATCATTAGAACGAGTGGATCATGGAATATTTATTGACACTGATGAAAACAATTTATACTAACACATTAAATTTAATGGGTTTTATTAAAACAATTACTTAGTTTTATACAAATTTGAAATAGAAGGAAAATATTACCTTTAAGTATGGACATAAATTTATGAAAATTAAATTTTAAACAAAAAAAATTATTATTATAACATGTAATATAAATAAAGTCTTTAAAAAATAATCTTGATAAAAATAGAGAGGAAAATGGAAGAAAAACCTTGAAAAGAATTTACATAACTTTTTTTGATGATTTTGTATAAATAAAGAAATAAATCAATTATAGAATCTATTTTAAAAAAGGGAACAAAAAGGATTTTAAAACATTAATTTAATAATAAAATTTAAAAATAGTGGAACCTTTAAAACAAATATATTGATAAAGAAGAAAATCTTAGAGGAAGATAGTAAAAAGCTTCCCTTATAATATTTATCAGGTTTGAATTTATCAAATCATATGAAGGGATCAATAATGACATCGATATCCCCAAAAATAAGAAAGAGAATGAAGAATAAATAGAATAACATTATCATATTAGTAAAATTTTAAAAGTAATTAATTTATATAGAGAATAATATAGAAATAGGTGATGAATCCACAAGGAAAGAGTTAGGCACATGATTCCTCTTAGAGGTTTGGTAATGAATCGAAAGCACATGGAAAAAAAATCATGAAATAGAATTTTAAACCATATGTAAAATATTATTTGTGATAAAAATAAGTCAATGGATATTAATTAAATAACATAAAAGAAGAATAGTTTCATAATTTGAATTATGTCTCAATAGATGGAAATTGTAACACCCCGAGATTTTATGAAAAATATTCTTTCTAATTTCATTAATGTCTTGTGTTGTACGCTACACCAAAAGGATCTTTCACAACACGCATCCTTGACTTGCCTTGCATTACACGCAATCACGACCTTCCTCGATAGCATGTGTAGTACGCAATACCGAGTTTCACTAAACAACGATATGCTATTAAAATATTATTAAAACTAGCCGTTATGAATAGTAATAACCACTTTTTGAAATATTGTAATTTTTTTTTCAAAATGGACTTCATTTTTGGATCCGGAATATCGAAATTAGCTTAGGGTGAAATTTTGGTACTTTTCGGATAACTTTCATATTCTGATGAATAGTGAACATTACTAAATTTTAATTAAAAACAAATTTTTTAATCGAAATAATTAATAGTGATAAATTATTAATTTGAGTAGTTTTAAAGTATATTTAGAATACATTTTTACAATTTAATACAATGTTTTTCATTATATGTAATTTCACATTTAAACCAGACATAAACAAGTGTCAATCTTTTGATAGTTATTATCTCTTAAAGACACGCTATTTGTTTTGACGACGGGAATTAATTTTTAAATTAGTAAATGTAACTGATATGTTTTGAATTTGGAAAAATAAACATCATTTTTGAATTCATAATGTCAAATATAGCTTAGGCCTAATTTTTGGTATTTTTCCGGAAACTTTCATTTTTTATGAATAGTGAAACCACTAAGTGGTAGTTAAAAAACTGAATTTTTTCATAAAACTTAATTTTACCACTTCTGTGAGTGGAATTTCAAAAATCCGAGAGACACGGTTGATTTCAGTAAGTAAAATGTGGTTCAATGAGATGAAAATAATTTTTGGTGAATAGTAACTTTCTACTTTTTTTTACCACGGTTAAAAGTAAATAGTGTAATTAAGGGTAAAAATGATATTATTATTACCCTAACACATGTCCTAATTCTATTGGATAAGTGTAATTCGACCAAAAACAACCTTAGGAATAAAATATGGCCATTTAGGCCAACTTGTATTAGATTAGGACATTTATTATTATTTAATTCAAAGAAGATTTAAAAGAGTTAAAATCAAAGTTTATTTACTAAAACATTTTTAATATAGGTTTATACATAAGATAAATTCAATTGTAAATATTCATTAGAAAGATAATAAGATTTAATACATAATGAAATTTTATTTATAATTTTTAGACATTAAATAATTTAATTTATTTGTGACACAATGATGATGTAGTAATTACCATAATAGTGAAAAAATTAGAATAATTGATATTATAAATACCCAAATAAATATAATTTGAGACTTTTTATGAATTACACTAATTTTATAGGTTAATATGACATGTTAGGATTGATTTAATTAACTTTGGTCGAAGTAATAATTCTGTTATGAGTTTCAAAAAAACCAACTATTGAATAGTGTCAAAATTGACATAAAATAGTTTTTTAAAAACAATATTATATTATTGATTGTTATTTTATTCCTAAAAATATAATGTTCGGCCAAGATAATTATATCAAGATAGGTGTATCATTAATGGACCACTTGGGGGTCGCTTGTATGTATATGGTAAGTTTATTAACTATATAATATAAAAATACAAAGTGACATGGTAAATGTCAATCTAATTAACTAAGAGTTAAAACTAAAAGATAATGTTAGTATAATGACCTAAACTTGTCTAAATTCTATTGGATTAGAGGATTTAGACCCATACCCACCTTATCTTCGAAATAAATCAATTTGGAGCTATTTAAAACCGAATTTGGCTTTATAATAAAATAATATTTTTAGTTATTCCAAAGGTGCCCCTCTCCTCCCTTATAAAAGGGCACCTCCTCCCCCTCTTCCTCACACCACTTTGAGCCTTCAAGCTCGGCCAACCCCTGCCAAATTCTCTTCTCCACTTCCCTAGAAACATCCTAGAGGTTCTGGTCTTCCTCAAAGACCAATTTTAGTGCCCTAAAAGGAGATCTAAAAGAGACGCTTCAAAGAAGAGGTAATGAGGTTCGGACAATTACGAAGCAAATCGGACCTAAGGTAAGGGAAAATATCACAATCTAATTTTATCCAAGATTTTTTATACTTTGGTATTTACTGGGGTGTATTTTATCATCCACATCCATGTTTCCTCAATATGTAATATTGTTTCCATCCACCTATAATTGTTTAAATCCAATTTTACCCTTCGGTGAGTTTTTAGTAAAGGATATGAAAGGAATCTTTTGTCGTTTTTCGTACGAGGTACTTTTTGACTTTTCCAAAAAAAGTATGATAAGAATGTTTTTTTAAATATACAGCATGAATGGATTTTTAAAACATTATTTCAAAGAATCTTACTTTACAAGTTTTCAAGTTTATTTTTAATCATCTTCTTTTAGTTTAAAATTGTATGACATGTTAAGAAAGGAAAATGTTTTTGAAGTAGAAAGGATATTTTCCTCAAGAATGGAGTTCAATTGTTTTATCAAAATTATTTTCCATCTAAGATAATAAAGGGTTCTGTTTCTATCCCTATTATTAAATTGATTTTATTATGTTGTGATGAAATTATTTTTATGAATTCCTTTATCTTATATGAATAGTTTTATGATGTCATGTTGTTTAAGAATCCCATTTTTATTATATGGGTTATGCTACGATGTATGGTTTATGATTTTGTGGCACAAATAAGAATGGTATAATTATGAGATGGGTGGGACCTATATCTCCCTCCAATGCATTGGGTAAATATTTTATATCTCATGAGATAGACATGGCTGGAACGGTAGGTTAAACCGGTTCAGTAAAACAGGACTGAAACGAGGAGTGAACTCGGTTCAGAAATGGACTTTGTCCACTAAGATAGCCTTGGAAATGAGTCTTAACTAATAAGAAATGATTCTCTATGATTATGTGTGTATTCTATAAAGTTTCATGTTTTATGTTATGATTATTGGGATTACATTTCACTACTATGATTTATCCCATGTTATGATATTATGATCTCTTTTGCAGGTTAAGATTTCCAAAATTTTATATTCTTATGAATATGATGTGATTGATTTTTCTTTTTTTTACCCTTACTGAGCATTTGATCTCACCCTTTTATGTTTTATTTTCCCCGGGATATAAAGAAAGGTTTTAGGTAAGAAAAAAAGGGAAGATCTTTATGGGAGATGTTGAAGATCTTTCACCATGATTAGAAGATTATGTTCCGAATTTCCAAAGACACTAAACTATTACGGTCCTTGTGTGTGTGTTTTTGTTATGTAATAATTATTCCGCAAAAGTAATGTAATGTTCTTGTACGCCAAGATTCGGGTCTCTACAGAAATTGAGACAAAGAACCCTTACCTTAGGTCTTGTTATATTTCACCATGTTTTCACCTTCTATATAATAAACTTATGTCTATAAAAAAATTAACTTAGAAGTTAATTATATTCCTTTTTTTCATTATTTATTTATTACAATCATTTTAATTTATTTATTACTATTTAATTTGAAGAGAAAATGTCTTGAAGATTTATTTTCATTTAAATTACCCCGTTTTTTTTCCGATTTCATGAATTTGATTATTTTTTAATTTTATCATTTATTAAAATTATTTAAAAAATAATATAATACATTAAAATACATTTATATTAGAAAATATATATGAACTATACATGTATGTGGTATCAATAGGAAATAACCCTTCATTATGGTTTATAAAGAGCTCATTAATTATCCAAAACATATTGTCATGGGAGTCTAAAACCAGGTGTGTAGTTAGGCTCTCTTATCATGAACCAAGTGAAGATAGAGTTAATACTCAACAGATTTTTTATATAAATTAACCTTAAGTTTATCAAATCTAAATCTCCCATCCACTTGTTTGTAGATAGATGTGGATTCCATTTCTAGAAAACCTCACACTCTTTACTTTACCAAAATTTTAGGTTATTTTATATCTATGGGAGTGTTTGAGAATTATAATGAATTATAAAGGTAATATACTAAGCGGTAATAGTGAATTTTCATTAATGATGTAACAAATAATTTATAGTAATGAATCATTATAACATTTCTCCTTGAAAAGGAGATGAAAATGAAGGATTCCAAAAATAAAGTAGAGAAGAGGTTAAGAACCCTTACCTTGTAAATTAGCTTCTATAATAATAACTTAGAACCTTAGAAACCCCTTGGAGAGACTATTGATAGAGGAAATGAGAGATAATTAATTCTTAATGGCTTTTGAATATAGATGAATGAGAAAATGTGTGGGTATTTAAACTTGAGTAAGGGGTGTTTTAGGGTTAAAATATTGATTATTTTATCATTTAGGCCAAATAATTTTGAATAGTATCGATTCACATGAAATTAATTGGTTTTAATTAAATTAATTAGGGTTATTTGACTTCCAAACCAAGCCAAAACCAAATGGAATCTTGGAAACACTTATTTAAAGGAAAAGAATAAAAAATAGTTTTTTAATAGAATAAAATATAACTTAGATCCCAAAACTTTAAAAATAGGTTTCTAAATTCAAAATATTATTTTTAAATGAATTATTTTACTCCTTAAATATTTTTTTATCAAAAGGTTTCATAAATTTTTAAGTCATGTTTAGATCATAATGTTGTCATAAAAGTTGTGGTATTCTTAAGAATTATATTTTTTACTATTAACTAAAAATTAACCCTTTCAAAAAAAATCACCCTAAGATAATTATAATACGCTGATTCCAAAAATGAGTAAATTTTTATCAAATTAAAATCGTAAAATTTTGAAATTCAACTTTTAAATAAAATCTTACAATACATGAAAAACAATTTATTTAAAATAAAAACTATTTCTTTTGTTACGAGTGATTACATTTATATTTGTTATTATTTATTAATTATTATATAATTTATAATTAATTATTTATAACTTTAAAAAATATAAATTTTATGATATTATTATTCTAATTAAGTGTAATTTATATTTTAATTACATAATTGAGAAAATGGTTTTAGTGCAATAAACTATATACGATATGATTGAAATTATATATGAATGGCCATTTTACTTTTCTAATAAAACACATCATCAAATTATTATATCCATTTTCTTTTATAATAATACACTATACATACAAGTAATTACTTTTTCATATTAAAATAATGAATATTTTTTAACATTGTTTTATTATAAAATACATCACTTAAGGTTTTAAAAGGAAATTGTTTACTAATAACATATATACATAGAATGTGATAAAAACCATTTAAAAATTAAATTAAATATAATTTAATTATAAATGAATGATAAAGAATAATTTTAGTGGAAAATGAAATTTAACCATTCATCATATGTTTCATATAAAATGTTATATTACATTACTTTCGATATTTTAAAACTTTGTGACATTGAAAACATGTATCAGTGTTTCAACCATGATTTTATACATAGGATATATTGATAATATGTATATAATAAAGAGGTTCATGAAAGTGGATTCATTTTGATGGATTTGAGGATTGTTATGAATTCATTATATGGGTGTTTTGTGAATGTGTTATTACATGATAGATTCTCATATATATGTTGTTACTATCTAAGAGAAAAAGTTTTTGAATGTGGTGGATGTGAAAATGAATATATTTTCATGGAATGTCCATGTTCTTTCATGGGAAAATGAATTATTTTGTGGTTTTTGGAGGTGAATTGGATGATAACCGTGTTCATGGGATGTATTGAAATAGTGGATATCATTATTTATGAGTGTTGTAACTAATTTGATAATTTTTGGAGGTTATGTCATGGTGAATAGGTGACCTTCATAATGGTACACAAGTGTTTAATAAAGATAAACATGCATGATACTATTTGGAAGGATATGTAAGGGTAAAATAGTATGCATGTAAGGTTACTCATAGAAATGTAAATTAATGTGTGTGAAAGGGTCACTCAGCGTTCACATAAGGGTAAATGGTTGATGTTATATATGGGTCATATCATGATTGGTTTTTATGTAGGGTTCACTTGGTGCTCATGTAAGGGTCATCACTACAAGTGTGATGTTGTGTAGAGATGAATAGTCAATGTTGTGTAAGGTTATATGCTACTATATAAGGGTAATTGGAAATAAAATATCATAGATGAATGCTTGGAAATTTTTAAGAACAACTTTCCATGATATTTGAAGATTTAAAGGATCATTTAAAATGAAGGTGTTCTCATGGTTTTATTAGAAATTTTTTTTAGATTTTAAGGATCATTACTTGATTGAATTTAGAATCTTAATGAACTAGAGAGAGGAGTAAAACAACCAAAATTTAGGAACCAATTTATTTTGGTTATTGTGGGTGAGTTTGTGGTGTTTGGAGACATCTAAAATAGAGAAAAAAATTAAAATCTCAATTCCATGGTACAAAGTTTTTCTCAGTGAGAGTCCTCCTATATAAAATGGGAAGCCCACAATGGGTGTTTTTGAAATTTATAGTCATGGTGGATATTGGGAGTTTTAGAGTAAGAGTAAAATGGGAAGTGTGATGCATTCCACCAGATGTGTCACCTGGAGATGCATACCCATGATTCATGGAGAATTTAAAATGGTAATAATTTTGAATCCTAAATAACTAAAAGGTGGAGGATATAATAAAAGGGTTTTGAATTTTGAATATTGTGGACTATAAAACAATTCTTAGAGGAGTTATTTGAAAATAACTAGGTTCATTGTTTTCAAAAATGGTAAATATCGAGAAGCACATATGAGTTTAGTGTAATCCACATCATCAATAGTATAATCATATAATTTTATAAAGATATAATATTAGAGTTATATATTTTTATATATAGAAATAGTTCCATATGGTGATATTCAAAGGAAGTAGAATTAGTAGTTGTGGAGAAGATTAAGGAGTAATTTTTAATAATTAATTTGTATCATATATGTCAAGTGAAGGCTGTATATAATGGAAGAATAGTTTGAGAAAATAAAGGAGGCAAAATAGGGAGAGAAGTGAGTCATATTGATATTCCTAGTTCTAAAAGAGTTAAATGATTCATTATCATATCTAATTATTCAAGAAGGAATAAAGATGAGAGCCTATGAATATTGAAAAATAAAAAGATAAAAAAATAATGAAGAAAAATATCCATGTAGGGAAAAAATTTCTACATCTAGTTTTATTTTTAAGGTTGAAGTAGCAAGAAAAGAATAGGAATACCACTGTGATATTTGGATATAAAAGAAGAAAAGGAAGAAAATAATTTCAGTGAGGAATTATCTTTACCCAGATAAGAAAATTTTTATTTATGTGATAATTTTGATAATTCATAGAGTTATCCTAACATAAGGAGGATTTTATCATTTGGTGTTTGAAGAGGAAGACACAAGACTCAACTGCCCACCAGTATTTGGTCTCATCTGAACTTTAAAAAAAGTAGAGTAGAAAACACGGAGCTTGAAGAGCATCTACATAAAGATATAGATGCAAGTGGCATCTCACACTGAATAGAGACAGATCCAAATGTCACTAAACTATTGAATAAGAACCTCATGTATAAACTATTTAATAGACTAGAATCATCTATAAACTATACCATCTTCATTTTCATATTGTGCACACTTGGAAAAAACATGTATTAAACCTGAGATAAGTATTTATCCCTTATTGAATCACTATAACAAAATTATTATATATTTTTACACCCATGGAACATTAACACAATTTTGATTTGTGATCCTTGGATTATACATTAATTGTGAACCAATTAAAATATTTCTTGTGTGTTGTGATTTGATTTCCAAATCTATTTTGGGAAAGGTAGAGTATGATCAAGAGATTGAATGTGTTTCTGCTAACTTGAGAGAAATATATTAAATAATAATATTAAAAAAGGGTAAAATAAAGTATAAATTTGGTTGACACCCTAATTAAAACCCCTCTTAGGTTTTCCTTAGTTCTAATAAGTGGTATCAGAACCAAAGGGTTATGTCTTGGTTGTTCAATCTCTATCCAATTTTGGATTTTTTACTCATATAGAATCAATGTTTAATACCACATTTTTTAAAGGAACTCACTATAAGGGTTTGTAAAGAGAAATTATTATATTCCTTCAATATTTTGGAATGGATGTGATGGAATAAATTTTTTGAGATGCTAATCTTAGTGAGAGAGTTGGAAATTAAAAAATAGATAAAATCCTAATTATATCCCTATCCAATGAAGTCTATAAGAAAACCACTCACTGTTATACTACATTCATGATGTGGTAGAATCATGAAATAATTTTTTGAAAATCCTTGGGATAAAAGATAGTCATATAACCCACTGTTGAAGAATATGACAGAACAATTTAATAAATAGAATCAATGAATAAGGTTGATGAAGAGTGACTTAATAAATAAATCAAGAATAAGAAAAAAACCAATAAGAAAGTTCTTTTGAATATTGATTCTCAAACTAAGGTGAATAATTTTTATTTTATTGGTATATATGATTATATCATTATTTTATAGGATACTTTCTAATCTTAAATTTTAGATTATCTCTTAGAGGTCGGATAAGATGATGATGAAATAACTAAAACATCTGGTCTTTAGTCTAGTTAATTTTCCTATACTAATAAAGAATATATCCAATCATTTTATAAAGAAAAGGATAAAAAAGATATCATTCAAAAGTTTAATCTTGCTATCATTGAAGATTTATCTATGGAGATAAAAAGTTTGAATAGAGTTAAAGTGTCCTTGAAGTTTGGAATGAGGAAGATGGTTGAAAAAATGAAAGAGTAAAGTGACTTACTTGATTAAAGTTCATAATAAATAGATAATAAAATTGACATAGAGAAAAAATTGAAGAATTGAATTATCCCTTTAAAGAATCAAATAAAATAGAGGATATGAGATAGAAATGAAGCCAGATCAAGATTGAAGGAGATGACTGCCAAGTTGAAAAAAATTGGATATGATAATTAAATATATTGATTCATAGATCATCTCATTGAAGGGAAAATATAATTTATAGATTACCTATATGGTGTAATCAATATGATATACATGAAAAAGATCAAAATTAAGAACATGTAAAAAAATAGAAGACAGTAAAAAAATCTAGAAGAAAAGGCACTCAAGATAAGGTAGTAATAGAGTTATATCTTTTGGAAGAATGGGGAAAATAATGAGTCTGTTCTCAGAATCCCATGGGATTAATGGTGGAAGAATACATGCTACATCAACATGAAAACCAAGAGACAATAAAAAGAGGTATGTTTTTATGGGATATTTTTTAACATGTTGATAGAGTCATATCAGAGTGGGTTCCATATTGGGACCACAATGTAGATGTTGTCTAGCTATGAGATTGGTTTGAGATTTATGGTGACCGTGTTGTAGTGTTTTGATTTCATCTTCCAGGATAGGATATCCAATTTTAGTGTGGAATATGACATATCCATTCACTAATATTATGATAACCTACTTGTTTACTCTATTCATTTAGGCACTAGTTGTAGGGAAATGTTGGTACATGCATAATATAGGACTAGGTTGTGGGTTCCATTTCCTTGAGTAATTTCCCCAGATATACTTGTTGATAATGGATTTTCTTGATTTTATTTTAGGATTTCACAATGATGAAAGTCATATAGGGTTCCAAAATAGGATTTTAATGATGATCCGCCCAGTGATGAGGCTTTAGTTTAGGGAAATATGTAGGATGTGGTACCTCTAGGTGGTCTATAGTTGCACCACTACCTATTGAGTAGTAGGTTGTACTGGAATTTCATCCCAAGCATTCATGTAGGATGAGTGTAATACATGAGTTTCAAAGGTAGGTACCTCCAAGGTATTGGGGTGATCCAAACCACTAAGAAGATGATTATTGGATTGAGGTAGTCAAACATGTTTTTCACCTAGTAAGGAAACCTCATGACTAGATGGTGGTCCTAGAAGTGAGTCTTATATAGGTATTAGATGGGAGATGGTTGGTTCTGGTGACACAAACCCATGATGAGACAATGATCACTTGGAGAGAGTTTGAGTGGCTCTTTAAGAAGGATCTCTATCCAACAATGATAATAACAGTGTGTATCTAGGAGCTTCTGAAGCTTCAAAAGGGTATCATGTCCATGGTAGAGTACTCAGTTATGTTTAAAGACTTTTCATGATACTCCCTAGATATGGTTCGAGATCCATTTTTATAGGCACATACCTTTGAGTAGGGACTCTATAGAGACATAAAGGAATGTGTGGTCTCCTTATTCTCTCCCTATTATAAGGGTGTGATGGACTGAGCTCTTGCGATAGAGAGATTCCTAGAGGTGGTTCAAGCGGATGGATCTTGAAATGGTAATCATGCAGCTGAGACGTTTGCAATAATTAGAATATATCAGTATGAAAGATCATATTACAGGAATAATACTCTTTCCTAGACTCAAACACATGGGTTTGTAGTGTGGGAGTTGTGTCGATGATCTGATCAGCCACATGAGAGGTGGTGTTGTACCTGTGATTGTCATGGACATATTGCGTGAGATTTTTTGACCCACCGTGCTGATAAGAGGGAGATGGTCGATAGACCACCCTATTAAAGGCATCATTTATATCATGGAGTTTTTCATGATGGAAGATGTCGAGGAGGAGTGGGGAGAGTATAATGAGGTGAAATATAGTTCAAGATGTTTCCACCACCACCCGCAGGTGGTTCACACTTAGCTTTGGGAGCTGGAGGATGGGGGTGAGGACAAATGTAGACCATAAAGGCCCATGACCTGAAGACTCTGAGGATGGTTAGAGGTATGATATATTTCCTTTTTTACTTTTCTAGTAGTACTGTTATACATTGTTTTAAGGTACTCTATTCTTGACACCTTATTTCTCAAGGTTTATCTAGGGTGATGTGAGGAATCGGTAGAACCCTTTTATGGTGTTTTTTGTCATAGTTTCAAACTCATGATAAAGAGGTAAACTTTCCCCCATTGAGATGTGTTCTTTGGACGTGATTAAAATTATGTGGGAGAGATAATTCTACCCAAAGAATATAGTGTTAAGGTGTGGTGGATGAGTTCTTTTGACTTGTATGTTTAGGGTAGTGTTGCATGCTAGAGTCTCATAGCAGGCCCTGGAATTTTCAGTGAAGCCTTTTTTCTTGAACTTTATACTTAGGGGCCTTGATGGAGGGAGAGACTCGTATAGAAACATTATCTAGTGGACGATCTAGGACATACAATGTTTCCTAAGTGTGTATTGGTTTCCTACCATCCAATCTCAAGTGGTTTGTTACTAGTGGGTGTGGCTATGTTTTTGGATGTATAAGTTGTGTTGTAGTTGGAGGTTTATAGATGTAGGGCCCGGTAAGACTCAGTGTATACAATTGGTTAGACCTATGTAGTTTGTTGGAATCCTCATGTACTCAACATTAGATTTTTACATGGGATTCTTGAGGATGGTGTGGTGCAGTTCATCCTGGGATGGATGATAACTTCCATCTTATGTCAGTATCTATGTCAGGTTAGTGAGGCAGTACACCTCTATACCCATATGAACACAGATGGATAGGGTGGTTGGTGTTTCCTTCCTATTACAGCTGAAGAGTCATGTACCTAATTTGTTTCATGATGTCGACCTATTTTGATCTAAACATTGGGTGTGGTTGACCTTTTGTGGTTCCCTTGAGTGTGTGCTTGTAGGCATCATGAGAACCCCTTGGTGAGCCCACAAGCATGGGATTCTCAGTTGAGAGCTCCTTTCCCCCCCTTGGGTATAGGATTCTAGTTTTTGGGGAAGAGAATCCTTATAAAGGGTAGAATTTAGTGACTTGGGTTTTTACATGTAAGAGTTTGGAATATTTCAAGAAATATTTTTGGAGATAGGCACTAAGTCTGTGTGGGAATCTATGTCCCATAGAGCCTCGATGCAGTGATATTAAAAATATTAAACATATTATATGACATGCACAAAATTTATTTGTAAATGTATAATAACTCCTTATCAAAGTATCATATTAGAAACTTAAGACCATGTTTGAGTTGAGAATGTGGTTTTTACCCTAGGCATGACATAAAATTTGTTGACGTTAGGTTCTCGGTTGAGGGCGCATTGGCGAGCAAGTTGATGATATTAATTTATTAAAAATAAACTAATATCCTACCCCACCACATTCTCACACACAAAAAATTGATAGGAGGAGACTATCCCATGGTGACAGATAGACCTGAGGAAAAACCTAGGAGATATGGAACTACCGATCTTCGATCTTGATGGAAATCACTCCCAGATCAGTGTATAGCTGCTTTAGAGTGTGGATCTGCAACCGAAGCTTTGGAGTTTTTCCATAAGGTAGTTAGATTTGATATTTAAGTCATAATATCCATTTTTATGAATTTTTTAAGGTTTTAGAGCCCTATTATGAATAATAGAGATCACATGGGGGTTGATCTATAGGTTTCAGTGGAAGCCATGGTGTTTTGGGAGAATGTTTGGGAATTCCTGTTTGGAATTATCGATCATATGAAGTGTAGTATAGCGTCGCATATCATGTGCTCTTATTTTTTTGGGAATATGAAATTTGGGGACTACACATCGTGTACTGGGGGTACATGTCATGTAGCGATCCCAGGTCATGTGGCTGAGGGACATGGCCAAGTTTTCCATGTTAAGGGACATGATCGTGTGACAGTACATGACCAAAGTACATAGACATAGGGTTCCATACACAAGAACGAGATAAGGACATGGCCAAGAGGCTGTTTAGCAAGGAAATTACTTATACCAAGGTACTCACCATATAGAAGACATGACTAGATGAACCATGTGGTGAAAGGCATGACCAGGGGCCTAGGTGAGGCGAGACATGATGTGTAAACCATGCACACACCGTGTAAGCTCACATGGCCAGCCAAGATGAAAAAAGTGGAAATGTATATGTGTTTAGGTAGGGTCACACACCGCGTGGACCCTAGTACACACAGTGTACTATTCTTAGTAACTTCCTCCAGGCTTATACCCTTCTTTGGGGCATGAATTTAGGCCTACGAGTAGCCTATTTTGAGCATTTTTTCACACAGAATGTGATGGTAGTCATAATAGATGATTTTGATATATGATGTGGCATTATTTGATTATGATGTTATATTAGTGGTACTAGATTATCTGTATTAATTATGGTGGATAACTGGAGATATTTTAGGGTTGGTACCCTTCCTTTTCATCTTAGGATTTGAGACCCCTAGACTCTTTAGGCTAGTAGAGTGGTACTCCCCTACTATTAGGGCGTGGGTCCCCTATCTGTGGTAGTGTTGTGATGTCATATGTGATGATCATGACACTACATTTATAGATACTTCAATTATATTGGAGAACAATTTGGTTTATCATAGAGAGACTGATACTGGTACTCCCCTGTCGTATCAGGGTGCATGTTTCTCTTACCTCTCAGATTGGTTGAGATGAAACTCCCCTATAGTGGGCATGAGTCCTCTACCTATGAAGTAGTTATCACAGGATTGTACTCCCCTATTTGATTAGGGTGTGGGTCCCCTGTATCATTCACACTGTTGGAGACAGATCTCCCCTATCGTATTAGTGCACAATCCCTCCACACTCATTATGCAAATAGAGTTAGTACTCCCCTATCATTCTAAGGTGCGGGTCCTCTATCCATGGATTTAGTGCTCCCCTATCATATCAGGGAGATGGTCCTCCAAAAATGATGCCATGGTAGAGTCAATACTCCCCTATCATACCATGGTGTGAGTTCTCTATTCACGGAGTCAACACTCCCCGTCGTACCAGGGCATGAGTCCTCCATATGTTTTGTTCAGATAGAGTCGGTACTACCAAATCATACTAGGGTATGGGTCCTCTATTTTGAGGTAATTAATCCCCTATCATGTTAGGTTATGGTTCCCCTATTGTGATCATACATTTAGATTCGGAAATCCCCTATACAAGCTCTATCTATGGAGTGGTATTCCCTTATATTTGAGTACCGTTAGGGAGTGGTTCCTCCATGGGAGTTAGATCTCCCTTGGATATAAAGCACAGTTGTGAGGAGTGGTCCCCTCCACTTGTTATGCATGATACCATGTTAGGAGTTAGTGCTCCCTTGATGTAGTGAGGTGCAGACCTCTCCATACAGGTATTGTAGTGGTTTTTCAATATGGTTAGGAGTTAGTACTCCCTCAGTAGTGTGGCAGGGGAAAGGCTTGGGTCCCTTTTCTCTCTCTTTAGAGAGGATGTATGTGGTGATTTTTTTTTGAGTCGTTCTCCATTGACTATGTGAAATGGTAAGGGGAAGACCTCTCTACTAGGATTCCTATGAGTTTTCATAGGGTGCAAGTCAGTGGTGATATGACCTCTAGTGTTGTTCACTAGAGTTGGACTTAGAGAGTTGTTCTTGATAGATCATATCTCTTGGATGAGTACCACCAGTATAGTAGGTCTTGTGGAGTGGGATTCTCTGAGACCAGCATTACCTATAAGCCTTGAATATAATCTTATGGATGGATTTGATGTTTGGATCTCATGAGACTTGTATCCTAATAATTTTGGGAGCACTTTTAGTGTTTTCATGTATCTTGGTTAACACACCTTGTGGTTTGAGATGACTAGTCATGTATATCCAAGGAGTGGTTGAGATAATGTTTCTTATCTCTCACTAGGTTCCTTATGGCTTGGGTAAAGCAGACTGTTACTTTTTAGTATCTCCCTTTTATTTTGGATTTTTGGGGAACCTAATGGATATTTTTATACTCACCCCATCATGGGATTTTCCCATATATGTCATGTCTTGTGAAGATGATGGGACTTTCAATAGAGTCCCAAGATAACTCAGATCAGGTAGATCTTAGTGAGCTAGACGGTCTGAGGTGTTTTCCAGTGGTTGATCAAGGAGCTTTTTAGTGTTTTAATTTGATAGTAGTTTCCTCCTTAGGAGAAGTTTGGACTTCAGTTTTTGGAGAGATTATATTTTTCTCTTTTTATGCTTTTAGAACTTCTTTTGTACTCTGATTGTGGGTTAGATGTATACATGCATTTTTTATTTAAATTATTTTTATCTCAATACTGTTTCATGGAGATTTTTGTGGGTGTGTGTGTACAGGTACCATAGGGTAAGGCCTCCTATGTGTGATATTCCTACTCAGTGTCGAAAACCAGCCCCTAGCCTATTGGAGGTGGGATTGGGGAGTTGCGGCTCAATCCGTGGTGGTTTGGGTCTTTAAAATTATACCAATGTGATAAACTCTGATGAGGAGAGTATAGTCACCCCACTATTACACCATGGACCTTCACTGTTAGTCAGCAGCCTCTGGCATACAAGCAGTCACTCTTGAGGTCAAGTGTCCAACTGGGTTCAGTTACTTTTGAGTGAACCGGGTATGAGATATAAAAAATTGGTGTCAGTGGTGTTTATTTTATTTTATTTTCCTTTAATTACTAATTGGGATGGTAGAAAAGAGAAATAGGAAATTTTGGGATTTGGTCATGACATGTTCCTCTGATTATCCAACCCACATATGGTGAAAAGACAAATTACCTCGGATGGGACAAGTTGTTCTAAATTTTACTTATTATAGTTTTTTTACTTCACCATTGGGTGATGAACTTGATGCTTAATGATCCTTATGATTGTGGGTCTTTACCCTTAGTCTGATATAGAAAGTAAGTATTGCTTCATGCATCATTATAGTCACTTGAGGATTTATATGTCATGCATATGACATGAAATGTTTATATTACCGTGTTAATTTCCTATAGCATGTTTTGGTGCCTTGATTACAATGTCCATAAAATTGTACTAAAATTTCATGTAGGGATTAGATAAATAATTTTTATGATTAAATGAATGACACTTTTCAATTTATAAAGTGTATGGGCCTTTAAAAATTGGAAATGGTTTTCTATATAAAACAACCATTTTAAAATATTTTCTATGTAAATGAGTATGAAATAAAATGAAATTAAATTATAAAATCAAATAGTCACCATCAAATGGGGATTCAAATTTCAACTTAAAGGGTGGTTTCCTCTATAAATTTCAATTAAAAATTTATATATTGGGACCTTTGACTTATGGAAGATAACTTGACCTTAAAACAACCTTATTAGTGGGAAATAGGCAGTTTTGTTTTCTTTTCTTATGCTATGTATGTTTCCCAGACCTAGATTTATGAGTAGGAAGAGAGGTGTGACACTTATATAGGAAGGATTTTACATGTATTATTATTATATATGTTATTCTAGTGGTTATCAATTCTTTTACTGAGTCATGTGTTTGGTATTTGTAGAGACATTCCAGTATGATGACCATGAGTTGTGTACTAGGAAGGTGGTGATGACCATGATCCGGAGGTGGTGGACCCAAGTCCACGAGTAGAACCTAAAATAGTACCACTTAAGTCACCATCGGTTATACCTAATATGGGTGTTGATGCCCAGATCCGAGAGGGTTTCCTACACTTTATATAGATTGTTTAGGGATCCCCATGACCTATCCCGATTATGTAAGTGTTGATGCCTGAGTTTCAGTAGTAGTATCCACCCATGTTTTTGGGGTATGATGGTTCATAGGTTGTAGAGTCATAGATAGAGACCATGTTTTCAATTTATGAGCATCTTGAGAAACCTCCCAATAGGAGAGTAAATATCACTATGAATATGCTTATGGATTCTTTAAAGAGATGGTGGGATGTTATTACCCAGACAGGTCATTATTAGGATATGTCTTGGAGGGATTTTTAGATGCCATTATATGATTATTTCTATTCCAAGACGTTGAGGGATGATAGAGTTAGAGAGTTTATGAACTCTGAAAAAGTTATTTATCAATCATGGAATATTCTAACCATTTCATGGATCTCCAGTGCTTCGAACCTATTCAATTAGGCGATGAGTTATTTAAAGCTAGGGTATTTAAGGATAGTAGCAATTATGAAATCTAATCACATGTAAATGTTTTCAATCTTACAACAATATATGTTATATTAAACTAGGTGCTTATCACTAATCTTTACCTGAGAGAGGATGGGGGTGAGAGCTAGGGTGGTTCGACACCTATATATGGAGCTATATAGAACGGTAGTATGAATCATCATTTAGAGATTCCATATGGTGATATTAGTAGCTAGGGTACAAACACAGGTAACTAGGTGAGGTTCTATCAGTGTAGTAGGTTAGGACATACGAAACCTCAATGTACTAGGTACCCATTCGAGTGCTAGTATTGTGGAAAATGGGTCATATTAAACTCTTTTGAAAATATTTTTCCTTCAGTATCCATTGATAGAGGGTTTTCACTAACTCCATATTTAGGAGTGGGGTTAATATCTTCTCATCAAGTTTGAAGCTGGAGTGAAACTGGCCGATCAAGTCGAGGTGGTGGTCATGGACTGGGTATCTAGACACTATAATTATGGTGCTAGAAGAGTGGTCCAACTCAAGGTAGTTATACTATATCTCAAGGTTTTGGATCATTTTAGATATAAGCAGTTCAACTGATACATGAGGAGCAGAGTGTCAGGACTTCTACAATATGAGGTATTATTCTAGTATTCTCTACTTTAGTATCTTCTCTTTTTGATATAGGTTCTTCCCATTATTTAATATTTGTACCTAATTTGGAGATCCTTGGGTTCTATGTTTAATTTTCCTATGGAATTATGACACTTGATACTCCATTGGGAATTCTATCAAAGAGTTTACTCTAGTGTAGGAAGTGACCCCTTGAGGAAGGTGGGTGTCACTTCTTATAGTACCTCTTTATCTTCAAGAGGAAAGGGTTTGAAATTATTCTCTAGATGGACTAGTTGGTTCCCTATCATACTTATTTTTATTTCTATCACTGAAGGTTGAATTTCACATCACCATAGGGTGGGGATTTTATTCACATGGGTGAATGGGATGTCTAGGCTAGTCGAGCGAGACCCAAGCATCATGAGATGGGTGGGGTGATATCCCAGATTGCTAGATTTTATCTAGATGATCAGGGAACATGTCAGGAAGATTTCTCTCCAATGGTAGATCATTTCATGGACATTTTCTCAGATGAATTTTTAAGACTAAATTCTAAGACAGAGGTAGATTTTTCCATCAAGCTAGTGTCAGGAGCTACACCAGTATCCATTCCTTCATATAGGATGGATACTACTGAGGTGCAGGATCTCAAGAGCCAGCTAGAGGATTTGGAAGCAAAGGGTTTTATATGACCCAGTTCTTCAACATGGGGTTCACTAGTAATTTTATTCAAGAATATTGATAGTACCCTCATAATTTTCATAGATTAACATCAGTTAAACCTATATATGGTTAAGAACCAGCATCCATTGCCTCATATAAATGACCTCTTTGACCATCTCATAGGAGAAAGGGTTTTTTTTCTAAGATTTATCTGAGGATGGGTTATCAACAAGTGTATGTTAGACCATTAGATATACCATGTATAACATTCTATATAATATATGACTTGTACAAGTATTTTTTCATGTCGTTCGGTCTCACGAACACATAATTAGTTTTCATGGCACTGATGAATCAAGTTTCCCACCCATATCCAGATTAATTTTTTGTGGTATTAATGGATGATATAATGATGTATTATTTCACTCAAAATGATTATAAAAAACATTATTGCTTATTCCTAGTTAATAATTACTCTTTTTGTTTGGTTTTTTGCTCGAATATTTTTTCTTTATTGATATCTATTGCGGATTGATGTTTGGATTGGCGTTATTTTGTTGGGTTCCTTATTATTCGTAGAGGAAGTTATTTTTTCAATGGTTTATCTACTTTTCTGTTAATGGTTCTATGGTTTGATGGTGGAGGTGGTATTACTTTCCTCGGTGATGATGTGAGGTGTGATGCTCTGAGAGGGAATTTGGATTCCTCCTTTTATTGAATGTACTGAAGTCCTGTTACGGTGGTGATGATGGTTTTATTTATAATGATGTTGACTATTTACATGGGGAGGATCCCATGGGAATCTGGTACCTTTGATGATGGGGGTGTGTTTCTATGGAGTTTTGGTTCCAGCTAGTGAAGGCGACGTGCTTAACTCAGCTATCTGGGGGTGCGGTTAGAGGTCTCTAATTGATGTTTCTTGCCCCAAGGTGTATCAATAGTGATGGTAAGGCATGTGGTTATTTTTAATTTGAAATTTGGAATATTTATAATTTTTTTTAAATTTTGAATATGGTGGTTTGGTTTGAATCAAGTTGTTGTGAGGTTACCGCTCACCCATAAAGTGGTTTATCCAAAAACTCAAATAAAAATGGAATTTTTAGGAACTTGTTGGTTCAGAACCGCCATGGATAGTCTATAATTGCATCATAATTATTAACTTATTCACTTATAGAGAGATTGTAAATGAGGAATCTATCAGATTCTGAGGGCTTGGACCTACAAGAGAGTCTCATAGGTGATGGACCGCTGCCTGGTTGTTTCATTGATGAGAATGATATATTGTTCATTCATAGATGTGTCTAGGTTCCTACATATGTATAAGAGGAGTTTATTATAGAGTCTCATTCCTATTTATGGGTAGTACATCCTGGTCTTACCAAGTTGTATTGTGACTTAAACCACTAATACTAGTAGTCAAAGATGAAAAGGGATATAGTTGGGTTTGTTACTCAGTGTTCCACTTGTAATTAGGTGAAGATAGAACACCACCTACTAACATGAATTTTACATAAATTACATATTACTAAGTGGAAGTGGGAAAAAGTCACCATGGATTTCATGATAGGATTTATTAGATCACTTTGGGGGAATGAAAACATGTGGGTGATCATAGATAGAATGACAAAGGTTTTCTATTTCTTTCCTATTCAGGAGGCCTTTTTAATGGATGATCATAAGAAGATTTATATTCATGAGATCATACGCCTCCACATATTTCCACATCCTATCATATAAGACAATGATGTTCTATTGACGTCATAGTTATAGCATGGGTTACAGAGGGAACTTGTTTCATAGTTACTTCTGAGTATAGCCTATCACCCACAGACTGATGGTCAATCCAATCATACAATACAAGTTTGAGAAGATATGATCTAAGCATGAGTCCTTGATTTTAGAGGTTATTAGGATAAATGCTTTCCTCTAACCAAGTTTTCTTAAAATAATATCTTTCATGATACCATATAGATGGATCTTTATGAGGCCCTATATGGTAGGCCATTCCGTTCACCCCTATATTAGTTAGAGTTAAGATAGGTAGAACTACTGGGTCCCCATCTTGTTCAGGAGACTTTCAAGTAGGTTTAACTTATTTGGAAGTTAATTTCTATAGCTAAGTCTAGGAATAAGTCTTAAACCAATCATCACCTTCAACCACTAGAGTTTGAGTTGAAAATTCAGGTTTACTTACATGTTTCACCTAGACTAGGGTATAAATAGATTTGGAAATAAGGGAAGCTATCACCTTATTACATTAGGCCCTTCTATATTTTGGAGATATTTAGGCTAGTAGACTATCAATTTTAGTTACCTTAGAGGTATCAATCCATGCACGATGTCTTTCATGTATCTCAACTTAAATAATATCATTTAGATCCCTCTCATATTCTTCAGATTGAGGAGGTTGAATTAAAGGTTGATGCATCCTTTTAGGAGAACCCTATCCATATTTTTGATTGGGACATTAATTTTATCTGATGCCAATATACCCCTTTAGTATGGGTTTTATAGAATCAAGGACATGTATAGGACTAGACTTGGGATGTGGAGGCTTAATCATGTGCCCAGTGGTATGATTGTTTCTCAAAATATTTTTAACACCCTTGGAAGGACAACTCGGGGATGAGTTTCTTTAAGGGGGGATATTTTAAGAACCATAATTTTTTATGAGGTATTAAATATTTTAATTTTCATTTAAATTATTTAGTTATATCCTAATAGAATTTCCTAATGAGGTTGAAAAGGTTACAAGGGTGTGTAAGGCTTGTACGGATCTCAGTACCCCATATTTTGGAGGAAACATGTGGGATGAATGGTTAGAAAAAATGGTGCCCCTTAGTTTTAACTGTGTGGGGTGGTCCAGTGCTCTTCCTAGGGCCACATGGTTTTTCCTAAACATACCTCCCATGTTTCATGACTATGCATGTATTGTAGACCCTGTTCTAGAGGTACCTTTCATGGTCTACACACTGTTAGTCAAAATGTGCATCAAGCCCATGCGAGGAGGTTTCCTTGGGTAGTGGATGTCACATGGTTAGTGCACAGTTTGGCCAACTATGTGACCAAACCATTCAAATATTAAAAATTAGGAAAATTTACCACTTTAATTAATTTTATTTAAAGGGGATAAACTATTTTTCTTTTCTTTTTCCACATAGCTGCTCCTCCTCCTACTTGGAGGGATCCTCCTTTCCAACCTAGGATTTAAGGTATCTCCTCCATTTGTACTCTGAATGTCTTATTGTCAGTATCATTGGATTAATATCAGTAATATATCTTCTCATCTTTCACCATTGATCATTTATCTTCCCATCAAAAAATTATTTTGATGTGAGCTAATATTCTCTACTTTCAAGTCATTTGTCTATTTTCTCTATTTCTTCTATTCTAGCCTAGATTAGAGGCCAAAAATGTATGGGGATTTGACTACCAAAATAATGCAGGTGGTCTTGTTCTTTCCCCTTAAAGTATTTTTCTTTATGTATTACGTCATTGTGTCGCACATCAAATTTTCTGAGTAAAACATTTTAATTAGAATTGTCCTTAAATTTAGTGAATAGGTATACGCTATTTAATCTAAAAGAATCATTATGTATCATTAGAGGTTAAGGAACTTGAATTGAACCACCCCTTGAGTGTGTCACTAAATTGGATAAAAACCACCATAGGTGGCCTATGGATTTGATTCACATCTTGAGGTATTTAGCTTTACCCATTACTTTTTTGATGATAAGTGAAATTATTGAAGTATAATTGAATTAAATGAAAGAGGTAATGAAAGACCATGACCCTACACCTTTTTCCATCATCCCTTATCTCTTAGGCTTGAGATGTTCATTAAAAAATTTTTTCCAAGTAATGAGAGAATTCATGGGATACTAGGCATTCTAAGCCGAACCTATTTTTTAGCCACATTCCTTGGTGAGTTAATTGATTATATAAATGTGATGGAAAATTTAATTAAATACAAGATTAAATGGTATGGTTAGACTTCGATACCATGACTACTCATATTGCGGATCTGAGAGTGATACGTGGTTTCTAACTCAGAACACTCTGAACGAAATCATTAGGATTATTTAATTAAATGAATTGTAAATGGAATTACCATGTACCTTGGGTGAAACATGGGTTATCATATGAACTCCATGGATAGACTCGCTTAGAAACTGTATTATATATGAAATGAGTGATACTTGGACTCCCTATGGGGACTGCTAAGGACAGACTCAGAGGGAGGATCATTATACATTCCAAGAGTGATACTGGGGTTCCCTTTATAGAGTTCCAAGTATAGACTCAGAGGGTAGATCATTATATATTCCATGAGTGACACTTTGTCTCCATTAGTATACTACTAAGGACATAATCATAGGGTGGTGATTTTATACCACACGTAGAGTGATACCAGTGTTCCTATGGGGAATGCCTAGGATGGTATTATAGAGTGATGGGTTTATGTTATGCCTGGAGAAATACCTGGGTTTCAAATTATGAATTCCAAGGATGGGGTCAAGTTGTCTTTGAATTAAGTAATAAATTAATTACACAACGTGACTGCCAAGACAAAGAACAAGCTTGGATATGGTCAGAGCCTTACATTTAATGATGGATTTAATATACATGTCATTCTCAGATATAACAAACAAAAGACACCCTGACAATGAGCTGGGTCTAGAGAATATTTTATAAATTAAATCATGATTGACTCATTTCTCAGAGATATTCTAGCTTAGACCGAAGCAGGTAGTAGAGGACTGGTGTTCCATGGGAACCCAAAGTTTTGTGGGTTATTTATGTACCACATTTAATTTATAGATTTTATTGTTAATTACACACTTCTTATTATGTACACATGTATTAGATGGAATTATACACCATTGGTGGTGGCCTACTAATTATATCTCACACCCTATTTGGTCCGCCATTGGGTACCTAAACAAACTTCATGGATACATTTAGGTAAAATGGAAAGTGATATACTATGGATTCTTGATTACCTTGATCTGATCGTATATAGGGGGAAGAGGACCAGGCCTATGCTCAAGATACTATAAAAGATAACCTTGGGTATTTTGTTCATTTTTATATCATTTTTTATATTCATGTTTCTCAAAACCCCCTATATTTCCTCTTTATATAGCATACCATGATCATCATTTTTATATATGACATTGACTAATGAGATCACTTGGTTATGTATATGTTGGATGTTTATTCTTCTATTGTTTGACTATATTTTATGGCTCCACCATTTATTAATGTCATTATACTTATAAGATACACTTTGATCATGAGGGTATAGTCTCCACACTATTCCACCATGGAACCTTTCTATTAGTTGGTGGCCTCTGGTGTATAGGGAGGCGTGTTTTATGTCATATGGAACAATCAAGTTCAGTTAAATTTGATTGAATTAGGTTTGGTACATCACACTATAGTTGGTATCAGAGTAAGGTTTAGTAAATTTTAGAAACTAGAATGAGGAAACGTTAGTGGGAATCCTTAGGACAAGATTAATTATCGAAGAATATCCTAAATTATGTTAAAAAAGGAGTGTCATTTCCATAATCAAATACATCCATTTCTAGATACTACAAGTGGATGTGATTTTAGAAAAGATATATCTAGTGGTGATAACCCTAAAATGATTTAGTTGAGTATATCTCATCCATCATTTTAGTGCACAGTGAATGGTCCATTACTTCGCACCTAGTTTGAAACTCCTATGGTATATTCTTATGTTATTCCAAATTTTCTTTAAGATTTATTATGAAGGATTTGAATATATAATTGTTTCGTAGTTCCATGAAACACGTGATGTAGTTTAAGAATCACTACTTCCAGGCAGTTTCCATTGGATTTATTCATGGAATCAGACACATCTAACGGTTCTTTATACAAAAGGGACCTACTTTCCAAAGGCTGACATTCATTAAGTTTGAATTTTACGATACTTAAGAACATCCACTGGTCGAGAGAATGGGGGGTTGGACTCATCACACCCTTTGGTGGGAATTAGTTTCTACTCTGGGACTCTATTTATAAATTTAATATATATTCATGAATCCTTATTAATTCACTAGGTGTACCATAGGTTTCCCTTGGAATTTTTGATCACTTATTAATATGTTTGAAATTTAGAATCATCAGTATGTATTTTAGGTTCTTCATTAATGGAGATATCCATATGTATTCGAGGTTCTCCATCAATGGTATCCTCTCATATTATATTTATAGATTCTTTTAACCACTGCTATGATGATACTAGTTTTTAAGCCACTCAGTGGGGCACTCTGGAATTTATTGTCATCCAGGGAGATGAAGGTTTGTTTTGATATTGGGATCGTACCCATAAAATGGGATACCTACATATCCCTATGAAATGAATCAAAACCCTCATAGTTCGGCGTCTCTTAATGGTACACATCATAAATTTTAAGTTCATGTGATAAGGACCTAACCGTACAGTTTAATATCATTTGGTAAGGACATCTAAGCGAAAGGTTCTTAGTCAAGGTTTGTTGTGGGACTTATGCTTAAGAAGCCTAAGGAACTTTGAAATAATATGGGTCTCCAAGTAAGATTAGAAATTTTTGGGAATATGGACCAAGGAGAACATGGTTAATTTGAAGTTTTGGGTTTGAACATCAATGAGTCTTCCTACGTATCCCATGTGGATGGTAATCAACAACCATGTAGTTCGATGAGTCTCACAAGAGTGTATAGTACTTTTAGAGAAATGAGTTTGGGATTACTTCCTGAAAAGGATGCCTTGATTATTTAGGGGTTTAATTTGGGGATTATTCTTAAGGAGGATGCCCATATTAAAGGAATTAGGGTTGGATTCCTAAAGAGGATATCCAGTGAGCTCTAGCCCCGAGAAGGCTTCCTACGTATCCCAATTATGATTGGAATCAGAGTTCTCATAGTTCAAGTTATTTTGGGCAAATGTTGTGATCATGACAAATATCTATGGCCATGTGAGTCATGATCGATGTGAGAGATAGGAGGATTTCAAAGATTCAAAAAAGGAACCCACACATTTCCTCCTCTACTGGTGAAAGAGGGCACATCTACGACGGTGAGGGTGGATGAGGTTGAGTCGACCCAAGAAGAGGGCGAGGCAACAAGACTTCCCTCTATTCTCTTTACATTGGAAAATGGTCCAATGTAAGGAAGGAGTGAATGTGAAGGAAGTAGAGAGAAGCAAGACTGCAACCTCCTACTTGAAATGTTAGGGTCTTACACAAGGATGACTTCCTAATTGGATCTTAGTAGGGGAGAGAGACTTCTCATTTTCTTACATGGAAAAAGAAATTGTGAACCGTATCTTCCCTAATAGAGACCTGAGGTTATGATTTTAGAGATGAAAAGGGTAGGATTGAAGCCAATACCTAATCCTCCAAACTGGGAACTTCACAACACTATTCTTGGTAGAAAGGTCCATGTGACTATGGATATAAAAACCCACAGACACTCCATAAATCCTAACCCCATTGTGAAACAAATGTGCGAAACCTATGAATGCAGACATACAAACCCAAATAGGAGAAACACTGATGTGCATTTCCCAAAGGTTTGATAGGTCAGGAGGTTTTGGTGAAGGTCTCAACGGAATCCTTTTCAGACAAGGGAGACAATGAAGAATAAGCCTTTCCATGAATGGATTTTAAGAGGGATTAATTTCTTGTATACTGAAGAGAGTAGGTGAATCAAAGAGGGGTTCCCAAGTAGGTACTAGTGCACAATTATGGGTGTGCAAGTAGACTTGGGCGACCTAATATTCACTTGGGTGATAGAAAACCTGGATGTTAATACTTGGGAGAGACCTAAGTCAAGAGTTCAAGAGTATTCATATGTATTCCCCAAAGTGGGGAGCTCAAGTTCCTGTGAGAGGAATAGGAGGCATGCAATTGTTTCTAATTTAGGGAGGTTGGGTGCTTTAGGAACGCAAGTGTTATGGATTTTAAACACGGTACTTAATTCATATGATCCTACTTAAATTCCTCCATTTTAGGTGTTAAATAACTACCTTGAAAGTTTCAGAAGACTTGGGTGAAGCACTAGGGTGACCATAGTTGCAATTAGGCTTTAGGGAATTTTTTCCATACCAATGAAGTCCCCAAAGGTCTATTTATAGGCAAAAATAGGACCCTTAGAAAAAGGAGTGTGGTTGTTCAAGTAGGTTTCACACCATATTTGGGTGCGTAGGTACCTTGCACACCGATGACTCTTTGGTCTAACTAGGGCGATCCAATTCTCAAGCCTTTGAAATTTTTTATTTTATTCATGTGTTTTCTCCTCTTTTTTCTAAGGTATTTCCCTTTTTATTTTTTTAGATCTATGAAGGAAAGAAGTGTCAAAAAAATTCCCCCTCAGAATTGGATCTAAAATGAAAATAGGATCCTATACTGAGGTAAATTAATGAATAAGAAAAAAAGAGGGTACTCTAGAACATAAGTTGTAGTGCGCAATGTAAATGGGCACACAATTTGGTAGCATGAATGATTCTGGCGTGCAAGGTGACTTGCATCACTTATATATATTAACTTCACTTCTACAAAAAATTATCACTACTTCCAGAAATCCTGCTCTTGGTGCGCAAGTTCTTTTCATTTAGAAACTTCTATTCAGTCTCGCTTCTACTGTATGTTTTTTATTTGCATGCTAGAACTGGGGTTCTATACTTGCACAACAATTTGATACTTGCGCTCCAAGCATCAAATTTGAGCAACTTAATTCCTTTGTAAATTTTTTCTCAATTATTTTGTCAAAACATCAAAAATGAACTTACTTTAAAGATAATTTTTGATCTCTTTCACAGTTTCAATTGCTCCCCAATGAATCATAATAGTTGATGAATTCGCTAGTAAGAGGATTGAATACATGATGAGCGTTGTTGGTCATTAATATTTTGACATATGGGACACCACACTCCCAGACTTGAAAAAATATATGAAGAAATATCACTTAAATTTTACATGGATCACTTATTTGAATTTGCATTGTTATGATCATATGTAAGTTGTCAATATTCCATAACTGAAGAACTATATTCCACTTTCCTGGTTTCAATAATATACCAACTTCTCGTCTACCAATGTTTCTATTGGGGGATCATATTCTATTGTTGGGACAGAAAATAAGGCACATATCATGCATCACAGCCCGTGTGCTCCAGATTTTAATGCACACACACCCGAACTACAGCCGCACTATTATTCATCCATCTTTCAAGATTCTCAGACAGATAAATCCAAAGGCTGGAAGAAAAGTTGGGATTTTTTCCTAGGAGGGGGTGTGAAACCTGCATGGATGTGGGAATATTGGGGGTGCAAGACGTGTGTGGAATTTACAGATGACTTAAAAGGTGTTGGGATTTATGGGGCTGTATGGGTTGGGAAAACCTATGTGTATAGGAATGATGATTTTGTGATAGAGTTAATAAGATGATGAAGTCCATAAAATAACTCTTTCCACTTGACACATAGAGAAGTAGGCATCAGTTTTTAGGATGTCTACAAGATTTCTAGAGATTCAATCCTTGGAGATATGTACGATGAGTTTATTTCCCCCAAGGTGACATGGAATGACTCAGAGAACACATGAGCCTTGGTTTGTGAGTTGATGAACATATTTTATAAACTAAAGAATGAAACCACCACGAAGTCCCACACAAGAATGGATATTCATAAAAAGGAGTGGATATAAATATTCCTAGTAAAGAAGAAGGAAAAAAGGTCCCACCTACACTCATCCAACCAGCTATCCAAAGGAAGAGAAGAGAGGTACCCCTGACACTTTTTGGACAAAATTAGAGAAAGGAGAGTTTGATAAGTGGGGATATGAATTCAATTCCAAAATTCCAATAAAGACACGTATGGAAGGTTTCCTAGCCATGTGGCTTTGCATGTATTTATTACCAATCCGAGATTCCATAGGAGTCATGAGTCCATAAACTTTTTTATCGCGGCCAAGATGGCTGAGAGAAGGATGGTAGGGTTGGCCACTATGGTTTTGGAAAAGATTCTTAGGATCTTACTATATATTTAAAGATGGAAGTCTCCTTTTAGAATATCGGGAACATTCTAGGTCTTATGGGGGCGGATCACCACTAATTTCAGAACTTATGCTGTTCAAAGTGGGGTACAAGTCTTTGGAAGTTCTTTCTGACCATCTGTTCAGGCTTTTTCTGGTATTTCACCTTTTTCTATGAATGCTTATGATTTGAAGGGAAGGTTGAGTATGCATAAGGAATTTCATCTCTTCCCTTATGGGAATCCTTCTATGGGGCGATTCATTGATGATGGGAAAACCAGTTTAGAGCTAAGGGAATGTATTTTATCTTGTAGAGATGGTGTATTGGCCACCAGTATTGACTGAGAAATCATATGCGAGGCCTATACTCCTTATATATTTGCACATCAATTCAAATTTCTGCAAAAAATTACCATACCCCCCCTTGTGCATGTCAGATTAGAGAAACATCTGATGGTTTCCTGATAATTATGGTTGTTGACATCTGTAGAGAAGACTGGGGAAATATTTAATTTACCTACCATTGATGCAATAAGCAGGTTGACTATCTGGTATGCTAAAAACTAGGTCGCATCATACCCTAAAGGGGTATTAAACCATGTTATCCCTCAAGTGGGGATAAAGAGAGGTAGTAGGAAGGAACCCATTCATTTAGAAGGTAATTATTCTTCATCAGGGGATGACTCAATAGATTCAGAGGGTGTAGGTGACGAGGCTCCAAATTCACCAAAGCGACCTCGTACAAGATATAATCCACACCTTAGAGTTAAGAGAGCCACCCCATCAATCCCAACTGAGGCTGTACCAAGGAGATCTAGTCACCATCATTTTGAAGAGAGATGAGTTCCCTTTTCTCATCTCCCATTTGTGACTATGAGAATTGGGAATAAAATTAAATCTAGGATCGTAGGATCCTCTTCATAATCCTATAGAATGTACTAAGAATATATACGACTAGAGGCTGTTCAAACATGGAAAAGTTTATATTGTGATGCTAAAACCACATGGATAGATCTATATAAAGGGATTCATATTCCATGAATATGGGATCTATAGGCCTATTATGATATTCTATTTAAGAAAAATCTTGATGAAGTGAGAACTTACATCAAAGAGATGAAAATGATCATATACACAACCAAAGAATAAATTCCCATAACAAAGTGGGTGAAGGAAATGATAGATCATGGTACTACTGAAGGGATTGATCTTTCATTAGATGAATAATGGTGTGATTTTCTAGATCCTGAAGATGTAAGTTTCCTTTTTCTCACATTATTTTTTGATTTTAAATTCTAATTTCGTCAAAGCATTGTTACTCAGGGGAAATATATTATTAACTTGCATCTAGATAAAGGAAAATCAACTGAAGTTCCATCGCCATGATATATCCCTGGCGGTATTGATCTTGGAGCTACTGAATCATCCCATAAATCGAGAGAAATATATATAGGCCAAAAGGCCATGAAGGAAGAGATAGAAATGGTGTTTCAATCTCCAATACCAATTTTTGGATATGATGATGCAAGTCATCCTAAGAAGGCAAAGAAACAAAAGCATCAAATAAATAATACCATGGTTAAACACATTCTCAATAGTGTTAAGTCTTCCCGATAACATGAATTTTAGATTTATTCATGAAAAAGTGTTTAAACTTCTTGGAATTATAGGAGATTCTTCTATTTCTTCTCTAAAAGAAAATACTGATAATCTTAGAGAAACTATGGAAGGTGATACTAAACTGGCGCAAATTTCTGCTAACCCGGTGGTTCCTGAAGAGGCATTGTGGCCAAAAGAACCAACATCTGTTCCCAGAACTGCTCCTATTCCTGTTATTATTATCATAAGTGAGGAGTCCTATGGTTAATCAATAGTGTTTTGAAATACATCAAATGTAAAAACAACTGACTTCTATCTTCTGGTACATTAGGTTCATCACATGCACCAGAATATCCTGCGACAACTGATGTTGACCCCACAACTGTAGCTGAGGAAGTTGGTCATGTTCAAAGGTTGTCGGAGGAAGGTTGCGAAGAAAACACACTGAGTGCTCCCATGGGTGAGACTAATCTGGGTTCTGGGATATCATTGGATTCTATGATGAACCTTGGAATGTCTTTTGAAAAATTATTAGAACATATTAATATACCAAATGATTTAGAAGATTTTGAAGTTCCTTGTATAGAATCAACTGGATGTGAGTTTTCATTATTCTTCCTATGAATCTTCTTATGATTAAATTTCTAACCATGATTGGTTGAAATATGCAGTTCCATCTAAAGAAACTGTTTCTGTGACAGTGCATGAAGGAAGTATTGATATTAATGTCAATCCTACCATTACAAAGACACTGGCTCAGGTGAATCTCAGGACATAAGATCTTTCTGAGATTCATTCCAAGGATCCTGAGAAAATTAAAGAGAGCATTCCCCTCTCAGAGGCATCAAACAAAACTATTGAAACTAAGAATGTTAGTGAGGAGTCTTCTCAAGATTCCAACCTATTTTTAGGTAATAGATACTAATATTGTTATTGTACTCACTTTTTTTATCCCTTGAAACTAACCATAACCATAATTTAATTCACCATATAGGGCTATCAACTTCAATAGCTAGATCCGGAGGTGAATACTCTGCATCAGATCAAACAATATTAGAAGGTTAAGAAACCACTATCAAGGAAGGAGAAAAACATGGAACTTCTTTAAGAACATTAATCCCAGAATATATCCCTCCTTATGACAGTGATTCTAAATCATACCCAGAATTGAAAAAGTCCCTTCGTCTTGCATGTCACAAGGAATGGAAAAATATATGGAAGATAATATCTAAAATACCCCATGAGGAGTATCCTTCAAGAAATCCAAGACTTTCATATCTATTTATCATGATGGTATTTAGTGGTTTTGAATACCGTGAAATTCATACCATAGTGAAATAGATTATCCAAAAAGAGGGAGCAAGAACCGAATCTTCGGAAAGAACTAATAAAGACTAAAATGTTGATCAATACTGCCGAATTCTAATCAGCGTTGTCCCAATATGAAGCCAATCATACTAAAAAGTTGAAAGAACTGAAGCATAATATTAAATAAAAGACTATTCAATAGCTACATTTTCAACAGGAATTAGATATTATCATAGGGGAGCTTGACCGACATCATAACTCAATAGGAGAAGTCCAGAAGGATGGTGAAAAATCCATTTCAGATGATAAAGAAGCACTTTATCATGCTGAATAGAATGAAGTTGGTTGGATAAATGAACTTCAACATGCAGCTGATGGGGTTCAAGATGTTTTTAACCAAATGAAATGTTATCTAGAAACCATTTTGTGATTTATAACAGAAGAGAGACTCCAGTTTGTGGATGATCCTCTGTGATATTTTTTTGCACAAATCAAAATCATTTTATCTTTAAGCATCTATGTTTTCATCCTTTATAGATTTTTTTACCTAAGCCAATGGGCCTAGTAAGCATAGTTTTATTTTTATTAGGGTTATACATAATACCCCACAAACTTTGTATCTTTTAATTTTTCATTGATAAATATTACCTAAACCATACAAAATGTATGTTTAGTGATATGGGAATCAGATTTTGTTTAGATTGACCTTTTTCGGGTTCTCAATCTGGTGAGTACCACGTCTCTTGTTGTTGGAAGTTTAAAGTCATGCATGTTAGACTATAAAGGGCTAATGTTTAAGGTCAAATATCTTTGACCATATATTTTGAAATTAGATCCCAAATAAGACTCAGTGGCTAAGAATTGCTCTAATAATATTTAAATATTTTCAAGGGGAATCTTGAGTCATGATTTTTATGTTCACTAAATCTAAGAACCTATATAAACATAAAGGAAGTATCTTTCAATAAAAAAGTTACCATTATTTGACAAACCCGTTATGGGGGTTGTATTTTGCAGGGCCAACTGGGGAATATGCTGCATAGCCAAATAGTGGCATCTTTTGACTGACATGCCTGTTATGTAGGAAAATTTTATGCAAGGCCTTTGGGGGCACGTACTGCATAGTCAAGAAAAAGAGATCTTAGGAATTTAACATTTTACTATTGATGGATAAGGGAAAATATGATTTGGGTGACTCAAGACCATAGTGGGTGGTTTTTCCAAGGAAAGGGATTTTTAGAATAAAGGGTTATCTATGCCAACATATTTCATGAATAGGAAAACACCTTCTACACAAATTTGGTGTATGAGAAATCATTAAAATCTGTTAGAAAAGGGAATTTTTGATTTCATGTTATGTAGTTTTAAGTCATGCAGTGAGGACATTGTCTTGTGCAGTTTTAAGTCATGCAGTGAAGACGTTGTAGTATGCAGTTCTAAGTCATGCAGTGAGGACATTTTATTGTGCTGTTTAAGTCAACCAGTGAGGACATTGTGTGGATTTAAATTAAGGTCTTTATATTTGACCAAAGGTATGAGACTCTCCCAATTTTTGATAACTTTTTTGGAAACATACTACCATATTCAGGTATAAAAGAGAATAAATGTAAACTATAATTTAGTAATTTCTAAATTTTAAGAATGATATGGAAACAAAAGGGATAAAGGCATTAAATGAAGTATTTTCCAAGAACAAAGTTACCATTATTTGAAAAACCCATCATGGGGGCTGTATTATGCAGGGCCAGGTGGGGCATATGTTGCATAGCCAAATAGTGGCATCTTTTGACTGTCATGCCTGTTATGTAAGAAACTTTTATTTAAGGCCAACTAGGGGCATGCACTACATAGTTAGGAAAAAGATCTCTCAAAATTTTGGCATTCTATTTCTAAAAACTGAAGACAGTTTATGGAGATTCATATTTCTAAAAGCATAGAGTTTGGTTTATGAAGAAAGCTACCTGGATATAGAGAGATTATTTCCAATAATGATTTAAAAAGAATCAGAGGAATAATATTTCTACAAAGGTCTGACCCAAACGTAAGGAGTGTGGTGTTTTTAGTTTTAGTTCATACAACTAAGACCAAAAATGGAAACAATATATGGTATGTGGTTAAGTGATCCAATGTTATTTTATATTGCTTTGAACACATGCAGAGGGAAATGTGTAAACCATGGTATTGAAGTCTTTCATATTGAGAGAAAGGAAATGGGAAAAATATACACTAATGACTACTTTTAAAATATAGATTCTTGTATATAGTTATCAAAGTTTGAAGGGTACAAAAATAACATTAACCAAGAATGAAATTACCATTATTTGACAAACCTGTTATGGGGGTTGTGTTATGCAGGACCAACTGGGGCATATGATACATAACCAAATAGTGGAATCTTTTTACTGATAGGCCTTTTATGTATGCAACTTCTGCAAGGCCACCTAAGAGAATGTAATACATAGTCAAGAAAAATAGTTCTCAGATATCAGAGACTTTGTCACCAAAAACTGTAAGAAAGATTATGAAGATCTAAAAATATTCAAGATTAAGAGTATGGGATATGGAAGGGGTAATGCTCAATGCACATGAGAAATATTTGAATCAATATTGGACATGAGTTTGAAGTACTTTATATAGATCTGACTCACATGTAAAATGGAGACTTTTTTTGTTTCCTTTGAATCAATTTTATGTTGTGTAGTTTAGAGTCGTGCAGTGAGGACATGAAGTGATTCCGACATAAAAAGGGAATATTGTGGATGTACCAAGTAATTAATCCCAGGTGTCACTACGTATCTCATATGGATGAGAATCAAGCCATATGTAGTTCATTAAACATTCCCTATGCAGGTTTAACTCTTATATAGGGAATAAATGGGATTTTTTTATTGTGGATGGGCCCAATATTGGAGATCTAGGAATCTCTACATATCTCATATGGATGAGAATTAATCCAAACATAGTTCTTGAACAATCATTTCTCACACCAATTGAGTTTGATGTGGGAGATGGGGGATTTAAACACATTCTAGAAGAATTATTAAAATTTAAGATACAAGATAGTATGAAAATAAACTCATGTATTTTAAAAGAGTATTCTGTATAGATCTGGTTCATACATAGGAGGAGGAAAAGGGAAATAAAAATTTTGGGGTTGCGTCTAGGCCCAAGATTAGAGATCCAGGAATCTCTACGTATCTTATATGGATGAGAATCAAGACAGATGTAGTTATTAACATGAGGTCCCTATGAGGATCTGATTTAGATATAGGGAATAAAGGGAATCATGTTCCACTAAGGAGTAGCAATGATGTCAATGATACTTGCATGTGGAAGCTTTTAACTTTATGTAGAGAAGAAATTAATTGTATAGTTTAATGTCGTGTAATGGGGACAAATGATGCTATGCATTTTATCTTCATGCAACATGGATGCTTATAGTTGTTATGCAATGTCTTGAAACTATGAATTTTTGATGTTCAGTTTAGATTCATGCATCAAGGAAGTTGATGTGCAGTTACACAAAGTATTTCTTCAAGAATCTCTCATTGATCGGAGTTTTGATAAGCTCTACATCTATTTAGATTAATGTATAAGCTCCATTTGAGTAGACCTTATGTATGGAATTAGGTCCTTCCAACTATAGATCAAGATTTAGAGGTTTCTTTCCTGGTATCATTTGTGTACTGAGGACCAATACCAATTCTCCTTGAAGAAATGAACAGAGGTGAACTTTCTTGTTAAAGGATCATGCTATTCTATTCTGATAGACTTCTAAACGAGTCAAAGTATGCGATCTTTTTTCATATAATCATTCCATCTAATCAAATCATTTCTAAGTCTTCTCATCTATAGAAAACTGATCACATATTGCAACTCTGAGTTAAGGAAATTGAATTTAAATTGGAAAAACTACTTCTGTTCTGTACACTAATGAATAAGGGGTTGCTTAAGTGGAAATACGGGTAGTAGTATGATAATCCCATAAAGCATGGAATTTTTTATCAGGCCATGATTTTTTATCTTTATCCAACATCTTCTAGAGTATATTTGATGGGGTCTTATTAAAGGACTCTATCTTTCCATTGGTTGATGCATGATAGCGAGATGAATGGTTGGATTTGATATTATGGTCCTGATATAAGTTCTTTACCTCAATAAAACAGAAATTGGTGCCATTGTTCATTAATATAGTATGAGGGACACCAAATCTGGTGATCATGTTAGTTTTGACAAAACTAAAAATGATTTTGGAACTTAATTCTTTGAGAGGTATTTCCTTAGCCCATTTGGAGAAGATATCAGTGGTAGTAAGAATATACTTTAACTACTTAGTCGTGGCTGGAGGATAAGGTCCTACTACATCCATTTCCCATGTGGAAAATGACCAAGAGTATTTATCTTTATACAGCTACTCTGGGGGTTGATGAATGAAGTTGGCATGCACTTGGTAGGGATGACATTTCTTAGTAAAATTTGTGCAATCCTGCTTCATTTAAGGCCAAAAGTATCCAAGCCTTCAGATTTGATCAGAAATCCTATGCCCATACTGGTGAGTACTACAAGCTCCTAAATTCACTTCTTTCATGACATATACAATTTCTTCTCCATCAATACACCTGAAGAGTATTCCATTAAATCCTCATTTATAGAGGATATTTTGTTGATCTAGACTATCATAAAGAGTAAAATTGGCCACTCATCATCGAATCTATTCTTTTTCATCTCTATCTGATGGAAGTACTCCATTTGGAAGTTATTCCATGATGGGTGTCATCTATCCCATGGTATGACCATATGGATCAAAAATAGGGATAATTTCAATAATTTCCTTCATTCTAGTTTGAACAAAAGGTGATACCACATGACAATGGGAAATATTGATAATTGTCTCATCCTGATTCGGATCTGTTAGGGCTGTAGCGACATTATCCAGTACATCATATTGGGAATTTTGTGATTACGGTACATAGGAAAATTTCATCTCTGAGGGAAATTCATCCATTAACCCTTTGACTTAATCATACAACGGTATTAAATATTCTTTTATGATATAATAATATCCATTGATTTGTTTGATTAATAACTCTGAATTGCCTTTCACTTTTAGGTGGTTCACTTGTACCTAAAGCGCTAATTCCAGGCCAACTATGAGAGCTTGATACTATACTTCATTTTTGGTACTGCTTTATGACAACAGGAAGGAATAAGGCAACACTTCCTTTTTCGGGGAGATAAGTACAATTCCTAACCCAACTTTCTTGAGTTTAGGGTTTTCCATTCTATTCCCTATTGGACTTATGGAAGCACCATCAAAGGGAATTTTCTACATTTGGGAATTATCTTGAATAGAGAAGACCTCTTCCTTCGGAACTTCAGTATTCAATGATGTATCTTCCACTGATGGATGTTCAGTGAGGAAGTTCTCCAAGGCTTGAACTTTTATTGCCTTTTGAGGAAAAAAATGGATATCAAACTATTGCAAAATAACTTCCCACCATTCCAAACACCCTATAAGCATAGGATGACTGAGGATGAATTTGAGTAGGTTATTGCAAGACACCAATTGGACCTCATGATGTTTCAAGTAGTGCCTCAATTTCTAAACTACAATGATTAATTCCAAGCATCACTTCTCAATACTTGAATATCAATAATCTGTGTCAAGCATAATTTGACTGAGATAGTAAACTATATTTTCATTCCCAACATCATTCTTTTGGGCAAGGAAGGCACCTAATGATCACTCTAAAGCTTTCACAAAGAGAATAAGTGGTCTTACTTAAACTGGTGGCATTAATACCAATGGTCTCAAGAGATATTTCTTGAGGGTGTCAAATGATTTTTGGTAGTCTTCAGTCCTTTGATAGGTGAATCACTTCCTCCTTAATCTAGTGAAGGGAAAACACTTTTCTTACAAATTCGTGATGAAGCGCTAAATATAGGCCCAATTTCTTTAAAGTCCTCTGAATTATTTCAAATTTCTAGGAGGTGACATGCCAAGGATTGATTTTTTTTCTCTCAGGATCAACTTCGATACCACGATGGCGTACAACCATGCTGGGGAATTTTCCTGAGGTTAACCCGAAAGTAAATTTCAAGGGGTTCATATTCAAATTTTGTTGCCAAAGTTTATTGAATATGGTCTCCAGATCAGCCAAGTGATTGGAACGTTGTCTAGATATAACCACCAAATCATCCACATAACATTTGAGAAATTTTCATAAGAAGGTTTTGAAGATATGGTGCATGTAACATTGATACGTTGCACCTTAATTCTATAATCCAAAGGGAATTAACTGATAAAAAAACACATCTTGAGGGGATTTGAAGGCTGTAGACTCTTCATCCTCTAGGGACATGTGGATTTGATTTTACCAAGAGTATCCATCTATGAAGGAAAGAGTTTCATAACTATCTGTTGCATCAATTAAAAGCTTTGTGATCAGAATTGGAAAGTCATCTTTAAGAAAATACTGGTTAAGATCTCTAAAATCAATAAAAACTCTGATTTTACCATTCTTCTTTTTTATTGGGACAATGTTGGCCAACCATTTGGGATATTGAACCTCTCTGAAAAAGTTGTCCTTTATAAGCTTATCGAATTCAGATTCAGTTTTAGAGGCACGAGTCGGGTGTGTTCTTCTTTCTGCTTTATCAAATCCTCGATGTTCTTCTAGAAAACCCAAATGATGGGTGGTTACACTGGGATTAAGGCCTAGAATTTCTATATAGTTACAAGAAAATATAACTTGATTTTTCTTCTTAAATGAAGTATACATCTCTTTTTCTTAAGAAGTCATGGTCGCACTAATTAGAGTGGGGCATGGATCATCTTTTGTACCAAGACTTATTTCTCTAAGCTCATCCACAATGGTAGAGACACCTTCCTCAAATGATGGAGGAGCATCCCTAAGATCTTTTTTGTTCTTCTTCCTCTTCCTTATGTGTCACTTTTTCTATTTCTAATTGCACAGTAGGTGATGAAGAAAAACATTCAGAGCTAGGAGAGGAGTCAGTATTTGAACATCCTGAAGAAGAGGCCACCATTTCTGACCCTAATAATGATGAAGTATCTCTATAGAGCGTTGAAGAGGATATAATGGGTTGTAAATCAACATCCTTGTCTTCCTATAGTATTTATACTACTTCTTCTAGTCTGATTTATGAAGTAGAAACTTGCTGAAGTTCAGTGGATGAAATAAAAACATCTCCATTTAAACTTTCATCACTGCTTGGTAAATCAACAATTTCTCCCATACTATTAGGATCGATTTCCAAAATTGAAATTATGGAAGTCACCAGATGAGTTCTCAGATTTGAGTTCATCCTTTCAATTTGATTGATAGGAAACACATAATCTATATTCAAATTTTTGAATGGGTTTGTTGTAATCTTTTCCAAGCCATTCAGAGCATTGATTCTAGTTATATCCTTTATCACAGATCTCGTTCCTTTCGTGTGATAAAATTCTGCCTCAATGTATTGAGATTCACACATTTTTAATGGATCCTCATCACCATACAATGCTACAATTTTACCATTGAACCAATACTTTATAAATTGGTGGTATGACGAAGGTATGGTTTCATGTTGATGTAACCAAGTCCTTCCAAGAATAATGTTGAAGGCTATGTCCTGACAAACAACCATGAAATCTGAATTAGATACAAGATCTCCAAACTGATTTCTGAGTATAATCTTGCCCAGAGGTTCTTTATCATTATTGTCATGACCTTGCAATATTAAAGTGGAAGGAGATAAATCATATTCAGTAAGTCCCAATCAACAAAGTGTATGAACAGAAATGAGGTTGACTCCTGAGCCATTATCAATGAAGGCTCATCAGATGTCTGTGTCATTAACCCTGCCATATAGATATAAGGGCCTGATATGTCCATGTACAATATCAACTTAATCTTCATCTGTAAAAGATATAACTTCATGATATTCTGTAGGATCATTCTTTATACAGTAAACCCCAACAACAACAACTTTGGTTTAAAACTCTTGAGGACTTGACAAAGCCTCAATAAGTTCTTCTCGAAGAACTTTTGACAGATTTACGGCATCCAAAATTAACAACTTGTTCGGTACTTGGTCCATATATTTCAAAACATCATACTTTTGTTCCATATGTCTGCATTTACCAGTATAAAGATACAGTTTTTCAGGTGCCTTGGAAGTTGATGCTCCTGATGTGGATATACCCTATGTTAGAGCAGAAGCTAGAAATAATTCTATCTTTGGTAGATTAGACTGAATAGGTATATCTCATTGTTGAGAGAAAGATGGTTTAACCTCTAATAGATCCTCCAAAATAATCATGTTAGGGATGAACCTGTCATTCATGGAAGAATTTTCTTGTTGAGCCCGCTGAAGGGCTCTCCCATGGGTTTCTACCGCATATACAGTTCGAGCAGGGGTAGAGCTAAAATAGTGGATTATAGAATACCCATGTCTCCCCCTATATCCTCAACCTTGGATTCTTCCTCTAGTTCCCCAATTTGGTATAGGGAAATCAGACTCATTATAACTAGAATCACCATTGGCATAGGGATTCGTTAAGTGGATAATGTTTACAGAACCAAAGATCAATTCTTCATCTGATAAGGATTCTACTTGACAGGTTAGTTTCGATTGTGCTATTTGGTGGGGAGGTGATATTTCTTTTGAAACAGATGGCATGAAATCTTCTATATTCAAATACAACTTCAACCTTGATGTGATCTCATCTTCTTCTGGCTGCTCTTTGTCCTTTTGATCACATCGTTTCCTTGAGGATTGAATTTTAGAGGACTGATCTTTTGATGAATGTGGTTTTTCTGTAGAGGGAGTGGTGGAAGACACAACCATTTGTTTCAACTATGTTCATAGAATGGAATGATTTCGGTTGATCGTTTTCTTGATCATCCAATCATCACATTTCTGTGCACTTTTACCTTTGAAGTCCTGCCATTCTCATTCTTCCTCTGGATCAGTAGCAATAACACATGCTACTTGGGCTGATGAAATTTTCAACTTCAATTATCCAAAGTCTACCATGTTTTGTAAGAGGTATTTTAAAACAAAACACTCTTAAATGGGATTCCCCAACATTTGGTGAAAGGGAAAATAATTAGGAATATCTTTATCTCCTTCTTTTTTTGGTTTCTTCAGCCTTGGAAACTAAAACAAATTATTTTCCAGAGTTGAGATGAATTAACTGGGAACCTGTTCATTCCAGAAAGAATAAAATTTGTTCTTTAACTCCTCAAACTATTTCTGCCTTATATCTCTTTTATTATCTTAATGAGGTGGCCATTGCTAATGATGCTAGGGAGGCAGATCCCTTCGATATGATGAAAGTTTTTAAGTGGAAGCAGGTAGAGGTGATTGCTTGAGTGTGACTATAGTAACCTCTGCTTTCCTTATTCTCCTTCTTGGAGCTAATGGAATTACACAAGATTTAGATTTAGTTTCCACAATGGAATCCTCCAATTATTGGGAAATTGAATCAAGGTCTTAAAACCCTCCTATGTATTTAAAATGGATAAATGGTGTGTGTAACTCATCATGTATATTTTCCACAAAAATTGGCAGAAACTATTTCGGATGGAGTGTAATATTTAAGGAATATGTCCATACTTTCCATCAAGAAATGAAATATGAAACTCTTTCATTTTCCCTTTGTTTGAAATTTTAAGATGAAAAACTATTGTCTTCGACAACGCTGAACTGAATTGAAGAATTAATTTCTAACGGAGATCTTCCCATCCAGTAATTGATCGATATTGAAAACTTGTATACCAAACAAAAGATGGTCCCTATAATTAATGCACAAAACACCTAAGATTTAATGCTTCTTTTTGTTGAGGAGTCCCCATAATGGGATCACAATGAGATAAAAAATGCGTTAATTATAGTTTTGGATCTTCTGAACCATTAAAGATTGGGAATGCAGTATTCAAAACAATTAGTGGGGGAGGGATCAGATCCACCCATTTAGGGTAAGCTCTCTTTTCCAGCTAAACAGGCACAAGCCGTTCTTCCATAGCTTCTAATCGAGTTGTTAATACCTCAATTGTGTTCATAAGAATTTGGGTAATATCTGGATGATATGGGACCTATGAAGGTATAGTAGCTAGATCTTGAACTGGTGAAACAAGAAGAAAAACCACTAGTGGTGGTACTTCTGGTATTTTTCTGGGATAACCCATGAGAAAAATCCTATAAGGATGTGTTTGATCCTGCCTTGGCTGTGTACCCAATGTAGGTAATTCATTAACCACATATGTAGTTACCACAAATCCTTTTTTATGAGGAAATCCTATAGTATGTGCAAGTGGAGGATCTACCTGTGGAGTATATCTAGAAGAAATGATAATTTTATGTAACTATGTATTGAGCCTTTTCAACTCTTTCATCTCATCTTATTACTGTCAAAATCTTTCTTCAAACGAAAGAGATTGACCTTCTTCATTGGAAAAGTGAGGTGTGATGTGACTTTTACCTTTCCCCTTGCTAGATACCTTTTGAAGGGGTGGGAGTTGATTATTTGAGTGCATACCTAGATTCAGGGTAGGTCTATTATTTCAGGTATATACACCTCCTTCATTTGATTCAGTTTGTACCATGTTATGGATAAAAACTTCATCTTATGATTCTTCTGAATTAGGCTTGTTTTCTAAATTATCTTATGTAATGGTGTTAATAATATTCACTAACTCATAATTCTTTGATGAAATTATGTTAGTATCTTTGTAAGATCGTCTCCTTTTGTATCTTCCGTGAGACTCTTCTCTCCTATATAATGAATTCTCAGGAACTATTTTATAGACAGTTACCCAAAGGGAATCCTTGGATAGTTCAATTGTGCACTCTCTTTGTGGATTATTCTCTAAATAGGAGAAAACTAACTTCCATTGAGGAGGGGATTTTAGATGTTAAAAATACCCAACCCTGTAGGCTGGGGCTATTTATGTTCTTCTTCTTAAAACCTTTGAACTTTGTTTATTGAATTCAAAGTTTGAATTAAAAAATCCCCCAACCCTGTAGGCTGAGGTGGATCTTGAACTTCTATAGCTGAGATTTGTGCAACTGATCTTCTAATTTTGTGAATTTTAGTTTGGAAATTAGCTAGGTGAAATATCCAACAACCACTCAAATGACCTGTTTTAGATGATTGTTGTGATATTTCATACATTTTCACCATCTGACGGCTGGCATCCTCTAAGAGGGAGGCCTACTGAAGATTCTCATATGCTTGGTGAAAAAGTATCTCAACAAATTTCTTTCTTTGGGCCTAACTCTAATGACATCTAGTTGAGGCATGTTATTGAGCGTAGACTTGATTACATACAAAATTTGTTAATTGTAGCCGGCTATGGGCAATAACATTGCATAAGACCACTTTTGGAGGAATTTTCTATTTCTAGAGTGTAGTGAAATGAAATGCTCCATGTGAACCCCATCCTCAAATATGAACACCAGATGGGGTATCATAAATTAACCAGCATAGACTCTTTAGAGCATTGAGACATGCATGCTAAAGGGATCTTTATTGATTTTCATCCTTTGGATGTCAAGAAATGGAGAGGGATTCCAAATCAATTTGGAATTTCAACCCTTCTATTACATTTACATGATTTTGATATTCATCATATGGAAATAATTTTAAAATGACTAAGAGTCTTCCATAAGTTTAGGTAGACATCATGAATACAATCTTCTGCCATCAATTTTGGAATTTTATATTGATATTTTTCCAAAGGTCAGAACATGACTGGTAATTCTCCTTTATCCAATTATTTTCTCATGTTTAACATATCTTCATTATCTTTAACTAGAGGTTTCTCCACTTGGTTTGACCAAAGTGGATGCTTCTCAATTGTTTTATTAAAAAAATGGAATCAGTCACTTTTTACTCTACTATATTAGAAGATAAATGACACAAGGGAGGTTCAGATAATGACCATTCTATTAAGATGTATTCTATTTGAGAAAGTGTTTCACCCATTAATGACAAGGTATCAGACATGACGAGCCTTGTGTTGGAAAGTTCCTTGAGATAAGAGGGCATCCTCATTACTACATTGTCAATTATAGAATTATCTTGACAATATGAAATACTAATTTGGAGAGAAATTTCACAGTGAATGTCATCATATATAGGACCACCATGGTGGATTAAAGCATGGGATAAACCCTCTTTCTCCTTGGTCTCCTGGTCACAAAGAGGTTTTTTGTGGCTCTCATCTAGAGATAGGATCTCTGGATTGACTGAATTTTCATGAAGCAAGCCTTCATGTTGAAGTGTCTAATAGGGAACTTCAAAATTACTACTACTACTCTCATAATTTGGTGATGAGAGGGTAAGATCTTTATCCGCAACATATAAATGTCTAAGGGATTCAAGAACTCCATCATTAAGAGGAGCCAGATCACATCTTGGCTCTCGATTTTCCAACTGTGTTTGGTAAAACTTCTTCTTGGATGATATCTTACACTTAGTTGGGGCTACTTGCTCAGAGAAGTAGTTATCATAGGTAGGTGTATGTGCTTACCTTGGAGTGGTTATCATAATTGACCAATTAACTCCAATTGGAAAGGGTTTATGTTTCAGATCCTGTTGTTTGTATGATATGGGGGAGTATGCCCCATAACCCAGCTGAACTCAAAAAGAGGTATGTTTCTACTCCGGGATTGCATGTAGATGTGTCATCCTAGATGTGGGGACAGATTTATGTGTCTGTTCCCCTGGTACTACTGAAGTTGTTGTTATGATATTTTGGAATGCTTGTAAAAGAAGGACAAGAATTTGTGTCTACCCTTTAACCATTACTAAGATATGTTTGGTGACTTAAATGAATGGAATGTGAATATAAGTCCATTCCTTATCAGGATTAGGTGTAAGTTCTTGCTCATGTCCTCTTTTTCCTATTAGTTGATACTGACAACACTCATGTATGAAGGTAGAGATTTGAGTCTGCCCCATATTTTTTGTCGGAGCTTTCTGACTGACTTCCCTAGGTGCTGCCAAATGAGATTTTTGGAGGTCTTGATGAATTTTGGAAGGTGAATGTACATGCTGGATGTTTTCCATAAAACATGGTTGAAAAAATTCTTTCAATACTAGTAGACGAGACTGCTGGAAGAATTGGTGAGTGTAAGCATGTGTATGTTCCTGTTTACCAGTTTCCACCACATTTGACTGGTGGACTTCCTTAAATGTAGTCAAACAATCCTGTTGACTGAATGATAATTTGTAAATAGGTGTATGTGCCTGTTCACAGTATTCCATATGATTTTTCTACCAGGATTGGTGGGTCGCTACTAGACGAGTCTGCTGGGTAGCAGAATTAGTATGGACTTGTGTATTTGCCCGCTCGTTGTTTTCCATCAAGTTAGGTTGATGCACTTCTCTGGAGGGGGAAAAGTTAAGAACCTACTCAATGTTGACCGTACTTTGTCCCTGAAGGTTTATCTTGTGTGCTCGGGTCTGAGAGACATGGGCCGAACGTCCAGAGGGAACACCCCATCATGTTGGGGGTTCACTGCCATGTGATTCTGCTGGTGGTGATTGTTGGTGGGAGTCCTCAGGAAGGACCCCTGGATCTTTGAATTGAGATCCTGAGTGACCTATTGATCCACCTACCTATAGTATGAGAGTTACCAGTTTTTTCATCCTGGGGATAAAGATCTAATATAGTTGAATACGGTGGTTGGTACCATCTAATTCTTAACCATCAGTCGTCGCTGACCAGACGATTGGGGGTTGTTATTAACTTGGAGTTCTTGTCAGGAATCCTCCAAGGTTTGGATAGTATCATGCTGGTTATACTCACATATCAACACATTAGAGACCCAACATTGAAGACACTAAGTGGGTGATGACATCCTTCCCGTGGATGAGGATCCATCTTGAGCAGTGACTGGGAAATTCACAGGAGTCATCTTGAAGAAATCCTTTTTGGAGTGAAGGGAGTTCTAAGAAAAAACTTGAAAACAAGAATAAACTCTATTAAAGAAAAATCCTTTAGATGGATACATGCATTATTGATTCCTTTTTCTGGCCTTCCTTTATCAATTTATAGGGGCTTAAAAGGTGGGTAGCATTATTAACTTGGTTGAGGATTCACACCTGGTTCACCATTTTTGTTTCGTAGTTTCTTGAAAGGTGTGTTCTAGTTTAATAATCAATACTTCTAGGCAGTTTCCATTAGATTTATTCATGGAACCAGAAATATCCAACGGTTCTTTATCCAAAAGGGAACTACTTTCCAAAGGCATGCATTCGTTAAGTTTGAACTTTATGATACTTAAGAACATGCATTTGGTTGATAGGATGGGAGGTCAGACTCATCACACCATTTTGGGGTGAATTATTGTTTACTCTGGGACTCTATCTATAAATTTAAGATATTTTCATGAATCCTTTTTAATTCACCAAGTATATCATAGGTTTCCCTTGGAATTTTTGATCACTTATTAACATGTGTGAAATTTATAATCATCTATATGTATTTGAGGTTCTTAATTAATGGAGATATCTGTATGTATTCGAGGTTCTCCATCAATGGTATCCTCTCATATACTATTTATAGATTCTTTTAACCATTGTTATGATGATACTAGTTTTTAAGACACTCAGTGGGGAACTCTAGAATTTATTGTTGTCTAGAGAGATGAAGGATTGTTTTGATATTGGTATTGTACCCATAAAATGGGATACCTACGTATCCCTGTGAAAGGATTTAGAACCCTCGTAGATCGGTTCCGCTTAATGGGACACATCATACATATTAAGGTCATGTGATAAGGACCTGGCCATGCAATTTAATGTCATGTGGTAAGGACATATAAGAAAAAGGTGCTTAGTCAAGGTTTTGTGTGGGACTTATTCTTAAGAAGCCCAAGGAAATTGGAATGAATATAGGTCTCCAAGTAAGATTAGAACATGTTGGGAATATGGCCCAAGGAGAACAAGGTTAATTTTAAGTGTTGGGTTTGAACCTCAAGGAGGCTTCCTACGTATCTCATGTGGATGGGAATCAATGCCCACGTAGTTCAATCAGTCTCATAGGATAATATAGTCCTTCGAGAAAAATGAGTTTGGGCTTACATTCTGGAAAGGATGCCTTGATGATCTGGGGGTTTAATTTACGACTTATTCCTAAGGAGGATGCACAGATTAAGGCAATTATGGTTGTATTTCTGAAGAGGATATCCAGTGTTCTCGATCCCTGAGAATGCTTCCTACGTATCCCAATTACTATGGGAATCAAAGTTCTTGTAGTTCAAGTTATTTTGTAAAATGTTGTGATCATGAAAAATCTCTAAGACCATGTGAGTCATTCTTGATCTGATAAACAAGAGAATGTCAAAGATTCAACAAAGGCACTGATACTTTTCCTCCTCCGCTGGTGGAAGAGGGCGCACCTACAACATCGAGGGTGGATGAGGTTGAGTCAACCCGAGAAGAGGGAAAGGTGACGAGCCTTCCCTATGTTATCTTTACATTGGAAAAGGGTCTAATGTAAGGAAGGAGTGCAGGTGAAGGAAGTAGAGTAGAGAAATATTGCGACCTCCAACTTGAAAGGTTAAGGGCTTACACCAGGATGGCTTCCCAAGTGGATCTTAGTAGGGGAGGGAAACTTCTCCTTTGTTTGCCTAGAAAAGTAAGCGTAAACCGTACCTTCCCTACTAGAGACCCAAGGTTCCAGGTTTTAAATTTGAAAAAGGGAGGATAGAACCCAAACCCTAATCCTCCAAATTAGGAACTTCCCAACACTATTCCTGGGAGAAAGTTCCAAGTTACTACGGATATACAAACTCACTGACACTCCATGAATCCTAACCCCATTGTGAAAAAAATATGGGAAACCTCTGACTGCAGATATACAAACCCAAATAAGAGACACACTGATGTACCTTTCCTATAGGTTTGATAAGTCATGAGGTTTTGGTGAAAGTCTCAACAGAATCCATTTCAGACAAGGGATCCAATGAAGAATAAGTCATGCCATAAATTTCTTTGAAGAGGTCTTAATGGATTGTAGACTGAAGAGAGTAGGTGAATCAAAGAGGGGCGCTGACCACATTGTCATGACACGTCAAATTGATAGTTATTTAACGAATATTTTGTAGTATAGGGTAGAACCTAAGTCATCTATCAAGGAGATTTGGCAGCTTATAGTGTGTATTTTTAATAAAGATTTTAAGAAAATAACTTAACTTAAAGACTTTAATAGTTGATAAATAAAGTTTTTGTTTTAGAATTATGAGATAAGGAGATCATTTCAATTTCACTACAAATCTTGGTGAGTTCATCATTCTGAAAAATACACATGGTTTAATGGAACCCTTTGGTTGAGGGTTTTCAAAATCCTGACTTTCTTCTTGCCTCTTAAAATGATGCTCAAAGTACCACCCCTTGACACAACAATCGTGTTGTCAAGGTTTGGGTATCAAACATAGAAAATAAATTCTACCAAATCATACTGAAATTTTATGTATGTGTGAGATAAAGAGGACTCTTTTCTTATCCAATCAGAACAATACAATATTCCCACTTGAAATCTCAACACAATCGGTGTTGAGATAAAAAGTATTTCACTTAATTATAATGAAATAAATGTATTCATAGAAGAAGTAATTCAAAGTTAAACATAATTGAAATATTTATCATACAAATTATAGAAAACTAGTAGAATATAAAGTGTCAGAACTCCCTCCCAAGTATGTGTATCCCCCTCGAAAAGATCGTCCACCGTTTAGCTCGACATCGAGAGGAGGAAGCTCTGGTGGAACTCCTTATTCATCCTTGATCCCCATATGAGGATAGGGGCCTCCAGAAATTCTAGGATAAGGAGAGGACTCATATGGAACTCCAAATTGGAATCAATTCACTCCTTAGACGAACTTACAAATGGGGATCCCAAGGTACCATTTTATAAGAAAATATAAATGTGGTTTTGAGCACACCGATTTCTTAAAACCACTTGTCACATGGGTTTCGACATCCAGATAGCCTTATTTTTCATTGGAGAAAATAAAAAAGTTTCATCCCTATATATTTAATGTCTCCACCAAATGTTTTTCATCATTTGGACAAGTAGAGCCTGAGATATGGACAGATCTCAGCACACCACTTTTGACTTCGTGCAGATTTGGTGTGATGGATAGATTAGGTAGGTTGGGCTACCATATGATCGAATGAGTCTTGGGTTTCTTTAGATTAAATTTATACTAATTAATTTTGGACAATCCTGCAAAATTTAAGCCCATTTGAATTCATGTTTCAGTAGAAGTGTGCAGATGAGTCCACTGGTGTGCATGGATCCTGTGCAGTTTGACCCATTTTTCTTTGACATCATCATGGGCCCTCTAAATCATCTCCTCCTCCAATGGAATCATAAAAACAAGTAACATTACCCTTTGTAACAATGATAAAAAAATGATTCAAACAAGGAATTCAATTTGTTTTTTATTTTTATAATTTTCAATATAAGATAAGTTTAGCACAATGGTATAAGGGTGAAAATGAAATAGTGAATCGCGGTGCGATCACACCCCACACCTAAACATTTTCACTCCTAGGAAAAGTCATAATTCCATTAATTATGCATGTAGATATTTCCAACTTCATCAAGATTTAACATTTAATGAAAATTTAATTACTAATAGAAATGTGATCAAATCAAAAATCACACCGAGGAGTTATTCTCAGTGATCAGGGAAAAAGACATCTCAAAAATTGTATCCAAATGAAATTTGAAGAGGAGCATGATACCAATAAAAGAAAATAACTTAAAAGTTAATCATGTCACCAATTCTCCCTGTGTGTGTGTGTGAAAACCATTTAATTCTATTCTTTCCACTTTTTATCAAGTAAATATAAGTTATTTTATTAATTGTCTATTTACAAGATCATTTCCACTAAACTTGGCCCACATCCTTTGCAATAAAATTTCAAGACCCACTCTCTTAAGAATTCCTAAAAGTCAAACCATAAGATCCCGACCTAGATATCCCCATATGTTTTACATTACATCACTCCCTTCATTTATTAATTTTTTCAAAAGTTGCATTTGGAAAAAATCTCACACTCTTCTACCAACCCATGTTTGATCTCCTCACAACACTAATTGAAATAATTATAACAAGATTAAAGGTCAAGGAATTGTGGTTTTGACCTTCCAAATATACAAACCCCTTTGTTTTTTTTCAAGGGCGTACAACACTCATATAACAGTTACACATGCATAGGTCAATCAGGTACAGTAATGAAATTGATCAGATAAGGAACAAACATATGGAAAATGATTATGGAAAATAGAGAAAAATCAACCTAAATTATATTCACCTTTTATTAAGTAGAAATTTTCACACTTCGTGGTTGGGTGAAAAGATGTGTGGAGAAATTAAGTGACACAACATTCCCTTAAACTATTCAAAAAAAGGGGAACCATTCTTCTCAAAGGTTTCAAAATGATACAACCATTTATATCATCAAAAAAGAACTAATTTTTCAAAATAAATTCACACCACAATATTGAATATTTTCTGAAATGCACATTACATCAGAATTTTTTTTAATTCTAAAACAACATGAAATATGGAAATTCCACATGCATTTTAAATAACTTCCATGATTAAATAGGCATCATTTTCCATTATAAATTGGTCATAAAAAAGTAATATTCCGGAATAAAGGTGAGTGTGAGGTAAAGGGGGAAAAGTGACAATAGAATTCAGAAATCTAAAAAACAAAAAGAATAAAGATAATGAAAATTCCTAACTAACCCAAGAATATATCCACCCCCAAACTTAAAGTGTGATGTGTCCTCACTCTAATAAAAGAGAATGTGGGAAGGAAGGATAAAACCTAGTAAGTGTCATTCATAGATTTCTTCTTAAACTTGGAGTTCTTCCATTGGGGACTCCTGAATGGATTCATTGAAGTTATTCAGCTGTTTCCCATTCATAGTGAAGGTTTTCTTGGTTTCTTCATTTTTAACCTAGACAACACCAATTGGAGAGACGTTAGTAACAGTGTATGGTCCAAACTAACAGGAATGAAGCTTAACCAGATTAAAATTCAGACTTGCATTGTAAAGGAGGACCTTCTACCTAATTTTGAACTCATGATGAAGGATGAGATGATCATGGGTAGCCTTGGATCCTTTCTTATAAATCTTGGAGTTCTCAAATTCATCTCTGCGCATTTCCTCTAGCTCTTAAATCTGTAACTTCCTTTGAGAACCTGTACCAGAAAGATTAGAATTTCATTGTTTAATAGCCTAGTAGGCCCGATGCTCAATCTCAACAGGGAGGTGAAAACTCTTTCCAAACACTAACAAATATAGTGACATTCTAATGGGAGTTTTTAAAGCAATACGGTAAGCCCATAATGAATCATCGATTCTGAGACTCCAATATTTTCTATTGGGTTGAACTATTTTTTCAAGAATCTATTTACTTCTCTATTTGACGCCTTTTCTTGACCATTGGTCTATGGGTGATAAGAAATAGACACTCAAGGACCGACCCCATACCAACGCAAAAGAGATTTTATTGTTCGGTTGCAGAAATGAGAACCCTGGTCACTGATGTTGAACCTAGGTAATCCAAACCTATAGAAAATTTGGGTTCTCACAAATTCCACAACTCCCTTATAATCATCAATCCTTGTAGCTCATTCCTATACCCATTTTGATACATAATCCACCACCAATAAAATGTATAGGTTACCAAATGAATTGGGGAACTATCCCATAAAGTTAATGCCCCAAACATCGAAAATTCTAGGGAAGAGAAAGGGTTTTTGTGGAATCTCATTTCTTTTAGATACACTCCCCATTATTTGACAGCAAGGACAATATTTACAGAAGTCATGGTCATCCCAAAACAATTTGGGACAAAAGATACCAGAATCGAGGACCTTGTGAGCAGTCCGTTGGGGACTAAAGTGGCCCCCACAAGAAAGAGTGTGGCGGAACCTAAGGACGGACTGAAACTCACTATTGGGAACACAAAACCAAAGGAATTGATCACTATAGGTGTTCTAAAGGTAGGGTTCATCCCAAATGTACCAAAGGGACTCATGTTTTATATGGTTGGCCTGATTTTTTCTGAAATCAATATGAATGGAAGATGCTATCAAATAATTTAAAATTTCAGCATACCAAGGAATATCATCTTGCACTCGGAAAAATTTCTCATCAGGAAACATATCATTTATAGGAAGATATGGGGATGAGTCAATGTCTGAGGATGGTTGGATCCTACTAATATGGTCATCCATCACATTCTCTACTCCTTTTTTATCTCTAATTTATAAATTGAATTCCTGAAGGAGGAGCATCCAGCGAATGAGACGTGGTTTGGATTACGGTTTCTTAAGGAGATACCGAAGGGCTACATGGTCTGAGAACACAATGACTTTGGACCCCAAAAGGTATGACCTAAATTTTTCCAAGGATAAAAAAATTTCAAGGAATTATTTTTCATTTGTGGTGTAGTTTTCTTGGGTAGGGTCCAAAGTATGTCAGGCATAGGCAATTACATGTGGAGCTCGATCGACCCTTTGGGATAAATCTTCCCCAACTGTATAGATAGAGGCATCACACATGAGCTCAAATGGAAAATCCCACTAAGGTGGTTGGATTACTGGGGGTCAAATGAGACTCCATTTTAACTTATTAAAAGCTTCTTCACATTATTTATCAAAAACAAATTCTTTTTCTTTGTGAAGTAATCGGGAGAGGGGGAGTGAAATTTTACTAAAGTCATGAATGAAACTATTGTAAAATTCAGCATGACTTTAGAAATACCGCACATCCCCTACATTTTTGTGGAATGGTAGGAAAGAAATGAAATCCAATTTTTATTTATCTACTTGGATACCATCCCCAGAAATGACATGCCCCAAAACTATACCTTTTCGCACCATGAAATGACATTTCTCATAATTTAATATAAGATTCTTTTCAATATAGAAACATAGGACTAAACCAAGGCTAATCAAACATTCATCAAAAGAGAATCCATAAATAATTAAATCATCCATGAAAACTTCCATGAAATTAAATAGTTAATCCAAAAAAATACTAACCATACATCGTTAGAAAGTACCCGGATCATTGCACATACGAAATGGCATCCTCCTATATGAAAATGTGCCAAAGGGGCAAGTGAAGTTTGCTTTTCCTGATCCTCAGGGGAAATATGGATCAGAAAGTATTCAGAATAACCATCTAGGAAACAGCAGTGGGACTTACCCGCTAGCCTCTCTAGCATTTGTTCAATGAATGGTGAAGGAAAATGGTCCTTCCCAGTGTGTTGGTTTAGATGACGACAGTATATGTAGACACACCAACTATTCTGCACACGAGTTGGAACCAATTCATTGTTTTCATTTTTTATTACAGTCAGACCAATTTTTTTAGGAACCAATTGTAATGGACTGACCTATTGGTTGTCCGATATGGGGTAAATGATTCCAACAACCAAAAGTTTTGTTACATTTTTTTACTACATATAAGAGGTTGGGCTTCAGTCATTTTTGTGCCTACCTCACTGGTTTAGCCTCGTCGTTTAATAAAACATGATGTGTAAAAATTTATGGGCTAATACCAGGAATGTCTGCAAGTGTCCATCCCAAAGATTTTGTTATACTCTCTCAAAAGTTTAAGCAGTCGTAATTCATGCTCAAGAGGGATTTAACTAGAAATGATGACTGGAAACTTGTTTCCATTCTCAAGATATGAATATTTTAAATCTTGAGGTAGTTGTTACAGTTCTAATTCAGGTGGATTTTGGATTGATGGGAGTGTGTGTGAAAGTGAGAGGTCACTGATGTCATCTAATTTCTCAATGGTATCATCATCAATAGAGGAATGAGATTTTACAAGCTTAATAGGACCATTGATGGTCAAGTGATCCTGAGTGTTCAAGAAATCATCAATCAATAAACATGCATTAGATTTCACTTGACCAATACAACAATAAATGCATGAATCATTTCCTAGAATTTCTATCAACAAATAAAACTTAGAAAGGGGGTCAGGGGAATGAAATGATGTTTTTTAAGGGAAGGTAGTACATCCACAGAATTAACAGAGAGAGAGGAATGTTCTTCTGAGGGGTTCTTCACAGCATCAAGGATGTTGAAGTGGAAAATTCCACCACCAAAATCCATAGATAATGTTTCATTATGGACATTAATTATGGTTTTCAATGTTTTCAAGAAAGGTCTCCCCAATATAATTGGGGAATGTCCATTAATCCTATCATATACCATTTTAAGCACATAAAAATCAGTAGGAAAATTAAATTTTGAACCCTCAAAATAACATCCTCTAACACACCAGAAGGGATTGTGGTACCCCAGTTATCCAATTGAACAAAAATTCTGGTGGGATTTAGTTCCCCAACCTACAATGTAGAGTAAATTGAGTGAGACATCACATTTATAAAAGCACCTAAATCAAGCATAGTATTGTAAAATGAGTACTCCCCTATGGTGGATGGAATCGATAATGTCCTAGGATCATTGCACTTGGTGGGAAGTTTTGGATCTATTAATACTGATATGTTCCTCCCTAATCTCACCTTTTCATCTCTACGAAGTCACCTTTAGCGTGTACACATTTCCTTTAGAAGCTTGGCATATCATGGAATTTGCTTCACAACATCAATCAAGGGGATGTTTACCTACACTTTTTTGAAAGTCTCAAAAATTTCCTTATCAAGATCAGTTTCCTTTTGTTTTCTTGGTTGGGTGGTTCTTTGGGGAAATGAAAGAGGAATGGTTGGGATAGACGACCCATCAACAGACACACTCTTTCCTTTGGAAGGGATTATCTCAAGACATGGTTTTTCAATATTTGGAACATTTTTAATGGTTGGGATGGAGGTTTCCTCAGGAGTAGATGACTCTAATAGAGGATTCATTTGACCTTCTAGTTGTTTTCCACTCCTAAGGGTGGTGGCACTAACATTTTTTTTATCTCTAAGGTTGACTAATGGTTGAGATGGTAGTTTACCCAACCCGTGAATTTGAATTTCCCCCACCAAGTTAGCTAGTTGGAATAATTGGGTTTTGAGGTCTTTTATGGATGCCTGAGTGGTTTTTTGGAATTGGATATTATTGGCATCCATTTTTTTCATCATATCTTTTAGGCTAGGCTCAGGTTTTGGAGGGTTATTTTTGGAAAGGCCTTTGGGGTGGTGGTGGATAAATACTCTGAACCTGTTGCTTCCATTGTTGTTGAGTTTGGTTTGAATACCCCCTTGACTATAGGATTGGTTTTCTTTCCACCCATGGTTGGATAGATATTAAGGTTCTTACCTAAAGGGTTGGTTATAGGGGCGACCTAAAAATATTTCCTCATAACTCTCAAAAGTTTCCCTTAATTGAGGACATTGGTCAGAGTAGTGGGTGTCAGAAAAACATATACCACAATGAATGGGAGGAGGATATTGGTATTTCCCTTGGGAAATAGAAAGTTTTTGAATATGGGTACTTAACTCTTTGAACTTTCTTTCCGCCTTCTTCTCGAATTCGATAGATTGAAACTCATGGACACTACGAATGGGTACACTGGAACTTGTACCAATTTGTTGAGTGTTCTGTGCCATGTTCTCAATTAGGGTTCTTACATCAATTGAGGTCTTATCTACAAGCACACCACCTACAACCATATCAATCATGTCTCTATCAGTTGGAATTAAACCTTCATAAAAACATTTAATTAAAAGTTTATCACTTATTTGTTGGTGTGGGAAACTTGAACATAACCTTTTAAATTGTTCCCAATATTCATGTAATATTTCCCCTTGTGACTACCTTATACCAAAAATTTATTTCCTTATAGTTTCAGTTCGAGAGGTGGGGAAATATTTTTCAAGAAAAATCCTTTCATGTCTGCCCAACATATTATTGGTGAATTAACATAGTAAAGCCAATATTTTGTAGTATGTTGTAATGAGAAAGGAAATGATCTAAGCTTTACTTGTTCTTCATCCACATTAGTAAGTTTTAAAGTATAACACACAGTATAAAACTCTTTAAGATTCTTGTGTGGATATTCTCATGGAAGTCCATGGAAACTTGGTAATAAATGAATTAAACCAGATTTTAGTTCAAAGTTGGGTGCATCACCTTGAATTTGAATATAGGTGGGATAGATATCAACATTAGATGAGGTTATTTCTTTTAGTGTTCTATTGTTTTCAGCCATGTTATATAAGTTCATTTCAGTTTTTATGTTGGTTCCAGAAGAAGAACATGTAGGATCAAGAAGAGTGTTGTTGTCTTGTGTTTCCTTCTTCAAAGGGTTCTCTTGTGCATCTTGGGGTCGCTGATGTAATATTCTCTCTGGTTCACGTTCGAAATAAGGTAAATCAACCAGATTAGAACACATCATGCACCAAACCTATAAAAAAAATAGATCAGAATACAAAAATATAGGCAGAGGTATAATATAAAATATATAAATATTCAGAAAATTTACAAAAAACATATCAAAAACACGAACTAAAAACCAAAGCGCTCCCCAGATACAGTGCCAAAATTTGACCTCATTGTCATGACACGTAAAATTGAAAGTTATTTAAAGAATATTTTTTAGTATAGGGTTGAGCCTAGGTCATCTCTCAAGGATCGTTGGTAGATTATAGTGTTCATTTTTAATAAATATTACTAAAAAGAGGGGGTGGATTTGAAACTAGTTTTAAGAAAATAAATTAACTTAAAGACTTTAATAGTAGATAAATAAAGTTGGTGTTTTAGAATTATTAGATAAAGAGATCATTTCAAGTTCACTACACATATTTTTGATTTTATCATTCTGAAAAATACACATGATTTAATGGAACCCTTTGGTTGAGGGTTTTTGAGATCTCAACTTTCCTCTTGCCTCTTAAAATGATGCTCAAAGTACCATCCCTTGACAAAAAAATCATTTTGTCAAGGTTTGGGTATCAAAAATAGAAAATAAAGTCTACAAAAGCATACCAAAATCTTTTGTATGTGTGAGATAAATAGGACTCGTATCTTTTCCAATTGTAACAATACAAGATTCCCACTTGAAATCTCAACCCAATTAGTGTTGAGATAAAAAGTGTTTCACTTAATTATAATGAAAGAAATGTATTCAAAAGATAAGTGTATCAAAGTTAAACATAAGTGAAATATTTATCACACAAATTATAGAAAACTAGTAGAATATCAAGTTTTGGAACTCCATCCCAAGTATGTGTATCTCCCTCAAAATGATCGTCCACTGTTTAGCTCGACATCGGGAGGAGGAGGAAGCTCGGGTGGAACTCCTTCTTCATCCTTGATACCCCTATGAGGATAGGGGCCTCAAGAACTTCTAGGATGAGGAGAGTAATACTATAAAACTCCAAATTTTCAGAAATTTACTTATTGGCCTAACTTACAAATGGGGAGCCTAAGGTTCAATTTTATAGGAAAATGGGAAGGTGGTTTTGAGCACACAGATTTCTTAAAACCACTTATCACAAATGTTTCGACCTCCAGACAGCCTTATGATGATTTGGATAAAATAAAAAACTTGTATCGACACCTATTTAATTTCTCCACCAAATGTTTTGAACCATTTAGACAAGTAGATCCCTAGATATGGATAGCTCATAGCACACCACTTTTGACTTCATGTAAATTTGGTGTGCTGGACAGATCAGGTTGGTGGGGCCACCAGATGGACAAATGAGTCTTGGGTTTATTCATATGAAATGTATTCCAATGAATTGTGGACTAGACCACAAAATATCAGACCATTTGGATGCACGTTTCAGTAGAACTGTGCGGATGAGTCCACTGGTGTGCATGGATCCTACACAGTTTGGCCCATTTTTCTTGGACATCATCATGGGCCCTATAAATCACCTCCTCCTATAATGGAATCATAACAAAAGTAAAATTTCCCTTTTTAATAGTGATAAAAACAAAATAAATGATTCAAAAATGGAATTAAATTTGTTATTATTTTTATAATTTTCAATATAAAAAATGTTTAGCACAGTGGTGTAAGGGTGAAAATGAAATAGTGAATCACGGTGCGATCACACCCCCACACCAAAACATTTGAACTCATGGGAAAAGTCATAATTCCAAAAATTATTCATGTAGATATTTCTAACTTCATAAATATTTAACATTCAATGAAAATTTAATTCCTGATATAAATGTGATCAAAGAAAAAATCACATTGAGGAGTTATTCTCAGTGATCAAGGAAAAAGACATCTCAAAAATTCTATCCAAATGAAATTCCAAGAGATGCATGATACCAATTTAAAAAAATAATTCATAAGTTAATCATGTCACTAATTCTCCATGTGTGTGTGTGACAACCATTTCATGCTTTTTTCCTACTTTTTATCGAGTAAATATAAGTTATTTTGATAATTTTCTACTTACAAGATCCTTTCCACTGAACTTCCCCACATCCTTTGTAATTAAATTTCAAGACTCACTCAATTAAGCATTTATAGAAGTCAAACCATAAGCTCCAAACCTAGATATCCCTATACATTGTACATTTCATCACTCCCCTAATTTATTAATTTTTCAAAATTTGCACTTAGAACAAATCTCACACTCTTCTCCCAACCCATTTTTGATCTCTTCATGACACTAATTATAATAGTTATAACAAGATCAAAGGTTGAAGAAGGGTGTTTTTTGACATACCCAATATACAACCCCCTTTGTTTTTTTTCGAGGGCATACAATAGTAAGATAATAATTACACACACATAAGTAAATATAGTACAATAATGAAATAGATTAGATAAGGAATGAACGTATGGAAAATGATTTTGGAAAGTATAGAAAAATAAACGTAACTTATATTTACCTTTTATTAAGTAGAAATTTTCACACTTCGTGGTTGGGTGAAAAGTTGTGTGGAGAAATTAGGTGAAACAATTTTTCCTTAAACTATTCATAAAAAGAACCATTCTTCTCAAAGGTTTCAAAATTATACAACCATTTATATCATCAAAAAAGCACTAATATTTCAAAATAAAGTCACACCACAGTGTTGACTTTTTGCTAAAATTCACATTGCATCAGATTTTTTTTGAATTCTAAAACAACATGAAATATGGAAATTCCACATGAATTTTCAATAACTTCCACAATTAAACAAGCATCATTTTCCATGATAAAGTGGTCATAACAAAAGTAATATTTTGGAACAAAGTTGAGTAGGAGGGAAAGGGGGAAAAGTGAAAATACAATTCAGCAATCTAAAAAAAGAAAAATAATAAAGATGATGAAAATTTCTAACTAACCCAGGAATATACCCATCCCCCCACACTTAAAGTGTGTAGTGTCCTTACTGTAATAAAATAGAATGTGGGGAGGAAGGATAAAACCTAGTAATTTTAATTCATAGACTACTTTATGATCTTGGAGTTCTTCCATCAGGGACTCTAGAATGGATTCCCAGAAGTGCTTCAGCCACTGCCCATTCAAAGTGAAGGTTTGCTTGGTTTCTTCATTTTGAACCTAGAAAACACCAAATGGAGTGACATTAGTAACAGTGTATGGTCCAAACCAATGGGAATGAAGCTTACATGGATGCAACTTCAACCTTGCATTGTAAAGTAGTACCTTCTACCCAATGTAGAATAGATGATAAAGGATGAGACGATTGTGGGTAGCCTCAGTTTTCTCCTTATAAATCCTGGAGTTCTCATATGCATCTTTGCACATTTACTCCATCTCCTAAATCTGTAAATTCCTTTGAGAACCTGCACTAGAAAGACTAGAATTTTATTTCTTAATAACCCAGTAGGCTCAGTGCTCAATCTCAATAGGGAGGTGACAACTCTTTACAAACACTAACCGATATGGTGACATGCTAATGGGAGTTTTGAAATCAGTACGGTAAGCCCATAATGAATTATCGAGTCTAAGACACCAATCTTTTCTATTGGGTTTAACCATTTTTTCAAGAACCTGTTTACTTCTCTATTTGACACCTTGGCTTGACCATTGGTCTATGGGTGATAAGCAGTAGACACTCTATGCTCGGCCCCATACTGGCACAAAAGAGATTTCATTCTTCGGTTTCAGAAATGAGAACACTAGTCACTGATGATGAACGTAGGTAATATAAACCTACAGAAAATTTGGGTTCTTAAAAATTCCACAACTGTCTTAGAATCATCAGTCCTTGTAGTTCGTGCCTTTACCCATTTTGAAACATAATACACTACCAATATAATGTACAGGTTACCAAATGAATTTGGGAATGGTCCCATAAAGTCAATGCCCCAAATATCGAAAATGTCATGGAGGAGCAAGGGTTTTTATGGCATCTCATTTCTTTTAGATACATTCCCTATTCTTTGATAGTAAGGACAATATTTAAAGAAGTCATGGGTATCCTGAAACAATGTGGGCCAAAAGATACCATAATCAAGGACCTTGCGAGCAGTCCATTGGGGACCAAAGTGGCCCCTACAAGAAAGAGTGTGGTAGAACCTAAGGATGGACTGAAACTCACTATCGGGAACACAAAGCCTAAGTACTTGATCACTAAAGGTGCGCCAAAGGTAGGGGTCATACCAAATGTACCAACATGACTCATGTTTTAGACAGTCAGCCTGGTTTTCTTGAAATTAGTAGGAATACAAGACAATACCAAATAATTTACAATTTCAGCATACCAATGAATAATATCTTGCACTCAGAAGTGTTTATCATACAGAAACATATCATTTTTAGGAAGATAGGGGGATGATTCAATGTCAAAGGATGATTGGACCCTACTCATATGGTCAGCCACCACATTCTCTGCTCCTTTTTTATCTCTAATTTCTAAATTGAATTCCTCAAGGAGGAGCATCCAGCGAATGAGACATGGTTTGGCTTCTGATTTCTTAAGGAAATAACTGAGGTCTTCATGGTCTAAGAACATAATTACTTTGGACCTACAAAGTTATGAACTAAAATTTTCCAAGGAAAACACAATGGAAAGTAATTATTTTTCAGTTGTGGTGTAGTTTTCTTGGGAAGGGTCCAAAGTACGTGAGGCATAGGAAATGACATGTGGATCTCGATCGACCCATTGTGATAAGACTTCCCCAACTTCATAGTTAGAGGCATCACACATGAGATAAAATGGAAAATTCCACCGAGGTGGTTGGATTACTGGGGGTAATGTGAGACTCCATTTTAAATTATTGAAATCTTACCTACATTCTTTATCAAAAAAATTCTTTTTCTTTTTGGAGTAATCAGGAGAGGGGGAGTGAAATTTTACTAAAGTTGCTAATGAAACGACAATAAAATCCAGCATGACCTAGGAAAGACCGCACATCCCATACATTTTTGGGGAATGGTAGGGAAGAAGTGACATCCCATTTTGATTTATCTACTTAGTTACCATCCCAAAAAATGACATGCCCTAAAACTATACCTTGTCACACCATGAAATGACATTTATCATAATTTAATACAAGATTATTTTCAATACAACGAAATTGGAATAAAGCAAGTATACTCAAACATTCATAAAAATTGGATCCATAAACAATGAAAACTTCCATGAAAACTTCCATGAAATTCTCCAGGTAATTCAAAAAAATAACAACCATACATCACTGGAAAGTACCCAGATAATTGCACTGACCAAACGACATCCTCCTATATAAAAATGCGCCAACGGGAAAAGTGAAGGTTGTCTTTTCCTGATCCTCAGGGTCAATATGGATATGAGAGTATCCAAAATACTCATCAAGGAAACAGTAGTGGGACAAACCCGATATCCTCTCTAGCATTTGGACAATGAATGAAAAAGGGAAATGGTCCTTCCTAGTGTGTTGGTTTAGTTAGTGATAGTCTATGAAGACATGATAACTATTCTGCACATGAGTTGGAACCAATTCATTGTTTTCATTTGGTATTTTAGGAACCACTTATACTGGACTGACCCATTGGCTATCAAAGATGGTATAAATGATTTCAACAGCCAATAGTTTGGTTACCTCCTTTTTTACTACAGCTAAGAGGTTGGGGTTCAGTCGTCATTGTGCCTACCTCACTAGTTTAGCCTCACTATTTAATAAAATATAATGTGTGAAAATTTATTGGCTAATACCAAGAATGTTTGTGATTTTACATCCAAAATCTTGTTTATACTCTCTCCAAATTTCAAGTAGTTTAAATTCATGCTCAGGAGGGTGTGAACTTGCAATGATGACTGGAAAATTGTTTCCATTCTCAAGATATGAATATTTTAAATCTTGAGTCAGTTGTTTCAGTTCCAATTATGGTGGATTTTTAATTTATGGGAGTGTGTTTGAAAGTTAGAGGTCACTAATCTCATCTAACTGCTCAATTTTATCATCCTAAATAGATGAATGAGATTTTAAAAGATTAGAAGCATCATTTATGGTCAAGTGATCCTCAGTGTTCAAGAAATCATCAATCAATAAACATGCATTACATTTCTCTAGACCACTACAAAAATCAATGCATGAATCATTTCCTTTCATTTATATCAATGAATAAAACTCAAAAATAGGATCAAGGGAATGGTATGATTTTTTTAAGGGAAGGGAGTACATCTATAGAATTAATAGAGAGAGAGGAATGTTCTTCTGAGGGGTGCTTCATGGCATCAGGGATGATGAAGTGGAAAATTTCACCACCAAACTCCATAGATAATTTTCCATTATGGATATTAATTATGGTTTTGGCTGTTTTCAATAAAGGTATCCCCAATATAATTAGAGAATATTCATTCATTCTATCATCTTCTATTTTAAGCACGTAAAAATCAGCAAGGAAAAATTAAATTTTGAAACCTCACCAGAACATCCTCTAACACACTAGAAGTGTGTGTGGTACTCTGGTTAGACAGTTAAACAAAAATTGTGGTGGGATTCATTTCCCTAACATTCCATGTAGAGTAAATGGAGTGAGGCATCACATTTATAGAAGCACCTAAATCAAGCATAGCATTGGAAAAAGAATACTCCTCTATGGTGCATGGAATCGAGAATGTCCTAGGATCATTGCACTTGGTGGGAAGTGATGGCTCTATCAATGCTGATACGTTCCTCCCCAAGCTCACCTTTTCATCTCCATGAAGTTTCCTTTGGTGTGTACACATTTCCTTTAGAAACTTGGCATATCATGGAATTTTCTTCACAACATCAATCAAGGGGATGTTTAACTGCAGTTTTTTGAAAGTCCCCAAAATTTCCCTATCGAGACTAGTTTCCTTTTGTTTTATTGGTTGGGTGTTCCTTTGGGGAAATGGAAAAGGAATGGTTAGTATAGGTGACTCATCAATAGACACGCTCTTTCCTTTTGAGGGCTTCTCTCAAGACATGGTTTTTCAACATTTAGAACATTTTTAATGGTTGGGATAGAGGTTTATATAGGAGGGGATAACTCTATTTGAGGATTCATTTGACCTTCTAGTTGTTTTCCAATCCTAAGGGTGATAGAACTAACATATCCATTATCTCTAGGGTTTACTAATGGTTGATATGGTAGTTTACCCAACTCGTGACTTTGAATTTCCCCCACCGAGTTAGCTAGTTAGCCTAATTTGATTTTGAGGACTTGTATGGATGCTTGAATGGTTTGTTGGAATGGGATATTGTTGGCAACCACTTGTTTCATCATATCTTCTAGGCTAGGCTCGAGTTTTGGAGGGGTTTGTTGGAAAGGCCTTTGGGGTGGTTGAGGATATCTGGGTGGTGGTGGTGGATGACTACTCTGACCCTATTGATTCCATTATTGTTGAGTTTGGTTTGAATACCCCCCTTTTCTGTAGGATTGGTTTTCTTTCCACCCAGGGTCGGATGGATATAAGGTTCTTTCCTAAAGGGTTGGATATAGGGGTGTACTAGAAAGATTGCCTCATAACCCTCAGAAGTTTCCCTTAATTGAGGAAATTGGTCGGAGTATTGGGTGTTAAAAGAACATATAACACAATGGATGGGAGGTGAATATTGGGATTTCCCTTGGGAAAGGGCATGTTGTCGAAGAAGGGAATTTACTGCTTTGAACTTTTTTTCCACCTTCTTCTCAAATTTGGTAGATTGCAACTCATGGAAACCACGAATGGGTACACTGGACCTTATACAAAATTGTTGAGTGTAATGTTCCATGTTCTCAATTAGGGTTATTTTAGCAATTGGGGTATTATCTATCAGTGCACCACCTACAACATCATCGATCAAGTTTCTATCAATAGGAATTAAACCTTCGCAAAAATGTTGAATTAAAAGTTGATCACTTATTTGGTGGTGTGGGAAACTTGAACAAAACCTTTTAAAGAGTTACCAATATTAATGTAATGTTTCCCCATGTGAATACCTTATACCAAAAATTTATTTCCTTATAGTTGCAGTTCGAGAGGCTGGGAAATATTTTTCAATAAAAAGGTGTTTCATGTCGTCCTAGCCTCTTATTGGGGAATTAACATAGTAAAGACAATCTTTTGCATTATCTTCTAATGAGAAAGTAAATTCTCTAAGATTTACTTATTCTTAATCCACATTATTAGGTTTTAAATTATAACAAATGGTATGAATTTCTTTAAGATTCTTTTGTGGATCTTCTCCAGGAAGTCCATGGAATCTAGGTAATAAATGAATTAAACAAGATTTTAGTTCAAAGTTGGATGCCTCACCTTGAAATTGAATATAGGTGGGCTGTATATCAATATTAGGAGAGGTTAGTTATTTTAGTGTTCTATTGTTTTCAGCCATGATATACAAGTTTATTTGAGTTTTGATGTTGGTTCCATAAGAAGAAGATGAAGGATCAAGAAGAGTGTTGTTGTGTTGTGTGTCCTCCTTCATAGGGTTCTCTTGTGCGTCTCAGGGCTGCTGATGTAAGATCCTCTTCAGTTCAGGTTTGAAATGAGGTAAATCTACCAGATTAGAATGAGTCATGCACCAAAACTACACAAAAAATAGATCATAATACAAAAAAGATATGTATAGGGATACAATAAAATAGATAAATATTCACAAAATTTTCCAAAAACTTATAAAAAACACGCACTAAAAACCTAAGCGCTCCCCAAAAAATGAAGCCAAAATTTGACCATGTTGTCATGAAAAATCAAACTAAAAGTTATTTAAAGAAGATTTTGTAGTATAGGGAATACCCTAGGTGGTCTCTCAAGGATATTTGATAGCTTATAGTATGTATTTTTAATAAATATTACTAAAAGATGGGGTGAATTTGAAAATAGTTTTAAGAAAATAACTTAACTTAAAGACTTTAATAGTTGAAAAATAAAGTTGGTGTTTTAGAATTATGAGATAATGAGATCATTTAAAGTTAAATACACATATTGGTGAGTTCATAATTCTGAAAAATACACATGGTTTAATGGAACACTTTGGTTGGGGGTTTTCAAGATCTCGACTTTCCTCTTACCTCTTAAAATGATGCTCAAAGTACCACCCCTTGACACAACAATCATGTTTTCCAGGTTTGAGTATCAAACATATAAAAGAAATGATACAAAATCATGCGGAAATATTATGTATGTGTGAGATAAATAAGTTTGTTGTCTTGTCCAATCAGAACAATACAAGATTCCCACTTGAAATCTCAACCCAATCGGTGTTGAGATAAAAAGTGTTTCACTTAATTATAATGAAAGAAATGTATTCAGAGGATAAGTGCATAAAAGTTAAACATAAGGGAAATATTTATCACACAAATTATAGAAAACCAGTAGAATATCAAGTGTCTGAACTCACTCCCAAGTATGTGTAGCTCCCTCAAAATGATTGTCCACCATTTAGCTCGACATCAGGGGGAGGAGGAAGCTCAGGTGGAACTCCTTATTCATCCTTGTCCCCTTTATGAGGATAGGGGACTCCAGAACTTATAGGATGAGGAGAAGAATCCTATGAAACTCCAAATTGGAAGCACTTCACTCCTTGTCCTAACTTACCAATGGGAATCCCAATGTTCCATTTTATAGGAAAATGGGAAGATGGTTTTGAGGACACATATTTCTTAAAACCACTTGTCACATGGGTTTCGACATCCATAAAACCTTATCTATCTTTGGAGAAAATAAAAAGGTTATAGAACCACCTATTTAATGTCTCCATTGAAATTTTGGAACCATTTAGACTAGTAGATACAGAGATATGGGAAGCTCACAGCACACCACTTTTGACTTCATGCAGATTCATTATGCTGTATAGATTAGGTCAGTTGGGCCACCAGATGGTCCAATGAGTCTTGAGTTTCTACAAATGAAATATACACCAACTAATTTTTGACCATACCACAAAATTTCATCCCATTTGGATGCACAGTTCAGTATAAGTGTGTGGATGAGTCCACTGGTGTGCATAGATCCTGTGCTGTTTGACCCATTTTTCTTGGACATTATCATGGGCCCTCCAAATCACCTCCTCCGACAATGGAATCATCCAAAAAAGTAACATTTCCCTTTTTAATAGTGATAAAAAAATAAATTATTCAAACATGGAATGAAATTTGTTATTATTTTTATAATTTTCAATTTAAAATAAGTTTATCATAGTTGTTTAAGGGTGAAAATGAAACAGTGAATCGCAATGCGATCACACCCCCACACCTAAAAATTTTCTCTTTTGGGAAAAGTAATAATTACAAAAATTATGTTTGTAGATATTTCCAACTTCATAAATATTTAACATTCAATAAAAATTTAATTCCTGATAGAAATGTGATAAAAGAAAAAATCACACTAATGAGTTATTCTCAGTGATCATGGAAAAATACATCTCAAAAATTGTATCTAAATGAAATTCCAAGAGATGCATTATACCAATTAAAGAAAATAATTAAAAAGTTATTCATGTCACTAATTCTCCACGTGTGTGTGTGAAAACCATTTCATGCTATTCCTTCCACTTTTTATCGAGTAAATATAAGTTATTTTAATAATTGTCTACTGACAAGATCCTTTCCACTGAACATGACCCACATACTTTGAAATCAAATTTCAAGACCCACTCACTTAAGCCTTCCCAGAAGTAAAACTGTAAGCTCCTGACCTAGATATCCCCATACATTTTACATTTAATCACTCCCCTCATTTATTAATTTTTTAAAAGTTGCACTTGGAATAAATCTCGCACTCTTATCCCAAACCCATGTTTGATATCCTCACGACACTAATTGTAATAGTTATAACAAGGTCAATGGTCGAGGAAGGGAGGTTTTTGACCTTCCCAATATACAACCCCTTTGTTTTTTTTTCAAGGGCGTAAAACAGTCAGATAACAGGTACACACGCATAAGTAAATTTGGTATAGTAATGTAATAGATCAGATAAAGAAAGAATGTATGGAAAATGATTTTGGAAAGTATAGAAAAATCAGCCTAACTTATATTTACCTTCTATTAAGTATAAATTTTCACACTTTGTGGTTGGGTGCAAAGTTGTGTGGAGAAATTAAGTGACATAATTTTCTCTCAAACTATTCACAAAAAAGGGAACCATTCTTCTCAAAGGTTTCAAAATGATACAAACATTTATATCATTGAAAAAGAACTAATATTTCAAAATAAATTCACACCAGAATATTGAATTTTTTCTGAAATGCACATTGCATCTGATTTTTTTTGAATGCTAACATGAAATAAGAAAATTCCACATGCATTTTCAATAACTTCCATGATTAAATGGGAATCATTTTCCATGATAAATTGGTCATAAAAAAGTAATATTCTAGCACAAATGTGAGTGTGAAGGAAAGGGGGAAAAGTGAAAATACAATTCATTAAGATAGAAAAAGAAAAAGAATAAAGATGATGAAAATTCCTAACTAACCCAAGAATATACCCATCCCCAAACACTTAAAGTGTGTAGTGTCCTCACTGTAATAAAAGAGAATGTGGGAATGAAGAATAAAACCTAGTAATTGTCATTCATAGATTGCTTCTTGAACTTGGAGTTCCTCCATCATGGACTTCGGAATGGGTTCATGGAAGTGCTTCAGTCACATCCCATTCATAGTAAAGGTTTTCTTGGTTTCTTCATTTTGAACCTAGAAAACACAAAATGTAGAGACATTAGTAATAGTGTTTAGTCCAAAAAAGAAAGAACAAAGCTTACCAGAATGCAACTTCATCATTTCATTGAAAAGGAGGACCTTTTACCCAATGTGTAATTGACGATGAAGGATGATACAGTTGTGGGTAGCCTTGGTTAACTCCTTATAAATTTGGGAGTTCACATATGCATCTCTGCACACTTCCTCCATATCCTGAATCTATAACTTCCTTTTAGAACCTACACCATAAATACTATAATTTAATTATTTAATAGCCTAGTAGGCCTAGTTCTCAATCTCAACAGGGAGGTGAAAACTCTTTCCAAACACTAACCGATATGGTGACATGCCCATGGAAGTTTTTAAAGTAGTACGGTAATCCCATAATGAATCATCGAGTCTAAGACTCCAATATTTTCAATTGGGTTGAACCATTTTTTCAAGAATATAATTGCATCTCTATTTGACACCTTGGCTTGACCATTGGTCTATGGGTGATATGTAGTAGACACTCGATGCCCGACCCCATACCGATGCAAAAGAGATTTCACTATTCAGTTGAAAAAATGAGAACCCTAATAACTGATGATGAACCTAGGTAATCCAAACCTACAGAAAATTTGGGTTCTCAAAAATTCCACAATTGCCTTAGAATCATCAGTACTTATATCTCATGTCTCTGCCCATTTTGAAACATAATCCACTACCAATAGAATGTACAGGTTACCAAATAAATTGGGGAATGGCCCCATTAAGTCAATGCCCCAAACATCAAAAATTTCATGGAAGAGAAAGGGTTTTTGTGGAATCTCATTTATTTTAGATACATTCCCTATTATTTGATAGTGAGTACAAAATTTACATAATTCATGGGCATCCCAAGGAAATTTGGGCCAAAAGAGACCAGAATCAAGGATCTTGCGAGTAGTCCGTTGAGGACCAAAGTTCCTTCAACAAGAAAGAGTGTGGAAGAACCTAAGGATAGACTGAAAATCGCTATCAGAAACACAATGCATGATGACTTGATAACTACAGGTGTGCCAAATGTAGGGGTCATCCCAAATGTACCAATGTGACTGATTTTTTAGACGGTCGACCTAGTTTTTGTTAGAATCAGTAGGAATGTAAGATGATACCAAATAATTTACAATTTTATCATACCAAGGAATAACATCTGACACTCAACACATTTTCTCATCAGGAAACATATCATTTATAGGAATATAGGGGAATGATTCAATGTTCGAGGATGATTGGATCCAACTGATATGGTCAACCACCATATTCTCTGCTCCTTTTTTATCTCTAATTTCTAAATTGAATTCCCAAAGTTGGAGTATCCAGCTAATGAGACATGGTTTGGATTCTAGTTTCTTAAGGAGATACCGAAGGGCTGCATGGTTTGAGAACATAATAAATTGGGACCCTAAAAGGTATGACCTGAATTCTTCCAAGGAAAACACAATGGAAAGGAATTTTTTTCAGTTGCGGTGTAGTTTTCTTGGGCAGGGTCCAAAGTACGTGAGACATAGACAATGACATATGGAGCTCGATCAACCCTTTGTGATAATACTTCCCCAAAAACATAGTTAGAGGCATCACACATGAGCTCAAATGGAAAATACCACCGAGGTGGTTGGATTATAGGGGGTGACATGAGACTCCATTTTAACTTATTAAAATATTCCTCGCATTCTTTATCAAAAACAAATTCTTTTTCTTTTTTCAGTAATCAGAAGAGGGGGAGTGCAATTTTACTAAAGTGACGAATGAAATGACAGTAAAATCTAACATGAACTAGGAAAGACTGCACATCCTGTACAGTTTTGGGGAATGGTAGGGAATAAATGACATCCACTTTTGATTTATCTACTTGTATACCATCCCCAGAAATGACATGCCCCAAAACTATACATTGTCGCACCATGAAATGGCATTTCTAATAATTTAATGCAATATTATATTCACTACTGTGATGTAGGACTAAAAAAAATTACTCAAACATTCATCAAAAGAGGAGACATAAACAATGATATCATCCATGAAAACTTCCATGAAATTATCTAGGTAATCCAACAAAATACTAACCATACATCACTGGAAAGTACTAGGATAATTGAACAGATCAAATGACATCGTCTTATATGCAAATGTGCCAAAGGGTCAAGTGAAGGTTGTCTTTTCCTAATCCTTAGGGGCAATATGGATCTAAAAGTATCTAGAATACCCATCAAGGAAACAATAGTTGGATTTACCCAAAAGCCTCTCTATAATTAGGTTAATGAATAGAAAAGGGAAGTGGTCCTTCCTAGTGTGTTGGTTTAGTTAAAGACAGTCTATCTAGACATGCCAACTACTCTACACACGATTTGAAACCAATTCATTATATTCATTTGTTATTACTATCAAACCAGTTTTTTTACGAATCACTTATACTGGACTGACCCATTAGCTGTCAAAGATGGTTTAAATGATTCAAGTAGCCATTAGTTTTGTTACCTACTTTTTTACTACATCTATGTGGTTGGGGTTCAGTTGTCGTTGTTCCTACCTCACTGTTCTAGCCTCATCATTTAATAAAATATGATGTGTGAAAATTAATGGGATAATACCAGAAATGTCTGTGAGTTTACATCCCAAAGCTTTTTTATACTCTTTAAAAATTTAAATAAGTTTAAATTCATGCTTAGGAGGGAGTGAACTAGAAATGATGACTGGAAACTTGTTTCCATTATCAAGATATAAATATTTTAAATCTTGACGAAGTTGTTTCAGTTCAAATTATGGTGGATTTTGGACTGATGGGAGTGTGTGTGAAAGTGAGAGGTCACCAATCTCATCTAACTGCTCAATGGTATCATCCTCAATAGAGGAATGATCTTTTACAAGATTATCAGCACCATTGATGGTCAAGTGATCCTCAGTGTTCAATAAATCATCAATCAATAAACATGCATTAAATTCCTCTAGACCACTACAACAATCAGTGCATGAATCATTTCCTTGCATTTCTATCAATGAATAAAACTCAAAAAGGGGATCAGGGGAATGATATAAAGTTTTTTAAGGGAAGGGAGTACATCTATAGAATTAACAGAGATAGGGGAATGTTCTTCTGAGGGGTGCTTCATGGAATCAGGGATGCTGAAGTGGAAAACGCCACCACCAAACTCCATAGATAATGTTACATTATGGATATTAATTATGGTTTTGGCTGTTTTCAAGAAAGGTCTCCCCAATATAATTAGGTAATATTCATTCATTCTATCATCTTCTATTTTATGTATGTAAAAATCAGAAGGAAAAATTAAATTTTGAACCCTCACGAGAACATCCTCTAACACACCAGAAGGGTGTGTGGTACTCTGGTTAGCCAGTTAAACAAAAATTCCGGTGAGATTTAGTTCCCTGACCTACAATGTACAGTAAATGGAGTGAGTCATAAATTTTATAGAATCACCTAAATCAATCATATCATTTTAAAATGAATACTCATCTATGGTGCATGGAATCGAGAATGTCCCAGGATCGTTGCACTTGGTGGGAGTTGATGGCTCTATTAATGCTGATATATTGCTCCCTAATATCACCTTTTCATCTCCACAAAGTTTCTTTAGGTGTATACACATTTCCTTTAGAAACTTGGAATATCGTGTAATTTTCATCACAATATCAATCAAGGGGATGTTTACCTATAATTTTTTGAAAGTCTCCAAAATTTCCTTATCAAGATCAGTTTCCTTTTGTTTTCTTGGTTGGGTGGTCCTTTGGGGAAATGGAAGAGGAATAGTTAGAATAGATGAATCATCAACATACACACTCTTTCCTTTGGAATGGATTCTCTCAAGACATGGTTTCTCAACATTTGGAACATTTATAATGGTTGGGATGGAGGATTCCTTGGGAGGGGATGACTCTAATGGAGGATTCATTTTACCTTCTAGTTGTTTTCCACATCCTAAGGGTGGTGGCATTAACATTTTTTATATCTAGGGTTGACTAATGGTTGAGATGGTAGTTTACCTGACCCGTGAATTTGAATTTCCCCCACTGAGTTAGTTAGTTGGCCTAATTGGGTTTTGAGGTCTAGTATGGATGCCTGAGTGGTTTTTTGGAATTGGATATTATTGGAAGCCATTTTTTTCATCATATCTTCTTGGTTAGGCTTAGGTTTTGGAGGGATTTGTTGGAAATTCCTTGGGGTAGTTAGGGATTTCTGGGTGGTGGTGGTGGATGACTACTCTGACCCTGTTAGTCCCATTGTTGTTGAGTTTGTTTTGAATACCCCCTTGCCTATAGGCTTGGTTTTCTTTCCACCTAGGGTTGGATGGATAGTAAGGCTCTTTCCTAAAGGATTGGTTATAGGGGTGGCCTGGAAAGATTGCCTCACAAATCTCAGAAGTTTCCATTGAATGGGGACATTGGTCAGAGTAATGGGTGTCAGAAGAACATGTACCACATTGGATGGGAGGAGGAGATTGGTATTTCCCTTGGGAAAGAGAAAGTTTTTGAAGAAGGGTACTCATCACTTTGAACTTTGTTTCCACCTTCTTCTTGAATTCTGTAGATTGCAACTCATGGACACCAAGAATGGGTACAATGGACCTTGGACCAAATTGTTGAGTGTTCTGTTCCATGTTCTCAATTAGGGTTCTTGCAGAAATTGGGGTCTTATTTACCTATGCACTACCTACAACATCATCAATCATGTTTCTATCAATAAAAATTAAACCTTCATAAAAATATTTAATTAAAAGTTGATCACTTATTTTGTGGTGTGGGAAACTTGAACATAACCTTTTAAATCATTTCCAATATTCATGTAATGTTTCCCCTTGTGACTTCCTTATACCAAATTTTTTTTCCTTATAGTTTCAGTTTGAGAGGCTGGGAAATATTATTCAATAAAAAGGCGTTTCATGTCTACCCAGCCTCTTATTGGTGAATTAACATAGTAAAGTGAATGTTTTGAAATATCTTTTAATGAGAAAGGAAATGATCAAAGATTTACTTGTTATTCATATACATTAGTATGTTTTAAAGTATAACACATGGTATGAAATTCTTTAAGATGCTTGTGTGGATTTTCTCCAGGAAGTCCATGGAATCTTGGTAATAAATGAATTAAACCATATTTTAGGTCAAAGTTGGGTTCCTTTCCTTGAATTTGAATATAGGTGGGCTGGATATCAACATTAGGTGAGGTTAGGTCCTTTAGTGTTCTATTATTTTCATCCATGTTATACTAGTTTATTTCAGTTTTTATGTTGGTTCCAGAAGAAGAAGACGAAGGATCAAGAATAGTTTTGTTGTCTTGTGTGTCTTCCTTCAAAGGGTTCTCTTATGCGTCTCAGGGTCGTTGACGTAATATCCTATCTGGTTTGGGTTTGAAAGGAGGTAAATCTCCTAGATTAGAATGTGTCATGCACCAAAATTACACAAAAAATAGATCATAATACAAAAATATAGGTAGAGGTATAATATAAAATAGATAAATATTCACAAAATTTACAAAAAACTTATCAAAAACATGCTCTAAAAATCAAAGCGCTCCTCGGAAACGACACCAAAATTTGACCGATTTGTCATGACATGTCAATTTGATAGTTATTTAAAGACGATTTTTTAGTATAGGGCACACCCTAGGTAATCTACCAATGAGCGTTGGTAGCTTATAGTGTGTATTTGTAATAAAGATTGCTAAAAGATGGTGTGAATTTGAAAATAGTTTTTAGAAAATAACTTAACTTAAATACTTTAATAGTTGATAAATAAATTTTTTGTTTTAGAATTATGAGATAAGGAGATCATTTCAAGTTCACTACACATCTTGGTGAGTTCACCATTCTAAAAAATTAACATGGTTTAATGGAACCCTTTGGTTGAGGGTTGTCAAGATCTCTACTTTCCTCTTGCCTCTTAAAATGATGCTCAAAGTACCAACCCTTGACACAACAACCGTGTTGTCATGGTTTGGATATCAAACATAGAAAATAAATTCTACCAAATCATACTGAAATCTTATGTATGTGTGAGATAAATAGGACTCTTTTATTTTCCAATCAGAACAATACAAGATTACCTCTTGAAATCTCAACCCAATCAGTGTTGATATAAAAAGTGTTTCACTTAATTATAGTGAAAGAAATGTATTCATAGGAGAAGTGAATAAAAGATAAACATAAGTGAAATATTTATCACATAAATTAAATAAAACTAGTAGAATATCAAGTGTTGGAACTCCCTCCTAAGTATGTGTAGCTCCCTCGAAATGATCGTCCACCGTTTAGCTCGACATTGAGAGGAAGAGGAAGCTCAGGTGGAACTCCTTCTTCATCCTTGATCACCCTATGAGGATAGGGGCCTATAGAAATTCTAGGATGAGTAAAGGACTCATATGGAACTCCAAATTGATAGCACTTCACTCTTTTGCAGAACTTATAATGGGGGATCCAAAGGAGCCATTTTATAGGAAAATGGGAAGGAGGTTTTGAGCACATAGATTTCTTAAAACCACTTGTCACTTGGTTTCAACCTCCAGACATCCTTCTCTCACTTTATAGAAAATAAAAACATTGTATCCCCACATCTTGAATACCTCCACTGAACTTTTGGAACCATTTGGAAATTTAGATCCAGAGATATGGATAGATCACAACACACCACGTTTGACTTCATGAAGATTCAGTGTGTTGCACAGATCAGGTAGGTTGGGCCAACAGATGGATGAATGAGTCTTGGGTTTCTTCAGATGAAATGTATCCCAATGAAATTGGTACCGGACCAAATAATATCAGAAAATATAGATGCAGGGTTCATTAGCAGTGTGCGTATGAGTCCACTGGTGTGCATGGATCCTATGCAGTTTGGACCATTTTTCTTAGACATCATCATGGGCCCTCCAAATCACCTCCTCCTACAATGGAATCATCAAAACAAGTAACATTTCCCTTTTTAAAAGTGATAAACACAAAATAAATTATTGAAACATGGAATTCAATTTGTTATTATTTTTATAATTTTCAACATAAAACATTTTTAGCACAATCGTGTAAGGGTGAAAATGAAACAGTGAATCGCGGTGCGATCAGGTTCCCAAGTAGGTAGTGGAGTGCTAGTAGGATTGGGAGACCTGATATGAACTTGGGTAATGAAAAAACTGGATGTTAATACTTGAGAAATACCTCACTCAAGCTTTCAAGAGTATTCATAGTTATTCCCCGAAGTAGGGTGCTCAAGTTCATGTGAGAGGAATAGGTGGCACTCAAGTGTTTCTGATTTAGGGAGGTTGGGCACTTTAGGTGTGCAAGTGTTATAGATTTCAAACACTAAAATGAATTAATTACTATGATTCTCCTTCAATTTATCAAATTTATATGTTAAAGAACTACCTTTAATGTTTTGTAAGACTTGGGCGAAGCACTAGGGTGACCAGAGCATCAATTAAGCTTTAGGGAAATTCTTCTGTACAAATGAAGTCCCCAAAGGTCTATTTATAAGAAAAAATAGGACCTCAGGTGAAAGGAGTGAGGTAACACAAGTAGGTTTCATTCCAGATTTGGGCACTCAAGTACCTTGCGCTCCAACAACTCTATGGTCTGACTAGGCTGATCCAATGATCAAGACTTTGCAAATATTGATTTTCTTCATGTGTTTTATCCTCTTTTTTTCTAAGATATTTCCCTATGTCATTTTTTAAACTATATGATGGAACAAAATTTCAAAAATAATAACCATGGATGACTTATGTTAAACCTAAGTTTTTATATACTAGAAAGAAGGTGTCAATACATCCTATAAATTATTTTCATGGTTATATAATTTCCCAATATGTTTTTTGTTTTCCATACTATGATTTTTTGTTTCGGTCAATGGATGAAACGAGAAGGAACCATGTTAATGATAAATTTGAAGGATAATGAAATTATTTTCACCCTAAGAAACCAAATGTTATGGGATATGGAATTAAAATTTTTGTTGTTATTTTTATGTAACTTTCTCAACACATGAATCATGCTAAGAATACAAATGACAAAAAGAAGGCAAAATCCACTATTGAGTCCTTAATGAGGCAACACCCACCTTATTTTAGTGGGACTACATATCCAAAAAATATTGAGCAATTTATAAGTACCACTAGGAATATTTTTTTCATTATCCAATTATTTGAACATGAAAAATTTATCTTAGCTATTTATCATGTGTAATGCGGAGTGGATCAATAGTGGACTCTTATCAAGAATATGAGGTAATGGGATGAAATTGAATCTATCTAGAAGGATGAGTTTATGAGATTATTTTTCAATAATTACTTTATTTATATTCTTCATATGAAGACAGGGAAGGAATTTATTGAGCTTAAGAAGAAGGATGATGAATCTATTGGTACCTCTGAGATAAATTTTACAAGACTTTAGAGGTATTATTCTAGTATTATTATTGAACATGAAATTAATATTGATCAATTTTTCAGTGGATTAAAACCAATTATCCTATGGGATTTTACCATAAGAGACTTCATTAGATATAAATAAATCATTCCATGTGTTATCAACTTGGAAATGTAGATTAGATCACCCATTAATATCATGGTTTTGATAATAAAATAATGATGTAATTAAAAGGAAATTATAATAAAAAAAATCATGGAGGGAAGAATATGAGTTTTAATTTACGAAAAAAATATGGAAAAGAAGCACAAATGGAATTTTCTTAAGGGGATTAGTAAAATTTTTAGGTGTGGAAAAGGTGTCCATTGGGACTTCAAATAATAAAGTAATGGGAAGAAGTTAGATAATGATGAAAATGGGGAGAAATGTCTATAGAATTCAACACCCACACTCTAATGATATAATTTCAAGGATTATGGACATTATGTTAACCAATTCTCAAAACAAATGGTTAATGATGATGATCTATTTTAGAAACCACTTAATACCATATAAAAAGGTAAATCTCATGTGATCACTATTTCTGATGTGGGTAGTTGTGAAAGGTACACTTACCCTCTACTCTAGAACCTCTAATGCCTTATTTGATTATGTTTTTACTAACTCTTTTATATATAAATTATTTTTAAGGGTATCACATTACCACATCATTATTAGAAGTTGAAATATAATTAAAAAATTATAATGTTGTGATGATTTCATCTTAATTCTATTAATCTTTCCCAATTGAAGTTTGTGGGAATGTGATACCTAAAAATCTTTTATTCTTCCTGTAGTTTAATATTATGTGATTTTGGGAATGGATTGGATTTATTTTATAAATCAAATATCAATTTATAAGGAAGGGAAGTAATATTTTATATTATTATCCAACCTATGATTTTACATCAATGTGAGGATAAATATTAACTTCCAATGGTAATTATATCAATTTCATGGGTCTGTATTCCAATCTAAAGGGGGGTATTTATCTTATATGGTTTGGGATAAAATCAACATCAAATATATGTCTATTTTATGAGAATTTGTTGATGTCTTTATGAAAGTGATACATAGTATTCCTTTGAATCATGAAGTTAGGTTTTCAATAGAACTCATACCCAGTGTTACACTGATTTCAAAGACTCTATATAGAATGTCCCCGATTGAGTTTTAGGAATTAAATAAGAAACTTCATGGGAATCTTTATAAGGGATTCATTCACCCAAGTGTGTCACCATGGGGTGAACCTATTCTTTTTATTAAGAAGAAATATAAATCAATGTGACTTTTTATCGATTATGAGAAACTTAAGAAGATTACTATCAATAATTAGTATCATATTCTTTTGATGATTTGATCAATAAATTATGAGGAGATCAATATTTTTCCAAGATTGATCTTTGATATGGGTACTATAAATTGAGAGTTAAAAGTGTAGACATGCCTAATACAACCTTCAGATCAAGGTATGGTAACTATGATTTTATATTCATTCCATTTTATCTTATTAATTCCTACTATCTTTATATATTTTATTGATAAATATTTTGAATATTACCTTTATTAATTTATCATAGTATTTATAGAAGAAATTATTATATATTTTAAGATAAAGGAAAAGAATGAAGATCACTTCAGGATTATACTGAAGACACTAAGTAAGGAGGAGTTGTATTAATTTTTTACCAAGTGTTACATTTGGCTGCATAGAGTTTCATTTTTGGGTCATATAATCTCAGGAGAGAGTATATCGGTTGATCAATAAAATATGAAGATTAGAGCAGGCCAAGCACTATTATTATGCTCCATAGTTTTCTTAGATTGGTTGGATATTATGAAAAAATTGTGCAGGATTTATCATGGCTATCTAATACAATCACCTATTTAACTCAGAAGAAAGTTAAGTTCCTTTAGATTGATGAATGTGAAAAAAAATTCAAGGAACTAAAGATAAGGTTAGTCCGTGCACCTGTTCTCACACTAACCTACATCGGAGAAGGTTTTTTAATTTATAGTGATGCATAAAAAAAATGGGTTGGGATGTGTTCTTATATAGAATGATATAGTGATATCTTATGTATCATTCTAATTTAAGGTTCATGAGTAGAAGTACCTGAATCATGATTTGGAGTTATCAATGATAATATTTTCCTTAAAAATTTAGATGAAATTTATTTATGGAGGTAGGTGTGACATATATACTAATCATAAAAATTTAAAGTATATATTCACCCAGATTGAGTTAAATATTCATCAAATAAGATAGTTGGAGTTGATTTAATATTATGACTACTCAATACATTACCATCCTAGGAAAGTGAAAAAGGGGGATAATGCTTTTATTTAAAAGGATAATGCTAGCTAATCTATGATGAGGATCACAAAATATAAAATATTTCTATATTTTTAAAGGATGGAACTTGAAATATTTAAGTAAGGGGAGAAATATTATCTTTATCAAATGAGTGCTCAACCATTTATCCATGTAAAGATTAAATAAGCACATAAGGATGATGTGGGACTACAAAAGAATTGGTGAAATGATCCTAATTTCAACCTTGTTAGTCATAGAATTATAATTTTCCAAAACTAAGTGTGTTTCTGATCAATACCAAACTTGAAGAAAGAACTATTAGAAGAAGCTTATAGTTCATCATTCTCCATTCATCCTGGATGTATGAATCTGTATAAAGATTTGAAATATTATTTATGTTTAGATAATATGAAAAGAGATATTTTCGAGTATGTAACTTGGTTCTTTTTATGTTAACATGTTAATAATTAGAGATAAAAATATAAGGGTATGTTACAACAATTACACACACCATAAGGGAAATGATAAAACACCACCATGAATTTCATCATAGTACTCCCAAAAACATCTAAAGGACATAATGTTATTTGGGTTGTAGTCGATCACCTAATAAATCCAGAACACTTCATTTCTATCAAATAATATTTTTCTCTTGATCACCTTTCCATCATATACATTAATGAAGTGGTAAGGTTACATGGGGTACCACATTCTATTTTATTTTATTGGGATATTAGGTTTACTTCAAAGTTATATAGAATTATTCAACAATATATAGATATAGAATTTTATTTCAGTACCACTTATCATCCTCAGACATATGGTCTATTTGAGAATGCCATTAAAACCATGGAATATTTGTCGAGATCGTATTCTATAGATTTAAAAGTTTTTTGGGATCAATACCTTACTCTGGTAAAGTTTTATTACAATAATATATTTCACTCAATTATTCAAATGGTTCCCCAAGAAACCATCAATGGAAATAAGTATAGAACTATCATATGATGGGATGAAGTTGGAGAAGGAAAAATATTGATACCTAAGCTATCTAATTAAATGGTGGAGGGTTTTATATCCATTCAGTATCACATCCAGGAAACTCAGAGTTGATATAATATTTATTTTGAAACTTTTCAGTGACATATAGAATTTTATGTTAGTGAGAAGGTTTTCTTGTAAATTTTTCCATAAAAGAATTTTATGAGATTTATAAAGAAGGGAAATTTGACCCATAGGTATATTGGTTCCCTTGAGATTCTTGATCTAGTATGGACTATATCTTATCTCTTAACAATCCAGTCAAACCTCTCTCAAGTTCACAATATGTTCCATGTATCTATCTGGATAAAGTACATACCCGATCATTCAAATGTACTGAACTCATATGTTATACCATTAGAGTATGATATTTAATATGAAGAATACATTTTATAAATCTTGTATCATAGAGATAAATTGAAATGGAATAAGACCACTAGAATGGTTAAAGTTCTTTGGAGGAATAATAAATTTTAGGAAGCTATATAGGAACCTTAGGATGTGATGAAGTAGAGATATTATCAATTTTCTATACTATAGTGATGGAATTTTATGGTTAAATTCATTTTAAGGGGGTATGTTGTAACACCCCAAGAATTTATATGTATTTACTTTGAAATAAATCTTGAAGTATTTGATAGATTCCCTTAATACAACCTAGAGTCTATATGAATCATGATATTGTAAACCATTACAACCTAGCCGTTAAATTAGAATGTATGAATAGTAATAAAGAATGTGAAAAATATATATTACGATTTTTAATAATTTAAATGTATTGATTAATTCAAAATAAATAATTACTTAGTTTTCAGTAAAGTCATTTTATGCTTCATAGATATCTTTTCTCCAAAAATGGTTTTTATCAAAAAATTTCATGCAAACATTATAAGTATTTTCAAAAAATTTATAAATTTTACTTGAGTTAATGAATAACATTTTTAAAATTATCATGTTAATGTTATATTAGGGTGAATTTTTAGTATTTTTTTAAACAAATTTATTTTTCAGTAAATAATGAAAAAATACCAATATTTATAAAAACTCTCATTTATTTTTAACTAAAAGAACCATTATGTTTTTTATTTTGATCTTAAAGTAACAGAAGTATCCTTTAATTATAAATAATATAATTAATTACATAAAAATTATTATTAAACTTGATTTTGATATAAGTTCATTTTTGGGATGAAAAACACATTTTATAAAAATTGTTTTTATGAGAATAAAGTGTTTTTATATTAATAGATTAAATTAATCTATATTTATTAATGTTTTTAATGAAATGTATAGATTATAAATTTGATCATATGTTTTAACTTTAACACCCTGACCCAGATTTCACTAAGATGGTGCCCCGATCTGGTTTTCCATAAGGCCTCAAGCACACCTCCCCATGTGCCAGAGGCTTAAAACTAGTAGTAAGGGTCTAAAGGTGGTATAGTGGGGAGACTATACCCTCATATCAGAATAAAAATAGAATAAATAAATAGATATCATCCAAGAGTTAAATAATTAGAGTGAATAAGAAATAAATAACTAAAATAGAAGCTTGTTATAATAATAAATGAAATGATTTAAAAGCCCGAACAACCACATCATACATATAACACCGATCTCCCACTGGTCTGATCACATATACATAAGTACATAAAAAAATTGAAATAAAATTTCATGACTCTACTACTAACTCTGATTCATACCACATACTCGGCCTCCAGACACTGTCAAACTACACCAACCTGATCATAAGAATCCTCATGACCAGCTCTGCTCAATCATGTAACCCTAGGCCTCCACCCTATCCATCATTAAATATGTGATCAACATGAAAAGATGACATAATGTTTGTACATACACTGAGGATCATGTATATGGGTGAGAAATAATCTCAGTAGGCCACCCCAATGATGAACCTATATATATTCTATCATAACTGTGTGCTCGTGTAATATGGTCAGCCTAACTGAGACACAACTAGACAAGATAAATAAAATAAATATTGTAAAACCACAGAAAATACTTAGGTCCATGATTCCATTCAATTGGTTAATATTCTTATATATATATATATTTATGTGTGTGTATATATTCTCATATATATATATATATATTAATAAATAAGTATATACCTGAGTAAGGTGAAAAATAACATAATCAATAACAGTCAATCCTTGGGTCCGTAATCTCAATTGTATGTACGTCCTATAAAAATTAATTGAGCTAGATTTTATAGCACTCAAGCCATGTATAATAAATTTTATTCAGAGTTCTATAATATTGACCAGCAATACCCGCTTCAGCCAGTGCCATAAATGTCACTGAATAATCTATGTCACCATAGGGGGATACATTTCCTAACCTCGGGTAGACTCATCCTCACCTCCAATCACTATAATGAGGTTTTCATGTACCAACATACTATCCTATAAATGGTCATTGAGCAGGATTCATACTAATCAAGCCATGTAAATCTATTTTGATATCTAAATCCATGGTCCTAGTCCATGAGAATCACGAAATTGTGACTTGGATAATCCATAAGGGAGAAGACCCATAGGCAATGTGTATAGAGATCTCTTTATGGAATTATATATCCAATAACCAGAGCCACATGGGCATGAAGTTTCATGTCCAAGAACCCTAACCATGAGGGTGTGAAGAAACATGTTCAAAAACATGGTTCAAGTGGTGTAGAGTTCCATTTCCAAAAACCCAATCATACTTGTGTAATTGCATATATAATAATAAGGAATTAAAAGTCCAATTAAATTCAAAAGGGATGAGGAATACCATGTCTAACATCCCAGTCAAGTAGTAAATCAGGGAGAGCATAATTGATCCCCATGAATATAAAAATTGAATGATGTGGAGCTCCATTTCTAACACTGTAGTCAAATAATCAATTAGAGAGAGTGTAATCATCCCCATCACTAGAGTATCACAGTCAATAGGGATTCCGTGCCTAAATATCATAATCTTAGGGACATCATACCTGAATATCATAATCAATAAGGCTCAAAATAAATATCCCAAGAAGTACATTTGAGCATCCAATAATAACATACAATCAAATAAGAAGTCTCAAAAGCCATATCCTAGGAAATAAATCCAGGAATCCCAATAAAATAACAAATAATAAAATGATCATAAGCCATATCCTAGAAAATACATCTTCGTATCCAAATGAATAATTCCACATCACATCAAGTTCATTGGCTAAAAACCAGTAAACACCTCTATTAATCATTGATTCATCATTAGTAAACATGGAAATGCATAAATAAAATAGTGGTGGTGGATGAATGCCTAAACCTACCACTAATTCCATTTCCACTCAGGATCATAAGTTTTGTAGGGGTTCTAAGGCGACACCCTCTACCATATCTATCCAAACCTGACATACTAGCTCAGGGCCAATCAAACATTAGGGAACCCACTAGGTCCCTTATGTATAGACATAGAATAGGTATCATACTTATGATAATAGGATATGAAACGTAGGAAGATTCTTCTTACATGGGGCCCTTATTAATAGTGAATGTAGGTAGAGGCATCCTACATGGGATTCTTAGAAAGGTATACATACTCTGAGGCATCCTATATGAGATCCTCTAGGTAAAAAGATAATATGGACTCTTGGATAAAATGAATATTCTTTAAACATCATGATAGAGATATGGCTCATATAACATCCCATTTCAAGGGGTCTTACTATCAAGAGATAGCTAAATATGATTACCGAAGGAAGAACCACACAATTTAGAAAAAGACAAAAACACCTCCTAAGGGTCCTCAAATCACATTAAGGGTAGTATCATCATGATATACATAAAAAAATACTCAAAATTAACTATTCATGCATCCAATTCTGACATCATGGTGTGAATATTTGAAAAAACCTCAAAAGGGAAGAAAGGGAGGATTACACAGCATGTATACCCTGGTACATGGAATGTACCCTCGAAGCTCCACCTGGAAAAATACATTAGTCACAATTGTCATGTAAAACCAAATTATAAGGCTTGTAAATCAATTACATAGTGTTTACCCTACATTGGGTACCCTCTTCTGTACCCTACATGAGGTAACCTCTCTTGTATCTCAAATGACCTAGACAGGTACTTTTCCTGGATGTGTACCTCTATATGGAATGCAACCCATAAGGGGTTTGGCTATGTACACTACATGTCCATGTTCCCCTACATGGGCTCTCTAGCCGAGTAATCAGCTACATGGTTGAGTCCTAGTACACAATGTGTATACCCCATAAATAGTGTGTACTTCTAAAAAGGTCATATTCATTGAATAGAAAAAACACAAAGTGTGTGATCCTAAACAACATGTTGCGTGATCAGTATTTCTGAGTGGAAAACCCCTCAAATTGGCCCAAAACCCCCCATTTTCTTTTCAAAAGGAATAGATCAACCCTAAAGGGGTCTTAAGAAGTGATAATAATACCTTAAAACAAGAAAGTGGAAAATATAAGGGGATTTATGGAAAAAACATAAAATATTCTACATTTAGCCGGAATCTGCTGAAAATAAAAGGAAAATAAATAAAAGAATCTAGGGAAGGAAAATAAACAAAATAAGGAAAAATAAAAGGACAAAAATAAAATACATAGGGTCCTCGACCCATCCCCAATGCTCGACCTGAGTTTATGCCCCTCATAGAAAAAAAACCCTTGTTTCAGACTCAATGGTGAATACAGAATATCAATCTGATGCTCTATTCAAAAGACATAAGAATGAATATGTGTGAATAAATTAATATTTAATCAATTAAATATTAATTATTAATTATTCCATGAAAAATTGAACGGTTCAGAATTCCACCAAACATATTTCCTATAGTAAACACCATATTCTAGGACCAATAGAGAGGTTTGTAAAATCACTAAGACCATCTTCTAGAATAAAATGATAATTTTACCCCTTAAAACATAAAAATTATGATTTCTATGAAAAACTTCAGTCCAAAAAATATGGGTTCCTATAGTCTCCCCACCATAAGCCTTATCATTAATAAGAATACCTAGATGTGAAACTATTAGCCAGGATCTCATCTCGAGAATCTTCATAACTATGCCATCTCAACTGTAAAAAAACTAGTCTCACAACATCAACAAATCTACTACACGGTGACACTTAACTACTACTGATCTAGTAATCCCCACTATAAGAGCATTCTTATCATCACCTCAACAAATAAGCATCAAGATAAATTGTCCATGATTCTTCCATTATAGAATTAAATTGATAATTTGGGACCCCAACCTCAAATGGACAATAGTGCACTCCCCACCATATGTATTAACTTATACTGCTCCTGAGTGTAACCTCAATAGGTTCCATCATTGACTATAAAATATATTTAAATAAAAATAAGCTCGATTTAGAGATGAAAATTTTTTAGCGTACTCAAGATGATATCAAGATAGATAATTCCCATCTCTACCAAGGAGTACACTAAGATTCCATAAAAAGATGTGTATAGCTCTCTCCAATCCATTCTCACATCCAACAAGATGCACTTTCCTTTAACCAACCCTGACACAAAATCTCATAAAAATGAGTGTCCTCATCCAAACATGGGTTAATTGTCTTACGACACCTAATTCATTATCAATTACTCATCTACCATGGAGGTAAATTTATACTTTTACCATAAAACCTGGGCAACCATTCCCATATTATTTCTATAAACTATTGGTCCTCTACTCACACATAGCCACCCACCGATTGGAGATTTAAATGGTACCACACACAACCCTCATGTACCTTTATCACCAAATCATGCTCTTTTGAGTCATCTATTATAAGGATAAGCTGAGTGGGCTACATGGCATGACAATATCAATAATCCAAAATCTCCCTTGGAACTCCTCTTCAAAATTGGGCACTTTTCATGTGCCATGATTTATTCCATAACCTCTCATCACCCAGAACCATTATAGTAACGAGAGTCTACCAGAACTTTGACTAAATTAGCAATAGTAGAAACATTGGTCAATTGGGCTAGGAGCTTGAGTAGTCTTACCTATTGAAGCCATCTTGATACCTATGCACCCTAGGTGCTTTGTCAAAATCCAAAGGCATAAACAAGACTATATCACAAAACCCAAACATGAAACATGCATTGGTCTTGAAATGAGAATATAACCAAGATCAATGCCTAAAAAGGCATCCATAAACTCGGTCCAACCTTTATTATAGTTTTCCATGGAACAAAATAAATTTCAACCTATAAGGTCTCATGTCACAACTAAGGGCCTCTAGGTCTCCCACCTATCCCTATTGATCAAGTCCCACATCGGGGTTACTAGTTCTAACCACCTTGTCCATAAGATAAAACCACTACAATGAAGGTAAGGATATAACTAACCTATGAGGGTTAAAACTTTCAAAATCCACCTAATAGGGCCTTGATCCTCTCTAATAATACTCATAAGAAACTACTCCCTGGTGGTCACAATATCAACATATAAGAGATACTAAGTTGACACTCACCAGACATTTGTATACGATAATACCCCCTCAAGGTTCAGTTTACTAGAAATCTTATACTACCTATTAGTATCATACTCAATGGTCTAACTTAATAGCCATAAGAGAAGGAATCAACTACCAAGATTGAACAATGAGGGACAAAAACACACATAAAACATCATATCAAATATCCATGACATTCCACATATATGGTTTAGTTAAAAATAATTTAATTCCAAGATATGTAGGAAAACACTTTATATGTGGTTATTGACACTTTAAATAACCAAACCTAAGAAATTACACTCTACAAGGGGTCCAAGATTTGGAAATCATGTGCCCAATTAACCTACTAGGGTCACCACACCTCCCGTGCATGAGGACTAATTCATCAGCCTCATCGTTAAGCATCTCACCATAGATCCACATAACATACCATTAGAAGAAAATATATACAATTCATCCCCATTGAGTAGAATTCCACCGAAAGCTTATGCGAGAAAACACCATTTTGGTTTTTATTTACTTTTTAAACAATCAGCCTCTATCTTGAGTAAAATTTCACACTAGAAATCCTATAACATGTGAATCCTATGTTCCAAATATTATTCTTGAGACACATATTTCCTTTTCCATCCAAGAGTTAAAATCAATAATTGACCTCTTGGAAATGATCCAAGATCCATAAATCCATAAACAACCTCTCTCCAATGTAAAAAGAGCCATAGATACATAATAAATCATAAAATCCACACAACATGTGTGTCACTAAAAGAAAATATCATATATAGCTATAACAATTCATATCAAGAATAGTAATCCCATATCCTTGGAAATCATGAATTTTTCTAGAATAAGTGTTCTCAACACACTAGTCCAATATTCATCACAGGTTTCAAAAAATTTCTAATAATACTATCTAACATATTCTAAGTAGTAATATAACATGAAATAAACACATATAATAGTAATTTGTAACATCACAACCTAGATTCCACAAAATCGGTGCCCCAATCTAGTTCATCACAATGCCTCAAGTGTGCCTCCCCAAACACCAGAGGCTTTAGAATAGAAGTGAGGGTATAAAGGTAGTATAGTGGGGAGACTATACCCTCATACCAGAGTAACAATAGTGTAAATAACTAGATGTCATCAAAGAAGTAAATAATCTGAGTGCATAAGAAATAAATAATTAAAATAGAAGCATGTTGTAATAATAAATTAAATTCTATAAAATCCAAAATATCCATTCCTTATATACAATACCGATTTCCCACTGGGTTGATCACATATACAAGAGTACATAAAAGAAATTAAAATAAAATTACAAGTCTCTATTGCTAACTACAATCCATAACACATTCCTAGTCTCCAAATACTATCTAACTACACCATCCTGATCATAATAATCCATATGAGTGACCCTACTCGATCATGAAACCCTAGGCCTCATCCCTATTCATCGTGTAATCTATGTTCAACCTAAAAAGAAGACATAAGTTTTGAATGCACACTGAGGTGCATGTATAGGGGTGAGAAATAATCTCAATAGGACACCCCAATGATGAACTTATAAATCAACTATCAGAAGTTCATTCTCATGAAATATGCTCAGCCTAGTCGAGACACAACTAGAATTTATAAATAAAATAAATAATGTAAAACCACAGTCGATTCATGGGTCTGTGATCTCGATCAACTGGGAAATTTTTCTTCATGTCTATGTGTGTGTGTGTGTTTGTGTTTCCATAAATACATATATATATATATATATTTATAAATATGTAAGTACTTGATTAAGGTGAAAAATAACATAATCAATAACAGTCAATGTAACACCCCGAGATTTTATGAAAAATATTCTTTTTAATTTCATTAATGTCTTGTGTTGTATGCTACACCAAAAGGAGCTTGCACAACACGCATCCTTGACTTGCCTTGCATTACACGCAATCACGACCTTCCTCGATAGCGTGTGTAGTACGCAATACCGAGGTTCACTAAACAACGATATGCTATTAAAATATTATTAAAACTAGCCATTATGAATAGTAATAACCACTTTTTGAAATTTTGTAAATTTTATTTTTCAAAATGGACTTCATTTTTGGATTCGGAATATCGAAATTATCTTAGGGTGAAATTTTGGTACTTTTCGGATAACTTTCATTTTCTGATGAATAGTGAAAATTACTAAATTTTAATTAAAAACAACTTTTTTAATCGAAATAATTAATAGTGATAAATTATTATTTTTAGTGGTTTTAAAGTATATTTAGAATATATTTTTACAATTTAATACAATGTTGGTCATTGGATGTAATTTCACATTTAAACCAGACATAAACAAGTGTCAATCTTTTGATAGTTATTATCTCTTAAGAACACGCTATTTGTTTTGACGATGGGAATTAATTTTTAAATTAATTAATGAAACTGATATGTTTTGAATTTGGTAAAATATACATCATTTTTTAGTTCATAATATCAAATATAGCTTAGGCCTAATTTTTGGTATTTTTCTGGAAACTTTCATTTTTTGATAAATAGTGAAACCACTAAGTGGTAGTTAAAAAAATGAATTTTTCATAAAACTTAATTTTACCACTTCTGTGAGTGGAATTTCAAAAATCCAAGAGACACGGTTGATTTCAGTAAGTAAAATGTGGTTCAATGAGATGAAAATAATTTTTGGTGAATAGTAACTTTTTACTTTTTTTTACCACGGTTAAAAGTAAATAGGGTAATTAAGGATAAAAATGATATTATTATTACACTAACACATGTACCGATTCTATTGGATAATTTTAATTCAACCAAAACCAACCTTAGGAATAAAATATGACCATTTAGGCCCACTTGGATTAGATTAGTACATTTATTATTATTTAATTCAAAGAAGAGTTAAAAGAGTTAAAATCAAAGTTTATTTACTAAAACATTTCTAATATGGGGTTATACATAAGATAAATTAGACTATAAATATTCATTATAAAGATAAAAAGATTTAAAACATAATGGTATTTTATTTATAATTTTTATACATTAAATAATTTAATTTATTTATGACACAACGATGATACAGTAATTATCTTATTAATGAAATATTGACATAATTGATGTTATAAATACCCAAATAAATGTAATTTGAGAATTTTTATGAATTATACTAATTTTCTAGATTAATATGAAATTTTAGTATTGATTTAATTAACTTTTTTAGAACTAATAATTCTGTTATAAATTTAACAAAAATCAATTACTAAATAGTGTCAAAATTGACATAAAATAGTTTTTAAAACAAATATTATATTATTAATTGTTATTTTATTCATAAAAATCTATGGTTCGGCCAAATGACTTATATAAGGTTATATATATTAATAATAAACAACTTGGGGTTCTTTTGGCTTGTTATAGTAAGTTTATTAACCTTATAGTGTAAGAACACAAGAAGACACGGTAAAAGTAAATTTTTTTAACTTAATGTTAAATCTAAATGATAAGGTTAAAATAGGAACCTAAACTTGTCTAAATTATATTTGATGAGAGTATTTAGACCCATACCCACCTTAGATTCTAAATAAATCAATTTGGAGCTATTTGAAACTGAATTTGGCTTTATAATAAAATAATATTTTTAGTTATTCCAAAGGTGCCCCTCTCCTCCATTATAAAAGGGAACCTCCTCCCTCTCTTCCTCACACCAATTTGTGCATTCAAGATCAGCCAAACCCTGCCAAATTCTCTTCTACACTTCCCTAGAAACATCCTAGAGGTCCTGGTCTTCTTCAAAGACCAATTTTAGTTCCCTAAGAGGAGGTCTCAAAGAGGCGCTTCAAAGAAGAGGTAATTTCCGTTACCGATTCTTTCACCTTTATTTCTTCTTCCACTTCTTCTTCTTAGGTTTTTTCATTATGAAGTAATAACATCAGTATCACTCGTATACTGATATGTTATTATAAGTATGAAACAACCCTATTTCACCATCTATCCATCCTATGGAAAACTAAATCACCGTGCGTGCGTACGTACGGAATACCATCTCCACGCCGTGATGTAATCTATTTTCCACCACCACCTTACTTGGATGAATATAATGGTGTAAATAATAACTATATATGATTATTTTAAAGTGATATTTATTCTGAAATAGTATACATACACTCTAATACAATTCCACGATCATGAGAACGATATCATCGCTCGTGCGTATGTACGGACTACCGTCTCCACGACGCGATGAGATTCATTATCCACTTTAACCATTCATGAATGATTATAAAGTATATATAATAAGTAATCATGAAATATATGAAATAATAATGATACTGTATTTATGTGTATATATATGTATTCCATATACTTAATTCCATTCAACACAATAAGGAAACGAAAACAGCGTCCATGCATACGTACGGCCTACCATCTCCATGAACGGTGTATTTCTTTCCATTTAATGATTTATTATATATATGTATATTATGAATATATATTATATATAAATCATGTTTTATATTCTGGATTTAAGAAATCATGATCTAAGTAATCATATGAATAATTACAAGTCAAAACACGGACAACAAATGAAACAATTTTACCCAAAACACTCTTTAACATGGAATTTACAAAAGAACGGGTAATATAAAGTCATAAGTGAACCATATATGATATCATAACAATGAGTATGATTCTGGAATAAGTCAATGAAATTATTTAAATCAATATACACGAGGTTCTGACACTTACGAAGCAAATCAGACCTAAGGTAAGGGAAAATATCACAATCTCATTTTATCCAAGATTGTTTATACTTTGGTATTTACTGGGGTGTATTTTATCATCCACATCCATGTTTCCTCAATATGTAATATTTTTTCCATCCACCTACAATTGTTTAAATCCAATTTCACCATTCGGTGAGTTTTTAGTAAAGTATATGAAAGGAATCTTTTGTCGTTTTTCGTACGAGGTACTTTTTGACTTTTCTGACAAAAGTACGAGAAGAATGTTTTTTTAACTTATACGGCATGAATGGATTTTTAAAACATTATTTCCAAGAAGATTAATTTACAAGTTTTCAAGTTTATTTTTAATCATCTTCTTTTAGTTTAAAATTTTATGACATGTTAAGAAAGGAAAATGTTTTTGAAGTAGAAAGGATATTTTCCTCAAGAATGGAGTTCAAGTGTTTTATCAAAATTATTTTCCATCTAAGATAATAAAGGGTTATGTTTCTATCCCTATTATTACATTGATTTGATTATGTTGTGATGGAATTATTTTTATGAATTCCTTTATCTTATATGAATTGTTTTATGATGTCGTGTTGTTTAAGAATCACATTTTTATTATATGGGTTATGCTACGATGTATGGTTTATGATTTTGTGGAACACATAAGAATGGTATCATTATGAGATGGGTGGGACCTATATCTCCCTCAAATTCATTGGGTAAAGATTTTATATCTCATGAGATAGACATGGATGGAATGGCAGGTTAAACCGGTTCAGTAAAAGAGGACTGAAACAAGGAGTGAACTCGGTTCAGAAATAGACTTTGTCCACTAAGATAGTCTTGGAAATGAGTCTTGACTAATAAGAAATGATTCTCTATGATTATGTTTGTATTCCACAAAGTTTCATGTTTTATGTTATGATTATTGGGATTACATTTCACTATTATTATTTATCCCATGTTATGATATTATGATCTCTTTTGCAGGTTAAGATTTAAAAAATGTTATATTCTTATGAATATGATGTGATTGATTTTTCTTTTGTTTACACTTACTGAGAATTTGATCTCACCCTTTTATGTTTTCTTTTCCCCAGGATATAAAGAAAGGTTTTAGGTAAGAAAAAAAGGGAATATCTTTATGGGAGATGTTGAAGATCTTTCACCATGATTAGAAGATTACGTTCCAAGTTTCCAAAGACACTAAACTATTACGGTCCTTTTGTGTGTGTTTTTGTTATGTAATAAGTATTCCACAAAAGTAATGTAATGTCCTTGTACGTCAAGCTTCGGGTATCTATAGTCAATCCTTGGGTCTGTAATCCCGATCATCTGGACATCCTATGAAGTGTCATTGAGTAGGATTTTGTACCACCAAATCCATATATAATTTATTCGATCCCTGGTTCCATAATACCTATCGACAATTCCTAATTTGTCTAGCCCTAAAAATGTCTCTAAGTAACATATTCCACTATAGGGGGATATATGTCCTAGTCCAAGTTTCACTCATCTTAACCTCTAATTATTATAATCATTATTCCATATACCAATGGAAAATTATGTAAATGGTTATTGAACTAGATTCCATACCACTAAAGCTATGTAAATCCATTTCAATGCATGAATCTTAGGTTTCAGTCAATAGGAAATCACGACATTAAAACTTGAATAATCCCTAAGGGAGATGACCCTTACGCAATGTGTAAAAATAAATCTCAATTAAACGTCATGTCTAGTAAATATAGCCTTAGGGTGTGGATCATCATGTTGAAAACCCTAATCATTGGGGCATGAAGCTCCATGTTCAACAACCTAGTCCAAGGGGCGTGGAGCTCCATGTCTAACAACCCAATCATGGATGAGGAACACCATGTCCACTAATGAGTTATTACATATCCAATTGCAATCAAAAGGGACCATGTACAATATCCCAGTCAAGTAGTTAATCGAGGAGAGCGTAATTGGTCCTTGAGAATATAATAAATTAATGACGAGGAGTGTTGTGTCCAATACCGTGGTCAAGTAATAAATTAGGAATAGATTAATCATCCCCATCACTGGAGTATCACAATCAATGAAGACTCAATTCCCAAACATCATAATCATAGGGATGTCATGCCCATGTATCAAAATCAATCAAGCTCAAAATTTAGATCCTGAGAAGTATGTATGAGCATCCAACAATAAAAATAAATCAAATAAAAAGGCTCATAAGGTAGATCCTAGGAAATATGTCTATAAATACCAATAAAATAACAAATAATAAAAGGCTCTGAAGAGAGATCCCAAGAAATAAATTTGGGCATCCAAATAAATAAATTCACATCGTGTCAGGCTCATCGGAAAAAAACCAGGAATCACCTATAGTAATCACTGTTTCATCATTAGTAAACAAGGGAATGCATAAATAAAAGAGTGAGGGTGTCCAAATTCCTAAACCTACCACGACTTACACTACCCTCGAGCTTATAAGTTTAGTATGGGTTATAAGGTGACCCCCACTACCATCTATACCCAAACCTGATGTGCTATATTAAGTGCATTCAAACATCGGGGCACCCATCGGGTCCATTAAGTAAATAAATAGAAGAGGCATCCTACCCAGGATCCTCGAAAATGGTACATAGGAGGAGGCGTCTTACATGGTACCCACATTAATAGTGTCTATAGGAAGGGGCATCCTACATGGGATCCTCATAATGATATACATAAAAAAAATTCACCCTAAATGGGATCCTATAGGTCAAAAGATAATATGGACTCTCTTCCAAGAGGAAGATTTTTTTAACATAATTCTAGATATATGTCTCATAGCCCATCTCATTTAAAGGGGTCTCACTGTTAGAAGATAAATAAATTCTATTATCAGATCAAGAACCTCTTTGTTTAGGAAAACCCCCAAAACACCTCCTAGGAGTCCTCAAATAACCTCAAGGGTAGTACCATCATGATATATGGGAAAAAATGCTAAAAATAGACTCATTCATCCAATTATAACTTCAGGGTGTGAAGATATGAAAAACCCATCAAAGGGGTATTAAGGGATGAGTACACAACGTTTATACCTTGGTACATGGCATGTACCCCTGAAGATCCACCTGGGCATGTACTTCATCCAACCTTTTCATGTTATACCCAAGTACATGACATGTAATTTAGGTACATGACATGTACCCTACACGGGGTACCTACTCATGTACCTCACATGACCTGACCATGCACTTTACCTAGTCGGGTACCTCTACACGACGTGCAACCCACATGGGGTCTGGTCATATACTCTAAATGGCCATATGCCCCTACAAGGGCTATCTAGTCAGGTACTCAGATAAATTCCTAGGTCCTAGTATATATAATATATACCCCATACAAGATTTTTACTTCTAAAAAGGTCATATTACCTTAATGGAAAAAACACACAGTGTGTGCTCCTAAACTACATGCCATGTGATTAGAATTTCCAAATAGGAAACCACTCAAATTGACATGAAACCATAATTTTATCCTCAAAAGGTATAAATCAACCCTAAATGGGTATTAAGTCATGGTAATAAGGATATATAACTATAAATCGGTAAATATATAGGGATTTATGAAAAAATTTAAAAATGGAATACCTTTGGGCAGAATCTCCCAAAGATTTTCCCAATTTTTTGACCCACAACTGTCATACGATGATCCAACTCTTCCCGAGATCTACGGTGACAGTTCTCTTACTCTTCCAATCTCTATCTCTCCCTTTCCATTTATCTCTTATTTAAGTGAAACAGGAATCCCAATGGGGGATACGTGAGAAGCTAGAGAAGGAAAAGAATAAAAAGTATGAAAAAGAAAAGGAAGGAAAAGAAAGAAAGTGAAAAGGAGGCTTGGCCATGAACCAAGTTCCCGGATTGATTTTATGCCTCACTTATGAAAAAAAACCATTCTTGACTCAATGACAGAGAAAAAATTGAAATCTGATGATCCATTCAAAAGATATAGTTGAAAAAATGCATGCAAATAAATTAATATTTAATTAATTCAATATTAATAATTAATTATTCCACATAAATTAAAATGGTACATAATTCCAAAAAAACCCCACACTAAGTAAAACAACCTATTTTGGGACTAATGTAGTGGTTTAAAAATTCATCAAAGATCATATACTAATAGAAAATGGTAATTTCACCCCTTACAAGCATCTAAAAGAAAACAAATTCAAGTTTATATTGAAAATTCTAGTCCGGAAAACATGGGTTTTTACGTTAACATTCATTTTATAGTTTTTACAAGGAAATTAATGTAAATAAATTATTTTTTATGATTAAATGTTTATTATTCTAAAATGGGGTTTTCATTATAGGCTTTATTCTTATTTAAAATTAAATTCTACCAATTATAGAAATTGAATATGGTAAAATCGATTAATTTTTTTTAATAATAATAATTAAAATAATCTGATCGATTTAACATAATTTTTAGTCATATTTTAAAGTAAAAATAGAAAAAATTTATTACCATGGTTAAGGTTAAAAACAGGTCTATTGAGGGTATTAAACTAGGAGATAAGGGTATGATTTCTATCCAAAAGTATATAATTTTTATTGGTTTATGGTGTTCAATATTATATTATCCTAAATTAAAATAAATATCTCTTTGGATCCATTTTACCATGAAAATTACTTTATATCATTGAAATGTTTTAATAAATTCCATATGTATCCCTCCCCTCACTTATAAAAGGAAACCTATTCTCCACCCTTGTTCATACCATTTGATCCTTCTATCTTAAGAATAACTTCTATAAAACATTCCTATAATCCTTACATTAATTTTAGATATTTTTTAATTCTTATAATACCAATCCTTCAAGGTTTAAGGTCCAGTCCAAATGAGGCCTTTCAAAGAAGAGATATAGATATTAACTGAGCTCTTTAAATTTTATTTCCTCTTCAAATTCCTATAAACATGTTGTATCTATAAAAATTATGAACATAGTATAATAAATATAATTATTTTTTATTGTGATTAATTATAAACCATTTAACACCTCTTCTCAATCAAATGGGAGATGAAAGTATTGCTTGTGCATATGTGTGGACAACTGCCTCCACATAGAAATGTGATTCATTTTTCACCACCATAATTATTGGTTAGTTATTATGATATATTTAATTATTATAAATTATATTTATGTTATAATAGTGATTATTTAAGGGTGAATTAATATCTACCTTTCTTTTGTTCCATCCATCAAAAAATGGAAGCATCACTGATGCATATGTATGGGCTACCATCTCCACACAGTGATGTAATTTATTTTTCATCACAACTTTATTTTAATGGTTATAATTTTGTATATAATAAATAAATTTCATATTTATATCATGATTATACTTTTATAGGTGAAGTAAACATGATCTAAGTGCCAGAACTATAACTGCTAAACCAGAACATACATGAAAAACAAAGCAGTTAACACCCAAAATGATGATGATAATGAAAGGGTGATAAGATTATATAAGTAAACCATATATGGTATTATAGGTATTATTATGGTTCTAGAATATAATTATAATAAAATATAAATTTATTATATAGTATTTTAGAGCTCTTATGAAGTAAAACAGGCTTGAGGTAAGTGTTTTGAGTTACAATCTCATTTTTTTCGAGATTATTTATGCGTAAATTTTTAATGATGAAATATTATGATATATCTATAAAAAATATTAATTATTTTTTAATCCTATATTTATTTATATATATTTTACATTTTAATTAAATTTTACTCTATTTAAGTACTCAATAGACCGAAATAATGTTTTAAGGGAGCTCGACCTTGTTTTTTCCTTTGACCGGAAATATTTTATTCTATGTCCATATTTTATTTAAAATACTCTCCAGAATGTTTTTACTATTATCAAAATATTTTTTAAATTCATTTTTTTTTCTATATTTTACTTTAATTTCCAATGTTTATAAGGAACCTTCTTATCTTTTTCCAAACATGGTACTTTTGACTTTTTACTGAAAATGTGAAAGGAATTTTTATTCTAACGTACACCATATGAATAGATTTTCTTTCCATATTGAGTAATATTTTATTTAAAGATATAATTTATATTTTTCTTTTTTTCTTTTCAAAGAAAATTTATTCCTTAATATTTTATACATTTTTTATTCTAAATAAGTGATTTTAAATAAAAATGGTGTTTACTCAAAAAATGTTCTAGTAATGTTTTAAGTTATTTTTATCTATAACAACATACTTTGATATTTCTTATGATTTACTAAGGATATGATTCATTGTTACCATATTTATTCTTTCCTTATGTGGTTTATTATTATTATGATATATTGTTTACGAGTCTCATATAATTCCACAGGTTATGATTTGATTATATGATGAATGTTTTATGATCTTATGGAACACATATGTATAGTTTTAATTATGTTCTAGGTGTGCTAAGAAATATATAACCCTCTAATGTATTTGGTAAATAATGATGTATCATGAGATAATAAGGACTAAAATGGGTAGTGAACCTAATTTAGTTACGAACTTTTTCTAATAAGAAATTCCTGGGAGTGAACCTTGACTAAGGAAATGATGGAATATATAGTGAACCCAATCTAGTATGATAGTCTTAGAAGAGAGACTTGAATAAGGAAATGTTTTTTTATACCTATGTACTTCCATAATCTTATGTCTTATTCTTATTCTAGGTTTTCATGGCTCATGATTTACTATTTATGATCCCACACTCTTATGTCTTATATCTTTTTATTAGTAAATCTTTACTTAATGTTTCATGATTATGATCTATGAATTGATGGGTATTAGTTTCTAATGTTAAGATCATGTTATTATAACTTTATGATTATCTTATTCTCACTTATGATCACTAATCTATATCTCTTATGTTTACCCTTACTGGGCATCTAAGATCACTCTTTATTATGTTTCCCTTCCCCATATTATGGAGAAGGTTTTTAGTATTTTATGTTAAATAAGGATAATATTTGTGTATAAATTAATGATATATGATATAGATAGTTTATGTAACGATTATTTATGTATACATGTATTCAAAGGCACTAAAGATTCTTGGTTAGGGATTGGATTTTATTAATATGAAATATATATTTTAGCTAATAAGATTTAGTAATTATGTATCAAAGGTATGGGTTACTGTCACACCCAGACTTCGTTTGAGGTTGGTTTTTAATTTTTAATTTTTATCCCATAATTTTATTTTCCTTAATTTAAATTGTTTGGTAAAGGGCGGGCCAAACCCAATGTGATTTGTTCACTTTTGGCACAGATAAGTGAGTGTTGGAATGACATCGCTCGACATGTGGGCAGGGCACGAGCGAAGCCTTGTGGCTTCACCAGTTTCACACGTGATCTGCCCAATGCGTGGATGATTAAATAATAGAATAAAAATAAAATTTATTATAATTATAGTTATTTTTTCAATTTTATTAGTATTATTATTATTGTTATTAGTTTAGGTTAGATTTTCTTTTTTAGGTTCTAATTTATTTTTATTTCCCCATCTTCTTATTTTTATTTTATTTTCCCTTATTTTCTTTTCTTTTTATTCTCTTATTTTCTTTTCTTTTTCTTTAATTTTTTTCCTTTTTTTATCCTTTCTTTTCTTTTTCCTTTTTTCCCTCTCTCTTTTATTCCTTCTCTCCCTCACACTCACTTCCTGTGGTGCAATGTTCATCTACAGCCCTCCCTAACCCTAAGCACCGCCTCCCCGCTCTCTCTCACCGGACCAGCCAGACTCCACCCCAGTCGGTTCCCACTCGCCCTAGCCGCCCCGTTATTCCCCTCTGACCTTCCCCGCTACCTAACCACACACACGACTCTCCTCTGTTCGGTCGAGCATCTGCTGGTCTCCCCACTGCCTTGAACTGACCCACAACGCCCTCCCTGCTACCTCCAGAAGGTTGCTGGTCGCACCTCCCCTACCTCAGGTACCCTCAGCTAGATCCTGCTCAGCCCGTATGCTTTTCCTGGTGTAAGTCGCACCCCCCCTACTATCCACCATCTTGGTTGAACTCCTTCGCTACCTCCCCTCCCCTCTCGGAATTCCGCACATCCCTCCTCTAGCTTGGCCAGCCGATGTCGTGCACCTCTCCATCCTCCTTTGGACAGTTTAGCCACACCACCTCCCCCCCTCCGAATAGCCTCCATCAACCTCTTACTAATCTTTCAAAACCCTCGTTGTAGGTGCAGATTACACCGGTTATGCATTATTTCATTTTTGGTGATGTTGAAAATAAGTTTTAGTTTTAGTTTTATTCAATTTTGATGCATTTGTTATGTGCGTTAATTTTAGGGTGTATTTGAAGTTTCTTGAGTAGCATTGGCATGCTTTGGTCCTTGCACACAAATTTTGCGAAACATACGACACATCGGTAGGTGATTCCATGTTTAAATATTGATTAATTTATTGAGTTGTTTGTTTAATTAATTTAACATATTTATTTATTAGTTTCCAATGGGCGTAGTCAGTTTTATTTGGAACTTGCTGCACTTTTTTTTTCTAGTACATATTTATGAAATACAAGTGTCTGTCAAATTGGTGTAGCTATTTTGTTAAAATGTGTAGGAGCTGCAGTTGTGTTTTTGATGTGGGTCAATGTGATTTGTGTTGTAAATAGGTTCTGATGTGGTGTTGTTGGACTCCTTGAGTCAAGCATCTTATATATATATATATATATATATATATATATATATATATATATATATATATTTAAACTTCTAAATAGATTTTTCCCTAGTGCTGGTTTATTTTAGCTATGACCTTTAAAAAATTGTGCAACTTGTTATTTGACTGTGTGGGTGATGTAGGTTGAGTTTTGAACAAAATTACCCGTGTTTGTAATGTTTTAAAAATTCATTTTTTATGGGAAGAGTGGCACAACACATAGATAACACAATATGTGTTTTTCGCATGTAACTTTTTCAAGGCATGTGGCATGTTGACTTAATTGAGCACAAAATGGGAAGCCTGGGTATTTGGGAGGCGGACTAGGACTAGTGTGATAGTGATACAAGAGTGGCCTCAGACCAGTTTCACTCAGCTGGTTTGATGATTAAAACACTAACAAAACTATGGGTTGCGTTTGGAGACCACTAGGTTATGGATGTGTTTCTCTAAAAGTGGATCGTGCACGAGAGCGTGTTTTATTATGGTTTGTATTCCTTGGTTCAGCAAGACACGATGTTCTTCAGTCCCTTCAGTGATAGTACCTATAGGGCTTGTCCCGCTTTGGTGCTCTTGGATTACATCTCACATGAAAACGACATATGGTTTATCCTTTGTGGTGTAATGAAAGTAAAAGTGTTGTTTTTCTTTCTAAACTGTTTTCTGTTAAAGTTTTCATTATTCAAATTGTTTTATTTAAAAAAATTTAAGCTTTTATTTTTATTCCTAGATTAAACTTGCAATTGTTTTGTCACTTAATAATTACATGTGGAATCTCTTATTTGTGACATACTATTGAGCGTTATCTCACACCCTACTTACACCCTTGGGTGTAAGTAGATTTGGTTTTGTCTGATGCAGGTAAGGGTAAGGCTTTTGGAGGTGGTGGTTCAAGTTGTTAGCTGAAACATTGGCATGGAATTGTGGAGATGGTGAGAGGGTAGTGTCCTCCATCCAGGGGTGGTTTTTGAGTTGGTTTTTGGCCACCATGTTTTGTAGTTGTTTAGGTTTGGTGTTGAACTTGTAAATAAAATCTTGGTTTATGGTAAGGGACCGTTTGGTTTAGATTTTTAGTTTGGAATATTTTTTTTGTTTGTTGTTTTGTGCATGTTTTTTGTGATTAGGTAAATCATTCCCAAAGAATTATTCTGATACCCAGGCACTTATGCCAGCCTGTGGGGATTGGGAACGCCACTCAGGCCTTTTCGCAGACCGGGTCAGGCGTCGATTGGATGGATAACTGATTTGGTTTATGACAAAATGGTATCATAGGTAGGTTTGGTTTAAGTTATTTGGTTATTTTATTTGGGATGAGTCTGGTTAGATAGAAGCTAGGATTTTTAGGGATCAGAATTCTGGTTGTGAGTAGGGTGCCTGGCCAACACACCTTGTGACAGACCCTGAGTCACCATGGGGTATCAGGATACTTGTCTAACTTCTCTTCCAGGTGGGATGTGAAGGCTGTAGACTGTGCGTGGACATCGGTCAGAGAAGAAGAATTTGTACATGAGGTTAATTTTTCATGTTTGTTTTACTTATGATTACTTATCTTGCTGTAAATTTGATTTTTCTTTAGATATGACATATTGATGATGTTCTTTTATGATTTTTTCTCTTTGAAGCAAAATGCCTCCCCAGAGAGATTACACGCACCCACGGGAGGAAGCTGGAGAGAGTTCTCCCTTGCCGCTTGATCAGAGATTGGTAGAAGTCATGGCCTGAGTGGTTCAGGATTTGGGACAAGGATCAACTCCTAATCCTACTCCTTTTCCAACTAGAGGATATGATTCGGGTATCATAAAGGACAAATCTTAGGAGTTCTTGAAGAATAAACCTACATCATTTCAAGGTAGTTCAGAACCTCAAGAGGTAGTGGAATGGCTTGAAAATATAGAATGTATGTTCGAGTTCTTTAACATGCCAGAAGAAGTCAGGGTAAAGTGTGCCTCATTCCAGCTAGAGGGTTCTAGTCGCAAGTGGTGGGAATCAGTTATTCAAGATGGGAAGCACGGGCATATGGGTTGGAAGGAGTTCAAGGACGTCTTCAATGATTAGTATTATCCTGAGGTTTTGAATTATGCCAAATCCCAGGAGTTCATGGATCTTTCACCAGGGGATCATACAGTGATGGAGTATGCAAATCACTTTGCAGAGCTTGTGTGGTATGCGCTTGAAATTGTTTCAAGTGAATATTTGAATGTTGGAAAGTTTGAGAAGGGCCTTCGACCAGAAATCCACTCTCAGGTTTTCTTGTTCAAGCTAGGAACTAATGCCAAGGTGGTCGATCGTGCTTGCATGGTCAAGATTGATCGGAGAGGAGATTCATGGTTTTATAGATTAGTGTGAGGTTTTGGCAGTAGTAGTTCATCTAAGAAGAAGAAGAAGCATGATGATCATGGGAAGAAGGAGAGTGGTAGCTCAGGCCATCCTTTCAGGCAGACCTAATCTATTGCTCCTGATATGAGGTCTGTTTTGTGCCATCAGTGTGGGAAGGCAGGGAACGTCTGACCTGCGTGTCCCACTCTGCCTAAGCCTTTCTTTTGATGAGGAATTGTGGGGCATGTGCAACACTTTTTCAGAGTGACACACCCTTATCAGAGTGGGGCAGGGTCTTTGGCTTTTAAGGGAGTACCAGTTCAGTCAGAGCCGACCAAGACTATGGGATCTCAGTTCGGTGGTCATGGTGGAAAGACCGGATCATCCTATGGGCAGGGCTAGGTCAGGGCAGATCCACGAGTGAGCGGTTATTCTCATACAGGGACCAAACATCTATATGTTGTGGATCAGGCACTCACGGGATCTGATGCTGGACCTTTGACAATTAGAGGTACCATTCTTATTTCATCTTCTTTAGCTTCCATACTTTTTTATATTGATGCATCTACATATTTTATATCTACATGTCTTGTGAACTTGTTGATCCTTCCAACTGAGCTTTTATCTATTGTAATGGAGCTAGTGACACCACTGGGTAAGAAAAAGGAGCAGGGTCTTAGGTTCCCATCATGCGCACTTTCCATGTCAGGAGATGAAAAGGAATGGGATTTCTTGGACTTGGATATGGACATTTTTTTATGTGATTCTCAGCATGCATAGGCCGGTGCGCTTCCAAGTTCATATTAACTGCTATCGGTGCCGAGTCAGCTTTATGGAACCAGATGTGAGTCCTCAGTTATTTCATGGAGAATGGGATCCTCGGTCAGGTTGCACAGAACCTCCACTCCCTGATTTAGGGAATATTTCTTATCAGTTGTCGTCACTCGCACTGGAGGATGGTGGTGGTGTTTCTCAGGGTGGGTTACCTCATATAGTGGATGATTTCCCAGAGGTCTTCCCAGATGATTTTTCAGGCTTACCCCCAGAGCGGGACATGGAGTTCTTGATTGAGTTGGTGTCGGGAATACAACCTATATCTATTCCCTCATATCGCATGGCCCGCACCAAATTGAGGGAATTAAAGATTTGGGTGGACGATTTAGAATCCAAAGGATTCATTCACCCGAGCATATCTCCTTGGGCTGCCCCAGTTTTATTCGCGAAGAAGGCCAATGGAACCCTCCAGTTGTGCATCGATTACCAGAATTTGAATAAGGTGACCATTAATAATAAGTACCCTTTGCCTCAGATTAATGATTTGTTCAACCAGTTGAAGGGGGAAATGTGGTTCTCCAAAATTGACTTGAGGTCAGGTTACCACCAACTCAGGGTCATAGAAGTAGACATTCCGAATATGCCTTTCTGAAGCATGTATGGTAACTTAGAGTATATAGTCATGCATTTTGGATTGAAAAATTCTTTGGTGGTTTTCTTGACACTCATGAATAGGGTGTTCCACCAATATGTCGACTCCTTTGTCGTGGTATTTGTGGAAAAAAATCCTAGTTTATTCTGGATCTGAGGAGGAGCATGAGCATCCCATGCGGATTGTTTTGGGCACGTTGCAGGACCACCACCTATATGCCAAACTCTCAAAGCTCACATTCTGGATTAGGGAAGTGAAGTTTCTAGGGCATGTCATCTCAGAACAAGGGGTTTTAGTGGATCCTGAGAAGATCAGTGTAGTTATGTCATGGGAACAACCAAGGAATGTGTTTGAGATCAGTAGTTTTCTTTGCCTAGAAGGTCATTACAGGCATTTTGTTTAGGATTTCTCACGGAATGCCTCCTACATGACCGCACTCACCTGTAAAGGGGTGAAGTTTGAATGGAGCCCACAGTGCCAAGCATCCTTTGAAGAGTTGAAGCGGTGGTTGAACACCGCACCTGTGATGATATTACCAGAGTCTGGGAAGGGCTATGTAGTTTATTGTGATGTGTCAGGTATGGGCCTTGGGTGTGTACTCATGTAGGATAACCATTTGGTGGCTTATGGTTCTCATTAGCTCAGGCTGTATGAGAAGAATTATCCGAAACACGACTTATAGTTGGCAGCAGTGATTCACACCCTGAAGACTTGGCACAACTACCTCTATGGGAAAAATTTGTGGTCTATTCTGACCATAAGAGACTAACCTACATTTTCTCTTAGAAGGACCTCAATCTGAGTTAGCACCACTGGATCGAGTATCTATAGGGGTTTGACTTGGACATTTTCTATACCCCAGGAAAGGGTAATGTGGAGGCTAATTCTTTGAGTAGGAAGGTACTAGTGTAGGTGTTGAGGAAGTCCAGAGATCAGTGGACTTTGATGGGGCTCTTCACCCAGATGCACTTGGAGAGTAGGGAGCATAGTAGAGGTACTTTCTTGGTTAGCATTCAGTTGACTCCCACTCTTCTAGAGTTGATCCAGTGGGAGCAGCCTAGTGATGATTTGTGTTAATGATCCATGTAGTTTCTTCATGGGGAGGAGACTCCTTCTAATTGGCCTTTTTATTATGAGAGGATCTTGTGATTCAAGGGCCATGTAGTGGTGACGTTGTCTCTGCGGAAGGTGGTGATACAGGATAGCCACCAATCTCAGTGGGCTTTCTATCCTAGTGCAACCAAGATGTATTACGATGTTCATCGCTAGTTCTGGTGTCCAGGTATGAGATGATAAATATCCGACATTGTATTGAGATGCTACACTTGTCAGCAGGTGAAATCAGATCATCAGAGACCATATGGCATGCTCCAACCATTAACCATTTCTATTTAGAAGTGGGATGAGGTCTCCGTGGACTTCATTGTTGGCTTGCCTCATAAACCTCGGGGAAGGAATTATATTTGGGTAGTGATTGATTATTTGACCAAGTTATCTCACATTATCCTGATCAGAGATACAGCAAAGGTGGAGGAGTTGGGCCATTTGTATGTTCAGGAAGTGGTCAGACTTCATGGTGTGCCTTCAACAGTTGTTTCTGACAGGGACCCCCACTTTACATCTCAGTTTTGGGGAGGCCTTTAGAAGGCTTTAGGCTCACATATTAAGATGATCATGACATACCATCCTCATATGGATATCCATATGGAGCGGGTGAATCAGATTCTAGAGGACATGATTCACGCATGTGTGTTGGATTTAAGAGGTTCATGGGATAGCCATTTGGTATTGGTTGATTTTGTTTATAATAATAGCTACCAATCCTCTATTATAATGCCACCCTTTGAGGCGCTCTACGGTCGGCCTTGTCGGTCTCCTTTGTGTTGGGATGAGGTAGGCAAGACCTCACTCTTGGGACCGAGCCTTGTTCAGGAGATGTCTAAGAAGGTCAAGGTGATTAGACATTGGTTGTTGATAGCTCAAACTCACCAAAAATCTTTTGAAAATAAGAGTTGTCAGGATCTTGAGTTTTTAGTGGGGGACAGAGTGTTATTGAAGATGGCCCATCACTTGGGTCACCACCACTTGGGAAAGTAGTGGAATCTGACACCGAGGTATGTTGGGCCTTTCGAGATTACTGAGCGGATTGGTAAGGTGTCATACAGGTTAGCTTTTCCTTCATAATTGACGTCGATTCATGACGTATTCTATGTCTCCCAACTGAAAAATTATAATCCCGATCCATCACATGTGTTGAATTGGGAGGATTTGAAGATAGAGCCTGACTTATCAGTGTTTAAGCGGCCAGTGTGGATAGTGGATTCTCAGGAGAAGGTGCTTTGTGGGAAGTCTATTCCTTTGGTTCATATTATTTGGTAGCATGGGAATGAAGAATATGAGACTTGTGAGTGGAAGTCTTGGGTTGAGCAGAAGTACCCATTTCTATTATCTAATCAGGCTTCAAATTGAATTCTCGAGGTTGTAAAGTTTTCATGGTGGGGAGAATTGTCACACCCGGACTTCGTTTGAGGTATGTTTTTAATTTTTAATTTTTATCCCATAATTTTATTTTTCTTTATTTAAATTTTTTGGTTGAAGGGCAGGTCGAACCTGGTGTGAGTTTTTCACTTTTGGCACTGATAAGTGAGCTTTGGCTTCACGTCGCTTGACACACGGGCATGGCACGGGCGAAGCTGTGTGGATTTTCCAGTTTAACGCGTGATCTTCCTAGTGCGCGGATGATTAAATAACCGAATAAAAATAATATTTATTATAATTAAAGTTATTTTTGTATTTATTATTAGTATTATTATTATTTTTATTATCATAGGTTAGATTTTATTTTTAGGTTCTAATTTATTTTTATTTCCCCATCTCCTTGTTTTTATTTTATTCTATCCCTTAATTTGTTTTCTTTTTATTATTTTATTTTATTTTATTTTTCTTTATTTCCTTTTTCCTTTTTTTATCCCTTATTTTTTTCCTCTCTCTTTTATTCCTTCTCTCCCTCACACTCCCTTCCCATGGAGAACTATTCATCCGCGGCTCTCCCTAACCCTAAGCGCCACCTATCCCCTCTCTCTCGCCGAACCAGCCACCCTCCGCCCCAGTCAGATCCCATTCACCCCGATCGCCTCATTATTCCCCTCTGACCTTCCCCGCTACCCAGCCCCACACACGACTCTCCTCTATCTGGACGAGCATCTACCGGTCTCCCCGCTGCCTTGCACTGACCCACAATTCCCTCCCTACTACCTCCAGCTGGTCATCCGCTACACCTCCCTCTACCTCTCCCACCCTGGGCTAGATCCCACTCGGGCCGTCTGCCTTGCCTAGCCGAAGCCGCACCCCCTGCAGTCCACATTCTTGGCCGAACTCCTTTGCTACCTCTACTCCCCTCTCGGACAACCACACATCTCTCCTCTCACTTAACCGGCCGACGTCATGCACCTATCCATCCTCCTTCAGACAGTCGATCCACACCCACCCTCCGGACAACCTCTGCCAACCTCCGACCAATATTTCAAAACCCTCTATGTAGGTGCAGAGTACACTGGTTATGCATTCTTTCATTTTTTTTGATGTTGCAAATAAGTTTTAGTTTGAGTTTTATTCAATTTTGATACAATTGTGTAGTGCATTATTTTTAGGGTGTATTTGAGGTTGCTTGAGCTGTATTGGCGTGCATTGGTCCTTGTCCACCAATTTTTCCAATCTTACAACACACTGGTAGGTGATTCCATGTTTAAAGATTGATTGATTTATTGAGTTTCTTGTTTAATTAATTTAATATATTTATTTATTAGTTTCTAATGGGTGTAGTCAGTTTCATTTGGAACTTGCTTCACTTTTGTTTTGGTAGTACATATTTATGAAATATGAGTGTCTGTCAAATTGGTGTAGTTATTTTGTTAAAATGTGAAGGAGTTGCAGTTGTGTTTTTGATGTGGGTTAGTGTGCATTGCATTTTAAATAGGTTTTGATGTGGTGTTGTTGGACTCCTTGATTCATGCATCTTATATATATATATATATTTATTTATTTTAAACTGCTAGATTGATTTTTTTCTTAGTGCTGATTTATTTTAGTTATTACCTTTAAAAAAATTGTGCAACTGGTTATTTGACTATGTGGATGATGTAGGTTGAGTTTTGAACAAAATTACTGGTGTTCGTTATGTTTTAAAATTTTATTTTATATGGGAAGTGTGGCACGACACGTAGATAATGCACTATGTGTTTTGCACATGAAACTTTGTCATTAAATGTAGCATGTTGACTTAATTGAGCACAAAATATGAAGCCTGGGTATTAGGTAGGCGGACTAGGACTAGTGGGCTAGTGATACAAAAGTGTCCTCGTCCCAGTTTCACTCAACTGGTTTGACAATTACAACGCTAACAAAACTATGGGTGATGTTTGGGGACCACTAAGTTATGGATGTGTTTCCCTACAACTGGGTTGGGCATGAGAGCATATGTTATTATGGTTCTTATTCCTTGGTTCACCGAGACACGATGTTATAGGGTCCCTTCAGTTCAAGTACCTATAGGGCCTCTCCCACTTTGGTGATCTTGGATTACATCTCACCCGACAACAACATATGGTGTAACATTTGTGGTGTAATGAAAATAAAAGTGTTATTTTTCTTTCTAAACTATTTTCCCCTAAAGTTGTCATTATTTAAATTTTTTTATTTAAAATTGTCTAATATTTTATTTTTATTCCTGGATTAAGCTTGCGATTGTTTTTTCTGTTAATATTTATATGTGGAATCTCTTATTGGTGACATCCTATTGAGAGTTAGCTCACACCCTACTTACACCCTTGGGTGTAAGTAGATTTGGTTTTGTCTGATGCAGGTAAGGGTAAGGCTTTTGGAGGTGGTGGTTCAGGTTGTTAGCTGAAACCATGGTGTGGCATTGTGGAGATGGTGAGAGGGTGGTGTCCTCCAACCAGGGGTGGTTTTTGAGTTGGTTCTTGGCCACCATGTTTTGTAGTTGTTTGGTTTTGGTGTTGAAGTTGTAACTAAAATCATAGTTTGTGGTAAGGGCCCGTTTGGTTGAGATTTTAAGTTTAGCATATATTTTTTTGTTTTTTGTTTTGTGCATGTTTTTCGTAATTGGTTAAATCGTTTCCAAAGAATTATTTTGATACTTTGTCACTTGTGCTATCCCGTGGGGATTGGGAATGCCCCTCTGGCCTTGTTGTTGACTGGGTCGGGCATTGATTGGATGGAAACCTGATTTAGTTCGTGACAATTACTATTGAGACTTTGGACGAGGTTGTGTAAACATATAAAATGGGAAATAGTTAATCTCAACATTGTGGAACAAGGTGTTTCACACTAATAATTAGCCTATGTGAAACAAGAATCCCATAATATGCGTTTTTTGAAACTGTTGGGCATAGTGTATATTAGTATTTTTAGAGAAGTAGTAAAATGGTAAATGTAAGAGATTTTCCCAAATGTGTCTCTTGGAGATTCCAACCCATGATTCATAAATAATTTTAAATGGTAATAATTTTAAATCCTGAATAACTAAAAGTTAGAGGAGATAATGGAAGTATTTTTTATCTTTAACAACATGGATCATAAATAAATTCTTAAAGGAATGATTTAAAAATAATGAGGTTAGTTGTATATACACATGGAAAATTTTGAGGAGCACAAATGATCATGGTGTAATATGAACCATTCATAGTATAATCTTGAAGTTTTTTTGAAGTTGAAATTCTGGAGTTTTATATTTTTAGATATGGAAATATTTATGTGTGGTGATATTCAAATGAATGAGAATAGGTAAATGTGGAGAAGATTAAGGAGTCATTTTGAATCATTATTTTTTAGGATATATCAAAAGTGAAAGTTGTATATATAAAAAGAATTATTTGTGAAAATAAAGTATACAAAAGAGAGATAAGTGATTTGTAACAACTGTCGGGTAATTGGTATATATTTTTTTGAGTTTTATTTATTTATTATTAGAGTTCCTAGAATTTTGGTGCTATAAATTTAATGTTTTTAAATAAATTTTCCTGGATGAAAGTCAGTTCATGGTTAAAAGTAACCATGTAGCTAACTGGGAAAGAGAGTTTTTTTGGGTGGAAAGTGATTTTTGACATGATTCTCACTCTATTTTTTAAATCATATATAACTTTCTAGTAGCCATGAGACTTTTTTTTATGAGATGGCGTATTTCTCACAGTTAGTGCATGGTTTTTATAATTGTTCATCCAAACTGTGTAGGTTGTCTACCTCATTTAATTTTAGTGATTTTACTAATTTCCCCTAACTTATATTTACCCAAAATTCACCACTCTTTCTCATCACTCACATTCAGCATATTCTCCCTAACTCAGAGCTTCATCTCCCTTTATCTTTGTTGGATTTCCTTTCTTCCATTAGTGGTTTTTCTTTGTTTGGTACTTCTCCAATCTAGCTTCACCATTAAAATCTTTGACTTAGAAAGGGGCGATGCTTGAGTGGAGTGAGAATTTCCAGAGGTATTTTGATTATTTTTAGGTAAGGTTGACACCATTTCCAATTTTTATTCTTATTAAGCCTGGTATGGGTTATTCATTATATTTTGATTTCTTAGGTATGGGAATGAGGTGTGAGATAATATAATATTACTATGTTTTGTCCTTTTTATCTCATTATTTATTCTCGTAGGAAAATAATTACACCACCCATAACCAAGAGTTGGAAGTTGTTTTACATGCATTGAAGACTTTGAAACATTATCTCTTTAGGGAGTGGTTTAAAGTTTATTCATATCATAAGAGCTTGAAGTACATATTCACCCAAATTTGATTGAACCTTAGGCAGAGAAGTTGGGTGGAATATCTTCAAAACATTTATTTTGACATAGATTATACCCTTGGGAAGGGGAATATAGTTGTTCATGCCTTGAGAAGGATTTTTTTATCAATATAGTGAATTAATCTTTGGTTAAGTGGAGTCTGATGAGTTTGTTTGCTAATATGAGTTTGGATGTGCAAGATGATAAAGATTAGGCATTCTCAACTAATGTTTAGTTCACACCCACTCTTCATGATCGAGTTTGGTGTTAACAGACCTCTGAACCTAACTGAAAACTGATTATAAGAGCTTTAAATGGTTGGGAAAACTTGGGTGATTTGTCTCAATATTCTAGCGGAACCCTCTTATTTAGGAATTGGCCGGTGGTTCCTTTGATAGTGGGGCAAGAGTAAATTCATAAGGGGCATTATTCTAGTTTTTTTTGTTCACCCTAGGCATACCAATAATTTTATAATTTGAGAGCTTGATATTACAGTCTTGGGATGATAAATTATGTAGCTAATTTTGTGTACTGATATTTTACTCACTAAAGGATCAAATCCAAATATTAAAGACTGTCTGAGTTGCTTCGGCCTATCCCCATTCTAATATGGAAGTGGGATGAGATATCTATATGATTTTTTGTTGTTCCACCAAAAAATACTAGTGGGAAATAAATTATGTGGGTGATTATAGATGGTTTGACAAAAACAACTCATTTTATTCCCATTAGAGAGGTGATGAAGGTGAAAGAGTTCAGGAACCTATATGTCTAAGAGATTGTTAGGATTTATGGGGTTCCCATGAGTGTAGTTTTTGAATGGGATACCTACTTTAATTATTAGTTCTATAAGGTTCTAAATGAATTCATGAGAACCCAACTAAAGTTGAGCATGGTGAATCACCCATAGATGGATGATTAGATTGAGGGAACCATCTAGATTTTTGAGGATATGCTTTACATGTGAATGCTTGAATTTGGGGGTTAGTGAGAGAGGTATCTATCACTGGTTAAGTTTTCATACAAAAATAGTTTTCAATCCTCAATAAAAATGGATCTATTTGAGGAATTTTATGGGTGGTTGTGTCTATTCCCATTGTGTTGGGATGAGTTGGGTGAGTGTTCCCTACTAGGACTAAGCCTCATCCAAGAGATTATGGAGAAAGTTTAGTTGATTTAAAATAGGTTATTGATGACTCAAATTTGGAAGAAATCATATTTTTATCATCATCATTTCCCTTTATAGTTTGAGGTTAGTAATTAGGTATTTATTTGGGTATCTGTTCAATTAGGTCATCACCAATTTAGAAAGTAGGGGAAATAGAATTCACATTACATTGGGCTGTTTAAAATTATATAACATGTCAAAAAGGTTGCGTATTAGTTAGATTATCCACCATATATAACCTTGATTCGTGATGTTTTCCTTGTATATCAGTTGAAGGAGTACCACTCAGACCCATCTCATGTGATGGAGTGAGAGGATTTGGAGGTGGATCTTGACATCGTCATTGTTGAGAAACTAATTCAAATATTGGATTATCAAAACAAGGACCTATATGAAAAATATATCACAGTGGTAAGTGTTATTTGGTATCATGGTGGAAATAACCATGATACATGGGAGTGTGAAGCTTGGGTGAGGGACCAATGGAATTAAGTATTTTTAAAGTCACATCCTTAAGGACTTTCTCGGGGTATAAATTGGAATGGTGGGGAAAATTATGACACCCATTGGGTTACTAGTACATCTTGTTTTGAGTTTCTTTTATTTATTCTCAAATTTAATGGGATTTTGGGTACACTCTAATGCTTTTAAAGAAACTATACTAGCATACAATTAGGAGTAACCATACAGCTAACCATCCAAGAGAGGTGTTTGGGGGACAGTGAGGTTTAGCAGGGTTCTTACATGCTTTGTCAAACTATACAGAAACATCCAAGAACTATTATGACTAATTCTAGGGAGATAGTGGATCTAATATGGTTGACACAAAATTTTCCTAATAATGTATCCAAACTGTGCTGGTTTTCTAACTCACTAAAATTTAGTGATTTGACTAATTTTCCTCTATTAGGATTTACCTTAAATTCACCATTCTTCTACCCCACTCATGTGCATAGTCTTTTCCCTGACTTGGATCTCCCCCTTCATATTTAGTGGATCTCATTACATTTTTTGGTGGTTTTTATTGAGTTAATCATGTTTCTTCTTAATTTCATCATCTTTCACCCTTGTTCTTTCTTTGTTCTCTTATTTTCATAAATTTTTAAAACCCTATCATGTCATGTATCTGAATCTAGGGTCATGGAAGGGGGATTTATGTTGTTTCTTAGTGGTTTAGGTTCATGAGGATTCTTCTCCTTTGATTTTACTAGTATTTTGTGAAGGTGAAGAGTTTTGATTTGGTTTTAAGGAATGTATCTCTACCTATTGTTGATTTTTCATATATTACCTTTGGATATTGATTTTTTTTATTTTGTTCCATTAAATCTCGTTTTAATTGCATTGATAGTGATGTTATATCCATGTTTTTTATGATTCATGAAATGTGTTGTAAATTTGATGGTTTAAAGTGGATTTTCAAAATGAAGTGGTTTAATTGAATACAATGAATTTGATAAATACCTCAAGGAGGATTTATTATTTCCAATGGGTTTAAAATGGGTATTTTTAAATGGAATCACCTTGTGATTAGTGATTCATTATTATGGGAAATGGGGTTTATGCAATTGGAATTTATAAAACTATATTTGATTTTAAATGTGTGGTACATGGGAAATATTGGGTATGTGAGTGACTTAGATAATTTAAGCCTTAGATTATGTAATGAACTATATAGGGAGTATTAGACATAGGGCCAAGGGAGCTCAAGGAATGAATGTTACCCATGGGACCATGGGAGACTATGGAAAGAATATTTCCCATTCGGAATAAGAGCGCCCACCCAGGGAATACTGAGAGAGATTATAAATTTGTTATACTTGTATAGTCAGCTAGTGAACCATGTCTTAGAATAAGTCATACTTGATCCCATTGGTTAGAGGCCATGATGGTTATTATTTTTTCCATGTTTGATTTGGCTGCCCATTTTTTATGCCTAAACCGTTTATTGGTTATATAATGTTGTTAAGAATATGCCATGTTTATGAAATTTTTGGGTGAGTTAGAATTTTTTATTACATATGGTTTCACTTCCTTCTTATTGATCACTATATAATCATATTTCTAAAATATGGAATGTTTTTGAGAAAAAACAGATGATCTCCTAGATAAATGTTTTCAAATTTATTTTTTTATATGGATTCAAAACAAGAGTTTTTGTTTTTCATAGAATAAAACCTTATATAGATTCATGGTGGTATCCTACTGCGCTTTTCCCTCATACCATTTATATGTCATTGGGTGTATGTAGAATTTTTTTTTCAAGACACAAGTAATGTTAAGGGAACCATTCCATTTGGTGTCTCTTCTAGATTACTGTTATTCGGGGTTGGTTTAAGATAGTGAGGATAATGGTCTCACATATTTTAACTTGTTGTAGAGTATTTTTGGATTCTATTTTGTTTGGAATAATATTCTCTTTTTCCTTGTTCCTATGTTTATATTTTACTTATGTTGACCTATGGATATCATGAATATTTATTGTTTATAAATTATAAAACTATAGTAATTATGATATCTATTTCATTCATCATTTCTAGTACTATGTTTGGATATATTTATTTATTGTTGTTTTTTATTTGATTTCACAGATGTATAATTAATGTATGGTTTATGAAAGTTTTTCAATGTCAAAATCATTACTAAATTATTAAGTGTGAATGCCCTAGAGCTTATCACCAGTACATTGTGATTAGTAATGTACTTCAGGCCTTTTCATAGGCCGAATCAGGTGACATGGTTAGTTAACATAGGATAGTTTGTTATATGATTAATATTTATATAATTGGTTTGAAAATAGAGATGCATTTCATTATTACATCTGATTATTCAATAATAAATAAATAAGATAGCTTTTACATATTACAAAATCTGGAGTTAAAAAAATGATGAAAAATTTATGCAGGTATAACATTGTTATATATGGTTTTATTTTGAAGGTTGTAGGATCAAGAGAAGAAGAATAATATGATTGTGATATCTGATTGTATAATAACAAAATAAAATAGGATAATTTCAGCAAGGAATTATCTTTATCCAAAAAAAAGTGTGTTGTTGTTATGATCATTTTGAGAAGTCATGGAGTTATCCTCATACAAAGAGGATTCAGTCATTTTATGTTTGAATAGGAAGACACAAGACTCAACTAAATTCTAGGACTTGGTCTCATTTAGACTTCTATAAAATGATATCAGTAAACAAGGATCTTGAAATAGAATTGGTATTAGTATTTCATGCATATAATTTATGGTATTTTAATGAATCGATTTTTGTATTTAAATGATTAATCTTTCAAATTTTTTAGAGGAATTGACTTGTTTTTTGTTTTATGGTAGGATATAAATTATCAGTAGGAAATGATAGAAACAAGTAAAACATTTGAGTAAAAACACACTTTTTACTATGAGTGAAGCAAAGTGGTGCGACATTGGATTTTTGAGGATGCAGCGGAGCTGGAAAACTGGAGAAGACCAATTTGCACGCCATGCATTCTATTTAAACAATGTGGGTTTTTTAGGGATGATATTTTGGAAGAGATAATTCGAGATTCATGAAACCTGGAAATTAAAAAATTACACATCATTTAAACACATTACACATTGTGTAAATTCATGGGATAATATTTTAAGATACAAATTCACCATATCTTCAATTTTGGGAAAAATTTGTGACATGGGACCCAAACTAAACCACCTTGGGTGAAATTATTAATGATCCTCATCAATACCATAGCACTTATAGAGCCTTTAGAAGGAGGTCTACCCTAATGATATTAGAGGCATTGGAATCCCAAAGGCTAAATCTTAGAGAAATAAGCTACGTTGTGTTGGGCCCTCCCCAAGTTCTTCTTTATTTTCTTTTGGATTTATTTTTCTCTTTTCCTTACCTCTTAACCTCTAATCACTAGGATAAGGGAGTAAAACTTCCTTGTGCTACAGTTAGGTAAATAGAAGGGGGAAGTTGCATTGGATTTATTTCATTTTATTCTATTCATGTATTTGGTTTTCCACAATTTTATCTTCAACTTCCAATCCCTTTATTTTCCATTTATAATGAGCGTTGGCAATTGAATCTTAATGGAACTTTAAAATTGCATAACTTAAAACCCTAAATAAGGCATGACCATTTTCAACTTTAGAAGAAATCAGGTTTAAATATGGTATCAAGACAAACTTGATTCAATGAAACCTTATATTACTGGACCAAAGGAAATAGGGTATTACCTCATTGAAGAGTGGATACCATGACCATGAGATCTTCCTCATATCAACTAAAACACCAATCATTAAATAATGTACCTATTTTATTAAATCCAATTTCACCCGAACCCAGAAATTACAAAAAACATGGAATTATTTTCAAAATATGTTTACAACCCAATCATTCAATCTGATTTCATTCTTTTCTTTCTTCAAATCAATCAAACCAACCTTTTCTCACCTATTTATTAAAATTAATAAAATTAAATCTTTTGAAAACCTAATAAAACTAATTTCACCATCTATATGGATTGATTTTAACCTACTACTAATATTATGTTTTAATTAATTGAGTAACATATTTTGAGTTTTTATAAATTTGTTTTTGCATAGACCTGTAGAGAATTAACGACACCCTTTGGGCTCTTCAAGTATCTACATGGAGAAAAAAATGTAAATGATGTATCATGATAAACAGAGACAGACCCACATATCATTAAACTATTGAAGAAGGCCCTTATATCAATAAACCATTGAAGATACCAACATCATCTATAAACTATCCTAGCCATGTTTTCATGTAGTATGCACTTATTCAATAAGGTTAATTGAATTTTAGATGGATATTAGTCCCTTATCAAAGCCTTGAAATGACCCTAGTATAGAGTGTTAAACCCCTAGAACATCAACACAACATTGATATGTTTTCCTTAGATTATCTCTTAGTGTTAAAGTAAATAAAATCTTTATGTGTAGTGTTCTTTACATTCCTTATCAATTTTGGAAAATGGTGAATAATATCAAGAGATTTATTGTGTTCCTATTAACCCAGGATAAAGATCCTAAAGAATAATATTAATAAGGAAAAATAAAAGTATAAATTTGGTTGACACCCTGATTCACCCCCTATGGTTTCTCTGGTTCCAACAATCATACGATATTAATCATTAGATTATAATGACTTAATTATTATGATGATATAAAAAACTAAAAATCAATGTCCTTATAAAACTTTATATATAAAAATATTCATCAATATAGTAAAATAAATATAATTATATATAAAAAATTATTTAAATGGAAGCACAATAGTATGTAGGATATTGGTAGGTGTTGCACCCTTGTCTCCATTCGATCGTGGGTTTGAGCCCCATAACCTCTCCGAACACGACAGGTTGTCTATCGGCCAATGGGATGCCCTTTTTTAGTAAAAAAAATTAATAAATAAAATTCCATTATACTTGAAAATTATATACATAAACAAATTAGGTGATAAATATGTTTATACATGTTTTCTTTATGTTATTAAAAAAATAAATTCATTTATTATTTACATTAATAATTTAAGAAATAAACTTCATAAAAATATTCTTCTGAAATCAGGGATGTTACAAATCCTTTGGTTTTTATTGTATTGGTGCATGTGATATTGGATATCACAGCCTATGATAGTGCTGATGTGTATACTCAAAACAGATCCTCATATCACTTATGATATATCATGATATATTGTAAGTGGCGATATCCTAGGAACTGATTAGTTTATGTTATGCAAGAAGATATTTTAAGCAGTGACAACTAAGAACTTTCATGGTTGAGGTTATCTGTCATAGATTATGATAGTTTATTAAAGAAATCCATGGTTTATGATATCAGGTATATCATAGAATATGATATAGTACAAAACTTAATTTTTTTTCTAAATTAAAATTTAATATTGAATTATGTAATTTATAAAAAAAATATATGGAAAAAGGTATTTTATGATACTTATTTAAGTAATAAAGTGTATATAAATTAATTAATTATAAAATTTATATAATTAATTAATAAATCTTTATGAACCATTTATTAAATAAATATTTTATTATATTAACTGTTAATATTAAAATTCATTTTAAAATTATATGGAATGTCTTATAATTTTGATATAAAGTGTTTATATAGAAATTATAAGAATAATTTATAAAGTTCTTAAAATTACAAAATAAGACATAATATAAATGAGTTTATATTTAGAATTATGAATTGTTCATAATTATTTAATTTTAATTGTTCAAATTAAAATTCCTTATTTAAGGAATTTATTTAAACCATATCAAGAGGAGTTGCGATGGTTGATATGATCAAGGTTTAATTTTTTTTGAATGTGTGCTATTATAAATGTTTACATAATATATAAATATTTCATATACATAATTTTTATATTTAACATCTCATATATTTAATTTAAATTTCATATAAAAGGATAATATTAATGAATTCATATTATAGATATATATTAAGTGTTTATATTTATTTTAATTATGGAATTTATATAATGCATGGTGAAATTATAAAGTTTTTATAATTAGATTTATTTATGATTTGTTCATAAATTTTTCATCTCATGTTTAAATATATGAATTGATAATTTATTTATTTTATTCCCTTGGTTATTATTTAATAGTATAATTATTATATTATGAATGGATGTATGAATTATTTTAAATTATTCAACATCTTATATTAATTTTTATATATTCATTTAAGGAGTTAAATTCTAAGTATAAAAATTAATTAACTTTCTTCTACCTTTGATTTGAATTGTATGAGGTTATGAGCTTGAATTAAGAGGTTAATTATAGTTTATACATATTAGGTGTTAAAATTGTAATAGAATTTAGGTCTCTCTTGAGTAATGTATCATTGGGTAGAGGGAATTAGGATCAGAATACTCACTATCCTGAAGGCTTATGCCTTGTTAAAAAAGTGGGGGTTTTCAATCTATTTCTCCAAGATTAGTCTTATGGGGATTGTCGATTTAATATGATTAAAATACTTTATATGAATGTATATTAGGTGCCTTATGGTTGGAATGGTCCAAAGGATTTAGTTTTTTATTTTTATTTTGGGATAATCCTTTTTTAAATGGTATAAGATGGAACCCTTACATAACCTGAAGGCTCGTAGGCACAAAGACAAAATTACATGGCCCAGATGCCTAAGGGGAAATACCTTACATCTATTTAATGACACAACTATGCTAGAATAAACCCTCCCTGGTTATGAAACAAGTTTGCATCAAGACCACCACCTTGACACTATTACTGGTATACAATGCCCATGAGAAGAGTTGCATGAGTTAATGGTGTGACTGTTATATCTCTCCTTCAATAAAAGGGTTTATTTGGATCTACCTTGGTTACTGATTTTTATATAATATATCTACTCAAGTACCTTATACATGGGATATATTTGGATATATATAAATATTGTTGGATTTTAATTTGGGTTAGTAACACAAGGGATTATATTTTTAAAGAGTTACACATCAATATGGTTTGAAAATATTTATTTTTTAAAAGGAATAATATTCTAAACTAAATCACTAGAAGAATGAATATCTATAAATGGAATAATGTGAGATAAGATGGTGAGATTAAATACCCTTTAAAAATTATAAGTGTTATATTACTTCCAAATCAAGAACTTTTTAAGGCCTTGATTATTCAGATCGGTAGGTTCTACCAAAGTAGGGTACCCCTAAATTATCTAGTGTAAGGGAGGCAAGTAATTAGGTAACCATAAGAGTTAGGTGCCTCATTATTGGTGTTTTCTTCAGGTTACACTTATAAAGGAAACCCAAAGAGTTATTATACCATATGAATGTTGTTGAGTTTATTCATATGTTAGATTGGAAGAAAGAGTTGTATGATAAACCATTCAAGTATCATATATGATATAATTGTCTTGTTGGCCAACTTAAATAGCCAAGTTGTGAGACAAATTCCAAAGCAGACTCAATACATAGTGAAATATTGATCATGGTTTACTAATGTATATGATATATATTAAAAAGGGTTCATTATTATAATGGTGGTACTTTTAATAAAATTCATTATTAAATGTATGTAAACCATGATATCCATATGTTAAAATATTTTTTCATAGATAAAATAATATTATTATCATACTACTTTACTTTGAGATCAATCTATGAGAAAGGGGGAGCTTAATATAAGTAAATTTTTAAACTAGTAAAAAACTTAAGAATTGTTCTTAAGAAATAATGAAAAATTATATATGTCAAAGAAACACTTTCCCGAGTAACCAACCTTGAAATAATTTAATATTTTAATCTTGATTATTATGATTAGTATAAAATGATTCACTTAAGGTTTCAAAATAATTGGGAACATAATGAACTAAGGGAATTTAATCTCCACCCATATACTCAACATGGTTGGGAATGTTAATTACTTGGAGAGAGTAAAGGTTTCCTTTAAGGCTTGTTATGGCTACTGAATGCATGGAATCTTCATTGGAAATGTTTCGACAACATGAATGAGTTCAATAAATATTTAAACTATTTTTCTCAAATTAATAAGGAAATATAATTGAGGAATGAGATGTTTAGGTTCTACTACTGAGTTATCGGTACAAGTGGGTAAAAATTCAAAATAGAAGAAGAGAAGTTAGTTAGAAAATCCAACAATGTTTCTTTTAACAAATAGTCAAGGTCATTTAAACATAAATAAGGTATCAATAAGTGGAATTAATGATTAAATAGGATGGAATTTTATAAGATATATAAAAGTTTTTGAAAAAATCTATAGAATTTCCATGTCATGTATCAATGTTATATAAATAAATTATTCAATTTTGAAAGGTATATGATAAAAATGAATAATTTAAGAATATTTTAAATATAAAAGAGTTCTAAATTAAGTAAATAATTTAAGGATCTTATAGTTTTCATTATAATAATGAAAAAAGGGGTTTTTCAATCATAGATTTGAATGTAAAGGAACATTTTAATATCTAATAAATCTAAGTAAAATATGTTTATAGTTTTCTCATATCTCTTATGTGATAAGAGATTTTTTTATTAAGGAAGAGTTGTTATAAAAAAATACAAATTATTTATGATTCATCAAATTATATAATATACTTAAAAAAATTAGGATAAAATGATTTTTATCTATGATAGAAAAATTATCTATATTGTTTTAAAATATGAGGGATTTTATCCCACCCTTAATGGAATATTTTAAAAAATGAAGCATTATTTTCATAATAATGATCTAAATACAAAGAATACCATATATTAAATGTATAGAATAATTTATTTTTTAAATATTCTCACTAAAGGAAATATGTATTATTTCCTATAAAATATATTGTGTATCTACAAAAGATATTATAAAGAGAATATAGCTACTAAGAAGCTAGTGGGAGTATGTTTAGACATTGAGAAGTTCTAAGTTAACAAATAAATGATTATGTACGTAATAGTTAATGTCACTTGATATCCAAAAAGGTTTAGGGTATGTCAATAAAAGATTAATTTAAATAGTTACATTGTATACCAAAATATTTCAAATAAAAATTTTATCAAAAAGTTCAAAAAATGATGATAATGATGAACTTTGAAAGAAATATAAGTAGATAACATAAGTTATACATTGTAACATTGAATGTTGTAAAGTTAAGGAGTTTAAATACTACGTCCAAAGAGTTGAATATTAGGAATTTGATTCCTAAGTACCACCATAATTAAAAGTGGATTAATTTATATATTTTACTCACTAAAGAGTTTATTGGGATGGTTTTATCAAATGGTCACATAGATATGTGGAAAGAATTATATAAAGATGTAATAAGTTTAGAAAAACCTTAAAAGAGTATTAAATATAAGGTTGATTTGGCAGTTTATCATATGTAATATGGTGAAATGAAATTTTATGTATGGTTTTGTTAAATATTCTTAAATTATTTTAAGAATATGAAATGTATTATGTTTTTAAAAAATAGACTCTACTTTATAATTCTTTCATATTAGATTAAAATATTCATGAAGGGAAATGATAATTGACCTCTTAAAGTATAACCATGAGTAATCCCTAATTGGATCTCTTCATGGAGTATTATAGGTTATAATAAAATTTTAAGGTTAGTATGATTAGTATTTTTGTATTGATATAAAAATATGCTCATGAGGCAAAAATTGAGTTATATGAACTAGATAGCCCATAAAGTATACAATATAATGTGTCATGAAGTATGTATTTGATATACTAGGGGTGTGTGTTTCATGTTTAGATTTAACCATACCTGAGGTTGGAGTGATACCTAGCAGGAGAACCTTTATACTTGGGTAAATTTATTACAAAAGACTCAAGGCTTATCTAATTATGTGTGGTTGGGTATGTTGTTGATCATATCAATGGTTGGATATTAACCAGTATGGGATTTTTCTTCTCGCATGAGAAGTGTGACATCTAGTTACTTGATTCATATATAGTGATGGAGTGTACCACCATACCTAGATAAGAAATATAATGTGTTTATATATCAGATGAGGGGAATATTATGTGCTCATCTATAATGGTGAATCACATTGGATTTATTCATCTACCAGGTTAGTCTATACATAGAGAATTGAGGATGTGTGAGGAAACTATATGGGACTTACATACTTCATGTCCCATTCTCACTAAATGTATTAAAAAAATGTATCATTTAAAAATTTATGCTTGCATATGATATAGTCTGTGGGTATAAGTGTAGATATAGATGTGTTAGATGGAGATCACATCAGATCCATTTGTAGGTTGAGTAACATTGACGCTTTACCAGAGTCCCATATTTTACAACATTTATGATTTTAGGAATTAATATTTTTTTGATGGATATCATTGAATATCCCTTAAAAGCTTGAGTAGAAATGATTCTTTTCAAGAGTCTTATCTTTTCTTACATTATTGAATTTGGGAATTCATATTTTTTTCAATGATAAAAAGTTCCATGTGGTAATGATTTGTGGTTAACTTAATGGGATTGAGTTTAACTTAGAGAGATACTTTAAAAAAATTAGTGTTTGTATAAAATAATTTCTGGATGGGTATTCTAAAGTTATTATATATGATGTGGTATAAGGTGAAGTTGATGATAACCTTCCAAGTATTTTAGAAATATTCAAAAGGATATTTGGATATGGTTTCACAAGTTATTGTATATGATAAAATATAAGGTTAAAGAGATTAAGTCTATAAGGATTTAGTGAAAGTGGTAGATTATTGGAGATATTCCCTAAATCCATGAGATGGTTCTGGATATATTTTATTGTATGATATAGGCATATCCTTAAGGGATATTGGAAAATTGGGCTATACGCATGAGCCATGGGCGTGGCTATAACCCTTCTGGCCATGGATATAGGTTATAGCCATGATCAAGATATTTTATAGCCTATTGTCATAGATATAAGATATTATATTGGACCGGGTCAATGTCTTCACCCTATAGCCATCAGAAAAGGGTCATGACAATATTAGTAACATATAACCATGGGCAACATACCATGGATATATGGTAAGAAAAAATATATACTCTATAGTGTTTCGAACCCAGATCTCACACTTGCAGACTAAGTATTTATTCCACTCCACTAACAGAGTTACTACATGTATATTTGTGTGTGTTTATGTGTGTGTGTGTGAAATAATTTATAAATATATTTTTTCCTTACTGTTTAATTAGTTATAGTGTTGTTCTAGCGTGATGCCTATTGCTACGGGATAACATGTCAATGGCTATAGGGTCCCGGGACAAGTGGATTTATAGCCACAGATGGTGTTTAACTGGGGATATAGGTCACCTATAGCCATAAGTCGATCTTTTATGTGGCTATAACCTCACCAATATTAATGAACATTTGTTACTCATGGCTATAGGCCATCGATATCCGTATTCTATCATGATAGTATATATAAATCTTTGACTATATCAAAATTTCTAGTAGTGAAGAATGATATATAATATCATGATCCTACCTTTTCTAGTTGTAGAATATAGAATATTAAATTCAGAAGGCTTATTGAATCATATCATATGATTCACAACACACTATAATTCATCAGGTAGTTAAATGATAAGAATTATCATTCGAGTGATCTTCCACGTGGGCTATCATTTATTATTTACATTTTATAAGATGAAACATTGGGATAATTAATTTTTTTTTCATGTTATAAATATATAAATGGTTGAATATTCTCTCATGTATTTTTTAATTCAGGGGTAAATGTTGAAGTAACATGGGAATTCCTTGAGGTCTTATATAATGGGTATTCATGATAAAGAATGGTTCAAGCTTACCAAGACTTCTACCATTCTACCCATGCTCTCTTCTTCCTTCTTACTTCACTTTGAGAGGTACTAGAACTACAAAAAATCTTCCACAATAGAGGTTTTTATTTAGACAGGGTTAATCATAACCCCCTCTAAATTAAATTTTCATAGAAATTAGAGTTGGTTCTGTCAAAACTATCAATAAATTTTAATTTAGATGTGATTTTGACATATTTGCTACAAAAATATAATGAATTAATTTAAAAAAATAAGAGGGAATTAATAACCTCTAATAACCTCTTAGATTAGTGGTGGGTTTAAACCCACTTTAATATTTTTCTTATTAAAATCAGAAATATTTTAGTTGTGGTTTTCCAAAAATGGCCAATAAAATATAAATTATTTACTAAAAAATTTATAGGGGGTTTAAATCGTAGTTCATCTAACCCATTAGCAGTAGTTTTAAACCCCCTCTATTTTTTTATTTTTTTAATAACCAAATTTTATAATATATATATGTGTGTGTGTGTGTGTGTGTATTTAATTTTTCATATATATATATATATATATATATTTCTATATAATATAAAATATAAATGTATTCATTATCAAGATATTTATATTTTAAAAAACATGTTACATATATGTATTTATGATTTTAGTATATAAAAAAATGAATTTAAATTATCATATTAAATATATAAATACATTATATATATGATTATATAATTCAATTGTATTATGATTTATTTATGGTCATGGAGGTTACAAGAAACGAAACAACACACACCTTTAGGCCAGTAGGGACATATCAGAACCCCCTCCAACTGTGAAATCACTCCATAGCTATCCCATTACAATTTTATATCCCAAAGACCCACCATTTCATGGTGTGAATTCCATTTTATCCTACACCATTGTTCACTTCATCATATGCATTTCCGACCTCATCGTCAACCATAAATGACCCAAAAATAACTATTTACAAATAAATATGTAAATATATATTCTTGGGTGTGTGTATTTGATATAAATGTATTTAAGGGAAGTTATTAATAAATGTTATATATATATATATCTCTATGTGTGTGTGTGTGATATTATACTTATATGTCTATATATATATATTGTACATGTATTTAATTTTGTGCACATTATATATATTTGAATAATAATATAATATAATTTCATATAATTGCATACATAAATATTAAATATATCATATACATGTATATTTAAGTTAAATATATTTAATAATATATGTATATAATAAAAATGTATTTAATAAATGCATAGTATCAATGAATCCTCATATAATTTTTATAATTTAAAAAATAAATTTAATAATAATCTATATTAGGAAGGGGGATTAAAAACTTCAAATACACACACACAGACACCCTAGTGAGTCTAGTATTGACCATATTTATAGGGATTGGAAAGAACCCATTGAACCATTTTAAAATATATAAAGGAACTGAAGGCCCAAGTAGGTGATGGATGAAATCCCAGTTGTTCAAAGGCCATTTTTTTCCTTCCATTTTCCTTTCCCATTTCCTTAACAAAGAGTGCTTGAAGGACATCACCCCCAGTATCCCACTCGTTTGTGGTGTTGACTCTACTGCCTACATGGAGCACCGCTACCCATATCCCACTATTGAGTGGGACACCATCCACTACCTATGCTTTCTGCACAATCCCCTTGTTGAAATTCCACCATGCCTGCATCCCACCTTCACGTGGGAATCCTTCCACTGCCCATGATTAACACTCGATCCTCATTCCATAGGCCCCAGTTGGTGTTATCATTGTTGACGCCAATAGGGATTCCTCATATGCAATACACACAGGGAGAACCCCCCCCCCCCAATTTAATTAGGGGGAGTCGCGAGAATTCGGAGGTTCGGAACCCCCAATTTAATTATGTTATATATTTAATATGATAATTTTATATAATATATATATATATATATATATTATTTTATTTCATGTAAATATATATTTTATAAATAATATATATATATCTGTGTATTATATCATATTATTAATTAATAGAGAAATATATAAATACATTATATAAATAGATAGAGTGATAGAAATAATAAGTACAAATAACTAAATATTTAATTAAACATTCACATGTTTGTGTTACCCGAATGGCCTGAAGGCCTTATTTTTATTGATTTTGGATAACCCCCCTTTCAAGTGATAAGGGGGAACCCTTATATGGTCCATAGGCTTAGAGATTATATGACCCGTAGGTATTAGGAAATATTTATACTATAACTACACGAAACTGCTCCTCCCCAACTTGTTCATCATGATGTTGGTTTTTCACCTTTGTATAGATTGTTCAGATAGGCTTCTTGTGCATGCACAGGTTGGTCCTGATGGCAATGTCAAACCCTCTCTTTTTGAAAAATCTGTTTAGCTTCTACTCTAGTGAATGCGCCTGCTCTAAATCATCATCTAGACTTTTCTTATTGTAGAGTCTGTCATGTCATTGGGAACAATTTCAGGTGGCCCAAAGGCCTAGAGGTGACCTAAAGGCCTTGAGGTGGCCCAAAGACCTTGAGGTGGCCTGAAATCCTTACTGTCCCGAAGGCCTTGGGTGTCCTGAATGCCTTAAAGAACCTGAGGCCCAAACCAGTGGCCCGAACACCCAAACATATAAATGATTCTGGCTGCTACAATTCCGAACAGTAGCTGCTACAATGCCTACTACAGTGCATACTACATTAGTGCTATAGTACCCCTAAAATTATGTCTCTACCCGGTTTTGAACTCACGTGTCTTGGATGCACTTTCCAAGTCCTCACCAACTTGGCTGAGGATCATGTTCAATTCATATGTTTGTGTTTAATATAAATGTATTAACAAATGTATAATATCTATTAAACCTTATATAATTTTTATAATTTTAAAAAAGGTTTGATAACAAAAATAACAACAACAAAAATTATTATTATTATTATATAAACACATTACATAAATGTATTTATTATTTTGGTATATAAATTAATCAATTTAAATTAATATATTAGATATATAAACACATTATATATAATTATATATAAATAATTATATAATTATATAAATTATATTATATTAGAAGTTTGGGGATTATCTATTTAAGCATCTCCTTGAATTGCTTTATTTTATTTTTGTTTTGATAATTACAATATTTCAATTTTGATTTTCTTATTATTATTGATAATTATTTTGGTTGAATTTTGTGAAACATTAATTTTCTAAAGTTTCTATTTCACCTTTACTTAACGTGTAGAAACTTCATTTTACCTTTACTTAACATTATTTTACCTTTACATAGAGAGTTTTAATTTTAGTTTACCCTTACATGAGAATATAGTTTACAATTATGTGAGAATATAGTTTACCCTAACATGAGTTTCTTTTACCATTACATAATGCCTAATTTTTTAATGAACTTTATGTGAGTTTGAATATGAGATACCACTATAGGAAAAATGAGGAGTAGTTTTGGAATTTTTACTACTAGTGGTGGTAATAGAAACTGATGTGTATTTCATGATTGATAATAAATTAGCAGTGGTTCTACTTGGTTTGGAAATGGTTTTTGTAAGTGTCATTTTTGTGTATTTAGTGGCAGTTTGTTATTCATTTGAAAGTGGTTTTAATTGTTTTGTAATAAAATAAATTAGAAAAAAATAAAATGATCACCAGTAATTAATATAAAATCAATTTACGTTTTCTCATAACAAAGAATAGATAAATCACTGATAAATATTGTAGTAGTGGTTTATTTTAACAACAGTTATTATAAACCACCACTGAAAATATTAAATATTTCTTTTTAAAAAAATATATGTATAAATAACTCAATTATAAAATTAAATAAACCATAAATTTACAAAAACTGAGTTATATATTCACATATATATATATACACAATCATAATTCATACATCCATAATCATATATGCACAATCATCAGTCAACTATAAGCTCATTAATCATATATATATAGAATATGTCCAACATCCACAATCAACCCATGACCATCACATCCATCTCACCACCTCCATTGCATCCAACCAAGTCTATAGGTAGAGTCATTATATACAAAACAGACCACATCATGTAATAAACTGGAGAAAAATGAAGATAGAAATTATAACTAAAAATGATGATTAAAAATTATAGTTTAATCAATGATAATATATAACCATACCACATAACTATATTCCATCTTGACTTCCATTTGAAGAGTGTCATGGATCAGAATGCTCAACCACCTCACCCCTTGAAAGTTGGATTATAAAAAATCAATAAAAAATGAAGGCCTTCGGGCCATTGGAGGAGATGTAACATTAACATAAAAAATAATATATCATCCATAACACTTTCCAAAATTAAAATTACCTATTTTAAATATGATTCAATACTTGAAACTCAAAAGGGATAAGTTTTTAACAATCTAATAAATTTTTAAACCAACATGTGGTGTGCTTAAAATTACTCAATAAAATTATTTAAAAGACTTTGATACGATGTCAGTTCCAATATTTAAAAAATCATTCGGTGGTGGTTTTACAAAGATTTCACATCAATGTGAGTCTATTTTCTATGATTTTGACAATTACACACATGTTTTAGTGTCTAAAAACTCTAAAATGTGTTCATTGTCATCTCGAGAAAATTGAAACTCAGATTGATGTGGAATTATTTTATACATTTCAAAAATTAATTCATGGCCATTGTTCTATGATTTCATGACACTACAACATTGTTTTCTTGGTTTCGAACCCCTAATGCACGTTTTTAAAGAATTTAACCGCTTTTAAAATTGATTATTAAGTCATTTTTAGTACACCACATGATAGATGAACATTCCATCTACTCCTAATATCAATAATAATTCAAAGATATTTTTTCTATGATGTTATGCCTATCTGAGATCATTTTCTATGGTTTTGATCGTTACATGCATGTTTTAGTGTTTTAAAACACTAAAAATGCATTTATTTTCATCTCATGAAAATCGTAACTTATATTTATGTTTCATCAATTCCTATATTTTAAAAATCAATCTATGTTAATTTTCTTATGATTTCATGACACTATTTTTTTTACCCCTCAACACGCGTTTTTAAAGACTTGGATATATTTTAAAACTTCTTATTAAGTAATTCTGAGAATAACACACATCAGATTGATATATTGTCTACTCATACAAATAAAAAATAGTTCAAAATAGTTTTCCTATGATTTTCACCAATTATAGGGTTTTTTCTATGATTTTTAATATTACACACACATTTTAGTGTTTAAAAGAAAAAAAAAGTTTGTAGCCATCTTGGGAAAACCGTAAATCAGATTGACCTAGAGTCAATTTCTATATTTCAAAAAAAACTATGGTCATTATCCTATGATTTCACACCACTATGAGGTTGTTTTCTTGGTTTTTATCCTTTGAATCATAATTTTATAGACTTAAATATCTTTTAAAACCACTTATTGAGACATTCCAAGCACAATGCACATTGGATGGATGTGTCGTTTATTCATACATACCAAAAGTAATACAAATATAGTTTTATCATAATTTAACCCTAATATAAGGTCTTTTTCTGTGGTTTTTACAATTACACAGATGTTTTAGTGTTTTAAAACACTAAAAACACATTTATTTTCATCCTGAAAAATCTAAAAAATCATATGGATGTGACATCGGTTCCTATATTTCAAAAATAAATCTATAGTATTTTTACTCCTATTTCATTAAACTCCAATGTTTTTTTCTTGGTTTTGACCCACAAAAACATGTTTTTAAAGAAATTGAAATCTTTTAAAACTATATATTGATTCATTCTAAGAACATCGTACTTCAAATATTTTTTTTTCTATTCATACACATAAAAAATAATTCAACGATAGTTTTACTATGATTTCACATCTATATGAGGTCATTTTCTATGATTTTTACTATTTTGTGCACATTTTAGTGTTTAAAAATAATAAAAATGCATTTATTATCATCCCTATAAAATAGAAACTCATATTGAAGTGGTGTCAGTTATTATATTTCAAAAATAAATCTATACTCATTGTCCTATGATTTTATAGCACTCTGAAATCATTTTCATGGTTTGTACCCTCGATGCATATTTTCAAATACTTTGATATCTTCTAAAACTTCTTATTGAGTCATTCCAAGCTCACCACATGTTGGATAGGCGTGACTTATTCTTATACATGCCTCAAATAATTCAAATATAATTTTCTCATGATTTCATGCCAATAAGAGATCATTTTCTTTAGTTATGATCGTTACACGCAAGTTTTAGTGTTTTAAAACACTAAAAAAGAATTTATTGTCACCATGGGAAAATTAAAACTCATACTGATCTATTTTTAATTCCTAAATATCAAAAATAAATATAAGGTCATTTTTCTTATGATCTCACAGAGCTCTGATGTCATTTTATTCATTTTGACCCCTTAATGCACAGTTTTAAAGACATTAATATATTTTAAAAATTTTAATTGAGGCATTATGATCACACCACATATTAGATAGACATTACATATGGTTTTACACATAGAAAATAATTAAAAAAAAAACCCCATGATTTTAAACTAATCCTAGGTTGTTTTCTATGGTTTTTACCGTTACATGTGTGTTTTAGTATTTTCAAGCACTAAAAATGTATTTATTATCATCTCATAAAAATTGATACTTGAATTGATGTTTCATAGGTTTCTATATTTCAAAAAACAATCCATGGTCATTGTATTATGATTTCATACCACACTGAGGTCTTTTTATTGTTTTTAACACCCCAAGGCACATTTTTAAAGACTTTGATATCTTTTAAAACTATTTATTGTGTCATTTCGAGCACACAATATATTTTATGGATGTTTTATCTGATTTTACATGTAAAAAATAATTCAAGGACAGTTGTATCATGATTTTACACCATTTGGATATTGTTTTCTATGTTTTTCACCATTATACACAAGTTTTAGTGTTTTAAAACACTAAAACTGCATCCATTTTCATCCCATAAAAAACACAACTTGAATTGATGTTTTGTTGATTAATACACTTAAAAAACTATTTACAGTTATTTTACTATGTTTTCATGACACTTTATGGTTGTTTTCTTGGTTTTGACCACTTGATGTATGTTTTTAAAGGCTTTAATATCTTTTAAAACCATTTATTGAGTCATTATGAGCACACCACTAGTTAGATTGATGTTTTGTCTTCTTGTACACATAAAAAATAATTTATAAACATTTACCCCATGATTACACACTAATATACGGTCTTTTAATATGGATTTTACCTTTACATGCACATTTTAGTGTTTTAAGACACTAAAAATAAATTTATTATCATCCTGGGAAACCCAAAGCTCGGATTGATGTTTCCCCAATTAATAAATTTAAAAAAACTACATTAATTTTCCTATGATTTCATGGAAGTCCAAGGAAATTTTCTTGGTTCTGAACCCATAATACATGTTTTTAAAGAATTTTATATCTTATAAAACTACTAATTAAGTCATTCTGTGAACACCACACTTTAAATGGACATTTCATTTTCTAATACACATCATAAATAATTAAAGGACAATTTTACCATGATTTCACATTAATATGAGTCCATTTTCTATAATTTTTACCATTACATGCACATTTTAGTGTTTTAAAAACTAAAAATGAATTTATGGGCATCCCAAGCAATTTGAAACATGGATTGACCCTACATCAGTTCCTATATTTTTAAAATCAATCTACCATAATTACTAGATATCATGGATTGAGTTTAGAATTTACTACTATGAGATGAGCTATAAGACAGGAAATTTTCAAGGATTGTAAGTGGAATCCTTTGAAATACAAAAACTAAGGCATTTTCCATTACCAACCACCATTGATACCTTTTTTTCCTGTAAGAGTCATGTTGTTGTAATTTTTATTTCAACCTTGTAATTTCCCTCTATACTTACCAATCAAATACACTACCCAAAATCCCATTAGATTGTGTAGTAATAAATGATGATGAATCCCTACTTAATATAACTGATAGAGTAGGCCCAAAATCTATCTCTCATATAAACATGAGATTCTACTTCCCAAAAATGATTTCAAATACATCATTCTAGGAAACCAATGATGATTATGATGGGTCATTATCCCAAGATTCTTAAATTTTAATCTATTAATAAAACAATATTAACAATTATTTTTAAAATTTTATAAACATCATAATATTATCTAATTTATTTATTTTTCATTTCCATTTAATACTATTTCGTTACGATGAAAATATAATAAAGAAAAATAAATTACAATAATAAAAAAGTCTTAAACCCATGTGGTGAGTGATTTGGCCAACCCATTGATACACCACATAAAAGGTAGTTCTTTGGGTAGATAGAAGTGTTATTTATCTAAGTATATTGATCAAAGGTAGTAACAGGGGCATCAATGGTGTAAGGTACACAACATGTTCTTCATTTTGGTTTGCACATGGTTTTGGTTTAAACATGGTTGATCATGGTTCTTACCCTTTTACTTGTTAACACTATATTGATTAATTGTTAATCTATCATTAGATACCCATTAAATTTTTCTCGGAACAATGGAACTAAAAAAGAAGGTTTAAAGATTGATTGATATTAGGGATAAAGTAGTGTATCCAAATTGATTTTTTAAATAGATAACCTATTTAACCCTTAATTTGAATCTATAATTATAACGGTAGAGAATGTAAATCTTTAGTGACTTGTATTGAAATTCCTGATATTGAAATACAAAAAATGGTTCATTTATGAATCTATTTACCTTTTACCCATGTTTCATGGCCCGGATGTCGAAATCTCTTCCAATACTTAGGTTTCTATCAAGGGTTGGTCAGGTGATTTATGTCCAATGATTTCAGATCCTCCTCATTAGAGGTTGTACCAGGTGCCTTGATGACTTCCCCAATTATGTTAAGACTACCAGAATATCTAGTTCTAGGTTGAATTAATAATAAACATAATATTAATAATTTTATTAATAATTATTATTTTTATTTTTATTTTGATCAAACCAAAATTTCAAATTATAAAAATTATATAAGGTTTTATAGTTACTAAAAAATTATTAAAAACATTTATATTAAATACACACACATATGTTTATTTAAATATTTATTTATACATTCTTATTATTTTTGTATATGTATAGAATGTATTTATATATTTCTATATTAATATATAATAGGATATATAATATAATATATATATATATATATATATAACATAATTATACAATACACCCACATATATATAATACAATATAATACATATATTTATATAATTATTTTTATGTGCTATACACACACACACACACATATATATATATGATGTATTTATATATTTACTATATTAATTTATAATATGAAATATGAAATACAATATATATGTATAATATAATATACATATATATATATAATTGAATGAATGTACTTATGTGTATATATATATATATATTTAATGTATTTATACATTTAATATATTAATTTAAATTTATTTATTTATATACCAAAATCTTAAGTACATATATGTAATATATAATAATATTAATACTAACACTAATAATTATTATTCCTAATATTATTATTAAAGTAATTTTTTAAATTGAAAAAACTATATGAGGTTTATAAATATTATGCATTTATTAAATACATATATTTATGCATGAAAGTAAATACATTTATATACTATATATTTATAGAATATAATATTATATATACATACATATATATATGTATGTATAATATTTATGCATAAATCCCCCTAAATACATTTATATCAAACACACACACAAAAGAAAGTATATTTATATATTTATTTATAATTAGTTATTTGTATATACTTATCATTATATGCTTATTTGTTATATATATAAAATTTATTTATATATTTACAATATTAATTTATATTAGGATTTCATGACCCGACCCGTAGGGGCCCCATCTGGGCCAGTAGTAAGGTAAGAGTGATACCCCAAGCCTGCCTCTAATAGGCCATGGGCTGGCGACAAGCACTGAATGGGAATATCACTGAATTGGGAGTCCTTAACCTAATATATTTTTACACACACACACACACACCCAACACCATGAAACAGGGCATGTAAAATCTTGTTTCCTTCCTTTATGTACTCTCATCCCCTTGTTTTAATCTCTTTATGTTTAGGTCTTGTCTCGGGTTGTTTTAGATGAAGTTTGAAATTTTTTTGAGGTTCTGGGGGTTGTTCACGGTTGGCACTCAATTAAGGGAAATGGTGTGGTTTGGACCAACAAACTATGTTCCCTATGATAAACCACTAGAAGGGGGAACATGGTTTTTCCAAACCATTCACCCTGGGATAGTGGGGTTTTACATAGCTTTCACACATTTAAACTAACCCTGTGTCCAAACCGTGCACCTCATCCAAAATTCTAGTAAGAGAGAACAATCAGTGCATGATTAGTAGTAACCATGTGGACCGACCCAACAAACCATGCATGCAGTTTTCATCCCTTTTAAATTCTTTTTAAAATCCTGAAACCCCTATTTAAGATTCCTAAACACCCCCATTAAGCCCTAATATGATTCCTTGGTCTTTTTGGAGGCTCTCAAGAGGTGAAATTGACTCCTCCAACTTCATCACTTTATGGATAAAATCAATAGTGATTACATTTTATCTCCTTATGGTAAGTGAATCTCCTCCTATTTGGTTTCTCCCAATCTTCTCACCACTCTTTCTTAGAGAGTGATATTTCATCATGTTATTGATGGATCTAATCTTTCTTTTGATGGATCTTGATTCTAGGTTTGGTTCATTGATCTCTATCACATTCTTTATTCACTGTAATTTCTCATTACATATGTTGATTTTATTGATCATGTCAATAAATGTAATAGCTCGATATTTTAAAAGAAGGTCATTATGTTCAATAGTGTATTTGACATGCAACACCAAGCTTAAACGACCCCCAAAATATATAACTGTTATTACCTAGCCATTAAACTGGTGGGTATGAATAATATTAACTACTTTATGATATATATATATATAGATTGATAAATTTCCCACTAAATATAAATTATTTATAAATTCTTAGTTAATAATCAATCAATTTTTAGTAAAGTAACTTTATTCTTCAAAAATATGTTTTCTTCAAAAATGTTTTTTTTTGAGAAAATATTAAAATTACTTTTTAGAATTTTAGAAATTTTATTTTATATCATTAAATATTTTTTTTAAAATCATCATATAAAAATTAACATGCCATGAAATTATTTTATTTTTCAGAAAATATTGATTTTTCAATGAATAGTGAAAAATTATGGTTTTTGTAAAACGATCATTTCTTTTCAATAAATTAAGTAATTTAAAAGTCACATTATGTTTTGAATATGATTTCAAGTAACATAAGTATTCTTTAGTTATATTTAATATACTTAATTATTTTAAAATCAACTTTATATTTTATTTTATTATAAGTTTATTTTTTTATTTAAAAACGAGGTTTTTTTTCCTAAAAACTATTTTAAAGAGAAAATTTTTATCCTTTTTAATTAATTAAAATAAACCCTAATGAAGAATTTTATAAATTAAATTTATATATTATATTTCAAAAAAATGATTTATATTCATATAATGACTATTATTATCCATATAGTTAATATAAAATCATCTTTTGCTTGAAATATACAATTCTCGAAAATCCATTTTTCATAACATTTGTGGGTATAATTTAAAATTTAATTTTTCCAATTCTAGGAATTGAATTTGATAAAATGGATTCTATATTTTTAATCAAAATAATTTATATTATTTAATAATTTAAACTTAAATTTTTACCATAATTAATACTGAATACAGTGAAAACTAATTACCATGGTTTAGATGAAAATAGATTTACTGAGGGTTAAAATAAAAGGATTAAGGTTAAAATGAACAAAAAACTTGATAATGGTCCCTTTATTAGCCTTTTGGAATGTGAAAAACCAAGTTACACCTTTTTCTTTTCAAAAATTACAACTGCACCACTCACCTCACTTATAAAAGGCCACCCACTCTCATCACCTCATCACACCTTAAAATCCATTTTTATTTAAAAAGACCTACCCAAATTTCTTCCTTAATTCTATCCAAACATCCTATAACCTATTTGTTTTTATCATAAAGTCATTATAATAAGGAATTTGGTGCTTACTTAATAAGGTTTTCCGAATAAGAGGTATCATACTTAATCGAGTGTTTTTGTTTTATTTATTTTTCCAAATCCTTAAAATATTATTTAATTATGATTATATAATAACAATATTATATTCCATATAAAAATATGTTATTATTTTAATTAAATAACCTAAATCCATATCCTCTTACATAAAATGGGATACGAAATCATCATTTGTGTGCACATTGGACTACCACCTCGCGAACCAATATCATTCATTTTCCAAAATCTCATCTAAAGGATTGTCATAATAATGGATTTAAAGTATATATATATGATTTTTTAAATATTTATACTTATTTAGTTATTATATCACATATATCTTTTTTACTTTCTTTTAGGACCAATAGGGGCCTATATACCCTGAGAGGGGGGGGGTGAATCAGGGTATGGATATTCTTTTTCAAAATTCTTCCTGCCCCACTGGATCTTGACCTCTTTATTACAAGGGTCACTTTGTTTTCACTTTTGTGTTTATTATGATCACTTATTTTCTTCTTTGTCTGATGATGATGCTTCAAATGCAATGTAGGGAAGTAAGTAGGGAGACACAAATATTTTTACTTGGTTCACCCTCACTGGGCTACGTCCAAGGAGCATACACCGACAAGTTGCCATGCGTACCAAATACCAATAGTCTTCATAATATGTGGATACAAAATTTGGGATAGAGCACTTCTATTCCCAGGCTCACTACCTTCACAAGTTTTAGGGTCAGCTCACTACTTTCCCAAGGGTCACTCCCTATTTCTCTCTCTCTGTCTCACTACCGGTGGAGAGGATCACCTTCTTCCTCTTCCTATGCTCACTACACTTGGAAGGGAATCCACTCACAGTTTATAGACCTGTAGGTCTCTTCGTTATCACTAATGAATGCATCCTTAACTGTTGATAGATGCTATGTTGAAGTCCAACTTTCATCCACTGATGATTACCACTTTTCCTCTTAACCACTGGGCAATTCATTTTGGAAACACCTTCGCAAAGCACCCTACTTCGTTAGGCTCCCAATTTCGCAAAGCTCAAACAAGCCTTCGTGAAGCTCCTGCCTTTTCGTGAAGCACTCTCGCGAAGCACTTTCGCGAAGCACTCCCGCGAAGCTCAAGCCGTCGCAGAGCGATGTCCCTCGTGAAGCTCACTGAGCCAACATGGAGCTCACAGGTTTTGCGGAGCTACAATAGCCGCCGTGAAGCTCCTCTTTCGCAAAGCACACTGGCTCCGCGAACCACCTTCGCAAAAAGAGAGAAAATGATCTTCTCTGAAAAATATCACTTTTTCTCTCGAGGGGGTCGACCTCTATTTATAGGCGATTCGACCGACCCTCGGCCCTTCCGCGCAAAGTCAACGCCACGTCATCGCCAATCGTAAAGCTCTGAAGTTTCCGCCGGAATTCTGTCCAAATCGCGAAGCACCATGGCGATTTTCTATTCGCGGAGCTCGTCGTAATCGCGAAGGATCACCGTCAACATTCCTTCGCGCCTTCACCGCGAAGCTCCCTCGTAAAGCCCTTCACTGCCGTGATGCGCTTCAACTCTGTCGTTCGCGAAGCTTTGATGTAATCGTGAAGCATCACCGCCTCCATTTTTCTGGCCTTCGCAAAATCCAATTCATACATCCCATGTTCACGAAACTCATGCCTTTACCATATAAAAATATGATCTTCATGGAAATCCACTTTTTGCGATGCTCACCAAATTCCAAATTTTGGACCCCAAAAATCTGGCAAACACTGGGAAACGGCGCCACCTTGTACTGCTCTTTTGTACCGCCTCCAGATCGTCTTTTCCTTTGTCATCGTTCTTTGTCAACAAGGATTGTCAACAACTTCTTGGGAACTCGAAAAATATCCATGAAAACCTACTTTTTCAACAAACACAATCAACCCAAAAATACTGCAATGTTACCTTGAGGGATTTTTTCCCAACACTTTCCATTTTGTGGGGGATACTATGACGTCGCTTGTGTGTACAGTAGACTACCACCTAGCGAAACAATGTGATTTGTTTCTAAATAATTAATTATATGGAAGTTAATAAGGATAAAGTTAATGAATATATGTGATATAAATAATATAATTATTATATTAATGAAATATTTATCATTATGAACATAAAATATATCATTTCATTTCTTACACTAAAAAATGATAACGTCGCTTGTATGTATGTGTAGATTATCGCCTCTATAAAGTGAAACGATTATTTTTTCTTCACCAAAACACATAGATGATATATATAAGTATATTTAATGAAATTATATGTTATTTTTGAAATTATCATCATTATAGAGAGATAAAATATCGCTTACCTTCTTTCTATAATGATCGTTGTAAAATGGAAACATTAGTCATACAGATGTACGACCTACCATCTTCAGGATTGTAACTTAGTGGATTTTTCACAACCATAATTCATGATTAGTTTTAAAAGTATAATTGATTAATAAATATTATAATTATATCATTAAAATTATTCTTAATATGTTGAAACTGTGACCTCTTTGACCACGGTTAACACACCGAAGACGTTTTGAAACAATGAATCAGACATCCTCAAAACACCTAACATGGACTTAAGTGATTAAGTATTTAAATGTGTCATTATAAAGAAATAAAATAAATAATTTAATTATAAAGTATTAAACCTAGTATATTTTATTAATAAAAAAAATTAATATAAGTTTATTATACAGTAGGTTCAAGCACATACAATGAAAGTTGTACCAGAGGTAAGGGTTTTCTTGTCTCATTTTTTATTTTTGTGATACATATTCCATTATTGTCTCACTTTTTATTATTTTGATACATATGCCATATTCACAAATTGTTTTTATTATGAGGTGTATATACTTTCCATTTTACATGTAATATCATGGATCATTCATATATGATGGTATTTTATGTTTCATTTTGAATTAATTTATCTAAGGGTATTTGATTTGAAAGTTACCAAGTGGTAAAGAATTTCATAACTCAATTTCTTTTCATAGACTTATATTAATTTTTTCAATGTCTTTGATATTATAATATTATGTTTTTAATCATTTTTTAATATATTATGCTGTCTTTATACTTGTTTATGTGGATTTACATTTTATTTAAATAATCGATTCATTAATTAATTCTTACTTAAATGTTATGATCATTGTAAGGGTTTGTCATCTCAAATTGTCTTATTTGAGACATATGTTATGTTATAAACCTATCTTATTTTATGAGGTGTGTCTTATATTTTCCTATAGAATGAATAAATAAAAACTTAATAGATTTGGATTGAGTTCTAAAAAATTTCATTACTTTAAACCACCCACTTAAAGGTATGCAAGTTCAAATTCTTACCTTGATAAAAGTAGGTATTGAAAATATAAAAACTTATCAGAAACAGATTGAACACAAGATATTTATAGTGGTTTGGGGAATAGACTTCCCTTAGTCCATTCCACTAACACTATACTCCATGAGTTTGGTGATTTTCACTATGACATCCCTTTTTCTAAGGGATCCCAATTGAGTACGAGAAACTGTTACTTTTTACAAAGGTATAAAAGCCTTAAACCGTCCTTTACTATTACATACCTATCCATGGATTTAACACACTCACTTACAATGAGTATAAAAGAATACATAAAATTAACTTTAATGAACTATTATAGAACATAGTTTCAATTAGAAACTTGCAGTAGATGAAGATAAAACCTAAGAAGATGTTGATCTTCAAAGAGCAGATTTGGATGGTCTTAGATTGAAACAAATAGGACTAAAAGTACAACATGCGAGCATTGTATATGATCTTTTTTATTTACAAGAATTATTTGTTACAATTGTCAGAGTATTTGTACATATGTGTGTTCTTATGCATATATGTCTCTATATTTATTTCTTTTCCATGTAGTGGAAAAATCGTTATATTTATACATCCTATTATATTTTGAACTTAAGTATATGAGATAATCACAACAGCAAAGTTCAAAATCTATTGAAACTTTTATAAAACAGGATATAAATTACATGCATCCATTTCTATCAAATATGGAATAATCTTTTATAATAGTGATATTAGAAATATTCTCCTCTGGATATTTACATTCATTGAAAAATAAAACTTTAAACAAATATAGAAAAATACCTTTCTAATACACTCAAAAGTAGGAAATGGCTTACCAAGAGATTATAAATGTAATCATGGAATTCTGCATAATTGTAACACCCCAAGAATTTACAAATAGATTTAATATAGCATGCATGAAACAACGAGTCTATAAAAAACAAAACTTTATTATAAACTAACCAATAAACATAATTTTTCCACTTATGTAATTTGAATTTTAAAAATTTGACATACACGGTTGTGTTCAGTAATATATTTAGAGTCTGGTAGAATTAACTTAGCTTTTTATAAATAGCAACATACCCTTATGAATAGTAATATACCCTTATTAATTATACTATTACTCTTATGAATAGTGTTTAATAGTAAATCAGCAAAAAAATAGAAACTTCACCCATGAATGTATAAATACAATTTAGATGTCTTATAAGTGACAAAATGATCATAGTATAAGTATTGGTATTTTTGTAAGTCATAAATATTTTAATTACAATTTTATGATTAATTTAATAATTTAAATTTTAAATTTATTTTCATAAAATGTAATCATAAATTTTTATTTTATTTTCTTATGGTTATAAGAGAATTTTATGAGACCTTGATTAAATTTTCAAGGTGTTATAAAATGAGTTAGAGTTTTAAAGTTTTTTTTAAAATAAATTATGATTTCATATAAAATTAAATTAAAAATATTTAGAAAATTATTTTCAAAAAATTGATTTCATTTTTTAATTATACATGTCGAAAAATGGTTGGGGTGGATTTTTGGGTTTTTTCTAAAATACTTGAATTTTTAATGAATAGTAAAAATACAGTTTTGAGTTTTCGGTATGTTTAATGACATCATAATGATATAATAATTAATATAAAATACTAGTATAATTTTTCGCATTAAAATATTATATGAATTGTCCCAAGTGGATAATACTATGGGCAAATACCTTGGGCAAACTCATGGTTTTGCAAAAACCACTAATGAGTGTCCTTTTAAAATTAATAAAAAACACCTTCTATTTTACTATAAATACCCACCAATTTCATCATTTTATTTCATTAAAAACTAATCATCCTCAAATATCTTCTAGTTTTATCTCCCTAGGAGTCCTCCCAAGGTTTCCTCAATCCCCCAAGATCCCAACATTCAAGTTTTAGGAGTTACTCTACAAGGTAAGGGAATCTACCACCCTTCTCTTTTTCAAGCGCTCTTTTTATGTTATTCTATTTTACTTTCTTTTAGATTATGTTTGGACAAGTCATTAAATATCTAACTTAATGTACATATTATGTATTAATTATGAGATACTCGTTTTCTATCATCAAAATATTTTTTAAATTTTAGGTGACGTCATTAGGCTTTTGAAGTTTCCTAAGAGATTTCCCAACTTCTCTTTTTATTTTGAGTTATTTTATTTTCTTTTTCTTTCCTCACCTCCTTTCATCCAAATGTTATGATAAATCCAAAAACTCACATGTACTAGAATTTTTTTGTGATAATTTAAAAATTCATCGTCGTATATGCTTTCCCATTCATTTATATTAAAAATGAAAACACCATCTGAGATGTGTTAATTTATTACATTCAAGGACGATGGGTTTTCAATTTTTATTACCATCTTCAATTCTAGTCATAAAAAAATTTATGGTTGAACCAGAATATAATAAATATATAATAACTTATATAAGGTTTTGGAATCTTTTTTGAAACATTATATTAATTTATAAATCAAAATGAGTTTATTGTGATAAAAACCCACCAATTAGCCCAAACAATTATCATTAAAGTTTTATATAATGATTCATCTTCACTCCCAATAAACAAATGAATTTTAAAACCATGTAATATTCTGTATGTTAAGAAATAAAATACAACTTCTATTCTGGAAAACTATTCTCATCTTACATGTTTATCTTTACATGTATAAAAGAAAACCAGTCATGAATACCAAGGAAGAAAATTCACTCAAACAATAAAATTAAACCTATTAAACCCATAAATAAGGCCATGAATGAACTTAATAAGGATAAAATAAATCAATTACATAAAGAATAGTTTCTATAAATATTAATTAATGAATTTAATTTGGTTATCTGGGACACTAAGATAAAGTGAAGAACACCATTGTATTTAAGCTAAGGGTTTTATCATCTCACTTCCATTTTTTGTGAGATATTCTTTATTCACCACTATTTATTTTGTGTGGTGTATGTATACTTAAAATTGTTTTATAATATCATGAATATATTTATTTTAATGGTATTAAATTTATAATTTCATGGTTATTAATTTTCGGGCATAATATTCGATTGGTTACAAAGTGGTAAGGGTTTTTGGCCTGAACCTCCATTTTCATTCAGGTTACTATTATTTTCAACTTTCCTAAATTAAATTATTATTTATTAATATGAAATACTCATATATTCTATGATAATGTTCTATATATGTGTAACAACCAGAATATTACTTTCATTTAAATGGGTTTATATGTTCTAAAAGGATCTTCCAAAAATTCTTTCTGGAATACAAGCCTGATTCAAGGGAATTTCTAAAATTCTTACCTATTTTCAAGGGCAATATATAATATATTTTTGGAAACCATTATCCTTATAAAATCACTAATTTTATTATTAGTATAATATCTTACTTAAATTCTGGTTTTATACAAATATTTTTCCAAAAGAACTCTTTTTTTCAAGGTAAAAGAGTATTTATCTCAAGAATTACTCGATGATTTTATAAGAGTATCTTCATCTATTTCGACACTCTTGTTGATTATTTTGTATTATTGAGATTAATATTTTATGATATCATATAACATATTTAATTTAATGGTTTATGATTATTTTTAATGTGTATCTTCCATCTTAAAACCATTCTCCAATTTACTCCAAATGGTTAGTGTTTATAATTAATGTTCCGGGAAAGTTATTTACATTTCATATATTAGTTTCGATATAAATATATATGTTGTTTATATTTATCCTCATTATTATAAGGAATTAATTTTACTTAGTAAGTGTTGTTTGGGGCCCTATGTATCCCCTCAGTGCATCAGTAGGTCTCATGAGACAAACTATAGTCTTGGCACGAGCCCTTGACCAAATGGGTATTTATGGTCTTAGCACGAGGCCTTAATGGTATGGTTATGATGTCCCGCATTATGCATTCCCTAATTACGAAACAATTCTTGATAGTTCATGTGGTTATTAAAATAGTATAATACCCATGATTATGTTTTATTATGGAATTATTTATTCAGCTCTTAATCCTACCATATTATGGTCAAGTTTATTATTTTAAAGGAATGTGTTTTTAGTTATTCACCATGCCTCATGTTTATGTTTACGATATATTCCACTGTATTTCTTACCCTTATTGGGTTTTTGATCTCACCCCTTTCTTATGTTTTGTTTTATTAGGACATGAAGAAGTTTATTATAAATGGCCTACAAGGATAAACTTATAGTTCTGGATGTTCACAAAAAAAATTAGTGTTGTATTTCATTCCAAGTTGTAATAATGAATTTATGTATGTATATTGTTTTTAAAGCTACTAAACTACTCGATTATTTGGGATGCATATTCCTTGTTTATATTCCAATGTAATAAAATAAGGCACCATCTCTGGGCAACTATGGTCAGGTATTCACAATAAAAAATAGTTATTATTTAGATATCCTACTAATAATACTATTCTTGTAAGATAAATTTATAAGAGACTTCATTAGATAAAACATATCTTTATATTATTTAATGTGAAAGATAAATTGGATTCAAATTACATAGAAACATTTTCTTTATAAGATAAATATGTTAATAAATTTTGATACTTTTCTTTCATAGCATCTTCTAGCATTTGCAAGATAATCTTTTACAAATATCTTTTTCATAAGATAAATACTCTTCATACCTACACTTTAACTAAAATATCTGACTTTGAAAATGTGTTAGCTCAATCATTCTCTTCGTAAGATATTATCTTACATAGAAATATAAAATTTCAATATACAATTTTCTGATTCTGATTAGACTAAAGAGAATATTTTTAAACTTTGATTCTTCTAAGATAAAAGACTTTTTCATAGATTGAACAATTTACTTAGTTTGAGAGAATCACTTATAATCAGTAAAAGACAAATTCATTATAAAAAATATCAGTTGAAATGCTTAAGAAAATATCATTAGAATAATAATATTGATTTTTAATCATCTAAACACATAAAAACTAAGATATATTGGAACAATATAAGTCTATACAACAATCTCCCCCTTTTGATGATCACAAAACCCATTTAAAATTTTTCAAAAAGAAATTTAATTTGTGTATTCTCCTCTTTCTTTTCAACTTTTTTTAATCTTATAATCTTCTTTCCCTTATCTCCCTTTTTGTGATATAAAAAAAGTAGAACAAGGAAGAAGAATATAATAAATATTTCACAGGAACAAGTGTAAATAGTTAATACTACTGAATGTGAACTGAATTTGTCATGAAATTGTATTAACAAAAATATTAAGTATAAAAAATAATTACATAAAATTAATGAAGAGTAATGAAAAAAATAAAAAAAAATAGTGAATAAATGATAAAATTGAAGTAAAAAAATATTGAAAATGTAGATAACACTACTACAAAATGTGCCTTTAACAACATTGAAATTTATTAGTGCTAGAAAAATGTGTTGAGAAAGTCCATCTTTATCAACATTAAAATAAGCACTGATAATGGGAATCATTTATCAGCACCTTTTATTTAGTGATGATAAAATTCACATTTATCAGTGCTTTATATTAGTGCTGATAAAGGTTACCCTTTATCATCGCTTTATTTTCAGTGCTGATAAAAAGTACCTTTTATGAGCACTAAAAATAAAGCGCTGATAAATTATAAGCATTATAAGTGCTTTATTAGCACTGATAAAGGTTTACAATAAATTTAAAAAATTAAACAAATACAGTTTTTTTTAACATTTTCATTAATTAAATAATTATTGTTAAAAATGAATAAATTGAATATACATATATATAAATTTTAAAAATTAATAAATAGTATATATTAAATATATAGATATGTAAAATGAATAAAATGAATTAATTAAACAAATAAAAATTTTAAATAAGTAAATTAAGAAAAACATTAAACATTTTATTAATTAAATAATTATTGAAAAAAATAAAGAAATTTAATATACATATATACATTATAAATATTGAAAAATAGTATATGTTAAATGTAGATATATAAATTAATATATAATTAAACAAAAAAAAAATAAAAATGAATAAATTACAAAATTATTTAAAAAATTATTAATGAAATAATTATTATTAAAAAATAAATAAGTAAAAATATATATATATATATATATATATTATAAATAGTAATAAATAATATATATTAAAAATAAATAAATAAATATATATATATATAATAAAATTTTATTTAAAACATATTAATGTCTTATTCATTTTTAATGTTCTTTGATTTTTCAAATTAACATATATCAAATGTCGTGTGTTACATTGATTTCACACACACACACACACACACACATATATATATAATTAATCTAGTTTTATATACAAACACACACACAAAAATATTTACACAATATAGAGAAACACATACACCTAATATTTATGTAATTTATTCAAATTTCAATATATATTAGAATTTCATTATAACATGACACATTTAATATATAATTTTATTAGTCAGTCAATTTTATTTATTTATTTTTAATAAAATTAAAATAAGGGCATTCATTTTTAATATTTCTTTTATTTTTTATTTTAATTTTGTATTTGTTCATTTTCTATTATTTATTTATATATATTTATTTACCATGTTTTAGTATTTTCAATATGTACTCATATTATATCAATATATATATCCAAATTTTTTTGGTAATGTATATTTAATTAAAAAACTTATCTATTTTTTTAATATTTTCAAAATGTACTTATTTTGAATTATTCAATTTCACTCATTTTTAAAATTCATGTATTTAAGATTATATATCCACTAATAATGTTAAAAAAATATTTATAAATAAATATATTTATAAAAGTATATTTACTATATTTATAAATTTATATATTTATAATTATTATAAAAAATTAGTTATTATTTTTTAAAAAATATTTATATAATTATAAATAAATAATTATATGTATTTAATAATTATATAATTATAATAAATTTATTTAAATAAATCCTTTATTAACACTAAAAAAGTAATGTTAAAAAGAATCTTTATCAACGAAAAAAATGGTAGTGCTGATAAAGATGTTTTTTATCAATGCTTTTTTAGCGCTGATAGATATCCATTTTATCAGAACTTATCAATTTAACACTGATAAAAGGTATATTTATTAGAATTTTTCTGTAATCACTGTTAAAAGTGTTCCTAATCTAGTTAAAATAACCCTAACTGATACTTAGTCAATCATGATTTTCAAGATCTTGCCAAACTCCTCTCTTGCCGGTGAAACTCCTCTACATTCCCTTAAATGAATCAGGGCTAGAATCCAATGTATGTTATTTACTACTTTTCCACTATCATTGTTTGATCTTTTGGGTTCTGTGTTTTGTGTTTTATGCTATTCTTAACTATGAAGAACCCTATATCTCATCTCCTCACCACTATTGGCATGACTCCTCTAGGTTCATATAAGGATCATAATGATGTACCATGATATTAGTCACCAGTTTTAGTGGCCTGTAATGATGAAATAAATCATAGTATTCCTTTCTAAATTGTTTACCTATATTCCAGTGAAGTAAAAATATTAATAACCAATAATAATCTTTCAATACATTCTTTTCCTATTAGGAAATGGGATGAAATCATGATGGATTTCTTGAACAGTTTTTCAATGACAACTAAATTGAAAGATGTATCATGGGTTATAGTGGATCACCTAACTAAGATGTATAAATATTATATATTAAAGAGGCTTCCTCAGTTAATGAACTCAATAAATTATATTTCAAAGAGATAATAATGATTCCAAGTGTCCTATCTAGTGTTTTATATGATAGGAATATGCTGTTTTTATCTTGGTTATATCAAGGATATTAATTTTCAATGAGGTTGTGGGTGAAATTTTATACTTTCATTATTCTAAAGAGTAAATGTCATTCTAATCGTACTATCTTGATATTGAAGGATATTCTTTGAGCCTTAATTCTTAACTTCAGGGGCTCTAGTAATGAATAAATTTCCTTAGTGTAATTATCTTATAAAAATATTTATCAATCACTTATCCAAATGGACCTGCATGAATAATTATATTGAATAAATTTTCACTCTCTTTTATTTTTACTAAATATATAATAATCTCATATGAATATCCCTTTTCTTGTCCAATAAATAATAGATCGATTGATGTTAATTCAAAAACATTTTGAAACTACTCAAATTTAACCAATGTCCTATAATAACTATTCGAGGAGACCCTTGTAATTTAATATTAATTATCATGTGTTTGTTTATGTTTCCATAACATTGGATCACTAATAGATTATAACTAAGAGTAAATTAATCTCTAAATACATTAAACATTTTAAAATTCATGGAAAAGTCTAATAAATTTCTTAACAACTAGCCTTACCCATATGAAAACCTAATGGTTGAATCTATTCCCTCAATAATCTAGTTGAATCGTATTGAGTATGAAATGCTTGAGGTTATGGAGTTTTTAAATTCCCCATCCGATCTAACCTTGTAATCCCCTTTAATTTTAGTATCTTAGTCTCATTTAGGGTGTATTTTGTGTTGAAGGGGAGTTAAGAGAGGCGTTAAAGGATTTGATAGGAGATAGTGGTGAAGATATAGATGTACCCTTGTGTGGTAGGCACTGAGTACCCGATGGAATGTAACTAGGTACCTGTTGATAGGCTAGTGTAGGTAGGGACACTGCTAACACAACCAAGAACCCAGTGGCCTAGTATTATGTATATGTTGGTAATTTTGAGATTTGATTAGTTCTGTGGGGTTTTGATCTTTTTAATCATAGTAAAATCGTATACTAAGTAAACTATGTCCCACTACCATGTCATTGGGTTAATCATGACTACTAGTTTCTAATTTCAATGGTTTAGCATGAATTATATCTTGTTTTTTTCTTGGTTGTTGTGAAAAATATTTTTAAATGAAAAATATTTTGAAAATTAAAATGATTTCTTTCAAATGGTCTTAGACTGGAAAAAATGAGTTTTAAAGGGAAATGTATTGGATAAAAATTTGGTCAATTTTTGGGTTTGGTGATAAATTGGTAAGGTGCCCCTTAGTATTCATTATGATCATTTTTATATGTGTGTGTATGTGAAGAATTGATGCTAAACATGATTTTATGATTTTTTTTATTCAGAATATACTGCCCAAAAAGGTACCTAGAGTTTTTAGTGGGTATCACTCTGTTTCTAGTACAAATTAGTTTATGCCCATCTTCTATGGAAATTGAGTTTTTTTAGAGGCAGTGAAGTGGCTTGAGGAAGTTTATCGTGTCTTTAGAGTGTTGGTAACTCTCAAATCTATTAGAGTTTGTGCTATTATGGGTCTTCTTGGGGGTCCATCATTGGGAGAATTGGAGTTTTTTCTCAAAAGATGCAATTTGGGATGACATGGGATGTTTTTAAGTCCTTATTTTTCTGATGGTTTATACCTAAGGAGGTAAACATGAAGAAAATGGAAGAGCTCATGAGTTTCTATCAAGGTCAGCGGACAGTGAAGGATTATGTTGAACACTTTAAAGAGTTAGTTTCTTTTTCTCCAAAGGTGGTGTCATAGGATCTGTTGAAAGATTCTCTTTTCATTGTGGGTCTTCATCTAGGGATCAAGGAGGGTTTCTTCTTCTCTAAGGATCTCTATTTTGATAATTTGGTGGATAAAGTGATTTTGGATGAGTTTTTGTGAAAGAATCATACAACGCATTGGTTCAGTTGTTGTCTTCGGTGTTGGGGTGAAGGTGTTCGTTGTTTCCTCTTTTTTATTTTTTGGCAGTTATAAGTTCATATTTCATTATAAGATTCGGATAAAATCATCATTTCATAGTTCAAATGGTTTGGTTTTTCTGAATTTCAACCTTTAAATGGTTATCCTTTCTTTAATTAGTTCCCCACTTTCTATTGTGTCTGTTTGGAGATGTCTATTTTGTGGACATCACTATTTGTGCTATGTGTGTGGGTTCGTTGTTTGGTTTGAGGTCATTTGTTTGTTTATAAAAAATTATAGGGCTTTATATGATTGGAAAAAGTGGTCAAGGGAGGCGTATACTATGTTCACACTCAGGGAAATGATCCATAAGTCATTTGAGACATGTAGAAATCAGTTGCACAATAATTTTATACATGGTGTGACTATTATAAATCAATGTGTCATGCTTCAAAAATTATACACACCTCAAAACTGAACAAAAACATTCATATTGTTTTAATGATTTAGTTAAAAAGGTTTCACTCAGTATTTTAGAAAAAAAGGTTCCACTCACTGAAAACTGATCAAACACACTCATATTTTCTTGATAATTTAGAATAGTGATTCATAGGTCATTTTTGACATGTAAGAATCTGTTACACATCAAACTAATACATGATGTAATCATAATGAGTCAAAAGTGTTTGTTTCCAGTTTAAAATGACATTTTAGTAAAAAAGTAAACTCACTTACTCAAAAACTGAGAAAAAACATTCAGATTGTTTTGATACTTTAGGAAAATGATCCACACGTAATTTGTGATGTTTTGGAATCATCCTCACCTAAATCTGATGCATGGTGTGACCAATATGACTCCAAGTGAATATTTTTATTTAAATTTGACATCAATTTTAGTATAATTAACACTTTCTATTAACTTATTTCTATATATTATTACTAACATAATAATTTTTTTCTTATACTAGTGTGTTCTTTTGCATGATCATGGGTGGTTTGTTTGTAAATAGCATGAGTTAGGTCGGGATTAAAAGATAAAGGTACAATGGTGTTTTTGAATGTATTTAATAATTTGTATTTATGTAATTGTGTAAACCATTATTTGAAATGTCTATAATATAGTGTTTTTTTATTTTGTTTGTTTTATAAAATTCATTTTTTTTAATCCTGTATTGGGACTTGTTTATTTTGATATCTAGTGTGTTTCTTTGTGATTCTTCATGCTGTTATAGTACACTACATAATTTCCCTTTTTTAGTGCTTTCATAACCACTGATAAATGGTTCCTTTCGTGGTTCTAAATAAAAGTGTTGATAAATGGTTCCTTTATCAGTGCCTCTAAAAGATCTGATAAAGGTCCCATTTATTAGTGCTTTTTTAGTGTTCATAAAGGGAACTTTTATCATCATTTTTTCAGCACTGATGAAATTTAAAGGATTTTAACCTTGCTCATGTATTAAATGATTTTCTAGTGCTAATAAAGGACATTTATAGCATTATTAAAGGCCCATTTTGTAGTAGTGTAAACACAATCGCCAAAAAACTATGATATAAAAGAAATAAATGTATTAAAAATACATGAAATGTATGCATGCAGGCATTAAAATGTTTTTTTGAAACACCATTAATTTTTTTTAAACAACCATTGAACCAACCATGAAAATTGTAAAAGTGTATCAGTTATAAGAGGTTAAATTCCTTTTCAGAGGGGTTTTTTTGAATAATAGTGGTTGGCCAGAAGGTAGAGAGGATTTAGGTAAAGGCGAATCAATTTTCTCTCCAACAACATCACCCAAAGTTTGTAAAGATGATCTGAGTCTAGATCAATCACTTCAAGTGATCCTTACAAAAGTGGATTGGATACTAAGAGAATATTTTTGAGCTCTATCCATATTAAAATTATCTACATGATCAAAGGAAAACTTATAATATGGTTCAGGTAAAGTTATTGAAACTTCTTCTGCAAACCTAAGATTTTCCCTTAAGTAAACTATAGTAGTTTCAAACATCTTTTTGAGACTTTGAGAGGTAGAGGCATGACAATCGACAATAGGAGGTCCTTGAAAACTTCTCCCTAAAATTTGAAATATATATTCTATACAAAAATAAATTCTTCTCACCATGTCAATTTTGAGGTAATCCAAGAGAGTTATGAAACTATTCTAGACCTATTGTGAGAAATTTCCAAATAAAATTTTTACGTCTCCTTTCTTGGAACATTCAATGACCAAATTCATCAGAACTTCAAAATGGTTTTCTGAAAAACTGACTAGGTATTCAACATAAAATATTTACTTTACTTTTATATAGACTATATTCCTATGTGGTTCAACAAATGCATCGACATCTTCTTATTCTTCTTCGGAGTATTCTCGTTTTAAAATGCTTAAAAAAAATTATTTAAATCCTCAAAATTCTTTAATAAAATTTTAAAATTGTTTTCTAAGGATCCATATTTTTTTTAACACATTAATAATAAATATTAAATCCTTTTTTACCTTATCTAAACTATTATTAATTTCTGGTACCTTTTACTTTAGTAAGGAGCTTATTTTCATTCAAGATTTATCAATAGAGACAATAGAACTTTGTGGAAAAGTAGGAAACCTTATAACTTTTAATATCACATATCTTTGAATATATTGAACCATTTACCTAGATATAATTTCAAATTTAGTTTAATAAATGATATAATTCATTATGTCTATTTCTAGATACACTCCTTCCAGTCTTTAAAGTATATCCACCATATTTTGTGGCTTCTCCAGTAGGTTCTATTGAAAACCTTTCCAACACCGATTAAAATAACTGATTCAGTTCATTAACATCATATTTTGATAATTTTTCTCAAATATATTACTAATATCACTTTTGGACTGAATTAACATACATTTAAATGATTCTAATTCAAACATTAATTTTGAGTAGCTTTATCATGGTTTCTCATCAGCAGTATCCAGTTTTGTTGTTGGAATTGTTGAACTTGTATGTTGTATACAAAAAGAAGAAAACATATATTGATAAACTTATGTACTTAGAGTGTCATCAAATTTTTGATTTACATCAACATTATGTCTCTCTTCCTCATGTTATAGTTCGTAAGATTTTTATCTTTTTGTTCTTTTTACAACAATTTGAGTTTTAACTTCAGGTTCTTCGTGTTCTTCTCCACTGGTAGCTTCTTGATAAATTGATTCTATTTAAAATTTTCAAATCATCTCCTCATATGGATATATTTAAACAATATTTATTGCACTAGACAATCTTGATATGGTCCTTCCTTTAACAAAACTAATCATCCTAGTAATGGACGAGGCCAATTCTTCTCTAATAAAAGAAGTAGGAATAACATCAGGCCGAACTAAAACAGTAGCAGGATGTGAACTTCCTCGAGGAGAAGTTCCTTATATAAACTAAAAAAACCCTTACTCATCTTATATTTTCCTAAAGAGTTTCATTATCAAGAACATACCTTATATCAATACGTTTCATTGGGTTTTCTACAAAAATTGGTACACCTGTAGGAGTCTAAAAAACAACATTAGTGGAAATTGTCATTCAAGATGAATCCTCCTGAGTTGAAGTAGAATCTACCTCAATATCTTCTTCAGATATTATGGTAAATAGTTTATTTAAATATTAATTCCAATAAAAAACACTTTGAATTAATATATTTTCATTTAACACAATCAATCTATGACAACAATTTGCAGTATTTTCATCCATAAAAACAATAATGTTATAAAAAACTAGAGTTGAAATCCTTCTAAATGGATAAAAATTTACCAAAATATTCTAAAAATTAAACATATATCTAATAATGTAACATTCTATATTTATGAGCTTCTCAATCATAAAAAAATGCAATAATATATTTTTTGAACTTACAATTGTGTTGTGTGATGGAAGACTGGATAAAGTTTATAATAACCTTCCTTTTGGGTTTTAAGTCTTTCACTGTCTTTCTCGAAATCTGTTGTGCAGAATAGAGACTTCATCATTTATGGTGGAATCAAATTATCTATAATTACTAAAGAAGTATTGATGACTACAAAACCTTCGTGAGGGAATTTAAAGTCTACAACCATTGATATAGAAGTTATCATAAAACTATTTGGGTTTACAGTCATAGTAACCAAATATTCATGTCTGCTGAAATAAAATATCATGGTCTTATAAAAATCACAAACATCTTTCTAAAAAATTAACTTAGTTCATTTTTCATAAAAAAACTCCCTTACTTGATTATTTTTACCATTTTTAGTAGCATATCAGTACTTTCTAGACAACTATAATCTATTTCTATTCCACTTAAAATAGTTTGTGTTGTCCTTAGGTGTTTAATCCTACTAGAGGTAGCACCATCATTTCTTTTTGGTTTTCTTCATTCTTTATAGGGTTTGGAATATTTAAGGGTCAGGGTAGAAAGGTTTGTATAGAAAAGAGTTGAAGGTTCAAGTGCATAGAACTAACTTACTTTCTTATTCTTTGTGGTAATCAAAGGGTCATGTAGTGCAATGTTTAGTGTAATTATAACAAAAAAATACATATGTACTACTTTGGTGTGATAAATAATTGAAATAATGATTCCAAATATCAAATAAAATAAAATATTAATTTAATTATAAAATAATGATATTAAGAAAATTTAATAGATTCAAATGAAATTAAATAAACCTAATTCATATGTGATAAAATAAAATATCTCAATAGGAAATAGTTTGGTAAAAATGTCTTCTAATTGATTTTCTATGAAAACAAATTCTATAGAGATATCAATTTTTGTGCATGATCACTTATGAAATAATATCTCAAATCAACGTGCATAGTTCTATAATGGTTGATTAGATTTTTTGAAAAATCTATAGCACTCATGTTATCATATTTGATTATAACATTATTAAAATTGAATCCAAAGTCCATTAGAGTGTGTTTCATCCCCAAAACTTATGCACAGAAACAACTAGCTATAACGTATTCTGCTTTAGTAGTTGATAATTATATAGAGTGTTATTTTTTTACATGACAAAGATACTAGATATTTACTAAGAAAATGGTAGGTTCCTAAGTTGTTTTTCTTATCTATTCTACATTTAGTAAAATTAACATCAGAATATGAAGTTAAATTTAAATTAGAGGTTTTTAGAAAAATTAAAGATAAAAATTTCCTTTTAAATATCTTAAAATTCTTTTAGAATCGTTTAAATGAGATTATTTAGGATTGGATAGAAATATTTCACAAAGACATACTGAAAACATAACCTATGGCTTACTTGTAGTAAGATAAAGTAAACTTCCAATTATTCCTCTATAAAACTTATTTTCAACTAGTTTTCTAGCCACATCCATATCAAGTTTAACATTAGAGCTCATATGAGTTTAATAAGTCTTAATTTTTTTGAGTAAAAAACTTTTAAGTAGATAAATTATGTGTTTTCTTTGATTTAAGTCATTTACAAAATCTTTTTAATAAATTTGAAATCCTAGAAAATAGTTTAACTCACCCAACATACTCATTTCAAATTATTTTTTCATAAGTATTGATAAATCATTACATGATTTTTGATTTTTTGACTAGAAATTCAAATCATCAACATATATTTGAACCAAAAAGATATATGAGGATGGATTTTTTTTAAACAATGTAGGATATGCCATTCCTATTATAAAACCATTTGATAAAATAAAATATCTTAACCCCTCATACCATGCTCTTGGTGCTTGTTCAAGTCTATAGAGATCTTTGGTAAGATTAACAATAGAATTTTGAAATGAGGTTGTTCAACATAAAATTCTTCCATTAAAAATATATTTAAAAAATTATATTTATCAGACATCTGATATAATTTGAAATTTATATAAGTTTCATATGCTAGAATGATTCTAATTACTTCTAATCTAGCTACAAGGGAAAATTTCTCTTCATAGTCTATTCCTTATTCTTTATTATAACCTTTTAAGACTAATCTATATTTATTTATAGAGATTAAACCATGATCATATTTCTTGTTTATAAATACCCATTTTGTTATAATAATAGGATAGTCATAGGGTCTACCAACTAATTCCTATACTTTGTTCATTTTGAACTGATTTAACTCATCTTGCATATCTAAAAACCAACATTTGTCAACTAAGGATTTTACAATGGTATTATATTATAACTGAGATAAAAATGAAAGAAAAATCTATTAGGTTTCTCATATTTCTTCTAGTTCTAACTCCTTCATATAAGCTTCCTATAATTATTTCTAGAGGATGGCCTTTAAGGTTTCTAGTTAGTATGGGAATCACACTTTCTAGTTAACTAGTATCAACTCATATAGTATTTAGTTCAAGATAATAAAGTTCCAAATCATCGTAATTTTTATTGTTTAAAAGAGTATTTGGTCTCATGTCCTTGATAGAATCACCCAAATCATCATTTTGAGTTATTTTGTGATCAAAATGATCACTTTTATCAAACTTCAGAAGATTTTATTCTTCAATGGTCCTAGATCTTTTGTTTAAAACTCTATAAGATTTGTAAGTAGTATAATAACTTAGGAAAATACCTTTTATCATATTTTGTATAAAAAATACCAAGATTTTCCATGGTTTTTATTTTGTAAACCTTATTTAAAAAAGTATCATACCATTTTTCTATTATTCTATAAACCATAGTGTTTTTTCTTTAAGATATTTCTTATTATAACTCTTTTAATAAAATAACATGTTGTTCTAATAGCTTTAACCCAAAAGTGACTGGGCAGGTTATATTCATATAACATTATTCTATAAATTTCTTACAATGTCATATTCCTCCTTTCAATTACACAATTTTGTTAAGGAGTCCAAGCAGTAGAAAAGTATTCTTAATACCTTGTTTTGGGAAATATGAATTAAATTCATGATTCTAAAATTCTCCTCCATGGTAACTTCTCAATGTCACAATTTTAACATCATTATCATTTTTAACATGTTTACATAAACTAATAAAAATAGAACAATATCCACTCTTAAATATCAAAAATTATACCCATGTAAATCTTAAAAAATCATCAACCAATACACAAACAAAACATTTACCAATAATACTTGTAGTTCTATTAGGTTTGAAAATATCTATATAGAAAATATATATAAGTATATATTTGGGAAACTCTTTAATTAGTTTAAAATATGACTTGGTTTTATTTCCCTTTTTTACATGCATCATTTAGTTTCTTTTTATCTAATTTAATATGAGGAAAATCATATATGAAATTTATCTTAAACAAAATTTTCAAATAGTGAGCATTATAATGTCCAATCCTTCTATTCCAAATCCATGATTCATCAATTTCATCATTTAAATGATTTAAATTTTGTCTACAAAAATAATTAAGATATAAATTATTGACATTATCAGTTTTTAGTACTTTAAACTTGAGAGATTTATCTTTAAAAACTAAATATTCATTGTTAGAAAATTTTATTTCATAACCATTATAACAAACTTGAGAAATACATATCAGGTTGTGCTTTAAACCTTCAAAATAAATAATTTTTTTGATGAGGATAGATTTTGGAATTCAAATTGATTTAATGCCAAATATTTTTCCTTTTTCATTATCACCAAATGTGACATAGCCTCCATAAATATTGGCTAGTGAGTGGAAGTTTGAGAAATCTCTACTCATACGTCTTAAAAAACCATTGTTCATAAACCATTTTACACTATTGTTCATGTGGTTTATTCCCTACAATGAAAAATTAAACAAAAATATTTTTTGGAACCTAGATACTCTCAGGTATAGAATTGTTATAAATAAAATACTTAGGGATACAAACCTTCTTGTGTTTTCCTATAAACTTTCCAAATTTTTTTGAGAAACTTTTTGTAAGGAAAGTATTTTAAATTCCATGAAATTGAAGGTTTTTATATTAAAAATAGTAGCATAATTTCCTACATTTCCATAGATGAAACTAGTATCCTTGGAGGGGTTTTTATTTTTATAACTAGGTAAAAAATGTTTTTTATAAAATTTGGGTCTTTCACCCTAAATTACTATTAAAAAAATCATTTTTGACTTGATTCACACTAAGATTATTTTTCATGTAACCTTTTAGTAAAAACACTTATGGAATATTTGATGTTTTTAACCTCCTACTGTTGGTTCTTAATTATTTTAACATGTCTATTAAATGAAGTAGTATAGTTCTCCAATTGATTTTTCAAAAATGAAATTTGTTTTTTCAAGTCCTCCTATTCATTGAAAATTTTATTATATGAGTTCCTGAGAGCTTGGTTTTTCTTTTTTAATATATCATATTTTGTTTCTAACATGGTACAATATTCATTTAATTTATCATATGATCAATTGAAATTTTCATGATTAGAATAATAAGAATGTACCTCATCTGAATGTGCCATAAAGAATATGTTGGAATTTTAATTAAGAGGTTCATCTTCTGATTCTGAGGATGTACATTCACTAGAATCATTAGAATCACTCCATGTGGCCTTTATAACCTTCTTGGATTTATTATTATATCCAATATTCTTGAATAAATTTTTTTATGAATTTTTATTTTCAGGAAATTTTGGACAATCTAGATTAATATGTCCTTGATTCTTGCACTAATAGAATATTACTTATTTAGAGTTTTCACCATGCTTATTGTACTTGTTGAAGGGCCTTATGAAACCTATTCTCTTTTTATATAACTTTATAAACTTTTAGGAAATCTACGCAAGTTAGTTATTTGGTCCAGAGAAGATTGAGTAATCTTATTCTTTATACATTTCATAGATATGTATACCCTTATTATTCTTACCATCTTTTTAAGAAGAAACTTTCAAAGAGAATTTTTTTTAACCATTTTATATTATCCAGTTTCATCTTCCATTTCAGCTTCATACATCATAAGAGTTCCAATGAGATATGTTATTTTTAAATTATTTACCTCTAAAAATTTTCTAATGGAAGCTAAGATTCCACTCCACTTGGGTGATAAAACTCTTAGAAATTTCAATTCATGTTCTAGATTTATAATTGGTGTTATTAGAGTAGTAAAATTATTTAAAATCTTAGTTATACTTCCATTTAGCTGAGTAATGATTTCTCCTTTAGCCGTTTTGAATGTGTTAAACTTTAGTTTGGTGGTATCATATCTAAGATCCTTCACATTATTTGTACCTTCATATGAAACATTTATAGTAATATGCATCTCATGAAATGTTTGACACTATAAAACTAAATTAAACTAATCCGGACATAGTCGACATATTATAGCATTCATAGCTTTAGATTTCTAATTATATCTTACTTTAGTATCAACATACCACATTTCTAGTCGTGTATTTGGAATTTCACAGGGATTCAGTGCCTAAAGATAATCCTTTAATTCTATATTCTCTAAACATAAGGGCATTTAAGCCTTCTAGAAACCATAATTTTCTCCATTAAAGTAAATAACTCTAATAATTGACATACCTTATATATTACTAGTCATATCATCCATTTAAAAATATATCTTTGGACTTAAACCTTTAATAGCTATGAAATCAAGAATTGCAAGCTTTGATACCAATTGTCTCCCCAGATAATGGATAACCGAAAACTCAAAAGGGGTTGAATTGAGTTCTAGAAATTTTCATTACTTTAAACCACCCTATTTACAGTATGTGAGTTCAAATTCTTCGTTTGATAAAATTATACAATGTAAATATAAAAATTTAGTAGAAAAATACCGACCATAAGAGATTTATAGCGGTTTGGGGAATAGAAATCCCCTATTCCACTCCAAAAGCACTATACTATAAGATTTTTTGTGATTTTCACTATGATAGACAATTTTTCTAGGGATACTAGTTGAGTAAAAACATCTATTACTTGTTACAAAGGAATAATATGTTTTAACTAGGCTCTACCTTTTCAGGACCTATCCAGATCCTTAACACACCCAAATACATAAAGTGTAAATACAAATAGATGTAATAAACTTTAATAAACTATTGTTGAACATAGTTTCATGCAGAAACTAAGAGTATATGAAGATATAATCTGAGAAGATGATGATCTTCAAAGCGCAGCTTGGGATGATCTTTGATTGCAACTGATAGACTTGAAATTGCAGCACATAATCATTGTATAGCTTGAATGGCCCGAAGGCCTTCATTTTTTTTTGATAACCCCTTTTTCAAGGGATGGGGGAGAATGCTTACAAGGCCTGTATGCTCAAAGATTACATGGACCATAGGCTTATGAGATTACATGACCTGAAGGTATTAGGGAATTCAACCAGACTATCTACAAGGAACTGACCCTCCCCATCATATGCATCATGATAGTATCTCTCCACCTTCGCATAGTCATTTGGCTAGGCTTCCCATGAAAGCACATGCTGATCCCGATGGCATAGCCATACCCTCTCATTCTAAAAAAATACATTTGGATCTAATCTGTTGAGTGCACCTGCTCTAAATCCTCTTCTGGGGCTGCTTCTTTTTTTTTATAGAGTCTGTCTGGGAAAACTGCATGTGGCCTGAAGGACTTGAGGTGGCTTGAAGGCCTTTAAGGTGGCATGAAATCCCTACTACCCAGAAGGCCTGGGTAGCCCAAAAGCTTTTAGAACTCCAAGCCCAAATCGGTGGTCCAGGGTGAATAGTTCCAGCTACTATAGTACCGAACAATACCTTCTACAGTGCCTATTACAGTACTTGCGCAGTGTACAATTCCTGCTACAGTCCTTTCTACAATACCTGTTACAGTCTGCTACAGTCCCCCCCCCCCCGAAATATGCCTCTACCTGGTTTTGAACCTGGGTCTCGTGAATTCACTTAAGGATACCTCACCAACTAGGCTGAGGCTCATGTGCTAATAATTGTATATGATCTTGTCTATATACAATCATTCTTTGTTACCATTATCAGAGTATTTGTACGTACACACATTCTTGCGCATATATGTCTCTATATTTCTTTCTTTTCCATGCAGTGTATAACTGTTTTTATTTATATCTCCTCTTTGATTTTGAACTTAATAATATGAGATAATCATAATGGTTGGGTTTATAATCCTCTTAAAAGTTGATAATATAAACAATTAATTGCATGTGTCCATTTCTTCTAAATATGGATTAAGATTCCGCAATAGCGATGTCAGAAATATTTTTCTTCTGATCTTTACATTCATAGAAAAATTACAGTTTAAACAATTTTTTTTCCTTAAATAGAAAAATCATTTTCTGATGCACTCAAAAGAATGAAAATACTTATCAAGATATTATGAAAGTAATCATAAAATTTTTAATAATAGCTAGTTATTCATAAGATAACCAACTAATAGTAGTATTCTTGCAAGATATTTTTTTGAGGCACTTTGTAAGATAAAGTATATATTTTTCTTCTTTAGTGCATAAGATGTACTAAATTCAACTTGAGAAGAATAATTTATTAATAAGATAAATATGTTACTGAAGTGTGATACTTAACATTCACATATTATTTAGGAATTCGTAATATAATACTTTATGAATAAACATTTCATAAGATAATAGATTTCATAACTACACTCTGACAAAAATATCTGACTTTGAAAATGCAGTAGCTCAATCATTTTATTTGTGAGATATTATCTTATGTAGTAAGATAAAATTTCAACACAGATTTTTAGGATTCTAAGTAAATGAAAGATGATATTTTAAAACAATGATTCTTATAAGATAGAAGACTTTTCCATAGATTTATCATTTTACTCAACATAAGAGAACCACTTATATTAAATATAAGACAACCTCCTTATCAAAAAATATCACCCTAAACACTTAATAAAAACTCATTATAATAAGAATAATTTTTTTTCAAATCATCAAAACACATAAAAACTGAGATATATTGGAATAACATAAATCTGCCCAATATATAATTCCCTTTCAAATATTATGTAATGAAAATCCTTATTTTTATGATATTTAAAGTATCATTTGGTATTATTCTTTCATAGACATTACAATTGAAGAGTTACTAAAGTGGAAAAGGGTTTATGTTATAATATCCTTTCTTTTGAGATTGTTTATGTTCAAGGTTACATTAGAGGAAATAAATTTCTCTTATTTTCTTTAACAACATATATTTCTTATACGCTATTTTTTAATGTGTTTAACATGTTTTATTTTCATTTCCTCCCTTATTTATTAAAATAGTCATTAAAAAATCATTTTTAAGTGATATATATCTTGTATTTTCTTTTAGATTTGATATCTTTCTCTTCCATATCCATATTTTCTAAAATGATTTAAAAAAAATGTTCTTTTCAACAAATAAATGATTTATTAAATCTATTTTACCTGATCTTTTACCTTATCTTAAGTATTTTAATGGAAATATATTAACACTTTCCCAATGGGTCACTTGTAACTCCCTTTTTCAATATGTTTTGAAAAGAATGTTTATTTTTGAAATTTATGACATAAACATATTTTAACACTATAATTTCCATTATTTTACTTAAATATTCCTCTATATGTTTCAAAGGTTGTTTTCAAATAAAAGGATTTTCGTAATATTTGTTTAATTTTTAATGATTTTTTAAATCATTTTCCTTAAAAATTTAATAATCTTTTAATGGTATTTTCATTCATCAATGTCAAAAACCCTTATTGTTACTTATTATCTAATGGGGGTATTTTTGAAAAGATACCATCCTTATTCTTTCACTAGATGGATTATGATCATTTCAAATAGATTTTTCATGGAAACTATTTCTTTTCCATAGGTTAATCAGGTTTCAAATATATTTTTAAGGAATTTGTTTATTTCCCCCAGGTTAATCATGTTTAAAAAAATATTATCATGGAACTCATTTCTTTTCCATGATTTAATAATGTTTTAATGTGATTGTTATTAGATCCATTTATTTTTCATGGGTTAATCAGGTTTCAAAGAGATTTTTAAGGAACCTTTTTCTTTTCCAAGGGTTAATCATGTTTCAAAAATATTTTCATGTAACCCAAATCTTTTCTATGGGTTAATCAATTTTTGAAAAGAATAAATGTTATTTATATGAGTTTATGATGAAATAAATGATCTATATAATTTACTCATGAATAGAACTTGGACATTATTACTGATCATTGGTGTGCCCAAGTAGTTCCAGGTGAACTCGATATAGCTTATATGATGGGTGCACCCAGATAGATCTAGTTGATCCTAATATATTTTATATGATAGGTATGCCCAGATAGCGCTCCAATGTATTAGGCAATGTTCATTATCTCTATACGCAAGAAGGAAGGAGTTACTGGAGGGTTTCTCCTATGGATGTAATTATGATCCATTTAATTATGATATGGGTTTAAAATAGGTTAAGAAGATAATGTTACAAGATACCAAAATATTTTCATTATGTTTTCTATGGGTTATAAATGTTTCCTTTGATCGTGATTGATATCACATGGCTCATGAATTTTTTATGACTCTTTCCTTTTTGAAATCGTTATACTATTTTTTCTTGTCTTATAATCCAGGTACTGATGGGTATGAATATTATTATGTTATAATCATGAACTTTGTTTATTTCATCATACCCATATGCTCTTCTTATGCTCACTGATGACATTAAATTTTTTATGCTTATGTTTACCCTTGTTAGGAATTTTATCTCACCCTTATTATGTTTCATTTTCCCAAGGTTTTCAAGAATGATGTTAAATGAATTATGTCTAGAAGAGTTTCATATGGATAATTATGATGACCTAAAGTGGAAAATGAATAGTTGGGAATAGTTGGATATGATGTTCATATTTATGAACCAGTTTTTTTATCAATCCATGATGTTAAGAGTTTTTCCTAATTCTCTAAAACTATAAACCCAAAAAGCCTTTGAGAATATAAGTGAATCAAATATTTCCTTTTGATGTTGTAAGTTTTGGATGGTGAAAATTGGGTGATATGTGTATTTCATGCATGTATTTTATTGTATTTTATTGTATTTATTTCTATATTTAATTGATTAATCTTTATAATATTGGTAATTTTGACTTGTTTTATGTTTTATAGAAGGATAAAATGGATACTTTGAAAAGTAGAAGAAAGAAATGATTTTATTTAGGGGGTGCAACACCAGAAATTTGAAGATATAGTGAAGATGAGAGCGTAGAGGAAGGCATTTACTTGTCATGTATTTCATTACACGATGTGAGTTCATATGGAGAATTTGTTGCTGCTATTTCAAGTTGTGAAATATTACACACTATGAAATTACATTACATGTCATGTAAAATATACATGAAATGAAAATTCAGGATAGATAAAGATATGCAGAATTCATTATTGACATAGATTACACGCCATGTACAAATTACATGTCCTAAAACTTTCAGGAAACTAAAAAATAAAGATACACATACATATGAGGGTTTGACACTGAGACTTATTTATTCACACTTTGGATGACACTTTTAGGAATCTCAAAGGGATCCTTAATAATAGATGATATATAAGACATGTACACCATCATGGATCCCATTTTCACCACTACTCCATTGGTTATTCTTTATTCTTTTACTCACCCTCTCATGGTTAGCGCGAGGTTGTGATTTCTTTGGGTCACAGAATGCATGTTGAATTGGGATTGATTATATAAGGTATTTTATTTTTAATTTCAATTCATATTGGGATTTCATTTTGGTTCATCAATTATATCCCTTCACTGATTCCTTTTTTCATGACCATTATGAGTGGGGTAAGGAAGTTGGTTTAATTTAATTCTTTTTTTGAGCATGACCATTGCCTGAGTTGATTGAATACCCTTTTTTAATGTGAGGTCTAGGGTTTAAACTTTCTCCCAGACCATTGGGTTTGTCTCTTCCCCATGTTTAAATATGGTTTCTGGTTACACATTCTTTACAATATGAAGTATGTGACCATGAGAAAAGGAAATTTTTTTAGATAATGTTTACCATGACCATTGGACTCACTAGGAACTAATTACAATGACTGCATAAATGATAATTAACTATTTCATACCTTGTTATCCCATGAATCTGAATTCCTTACTATTTGAACCCTGTTTTATATTTTCTTTTCCCATGTTCTTCACCAATCACATTCTCAATAGAATAGATTCAATTTCAACAAATCACAATTAGTTTAGGTCTTTATTATTAAATTAATATTTTCTCTAACATTGTCGATTTGGGTTTGACCTCGGACTTGCATATCCTATAAAACCATATAGTTTAGTGGAGTGTTTATTTAATTATTTTATAATTATAAATCCGGTAACTCTGAGGGGAATAATGATACCCAAAGGGCTATCATTGGGTCACCTTCATCAGTATCAAATCCAGAAATGTAAAGTTTATGATTTTAGCACTAGATCTGGGAGTGTGAGTTTGAGGATGTTATAGTTGGTATTAGATGAGGGTTGATATAATTTTCTATATTTTTACACTTTCATATGTGTTCATATTAAGATTTTTGGATACCATAATATTTCTATAATATTAAGGTTAATTATAAGTCCAAAGTCTTAGAAACCCCTTTTTAGGTTTTAAGTGATGAGATCTTAAAGTGATTAATGAAAATTTAGGATACATTTTTTTGGGTTAATTTTCTGTAAAGATTCCATTAAATGTGAATTATTTCATTACATTTTTTAGTCATAAGTTTTATTCTATTTATAACCTTTTGTGTTTATATGATATTGGATAATGAGGTAATTTTTAGAATACATGTTTTATCATATAGATGACCATGTGATTGAAATGTGATTTTGTGACTAAGTGATTAATGTTATTTTAGAAGAAGGTCAATATATTTTTAGGCTTTTAAGATGAAAGTTATGGTATTATAACATCCCACATTTTTATCACATAAACTTTCATTACATTTTACAAAACCAAGGATCTTTAAGGTTTAGTGTCTTGGAAACCAGGAACTTAAAACATGAAAACATAAAACATTCTTATTAAACACTTGAAAGGATTCTCCTCATGTTTATCCTAGCTTCATTATTGCATCTCATAACCTGGGGACATACATCAAAAGAAAGGGTGAGCAGAAGGCCCAGTAAGGGAAACAAGAGAAACATTTTACATGTGAACATGAGATACTTCAATAAGGTCATGAAAAGAACTTTAAGGCACGAGAAAGAAATCATGAGATATATCATAATAAAAATAAAAATTTTCATAACTTGAAGATGTGGCTACAACATTTAATATTGACAATTATTTCGTTTCACCAAGGTCCATCCCCAAGGTGTCATTAGAAATTACCAAGGTTATTCACCAAGGTATCAGTCTAAATGGTTATCTCTAGAGATTAAGTCTTTACCCAATACATTGGAGCGCTATCAGGGCGCACCCTTGACATGTATTTATTATCATTTGATCCACATATATCATCATAAATAATTTCATACACAACCCATACAGAATAAAATAAATGGGTTTCATTTCATAATCATAACATTTTAAAACTGCTTTAAAGATATGATCTTTAGGTCACTTTAAACCCACGGAAAGGGAAAGCGGGTCTCATGTATGTAAATACCAGAATTTAAAATAGAACAAATTGGTATATATGTGAATAACCCTATAGAACATATATCTTTGAGTATTCACTTAAATAAATAAAATAACTTTGTAAAAAGAGAGAGACATTTTGAGACGAAAATTCTGCAGCATAACGACTATGTTACAGGGTTTTAGAAAACATTTAAATGAGAGGGGACATGGGTCAAACATTCATAAATGACCCATAAAATAGTATAGGGACAGAATATAAGAGATTTAATAACATGGTAATGAAATTTGAAAATATACCATATGAAATTAAGAACATGAATGGAAGACAAAAATAAGATTTCTCTTATGAAAATTCGACAGCCTAACAGCGTCACATAAACTTCAACAAAAAATGAATTGATGAGATAAAATAGGGTCTCTCATCATATGAACATAAAAGATCAGTATGATAGATATATAGATCATACGCCAACATAATAAAAAGGAACTTTCAAGACTTGAAATGGAATTAGAACTTTGAAAACGGGGAAAGGTGAAAGAACCACTTAAAAATTCAGCAGCCTAACAGCGTCACTTAAAACTTCAAAATACTAAATTGAAGAGATCAAATATGGTATATCATCATATGAACATAAAATATCAGTATTATAGATATATAGATCATATCCCAACATAAAAAGGAACTTTAAATACTTGACATGAAAATAGATCTTTGAAAAATGAGAAAGGTGAACGAGTACCTTAAAAATTCGGCAGTCTAACGACACCACTTAAAACTTCAAAATACTGAATTGAAGAGATCAAATGGGGTCTCTCATCATATGATCATAAAAGATAAGTATGATAAATATAGAGATCATACGACAACATAATAAAAATTAACTTGAAAGACTTTACATGAAAATAGATCTTGAAAAATGAGAAGGGAGAATGAATCTGTTACGAAAATTTCACCAGCCTAACGACGCCAAATAAACAGTCATAAAACGAAATAATGAGAGTAAGAGAGGATCTCTAATTATATGAACATGAAAAGGGAAGTAAGAGGAATATAAAATAATATAATTTAACATAAGAACATGGATCATAAAAGAAATGACAAAAAAGAGATTACTTGAAAAAAAAGAGAGGTCGGATCCCTTACCTTAAAACGTAACTCTTAAAACACAAAGGTTGGGACCTTGAGGGCTTGGGGGGACCTTGGGAGGACTCCTTGGGAGGTAATGAGACCAGAACTTCGTTGGGGGAGAGTGGGGAGTCGAAATGGATGAGAGGATGGCTTGTTATTTATAGGGAAAGTGAGGGGACAAGGCATTAATGGCCAAGGGATGCCTCACAAGTGGTTTTCTCAAAAGCATGGGCTCTCCCATGGTATTTCCCATGGAGTTAGGCCACATGGGGCCCCCATACAATAATTCATCACCTTTGGTCGGCCAACCCATAAAATATCTTATGAAATCATCATGACACAGTTATGATTTTATTAAATATACTAAAACCCTAAAACTGTATTTTTACTATTCACTAAAAATTCAGCTTTCTCAGAAAAATCCCAAAATTTCACCTTAACCTAATATCAATTCTCTGATTTTAAAAATGAACTTCATTTTATAAAAATAATTTTCTAAATATTTTTAATTTATTTTTTAAATAAATACACTATTCACTGAAAATTCATTTTTTCGGAAAAATCCCCAAAATTTACCTTAACATAATATCGATGCTCTGAGTTCAAATATTAAATCCATTTTATAAAAATAATTTTCTAAATATTTTTAATTTAATTTTTAATTTAAAAAAACTATTCACCTAAAAAAACTAATACTTGAATAATAATTTATGAAACCGTTATTTAACCATTTTATTGATTCACCTTACCTAATCAAGGTGCCTAGATTATATTAATACTTTCTATAAGTGATATTACTAATCCATTTGGTCACATTACTAATCCTAAGCATAAAATCACTATTCATAAATTACTATTCATCAGAAATCAAGTTGATCTTATTAGACTCTAAATTTCATACTGAACATAATTTTAGAAGACCATTTTTTGAATATCATTACACATTTTTAATTATTTAAGGTTTACATAAACATTTTTAAAATATCCTTTTTCTAAAATTCATCAAAAATATGCATACTATATTTATCCAGTCATTTGAAAATTCATAAACTTCATCATAAGAAGAAATCCCAATTTTTATTTAAAACAAGGGATTACACAAGGCAGTTACGGTCTCCTTACATAGCCCCTTATCACACCAACATAGGACCTAAGTGTAAGGTGCGCTAAGGTGAGAGAATTTGAGGAAGGCTCAGCCAACATCGCACGAGTAGTAATTTCTATCAGTTTGAACTTCTCGCAAAGGCAATTCTGTTCTAGCTTCACACGATGAAGTTCGGCTTGGGTTTGGTCCAGAGCAAATCCTAGTGGTGCTAACTCCTTCCCAATTTCTGTTAGATGGGCTTCGATTGTTACAAGACTACTGGGTGAGGCCATCGAATCTTCTTTCTATAATAATTAACCAAGATTACTTGTATTTAAAGACAAAAATCGAAACGTTTAGTTCACGGTGGTCATATTGACCAATGGTCATATAATAGTTAAAGCCCAACAGTCTCATTTTAATTATACTAATGTTATCAAATGAAAGATTTTTATTGAGTATAAAAATAAAATAAAATAACACACAAAATTAGGAAACAAGATTTATTCAAAATTTCGGGTCGTTACAATCTTCCCCCCTTAAGAAATTGCGTCCTTGCAATTTTTAAAATTGGGTTTTGAAATTTCATTGAAAGTCCCACATCAGAAAAGGAGTCAGTAAAGCAATTAATTTAAAAGAAAGAAAGGGAGTACAAAGGTCGCCCGAGTTAACCCACACTAGGATTCCATGTAGGAAAACATGGACATGGAGGAGAAAACAAAGGTTCAAGTTCTGGGGGAGAGTGATAAAAAACATGATTAGGAGACAGTTGACCATGAGAAAATCCCAAACTTATGATGTGTGTAAACGGTTCTTGATTACCTAGTAGGAAACATAAACCAACAACATTTTGTTTTACGTTTCTTTTCATAATTTTGAGGAATTCATTTACTAAATAGAATAAAAACATAAGGAAATATACCTACCTTCATGTAGAGTTTCATTCTTTAATAAGTTTCTACCAAAACTAATCTTTTCTCCAAACGATGAGCATCCAAAAACACTTGGTCTCATCAAAACACAAGAATCATCTTCTTAAGAGTCACTTAATCCACAAAAGATTAACTATCTATTTCTTCTATCTTTAAACATTTTCCCAAAAACAGAAAGGGTAAGGTAAAACAACTCTTCAAAAAGAAAGAATCCCATAGGAATGGAAACTATTTTTAAATCTTCAAAGTTCCATGGTACTACCCAAAGTTCATCATAGACCATTCCATAAATAAAGGTTCTTAAAATTCCTCCAAATAAACCAAACTAAGATCGAAACCCAAATACAAGAAGGATTTGATAACATAGTCTTCCAAAATAAACTTCATCATTCATCTCCAAACAATATAAACCACTCCTAACATCTTATAAAAAAAGTAACTAACCTAAACATATTTTCCCCAATATAGGTTAATCATTTCCATAAGTAACCTATATTACCATATGTTCACCTTAAATTCATCAATTCTTCAAAAATATAAGTTAACCTTACTCCTCAATGAAAATACCATAGTAATCTATTTACCTCGATCATATAGGGTCCCCAAAATAGTGAACGTCTTCCTAAATAATAATCATCTTTTAATCCCCTAATCATCTCTGTCATATTAATACGGCAATCATCGCATTTCTTATCACATTGGTTGTTGGGACATGTTTATCCATTTCCCACCATTAAATAAGAAGAGAAATTATAATTAGGGGCTTAAATACTTTGCCAATAATCATGAAAAGGAACTTAAAGCATATAAGGATAACTTGTAGAAGAAAAGTATACCCTAACTTGTGATCCCCTAGGTTCCCATATAGGTTATCCATGATCATATATTCTTATGTGAATCTTTATTTTATTTTATCTTTGTTCCTTTAACAATGGTTCATACTAAGCTTATGAATTTACCAAAGCATATCCCCCGAGAGTGTCGTAACCAAGAGTGCACCAAGGCCCATTATCGTGTACCAGTTCCCGTTTGAGTCTAGCTCAAAGCGGTGTTTTCGGGTTTTACCCCTATGTACATCTGTGCCAGAGCCACCTCTACCTGCTCGTATCCAGATAGGGATGTGTTTTCTTGGCAACCCATTACTCAATACTCACCAAAATACCAGAAAGATTTCCTATATATAAACTTTTCTATAGGCTTCTTCCTAAAGTTTTCATATCCTAATTTCCCCAAATAACTAAACCATCCTTTGATAACAACTATAAAAACCCTCCTTTTTATCACATAAACTTTCATTATATTTTACAAAACCGAGGATCTTTAAGGTTTAGTGTCTTGGAAACCAGGAACTTAAAACATGAAAACATAAAACATTCTTCTTAAACACTTGAAAGGCTTCTCCTAATTTTCATCCTAGTTTCATTATTGCATCTCATAACCTGGGGACATACATCAAAAGAAAGGGTGAGCAGAAGGCCCAGTAAGGGAAACAAGAGAAACATTTTACATGTGAACATGAGATACTTCAATAAGGTCATGAAAAGAACTTTAAGGCATGAGAAAGAAATCATGAGATATATCATAATAAAAAAACATTTTTCATAACTTGAAGATTTGGTTACAACATGTAATATTGACAATTATTTCGTTTCACCAAGGTCCATCCCCAAGGTGTCATTAAAAATTACCAAGGTTATTCACCAAGGTATCAGTCTAAATGGCCATCTCTAGAGATTAAGTCTTTACCCAATGTATTGGAGAGCTATCAGGGTGCACCCTTGACATGTCTTTATTATCATGTGAGCCACATATATCATCATAAATCATTTCATAAAAAACCCATATAGCATAAAATAAATGTGTTTCATTTCATAATCATAACGTTTTAAAACATCTTTAAAGACATGATCTTTATGTCACTTTAAACCCACGGAAAGGGAAAGCGGGTCTCATGTATGTAAATCCAAGAATTTAAAATAGAACAAATTGGTATATATGTGAATACACCTATAGAAGAGAGAGCTTTGAGTATTCACTTAAAAAAATAAAAGAACTTTGGAAAAAGAGAGAGACATTTTGAGACGAAAATTCTGCAGCATAACGGCTTTGTTACAAGGTTTTAGAAAACATTGAAATGAGAGGGGACATGGGTCAAACATTCATAAATGACCCATAAAATAGTATAGGGACAGAATATAATATATTTAAGAACATGGTAATGAAATTTGAAAATATACCATATGAAATGAAGAACATGAAAGGAAGACAAAAATAAGATTTCTCTTATAAAAATTAGGCAGCCTAATGGCGTCACAAAAACTTCAACCAAAAATGAATTGATGAGATCAAATAGGGTCTCTCATCATATGGACATAAAAGATCATTATGATAGATATAGAGATCATCCCCCAATATAATAAAAAAGGAACTTGCAATACTTGACATGGAATTAGAACTTTGAAAAAGGGGAAAGGTGAAAGAACCACTTAAAAATTCGGCAGCCTAACGGCGTCACTTAAAACTTCAAAATACTGAATTGAAGAGATCAAATAGGGTCTATCATCATATGAAAATAAAAGATAAGTATAATATATATAGATATAATACCCCAACATTAAAAGAAACTTGAAATACTTGACATGAAAATAGATCTTTGAAAAATGAGAAAGGTGAACGAGTCCCTTAAAAATTCGGCAGCCTAACGGCGCCACTTAAAACTTCAAAATACTGAATTGAAGAGATAAAATGGGGTCTCTCATAATATGATCATAAAATATCAGTATTATAGATATAGATATCATACCCCAACATAATAAAAAGGAACTTGAAAGACTTTACATGAAAATAGATCTTGAAAAATGAGAAGGGACAAAGAATCTGTTACGAAAATTTCGGCAGCCTAACGACGCCACTTAAATACTAATAAAACGAAATAATGAGAGTAAGAGGGGATATCTCATTATATGAACATGAAAATGGAAGTAAGAGGAATATAAAAGAACATCCTTTAACATAAGAACATGGATCATAAAGGAAATGACATAAAAGAGATTACTTGAAAAGAAAGAAAGAGGTCGGATCCCTTACCTTAAAACGTAACTCTTAAAACTCAAAGGTTGGGACCTTGAGGGCTTGGGGGCACCTTCGGAGGACTCCTTGGGAGGTAATGAGACCAGAACTTCGTTGGGGGAGAGTGGGGAGTCGAAATGGATGAGAGTATGGCTTGGTATTTATAGGGAAAGTGAGGGGACAAGGCATTAATGGCCAAGGGACACCTCCCAAGTGGTTTTCTCAAAAGCATGAGCTCTCCCATGGTATTTCCCATGGAGTTAGGCCACATGGGGCCCCTCATACAATAATTCATCACCTTTGGTCAGCCAACCCACAAAATATCTCATGACATAATCATGACACAGTTATGATGTCATTAAACATACAGAAACCCTAAAACTGTATTTTTACTATTCACTAAAAATTCAACTTTCTCAGAAAAACCCCAAAATTTCACCTTAACCAAATATCAATGCTCTGATTTCAAAAATGAACTCCATTTTATAAAAATAATTTTCTAAATTTTGTTAATTTATTTTTTAAATAAATACACTATTCACCGAAAATTCATTTTTTTCAGAAAAATCCCCAAAATTTACCTTAACATAATATCGATGATCTGAGTTCAAAAATGAAATCCATTTTATAAAAATAGTTTTCTAAATATTTTTAATTTAATTTTTAATTAAAAAACACTATTCACCCGAAAAAACTAATACTTGGATAATAATTTATGAAACTGTTATTTAACCATTTTATTGAACCACAGTACCTAATCAAGGTGCCCAGATTATATTAATACTTTCTTTAAGTGAGATTACTAATCCATTTGGTCACATTACTAATCCTAAGCATAAAATAACTATTCATAATTTACTATTCATCAAAAATCAAGTTGATATTATTAGAATCTAAATTTCGTACTGAACATAATTGTAGAAGACCATTTTTTGAATATCATTACACATTTTTAATTATTTAAGGTTTACATAAACATTTTTAAAATATCCTTTTTCTAAAATTCATCATGAATATGCATACTATATTTATCTGTTCATTTGAAAATTCATAAACTTCATCATAAGAAGAAATCCCAATTTTTATTTAAAACAAGGGATTACACAAGGCATTTATGGTCTCCTTACATAGCCCCTTATTACACCAGCATAGGACCTAAGTGTAAGGTGCGCTAAGCTGAGAGAATCCGAGGGAGGCTCGGCCAACATCGCATGAGTAGTAATTTCTATCAGTTTGAACTTCTCGCAAAGGCGATTCCATTCTAGCTTCACACGATGAAGTTCGGCTTGGGTTTGGTCCAGAGCAAAGCCCAGTGGTGCTACCTCCTTCCCAAGTTTTGTTAGATGGCCTTCGATCGGTCCAAGACTACTGGGTGAGGCCATCGAATCTTCTTTCTATAATAATTAACCAAGATTACTTGTATTTAGAGACAAAAATCGAAACATTTAGTTCACTGCGGTTATATTGACCAATGGTCATATAACAGTCAAAACCCAATGGTCTCATTTTAATTATACTCATGTTATCAAATGAAACATTTTTGTTGAGTATAAAAATAAAATAAAATAACACACAAAATTAGGAAACAAGATTTATTCAAAATTTCGGGTCATTACAGATATAATCTTTGAGGTTAAAAAAAATCTTTAATGTTGAGTTAATTAAGGTTATTTTGGATATAGGGTTATTTATTTGTGTAATGATATAGTTTTAACTTTGGGTATTGTTGGTGAATTTTATAGACCAATGTATTATTTCCTCACATGAAGGTTTATTCATTTTGGGGATTTTTTTCCATGTGTTATCCATTTTGATTTTTTTTAATGTCTAAAGATTGGTGGAATAGATTAATTATCCCTTTTATGGTTTTTTGGTCCTTTAAAACTTGATTTTAGTGCTTTGAGTATGAAAAATTCATCTTGAATACTCATGATATATAATATCATGCTCTTGCCTTTTCCATCTATAAAGTATGGCATAGGAAATTCATTAGGATTATTGAATCATACCATATGATTCATAACACAATAAAATTCACCAGGAAACTGAATAATAAGCATTATCATTTGAGTGATCTTCCACATGGGCTATCATTTACTATTAATGTTTTATAAGATGAAACATTAGAATAATTAAAATTTTATTCATGTTATAAATGCATAAATGGTTGGATCTTATCTCATGTATTTTTCAATGCATGGGTATATGTTGTAGTAACTTTGGAATGCCCTTAGGGATTATATAAAATTTATTTTCCATGAATAATGGTTCGAGCTTACCAAGACTTATTTCATTCTATCCATGCTCTCTTCTTCATTCTTCCTTCACTTTGAGGGGAATGGTAACTATAAAAAAACTTGTACAATAGCATTTGTTATTTATAGGGGGTTACCCATAACCCCCACTAAATTAAATTATCATAGAAATTAGAGGTGATTATGCCAAAATTTTCAATAGATTTTAATTTAGTGATGATTTTGACACAATTTCCACTAAAATATAACGAATTTATTAAAAAAAATAGAGGGGACTAATAACCACCATTAATCTCTCAAATTAGTGGTCGGTTTAAACCCCATTTAATTTTTTTCTTAAATAAATAAAGAATATTTCCATCATTATTCTCCAAAAACTGTCGTTAAATTAATATTTAGTGGTAGTTATGGGAGAACCTTCACTAAATTATACTTTATTTATTATAGAGGGTTTAAACCACCATTAATCTAATCCATTAGCGGCAGTTTTAAACCTCCTCTAATTTTTTATTGTTTAATAATAAAATTTTAATATATATATATATATATATATATATATATGTATTTAATTTTTCATATTTTATATATATTTGTCTACAAAATATATAATATAAATGTATTTATTATCAATATTATTATTATTTTAAAAAAACATGTTACATAGATTTATTTATGATTTTAGTATATAAATGAATGAATTTAAATTATTATATTAAATATATAAATGCATTATATATATATGAGTATATACAAATAATTGTATTATGATTTATTTATGGCCTTGGAGGTTATAAGAAATGAAACAACACACACCTCTAGGCTAGTAAGGACATATCAAAACCCCATCCAAGGTTTGACTCACTCTATAGTAAGCTCATTACAATTTTATAGCACAAAGACCCATCATTTGATGGTCTGAATGCCCTTTTATCCTACTCCCCTATTCACTTCATCATCTGCATCGCCACATGCATCATCGACCATAAATGACCCAAAAATAACTATTTAGAAATAAATATACAGCTAACTATGTAAAAATAACTATTTATAAATAAATATGTAAATATAAATTCTTATGTTCATATATTTGATATAAATGTATTTAAGAGAATTTATGAAAAAATATTATATATATATATATATATCTGTGTGTGTAATATTATATTTATATGTATATAGATATTATAAATTTATTTAATTTTGTGCACATTATATTTATATGTGTGTGTGTGTGAATAATAATATGATATAAATGTAGTAAATTTCATGCATAAATATATAATATATAATATACATGTATATTTAATTTAAATGTACTTGATATAATATATAAGAACAATGTAAATGTATTTAATAAATTCATAGTATCAATAAAACCTCGTATAATTTTTATAAATAAAAAAATAGCTTTAATAATAATCTATATTGGGTAGGGGGATTACAAACTATAAATACACATATGCAGATTCCCTAGTGAGTCTAGTCTCATCCATCTCCATGGGGTTTGGAAATAACCCATCAAACCATTTTAATATATATATATAACTGACCAAAAATCCAAAGTAGGTGATGGCCTAATATCCCAGTTTTTCAAAGTCCATTTTTTCATTACATTTTACTTACTCGTTGTTCGAACTTAAAGAACTTTGAGAATTTTGCCCTCGGCATCCCACATGTCTATGGTGCTACCCCCGCTGCTGGCATGAAGCACCACCTCCTGCATTCCACTATCAATCATGATTTCATTCGATCTCTGCACCTGTTACACAAGTTCCTCATCGCATGTCCACCACACCCACATCCCATTGTCAAGAGGGACACCATACACTACCCATATAAGCTTGTTTCCATACATCCTAGTTGGTGTCATCATTGTTGATGCCAACATGGCTTCCTCGTATGCAATGCATGCATGGAGAAAAATCCCCCTCAATTTAATCAGGGGGAGTCACAGGCAGTCGGGGGTTCAGACCCCCCAATTAAATTTTGTTATATATTTCATATGATAAATTTATATAGTAAATATATGTGTTGGTCGGAGTGGTTTACTCAAGAGGGGGGTGAATTGAGTACCAATTAAAATTTCTGTATTTAAAAACTCTGTCTTAAAGACCCCCCAAATAAAATAATAAATTAAACTGTAGTGAATTTATATTAAAGTAGTGGTTCTGTTAGATTCTCAAGGGATTGATTAATTCCCAGTTAATCAACACAGGAGTGTGTTATTATCTTTTGAAACTAACTTACTAATCTACACTTAACATAAACACTTGCTAATTTAATTATCAAAGTAACTTTAAAAACAGTATTAGTTTTAAAGTGATTAGTAGCGGAATAAAACTTTGAAATAGAAGGCACAACAAATGTAACCAAGAGGTTCAGTCTCAAGCCGAGACTTAGTCCTCTCAAAAGTTTATATAAAAATGATCCACACCCTGGATCGGGGTTCAACAGTTTACAACTGTCCAGGTCCAAGACCTCTACCACTTTTCTTCGTGGGAAACAGTACAACAGCACCCAGCTGTCCAGGTCACGCACGACCTCTACCACTGTTATTCGTGGGAAAGAAAGAATGAAAGAGTTTGGTAAGGATTTGCAAATCCTCCAGTTTAAGTACAGGAGATAGTGTATGTGTTAGATACAGCAGATAACACACACTGCTCGAAATGAATGATAATAAATCACAGAACAAGAGATGTAGAGTTTAGAAGAGGTTCTGGTGATTCCAGTGTAGCTCTGGACTCCTTTGGATTCGAACAGAAGTGAGTCTGAGTCCTCTTCTCGTTTCTGTTTGAGAAACAGAGTGTCGTATACTCCAGGTTCACAGACAGTGAAAATGTAGTAGTTGAAGTTCGTCAGTGTTCTTCTTGTATGCACAGAGCACTTCTCGAGTATGCTTGATTGTCTATGTGATTCTGTCTTGCTTGGTTCTTCTTGTATGCACAGAGCTCTTCTTGAGTATGTCGTATGTCTTCCTTATCTCTGTGTGTGTTGTTACACTTCTCTTCATCAGAGTCTTCTTGTATTTATGTCACGTGCAACAGGGGAAAGGAAAGATTTCCTTTCTGCAGGTACGAGGTACGGGTTCCTGACATCCGACAACCTTTATCAGATATTTGACAAATCATTAAAATGTACATGATATGACCATTGGATAGATTAAATAAAAATAAAGAAATTCAAACAGTGAGTCGAGTGATCGGTAGGTAATCAGCATCGGTAGCTTGGACATCGGTAGCTTGAACATCGGTAGCTCAATTTCATTAGTTGCTTTGACTCTATCGGTGGCTCTATGCGTCGGTTGGTACATGCTTGTATCGGTGACTTTGTTTATCGGTAGCTCCATGCGTCGGTAGCTTCATGCGTCGGTATCTCCATGCGTCGGTAGCTTCATTGCGTCGGTAGCTTCATTGTGTCGGTAGCTTCATTGCGTCGGTATCTTCACTGTGTCGGTAGCTTCATTGCGTCGGTATCGGTAGCTGTGAGTCTGTATCGGTAGCTTCGTCCATCGGTGACTCTTATTCCATCGGTATCTATTTATACTTACACCGGTAGCTCTATGTTTGTGTCGATAGCTGTCTGTAAGTCAGTAGCTTACATTTATAAGTACATCAGTAGCTCTGTGTTTAAGTATATCGATGACTCTGTCTGTCGGTAGACTAAGTCTATCGGTAGACTGGGTACCGGTAGCTCTTTATCAGTAGTTATAGGCAGATTACTTATCTGTTTTATACAGAACACATCCGATTGTGTTAGAATTAATTTATAACTTGTATGAACATGGATAAATGAGAATTAACATATTCCAAAGACTATTTTAAAAATTATTATTGGTTTGATCACAGATTTGAAAGAATTAAAGTATAGATCAATGAAACTTAACAATATCATAGAGAATGAAAACATAATTGGGATTTTCAACACATATGAATACATGATTGAGATTATCAAAACAGGTGAGGTCAACAATCTCCACCTTTTTGATAATCACAATTTATGATATGGGCATTTAACATAGTGAAAATATAATAGTAAAGAGTATAATATTGAATTCAATTTTCTCATTGAAAACAACATCAGGGATAATAGAAATAGTATGATATAGACATAAGTTATCAGAGGTAACAATCATAAGGTACTGAAGGTAAAAAGAAACATAATAATATCCTAGATAAAATTGAAAAGAAGGTTATTTTTCTCTATTGAAAATATTTCTCATTCTCTCATTTTGTTTTCCCTCGCTTTATTGTTCTCCCCCTTATTATTCTCCCCCTTTGTGATAATCAAAAAGTGGGAAAGTATATATATATAGGAGACAAATAAAACATGAGAAGTAAAAAAGAGGTCTTCTGTATTAGAGTAGTCAAAAAGTACAGAAACAGAATACAAATGAATTCCTATCAAAAATCCTGGCCATCGGATCAATCCACATCTTCCACGTGAGATTTTCCTTTGGGATCAGAAGAAGGTTCGGGTGGTGAGGATGCAGGTGAAGGTTTTGGAATGCCAGAAAAGATCAAAGGAGGCTGGGCCACTGACACAGAGTCAGGCCTGTAGGTTGAAGATTTTTGGGTGATCATTGGTGTGTGGCTTCGAATAGCTTGAGCAGGAGTCAGCTAGACTGTGGAAGCAGCTGAGGCAGAAGCAGGTAAAGCAGGAGGTATGATGACTGGTCTGGCATCAACATGCAAGAAGGGCAGCAACAGATTTCTAAAATCCATAATAATTCCTCCTCCTCTTTCCATAGCAGAGATGAAATCATCTTTGTTTTCCATGAATTTATCTAATGCAGGAGTCAGTTCTCTTAGCTTGCTCACTTGTTCTCTAAAAGCTTGAGTTACTGGAGGGAGCTTCATGTGTTCCAACATTAGCTTGAAGTGGTGTTCGAGTTGATTCTTGGTGAAAATTTTGGTGAAGTAGTAGTCCACTTTGCTCTTTATGGCTTCCTGAGAGGCAGAGGCTTCTCTCATATAATCTTGAACAATCTTCATTATTTCTCTGGCAGAATCTCTTGTAGAAAGCACCACTCGGCTCAACTCTGATGAGTCCACAGAGCCACTGGTTGAAATAGAACCAATCTCCTCCTTCAACATTGCTCGAACTGAATTCAGATCAACTAAAAGTTTGGATGTGAGAGGGCCAAGAGAGAAGGAAACAGTTTCTTTGAAACTCTTAGAAAAACCACTGATTAGGCTTTGAACTTGAGAGTCTTGCAATTGAACATGATCCTTCACTGAGGTTTTGAAACTTTCAAACACCGAGACAAACTGGCTAACTACACTCTTCACATAAGCTAGGTCCTTGTCAGCTTGAGACTTGGAGCTCATATAAGAGTCCAAAGCAACAACTGTTGTCTTGAGAGCTTCAAGATCTGCTTCGATCCTAGAAGACTGAGTCTGGCACTCTTTCACTTCTTCCGTAAGCTCAGACACAAAAGAAGATAAATTACAAGCCAGAGATAGCTCGAAGGATCTCTCCAACATTTTCATTTCTTCATTAAAGCTTTGCTTCATCTCAGCAACTGATACACTGAATGATTCTTTCAGCTCATTCTTCATGGATTCAAGATCAGATTTAGAGACAAAATCATTTATGACAACTACAGCAGATCCCCTTGTTGAGGCTAAACTAACTGCAGAATCAGTCATTATTGAATTAATTGAGGATGCAAGAGAGGTTTCCATTAACTTCACTTCTTCAACAAAACTGGATTTAAGGTCCTCTTTCAGCTTATTTAGATCATGAAATCTGACCACATCATCTGGCAACAACTCAGAAGCAAGATCATAATTGGTCTTCGGTCTATTCACAGACATCTCATTATCAGAATCCGGATAATCCAATCCACAGACTATAAACCCTGGGTCTTCTACCCAGTCTCCAAGCTCAACAGCTACTGTAACATTTCCAAGAACATATTGATGCTCCCCCTCAATGGGTGAATTCTTATGTATCACAACAGCATTCAGTGCTGGATTCTCTTCATCAGAATCTTCTACTACAAGTTCCATCGGTGCAGCAACTAGAAGATCTTCTGATACAGGTACAGCTTCTTCTGTATCTCTTTCTACTTCAGCAGCAGGCATAGCTGAGTTTCCAATCAAAGGACTCATACTTAAACTACCAGAAGCAGGCGATTCAGATACATTCTCCTTTTCCTCTTCTTCTTGGTGAGGTACAGACTGGTCTTCCTCATAAGTAGACAAAATTTCCTCTACCTTTCCTTTCCTAGAATAGACCAATTCTGCAACAGGACTTGGGGGGCAAGTCTGGATCTCCTCCAACATCTATGGGAGTTTCTTCTTCTTCTTCTTCTGTTTCATCACTATAAACAGGTTCCTCTTCATCAGGTCTCGGACTCGGATCTCTCATATCCTTTGGTCTTGAGGGATGATCCACAGGATTAAACCTATCATATATCTTCTGATCATCACTGACCCATTCTCCCTTCCATGGGTTCTAGTTAATTTTCATGTACTTACAAACAGTCGAGGTGATGCAGAAATTATTCTTGACTACAACTGTCTCATCCTGAGACTCAGCTATTCCTTTCACTTTTATCATTACTGAAATCAGCTTGGCAAAGAACAAGGCATTAGTCTTTGACTTTGGTCTAATCATGTCTTCCATTTGAAGCAATAACAATCTGCACGGATTGATTTTTACACCATGTCTTAGCAAATGAAGAACATAGATATCTTGATATCTCAGATTTTCAAAATCTCCTCGCCTCGGTATCAACACATGCTGAACAAACTTGAAGAGCAGTCGATTCTCTCCATCCATTTCAGTAGCAACCACTTGCCTTTGATTCCCATTACCGGTCAGCTCTTTTAAGGCAGTTTCATAATCAAAGATATCACTGCTAGGTGGCATTGCTCTTGATACATACCCAGAGACACCTTCATGTGGTACTTTCAAACACTCAGCCCACTCTACTGAAGAAAAAGACATCTCTTTTCCATTTAAAAAAGAGCTTACCCGATTCTCATTTTCAGATTTCTCGAAGGTTACAAACTCGTAGAACTGTTTTATCAACTTCGGGTAGTATGGGACATTGTTATTCGAGAAACAATCCACCCATTTCTGGTCTTCCAGAATCTCGAGTACTAACAATTTGCTAGGCAGTAGCCATTCCACGCACAGTTCCTTCTCGATTACTATGTCTCTATTCTGCAAGTGAGGATTCACTGGTCGCCTTCCCGATCTAGTTCTGACTTCACTAACACTGGCTTTATGCTGTGTCTTCTGCTTCTTAGCGTTTGGTTCTACACTTTCATCTCTGACGATAGGAAGCTTAGTTTTTTCCATCGCGGGTTTAGGGTTCTTGGTCGATTTGGGATCTAAGGTTCGAAGGTGAGAGATTTTGAGCTCGGTGAGGTAAGAAGTGGCTTAGACTTAGTTTTATCATTTAGGAATTCCAAATAAACGAGTAAAATAGAGTAAGATAAAATAAAATAAAACGATTCGTATTCTTGGCGGCAGACAGATGTTTTAAAACATTGCATCGGTGTGAGTTTCAACATCGGTGAGGATTTTCACATCGGTGAGAATTTTCGCATCGGTGAGCATTTCACATCGGTGAGAATTTCACATCAGTGAGAATTTCACATCAGTGAGAATTTTACATCAGTGAGAATTTCACATCAGTGAGAAAACATTCTCAATTCGTGTCTTATGTAACTTAGCCTATCCGAACTTAAAGGTTTAGTGAAAATATCAGCCAATTGATGTTCAGTGCCAATAAATTCAAGAGAAATATCACCTTTTTGATAGTGATATCTTAGGAAATGGTGTCTTACATCTATGTGTTTGGTTCTAGAGTGAGATACAGGATTCTTAGAGATGTTTATTGCACTGGTGTTATCACAGTTGATTGAAACATGTTTAAAAACATATCCATAGTCCAAAAGAGTGTGTTTCATCCACAGAATTTGTGCACAGCAACTACCAGCAGCTATATATTCTGCTTCGGCAGTAGATAATGCAACTGAGTTCTGTTTCTTAATACACCAATAAACTAAGGATTTTCCAAGAAAATGACATGTTCTTGATGTTCTTTTTCTATCTAACTTACAACCAGCAAAGTCAGCATCTGAATAACTCATTAACTCAAAGGATTGTCCTTTTGGGTAAAACAAACCTAAGTTAACCGTGTGTTTGAGATATTTAAAAATTCTTTTAACAGCTAGAAAATGAGATTCTTTTGTATTAGCTTGAAATATAGCACACATACACACACTAAACATAATATCAGGTCGACTAGCAGTAAGATAAAGTAAACTACCAATCATACCTCTGTAATTTGTTTGATCAACTGGTTTCCCAGTTTCATCTGCGTCCAATTTACAGGTAGTACTCATAGGAGTTTCACTTTCCTTGATACTATCCAGACCAAAACGTTTTAAAAGATTCTTTGTATATTTAATTTGATTAAAAATAATACCATCTTCATTTTGAAATACTTGAAATCCAAGAAAGTACTTAAGCTCTCCCATTAAGCTCATTTCAAATTCATTTTGCATACTTTTTGAAAAATCAGTACATAAAGAGTGTTTAGAAGATCCAAAAATAATATCATCAACATATATTTGTACAACTAAAACATCTTTAGAAATTCTTTTAATAAAAAGAGTTGGATCATCAATCCCTTTAGTAAAACCTTTTGAAATAAGGAAATTGCTAATTCTATCATACCAAGCTCTTGGAGCTTGTTTTAAACCATACAAAGATTTAGAAAGTTTAAAAACTTGATTTGGAAAATGGGGGTTAGTAAATCCAGGTGGTTGTTCTACAAAAACATCTTCAATTATAAAACCATTTAGAAATGCACTTTTCACATCCATTTGATATAACTTGAAATCCAGATGTGCAGCATATGCAAGTAAGATCCTAATGGCTTCTACTCTAGCTACAGGTGAAAAAGTTTCCTCATAGTCTATACCTTCTTCTTGACTATATCCTTGTGCAACTAGTCTAGATTTGTTTCTAACTATATTTCCAGATTCATCTACTTTATTTCTAAAAACCCATTTTGTGCCTATTGTCAAAGTGTCCTTAGGTCTGTCAACTAATTCCCAGACTTTGTTTCTTTCAAACTGATTTAATTCTTCCTGCATAGCTATTACCCAGAATTCATCATTGATAGCATCATTGATATTTTTGGGTTCTAGCTGTGAAAGAAAAGCTTGATGTTCAACCTGGTTTCTTAGAGAAGCTCTAGTTTGTGTTCCTCTATCAAGATTACCAACAACAGCTTCTAAAGGATGATTCTTTAGAATCCTCGTTGATCTGGTAAAGGTTGGACTAGAAATTCCAGGTTCATCTATAGGTTCGGGTTCAATAGAAGCAGATTCTGGAAAAAGTCCAGAACTGGATGTTTTTATAATAGGTTCTTTAGATTTATCATTAATGTCCAGAATAGACAAATCTTCTTTAAGATTCTCAAGAGAGGTTTTAGGATCATGTGGATCAGTTTCATCGAATTTGATGTGAACAGATTCTTCCACACATTTAGTTTTCTTATTGAATACTCTATAGGCTTTACTTGAAATAGAGTAACCCAGAAAAATTCCTTCATAACTTTTGGAAGAAAACTTATCCAGATTATCTTTAGTATTCAGAATAAATACTTTGAAACCAAAAACTTTAAATTAATTAACCTTAGGCTTTCTATTGTTCCACAATTCATAAGGGGTTTTCTTAAGAACAGGTCTAATTAAGACTCTATTAATGACATAACAAGCTGTACTAACAGCTTCAGCCCAAAAATAAATAGGCAGGTCATATTCATTGAGCATGGTTCTAGAAATTTCTTGAAGGGTTCGGTTTCTTCTTTCTACTACACCATTTTGTTGGGGTGTTCTAGGGACAGAGAAGTTATGAGTATAGCCATTGTGTGAGCAATAAGATTCAAAATCTTGATTTTCAAACTCACGACCATGATCACTTCTCAAATTTTTAATCTTAAGTCCACTAAGGTTCTCTACGGATTTAGAGTATTTAACAAAAGAAGAACAAGCTTCACTTTTGTGAGCTAGAAAATATACCCAAGTATATCTTGAAAAGTAATCTACAAGAACATAAACATAGTGCTTCCCATTTAAACTAGAAACTCTTGATGGTCCAAACAAATCCATGTGAACCAATTCAAGTGGTTGAGAAGTCGAAACTTCTTTCTTTGATTTAAAAGAAACTTTGTGTTGTTTTCCCTTTTGATAGGGGTTACACACTCTATCATTTGGGAATTCTAATTTAGGTAGGTCTCTAACTAGGTTTTTTCTAGAGAGTTTTCTAAGTGAGTGAATGTTGCAATGTCCCAATCTTCTGTTCCATAGCCAAGATTCTTTATGAAAAGCATTCAAACAAGTAATATTCTGCTTAGCTAAAGAATTCAGATTAACAGCATAAACATTTTCATTTCTTAAGGTAGAAAATACCAAAACATTCTTAGAATTAAAGACTTTGCAAGAATAATTTTCAAATTTAACATGAAAACCATCATCACATAACTGAGAAATACTTAATAAATTGTATTTAAGGCCATCAACAAATAAAACTTTAGAAATCAAAATTGAATCAGTGTTACCAATCTGGCCTAGGCCGATGATTTTTCCTTTTGAATTATCACCAAAGGTGGCAAAGCCTCCATCAAATTTTATTAAACTCTTAAAACAAGAGAAGTCTCCTGACATATGTCTTGAACATCCACTGTCCAAATACCAGGTCTCTTTACAGGAGCTCTTTAAGCAAGTTCCCTACAAAACAGATTCAGATGGGAGATGATTTTGGTACCCAGATTTTCTTGGGTCCAGACAGGTTAGCCAATAACACTTTAGGTACCCATATTTGTCTAATGGGTCTCATATAATTTGTAGAATTGACATTCTTTGAAAGATAAACTTTATTAGATACATATCTATGTATATAACTGGTTGAAGCATATGAAGTTCCAGAATTACCTTCATTCTGTCCAGATTTAGAAATGAATCTAGTTTTGGAAATTTTCCTCTGTCCAGGTTGGTATCCTATACCAGTAGTATATTTAGGTGCTATTTGCTTTCCTAGCATCTGTGTTAGAGTATTTTTGCCATTGGTGAACTTCTCTAAGTCTTTCTTGAGTTTCTCATTAGATAGTTTCAGTTCAATGTTTTCTTTTAACAGTTGAGCATTCTTCTCCTTTTCTATATCAAGATCAGATTTATGCTTAACACTTAAAGCATGCTGTTTCTTTAAACCTTTGTATTTATCCTTAAGTTCATTACATGTCTCTTCAAGCATATCACAATACTCAAACAATTCATTTTTAGACATTGTTCCAGAATCAGAGTCAGATTATGCATTATCTCCAGAGTAATAATAATTTAAAGCAGGAGTTTCAGCAGTTACCTGAGAAGTGTTTGTCATAAAGCACATGTTTGCCCTATTTTTTTGTTCAGTTTCAGAGCTTTCAGATTCAGTAGAGCTATCCTCAGAAGCACTACAAGTATCCTTCATGGATTTATTAAACTTATTGTCCTTATATTCATATTTCTTTTTATACTTCATCTTTGGACAGTCGGCTTTAATGTGTCCTTTTCTCTTGCACTCATAGCAGACAACATCATCTGATTTTTCATTCTTCTTCCAATCCATTTTCCATTTGTCTTGGTGATCATACTTACCCTTATAATTTGTTTTTCTGAAGAACTTCTTTTTCCTATAAAATTTCTTAAATATTCTAGCAATGTGAGCCATCTCAGCATCACTATCAGAATCACTTTCACTGTCTTCACAGCTTGAACTTTCAACTACAGCTTGAAGCTTTTCTTTGTCCTTATTCTTTGAAGTTGAGGATTTGAAGGTGACAGACTTTCTTGCAGGTTCATTTTCTTCCTCCTTATTCACCTTAAGCTCTTCTTCATACATCATCAGCTTGCCAATCAGTTCCTTGACAGGTAGAGCAGCAATGTCACATGATTCTCTGATTGAGACAGATGTGCCTCTCCATCTATCAGGTAGACATCTCAAAATTCTCATAATTTGTTCCTTCGATGAGACATCCTTTCCCAGCAAGATCATTGTATTGACAATTTCATTAAACCTGAGATACATGTCAGAAATGGGTTCGTCAGGCTTCATTTTAAAATTATCATACTTGATAGTATAAGTGTTCAATCTCATTTCTTTAACATTCGTTGTTCCTTCATGAGAAACAGCTAAGGTATCCCAAATTTCATATGCAGTTTTACAAGGAGAAATTCTATTAAACTCTTCATCTCCTAGAGCACAGTACAAGGCATTCATAGCTTTACAGTTGTTATTGTAAGCAGTCTTTATAGGTTCATCCCAAGTAGATATAGCAGTAGTAGGAATTTTGTATTCTGATTCAATAGCAGTCCAAATATCAAAACCTATGCTTTCTAGATGAATTTTCATTTTCAGTTTCCACTGAGCATAATTAGTTCCATTGAAGAAAGGTGGCCGGTTAGTAGCAGCACCCTCAAGTCTATTGTCCATGATGGGAAAATTTTAAAGAGATAAAAATTTAGATATAACAGAAATTTTAAGAACTTTAAAATACAACTAAAATCACAGTTCAAAAGAAGAGTACTTTTAGAGAGTATTTTCAATCCTCTGATACCAAGTGTTGGTCGGAGTGGTTTACTCAAGAGGGGGGTGAATTGAGTACCAATTAAAATTTCTATATTTAAAAACTCTGTCTTAAAGACCCCCAAATAAAATAATAAATTAAACTGTAGTGAATTTATATTAAAGTAGTGGTTCTGTTAGATTCTCAAGGGATTGATTAATTCCCAGTTAATCAACACAGGAGTGTGTGATTATATTTTGAAACTAACTTACTAATCTACACTTAACATAAACACTTGCTAATTTAATTATCAAAGTAACTTTAAAAACAGTATTAGTTTTAAAGTGATTAGCAGCGGAATAAAACTTTGAAAGAGAAGGCACAACAAATGTAACCAAGAGGTTCAGTCTCAAGCCGAGACTTAGTCCTCTCAAAATTTTATATAAAAATGATCCACACCCTGGATCGGGGTTCAACAGTTTACAACTGTCCAGGTCCAAGACCTCTACCACTGTTCTTCGTGGGAAACAGTACAACAGCACCCAGCTGTCCAGGTCACGCATGACCTCTACCACTGTTATTCGTGGGAAAGAAAGAATGAAAGAGTTTGGTAAGGATTTGAAAATCATCCAGTTTAAGTACAGGAGATAGTGTATGTGTTAGATATAGCAGATAACACACACTGCTCGAAATGAATGATAATAAATCACAGAACAAGAGATGTAGTGTTTAGAAGTGGTTCTGGTGATTCCAGTGTAGCTCTGGACTCCTTTGGATTCGAACAGAAGTGAGTCTGAGTCCTCTTCTCGTTTCTGTTTGAGAAATAGAGTGTCGTATGCTCCAGGTTCATAGACAGTGAAAATGTAGTAGTTGAAGTTTGTCAGTGTTCTTCTTGTATGCACAGAGCACTTCTCGAGTATGCTTTATTGTCTATGTGATTCTGTCTTGCTTGGTTCTTCTTGTATGCACAGAGCTCTTCTTGAGTATGTCGTATGTCTTCCTTATCTCTGTGTGTGTTGTTACACTTCTCTTCAGCAGAGCCTTCTTGTATTTATGTCACGTGCAACAGGGGACAAGAAAGATTTCCTTTCTGCAGGTACGAGGTACGGGTTCCTGACATCCGACAACCTTTATCAGATATTTGACAAATCATTAAAATGTACATGATATGACCGTTGGATAGATTAAATAAAAATAAAGAAATTCAAACAGTGAGTCGAGTGATCGGTAGGTAATCAGCATCGGTAGCTTGGACATCGGTAGCTTGAACATCGGTAGCTCAATTTCATTAGTTGCTTTGACTCTATCGGTGGCTCTATGCGTCGGTTGGTACATGCTTGTATCGGTGACTTTGTTTATCGGTAGCTCCATGCGTCGGTAGCTTCATGCGTCGGTAGCTCCATGCGTCGGTAGCTTCATTGCGTCGGTAGTTTCATTGCGTCGGTAGCTTCATTGCGTCGGTATCTTCATTGCGTCGGTAGCTTCATTGCGTCGGTATCGGTAGCTGTGAGTCTGTATCGGTAGCTTCGTCCATCGGTGACTCTTATTCCATCGGTAGCTATTTATACTTACACCGGTAGCTCTATGTTTGTGTCGGTAGCTGTCTGTAAGTCAGTAGCTTACATTTATAAGTACATCGGTAGCTCTGTGTTTAAGTATATCGGTGACTCTGTCTGTCGGTAGACTAAGTCTATCGGTAGACTGGGTACTGGTAGCTCTTTATCAGTAGCTATAGGCAGATTACTTATCTGTTTTATGCAGAACACATCCTATTGTGTTAGAATTAATTTATAACTTTTATGAACATGGATAAATGAGAATTAACATATTCCAAAGACTATTTTAAAAATTATTATTGGTTTGATCACAGATTTGAAAGAATTAAAGTATAGATCAATGAAACTTAACAATATCATAGAGAATGAAAACATAATTGGGGTTTTCTACACATATGAATACATGATTGAGATTATCAAAACAGGTGAGGTCAACAATATGTATATGAATTAAATTTCACTACATGTATATACATATATTGTATAATATTATATAAATATATATATATATATATATTGTATTGTATTTCATGTATATATATATATATTGTATAAATATTATATATATATTATCCTATTATAAATTAATATAGAAATATATAAATACATTATATATACACACAGAGAGAGAAATAATAGGTACAAATAAATAAATATTTAAATAAACATTCATGAATCATTATTTAATATAAATATATTTAACAAATGTATAATATCTATAAAGTCATATATAATTTTTATAATTTAAAAATAGGTTTGATAAAAATAATAATAATAACAACAATTATTTTTATTGTTATTATTATTATATAAACACATCACATTAATGTATTTATGATTTTGGTACACAAATAATTCAATTTAAATTAATATATTAGGTATATAAATAAATTATGTATATAAGTATATAAAATAATTATATAATTATATAAAATATATTATATTAGGATTTAGGGGGATTACCTATTGAATCGTCTGTTTGAATCACTTTATTTTATTTTTATTTTGATAATTACTATATTTTAATTGTGATTTTCTTATTATTATTTATAATAATTTTGGTTATATTTTATGAAAAATTAATTTTATAAGTTTTCTATTTCAGGTTTAATTAACATTTAGAAACTTCATTTTACCTTTATTAACTTTATTTTACCTTTATATGGAGAGTTTTAATTTCATTTTACCCTTACATGATAATATAGTTTACTCTTATGTGATAATATAGTTTACCCTAACATGAGTTTCTTTTACCCTTACACAATGCATACTTTTTAACTGACCTTTACCCAAGTTTGAATATGGGATACCACTATATAAAAAATGAGGAGTAACAATAGTTTTTTACTACTAGTGGTGGTTATAGAAAATGGTGTGTACTTCACGGCCGACAATCAATTAGTGGCGGTTCTACTTGGTTTAGAAATGGTTTTTTGTAAGTGTCATTTTTGTGCATTTAGTAGCCGTTTTTTATTCATTTGAAGGTTGTTTTAATTTTTTTAAAGAAAATAAATTAGTGAAAGATAAAATGATCACCACTAATTAATATAGCTGTGATTTAATTTTTTATATAGAAAAAAATAAATGAACCAATGATAAATATTATAGTGACGGTTATTAAAAACCATCACAAATTAAATAAATAATTTTTTAAAAAATATATACATACAAAGAACTCAATTATATAATTAACTCAACCGTAAATATATGATAAACTTGGTTATATGTTCATAGTCATCTATACACAATCATCATTCATACATCTACAATCATATATACACAACCATCATTCAACCATAAGCTCAGTAATTATATACAAATAGAATATGTAAAACATCCACCATCACCCCATGACCATCAAGTCTTTCTCACCACCTCCACTTTATCAAACCACATCCATAGGTAGAGTCATCATATATGTAACCAACCACATAATATAAACAACCAGAACAAAATGAATATATAAATTATAACTGAACATAATAATTAAGAATTATACTAAAATCAATGATAATATTAAATCATTCTACAAAAACTATATGCCATCATGATTGCCTTTTGAAGAGTTTCATGGATCAGAATGGTCAACCTCCTATCTAATGCCGGTTTTTATCACCTATAATACAAACCATGAAATTTAATAAAATGAATGCATAATTAAATAGGCACATAATATATTGAAAATTTTATACATGAAATTTGTAATTTTGTTAATCAAACAAATATAATTTTAACAGAAAAAATAATATATCATTCAAAAAACTTTGAAAACATAAAATTACCTATTTAAGATATGATTCAATACTTGGAACTCATAATGGATAAGTGTATAATAATCTAATAAATTTTTAAACCGATGTGCGGTGTGATTGAAATTATTCAATAAACAGATCTTAAAGATTTTGATACAACATTAAATCATATATTTCACAAATCATTCTATGGTCAGTTTCCCAAGATCTCACATCAATATGAGGTTTTTTTCTATTTCTTTGACTATTACATACATTTTTTAGTGCTTAAAACACTAAAATGTGTTTATTGACATCTCAAGAAAACCACAACTCAGATTGATGTGGCATGAGTTTCTACATTTCCAAAAACAATCCAAGGTCATTGTTATGTGATTTCATGACACTTCAACATTATTTTCTTGTTTTTAAACCCCTAACACACAATTTTTAAGATTTTGATATCTTTTTAAGATACATATTAAGTCATTATGAGCACACTTCACATTGTATGGATGTTTCTTATACTCATACATATCAAAAATAATTCAAATATAGTTTTCCTATGATTTCACACTAATTCGAGGTCATTTTATGTGGTTTTGATCATCACATGAATCTTTTAGTGTTTTAAAACACTAAAAATGAATTTATTATCATCCTGAGAAAACCAAAACTCATATTTATGTTTCTTCAATTAATACATTTTAAAAAATATATATGGAGATTTTTCTAGGATTTCAAGACATTACGATATTGGTTTTTTAGTTTTGACCCCCCCCCCGACACACATTTTTAAAGACTTTGATATTTTTTAAAACTTTCTATTTAGTCTTTTTGAGGACATCGCACATCATATGGATTTATTTCCTACTTTTACACATCAAAAATAATTTAGAAAAAGTTTTACTATTATTTTACACCAATTTTAGGTTTTTGTCTATGCTACTGACCATTATACACATGTTTTAGTGTTTAAAATCACAAAAACATGTTTATTATTATCTTAGAGAAACCATTACTCATATTGACATAGAGTCAATTCCTATATTTCAAAAATAAATATATGATCATTGTCCAATGATTTCTGGAATTCTAAATTCATTTAATTGGTTTTGACCCTATGACGCACATTTTTAAGGGCTTTGATATCCTTGAAAACTGTTTATTGGGTCATTCTGAGAAAAACACACATTGGATTGATGTTATTCCTACTAATACATGAAAACAATAATTCAAAGATAATTTTTTCATGATTTCACACAAATATAATATTTTTTATATATTTTATTACTATTATTCACATATTTTGGTGTTTTAAAATACTAAAAAATGCATTTATTATCATCATGAAAAACTTTCAACTCATATTGATGTTGAATCTATTCCTAAATTTCATAAATAAATCTAGGATAGTTTTCCTATGATTTCATGACACTCCAACGTTTTTTTCTTGGATTTTACCCCCGATACATGTTTTTAAAGACTTTAATATCTTTTAAAAATGCTTATTTTGTCATTCTGGGAACATCATACATTAGTTGGATGTTACTTCTAGTCATACACATAAAAAATAATTCAATGATAGTTTTACCATGATTTTACAATAATATGAGGATGTTTTATATGCTTTAGACTGTTACGTGCATGTTTTAGTGTTTAAAAACACTAAAAATGCATTTATTTTCATCCTAAAAAAATAAAAACCTGGATTGGTGTGGTGTTAGTTACTATAATTAAAAAATAAATCTATAGTAATTTTCCTATTATTTCATATCACTTTGAATTCATTTTCTTGTTTTTGACCCCTGATGCATGTTTTTAAAGACATTGTTATCTTTTAAAACTACTTATTGAGTCATTTTGAGCACACAACATGTTAGATGGATGTGTTGGATGCTTGTACATGTCAAAAACAATTCAAATATATTTTCCCATGATGTCACACCAATCCTGGATCATTTTCTAAGGTTTTGACTATTACACACATGTTTTAGTGTTTAAAACACTAAAAATGCATTTATTATCCTCCTGGGAAAACTGAAACTCATATTGATGTGTAGTTGATTCCTACATATCAAAAATAAATATATGGTCATTTTATTATTATTTCACAGAGCTATAATTTTATTTTATTGATTTTAACCCCTGGATACACATTTTTAAAGAATTTTTTATATTTTAAAACAGCTTATTGAGACATTCTGAGAACTCCACACATCATATGGGAATTCATTCTTCTTTTACACATAAAAAATAATTTAAAAATAGTTTTCCCATGATTATGTGCCAATGTGAGGTTTTTTTCTATGGTGTTGACCATCACATGCATATTTTATTATTTTAAAGCACTTAAAATGCATTTATTTTCATCTTTAAAAAATTTCGACATTGATTGATGTTTCATAGGTTCCTATATTTAAAAAAAATCCACAGTCATTGTCCTATTATTTCATAACACTCTGAGGTTGTTTTCTTGTTTTTGACTCCCTAAGGCACATTTTAAAGACTTTAATATCTTTTAAAACTTATTATTGAGTCATTTTAGCAACATTATACATATGATGGAAATTTCATCTGATTGTACATTTCATAAATAATTCAAAAATAGTTTATCATAATTTCATGTCAATCTGAGATCGTTTTCTACAGTTTTGACCTTTATATGCATGTTTTAGTGTTTTGAAACACTAAAATTCATCAATTATCATCCTGAGAAAACCAAAACTAGAATTGATTTGTTTGTTATTCCTAAACATAAAAGAAAAAACTATAGTTGTTTTACTATGATATCATGATGATATATAGTTATTTTCTTAGTTTTGACCACATGAAGTACGTTTTTAAATACTTTTATATTTTTAAAATCGCTTATTGATTCATTCTGAGCATATTGTAAGTTGGATGGATGTTATTTTTTCTTGTACAGATTATAAATAATTTTTTGATAATATTCCCATGATTTTAAACCAATATATGGTTTTTTCTATGTTTTTTACCGATACATGCATGTTTTAGTGGTTTAAAACACTAAAATTACATTTATTGTCATCCCAGGAAACCCACAACTCGGTTAGATTTTTTCCTCAGTTACTGATTTTCAAAAAACAATGTACTAACATTTTTATATGATTTTATGACACTACAAGGCCTTTTTATTCATTTTGACTACATAATACATGTTTTTAAAGACTTTAGTATCTTTTAAAACTACTTATTAAGTCATTATGTGAACACCAGACATTAAATGGACATGTCATTTTCTTGAGCACGTCATAAATAATTAATTGATATTTTTACCAATATTTGACATCAATTTGAGGCCATTTTATATTATTTTTATCATTAAACACACGTTTTCATGTCTTAAAACACTAAAAATGCATTTATGGGCATCCCAAGAAATCTAAAAGTTGGTTTGACCTAGGGTTGGTTCCTAAATTTTTAAAATAAATATATGGTAATTCCTGTATGTAATGGATTGGGTTTAGAACTTACTACTGTGGGATGAGATATAATATTGGATATTTCCTCTAGGATTGTGATTTTTATCCTCTAAAATATAGATTCCACGACATTTTCCATTTCCAACCTCCACTAATCCCATGTTTTCTTATAAGGGTCATGTTATTGCAATTTTTCTTTCAATATTGTAATTTCCCTATATGATTCCTAATCAAAGAAACTACTAAAACCCCCATTAGAAGGTGTAACAATAAATAATTATGACTCCCTACCAAAGACAACTAAAGGAGTAGGGACAAAACCCATCTCCCATATACACTCAAGATTCTCCTTCCCTAAAATGATTACAACTAAATCGTTCTAGAAAAATGATGATGATTTTGAAGGACTATTATTCGAGGCATCTTAAATTTTAACCTATTAATACAAAAATATTAACAATGATTTTTAAAATTATCTAAACATTATTATATTATCTAATTAATTTTTTTTCATATCAATTTAATGTTATTTCATTACCATAAATAATATAATAATAAAAAATAAATTACAACAATAAAAAATTCTTAAACCCAATTAAATGGATTTTGCTACATAGATCAAACATATCCAATTAACTCTATTGAAGACCATATTTTCGTTGATTTCAATGAAAATATGGTATTAAATATAGCTAATTGGAGATGTTTGATCCATTTAATTGGGTTAAAGGTCCATTTATTGTTGTAATTTATTTTCAATTATTATGTTTTTATAGTAATAAAATAACATCAAATGGTAGTGAAAATGCTTACTTCAGCGTCTTTGATAGGTTCATTCACAAAAATACAGTCAGGTTTCTGATGAACATTAAGACACATCTCTATTTTTCAAATCGAGTGACCTAATTCGCAAGACTTTATAAATATATAAATATATATATTTATATATATAAGTTAGAAAAAAACATTTAGGTATAATAAAATAATATAAATAATCAGGAATAAAATACAACCAATATTTTTCTTTTCTAGATAAATTTGTTGACCCAATGATATGAGTAATGACTTATTTTTCATGATTTATTTTATTTTTAGATAATTCAAACAAAAAAATAAAAACATTATTAAAAATTATAATTTTCTAGTCTTTATGTTATTAAGATAATATGAAATATTCAATTACCTCATAATATATATCCCTATTGATATTGAAAAACACCATCCACAACTAATAAAATTTGCCTTCATACACTTTCTAATATATCCATAGAGTTCTCATAGATGTGTCATTAAACTTGTGTCATAATCTCAAATTAATGTCCCTCCATTTCTTACCCAAAATTTTCATGGTCCATGGGCATGGAATGGAGTTAGGGAAATCAAAATGAAAAAACATCTAGAAATAAAAAAAACATAACACTTTATAAGAATATTAGTAATTTTAGTCATGCCTTTTAAATTAGTTATCATTGAATATTAAATTAATATTACCATTAATTGGTGGTCAAACACATCATTTTTCTAAGTTATGAGAATATTCCTCTAGTATTTATAATTAATGGGAAGAATCACCATCTTTCAAGTAAGATATCCAAGAATATATCCTTGAATTTTGAAAGCATCACCAGTAGGCACCCCAAACTCATTAAATGGAATGATAAATTTTAAGGCTTTCATGTCCAATACATCTGTTGTGTTTTTATTTATATCTCTTTTATTATTATATTTATATATTTTACAAATTCATTAAACATATAATAATATGTATATTTTTTATATATAAAAACATACATACCAGTAATAGTAACTCACAAATATCCCATTAATGAAGGAGTAAACAATTGTTCCATCATCAGAGTTTCATTAGACAGTGTGTATCCAAGAGTATATAGGGAATCTGTTATATCACTAAAAGTCCTTGGTATAGTGGAATTTCTCAGATCCACTAAATATGATGGTATTGGTGGTGTGCTCTGAGATTATAATCAACTAGGATCTTTAATTTTTTCTAGTAATTCTTGAAATTAACGTGGTTTAGAATATATTCAACATAAAATCAGAAGTAAAATATTTTTACCAAAGGGAAAAAATAGGAAAATGTATATATGTATGAAACACTTATAAATGAGAAATTTTAGTATAGTTTCATTACCAATTTATACATTAAATTATATTCATCATAACTATATTCATCATTATCAACCTATATTATGAAGAGTACTTCGTTTTCACCCTTTCTTGCATGTTCAATTATTTCAATATTGTCAGGAAAAAACTATTCAATGTTTTTTGATTAATGAGGCTCACCATCACAAAGTAAAAAATTGAACTTCATCATCCATATCATACAAGTATCTCTATTTACAACAATACTCTATCCTTTAGTTATTTCATCATCCACATAATAAATCATCTTCACTTATAAAGCCAAGATAAATGGATCATTCTCTTTACACTCCCCAGTATGGATCAAGTGAGAGATATTGAAAAAATTAAAATTTAAAGAATCATTTATTATACCCCTATGAATATTTACCCACTTTCATTTGAATAAGAAAATTTAAAATTGATCATAATTGTTTAATTCAATTATATAAATCAACTTTCCATAGTATCCCACCTCTATAAGTATAAATACATCGCTAGTTTGAGTTTTCAAGCCTTGTTAGAAATTAATTGTATGAAAATTGACGCCATGGATATTATAAAAATTAAATATATTATCCTTCCTTAAAGGACCACGATCCAAAAAGTTCAAATCATTTGAAATTTCATCTCAATTATCAACATTCATTATCTAGAGAAGAAAATATCAGATGATACTTTTAACATAGACAAAGTAACTACACACCAAAAATATGAATATGAGTATATACTTACATGATGAGAAATCCATTTTCTAATCTTCTTATTAACAAATTTTATTAATTTTGGATCATTTTGAACTTGACCCCTTAGTCATATATTTGTTTAAAATATCAATTCTTCCATAAATGGATCTTCAATAAGACTATTGAGAAGTATATATCTATGCACTTGTATTAACTCTAATTCATTTGGTTTAAAATTTAAACCCTTTCCAATAGATCTTTCAACAGTTAAAAATACCGATGAATGGTTTTCAGAATGATAATTATTGGATTTTTCATCATCACTTCCAATATGATTGAATCTAGTTCCTATCCCACACAAATACCGAGAATATAAGGTCAAACACTCTTTGTCTATGTAAACTTTTTCAATATAGGCTTCAATTTGAGCTTTATTCCCTGCATATGATTTCAAATAACCTACATACCTGATGTGAAATATATAAGAAACATACTAAAACAAATTACACAGTGACATGATAAAATTGACTTTATCAATGAAAATAAAAAATAATTTGAACATACCTATCAATTGGATACATCCATCAATATTGTACCTGTCCACCAAGTATAGCTTCCTTAACCAAATAAATAGTCAAATGTATCATGATAGAAAGAAAATAAATGGGGAAATAAAATCTCTAAATTAAAATTTTTCAACACAATTATTTCTTAATTTTTTTCATGCTCAATTGGATTAAGAGTTTTTCCTTAAATATCCTTGAATAAGGTTTACAAATCAACTAAAACTATAACTACTTTTTTATGTAACATATTACATAATTCAAATGAAAAAACATCACCATCAAAATAAGTGAGTCATGACTTTTGAATCTATATAACTTTCAATATTTTAAGTCAATTCACCCTGAAATGTTTATTAAATATCCATATATCACTTTTATATTCTTTAATTTTTGAGGAATATGTATTTTTCATGATTTTTCATTGTAAAAATAGCTAAAGGATACTTTACATTATCATTTTCACACAAACTATGATTTATATTCATTGATTCAAAATACTTATGATCATTAAGGTGATCCTTTGAATTACCCTTCTCATTAAGAAATGTAAAAATTACATTATCACAAATATTCTTCTCAATTTGAATTATTTCATGATTATGACATAGAAAATTAACTCTTGATAAGGAAGTTTGAAAAATTTACTCATTTCCTTCCAATTTTGTGTTCTAACTACATCAGATATTGTAACTCGTACCTTTTCCCCCTTCTCTAAACTGGTTACATTTTATAAATTCTATAGCGACACTCATTAATTATCATAATATTTTTGAACCATATGAATTTTTCAATTCAATATATTTATTCAATTATGTCTTGTTAAAACTTAATTTATGAGATGAATCAAGAAATCAATAATGAAACATAAAATTCCAATTTCTACTATGAGGAAACCATTGAGGTTCAAAATAAAAATTAAAAACTAGACAAGATAAATCGATATGAATGTTTCAACCAGATAAGTTTCATAGTCCAGTAAAGTCACTAACTATCCATATTAAATAAGGATCCATTTTAAATAGTTTTCTCATTGAAACATCATATGTTTCGAGGCCATCATCCTATAATTATAATAATTCTTTAATTAGAGGTTTAAGGTGTACAACAAGGTCATTTCTAAGAATTTTAATTCCTTGAAAAATTATAAAAATAATGAAGGAATTATTCTTCATACACATCTATAGAGGTAGATTATTAGGGATCATAACAATTTTCTAAATTCTATAATTTGTACTTAAAGTACCAAAAGGGTTAAAACCATCAAAATTCGATCCCAAATGTACATTCCTATTATAAGAATAAAAAATTTGGATATAATAAAGGAAGAATTATTGAATTCATGTGTACTTTAATTGTTTCTCATTGATTTCCATCTACTTGTATAATATCTTATGGATTATTCTTTATTAGACTCATGAAATCATTAGGGAATGTGTGTATATTTTTTTAATAAAATCCAAGTTTATTGATGATTTTCTTTATCTCATAGAATGATATAGGGATCTTAGCTTCCATAACTGAATCTTGAAGAAACTTCAAAATCGTGGTCATTTTTTTAGTAATTATATAGATACACTTTATATGATACACCTTAAGTATAAAATATATCTTTTAATACTTGGTACACCCTTCATACAGTTCTTATTTTCCATCTTCAACTAATACATAAAACTTATTTTTTGGTCACATAAGTTTTCAAAAATATTAACCTTATTAGGATGAACTTAAGGTAATTTTGATCTTTTAAAATATTTTTCATTGTATCTTGAAACCCCAAATTCATCATTTATCAAGTTTCAAATTTAATTTTCCTCTAGCGGGTCACTTTGTGGTTTGTTAATAGGATAGGCATTGTTTTGAATTTCCATAACATTCAATTGTTTATGAAAAATCCAACATACATAACATGTATGAATTTTTTTTAATATCAAGTGCTCATATACTTCATTTCTATTCAACCATCACTTGAATTTACAATTAGTATACATAGATTTTATCCTACTATCTAATGAGATATTTTCAACTGTACAAACTAAAAATTATTCCAAACCCTTAGCACACCAAGGCATGTTTCGAGGTAAATTAATCTGATTTTTATCCATATGTATTGAATCACCACTATTTTACCTATACATTAAAAAATAAATATATAAATTTTTAATCAATCAAGTAAAATCAATTCCTAACATCACCCAATTAAGTTATTATCCATGGTAGGGCCTTGATTTGACAAAACACAAATCCATTGTGAAAATGATTTAATCCAATAAGAAAAACATAAACAATATAAAGGAAGAAATATTAACCCTTGAAATAACAAAGTTGGATGTCATGGAAGAAGGTAACCAAGGTGAGAATAGGTAAACTAACAAAGTGGAATTCAGGGAGATGAGGTAAAAAAATTTGACTCATGGATATATAGGGGTAAGGGATATCATGTCAAGGTAGAGGGAGGAGGATGATGGGGTTAGGGGGAGAAGGGGTTTAGGGATGGTGCCACTGTATGTGGTTGTGTTCTATATAAAAAGGGTAAGATGGGACATCTTCTAGAGTCATTGTGTTCATAGGTTAATGGGGATGGGAGTAGGGGTCTGAGGCTCTGGGGATCAAGGGTGGGAGGGGTGGGATTGATTGGGATTTTTAAAATATTTTTTGGCAGTTTTAACAAAATCACAAAAAATTAAAATATAAAAAAAGTTTCTATTTGGTATAATTGATAATATATTATAAATAATTATTAATACATTTTGTTTAGAGGAAATTTCTAGAACCACCATTAATAAACCACTTCTATGACCTCTTTTTTTGTAGTGTACTTTACTTTTCCTAGAAAATATTGATGAAGATTTAAACTATGACCTTTATAGAGCCTATAAAACATGAGTTATACCTTCACACAACACAAACTACCCTTATTTACCTAACTAAACTTACCTTTATATGATATTTTTATATGAACTTTAGGTGAAAAAATACTTCTATACATAATGGGAAACTTGGTTTTTTAAGTTTCTCTACATTGTGATTTATTAGTATTTATTTTTAATACATGTATATATAAAGTGTTTTAAATATTTTAATTATTTTATAAAATCATATTGATCGTGTGTTAACTATGTGAAATTATTTTTGAGTGTTATAAATAGATCTAAATGGTGATTAAATTTGTTCTTAATATTTAATAGGAGCATACAACATATATTTTGAAAATGTGAATATATATATATTGGTTTGATTTATTTGTTTTTGTTATTACTAAATTAATTTATATTGTTGGTCAGAGTATAAATGGTAAGAGGGGGTGTGAATTTTCTTTTAATAATTAAATTGATTAATGTAAACAAAAAATTAAAAATAAAACGATTTCGATATAATGAAACAATAAAATGATAAATTTTATCTGTATTATAAATTTAATATTAAAGTTGATTAAGTAAGAACTATAAATATAGAATGTATTAAATTTATGAACTTTATGTATATCAATATTTGGATGATTAAATACATGAAATAAATGAGATATTCAACACAATTTGATAAGTAGTTAAACAATAGCACATGGGGTTCCCCTACTTCTCCACCCCTCAATTCAAAACATATGACTTATTAGACCATCCTTTTATTTTTAGCATAGATAGTAAGAAACCAAATTCCCTTCCTTTTTAATAGAGATATCAAGAAACTGACTTCTCATTATTTTTAATGGATATAGAAAGAAACTAAACATAGAAGGCGGGACGATAATAAAATATTTTCTTGGCACAAATCCATTACAATTCCACTCACTTATCTCTATAGAAGGATAAAAAAATAAAAGAGAGATATAAGGATAAAGGTAATATATTTTGAGATTTGGAAATGAAGGTTGTCTCTTTGATTGGAGGAATTGGATAATACTATAGATTTAGCATCGATTCGTTTGGAGAGTTTTTTTCACAAATTTGTTGTAAAGATCCAATAACATATGTCCTTTATCTATAATATTAAAAAGAGATGGGAACCATATATAATTATCTAGGGATATTAATTCTGAATAATACCACAATAAATGTGTTTTTGACCACAATAAATATTACCTTGAAGTTGTTTCCTCAATGCAATTGGACATTCAGTAGCCTCCATAGGGTAGCTAGTGGACTATATGGAGCTTGCTACTACTAGAATTCCCCCACTGACTAGTTAGTGAACCTCTCCACCCGTCGATGGACACTTGCTAGATGTGTCCATTTCTGTCCATACCACCACCTAGCTAGTGCTTCCAGTAGGATAGAGAACACCACCTTGGCCTTATATATTCCTTCAAAGGTCTTATATAGATATTTTAACTTCCATTTATGGATTTAATCCATCCTTTAAGAATTAAAAAGTGACTTAAAAATATCTACAATTTATTCATTTGGATTACCCATGACACTTAAAATAGACACTTCAAGGTCAATTAAATTCATAATAAATTAAATTTATATCACTCAAGAAAAATTGTTAAAAACAAATATGAGTGTTTGTGATCATGAAAGCACCATGATAAAGAGAGAGGGGTACACCAATCTCCCCATTTTGGTGATCATAAACATTTAACATAAAGAGATAAATTAAGAGTAAATTAAGAGTAATACAAGTATTTAAAGAAATATAGAACATTTAATATACACAATACTTAACCCATAATATCCCCAAAAAGCAAGAAACATATCCCCCTTTGAAAAAAAACATATTCTTCCCCCATTGACCCAAAATTATCTCCCACTTTGTGATTACAAATGTAATTCCCCGACCCCAGAATCCATGAGTCGGTGCATTATTTTAATACATTGACATGATTACAAGGAATCATGTCACTAAGGACTAATCAGTTTAGTAGTCTTGAAAAAAAGATACATACATAAGTTCATTATTACAACTTGAAAAGAAAAACAACACTAATTTATTGCATTAAAAACATCCAAGCTTCCAAGATTATTCCTGCAAGTCACTCATAACTAACTTCTTTATATCCTGGGAAAATGAAACATGAGAAAGGTGTGAGCTCAAATGCTCAGTAAGAGTAAGAAATATAGCAGAAGATAACATGAACATTAGGCATGGTGAATAATTGAAAACACATGCCTTTAAAAATAATAAACTTGAACACTTTATAGAAGGAATATGAGCCATAATAAAACATAGTCATGGGTATTCTACTATTCGAATAACCACATGAAATATCAATAGATAATCTTATAATGATGGAATGCATAATGTCGGACATCATAACCACATAGTCAAGGACTCGTGTCAAGACTACAAATATGATTTTTTTCAAAAACCTTATGCCAAGACACTAGTTTGTCTCATGAGACCTACTGATGCACCAAGGAGCTATAGCGGGTTCCACCCATCACTTACTAAGTCCAACGAATTCCTTATACGAAATGGGTGAAACATAATCAAAACATTCGTATTAAAATTATCATACGAATTGTCAATACTTTAACCTCAAACCATGAATGTCATAAAAATAGCACATCCACAGTCAAACATAACTCATCCAATACAATATAGAAGATTGTATTATAATAGATTAACCTCAATAGAGAATAATTAATGATATTTAAATAGATGAAAATAATCATCAAAACTATATGATATAAATATCCCCCTTTTTCTAGAAAACATTTAAAAGTCTCACTATTTATCAAGAAGTCATTTAAAATAGATTTTTGAATCAAAGTGTCTCATAACACTTTGAAAATTTTAAAAGGGATTTTAATTTGAAAACATTAATGTCCATATAAATAAATCCTTAAAACCATTTTTAAAACAAGGACATTGATGAGAAATATTTAGAAGAATAAATCTTTAAAACATTTTAAAATGATATTTTTGTTAGAGTTTCTAACCAAATGAGAGACGCTTTAATAAAAATAATTGAGGTAATAAAATATTTATAATATCATGATAATAAATTATTTCATGATATACTATGTCAAAGGATAGTATATACACCATAAAAAGTGAATTTGTGCATAATAACAAATAAGTCTCATTGGAATGTAAATTGAGATAAAGTCCCTTATAAAGACCGTATCCTTAGGTTAAGGATAAATAAATGGAATTATTATGTGTGAGAAATATAAATACACTCAATATGATTGGATATTTAGTGTAAATCAATCATAGTACATTCACACATATTCTTTTAAAAACAACAGCAATGACTTGGATGTTTAACTCAATGAATGGAAATTGAGTTAAGATTACTCTTATCAAGTTCATATCAATGAATTGAGAAATTATCAATGTAGTGATCATGTGTATCAAAATTATATCCACACAAATGGTAGTGTAAATTACTAAATAAATAATAAATAGTGATTCCACACATAATTTTGGAGTAAAATAATAAATGAAGTATGTGTAAATCCGAATGAGTGGAAATTGAAATTTAAAATTCCCTTACTGATGTGGTAACTTACGAAACACACATCCCATGAAATAAGGATAATAAAATGATGTTTTAAATACCCATAAATTAAATTATATTACACAATGAATAAAATCATGGATAGTATATACTTCACACAAAAGGAAATAGTGGTCAATATAGCATAACTCTCACGAGAATAAAAAGTGAGACGAAAAACTCATACTTCGTTGTAATCAATTGAGTCATATGACCAAAAGTTAATAATAACCAAATTAATCACATAATAACATGAATATAAAGAGATTCATGATAATATATATCAAATTTCAGTACTCAATACATCACATTTAATAAATAAGTGGCGAACAATGGAAATCTCACGGAATTAAGAGTGAGATAAGAAACCCCTTACCTAAAGTCCGACTTGTCTTGTATATTCCTTGTTCTTCCTGAATAATAAACTTAAGTTAATTTATACTTGATTAAGAACATTTTTAAATTTTATTATTCATTTTATATCACTTATTACATTTCTATAAAAATTAGTTAATTATTTGATTTCATATTAGATATTTTATCGATGTTCGGAACTTGAGTAAAAAATGAACTTGTTATAATTACAATTTTTCCATGTGGTCAACATTCCATTACCTCCATAATTATATACATGATTTATATATCATATATATATTATATATCTATTATATATATGTATTTATAATAGTACATAACATTTTTAGATAAGAAATGAAATGTACCGTTAATGGAGACGTAAGTCGTACGTACGCATAATGCTACTTTCATTTCTCTTTTGTATTTTAATAGAATTAAAACATAATGATACATAGTTATATTATAATTCTAGTATAATATCATATATAATATCTTTAAATTCATCCTCTATATGTCCCACATAAGGCATTAACGAGTCATATCATTTTGATGGGGCGGTAGTCCGCACTTCTTCAAATGAAATTTTCACATTTTACCCATAATGGAAACCATAAAATAATGATATAAATGGAAAATACAGAAGAATAAATAAAACATAAACATAATATATATATCATATATAAATACAGTGTCATCATAATGTCCACCATGATAGGCAGTAGGAGATAATCGAACAATCATCGTTTCGTGAGGCGTTAGTTTTCCATCCACAGAAACAATATATTCTTCACCCATTACATGGAGGTGTGTGTAAGTGTAGTTATAATCCTTATCATAACAACATACTAGTATATTAAGGATGCTTTTTTTGTTATAAAATAAAGTAATAAAAATAGTTTATGGGGTTGGATAAGTAAAATAAAACAAAAGAAAACAAATTAATTTAAGAGAAAGCATTACATTTAATTTGGGTAACTTCCTTTGTCTTGAACCAAAAGGATTTATTGAAGTGCCTTATGCCTAAGTTAATGCTTCTAGGAGGAATAGGGGATATTTAGAGATTATTTGGAAAGGTTTTGGACGAGCCAAGGGGCTTTAGAGGTGTGTGGAATGGGTTAGAAGTGGTGTCCTTTTATAAGGGGGAGGAGGGGTTCTTTAGGAAAGTGTGAAAATATTATTTTATTATATAGTTATATTAGGTTTCTAAAGGTCCAAAACTAATTAAAGTTGAATATAAGATGACTCATGGTCTAAATAAAATCATCCAATAAGAATTTGATAGGTTTTGGATATTGTTTTAATATTAATAATCTTATTTATTTAAATCATTTATTAATGAGGTAAATACTACATCACTATGGTGTCATAAATAATTTAATTTATTTGATGTCTAAAAATTATAAAAAAATTACCATAATGTAGGAAATATTTTTATATTTCCAATTATTTTTTATAGTCTAAAATATTATTTATATAACCCTATGTAAAAATTGATATACTAAAAGATATTTGTTAATGTCATTTTTGTCTTTACTTTAAGTTAATTATAATAAAGTGTCATTATCATTATTAAGTGGATCCATGGGGTCCCAAAATAGACCCAAGAATTTCCATGGTCGGGCTTTACTCATCCAATAAGGTTATGACACGTGTTAAAGTAATTTTTTATTATTATAATATTCTTTTTTACCTTGAATTACCCTATTTACCTTTAACCGCGGTAAATAAAAGTCAAAAGTTACAATTCACCAAAAAATATTTTCATCTTATTGAACCAAAATTTACTTAATAATAACAACCATGTATCTCGGATTTTCAAAATTCAATTCACAGAAGCGGAAAAATTTCATTTAAATGAAAAAGTTGGATTTTTAACTACTACTTAGTGGTTTCACTATTCATAAAAAATTGAAGTTTTTCAGAAAAATACCAAAAATTAATCCTAATCTATAATTGATATTCCAAATTAAAAAATGATTTCTATTTTACCAAATTCAAAACATAGAAGTTGTATAAATTAATTTAAAATTAATTCTCATTGTCAAAACAAATAGTGTGTTTTTAAGAAACAATAACTATCAAAAGATTGACACTTGTTTATGTATAATTTCAATGTGAAATTAATTCCAATGACCAATATTGGATTAAAGGGTAAAAATATAATCTAATGACACTTAAAAACCATTTAAAATATAATCTAACCATATAAATAAATTAGATTAAAAGGCAGTTTTGAATTAAAATACAGTATTTCCCACTATTCATAAAAAATGAATATTATTAGAAAAATACCAAAATTTCATCCAAAGTAAATTTTGATGTCCCGATTCTAAAGAAGAATTTTATTTTGTCAAACTGAATATGAAAAGGGGTCAAATATTTGAGTTAAAAAGGGTTATCCATTAAAAGGTGGTAAAATTGATTTTTTTTTTAAAAGACATTTTTTATCTGAAAAATTTAATTTGTTCTTATAATATGTCTAAGAAACACATAATACATAAGTTAAAATTATATGGAGTATATAAAATTTAAAATCCAGTTAATTCTATTCATAACCACTTTTGAACGGCTAGTTTGGTAAGTCGTGGTGTGCTCGAACTCACTGTTGCGTATAGCGCAAGCTATTGAATTTAAAGAAAATAACTTACTATGAAATATTGGGGTGTCACAATAAAAAATAAAATAATGAAGGTAAAAGAGAATACTATAACATAAGAATAATTTCACAAAAGGTAAAATAATTATAACATGAAAAAAATACTCTCTATTAAAGATTAACAAAAACATAGAAATCCAAGATTAGAGAATAAGGCATGTAAAACTTAGAAGGTATATTAAATATATAACATTGAGGTTCAAATCATCTTTAAAAGAAAAGGAATTAAATTCAATAAAAATATTAAGTAAAATATCATGAATTTTAAAAATATTTAAAATTTTATAAAAAGGAATTTTGTAAAATAAAAAAATAAAAAAAGAAACAGAATTTAAAAATAAGATCAAGATAAAGAAAAAAATAAATAAAATTTAAAGACGAATTCTCCTATTTTAAGAAAGAATTCATAAATGAGAGATAGATAGGGGAGAGATCATAGAAATTAAGTTTATGAGATAATTAAAACTAAAGAGTTTGAAAATACTATTCCCATATAGATCATCCTATAACTTTACCAAAAATGAAAAGCTAATCTCACCCTCAATTGGATAATTAAACAATGAGATTAATATTGAAAAAGCTGATCAATTATTTCAAGTGTTGAAACACCATTTTATTAATAGGAAACCATATGATAGATCAATGGGTCTTGGTTTGGAAATCTTGTAAGAATACAAAAGAAACCATCTTTTGGTACCCTGGAGGTTCTAGAATTGTTAGCTAATAAGCATTGAGGTGGTGAAAATAATCTTGGTTCTACTATGAATAGATAATAAAGATTTAGGAACCCAATTTTTTTAGTATGAGAATTTATGTTAGAAATTTGATAAGTAAGATAAATGGATTTAGGTCTTCCATGTCTATAATTTTTTCAATAACATCAATAAATTAAATTCCTACTTTTGTGAAAATAATTACAAAACTTATTTTTGAGAAATCCCTTTCACAAAAGTATAATTTTTCAAATAGTTTACTTTATTTTAAAAACGAAAACCATGATTATTTATTCTATAATATTTAGAACCAAGTATTTTGTTAATATTTTTGTCACCTTGGGTTAATTTAAAAATAGTCCTTTTGAGATCCTTGATTTAATATTTGAAAACATAAATATCTTTTTGATTTTTTAATTTCAAAATCAAATCATTCTTTTCTTATGAAATAATATCCTTTTTATTTGAAAGATTATTTTTCTCGTTAAGAACTCTTTTTATTTCTTTCAAATATATTCATATTTTGAAATGATTTTTTTACAAAAAAAATTCAACTTCATCTTTTTGATAAGTAGAGAAAGAAGAAGATGATAAATGAGAGGAAGAAGATGAATTAGAATGTGAGTGATAAATAGGATAACTAACCTATTTTCCTACCTCAATATGATCTATGATTCATTTAGGAATTTCATCACCGGATTCATATGTTAAAAGAGAATCCTTTCTAGCAATCCAAGTTGAAAATTTTAATTCCTACTTAATTTTATTCTTTTCTTCAGAATTTTTATTCAAGGGAAAATCTGGCTAGATGTGACCCTTTTTTGAAACTAAATAAATTTACTTTCAAAACTTCAATTTGTTTTTTCTTTTGGGATCATTAGAAATATTTCTTCTTTTTGTTCAATATGTTTAATCTTATGATCAATAGTTCAATCTTGGATTCATTATCGGAGTCACTTCCTAAAGAATCATTGTCCTTTATTCCTTTAAAATCAATTTTTCTTTTGGATTCTTTATCCTCTTTTTATTATTTATCATCTTGTCTATTGATAATTATTCTAGATATCATAAGGGAACCAATGTGTTCCTAAAATGATATATTTTGTTTATTTCTTTTTCTTTTTTTATTGTCATTTCATTTAGAGACCAAGATCTCAAAAATAACTAGATATTTTTTTACTAATGTTTCTATACATAAGTAATCACCAATTGAATTTTGACCACTAAAAATTTTAGTAAAGTAGGTAAAATATCGGTAACATATTCATTTGAATAAATAGGAAATATTTAAAATTATTGTATAAGAATATTCATAATAGTGTATTTTAATTTATTTGTGCCTTCATGTGTTACTTATGAGAGTTTCTATATTTCATGGGTTTCTTTGAAAGAATATATGTGATTAAATTCATTTTAGTCAAGCATACAATTGGGAGTGTTCCTGGATTTTATAATAACTTCAAAAGAAAAAATATCTTGAAGAGTCTACTTATCTTCAAATTATTTTATAGGAGTATGACCCTAAATAACCAATTTATAAATAGGATAATCTACATTACTAAGAAAGGAAGACATGAAATTTTCTAATAAGAATAATATGAACCATTAAAGAAAGGATCACATCCCAAAGAAATTCATTCAAGAGAATTTTTAAAATAAGATTCCTTTTAAAAATGTAGTTCTTTGAAATCAACTAATATTTTGAAAATTAAAATCAATTTTTGAAAACAATGATTTTTGAGAAAAACACCAATACCACCCTTTGATACCAATTGTTGTTCAGAGTATAAATGAAAATAGGGGTGAATTTCCTTTTAAAAATTAAAGTGATAAATACAAATGACAAATTTAAAATAAAATGATTTTGATACAACAAAAAAATTATGAATTTGGTATGTATTAAAATATTAATATCAAATTTTTTAAGTGATTAATTATAATAGATAACAAACATATCAAATTTATGCATTTTATGTATATCAATATTTGGATGATGCAATACATAAAATAAATGATAGGATTAACATAATTTGATAAGGATTTTGGAAATAGAACATGAGGTGACCCTATGTCTCCACCCATAAATTTGAGGGATAGGTCATTTTATACCATACAATAATTTTAAACATAGATAGAAATAAAACAAACTTACCTTTATTATTAATGGAGATATTAAGAACCCAAATTCCCTTGATTTTTAACAGAGATACCAAGAAACCAACTACCCTTTATTTTTAATGGAGATTGAAAGAAAACAAACATGGAATGTGGGATGAGAAGAGAAAATTTTCTTAGTGAAAATACATTAAAATTACAATATCTTATCTCTATGTAAATATAGGGAAAAAATAGAAGAGAGAGATAATTATAAATATGATATCCATAGAGATTTGGAAATGAAGGTTGGATCTTTAAGAGGAGGGATTAAAGAATTCTAGAGATTCGGTTTTGATTTGATCAAAGGGTTATTTTACATATTCGTTGTAAATATCCAAGCACTAAAGGCCTATATTTTTTGAATTTAAAAGAGTTGGTAACATTTTTTAATTCATTGGGGAATTTAATCCAAAGAATAAAGCAATAAATGCACTTTTTTACAAAATAAATGCTATCTTAGAGTTGCTTCGTCGACACAACTGGATACCTGGTAGCCTCTATCGGGTAGTTGATGAACCACATATATATTTTTTCTACTAAAATTCCCTAACTGTTTAGTTGGTGAACATCCTTCAACTAGTCATTTGACTCCCTCTAGATTAGTCCACTTTTGTCCACACCACTGGCTAGTTGATGCATCCTACAAGATGGAGAACTCCACCTTGAACTTTAACTTCATTCAAATGTCATCTATGTATCTTTGAACTTACTTATATGTATTTAACTCATCTAGTAATACTTCAAAAGTGAATTAAAAATATCATCAACGAATTCATTTAGATTTCCCTTGAAACATCAAAGATATACTTCAAGGACTATTAAATCCATAATAAAGGAAACTGATATCATTCAATTGAAACTGTTAGAAACAAATATGTGTATTTGTGATCATTAAAACACCATGATAGAGAGAGGTAAAACAATAAAACTGATGATTATATTCAAATAGGTCTTCTAATATTTAATTTAGTGTTATTAAGTTCTGAATTTATATATATATATGGATGCATACTAAAATTGTTTAAAAAAATAATTTTAAAAGGAAATTATATGTGAGATTTTTATATCTCGTGAAACTATTACTATGGAGTTGTTTTAAAAATATTAAAAATATTAATTAAATCATCTTGAACTATTTTTTTAGCTTTTAATTATTGAAAAATAATTGTGTAAACTGATCTTTCTCTCTATATGATACTTTCAGATATTACTGATATTATTTTTTTGAATTATTCCAACAGTTTGAATAATTTTTTAGAGTGTAAAAACCTTTATCTAAAGGAATTGAGAATATAAGGATGACATGGTGTTAACTTAACCATGAGTGAAATCCATGCACTTTGATTCAATAAATGAAAGAGTGAAATTTTATTACATGAACTGTAAATTCAAGTGGAGTGTTGTAAATAACTTTCATAAGAGAAGCTTCATCATTTAATTATTGATTTCTACATTGATGGATCACCCAAGATACATCATTTAATTAATTTAAAGGGATGATCATAACTGTTTTACACCAATAAATATATGTACAACTATCCAATGGGTTATATTGTATTTATTATTAATTTCTATACTATGAGTTATCTACAGTACATAATTTCACACACGGTTATACCACATATAATAATTATTCCTTAGTTATACTAAACTAACTAAAAATCAAGAACATAGGTTGTGAATAATTATTATTATTTTTGATGCTTTCATCAGGGCCTACCTAAATATCATAATTGTGTGTATTGGCTAATGTATCCCCACATTCCCACTTTCCAAAGTTGGGAGGATTTTATCACTTTCATCAAAAATTTATTCTCATTAATTGAAATGGGATGATAAGATATTGGTTCCTCTGTCCATGGATTCCACCTTGGAACTTTTCACCTAGTTGGGATCTCCCTCATAGATTTAATACATGTTCTTGGAACTCATTCCTGGTGCCATCTCTCCGTGGACGCTGGTTAATTACACTTCTTCTATCTAGAAGGGAATCAATATTCAGTAATGAGAGTAGTGATTTTGGGAATCTATGATCATGTTTGGATTTTGAGTCCATTGGTCACCTATGAAGCTTCCTCCTAGGTGGGAACCTCATATAAATAATCTTAGGCATGGGACCCAAGGCATCCCATGTAAATCATGATTTAGTTAACACCAGGGGTATAAGTATTCCAATGATTTTTACCTCTGGAATCCCATGTTTATTCCATGGGGTAGGTGTTTTGGGTCAGGTCACAAGTTTTAAGACCTGTGTAAATGGATTGTAATGTCCTGTAGAGAAGGATTGGGTCATAAGTTTAACATCATGTGGATACGATCAAAGGGTTAATGTCTTGTGGGTATGTGATGGATGGATTATAATGCCCCATGGAGGTAGATCTGATAGGTGAGTCCCTAGGAGGGAAGATGTCACATCTATGTTTACCAATGGATCAGAATGCCCTGTGGAGGAAGACATAGGAGGTGTGTCTCTAGGAGGGATGATGTCACACCTGAATAGTTTACCAACGAACCATAACTCCCCATAGAGGTGGACCCAGAGTTGTGAATTAGAATGCCCCATGGAGGTAGATCTAGGAGGTACATTCCTATGAGGGATGATGTCACACCTAGAATATACCAATGGATCATGACTCCCCATGGAGTTGGATCCAAAAGGTGTGTCCCTAAGAGGGAATATGTCACACCTAAAAGTTTATTAACGGATCAGAATTCCCCATAGAGGAAAATCTAGGGGGTTTTCCCTAGGATGGAAGATGTCACACCAGAATAGTTTACGAAAGTCAGTATTGAACCTCAAAGAGGCTCCCTATATACCCTGTTTAGAATTCATAGATCAAAACTCACATAGTTTGATGTCGTAGTTTAAGGTTTCATGAGAGTACTGATCCATGCAGTTGAATTTCATGAATTAAGTACACTCATTTCATGAGAGGAGCATCAAAAAGAGATGGTGTAGGGATTATTCATTGAAGTTTTCCTATTGCAAGAGGATTTCACTTGGGGGAATGGTGTGGGGATTACACATTGGGAGATTCCTGGGTACTATTAGGATCATCAATGATGTGGATTGAGCTTATGTGTGGAATCTACCTGAAGGATCTCATCCCATGTGGGTTGTACATGGGAAATCCTATGTTTATCACATAGGGTATGAGGTATGGATGTCATCCCATTACAATCATATATAGGGAATCTTGTTTCTATCACATAAGTTAAGACTATATTTTTACATGTTATGTTGATGAAATTAATTTTGTATGACTAAGACATAGATCTAGGTAGTTTTATGTCATGCAGTTCGAATGTGGGTGGACTCACTCCTCAACCATAGTGCTTATGTGACCACTATTCATGCACCTATGGGTGGGGCCTGGCACTGGCACTATAGTGTAGGAGTGGTCAATCCTAATGTTGAGCCCTCTGGGACACTTAGTTGAACTTATATTTTGATAATCCAAATTATGCTCACTCATATTTTGATAATCCCAATTATGCTCACTCATATTATGCCAATCCCAATTATGGTTAGATAATACCTATATCGATTAATGGTTAATTAATTACTTCAGTATTTCTGTACCATGCACATATTCATATATTATAATATTTACATTATCTTCAGAGAATTCAGTTACTAAATGGATATATATTCTAACTTGACACATTCTACCAATAGAATTCTTAAACAGACAAGTGGTCACCGTTACAGAACAAGGATACTGATACGTAAAGGTTATCGATACGTAAAAGCTACCGATACGTGAAGGTCACCGATATGCGAAGCCTATCGATATGTAAAGGTTACCGATACGTAAAAGATACTGATACGTGAAGGTTACCGATATAGACAAGTAACCGTTATGAAAGCCTACCGATACGAACAAGTCTACCATTACGTGAGGGTCACCAGTACAACAAAGCCTACCAATATGTGAAGGTCACTGATACATCAAGCCTACCGATACAGACAAGTCACCGATATGAAAGCCTACCGATACAGACAAGTCTACCATTATGCAAGTCTACCGATACACCAAGGAAGCTACAGGTACATGATGGATACCGTTACACGAAAGGTCACTGGTACATTAAGTCTACCGATATCGATCAAGTCTACCGACAGACATGAAGTCTACCGATAGAAAGGCTACCGTTATACAAGAGGTTACTGATACAAAGACTTACCGATACACAAGGCTACCGATATCCAAAGCTACCGTTCTAGAGAATCTGACGCTACCTTAATTTATTTATCTTTATTTAATCTAACCAACGGTCATATCAGTTATATTTTAATGCTCTGTCATTTATTTAATAAAGGTTTTTGGATGTCAGGAAACCGTACCTCTTACCTGCAAAAAGAAATTACTTCTTTTTCCAGAGCTCATGCTATAAAAGTCCCTGTTGGTGCACAAGAGAAAAAGAAGAAAAATATACAAGACACTAAGAACATACAAGGAATATACAGAGCTCATACAGATATTCATGCACGATCAAGAAGACATAGAAGCTCATGCACACTCAAGCCTACTCAAGAAGAGTTCCTTACTTTCACGAGGATTTTGAAGAACTTCATCGACTACATTTTCACTATCTCTAAACCTGGATGTCAAGCAGATGACACTCTGTTTTTCAGACGGAAACCAGAAGAGGACTCAGAATCATTTCTGATCAAATTTGAAGGAGTCCAGAGCTACACTGCAATCACTAGAGACATTCTAAACTCTATATCTTACTCAGTGATTTATTATTTACATTACGAGCAGTGTGTATCATCTATTTTAATTTACACACAGTGTCTCCTAAACCTTAGCTGGAGGATCTGTAAATCCTCATTCAAACTCCTTACATCTTTTATTTCCCACTCTGGATAGTGGTAGAGGTCGTGTGTGACCTGGACAGCTGTATTTGCTGTTGTTTTGTTTTCCATGAAGAACTGTGCTAGAGTTCTTTGACCTGGACAGTTGTAAACTATTGAGAACCCCGATCCAGGGTGTGGATCCAATTTATATAAATTGTTGAGAGGACTAAGTCTCAGCTTGAGACTGAACCTCTTGGTTATATCTGTTGTACTTTATTTAGTTTTATCTAAAACCTTTATTCCACTTCCAAGTGCTTTAAAACCTAAACTGTTTTTCAAAGTTACTCTGATAATTGAATTAGTAAGTGTTTGAATTATTTGTAAATCAGTAAGTTAGTTTCAAAATCTAATTTGATCCTTTGATTAGATTAACTAGGAATTAATCAATCCCTTGAGAACCTAGCTGAAAGTTTTCTTTAGTTCAAATTCACTACAATTTAATTTGTATTTTAAATTGGGGGAATTTGGTAAAGGATTTTAAAACAGAAATTTTAATTGGAACTCAATTCACCCCCCTCTTGAGTGTCCACTCCGACCAACATTTGGTATTAGAGGATTAAAATATTTTCTGAAGTACTCTGTTTTTCAACTGTGATTTTAGTTGTATTTTAAAGTTCTTAAAATTTCTGTTATTTCTAAATTTTTATCTATTTAAATTTTTTGTTTCAACCTAGTTATCATGGACAACAGACTTGAAGGTGTTGCTACTAATAGACCACCATTTTTCAATGGAAACAACTATGCTTAGTGGAAGATTAAGATGAAAATTCATTTAGAAAGCATTGGTTTTGATATTTGGACTGCCATAGAATCAGAATATAAAATTCCTACTACTGTTGGATCTACTTGGAATGAAGCTACTAAGAAAGCCAACAATAATAATTTCAAAGCTATGAATGCTCTGTATTGTGATCTAGGAGATGAGGAATTTAATAGAATATCTGCTTGTAAGACTGCATATGAAATTTGGGATACTTTAGGTGTTTATCATGAAGGAACAACTAACGTTAAGGAAATGAGATTGAACACCTATACTATTAAATATGATAATTTTAAGATGAAGCCCGGTGAACCCATTTCTGATATGTATCTCAGGTTTAACGAAATTGTCAACACAATGATCTCACTGGGAAAGGATGTTCCATCAAAGGAGCAGATCATGAGAATTTTGAGATGCCTACCTAAAAGATGGAGGGGCACTTCTATTTCAATCAGAGAATCTTGTGATATTGGTGAGCTGACAGTCAAGGAACTTATTGGAAAGTTGATGATGTATGAATAAGAACTTAAGGTAAACAAAGAATAATAAGATGAACCAAAAAGGAAGTCAGCTGCCTTCAAGACTTCTACTTCAAAGAACAATGATAAGAAGAAACTTCAAGCTGTAAGTGATAGATCAATATATGAAGAAAGTGAACGTGCATATGACAGTGATGCAGAAATGCCTCACATAGCCATAAGATTTAAGAAGTTTTATAGGAAAAAGAAGTTTTTCAGAAAATCAAATTACAAAGGTAAGTATGACAACAAGGGACACTGGAAAAAGGACTGGAAGAAATCTGACAAAGCTGATGAAGTTGTCTGCTATGAATGCAAAAGAAAAGGACATATAAAAGCAGACTGTCCAAAGATGAAATACAAGAAGAAGTATGAGTATAAGGAAAATAAGTATAGTAAATCCATGAAGGCTACTTGGAGTGCTTCTGAGGATAGATCCAGTGAATCTGAAGCATCTGAAACTGAAAACAGAAATAAGGAAAACATGTGTTTTATGAAAAACACCTCTGAGGTAACATCTGAAACTCCTGCTTTAAATTCTTATTATTCTGGAGATGATTCTGATTCTGCAAATATGTCAAAATCTGAACTGTTTGAATACTGTGATATGTTGGAAGAAACCTGTAATGAGCTGAAAGATAAATACAAAGGTTTAAAGAAATAGTATGCTTTAACTGTTAAACATAAATCTGATCTTGACATAGAAATAGAAAATAATGTTCTGTTTCTTAAAGAAAACACTGAACTGAAATTGTCAAATGAGCAACTTATGAAGGATTTAGAAAAGTTCACAAATGGAAAAGATACTCTTACTCAAATTCTAGGTAAGCGGATTGCACCTAGATATACTACCAGTATAGGATACCAACCTGGACAAATAAAAATTACCAAAACTAGATTTATTCCTAAATCTGGATAGAATGTGGTTAGTTATAGTTCTGGAAACTCATATGCTTCAACTAGTTATATTCATAGTTACGGATCTAACAAGGTTTATCTTTCAAAATATGTTGATTCTACAAATTTTATGAGACCCATAAGACAAATTTGGGTAGCTGAAGTTTTATTGGCTAACCTGTCTGGACCCAAGAAAATCTGGGTACCAAAATCATTTTCTATTTAAATCTGTTTTGTAGGAAACGTGCTTAAAGAGCTCCTGTAGAAAGACCTGGTACTTGGACAGTGGATGTTCAAGACATATTTCAGGAGACTTCTCATGCTTTAAAATCATAGTCAGAGTTGATGGAGGTTTTGTCACCTTTGGTGATAATTCTAAAGGGAAAATCATTGGCTTAGGCCAGATTGGTAACACTGACTCAGTATGAATTTTTGAAGTTCTATTTGTTGATGTACTTAAATATAATTTACTAAGTATTTCTCAATTATGTGATGATGGTTTTAATGTTAAATTTGAAAATGATTCTTGCAATGTGTTTAATTCTAAAAATTCTTTAGTATTTTCTACCTTGCGAAATGAAAATGTATATGCTATTGATTTAAATTCTTTAGCTATGCAAAATATTACTTTTTTAAATGATTTTCATAAAGAGTCTTGGATTTGGCACAAAAGATTAGGACACTGCAATATACAGTCACATAGAAAAATAACTAGGAAAAACTTAGTGAGAGACCTACCAAAACTTGATTTCCCAGCAGATAAGGTTTGTAATCCCTGTCAAAAGGGAAAGCAACATAAAGTTTATTTCAAATCAAAGAAAGAAGTGTCAACTTATCAACCTCTCTAGTTGGTTCACATGGATTTGTTTGGACCTTATAGAGTTTCTAGTTTAAATGGGAAGCACTATGTCTATGTTCTAGTAGATGACTATTCTAGGTATACTTGGGTATATTTTCTAGCTCACAAAAGTGAAGCTTGTTCTTACTTTGTTAAATATTCCAAGTCTGTAGAGAACCTTAGTGGACTTGAGATTAAAACCTTGATAAGTGATCATGGCTGTGAGTTTGAAAATCTTGATTTTGAATCCTACTGCTCACACAATGGCTATAGTCACAATTTATCTACCCCTAGGAAACCTCAAAAAAAATGGTTTAGTAGAAAGGAGGAATAGAACCCTTCAGGAAATTTCCATAACCATGCTCAATGAGTATGACCTACCTGTTTATTTTTGGACTGAAGCTGTCAATACAGCTTGTTATATTATCAATAGAGTCTTGATTAGACCTGTTCTTAAGAGGACCCCTTATGAGTTGTGGAACCATAGGAAACCTAAGGTTAACTACTTCAGAGTTTTTGGTTGCAAAGTCTTTATTCTTAATACCAAAGATAATCTTTACAAGTTTTCATCCAAGAGTGGTGAAGGAATTTTCCTAGGTTACTCTATTTCTAGTAAATCCTATAGAGTTTTCAATAAGAGAACCAAATATGTGGAGGAATCTGTTCACATCAAATTTGATGAAACTGATCCACATGAACCTAAGACCTCTCTTGAGAATCTTGAAGATGATCTCTCTATTTTGAACCTTAATGATAAAGAAAGTGGACCTATAATTAAAACATCCAGTTCTGGAAATTTTCCAGAACCTGCTTCTGTTGACTTCCAACCTGTTGATGAACCTGAAATCTCTAGCCCTACCTTTTCGAGACCAACTAGGATTCTAAAGAACCATCCTTTAGATTATATTGTAGGTAATCTAGATAGAGGAACACAGACTAGAGATTCTCTAAGAAATCAGGTTGAACATCAAGCTTTTATTTCACAGTTAGAACCTAAAAATATTAATGATGCTATCAATGATGAATTTTGGGTAATGTCTATGCAAGAAGAACTAAATCAATTAGAAAGAAATAAGGTCTGGGAATTAGTAGAAAGACCTAAGGACACTTTAACCATAGGAACAAAGTGGGTGTTTAGAAACAAAGTTGATGAATCTGGAAATATTATTAGAAACAAAGCTAGACTAGTTGCACAAGGTTACAATCAAGAAGAAGTAATTGCCTATGAGGAAACCTTTGCACCTGTAGCTGGATTAGAGGCAATTAGGATCTTACTTGCCTTTGAATCACATTTGAATTTCAAGTTATATCAAATGGATGTGAAAAGTGCTTTTATTATAAGGCCCCAGCCTTAAACCTTACTTAATCTTGAGTTATTACAAGATTACACATTGAGGATCTTTTCAGGTTTAGAGTTTTAGAGAATTAGATCATGAAACATACATTACATTCCACATTTAAACAAAGTGGTTACATAAAAGACAGTATTCATTCTTCCCATCAACGAAAACATATTTAAAATAAAACATGGATTCTTTCTTGACACATCCTTGACACTATCATCACATCATGTACCCTTCCCTTGACCTGTGAAAAACATTTCAAAAACTTGGGATGAGCATAAAAATCTCAGTAAGGGATATATAGATATGGAAAGGAAACTTGAGTACATGTATACATAAGAATGAAATCATACTTTACCCATAAAACATAGGAATATCAAATCATGAATAAATCATAGAAAACATAAGAAATAAAGGTAACTTGAGGCATTCATAACATTCTTACGTAGGGAGTAACCATCTTGGTTACGTTTGGAATACCCATCACAGTATATTCCCTAAATCTCTTCAGAGAAACCTTAACGTTTCACTCCTTTGCGTTACCCAATGCATTGGAGAGCTATATCGGGCTCACCCGGCCTTAGTTTATCACGGAACCACCTGTTCTTCATAACAATGCCCAAGAACCATAACATAATTGTATCACATAAACATGAATAAAGGAAACATAACATTTCCACATTTCAATCACAATATAACATTTTAGGATATTGAAATAATGAACCCATCACTACTACAAAAACGGGCAATAACAGTGCTAAAATCGGGCTTTAACAGCGCTAGAAAAGCGCTGTAAAGCTCAGCGCTGATAAAGGGGGGGTCCTTTAACAGCGCTTTTTTAGCGCTGTTAAATGTCACCTTTAACAGCGCTAAAAAAGCGCTGTTAAATGTCACCTTTAATGGCGCTAAAAAAGCGCTGTTAAAGGATACCTTTAATGGCGCTAAAAAAGCGCTGTTATATGTTGCCTTTAACAGCGCTTTTTTAGCGCTGTTAAATATCTCCTTTAACAGCGCTTTTTTAGCGCTGTTAAATGTCGCCTTTAACAGCGCTAAAAAAGCGCTGTTAAATCCCTGCCTGCTGCTAATAAAAAACCTGCACTAGTACAGCCAGCCGAGCAGACCTGCACAAAAACCAGTATATCAACCACAGACCTGCACAAAAACCAGTATATCAACCACAAGCATGTCATCAACCGATCACAACCCAACCAAACAGTGTTCTTACCATGAGTTAGATACCATCTACCCAGAAAGCAAAACTACCTCATTACATAGTATCACAAAATATTCCTACACAACTCAGAAGATAAATACTAGAACATTCCACTATGCATTGTTTCTCCTTGGATTGCCACTTGGTTTTGACAAATCGTGCAGAGCCCATGCTCCTTGAATCATTCTGCAATACATAAAAAGGATATCCTAACTCTCCCAACCATCACCCTTAGTAATTATGTATATTAATACAAAAAAGGTAACATATCATAAATTGGGGTACTGTAATGAGACATCAAGATTAACATTCTATATATAGGATCAATGTCTGGTAGGATTGGTTGCGTTGATACATGACTCTACCTGGACCTCAAAAATAGATATATGATCTCACTCCAGGACTTTCAGAGAGACTCCAACTATGTCTAGGACGTCCTGCTGAAGCGATCGTACTACCGTAAGTCGGAAAAGATACCAAAACCATCCTAGGAAGGATCATGGGAGCCAACCCTAATGAAATATGTCCTTGATATAGTGTTCAAAGAGATCAATCATGGTACATAAAATTATGTGTCATTTAAAGGGTCACATGCCTTGTCGCTTTACCCTGGGTAACTCCAATGTTCAGCTGCCTGTGTGAATATACATGTCATATCAATAGGAAATTACATGGCATGTTAAAAAACATATACGTGTTACCCTTTGATCTTGTGTCCTCTTATGCACCCTTGCCCTATGTTAGTACATGACGTCGATCTCGTGTGATTCTTCTTGTGTATCTGTACAAGGGATAAACTGCGTAGCTGGCTCATTAAAGACGTGTAGTGGGATATATTCCATGTAGGAAAGCCATGTAATCCACCCCAGGTTTGACTCGTACACGTCACATATGACCCATGGATCATTGTACTAAAGTGTTAACACAATCCTAAGGCGTTTGGTCGGTTTCCCGTATGTCAGTTGTTGATTTCACTTAAAAATAAATCCATTTTGAACAAAATAGAGGCACTTTGAGTGGTGTCGGCCACACCGGGCCTCAGATTGAGTCGGGGTTGACTCTTACACGTCAAATTTGACCCATGGATCATTGTCCTTAAGTTTCAACAGAATCCAAATGCGTTTGGTCGGTTTGCCGCATGTCAGTTGTTGATTTCACTTAAAAATAAGTCCATTTTGAACAAAAGAGAGGCACTGTGAGTGGTGTCGGCCACACCGGGCCTCGGATTGATGCGATGTTATGTCACACATGAGTCATTGATCATTGTGAAAAAGTATCAACGCAATCAGAAGCCGTTAGATTGATTTGGCGTATGTACGTAAAATATTGTCCATTTTAAACTAAATACATACACTTGGAGTGATACCGGTCTCACCGCGCCTCTGATTGAGGCGGGGTTGACTCGTACACGTCACATTTGACCCATGGATCATTGTCCTTAAGTTTCAATAGAATCCCAATGCGTTTGGTCAGTTTGTCGTATGTCAGTTGTTGATTTCACTTAAAATTAAGTCCATTTTTAACAAAACAGTGACACTGTGAGTGGTGTCGGCCACACCGGGCCTCAGATTGATGCGGTGTTGAATCGTACACGTCACACATGAGTCATTGATTGTTGTGAAAAAGTATCAACGCAATCAGAAGCCGTTAGATCGGTTTGGCGTATGTACGTAAAATATTGTCCATTTTAAACTAAATACATACACTTGGAGTGATACCGGTCACACCGCGCCTCTGATTGAGGCGGGGTTGAATCTTACACGTCACATTTGACCCATGGATAGTTGTCCTTAAGTTTCAATAGAATCCCAATGTGTTTGGTCGGTTTGCCGTATGTCAGTTGTTGATTTCACTTAAAATTAAGTCCATTTTTAACAAAACAGTGACACTGTGAGTGGTGTCGGCCACACCGGGCCTCGGATTGATGCGGTGTTGAATCGTACACGTCACACATGAGTCATTGATCATTGTGAAAAAGTATCAATGCAATCAGAAGCCGTTAGATCAGTTTGGCGTATGTACGTAAAATATTGTCCATTTTAAACTAAATACATACACTTGGAGTGATACCGGTCACACTGCGTCTCGGATTGAGGCGGGGTTGAGTCGTACACGTCACATATAACCCATGAATCGTTGTCCTAAAGTGTCAACACAATCCGAAGGCGTTTGGTCGGTTTCCCGTATGTCAGTTGTTGATTTCTCACTTAAAAATAAGTCCATTTTGAACCAAACAGAGGCACTTGGAGTTGTGTCAGCCACAACAGGCCTCAGATTGAGGCGGGGTTGACTCGTACACGTCACATTTGAAGGTGAGTATGCATACACGATAGTTGACCTTCTTAGAGAAGGGTTTCTGGAAGAGTATAAAAGACATGAAGCAATGAAGATCATTAGAGTGTTGGAGCAAATGTGGTTGCTACAAACAATGTGGAAATCGGCTTGTGCAAAGCGACCTAAGTTACAACTTGCAAGTATTCTACTCTATTTTTTTCTGGAAGGTTTCAGTTTAAATGCATTTTGGAATGATCATTGCTAGCCATGGTCTTTTAGGTTTTTTTGACAGCCGAGGGGAAAGGGTGGGGTCTGAAGACATTGTAGGATATGTCGAAGGGTGATTTTGTGTGTGAATATGTTGGAGAAATGTTAACTCCCGCAGTTCTGAAAAGAGTCACTATTTGAAAGAAAGTCACAAGTTTAGATACATCTCAAGATGGTCAGTTTAAAGACATTTTGAGGGACACTACTAAAGACATGATCAGATATGCACTCATCCCCCACTTTTAGATCGTTGTCTACTACAATGATCTTCCAAACAAGATATGCATTAGAACGCTCATGATACATAGAGAAATTCACTGGCCACCTTCGAGAATGATCTGAAGCACAAACCATGACAGCATTATGTTTTTAACTTCAGCACCTCAATTGAGAATGTGACACCTTTCAGGACTTGGCGCCATTGTATGTCGTTTCGTCCACTGAATGGGTCTATCCTTTTATTTAATTTTTTTAACTTCAGTCAAATATTCTAGAAAGATGTCGCGGCAGATCCTTCACCATTTTGTTTTGCTGAACATCTCATTACATTGTTAAAAAAAAAGCAGGGTGTCTTGCATGGGCAATACGTTCGTGTATTGAAGATGATGCACTCCCATTTTAATGGACTAGGTTTACTCCCTAATCTCATACATAACATCTCATGAGACAATAGATTTAACCAATGAATTGGAGTCCTATCTGGGTACAACCATCATACGATTTTCATGATTATGTGTTCCACAATAATTAAATCAATCATTAGGCTTAAACAAAATAATTAACCATGTGGGTTCGAATAAATGGGAGTGCATCATCTTCAATACAAGAACGTATTGCCCATGCAAGACACCCTGCTTTTTTTTAACAATGTAATGAGATGTTCAGCAAAACAAAATGGTGAAGGATCTGCCGCGACATCTTTCTAGAATATTTGACTGAAGTTAAAAAAATTAAATAAAAGGATAGACCCATTCAGTGGACGAAACGACATACAATGGCGCCAAGTCCTGAAAGGTGTCACATTCTCAATTGAGGTGCTGAAGTTAAAAACATAATGCTGTCATGGTTTGTGCTTCAGATCATTCTCGAAGGTGGCCAGTGAATTTCTCTATGTATCATGAGTCATTGATTGTTGTGAAAAAGTATCAATGCAATCAGAAGCCGTTAGATCGGTTTGGCGTATGTACGTAAAATATTGTCCATTTTAAACTAAATACATACACTTGGAGTGATACCGGTCACACCGCGCCTCTGATTGAGGCGGGGTTGAATATTACACGTCACATTTGACCCATGGATAGTTGTCCTTAAGTTTCAATAGAATCCCAATGTGTTTGGTCGGTTTGCCGTATGTCAGTTGTTGATTTCACTTAAAATTAAGTCCATTTTTAACAAAACAGTGACACTGTGAGTGGTGTCGGCCACACCGGGCCTCGGATTGATGCGGTGTTGAATCGTACACGTCACACAGAAGTCATTGATCATTGTGAAAAAGTATCAATGCAATCATAAGCCGTTAGATCAGTTTGGCGTATGTACGTAAAATATTGTCCATTTTAAACTAAATACATACACTTGGAGTGATACCAGTCACACACAAAATCACCCTTCGACATATCCTACAATGTCTTCAGACCCCACCCTTTCCCCTCGGCTGTCAAAATCACCCTTCGACTATCTGGTTATGATTTTTGACAGCCGAGGGGAAAGGGTGGGGTCTCAATCCGAGGCGCGGTGTGACCGGTATCACTCCAAGTGTATGTATTTAGTTTAAAATGGACAATATTTTACGTACATATGCCAAATCGATCTAACGGCTTCTGATTGCGTTGATACTTTTTCACAATGATCAATGACTCATGTGTGACGTGTACGATTCAACACCGCATCAATCCGAGGCCCGGTGTGGCCGACACCACTCACAGTGTCACTGTTTTGTTAAAAATGGACTTAATTTTAAGTGAAATCAACAACTGACCATCTCGAGATGTATCTAAATTTGTGACTTTCTTTTAAATAGTGACTCTTTTCAGAACTGCGTGATATGAAGGTATTTTGGAGATTTTACTGGTTCATGCATGATATGAAGGTATTTTGGAGATTTTACTGGTTTTTTTGTCCAAAGGCCAAAGAAATGTGGTCCATCATTCTTGCATGTTACTCGTACACGTCACCAAGGACCCGTGGATCCTTCTCCTAAAGGATGAAGGCAATCCGGATGCGTCTGGTCAGATTTACGTAGGTCAGTTGTTGTTTCCAATTAAAGTGGTGTCCATTTTAAACAAGAGAGCGACCCTTTGGGTGGTAGCGGTCACACCGTGCCTCGGATTGAGGCGGGGTTGACTCGTACACGTCACCAAGGACCCGTGGATCCTTCTCCTAAAGGATGAAGGCAATCCAGATGCGTCTGGTCGGATTTCCGTAGGTCAGTTGTTGTTTTCAATTAAAGTGGTGTCCATTTTAAACAAGAGAGCGACCATTTTAGTGGTTCAACATTCTTGCATGTTGCTGGTGCATATCATCTGTTAAAATGGAAAAATGACTCATTGGAGAAAGAATGTTTTATTTAATAACAATTACAATTTTGCTACGAACATTTACATACAACAATATTTTATCTTTTGATCCCCTTAACCCCTCTCAAAAATGACCACCAATTGTACATGTCCCCAAGTCAGATCATCATTGTATTTGTGTACAATCTGTCATCAGGTATGCGGCCCACTCGTTTCTGAACACATCTATATCGTCTTGTGAGTATGAGGCTTTTCGGGAGTCATAGTAGTACTGCAAAATAAAAAAATAAAGAATTAATAAATAACTTAAACGAACTAGTAATTGTTTTTGAAAATACCTCTTTAGGGATGCTAGTTTGCTGATGAAAAACGATCTCTTTCATAAATTTACAAACATAATAACCGCAATCATTATCGTTTGTTTGTTTTGGACACTGCAAAAAAATTGATCATTAGGAGAATAAATAACTTGTGTTGAGGTGTGTTTGGATAGTGAAATTTTATTATATATACCCTGATATTTGTCCAGACGTAGTACTTGCTCGGCTCCTTATGCTTAGCCCCTGTCCTCATACCATGATTTAGACGATATTGGTACACCGCCCTATCATAACAGAATCCTCAGTAAAAGATAATATATATTATATAAATTGATGTTTAGACCTAAAACGTAAGATGTAGTGTCTTACAGATTCACAAACTCCATCATGTATGGTCGGTTTGATGGATATCCTAGCTTTGAATCCAGAAAGTAAATCTTCGGAGTATCCAAGTTCACCGCAATTAGCAACCAATGTTGCCTAAAAACACAAAAAGGAATAAGTAATAAAAAAAGTGAAAATATAATTGATATGCTTTAATCGTAGAGTATTACCCCTGCATGGTTGGTATTAGGAAAAGTCTGTCATCTGTAATCTTGCGTTCAAATGTTTTCAGCAAGTCCTTCACTATTGCATCCCTTTTTGATGACTCTATTTTTGTTTGGTGTGTTGATGTGATATGAGGACTAACCAGTCCAAATCTTGGCTCATGGGAAAATCCCTTCAACTGTTTTTCATAAATGCGTCTGTCAACAATATAAAATGCATTTAGTCATAATTTGCATTCAATAGGAGTTTGTAAAGAGAGTTGCGTGCATGGTAAAAAGTTGCATGCATGGACTTATTCTTATCGATTCGAGAATCCCTGGTGTCATAGTCTACACCTTTCTCCACCTTCATGTCCAGCGCATGTCAAATTATCTTAGACTGATTTTCCATTAAGTTACTCAGGATTTTCAAGGAATCAGTCCCCACAATATGACACTAAAAAGTTCTACCATAGTTCTAATTGCATGATTCTAAAATGCATGATTTCAAGTACTATAGTTGGTTTGATTCTATAGTAATGCCTAAGTCATTATGTTCTAGTCCAGACACCCCAAAAACTAAACATTCCCCCTCCCTTTGTGTGGGTTAGACCCATGCATGTAGTTTTAACTTAAAATATCTATGTACAGCTTGATTCTTTCCATCACAAGAAACATGGTGATACATAAACATCATATTTAGGGTCTATTCATGAGACATAAATTTCCCCATTGTCACTATGTCGGAGCCAAAAAGGTCTCTTCCTTTCAAAAACCATACACTATGCACAAAAAGGTCTTAATCCTCATATCCTTCCATGGCCATCGGAAATGAGCGGTCATCGTCCTAAGGTCACCTTTATTTGACTAATCACAATATGCACTGGTGGATCTGCATATGTTTCCCACTAAAAAGGCATGTCAACCAAAGACAATTTCGTCCTCAATAATGGATTTTACTACCATCAAACACCCTATGACATTTAAGTACCATATCAATCCTTGGATTCATGAACCCCTGGGTTAAAATTTACATCTACCACCCCCCCCCCCTCATGCATGATTATGGTAGAACATTCTTGGTTATACTATAGTGAAAAGGGTGAATCATTTCCCCTCCTTATCAGAACAAAATGGAAACCTGCACAAAGGTCCTGGTTTTAGGACATTAAACTACACCATGCCTCAACTCTCCATTACATAAGACAAATTCTAGTAGGTTTTATACATTCCATAACAACTTGAAGGGATTCCATGAATGTTTGAAACAAATAAATAAAACTAGAATAGAATTCATACCCTTAGTTGGTCGAGGGCGTTGCGGGTTGCGGAAGGCGGCAGCGGAGGGCGACCGAGGGCGGCCGAGTGAGGCGGAGGGCGACGGAGGCGGCGGAGAGCGGCCGAGGGCGGCGGAGGGCGGCCGAGGGCGGTAGAGAACGGCGGCCGAGGGCGTTGCGGGCAGCCGAGGGCGGCAGGCGGTGGAGGTCGGCCGAGGGTGTTGCGGGCGGCGGAGGACGGCGACTGTACCGAGGGCGGCAAGCTCCGGCGAAGCGAACACAGCAGCGGTATTCGGGAGAAGAGTAGCAGGGTTACGGTTCCGCGAGAGCTTTAGCTGCGATAAAACGAGGGCACTGTGCGACCGACTTTATAAAAAAGTCGACTAAGGTTTTATCAGCGCTAAAAAAGCGCTGATAAAGGCTACCTTTATCAGCGCTAAAATTATAGCGCTGATAAAATCTAGCTTTATCAGCGCTTTTCTAGCGCTGATAATATTATGATTTATCAGCGCTAGAAAAGCGCTGATAAAGATTCCCCGTATCAGCGCTACAATTATAGCGCTGATACCGGGTCTCTTTATCAGCGCTTTTTTAGCACTGATAAAGATAATTTTTATCAGCGCTTTTTGAGCGCTGATAAAGGATACCCTATATCAGCGCTGAAATTTGAGCGCTGATAGAGGTGTTCTGTATCAGCGCTTTTTTAGCGCTTATATAGGAAACCTTTATCAGCGCTCAAAAAGCGCTGATAAAGACCAACTGTATCAGCGCTAATATTTTAGCACTGATACAGATCATATTTATCAGCGCTTTTCTAGCGCTGATAAATATTTATATTATCAGCGCTAAGAAAGCGCTGATAAAAATTAGCTTTTTCAGCGCTGTAATATTAGCGCTGATATAGGGTATCCTTTATCAGCGTTTTTGCTTAGCGCTGTTATAAGGGCGCGCTTCCCTTGCCCGTTTTTGTAGTAGTGCATTCAAAAAGAAACCATTTCCAAAACCATTTAAAACATTTAATAAAGAGATTTTGAATCAAAGTGTCCCATACCACCTTGAAGCTTTTAACATTTTAAACCATTAATATCCATATAAATCCTTAAAACCATTTTGAAAACATGGATATTAATAAGAACAAATAATTAAAACATTTAAAACGATATTTTGGTTAAAGGGGTTTTACCAAAATTAGAGACACTTGAATACAATAATCGAGGAATAACATTTAGTCAGAAATTTATAATATCATGAGAATAAAAGTATTCATGATATAATACTCCAAAGGACAGTATATACACCATATAAGAGTGAATTGGTGCATAACAACAATGAACCCTCAATAGAAATGTCAAATGTGATGAAATCCCTTATAAAGAAGGTATCCTTAAATTAAGGACAAATAAATCTCAAAAATATGTGTGACAAATATATATACACCCAATATAAGTGGATATTAAGTGTAAAACAATAAAAGTTCATTCACACATATTCAAAGGATGACATATTCAATGACTACATGTTGAACCCAAAGAAATCGAAATTGGGTTAAAAAGTTCCCTTGACAGCCTAACGGCATCACATAAAAATGAGTTGATGAGAGATAAAAAGTGTATCTCATAAATTGGACATAAAACTTATATCAATAAGGATATATGAGAAAATATCCCAACATAACAATATGTAAATTAAAAGACCCAACAAAATAAGTCTTTTAAAAAAGAGGAGGGTGAAAGGTCCCCTTACCGACTTGGGTAACTTTCGAAAAGTACACCCCATTGAAGAAGTGTCATACAATGAATATGTAAAAACCCATAAATGGAATTATATTACAAAAGGAGTGTAATAATGGTTAGTACATAAAACACTCAAAGGGAATTGTGGCAAATGTAGCATAAATCTCACGGGAATAAAAGTGAGATGAAACATCTCTTACGGAAACTCGGCAGCCTAACGGCGCCACTTAAAACTTCCGAATATGGATTGATGAGATCAAATAGGGTATCCCATCACATTAAAATAAAATTTACAGAAATATTAATATAAAAGAACATCCCCCAACATTACAAAGAGGAGCTTAAAAGAAGTGACATAAAGGAGAGTACTTAAAAAGAAAGAGAGTGGTTAGATCTCTTACGAAAGTTCGGCAGCCTAACGGCGCCACTCAAAACTTCCAAAATGGATTGATGAGAGAGAATAGGGTCTCTCATCACATGAACATAAAAATGACAGTAAGTGTAATATAAAAGATCATCCCAATAACAAGAAAGATGAGCTTTAAAAGGAATGACATAAAAGTGTGTACTTGAAAAGAAAGAGAGGAGTAGGATCCCTTACCTCGGGTCCGACTTGACTCGATCGTTATTTAATCTCCTGAATAATAAACTTGAGTTAATATATAATTCCTTAAGAACCTTTTTCAAGTCCATTATTACTTTTATACCACTTATTACCATGTCATAAACATTATGTAATCATTTAAGTTAATAATATTTGTTTTGCCGATATTTGGTTCTTAAGTCGAAAGTGGACTTCTTACAATTACATGTTGTTCGTGTGGCCAAATGTTTATTATATCCAGAATTGTATTCATTATGTAGATATCATATATGTCATATATATCCAGTACATGCATGCATTTATAACATTACATAATCATTTAGAGGTAAGAAATGAAATGCACCGTTCATGGAGACGGTAAGCCGTACGTACGCATGAACGCTACTTTCATTTCTATTTCGTATTTTATAGAATGGAATAATAATGATATAAAGGTATATTATAATTCCATTATAATATCATATATAATATCATATTTCCATCCTTTATACATCCCACATATGGTATTTAACGAATCAAATCACTTTGAGGGGGCGGTAGTCCGCACTTCCTTAAATGAAGATATCGCGTATACCCATAATGGAAGCCATAAAGGTAAGACAAAAATGAAAAATTCAGAAGCATAAATAAAACATAAACATATTATATATCATATATAAAAATAGTGACATCATAATGGCCACCTTTAAAGGTGTTAAATGAGTATTGAACAATCATCGTTTCGGGAGGCATAATTTCACCATCCACGGAAACCGTATGTTCTTTAACCATTTTATGTAGTTGTGTGAGAGTGTAGCTCGAATACATATTATAACAACATCCTAGTATATTGAAGATACTGGTTTTGTTACAAAATAAGTAAATAAAAAGAGTTTAGGGGGTTGTAGAAGCAAAATAAAACAAATGAACATGAGAGAATGAATTACCTTTAAAAGTGTAACTCCTTTTGATTTCAGCCTAAAGGCTTCCTTTGAAAGGATAATTCCCAAAGGGAATCATCTAGGATGAGGAGAGGGATGTGGAGAGATTAAATGGGCAGGGGTTGGCCGAGACAAATGCTTTAGGAGTGTGTTAAATGAGGTAGAGGTGGGGGCCTTTTATAAGAGGATAGGAGGGGTACTTTTGGAAAGTAAAGAAATATTACTTTATTTGAAAATGTGTTTCGGTTTCAAAAGGTCCCACATTGATATAATTAGTGGATAAGGTGATAAGGCTTCGAAATCCACTCATCCAATAAGTTTTGGACATGTGTAGTTCATAGATTTTACATTATCTTTCCATTTTATTTAAATCGTCAAATAATGATGTCATCGCTACATCATTATTATGTCTTATATAATTTACTTTATTTAATGTCTAAAAATTATAAAAAAAATACTATGATGTAGGAAATATTCTTAGATTTCCAATGACTATTTATAATCAAAATGTATACTTGTGTAACCCTACTTAAGAATTGTTTTAGTAAAACAACTCATGTTTGGGTCAATTTAATTTTAACATTAAATAAAAATATATTATTGTCATTTTCCAACTAAAGTGGCTCCATGGGGTCCCCAAGTTGGCCCATGGCTTGTCTTGGTCGGCCATGACTCACCCAATAGGTTTAGGACAAGTTTCATGGTGTTTTCACATTCTTATAATGTCATTTTTACCTTAAATTACACTAATTACCACTAATCGCGATTAAAAACTTAATAAGTTACTATTCACCAAAAAATTATTTTAATCTCATTGAACCACATTTTACTTCTTAATGAAAACCATGTATGTCGGATTTTTGAAATTCAAAACACAATGATGGCAAAATTTCATTTAAACGGAAAATCAGTCTTTATAAGTACCACTTAGTGATTTCACTATTCATCAAAAATTGAAGTTTTTCAGAAAATTACCAAAAATTCACCATAAGCTATATTTGATATTCCGAATTCAAAAATGAAGTCCGTTTTACAAAATTCAAAACATATAAGTCACATTAATTAATTTAATAATTAATTCCCGCTGTCATGACAAATAGCGTGTTTTATGAAACAATAAGTATCAAAAGATTGACACTAGTTTAAGTCTGATTTCAAAGTGAAATTGATTCCAACGACCACTATTGGATTTAATGGTAAAAATATTTTCTAATTTCACTTTAAAACCAATTCAAAATATAATCTAATCATATAAATAAATTATATTAAAAAGTGGTTTTGAATTAAAATACAACATTTTACACTATTCATTAAAAAAATGAACTTTATCGGAAAGATACCAAAAATTTACACAAAGTAAATTTTGATGTCCCGATTCTTAATAAGAGTTTTATTTGGTCCAAAAGAATGTTTAAGAGTGAACAAAACTATATTTAATGACGGTTCTCCATCAAAAGGTGATAAGTGAACCTTTAGTGAAAACTAGGGCATATACGCCTAAAATTGAATTCTTTCCGTATTTTAATCCTTTATCTTTTATTGTATAAATTTAAAAATATTTAAGAACATATATAATCATATTTTAGTTATTTCTATCCATTCCCGCCATTACAACGGCTACATGTTAACTACCATTTAAAATAATATTATTTTATTATTAGAGTGCAACGTAAGATTCCCAAGAAACTCGTTGTTGCATGTTGGGTACGCCATCGAGCATAGCGTCCCCTTTAAAGTCATATTAATATTTTATTCACAAATATGGATAAATATGAAAATGTCATATTCCTTATTTACCTGGGGTGTTACATCCTTCCCCCCTTTTGGGAATTGCGTCCTCGCAATTTTAAAATTGCGCTTGGAAACATCCTTGAACGTCCCACATCGGAACAAGAGTCGGTAAAACAAACACTTTAAAATAAAGAAAGATAAGTACAAAGGTCACCCGAGTTAACCCATACTAGGATTACAAGTATGAAAATATGGACATGGAGGAAAAAACAAAGGGTCATGTTCTGATGGAGAGTGATAGAAAACATGTTTAGGAGAAAGTTAACCATGAGAAAATCACAAACTTGTGATGGGTTAAACGGTATTCGATTCCCCAGTAGGAAAAGTTAATAGACAACATTTTTGTATTAAGTTACTTTTTATTGAGGAATTTATTCATAAGGAAACATAATCACTTATCATATTGACTTTCAACTTTTATTAGATTCCTTACACAAACTCATATTTTCTCCAAAAGATGAGTATTTAGGAAGACTTGTTCACATTAAGAGTACTATAATCAACTTCTAGAGAATCACCTAATCCACAAAATAGAACTATATACTTCCCATGTATTTAGGCTTTAACCAAAACCAAAACCAAAAAGGTTAGTACAAGATCAGATAATCCAGAAAAGGATAACCCCTTATAAAAAGAAAATCTATTCTTAATCTCCAAAATTTGTCCAACAAAACCCAAAGTTCAACGAGGACCATCCGATAAACAATTTTTCCATAAAATTCTTCAAAGTAAACCAATATAAAATTGAAACCCAAATATTTGAAGGATTTAGTCACATAGTCTTCCAAGTTAAATCGTAACATTTATCTCCAAACAACATCAGTTGCTCCTAAAGTCTCGTATTGAAAAGTAATTAACCTAATCACATATCCTCTATGATAGGTTAATCATTTTCATAAATAACCCAAAATCAACTTACTCTTAATTCATAAAATCATATAACTATAAAGAATCAGTCAAACTAACCAGGGACTTCACGTAGTCCAGTGGTAGGCGATAAATACCAGTCGCACTTTGGTTGTGGGTTTGATTCCCGCAGCTTTGTCCGACGCGACGGGTTGTCACATGGTCTGCGTGTTGTCCTTTTTCCAAAACTATATAATTCTTAAAACATTCCCCAAAATGAGAAAAAAAACTTCAAGAATAATCATAACATATTTTAACCTCAAGGTTATCTCATGCCCTTCATTTTCCATCATATCATAGAGTAACCCATAATTACCTAAAAATTAAGGATCATATAAACCCTAATGGTTACCCTAATAATTATTACCTGAATTTCCACATCGAGTTGTTCATCTCGTACATGATGCATTAGAGAACTCATCAAGGTTTAAGTGGTTGATCATGAATCCTTGATAGTTGGTTTAGAATATCCAAGAGATTCCTCATTGAATAACCCATTTCATCGAGTCTTTTAATCAGAGAACCACCACAGTTTCCTTCAAACCAATTGTCACTTTGGTGCCTGCTAGATCCATCCATTCACTAAAAATAGAAATGTCCGTGTGAGTATATCAACAAAACCATCATGTATTATGAGGAAGGTAAACACTAAGATACACTTACTCATTCACTTTATCTAAAATTAGGACTCTTTCTGAAATCCTAACCATTATGGTAATGTCACTTATGCTTAAAGAATACCCTAACCTCTAAAGTTATCTAAACCGACCTTTGATACCAACTATAAGTCCCCAGCCTTAAACCTTACTTAATCTTGAGTTATTACAAGATTACACATTGAGGATCTTTTCAGGTTTAGAGTTTTAGAGAATTATATCATGAAACATGCATTACATTCCACATTTAAACAAAGTGGTTACATAAAAGACAGTATTCATTCTTCCCATCAACGGAAAAATATTTAAAATAAAACATGGATTCTTTCTTGACACATCCTTGACACTATCATCACATCATGTACCCTTCCCTTGACCTGTGAAAAACATTTCAAAAACTTGGGATGAGCATAAAAAGCTCAGTAAGGGATATATAGATATGGAAAGGAAACTTGAGTACATGTATACATAAGAATGAAATCATACTTTACCCATAAAACATAGGCATATCAAATCATGAATAAATCATAGAAAACATAAGACATAAAGGTAACTTGAGGCATTCATAACATTCTTACGTAGGGATTAACCCTCTTGGTTACGTTTGGAATACCCATCACAGTATATTCCCTAAATCTCTTCAGAGAAACCTTAACGTTTCACTCCTTCGCGTTACCCAATGCATTGGAGAGCTATATCGGGCTCACCCGCCCTTAGTTTATCACGGAACCACCCGTTCTTCATAACAATGCCCAAGAACCATAACATAATTGTATCACATAAACATGAATAAATGAAACATAACATTTCCACATTTCAATCACAATATAACATTTTAGGATATTGAAATAATGAACCCATTCAAAAAGAAACCATTTCCAAAACCATTTAAAACATTTAATAAAGAGATTTTGAATCAAAGTGTCTCATACCACCTTGAAGATTTTAACATTTTAAACCATTAATATCCATATAAATCCTTAAAACCATTTTGAAAACATGGATATTAATAAGAACAAATAATTAAAACATTTAAAACGATATTTTGGTTAAAGGGGTTTTACCAAAATTAGAGACACTTGAATACAATAATCGAGGAATAACATTTAGTCAGAACTTTATAATATCATGATAATAAAAGGATTCATGATATAATACTCCAAAGGACAGTATATACACCATATAAGAGTGAATTGGTGCATAACAACAATGAACCCTCAATAGAAATGTCAAATGTGATGAAATCCCTTATAAAGAAGGTATCCTTAAATTAAGGACAAATAAATCTCAAAAATATGTGTGACAAATATATATACACCCAATATAAGTGGATATTAAGTGTAAAACAATAAAAGTTCATTCACACATATTCAAAGGATGACATATTCAATGACTACATGTTGAACCCAAAGAAATCGAAATTGGGTTAAAAAGTTCCCTTGGCAGCCTAATGGCATCACATAAAAATGAGTTGATGAGAGATAAAAAGTGTATCTCATCAATTGGACATAAAACTTACATCAATAAGGATATATGAAAAAATATTCCAACATAACAATATGTAAATTAAAAGACCCAACAAAATAAGTCTTTTAAAAAAGAGGAGGGTGAAAGGTCCCCTTACCGACTTGGGTAACTTTCGAAAAGTACACCCCATTGAAGAAGTGTCATACAATGAATATGTAAAAACCCATAAATGGAATTATATTACAAAAGGAGTGTAATAATGGGTAGTACATAAAACACTCAAAGGGAATTTCGGCAAATGTAGCATAAATCTCACGGGAATAAAAGTGAGATGAAACATCTCTTACAGAAACTCGGCAGCCTAACGGCGCCACTTAAAACTTCCGAATATGGATTGATGAGATCAAATAGGGTATCCCATCACATTAAAATAAAATTTACAGAAATAGTAATATAAAAGAACATCCCCCAACATTACAAAGAGGAGCTTAAAAGAAGTGACATAAAGGAGAGTACTTAAAAAGAAAGAGAGAGGTTAGATCTCTTACGAAAGTTCGGCAGCCTAACGGCGCCACTCAAAACTTCCAAAATGGATTGATGAGAGAGAATAGGGTCTCTCATCACATGAACATAAAAATGACAGTAAGTGTAATATAAAAGATCATCCCAATAACAAGAAAGATGAGCTTTAAAAGGAATGACATAAAAGTGTGTACTTGAAAAGAAAGAGAGGAGTAGGATCCCTTACCTCGGGTCCGACTTGACTCGATCGTTCTTTAATCTCCCGAATAATAAACTTGAGTTAATTTCTAATTCCTTAAGAACCTTTTTCAAGTTCATTATTACTTTTATACCACTTATTACCATGTCATAAACATTATGTAATCATTTAAGTTAATAATATTTGTTTTGCCGATATTTGGTTCTTAAGTCGAAAGTGGACTTCTTACAATTACATGTTGTTTGTGTGGCCAAATGTTTATTATATCCAGAATTGTATTCATTATGTAGATATCATATATGTCATATATATCCAGTACATTCATTCATTTATAACATTACATAATCATTTATAGGTAAGAAATGAAATGCACCGTTCATGGAGACGGTAAGCCGTACGTACGCATGAACGCTACTTTCATTTCTATTTCGTATTTTATAGAATGGAATAATAATGATATAAAGGTATATTATAATTCCATTATAATATCATATATAATATCATATTTCCATCCTTTATACATCCCACATATGGTATTTAACGAATCAAATCACTTTGAGGGGGCGGTAGTCCGCACTTCCTTAAATGAAGATATCGCGTATACCCATAATGGAAGCCATAAAGGTAAGACAAAAATGAAAAATACAGAAGCATAAATAAAACATAAACATATTATATATCATATATAAAAATATTGACATCATAATGGCCACCTTTAAAGGTGTTAAATGAGTATTGAACAATCATCGTTTCGGGAGGCATAATTTCACCATCCACGGAAACCGTATGTTATTTAACCATTTGATGTAGTTGTGTGAGAGTGTAGCTCGAATAAATCCTATAAAAACATCCTATTATATTGAAGATACTGGTGTTGTTACAAAAGAAGTAAATAAAAAGATTTTAGGGGGTTGGAGAAGCAAAATAAAACAAATGAACATGAGAGAATGAATTACCTTTAAAAGTGTAACTCCTTTTGATTTGAGCCTAAAGGCTTCCTTTGAAAGGATTATTCCCAAAGGGAATCCTCTAGGATGAGGAGAGGGATGTGGAGAGAGTAAATGGGCAGGGGTTGGCCGAGCCAAAGGCTTGAGGAGTGTGTTAAATGAGGTAGAGGTGGGGGCCTTTTATAAGAGGAGAGGAGGGGTACTTTTGGAAAGTAAAGAAATATTACTTTATTTGAAAATGTGTTTCGGTTTCAAAAGGTCCCACATTGATATAATTCCTGGATAAGGTGATAAGGCTTCGAAATCCACTCATCCAATAAGTTTTGGACATGTGTAGTTCATAGATTTTACATTATCTTTCCATTTTATTTAAATCGTCAAATAATGATGTCGTCGCTGCATCATTATTATGTCATATATAATTTAATTTATTTAATGTCTAAAAATTATAAAAAAATACTATTATGTAGGAAATCTTTTTATCTTTCCAATGACTATTTATAATCAAAATTTGGACTTGTTTATCCCTACTTAAGAATTGTTTTAGTAAAACAACTCATGTTTGGGTCAATTTAATTTTAACATTAAATAAAAATATATTATTGTCATTTTCCAACTAAAGTGGCTCCATGGGGTCCCCAAGTTGGCCCATGGCTTTTCTTGGTCGGCCATGACTCACCCAATAGGTGTAGGACAAGTGTCATGGTGTTTTCACATTCTTATAATGTCATTTTTACCTTAAATTACACTAATTACCACTAATCGCGATTAAAAACTTAATAAGTTACTATTCACCAAAAAATTATTTTAATCTCATTGAACCACATTTTACTTCTTAATGACAACCATGTATGTCGGATTTTTGAAATTCAAAACACAATTATGGCAAAATTTCATTTAAACGGAAAATCAGTCTTTATAAGTACCACTTAGTGGTTTCACTATTCATCAAAAATTGAAGTTTTTCAGAAAATTACCAAAAATTCACCATAAGCTATATTTGATATTCCGAATTCAAAAATGAAGTCCGTTTTACAAAATTCAAAAAATATAAGTCACATTAATTAATTTAATAATTAATTCCCGCTGTCATGACAAATAGCGTGTTTTATGAAACAATAAGTATCAAAAGATTGACACTAGTTTAAGTCTGATTTCAAAGTGAAATTGATTCCAACGACCACTATTGGATTTAATGGTAAAAATATTTTCTAATTTCACTTTAAAACCAATTCAAAATATAATCTAATCATATAAATAAATTATATTAAAAAGTGGTTTTGAATTAAAATACAACATTTTACACTATTCATTAAAAAAATGAACTTTATCGGAAAGATACCAAAAATTTACACAAAGTAAATTTTGATGTCCCGATTCTTAATAAGAGTTTTATTTGGTCCAAAAGAATGTTTAAGAGTGAACAAAACTATATTTAATGACGGTTCTCCATCAAAAGGTGATAAGTGAACCTTTAGTGAAAACTAGGGCATATACGCCTAAAATTGAATTCTTTCCGTATTTTAATCCTTTATCTTTTATTGTATAAATTTAAAAATATTTAAGAACATATATAATCATATTTTAGTTATTTCTATCCATTCCCGCCATTACAACGGCTACATGTTAACTACCATTTAAAATAATATTATTTTATTATTAGAGTGCAACGTAAGATTCCCAAGAAACTCGTTGTTGCATGTTGGGTACGCCATCGAGCATAGCGTCCCCTTTAAAGTCATATTAATATTTTATTCACAAATATGGATAAATATGAAAATGTCATGTTCCTTATTTACCTGGGGTGTTACATCCTTCCCCCCTTTTGGGAATTGCGTCCTCGCAATTTTAAAATTGCGCTTGGAAACATCCTTGAACGTCCCACATCGGAACAAGAGTCGGTAAAACAAACACTTTAAAATAAAGAAAGATAAGTACAAAGGTCACCCGAGTTAACCCATACTAGGATTACAAGTATGAAAATATGGACATGGAGGAAAAAACAAAGGGTCATGTTCTGATGGAGAGTGATAGAAAACATGTTTAGGAGAAAGTTAACCATGAGAAAATCACAAACTTGTGATGGGTTAAACGGTATTCGATTCCCCAGTAGGAAAAGTTAATAGACAACATTTTTGTATTAAGTTACTTTTTATTGAGGAATTTATTCATAAGGAAACATAATCACTTATCATATTGACTTTAAACTTTTATTAGATTCCTTATACAAACTCATATTTTCTCCAAAAGACGAGTATTTAGGAAGACTTGTTCACATTAAGAGTACTATAATCAACTTCTAGAGAATCACCTAATCCACAAAATAGAACTATATACTTCCCATGTATTTAGGCTTTAACCAAAACCAAAACCAAAAAGGTTAGTACAAGATCAGATAATCCAGAAAAGGATAACCCCTTATAAAAAGAAAATCTATTCTTAATCTCCAAAATTTGTCCAACAAAACCCAAAGTTCAACGAGGACCATCCGATAAACAATTTTTCCATAAAATTTTTCAAAGTAAACCAATATAAAATTGAAACCCAAATATTTGAAGGATTTAGTCACATAGTCTTCCAAGTTAAATCGTAACATTTATCTCCAAACAACATCAGTTGCTCCTAAAGTCTCGTATTGAAAAGTAATTAACCTAATCACATATCCTCTATGATAGGTTAATCATTTTCATAAATAACCCAAAATCAACTTACTCTTAATTCATAAAATCATATAACTATAAAGAATCAGTCAAACTAACCAGGGACTTCACGTAGTCCAGTGGTAGGCGATAAATACCAGTCGCACTTTGGTTGTGGGTTTGATTCCCGCAGCTTTGTCCGACGCGACGGGTTGTCACATGGTCTGCGTGTTGTCCTTTTTCCAAAACTATATAATTCTTAAAACATTCCCCAAAATGAGAAAAAAAACTTCAAGAATAATCATAACATATTTTAACCTCAAGGTTATCTCATGCCCTTCATTTTCCATCATATCATAGAGTAACCCATAATTACCTAAAAATTAAGGATCATATAAACCCTAATGGTTACCCTAATAATTATTACCTGAATTTCCACATCGAGTTGTCCATCTCGTACATGATGCATTAGAGAACTCACCAAGGTTGAAGTGGTTGATCATGAATCCTTGATAGTTGGTTTAGAATAGCCAAGAGATTCCTCATTGAATAACCCATTTCATCGAGTCTTTTAATCAGAGAACCACCACAGTTTCCTTCAAACCAATTGTCACTTTGGTGCCTTCTAGATCCATCCATTCACTAAAAATAGATATGTCCGTGTGAGTATATCAACAAAACCATCATGTATTATGAGGAAGGTAAACACTAAGATACACTTACTCATTCACTTTATCTAAAATTAGGACTCTTTCTGAAATCCTAACCATTATGGTAATGTCACTTATGCTTAAAGAATACCCTAACCTCTAAAGTTATCTAAACCGACCTTTGATACCAACTATAAGTCCCCAGCCTTAAACCTTACTTAATCTTGAGTTATTACAAGATTACACATTGAGGATCTTTTCAGGTTTAGAGTTTTAGAGAATTATATCATGAAACATGCATTACATTCCACATTTAAACAAAGTGGTTACATAAAAGACAGTATTCATTCTTCCCATCAACGGAAAAATATTTAAAATAAAACATGGATTCTTTCTTGACACATCCTTGACACTATCATCACATCATGTACCCTTCCCTTGACCTATGAAAAACATTTCAAAAACTTGGGATGAGCATAAAAAGCTCAGTAAGGGATATATAGATATGGAAAGGAAACTTGAGTACATGTATACATAAGAATGAAATCATACTTTACCCATAAAACATAGGCATATCAAATCATGAATAAATCATAGAAAACATAAGACATAAAGGTAACTTGAGGCATTAATAACATTCTTACGTAGGGAGTAACCCTCTTGGTTACGTTTGGAATACCCATCACAGTATATTCCCTAAATCTCTTCAGAGAAACCTTAACGTTTCACTCCTTCGCGTTACCCAATGCATTGGAGAGCTATATCGGGCTCACCCGCCCTTAGTTTATCACGGAACCACCCGTTCTTCATAACAATGCCCAAGAACCATAACATAATTGTATCACATAAACATGAATAAAGTAAACATAACATTTCCACATTTCAATCACAATATAACATTTTAGGATATTGAAATAATGAAACCATTCAAAAAGAAACCATTTCCAAAACCATTTAAAACATTTAATAAAGAGATTTTGAATCAAAGTGTCTCATACCACCTTGAAGATTTTAACATTTTAAACCATTAATATCCATATAAATCCTTAAAACCATTTTGAAAACATGGATATTAATAAGAACAAATAATTAAAACATTTAAAACGATATTTTGGTTAAAGGGGTTTTACCAAAATTAGAGACACTTGAATACAATAATCGAGGAATAACATTTAGTCATAACTTTATAATATCATGATAATAAAAGGATTCATGATATAATACTCCAAAGGACAGTATATACACCATATAAGAGTGAATTGGTGCATAACAACAATGAACCCTCAATAGAAATGTCAAATGTGATGAAATCCCTTATAAAGAAGGTATCCTTAAATTAAGGACAAATAAATCTCAAAAATATGTGTGACAAATATATATACACCCAATATAAGTGGATATTAAGTGTAAAACAATAAAAGTTCATTCACACATATTCAAAGGATGACATATTCAATGACTACATGTTGAACCCAAAGAAATCGAAATTGGGTTAAAAAGTTCCCTTGGCAGCCTAATGGCATCACATAAAAATGAGTTGATGAGAGATAAAAAGTGTATCTCATCAATTGGACATAAAACATACATCAATAAGGATATATGAAAAAATATCCCAACATAACAATATGTAAATTAAAAGACCCAACAAAATAAGTCTTTTAAAAAAGAGGAGGGTGAAAGGTCCCCTTACCGACTTGGGTAACTTTCGAAAAGTACACCCCATTGAAGAAGTGTCATACAATGAATATGTAAAAACCCATAAATGGAATTATATTACAAAAGGAGTGTAATAATGGGTAGTACATAAAACACTCAAAGGGAATTGCGGAAAATGTAGCATAAATCTCACGGGAATAAAAGTGAGATGAAACATCTCTTACAGAAACTCGGCAGCCTAACGGCGCCACTTAAAACTTCCGAATGTGGATTGATGAGATCAAATAGGGTATCCCATCACATTAAAATAAAATTTACAGAAATATTATTATAAAAGAACATCCCCCAACATTACAAAGAGGAGCTTAAAAGAAGTGACATAAAGGAGAGTACTTAAAAAGAAAGAGAGAGGTTAGATCTCTTACGAAAGTTCGGCAGCCTAACGGCGCCACTCAAAACTTCCAAAATGGATTGATGAGAGAGAATAGGGTCTATCATCACATGAACATAAAAATTACAGTAAGTGTAATATAAAATATCATCCCAATAACAAGAAAGATGAGCTTTAAAAGGAATGACATAAAAGTGTGTACTTGAAAAGAAAGAGAGGAGTAGGATCCCTTACCTCGGGTCCGACTTGACTCGATCGTTCTTTAATCTCCCGAATAATAAACTTGAGTTAATTTCTAATTCCTTAAGAACCTTTTTCAAGTTCATTATTACTTTTATACCACTTATTACTATGTCATAAACATTATGTAATCATTTAAGTTAATAATATTTGTTTTGCCGATATTTGGTTCTTAAGTCGAAAGTGGACTTCTTACAATTACATGTTGTTTGTGTGGCCAAATGTTTATTATATCCAGAATTGTATTCATTATGTAGATATCATATATGTCATATATATCCAGTACATTCATGCATTTATAACATTACATAATCATTTATAGGTAAGAAATGAAATGCACCGTTCATGGAGACGGTAAGCCGTACGTACGCATGAACGCTACTTTCATTTCTATTTCGTATTTTATAGAATGGAATAATAATGATATAAAGGTATATTATAATTCCATTATAATATCATATATAATATCATATTTCCATCCTTTATACATCCCACATATGGTATTTAACGAATCAAATCACTTTGAGGGGGCGGTAGTCCGCACTTCCTTAAATGAAGATATCGCGTATACCCATAATGGAAGCCATAAAGGTAAGACAAAAATGAAAAATACAGAAGCATAAATAAAACATAAACATATTATATATCATATATAAAAATAGTGACATCATAATGGCCACCTTTAAAGGTGTTAAATGAGTATTGAACAATCATCGTTTTGGGAGGCATAATTTCACCATCCACGGAAACCGTATGTTCTTTAACCATTTGATGTAGTTGTGTGAGAGTGTAGCTCGAATACATCATATAACAACATCCTAGTATATTGAAGATACTGGTGTTGTTACAAAAGAAGTAAATAAAAAGAGTTTAGGGGGTTGGAGAAGCAAAATAAAACAAATGAACATGAGAGAATGAATTACCTTTAAAAGTGTAACTCCTTTTGATTTGAGCCTAAAGGCTTCCTTTGAAAGGATTATTCCCAAAGGGAATCCTCTAGGATGAGGAGAGGGATGTGGAGAGAGTAAATGGGCAGGGGTTGGCCGAGCCAAAGGCTTGAGGAGTGTGTTAAATGAGGTAGAGGTGGGGGCCTTTTATAAGAGGAGAGGAGGGGTACTTTTGGAAAGTAAAGAAATATTACTTTATTTGAAAATGTGTTTCGGTTTCAAAAGGTCCCACATTGATATAATTCGTGGATAAGGTGATAAGTCTTCTAAATCCACTCATCCAATAAGTTTTGGACATGTGTAGTTCATAGATTTTACATTATCTTTCCATTTTATTTAAATCGTCAAATAATGATGTCATCGCTGCATCATTATTATGTCATATATAATTTAATTTATTTAATGTCTAAAAATTATAAAAAAATACTATTATGTAGGAAATCTTTTTATCTTTCCAATTACTATTTATAATCAAAATTTGGACTTGTTTATCCCTACTTAAGAATTGTTTTAGTAAAACAACTCATGTTTGGGTCAATTTAATTTTAACATTAAATAAAAATATATTATTGTCATTTTCCAACTAAAGTGGCTCCATGGGGTCCCCAAGTTGGCCCATGGCTTGTCTTGGTAGGCCATGACTCACCCAATAGGTGTAGGACAAGTGTCATGGTGTTTTCACATTCTTATAATGTCATTTTTACCTTAAATTACACTAATTACCACTAATCGCGATTAAAAACTTAATAAGTTACTATTCACCAAAAAATTATTTTAATCTAATTGAACCACATTTTACTTCTTAATGACAACCATGTATGTCGGATTTTTGAAATTAAAAACACAATTATGGCAAAATTTCATTTAAACGGAAAATCAGTCTTTATAAGTACCACTTAGTGGTTTCACTATTCATCAAAAATTGAAGTTTTTCAGAAAATTACCAAAAATTCACCATAAGCTATATTTGATATTCCGAATTCAAAAATGAAGTCCGTTTTACAAAATTCAAAACATATAAGTCACATTAATTAATTTAATAATTAATTCCCGTTGTCATGACAAATAGCGTGTTTTATGAAACAATAAGTATCAAAAGATTGACACTAGTTTAAGTCTGATTTCAAAGTGAAATTGATTCCAACGACCACTATTGGATTTAATGGTAAAAATATTTTCTAATTTCACTTTAAAACCAATTCAAAATATAATCTAATCATATAAATAAATTATATTAAAAAGTGGTTTTGAATTAAAATACAACATTTTACACTATTCATTAAAAAAATGAACTTTATCGGAAAGATACCAAAAATTTACACAAAGTAAATTTTGATGTCCCGATTCTTAATAAGAGTTTTATTTGGTCCAAAATAATGTTTAAGAGTGAACAAAACTATATTTAATGACGGTTCTCCATCAAAAGGTGATAAGTGAACCTTTAGTGAAAACTAGGGCATATACGCCTAAAATTGAATTCTTTCCGTATTTTAATCCTTTATCTTTTATTGTATAAATTTAAAAATATTTAAGAACATATATAATCATATATTAGTTATTTCTATCCATTCCCGCCATTACAACGGCTACATGTTAACTACCATTTAAAAAAATATTATTTTATTATTAGAGTGCAACGTAAGATTCCCAAGAAACTCGTTGTTGCATGTTGGGTACGCCATCGAGCATAGCGTCCCCTTTAAAGTCATATTAATATTTTATTCACAAATATGGATAAATATGAAAATGTCATATTCCTTATTTACCTGGGGTGTTACATTTATAAATGTTTTTATTGTTGAAGATGTTTTTGTAGAACAATCACCTAGTTTTTCAAATCCTCACTTTCAAAATCATGTTTTTAAACTTTCCAAAGCGTTATATGGTTTAAAACAAGCTCCAAGATCTTAGTATGAAAGACATAAAAAAATTTTTACTTCAAGAGGATTTAAAAAATGAATTGCTGATCCCACTCTTTTTATAAAAAGAATTTCAAAAGATGTTTTAATAGTACAAATATATGTTGATGATATTATTTTTGGATCTTCTAAAAATTCCTTATGTAATGATTTTTCAAAGGTTATGCAAAATGAGTTTGAAATGAGCTTAATGGGTGAGCATAAGTACTTTCTTGGATTTCAAATCTTTCAAACTAAAGATGGTATTATTTTGAATCAAAGTAAATATACTAAGGATTTATTAAAATGTTTTGGTTTGGATAGTATTAAGGGGAGTGATACACCTATGAGTACCACCTGTAAATTGGATATTGATGAAACTGGTAAACCAGTAGATCAAACTAATTATAGAGGTATGATTGGGAGTTTACTTTATCTTACTTCTAGTCGACCTGATATTATGTTTAGTGTATGTATGTGTGCTAGATTTCAAGCTAACCCTAAAGAGTCACACTTACTTGCTGTTAAAATAATTTTCAAATATCTTAAATATACTGCCAATTTGGGACTATTTTACCCAAAAGAAAAATCATTTGATTTAATAGGTTATTCAGAAGCTGAATTTGCTGGATGCAAGTTAGACAGAAAGAGCACATCTGGAACATGTCATTTACTTGGAAAGTCCCTAGTATCATGGTGTAGTAAGAAACAAAATTCAGTTTCATTATCTACTGCTGAAGCAGAGTATATAGCTGCTGGTAGTTGTTGTGCACAGATTCTGTGGATGAAACACACTTTATTGGACTATGCATTTGATTTTAAACATGTTTCAATTAACTGTGATAACACTAGTGTGATAAACATCTCAAAGAACCCTGTGTCTCACTCTAGAACCAAACACATTGATGTTTGACAGCACTTTCTAAGAGATCATTATCAAAGAGGTGATATAACTATTGAATTTATAGGCACTCAACTCCAATTAGCTGATATATTCACTAAGCCTTTATGTTCAGAAAGATTAACTTTCATTAGACACGAATAAGGAATGATAACTTACTCTTAAAACCGTTAGGATGAACCTCACCGTTAGGATGAACCTCACTGTTAGAATGAACCTCACCGTTAGGATGAACCTCACCGTCAGGATGAATCTCACCATTAAGATGAACCTCAATGTTAGATAAACCTCACCGTCAGACCTCACCATTTAAGGACACCTCACTGGTACATCTCTCGCGTTGTTTTTAAATTTTTGTATTAAGGCCGAGACTTTAAATTCTTTTTAATATAAGATTTATTTTATATGTGAGTCCTAAATGATATTAAACCCGACTCTAGACACCACTCAATCACCACGAACCCGTCTGTTCGAATCCCTCCTACCTAAACCTCTCAAGCTCACAAAACACTAAGCCTCAGAATCTGAAATGGCACGTGTGAAGCGACTCACAGTGGATGAAGGGAGAGATGCGCAGCAAGCTAAGAAGCAGAAAGTAACGAATACTGGTGCCAGTGGAAGCAGTAGAGATGATGTTAGAAGGAATCTTTTGAATCTACATTTATCAAAGTGAGAAATTTTAGTGGAAAAGGAATTATGTGCGGAATGGCTGCCGGTAAGTAAGTCCTTGATTCTGAAGGTTCTACAAGAACAAGGATGGATCGAATGCTTCATGAACAATAATGGACCATACTATCCAGCACTGGTAAAAGAGTTTTATGAGTTTGTCTGTTTTGAGACGTCAGAGGAGGAGAATAGGATGATTTCCTTTTTGAATGGTCAAACGTTTTCGTATTCTTCAGTTGAATGAGCTGAGAACCTTAAGGTTTCTCATAGTGGTGATTATGGACTTTATTCAAAATCCATACCTACTTCTAGTGACTTTTTCAATTATGAGGATGCCTTGTTAGAGTTGATAGGAAATGAAACTCCTAGAAGGGTCATTACTGCAGAGATGGTAGGGGAGGATAAACTACTTTTCAAGTTCATTCAGCATGTGATTAGTCCAAGGAGAGGAGATTTTTCTACCCTCATATTTCAGGATATTTATTTGTTGTATCTATTAAAGCATGGAGTAAAGGCGAATTTATGCAGACTGCTAATGATTTAGATTGAAGAGATGAAAAGAGCGAAGTCTAAGTCTAATTCACTTTTCTTTTCTAAGTTAATTTCTATTATGTTGAAAGAAAAGGAGGTAGTTGGACCTCAAGATGGAACTGTTGTGGTTAAGGATAATTTTTGCCTCACCAGGACTGTGTGTAAGTTTATGAAAGTAAGCTGGAACCCTTGGAAAAAATCATGGGTTAATGATGATGGAAAAATCTATAACAAGTACACTCCTATAGATCATCCTACTAGACCAAAGGATGTGAGGGATCCTGGTCTTGGACCAAATGAGCCAGAACTGGTCTACAGTGATGATGAAGCTGAGGAGGAAGAGACATCAGTTGAGGAAGGAGGAGACCCAGATTTACCTCCTAGTCCTATGCCCCAAAACATTTCCTATGGACCAGTTATCCCTCCAAAAGAACTACCAAGGAGAGAAACTATTCTGAAGGACAATGACACCGAAACTACAGAAGAAGAAGAAGAATCATATCAGTTTGTTGTCAAAGACACATCTGAAGAAGATGAGGCAACCGAGTCAGATTAGATTGCTCATGAAGAGAAGGAGGCTTCTGGTGAAGCAGATGATGAGGAAAATGAAGAAGAAGAGCTCAGTTTGAGCCCTCTGATAGACAGTACAGTCAATATAGTACCTAGTCAGGAAGTAGAAGTAGCATCTGTTGATGAGAGAGTCCTTGAGCCATCAGAGAAAATGGATATTGAATCTGCTGTAGTTGCAGAGGAAATTATAGAATTACCTCGAGAAGAACAGTTGGAGGAGATTCCTCAGGTGAATTCTCTAAGTGAAGGGGAGCATCTTGGTTCAGTATCAGTGTTGTATGACATTGAAGGTTGGACATCAGATCCAGGATACATGGTCCTTGGACTTAATTATGAAGACTCTGATGAGGAAGACCATCCCCAAAGAGAATCAGTTATCCTGCCTGTTGTGGTTGAAAATTTGGCAACCAAGGAGGTCTTTGAGTCCTTAAAGGCTGAAATGAAAGAAACACTGAGAGAATCAGTGGCATATTTGAAGAAAAGCCTGGTTGATGAAATGAGAAGTGTGGAGAAATCCCTGGAGATATCTCTGAGATGTGCTGTTTCTAGTCCAGTGAAAGGAATGATGGATAAAGTTAAAGTATGCCATACTCAAATTGAGAGTTGGACAGGAGCTGTGGTGGCTCTAATACAATCGATTGCTTCATTGACTGCCATGAACAGCTCTCAAAACCAGGTGCATACTGATATCAGATATATCAAAGAAGTAGTCAAGCAGTTTGTGGAAGTTTTTGAGGCTTTTAAGACATCAGTCAAAGAACAATTGAACAGTCAAGATGAACTTGTTCAGAAGGTGGTTAGTAATCTGACACAATCTTTCAAGGAGACAGTAGCATTCTCAGTTAAACCCCTTCCCTCATCCAGCTCCACTATGAAACTTGACCAGATCAGATCTGTTATTCAGGAAGAGTTGTCTAAGGCTAGTACCAGTGGTACCTCAGATACTCATATCCTTTCTACCACTAGGGAAGTTAGTAGTTTTTTTCATGATCACCTACAGGCAGCTACTGCCTCTCAAGTGGCAATTAAGAATAAAGTGGATGCTTACTTTGAGAAGGTCTATACCAAGCATCAAATGACCAACCATTTCAATCTCTTGCTAGAAAATATGAAGTTGCCTCCAGTGACTCAGGCTTTCAGAGAACAGGTTAGTAAGCTCAGGGAGCTTACTCCTGCTTTGGATAAATTAATTGAAAATCGAGATGATTTTGTGTCATCAATGGAGAGAGGAGGTAGTAGTATTATGGATTTAGGAACCTGCTACTACCATTCTTGCATGTGGATGCCAGACCTGTGATTGTCCCTCCTGCTCTTCCTGCCTCTGCCTCTGGGAGTACACCTCAGTTGACTCCAGCTCAGGATATTCGAGGTTTGACTCCTATGATCACACAGAGAAGCACAGATTTCAGATCCGGCATAGTTTCAGTGGATGAACCTCCAGTTTTTTTTTCAGCTATTCCCAAGCCATCAACTCAATCTGAACCTGCACCCTCTTCTGACCCTAAGGGAAAGACTTCTGTTCAAGAGGAAGATTGAGTGATTCTGGATGTTTTTTATGGGATTCACTTGTATTTATTTTTGTAATCCTGACTTTCTCAGTTTTTCCCTTTTGTACCTTAATGTAAATTTACTCTTACATTCTCCACTTTACTGTGTTTATGTTTCCTTGCAATCTATTATCTTTTTGTCTCTACATTTCTCTAATTCTACCCTTCTTTTTATTAATCACAAAGGGGGAGAGAACATGAAACCAATGAGAACTAGGAGTGCAATTGAAAGGGGGAGCAAAATGAGAACTTTGTTTTAAAGTTTTTTTTTTGGAAATTTTTCCTCCGACACTATCTTAATTTTCTTAATACTTTGGAATAAGTTGTTCTAGGTTGTTATTATCAAAAAGGGGGAGATTGTTGAGCCCTCTGGGACACTTAGTTGAACTTATATTTTGATAATCCCAATTATGCTCACTCATATTTTGATAATCCCAATTATGATCACTCATATTATGCTAATCCCAATTATGGTTAGATAATACCTATATAGATTAATGGTTAATTACTTACTTTAGTATTTATGTACCATGCACATATTCATATATTATAATATTTACATTATCTTCAGAGAATTCGGTTACTAAATGGATATATATTCTAACTTGACCCATTCTGCCAATAGAATGTTTAAACAGACAAGTGGTAACCGTTATAGAACAAGGATACTGATACGTAAAGGTTACCGATACGTAAAATCTACCGATACGTGAAAGTCACCGATATGTGAAGCCTACCGATATGTAAAGGTTACCAATACGTAAAAGCTACTGATACGTGAAGGTTACCGATACAGACAAGTAACCGTTATGAAATCCTACCGATACGAACAAGTCTACCATTACGTGAAGGTCGCTGGTACAACAAAGCCTACCGATATGTGAAGGTCACCGATACTTCAAGCCTACCGATACAGACAAGTCACCGATATGCAAGCCTACCGATACAGACAAGTCTACCGTTATGCAAGTCTACCGATACACCAAGGAAGCTACCGGTACATGATGGCTACCATTACACGAAAGGTCCCCGGTACATTAAGTCTGCCACTACCGATCAAGTCTACCGACAGACATGAAGTCTACCGATAGAAAGGCTACCGTTATACAAGAGGTTACCTATACAAAGACTTACCGATACAAAAGGCTACCAATATCCAAAGCTACCGTTCTAGAGAATCTGACGCTGCCTTAATTTCTTTATCTTTATTTAATTTAACCAACGGTCATATCAGGTATATTTTAATGCTCTGTCATTTATTTAATAAAGGTTGTTGGATGTCAGGAAACCGTACCTCGTACCTGCAAAAAGAAATTACTTCTTTTTCCAGAGCTTGTGCTATAAATGTCCATGCTGCTGCACAAGAGAAAAAGACGAAAAATATACAAGGCTCTAAGAACATACAAGGAATATACAGAGCTCATACAGATATTCATGCATGATCAAGAAGACATAGAAACTCATACACACTAAAGCCTACTCAAGAAGAGTTCCTTACTTTCACGAGGATTTTGAAGAACTTCATCGACTACATTTTCACTATCTCTGAACCTGGATGTCAAGCAGAAGACACTCTGTTTTTCAGACAGAAACCAGAAGAGGACTCAGAATCATTTCTGATCAAATTTGAAGGAGTCCAGAGCTACACTGCAATCACTAGAGACATTCTAAACTCTATATCTTACTCAGTGATTTATTATTTACATTACGAGCAGTGTGTATCATCTGTTTAATTTACACACACTGTCTCATGAACCTTAACTGGAGGATCTTTAAATCCTCATTCAAAATCCTTACATCTTTTATTTCCCACTGTGGATAGTGGTAGAGGTCGTGTGTGACCTGGACAGCTGTATTTTCTGTTGTTTTGTTTCCCACGAAGAACTGTGGTAGAGATCTTTGACCTGGACAGTTGTAAACTATTGAGAACCCCGATCCAAGGTGTGGATCCAATTTATATAAATTGTTGATAGGACTAAGTCTCGGCTTGAGATTGAACCTCTTGGTTATATCTACTATGATTTATTTAGTTTTATCTAAAACCTTTATTCCGCTTCCAAGTGCTTTAAAACATAACTGTTTTTCAAAGTTAATATGATAATTGAATTAGAAAGTGTTTGCATTATTTGTAAATCAGTAAGTTAGTTTAAAAATCTAATCTGATCCTCTGATTAGATTAACTGGGAATTAATCAATCCCTTGATAACCTAGCTAAAAGTTTTCTTTAGTTCAAATTCACTACAATTCAATTTGTATTTTAAATTGGGGGAATTTGGTAAAGGATTTTAAAACAGAAATTTTAATTGGAACTCAATTCACCCCCCTGTTGAGTGTCCACTCCGACCAACACCCAAGATCCAAATTATTATCTATATTATAAAAAGTTAAGGGAGTTACGGTATCTATGATTAGAATAAAGAGGTAGGTGGGTGGCTTAAACCACGCTTGGGTGAAGTGGGAAGACATGGGACTGGGAGGAATATATCACATAGGGACTCAAGGTGCAGCTGAACCGGTCCTGGATTTGTATGGGGGCCTTGAGAACTCAACCTTCATGAAGGGGTGTCAGTAGAAGTGAGGCACTATGGAGAGGCCTAGGAGAGAGGTTTCGTGAAGCTTAGGGCCTTATATAGAGGTTCTTCATGAATATAAATTTCCTCATGAAGGATAGGGAATTTTTAAATGGGTATTATTTAAGAAATTGGGTTCCCCTACCTCATAGTGAAGTCTTATTTTAGGGGGGAATGCTTCGTGAAGCCTCAAGTTCCACAGAAGTGCCTTATTCCTCTACAAAGGGCATGATACTTCACTAAATGGATATTAACTTGGGTTTGAGGCTCTAATAACACAAGAGATGTGGTTTTTTGAAGCCTGGATACCTTGAGTGATCCATTTTTTCTTTGGTTCATGAAGCTTAGGAGGTTCATGAATTGGGAGAGATTTCGAAAGTCAAAAGGATGGGGATCATCCAAAAAATGTCAGACTGGTGGAGGTATTTATAGGGTATGGGTTTCATGAATATTGGTGTAATTTTCAATGATTTATGTGATTTATGAATGGGTGAAGCTCCACGAGTCCAAATTTCCCTCTCATGAAGACACTGTCAACCCTTCGTGCGTTCGTGAAATGCTATGTGACTCAATATATCATTATGTGGAGGTACTGTTGGGTATTCACATGTTTTTAGAGAAATTTTCTCTTCCAGGGAGCATCATGATATCTATAAATTTTTGAATGAGCTAAGCTTCATGAAACATACCCTTTAGAGGGAATTTGATCTGTTTTGGCTCAGTTTCAACCTGAACCATCTATTCCTTAACCATTTCTGTGGAACATGTATTTTGGTGCCAAAAAATTCCCCCCTTAAAATGGGAACTGATGTGGAAAAGGTGGTTCATATTATGAGGTAGAATCAAAAAAATGGAAATCAACTCTCATTCATGAAGCGCACTTATGATACCCATTCACGACGACCACCATGTGAAGCTCATCATGAAGCCCGGGGCCAGTTTTTTGCCTAAAAATAGCCCTAAGAGTTACCATAGGACTCTTGTGATGAGAAAATATAGTGCTATCTTTTCGCGAATCTCATGTCCTTCTTGATCACATTTTGATATCAATCCCCATCACCAATGAAGCTCGTCATCTCCATGTACCTTTCTCTATGAATGCTTCTTAGCAAACCAGACTCCATAAACCCAATATTTATAAAGTGACCTACACAAACTAGATCTCCATGAACGAACTCCATGAAATACCTCCACAAACCAAACTCCAAATAAAACTAATTCTTGAATCAAATGGACGCTCATGGAGTCAATTCCACCACTGATCATAAGGAATAAATCGTTGGGAACATAATTATTGGGGATATTGTATAGAGTGTGTCGAACCATGAAACACTCATGAAACTATTAACATGGGCTCAGAAGGAATTCACATTGTCTATGAGTCTATCACTCTATTGTTTTGGGTTGAGCGATGATTTATTGTTTCTGATAGTGAGAAGAGACGATCTGACCTACTAGTTCAAGAGAATACTAGGATAGTACCAATGGAATAGGGATGATGTAGTACATATCGAGAAGGACCACTCACTGATCACAACACACACTCTCTATATCCACATCAACAACATTGATGGGGAGAGGCTAGAATATGGGGCATCCAATCCGTTGTATAAGATGATCCTCAAGGAAGTTTTGGAGGATCCACTCAAATTATGGAATGATAACTGGTATCTGCACCAGGGTGTAATCTTTACCGATGAATGGGTATGGGCCTATTAGTAATACATGTATTTCCATGAATTTGAGGAAGAGATGAAGCAAGTGGGGATTTATGAGGTACCATAGTCCTCAAAATTTCATTTCTACCTCCACCAAGACATCACGCCAGAGATGCTGAGAAGGTGGTCTCCAGTGACAAATGCCTTCTATATGCACCATGGGGAGGTTGGGATTAGCCTATGAGATATACACTAGATGGTTGGGATCCCAATTCATGGGGCCATGTATAACGAGTTCCTTCCTGTAGAAAATGTGTGGGAGGACCAAGAGAAAATTCAATCCCTTTAGAGGTCATTGATATGCCTGGTGAAAGTAAACAGTGAAGAGAGGTCGGGGATTATGCACATCCTATTCAAGCAATGGTTTAGCTATTTTATGAACAAACTAGTAGAGGATCTAGTCGAGGGAGAGGAGGCATTAAATAATCTATCAGGGAGGCTTCCCACATTCCCTGGATCATACCAGTGGGGAAAGAATCACTCCTACTGGTGGATCTTGAGGGTGAGTTAGTGGTAGATATTAAGATACAACATCAATCCTGAAGCTCCATTGGTTAGGCTATCTAGGTTCATTTTCAGGTTAATCTATGGTTGGATGCTCCCTATGAGGGATTCACTCATGGGGTGTGGATTAGAACCTTCATTATGGTAGTGGTGTTTTCGATGGAGAAATTTATCAATTTGGTTATCCCAATACTGGAAAAATTATACAAAGTGATTTGCTACATTATCAAAGAGAAGACTTCTCTTTGTGGGTGTGCCCCCCCCCCCATTTCTTATACATCCGGGTGGCTACACACATGGGGGATATGAATACATGAACATCATATCTCCTCTTACTACAAACATTCTACCAGAAATCCTGAACATCATCAGGAGTTTCCCTCTCAATTTGGGCATGGTGAACATGATAGAGAAGGTCGAGTTAGAAGATCACTTCATATTTCACCCATTCCCCCTCCCAAAGGGGATGGTGACTGATGAAAGTAGAAGGACAGATGAGTAGCGATCATACCTCCCAGCCTTCTGAGGTGGGGTATCGGTGAAGAGGGTTGACTAAAAGCCAATATGTGAGACTTATAACCCACATATGTTAATGAGGAAGTTCAAATGCTTACAGTAGCTGACACCGAAGGTGTACAAATAGGTGTTCCATGGGTGTTAGCCTTCAGTTCTGAGGCAGATATTAAGCATGTTCATGCATGAATATGGGAAAATGAAGAACGAACCACCACTTACCATTTATGCGTATGGTATTGTTCATGATTTTTTTTGTTCATGATTTTTTACTGAGCTGGGGGAGCACATATCCTAGGGAGATGTTGAGGCAACAGGCCACCTGAGCCAATGAAGGAGTGGCCCTTCAACTGCAGGGATGAGGGTGAGTGGTTTCTGAAGAAATCCATGGAGATATATCTTGCCCCATGGTTGGGGTAGAAATTATAGATCCAAAAATTCATGGCCCCAAACAGGAATGATCTATAGGGAGATGATAAGAATTGGGCTTGATGCTCCTAGAAAAATGGTAGCATGAAGAAGGAAAGCCTTCTGGGGAATTCCTAAGGACATTCATCCAATGTCCTAGAATTTGGTTGTGTTATGTGGATATCTCCAATGAAACCATATTCTCAAAATCTTCAAATAACTAGTATTTCTATAGGAAGTTCTCAAATGTTTGTGGGATATGGAAGCATCTTAATAGATATGGGATGCACCTATCTAGGATTGTTCATGATAAGGATGAATTTCAGGTGTCTTGGGATGAGGCAGAGTGATATGTAGTAGAGATGGAGGACCTCATACACTCTTGAGTCTCTATTTTCCCTCTGACTGATTGGGTAAAGGTTTTACTAAACATGACCTCTCCCTTGTAGTTGTCAGTAGTTGAGTTGCCTATGCTCATGCCTCTACCAGAGCAGTCGGACGATTCCTAGGGAAGTGATGACTACTGAGGTTCTCTCGTAGAAGGAATCACTAATTCAAACCAATTAAATATCTAAATCTTATGTTCCTTAGATATAACATGTTCTTAGAACTATTGCCTAACACCTTTTTTCACTTGTGCAGGAATCAGAGATAGAGGAGAGGGAGGTCCGAAAAAAACCTAAAAAATGAAGTACATGAGACCTCAACCCTTCAAGGGGAAAGTGTGGGGTACCTCCCTGATGTTGTGGTCATGGGATCCAACCATCGGCGCCTACAACTAAGGTAGTGACCAAAGAGAAAACCTTACTCGGGGAACTACCTATGAACCTCTAATAGATCCTTGTTGAACTATACAATTCACATAAGTATCTTCCTTCTCTATTCCCTTGTATGATTCACATTTACATTCTATGCTTGACTGAAAATTTTTGGAACGGGGGTTCGAATGGTGCTTGGGACTTAGCCACCAGCACCAATGCTTGTGATAACCATGCATGGAGCTGAGGTGGTGATTGATGATGCTGGTCTCTCTCATAGAATGGCTGAGGAGAATGTGGTGTTTGGTTCAACCATGGAGGTTATACTAGAGGGGACCTTTGAGACCATGCCATGATGAAGGGGGTTGAGACAAGGCCTATAGTAGAGTTGGACAAAGGAGATATGGTGGTAGTGCCTATCATTGAGGCACCACCAGAGGTAGCTGTTGGAGTCAAATTCATAATGAGGGATGAGGAAACTATGTTGGTAGTAAAGAAAACTTAGGAGGTGTCATCAGACATGTATACTCTGGAATTACCACTGGTGGAAGCTTCGGGGGTCGAATATGACGTCACTCCACCAATAGGGGAATCTAAGGGAGTTGGGACAATTACGAAAACCTCAAAAGTGCCATAGGGGGTGGAGGAGGCTTCCACTACTGGTGAAGAGGCTAACAAGGAACTGTTCTCGGGGATAGTTCTCCCGCCAATCACACCTGAATACCTACACTTGGAAGATGTGGATGATAATATATTGTAATTATTTATTCTATATGAGCCTACATCATCTGAAGTCTTCAAAAATTCTGGATCTGAGGCTCCTGAGGAGAATCGGATCGTGTGCCTCAAGGCATGGAAATATGTGCAGGATTTCATCACCCATACTCAGATAGCTGAACTTCTACATTAGGTGGGATCTCTCTACCATTTTCTAGTCAGTATGGGGACCATTGGGGTAAACTCCATCAAACGTTATATGCTAGCCCAGATATTTCTTATTGATAAAGAATGTGTGTAATAGAAGATGATTGACCTTATCTAGAATAAACACAAGGATAAATGTTCCAATTCACTTGAGGGGGATAAGGAGGAGATCTCCCACATACAAAGGATGGTGTGCGAGTATGTGGATATTGTTGATTCTCAAACCAAGATTATCAACAACCTAAAGGCCCAACTAGAAATGGGAAAGGCCAAAATGGTCAGGCCAATTTTATTTGGTGGATGGGTGCCAGGATGAGAAAAACTAGAAATAGATTAGAGATAAAGAATCACTTTATATATCCAATGAAGAGAAATAAGACTTGGTAGAGTAGAAGAAGACCTTAGAGACCACTCAATAGAGGTTGTCCGAGCTCGATAAATCTATCACTGAGTCCGATCTTTGAATTACTTTTGAAAATGATATTCTCTAATGTGTAGATGACCCATTGAAACTTTGGTTTGTTTTATTTAAACTCCTTCATTCTCAAACACATTATTTATATTTATTATCATACTTTTAATCATATTTTTGAGATAACTAATGACCAATACCTAAGCTCATGTGATACATGCTTGGTGTGAGAAACAATTGAATACCATGTTATCTCTTATTCATATGATAGTTTCAGATAGTCATCAAGCACTTAGGATCTGTATTGGATGACTAAACCCTGATATTTCTTGGACCAAGAGGGGATATGGATGGAGAACAGGTCCCTCCAAATAGATTAATTTCTTTTTCAATGTTTTATATTGCATTAATGGGGTAATTTCAAGGGCGTTGAATTCTACCTGGTACAATGGGAATGAAAATTTTGAATCATGATGCCCAAAATCTAGAAAAAATGGGTGTGGCATGATAATACATGATAACTACTAATCAAGTTCTAAAGATAACATTTGTATTTATTATCTAAGAATATGGATATAAAAATGAGTTCCATCTGCTAACCATGTTTGATGACATGGTACCTTTCTCAGAATGTTTTCCAAAGTCCTTTAGGTCATTGGCCCAAGATAGTAGGTGAGCTACTATGTCCAAAAACCATGTTGTTAGGGGGTCCCTTCAAACACAGAGGAGGATGAGGATCCAAATAAGGGGCATAAAAATCATGGAGATGATGTGATGGAATGTTCAAATGGATTTGATCACTCCTAGAATTACACCACCATGTCTTAGAGCTCATTTTTAGGAATATTGGTCTAAAAAATTCAAACTCATCTTCTAGGGGGAGCATCATATTGAATGATAAATGATAGTCATAGAACATGAACGATGCAGTAGATGACCATAACTGGAGGAAAGGGCTTCTGGGGGTGAGGAACTAAGATTCATTATATCTTTATGTCATACAATGAGAATGACAAATACGTGGTTTCATGTTGTATGGTGAGGATGTTGGACATGAAGTTTAGCGTCATATGGTAAGGATGATACATTATATAGTTTAACATTGTGTGATCAGGACTCATCTCACAATTTAACTTCATGTGACCAGAATGTGGTGTGTTGAGTTTATGCACTGAGCTTCTCACCATTTCTTCTTTAGGTTAGGTTAATAGGGAATCTTGTGTTCATTGCATGGCGTAAAGTCACAGTTTAGCATCATGAAAAAAGGTATAAGGTTAACCAATGTGAATGATACCTATCCAGCCACATGAGTTGAGGGAAAAGAAAGGAATCATTATAGGATACCCCACACTGATAAATAGGATATGGGGTAGGCCACATATAGTTTAAGGTCATAAATATTGGACCTGTTGCAAATAGTTTAAGGATGTGTTACATAAAATAAGGGGAGGGTGTCTCAAAGGAAAGTATGTGACATTGAAGTAAGGTTATCTGACATGAATATAGGGGCCTAGGATGCCACTTAATGCCACATAAACACCCTTGTTGACTCGGGTTCTACTATGAGTTTAAGGTCATATAGTTTGGACTATGGGGTACCCCTAAATAATTCAGTGTGGCATGAAAGGGTATTAACCAGATGTGAATGAGTTCTAGGAAGTCCCTTGTTCCATGAAAAATATAAGGGGTGGATTGAATATAGTTTCAGGTAGTTCTTCATGGACCATAGCCTTTAGTTTAGGTCCATAAAGTTTGTGCTGTGAAAATAGGGAAGGAAAAGGCCATAAAAAGAGTAAATGGAGGGTTTTGAACCAAGATAAAATATTTAGGTGTCACTATGTATTCCATGAGGATAGGAATCAAGAAAAACATAGTTATGAAACCTGGTGTGATAGAAGACCAGTGTCGATAGAGGTATACCATCTCAAATGAGAGTATTGAATCTTTTCATATTTGGATATGAGGCATCCTGAACTGATATAGGGTAAGGCTATAGTTTATCATTGTGTGTTGAAGATGTTAGTGTTTTTTCATCTCATATTAATCATATGGGGAATCCTGGTTTTATACAAGGTAAAATCATATCTTTTTAAGAGGCATCCCAAACTTTTATGGGGAAAGACTACAATTTAACATTGTGTGCATAGGTTGTTGGTGGGATTACACTTAGGCTGCCCATTATTTCCTTCCTCATATCAAAATATGATGGAATCTCATCCCAATGATGGTTCGAGGTAATTGAATGATTCATATATCTACAAGGGAACCCATGGGGAATTTTGGGGCGATTTCACCATGGGTAACAGGTGGTCTTGTGGTGAATATACAGCTGGGCCCGGAGATAGAAAGTCTAGGCATCATTATGTATCCCATGAAGACGGGAATCAATCCATGCATAGTTCTAGAGGCAATACATATAGTTTATGGTCATGCATTCTAGACCACGGAAAATAGTTTAGATTCATGTTTTTAGACTATGGTAAATCAATTTAAAGTTGTGATGTGTGTACTATAAAAGAATTTTTTTTTCAAGGATACTTGTGAAGCATGAAAGAGTTAGGAATCGATGTGAATTGAGCCAAAGGGGGATTGTGTACCACATGAGTGTTAAGATAAAAAATGACATAGATCAAATAGTTTAACTTCATGATGCTTATGCTAGGGATATGTTGTCCCCATAGGCACCTATGTGTCACAGATAAAGGGAATTTGTGAAAAATTTATATTGGTAGGAGTGATCCTCTCTAGTGAGGGAATTTGAGGCATCCCATGGTTGTCATGGGGCATCCCATCACTACTACAAAAACAGGCAAGGGAAGCGCCACCTTTTAGCAGCGCTAAGCAAAAAATGCTGATAAATAATTCATGTATCAACACTAAAATTTTAGTTCTGATACAGGGTAACCTTTATCAGTGCTAAAAAAGCACTGATAAAGAGTCCCTTTATCAGTTCTAAAAAGGCGCTGATAAAGCCTACATTTATCAGCGCTAAAAATTTAGCACTGATACCCAATGGATTTATCAACACTTTTTTAGCGCTGATAAAGGGTCTCTTTATCAGCACTAAAAAAAGCACTGAAAAATCCTTCCTTTATCAGCGCTAAAATTTTAGCACTGATAAAGGTAGCCTTTATTGGTGCTTTTTTAGTGATGATAAAACTGTAGTCCCATATTTTATAAAATCGGTCACATAGTGTCCTCTGTTTATCACGCCCTAAAGCTCTCGCGGTACTTTACCCCTATGACAACTTCCTCCCCCCCCCCGATCTTCACATTGTCGAACCTCCTTCACCCCCCCAATCTTTGCATGCTGGACCTCCACCACCCCCCGATCTTCACATTGTTGAACCTCCACTGCCCCCCCCCCCCCCCAATATTCGCGTCCACCTCCCCCTCTGGAGGATCCCCCAAACCCTACTTCTCCTCTACTCCCAGTAACCCCTCGAACCCCAATCTTCGTGTGCCGAATTTTCCTCCTCCTCGAACCCCTTCGATGGATCCTCCTCCCTGAAAACCCCACTTCTCCTCCTCTCTACTCAACCCTACTCCATTTATCAATGGTTGGAGGCTCCTCTCATGCACCTACCCCTCTGGCGGTCGCGCCTTCCCCTCCCGACATAGCACCGAAGGCTCCCTACTTCTCATCCTCTAAGGTGAATTTCTTTTCTCTTCTTCTTGATTCTCTTCTTGAACTTTCTTTTTAGGAAGGTTGTGACAACAATGATGATTCGGTTTTTGTGTTTTTTTGGTATGGTTTTAATGGTTAATGTTCATACATAGGACTTTTAGATTACCCTCATGTGTTAAGTCATGTTTTATTTGACTATTCTTCTCATTCTTATGAAATATTTGTTAAGTATTTAGTTGAGGTTGGGGACATGAAATTTATCCTTCTTTATTATGTGTAAATTGTAGAATTATCATGTTATTTTGTTTCCATTGGATTGATAGTACGGATTAACCTAAATACTATAATGAATTACACTAAAGTAAATTAAAGTGAAGAGGGAGTTTTTCATGTGATTTATGAAGTTCCATAATATTTCTTATATATTTATGGATTTATTGGTTTTGTTACTAAGTGATGTATTCTTGATGTTGTGAAAGAAATTTCTTACTACTAATAATATGTCATAATCACCTTTCATTATTTTCTATTCACTTAAGGTAGGTAATGAATTGGTTGTATGTAAATCTGTAATTAAAGTGTTATATTTAAACTATAAATTCTACTATAATATGATAGAGTGTTTAAGGGGTAGTTTTTAGTGTGAATTTCTTATATGATTCCCCTTTCATTCTATTATGGGGTATTTATCATTATGATTATAAGGGAGATGGTTGATTTATGTGGTTAGGAGCATGTGGCATGGTAATTAATATAGTAGTGATGGATGGATTATTGTGTGGTTATGATAGCAATGATATGTCTATTTAGGCATAAAATTAGTGGTTTTATGGATTTTAGAATGTTTTTAGTTGTATTTTATGTCATGAAAATTTAGTTGTTATTGGGTGGTGTTATAGTTTCCTTTTGGAATGGAATATGGTTGGAATAAATGAAAATAGTAATGGGTGATGGGTTGGAAATGATAAATGATGGTTTGTTAAATGATTAATGATAATGATTAGAATAATTATGTTTAATAAATGGTTAAAGATAGAATAAATGTTATTAATGATTAATGAATGGATTATTGTGGGTAGTGATTTAATGATTGGTTTTACATTAAAATGGTTAACAATTGAAATTCATATGGTAATAAAAATCCAAGAAATTATAATTTTAAATGAAATGAGAAGTTTGTAATGTTGATATGGATGCTTATGTGATTTGTTGGGGATTATTTGTGGCATTATAATGGAAAGGGTTATAAGAGGGTGGTAGTAGCAAGGTAATGGTTGATGAGGGTGTTTGCAGTGTTAGTATGGGGTAAACCCTTAGGAAAGATTTATGTGTTACTATATACTTATTATATTTTCTTATTATTTATTACGCACTACCACTTGAGTCGAGTAACCTGATTGAAATCCATATGGGTACTTTGGTTCTGAGTGTTTTTTCTCAATATCTAGGTTATAGAGGGAACACATATAGAACCACTCCCTCTTCCATTCTCCCCCTTCACACTTAGTATGAGTTGTAATGGCTCATAGTGGGTGTATATATATGACCTGTAATGATTTTTGGTTTTGGTGCATATATGTTCTTGTTGACATGATTATGTGTATTTGGTGTGGATACATAGCGGGAGTTGTGCATTATAGGAGGAGAGTATGATGCTTATGTTCTTCATGTTCACGATATCATACTATGATGAGGATGTTATGTGTTGTTGTGATACAGATATGGTTTTTAATGTGTTTGTGACATGTGTATCTGTGGATATATGGTTATGAGATTATATAGAAGGGGTTAAAGCATAAGAAATATTCTATTAGAGTGTGAGAATGACCATATTAGTGGGGAAGTGGATGTGGGGTAATTTATTAATATATATTCTTTTGATATTACACATAAGGTAGAGTTTGTAATTAGACACTCATGAGGATTGAATGGGGTGATAGGTTGGTAATATTTGTTAAAAATGTTCATATGGAATAACATGGGAGACCATCTATGACACAAGCGATCATCCCCCTGTGATTTAAAGTAAGTAACTTGAGTTTACCAAAAATATTAGTCATGATGATATTGAATGTAGGGAAGAGACCTAGGAGTGGTAGATGTATCATTCTTGATTATTTTGGTGTTTGGACTGGGGTGATTTGAGGAAACTATAATGAATCTAAAGTAGTTATATTTAATGAATTATATATTGTAGAGATTATGATAATCCTTTCTTTACTTATAGATCAGACTACTGGTTTTCATCCGTATGTATTTTAGGTTGGTGAGGTATAAAAGGATGGACTAGTTGACCATAGAAGGGTTGACCCGATAGAGGATGATGAGCCATAGAGGATGGTTTTGTGTGAGTTTTACCTTCTATGAAACAAGTGATTATCCCCATGAACCCCTTTGTGATTGGAAACTGTGTTGATTTTGATGGGGTTTCTATCCTGGTTCTGTTGATTTCCAAATCTTTATTAGAAATGGTTAGGCTCTATTAATCTATATTTTTATAAGGAATTTGTTCTATTATACTGTATTTGGAAGTCTTTTTTTGTGTATTTGAACCATAAATACTAATATTTTATATTCAAATAGGATGGAGATGAATAAAGATTGGATGGATGCTAATCATTTGACAATAGAGTATGAGAATAGAGTGAAAGAGTTCATCAAGTTTGAAAAGGATCACACAAAGGATCCTTCTCAAATACTTTGTCCACGATTACATTGTTGTTATTCTAGACTACTTACTCCAAAGGAGTTGGAAGAATATTTGATATGTCACGGAATAGATCGGAGTTATAAATGTTGGAATAGACACAGAGAAAAAGAGAATGTAGCTATTGGCTGGGATAAAACTACATTTTATGGATCATCAGATATGAATACAAATATGGGTAATGAAGAAGACCATATGGAGGATGTGATTACAGATGTCAATGATGATGAAGATTGTATTGAGAAAATGATAAAGAAAATTGAAGATAAACTCCGTGATTGCCCAAAATTATTTGAGAAGTTGAAGAGTTGTGTAAAGACACAATTGTATGGTGGTTACATGAAATATATATCATTGTCACCTGTACTGAAGTTGTATAAATTGAAATCAGGCAACGGATGTAGTGATGTCAGTTTTATGGAACTACTTGCTCTCTTGAATGACATGCTCTCGGAAGATAATGAGCTCCCAATCCAGACATATGAAGCTAAATGAATGCTGCGCTCTATGGGTATGATTTATAAAAGAATACATGCCTACCTAAAAGACTTTATATTGTTTTGCAAGGAGAACAAATCACTTACAGAATGCCCAAAGTGTGGTTCTTCTTGATACTATAAAGATGAATCCAATCCTATGAAAGTTTTATGGTACTTTCCAATCATTCCAAGGTTTAGGCGTCTGTATAGAAGTGAAGAAAATACAATACACTTGTCATGGAATGCAGATAAAAGAAATAAAGATGGAAAATTAAGTCATCTGGCCTAATCTCCTCAATGGAATAAAATTGATCATGAGTATCCTAAATTTGGAAAAGAGCTGAGAAACCTTCGTCTTGCGTTATCTATAGATGGAGTGAATCCTTTTGGTTTTTAAACCAGCACTCACAGTAGATGACATGTTATGTTGGTAAATTATAACTTTCCACCCTGGTTATGAATGAAGCAGAAAATCATCATGTTATCTATGATTATATCAGGACCAAAACAACTAGGTAACGATATTTATGTTTATCAGGCTCCTTTGATCGAGGATTTGAAGTTATTGGGGGATTCAGGTTTTATGTTGTATGATGGTTATAAAAGTTAATACTTCACGTTGAGAGAGATTTTGTATGGGAAAATAAATGATTTCCCTACTTATGGAAATTTTTCAGGATATATCATTAAAGGAACTCAAGGGTGTCCCATGTGTGAAGAAGATATATAATCAATTAGGTTGAAACATTCATCGAAATTTGTGTTTCTAGGACATCGTATATTTCTACCTCGTCATCATAAGTACCGATCTTGGACGACATCATTCAATGGAAGTTCAGAACAATATACAGCACCATCTCCACTAACAGGTGATCAGCTATTTGAGAAAGTAAAATATTTGAACACTGTTTTTGGTAAACCATTTTCGAAAAACCTTAAAAAAATTGGTTGGAAAAAGAGATCAATTTGTTTTTGAATTACCATACTAGAATTGCTTGTATGTCAGAAATTTTCTTGATGTGATGCATGTGGAAAAAAATGTATGTGATAGTGTTATCAGAACGTTGCTAAATGCCCCTAGAAAAACAAAGTATGGAATTAAGGCAAGTTTGGACATGGTTGAAATGGGAATATGAGAAGAGTTGGCTCCCGTGAAGGGTGAAAATCGAATCTTTCTTCCTCCAACTGCTTACACTTTTTCTAGGGAGGAGAGATATCAGTTTTAAAACTTCTTCAATGATGTAAAGGTTCCAGAGGGGTTTTCATCAAATATCAAGAACATTGTGTCAATGAATGATTTGAAGTTAAAATGTTTGAAATCACATGAATTCCATGTTTTGATGTAAGATCTAATTCCTATAGATTTACGTTTCATTTTTTCCAAGAATGTTTTTCATACATTAACCAAACTTTATTTCTTTTTCAAAGCTATATATAGAAAAGTTTTAGACCCAGCAAAATTTCCAGCTATGGAAAAAGAAATTTTCATCATATTATGTGAATTAGAAATGTTCTTCCCACCAACATTCTTTGATATGATGGTTCATTTGTTGATTCACTTGGTGAGAGAGATTCGATTTTGTGGTCATGTGCACTATAGATGGATGTACCTCGTTGAATGGTATATGAAGATTTTGAAAGGGTATGTCAAAAATAGAATTTGGTCAGAGGGTTGTATAGTGGAGCAATATATTGTTGAGGAATCCATTGAATTTTCTACCGAATACATATCTGATGTGGAAAGCATTGGTCTCCCGAAATCTATTCACACTGGATGCATTGAGGGTGAGGGAATTTCTGGAAGAGATGTTTTGAAAATCAGTATTACAGATCAAGAGCAGGCCCACCTTTATGTTTTTCATAACAGTTGGGAGGTTGCTCTATATATTGAAACTCACAAAGAAATTCTTAGGTAGTTGAATCCATCAAGGGCTGAAAAATGGATATCAAATACACATAATCACCAGTTTATAGGATGGTTTCAGGACTATATTTTTAAGGAGTTGGATGAAAATCCGAATTCAATTTCAGAACGACTACGATGGCTAGCCTCCGGACCAAGTGTGTATGTATTATCTTACAATGGTTATGTAATTAATGGTTATACATTCTATACAGATGAACATGATGAAGATAGTACCATGAAAAATAGTGGAGTTACACTTGTGGATGAAGCAATGCATGTTTCCGGTATTAAGGACAGAAATCCAATTTATGAAAATATGTCATACTTTGGAATTATCAAACAAATATGGGAGTTGGATTATATGACATTCCAATTGCTGATTTTTCAATGAAAATGGGTTGATAACAAAAGTGGTGTTAAAATAGATGAATGGGGATTTGTGAAAGTTTATTTTAGTAAAGAAGGGTACAAATAAGAATGGTTTATAATGGCATCACAAGTGGTAAAAAAAATTTATGTTCCAGATCCTACAAACCGAAAGTGGTCAATTGTTCTGTTATCGTCCAAAACTACTGAAGGGTCCGATGAAAATTCAGATGAGGATGATCCTTTAAGTGTTACGTCGTAATAATTTCACAGTGGTCCCAATGTAGATAATGTTTTGTATGTTAAGGGAGACAACAATGAAGGGATTTGGATAATCGATAGAGGCGTCAAATCCCTTCAACCTTTGAAAAAAAGAAAGAGAGTTCAATAAATAGGTTATATTATGTTTTTAATATAGATCTTGTTATCTCATGTTATTATCTTATCATTAATGAATTTATTTAATCTAAATTAAATGTTAAATAACTTTTTCAAATAATGACTTCTGTACGTCCTGGTGCTCCTAACCTTGAGGCTGAACAAGTCTCTCAAGCTATTTTTGTTTCTGCTGCTCCTGCTGCAGCTGCACACAGTGCAGAGCAACAATAAGTTTCTAAACCTGTTGTTTCTCCTAGTGTTGAGTTTCAAAAACCATCAGCACATGTCATTGCTACCATTTCATATGAACATATAGATGATGTTGATATCAATGAAATGGTTGGGGATGAAGGACAGATGTCGCAGAAAACACAGGTGCGTCGTAGTTTGACAGTGTTATCCAAATTTCTTAAGGAAAAAAGCAAAGGCATAAAATTCGATGTTGGATGGAATGCACGAGGCCAACATGTGAATCCCAATAAGGATATGTTTAGTAGTTACATTTGAGTTTTCACTCAGCAACGTATGCCAATTGACATAGATTCATGGCACCATATAGTGTCTAGGATGAAGGCAGTGATCTGGGAAGAAATTATGGTATGATTGTGATATTATTTCCTTAATTTACTAGAAAATAAAATAATGAAACAATGTCTTACTCTTCTCAATATCTTTCATAGTATATTAATAGTAGACTATTCACACAAGAATTATGTACTAAGGCTTGCAGGAAGGATTCATCGAGGTTTTTGAACTATTTTAACAAAATGTCACCTGAAAGATTCCAAAGGTAAAATAAACCCACACCCACCCATTGTCTACGCTCACCTGATATCCCAAGAAGCATGGGATGCATTTATTGGCCATCGTGGAGATGAGAAGTTTCAGGTACATTATGGTTGATAATATATTGTTTGAGGATATGTGTATTCATCACATTGATTGTAAATATTTCATTTATGAAACATGAAATCTGTACTGAAAATAAGGAACGTGCATCAAAACCAACATAACCCTATCATAAAGAAAGGATTGTGTATGATTCACTATAAAAGAAAATGGTATGTATTTTAAATTTACAGTAATATTTTTAGGTGCCAATAAACAACATCATAATTATCTTTCTATATTTATATGTAGATTGATGAGTCTAAAACCAAAGACACTTCCATCCCATGTTATGTGCTATGGAAGGAGGCACGTGTGAATAAGGAAGGGAAGCTAGTAGATGAGAACACACAAAAAGTGTGGACAATATGTGTAAGTATGACACAATGATAAAAAGAATTGTTTTAAATTGATATTACATAAAAATGATTAGTTTTTTTCCTATATCCGATAGTCACAGGAATCAGTTACTCCTGTAGCAGATGCAGACCTATTATCGAGGGATTTGAAGCAGCCATAACAATACGGTCGTGTCAGAGGTGTGGGGTTTTGGGTGACACCCCGATTATATTATGAGAAAAAAAATAAACGGATCATAGAGATAAAAAATTGAAACAAATGAGCGAAAGATTAGAAACTCTTGAAGAACGATTGCAATGACAGGGAGAGTTGCTAACAACTTTTATGGGTGGTAAGAAAGGAGAAGACACAACTTAGGAACAACCAGAATGTAAAGATCCCACCCCACCCCCACCAGCTTTGAGGAGATCCATTCCCCTCAAAGAGCTGTCTTAGCCATGGTAATAAATATTCTAATAATTGTTCCCATGAAATGTGAATCAGAAAAACACTGATACTTTTCTTATACTGATATTCTACAGGGTGATAATGACTATGATTTATATCTGTCAACACCCGCCAATCACCTTGTATCAAGGTCTGTAGTGTTCAACATCCCAGATGACAAGATTCACAATAGACCACTTCTGAAAGATCATCTGAAAGTGACGATTACTGTAGCTCATGAGCCAAATGAAAAGCTATATATTACACTTGATGACGATGATATTCATACGGTTGAAAAGGATATTGGTACATTCATTTCATGGTCATCACAACTTTTAAGAGTACATGCGGACAAAGAGGTATTTATTTCCTTTTTTTCAAGCTAAAACTTTAACAATTAATGAAAAAAGGGTCTGAACCAATGAATATTATTATATACGGAGAAAGGGAAGGGGGTGAAAAACATCGGCTCAAAACCATCTAAAGGATCGACCAACCGATCCCAAAGAGCTATTGAAATCACAATAACACCACCTGTTCTCTATCCACATTTACTAGCATTGAAGACTCATGTGGATACAAAGCAAAGAGGTGGTAGTAGTCATATAGTGGTTTTCGAAAAGAATATATACGGAAAAAAAATTCAAGATTTTGTTGCTACTGAAAATGTAAATTAGATCCTTGAGAACGGTTGGTTAGGCACCATAGTTGTAAATATATATATGAGGTATGTTTTCATGAATTGATTTTCTAAAGGATGATCTAATGTGAAAATTATAACTAAATACATTTTTTATTGTTGACAGACGTATATATGAAAAAAGGTTGAAGGAATTTTCCCATGAACCAAAATTCGGACTCGTTATTCCTCATACCACATTAACACATCTAACGAAATTAGAGTCATCAAAAAAGGATGAAATAGTAAATAGCTTGCTGAAAACATTTGAAAGCAAGATTACAGATGACAGACTCTTCCTAATACTAACCATGCAGGGGTAAAACTATATGATTAAAGCATATCAATTATATTTTCACTTATTTTATTACTTATTCCTTTTTGTGTTTTTAGGAAACATTAGCTACAAATTGCGGTGAAGTTGGATACTCCAAAGATTTATTTTCTGGATTCAAAGTAAGGATATCCATCAAACTGACCACACATGATGGAGTTTGTGAATCTGTAAGACACTACATCCTACGTTTTAGGTCTAAACATAAATTAATATAATTTATATTATCTTTTACTTAGAATTATGTTATGATAGGGATGTGTATCATTATCTTCTAAAAATGGAATGAGGACAGGGGCTAATCATAAGGAGGCAAGCAAGTACTATGTCTGGAAAAATATCAGGGTATATATAATAAAATTTCACTATCCAAACACATATCAAAACAAGTTACTTTTTCTCCTAATGATTAAATTTTTTGCAGTGTCCAAAACAAACAAATAGTAATGATTGTGGTTATTATGTTTGTAAATTTATGAAAGATATCGTTTTTCATCAACAAACTATCATCCCTAAAGAGGTATTTTCAAAAACAACTACTATTTCATTTAATTTATTGATTAATTATTTATTTTTATATTTTTCAGTACTACTCTGACTGCTAAAAAGCCTCATACTCAAAAGATGATATATATTTGTTCAGAAATGAGTGGTCCGCATACTTGATGGAATATTGACACAAATAGCATGAAGATCTGACTTGGGAACATGTACAATTGGTGGTCATTTTTGAGAGGGGTTAAGGGGATTAAAAGATGAAAAAATGTTGTATGTAAATGTTCGTAGGAAAATTGTAGTTTTTATTAAATAAAACATCCTTTATACAATGAGTCATTTTCCCATTTTAACAGATGAAATGCACCATCAACATGCAAGAATGATGAACCACTCAAAGGGTCTCTCTTTCGTTTAAAATGGATAGAATTTTAAGTGAAAACAACAACTGACGTACACAAATATGACAAAATGAATTCAGATTGTGTTGATCCTTTAGGATAACGATCCATGGGTGTGTTGGTGATCTGTACGAGTCAACCCCGCCTCAATCTGAGGCACGGTGTGGCCAGTATCACTCAAAGGGTCTCTCTTTCGTTTAAAATGGACAGAATTTTAAGTGAAAACAACAAATGACATATGAAAATCTGACCAAACGCATTAGGATTGTGTTGATACTTTAGGAGAATGATCAATGGGTCATTTTTTACGTGTATGAGTCAACCCTACCTCAATCTGAGGCATGGTTTGGCATGTATCACTCAAAGGGTCCCTCTTTCGTTTAAAATGGACAGAATTTTAAGTGAAAACAATAACTAACATATGAAAATCCGACCAAATGCATTCATATTGTATTGATCCTTTAAGAGAATTATACATGGGTGAATTTGTGACATGTAATAGTCAACCCTGCCTCAATCTGAGGAACGGTGTGGCTGATATCACTCAAAGGGTCTCTCGTTTGTTTAAAATGGGCATAATTTTAAGTGAAAACAACAACTGACGTATGAAAATCCAACCAAATGCATTATTATTGTGTTGATTATTTAGGATAACGATACATGGGTGAGTTGGTGACGTATATGAGTCAACCCTGCCTCAATATGAGGCACGGTGTTGCCGGTATCACTCAAAGGGTCTCTCTTTTGTTTAAAATGGACAGAATTTTAAGTGAAAAAAACAACTGACGTACACAAATCCAACCAAAAGCATTCATATTGTTTTGATCCTTTAGTATAATGATATATGGGTCATTTGGAATGTTTAAGAGTCAAACCCGCCTCAATCTGAGGCACGGTGTGGCCGGGATCACTCAAAGAGTCTCTCTTTCATTTAAAATGGACAGGATTTTAAGTGAAAACAACAACTGATGTACAAAAATCAATCCAAATGCATTCGGATTGGGTTGATCTGTTAGGAGAATGATTAATGGGTCATTTGTGACGTGTACGAGTCAACCCCACCTCAATCCAAGGCACGGTGTGGCCAGTATCACTCAAAGGGTCTCTCTTTCATTTAAAATGGACAGAATTTAAAGTGAAAACAACAACTGACGTACGAAAATCTGACCAAACGCAATTGGATTGTGTTGATACTTTATTAGAATGATACATGAGTCATTTTTGACATGTAAAAGTCAACCCCACCTCAATTTGAGGCATGGTGTGTCCGGTATCACTCAAAGGGTCTCTCTTTCCTTTAAAATGGACAGAATTTTAAGTGAAAACAACAAATGACATACACAAATATGACCAAACAAATTTGGATTGTGTTGATTTTTTAGGAGAACTGTCCATGGGTCATTAGTGACATGTAAAAGTCAACCCCGCCTCAATCTGAGGCATGGTTTGGCTGGTATCACTCAAAGGGTCTCTCTTTCGTTTAAAATGGACAGAATTTTATGTGAAAACAACAAATAACATACGCAAATCTGACCAAACGCATTAGTATTGTGTTGATACTTTAGTAGAACGATCCATGGGTGAATTGGTGATGTGTATGAGTAAACCCTGCCTCAATATGAGGCACGGTGTGACCGGTATCACTCAAAGTTTCTCTCTTTCATTTAAAATGGACAGAATTTTAAGAGAAAACAACAACTAACGTATAGAAATCTGACCGAACGCATTCGTATTGTGTTGATACTTTAGTAGAAATACCCATGGGTGTTTTGGTGACATGTATGAGTCAAACCCGCCTCAATCTGAGGCACGGTGTGACCAGTATCACTCAAAAGGTCTCTCTTTCGTTTAAAATGGACAGAATTTTAAGTGAAAACAACAAATGACGTATGAAAATATGACCAAACGCATTTGGATTGTGTTGATACTTTAGGATAATCATAAATGGGTCATTTTTTATCTGTACGAGTCAACCTCACCTCAATCTGAGGCATGGTGTGGCTGGTATCACTCAAAGGGTCTCTCTTTCATTTAAAATGGACAGAATTTTAAGTGAAAACAACAATTGATGTACGAAAATCTGACCAAACGCATTATGATTGTGTTTATACTTTAGTATAATGATCCATGGGTAATTTTTTACATTTAAGAGTCAACCCCGCCTCAATCCAAGGCACGGTGTGGTTGGTATCACTCAAAGGGTATCTCTTTCATTTAAAATGGACAGAATTTTAATTGAAAACAACAACTGACATATGGAAATCCAACCAAAGGAATTAGGATTGTGTTTATCCTTTATTATAATGATTAATGGGTCATTTGAGACATGTACAAGTCAACCCCTCCTCAATCTGAGGCACAATGTGGCCGGTATCACTCAAAGGGTCTCTCTTTCGTTTAAAATGGACAGAATATTAAGTGAAAACAACAACTGACATTTGAAAATCTGACCAAACACATTAAGATTGTATTTATCCTTTAGTATAACTATCCATGGGTTATTTTTGATGTATATGAGTCAACCCCGCCTCAATCTGAGGCACGGTGTGGCCAGTATCACTCAAAGGGTCTCTCTTTCGTTTAAAATGGACATAATCTTAAGTGAAAACAACAAATGACATACGTAAATATGACCAAATGAATTTGGATTATGTTTATCATTTAGGAGAACAATCCATGGGTCATTTTTGAGGTTTAAGATTCAACCCCACCTCAATACGAGGCATGGTGTGTCCGGTATCACTCAAAGGGTCTCTCTTTCGTTTAAAATGGACAGAATTTTAAGTGAAAATAACAACTAACATACGAAAATCAAAACGAATGCATTTAGATTGTGTTGATCCTTTTTTAGAATGATACATGGGTTCCTTGGTGACGTGTACGAGTCAACCACACCTCAATAAAAAGTATGGTGTGTCCGGTATCACTCAAAGGGTCTCTCTTTCGTTTAAAATGGATAGAATTTTAATTGAAAACAACAACTGGCGTACCGAAATATGACCAAACGCATTCATATTGTGTTTATACTTTAGGATAACGATCCATGGGTGCGTTGGTGACATGTACGAGTCATCCCCACATCAATATGAGGCACGGTGTGGCCGGTATCACACAAAGGGTCTCTCTTTTGTTTAAAATGGACAAAATTTTAACTGAAAACAACAAATGACGTACGCAAATCCGACAAAATGAATTTGTATTGTGTTGATCCTTTAGTATATAGATCCATGTGTCCTTTTTGATGTGTATGAGTCAACCCCACCTCAATACAAGGCACGGTGTGGTCTGTATCGCTCAAAGGTTCTCTCTTTCGTTTAAAATGGACAAAATTTTAAGTGAAAACAACAACTGACATACGCAAATCCAACCAAACGCATTTGGATTATGTTGATCCTTTAGTAGAATGATACATGGGTCATTTTTGATGTGTATGAGTCAACCTCGCCTCAATCCGAGGCACGGTGTGGCCGGTATCACTCAAAGGGTCTCTCTTTCATTTAAAATTGACAGAATTTTAAGTGAAAACAACAACTAACGTATGAAAATCTGACCAAACACATTAGGATTATGTTGATAATTTAGTAGAATGATCCATGAGTCATTCGTGACATGTATGATTCAACCCTACCTCAATCTGAGGCATGTTGTGTCCATTATCACTCAAAGGGTCTCTCTTTCGTTTAAAATGGACAGAATTTTAAGTGAAAACAACAACTGATGTACGCAAATCAAAACAAACACATTCAGATTGTGTTGATACTTTAGAAGAATGATCCATGGATGCCCCCCAACCCCCTGGATGCCCCCAACCCCTGGACACCCCCACCCCCCTAGACACCACCCCACCACCTGGACACCTTCCCCACCCCCCTGGACACCCTCACCCCCATGGACAGCCACCCCCACCCCCTTGGACACCACTCACCCCCTTGGACATCCCCACCAACCCAATGGACCGCCCCCAACTCCCTTGGACACCACCCCACCCCCTATACACCCCCACCCCTCTGGAAACCCCCACCCCCTAGAAATCCCCCCACCCCCCTGGACACCCCCCACCCCCTGGACACGCCCATGGACAGTCCCCCCCCCCCACCTCGAACTGGCCCCCCGAACCCCCCCCCCCCCCCAGACACCCCCACCCCATGGACACCCACCAACCCCCTGGACGGCACCCCCACCCCTCCTATACACCACCCCACCACCTGGACACCCCCACCCCCTGGACACCCCCACCCCCTGGACACCCCCACCCTCCTAAACACCACCCCACCCCCTTGGACAACCCCACCACCCCCCTTGGACCTCTCCCACCCCCCCCCCCTGGACACCCCCAACCCCTAGAAATCCCCCCCCCCAACACCCTGGACACCAGTCCACCCCCCTGGACACCCCAATAGACAGCCCCCCCCCCCCCCAACCTGGACAACCCCCGCCCCCCACCCCCCTAGACACCCCACCACCCCCTGGATTCCCCCCGCCTAGACCCCCTCCCCTCCGAGACACCACCCCACCAACTAGACACCCCCACCCCCACCCTCATGGACAACCCCCCACCACCCCTTGGACACCACCCCTCCCCCTTGGATAGACTCCCAACCTCCTGGACCGACCCCCTGAACACCCCTATCCCCCCGGACACCCCCATCCGCCCGTACACCCCCTACCCCCCCTTGGAAATCCACCACAAACCCCTGAACAGCCCCCCAAACCCCCAGAATTCTGAATTTAATTCTTTATATATTTAATTAACTTATGAATAATGTTGGGTATACTTGTTGTATGGGTATACATGGTGTAATTACCTTATCAATTATGTGTTAATTTTGTATGGGTATACTTGTTGAGATTTTGAATTTTTTGCAGGTGATTGTTTCCCTTGGAATTCAGGGATGTCCTCCTTGATGGGAGGTTCAAACATTCCAATCAGTTTCTAATGGGTTTTTTCGTACAACCGGAAACATCCAATGATTCCACATCCATTTGGATCTACTTTCCAAAGGTAGGCGCTCATTAGTTTGTGGACTGATTAGGCTTAGGAATTTTCATTGGTCGAGAGGATGGGAGGTCGGACTCATCACACCTTTTTGAGGGGAATTATTGTCTACTCCGGGACTCTCTTTATATATTTAAGTTATGTTTGTGAATCCTTATTACATTACAAAGTATAAAATGAGCTTTTCTTCAGATTTGACAATCAATGATTAAATATGTAGGAAATTTAGAGAATCTTTTATATGTATTCGAGGTTCTTCATCAATAGAGAATCATCTATATTTATTAGAGATTCTTGGTCAATGGTATCCTTTGACACATATATATAGATGTCTCTTGGTCATTATGATGACCATGATGGTTTTAAAGCCACTCAGTGGGGCACTTGAAGTTTATTTTCATTCAGAAGGACATGGATTATTTCAGAGTTGGGATCGAACCCGTAGATGGGCTACCTACATATCCTTTGTTTAGAAAAGGAATCAGAACCCACGTAGTTCGAGTAAGGGAGTATGATGTTTATGATTGATGGATCAAAGAAGGATTTCATAATTACTTTTACACTCTAATATCATGTGAGTCATGCTCGGTGTGAGAAACAAGAGGTATTGGTAAAACTACACAATTGTGCCATAAAAGACGAAATCATAAGAAATAATGTGAGGCTTATGTATGTATGACTGCCCAGATAAATGAATATTAGGATTTACTTCAGGGAAGAAATCCAAAAATAGGTTCCATAAAGGTATATGTGCTTCATGGAGATTTGAAAACTCTAACTTGGGGCTTACTCATGAAAAGGAGGCCCATACTAGGAGAGGACTTATGATTGGGTTTTACTCTTAAGAAGGAATCCTATATCAAAGATAAATTAGAACTGGTTAAGAGAAATTAAGACTGGGGCTTACTCCTGAGAAGGAGGCCCAGGTTAAGGGACTTGAAAAAATTAAGGGACTTGGGGATTACTCCTGAGGAGGATGCCCATATTTGGAAATTATGACTGGGTCTTACTCCTAAAAAGGAGGCCCAACTTAAGGAGTTATCTTATCTTTAAAGTATGAGGTTTAATGAATGAAATCTCAATCTTTAGTGACAAAAAGATGTGTAAATCACTAGGTTTTGAGAAATGTTCCATGGAGTTCCTTTCCGATAAGGAAACCAAATCAAGAAATCATGCAATAAATGGCTTTGAAGAGTGTCTTGGAGACTGAATCTTGAATAGGAGAGGTGGAACGACATAAGAGTGGTTAAATGGGCAATAAAGGAACCCAAAAAGGCAGGGGCGTGCAAGTCCTGGCAGGCGTGCAAGTACTGCATGGGTGCACAAGTCCTGGTTGCGCAGGTATACCTACGCGGCACATGGGTACTTGCGCGTTTGTAAACCAGCATGGTAATACTTGGGAGATCCTTGACCAATGCCTTTAAAATTATCCAGAGGTACTTCCAGAAGAGAGACGTGCATGTTTTGGTGAGGAAGTAGGTCGGTGCACAAGTATGTTCATTTCCCTTAAGGGTAAAACACCTTAGGCACGCAAGTGTTAGTTAATTATAACACTTATACCTTACTCCTCTTATTTAGACCTTCCATTATAGGTAAAGAATTACCTTAGAAGTGTTCAGAAGACCTGAAGAAGAGACTTGGGCGTTCAGAGCTCTAAATATGAATTCTGGAAAAATTCCTCCCCCGATGGGGGGCCCACAGGGTCTATTTATAGGCTAAAGAAGACCCAGGCGGTTATCCTTTAGGACGTGTAAGTCACTTGTGTGACCATTAGGCGTCGCGCAAGTGGACTTGCGCGACAGTGATGGAACTTACATAGAACATGTTCTTTTGAATCCTTGTTCATGCCTTAGTCGATTTTTGATGTTTTCTTCAAAGGATGAATCAATTTGTGCTAAGTCATTTTCCTTTACATTCGTTTAGACAATGTGATGAAAAGGAGCGTCAACAGTGATGTTTGGGTGTGCTGCTACAGAATTTTTTGTTGCAGCAGACAGGGTATTTATCAGCGTTTTTTATCACTGATAAAGGAAGCCTTTATCATCTCTAAAAAAGCACTGATAAAAGACACCTTTATGAGCGCTAAAAAATCACTGATAAAGGATCATTTTATCAGCGCTAAACGAGCACTGATAAAAAGCACATTTATCAGTGCTTTTTTAGCACTGATAAAGGGTTCTTTTGTCAGTACCTTTTTAGCACTGATAAAGTATCCCTTTATCAACTCATTTTTAGCAACGATAATGGTATCCTTTATCAGCTCTTTTTTATCACTGATAAAGTATCCCTTTATCAGTGCTTATTTAGCACTGATAAAGGGGACTCCCCCCCCCCCTTATCAGCACTGATCTTTACAGTGCTTTTTTAGTGCTGATAAAGCCCATTTTGAGCGCTGATAAAGCCCGTTTTTGTAGTAATGCATGTTCAAGGAATAGGGTAAGGTTTTTTGACCATACCATACTTATCTTATGAGTAATCCTAGTTCAGGATGGGTTAAATATTATCACTTGTTTTAAATTTAACAATTATATTGATTTCAGATAGGGTAAGACTGTAATTTTACATCTTGTGTTTAGGACGTTGGGATTTGTAGTTTAAAGTCATGTAAATCTAACTTTATGGGATGCAAATAGTTTAGGTACATAATTATTAGACCTATTACAAATAGTTTGAGGTCATATTTCATGGACCATAATGTGGCTAGTAATTTAAGGTCTTAAATATAGGACCAATGAGGCTCTTAGTTTAAGGTCATAGAGTTTGAACCATGGGTTCATATTTTATGGTTATGGTGTTTGGAAAATGGGGTGTGTGTAATAATAAGATATATTTAGTGTGGTGGAATCAAAAACCCGATGTGAATTAGGGCCAAGGAGACCCAACACCACACAACACATTCCTGAGGAGGATTGCACGTAGTTTAAAGTCATGATACTTAGACTTAGGCTCCTAGTTTAAGTTTATATAATTCATACTTAAGAGAGGGTCTTCTCAAATGGATATATGTATCATGGAAGGGTGAAAACACTGACATGAATGAGGGTAAAGGAGGCCCAGTACCACACCACATATTCCAGAGAGGAATTGCACACAGTTTAATGTCGTGATGTTTGGACTTGGACTCATAGTTTAAGGTTATAGAGTTTAGTCCTAGATCATAGTTTAAGATCATGTGTCTATGAATTGGAAATATCCTCATATGAAGTACTCCTTGATAAACTTGGAATTGGTGGGAGGTGTTATATGCTCTCCATCCATAGTGATCAAAAAGTTTTCACCATTGGAATAGAACTTGTGATTGATGTAAGGTCCTTCCCACTTGGGATCCAACTTTGGAGGATTCTTTACAGGTATCATTAGAATTCTAAGAGATATTACCATATCACCATAAAAAAAGGAACGGAGGTGAACCTTCTTGTTGAAAACTATTTCTATTTCATTCTGGTGCCACTCAAAATTGTAAAATTCCTTGAGTCTATTCTCTTCAAGGGCCTCCAGCTCATATAGACAAACTTATGATATTTTTATGGAATTTTCTAGTCATAGATAGTCATTTGGAGTGATGGAAACATAACCTAAATGGTAAGGAGTGCCTCTATTCCATAAACCAAGTTGTATGGGGTCACCTTGGTTGAATTAATAGTTCTCATATGATAATCCTAGAGGGAATTGAGGAGATTTTCTATCCAACTTTTTTATTCTATACCACCATCTTCTACATAATGTTAGATAGGGTCTTGGTGAATGCCTATATCTATCCATTTTACTGTGTATGAAAGTAAAAAAGTATGGTTTGACTGGATATTATAATTGGAATACAATATCTTCAACTCATAAACCTAGAAGTTGGTGCCATTTTCAGTGATAATGGCATGAGGGACTCCAAATCGATGGATGATGTGGGAGCTAATGAACTCAATCAGGTATTAGGTATTCACTTTATTGTGGGTAATCTCTTCTTCCCACATGGAAAAGAAATATTTCATAGTCAGAATGAACCTTCACTTGAGAACTATTGCTAGTGCGTATGGGTCTACAACATAGATTCCCCATACTTCAAAGGGCTAATACTACTTGGTGGTGTGGATGGGATCCAGTGGTCGATGCACAAAGTCAGTATAGATCTGATACATGTGAAACCTCTTTGCATACTCAATGCAGTTGTAGACCATAGTGGGCCAAAAGTATCCCAACCTCTGAATATAGTGGGATAGATTCAATACTACCTAATGGAAACCAAAGGATCCAACATGAACTTAGTACATAACTTGGGGAATCTCATATCCTTAAATTCAATGGAGGATAATTCCATAAAACCCATATATGTAGAGAGTTTATTTGAGGTTAGGCCTACTCTTAAGGGTAAACTACGATGCACACCAATGGATTCTCTCACACTCATCTTGATCTGGTGGAAGAATTACATATTGAAGATACTTAACAAAAGGAGTTGTATAATCGAGTTTTTCCTCTACTGTAGGGGAACCTGAGGGTCCTAACATAGAAGAACTGATAGTCAACTAGTTTATCTTTTGTAAATCATAATTTTCTAAAAATATAGGAGCGATGAACCTCTAATGTGCCACATTAATGAACAAGTCATCCTAGTTAGGCTCTTCATGAGATACAAATAAGCTATTCAGGGTGTCATCTTGACTATTCTGTGACCGAGGGACATGAGTCACTTCCGGTTGAGCTCGGAATTGGGCCATTAGCTTAAAATTTCACTCCAACAGGGGAATGAGATATAATTTTCTAACAATGTAGTCACTATTGATTTTTTTTTATGACTAGATCAGGGTCTCCCTTAAATGTAAATAGAGGATGAAAATCTCGATAACTATCTCAAGACCAGTAATGAAAGTCTAATATTATGCCTCATTGTTGGCACATCCTTCTAATAATAGGAACTATTAAATAAAGATAGCTTATGTTTGTGTGATGAAGACAATCCCTAGTCCCTATATATTATGCTTGGTATTGTGGATCCTTAAATTGGTTTTTCTCTGGGGGAACCGTTTAAATGAATCTACCAGCACCACATGTTATGGTCCACTAAAAGGATGAAATCATCTAAAAAATTGGTTTCTAGGGGAAGTTATTAAGGGGATGAATGGGAAGCCAAGAATTCTTCTATTTACTAACCCTTAATAGATTTCTACGAAATACACCAGATGTAGAACTACTGAAGTATCACTTCCTAGTATGCTAACCATCCCGTCAACATTGTAAAATTAAGGATATACTTTAGTAGGTCTATATGGAACATCATCTATATCTCATGATGCTACAGATAATACTACAAATTATTCACTTCAAAATCCAACTTGAGGAATCTCTTCTACATAGGAGAGTATCTGATCACTGTGTTGAGGATAATGCGAATAAGATAGTATAAACTATTTTCTATATCTTTGTTATTCTGTTGGGTGAGAAGGGCATTGAGAGACCATTCTAAAGCATTTACTTAGAGAACTAGAGGATTCCCTAAGATATATGGAATTAGAACCAAAGGTTTTAGAATATACTGCTTGATTTCCATGAATGTGGTTTGGAACTCCTCATCCCATTGGTAGACAGTGCCTTTTTTCATGATCCTTGAGAAGGGATTACACTTTTCAGTTAGATTTATAACGAACCGGTGTTTATAGGATAAGTGGACTTGGAGGCCTCAAAAAACTCAAAGGTTAATCAGGTTAGGCATCTATATGGTGGCCTTGATCTTCTTTAGATAGATCTCAATGCCTCTATATCTCATGACAAAGTCAATAAAATTCTTAAAGGTAACCCCAAATGAGCACTTAAAGGGATTCATCTTCAAATTTCAGGAGTGGAGGAATCCAAACACTTTCTCAAGGTCAATGAGATGATGCTGATGATACTAATAGTTGACCACTAAGTCATCCATATAGAATTCCACTAATATCCCAAGAATCGGAATGAAGATGTAGTGCATGGACTACTGATAAGTGGATCATAAATTCTTCAGTTCAAAGGGCATCACCAGATATAAAAAGTTCCCTTATGATGCCTTGAAAGTGTTAGACTTTTCATACTCATGGGACATCCAAATCTGGTTGTACCTAGAGTATCCATCTATAAAGAAGAGGTCTTAGAACCCCGGTGTAGCATCAATTAATTGCTCTATCATGGGAAGGGTAAAATCATCCATCAAAAAATGGTAGTTGAGATCCCCAACGTTCATACAGACTCTAATCTACCCATTCTTCATCCTAATAAGGATGATGTTATCTAGACATTTGAGGTATTGGAACTACCTGATGAAGTTGACTTTGATAATCTTATCAACCTCAGCCTCAACCATGGAACCATGAGAGGGGTATATTTTACTAATAAGTTGCTTGAACCCATGATGGCTCTTTAGGAGACCAAGATAATGGAATAACTCTTGAGGGTCTAGTCCTAGAATATCATTATAGCTCTAATAAAATACATCATGATGATGCTTTAGAAAATTCACATATTGTTGTTTCACTTATAGAGGCATGGCTTCACCAATCAATGTTGGCCTTGGATCTCCTGTAATGGCAGGGTTTACATTAATCAACTCATTAACAGTGGTTAATACGCCCTATTAGAATACAAGAAGAACATCTTCTAGATCCCCTTCATCATCTAAGGTAGGAGAATTAGTAGGAGTAGGTTTATCTAGGTCATCTGAATCAGGGGTAGAACCGGTGCCTTCTTGTGAGAACATGGAATCTTTGTCGAGGGGTTCATGCTCTACTAAAATCTTAGTGATAGAATTTGTTGAGATAATTCCATACAAACTTCGACTGCGAGGTCTATTCATGATATCAAAGCAATGGTGGTGGTTCATCTTCCATTAATTCAACCCTACCCTCTGAAACAAGTGGAAATGTTGTGAAATTGTGTCCATAGAGAAAACCTCTCGGTACTTCACAAGGGTAGGGGATTTTTCTATCACCTGATCCAATCCCATGTAAGTGGATAAGGTAATCTATGGATGTTCCTTAATTTTAGATATGTCTAAACCGTTTTTCTTGGATACAAAAATTCAAATTCCCAAGTATGGTGTTATGGGATCCAACCGATGGATTGAGAGAATGAAATAATCATCCAATTTTGTCCATGGATTGGCCACGATGGTTGTTAATTCATGGGTGTGCTTAACCCCATTAGTCTAAAGATTCTTCCACTATCTATTTTAGTATCCAACATCCATATATTTGGCTTCACAGGAGTATAAGGGAGACACATCACCCTGTAACACCACTACTTTACCATTGAGAGAGTATTTGTAGCACTAGTGATATGAGGAGGGTACTTCCATATGAAGATGGAGTTAGGGACTACCAAGAAGCGCGTTTTAGGTGGTATCCTATGAGACTATCACAAAATTGGTTCTTTCAATCAAGACACTATACTGGGTCTTCATTTGGATCATGCCAAACGATTTCTTCTCAGCCCTGTAATAACCCTAGATGGTTAAGTCAAAAGGAGTCATATCTTTCTCAAGTGACTACCTGAAGCATTTCCACCTAGTGAAAAAATATGTGACATTCTCATCAGGTAGTTTATTTAGATTTGAGAGGTTATAAATAATCATATTTCACATGGTGGAGATGAAATGTTAAAGTAATTGTATGTGAAGGCCTTCCCAACTAGTAATGGACCCTATAGGTAGTTGAGTGTACTAGAAGAATGCAGGTACTTCCAATGGCTAGATGAAACACTGAAGCCTGTTAGCCTCCAGCTACTCTGGGGTTACCAACATGGGTTCTCACCTTGAGATGAAGTGGGAAAAGTGTTGAAATGGGTCACTCATCCCATTAAAATGGGGCGAATCCTGGATTTCAAAACTCTAGGGGTGCTTGTATATCATCCACCCATGTTGGGTAAGGATTTCTATCAGGTAGTATTTCCACATTTCACGTATCCAAAGCCTCAAGAAAAGTGTTGAAAGTTGATATCAAATCATAATAACAAGGATATATATATTGACAAGGGTCTTTAACCACAAATACTTTAACAGGCTCATCAAATATGTGACCAAACTCATGGGATTGTGGAGTGGAACAATCCAGATCTCGAGGAGGGTAATTAAACTGATCAAGAAAGTTTGAAAACTCATGCCTAGGTTGCTTTCCATATATTACTTCTTCTTCTATACCCAGATGAATGGGTTTTCTGAGTTTAATTGGTTGCATATGAATAATGAGGAATTGTTTTCCTGCTGGAGGAGAAATAGGGTCGTTTTGGGAAATGTCATAATCTGGGCATCAATCAAATATGGGATCAGCAGTGATCATTTTCTAATATTTCAGGTGCTAGATCAAGAAGGATACTATGGGAAATAACTTTATTTTTTGTGCGACCTTATATGGATCAGAGAACCCAAAATGATATTTACCCTTGTTGAGATTTCGACCAGGATTAAATGCATCATTATAGGGATCCAAAATGCTACGTGCCACCTTTTCTTGTAGGAAATGACACCTATATGAGGTTCTACCTCATACTCTCCTAACTTTTGAGGAATATCTTCCCTGTCAAGCCCTGTTTTGATTCCCTTGTCTTTATAATCCTCTGGAAAGTTGAGGATGATAATTTTTACCATAACGATACCCAGAGGGGGACCCCAATCATTAGAAGGTAGGAAAGATTGTATCAAGATAGGGATAAAGTGGATATATAAATACTATCCCCAGTATCTGATATGTACATGTGCATATTCCTATTCCATAATCTAGTAGAGAACTATGAGACTATTGACGCATCTCTATTGGAATTTATGATGGTATTCAGATGACGTAGGGTGTTGAGCCACTATGAGCACTACCAAATAAACCCTTCTTCATTGTTGATTGATGTCGTAGAGGTGTCCCTGACTTCCTGGATAAACCAACTAATGATCATAGAGGTGTTGAAGCATCACCCAGATGATCTAGAAGAAACACATGGCCTGGCCCTCAGTAAGGGATTCCAGGATGTCGATGTTGGGAATCACCGATGACCATAACACCACTAAAATATGGTCAGTGAAAAAAACCTCACACAGACCCTCTTTCTTAGGGTAAGGGTTATACTCTTGGTCACCCCAAGCTACAACTAGTGTTATTCAGAAGATGGGTGGAGACATCGATGTGGATTGGTTCAAAAATTGATTTACCAGTAGAGGGGTTGTTATGTGAGTCAAATGTTCGTTGCATGCTAGGATGTTTTTCAGGGCAGACACCAACCATATCATTACCTCCATATAGGATGGAGTATTCTTCATTTCCTCATGTGCAATGGAAAATGAACTCATATATCGATCAATAGTATTCTCACCACATGAAGTGGTCAATCCAGACCCTAACGGCTCCCCAAAGTCCTAGGTAGAGGTAAAGAGGAGGGAAACTAACGATGATGGGGATGGATTCACTACAAGCCCCTAAAAGGAGGCCAAAAATTCCTCCACATTCAAGTACCTATGGAGGTATATGGGGACCCTATGGATCTCATCTTATGGTATGGAGAACCTCAAATGTCATACTCCTACCCCAAAATTTGGCAGTCAGGGTAAAGACTCCATTATTGAGTCATCTGTGTCCTCAAAATCTGAAAGATCAATGAGGTTAACGATTACTTGATGATTCCCAGAATTTCATGGATGATTATGGGTGTTCTTCCTTATTCCCTGGTATGATTATTTAGGGTAGGGTACCTGTTAAACATGGGGAAGACCTTCATGTAGGTTAATTGGAGCATGAGGAGGACCTTTATGCTCATTAAAAGATACATGGGGAGGAACTTTGAGTTGAGAAGTGGGAGTACGGGGAGGACATCCATACTAGTTGGTTAGAACATGGGGAGGGCCTCCATGCTGGCTATTGAAAGAGCTGGGAGGGCAAACTATTTACTTGGTAATAGTGCGGGGAGGACCTTCATGCAACATCTCATCATCATGGGTTGGCCCATAATGGTTATTGGTGGTGAAAGTGATTGATAGAGTCAACCCAGACTACCTATGAGGTGGATGGGGTCTTGATCCCAATCAGGTGAAGAAGGATCTTGGTTCATTTGTCGTAGGGATCTGGTGGGATGCGGCGGTGGTGGAAGGGGTCACTGAAGCTATAGAATACATTTCTTATTGGGTGATGTTCTGGTCCAACCCCTGAAATTAGTGTTGGGTGCTATGGATTGGGGCTGGAAGAGCAGGGGTGCATCCACCTATTCTTCGTCTTGAGGGATCGATTATTTCTAGTGTTGATGTGGCCCAGTGGGATCCCTCCTAGGTGGATCTAGGGTGTTAGTCACAGCAAGTGTGAGTCAAGAATCACAAACCTCCTTGGTGCAGGAGATTTAGTTATTAGAAAACTCCATAGAAAGACTCTTGAAGTGGTTCATCATCGTAATGGGGGGTGGTTTCCCCATGCGCCCTCCCCCAGGGGTGGCGGTGTTAACATGGAACTGAATCCACCAGGTTCTAGAGGGTTATATACATTGTGGTAATGACCCCTTCCTACTCATACCAGAGAGAGAGGGCATAAATAACCCTTATCTGGATGATCTCTAAAGTTGATATGGGGAATCGGAGCCTGGTATCTGAATTTACGGTGGAATTCATAGAGTCATTGGAGTTTTGTGGGGGTTTTGCATCAATATTTCTACTACCCCGATGAATGTGGGTGTTTTATTGATGATCCTATGTAGTGTGAATCCTATAAGGCATGTGGATTCAACCATCAATACAAGTATGAATAAATTGATTCCCAATTACCCAACATCATCCAATATTTTGAAGAGGAATATGGATCCATGCTAACAATGTCGCATACCAAGGATTCCCAAAGAAAACTTCCCCAATGCATAAGTGAGTTCCATGTTGGGTCCATCGTTTTCTTGGTGAGGCATGGCGCCGAATGTTTGAATCTGGTGACATGAAAATATATTGATTCCCTAGATGTTACAAGTCCCCATGGTTGAGGAAGAATAGTTTCACATAGGGTTCAACATTTCTATTTCTGACACTTTTTACGGTGTCAGCCTGTACATCATAATTGCATGAACTGGTTGCTATAGCCCCACATTCTCACTTTCCAAAGGTGGGAGGCATTCATTACTTTCATCAATGATGTATGCTACTTGATTGAAATTGGATAATGGTATGTTGGTTCCTCCTTACATGGATTCCTCCTTGAAACACATCACCTAGTCCAGGTCTCCCTCATAGATTTAAGTCATGTTCATAGAACCCATTCAAGATTTTATCTCTTTATGGATTCCAGTTAATTACACTACTTCTGTCTAGAAGGGTAGCAACCTTATGTCAAGAGATTAGACATGTTAGGAATATCTAATCATTTTTGGATTTTGGGTGCATTTTTCACCTATTAATCTTCCTCCCAGGAGGGCATCTCATATGAGGCATCTTAAGAATGGAAACCAAAGCCTCTGGGGTCGATAACTAGGTATTTAACTCTAGGTGCATAAGTATTACAAGGATTTTTACCTTAGGAATTCCATGTTTATTTAATAGCTTAGGTGTTTCTGGGTCAGGTCGCAAATTTTACATTCTGTAGAGATGGATCAGAATGCCCTGCAGAGACAAATTGAGGCACAAAGTTTAACATCTAGTAGATATGGGCATGGTGTTAATGTCTTGTGGGGACATGATGGATGGATCAAAACACCCCATGGAGGTGGATACAAGAGGCATGACCCTAGGAGAGAACATGTCACACCTGTGTTTACCGGTGGATTAGAACACTCCATAGAGGTGGATCTAAGAGGTGTGTCCCTTAGAGGGAAGATTTCACACTTTAATAGTTTACCAGTGGATTAGAACGCCCCATAGAGGTGGACCCAGAGTTGTGGATTAGAACGCCCCGTGTAGGTGGATCTGGGAGGTGCATCCCTAAGAGGGAGGATGTAACACCTAGAAGTTTTTTATAGATCATCATTCCCCATTGTGGTGGATCCAGGAGGTGTGTCCTTAAGAGGGAAGATGCACACCTAAAATTTTACCAATGGATCAGAATACCCCATGGAGGAGAATCCAAGATGTGTGTCCCTATGAGGGAATATATCACACCCGAATAGTTTACCAAAGTTAGTATTGAACCTTAAGTAGGTTTCCAACATAACATGTTTAGAATATAGGGATAAAAAAACCATGTATTTCAATTTTGTAGTATAAGGTTGCACGACAGGACCAATCCATTCATTTTAACATCAGGCGGTATAGATGCTTGTGTCGCAATAGGATCATGTATGGGAGATGGTGTGGGGATTATGCATTGAAGCTTCCATGTCACAAGAGGATTTATCTTGGGTAATGGTGTTGAGATTATAAATTAGTAGCTTCCCCAGTGCTGCTAGGAACATCGATGATGTGGATGGGGCTTAGGCGTGGAATCTTCCCAGAGGATCACATCCCATGTGGGTCACACACGAGGCATACTGTGTTTATCACACAGGGTAGGATGTGTGAGGTTCATCTCATACCATTCATAAATAGGAAATCCTATGTTTATCACACAGGGAAATAATATAGTTTTATATCATGTGATGATGGTGTTTTTGTTCAGTTTAACATCATATGACTAGGACGTAGAGCTAGAAAATTTTATGTCATGCAGTTCGTATGTGGGTGGACTCACTCATCACCCCTAAGTATTATGGGACCACTGCTCATGCTCCCTTGGGTGGAGCACTGTGTTGGAACTGTCATGGAGGAGTGGTCAATCACGAGGTCGATGTTATGGTCACTATTCTTACAAGTAGAGAGAGTTATGGTACCTATGATTATAAGTAAGAGGTTGGTGGGGGCTTGAGCTACACTTGGGGTGAATTGAGAGGATGTAGGTGTTGGTGGAACATGACACATAGGGACTCAAGGTGAAGATGAACTGGTCTTGAATTTAAATGGGGGCCTCGGGCACTCGACCATCATGAAGGTGTGTTAGTAGAAGTGAATCACCATGGAGAGGTCTAGGAGAGATGTTTTTCAAAGATTAGGTCCTTTCATATATGTGATTTGAGAATATCTGGTGACTCGTGAATTTTAGGGGATTCATGAAGGGGTATGCTTCATAAAACATGGTTCCCCTACCTTGGAGTGAATTCTTGATTCAGGGGGGGTGCTTTATAAAGGATGAATGAGTTGAAAATCCTCAAGTACCAAAGAGGGACTTATTCCTATGTAAAGGGAGTAGGCCTTACCAAAATGCATATCCACTTGGGGTGGAGTCTCTCAAGAACAAAAAAGTATGAGGTTTCATGAAACCTAGATACCTTGGGTGATACATTTTGTTTTGGTTTATGAAGCTTAGTAGTTTTGTGAATTGGGAGAGATTTTAGAAGTCGAAAGATCAAGGATCATTTCTAAAATATTGGACTGATGGGGGTATTTATAGGGTATGGGTTTTGTGAATAATGGAGGTGTTTTAAAAGATTTATGTGCTTAAAAAATGGGCCTATCTCCACGAATCTGAATGTCTCTCTCACAAAGACACTGTCAATCCTTCATGTTTTTGTGAAGCGCTCCACAACTCTAAATTTCATTGCGCAGAGGTACTAAAAATTATTTGCATGTTAGTGGAGAAATATTCCCATCCAGTGAGTTTTGCAATTTCTTTCCATTCATTAAGGAACTTAACTTTAGAAAATAGACCCTTTAGATTGATTTTGGGAAATTTTGGCTCGAATTCATCCTGAACCAGTCATTTCTTCCTCGACCATTCCCGTGGAACACATATTCTGGCACCAACATTGTCTAAAATTCACATAGGTTGGGGGTGATCCTTTTAGAAAAATTTGGGTTCTTTCAGTTCCTACAAAATATTGGGTGTTTAGGTTTGGTGATACACCTTTAGTAAAAGTCCTAGTCTAGGATTTCTCCCATTATAAAATTCCAGGTTTTGGTTGTTCCCTTGTAAATACCTCTATCATATTTTAGTGAGTGTTATACTCCATCAGTTGGGGTGTAAAGAGTATATATATGATCATTTAGATATAAACTATTATTAAATTAATTATGATTATCTCTTTATATTTCTATATTCACTCTCCACACATCCACTGTTTTTAATCTTTTAGTAAAAAAAATTTATTCCTATTAAACCACAAAATATCACAATTTATTTTAATAAATCTAACAATTTTAAGAAAAAAATAATTCACATCCTCTTGTTTATTGTAATTACCTTCAGAGCTAAACATCACCCAAGAGGCAATGAATCTTTGCAATCCTATATGAAACCTAGGTTCAAAATCAAGTAGGATTTAATTTCTAAAGGAACTATAGTAGGAACTATATCGGGTACTTTAGCAGTAGTATTATTCACTCAAATTTGACTTTTGTGTCCTGTATTAGGCCTTCAATCCACTGAGCATCCAAACCATCAAATTAGGGTAGTTATAATATACTGGAGTAGTCTTAGGAAGATGTATTAGAGTGGTAGAAGTAACTAGGTGGATAAAATTGGATAGAGACATGGAGGAACAAGGTGGACACATCATTGGGTTTAGGCCCAGTTCGGCTTTATGTAGATCAAGGACAAGACGGTAGCATTATTTCATTGTGAGATAGGCACACACATTAAAGATGTGTTAGGGAGGGTTTGTTTCATTATGATGGTGTTAATGAAAAATGTAAAATGGTCTATGTGCCTTTGGGCCTTTGAGTCATCGAGCCTCTAACCAATGTAAAGGTTCCCTCATGATCTAGTTAAAAAGGAGATTATCTGATAAATAAAAATTCAAAGGCCTCTGGACCAAGGAGAGAGATATTATATATCACATATATATATATATATATAATTATATTATATATATACATAATATAATAATTATATTATATTATTATTTCTATTCAGTATATAAATTATATATATTGAAGACGTTATATATAAGTATATACAAATAAATACATAAATATATAAATGATATTATATTATATTATATTATATTATATTATATTATATTATATTATATTATATTATATTATATTATATTATTATTTATCTTAAATATATAAATTAACTATATTAAATATGTTATACACACACAAACAAATAATTATATGAATATAAATATATATGGTATATATAAATACACACACACATATATATGTTATAATTATATTATATATTTCAAATATATATATATATATATATATAATGTGATAAAATAATCAGATGCATACCAAGGTGAATTGGATGCGCTCTTAGTTTATTTTTCAAGAGTCTTTATATCAAATCCTCATGGGGGATGGCTACAGATGATTTCCAACCGCCTCTAACTTTTTAACTTTACCAGCGCTTATGCAAAATTGATGCTAGCAGAAGTGGATAGATACTTTATCAACTATTTCTCATAAATACTGTAGATACATTTAGATAGGGTTGTAACTGCTACAAATGAAAAAAATGAACCCCAATAAATGTATCATTTTTTTTATAGTGTAGCATTTCATGAGAGATGAGAGGGACCTTCCCATGCGATGAGTGATTCGGCCAACCCATGGATACACCACATAGGAGGGAATCTTTTAGGTATCTATAAGTGTTCTTTTTCAAGTATATTGATTGTATGTAGTAATAGGGGAATTGATGGTGTAAGGTACACAACATGTTCTTCATTTTGGTTTATACATGGTTTTGGTTTAAACATGATTGATCATAGTTCTTAGAATTTTAGTTGTTATCATTACATTGATTAATTATTAATCTATCATTAAAAACCCGTCAAATTGTTCTCTGAATAATGAAACCAAGAAAAAGAAAATGTTAAGACTGATTGATATTAGGGATGGAGTGGTGGATCCAAATCAATTGTTAAAAGAGATAACCTCTTTAACCCGTGATTTGAATTTGTAATGATAATGGTAGAGCATGTAGATATTTTTTGAATTATATTAAAAGTTATTCTAATATTTTAATACAAAAAATAGTGCATTTATAAATTTATTTTTACCATTAATGGCAGTTATAATATCTTATATATGGATTAATGAATGTTATGAGAAACCACCGTTAAAAATAGGTTATGATAAATGATAGGAAATATATATATATTGGATACATTTATTTAATGTTTAATCATGCTTTATTTGATAATACATTAGGTTTTGATGTGTTTTAATAGGAATTATTAACTCAAGGATCAAGGGAGGAGATGTAATAAAAATAAAAATAAACATTATTACACATCATGAATCTTAAGTGCACGACATTTACTCCTTGATCAGAGAACCTACATGAGCCTAAGGACAGCCCGTGAATCCAAGACACAATGCATGATCCAATTAAACAACATGAATCCTTATTACACATCATGAAAGACTCGAATTTTAAACCCAATGAGATACATTATGTGATCTCATTACATGACATGAAAAGTTTGAAAACCTAATTGTCGTTGAAGATATAACTCATAAAATGTAAAGATCCAAGATATTTGGAGATTAATATAGATATGAAGTACACTGCATGAAAGATAATTACACGTCATGAAATCCTTGATGCATAAGTCACTTAAAGTGTGTTCATGACACAAATCGGTTACATGTTGTTAATATACTAAGGTCTATAAATATTTCGTGACCCTGAAACAAATAGAGATCTCTGACACCCAAACTTCTTTCCTACATTCTTCTTCATTTCTTTCCCATTTTATTTCTAGTTTGTTTCTATTTATTTCTTTTATTTTTTAATCCATTATGTTGTTTCCACTTTCAATTTCAATACTCGTTAATTTTGTGTTGATTTTCAAAGCTTAAATCTAATTCTATCTGTTGTTAAATACCAATCTTCCACTGTATTATTCATTGTTTATTAATTCAAGTTAGTATTTTATTTATTTCATATGATTTAAATTGTGGATTGCTTTGATTTAAGATATTTATTCATTATGTCAAGCATGTTTCTCATTTCCCTATTTTCATTTAATACCATCATGCACGGCTAATCCACTTAGTATTAGAGGTCAGGAGTAAGTATATGTTCTTATGTAATGAATCTCTGAATCAAAACTTGGTAACCCTGTAAGTAATAATTAGGTTAAAAAAATTGTTAATATCATTCTCTTTCAACTACCCTAACCATCAAAGGTTAAAATAAAGGATCCTTGACCTAATTGGAGTTGAGAAGGCTAAGACAAATAGCCTATAATTCTTTTTGCCTAGAATTTAAGCTTTGTTTACTTAGGTTTTCAACTATCTTTGGACCAAGGAGTAGTTTCCTACTTTGGTAGATCCAATTAGTTGGAATAAGACCAATTGGATACCTTTTCACTACTTTAAATTCTACTCCATAGGTCTATCCCAAGCTAGATTTAGGATTAACCTTTTCCTAAACCCTAAAATTAACCCTTATCCCTTCCTTTAATATGAGTTAAAACCCCAGCTACATAGTTCATAGAAAACACAGACCTAAGCGATATCATGAGTACTCACACCGAGAAGGTAATTAATGTTGTGTTTCTTACCTACAAGTTGTCCTTTTGGGTTCAAACTCGGACTGCCACTTTATTATGCCTTAGTAGCTGACTGTAGTTTTAGAAATATAAATTTTAATCTAATAAATGCCTACATGTAATCAAATATGCCATGCAGTCTAGTAAAATTTTGGCATCGTTTCCATTGATATTCATGATTAGGCACAATGACTTTTGGTAAAAACCTATGATTACCTCTCCCCCCCATCCCCGAAAACACCTTCTTTTTCCTTCCCCTTTTTATTTTTATAATTTTTGAATATATATTAGAACATGCATCCACTATTTTCTCAACTAGTTCATGCTTCAAGTCCCTTAGAATCATTCAAGGATCCTTGATTCTCATGAACAACTTGCTTTTAATCCTAAGATCAATAGATTTTTTGTTGTACATTGAGATTTCATAATGTCTGAATTCAAGGGTGACCCTTTCCCCTCTCAACTGGGAGCTCTCAACTCTTGGGAATATCTTATCTCAGGCTTGGTTTCCAAGGGTAATAGTCATGCTTATAAACAAATGGAACATTTCCAGCCTCACCTTTATCATGTGGGATTTGGTGGATTTTCATAGGGCTGGTCCATTTTCTTCTGGCATGGATAGTCTAGTTCTGATCACATCAGGCTTAGACACCATCAAGAACTACTCGCCCCCTGAATCAGGTTACGCTCACAATCAGCATTCATAATACGTGGTTTTAGTCTCACTTCTCAAATCGATCTGACCTCCTAGTCATGTTCTTGATTGGTGGGGGTTCACAGAGGATATTGGGTGCAGAGTAGGATTTGAGACACTATCATCAAAAACAATATTCTGGATGCCATTGGGAATCACTGGTTTCATGTTCAATTCAGGTTAAATTCTATTTTTTGGATCTCCTTACTGGTGTGTTTTTTTGTACGTATGGTTTTGTTGAATCAGTGTTGATATTGGTTTAGTTTTTTTATCTAATTGATTATAAAAGGTCTTTGTGAGCATCATATTTTTTCTCTTTTATTTTGGTTAGCGGTACATATTTTTAGAGGTATTTTTAAGTGGGGGACCTCAAAATAGAGATGGGTGTGTTGGAATCCATCATAATCCATCTATCCTCATATTTTGTTGGATGGATGAGTACCCTAATTGAATTTTCATAGTTTTTTCAATCTGGTTTTATGTTGCATCAGGTTGGTAGTGGAGTGAGTTTCTCACAATAATTATCGGGTGGGGGATTAAAAGAGAGATAGGTTTGATGGAACCTATTATCTATTCCTCCTTTTAGACGTATGTTTGAGTGGGATGAGTTCTCTGCCACATTGTGTTATACTAGCATGGTGAAACTTATTGGCAGGGGGTTACACATTTACTTTGACTGTTTACACTTCTGCATTTTCTCATGGGGGGGAGATGAGACTTTTTTGTTGATTTTCTTGATGTATTCTCCCAGTTGGTCACTTAGGATCATCTTAGGAGTTTATGTTCTTGTCTTTCTAAAGATTTTATGCATGTTTTATATAATGGGTTACCAATTATCCTAGTTAAAAAAGGTGGTTTTCTTTTTTACGTTCAGTAAATGGGGCTTGACCCTAAACTTTTAAAAAATACAAATGGTTAAAGGCAAAAATTTTGATCCACCACAATAGAAAAACCTCCAATATGTGTTACCTAAACATCTTTAAGAGAAACCATCTTTATAAGAGTGCACCGTTATGGATTACAGCTTTCCATCCATAAATGGAATTGTGATCGATCCCATTCTGGAACATTCATTAGAAATCAAAACTGGACTCATCCATGTGTTCTAGAACATGAGGTAGTTTAGTTGACTACAAAGCGAAGATCCCCATGAACACATTTCTAATTTTCTAGAGGTCAGTGACATGTTTCAAAACTAGGGTGTATCATCTGACACCATCCAACTATGATTCTTCTTATTCTCCTTGTGAAAATGATCCAAGGATTGTCTTAAAGTCAAGATCTAGAGTCTATCATGAATTGGGATGATTTAGAAAATCAGTTCCTTGATAAATATTTCCCACCAATTCAAACATGGAATCTTAGAAATGAGATTCAAAATTTCAATCAGGTAGATAAAGAATCAGTTTGGGAAGTGTGGGATTGTTTTAAGGAACTAACTTGTAAGTTCCCAAATCATGGACTCAATGTGTGTCTACAACATCAAACTTTCTTTGAGGGACTCTAACCAGCTGCATGCACTGTTGTAGATTCTACTGTTGAATATGGGATCATGCACAAGACACATAATTTCGGTAGAGCATTGTTAGATTATATTTCACTCAATGTTAGTGTGTAGAAAAGTGATAGAGGACCGTCTTGGGGTGGAATACACCAAGTGGAAGAAAATACCCACCTAGAAGCTCAGGTTGAGGCCCTCGCTAAAAATTTGGAGTCTTTCCAACTGCTTACTCTACCACCATGCCCTCCTTCCCCTATTATAGAGTCCAATATTATGAAATGTGAAGATCCTTTCACCCATACCCTAACTATAGATAAGGAATAGAGGATACTCAAAAGCAATATTGTAATTGTGTTAATTACAATCAAAAAAATCAGTAGTGTTAGCAGCCCAAATAGTACCAGCAATAGTACTATCACTAAAGGTTGTATCAGTAGTCCCAACATCCTAATCAAGGTTACTATCAATAGAATAGTGGTCAAGTGCCACCATGGAATCAGGGACCACCTAGGTACACACTGTAAATTCCATATCCTCAACAACAACAATAATTTCATTAACCTTTTCCCCCTAGATCTCAGAAATTTCTACCTACTCAATAATAGAAGTATCAACAAGTTCTTCTATGGAAGAAATAGAAATCCCCTCCTCCAAAATTCAATATTGAGAACCTACTAACCAACTTCATATAGAAAGAATATTATAGGAAAACTACCTAAGATACTGAAATGAAAATCCAAAGGGATTCCCTGCGTAACCTTGAGCATCAAGTGGGACATATCTCAAAGATGTTATCAGATAGATTACTGAGTACATTTCTTAGTAATACCAAGACTCATCTAATAGAGGATGAAAAGTTTTTGGTTCTTAAAAGTGGAAATATACTATATTTTCAGTAGCTATGCGGAGTTAAGGAAAATAATCTTGAAGAACATGAAAAACATGTGATAATCATCAGTAAGGATGATAATGATAGAATGCATACAGCTGGTCAAGAACAAAATCTGGAAGCAAAACCAAATGATAAAGCTCTAATTCAAGAGAATCCAGAAAAATAATAGGTCTATGTGGAACCGCCACCATAAAAACTCCCTCTCCCATTTCTAGAGAGGATGACACAAGCTAAAAGACAGGGATGGTGAAAAAAAATATAGAGTGGTTTAAACAATTACACACCAACATCCCCTTTGAAAAAGTGATCACTATAATATCATCTTATATAAATTTTTAAAATGAATTACTCTAAATTAAAAGAAAAATATAAGACCTAGGAGTAATCTCTTCAAATGAATGTTGTTCTACTATCGTTTAGTAGAATATTCCACCTAAGATGTGAGACCCTGAAAGTTTCTCAATTCTATGCACTATAGAGACATGTAATTTCAAAATCTACTTGTGTGATGTTGACACGAGTAGAAATATCATGCATATGAGTGTCTTATAAAAAATGGCAATCAAATATTTAAAACTAATGAGAGTATAACATAAACTAGATGACTAATAATTCAAGTACCCTTAAGGACTTCTTGAGGATATATTAGTCAAATTTTGAAAATTCATCCTCCCTATGGATTTCATTATCTTAGACATGGAGGAAGAGGGTGAAATTTCTATCATCTAATGAAGAAAATTTATCACCACTAGGAAGGCATTGATTGATGTAAATCAAGGACGACTGATATTCATAGTTGGTGACAAATAGGTAATGTTAGACTTAGCGAATCCCACAAAGTAAAGAGATGACTCACCTGACTATCAAGACATCTTTCTTACTAATGAGAAAGATGATTATATGATCATTGAGGATAATAGAGGGACCCATTATCTGTATGAACATGAATTTATTGACTATAAGGGTGTAAATTACATTGAACCTCTAAAAAGGGATATCGTCCCACCATTCATACCCTCAGTCATCAAACCACCGATGATAGAATTGAAACCTCTACTGAGCACACTAAAGTATTCATTCTTAGAAACATATTTTGTATTTCCAGTCATTATCGGTGCAGAAAAGAGTCAATTATAAGAATAAAAACTCATTGAATTCTACAAAAGAAACAAAAATTCTATTTCTTGGGGAGTGGATGGCATTAAAGGAATCAACCCCATGATATGAACCCACAAGATTTTATTAGAAGAAGGTGTTAAACCAAAATTTCAAACCTAGAGGTGAATCACCCTACCAATGAAAGAGGGATTCAAAAAGGATGTTTTAAAACTTCTCAATGTTGGGATAATATTTTCAATATCGGATAGTGAGTGGGTGAGCCCACTTCAAGTAATACCAAATAAAGTTGCCTTGACCATGGTTAAAAATGATGAAGATGAGCTAATTTCAACTCGAACCATCATTGGGTGGTGAGTCTGTGTTGATTACAAAAATCTTATCATGGTGAATCAAAATGATCATTTCTACTCCCTTTCATGGATCAAATGCTAGAGAGTCTGGTTGAACATAAATTCTATTATTTTCTGGATAGATATTCTGGATACAATAAAATTGTATTTGACCTATATCACTCGTCAAAAAACTAAATTTACATGTCCTTTTGGAATTTCCTTTAAAAAGGATGTACTTTGGAATGTTAAATGCACCAGAAACTTTATAGAAGTGTATGATACACATATTTCATGATATCTATGAGTTTTTATAAATTTTAATGGACAATTTCTTGGTTTATGGATGATCTTTTGAAATCTTTCTGAGCAATATAGACCTAATTTTGCAATACTGTAAAGAGAAATGATTAGTGCTAAATTGGATGAAATTTCATTTCATGGTCCAATGATGTATAGTCCTTGGACAAAAAATATTAAATCAATGCATGGGAGTAGATCCATTGAAAATAAAAGTAATTAAATATTTACCTGAGCCCATGGAAATGAAAGGAATAAGGAGTTTTCTGGGAAAATAGGATTTTATCACTTCTTTGTTCAGGAATTTTCAAGAATAGCCTGACCACTAATACACCTTTTATCAAAGTATGCTCATTTTGATTTCACTGAAGAGTGAATTTGGGCATTCAAAATTATAAATAATTGCATGGTGGTTTCTCCAGTTATAATATTACTATATTGGTAAAATTATTATAAACTAATTTTTAATGTCGTCTATTTTGTAGTAGGTGTTTTTTTAGTAAAGAGATACAAACATATAATCTATCCCATTTATTATGTTATTCATATTGTTAACAATGCTCATATTAACTATATGACCATAGAAAAGGAACTTCTCATAGTCACATATTCATTTGAAAATTTTCAATTATACCTCATTTTTTCTAAATTAGTTGTTTATAATGATCATGTAGCACTAAAATACCTATTAAGTAAAAAGGATTCCAAACCATGACTAATATAGTGGATCCTACTACTGTGAGAATTTTACATAATAATCAAGGATATAATAGTGATAGAGAATGTCATTACTGATCACCTATCTAGAATCCCACTACCTAGCATTAAGAATGATGATAATCAAGATATTTAGAAGTAATTTCATGATGAAATGATGTTTAATAAAAATACACAAGCCCAACAATGGTTTTCCGATATTGCAAACTATATTTCCATAAGAACACTTTACCCCCAATTATCCTACCAATAAAGGAATAAATTCTTAGTTGAGGACTCACAATATTACTGGGATGAGCTACTACTATTTAAGCATTGTACGGATGGCTTAATGTGACATTTTATCCCATAAGATGAAGTTCAAAAAATAATCAAGATGTGCCACACATCGTCAGGTGGATGAAATCATGGGCATGAATGTATTGTGGCTAAAATCCTACAAATAATACTACTTTGGCCCACACTCCATCGGTATGTGAGGAGTTTCATTCATAACTTTGATCGGTGCTAGTGAATAGGAACCATTGGAAAAATAAATTAAATTCCTCAGAATCCCATTCAAGAAGTTAAAATCTTTGATGTGTGGGGAATTGATTTTATGGGTCCATTCCCAAATTCTCATGTGAAATTTTTCACCCTGGTTGGTGTGGATTATGTTTCAAAGTGGGTGGAATTCAAGGCCACCACCCATGAAATATATGCGATAGTCATGAAATTATTAAGGAAAAAAATTCTTGAGATTTATATTTCCCTGATTTCTCATTAGAGATCGAGGAACTTAGTTTGTAAATAATATTGTGAAAGGATTTCTCATAAAGTATGGAATCCATTTTAACACTATAAATCCCTATCACCCATAAACAAGTGGGAAAGTTAAATTTTTTAATAGGGATATTAAATAAATTCAAGAAAAATTGTGTTAACAATTATAAAATAATAGAGTCTCAAATAGGATGATTCACTTTGGGAAAATCACACAACGTATAAAATACCCTTCAACACTACTATATTCCATCTTGTTTATGGAAATCCATGTCACTTTCTAGTTGAATTAGATCATCACACTTATTGGTAAATTAAGAAACTAAATATGGATGCTCAAAAATACAAGGAAGCTAGAATGTTACAAATCAATGAGCTGGAAGAGATCATAATGGAAACTTATGAAAATGCCCATATTTATAAAGAAGAAGATAAAGAAATGGAATGACCAATTAATTTTGCGAAGAATATTCACACTAGGGGATAAATTTCCAGTTTTTAATTCTTGATTGAAACTATTCCCTAGGAAGATGAAATTAGGTGGTTGAGTCCCTTGGTTGTTTTCAAAGTGTTACCCTATGGAGTAATAAAAATTCAACAAGGTGAAGAACCACCCTTCAAGGTTAATGTAAAGAGACTAAAAGATTATCAAAAACCATTTCATGAAGGGTGTTCTGTTTATTTAGAGTTCATGTGATTATTTTATCAATCTTTATAGCTCAAGATTTTATTGTTAACATTGAATGGGAGGCAACACATATTTTTTTCCTATATATTATTTGTGTTCTTAGGACCTTTGATTTTACTTTTCAGACCATTTTTGTTGATTGGTAAACTAGAACTACATTGTAGCCACTTCATGCATCTATCTAAGCTTCTTTATCTTACTATTGACTATGTGAACCTACCTATTATTCTTCTTCCACATTTATTAACCCCTGTACACTAATGGTTTATATGGTACATGTATTTTTTTCTAACTATTTTTGTAGGTATCCAAATTTCCAATCACCATCCAATAAGTTTCCTCATGGCATGAATTTCACTATAGGGATATCTTTATTCTATAATTTAAAATTCATAAATTTCCATTCCATTTTATTCTATGCTTATATTGATATCTCTCCCACAATGTTTTTTAGAATAGTGTGGGCACTAATCATTTTAAGTTTGGGGGAGTCTTTATTGGTCTTTATTATCAATAGACTTTGATTTTTTCTTATCTTCACTATTTTAGGAGACATGTTTCATTGAAATCATTATTTAACTTGAAATATCTTTGAAACCATTTAAAAAAAAGACAAAGTTTGGTTGGAGAATATTAGAATATGTTTTTATTCCTGTTTAGAATTTTCATTTTGATTACTGAGTTGAGTAATTTAATTGTAATTCTAGATTCTTGTAATTACTTTTGATTAACTTATTACTAGATACTATGCCCTGGGTGATTTGAAGTTATTTTATATACTCCCATTTCTGATAGGATTCCAGACCTACATTGTTATATTTTTTTATAATCATATTTATTGAGAGATACTTGGGGAATGTAAACCTATTATAACTTTCAGTGGAATTTTATTGAGGATTTTATTGAACAAATAAACTATTAAAATTATTGATGCGGTATTTTTTGATCTAGTTATCATGAGACCTACCTGTACATCTATCCTTTTTTAGCCCATAGTAGCCATGAATAGAATTGTTAGGATGCAATTATTTATAGATTTTCATCCCTTCATACCCTACTCTTTGTACTATGCATGATTTTCTTTTGAAAAAATGTGGGGTAATTTTCATCTCCTTCATACATGGGATGTTGATATTGAGGAGATGTATGGTGGCATTTTCACTAGATTATTTTTTCATGGTTAATGATTACTTTCGTCATTTTATATGCATACCATGTTTCTTTGAAAAAAATGAGTTGTGTATTAAGAAGGTAAAAAATCAAGATTACCCTAATAACTAATCTTAGGATGGATCATTTGTGTTTAGGTTATGGACACAAGATCAGTCCTAGATGTGATTTTTGAAAAATAAATAAAATGAAAAGGAGAAAGAAGTAGGGAACATTATTTATGCTTTATTTAAATATTCATGAACTCACTTTGAGTTTTTTGGAGCACAAATAAATTTTTTACTAGGAGGAGTTACTTCATGGAATTGTTCATAATTTTCATGCATTATAATATAAATATTACCCTCCTTTTTAGCTTTATTTTTATCATATACCCACCTACCATTGGCCTCAGATTCATTTGAACCTTATTACTTAAGACCACATGATTGATTTTGTATTTTTCTTTATGAAGTAGAGATGTAAAAACCAATGCAAGCCTATGGTTAGGAACATTTATTCATTATACGAGTATAACTATAGTTTTATTTTACCTTGAGTGATGAGAGAAACTTCATTGCGAGGTAAATTGAAAAATGGGTATAGCTTATGAGGAATAACTATGAAATTGTAATTATAGGAAGAAATAATATGAATAAAGAACTTAACTATGAGGCATGATTGGATTTCTTTGTAGGATTGATTCTAGAAGGCTTAATTTTTCTACTTGCACTTAGTTTTAGTTACCTGATTGTAATTCATGTTTCCTGTTTAAAAGTTCTTTCATTTGGAATCCCTATTCAGATGATTTTTTCTTGAGGACAAGAAATTGTTCAAGTGTGGAGGAATTTGATAAGACAAATTTATATATAAATATATATTGGATACATTTATTTAATTATTAATCATGATCTATTTGATAATACACTAGGGTTTTATCTATTTTCTTAGGAATAAGGAACTCAAGAATAAAGAGAAGAGATGCTATAAAAATAGAAAAATCAATATTAAACATCATAAATATGAAGTACACAACATGTACTCCTCAAGAAAAGCACCTAAATGAGCTAAAGGACAGCCCGTGAATCCAAAATACAAGGCATGAACCAAGTACATGATGTGAAACCTTATTACATGTCGTAAAAGACTCAAATTTCAAGCCTAATGAGATACATAGTGTGAACTCATTAAATGACATGTAAAGTTTGAAAACCTAGTTTCCACTAAAGATAAAAGTTGTGAAATATGAAGATCTAAGATATTTGGTGATTAATGTAGATCTGAAGTACACGACATGAAATAAAATTACACACTTTGAAAGAATTGATGTAGAAGTAACCTAAATCATGATCATGACATGAATCTATTATATACTGGGAACCGATCGGGCTCTATAAATATTCAGTGGCCCTGATGTGGACTGGGATATCTAACACCTAAACTTGTTTACTTTATCATTATTCATTTTTTTTTCAGTTTTCTTTCCAGTTTATTTCTATTGATTTATTTTATTATTTTATTCATTCTATTATTTTCACTTTTGATTCCAGGACTCATTCTTTACATGTTGTTTTCCAACACTTGAATCCAATTTCTTTAGTCATTCAATACCAAGCTATTATTTTGTTCTTCATTTTTTCTCCATTCAAGTTATTATTTTATTACTTTCATATTATTTCAATTGTGGATTTATTAGATTTATATTTTTTATTCATTATGTTGACCATGTTTCTCATTTCCCTTCTTTTATTTAATACTTTCATGCACATTTAATCTACTTAGAGTTAGGGGTCAAGAGTAGGGGAATTTTCTAATGTAATGAACATTTGAATCAAAACTTAGTAACCCTCTAGATAGTAATTAGGTTAAAAATAAGTTTTAATCTCATTTTTTTCAACTACTCTGACCATCGGAGGTGCTAACAAAGGATCCTTTACCTAATTGGAGTTGATCAGGCTAAGGCCAATAACTTATGATTCTTTCTGCCTAGAATATAAGATTCATGCACTTAGGTTGTTTACTATCTATGGACCAAGGAGTATTTTATGAATTAGGTAGATCCAATTAGTTACCTTTGCACCGCTTTGAAGCCTAATCAATTGGTATATCCAATATAGATTTAGGATTAACCTTTTCATAAACCCTTAAATTGACCTTTGTCCCTTCCTTTAATCCAAGTTAAAACCCAAGCTACATAGTTATTAGAAAACCAAAAACTAAGAGATATTATTCAGACTCCTACACAAAAGGTTCTTACCACTATGTTTCTTGCCTACAAGTTGTCCCTACGGGTTCAACCCTAGATTTACACTTTACCACACTATAGTAATTGAGTATATTTTATGAAATATAAATTTTAATCTAATTAAAACTTTAATGTAATCAACTAATTTGTATGTAATGGTCAATAAACTTCCATTAAACAATGGTTAATAAAACACCGCTAAAGTGGTTACCCACTTCCATTAGTGATATTTTGGAATAATTGTTGATAATGTTAGAAATGTAACTCTGATTATTTTAGAAGTAGTTTTAACTCCTATTTTATAAAAAAATATTTCAAACCACCATTATATAAAAAAAATATTGGAAAAAATTTAATAATTAAGAAACTTCATAAAACCACCACATTTTTTAAATAATTTTTAATCAAGTTAATTTGGGTCAGGTGTGAAAATTAAACCTAAATGATTCTCTATTTATTAAGTGCTATGAACCCCGCATGCAAACTTTTCCTAATTCTGATCCCCTCTTTGGATCCCCCTGTACAACCCCTACCTCATGATTCCCTCTTATATGATAATTTTAATATCCCCAAGTATCCTGATTCATAGATCAAATATATTGGTTTTTAATGGATTGAAATAATTTCTATTCCCCTTGATTTAATGGACCTCATACCCACTGTGGATCTGTCTATTGGGAAAGATGTCAAGTGACAAACATAGAAACAAATTCAAAGTGAACATGAAATATAAAATAAAAATTTTCCCTCCAAACAAAATCAGATGCATAGCGACTAAAAAAATAAGTGTAGAATATAAAGGTTTACACTATAAATTTTAACATGGAAAACTAAATGAAGGAAAAACCACTAGGGATCCACTAAAATCAATGAGTAAACAATAGAGACTCCCCATAAATGGAGGGAATATCAAAAGTATAACTCTATGATGTAATAAAATAAAACATAATTGTTGATGAAAGTAAATCACCAAATTGGCCCTGATCTTAGTATTATGGATGTGCTATAAACCCTTGTCCACTACCTCCTTTTATAAGGAAAAAAACCGTGTGAAGATAAAAATCAATGTAACCCAAAACATGTCCTTTTTAAAAAAAACTTGTCTTTGACCTACGTTTCTCATTTTCAAATATGTTTCCTCTATTTGAGGAGGAACCCAACAAACTCCACCTTCAACTCAAGTTGGGATCACTGCCAACCCTGTAATTAGTCAAAAAGTCTAAAATTTGCCTTTGGGTAAACTCTTGGTTAACATATCTAAATAATTTTCATCAGTGTGGATATTTTAAAGATCTAACTATATCAAATCAAGGATGTCAAAAATCCAATGATATTAAACATCAATATGTTTCTACCTTTCAGAAAAATTAGAATTATTTCCCAAAAAAATATCACTCTTACAATCACAAAATAAAACATGTCTAAATTTATAAATCAAAAATGCATAGGTTACCCTTTTCCCAATCACAATATCACATTAGAATTACCATAAAAATAATGAAAAATATACTTCACTTCTATCCAATTCTCTCTACCAGTATTAGATAGAAAATGATAGACCACACCAACTACATGATCTATAATAGGTCTAGTACATACCATTGCATACATCAAACAACCAAAGGTATATGAATAAGGTATGTGTTTCATCTCCTCTATCTATTCATCAGTAGAAGGTGATTGGATGGTACTAAGATTAAAATGTAAATAAATAGGAGTACTAACCACTTTCGATCTATCTAGAGAACAACTCGGAAGAACCTTCTCAATGTATCTCTCCTGAGATAGCCACAATTTCTTTCCCTTTATGTCATGGGAGATCAACATGTCAATAATATTTCATTCTCTCCCCAAGTATTTCATCAAAAAGTACTGACAAAGATCCTTATTAAATCTATCAATTTTAGAATAATCATGGTCAATAATGAGAATAACATCAACATAAAAGCAACATTATAATAAAATCATTGTCAGAAAATATATGAAAAAAACAAAATTATTAGATGATGTATTCCTAAAACCCTAATGAAAAATGATAGATTGAACTTATTATACCAATACCTCTGATCTTAATTCAAACCATAAAAAATATTCTTCAACCTAAAGACATTATTCTCTTTACATGTTGCAAAAAAAAACCCTCTAGTTTTTCCATATAAATATCATCCTCTAAATCTTCATGGAGGAAAGTTATCTTCACATCGATCTTCTCAATCTGCATATCCAAACTAGTATCCAAACCAAAAAAACTTGAATGAAATAAATGTTGATACATTGTGACAAAATCTCATCAAAATCAATATATTTCTTCTGATGGAAGCTTTTAACAACTAACCTTGCCTTTTGTGATGGAACAGAACTGGATTCTTCATTTTTAATCTAATAAATCCACCAATTTTTCAAATCCCTCTTACTTGTCAATAACGTCACTGGATCAAAGGTATGATTGTCATACAATGATTTCATCTCATCATCCATTACTGAAAACCATCTATCCATATGTTTACTTTACATTTCCTTATGAAAAGATCATGTTTATCCTCCTTCAATGAGGAGCACATACTCATCAAGTGAATATCAAGTATAAATGGTACGATGTTGAGATGATCTCTAGAGTGGAATTGTGGGTTAATTAATAACCCCTAGAACAAGATCATCATAAACAAAAGGTTCATTTGAAACATGAACTCCAACCTATTCACCCAAAACATCATTCTTCACATCAACATGATCATCAAAATCAAAAATATGAGGTAAATGTGAATTAGAACCAAGATCAAGACTTAAAAATCCATAAGAATATGGAGAGGTATATTTTTATCCCTTATCAATATCTACAATAGTATGATCCTAATTAAACACTATGTCATAGATTTTTAAGAGTTTCTTTAAATTAGTATCATAAAACCTATACCCAAACTCATCATGTCCATATACAATAAAAATTCACTGGTGTGTCTTATAATCTATCTTGGATCTCTCATCTCTAGGCACATGAACAAAATCCTTGCAACCTAAAACATGAAAGTGATCATACCTGGTCTCTTTTATATACCAAAACTTATCAGGAGTTTCTATCTGAAAATAAACCATAAGTGATAAATTGATAATATAAATAATAGTAAGTAAATCCTTACCCCAAAAATGTCTAGGTAACTTTGTTTTTGAAAGAAAACAACAAACTCTTTCCAAAAAATTCTTGTTTATCTAGTCATCTACACCATTAAGTTGTGGTGAATTGGGAGGTGTCTTTTGATATAGAATACCTTCATTCCTAAAATACTAATCAAACAGACCACAATACTCTCCCTCAATGTTTGTGCAAATAAATTTCAATTTCTTACCAAATTCCCTATCAAGAAAACCTTAAATTGAATAAAAAAATTGAGCACATTACTTTTGGAATTAAAAATATAAACCCAAATCTTAAATGAGTAGTCATAAATAATTTTCATAAAATAAAGATTTCCACTAAAGGTCATATATTTTAAAGGACCAAAAACATAATAATGTACTAATTCAAGTACATGTGACTTCCTATGCAGAGGATGACTCCTAAAATGCACTCTGTTCTATTTTCCAACCATATAATGATCACATGTGTCCAATTTGACACTCTTAAAATATGTAAAAAGATTTATCTTAGACAAACAACCAATCCCTTTCTCACTAGTGTGACTGGGCCTCTTATTCCATGACTTGGAAAAAACAATACACTCAATAAAGCGTGTATTATCATAAGAAATAGAAGCTCTAATCCATTAAAAACCTAACTACTTCTTCCCTCAATCAATAATCAAAGAACCCTTGGAAATATTCCATTTGAAATCACAAAAATTACTAATAAGAAATTCATCATCAAGAAAACTTGTAGAAATAAGATTCAAGTGAACCTTTGGCGCATGTCAAACATTCTTTAAAATAATCTTACTTCTTGTGTTAGTTTCCAAACAAACAGTCTCGATACCTACAACATTAGAATGACCATCATTACCCATCTTCAAAATCCTAAAATTACATGGGTTGTAAAATTTTAAGAGATCCTTCCTTGATGTCATGTGAAAACAGGCACCACTATCAGTAACCCATTAAGAATCATCAGAAGCAATATTAATGGAGTCATAAATAATAACGAGATCACCCCCTGTAGCAGCAGTGACACAATCATCTCTATCTCTATTTTTCTTCTAAATATTTTCCTTCATTATATTTTCCCTTTTTAGCTGATAACAAAACTTATTAACATTCCCCCTCTTACCACAATGATGACATTCAAAATCTATTTTTTTCAATCTAGATTTTCTTCTACCTTTACTCTTACCTAAACTGCTCTATCCCTGATCCTATATTCTCCCCCTATTCTCTATGACTAAAAGCTCAGAAAAGGATTTCTCCAGAGTATGTATCCTAACCTCTTCATTCAAAATAGGTTACTTAACAAAATAGAATGTCACAACACCATTGGGAGCAGAACTAGTTAGAGTAACACATAAATTCTCCAAAGAATCAGGTAAAGTGTTAAGCAACAAAAGAGCTAAAACCTTATATTCAAAAGTAATACCCAAGCCAAACAATTGATCATAACATCCATGATATTTAATCAAATAGTTATAAATAGACGTACCTTATTAGTACTTCAAATTCATCATTTGTTTGAGAAGAAAAAATTTATTGTTTCTTATCTCATAAGCATAGGTAGTCTCAAGCTTCTCCCACAAAGTTCTAGCATGAGATATGTTGACAATGTGATTCATCGCATTGTATTCGACCCATTTGTGAATGAAACCAAAAACCATCTCATTCTTGAATACTAATTCTTCATCTGACATCCTTTCTTCCTTCAAGGTATTAAACACAAGAATATGCATTCGCTTGAAAAAAAAAGTAGATCCTTAATTTTTAACCACCACATATGGTATTTGGTACCATTCAACAGAATCATTAGACTATAATTGGATTCCATAATGAATGTAAAATAAAAAACAAAATCTCTGATACCATATTTTGGGAAAGAAAAAAAGTGATGAACACACAAACAAAATCAAATCAAATGTGAATCGGAAAAATAAAATATTTACCTCCAAACAAAAGCGGATGCACAACGACCAAAAAAATAAGTTCAGAATATAAAGGTTGACACCAGAAATTTTGACATAGAAAACCCAGTGAGGGAAAAACCATAGGACCTATTCCAGAAAGAAGGATCCACAAAAATCAATGAGTACATGGTACATACTCCCCAAAAATAAAATGTATCTTAGAGGTATAACTCTTCGATGTAAAATAAGAAAAAAATGATCATCGATGAAAGGAAATCACTAAATTGGTTGTGCACTTAGTATTGTGGATGTGATACAAACCCTTGTCTACTTCCTCCTTTTATAAGGAAAAAATCTGCATGAAGATGAAAATCCACGTAACCCAAAACACGCCCTTTTTTAAAACCATGTCTTTGACCCACATTTCTCCTTTTCAAATACGTTTCCTCCATTTGAGGAGTCCCCTAACATTTTCCACTTCAAAAGTCCTTAAATTTATCATTCATCTTGTTTATAGTCCTGATTTAATGGTCTGAAGACCCATAGTAAGTTTATCCATTTATTTACATGCCCTTCAATTATTTTCCAATCAGTATCATCCCACTCACCCACCATTATAACTATGTCTCAAACACCTAAACCATATTGAAATCCTAGACCCATCCCCATGGTGCCAGTACCGTCATGTGTGTTGATTTATAACTGATTAACAAACCACGTCATCCATGAAGTCACCACCCTCTGTGTCACATTGTCCCTAACAACTAACCCACATCACACAAAATCATCATCTCACGGTACCACTACATCTCATGTGCCAAGTTGTTTCCCGTGTCCAGTATGCATCATCCATGAACTCATCATCTCATGTGTTATGTTTTCCCTAATGGCTGACTCACATATGAAGTCATCATCCAATGTGTCATACTTTTCCCAATGACTGACCCACAAGTCATCACCAACCTCGACCCTCAACGACTGACCCTTTTGTGTTGAGTTGTTACCAACAACCAACTGGCCTCACCCCCACATAAAAAATAATAACAAGAATAAAATCATAAATTATATGAAATATTAATGTGTGGATGTCATAATAGAGATAATATCGATGACTTCATGATTCCCAAAACAAAACTTCACATGGCCCAACCTTCCATATTCTATAACCTTTGAAATTCCATCCATTCAAGTAGATATTATAGGGATTAATTTTAACCATTGTATTTAATCACATGTACTCTATATATATAGTTATGTGTTAATGAAGTAGGTGAATTTTTGGGATTTACATTGTGTACCCTTTAATTCTTGTATTTCGCTTATATTTGTATTTCCATTTTTAATCATCATCATCATATGAATATTTAATGCACATTTCATCAATTATATACATCGCCTATGATTTATACTTTATTATAGTTTTTGAGATCCCTTTCGGTTTCAATCATTATTTGATCAATTTCAAAATAAATTATTACCGCGATCATCTTCTCCAAATTGTGCATCCTAATGATTATATCATCAACTTAGGATAATTATTATAAGAAAAAGGAATGTCAGATGTTTCTCTAAATATTATTCTTTTAATAGTTATTTCATTTTCATCTACTCCACTCATTGAATTATCTATATCAGTAGATGAGTCTTATTTTCTATATCCTATTTATTTCCCCCTCTTGATAAATTTGAAAATAATATATTATTTTCTTAATAATTTTCTATGGAGAAAATTTCAGAATAGATTTAATGAATTGTGACTATCTAAATTACAATTCATTCCCTGAAGTGAATGTGATTGGATAATAACTGATGGAGTCAATGTTGAGAAAAATATCATTTATTAAATAAAATAATGAAATAATGTCACCTAAATTGGATGAATGATAAACATCTCATACTTTTCATAGGTCTATCTGTTGAAATTAAATTTTATTAATCATGTCATGAAAATGATGGAAACAAAATAAAATTTAATAACTCTTATCTCTTTATACACCCTGAAGGTTTCAAACTTGATTGTGATTTATAAATAATCATGATAGAGATGGTATTTATTTTATTAATACACATCCCTTGATATAGGATGGAAATAATATATTGAATTTTCATGTTATTATCTTAAAGAGTATATAAAACCCAGAAAAGTAATTTTATTTTGTTCCCTAAAGTGAATGAGAATATTTATTAAAGTAGATTTATTTAATTATCTGAAGTGAATGCAAATATAGATGATTTTAATTTAAATCAATCTTGGGGGGAATATGATGTTTTTTGAATGATCATTGTTCTATATTTTTATAAATAATAATAATAATAATATAACAATATGAAGTGGTTTGATGACAATAAACATTTAAAGAGAACAATGAATTTTAATGATGAATATAAAATAATGCATCCTTGAAGGATGATACAAAAATAGACTCCTTTGAAATTATATTAAAATATATCTTTATTCATCAATTATTGATATTATATCAGTAATATCAAGGGGGATATTATTATTTATCATGGTCTTATGGATTGTAAATATCATCTCAAGTAATTCATTGAATTTTATCCCCTAAAGTGGATATTATTTCTCTTATATTTTATAGATGAGATAATATAATTACATTACCATTATAATCTAGTATATTTTATGAAAATTATTTTACTTCCAGAAGCTGTTAAAAAATGGTCATCATGATAAATAAAATTAGTAATTAATTCATTCCAGGAGTTTAATTTAGTTTTAATTACATTATTTCATTCCTAGATGAGAATAAAATTATTCATGAACAATTTGATATGATATATTCTACTCACACGTAGAATTTTATCATGAATATTTGAGAGTTGATGAATTTTGATCAAATGATTTCTCCTTCATTTGGTAAAGTAAATTTTTTCTATGAATTATAATTTTTTATGGTGATGAGGCATGTGTTGTGAATATAAAATATTATTTTACATTAGTTCTCCCTTCCATATTCACTAGCTTTAAAATATATGGGGGTTCTAATCCCAAGTAGATATACTGTAAAATAATATTTAGGCCATGAATTCTAAAATATATAATAAACCACATGGTGATAGGATTAATCAATTATGATTATATTATGAATTCATCAACTCCCAAAAGTGGAAATTATAATGAAAAATATGAGTATGCACAATGGTAGATCCTGAAAATATTACATATATATATTGAATAAAAATATTTATAAATAATATTTTGATTGAATGATTTTAAATAACTCATATATGAGTTAGTATATGATCATGTAAGTACATTAACAGGTAGATAAAATTAATTAACATCTACAAGAGAGAAAAAATATTCTTATATGGAAGTATAAATTCTAAATTAATTGTTATATATAAATTATCTATAATATATATCAATGTTATTCTTGAAAACAAATATCACATGGAGACCTTGGATAAAAGGGGTACCACAATATGTAACAATCATTCATAAAAATTGATTATAATAAATATTTTATATAAAATCAGATCAATAATGATAATCCATAAGTTTAATGATCTTGGAAAATTAAATATATGACATGATCGTTTAGGTCATCCAAGATCAATTATAATCAAACATATTGACTCTTGTATACATGAGAATCAATTTTTTGATAACATAGTAGACATCCATCAGGGGGGATGATGAATTTATTTAATGGATGTGTGTATTCTAAATTATCATAAAATTCATTCTCATTGGGTTATTATGAATTCCCCCTATATAATAATTTACCAAATTTTACTGATTATTGAGGTAAATTGTTTATATCTTTAACATCTATTTTGGAAATGAATTTCCCATATATTTATAAAGAAAAAATTATGAAGTAGATATGGTTACACCCACCTACCATGTGATCCATTTAAATACTACAAAAAAAGATGCATATAATAAATGGTCGTGTACGTTATTACCTTCTTGTGAGTATACATTTCATGCTATGCATTATAATTAAAATAAATATTTATCATGACGTACTATTTACAAAATGGTCCTCCAGATCCATTGGTAAGATGATTAAAACACTTACATGAATGTAAATTGTTAAAAATCAATAGTCTGATTATATACACCATAAGTGGGTTGAACTGATTATATAAAATCATTTTTCATAATGAGTATAAATAAATAAATATTTTTTTCCTTGAAGAGGAAAATGGATATATCAACAAAATTATATCTTTTATATGTTTCTTCCGAAGTGACACTAGTACTAGAAAAATTATAAGATCTCATTCAATGTTATTGATAAGATATTCATATTTCTAAATTCTTTCAAAACTCATCGATGACAATGGATTTTGATATATGTTTACATCATTATAATTGGACAAAAGTATTAAAGGAACTTATGATATGTTAATCATATAAATTTTTTGATTGATTATCCAAACTCCCAAGACTATTGAATAGCGGTAAGATTATTATAAGAAATAGTATTCCTTATATATTTGGATATTTATATTTTTTTATTTTTTTATAATTAATTTTTTAAATTTTTATTGATTATAACATATATATATATACATACTCATAAAGGATTTTAAAATCCTAAATAATATTCAAAACTATTATTTTTTCACCCAATTTAATAAATTTTTGGGTGAATTAAATAAGAAATATCTCATGTATAAATATTAATATATATCTGTATAAGGAAGAATATAAAATTGATCGTATCATCACATTGTTTGTATAAATGGATGTTTTTCATTAATTTATATGTTTTGGATAACATCAAAAATTCTAAAGAGTTTAAAAAATAATCGGTATGTTTGATGATATACATACAAAGAACGTCCATGTATTTTGAATCATTTTTCTCGAAGATGTAATCAAAAATTCTGGGATGATTTTTCACAATCATGAAAATACCCTTAACCATTAAATATATTTCTTAGAAGTGTGATATATTTCATACATGATGTATTAATGAAGAATTTACTTATACTAGAAGGATTAAATATGAATTCACATTTTATTTATCCATGAAGGATATGTGTGAACAAGTGTATATGTACTTTGCAAATAACAAAAAACATATTATGATGCAAGGTAATGTTCTTCCCTATTCATTTAAATCTAAAAGTTATAAACTATTACAAAATTTAAAACCGAATTCTTTGGTTATAAATTGATCATGTAAATTTTATGAGTTAAATGATATAGTGATGACCATTGTGAGAGGGAGATGTAACTGTTGTAGTCTTTTCCCTTTAGTCAAGTTTTTTCCACTGGGTTTTCTTGATAAGGTTTTTAATAAGAAACCACTATGGGGACTTGATGTTGTTATACACATTTTCTAAATCAAGAGGTTTTCCCCTGAAGGGTTTTTATTTGATAAGGTTTTTAATGAGACAATCATGCATCATAATGGATATCCAAGGGAATTATAAATTATTATGGATATTTTTAATTAATGGCATCTATTGGACTTCACCGTGAGTTATAATTTTTGATGAGACCATTCATTATTACCTATGGTCTTACTCCCATGTCTTGAAGACATAACTAAGTAATAATATTAATTTATTTCCTAAAGACACAATTAAATGATAAAATTAGGTAGTTGGAAACACTGTACCTTTTCCCCTTCATTTAGTTTTTTCCCACTAGGTTTTTCTGGTAAGGTTTTTACTAAGGCATCATAATATGGAATTAAATTACTTTATATTCACTTATTTTTACCATAGGGTTTTTTTAAGTTAATATTATATAAGATACCATGAAATTATGACATCCAAGGGTGAGTGTTATGAAATATTAATGTGTGGATGTCATAATAGTGATAATGAAGATAACTCCTTAGTTCCCAATAAAATCCTTCACATGTCCCAACCTTCCATATTCTAAAACCTTTGTAATTATAGCCATTAGGTTAGATATTTTAGGGATGAATCTCAACTGTTGGATCAAATCACATGCGCTCTATATACATGGCTATGTATTAATGAAATGGGTGAATTTTTGGGCCCAATATTGTGTTCCATTTGTTTCTTATGTTTCTCTTATATTTTTATTTCCATTTTTTATCATAATAATCATATAAATATTTGAAACATCTTTCATCAATGATATGCATCACCTATGATCAATAATTTATTCCTAGTTTCAAAATTACTCACAGTTTCAATAAGTGTTTGATCAATTTTGCAACAAAAAATACATCCATTTGAACCACCCAGAAAACCATACTTTGATTAAAAAAATATATAAAATGTTACAACCCATTCCAATTTCAAAAGGATTGGTCTATAAAACCACTAAATATAAAATACTAACGAAATTACAAACAAACTATACTAAGAAACTCTCCAAGTATCATTGAATGTTGAGTGACCAATAAAAATAATTACCTTCTACCCATGTTTCTTATCCCAGATGTCAACGACTCTTCTAATTATTAGGTTTCTATCAAGGGTTGATCAGGTCATCTATGTCCAATGATTTCAAATCCTCCTCCTTTGAGGTTGTACTGGGTGCCTTGATGACTTCCTCGTTTAGGTCCAGATTACCCAAATATCCAACTCGAGGTTGGATTATTAATAATAATATTGATAATTATTATTATTTTTATTAAATCTATTTTTTAAATTATAAAAATTATATAAGGTTTTATAGTTATTAAAAATTTATAAAAACATTTATATTAAATACACACACTCAAATGTTTATTTAAATATTTATTTATACATACTTAGTATTTTTTTGAATATATAGAATGCATTTATATATTTATATATTAATTTATAATAGGATATGTAATAATATATATATATATATAATATAATTATACAATATATTCATATATATATATGTAATATAGTATAATATATATATTTATATAATTATTTTTATATGCTACACACACATATATATGATGTATTTATATATTTACCATATTAATTTATAATATAAAATATAAAATACAATATATATATATATATTAATATAATTAATTGAATGTACTTATATATATATATATATGTTTATAAATTTAATTCATTTATATATTTAATATATTAATTTAACTTCATTTATTTATATAAAAAACCTAAATACATCTATGTAATATATAATAATATTAATACTATGAAAGTAATTATTGTTCTTAATATTATTATTAACCCTATTTTTTAAATTGTGAAAATTATATGAGGTTTATATATACTATTCATTTATTAAATACATATATTTATGTATGTAATTAAATACATTTATATACTATATATTTATAACATATATTTATTGAATATAATATTATATATATATATATAATATTTATGCACAAATCCATCTAAATACATTTATATCAATGATTATCCAATAAAAATACATATTCTAATTACATTTTAATGGTATTAAATGTTCATTTTTGATCTTATGGTCCTGAGTTAGTGGATTTCAATTTTGAACATTTATTCTCGTCATTCTTGCACTTCATGCCTAATGTACACCAATTTAGGCCCAATGATTCATCTGATTTTAAGGAATGTAACTATCCATATTTTAATTTGATATTTTTGTAAATTTATATAAACTTCAATATGAACATTATTAATTCAGGGATCAATGGAGGATTTATAAAGTAAGATGGGTATATTTTCTGATGAAAGTAAACAATTCTGGAGAAGGTGGATTGGACACCATCTCACTGATGAGAATGTGGGGACCAACATACAGGCCCAATGAAGCCAAAATTTCTTGGGATTCTACAAGTCATGTATAGGAACAAATCATTCTTCATGAGCCAGTGATAATTAGGAATCCATGGTGGTTATTAAGGCATCCCAATTTTGAGATAAAATTCTGGGCCAGATTCTGCGGCCCAAAAAACATCCTACCAATCTAATCATATCTCTGAATCCACAACTCCAAATGGTCCCAAATTTTACAGGAGTTTAATATACATCAGGAGTTCCATTTTATTATTCTATATCCCACTCTAATTCGGTAATCTATAAGGCCTTACAAGAACGCCCGTTCGGTGGTTGAAAGATATCTTCCATCACAGGTCAAGAGTGGAAAAGTCCAAGTTCCACAAGCTTTCCACCACCCTAGGCCTACCATAATCAAGTGGAATGATTTGTACTATTGGAGTCTCTACCAAAGTCTCCAAAAATTCCTATTTAAGGCAGTGTTGATGGAGTAGTTTATCATATTTTGGGCTTTCTTTCATTGTAATGTTATGTTGCAATTTTGTTGTCTCAAGTTTATCTTTCACATGTAAGTTGTTTTAATTCATCCTAGTTTCTTAATAAAAGTTCTTATTCTACTATTATTATGTTCCTCTCCATATCACTTTGATACATTTTCCTCAAGGTTTGAATTTATTCACACCAAACCTTGTGAAATTATTCACACAATGGTGGAGTGATCATTTTATTTTTATTGTTTTCTTTACTTCTTCAATTCCTCCCTCATGAGTCTACTTCCTACTTCCATTGAAACCATAGAATCAATGGAGGGATAAACCACTTATGGGTTGATCCAAGTGAGTATCAAGGGGCTGTATTGGATGTTATTTATCACCCCATTAATTTCTAATCACTTCTTTAATTGAGAATTTTATTTGATGATTTTTAAACTCCATCGTCCTTGTTGAATTTAAGGCCACACGCTTCAAGTGCTAATACGAACCATTACCTTGAAGTGCTCAAAACTTCGATCCATAAAGTGTATAGGTGATTAGTATTAAAGTGTGTAGGTATTAAACTGGTAAGTGAGGATGTTGTTTGATCTTATTAAATGAACTCATCTCAAATATAAGAAATTCAAATAGTTAAAAAACAATTTCATCCAATCCACCCCGATCGATAACCTAGGATCGACTCATTATTTTAAATTTAATTCACTTAAATATGTTAGTTGTCCTTTAAACCCATATAAAATCAACCCAAGTTGGCCTCTTAATAGCCAAAAATAGTCCATATAATGTACGTGTCTATAGGTTTCTTCTTAGGTCTCTGAGGATTCGACAACCCAAGTTAAACTACAAGGACCGTTATACCTTCATCTCTTGGGTAAATTTGAGCATGAATCAAATTTTGGCGCCATTTTTGAGGAACCAAGTAAGTCATCTCAACACTCATTCTATTCTCCCCCATTTCTTCTATTCTCACCCAAAATCTCTTATCTTTTCCCTTTCTCGTTTTTTTTTATTTTGGCACATGTCTGCCTACACCCACGATCAATCAAACCGTCTAGTTAGGGTGGATAGTCCTGGGATGGGGAGTCAAGTACACCAAAGGAAATATTTCCATTATATCCAAATATTCCTAATACCCCCGAGTCAAAAATTGATCCCATTTCAATAGAAGGTCTTCAAAGACACCAACTCATAAACCCGGGTGGAAACCAAAATAGAAATCCAAATGAGGCAGCCCCAAACTTGGGGAATACGGTCGATCAAACAATGAATGACTACCTCACAACTTCCTGTACCAATGTCCCCTCATGCATTAGACACAATTACAAAGGATATTCCAACTACATCTTTAAATCCCATTTTCTAAACCACCTTCCCACATTCCATGGAATGGAGTCCGAGATGCCATACCTTCACATTAAGGAGTTCAATGACATTGTTGAAACCATGTGTCCCCCACATTAACTAGAATCTGCTAAGATGAGGATATTTCCTTTTTCATTAAAGGATCGATAAAAAAATGGATAAACAATTTGAGACCATCATCCATAAACTCTTGGGACCAACTACAAAGAGAATTCTACAAAAAATACTTTCCCCACCACAAAACAATTTCACTTAAAAAGATCATCCAAAACTTTTTTGAAAAAGAGGGAGAGTCATTCTATGAAACATGGAAGAGGTTCAAAGACACTCTAAACATGGCTCCACACCATGGTTTTTCTATTCCTGAACAAGTGAGAATTTTCTATGAAGGGTTGGGTCCAGGGAACAAATAATTCATTGACATGATGTGTAATGGAACCTTTAAAAACAAAGCCCCAAATGATGCTTACGAGTATCTAGCAAGCCTTTCTGAACAAAACCAAACATGGGGTACTTCACCTTATTCTGAAAAGCCACAAAGAACTACTGGAATTCATACACTTAGAGAAGAGGAAATCCTTATGGCTAAACTTGCAGCACTCTCTAGGAAGTTTGAAGATATAGACCTTAGGAAAGTCCATGAAATCCAAACTGTAGACCATGTTTGCACAATTTGTGAAAAACATTACCATAAGACAGACAAATTCCCAACCATTCCATCCATCAAGAATGTTCTTTTAGGAGGACCCCCAGCAGAAGTAAATGCCTTGAACTTTCAAAAGCCTCAATACCAAAACATCTTCAACCCAAGGTATAATGACCACCCCGGCTTCCACTGGAAAGATAACCACCAACCTAGCCAACCACAAGGACAAAATCCTTACCCCCATCAAAACTACCAAACCCATAACCAGTTCCAAACCCAACATATCCAATACCAATAGCCACCATTCCATTTTCAACAAACCATCCCACCTCTAAAATATCCCCCTGGGATAAACCAATCTTCTCAAGCACCAACCCAAATTGTTCCACAAAGCCTACTAGAACAACTATGCAAAAAAATGGAAAGGATGAACTCGAAAGTCTCTTCCTTAAAACAAGAACTTCAAACCATCAAAACTGGAAAGGCACACATGCCTACTCAAATGGTACCATCCTCAACTTCAAAGGGAGAGTCAAGTTTCACTCAAACAACTCATGAACAACTAAAGGTTGTGAATATTTTAAGAAATGGGAAATCAATTGAGAAACCTGAACAAATAAGTCAAAAACCATGGGAAGCTTCAAACTCTAATGAAAATTCAAATGAACCACAAGATCAAACTGAGGAAACTGATAACAATGTGAAAGAAACAACTCTTTAACAAATAACCCCACAACCTGCACCATTTCCTCAACACATGAGGGGGAAAACCAAGCCTGAATTGAGTGAAACATTGAGGGAAATCTTCTCACAAGTAAAGTTGAACATTCCCCTTCTCAATGCCATCCAAACCATACCTTCCTACTCAAAGTACCTTAAGGACTTGTGCACTTTTAAAAGAAAATTTTCACATAAAAACCAATTCCTTTTGGCTGCTAATGTGAGTACCACCATTCAAGGTACCATTCCTCCTAAGTTAAAAGACCCAGGTTTCCCTTACATCAATGTTGAACTAGGAGAGAGAAAAGTTATCAAGGCCTTGTGTGACCTAAGTGATAGTGTCAATCTCATCCCATATGTTGTGTACTTCCAGTTAGGCCTAGAAGAGTTCCAACCCACATCTGTCACACTTCAACTTGTTGATCATAGCATTAGGGTTCCAAAGGGGATTTTAAAGGAAGTTATGGTAAAGGTTGAAAACTTCATCTACCCTACTAACTTCATTTTCCTTGAAAACCATCCAAACTTAAGAAATAAGGAATAATCCCCAATTAATCTTGGTCCTCCCTTCCTTGTAACAATCAACTATGTTATCCGAGTCTGAAATGGGAACATGACCATAACCTTTGGGAACATGAGTCTATACTTGAACATATATAATTCAAGATCACAAATAGGGGATGACGAGGACATTCATGAAGTAAACATGATTGGAAGCATTGATAATGAATCCATAGAACATCAAGGAATATATGATGGATGTTTAAGTCAAGATGATATTGATTTCCTTTTTTCACATGAAGGAAGTTTATCTCCTTGGCTTGAATCATTTTCAAATTGCTCTTACGATGAAGTCTTAGGTCCAACAATTAGTGAAACCTTTTAGGAAACCACTTTCATGGAGACCACTCCAACTTCCTTCCCTAAATCTGATAAATCCAATCTAGTAGCTGAAACTTCTACATGTGGGGAATCAATACTATCTAAAACTCTAGGAAATAAAATTTATCTCGATCCAATGTCCCAATATTCTGTTGAAATTATGAACCAACCTAATATTGAATTGAAGGAACTTCCTACTGCACTCAAGTATGCCTTCCTAGGGGAAAATTAAACACATCCTATTGTCATTTCTTCTTCTCTTGAATCCAATCATGAGAAGATGCTTATAGATGTCCTTAGAAACATAAGAAATCCATTGGTTGGACCCTTTCTGATATTCCTGGGATTAGCCCACTTATCAGGACTCATAGGATTGCTCTGGAATCTGATTCAAACTCATGTCGTCAACCTCAACGACGACTCAATCCTAATATCATGGAGGTAGTAAGAAAAGAACTTCTGAAATTGTTAAAATCTAGTATCATATATCCCATAGATGAGATTGAATGGGTGATCCCAATCCAAGTGGTTCCAAAAAAGGATGGAATCATAGTGATAACCAATTAGGATGGAGAGATTCTTCCAACAAGGGTAAGTAGTAGCTGGAGAGTCTGCATCGACTATAGGAAGCTAAACTCGTTTACCAAGAAGGACCATTTCCCCTTACCATTTATTGAACAAGTCCTTGAGAGAGTGGTAGGTCATGCCTTATACTATTTCTTAGATGGGTACTCGGGGTATAATCAAATTGAGGTCTCCCTAGAGGTTCAAGGGAAGACTACATTCACATGTCCACTCGGAACCTTTGATTTCAAATGCATGCCTTTCGGGTTATGCAATGCCCCTGGAACCTTCCAGCGGTGCATGATGGGAATATTCTCAGACATGGTAGGGGATTTTCTTGAGTTCTTCATGGATGAATTCTCTATGTTTGGGGATATATTTGAGGGATGTTTGAGGAATGTGGAGAGAGTCTTGTCAAGATGTGAAGAAAATAATCTGGTCCTAAACTGGGAAAAATGTCATTTCATGGTTAAAGAGGGACTAGTTCTAGGCCATCAGGTATTAGGTAGGGGGATTGAAGTTGATAAATCCAAGTTTGACATCATTTTTCAGCTTCCATCACCCAAAACTGTCAAGGAAGTGAGTTATTTCTTAGGACATGTTGGTTTCTATAGAAGATTCATCAAGGACTTTAGTTCAATCTCCCATCCCCTTTATGCTCTCTTAATAAAGGATGATCCATTTGTTTGGATAAAAAGTTATGAGGGTTCATTATCAACCATCAAATCCTCTCTCACCTCTCATCCCATTATTAAATCTCTAAATTGGAACCTTCCTTTCAAACTTATGTGTGATACCAGTGACTTTGTTGTAGGAGCTGTGTTAGGAAAACGTTGTGATAAAACTCCTTATATCATTTCTTATGAAAGAAAATCCTTAAATGATTCCCATATCAACTACACCACCACTTAAAAGGAGTTACTTGCTATTGTGTTTTCCTTATAGAAGTTTAGTTCCTACCTCTTAGGATCCCCCGTCACTGTGTTCACTGACCACTCTGCATTAAAATACTTATTCCAAAAACAAGATGCTAAGGCTAGACTGATTAGGTGGGTCCTTATCTTGCAAGAATTTGACCTCAAAATCAAGGATAAAAAGGGAGTTGAAAATGTTGTAGTTGATCACCTCTCTAAGATGGAATTCAAAGACAACTCAAATCACCTTTCTGTGTCTGATTCATTTTCTGATGAACACCTATACTCTATGAGTGACTGCCCTTGGTATGACGACATAGCCAATTTCTTAGTTACAGGAGTCATTCCAAAATTCTTAGGGACTCAAGCTCGAAGTAAATTCCTTTATGATGTTTGGAACTATGTGTTTTATGATCCATACCTCTATAAGTTCTGCCTTGACCAAGTCATTAGGAGGTGTGTCCCAGAATCTAAACAAGAGTCCATCCTTAAATTTTGTCATAGTGAGGCATGTGGAGGTCACTTTTCCTCTAAGAAAACGTCTTCTAAGATTCTTCAGTGTGGTATCTTCTGGCCCACCCTCTCAAGGGACTCCTACAAATTTTTTCAAAGCTGTTCTCAGTGTCAACAATTAGGGTCAATCACAAAAAGGAATCAAATGCCACTCACTCCCATCTTAGTGATTGAAATCTTTAACTACTGTGGAGTCAATTTCATGGGTCCTTTCCCAAACTCTAGGGGATACCTCTACCTCACCTTAGCTATTGATTATGTTGCAAAATGGGTTGAAGCCATCCCCACCAAGTCTAATGACCATCATGTTGTGATCTGGTTTTTGAAAGAGCACATATTTTCTCGATTTGGAATTCCTAAGGCTATAATCAGTGATCGATGAAACCATTTATACAACCATCCATTCTCTTCACTCATGTCTAAGTATGGGATTTCTCATAAAGTTTTCACTGCGTACCATCCTCAAACCAATGGTCAAGCTGAGTTAGAAAATAGAAAGATTAAGAATATTCTTGAAAAAACTGTCAATCCTTCTATGAAAGATTGGTCCGAGAAACTCTTGGATGCTCTTTGGGTATATCATATAGCATAAAAAACCATACTAGGAAAGTCACCATATAGGTTGGTTTATGGAAAAGCATGCCATTTACCTGTTGAAATTGAGCATAAGGCCTTTGGTCAATTAATAAAATGGATTATGACCTCTCATTGGCCAGAACAAAAAGGAAATTAGATCTGAATGAACTTGAGGAACTAAGGATGGAGGCTTATTAAAATTCAAGGATCAATAAATCTATAGTTCAAGCCTACCAATCTAGGAATATCAAAGTGAAACATTTTGAACTGGGAAAATTTTTGCTCTTGTATAGTTCAAAACTTCATTTACACCCGGGAAAGTTAGGGTCTATATGGTCAGGTCCTTTCATAGTGCATCATGTGTACCCCCATGGGGTAGTAGAGATTCAAGATCCCACAAGTGGTAACATTTTCAATATCAATAGTAAAAGGTTAAAACCATTCATTGAATCATTCAATAAAAAAGAAATCGAGGTTGAGATAACTGAGCCAACCTATGAACCAGGAAAAAATTGATAGATTTAGGATCCATGTTGGGATAACGATGTTAAACAAAATGTTTCATGGGAGGCAACCCATGGTTTTCATGTTTTCAATCTTTTTGGAATCATTTTTTTAAATTAATCATCTTTATATTTAAAAATAATATAAAAAAATAGATCATTGACCTGTTCTTCTATTATGAGTATGGATGGGTATGAAAGGGGATCACCATATTCATCTGTTCCACGTGGTGTGATCCTTGAGTAATACCATACCCATAAATTTAAAAAGAAGACAATGTATCATCACTTCATTTTATTTTTATGTGTTTATAGGTTAAAATAAAAATACAAAAAAAATATAATAAAAAAATATTAATAAATAAAAAAAGGGGGCACGTTATAGGTCGTGGGTCAAACCCCGTCACAACCGGTGAAGCCGCGGGGAATCGAACCCGAGACCGAAGGGAGATAGGGGCGCGCTCTTACCACTAACCTATGTCTTTTTGTGATTCCTTATTCTTTAATTTTTATATATATACTTATATTTTACTTTCTTTATTATATAAATATATATATATATATATATATATTGTTTTGTTTTTTTCTTCTTTTTTTCCTTTTTCTACTAGGGAACTCTGCAAGTGACATGGATATCAAAGGACTAAATTGGAGCAGCAAGAACATCAACTTCAACCACCAGGTGACTTCATTCCATTATCCTCATATTTCAATTTCCTTTTTGAACTCACATTCTCTAGCCCTACCTCCTTCTAAATTTTCTTTTCTTCAAACACTAGGGACAGTGTTATTTTAAGTTGGGGGAAGATAAAATTAAAAAATTCTTTTGTGTAAAAAATTAATGATTGGAAAAAACATTGTGTGTAAATGGAAGTAAAAATTCCTTTAACTTTGAACATGGTAATAAACATTGCACACTTTGAAACTGAATATCAAATAATTTAGTATTCCCCGATTCTGATTTTAATCCTTATATAATTTCATGAGCATATATTTTGGAAAGTGTGGTTGTCCAATGTGATATTTAATTGTTTCTATTTTCATCCAAATAAAAAAATAATCACAATGCACATTCTTTGGATAGTGGGGTATTATTTATAGTTCATGGGGTCCCCCAAATAAATAACATAGGTTTTGTGATCATTTTAGTTTTAATATGAGTATTCAATAAAAAAATTAAAAAAACAATAAATTTGCGTGTAGAGCAATGAAATGACATAATGTGTGGAATTCGACACTTGGGGATCGTGACTCCATAGATGTCTGGCCCAGAGTTAGTAATTTTATCTCTATTTTTGGTAATTTGAATTTGTTTTTGACTGAGTTAACTCGAGATGATGTCCGAGTATGTGGGATTCACTTAGTGCCCTAAGGAATTTGAGCTTGGGAGTCATCGGTAAAGTCTCGCTACAGGGGTTGACTCTTTTGAGTGCAATTTCAATTACCATGGAAAAATTGGAAAAACAAAAAAATAATACAATAAAAAAAATTTGAAAATTCATCTTAATATTGAAATGTGATTCCACCTAGCGCTTCGTCATTTCCCCCTTGAATAAAGATGAACCCCCATGTCTATTGTGATACACAACACATCCTCATACTTAATTGATATTGGATGAAATATGGAAATGAATTTGAACAAAGTAATGGAATTGGGATTTGTATCTACTTATGAAACTATCTTGTATTGAAATATTTTTATAGGTTTCATGATTGTTCGGTATAAGGGTTTTTAGTGACTATTGTGTATTAAAATGTTTTTTGAAAATGGATTCGAATTTCATATTGTTAAGATACATTTTTCTTGGGACTAGCAAGTATCAAGTTGGGGGTGTGATTAGCCAATAAAAATACATATTTTAATTAAATTTTAATGGTATTAAATGTTAATTTTTGATCTTATGGTCCTGAGTTAGTGGATTTTAATTTTGAACATCCATTCTCATCATTCGCGCACTTCATGGCTAATGTACAAAAATTTAGACCCAATGATTCATCTACTTTTAAGGAATGTAATTATACATATTTTAATTTGATATTTTGGTAAATTTATATATACTTCAATATGAACATTTTTCATTTAGGGATTAATGGAGGATTCATAATGGAAATTGGGATATTTGGTGATGAAATGAAACAATTCTGGAGAAGGTAGATTGGACACTATCCCATTGATGAGAATGTGGGGCCCAACATACAGGCCCAATGAAGCCCAAATTTCGTGGAATTCTAGAATACATGTATAGGAACAAATGGTTTTTTCAGGAGCTAGTGCTAATTAGGAATCCATGGTGGTTATTAAGGCGGCCCAATTTGGAGATAAAATTCTAGTCCAGATTTTGAGGCCTAGAAAACATCCTACCTATCTAATCATATCTCAGAATACAAAATTCCAAATGGACCGAAATTTTACAGCCCATTAGGATATATCTGTGGCTCCATTTTCTTATTCTATGGATCACTATAATTCTACCATCTAGAAGGCCTTCCAAGTGCTTTTGTTTGGTGGTTGCAAGATGGCTTCCATCTCGGGTCAAGAATGGAAAAGTCAAAGTTCCACAAGCTTTCCACCACACTAGGCCTACCATAATAAAGTGGGGTGATTTGTACTATTGGAGGATAGACCCAGGGCTCCCAAAATGACTATTTAAGGCAGTGGTGATGGAGTATTTTATCATCTTTTGATATTTCTTTCATTGTAATGTTATGCTGCGATTTTTTTGTCTCAAGTTTTTCTTTCACATGTAAGTTGTTTTAATTCATCCTAGTTTCTTAATAAAAGTTCTTCTTATACTATTATTCTATTCCTCTCTATCTCACTTTGATACCGTTGCCTCAAGGTGTGAATTTATTCACACAAAACCTTGTGAAAGTATTCACACAACGGTGGAGTGATCATTTTCATTTTATTGTTTTCTTTACTTATTCAATTCCTCCCTCATGAGTCTACTTCCCTCTTCCATTGAAAGCATAGAATAAATGGAGGGCTAACCCACTTATGGGTTGATCCAAGGGAGTAGAAAGGGTCTGTATTTGATGTTATTTATCACCCCATTAATGTCTAATCACTTCTTAAATTGAGAATTTTATTTGATGATTTTTAAACTCCATCGCCCTTATTGAATTTAAGGCCACACGCTTCAAGTGCTAATACAAACCTTTACCTTGAAGTGATCAAAACTTTGATATTTCAAGTGTATAGGTGATTAGTATTAAAGTGTGTAGGTATTAAACCAGTAAGTTAAGATGTTGTTTGATCTTATTAAATGAACCCATCTCAAATATAAGAAATTGAAATAGTTGAAAAATAATTTCATCCAATCCACCCCGAGTGATAACCAAGGATCAACTCATTCTTTTAAATTGAATTCACTTAAATCTGTTAGTTATCCTTTAAACCCATCTAAAATCAACCTAAGTTGGCCACTTCATAGCCAAAAACAGTCCATAGAATGTACGTGTCTATAGGTTTCTTCTTAGGTCTCTGAGGTTTCGACAACCCAAGCTAGACTACAAGGACTGTTCTACCTTCATCTCTTGGGTAAATTTGAGCGTGAATCAATCAAATACACACAAAATAATGTTTATTTATATATTTATTTATAATTAGTTATTTTTATATACTTATCTTTATATACTTATTTTTCATATATATATATATAATATTTATATATTTACTATATTAATTTATAATATAATGTCATGACCTAACCCACTATTGGGAAACTTGGACTAGTACTATATTGAGAGTAACACCCCAAGCCTACCTCTAATAGGCTAGGGGTTGGTGACAAGCACCGAGTTGGCATGTCACAAAAATGGGAGGCTTTTACCTAATATATTTATACAAATGCACACACCCACAACACCATCAAACAGTGCATGTAATATCCCATTACCCTCTTTCAGTTAATCCCAACCCCATTTCTTGATCTCCTTATGTTTGGGTCTTGTCTCGGGTTTTTTAAGGTGAAGTTTGAAACCATTTGGAGGTTTTAGGGTATGTTCGCGACAGGAGAATGGTTAGGGAAAACTATGTTGTTTGGCCCAACAAACATGCGCCTTGTGATGATCCACTGGAAGGGGGTGCAATATTTTCCCAAACCATGTAGACATCCCCCTCCAAACCATGAACCCTTAGATAGTGGGGTTTTGCACAGTTGGACCATGGTTAAACTAACCATGCGACCAAACCATGCACCCCATCCAGAATCCCAGTAAGGACGCACAGTTGGTTCATGATTAGTAGTAACCATTTAGGCTGACCCAGAAAATAGTACATGTGGTTTTTAATATCCAAAAAAATATTTTTAAAATCCTAAAATCCTTGTTTAAGATGCCTAAACTCCCCCATTTTACCCTAATATGATTCCTTAGTCATTGGAGGCTCTCAAGAGGTGAAATTGAATCCTCCAACTTATTCTCTTTATGGATAGAAGAAATAGTGATTGTGTTCGATCTTCTTCTCATAATTGAATATCCTCTCATTTGGTTTCTCCCAATATTCTCATCACTCCTTAGAGAGTGATAGTTCATCATATTATTGATGGATCTAATCTTTGATTTTATGGATCTTGATTCTAGGTTTGGTTCGTTGATTTCAATCACCTTCACTCTTTATTAGTGTTTCTCGTTATGGGTGTTTATTTGATTTATTTTTTAATTAAATGTAACACCCAGATATTTAAAAATAAGATCATTATATTCAATAGAGTATTTTAAACGCAACACTGAGCTTAAATAACCCACAAAATATATAAACATTATAACCTAGCCTTTAAATTGGAGGGTATGAATAGTATTAACAACTTTTTGACATATATATATATATATCCTACTCAATATAAATTATTGATAAATTATTAGTAAATTATTAATAAATTTTTAGTAAAGTAACTTAATTCTTCAAAAATATGTTTTCTTCAAAAATTATTTTTATTACTTTTTAGGAGAAAATATTATAATGAATTTTTGAAAATTTTAGAAAATTTATGTGATAAAAATAAATTTATTTTTTAAATAAGTATATAAAAATTAACATTGGGTGAAATTTTTGTATATTTTGGAAAATATTGATTTTCTAATGAATAGTGAAAGATGCTAATTTTTTATAAAAATATCATTTCTTTTCAATAAATAAAGTAATTTTAAAGTCCCATTTTGTTTTTAATATGATTTATAGTAACATAGGTATTCTTTAGTTATATTTAATCTACTTAATTTATTTTTAATCAACATCATATTGGATTTTAGTATAAGTTTATTTTTGTGTTTAAAAATGGGTTTTTTTCTGAAAACTATTTAAAAGTGCATAATTTTTATCCTTTCTAATTAACTAAAATAATCCCAAATTAAGAATATTTTAAGTGAAATTTATATATTATATTTCAATAAAAATAAATTTATATTAATACAATTATATTATTAGTTATAGAGTTGATATAAAATCATCTTTTTCTTGAAAAATTCATTTCTTGAAAACCTACTTTTTCGTCGCATTTGTGGGTTTAATTTTAAATTTAATTTTTCTAATTATATGACTTTAATTTGATAAAATTAATTCCATATTTATAATAATATTTATTTATATTATCTAATAAGTTCAATGTAATTTTTGACCATAATGAATAGTGAAAATAGTAAAAATTATTTATCGTAGATAAAATTAAAATGGGTTTACTGGGGGTTAAACTAAAAATATAAGGGTTAAAATGACATAAAAGTTTGTCCAAAATAAATTGGATAGCCATATTTAGACCTTATAGTGTATAATTATCTATAATTGTTCATTTTGGATTCTTTTGGCATGTGAAAAATGTGGGCACACCTTTTTCTTTTCAAAAATTACAAGTGTGTCACTCACCTCACTTATAAAAGTTCAACCACTTTCCTCACCTATTCACACATTAAAATAAATTTTAATTGGTCAATAACTACCCAAATATCTTAATTAATTCTCTACCCACATACTATATCCCTTTTTTTGATCATAATTTTATCCTATTAAAGCTTTGGTGCTTATCTAAGGAGGTTGTCTGAATAAGAGGTATCATGCTTAAACAAGCATTTTTATTTTATTTGTTATTATAAATACTTAAATTATTATTCAGTTATTATTATATAATAAAATAATTATATCCCATATACTTATATTTTATTATGTTAATTTCATATCCCAAATCCATCTCTTCTTCCATCAAATGGGATACGAAATCATTATTCATGTGCACAGCAGACTACCGCCTCGCGAACCGATTTCATTAATTTTCCATTATCTCCTCTCAAGGATTGTTATAATGATGTATTTAAAGTAAATATATATATATATATTAATATATTTATACTTATGGATTTATTATATCACATATATCTTATTACTCTTCATTCTGTGGGGGATACGATAACGTTGCTCGTGTGTTCGGCGAACTATAACCTAGCGAAGCGATGTGATTCATTTTTCACTCATGATTAAATGAAAGTTAATAAGGATAAATTTAATTAATATATGTGATATAAATGAAATAATTATATTATTAATGATATATTTATTATTATTAAAATATAATATATCATTTTCTTTCTTATAGTAAAAAATTATGATGTCTTCTGTGTGTACGTGTGGACTACTACATCCATGAAGTGATGCGGTCATTTTTTCTTCACCACAAAACATTGATGAAATATATAAGTATATGTAATGAGATAATATGTTATTTATTATATGATTATAATTTTTTAAATATAAAATATAACTAACCTTATTTTTATAATGATCATTGTAAAATGGGAATGTTACTCTTGCGTACGTACGACCTACCATCCCCGGGATTGTAACATACTTTATTTTTCATAACTATTATTCATGATTGATTCTAAAAGTATAATTTATTAATAAATATGATTATTATTTCATGATTATTATTCTATAGATATTAAAACAATGACCCCTTTACTATAGTAACACACCGAAGCTATTTTGAAACAATAAACTGCCCAATGTGGACTTAATTGATTAAGTATTTAAATGTGTCATTATAAGGAAATAAAATAAATGATTTAAGTACAAGTTATTAAACCTAGAAAATTTTCTTAATTAGTCAAATAATTAATATAATTTTTTAATATAGAAGTTTTGAACACGTGCAATGAAAGTCAGACCGAAGGTAAGTGTTTTCTTGTCTCACTTTTTATTTCTATGAGACATATACCATATTCACCACTTCTTTTTATTGTTTAATGTATATACTACCCATTATAAATGTAATATAATTAATAATTAATACATAATGGTATTTTATGTTTCAATTTTAATTAATTTATCAAATGGTATTTGAATTGAAAATTACCAAGTGGTAAAGAATTTAATAACTCAATTTATTTTCATTAAGTTATATTACTTTTTCATTGTCTTTGATATTATAAGATTAAGTGTGTAATTAATTTTTATTATATTATGATATATTTACACTTATTTTAAATTTATTTACATTTTATTCACATAATTTATTCATTGATTAATTGTCACTTCAATGTTATGATCATTTTAAGGGTTGATCATCTCAAATTTTCTTCTTTGGGACATATGTTATGTTATACACCTATCATATTTTATAATGTGTGTCTAATTCCCTTTTAAATTTTATATAATGAAATGACTTATTTTCATGATATTTAAAATATCATTTAGAGTTATTATTTCATGGGTATTATGATCGAAGAGTTACCAAAGTGGAAAATGTTTTATGTTAGAATGTTCTTTCTTTTAGGATTGTTTATGTTCAAGGTTCCTTTAGATGAAATCATATGTTGTTATTTTATTAAAATATTTATATTTTTTATACACTATTTATGAATGTTTTTACCATTAATTATTTAAATTTCCTCCCTTATTTATTAGAATAAGCATTAAGAAAGTCTTTTGTAAGTGATATTGATCTTGTATCTTCTTTTAGATCGTGTATCTTTATCTTTCATATCCAGGTTTTATAAAATGTTTTAAAAAATATTATTTTATAAAAAAATGGATTTATAAATACATTTTACATGATATTTTACCTTGTTTTAAAAGGATTTAAAATTAAATTTCTTAACATTTTCCAAATGGTTCACTTTTTACTACCTTTTTCAAAATGTTTTGAAAATAATGTTTATCTTTACATTTATGAAATAAATGTATATTCCAAACACCATGTCCATTATTTTAATTGAAGTTTACTTAATATGATTCAAAGGTTTTTTTTCAAAGAAAATGATTTTTAAAATATTTTGTTTACTTTTAGTGCTTTTCAAAATAAAAAGGTTATTTTCTTTATTAATGTTTTTAATGATATTTTAATGGTATTTTCATTCATCAACTTCAATAACCCTTGTTGTTACTTATGATATAATGGGGATATTTTATAATGATAACATCATCACTATTTCACAAGATGGATTATAATTTTTTAAAATATATTTTTTGTGTAAATCGTTTCTTTACATGGGTTAATCATGTTTCAAAGTGATTATTATGGAACCCATTTCTTTTCCATAGGTTAATCGTGATTCAAAGATATTTTCATGGGACCCATTTATTTTCCATGGGTTAATAATGTTTCATTGAGATTGTTATATAATCCATTTATTTTTTATGGGTTAATCATGTTTCAAAGATATTATTATGGAACCCATTTCTTTTCTACAGGTTAATCATGTTTCAAAGAGAATGTCATGGAACCTGTTTCTTTTCCATGGGTTAATTAATTTTTGAAAAGAATAAATGTTGTTTCTATGAGTTTATGATGAAATTAATTATCTATGTACGTTATTCATGAATGATACATGAACATTATTGATGATCATGGGTGTGCCCAGATAGCGTTGGGTGAACCTTATATATCTTATATAATGGGTACACCCAAATAGCGTTGAGTGATCCTAATATAGATTATATGATGGATGCACCCATATAGAATTGATTGATCCTGATATATCTTATATGATGGGTGCTCTCGGGTAGCATTCTAATGCATTGAGTGATGTTACTTGTATTTAGAGGTAATAAGGATGGAGTTAGTGGAGTGTTTCTCTAATGGGTTTAAATAGGCTCCAGTTATTTCTGACATGGGTTTAAAATGGGTTATGAAGATAATGTTTCAAGATGCCAATATGTTTTTGTTATGTTTTTTATGGTTTATAAATGTTTCCTTTGATCAAGATTGATATCATATGGATCATGATTTTTTTTGATAACTCATTACTTTGTTAAATCCTTATTCCATGTTTTCATGTTTTATAATCCAAGTACTTATGGGTATAAATATTATTATGCTATAATCATGCACTTTGATTATGTCATCATGCCCTTATGCTCTTCTTATTCTCACTGATGACATTAAATTATTAATGCTTATATTTACCCTTACTAATCATTTGATCTCAACCTTCTTATGCTTCATTTTCCTTAGGTTATCAAGAAGGATGTCAAATTAATTATGTATATAATGGTTTTATAAGGATGTTGATGATGACCTATTGTGGAATATGAGAAGTTGGGTATAGTTTTATATGATGTTTATCTTTATAAACCAATTGTTTATGAATATGTGATGTTAAGAGTTTGTCCTAATTATATAAAACTCTTGACCTAAAAGGTCTTTGATACTGTAAGTGAATAAAATATTTTATTTCAGTGTTTTAGGTTTTGGATGGTGAAAATTGGGTCATCTTCATCATTATCAAATCCAGAAATGTAAAGTTTATGATTTTATCACCTAATCTGGGAGTTTGGGTTTGGGATCGTTATAGTTGGAATTAGAGGAGGGTTTATATAACTTTAGAGATTATGATGTTTTCATATGAGTTTATCTTAATATTTTTTGATAAAATTATAGGTCTATAAGATTAAGGTTGATCATAAGTTAAAATTCTTAGACACCCATTTTGAGTTTTTAAGTGATGAGATCTTAAAGTTTTTAATGACACTTTAGGAGGAACTTTTTTGGGTTGAAGTATATGTAAAGCTTCATTTTAATGTGAAGTATTACTTTACATTTTGTGGGAATAATTTTTAAAGCATCGATAACCTTTTATGTTTATATGATCTTAGATATTGAGGTAATTTTGAGAATGCATTTTTTATCATATAGATGACCATGGGATTGAAAGGTGATTTGGTGAGTGAGTGATTAATGTTATTTTAGAAGAAGATCACTATAGTTTTGGTCTTGTAAGATGAAAGGTATGATATAAAATTTGAGGTTAAAACACTATTTAATGTTGAGTTTATTAAGGTTATTTGGGATATAAGTATATTTATTTATGAAATGGTTTAGTTTTAACTTTAGGTATTGTTGTTGAATTTCGGAGATTAATATATTATTTCCTCATATTAAAGTTATTCATTTTGGGAATTATCTTACCATGTACAAACCGTTTTTGTTTTTGTTAATGTCTACAGATAGGTAGAATATCTTAATTATCCCTTTTACAGTTATGAAATACTTTAAAAGTTGATTTTAGTGCTTTAGGTGTGAAAACTTCATATTGAATACTCATGATATATAATATCATTCCCTTTTCTTTTCTATCCATAGAGTATAGAATAGGAAATTCATAAGGATTATTAAATCATATCATATGATTCCTAACACCCTACAATTCATTAGGCAGCTGAATGATAAGCATTGCCATTCAAGTGATCTTCCACATGGGATATAATTTTCTATTAATGTTTTATAAGATGAAACATTGGGAGAATTAAAATTTTATTCATGTTATGAATTCATAAATGGTTGAATCATTTCTCATGTATTTTTTAATTCATGGGTAAATGTTACAGTAAGTCGGGAATTCCCTAAGGGCTTATATAAGGGGGATTAAACATGAAGAATGGTTCGATCTTACCAAGACTTATTCCATTCTATACATGCTCTCTTCTTCCTTCTTCCTTCACTTTGAGAGGCACTGGAACTATAAAAAAACTCACACAATAGTGGTTGTTATTTAGAGGGGTTTATACATAACACCCTCTAAATTAAATTTTCATAGAAATTAGAGGTGATTATTCCAAAAACATAGATAGATTTTAATTTAGCGATGATTTTGACATTATTTTCACTAAAATATAATGAATTTATATAAAAATAGTGGGGATTAATAATAGTCATTAATATCTTAGATTATCAGTGGGTTTAATCCCACTTTAATATTTTTCTTAAATAAATTAGGAATATTTTAGCCGTGATTTGCCAAAAACTGCCACTAAATTAATATTTAGTAGTGGTTATGGGAGAATTTCTGCTAAAATATACTTAATTTATTAAAAAATAGAGGGGGTTTAAATCATCATTAATCTAAGACATTATAGGCACTTTTAAGCCCCCTGAAATTTTTCTTTTTTTAATAATAAAAAATTAATGTGTGTGTGTGTATGTGTGTTTAATTTTTCATATATTATATATATTTTTCTACATAACATATAATATAGATGTATTTATAATAAATATTGTTATTATTATAAAAAAACATGTTACATAGATGTATTTATGATTTTAGTATATAAATAAATGAATTTAAATTATAATATTAAATATATAAATACATTATATATATATGAGTATATACAAATAATTATATTATGATTTATTTATGGTCTTGGAGGTTATAAGAAATGAAACAACACACACCTCTAGGCCAGCAGAGACATATCATAACCCCCTCCAAGGGTTGACTCACTCCATAGCTAGCCCATTACAATTTTATATCCCAAAGACCAGCCATTTGATGGCCTGAATTCCCTCCTATCATACACCTCTTCTTGATTTATCGTCTATATCACCACTCGTGTCATCGACCATAAATGACCCAAAAATAACTATTTTCAAATAAATATATAGATATGTATAAAAAATAACTATTTGCAAATAAATATGTAAATATACATTCTGGTGTGCATGTATTTGATATAAATGTATTTAAGGGAAGTTATGCATAAATATTATATGTGTGTGTGTGTGTAATATTATATTTATATGTATAGATATTATAAATTTATTTAATTTTCTACTAATTATAAATATTTTAATAATAATATAATATTAATGTATTTAATTGCATACATAAATATATCATATATCATATTCATGTATATTTAATTTAAATTTTGTTTAATATAATATATTTGTATATTGTAAATGTACTTAATAGGTTCATAGTATCAATAAAACCTCATATAATTTTTATAATTTAAAAAATAGATTTAATAATATTCTATACTCGGTAAGTAGATTAAAAACTTCAAATACACACATGCAAACACCCTAGTGAGTCCAGTCTCATCCATCTCTATAGGGATTGGAAAGCATCCATTAAACCATTTTAATATATATAAATGACCTGAAAGCCCAAGTAGGTGATTTACTAAAATCTCTATTGTTCAAAGGCCATTTTTTCCTTTATGTTGTCCTTTCCCCTTATTCACACATATAATGCTTGGAGAATGTCGCCCCCTGCATCCCACTCATCTACAACACTATCCCCACTGCCTTCATGGAGCACCGTTGCTCGTGTCCCGCTATCGAGTGGGACAACATCCACTGCATATTCCTACTGCACAATCCCCTTGTCGCATATCCACCACACCTGCATCCCACTATCGAGTGGGATGCCTTCCACCACCCATGTTTAACATGCGATCTTACTGCCACGCACCCCAGATGGTGTCATCATTATAGACACCAATAGGGTTGCCTCGTACACAATGCACATGAGAAGAAAAATCCCCCCAATTTAATTAGGGGGAGTCATCAGCAGTTGGGGGTTCGGACACCCCAAATTAATTATGTTATATATTTCATATGATAAATTTATATAGTAAATATATATATATATATATACATATTATTGCATGTATATATATATTATATATTATATATATATATTATATAAATATTATATATATATATATATTATATAAATATTATCTATATATATATTATTGTATCCTATTATAAATTAATATTGAAATATATAAATACATTATATAAAGAGAGAGCGAGAGAAAAATAATAATTAAAAATAAATAAATATTAAAATAAACATCCATGCATCTTTATTTAATATAAATGTATTTAAAAAATTTATAATATCTATAAAACCATATATAATTTTTATAATTTAAAAACAGGTTTGATAAAAATAATAACAACAAAACAACAACAACAACAACAATTATTATTATTATTATTATTATTATTATTATTATTATTATATAAACACATTACATAAATGTATTTATGATTTTGGTATACAAATAATTAAATTTAAATTAATATATTAGATATATAAGTATATATAAATAATTATATAAATTATATAAATTATATTATATTAGCAGTTGGGGGATTTCCTATTGAATCATCTCTTTGAATCACTTTATTTAATTTTAATTTTGAAAATTACAATATTTAAATTTAAATTTTATTATTATTATTTATAGTTATTTTGGTTATATTTTATGAAACTTAATTTTACCTTTATGTGGAGAGTTTTAATTTCAATTTTCCCTTACACAAAAATACAGTGTACCCTTGCATGAGAATATAGTTTACCCTAACATGAGTTGCTTTTATCCTTACACAATGCATACTTTTTTTTAACTCACCTTTATGTGAGTTTTAATATTATATTCCACTAAAGGAAAAACAAGGAATGGTGGTGGTTTATTTATTACCAGCAGTTTTTATAGAAGATTTTGTGTATTTCATGGTCGATAGTCAATTAGAAGCGGTTCTACTTGGTTTAGCAATGTTTTTTGTAAGTGATATTTTTTTATATATTTAGAGGTGGTTTGTTATTCATTTTACAGTGGTTTTAATTTTTTTTAAGAAAAAAAATTAGTGAAAAATAATATGATCGCCACTAATTAATATATTAGTGATTTAATTTTTTACATATAAAAAAATAGATAAACCGTCGATAAATATTGTAGCAGTGGTTCAGTTTAGTGGTGGTTATTAGAAACGGTTGCTAAAAAATAAATATTTTCTAAAAATATATATATAAAAATAAATCAATTATACAATTAAATCAACCATAAATATACAATAAACTTAGTTATATATTCATAGTCATATATACATAGCCATTATTCATACATACACAGTTATATATATGCACCCATCAGTCAACCGTAAGCTCAGTAGTCATATACATATAGAATATGTCCAACATCCACTATCAACTCATGGCCATAATTTCCATCTCACCACCTCAAATACATCTAACCACATCTATAGGTAGAGTCATCATATATGAAATTGGACACATCATGTAATCAAACGGAACAAAATGAAGGGATAACTAAGAACTGAACATAACAACTAAGAATTATAGTGAAATCAATGATAATATGTAACCATACCCAAAAAAACTATATGCCATAATAACTATCTTTTGAAGAGTTTTGTGGATTATAACTATAAACCTCCTACCTATTGCCATCATTTTTCACCTACAATAAAAACTATGACATTTAAGAAAATGAATATGAAACAGAATAGGCACCTAATATATTCATAATTTTGCACATGACATTTGTTATTTTTCTAATCAAACAGATGTAATTTTAATATAAAATAAATAATATAACATCTATAAAAAATTTAAAACATAAAATTACCTATTTAAGATATGATTCAATACTTAGAACTCAAAATGGATAAGTATTTAACAATCTAATCGATTTTAAAGTGATGTGTGGTGTGTTTGAAATTAATCAACATAAAATTTTAAATAATTTGATACAACATCTATTCCTATATTTCAAAAAATATTCTATGGTGGTTTTCCCAGGATTTCACATTAATCTGAGATTGTTTTATATTCTTTTTACCATTAAATACACATTTCAGTGTTTAAAAACACTAAAAAAAATTTATTATCATCTTAGGAAATCCATAACTTAGATTTATGTAGAATTACTTTCTACAATTCAAAAATCAATCGATGGCCATTGTTTTATGATTTCATGACAATCCAACATTGTTTTCTTGGTTTATAACCCTTGAAACACGTTTTTAAAGATGTTGATATATTTTAAAACTACTTATTGAGTCATTTCGATCACACCGCACATTAGATGGGTGTTTTTTCTACTCATACATATCAAAAATAATTAAACTGTAGTTTTCATATGATTTCACATCAATATGAGGTCATAAACTGTAGTTTTGGTCATTATATACACATTTTAGTGTTTTAAAACACACAAAAAAATGCATTTATTGTAATCCTGAGAAAACCACAACTTGTATTGATGTTTCTTTAATTCCTATATTTTAAAAATAAATCTATGGTCATTTTCCTATTATTTCATGACACCGTGATGTTGTTTTCATAGTTTTTACCCCCTAAAGAACATTTTTATAGACTTTGATATAATTTAAAACTTCTTATTGATTCATTCCAAGAACATCACACATTATATGGATATATTTTCTACTCATACACATCACAAATAATTTAGTAATAGTTTTCCCATGATTTTATACTAATTGTAGGTCTTTTTCTATGATTTTGACCATTATATGCGTGTTTAGTGTTTAAAAACATAAAAACGCATTTATTTTCATCTTGGAAAAATCATAACTTGTATTAAAGTGGTTTAAATTAATATATTTAAAAAATCAATGTATGGTCATTATATTATGATTTCATGGCACTCTGATGTCATTTTCTTATTTTTTTGACCCTCTGGAACACGTTTTTAAAGACTTTGATATCTTTTAAAACTATTTATTGAGTCATTATAAGCACAAATCGCATTGGATGGATGTGTCGTCTACTCATACATGAAAAAAATAATTCAAATATTATTGTATCATGATTTCACACTAATCAGAGATCATTTTATGTGGTTTTGACTATTACATGCATGTTTTAGTGTTTTGAAGCACTAAAAATGTATTTATTATCATCCCTGGAAAAATAAAACTTGTATTGATGTTGAATTAGTTCCTACATTTCAAAAATAAATCTACTATTGTATTCCTGTGATTTCATGACACTCCAATGTTGTTTTAATGGTTTTAACCCCCCTGACGCATGTTTTTAAAGACATTAATATCTTTTAAAACTACTTATTGAATCATTATAATAACACCATATGTCATATAAATGTTACACCTAATCTTACGAATAAAGAAAAATTAATTTTTTTTTCAAGATTTCACATTAATACAAGGTTATTTTCAATGCTTTTGATTGTTACATGCATGTTTTAGTGTTTAAAACACTAAAAATTCATTTATTGTCATATAGAGAAAATCAAAACTCAAATTGATTTTGTGTTAGTTAATATATTTAAAAAATAATCTATAGTCATTTTCCTATGATTTCACAACACTCAAACATCATTTTCTTGGTTTTGACCCCCAATGCATGTTTTTAAAGACTCTGGTATCTTTCAAAACTTCTTATTAAGTCCTTTCGAGCACACCGCTTTTCAGATGGATGTGTCGTATGCATTTACATGTCACAAATAATTAAAATAAATTTTCCACATGATTTAACATCAATAATAGATCATTTTTTATGATTTTGACCGTTACACACAAGTTTTAGTGTTTTAAAACACAAAAAAATGCATTTATTATCATACCAAGAAAATTGTAACTTATATTGATGTTTTATTGATTCCTATATATCAAAATTCAGTCTATGGCCATTTTATTATGATTTCACAAAGTTGTAATGTCATTTTATTTATTTTAACCCCCTAACGCACGTTTTTAAAGACTTTGATATCTTTTAAAGATGGTTATTGATACATTCTGAGCACACCACACATTAGATTGACATTTTTTCTACCTATACTCATCAAAAATAATTCAAATATATTTTTCCCGTGATTTCATGCCAATTTGAGGCTTTTTTATGGTTTTTTCCATTACATGCGTGTTTTAGTCTTTTAAAACACTAAAAATACATCTATTTTCATCTCACTAAACTTTCTACTTGGATTGATGTTTTATAGGTTCTTATATTTCAAAAAAGAATCCAAGATCATTTTCCTATGATTTTATGGCAATCTGAGGTTGTTTTCTTATTTTTGACTCCCTAAGGAATATTTTTAAAAACTTTGATATCTTTTAAAACTTCTTATTGAGTAATTTCAAGCACAATGAACATCGTATAGATATTTATTCTAATTTTATATTCCAAACATAATTCAATTATAGTTTTATCATAATTCCACACCAATATGAGGTCATTTTCTATGGTTTTGACCATTATATGCATGTTTAGTGTTCTAAAACACTAAAAATACATCTATTGTCATCCTGGGAAAACCACAACTTAAATTGATGTGTTTTTTATTCCTACACTTCAAAAAAATCATTAGTTGTTTCCCTACAATTTCATAACACTCTATGGTCATTTTCTTAGTTTTGAGCACATGAGGTGCATTTCTAAAGACTTTGATATCTTTTAAAACCGCTTATTGAGTCATTATGAGCACACCATAAGTCATATGGATGTTATGTGTTCATGTACACATCAAATATAATTCATCAATAGTTTCCCAAAATTTCATACAAATTTGAGGTTTTTTTCTAAGGTTTTTATTGTTACATGCACATTTTAGTGTTTTAAAACACTAAAAAATACATGTATTATCATCCCAAGAAACCCATATCTCGGATTAATGTGTCCTTAATTACTAAATTTTAAAAAATAGTCTATGAACATTTTTCTATGATTTCATGTCACTCCAAGTCCATTTTCTTGGTTTTGACCCCATAAGTCATGTTTTTAAAGACTTTTATATCTTTTGAAACTACTTATTAGGTCATTCTATGAACAACACACATTACATGGACATGTCGTTTTATCATACACATAATAAATAATTAAATAAAAAATTTCCCATGATTTCACATCAATATGAGGACATTTTTTATGATTTTGACCGTTATATTCATGTTTTAGGGTTTTAAAACACTAAAAATTCATTTATGGGCATCTCAGGAAATCCAAAACTTGGATTGACCTGGCATCAATTCCTATATTTTTAAAATCAATCTATGGTCATTATTTCAGGTCATGGATTAGGTTTAGAATTTAATATTATGGGATGAAATCTAAGACTGGATATTTCCTTGAGGATTGTGTTTGTCATCTTCTATAATACATATTCTGAGGAATTTTCCATCACCAACTACCATTGATCTCATGTTTTCCTATAAGATTCATGTTATCGAAATTTTTCTTTCATCCATAAAATTTACCTATATAATTTTTTATCAATGACGCTACTAAACTCCCCATTAAAAGGTTTATAAATAAATTACAATGATTCCATACCAAAGAAAACTGATAGAGTAGGCCCCGAACCCATCTCCCATATATGCCTGTGATTCTCCTTACCTAAAAGGATTTCAACTTCAACATTCTAGTAAAATTATGATGATTGTGAAGGGATATTATCCCAAGATTCTTGAATTTTAACCTGTTAATACACCAATATTAACAACATTTTTTTAAATTATCAAAAATCATAATATTATCTAATTGATTTATTTTTAATTACCATTTAATATTATTTCATTAATATAAAAATATAAAAATTAAAAATAAATTACAACAACAAACAAGTCTAAAACCCAATTAAATGGGGTCAACCACATGGATCAAAAATCTCCAATTGGATCAATTGAAGACCATATTATAATTGATTTCAATGAAGTTATGGTCTTAAATGGATCTTAATAGCAATGTTTGATCCATTTAATTGGTTTTAAGGCTTGTTTGTTCTTGTAATTTATTTTTTGTTATTATGTTTTTCTAGTAATAAAATAACATTAAAATGTAACAAAAAGTACTTAATCTAACTTATTTGGTAGGTTTATTCAAAAAACCACACTTAAGTTTATGATGAACATTAGCCACATATATGTTTGGCCAACCGGGTGACCTAATTCTCGATCCTTTATAAAAAATATATATTCAAGTTAAAAAAAACTTTAGGTACAATAAAATAATATAAATAATAATGGATAAAATTATACCAAGATTTCTCTTTTTCTAGAAAAACTTTGTGACCCAAAGACATGATGAATGAATTGTTTTTCATGATTCATTGTATTTTTTAGATAATTCCTACAAAAAAGTTACAACATTAATAAAAATTGTAATTTTCATGGGTTTATTTTATTAATATACTATGAAATATGAAATTACCTCATAAGATACATCCCTATTAATATTGATAAAAATATTCCATTACTCACGAGACAAACCTTCATATACTTTCTCATATACTTTTTGAATTATCATATATGTTTCATTAAACTCGTTCCATAATATCCATTTAAGTATCTCCATTTCTTGCCCAAATTTTTCATGTTCTATGGGTGTGAAATGGATTTAGTGACATAAAAATGAAAAAAACATCTAGAAATAAAAAAACATAATACTTTATAAGATATTAATAATTGTATTCATGCCTTTTACATTAGTTATCAATTCATACTAAATTAATATTACCTTTAATTGGTTTTCAAACACATCGTTTTTCCATGTTATGAGAATATGCCTCTAATATTTATAATTAATGGGAAGGATCATCATGTTGCAAGAAAGGTACCCAAGAATATATCCATAAATTTTGAAAGCATCTCTAGTAGGAACCCTAAAATCAATAAATGTAATGATAAATTTTAAGTCTTTCATGTCCCATAAATCTACTACATTCATATTTATATATATTATGTTGTTATCTATATCTGTTTAACAAATGAAATAAAAAGTTAATAATATGTATTTTTTTGTACAATGAAATAAATTATAGTAATGATAACTCACCAATATCCCCTAAATGGATGAGTTAACAACTATTCCATCATCATAGATGCATCATATGTTAAGCTTCCAAGAGAATCTGGGGAAGCTGCTGGCTCTCCAAAAGTCTCTAGTATAGCAAAATCGCTCAAATCCACTAAAGCTAATGATAAAGGTGGTGTGCTCCGAGATTATGATTGACTATGATCTTTAATTTTTTTTATTCTAGGAATTCTTGAAATTAAAATGGTTTAGAATATATTCAATATAAAAAAATATGAAGTAAAATATTTTTACAAAAGGGAAAAAAAGAAATATGTATATATGTATGAAACACTTATAAATGAAAAATTTTAATATAGTTTAATTACCAATTTATACATTCAACTATCTTAATATTAATTTTATTCATTGTTATCAACCTTCATTACAAAGATTACTTAATCTTCACCCTCTCTTGAAAGTTTTATTGTTCTAATATTTTCAGTAAAAAACTGTTGAATGTTTTGTGGTTAATGAGTCTCAACAACACAAACCAATTGAACTTTATCACCCATTTAATATTAGTCTCTCTATTTAAAACAAAACTCTAGTATTCATTTACTTCATCATCAATATAATAAACCTTACTCACTTATGAATCCAAAATAAATGGATCATGATCTTTACACTCATTAGTATGGATCAAGAAAGAGAAGTTGAAAAAGTAAAATGTAATGAATCATTAATTATAACCCTATCAATGTTGAAATACTTTCATTTGAATAAGAAAATTGAAAATTGACCTTGATAGTTTCATTCAATTATATAAATCAACTTTCCATAGTATCCCACCTCTAAAAGTAAAAATACACCACTATTTTGAATTTCCAAGCCTTAGGAATTAATTGTACGCAACTTAAATCCATGAATATTGTAAGCATCAAATTACTTAGACTACCTTAAAGGACCTTGATCCAAAAACTTCAAGTCATTTGAAATTTTATCTTAATTATCACATTCATTATATATAGAGGAATATGTAAATTATTACATTTAATATAGATAAAATAACTACACGTTAATAATATAAATGTGAGTATATACTTACATGATGAGTGAACAATTTGATAATCTCCTTATTAACAACTTTTGTTAATTTCATCTCATTTTGAGTTTGACCCCTTAGTCATCTCTTTTTTTCAATATCAATTATTCAATAAATAGATCTAAAATAAGACTATTGAGTAGTATATATCTACAAAATTTTATTAACTCCAATTAAGTTAGTGTTAAATTTATCCCCTTTCCAACTAGTCATCTAATAGTTAAAAATACCAATAACTAGTTTTTAGAATGATAATTATAGGAATTGTTATCAACAAATCCAATATAATTTAATCTAGTTGCAATCCCATCCAAGTACATAGAATAAAAGTTCAGAAAATATTCAGTTATATAACCTTTAATAATAAAACCTTCAGGTTGAACTTTATTCCCAACATATTATTTCAAATAACCTACATACCTAATGTAAAAATATAAGAAAAATATAAAAAAATTACACAATGATTTGATAAAATTGAATTTATCAATGAAAATAAAATTAATAATAACATACCTCTCAATTGAATAGTCGAATGTGTTATGAAAGTAACAAATTAAAGGGGGAAATAATATCTATAAATGAAAAAGTTTCAAAACAATTCTTTCTTAAAGTTTTTCAAGCTCGGATTGATTTAGAGTTTTTACATAAAGCTCACTGAAAAAGGTGTAATACTCAACTAAAATGGGAATTAATTTTTCAAGTAACATATCACACAATGCCAATGATAACAACTTCTCTATCAGAATATGTGATTCCTGACTTTTCAATACCTTTAAATTTAAATTTTTTAAGTTAGTTCACCTTGAAATGTTACTTTAATATCCATCTATCACTTTTACATTCATTAAAATTTTAAGGAATATGTATTTATCTTGATTTTTCATTGTAAAAATATCCAAAGGAAACTTTCCATTCCCATTTTCCCACAAAACATGATTTATATTCATTTATTCAAAAATTTTATGAGAATTAATGTGATCCTTTTATTTACCCTTATCAATAAGAAATGAAAAAATTACTTTGTCACAGATGTTCTTCTCAATATACATTATGTCATGATTATGAAATAAAAAAATTAAACTCCCAATAAGGAAATTTAAAAAATATACTCATTTTATTCCACTATTATGTTCTAACTTCTTCAGATATTTTATCTCATACCTTTCCCCCTTCTTTAAACACATTAAATTTTCTAAATTCTATAGTGATGTTCTTTAATTGCCTAATATTTGGGAACCAGATAACACCTTTAGTGACTTTCACAATTTAATATTTCTATTTAATTATGTCTTTTTAAACATGGATTTATGAGATGCATCAGTAAATTAGAGATGACACATAAAATATCATTTTATACTATGAGGTAGTCATTGAAGTTAAAAGAAAAATTACAAATTGGATAAGCTAAACTGGTGTGAATGTTTCAACCAGATAAGTTTCCTAGTCCAGGAAAGTCACTAATTATCCCCATTAAAGAAGCTTTAATTTTGAATAGTTTCCTCATTGAAGTTGTTGGTATCAGGGTGCACAGAAAAAGTTAGGGCATGGAGGATTTAAAATTTTCCATCACTAGGGTAATAAAACTTGTTGTATTTGGTGATCTGTGCCCCAAAAGAGGTCTTAGGATCTCACATAAATTTAATGATCATAAAAATTAAATTTAATGGTTACCTCATTCAAATAGAATCATTTTTTACTATATCTCATCATCGGTAACCATTTCTCAAAGTATCAAAATTTGAACCCCTATAGATCATCCACACATTCTCTAATAATTTTTGGGCTCATCATTCATCAAATTTTAGGTTCTAGCATGGAGTTTTGATTATCGATTCAACTTCGTGACAATCACTATGATCTTGTACCTTCGATGCATAGAAGGAATTCTTGGATCAGTCACTCAGAGTGAGAGACTTTTTATCTCTAAGATGTGGTAGGATAGATAAGATATCATTCCATTGACATGAATAGTTCTAGGAATGATCTTATCTTTTGATATATATATATATAGTGGATGCTGAAATACTTGGAAAGGGTTCTCTAGCCCTCGTATATTTAACCTCCACTAAATAAGAAATAAATAAATAATTATGATGAACTAATTATGTCATAAATATTATTTATATTTTATCACATACTTGTAATATATTAAATATATTACGTGATAAACTCAATTCATTAACTCAAATCATAATTCCCACAAATATAAAATGAACCTTGAATATTAAAATAATATTTGTTCGTATAGTATTATTCCTTGTATTTTCTTAAACATTTATAAATACTTTTAATAAATAAATTCTACCCAATTATTCTATACTTGAATAATAATGAATTTATTTATTTATTGGTGATCGATAAATATTGTACAACTCTCGGACCCTGTTGTGGGGCCCACCATGTCCTATATACCCGTTCACCAAAATTGGGAAGATTCTTGAATACTCTATTGTGTGTAACCCTATAGATCCTTATCTCGATAGTAGTGAATAGTATTCATAGACTAATAGCATATTTTAGAAACCCATCAAGGCCCCTAAAGAGATAAGTAATAATCATAACAACGGAAACCATCCTATGAACATGCACTATGTAATATAATCTCTTTATTATATGATATCTCATAAAGTAGGACACACACTTGTTTCATCAACATTTCTTTATTTATTGTTTATTAATCTAATTGGATAGACTAACCTTCGACTACCATAGATATGGATTTATAAAGGTATTACCATCCTGATCAACCAGCCTTGAGATATCACATCCTCAACTCGGGAGTGATAAATTCTATCTTGATTATTAAACCAATACCCTACCACCAATAACACACCCAACAAAAGCTACCTTTCCATGACTTCATTATCATGGTTTTTTCCTTGCATCAAAATATGTGTCCAAATGGCACACATTGATAATGATCACAAGTCAGAAGACCAATCACATATATGTTGATTAGAACTACCAATGACACCTAAAACATGTGGTGTTTCTATTGGTGGGTATTTATTCATGATCTCACCTACTCGAGATCACCAAGTGAAAGCTTCATGAGAATAAGTCTCAATTCTTATGAGCTCCCAACACCTGATAGTAAAACATCAAGCGAGTCCAGTCAATATGATGCATCTAGACTATAGTACATATGTTTAAGATTAATTTCATGGTATCTTGAGGTTCTCATTATAGCCTAGGAGATCATGTAACTTTTTGATATGATAATAATCTATGGACATTACCATTTAAATAGTAGACATAGAAATATCAACACTATAATGGTAAGTTTGCATCGTGTATAACTTACTGTATCCATGATATGGTTATCAAAATTACTATTAAAGTTGGTTCTAGGGAACCCACTATTACAACACTCCCACTTACACTAGGTCGAACTTTCGAACTATCTTTATTATCTCTCACATGACTAAGATCATGTCTATGATGATTCGTGGCTTTAGTTACTGGGTCTTCCATGTCTCCATTGTGTGGCTGTTTTGCTACGTGAAACCTCACCTCCTTGAATAAAACTTATCAAGAGATGTCAACCCTGATTATATGTCCTTTTTCCACTATCTAAACTTGAAATCTTGGAAAGTACTAGTAATATAATTATCATAATGATAAAACATTACTTACTAGGTTAAATTTCAAGAACTGAAACAAATTGTTGAATATTTTACACTACTTAATTATCTTCTATAAAAGTTGCATCGATCTATATTTTTAGATATGGATACCACTAGAAATAATGGGAATATATTTCTCATTAACTTAGCCTAACTATGATATTAGATCATATTTATCTAAGGAATACTAGTTTATGTTCCCTCAAAACTGGTATCCCTTCATCACCACATACCAAGTATATATCCTTTATACTTCCTCAAGTACAATTAGATAGTTCTGATTGTTTCCCTTTCATTTATCCTGGATATAATTGATATTTTTATATCGTGAAGTTTATTTTGGAAATATCATTTCTTTTAAAAATAATGTAATATGTGATTGATTCATCTTAGAAGTGTGTGAAATTCAACTATCCACATTAATCTCCTCCTATGAACATACATGTCTTCTTGGAGAGATTTATGTCATGTGACATTGTTAACAATTCTCTATCTAATTGTTCCAAATTTTATTTATAATACCTTTTTAGTGTATGTACTTTTAATTGATCTAAGAAACATTTAGATCTACCTTAGTTGATTACGTCCCCTAAAACACAAGTTACTATTTCAATTCAATCTCTGGAGAGATTTTTTCTTCCTAGTATTAACTAACCGTAAGACCAATAGTTTTTTCCCATATGTTATAAAATATATTTTACTTGGAAAACCATAGAGCTCCCACTTACCTCCTGTAGACTCATGGAGTCAATTCATTCCAAATGAATATGCTATGGTCTAGTTTCTTACTTTAATCCTAAATTGTATTTTAGTAACTTTCACCCTTTATTGGCATTATATAGTGTCGCCATCCCTTTTTGGTTACATCATACAAACACCTTCCATGATTGGTGGTATTGACATCCAATTATCAATAAAATTATCATATAAATTAGTTATTACAAGTAAAATTATAGTGTATTTAGGAATAATGATTTGTTGTTACTGATAGAGTCTTATTGGTACGATGCTTGTACCATCCATGTATAGTTTCACTTGAATACCCATCTCGGTATTCAAAATAATAATTCCTTGTTCTTTGATGCATGGAATCCATTGTTTAATTTTAATTTGTCTTTTCAATTTTATCTAATAAACATATATTGATTACTTGTAGTAATTATTATTCATAATAGATAATTTATCACTGATCGTGGTGAATATAAAATCATTACTATGGTTCCATCCTTCCTAAACAGTATGTGTCTCTAGAATATTCTATTTCACATGCTCTTGTGAAACTTGTTACTATGAAAACTTCTTGTGCATATTTGGAATTGACTAAACCTAATTCAATCTTGCTCTCACTATTTCAAGTAGATATGTGAACCCTTTTATATAAATGTAATCTGTCACTTGACTACAACTTTTATATCATAGGTATTTCTGTAATATCCTTATAAAAACTTTAGGATAATTACTTTAGATGCACATTGTGTTTTTCTTGATGCAAGTTTGTTTATATCCTAAACAAACACTTTGAATTAAAACACATATTCTTATGACATAACATTTTTCCATCATACTATAACTCATCTGATATCTATAACGAACCCGGTGGACCTAAAGCCCAACGAACTCAGCCACGCCTGAGTCCAGCCCTATGGCAGATAGCAGACCCCCACCCGTAGGTAGATAACAGGCCCCCACCTCAGACTATCCCAAATAACACGTGGCAGGAACTGTCCCCTAACTGATGAGGAATTAAATCGCCTCCCCCACAACTTGAACCCGAGACTAGAGGATTAAAGTCCAACTGAGAAGATTTACGAGTACCAATTGAGCTATGGACCATTTGGCCTTTAAGCTTGTGGTCTCAGGTTCGAGTTACGGGGAAGGAAATTTAAATCCTTGTCAGGAAGGGGAGAGTTCCTACCATGTGTTATCTGGGACAGTCTGAGGTGGGGGCCTGTTATCTGCCTGTGGGTGGGGGTCTGATATATTTCACTGGGATGGGCTTGATCATGGATGAGTTTTTTGGGATTTAGGCCCACCGGGTTCGTTTTTATGTAACGAACCCAGTGGGACTAAATCCCAACAAACACGGTCATGCCCGATCCCAGCCCTTTGGCAGATTGCAGACCCCCACCCGCAGGTAGATAACAGGCCCCCACCTCATACTACCCCAGATAACACATGGTAGGTACTATCCCCAGCCTGAAGAGGATTTAAATTGCCTCCCTCGCAACTCGAACCCGTGACCACAGGCTTAACATCCAACTGGGAAGCGTTGCGAGTACCAATAGTTGGTACTCGTAATGCTTCCCATTTGTCCTTTAAGCTTGTGGTCTCAGGTTCGAGTTTCGGGGGAGGCGATTTAAATCCTCGTCAGGCATGGGAGAGTTCCTACCATGTGTTATCTAGGACAGTCTGAGGTGGGGACCTGTTATCTTCATGTGGGTGGGAGTCTGATATCTTCCAGAGGGCTGGTCTTAGGCATGGCCGAGTTCGTTGGGCTTTAGGACCATCAGGTTCCTTACATAAAAATGCGCCTTTTATGTAATGAACCTGGTGGGACTAAAGCCCAATGAACTCAGCTACACCCAAGCCCAGCCCTATGGCAGATAGCAGACCCCCACCCGCAGGAAGATAACAGGCCCCCACCTCAGACTGTCCCAGATAACACATGGAAGGAACTGTCCCCTGCCTGATAAGGATTTAAATCGCCTCCCCCACAACTCAAACCCAACACCATAGGATTAAAGGCCAACTAGGAAGCGTTACGAGTACCAACTTGGTCGTAGCTCAGTTGGTACTCGTTACACTTCTCGGTTGGCCTTTAAGCCTATGGTCACGAGTTTGAGTTGTGTGGGAGGTGATTTAAATCCTCTTTAGGTAGGGGACAATACCTGCCACGTGTTATCCAGGATAGTCTGAGTTGGGGGCCTATTATCTGTCTGCGGGTGGGGGTCTGCTATATTCCAGAGGGATGCGCTTAGGCTTGGCTGAGTTCATTTGGATTTAGGACTACCGGGTCTGTTACAATATCCATTTTTCATGATAGATGGAATATGGTTTTGGGATAATGTTGTTATTTGTGATGCATGTCTTGAAAAATGGAAGTAACTACAATGTATGATTTTTAACATTGATGCTCCTTTTACTTACATCATGACTCTGATGTATATAAGGAAATGTGCATTTAGTAATTGATTTATACTACATTTTTTATCAATGTTAACATGTAAGACTAGAAATTTATCTTCCTTATTAGTATCAAAAATTTGATGTGGATAAGGTAATGAGCATTTAGGAATTACTCCATTCTACATTATTGTACATCAATGAATTCTTGGTCAAGATATTCTTCAATACACTAGCCCAAATAAACTCATATCTTTTGATCATTTTTATACCTTTACTTTCACATTACTTAATAAATAGTTAAAGAAATATTATGAATTTTATTTACCACTAGGTTTCACTTGGAATAGTTCATGCTCTCTATATGAACTAATTCTGAAAGCTTTTTGGTGCACCTTTATTTCTAAAAATTTCTTTTTCCAAACTAAGTGATAATATATGATGATAAAACCTAATGTGTTTATCTCCAATGATTCTAAATACCATACTGGGTATACACCTGATTTCCAATTTTATTTTTACTTGATAAATAATTATCTTTCCAAAACTGGGTATATAAGTCTTACAATTTATATCCATCACACATTACCTATGATTAATGTATTGATAAACTATTTTTTGAGTATTAAACACCATAAATAGCATTCATTTCTGAATTTAAATAATGTATCCTTATGTTTAAAGTAAATGTGAGATAAATTTTTTTGTGATACTTAACAAAATTGCAACTAGAATCAATAAATATGGAAATATAGAAGTTGTGTGCTTCTCAATGCTGACTTAGGAACCACCCTTTCTTAGCCTCTTGGAGAACACGCCTTACTTATAGTAACATTTCTATACTTGGTTACTATATTTAAATACACATATGTAATGGACATATTGTATTTAATACTCAAAGGTATAATAGAAACATTGGATACTATTGATGAATATACCTAAAAAATAAGTGATTACATGATTCTTTAATTCAGGTCATTGCATTTAACCTTCCAAAAAGTTATTTCATGATATGAAAATAAAATAACCTCCTATTTAATACCTCTTTTCATTGAAATTCATTGCCAATGTGCCTTTTTTGTTACAGTTTCCATTATTCTTTTACCTTTTCTTTCAACTTGTTCACCATAATAACTAAAGATTAATCTTGCCTTAATGTCCTTATTTCTTGGAGAGCCTTACCTAGAAGGAAATGAAGTGATTTCTCTATTTACTATTCATTTTGTAATCTTAAATGAATTTAGGGAAATTGGGTGAAAAAGAAGTATGAAAGAGATATATTGAAGGACCGTGATCCATATTTTATATTTACACGTATCCAATGTAAACAATTGTCTTATTCATATCTTGCACCACTTTCTCCTTGTAATCTTCTAAGAGATGAGACAACATGAGAAATCATCCATGTTATGATCTATAACTCGCATCAAACATTGGTGATAGAATTATGACATAACCATCATATGAGTCATACATGAGTCTCCTATAGGTATTTTTTACCCTCACTTCCTTCTAAGTCTTGCATGTGTTAGGGACACCAGCACCTTGAATTTCTGATACGTAGTACTTTGCAAAATCACTTGTACTACCTATTAGAAACTCATGATAGTTTGAAAATTTTCTTTGACCATAATTAATCATAGTGTACTTCTGATATTACTTTCCATTTTATACAAAAATAAAATCTAGAAAATTTTAATTTTATCTTCATTACCGATTAGACATTACTGATTATTTAAATCATTAAATGACTCCCACTATTTTACTTAACTCTCACAACCCTCTATACTAGAATCAAAAAACCCTATTGCTTGAGTATTCTAGTGGAAATGGTCATTGAAACCTCCCCTCATAGTCTATAAGCATTATCTATGACACTACTCAAAGAGTTAAAGGTAGGAATTTTACTATAAAATCGCACTAACTTGTGACTCCTTGATTTGTTGAGTAAAGTCTCAACTTATAAAATCAAAAATTTTATTTACTCAATTCTTTCCCCTAAAGATAAAACTAGATATATTTGATGACATTTTTGATGCTATCTTTACTTAAGTCAACCCAACACCCTCATAATAACTCCCAAGTAGTTGGAGGCACCCTCAACTATGGCTGAGGAGCACCCCATATACCCAGTTTGGTTCAAATTCAAATGATGGAAGGTTTTTGTGACTTAATATTTCTTTGAGAGTTTTTTAATATTTTTTTACGAATGTAATCCATTTATATTAATATGTTCATTCTATTTTTTCATGATCATAACTGAACATTAATAGAAAAACATTCCTCATGTTTTTATGCATTTTACTGCTTATTATTTTATGTGTTTCCCACTGTCATTAAAATGAATAAAATGATAAAAAAATCCAAAAGGAAATAAAATTACCTAACTGGTCTTGAGAATATACTATCGGTTGATCAATTTAAACTTAATGGATCAACCATGACCTAGGTAAATCATAGTTGAGTTGGGTATTGACTCACGATGCAGCTCGTCCCCCAACTAGGGTGTCCACTTCTCAACTTGATTTTTCCTCAACTTAACATGGTCTCTAACTTACAGTGTCATCATCAAAATAAAAAGTTACTCACATGTAGGCAAGGGGTCTCAAGAATGAAAAATATAGATAACTTAGTTTTATCTAGGTACGCATACCCTTATAAATATTGAAGGATAAAAATAATGATGTGCATAACATCGTAAATTAACTACTTATTATAGACATCACACACAGGTGATAAATAATTAAATAAAACAAACCATAAATACACAGGTTTGATCAATTTATATAGACCAGTAAGTGAGTAGAATAAAATCACGATAAAATTAAATTGCAATAAATTTAAAATATGAGGTCATTTAAATAAATTAAATGAATTTTTTAAATTCAAATAATTTATTTAATTCTCATTTAGTCTGATGATTAATTTAATTTTTATCCTAAAATTAAATTAATCAAGTAATTAATTAATTTAGTTTTATACCAAATTAAATTAATAATTTTGTAATTAATAATACTATTATTATTTTCCAACCAAAAATTAATTAAATTAATTTTTTGTTAAATAAAAAAATACTCGGGCCTTGAAACCCCCTCATAGGGGTAATGTGGGTTAGGTCAATCCCTTGAAGGCCCATTTCGGGCCATGTAGAGCTCGTTTAGGGTTGTTCTGAGGGAAGTTTCCCAACCCAGATCCATTCTAGGTTGGGTCAACCCACCGAGGCCCATGTAGAATTGTATCAAGTGGACAAAACATTTGGGTAGCCTAACAGGGAAAATGGAAACAAATTAGGAAGGGGATTACCACCCTGTGGGGTCTGTGTGATGGCACCAGCAGTGGCAGCCTTGGACTGTGGTGAGAGTTCAGGGTGATGACCAATGGAGCAATATCCAAGCTCGACCTAGATGTGGTGACCTGAAAGTAGGTGGCAGTGCTGTGATAGCAAGGGCCATAGGAGGCGGCATCGACCAGGGTTCCAGCTGGAGGGGAGGAGACCCTTCTCGGGTAGCCACCAGCAAGGGAGGGGGGAGACGGCCTGACAATGCAACTCTGGGGTGACCTCACGAGCAGTGACGTGGGGCCATGGAAATGTATCATAGCTGATAGGGGGTAGCTTCTCATATGAAGACAATTTTCTTGGTGGATATTTTATTTTTATTTTTCTGACTTTTCAGCTATGGACCGCCCCACTATTGATTTTTTTCTTTTTACTCCTAGTTCAAGTCGGCACCACCAATAATTTTAGATAAAAACTTCTAAATCCTGTATAATATGATTAATAATGATTTTAATATTGAAAATGAAATCCTCAAATTATTGGAAATTATATCACCTACTGGTATTTTTTTCAGTGATCGGAATCTGGTCGGAACCTGGACATATTTTCAGGATGACCAGAATTATAACCAAAAACGTGAAATAGGTAAATATTAAAACACAATAAAAATATGTTTTGTTAATTTTATTACACAAAAAACAACCACTTTCAATCTATAAAAATTTATCCGGATGGTTGTAACTTGGTCATCCAATCTCGGATTGAAGCATGGTCAAAACCGTAAGGAATGAATTAAAATACTCTACAAAATTTAAGAAAAATTAATTTTTTTTTACCTCATAAAATTCATTCGATCCCTTTGATACCTTTTGTTGTAATTAGGGTGAGAAGAGGAAAACAATGGGATGGTAATTTAAAAAATTTCACCACTGGAGTGACATAACTTATCATCTCTAGTGATCTAAGCCCCAGTAGAGGTATGAGGATCTCCCATGAATTTAATAAGCATAAAAATTAAACTAAATAGTTACCTCATTTGAATCAAAGAGTTCTTGACTGTATCTCATCACCAATGATCATTTCTCTAAAGATTTGAAGTTTAACCCCTCTAGATCATCCACATACGCTCCAAGAAACCATGTACTCTTCATTCATCGAATTATAGGTGCAATTGTAGAGTTATGATGATCTCTCCGACGTCGTGATGATCAATATGATCCTATTACTTCGATCCAATGAAGGTGTTTTTGGATCGGTCACTCAAAGAGATACTTTATCTCTTTAATATGTGGGAGAATAGATAAGCTCTCATTCCATCGACATGAATAGTTCTAGGAATGATCTTCTCTTCTGCTATATATAGTGGATGCTCAAATACCAAGAAAGGGTTCTCCGACCCATATATATTTAACCTTCACTAAATAAGTAATAAATAAATAATTATGATAAACTAACTGCATCATAAATATTATTTATATTTTATCACATACTTGTAATATATTAAATATATTACATGATAAACCCAAGTCGTTAACTCAACTCAAAATTCCCTCTAATATTAAATGAACCTTGAATATTAAAATAATATTCATTCGTATAATATTATTCCTTGTATTTACTCAAACACTTGTAAATACTTTTAATAAAAAAAATCAACCGAATTATTCTATACTCAAATAATAATGAATTTATTTATTTATTGATGATCGATAAATCTTAGACAACTCTTGGACCCCATGATGGGGCTCACCATGTCCTATATACCTATTTACCAAAATATGAAACATTTTGAATAAGTTATTGTGTGAAACCCTCTAAGCCTTTATCTATATATCAAAGAATAGTATTCACATGCTAGGAGTATTTTCTAACAACTCATAAAGGACCCTAAAGAGATAATGAATAGTCATAGTAATAGTAACCATCCTACGAACACGCACTATGTAATATAATCTCTGTGTCTTATGATATCTCATAAATAAGGATGCACACTAGTGTCATCACTCTTTCTTGCTTTATCATTTGTTGATCTAACTAGATGAAATTACCTTAGACTATTATATCCATTGTTTTATGAAGTTATTACCATCCTAATCAACCAAGCCTATGATATCACTTACTCAAGTCGAAAGTGATAAATTTTATCTTGACCATTCAACCAATTTCATACCACCAATGATGCACTCAACACAAGTTACCTCACTATGAATTCATTATCATGATTTTTTACTTACATCAAATTACATGGTCAAATGAAACACATTGATAATGATCTCAAATAAGAAGACCAATACATGTGTTTTTAGATTGGAACTAACAATGACACCCAAAAAATGTGGTGTCCCTATTAGCAGTCTTTTCCTCATTATTCCATCTACTCAAGATCACCAAGTGTGAACTTCATTAAAAGAAGTCCCAATTCTTATGAACCCTTAGAAACTGATATTCATACATAAACTATGTCCATTAAGTATAATTTATCTAGACCATAGGACATATGTTTAAGATTAATGTCATAGTATCTCAAAGTTCTCATTATATCATGGGAATTGTTATAACATTTTGATACGATAATAATATATAGAAATTAGAATTTAAATAGTGTACACAGAAATATCAACACTATAATGGTAAGTTTATATCATGTATAACTCAATATATCCATGATATGTTCATAAAAATTACCATTCAAGTTGGTTCTAGGGAACCCACTGTTACAATAGAATCATCATATGTTTCCACACCATTATCCCATATTTCTCATAATTCTTTGATTAGAGGTTAAAGGTATACATCAATGTCATTTCTAGGAATTTTATTTCCTATAATAATCATAGAAATAATGGAAGAAGTATACTTTATACACATATATTTAAGTATATTATAGGGGATCAAAACAAATGGGTATATGATATAATTAGCACTTAAAGTACCAAAAGGGTTAAAACCATCAAAACCCAATCCCAAACATAAATTACTAGGATACAAATACAAATTTAGAAATAATGAATCAAACACCTTCCATGATGTGTAATATTTTTAATGTCTCATCAATCAATCATTGTTACTATCCTAATCATGCCACTTCAAGTTTTATTTAGTCTTAGACAACATGAATAATCTTTACAAATGTGATTTCAAAGGAAAGTAACACAATACCTTTACAGGAGTTTTCTAATTCTATTTCTTCCTATTCTTGAATTTGTTTGTACTCTCATTTTTTCTCATTTATTTCTTTCTAATTGTATGAAATATTATGCATTATTATTTATCATACTAATGAAATCATTAGGTCATGCATATATCTTTTTTTAATCAAATGTATGTTTGTTGATGATTTTCTTCATCTCATAGAATGATGTAGGGATCTTCACTTCACTAAATGTATCATGAAGAAACTATAAAATCATGGTCACAGATTTTTTAGTAATTATATATAGAAAGTTTATATGATACAACTTAAGTAGAAAATATATCTTCAAATACTTGGTACACCCTTCATACAGTTCTTGTTTTCTATCTTCAACTAATTCATAAAACTTATTTTTTTGTTCAATGAAGTTTTGATCAAGATTAACCTTATTAGGTTCAACTGAAGGTTATATTGACCTATTAAAATCAAGTTCATTGTATCCTAAAAATCCAAATTCATCATTTATCAAGTTTCTAATTTAATTATCCTCTGGAGGGTCACTTTGTGGTTCGTAAATAGGATACTTATTGTTTTGAATTTCCATAACATTCAATTTTCTATGCCAAATATAACATACATATCAAGTGTGGAATAATTTCAATATAAAGTGATCATATGCTTCCATTCTATTCAACCATCACTTCAATTTACAATTAGGACAAATAAATTTTATTATACCATCCACTGATCGATTTTCAAATGCATAATCTAAAAATTCTTCCAAACTATTAGCACATCGAGGTGCATTTTGAGGTAAATTAATCCAACTTTTATCCATACATATTGGATCACCACAATTCACCCAATACATTAAAAAATAAAGATATAAATGTTTAATCAAAAAAGTAAAATCAACTCTTAACATCACCTAACTATTCCATTGACCAAGTTAGGGCTGTGATTCAAAAAAACACCAATACAATGTGAAAATGATTTAATCCAACATGAAAAACATAAATAATATAAAGGAATAAATATTAGCCCTCAAAATAACGAGGTTGGATGTCATAGAATAAAGTAACTAAGGTGGGAAGAGGGAAACTAACAATGTGGAGGTCAGGGAGATGAGGTTGGTAAAGTATGACTCGCAGATAGATAGGGGGTAGGGAAAATCATGTTAAGTTAGAGGGAGGAGGAGTATGGGGTCATGGGGAGAGTGGGTTTTGAGTTGGTTACACTGTTGGTGGTTGTTTTTTCTAGGAAAAGGAGAAGAGGGTCCAACGTTAGGGGTCGCTGTAGTCGATGGTCGGTGGAGATGGGAGCAGGGGTTGGGGTTATGAGGATTAGGGGTGGGTGGGAAGGGATTGATTATGTTTTTTTAAATATTTTATGGAATTTTTAACAAAACCACTGAAAATTTTAAAATATGAAAAAAATATTTTTGGTTTGGTATAATTGCCACAATATTTTAAATAATAATTAATATTATTTTTTTAGCACCAGTTTCTAGAACCGCCTCTAATAAACCACTACTAAAATATCTTTTTTTGTAGTGAGCTTTACTTTACATAGAAAATATTATTAACTTCATGAATATTTATGCATCTTGTAAAACATGAGTTATAGCTTCACACAACACAAACTACCCTTACATGCCTATTTAAACTTACCTTTATGTGATATTTTTATATTACCTTTACATGAAAAATTAATTCTACATAGAATGGTAAAATTGGTTTTTTAAGTTGCTCTACTTTATGATTTTATTGGTGTTTCATTTTAATTCATGTTTATATGAATTGTTTTAAATGATTTGGTTATTTTATAAAATCATATTAATTTTGTATTAACTATATGAAATGATTTTGGGGTGTTATAAATAGATTTAAATGGTGATTAAATATGTTATTCATTTTTTATAAGATCATACAATATATTTTTTGAAAATTTGAATATATATATACATATTAGGTTGATTTATTTGTTTTAATTATTTCTAAATTAATTTATATAGTTGGTTGGATTAGAAATGTCAAGAGGGGGTGAATTTTCTTTTAAAAATTAATGTGATTAATGAAAAAGAAAAATTCAAAATAAAATGATTTTGATATGATGAAACAATAAATTGATAAATTTGATCTATATTATAAAGTTAATATCAAAGTTGATCAATCAAGTAAGTAGGAAAAATAGTGAATTTATCAAATTTATGAACTTTATCCATCCAGCGGCCCAAAGGCCTTCAATTTGTTTTATTATCAAAGCCCACCTTTTAAGGGAATAAAGGAGAAAAACCCTGAAGACATCATTGACTTAAAACAAATCACGACCTAAAGGGAAAGCAAGACCAAAAAAACTGACAACGTGTGGAAACCCCTCCCTAGCAATTGAACATGATAATGCTCTCCATCGGTGCAGGAAAAAACGGCAAGCAAGTGTCATGTGTCAAAGAACAGGCCTGATCCAATGACAAACATCATACCCTCTCAAACATCCAAATCCATAAAGCTCTACAACTGTGAACAATGAGCTCTAGAACATCCTCTAGGGCCAATCCACGTAGTCGAGTTTGGATGCCTTGCCGTACCAACAGACCACACAAAGCCTTTCACCGTTTCAAGAGAACACAATAAAAATCCTTAAACAAGCAGTCATCTTATACCAGCCCCGACAACCTCCTCAGACCCCATAACTGTATCCATAGAATCCCATAAGACAATCCAAAGAACACAAGATCACTTCATCATCACCTAGGACTGGATGGCCCAACCCCGCGCCAAGGGACTGTCACCAATGAGGGAATTCAGATCATCCTGAAACAAAAATGCCACTCTGGACATGGATTTGATCTGATTAGAACCGTAGATTCACCCTCACCAGACTCTGGCCACCTCATGGTAATGATAGCAAGAAGAGCCAACCAGCGCAACAAAACTAGATCTAACCATAGAGCAGATTCACCACAATTCCAAAATAAATGCATGAAAGGAAAACCATAGAATTTGAACCAGACAAACCTCCCCACTTTTTAGCACTGCAAATCATGCACTGGACCACACCGAAGAGAAACTGGAAACAAAACCTCTCGCCGGACGTGCCAAACAAACCGATCCCGCTGATTGGGGCCACACCAAGCCTCGACACCGGCAAAGGAAGAAGACCGCACTGGTCCAACCGCCAAAGCTCCACCGAGAAGTGATGTATCCTACCCACATTGGGAACGATCCACGCCAAGTCGACCGCTGAGTTCCGTCGAGATGCGACTCCACCGCACAAGTGTCACTATACCGAATGCAACCCAATTCGGGCCACCACCGAAGCTCCATCGGGAAGCGACATCGCTGCACAAGACGAGCCAAGCGCCGACGCTCCACCGAGAGGCGATGCCGCCGTACCAGCATCACCGCCATGCTGAGTCGAACCCAAGACGAGCCTACCGCGAAGCTCCACCGAGATGCGACGCCGCCGCCCGCGCCAAGACAGATCCCCAGTCGTCACGATCAGATTCACCCTGAAGGGGGAAGGAGGGCAGTGCGGGGAGAAACCCTAGATCTGTGAGAGAGAGTAGACTGTGCCGCTCTGAGGCAGACCTTCAGAAATTATTTATGAATTTTATGCATACCAATATTTGGATAATGAAATACATAAAATAAATAAGAGAGTGAACATAGTTTTATAAGGAGTATTACAATATCACATGAGGTTCCCCTACGTATCTACCCCTTTGATTCGAGAAATATGACTTATTAGACTATCCCTTTATTTTTAATAGAGAAATTAAGAAACCAAATTCCCTTCCTTTTTAATGGATATATCAAGAAACCAACTTCTCTTACCTTTTTATGGAGATAGAAAGAAACTAAAGGTAGAAGGTTGGATGAGAAGATAATTTTTTTGTGGCATAGATCCATTATAATTCCTCTCTCCTATCTCTCAAGAAGGATACAAATAATTAAAAGAGGGAGATAAGGAGAAAGGAGAGATATTTTAAGATTTTTAAATGAAGGTTGGCTCTTTGAGTTGAGGTCTTAGAGAATGATAGAGAGTATCCATCGATTCAAGTGGAGAGTTGTTGCACACAATGTTTGTAAAGATAAGATAACACATGGCCTCTATTTATAGGCTTAAAAATAGTTAGGAGATTTCTATAATTCATTGGGGACATTGAATTCGAAAGTGTATGTAATAAATATGTTTTTTACCACAATAAATATTATCTTGAAGTTGCTTCGTCAAAGCCACTGGATACCTAGTAGCCTCCATCGGGTAGCTGGTAGAATACATGGAGCTAACTACTACTGGAATTCCCCCACCAGCTAGTTAGTGAACCTACACCAACTAGCTGATGGATGCCTACTGAATGAGGCCACTTCTTTTTATACCACCGACTATTCAGTGCCGCCTGCAAGATATAGAACACCACCTTGGCCTTCTATATTCCCTCAAAAAGGTCTTATATAGATATTTGAACTTAATTATATGGATTTAATACATCTATTAAGACTTCAAAAGTTACTTCAAAATATCTTCAACGTCTTCATCTGTATTACCCATGACACTACAAAGAGATACTTCAAGGACTATTAAATTCATAATAAAGTAAACTAAGACCACTCAAATGAAAATTTTAAAAATAAATATGAGTGTTTGTGATCATGAAATACACATGAGAGAGATAGGTGCACCAATATCCTATTTGATTATCACAAAATTTTAACATAAAGAGATAAATTAAGAGTAAATTAAGGTTAAGACAAGTATTCAAAGAAATTCAAGATATTTAGTACACTCAATACTTAACCCAAATTCTCCCTAAAAAGAAAAAACATATCCACCTTTGAAATAAAACACATTCCTTCCCCATTGACCCAAAAGTATCTACCCCTTTGGGATTATCAAAACAGAAATAAGTAAGGTAAAATCAAAGACTATAACATGAGGATAATTGCAAAAAAATTAAAAAAAATTATAACATGAAAAACTTATTATCCCTCAAATATTAACAAAAACATAAAAATATAAAATTATAGAATAAGGAATGTGCATCTTAGAATATATATTAAAGATATAACATTTAGGTTCACATCATCTTAAAATGAAAAGGAATTAAATTCAAGAAAAATAATAAATTAAATATCAAGAATTTTAAAAATATTTTGAAAAAGAACTTTGGAAAAAAATTAGATAGAATTTTAAAATATGATCAAGTTAAATAAAGAAAAAAAATAAAAATATTTTAAATATAACATCTTCTATTTTAATAATGAAATCATATATGATAGGGTGGGGATAGATCTTGAAAATAAATTTCAAGAGATAATTAAAACTAAAGAGATAAAAAACCTATTCGCATATAGATCATTCCATAACTTTACCAAAAATGAAAATCTAATCTCCCCCTTGACTCCAAAATTAAACAATGAGATCAAGATGGAAAGTGTTGATCAATTATTTCAAGAGTTGAAACATCATTTTGTTAAGAATACACCATATGATAGATCAATGAGTCTTGGTGTTTTAGTATTTTAATAATACAAAATCAAGTGTCTTTTAGAACCCTGTAGGGTTTGGAAGTGTTACCTAATAAAAATTGAGATAGTGAAATAGTCTTAGGTCTACTAAGATTGGATAATAAGAATTTAGGAACCCAAAAAAATTTAGAATGAGAATTTATTTTATAGATTTGGGAAGTAAGATAAATGGATTTAGGTCTTCCATGTCTAGAAATTTTTCAATCATCATCATAAATCAAATTCTTGGTTTTATGACAATAATTACAAAACATATTTTGAAAAATACCTTTCACAAAAGTTTCATTTTTTGAAGATCTTACTTTACTTTAAAAAAAATTCATAATTATTTTTTTAACACATTTAGAACCAAGTATCATGTAAATATATTTTCACCTTAGTTGAATTTAGAAAGAGTTATTTTCAAATCCTTGATTTCATATTTGAAAACATCAATATCCAATTGATTTTTTAATTTCAAAATCAAATCATCTTTTTTCTTTAAAGAATATCCTTGTTATTAAAAATATGATTTTAATCATTAAGAAATTGTTTTTATTTATTTGAAATATCTTCATATTTTTAATGGAGTTATTTAAAAAAATTAAAATTCATATTATTTATAATAAGAGAAAGAATAAGTAGATGAAAAAGATGAATAAGATGAATGAGAAGGAGAGTGAGAAATAGGGGAACTAACCTCCTCACCTACCTCAATATAAGATATGATTCATTTAGTAAATTCATCACTTGATTCATATATTGAAAGAGAATCCTTTCTAGAACTCCAAATTGAAACTTTTAGTGCATCCTTACTTTTATTATTTTCATTAGACTTCTTATTCAAGGAACAATTCATCTTGATGTGAACCTTCTTTTTGCAATAAAAGAAAGTTAATTTAAGAACTTCAATTTAATTTTTCTTTTAGGCTAATCAGAAAGATTTATTATTTTTGTTCTATTTGTTTAATCTGGTTATCAATTGTTCAATCTTGGATTCATTATCTGAGTCACTTCCTGAAGGATCATTATCTTTTATTTCTTTAAAATTAATTATTCTTTTATATTATTTGGATTCATGTTCTAATTTATCATCTTGTCTCTTTATCATTATTTCATATGTCATAAGGGATCCTATGAGTTACTCATATGATATATTTTTGATGACTTTCACTTCTTATATAGATTTCACCTTTGGAGACCAAGATCTAGGAAAGTCAAAGGAAATTTTCTTTACAAATTTTTCTATAGATAAATCATTACTATGATACTTTTGTCCATTGAAAATGTTAGTAAAGAAGGTAAAAATATTGGTAATAGATTCATTTGAATACATAGAAAAGATTTCAAAGTATTTTCTAAGAATATAAAGGTCAGTGTCTTAGAATTTATTCAGGGCTTCATGTGTTACTTCTGAGAGTTTCTATATTTCATGGGTGGATTTTCAAGAAGATATATGATTAAGTTTGTTTTTGTCAAAGCTGCAATAGGGAGTGTTCCTGGATTTTCCATTAAGTTCAAAAGCAGCAATATATTGAGGAGTCTATTTATCTTCTAATTATTTTATAATAGTATAACCATGAATAATCATTTTCTAAATAGGATAATCTATGCTACTAAGAAAGGTAGACATGTGATTTTTCCAATAATAATAATTTGGACCATTAATGAAAGGATCACAACCCAATGAAATTCCTTAAAGATAATTTTAAAAATAATATTCCATTTTAAAAAAAAGATTAATCCTTGAAATTGGTTAAGATTTTAAAAGATAAAATCAATTTTTTAAAACTAATTATTGGTTAGAGTAGAGTACTCAAGAGGGGGGTGAATTGAGTATCTATAAAAATTTATATTTGAAAATTATTCCTAGAAAGGTTCCCCAATAAATTTAAATATAGCCCAGTTAATCAAAGTAATACAGTTATGAAAGTTTGACTATTTAAATAACTTCTCAAAACATTGATTAGTTCTCAGTAATCTTAATATCAGTTATTAAAATTACTTTTTAAGATATTCTAATAAGGAAAAAAATTATGACTTATTTCCAAGATTAACTATAAATGTAAATTTAGATATTTCTAAATTATACAGTAAAACAAAGTAAACTAAATTAAATAACACAGTGGATATAAAACAAGTGGTTCAATATCAATCCGAGACCTAATCCACTCCACTTTGTGATCACCTACCACCAAGAAATTTATATTAATAAACTTGATCCACACCCTGGATCAGGGTAAACAACAGTACACAGGATTGTCTAGGTCACATGACCTCTTCCACAGTTCTTCGTGGGTATGAACTATCAGGTCACACAGGGACCTCTTCCAAACTTATCTATGAGAATAAACAAGGGTAAATAGATGTGAGAGGAAGGATATCTTATATTCTCTAGTTTAATGCAGGATACAGTGAATGTTTTTATACAGATGCACACACACTACTTGAAAGCTAAAAATAATACACAGTAGAGAAAAAAATGATGAAATAAGGTTAGAAGTGCTATGAGTGTTAGTCTATGAATCTCTCGACTTCTAGGATGAAGTAGATGCGTGAATCGAGTCCTCTTATGAAAAATAGATTATCATAAGTCTGGTGCTCTAGTTCATATCTAGATCATGTTCTTCATGGAGTATGTATTGTGAAGATGTTCTTGACTCTGATCAATGGTATCATAGTGAATGATTTATGTGTTCTGCATATTTATTGAGTTTCATGTGTCAGTTCACTTCTCAAGAATGCTCGTGCTTCTTCGTTATCACGCACACTTGTTTCTCTATCCCCTTCTTTTGATTATGTCCATGCTTTTCTTTTTATTCTTGGAATGCATGTGTTAGATCCGACAAGATGCATGTATTATGCAACTCGTACCTTATACTATCAGGTGAAACATCTTCAAAGAAACATTAATTATGTTAGTGCATTTAAAAGATTCAAATATGACCGTTAGAGATTAAATTGAAAAACTAAAAAATAGATTAAGAAACGGTGTCACAGTCTATCTGGAAATGGTGTCTCTATGAAACGGTGTCTCCTTGAAACGATGTCTCCTTGAAATGGTGTATCTTTGAAATGGTGTCAACTTCTTTGCCTTTGAGCGATGATACATTCATGATGGCATAGTTTTATAGGGATCATGAACTGGTAGCACAGATGTGGTGTTTGATCACAGTGTCTAGTCACGGTGTCTGGATGGTCATGATGTTTGGATGGTCTCGGTGTCTGGATGGTCACGGTGTCTAGTCACGGTGTCTGAGTCACAGTGTCTGGATGGTCACGGTGTCTGGTCACGGTGTCTGGGTCCTTTTCCAGAAAAACATAACTGGTGGCAGACTCACAGTTTCTCATACTTAGCCAAAGATCTGTACACATACATAAACAGTGATATTCATATAATGGATTAGACTTAATCATTTATCAAAGAAATACATTATAATACAAACTCAAAATAGTTTAAAATAATTAAACATGGCACTTAAGATATTAGATAGGTTTATTTAAAGAATAAGGAAATTAATCATCTGTACACGTGATTTTAGATAGATTAAACAGGATTAACAAGATTTACAGAATGTATAGGATTTTTTATCATTAAAACATGATTAACACATGAGGATTCCAACAATATCCCTATTTTTTATGATCACAAATCATGCGAGTGAGATATTTTTTCTTAGTGAATGTGCTTCTTCCTTAGTGTGCATTTAGAGTTCATATTTATCCTCCTTTTGGGATTATCAAAAAGAGTAAATAAGTAAAGAAGAGTATAGATAAGAAGATTTCTTAATGCATTAGATAAAAAAAATGTCATTACAAAAAGTAAGAAACAAGAATACAAAAATCATCCCTATAAAAATATATTAGTCACTTTTCTTCAGCATTGGATTGTCTTCTCTTTTCCCTTGGAAACATTATCATAAGAGTAAGCCATAGGAGTAGATGTGGAAGTAGAAGAAGATAATGAACCATTTGATAGAGAAGGTAAAGGGAGGCCTTCAAAGAAATAAGGGACCAATTTAGGTGTAGTGGAAGACCGAGGAAACTGTTGATCAAGGATAATAGGTCTGATTTGACTCAGATCCTGAGAGACAGACAAAGATGTATAGGTAAGGGAAGAGGATGAGAAGGTAGGAAAACTAGATCTCAGGGGTGCATCTACAGAAGCCACAATAGCAGTACTATGTACATGAAGATAAGTCTTCAAAAGCTTGATGAAGTCAGCAATAATCTCACCACCATACTTCATGTCTTTATCAAATTCATCCTTGTTCTCCATAAACTTATCCAACAAAGGAGTAAAATATTTGAGCTTTTGGACTTGAGTTTTGAAAGCTTGAGTGACAGGAGGGATTCTCATATTCTATACAATGTACTTGAAGTGGTTGGTCATGTCATGCTTCGAGAAGATCCTATTGGAGTAGAATTACACCTTCTTATTAATATCTTCCTAAGCATCATTTTCTATTTGGTATTGAATTCTCACCAAATCAAGAACTTTTTCACTATTCTTGACAACCAGAGATAGAGATTCTTTGTCAAATCCACTGAGCACAGCCTGCAGTTCTTCTTTGACAACTGTTCTAAGTAGATCACCATCCAAAGAGGGATGAGATGATTTTACATAAGTATTAGAAGTTGTAATAGCTTAATTAAGAGAATTCAGTTGATTTAGGACTTTTTGGAGACAACCCTTATATTCATTAGTCAACTTGTTAAGACCAATAACAAGATCACGCATCTCTTGAAAAATTTTCTTGTTTTTGTCATCTACCTTGTTAGCCAATGAGGTTATATTAGGTTATATCAGGGAGGATACTTCTTGTGGAATCTGACTACCAATATCCTCAATAGGATGAGAAACAAGTTCTGGTCTTGAGTTCATCACTCTCTGCATTTCTTCAGCCATACCTATGAGAGTCTTTACTTCATCACTGAGTTATTTGTTCTCAACTCTAACTTCTTGAATTTCGTGAAGCATCTTGAGATAAATATTACATATGATATTTTCCAACAATAGGGTAGCATCTCTTTCACTTAAATTGGTTACAGGAGATAATTGGGTATTCATGAGCTTTTCAACCCTAACCAATAGGGTTGCTCCAAAATATTTTAAATCATCTTTACTCACCAAGATTGAAGGTTCTTGTGAAGGATCAGAAATAGAAGATGAGACAGTCTCAAGTTCCTTGGTAGCTATAACATCAAGATAAGATACTGGTTTCAATTGAAACATAGTATACAGATCTATACCTTTCACTGAGGCTTCCTAGGAGTCATTCAAACAAAACTAAATAGGAAATTTATACCATGTATCCATAGAGCTTGAATCAACTGGATTAATAACTTCAACACTTTCCAGACTAGGTGGATTCTCCCCCTCAACAGGTGCATATTTCTCAGGACTGAGAGATTTATATCCTTGATCTATTTTCAAGATTTTATCCCTGATATCCTCACCCATTTCCTTTCTAGCCAACTGAAAGCCTTGCTCCATTCTCTCTTCAGCAAATGGAATAATTTTAGGAATAGCTTGTTCCTCTGGGTGTTCCTCAAGAGAAGCTTCTTGAACAAGAGAAATAACTTTTTCTATATGATCTTCTACAATATCCTATTCATTTACCTTATAAATAGATTCTTCTTCAGCAGCAGGGTTTTCTTCCAAATCAGCAACTTCTTCATGAATAGACATTTTCTTCTCAGTTAAGTCTTGGAGAATAGGTTCACTATCTTTATCATCTAGAATAGTTTCCCCTATAGGTACAATAGCCTCTTCCTATTTTTCCTCATCAGAATACTCCGAAATTTCATTTGGTTCCAAACCAGGATCAGAAATATCCTTAGGTCTTGAAGAGTGTTCCACCGGATTGAACTTTTTATAAAACCTATCATTATCCTCCACCAATTCTTTTCTCCATGTATTCCAACTGATTTTCATTCTCTCTACTGTAAATTTTGAAATACAAAACTCATAGACCTTACTAGCTTCTTCATTTGGTCCAAATAACCCTTTTTCATGAAGCATAGCTGAGATTAATCTTGAGTAAAATAGAGAGGTTGACTTAGAGGTTGTCTTGATCAACTCAGCCATTTAGAGTATAACATATTTTCATAGGCTCATCTTATGTCCATTCTTCATAAGGTGTATCAAAAATACATCCTGATACTTGAGTGTAGAAAAGTTGCCTTTTCTGGGCCTAATCAAATTCTGAACAAATTTAAACAGAAGTCTAGTTTCACCATCTAGCTCATCAGCTATGGATCTTCGCTTTGTTTCATTTCCATTTAAGCTTCCCAATGGCTCTTCCAACACAAAGAACTTACTTTGAGGAGTATTACATCTCTGATAGTCCTCACAAATACCCTCTTGATGTATCATAAGGCAAGAATCCCATAACCTCAAAGAAAAGGTACATCTATGTCCATTTATCCAACTTCTCACAACATAGTCGTCTTCTGTATCAAAAGAGAATTGAACATACTGATAAAACTATGTAACTATATTTGGGTAAATAGGCCTATCCTCCTTTGTGAACCAATCTAGATATCCTTTCTCTTTTATCACTTTCAATACCAAATACTTACTTAACAAAATCCACTTAGGGAATATTTCCTTTTCAGGTACCACTATTCTGTCTACCAGATTCAGATTCAGAGGACCTTTGGGTGCTAACTTCTGCACTATTTTTATCTTCTTATTTGATCTTCGCTTCTCAGGAGTTGATGAAGATGGTAATTTCATCCTAGGAATTCAACAAAGGTTCAAGAGAGAGAAGGGTTTAAAGAGGGGTTACAGTTTGAGAGAAGAGAGCTCGGGTAAAGAAGGGAGTGAAACTTATTTCATTTTTATAATTTAGGGATACCAAGCATCGAAAAAAAAGCACGGGAAAAAGTTATTAATTACCGTGATGTGAGTTATAATATGTAAAAAAGAATAATAAAGAGTCTTCATGGTGAGATCGTAACTGGATTTCACGGTGAGACCGTAACTGGCTTTCACGGTGAGACCGTAATAGGCGTTCATAGTGAGACTGTAACAGTGTTCTTTCTAAACTGTGCAACTATAATGTTTGAGTCAGTAAGTGCTAGATAGTGAATTTTGAGACCATAAACTGTGAAATAATAAGCTGTGAAATAGTATACTTACTACTTAATATTTATCATTCCCAATTCATGTATGATGTAATCTATTATTTCAAAATTTAATGGTTTAGTGAATATATCATCAAGATGATATTCAGTTCCAATGAATTCCAAAGTGATATCACATTTTTATAATGATATATCAAAAAGTGATGTATTACATCAATGTGTTTTTTTCTAGAGTGTGAAACGGGGTTTTTTGAGATGTTAATAGCACTTGTATTGTCACAATTTATAGGTACATTCCTGAATTGATATCCATAATCTAGTAATGTGTGTTTCATCCACAAAATTTGTGCAGAGCAACTACCAGCAGCTATACATTTAGCTTCTACATTAGATAATGCAATAGTGTTTTGTTTCTTACTACACCATGATACTAGTAACTTGCCTAAAAAGTGACATGTTCCAGAGGTGTTTTTTCTATCTAACTTACAACCACCGAAGTCAGCATCATAATAAATAAATAACTCAAATGATTTTCCTCTGGGATAGAACATTATTAGAATGGGTGTATGCTTGAGGTATTTAAAAAATCTCTTAACAGCATTTAAATGGAATTCCTTTGGATTTTCTTGAAAACGAGCACACATACACACACTAAACATAATGTCAGGTCATCTAGCAATGAAGTAGAGTAATCTTCCAATCATTCCTCTGTAAGTGGTTTGATCAACAGATTTTCCATCTTCATCAAGATCCAACTTACAAGTAGTACTCATTAGAGTTTCACTACTTTTAGTGTTATCCAAACCAAAAGGATTTATAAGATCTCTAGTATATTTTCTTTGATTTAAAATAATATCATCATTATTTTGAAAGATTTGAAATCCAAGAAAGAATTTTAGTTCACCCATTAAACTCATTTCAAATTCGTTTTGCATCATTTCATAAAATTCAATACATAAATAATTTTTTGAATATCCAAAGATAATGTCATCTACATATATTTTAACTACTAAAACATCATTGGAAATTCATTTAATAAAAAGGGTAGTGTCATCTATTCTTTTTTATAAAACATTTGGAAATAATAAAAGTACTTAATCTATCATAACAAGCTCTTGGAACTTGTTTTAAAGCATATAAATCTTTTTATAATTTAAAAATATGATTTGGAAAATGAGAATTTGTAAAACTAGGGGGTTTCTCAAAAAATACATCCTCAGCTATATACACATTTAGTAATGCACTTTTAACATCCATTTTTTATAGTTTGAAATTCAGATGTGCAGCATAAGAAAGTAGAATTCTGATGGCTTCAAGTCTAGCTACTGGTGCATATGTCTCTTCATAGTCAATTCCTTCTTCTTGACTATAACCTTGTCTAACCAATCTATCCTTGTTTCAAACTATATTACCAGATTCATCTGCCTTATTTATAAACACCCATTTAGTGCCTATGGTAAATGTGTCTTTAGGTCTATCAAAAAGTTTCCAAACTTTGTTCCTTTCAAACTGATTAAGTTCTTCTTGCATATCCATCACCCAAAATTCATCATTGATAGCATCATTAATGTTTTTAGGTTCAAGTTGTGACAAGAAGACTTGATGTTCAACCTGATTTCTAAGAGAAGATCTAGTTTGAGTTCCTTTATCTAAATATCCTACAACAGCATCTAAAGGATAGTTATTAAGAGTTATAATAGCTCTAGAAAAATAAGGACTAGTGATTTCAGGTTCTTCAATAGGTTCGGGTTCATTGTTACTTGAATCTAAAGAATTTCCAAAACTGGAAGCTTTTATAGATTCCTTCATAGAATGGTTAGATGATTTTAAATAAATGTCCAGATTTGATACATCATCCTCCAAGTTCTCTAGAGTGGTTTTAGGCTCATATGGATCTGTTTCATCAAATTTGACATAGAAATATTCTTCCACACATTTAGGTCTTTTGTTAAACACTCTATAATATTTACTATAGATTGAATATCCTAAAAATATTCCTTCATCACTCCTAGATGTGAATTTGTCAATATTTTCCTTAGTATTAAGGATATAGACTTTGCAACCAAAAACTTTGAAGTACCTTACTTTGGGTTTTCTATTGTTCCATAACTCATATGGAGTTCTTTTAAGAATAGTTCTAATCAACACTCTATTGATAATATAGCATGTTGTATTTACAGCTTCAGCCCAAAAATAAATAGGTAAGTCATATTCACTAAGCATGGTTCTAGTAATATCTTGCAAGGTTCTATTTCTTCTTTCTACAACTTCATTCTGTTGAGGTGTTCTAGGGGTAGATAAATTATGAATATAGCCATTTTTTAAGCAAAAGGATTCAAACTCTTTATTTTCAAACTCACGGCCATGATCACTTCTTAAGGATTTAATTCTAAGTCCACTAATATTTTCTATAGTTTTGGCATATTTGATAAAATGAGAGCAAGCTTCACTTTTGTGATCCAAAAAGAAAGTCCAAGTATATCTAGAAAAGTCATCTACAAGAAAATAAACATAGTGCTTCCCATTTAAGATAGAAACTCTAGATTTTCCAAACAAATCCATGTGAACCAATTCGAGAGGTTGAGAAGTTGACACTTCTTTCTTTGGTTTGAAGGAAATTTTCTGTTGATTTCCTTTTTGACAAGGATTACACACTTTATCATTTGGAAACTCAAATTTGGGTAGGTCTTTGACTAAAATTTGTCTAGTTAACTTTCTAAGGGAGTGAATATTACAGTGTCCTAGTCTCTTATGACAAATCCAAGAATCTTTGTGAAATACACTTAAACATAAATAATTTTGAGAGACTAAATAATCTAAGTTAATAGAATATACATTTTCATTTCTTAAATCAAAAAATACTAATTCATTTTTAGAATTTAAAACATTGTAAGAATTTTTTTCAAATTTAACATGAAATCCATCATCACATAGTTGTGAAATACTAAGCAGATTATATTTCAATCCATCAACAAAAAGTACTTTGGAAATTAAAACTGAGTTAGAGTTACCGATTTGTCCAAGGACAATGATCTTTCCTTTGGCATTGTTACCAAAGGTGACATGTCCACCATCAATTTTTATTAAATTCTTGAAGCATGAATAGTCTCTTGTCATATGTCTTGAACACCCACTGTCCAAGTACCATAAGCTATTACATGAGCTATTTAAGAAGCTTTCCTACAAAAAAGTTAGATAAAAATATATTTTGGTACCCATACTTGTTTGGGTCTAGTAATATTAGTGACTAGTGCTTTGGGAACCCATATCTGCCTCATAGGTTTTCTATAAGCATTATGTAAAGTAATTTAAAAATAAAATCTATTTGGTCCAGAAAATATTGAAATAGTAGAGAGTGTATCATAACTTGAACTAGATTAATGTTTTCCAGAACTAGAAGTAAAGTTTTATGTCCTAGATTTAGAAACAAAATTAGTTCTTTTACCAGGTTGATAGCCAATGCCAGTGGTATATTTAGGAGCAATATTTTTACCTAGAATTTGTACCAAAGTATCTTTAAAGTTAGTAAACCTTTGAAGATCCTTTTTCAATTTCTCATTAGAAAGCTTTAGTTCATTGTTTTCTTTGAGTAATTGAGAATTTTTCTCCCTTTCTACAGTGAGTTCAGTTTTAACAATTGAGGTAAGAACATGTTTTTTCTTTAAATATTTGTATTTATCTTTTAGTTCGTTACATGTCTCTTCAAGCATTTTATAGTATTAAAACATTTCTTCATTAGAAATATTTTCAAAGTCACTCTCATCTCCAGAATAATAGAAATTGTGTACATGAGATTCTAGTGTTACCTCAGATGTGTTTGTTATAAAACACATATTGGCTTTGTTATCCTGTTCATCATGTGAAGATTCTGAGTCACTTGAGTTGTCTTAAAAAGCATTCCATGTTGATTTCATTTCCTTTTTATACTTTCTATCTTTGTCCTCATACTTATTTTTGTACTTGATATTGGGACATTCATCCTTTATATATCCCTTTCATTTACACTCATAGAAAAATATCTCATCAGACTTGTCACTTCTTTTCCAATCTTTATTATAGCTTCCCTTTTGATCATATATTCCCTTGAAGTTAGGCTTTCTAAAAAATTTATTCTTCTTGTAAAATCTCTTAAACCTTATAGATAATTGAGCCATATCCTCATCACTATCAGGTGATGATAGTTCACTACTATAACTTTCTACATAGACTTACAACTTTCCTTTCTCTTTGTGTTTAGAAGTGGTGGTTTTGAATGCAACATATTTTCTTTTGGGTTCATCCTCCTCTTACTTGTTGACTTTAAGCTCCTCTTCATACATCATTAGTTTCCCAATGAGTTATTTTATAGGTAACTTGTTGATGTCCCATGACTCTCTAATAGATACATAGGTTCCTCTCCAACTGTCAGGTAGGCATCTGAGAATCCTCATAATCTATTCTTTAGCAGTGAATTCTCTTCCAAGAGAAATCATTGTGTTAACAATTTCGTTGAACCTGAGATACATGTCAGAAATAGGCTCATCATGTTTCATTTTAAAGTTATCATATTTAATAGCATAAGTATTAAGTCTCATTTCTTTCACACTAGAAGTTCCTTCTTGTGAAACAGACAAAGTATCTCAAATTCCATGGGCACTTTTACATGAAGAAATTCTGTTTAATTCCTCATCTCATAAGGAGAAATATAAGGAATTCATGGATTTTAAATTGTTATTGTATGCAGTCTTGGTAGGTTCATCCCAAGTGATTCCATCAGTAGAAGGAATCTTATACTCATCTATAATTGAAGACCAGATTTCAAAGCTGATACTTTCTAAATGAATTTTCATTTTAATTTTCCATTGATCATAATTGGTTCTATTAAATAACGGTGGTCTTTTTTTTATAGCACCTTCTAGTCGATCATCCATAATAAAGAAATATATAGAAATATATAGAAATTTATAATTAACAGAAGTTTACATATCTTTAAAGTAAAACTAAAATAACAGTTGAATAGGGTCAAAACAGAGTCTTAAAAACGATCCTCTAATACCAAATGTTGGTTGGATTAGAGTACTCAAGAGTGGGGTGATTTGAGTATCTATAAAAATTTCTATTTGAAAATTATTCTTAGAAAGGTTCCCTGATAAATTTAAATACAACCCAGTTAATCAAAGTAATACGATTATGAAAGTTTGAATATTTAAATAACTTCTCAGGAGATTGATTAATTCTCAGTAATGTTAATATCATTTATTCACATTACTTTTGAAGCCATTCTAATAAGGAAAAACAATTATAACTTTCCAAGATTAACTATAATAGTAAATTTAGTTATTTCTGAATTATATAGTAAAATAGAGTAAACTAAATTAAACAACACAGCGGATATAAAATAAGTGGTTCAGTCTCAAGCCGAGACCTAATCCACTCCACTTGGTGATCACCTACCACCAAGCAGTTTATATTAATAAACTTGATCCACATCTTGGATCGGGGTAAACAACAGTACATAGGACTGTCCAGGTCACATGACCTCTTCCAAAATTCTTTGTGGGTATGAACTATCAGGTCAAATAGGGACCTATTCCACACTTATCCATGGGAATAAACAAGGGTAAAAAGATGTGAGAGGAAGGATGTCTTGTATCCTCTAGTTTAATACAGGAGACAGTACATGTTTTTATATAGACACACACACACTACTTGAAAGCTAAAAATAATACAAAACATATAAAAAATGATGAGATAAGGTTATAAGTTCTATGAGTGTTAGTCTATGCAGTTCTAGACTTCTAGGATGAAGCAGATACAAGAATTGAGTCCTCTTGCAAAAAATAGAGTATCGCAAGTCTGGTGCTCTGGTTTAGATATAACTCATGTTCTTCGTGGAGTCTGTATTGCGAATATATTCTCAACTCTGATCAATGGTATCATAGTGAATGTTTCATGTTTTCTTCAGATGTATTGAGTTTCATGTGTCGGTTCTCTTCTCAAGAATGCTCGTGCTTCTTCGTTATCGTACACACTTGTTTCTTTATCACCTTATTTTTTTCTAGCCATGTTGTTCTTTTTATTCTTGTAATGCATGTGTTGGAGCCGATAGGATGCATGTATTCTGAACCTTATACCTCATACTATCAGGTGACATGTCTACAAAGAAACATTAATTATGTCAGTGCATTTAAAAGCTTCAAATATGACTGTTAGAGATTAAATTGAAAAATGAAAAAATAGATTAAGAAACGGTGTCACAATCTGTTTGGAAATGGTGTCTCCATGAAATGGTGTCTCCTTGAAATTGTGTCTCCTTGAAATGGTGTCTCCTTGAAATAGTTTCTCCTTCTTTTCCTTTGAGTGATGAGACAATCATGATGGCACAATTGTATAGGGATCAGGAACCGGTAGCACAAATGTGGTGTTTGATCACAATGTCTGGTCAGAGTGTCTGGATGGTCATGGTGTCCGGATGGTCATGGTGTTTGGATGGTCACGGTGTTTGGATGGTCACTTTGTCTGGTCACAGTGTCTAGTCACGGTGTCTGGGTCCTTTTCTAGAAAAAAAATAATCGGTGGCGGACTCACAGTTTCTCAGACTTAGCCAAATATCTGTACAAAGACTTAAACAATGATATTCATAGAATAGATTAGACTTAATCATTTATCAAGGAAATCCATTATAACACAAACTAAAAATAGTTTACAATCATTAAATATAGAACTTAATATTTTGGATAGGTTTATTTAAAGCATAAGTAAACTAATCATCTATACACATGATTTTAGATAGATTAAACAGGATTAACAATCTTTACAGAATGTAAAGGATTTGTGATCATTAAAACATGATTAACACCTGAGGAGTCCAAAACTAATATTTTTGAGAAAAACACAAAGACCTCCCTATGATACCAATTATTGGTCAGAGTAGAAATGGTAAGAGGGGGTGAATTTCCTTTTAAAAATTAAAGTGATAAATACAAATGATAAATTTAAAAAAAATGATTTCGGTATGACAAAACAATAAAATTGTGAATTTGATATCTACTATAAAATTAATATCAAATTTGATTAAGTGAGTAAACATAATGGATAAAAAACGTATCAAATTTATGCACTTTATGTATATAGATATTTGGATGATGTAATACATAAAATAAATAAGAGGGTGAATATATTTTGATAAGGAGATTCGAAATAGCACATGAGGTGCTCCTACATCTTGACCCCTTGATTTTAGAGATAGGTCATATTAGACCATCCATTAATTTTTAACATAGATATAAAGGAACCAAATTCCCTTTATTATTAATGGATATAGAAAGAAACTAACTTCCCTTTATTTTTAATGGAGATAGCAAGAAACCAACTTCCCTTAATTTTTAATGGAGTTAGAAAGAAACCAAGGTAGAATGTGGGATGAGAGAAGAATATTTTCTTGGTGAAAATCCATTAAAATGTGACTATATTATCTCTCTAGAATGATAGAAACAAATTATAAGGTATAGATAAAGAGAAAGTTGATATCCTTTGAGATTTGGAAATGAAGGTTGTCTCTTTGAGAGGAGGTATTGGATAATGCTAGAGATTCAGTTTTGATTAAATCATAGAGTTGTTACATACATTTTTTATAATTATACAAGCACCCAAGGCCTATATTTTTAGGTTTTAAAATAGTTTTGAACCTTTTATAATTCAATGGGGTCATTGAAGCTGAAGAAGACTATAATAAATGCGTTTTTTACCATAATAAATGTTATCTTGTAGTTGCTTCCTTCACACCACTGGATACTTGATAGCCTCCATTAGGTAGTTAATGGACCACCTGGAGCTTGTTGTTACTATAATTCCCCAACTGGTTAGTCAGTGAACCTCCACCAGATGGTTAGTGGAATCCTTCTGGATAACACCAATTTTTTCCATACCACTGGCTAGTCGATGTTGCCTGTTGGATGGAGAACACCACCTTGGCCTTCTAGCTTCCTTAAAAGGTTATCTATAGATATTTGAACTTCCTTATATGTATTTAACTCATCCATTAATACTTAAAAAGGGACTTTAAAATATCTTCAATTTCTTCATTTGTATTACCCATGACACTTAAAAGTGACACTTCAAGGACTATTAAAATCACAATAAAGGAAACTGAGATCACTCAAATAAAACCATTAGAAACAAAGATAATTATTTGTGATCATTAAAATATCATGAAAGAGATATAGGTAAAACAATATGACTAATCATAATATTTAAACAGGTCTTATAGTATTTAATGTAGTGTTATTATGTTTTTAATTTTGATATATATCTAGACACGTACTAAAATTGTTTCAAATTTTGAATTTTAAATGGAAAAAATTGTGATATTTTTAGATCTCGTTGACCTGATATTATGGAATTGTTTTTAAACTATTATAATTATAATTTAAATTATTTTGAACTATTTTATAGCTTTTAATTATTGAATAATAATTGTGGAAACTGATCATTCTCTCTCTATGATAGTTTTAGATAATATTGATATTATTATTTTTGAATTATTTTAATGGTTTGAATAAGTTTTAAGCAAATAAAAACTCAAATTTAAAAGGAATTTAGGATACAAGGATGACATGGTGTTAACTCGACCATGACTAAAATCCATACACTATGATTTGATAAATTGAAGAGAGAAATTTTATTACATGAACTGTACATTCAAGTGTAGTGTTGTAAAAAAAATTCAAAAGAGAAGCTTCATTTTTCAATTATTGTTTTCTATATTGCTAGATCACCCAATCTATATCATTAAAACCATTTAAAGGGCTGATAATAACTATTTTACAATAGAAAATATATGTACAACTCTCTAATAGGTTACATTATATTTATTAGTAATTTTTAGGCTAGGAGTTATCTACGCTTAATATTTTTACACATAGGGTATACCACCTATAAAAAGTATTCCTTGGTTATTCTAACCTGGACAAAAATTAGGAACATAGGTTGTGAGAGATTATGTTTAAAATTTACATAGGTTGGCGGGTTCTCTTTGTAGAAAAATCTAGGTTTTTTCTTATCACGACCCGACCCACTGGGGTCCAACCTGTGACTACCCCAAACCCACCTTCAATAGGCCAGGGGATGGAGACCAGTGCAGAGTAGGCATATCTGACAAATGGGAGTAATTAGCCTAATGTACCTATACGCACACACACATCTCCAAGCCCACAAAATGCTGAAATATAAAACAACTGAAACCAATGAATGCATAGATCTATAATCCCACAACCATAGTATGATAGTAAAGTTCCGAAAGTGGATAAAGGGACCAAATAAAAGACTGGGAAAATTATAAAGAGTCCAACCTACTCCAAGGGAAATGAATGTAGTCAAATGAAAGATCTTGGAAAACACATCAGTCTAAAAATCTCAAGTTATGCTCCAGCCACTCCTTGTCCTCCTAGGATTCCATCAAAAGGTATATCTTCTTTATAAGACACAGAATGTGTGGGTATAGCCCATATAGAAGTTATTATAACAATACTCAATAGGAAACCCCAAATTTAGTAAACAAAAATCATCAAGTATAGTCAGATCAATACAAAATATAACAATCAATGTATAACAAAAACACCCAGATATACTCAAAAAGGACATTGTGCCACCAGGCTGTCAAAACCAACTACCAACCATAGGATTTTACTCGAAGAAATTATTGTTCTAGGATATTCCACTACACAAGACATGTTATCACTAGAGACTCACATCAAAGTGGCCTAGATCATTGGGCCCTACCAAGAAATATCACTGGTATTAGTAAACCCTGATACTGAGACAAGGGGTCATTCCCAGAACTGTTGGGGGACACCATGAACCCAATATGGATCAACCCACTATGTAGGGGATCATATTCCAATGATAACTCAATATCTACTGATATGTCCTTCTATATAGAGGATCAACACCCTACTCAAGGAGGTCACATTGATTCCACAAACCCCACCTAGGGTGTAAAGGTGATAGAGGATCATTTTCTGGTCTCATGAAGGGATGCCACAAACTCTATGTGAGACTCATCCTCCTAAGGGGATCAAAATCATATGATGTGGATGTAATGTCACATTGTACCCATGAGGTAATGGAACAAGATAACACACTTTACCAAGGATGGTCCAGACTAAAGAAACGAAGGGTTGTAAACACCCTTGAATGGGTTACACTGTGTGTACTAGGGGTACATGGTGTGTCTAGTTATCCCCATGTCTTCCTATGTGTTAAATCCTCACACAACATATAAATCTCTAAATACACAGTGTTTATGAACAATACATGGTGTGTAGAGATCACACAACACCCTTCATGTGTCGTATGGTCATGTCTATGTACCACTGGTCGTTCCCATGTACCAACCTATGTACACTTAGTCATGCCCATGTACACCTAGATGTGTTTTTTTACGAGTACATGGAATTCAACTAGCTATGCACTTCTATCCATGTCCATGTAATTTCCAAAGTACATGTCGAGCCGTCATGAAGGGGTCACATGACGTGTTTGCATGTCACATAACGTGTGATACTTAACTCAAACCAAAACCCTAGCACCACATCCATGGGGTCCCACATGATATGTAATGTCATATTACATTCTTTTTAATGTAGTATTTTCCAAATCCTGTGTATTCTCCTCCTCGCAGATCTTTGTATCACCAAAACCACCACCTTCACCGGAAATCACAGATTCGGGGTTGATCGAGCCATGTCATCATTTCTAGCTGGGATCTGGGTTCAAATATTCTCAAAAAAGGCCTACATTAAGACATCTATAATTGGGTGTAAAAATCAGGTAGAACGGAACCCAAAAATCCACTCGATACACCTCTAATCATCCACTTCCATCGTCGCACATTGATTGAACAATCTATCATGAACTGCACCTACAATATTGATTCGTTAGGCTGAAGAATGGTTGTGTAATGATCAAATACTGAGTATTTGTCAAACCATGAGATAAAAAATGACTTCTATGAATATTAGAAGAACAATGGATGAAATAAAAAATCCAAAAAATATGAAGAACAAACCTCAACCTTTGTCCATTCTTCCTCGATCCATTATCATAGAAAAAAATGAGCAAAGAGGAATAATCACAATGAAAAAATATAAATTCCATACAATTAAATCTACTGAAGATGTGTGTATCAATTCTATTCATGGAATTGATCCATGTTCATCTAGGATTAAATAATAGGATGAAAAATAAAGAATCAAACATCCTACCTAGAGTTTGTATCGATCATTAATAAAGAGTGGTTCTACATTGTCATCATTGACGCGATCCATGAACTTCGTTGGCACAAATTTCCATGATCTGGTCTCGATCCATCATTGTTCACCAAGAACTCTATCCAATGGTCATCTAGATATCTAGGATTATATTGAAAAACCCTAAGGAAATCCTCATAGTCAGATATTTATAGAATATATGTTCACTATGTCAAATAAAAAAATTCTTTAATTAATTTATTTTATTAATTTTGCACTCGTGACAGCTTTTTCAAAAACAGCCCCCACCTACAAATATTATATCAAATATGGGGTAAAAATTTCATTATAAACTCAATGGTTCCCTAGGATTTCTAATTTGAACCCCCTATTCGAGAGTTATTCCACTTTTTTAGGAAACCTATGCATGGATTTTATTTAATATATTTCAATTTATTTTGGGCACACCGGGCCTTAGAATCGCACACTGTCTTTATGCCTAGTCTCAAAAATAATCCATATAATATCCAAAAATAATACATGGAAAATATGAGTTGTTAAATTCTCACCACTATAGGTATTTTCGTCCCAAAAATAGAAAACCCTACTAAAAAAGATGAGGGTATTGGGCTTACATCCAGGTCTCCCACTACCAGGTTCCCTCTGAGAGATTCTTGTACTTCCACTAGACATGAACCAAGGGAATCAATCACCCATGAAGGATCCTCTCCTACCAATCCTAGATATCGAATGGGTACTCAGCAAAGGTAGTTCCATCCTTGATGTCTAGCTCGCCTCAGTTGATAACATGCAATGGGTCATGAACATACCTCCTCAGCTACGACACGTGGAAGATCTCGTGTACCCAGTCTAACTATAGTGGTAGAGATAGGAAGTACGCCACCTCTTCAACTCTACACAGTATCTGGAAAGGACCAATGAATCTTAGAGATAACTTGTTGTTGTATCCAAATCTCTACAATCCACATTGAGGTGAGGCTCTCAAGAACACATGGTCTCCCTCCTAGAACTCTAAAGGTCTCCATCAACAGACTGCATAAGACTTATGATAGATCTTTTTAGTCCCCATACACTCTTGGATGATTTTCACCTTCTCTATAGTAACTCACACCAACTCTAGTCCCATGAGTGCTGACTCTCCTGGATCAGTCCAACAAAGCGGCGACTTGCAGGGTCACTCGTACAATCCTCAAGAAGTACCATACCAATGGTGGAATGGTAGATATTTTTGTACACAAATTCCACCAATGGTATTTGATCCTCCCAACTATGTCCAAAGTCCAACATGAAATCCTGAAACATATCCTTTAAGACCATAATGTTCCTCTCTATATTGCTATTAGTTTGGGGGTGGAACATTGTGCTCAAGCATAATTGAGTCCTGAAGGCCTCCTAAAATACTCTCCATAACTGCGATGTGAAGTGAGCATCACGATCATATATGACTGTCAAGGGAACTATATAAAGTTAGACTATATCCTATATGTAGAGGCATCCCAATCTCTCTACTGAACTCTACTCTTGAATAGCAAGGAATTGGGATGAGCTTGTGAGTCAGTTTATAATCACCTAGATGGAATCATGTACCCTAGATGTACATGGTAACCCTGTTATGAATTCCATGTATATATAATCCCACTTCTAATATAGAACCCCAAGGGGTTGAGCTAAACCTATAAGAACCTAGTGATCAGACTTCACTTACTGATAAGTGAGGCATCTAGAGACAAACTTTGTAACTCCCTTCTTCATTTCTGGCCACAAAAACTAATATTGGAGGTCCTAGTACATATTCTCCACACTTGGATGTACTTCCAAAGGAGATGTATGAAACTCCTACATCACATCATCCCAAAATTTTAAAGGTACCATTGTCTATCCTCTAAAAATTATATCATGCTCTCTACCTTCATAATATCCACCAAGAGCACATCCAGTGGATATCTGAGTATATAAGGTCTCACAGTCAGTATCTCCACACTAAGCATCCTTGACATGCTATAAAATTGGTGGGGTAATAACCATTTACTAGAGATATGAAGCGCCATCCTTGTTCACTAAGAACAACTGCAATGAGGCTAACTACTCCAATGCCACTACCAACAATTGAGAATAAGATCTCCTATTGGGAACAACTGCCACCACATTCCCCTTACTAGAAGTATAGAAAATATCAAAGTCATAATCCTAGAGGAACTCTATCCATCACCTCTTTCTCATGTTAAGATCCATTTGAGAGAATATATACTTAAGATTCTTATGGTCAGAGTAAATGATAAATCACTCTTCTATTATGTAGTGTTGCTACATCTTCAGTGCCTAGACTACCACTGCTAAATCAAGATTGTGATTCATGTAGTTTTTCTCATGTGGTCTCAATTGATGTGAACCATAGGAAATCACCACCTTCCTATATATAAAAATATAACCAAATCCAATACCGAGTTCATCATATAACACTACGTACTTGACAACCTCCTCTAGAAATATCAATATGAGATTTCCCATAAATCTCTACCTCATCTCCTGAAAGAAATATCGGAACCCTTCTATCTACATGAAAGGTTGCCCCTTTTGGGTCAAATATGTCACGGGTGATTCCACTCTAGAGAAATATTGTACAGACCTCTGATAGTACCCTACTAACCCAAGGAAACTCTACACCTTGGTAACACTCTTGGGTGGCTCCTAAGCAAGTAATGACTCAATATTCCTCGAGTCCATTGCTACTTATGACTCAGAGAATATTTTTCCTAGGAAGTGGGCCTCTTAAATCTATAATTGACCCTTCAAAAGCTTCCCATAAATCTGGTGCTCTAAAAGTGTTCCAAAGACCATGCTCAAGTGTATTGTGTGCTCCTCCTTAAATATGTAATACACTAGGATTTCATTGATGATGACCACCATGAATCGGTCTAAGAAAGGATGAAAGATCTGGTTCATGAGTCCCATTAATATTGTTTGGGAATTCATCATTCCAAATAGCATCACCAAGTACTCATAGTGACCGTAGAGAAATCTAAATTTCATATTTGGTATATCCTCATCCCATAATTGAAGCTGGTGATAGTCTAATCTGATGTCAATCTTAAAGAACCATTATGCCCTCTAAACTAATCAAAGAGGTTGTCTGCCCTAAATAGTGGATACTTATTCTTCAAAGTCACCTAGTTCATGTTCCGGTAGTCCACACATAACTTCAATCTCCTGGCGGCCTTCTTGGTGAACAATAATAGGGCTGCCTAGGGGGAACATTGAGTCATGTAAATCTCTACTCTTTTAAGTCCTCTAACTATACCCTCAGCTCAAGAAGCTCTACAGGAGTCATCCGATGTGTTGGTGAAGATATAGAGGTTTTACTAGGATGCATGTTAGTGAAAAAGTCTAGCTCTCAGTGGGAAGGTAGATTCAGTATGTCCTCAAGAAATATGTCCTCATACTCTAACACCACCATAGGAAACTAATTTCTCAAAGCATCCACTGGTCCAAGAATCATACTAGCCAACTGGTGAGTAATAAAATGCACTATCCTATTCCAAATCTCATCATACTCTGCCAAGGATTCCTTTTCACCCATAAGGTAATCATGGTCCCATCTATGTGAATACACTACATCGTCCACCTAAAATAGTCAATATGGACATAAACTATGGATAGTTTGTCCATGAATAAGATGATGTCGTAAGACATCATCACTGATACAATGAGATCCCATATAAATCTCTCACCTCCAAGCATCAGATCGCATTGTCATATCAAGTGTGAAATCACTATGTCACCACCTGTCAGAGTCTCCAACCGTAAGGGTTGGTCCAATGGATCAATCAGAATATCAAAGTCTTGAATTGGAGAAGTGGAAAGAAATGAATGGATCACACATATATCTATAAATACTGTAATTTAAGTAGAAAAGACATAGATTTTACCTCGAATCATCCCTGTAGCCTCAAGGTTATAGGCCTACATAGATTATAGATGACCTCGTCCTTAACCACCAATATCCTGAACCTAGTGTGGACCACCTAGGGGTGGTAGTGGTAATAGGTCAAACCTAAGACCACCTCATGCCGCTCTGTTGGAACCTCTTCCACATCCTCCACCCTTTAGACCACCCTTATCATATATCTATATATGTTTTGCCGATCCATCTCCATATTATGTTCAGTTGTACGATGGGTCAGATAATTCTGATTCATATGTCCCTAATCATCACAGGAGAAACATTTCTTCTCTCTTAACTGATTTGAGCTATCCTGAGAGCCATGCACTGCTGAACCTATGTCGTAGGATCACCTCCTAAATTATCTAACATGCTTGGATCCCTATGACTACCATCAGCTACCTGTTACCAAGGTCTCAGTTCTAGGGTACCCGCTACCAACACCCATTGTCAGTGGCTACTCTTCTAGGAAGCTCTCCACCACTAAGGCCCACTCAATCACCCCAACATAGGTGGGAATGAAAAGGGATACCACTGAAGATCTAATGTCTTGGCATAATCCCAGCACAAAAGTTTGTGCTCTAATGAATGGATATCAAACCATATCCATGGAGTAATATGAGATATCATTAAACCTCATTGAATACTCTTCTATGATCAAATTGCTCTAATGTAGATGTAGATAATCTTGTATGTGCACTAATTACAATGTATCCAGATAGAACTCCCCCATGAAGAGACTCTTAAAGTTTGACCAGGAGAGAGCTACCTCATTGTGTGACTGAGTCAATAAGTCCACCATCGCCCATAAGATCCCTAAAAAAGGCTCACCGTGAAAACCTCCATATGATCTGAAGACATCCTCACAATGCAGAAAATGTAAGTGACTACCTTTAGCTAGTCCTCAGACACCTAGGGGTATAGAACACCCCAAAACATAGGAGTTTATTGTCTTTGAAACTCATACGGTGCACTCAACCTTTGTGCATCCTCAGTTGGTACTACCAGAACTAGCTACTGCTCAATGGGTGGTGGTATAGATAGTAAACCATCCAAATTTGTTATCTCTCATATAGGCCCATATACAGAAGCCTCTTCACTAGGTGGATCGTCCTCATGATCACACAGTGGAATCTTGTCTGGTTGTCTTTGTGGAGGCATCCTGAAATAAAACAATATGTACCATGTTCAAAAGAGTATATCTGGGGAGCTAACTCAAGGACATGGAAAACAAAACCCATTTCTATATGATGCATGTATCAAAGTTTTCCTTGAAACCAATGTTTACATGTACCAAGTCGAAATGTGGGTGATCAGAGTCCTGATGTATATATAAGTCGACTATCGCACCAACATTGGAGTCCCTGACCTGAAATCCAAAATCAAAACACTAAACACTATTTACCCAAACCAATCTCACCAACTATGGTCCTAAGGTGAAACTGGCTACTCTGATACCACTATCTCACGACCCGGCCCATCGGGGTTTGACTTGCGACTACCCCAAGCCCACCTCCAATAGGCCAGGGTCTAGTGACTAGTTCCAAGTAGGCATATACCACCAATGGAAGGCATTATCCTAATGTACCTATATGCATGCACACATATCCAAGCTCAAAAAACTATAAAATTTAAAACAAATGAAACAAATACATGCATACATCTATAATACCACAACTAGAGTGTGACAATAAAGTGTTGGAAGTGGAAAATGGGGTCACATACAAGCCCAACCAAAAATTGTAAAGAGTACAACCTACTCCGAGGAGGAAGAATATGATCAAATGTAAGAGTTTGGAAAACACCTTAGTCTAACAAGTGCAATATATGCTCCACCCACTCCCTATCCTCTCAGGACACCATCAAAAGGTTCATCATCTGTATACGGCATGACATGTGTGGATAGTGCCCATGCAGGTGTGAGTAAAACAATACTCAGTAGGACACCCCAAAAGTAGTAAACACAAAAAATAAATTATAGTTGGATAAATAAAAGATATAAAAATAAATGTATAATAGAAACACCTATAAATACTCAAAAATAACATTGTGACACCTGATGGTCACAACCAACTACCAGCTATAGGATTATACTTGAAGCAATGTTCGTTCTGGGAGAGTATAGTCCATGAGTCATGCTATCACCATAGACTTCCATAAAAGAGGTCTAGATCATTGGGATCCACCCAAGAAAGATCACTAGTCTTAGAAGACCTTAATACTTAGATATGGGGTCATGTCCAAAACCACTGAGGGACACCACAAACACAATCAGGATCAACCCTCTACATAGGGGATCATATTCCAACGATACCTTGAACCCTAATGATATGGTATGCTAGATGGAAGATCAACTCCATGCTCAAGGAGTTCATGTTGATTCCACAAACCCCACATAGAGTGTAAAGATGATAGAGGATCACTCTCCAGTCTCACAGAGAGACACCAAAAACTCTGTATGAGACTCATCCTCCAAAAGGGATCATAATGTTGTGATGTGGATGCAATGCCACATTATACCCTCAAGGGAATAGACCAAGGGAACACACTCAACCAAGAATGGTATAAACTAAAGAAATGAATGGCTAAAAACACTCTTGAATGGGGTACACGATGTGTACTAGGGGGTATATGAAGTGTACTAGGGGTACACGGCGTGTGCTAGGGGTACACGGCGTGTACTAGGGGTACATGACATGTCCATATATCCCCAGGTCTTCCAATGTGGTAAAGACTCACACGACATATAAAACTCTAAATACACAGCATATAGGAATGGTACACAACATGTAGAGATCACAAAACACCTTACCTATTCCACCTAGACATGTCTATGAACCACTGAATGTGAATATGTACCAACCTGTGTTCACGTGGTTGTGCTTGTGTACACATTACTATGTTTGTATCTGAGTACACAATTTGCCATTGGCCATGTACTTATAGTTGTGTTTGTGTACTTTCTGAAGTATATGTTGAGCCATCACAGAGGGGTCACGTGGCGTGTGATACTTAACTCTAGATGAAACCCTATCATCGTAGACAGGGGTTCCACGCGACATTTAACACCGTATTATACACCGTGTAACCTAGGATTTTCTAGATCCCATGAATTCTCCTTCATTCTACTCCCTGTATCGTTAGAACTACCACGCTCACTGTAAATCACATATATGGGGTTATCCAAGACCTTCCATTATCGCTAGTCGGGATCTAGGTTTAGATCTAATTGGAAAATGCCTTCATTGATCCATCCGTCATTGGGTGTAAAAATCGGGAAGAACATAACCCGCAAATCCATCTGATCCGCCTTTGATCATCCACCACCATTATTGCACCTCGACCACACCATCAATCATGAACCACGCTCATGGTATCAATCTGTTGTGCCGAATAATAGTCATGTAATGATTGAATACTGGGTATTCATCGAACCACATGACAAAGAGAATGTTTGTGATGAACGTGTGAAGAACGGGGAAAGAAATCTAAAATACAAAAAATGTGATGAATGACCTTTGTTCATTCATCCTCGGTCTGTTGTTATAGAAAAATATGAGCGAAGAATAATAATCACAATGAAAAAAATATAAATTCTATCAAATTAAATCTACCAACGATGTGTGTATAAATTTTGTTCATGTAATTGATCTGCATTCATAAAAGATTAAAGAATGGGATGGAAACACGGAATCAAACATGATACCTAGAGTTTGGATTGATCGTTGATGAAGAGTGGTTTTTTTTGTCATTTACAAGATCCATAAACTTCATTGGAACAATGATCCATAATCTGGTCTTGATCTCTCATTGTTTACTAAGAATTCTCTCTAATGGTCATCTAGATCTCCAAGGTTTGATCATCTATCCCTGAGAATCATCATGATCATATATTTATAGGAGATACAGTTGGTGCATCATATAAAATAAAATAAATCCTTTAATTAATTTATTTTATTAATTTCACACCCATGACAACTTTTTCACAAATGGCCCATGATGAAAAAGATTATGTCAAACCTAGGGTAAAACTCATGTTTTTAACTCAACAGTTCCCTCAGATTTCTAATCTATAACCCACCCCCATTTGAGATTTATTCCACTTTTTTAATAAAATTGTGCACGCATTCTATTTAATATATTTAATATATTTCAAAAATTTATTTCATACACACTAGGCCTTAGAATCACACACCTTCACAGTGTCTGGTCTCAAAAATAATCTATATAATATCCCAAAATAATACACCGAAAATATGAGTCATTACATGTCTATTACCAAAAAAGGATGAGTGTTTAGGCTTGGGGATACACCTTTAGTAAAAGTTCTGGAGTAGGATTTTTTCCATTATAAAAGTACAAGTTTAGGTTGTTCACTTGTAACAACCTATCTCATTTTTTAGTGAGTTTCATACTCTATTTATTGGGGTTCGAAGAGTAGATGTATGATCGTTTAGATCTGGAAAATTATAAAATTTCTTATGTTTATCTCTTTATATTTCTATATTCACTCTTCACACATCCACTTTTTTTAATCTTTTAGAAAAAATTGTTTCTTCTTATTAAAACACTAAATTTCACAATTTATTTAAATAACACTAATAATTTTATGAAAAAATAATTCACCCCCTCTTGTTTATTTTCATTCACCATCATGACCAAACATTATCCAACTAGTAAATATTATCCATAATCTTTCATTAAAACCAAGTTCAAAATCATGTATGAGTGAATTTCTGAAGGCAATGTATCAAAGACTATAGTGGGGTATTGTAGTAGCATTATCATTCATCGGAATTGGACCTTTGGGCCTTGTATTGGACCTTCAGGCCACTGGGCCTCCAAAGAATCAAAGTAGGGTGGCTCAACTATACTATAGAACCCTTATGAAGATGTATTGGAGTGGTAGTAGTCACTAGGTGGAGATAACTGGACATTGACATGGAGGGACAAGGTGGACACGCCGCTGGGTTTAAGCACATTGTAACTTTGTGCAGAGCAAGGAAAAGCTAACTGCATTGTTTGGTTGTGAGCTAGGAACACGCATTAAAGAGGTTCTTAATAGGGGTTGTTTCAGTATGTTGGGGTCAATTAAAAATCTAAAAATTCCTACGTGCCTTTGGGCCTTCAAGTTATTGGGCCTCTGAGCCATGTAAAGGTTCCCTCTTGATCTAGTTAAAAATGCTATTGACTGATAAATAAAAATTTGAAGGCCTCTGGGCCAGGGAGAGCGTATTATATTTCATATATATATATATATATATAATTTGTAGAGACCTTGTTTTTTTCCTTGTAATACTTTGAAATATTTATAAATATATTTCCAAAGCTAGGCACTAAGACGGAGTGCAATTCCAAGGCCCAGTGTACCCATAATAAATTTTATAAAAATATGAAATATATTTTATATTGAGTGCATGCTATTGATTTAAGAAAAAGGAATAACTCTCAAATGGTTGAATCATTCAGAAATCCAAGATCACAATTGGGTCTGAAATATGGTGTTTACCCTATATGCGACATAAAATGATTCAGCACGGGATGTTTAGAACCCTCACTCGTTGGCGGTGCGTTTAAGTGAATTAATTCATTCATTCATTCATTCATTTAACCTAATAAATATGTCTATAAATTTATTTTTATGACAAATTTTCCGGGGTTAGCCTCATTATTTTCTAAATTCTCTATCAAGAGCATCAATCCTTCTCTAGATAATTCCTTTGAAGAATGATGGAAGGTCGGATTGGATCGGATCAAGATGTAGTGAATGCAACAGATCCCCATCCCTCATTGGTGAATGTGTTCTTCACTATAGATCGATCCAAATAAGTTGTAGGACCCATTGTTTTTTATTTATCACCCTTATAATTAAACAATTGAGTAGATCATCTTCTTTCCTTTGAATTCTGCCATTATTTTGACCTTTGTATTCACCAAAGTACTGAAACTAAAATTTTTATCAATTGTTCCTAATCCAGATTGCACATTCTTGATTGCTGTCCAAGAACACTTGGATAACGATCATCAAATCCTATTTTATTGGAGCATTTGTTTCCCCATTCCTTGTGTTCTTTGTATTTGGAACCCCACGGTTCCCGATTCAATAGTTTCCAGGTGACCCGAGCTCAATTGGGTACCTAGATTCATGGAGGATCAACAAAATTATAGTTGAATTTTGAATCGAGCAAAGATCTGATAATCTTGTGGGATAGGGATGAACAAATCGATGGTTTGAATCCATATCTTCAAGGGTGGAAGCTGAAATGGCAAGCGGAATTAACGAGGGTTTACCAAATCTTCATCAGATCTTATTCCTAGTGAACGAAGTCTGAAGAATGTGATTTGCATCTAGATATAAAGATGTAAGAGGAAATTGTGCTAGGATCTGAAGCAGTTTAACCATATTTGGAGCACAGATGAAGATCTGTGAAAAACCTGAACATTCTAAAAAAATCCCAACTACACGCCATGTAGGATGAAGAACACACGGCATATATCCTACCTCAGTGGAAGTGCTAGGGTTTTGGAAAATTAAAGGATGACATGGCATGTAGTCTTTCCTTACATGTCATGCACACCCTCCCCTAGTTGGATGTCCTGTGTCATGGGTCCCACGGACGGGGTGTCTATGTAGAAGTACACCAACACAAGTTGTCCACATAGGCAACATCCCGTATGGATTAGCACACTGTGTACCCAAAGTACATGGTCATGGGGTTCGAGTACATGAACATGACCACATAACACGGCCCCGGTCCTAGATTGTTAGGACCAGACATGTAGTCTGCCTACACAGCGTATTCTACTACATAGGATGGGACCCGTGTACCAACCAGAGACACGACCATATATTGAAGAGGGACCACACACTGTGTAGGTACCCACACACGTTGTGTACTAATTGAGCTCTTTTTAACAATCTTAAAACCTTCATATCTCCTTTGTTTTAACTTGGATTTTAGCCTATGAGATGCCTGTCCTAAGTGTTTTTCTGTGTAGATCATCATGGTTCCCATAAAATTGGATTTTGAGATATAATGTGAAATATTATAGGTTTGGAACATACTAAGGAAACACCTGATGATGGTGGAAATCGTATAGAATCACCAAAGAAGTATTGTGCTTACCCTCTAGCTGGGATGGGCAGTGGTGTTCCTTGATGGCAGTTACAGGATTACCTTCCTATTGGACTGGGCAGTGGTATTTCCTGATGATCTTTCTGAGTTACCCTCTAGTAGTACTGGGTAGTAGAGTTCCTTGATGTTCTGGGATTACCCTCCAACTGGTCTAGGTAGTTTTGTTCCTCGATGACATCTTCTGAGCTTACCCTCCAACTGGCCCAAGTAGTGGCATTCCCCAATGACATCTTCTGGGATTATTGATCGCATTGCGATTCACTGTTTCATTTTAACCCTTACAAAATTGTGCTAAAGTAGTTTTGTATTGAAATTTATAAAAAAAATAACAAATTTTACTTCATGTTTGATTCAATTATTTTGTGTTTATCAATTTTAAAATTTTAAATGTTAATTGTTTTGATAATTACATTGTAGTTGAAGGTGATTTGGAGCGCACATGATGAAGATCAAGAAAAATGGGCCAAACTATGTTGGATCCAAGAACACCAGTGGACTCAACCATATACTGATACTAAATAGTGTATCCAAATGGGAAAATATTTTGTGGGATGGTCCAAAGTTCAATGGGATACATTTCATGTGAAGAAACCCAAGCTTAATTCTTTCATTAAGGGGGCCATCCAAATTGATCTATCTAGAGGATGAAATCTGCTTGAAGTCAAAAGGTGGGTTTTCTATTTAGTCCATATCTATGTATGTGATTGTTCAAATAGTGCCAAAAAAATTGGAGATATCTAGGATGTGGGGATACAACTTTTTTTAATTTTATCAAAAGTGAGATATGATTGTATGGACATCAAAAACCATGTTCCAAGTGGTTTCTCAAAATTAGGGTTCCCAAAAAAACCTTCCACATTTTCTATAAATTGGAACCTTGGGATCCCCATTTGAAAGTTCGACCAAGAGAGTGAATTGATTCCAAATTTTAGTTACATATAATTAATTTCATCCACATGGAGGTTCTAGATCTCCTTATCCTCATAGGGGGCTCTAGGATGAAGAAGGAGATCTACCCCAGCTTCCTCCTCCTCTCAATGTCAGGCTAAACGATGGGTGTTCGTTGTAAGGGAGATACACACATGTCAATGGATTTATGATTCATATATTAGTTACTAGTTTAGATTAATTTGGGTTTTAAAACATTTCATTACATTTATCTTTCATTATTTCATATTCTAATGCCTTTTTTGATGTATTTGATTGGTTTTCTCTAAATTTCTAACCGATCAGTATGAAGTTTTGAGTGTGTGGATTGTTTTTTTCTGATTAGAAAACACAATAATCATTTTCTTACCCAATTTCTTGATATTTAAATCTATTTTGGAGGCTATTATTCCATGCATAAGTTATGGACCTTTACAGTACAATTGTTATGTTAAGGTTTGGTTCTTCAAGAATTGAAATAAATGTTTAGGAATTAATCAGGATTCCAATTAACTTCAACCACAGAATTAATCCAAACCTGAATGAATATCTAAGAAACATTAACATGAAATGTGTGTAGTGAATCCCAATGAAAACTTTATCTCATATTTTTCAAAATCCACTTTTTTTTAACTATTAAATTCTTTAAATTAAGTCATTTTATTTTTAAAAATGTTTTCAAAACCACCCTAATTTTTATTCCTTTTTATTAAAAATACACACTCTAAACCTATCAACGCTCATTGAGAGATGACCTAGGGTCTTCCATAAACTATGAAATCATCTTTAAATCATAATAAATTTTACATGTCATGCTAATGTGTTCAAATTTTTTGCGTCATTGTTCGGGGCGCTTTGGTTTTTAGTACGTGTTTTTGATAAGTTTTTTTGTAAATTTTGTGAATATTTATTTTTTTATCTTATACCTTTATATATATATATATATTTTTGATTTATTTCTTTTGTAGGTTTTGTTCATGATGAATTCTACTCTGAGAGATTTACCACCTTTTGAACCTGAACCGGAGAGGATCCTGCATCAGTGACACCGGGACACATAGGAGAAACCTTTCAAGGAGGGAACCCAAAACATTGAAACTCTTTTCAATCCTTATTCTTCTTATGGAACCCATGTTAAAACTAAACATAACTTGTATAAAATGGTTGAAAATAATAGAAAATTAAAATAACTAACCTCACCTAATGTTGATATCCAACCCACATACATGCAAATACAAGGTGAGGCACCTAATTTTAAACTAAAATCAGGTTTAATTCACTTATTACCAATATTCCATGGACTCTTGGGAGAAGATCCACATAAGAACTTAAAATAATTTCATATTGTGTGGTCTACATTAAAATCTGAAAATGTGGATGAATAAAAATAAAGCTCAGGGCATTCCCTTTTTCATTAGAAAACACTAAAAAGATTGTATTTACTATGTTAATTCACCAATTAGAGGTTGGGCATATATGAAATGCCTTTTTCTTTAAAAATATTTCCCAGCCTTTCAAACTAAAACAATACGAAAATAAATATGTTTCATAAGTCAATATTAAGGATAAACACTTCATGAATATTGGGAAATATTTAAAGACTTTGTTCAATTTTCCCACACTACTAAATAAGTGATCAAATTTTAATTCAGTATTTTTATGAAGGTTAATTCCTATTGATCAAAATATGATTGATGTTGTTATAGGTAGTTCTCTAATTGATGAAACCCCAATTTTTGTAAGGACCCTGATTGAGAAAATAGCACAAAGCACTCAAAAATTCAGTTCAAAGTCCAGTGTACCCATTTGTGGTGTCTAATAGAGTCATCCCCTCCTGATAAAACTTCCATTCCAACCATCTCAAATAACCCAAATAAGAAAAATTCATTTCCTGATAAGAATCCAAAAAAAGGAAAGAATGCTTCATTTGATGAAACAAAAAGACCCAACAATTCCTTTTCCATTTCACCAAAGTTCCACCCAACCAAGAAACAAAAAAGAAATAGAACTTGATAAATAAATCTTGGAAACTTTAAAAAAATCAGGTCAACATTCCATAGATTAATGTGATGAATAAATCTACACGATATGCCAAGTTTATAAAGGATATGTGTATACACCAAAGGAGACTTCATGGAGTTGAAAAGGAGAGTTTGGGGAGGAACATATCATCATTTATAGAACCATCACTTACTAAAAAATTAAATGATCCTGGAACATTCTAAATTTATTTCATCATAGGGGAGTATTCCTTTTCCAATGTTATGATTTATTTGGGTTCTTCTATAAATGTGATGTTTCACTCTATTTACTCTTCATTGTAGGTTATAAAATTAAATCCCACAATAATTTTTGTTCAACTAGAAATCTAGAGTACCACACACCCATCTGGTATGTTAGAGGATGTTCTTATGAGGGTGAAAATTTTAATTTTTCCTAGTGATTTTTATGTGATAAAAATGGAAAATGATAGGATGAATGGACATTCCCCTATTATATTAGAGATTACCTTCTTGAAAAACACAAAAACCATAATTAATTTTCACAATGGTGTATTATTTGTGGAGTTTAGTGGTGACATTGTCCACTTCAACATCCTTGATTCCATGAAGCACCCATTAGAAGAATGTTCCTCCCTCTTTGTTAACTCTATATATGAACTCCCTTCCCCTGAAAAAACATATTTTCTTTCCCCCGATCCCCTTTATTAGTTTTCATACTTTATTGAAATTCTATATAATTAATCATGCATTGATTTTTGTAGTGGTCTAGAAAAATGGCATGAATGTTTTTTAATTGATGATTTCTTGAACACTGAGGATTGTATGACCATCGATGACACTATTAAGATTGTAAAAGCTAATTCATCATCTAAGGATGATATCATTGAGTAGTTAGATGAGATTAGTGACCTATCATTTTCACACACACTCCCATAAATCCAAAATCCTCCTAAATTGGAACTAAAACAAATTCCTCAAGATTTAAAATATTCTTATCTTGAGAATGGAAACAAGTTGCCTTTCATCATTTCTAGTTTACCCCCTCCTAAGCATGAATTTCAACTACTTGAACTTTTGAGGGAGTATAAAAAATCTTAGGGATGGAATTTTTTTGATTTTCCTGGTATAATCCCATAAATTTTTACACATCATATATTTTTAAATGATTTGGCTAAACCAGTGAGGCATGAACAACGTCAATTGAACCCAAACCTCCTAAATATTGTTAAAACGGAGGTAACAAAATTATTAGTTGCTCAAATCATTTACCTCATCTCTGATAGACAATGGGTCAGTATAGTTCAAGTGGTTCCTAAAAAACCTGGTCTAATGGTAATTAAAAATGAAAATAATTAATTTGTTCCAACCCATGTGCAGAATAGTTAGCATGCTTGTATATACTATCACTGACTAAACATGCACACTATGAAGGACCATTTCCCATTTCCATTAATTGAACAAATTCTAGAGAGTTTAGTGATAAATTCCCACTACTGTTTCCTTGATGGGTATTCTAGATACTTTTAGATCCATATTTCCCTTGAGGATTTTGAAAAGACAACATTCACTTTCCCCTTTGGTACATTTGCATATAGGAGGATGCTATTTGGTCTATTCAATGCTCCAGATACTTTCCAATGATGCATGGTTATTATTTTTTCAGATTACCTATATAATTGCATGAAATTATTTGAGGATGATTTAACTATTTATAGATCCTCCTTTTATGAATGTTTGAGTAGTCTAGGTTTTTTCCTACATCGCTGTATTGAAAATAATCTTGTATTAAATTGCGAGAAATGCTATTTCATGGTGTGACAAGGTATAGTACATAGAAATTTCATTTTTGGGGATGGTATACAAGTTGGTAAATCAAAATTGAATGTAATTTCTTCCCTACCATTTCCAAAAAATGTATAATATGTGTTGTCTTTCCTAGTTCATGCTTGATTTTACCATCATTTCATTCGTGACATTAGTATGATTTCACTCCCCCTCTCCTGATTTCTCCAAAAAGAAAATGAATTTGTTTTTGATAAAGAATGTGAGGAATCTTTTAATAAGTTAAAACAGATTCTCACATCACCCCAAATAATCCAACCACCTTAGTGGGATTTACAATTTGAGCTCATGTGTAATGCTTATAACTATGTATTTGGGGAAGTCTTATCACAATGGGTCAATTGAGATCCACATTTCATTTCCTTTGCCTCACATACATTGGACCACTCCCAAGAAAACTATACCACAACTGAAAAGGAATTTATTTCCATTATGTTTTCCTTGGATAAATTTAGGCCATACCATTTAGGGTCCAAATTCATTGTGTACTCAGACCATGAATCCCTCTGGTATCTTCTTAAGAAAATAGAATCCAAACCATGTATCATTCGTTGGATGATCCTACTTCAAGAATTTAATCTAGAAATTAGGGATAAAAAATGAGTATAGAATGTGGTGGATGACCATATTAGTAGGTCCAATAATCCTTAGACATTGACTCATCCCCCTGTATTCCCATAAATGACATGTTTCCAGATTAGAAATTATACCGAGTGAAAGATGTTATTCCTTGGTATGTTAAAAATGTAAATTATTTAATAGTATCTTACATTCCTACTGATTTTAACAGAAACCAAGATGACCATATAAAACTTGAGTATCTTTGGTACATTTGGGATGACTCATACCTTTGGCACACATGTAGTGGTCAAGTCCTTAAGATTTGTGTTCCTGATAGCAAGTTTTAGTATGCCCTTAGGTTCTGCCACACTCTTTCTTGTCGAGACCACTTTGGTCCCCAATGGACTGCTCATAAGGTCCTCTATTCTAGTCTCTTTTAGCCAACACTTTTTCAAGATTCCCATGATTTCTATAAATCTTTTCCTCGATATCTAATAATGGGGAGTGTTTATAAAAGAAATGAAATGCCACAACAACCCTTGCTCTTTCATGACATTTTTTATGTTTGGAGCATTGAATCTATGGGTACATTTCCCAATTCATTTGGAAACTTGTACATTTTTCTAGCAGTTGATTACTTTTCAAAATGTTTAGATGCATGATCCATAAGTATAGATGATTCCAAGATAGTTTTTGAATTTTTTAGAACCCTAATTTTCTATAGGTTTGGATTACCTGGGTTCATCATTAGTGAATAGGGTTCTCACTTCTGCAATCGAACAATAAAATATCTTTCGCATCAGTATGGGTTCGGGAATCAAATCTCTACTACTTATCACCCAAAAACCAATGGTCAAGATGAGGTGTCGAATATAGAGGTAAAACAAATTCATGAAAAAATGGTTTAGCCCAACAGAAAAGAATGGAGTCCTAGACTTGATGACTCATTATAGACTTACCATACTGCCTTCAAAACTACCATTGGAATGTCACTATACAAGCTAGTTTCTAGAAAGATTTTTTACCTCCCTATTAAGATAGATCACTGGGCCTATTAGAACATTAAAAATTCAATTATAATCTTTCTGGTGCAGGTTCTCAAAAGAAGTTACATATTCAAGAGTTGGAGGAAATTCATATAGATTAAAATGAGAACTCCAGGATTTATAATGAGTGAAAAAAGGTTTCCCATGACCTCCTCATCCTTCATTGTCAATTCCAAATTGGGTAGAAGGTCCTCCTTTATAATTAAAGGTCGTATTTTCATCCAAGTAATATTTTTTCCTACTAGTTTGTCTCATACACTGTTACTAATGTTTATTCATTTGGTTTCGTTCAGGTACAAAATAAAGAAACAAAACAAACCTTCACTATCAATGTGAAGCGACTAAAGCACTTTCATGAAGTCATTCTGAAGTCCCTAATGGAGGACCTCTAAGTTTAATAAGCATCCTATTAATGACACCCACCAGGTTTTTTCCTTCCTTACTATATTCTCTTCTATTCCAGTGAGGACATAGCATGCTCAAGGTGTTATGGGATGGGTACATTCCTAAGTTAGTTAGGAACATTCATCATTTTTTCTATTTTTGGATTTCTGGATTGTATTTTCATTTTCAACCTATTTTCCCCCTCACATTTACGTCAGAATATTAATTTTTGATTCCCACTTTATCATGAAAAAAATTTCCACTTAATCATGGAAATTATTAAACATTCATGAGGAATTTACCTTTTTCATATTGTTTTAACATTTTCAGAAAAAATGTTTTAATTATGTAATGTGTGTTTTATCATGAATTTAACATTGAGGTGTGACTTTTTCTTGACAATTGGTTGTTTGCTGATGATATAAATGGTTTTATAGTTTATAAACATTTGAGAATAATGGTATACTTTGTGTGAGTAGTTTATGGGAAATTGTGTTACTAAATATCTCCACACATTTTTACACCCAACCATGAAGTGTGTTTTTTTCTTAATCAATAGAAGGTAAATATAATTTAGGTTAATATTTATCTATTTTCCCAAATAATTTTTCCATATTTGTTTTCCTTATATGGTCTTTTTTATTACCGTGCTAGATTTACCTACGTGTGTGTACCTATTATCTGACTGTTGTAAACCCTCAAAAAAACAAAAAAATATGGGTTGTGTCTTAGTCAGGTTAAAAACCACTCTTCCTAAACTTTTTATATTGTTATAAATATTACAATTATTATCGTGAGGAGATCAAACAAAGGTTGAGAGATGAGTGTGAAATTTTTTCAAAGTGAAACTCCTGAAAAAAAGACAATAATAAATGAGGGGGTGATGAAATGTTCAAAATATGGGGATATCTATGTCATGAGATTAATGTTTTACTTTCAAAAATTATTAATTGAGTGGGTCTTGAAATTTGATTGCAAAGGATATAGGGAAGGTTCGATGGACATAATCATTTAAGAAGAAACATTTTAATTAACCTAAATTTACTGGATAAGATGTGGAAAGAATTGCATGGAATATTTTTCACACACACACATGGAGAATTAATGACATGTTTATATTTTGAATTATTTTCTCAAATTTGTATCATTTATATCCTTGAATTTCAACTGATACAATCTATGAGACATCTTTTTGTATAATCACTAAGAATAACTCCTTGGTGTGATTTTTTCTTTGATCACATTACTATCACATTTTAAATTTCAATTTAATGTCAAATATTTATAAAGTAGGGAATATATCCTTGAAAAAAAATTGGAAATGTGAATTTTCCCAAGAGTGAAAATTCTTAGGTGTGGGGGTGTGATCGCACCGTGATTCACTGTTTTATTTTCACCCTTACACCATTATGCTAAACTAGTTTTGTATTGAAAATTATAAAAATAATAACAAATTTAACTTCATTTTTTATTCAATTATTTTGTGTTTATCACTATTAAAAAGGACAATGTTACTTTTTTTGATAATTACTTTAAAGGTGGAGGTGATTTGGAGGGCTCATAATGAAGTTCAAGAAAAATGGGTCAAACTGTGCAGGATCCAAGCACACTAGTGGACTCAAATACACACTTATACTAAATCATACATCCAAATGGGTTGATATTTTTTTTCATGGTCCAAAATTAAATGGTATAAATTTCATATGAATTCACCCAAGACCAATTATTCTATTAAGGGGCTCATCTGAATTGATCTATCCATGGGATCAAATATGCTCTAAGTCAAAAAGTGGGTTTTGTATTTACTCCATATCTCTAGATTTAATTGACCAAATGGTGCCAAATGTTTTGTGGAGATATCCAATATGTAGGGATGAAACTTTTTAGTTTTTTAAAAATTAATATAAGACTATATGTACATCAAAAACCATGGCCCAAGTGGTTTCTCAAAATCAGGGTGCCCAAACCCACCTTCCACATTTCCTATAAATTGGAACCTTGGGCTCCCCATTTGAAAGTTAGACAAAGATATAGAAGTTATACAAAATTGAAGTTACATATGATTAATTTCATCCCATTTTAGTTTCTGGAGCTCCCAATCCTCATGGGGGTCAAGGATGAAGAAGGAGATCTACCTGAGCTTCCTCCTCCTCTCAATATTGGATTAAACTGAAGGCGTTCATTATGAGGGATATACACATATTTAAAGGGAGTTATGATACATATATTAGCTATTTTTTTGGAGTAATTTGGGTTTTAAAACATTTAATTCCATTTATATTGCATTGTTTAATATTTGAATGTTTTTTTATGAATGTAATTGATTTGATTTTAATTTTTAATCGATCGGTGTGAGGTTTTGAGTGTGTGACTTGTGTTGTTATGATTGGACAACATAAAAATCCTTTTATTAACCACTTTATTGATATTTCAATTTGATTTTGAGGATATTATTCCATTAATAAGTTCTGGACATTGACAATAGGATTGTTATGTCAAGGTTTGGCTCTTCAAGCATTGAAATAAAAGTTTCGAAATTAATCAAGATTCTAATTAATTTCAACCAAATAATTACTCCAAACTTGAATGAATCTCTAAGAAAAATGAAATTGAAATTTGTGTAGTAAATAACAATGACACATTTATCACTTATTTTTCAAAATTCACTTGTTTTTCAACTATTAAACTCTTTAAATAAGGTTATTTTATTTTTAAATCTGTTTTCAAAACCACCCCCAATTTTAGTCCCTTTTATTAAAAATACACACTCTAAACCTATCAATGCTCCGAAAGATATGACCTAGGGTCTTCCCTAAAATATTAAATCATCTTTAAATCATAATCAATTTGAAATTTCATGACATCACATTTACATACCCTTCAGTCGGGTTGGGAGTGGCATTACATGATGACATCTTACAGGCGTAACCCTCTAGCCAGGCTAGGAAATGGTGTTTCCATGATGATTCACCAATATTACCCTTCAGTAGGATTGGGCGGTAGTGTTCCCTAGTGAACTTCCTGAGCAATACCATCTAGTAGGACCGGGCAGTGGCATTACTCAGTGACTACCAGAGTAGGACCCTCCTGTCGTACCAGGGCACAGGATCCTTTCCTAAAACTGGTGACCCCTCGACCGTGTGACATTGTGATGAGGCATAGTTTGATGATCCTTTGGACTCATGATAAAGAGGGACACTTTCCCCATCTAGACGCATTCTTGTTATGTGACTTAAAATCATGTGGTCGATTCAGTGTTTCCTAAAGCGGATAGTATCAAGGTGTGGTGATTGAGTCCCTTAGACTTGTGTGTCCTAGGAAAAAGCATAAGGTGTTGGGAATCGCATATGGACTTTCTTTTGAAACTATTGGTTACTCATATTCTTTTATTGAGCTATGATATTTATATCCCCTTAATCTATCATTTAGGTTTCTTTGACTGAGCATATATATACATTCTACTTTAGTACCCACTCCTTGGTTATAGTTACTCTACTTCTAGGAGAGGTAAAGATGTGTGGGGTATTCCATGTGCTTTCCATATTTAGCTTCTCATGGTTGGATGAGTCTACTCTCTATCTATAGGTAGTGAAGAATCGATGATAATTTTATCTTCTCAATGTGTCCAGATCCTTATGTTTGGATGAGATTTCAATCTCTTATTGGGTTAATTTATACTCTCTTACTATACCTTGTTCTATCTACTACTTACCTATTAAGTTTTATCTCTTACTACTCCCACTTCACCTTTTTGAGGAATTATGTTGGGTATGTATATACTCACACCTACATGGGATTTTCCCAACACATGTCATGTCTTTTAAAGATAGATGAAAAGTCGATCGTGACTTCGAAGGAGTTTAGGGATATGGGGTACTTAAACTGTGTACGGTTATTGTAGCTTGGAATATAAGAGATGGGCTCTCTCAGTTGTTTTCTATTTTCCAATTTTGTAAGTTTGGGACATATTTATAGTTTGGGTGTGTATTTTTTCCCTTTTTCTTTTCAATATATACTATTTTACTTCATTCTATTTTGTGTTCCATGCATATTCAGTATATTTATAGCAGTGTTGCATATTTTATTTCTTTCCCTCTTCACTTTTTCATTGAGTTGGTTGTGTTCATGTGTACATGTATTTAGGAAAAGTCCTCCCTGAGTTTAGTATTCCTTTGGTGCTAGTCTTCATCCCTTGTCCTATGGAGGCAGGATTGGGGTAGTTGCGGCTCGAGCCTCATCTTGGGTTAGGTTGTGAAAGATTAATATCAGAGTTGGTTAGACCCTTGGGAAATTGTTCGAACATTTTCCTAAAAAGGTTTTTAGTTTGGTTTAGGGAAACAATGTCAAAGTTCCATGAGTGTATCTCTTAGGAAAGGGAGTCCATTGATGGTGCGACAACCGATGTAGCCATTCACCAGGACCTTGACTACCTACTATCGACTTGGCATGCTGAGAAATTTCTTGCAGGGATCAATGGTACATGAATCATATAGGATTGAGTCTTTAACTATCTTTATTGAGTTATCTACCCATTTTATATATATATATATATATATTCTCATCTGACCATGGTACCCCCTGATAACTTTCAGGATTCATCCATGACAACAGCCAACAGGGATACCCACTCAGGTTCCTGAAGATGACCTTATGAGAGATGAGGCATTGGTTCATGGTCCATCTTGTGATCCCCTTCCTCCATGTGGGTAGGTAGCAGCACCTCCACCTATTGAGTAATATATTTTCCCAGAAGAGTAGGTTGAGGATGTGCACAGGCTAATCGCACTTCATGAGTTTCAGCGTCAGAGACCGTTGAGGTTTTGTGGCGAGCCAGATCCTCAAGTAGAAAAGAATTAGCTAGAGTCAATGGTCCATGTCTTTGGTACTATTCAAACCTAGATGGATTAAATGGTGGCTTTGGTAGCTAGTCATTTCCATGAAATGGATGGGCATTGGTGGAGCTTGGATACCCAGATTCATGATGAGTCAACACTCTCATGGGATGACTTCCAGTAGCAGTTTTTTGAGGAGTATTACCCCTCATATTTATGCTCTTTTTAGATCCAAGAGATTCTAGAGATTCAGCAGGGAGGGATGATAGTGGCTGAGTATGTATCTAGGTTCATAGACCTTATGCACTACTCTCTCAACATGATCATAGATGGAAACTTTCAAGCACGGAAGTTTGAGTAGGGACTCCATAGGGAGACCTGAGCAAGAATAGTTCCCTTTTTCATCCTCACATATGTCGGGGTGCTCGATCAGGCTCTTGTGACAGAGAGATTTCTATTAGAGGGATGCCAGATAGATGGAGTTGGTAGTGGGAAGGATAGGTTTGAGTCATCTATAGTAGTAGGTGGGCACCAAAGATCTCAGAATAAGAGACCCTTATGTGAGAAAAATCAGGGACGTGGTCATAAATTGTAAGGGCAGCGCAGATCACTAGGGAAGCCCATTGAGGGCCAGTGTTATGTTTTTGATGGGTGAGGTCACATGGAACAATACTATCTAACTAGATAAGCTGGGTATCCTAGTTATATAGTAGATAGACCGCCATGGAAGAGATAACATTGTGATCAGGGTGGCCCCCATCGAGGTAGAGCTGGAGGAGGAGAAGGATAAGCTACTAGTGGAGGATGGCACTATGAGGTCCTTCCACCACCACCATTAGGCAGCCCACGTCAGGCTCAGGGAGCTGGTGGTCAAGTCTACGGACAGTTGCAATATTCGGACGTCTATGATCCTATGATGCATGAGATTATTTGAGGTATGATCTATGTTTATTCTAATCTGGATTCAGTATTAGTAGACATAGGTTCCAGTTATTCCTTTATCTCTTGACTCCTGGGGAAAGATCTAGATCTCCCAGTAGTGATGCTAGCACAGTAGCTTCGTCTTGAGGTTCCTACATGGAACACTTCTTCTGTATCTTTCATTTTTTGATAGTTCAAGCTATCACTTGGAGGATTGAGGTTCACATTGGACCTATTGGTCATAACGATGGAACCCTATGATGTAATCTTGGGAATGGATTGTATTTTCATGGTTTGATCCCAAATTGACTTTCACTGTATACTATTCAGATGTCTACGCACTAATGGGACGAGGTTCTCCTTTTTCAGTGAGAGGGACCTCGTAGTAGGGCAAGAGGGTGTTGTGAGTAGGTGGTCGCAGCCTATTACCCATCAGTTGGAAAGTGTAACCCTTGGTGCAACAGACTCTTCAGACATCTAGATTCTTTTAGTTGTGAATAATTATATGGACTTTTTTTTCAAATATGTTCCAGGACTACCTCCAAGGTGGGAGATGAATTTTTACATAGAATTTCATCCTAGGACTACCCTGATATCTTCTTTGGAATATTGGATGGGACTTACTGAGCTCTAGGAGCTATGGTTGTAGATGTAGGACCTTTGTGAGAAAGCTTCATCAGACCCAGTGTGTCCCCCTAGGTAGCTCCAGTTTTGTTCATGAAAAAGGAAGATAGGAGCTTACAGTTTTTCATAGATTATCACCACCTAAACCAGGAAATGATAAAGAAAAAGTAACCCTTATTGAGGATTTACAACCTTTTTGTGCTTTCTTGGGAACCACCCAAGAATGTACATGAGGTGTAGAGTTTTGTTGGCATTGTAGGGTACTACAGGAGATTTGTGGCAGAATTCTCCAGAATCACGGCCCCTTTGACTGCCCTAACGTGGAAGGTACAATCATTTACCTGGTATAATTAGTACTATAATTACTTCAAGGAGTTTAGGTAGAGGCTGATGAGCACTATAGTTTTGAGGATTCTATAGGAAGGTTTTGAATTCATAGTGTATTGTGTTGCCTCAGGAGTTGGGATCAGTTGCATGTTGATGCAACGATAGGCAGTCATCGCATATGACTCAAGGTAGTTGAGACCCCATGAGAATAACTATGTGACCCATGACCTAGAGATAGAATTGGTGGTATTTTCCTTGAGGATGTGGATGCACTACCTTTTGGTAGAGCACTTTGTGGTTTACTCGGACTACCAGAGTCTTAGGTACATCTTCACTCGGAAAGACCTGAACTTGAGACAGTGACATTAGTTGGATTTCCTGCATGAATATAACTTCAAGATAATATATAATCCAAGTAAGGAAAATTTTATAGCGGATTCCCTTACCAGGAAGTCTCAGACTCACTTAGTTCATGAAGATTTAGAGTAGTTAGCTTCCCAGCGGCTGACCTTGGTAGTGTAGGAGGGTACAACTTTTCTTCAGTTGATGGTGTTGACTCCATCACTCCTTGAGCATGTGAAGGAGTACCAGCTAGGAGACATTTACTGTGAGGTCTTTCATGATCAAATATCCATAGTCGATGCACCATATGGGTATTCTAAAGGAGGTAATAATGAGGTCTTATTCTAGGGGCGAATAGTGGTTCTAGTCACGATGTGGGAGGAGGTGATGTGAGAGTTCCACACTTATTCTTTAGTCATACATATAGGTGTGGGGAAGATGTACATATATATTCAATGGTAGTTTTGGTGGTCCAACATGAGATTAAATGTAGCTGAGTTCATCTCACGGTGTCTCACCTGTCAGTAGGTGAAAGTTGAGCACCAAGTTCTAGTAGGTTTGTTGCAGCCCCTTGAGATCCCAGAGTGGAAATGGGATGACATATCCATGGACTTCATCACATATCTTCCACACATAGTGAAGGTCTATGACGCCATCTGGGTGATAGTGGACCAACTCTTGAAGTCAATGCACTTCCTTGCTATCAGGGAGTAGAGTTCAGTGTAGAGTTTGGGGAAGTTTTACGTGCGGGAGATCATCTGCCATTACCAGGTACCCCTAACGATTGTCTCGGATCATGAAGAGCGATTTTCATCATGATTGTGGAGAGTCATGTAGGAGGAATTTGAGACCCGGTTGTAGATAAGTACAAAATTTCACCCCCAGACTAATGGTCAGACTGAGTACACTATCCAGGTTCTAGAGGATATGTTAAGGGATTTTGTGTGGGATTTTGGCCGGAGCTGAGAGGATCACCTTCCCTTGGTAGAGTTTTTGTACAAAAAAAGCTACCACTACCATCAGCATGGTACACTTTGAGGACCTATACAAGAGATTTTGTAGTTCACCCTTGTGTTGGATGAAGATTGGAGAGTCGTCTCTTATGGGCCCATAGTTGGTGTAGGCAACCACGGAGAAAGTACAGGTCATCCGTGAGAGGATGAGGATGGCTCGAAGAAAACAGAAATCCTACATAGATCACCGTCATAGGCCCTTGGATTTTGAGAAGGGAGACCACTTATTCTTGAGAGTATCCCCATGATGAGGAATGTGGAGGTTTGATCGGGGATGCAAGCTATTCTCGAGGTTCATCGGGACGTTCGAGATCATGCAGAGGGTTGGTGAGGTTACCTACCGCCTTGCCTTAACCCTAAAACTAGAGCAGGTACACGACATCTTCCATGTGTCGTAGCTGAGGAAATATATTCATGACCGTACGCACTCATTGATTAGGGTGAGTTGGACATCAAGGATGAAGCCACCTTTGCAGAGCACCTTATGGTGATCGAGGACTGATAGGAGCAGATATTATGTGGATGGACCATCACTTTGGTTCGTATGTTGTGGCAGTACGGAAATGTATAGGAGAGTTCCTGGGAGTGGTAAATTCAGATGCGGGCTCAGTATCCTTGGTTATTTTCATAGTTTTTTTTGGGGGGACAAAAAGTTTGGAGGTAATCACATTGAGACCTAGTTTTTTTACCTTGTAAGACCATGAAATATTTATAAATATATTTCTAGAGCTAGGCGTTCGGACAGAATGCAATTCCAAGGCCTGGTATACCCGAAATAAATTCAATAAAAATATGAAATATATTTTATATTACGTGCACATTGTTAATTGAATAAAATAGGATAACTCTCAAATGGTTGATCAGGTTAGAAATTCGAGACCATGGTTGGGTTCAGAATGCGGTGTTTACCCTATGCGCGACATAAAATGAGTCAGAGCAGGACATTTGGACCCCTTTCTTGTTGGTGGTTCATTTAAGTAAATTAATTAATTAAATAATTCAATTCATTTACCATAGGCCATATGTCTATAAATCTATTGTTACAACATCTTGGCCAGGGTTATCCTCATTATTTTCTGAATTCCCCAGCAAGAGCATCAATCCTCTTCTAGAGAATTCCTTTGAATAACAATGGAAAGTTAGATCAAATTAGATCAAGATGTGGTGAATGAAACAGATCCTCCTCCATCATTTTAAAATGAGTTATTCACCAACGATCCATCCGAACAAGAGGTAGGACTCATTATTTGTGGTTTATCGCCCTTATAATTAAACGATTGAGTAGATCATATTCTTTCCTTCGATATGCACCATGATTTTGACCTTTGCATGTGCTGAAGTATTGAAACTAAAATTTTATCAATTTTTTCCTAATTCGGACTCTACATTCATGATCGTTGGCCAAGAATGTTTGTGTCACAACCCGTCCTCTGGGGCCCATGATGTGACTACCCCAAGCCCGCCTTCTATAGGCCAGGGGCTGGCGACTAGCACCGGAAAGGCATATCCCTGAAACTCGGAAGACATTGCCTTTTTAACCCGAAAACCACACAGTCCAAGCACACAGTAAGATACAAGAACAAGGTAAACTATATAGTAAAAGGGTGTGTACAGTAAGTAAAGGGGTTCAGAATACAAGACCAACTGGAAAGTATAAGTAAAACTGAAAACAGCTCCTGCGAACACCCATCAAGGATCCTACCTGAAGGGTAGGTACAGCTCTCGAACAGTCATCTCTGTGGTAAGTCTCATCTAACGGTCCACCTCCGAGCTACCTCCAGTCCTGGTACCCTCGTCCTCAGTCAGCGTTGTCCGTCGTCTGCACAAGACACAACAAGGTGCAGGCATAACCCGTGTAGGGGTGAGTATAACAATACTCAGTAGGGACCCTGAGACCCCTGATGGTCTCTCAAAATCTACTAAGGATAAACCACAAAGCACAAAAACAATAGTTAACCCTACTTAGGTATATTTCCATACATATACCTAAGTTATCAAGTATACCCATCTCACTCATGAGGAAACACAAGGCCCAAATCCTTATCCAAAAGCTCAACTATTCCATGAAGGAAATAATACCATGAAGGTAACACCACAAAGTAAGTACCAAAAAGGTAACTCCACACAAAAGAATACCACGTAGGTATCACTACAAAGGTAAGTCCCACAAAGGTAACACCACACAGAAGAATGTCACAAAGGTATCACCACGAAGGTAAGTACCACAATGGTAACACTATACAGTAGATTACCACAAAGGTATCACCACACAGAAGTGTACCACGAAGGTAAAGCCTCAGCTCACACTAGGTATAACTTAAGTATGAAAGTATATATGATTAACTATATTTTTAGATTATCTTACTTCGTCGAGAATCTATACTATTGACCCACATGGGATTGAATATGACCCACACAGGATCTAAAGATGACCCACATAGGATCTGGAGATGACCCACACAGGATCGGTATGCGCTGACCCATACAGGATAGTTGAGCGCTGACCCACATAGGATCTGAAGATGACCCACATAGGATCATAAGACTCCTCAAGTACAACCAACCACAGGGTTCCCACACTAAGAATGCTTGATTCCAGGAGTTTTTTCTCCTCAAGCCATTGGGAGATACTTCAACTACCACGAAGTCCTACGAAGAAGTATCATGAAGGTTTATCATGTCAATAGGTTCCCAACGCGACTAACGGCGTGTCAATCGGACGCTTGGTCTGAAAGTTGTTAGTGTTTCTATTCTGAGGGCCCGGTTGGATTCGGGTTCGATCCAACCTGACCATACTCCAACTTAATCCAAAACTCAAGTGGAGTATACCAAAAGGACCATCTCGATCCAAGGATCTCGGTTCCATAGACGGTTTGTCAAACAGACGCCATGTTATCAAGATATAGCCAAAAAGGCGTATCTGGGTCTAGATGGGCCCGGGTTCGGTCTGAACGACCCGGCCCGACCCAGTCTGGGTCCGGCCCAGTTGTCCTGGGCCGCGGCGGGCCCATCCCGCTGGGCCATGGTCCAGCCCAGCCCACGGTGCAGCCCGTGGCCGAGGTGGCCCCTTGTGGTGGGGTCCGCCCTAGCTGCCACCCGGGATGGAAGGCACTCCCACCAGGTCACCCGAACGACCCATTGGCCATTCGGTTTTGGCCATCCAGGCGGCACCACATGGAACCGCCAGCTGGCATGTGGGGCCTTCCGGACGGGTCCCACTCGGCATGATGCGGCTGACCGAAACGGTTGGCCCTCCTTCCAGCGGCACAGATGCACGCTGATGCTCCATCGCGGCCGGTCGGATGCTAGCCGCCCTCTGACCTCCACTACGGCCAAGTGGCAACAGTCTCCATCTCTAGTGGCGTAGATGCGCGCCACCGCTTCACCATGTGGCTGTCCGGTGTGTCAGCTACCACCCTGCTCCGTCACAGCCGACGGGTCGCGTCCTCCTGCTCAACTGGCAGCACGGATGCACACCGCCCTATCTCCACACAGCTAGCTGGCGTGCTGTCCACTAACTTTCCACTGCTACGGCTGACGGGCCATGACCTCCCTCATTACCGGTGACGCAGGCACATCGCCCCGGTTCCACGTAGTCAGCCGGGTGTCAGCCACCACCTTTCTCCATCGCGACTAACGGTCCGTGGTCTCCTTCAGCAATGCGGTTGTGCCACCACTGTCATTGTTGCCTGAAAAGAACACGTCAACATTAAAGATGTGGAGGGATCAGGCCATGTTTGTTTGGTCTGAACCCTCTGCGTTAGACCGCTATCATGTAGCTTCGAGTAGAAATTTTCAACATAAAACCACAAAGAACAACATAAACACACCCCTACCTCATTCGTCCATTGGAGGTATCATGAGGAGTAAGATGATGATGGTGACGTCGGCATTTCCTCGAGCATCGGTTCGTTCTTCATTGGAGATGTTCTTCATTGGAGGAGGTTCTCCCACCAAGTTCTCATCTTCACCAAAAGTTCTCCTTTTCTAACGTTTCCCCCAACCTCAAGAAAGTTTAGGAGACAACTTATTTAATTACGAGATCAATTAATTTTTGGCTCATTTATTGGGAGAATTTCAAGGTTTTCCTCACATTAAAGGGGAGTTCAGGTGGTCCCCACCACCAAATATTCAAATGGGAGGTTTCAAATAAAAATAAAAGTTATTGTTTTAATTTTATTATTTTTCTTTTAACTCTCCCATGAAAATCTGAGAAAATAACTTCCACCCTCGACCTACTACAGTCGAGGTGAATGTCTCCTTAAGCGAATATCGGTGTTGCGAGTTCAACGGTGTCCTCAAATTTCAATTCCAAGCACCGGTTCAAATGTTAGAAAACACCGCTCGCGCATTTACTGAATGTACCTAAAAAAAGTTCATAAATTTATTATGGGAACACCGGGCCTCGGAATCACACGTCGTCAATTTTTGTGGACTCGTAATAATTTCATATCATAAAAAAAGTTACATGTGGAAAAATATGGGTCTTTACATTCTCCCCACCTCAGGGGTTTGCGTTCCCGAAAGCCACATCACAAACTAGGGAAACAAGTGGGGGTATTGTGCATGAATCTGAGCCTCCCACTCCCATGTGATCTCCTAGAGGTTCCCATGTTTCCGATGAATGTGCACCATAGGTATCAACCGCCGATGAAGGACCTGCTCCTGTCGATCCTCAATCTCCATTGGAACCTCTGAAAATGTCTCCCTATCGTTGATGTCCATCTTGCCCCATTCAATGATGTTCGAAGGATCATGTACATATCTCCTCAGCTGGGATACGTGGAAAATTTCGTGCACTTGGTACAACTAAGGGGGAAGAGATAGGTGGTATTCCACCTCGCCAACTCTACTGAGGACCTGAATGGGTCTGATGAACCTCAGAGATAACTTGCTGCTCCGGCCAAATCTCCACAAACCTCATCGAGGTGATACCCGTAGAAAGACATGGTCACCATCCTCAAACTCAAGATCTCTCTGTCTCCTATAATCATAAGACTTATGCCTACTATATGTAGTCTTCATATACTCTTGGATGATCTGCACCTTCTCTGTGGTATCTTGTACCATCTCTAGTCCCATGAGTGCTGACTCCCTGGGGCAGTCCAATACAGAGGTAATCTACAAGGTCGATCGTACAACGCCTCGAATGGTGTCATTAAGATAGTGGAGTGATCACTATTGTTGTATGAGAAATCCACAAAGGGAAAGTGATTCTCCCAGTTGCGGCCAAAATCAAGGACGCAAGCACACAGCATGTCCTCAAGGGTCTGAATGGTCTGCTCTGTCTGACCATCCGTCTGAGGATGGAAGGCGGTGCTTAGCTGAAGCTGTGTTATGAATTCCTCCTACAACCCCTTTTATATCCAGGAAGTAAAACATGCATCACTATTGGAGAAAATCATAGATGGCACACCATGAATCCATACAATCTCTTGTATATAGAGGAGTCTCAATATCTCTACTGATCTATGCTCTCTGATAGGTAGGAAGTGGGATGACTTGGTGAGTCTTTCAATGATCACCAAGATAGAATCATGTCCCATAGAAATGCATGGAAGTAATGTCACAAAGTCTACGGAAATTCCATCCCACTTCCACTCTGGCACCTCTAGTGGATTAACTAAGCCCGCTGGAACCTGATTCTTTGCCTTCACTTGGTGACAAGTGAGACGCCATGAGACAAACTCTACTACTAATTTCTTCATTCTCGGCCACCAGTGTTGACACTGAAGGTCCTGGTATATCTTCGCCACTCCTAGATGTACCTCTAGAGGGAACATATGAAACTCCCTCAACACTTCCTCTCGTAGCACCACAGGTACCATAATACGTCCTCTGAAGAGGATGATGTGCTCCCCACCATCAGAAAATCCATTAAGTGTCTGTCCTGTGGATATCTGAGCACGTCGAGGCTCACAGTCAGTGTCTCCAAGATATGGCTCCCTAACTCACTGAAGGAGTGGAAGAGTGACTATCAGAGACTGAAGATAAGTTTCTCCATCTCGATCCATGTAGGATATCCGCAAAGCGGATAACTGCTTTGTCGCCTCACTCAGCAACTTTATACCAGATCTCCTGTTGAGTGCATCTTCTACTACATTCCCCTTCCCAGGAGTATAGACTATCTTGAAGTCATATTCCTGGAGGAACTCAAACTAATGTGGTTGTCTCAGGTTCAGGTCCTTCTTAGAGAAGATATACCTAAGACTCTTGTGATCAGATTAGACTGTAAAATGTTCGCCCATCAAGTAATGTCGCCACATCTTCAAGGCGAAGACCACCGCTGCTAACTCCAGGTCATTGGTAGTGTAGTTCTACTCATTTTGTCTCAGTTGTCGAGAACCATACGTGATCACTTCTTGCTCCTGCATCAAGACACATCTAAGCCTGGTCCCAGATGTGTCGCAGTAAACTACGTACCCAACGCCCACATCTGGTAGCCTCAAGATGGGGGCACTCATCAGTCTATGCCTTAGCTCCTGGAAACTCCGTTGGCATCTCTCTGACCACGTGAAGGGTTTCCCCTTCTATGTCAACACTGATAAGGGTTTCATAACTCTGGAAAAGTCAGGCACAAACCTCCAGTAGTAACCGGCCAAACCCAGGAAACTCCGCACTTCCGTCACACTCTTGGGTGGCTCCCAAGCAAGCACAACCTCAATCTTCGCTGGATCCATCGCAAATCCAACCTCCGAGATAACATGTCCCAAGAATTGAACCTCTCATATCCATAACTGGCACTTCGAGAGTTTACCATAAATCTGGTGCTCTCGAAGTGTATCCAGAATAATCTGCATATGATAGGCGTGCTCCTCCTCTGTAGCTGAGTATATCAAAATGTTGTTGATGAAGACTACCACAAAGCGATCAAGGTATGGCTAGAATATTCTTTTTATGAGTCCCATGAACACTGTTGGGGCATTGGTCATGCCGAATGGCATAACTAAGAACTCATAATGGTCATACCGACATCTGAAGGCCATCTTCTGCACATCCTCGTCTCGTAACCTGAGTTGATGATAGACCGATCTAATATCTATCTTCTAAAACCATCGTGATCCCTTCATCTGATCAAAGATATCATCAATCCTTAGGAGTGGGTACTTGTTATTCATGGTCACCTGGTTCAGGCACCGATAATCCACACAAAGTCTCAAACTCCCATCTGACTTCTTGGTGAACAAAATTGGGGCTACCCAAGGAGAAACACTGGGCCTAATGAACCCCTTGCTCTGTAATTCCTCCAGCTATACTCACAACTCTCAAAGCTCCATGGGAGCCATCTGATATGTTGGTGTAGATATCGGTGTCTTCTCGGGGTACAAGTTGATATAAAAGTCCACCTCTCTGCGAGGGAGTAGACCTGGAACATTGTCTGGAAAAACATCAACGTACTGGTCCACCACTACAGGATAGCTTGGACTCTCAACATCAAATTCTCTAAGGGTAAGGCTAGCCAACTAATGTGTGATCGGATGCACCCTCCTCTGGGTAAGTCCATCCTGTGCTGCAAAGGTTCCCTTCTCACCGATGAAGGAAAACCTGGTTCTATACTCGCACACACACCGTACTTTGTGCCTAATATAGTCGATCTGATCATGGACTATGGATAACCAGTCCATACCCAAGATGACGTCGTAAGGCCTTGATGTCGCTACTAGAAGATCCCAGCCGAAGCTCTCGCCTCCTAGAGTAAGCTCAAATTGCTGGCACCAGTGTGTAATCATCGTATCTGCTCCCATAGGAGTCTCTAGCCGTAAGGATTGAGCCAATGGATCCACCAGAATATCTGAGCTTCGAATGAGGGTCATGCCAATAAAAGAGTGACTGAAACCTGTGTCTATAAGTACTGAAGATAAGGTGGAGTAGACACAAATCATAACTCGAATCATCTTCGGAGCGTCGTGGTCATAGGCCTCAGCTTCCTAAAGCTGAGCTCATCCCTGTCCACCTGCTCCATGTGGTTGGGGTGGACCACCTGGAGGTGGTGGTGGTAAAACCTCAAATTGTCGCCCATCGCCTACTACATGTCCAACTCCTCTGTCACGTCTGCCTGCTACCTACGAACCTCCTCGATAGAATATTCACCTCTATCCAGGAAGTCCTTCGACCATCTGTTGGTTGTCTGTACGATATCTCAAGCAGTCGCGAGCCATGTGACCCTGCCCACCACACGAGTAACACTGCCTGCTCCTCGCCTGTTCTGCTCTATCTTGAGAGCCTCGCACAACCGACCCTATATCCTGTGGTTATCCACCTATAGGTCTGGTCCTCTTGGACCACTGCATCATTTTTATGCTACCATTTGTAGATAAATCTTCTATATGACGTCTGGTGGTGGGTCTCGCTGCCGGTGACTGCTTAGCAAGGAAACTCTCCACTAAGAGTGCTCGCTCTAACACCCCCGCCTACGTTGGGATGCTAAGAGAAATCATCGAAGATCTAATCTTCTGTCTGAGCCCCTGCTCGAAGGTCCAGGCCCTGAAGAAAGGGTCTTGCACCATGTCAGTGGAGTAGCGTGGGAGGTCGGTGAACCTCTCTTAATACTAAGCCACGGTCATTCTTCCCTACTGTAAGTGGAGAAGATCATGTATATGCATAGATCGTAAGGTCGATAGGACAAACTGTGCCCTGAAAAGGCTCTCAAAGTCTACCTAGATGAGAGTGACCTTGTCGTGAACCTGGAACATCAAGCTCCACCATCTACCCGCTGCTGCCTAAAGAAGACCGGTGGCAAGGATCACCATGAGATCAGCTAGTGTCCCTACTAGTCGGAAAACTTTAACCACGGCCTCCAGCCAGTCCTCATCCACCTGTGGATCCGTCTCTCTCCAAAACCTCAATGGCCTTTGACGCTGAAACTCGTGCAAAGCACTCAAGGGATGTACACCCTCTGCTGCTGGGGCTGGTGGCATCAGTTTCTCAACGGGTAGTGGTGTTGCTGGTACACCACCCGATGGTACAACTACTGAAAGGGAGCCCTACATCGAAGCCTCATCGCTCGGTGGGTTGTCATCACGTACTATACCAAGAACCCTGGATGGCTGGCTACATGGAGGCATCCTAAAAAGAAACAGGTGTGTCATGGTCATTAAGTTATACCTGGTGAGCTAACTCAAAGTGATCACAAAGAAAAAATTTCAAAAACACACACACAATCAGTGTTTTCGTGCAAAGAGTCAGAAATCAGAAGTCAGGGTCCTAGTGTATGGATACGTCGGTCATTGTACCAACATTGGATTCCCTAAACTAAAAACCACACTCATAACACTTAACACTATTGTCGATTAAAATATCAGAGTCCAAGTTCTTCTGTAGAACGGACTCCTCTAATACCAATTTTTCATGACCCATCTCCCAGGGCCCATTCCGTGACTACCCCAAGCCCATCTTCCATAGGCCAGGGGCGGGCAACTAGCACCGGAAAGGCATATCCCTAAAACTCGGAAGACATTGCCTTTTTAACCCACAAACCGCACAATCCAATCACACAACAAGATACAAGCACAAGGTAAACTATATAGTAAAATGGTGTGTACAGTAAGTAAAGGGGGCCGAAATACAAGCCCAACTGGAAAGTACAAGTAAAATTGAAAACAGCTCCTGTGAACACCCGCCAAGGATCCTACCTGAAGGGTAGGTACAACTCTTGAACGATCATCTCTACGGTACGTATTGTCTAACGGTCCACCTCCAAGAAGCCTTCAGTCCTGGTACCCTCATCCTCAGTCGGCATTGTTCATCATCTACACAAGAAACAACAAGGTGCGGGAATAGACCGTGCAGGTGTGAGTATAACATATTCATTAGGGACACTAAGACCCCTGAAGGTCTCTCAAAATCCACAAAGGATAAACCAAAAATCAAAAAAACAATAGTTAAACCTACTTAAGTATATGCCCATACATATACCTAAGTTATCAAGTATACCCATCTCACTCATGAGAAAACACAAGGCCCAACTCCTTAGCCAAAATCTCAACTGTTCCACGAAGGAAAGAATACCACGAAGGTAACACCACAAAGTAAGTACCACAAAGGTAACTCCACACAGAAGAATACCACATAGGTATCACCACGAAGGTAAGTCCCACAAAGGTAACACCACACAGAAGAATACCACAAAGGTATCGCCATGAAGGTAAGTACCACAAAGGTAACGCCGCATAGAAGATTTCCACAAAAGGTATCACCACACAGAAGTGTAACACTAAGGTAAAGAGTCAGATCACACCAGGTATAACTTAAGTACAGAAGTATAGATGATTAGCTATATTACTAGATCATCTTACTTCGTCAAGAAGCTCTGTTGTTGACCCACATAAGATCGAAGATGACCCACACAGGATCCGAAGATGACCCACATAGGATCTGGGGATGACCCACACAGGATCAGTATGCACTGACCCACACATGATCATTGAGCGCTGACCCACACAGGATCCGAAGATGATTCACACAGGATCTAAAGACTCCTCAAGTACAACCAACCATAGGGATCCCACACAAAGCATGCTTGATTCCGAGAGGTTCCACTCCTCAAGCCATAGGATGATACTTCAACTGCCACAAAGTCCCACAAAGAAGTATCAAGAAGGTCTGTCACGTCAATAGGGTCCCAATGCGACTGACGGTATGTCAATCGGACGTCCGATCTGAAATTTATTAGCATTTCGGTTCTGAGGGCCTAGTTGGATTCGAGTTCGATCCAACCTGAACGTACTCCAAATTAATCCAAAACTCAAGTGGAGTTTACCAAAAGGACCGTATCGATCCAAGGATCCTGGTTTCACAGATGGTTCGTCAAATGGATGTCTGGTTCTCAAGATATGGCCAAAAAGGCGTATTTGGGTCTAGATGGGTTCGGGCCGACCCGACCCAGTCCGGGTCCGGCCCGATTGGCCTGGGCCATGGTGGGCCCGGCCCACTGGGCCATGGTCCGACCCAGCCCAGCCTGTTGGGCGGCCCATGGTGCAGCCCGCGGCCGGGGTGGGTCCTTGTGTTGGGGTCCACCCTAGCCGCCACCCGTAAGGGAAGGTGCTCCCCCCAGGTCACCCGAACGGCCCAGTGGTCGTTCGGTTTTGGCCAACCAGGCGGCGCCATGTGGCACCGCTGGTTGGCACGTGGAACCCGATGGAGGGGTCCCGCTCGGTGTGACGCGGCCAGCCGAAACGGTCGGCCCTCATTCCAGCAGCGCGGACGCACGCCGCTGCTCTACAGTGGTCAGTCGGATGTCGGCCGCCCTTTCACCTCCGCCACGGACAAGCAGTCGCGGTCTCTAGATCTGGTGGCACGAACGTGCTCCGCCGCTTCGCCATGCGGTCGGCCACTTCCATGCTCCACCACGGCCGACAGGTTGCGGCCTCCTTCTCAACCGGTGGTGTGAACGCACACCACCCTCCCTCCACGCGGATGACCGGCGTGCCGGCCGCTAACTTTCCACCGCCGCGGCTGACGGGCCGCGGCCTCCCTCATTACCGGCGGCACGGATGCGCCGCCCTGGTTCCACGCAGTCGGTCGGGTGTCGGTCACCACCTTTCTCTGCTGCGGCCAACGAGTCGTGGTCTCCTTCAACGGTATGGTTGTGTCGTCGCCGTCATCATGGCCCGCGAAGAACACGACAACATTAAAGATGAGGAGGGATCAGGCCATGTTTTTTTGGTCCGCACCCTCCATGTTAGACCGATACCATGAGGCTTCAAGGAGAAAGTTTCAACATAAAACCATGAAGAAAAACATAAACACTCCCCTACCTCGATCGTCCGTTGGAGGTTTCGTGAGGAGGAAGATGATGATGGTGACGTCGGCATTTCCTCGAAGGTTGGTTCGTTCGTCATTGGAGATGTTCTTCGTTGGAGGAGGTTCTCCCACCAAGTTCTCCTCTCCACCAAAAGTTCTCCTTTGCCAACGTTTCCCCCAAGCTCAAGAAAGGTGAGGAGCCAACTTATTTAATTACTAGATCAACTAATTGTTGGCTCATTAATTGGGACAATTCCAAGGGTTTCCTCACATTAAAGGGGGGTTCAGGTGGTCCCCACCACCAAATATTCAAATGGGAGGTTTCAAATAAAAATAAAAGTTATTGTTTTATTTTTATTATTTTTCTTTTACCTCTCCCACGAAAATCCGAAAAACTAACTTCCACCCTCGACCTACTACAGTCGAGGTGAAGGTCTCCTTAAACGAATATCGGCACTACGAGTTCAACGGTGTCCTCGGATTTCAATTCCGAGCACCGGTTCAAAAGTTACAAAACATCACTCATGTGTTTACTGAACGTACCTAAAAAAAGTTCAGAAATTTATTCCGAGCACACCGGGCCTCAGAATCACGCGCCATTAATTTTCGTGGACTCGTAATAATTCTATATAATAAAAAAATCATGGAAAAATATGCATCTTTACAATTTTGCCAACGGTCATCAAAACCTTTGTTCTTGGTGCATTTATTTCTCCATTATTTGCGTTCTTCGTTGTTGGAACCCCATGATTCCCAGTTCGACAGTTGTCGGGCGACCCAAGCTCGATCAGGTGCCTGAATTCATGGAGGATCGATGAAACAAGAATGTAATGTTGAATCGAACATAGTTCTGAGAAGCTTTTAAGATGGGGATGAAAAAATCGATGGTTTAAGGCTTGATCATCAAGGGTATAAGCCGCAGTGGTGGGAAGAATGAATGAGGGTTTACCAAATCTTCACCAGAGTCATTTCCCGGCGAACGATGGCCGACGAGAACAATCCGCGGCTAGATATGAAGATTTTGGAGGGAATCACACTGGGATCTGGAGTGGTTTGACCATATTTGGAGCACGGATGAAGATCCGTGAAAAACCTAAACATTCTGGAAAAATACCAACTACACACCGTGTAGGATTAATAAAACACGACATGTAGCCTCCTTCAGCAGCATCACTAGGGTTTTGGGAAAGTAAAGGATGATACGAAGTGTAGTCTTTCCTTACACGTCGTTCACACCCTCCCCCATTTGGACGCCCCATGTGATGGGTCACATGGACGGGGAGTCCGTGTTGAAATACACAGACATGGGTTGGCCACACAAGTAGCATCCCATGTGGACCAACACATCGTGTACCCAAAGTACACAGACACGAGGTCCGAGAACATGGACACGGCCACAGGACACGGCCCCAACCCTGAATAGTTAGGGCACGTCGTGTTGTCCACCTACACGACATGTTCTACTACATAGGATGGGACCCAGGTACGAACCAGAGACACAACTGGGCAGTGAAGAGGGACCACACACTGTGTGGGTCCCCTCACACGCCATGTACTGGTTGATCTCTTCCGAGTAATCTTCAAACATTTGTATCTCCTTCGTTTGAACTCAGATTTTAGCCTATAAGATTCATATCCTGAGTGTTCTTCTCCATAGAATGTGATGGTGCCCTCTAAAGTGGATCTTTAGATATGACGAGAAATCTTTTGGGTTTGGAACATGATGAGGCGACACCTGATGATGCGAGAGTACAGAATCACCAGAGCAGTATCGGGCTTACCCTCCAGCTGGGCTGGGGAGTGGCATTCCCTAATGGAAGTTTCGGGTTTACCCTCCAGTAGGGCTAGGTAGTGGCATTCAGCGATGATCTTTCTGAGTTACCCTTCAGTAGTATTGGACATTGGAGTTCCTTGGCATTTCGGGTTTACCCTCCAGCTGGGTTGGGCAGTAGTGTTCCCCAATGACATCTTCTAGGTGTAACCCTCCAGTCGGGCTGGGCAGTGGTTTTTCCATGATGACTCACTAGGCTTACCCTCTAGTAGGACTGGGAAGTGGTATTCCTCAGTGACCTTCCCGAGTGGTGCCCTCCAGTAGGATTGGGCAATGGCATTCCTTAGTGACTAACATAATAAGACCCTCTTGGTGTACCAGGACACGAGATCCTTTCCTAAAACCGGTGACCCCTCGACCGTGCGGCATAGTGACGAGGCGTGGTTTGACGAACCTTTAGACTCATGAGAAAGAGGGACGTTTTCCTCACATAGACGCGTTCATATGATGCAACTTAAAATTGTGTGGGCGAGTTAGTGTCGTCCAAAGCGGATAATATCAAGGTGTGGTGATTGAGTCCTTTAGACTCGTGTGTCATGGGCAGACTCATGAGGTGTTGGGCATTGCAGATAGACTTCCTTTTGGAACTGTTGGCTACTCATCTTCTTTGACTGAGTTGTGAGATGGAGATCCCTTTACTCTCTCATTTGGGCTTCTTTGACTGAGCATATATATACACCCTACTTCAATATCCACTTATTGGGTATAGTTATTCTCCTTCCATGAGAGGCAAAGACGTGCGGGGTATGTCACGTGCTTTCCGTGTTTAGTTTCTCATGGTGAGACGAGTCTACTCTGGCTATAGATAGTGAAGACTTGACAAGAAGTTCATCTTCTCAGCGTGTCGAGCTTCTTGTGTTTAGATGAGTTCACTTTCACTCTCTTGTTAGGTTGAGTTGTACTCTCTTATTGTGCCTTATTCTATATATTGTTTCCCTCTTTAGTTGTATCTCTTATTCCCCCTCCATCACCTTTTCGAGGCGTTTTACTAAGTACGTATATACTCACTCCTGCATGAGATTTTCCCAACATGCGTCGTGTGTTTTGCAAATGGAGGAAATGTCGATCGTGACTTCAAATGAGCTTAGGGATACGGGGTTCTTGGACCGCGTATGGTGGTTGTAGCTTGAGATACAGGAGTTGTGCTCTCTCAGCTGTTTACTCATTTCCAGTTTTGTCAGGTGAGGAAATATTTCTGGTTTGGGCATGTATTTTTCCCCTTTTTGTTTTCAGTATACACTACCGTACTTCGTTCTGTTTAGTGATCCATGCATATTCAGTATATTTATAGTAGTGTTGCATCTTTTATTTTTATCTCTCTACACTTTTGCTTTGAGTTGGTTGTGTGCGTGTGTACAGGTATTTAGGCAAAGGCCTTCTCGAGTTTAGTGTGTTTTCGACGCTTGTCGCCACCCCCTGGCCTATGGAGACGGGTTTGGGGTAGTTGCGGCTCGAGCCTCAACTTGGGTCAGGTCGTGATAACTTCCATTCCCTCGACTCTACACTTTTACTATGATTATTTTAGCACCGGTTTTAACTTCCATTCCCTCTAGCATGATAATTTTAAGTAGCCCCAAGTATGCTGATTCATACCTCAGATACCCTGGTTTTTAATGTACTCTATGCCCCACTGATTTAATGGCCCTCAGACCCACCGTGCGTCTGTCCACGTCACGCACCCTTCAATTTGTCGGTCAGCTTGTTTCCAGCCCTGATTTAATGGCCGGAAGCCCCACTGTAAGTGTGTCCAGTTCCTCACGCGCCCTTAACCGTGTGTCGCGCTGTCCCTCACAACTCATCTCGCGCTACCGCTGCCGGCTCGTGTGCTGAGTTGTTGCCCACGATCGATCCGCGTCATCCACAAAGTCGCCGTCCCGCGTGCCGCGCTGTACCTCTGGATAAATTTGAAAATAATATAATATTAATCATTTTCTATGAGAAAAACTTCTTGTCATGAAAGAATGTCACCTACAGTTAATGTTTGATAAATATCACGTACTTGTCATACAGCAGCTGTTTGAAAGAATGTCACCTACAGTTAATCATTTTATTAGACTTATTGGATTAATTCATTATATTTAATATATTTATTTTATTTATAAATATATAATACTTTTAATATATATATTTATAATTAAAATTATTGAATATATAGGTGTTTTTCAATGAATTTGATCAATGAATATATTGATCATGCGTATATGTCATGTATCGTGCATAAATGTTCATTTATACATTGCATCACGTTGTCCATTGCTGCGGTATATTGATTAATTCATAATGTTATCCATATGAACTATATATGTTCTAAAAAATGTACTTATAAAATTACATTGAATATATTTAAATAAAAAATATATTTTATTATATTTTTAATGATATATATAAATACTTCTCAAATACATTTGTAATTATAATTATAACTATATATATATAAATAATTATAAAATCATACATATAATATTACAATTTTATTAATATATATATATTTTAACAATAATATACCAATATTTATAAATATATACTATTTATAGTTATAATTATAACTATATATATATATATGTGTAAATAATTATAAAATTATAATAAATATATTTATTATACTACTTATAATGTTATAAATATATAATTAAATAGATATATTTATAAATAAATACAAATATATTTATATTTATTTAAAAAATTATTAATTTATAAGAAATATATTTATTATTTTATATATAATATGTTATATATAATTAAATAAAAATATATTTATAAATATATTTATAAATATTTATAAAAATATTGATAAATAAATACAAATGTTATTTATGGTTATAAATAAATACATATATATTTAAATAACTTTAAAATTATAATAAATATATCAATTATATATATTAAAAAAATTAAAGATATTAGATATATAAATTTATTATAATTTTAAAATTATTTTAATAAATATATAAATATATATATATTTATAATTATATTTATAAATAAATACATATTTCATATAAATATTTATAAAATTAGAAGAAGTATAGTTATATATATCTATAATCTTTTAAATATATATAATTAATATATATGATTATAAATATAATAAGTATATTGCTTATAATTTAATAATTACTTAAATTATAATTTTATAAGTATAAATAAATAAATATTTATTTATAGTTATAATTATTAATAAATAAATAAATAAATATATATATATATATATATATATATATATATATCCTATATACCATTTTAAATAAATATATAATAATATAAATAAATTATTAAAATTATACCCCAATCAGCACTAAAAAAACATTGATAAAAGATGTATTTATCAGTGCTATAATTTTAGCGCTGATAAAAGATAACTTTATCCATGCTATAATTTTAGCATAGATAAATAGGTCTTTTATCAGCGATTTTTAGCGCTGATAAAGTCTTATCTTTATAAGTGCTAACAAAGCACGAATAAAAGCATGTTTTATCAGCGTTTTTTATTTTAGCACAGATAAAACATACCTTTATCGCCGCTTTTAGCTAGCGCTGATAAAGGTTCTAGCGAGTTTCATAAAAGAACCCTAACAGGTTCCTCCTCCCTCGCACCCTTTCAAGCCTTTGCAGAAGTTGACCCCTGCGCCATCGAGCCCTCCTCTGCCGCGACCCCTCCTCTTCCTCCCCCGCTGCTGCAGCCTCCTCCGCCTCCTTCTCCTCCTCCTCCTCGCGCGCCCCCTTGTCCACCTGACCTGCTCCGGCGCACCCTCCTCCTCTGACGACCGTCCCGACAGCCTCCTCTACAGCGCACGGATTCCCCTCGGTGAGACTCTATTGTGGTTTCCTTGGTTTCTATAGGGTGTATTGGGTTTTGCAGAACCCTTATGGGTAGGGTTTAGGTGTGATGTGTTTCCTTTGGTTTTTAGGGTGTGCGGAGGGTCTCTGATGTCTTGTTCTCCCTTCTATTGAAGCGCCGTCACATTTGCACACATCCAAGGTAGGCGAATCCGCGTTTTCCTTTCCAATTAAGTCCATTTGATGCTTGAATGAATCTTTGACTTGATTTGCAGCATCGCAATACACTTGGTTAATATGCTATAGTGTTTTCAAGTAAGTTGGTTTTGTTAAGGATAATTTTGAAGTATTTTTCCGTGGTTATGTTTATGCGTGCTTATAAAAATTGTGTTCAGTGGATGTCAAATGTTGTTTTGATAATGTTTTCAACATGATAAACACCTTTGTATTACTCATGAATAGTTTATTATGGTGTTTTCTAGTCTGTGTTATTTTGTTTAATCTGTTTATAAAATGTTTAATAAACAATATGGATTGTTTATAAAAAACTATTTATAAACTGTTTGGCCCATTTATGAAATTGTTTATAAATTATTTGATTTGTTTATAGAATTTCTCGTAAACTGTTTGGATTGCTTATAAAATTATTTATACGTTGTTGGGCCTGCAAAAAAAATGTTCATAAATTGGTTAGCTTGTTATAAAATTATTTATAAACTTGTTGTGTTGTTTATATAATTTTTTATAAATTTTTTGGTTTGTTTTTACAACTTTTGATAAATTGTTTGGTTTATTTTATAAAGGTTTCTTCATTTTAGTGTTTTGATGGTTTTTTTTATGGAAATGATTTGGTGTGTGTTTGGAAAGGATAAGGGCCCTTTTAGAAATTGTGAAATGTTTGGGTGTGCGTGTGTTTGAAACTCAAGGGCCCTGTTTGACACTTTCATATGCTTTGTATTTTTTTAACTTGACTTAAAAAGGCACTTGAGAACTTTTTGGTAAATCCTTGGTGTAAAGGCCCATTTGGCTATGTTTATGTAAAAATGGTATTTGTTGTTTTTGAAATGGTTTTGGCGTGTGTTTGGTTTTTCATGAGGGATTGGGGGGGGGTGCCAGGTTTAAATTTCTTTCTTGGTTTTGTATGCCTCATGGTTGTGTGTTTTTTTACATTATGTCTCAAAACATCCATCTCATTGTGGATATTCATTGAACCTCACAATAACATTGTTATGAAATGACTGTCACTAAAATTTTAATCCACCGAAGGTGAGTATACTATATTTTTTTCATATTGACCCATCAATGATGTGTTCTCCTTAGATTTATCCCTTTATAGTAAACCATGTAAAATACTTGTTTTCATTATATTTATTCATTAGTGTTTGTTTTGGTGAGTGAACCATAAAGAGTTAAGGATTTAATGAGTTCCTTTAAATGAGGTAAAAATATCCTATAAAAGGGGTTAACATAATCAAGATAGTAGTTCTAAATATGCAACAACTAGATTCACCTATCATCTCAGGGTGATCATTTTCAACATGGTCTGAACATACATGAATTCTATATGTATGAGTGAACTCATCCACTTTTTCATTACCATCATGAAAAAAATCACATTCTTCATACCGTGATTCACTTTAACTTGATAGAACACATTTACTTTGAAAAATCCATCAACCCCATAGAGCATCCAACTCATCGATGAGTATTTTAATAGAAATAATACCTAAAAAATAGCACCAATACCATGATTGAATTTTATTAAGAAACTATTCATATGATGTATCAATTATGAATGTAATCTATATACCACACAATAGGATAAAATGTCATTTTTAGAGAACTCTAATTATCGATGTAAAAATAATTTCATATTAATCTTATATCTACTGAGATCAACGTGAAAATATACTTTGTCAAGTCATATAATGAGATACTTATACAAACATAAACAACACAACAATCATCAATATATATTCAATATCTCTATAAACTCTACGTTCCTTCATACACACCCTAGAAATAAATCTACATCTATCATGTTGAGCCTCAAAACAAACCCACCCCAAAAGGAACATGAAGTTGATCTCTAGTTTAGAATAGATGAAATACAATCTCAAATTTATATAACCATCACTAAGTCACATTACTTATAGCAAAACCATCATACTTCAATAAATTCTCTATATAGAACCCCCTTAAGGATAGCTTTGTTACATTCCCAGCCTATAGTTTTAGTCTATGATGCACATCCTTGGATGCTTGATGCACCTCTTCTTACTGAACCTAATGATGGAATAACACAACCGACCTAAATATAATTACTTAAACCAACCTCATTCTAATGAAAAATATACAATGAATATTTAAACACACTGCCACATCATCATTTCCACCAACATCTCCACATTATTAATCCCCCAAGCTTATCATTTACACATTCTACATCACTTGTAACTATATGATGAATGAAACCAAACCTATTAAGATTCAATGAGGTTTGTAAGATATTTCCTATATATTTTTCCATAGGTTATGAAGTCATCACATAAGTTTTAATCACTTATTATTTTCTGATGTCTACTTTACACACCAGGCTCAACAAACATTACTACCATACAAATAAGGAAATCCTTAGCAGTGACTACTCTAATGTCCAATCTATATAATATTTATCAGTTATGATACTATCAGGAATAAACCCATAGGAAATATAGTGGAGTTGGGAATATATTAGTGTCTAATCCCCTATCCTATATTTAAATGGACATGGGTCAGTTATAATTGGAAATGTAATGATACAACCCAGGATGGTATCATAACCAACAACTGACCTGACTTTCCATTAACCTAAGAGGCGTTCATGATCTCTACAGGATAGAAAGGATCCCCTGGAAAAAAGGTACAATTAATGTAGAATATTTTACCCCTAAATTAGAGTAAATTAAGAACCATCTTTCTCCTGAAAACCAGACATGTCCCATTCATAAGTTGGACATCTAAGAAAATAGTAGATACGCAAAAAATAAATAAACAGGAAGCAGATATCATATATGGAAAATAAAATCCCACTATTGACCAATAAAACTGTTTAACTAGACTTGTATTATTCCTAAATCTCATTGTACCTATTTTGGATTGGTATAACATATGAGTTCTCATTTTATATTTTCTTTTCAGTTGGAAATATCCTCTACTGCTCACCTCTCCTCCACCGCGAACACACCTCCACCAAACGCTGAACCACACATTCATTGTGAGTTTTCTCCTCTTACTCATTGGTTTCATCTTTTTTGCATGTTATTACTTTTTTATATTTATAGTTATGTCATGAATTGTACGGGTTAAATGCCCTATTGAAAATAGTGGCCATTGGTGGTCCTTATTTTCCCACTAAATGAATTTCATGTTGGTTGGTTCCTATTGAAAATTTGAATATAGAAATTGGTAATTTATGTATACTTAAATAATGAATAAATTCAATATTATTATAAAACTTTTGTGATAAACCCTAAATTAACAAGTGGAATTGAATAAGGGATGCTTTGTAAAATCTGAAATTGTGTTTGTTTGGTTTGTATGGTGTTGCGATTATGAGAACGATTGTGTGTTTGTATGGTGTTGCGGTTGTTGTCATGAGTGGTATTCCATTTGTTTTCCATGTTGTAGTTCCTCCACCATTGAATATCAATCCAAACCTTACCCATTTCAATTGCACCACCACTTTGTTACTAGTACAATTCCACTGAATCTTAAAAAACCACTTCACTAGAGGACTCTATGAGACACTTTATGGACACCCTAGGTAAATAACCATCACAACACATGTAACAAATCCTTCCACCTGAAATAACTCTATAGACAATCATACCATCTATTAGTTTAGTACCATATTTCTTGATTCGAGACATTATATTTATAGAGAAACACTAAAAAACCGGTTTACAATAATGCATATAGATCACATGTGGGATAATAAAATATTCTAGTGCAAGAGATTATCATAGATAGTTCCATTGTTTATGTGGTTGGGAAGATGGGTGTGATCTACTTTGGTCCTAAGTAATGCATGGAGAGGTAAGGGCATTGTTTACCATAGCTAGTTTCCTTGATTATTATTGGATGTTGACCCTAGTTGAACATATTTTGTGTAATTATTTTATTAAATATTAAAGTTATTGAATCAAATATAATGAATATGAATAAATAATGGATGAATTCCAATTGGTTTACAAAAGAGTATGAAGATGGCGTGAAAGAGTTTATCAAGTTTTCAAAAGATCATGCATATGACCCTTCTCAAATCCTTTGTCCATGTTTCTATTGTTGTTATTCAAGACAGATTAGTCCATAGGAGTTGGAAGAACACTTGACCTGTCACGGAATAGATCAAAGTTATACATGTTGGAATAAAAATGGGGAAGAAACAAATTTAGGTAGTGGATGGGATATCACTGCGTTTTATGGATCATCTTATACGATTACAAGTACGAACAATGAAGACGAACGTACGGAGGATGTGATTACAAATGTGAATGATGATGAAGATCGAATTGAGGAAATGACAAGGACATTTGAAGATGAACTTCATGATTGTCCAAAATTGTTTGAGAAGTTAAAGAGTTGTGAAAAGACACTATTGTATGCTAGTTGCACTAAATATACAACATTGTCAGCCGTACTGAACCTGTATAATTTGGAAGTAGGCAACGGGTGGAGTGACACCAGTTTTATGGAACTCTTTCTCTCCTGAATGAAATTCTCCCAAAAGATAATGATATCCCAAGCTGAACATATGACACCAAACTAATGCTACACTCGATGGGTATGATCTCTAAAAGAATACACGCCTGCTCAAATGACTGTATACTATTTTGAAAGGACCACAAATCACTTACATAATGAACAAAGTGTGGTGCTTCTTTATACAAGAAATATGAATCCATTCCTATGGAAGTTGTATGGTATTTTCCAATCATTCCAAGGTTTAGGTGCTTATATGGAAGTGAGGAGACTGCATGACAATTGACATGGCATGCAGATACAAGAATTAAAGATAGGAAACTATGTCATCTGGTAGAATCTCCTCAGTGGAAGAGAATTGACCATGAGTATCCTGAATTCAGAAACGAGCCGAGAAACCTTCCTCTTGCATTATCTATAGATGGAGTGAATCATTTTGGTTTTCAAAGAAGCACTCAAAGTATATGGTAGGTTATGTTGGTAAATTATAACTTACCACCATGGTTATGCATGAAACGAAAATAAATCATGTTATATATGATTATATTAGGACCAAAACAATTGGGTAATGATATTGATGTTTATTTGGATCCATTGATCAAGGATTTGAAATTATTGTGGGATCAGGTGTTACATTGTATGATGCTCACAAAAATGAAGATTTCACTTTGAGATCCATGTTGAATGGGACGATAAATAACTTTCCTGCTTATGGAAATTTGTTAGGATATAACATTAAAGGAACTCAAGTGTGTCCTATTTGCGAACAAGGTACACAGTCAATTAGGTTGAAACATTAATCGAAAACTGTGTTTCTAGGACATCATAGATTTGTACCCCGATGACATAAGTACCGATCTTGGATGACATCATTCAATATAATTTCAGAAGAATATACATCACCATCTCCACTAATAGGTGATCAATTATTTGAGAAAGTAAAATATGTGGGAACTACTTTTGGTAAAACTTTTTCAAAATACCTTATGAAAACTGGTTGGAAAAAGAGATCAGTTTTTTTTGAATTACCACACTAGAATTATCTGTATGTCATACAATTTCTTGATGTTATTCATGTTGAAAAAAATGTATGTGATAGTGTCATCGGAACATTGCTAAATGCACCTGAAAAAACAAAGGATGGAATTAAGGCTAGGTTGTACAAGGTTGAGATGAGAATACAAGAAGAGTTGGCACCGGTGAAGGGTGAAAAACGAACATTTCTTCCTCCTACTACTTACACTTTTTCCAGGCAGGAGAGATATCAGTTTCATAACTTCTTGAATGACATAAAGGTTTCAGAGGGGTATTCATCAAATATCAAGAACATCATTTCAATGAGTGATTTAAAGTTAAAGGGTCTAAAATCACATGACTTCCATGTTTTGATGAAAGATATAATTCCTATAGATTTACGTTGCATTTTTCCCAAGAGTTTCCTCCATACATTAACGAAGATCTATTTCTTATTCAAATCTATATGCAAAAAAGTTATAGACCTGAAAAAATTGCCAACTATGGAATGAGAAATTGCCGTCATATTATGTGAATTGGAAATTTTCTTCCCACCGACATTCTTTGATATGATGGTTTGTTTTATGGTTCAATTGGTGAGAGAGATTCAACTATGTGGTCCTGTACATTATATATGGATGTATCCCATTGAACGGTATATGAAGATTTTGAAAGGGTATGTAAAAAATCGAAGTCCTCCAGAGGGTTGTATTGTAGAGCGATTTATTGTTGAGGAAGCTATTGAATTCTGCACTGAATACTTGTATGGTGTGGAAAGTATTAGCCTACCAAAATATCGTCACACTAGGTGGTTTGAGGGTAAAGAAATTTATGGAAGAGAGGTTGTCACAATCAATATTACAGATCGGGAGTAGGCTCACCTTTATGTTTTGAATAACAGTTTTGATGTTGACCCATATGTTTAAACCCACAAATAAATTCTTAGGCATTTGAATCCATCTAGGGATGAAAAATAGATATCAAATACACATAATTGATAGTTTATAGGATGGTTTTGGGACCATATTTTTAAGAAGTTAGATGAAAATCAGAACTCAATTTTAGAACTACTTTGATGGCTAGCCGGAGGACCAAGTGTGTATGTATTATCTTAAAATGCTTGCGTAGTTAATGGTTATAAATTATATACTAATGAACATGATGAAGAAAGTACCATGTAGAATAGTGGGGTTACACTTGTGGATGAATCGATGCATGTTTCTAGTGAAAAATACATAAATCCAATTTATGTGAATATGTCATACTTTGGCATCATCAAACAAATATGGGAGTTGGATTATATGAAATTCCAAGTGACAATTTTTCAATGCAAGTGGGTTGATAATAGGAGTGTTGTTAAAATAGATGAATTGGGATTCGTGAAAGTTTATTTTAGTAAGGAAGGGGAGAAAGATGAACTGTTTATAATGGCATAATAGGTAGTACAAGTATTTTATGTTCCAGATCCCGCAAACCAAAACTGGTCAATTGTTCTGTTATCGACCAAAACAACTAAAGGGTCAGATGAAAATTCAACGGAGGATGACCCTTTCATTGGGAATTAACAATCATTTCACAATGGTCCTAATGTAGATGATTTTTTGTATGTCAGGGGAGACCACAATGAAGGGATTTGGATAGTAAATAGAGGGGTCAAATCTCTTCAACCTTAAAAAAAGAGTTCAATAAGCAGGTTATTTTTTTATTGTAATATAAATCATGTTACCTTATGTGATTATCTTTTTTGCTTCTACTTTTATGTAAAATAAATTAAATGTTAAACCAATTCTATAGATATTGACCTTTTCACCTGCTGATGCACCCAATCTCGAGGCACAACACGTCTCTCTACCTTCTACTGCTGGTCCCAGTGTAGAGGAACACCGGGTTTCTCAAGCTATTGCTGTTGGTCCTAGTGCTGAGGTACAACAAGTTTCTAAACCTATTGCTGATGGTCCCAGTTCCGATGCTAGCACTCTTGAGGAACATAATGATGATGATGAAACTGAGGAAATAATAGGCAATGAAACCCTGGCGGTGCAAAAAAAACAATAGTGTCATAGTTTGATAGTGTTAGCCAAAATTCTTAAAGCAAAAGCAAAAGGCATAAAATTTGAGGTGGGATAGAATAAGTGAGGCCAACATGTTAATCCCAACAAAGCCATGTTTAGTAGCTACATTAGAATCGTCACTTGGAAACGCATGCCGATTGATGTACAGTCGTGGCACCATGTTTTCACTGGGATTAAGACACTAATGTGGGAAGAGATTATGGTAATATTATAATATTATTTCATTAATTTATTAAAATAATATAAAATACTAAAACAATGAAATACTCTTCATTATCCCTTGTAGAGTGCATTTATAGTAGATGCCTCGCATAAGGAATATGTATTAAGAGTTACAGGAAGGATTCATAGAGTCTTCTACAAAATTTTAATGAAATTTCATCTTAAAGATGTTGAAGGGAAAATCAAGTTGCATCCCACCTCTTCTTCATGAACACTTGATATCCCAAGGAGCAAGGGATGTGTTTAGAAGCCATCGTGCAGAGCATAATTTTCAGGTACATTGTATATGGTAATAGGTTTTTGGACATTTCTTGTATTCATCACATTGATTGACAGTTTTTATTTATGAAACAACAACTGAGTGATAAAAATAAGGAATGAGCATCAAAACCAGCGTACACCTACCATAAAGTAATAATGGGGTATGCTTCACTTGAGAAAAAATTGGTACGTATTTTAAATCTACTGTAATACTTTTATGTGACATAAAAAACACTACAACCATGTTATTCTATTTATATGAATATTGATGAATCGAAATTGAAATCCACTTCCATCCCATGCCATGTTCTATGGAAGGAGGCTCGTGTAAATAATGAGTGGATACTGATAGATGAAAACACACAAAAAGTGTGGGAAACTTGTGTAAGTATGAAATAATATAAATTTGTTTTTCTTTAAATCGCTATTACATAAAAATTATTACTTATTTTCCTATATTTTATATCTAACATAGTCAAAGGAATCAACAACATCCACACCCGATGAAAAAATACTTTCAGCGACCTTGAAGCAGCCAGAACAGTATGACCATGTCAGAGGTGTGAGTTTTGGGTGACACCCCAGACATATTTTTAGAAAGAAAAACAAGAAGAGGATCAAACTGAATAAATGAAAAATATGAGAGGAACATTAGATATGTTTAAATAAGAATTAAAATACCAGATAGAGCTAATAGAAATTTTTAATGGGGGAGGCAAAGAGAAGAATCAACTCAAGAACAACCCGTGCTTGAAGATCCTCCCCCACCCCCACCAGTTTTGAGGCGAGCCATTCCACTAAAAAACCTGAATTAGATGAGGTAATCAATGTTCTAATAATTGTTTCTATGAAATGTGAATCACATAGTCACTAATACCTTTCCTGTAATGATATTCTATAGGGTAAAAATGAATATGATTTATATCTATCAACTCCCATCCATCGTCTTGTAGCGAGGGCTACGATGTTCAATATGTAGAATGATATGCTACACAACAGAACACTTATAAAAGGTCATGTCAGAGTGTCTATTAACATAGATCATGAGCCGAACACTGAGATACCTATTCCAAATGATGATTAATACATTCATACGGTCGAACAAGTTGTTGGAACATTCATCATATGGCTATCAATTCTTGTAAAAAAACATGACGATAAGGAGGTATTCATTTACAACTTATTTTTCAAGCTGAACCTTTAATATTTACTGAAGAAAGGTATAAACCAATGAATGTTATTAATAATTGAAAAAGGGAAGGGGTGAAACAAAAGACCATCTCAAAACTATCTAAAGGATCAACCAACCGATCGAAACGATCTACTGATAGCAACTTCACCCCAATCGTTCTATATCTGTATTTAATATCATTGCAGGCACATGTGGATACAAATTTGATAGATGACAATACTCACACAATTTATTTTGAAAAAGATATGCATGGAGGGGAAGAATCAGATTACATGAGTGCTGAAAATGTAAATGAAATCCGTAAGTATGAATGGCTATGCGTTTCAATTGTAAATGTATACATGAGGTGTGTTTTCATGATTTGATTTTACAAAAGCTGATATACTATGGTAATTATAACCAAATACATTTCCTATTTTTCACAGGTGTATATATGAAAAACAATTGAAGGGATTTCCCCATGAACAAAAATTTAGTCTTGTTAATCCTCACTTCACCTCTTCAAAAGAAGAAATAAATTCCGATAAAGAGGGTGAAATAATTTCATACCTTCTCAAATCATTTGAAAACAAAATTATGAATGACAGACACTTTTTAATATCAACGATACAGGGGTAAAACTCTACAATTTAATCATATAAACTATATTTTTATTTCTTTCATTACTTATTCCTTTTTGTGTTTTTAGGCAGCATTGGATGCTCATTGCTGTCAATTTGGATACTCCAAAGATTTATTTTCTGGATTCAATGCATGAATATCCAACAAACCAACCACACATGATGGAATTTTTCAATTTTTAATACACTATATCCAACATTTTAGAACTAAACATCTAGTTATATAATTTATATTATCTTTTATTGAGGATTCTGTTATGATAGGGTGGTGCATCAATATCGTCTACTTCATGGAATGAATCCAGGGTCTAAGTAAAAGAACACCGACAAAATCTATAAATAGAAAATTATTAGTGTATATATAATAATATTGCACAATCCAAACACATATCAAAACAAATTACTTATTTTTATTGATGTTTCTGCAGTGTCCAAAACAAACAAATGTAAAGGATTGTGGTTATTATGTTTGTAAATTTACAAAATAGATCGTATTTCATCAACAAACTAACATCCCTGAAGAGGTATTTTCAAAAATAATTACAAGTTCATTTAAAATATTTATTAATCCTTTGTGTATTTATATTTTTTAAGTACTACCATGACTATTTCAAAAAACTCATATTCACAAGATGATATAGATGTGTTTAGAAACAAATGGGAAGCATACCTGATGGAAGATTGTACACAAATAAGATAAAGGTGAATTCCTACTACTTATGTTATCCTTATATGATCATTCATATCTCTCTTGTTTACACTTATTGGGAATTTATGATCACCCTTTCTTATGTTTCATATACTTAGGTTATGAATAATGGTTTTAGAAATGATTTTTCTTTCTAATATAAAATAACTTAATGAGAGACTCTTATGAACTAGTTCTTTATGTTTCCATGTTTCCAAAATAAATAAACCTAAACTATTATGGCTTGGATCATTTTTATTTTATATTTTGGTCATTTATGTTGTTGTTTATACTGATGTAGTGTGTTTGAAGAATATTGTTTGTGCATCACTCACAAATTTAATAAAAAAAACTAAGGATTCTTCACTACTGTTGGTTAAATACCACTTAGCATAACATCTCATCCGAACTTCCTATCTGGTGTCCCTGTGATGCTCTCATCCCCCACCATCTCTATGATATCATCATCCAGCTTTCACTTTTCCTTCTCTTAATACACCCATTTACTAGGTAAATGGGTGCAGAAAGAGAAGGAAAAGTGAATGGTGGATGATGATATCATAGAGATGGTGCCAGATGAGAGCATCACGGGGACACCCGATTAGAAGTTCTGATCAGATGCTATGTTAAGAGGTAGTTAACCAACAGTAGTGAAAAGAACAAAGAATCATTAGTTTTTTTATTAGCTTATATCTAGACCAAATAAACCCTTTAGAAAGATGTAAAGGTAACATTACGATATAATATCTGTTGGATTTGGTGACCTAGAACCGACTACTTTGTACTTTATTCATTAATAAAAGCCTTATCACATCTTGATTGTTCTTCTGCGTGACAATGCATGTGATAATGTCCTAAGGATAGCTGTTGCATTAAAGGGTCATAGCGGATCCCTGCTATGATGAGAACCCAGAAGTTTCATAACACTGTTCTTGAATATATGTTCTATGACCGGATGATATTATTTGAGGGACACAAATAATACAGGCCATTAGGGGTGATGACTCATAAAACTTTGAGGCATCATCTCATGGTGTGCACCCTTGGTAATATATATGAGGATATTATGAGAACGAGACCCGCCAGTAGGAATCCACATTTCATAGTGTCATTGGATGTTCCTATCTGCGGATGTGTGTATTGATCCTTAGACTTTAATATTATTATTAATGGGTATTACAACTCATGCACTTAGATGTATTGAAGAAAACTATGATGACACACTGTTCGTAGCGAGTTAGGATACGTTGGGTGCGTCACGAGTAATACTGCATTAATAGATAATGTGAGAAAGGATTTGTCCCTTCTGTTCCATAACGGAAGTAGATATCTCAGGCCCTTTGATGGAATTGATATATCCTAAATAAATACATGGCCATGGTAAGGTATGGGCGAGTTCGATTCCAAAAAGTCAAAGAAAGAATAATCGAGCATGTGGGTTGATGACACTAGCATGCAACCCGCTTGATTCGAGATATCGTGACAAAGGGATTATATTACACGGCAAGCATTCGTATAAGGTGACACGTCATTGCAGCATTAACTTCTTTCTCTATGGGTGCCTTGGCGTGTTGCTAGACTCTAACCTTGGACTTTAGGCAGGCTCCGCCTAATGCCACTGAGAAAGAGTCCTAGAGGGTCACACAATAAGTGTGTCCATGTATCTCAGTTAAATATTAATTTAACAAGTTAAATAAATATTATTCCCGACTGTGGTTTAATAATTATTTAAGGATGTCTGATCGCATTTATTTTGACACTAGTTATTCAAGAGAATATATTGTGGACGAAATAATATTTATTAGCAAGTGATGCAGTTATATATATTTAAGAAATAAATAGCAATTACTCAAGGTCTAATAAATGTGGTGGAGGAAATAAAGGAAAGTGGAAAATAAAAGTACACGCCGTGTATATTAAATATACATGCCGTGTAGTTTTTATGGAAAATGAGTACATGCCGTGTATTAATGATAACACGCCGTGTAGTTTTTTCAGTTAGGATTTTGAGGATATAATATTGTTTTATTAAATGATATTTATTACAATCAGCGTGGGTGCATGTCAAGGAATTAATAATTCAACATGGGGGTTTTCAATAAGAGTTAATGAAATAAATAAAACAGGTAACACGTTTATTTATTGTCATAAATCTATAACCTCAAAACCGATTATAAATATCCTCACAACCCCAACAATTTTCCACAAGAGAATCATTGTGCACAACAATTCTGGAGAATTCTTTCAAGGCTGAAAGAAATCCTTCCTCCAAGAACACTATCTAGACTGAGAGACCAAGGCGATCGAAGGCGGACATCGCAAGCAAAGGTTCTTCTGCGCTAGCACCTAGAGATCCCTTCAGCGACGTCTGAAGATATGTGGCACACGTGTGGATCACCGCTAGAGGAATCCTACACTTGGATTCTACGATGCAACGACGGATCACATGATCATGACCGGAGACATCAACGAAGAAATAATTCCACCAAGGTAATTCTTGTGAATTAATTAAATTAATTATAACCAACATATGATGATCCTATCTCTATGGTTCCGGGATTCCCTCTTAATTTTTTTCATTCCTCGTTCTATTATGAAGATTCGTCATTTTACATCGTGATGGATCTCGGATTGAACGTTGTTTAACGTTAATATTAAAGTTGGGAAAACCCACCAACGCGCTTCCGCTGCGCCTGGAACCTACAAGCAGTATCAGAGCGGTCATATAGTTGATTATAATTATTTAGTTTTTCATTGATGTTTTACGCATTTAATAATTTAGTTGTTTCAATTCAAGTTTAATCATTCTGGAAATATGAATCTCGAGATCTGTTCCTCCTCCCTCGTTTCTCGTTCACCTCATAGAAACGAATTTTTCTTTTAATTTTGATTAAAATAAAATAGAGGAACTCATCTGGAGGAGCCAAACATTTCTGGCCGTACAACACCAGAATACACGGCGTGTATTCGGAAGTACACGTCGTGTCGTCTAGGTTCAATGCATTGACTAATCCGCCAAATCAGGCCGTGTATTGGAGTATACCTATGTCATTTATGACACCGTGTGTTGACCAAGAACAAGTGGCACACGGTTTCCGGATTACATGCCATGTGGTCCAACTGAACACGACGTGTAGTCCCTTCGGGTTCGGGTTGGACCGTGTACCCCATACACGGCTTTCCCGACTGAAAACCGTGTAACGCGGAAACTACATGGCGTGTGTCCCATAGAACACGCTATGTGCTCCGAAAATTTCTGAAGTACATTAACACGCCCTATCCCCGGGCGTGTACTTCAGATGTATGGTGAAGAAAATTACACGCCGTGTAGTTGGAACTACACGCCGTGTACTCACCCAAATTACGCAGATTTATTAAAATTTATTATTATATTATACAAACCCTTGAGATGTGTACCATGGTGCAGGCGTAAAGCTGAGGCACAACACGTGATAGGTGTTTTATATATGTGTGTTTAATTTAACATCTGCATAATGAACGGGAATTCAACGGGTTGCCTCCAAGGTACAAGTTACGTACAAGGATAATTTTAAATGAATTTATTTGTTTAAAATTATGATGGTTGAGAATATCAAGGAAGTTCAGAAAAGAGTTTAAGATAAAAAGGTTTGATTAATTAAAGATAATTAATTGATTCGAGCATGATTTATCTTAAACGAGAACAATTAAAGAATTGAATGCTAGTTTTATTTATGAGTAAATATCGTTGCATGTATGGATGATCATGAGATATACCGAGACCTTTGTATGTGAATGGTTTATTTTAATTTATTTATTTAAATTAAATTTGTTGGCCTACGAGCCATCTCCTCATTAATATGTAGGGCCTGCGCACCCAAGGATTCATTTATGTAAAAAACCCTTTTTACCCCTCACCTGCATGTGAGATAAATGCATATGTAATGGATGGAGCTCCCAAGCTAGTTGAGGCGGCTCAAGTCAGGAGCCAAGGTGAAACCAATCCAAGGAGATACAAAGGTGGACATGTGGAAAGCTGTAAACATGAACCCGAAAGGTTCAAGGTGTTTCTCCCATAGGTCTTGGGTTAGTTTATCAACCGCTAGATAAACTAACCAATAAAAAAACCTCACGATCATACCATTTATTTTATTTCTGTCAGTTGCATGGTTTATTTATTGTGGGTGTGTTGTCACGATCACACAATTAATGAATTAAACGAGCATGCAAGATGGAACTAAAATAAAACCGGCTTATACATAAATATTATCTTAGACATGGTTAATCACTTAAGTATGTCCCACTTAATATTAACAAGCATGTAATAAAAGATAATAAATAGGAAATTTACATATAAGGATAAAAACCCTCAAAAGAAATATTAAGTCGGTATAGCCTTCCATAATCTTGGTTAGAATCGAACCATAGTTCAAAGTGCTTGACCAAACCTATTTGGGGTGCTTTCAATTATCAAGGAATTCTAATTCAAGGTTTTGGGTTGACTTGAATTGGTTCGCATCAAGGGTTGACTACCACAGCAGGACTTGGTGTGACCAAGAGGCAAAGGTTAAGGAAATCCAAAATAAAAGGATTTCAGGATTGGGGAGTCCACTCAGCGGATCAAGGAGCTGCGAGTTAATGCAGTTGGCATTTGGAATGCCTACCTAAAACCCTTCAAGTTTCTTGACCAACCCTAGTTGGGGTAATGTGAAGGGAAATATGGATCCTTGCCACTAGAATATTCAGGAAACAGAATATTCCGAAGTCAATGGTGAGGGCTATTGGATTTCGATAAAATAGTGGGAGACTAATAAGTATTAATCTATTTATTTGTCTCAGTTTTGTAATAAAGTACTAAACCTTTTCTCATATTAAATTTCAGAAATGACAAAATGACTTCAAACATATCATTGAGAACCATACTCGAGAAGGAAAACCTTCTCACCGGCACCAATTTCCAAGAGTGGCAGAGGCGTTTATGTGTCATCCTTCGCCACGAAAGGAAATTTTATGTGCTGGAAGAGCCTATATGAAACACATGGATGATGCCACATATGTCCAGTGTTTCATGCTATCGGCCATGTCCAATGAGCTCTTGAAGCAACATGAAAACATGGACGCGTATAACATGATGTCTCACCTTAAGGATCTCTACCAAGGGAAGGTGATACAGGAGAGGTATGTGATCTCCAATGCTTTGTTTACAACTAATCTTGGAGAGTCTGCACTAGCTGGGCCTTATGTAGTCAAGATTATTGGCTACATTGAACACCTGGACATCTTAGGGATTAAATTCCCGGATGAGTTACGTACAGATCTCATCCTATCATCACTGCCCAAGAACTTCTCTAGATTCATTGTCAATTATAACATGAGAGGCAATGATAAGAGTCTATTGGAGCTCTTGACCTTGATTCGCCAGGTAGACAAGGACATGGGGTGTGAAAAACCCACAGTCCTTATGGTGAACAAGAAAAGGAAGGACAAGGAAAAGGGTCCAAAGACTTATAAACAGTCTGAAGCCCTTGAGCACTGTCCCTCCAAGAAGGGGAAGATCTAGAGGCAGGGCAAGGAACAAGAGGCGGTGTGTTTTTCATGTGGAAAGCAGGGACACTGGAATAGGAACTGCACCCAGAAGCATGGGGATGCTAAAGGTGCATTCGTTATCGAGTATAATCTTTCCATTTCTACATAGTGGGTATTAGATACAGCTTGTGGGGATCACATCTGTATTCAAATGTAGGAACTAAGTATATTTAGAAATATTTCTAGAGGATAGGTGGATCTTCGAGCTACCAATGGCTCAAGGCTGGATGCATTGACTATTAGCGATTACCACCTCTCATTGCTGACTGGAATGATTTTGGTTTTACATAACTATTATTATGTGCCTAGTGTCACCAAGAACATAATTTCTGTATCTTCTTTGGATATTGATGGATTTATTTTCAAGTTTGGAAATAAGGGTTTTCTCTTTTATAAGAACAACATATTTTATGGTATGACACATTTAAATAATGGTTTGTATGTATTAAATTACGAAAACCAAGTGTTGGAAATCGATAACGAAACAAAATCACATGACTCATACATCACCCAGTTGTGGCATCACCGTCTTGGTCATGTGAATGAGAAGCTCTTGACAAAGCTCTGCCAAGATGGCTATTTAGACTCTACTGAGCTAAAATCACTTGATAGATGTCATGATTGTTTACAAGGAAAAATGACCAATCTGCCTTTTGGTGGACAAGGTGAAAGGGCCACAGAGTTTCTAGGATTGGTACACACAGATGTGTGTGGACCATTTCCAATAGAATCTAGAGGTGGAAATTCTTACTTCTTTACTTTTATTGATGATTTGAGTAGATATGGATATGTCTACTTAATGAGGTATAAGTCAGAGGCCTTAGAGAAATTTATGGAATTCAATAATGAAGTAGAGAATTATCTTGGTAAGAACATAAAGAAGCTTTTATCGGATCGAGGTGGAGAATATCTGAACCAAGAGTTCATCGATCTTCTACGAGAGTCTGGGATTCTATCTCATCTCACTCCTCCTTATACACCACAGTGGAATGGTGTTAGTGAAAGGAGGAACCACACCTTGTTGTACATGGTGAGGTCGATGATGAGTCATGCAGATCTTCCATTATCCTTTTGGGGATATGCATTACAAACTGCAACATACACATTAAACCGAGTACCAACTACGGTGACAAATGGAATTCCCTCCAAGCTATGGAATGGAAAGAAACCCATTTTGTCACACACACGTGTATGGGGATGCGAGGAATTTGTTAAGGCCTCCTCAGGAAACAAACTAGAACCCCAGATCACAAGGTGTATCTTTATAGGATATCCCAAGGAAACGAAAGGATATTACTTATATAACCCTTCAGACAAGAAAGTGACTGTCGCCAGAAAAGCCGTCTTTCTTGAGAGGGAGCACATCCTCAAGACGGATAGTGGGAGCAAGATTGACTTCGACAAAGTTGATGCTCAAGATACACATGAGTTGGTATAGGAACAAGTTCCACAGGTCCCCATGGAAGAGGTTCCAGAAACACAAGTACTGCATAGGAGATCAAGAGAGGTAAGGGAACCAGAGAGATTTGGTTTCCTAGTCACCGAGGATGGTGAATCTTTATTGTTGGAAAATGATGAACCTCTCTCCTACATGGAAGCAGTAGAAAGCTCAGAAGATGCAAGATTTCTATAAGCTATGAATTCTGATATGGATTCCATGTATCAGAACCAAGTCCGGATTCTAGTTGATGAGCTAGTTGATGTAAAACCTATTGGATGAAAATGGGTATTCAAGAGAAAACTGGACATGGAAGGTTAAGTTAGAACCTATAAAGCAAGGCTAGTGGCTAAAGGATTCAGACAACATCAAGGAATTGACTATGATGAAACCTTCTCACTAGTTTCCATGTTTAAATCTATAAGAATCATACTTTCCATAGCAGCTTACCATGACTAAAAGATTTTGAAAATAGACATAAAAACAACATTCCTTAACAGGAACCTTCAGGAAGATGTCTATATGACACAACCAGAAGGGTTTGTGACACCAGGTGAAGTAAAACAAGTTTTCAAGTTGCAGAAATCCATTTATGGATTAAAGCAAGCATAAATGTCATGGAACATTCAATTTGATGAAGCCATAAAGGAATTTGGGTTCATTAAGAATGAATGTAAGCCATGTTTTTATAAGTGGTTTAATGGGAATGTGATCGTTATCCTAGTAGTATATGTTGACGACATATTGCTTATTGGAAACAATGTACCAGTCTTACAGTCAGTTAAGGACTAGTTGAACAAGTGTTTCTCCATGAAGGACTTGGGTGAAGCAGCCTACATTCTAGGGATCAAGATCATTCGTGATAGACCCAAGAGGCTGCTTGGACTAAGTCAGGGTACATACATTGACCAGACACTAAAGAGATTTAGTATGGAACAATCCAAGAGGGGATTAGTTCCAGTGTCACATGGCCTACATCTTTCTAAGAAAATGTGTCCTCAGACACAACAAGAGAAAGATATAACGAGTAAGATCCCATACGCTTCGGCTATAGGATCCATCATGTATGCCATGTTATGTACTAGGCTTGATGTTGCCTATGCACTGAGCATGGTAGGAAGATATCAAGAAGATCCAGGAGAACAACATTGGACTACTATTAAGACTATCCTTAAGTATCTAAGAAGAACTAAGGATATGTTCCTGGTGTATGGAGGAGATGAGGAGCTTGTCATCAGAGGGTATGCTGATGCTGGTTTTCAGACAGATCAAAATGATTTGAAGTCGCAATCTGGATATGTTTTCTATCTCAATGGAGGATCTGTGAGCTGGAAGAGTTCAAAGTAGCCAGTTGCCGCCAATTCTACAGCGGAGTCCGAATATACAGTGGCTTCTGATACAGCCAAGGAATTCGTCTGGATTCAGAACATTGTCCAGGTGCTTGATGTGGTGCCTAGCAGTAAATATCCCATTACATTGTATTGTGATAATACTACAGCGGTGGCTCTTGCAAAAGAACCAAGGTCACATCAACGGACAAAGCATATACTTAGAAAGTATCACCTCTTGAGGGATTTCTATCAAAGGGGTGAAGTTGCAGTGAGCATAGTGTCCACAGAAGATAACGTGGCGGACCCCATGACTAAAGGCCTATCTTAGCAGAAGCATGAATATCATGTGAGAGCTAGCGGGTTAAAGGTTGTTAGTAGTTGGCTCTAGTCCAAGTGGGAGTCTGTTGGAGTTGGTGGCCTAGAACCAACTACTTTATACTTTATTCATTAATAAATGCCTTATCACATCTTGATTGTTCTTCTGCGTGACAATGCATGTGATAATGTCCTAAGGATAACTATTGCATTAAAGGGTCATAGCGGATCCCTGCTATGATGAGAACTTGAAAGTGCCATAACACTGTTCTTGAATATATGTTCTATAGCCGGATGATATTATTTGAGGGACACAAATAATACAGGCCATTAGGGGTGAGGACTCATAAAACTTTGAGGCATCATCTCATGGTGTGCGCACTTGGTAATATCCAGGAGGATATTATGAGAACAAGACCCGCCAGTAGGAAATCCACATTTCATAGTGTCATTGGATGTTCATATCTGTGGACATGTGTATTGATCCTTAGACTTTAATATTATTATTAATGGGTATTAGAACTCACGCACTTAGATGTATTGATGAAAACTGTGACGACACACTATTCGCAGCGAGGTAGGATATGCTGGGTGCGTCACGAGTAATACTGCATTAATAGATAATGTGAGAAAGGATTTGTCCCTTCTGTTCCATAATGGAAGTAGATATCTCAGGCCCTTTGATGGAATTGATATAGCCTAAATAAATCCATGTCCATGGTAAGGTATGAGCGAGTTCGATTCCAGAAAGTCAAAGAAAGAATAACCGAGCACGTGGGTTGATGACACTATCATGCAACCCGCTTGATTCGAGATATCGTGACAAAGGGATTATATTACACGGTAAGCGTTCGTATGAGGTGACACGTCATCGCAGCATTAACTTCTTTCTCTATGGGTGCCTTGGCGTGTTGCTAGACGCTAACCTTGGACTTTAGGCAGGCTCCGCCTAATACCACTGAGAAAGATGCCTAGAGGGTCACACACTAAGTGTGCCCATGTATCTCAGTTAAATATTAATTTAACAAGTTAAATAAAGATTATTACCGACTGTGGTTTAATAATTATTTAAGGATGCTTGATCGCATTTATTTCGACACTAGTTATTTGAGAGAATATATTGTGGGTGAAATAATATTTATTAGCAAGTGATGCAGTTATATTTATTTAAGAAATAAATAGCCATTACTCAAGGTCTAATAAATGTGGTGGAGGAAATAAGGGAAAGTTGAAAATAAAAGTACACACCGTGTATATACATGCCATGTAGTTTTTATGGAAAACGAGTACACGCCGTGTATTAATGATTACACGTCGTGTCGTTTTTCCAGTCAGGATTTTTAGGATATAATATTATTTTATTTAATGATATTTTTCATAATCAGCATGGGCGCATGTCAAGGAATTAATAATTCGACATGGGGGTTTTCAATAAGAGTTAATGAAATAAATAAAACGTGTAACGCGTTTATTTATTGTCATAAATCTATAACCTCAAACCCAATTATAAATATCCTCACAACCCAACACTTTTCCACAAGAGAATCGTTGTACACAATAATTCTAGAGAATTCTTTCAAGGCCGAAAGAAATCCTTCCTCTAAGAACGCTCTTAAGACCGAGAGACCAAGGCGATCGAAGGCGGACATCGTAAGTGAAGGTTCTTCCGCGCTAGCACCCGGGGATCCCTTCGGTGACGTCCGGAGATACATGGCACACGTGTGGATCACCGCTAGAGGAATCCTACACTTGGATTCTATGACACAACGACGGAACACATGATCATGATCGGAGACATCAACAAAGAAAGAATTCCACCAAGGTAATTCTTGTGAATTAATTAAATTAATTATAACCAACATATAATGATCCTATCTCTATGGTTCCAAGATTTCCTCTTAATTTTTTTCATTCCTTGTTCTATTCTGAAGATTCGCTATTTTACATCATGACGGATCTTGGATTGAACGTTGTTTAATGTTAAAATTAAAGTCGGGAAAACCCACCAATGCGCTTCCACTACGCCCGGAACCTACAATATCTCCATTTTAGAAAAAAATTATATAATGAAAAGTTGATTTTATTTTCATTATTCCTTGCAGGGTTCGTTTATTTTAGAATATTTATATCCATGTGACATGCCTTTGCAGGAAGAGCAACGACGCTGTGTCTGCTCAATCACAGAAGTAATTTTGATGTTTTCACAGTAAAATCATTGTCCATAGAATTAATGCATTATTTTATATTTATGTTTGATTTATTTCTTTTATGTAAGTAATATTAATATACTCATATGTGATATCAATGTATGAAATGTTTAGGTCCTTATAGTCAGTATTAGAGTAACTGACCTATTCAAAATCAAGCAAACACATTCAGTTGTTTTGATACTTTAGGGAGATGATCCATAAGTTATTTGAAATATGTAGGAATCAAATCCACCTAAATATGACTAAGAGTGTAATTTTAGCCCGATGGCCCGAAAGCCCGACAGGCCCTGAAGCCCGAGCGGCCCAGCCTGGAAAAGCCCTCTTCAGGCCAGGTCGGGCTTGGGTCGTAGCTTAATCAGGTCATGTGTCAACCTATTCAAGAAGGATTGCGGGCCAGGGCGGCCCGACCTGAAAAAGCCCACCCTGTTGGCCCGTGCGAAGCCCATCCCGTGCGAAGCTCATATAATGTAAAAAAATTATAGGAAAGGACATGTAGGGTGATTCGATCCTTCTGCCTCAACCTTCAAAGGCTGCGCCTGGACCAACTGGTCCAAGCACTACACCAGTTATGTTATCACCAGACTGTATATATATATATATATATATATCATTATATATTAACAAAAAATAATATATTATATTATATATAATTATAATGTGTCTGTGTGTGTGTATATATACAACAATATATAATTATATATAATAATGTATATATATATATAAATCCATTAATAATATATATCAATTAAGTGTGACTTTTAAAAATCCATTAATAATATATATATATATAAATGATTTAGTGTAATATATATATATAAAAAGCTATTGATATATATATATATATGTATATCAATGATTTAATATTAAATATATATATATATATAATAACTTGTAGTATATTGATAAAAAAATAACACACTCACCTAACAATGTTCGTGCACGTCCCTTAACCTCATTAATTTTTCTAAGTATGTTGCAACTTGCATATATTATATATACTACACATATATAAATCTATTTAGAAAAAAAATTAACCCACCCACTATGACACACCCCCAACCCTAATTATTATTTTTACAATTTTCTCATATTATATATTTATATATATATCAATCATTTAACATTATATATATATATATATAATAACTTATTATATATTAAAAAAATAACACACTCACCTAATGATATTCGCGCACACCCCCTGACCTCATTAATTTTTTTTAAATATGATGAAACTTGCATATTGTATATATATATATATATAAACAAAGCCCTTAATAATATATACCAATTAAGTGTGGCTTTTAAAAATCCATTAATAATATATATATATACAAATGATTTAATATAATTTAAATATATTTAGAAAAAAAATTAACCCGCCCACTGCGGCACACCCCCAACCCCTAACTATTTTTTTACAATTTTCTCATATTATATATATATATATATCAATCATTTAACATTGTATATATATATATATAATAACTTATTATATATTAACAAAAAAATAACTACTCACCCAATGATGTTCGCACAACCCCCAACTTTATTTTTTTGAATTTGATGAAACTTGCATATATTATATATATTATATATACATATATAAATCTATTTAGAAAAAAAATTAACTCACCCACTATTGCGCACCCCCCAACTTATCAATTTTTTCATATAATATATTTAGATTTACATATATAAATCTATTTAGAAAAAAATAATATATCCTCCCACTTTAAAATGTTAATAAAATATAAAAGAAAGGTTTTTACAAAAAAATGTTTTACATTTAACAAAAATAATTATAAAAAGCATACATTTAAAAAAATGTTTTAAATTAAACAAACACTTAAAAATAATTTTCATAAATAAGTTAAAAAAATAAATGTAAATAAATTTTTTAAATAAATGATAAAAAAACGTTTAATTAACAACGCTTTAAACCCACCCACTGTTGTGCACCCCCAATCTCTCATTAATTTTTTTTTTCAATTTGCACATAATATATATAAATTCACATACATATATAAATCTCTTTAGAAAAAAATAACACATCCACCCACTATAAAATGTTAATAAAAAATATTTTTACATAAAACATGTTAAATATTTTAAAAAAATACATGTAAAAAACATACATTAAAAAAAACATTTTAAATTAAACGTTTAAAAATAAATGTAATTTTTTTTAAAGAAGTGTTAAAAAATGGTTTAAATAAAAATGTTTTATACAAATTTTTTAAAAAAGTTTTTAAAACAAAAATTTAAATTAATTTTTTTAAAATAAACACTTAAAAAACTTTTTACATTAAAATATGAAAAAAGTTAAATGTTTAAAAAAAATACTTGTAAAAATCAGGTGTTTAAAAAAAATTAGTTTTTTTTAAATTAATCATTTAAAAATAAATATAAAAAAATATTTTGAACAGATGTTAAAAACAGATTAAATAAAAATTTTTAATTAAAAAAAATTAACAAACACTTAAAAAAATTATAAATAAGTTAAAAAAAATGTAAAAAAATGTTTTAAATAAATGTTAAAAAACGTTTAAATAACAATGTTTTAAACTCACCCACTGCTGTACACCACCCAACTCTCATTATTTTTTTACAATTTGTACATAATATATTTAGATTCACAATATATAGATCTATTTAGACAAAGAAATAACATATCCACCCACTATAAAATGTTAATAAAAAATAAAATAAACATTTTTACAAAAAACATTCATTTAAAAATAAATGCAAAAAAACGTTTTAAACAAATTTTTAAAAAATATTTAAATAAAAACATTTAAAAAAAGTTTTAAAATAAACAATTATTTTGAAAATAATAAAATCCCACCATGACCCAACTCGAAAAAGCCCGACGCAAATCGATGGTTTGGGACGGAACGAGGTTGGGCTCAAGCCGCCTCATGGGATTTTTGGGCCGGCACGACCCGACCCTAAATAGTGGTCAATGGATTATTTTTTTGCTGGGCAGGCCCGGCCATATCCGAGCCAAGCCGGGCCGGGCCAAAATTACACCCTTAAATATGACACACGATGTGACCAGTATGACTCAATGTGTCTCTTTTTATTTAAAATTGACATTATTTTTAGTAAAAAGAACAAGTGACATACTGAAAGATGAAAAAACACATTCTGATTATTTTGATACATTAGGGAAATGATCCATATGTTATTTGTGATCTGTAGGAATTGACTACACTTCAATTCAACGCACAATGCAACTAGTATGAATCAAAGTGTCTCTTTTTATTTAAAATTGACATTAATTTTTGAAAAAAACACAAGTGACATATTGAAAACTATGAAAATACATTCATATTGTTTTTATACTTTAGGAAAATGATCTATGAGTCATTTTTGATGTATACAAATCAACCACACCTCAATCTGATGCACGATGTGACCGGTATGGATAAAAGTGTCTATTATTAGTTTAAATTTGACATTTTAGCTCAAAACGTGTCACTTACTGAAAACCAAGAAAACCCACCCCAATTTTATTCATAATTTAGGATAACAATTCATAAGTTCTTTGTGACATGTATGAAGAAGTTTCATATCAAACCAATGCACGATGTGACCAGTATGAATCAAAATGCGTGTTTCCAGTTTGAAATGACATTTTAGTAAAAAACACAACTGACATACTACAAAATGAGAAATCACATTCATATTGTTTTGATAATTTAGGACAGCGAACCACAATTCATTTTTGACATGTAGGAATTGACCTCACCTCAATTCAATTCACAATTGCATGGGTATGACTCAAAGTTTCTCTTTTTATTTAAAATGGACATTAATTTTAGAAAAAACACAAGTGACATTCTGAAAACCGAGCAAACACATTCATATTGTTTTGATACTTTAGAAAAATGACCCATTAGTCATTTTTGACATTTAATAATCAACCACACCTTAATACAATTCATGGTGTGACTGGTATGACTAAAATTGTCTGTTATCTGTTTAAAATTGACATTTTAGCTCAAAACGTGTCACTCACTAAAAACCAAGAAAACCTGCTCCAATTATCTTCATAATTTAGGATAATGATTCATAAGTTCTTTGTGATGTGTATGAAGTAGTCTCATATCAAACTAATACACGATGCGACTGATATGACTCAAAATGCGTATTTTCATTTTGAAATGACATTCTAGTAAAAAACTCAACTGACATACTAAAAACTGAGAAAACAAATTTGGATTGTTTTGATACTTTAGGAAAACGATACATAAGTCATTTGTGACATGTAGGAATCAACCTCACCTCAATTCAATGCACAATTCAAATGGTATGACTTAAAGTGTCTATTTTTATTTAAAATTGACATTAATTTTAGAAAAAAACACAAGTGACATACTGAAAACCAAGAAAACACATTTAGATTGTATTGATACTTTAGTAAAATGATCCATCAGTCATTTTTGATGTGTAGGAATCAACCCCACCTCAATCCAACGATGTGACTGATATAAATCAAAATGTGTCATTTAAATTTGATATTAATTTCAGTAAAAGAACAAGTGACATACTCAAAACCAAGAAAACCCATTATAATTGTTTTAATATTGTAAAACAACGATCTATGGCTCATTTGTGATGTGTAGGAATCAACCCCACCTCAATAAAATGCACTATGTTACCGGTATAACTCCAAAAGTGTCTTTTTTATTAAAAATTGACATTTTATTAATTCATTATTTCATATTAATGTTTAATTTATTTTATTATTGTATTACTAACACAATATTTGTTTTCTTATATAGTTTTATTTTTTTCCTTGAGTTCAGATACTTTGTTCGGCAACTAATACCATGGACGACAATTTTCGAGAGGGGATCACAGATTCCAAAGGATGAAACATTAATGTTTTTAATTGTTTGTTGGATAATTGTAATTGTAATAATATAAAACATTGTTTCAAATGTATATAGCAGTGTTTTTTTGTATTCATGATGTAAAGTAAATTTATATAGAATTGTTTTTAAATTTCTTGTGTGCGCTATTTTGTTCTTTTATGATTTGTTCATGTGCATGTGTTATTTTGTGTAGGTGTGCATGTGGTGGGTGTGCTGGTAAATAAATAGCACATCACAGGAAACTAGGCCTTTATCAGCGCTAATTAAGTACTGATAAATTGGGCCTTTATCAACTCTCAAAATAGCACTGATAAAGTCATCCATTTATCTGTGCTAAAAAAGCACTGATAAAGGGGGGACTGTTATCAATGCTTTTTTAGAACTGTTAAATGGGACCCCTCTTTTATCTTTTCCGCGATTAATAGTGCTTTTCTAGCACGATTAAAAGCAGTTTCTAGTGTTTTTAAAAGCCTTATTTGTAGTAGTGATATTATTTCCCTTATAGTTCATAAATGATATAATAAAATTACATAACCATTACAATCCAGTATATTTTATGAAAATAATTTTATAAATTGAAGCAATTAAAAAATGGTCATCATGATAAATAAAATTAGTAATTAATTTATTCCTCAATGTGAATGAAGTTTTAATTACATTATTTCATTCCTCAAAGTGAATAAAATTATTCATGAAAATTTTGATACAATTTGTTCTACTCATTCTAAAATTTTTATCACAAAGATCTGAGAGCTGATGAATTTTGATCAAATGATTTTCTCTTCATCTAGTAAAGTAAATATTATTCTATGAATTATAATTTTTTATGGTGAGGAGGTGTGTGTTGTGATTCCAAAAGATTATTCCACATTATTTCTCCCTACCACATTCAATAGTTTCAAAATACATGGGGGATCTAGTCAGAAGTAGATGTATTGTAAAATAATATTTGGATAAGAGTTATAAAATATATAATAATCCGCTTGGTGATGGACTTAACCCATTATGATTATATTATGAATTCATCAACTTCCAAAAGTGGAAATTATATTGAAAAATAAGAGTATGCACAATGGAAGATCCTGAAAATATTACATATATATCTTGAAGCAAAATCTTTATAGATACTATTTTTATTAAATGATTCAAAAGAACTCTTATATGAGTTAGTATATGATCATCTAATCACATTTACCAATAGAATTAATTAACGACTCTAGGAGAGAGAATATATTCCTATATGGTAGTAAAAATTATTATTGATTTATTATATATGAAGTCTCAATGATACATATCAATGGTATTCTTGAAAACGAGCATCATGTGAAGGAATTGGATAAAAGAGGTAGCTAAATATGAAACTAGCACTAGTGATTATAAATAATTTGTTACGTACAATCGAATCAATAATGGTAAATCGGAAGTTTACTAATCTTGGAACTTTAAATATATGATATGATGGTTTATGTAAGAAACTGGGTTTTCGTATGAGGTAATAATAACTTATTGTTCATTCTTAATGCTTAGTTATTTCCTTAAGTGAGTACCCAACTTGATCATGGGCGTTTTGGTGGTGTTTGGGGCTTGTTTGGAGCTTGAAACCAGGTTTTGGGCTAAAAATGACTGGGCGCACGGTTAGGGAAAACCATATGGGGCAGGCCGTACGATTTGACTAAACCACATGAGGATGGAAAGAGGGGAGGTATAGGCCACATGTTTAGGAAAAACTGTGCGGCCATGTCTGTAGTTTTTCAAACTTTGAAAGATGATTAGCCCACAGTTTTCGCACAGTTAGTGAAACCGTGTCACGAGGAAACCGTGTGGGTGCCCCTTTGGCCTACATGAACCATTCATGGTTGGCGCACAGTTTGTCAAACTATTCATCCTGGTTATTTTAAAAAATTTAATATTTTTGAATTAATTAAATTTCATTTAAACTTAATATTTCACCCTTCCTTCATATGCAGAGCAAAGGTGCCTTGGGAGCTCTCATCTTGGGTGACTTTTCTTCGAATCGAGATCTACTCTTCATCCAACCTCAAATTTGAGCATGGTTTGTCTCATCAGATCCATATCAGTAAGACCTATATTCCTTTTTTATATTTTCTAATTTCTTCTGGAAATTGATTATTCTATTTGGTTTTAGGCTCATATTCCCTAATTTCTTGTTATTCATTCGTTATTCAGATTTATCCTAAATTGAGTCGAATCAAGACTTGATACTAGAAGAGAACTCCACCACCGAGCCACGATAGGTGTTCTATACTTTTATTTTTTACATTTAGTGATTTTAAGAGCTATTGGATGTTACGCCCCCTATTAAACTTTCCAGTGCAACCCCAATTTTGAATGGATTACTTGCAATAGATGTAATCAGACCTATTAGGAATGCACATAGGATCAGTTGTGATGCGTTGGTACCCGTTTCCCGAACCAAGGTCATCCATGGGGTGAAACTTATGAAAATTCCATGTTTATGAAATGTTAGGCTCCCCAAGGGGTGTTTTTTGGGTTTTCCTTGTTTTAGGAATCCAATTATAAGTGGAATGGGTTGAATGAGATGATTAGGGGATGGTTTGCCTCCTTTAATTTGATTTATTATATTGAACTTGATTTGGTTAATTGTTGAATTGATAAAACGAGTTATGTTAAACCAAATGGTGATAAATGGGTGGTTATACCCATGTGCCATGTCTAATTGAAATTGATGATAAATGGGTAGGTATACCCATGTGGCTTGTTTAAATGGAAATGAAGTACATGAGTTAGTATACTCATGTGATGTTTTTGGTATGAAAGGTATTAAATGGGTGGGTATACTCATTATATGTAATTGAATGAAATTGATTATATGAGTGGGTAGAATCATATGGAATTGAATTCTTAAATGGTTTGAATGAATGTATGTTTTAAAAATATTCTATGGACGAATCTCCATGGATCTGGAATGAGGTAGTGGAATTCTTGGATAGAGTATGCTGCAAGGGTCTTGATTCCGTGGGATGCCTCAGGACTTGCCACACCTTGAATCTGGATTGCTTGGACTCACATAGGACATGTTTTTACACATGATCCTAGGACTCCAACCAGTGCCTATACCAAGTTTCCATCGAGACGGTCCTGGGAATTGATGAGGATATCTTTGTCTTAAACACCTTGGATCTGTCCCATAGTGGTCTACACTTCATTATACGACACAACCATGGGATGTATGAAAATTTTGGTTATATGATAATTCCATGGGTTTTTGATATGGTTTCATTATACGGAAAGGCTTTGTGGACAAGATATGGATGGTTGTATGATAAGGCCGTGTTGGTTGTTTATATTTCTTATAGTTTCCTTGTTAGGAACTGTCATTTGTTGCAGGTATCCTGTAGAGGCTATTTGGTATTACTTGGTTGTTGTATTTATATTCCTTGGGCATCCAAACTTACATTACTACTTACTTTCACATGCTAGCATATCGCAACGGGCTATTTAGAACTGTATAGATTTCTGGTTGATTACCTATATGGATGCTATCTCACACCCTATTTGGGCCTCCTTGGGGACCCAAAAAAATTATATGGTTATAGGTGATAATAGGGGAAAGCTCCATAACACAGTTTGTAAATAATTTCTTTGAAGCAAAGGATCATGCGACTAAGCTTAGGCTTGCGATGCAACTGAGAACTTTTTGGTCTTTTTGTCTTTTGGATTATTGTATTGTACTATAAATCCATGTACCTATTTTGGCTATTTTCTAGATACGTGTATCATATGAATCATTTTATATGAGCCATATTTTGATATTGTTATATATTCCTGCAATGTATCTGTTTTCTTTTTGTTTATCTTCCTTTTCTATTGAATACGAATGATTTCCACTATGATATAATCCAGTAATGAGGTCATAGTCTTCCCAATGACTCACCTAGGCCCTCACGGCTAGTCAAAAGCCTTTGGTGTTTAAGGATATGCACACGAGGCCTTGTGGAAAACTAGGCCGATGACATTATTGAGTGACATTTGGGTTCAGGATGTTATAAAGTGGTATTAGTGGCCTTCTTTTTTGGCTAGAATTACTATTTGGTGACAATAGATAGGGATAGAAAGGAAATGGAATTTGGTAATAAGCTGTGCCTGGGAGTAGCTACCCTGTGTAGAGGGAAAAGCCAAATTACCTAGAATGAAATTTTTATTTGTAGGATTTTGACAATTACAGTTGATTTGATTTCACCATTAGGTGACGAAATTGATTTATGTTGTTATTGAAGGACCTTGGAACACCATGAGAGGGGAGGGGTGAATCAGGGTGTCAAATTTTTCTTTTAAACTAGATGGATTTTGTAACCATGTTGGTAGAAACCTATTAATCTTGTCTGAAGAGGAAGAGAAGAAAACAAACAATCACTTTCCAAGAAATGATTCAAGAATTTTACTTGGTTCACCACTAAGGGCTACGTCCAAGGAGAATATGCTGACAATGTGTTAGTAATAAAAAAACCACTAATCTTCTCAAGTTGTGTATTACAAGATTTTGGGCACAATCACTCTATCCCAAACAAACTACCTTTATAAGGTTTTAGGGATATCATACTGCGTCCCTTAGATCACTTCCACTGACCCCCTTCCTCACTACTTTGGAAGAATATTCACTCAGTTTATCAACTTGAAGGTCACTTCAATAGTTTAACATTAAATCATGCATCCTAAACTGTAAATTGATTCTCTGTTGAAGTCCCATAATCACCCATAGATTAAATTTATTTTCCTGTACACTAATATGTTATGGAAATTAATTTTTCAAACTGATTTGGTCAATTTTCAGGCTTTCTTGGATGTTCTATGTACTGTGTTCTGGGTATGGTGTGCAGAACCCCTCTTTCGTATACCATTATTGTTTCCACATATTGTCCATCTCTTCAGTGAACTAACCTACTCCATGTACTGCCTTACTCCGCATACTACTCAGCTTCTCTGCGTACTTCCCTACACCACTTGCTGCCTTGCTCTACCGTGTACTGTGACAGCTTCCTTCATGAACTGCACTTTCTTCCAAATACTATTTTTATTATGTGGATGGTTCTATCCACGCACCATATTCTCCTCCTCAAACCACTTTGGACATTTCTAGATTTCTTCCCAAAATTTTAATCTCCAATCCCACCATCTAATGAAGGGGATTACTGTTCCTTATATAGGTACATAACTCTGAATATTTCACTAATCCGATTTATGAAAATTTTCAATGCGGGAAAATCCTCACTGTATACTAAACTCCATCCTCATATTGTTTTCCACAATTGTATAGCGATCATATTTCAAGAACCACAAAAATACCACCAACCTTCAGCATTTCGCGTACCGCACACCTTCACCGTGTACCATTGCTGCAAGCCGTTTTCAGTTTTGCGCAACGCCCCACGCACCGTTCCCACTGCTTGGTACGTGGCCATGAACCATTATCGTAACATGGTACATATTCCATGTTCCAAGGTATGCATTTACATTATTTTTCCAATTCTATTTGTCATTTCACAAACCATTCACTCCTATGTTAAAAACCTTTGTTTACCAACACCAAACTCCCGATTTTGAGGCCCAAAAAATTTGGAAAACACTGGGAAACTATGCCACCTTCAATACTATTTTCATACTCAAATTTATGACCTCATTACTTGAAAACTCCCTAGTCATACATGTGTAGTTTGACAAAAAACACAAAACAAACTCCATTATTATCAACAAACAACCTTGGTTCAAACAATCTCCCCCACTGGGTTTGTTGGAAATCTCCAGATAAATTAACTTATGTGCCAGCTACGATCAAAAACTAAACCTTCAAGAAACAAATCAACCATCACTCTAAGTCTATGTGAGTAGTGCTCAGTTTATAAAACAAGAGGGAGGACATGAATTGAGTTATCATTCTTTTCTTTTCTCCCCCATAGTTGTAGTTCTGGATTTTTCTATTCTCTATCTTTCCTGTATCCAGAAAAAAACAAATCACTCTCCCTTGAATTTATCCATTCTCCCCCATTTTCAATAAACCCAATGAACAAAATCTTGATTTTTAGAGTAAAAAAACATGCTCTCCCCGGATCGTATCTCCCCCATAAACCTGCATCATTTCCACAAATAGATTAAAAACAGTTAAAACAAATGGGGAGAGGGGAATCTCATAACTTCCTTATAGACTGGGAGGTGGCTGAACACCGAGGTTCAATTGATGTTTCTCAAACACAGCCACTGATAGTGGCTTGGTCATAATATCATCCACTTTCTCATCAGTTCCCACATGGTGCATTTTGATCATGCCTTGTTCAACCTTTTCCTTGATGAAGTGATATATGATCTTAATATGTTTCATACGAGAATGCTGAATATGATTATTTGTAAGATCAATGGTTCTCATGTTATCACAGTAAATAACCATTGGTTGTTTCACCTAATCACCTATGTCAATTAGTTGCTGCTTCATCCAAAGTAACTGAGTTCCCACCTTGGTATTAGATATATATTCATCTTCAGAAGTACTAAGAGAATTACTTTCCTATTTCTTGCTCAGCCAACCCAGACATTTCTTCCAAATATAGAATGATCCACCACTCGTGGAATTTCTGGCCACTACATCTCCATCCCAGTCAACATCAGAAAAATCAGATAGTTCACTATCTCTTCCTATAGTAAAGTATAACCCATAATTATGTATACCTTGAATGTATCTAATGATTCTTTTCACTTCCACCATATGTTCTTCCTTCAGATTACTCTGAAATTGGGATGTAAGGAATGATTCAAAGAAAATATCTGGCTATGTCACCGTCAAGTATAGTAGGCTTCCAATGATTATTCTGTACATGGTGGGATCCACAGAAGTCCCATCCTCATGCCTCTCGAGATTTGTTCCAACTATAATTAGAGTCAACATTAGTTTGGAATCATGTATATTGAATTTATTCAGCAACTCTCTTGCATAATTTTCCTAATAAATGAAAGTGTAATACTTCTTATAAATCACCTGTAACCTTAAAAAGTATGCGAGTTCACCAATCATGGACATTTCAAATTCCGATTTCATGTGATTAGAAAATTCAACCACTGATCTGTGCTTGCTTCCACTGAAAATAATATCATCCACCTATACCAATACCATGAACTGATCCTTTTGAGAATTCTTCACATAGAAATTTAGATACACTCCTCTTCTTTTAAACTCATTTCTCAGATAAGATTCTAACTGAGAGTACCATGCCTATGGTGCCTGTTTCAGGCCATAGAGATATTTCTTTAATTTTCAAACCTATAGTTCATAATTTCTAAGAAGAAACCATATGGGATGTTCAATATAGACTTCTTCTTCCAATAATCAACTTAATAATGTTTTCCTAATGTCCATTTGATACAATTTATGACCTATTTAGATTTCCATGGCAAGAAATAGTATGATTGACTCCAATCTCGCTACTGGAGAAAATGTCTCCTCAACATCAACACCTTCAATTCGTGAATATTCATTATAAACCAAGCACACCTTATTTCTGATCATATTTTCATGATTTTCAAATTTTTTCCTGAAAATACAGTTCATACCAATCAAATTTTGACCTTCAGGTCTTTTGAAAAGATCCCAAGTCTTATTTTTGTCATCTGATCTAACTCTTCATTCATTTCTTTTACCCATGACTCATCATTTGCCACCTCTTCAAATAAGGATGGTTCTAAAACTGATATAAATGAATATTGAGCATTATTACTCATTCTACTCATTTGTGTAGGTTCATTCCAATCCCCAATAATGTTGTACAAATCAATATCTGCTCTTCGATTTCTCCTTTGAGGTTCAACCAAATTCTCTATAGCTATGGATTCCTCTTTTGATTCTTCTTCTGAGTCAACATCATGATGTGAATCCTGAGAGTTTTTTACATATTCCTCTACCTCTATATTAGCATTTGTTCCATGTTCACATTCTTCCTCATCTTCTATCACATCAGTATAATAATTCCTTGAAGCATTTGTACTTTTCTATTCAATGATCTTAACATCACTGCTTTCTACAATTATTCTTAAGCACTTATTGAAACACTTGTAGGCTTTGTTGTTCATTGAGTATCTAAGAAAAATTCCTTCATCTGCATCGTCACCATACTTCTCTTGACTTCCTTCTTTGTTTTGGATGAAACATTTTCTTCTAAAAAACATGAAAATATTTCAAGGAGATCTTGATTCCATGCCACAATTCATATGGTGTCTTTTTCTTACCCATATATAGCCTTTTTCGGGTTTGAATATACATTACTGCTTGAACTTCCTCTTTACAGTAATGTCAAGGAATATGACTCTCAATCAGCATACTTCTAGCCATGTTGTTTACTTATCAATTCCTTCACTCAACAACTCCATTTTGCTGTAGAGTTATCACAACATCCACCTAATTTTTTATACCATGCTTCTCTAGGTAATTTTCAAATTCAATGGATGTGTATTCCCCTCCATTGTTATACCGCAAAACTTTGATCTTTCGTTCAATATCATTCTCAGCGATTTTTCGATAGGTTTTCATGCAATCAAGTACTTGTCGCTTATTGTGTATAATGATCACACATGACATTCTACTGTTATCATCTATGAAAAGAACAAATTACCTTTCTCTATGTGTTCCAGCAACATTTATCAGGCTACATACGTCTGTATTGATGAGGTCAAGGAGATTAGATAATCTTTTCTTCTTTGGCCTGTAGGAACTGCATACCAGTTTCCCTCGCATGTAAGCATCACACGTATTTTCTCGTTCCCACTTTAGATTAGGGATATCCATGAATATCTTCCACTTAGATATATTTTCCATGTCCATCTGATTGATGTTACCCAATCTCTAATTCCACAAGTTGTTTTCCTCTCCAACTGTTAGGTAGAAAATGTTTTCATTTCTATCAACTTGATATAAGTTTCTTTATGTTCTACAACCTTTCATGAGATAATTCCCGTATTTCCTCTTAAAGTAAAACCATTCAGATTGAATTTCATAATAAGACCTAAGTCATAGAGTTAACTCACACTAAGAATATTGTGACGTAGACCATCCACATAAAGGACTTCAGTTTTCTTCATCTCTCCATTAGCTAGATCAGTACTTCTACTACCTTTTATCTTCAAAGCACCATCATTACAAAACATCACTGTTCCATAAAACTTTTTCTTGAAATTCATTAATAGGTATGCATTACCTGTCATGTGGGATGAAAACACTCTATCAATAATCCATGTTTTATTTTTCTTTTTAGCTTTGAGGTCTACTTCTACAAAATTGTTTTTTTTTTCAATTTTCCACTTTTCTTTCCATGAGATATTGGATTGAGTGTTGGACACTAATGTCCTTTCAATTCTATCTTCCATGTACATGGGTTCTTCATATTCAAATTGTTCTTCCATAGGAGAAAATATATTTTAAATAACAACACCGTCTGGTTGATGAGTGTTGAATTGTCTCTGAGCATTGAAATAATTTATACTATCATACCTCTACCTACAATACACAGATTTGTGGCCAAAGTTAGAACAATGAAAACAATATCCATATAAATTATTTCTTCTATAAGAAGTAGGATATGAACATGTTCTCCTTTGTTGAACTCCTAAATATTCCACATTCATATAGCTCCTTACCTCTTCGCAATAAGAAATAGTATGGCCCAAATAGCCACAAAATAGACACTTCATGAAAGGAAATGTCTTATCACTTATATTTCTCCTCATGTATTCTTACTCAGAAAAATATTTTGACTGCATATCATTTTTGGAAACTCGAGGATAATCTTTAGTTCTCCTTTAATTTTTATTTAAGGGTTTCTTTTTTAGCACTTCTGGTGGATTTTCAACATGATCAACTTTCATCTTTCCTTTATTTGGGTTCACTTTATTTATAGAATTTGACATTTCGACATCACAACCAATTCTAATATTTCCCTTGCATGTGGGGCTTTGATCACAAAAGATCTTTTCAACTCCATAAAAACCACATTTTTCTCTTTCTAGTAGCTCAACACCTGAGAACCTTCCAAATTGTATTTTCTTCTTTGCTTCTTTTGAAATTGATTTACTTTTGAGTTTACTTCTCAGAGTATCAACTTCTTCTTTGAGTCCCTCAATGGTCTTGGACTTCTCCTCCAGTCTCGAGGCAAGTTCATTGATGAACTTTTCTTGTTCTTTAATTCAAACTTTTCGTTCCGCTACATCATCTGTGCTTTAAAGGATTGATGATTATACTTTCACCAGTTCTTATAGTCGTTCAATTTCTACTTCCAGCTAATCAATATATTCTGATGATTCCTCGACCATTGTTTTCCACTTGTTGCATATCTTACATTTATTATCAAGCTTACCAAAATCATTATTAAGTTGCAACTTGGGATCGAAATTAGTAGTCAAATTATTATATCTAGATTTATCTATTAGTGGTTCTGACTTTTCAATGGTATCCATCATAGAGGCATGGTTTCCAATCTTAAATTCTAGTTCTTCTTACTCATAGAATTCATTATCATCATCTTCCTCCTCACAAACAAAACTCTTCTTCTATAAATTATTTGGAAATTTTAAGTTTCCCTTTTTGAAGAATCTTTTTTGAGGATTCTATATGTTTTCAACTTCACTCTATTCATCATCAAATTTTCTTGAGCACTGAGAGGCAATGTTCCCAACTCTTCCACAGTGAAAAAATCCAGATGTACCTTGCCTTTTAAATTTCCCTGTTCCCTTCTTGAGATTCTTTCCAATGAGAGAAATAGTTTAATTTTTTGTCATCATATTAATCACCACTATATCCTGAAACTTTTAGTTTTTCCATGGATTTGAATGAAATTTCCTTTCTCACATGAGTCGTAGCATCTTCTAGTTTGATTCCCATTTCATATGCTAATAGATTGCTCAGCAGATCATCCACTGAGAGTTTGGAGAGATCTATTTCTCCAAGGGCTGACAAATATGAATTGTAAAGGTGTGGAAGTCTTCTCAAGATTTTATTTACTATGTCAATGTATTTTATTTCTTCACACAGACCTCAGATTTCTCCTACGAATTCAGTAATTTGATTGAAAAAGGAATCTGTATTCTCATTAGGGTGTATCTTCAGATCATCAAACCTATTGTGTATTACTTGAAGTTTCTCCTCATTAACTTTGCTATCTCCTTCATTAATATTCTCCAATTTATCCCACATTTACTTGGAAGATGTGAAACTCATTAACTTTAGATAAATATGATCAGAAAGGGCTGCAGTGAGAGCATTCTGTACTTTTGCATCAGCATCAATCAATTTTATATATGTATCTGTAATTGATAGTCCTGTAGGATTAGTGACTTGTATTCCCTGTGCAGTAGTAAATAAGACATCCATTCCAAGAGAACTTAGGTGACATCTCATCCTATTTTTCCATATCTGAAAATTACTTCCATCGAAGAGGAGAACTCCCATAACATTGACTGGATTCTCCATGATGGTAGAAGACAGATTCAACACCAAAAAACTACCTATGATACCACTTAGAGGACCCCAAAACATCTTGAGAGGGGAGGGGTGAATTAGGGTGTCAAATTTTTCTTTTAAACTTTATAGATCTTGTTCCAGCACTGGTAAGAAGCTATTAAAACTGTTTGAAGAGGAAGAGAAAAAAATAAACAATCATATACAAAGAAATGATGCAACAATTTTACTTGGTTAACCACTATGGGCTGCATCTAAGGAGCATATGCCGACAATGTATCGGTCGTACCAAAGACCACTAATATTATCAAGTCATGGATTACAAGAGTTTGGTCACATTCACTCTATCCCAAGAACATTTAATTTATAAGGTTTTATGGACAACACACTGCATCCCTTAGATCACTTCCATTGACTCCCCCTTGCTCACTACGTTGGAAGAATCTTCACTCAGATTATCGACTTGAAGGTACCTTCAATGGTCTAACATTAAATAATACATGATCAAATATAAATGGATGCTCTTTTGAAGTCCTATAATCACCCACATATGTAATTTATTTTCCCATACACTGATATGTTATGGAAATTAATTTCACAAATAGATTTGGTCAATTTTTAGGCTTCCTTAGGTGTTTCACATACTGTGTTCTGGGTATGGTACGCAGACCACCTGCTCTTCATACCACTGCTATTTCCACATACCATCCAACTCCTTAGTGAAATTATCTACTCTACGTACTTCCTTACTCCATGTAATTCTCAACTTCTCCATGTACTTCCCTGCTCTGTTTGTTTCCTTGCTCTACTACGTACTGTAAGAGCTTCCTCCACAAACTGTACTTTCTTCCGTAGATTATTTTCCTTATGTGGATGGTTCTATCCACGTACCATCTTCTCCTCCGCAAACCACTTTGAACTTTATCGGATTTATTCCTGAAATTTTAATCTCTAATGCCACTATCTAATGAAGGGGATTACTGCTCCTTATATAGGAATATACCTCTACAAATTTCGCTAATGCGATTTACCCACATTTTTAATGTGTGAAAATATTCATGGTATACTGAACTCCATCCATGTATTTTTATCTTCCACCATGTACTAATACCATTTCAAGAACCACAAAAATCCCACCAACCATCAGCATTCTGCGTACCACACTCCTTCACTATGTACCGTTGCTGAAAACCATTTTCGGTTCTGCGCACCGCTCCGCACACCGTTCCCGCCACCTGGTACATGGCCGCAAACCATTTCCAAAACATGGTATGTTGTCCATGTTCCAAGGTATTAAATTCCCTTATTTTTCCAATTTCCATTACCGTTTCACATACCATTCACTCCTATGTGAAAAACCTTTGTTTTCCAACACCAAACTCCTGATTTTGATGTCCAAATATTTAACAAACACTGGGAAACTACGCCACCTTCAATACTGCTTTCAACCTCAAATGTATGACCTCATTATTTGTGAAATCCCTAGTCATCCATGTGTATATTGACAACAAACACAAACCAAACTCAATTATTATCAACAAATAGCCTTGGGTCCAATAGTTACTATTGATACAATTGTGGGTTCTATTTCTATTGAAACCTAATGAGATGAGGGTATGTCATCTTATGCACCATATAGGCACTTGTTAGAAATCACATGACATTTAGGATGTATTAATCATTGCATGCTATTGTGATAAGTGTTGTGATAGCTATATCTGATGTCCTGATATACTTTATGTAGTGGATAGAGAAGTGACATCATCTTTCAATTCATAAGGTGTATGGTCCCTTATGGACTGGGAAATGACGCACCCATTGACACTTTTGTTTAAAGTTAACTACATGAAATATGGTATGAATTATATGGGCATCAAATTTTGGTTCATGAGGTGTTACGAGACCTCATGGACTAGAAATTATTGAACCATTGGTCAAAACATTTGAAAAAATGATTATTAAATGAAAATGAAATGGAATGGAATAGAGACTTGGCCTAGACCCAACTTTTGAGTGGTAAATAGGTAGAGTTTCTAGTGGTTTTTGGTGACTGTTTCTTTTATAGCCCTATCTATAGGAGCAGGATATGGGGAATGACTTGTTATAGGACAGTTTTGACTTGTACTATGATTTTGATATGTGAATATTGGTATCATTCCTTTCTGAGGTGTGTGTTTAGAATTGTAGAGAGATGTAACCATGATGAACTAAAGATGTATTCTATGAGGGAGGTGAGGAACAATCTATAGAGGTGGTGGGCCATGGGATACCATTTGATCCTCCTTTAGTTCCAGCTATAGAACCAAAGGCTGTTTCAGACACAGGTGCTGAGGCATAGTTCTATGAGGGGTTCTTTCACTATATGCAATCTTTTTTAGGGTGCATCATTTCCTGCCTTATCCATGGATGAGTTGGCTTAGGTATTCCAGCAATATTATCCTCCCACATTTTTGAGGAATGGAAGTCCATAGGCTATAGATCTATGGCTAGAGACCACATTTGTAATTTTAAAGTATGTTGAGATGCCTCCTAAGAGGAGGGTAAAGCTCATGAAATATATGCTAGATGGAGAAGCAAAGAGCTGATGGGATGTTCTGAAACGGGTTGATAGACTATAAGATATGGGTTGGGCTGATTTCCAGACCTAATTCTATGAATAATTTTTCCTCGATACTCTATGGGAAGAGAGGGATAGTGAGTTCATGTGTCTGGAGTAGGGCACGATGAAAGTTATGGAGTACCTAACATGATTTATAGAGATATAGTGTTTTTGCCCGATGTACCTTAATTACGATCTTTCGAGAGTGAGACGTTTCGAGGAAGGTCTTAGACATTCTATTAAATCTTAGGCAAATGTGTTCAAATTGACTTCAATTACTGATATTGTGGTTCATATATTGATTACAAAGCAGAACCAAAGGGAATATAGGGATATAAAGTAGGGTGGTACTACTTCTCGACCCAGTGGTTCTACGTCTTCAGGCAGGAAGTGCTGTTTTGAGGCTTCCCGTGAGATGAGTTCCCATCAGGATGTGAGTGCTAATAGCTTAGTGTTTTTTCATTAGTATGGAAGGTGATACCACATGAAGAATCAATTTTACTATGACCCAGTCAAGTACTGAGATTACGGATGGATGGGGAATATGCAACAGTTTTGTAGGACCTTACCTCTAGCTTTGAGTGGTAGGGGTCATCTCTAACATAAAGTTTAGGAGTATGTTCCTCAGCACTGTGTTAGGTAGGGAGCTGGAGCAGTGCTGGCTGATCAGGATGAGGTAGTGGTGGTTGTGGTAGAGGCATCTAGGCACCAGTTACATCGAGATATCCGAGTGGGACTACTCCGTACAGTGAGGCTGTATCACAGGGGTGTGGTGCATGCAAGTTTTATCCTATACAACCTACCCCTGAGGAGAAGGGTTTCAAACCATCTATGGTGATAGGTACGATCCTAGTAGACTCTACTATTGAATATTCTATTTTTGATACAGGCGCATCACATAGTTTTATATCTACACTAGTGGTGAAAATCCTTAGACTTGTTGATTTTTCATCTCAGAGTGTTATGACGCTAGAAACTCTATTGGGGATCAAAACACAATATGTGATCTAGTTTAGGGAGTTTCCCCTTGAGGTTTGTGGGTGTCACCTTGTCTATGATATTTATATCCTCGAGATGATAGGGTTTTACATCATTCTCAGAATGGACTAACTAGTTTCTTATTGATCTTACATTGACTGCTATCATCGGAGGGTGACCTTCACATCAACATAGGGTGAAGTGTTTACTCACAAGGGTGAATGGGATGTCCAGGTGAGCTGATCTAGACCAGAGCATCATGGGATGGGTGGGATGATATCCCAAATCGTTAGTTTGTACTTGGATGATCAAGGAGTGAGTTAGGTGTAATTTCCTCTAGTGGTTGATCATTTCAAGGACATTTCCCCCCAATGATTTTTTCAGATTACCTCATAAGAGATAGGTTGAGTTCTCTATCGAGCTGGTGTTAGGAGATTCATTAGTATCCATTCCTTCTTATTGGATAATTACAATATAGTTTCAAGAGCTCCAAATGCATCTAGAGGATTTGGAGGTGAAGGGGTTTATTCGACCCAGTACTTCTCCATGGGGTTTGATGGTCCTTTTTTCTAAAAAGACAGACAAAAATCTTAGGCTACACATAGATTATTGGAAATTGAAACAGCTGACGATTAAAAACCAATATCCCTTACCATTGATAGATTATTTGTTTGATTATATTTGAAGAGCCTGAGTATTCTTGAAAATTGATTTGAGGTCAGGATATCACCAGGTGTGTGTTTGACTTGCAGACATACCTCATACAACCTTTCATAGCAGTTATAGTCTATACGAGTATCTAGTTATGCTATTCAGTCTCATGAACATGCCAGTGGTTTTCATGGTGTTGATGAATCAAGTGTTCAATCTCTATCTAGATTCTTTTGTGAGGGTTCTCATGGATGATATCTTGGTTTATTCTCATAATCGACACGACCATTCCAACCATATTGGGATTATTTTGAATACAATGAGAGAGCATCAGTTATATGCTAAGCTCACAATGTACCACTTTTGGATGGATTGGATTCACTTCCTAGGTCACATCATCTTGTATACAGGAGTTTCAGTAGACCCAGAGAAGCTGAGAGGCGTAGTTTCCTAGGAATAGCCTAAGAACCTTTTTTACATATGATGTTTCTTGGGGATAAATGGTTACTATAGGTGTTTTACATAGGAATTCTCATGCTTAACATCACCATTGATGGGATTGGCTAAGAAGGGTATGGAGTTTGTATGGATATACTCTTATGAGAAATACTTTTAGGAGATGAAGGTAAGTTTGGCATTAACAACAATCCTGATACTTCCAGAGTAGGGCAAGAGATGCATTGTGTTTTGTGACGCATCAGGTATTAAGTTGGGAGTAGTGTTGATGTAGGGGGATAGAGTTGTGGCATATGGGTCTTATAAGATGAGGAAACATGAGAGTAATTACCAGATGCACAATCTCAAGTTATCTATAGTTGTTTACACTTTATTCAATTGAAGACATTATTTATTGGGAGAGTATTTTGTGGTTTACACAGACCAAAAAATCCTCAAGTATATTTTTACTCAGCGTGATCTGAAACTGAGGCAGCAAATATGGGGTGATTACCTTCAATATTTTGACTTCAAGCTTGCCTATACACCTGTTAAAGGAAATGTAGTAGCTGATTAACTGAGTAGGATGACTCGGATATAGGTAGTTTAGCAGGTCAGTAATGAGTGGCAGCTTATGGCGCTGTTCTCTGAGATGAATTTGGAGGTGAGCAACAATCAGGGGTAGAAATGTCTATCATCCTTAACTGTGACCTCTACTCTATTGGAAAGAGTTAGGATGAGACAACTATTGAATTCCTAGGGCCTCATCATACATGAGAGTGTGGCTGGTGAGGATCCACCTCCTAGTTGGAACATAGGTAATGATGAGATCCTACATATAAATGGACATGTTTGGGTTCTAGTGGACACATCTGAGGAGAAGATGTAGGAATTTCATGCTTTATCTTGGAAAGTTCCTCCCAGATTCACCAATATGTACCATGAATTACTCCTTCAGTACTGGTGGCTTGTTATGAATTTTAAGGTAGATGGTTTTGTTATGATGTGTTCCACCTACTAGCAGGTGAAGTTGGAATATCAACAATTGACCACGATTTTATAGCAGTTACCTATTTTGGAGTGGAAATGGGATGATGCCAAGATAGATTTCGTGAGGTGGATTATTGGTTGGAAATTATACATTGAATGGACTAGATCTATGACATATTTCACACATCTCAACTTCATTGGAATCTTCATGATGAATCCTATTCTATTGATTGGGGAGTGTTGGATATCGAGGATGATATGAAATTCATGGATAAACCAATGGATATACTAGGAATTTGAGAGAAGGGTCTATAAGGATAGAACATTCCCTGGGTTCATGTGTTGTGGAGGAATTTTGGACTAGAGTAGAGTTCTTAGGAGCATGATATGTATATGTTTTCCTAGTATCCGGAGTTTCTTTGAGTTTTTCCTTGTTTTATTTTTCTATGTGATGTGTTGTTTGGACCTTAGATTTTTATGAGATATGTTTTTTCCTTTTTGTGATGTGTGATGTATGATGTGTGATAAAGTTCTAACATGTGAAAAAGGGAATACATGACTCCTAATAGACATGAATTATACCGGAATATGATTGAAACTATGAGGGAGATTCATGCTGGTCACCCCTATGATGGTTAGAGGCATGTGAGATAGCTTTACTGGGACCATGTCTCATGTATAAGACTTATAAGAAGGTCCATTTGATGTAGAAATGGATGGATATTTCATAGTCTCGACAGAAGTCATATGAAAATCACCTCATAACATCTCTACAGTTTGAGGTCAGGGATTGGGTTTTCATAAATTTTTCACCGAGACTGGGATATAGGAGAATTAGGAAACAAGGTAAGCTTTCACCATGATATTCTGGGTCATTTGAGATTATAGAGAGAGTCAGGTCAATAGCCTATCGATTGAAGTTACCTTAGAGCTACTAAGCCATGCACAATGTCTTCAACGTATCTTAGTTGTGCTGCTATCATTCAGACTCATCTCACACCTTTCATCCTAAGGAGGTTGAGTTGTAGATTGATTCATCCTTCAAGGATCATCCATTTGATATCTTTGACAGGAGCATAAAGATTCTCTGAGGCTGGTCATTTCCACTAGTATGGGTACTATGGAAGAACGACCATTTACCAGATGAGACTTGGGAGAGGGAGGCCAACGTATGCACTCAGTGGTCAGAGTTGTTCTTAGAAAAATCTTTACCACCCTACATAGAGAAATTCTAAGATGAATTACTATAAGGGCAGAAGATTGTAAGAACATAGGTTTTGTTATGAGGTACTAATCCCTTATTTTTCATTATGAATTCTTAATTATGGACTTACGTGAGTTCCCAACTCGATCATGGGTGTTTTGGTGGTGTCCAAATCTTATTCAAAGCCCAGAACCAAATTTTGGGATGAAAATGTCTTGGCTCATGATTAGTGAAAACCATGTGGGGTAGACCACACAGTTTGACTAAATCTTGCAATGATGAAAAAAGGGATGGTATAGGCTGCACAATTAGTCCAAACCGTGCAAAATGGGCCACACATCTGTGCAACCGTGTCTATAGTTTTTGAAAACTTTGATAGAGGCTCAGAGAAAGGTTTTCACAGGGTTAGTGAAACCGTGCAAGGAAACTATGTGGGTGCCCCTTTGGCCTATAGGAACCATTCTTGGTTTGCACACAATTTGTCAATCTATGCACCTAAACCATGCATCCCTGTTATTTTGAGAAATTTAATAATTTTGAAATAATTGAATTTCTTTTAAACCTATGATTTCACCCTTCCTTCATACGCACAACAAAGGAGCCTTTTGAGCTCTCATCTTGGGTGAATTCTATTCAAATCGAGATCTACTCTTCATATGACCTCTAGTTCGAGTGAAATTTGTCTCATCAGATCCACATTGGTAAGATCTACATTCATTTTTATTCTTTCTCAATTATTCTAGAAATCGATTATGTTATTTGGTTTTAGGATCATATAACCTAATTTCTCATTCTTCATCCAGTCTTCATATTTCTCCTAAACTATGTTGAATCATGACTTGATATTGGATGAGCACTCTACTACCGAGCCAAGGTAGGAATTATATACTTTTCTTTGGGAATTTGGTGCTTTTTAGAGATATCGGCCATTACGCCACCCACTGAACTTTTTGACACAACCCAGTTTTTGAATGGGTTACCTATAATAGATGTAATCAGACCTATTAGGGATACCCATAGGATCTATTATGATGTGTTGGTACTTGTTTCCCAAACCAAGGTCACCCATGGGGTGCACCTTATGAAAATTCCATATTAATTCCATGTTATACCACCCAAGGGGTGTGTTTTGGGTTTTCCTTGTTATAAGAAACCAATTATAAGTATAATGGGTTGAATGGGATGATTAGAAAATATATTTCCTCCTTTACTTTGATTTATTATATTAAACTTGAGTTAGTTAACTATTTAATTAATCAAATGAGTTATGTTAAACTGTGAATGGTGATAAATGGGTGGGTATACCCATGTGACATGTCTAATTGAAATTGATGATAAACGGGTGGGTATACCCATGTGACTTGTTCAAATGGAAATAGAGTACATGAGTGGGTATACTCATGTGATGTTTTTGGTATGAAATGTATTAAATGGGTGTGTATACTTGTTATATTGAATTGAATGAAATTGATTATATGAGTGGGTAGATTCATATGGAATTGAATTGTTAAATGGTATGGATGAATGTATGTTTTTCATAGATTCCATGGATGTATCTCCATGGATCTGGAATGTGGTATTGGATGACTTGGATATAGTATGTTCCAAGGAATCCCACAGAATCAAGACCCTTGGAACATACTATATCCATGTTGTCCACTACCTCATTCCAGATCCATGGAGATCCATCCATGGAATCTATGGAAGACATACATTCATTCGTACCATTTAACAATTCAATTCCACATGCTCCTAGGACTCCAACCGGTGTCCATATTGAGTTTCCATCAAGATTCTCCTAGGAATCGATGAGGATTCCTTGGCCTTCAACACCTTGGATCCAACCCTTCGTGATCTATACTTCATTATATGGCATGACCGTGAGATATATGAAAATTTTGGTTATATGTCAAGGCTGTGGGTTTTTGATATGCTTTCATTATACAGAAAGGTTGTGTGGACATGATATTCATGGTTGTATGGTGAAGCCATGTTGATTGTTTATATTTCTTATATATTCCTTGTTAGGAGATAACACTTTTTGTAGAGATACTTGAGAGGATATTTGGTATTACTTGGTTGTAGTAGTTATATGCCTTAGGTATTCATGCTTACATTACTTCTTACTTACACATGTTAGCATATTGCTTCATGCTGCATAGAACTGTATATACTTCTGGGTGATTACCTACTGGGATGTTATCTGACACCCTAGTTTTACCTCATTAGGGACCCAAATAGATTATATGGTTGCAAGTGATAATAGGGGAAAGCGCCTTAACACAAGTTGTTGATCATTGCTTTGGAGTAGGGGACCATGAGACCAAGATGAGGCTTGTGATGCAACTGGGCTCTTTTTGGTCTTTTTGTATTTTGGATACTTGTATTGAATTGTACTTCCATGTACCTATTTTGGATGTTTTCTAGATATATATATCACATGAACCATTTTATATGAGCTATCTTTTGATATTGTTATCTATTCCTACTATGTATCTATTGTCTACATGTTAATCTACTTCTTCTATTTAATGTGAATTATTTCTACTGTGATATACTCTAGTAATGAGGTGATAGTATACACAATGATTCACCTATCCCCTCACTGCTAGTCAGTAGCATATGATGTTTAGGGAGATGCACTTGAGGCGTTGTGACCAACCAGACTCGGGGTACTATTGAGTTGCATCCAGGTCTAAGACATTACAGTTTATGCCATCTAGGATAAATTATAATAAAAGATATTGATTCCAATATACATGAGAATCCATTTGTTGATAACATAGTAGACATCTATCAGGGGGATAATTATGAATTTATTTAATGGATGCATGTCTACAAAATTATCAAAAAAATTATTCTCATTAGGTTATTATGAATGCCCCATGCATAATAATTTACCATGATCTACTAATTATTAAGGTACCTATTATTGAGATAAATTATTTATATCATTAAAAACTATTTTTGGAAATGAATTTTCCATATATTTATAAAGAATAAATTATGATGTAGATATGGTCATTCGTGTAGGTTCCGAGTGCAGTAGAAGCATGCAATGGGTGATGCCCTTTTCTGATTTTCTATAATTGATGATCAATCTGAGATCTATACGATGATGAACATTGTCATCCACATAATTGAGTTAAAGAAATAGACAATAGGTATTTACTTCGGAACTAGATAGAAGATAATCACATATTATTTATAATTAATTTAATTAAATAAAGAATCACCTTTAATAAATTCTTTCTTTGTTGATGAATTCAGTGACAGAACTGCGGTCCACTATTATTTCATTGTAGAAATAAAGTGTATATTTCCTCTAGCAGTGATCCACACGTGTTTCATGAATATCTAGATGTAACTGAAGGAATCTATGGGTGCTAGCATGATAGATCCTTGCGCTTGCGTCGTCCGCTTTTGATCTCTTTTAGAATCGCTTCCAAATCATTCTCCCTGATCTAGTGGAGGAGGATTGCTCTCCGTTCTTGAGACCATTCTTGGAGAAGGGAGATCTCTAGGATTGAGAGGATTCTCTAAATCTATTATGCACAACCAAGACAAATGAATTGGATATCTTGAGAAAATAACATATTTGAGTATTTATATTGATAGGGTTAAAATAAAATAATTGCACAAGTACCATTAATTAATTATTTAATCCTAGAAAAACCCCATGTCAAATAATAATAGAAATAATATCATTTCACTATATGCGCTTAACTTGAGAATTAAAATTAAACATTATTTAATTAAATAAGATTCAATATTTATTATTTCTCAACCTTTAAACTCAGCCCACCATTCCTCCACAATATGTTTTGGACCTTGAATAATGTATATTTATTAATTAAATAATTATCACTACATTATTCACCAATAGATAAATAAATATTATATTCAATAAATAGTAAATAAATATTTATTAAATATTCCACTCATAGTATATTATCTTGAATAACTGGTGATGGAATATATGCGATTAAAAATACATGAATAACTATTAAACCAAGTCTAGGAATAATATTTATTCAACTTGATAAATAATAAATAATAATATATTATTTAACTGAGATTCTGGATACACTTAGTGTGTGACCCTCTAGGCCTCTTTCTTAGTGGAATTAGGCGAAGCAACCTAAAGTCCAAGGTTAGCATCCAGTAACATTACAAGGCACCCATAGAGAAATAAATTAATTTTTCAATTACATTTTACCTCATACAAATTATTAATGTGTAATATAATCCCTTTATCACAATATCTTAAATCAAGCAGGTCACATATTAATGCCATTAACCTATGTGATCAATGTCTTTTCTTTGAATTTACGGAAATAGAAATTTCCTATAGAACACCATGACTATGTATTTATTTAGGCCATATCATTTCCATCAAAGGGTCTGAGATATGAATTTTTGTTAAAGAATATAAGGGATAAATCCTTTCTTGCATTATTCATAATTTCAATATTACTCATGATACACCCAATATATCCTACCTCACTGCGAATATCAATCATCATGGTTTTCATCAATTCATCTAATTATACGACTCATAATATTAATTAATAATAATCATAAATTATAAGAACTAATACACACATCCATATATAGGAACTTCCAATGACACATAGAAATATGGATTTCTTACTAGGAGGTCTCATTCTCAAAATATCCTACTGGATATTTCTAAGGGTGTACACCATGAGAAGGTGCCTCAAAGTCCTATGAGTCTCCATCCATGATATCTTGTATCATTTGTGTACTTAAAATGATATCATCCAACTATATAACATATATTCAAGAATAGTGTTTTAGCTCTTACGAGTTCTTATCATAATGGAGAACTATTATGACCTTTTAGTGTAACAACTACTCTTAATACATTATCACATACTATGTCACACAGAAGAACAATCATGATGAGATAAGTAGTTTATTAATATTCAAAACCATGAATACAAGTTATCATAAAGTACATAGAAGTTGGTTCTATGGAACCAACCCCAAAAAACTCCCACTTACACTGGAACCAACTTCTAACAACCTTTAGTCTGCTAGCTCTCACATGATACTCATGCTTCTGATGAGATATGACTTTAGCCAAGAGGTCCACTATGTTCTCTTTCATGGGTAATCTACTTACTACAACTTTACCCTTTTGATAGAAATACCTCAAGAGGTGATAATTCCAGAGTATATGATTTGTCCGTTGGTGTGACCTTGGCTCTTTCGCAAGAGCCAACTCTATAGTATTGTCACAATACAATGTGATAGGGTCTTTACTGCTAGGTACCACATCACAATTCTAGAAAAAGTTACAAATCCAAACAGCTTCCTTGGCTACATCAGAAGCATCTATATACTTGGAATCCACTATAGAATCAGCAACAACTGGCTACTTTGAACTCTTCCATATCACAACTCCTTCTTTGAGACATAAAACATATCCTGATTTTGATTTTAGATCATTCTAATCTATCTAAAAACTAGCATAAGTATATCCCCTGATGACCATCTCCTCATCTCCTCGATACACCATGAACATATCCATAGTTCTTCTCAGATACTTAAGGATAGCCATAACAGCAGTCCAATGTTGTTCTCCAGGATCTTCTTGATATCTTCCTACCATGCTTAATTAATGGGAAACATCAAGTCTAGTACATAATATGGCATACATGATTGATCCAATCACTAAAGTGTATGGGATCTTACTCATTATATCTTTCTCATGTTGTATCGAAGGACACATTTTCTTAAAAAGATGTAAACCATGTGACACTAGAACCAATCCCTTATTAGACTGTTCTGTACTAAATCTATTTAGTATCTGGTTAACATATGTACTTTGACTTAGTCCAATAAGCCTCTTGGATCTATCCAAAATGATCTTGATCCCTAGAATATATGCTTCTTCACCTAAGTCCTTCATAGAGAAACATTTGTTTAACTAGTCCTTAACTGGCTATAATAATGGTATGTCATTTCCAATAAGTAATATATCATAAAAATATACTACTATGATAACTACTGCATTTCCACCAAACCTAGTGTCAACACATGGATCATATTCATTATTAATGAAACTAAATTATTTGATGGCTTCATCAAATCAAATGTTCCATGACCTAGATGCTTACTTAAATCCATAAATGGATATCTACAACTTTCAAATACTTTTGGCATCACCTGGAGTCACAAACCCTTCTGGTTGTGTCATATAGGCATCTTCCTAAAGGTTCCCATTAAGGAATGTAGTTTTTACACCCATATTCCAAATATCATAGTAATGGTAAGCTGCTATAAAAATAATAATTATGATGGATTTAAACATGGAAACTAGCAAAAAATTCTCATCATAGTCAATTACTTGATGCTATTTAATCCCTTTATCCACTACCCTTACTTTATAGGTATTTAATTTACCTTACATGTACAGTTTCCTCTTGAATACCCATTTGAATCCAATTGTCTTTACATCAACTGGTGCATCGACCAAAACCCAAACATGGTTATGATACATGGAATCCATTTTAGAATTCATGGATTCTTGACATCTTGTAACTTTTGATCTCTCTACTTCCTCCTTGTAGGAGATGAAATCATCATTTTAAACCAATAATGATTCACCATCTTTAGTGACTTAAAAATCATCTCTCTGGTTCTCTTACCTCTCTTACAATCCTACGCAGTACTTGTGTTTCAGGAACTAATTCTTCTACATGGACCTGTGAAACCTATTCCTGCTCCAACTCTAGTGTATCTTGAGCATCAACTTCATCAAAGTCAATCTTTATCACACTATACTTTTTGAGTATGTTATCCCCCTCAAGAAATATGACTTTTTTGGACATAGTCACTTTATTGTCTGAGGGATTGTATAGGTATTATCCCCTTGTTTCCTTGGGATACCCTATAAAGATACAATTCGTACCCTAGGGAGTTAGTTTTTTTCCTAAAAAGGCCTTAACAAACACCTCGCAACACCATACATGTGTATGCGACAAAATGGGTTTATTTAAACTCCATAAATTGAAGGGAATTAAATTTGGCACTTTAGTTAGAACTCAGTTTAATGTTTATATCATAGTTTGTAAGGCATATCCCCAAAATAATAATGGAAGATCTACATGACTCATCATTGACCTTACCATGTCTAAAAAGGCACGATTCCTCCTTTAACTAAAATGATTCCATTGTGGTGTATAAGGTGGAGTGAGTTGAGATAGAATCTCAATCTCCCATAAAAATTCAATGAAATATTGGTTAATATATTCACAACCTAGATACTATTAAAGCTTATTTATCTTCTTACCAAGTTGATTATCTACTTCATTATTTAATTCCTTTAATTCCTTAAAGGACTCAGACTATACCTCATTAACATATACATATCTACTCAATTGATTAGTAAAAGTTATAAATTAAGAATATCCACCTCTAGATTCTATAGGTTATGGTCCACACAAATCAATGTGTACAAATCCTAGAAGCTCTCTAATCCTTTCCCTATATCCACCAAATGGAGGTTTTGTCATTTTACATTATAAACAAGCATGACATCTGTCAAGTAATTTTAGCTCAGAAGAGTCTAAATAACCATCTTGACAGATATTTGTCAAACACTTATTGTTTACATGACCAAGGCGGTGATGCCACATTTGGGTGTTATATGATTCGTGTGAACATGATTCATTATCGATTTATAAAACTTGTTTTCCATAATTTAATACATCAATCCATTATTTAAATGTTTCATACCATAACATACATTGTACTCATAAAATAAACCAGTTTTATTTCTATACATGAAAATAAACCCATCGGTATCTAGGCATGATACAAAAATTATATTTTTGGTAACTATAGGTATATAATAATAATATTTGAAAAAAAATCATTCTCATTGGAAATGATAGGTGGTAGTCACCAATGGATAGAGTAGTCATCCTCACACCATTATTAGTTCTTAGATACACCACTATAGAAATATTTTGGAATCTACTTGGTTCCTTCATTTTGATACAAATGTGAGCCCCAAAATCTATATCTAATTTTCAATGTGTAGATATTGAAAAATTAAACCTGATAAAGAATTCACCTTTATCTCTTCCAGTGTCCTGACTTTCCACATGAAAAACATAATACCTCCTTTTCCTTTCCCTACCTCTGGATCTTCTAATTCTTGGAAGGATGGTGCCCAGGTGCTTTAGACTGTTTATAAGTCTTGGGGCCCTTTTCTTTGTTCATCCTTTTCTTATTCACCATAAGGATTGCATGTTTTTCATGCCCCATGTACTTATCAACTTGAATAATTAAAGTAAGAAGTTCTGAAATAATCTTCTCATTATTGATCATATTGTAGTTAATAATAAATCTGGAGAAGGTCTTGGGTAGTGATGAAAGTATGATAAATGTAATCAAATCATCAGGGAATTTAATCCCTAAGATGTCCAGGGATTCAACGTTGCCAATGATCTTGAATACATGAGGCCCAACTGGCACATACTATCCAAGATTAGTTGTGAACAATTCATTAGAGATCTGATACCACTATTGTATCTCCTTCTCTTGATAGAGACCCCGAAGGTGATATATCATGCTATACGCATCCATGTCCTCATGTTGCTTAAAAATATCATTAGACATGGATGATAACATGAAGCATTTTACATTTTTAGCATCATTCAAACATTTCTCATAGAGACAACTCTTTATCACTTGCCTCATTACTAGGAACAACTGTAAATGGTTCTTCCCACACATATAATTTCTTTTCATAGAGAAGGCTGACATGTAGGTTCATTTTCCACTATTTGAAATTTGTGAAAGTGAGAAGGTTTTCCTTATCAATTATGGACCAAAATGATATGTTTGAAGAAATCTTATTTCCATTTCTACAAATAATATGAGAATATTTTTAGTAATTTAATTGATAAAATTTATACAAATAAATAAATATTATGTTTATTAGTCTCCCACTATTTTATCGAAACCCAATAGGCCTCACCATTGACTTTGGAATATCTAATTTCTTGGATATTCAAGTGGAAATGATCCAAATTACTCTTCCCATTACCCTAACTTGGGTTGGTCAAGAAACTTGAATAGTTTTAGGTAGGCATTCAAAATTCCAACTGCATTAACTCATAGTTACTTAATCTACTGAGTGTAATCCCCAATCCTAAAATCCTTAATTGGATTTTCTCAGCCTTTGCCTCAAAGTTACTCTATGTCTTACTTTGGTAGTCATTCCTTGATGTGAACTAAGTTATTTGAACCCAAAACATCATGTTAAAATTGCTCGATAATTGAAAGCACCCCAACTTGGGTTGGTCAACCACTTTGAACTATATTTCAATTTTAATCGAAGTAATGTAAGGCTATACTGACTTAATATATATAATTGAAGAATTTTATATTTTTATGCCTAAATTTCCAATTATTATCTTTATCACATACTTTTTAATATTAATTGGATTTAATTAAGCGATTAACCATGCCTTAGATAATATATAAGTATAAGACAACTTATTTAAATTATATCTTGCATGCTCATTAATTTAATTAATTTATATGATCAAAACAAAACATCCATAATGAAATACCCATGCAACTGAAAGAAATAAAATAATAAAGTGGCATGATCATGAGCTTTTACTAGTTGTAATTTTATCTAGTGGTTGATAAAATAACCATTTACCTAGGGAAAAAACACCTTAAACCATTTAAGGTTCATGTTGCAGCATTCCACCTGTCTACCTATGTATCTCCTTGGATTGGTTTCTCCTCAGCTCTGAACATGAACTGTATTTACTAGCTTGAGAGATACATACATTACATATTCCTTTTACTCACATGATGTTGAATGGAAAATGGGTTTATATAAAATAACCCATGGGCACAGATTCCCAACATAATAAGAGGAGAGAAGGCATGCAGACCTATAATTTAATTTAATAATAAATTAAAAAAGCCAATCACATACAAAGGTATGGTCTATCTCATGATCATCCACATGCATTCAATGAATTGCACATTTAATAAAATAAGAATTCAATTATTAATAATTATTATTTAAGATAAATCATGCTTGAATCAATTAATTATTATCTTTAATTAATCAATTTTTTATCTTAATTATTATCAAAATTTACTTGATATTCTCATCCATCATAATTTTAAACAAATTAAATAAATTCATTTAAAATTAACTATGTAAATAATTGTACCTTGGAGGAAACACGGTGAATACCCATCCAAATCTACCCAACCTGTATTATACTCATATATTGTTTACTCTTGTGACATATGTAATACCTGATTTATCATGTAATTTCATAATGTGTAGTATCAACTTAAGGATTACACGAATTACATGATTTTTCAGTCACGTGTTATGCTTCAAAGAACATAGAGTAATAATTGTAATATGACTCATATATGATATGAAAATCTGAATATTACTTAGATATTAATTAAACATTTATATATATAAATATAAAAAACCTAGCACATGGCGTGTCCTATAAATTTAATGATCACATGCAAGAACATGTATCAAGGTTTACATAATATGATAAATAAATTTTAAAACTATGTAATTTGGTATAATTACACAGTGAATATAATAGAGCTACACAACATGTACATATCTCACTATCTATTCAAGGTACATGCAGAAGGAATCAGCATATTGACCGTACCATGGAAAATTTGAGTACATAGTGTGCATCATGGACTACACGACATGTTAACTCCAAGTCACATGGTCACCAGTCAAGTAGGATATGTATGGAATACATGGACTGTCTATGAGTCAAATGGACTACACGTTGTGTACATAGGATACACAGTTCGTAATCTAGCAGACCATGCACCATTATGTTCTGGTTAACACACAATGCATTTAAAGTGTGTAAATAATGCATAATCTTGAATTAATTTCTGAATGAATTCAGATGAATTGAACATCACTACATGACATGTAACTCTGGTTACATGACATGTAGTCCTATTTTATTTTGCTAGAAACCTAGGAACCTCCGGATGAGTTCCTCAATTTTATTTTAATAAAAAAATTACTTTTCTTGATTAGATATATGAGAAATGAAGGTGGAAGAAACAAATCTCATAATTTAGATTAAAAGAATGATTAAACTTGGATTGAAAAACTAAATTAAAAATGCATAAATCACCAATTATTTTTAAATAATTATAAAAAATTATGTGATCACTCTAATACCACTTTTACGTTCTAAACGTAGCGGAAGTGTGTGATGGGCAGTGCCCAACTTTGCTTTTTTACATAATTGATGATCAATCTAAGATCTATATGATGATGAATGTCGTGATCCACCAAATTGAATCAAGGAAATAGATAATGGATAATTACACTAGAACTAGAGAGAGTATAATAACATATTATTTATAATTAATTTAATTAAATAAAGAATTACCTTTAAGGAATTGTTTCTTCATTGATGAATCTGGTGACAGATCTGCAGTCCATCGTTGATGCATTGTAGAAACCAAGTATAGATTTCCTCTAGCAGTGATTCACACATGTTCCAAGAATCTTTAAATTTCGTCAAAGGAATCTTTTGGGGCTAGCACAATAGATCCTTGAACTTGCATCGTCCCCCTTTGATCACTTCGATAACCACTTCCAAAGTGTTATCCTTGATCTAGAGGAGGAGGATTTCTCTCTATTCTTGAGATCGTTCTTTGAGAAGGGAGATCTCTAGGCATGAGAGAATTCTCCAAAACTATTATGCACAACCAAGACAAATGAATTGTCTCTTTTGAGAAAATAACATAATTAGGTATTAATATTTCTAGGGTTAAAATAAAATAATTTCACAAGTTACCTTAAATATTTATTTAATCCTAGAAAAACCCAATGTGAAATAATAATAATAATATTATCATTTCTCGACATGTTTTATCTTTAAAATTAAAATTAAACATTATTTAATTAAATAATATTCAATATTTATTATTTATCACCATACATTTAAACTTGGCCCGTCATTCCTCCACAATATTTATCCAGACTTGAATAATGTCTATTTATTTATTAAATAAATATCTCCACATTATTCGCCAATAAATAAATAAATATTATATTCACTAAATAACAAATAAAAATTTATTATATATTTCAGTCACATTATATTCTCTCGAATAACTGGTACGAAATATATGCAATCAAGCATACATGAATAATTATTAAACTATTTCTGGGAATAATATTTATTCAACTTGTTAAATAATAAATAGTAATATATTATTTAACTGTGATTCTGGATACACTTAGTGTGTGACCCTCTATGCCTCTATATAAATGGAATAATACGAAGTAGCCTAAAGTCCAAGGTTAGCATATAGAATCATGAAAAGAAACCCATAGAGAAATAAGTTAATGTATCAATGACATGTTAACTCATACATATTCTTACTGTGTAATATAATCCCTTTATCACAATATCTCAAATCAAGCAGGTTGCATGAAAATTCCCTAAACCTATGTTTTCGATGTCTCTTTATTTGACTTTCCAGAAATACAGCTTGTCTATAAAACACCATGGACTTTTATTTATTTAGTCTATATCATTTCAATCAAAGGTTTTGAGATATTAACTTCTTTTAAAGAACATAAGGGATAAATCCTTTCTTTAATTATTCATTAATGAAATATCACTCGTGATGAACCCAATGTATATTAACTTTCCGAGGAGATATGTAATAATGGTTTTCATCAATACATCTAAGTGAGTGACTCATAATACTAATTAATAATAATATTAAAGCATGATTACCAATACAAATGTCCAAAAATAGGAACATCCAATGACACATAGAATTGTGGATTTCCTAGTAGCGGGTCTCGTTATCATAATATCTTACTGTATATTACCAAGGGAGTACACCATAAGAAGTGCCTGAATTCCCTATGAGTCTCCACACCTGATATCTTGTACCATTTGTGTCCTTTAAATGATATCATCTGGCTATAGAACACATATTCAAAAATAGTGTCGTAGCACTTCCAGATTCTCATCATAGCGGGAAACTACTATGACCATTTAGTGAGAAAACTACTCTTAAGAAATTATCACATACTATATCACATACAAGAACAATAATGAAGTAATAATTAGTTTATTAATATTAAAAATCATTAATACAAGTTATCATAAAGTAAATATAAGTTGGTTCTAGGGCACCAACTCAAAGAACACCAACCTACCATGTGATCCATTTAAATATTATATGAAAGATGCATATACTAAATTGTCATGTGTTTTATTAGATATTTGTGAGTATAAAATGAATTATATTCATGATGATTAAAATAAATATTGATCACAACATACTATTTATAAAATGGTCTTATAGGACCATTAATGAGATGTTCACAACACTTACATGAATGTAAAGTGTTAAAAACTAGTTTTCTTATTACACACACCAGAAGTGGGTTGAACTAATTATATAAAATCATTTTACATAATGAGTAGAAAGAAATAAATATATTTTACCTTGAATAATAAGAAAATGGATATATCAACAACACTATATCATTTAGATATTGTTTCTGAAGTGAATCTGGTACCAAAAAAATTGTGAGATCTCATTCAATGTTGTTGATAGTATATTCGAATTTTTAAATGTTTTCAAAACTAATCGAAGACAATAGATTTTGATAGATTTCAACATCATTATAATTATTTAAAAGTATTAAAGGAACTTATGACATGTTCAAAATATAAAATTTTGGACTGATTATTCAAACTACCAAGACTATTGAATACCGATAAAATTATTATAAGAAATATTCTTCCTTTTATATTTGGATATTTATATTTGTTTGTATTATCTACAATCAATTTTGTCACTATTTATTGATTATAACATCTATATATGAACCCTTAAAGGGTTTTAAATTCCTGTAGCATATTCAAAACCATGAAAGTTTCACTCAATTTGATAAATTATGGGGTGGACTGAATAAGATGTATTTCATGTATCAATCTTAAGATACATCTGTATAATAAAGAATATAAAATTGATCATATAATCACATGGTTTGTAAAAATGGATGTTTTTTATTAATATATATCTTTTTGAAAATTTCAATACTCTTAAAGAGTTTACAAAATCATTGGCACGTTTGATGATATACTTACAAAGAATATCCATGTATTTTTAATCAATCATCCCAAAGATGAAATCATAAATTTTGTGATGATTTTAAATATTCATGAAAATACCCTTAAACATTAAATATCATTCCTCCAAGAGTTAAATATTTCATACACGAGGGGTTGATGAAGAATTTACTTATCCTGGAAATATTAAATATAAATGCACATTTTATTTATTCCTGAAGGATATGAATATATACGTGCATATGTACTTTCCAAATAACAAGAAATCATATTATGATGAAAGGTAATGTTATTCCATATTAATTGAAATATAAAGGGTATAAATTAATCCAAAATTAAAATTTTAATGTTTTGGTTATGAATTGATCATGAAAATTTTACAAGTTAAATGATATAGTGACGGCCATTATGAGAGGGTGATGAAAATATGGTACTCTTTTCCCCTAGTCATGTTTTACCATTGGGTTTTCTTGATAAGGTTTTTAACAAGGCAACACTATAGGGACTTGATGTTATTATACTCTTTTTTCATAATCAAGGGGGTTTACCCTGAAGGGTTTTTCTTTGATGAGGATTTTAATAAGGCAATAATACATCATAGTAGATATTCAAGGGAGTTATAAATTATTATTGATATTTTTAATTAATGGAATCTATTTTTCTTCCCCATGAGTTATAATTTTCAATGAGACCATTCATTATTACCTATATAATTCCTCTCCTGTATCAAAGAAATAACTAAATAATAATATTAATTAATGTCCTAAAGACACAATTAAATGGTATAATCAGGGGGAGTTGGGAACACTTCACTCTTTTTCCCCTTCATTAGGTTTTTTCCCATCGAGTTTTCATAGTAAGGTTTTTATTGAGGCAAATTGGCATGTAATTAAATTACTTTGGATTCACTTATTTTTCCCACTTGTTTTTTTAAGTGAAGATTATATAAGATTCTATGAAATTATGACATCCTAGGGAGAGAATTATAAAATATTAATGCATGGATGTCATAATAGTGATAATGATGATGACTCCGCAGTTCCCAATACAACTCTTAACAAGGACCTACCTTCCATATTCTCCAAACTTTGGAATATCATCCATTAGATTAGACATTGTAGGGATGAATCTCAAATTTTGGATTGAATCACATGTACTCTATATACATGGCTATGTGTTAATGAAATGAGTGAATTTTTGGGCTCAACATCATGTTCCCTTTGTTTATTGTTTTTCTCTTATATTTTTATTTCCATTTTTCATCATCATCATCATATGAATATTTGATGCATGTTTTATCAATGATACACATCACCTATTATCAATCATTTATTCATGATTTTAAAAATCCTCATGGTTTCAATTGGTATTCGATCAATTTTGTAACAATAAATACATACATATGAACCACCCACAAAGCAATACATTTATTAAAAAAATATAAAATGTTATAAACCATTCCATTTTCAAAATGTTTTTCCTATAAAACAACTAAATACAACAACTAAAAAAATTTCAAACAAACTATGCCGAGAAACTCTCCAAGTGTTATCCAATGTTGAGTAACTAGAAAAAATAATTTACCTCTTACCCATATTTCATGGTCGAAACGCTGACATATCTTCCAATACCTAGGTTTCTATCAAGGGCTGGTTAGGTCATCTACACCCAATGATTTTAGATCCTCCTCCATAGAGGTTGTATTGGGAGCCTTAATGACTTCCCCATTTATGTCCAGAGTTTATGGATATTGTACCTGAATATAAATATTTGGGTTCGATTATCAATAAAAATATCAATAATAATAATAATAATAATAATTATAATAATAATAATTATTATTTTCATCAATCAAAATTTTAAATTATAAAAATTATATATGGTTTTATAGTTACTAAACATGTATTTAAAACACTTATATTAAATACACACACACACACACACTAATTTTTATTTAAATATTTATTTATACTTTCTTATTATTTGTGAACATATATAAAATGTATTTATATATTTCTATATTAATTTGTAACGAGATATATAATATAATATATATTTAATATAATTATACAATATATATATATGTAACACAATATAATATGTATTTTTATATAATTATTTGTATATGATATACACACATATATGAAGAATTTATATATTTATTGTATTAATTTATAATATGAAACATACATTATAATATATATATATTAACATAATTAATTGAATGTACTTATATATATTTATAAATTTAATTTATTTATATATTTAATATATTAATTTAACTCCATTTATTTATATACCAAAATCATAAATTCATCTATGTAATATATGATTATTATAATACTAACATTAATAATTACTATTCTTAATAATATTATTAAAAATATTTTTTAAATTGTGAAAATTATATGAGGATTATAAATACTGTGCATTTATTTAATAAATATATTTATGTATGCAATTAAATACATTTATAAAATATATAACAATAATATATATTTATATACTATAATATTGTATATATATATAATATATATAATTTTTATGCACAAATCCCTCTAAATACATTTATATCAAATACACACACACACACACACACAAGAATGTATATTTATATATTTATTAATAAATAGTTATTTGTATATACTTATCTTTATATTCTTATTTTATATATATATATAATGTATTTATATATTTACTATATTAATTTTATAATAAGATGTCATGAACCAACCCATCGAGTCCCCTCTTGGGATGGCAGTAAGCCGATAGTGACACCCCAATCCTACCTCCAATAGGCTAGGCACTTGAGACTACTTTTGAGTAGGCTTATCATTGAAATGAGAGGCCTTAGCCTAATATATCTATACACATGCACACACCCCCAACACTGTGAAACAGTGCATGTAACATCTCTTTACCTTCCTTTAGGATCTCCTAGACCCTTGTTTTGATATCATTATATTTGGGGCTTGTCTCCAGTTATTTTAGGAGAAATTTGATTTTATTAGAGGTTTTGGAGACTTTTCATGGTTGGTGCATGGTTAGGTAAAACTTTGTAGTTTGGCCCAGCAAACCATTCACCATATGATGATCCACTGAAAGGGGGTGCAAGGTTTGTCCAAAGCATGTGAACATCCTATCCAAACCATGAACCCTTGGAAAATGGGGTTTTCAGGATTGGTTCATGATTAAATTAACTACGCGGAAAAAACATGCAAACTATAAATAAGCCCAGTAAGGGTGTACGATCGGCGCAAAATTAGTAATAACCTTGTGGCCTAACCCAGAAAACCATGCACATGGTTTTTAATCCCCTAAAAATTCTTTTTAAAATCCTGAAACCCCATTTTAAATATTCTTGAACACCCCCATTCAACCCTACTATGATTCCTTGGTCTTTGGAGGCTCTCAAGAGGCAAAATTAACCCCTTTAACCTATTCTATTTTTTGATCTAAGCACTGGTGATTACATTTGATATTATTCCAGTAAGTGAATATCCTATCGTTTAGTTTTTCCTGATATTCTCATCACTCATTAGAGAGTGATAGATCATCATGTTATTGATGGATCTAATATTTGATTTTATAGATCTTGATTCTAGGTTTGGTTATTTGATCTATATCGCCTTCATTCTTCATTAACATTTCTCATTGCGAGTGTTGATTTTATTAATCACGTGATTATAGGAATCTGGTTCCATAAGACATTACCCTACAATTGAAACTCTAATTTCTTAATTAATTTAAAATGGTTTTTTAATTGATTTAAAATCCTATATTTATGTTGATTTGAGTCTTGATTTAAAAAGTACATGAAAATTGTGAAAAACCCCCAATTTCAATGGAGTTGAAATTATTGGAAGGATTTTGAGAAAACTTATTCCTTGAATTAAAAGTTTATTTGATTAAATGATTTAATGAAAATTATTGATAAAATTGGATTAAAATGAAAAATGATTTAAAAAGGCATGAATTTGATGAAAAACAATGATTTGGTATTGAAATTGAAAAGGGAATGTGGAGCTTAAAATTGGAAAATTTAATTGTGAATTATAAATTGATTTTTAAATGAATGAATTTCCCAAGAATGAATGAATGAATTATTTATTGATTGAATAACATGTGATATTGAGTAGTTAGTAGTAAATTAGTATGATCATGCTAGGACTCTAACTCCCTAACAGTGGATTGAAGATGACAACACTAACTAAACCATGTTCGACATGATTTCCTATGATGGGTCCCCTCACGGTTTGTTTATTGATTATCCTAATGGCTTGAGCCTTAGGGAGTGTTCAGAAATACTTGATTTGTGACAATTATTGAGAAGTGAGATGATCCTATAGCCAAAAAATAATGTACATTAGGGCTTATGACCATAGTTCTTTGTTCTGTTTGACTTGATTACACATGACATTGTTTATAGAATTTTTTTATTCACACTAGCTGTTTTATATAAATGTTTTATATAAAATTTCCATTTAAGACTATTTTGATATACCTTTCATCTTTTTTATATGAAATCATGATTTTATTTAAATGTGAAAATGACTTAACATGCCTCATTTTATCGAAATTGAAATCCTAAATGATGAAATTCTTATAGAATTGATTATGGAACACTTGGTGAGACCCTACTAAGATATTTATCTCAAACCATAACTTTTACTTCAAGAATGTAGATTTTGTTATTCTAGGTCTAGGTAACAGGAAAGCACCTCTTGGAGGAGGCCGGTGTTATTGATTCATTATACATGGAGTGATGATGATAACTGATGGATCTATGATCAACTTATTTCATAGGGTTTTTTAGACTTGGTCTTTATGGATGCTATCATCTTTTGGATGATGTTTTTCTTTTGGTTTTATCTACTTTCTTGTGGTACTTTTCTTCTTGAAGAGTGTTTGGGAAATAGTTTTTTGTTTTTTTATCTTCTTTTATTTTGTGTAAACACCACTCCCTTCTATGTTTTATATGATGTTAGGTGATATTCTCCAACCCATGGAGACTAGGAATTCCCTTCAGGCTATGTTAGGGCTGGATCAAGTATCAGTGTATTGAGGTATTCAGGTTGGTTTGTGAAAAAATGGAATCAAATACCAGATTGAACATCTTTTTTTGATTTTAGTATGTAGTTTTGGATATCTTGGTCTACTAGAGGTTGGATTTTCAAGACATAAAAGGTTGTTTTGAGTGATTTCCTTATCATCTCTCATCATAGAAATCCTTAAGTCACTATGGGTGTTTGGGAAATGTGTCTTTAAGGAATATTTTTATTTGGTTATAGTATTTTACCTAAACTTGATCTTTGTATATTGAAATACTATAAGTTTTAAATCTATTTTATGGAATTGATGTTATCATGTATCTTAATTGAGTTGATGATTTGAGTATCCTTGATGATGTTTTTATGCCGCTTGTTGATGTTGTATAGAATCATGCCTCTGAGGAAACATTTAAAAAGACCACAAGAGGAAACTACTAGTGAACAACAGTAAGTGAATCCTTTAGTCGATTAGAACATTTATATGATTGTGGTTTGTACTGTCCAAGCTTTGGGATAGGTAGCTATACCTATACTTATTCTGGAATCTGTAGTGGAACATTGAAGGGATGAATTTAGAGATTTTTCTCAAGAGTTTCATTGGAATAAACCCCTTGTTTTCCAAGGATTAAATTATACTCATTAGGATGAGGATTTGTTTAAGAATATTGAGTTTCTTTTTGAGTTATTGGAAACACTTAATTCTATTAAAGTGAAATCTGCTACATTTAAGCTTTAGGGACCTATTAGGAAACAGTGGTATTTGATGGTTATGGAAAAGAAATATGAATTTTGAGAGTGGAAATAATTTAAATATATTTTCAAAAAATATTTCTATCTAGAATGAATGGTCTTATAAAATTCCATGGAGTTTATTTTCCTTCAGTATGGTGAAAGGACCATGACTCACTATTTGAACCATTTTGTTGAACTTGTTGAATTTTATCATGAGGTAGTGATAAATGATAAACTGAAAGATCAAATATTGATAAGGTTCTTTGACCTAATATACAATATCAATTTTTCACATTGAAACTTACTTCTTATGAGGAAGTGTTGGACAGAGTGTTGATGAATGAGTTGGACCTGGCTGGTAAGTTAGGGTTAAAGGGTGTTCCTCTTACTCCTAGTGGTATTTTGTTTGGTTCCTTTAAAGAAAATAAGAATAATGTTGAGTATCATGGTGGTTATAGATATTAAACATCATATATACATACTACAGTTCATGGAAGAGCCCATATTACTTGATTTTAGTGTGTAAAGGTTGGGAATTTGAAATGGATTTGCATTAAGGCACCCAAGATCTATAGTTCATATGGACGCTCAGGCCACCTGTGGAGGTTCTGTCACAATTATTTTTCTCTTTGAAGTGGAATGGGCTCATCATCTCCTAAAATTACTGTTTTGAAATTAGATACTTCCAAAACTATAAGGTTTCAGCCGTGATAATATTCAATTTAGCTTCTTCACACAGTGGAAGTGTCTCATGAGAATGATGATGCGAGTTTAGTGACATTGAGAGGTACCATCACTATAGAATCATCTTTATTGACAAACTTATTTGATACTAGTGAATATCACTCATTTATATCAACTCATATTGTGAACTTGTTTAATATTACTATAGATCTTATGTCTTATGTGATGGATATTACCACACCCACCAGAATAAAGAGAGAGAAGGGTCTCCAATACCCCTCTTGTGTTTTCTATCTACCAAAGATTATGATCACTTGGAATTTTATAGTTTTATACATTAAAACTATTCACACAATCCTTGGTTTGTATTGGTTTATTGATCATAAGTCCTGAATTAATTGTTATCTTTCCAGGGCCTCCTTTACTGAGACTGATGGGGTGTGCTACTTTTTTCAGGGAGAATGGGACCCAAGGTTGAGTAGAGATGGAACTTATTTTCTAAAGTTGGGTAGGGTAATATAGGTGTTTTATTTTTTTACTTATATTAGGAATATTTGAGTGATGATCACACCTAGTTTTTGTCATGTTTCTTGACGTGTTTCTATCTATTTTTTCTGGATTTCCACTAGTAAGGGAGGTGGAATTTTCCATTTATTTGGTTCCTGGTACTCAAGTAGTGTATATTACTTCTTACCATATGTTACTAGCTGAATTGAAATATTTTATTTGGATGAATTTTTTTGAAAAGTCTTTATATTCCCAAGTGTGTCACCTTAGGCAATGCATGTTCTTTTTGAAAAGAAATTTGACGGGACACTTCACCTTTGTATTGACCATCAAATGCTCAATCGAGTTATGGTAAATAACAAGTATCTGTTTCCATAGATAGATGATTTTTTTTTGATTTATTAAAAGGGTAAAAGTGGTTCTTGAAGATTTATCTTTTGTCTGGTTACCACTGTAACACCTTGGGTTTTTATGAATTATTATTTTTTGAATAAATTAAATTTCATTAATGGATTGTATTGAATGCTACACCAAGTTATGCTTGCTTTATATGGAACACCAAGTTATTATTACACTACATGAAACAATTAGATTAGATTTTAGTACACAAAACACTATACTTGACTTATGTTATATAAAATTTCAAGTTCCTTCAATATCTTATGTTACACACAAGACCGAGTTTTACCGAACTATAGTATGCCATTAATAATATTATTAAAATATTATTATAGTTATCAAATAACTATTGGAATGAAAGATATGAATAATATTAAATAATATATGAAACTATGGTTTACACATGGTTATAAAATTAATTCTTTAGTTATCAATTGATTAGAAATTAAAATAAAAACCAATTGAATATAAAGGATGTGTTTTTATCAAAAACTATTTTTATGCCCACAAATGCATTTTATCATAATAAATTAAATTAATCACTATTAGTGATAGATAATAATTAAATTTATATATTATAAATTTAGACAATTTTTTTGACATTCATCTAATAATTTTTATAGGCATAAGATAAGAATAATCCAATTTCAGGCATAAAAAGATATATTTTTTCTAAGAGGAAGTTTTACCGCCTTTTAATAGACGACTTGTTTCAAAACTAATTTATAACAATTTAATAATTTTTATTTTACAAAATAAACTTATTTTTTGTAATCATAATATCAAAATTTACTTTGGGTGAATCTTTTTTAATTTTATGAGAAGTTTCATTATTTGATGAATAGTGAAAAATACTAAATTTTAATTGAAAAATGCATTTTCATATTATTTATTTATATAGTTAAATTATATTTTAATTATAGTTTAAAGTATATTTAGATCAATTATACATATATTAATACAATATAGGTCATTGGAATTAATTTCACATTGAAATTGGACATAAAAACATTTAAATCTTTTGAAATTTTCACTTAAAAAACTCGTTGTCTCATCCTGTTTTTATGATTAATTTTAAATTAATTTCTATCAATTATTTGTTTATAATTTGTAAAAATTTATTCCATATTCTTAATAATAATAATTTATAATTTCTAGTAATCTCAACTTAGTTTTGACCAAAAATATCAGCAAAAGTAATTTAAATTAATTACATCAATTAAGGTAAAAAAGTTTACTTAGTGGTTAATCTTTAACTTAAGGGGCCAAATAACCTAGAAACATGTCTAAAATGCAAGAGTTTGTGTCATATAAACAAATGGGTTTACTTTGATTACATTAATATTTAATGTATTATTACATATTGTTCATTGTTCTGCATGACTATGATGTAATAATGTCCCTAAGTATTTATTGCATTGATAAAGTCATGGAAGATCACCGCTATGATGAGAACCTTGAAATGATATAACAATATTATTAAATATAGTTATGAAGTTGGATTACACACTATGATGGTACACATAGCATGCAGACCTTCAGGTGTAAGTACTTGTAAGCAGATGAGACTTCCTCTCACGAAGTTTGCACTTGGTAATCTCCAAGATAGGAGATTATGAGAACAGAACTGCTAGTAAAAATTCCAAATTTTTTAGTGTAATTGGATATTTCTATACACAAGCATGTGTAATGATCCTTTGACAGTAATATTATCATTAATACAAGTCACGACTCACACACTTTGATTTACTGACAAAAACCGTCACACAGATAGTTGGTGGGAAGTCAGGTACGTTGGGTGCGTCATGAGAAGCATGTTATTAATGGAAAAATTGAGGAAGGATTTTTCCGTTCCATTTATGGAAGTTGATATCTCATCCCTTTGATTAAAATAGAACCATTACATGAAATTTCATGGCCATGGTGTAATGATGAGTTTATTTCAGGTAGTCAAAGAATGACACATCAAGCAAAAAAGTTGATTACACTATCAAGAAACCTACTTGATCAGATATTGCGACAAAGGGATTATATTACATAGTGAGTGTTTCTATGTAGATGTCATTGTTGTGACTTTGTGTTCTTTCTCTTGGGCGCCTTGAACCATTTCTAGATAGTACTCTTGGACTTTAGGAAAACTTGCCTAATGCCAATGAGAAAGAATCCTATAGGGTCACACACTAAGTGTTTTTGGTGGTCTCGGTAAAATTCTATTTGAATTTAACTAATAAAATAAATATTATTCAAAAAACTGTGGAATAATTTTATTCAAGTTAAAATTATCACATAAATTAAATTAAATATATATATTTATTTTATTAAACATTTAATAAATATTTATCTACTAGTTTGTAAATAAAATATTTATTTAAGTGAATAAATTATTTATTTATTTATTCGGGTGTTCAATAAATGGTAGTGAAGTTCGAGCGGACCAAGGTCGGTCTAGTAGTAAAATAATTATTTTCAAGATGGTAAATAATTATTTAACTAGTTAGCACAAGTTAAAATACTAATGATGCTGCTATTATTTTGTGATGCAAAATTTTATTTTATAATTCCATTTTGCACAAGTTGGCACACCATGAATAATGATGCAGTATTATTATTATGAGTATGGGTTTTCTCTATGTTCATGAATGTATTTAATTGTTTCTATGTAATTAAATATTGTAACTAAAATTCCATGTATATAAATAGACAAGTAGTCCTATTGTGCTATACACCATACCACACACCTGGTGAATTGAGAATTGTTGAGCCAAACAATTTCTATCTTGAATCCTCTTCTCTCCCCTCTAAAGAACGAGAGAAGTTATTCAAGGTCGAAGAAGAATCAATCAATAATGACTGACACAAGACACTTACTTCAATGCGCTAGCACCCGGAGAATGAGCAGTGTCGATAGGAGGCCATCAAAGAACGTGTGGGTCACCACCAGGGAGATTTTAGTTTGGATCCTTACAAGCGCAATGAGATAATCTAGAAGGGTCATTCTGGGCGATCAACATCATCAACAAAGAAAAATACCAAAGATCCAAGTATAATTTTTCTTTATGAAATTAATTAAATTAATTATAAACATGTTGTGAAAGATCCTCTCTAAAGGTTTCATGCCTCTTTATTCTTTATCTAAATCTTTGATTATATTCCATGGAGACTGGCGTTCATCATCGTATTGATCCCAGAATAATCATTGATCATGGTAAAAATAAAAGTTGGGTGCTGTCCCAACCACACTTCTGCTGCGCCCAAAACCTTCAAGTGGTATTAGAGCGGTTACATCATTGTTTATAATTATTTAAGTATTTTTTTGATGACTTACACATTTAATAGTTTAGTTGTTTCAATTCAAGTTAATCATTCTACAAATCTTAATATCAAGTTCTATTCCTCCTCTTTTGTTTCTCATTCACCTTATAAAAAAGATATTTTCTTTTAATTTTGATTAAAATAAAATAGAGGATCTCATCCGAAGGTTCCAGTGCTTCCTAGCCGTACAACACCAGAACACACAGTGTGTATTCGGCAGTACACATCGTGTAGTCAAGATTCAATGCATCATAATGGTCCACCAAACCAAGCCATGTTTTGATGTCTTTCTATGTCTTAAATGACTTCATTTTTTGACCAGGAATAGGTGGAACATGGTTTCCGAATTACATGCTGTGTGGCCCAAATGGATACGGCGTGTAGTCCCTTCGGGTTAAGGTTGGATCATCTGCCCCGTACACGGCTAGCCCAGCTGGAGACTGTGTAACGATGAACTGCAAGGTGTGTGGCCAACTGGACACACCATTTACTCCCAAGATTTCTGAAGTACACTCACATGTCGTTTCCATAGGCGTGTGCTTTAGATGGGCGGTGAACAATAGTACATAGCGTGTAGTTGGAAATACACATCGTGTACTCATCCAAATTACATAGATTTATTAAAATTTATTATTATATTATACAAACCCTTGAGACGTGTACCATTGTGAGGGCATAAAGCCGAGGCACAACACGTGATAGATGTTTTATATATATGTGTTTAATTTAACATCTGTGTAATGTTCATTTCTACTCATTGGGTAGCTATGAATATGAATTCATCAAGTTTCCTCCATGGTACAAGTTACGTACAATGATAATTTTAAATCAATTTATTTGTTTAAAATTATGATGGATGGGAATCTCAAGGAAATTCAAAAAAAGATTTAAGATAAAATGATTGATTAATTAAATATGATAATTAATTGATTCGAGTGTGATTTATCTTAAACAAGAATGATTAAATAATTGAATGATAGTTTTATTTATGCATAAATATTGTTGCATTTATGGATGATCATGAGCTAGACTAAGACCTTTGTATGTGGATGGTTTCTTTTAATTTATTTATCTGAATAAAATTTGTTGGTATACGAGCCTTATCCTCATTAATATGTAGGGCCTGTGTTCCCAAGGTTTCTTTTATGTAAAACCCCCCTTTACCCCTCACCTACATGTGAGTTAAAAAAAGGGCATATGTAATAGATGGAACTCCCAAGCTAGTGGAGGTGGTTCAAGCTGGAGCCGATACGAAACCAATCCCAGGAGATAAAGAGGTGGACAAGTGGAAGTTTTAAACATGAACCCAAAAGGTTAAAGGTGTTTCTATTTTATTTCTGCCAGTTAGATGGTTTATCATTATGGATGTGATGTTACTATCACCTAATTAATGAATTAAACAAGAATGCAATATGGAACTAAAATAAACTAGACTTATGCGTAAATATTATCAAGACATGGTAAATCACTTAAGTAAGTTCCACTTAATATTAACAAGAATGTGATAATAATAAATTCATGCATAAGAGATACAAATCCCTCAAATAAAATATTAAGTGAGACCAATCCTTCTGTTACTTGATTAAGGAAAAAACTCAATAAAACAATGTGTTCGTCCAACCCTTGTTGGGATACTTACTTTTATATAGAAATCCATTATGAAAGGTTTTAGGTAGACTTAACCACATTACAAAAATAGGAGTATCCCTTGCTAGACTTGGTGTAATATTGGAGGCAAGAGTTGAGGAAATCCAAAGTAATCATTTCAGGATTGGGGAGTCCACTCAACTGATCAAGGAACTTCAAGCCTGTAGTTGGAAAAGACCTGCCTACCTAAACACCTTCTAATAGCTCGACTAACCCTTATTAGGGTTATGTGAAGGGTAATATTTATATTTAGCACTAGAATTTTCTTGGCAACTAGACATTCTGAGTTCAATGGTGAGGGGAATTGGGGATTGATAAAATAGTGCGAGACTTAATAAAATTTATTATTTCTCATAAAATGTAATCAAGAAAGTACTAATGATATGATATTTTAATTGTAGAATAAAAATTACTAGCTCTTCAACCACACTATCCCTACGATCAATTCTAGATAAAGACAACATCCTCACCGTCAGTAACTTCCAGGAATGGTTCAGATGCCTTCGGGTTATCCTACACCATGAATGGAAGTCTTACGTGCTAGAGTCATTATTACCTGATATGCCTTCCAAAGAGGCGAGTGATGAGGATTTCCTGGTCTTTGAGAAACATATTAACGAAGTGGTCAATGTTCAATGTTTGATGTTATCATCAATTTATAGTGAGCTCATGAAGTCTCATGAAAACATGGTTGCTTATAGCATGCTCGAGCACCTATGTGGTCTTTACCAAGAGAGAGAAAGACAGGAAAGGTTTGAGATCTCTAAGGCACTCTTTCTGAGTAAGCTTAGAGAAGGTACCCTATTAGGGCCTCATGTAGTCAAGTTCATTGGCTACATTGAGATCTTGGAGGTTCTAAGGTTTAAACTCCCCGAAGAACTGGGAACCAATCTCATTCTTACATCACTCCCTCAGAGATTCTCTAACTTTGTTGTCAATTTCAATTTGAACAACATTATGAAGTCTCTATCTGATCTTCTTATCCTCATTCACCATGTGAAAAAAATATGAAGCATGAAAATCCTTATGTCCTTATGGTGAATAAGAGGAAAGGGAAGGTGAAGAGATTTAAGCCCAAATATTCTTCACGGCCTTCCCAGAAAAGGAAGATCAAAGGGGAGGAAAGGGAACAAGAGGCTGTTTGTTTCACATGTGGCAAGAAGGTCCACTGGAAGAAGAACTGCACCTAGCCTAAGAAGTAAGGGGAAGCTTTAGGTGAGTTTGTTATCAAATGAAATCTATCTATTTCTACAAATTAGGTTTTAGATACAGCTTGTGGTGCTCACATATGTATCTAAATATAGGAACCAAGTAGATGATCAAGGGTAGGTAGATCTACGAGTAGCCAACAGATCCAGACTTTCTGATGTATCTGTCGGGGACTACCACCTCACGTTGCCAACTAGGATGATCTTGGTGTTAAAGGGTTGTTTTTATGTGCCTTCTGTAACCAAAAACATATTTTTTGTATCCAGACGAGATATAGATGGATTTGTTTTCACATTTGGAAATGAATGTTGCTTCTTTTATAAAGATAGTATTTGTTTTGGTAGGGAAAATTTATACAACGGTCTTTATGTGTTGGATTACAAAAACCAAGTAATGTCAATTGATGAAAGAGATACTTCACATGACTCATACCACACCCAAATTTGGAATCACCAGCTAGGTTAGGAAAATGAGAAATGCTTGACAAAGTTACATTAAGATGGATATTTAGATTCTTTTGAACTAAAACCACTTGGCATATGTCATGCATGCCTACAAGGAAAAATGGCCAAAGCCCCATTTGCTGGGAAAGGTGAAAGGGCTAAAGAGCTTATTGAATTGTTTCATACCGATGTGGGTAGACCATTTCCAGTTGATGAAAGGGGTGGATACTCATAATTCATAACTTTTACTGATGATTTTAGTAGATATGGATATATCTACTCAATGAGGTGTAATAAAGATTCCTTTGATAAGTTCAAAGAATACAAGAATGAACTTGAGCACCAACATGTTAAGAATAATAAGAAACTTTTCTCAGACTGGGGTGGGGAATATCTTAATCAGGACTTCATTGATTAATTACGAGAGTTTGGGATCCTATCCCAACTCACTCCTCCTTACACACCTCAATGTAATGGTGTAAGATAAATAAGGAACCACATATTGTTGGACATGGTGAGATCAATGATGAGTCATGCAAGTCTTCCATTATCCTTTTGGGGGTATGATTTACAAACAGCAGCAGACATACTAAACCAAGTACCAACTAAATCGATAAATGGTATTCCATACGACTTTTGGAGTGTAAGAAAATCCATGTTATCGAATTTACATGTGTGGGGTAGTGAAACATTTTTTAAGGCCTCTTCAAGTAACAAACTCACACCCCGAGGCACAAAGTATACCTTTATAGGACACCCTAAGTAAATAAGGGGATTTTACTTATACAACCCCTCAGACAAAAATTTTATGGTGGAAAGACATGACATATTCATTGAGAGGGAACACATCTCCAAAATAGATAATGGGATAAAGATATACTTCGATGAAGTTAAGGCTCAAGGTACATAAGAGTTGGTACATGAACATATTCCTCAAAGCCCCATGGAAGAATAATCTATTATAGAGACACAAGTACTACATAGAAGTACAAGAGAGGTTAAAGAACCAAAACGATATGGTTTTCTAGTTACCGAGGATGGTGACTCATTATTAGTTGATAATAATGATCCTCTAACCTACAAGGAAGTAGTAAGTGGCACCGACATTGCCAAGTGGCAAGAAGACATGAATTATGAAATGGATTCCATGTACAAAAATCAAGTTTGGATTTTGGTAGATCCTCCAGTTGATGTAAAGCCTATTGATTTCAAATGGTTATTCAAGAAGAATCTTTACATGGAAGAAAAATTTAGTATCTATAAGGCATGACTGGTTGCAAAAGGGTTTAAACAACATCAAGGAATTGACTACGATGAAACCTTCTCACCAATTGAAATGCTAAAATACATCAAAATTCTACTTTCCATTGCAGCTTACTATGATTATAAGATTTGGAAAATGGATGTCAAAACAAAATTCCTTAACAGGAACCTTCAGGAAGATGTCTATGTAAGAACCCAGTTCTTATTTTTGAGGTACGGGTTTATTCTTTTCTCATTTCCTTAAGTGTTTTTGAGAAAATAAGGCAAATGGGGAAAAATCCTAAATTTTGGGACTACACACCGTGTACTTTTTCACACGATGTGTAGTCTGGCCGTGTGGGATAAGTACACAGGGTGTGTAGCCATGTCGGAGATGAAGGGTGTAAAAGCCAACTACACGCCGTGTAGTGGTCCTTTACATGCTGTGTAGTCAGTCGGTAGACGAAATAATAAGGTGGTGGGAGCTTCTTCCAGCTGGGCGACAGTACACGTCGTGTAGTCGAGAATACACACTGTGTACTCATGTCGACAGATGAACAGTTAGGCGGTGCTACCAGAGGAATAGTTAAATAAAGGAAGTACACGCTGTGTACTTTATTTTTTCGCTTAAAATGGGCAGTAGCCAACCCTGTTCACAGGGAAGTCTTAGAACCAGATAAGAGCTCGGGAGGGGATACCCGAATATTTGAGGATCTCCAGATCAAGCGTCGGGAATCCATTTCTACCTCAAAAAATCTCATTGGAACCGCATGGGTAAGCCCTCCACTCTTCTTAAACCGTTCTTTCCAATTCTTCCTCTAAGGGAAGTTATTTAGGTTTAAGTGAATTTTATTTCACCTCATATCTACCTCGTTCATGGACGATTTGTGGAATGTCGTTCGAGTATACTGATCAGGGGAATTTAAGGTAGGTGGCTTGGTGTTTAATTTCCAACTGTTGTGCATTTTTGTGTACCGTTGTGCCACAAACCATGTTGGGGTGTCGTGTGGCTGAGGACTTGGATATTTTAAATACCTAGAATTGCATAGGTAACTAATTGTGATAATAAATTGCTATTTGGGATTGTTGCTTAGATCCAGGACCACCCCGGGGGTGCATTCCTATGTTTATCCGTTTGGCCAGGATACCCGAGGGTATGACTTTAAAATAATGATTATAGAATTTCCTTGAGAGGAATTGCTTGTGTACTGTTTGTTTACATGTTGGGCATGACCTAGTTACCTGTTTTAGCCTGAGGGAAGTGTTGTGATTATCCTGTGGGCATTGTACTGTTTAGCCTGTGGGAAACTTCTTCCGTGCCTGTGGGAAGTTGATTCTGTGCCTGTGGGCGACACTTCTTACGCCTGAGGGCAATATACGTATGCCTGGGGGAAGATTCTTGAGTTTGGATTCTCTTTACCTGAGGGTAGGGTTTTACGTGTATGAGGACATTGGCTGTTTACTTAGAATATTCACTATGGTGATATTTTAACTTAAATGATTAAATGGATATAAAATGGAAATATAACTGGTTAAGTTAGTTACTTTTTAGTACTTCTTACTTTATTGCATTTCAATACTGCACATTGTTGTTGCATGGTTATACACAGTTGGGCACGGGCCTTTGGTGGGTGCCTACTGGGATTTATTTCTCACACCCTGTTTGGGTCATGTTTTTCATCCCAAACAGATTATATTTCTATAGGTGTGGATAGGGGAAAGAGTCCCTATACAGGTACTTGATTACTGCTGAGGAGTAGGGGAGCATGGGACTGAGCTTAGGCTCGTGATGCTACCAGTTTCTTTGTTCTATTTTTTCATACTCTGTATTGTATTGTACTACTATGTAACATGTTCTGACTATTTTCTTATAACTTGAGACATGTTGCATCATATCTATAAAACTGATTGGTTATCTTTTATTGCAGTTGTTACATTAAATGTGTATGGTTTATTTCTTCCACTGTTGTTGTATGATTTTTATTTTATTCCTCTACGCTACACTTTGACAAATGAGGGCATAGTTTCCCCACTATCAGACCTGGGCCCTCGCTGCTAGTTGGAAGCCTCCGGTGTTTGGGGAAATGTGCTTGAGGTTATGTGGCGAACCGAGTTCAGGGCATCCGTTGAGTGGCACCCGAGACCGGGACGTTACAATCTACATTGCACAACCTAAAGGGTTTGTGACTCGAAAGGATTCCAATAAGGTATGAAAGTTGCAGAAACCCATATATGGATTAAAGCAAGCATCCAAGTCATGGAAAATTCATTTTGATGAATCCATAAAAGAATTTGGTTTTATCAAGAATGAATGTGAGCTTTGTGTCTACAAACAGTTTAGTGGGAGTGCAGTCATTTTCCTAATAGTATATGTTGATGACATATTACTTATTGGAAACGAGATACCAGCCTTACAGTATATTAAGGCATGGTTGAATAAATTCTTCTCCATGATGGACTTGGCCAAGGCAGTGTATATTCATGGGATCAAGATCCATCGTGATAGATCAAAGAGATTGCTGAGCCTAAGTCAAAGTACATACATTGATAAGATACTAAAGAGATTCAGTATAGAACAATCCAAGAGGGGATTGTTTCCAGCATCACATGGTATTCATCATTCGAAGAAAATGTTTCCTCAGACACATGAGGAAATAAAGATAATAGAAAGTACTCCATACACATCAGTGATTGGGTCAGTTATGTGTGTCATGCTATATACTAGGCTGGATGTCACTTTTGCATTGAGTGCGGTAGGAAAATATCAAGCTGACCCAGATAACCGCCATTGGATGGAAGTCAAGACTATCCTAAAGTATCTGAGGCGTACTAAGGATATGTTCCTGTATTATATAGTATATGAGGAACTAGTCATTAGAGGATATGCATATGCTATTTTCTAGACTGATCAAGATGACATGATATCGCAAATGGGATACGTCTTCAATTTGAATGGAGGTGCAGTGAGCTGGAAGAGCTCAAAGAAGAGTGTGGTCACAGATTCTACAGCAGAGTCTGAGTATATCACAACTTCTGAGGTAGCTAAAGAAGTAGTTTGGATGTGAAGATTCGTCCAGGATCTAGATGTGATACCTAGCAGTAAAGATCCCATCACACTATACTGTGATAGTACTACAGTGGTGGATCTCACAAAAGATCCAAGGTCACATCAGTGGGCGAACCAAATACTTTGGAAATATCATCTCTTGAGGGATTTTTCTTAGAGAGGTGAAGTTGCAGTGATCAGTATTTTCATGAAAGACAACATGGCAGACCCCTTGACTAAAGCCTTGACTTAGCAGAAACATGATCATCATGTGAGGTCTAGTAGACTGAAAGTCATAGGCATTTGGCTCTAGTCAATGTGGGAGTTTGTAAGAGTTGGTGTCCTAGAACCAACTGGTTTTACTTTGATTACATGGATATTTAATGTATTATTATATATTATTCATTATTCTACAAGACTATAATGTAATAATGTACTAGAGTATTTTTTGTATTGATAAGGTCATGGAAGTTCCCCGCTATGATGCGAAACTTTAAATTCTATAACAATATTGATAAATATAGTTCAGGGGTTGGATGACATACTATGATAGGACACATAGCATGAACACCGTCAGGTGCGAGTACTCGTAATCAGATGAGACTTCCTCTCATGAAGTTATCACTTGGTAATCTCCAAGATATAAGATTATGAGAACATACCCGCTAGTATGAATTCCACATGTTTTAGTGTCATCAGATATTTCTATATGCGAGCGTGTGTAATGATCCTTAGACTTTAATATTATCATTAATACTTTTCATGACTTGCACACTTTGATTTACTGAGGAAAACTGTCAGGCAGACTGTAACAAATGGGTCCCAGTGATAGCACATACACCCCACCTTTGATGTATTATTATTTATTGTTTACTGTTCTGCATAACTATGATGTAATAATGTCCTAGAGTATTTGTTGCATTGATAAGGTCATGGAAGTTCCTAACTATGATGAGAACCTTGAAATGCTATAACAATATTCTTAAATATAGTTCTGGGGTTGGATGACATAACATTATGGGACACATAGCATGCAGAACATTAGGTGCGAGTACTCGTAATTAGATAAGACTTCCTCTCACGAAGTTCACACTTAGTAATCTTTAAGATAGAAGATCATGGGAACAGACCCGCTAGTTGGAATTTTTCATGTTTTAGTGTCATCAGATATTTCTATCTACAAGCGTGTGTAATGATCCTTAGAATTTAAGATTATTATTAATACGTGACATGACTTGCACACTTTGATTTACTAAGGAAAACTGTCACACAGACTGTAATAACTGGGTCCCAGTGATAGCACAAACACCCCACCTTTAACATGGTCATCAGGTCTTGGCCCACTAGGTACCACCAGTTTTCCCACAGACACATGGTCCCCACCCTGGGGCCCACCCATGTGCCAGAACGGGTCATATGACTAATGACTATCCCCACAGGCCAACACATGTCCTTTCCAGTGTGTTTTGTCCTCACTCACATACACCCTATGCAACTTCCTAGAAGGTCATCCATCCTGATCACTACTCCAGGCCAAGCATGCTTAACTCTGGAGTTATAATCAGGTAGGATCCTGAAAATTAAGGTTCACCTTATTGAAATGAGTCATATAATTTAGTCATTTAACCCTTTATCATTTTGGAGTGTTATAATCACCCCCCTTTAGAGCACAACGTCCTCATTGTGGGCCGTACATCTTAACTTAGGTAGTGCACTGCACTTAAGATTGGGTACCACCTCTGATACCAAATGTAACAACTGCGTCCTGGTGACAGAACATACACCGCACCTTTAACATGGTCATCGGGTCCTGGCCCGCCAAGTACCACCAGTTTCCCCGCAGACATGTGGTCCCCACCCTAGGTCCCACCCATGTGCTCGAACGGGTAATCTGAATAATGACTATCCCCACAGGCCAACACATTTCCTTTCTAGTGTGTTTTGTCCTCACTCACACACACCCTGGGAAACTTACCATAAGGTCACCCATCCTGATAACTACTCTAGGCCAAGCAATCTTAACTGTGGACTTCTAATCAGGTAGGCTTCTGAAAAGGAAGGTGCACCTTGTTGACATGAGTCATATCATTTAGTCATTTAACTCTTTATCATTTTGGGGTGTTACACAGATAGTTGGAAGTAAGTAGGGTACGTTGGGTGCGTCATGAGTGGCATGTTATTAATGGATAAGTCGAGGAAGGATTTTTCCCTTCCATTTATGGAAGTTGATATCTCAACCATTTGATTGAAATAGAATCATCGCACAAAATTCCATGGCCATGGTGTAATGATGAGTTTATTTGAGGTAGTTAAATAATGACATATCAAGCATAAAAGTTGATGACACTATCATGAAACCTACTTAATGAGATATAACGACAAAGGAATTATATTACACAATGATCATTCGTATGTGGATGTCATTATTGCGACTTTATGTTCTTTCTCTTGGGTGCCTTGACCCATTGCTAGACAACAATCTTGGACTTTAGGCAAGCCCACATAATACCAACAATAAAATCCTAGAGAGCCACACACTTAGTGTTTTTGGTGGTCTTGATTAAATTATATTTGAATTTAATTAATTAAATAAATATTATTCTCAAGACCGTGGAATAATTTTATTCAAGTTAAAATTATTGCATAAATTAAATTAAATATATTTATTTATTTTATTGAACATTTAATATCTATTTATTTACTAGTTTGTAAATAAAATATTTATTTAAGAGAATAAATCATTTATTTATTTATTCAGGTGTTCAATAAATGGAAGTGGATTTCAAGTGGACAAAGGTCGGTCCGGTAGTAAAATAGTTATTTGCAAGAAGGTAAACAATTATTTAACTAGTTGGCACAAGTTAAAACAATAATGACGATGCTATTATTTTGTGACACAAAATTTTATTTTATAATTCTGTTTTGCACAAGTTGGCACACCATGAATAATGACGCGGTATTATTATTATGAGCATGTGTTTTCTCTAAGTTCATGAATGTATTTAATTGTTTCTATGAAATTAAATATTGTAACTGAAATTCCATGTATATAAATATACAAGTAGGCCTATTGTTCCATACACCGCACCACATGCCTGGTGAGTTGAGAATTGTTGATCCAAACAATTTCTCTCTCGAATACTCTTATCTACCCTCTCAAGAACGAGATACGTTCTTCAAGGCCGAAGAGCAACCGATCTAGAATTATCGACATAAGACACTCGCTTCACCGCGCTAGCTCCCAGAGAATGATTAGTGTAGATTAGAGGCCATTGGAGCACATTTGGATCACCACTATAGGGATTTTAGTTTAGATCCTTACAAGCTCAACGAGATAATCTGGAAGGGCCATTCTGAATGATCAGCATCATCAATGAAGAAAAATTACAAAGATCCAGGTATTATTTTTCTTTATGAAATTAAATAAATAAATTATAAATATTATGTTCAAGATCCTATATAATGGTTTTGAGCCTCTTTCTTCTTTATCTAAATCTATGATTATATTCCATGGAGACTGGAATTCATTATCGTATTGATCCTAGAATAATCATTGATCATGGTAAAAATCAAAGTTGGGTGTCGTCCCAACCACGCTTCCTCTGTGTCCGTAACCTTCTTAAAATCCATTGGATGTCCATATTTCGACCATACGATACCTTGTATAAAACATTTTACCATCATTTGAGGCACATGATGTAAGGGAGTCCTATCAATAGTGTAATCCTTTTGGTATTTACAATAATGCCACTTCTCCCCCACTTTAAAAGAGAACTCATCCCCTTAAATATTCACACCTCTCAATCCCTTTGGATCATCCAAAACCTGCCCAAATAATATCCCAAATTGTATCATCTCAACCTATAATCCTTAATTTGGGCATAAATCCAACCAAGGAATCCAATTAATTCTAACCAAATGGAGTTACTAGTAGAAGAGTTAATGCTCATCAATGTGCATTTCAATTTTGTTTGCTTATCCAACACACTAAATTTTTATTATTCCATGATATTATAACAACCTAAACATAATAAATATACTTATAATTTTTTATTTTAAGGGTATGACCTATAGTCACACAAACTTCCATAAAATTGGATACACAATCATCATTCATGTGTACGGTGGATTACCGCCTCTTGAACTGATGTTGTTCATTCTTCCATTACCACCTCTCGAGGTTGGGAATAATGATGGACTTACTGTTTTTATATGATATATATGATATATATTATACATATGATATTTATGATATCTCTATACCTCTGGAATTATTATATAACACATACCTTCATGCTTTCCATTTTATGGGAATATGATAACTATGTTTGTGGATGTGTGGACTACTGCCTCCTTAAAGAGATGTGATCCATTCATGTTTTACAAGTAATAAATTAAGGATGGGTTTAATAAAAATATATGATATATATTAAATAATATTTCTACTATAATTATGATATATATATATATATATCATTTATTTTTCTTTATTTAAAAATATGACAAGAAAATGGAAGCAACATTCATGCGTACGTACAACCTACCATCTCCATGAACGGTGTATTTCATTTCATATTTATATATTTTATATATTGTTAAAAATAATTATATAATTAATATATATGATATTTATATAATTTTTTACATTATGGAAATAATTAAATCATGAATCAAGTAAGAGTATGAATAATAACAAGTCAAAACATATATGAAAAATGAAGCAGTTATTACCCGAAACGTAACTTTAACATGAAATTATTAATAAAAGGGAAATATAAAGTCATAATAAAATAATACATGGTATGCTATATAAGAATATGGTTATGTGTTATATGTATAATAAACTTATATTTACTATATAGTGGGTTTTAATGTGCGTGACAAAATTCAAGACTTAAGGTAAGGGTTTTCTTGTCTCACATTTATTTATGCAAGATATATGCTATATTCACCACTTATTCTTATTGTGTGGTGTATATACTTCAATATGACATGTTATTTAATAAATATAATTCTTATAATGATACTTATAAGAATTATTTAATGTTATTATTTTATGGGTATCATAATTCAAATTTACCAAAGTGGTAACATTTTATTTCTACAATCTCAGTGTTTATTGGGATTGTTTATGATTATACTTCCATTGATGAAATATTATTATCAATATCTTAATAAATCTCATGAATTTACTTATACTATAATTATTTATGATATCTTCATTCAATTTCACCATTTTTACACTCTTTGGTACTTAAGATAATTAAGAATATGTTTTTAAGAAAATATCACCTTATTTCTCTCTTCGGTTGAAAACCTATTTTATTCAAAAACTATATTTTCTATTTTTTTTTAAATTTTTTTAAATTATATTTTAATATCATTATAAAGGAAAATAATTTTAATTTTTTTAATTTTAGAAAAGGTTTTAAAATGGTTTTCAAAGATTCCTTTATAAGATTTAAAGGAAAAAGGTTTTGAAAATGTTTTATGATTTAAAGAGAATTTTTTTCAAAGAGGAAAGGATAATTTCTTCAAGAAATATTTTAAATTTTTTAAAATCTAAATTTATAAGTTTTTTTAAATGTAGTTTTAAAATAAAAGGATTTTGAAAATGTTTCATGTTTTTAAAAGTGATTTTCAAAGAATGATTATTTTCCATAAGAAATATTATAAGTGAAATTCAAAATCCTTCTTTATCCAAGATGATATCATTTGGAATTGTTCATGATTTACTAGGGATATGATACATGTAAAACATTATTATTATTTATTTTAATGATTTATTATTAAGATGATATTTTTTTATGAAGCCCATTTCTCTTCCATAGGTTATACCATGATAAAATGCTTATGAAACCAGCTTCCTTTCATGGGTTATTCTGTGATTATGAAACCTGCCTCTTTTCAAGAGGTTATGATATGATGTAATATTTGTGATACCCATTTCATTTCATGGGTTACGATATAATGTTTATGAAACCCATATCGTTTTATATGGGTCATGATATGATGAACATTTTATTATCTTGTGGCACATGTATGTATGACTTCATTATATGACAGATGTGACCTATATCTCCATCAAATGCATTGATTAAAGATTTATATCGCATGAGATAATGATGAGAAAAAAGTCTAAAAGATTGATCAACAATGGGAAATAGGTGTGTCTTGATTCATAATGGGAAACAAGTGTGTAATGATCCATAATGGGAAACAAGTGTGTCCAAATCCATAATGGGAAACTGGTGTGTTCTGATCCACAATGGGAAATAAGTGCATCCTGATCCACTATGGGAAATAGGTGTGTCCTAATATACTATGTTAATGGTCTTGGTAGTTAACCATGAAAAATTAAATGGTTTTCTATATTTATGATGGTTACACACTTATATGACATGATATTATGGTTCATGATTGATTTATGATGATTTATCACCCTTATGATTCATGTCTTATGAACTTCCAATCTTTATGCCATGACTCTTGTATATGATATTGGATATGTAGGATATGATCTTAAAATATTATTATCATGTTATCTTACCCTTATAATCATGTTATGCTTATGTATATCCTTTATTTACCCTTACTAAGCATCTGATATCACCCTTTATTATGTTTCATTTCACCAGGTTATGAAGAAAGGTTATAGGTTGGAGTAATAAATGAGAATATCTTTGTGGAAAACATTGAATATCCTTAACCAAGTTAAAATATTGTGTTCTAACTTTTCAAAGACACTAAATTGTTACGGTACTTGGGAATTTACCTTAATGTTCTGAATATTCATTTAAAATGATGTAATATCCATGTATGTTAAGCCTGGGTCTCTATATTTGGTATAAATGGAAAGGGTTTAGTCAACCTTTGGAAACTAATATGAAAAAAATTTAGTAAGTTCCCTAGGGATATTTCAAATGATATGTCTAGGGATGCATCTAAGGAAAATCCTATGGTTTCATATATTTAAACGAATGTGTCATTATTTAGACGTCCTATAAGTAATTTTTCATGATTATATAGTTTTTCGCTATAATAAGTGTTTCTCACACTATGATTTTTAGTCTTATTAACTAGAAGTAACTAAAAGAAATTGGGATAACATTGAATATTTTAGATGTGGAAAGTATGTGCATTATGAAAATTTATGTCCTAAGTGTGAATCTCATGATGAGAATTAGGAAGGTGTCGTGGGTATTGGTTATACTACTGAAGATAAAGAGACCGAGAATGACTTGTGAAAGGCATGATATGTTCTAATAGTATTGTTTACATGATTAAATGGAGGTTGAGGAACCTTAAGAAATAATTCATATATTATATTTTTGGAAAGGGGTATTAAGGAATAATATTATGAATCCTATATAATGGTTAAAGAATAAAGTTGGATGATTAAAGTGTATATGTATTGGAATTAAAGAATTATGTTATATGAATCATGAGGTATATGTTTTTCACTAAGGATTTTCAAAAATATATTTAATGACACTAATGAACTAGAAAAATGGTTTAATGGAAATATGATATTTTTATCAAGGGAAGGTAACCCTTAATTTTTTCATGATGTTGAGGAAATTGTGTTTAGATTGGACAAAGAGATGACAGATAAAGATAAATTAAATTGGATAGTGTTTATAACCTTATAAATGATAAATTATTTGTTCAAAAGTGGTTTATATTATCATTAACAATGTTTATAGTGTTTTTAAATTTAAGAAATATATCCAATAATTTGTGTTCTATGAAAGGAATGAAGAATCATGCATGTTTTAAATAATGTTTTATGTTAATTTATGTTATTACCATGTTTTAAGAGAAAAAATGATAAATGAATTCACATGTTTGGTATGTGATAACCAAGAGACACTTTATGATACATAGGGGATCAATGTTAATATGATTTTGAGAAATTTAGTGACCTTTTTTCTAAATTTTTTAACTTTCATAATTTAGAAGGGTTTTATGGATAATCATTTGTGGAATAGTTTAAGTTAAACTTAAGATGAGGTTTTAGAGATCAAGGTAATATCTCTCCATATTAATATTTATTCTTATTGGATAACCTTTGATAAATATTTTGTTATATGTTAACTAAATATAGATGGAATGAATTATTATTCTACCACATGGTCTATTAGTACTTCAATAATGAAAAATTCACCATTATTTCTTGGAGTAATAGATGAAGTGGAAATTGAGAAAGGTACAACCAAAGTGTGAGATTGTGTATATAAAAAGGAATGAAATCAGGTAAGTATATTTCATTATGTTATTAGATAGTAAAATAATTCATCAACTCTAGGAAAAGAATTTTGAAAAATATTTATCCAAATACCTTCGTTTATGTTGAACCAATAGTCTTATAAATCATCACATATTTATGGTTTTGAGGCCCTTAACTTTACATTTGTCATTAAATTTATTGTGATAAATGAACTCAATAAAACTCTATAATTATTTACATTTTTCTTCCATGTCAAACCTTACCTTTCCACCTATGTTCTCCAATGTGGAAACCTAGTTATGAGTTACATTGTTAACTATTATGTCTCTAACTTTTTTACAATGGAAATTTTCATATTAATTTTTGAGATGTGGGTTCCTATGAAAGTAAATTTAAATTGTTAAAGCATTTATGACACTAACTAATTTCCAGGGAGAAATTTATTTTAAGGGGGGTATAATGTAACACCCTGAGTTTTTATGAATTATTTTTTTTAATAAATAAAATTCCTTTGATGGATTAAATTGCATGCTACACCAAGTTATGTTTTCTTTATATGAAACAAAAATTTATGATTTCACTACATAAAAAAATTATATCATATTTTGATACTTGAAACACTATATTTGACTTGTGTTTCATCCAATTTCGAGTTTCTTATATAGCTTTCATTACACACTAGACCGAGTTTTACAGGACTATAATATACTATTAATATTATTATTAAAATATTTTTATAGTTATCACCTACCAGTTGGAATGGAAGACATGAATAATATTAACTAAAATATAAAAATATGGTTTACACAAGGTTATAAAATGAATTCTTTATTCATCAATTAATTATAAATGAAAATAAAAACCAATTGAATATAAAGGATGCATTTTTATGAAAAAACTATTTTTATTCCCACAAATGTGTTTTATCTTAATAAATTAAATTAATCACTACTAGTGTGAGATATTAATTAAATTTATATATTATGAATTAAACCAAATTTTTTTATAATCATCCAATAATTTTTATAGGAATAAGATAAAAATAAATCAAATTTTAGGCATAAAAGATATATTTTTCTAAGAGAAAGTTTTACCTCCATTTAATGGTAGAATTATATTAAAACTAATTTTTGACACTACTATAATTTTTATTTTTAAAAATAAACTTCATTTTTTAAATCATAATATCAAAATTTACTTTGGGTAAATTTTTGGTGTTTTTCTGAGATGTTTCATTTTTTGTTGAATAATAAAAACACTAATTTTAATTGAAATCTGCATTTTTGTATAATTTATTTATATTGTTAAATTATATTTAAATTTGGTATTAAATTATATTTAGATAAATTAGAAATATATTAATAAAATTTAGTTAATTGTAATCAATTTCACATTTAAATTGGAAATAAAAACATTTAAAACATTTAAAATTTTCACTTTAAAAACTCGTTGTATCATCCCGCCTGTAGGATTAATTTTAAATTAAATTATGAAAATTATGTGTTCATAATTTTTAAAAAAGGATTAAATATTTTGAATAATATTAATTTATAATTTTTATTATGGTCAACTTAGTTTTTGGCCAAAAATATTGGTGAAAGTAATTAAAATTTATTGTAACAATTAAGAAGAAATGAGTTTACATTGTTAAACATTAACTTAAGGGACCAAATAACCTAGAAACATGCACAAAATCCATTTTATGACCATATTTATACCATATAATCAATTTTATATAAAATTGAACATTATTGGAGGCACATTTTATACGGGAGACCTCTCAATTGTGTTTTTCTTTTTATATTTACAAGAATGTCACTCCACCACTATAAAAGGGAACTCACCCCCCACATATTCACACCTATAAAACCCTTTGGATATTAAAAAAAATTCCTGAAAAATCTCCCAAATTCCCTAATATCAACCTATAATCCTATCTTTGGGTATAAATCCAACCAAGGAATCCCTTTGGTGCAAACCAAAATGAGTTACCTGAAGAAGAGGTAACATTCATCAATGTGCATTTTTATTTTGTTTCCTTATACAAAACTATAAATTATTATTATTAAATTATTATATAACAACATTAGTATCCTAAATATACAAATATATTGTTATTTTAAGGGTACTACCTACACTCACACACACTTCCATCAAATGAGATACACAATCATCATTCGTTTGTACGGTGGACTACCATCTCGCAAACCGATGCTGTTCGTTCTTATATTACCACCTATAATGGTTGAAAATAATTATGGAATTACTATTTTTATTTGATATATATTATATTTATGATGTATTTAATCTTTTTTAATTATTATATAACACATACCTTCATTCTTTTCATTTTGTGGGAATACAATAACTTCATTTGTGGAGGTGTGGACTACCGCCTCCTCAAATCGATGTGATTCTTTCATGCTTTATATAGACTGTATTAAGGATTATATTAATAAAAATATGTGATATATATGACATAATAATTCTAATTTAAATAATATATATATATATATAAATAAATCATTTACTTTTCTTTCTTTAAAAATATGATAAGAAAATGAAAGCAGTGTTCATGCATACGCACGACCTACCATCTCCGTGAACTGTGTGTTTAATTTCATATTTATATCTTTTATAGATTATTATAAATACTTATATTATGAATATATATGTTATTTATATAATTTTTTACATTATTAAAGTAAAGAAATCAATAATCAAGTTAGAGGATCAAGAATAACAATTCAAAACATATACCCGAATGGCCTGAAGGCCTTATTTTTTTATTATAGATAATCCCCCTTTTAAGGGATGAAGGGGACCCCATATATGACTTGTAGGCCCAAGGCATAAAGCCCTACATGACTCGCAATAGATGAACAAAAGGCCCAGAGGCATACTATTCCCAATACATGACCTATAGGCCCAACCCACAGGAACTTCCCAATACTGAATTATGATATGATATACCATGAATATAATTTTTCTAATGATATTTTAAGCTTCATTTAATGTTATTATCTCATATATATCATAATTCAATGTTACTAAAGTGGTAATAGTTTATTAATATAATCTCATTGTTTATCGGGATTGTTTATTTTTAAATAAAAATCCCCAAATGGTGGTTATTTTTTATGAAGGTGGTGCCTCAGTTAGAGACCAAGGCACAATTTTTGGAAAAAAGGGGATACATGAGTCTGAAAGATGGAACTTTATTACAATATTTCTCATAAAAAGGAAGCAGATCACCAAACAGATCTTCCTTCCAAGTAATATCCTGGTCTACTCCCCTATTTGAAAGAGAATAAACATCCATATTTTCTTCACGAAAGGCATGGGTGATGATGTAGTTGATTTCCATGAGCGAGGAAAGATAGCTTATCCAACGGGTAGTGAGAGGCCATTCAAGGTGAACCAACCCTTTATAAATAGCTTGGAAAATAGTGGTTGAATCACTTTCAATCCAAATAGTTTTCCATCCTTTTTTTTTGGCAAAGTCAACCACATGGATCACACCTAACATCTCTGCTTCCAGTGACGATGCCGTACCACAACCTCCAAAGAAACAACCATGGCAATGATCATGAAAGCATCTGAAGATAGCACAGCAACCTTCCAGTCCCGTGTTGCATTTGGAAGCACCATCGACATTCACATTGATCCATACTAGAAGTGGATCTTTCCAGAATACCTCAAACGTCTGTCTAGGCGGCATATAGAGCCCAGAAATCCGAAGATGGTGTAGTATCTCAAAATCTCCAACGAAGTTATCGCATAAAGCTTTCTTAGTCGCGACAACATCACGAATGGAAATGAGAATTCACGTCTGACCTGTATTAATCATGGATGAGAAAGTATTATACAGAATATTATTTATATCATACCATATCACATGGAGAAACTCAGCCACAATAGCCAAAAAAAGATTCCCACTTGGTGGGTATTATCAAAATTGTTTATGATTATGATTCCATTGATGAAATATTATGATACACATCTAAAGAAATATCATTAAGTTTATTGTCCTATAGTTAATTATGATATATTAATGTAATGGTACCATTTTTACACTCTTTGGTACTTAATATAATTAATAAAACATTCTTAAGAAAATTAGACCATATTTCTCTCTTCAGTCAGGAATCTATTTTATTCAAAAAACAAGTTTTCTAAAAATGTTTCAAATTTTTTAAAATTATATTTTAGTTAATTGAAAAGGAAAGTTATTTTAAAAATTTTCATGTTTTGAAAATTTTTTAAAATGGTTTTCAAAGATTATTTTATAAGTTTTCAAGGAAAATAATTTCAAAATGTTTTATGATTTAAAAATAATTTTTCAAAGAGAAATGGATAATTTCCTCAAGAAATGTTTTAAATGATTTTAAAATATTAGTTTATAAGTTTTTTAAAATTGGGTTTCAAAGAAAAGTATTTTAAAAACGTTTCATGTTTTTAAAAGTGATTTTCAAAGAAGGATTATTTTCCTTAATAAATGTTCAAAGTGATCTTTAAAAATACTTTTCCAAGCAAGATGATATCCTTTTAAATAGTTTATGATTTAATAAGGATATTATAAAAGTAAAACATTATTATTATTTCTTTTAATGGTTTATAATTATTATGAAAATTTGTTTACATAGAACTTTTCTCTTCCATGGGTTATACCATGATAAAATGATTATAAAAACCACTTCCTTTAATGGGTTATTATATGGTTATGAAACCTGTCTATTTTACACATGTTATGATATGATGTAATTATTGTGATACCCATTTAATTTCATAGGTTATGGTATGATTTTTATGAAACCCATCCATTTTTTTATTTATGACATGATGAATGTTTTATTATCTTGTGGCACACATATGTATGATTTCATTATGTGATGTGTGAGACCTATATCTCCCTCTATGCATTGGGTAAAGATTTATATCTCATGAGATAATGATGGGAAAAAGTATTTGGGTTTGATCCATAATGATAAATAGTTCTTTCTTAATCCATAACGGGAAACAAGTGTGTCCTGATCCACAATGAGAAAAAGGTGGGTCCAAATCCACAATGGGAAACAGATGCATCTAGATCCACTATGGGGAACTGGTGTGTCTTGATCCACTACGTTTATGTTATTGGTATTTAATGTTTAAACATGATATATTTTTCTATATTTATGAGGTTTCCACACTTATATGACATGATATTATGGTTCATGATTGATTTATAATGATTTATCACCCTTATGATTCATGTATCATGAGATGTAAATCTTAATGTCATGAATCATTTATATGATCTTTGATATGTATGGTATGATCTTTTAATGTTATTCTAATATTCTCTTACCCTTATACTCATGTTATGATTACACATATCCTTTATTTACCCTTACTGAGCATCTGAGTGCACCATTTCTTATGTTACATTTACCCAGTTTATGAAGAAAAGTTTTAATTAGGAGTACTAAATTGGAAGATATTTTTGGGAAACATTGAAGATATTTCACCAAGTTAGAATATTATGTTCCAAGTTTTCAAATAAACTAAAAAATTATAGTCCTCATGCATGTAATTTTATAATGTGTTAAATATTTATCTAAAATGATATAATTTCTATGTATGTTAATCCAGAGTCACTATAACCACCGGTTGATAATTAAATAATATGACATCCCAAAGACCACCTCCAGGAGTAGGTATGGCCATTATGAGTATATTATTATGGTTTTTGGTCTAAAAAATGATCCTACATTTTTTTATGGAGCTAATGAACATGATATTCCATGATTATCTTGATTCATTCATGGTGGTATTTGTGGATGATATTTTTGTTTACTCTAAAACCAAGGAAGACCATGTGCGTCATCTGAGAGAAGTTCTATAAATCTTAAGATATCATTCACTTTAAGCGAATCTTTAAAAATGTAATTTATTGATTTAGGAAGTGAATTTATTGGGACACATGATCTCGAAACATGGTATCTTAGTTGATCATGAGAAGGTGAAGGATGTTATGAAATGGGAGAAAAAGTGTAATGTTTTTGAGATTCAGAGCTTCTTGGGATTTTTGGGGTATTACCATAGGTTAGTTAAATATTTCTCAAAGATGGATTCTCCGATGACTTATATCACTCAAAAGGGAGTGAATTTTTTGTGGGATGTAGAATTTAAGAGTTATTTTAATTATTTGAAGCATATTTTGACTTCTATGCCAGTGTTGACTCTTCAAAATTCTGGTTCCATGTGGTCTTTTGCGACACATTCGATTCAGGTTTAGGTTGTGTTCTTATGTAGGGTGATCACATGGTAGCCTATGGTTCTAGATATCATAATCTATTTGAGAAGAACAATCTAACCCATGATCTTTAGCTCTCCTCCATGATGCATTCTCTTAAAATTTAGAAGAATTACCTTTTTGGGGAAAGGTTTACCATTTATTTAGACCACACTACTATAAAACTAGGTTCATCCAGCACTAGGCTTTTTATATTATAAAAATATATTAATATATATATACTTATACAAATATATATAATGTTTATGTATACATATATGTGTGTATTAATAAATGGTTATATATTTATATTATATTTTGGTATATGTAAATGAATATAATATATAGTATATTTAAATAAATATAAGTATATTTATATCACACACACACACACATATATTTTATTAGTGTATTTAAAAGTACTTATATTAAAATGTGAATAAAAAATATATATGTAAAAATAATATAAATAAATATAAATATCATAAAATAGACAGTAAAATATATGGGTATAATGGTAAATGCGTTTGAGTTCCAAAGGATAGGTACTTGAATCAAATCCAGGCATGCGCATGATGATGGAATTTCACAAGGCATTGATAAAGGGGTGGGGAAGCACTGATAAAGGGTTGGTTGACGATTGGATGAAAATCACTAATAAAGGGAGTGGGGAAGCACTAATGGGAGGGCACTAATAAAGGGTGTGGGAAATAAATGATAAAGGGGGGCTCATAGAGGTCTAAAAAATAATTACCCCCCTTTATCGGTTCTAAAAAAAGTGATGATAAATTCCCCCTTTATCATCAATTTTTTATCACTGTTAAAGGGGTCCTTTATTAGGGATTTTTGTGAAAATTAATAATTCCTACCCATTAACCTCAATTTATTAGTCATCTCTTTATAAGTTCTAATAAATTACCTTTACTAGTGTTGTTAATAGCCAATTTTTTGTTGGTTCCACAAAGATTTAGTTATATATTCTCTCAAAAAGATTTGAACCTTTAGCAGAGAAGTTGGGTGGAGTACCTATAGTATTTTGATTTCAACATTTCCTACACCCTTAGTAAATGGGATGTCATTTTTGATGCCTTTATAAGAAAACTTATAACCCATACCATGAAATAATCATCAAAATAGTTAAATTTAATATCTCTCTTTTCCTAGTTTCACTTGGGAGTCTGAGAGAATAAGACTGAGGTTTCTTTGGAAAGTATAAAGTTGAAATCCTATCTTTTGGAGATGATTCTTTAGGAGTAGCAGATTGATGATTAATTATATAGAATTAGGGACTATTTTTATGGTGGGGAGACCATTGGTGAGTGGTGATTCTCTTACGAGGGTGTCTTATGATTTTGAGAGTGTCTTATGCTTTTGGAACTGGTATGTTATACCTTTTCCTATGAGAAAAGTCATGATGGGGGGATTTCCATAATTCCCATTGGGTGGTGTAACCTAGTACCATGAAAAAGTTCTATGATATACAATGATTATTCTTGTGTCTAGGTATGATACAATACATCACTAGCTTTGTTTCCTATTATTATACCTTTCAACTAGTCAAGGTCAATCGCAAAAAACCTTTGGGTTTTCTTTAGCCCCTTCCTATGCTAACTTGGAAGTGAGATGAGATTTATTTGGATTTTGTGGTTGGGTTTCCTCATAACCCTGAATGGAATAATACGATATGAGTTATGATTGATCAACTGAACAAATCAGCTCACTTCATACCCATTTGAGATACAACCAAAGTTAAGAATTTGGGAAGTCTCTATATGAAACATATTTTTAGATTGCATGGAGTTCCATGTATTATAGTTTTTGATATGGATCAACATTTTACTTCTCATTTTTAGAGAGGACACTAGGAGTTAATGGGATCCCATGTTAGATTTATCATTTCATATCATCCACATATAGAAGTACAGACAAAACGAGCTATACAGATCACCGAGGACATGCTACATTATTGCATTCTCAACTTTTGGGGAGCTTGGGATGTCCATTTGGGACAGATTGAGTTTTCTCACAATAATATTTACTAGTTAGATATTATAATGGATCCTTTTTAGGCCTTGTATGTATATTCTTGTAGATCCCCAATGTGTTGGTCAGGGATTGGAGAAGCTTCTTTAGTTGAACCTAGTTTTCTCTAAGAGATGATGATGAAGATTTAGTTATTTTGTTATAGAATGGGGATAAAATAGATCTGATATAAATCTTGAAATGGTCTTCAATATAGACTATTAGAATTTTTGATTGGTGACTTGGTATTTTTGATATTTTTACCTCACTTGGGTCACTGAAGGCTTGATAAATTGGGAAATATTAGAATAAGTTTTGAGCATCCTTTTGAGATTATTGAGTGGGTTGGTAGTGAGGATTATCATTTAGCGTTACTACCATATTTGAAGTCGATCCATAATGTGTTTCATGTATCTCATTTTAGGAGGTATCTTTCTAAACCTTATCATTCCCTAAGATGGGAAAATATTGATGTGAAATCTGATTTATTCGTGACTGAGCTTCCAGTCAAGATTATTGATTAAGAGGAAAAGGTTATTTAAGGGAAGTCAATACCTTTGATAAGTGTGTTATGGAAGAATATTTATATTTCATATGAGACTTGAAAGAATGAGGCATTGAAGAGAGAGAAGTGAACACATCTCTTTGATATGGAAACTGCTAGACCAGATTTATGGGGGCATTAAGTGTTTATAGTGGGGAGGTTGTAACATCCAGTTACCTTCTTTTAGGTACTCCTAGCCTCTAGTTTTGATCTCTTTATGTTTGCATATTTTCTCAAGTTTTTTTGGGTAAAGTTTGAAGTTTTTGTATGTTTTGGTGGTTATTCATAGAAGGTGCATAGTTAGGGAAAACAATGCGGTTTGACCCAACAAACCATGCACCCTGTGACGATTCACTAGAAGGGGGTACATAGTTTGTACAAACCCTGTGACCACCCCCTAAAAACCATGCACAATTGGAAAGTGGGAGTTTTCTTTACTAGTTCATGGTTAAAATAACCATGTGTCCAAACCATTCAACCCATCAAAAATCCTAGTAGGGTGCATGGTCAGTGCACAGTTAGTACTAACCATGAATCTTGACCTAAAAAACTGGGCACATTGTTTTAAATCTCCCAAAAATTATTTTTAATATCCATAATACCCCATTTATGATGCCTAAACATCACCATTAAATCCTAATATGATTCCTTGGTATTTGGAGGATCTCAATAGGTGAAATTAATTCCTCCAACCTCTTTAATTTGTGGATCTAAGCACCAATGATTATGTTTGATCTTTTTCTAGTAAGTGAATATCCTCCCATTTGGTTTATCCTAATATTTTCATATATCCTTATTAGAGAGATAAATATCATCATGTTATTAATATATGTAATCTTTTATTTTATGGATCTTGATTCTAGGTTTGGTTCCTTGATCTCCATTTCCTTCATTCTTCATTGAAATTTCCCATTGTGGGTGTTAATTTGATTGACGGTGTAATTAATGGTAGGTGGTTCCATAAGACATTAACCTATAATTGAAACTATAATTTATCTATTAGTTTTAAATGAGTATTTAATTAATTTAAAAACCCATATTTTTTATGATTTGAGTTTTGATTTAAAAAGGGAATGAAAATTTTGAAAAACCACTAGTTTCAATAGAATTTAAATTGTTTGTAGGATTTTGAAAAAAATGATGTATTGAATTGAATGTTTATTTGATGAAATTATTTGATGTCAAATATTGAGAAAATTAGATTAAAATTAAATATGATTTGAAAAGGAATGAATTTTATGAAAACATATGACTTGGTTTTGAAATTGAAAAGAGCATGTTGAACATAAAATTGGGAAATAGAATTATGAATGATGAATTGATTTTTAAATGAATTAATTTCCCAAGAATAAATTAATTAATGAATGATTTATTGAATAACATGTTATACTAAGTAGTTAGTTGGTAACTAGGATAAGCATTCTTGGAATTTGACTCTATAGTAGTGGGTTGATGGTAAAAAAACTAAACCATGTTTAATATATTTTCCCATGATGGGTCTCCTCATGGGGTGTTGATAGATTATTATGATGTCTTGACCCTTAGAGAGTGTGCAAAAAAAAAAACTGACCTATGATGATGATTGAGAAGTGTGAGGATCCTATAGCTAGAAAATAACGTACCTCAGGGATTATGACCATGGTGCTTTGTTTTGTTTGACTTGATTACACATGCCATTGTTTACAAAACTGTTTTATTCCTGCCATATATTTTATATAAATGTTTTATAAAAAGTTTTCATTTAATCATATTTTGATATATCTACCATCCATTTGATATGAAAGGAATTTTTTTATTTAAATGTGTAAATGAATTACCATGCATATTTTTATCTAAATTGAAATCATAAATGGTTTAATTGTTATGGAATTGATTATGGAATCTTTGGTGAGACCCTATTGGGATATTTACCTCACACCATACATTTTCCTTTGGGAGTTTGTATATTTTGTTATGCTAGGTCTAGGTAAAGGGAAATCATTGCCTAAAGGAGGCGGGTGTGCTTGATTTGTGGGGCCTGGAATGATTATGGTAACTAGTGGAGCTACGATCCACATATTTCATAGTGTTTGTGTGACTCGTTCTTGATGGTTTTTTTCATCTTTTGGATGATGTTTTTCTTTGGGTTTTAACAAACATATTGTAGTACTTTTCTCCTTGAGGAGTTTTTGGCATACTGACTGTTGTTTGTTTTATCTTCTGTTGTTTTGTAGAAAAACTATTCCCTTCAATGTTTGATATGATTATAGGTGCTATTTTCCAACCCATAGGGATTGGGGACACACTTTAGGTTATGTTAGGGCTGGATCAGGTATTAGTGTACCAGGGTATCTGAGTTGGTTCATGAAAGTGAAGATATATAATAAAACTAAAACATCTAGAGAGTATTTAATACATCATCAAACCTTTAGGAAATACATCAAAGTGCATCAAGGTAACAAAAAAGTATAACATGAAAAAATACATGCCCAACTTGAAAATAGTTCATAACCTAAAAATAACTGGAAAGGGGAAAATAAGGAAGATATCTTGGATTAGAATCTCTAAGTCTAACCACCAATCATGATCAACACCTTCAAACACTACTATTATCCTCTGAAATCATGTCCTCTAAATTCACTATCAATATATTTATCATCTTCATAATACATGACATGTGTGAGAAAATACCATATAGGGGTGAGTATAAACATACTCAGTAAGACATCCTGAAACCAAAAAGGGAATAAATAAGATAAAATAGTCCACTCAACACATAAGTCAAAGGGAAAATAAACCCAACACTAGATATGATTATACTAAAACCCCAATGAAAAAGGATAGGAATATCAATATCCACAGTTGGATAAGAATAATGAGTTGTATTGCAGCTCAAAACGGTCCCATCTCATATTACAAGAACCATGCATAACCTCATAATGATAAGAGTGGATGGTTCACTCCTTGAAACTATTGTGATGAACCAGCCTAGGCTGCCATCCAAGCAGGCACCTGAACCGACCTATGACATGGTCTAAAGGGAATTTTGGATTCCCAAGGGATGGTGCTTGGTCATGAAGGGACTCATTTGGCAATTATTTTACCATTTTAGTAGCCCACAACAACAACAAACAATATAATAATCATCCATAACAAGAACTACAATAAAATAAGTATAAACAAGTTTAAGGGATTGCATCCATGGTCAAGTACCAAAATGAAAAAATAAAAGGTGACCAATAAAAGAGGCTCTAATATATTTATAACACAAGGGATAACCACCTATCAAGTCACCACAAACACCCGAACCAAAACACCACTATCAATAGCACCCACAACCACCTTTTGAAGCCTATATTTTACCTGAGCTAGACAAAATAAGATCTACATTCACCCATTGGGTGTATCTAGGGTGTGAGATCACTTTCCCAGTAGGACCCCACAAAGTTTTTCATGTATATCCATTATAAGACAAATAAAATATGCTTATTTTAAAAAAAATTAATAGGTTGATTTAAACATTCTTTAAAATTTATAAGAGAATTAAAGAAAAATGGAAAACTGATGAGTAGTTCAAAACAAAAAAATAAGAACCATGGTAAATAATTAAGTAGTTAGGGTGATTTGGGACCTAGAATCCTTGTGCTCTTTGTGATCATACCATAAATATATCCACACCTATTCACAATACATAACTATCTCATCACATTTTTTAGTTATTGTTGTAGCATAATCCTACCATGAGGACAATCCAAATCCCAACTAACACATCTTGTATAATTTTCCTAGTCTTACCACCTAGGTACATAGGGATCCTAATTAAATTTCCCATTTTTCTCAATCCATAAAAATAATCTTTAAACACTTTCTAAATCACCACATGCTAAAGAAAAAATTTCCAACCATTACCATAGGTGAAATCAATTTCAAAACAATTTACAACCACCTATTCTGATACACAACACAATTTAGGAAATAGTAAAATTTAGAATCAAGCACATTTATGTTTTTAAACAATTGAATAACATAAAACCACCCAACCTTCCCATTTAAATAAATAATAATCAATCAGGAACCACAACCCAAGAACAAAGGGGATCATATTGAAGTAATAAAAAACCATAAACATCAGACCCCATGATGTATGGTTTATATTAGATCAAACCTAAGTCTTCACTACCACTGGGTGAGAGTAAAATTGATAAATAAGGGAGAAAAAACCAAAGTAAAAGGATAATACTCACTTAATTGGATGTTTCTTGAAAAAAAAGGATAAAATACCTAAAAAATGGATACAAGAGGGGAGGGGAGGAGAGGTATGGAATTTAAGGAACTGGGAGGGTCATAAATGGGAGAATTATGGGGTGTAAGGGGTTAAATTAGGATAAATGTAGTTTAGAAATTTCAATTATTTTAAAAACTAGGCTGATCACATAATTTCTCTAAATGGTTTTCCAAAACTTGCACTAATCTTATAGGTGATTCTAGTTACACTAGTAAGGCTACATGATTTGGTATCATGGTTTTCAAAACTGTGCACCAACTATACATATGCTCTTATGCCACTAATTTATCTAGTATCGCTTTATAGGGTCAACACATGGTTTCCTCTAATTGTGCGCCAACTGTGGGATATTTCTTATTTATCTAAAAACTTAAAATTTTAAATAAAAATTCCCAAAAAATCAATAGATAAAAAGAAAAATAGAAATGAAAAAAATACTGGAAAATGGCACTGTGGGTATAAAAACTATGCTCCACAGCTGAGGAAGAACTATATATATTGGAGGACCTTCTCCCCACTGGAGATCGATAACATTGGAGTACCTACCCATTAATAGAGGACCCAAACCCTCTGTAATGTGGGGGGGGTATCAACCCTACCCACCTAAAGAGTATGGGGGACCTGCGCCCTGATGATCGAGGGAGTACCAACCCCATCAACTCTCTTACGATCAAGCTTTATCACTGCCATCAGATGAGCATTGTTAAAAAAGCACCCAAATCATATCACCTCATGTTGTATCTCAAATTATAAAATAAATTCCAAAATCACATCCTATAAAAAATTATACTCAAGATAGGATACTTACAAACCCAAATATAAGTCCCAAAGAAGGATAAATGCAAGGTAGAAGGTTATAGGAAAAGAACACGGTGTGTGAATTAGGGAACAAAATATGTGACACCTCTCAAGGGCCTAGTAATGTTCTTCTTTGGACATGGATTATCCAGCCATGTACCTCCACATGACGTGTCCCTATAAAGACACAACATGTCTTCTTACCTGAGGAACCATTTATGTTCTCCCAACACATGGATCAATAAAATGGGTAGTATTACATGGAACATGGTCTAGTTTACATGACACATGATATCTAAATCAATAAACAACTCAAGATATCAATATAATATAAAAAAATATGGCATGTGTTCCTTTAGAATACACAACATGCAATCAGGGGTTTCACAGATAGTGAAGTATGGTCTCCAAATCTTCACATGCTCACAAGATCTTCCAAATTCACCTCTATAATCACCATTGATTCACCCAAAACTACTGAAATTAAAGGAATAGAACTCTGATATTTGATTCCTATCCTCTAGTAGTCAGAAATTAGAATTCCAATTTCCAAAGAAAATCCCATTGCACCTCTTTTCACTAACTGGGGTTTTGATCCACGGAACCATCATCTACGATCTACAAATACACCTTGATCAATCTAAAAATTTTCAATCCCAATGTCATTTAAGTATAAATCAAGAATCTAGTGGTTCAATCATGCTTTAATTGGTATAAAAATATCAAATCACTAGTCTTGTGTTCCTATGATGAAGAACGCGAAGAACAGAGATGAGAGAGACAAAATAATGGTGTGGTATTATCATTGGATGATGCGATCCCAACAAATGATAACAAAGAAGAAACTATAAATAATGTAAAGACAGTGAGAAATGAAAATTGTTAATAAGGTTCCAGAACACTTATTATATTCTTGGTTCATGCAAAGAACACAAATCAAAGAATTAATAAAATATACAATCGATGCTCAATAATCAAGAACTCAAGGGAGGAAATCTTCAAAATAATGATCCCTACCATGATAATGGATAAATAGTTGATGAAGAACAAATTTTATAGTGGTTTCATTGAATATTACATAGTGTTTGTCATTCATCCCATGAATCTAGTTAGTTTATCCATCCTCATTCCATAATATCGAGTTTAGAAACACTAGTGATGGATATCTTCCTCCTCTAAAATATCCCATGGTTATGCAGCTAACCCTAGAGATTTTACATAGTAGTTTATTTATAGAGGGGGGGGGGGGATAGGTTTAAACATTTAATACATTAAATGAATTATTCATTTGATTTATTTAACACACCCTCCAATGACTTTCTTCAATAGAATGTCTGACATTGACCAAACTTATGTCATGCCTTGGATAAGCCCTATGACCTCAAAATAACCACATTTTTAGATTTTCCATATGTGGTGCTGATCCATGAGAAAACCATTTATTTCAAAAATATTCTTGTGCATGTTTTAATATGTTTAATATTTTTAATATATTAATTTTAGTATCCTTAAACACCCAAAATACAATGCTAACTCTGAGGAAAAATCTAGAGAGATATATAGAAATATTAAAAGGATCAAACTAATGAAATAAGAGTTGTTTCATTCTCCCCACCTTCAAGGATTTTCACCCTGAAATTCACAATCTGCACAAAAAGGTGAGAGTACTGAGTCTATATTAGGTTATCACACTCCCAGGAGCTCTCCTAAAAATTACTATATTTTGAAATAACATGACCTATATGTATGGTCCACCCACATAATATCCTCTCTTTCTGATCCTCAATCACCATCGAGTACTCTTACAATGTGTCCCCATCCTCAATTTATATATCACCCTAGTCTATCACGTGTGATGGGTTGTGAACATATCTCCTCTTCTGTGACACATGGAAGATGTCATGCACCCAGTCCAACTACAGGGGTAAGGCCAAGTGGTAAGAAATTTCACCTACCATATGTAGTATTAGGAAAGACCTGATGAACCTTGATGATAGATTTATACCCTGATGAAATCTCCAAAATTCTCACTGTGGGGAGACTTTCACGAATACATGGTTTCTATGCTTGAACATTAAAGGCATATGATGTATATTTTCATAAGAAACCCATCGACACTAGTATGTTCTCATATGATCACAAATCACTTTAACCTTCTCTAGTATCACCTGTACCAAATCTAACCCAATAAGAGATGTCTCTTCAATCACATTATAGAATAAGGGTGACCCATAGGGTCTCCCATACAGTCTCTCAAATGGTTCCATACTAATAGTGGAGTGATAGATGTTATTATAGGAAAACTCCACCAATGTAAAGTGATTCAACCAACTTCTAATGAAGTAAAGAACTCATTATTTCAATAGATCCTCCAAAACCTGGATGGTCTGCTCGGTTTGGCCATCTGTATGGGGGTGAAATTCCATGCTCATCCATAACTGGGTCCTGAAATCCTCCTACAAACCTCCTTTAAATTGTGATGTTAACCAAGCATCATGGTTATAAATGATCTTCATGGGTACCCCATGGGGCTGGATGATCTCCTTCATATATAGATGCATCAAACTCTCAATTGAACTCTACTCTCAGATGATAATGAAGTGTGCCGATTTAGTAAGTCATTCAAACATCACCTAGATAGAGTTATGGATGCTCATTTCCCATGAAATCATCTAAAAAAATCTATCTATATTCCATCCCACTTCCATTCTGTAATATCAATAGGTAAAGTTAGATCTACTAAAACCTAATGTTCAGCCTTTACCTATTGATGTGAGCCCAAATTTTCAAAAAAATTAATTATTTTAAATAATAATTAACCACATATTTTAATTAAAATCTCACGTAACCATAATTTTTTTTTTGATTTTTGAGAATCCATATATTTATGAAAATTGGATTTAAATGACTATTTTTAATGATTTATTCATTTTTAGAGATAATAAAGAATCCATACATTGTTTTTTAAGAATATGAAATCAATTTTTGATTTTTTATTTTAAAATTTTAATTTAAAATTATTTTATTTAATTTAGAACTAATATTTTTTAAAATAGATTAATTTTCAGTTTTAAATTTTTTAATCAATTTTTAATTTAATAAAAATCAATAAATTGAAATCATTTAAAAAAATAATTGTGAATTTCAATTTGTGAAATATCACTCTGTATTTTTGAGTATGTTTTAAAATGATACATTGAAAGTTATTTGTGATTTCAAAAAATTTGATTTTAATTGGTTGATTAATTTTAAAATTAATTTGGAATCATATCGTGCAAAGACATTAAATTTTTGATTTTAATTGGATACTAAATCCAAGTGCTTCCACGACCACCAAAGTCAATGCTCATAATGAAATGGAAACCAAAATGGAAGATTGTGGTGTTTCTCGATATAGAGGTTGTTGGATTATAAAACTTGTTTTTTTCCTTGGATGATTCCCACCATACACTTCTGTGATGGAAGATGGATGAATTCAAAGAAAGCTTCTTGACATGTCTGGGGATGAAGACATGGGTGGAACCTACTACAAAGAATTTGTGGACTTATGTTTCCATTTAGTTTGTTGTGTGTTGTATCCCTATAAATAGGGTATGAATTTATGCATTGTGATAGAATTCCATGTTCAAGAAATAAATACCACTTTGTATTACCTGTAGTGTTTGTGTTGTTGAGATCACAACCATTGATCCACTACAAGATCCTCCATCAATGGTATGAAAGGGAGGTTCAAAGTTAAGGTTGGGAACGATAGATCCGTTAGATCCATGATTGATTATGTTTCCCATAACTACCTTTAGTGGCATCAGAGCACATTAAAGGCGTTTCCTCTAGTTGTGTATGAGATCCATCAGAACAAAAACTGACTTACAACTATGAACTTGTAGTAGAGGAGTTGCGAATAAGAAACTAAATAATTATTCTTACCCAAAATTACTCCCGTGATATTTTCCCCCACCTTGTTTTGAAATATAATTTTTTACAACAAAAAAGTGATTTTAATTTTTCAAAAGGTTGTTCCTTTCAACCATTACACAACACTTTTTTAGCAACCGTATTTTAAACCATCACACCTCTCTCTCCTCCCACCTTTTGTCCCCAAACCTCCCTCTATTTTTGTTCCATAATCCATTGTTTTTCTCATCCAATTATTCACTCATTCCATTTTGAAAAAACAACACTCATCCCAAAATGATTTTCATCCAGGGTTCCACCCCTTCTTGACTGAAAAAACCAAAAAAAAAAAACTATATCGGAACACAATTCTGGAAATTTTTTTGTTTGATACTATCAAATTTTTTTTTATTACAATAAGATATTCAAAAAAAAAATTGTAATTTACACTAACTGAATTTTTTTCCTAGTTATTGAATTTAATTTCATCAGCGACCCCTTCAACTAATTTCCAGACATCGACGATGATGACGGACACCCCCACCTTTGTCTCTTCTCTTAAAGATGAATCAATCATATGCACATGAAGATATCAAATAATTGGAGTTGTTATCCAATGAAAGCACCTTACCAAAATTCTAGACCTCCGTCGATGTAGTCTCTGGAGGACCATCTTCTAGTTCAGGTTTGATACATCAAAAACACATGTCAGTTCCCTTGATGAAAAATAGTGACGCCTCCTTCTAGTGAACCTGAGCCTCGGTGAAGGCCAAAACCAAGGGGGGAAATTTTAAAGAACCCAAAACCAAGATAGATAATTTGGTAAATAATAATACAATCCATGAAAATGAGTCCAAGGTGGATGAATTCCAATCAAATCAATAAAATCCAATTTACTTATTTCTACTGATATTTTGTTCCTATGATCACCTACAGTGATCAGATTATCTCCTGCCGCATGTTCTTTTGAATTTATTATGGCTAATGACTATGGTGAAGTCATTATACATGTTAGTTACCCACATGTATATAATGAAAAATCATGGGTCACAAGGAAAGTGAGTTTAATGGGGGATGTTGGATAATAAAACTCAGTTTTTCCATGGACGGTGCCTACCATCCACTATTGTGATGGTAGTTAGATGAATTCAAAGAAATCTACTTGAAATATATGGGGATGAATACATGAGAAACACATACTATATCAAAATTTTAGACTTATATTTCCATTTAGTTTTCTATGTGTTTTATCCCTATAATTAGGGTATGAGTTTATGCGTTGTGATAGAATTACGAGTTCAAGAAAAAAAATACCAGTTTGTGTTACTAGCTGCATTTGTGTTGTTGAGATCACCAGGAGTGATCCGATTCACGATCCTCCATTAGTGGTATCAAAGGGAGGTTCAAAGTTGAGGTGAGGAAATATAGATCTGTTAGATCTTCATCTACTTCCACTGCACATAACTACCTTCAGAGGTCACCGAGCTAAAGAATCCACATAGAGGAAGGGATCTGAGCTACACCACCCTATTGAATCTTGATGTAAATCCTATTGGGGATGAATAATAACCGAATATGATAGTGTATATTGAATGAGAATTGATAACATCTAAGTCAAAACCACTGATGAATCCCAATGTTGATTAAGTAAAATCCTCCAACTTAGCCTGGTATTGAGGCTAAATCATTACCGAGAATCATGAGAGTTTGAAGCTGGGGATCTATTAAAGATGTTAAACTAAAGATATTTGAGGCTGAGGCTGAGTCTGGTTTGGATAAAGGTAAATTTTGGATATTAATATGAGATTGAAATTTTTTTCTAGTAGATGTGTTTTGTTACCTCTGTAGGTAGATAAAGATGAGAGAATACCTCACACACCCCAAATGCTCTAGTTGCTATATAGAAAATCTAAGCACATCATATGTTCGATGGTATACCAAAAAGGAATCTCCATTACTAACCTCCCTATCCACCAAAATCTGAATAAATTTTGTTGAGTTCAAGAACCCTTCTTACATCCATGTCACACCTATTATTAGTTTAATCCAAGAACAAGCTATAATGCTATGTCACCTCCTTTATAGTGCCCCAATTCTCTAAGTTAAACCTCACTAGATTCACCACTATACTTGGTACCAACTTGAATCCATCCCAATCATGAGTGCATATGCCCAATCTAGTGTATGATAGGTCTCTCAGTCCAAAACCCCTTTGATGTTGATCTCAACATGATCTATGCTCACTATAATGTTTATGGTCGAACCTTAAAACTCTCCAAAATAAAATTATCCACAGTCCAAGATCTCTCCAAAGGATGCCAACACCCTATTTTCTCCATTCAAGAAAATATATGGTGAGTTAAGAGGAATCATATAGAAATGACACAATGGAGACCGAGTTAAGAATATCTTCTCTGATTTCTAATGTGGTCACTACTTTAGGTTCCAAGAAAAAATAAAAGTATCAATGTACATGCCCAAACCTATTTCACTTGGATTCATTGAATTTTTAAGACCTGATTCTATTTTATGTCTAGGATCCTGAACATGCATCATTCGATCACCCAAAATAGGGTATGAATTTCACAATTTCCATGATGCAAAAAATTATATTCTTTAGGATTATTCTAAAACACACAATGCTCGATCATGGGAGGAATTTTTGATATAGATTAATTGGAGAGGACACCCTCAACTATTTTCATCCATTCCTTGGATTCTTGACACATTTAAATCACAAAATTATGAAGAAGACACTTCTTAACATTGAAAATGATAACATTCTTAGGGTCACCTGAAAGAGATGAAGGAACTTCTTCTGCTCACATGGTGAATTTCAAAGCTTGTGAAACAACTCCAAGAATTATTATATAAATATAGAAATATTAATTGGCTCCAATGATTTATCTCTCTCTTAGAAACTTCTTCGACAATCACCATATCAAGCTACTACTACTCCCATTCTATTAAATTTATATTTTCCGTATACTCTCCAGTGATGGAACCCCAGGACCATAGTGGTCGAGCCTAGGATAACTCTCCCAACCCTATGGTGAATTATAGTTTTCAATTATAATTATTATATTTTCAATTATATGTATGTTTTTGGATTGATATCTTATAGGAGATTTCCATTTGTCTTTTTATTTAAATTATTCTTTCCTTTATCACCAGTTTCACACATTGGCCTCTTGGGAATTCCATCAGTGATTATGATAGTGAGAAGTGGGATGAATCAAGAGTGACTGGAGGTATCAAATAACTGGGACAGGTAAGGAAAAATATTATGGAAAATGTTGTATCTTTCTATTCCAAACATAAATTTCCAGGAGAGGCTAATTATTGATATTTACTTCGATTAGATAATGACAGGGGATTAGGATTGAATAATGATTCATAGGTAAGTTAATAGAGTAATCTAAGGTATGAATATTATGATTTAAAATTGAATCTAAAACCAATAAATTAAATACAATCTTTACAAAAATTCAAACCCATTAAATAAAAAAATACATTAAAAACTCCATATTCTCTAGAGAAAACCAGATTACCACATTAATATATTTTACATGGATTAAAAAATTCATTGGTTGGATACCCTGTGATAGGATATGCATCAAAACAAACACCATTTATGGGGAGGTCAGTGTTAGTGATTAAATTTTGCTTAAAATTTTTTCAAAAAATGAAATGATCCAATTCATCCAATATCATTATTTTTGATCTTGAGGTTAATAAAACTATACTCTCAAAACATAAAACCCCAAAAATAACTAAATAATAGGAAATATAATTTTTTACCCATCCATTGGATATATCGATTCACTCAGCCTTTTCTTCCACAAAATTTACATTAGGAACTGAAAAATAGAAGATAATATTACTCAAGTGAATAGATCTTTGAGAGAAATGTGTGCACCTAATTTCAATATTAATAAACAACAATTGAAATTGAATTTCCAATAGGGCTAAGAATATAATACTGGAATGATCATAATTCTAACTAAATTTTAGGGATTATCAGGTGAAGATATAAATAAGAATTTAATAATTTTTAAAGTGTTAAATGGATTCAAAACTAGAGGAGAAATTGAGGCTCAAATTATCTGGAAGGCTTTCCCCTTATCTCTTGAAGGGGTAACCAAAGAGTGGATCTATAATCTATTAACCAGAGAAGTCACCTCATGGGATGAGATACAAAGGTCCTTCCTCTATTTTTTTTCATGATTTAAGTATTTATCAACTATGAAAGGATATTCATAGAATCGAGCCATAAATTGGAGAATCTCTCTTTGAATTTTGGGAAAGGTCAAAGAAATTGACTCCATCATACCCACACTATACCTATAAAGAACATCAATTATTGGTATTATTTTATCAAGGATTGATGAAAAATAAATTATACCTACTAGATGCTTATTTTATAGGATTACTAATTGATATATCACTTACTAAATTTAGAGAACTGATTGAGAGGATCTCCAAAAATTCCTAACAATTCAATACAAGGGAGGAAACTGGAGGTGTGCATGAGTTAAAAAGTTCCAAATCACTATTAATGAAAAATATAATTGAATAACTAACCTATATTGTGGTATATCTACCTATGAACAAGGTGAAAGAGACATCAACCACCACACCCCCTTACATCTTCTAGCTCTTTTATTCTCAGGATAACTACATTAATGGATTCCCTCAAGTTCAGGGGACTAAAGGGAATAATACCGTATACCATATATAATAACCTGAGATTTTGTGATTTTTTCTAGATAAATTTAATCATTTAAATATGCTTCATTAAATTAAAAAATGAGTTTATCTTGTTTTATATAAAACATTTAATATAAATTATGATACACGTAATACTGAGTCTAAATGAAATGTGACATACTATTAAAATATTATTATTTAATATAATAGTAATCACCTAGCCATTTTAATAGTTGGTATGAATAGTATTAACTAAATTAGGAAAATATATGGCCTAAAAATGCATATAAAATGAATTATTTGGTGACCAATTAATTAGAAATGAAAATAAAAACTATATTAAAATAAAGGAAATCTTATTTTGAAAAACAGTTTTTATGTTCACAAATGCATTTTACCTTAATAAATTAAAGAAATCACTTTTTGTGAATTATTTTAATGATATATATATATATATAGATATTATATTATATTCAATAAAATGTTTAACATTCATCTTATGTGTTTTATTGATAAGAGAGAAAAGTTAATCCAATTTTTCTCTTAAAAACTATATTTTTATAAAAAGTACTTTTGTTGAATTTTTCACACTTATTTTAAAATTATTTTTCTCAAATTTAGAAAATTTATTTTTAAGAAATTTATTTTTTTAAATAATCATTTCAAAATTATCTTAGGGTTATTTTTTGAGAAGACAATTTTTTCAATGAATAGTGAAAATATTGGTTTTTATTAAGAATTATAAACTATTTTAAAGAATTTAAAAACTTAAAAATTGTTTTAAGATGGGTTTAAATGTAAAATTAGTTCAATTATATATCTATTAATCCAAGATATGTCATTGGAATCAATTTTATATGTACTTTTTATATAAAAACATTTAAAACATTTGAACATTTTCTCTTTGGAAAACCGCTTTCTCATTGTGTCTGCGGGATTAATTTTAAATTTTAAATTTTCAAATTTCGTGATTTAAATTTTGAATAATGGATTATATATTTGTAATCTTAAAAAATTATATTATCAATTAAGTTTAACTTAATTTTTTTCTATAATGAATATTAAAACCAGTAAAACTTATTTACAGTGGTTAAGATAAAAATGAGTTTACATGGGGGCTAAACTAAAATGATAAGGGTTAAAAATGACCAAAAACTTTTCCCACACCCATTGGATGAACATATTTATACATTATATATAATAGTTTTGATAATGGACCATTTTTGGGCCTTGTGTCATGTAAAAAATGTGAGCATACTTTTTTCTCACTACTATAAATTGGGCCTTTAAGAAAGCTAGTAAAAGGTATTTATCATTGCTATAGAAGCATTGATAATGTAAGTGATGTTAAAGGGTTAGCTTTAATAGTTATCATAAAAAGAACTGATAAAGGCCCCACTGATAAAAGGGATAACTGTTTTTTTTCACGCCCTCCACCCCCTTATCAACGCTCCCCCTATCAGCACTTCCCCTACCCCGTTATCTGCGCTTTAGATAATACCACCCTCCTGCACGTGCCCCTACCTCTTAAAAGTTTCGAACATGAGGCCTCCAGGTTATACACCAATGCCTTTTCCACTCCCGTATATTGTTTTATTTTACATTTTATGATATATCTATATATTTATATATATTTTGTTACATTTTTAATCCATATATTTATATATATGTTTATATTTATGTTTATATATATATATATATTTATATATATTTTAAATACATATATAAAATATGTTTTGTGTGTGTGTGTGTTTATAAATACATAAAAACATATATATATCAGACACACACACACACACACACATATATATATCTATAAATATAATTATACATGTTCATATTTATTTATAGATATTATATATTAATATTTATATACATATATTAGAATATATAGATAAATATATACCTATTTTTCAATACACACACACAGATATATATATATATATATATAAACATTATATATATATATATATATATTAATTTTATAGGTATATAAATATTCATCAATTTTTATTTTAAATAAAACGGATATTAGTTTTTATTTAGATAAGGTTTATATATTGAAAAATATATTTTATATGTAATTATGTTTAATTATTTTTTTATAAAATTAAATTTTTATGTGTGAATTTATAAAAAAATATATATATTGATATACATTTGATTATAAATAAAAAAAATTGTGAAAAATGATAAAATTTCAAAGCGATAATATGAATATCAATGTAATCCCTGAGAATAAATTTAGTCCCCACTAAAAAATGGAAAAAATAACCCCATAAACGAGGATGAAATTCCATCAAATGTTAAAAAATTTGTGTACCCCAACTAAAAACTTAGTTTTGGAGGCCTTTTAGGCCTTTTTAGCTTTGAAAAACATTGAACTAGGTTTCTTGGTAAACACGACGTAGAGATCATCATAATATTTGATTTGATATGTGGTAGAGCCCAACTGGACACCCGGATCAAAAGTTATGGATGTTTGAAATTCGAGTTACGTTTTCAACTTATTTTAGATCTTTTATTAATTTTTTGAATTTTTTATCTTTAAATTGTTATTAAATGAATATTAATCGATAATAATTAGCAAATTATTAAGTAAAAATATTTTTAATTTTTTTATAAGCTATTCTCACAAAATATCTTATATATTATGTGTAAATACCTATTTAGAATTTTCTAAAACATAATTAAAAAATATATATTATATTTATATAAATATAAATATATTTATATATTAATATATTATTTTTAATGAAATATATAATTTTTGAAATATAAAATTTATCAGCACTAGAAAAAAGTGCTGATAAAGGGGGGTCTTTATTAGCACTTCTAAAAAATCACTGATAATAACCCCTCTTTATCATCTCTTTTTTAAAAGCACAGATAAATTTCCCCCTTTATCAGCACTTTTATAGAAGCGTTAATAAAGACCCCCTTTTTTATCAATGCTTTTTTACAAGTGCTGATAAAGGCCCCCTTTTAACAACACTTTTTTTATTGCTATCAAAGACTCCCTTTAACAGTGCATAAAAATGTGTTGTTAAAGACTCCTTTAAACAATGATTTTAGATAGAATTGTTAAAACCATGGTGCTGGATAAACCTAGTTTTGTAGTAGTGTCTTTTCAAAAATTACAAGTGTGTCACTCACCACACTTATAAAAGGCCGCCACTCTCCTCTCATCTTTACTCTTACAAAACCAATTGGTTCATCCAATACCTGACCAAATAAATTCTTTACTTTCCTAATATCATCCTAGAATCCTTATATTAATTATAAATCCAACCATAGAAGCCTTTTGGTGCAAACTAATAAAAGATGTTCAATGTTGATGTAACGTCCCTGACCGAGGGTTTTATTTTATTTCTTCCTATAACTCCTTAAATTGTTATTAAAACATTATGATATAATAAATTTATTATCTTATATATACTGATATTTTTTTATGTTAAGGGAATGATCTACAACTATCTATACTTCCATCAAATGGGATATAAAATCATCATTCGTGTGTACGATAGACTACCACCTCGCAAACTGATGTTATTCGTTTTCCATCACAACCTCCCACAAATGGATATAATGATGGATTTAATGTTTATATAAGATTTTTATGATATTATTATACCTTTTTAATTATAATACTAAAAATACCTTCTTACCACCTAACATGTTGGAAAATAATAATGTTGCCCGAGTGTATAGCTGATTATGGCCTCACGAACCGATGCGACGTGTTTTTAATTTTTCTGTTACTTGGATAGTAATAAGTATATATTAAATGAATAAATATGATATTTATAATATAATTATAATTATGCAATTATTATATCACATATACATTCTTACTTTCTATTTTTTTGGGACACGATAACATCGTTCGTGTGTACGATGGACTATCACCTCACGAAGCGATGTGATTCATTTTTAACATATGATTTACATAGAATGTATTAAGGACAAGTTTAAATTAAAATATGTGGTATATATAAAATAAAAAATATTCTTTATTGTTAATATTTTATTTAACTTTATTTCTTTTATTCAATCGAGAAAATGGAAACATCATTCATACATACGTGCAACCTACTGTCTCTATAAATTGTGTATTTTATTTTCTATATCTAACCTTTATGGAATACTCTAAATTTATATATGATGAATATATATGATATTTATGTCATGGTTAAAATAATTTATATTATGTAACCATGATCAAAGTAATAAGACCAAAAAAATAACAAATCAAAACATATATGAAAAGAAAATAAGTTATTACCTGAAATATGATTTTAATAAGGAATCGTTGATAAAAGGGTAACAAAAGGTCATAAGTAAATAATATATTGTATGATAAATATTATTATTTTTCTGTAATAGATTTATAATAAACTTATATTTATTATATAGGTGTTTCAAACATGTACGAAGGAATTCGAGACTTAAGGTAATGGATTTTAAATACCACGTTTATTTTAGGGGAGACACATGCCATATTAAACACATGTTTTTTATGTGGTGTGTATAATGACCATTAATGTATTTTATTATTCTTAAAATTATTTTTATTTACATATCCATTTTTTTATCTCTACTTCATGGGGTTTACAGTACAAATGTTACCACAATGTTAACAGATTTTTGTCTATAATTGCCTTCATGGGAAACTAATTTATGTTATACACATATATTCTTCTATAAGGTGTATATAATCATAATTTGACATGTTATATCATGAATTTTCTTATTTTAATGATATTATATGTATTATTTAATGTTATTATTTCAAGGGGATTATGATTCAAAGTTACCGAAGTGGTAATAGTTTTATGTTACAATCTCATTGTTTATCGGTATTATTTATGATTATTATTATAATGATAAAATATTAATATATATCTATAAATAAACTCATTATTTTTGTTCTAATATGGCCATTTCATGAGAATACATGTTTTCCCTTCATTATCCTCTCTTTATATACTCAATAGTTCAAAATAATGTTTTAAAAAAACATCTTTATTTCTCCCTTTGGCCGAAACCCCTTTTTCTTCTAAAACATATTTTATAAATAAAATTCAAAAATGTTTTATTAAATATTTTTTTTACCCATGTTTGACTTTTTACAATTTTTTTGAAAGGAATCTTCATGTTGTTTTCTAAACAATTCTGATTTTATCTTTTACAGAAAATATGAAAGGAATATTTGTTTTAATGTGTACAACATGAACATAATTTACTTCTATAAGGACCATTATTTTCATAGAATATTACTTTATAAAATTTCAAGGTTATTTTCAAATAAAATTATTTTCAATTTTTTTGTCTTTTAAAAAGTTTTTTTTTCAAATCAGAAATGATATTTCCCTTAATAAATGTTTTAAATGATTTTTAAAGATTAATTTATAAGTTTTAAAGGTTATTTTAGAATAAAACTATTTCCAAACTATTTTATGAATTTTAAGTTATACAAAGTGATTTTCAAAGAAAAGTTATTTTCCTCAAAAAATGTTCCAAGTGGTATTTCAAAATCATTTCCATCTAAGATGACATCCTTTGATGTTACTTATGCTTTACTGGGGATATGATCCAAGGATTCCATTATTATTATTTCTATGGATGGTTTATGTTTATTATGAAAATATGTTTATAAAACCCAATTACATTCCAAGGGTTATACCATGATAAAATATTTATGAAACTCACTTCTTTTTATATTGGTTTTACTTTGATGAAATGATGAAATGATTATGAAACCTGATTATTTTTTATAGGTTATGTTATGAATAAATGTTTATGAAACCCATTTATTTTCATATTTTTTGATATGTTGAATATTATATGATATTATGACAAAAATATGTATGATTTTCATTATGTGATTCTGGTTATATTATAACCTAGGGAGGTGGTTACGTTATAACCAAGGATAGTGGTTAAATTATAGCCAAAGATGAGTGAGACCTATATATCCCTCCAATGAATTGGGTAAATATTGATATCTCATAGGATAAATAGATCCGAAATAGGGAGTGAACCCAGTTTAGTAAGGTACTTTTTCCATAATGATAGTCTTGGGAGTGAACCTTGAAAACTATAATGCTTTGGGAATTAAACCCATTAAACTATATTATTCATGGAATTTAGAAACGAAATACTAAGAAAATTATTTATATGCTTATGTGCATGAAAAAATTCCATGTCTTATGTCAATGATATTCTCTCATGGTACATGTTCTTTTATTACCTTATGATTCATGTCTTATGAACTACCAATATTTATTTTATGGATTAATATTATGATCTTTGATATATAGGGTATGATTTTTAAATGTTATTATCAAGTTATCATACCCTTATGATCATTTTATTCCTATATATATCCATTGTTTAAACTTACTGAGCATATTAGACCACCCTTTATTTTTTTTGCTTTACCCAAGTTATGAAGAAAGGTTTTAAGTAGGGTATTTATATGAAGAGTAAAATGTGGGAAGATCTTTATGAGATTAATTAAATATCTTTAAATAAATAAAAATATTTTGTGTTTAGTCTCCAAAGGAATTATACCTTTATGATCATCAGGAATGTGTTTGTTTAATGTAAAGAATATTAATCTAAAAATATGTAATATCTATGTATGATATGTTTGGGTCATTATAATTGGTATCAGATGAAATTTTTAGTTAACCTTTGAAAACTAGGATGAGAAAAATTTAGTGAAATCCCTAGGGATATATCTAAGGATATGTCTAAGGATAAGTATAAGGGTGAGTAAAAGTATATTAAAATGTCCTTGTATTTTGGTAAAGGATATAGAAAGTGGGTTCCAGGAAATGAAATATATGTTTGAATACTACAAGTGGACATGGCTCTGAAATAGAGGTACCTAGGGGTAATAACTCTAAAAAGGGCTCATTGAGATGGACTTAATCACCACCTAGTGGATGACAATGGGCCTTGATTCACACCTAGTTTGACACTCCTGAGGGATATTCTTTGGGAATTCAAAAACTCATCATGAACCATCATGAATTATTTGAATAATGATATAGGTTAACAACTAGGTGTCATATATTGAAAATAAGGTTTCATTATTTAGACCTATGATATGGGTTTTTATTGATTATGTGGTTTCACACTATGATTATTGTTTCTTACCCTATGATTTTTTTTGTTTTATTCAATGGTGGGAACTAGAAGGAAATGGGTTAACATTGAATGTAATAGAAAATGTGTTTATGAGAAACCAAATGGGGTGATGATTAGAGTGAAGGAAATTGTGATTATGTCTAATAAGCTATCAAGATATATGATCAACAAATTTCACCTTAACCAACTCTTAGACTCAAAAAATAAGAGAAGGATAAAGTTTATTAAGTGTTTGGGTGGTGTAGATCATAGAGTAAATAATATTTTATTTTCTATATGTTGAGAATGTGGGAATAAGCACCAAAGTGAATGTATCAGATGAACGATATGATTCTTTGAGTGTGGAAAATAAAGACACAAAACAAGTAACTACAAAGGAAAAAAATTAAAAGTTTTGTTAATAAAATAGATTAGAATAATTGTATTTCAAATATATCATTGATGATTAAATTTTTAAGATACGGAAAGTATGATCATTATGAAAATAAATTTCCCACGGAGAAAGATCATAAAAAAAATCAACAAGTTTGTACAAGTAATGGTTATATTACTGATGATGAAGAGACTATGAATGACATATGAAAGTAAAGAAGTGTTAAGGACTAAGAAGATGAATCCTGGTTAATGGTTTATTAAGAAAGTGGAATGTTTGAAGTATATATATATATTGGAATTCAATAATTATGAAATATATAATGATTGTTCAGTATTAGTTTTTCATTAATTATTTGCAAGAATATGTTGAATGGTGATAATGAATAGGAAAATTGATTTAAATGGAAATGTGATATTTCATGGAAAACACATGATTAAGGGAAAGATAACCCTTAATATGTCCCTAATGTTGAGATAATTATGTTTTCACAAAGAGATTATTGATATGTATAATGTAAATTGGATAGTACTGATTACCTTGGAACTGATTAATTATATTTTGAAAAAATGATTTATACGATCATTGATGGAGTTTAAAACATAATTCAATTTATAGTATATATTAAATAATATGTGGTTTTATTAAAGTAATGAAGAAGTTTGTATGTTTTAGTTGAGTTTTTAGGGTAATTATAGTTATTAACAAGATTAATGATAATATATTACCAAGGTATTCACATGTTTGGTATGTGACAATTAAAAGCTACTTCATGTTGTTTGGGGGATTAAGGATAATTTCATTTAGAAAATTTAGTGATCTTATTTATAAAGTTGTGGATGTTAATATTTTCAAAGTTTCATAAGATTAACCATTTATGAAATGGTTTAAGTTCAAATTTGTACAAAGTTTTATAGATTAATGTACTACTTCAATATATGTATATTTATGCATACTGGATAACCTGTGATAACCATTTTTTATGATGACAACTACATATATAAGGAATAACTTATCAGTATATTATGTATCTTGTAATACATTAGTGATTTAATCATAAAAAATTCATCTTCATTTATTGGAGTAATATATGAAGTGTAAATTCATCAAGGAACAATCAAAGGATGATATTGTGCTTATAAAATAGAATGAAATCAAGTAAGTATATCTTCTTGTGAACATTATTGAACTTTAGGAAAAGGAAATTGAAATAAAATTTTATCCTCTTAAAATAATTTATGATTATATCAATGAACTTTTCCAAACCAATTTAGTTTATGGTTTTTGGGTTTTGATTTTTACATGATCATTCACTCTCTTGTGATCAATGATCTATATCACCCTCTATAATTATTTTGACATTATGCTTTTATTCTATGCCCAATATTCACTTCCCACCTATTTTTTCATATTTTGAAACCTAGTATGTGTTATTCTAGATGACTTTACCAAATCTATTTCTCTCTTTTCAAAAGTAATTTATATTAGCCATTTTTATTATGTGGGTTTCCCACAAATAAATTTGAAAATGTTAAACCCTTGTTTACTGAGAAAAAATCCAAATTAAAAGGACATAATTTATTTAAGGGGAGAAGAGTGTAACAACCTGAGATTTTGTGATTTTTTTTCAATTAAAATTAATTTTTTTGATATATTTAATTACACACAATATTGTGTTTATCTTTTGTTACTTGCAATAACAAGTGTAACTTTTGATACACACAACACCGTATTTAAATGAAACATAATATACTATTAAGATATTATTATTTAATATGATTATTATCATAAAGCCATTAGAATATAAAGTATTAATAGAATTAACTAAATTATGAAAATATATGGTATACACATGTTTGTAAAATTAATTCTTTAATGACTAATTAATTATAAATTAAAATAAAAACTATTTGAAAATAAAGGAAATATTCTTATGAAAAACTATTTTATGTACACAAATGAATTTTACCTCAATAAATAAAGAAAAATTGTTTTGGTTAAGTATTTTAATTAATTAAATATATATTATATATTTAATAATTTTTTTAATATTCATCTTATGTATTTTTAAGACAATATATACGAATTAATCCAATTTTTCACTTAAAACTGTATTTTTCTAAAAAGCAGTTTTGTCATCTTTTGCACAAAAATTTTAAAATTAATTTTTATGATTTTAGAAAATTTACTTTACAAAATAAACTTAATTTTTAAACCCACATGAAAAAATTAAATTTGGGTGAATTTTTGATAATTTTTTGTGAAGATAAATTTTTAGATGAATAGAGAAAAATATTGGTTTTTATTAAGAATTATCATTTACTTTAATGAATTTTAAAAAATAAAAATTTTTATAAGATGTATTTAAAAGTAAAATTATTTAAAATATATATATATATTAATCCAAATTAGTTCATTTGAGTTAAGTTAATATTGAATTTTGATATAAAATATTTTTAACCATTTGAACATTTTCTCTTTGAAAAAAAACTTTCTGGTCGTGTCTGTGAGATTAATTTTAAATTAAAATTTACACTTATGTGAATGAAATTTAAAAAAATTAATTCTATATTTGGAATAATAATAATTTATATTATATAATAAAGTAATTTTTTTTATGATAATGAATAATAAAAACATTAAAAATTATTTAAAGTGGTTAAGGTAAAATTGGGTTTACATGGGGGGTTAAACTAAAATTATAAGGGTTAAGAATGATCCAAAAATTCTAAAACTACCATTATATGGGAATATTTATACCTTTTATCTTCTATTTTCGATAATGTCCCATTTTGGAGCCCTGTTTCATGTGAAAAACATGGGCATACCTTTTTCTTTTTAAAAAGTACAAGCGTTTCACTCACATCACTTATAAAAGGCCACCCTCACTCATGTCGTATTCACACTTACAAAACACATTGGTTTAGAAAATAACTAAAATAATAACTTCATTAATTCCATAATATCATCCTAGAAGCCTTAGTTTGTTCATAAATCCAACCTAAGAATCATTTTGTTGAAAACCAAAATAATTTGTCTGAAGAAGAGATAACGTCCCTAACTGAGTGTTTTATTTTATTTGTTCCTCAACATCATTAAATTATTATCAAACCATTATGATATAATAACCTCATTATATTAAATATACTAATATGTTGTTATATTAAGGTAATTATGTAAAACCATCTCCACTTCCATCAAAGGGGATACAAAATCATCATTCATGTGTACGGAGGACTACCCCCTGTGAACTGATGTTATTTATTTTCCATCACCACCTATCACAGATTGATATAATGATGGATTTAATATTTATATATGATATTTATGATATTATTATAACTATTTAATTATAATACCAATTAAAACTTATTACCTCCTAACATGTTTGAAAACAATAATGTTGGACATGTGTATGGGAGACTACCACCTCGCAAACCGATGTGATATGTTTTTCATGTTCATTTTACATGGATGGTAATAAGTATATTTTAGACGAATAGATGTCATATTTTTAATATAATTATACTTATGAAATTATGATATAACATATACCTTCTTACTTTACATTCTATGGGGGATACGATATTGTCATTCGTGTGTATGACGAACAACTGCCTCGTGCACTACTGAAAAATAGGTCTATACCCACAGTTTTGCAAAAAACCGTGGGTATAGGGAAACCCAATACCCACAGTTTTCCAAAAATGTGGGTATAGAGTTGGTATGTGAACCTATACCCACAGTTTTCCAAAACCGTGGTTATAGGTCACCTATACCCACGGTTGTGCAAAAAACCGTGGGTATAGTTTTCTTTTAAGACCTATACCCATGGTTTTATCCAAAACTGTGGGTATAGGGTATTTTACGAAGACCTATACCGACAGTTCTTCAAAACCGTGGGTATTTGGGTTTTTTTGTAGCCCTATACCCATGGTTCTCTAGAACCATGGGTATAGCTTCCCCGCGTTATGGCGGGGAAATAAAATTAGGCGGGACATGAAAAAAATTTTGTGGGAAGACAATTTTTTCATGGTTTGGATTAATATATTTACTTTAATATAAATATATAATTTAAAAAATTCTTCAGTTTGGTTGGTAAAGGCTTCTCTGTAGTTTATATAGGTCGCCGGTTCGAATCCCTCTTGCTGTGTGTTTTGAATTTAAATGCCGCACTGGATTATATTAATATATATACACAGATATATGTACATATAACAATTAAATGCCGTATCTCATTTGGTCCATTTGTGGGGTGCGCTTGCGAGGTGCTTTGTGAGACGCGGGTTCAAAACCCTCTGGCCGCATTTTTTGAAATACCGCACTGAATTATATTAATATAAATACGTAGATATATGTATAAATTACAATTAACCATTGCATCTTGGTTGGTCCGTTGGTGGGGGCGTTCCTGTGAGGCGTAGCGTGAGGTTTGGGTTCGATTCCCCCCACCGCCAGAATTTTTGAATTTAAATTCGCCACGGTTTGAAAACCGTGGGTTCTATTGTGTGCCACGCTGGAACACTGTTGTGCCACATTTGACTACCCTATACCCACAGTTCTCCAAAACTGTGGGTATAGGTTGAGACCTCTATACCGACGTTGTTCTAGCCCACAGTTCCCAAAACCGTGTGTATAGGCTATACCCACGGTTTTTGGGGCTATACCCACGGTTTTGAACCGTGGGTATAGGTCATTTTTCCAGTAGTGGTGGATTGATATGATTCGTTTTTCACGTTTTATTTACATAAAAATTATTAAGGAAATTTTTAATTAAAAATATATGATATATATGAAATAAAAATAATTTTATAAGATAATATATTATTTATCCTTATTTATTTTATTCTGTTGAGAAAATATAAACAATATTCATGCGTACGTAAGACTTATCGTCTTCATGAACGATGTATTTCCTTTACTACAAATAATTTTATGGAATAATATAAATACATATTTAATTAATATATATGATATATATATTGTTGTACTCCTCATGTTTTAATTCTCACAAATCATGTTCCACATATTACTAATCATGTTTATGTTTGAATCTTGTAAACTATGTTTAATATAGTTTTATTATGTTTTAGTATGATTATGTCTAATCTTAATCCCTTATTTGAATATTGATTCTTAAGACAACTTATAGATATTTGGATAAGTCCATGAAAATATAAATTTGCTACTGGTTCTATATTTTCACAAAGTCTATGACACTGTAATCTTGCTATCGATTACAAATTCTCACAAAGGCACTGATACCTTTTCCTTGCTACTGTTTTCAAGACACCATAACAAGACACCATTCAGAAAATTTCACAAAGGACTAGACACCGTTACCTGAGACACCATTTATATAACACTGTAATCTTGTTACTAATTCCATAATTCGCAAAGGACCATACACCACAACTTTGATACCGTTTCCAGATCTCACCGTGACTGTCTCACCATGACTATCTCACTATGACTATCTCACCATGAGTTTCTCACCATGACTATCTTACCATGACTGTGGCACCACGAATATCTCACTGAAATTGTGACACTGTTCCATACTTAACCATTTTTATGTCTCTTTCAATTAAATTTAAAAGTTATTTCTAATGGACATATTTGAGTTATTTAATGACACAGATATAAATAATGTTCTTTTACAATCCTATAAGAAGACAATGTGAGGTATGATGTGTAGAGATAATGTATATTTTTATCTCCAATACAATCACCTAAAATAAAAATAAATGAATTGAATTGGAGAAAAAAATATAGAGAAGTGTATTGCATGTAAAGAGAGGAGAAAATCCATATATGTAAGAATACACAAATAACTCTTGATTCCTGGAGGCTAAACTACTGTGTATCAGAACCTCAAACATCCTCACAAAAGAAACTCTAAAAATAAAAAGAGCTACAAAGAACATCTCATCAAACTGAAAAACAGAACATGAGACTCACGACACTCTGTTTCCATAAGAGGACTCTAAAACCACATTTTCCAGATCCTACAAGTCCAGAGCTACATAGAACCATAGTCAGAGACTTCCTAATCCTTTATCATTATCTTTTCTCCGTTGTGTATTGTTTCATTACTTTTCGAGTAGTGTGTGTATTTGTATTAAACACACACTGTATCCTACACCGAACTGTAGGATACAAGATATCTTTACTAAAATATATTTCTATACCACGTTACACCCACGCATAATAGTGGAAGAGGTCTTGTGTGACATGGCTGTTAGTTTTCCCATGTATAAATGTGGAAGAGGTCATGTGTGACCTAGCTATTAGTTTTCCCACATAGAAAAATAGAAGAGGTCTTGTGACCTAGATAGTTTAATGTACTATTTTTAAACCTGATATAGGGTGTGGATCAAAGTTTTTTTATATTTCTTGGTGGCAGGTGACCACCAATTAGAGTGGATTAGGCATCGGCTTGAGACTGAACCACTTGTTTTATCCATTGTATCTTTCAATTTAGTCTTTCTCTATTTTAAGTCATATTTTAGAAAACTAAATTTTAATTTGATAGTTAGTATTGGATAGTAGTTATAACTATTTTTACTTATTAGAATAGTTTCAAAAGTTGTTTCAATATCTTATATTGATATTACTGAGAATTAATCAATCTTCTAAGAAGCTATTTGAAAAATCATGCTATTATAATTTTACTACCTTGGTAAAGTAGCCTATTTTATTTTTAATTGGGGGAGTCTCTTAAATAACATTTTAAATAGAAATTATCATAGGGACTCAATTCAACCCCCTCTTGTGTGTCATACTCCAAGCAACATTTAATATTAGTGGAGTTTTTAAAATACATATTTTCAACATTTTTAATCTGTTTGAAATATTTTTCAACTGTGATTTTAGTTAGGTTTTAAAGATATTTAAATTTATATTAGTTCTAAATTTACCATTCTTTAAAATCCAATTTCTTTATCAAGGATAATAGATTGGAAGGTTATGCAACCAAAATACCTCCATTCTTCTATGGAGAAAATTATGCACAATGGGAAATTAAAATGAAAATTCACTTAGAAAGTATGGGTTTTTAGATTTAATCTTCAATTATTGATGAATATAAGATTCCTAATAATGATAAGCATACTTGGGATGACCCGAATAATGATTCTTATTAAAATAATTTCAAATCCATCAATTCCTTATACTATTATTTAGGAGATGAAGAATTAAATAGAATTTGTGCATGTAAAAAAACCCATGAAATTTGGGATACTTTATTTATTTCCCACTAAGGAACCTCCAGTGATAATGAAATGAGACTTAACACATATACTATTAAATATGATAAATTCTAAATGAATCCTGATGAGCTTATTTCTGATATGTCTCTTAATTTAAATGATATTTTGAATACAATGATCTCTATGGGAAGAGATATTATAGCCAAGGATCAATTTTTGAGAATACTAAGATGCTTTACAGATTTATAGAGAGGGGCCTCTATCTCAATTAGAGAATCTTATGATAATATAAATCTTCCAGTCAAGAAGATGATAAAAAAGTTGATGATGTTTGAGGAATAATTTAAATTCAACATAGAATAGGATGATGAACCCAAAAGTAAATTTATGGCATTCAAGACTACTACCTCTAAACACAAGGAAAATGATAAATTACAATCCCCTATAGAAATTTACATCAGTGAACAATCATTAATAGATAGTGATGAAGAAATAGATATGATATCCATAAGGTTTAGGAAATTCTATAGAAAGAATAATTTTTTTAGAAATCCAATCTTCAAAGGAAGATATGATCACAAGGGAAACTGGAAGAAGTATTGAAAAAGAATGAAAAATTTTATGAAATAGTTTTTTATGAATACAAGAGAAAAGGACATGTAAATGATGATTTTACAAAGATAAAATATAAAAAGAGGTATGAGTACAAAGATAGAACGTATAAAAAGGAAATGAAAGAAACATGGAGTGATTATGAGGATGGATCAGGTGGCTCAAATTATTCACATGATGATAAGGCTGGAAAATCCAATATGGGTTTTATGAAAAACACATCTGAGGTAATACTTAAGTCCCCTAGAAAAAATTCATATTATTCTGGAGATGAAAGAGATTCTAAAAATATGACAAATGAGTAAATGTTTGAATACTTACAAATGCTATAAGACACAAACAATGAGCTAAAATATAAATACAAATCATTAAATAAAAAACACTCCTTGACTACCACTATCAAATCTGATCTTTCTGTAGAGAAAGACAAAATGTTCAATTAATTAAAGAAAACAATGAACTTAAGTTATCTAATGAGCAATTGAAAAATTACCTAAATAAATTTACCAATGGAAAAAATACTATTACACAGATTCTTGGTAAAAAAATTACCCCTAAATACACTACTGGTATATGATACCAACCTGGGAAAAGAAATCTCACAAAAAACAAGTTTGTAACTAAATATGTATAGTATATTTTTCTACCAAAAAACCAAAATTCTGTTTCTAGTTCCAATTCTGGAAAGTCTTTTACTACCTCTAGTTTTTTCTGGAATAAATAGATTATATTTTTCAAATATGTTACATATTTCTTATAGGAAACCCATGAAGAAGATGTGGGTTCCTAAATCACCAATTACTAATGTTACTAGACCCAAAGAAATATGGGTACCAAAATATATTATGTTTGATATTTTTATAGGAAAGTTTTTTGAAGAGATCCTGCAAAATATTATGGTACTTAGACAGTGGATGTTCAAGAAACATGATCTTTTATTACTCATACTTCAATAATTTAATAAATATTGATGGTGGGCATGTCACATTCAGTGAAAATGCTAAAGGAAAAATAATTGGCCTCAGCCAGATTAGTAACTCTAACTCAATTTTAATTTATAAAGTAATTTTTATAGGTGGATTAAAATAAAATCTTCTTAGTATCTAATAACTATGTGATGATGTGTTTCATGTTAAATTTGAAAATGATTATTTTAATGTTTTTATCTCTAAAAAGAAGCTAGTATTTTCTTCTCTTAGAAATGAAAATGTCTATGCTATTAATTTATATTCATTTATCTAACAAAATGTTTCTTTCTTGAGTGTTTTTAATAAAGAATATTAGATTTGGAATAAGATATTAGGAAAATATAATATACATTCAATTAGAAAACTTACTAGAAATGTTTTAATCAAGGACCTACCCAAACTTGAGTTTCCAAATAACAAAGTCTGTAATCCTTATCAAAAGGATAAACATTACAAAGTTTCTTTAAAACTAAAGAAATAAGTTTCCACATCTAAACCTCTCAAGTTGGTTCATATGGATTTATTTGGACCATCTAGAGTTTCTAGTTTAAATGGGAAGCACTATGTTTATGTTCTTATAGATAACTATTCTCGGTATACTTGGACGTACTTTTTGGCTCACAAAAGTGAAGCATGTAACTACTTCACCAAGTATGCTCGATCAGTAGAGAACTTAAGTGAACTTAGTATAAAATATTTAATAAGTGATCATAGATGTGTGTTTGAAAACCAAGAGTTTGAATCTTTTTTCTCATAAAATGGCTATAGTCATAACTTCTTTAGTCCTAGGACACCCTAGTAAAATGGAGTTATAGAAAGAATAAATAAAACCTCACAAGAAATATCTGGAACAATTCTTAATTAATTTGACCTAACTATTTACTATTGGGATGAAGGTGTTAATACAATATGCTATATTATTAACAGAGTTTTAATCAGACCTATTCTTATGTAAACACCTTATGAGTTGTGGAAAAATAGAAAACCCATGGTTAATTACTTCAAAGATTTTGGTTGCAAAGTATATATTCTTAATACTAAGTATAATCATGATAAGTTTGCATCCAGATGAGATGATGGAATATTTTTAGCTTATTTAATCTCTAGTAAATCATATAGAGTCTTTAACAAAAGAACCAAATGTGTGGAAGAATCTATACATGTCAAAGTTAATGAAACAGATCCACATGAACCCAAGATCTCCATAGTGAATCTTGAGGATGATATGCCAAATCTAGACTGTAATACAAAATCCTCTAACCATACTATGAAGGTATCTATTAAAACTTCTAGTTCTGGAAATTATTCAGATTCTAGTCATAATGAAACCGAACCTATTGAAGAACCCAAAATAACTATCCCTTCTTTTTCTAGACCTATTATAACTCTTAAGAAACATCCTTTAAATGAAATAGTTTGAGACATAGATAAAGGAACAAAAAATAGATATTATCTTAGAAATTATGTTGAACATAAATCCTTTATATCACAAATTGAGCCTAAAAACATCAATGATGACATAAATGATGAATTTAGGGTGATGGATTTGCAATAGGAGATAAATCAGTTTGAAAGGAATAATGTTTGGAAACTTGTGGATAGACCCAACGACACCTTGACCATCAGAACCAAATGGGTGTTCAGGAACAAAGTAGATGAAGATGGTAATGTAGTTAGAAACAAATCTAGATTGGTTGCACAAGTTTATAGTCAAGAAGAAGGAATTGAATATGAATAAATTTTTTCACAAATTGTTATACTTGAATCCATTAGAATATTTCTTACATATGCAACACATCTCAATTTCAAACTTTATCAAATGGATGTCAAGAGTGTATTCCTAAATGGTTATATATTTGATGATGTTTTTTGAACAACCCCTAGTTTTACAAACCCTCACTTCCCAAATAATTGTTTAAATTAACTGAGGATTTATATGGTTTAAAGAAAGATCCAACAACTTGGTATGATAAATTAAGTGGTTTTCTTATTTTCAAAGGTTTATCAAATGGTATAGATGATCCTAATATTTTTATAAAATGAATTTATAAATATTTTTTAGTTGTTAAAATATACGTAGATGACATTATTTTTGAATCTTCAAAAAGTTATTTCTGTACTGATTTTTCAAAAATGATGAAAAATGAATTTGAAACGAGTTTAATGGGTGAATTGTAATTCTTCATTGGATTTAAAAATTTTCAAAAAAATAAGGTATTATCTTAAATCAAAGAAAATATAAAAAGGATCTCATAAAATGTTTTGGCTTGGATAGCACTAAAAGTAGTGATACTCCAATGTGTACTACCTGTAAGTTGGATCTTGATGAAAATGGTAAATATTCGGATCAAACCACTTATAGAGGAATGATTGGAAGTTTACTGTACTAAACTTCTAGTCAGGCTGATATTGTTTTTAGTGTTTTCATGTCTATACATTTTCAAAAAAACCCTAATAAGTATCATTTAAATGATATTAAAATAATTTTTAAATACCTCAAAAATACAACCAATTTAGGACTCTTCTATCCTAGACGAAAACCTTTTGATTTAGTAAGTTATTCTGATGCTTATTTTGATGGTTGTAAGTTAGATATAAAATAACCTTTGGAACGTGTCACTTTCTAGGCAAGTCTCTAGTATCATGGTGTGGTAAAAAGAAAAATTCCATCACATTATCTACTACGGAGGGTGAATTCATAGCTACTAGTAGTTGATGGGCACATATTTTTTGGATGAAACACACTTTACTAGATTATGTATATAAATTCAGGCATGTACCTATAAATTTTGACAATAAAAGTGCTATTAACATTTCAAAGAATCCCATTTCACATTCTAGGACTGAACATATTGATGCAAGATATCAATTTTTGGGAGATAATTATAAAAAAGGTGATATCACTTTGGAATTAATTGGCATTGAACATTAGATAGCTGATATATTCACTAAGCCATTAAATTATGAAAGGATAAATTACATCATACATGAGTTAGGGATGTTAAGACTTAAGTTAATAGTTTACTGTTTCACAATTTATGGTTTCACGATTCATGGTTTCCCAAGTTATTGTCTTATAGTTACTGTCTCTCAGTTATGTTCTCATACTTGCTATGTCAATGATACAGTCACACCATTTAGAGTTTTTTTTCTTGATATCACTGTATCGATTATTTCATTTATTTTATACAGCGTATTTATGTTTGTGACATTTGAAATCCCTAAATGATAAAAACCTATAATTTACACTCCTCTCTTCACTTGAGCTCTCTTATTTTAAAACTAAAACCCTTCTATCTCAAACCATTATCCCTCTTTAAACTTTTCATATTTCTCAAATCCACATTGGATGCACCAAATAAAGCATCCATATTCATCAACTCCTGGGAAGTGTTGGTCTCCAAAGGAATTGAAAAAGGATCAAAAAATAATACCTGATAAACTACTGAATCTAGGCCTTACTGATAGAACAGTAGTTATAGAGAAATAAGTTTGTCTGAATTCACTATTGACAAATAATTCACTTGTTTTCAAAGTATTTAATGAACAAGGATGGTTGGACTGGTTCACAAAAGAGAATAGATCCATTTATCCAAAGCTAGTTTCTGAGTTTTATCATTATGTTTAGTTCATGTTTGTAACACCCTGAGATTTTATGAGATATATATATATATATATATATTTATGTATTATGTTATACGCAACACCAAAGGAATATTTCACTACACACAACACTGGCTTGGCTTGCGTTACTCACAAGAGAAACCTTCCTCGATAGCTTGCGTTGTACGCAATACCGAGTTTCACTAAACAAAGATATATTATTATAATTTTATGAACTACCCATTATTAATAGTATTAACCAAATTTTTAATTTTACAACATTACAATTCTTCTTACAAATTTTCTAGAATGAGATATGAAAACAAAATCAATTTTTCAGATAAAAGAATAATTTTCCAAAAAATGCAGTTTTACCGCCTTTTGATGGCGCACCCATTTTAAATATAATTTTTGAAAAGTTTATAAGTTAAATTTTACAAAATAAACTTCTTCTTTTTAATCAGGATATAAAAATTTACATTGGATAAATATTTGATACTTTTCTGATAACTTTCATATTTTGATGAATAGTAAAAACACGCTAAATATTTCTTAAAAACAACTTTTTTCATCAAGATGATTTATGTGGTTAAATGATAAAATTTAATGGTTTTACAGTATAAATAGAATATATTTTTACTATTTAAGATAATGCGAGTCATTATCATTAATTTCACATTGAATTCATAGGTTAAAACATTTCAATCTTTTGCAATGTTTTAACTTTTAAAAACCCGTTTTCTCAATAGCGGGATTAATTTTAAATTAAATAATTCAACTTCTGTGTTTTGAATTTGGAAAAATGAATTCCATATTTAGAATAATTAGGTCCAAAATATATTAATAGTCTACTTTTTATTTTTATAAATTATGAATAGTAACTACGGTAAATTTTATTTACTATAGTTAAAGGTAAATCGGGCAATTAAGGGTAAAAATAAGATTATAAAATTACCCTAACACCTGCCAAAATTATATTTGATGAATAAAAGTCGACCCATATCACCTAAGGGTCAGAATAGATTCATTTCATGGAATTTTGACCATGAAAATGATATAATTATTATTAAAACCAAAGAAAGTGACAACATGTCACTCTCTTATATCTTATAAGTGTAATAATTTTAATTTAGTGATAAACCTCATAAAACATCAAATATAAATAGTCTACATAAATATAATAAAATTATCTACATCATGAGAATTTATTTATAATTTTTATGGATTAAATTATTATGATTAATGGTGACTCAATAGTGATGTTGAAATTATTTTATTGATTGAAATATCAAATAAATGATTTTAAAAATATTAAAATAAATATTATATGAACTAATTAATGTTCTCAAAATTTTTTTAGTTAAATATGAACTGTTAGGAATATGTTAAATATTTTTGTTCAAATATACCCTCTATGTGGATTTTATTTAAATTCAAATAAGTGAATAGTGTCAAAATTGACAATATTGTTATTTTATAAAAATAACATATTATAAAATTGTTTAAAAATCACAAAAATATTTAAAAATAATAAATTGAAATTTATATGGTCTAAAATTTCATAAGGTATACAATTATGTACAATTCACAACACATAAGTTATTATTTATAACAATTTAAAATTTATAATTTTATTACCACAAACAAAGTTAAATAGATTAAATGAGGATAAATCAAGTTGATAAGGTTTAAAATAAATTCCCAACATTTTTAAATATTATTTTTTGATGAGATTAAAACCCTATCGCATCTAATATTCAGATTTGAGTCATTTTTGGAGGTTTTTAAGTGGGGTTTGAGTTTATTATAAATTAATATTATAGAGGTTTCCAAAAGTACCCCTCTCCTCTCTTATAAAAGGGAACCTCCTCCCTCTCCTCCTCACAACATTTTGAGCCTTCAAGCTCGGACAAAACTTGTAAATTTCTCTTCTACACTTCCCTAGAAACTTACTAGAGGTCCTGTTCTTCTTCAAATACCAACTTTAGTTCCCTAAGAGGAGGTTTAGAAGAGGCGCATCGAAGAAGAGGTAATATCCTTTACCGATTATTTCAAATTTATTTATTCTTATACATCCTCTTATTTATTTGTTTCATTATAAAGTAATAACACCAGTATCACTAAATAATTATATGTTATTATAAATATGAAACAACCCTATTTCACCTTCTATCCATCCTATGGAAAATGAAATCACCACATGTGCGTACGTACAAAATACCCTCTCCACGCTGTAGTGTAATCTGTTTTCCACCACCACCTTAATTGGATGGGTATAATGGTGTAAATAATACCTATATATGATTATTATAACATGATACTAATTATGAGATTTTCTATCATCCACTCAAATACAATTTAATAATTATGGGAATGATATCATCACTCGTGCGTACATACAGCTTACCATCTCCACGGTGCAATGTGATTCGTTCTACAAGATCTTCATTAAACCATGATTATATAAAAGAATTGAATGAATAAATATGATATATATTATACTAATACCATTCTGTAAATTATGTAGCTATAACCTAAAAAGAATAATAATAATTTATTCGACAAAACACGCATAAGAACATAAAGCAATGAACACCCGAATAACAAGTAGCAATGAAATATTACTAATAAGAAGACACGAATATGACTATATATGATATCATAATAATGTATATGATTCTGGAATAAATCAATGAAATTATTTAAATAATTATACAGGAGGTTCAGATACATACAAAGCATATCAGACCTAAGGTAAGAGAAAATATCACAATTTCATTTTTATCCGAGATTGTTTATACTTTAGAATTTACTAGGGAATATTTATCATCCACATCCATATTTCCTCAATATATAATATTATTTATATCCTCCTACAATTTTTTAAATCCAATTTTACCTATTGGTGAATTTTTAGTAAAAGACATGAAAGGAATCTTTTGCCATTTTCAGTATGAGAAACTTTTTGACTTTTCCGGCCAAAGTACAAGAAGAATGTTTTTTAACTTATACGAAATGAATGGATTTTTATGATTCCATAGAAAATTATTTACATGAAGATTCATTTACAAGTTTTCAATTTTATTTTCAATTAAATTCCTTTAATTTAAAATTGTATGACATATTGAGAAAGGAAAAATGTTTTTGAAGTTGAAAGGATATTTTCCTCAAGAATGAAGTTCAATTGTTTTATCAAAATTATTTTCCATCTAAGATAATATAGGGTTTTGTTTCTATACCTATTATTACATTGATTTGATTATGTTATAATGGAATTATTTTTATGAAGTCCTTTTATCTTATATGGATTATGTTATGATGGAATGATGTTTAAGAATCCCATTTTTATTACATGGGTTATGCTATGATGTATGATTTATGATTTTGTGGCACACATAAGAATGGTTTCATTATGAGATGGGTGAGACCTATATCTACCCCCAATTCATTGGTTAAAGATTTATATCTCATGAGATAGACATGGTTGGAATGACAAGTTAATCTGGTTCAGTGATACAGGAATGGAACGCGGAGTTAACTCGGTTCAGTAATGGACTTTTTCCGCTATGATGGTCTTGGAAATAAGTATTGACTAATATGAAATGATTTTATATGATTATGTGTGTATGATACAAAGTTTCATGTCTTATGTTATGAATATTGGGATTACATTTCACTATTATGATTTATCCCTTGTCATGATATTATGATCTCTTTTATAGGATAAGATTTTCAAAATGTTATGTTCTTATGAATATGATATGACTGATATTTCCTTTGTTTTCACTTACTGAGAATTTGAGCTCACCCTTTGTATGTTTTCTTTTCCCCAGGTCAGGAAGAAGGGTATTAAGTAGGATATTCCAAAAGGGACTCTAGATATGATGAAATAAATGGGAGACAATGTTGATGATTTATGAACCAGTTGTTTATATTTCCCAGTTTCTAAAGACACTATACCTATACAGTCCTATCATAGTTTTTGTTATATGTTGTAATAAGTATGCTTCAATTTTGAAGTAATAACAATATATGTAAAGTATGGGTCGTTATAATGTTCAATTATGAAGATGATTTTTTAGTAAGAAGCTGGGTAAATGGAAAAAGATATACTTTTTCTTCGAGGCAATGTGCTGTCTGCCTAGGACTACCCCATGAAGTAATTTTTGAGGACTTCCAAAGAGGTCCTCATCCAAAAAGTGATGATTTTATCCAATAAGTGGCTCTATAAAGTTTAACGAGAAACAAAAATAAAAGAAGGCCGATATAACTTGAGTTGGATGGTGAGACAAGGCTGTTGTTTATGTTTATTCAACATCTTATTTGTACAAGTAAAGGGGACTTCGCCAACCTTAAGTATCAATATTTGTTCTTGATACATCTTATGAAGAATGATAAAAAGATTAATCAATGTAAGCATATTATACTTCACATGTGTGATATGATCAAGACAACTTCAAAATCAAATTCTCTATTTTATTCAAGGTTAATTTCTGCAATGTTATTATCCAAGGGAGTTGTTGGTCCAAATGAAGAAGTATTAAAAGGTTATGAGTTTTTTATCTCAAAGGAAATAGTTACAAGGATTAAGATTAGTTGTAACCCATGGAAGAAATATTGGGTGGAAGATAATGAAATAATTTATGAAAGTTTGAACCTGGTTAAAAACCCTTCAAGAACTAAGAATGTATCTAACCCTAGTCTGGGACCTGATGAAGTTGTTGAATACTCAAATGAAGAGGTATAAAATGAAGTAGTTTCACTTGAGGAAGGAACTGTCCTAGAAGAAGAACACAATGGCCTACCAGTTCCACTATAATTAATTGTATAAGATTTAGTTGATTAAGTTACTAAAGAAGTTGTAGCTAAAGAAGGACAAGTTTCTATTTTGGAAGAACAAACTATTCCTGAGGAACATTTAGAAGAACCTAAGGATCTTGAAGTTATTTTATCTACTAAGGAGAGGATGGAGTATAGCGTTCTGTTGGCTAAAGAAGTAACTGATCTAGGATGAATAGAAGAAGTGGAAGTAACTCAAGATACTGAGTCTCTTAGTTATATCATAGACGCACCTATTGAGGGAGAGAAAAACCCCAATTTGGAAATAATTTAAGTGACCAACCCTATGAATTTAAGTTTAGTGGATACCACATATATATTTCCAAAATATTTTGATGCTTCTGATCTCAAGGAGTCTCAGTTAAATCAATTGATCCCTCCATAGTGTTTAATCTCAAAACAATAATTTATAAGGAAATTGTACCTTAAAGGGATTCAGAACCTATATTAGTTCCCACTTCTGAACCAACCTAAGAAACTACTTCTTATATAAGTAAATACGATTTTAAAATTTTTGGAAACACCTTGTTATCTGGATTTGAAAAGGTCATGAAGTCACAACCTTCCCCTAATAATAATCTCAGTGAAAGATATGTTTCCTTACTATTAGAGAAAATTATTTGGCAGATTCAACCGAATATGCTTCATGAAATTTAGGAATTTTGGATTTAGAACAAGATTTTGATTGATGAGGTGAAATATCTAAAATCGATGGTTGAAGATATGTAGAAAGTATTGCCAACTACTCAAGATCACGTTGCTTATCTTAGTAAATATGACACTGATAAGATTCCACAGAATGTTGTATCTCTAATTCAACCAAACATGATCACTGTATATGAAAAAGTGGTTGAGAACAATGCCATGCTATCCAATGAGATGTGTGCACTTGTTTCTAGACTTAATAAGATTACTGATTAATATAAAGGATGTTTACAATAGGTTATAAATCTACTTAAGTATCCCACATTAGCTGTTATAGCTTCATCTTCCTCTAGACATCTATCTCATCCTGTAGACAATGACTTAATCAGAACAATTTTTAAAGAAGAGATTCAGTCATTACTCAGTGGTGTTGATAAGGAAAGTATCTCTGCTATTATCAAGAATAGTGACCATGTATTTTATTTGGTTAGGATCCATTCAAATATCACCAATAATTCTCAAGAATAAATATATAAGAAATTGGACTTCTACTTTAATAGAATTTATTCTAAGCATGAGCTGACTAATCAATTAAAGTATCTTGTAGATAATTTTAAAATAACTCTAGTCACTAAAGACTTTAAGGATCAACTGTAGAAGATTAAGGAATTCACACCCACTTTTGAGAAGTTTCTAGAAAACAGAGATGACCTTGAGAAGTATATGAAGTATGAAGGTGAGGTCATCACTGATTTCATTAAGTTATTAAAACCCTACCTACATGTGAAAAGTACTACCATTGTGGGTCTTGTAGCCTTCCCTTTGTGGCCTAGTCCAATCCTTCCTCCTCCACTACCTTTGATCCTGCTACTATGTCTATATCTCAGGTTCTGAGCCAGATCATACCTATTATTGTTGATAAAACATTTCCTCAATCTTCCACTAGACCATCTCTTACACCTTCTGTCTTTGAAGGAGTGCCTTTTCCTTTTCTCACAGTTGGATCAATCCCTTACATAACTTCTACCTATGCTCCTGTGGCTCCTACTGATGTCTCTTCCAAGGGAAATGAAAAGACTGATGGATCTGAAGATAAGTGAAGGATATATTTTGATATGAATGTATTGTATTTTTCATCCTGATTCTAATGAACTCTCTCATTATATTAAATAAAATTTGCACTGTTGTTTCTTATTCTCTTAATTTCCTTCATTCATTTTTTATTTTTATTTTTCTTTTTTTTGATAATCCCAAAAGGGGGAGAAATAAGATAAGGAATTTATGGAAGCATTTATGGAAAAAGGATCTTCATGGGAGAAGAAATTTTTTTATAAAACCTATCACATATATACTCAAAAATCTTGTCTTTACTAAAATATATGGCTTATAAATGCTATGATTTGTGATCCTCAAAAGGGAGGAGATTGTTGGATTACTCATGTTTTAATGCTCAAAAATCATGTTTGGATATTTTTGGACTCCTCATGTTTTAATGCTCACAAATTAGGTTTAGATATTGTTAAACTCGTCAAGTTTTAATAATCACAAACCATGTTTGGAGATTGTTGGATACCTCATGATTTAATGATCACAAACCATCTTTTAAATATTACAAATCATATTTATGTTTGAATATTGTAAAAAATGTTTAATCTTATTCTATTATGTTTCAGTGTGATTATGCTTAATATTAATACCTTTTGTGAATATTTATTCTTAAGACATCTTACATATATTTGGCTAAGTCTGTGAAATTTTAACATTGCTACCGGTTCCAAATTTTTACAAATTTAGTGACAATATAAGTTTTCTAATAGTTCCAAATTCTCACAAAGGCACTGACACTGCTTCCTTGATACCGTTTCCAAGACACCATAATAAGAAACCATTCATAATTTTAAAAAATGACTAGACACCATTACCCAAGACACCATTTATCTGACACCATAGTCTTGCTACTGATTCTAGAATTTGTTAAGGGCCAGAAACTACAACTTTTCTACTAGTTCTAGATCTCATAGTGACTATCTCACCGTGACTGTCTTACTGTGACTGTGGCACCATGACTGTCTCACCGCAATTGTGATACCGTTCCAATTAAATTTAAAAGTTATTTATAATGGTCATATTTGAGTTATTTAATGTCACTGATATAATTAATGTTCTTTTGCATTCATTTCAGTAGATAGTACGAGGTACGAGGTGTGGATACAATGCATCTTGTCAGATCCGACACAAGCACCTGAAATAAAAATAAAAGTATGGCCCTGGAGAAAAAAATATAGAGTAGTGGATTGCATGAAATGAGAGGATAACATCCATACATGCAAGAACACATGAAGAAATCTCGATTCCTGGTGGCTAAACTTCTATGGATCAGAACCTCAACCATCCTCATAAAATATACTCTAAGAAGAATAAGAGCTACAAAGAACATCTCATTGAACTGAAAAGTAGAACATGAGACTCACGACACTCTGTTTCCACAAGAAAACAAGAAAATCACATATTCTACATCATAGAAGCCTAGAGCTACATAGAACAATAATCATAGAATTTATAATACTTTTTCATTATCCATTCTCTATTGTGTACTATTTCATTACTTTTCAAGAAGTGTGTTTATCTATATTAAACACACACTGTCTCCTGTACCGAACAGGAGGATACAAGATATCTGTTCTCAAATATATTTCAATACTTTGTTTCACCCACTTATAACTATGGAAGAGGTCCTATGTGACCTGGATATTATTTTTTCCATGTATAACTGTGGAAGAGGTCCTATGTTACCTGGATGTTAGTTTTCCCACATTGAACAGTGGAAGAGGTCTTGCGACCTGGATAGTTTCATGTAATTTTGTTAACCCTGATCTAGGGTTTTAAACAAAGCTTTTTATATATTTCTTGGTGATAGGAGATCACCAAGTGGAGTTTATTAAGACTTTTCTTGAGACTGTACCACTTGTTTTATCTATTATGTCTTACAATTTAGTCTTTCTCTGTTTTAACTCATATTTCAGAAAAATAACTTTTACTTTGATAATTAGTCTTGGATAGAAGTTATAACTATTTTTTAATTATTAGAATAGTTTCAAAAGTTTCATATATATCTTATATCAATATTACTAATAATTAATCAATCTTCTAGGAAGATATTTTAACAATCAATCTATTATAATTTTTCTACCTTGGTTAACTGGATTGTTTTATTTTTAATTGGAGAAATCATTTAAATAACCTTTTAATAGAAATTTTTATAGGAACTCAATTCAACCCCCATCTTGAGTTTCCTACTCTAACCAAAATATACCATGGTTAACATTATTGATATAATCTAACCATTTTCAAATAAATAGGACAAAAAAATTACAAATTAAAACATATACAAAAACAAAGTAGTTATTACCCAAAACATGATTTTAATAAGGAATTGTTGATAAATGAGTAAAAAAAGGTCATAAGTAAATTATATATGGTATGATATATATTATTATGTTATTTAATATATTTATAATATACTTATATTTATTATATAGGGGGCTCTATCATGTATGAAGTAATTTGATACTTAACGTAATGGATTTCTGCCTCACTTTTATTTTCCGTGAGACACATGCCATATTCACCACTTGTTTCTTTTATGTGGAGTATATAATGCGCATGAATTTATTTTATGATTCTTAAAAATATGTGTGTATACTTATCCATTTTAGGATCTCTTTTTCATGGGGTTTACATTTCAAATGTTACAAAAATGGTAAGGGTTTTTTTTGTCTCAAATTGCCTTTTTGGGGACCCAAGTTATGTTAAGAACATATATTATTCTATGAGGTGTATATACTACTATTTTCACATGTTATATCATGAATATAATAATTTTCATGATATTATATTTTTCATTTAATTTAATTATTTCATGGAGATTATGATTCAATGTTACAAAATTGGTAAGATTTTTATATTAAAATGTCATCGTTTATCTGTATTGTTTATGATTATGATTATAATGATGAAATACTATGATCTAAAACTCAATAAAATCATGAGTTTCATTCTCATCTATTTATGTCATGAGAATACATGTTTTTAATTCATTTCCCACTCTTTATGTACTCAAGAGTTCAAAACAATGTTTTTAAGAAAAAAATCAACTTTATTTTCCTCTTTGGTTGAAAACCCCTTTCTATTAAAAAATAATGTTTTCTAAAAAGGTTTTCAAAAATATTTTTAAAATTATTAAAATGATTTATTAATTAAAATTTTTAACATGTTTGAATTTTTTAAAAAAATTTCAAAAGTAATCTTCATGTCATTTTCTAAACAATGCCAGTTTGGATTTTACTGAAAATCTAAAAGGAATATTTGTTTTAATGTGTACGAAATGAATGAAATTTCACTCTATTATGAAAATTATTTTCTTTGAATATTCCTTGTATGATTTCAATTTTATTTTCATAGAAAATGATTTTGATTTTTTTTATGTTTTAAAAACGTTTTTCTAAATAAGAAAGGATATTTTCCTCAAGAAATGTTTTAAACTATTTTTAAATATTATTTTATAAGTTTTCAAATTTATTTTCAAAGAAAATAATTTATAGAAGAATTTATATATTTTTAGTTTTAAAAATTGATTTTAAAATAAAATTTATTTTCATCAAAAAATGTTGCAAGTGATATTTCAAAATCATTTTCCTTTTAAGATGATATAATTTGATGTTACTTATGATTTACTGGGGATATGATCCAAGGATACCATTATTATTATTTCTCTATATGATTTATATTTTTGATGACAAGATGTTTTTGAAACCTGTTTCTCTTCCATGGGTTATACCACGATAAAATGCATATGAAACCTGCTTCTTTTTCCATGGGTTATGCTTTGATGAAATGATGAAATGATTATGAAACATGTTTCTTTTCTACAGGTTATGCTATGATGAAATGTTTATGATACCCATTTATTTAAATGGGTTTTGATATGATTAATGTTTTATGATCTTTTGGAACACATATGTATAATTTTCAATATGTGATGGTTGTTACGTTATAACCAAGGATGGTGGTTATGTTGTAACCAAGGAAATCAGTTACATTATAACCAAAGACGGGTTGGACCTATTTCTCCCTCCAATGCATTGAGTAAATATTAATATATCATGAGATAAACATGACTAGAATGGTGAGTTAAACTAGTTTAGTAAGTGGATTTTTCCACTATGATATTCTTAGGAGTGAAACATGACTACTATAATTGTTTGGTAAATTAACTCATTACACTATGATTGTCTTGGGAATAAACCTTGAACTACTAAATAAATGATTTCCATGCTTATGTGTATGCCAAAATTCTATGTCTTATGTCAATTTTATACTCTCATGGTTAATTTTATTTGATTTCCTTATGATTAATGTCTTATAAACTGCCAATATTTATGCCATGTCTCAAGATTATGATCTTTGAAATGAAGGTTTTGGTTTTCAAATGTTATTATCAAGTTCTCATACCCTTATTCTCATGTTATACTTACATATCTCCATTGTATATCCATACTGAGAATATGAGCTCACCCTTTCTAATGTTTTCTTTCCCCAGGTTATGAATAATTGTTTTGAGAAGGGTATGTATAAGAAGTTTACTATTTTGGAAGATCTTTATGGGATACGTTGAATATATTTCAAGAAATAAATATATTTCATGTCTAGTCTCCAAAGGCACTATACCTTTATAATCCTTAGGCATGTGTTTCTGTAATGTAATGAATATTAATCTAAAAATATGTAATATCTATATATGATAAGTTTGATTCGTTACACCATAGGAAGTTCTATAATCAACCAAGAGGTAGCCAAGGGTTTTGATATTTTACCAATAATTAGATTAGATATGGGAACTAATAACCTCAAAGTACACCATTCTAGCATGCTTTCAAATAGGCTTCTCAAAAAATTTCTCAATCCCCACCATTCTAGATACAAAGTTTCCAAACATATACAAATTAATAAAAAGTAAAATATCAAGAATTTTCCATAAAGGATTTTCTAAGCTATGTAATAGAATCTCAAAATAGTTAATATACCAGTCTCACCGCTCATGGCTCAAAGTTAAAAAAAAAATTAAAAGGACAATTTAGCCAGCTCATGACCACCCTCAATAACCAGGAAAATCAAGGCTCAATTAAGCTTCCTACTCAAAAAATTCCTAACCCTAAAGGAAATGTTTGTTCTATTAAATTAAGTAGTGTCAAGGAGCTAGGAAGTAGTGAATAATTACCCCTGGAGATAAAAGATGAAAGAATAAAAACCACAGTACCTAATGAATCTACCTAGGAAAAAGAACCCAAAGAAGAATTTGTAAGGATACCTTATATGAGGAAAGACAAGGGTGATCAAAAATGGAATACTAAAATCAACTCCAACCTACCTTAACTATAAGGATGAAACTTTAAGGATACAATAACCTAAGAAAAATAATAAATAATCATTTCAATATAAGATCTTAGAGGTGTTTAGAAAAGTAAAGGTCAACATCCCTCTATTGAAGGCCATCCTCTAGATTCCAAGGTATAAAAAATTCATTAAATACATGCACAATGGGGAAATATATCATAAGGTAATAAATATATAATATTGTAAATAATAATTCTACCCTTGTTATCCATGAGTTAATAGTAAATGACAAGATCCATATACAATAAACTTCGCCTACACCATAGGAGATTTTACTTTTTCCAATGCACTATGTGATTTGGGAGAATAAATTAATGTGATAACTTATTCCATTTACTCTTCTATATAGATGGGAGAACTAAAAATGACCTACGTGGTTATAAAACCCACCAATCGATCCACTTCCTACCTAGAAGGTGTTCTTGAAGATGTCTTTGTAACTGTACAAGTATTTCCATTCCTTGTCGAATTCTGTATTCTAAAATTGGAAGAAGGAAAAGTTAAATATTACTTTCCCATAATTCTAGGCATTACATTCCTAAATATCAGTAAAAACATAATAAATGTCAATAAAGGGACTCTTTCAATGAATTTTGGTGAGGAAAAAGTGGATTTCAACATCCATGACTCAATGAAATACCCACATGAGGAGAAATCTATTTTTATATTACAATATTTTGAATTATCATGATCTTATATAGTGAAAATTGAAATTTTGAATAATATAATAAAATTAGGAGTAAATTTTGGAACACTCAACCTTCTTGATGAATCTATTTTTGAAAATGAGGTTAACCTGGAGATAGTTTTGAGTGTTGAACAATTTTAAGAAATTGGTGAAAATTATTTTGATGAGTTACTCAAATATTCTAATAATATTTTTTCCTTTCATGTGCAAGCTATCAACATGGAGAACTATGAAATAAAATAATCTTTATAAAACCCCCTAAATTTGAACTTAAGTTTCTACCATAAAACATAAAATATTACTTTTTAATGAAAAAATGAGAAACATTCAGTTATAATTTCAAATAATTTAGAGCCAAGACAAGAATGAAAAATACTAGAAATTATGAAACATAATGCTAGGTCCATAATATTTACATTAGGGGATATACGAAGTATTATACCTACCACATGTATACATAGGGTTTTTTTGAAAATGAATCCAAATCAGTGAGACATCCCCAAATAAGGATTAACCTGACCCTGATAGAAGTAATAAAAAAAGTATAATGACTTTTAGGAGTTAGAATAATCTAATCCATCTCATAATCTTATTGGAGGAGTCATATAAAAAATTTCCAAAAGACAATTGATACAAAATTGTGAAAAATGAGAACAATGAGTTATCTCCCACAATAATCTAGAATAGTGGGAGAGTCTCCATCGATTATAAAATATTAAACAATATGACCATGAAATACCATTTTCCATACCATTTATGAAATAAATGTTGGATAAGGTAGTTGGGAAAGGTAACTATTGCTTCTTTGATGGAATTTTTAGGTATTTTTAGGTTCCAATTACATTGGAGGACCAAGATAAAACCACATTCACATGTCCCTTCAGAATGTTTTATTATTAAAGGATGCCGTTTGGTCATTGAAATTTTCTTGGAATATTTTAATGCTGCATTGTAGGTATTTTTTCATAATTTATTCAAAACTACCTTGAGATATTTATTGATGAATTAAATATGTATGGAACTTGTTTTCAAAGCATCCTAGAAAATTTGGAAAAGGTGTTAATTTTTTTTTGAGATTTTTTTTTAAATTTTGAAAAGTTCTATTTTATGGTGGAAAATGGAAATGTTTTGGGTCATAAAATTTCTGAAATGGAATTGAATTAGATAAGTTAGAATTTGATTTCATCTTACCCTAACTATATAAGGCCCGTTAAATTATTTATATGCCCTTTTGGATTTTATAAAAGGTTTATTAGGGACTTTAGAAAAATTTATTTTCCCATAACTAACCTACTAAATAAGGAAATTGACATTTATTTTGATGAATCATGTAGGGAATATTTTTATAGATTGAAATAATGCTTGACCACTTCCCCCATAATCTATCTACTGAACTAGGGTTACCCATTTAGATTCTATGTGATGCTTACAATAGATCTATAAGGTCTACGCTTTCCCAAAATATTGATGGAACCACGCAAGTGATAGTCTATAATTCATAAAGCCTAGAAACTATATATAATAACTACATAACAACAGAGAAAGAGTTTTTTTTTCTATTGCTACAGTTTTAGAAAAATTTCTTTCTTACCTTTTAGGGACTTAAGTAACTATTTATTATAATCATGAAGAATTCATAAATATGATCAAGAAAATTGATGCAAATCCCATATTAGTGATACAAATTCTATTGCTGTAAGATTTTAACCCAGAGATCAAGGCTAATAATTTTTTTGAGAATGTGGTGGCAGAACACATGAGCCAATTACTTGACACTGTCGAGGTAAAACTAATTACTAAAACAACTTTGGATGATTCATTACCTTATGATAAACTGTCCAACCTCACCCAAGTTCATTTGTAGGATGACATAGTGATTTTTTGTCACAATAAAGGTACCCTTTTTCTATTCTAAACACCAAACTGCAAAACTAAAATCTAAATCAAAATACTATGTCTAGGAAAATCCCTATTTATGGGAAATATAAAATGAACAAGTAGTTAGGAGGTGTATTCCTATGGTGGAAATGAAATACATGATTTATTTTTTCCATAAACTTTTATTTGGATTCCATTTTTGACATCATATAATATCTAGAATTTTTTTGGAAGCCTGATTATTTTGGCCATAAATTTTTAAATACTCACATGATTTTTTTAAAAACTGTTCAAATTGTTATTTCAGTGGTAAGATTTAAAAAATACATGAATTTACCCAAAAAACTTTGTTTTTTGTGAAATATTTGAAGTTTTTGGAATATATTTCACGGGACCATATCTAGCTTAATTTGGATTATCCCACATATGTTTGGTAGTGGACTATGTTTATAATTGGATTGAAGAAAAATCTACATGAATTGATGAATCAAAAGCTATGATTAAGTTTCTAAAATTAATTTTTATAGGTTTAGAATGACTTGAACTATAATCATTGAACAAGGAACCCACTTATACAACAAGAACATATAAGTACACTTGAAGAAATAAGAAGTACACAACAAAAATTTCACTACCTACCACCCAATGATAAATGGGCCGACTGAGGTGTACAATAGAGAATTTAATATAATTTTGTAAAAAATCGTGAAATACAACTATAAAGTCTAGAGTTATAAATTAGAGGATGCACTACAGGCATAAAAAATTTCTTATTGAGTTACAACATAAAGTTTACCGGGCAGTCAAAAGAGTGAGTCTGAAGGTTGGTTAATCTAGAGAGAAGAGGAAGTTGAAAATAATAGAAATTGAAGAGCTAAGAAGGAAAAAATATGAGAAAAATTGTTTTACAAGGAGAAAGATAAATCTAGTCATGATAAATTGGTCCAAAAAAGAGAATTTCATGATGGAGAAAAGGTGATGTTATTTTCTTCAAGTAGTAAGTTCTTCCCTTGTAAGATTCGTTCCAAGTGGACTTGGCTATACACTATAACTAATATGTTTCCTTTTGGTGTAATTGTGATAAAAGGATAAGGTTTAAAACATACATTAATTTTAAATGAAAAAAATTGAAGAAGTATCATGAGGATTTATAGAAAGAACCCTTGGAGGTGTTGAGACTCCTCCCTATGTCTATTAATTAGAGAACTGTCATGTAACGTCCCAGTTCCGGGTGCCACTCAACGGGTGCCCCGTACCCAGTTCGCCATGTGACCTCAAGCGCATTTCCCCAAACTCTAGAGGCTGCCGACTAGCAGCGAGGCCTCAGGTCTGATAGTGGGGAAACTATGCCCTCATTTGTCAAAGTGTAGCACAACGGAATGAAATAAAACATACAACGAACAGCGAAAGTGGTAAACCATACACAAATGAAATAAACAACTGCAGTGGATACAACCAACAGTATATAAATAATGATTCTACGTGTCTCAAGTTCTAAGAAAACAGCCAGAACATGTTATACATCAATACAATACAACAAAATGCAGAGTACATCAAAACAAAGCAAAACAGCTGGCAGCGACATCACGAGTCTAGGCTCGGTCCCATGCCCTCCTACTCCTCAGCAACAGTCAAGTACCTACATAGGGAATCTTTCCCCTATCCACACCTACAGAAATGTAATCTATTTGGGCCAAAAAGCATGAACCAAATAGGGTGTGAGAAATACATCTCAGTAGGCACCCACCGAAGGCCCGTGCCCAACTGTGTGAAAGCATGCAACAATAGTGTGCAGTAGAAAAAATGAAATAAACTAAGAAGTACTCATAAGTAACTAAATTAACAGTTAAATTTCCATTTTATTATTCATTTAATCCATTTAATTTAGTAATATTTTTTTCTCAACAGCACCAATCCCTCAGGGCAACCAGTATCTTGCCCTCAGGCTAATATAGTGAACCATGCCCTCAGGCTATACAGAATCCAACCCGCAGGTATTTCCCTCAGAAGTAATAGAAGTTGCCCTCAGGCGTAGGAAGTGTCACCCTCAGGCACAGAAGTCAAGCCCTCAGGCATGAAAGGTTTCCCTCAGGAGAAAATAATATGTTTCCCTCGGGCTAATACAGTCACGCCCTCAGGCTAATACAGTACAATGCCCGCAGGCTAATCACAACTACGCCCTCAGGCTAACAGGTAATCGGGACATGCCCAATAGGTAAACAAGAAGTAACAAGAAATTACTCTCAAGGGAATTCTATAATTAATACTGTAAAGGCATACCCTCAGGTAGCCTGGCCAAACGGCTAAACAGTGGAACACACCCCCGAGGTGGTTCCAGATCCAAGAAATGATACCAACCAACATTTTAATATCATAATTAAATACCTAATCAATTATAGGTGTTTATTATAGAAACGAACTCAACCACATGACACACCAACATGGGTTCGTGGCACAAAAACGCACAAAACACACGACAGTTAGAAAAAAAAACACCAAGCCACCTACCTTATACGCCAACGAGTGGTATACACGAACACCGATTCCAGAAACGCACAAGAACGACATAGATCTGAGGTAAGAAAACTTTCATCCAACCTCAAATAACTCTCGTTAGGGAAGGAATTGGTAATCAACGTGCTAGAAGAAGAGAGAGGTTACCCGTGCGGTTCCAACATGATCGACGGAAGCGAGATCAGATTCTCGGTGCTCGATCGGTGGATCCACGAAGATCCGGCCTTCCTCCCGAGATCCTTCCTCTGGTTCTAAGCCAATCCTATGAATAGGGTTGGCTACTTCCTATTTTAAGTGAAAAAAACAAAGTACACGGCGTGTACTTCTAAGTACACGGTGTGTACTTCCTTCATTTAACTGTTCCCTTGGCGGCACCACCACACTGTTCATCCATCGACATGAGTACACGACATGTACTCCTGAGTACACAACGTGTACTATCGCCCAGCTGGCGGTTTCTCCACCAACTTACTGTTTTGGCCTGTCGACTGACTACACAGCGTGTGAAGTACCACTACACGGCATGTATTCTATTCCTACACCCTTCTTCATTGACATGGCTACACTCCCTGTGTACTCATCCCTACATAGCCAAAAGTACACAGTGTGTGGAAAAAATTACACGACATGTACTTCCAAAATTTAGGAATTTTCTCATTTTTCATATATTCTCAAAAACACTTAAGTAAAAGAGAAAGGATGAAACTCGTACCTCAAATGTAAGAACCGGGTTCTTACAAACTTCCCCCCTTATAACAATTCGTCCCCGAATTTCACTTCCAAGGGTGGAGAAGATATAGCCATGAACAACTACAGCCACTGAGCACATACGTCGGCCTCCCGCTCCTAGGTCTCATCCTACACTCGGCCATGTTGCCATAGCACCCGTACGAGAGGAACTGACTGGCCTCAGATAACCTTTGTGATCCTATCAACGATATGGATCAGATGCTCCTCAAAGGACACATCTGCCTCCAGCTCAATCTCCTCAGGCTGAAAGATGTGAGACGAGTCTGAATGATAGCGATGAAAATGAGATACATGGAAGACATCGTGCGTGGCTCGGTACCACTGCGGTAACCGCAACTGATAGGAAACCAGCCCGACTCTCTCCAGAATCTCGAATGGCCCCACATACCTCGGTGAAACCTTACCCTATCTCCTAATCCGCTTGTGTCCCAGCCTCAGTGAAACACGCAAGAAAACCTGATCCCTAACAATGAAATCCAAAGGTCGTCTGCGGAGATCAGCATAATATTTCTGACGAGACTGTGTGGTAGCCATCTGCTTCTGATTCAACTGGACCTGCTCAGATGTCTCCTACATGAGTTGTGGCCCCAGTAATGCTGCCTCACCTTCCTCTATCTAGCACAAGGGTAAACAATATGGCCTACCATATAAAGCCTCGTATGGTGCCATCTCAATAGTCTCCTGGAAGCTATTTTTATAAGCAAACTCAACTAAGGGTATATGCTTCTCCCAAGAACCCCCAAAGTCTAGGACGTATGCACGCAGTATGTCCTTTAGCACCTGTACCGTATGCTCTGACTGGCCATCAGTCTGAGGGTGGTAAGCTGTGCTCAGAAGCACCTGTGTACCCAGAGCCCTCTGAAAACTCTGCCAGAAACGAGACGTAAAGCGAGATTCCCTATCAGAAATGATAGAACGAGGGACCCCATGAAGACGTATGATCTCTCGGATATACATCCTTCCGAGCTCTTCAACACCGAAGGTCTCCTTGATCGGCAAGAAGCGATCTATCTTCATGAGTCTGTCCACAACAACCCACACAACATCATTGCCACGAGGTGACCTCGGAAATACAGTCACGAAATCCATTACTACATCGTCCCATTTCCACTCGGGAATGGGAAACTGCTGTAAAAGTCCCACTGGTCTCTAATGCTCCACCTTCACCTACTAACAGGTGGAACACCTCGTAATATAACCAGCTACATCTCTCTTCATACCCGGCCACGAGTACTGACGTCTCAAGTCACGGTACATCTTGGTAACCCCAGGATGAACTGCCCAAGATGAAGCATGAAATTCTCACATCAGCTCCTCCCATTTATCCCATGGAACCCACACTCGTCCATGGAAACACAAAACCTCATCATCGCCTATCGTCCATCCCGGAGGAGGGTCCTCACTTGCCACCAAATCCCGTAGAACTAGGCCTTATGGATCAGATAGCTGTCTCATCCTCACTCTGTCCAGGAGGGTAGAAGTCACATCTAACAATAAAAGATAAGACTTCCCCTGACTGTCATGCACCTCCAGATGCATCTCAGAGAAAAAGGCCATGAGCTGCCACTCACCACTAGCCTCTTGCACTACCTGTATCTGAGTCTTCCTGCTCAGTGCATCAACTACTGCATTACCTTTACCAGGTGTATAGGCAAGCTCAAAATCGAAGGACTGTAGGTATTCAACCCACCTCCTCTGCCTCTGATTCAGGTCACACTGAGTAAAGATATACTTGAGGCTTTTGTGGTCGGTGAAAACCACAAAATTCTCCCCCAGTAGATAATGTCTCCAACAGCGCAACACATGCACAAATGTAGCCAACTCGAGATCATGCATCAGGTAATTCCTCTCATGTGGCCTCAACTACTGTGACCCGTACGCAACAACTCGGTCTCCCTACATCAACACTGCTCCTAGCCCAATACCTGATGCGTCATAGTAAACTGTATAGCTCTTCCCCTGCTCTGGGAGTATCAGGATCAGTGCTGATGTCAACCTTCCCTTCAGGTCCTGAAAGGCTGTCTCGCAAGCTTTTGACCAAACTAACTTCACACCCTTCTTAGTCAGACCCGTCAATGGTGCTGCTAAGTGGGAGAAGTCCTGTATAAAGCATATTTAGTAACCAGATATCCCTAGGAAACTTCGTATCTCAAACACGTTCTTAGGATGCTCCCAAGAAACTACTGCTCTCACCTTCTCTAGGTCCACTGCAACTCTTGCCTCCGAGATGATATGCCCCAGGAAGTGAATCTGGTCCATCCAAAATTGGCACATTGAGAGCTTATTATATAGCCGATTCTCTCTCAGTGTACTCAATACGATCTCAAGATGGGTGGAATGGTCGTGTCGAGTGTGAGAGTACACCAAAATGTCGTCCACGAATACTACCACAAAAGAGTCAAGATACAGATGGAACACTCGATTCATCAGAGCCATGAATAATGCTGGCGCGTTCGTGAGTCCGAACGGCTTAACCAAATACTTGTATAGACCATATCTGCTCTGAAAATCTGTAAGCGGTATATCCGATGGTCTCACACGCAGCTGATGATATCCTGACCTCAGGTCAATCTTTGAGAACACTCGTTCTCCACGAAGCTGATCAAAAAGATCATCTATCCTTGGAAAGGGATATCGGTTCTTAACCGTCAACTGGTTCAGCTTCTGATAATCCACGCAAAGTCTAAGGGTACCATCTGACTTCTTCACAAAAAGGACCGAAGAACCCCAAGGAGAAGTACTGGGTCAGATAAAGACCTTTGCTTGTAACTCCTCTAACTACCTCTTGAGCTCCTGCAGCTCAAGTGTAGCCATCATATAAGGAGGAATGGACATCGGTGCTGCTCCTGGAACAAGCTCGATAGAGATATCCACCTTACGCACCGGAGGTAGACCCGAAAAGTCGTCTGGGAAGACATCCCTGAAACGATCAAAAACTGGCGGGAAATCTGTATGACAAGTCCCCTGGTCATCTAGATATAAACTCACAATCTGGGCCGTGAGTCCACCTCTCCCATGATGCTCTGGTCGAGCTCAACTCGCCCGAACATCCCATTCTCCCTTGTATAGAAACTCTCTGCCCTCTGGTGATGTGAAACGCACCCTGCGACGATAGCAGTCTACAAAGGCTCGAAGGGGAACCAACCAGTCCATCTCGAGAATGATGTCATAGCTTGTCATCTCTAAGACATAGAGGTCCCAAAGAAAGTGACACCCACAGACCTCAAGGGGGCACTCCTTGCACTGACGTACACCAGCCGTCCTAGTCCCCAACGGAGTGTCTAGCGTCATGACATCATCAGAAGTTGAAACACAGAGCCCAATGCTCTCCAAAATGGGAAGAGATATGAAACTATGTGTAGAACCAGTATCAAAAAGTACTGAAGATAAGATAGAAGCTACTAGAATAGTACCTATGACTGTAGAAGGTCCGAGATCCTGCTCCTGCTGGGTTTGTTGCACTGCATATGCCTGCCTAGTGCCGCGACCCTATGACACAGCTTGGCTACCCTGAGCTGTCCCGCCCTTCTACCTCTGAGATCCTGATATCTGGCTACCATGACCACGACCACCATCTATTCCTACACACCCTGACATATTTGAGTTCCCCGAATGGTAAGAATCCACTGGTCCTTCTCCCGCACGCGGAGTCTGAATAGAACCCCTCTCACTAGCCACCGGTAGAAACACCCTGAAAAAGCGCTGCAGATGACCCATATTGCCGCAAGCTCGACACTCCACTAGATCATGTGGAAACTATGGTCTCTTGTGCCCCTCTCTACCACACTTTTAGCACCTGATCGGGCCACCTGAAGAAGCTGCCGGGATAGCACTGCCACCCTGAGAGAAGTCCATTCGTCTCTTCCTCTTACTAGTAGAAATAATACCAGCAACTGGTGCTGAACCGCTATGGCCCACACCACTAGCTTACCACAAGTTCCTCTTTGTAATCAGCGCCTAGTTTAAAATAGCGTGTACTGAAGACATCCTAAAAACATTCACCAGCACTCGGATGTCATACCGAATACCATCCTCAAAACGTCTAGCTCTCAACGTCTCATCACCCACCAGTACGAGTGCAAAACGCTGAAGCTCCGTAAAACGAGCAGAATAGTCCATCACTGACATAGCGTCCTGCTGCAGATTCATGAACTCTCAATCTCTATCTACCCTTAGCGTCTCTGGGAAGAAGAAATCATAGAAGACTACCTGAAAGTCTTCCCACGCCATGTCCCTGTGATGCTCTGACTGGTTGGTAACATCCCACCACCTCTTGGAGGAATCGCGTAGCATGTAAGTCACGAGCTTGACCCTCTTCCTTGGAGGTGTCTCAAGATGCTTGAAAATAGTCTGCATTGACCCCATCCAAGACTTCGCAGCCTGTGGTCCGCCATCCCCTGAAGACATAGGCGGATGTTGCTGCTGGAAGATACATGTCAGCTCAGCCATAGATGTGGCAGCCTGCGGTGCTCCCTGAATGGTCTACATGAACCGCATAAAGCCTTCACAGAACTGTGCCACCATGCCTGTGTCTGGTATAGCAGCTGGTGCCACATCTGGCTCTGCTGGAGGATCAACTGGTAGCCCATGGCCCACCATCTCCGGAGTATAGTCATCCCCGCTCTCCTGGTGAACAACGCGTGGAAGTCTAGGCGGCATGACACTACAAGGTTAAAACAATGCCTTAGATCAAGATTTATCGAAACTGAAAGCGAAGGAACCACAAAGGAAAAAAGAGGAAGAAGGAATTTCAAGATTTTCAAAACAGGACTACACGACGTGTATACTGACTACACGGTGTGTACTTGACTTCCCTTCCCCTGCCCGGGTCCTTCGACACGGCTAAGCCACATGACTACCGTTGAACAAAACTGCAAGACATGTATATAATCTACACAGTGTGTATGGTGTTATTTTCCAACTGCCTGTGTCGTTTGGGACATGGATGACTACTCAGCTTGAAACTACAATGCGTGTTACACCCGTACATGGCATGTACATCACCCCATTTCCCTGCCACACGGCTAAGTCCACACAGTCTGTCCTCGGACAAGACTACACGACATGTCCCAAAGGTACATGGCGTGTTCAAGGAATGGTGAAATCGACCCGTGTTGTTAGTTACACGGCCGAGTCCCCAGGTCACACTACACGGCGTGTCTATCGTTGACACAACGTGTTCTGTAAAGGAGTTCACCGACCAGTGTTTGTTAGTTACACAGCCGGACTTTGGGTCAATACTAAACGGCATGTATATATGGTACACAACATGTTTTACCCAAGCTCTTCCCTACCCCGTGTCACCGCCCACACAGTTTGTGACACGGGAAGAGACTACACGGCGTGTACTCAGAGTACACGGCGTGTACTTAAAAAGTTCATTTTTCTTCCCGAACAGAAGCCCATACACGGTGTGTTAAAAAAAATACTACATGGAGTGTATACTGGGTTTCCAGACAGTATGCTTTAGAAACTTCCCCAGAACCCAGAAAATATCGAAAACCAACACCTAAGTGTCAAATTTCGACCCATGAGGGCCCATACTCCCCACGAATCAAAGTTTGACATCTTATCTGTGTTATAACTAATAAACAGTCAATGATCCACAAAATTCCAGTCAATGGGGGCCCATACTCCCCAAAAACCAAAGTTTTGCGTCCATTCTATGAACAGATCACAAAAAAATTACCCTATTACAAGGTAGGTATTTTGTCAGAGCAGCTATCACAACAACATGCTTTTCTAGCACATCAACTATCACAACAACATGAAATTTCTAATGCACCTACATGGCATGGAATTATGCAGGGCATGTGATTTCTAGCATGTGCCTAAATGATGCTTGAGATGGCGTACCCACATCTCATAGGGTTGCAACTAAATAGAACCCATGGATAAAATATAATTGCACAATACCAAGTGCATCACCCAACAGTGAAATCAAATCAACTGTAAAATTTGCAAAATCAGAAGAATTGAAAAATACGAGGTAGACTGGATTTTACCTGTACACGGGTTAGCTACGCCCGATCACAGCTTATTACCAACTACCGTTCATCCTATCCCTAAATACGGCTCCAAATAGTAAGTCAAAGAAAAGAACCCCTTTGATACCACTTTGTTATGTCCCGGTTCCGGGTGCCACTCAATGGGTGCCCTGTACCCGGTTCACCACGTGACCTCAAGCGCATTTCCCCAAATGCCAGATGCTGTCGACTAGCAGTGAGGGCCCAGGTCTGATAGTGGGGAAACTATGCCCTCATTTGTCAAAGTGTAGCACAACGGAATGAAATAAAACATACAATGAACAACAGAAGCGGTAAACCATACAAAACTGAAATAAAAAACTACAGTGGGTACAACCAACAGTATATAAATAATGATGCTACATGTATCAAGTTCTAAGAAAATAGCTAGAACATGTTATACATAAATACAGTACAAAAAAATGCAGAGTAAAACAAAACAAATCAAAACAGCTGGCAGCAGCATCACGAGCCTATGCTCGGTCCCATGCCCTCCTACTCCTTAGCAACAGTAAAGTACCTGTATAGGGACTCTTGCCCCTATCCACACCTGCAGAAACTTAATCTGTTTGGGCCGAAACGCATGACACAAATAGGGTGTGAGAAATACATCTCAGTAGGCACCCACCAAAGGCCCGTTCTCAACTGCGTGAAAGCATGCAACAATAGTGTGCAGTAGAAAAATGAAATAAACTAAGAAGTACTCAAAATTAACTAACTTAATAGTTAAATTTACATTTTATTATTCATTTAATCCATTTAATTTAGTAACATTTTGTGCTCAACAACACCAAGCCCTCAGGCCAACCATTATCTTGCCCTCAGGCTAATATATTGAACCATACCCTCAGGCTATACAGAATCCAACCCACATGTATTGCCCTCAGGCGTAACAGAAGTTTCCCTCTGGCTTAGGAAGTGTCGCCCTCAGGCACGAAAGGTTTCCCTCAGGAGAAAATAGTATGTTGCCCTCAAGATAATACAGTCACGCCCTCAGGATAATACAGTACAATGCCCACAGGCTAATAACAACTACGCCCTCAGGCTAACAGGTAACTGGGCCTTGCCCAACAGGTAAACAACTAGTAACAAGCAATTCCTCTCAAGGAAATTCTACAATTACTACTGTAAAGGAATACCCTCGGGCAGCCTGGACAAATGGATAAACAGTGGAACACACCCTCGGGGTGGTTCCAGATCCAAGCAACGATCCCAACCAGCATTTTAATATCATAATTAAATACCTAATCAATTCTTGGAGTTTATTATAGCAACAACCTCATCCACACGACACCCCAACATGGGTTCGTGGCTCAAAAACACACAAAACACACGACAGTTGAAAAAACAACACCAAGCCACCTACCTTATACGCCAATGAGTGGTATACACGAACACCGATTCCAGAAACGCCCAAGAACGATGTAGATCTGAGGTTAGAAAACTTTCATTCAACCTCAAATAACTCTTTTTAGGTAAGGAATTGGTAATAAACATGCTAGAAGAAGAGAGGGTTTACCCGCACAGTTCCAACGTGATCGACGGAAGCAAGATCAGATTCCTGGTGCTCGATCGGTGGATCCACGAAGATCCGGCCTTCCTCCCGAGCTCCTTCCTCCGGTTCTAAGGCAATCCTATGAATAGGGTTGGCTACTGCCCATTTTAAGTGAAAAAACAAAGTACACGGCATGTACTTCCAAGTACACGACATGTACTTCCTTCATTTAACTATTCCCCTGGCGGCACTGCCACACTGTTCATCCGTCGACATGAGTACACGACATGTACTCCTGAGTACACGACATGTACTGTCGCCCAGCTAGTGGTTGCTCCACCACCTTACTGTTTTGGCCTGCCGACTGACTACACGGCGTGTGAAGTACCACTACACGGTGTGTAGTCGGTTCCTACACCCTTCATCGCCGACATGGATACACGCCCCGTGTACTCATCCCTACACGACCAAAAGTACACGACGTGTGGGAAAAAGTACACGGCGTGTACTTAAAAAATTTAGGATTTTTCCCATTTTCCATATATTCTCAAAAACACTTAAGGAAAAGAGAAAGGAAGAAACCCGTACCTCAAATGTAAGAACCAGGTTCTTACATTTCAGGTCATCTCTTTGTATCATATCAGTCTTTTTTTTAATTTATTTTAAACTATTTTTCTTTATTAAATGCATGCAATAATTTAATTGGAAGAATATTTGAATAAAGAGTGTGGGAGAAGGAAAAAGTAGTTTAAGATGTAAATACACTTTTCTTTTTTTAAATTAATCATATTCTATAAAAATAAACAAAATTTATTTTAAGAATATATACATAGTTTGTGTATGTTTTTTAATATTTTTGGAGTGTAAATAATTAATAATAAATTAATAATAATAATAATAAATCAAACCTCAATGTTATCCTGCCTAATTAAATTTCCATTCTAGTTATGATGATTATAGTTATTCTAAACTATTAATGTGAATGTTTGTTGAGTGAACATAATATTGGTTTTTAAGAAAATTCAATTTTAAAACTAGGGAAATGGATCAAAAATTGAATAGATATTAGTGGAATAAAAATTAAAACACGTGTTCACTAGATTTTTGTACTCAATATTGATTAACTAGACCTTTTTGATTAATTTAGACCTCATTAAGCCTCTCAAAAATCCATTCATATAATTCCTTTAAACCTGGAATATAATGGGAAATTGGGATATCACAATTAATCTTTGAGACATTGGAACTATGTGTATGAGTTAAATACCTTTTTAATTATTCAAAAAGTTAATTTTCAATTTTTCTCACATATAAATGGTTTATAAGTGTAAAAAACTAAAAAAATAAAAAAATAATAAAGTTCCCATTTTTCAAAAATGAATTCATTCAGGTGAGGGGACACTGGTGCATAAAATGGGTTTTCACATCAGTTTTTTATGATTTTTAACATTGGATAGTATGTGATGTTATTGTAGGTACTATTGTAGATATGTTTTTAACATTGGTTAATAAAAACCAACATTTTAAATAAATTGATGTGGGAGTTTTTCATGCTAGTTATTAAATAATCGATATAAAAAAGTAATGGGGTTTTGAGATTGGTTATCAAAAAACCAATATGGAAAACACATTTTTTTAATAAATTTATTTTTATTAATCATCTCAATAACAAAAATATAGAGAAAACAACTAGAAAAAATCCAACAGAAAATATAGAATAAAAACCAGAAAAATGCATTTACTATTTGAACATTCATGTTTACAATACATATAACCAATAAACTAAAATCCCATCAAACTTGTGAAATGATTTTACCATTAAATTTTTAAGTTTCTCAGATCCTATGGACTATAAGGTTTAGGATCATAAGAATTATAAAAAATAAAAGTAAATCACTTAATATGTATTCTAAATTAAATGATTGAAATATTAATGAAATGTTTATGAAGAAATATTACCTGATGGAACTTTGTAACTATACCAATTGAAATTATTTCATACATAAATACTAAAAAATAGAATTCTCATTCCTTTATTAAATCTTGTTTTTGAAAATTATACTTAAAAGAACTTTTCAATTCAAAATAACATTATTAAGTAATATATCCAGAATTTAGTAATTGTAAATGAAAATCAACCTTTGCTTTTACATATTTGATCTTGACGCATATATTTGTTAGTCTCTATAAATAAATTCCACACCCTATTTAAAAATAATATGAATAAAATAAATTAAAAATTCATTATCATATAAAAAATTATTAAAAAATTCAAACTTATGTGTCCTATACATTATTAAAATTTTCTCACAGTTCACCATAGATAAATAATATCCAGTAAAATGTATTATCCCTAGGAAAAAATACCCAACATCAAATGACTACTGATATAAAAGAAAATTTAATGTTAGTGGTTATTATTTTTAGAGATATATAAAACTCTGTGGGATGTATGTTTCATACTCTTGAATATAAGGAAACATCGAGGACTGAATAATTGTCTTCTTTTGAAATATTTTAACAATATAAACCGTTCTTTCATCATCAGTCATTGCCATCGCTATAGGTGGAATAAACCTTGGGTCCATAAATCCGTATACTTATATATTTTCATGATTCTTAGAAATTTTATAAATACACCTAAGAAAAAACAAATAGAATTATAAATTTTCAATAAATTAAACTAATGGAATTTTTTTGTTAATCGACTTACATATAATAATCTTACATTATGTCGATTCTAAAATGATCTCTAGTTACAATCTCTGTAATATCATCTTTCAAAAGATCCATATTCATTTCATGCCCACAAATTCCAACTTCAATTGGATTCTCATAAATATCAAACAAAAAATTTGAATATGTTGAAAATCTATCAAGACTAGCAGAATGATACCTGAATTCATAGTAATTTGTTTAAATTATTGACTATATAATATTTCTTTAGCTTTAAAGTATTCCTATAAAAGATAGATAAATATATAAATTTTAAAATGTTAAAACAAATTTAATAAAAAAATGAAATAAAAGATAAAATATACACACACCACTATGGTAATATGTCAAAAAAGACTAGACGTTCAAACTAAAAAGTGGCCAATAAATTGTCCAAATGTACTAACCTCATATATAGGTAATGGTATTCTTACTGATATATCTATAATATCCTAAAAATTAAAGCTTTTATTCTCTATCTCTATCTGTTGGTGATAAATAGTATCACCAATATAAAATATCATCCATATGAAACAATATGATGTGAGGGATCGTAAAAATATAACTCATAATAACTGGGAAGTTGTAAAGGATGTGGTTTTGAAGTAGGTAAGAAGGAGTGGGGTCTACTAGTGGAGGTGGAGGAGTGGTATCTACTAGCGGAGGTGGAATAGTAGGATTAATAGTCTAAAACTATCTTTGTATTTCTATAAAAATCAACTGTATCAAAGCTTTGATCCTATACTCAATCATCACATGAATATCCTAAAATTCAAATTTTGATGATTCTATTTTTTATAAACATACTCCATTAATATTTAGAATGTGGAAAAACTTTTTTTTATTAATACAGCTACCGGGTATCCCTGTATATAATAGGGGTGTTTGGGATTTCCCAATGTTGTATCTAAAATATATTTCCTACCCTCAACTCTAAAGATCACTTGTGTTCTCTACTCATCAAGAGAATATTTTGTGGAATATTTTAAAAAACCATAATGAATAACAATATATAAAGAATTTATTTAACTAAAATAAATAAATAAACTAAACATCTTACAATCATCTCAGTTATAACTCTCAACTCTTCTATAAGATATTTTCCTTTTTTCTCATCTGATCGCTCTTCAATTTTTCATGTTTAGTGGGGGGGGGGGGTAAACCTCAATAGATCCTAAAGACTCGGCTCTTATATTTTGAAAATTTTTAGATATCGTGTGTTCTTATAATAAAGTATTCCCTCCCTAAGATAAAGTATGAGGGTATATATTTCTAGATTGGATCTCTTGATGAGATCTCCTTTATTTTTGTAAATTAATAATAAATAAATTAATAATAAGATCATTAATTTTAAAAAAAATCTAAAAGGTTACATTGAACTTACAAAAAATTATTCTTATTATCCTCTTTCAAAAAAATTCTTTTATGTATCCTCATTTATAAATGTGTATATATCACACAGATTATGATGTTTTATGTACCAAAAAATGAAATATAATGCGAGGGTTGATTTAAAATCCTTCCATCTCCAAGCAGCCAATGATATACATTTCCTTTTAACTCCTCCAATATCAGGTATATTAAATGTCATCTGATAAGAAGGGGGAAACATATATTACTATAAACATTTCAGGATAAGTAAAATAATAATAAAATATATTACCAAAATGGTATCCCACTAGTGGGATTTTTGAAAATTTTCAATACTTATCAAATCACTAATCAAAATACTAATTTTTCTTTTAGTATACACTACTATAAAATTATTGAATTTATTTGAATTTGGACCTCTTAGAATATCATTATCATCAAAGTCTACTGGTATCCTCTTTTCCTAACTATGAGTAACTGGTAATTTTTTAAAATGTGTGCTTCCACGTTTACCAATGCTCAAACTCTTCTTTAGCCCCGTGGAAGTAAATGTCTCTTATAAAGAAGGATGATACTTACCAACATGATCATGTGTATGTTCTTCCCCATAGGTAATAGTATTATCATCCATAAAAGTATGTGGTGGATATAATTATTGATCTACCATTATCCTATAAATCAAAGCTATAAACAATTAGTGCACAAATATACAAATCCAACTATCACATAAAATGTAAATAAAATATTAAAAATTATCAAACAAAAAAGAAAACCAAAATAAAATTAACATCTTTTTTATTCATATTTGTTATAGTTAACTAAAATGCTAACAACATTTATGAAATATGAAATGAAATATAAGTGAATGAAAACAAATCCAAAAATGGTGTGTTAATAGTAAAAATTCACCAACCTAAAAAATCGTTTTTACACCAAAAAAAATATTTTTTGAATATAATCTTATGAAATATATTTTTTTATTTAACATATTAGATTGAATTTTTTTTAAAACAAAATCAATTAATAGATAAGTTAAATAATGATAAACATGGTAATATAAACAAAAATAAACTAATATAAACAAAAAACTTAACATATTAGTTAAAATACATGTTTTAATAAAAAAATAAAATATCTAACATTTAATGAAATTTTAAAAAGTAAATGAGAAATTAACATATGTTACCTGTAATATTAGGAATTTAGTAAAATATTTTACCCCAAATTCCTTCATCCTGATTAATTTTTATGGCACAAGACATATCTATTATGCTCTCATCAATATTATATGTTAATATTTCCATAGAAGTAGGGATGTCACATAAATCAACATCTTCATCAAGTTTATCATCACCAATATACTATTTTTACCTATAAAAAAAATAGACCATTGTATATCGTATTAATCAAGAACATCGATTTTTTTTCATGTGTTTCCATGATAAAAGGATCAACTATGTATTCTAATATATTCATATTAACTAATTTCATTCCAAATTCATCATGTATGACACTGTTGTTACCGATAAACCATTTATAGTTAAACAATGGAACTTTAAATTTAATGTAATAAACACCCCATATTTCTTCAATGACTCCATAATATGCACTTGATTTAGAGATTGGGTTTTGGTCATTAGCACTCGAAAAATGAATTGCTTCTACGAACACCAATACACAACTATTCTAAAATGCACTTATGTTTTCTTGATATTTTGTAAGAAATGTATACCCATTAATGTTATACCTAGACCATGTTATAAAATTTAAACTTGGACCGTCCACTAACCATCTCAATGTTTCCAATTCATCTGATCTACCAAGTATGATCTCTTTAAACCATGGAAAAAATTTGTCTTATGCTCATTAAAAATACACATATCTTTCTTTTGTGGATAACATTATTTCAACACATTAATATGCTATGTTATATATGGATGAACATCATCGATGTTATTTGAGATTTATAAATTTACTTTCTTTACATATTCACCTATCAATAATTTTAATTTGAATCCCCAGATCCCATTTCCCTCATAATTTACTCAGTCATGGAAAGATGTAGGCAAACTGATGCGCTCAACTACAGACAAGTAGCTTGAAAAAAAAATACTCCTTGAAAATGGAGGCTTCAGGTCGATATGCATTATTAACATACCCCTTCAATATATTTATATACATTTCAAAAGGATATATTCAATGTAGATATATAGGTCCATAAAGATTTATTTCTCACACACAATGAACCATTAAATGAACCATCATATCAATAATTATGGAGGAAAATTTATTTCCAATTGAAAGAGTATAGTACCTGATTTTTTCTCCAAAATTTCCTAAGAATTCAGATCAATCACCTTTTTACAAATTTAATTGAAATAATAACATAACTTTATGATATTCATTCTAACATGGATAGGAAATATTCAATGCAACGAAAATGGTAGGATCTATTTCATAAATATGTGATAATCTGGTGATTTTGTACTAATCAACTTCAAATCACTTAAATACACAATTTTTTTTACATTTTAAGAATAAACCTACGACACTATGATATCATGAAGACACTAAAAAAAACTAATTTTCTTCCTCTTGGATAATTTATAACATGTCGGGGGTAGGAATGTTCATATTTCATCAGGAGTGGGAGGTAAATCCCAATGTATTCCAATTAATATTATGTCCAATCTTGCATTCAACCGATCTTTAGTTTTTCCTTTAATATATAGAAATGCTCCAATCACGCTCTTATAGAAATTCTTATACACATGTATGACATCAATGTTATGTTTAAATCATTATATCTCTAATATTTTAGCTCAGAAAATATTGGTTTTTTCTTCCAAATATTTATACCATTACTAGATTTTTATGTCTTTACAAATTTCACATAAATATTTTTAACCTCTCAAAATACTGATCAGTGGAAAAAGGTTTTGGATAAATATAAAAATTCTTATGATCTATTGAATTCCTTTTTTAATCTTTGATAATAGTAATCCATAAATTTTTTTAATGACCCATGTATACACTTTTTCTCCCATAAATTATTTGATAATATAAATTCTATTGTTCACAAATTGGATATGTTTAATGTCCCTTAACACTGTATCTAGAAAAAATTCCATATACTGGGAAGTCATTTATAGTGTACATAATCATTACATGCAATTAAAAATATTCCATTTTATAAGAATCTTAAACGGTAATACCTTCATCCCATAAAAGTTTCAAATCATCAATTAATGGTGAAAAGAAAACATCAATATCATTTCCAGGAAGTTTTGGTCTAGATATCCTTAAACTCAATATGAAATATTTTCACTTCATACAAAATTTAGGATATAAGTAGTAAATCACCAATAATATAGGCCATGAACTATGTTTTCTACTAATTATTCAATATGGATTCATTCCATCTATGCACATTCCAAGTATAAGATTTATAACTTCATTTTTGAATGTAGGAAACTCGTGATCAATCAACTAGATTCTGTAATTTTCCATCACATATCTGTGCATCTACATTCCATCTTAACCTTTTTTCATCATGTGAATTTTCAAATAAAAATTTTAAATGAGGAATTATAGGAAGATACAAAAATTCCTTAGAAGGGATATTTGTAACTACTAAATTATCCTGTGATTCTTCTTTCAAATTATACCGTGACATCCCACATTTAGTAGACCATAACAAAAATTTGTATTCCTTCCTATATAGAACACTTTAATTTAGTCAGACAAGTATTTTTTATACCCTAATCCCATCAAGAATAATATTTTTTTATCTTTATAATGTGAATCTAGAAGGTCATTGTCATTAGGAATAATATATTTAAACAATTGAAGAAAATCTATAAAACTATTATTACTACATTCATGTTTCACCTTTAAGTTAATTAATATTAACACCATTGATAAAACTATGAATCACATAAAACCCAGATACAATGGGTTTTCAGCATCACCTATAGACACTCAATGTTCAGTTCTTTCTCAATTTTCTCTACTTCAATATTATGAATCATTTCTTTAATTTCATAAGCGTTATCATTTTACAAATTATCATCATCAATAAGTCTAAAATTATTCCCATTTTCACCATTTCAAATCCAAGGGTTGTAACTTGGATTAAAACCATGAAAAATTAAATGATCTTTGATCTCTATTCTTTTCAACTTCTTTATATTTAAACATTACACACATGGGAAGAAAACATGTCATTTTTTGGTACATTTCATTTATAAAATTCCAAAAAAAATCAATACCATCCTTATATTCATCACTTATTCAAAGATTCATAATCTAACATCAACTCATTATTATCTATAACAAATATCAAAAATAAATATATTTTCAAAAGAATATAGTGGCGATAAAAGTGATTAAGAGGGGAAAATATTAGATTATTTCAATGATAATCAAGAAGACACACTAATGGTATAATTCAATAGTAAATTGTTTCTATGATTTGAAATAATTGTGAATATAATTTCCTAAAAGTTAATAAAATTTAGGATTAAATTGAATGTTAATTGTAATGATTATAAAATAATCAGACAAAAAATAAAGTAAATTTATATCACTAGATGCCATAATTTGAAAGTAACAAAACTTTGAAATTTTAAAAAGTATATGCGTATTTGAAAATTATAATTATAAATTCTTGATAATGATGGAATAAAAGTTTAAATATAATAGATAAATCATAAAAATAAATACATGGAAGTAATTTAAAAAAGAAAATATAGTTAGACCATTCTATCATTTTTCATTTTATTTTGTATGAAATTAGATGAAACATGAAATTGAATATTATTGACTAGAATCCAAATTAGGTGCACATTTTTCATTTTGATTTGAATCTTCATCATAAAATTTTTTAAGAGTTTTTTTTTTCATGAAAAAACAAATAATTATAAGAAGAAACACTAATTCATACTATAATATAATCATATAGTAGAGTTCAAAAAACACAATGATAAAATTTTAATGCAGTATATATATATATATACATAATTAATATTATATATTATTTATGCCTAGTGTATTATAATAATTGTTCAAATATTATTACATACTGTGTATTCTATGACAACATGTTTTATTTGAATGTAACACACCAATAACCCACATATTAAATATTTCATTCTACTTTATTTGAAATAACAAAAATCTAAATTTATGCGGAGAAAAATGATTTCAATGTGAATACCATGTGATACATATGCAATTCCATGAAAATATAACACAAAATAATCTAACTATACAGGGGGATAATCCTATAAATCTAAAAATTAATGTAACCAAATGTATTACTGGGGATAGGAAACACGTCAATATCTATTATCATTTGTACCAAATGGGTTAATTAGTCCAAATAGAGTCAAAACCTAACATATATCTATCAGAATATAATAGACATATAAAAGAACCAATTGTTAGTTCCAATTGTGTATTGACTGATAATGCCAGTATTATATTGACAAGAACTCCTAATATAAAGAATATATATTTAATATATTTCAAGAAAATAATATGATCACATCACAAGAAAAATGTTGATATGCATATACACTACTTATATGATATTTTATATTGAACTATACGAAAATTAAAATGCATGTATATATTACATTTTGAGATTACTGAGTCACTGATAAATGCATACCACTAATTTAAATTTATCCATATATATGGAAGTGTATGAATAAATAATGAATGATTCATAAACACTATCTAAATAAGAAACATTTAGAGATTCAATTCCGAAATTTAAGATGTCATGAAATATAAGCATCTATGAAACAATTCAGTGCAAACTCCTTTCAATATAGTAGAAATAATAGAGCATTAATATGTAATGAAGAAATTTATGATCTAATACATAACATTAATATATAATGAAATCCATACACCTTCTCACTTTAATCAACATATAACTAAGGTACATGAAGTTGGTAGTCCAAGATTTGAGATGAGAAGATCTATATTTGAATGTGAAATGATGTGGCCAACTAAACCTAAGGTTTTATGAACTTATTAATGTGAGATTTCAGTCCCCAAAATTGGAAAAAATGGGAGTTAGGGAATCTGTGCCATTGAATGACAGAAAGTGGTAATTGATTTGTGAGGCTATTTGAGAGATGAGAAGATTTAATGTGAAACAATGAGGCCTATGAAATATGTGGATGTATGAAAATGAAAATCCAAGATTAGATTCCACCATATTGAAGAAACAAGGGTCAAGGCTTCTGTATAAGAGAAACGAGTTTTCTTTCACGAGATTAAATAACACCAAAATGATTCCAATCAATGATTCATAATATTTAAATTGGTATATCAGGTTGGTTATTATATAATCAATGTGATGGTGCAATGAAAATTTATTTTCCACATCAATTATTATATAAATGATGTAAAAAATCCACTTTATCACATTATTTATATAATAACTGATGTGATAAAGTAGGTTACTTTCTTTTTCATATCTGTTATAAATTACCAATGTAAAAAATCCAACATGATAAATACTTTTTGTTTTAGGGGGAATATTGAACCCAAATGAAGAAGGGGAAATTTACTTATAAAAATTTCATTTATGAAGTATTAAGGAAGTGTGAAAATGTAAACTGGTTTGGATGATTAGGAGTGAGGGATAAATATAGGCGATACTTATTAAAATTTTAATTCCACTTATGTCTATTGATTTTACTCATGGAACTGAAATTTGATTCTATATTAAAGTAAAAAAGTGTGTGAAAGTCACATAGTTGACATGAACATTTAGTGAAACAATTATTTAATATTTTCCATTTTTATTTTTTGTATTTAAAGTTAGGTAGGGCATTTATGTTTTTGGGATTAAATGATAAAATTGACCAAGAGTTCAATAGTTCGTGCTAGGGAGTGATGTGAGCCCAAATTTTCAAAATTTTTAATTGATTTTAAATAATAATTAACCCATAATTTAATTAAAATCTAGAATCACCATTCATTTTGGGTGATTTTTGAGAATCCATATCTTTATGAATATTGAATTTAAATGATTTTTTTAATGATTTATTCATTTTTATAGACAATGAGGAATTCATACATTGATTTCGATGAAAATTGAAATTGATTATGATTTTAGATATTAAACTGTATATTTAATTTTTTTTGATTTAATATAGAACTAATATTTTTTAAATGTATTAATTTTTGAGTTTTAATTGTTTTAACCATTTATTAATTTAATTAAAATACAAAAATTTAAATCATTTTAAAAAATAATTTTGAATTTCAAGTTGTTTAGTGTAACTCTGAATTTTTAACTATGTTTTAAATTGATTCATTAAAAATAAATTATGATTTGTAAAAATATGATTTTAATTGGATGATTTATTTTCAAATTAATTTTAAATTAATTTGGAATCAAATTGTGGAAAGGCTTAACATTTATATTTTTAATTGATTTTTTTATTTTTACAATTAATTAGAAAAAATATCTACACTTAAAAAATGTGTTTGTGAGTTTTGAATATTGGAGCGTAATTCCTCCATTGTTCTGCTATAATCACCAACTTTCTATCATCATGGGAAAATACCTTATTCCTTTATAAGATCATCTAAACCTAGTTGAGTCAAGATCGATGGAATCTCAAATCAAATGGCTAAAGTTCCCCTAAATTTTGAAGAAATTGATTGATGATATCTATTAAAATTGAGAAGGGAAACCGAAGGTAGTAGTTTCACCTATGGATGTGAAATGGGGTGACCAAATTTACCAACATTACATGAGTTCAAAACTATGGATTAGTTGAGGATAAAAACTAAAGACATGCTAGACTATGGATGAGTTTAGTTTTTATGAAATAAAACTATGGATTTTAATCTAAGATTTAATTTTTTTTTTCTGTTGGATGTATTTTGTTTCCTTTATAGGTATATAAAGACCAAATGAGACATCACACACCACCAATGCTCTAGATTCCACATGAAAAATTCATGCACATCATATGTTTGTTGGTATTCTAGAAAGGAATCTTTATTGCTAACCTCCCTAGCAACCAAAATCTGAATAAAGTTAGCTGAGTTGAAGCACCCATCATGCATCCATGTCGCACATGTTGATAGCCTATTCCAAGAATGAGTTAGAATGCACTATCACCTCTTTTGCAGTATCCTAATCTTCCAATTTCAACCTCGCCATATTCACCACTATACTATGTATAAACATGAATCCAACCCAAGCATGAGTACATATTCCCAATCCATAGTTGGCTTAGTGTCTTAGTCCAAAAACACTTAGAAGCCAGTCTCGACATAATCTATTCTCACTAGAATTTTTGTGGCCGAACCTATGAACTCTCCTAACTCCAATTACTTGCAGTCTGAGCTCTCTTTGAAGGATACCAACACCTTAGTTTCTCAATCCAAGACAAAATCTAGCAGGTCAGGAGGTTGTTTTCAAAACTAATACCATTTAGATCATGATCATAATATCTACCCATATTTTCAATGAAGTGATGACTCTAGGTAGCAAGATAGCATGAAAGTAGCGATATATAGGCCTAAGCTCATTTCACTCGGTACCATTGAATTTTTTCAACTAGATTCTATTTTAAGTATAGGATCTTGAATGTTCATCATCCAATAACTCAAAATAGAAAATTTCTTTCACAAATATCATGATTCACTAAAGAAAATCCTTAAGTATTATTCTTGATGGTACAAGGCATGATCATGGGAGGAATTTCTAATTTGGAAGAATTAGTGAAGATACCGTCAAATTTATTCATCCATGCCTTGGATGCGTGAAACATGCCAATCATCCAATGATGAAGAAGACACTACTCAACAATGAAAATGATAATATTCTTGGAGTAACCTAAATGATATAAATGAAACTGTGCTTCTCACATGATTAATTTCAAAGTGTGGAAAACTACTCAAAGTATTCTTCTATAAATAGAGAACTATTAAATGGTCCTAATTCTCTCTCACTCACTCCAGAGGATTTATTCTATAATAACCATATAAAGATGCTATTTCTCCCATTATCTTAAATTTATATTTTTTTATACTCTCTAGTTATGAAACACTTGGACAATAGTTGTTGAGTCTATGAGAACTCTCCCACTCTTAAGATTAATTCTTATTTTCAATTATAATTATTTTCTATTTAATTCTATGGATGTTCTTGGATGCATAGATTATAGGAAATTTCGATTTGTCTTTTCATTTAAATTTTTCATTCCTTTATCACTTTATACATGCCACTTAGGGATTACTTTACTACATACAATAGTTAGTATTGAAATGTCACAAGAGTGATTAGTGGTATTCAATCACTAGGAAATGATAGGAAAAAGGATAAAATTACTATCGTCTCTTTATGTTCCAAACCTAAATCTTTATGATAAGATAATTAGGGATACTTAATTTGATAAATTAATGATTGGGAGAAAAATTGAATAATTATTCATGGGTATGTGATGAGAGTAATATGATGTTAGACTACTATAATTTAAACATTGAATTTAAAACTAATCAATTTCATCCACTATTTCCAAAATATTTTACCCATTAAGAAAAAGTAAAAACACACTCATGACACTTTCTTCTTTGGAGACAACTCGAGTCCCACTTTACTACATTTTACTTTAGTTAAAAACATTGTTTTCTAGTACCCCATGAGAGGTTTTACATCACCTACTAACATGCGAGGTAGCAAGAAAAAATCTCGGAAATGATGAGCCTCATGCCAGCCCAAAAAAACTTTTTCCAAAGGTATTTGTATATATTTTTCACTCCCAAATGTACCACTAAGGGGGAGGTATGAAACTCCATAATTACCTCCTCATGAAATACGACTGAAACTACCATCCCTTCATAGAGATGAATAAAATTATCCCTACCATAAAAAAATACATCAGGTGTATCTCTCAATGATATATGTTCATATAAAACTTAATAGTTAATATCACCCAACTGAGCCTCCCTCACACATCGAATAAGTATTGGAGTCACCACCATCGATTGAAGATAAGCTACACCCCTCTTCTCTATAAAGGTCAACTGTAATGAGGCCAACTACTCTGACTCCTCCTTTACCAAACAAGAATGGTTTTTCCTACTAAGGGAATTTTTCACCACATTTACCTTACCTATAGTATAGAATATATTTAAGTCGTTTTCCGACAAGAACTCTAAATAATTCATATATATATGGTTTAATTATCTCTATGTAAATATATACCCCAAACTCTAGTATTTTGAGTAAATAATGAAACACTCACCCAAAAGATAATGCCTTCAAATCTTTAAGGCGAAGACCACCACTACAAAATCTATACCATGGGTCACATAGTTCTTATCATGGGGTCTCAAATACCTCGATCCATAACATATAACTACCCAAATTTACATTAACATGCATCAAATAACTTTTATAGAGGCATCAAAAAAACCACATACTCGACACCCTCCTCTAGTATTTTTAAAATAGAAGCATTGATCAACGTCTACCTAATATCCTCAAATTATATTTGAAACTTATTAGTTTAATAAAATTACTTCCATTTCCACATCAATGTAGTTAAAGGGGATGAAATTATAGAAAATTCTACCATGAACTTTCGATAATACCCTGCCAAACTAAGAAATATTCATACCACCGAGATGCTCTGGGGTGGCTCCCAAGGGAGTATTGAATAAATATTTGTTGGGTCCAATACTACACCATGATCATAGATTACATGAGTTGGAACTAATATTATTGAAGATGATAGTTTTTAGAAATATTACTTTAGGTGTTTTCTTTTATTGATCAATGATACTTTGTTAAGTACATAAATCACTTAAAAAATATGAAAATTTCTGAACTAATCTTCATGTAAAAGACTTGTGTCAATGGGGAAATATTGTTTAAAATAATTAAGAGCTATTTTGAATTGATATTCCAAAATTAGAAGAAGAGGTATTGAATAAAGTCATGTAAACCTTTATTTTCATGATGAGCTTATTTAAAGAGGTTGAAAATATTAATTTGAATGAATAATACTTTGGTGAAGATCATGAAAATAAGAATATAAATTAATCAATACATTTAAATGGATTATAATTTTTTGAGACATATAAGGTATATGGTGTATACTTTATTTTTGGTAGGCTATATTTTAGTTGGAATTTACCAAAAAATTAAGACTAACCACCTAGCCAGCAAAGGGGACCCCACAACCACTACTTAGGAGGGAAATGTCTACCCTTTTCCAACCATGATGATAGAAGAGGATCCTAGAAGATTTATAATAGCTACACCAGGTAGGAAAAATTGAGCATGTGGGTCAGTGTATATAGTAAGGTGGTCGTGCCATAGGTCGATAGAACATTGGAGCTTGGGAGTAGACCCCGGTTACATGATTTTGATTAAATACCCAAGTGTATTGATTTATTAAGTTTACAAATAATGAGTGACATATAAATGTGGTATGGAGAAAGGATTAGGTATTTTTAATTTTCTAAAAATATATAAACATGACCTACACCACTCGATCAAGTCGATCTCCATTATCCGATCTCCCGTGCCATGCGTGTTTTAAACAGTGTTGGTGTCTTCTACTTACAGCCAAACAAAAAGTTGTTTTAAACCATATTCTTACTTGAATAATGACCCCACAACACAATATAATCTTGAATTGATGATTTTTAGATATAAAAACAATGATTAATCTTTAATTAAATCTACATCTTTCATGAAATCGACTGTTAAAAAAATGGAGCTTCGACCAAGATGAAGCAACATATTATAATAAAAATATCCATGTGTTTGGAATCATGAGAGAGTTTAGGATGTTTCATGATATTATTTTCACATTAAAATGAGATACTCACTACGAATTAAGAGATCCTATTCACATAAAAAAGGCAATGTGGTTTGTAATGTAAGTTTGAGAATAATGAAACCATCAATAATATTTTTTATCACCCTTAACATGAAATTTTTATCAAAATATTTACACAAAAAACTAGAAGAATAATTCAGTTCAAGGAAGTGGAATATGTTTATAAATACCAAATTCTTGAGGTCAACATTCAATATTATATAAATATCTCTCATTTTCTTAGAGAAAATGGAGCAGCGCAAAATTTTGTTTTGTGAAGAGGAGTTTTCTTATACCTATTAGTTTGAAAAGAAGATGACCCATGTGCCTTCAACTTGTGTTTAAAACTTGAAGAGATATGTGAAGAATCAATAATGATAAGACCTTTGGGTTTTCCTGATCCTATTATGTGAAGGTGTAATTCTTTACATGAAGGCTATAACTATTTGGTATCTCATAAACCTAACCAAAATATACATATTATTTCATGAAGGATAAGGGAGAATTAGTATTTTAGTGAATGTTTTATTCTTGAAAAGTATAAGAAGTATGTGTATATAGTTTACACATTTGAGTAGTGATAATGCACAATAAATTTTCATAAAGAAGCATGGAAGAAGTGGAGCAGATAGTGTTCATGCATACATGCATGAATACAAACATTAAGAAAAACCAAAACAGAATATGAAGAGTGCATAAAATATTTAAAAAAATATATGTGCTCTAGGGTTTTGGAATTAATTAGTGTAAAGGAAGTTATTGATTTATGATAATAAAGAATGTGAAATAATAATAGTTACTTGCAAGAAGTGCATGTGTGAAGAAAATGAAAGCAGAATAATAACAATATACTGAATCCTATGGGAGAAGGTTTCTTACAAATATTACAAAAACTATATTAAATTATATTTATCTACTTGTAAATCCCATGAAATACTATTTTATCATATTAAAACACAAGTTAATGGTTGTTCCCTATTTACTGTAACAATATTTAAAGGATTTTTTTCTTGTAGTTTTATGGTTAGATTATTTCAAAACCATGCTACATACTAGACACTATTATTAAGAAGTGGAACTTGTAAATACATATGTTCCTATGGTTGTACTTGTGTTCTTGATTTTTTAGTGACGTCATATCTATTTAACATAAGGCAAAGGTTATTTCACCAAGAAGAAAATATAAAAATAAAAGATCATTGATTCACCACCGCCCCTCTCGATGATAAGATAGATTCTAATGGGTCCTTTAAAGTGGTATCAGAGGAAGGTTACCTTCATTGAAACTTTGAAAAAGTTTGTACAAAAAAGAAGATTTTCATGAATATTCATGACTTTGTGAACAATAAGGGGATTCCTATCTTCAATGAGAAGAAATATCATATTTTTAAAGATAAAATAAAACCTCATCTTATGCATCTTGGTTATGATGTTCTTAAAGATTCTATAGATGTGTTTACTCTTAATTCTGAAATTGTTCACCTAACATATTATGATTATAAATACTAGGAAAATGATGGGTGAGAAAGAAATTCTATACTTTCCTCACTCTCTGAAATTTGGTTTCTTCGATTCAAAGACAATGGAATGACTAATGGAATTTAGGATAAGTTGAACAATATCCATGAAGGAAATAAAAAAGTGAATAATATGAAGTAATATATTTAGATATTAAAATATTAAGATCTTAAGATGAGTGATAATGATTTTTTGGTGACTTCTTTACAAGGGCGAATGAAATTGTTAGTACTATAAGATGAATTGATGAGAAGTTGGAATATTCAACCATTGTTGAAAATATATTACAAATTCTACCTGATAGATTTAATGAAAATGTTTCAAAATTTGAAGATATAGATCCTAAAACTCTCCCTTTTTATGATCTACATAGCACTCTCACCACCTATGAAATGAGAAGAGAAAAGATTATGAAGAACAACGAGAAGGTTGATCTGGAAATTTATTTTAAAGACATGAATCAAGGAATGTCTAAGAAAGTTCTCAAAGAAGAATAAGCTAGTGAATCTGACAATGGATATGAGGTTAGTAAATTTTTTGATGAATTTATGTATTTTTTTATAAAAAGGTAAAAATATTCATAGGAAATTATAAAATAATTCCACCGTTAAATGTTTTTGTTGTGAGTTTATTGGAAATATTGTTGAAAATTGTCTTTGATGAAAGGAAGAAGAATAAAGTAAAAAATATGACATAAAGTCTAGAAAATATTTAAGAAAAAATTAAAGAAAATTAATTCCTATACTAGGGGAAAGGATAATATGTTCTCTAAATAAAAAAGGATAATTATTTGTCTATGTGTGTTGAATATGATGACAGTGAAGAATATACTTATAACTTCAGTGATTATGTTGCTAAAAAACATCTCATAGAAGAATTGAATGGTTAAAAATTCACTAGTGAGAAAATTAGTAGTTTAGAAGAAGAAGAAACTTATATAGAGTTTATAATGAAGAGAAAGTTAAAATAATGTATGGAAAATGTTTTGAGACTTGAAATAGAAATAAATAAGTTGAGGGAAAAAATATATTATCAAAAAATGCATAATTCATTCTTGATAAAAATTTAAAGTTTTAGAGAGAGAGATTGATAATCTGAAAAAATTATGGTTGATGGAAATATAGACTTTAATATTAATATTGAAGACAATTTGAAGGTTAAGTATGAATAGTTAGATATTTCTCAATAAAAACTTTCTATAACTAAACAAGGGATTACAAACTCCAAAAAACCAGTCATAAAAGTTGGTAAAAGTTATGGGAAGTGTATACTTAAGAAATATATAGATTTTCATATGGAAAAGTAGGCTAATAAGACATTATACGTATCCAAAACAATAAGATATGAAAAATAGGATTTTCTATAATTTCAAAGTCTAAATAAAAAGATGATACTATTGGAGATTTTGTTGAAGTTGAAAAGAAATATAAATTAAAGAAGAAAATTCAATAAGGTAACCAAAACTTTGGTGTACACCTAAAGAGAAAATTGGAAGGCATGAAAGATGATGAAAATTAGGTACACAACTCTAAATAGTTTGAAAAATATAGAGGGAGATATTATTTCTATGGATACTATTATAAATATAAAGGATTTAGGAATACACCATATATGTGTTGGTTTAATCATCTGTGTGACAACAAGTCCATGAGAAACCAAAGAAAAATTTTAAGGGAGAGTGAACCCACTTAAAGGAGATAACCAAATAAAGTCAGTCTGAAGATTGAAAATAGATTCTAACCATTGGAAACTACTTGGGAAAGATGTGGTTTTCATGTTCAAATTTCAAAATAGTGTCTTATAATGATTCCATCATAATAAAGTTTTGTACAAGAAATCTCAAAATCTACACGAGATTAAAGAAAAAGGAAAATAATAGGCATTAGTTATTGAAAATTATTTCAACACTACAAAAGAATAATAACCCTGGATATTGGAAAATGAGTTTTCTTCACATATTATTAGATATATAAGGTTATTTAAGAATGTGAAAGAGTTTAAAAAAGGTAAAATGATTTTTGGAAATGATGAATCCCACAGAACCAAAGGCATTGGTTCTGCTATATTTGGGGAAGAAAATTTAAAATAGAAAAAGGTATTGTATGTTGATGGATTAAAACGAAATTTATTGAGTGATTCACAAATTTTTGATGATGGTAATTATGTTTTCTTCAGAAAATTTTATTTTTTTAAGAATTAAATATGGTAAAGTTGTTATAGAAGAAAAAAAACCAAAGGAAACTTATTTCAAGTTAGTGATGACGAGACTTCATGTTATCTAAGCATGATGGAAGAAAATCACTTATGGTATAAAAGGATGGGGTATATGTGTTATAAGAATATGTGCAAGCTTACAAAAAGAAAAAGTATTCGTGATATTCCTAACTTGATAAGAATAATATATTGGTGTTGTTTTATATTTTAAAAATGGAAGATGACAAACTCGATACATAAGAAAGATGAGATAAATTCCACTTTTCCCTTAGAGATGATTCATTCCAATATTTGTGGGACCATAAGAAAGTATTCCAATCATGGAGAAAATTACTTTATTTATTTTAATTATTAATTTAATCACATTACATGAATCATTTTTTTGAAACATAAATCAGAGGCTCTCAAATTATTTAAGAGTTTTAGGAGAAGTGCAGAAAAATAATGTCGATACTCCATGAAGAAGATTTGAAATTATAATGTTAGAAAATATATAAGTAGATAATTCAGAAATTATATTTAAAAACATGGAATTCATTATGATTTTAGTGCACTATACACACCCAAATATAATGATGCCACTAAAATAAAAAATATAATTTTGGTGGATATGACATGAAAAATGTTAATTAAAAACAATACTTCTCTATATTTTTCGTGGAAATCCATCAGATCAATAATTTATGTTCATAATATATTTTTATAGGATATAATCTTATATGACTTCTAATGAGATGAATTACAAAGAAACCCCATGTTTGAAACCCATAAGGCTGTCCATAAGTCCTTGAATTATAAAGGTAAAGGGTGAGAATCTTGGGAAGTTTGATTATAGAAGAGTTGATGAAATATTTATTATCTATAATTATATTGGTAGAGGATACAGGTGGTATAATAAAGAAGCCAGAAATATTGTTGAAAGATATATGTGAAATTTATTGAATATTATAATGATAAAGTTTCATAGAACATTGTAGATTTAGAAGAAAGTGAAGATGTGGTGGTTGTAGTTGAACAACTTGACCAAGTTCATAATATTTTTAAATCTACTAAATAAGAGGATTATGACTCAGTAATCAAAATTTAATAGGAAAAACTTTGTTCATTCCATCCTAGTATGAAGAAGAAAGTGTAAGTTCAAAAAATCATTGGTGACTAATTAAAACAGGTTCAAACAAGAATATCATCAAGGGTAGTTTCAGATACTTCATTATATTCAAATGTTGAACCAAAAGTTTTCAATGATTCTTTTGGGCATAAAGAGTGTGTTGATTCTATGAATGAATATATAAATTAGATTGAAAAAAATTATCCTTGGGAACATTTACCCATAAAAAACAATAAAAATGTTATTGGTACAAAGTGGGTGTTCCGTAACAAGTTGATTGAGAAAGGTGAAGTGATAAGAAACAACGAATGACTTGTTTTTAAAGGTTACTCAAAAATTTAATGCATTAACTTTTACGAGACCTTTGATAAAATGGAAATATTAGAAACTATCACAATATTTCTTGATATTACTAAAAAATAAAGATATAAATTATTTTAGACGGATGTAAAGTCATCCTTTCTTAATGGAGATCATGATGAATAATTTTTTATCAAAGGCTTTGTTCTTGGGAAAGTGAAGGAAATGAGTGAAAATAGAAGGAGGATTTATACGGGTTGAAGAAAGATTTGAGGGTTTGGTATTCTAAATTAGATACATACTTAAGGAAGCTAAAATTCAATAAATTAAGATCTGATAGTAATATGTACATAAAAGAACATAAAAATATTTCTCTCATTGTGATTGTTTATGTTGATGAAATCATATTCATTGATAATGATGAATAAACATGTGAAAAGTTTTCTAATGAGATGAAAAGGATTTTTGATATATCCATTATAGGATAAATGAAATACTTTCTTAGATTAAAAATTTATCAAAATAAGAAATAAGACTTTGTATCTCAAGAGAATTATGATAAAGAACTATTGAAGATGTTTGGATTGGAATAATCAAAGATTGTTTATACACCTATTTTAGTGGTAACAAAGTTGTCCAAAATTGTGAAGTAAGTGAAGGTGATTCTAAAGAGTGTATAAAATAGATTGGAAGTTTATTGTATCTACACACTTCAAGGCCATATATAGTGTATACTATTACAATTTGTTCTAGGTATCAAAAAATACCAAAGGAATCTCATTTCATATTAGGAAAGTGTATGCTCAAATATATTAAAGACACAATATATTTTGGTTTTAAATTTTAAAACATGTGAAAGATTGATTAGTTTGGTTGTACAAATGTAGATTGGACATGAAGTGTTAATGATAGAATATCCACATCTGGTAGAGTTTTCTTTTTAGAATATTTTTGTGTAGGTTGTAATATAAAGAAAAAAATTATATAACTCCAATAGTATAAATTATAGATTTAACATCTAAAATATGAAATAATTTTCTTATAAACCGATGTAATATATGTTTGTGAAGTCATTTTGTCATCAATTTTGTTTAAAACTGATTTAAAATATGATTTAAATTGGTTTTATGGAATTATATATTTACAAAAACAATGCCAATTCTTTTTAGAATATGTTTAAGAAAACTAACACCAGTAATTAAATAAAAAACTTTCTTTGTTTTAGATCATTTATAAATATTATATTAGACTGGTCTTGGAGCTAAAACAAAGTTACAGATCAAAAGTTATGGACTTTGAAATTTGGACATCTTTAAGGATTCTCTTAGAGAAGTTTAGCTTTTGAAATCCACAAATTTTAATCTGTAACTCCATTTTAGCTCCACGACCAGTAAAATAGAAGCTTATGATATAATATAAAATAGAGTAATATTTTTTAACTCTTTGCTTTGGATATTTATAAAATGGATGCTAAAAATAATTTTTTTCATTATTGTCTTTGGTTTTTTAAAAACCAATGTGAAAAATATTTTTTTGCAACTTTTTGGAATCCTTTTATTAAAAAAACACTAAAAACAAATATAAGTCTATTTTGGTGTTAGTTTAAAAATATTGATACCAAAATGTATCTACAAATACATGGGATCAGTATTTCAATTTTTTCACAATATGCATTTCAATTTTTATATTATCACCTAAATTTTAATACAATGCCATTGAAAATATTTTTGTTTACTATATATAAATCCATTATCTATTTTGTTCATAATTTTGACCTCTTAGATTCAATCAAATTTTCAACACAACTTCAATCGATGATTTGAACACTATATACATTATAATCATTTAATTTATTTATAATTATTTTACTTCATTGCAAAACAACTTGATAATCTTACTTATAATGGCGATTTATTCTTATGATTGAGTTATGAATATAAAACATATGGATGATATTTACCAACCAAGGTGAAAAATTTATTATCAATCACCATTTTCATTGTTGCATGAGTTCTTCCAAAAAAGTAAGAGATATGATGATAAAAAACATATCATTTTAATGGAAAATCCTAAATGAATTGAAATATGTTTGAAGCCTTAAGTTTATTTCATTTCATTTTGTGTATGTAATTTTCATTCATGTTTCTCATGTTTTTTGGCACCAGCTTATTTAAAAAATGACATAAAAAATGCTACTGATGGGGTTTTTTGATGTCAGTTTTGTAAAAAACTGATGCCAAAAAAATTTAAATCCTTTTTGGCATCAGTTTATAAAAACCTACATCAAAATTCCTCATTTTTCATGGACAACTTCAACATCATTTAAAAACCGGCATTAAAATAAAAAAACCCGATGTTAAAGACCATTTTTCTACTAGTGATCTCTACATTACAGAAGATGGGTATGTAACTATCACTCAAGATACAACACAAATTATTTGGATAAAGATATTGTTGGAAGATATGTTTTATGGTGTGAGGTTAACCATTCTCTTGGGGTGTGATAATTAAAGTGATATAAATCTCACTAATAATTCTATATTACATTCTTGTTCTAAGCATATTGATATAAAATATCACTTATTCAAATAGAATGTTTAAATGAATTAACTAATGTTAGAGTTTTTTCCTACAGTGGATAATGTTGATGATTTTTTTACTAAACCTTTTTCAAAGGAAACATTTCATAAGATAAGGTTGAAATGGGTGTTCAACCTCCGTATCTTCAAGGATAAGGTATTTTAATATGTCCCCTCTACCATATTGTCTTTGTATAAATATTTTAATGGGGTGAATAATGATTCAAACTAAATCTATTCATTGGTATTTTTTTGAATTTAGAGGGAAATTCTGTATTTTTGTGGAGTTTTAAAATGGGTAAGATGTGGTTTCAAAGTGAGAAATATATTGACAGTTTATTGAACTTGATGCATGAAAGTTTTTGTTCAAGAAGAAGTTTTGAAAGTTTTAAGTGAAAGGAAAAGGTTTCTTAAGAAGATGGAATGGTTTCTTAAATCACTACTTATGGACAACATGGTATTGTTTTACAATTATTCTTATTTCATATAATGAGTTCACTCACGTAGGCTTAGAATTATTGGATAAATAATCCATTTATTGAGTTATAAGGTTCTTGTGATTTATTTTCCTTTCCTGACAAAAAATAAAAAGGGGGAGATTTTTGGGACCAAGACTGTATAAGATGTTGGTTATAAGAAATATTACTTTAGGTGTTGTCTTTTTTTGATCAATGATACTCTATTAAGTACAAAAATCACCTAATTAACTTTGATGATTTATGAAATGATATTCTTGTTAAATACTTTTGTCAATGGAGACACAATGTTTATAACAATGAATAGCTCTTTGGAATTGATATTCAAAACATATAATAAGAGGAATTGAATAAATACATGTAAACCATTATTTCCATGAGGAGATTATTGGAAGATCATGAAAATATTAATTTACATGTAGAATAATTTAGTGAAGATCATGAAAATAATAATAATAATAATTAATGAATAAATTTAAGTGGATAAGAATTTGGGGAGACTTATAAGTTATATGAAGTATACTTTATTTTTGATAGGTTATCTTTTAGTTATCCTTTACCAAAAAATGAAGACAAAATACCTAGAAAACCAAGGGGACCCCACAACCACTACTTATATGGGAAATGTCTACCCTCATACTGCCATGGTGGAAGTAGAGGAGCACGGAGGATGCACAATTACTGTATTATAAAGGTAGTGGTGAGAACGTTGGTCAGCGTGCATGGTAAGTGGGTTGTGCCATGGGTTGCTAGCACAATAGAGCCTAGGAGAAAACCCAAGTTATATGATTTTGGCTAGATACCAAAGAATATTGATTTATTAAGTAGACTATGAAGGAGTTCAATATCAATGTGGTATGGATAAAGGATTGGGTATTGTTACTTCTTTAAAAATATATGAACGTAAGATGTGTCACCTGATTAACTCAATCTCTACCGTCTGATCTCCGGAACCACAAATGTTTAAAATAGCACTATTACCTTCTACCTTTATTCATGCCAAAAGTACCTGTACATTGGAGTCTTGCATGCATAATGAATCCATGACCCCATCTAATGTCAAATTAATGATTTTATAGATAAAAAGGACGAGGTCTCTTTCAAAAAATCTACATATTTAATGCAACTGATTATTCAAAAAAATGAATATTTGATTGAGATGAAGCAACATATTATAGTGAAAATATCCATGTATTCAGAATCATGTGGGAGTTCATGATGTTTCATATGATTTTTTTACATCTACCTAAGATACTAATTGAAAAATTAGTAAGCCTCATCGCATAATAAAAGGAAACATTATTTGTGGTATAAGTTTGAGATTACTGAAACCATCAGTAATATTTTTTTCATCCTTGAAATGGAATTTTTCATAGATGTTTAGTACACATAAAAATTAGATGAATAATTCTGTTTAAGGTAGGGATTCATGTCTATAAATGATAAAGTTCAGAGGTTGAGAGTTTCTACTGATCTTCTGTGAAGAGATCTCATTTTCTTAGATAAAAAAGAGAAGTGAGATTTTTTTTCGTGAAGTGGAGTTTTCACAAGCCTCTTAGGTTGTGAAGAAGAAGATCTATGAGCCTTTAACTTATGTTTCACACTTGAATAGTTTTGTAAATAACTGGTAAATTGAATCCATTTGGGTTTGTATGGGCCTCTTATGTGAAAGAAAAATTCTTTACACGAAGGCTATAGTCATTTGGTGTCTCACATACCTAACCAAAATATAAATACTATTCCATGAAGGAGAAGGGATAAGTGGTGGTGAAATGAATGTTAGTTACATGTAAAGTGTATTAAGTCCATGTATATAGTTCACACATTGGATTAGTGATATCACGTGATGCATTTATGTGAAGAATAGTGGAAGAACTAGATAAGAAAGTGTGCATGTATATATTCATACATACGTGCATTGAGAAAAACTAGAACAAAATATGAAGAGAATATACAAAAAAATATATGTGCTAGTTTTTGTGAATTCATTAGCGTGAAGGAATTTCTTGACTACTTATGTCCAAGAATGTGAAATAAGAAGAGTTATTTGAAATAAGTATAGGTGTGAAGAAAATACATGTATCATAGTAACAACATACTAAATCCTATTAGTGAAGGTTTCTTATGTTTGTTATAAAAACTTTATTCCAAAATATTTATATATTTAGAGAGCACATGCACTGGTGTTTGATCATAGTGTAACAAAATTGAATGGTTATTCCCTGCTTGTTGTAACCACATTTAAAGGATTGTTTTCTAGTGGTTATGTGGTTAGATTTTTTTCAAACCATGCGAAGGACTAGATACAATTATTGAGAAGTGAACCTTGTAAATACTTGTGTTCATGTGGTTGTTCTTGTGTGATTTTTTAGTGAATTAATATATCCTTAATAATAGGTAAAGGTTATTCTACAAAGAATAAATTATAAAAAGAAAATACCACTAATTAACCCCCTCTCAGTGATCACAAAAAACATAATTAGTCCTTTCAACATGCCCTAGAAAGTGAACCTCTTGGATCCCAAACTAACAATTCAAGAGCTTACCATACAATTAGTTCTCTTGGAGTTAGTCTAGTACCTTCCTAAAATTCTATGTATGATACTCATTAGACATAGAGTAAATGATAATTTGATCGATAAATAAAACCATGGACCATCCCAAAAAAGGCTGGAAGAACGAATTCATAAGATCCATGATCAATGTTGGGGAATTAATCACACTGAATGTCATCACCAGGAACTCTTAATGTATATAGTAAAATTATAATTACATATTCAGATACCAACCTTGTGAATCCTAAATTGATGGTAGAAGTACCTAAGATCATTATTTGAGATCCAAATCATGCCTTTCAACTAGTTTAAGGGAATGTCACTCCTCATAAAGAGGTACTTTTTCTTGACCATCACTTAGTTCAGGTGATGGTAATCAATGAATTGCCTCAATCTATTATATTCCCTTTTCAAAAAAAATATTAAAGATTCTTAGTGGGGCACTTTGAGTCTGTTAAAACCCATCTCAAATTGGTCTTCCAACTACATCCTCAGCTCCTAGAGCTCATCAGGGGCCATCTGATATGCTACAGAAGACATCAATGCAGTCCCAATATGCAGGTTAATGTAGAATGTTACCTGTCATATTAAAGGTAGTCCTATAATACATTTTGTTTAATATTTCCATATAATCCTCCACTACTACCAGAATCAATATGTATGAAGACCCCACTACACTAAGGGTGAAACTCTCTAACTAACGAGTCATAGGTTGTAGTTTGTTGCTCACAAGATCCACTTGATATTCCATAAGTTCCTTCTCACCCAAGAAGGAGAACCCCATATCATTAGCACATATGCGTATAACTCTCATGTGGTGGAATTATATCTGATCATGTATTGTAGACAACCATTATATACTGAGGATGGAATCATAATTTTTCATCATAAGGACTAAGAGGACCCATAAGAAGCTCTCTCTACTAATCACTAACTCACACTGAAAAAAAATATACAATATAAAATAATTACTCCTGGAAGGATCCTCTAGACATAGCTAAAGGGACAAAGACTCTACAAGAATATATATATTTTTCACAAGGGATGTAGAGATGAAAGAATAAATTGAATTTGTGTCAACAAGTACTGGAGATAAAGTAGAGAATACATAGGTCATAAATTGCATCATCTCATGTGAAACCTAGTCATAACCATTTGTATCTTGAAATTAAACTTGAAATCTACCACCATCCCTTTAATATTGTAGTTTTACACATTTTGGTGGTGGTGAGAGTAGGTAATAACATTGTCCACCACCTACATCTCTTCCATATACGGTTTCTCTTTCCCCATGTCAGCACCACCTCCATAAAGGCCACCCTAACCATGTTTGAGAGATCCTTGATAACATCACTACCACTTCCATGGAGATCCATACACTTTCTATCCACTATATATAGAATGATGAATCGAGAAATTACAAGCCATGTGACCTCTAGAATCACAAGAATAACATCTTCCATCACCAATATGATTAAACCCTCTATGTGATCTTAGTAATGTAGATACCTGTCTCTGAGTTTAGGCATGAGTATACCTCTTATGCCAAGACCTTGATGAATAATGCCTGATAGGTTCTATAGAAGACTCATCCCCATGATGTCCATTGTTTTCTCCAGCTACCCGATTCTCCTTTGTGAGAAATCACTCGATCACCAAGTCTCTCTCTAGTAATATAGTATAAGTTGGAATGGATAAAGAGACCATTCTATCCTTGATGTCTCTACAAAGGAATTCCCCAATATTCAATGCTTGGAAGTTTCCATCTCATAAAATTTCAAGAGAGTAGCACATGAGGTTAGTAAACCTCAAAATGTAACTCAGAAATCAACATATCACCCTATCACAACTCAAGAAGCTTCCAGATCTAAATAAATATTGACCTCTAAGGGTAATACTCATAGTATCAAAATCACTAATTTTTTCCATTTGTGAGTCACCTCATTATGGGTATGATTAGTCAGTCCTCAATAACACCCTACTATTCCATGAAGAAGGCTGGTTGGGAATCCAATCAAATTATTGGTCAGAGTACATAAAAGCCGAAAACATAGACTACTACCTAGATCCAATCCTCCAATTCCTAAGGGTCTAGATCGCCCTGAAACCTGAGTGGTATCTATCACTGAAACTCCCGAAACACACTAAGTTGCACATATCATAGTCCCGACCTAGTAGAGGTATTGGCTACCCAACATGCAATCGATCATCCTCATGAACCACTATAGGTGTATCCTTGCACTTTTCATTAGGTATAATCACTACTATATTCTCAATTTTAAGTAAATTTTTTGATAATAGGTCCCTATACTAAGTCCTCAACACTCAACTAGTCATCATCACCACCCTTTATCAGAAACCTAGCTGACTATCATCATAGAGACATCCTGGAAATTAACAAGGTATTAAATTGTTAGATGAGCATATTTAGGGATCCAAATAAAGAAGGAAATATAAGTCAAATGACCCAATCCTATATGAGTAATAAACCATTGGTTTCCCTCTAACTAATGACTTAGTATAACGAGTTGACAAGAAGGTAGTAAGAGTCTTAATGTATGGATACATTGGCCTCCTCACCATCACTGGGTTCTGTGGCCAGATATTTGAACCATAGATACTTCAGAATCATTTACCTATGTTCCCAAACCAATCCTCAGGACATGTATAACTCTAAATACTGAACCTGGTATAAACCACCATTAATTCCAATATGTCATGACCTAACCCACTAAGGAATTTCCTGGGCTAATAGTAAACCAAGAGTGATGCCCCAAGCCCACCTTTTATAGGCCATGGGTTGGTGACAATCATCGAGTTAGAATATCACTTAAATGGGAGACTTTATCCTAATTTAATTGTACACATGCACACACCCATGACTCAATGAAATAGTGCAAATATATAATAAAAACAAAACATCTAGAGATTAATTAATGTATGAAAAAACTCTAGTAAATACATCAAAGTGAATTAAGGTAAAACAAAAGTTTAAAATGTAAAAATACATGTTCAACTAGAAAGGAGGTCTCAACCTGAATAAAATTGGAAAAAGGGATATAAGGAATAGATCCTAGATCAAAGTATCTGATTCTTAACACCAAACATGGTTAGAACCTCCAAACACTGATATGATCATTCGATACCATATATTATAAAGTCATCATTAATCCAACTGTCTTCTATATAAGACATGACACATGTGGGAAATTCCTATATGGGGGTGAGTATAAACATACTTATTATAATGTACTAAAACAAAAAAAGGATGAAACAAAATAAAATATCTAGCTTAACCCCTAAGCCAAATAGAAAGGACACCAAATGTCAGCTATTCTCATATTAAAAACCCTAGTTGAAAAGGAGATAAATGTCAACCTACACATCCAACTAAGAGTGATGAGTTGGAATTTAGTTCCAAAAGATTCAATATCTGAAGTTAAGTACCACACAAAACATCATAAATATTAGAGTGGTGATCCCTCTCCTCACCACTATGCTCCATAGCCAAGGGAGGACTATCTATAGTGGAGGACCCACTCCCCACTAGAGCATGATAATGGGGGTGCACCACTCTATAGATAGTTTACCCACATATTTTTTAATGTGGGGGTATATCAACCCTATCTGTATAAAGAGTATGAGAGACCTGCACCCTGAAGCGTTAGGGAAGTAATGACCCCGACAAATATTCGATGATCAAACCCAATCACTTATATATATGTAGAATCACTGAAAGAAGTTCCCTACTAATATCACCTCATGTATATCTCATATGATGAAACAAAGGCTACCACTATGTCTTACATATAATTCTATTTAGGATAGGTGACTCACAGGTCCAAATGAGAGTCTTCAAGAAGGAGATCTTCAAGGTTGAAGGTTCTAGGAAAAGTAAACAATGTGTACATTTGGGTACATGATGTGAAAAACCTCCCAAGGTCCTAGGAATGTTATTCACTAGAAATAGAAAAACTAACCATGTATATCCACATGGCATGTCCCCATAGAGACAAGATGTGTCTGTTCACCAAGGTTCCCAGTTGTGTTCTCCCGATACATGGATAGAAAAACTAGGTAATATCATATAATGTGTACACTAGTCCACATGGGGTGTTATATTTAACTTGAACCACAACTATATCCACTGTGAGAATCTGAGAAACACAACATGTGTTCCTTTAGAATAAATGACATGTAGTCTGGAATTTCACAGATAGTGAAGTACAATCTCTCAGTCTTCATGTACTCACTAGATCCACTAAATACTCTACTATACTCAAGGTTGATTCACCCAAAACCACTTAAATCAAAGGAAAGGACCTATGATCATTTATTATTGGCCTATATTGGTTTTAAATTGGGATTTAGGTCACCCAAACCAATATCTTCATGCCTCCCATTACCAACTAGGGTTTTGATCCATGGAACCATCATCTGCGTTATGAAAATCCACATTTATCCATCTATAAAATGTCGATCCAAATGTCATTCATGAATCCATCATGAATTTGGATGTTTTATCATACCAAAACCAGTTATTCAATGTTGAATATCTAACCCTATGGGCCAATGATGAATAATGTGAATAACATAGATGAGAGAGGCACAATAACAAAGTAAGATTATCTTTGGATGATGCGATCTTGAACAATGATTATAAACATGGAACCAAAAATGGTGTAAAGAATGGGAATAATGAAATTTTTTAATCAGGTTTAAGAACACAAATTAAATTATTAGTTCATGCGAAGAACAAAAAGCAAAAAATTAAGCAGGTATTTGATCCATTCTCAACAGTTAAGAACTCATGGGTGGAAATCCACAAATTAATATGCCCTACATCAAGAAAGGATTGATTGTTGGTAAAGAACACATTATCTGACTATGTCATTGAATATTATGGCGCACTCATCATTTTTCTTATGGATATCCTCAATTCAACAATCATCCATCCATGATCCCAAGTTCATCAACGCTAATGATGGATCTCCTCCTCTCCCTCTCAAATCTATTAGGGTTATGTGGCTAACCCTAGAGTTTTTTCACAGTGGTTTATTTAAAGGGGTGATCTAGGTTTCAAAATTTAATTAGTTTTTCAAATTATTCATTTAATTTATCAAACAAACCTACCAATGACTATCTTCAACTGAATGTTCAACACTAAACAAAATTATTTCATGCCTAGGGTAATACCATCATTATGGAAACAACAACTATCTCAGAGTTTCCATATGAAGTTTCGATCAATGGGAAAACCAGTTATTACAAAAATATGCATGCACATGATTTAATATATTTAATATATTAATTTTGGGGCACTTCGATGCTCAAAACACAATGACAACACTGATGAAAAATCTAGAGAGATTTATAGAAATATTCAAAGTATCAATGTAAGAAAACCAGATTTATTACATAGAAAATAAATAAATAAATATGTATATAATAAAATTATTTGTATATACTTATATATTTATATAATAAATTTTTATATTTAATATAACAATTTAAATTCATTTATTTATATGCTAAAATCATAAATATATATGAGTAATGTGTTTTTTATAATAATAATAATAATAATAATAAATAAATTTGCATTAAATGTATAGGTATACAATATATTGTATATTTATGTATACAACTAAATAAATTTATATTATATATTATGTATAAAAATATATACAATATACAAAAAAATTACATATATTTATATAACATATATTTATAAAATATTATAAGTTTATATAATATATTTAAATACATTTATATAATCTGTTTATAATACATGCATGTGGATACAGACATATATTATATAATTCATTATAAAATAAAAAATAAAAAAATAACAACGGTTTTCGACCCCTTATAATTTTTTATCATTTAAAAAAAATCTATATATTTTAGGAGATTTTATTTTATAAAAAATGATAATATATATTTAATACAATTATATATATTATCATTTTTATTAAAAAAATTAAAAAATTTAGAGGAGGTTTAAAATAGTTGCTAATGGCCTTGATTAGCTACAATTTTAAATTGCCTCTAATTTTTTTAATAAATTATTCATATATTAGTAGTGGTTATCTCATAACCACTTCTAAATATTAATTTAACAATAGTTTTGGGAGAAATTCCACTAAACTATACATGATTTATTAGATAATAAATAAAAATAGATGGTTTAAATCCTTCGATAATATAAGATATTAGAGGCGGTTATTAACCCCCTCAAATTTTTTTAAATATATTTATTATATTTTAGAGATGGTTTTTCGAAAATCATTGCTAAATTAAAATTTATCCATAGTTTTTATAAAATTATCACTAATTTATATAGAAATTTAATTTAGAAGAGGTTGTCCATAAACCACATTGAATAGTTGTCATTAATGTGTTATTTTTTTGTGGTGCATTGAATCGACGTGTCTCAGTAATGAAAGAAACAATGATGTAAGATGATTGGATCACGCAGATCCATTTCCAATATAGATGATTATCATGAATCAACTATGCTAAACACTACCATGGTTGGAAATGAAACCAAATGTGACCTTTGAATCCTATCTTCAATAAGTCATGGGATGGAGAATAACACCAAAAGTATAAATCTCACAAATGGGAGACATTAACCTTGAGAAAAAATAACCGAAGACTCTATAATAAAATAAAAACAACTAAAACATAAATAATGAAAAATACATGAGAAATTGATATCAAAATTTATAGTGTATGAATATCACATGATATAAAAAAGTAATAAAAATACCTATGGAGTAGAAACCTTTAACCCCAAGTATGAAGATAAAACTCAAACAACATGTATACCTCAGTGGTATATAAAAAATCCTCCAACACCAATATCTTACTATTATAGTGACCTCAACCCTAGTTACCTATCGCTGGTGTGTTATTTATTATATGGTAACCAGATTACATGGGATTACACCCCCCAGATCACATTTTAGTAGTCTTTAAGAGACCATATACATAACATTATACTAAAACATCACATATTACATCACTTGAGTACAAATTATTATTACTTAATGTACTAATAAACCTAGTTGTACATATTATCACACCTAATTATTTAGGGAAATTTGAAATAAAAGAAAAGGGTGGATATAAATTCTTTATAAGGGACAATGCACATAGAAAGCTAACATGACACAACAGTGGTATAAAAAATGTAGTGGGAATATATAAACAAATGATGAAATGTCAATGACTATATAAGCATGACATAATACATAGAAAACAAAGGAAATAAATAATAACATGTATAAAATTAAATAATCTCATAATTATGTAAATGATGTAAAAACATAATTCTAGATATCATAAACATATTGTTGAGGCATTGTGCCATGAAATAATATATAAAGGGTAAGGACACTCTCATTACCCCATATTTGTTGTCTCATGAGAGTACTAGTTCACTGAAGGACTATATAATTCATAGCCACACCAATCACATAAAAATCCCATTCATTCCATTATATACTAAAAGTGAAATGAAAATACATGGTATAATTTTCTATAATGAACAACATAGAAATAATTATTATAAATCATTAATGTATCATATTATATAATATTTTCCCATATAGAAAAAAAGGAATATAAAAAAATGTTAATAGATTTCCCCAATCAATAAACTAGTAAGAATTTCAAGTTGAATTTTCTTGAAACTTATTAATAAAAATTATGGATTTACAATGTTCAAATAAATACAACCATTGAGTGAAAAATATATAATTATAGTTTTCAGGCACTTATAAATATTAAGATGATCAATCTATTTAGACAATAAAATAAATGTTTTTGAAATGGTAAGAGAAAAAATAAATTAGGGATAAATCCCCTATAAAAATTAGGAGTATGCAATAAAACATTTTGATACACATTAGGGATACAATAATTTCTTATGTAGAAACCTCGATATCAATATACTTTGATGTAAAAGGTGAACTTGGTCCAAAAATCAAGATCAAATCACTTAGGTCCCAAAAAATGCCCCAATAGCTACATCACAATCACACTTCATTATACAGGTTCTCCTATTAGAAATAATGTTTCCATAATACAATAAATATATGATATATATATATATAGATTTTTAATCTTTAGAAAATATATAGTTTCATGCCTCTTAATATAATTTTATCATTAAAATGATTTATAAATGAAGTATAATGTGACTAAAATGGGAGATCGTGTACATTTGAAATCTCAAGGAAATTAATTAAAATTATATTAAAAAATTAGAGATTGTAAATGATACAACAATGGAAATGTAAATAAGAATTTAAAGGAGAGAGAAAAAGGAAACTTCTCTCTCTCAAGCTTCTTAGCCTAGAGCCAAGCCTTATAACCAACCACAATTTTTATGATTAAAGAGAGATCCAAGGGAGATACTCCTTAAGAGATCTATGAAGTGATTACTTTGAATTTGGACTTGGATAAATGGGAAGAGGGTACAGGTATTTATAGGCATGTTGAGGGGAATATCATGGATTAAAATATTGAATAATTTATTTCTCCATTATCTGAAGTTCTCCACTACTCTCCATAGTGCCCAACTACCCCTTAATTATCAACTAAAATGGTTAGTGCAGAATTAGGAAAAGAGAACTACCTTGGAAGAGTTTAGTCATGATTATATATATATGATGTCATCTATACTATATCTCACTATTTTCATTATATTTTTCCATTTTACCAAAAATTATGAAATTTCACCCCATAGATAATTTAAACATCATGATTTCAAATATAAAGTACATTAAATAAAATTAAACATCTAATTATATAAATTTTTTACTCTTATATAAGGATGATATTTTTGATAAAAATGTGGTATCAGAGTAAACAAAATTTATTTACTAAATTTTTTATATCAATACCATTGATCCCATAGATATATAACCCCTTATTAAACTAGCATAAGACCAAATGATATGGTGTGAAGTTGTGATATTTTCATGGGGGTAGTGATTTCCACTAACTTGAAAAACTACAGCATATTATTCAACTCAAACATTAATTATTTAAGTTTTTCTTGGTATTGGATAAGGGAAAACCTCGATGATTCAACCTCCTTCCTAAGATCTGATAAATTTAGTTTATAAGTTATGTTCCAACTGGTTGAGGATATAATTTCTCCCTTATGTTTCTATTAACCATCATCACTACTTATGTGGATTATTTTTATAACATTTTTGCTAAATTTTTTTAATATAATTTAAATGATTTTACATAAAACAATGTGCTTCAATTAATTGATAATTGATTCTGGACCAATTTTAGTAAAAACAATGATTCATTATATTTTTGAATAAAAATTAGTTATTTTTTTGTTTAACTATTTAATTTTTCTTGATTCCAATTTCCATAAATTTTGGGAGAAAATAATTTTAATGGATATAGTTAAAAATAAATTGAAATAATATTTTTAAGTGATTTTTTTTACGTTTTTAGAATTAATATTTTTAAAATTTCATGTTTTTATTTTTAATATGAAATTATTGGATTATATTTTTAGATTTTGTAATTTGAAATTTAAATATTAATTTGTAACTTTTAATTGTTTTTTGTACCTGTATAAGGGTAATATAGCATTTCCAAAGGTTGTGTAGTGGTACCAAGAAGCTCTAACATAAATGTGGACAAAATCACTCATGTTATGTTCAGGTAGAGGGACCTTCATAAAAATTATACAGTCACTATGTTAGGGTAACTTCAGCATGCAATACCTGAATATTGGTAGTTGGGAGATTAGATCAAGGTGATCCCATATTTTACATAGCCTGTGTAAGGTTAAAACTATGCTTCAAAATCCCATGTTAGGGTAACTGAGCTGCTAAGAGAAATAAATACATTTTATAGCTCGTTTTTGGGTATATCCATGGTTCTCAACACTGCGTCTTTTATTTTAAAAGAATATTTCAAGGACATCCCTCATTTTAGATGCCTTATGATGGTCATACCCAGTGTTATGTATGGGTATTGTTTTATTAAAATAGATCCACATAAAGGTGATTTGAATGAGTTTAATTCACTTATGTTCCCAAAATTATGAAATCAAATCAATGAAGAAGGGGAGTTTGAGCCAAGATTGAGCAAGATTTTTTTGAAGACTTCAAATCTCATGGAGAAAGTTGAGAGTAGTAAACCAAACCAGAATACTAGACTAAATTCATATGATTCCAAGAGCATGTGGGAGGAAGACATTCAGTTAAAGGATCTTTATAGGAATCACTGAAGTAGAACTGGGTGAATCTAAAGAATAACTTGGGAACATACCACATAGATAGTTCAGCCTATTAATTTGTTTTTTTCATGATTTTATATTTTTTATTTAAAATAGGGGCTTGAATATTTTTATAAGGGGATCATAATTTCTTTATTTTGGGATTATATAATTATCCTCCAAGGGATTTGTAATCCTGACATTTTCTCAGAAATAAAAGTGTTCAATTATTCTTCCTTCATGTTATCCTACCACTAAAAATAGAGGGTTAACCCAATTCCATGTTCTAGGAGGTAAATCATAAAGCTTCCTAGAGATCAAAATATCAAGAAAATTGTTAGATTATTCATTTATATTGGTGTACTATGAAGATGAATTGGGTATATTTGATGACATGCTCACTCACGATATTTTTTTTATACTCTTATTTCATTTATATTTTTTCCTTTACCTCCTTCATTTAACTCAACAGAGTGTTATGAGTGAAGATTATGTGACATTAAAACCTTAGTATTATTATTCTAGTTTTTGAGACATACTTTCTATAATGAATTTATTGAGTGAATCTTATTTCAATCTAGGTGAGAAATCATGTTTTGGAAGACATTTTCCATACGGGTGTCAACTTTTTAAGGTGAGTGTATAGTTTTAGTTGAAACATCAATCATGCACTATGTAAGGTAATTAGTTGATGATTTAATCTTTTTTAGGTTTCTTTTAGGTAGTAAAAAATCAGATCAACCTGAAATTGGTTTTTTCTTACTGGTTTTTTATTTTTATCTTTTTTTGGATACTTATTTTCTTATTTTCATTTAATTTTCCATCAAACATTGATTAAATGTTTCCTATAATATTGAAAATAGAAAAAAAAACAAAAAAATATTTTAGAGTAATTACATTGATGAACAAACAACCTCATTGAGATAAATCAAGGTTTTCTAACAAGATATTAATAGGGAGTTTATAAAATTTATTTTGATCAGGATCGAGACAACCCAACATCAAAATTGGCATTATTTCTAGGGTGGTAAGTCAATATTAGTGTTCTTAATTTTTTTAATTATTACTATCAAAAGTGATGGATACTGATGATTTTGATATAAATTTATTTTTATAATACTATTAGGTGTAATAATTTACTAGATTAATGGAATGTTTTTTGTGTTATATAAGAGAAAAAGTTATTAAATCACCCAAAAAATATTATTTAATTGATGTTGAGTGACTACTATAATTTTTAAAAGTAGCTATCTTAGATTAAGAGGACCAAAAGAGGGGGGGGGGGTTATATAAAATAATAAGTACTCTAAAGATGAAGTTGAATAATATTTGGTGTTTCCTACTTACCAACATGACATTCACATAGACGTAAAGATGAAATTAAAATTTTAGTATAATAAGTGTTGTTTTCTGGCCTACAAAGAGAAGGATACTGATGATTTTTAATAATCTAGGACCAATTCAGAAGACTAATTAATTTTTAATTTTCATGAGAATTATTTTTTGTATACTGACTTGTCTAATGATTTTTACTACCTCAAAAGATTGAAATAGATAAAGAAACTCTCTCTTTTTTACATGGATGACACCACAACTTAAGCGTTTTACCTTAAGGAGATGCTAGATATGGATGACTAAATTAATCGATCCCTCGAAATACTTCTAGGAGAATGAAATTTTCATGATAAAGAGAAAGAATAAAAATTTTATGTACTTGAATATTTTTAGGAAGAATGTGTTTTTCTATTTCATTATGATTATATTAAGACTAATCTTGATTTTTCTTCTCCGTTTTTAGGTATTGAAGAGTTTTTTATCTTTGTAAACTTTTAAAGTGTTAAGATGATGTTAAATCTTCACTTGTTGTCGAAATTATAGAGCTCACATATTTAAATAAAAATATTAGTAAAAGGGATGTTGAAGATGATGGAATTGATCCAAAATTAAGGTAGAAATATATATAGAGTATGTTTTCATGCTTACTACTATATTAGAGTGTTTTAAATAGGTTGAAGATACTCATTACTTATTCTCACATCCTTTGGACCACATAAAATAAGATGCAATTAAAGTTCAGGTGGATATAGTCTCTTATATTATTGAAGAAGAACTTGAAGTAGAAGAAATTATTATTGGAATTATAAAAAAATATGTAAGGAAATAAATTGGAATAAATATTATATATTGGTTTCTAAGTAATAATATAATTCTTAATTAGATTTGGGATGAACCATGGGATGTCCAGTTGTAGATAGTTAAATTATATCACCCTTAGGAGGGTTATCCCCTGTTTTTTGTCCTTTTTATGTTTTTTCTTTTTCATTTCAATAGGTTCAATGTTTTTATTTTTTTATGTAATCTTTGAATAAAATAATGATTTATTTCTTCCCTAAAATATAAATGAAAATATTTTTTAGATTTATTTTTAACTAGGGAGTAATTGGTTATATATTTACACCCTAAACTTATTAAGAGTTTAAAGTATTATAATATGCTTCAAAATAAGTGTGTTAGGGGAATGTATTTAATTCTGTTTGTTTCTCCTATTTCTCGGCTTAAATAGGACTTCAACCAATCCAAATTTTTGACATACACGTTTTATACTATTTTTATTGAAAATTATTGAGTTTCTTAGTTAAGACTAGGTGTGTTCACCCTAGAATATGATACTATCATGCTAAATCTAGATATAACTATTCGGCGTTAATCATTTCCTTAAATATTTTTATTAAAAATCATTTTGAACTAGATTTTTTGTCTTAATTAAAATATTGAAAAATAATTTAGACCATTTGATAATTTGAGAATTTGTATAAAGTTACCACTTCTACATGCTAAATTCAATGATTATTATGAATTTTATAATATTACTTGAAAATTAATCTCTTCTATTTTTAAATAAATATGAATTTAGAATCTAATATTTATATTACCTACCATTTTTGAGGAAAATAATGAACTTACTAAGAATTTACTTAAAGATAATAACTAGATAACTATAGGAGAAATATCCATATTTAATTTTCTAGGATTAAAATAAGCTTAATTCTCTAGAATCTATTAACCAATCTTCCTTAAAAATCATCTCTTACTGAATTTTCCTCTAAATATTAATGTCAAAATTATTATGTTCATATGTTTAAACTTATAGGGGATGTAAATGAGAAATCAGTGGAGATTTTCTCAAATAAAAAAAAGAAAGTTTCTTTTGCTGAACTTAGAATAACATATATTTTATTCTTGGTGAGAAATAGTTCAAATTCATGACATTTTATCTAATAATTTATATATTAAAAACATATATTTCTACTATTTTGGATATTAAATGATTGAGGAATTTTTTAGATATGTTTTTCATATTGAATTCATTTATTGAAGTCTTCTAGACACTAATACTATTTAGATGATATTTTTACTAAAATAATGTCCTGCATGGTTTCTTTATAATAATTTGAAAACCTCTTTAATATTTTAATTGTTAGTATTCATATTTTTTGAAAATTTTACACTACACTGAAATATTTAATATGTAAATAGTGGTAACATTTTTCATTATCTAAAACGTTTTTTTTATTTTTTGGTATGATAAATATGAATTTTTAACTTACTTGTGACCCTATACATGATTTTGAATAGTTTAAATTGATTTTTTTGAACCTAATATATTTTAAATGTTTTTTCCACTTTAAATTTAATATTGGGGAAAAAATTTATATTTAAGTATGGAGAAAGATTCTTTAAATGCACTAAGATATATTTTATTGAGGGTACACCAAAATAACCTTATTTTTTTCAAAATTTACCATTTTCAAGAATAAATATTCATTTTTAATGGTTTTGAGTTTTTCTAGGATTTGAGAACTATTTTGATACTTAGAGTGGTTAATCATTTATTTTTCCCATAGAATCAATCTAGTAAGATCATTTACATTGATCTCTTAAAAAATCTTGCAAGTGGTTAAATTTTGGAATTAATATTTACAATATGAATTAGTTTTTAACTTTTGGATTGGATTTGAAACTTATAATATTTTCATTTAAATGGGCTAGGAAATGAAATCCCAATCCTAAAAAACTTTTTATTTTTTAAGTTAAGAGTAGTGGATGAATTAATTATGATTACATTTAATTATTAAACTCACTCTTCTACCTATTTTGTATAATTATTTTGTGTATCATTCATGTGAGTTTTTTCAATATGTTGAAAAAGAGAATTTTGGAAGAACATTTAAAATTTGAAGTGAATTGTTTTAATCCTTTTCAAAATACTCAAAATCAATCACTCTTCTAAAACTAAAATCAACTTTTTAAAAAAACTTTATTTTTGAGGAGATGAACCATAAATACTTAAGAGAGTTAATAGGGGAAAACATTTCAAAAAATAACTTCTTGGTTTGAATGATAACGATTTAATTTTTAAGATGAGTTTACTTCTATTGAAATTATAAAATTTATTTATTAAGGAAACAAATGATTTAAGTGTGGGGGAATTTGATGTGGTTTATTTTGAATATCTTTTTTCCACAAAGTTTTAATGAAATTGTAATGATTTTATATGAAAAATTATTCTTTAATTAATTAACAATTAATTTTGGTTCAATATGAGTGAAAATATTTAATAATTCTGTTTTGGAATGAAAATGAGTTATTTTGATGCTTATTTTCTCAATTTCTTTATTATAATTTCCATCTATTTTTATAGAAAATAATTTGAATGAATTTTATTAAACCTAAATTGATATAATATTTTGAAGTGATTTTGATTCTTTTAAAATTTATATTTTTAAAACTGCATATTTTTATTTTTTATATCAAATTATTAGAATATATGTTTTGATTTTATAATTTTTAATTACATTGCTAATTTTTTATTTTGAATTTTTTGAACATAATGGTTATCCAACATTTCCAAAGGTTGCATAAGTGTAGCCACAAGAAATTGCATAAAGGCATCTGGAATCACTCATGTCAAGGTTAACTAGAGAGACCTATGTTAAGGTCATGTGGTCACCATGTTAGGGTAACATAAATGAATGATACCCACACAATGGTATTTAGGATCATATGTCATGGAGATCCCATGTTTCACACATCCCACATAAGGGTACCAAAACACTTCAATAGCTAGAATCATGGAAAAGAGCCGTATAAGGGTAAAAGGAACATTTCATATCTATTTTCGAGGTATATTTAAGATTTTTATCATTTCTTCAAGGTACCCTATGTTTTTTAATGGTTATGTCATGGTCATCCCACATTTTAGAAGTTGTATGAGGGTCATTCCCAACACCGCGTATGAGTAATTCTGTATTATAAAAGATACACATAAAGGTGTTGTGAATTACTTTAATTAATTTAGGAGCCAAAAATTCCCATATAAAAATGGTATTTAACGCCCTAATATTTTAATAGAACACTATGTTCAATTGAGTATACAATTTGAAACACCAAGATTAATCCTACAGTGGTGTATTATTAAAATATTATTATTTAAACATGATCATTATAAACTTGCCATTAAAATTGGAAGTATAAATAGTAATAAATGTATTACGAAAAAAATATTTAAAGGTTTTATATAAAAAAATCAACTTATTAATTAAAAATAATAATTACTCAAATTTCAGTAAATTCATCTTATGATTCAAAAACATGTATTCTACAAAGATGTTTTTTATTAATTTTTTCTGTGAGAAAATAGTATAATTATTTTTAGGAAATGTTAGAAATATTATTTTTTAAAATTAAAATTATTTTTATGTTATCATACCAAAATTTACTTAGGGTGAAAGTTTGGGATTTTTTTTGAAAAATATTTATTTTTAGTGAATAGTTAAAAATATTGTTTTTTGTAAAACTGTCACCTCTTTTAATAAATTATGCAATTTAAAAGTATGTTTTTTATTTTAAATTTATTTAAAAGTAAAATAAGTATTTTTCAGTTAATATTTCATCTAATTAATTACATACAAGTCATCTTTATACTAGATTTTAGTATAATTTTATGTTTAGGAGTAAAAACATATTTTTCTGAAAACTATTTTAAAGTTCATAATGTTTATCCATTTGAATTAATTAAAATATACCCAAAAAGAATGATTTTATTGAAATTTATAGATTATATATCTATAAATATGAATTTAAATTCATTTAATTATGATTAATGGTCATATATTTAATGAAAGATCATACATTACCTGAAAAATACATTTATTGAAAAATTGTCTTTCAACATGTTTTCTGGGTTTATTTTTAAATTTAATTCTAAAAATTATGTGGTTTGAATATGATAAAATTTATTATATATTTTAATTACATTAATTAATATTATGTAATAATTTTTAATTATTTTGGGCCTTAATGAATAGTAAATATTGTATGAACACTAGATACAATGGAGAAAAATTAAAATGGTAAAAGTGATTAACCTTAGAAGTAAATGGAATAAAAGGTTTAAAAAATGTTTATTTTTGATTTTTTTATATACAATATCACCCATAAAATAAATTATTTATCAATTTCTTAGGAACTTTTCTAGAGAGTGACTTCCCATTTTTGAACAGATTTGGGTATTTACAAAAATGCCACTCCTCAATTATAAAAGGGAACCCTCTAACTTCATTTATTATCACCTCCAAAGACATTTTTATTGAAAACAATATTCCAAAATATATCCCAAAAATATTTATACACATTATTGATATTTTTTACTTCCCAAAATACCAACCTTACAGTCTTTAATAAGAGATCTAAAGGAGGATATTCTTTGTGAATGTAATAATCTTCACCAAGATCCTTCTTTTTTTACTTATTCTTTTTCCACCATAAATTATGTCATAAAAATTACAATATAATAACAATATTATATAATATATAATAATAAGTTATTATGTTGATTGAATAATATTTATCCATCTCCCATTCCATCAGATGGGAAACAGAACCATCGTTCGTTTGTATGACAGACTACCGCCTCGCGAAATGATGTAATTAATTTTTTGTCATCACCTATAAAATACATCCATTATGATTAATTTAATGTTAATATTTTATATTAATTACATATTAATCATTAATTAAAATTAAAATATCATATACATTTTTACTTTATTATCCATTAAAAAATGATAACATCATTCGTGTGTACGACGGACTACCGGCTCACGAAGTAATGCGATTCATTTTTTATTACTGCATCACATAGATGATATATAGGTGTATTTAAATAAATAATAGGATATATATTATATAAATATCATTATTTTAAGATAAAATAACACTTAACTTCTTTCCATTAAGATCACTGAAAAATAGAAATGTTACAAATGCATACATACGACCTATCATCTCCATAATTGTAAAGTAGTAAATTTTTTATAACCATATTTCATTGTTGGTTTTAAAATAATAATTTATATATAAAAATTAAAATTATTTCATTATTAGTTTGATGGATATTATGGAACAATAACCCCTTTGATCACTGTCAACACATCGATGACCGTAACTTATTTTAAATGGTGTATATAATACCACTTTACATATTATACCATGAATCTTTAATATTTTATGATATTTTAAGTAAAGATTAATTTAATTTATTCATGGGAGTTATGTCTCAAATTTTTCTAAATTGGTAATGGTTTATGTTTCAATGTCATTTTATTTGAGATTATTTTTTGAATTTCTATTTTAGGAAATTATTTGATCATTATATAACAAGACCCTTTATTTTTATTATACTATGGTTATTAATTATATTTTAATGTAATAGTGATATTTTATTCTCTTTATTACTTAAAAAAGTTTAGAAATAGTATTTACGAAAAGTCACTTTATTTATCTTTTTTATCAAAAATTATTTTTCTTACATATCCATGTTTTCAAAAACTATTTCCAAAACTATTTTAAAAATAATCCAAATTATTTATTAAATAAATTTTTAACTATGTTTTAATTTTTACAAAATGGTTTCAAATGAATATTATTACCATTTTCCAAATTAGGTACTTTTTAACCTTTCAACACTGTGAAATGAATATTTTTTAAAATTGTACAACATGTACAAAATTACCCTCCATCATGAACACTAAATTATTTTAAACTTCATTTATAAGTTTTCATGGTTCTTTTGAAATAATGTTTTCTACAATATTTTGGATTTTATTTTGATTTGGAAGAAGTTTTTTCAAGTGAAAAGTAATTTTTTCTCAAGAAATATTTCATTTAATCCTTTTAAAGTCATTTTAATCAATAATAATAAACTTTGGTTTTATGGATTTCTTATAAATTATATATATATATATATCACATATATACTAAGATTATTTTATTTTACTTTAATGGGGTAATACTTGATTTATTTTTATCTATCAAATGCCTTCATTATGAAATTTCCTATGATTTTGATTTGCAATATGATTATACAACTCATTTTCTTTCTAAGAGTAATTCTTTTATTTATGTATTATTATTTATTTACATTATGTGGAACACATAAATCATGAACATGTTATGATGGGTGTTCTGAAATAGCACTCATATTAATTGGGTAAAGCTTTAGTAACATGGGTATCTTGTATAGGATTAGGGAGTAAACATAATCCTTTATTGTACTTTTTACACAATGTGATATTATCTTGGTAGTTAGACTTGAATCTTGTTTATGTCATGTTATATATTCCTACCATAATTCCTATTATGCCATTATCTTATGAAACCCTTTTCATTATGTTATTCTACAATGTGATTACTCTTGAGCCTTATCTTTTATGATATAATGTTATTTCATTGTCTCACAAGTTATGATTCCTTATCATGTTTCTTCACTTACTGGTATTTTTAGATCACTCCTTTTATCTATGTATTCCACAACTTATCCCATGAAGTTTAGGAGATTAAAAGGATTTATAAGCTCATTATGGAGAATAAAATAAAAATATTTTATTTTAGTTTCACTTTGATGTATTATGAACCTATTCATCTAAAGACAGTAGGCCTCATGATCTTTAGGTTGTAATTAATGGATGTTTATGTTAAAAATATCATTGAATAGTATGTGTAAAAGGCATGTGTAACTATAATTGGTATTAAAAAAAATGTCTAGTTACTTTTGGAGATTAGGACAAGAATAATTATTGAGAACCCTATGGATAAGTATAAGGATAATTATATGTATAGGAAAATATCATCGAATTTAGGTGGATTATAGAGTATGAAGTTTACAAGAAATTACATCATTGTCTAGATACTATAAGTGGATGTGGATCTAGAATAGTTGTTCCTAGGGTTAATAATTTTTAAAAGGGAACATTAATCTAGACATGATCATCACTCGGTGCATGAAAATGAGCCTTACTACACACATGGTTTGAAAATACTAGGGGATATGTTTCGAATATTCACAAACTCTATATGAACCATTATGAAGGACTTGAAAAAATTATTATGATATAAAACATAATAGGAACCTTTACCATGGATAACCTAGATTAAAACCAAGAGACTTATAAGTTAGGATATATTTATAATTTATAATTTATTCCCTCAAGGTTTATAAGTTTCCCTTTTTTTATGTTAATGTTTTCTCCACTTATTTATTTTATTATTTTTAGTTAATACTGGGAAATATAAGAAATAATACCAACAACCAATTGGATGGATAATGTAATGACTTCCCTAGTGAGATGCCTAACCTATAATTAGTGGAAGTTTGAAATTTTATGTCCATGATAAATGATATAAATCAAATTATGGTTAAAAACTGGGTCATAGTTGAATTTATAAAAACATAAAAGAATAGAAGGATAATGTATTAGGTAAGTTGAAGTGTTAAATATAATAAAAAAAGATTTAATTTTTTACATGTTAAAAATAAGGGAATAGGCACCTTAGAAAATTACTTAAAGGAATTGGAAGACGCTTTATGTTTGGAGAAAGAGGCCAAAAATTAGCTAATTTCTGAATAAAAATGAAGAGTTTGGTTAATAAGGCACCGGGAAATAATGTCCAACATAAGGCACCACTAACAATTCCATGTCATAGATGTGGGTAACTAGGTTATCCGAGTCAATGAACTAATCCAATGATTAATTCCTAAGGGCATATGTTATGAAAATAATTGAAGATAAATGATTGAAGTGTATAGTTTTTGGAATTAAGGAATAATGTTGTTAAAATGTTTTTCTAAATGATATTCTGGTTACAAGAATCATGAAAAATAAAAAGATAGTTCTGTAATAGTTTTTCATTAGGAATTTTCAAGAATCTGTTGAACGGTACTAATGACCTAGAAAGGTGATTTAATTTTAAGGTTATATTTTATGAAATAACACAATATTAAGGAAAATATAATCTATGATATGTAAATTATGTTGAGGTAGTTATATTCAATTAATATTATTTGATATTATGGGGAAACAATTAACCGTATAGATGAATTTAGTAGTTAAAAAATTATTTGATGATTAATGTCATTTTAAGGAATTTCATCATATTTTTTGGAATATTTTATAAATTATATAAATATGGTTTTATTAAAAGAAAAAAATGTATTCCATGAGACAAACCATCATATCTAGAAAGGCCACGAGCCTTGAACCCACAACCAAATGAAGATAAAGGGATAAAACCTACCACTGTCCTACATGATATATAACTTAGTATGAAATTGTTTTTGCTCAAATGATTTGGTGGATAAATATTAAGTTTGTTTTGGAAAAAATATTATAGGATTAATTTTTTTTTGATTTTATGTTATTAATGATATTTTGAGAAACATTTTATTAGGTTGAGATATATATAACCTTTAGGTTTAACGTAAATTATTATTTAGTATTAATGGTGTTACATATCTGATGATGTAAGTAGTAGGGTATGAGTTAACATTTTCAATTTAAAAATTATGTCATGTTGATGTTATTTATTTTATTTAGGATATAATATTATTTATTTAATGAATGATCTATGTTAAACCTTTTGCTTTATTGTTAAATTTTGGAGATTAATATATTCATATTCATTTTGGTTATTATATTTATGATTTTTTTTATTTTAATAAATATGTGATAAATATATTGTTACTATTTTATAGATATTATTATATACTAATAGATAATTTTATTTCTCCAGGAAAAAAAATAATTTCAGATATTTATTCCTTATAGTATGAGGTGAAGTGGAAAGTGATTAAAGCAAAACCAAATGATGACATTGTGTTTATGAAATTAAGAGATATCAGTTATGTATATTTTTTGGTGTTATATATATTAATAGTAAAATAATCCATTAAATCTAGGAAAATGATCTTGAAACTACTATATTTTAACTCATCACATATTTCCTTCATATCTAATGAATCAACTGTCTTTTAACTTATCGCATATTTATGGTTTTGTGGTTATTAGCTTGATTTTAATCATTCACTTTATTATGATCAATGTTCTCTATAACTATCTATAATTATATACAATTTTCTTACATGTACATATTTTCACTTCCCACTAATTTTCATCTACATTGAAACCTCGTCACATGTCATTCTAGACAACCTTTGTATTTTCCCATTCCGTCTTTTAAGATGACTTCTTATTAACCCTTTTTATGATGTTGGTTTTGCGCAAAGGAATTTTCAAATTTCAAACTCATCTTAAGTTAAAATTATGATTACACAATTTATTTAATGGGGTTATAATCTAACACCATAATATTTGAAACTAAAAATATGTTCAATAGCATATAGAACACACAACACTGATATGAAACAAACTGTGATGTATTATTAAAATATTATTATTTAAACATGACTGTTATATACTAGCTGTTAGAATTAGAGGTATGAATATGAAAAAACATATTATAAGAAATTTCTATAAAGGATTTATATAATCTAAATTTATTTATTAATTCATAATAATAATTACTCACATTTTAGTAAATACATTTTATACTTCTAAAATATGTTTTCTTGAAATATGATTTTTATTACTTTTTGTGAGAAAATATTATAATTAATTTTTAAAATTATAGAAATTTTATTCTATAAAATCAAAATAATTTTTGAAATCATCATATCAAAATTTACTTAGGGTGAAATTTTGGGTTTTTTTAGGAAAAAAATAATTTTTCAGTGAATAATAAAAAATATCGATTTTTTATAAAAATGTCATTTATTTTTAATAAATTATGAAATTTAAATGTCCCATTATTATTTTAATTTTATTTAAAATTAACATAATTATTATTTAGTTAATATTTCATCCAATTAATTTAATTTAAATCATATTTATACAAAATATTACTACAAGTTTATTTTTAGGCTTAAAAACACATTTTCCCTAAAAACTGTTTTAATGTGAATAATGTTTATGATTTTTAATTTATTAAAATAACCCATAAATAGTAATTAATTAAATTAATTTTTTATATTATATATTTAAAAATATGAATTTAAATTAATTTTAATATAATTAATAATCATAGAGTTAATAAAAGAACATTTATTACTTGAAAAACTCATTTCTTGAAGAACTATCTTTCGACATGTTTTGAGGGTCTATTTTTAATTTTAATTATAAAAATTATGTGACTTGAATTTTATAAATTTAATTTTATACTTTTAATTAGAATAAATAATATTATGTAATAAGGTCAACTTAATTTTGGTTATAATGAATAGTAAAAACCGCAAAAAAAAACTAGTTATCATGGTGAAAAATCAAAATGGTAAAAGTGAGTAACCTTAGATGTAAATAGAATAACATTTTTAAAACATGTTTTTGTATTGTTTGAGGGGTTTCTTGACCATATAAACCATCCAATCAATTATTTATCAAATTTTTAGGAACTTTCCTTGAGAGTGACTTCCCATTATTGAATAGTATTGGGTTTTTATAGAAATGCCACTCCTCAATTATAAAAAGACACCATATACCCTCACTCATTTAAAGATATAAAGTTATTTGGCTAAAAAAAACCCTAAAAAAATATCTCCCCAACATCATTACACACATTCTAGAGATTTTGGTATTCCCAAAAGACCAATAGTAGGGTCCTTAATAATAGATACACAAGAGGTTCCCCTAAGCGAAGGTAATTATCTTAACTAAAATCCATTTTTACTTCTTCTTTTTCCACCATCAATTATGTCATAAAAATTACAATATAAGAATATAATTAAATCCTATATACTGATATATTTTTCTGTTTATGTCATAATATTTACCCATCCTCTCTTCTATCAAATGGGAAATAAAACCATCATTCGTGTGTACGGTGGACTACCACCCCGTGAACGGATGTAATTCATTTTCCATCATCACCTCTCACAATAATTAATTTTGATTGATTTAATGTTTATATTCAATATTCATGGAATATTAATAATTCAGTAAAATTAAAATATCATATAACTTCTTAAATTATAATTCATTCAAAAATGATAACATTGTTCGTGTGTATGGAGATCTACCGCCTCAAGTAGTGATGTGATTAATTTTTTTATTACTGCATCACTTAGATGGTATATATATGAATATTTAAATAAATAATATGATATTTAGGATTTAATTATAATTAAATAAATTTGAAATAATTATTATCTTCTCTCCATTATGATCATTGAAAAATGGAAATGTTACACATGTTATTTATAGGGGAAATTATTATGTTTTTGCCTTATGATTGATTTCCTTCCTATAGAACTTATAAATAATGAACATGTTATTATGGGTGAACTTATATATCAATTTAATGTATTGGGTAAAAATTTAGTCTCATGAGGCATCATGTATAAGGTTAGGGAGTAAACCTAATCCATTATGAGACTTTGTATAGAATGTGATATTGTCTAGTAAGTTAGCCTTGAATCATATTTATGTCATGTTATATGTTTCTAAAAAATTTCTTATAATTTCATGATCATATGATACCATGTTCTTTATGTTATGCTTCATTGTGATTACTATTGAGCCTTATATTTTATGATATCATGTCATACCTTTGAATCAAAATTTATATTTACTTACCATGTTTATTCCCTTATTGAGATTTTTATCTCACCCCTTTTTTTCTATGCATTCCCCAGATTATCCCATTTAGTTTAGGAGTTTTAAATGTTTTAGGATCTCATAATTGGGAATAAAATATTTATTTTATTTTAGTCTCACTTAGATGTATTATGAACTTATTCTTTCAAAGTCAATATGCCTCATAATCTTTGGGTTGTAATTAATGGATGTTTATGTTAAAAAAATCATGGAATAATATGTGTAGAAGGATTAAGTCACATAGGGAAGCTAAAAACTAGCTTAATAAATATTTAATTGAAGCCTTAATTTTTTTTGAATTATATAAGGGTAGTGAAATAAATCAGGATGCTTGACCAGATTCACCCTAAGTAAAGAAAATGTGGTAGGAGCTTATTCAGTTATAGGATATTTTCCGAATTCACTGAATTAGAACCTAGAAAAGATAAATATCAATCATCATTATTCCACATGGATTGTTTTTATTGTTACTTATTTTTTTCATGATTTATTTTTTCATCCTTTAAATAGGATATTGATAATTTATAGAAGAGGATTCCTTATTATACTCTTGGGGATTTTGTAATTATACTCTAGTGGATTTGTAATTTTGACTTATGTTAAAAAATAAAAGTGTTTTTATTTTTCCTTCTTATTATCCTACCTATATAAATATATGAATAACCTGATTTTAAGTAAGAATAGGTAAATATATAATATTACTAGAGATCCGAATATCAAAAGGATTTTTACCTTATTTTTTTCTCTTGGTAGACTATGAAGGTGAGGTGGGGAGTTGTGATGAAACACTCACTCATGTGACCAGTTTACTACTCTTATTTACTTTATATTTTTTCTCTTCCTCATTCATTTCATTTGATAGAGTGTTATGAGGGATGGTTATGTGAATTTATGACCTTAGTAGGATTATTATAGTTTATGAGACATATTTTTTATAATTAATTTGGTGAGTTATTATTGTTGCAATATAGAAGATAACTCATGCATTGGAAGAAATTATATGCATAGGTGTTCACCTTTTAAGGTGAGAGTCAATATTTGAGTTGAGAAATAATTAATTAATTGAGTGAGATAGTTGAATGATGGTTTAATCTTTCAGTAGTTTTGTGATTGGTAGTTAAAAATCTGATCAACCAATAATTGTTTTTATTCTTGCCGAATTTTCCTTTTTCATGCTTTATATTTATTATTTTATTATTTTGATTCACTTTTTTTTCAAAAATTGTATTCATATTTCATTTAAATTCAATATAAGATATATACACAAAAATGTTTCCTAGGAATTACTTTGATGAGCACACCGCCTCCTTGAGATGACCCAATGGTTAGTTATCATGCGATATCTAAGAAGTTTATAAATTATATTTTAGTTAGTCCCATGATAGCTAGATTCCAATTAGCCATTATATACACTAATTCTAATAGTCACTTTATAATGATTATATCACCAATGGTTGTTATAACCAATGGTTATATAATGACCATATTTACACATACCTCCTATAAATTCATTCACATCAATCTAATAATGAAAACTACCCATTTTTAGTTTGTTTAATATGTCAATTTAATGGGTGGTATTATTTCTCTTTTATACTATAATTTTTATATACATGACATTTATTAAATAATATAAGCTGGTATACATCTACATTGTACTCATAATATTTATTTTTATCTATTATCTATTTATATCTATAAAGGTCTTAATAAATCTTTACATTCTATATATAATTAATTATATTTTAATAATTAATTATTTATTTATCACTTGAATTTCTTGAGTATTACAATACCCCTTATAATAATTTCATCCTAAAATTTTAAAATATATTCATGAAAAATGTGGATAAGTATTTTTGGTTTCATCCTAAGGTTCTCATGTCACCTCTACAAGTTGTTGATTCCTCCAAAGAACCTTTATGAGTTGATTTATCTGATTTTATAAAACATTCTCTCTCATTTAATAAATATAAATTAGCTCTTAAAGATATGATAATTTGGGATCTAATGGAACTTGATCAACCTTAACTAGATGTGAAGGTTCTGACATATACTTCCTTATAAGTGATATATAGAATACATAATTCCCTTGGGAAAGGTTTACTAGAATTTCTAAATGATATTCCATCACATGTATCTTTTCAAATATTTCAAATGGACCAATTTATGTAACATTTGACTTCTATTTCTTCCCTATTATCATAACCCCTTTCTATAGAGACATCTCCTCGAAGATATGGCCCCCACTTGAAATTTTAGTTCTTTTATTTAATTGTTAGCATAACTTTTCTATCCATTTTGGGATACATTGATATGATTATGGTTATAAATCATCTTCTTTTCTGTATCTTACTTATATTTTTTCCTAATAAATTACTTTCTATAACTTCATTCCAACACGTTGGATTCTAAAATCTATTTCCATACCAGGATCCATATAGTTCCATTTTTATACTGGATTGGTAAATATTATTTTATATAGGAGTTAGTTCCCTAAAACTAACTACATTGTATATTATATATCCTTAATATTCATATACTTGAATATTAATAAATAAATCATCACATATTGATTGTTATTATATATAACTTTAATGTGATAATGTCCTAGAGTATCCTTCACACTGAAAAGGTCATAGTAGTTCCCTACTATGATAGGAACCTTGAAGTTTTATGATGATATTATTATACTATATGTCATATGGAAAAATGACTCTATCTAAATAGATATAGATGATGTTAAATATCAACTTTTGGGGTACTCATAAAGGTATGAGACTTCATCTCATGAAGTTTACACTTGATAATCTCCAAGATGAGAGATTATATGGATATAATCATCATTAATAATTTGACATGTTTCATGTCATTAGATATTTCTTTCTATAAATGTGTGTAATGATAGTTAGACTCTAATATTATTATTAATGTATATAATGAGTGTCATATTTAGATGTATATATATAAACCATGATTATATATGGACACAATAAATTTGGGTACAATGGGTGTGTTGTAAATGATATGTTATTAATGAATTTGTCGAGGATGGATTTTTTGCTTCTATATTTTTAGATGTTGATATCTCAGACATTTGATTGAAATGGAATTGTTTAAATAAATTCCATGGACATGGTGTATTGAAGGGTTCATCTCAGAAAGTCAAGGAATGACATATTAGTATATAGGATGATGACACAAGTATACTACTTTCTTGTTGAGATATCTTGAAAAATGGATTATATTACACATGGAGAATTCATATGTGGTTATCTTCATTGAAACATTAAATTCTAGAGGTGTGGGACATTAAAAGGTTTAGGAATGGAGTGTCTCATTCCAGCCTTAAGAAAGGGTACAAAACATGGTGACATAACATAGAAGATGTCGAATCCACTTGAATAGTACGGTTATGGGAATTGTAAATCATAACCCTAGAATATCTGAGTTAACCAAATAGAAATAAAACTGGTGGGTATAGGTCGACCGAGACTCTACTACTACATAAGGTCAAGAATAGATCTCCTAGGTTTAAGGGGGCCTTCATGGGATCTGAAGGTCCATTTAGAAGAGCAAGTCCCTATTAATAGTCTGTTATGGGGAGGTTGCGTCAACATAGACTTCAAAGGAATGGAGGTGGTTTATGAAATGTTTAATATTAAAGAAGGGTTTAAGAAGCATAAAAGTTGGGTATCTTCCTAAATAACATATTATCATAGATAGGAGATGTAACAAATAATTTCCCTAACTTTTTCTTGGACCAGGGGGTCCAGTGAGCATATCTTGGATTTTATTAAGGCCATAAGGTGGACCTTATGAGATTTATGAATAATTCATTTGCACCCTAATTTTTTCCTAAACTATGGAGATGAATATTTTAGTGAGTGAGGACTTTAATTTTTATAATGTTTTCACTTGTGGGTTTTCAACTTGACAAGTTTTGTGTCTCTTTCTCTAGCAGTTTAAGGTCTCATGATATGGACCATTATCTTCGAGAGTTTAACGTCATACAAATTTAACCAAAGTGCAGATAGTTTAATTTCATTAATCACATTGACCTAATATGGGGTATGTTATACAAGAGCCTAATTAGAATACCAAGGTTCAAGATCATTCGATCATATTTTTGAGATGGAGATGGAAGTGTTGAAAATCATAGCTCAAGTTTCTTAGGTCATGAGTAATGATATAGGAAAATCACACATAGAGTGGTACAGACCACACTAAGGTGTTGTAAAGGGATTGTAAAGCCCTTTATATCTGGACAATATTTTGTAGGTTTGTGGGTCTGAATCCCTTTTGTGTCAATAGAACATCCAGACCAAGAGATCTATTTTCTCTTGAAATGGCTATGAAAGGCTTGCAGAAACCTCAGGTACTCAATACATAAAGTGTGGAACATGGATTAAAATAATTTTAAAATATGGTTGAATAACCCCATAATATATTTCACCAAGGTAAGACTCTAATGGTCCTTCAATAAAAAATAAAAATGGGTGATGGTATGCACAATTTATTGTCATATAGTAGAGAATTTTTTCATGAAGTTGAATGTTGTGCAGTAAGGACATGCTTCTGTGTAATTTAACATCATTTGGTAAGGATGTGGGAACCAACGTGAACATATGGAAATTTTTCAGTTGGTCCCAATGGTGGAAGTCCAGGCATCACTACATATCTCATGAGAATGATAATTAAACCACATGTAGTTCTGAACGACTGTGTAGTTTAACATCACACAGTGAAGATGTGTATCCCTTAATGTAATTTGGTGGTATTGTAGCTTGCCCCATGAATGGAATTATGGGTGTCATTATATATCCCATGGTGATGAGAATCAAGACTCACATAGTTCTAAAAGAATTCCTTGCACAAGTATAAACCATATGAAAAGATGGGGAATTTTTATATTGATTTGTTGTGACTATGACCGATTTTTGGAAATGAGGGCGTCACTATGTATCCTGTGAGGATAGGAATCAAGACATACATAGTTCTTGAGTGAGAAATACTTTATTAAGGATTGGACCATAAGTATAGGTGTGAATTATTTCTATTAATTATTTTATCTAGGACTAGTATTGAAGACCCATGCATCACTACGTATCTTGTAATGACAGGAATCATGCCACAGACAGTTCTTAAGGAATGGTATGGTTTAATAGCATGCCATAATGATTGAGACGGACTGATCTAGAAAAGTGGGGATGTTGAGGTTGGGACCAAGGATATAATTCTAAGAGTTTCTCCATATCTCATGAAAATAATAATCAATCCACACATAGTTCTTTAAGAACTATGAAGTTTAATGTTCTTCAGTGAGGACTCATGGTATGCCTTTTATGATATTGTATTTAGAACTGAGACGAGCTTGTTAAAAGCCATTATGCCTTGTTTATGTAGGGAATATGTTAATGAGTCTGCTAAAACCATGTGATCTATGCTAGATGTGGGAAACAAGGAACGAAAAGGGTTCCTCTCACCATGCAGAGACCTTTAAGAGAAGGATAGGGGATTTTGTATCATTTGGCGGTTATACCATGATATAAGAACATGGCATCCCAATGCATCTCATTGGAAATGAGAATCAATCCGTATGTAATTCTAGGAAACATGTGAAGTTTAACATCAAGATGTAAGAATATGAGTTAATTTTTGTGAATGAATATGAATATAACAAATTTGTGTAGTTTTACATCATGCTTTAAGGACATAGATCATCTAATTTAAAGGAATAGAGAATTTTTGGATCGGTGTAGTTTTATATCATGCGGTAAAGAAATTTTTTTCTAGTTTAATTTCATGATGTAAGGAAATTTTCCATATAGTTTAATGTCATTACATAAAAAAATTGGATCACCTAACATGAAAGGAAAGTAATACTATGATTGGGCCCATGAATTGTGATTCATGCATCGATACGAATCCTATAATAATAGGAATCAATCCATACATAGTTATTAGGGAATCATGCTGTTTGAAGTCATACAGCTAGGATGAACTCCATAATATTTACCATCATGTGTTTAGGATTAATGATACCATACAGTTTAAAGTTTTGTTGTTATGACTTGATCCATGAATTTTAACACCTTATGGTGAGGATGATGTCAATGTAGTTTATTATCTTGCAGTAAGTATGATGACCATGCAGTTTAACATATTGCGGTAAGTATGATGGCCATGTAATTTAACATCTTGTGGAGAGGATGATGTACATTCAGTTTAACATCTTATAGTAAGGACAATGGATTTCCCCATGTGAAGGGAGAGAAAGATTGTGGATCTATATAGTTTTATGTCATGCGGTGAGGACTTGGTATACCATGTAGTTTAACGTCCTGATGTTAGGACATGGTTTTATAGTTTAATGTCATGTATCTTGGATGAGATTCATACTGTTTAACATCATGCGATCACGATGAATGTAATGTGGGTTTAAAAGGAAACTCATCCAATAGTCCCCTAATGTAACTAGTGAGGGGGGATAGTTCTTCCTTTTTAATATAATATTCACCATTTATCTACTTTATCACCAATTTTGAGTCCCCTTTGATATTCAGGTAGGATATGTGTAGCTATATGGATAGTTCAAATCCAGTGATGAGGGCTTGATATTTGGACTCATTATATGTGTAGCCTTTAGATAATGATGAAGTGTGGGAAAAAACTGCTTTGTATGGAGAGACAAATAAAATCCTTAGACCAACCCAATTGATCTTTAGGGTTTTCATCCTTATACTAATAGGGCTATGAGAGAAACAATAAAATTACATCACCCATGTCCAGAGAGTTTCATGAGAATAGAATACCTCCCCATCTAGATGCTTGGTGTCCACCAGTGTATTTTACGGGGTAGGATGTCTTGTGAAGAAATCATCCACGACTTTACCTTTCACTAAATTCAATAATAATTTCATATTATTGTAGAATGACCACCCATCAATCCGAAAACCCATTCAACATAGAGAATACAAATATGTATTTTAGAAGATCAATATGAGAGACTAGGTGGACTTCATGGTGCTGCAAGTAATGCTTCATATTTTCACTACAATGATGAGTGCAAGGAAGTTGTTCTTGACATTAGAATATTTGGTCTTAGTACCTAGAATCATTCAGATGAGGTTGTAGAGACTATTATTTCTCACCACATCATTATTATTTAAAAATAAGGTGACTAGTAATCACCCCATGGAGGCCACATATAAGATTAGTGACCTCCCTTCCACCAGAGGCATCAGAACTGGTGAGGGAAGCATGTACTACTTGAGAATTTTGAAGGATATTTGGTATGAGAGGGGTGAATCCTTTTGGATACCTATTTAAAGCCTCAATTCTCATTATGTAGGCTGATATTATGTGTATCCACATCTAGATCCAGTTACACCATTTCTTTGTAGTTCCATGAAAACACATATCGATGTTTCTTTGGAAATATATTGTACGTCGCTTGCTCTTATAGGGGCATGGAGGCACTAATCAGAGTAGGATGCATGGCTTATTATAATACTATATTTATCTTAATGAGACTATCTTTGTTGGCTAAGACACCTTATTCTAATGTTTGAGGGGTGTTCCTGAGATCATCCTCATCTTCCTCCAATTTTGATTACGTGTAGTAATTTTTATGTACAGTTGGTTATCTAGGGGATTCTCCATCATAATCTGGGTGAGGGAGGATAATAGAAGATGCATCATCATAACTTGATATATTAGTCATCTGGGAGAGATTATAGAGTTGAATTTATTTTACACTATCACTAAGGAAAGGAGGGGATCAAACCTCTGAGATTAGATCTTCTACCTTGACCAAACTTATGGGGAGCACATAATTACTGTTGACCATACTTCAAGGGTTTGTAGGGGTGGTACCCTAAGCTATTGAGAGCTGCAATATTTACATAATCATCCAACATTTGTTGATTTCCTCCATTATTTTATAAATATGCTTCAACATATATGGTTCCACTATTCACAAAGGGGGAATTGTCACCATGTAGTAGGACAACCTTTTCATTTGATTGTGATGATATCTCCCAGATATTGAGATGCCTCACAGTTTATCATCCTGTGACTGGGATGTGTTCCATGGAGTTTGTCATCATGTGGTAAGGATGTGAATATATGAGTATGGGCCATGATATATAATCCATAAATCCATAAATATCTCATAAGGATTAGAATCAAGCCATATGTAGTTCTAGAAAACCTATAATGTTTTATGTTGTATAATATGAACATGAGTTGTTTAGTTTAACTTCATTATATAAGGATGAGAGTATGGGTGGTTGGGATAGGATATAGAATCTTGAAATCCATAAATATCTCATTAGGATTAGAATACAGCCATACATAGTTCTAGAATGATGGTGTGGTTGGAGACCAACACCAGCAATGGTGGTCCTCTTGGATGAGGTCGATAGGAACATACAGTTTTATGTCATGTAAGGGACACCAACTAGAAAGTTTAACATCATGAAACAAGGACTCAAGGTATTCCTTTTATCATTTTGAACTCAGTAACATAACGAGACTATCACAAACTTCCATGCCTTGTTTTGTGTGGGGAAACCCTTACAAACATTCCTAAGCTCAAAAGAGCTATGATTGGTGTGAGAAAAAAGGAACAGAAAATGTTTATTTGACCATGTAGGGAAAATAGATGATAAGATAGGAGTATTTTGCATCATTCAGTGGATTGAACAAGATATTGGATTGATGCATCCCTCTGCTTCTCATTGAAAATGAGAATCAATTTTTCCATAGTTCTAAGAAAACCCGTGTAGTTTAATGTCAAGCAAAAAGGACATGAGTCATGTAGTTTAATGTCTTATGGTAAGGATGTCTACTGTGTAGTTTTACATCATGCAGTAAGGACATGATCCATGTAGTTTAATGTCCTTTAGTGAGGAAGATGACCATGAAGTTTAATATCTTTTGGTAAGGACATCAGCTGTGCAGTTTAATGTCTTGCAGTAAGGATGCAATCCATGTAGTTTAATGTCTTGCAGTGAGGACAAAAGATATGGGTGTCTAGGCCTTGATATAGAATCCATGAATCCCTATGTAGCTCATTAGGATGAGAATCAATCCATAAATAGATCTATAAATCCCATATAGTTTAATTTCATTCAGAAATGATATGATCCATATAGTTTAACGTCTTATGGTAAGGACACAATCCATGCAGTTTGAGGTATTGTGGTGAGGATGATAGTCACACGTTTTAATGTCTTATGGTAAGGACATCGACCATTCATTTTCATGTATTGTGGTAAGGATTCAATCCATGTAGTTTAATGTCTTACAGTGAGGATGATGGTGAATAACCTATTAGGAGAGTGGTTTTTCTGAAGGAGCATGAACAACTCTTATGCATATTTCATGAGTTTTGGGATCCTTCAACTCTATCAAGACTACAGATACTAATTATTCCAACTGATCTTTTAATAAATAAAAACTTTAAATTGTGTGCCCTAGATGTCGATGGTGGGGGAAATGGTTACCATGGCCTATCGACCCTACCTCATACATCTTCCACATTGTTGGGAGTTTTATCAAACCATTTCCCATGGTGTAGTCAAAATTCATAGATACATGATTTTTTGGTAAGGAATACATTTATTTCAATCTTGGATTTAAAGATGTTCATTTCTCCCTAAAAGTTAGGTTGATCTTCCTCTGCTTCACAATCAGTGCAACCTTCTCAGAGTGGTCAGATAACTGGAGCAGGGATTCAAACATTGGTGGTTCCAACATCCGCAAGTACATATGCATCTAAATCCAGTATTTAAATGAAAATCAATCTTATATCATGTTCCTAAGATATTGATGGTAGGGGAAATTATTTTTATGGCCTTTCATCCTTGCCTCACTCGGATTTCTCATCATCAAGACATTTATCAAACTATTCCTCATGTAATAATTGAAATATCCAGGAACATGTTTGGAATAGAAGGAATATACTTTTTACTACCTATCTTCAAGAGATGGGAGACTAGGCTGCTTATCCCACAAGTTATCTATTCCACCATTGGTGCAGGTGTATAACTAAGTCTAGAGTCTGGGGTTCAGAGTCCTAATATTTATTGGTTTTTGGGAAGGTGTTGAAACATTGGGGGTCTTGGATGATGTATATGCTTCCCATTGATTAAAAGTTCTCGAATCTCCTGAAGGATTCGTAGTGACATTTGTGGTTATATGGTTTCAAGAATATGCCCGATGAGAAGGTGGAAAATATAAAAATTACCCTAGACCTGTAGGATGGGGTGATGTGGAATAATGATTTGATTTCACCTGATGAGGGGATGAAATATATAAAAATTAACCCATCCCTGTGGGTCGGGGTACTTCGATGCAAGTAGGGCTTCCATAAGAAGTCATGGGTACATCATCTTGAGGTAGAGATTTTAGGATAATTACCACAATTATCTCTTATAGATCCCTATTCTCTTATTTTAGTTGAGCGATCTGTTCTTATGTATAAAATTCCCTATTATCCTCAAGGGGTTGGTTGGAAGGGTCCATGAAAACACCCTTTCCTCTATCAGTGGTAAGGTTAGTGGATAATGATGCAAGTTCAATAATGGACCCTAGATACTGAATCGACTACTGCCACTGTCCATACACTCCATTTTCATTACCCCTTAAAATACCAACATGGTAGGTAACACCTTCTATAGATTCTTGGTGGATACCACTAAGCCTTTATTCTCTTGTGACAACTGCAAAAGGTCTACTAAACTGCTGGGGCTTAGATGAATGTAGGAGGGTACGATTATACTATTTGAGAGTGTGATCATCCAGATCTTATGAGAAGTCTTAAAATCTAACTGATATCATATTGACTGAGACACAAGAAGGTTGGTTCTCTTCCTTGAAAGAGTATCATTTTTGATGGTTTGGTTCCCATGATACCATTTTATGGGTCATTGATCATTATATCATTTGATGGGTATGTTCCCAACATAAAATTTGAGGGGTTTGTTCCCATTGTACCATTTGAGGGGCCAGTTCCCATAGTATTGTTTGAGGGGTCGGTACCCATGGTATTGTTTAAGGAGTCAGTGCCCATGATACCATTTTTGGGGCCAGTTCCCATTTTTAAAACAATACTATGGTAAATTATGGTGAAAATTCCCTAATCCATTCATCATGGGGTATTCCCTAGGATTCCACAAGCATTGGGGATAACTGTGATGCAGTTGGAGGCTGCTAACTAGCGATGATATTAGATCAATTTTGGTACACTATTAGGATACACTGGTGGGCCTCAGATAGATTAGCAATGGTAGGGATATAATCTTGTTCTGAAGATTCATTATTTGGATACCCCTATAAAAATATCCTGATGGATTCACCAACATGAATAGTTAGTGTAAGCATGACTTCATCTGTAGCTCTATGTGGAATCATGGTCATATGTCAGCGATGATGATTAGAACGGATGAGAGCCCTCCTAGGAAGCCCCTGGGTGATTATGTTATCATGTTGACTATCCTCATACACCTCCCCAACATAGTAATGTTGTTTTTTTCTATATTTTAATGATAGGTACCCAATGTAGTTGAATGTGGCGATAAGGGACACTTCCTTTCCTATGACATATCATGGGAAAGACGGTCGGTGGGAACCCAACCTCCAAAGTATTTCATGAGATGATTCTAGGTTCCAAATGGATTTTTTGATGCGGTATTCCTACCCCAATACATTCACCAACAAATTATAGAAGTGGTATATTGGTGACAATGTACGTCGAGGCCTCATGGATAAATCAACTTTTCCACAGATCTCGGGATCTATTGGCATATTTGACGATTTCATTTTGATTACAGGGAATCTTGAAATCCTCAAGAAGAAACAAGACACCTTATCAGTGAAACATCATATATAAGAGTACATGTTTGATCAATACCTTTCATAGTTAAAGGGTAATGGGGGAGTACCTTATTTTTACACATGGTTCAGTGTGGTTAAAAGAAACATGGAAGGTTCATTGTTTTTTTGTACAATCATCACAATATAAGCTGGATAGATATGCATTGGGAAATTTATCATTTTAACACATGAAAGGGATGAAAAAGCTAAAGGATTCCCATTGGATTCAACATTTTGTTTAATCAGGATTTAAGATGTGAAATGGGTTTCATCCGATGGTTTGATTGTGGGGGGTGGGGGGTGGGGGGGGGGGGGGGTGGGGGGAGGGGCTCAGGTGGGGTTTAAGGATATGATCAATCATTCAAAACTGGTTTTCCATTTTTTTGTCTTCCCTATGAACTCACAATAGTTCCGACATCCATAATTGAGTACAAACCTACTTTCCAAAGGCAGGTGGTCCTTTGGGGTTTCATGCCCAATGATGCTTAGGAACTCACATTGGTCGAGAGGATGGGAGGTTGAGCTCATCACACCCTTTTAGGGGGAATTTTTTCCTACTCTGAGACTCTCTTATAGATTTAATATTTGTTCATGAAATACTTCAACAAACTGCGATACGGGGTTGGTAACCTTTATGTCAATGACTTGATTATGAATATGCATTGATATGAACAATTTCATATACATCACATCTTATCAATCACTCTCTTATTTAGTTATGTTGTTTTGGGTAATGTCCACGTTTGAGAAGTCAAGATTTTATTATCATTTAGAGAGGTGGTTGGTGTATTAGAGATGGGTTAAACCTCTACAAGGTTTTCTATGAATCCAGAAAAAATATAAATAAAAAATGATGTAGTTCATTTGACATATTTTAAGGTCATATGACTAGTACCGTCCATGTAGTTTAACATCATACAGTAAGGACATGAATATCATGATCAGACCTCAATGAGGTGTCCTATATATCATATTTAAAATAAGAATAAGAGTCTACGTAGTTCTTGTGGTGGGAATCCGTTTCATGAGTGATAATAAAATAGAGACCCTTAGCAAGACTTATGCATATGAGAATTCCCTATATTTATTCTTCGAGAATGGATCCCTTTGAGTGGAGATGTGATGTAATCATACTTACACCCCATTGATGGGCCCACAATAGGGAAAGTTTCATCATGATTTTGATAAAATCAATACTATTCTCTAAGATCATGTGATCCACGATCACTGTGAGAAACAATAGATAGAGGTATACTGAGCACATTACATGAGAGTATATCTATACGAGGCTCACACATTAATGTTTCCGTTTGATGTGTGTGATTTCCCATATCATGGAGGATATTGTATTGATTTTGAGACTTAGAAAGGCATCGTATGCATCTTGTTTTATAGCAGGAATCAGATTCATCTTAGTTCATTTTATCCCAAACCCGTTTGATGAATTTGAGGTACATGAGGGAATGATCAAGGATTATACTTAGAATGATGTCTCTAAGTGACCCTAATTATCATATTCAAATGGATGAGGGATAATGTTAGAACTATGGGAATATTTAGTCCTATAAGTGAGGAATAATTGGTATAGGAAGGGACTTACACCAAATTAGATTCTGGTTAGAGCTCAGTCCTTAGGAAGTCATCCTACGTATCTTGGTTATAGAGGGAATCTAAGTTCTCAAAGTTCTCGTATCCCTTAACCTAATGATAGGATAACGTGGATGATACCACTCAGAGATATTATTATTATCCCCAAGGTTCCAGGAATGTCAGGGGCTTATACGAGGATGGATGGCCTTTTGGATAGGTCTTGCATAATGTGGTTTCTATTTTGTTGGGGACATATTATATTATGTCAATAATTGGGGCTTACACACCGAGGATGCCTAATTGGGTCGGGATTACACTTTGAGACTTTCTGATTGATACACTCATTCCATATCCACTGAAAAATAAAAGAGTGGTGGTAACTATAAAAGGCCTATCCGAGAGCATGACATTGATAGGGTCACATGAGTGCATAACCCTAGCTCATTAAGGAAACTTACATTATAAAATGGGAATGCGGCCGAATGTTCCTGGCAGGGGTCCACATGGTATAAGTCCATGTGGGTATTCCATATGAGGTTGAAATGTTCTCGGGGATCTTACTGACATTTTTTTCCATTTTCTAGGCAAGTTATGATTGTATGCCTGATATATTGGGCATTATCTTGACATGGCGAACATGTCCAAGGGTGTTTTCCATACAAGTTTAGGATTCCTTGCATTACTCGAGTTGACATGCCTAAGATCTTCTATATGATGAAAGTGGATATGACCAGGGTCCTTCAAATGATCAAACTAATTTTCTTGGATGAATTTTCATGAGTAAAGTGGACACATCCAAGGTTCTTTTCATAACCAAATCAGTCGTTTTTGGGGTCTTGTGACTGATCAAAGTAGACAAGACTATGCACTATCGCATGATCAAATTGAATCACCTATAGAACATCACATGACAATGATGACATGTCAATGAGCTATCACATGACCATCCTCACATTTCAAGGGTTCCTTCACATGATCAAAATGAGTTTTATAGTATATCCTCACATAACCATGGTGGAAAACTACAAAGTGATTCACATGGTTAATATGACTTTTCTTTGGCTTACTGTGGGACCAAAACTGTTCATCTGAGGTTGTCCAAGGAAATCACAAGATCAAAGGAGAGTTGTACGATCACGTGTCCTTAAATTTTCATGCAGTGGGGTCTCCCAGATATTTAGGATCTTCCACCCATCCAATTTTTGATGCACATGTCCAAAAGAGTAATTCCCCAAGTTTATATGGATAATAATTTTTCAAGGATGGAGGATGAACACCCAAGGGTTTTCATAAAAATAAAACCCCTTGGGTATTACATAATGAATCCTTATGAATTTACCATGACTCAAAAGAACTTAAAGGGGGTCTTGACATAGATCCTTAGATCACAAGTGGGTGAGCTCTATTTAGGAAGTATACACTTGAAAGGGAATACACTGTATGAAGAGGGTACATAACCTATGGGTCACACATCCTCTCTATCTACATTTCATGAAGGGGGTTCCATGAGGATACTGTGTTTCAAGGTGTCCACCTCCAAGGCTGCATATAGGCATCACGAATCATGAAGACTCCTGGCACCGAATGACAGGGGGTATGCATGATTGCTTGTTTTAGGCTGCATGGAGTCATCACATGCACTGAGGGCCTGTGTTGAGGGTCATTTGTCTTGGATTCCAAATGTATGGGCGAAATCTCACATAATCAAGAGTCTGTGAGGATGCTTCTTTCTCATGAATCTCTTTTGTTTATGCAGTTCATGTGTCTTCGACAAAGGGTCTCATGATGGTCTCAGCCATCACACTAAGGGTTTGTGGGGGATGTTTTCAAGCCAAGACATCCATGTTCGTGATCAACTGTGAGAACCATGAGACAATTGGGATTTTAGTACCACAAGATTGAATTCTGTTATGTTGTTTCACATGATATTCTATTACTCATGTGATTTTAATATCTGAAGGAAGTTCCTACATGGGGTTATGTGAATGATTATAAGGGGTGCACACCGGAACCATAAGTCTGAATGATGGTACTTATTGGTGAGATCATGGAACTAATGGGTTATCACATGATCATGTAAACACCTTTCCCAAAACAAGAATTGCATGACACTTAGTTCATCATGTGATCGCTTGATCCTCAAAAGGCCATACAATAGGATCTATCCATCACCCAGATAAGTTTTTCAAGGAAGACCACCGATGATTTCTGTTCATCTGTTATCCTAACTTTTTTGAGCTATATACCTTACCACTGCATCTTCTTTCCTTGATGATAGAAGGAGTTTTATAAGTTGTGAGAGGCCGATTTCGATTTCACTCTTCATAGGAAGGATGCCTTGCACACCAGCAAGGCGGTGGAGGCTTTGCTAGATCGATATCAAATAGCCGTAAGATGGATTTGTGTGATCCTAATTCCCTTATTCCCCATCATTGATGACTCATTATCATAAAAATATTATTTAATTTGGATGAAAAATATACTGAAGGTGGTAGGGATCATGGTAGTAAACAACTCATGATGCTTTCATCAGTTGTCTTCACTTCAGTCGTATGATCGAAGGATGATCATGCAACGATTTTGATCATTTCTTGGAGCTCCCACAACATGTCACTAGAATTCTAGACTGGATCTCATGATAGACCGAGTTATTCAAAGACATGAAAATGAAGGTGAATTTCTTACTGTGATTTGATTCGTTCCTTGTATCGATGGCCTCATGGTGGCTGGTTTTTGTGAGATCAGATGGAAAGGCTACAGTTGGGAGGAATATGATGACAGTTCAAATTTTCATAGCATGAGATCAGCTAATTTCAAGCTTGAGATGCATGATATTAAATGGATGGTCAAGATTTAATGAAATTTGAACTCGTGATCACTGGGACTGAAGCAGATGACTAAGATATGTGGAAGGTGTGATCAGATGACTATGCTTTCATCGTGTAAATAGTACATGTGGAAAAATATTCCCCACATCTAAATCTCACCCATGAATCACTTTGTTATATAAGAAAATATGTGGTTTCTACATCATCAAGCTGAAAATGGGGTTGGAACACGTACCACATGCATCACTTCCACCTAAGCTACGGCCCTACGGGCTTTAAACCCAATATATGCGTGGATTTAACCTTGCACACTGCAAGCCCTATACAATATCCTTCTCAATTATTGTAGGAAATATGCACCCTTATACTTCAACTAGATGGCCTAAGATAACTCTCATGGGGTGTGTTTGACCCCCAGTCCCACATGGGCCTTTGGTCAAGTTGTCCTGACTAGTTATTTTCTGGCCATAATTTTTTGGAAAAGGCAAGGTGAAAATTATAATGAAGCTCTAAGATAAGTAATGATCTAAATAATATCCCCTTAAACTATTCCCAAGTCTTCAGATATTCTATTCCTAAGTTATTTATTCAAACTACTTCTTTGTTCTTCATGGTCTTCAAATATTCAATGGAAAAGTGTGAAATTCACAATTATGGGTTCCATCACACCTCCATATGTTTAGGTGAAACTCTTAAACTCTTGGTGTTACCCCTATGTGTATCCATTCTCATTGAGTAGGCAATCTAGTTTCATTGGGATATTCTTGACCCGGCATATCCATGACCTTTCGGTTCTCTTCCATGTGTAAGGAAAATCCCATCATTACTCCTTGTTTCCCACAATGAGCATGACTCATGTGGGATTAATAGTTTTGGTAGGATGTGTACTGATATGGTTAAGCTGTATAAAGTTTGTGTCCTAGGCACAAAATGCTAAACTGGGCCCTTGGTTCAAGCTCTATGAGCTTAAATTAGAAGTTCAATTCCAGAACACACAAATTTAAACTATGTAGAGGTACTCCCTGGGAATGTATGGCATAGAGAGATCCTCCTGTGTACTTATTCATGTTGGGTTTTAGCTACCACATCATAAAAATTTCCCCCAGAACACCTCTCCCCCATCATCCTAGTTTCATGATGATAAACTACGTCACAACCAACATCCTAGCCACACGATGGTAAATTGTGTATCAACCAACGTCCTTACCAAATGATGTTAAACTACATGGACTTGTTCTGTCACATGAACTTAAACTATGATAGCATTGTCCTAGATGCATGAAGTTAAATGACAAAAAATCCATGTCTTAGTTTCATACCTTCAAACTGTGCAACAACCAACATCCTAGTCACAAAACTTTAAATTGAGTAACAACTATCATCTTGGCCACAAGATGAAAAACAACTCAACCAAGTGATATTCTCACCTGAGAGGATTTCACTCTTGGAACCTATCATCTACCATGACATATTCTAGAACTATGTAAATATTTATTCCTCCCTACACAATATATGTAGTGATTCCTGTATTTTATGTCCCGGTCTAGCCACTCAAAAAAAACACACACACAACAAAAAATTCCCCTCCCTACGTACGGGTCAAGACTACATAGGGATATTTTCTTCAAGAACTACATCAGGCTTGATTTCCATTATTATGGGATATGTAATGATGTCTATACACTTTTTATTTGGGAACAACCTAAAATTCATCATCACTTATGTTCTTTTCCCCTAGGCCCCATTTATGACATGTGAACCTCCTTGGCATCATTCACAGGGTGTTTCTTCTATTCATTCCATATAGGTGTCCATAAGTCCAACCTCTCAAGACTTTTCCTAAATATATAAGTGTGTTGTAGTTCCTCGTTTCCTCATTAAATATAGGTTTTTGAATCCACCATGCTACATATATTCTTTTGAGGAGCACATGGTACGAACTCCAAAACCTTAAACTTAGAGCCTATAGTCCAAGAGTCATGACTTTAAACCACATGCATGACTTCTCTCAGATGTATTGTGGGATGTTTGTCTTACCCAGTCCTTATTAATTTCAGCTTTGTCATAAAAATACACTACACATACCCATTTGAGATACCATCCCTCAAAGTCCAAACTCTATGAACTTAGACTAAGAACCAAATTCTTCAACACACAAAATTAAACTACAACCATACCATGGACAAGTTTAGGATTCCCTGTTATAACCATGTGATTCATCATTTCCCACACTAGAGAGGATTTCTCACATTAGTGTCAGTATCCTACCACACTATATTCTAGAACTATGTGTTTCCAGATTCCCATCATTATGGGATACATAGTGATGCCCATACATTTTTCCTTTGGTCCCAGCTGCAAATTTACCAAACCTTCATCCCTTTGGCCTTGATTATGGTCCAGGTGCATAAACTTAAATGGTACATAGTCTATTTCAGGGTATGTAAGTGGTATGGGAGACTCATTATATCCATTCATTTTAGTCTATGCCTCTCCCATGCCACACATATACCCTAGAAATTGGCCCTTTCCCAGTCCATACATCACAAATTTAAATTGATTTACCCTATGGTCCATACCATATGACATTAAACTATTCAAAACTAGTTCCAGGGTCATTTCACTTGGTTATGGGCCTACTTGGATCATTTATGTTAGGTTTTAACTCTCACACCATGTGAATGCCTTTGAATACACCTTTTGTCTATTATCTATCTCATATGAAATTAAACAGTGTGTATCTATTTCCAAAACTATGTGTGTAATGATTCCCATACCATGGGATATGTAGCGATTCCAAGACATCTTGTCTTTGTGCCCAAACAATAATTATTCAAACTTCAGCCTCTTGGCATTAGTAACGATCCAGGTATTTCGAACATAAACTGTATGCAAGTACTCTCTAGAAAATTTATTGTGGTTTCTGGCCTCCTTGTTCCTCATTCACATTAGGTTTATCATAACACTATAATACACATATTAACTTGATACTATAACCTCTCTTAATGGTTCGATAAACACAACCTTAAACTGTTTACACTAGGTCCAATAATTATGACCTTAAACTATTTACAACCCCTACAGTATGAGTTGTATGACTTTAGATTACATATCTTGACGTCCTCTGTGAATGATGTTAAACTATGGTCTTACCCCATGCTTTGAATGTTGGATTCCTCCTGACAATAATGAGATTCATCAATTTACCACACCAGAGAGGATCACCCCTACCAATGTTTTTATTTCACTACACCATGTCGTAGAACTATGTGTGGATTTATTCCTATCCTTATGGGATATGTAGTGATGCCCGAACATTTTATATTTGGAACCATCCACAAATCCATTAACTCTCTAACCCCTTTAACTTGATTACGATCCAAGCATTATGACCTCAAACTATATGAAGTTTGTCTTAATGTATGTATATGGAACACATTCCTCCTTATCTTCATTCACATAAGGTTTTACCTTTGACCTTCTATATATATACCCTAGGAACAAATATTACTTTTCATAGTCCAAGAAACATGACTTTAAACTATTTTCCATAGTACAGGAAACACGACTTGAAACTATTTTCCATTTTTAGAGAAATATTACTTAAAACTATTTTCCATAGTCCAAGAAAAATGAATTGAAACTATTTTACATAGTTAAAGAAACATGACATGAAACTTTTCTCCATTTTCTAAGTGACATGACATTAAACTGTTTTCACTAGCAAGGTTTGGAGTCCACTTTTCGATGCACTCCCATTCCATACTCTGCATCTTTAAAAATTTATATCACTACCATTTTCAAATATAAACAGACCCCCTGATGATCACAGTCCCATGCCATTTTTTTCTCACCTCCCATTTTGGGCCAACACACTAATGGATTCCTAGTAACAAACTGCATATCCTATATTTTGAACATGGTCAATAGATGATAATTTTTTTCCAACCCCATTCTTGACTACCAGAGTCATGGTACCTGTATTTAGAACATGGTCAACAATTGATACCTACCTATCAATCAACCTTGATTCGGATCTAGGAACCCCTATCTTACATCTTTTCCACTTCCTTGTATCTTAGTTGAATTCAAATACCCTTGGTATCTTCTCTAATGTGCACTCCCACATGTTAGGTAGGCCCCCTATACCATTACTCGTTTTTTACACTAATAATGAATCATGTGGGATTAAGAGTTCGAGTAGGGTGTGTACTGACATGGTTAGGGAACACAAAGGATCCCTATGGTCCAAAATCAATGAACTTAAACTGAGGGTTCAAGTACAAGAATTAATTTAAACTTTATGCATGTTGTCTCCTTGGAATGTGTGTTATGGTGTATGTTCTTCTCATTCCTTATTCACATTGGGTTTGTCAACTCATCGCATCATGCATATCTAATGAGGATATGACATGGTCCAAAATCCATGACCTTAAACTATGGAATAAAGTATAAGAATCATTACTTTAAAATTTATATGGGTGCCTCCCCAAGAATATGTAGTGTGGAATTCAGGTCTCCTAGACCCTCATTCATTTGGGGTTTTCACCCTGTCACACTGCACATGTCCTTTTCGGGAGACCCTTCCTCTTGGTGCAAAAATATATGACCTTAAACTACAAGTCTATGTCCATAAATGAAATCAAACTGTATACAAGTCATTTAAGGATGTGTGGTGTGACATCCCCCCCCTCGACCCTCATCTATGTCGTCATCCATTTTTTCTTAATACTTGTGTGGTACATAAGGCTTTTGTGTCTCATTAATGTCAGGTTAATTTCCTATATTCCACACAAATATACTTGGAATAGACGTTTTCATTGTACGCGAAATAAAAATTTAATCTATTGGCCATGGTCTAGGAAATACGACCTTAAACTCTAAGAAAAAGTCCCAATCAAATGATGTTAAACTGTGGGACACATCCTGATTACATGATGTGAAACTATGGGACACATCATGGTCACATGATGTTAAAATATACCAGGAATTTTCCTTAATTTATGATGATAAAATACATGTCTACTATCCTCATAGTATGACCTAAAAGTACTATTCATCCGAGGACCTCACTTGGGAGGCCCTCTCCTATGATTCTGTCTATCTACCACATCATTCACATTCTCTACTATTGCTCAATATCTGATATGATGCTCTACAAAAGAACATGTTTGATATTTGTTCAGATTGATGTTCTCAAACTAATGTTCTCCAAACCATGATGGCGTAATTAAAAGATTTTTAGAATCCATTTGAACAATCCATAACTCCATTCACACAATTCATGTGCCCCTATTTGGATCCTCATCCTCTTCCATGTATGAAGGGAACCCCTAATGGCATAGTCTTATTCCACACTAGATCACCTACAATCCTGGTCCAACTACTTGAACGATTTTTAATGACATCCCTCAAAAGGTTCTATCTTTCGAACAAGGTCAGTGGTTGAACAACATTTGTTTTTCCCCATTCAAGGTTAATGATATGGATACTGTGTTTCTAATAGAGTCAGTAGTTATGCTATGTCACTATGATAGTTTACTTGTATTCTAAATATTGGGAATCATGACTTAAACTTATCATTAGTATTTGTTTTGATATAAGTTCAATGCCCCTAGTGTTATCCCATTCATCGACTCAAGCACATTAGGAAAAGAATGTTGGCAGTTATAAGAGCCCTGTCCTCTAGCCCCAAACTCTCTAATATCAAATGCCCTCATTGGTCAGTGAACATAGGAAGGTTATGAGGGTTCAATAATTATTTATCACTCTCTTGAAAAGGGTACAATCATATGGTTTTCCCTTTTTTCACAACAGAAATGACCCATGTGAGATTAGGGATTTATCATTGGTTGAATCAGAAATATGATCGATGTGTGGTAATTAAATCAGCAAGAAAAATAATGTTTCCATGAACATAGAAAATGTATCAAAAATGAGTTAGAAAAGTGTGGTAGTGGTAGGGGAAATCCCCATGTTGGATCCCCTCATGATTCCTGAAAAAATGTCCACTATAACTCTACTCCTGTGATTAAGTGGTTTAGCTCTTCCAATCTATGGAATGTGGCCTCCAAGATTTCTTACCTCGTCCCAATATTTGCTTCCTCATCATTGGTCACTGGATTAATCTCATCAGATCATGTATGTGCTCGAACCCACTCAATAAGAAGATCAGAAATTTGAGCAGTCACCTACTTCATTTGGTTCTAGGCCTCTTCTAGATAAGCCCTCGCTTTATTAATGACTCCCGTTTGAGTTCCGAGGATAGAAGATTGATCTTACTCTTGATTCTATAGATACAAATCTAATATTTGACACATCAAAGCTTACATTTGACTTTATACTTCTCCTGATACCAGGAAACTTACAGATTTTGGATCCCCTCCCATATCTTTTCAGTAAGGTAATCACAGACTATCACATGAAGACCCTGAGCATTTACCCCTCTAACATACAGATAACGTAGCCAATGGTGATGGGATCCCATATGGCTCACCAGCTATGACTCCAGATTCTAGTCATTGAAGAATTGAATTCCCCTTCACTCCCTATGCAAGGTGATATAATGCTCTTCACCATATCAGGATTAGTTCCATCTCGCTCTTCAGGATTTGTAGGTTCATACTTCGAAAAATCAGCCAGGAATTCCACCTCAGGGTCCTCCTCCAAAATCCTTTTGGATGTACTGGGATCTAGATCATGGGATTAATTTCCTTACTTGATATTTCCTCATCAGACGCTCCTTCACCCACCTAGATCTATGCTCCATTAGTGGCATCACTCGTAACCAGAGCTACTTTTTTTGTCTAAAAAAACCAAGGCTGAATCGTCTTGAATGATCAGCTTCTTGTGAACGATAACAACCACCAGAAGAGATCTTGTAGATTTACCATCCCTATCCACTCACTAGTCATGCAGTATTCTTATTACAACATAAAATAAACACCTCCACTACTACAAAACATGCCTTTAACAGTGCTGACCATTAATAGTGTTAACAAAAAGAGATGATAAAGGTCACCTTTATCATCACAAAAACAAAAACTGATAGAGTACCTTTTATCAGCATATTTTTAGTGATGATAAATGTTACCCTTTATAAGCTCTTTTTTAGAGCTGATAAGTGTTTCCCTTTATCATCACATTATTTTTAGCACTGATAAATGGTAACTTTATCAGTGCTTTAGTTTTAGCATCCATAAAGGGATCCTTTATCAGTGCTTTTTCAACACTGATAAAGGTTTGAAAAAAATGAAATATTTAAATAAATAAAAAATAAAAACAATATTATTAAAAAAAATACTAAAATTTTATTAATTAAATCATTATTTATAAAAATTAATAAACTGATTATACAAAATATAAATTATAAATACTAATAAATAATATATATTAATTATATTGATATATGTAAAATAAAAATTAATCAAATAAAAATTAAATATAAGTAAATATAGAAAAATATTAAACATTTTATTAATTAAATAATTATCGATAATGTTAATAAATAGTATATTTTAAATATATAGATATATATGAATTTATATAAATATAATTTATATAATATAAAATATTTATTCATTATATTAAATAGTTAATATATTTAGTGAATAATGGTTTATAATTAAAAATTAATATGAATAAAAAATCCTGACAAATTGTATTGAGTAATGGACATAATTGAATGACATTCGATTTTTTAGTTTAACATAGATCAAACATATGTTATATTGATTTCGCATAAATATACGTAATTAATGCATTTTTATATATAATGCACAAATAATTTTTTTTACACAATTAATGAAATATTATATAGAAACACATACACCTAATATTTATGTAATTTATTAAAATCTTAGTATTCATTTTAGAATTTCATTATAACATGACACATTTAATATATTATGTTTTGAATAAGTAAATTTTATTTATCTATTGTTAATATTATTAAAGTTAGGTATTATTTGTTCATTTTAATATGTTTTATGTTTTATTTTTTATTTTTTTGGGGAATTTCATCAATTTCTATTATTTATTATGTATATATATTTATTTACTATGTTTTAATATTTTCAGTATGTATTCATCTTTATTTCAATATATATCTATATTTTTTAAATAATTTATATTTAATTAATAAAACTTATCCATTTTTTCGACATTGTTAAAGTACACTCATTTTTAATTATTCAATTTTACTCATTTTTAATATTCATATACTTTTGTTTAATATTCATTAATAATGTTAAAAATATATTTGTAATAAAATATTTGTAAATATATATATTTTAAAAAGTATATTTACTATATTTATACATTTATAATTATAAATAAATCAATATTTGTTTTACAAAAAGTATTTATATAATTATAAATAAATAACTATATATATTTTAATAATTATAAAATTATAATAAATTTATTTAAATAATGAATATATTTACTATAATTATATTTATATATATTTATTAAATATATATATAATCATATAAATATATATAATGTTATAAATATTATTTTTTTTGAAAAGTATTTATATAATTAAATATCTAAATAATTATCAAATTATAATAAATATATTGAAACAAAGAATATATTCAATATATATATTTATTATATATATATAATTATGTAAATAAATTTACAATTTTTTTAATTATATTTATAAATATAAATCCTTTGTCACTGCTTAATTAATAAGTACTGATAAAAGGAATCTTTATCAGCTCTTTTTTGGAAGTGCTGATAAAAGTGTCCTGATCTATTTCAAGAATCCTAACCATATCAAACTAGTTCACGATATCCAAAGTTCTTTGTGGAATCTAAATGATATTGATGCTCCTCATTGTCAAATCCAAGCTTGAACCTAGGATAGAATCAAGGCTCCAACTCTTCGAAGGTTTGAATCCAAGGATTGAAAGATTCAAGGGTCAAATGAAACCAAGCCGCGAATAAAATCTAGATTTTTCAATATCAGTACTTTCCCTCGGTTATACTCTAAACCTTCCCATCCCACATCTGTGTATCCCAACAACTCTAGTTGTAATATCCTATAATAAAAAATCCCAAAATTCACTATTTTTCGATATATTGATGTATTGTCTTCCCTGATAGCATGTGTCTCTCCTTGGGACAACATTGGTACTGTGAAACTTGAAATATATCAAACCCAATTTTGGGTCATGTTATTAGGAGGTATAGTAGGCTCCCAATACCTATACTCCATTACATTTAAGTCTTTTCAATCATAATGTTTAGAAAAATTCATCCATATAGAGGTTAAAATTGTCATTGATCTGGAATATTCCATTATAAATCACTTGGGAACCAATTTTTCATATTTTTCTTGAGAAATTAATGTGCTATGTTTTACTTGATTCACCTATAATCCAAGGAAATTATTTAACTCACCAATCATATATATCTAAATATCGTACCTCATATGATCCACAAAGAATAGCATTGTGCTATATACAATCCTCAAATATTATGTCTTCGACATATATGAGTACCAGCATCCTTTGATCATTCTCCTTATTTATGTAGAGGCTATGATCAACTTTTTCTTGATAAAAAAATATTTCGTTGGAATTTATGCAACCTTAAAAGCTAGGTCCTTAGTGATTTCATTATCTTATACAAATAATTATTTAACTGACACACCTTTCTCTCATTTTCATCTATAATAAACCATCCAGTTTCTCAATGTATACCCCCACCTTAAGAACTCCATTGAGGAACATAGATTTGATATACTTTTAACAACATTTTCACCGAAAGAGACAAGAAAATTCAAATAGTTTTTAATCAGTCTATGAGAGTAAATTTATGATAAACATAAATTCCTTTGATCTAAGATCTCCACTTATACACTACAAATTGTTTATTTTGAGCCACTTTTACATAGTTAATGATTTTTTACAGAACACCCACTTAGTTCTAATAACATTTTCATCTTATAGACTTGGAAAAATTTCCCTTTTCAAATTTTTCTTATTCATAAGAAAAAACTATAATGAAGAAAACCCTTTGGGAAGATGTAAAGGTAATGTTAAAAAATATTTTCTCTATTTTATCGAAAAATTATATAACAAAATTGTGATTTAATTTTCATTATTCCTTGTATATTTCATTTACTTTAGAATTTTTTTTTCCATATTTCATGCCTTTATTCACCCAATTTTCAATGTACTTCTTCTCCCTAAAAACCTTTTCACCCCTACAGTGTTAATCTTGATGTCTTCACAGTAAAATAATTTTCAATAAAATTAATGTATTATTTCATATTTATATTTAATTTAGTTTTTTAGTATTACCCACATAAGAATTGTTTTCTTATATAATTGTATTCTTTTGTTTGATTTGGGGTGGTCTTTCCATCTTTCATGTCTTTTTGAAAACTTCCATAAACTTCTTATCCATAAAAACCTTTTCACACCAACATTGTTGGAATTTATCACATTCCTTGAAGTTCCTTCTACTACTCAATGATAGAGGTAATCTTGATTTTCCACAATAAAATAATTTTCTATATAATTAATGTATTATTTCCTATTTATGTTTTATTTATTTATTTTTTTTATTAATAATATAATAATTGTTTACTTATTTAGGTGGATTCTTTTGTAGGAGTTGGGTGGCTTGTTTGAAGCTTCTTATGCTCATGAGATATTGGAATTTGAGCCTAAAACTGAGATAATAACAATAAGTAAATGCATCAAGAATTCATAGAACCATCCTGAAAAGGTGAATTACTACTACTTATTTAACTAATTTTGTCACCTACTATATGTCAGTTAATTTTTTTTATTTTTATCTAATAATTTTTTTTTCACATATCTTTTGGGAAGTCATATTTTTCTTTCAATTATCTACAAAAAGCCACAAAATAGATAAAATGTACATTTCTACCAATTTTAAGATGCTTTCCATTTCATTTCTTTATCAACCTACCAACACTGCATACTGAGTCTATGTTTAAAGTATAAAAACTTTTCTTGTTGAAAGACATAAGAGTAGAGGAATCTTATTTTCACATTATAGTGACTTGTTGTGATATAATGGGCACTTGAGATTCCTCTAATCTTCTGTCTTTCAATAATGAGAATATTTTTTCAGCTAAAAAAATCATGTCAATATGTAGTGTTGAAAGTTCTACAAATAAATTTAATGAAAATAATGGTAACATTGAGAGTTAATATTTTTTTGAAACTTCAGGATGTGTAGGAATCAACCACACCTCAATCAGACACACAGTGTGACTAATATGACTAAAAGTACTTCTTCATATTAAAAAATTGATAGTAATTTTAGTAGAAAATAAAATTGACACACTCCAAAATGATAAAAAAATATTCAAATTAGTTTTATACTTTATGAAAATGATCCATAAGTCATTAGGGATTTTTAAGAATATGACACACCTCAATTCGATACATGGTGTGCCTGATATGATTCAAAGTGTCCTTTATTAGTATAAAATCATCATTTTATTTCAAAAAGTTTCACTCACTGAAAACAAAAAAATATTATTGGATTTTATTGATAATTTACGACATCAATTCATAAATATTTTGTGATTTTTAAGAATGGATCTCCCATCGAACTAATACATGTTGTGATCGGTATGAGTTAAAGTATGTATTTCAAGTTTAAAATGAAATTTTTGAAAAAAGGACAAGTGACATATTCATAAATGATCAAATAAATTAGTATTATTTTTATACTTTTGGACAATGACCCATATGTCATTTAGGACATATAAGAATCTACCACACCTCAATCTAATGAATTGTGTAACCGGTATGACTCTAAGTATGTATTTACTTAAATTTGACATCATTTTTATTATAAATTACAACTGACATACCCAAAACCAAGAAAAACCATTTAAATTGTTTTGATAATTTAGGAATATTATCCATAAGTCATTTTAGATGCATAGGAATCAGCCACACCTCAATCCAACACATGATGTGACCAGTATGACTTCAAGTGCATCTTTTTATTTAAAATTTACATCATGTTTAGTAAAAAGGACAAATAACTTACTCAGAATTGAGAAAATGCATTTATATTGTTTATATTTTTTAGGAAAATGACCCATAAGTCATTTTTGAAGTGTATAAATCATCTGAACCTCAATATGATAAATAATGTTCTCTGTATGACTCAATGTGTCTGTATTAGTTTAAAATTGATATTTTAGTTCAAAAGGATTCACTCACTAAAAACTGAGACAATGAAATAATATTTTCTTGAAAATTTAAGTAATTTTATTTTTTAAGTCATTTGGTATGTGTATGAATCAATATCACATCAAACCGAGACCTGATGTGACCAGTATGAGTCAAACTGCATGTTATCACTTTAAAATGACATTTTAGTAAAAAAGAGAAGCGATTTACTCAAAATAAATAAAAAACATTAAAATTATTTTGATACTTTAGTAAAATAATCCCTAAGTCATTTATGACATGTACAATTCTTCCACACCTCAGTGTGGTGCACAATGTAACCGGTATGACTCTAAGTGCATCTTTATTTAAAATGGACATAAATTTTTGTAAAATGGACAAATAACCTACTCAAAACCAGGAAAACATATTCAGATTATTTTGATACATTTTAAAAATGATCCAAAAGTAATTTGATATGTGTATTAATCAGCCACACCTCAATATGATACATGATGTGTTCTATATGACTTAAAGTGTGTTATAAATTTAAAATCGTCATTTTAGTTTAAAAGTGTCACTCACTGAAAATTGAAAAAACACGCTCAGATTATATATATAATTTATAAAAATGCTTCATAAGTCATTTTTGACATGTGGGAATATGTATCACATCAAACATATACATGATATTATTAGTATGAGTCAAAATTCATGTTTCCTGTCACACTCCGCTTCATCTTTTATCTTATTTTATAATTTTATTAGACTTTATAAAATATTTTTGGTGTTCGGGTTGAGTCCCAGACGAAAAACATTTAAGTTTTTCTTTAAAAATTGTGCGTTTTTATGTTGACATCGCTGAGCGCCTGGGCGGAGCGCGTTTTGGAGATCTGCGCGGCTTCTCCTAGGAAGCGATACTATCCGTCGGTCTTCATAATTTTTAGATGAATAAATTTTGTAATTTATTGCGTTAATTAAAATTTTTATGGTTTCTAATAATTTTAATTATTATTATGAAAATGAAATGAGTATTTTTATCATTTTTTTTATTGTTATAGTTATGATTATTATCACTATTATTAAAGAAATTTCTATTATTAAAAGAATCTTTTTTACCATTATTTTATTTTTATTAAAGTTATTATAATTATTATTATTATCATCATGTATATTATTATATTTATTATAAGACTTTTATTATTATTATGTTAAAAGGATAAAAAAAGAATCGGTGTAGGGTTGGGCATTGCAGCCACCCTCCCCTCCCTGCTGGTCGCGTCCCTCACCGACCCCTTTCCGCCGCCGAGCCATCCTACCTGTCCGCTCCCCCATCTGCCTCCCATCCTCCTTCCCTCCACTTCGATCAGGCCACCACGCGCACCCCCTGTTGGTCGACCCGTTCAGCCGCAACCCCTCCTACCCGCGCCACCCCTCTCTCCGGACGACCAGACCAAGACCTCTTGTTCGGCCAATTCCTTCCTGCTCGTGCGACCCCCTTCCGGCGACCTACTGTGCTGGCCGACTTTCTCACCGACTCATCTCCCCCGCCCACACTCCTCTCTTGCAGCACCGACCTTCTATCACCCTCCGATATTCACATTCTCTTATGTTTGGTTTTTCCCCCTTGGCTGGGGTTTGTTCGTGTTTTATCCATTAAAAAAATTGGGGGTCCAATTTGATGATTAGGGTTTTCTTCGACCCTCAAAGGCGCGATCACGGTGCGAACAAGGTTTCACCCTAGTTTCGAGAGATCCGTCCACGTTGAGGTAGGTGTTTTCACATATAAGTGTTGTTTGTTGAATTAATTCACCCATTTAATTAATTTAGTATACTCATTGATCAGTTTTCTTGGTGCGAATAGAGTTTTACATGATTTTTAATGTGTTTTGAGGTGTTTAGCATCGTGGTTATGTGATACAAGTGTCTTGTTTCTCTAGAAACCATGTGGAGCCATTGGTAGTGTTTTATAAACTATGTTGTTGGTTTATTAAGAAGTGCAAGGGTTGCAGTTTTGTTTTGGTGTGATGTTAATGTGCGTTTAGTTATAAAAGAATTTTTGAGTGAGTTTTTGATATTTTTAGTCATGCAACACATTTTGATATTGTTTAATAAATTTTCTCAGTGGTTTGTTTAATTGTGAAAATGGTTTATTTAATTGTGTAGTTAGTTTATTAATCTGTGCGAGTGGCGTTAATTGTGTTTGTGATGTGGCGCAGTGTACGTTTGGTCATAAAAGAAGATTTTGTGTGGGTTTAGTGAGGAAAGAAATGTTATTTGTTTTAAAAAAAATTATTTATGGTTTATTATACTATTTGAATGGTGCAAAGTTGTTTAATAAATGGTGTAAGGGTTATATTAAACTGTTTTTGTGGTTTTGAGTTGGTTTTGTCTGTGCAAAACCATGGTAAAATACTCAAAATAATTTTATACGTTTTTTTAAATGATTTATTAAATAATATGGGTGCTGTGGACCTGGTTTTGAAAATGTGTTTAGCCGCACATGCTTTAAATGTTGATCGCATCATGTCATGCGCTTTTGTCATATTTTTAAAATGGTATGATGGCTCTTTAAAATTGGTAGTGAGTTATTTTGGCGTTGTGTGGTTTTTTTTTGTAAACACTTTTTGGATTTTAAAGGGGGGTTTAGTGAATAGTGTTATTAGTGCGTTTTATGTGTTGAAAATGTGACGAGGTGGTTCTTTCACGTTGTTTGCTCATTTGGGTTGTTTAAGGCTTTGTTTGTGTAATTTTAGTTATTGTGCGTTTGTTGTAGTGCGTTTATGAGATAACCTCGCGATACTGTGGTCGTCGACGTGCGCATGTTTGTGCGTTTGTGCGAGGTGCGACACACCTTTGTGTTTGGTCTGTGAGCCGAGGTAGGTCCCCCATTGCACTCACCTTTAAATTTATAATTTATTAATTGCTTGATGTTTTGTTAATTTTAATGAATGATAAATAATATTAGATAATAAAATTTTAAATGATTATTTAGTGTGAAAAGAGCCGTTTATTTTATACCGAACACTTGGAACATTTTCATGACGGGCAGACACCCAGTTTTGAAAGAATGCCCGTTTGGCCTTTAAACATAATTCACGGAATTTCAAACGTACTTCTAGTTTTGAAGATAAGTTATTTCTTCTGAACAAGTGTTTTGGGTTTTCTCGAGAAATGAGGTTTTGTTTTAAAATTTGCGAAGGCGCGTTTGACACTTTAATAAAATAAATTATTTTTGAAAAACTCACTTTGGGGTCAGTAAGGGGTTTTCTTTGGTGTGCATTGATTACGTGAATTGTGTGTGATATTTGTGCGTCGTGACTGACTGATTTACATTGAGGACGCACCCCTTTTTATTGTATGTGTTGACATGGGAACCTAGCATAGTGAGTGAATCTTCTGAGAACGATTGCTGCACTAGTTTAGATTACGCACTGGCTAGTAGCCCCATAGGAGGGGAATACTGAGTTATTGCTGCTATGGGGATTGGGCCCCTCGGTTAGGCCATGCAGGGCTATACCGGGCGTTAGGGCGTTATGACACATCGAGTTAGGGCATGCCTTCAGGATGAGTCAGATGTATAGTATGTTCTGGATTGTTCACGATCTCCTAGGTTGGACCCATGTTTTTTTAGTGTCTATTTGTATGTGGCAGACGTTTGAGAGGTCTAGTTCGGTTGCTAGCCCCGTGTGCCACTTTTTCCATTTCCCTTTGTGTGTGTTGTGTGTTGTGTGCGTTTTTCCATTTGACCAACAACTAAAATTTGGATTTCTAAATTGTTCACAAAAGTGTTTTACAATGAAATGCATTTGTTGCTTCCAAACACTAAACTTGTTCTTAAATTAAAAAGGGCAATGGACTGTTACTTGTTTTAGAAAAGAAACTGTGTGTGGAAACCAATATTTTATATAATTTAGTTTAAACCAGGAATTGATAAATTCTTTATTTAACGGTATGTGCATTGGGAATAGAATTATTCAGGCCTACTTACTGAGTTTTAATACTCACGCCTATAGTGTTTTTCCTGTTTTTTAGTTTCTGTTACAGGTTTGACTTGAGCTTTCTCACCGTGGGCGAGAGTTGGTTGTGGTCTGTTGGGAGACTCTCGAGATCACAAGGGGTTTTAGTCATGGTCAGGTTAGTTTGTTGTTGTTGGTCGTTATTTCTTTTCGTTTTTTTATTCACTTTGTGTTTTTTTTCCTTCTGCTGTTTTATTTATTTTATCGGGCGAAATCGTTCCCTCTTGCTCTCTTTTGATGCCCTGGTGCTTGTCGCCAGCCCAGGAGGATCAGGAACGCCTCTCGGGCCATGTCACGGGCCGGCTCGGGTGACCGGTTTAGGGTCGACCCGGGTTGGTTCGTGACAAATGGTATCAGAGGCAGAGGTTGGCTCCTGAGCGTACCTTGTGTTCAGAGCGCCTATTTTTATTTGGGGTTGTCATGATAGAAAGAGTAGAATTTTCAAGACTTGAGGTTTACGGACAAGAAGGACGTCATTAACCCTTGATCGTTCCGAACCTTAGGTTCCCATGGGGTGTTTGGGTTGTTGATGTCTTTTGATTCTTATGGCGTGTTTGGTCTTGGGAAATGAAATGAGAGTCGGGAAAGTGACCTCCGTGAGCTCGCATGGTCTGGAAAGCCATGTGGAGTTGGGGACATTGTCCTAGAATTCTTTCAGTGACGATGGTGTGACTGACGTATGGCCGCCAACCATATGTTCGAGTCGCCCATCATCACTAGTTTCCCCATAGTGAATCGTTTGGGTTTTCCTTAATTCTGAAAATTGTTTTGTAAAGTTTTATTTTGGAAATTGTGAAAAGTTTAAATTGAAATGGAAATGACCATGTTTTTACTATGTTCTTTATTCCTTTGTTCCTTAGTGTTCACCCCCACGACGTTTTGATGGAGTCCCAAGGTGCATCTTCGGGTGGTGCGCCCCTAGCGAATCCTCCATTTAATCAGCCCATCGACTATGTTCTTGAGTTCCGGAAGTTGAACCCTTCTCTCTTTTATGGACAAGAAGATCCACTTGATGTAGAGGAGTGGTTGTAGAAGATTGAGAGGAAGTTCAGTTTCATCAGGTTGCCTGAGTCGTTAAAGGTGAAGTTGGATACCTTTATGCTTGAAGTCCCAACTTGGAAATGGTGGAAGACCGTGTCCCAGAATAAGCCCCGGGAAAATATAACATGGGAGTTTTTTAAGTCACCGTTCATCCAACAACACTTCTCTAAGTTGAAGAATATGAGGATGAGGATGGAGTTGTGTTGTCTTCAGCAGGGCGTTGAATCGGTACTGGAATTCTATAAAAGTTTCATAGACCTAGTTCCGTATGATCCGTGGTTTATTGCGAATGATCCCGAGAAGGCTCGACAATTTGAGTCTGGACTCCAACCTGAGCTGCGATCGAAAGTGGAAGAGCTCAAACTAACCACCTTCTCGAATGTTTTGGGGCAAGCCTTTTTGGATGAAGCTGGGTTAACAGGAGGACTTGAGGTGGCGAACCCTCCAGCTTTGGGAAGTAGTGCAGAGGATTGTGATAAGAAGCGTGAGAAGTGACCTGATGCTGGTGGTGCTGGTAGAGGAATCAAGAGGCCTCCAGACCTTCAGTCATCTTCTTCACAGTGCAATGTTGTGATCTGTCACCAGTGTGGTAGGAAGGGTCACAAAAGGCCGACATGTCCAAGTGCTCCAATACCCTGCCACACCTGTGGACGTCTAAGTCACTTGTAGCGATTCTGCCATGGAGTTTCCAAGAAGTGCGCTGAAGCTAGACTTGGCTCGTCGAAGGTCACCTCATCCCGTCAGCAGGAGTAGGGAAATGTTTGGGGTCAGTTTGAGGTTTTCTCTTTGTAGTGTTTCTAGGGTGTAGTAATCATCTCTTGTAGCGTTTTGTGGTGTTCCTTTTCGTTCAGTTGTAAGAATGGTTGTGGTTGGACCTCTTTGAAACTTTTATTTTACTGGAAGTGTGTTTGGTGAAATTCTGGTTTGTGGGTTATATTTGGGAGATTCTGAAGCCTGACTGCGAGGCAGGAGATGCTTCAATCATCGGTGCTCCAGCCATAGGCCTCGGAGTGAAGCTGGCGCGTAGTCAGGAGAACCCCATCGGTAAAGAAGGGCCTTGGTTTAATCTCAGTCCATAATGCGGCATGGTATGTGTGTTTCCAATGGTGTGATATTGTTGATAGGGAGACGACAATTGTTTTGATGCTCTATCAGTCGGGCCCTTCCCTTCCCCCCCTTATGGTGGGGGTTTCTGGTCCGTGTGGAAAGTTATTAAGTTCGTTTAATATCATCAGTTCTTATGGTGGGGAGACCCACAGTGGGTCTCCCAGATTCACACTGAAATTAATTTAGGATTAGCCTGATCCTTATGGTGGGGAGTCCGTTCGGGCCTCCCCGTGTCAGTATCAGAGTTTCTTTTCATGTAACGTTGGGGGGTAGGTGGTCTCGTGCGGAACCACCTAATCTTGAGTTCGTCCTCTCGAGTAAACGTTGAGATTGGAGTACACCCAACAGTTTCGTTGGACGAAGATTATAGGGTTATGTCTCGGAGGTGATTTATGTACGTTCATTCCATGGTTGAGATAGATGGTTTGGGTTCTGCTTAGCGATGATTAAAGTGATCTTGTTTTTAAGGATGAGTTGTGTGTCATGGGTTTTCGGTGTTTTTTTGGATCGATCAACTGGAGGTGCTTAAACTTTTGGGGGGTGAGTGACACTTAAGTTTCATCTTTGGGTCTTGACCTTGTTTTGGCTTTCCGAGGGCAGAAAGCGTTATGGTGGGGATAATTGTCACACCCCTCTTCATCTTTTATCTTATTTTATAATTTTCTTTGACTTTATAAAATATTTTTGGTGTTCGGGTTGAGTCCCAGACGAAAAACATCTGAGTTTGTTTAAAAAAATGCACGTTTTTATGTTGACATCGCTGAGCGCCTGGGCGGAGCGCGTTTTGGAGACCCGCGCAGCTTCGCCTAGACAGCGACACTGTCCGTCGGTCTTCAGAATTTTTAAATGAATAAAATTTGTAATTTATTTCATTAGTTAAAATTTTTATGGTTGCTAATAATTTTAATTATTATTATGAAAATGAAATGAGTATTTTTATCATTTTTTTATTGTTATAGTTATGATTATTATCACTATTATTAAAGAAATATCTATTATTAAAAGAATCTTTTTTACCATTATTTTATTTTTATTAAAGTTATTATAATTATTATTATTATCATCATGTATATTATTATATTTATTATAAGATTTTATTATTATTATGTTAAAAGGTTAAAAAAAGAATCGGTGTAGGGTTGGGCATCGTAGCCCCCCTCCCCTCCATACTGGTCGCGTCCCTCACCGACCCATTTCCGCCGCCGAGCCATCCCGCCTGTCCGCTCCCCCATCTGCCTCCCGTCTGCCTTCCCTCCACTTCGATCAGGCCACCGCGCGCACCCCCTGTTGGTCGACCTGTCCAGCCGCAACCCCTCCTACCCACGCCGCCCCTCTCTCCAGACGACCAGACCAAGACCTCTTGTTCAGCCGATTCCTTCCTGCTCGTGCGACCCCCTTCCAACGACCTGCTGTGCTGGCCGACTTTCTCACCGACTCATCTACCTCGCCCGCACTCCTCTCTTGCAGCACCGACCTTATATCACCCTCTGGTATTCACATTCTCTTAAGTTTGGTTTTCCCCCTTGGCTGGGGTTTGTTCATGTTTTATCCATTAAAAAAATTGGGGGTCCAATTTGATGATTAGGGTTTGCTTCGACCCTCAAAGGGAGATCGCGGTGCGAACAAGGTTTCACCCTAGTTTCGAGAGATCCATCCACGTTGAGGTAGGTGTTTTCACATATAAGTGTTGTTTGTTGAATTAATTCACCCATTTAATTAATTTAGTATACTCATTGATCAGTTTTCTTGGTGCGAATAGAGTTTTACATGATTTTTAATGTGTTTTGAGGTGTTTAGCATCATGGTTATGTGATACAAGTGTCTTGTTTCTCTGGAAACCATGTTGAGCCATTGATAGTGTTTTATAAACTATGTTGTTGGTTTGTTAAGAAGCGCAAGGGTTGCAGTTGTGTTTTGGTGTGATGTTAATGTGCGTTTAGTTATAAAACAATGTTTTGAGTGAGTTTTTGATATTTTTAGTCATGAAACACATTTTCATATTGCTTAATAAATTTTCTCAGTGGTTTGTTTTATTGTGAAAATGGTTTATTTAATTGTGTAGTTAGTTTATTAATCTGTGCGAGTGGCGTTAGTTGTTTTTTTGATGTGGCGCAGTGTAAGTTTGGTCATAAAAGAAGATTTTGTGTGGGTTTAGTGAGGAAAGCAATGTTATTTGTTTTAAAAAAAAATTATTTATGGTTTATTATACTATCTGAATGGTGAAAAGTTGTTTAATAAATGGTGTAAGGGTTATATTAAACTGTTTGTGTGGTTTTGAGTTGGTTTTTTCTGTGGAAAACCGTGGTAAAATAATCAAAATAATTTATACGTTTTTTTAAATGATTTATTAAATAATATGGGTGCTGTGGACCTGGTTTTGAAAATGTGTTTAGGCACACATTCCTTAAATGTTGATCGCATCGTGTCATGCGCTTTTGTCAGATTTTTAAAATGGTCTGTTGGCTCTTTAAAATTGGTAGTGAGTTATTTTGGCGTTGTGTGGTTTTTTTGTAAACACTTTTTGGATTTTAAAGGGGGGTTTAGTGAATAGTGTTATTGGTGCGTTTTATGTGTTGAAAATGTGCTGAGGTGGTTCTTTCACATTGTTTGCTCATTTGGGTTGTTTAAGGCTTTGTTTGTGTAATTCTATTTATTGTGCGTTTGTTGCAGCGCGTTTACAAGATAACCTCGCGATACTGTGGTCGTCGACGTGCGCGTGTTTGTGCGTTTGTGCGAGGCGCGACACACCTTTGTGTTTGGTCTGCGAGCCGAGGTAGGTCCCCCATTGCACTCACCTTTAAATTTAGAATTTATTAATTGCTTGATGTTTTGTTAATTTTAATGAATGATAAATAATATTAGATAATAAAATTTTAAATGATTATTTAGTGTGAAAAGAGACGTTTATTTTATACCGAACACTTGGAACATTTTCTTGACGGGAAGACACCCAGTTTCGAAAGAATGCCCGTTTGTCCTTTAAACATAATTCACTGAATTTCAAATGTACTTCTAGTTTTGAAGATAAGTGATTTCTTCTGAACAAGTGTTTTGGGTTTTCTCGAGAAATGAGGTTTTGTTTTAAAATTTGTGAAGGCCCGTTTGACACTTTAATAAAATAAATTATTTTGGAAAAACTCACTTTGGGGTTAGTAAGGGATATTCTTTGGTGTGTGTTGATTGCATGAATTGTGTGTGATATTTGTGCGTCGTGACTGACTGATTTACATTGAGGACGCACCCCTTTTTATTGTATGTGTTGACATGGGAACCTAGCATAGTGAGTGAATCTTCTGAGAACGATTGCTGCACTAGTTTAGATTACGCACTGGCTAGTGGCCCCAGAGCAGGGGAATACTGAGTTATTGCTTCTATGGGGATTGAGCCCCTCGGTTAGGCCATGCAGGGCTATACCGGGCGTTAGGGCGTTATGACGTCATCGAGTTAGGGCATGCCTTCAGGATGAGTCAGATGTATAGTATGTTCTAGATTGTTCATGATCTCCTAGGTTCGAACCATGTTTTTTTAGTGTCTATTTGTATGTGGTAGACGTTTGAGAGGTCTAGTTCGGTTGCTAGCCCTGTGTGCCACTTTTTCCATTGCCCTTTGTGTGTGTTGTGTGTTGTGTGAATTTTTCCATTTGACCAACAACTAAAATTTGGATTTCTAAATTGTTCGCAAAAGTGTTTTGCAATGAAATGCATTTTTTGCATCCAAACACTAAACTTGTTCTTAAATTAAAAAGGGCAATGGACTGTTACTTGTTTTAGAAAAGAAACTTTGTGTGGAAACCAATATTTTATATAATTTAGTTCAAACCTGGAATTGATAAATTCTTTATTTAACGGTATGTGCATTGGGAATAGAATTATTCAGGACTACCTACTGAGTTTTAATACTCACGCCAATAGTGTTTTTCCTGTTTTTTAGTTTATGTTGCAGGTTTGACTTGAGCTTGCTCGCCGTGGGCGAGAGTTGGTTGTGGTCTGTTGGGAGACTCTCGAGATCACGAGGGGTTTTAGTCGTGGTCAGGTTAGTTTGTTGTTGTTGGTCGTTCTTTCTTTTCGTTTTGTTTATTCAGTTTGTGTTTTTTTCCTTCCACTGTTTTATTTATTTTATCAGGTGAAATCATTCCCTCTTTCTCTCTTTTGATGCCCTAGTACTTGTCGCCATCCCGGGAGGATCGGGAACGCCTCTCGGGCCATGTCACGGGCTGACTCGGGTGACCGGTTTAGGGTCAACCCGGGTTGGTTCGTGACATTTCCAATTTAAAACGACATTTTATTAAAATAGACAATTGATGTACTCAAAACTGAGAAAATGAATTCAGAATGTTTTGATTATTAGGAAAATTATTCATAAGTATTTGAAATTTTTAGGAATCATATGAACCTCAATTAGATGCATTGTGTGACTGATATAACTCCAAGTGTGTCTTTTTATTTAAAATTGATATCAATTTCAGTGAAAAAGGAAACTAACCTACTCAAAACTGAGCATACACATTCCAATTATTTTGATACTTTAGGGAAATGATATATATTTCATTTTTGATATGTATTAATCATTCACACCACAATCCAATACACGATGTGCCTAATATGACTAAATGTGTCTGTTATTAGTTTAAAATTGACATTTTAGTTAAAAAAGTGTCACTCACTAAAAACCAAGAAAAAACACTTGTATTTTCTAGATAATTTTGGAAAATGATTCCTAAGTCATTTGTGATGAGTAAGAATTAGTATCACATCAAACAGAGACATGATGTGACTAGTATGATTCAAAGTGCATGTTTTCAGTTTAAAATTATAGTTTAGTAAAAAAGAAAAGTGACATACTAAAAACTAAGAAAACACATTCAGATTGTTTTGATACATTAGGAGAATGATCTACAAGTAATTTGAGACATCTTAGAATTTACCACACCTCAATCCGATGCATGGTGTGATAGTTATGACTCAAAGTGATTCTTTTTATACAAAATCAACATCAATTTTAGAAAAATTAACACTTTAAATTAATTTATTTCTTTATATTAGTACTAACATAATTATTTTTTTCTTATACATATGACTTATTTTGCTAAAGTTGGGGTAGTTTGTTCAATAATAGCATGATTCATGGTCATGATCAATTGATAAAAGAACATTAATGTTTTTTAATGTATATAATAATTTGTACTTATGTGATTGTATAAAAAAATATTTTAAATGTCAATAATATAGTGTTTTTCTTGTATTTTTTTAATTTCAATTTCATTAAAAATTTTAATTGGTAAATGATTTTTTTGATATCTTGTGTGTTTCAGGTGCTGCGGTGTGCTGTTACAACACATTTCACTGGTGCGGTAGTGTTCTTTTGTAGTACACTAAAAAATTCTACTTAATTATCACTTATATAAGAACAAATAAATGTAATCTTTGTCAATGATATATAAAAGTGTAGATAAATGTGTCCTTTAACAATTATTCTATAATCATTGATAAAGTAACCCTTTACCATAGTTTTTTAGCACCGATAAAGGACCCCTTTATCGGCACTTTTTTGGCATTGATAAAAGACTAAGTATTTTAATATTGCTCCGATATTCAAATCTTCTATTGTGTTGATAAAGATTACTTATAGTGTTGTTAAAGGCCTATTTTTTTTTGCAGTTCTTGGTTAATCTGATTAGTGAATGATAGTTATGACTTTAAGGAATAAGAGACTAATAGGAGCTAAACACTTCCATGTTAAGCTCCTGAGCTACCACAAGGACATATACCATAGGATACCCTTAAAAAATGGGAAGTTCTATGATTGGAATTATTCTAATCACATCATTTGGGCCGAATCTACTTGGAACATACAAACACATTGATGAAAAATCTCTGTGAAAATCAAATTTCACCAAATGATTCGAAACACACCCTTACCTTGAGTGTAACGACCCAATGTTTTTCAATGGAAATTAAATTCTTATAAATATTTCATAGAATCACATGAAAACACAACATAATGAACTACTAAGTGCTAAATGACCTTTGAACATAAGTTTGTCACTTCTGTGTTTGGAATTTCGAAAATCTGACATACAAGGTGGTGATCAGTAAGTTATTTGGAGTCTGATAAGGAAAACTAAATTTTTGGTGAATAGTAACCTACCCTTATGAATAGTAACATACCCTTTTGAATAGTGATATACCCTAAGGAATAATAACCTTAATTTTGATAGTATAAAAATAATATTCAAGTTGAAAGTATGATATACATATATTTTAGAATAAGTAAATGAATGTTTTAAAACTAGTTTTTAATAATTAATTATGATTATAATTAAATATTAAATTAATAATATTTAGAAAATTATTCTTGAAAAATGGAATTGATTTTTGGATTCTAAACATCAAAAAATAGTTAGGGAGAATTTTTGGGATTTTTCTGAAATGCTCGAATTTTTTAGGAATAGGAAAATGTGATAATTTACAATAAATGCTAAATAATGTATTTATTGAGTCATTGATGAATATCTACGGATGTAAGCACAATTGGTTATAATTCACATGAATTTATTACTATTCTTGGTCATTGAAAACTTCCTATTCCTTGTCTTTTGATGAAATAATAAACTAATGATTAAAAAATTATGAAAACCCTCCTCCCACCACTACAAACCCCCTCTCACTCCCACTTCTCTTCCCTCCCCTCAAGCCTTGTGACTTGTGAACATTCAGCCCAAATATCTCTCCAAGATCCCCCCCACGTCCAGAAGCACATATCCTCTTCTAAATACCGAATCCTCTCCCATTAATAGGTTCTCAAAGGAGGAAGTCTCAAGAGGTAAATTCCTCTTTCAAATTCCTTCTTTTCTTTTAAGTTCTTTTCTTTTTGTTTCTTTCCTCACCTCCCTTCACCCAAATAGTTTGATAAATCCAGTAAAATACATGTAATATAAAGTTTTTATTATAATGGGATATTTCATTATCTTCTCCACTTTCCCAACCTTTTATTTTAAAGAAATGAAAGCACAGTTTGAGACGTTCCAATTTTTCACATTCATGGACTACAGTTTATCAATTTCTATTATTATCTTTAATTATGGTCATGAAACCATTTGTGTTATGGTTGAACTAGATTATTATATATTTAATATATCCTATTTTTGTTCTTGTAATCATTTTGTACAAATGGTATTAATTTATAAAGCAAAACACATTCTTTGTAATCAAACCCACCGATTAACAAAAAAACGATTGTCACTATGGTTTTATATAATAATTTGACTTCACTCTGAGTAAAATAATTAAATTTAAGACCATGTAATAACCTGGATATTCACTAATATAAAATAACATCAAGTATGGACCACCAATTTCATCTTACATGTTAATCCAAACATGAATATAAGTGAACTGGTCCTTAAAACCAAGTAAACAAACGAGCTCGAGCAATGAAATTGAACCTCATAACCAATCAACACGATTATAAATTAACTTGAAATGATTATACTAACCAGATTACATATAAGATAGGTTATTTAATTATTATTTAATAAACCTAATTTATATATTCATGTCTTTAATAACAAGTGGAGAGCACCAATTGAATTAAGGTAATGGATCCTCTCCATTTCACTCTTAATCAAGATTGTCCTCTACGCTATGCCTTTTTATGTGAAATCCCAAATGATGGGGTATTATTTCACACCTCCCCATACTCCCCTAATGTTTTATAAGTTATGATAAAACCCTTATCTCTCTCATAAATCCCTCTTAGTTACACCTGACACCATGCCAATAAACCGTAATGAATTCTACCCAAAACCTTTTTGTTCATTTGGGGTACCTTATCTGTCTATATATCAAAATGGAGTTAATTTATCTATTTATGAACATATTATAAATTATGTTTAGTTTTACAAAATTCATTTATTAAGACCCTTTCATCACTCTATTTTGGGTATGTACATGTTTTTAAAAGATTCCTTCCTTAGAACTTTTTGATAAGAAAACCTATTTTAAGGGAACATCAAGAATTTTTACCCAATTTAAAGTGAACTCTATCCTTTTTTTAAGACACCATTGTATTTATAAAATAATTATTTTTATTATGAAAACCTTCTTGGTTCAATTATGGTTTTATATAGAATATTTTCCACTTTTCTATTTTAAATTCTCTATAGTGCTTTCCTGAAAACCTCACAAAAATGTTTTAATGCTAATGTTTCTCAAATACATTTCCTACATGTTGTCACTTAGGTTTGACACAACCAACCATTTTATTTTCCTATTTTACCATATGAACGTCCATGTATGTTCTAAATCCTTTATTTCATGGACACTTTCATGATACACCCATTGGTTAGTCTTTATGTCATCATTGTGGTACCCAATTATTTACTTGGGTACCCTTATGTTTATGTATGGTTGATTATATATGATTATTTATATGGAAATAATATTAATGAAAATGTTGATATAGTTTCACCCAGATAGAGATCCAATTCATCGGTTAAAGTTATGTCTCATTAGATGCGATGTGAAACGAGATTGGCGGTTAGCCTTGACCCGTACTAAGATGGGAAACGAGATTGGCAGTTAGCCTCGAACCATACTAACATGCGAAATGGGATTGGAATTTAGACTTGACCCATACTAAAGATATGTTTTATGATTATTACACATTTATATGATTCCATGTTTATATGACTCCATGCTTATATGATACAATTTTATATGTTCCATGCTTTGGATATCATTATGTCATGCCTCCTTTACTCATGTACTTAAGACGTATCCTTATGTTTGTTCCCTTACTGGGCTTTTCCGCTCATCCCTTTGTTCATGTGTTCCTTAGGTACCCTATGCAGATGTAAGGACTCAAAGGATGTTAGCAACTATTTATGATGATCAAATAGAGAAATGTTTTTTAGCTCCATGTGTTAGGTTTTATGTACCTAGTCTTCCAAGACACTAGACTTAATGATCCTAGGCTTGTACTCTAATGTATAATTATGGTTAAAATTAGGTAATGTTATATATTAAAGGCTTGGGTTTCTATATTTGGTATCATAAGATGGTCTAGTTATTTTTGGAGATTAGTAATATAACACCTTAGTGAGAACCTTAAAGATGAGTCTAAGTATAAGAAAACAATCCTAAATTTTGGTTAGTGTTGAGTATGTGATTTATTGAAAAAATACATCTCTATCTGGATTCAAGAAAGTAGAGGTGGCTCTAAAATAGATGTACATAGGAGTGAAAACTCTGACAAGGAGTTTTGGGCTTGACCCGGTGTATCCTGGTACATGACAACGGGCCTTGCTGCACTCTTGGTTATGACACTCCCAGGGGATATGCTTTGGTAGATTCATGAGCTTAGTACAAACCATTATTAAGGGATAAAAAAATCCCATAAGAATATAAGTTAGGAAATATATCTAGGATAACCTAGATATAAACCTAAGGAATCAAAAGTTTGGATATACTTTTTCATTATAAGTTTATTCTTTTATGTTCAAAGTTTCATTTTTATGCTCAATAGATAAGTATTCAAGACCACTAACTATACGTTCTTTTTCCTAGTTAATGGGGGGAAATAGAACAACATGTTCGAACAACCAATGTGATAGGAAATGTGAATATTTCCCTAATGATATGCCATATGTGATGGGAGCGGGAGCTCAAAACTTCATGACAATACTTCCTCTGCTGGACCGAGTTATGAATAATAACTTGAATCATTCGGAATGCCCTCCTCCACTAAGGAAAGAGAAAGTAGCCGTAGAATCCTTCATGTGACAAAGGGATCCCATGTTTAGTGGATCTTATGATCACCTCCTCATGGAACAATGGATTAAATCCATTGAAATGATATTCTCCATCCTCCAGTGCTCAGAAGAAGAGAAGGTTGTACTAGCAGTCTATCGTTTTGATGGGGAAGTTGCTCAGTGGTGGAAACTGATCAAGAATACAAATTCCTAAGAGGAATTTGATTCCATTGATAAAGAGGAATTCAAGAGTATTTTTTTTGACAAATATTTTCCTCAAACCCTCCATCCCAAGATGGTAATAGAGTTCCTCAGACTCAATCATAAGGAAGATGATTCCATCAGGGTGTATGAATAAAACATTAAAAGGATTACAATGTACTCCTATGTATTTTTCATGAACACTAAATGCAAGGTGGATCGCTTATTTAGTGAAATAAATCTGATTTTATGAAAATAATTATAAATTCAACACTTCGACAATTAATATGAGATTATCTGTTGTTCCCTAAAGGTAGAAATGGATATTGGAGACTCTCAGTGGTCTAATGGGACTAGTGAAAATAACCAAAAAATGGAGTACAACATGGGTGGTTCATCAAACAAATCCCATAATGGAAAGAAGCCTGAATTTTCCCCTTATAAAAGTTATGGGAAGAAGCATCCTGGTAACTATCTAAAGGGAACCAAGAATTACTTCAAATGTAGAAAGTTTGGTCTTCTGGCCAAGAAATGTTGAAGGGATATGAAAAATCCTACTAACGTTGAATAATAAAGGAAGGTTCAGATCAACACTCATCCTGCAATGAAGTGTTACAACTACATGGAGTATGGGATTTATGAGAACAATTTACCTAATCCGAGGGTTTTTGGAGGAAATCAGCAATAACCTACAAAGAAAACAAAGAAGATATTATGCTATCACTACTTCTGAGATGGATTCAGACAACGATGTGGTGACAAGTTCACTAGTTATTCATTCAAGAATAGAGAATGTACTATTTAATTCTGGTTCTACGGATTATTTCATATCTTGCAAGTTTAGTAGAACTATTCAATCACCACCTCAAAATTTGGAGGAAAAGTTATCTGTGAGAATATGGAATGGGAAAATCGTTGCATCCATGGTTTATAAATCCTCCCCAATTAACATTTGTGGAATTAACCTCCAAACAAATATCATCATACTTCTATTAGTGGAGTTTGATGTTATCTTAGGCATAGATTAGATATCTTTATACAAATCCAACATCAAAGGTCAGGAAAGGGAGATCACTTTTCACATTCTGAATCATCCTCCAATTCTTTACAAGTGTAAGGTGGAAGATGAATCTCCTTTAGAATCTTCATCTCATATGTGGATATTACTGCCTTGTGAGAAGGAATATTTAGCTCAAATTATTGAGACAAAGGAGAGAATCATGCTTGAAGACATGCCCATTGTGAGAGATTACACTAATGTATTCCCTGAAGAGTTTCCTGGTCTTCCTCTTGACTGAGAGGTTGAGTTCTCAATTGAACTTATCTCTGGATCTCTACCTATATCAAAGACACCATACAGAATGGACACAATAGATCTGGAAGAGCTAAATAAGCAGTTACAGGGGAATATGGAGAAATGTTTTATATGCCCAAGTGCTTCACCATGGGGTGCGCCAGTCCTCCTTGTCAATAAAAAGGACAAATCAATGCACCTCTGTATTGATTATCGTGAGATCAATAAAATCATGATAAAGAACAAGTATCCCCTAACACAGATAGATGACTTGTTTGATCAACTTCGTGGGGCCAATTATTTCTCTAAGGTAGACCCTTGGTTAGGATATCATTAACTAAAGGTGAGGAAGGAAGATTTTCCCAAGAATGCCTTTCGAACAAGGTATAGACTCTATGAGTTCACAGTTATGCCCTTAGGACTCACTAATGCTCCAACAATTTTCATGTATTTAATGAATAGAGTCATTAGAGATTACCTTAACAAATTTGTGGTAGTATTTATTGATGATATTATGATATACTCCAAGAACAAGGTGAAACATGAGGAGCATTTGCATATTATGTTAAAGAAATTGTAAAGGGAGAAGTTGTATAAAATTTACAGTAAATATGAGTTCTGGAAGGAGGAAGTATCATTCTTAGGGCATGTTATCACCAGCAAAGGGATATCTGTGGACCCTTCAATGATGAAGGCAATTGTAGAGTGTCTCAGGAAAACTTCTGTAATAGAGATACACAGCTTTTTGTGTCTAGCTGGGTATTGTCGATGATTTTTGAAGATCATTTTCATGATTTTCAAACCCAATGACCAAGCTGACACAGAAGGGAGTAAAGTTTGTCTAGAATCATAAATGTGAAGATTTTTTCAAGGAGTTGAAAAAGAGGCTAATCCCTGCACCTATAATCACAGTCCCTACAAGTGGATAACTCTTTGTGGTGTATAGTGATGCTTCAAATAAAATATTAGGCCGTGTGCTAAAGCAAAATTATAAATTGATTATCTATTCCTCAAGGCAACTAAAAATTCATGAGCAAAAAAATCCCACGCATGATCTAGAGTTGGCAGCAGTGCTCTTTGCGTTGAAAATCGGGCGACATTATCTCCATGGAGAGAAATGTGAGATATATACTAACCACAAGAGCCTCAAATATATATTCACACAGAAAGAGATTAATATGCACCAACGGATATGGATAGATATCATCAAGTATTATAACTACTCAATCCACTACCATCCCGGTAAGGCAAACAAGGTGGAGGATGTTTTGAGTAGAAATAATCATGCATCTTTATCAATGATGAGAATTGAAAAGGATATGATATTATTGGATTTTCAAAGGACAAACATGGTAATCATTAAGGTAAGAACATAATAAATACTTTGTCAAATGATTTCTCAACCATCCCTCTTGGAGAAAATAAATGATTCTCGAAGAAAAGGTGTGGAAATTCAGAAAAGAGGGGAAGTTATCAGAAATGGGAAATCCTTCGATTTTAAAATTGATGAAAAAGGAGTTTTAAGATTTGGGAAGTTATTATGTGTACCATCCGATATATATAAAGAAGGATATATTTAATGATGCACATAACTAGACCTTCTTTATCCACCCATGGAGCACAATGATGTATCGAGATCTTCGAGAAAACTTTTGGTGGGATAATATCAAAAAGGAGATTACTGAATATACCTCAAAGTGGCTTGTATGTCAGCAAGTGAATTCTAAGAGGCAAATGTATAAGGGGATGATGCAAACACTACCCATACCAGTATGGAACTGGGATAACATTACCATGGACTTTTTCACTAGACTTGCAAGGACATCAAGGAGAAAAAATGCTATATGAGTCGTTGTTGATCTTCTTACAAAGACATCCCACCTTATCACGATTAGAGAGGACTTCTCGTTGGATCAACTTGCACAAATTTAAATCAAAGAAGTGGTAATGATGTATGGAGTAACACTATCTATTGTATCCAATCATGATTTGAGATTCACCTTGATATTATGGAAAATTCTCCAAAATTCTCTAAGCACTAAACTGAACATCAGTACGGTCTATCATTCTCAAACTGATGGCCAATCTAAGAGAACTATTCAGACACTAGAAAACATATTGAGAGCATGTTATATGGAATTCACTAGAGCATCCTACTGGAACTATATGAATCCCTTTATGGGAAAAGGTGATGAAAACCAACATATTGGGATAAATTTAGTGAGCGTAAGGTTCTAGGACCTGAAATGGTCGAAGAAATGGTGGACAAGGTGAAAACCATTCAGCAACATATCAAGACAACCCAAAATCGAAAAAAAAGTTATGCATACAATCATCGATGAGACCTTGAGTTTAAATTTGTAGACATGGTATTTTAATGCATATCTCTTTAGAAGATGGTCATGAGGTTTAGAAAGAAAAGGAAGTTAAGTTCCAGGTACATCGGCCCCTTTGAAATCCTTGATCGAGTAAGATATGTGGCATGTCGACTAGAAATTCCACCTACCATGTTGAAAGTACATTATGTCTTTCATGTATCCATCTTATGGAAGTACATACCAGACCATTCACATGTAATCTTTTCAGAGCTAGTACAGTTGGAGGATGATCTTTCCTACGAGGAGCAGCCAGTGAAGATCTTGGATCGTAGAGACAATGTTCTACGCAAAAAGACTACTCATCTGGTCAAGGTACTATGGAGAAATGATAAGTACAGAGAGGCAACATGGGAACTGTAGGAAGCAATGACGGAAAAGTAACCGCACCTATATTTGTCTTAGAATGTAAAACAACATTTTGTGGTTGACATTTCATAAGTGGGGAAGAATGCAAAGACCCAATGCTTTTCAATCGAAATTACCTTCTTATAAATATGTCATAAAATCACATGAAAAAAATAATGAACTTTTAAGTGCTAAGTGTCCTTTAAACTTAAGTTTTCCACTTCTGTGTTTCCAATTTCAAAAATCTGACATACACAGTTGCGATCATAAAGTTATTTGGCGTCCGATAAGGAAAACTAAATTTTTGGAGAATAGTAACCTACCCTTATGAATAGTAACATACCATTACGAATAGTGATATAAAATAATGAATATTAACCCTACCTATGATAGTATAAACATAATATTCCAGTTGAAAGTTTGATATACCTATATTTTAGAATAAGTAAATGAAAGTTTTAAAACTAGTTTTTGAATATAAATTACGGTTTTAATTAAATATTAAATTAATCACATTTAGAAAATTATTTTTAAAAAATGGACTTCATTTTCGGATTCTACAATTTGAAAAATGGTTAAGGTGAATTTTTGGGATTTTTATGAAATACTTGAATTTTTTATGAATAATAAAATGCGTAGAATTTACGATAAATATGATAATTTACGATAAATGCTGAATAAAGGATTTATTAAGTCATTGATGACGATTTATGATGTAATCCCAATTTTTTCTAAGTCACATTCATTTATTACTATTATTGGTTATGGAATACTTACTATTCCTTCTCTTGTGAATAAATAATAAACTAATGATAAAAAAATTATGAAAACCCTCCTCCCCTCCACTAGAAAACCCCCATCTCACTCCCACTTCTCTTCAATCCTCTCGAGACTTGTGCCTTGTCAATATTCAGCCCACATCTCTCTCCAAGATCCGACCCCATGTCCAAAATCCCCTAGCCTCTACAAAATACCAAAACCTCTCCCCTTAAGAGGCTCTCAAAGGAGGAAGTATCAAGAGGTAAATTCCTCTTTAAAATTCCTTCTTTTCTTTCAAGTTCTTTTCTTTTTGTTTCTTTCCTCACCTCCCTTCACCCAAATATTATGATAAATCCAGTAAAATACATGTAATGGAATGTTTTTATGCTAATGGTATATTTCATTATCTTTTCTTCTTTCCCCACTTTTTATTTGAAAGAAAGGAAAACACCATTTGAGATGTGCCAATTTAGCATATTCAAGGAAAACAGTTTGTCAATTTCTATTATTATCATTAATTCTGGTCATGAAACCATTTGTGTTATTGTTGGCCAAGATTATTATATATTTAATATATCATATTTTTGGTTCTTTAATCCTTTTTTACAAATGGTATTAAGTTATAAAGCAAAAAATGTTCTTTGTAATCAAACCCACCAATTAACAAAAAAAAACAATTATCCCTATGGTTTTATATAATAATTTGACTACACTCTAAGTAACCAAATTAAATTTAAAACCATTTAATCTCATTTATGTTCAATAATATAATATAACTTCAATTATGGATAAACACTTTCATATTACATGATTTTCCAAACATGAATATAAGCGAACCGATCCTTAAAACTAAGTAAACAAATGAGCTCGAGCAATGAAATTGAACCTCATAACCAATCAAAATAGTTATAAATGAACTTAAAATGATTATTCCTAACCAATTAAATATTAAATAGGTTCTATAATTGTTAATTAATAGACCTAATTTGTTTATTCAGGTATTTAATAACAAGTGGAGAACACCAAAAAAATTAAGGTAAGGGCTCCATTTCACTCTTAATCAAGACTGTCCTCTATGATATGCATTTTTTATGTGTAATACCAAATTATGGGGTATTATTTATCACCCCCATACTTACCTCATGTTTTATAAGTGATGAGAAACCCCTTATATCTCTCATCAAGCCCTCTTAGGTACACCCGACACTATGCCAACAAACCGTAACGAATTATACCCGAAACCTTTTTGTTCATTCGGGTTGCCTTATCATTATCTATATCAAAATGGAGTTATTTTATCTATTTATGAACATATTAAAAATGATGTTTTATTTTTAAAAATTCATTTATGAAGACCCTTTCATAACTTTATTTTTGATATATACATGTTTTTAAAATATTCGTTCCTTAGAACTTTCCGATAAGCAAAACTATTTTAAGGGAAATTCCCAAATTTTTACCCAATTTCAGGTTCACTCTATCCTCTATTTTAAGACAAAATTTCCTTTATAAAAGAATTATTTTTATTATGAAAACCTTATTTGTCAAATTATGGTTTTATATAGAATATTTTCCTCTTTTCTATTTTAAAATCTCTATAATGATTTCCATAAAACCACACAGAAATGTTTTAATGCTAATGTTTCTATAATACATTTCTTACATGTTTTAAACTCTGTTTGAAACCACCTACCATGTTATATGCCTATTTTACCATATTAACGTCCATGTATGTTCTAAATAATTTCTTTCATGGGCACTTTCATGATACATCCATTGGTTATGATTTATGTCATCATTGTGGTACCCAATTATTTCCTTGGGTACCCTTATGTTTATGTACTATTTATTTTGTATGATTATTTATGTGGAAATAATATTTATGAAAATGTTGATATTGGTTGTCCTAGATTGCGCTCTAATGCATTGGGTAAATTTAAGTCTCATGGGATGTGATGTGAAACGGGATTGGCAGTTATCCTTGACATGTACTAAGATGGGAAACGAGATTAGCAGTTAGCCTTAACCCGTACTAAAATGGGAAACAGGATTGGTGGTTAGCCTTGAACGATACTAAAGACATGTTTTTTGATTATTCCACATTTATATGATTCCATGTTTATTTTATTCCATGCTTATATGATACGATTTTATATGTTTCATGTTTTGGATATCATTATGTCATGCCTCCTAACTCATGTGCTTATGATGTATCCTTATGTTCATTCCCTTACTAGGATTTTCAACTCATACCTTTGTTCATGTGTTCCCCAAGGTACCCTGTGCATATGTAAGAGCTCAAAGGATGTTAGGATCTCTTTATGGAGATTAAATAATGAAATGTTTTTTAGACCCATGTTTTATGTATTATGTACATAGTCTTCCAAGACACTAGAGTTAACAATCCTTGGATTGTAAAATGATTTATAATTATGCTTAAAATCATGTAATGTTATATATAAAAGGCTTTGGATGATATATTGAGATGGAGTAATTTCAATGATAGGTCGCCTCAGGTGAGACACCTCTTTATTAGTGGGTTCCTCTGTAGGGATACTTGGATGAGACCCCCCATAGAAGATGGGAAGAGCCTAGGGTTCTGAGGTTTCCACCTAGACCTCATCAACTATCCCACCAGTAGCTACCTCAACTACATATAACTCACCACCTGCTTCAGACCCAAGTGAAGGCCCTAGATCATGCTCCTCCTCACCAACTGAAACAACTTCACCCCCTATGGTGGGATCCCCTTGCTCAGTATAAAGATTCTCCTACTCAAGAAAATATTTGGTTAGTGGATCTGATTAAGTGAAGGGGGGATCTAAGATGAAAATTAAGATTTCTGAGAGATATTCAACCAACTATTCTTTGGATCTCGTGATCTCACTTCTTTCCTAGGGACTCCCTTGAGTAGCCATGCCATGGGATTACCCATCACCAGGATACTCATCTTATTCTTCCTCATCGCTATCTTCCTCAGGTGGTGTCTCCTCCTGATCTGACTCTTGTTCAAGCATCTCCTTTACCAAGGTGGGAGGTGCCTCATACTACCCCCTCTGTCACGCGTAAATATCCATGGTTGTCATGTACATACACCTTTGATGGAATTTCACCTTTCCTGCAACCTAAATGTGTCCAATTTCTATCAATTTGATCCCATACCACTTCATCCTTCACCACAAGTCCTCTTTCATCAGAAATTGTCATAGTGTGCTCCAAGAAGACTAAAGGGATGGAAATATACAATAACTATCTAGTTGAAATAAGTACATAAACTTCTCCCAGGGGAATCTTTTGATGGAACATGAGGTCTATTTCAGGACCACCCCCCTTAAAGAGGTTAGGGTACAATTATGCCACATGATGTCCCCACCACTACAGTTCCAACTTGTTACAACCCCAGTTCCTAGCTTATCTATTGGGTAGTAGTCTGTCCTCCTTCTTGTTGCTATAGCTCCATGCTCAGTAGTTTGATCATCTTAATTCAATTTTGCAATATTGAATTTGGATATGCCACCACCCAGTTTTTTTGTATAGTTTATTGATAGGATGACATCAACGTCCATAGGTGGTGGCATGATAGTTTCTCTAAAACCCATAGTCTTCAACATGTATCACATTTGGAGGAGGATATAGGGGGTCCACTCTTCAAAAACCATCATTTACAATTTCTTTTCCACCTATGGAAGGAATCCAAACTTTTTGAAAAAAATGACACAACTTGTACAACTCATATAGAAATTTTCCATCAATATGGTCCGCTAAAACCCCATCATTGAAACTCTGTAAGTACTCTCTATGCTCACATAAACCACTCATGTTTTCCACCATCAGGCTAGATGGAGTGAGGAAGTGGTGTAAGTTTAAATTTTCATGATTTACAATAAAGAGTATAACCATCCCATCATCGTGAAGAGTCATTGGCTGAATCCTAGAAATGTTAAATAGGGATGGCCATAGAATAGTACCTAGAGGGTGGATGGGGTTTAGAAATTATTACCCACCAATATGTGATCCAATATGGCCATGTACAAACTATAATGGTCTGCCGATTCTCCTAGGAATGTTTCCCCTTTCGACACATTCCAGGATGCTGTAGAGTGTGGCCGACATAGGAACTATGAGGTTAACCTTGCTGCGAGATGCTAGGATCCCATCCATCACTGTGGTCCCTGGGAATATATCCATAATTTTGTATCTCAGAAAAAACAACCACCCACTTAGGAAAGTGGAAATAAAGGCAACACAAAAAAACAGCAGGTCCCATCCTCTCCCTTTGGTCTTTGTTTCAATTACCAAAGGAAAATTCTATGCATAATCCCCACACCATATCTTGTAGACACTTATTTCGTGATACTGACATCATGTCTTTTTATTCCTCTTGTTTCTCACACAAATCATGACTCATGTGGAATTATAGGTTAGTAGAGATCTTGAAATTACCTAAACCACTTCACAGGGAGTCCCTCCTATAGTAAGACCTAATCACATCATGTACCACCAATGTGAATATTTCTTGTGTAATCCCCAACATTATGGAAAAATTCCACGTGTATGTCCTATGCCATCAACCGAACTATGTGGACTTTGATTCCCAAAAAATTTGGATATGTAAGAATCCTCCATTAGGTTGAATCTCAACATTCATATCCATTCTATCTCCACTAGGTCACATCTTTGCTAAGATCATGACCCCCTACCTGGAGACTACCTTTCCTCTAGGTCTATTTGGGAATTTTTCTTTCATATGGCCCAACCTTATGGGAAAATTTCATGCATAAGACCAAACCCATTTGGGAAGATGACCATGTGTTATACCCACACCATACTTGGAACTAAGTGGACTTTGAATCCCAACTAATGGGGATACGTAAGAATCCTAACTAAGGTTCAAGACCAACATCCATATCCTTCCTGGTCTCCTCTAGGCCACATCACTCGTAAGATCACCCTTAACCTAAGACCACATCTCTTATAGGTCTATTCAGGTAGCTAACCATGCTTAAGCCCCACACCATCCTTTGAAATACATGGAATTTGATTCCCAACTATATTGGATTTGTAGGAAGCCTCCCTGAGGTTCAATCCCAACACTCCATCCATTCCACCCATTCCATCCATTTCATCCACTCCATCCACTCCAACCATTCCACCCAATTCATCCACTCCACAAACTCCACCCATTCCATCCATTTCATCCATTACACCCATATACAACATGAATTTACATGGGATTCCACATCTCATATGGTCTTCCCATCCACTTGGGATGCTCCTACACATAATCCCCGTCCACATCATTTTACTTAGGAAGATTACATGTATAATACCCAAAAAATCCAACCAAGATCAATCCTATTGTGAAGGGAAGCTTCCATTCATAAGACCTACACCATCCCTCACTGATGCTCCTTTCATAGTGAATATGTTCTTAACACATGAAATTATAATACACAGACCATTCCTATCATATGACCTTAAATTATGACATCAAACTATGTTGGTATTTATCCCGGACTTATAAGAGGGGTATTTAGGAAGCCTCTTTGAGGCTCAATCTTGAAAAATGGTAAGCCTTGGTTTACTGTTTCTAGGAGTTCTTCTCCCTGATATTCCTCATGATAGACCTGGAATGACTTGGGTTCCTCACCCAGGATGCCTCCATGAGATTCCCTCCTATGATGAAGAATACATGTGACTAATATTCTAGTGTCCAGACATTCTAGGGAATCCCAACATGACTAATCCTCTAATTGATAGTTTCTTCCATACCAAGATCCTTTGGAATGTCCATAAAGAATTAGCGTAATTAACCAGAGTCCACAAAGAGAAGCCACTAGGAATGAGTTCCACCAACATACTTAACTCTATGAGGGAGACACAGACTAGGTGACAAGCTCCAAGGAGGAATACATGGAAGAAAAAACATACATCCCATTATACTAATTCAATCAAGTCAAGGACATCGCCGATGAAAGTGATGAAATCCACTCACCTTTGGAAAGCAGGAATGCATGGTGACAAAATGCAATACTAGCACACGATCACACGTAGGTGGTGCACTACGATGAAAGCGTCAGAAATAGATTTTCGACACTCAAGGATGTTAGACACATACCCATACTATGAGAGAAACTAATTTCCATTATTCAGTTAAATGAGGGTACTAGATTCACTAATTATGTTTGGAAAGTGACCTGAGGGTCCATAGAGGTGGAATACAGAGTAAAGGATGGGACCATTTATTTGATTGGAAGATTAGATAGAGATGAATTTGTCTGAGAAATAACTTGAAAGTATTTTTATTTATATAATTATAGGCTTGGTAATATCAGTGATAAAATAATAATGTTATAGTAGAAAAATTAATACTAAATCTTAATCACACGTATATTTAAAGTTGTGATATCTGTGTGATTGGGAACCAAAAGAGAGTTCCATTCACCATGAGTGATTGAAATCCTAAAATATAGAAGTTATAGATTATTCACTATACTATGTGGGGGATATCACCATTTTAGTCCCATAGTGATTATATTTAAATTATTTCATTTATTAATTATTCTAATAAAGATGTTTTTGGTTTACTTCTTTAATTAGAAATTAGATGTATTAAACACATTTTTTTCTGTGGAAATCCATGAAATAAAGGGAGACCGGTCAGAAATTAAAAATTTTAAGATCCAAAAAATGAGGTGAGTATAATGATAGGAACTTACATAACTTCTATTAGAATAAATGAATTATACTAGAGAAGAAAATTCCTTAAACACTGTAATTGACCATTGCAATAAATAATGAATACGACTCTAACATAGAATTCTTAGAGTATATTTTTCCACTTAGAGATACCCAAGGTAATTTGGGTAGAGGCGGTTAACAAAATAGATTATGTCTTTAATATAGGCCCATCATTAATATTTGGGGAAGAGATTTCTGAACAACTATAGTCTGGTAAACAATTGGATGTTGGATACCTATAAATCTTTATAAATTTTTACTATTATCATGTTGATTCCAATGATAGGGATAAGAATGAGGAAAAGTCCAATACATGTTTTCAAATGGGTCATATCAATAATGAATTTAGTTTTTGGATATAGGATGATGATCAGTGGAAGATCATCTGGAGATGAGATTTTCTCCACAATAAGATAGTCCAATGGAATGTCCAGAACATGGTTGACTTCGAAGTTGGGAAAATGAAATCAACTACTAAATTTAAGGTTTATTTGAATAAAAGAACTAGAATAGAATAAGTTATAATAGGTCCATATGTCATCATTGAATTTCTAAAAGTTATAAAAGTGAACGATGCGCTAGAATGATCAAATACTGCTAAAACTAGAAATAATGATTTGAATGTTTAGGCATTGAAAAGTTATGATATTTAAGGAAAAGTCTTCGAAAATACCAAATCATAAAGAGAAAACAATCAAGTTTATTTTAAGATAACTTCAAGAGCTAGTAAGTTGATCCAAACATTTGAAGATTCAATGGATATATTATTTCTAATAGATGGAGGAGAACCTAAATGCTTGAAAGAGATAAAAACACTCAATGAAACTAAATAGTGGGAGTTAATGATGAAAGAAGGGATGATTTCCTTAGAGTCTAATGGATCTTAGTAGTTGATAAAGTTACTACCAAATAAAAGAGTAATATAGAATAAATAGGTCTTATTTTTGAAGCAAGAAGTTGACTAGAAGGTAGATATATAAGAAAAGACTAGTGTATAAGGGTTTACAATATAAACAATGAATTTATTAAGAACAGTACCATCTATATGGATCAAAAAAAAATAAGTTACAATAATCTATAACTTGAGTATATGGATAGAAAAATATCCATTCTTTATGGGGTCTTAGAGGAATATATTTATGAGAACCAATATAATGGATTCAAGGATCATCATAACATATGTCTTATATATTGACTAAATCATTGTTTTTATGGATTGAAGTAGGCCCCTTGACATTATAACTAGATTTTTGTTGGTTTAATAGATAAAGAAGAATTCTTATGGAGCAACATAGGACACTTTTGATAATAGAAGTTTTGTGATGAAAATATTTACATCATTCACCTTTTTTATATGTATGACATATTTTTGATGGTCTATAACTTACAAGGATTCAAGATATGAAAGGATATCTACCTGGAATGTTTGAGATAAAAGATCTCGAGCAGGACAATAATATTTTATGAATGAGAGTTGCAAGTGATAAGAATGCATTAAAATTTGTGCTATCTTAGATACGCTATATTCAAAAGAAACTAAATAGGTTTGTGAGGATTATATGTGATCCTATATTAGCTCTACTAGTTGGACACTTCATGCTATCCAAGAATAAGGCACCGATAATGGAAGATGAGTTATAATACATGGATAAAGTACATTTTTCATCATCTATTATAATATTTATGTAAATAATAATTTTTTTACATAGACTATTCATGTAAAATATTGGAAGGGACCACTGTGAGAAATAAAATGGATCATAATGTACTTATCAAGATTAAAAGATACAATTCTTTGATTTTGGTAAGATGATCCAATGCAGAGGCTTTTCAATATAAAAATTTCTGGGGATTAAAATACCTAAAAGAGAATACTATATTTTTCATTTACCTACATATGGATAATAATCAATTAGATGTCATGGTTTCAACTAGTTATTACTTTATCTACTATATAAGTTAAATATGTTGTAGAAATGAAAATGGTTAATGAATTTTTTCGGTTAATGTGATTTCAGAAGGATATTATAAGATTCCATGAATAGGGAGTACCCACTTAGATAATCATAGTGTAATTTACCCAGTAAAAAATTCATAATATCTTATAGGGCTGAAAAAAGTTGAATTAAAATTCTATTTCATCCAAAATTTGATGAAGGAAAAGGTATTGGAGTAATAGACGATAGTTGAAATAAAAAATATATCTGAAATATTCACAAAGGTTATAGTCTAATAAATTTTAAGGAAATACAATGCCTTAGTTAGACTAGAATGATGGAAATAAAAGGAGGAAACTAAATGATACAAAAGGGATTATGGAGCTTAGAATTTACTAAGTGTGGTATTGAGATATACTTCAATAAAGTCATGGATCAAGACAAAATAGTTGGTGCAAGAAAATATTTCACAAAGCCCTATGAAAGTAGATTCTCTTGATACTCAAGTACTGTATAGGAGTATAATAAATTTTAGAGAACCTGAAAGATACAATTTTCTAATCAGTAAGGATAATGATTCCTTATTAGTTGATAATGATGATCTTTTAACCTACAAGGAAGAAATAAGTGACACATTATCTTCCAAATGGATAGAATCCATCATTTATGAAATGAATTCCATATACTAAAACCATGTTTGGATTTTGTTATATCTTCAAGTGGATATAAAACCTATTGGTTTTAAAGGAGTATTAAAGAATAATTTTCACATAGATGGAAAAATTCAATACCTATAAGGCGTGACTTATAGAAAAATGATATATTACATCAATTCATAGACTATGTTAAAACCTTTTCACCAGTTTTTATGATATAATCCATCATAATTATAATTTCTATACAATCTTACCATGACTATGATTTTTGGTGGATGGATGTTAAATTTTATTTCATATGGGATCCATTAAGAAGATGTATATATTATAAAATTGCAAGGGTTTGTGACTCCAAAGGATACAAAAAAGATATGGAAATTTAAAAAAATATTTATAGATTAAATAAAGAATTATATTCATAGAATATTCAATTTGATGAACCTATAAAAGAATTTGGTTTCACAATGAAAAAAATATGGGCATTGTGTCTTCAAGTGATTTAGTGTGAGTGAAATCATTTTCTTAATATTGTATATTGATAACATACCTACTTATAGTAAATGAGATACCATTATTACAGTTTGTTAATAATTATTTAAATACATTATTACCCATGAAATAATTGGGTAAATAAGTATATATTATTAGGATCAAAATTCATCATGATAGATCGAAGATGCAACAAAGACTAAGTAAAGGTACATACACTAACAAGATACTAAAGAGATTAAAAATGTAACAATCTAAGAGGGAATTGTTTTCAATGTCACATGGAATAACTCATTCTATGAAAATATATCCTCATACATATGAGGATAAATATAAGATAACATGGATATCATATGTAATTTTAATAGGTCCAGTCATGTATGATGTAATATGTACCGGGCTAGATGTCACTTATGCCTTATGTTCGGTGGGAAGATGCCAAGCTAACCAGAAGATGAATATAGGATGAAAGTCAATACTATACTAAATTACCTTAGGAATACTAAGTGTTTGTTCTTATTTTATAGAGTAAATGGGGATCTAGTCATTAGGGTATATAAAAATTCTAGTTTCCAAATAGATAAAGATGATCTAAAATCATAATATGGATATATCTTAACTCTTAATGAAGGTTCTTTGAGTTGGAAGATCTTAAAAAAGCCTTGATTACTGATTATAAAGTAGTTTTTGAGTATATTTTGGATTCTAATGCAGCTAAAAAAGTGGCCGGGATACATAAATTCATTTAATATATTTACTTTATGCCTAAAAGTAATGATCCTACCACATAATACCATGATAATACTACAACAAAGGCTCTTGTAATAGAGCCAAGATCATATCAATTGATGATGCACATACTTAAAAATTATAATCTCTTGATGTATTTTCCTTAGATAGGTGATGTCACATTATAAATAGTTTCCACAAAATACAATCTCATAGACCCATTGGCTAAGGACCTGTCTCAGAGAAAACATGAACATCATATGATAACTATTGAACTAAAAGTATCTAAGAGTTTTCTTTAGTCTAAGTGAGAGTGTATTGAATTTGGTGCCTTAGAATAAACTACATTATGAAGGACCCCGTGACACCCTGAGAGGGGAGGGGTGAATCAGGGTGTCAACTTTTTCTCTTAATGTGATGGATCTTGTCTCCACCTTGGTAGGAACTTGTAAAGCCTGTATGATGGATATGATCAGCAATCGAACATTCACATGCAATGAGTTGACACAACACTTTTAATTGGTTCACCACTAAGGGATACATCAAAAGAGAATATGCCGAAAGGTTTCCGGTCATACCTAATTCCATTATTCTTCACTAGTTGTGGATTACAATGGTTCGGGCACACTCATAATGTCCCAACCTCACTGCCCTTACAAAAGTTCAGGGATAGCTCACTGCGTCCCTCGGGTCACTCCCATTGACTCCCCCTGGCTCACTACCTTTGGTGAAGTCCCACTAAGTTTATAGATGTGAAGGTATCTTCAATATATAAATATAGAAGTATTTGTCTCCTGTTCAACATGAGACAATTCTTGCATCAAAGTCATGAGCTGATTCTCTTTTGTATTCAATATTCTACTTTAGTGCAATAACTGAATGCACTCAATATCCTTCTTCTCTTCCATTAATTCCCAATACAGACACCTGAGTGTATCGTTATATTTCCCTCTTTCTGTGCAGATTTGAGTTTAGTTGCACAAATCGTTCTTCTTCTCTTCGCAAAGTACAATGAGGGTGTTAAACACCAGTCATGTGTGTGCAGTACAACTTCTCTTTGTAAAAACAAATGGTTCACTATTCTTCCATCTTCGAAAAGAAGATTTGAGAGTGATAAGCACCTGTCAAAGGCCTGAAAGACCCCCAAAGTTTTTGTGCACCCTTCCCTGTGTCTTGAGAGTAAAATTCAAACCTTACGCATAAAAATTCCTTTTTGGCATGAAAAAGGGTTTTTGTGCAACTCTTCTTTTTTTGTGCAGAACTTCCCTTTTTGCGGAACACCTTCTTTTTCACGCAAACCTTATTCTTTTCACACACCACTCTATACCTCAATTTTTACGTGCATCAAAGCTCAGGATTTGTCTAAGTTTCAAGGCACTAATAATGAGATGGGTTTACCTCGTATTTATAGGCGTTTTTTGACCCTGCGTGTAAAAGCCATTCATGTGTGTAAAACTGTCTCTCAGTTCTTTATATTACACACAACTTCCTTTTATTCTCGCGCACCACCTAGGTTTTTCACGCACCTCATTAATTTTCTATTTTTCATCATTTTGAACCTGAATCCTCCTTTGATCGTAAAACATCAAACCCACATTTTGAGCACAACCAACATTTCATGCATAAGTTTGATTTTCCATGCACATGGCGCGAACATCTCAGATTTTTTGCTCGCCTCTTTCCTTTTACGATTTTAAGTATTTATGATCTGAGACACCGCTTTAATGAAAAACTCACCTAGCTATCTCTCTCACAACATTTTCCGTATGCATTCCCATTTCTCCATGCATTGCTCTGGATTTTTCACGCAGCCCATGCATTTTCAATTTTTTGACGTTCTGATTCCAAAACACATCTTGCGTGAAAAACATCACTCCTCTATTTCTCACATCAAACTGTTTTTTGAGCACAATGCAAATATTTCATGCACAACCCACCTTTTTTGCCACCACTTATTCTTTGCACGCACCTCCTTTTACCAACAAACCATGTCTTCATTTTCTGTTTTTCAGGCCAATTTTTTTTCCAAACACTGGGAAACGGCACAACCTTCAATATATGCTTCGGTCGTAACCTTTATGCTTCTTTTCTATGATTTTCTTTCTTCAACAATTCTTCTTCTTCAACCATCATTCTCTACTTCATGAAAATCATATGATTTAATTCTTCAAGTAGGATCTTGCATGGTTCTCCTAAAATCATGAAGAATTGAATGGTATTCATCAAATCCCCATTCTTCTTCAATCATGCTCAGTTGGATTATACCTCACAATTCTTCACTATTGTAAACAATGTGTCACCTTTGATTGACACAAGTTCTTTTAATTTATGATCAGTAAAACAATCATCTGAATTTACATTCCTCCATTTCATTGGAGTACTTCTTGATCTCCTTCATTTTGATCTTCATTGACAACTATTGACAAAAAATACAACCTTATACACAAAGTGGTCCCAAAAATATCCCCCTTTGTGTTTTTTTGTCAATACCTTAAATCTATCATAAAATGAATACGTCAATGTCAAAATAAGAATCTTCACTAGATCAGCTTTACTTTTCAAACTTTCATTTCACTTTATCTCCTCTTTGTTAACAAGAAATACAATGTTCATAGTAGAGAGGGTATCAATATATACTTAAGAAATGTGTCATCAATCATTTCACTCTAAGTATACTTGAGAAATACTCAGTGTAGAAAAAAATAGGATTTGATTTAGACAACAAGGATGTCCATTATTCACTGGTCATGATACCACATGAGATGATAACTCATGTATTTTTTCTTCAAGGGTTTTCTACTTTCATTTTGGGCTAAATAAATCAAATGTGATAGGTAATAATCAAACTGAAACTCCTACACTCACTTCAACAAACAGATCAAAAACATTCAGGTGAAATTGGAAGGATAAGTGGCCTTGAGGCACTTCCATTATGCTTATGTAACTGATCAATTCAGTTACTCCCCCTTTGTATAATTATATTTTTTCTGAGTAACCAAGGTTGAGAGATTGAGAAATCACATACCTTTTCCAATGACATGTTCTTCAAGAAATTTATAGAGTAATTACATTTAATACCAACTGGAGTTGATACTAATTGAAACAATAATTTTGGAAGCTTCTTCATTTTTCTCCCCTGAAGGAAAAAACTTCTCATCATCTTCATCAAGAGTGATCCTTCATCATATTAGTCTTTTAATATCAATTGAAGAATCTTCCAATGATGGAAACTTATTCAGATTAGCCATCAAGATTTAACAACATTTAATACTTCTCAGGTTCTCCCCCTAAGATCATGCTTCACCTTTAATTCCCTTTATTATTAGAACAAATAAAATACACAAATGATTAAGGGAATAAGGTGGTTCCTCCTTGCTTCGTCAATACGAGCTGTATGGTTGAGATGATTTTCTCATCCATGTTCCTCTATTTACTCCAGTCTTCATGATTTCACATTTGAACATATGTTCTGATCTGTGTTGATTTGGCATGGATCTTTTCATATTCTCTTCTTCTTTGTGTGAAGAATTGTTCTTCTTAACAACCATCATGAAGTATGCATTTTTACTCCTTTTAAGGACTGCTTCTTGCTCTGGTATTAAGGTTAGACAACCTTTTGCGATGTGACCAGATCTCATACATTTCTCACATAGAAAATCATTAACACTTGTTTTTATTTTGGTTTTCACTCTCTCATTCTTTTTATTTTCATCACATGAAATTTTTCATTTTCCTTTGTCACCAGCCTTGGCCTTTTTATCTTCAAGTTTCCTCATTCTTTTCAGATCTTCTGGCCAGATGACCAATATGTCATTTGGAACTATTGTAACTGGTTTGGATCTTCCACATGGGTTCATATGAGTTTCATCCCTCTTAGTTTTTCTTTGGGATGAATTATACTTCAATTTCATGGATCTAAAATCCTGGGTCTTCTCAGCTTCCCTACTTGAGATCTTCTTGGGGAAATGTTTGTTCAAAATATTATTCTGATTTCTTCCCAAGCTACTTGCTTCATACTTAGCTGACATCAGAGGTCTTCTTTTCTTATCAATAGTTAAAGCATGTTGAGATGGGCATGTGCCTACCTTTTGACCACTTCCATTTCATACATCACAGATGTTATCAAGAATTCCAAATCTTTTTTCTGTAAACTGATGCTTCTAGACTGGTAGATGTTGCTTTTTATTCACTGAATTTCTTCCTTTTGATATAGGCTTTATTTGTGCTTTTTCATTTAAGGGATTGTACCAATAATCCAGTGTGCAATGCCCAAATATATTGCAGCACCAACATTGACCCACAAATCTTTTCTTCTTTATATATTCTGTATGTTCTTGTTGGGACTTATTCTTAATTTTTTGTGCTCTATTTGAGGAACCACATTCTTCCTTTTTCTTCCCATCCAACCTAGCCATAGTGGTAGGTTTCTTATCCTCCCCTTTTATCACCCATAATTGTTTAGAATTTTTCTTCCAACCTACACTTTTTGTAGATACATATTTAGAAACAATAGTAAAAGTTTGTATGGACGGTACCTTCACTTTCTTAGCTGCTTGGGATAGATCAATGAGTGAAGTAAAGATCTTATTATCACATGTCAGAGGTCTTTTGACAGTAGAATCCACTGGTGATCATTGAATACCAGCAGTAACTGATTCTTGAGATGGATAATCAAGAGTTGTCACAATATTCTTTTCACATGTTGGAGGTATTTCAGATTTAGAATCCTCTAATGAAAATTGAGTACTAGCATCTCCTATTTCATTATTTTGTGAAGTCTCAATATGTGTCTTCTCAAGATTTGTAAACTGGGCTTCCAATTTTTGACTTTCAATATTGAGGATGATCTTCTGATCATCAATCATGATCATCTTCTCTTCACAAGTCTTCTTCAATATTTCAACCTCATCTTCATGCATCTTAACTTTGTTTTGTAACAAAGAGTCAAGTTATCTGAATCTCTTGGAAGTTTATTCCAAAAAAAAACTCTTGACTTCAGTGCCCTTCTTCAGCTTAGCTTCAAGAACATGGATCTTTTCTTTTAGAGTCTTATTTAATCCCTCTTTTTCACCAATGACTTTAATTTATTTGGTGATCTTTAAAAATTCAATAATTTTTCCTACCAAGCCCTTTTCCAAATTATCAGCTTCTCTTTCCAATCGGTTGATCTTAACCAGCATTCATTGAAATATTCTAAAAATAGAAGAAAATATTTCTTCCCAAATATCATACAGATAACTTATTAACTTCTCTTGATCACTTGAGATAGAAGTGTCTTCATTTCCTATGGTAGGAACCTAGGCCACCTGCTCGATACATTCCAAGACTGATATTTCTTCTTTATTGGAAGGTCATTGAGAAAAAGACACTGTATCTTCTTTGGACATGAGGGACTTCTTCAACTACTTCTTCTCTTTATTTTTCCTATTTGTCATGGTCTTGCTGGATGTAGGATTCTGCTCAGAAATGAATGAATATTCATAAAGACTGTACTTCATTATTGAGTTTAGGAAAGAAACTCAAATCCTCTTCTTAATAGAATTACTGTAGAGTATCCAACATATATGAAACTTTCCCTCTGATACCACTTGAAGGACCCTGGGACCCTCTAAGAGGGGAGGGGTGAATCAGGGTGTCAACTTTTTCTCCTAATGTGATGGATCTTATAACCACATTGGTAGGAACTTGGAAAACCTGTATGATGGATATGATCAGCAATCGAACATTCACATGCAATGAGTTGACACAATACTTTTACTTGGTTCACCACTAAGGGATACATCCAAGGAGCATATACCGATAGGTTTCCGGTCATACCTAATTCAAATATTCTTCACTAGTTGTGGATTATAATGGCTCGGGCACATTCACAATGTCCCAGGCTCACTGCCTTTACAAAATATCAGGGATAGCTCACTACATCCCTCAGGTAACTCTTGTTGACTCCCCCAGGCTCACTACCTTTGGTGAATTCCCACTCAGTTTATAGACATGAAAGTCTCTTAAATATATAAACAAAGAAGTCTTTGTCTCTTATTCAGCATGAGACAATGCTTGCATCAGAGTCCTGAGTTGATACTCTTTTGTATTCAATATTCTACTTTAGTGTAATAACTGAATTCACTAAATCTCCTTCTTCTATTCCATAAATTTCCAATACTGACACCTGAGTGTATCAATATATTTCTCTCTTTCTGTGTATATTTGAGTTTAGTTGCACTAATCATTCTTCTTCTCTTTGTAAAGCACAACGAGGGTGTTAAACACCAGTCATGTGTGTGCGGTACAACTTCTCTTCGTAAAACCAAATGGTTCACTGTTCTTTTGTCTTTGAAAAGTAGATTTGAGAGTGCTAAGCACCTGTCAAAGGCCTACAGGACCCCCAAAAATTTTTCACACCCTTCCTGGTGTCTTGCGTGTAAAATTGAAACCTTGTGCATAAAAATACCTTTTTGGCGTGAAAAAGTATTTTCACACAACTCTTCTTTTTCGTGCAGAACTTCCCTTTTTTGTGCAACACCTTCTTTTTCACGCAACCCTTCTTCTTTTTGTGCACCACTCTATACCTCAATTGTTTTTGATTCATAGCTCAGGATTTGTCTAAGTGTTTTTCCACTGCTAATGAGAGGGGTTCACCTCATATTTATATGCATTTTTGACCCTGCACAAAAAACCCCTTCCCGCGCGTAAAACTGTCTCTCAGTTCTTTATATTATGCGCACCTTCCTTCTATTCTCACGCACCACCTTGGTTTTTTTCAAACCTCATGAATTTTATATTTTTCATCATTCTGAACCTGAATCCTTATTTTCATGTAAAACATCAAACCCACATTTTTCACATAACTAACTTTTCATGCACAAGTTTGATTTTCCGCACACATGGCGCGAACATCTCCAATTTTTCAGGTGCCTCTTGCCTTTGCCGATTTGAAGTATTTCTAATCTGAGACACTGCTTGAACAAAAAAATCACCCAACTATTTCACGCACAACAATTTTCCATGCACATTCCCATTTTTCCGTGCACTTCTCTTGCTTTTTCGCGCAACCCAAGCCTTTTCCATTTTTCAACATTCTGATTCCGAAACACCTCTTGCGCGAAAACCTCACTATGCTATTTCACACACCACGCTGTTTTTCGAGCACAAATCAAATATTTCACGCACATACCACCTTTTTTGCGCACCAATTCTTCTTTGAGCGCACCTCATTTTACCAACAACCCATGTCTTCATTTTCCATTTTTCAGGCCCAAAAATTTGGCAAACACTGGGAAACGACACCGCCTTTAATATATGCTTTGGCCATAACCTTCATGCTTATTTTCTGTGGTTTTCCTTCTTCAACAACTCTTCTTCTTCAACAGTAATTATCTACTTAATACAAATCATATGATTCAATTCTTCAAGTAGGATCCTGTATGGTTCTCACACAATCATGAATAATTGCATGGTATTTATCAAATCCCCATTCTTCTTCAATCATCCTCAGATGGATTATACCTCACAATTTTTCACTATTGTAAACAATGTGTCACCTTTGATTGACACAAGTTCTTTGAATTTATGATTAGTACAAAAATCATCTGAACTTCCATTGCTCTATTTCATTGGAGTACTTCTTGACCTCCTTCATTTTGATCTTCGTTGTCAACTATTGACAATAGATACAACCTTATACACAAAGTGGTCCCAACACATTATACTTTTAGATTAAATGTATATCCATCTACATAAATATCAATAATCACTTTATCACATATTTATTGAAATTATATGTAACTTTAATGTGATAATGTCCAAGTGTATCTGTCATACTGAAAAAGTGATAGAAATTCCCCACTATGATGAGAACCATGAACAGATCCATGGATATTCTTAAAATATATTCCCTATGGTCAAATTGTATCATCTGAAGAGACATATATGATAAATAATATCTGAATCTAGATACTCGTAGGAGTATGAGACATCATCTCATGATGTACACAATTAGTAATCTATAAGATGAGAGATAATGAGGATAAACACACCAATATGAATTCCACATGTTACGTATCATTATATATTCATGTATGTGAATGTGTGTAATGATCCTTAAAATTTAAGATTATTATTAATACATATCACGAGTCATATACATAGATGTATTACTGTAAACCATAGTGATATATTTTCATGGAGAATTTGAGTATGTTGGGTGTGTCATGGGTGATACGTTATTAATGAATAAGTCAAAGTAAGATTTGTCTCCTCTATACTTATGTATGTTGATAGTGTCACCATTAGATTAAAATGGAACTATGAAACTAAATGTATTGATGAATTTATTTTTGAATGTTATGGAAATAAATATCATGCATATAGGTTGATAACATGAGTATGAAACCTGATTAATAAAATATCATGAAAAAGGGAATATATTATATAGTGAGCATTTGTTTTTGGGAACCGTTTTTGTGACATTAACTTCTTCCTCTTGGGTGAATTTACACATTACTATATGAAAATATTGGATTTAGAAAATCCTCCTAACACCACCATGTAAGAGGCCTAGAGGATCACACACTTAGTGTTTCCTTTGATTATGGTTAAATTCTATTTGAATTTAGTTACTAAAATAAATTTTATTCTTCAGACCAAGGAATAATATTTTTTTTGTTATTTATTGATCATACATATTCAATCACTATTTTATTTGATTTGGATATATGAATTAAATATTTATTCTCTAGACCATGAATTTTATATTTATATATTTTGATAATGAATAATATTTATTATTTAAGGTTTGGTAAATACTGGGAAGGTGGATGAGTTGAGTAAGGTTTCCGTTAGCGGAAATGATATAAAAATACCATTTAAATGATTAAAAATTTATTTATTGATATTTGTATTATCCACATGACATGTGATCATAAAATAAGTTATAATAATAATAATATTATTATTTGACATGGGGTTATCTAAGGATTAAGATATTGTCTAATGGATTTCTTTCAATTACCAATTCACTTACCCATGCTCTATCAATAACTATTCATATCCTTTTTTGGATATTCTGGTAATCAATTTTATTGTGAAAAATGATTTCCACCCTAGTAAATTATCTTCTTGAAGAAATTATTTAGTGTTTTATCTCAATATTGAGAGAATCTATTCCACCTTCATCCTATTTCTAAATAATTCTAAACCAAGAATAAACTCTTTAATCACAGAGGATTATGTTATGATCAAAATCAAGTAATAAAAGACTATCGGTACAACTATGATATCACCCAAAGTACCATAAATGATTCTTAGAGATCAAGAAGCATGTGTGGATCAAAACTAAAGGGGTTCTAATTTCCTCTCAATGAAGTTATTATACAATCATATAGAGGTACAAATGACCAACACCTATACAGAATGAAGAACCCACAATTTATGTTATTTCTTATTATTAAATAAATTATTTAATGTTTAAAATCCCCTGTAAATTTTCAAGATTAATTTTTTACGATTATTCCTAGTTAATAGTAATAAATTTAAATTTTCATCTGTTTATTATGATTTATTTGTTGGATTCAATTGAAAAAAATCAATGGGTATATGATCGACATACTCCCATTGCATCGGGAACCTATAATATGAAAACTCCACCGGAGGAAAATACTGATCCTTACTTCCTTGGTAGTCAAGTGATCCTGAAATTAGAATGTTATATAATTTTTGGTTAGTTATTTTGGAATTTCCATCCATTTGGGGTCATATGATATTTTAATATTAACCTCTATATATAAATACTTCTAGAGACTCCTCTAAAATCTTGATATCCAACATCCATCATGATAATTTTTTTTTGATATGGGTCGGCCATGAAGTCTCAAAAATTAATTTATATATAACCTAAAAAGATTATCTAGAGTAAAATATTCTAGAATTTATTGGAAATGGTTTGAATTTGTAAGAATATTTAAAATAACACATATTTCATCATGCCCCTTTGATTTCATAGGTAGACTAGTGTTGAAATTGTTAGGAAAGTGAACCCAATTTCAATTTATGATCCATTAAAATATAAATATAGTTAACTAAAAGATATGATCAATATTGGATGTGTGACTTATGGAAGTGGGAAATTCTAGTAGTAGGAAAGTTGATGAGAAGGGGTTCTTTTGATGGATGTGTGCAGACAATAGAAGAAGGATTTACTGAGTTAAATAGAAGGTGGAAAGTGATACTCACATCAAGATCATATTTGAAATATTTCCAATAAAGTATAATTTGTAATTTCATATATCTAGAGTTCATGATTTGGATAAAGAAATTGGTAGTGTATTGGTAGTTACCAGAGTTCAATGGTTAGATTCCCATGAAATTGGGTGGTTGGTGTTACATAATAACCCCTATACCCCACTATAAATATGAGGTGGGACCACCTACACATATAATATTGGTGACTTGGATACAAAATTTTAGATATAAAAAACTACTGATTAAGAATATTAATCCCTGTATTTTCTGAGTGTTAAAAGTTTTTACAGTGCTCTCCAATTGACATAGAGACAAAAATCTGAACTATGTAAACATTGGGTGTTATTATTTTCTACTATTTTCCCGGTACAAGTTCAGTGAATAGGTTGATTAAATGGATCATGTGTGATATTTGATTTAGTTCAATGATAAGGGTGTATTATCATCCTATACATTGGTACACACAGTTTGGGTGATAATCTCTTCTGGATGATTAGTTTCCAACATGATGGGGGTATTTCAGTGGTTTAACTTCTAAAAAATATAAGTTATCATGTGTCACTTATCTTAACAAGTGGTATCAGAGCATATAGTTCCTTTTATATTTTCTCTCTTTTCTCTCTCTTGACATGATCAATATAAGTATTATGTAATCCTTACACTCATGAATTAATATTATTTCATTTATAGTGGGACTTTAATATTAGTGGAAGGTATAACATCAAAACAAGGTGAGGTCCTTGTTTATAAATTCCTCATACCAAAATTTATTTCTAGAGTGTATATGGAGCACTATATCATTAAAAAGGACCTATAACTTATGTTAGTTGGATTCAAATCATAATTTAGGTATAAATCTATATAGAAAATGTTGGATAGGCATGTGATTAGTTTGTTCAGGATTTTACTAGCCTAGAACATGGTCTTTAGCATTTAATAATAGAAAACTACAACAGAATTGATGGTATGACTAATAGATATATATGAGGAGCCTATTAAACTTAAGAAAGTATTCTATATGAAACAATTATTCAACATGATCCTATTAGAAGGTAGGTCATCAAAATTATGTTTTGGAAATTATTCTACTATCATCCATACTAAAATCTAAGGATTAAATGGTAATGATCATTAACAATTCCTAGGGAAATACCAAATAGGTATTTGTGGATATCCATATCTTAATCCTCAATGAATAGAAGGTGAAAGAGGTCTATTCATGTTATTATAATACATTGAATGCTGAAGAAAGGGGGAACTCACCTCAAAGGAGTGGTTAGAATAATAAATTATAAGATCAGTCTCATTATAGAAGTCATGGTAATTTGACTGTCCCTGGTCCTACATAATGGATTTATGGGAAGCATGGGCTTATAAAGTAGTAATGTATAAGTTATATGGAATTAATTAGAAAAAAATATTCAGGAAGTAAATATTTTTTAGTATATTTGAGGTAAGAATAAGTTTTCTTCCAAAGTGTGAATTGTTTGGTGCAATCATGGGTCATTGATTTTGTGGAATCATTCCATTGAATGATAGAGAAATGACACATGTTCAATTATATATTCAAATGATTCATCCATGTAATTTTAGTGGATGATTAAGCTTTGGAAATAGTGATAAAAGTTATTGTAAACTTCTAGATAAAGAATAAAGGATTCCTGAGACTCAAAGAAGTTATAAAAATCACCAAACTATGAAAGAAAATATTTTATTTTATTTAGTTAAATTGGGTTTTCTATGGGACTATATTCTCTAATGAAGTTTGGAAAGTGACCTAAGGGTCTATAGTGGCATCATACAAAGTAAAGTATATGTTTTTTATTTGATTAGAGGATCAGATAGAGACAAAATTGATAGAATAATAACTTCCCAAGATATTAAGTTATGGAATTATATGATAGGTCATATCAGTGATAAAAATATGAAATTTATAATAGTGAAAGGCATACTAAATATTTATCACATCGATTTTGAATGTTAAAAGATCCATGTTATTGGGAACCAAAGGTGAGTTCTATTCCACATGATTGATTGAAATCCATTAATATTGAAGATAAAGCTTGTCCAATATGATATGTGAGGGATAAACCTAGTATATTCCCAACAAGGTTCTATTGAATTCATTACATTTATTAGTGATGATATGATGAAGGTTTGAGATTACTCACTTAAGCTTAAATAAGATGTATTCAACAATATTTTTTACTATAAATCCATAAAACAAAGGAAGAGTGGTCAGAAATTAAAATGGTTAAGAACAAAAAAAGTTTAGTATAATGACATGAACATATAGAACTCCTATTGGAAGAAAGGGATTATACTGGATAATAAAATTACTTTTACACTATAATAGACCATTGTATAAAAATAATGAATTATAATTTAACAGAGAAAGATCAGAGAATACCATTACACTCATGGATACCCAAGTAAATTTATTCTAAGGTGGTTAACATATTAGATTATGTCGTCAATATAAGTTCATCATTGATAGTTGGGAAAGATCATTCAGAATATATATATTCTAGTAAACCAATTAAAGTTGGTCACCTCATATTCCTAGTAGTCTTTACTTTTCTCATGCGGATGCCAATGATAGGAATTGGATTAATGATAAGTCCACGACATGTTTTTTCCTAGGTTATATCAATTAAGAGTTTAGTTTTTGACTATAGGATGATGATTAGTGGAAGAAAATTAGAAGTTGAGATATTCTCTTTAATGAGAAACTTGGATAATTCAGATGTTGGGGACAAGGAATCAACTTCTAAGTTTTATTTTTATATCGGTAGAAGTAGTAGAATATAGTAAGTTATAATGGGTTTCATATGTCATCATAAACTATCCATAAGTTGCAAAAGTGAAATATGTGTTAGAATGATCAAATAATGCTAAACCTCTAAATATGGTTTTGAAATTATAGGTATATAAATTTAGTTCTACTTAAGATAATGTACCATAAAATATAGTATCAAAAGAGAAGAGAGTCAAGTTCAGTTTAGGAGATCTTCAAGAGATTGGAATATGATCTAGATATTTGAATAAGAAATGGGTTTATTGTTTCTAATGGATAGAGGATAGCCGAAATTCTGGGAAGATATGGAAACAATCAATGAATATAAATAGTGTGAGTTGATGATGAAATAAGGGATGAATTACTTAGAGTCCAGCATAACTTGGAAGTTGATAGAGTTAACACAGAGAAAAGAGAAATAGATAACAAATGGGGCTTCTGTTTTAAGGAAGAAGTTGACTAGAAGGGAGATATATAAGTTAATCCAGGTGGTGAAGGGTTTCAAATAGAAATAAGGAACTGATTAAGAATACTTCCATTCAGATTTTTATAAACATAATAGTTTCAAATAATCTAATACTTGAGAATATGGTTAGAAAAATATCTTTTCTTCATGGGGTCTTAGAGGGATAGATTTACATGAATAAACCTAAAGGTTTCAAGGATCATTAGAATTTAGGTCTTCTCTATTGACTAATGAAAAGTTATTATTGCTTATATTATGAAACCTGAAAATTTAAACAAATGTTTGTTATTCTCATGGCTGAAGAAGGATTCTTGTGGAGAGATGTGGGACAATTTTTATTCTAAAAGTCCTCAGATGAAAAAATTTACATCATTCACATATTGTATATGGAAGAAATATTTACTGATGATCCAAAAATTACAATGATTTATTATTTTGAAAGGTTATCAATCTGGAAATTTTGTGATGAAGGAACTCTAGTAGGCTAAAAAGATCATCGGAATCTGATTTTAGAGGGATAGGAAGGCAGTAAAAGTGGATCTATCTCAGAGGGACTATATTTGGAAAATTATGAAAAGGATAATAATGATTATATGTGAGCCTGTATCAACTCCATTAGTCAAAAACATTAATTTATCTAAGACAAAGGCACTAAAAATGGAATTCTCAGTCTAGTACATGGATAAATTACCTTTTTTGTAACTACCCAAGCTTTTATTAATGAAAATTTCTCTTAATCTAATTAAATGTATTACTATGTAAAATGGTTATATAAAATATATGAAATTATTTGGTTTTATTTTTTTTGATTTTATAATACCATTAATAATTGTTACTGTGGTTAATATAGCAATTGAATAGTGATTACAAAATTCATATAAATATAGGGCTTTAAAAATTCCAATTTACTGAGAAAAAAATGCGATAACCTCATCCTGTAGAATTTATCCATAAAAAGACCATTTTTTGGATCTTGGAATGGAGGTAGAGTCATTGGGAATAACCCTTGACCAAACCCAACCCAAGCTTCAACATGTTAAGCCTGAACGGAACCACCTAAGGGAGAAGTAGATGTTAATTGAGATTACCACCCAAGCGATGTTATCTGAGCCACCCAAAGAGTCTATCACCATTGCATACCTTACCCTTAGGTCTTATGCAGATGTTATAAGAGGTTATGCAACAAGACCGCAACACTTTGATTATGTGCATTATGTTTTTATAAATAATATACATTCATTTTATTATTGTTACTTTGTAAATGGGTTTCAAAGAAAAAATAGTATTTTTAGTTAATATTTAAATTAAATTAAGAAAACTATTTTTCTGAATTAATTAATTTTTGAAATTAATAATATTTTAACAAAATATTATTACTATGTTACTTTTTATTAAATATAATTTATTGTATAATTTTTAGGAATACAATTGTAATTTTTATTAAGGGTTGAAAGCTATTTTTATCAAAATTCATGAATTTTTGATAAATGTTGGTTTTTATTTTAAAATATAAAAATTACATATTTAAGAAATTATTTAGATAAAATGAATATTAGTTTTTGATTCAGGACATAAAAATTATCTAATAGTGAATTTTTCAAAATTTTCCGAGACAATCTATTTTTTTGGGTAAAAATTAAATAATGTTTAAATATATAATGTGTTTTACAACATCATAATGACCCAATAATGATGTAATAAAAAAATATGAAAGGGAAATTCGTAGAATATATGTATTAACATTAAAATAATGTGATTATAGATTTTTTGATTAATTTTATAGTTCCTTAGTGGACCTTCCAAGACTTATAATATATTTTAACATTTAAAAATGATTTCCTTTAGAGTGTGACTCACCTCCACATAAGCAGGACTAATATTTTATTATGTTCGGAAATTGACCTTATGAAATATTTTTTTCCACTAAACTTTGGAATAAACACATGGTAAAAGACCATGGTATGGTTTTTGGGATTTATTAGTTTAATGTGTAGTGTCCAAAACCTAAATAATAAGGAATTCCCACTCCTTTGCAATATAAAACCACTCAATCTCCCATTAATCTCCACTAAAACAATTTTTAGATCAACCAACATATTTTTTAATCTCTGTATAATACTCCCAAGTCACCCAAAATACCAATAATCCTCTCTCAAGCTTCTCCCAAGACTTTGATATCACATTTCCAAGTAAGGGATTCTATCCTTTCTCATTTTTATCCTAGTTTCTTTATGCTATAATACCATTATAATTTCAATTAAAAATGTTGGGGTCTGATTTCGTACATCCCTCATACTTCCCTACTTATTTTCTAATTATTATAGAAAATTTTTCTATCACATTAGTCCCTCCCATGTACACCCGTTACCATGTTGAAATTTTGTAAGAGTTATTCCATTTCTCCTTTTTCTTCAAGTTTCGTTATTATGTTACGCCTTCTATTCCAAAATTCCATGTGTTGGGATATTTATCTGTATGAACCAATTACTTTCCATTTCATATAAATATGAAGAGATACCCCTTTCTATCTCATAAACCATTTTTATGAATTTTTATGTCAGGCCATTAGGCTACTGGAATTGCATCACAATTTTCCATGCCAAAATCATCGTGTAGTGAATACCAAGCCCATTTCTCTATCAAGGGTATTCACCTTTATGAACATATAATTATTGATTATATAATTTTATGTATTTATTACACATTTATTTATTGTGTAATAAATGATAATGTTGAATGATCCCATGTTATATGATCCATGTGGCACACTTATGCATGAAATGAAATGTTTATAAATGGTGTGCCCTAATAGTGCTTCAATGCATTAGGTAAAGATTAGTTTCATGATATGTCAAGTGAAATGAGGGTTTTATCATGATAATTCAAGTTTAATGAGGGTTTAGTCACACTAATTCGAGTTTAATGAGGGTTTACTCATGATCCATGCGCAATGAGCCTTAGATCATGCTAATATCATGTTAAATTTTATTTCCACATATCCATGTTATGATAATTATGCTATACCAGGACTTTATATTCATGTTTATATTGTGCTCCATTGATATACCTATTTCCTATCATGTATTGTATTATTCATGTTATGACTTTTTTACTCCCTTACTGGGCTTTATAGCTCACCATTTTCTTATGGATGTCCTCAGGTTATCCCAAGCAATGCTAAGTACAAAGGAATGATGTGGTCATGTAAAAGACATTCTCAATAAAGATATTGCATTTTATGTTATAAGTTGTTATGAAATGTTCCTATTTTCCAATACCCTAGACCTATCTATCCTTAGAGTTTTATAAGTGCATGTTTATGTAATAAATCATGTTTAAGTGTTTATTAAAGATAAGGGTTGTTATAGTTGGTTTCAGAGGATATATTTAGTTTTTTTTTGGGATTAGAATTAGAAAACCCTAGTGAAATCCTTAGAGATAAGACTAAGTATAATAAGAAAATCCTTAAATTTGGTTTTTATTAGGTAAGTGATTTATCATGAAAATATATCCCTATCTAGATATGATCAAGTAGAGGTGTCCTTGGTATATATGTATATAGGGGTAAAACCCAAAAACACCGCTTCGAGCTAGACTCTAATGAGAATTGGTGCACAACAAATGGCCTTGCTGCACTCTTGGTTAGACACTCCCATGGTATATGATTTGGTAAATTCATAAGCTTAGTATGAACCATTATTAGTGGAATAAAAACATTTCCCCTAAGAATATATTTTGGGAAGTAGATCATGAATAACATAGATTAAAGACTATAAATTCATAAGTTAGGGAAATAAATGTAATTTATAAGTTATCTCTTTTTGTCATTGGATTCCACTTTATGTGTTACCCCTAAATTTCCTTTTATTCTAGACAATGGCTGATAATATGAGGAATTAGGCTAACAACATATGCAAAGATCTATTTGATGACTTTTCTAATGAGATGCACAATCCAATGTGAGCAGAAATCAAATTTTTTTCATGATAATATCCCAATTTACTAATGTTTTAGAAACATGAGTCAAGATGAATGTCCAAACCACCCTAAGAAAGAAAATCCACAATCTAGAGATTCATCAGACAAAGTCCTCATACTTTTAATGGATCAACTGATCCCTCAATCAATGAACAATATATCAACTCCATTGAAAATATCTTCTCTATCCTTCAATGTTCCGAAAAAGAGAAGGTAATTTTGTAGGATTATCGTATGGAGGGTGAAGCTGATCAATGGTTAAAATTGATACAAAATACAAATCCTGAGGAAGGGATCGAGGTGTTAGAATGTAAGGATTTCTAGAAAATGTTTTTTGATAAATATTTTCCTCGTACCCTTTGACATAAGATGCATGGGGAATTCCTTTCCCTAAAGAAAAAAGATGAATAATCCATCAGAGCGTAGAAGGGAAACTTCACAAGGATTACACAATATGCCTCTGACTTTGTCTTTACCCCCAAATGCAAGGCTGACTTCTTCGTTTGTGGGATAAAACCTAGGCCATGTAAATCCCTAGTGATCTATGACTTTGATAGCTCTTAGGAAATTTTCCAATGTTCCCTCAAAGTTTAAATGGTGATTGGTGAATATTAGGGGTATCATGGGGATAAGAAGAAAAAAGTGGACATTAATTTTGGAAGTCGGATAGATAAATCCAATAGTGCTAAGAAATAATAGCACCCCACTTTCCAAAGGTGTGAAAATAAGAAACCTAGAAACTTCTTAAAGGGGATAAGGAAATGCTGTAGGTGTGGAAGAGAAGGGAACCTAACCATTAATTTCCAACAAGAAAATCCTAATACTACGACTGAGGAGAGGAACAATCCGTTTGACCCTCAACACATTTTTCATTGATTTAATAGAAAAGAACCCACACACTTTAAAAAATAGTTTCATAATCCAAGGATTTTAGAAGAAAACCAATAACCTCCAAGGCAACAAGGGTGAGATTTTTTCCATCACTGCTAGCAAAGTGATCCTCGACAATGAAGTGGTGAAAGGTATGATAGTTATTCATTCAAAAATAGAAAATGTAATTTTTTATTATGGTTCTACACATTCTTTTATATCCTAAAGGTCTAGTAGAACAATCCCACCACCACCACAAATCATGGAAGTAGAGATGTTAGTGAGAACAAAATATGGGGTAATTATTGCTTCCCATGAATATAACTCCTACCTTGTCACAATTTATTGATTGTAATTCCCAATGAAACTAATCATACTCCCTCTGGGGGAATTTTATGCAATTATTAGCATGTATTAGATTTCCCTATATATAACCAACATAAATTTCTATGAGAGGGAAATCAATATCCATATGGATAATCGACCCTTGATTTTATACCAGTGCAAGGAGGAGGATGAATCTTATTTAGCACCATCACCTCATGTATGAATATTACTACCCTATGAGCATCCACATATTTCTTAGGTGATTGAGTCTAAGAAAGAAACCATCCTTGAAGACATGCCTACTTTGAAGGAATTCCCTAAATTATTTCCCAAGGAATTTCCCAATCTTCCTCCAAGAATACGTGTTGAATTATCGATTGATCTTATACCTGGGGATTTTCCAATATACAAGACTCCATATAAAATGGATATTGTGGAGTGTGAGAAGATAAAGAAAAAACTATAGGAGAATCTGGATAAATGGTTTATACACCCAAGTGCTTCTCCATGGGGTGCACAAGTGCTCTTCATCAAGAATAAGGATGGGTCAATGCTCCATTGCATTGATTATTGTGAGATCATCAAAATATAGATAAAGAACAAGTATCCTCTGCCACAAATTTATGACTTGTTTGATCATATATGTGGAGCACAATAATTTCCTACGGTGTATCTATAGTTGGTACAATAAAAAATAAGTTTTATGGAGGATATCCCCAAGACTACTTTTTGTACAATGTACGAGCACTATGAATTCACAGTAATGCCTTTCAGACTCACTAATTCTCCAAAAATCTTCAAGGAATTGATAAATACAGTCTTTAGATATTACCTCTAAAAACTTGTGGTAGTAGTTATTGAAGATATTCTAATATACTCCAAAACCAAGAATGATCATTAGAAGCATCTAATAACTGCACTAGAGACCTTGCAAAAGGAGAAGCTCTATGAAAAGTACAACAAGTGTGAGTTCTAGTTAAAAGAAGTATAATTATTGGGTCATATCATAACAATCAATGGGATATATGTGGACCCCTCTAAGAAAAATGAAATTGAGGGATGGATGAGGCCAACATCTATGACAGATATCTATATCTTCCTTGGGTTATCTAGATATTATCCCCGATTTTTGAGAAATTTATCACAATTTACAAACCCACTTACCAAGATAACTAAGAAGGGAGTCAAGTTTTCTTGGAGTGATGAATGGGATGAGAGATTCATGGAGTTGAAATGGAGGATTATTGATGTGCCTGTTCTCACACTACCCACAAGTGGATAAATTTTTATGGTATTCAGTGATTCTTTGAAGAAAGGACTTAGTTGTGTGTCGATACAAAATTAAAAAGTCATTGCCTATGAATTAAGGCCATTGAAAGTTCATGAGAAAAACTCTTCAACACATGATCTAGAGTTGGCTGCAATAATTTTCTCTTTAAAAATATGGTGACATTACCTCTTTGGGGAGAAGTGTGAAATATATATAGATCACAAAATCCGCAAGTATATATTCACACAGAAAGAGATAAATATGCACCAACAATGATGGTTAGATCTGATCAAATACCACGACTGCTCAATTCAATACCATCTGAGGAAAGAGAATAAGGTGGAAGATTCTCTAAGTATAAAGGATACAGAAAATCTTTCTTTGATGAGAATTAAAATGGATACAATATTCTTAGATTTTATGAATATGGACATGATAATCATAAAGAATGGAACATCATCAATCCTTTCAAAAATGATTGCTCAACCGTATCTTTTTGAAAGGTTAAAGGATGATCAGAAGGATGATGTGTGAATTTAGAAGAAAGTGGAAAATTTCAAAAAGGGAAATCCTATGAGTTTAATTTTAATGAGGAATGAATTGTGATATTTGGGTCAAGAAAATGTGTTCTATCAAGTCCAGAGTTAAGGAAATAAATTTTAGATGATGTAAATAGTTCCAATTTCTCCATTCACCCAAGAAACCCAAAGATGTATCAAGATCTATGTGAGCATTATTTGTGGGATAACATGAATAAGGAGATCTCTGAGTATACCTCAGAGTGCCTGGTATGTCAGCAAGTGAAGGCTGAGAGGAAAACGTCTAAGGGGATGATGCAACCATTACCCATACCAACATGAAACTTGGAGAGCATCACCATGGACTTTGTCACGAGACTTTAAAATAAATATAAAGGAAAAAATTCTATCTGGGTTGTTGTGGATCATATTAAAAATACTACACACTTCATTGAAATTTGTGAGGATTTATCATTGGATCAACTAGCACAAATATACATCAAAGAAGTGGTAAGGCTGTATGGAGTACCACTATCGATTGTATCTGATTGAGATCAACGATTCACCTCTATGTCCAGGAAGAGTCTCCAATACGCTCTGAATACTGATCTGAACTTTAGTATAGCTTATCCTCGTCAAACTATTGGCCAATCTGATCAGACTACCCAAACTGTTGATGACATGTTAAGAGCATGATCAATATACTTCAAAGGATGATGGGGTCAACATCTTCGTCTGGTTGAGTTCTCTTAAAATAACATTTTCCACTCAAGCATCCAAATGGCTCCTTATGAAGACTTTTATGGGAAGAGGTTTAGAGAACCGATATAATGGGATGAATTTGAGGACTGAAAAATACTAGGTCTAAAAATGGTCTAAGAAATGGTGGCAAAGGTTAAGACCATCCAGAAGCACATTAAAGATACTCAGAGTCGATAAAAGAGCAATGCTGACAACCGTCGATGAGACATAGTGTTTAATGTTGGATACGCGGTATACTTCCATATACCACCATGGAATTTAGTTATGAGATTTTTAAAGAATGGGAAGCTTATTATAAGGTACATTGGCCTTTTTTAGATCCTTGATTGCATTTGAGTAGTGACCTATCGACTAGAACTCCCACCGAACTTATCACAAGTACATGATGTATTCCATGTATCACTCTTGAGGAAGTAAATTCTAGACTGATTTCATGTACTCAATATATAAGTGTTACCATTGGAGAATGACCTCTCCTATAAAGAGAATCCAGTAAAGATCATAGATCATAGGGAAAATGTTCTACGAAATAAGACAATGCCCCTCGTCAAGGTGTTGTGGCGATACCAAAAGTTTGAAGAGGCAATGTGAGAATTAGAGGAAGTGCTAAAGCTAAGTTACCCTCATCTATTTTAGTGTGTAAAAATGAAATTTTGAGGGAAAAATTTCTTAAGGGTGGAATATTGTAACAACCCAAACATTTATTAATGAAAATTTGTCTTGATCTAATTAAATGTCTAATTTTGTAAAATAGTTATATAAAAAATATGAACTTACTTGGTTTTATGCTTCTGAATTTTAAAATAACAATAAGAATTTTTACCATTGCTAATTTTTACATTTAATAGTGATCACATGATTAGTATAAATATAGGGCTTTAACAAATCCAATTTACTCAAAAAAAGAAAGAGATGAATTCATCCAGTAGAATTGCTCCATACTAAGCCCATTTGTCAGATCTTGGAAAGGAGGTATTGTCACTAGGATTTTCTCTTGACCAAGCCCAAGTTGTTCTTCAACACGTTAAGATGGAATGGAACTGCCTACAAGAGAAGTGGAAGTTAATAGAGATTATCACCCGAGCGATGTTATCCAAGATACCCCAAAAGTCTATCACCATCACACAACTTACCCTTAGGTATTATGTGGGTGTTATAAGGGGTTATGTAACTAGACTCTAGCACTTGGATTATGTGCATTATTTTTTTTATAAATAATAAACATTCATTTTATTACTGTTACCTTGGAAATGTTTTTTAAAGCAACAATAGTTTTTTAAGTAAATTTTTAAATTCAATTAAGAAATCTATTTTAATGAATTAATTTATTTTTGAATGAAATAATATTTTAATAAAATATTATTACTAAGTTAATTTTTATTAAATATAAATTATCATATAATTTTTAGGAATATAATTTTAATTTTTTTTAAAGTTTGAAAGCTGTTTTTGTCAAAACCCATGAATTTTCGATAAATGTCACTTTTTATTTTAAAAGTAAAAATTAACATATTTAGAAAACTATTTAGATAAAATAAATATTATTTTTGGATTCAGTACATTGATATTATCTAACATTGAATTTTTCATAATTTTCTGAGATAGTCGATTTTTTTGGCAAAAATTAAATACTGTTTAAATTTATAATGTGTTTTATGAAATCATAATGACCTAATAGTAATGTAATAAAATAATATAAGGGGATATTAGACAAATATATGTTTTAACTTTAAAATAATGTTATTTTAGGTTTTTTGATTAATTTAATGGTGCCTTAGTGGACCCTCCAAGACATATAAAATATTTTAACATTCTAAAATGATTTCCTTTAGAGTGTAAATCACCTCCACATATGAAATACTAATCTTTTATTATTTTCAGACATTGTCCATATAAAATAATGTTTTAAAATCCACTTTGGAAAAATCTGTGGGTAAAAACCATTGGGTGTTTCGTGGTTTTTATTAGTTTAATGTGTAGTGTCCAAAACCTAAATAATAATGAATTCCCTCTCATTTCCTATATAAACCCACTCAATATCCCATTACTCATCACTAAAACCATTTGGATCTTGACCAATCACTTCCCTTATATCTATATAATCCTCTAAAGGTGCCCCAATCTCCCAATAAGCCTCTTTCAAGCCTCCCCAAGCCTTTGGGATCACACTTCCAATTAAGAGATTCCATCCTTTCTCATTTTTATTATAGTTTCTTTTTTGTTGTAATACCCTTTTACTTTCAATTAAAAATGTTGGAGTATGATTTCTCACCTCCCCTATACTACCATCCTTATTTTTTAATGATGGTAGACCTCTTTCTCTCTCATTAATCCCTCCCATGTACACCCATTACTATGCCAAAATTCAGCAAGAGTTATTCCATTTCTCCTCGTTCTTCAAGTTTCTTTATTTTGTTACACCTTTTATTGCTACATTCAACGTGTTAGGACATATATCTATATAAACCAATTACTATAAATTTAATTTAAATATTATGATAGACCCATTTCTCTCTCATATACCATATTTATGATTTTTTATGTCACACTGTTAGGCTTCCAAAATTGCACTACAATTGTCCATGCCAAAATCATTGTGTAGTGAATACCATGCCCATTTCTATATCAAGGGTATTCAAATTTATGCACATATAATTATTAATTATAGAATTTTATTTATTTACCAGATTTCTTTCTTGTATAATAAATGATGATGTTGAATGATCCCATGTTATATGATCTATGTAGCACACTTATGCATGAAATGAAATGTTTATGAAGGGTGCACCCTAATAGCACTCCAATGCACTGGATAAAGATTAGTTTCACGACAAGTCAAGTGAAATGAGGGTTTAATCATCCTAATTCAAGTTCAATTAGTGTTTAATCTTTCTAATTCATATTCAACGAGGATTTACTCATTCTCCATGTGTAATGAGCCTTGGCTCATGCTAATATCATGTTAAATGTTGCTGCCATATCTCCATGTTATGATAATTATGATTTATCATGACTCTATGTTCATGTTTAAATTGTGTTCCATTGATCTGCCTATTTCCTAACATGTATTTTATTATTCATGTTATGCCTTGTTTAATCCCTTACTAGGCTTTATATATCACCATTTTTATGTATGTCCTCAGGTTATCAGATGTAATATAAGTATGAAGGAATTTTGTGGTAATGTAAAAGAAGTTTTCAATAATGATGTTGTATTTTATGTTCTAAGTTGTTATGTAATGTTCTTAATTTCCCAAGTCACTGGACCTCTCGATCCCCAGAGTTGTATTAAGTTACATATTTTTTTTAATAAATCATGATTAAGTGTGTATTAAATAGTAGGGTTGTTATATTTTTCATCCAATGTTATAAGTTTTATGTGAATAATAATTTTTACATGGTTGATTAATGTAAAATATGATAATTAAAAACTAGAAGGCTTTGAAATTGATCATCAAGTATTAAATATATTAAATTATAGAATGGAATAATTTAGGTTAGATGATACAATGAAAAGTTTTTTCAAAGTATACATTATTGGGGATTAATATACCTGAAATATCACAACATGTTTTATGTTTACCTGTAGTTCGATGACAATCAATTAGATTTCACAGTTGCAACCACTTATTACTTTTTATACTATATAAGTTGAATATGTGGAATTAATGGAAGTGTTAAATGAATTGAAAGGATAATGTGATTAACGAATGATCCTATAAGATTATAGGAGGAGGGATTAATCTACTTTAATATTCATTGTGAAATTCACCTAATTTGTTTTGTCATTTCAAGTAAGGACGAAACACATTGACTTGAAATTCCATTTCATCTACAATTTGTTGAAGGGAAAAGAATTGTAGTTTCATTTGATAGTTAAAATAAGAAAATCTAACTAATATGTTCACAATGTATTTAGTATAATAAATTATATGGTAACACTATGACTCAATGGTTTTTGGGTGATGGAAACAAATGGAGGACACTGGACGCTATGATAGGAAGGATGGATGCTTAGAATTTCCTAAGTGTTGGAGGTTCATTAGATTTTCTTGAAACAATGTTCAAGTGGGATATTGTTATGAAAGTGAATCCAGTTTCAATTTATTTTATATTAAACTAGAAAGAGAGTTTACTTGAAGATATAATTTGTCTTCGATGTATGACTTGTTTTAGTGGGAAACTCTAGTAGTTGGAAAGTTGAATAAAAGTGGGTCTCTCAGTGGATGTGTGTAGATAGTGTGAGTTTGGTATTCTCTATTCACCAAATGGTGGAAATTTATACATAAAATATGATCATTTTAGAAGTATTTATGGAAAATTTTAATGTTTAAATCTCCCTATTGAAAGGTGATGGATTGTATGGAGAAATAAAAAGTATATTGAAAGTTTACTGATTTTAGTGAATGGATTCAAATTAAAGTAAGTGGTTGGTGTTACCAGATGATTGAATGGACCAAAAAATAAAGCTGGGGTGGGACCACCTATACATTTAAGATTAGTGTCTTGGATATAAATTTTGAGATATCATAAATTTTTTATTAGAATTGTAATCATTTTATATTCTGAGTAATTAAAAGTATGCAAGTGTTCTTCTATGGACATAAGACTTAAATTCCAAAACATAATTTTTTTGTGTTCTTATTTTATGTTTTTTTCCATTACATGTTGATTGAATTATTAGATTGAATTGAAAATATGAAATTTTCAACTTAGTGTAGTGAGAAAGGTTCATAAGCTTCATATATTTTTCAACACTAAGCTAAGGGGAGAAAATCTTTTAGAGGATATGTTTCCATTATGCTTGGGTTTTTCTAATAGTTTAACTTCTGAAGAATATAAGTTGGAAAGACTCACTTATACCAATAGAAATATATAATAATATTATCCCACTTATACTCTGGTATAGGTAATGGTTTCATAACACCTTTTTGAGTTTATCTTTAAGCCTTCACTTTTTAGAATACTATACATCTTGTAGTGTAATATGAAATCTCTCATTTCATATTTTCCCACAAAAATTGATCTTGTTTATTTCTATATATCATGGTGATACTAGGATGTATCGATAAGTTTGAGATATAAGAATTATCCAATAGGTATTTTATTACATATAGCATCTATGGAACAAATAACCTCTTACCAAACCTTAAAACTCCATCTCCACCATTGTTAAACTTTGAATTATTTTTGTTTCTTTCATATTATTCATTTTTGGCTGGTCAATATCATCATGTTGAAATTTCTTAATCCTATCCAATAAATACGTATGGTAATTATATGTGCAATGAATCAAGATTTCTTAATTGAAAACTATGAATATTTTAAATAATATTTTGGGACTTTTTGGAGAGTTCATGTGAAGTTGAGAGTATCACAGTGCCCTGATATTAATATATTTTTACAAATTATATTTAGATAAAATTATCACATTTATGGGAAAAATGATTTCACTCTTAAATAGAGAATCAAATAAAAATTCGGACACCATAGTTTCATCTAGATGGCTAATTTTACCCTTGGAGTGATGCGACTTTCAATCACACCATAGACTATGGCGGGTTTTCCAGTAGAGATAGATGAATTATAATAAAAAATTAAAGTTTGGTTATATTGAATATTATATTAATGTTAATTAAAACACTTAACCTATATATTTTTACTTTTTAAGCATTTTTATATCAATTCCTAGGGTTATCTGTACAAACCCTTGGAATTGAGAGTGGAAATAGGGGAGAGCCCTTTGGAGGAATCAACAAATTCATCTTTGGTATTAATGATGACAACAAATGGGAACAAAAACATCCTCAATGAGTGATCCATTTTTGAGGTAGGGATTACAAATTTCTTATTCTTTATTATTCATGAAATTTACATTAAAAATATTTATAAAAATTATATTTTTCCTCTGTAGATTTTATGCATGTGTGTACATTTAGATTCTCTATTCTTGGTGAATTATTCATTACTTATGTGATATAAAACTGCATTATTCATGTTGTTATTAGTGAATATATATTTTCTTATTTATTTTTTAATCAAAGATCATTCCTTATTCATGGTGGAATTATAAAACCCTAACATTGTCCTTTGTGGGGGTGGTAGTTAATAGAGAAAAATGATAACGACTTGGGGTTAGTGGTCGATTGAGATGGTTAAATTAATCTCTCTCTATCTATATCCATCCCATTATATATATTTATTCAAATATCAAAATCCATTACCTATATTTTATCCTATATTAGGTTTGTTGATAAGAAAATATCCTTAGAGTTGGCTAGCGGCTGTGAGGGGTGGTGTGGTGGTCAACATGGGGGAGGGGGTAGTGGTGTGGTGCTTAACAGATATAACACCATAAGATTTTGAGAAATATATGTTTTCAATTAAATTTAATATTTTTGGAATATTTAATTACAAACAACAATAATTTTATCTTTAATTATACAAAACACTCAGTTTATCTTGTTTTAAACACAACACTGATTATAGCTTGCGATACATGCAACTCTAAGTTTAAACGAAACATGACATAATTTTAAAATATTATTATTTAAAATGATAGTTATCACCTCACTATTGTAATAGTGGGTATTAATAGTATTAAATAAATTAGGAAAATATATAGTCTAAACATGTATATAAAATTAATTCTATGGGGACCAATAAAAAAACATAAAAAAATATATTTAAAAATAAAAACTATTTTAAAATAAAGGAAATATTTTTCTAAAAAACTATTTTTACATAAAAAAATATGTTTTACATCAATAAATTTAAAAAAATAATTTTTTAAACTATTTTATAGAAATTTAAATTTTATATATTCAACTAAATGTTTAAAATTTACCTTAAGTTCTTTCTAGATAAGTAATATGAATTAATCAAATTTTTTTGTTTAAAAACTATTTTGTAGCCTTTTCCACTGTAACATTAAATATAGTGATTGGAACATTTTAAAAATTAAATTTAAAAAATTAAATTTATTTTTTAAGTCATCATTTTAGAATTATATTGGAATGAGGTTTTTATAATTATTTGAAAAGATAATTTTTTTGATGAATAGTGAAAATACTGGGTTTTATTAATAATTGTCATTTATTTTAAAGTATTTAAAAACATAAAAAATATTTTAATATGCTTTTAAAGTAAAATTAGTTAAATTATATATATATTAATCCAATTTAGGTCTTTGAAATCAATTTTATGTTGAATTAATATATAAAAACCTTTTAATCTTTTGAAACTTTTCTCTTTGGAAAACGATTCTTTCATAACATTTATGAGATTAGTTTTAAATTAAAATTTTAACCATATGTTAAATAAATTTTTAAAAATGAATAAAAATTTTCAATAATAATAATTTATATTCTCTAATAATTACAAATTAATTTTTTACTATTATGAATAGAAAAATCTATAAATATTATTTACAATGGTTAAGGTAAAAATGAGTTTATGGAGGGGATAAAATAGAAAGATTAGTGTTAAAATGGCCCAGAAATTTTTAAAAAATAATTAGATAGACATATTTTGGCCTCATATCATATATTATTAATAACGGGGAATTTTTAATCCCCATGAACTGTGAAAAATGTGGACAAACATTTTTCTTTTCAAAATTTACAATTGTTCCACTCACCTCACTTAAAAAAGGCCACCACCTATCCTATCATCTTCACACATCCAAAACCCATTGGTTCATCCAATAAAAACAAAAAAAACTTCTTAAGTTCCCTCATATCCTATTATAATGCTTATTTTGGTTATAAATACAACCTAATAATCCTTTTTTGGGAAAATCAAAAGAAGTTGTTAGAAGAAGAGTTAATGTCCCAAACCAAGTGTTTTATTTTATTTATTCCTACTCCTCATTATTTTACTATTAAAATATGATGATATAATAACCTCAGTATATTACCTATAATGAGATGTTACTATGTTAATTTAATAACCTAAATCATTATTTTCTTCCATAAAATGGGTTATGAAATCATCATTCATGTGTATGGTGGACTACCGTATCATGAACATATGTTACTTTTTTTCTATCACCACCTCCTACAGATTGATATAATGAAGGATTTAATGTTTATATATGATATTTATGATATTAATTTTCATACATAATCATGATATTACATGTGACTTCTTACTTTCCATTCATTGGGAATATGATAAAGCTGTTCGTCTGTGCGATAGACTACCACCTCACGAAACAATGTGATTAATTCACGCTATACATGGGAGGTATTAATATGGGTTTAATAAAAGTACATGATATATAGTAAATAAAAATTATTCTGAAATATTAATATATTATTTAACTTTCTTTCTTTCAATCTACCGATAAAATGGAAACAACGTTCATATATACTTATGACTTATCATTTCCATGAATAATGTATTTCATTTCCTATTTCTATATTTTATGGATTAATATAAATAATTATATAATGAATATATATGTTTTTTATATCATGATTAACATTGTGGATATTATTGAACCATGATCAATGTAACAGGATCAAAAATAAAAAATCAATACATACAAGAAAAAGTGTTTTTTATTCGAAATGTGATTTTAAAAAGGAATTGTTAATAAAAATGTAATAAAAGATCATAAGTAAATAATTTATTGTATGATATAAATATTTATGGTTCTTTAATGGATTTATAGTAAAATTATTTTTATTATATAAGCAGTTTGAACATGTTTGAAAGAAGTAGATACTTAAGGTAAGATATTTCAAGTCTCTCTTTAATTTCCGGGAGACATATGAAATAATCACCACATTTTTCTTTTGTGGGGTGTATATAATGAAAATTTAACTTGTTATATAATAAACATACTTATTTTCCGGATATTTAAATCTTATTTTTTAAAGTGTATTATGATTCAAAAAATTAATAAATTAGTAAGGGATTTCTGTCTCATATTTTACTTCAATTGGACTCATGCCATATTTACCACCTATTTATTTTAAGTGGTGTATATATTTCCTATGAATGTATTTTATGATTAATATCCTTAAAATTTTGGTTATTTACATATAAAATTGAGAATGTCTATTTTATGGGTTTTACAGCTCAAAAGATAATAATGTGGTAAAAGTTTGATGTTATAATCTCATTGTTTATCAAGATTATTTATGTTTTGGTTACGAGGGTGAAATTTTATAATCCAAATCTCAAGAAACTCATGAAATTTATTATAATTTAGTTATTTCCTGATAATACATGTTTCTCATTCATTTTAATCTCTTTATGTACTTAATAGTTTAAAATAATTTTTTAATGAAAATCGAATTTATCTCTCTTTAGTTGAAAATCCATTTTCATCCAAAATCTCATTTTCTAAAATTGTTTTCAAAAATGTTTTTAAAATTATAAAAATTAATAATTAAATATATTTTTACCTAAGTTTTAATTTTTAAAAAATGTTTTGAATGTAATATTCTTTTCATTTTTCAAACTATTATAATTTTTCTTTTACTAAAAATGTGAAAAGAATTTTCATTTTAATGTGTATGGAATGAATAATATTTTATGCCTTCATAACCAACTATTAGTTTTGAAATATTCCTTTATAAGTATAAAAGTTTATTTTCAATGAAAAGGATTTCTAAAATATTTTATGAATTTTTAGTTTTAATAATTTATTTTCAATGAAAATTTTATTTTCCTCAATAATTTCTTTAAAAGTATTTTTAAATATTCCTTATTAGGTTTTCAAGGTTATATTCAAACAAAAGGATTTTAAAAATGTTTTCTTTTTTAAAAAGTGTTTTCAATAGTGGAATGGATATTTTATTCAAGAAATTTTTTAAGTGACCTTTCAAGATCATTTTACATCTAAGATGATATCCCATGATGTTACTTAATCATTACTAGGTATTTGATTTAATGATACAATATTTATTCTTTCTTAATATGGTTTCTGTTTATGATTAGAATATGTTTATAAAACTCATTTATCTTCAATGGGTTATACCATAATTAAAATTTTATGAAACCAATTTATCATCCCATGGGGAATAATATGATGAAATTCTTATGAAACCCAATTCTTTTTTACATGTGTTATGGTATGGTAAAATTATGAATTTTTTTTGAAACCTATTTATTTTACATAGGTTATGCTATGATGAAATGTTTATGAAACCCATTTCTTTTCATGGGTTTTGATATGAAGAATTTTTTATGATCTTGTGGAACATGTATGTATTTTTTTAATTATACTATATGTGGGACCTATATCTCCCTCAAATTCATTGGGTAAGGTTTCATATCTTACGAGATAAAGATGAGTGAAATGGAAAGTGAAACCAGTTCAATAGGTGATTTTTCCACTATGATAGTCTTGGGAGTGAAGCTTTTCTACTATGATGGTTTGGGGAGTGAACCCATTACACTATGATTTTCTTGTCAATGACCATTAAACTACCAAGGAAATGGTTTTCGATGCTAATGTGTATGCCACAAATCTTTTTCTTATTTCAATGTTATATTCTCATGGTTTATGGTCTTTTATTTCATTCTGATTCATGTGTTAAATATATAAAACTCTTGAGGGATATATTTGGAAGTTCATGAACCCTTTACAAAACATCATTAAGTATTTAAATAGACGGTGATTATGAATGACCTATGATAAACCTAAGGTGTCATATATTTAAAACAAGGTGTCATTTTTTAGACATACTAATTAGTTATCACGATATATGATAAACAAGTTCCACCTTAACCAACTCTTGGACTCACCAAAGAAGAGAAGGATAGAGTTCATTGAGAGTTAGGGTGGTGGGGACCATATATATAAAAAATTAAATTTCATATATGGCTATAATGTGAGAATAAACACTCCAAGGATTGACTCAAAGGAATAAGAAGCTATTTTGAGTGTGGAAAAGGACACAAAACCAGTAATTATAGGGGAAAAAAATTTAACTTTAGTTAATTAAATGAGTGATAATGATGTTATCCTTAATATATCATTGAATGTGTAATTTTTCAAATATTTAAAGTATGGGAATTATGAAAATAGATTTATTAATGGGATATCTCATGAATAGAATCAAAAAGTTTGTATGAGTAATGTTTATATTACTGATGATGAAGAGACTACAAATGACATATGAAATGAAATAGGTATTAAATAATAATATGATAAAACCTATATAATGGTTTAAGAATGAAGTGTAATGATTGAAGTGTTTACGTATTGGAATTCAAGAATTATGAAATATATAAGGATTGTTCAATATAATTTTTTCATTGATGATTTTAAAAAACATATTGAGTGGTGTCAATGATCTAGAAAAGTGATTTAATATAAAGGTGACGATTATGGAAAAAACAATATTAAGGGAATATATCCCTTAATATGTTCTTTATGTTTAGATAATGATGTTGAAATAAGGGGATTATGAATATTAATAAAGTAAATTCGATAGTATTGAGGATGTTGGAATTCATTAATGATTTGTGGATAAAGATGTTTATGTTATCATTTATGAATTTTACAATAATATTGGATTTATGAAATATATTCAATAATCTATGTTTTTATTAAAGGAATGGGAAAGTATGCATGTTTTCATTAATTTTTTATGTTAATTATGTTTTTAAAAATGTTTATAGAAAATATATAATCAATGTATTCACATATTTTTTTTATAAAATTAATAGCAACTTCATATTGTTTGGGGGATTAATGATTAGTTAATTTTGGAAATTTAGTGACCTTCTATATAATTTTTTGGATTTCAATGTTTTCTAGACATGGAGGATCCATAAGGTTAACTATTCATGAAATTGATTAATTTGAAATTTGGATGTTATTGGAAAACCTATGAAAACCATTTTTTATGATGATAACTAGACCTAAAAGTAATGACCTATCAATCTACTATGGATCTAGTGATCCATTAGTGATTAAGGAATATAAAATTCATCTTCATTTCTTGGAGTAATATAGGAAGTAGAAACTGATAAAATCATGACCAAAGGTTTATATTGTGCTTATGAGACGAAATGAAATCAAGTAATTATATAATCTTATGAAATTACCCAACTTAAGTAAAGTATATTGAAATTAAATGTTATCATATTACCATAATTTCTAATAATATCAATGATACTTTTTCACACATATTTTTTTATGATTTTTTATTTTTTATTTTCACATGATCATTCAAATTATTATGATCAATGATCTCTATAACTATCCATCATTATTTGGACATTACACTTTTCTTCCAAGTCCAAATCTTTACCTCCCACCTATATTCTCATATTAAGAAACATAACTTGTATTATTAAAAATGATCTCCAAAAATCTATTTTATCACTTTTCAAGAAGAATTTTTATTAACCCTTTTTAAAATTTGTGTTTACCACAAAGGTATTTTATATTTTTAAAACCGTGTTTACTGATCACAAGGTCAAATTGTGAGGACACAATTTATTTAAGAGGGTAGAATTTAACACCCTGAGATTTTATGAAATTTTTTTTCCAAATGAATATAATCTTTTAGATATATTGAGTTACAAAAAAAATTAGTTTTAACTATCATTGTATGCTTGAATTCATTTAGATTATATTACCCATAACACATATTGTGTCCTGTGATACATGCAACACTAACTTTAAAGAGAACACAACATACTATTAACTTGTTATTATTCAATAATATAGTTATCACATAGCCATTGGAATAGAATTTATGAATAAGAATAACTAAATTATGAAAATATATATTCTATAAATGTAAATAAAATTAATTCTCTGGTAACCAATTAATTAGAAATGAAAATAAAAACTATTTAAAAATAAAGAAAATCATTATCTGAAAATATATTTTTATGAACATAAATTCATTTTACATCAGTAAATTAAACAAATAATTCTTGGAATTTTTTTTAAATTAAATCTATATATTATATTTTAAATTCTAATTTTAACATCCAACATATGTGTTTTCCAGATAAGAGATAAGAATAAAACCATTTTTTGCTTAAAAATATCATTTTTTAAAAAGATGTTTTGTCGCCTTTTGTGAAATTTATTTAAAAATAATATTTCTCACGTTAGAAAATTTATTTTAAAAAATAAACTTCATTTTTATATCATAATTTCAAAATTATTTTGGATTTAATTTTTTAGATTTTTTTGAAAAGATAAAATTTTCATTGAATAGTGAAAATACTGGTATTTATTAATAATTTTCATTTATTTTAAAGCATTTAAAAACATAAAAAAATAAGTTTATTATTGTTTTAAAAGTAAAATTAGTTCAATTATATATCTATTAATAAAATTTTGTTCATTTTTATCTATTTCAAATTTAATTTTTATATAAAAACATTTTAAACCTTTCTCTTTGGAAAACTGATTTTGCTTCATGTTTCTGGAGAAATTTTATATTAAAATTTTCCTATTATATAAATGGAATTTATAAATATATATTTAATATTTTTAATAAAAAAAATTTATATTTTATAATAAGTTAAACATGATTTTTTCCATTGTGAATAGTAAAAATATTAAAAAATATTTACTGTGGTTAAGGTAAAAATGGGTTTATGAAGGGGTTAAACTAAAAATATAAGGGTAAAAATGCCCTAATACTTATTAAAATTACATTTTATTAAAATATTTAGAACTAATATCTTATAGGTTAGAGAATAACCCATTTATTATCCTTATGGAATGTGAAAATCATGGGCACACCATATTCCTTTCAAAGATTACAAGTGTTTCACTCACCTCACTTATAATAGGCCACCCCTATCAAATCCTATATACACTTCTAAAAAAATTATTTCAAATAATAAATATATAAATAACATCATTAATTTCATCCTCTAATCATAGAATCTTTATTTTGGTCATAAATCCAACATAATAATCCTTTTGTTTCAAACCAAAAGAAGTTGTCCGAAGAAGAGGTAACATCCCTAACCAAGAAATTTATGTTATTTATTCCACCACCAAATTAAATTATTATTAAAAAATAATGATATAAAAACATCATTACATTAAATATACTGATATTTTATTATATTATTTTAATTACCTAAATCCTTCTCCCCACTTATTAAATGGGTTAATAAAATGATCATTCGTGAGAACAACAGACTACCGCCTCACAAATCGATGTTATTCATTTTACATTACCACCTATAATGGATGGATATAATGACGGATTTATTATTTATATATGATATTTATTATATTATTATTCTTATATAATCATGATATAACATTTTTCTTCTTACTTTACATTCTATGGGAATACAATTTTTTCATTCGTGTGTGTGAGAGACTACCGCATTGCGAAGTAATGTGATTCATTAATAATTTAAATATAAGGTAATAAAAAAGATTCTACTAAAAATATTTGATATATATGACATAAATATTATTTTTTAATGGTAATATATTATTTACCTTTTTGATTTCAATCCATCTATAAAATGGAAAGAACGTTCATGCATACATATGAAATACCGTCTTCACGAACGATGTTGTATCACCACCATTTTTTGGTATGTGAACTTTGATGAAACCATTTTTTGAATATTACATGACTGGGAATGGTTTGGGAGAGTTTGGAAAGGTTTTGGAAATTTTTTGAGCCCCTTTTAAGGCTAGATGATTTGAACACAGTTTGGGGAAACCATGCGAGAATCCTAGGTAACCGTGCGATATTCCACTGTTTAGACTGTAGAATCCACATGGTTAGCACATGGTTTGTCAAACCATGCGAGATAATGGTGAAACCCATTAAAAAAGAGGTTTTTTATTGTGGTTTGGATGGATTTTCCCTAACTCACCCATTTCTCCTCCCATACGAACCCTATGTGGGATTCCATGATCTCAAGGTTTAGAGGCGCTCACCCATTCATTTTGGAAGGGATTTTAAGGGGTTTCAAGGTGGTTTTGTGGCTATTAATCTTAGGTAATTCTTCTTTTGGGTTTATTTAGGTATTCCTCTAGATCTTCTCTCTTCCCTCTCTTGGTTTTCTAGATCTGAATCTGTTGTAGGTAAATCTAGGGTTGTTATTGTCTTAGGTGACAGTTGTAGGGCTTGTTGATGATCGAGAAGGAGATATAGAGTGGTTTTGTTGGAGTGTTTGTCTGGATTTTTGGTGTGGTTTCTTGTGGGTCGATTTTTCCAGAACTCTAAGGAAGATGGATTCTCTGTCGACTCCACTTTGCCTGAACTTTAGGTCTGTTTTTCAATTAGTTTGTTTTTCATGAAATTAATTATGAATGTGATGTGTGATTCTTGGTGGAAACCCATTTGGTGATGTTTTTGGGATTATGGGTAAAATGGGACATTATTGCAAAAAGGGTTTTTGTTGGGTAATTTTAAAATTTAGATTTTAAAGTGGATAATGGATAGAATTTTGGAAAATGTTTTATGAAATATGAATTTAAATAAAGATGTTTCTTCATTGAAATGTGGTTTGTAATGGAAAATGGTTAAAGAGAATTTTCCATAAATAGGGGATTTATTGAAGTGTTTTGGCATGTGTTGAAAATGGTTATGTGCATAATGCATGGTCATGGTGTGCTTATTCTTATTGGTTGGTCATGTATTATGGATTGAGTTGATTGTGTGTGAAGTGGGTGGGAAGTATCACTATAAAAGGTGATTTATAGTGGATGGATGGGCCAATATTATGGATAATTAGTCGAGTAGTACCACCAATTTGGAGAAGTAGTAAACAGGTTTGGATAAGAAGTTCCACTATGGTTGTTTGCCTTGTTTTGTGTTGTTATGCCAGATGAAAATTGTTGTGCTAATGTGAAATGGTGAAATGGATTATGGAATAGTTGCTTGGATTTAGCTTGGGTTGCATGGTTTGGGTAAGGTGTCTTGGTAAGGGTGTGTTTGGCTTATCGGTAACTATTTAACTATTTGGTTTTTTATATAAAATATTTTATATAAATGTGCTAATAGTTTTATCCTATTATAGTGTGTATAGAAGTCATTTTCGGAAATACTATTGATTACTCACCCCTTCTTTATCACTTTGGTGATTCTACAGATGCTATATTTTGGGACACATGAAAGAGTAAATCATCTCATTTTTCTAGTGGTGCTTCATGATAATCGGGTGGTTTGGTGGTGCTTAGATCATAGAGATTGTTGTCTAGAAGAGGAGTGTGTGTTGGTTTGCATTGGATCTATTATTTAGTCTTCTACTTGGTACTATGATTTTGGTTTTGTATGGTTTGGTTGTATTGGTTGTTGGGAGTGGTTATGGAATATCTTGGTTGTCTTTCGGTAATATATGTTTTAGGTTTCTATGTTAATGTGAACCATGTAGTTTTTTTAATAATGGATTATTTGGTTGGTTGGTTTATTTCAAGGGAAATAATTTCCAATTTATTCTTGAATCCATCTGCATTTATTTCCAGCCTTTTTTATCTTGGGAACATCGCTTAAGGACTAGTTGCAACTCACTACCTTCTGAAGCCAACGAGAAAGGGGCATAGTGTTACAAGTGGTATCAGTTTGTTCGATACTTTGGTGTTAATTGTTGGTCTTGGTTTTGAAATTTGTTATTGTACTATTTATTTATTTGGGATGGTACCAAGGCATAGGATTTTCAGAACTTATAATGTATAGAATAAAGGTCGTAACTAACCCTTTTATGATGAACTTCATGTTACCAGAGAGTTGGGTATGTAAGTGTTTTGGAGAAAATTATAGGCATTGGATATCTCATTGTCATGGGTGAAGACAATGAGATGACCATGACATGCATCATAAAAATGACTTCCCTCTAGGATGCATATTTCATTTTTTATGACTTATGTTATGGTATGAATATATGGATGTATGGAAAATCTGGAAATTAATTCAAATGTGGGTATTCAAAATGTGAATGGTTGTGGTATTTTGAAAATGGGTCTATTTTCAAAACATGGTGGATATTTCAGAATAATGGAACATGTGAAATGTGAAATTTTGGAAATCCTGGATATAATTATTGTTATGTAATTGAATTTCAATCATAATCCTTTTCTTTCTATAGGTGTGATACTTATGGTTGTTTTTGTGTTGAGCACTGGGTAGGTGTCGTTGAGACCAACACGAGGAGGCTACTAAAAATATGGTTGTACCTAAGCCTAAGGTGAACCAGAAGCTAGTGCAGAGTATAATGAATACTTTCCAAGCTGTGGAAAGTGGAAATAAATTGGACAAACAAAAGCATGTGGATCATGCAGTTCAGTTTCAAAAGAAGAATCCAACCATTTTTAGGTGTGATCCGGAGTTGGAAAGGGCTAAAGTATGGATGAACATAATTAATAGGATATTTGACTTCTTGGGAACACAAACAGAGTTGAAAGTGAAGTTATCCATTTACATGTTGTAAGATCTTACCCTTCGGTGGTGGGAGTTAGTGGTCCAAGATGGGACATGCCAAGGTGTGACATGGTATGGTTTTGAGAAGCTGTTAACCAAAAAAATCTACGCTCACACATTTATAATTATGCGTAAAAAATATTTCTCCCATTTGATGCATGAGAACATTTAGGTAATGGAATATACAGAGATGTTTTTGAACTTAGTGTGGTTTTCACCTGAGGTAACAGGTAACGCATCGTTGAAGGCACAGAATTTTAATCCTAGCTTGAAGTTAAAAATTTGTTCCAAGATAGTGGTGCTATGTATAAATGATTACACGTAAATGGTGAAGATATAAATAGTATATGAATGAGAACATTTAGGGCTATAGGTAGGGAAAGTATGTTGGTACCTATGGGGAATTGTGGGAACTCGAACGCTAGGTACCATAGGAAGAGGGATACTTATTTCCAAGTTGGGAGTACAGCTCAGAATCCAATGGTAGGATCTGTGAATCTTCTGCCAAAGCCTCAAAGTAAGCCAGGATGCTTTCAGTGTGGCTCTATAGGACACATCAAGCATTATTTTACGACACAACCATGATCATGTAATAACTATAAGAATATGGGGCATCTTCAGTGGTACTGCCGTAATGCACTGAGGTCGGGTGTTCGTGACACCCATCAAGGGTTGCAGGCATCCTATGCCTAGACAGAACAAGAGCAGTAGCATACTCCTCATCAACATAGATGAGTTAGTAAGGGTGATTATAAAAATACCCTGGCACCTCAGTAGGGTAATAAAGAGAAGAGTGTGGCAAGAAAGCACTTGTTTGGAGCTGAATAGGTTGTGACAAATGATCAGTTGGGACCATCCATAGTGCATGGTACAATTCTTTTAAATTCCACATTGATGCAAGATTTGTTTGGTATAGGTGCGTCCCACTCTTTTATTTCTTCTCATCTTATTAGTTTTCTGGGTTTAACCATGGAAATGATTCTTTTTTTAAAAAAAACTAAAAACTCCTATGGTTCAAAGAGAGTGCAAAGACTTCCTATGTAGAGGGTTTTTCTTAGCTGTGGATGACATTGAATTGACATTGGATTTATCAATGCTTGATATGGATACTTTTGACATAATCCTGGGAATGGATTAGTTGGAAATGTTTAAGGCCCACATCTATTTCTATGAACAAATAGTTAGTTTTATGATGGAGGATGGTGTTGAACATCTCTTTAGAGGTAAGATGAATGAAAATTTGGGTGCAAATTTTTTTTTGGCACCAGTAATTTCCACAATCTCGTATCAGTTAACAACATTGTTATTGAAATCAGTGGAAGCAGTTGAGCAGAGATATTTTCCAGCAGTTTTTGATTAGTTTATGGATGTATTTCCCTATGAATTCTCTGGGTTTCCACCAATGAGAGAAGTGGATTTTATGGATGATCTACTTCTAGGGACCAGCCCTATCTCTATTCCATATTACTGAATGGCAGCAATAGAATTTAGGGAATTAATGGTGCAGTTGGAGGAGCTCAAGAGCAAAGGGTTCATCTGGCCTATCACGTCTCTATGGACAACACCAGTTTTGTCGGTTAATAATGTGGATGGAGCTCTATGTCTCTTTGTATATTATCATAGACTTAATCAGTTTTTGATAAATAACTAATATCCAGTTCCACATATTGATGATTTGTTTGACCAATTTAGGAGATATCAGTGGTTATCCAAGATTGACTTGAGGTCAGGATATCCTTACTTGTGGGTGAGGAAGGAGGATATTCCCATGATAGATTTTCCAAAGTAGATATGGCCATTTAAAGTATGTGGTTATTTCATTTTTTCTAATGAATGCACCAACTATGTTCATGGAATTGATGAATCAAATATTTCAAAGATAACACTATTGAAAATATTGGCTTTATTAGTGCTAGAAAATGGAATTAACAACCCTAGAAAAGATATTTTAATCAAGGTGAAGATGGGGGGGGGGTTCCTTTTATCAGCATTTAGAAAAGCTCTGATAAAGGCTCCTTTATTAGCACTAAAAAAAGTGCAGGTAAAAGGGGTCTTTTATCAGTGCTAAAAAAATCACTGATAAAAGTTAAAAAATAGAAAAAATAAAAAAATATTTTCTTCATATCAGGGGATGGGATTCAACAGTGACTGAATCCCCCCTTCAATAGCGCCCCACCCCCAGCCTCAGCCCACACTCCCCATCCACTACACCAGCCTTTAACAGTACCCAGATCTGATTTAACAGCACTAGGAATTATTCCCCACCTTCACGCGCAACCTACCTCCCCCAGGATTCAAACTTGGGACTTATTGCCAGCTTTCTTAAGCCTTTAACACTCCACCAGATTTATTTGCTCGTCATTTATTAATATATCTATTTATTTACATATATATAGTTATATTTACTCATATATTAACACACATACATATATATAGTCATATTAATATATATATATTAAGTTAAATTAATATATATATATATCCGTATATTAATATATATATATAGCTGTATATTAATATATATATATATATATGTTTGTTAATATATATAGTTATATTTAAATATTAATATATTTATTAATATATTAATATTTATTTATAAGATTAGATTTGAAAGAATTTATAAAATATGATTTTTATGCATGTTTATAAATAAATAAATACATATATACAACACACACACACACACACATTATATGTATATATGTATGTATGCTTATACAAATATATATATATATATATATATATATTTACAAATATTATATATTAATATGTATATACATATGTTTAGAATATATAGATAATATATATTAGCTTTTCAATACAAATACACAAATATATATATATATATATATACGTACATATTATATTGGTATAGATATATTCATATATTTGTATTTTAAATAAAATGGATATTAGTTTCTTATTTAGATAAATCTAATTGAAATGCACGGACGATTATTGCCTATCGACCGATCAAGGTTCCAGTGCTCTGCTAATGTGTATAGCAGCACTCGGGTCGAATCCTCAACGATGGTACTTCGTAATAGTCGATTATTTTTAGTTAATTGTATTCTGATTGGGGGGTTTGTTTACAGAGCTTATGAAAAAAATTTATTTATGATGTTTGATTTAACAAATTGATAAAGATTGGGGTGAGTTCATCATTAGGTAGTTAAGCTTGTGATATCCTTGAGCTTTGCTTTATATTGCATTAAATTAACACCCATGTCACAAGATGATTTTGATCAGAATTCCCAAGTGTTAAAGCTTTCATCCAAGCTGTAACTTAACTTAGGTTTCTAATAATTACCATTACTTATTTATGGTAGTGTGCTTTTGGTTCCAATAATCCATGGAATCCACATATTAAACAAAACATGTCATTAATCCATGACATATACAGTTCAACATACACAATATTAATTTAAAGAACATTCGTCGAGAAAAATCTATCAATCAATTAACACACCTAAATTATAACTCACCCCAATTAAAGATTTAACCAGCCATTAAAATGATTACTAATCTGGTTATAATGATTATGGTGATGAATTATAAAGAGACTAAAAAGAATGGGACAAGATAAGAGTAGTGCGCCGAACACACACCCAAATGATGAAGAAAATAAAAAATGGATTTTTGATTAAATGAGGAAGCAGAAGAAGGGGAGTTGATTCAACTGAATTTAAACTATTTTAAGAACATAAATATTAAACTACAGAAGGAGGATTATAATAAGAGATATTGAATAAGTAACTTGCATTAAAACAGAATTACCAAGAAAGAGACTTACAAAATTACAAAAACGAAGAACACGAAATTATGTGAAAACAAAGAGAGGAGAAAAGGTCTCTCAAGTGAAAACTTGAGTATGGAAGATCCTCCCAAGACTTTGGAAAATCCTTGGTCTTTACAATATGTTATCCTCTCTTCTGAAATGCCAACCCTTTTGAAAGGAGAGGAGGGGATGTATTTATAGCCCAAGGTGTTGGACTGTTTACATTCCAGAAATACCCCTCCACTTGGCTCGCAGATATGGACATCAAGACAGCTGAATATCGAGAAATATCCTTCTTCAAAGTTGTAGATAATAAAGTTGGGCGACTAATCTCAACATTTGGAGTCATTTGGACTTAAGGATCAAAATTTATGGCCAGTTGATTAAACAAAGTAAAATTGTCCATTTCAATCCAGTCTTTTTGAAGTCCAGAATGTGAAAGGGTTTTTGAATATGAAGATGCCTTAAAATCCGAATGGGTTATTCAACATATTCGGCCGCCTATCTCCCCTCTTTCACACTGCAAAAGATAAGCTCTCTTTGATGCTTACATCATGAGATATGTCATGCATACTATACTGATTTTAATTCTCGTCCAGAATGGTGGGCTGGACTTAAAGCTTCATTTGTGCCCCTTGTACTTATATTTGGGCCTTTAAATTTTTATCCAAGATGAAATGTAGTGTCCCCCAAATTATGGTGTAGAGTTAAGGTTTTTGGAATTCTGGATTGAGCCCACTAAATCAATCTTCAAGGCTGGTCCAGTTTGTTCACATATTCTTTGGTCTTGTTTGTGAGGACCATATGACCCTTCAAATAGACAAATTGGCTCATGGTACCTTCTAATGAAATGTTTTATATTGAAAGGAGAATCCTAAAAAACAATAACCACACAATTTGGATCAGTATAGTGATAGTTATTATTAAAACATTAAACTGACTCAATTGGACTACTTCTAAAAATGCTCAAAAATTATACTTAATATTAAAACATTAACATTTCACACAAATTATGCACATTTCATACAAAATAAGTAAAGGGAGTATATAATAAGTCATGAAAATATTAATAACATCAACTCCCACACACTTAGTTTTGTGCATTTCCTCATGTGCAACAAATATAAAAACATGACAAAATCATTTTTACTCACCAACAGATATTAAAATTTTGTTTTCTCCAATCAGGGGAGGTTTAGACTATTTCACTCATCCATTTTGAAATCCACCACAAGTTTTTACAGAAACAATGTTTCAAAACTAATTCATTTTTTCATGCTCAAATTTAGAAATGGAAAATGTGGACACTCAAAACTCACACCTCTCAAGATGATAAAATTTATTTGTGGAGGTTCACTCTTTCACCAACCAAAAGTGAAAATCTTAGAGTTTGAAAAGAGATCTCAGCTTACAATCCCTATCCAAAGTGAACAATAATCAAGAGGTATTTTTAATGGGATTTTATGTGGCTATGGGATGGTAGGAATATAATGTCCAAAAGAGAGAATAAGAGGGTTAAAATACCAACATAGAAAAAGCAATGCACATTTTTTTTGAAATAAAACATGGAAGGAAATGAAAAAAAATATTTACAAGGGAATGATTGTGTGAAAAAAGACACAATATAGGAAGAAAATATGAAGGTAATGAGAAGATGAAATATTTACAAAACACAAAACTTCTCTCAATAAGAATATAATGAAAGTGTTCTTTTTTTCTCCTTTTTTTTCTTTGTTTTTTCGAAATTTGAACTTGGAAAAGATCTCACACTCATAACCCAACCCATGATTGATCTCTTCACGACACTAATTGTAATAGTTATAACAAGATCAAAGGTTGAGGAAGAGTGATTTTTGACCTACCCAAGACACAACCCATTTTTCCATTTTGTTTGATTTTTTTTCAACATTTTTTGAACACGTGTCAATAACATTTACAAAATTACATAAATGTATGTTCATTACATTCCCCAAAACACACTTAATGACAACCTCTCCCCCATACTAAAATGGATTCTTGTCCTCAAGGAGATGATAACTCGTTGAAAATCAATAATAGGGTACCCAAACAATGAAATCCATTCCCCCCACATAAATTTCAAAAAAAATTATGCAATGAAAATGCATGTTGATTTTGGGTGGGAAAAGGTATTGGTCTTGTAATGTGGCTATCAAAGAAAATGTTTTCATAGGCTCGAAGGGGATTTCAAAATAAGGATTAATGTAAGGTAAATGGGACGCTATTTGGCTATTGTGATTCTCATGTGGTTCAGAAAATGCCTCTATCATATTAATACACACTAAGGTAGTAAATTCAGCTCGAAGTTCCACAAACTCAAGACTCACAAATGGGGGTGAAAACACACATTTTGAAAAGATGGCCATATGTGGCCTTGGCATGAAAGCAAATGTTGTTCCTCACGGTTCGGGAAAAGAATTTTCCAAATCAAAAATTGATCATTCAAAATGTGTTGGTTTTGACACAAAATTCTTTATCCAAAGTCATAATGAAAATACAAAATTTTTGAGATGAAAAAATGTCTGTTAACTCCCCAAAATGGTTGTACAAAATTTCAAAACTCGATGGTAAGTAAGCATGACTCTTTAATTTTTTTGTATTTTTTTTAAGTGATTGTATTCTTGGTTTTTTTTTGTTTTTTAGGTTTTTATATTTTTTTTATAAAGATACAACCACAAAAAAGAGAAAGTGAAAAAGAAATGTTTTGAAAAAGAAAGTGGTAAAAAAAATTAAAGAGAGAGGAAAAAGAAGAAAGAGGTAGAGAGAGGAAGAGATAGAGAGAGTTAAAGGGAAAGACGTTCCCCTGGTTTGGATTTGGTGGGTCGCCTTCTCCATCTAGTGGTCGGTCGGCTAGACAAGTTAGGGAGATAGTGGAAGTTGATGTTGATCTAGGATTGTGCATCCTCTCATGGTGATGCTTTAACCGATGTCCATTAACTGTGAATGTCCTTTTGGAAGAGGGGTCTTGGACTTGCACTACACCAAATGGGTAAACGTTAGTAATAACAAAAGGACCTTCCCAATGAGAATTAAACTTACCTGGGTGAAGCCTAAATCGAGAATTGAAGAGCATTACATTTTCACCTTCATGAAATACCTTTCTCAGGATGTGTTTGTCATGGAGTACCTTAGCCTTCTCTTTGTGCAGATTGGAATTCTCATAGGATTCAAGTCGAAGCTCCTCCATTTCAGCCAATTGCAATAATCTTTCTTCACCGGATTTTTCACAATCAAAATTACAGGTTTTCACAGCCCAAAAAGTCTTATGTTGGATTTCAACTGGTAAGTGACACGCTTTACCAAAAACTATCCTAAAATGAGACATCCCAATGGGTGTTTTATAGGCAGTTCAATAAGCCCAAAGGGCTTCACCAAGTCTCTCAGTCCAGTCTTTTCTGGTGGGCTTAAAAATTCTCTCAAGTACCCTTTTCACTTCTCTATTAGAGAGTTCAGCCATGCTATTTGTTTGAGGGTGATATGCAGTTGAAGTTTTATGTACAAACCCATTCTTTTTCAGAAGAGCTTCCATGGTTCTATTACAAAAAATGGGTTCCTAAGTCACTGATCAAGGCATGTGGTGTGCCAAATCTTTGGAAGATGTGGGTCTTTAGGAACTCACTAACAGTATGAGCATCATCATTCCTAGTGGGTTTGGCCTCAACCCACCTTGAAACATAATCGACCGCAAGAAGAATGTATGAGAATCCATTTGAAGGGGGAAATGGTCCCATGAAATAGATGCCCCAAATATCGAAGATTTCACAAAATATTAAAGGATTTTGGGGAATTTCATTTCTTTTAGAGATTGTGCCGAATGTTTCGCAAGTGGGACATGATTGACAGAACTCATGTGAGTCCTTGAAGAGTGAAGGCCAGAAGAATCCAGAGTCTAGGACCTTTTGGGAGGTCCTTTGCGGTCCAAAGTGGCCACCTCCGGGAAGTGAGTGACAAAATTCTAAGATGGAAGAATGATCATTTTCTTCAACACATATCCTAATTACCATGTCTTCCCTAGTTTTCCAAAGTTTATTTTCTTCCCAAAAATAGTATTTTCAATCACTTTTCAACATCATTTTTTATTGTTTTGAAAAATTTTCAGAAAAAACACCAGAAACCAATTAATTTACAATTGGGGAATACCATAGTATTTTTGGAGTGAGAGATGAAAGGTGATAAGTGAGGAATTCAGGATCGATGATTTTAGATTGAGAAGAATTAGAAATTATACTCAAGTGATCAGCCACAGGGTTTTCTTTTCCTGGTCTATCTTTTATTTCAAGGTCAAATTCTTGGAGCATTAGGATCCATCTTATCAGCCTCTGTTTGGAATCACTTTTCTTGAGTAGGAACTTTATAATAGAATGGTCTGTGAAGATGATGATTTTGGCACCTAAGAGATAGGACCAGAATTTATCTAAGGCAAAAACCACTGCTAGAAGTTCCTTTTCAGTGACAGTGTAGTGAGATTGAGTTTCATCCAATTTTTTTGAGGCATAATAGATGACATGAGGAATTCTTTCTCTTCTTTGACCAAGAACATCCCCAATAGCTCTATCAGAAGCATCACACATCAACTCAAAGGGAAATGAAAAATCTGAGGGTTGGATTATTCGGGCACATGTTAGAGCAGTTTTGAGTTCAACAAAGTCTCTCTTGCAAACCTCATCGAAATGGAAAGTGACATCATTTTGGAGAAAACCAGTGAGTGGGAGGGAAATTTTACTGAAGTTATGGATGAATCTCTGATAGAAACCAGCATGACTGAGAAATGAATGGATGTCTCGAACATAGTTGGGTTCAGGAAGTGATTGGATCACTTCAATTTTGGCAGGATCGACTTCAATACCATATTTTGAAACTATGTTCCCTTGAACAATCCCATTTGCAACCATGAAGTGACATTTTTCAAAATTTAACACAAGGTTACACTTGACACACTTTTGAAGGACTAGAGAGAGTGAATGAAAACAAGATTCAAATGACTCACCATAAATGGTGAAGTCATCCATGAAGACTTCCATGCAGTGTTCAATGAATTCTTAAAAGATACTCATCATACACCTCTAGAATGTTGCGAGAGCATTGCAAAGTCCAAAAGGAATTCTTCTATATTCATATGTTCTAAAGGGGAATGTAAAAGTAGTCTTTTCTTGGTCCTGAGGTGAGATTGGGATTTGAAAATAGCCGGTGTATCCATCAAGAAAGAAATAGTGTGACTTTCCGGACAATCTTTATAGCATTTGATCAAGGAATAGAAGATGGTAGTGATCTTTTTGTGTTTCATCATTCAATTTTCGATAATCGATGTATACACGCCATTTGTTCTTCACTAGAGTTCAGACTACCTCTCCATGTTCATTTGTGACAACAGTTATCCCTCCCCTCTTAGGTACAACTTGAATTGGACTAACCCATTCACTATCAGAAATTGGGTACATAATACCAACTTGAAGAAGCTTGGTGATCTCTTCCCTAACTACCTCAGGTATGAGTGGATTGAGTCTTTTTGTGGTTGTCTAATTGGTTTGGATGATTCCTCAAGATGGATGTGATGCATGCAAAGGGCAGGGTTGATTCCTGGTATGTCATCTAGGGTCCAACATAAGGCATTTTTGTTTTCCTCTAACACCTGAACAAGTTTGGACTCCTCGGTTTCAGTAAGGGTGGCAGAGATAATGACAGTATATGAGTGATCATGGAAGAGGAATGCATATTTCAGGTGTGCAGGAAGGGTTTTCAGATTAGTCTCATCTTTTATTTTTGGGTTAGAAATCTCAGGAATGGATGAAGGGAGTTCAGTTGCTTCAGATTAATTCTCCTTAATACTGTCCAAGGTGGAGTAGTAGATATCAGAGTTGATGTGGGATTCAAGAGAGTTTTCAAGTTCTTCTAGATTGATGGATTATATGAATGAGAGGTCCACATCAACTTCAGCATTTATGACTTGGTTAATCATGGTGCATATTTCTCAAGATCCTTTGTCATTAGAACATGAAGAACATGGTGGATTGGGGTTCAATTGAATCTTAGAAGTGTCCTCAGAAGCATGGATTGAGAATACAGAGAGATCCTGCGATGGGTATCGCATGGCTTGGAAAATGTTGAACTTGACCAGTTGGTCCCCGAATTCCATGGATAGGATGCCTGAATGGACATCAATCTTGGTTCTCGCAGTCATGAGGAATGGTCTTCCTAGAATTAGGGTAGATCTAAAATATTTCATCTCACCTTCCATGTCAAGGACATAGAAATCAGCATGGAAGATAAGATCAATGAATCGGACAAGGACATCCTCAATTATTCCCTCAGGACTGGCTGTGCTTCGATTGGCTAACTGAATGAAAACACCCGTTGGGTGCAAGGGACCTAGACCAAGGTTGGAGAATATGGATTTGGGCATGACATTAATTGAGGCTCCTAGGTCTATGACTGCATCATCAAAGTTGGAACTTTCAATTTGGCATGGAACCGTAAAGGTACCTGGATCTTTGCACTTAATGGGTATAGACTACTAGGTGGAAACATTTTCAAAGGTCCTATGTTTCCTCTTGTGGGTACACAACTCCTTGAGAAACTTGGCATACTTAGGAATTTGTTTTATGGCATCTAAGAAGGAAATGTTGACTTCAACATGTCTAAACATGTCAAGCATTTTAGGATCAGGTTCAAAGGACTTCCTTGTCTTAGAAACAGCTTGAGGAAAATGAATTGGGTTCCTAAGTGGAATGGAAGGAGGTGATGGAATGGATTCAGATTCCTTTTCAATTTCCTTTTTCTTTTCATTTTCTAGGTCAATATTCAACGGAGGGTTTGAGGATTTATCTTGAGGCATAGCAAGTTGCTTTCCTGATCTAAGTGCAATTGCACTTACATTACCCTTGGGGTTGGGTAATGGTTGAGCTGGGAGTTGGGAAGAATTTGATTGTTGTTGCTGGCTCAGGTGGGATGCAATTTGACCTATTTGAGTTTCAATGTTTTTAAGGCTAGAATGGGTGAAGGAGGCAAGATCTTCCACTGCACTTTCCCATGGTTTCTTGGAAGAAGAGGCTTGTCCCTGGTTGGGATTGCCTTGATTTTGGTTCTTGAGAAATCGATTGTATTGGTTTTGGAATTGGGAAGGCTCACTAGGATAATGGAATCCAGGAGGAGGATTGTTCCTTTGAGGTTGAGGAACAAAAGGATAAGGTTGATGGAAGTTACCACCACCTTCACCATATTAGAATTGGTTTGGGTTTTAAGGAGGGAATTGAGGGGGGGTGAGATATGGGATTACCATACCTAAGGCCTTAGTTATAGGAAGAAGAGAAGGGCTCGGAGTGAGGTTGGTTAAAGTTTCTAACAAACTGACCTGATAGTTGAGGATTGGTGTTTTGCTGATCATATGCTGCATTGAGCTCCATTGGTCCAGATGAATCGGGTTGATCCTCCTGATGTTATGGACATGTGTCAGTTGGATGAGATGGAGAGTTTCAGATTCCACAGTTTTTGACAGGTCTAGGAAACATTGATTGCGGAGAAGACGAGGTTGGGGATTTGGTAGCCACAACTAGTTGTCGCACAAGACCTGTAAGTTCACTTATCCACTCGGTCATTTTGTTCGGTTCAATTTATTTATTATCTTGGGCTTGTTTGACTTGAGAATGTGCTCGAGTATGGAATTTTTGTGTGTTTTCAGCCATGTTACTTATGAGATCTCTTGCAGCTGTAGGAGTTTTATCAACAAGAGCACTGCCACTTGCGGCATCTATGAGAGTTCTCTCCATATCCAATAACCCCTCATAGAAGTATTGGATCAAGAGTTGGTCAGGAATTTGGTGGTGTGGGCATGTTGCAACAAGATTTTTGAACCTCTCCCAGTACTCATGGAGTGATTCACTTAGGAATTGACGGATACCACTTATTTCCTTTCAGATAGAAGCAGTACGAGAAGTAGGAAAAAATTTCTCTAAGAATAGTCACTTCATGTCATTCCATGTAGTTATGGAACCAGGAGGTAGGTAGTAGAGCCATGACTTAGTAGTGTCAGCTAGGGAAAAATGGAATGCTCGAAGTTTGATTTGTTCTTCAGAAACCCCTTGAGGCTTCATGGTAGAGCACACTACTTGGAACTCTTTAAGGTGAATATGTGTATCCTCATCGTCTTGCCTGTGAAAATGAGGGAGAAGATGAATAAAACCTGATTTGAGTTTGAAGTCAGCTTCTATGTTTGGATATTGAATACCAAGAGGTTGGTAATTCATATCAGGGGCAACGAGTTCTTTTAGGGTTTGTTCCCTAGGATTGGCCATTTCAATTTCAACTGGTTGGATGAGGACTGGTTCTTGAATTATTTGAGTATCTCTTATGTTCCTCCTAAGTTGGCTAAGTGTTCGCTTAATTTTAGGGTCAAACAAATCCGAGGGATTGTTTGGGAGGCTATGGGGAATTCCGAGAGATTTTGGAAGAAAGAGGAAGATGGGTTTTTCTTTGTATATTTTTTTTTCAATTTAGGATTTTTAAGAGGAAGACGGGTTTTTCTTTGTTTTTTTTCAATTTTTTTTAAAATTTTGTTTTTTTTTCAGATTTTTTTTACAATAAACAGAAACTAATGACTAAATAAAGAACCATCCCCGGAAATGACACCATTTGAAACGCGCGACCGATTGTCGCCTATCGACCGGTCAAGGTTCTGGTGCTCTGCTAATGTGTATAGTAGCACTCGGGTTGAATCCTCAGCGATGGTACTTCATAATAGTTGATTGTTTTTAGTTAATTGTATTCTGATTGGGGGGTTTGTTTGCAGAGCTTATGAAATAATTTATGTATGATGTTTGATTTAACAAATTGATAAATATTGGTGTGAGTTTATCATTAGGTAGTTAATCTTGTGATATCGTTGAGCTTTGCTTTATATTGCATTAAATTAACACCCATGTCACAAGATGATTTTGATCAGAATTCCCAAGTGTTAAAGCTTTAATCAAAGCCGTAACTTAAATTAGGTTTCTAATAATTACCATTACTTGTTTATGGTAGTGTATTTTTGGTTCTAATAATCTATGGAATCCACATATTAAACAAAACATGTCATTAATCCCTGACATATAAAGTTCAACATACACAATATTAATTTAAAGAACATTCGTCGAGCAAAATCTCTCAATCACTTAACATACCTAAATTATAACTCACCCCAATTAAAGATTTACCCAGCCATTAAAATGATTACTAATCTGGTTATAATGATTATGGTGATTAATTATAAAGATAAGAAAAAGAAAGAGACAAGATAAGAGTAGTGTGCCGAACACACACACAAACGATGAAGAAAATTAAAAATGGATTTTCGATTGAATGAGGAAGCGAAAGAAGGGAAGGGAATTCAACTGAATTTAAAATATTTTAATAACATAAATATTAAACTACAGAAGGTGGATGAGAATAAGAGATATTGAATAAGTAACTTTCATTAAAACAGAATTACAAAGAAAGAGACTTACAAAATAACAAAAACGAAGAACACGAAATTAAGTGAAAACAAAGAGAGGAGGAAAGGTCTCTCAAGTGAAAACTTGAGTATGGAAGATCATACCAAGCCTTTGGAAAGGCCTTGGTATTTCCAATATTTTCTCCTATCTTCTGAAATGACAACCCTTTTGAAAGGAGAGGAGGGGATGTATTTATAGCCCAAGGTGGTGTACTGTTTAAATTCCAGAAATACCCCTCCACTTGGCTCGCAGATATGGACATCAACAAAGCCGCATATCGAGCAATATCCTTCTTCAACGTTTTAGATAATAAAGTTGAATGACTACTCTCAAAAGTTGGAGTCATTTGGACTTAAGGGTCAAAAGTTATGGCCGGTTGATTAAACAAAGTAAAACTGTCCATTTCAATCCAGTATTTTTAAAGTCTATAATTTTAAAGGGTTTTTGAAAATGAATATGCCTTCAAATACGAATGGTTTCTTCAACAAAGTCGGCCGCATATATATTCTATTTAACACTACAAAATCTCAGCTCGATTTGAGTCTTACATCATGAGATATGTCATGCATACTATACTGATTTTAATTCTCGTCCAGAATGGTGGGATGGACTTCAATGCTTTATTTGGGCCCCTTGTACTTAGATTTGGGCCTTTAAAGTTTTATCCAAGATGACATGTATTGTCCCCCTAATTAGTGTGGAGATTTAATGTTTTTGGACTTCTGGATTGAGCCCAATAAATCAATCTTCGAGGCTGGTCCAGTTTGTTCACAGATTCTTTGGTCTTGTTTGTGAGGATCATATGACCCTTCAAATGGCAGAATTGGATCATGGTACCTTCTAATGAAATGTTTTATATTGAAAGGAGAATCCTAAAAAACAAGAACCACACAATTTTGATCAGTATAGTGATAGTTACTATTAAAACATTAAACTAACTCAATTGGACTACTTCTAAAAATGCTCAAAAATTATACTTAATATTAAAACATTAATATTTCACACAAATTATGCACATTTCATATAAAATAAGTAAAGGGAGTATATAATAAGTCATGAAAATATTAATAACATCACTAATATATTTGGAAATATATTTTATATGTAAATATATTAAATTATTTATTAATAAAATTAAATTTTTATGTGCGAATATAATATATATATATATTTATTGTTATGTATTTGATTATAAATAACAGTAAATTATGAAAAATGATAAAATTTCAATTCCATAATATGAATATGAATGTAACACATTGAAATAAATTCATTATCCAGTGAAAAGGGAAAAAATACCCCCTTAAACGGGGCTAAAATTACCTCGAATGTCCAAAAATTTGGGTATCCCGACTAAAAACTCAATTTTGGAGGCCTTTTGGGACTTTTTTGGCCTCAAAAAATGCAACATAATGTTCCCTTGGGTCACTAGAATGTAGAGCTCATCGCAGGATTCAATTTTATTTGATGTAGAGCTCTAACGGACACATAGATCAAAAGTTATGGCTGTTTTAAGTTTGAATTACCTTTTCAACTTCTTTTAGATCTTTTATTAATTGTATTGATTTTTTGTGTCTTAAAATTGTTATTAAATGATTATTAGTTGATAAAAATTAGCAAATTATTAATTAATAATATATTTTAAAATATTTTATTGCCATTTTCACAAACTTTCTTATATATTATATTTAATAGTCTATTTATACTTATCTAAAACATATTTAAAAAATATATATTATATTTATATCAATATAAATATACTTATATATCAATATATTATTTTTTATGATTTGTTTTAAAATACACAATTTATCAGCGCTATGAAAAAGAATTGTTAAATTCCCCCCTTTATCTGTGCTTTTAAAAAAAGCGTTGACAAAGGGCCCCCCTTGAACAACAATTTTTTGGCACTATTAAAGGGTGAGGCTGCCAAAACCCAGTTTTGTCTTAGTGTATCTAGAATATTTTGTAGGGGTATTTATTGATGATATAACGGTGTATTTTTGAACAAGGTTGGAGCATGAGCAACACTTGGTGATACTGATGGGGATTTTGATGGACCATTGTTTGTATGCCAAACTCTAAAAGTATAACTTTTGGATATAGGAGAATTATTTCCTTGGCCATGTCCTTTCTAAGAAGGGTGTTTTAGTTGATCCAGAAAATATAGAGGATGTTATCTGATGGAAACTTTTAAATAATGTTTTCGAGATACAGATCTTCCATGGTCTAGTTGGGTATTATCGACGTTTTGTTTGTCATTTCTCACAAATGGCCTCCCCCATGACAGATTTTACAAGGAAGAAAGTTCCATTTCACTGGGATGAGCAGTGTTAGAAATGTTTTGAAGAGATAAAGGTTCACCTTACATCAACACCAATATTTGTTTTCCCTGAACCATGGAAATTGTAAGTGGTGTATTGTGACACATCAAGATTAGGATTGGGGTGTGTTCTCATGCAGGGGAATCATGAGGTTGCATATGGATCATGGTAGTTGAGGTTTCATGAGAATAACTACCCAACACATTATTTGGATTTAGTGGTAGTGGTTCATGCTTTAAAAATGTGGTTTCATTATCTCTTCGGTGAGAGATTCACGGTGTTTACTGATCAGAAGATTTTAATGGATATTTTATCACAAATAGATTTCAACTTGAGGTAAAGGATATGGAAGGAATATCTCTAAATTTTTTATTTTGACATAATGTAAACAATAGGTAAGTTAAATTTAGTGGAAGATTCATTATGTAGAAAATTATATGCTCAGGTGGTGAAACATGCATCAAATCAGTGGCTGTTAATTTCAGTCATAGCCAACATGCGGTTGGAATGTGAGGAATAGAGTGATAGAAAGGTCTTCTTTCTGGTTTTATTGGTTCCTAAACTGGTTGTTTTGGTTATAGCGGTGTATACATCTAATTCTGAGTGTATGTAAATGAGGTCAAAACACAATGGTGGGAAGACCATTGAGGTATGGGAAATAAATGTAAATTCAGTTTTTTGTTTTTGGAATCATATGGTGGTATAGTAGCTTGTCAAGAGAAACTTCTTAGGGCTTATCTTCATTCCAGGAGGGTTTTCCATCCTAGAATTCAGAATATGTATAAAGAATTTAAATCACTATTTTTGGTGGGTAGGTATGAAGAGGGAATTGGTTGAGATTGTTTTGAGATTCTTGACTTGTCAGCAAGTCAAGGAGGATCATCAGCGGCTAGCAGAAATGTTGCAATCATTTCCTATTCCAATATGGAATTGGGAACAAATAGATATATATTTTGTGATAGATATCATGATAATAGTTATGAAACATGATGGCATATGGGTGATTGTGGACCGGCTCACAAATTCATCCCATTTCATCCCGATTTGTGATTTTCATATGGTGGAGGATCTATCCAAAATCTATATTCGGGAAGTGGTAAAGAGAAATGTTGATCTAGTTTCGATTGTATCAGTTAAATATCTAGGGTTCACATTTTATTTTGGAAAATCCTTGTAGTAATCCCTTGGGACACATTTGAAGATGATCATGATGTATCATCCTCGGATGGATTGACAATCCGAGAGGACGATACAAACTTTAGAGGATATGCTATGGTCTTGAGAGATGAATTTTGGTGGTTCATGGGAGGATCAAATACCATTGGTGGAGTTATCATATGATAATATTTATCAAGATTCACCACATATGGCTCTATATATAAAATTTTATGGGAATCAGTGCCATTGTACACTATGATGGGTGGAAATGAGGGAGACATTGATGATTGGACTGAGCTTTGTCTAGGAGACTACGAAGACAATCCAGTTGATCAGAAAGTGGATGGAGATGACTCAAAGATTTTAGAAATAATATGTATACCATCATCAATGACTGTTGTCATTTGAGGTGGGTGATTATGTGTTTTTGAGAATCTCTCCTAGGTTGGGAAATCGTCGGTTTGGAAAGAAATGTAAGTTATCTATAAGGTATGTTGGTCCTTTTGAGATACATGAGAGGATTAGAGAGGTGTCTTATTGGTTGGATTTTCCACCATGTTTTAGTGTGGTGCATAATGTGTTTTTTTGTCTCGTGGAGGAAAAACTATCAACCAGATCATGACCATGTGACTCTATGGGATCATGTTGAGTTGGAGCCGGATGCTTCTTTGGTGAACGTGCCAGTGTGGATTGTGTATAGGCATTAAAAATTATTCCATTTTAAAGGCATAAGTTTAGTTTAGGTTTTGTGGAAGCATGGTTAGATTCAGGAAGAGACCTGGGAGAGGGATAAAGAGATGGTTGAGAAATGACCTAATCTCTTTTGGTAGACCTGTGGTTCTATAATTTCTGAGGACAGTAATTATAATGGAGGGGAGAACGTAGAACCCTTGGTTTGAGTTATGTGACATTTTTTGATATCGTTTTATGTATATTAAGTTGTTGGGAAAGGATTGGTAGAGTTTGGGAGAGTTTGGAAAGGTTTTGGAAAAGTTTGGAGGCCTTTTTAAGGATACACAGTTTGAGCATGGTTAGGGGAAACCATGTAAGAATCCCAGGTAACTGTACGATATGCCACTGTTCGAAAAGTAGCATTTTCCTGGTTAGCACAAGGTTTTTCAAACCATGCGAGCTAACCATATGACCCATTAAAAATAGTTTTGTAAATTGGTTTAGTCAGGATATTCCCTAACTCACCCATTTTTTCTCCCATACAAACCAAACACATGATTCCTTGATCTCAACGGCTATGGGGTATCTCTCACTCATTTTTTAAGATATTTAAAGGGTTTTAAGGTGGTTTGAAGGTGGTTCATCTTAGATAAGTTTTCTCTTTTGGTCACATTATTATTTCCTCCATATCTACTATCTTACCTCTATTGGTTTTCATGATCTACATATGTTGCATGTAGATCTAGGGATATTGTTTCCCTATTTGATGATTTTAGGACCTTTTTATGATACTAAAGGATATCTAGAGTGGTTTTGGTGGATCATTTGTCCGAATTTGTGGTGCAGTTGCTTGTGGGTCAATTTTCCCGGAACCCTAAGGTAGGTGGCTTTTCTCTCGACACCACATTGATAGAACTTGAGGCCTTTTTTGCAATTAGTTTGTTTTTCTTGAAATTAATTGTGAGTATGATATGTGAATCTTTTTGGAAACCCATTTGGTGATGATTTGGGGATTTTTGATAAAATGGGACATTGTTGTAAAAATGGGTTTTGTTGTGTGATTTTAAAATTTTGATTTTAAAATAAATAATGGTTAGAATTATAGAAAATGTTTTATGAAAGATGAAATTCAATAAAGATATTTCTTCATTGAAATGTTTTTTGTAATGGAAAATGGTTAAAAATCATTTTCAATAAATGGGGGGGGGGGGTTATTGAAGTGTTTTGGCATGTGTTGGAAGTGGTTTTGTGTATAATGTGTGGCCTTGGTGTGCTTATTCTTGTTTGTTCGTTAATTATTATGGATTGTGTTGATTATGTGTGAACTTGGCGGGATGTGTCAATATAAAAGGAGACAGATAGTGGATGGAAGGGCCACCGTTATTGATAAGTGTTTGGGAAGTACCACTAGTTTGGAGAAATATTAAATGGGTTTGTTTGGGAATATCCACCATGATTGTTTCCCTTGTTGTGTGTTTTTATGCCAGATAATTTTTTTGATAATGTGAAATAGTGAAATGTGTTGTGGCATGGTTTCTTTGATTTCCCTTTGGTGGCATGGATTGGGTAAGGTGACTTGGTAAGGGTGTATTTGGCATATCAGTGACTGTTGAACTATTTGATGTTTTATATGAACTATTTTATATAAATGTGCTAATAGTTTTATCCTAGTGGAGTGTGTAGGGAAGTAATTTGGGGAAATGATACTGATTATTATTACTCACCCCTACTTTGGAACTTTGGGGCTTCTGTAGATGTTGTAATCCAGGACACATGTAAGAGTAAATCATCTCATTTTTCTAGTGGTTCTTCATGTTGCTCAGGTGGTTTGGTTGTTCTTAGAGCATGGAGCATGTTGTTGAGTAGTGGAGTGTGTTTTGGTTTACTCTAGGTCTCTTGTTTAGTATTCCTCTAGGTAATCTGATTTTGGTTTGGTTGTATTAGTTTTTTGGAGTGGTTATGGAATAACTTGGTTGTCTTTTGGTAATATATGGTTCATGTTTCTATGTTAACATGCATCATGTAGTTTTGTTAGTAATGGGTCATTTGGTTTTTTAGTTTCTTTAAATGGTAAATTATTCCTCAATTTATTCTTGAATATTTCGACATTTATTTCCATCCTTTGGCGTCTTGGGAACATCAATTAAGTCCTAGTATCACCTCACCACCTTCTCAAGCTAATGAGGAAGGGGAGGGGCATTTCAAATGTATTTCGTTTTCTATATCGAGATTTTATGGATTACTATAAATACATATATAAATAATATATATGAGATTTATATCATGTTTACCATTATGTATATTATGTAACCATTATCAATGTAAAATGACCAGAAATAACAAATCAAAACATACAAGAAAAAACAAATTGGTTATTATCCGAAATGTGATTTTAACAAGAAATTATTAATAAAAGGGTAATAAAAGGTCAAAAGTAAATCATATATGGTATGATATATGAAATTACGATTTATAATAGATTTATAATAAACTTATATTTATTATACATGATGTTAAAACATGTTTGAAATAGGTGAATACATAATGTAAGGGATTTCTAGCCTCTCTTTAATTTCTAGGAGACATATGCCATAATCACCACTTCTTTATTTTTTATAATGTATATGCTGACACTTTTACATGTTATATAATAAATATAGTTATATTAAATTTATTTAAAGTGTATTTTTAATGGGGATTATGATTAAAAATATTACTAAAGTGGTAAGAGATTTCAATATCACATTTTTACTTTTTTGAGACTGATGCCATATTCACCACTTATTCATTTTATGTGGTGTATATAATTCCCATGAATGTATTTTATAGTTAATATACCTAAAATAATTGGTATTTATATATTAAATTTATAATATTACTTTTATGGGGTTTATGGTTCAAAAGAAACCAAATTGCTAAAGGTTTGATGTTATAATCTCATTGTTTATTAGGATTGTTTATGTTTATGCTTCCGATGAAGAAATATTATGATACATATCTCAAGAAAATATTGAATTTGATTCTCCTATAGTTATTTCATGAGAATACATGTTTTCACTTAATTTTCCTCTCTTTATGTACTCAATAGTTCAAATGAATGTTTTAATTAAAACAGACTTTATCTTCATTTAGCTGAAAATCACATTTCTTCCAAAATAACATTTTCTATAACTATTTTCAAAAAAGTTATTAAAATTATCCAAATTATTTGTTAATGAAAATTTTACCTATGTTTTTAATTTTTTAATGGATACTTTATTTCATTTTCCAAACAATTCTCATTTGGATTTTATCGAAAATGTGAATGGAATCTTTGTTTTAACATGTGCGGCATGAATGGTATTTTCCCCCATAATAACTAAATCCATGTTTTTTAAATCTTCCTTTTTATGTTTATAAGTTTATTTTAAATGAAAAGTATTTCTGAAATTTTTTATTATTTTTTTAAAATGTGATTTTCAATTAAAGGTTATTTCACTCAATAAATGGTTTTAATGATTTTAATGTTTCTTTTATAAGATTTTAAGGAAAAGGATTTTGAAAATTTCTTTTATTTTAAAAAGTTTTTTTCAAAGTGGAAAGGATATTTTCCAAAAGAAATGTTCCCAGATATATCTAAAAATCAGTTTCCATACAAGATGACATCCTTTGATGTTACTTAAGATTTACTAGGGATATATTCCAATGATACCATATTTATTCTTTCTTGATATGGGTTATGATCATGAATACTGGATGATTATGAAATCCATTACAATTCCATGGGTTATACCCTTAAAAAATGTTTATGAAACCTATTTCTATTCTACAGGTTATACTATAGTAAAATGCTTATGAAACTCACTTCTTTTTCGAAGGGTTATGATATGATGAAAAATGGGGGGGTTAAAAACCCATTGGCCATAGGTACTGTAGAAGTAATATAGTGATACTGTAGTAGTGGAGGCAATATAGCAATAGTGGAGACTGTAGCGGCAACAAGGCACTGTAGCAGTGGTGGTTATTGTGTGGTACTGTAGCAGGCGGGTACTATTGTAGTACTATTAACAAAATGGGCCCTGGGCCCAAAATTTTTCCCTACGGGATATGTAATGGGCTATATTCCCACTGGGCCTTCGGTATATGTAATGGGTTTCCCTCTACCCATTTAAAAGAGGTCTTTTCCTTGATTTAATAATAGAAACGAGGTTTCAACCCCAACCTTTAAAAAAATGAAATGATGAAATGATTATAAAACCTGTTTATTTTCCACAGGTTATACTATGATGAAATGTTTATGAAATAGATTTATTTTCTTGGGTTCTGATATTATAAAAGTTTTATGGTATTTTGGAACATGTATTTAGAAATTTTATTAGGTTATGGGTACGACCTATATTTCCATCCAATTCATTGTGTAATTCTTCATATATCATGATATAAATAGTACTAGAATAGGGAGTGAACCCATTTCAGAAAGGTACTTGTTCCATTATGATAGTATTTAGAGCGGACATTGACTACTACGATGGTTTGGGGAGTGAAACCATTCCACTATTATAGTATTTTAAATGATCCATGAAATACTAAGGAAATGATTTTCTATGCTTATGTGTATTCCATAAATCTATGCCTTATAAAAATGTTATATTGTCAAGGTTCATGTTATTTTATTTCATAATGATTCATGTATTATGAACTAATAATCTTTATAACATGACTCAATATTATGATTTTTGATATATTGGGAATGGTTTTCAAATGTTATTCTAAGGTTCTCACACCCTTATGATTATGTTATAATTTCATATATCCCTTTTTATTCCTTTAGTGAGCATCTAAGCTCACCATTTTTTATTTTTCCTTTCCCTATGTAATAAAGAATGGTTTTATGTAGGGTATGTGTAAGAAGAGTATTATATGGTAAGATCTTTATAAAAGATGTTGGTGATCTTTAAAGAAATAATAATATTTTGTGTCCAGACTCTAAAGGCACTATACCTTTACAATCCTCTAGCATGAGTTTGTGTAATGTAATGAATATTCTTATAAAATTATTTGATATTTATGTATGATAAACCTAGGCCATTATAGCAGAAGGGAATAAGTCTTGGTGTGGTAGGGATTGACAAGGATGTGATGAAGATAATGAGACCAGGTGAGAGAGGGGAATGAGAGGACCAATCATAGTCATGTCAGGAGGTGAATGTGGAGAAAGGAAACCAATGTCATGTCTAGTGTTATGTGTAGGTAGGGCCATATGCCATCATAGTTGGAAATGTTAGTATAATGGCCCGACCACTATTTTGTCCCACACTACATACAAATGTATATCTTCTCAAGATCCTAGAAAAAGGAGAGTTTATTCTAATTATATCACTATGGTTCAGTCACTATTAGTCATTGTAGTCCCATCAGTGATGTTTAGGCCAGAATGTGATCTCAGGTAAGCCACCCAATCTAGTTTATTAGGAAAAAACATGTAGACCAGTTCCAAAATCCCTGTCCCATGGTTCCAGGCAACACACGCCATCCAGTGGTGTGGCGGGGTGGCCAACTCATGTTTTCCCAACCTGACTTAGTAAAGCAGAGCATGTGTTTATGAGTCCACACCCAGTGTGGTGGTGTGGCGCCATGAGTGAGGCACACATGTACACACACCCCACCTCTAAAATCTATATTGCACAACTCGTGGTCTACCACATGGATAAGGATTATCCTTTATAAAATCTTCATGGTTTATTTACCAAGTATCCATTTAAGGTAAATAAATATCCAATCATGAATATTTCTCCACTTAGATCACAATTGAATGATCTATTTGGTAATTTGGGGGATGTTTATAAGGAACCATACTTTTAATTTGGAATTATTTCCATTGACTGATAATGATTTCAGATGTGACAATTAGATCGTTTGGGGGACCATTACCTCTCTCTCATATGACATGTGACCTTCCCAATTGCTATATGATACAACTAATTATTGTGTTCTAGCCTTATCTATGGTGTTCCATCCAAAGAGGAATGAGTTCACATTTATGATACTAGAGAGTCAATAAGGTTTATAGTTGTTTAATTTAAATTCTCATAGTTGTGGATAATTATAGTATGTATGTGGTATATATATAGGGACTTCCTTTAGTTTCCTAGATTTCTCCCTTAAATGATTATCATGGTTATAAGTGTTATTTTCCCATTCCTATGTGTATTTGAGATGAATTTCCCTTTTTTAGGGACTATTACTAGGTACGTATATACTCACCCCAAAATAGGTGTATTTGGTTGCACATGTCTTATATTATGAATAAGACATAGAGTTTTGTGGTGATCTTCATGGACATCATGTTGGTGTAGCTTAGTGGTTCCTAGAGGTGATTGTACGCAGTGATGTTCATGTTGGGGTATTGGAATCATAGGGGGTACTTCAATACTATTGATTATGTTAGTGATTTCCTTTTTGTTATTATTAGACATGTATCCACTCCATAGTTTTTATTTTTGAACTGGTTATATATTTGTGGGACTTTGTGGTTGTCGTATGAATACTTTTTTATATATTGTAATTATTTTATTTTTATTATTTTTAATTATTATATCCTATATAGGTGTGAAATGTATATAGGTTAATTATTATTAGGCATCCCATCATGTGATATATGCATACTCAGTGCTTTTCACTAACCCCTAGACTTTTGGAGGTGGTCTTGGTGGGTAAATCTATAATTACCACCACTTAGGGGGGTCCCTATGAATTGGGTCATATAAAAGTGATATTAAAGCATGATTTTTCTAGGATTGGTGGTTGGAGATATATTTTAGCTGGGGATTAGTTTGGGGATTTTGGAAAATGGTGTTAAGGTGGTTCAAGTTTGTCTTTTAGGTAGGGGAACCTAGTGGTCGCGTGATGAATGATATATCCATTGATTAGGAATATGATAACTTTATTTTTGACGTGGTACATTAAAGCTTCAATTTTATGAAATAATAATGGTAAAATCATCATATAGTAATGTGTCATTTATTTCTATGTACTTATAGTTCCATCTCACTAGATATTTTTGGTTGATTTAGGTTCATATTTTTGATTATAATATACTTCCAGATAGATATCTATTCCTGATTCGGATGCAAGGTTTGATAGAACCATGCCTACATTTGATCCCCTTGTTGATTACTAATTAGGTTATGAGGTTTCCATTAGAGGGACATTTCTTAAGGTATTTTTACTTGGTGGGAAGATATTAGTGTCTCTACCTATTGTTTATTGAGTAGAACAACTTCCCATAGTACAGTAAGATAACTCCCTTTGTGTTGAGCAACTGGTTAACCTAGTGGGATGAGATGTGGATGCACCTATGATGATCACATTATATGATTAATTTTTATATAGAACAACTAGGTTCCTAGGAAATCCTAATAATAAAAAGGTATAGGACTTGATCAAGAAATCAATTTAGGATTTAAACCTATTTTAGACCCCTATAGACCATATAATAGATCTGGAACCCAGTCTCCGGTAAGGTGAAGTGAGTTACTAGTAGTCCTTGATCATCTAGATTTATGATCACATGATACTCCCATAGACCGAGTTTAGAAAACTATTCAGGGAGGAAGACAACCCAATGACATTGATATCCATGAACACTAGGAGCTTTTAGAGTTACAATAGGGTATTATAGTAGTAGATGAGTACACATTGAGATTTTCAGATCTCATGAGGTACTCCCATGATATGATCCTTGATGGTTTCTTCAAAGCATTAAAGTTTTACTATGAACTCTATATAGATATCCAAGAAATAATTATTCCCCTCAGTATCCCACTAATGTTTGGGTTTTGGTGTGAACCTCTATAGTGGATAGTTTCTTGGTGGAGGGGTAGCTAGTAGTTAGTGTTGGTACTAATCATCCCAGTGTAGATTCATCAGTAAAATATGGATGATGAGAGGTATCAATGTCTGGACATAATAAGTAGGTGTATGTGTAGTCATATAATTAAGGGTAAATATTTTAGGAATTATATATAATGTTATGGAATTTAGAAGATATAAACCACTATTCCCATAGAGGACATGGGTATGTGACTCCTCAACTCTTCATAGAGATGAGGGTAGTTGGGAAGTTGATGTACCTTCATGTTGTAGAAAATGACTTGAATAAGGATCTACAAGAGGTGGTTAGGGATGTCCTTATAGAGTTAATCTTGGTAGAGGATTTGGTGTTGTATCAATAGGGGAGATATACGAGGATGAAGATATGATCTCCTTTCACCACTATACCCCTAGGATTCCCACCCTAGGCATAAAGGTATGGTTATAAGGGATGAGGTGAGATACATGAAATGGAGTGTTATGATCAGGTAGTGTTTGACATGATTCAAGGTATTATATTTTTCTCTTTTATACTAAAACTCGTACTCCTAGGCTTAGAATTAATCCATTATTTCATTACTTTTTCCCTTATTTAAGAGTTAGATATTTTAGAGGAGCACCTAGACCAACCAATGTAGTTTAATGCTCCTACTTGGAGTGATCCCACTCTCACTCATTTCTTCCAGAAATGCAATATTTTTCTTATTAGAGATAGGTTTTCATGGGAGATAATGGTGGCTGTAATGAAACAATTTGATGTCATCCTTGATGTGGAATTGATATCTTTAGTAATTTCTAAGAAAGACTTCTACCATTAGAGAGTGAAGTGAATTCAACCTTACAGGTCAAGATTTTTTTTTCTAAGAGGTGTTTTTAGATTATATGAGTTGGACCTTTGCACAGGAAGTTGAATCTATTCACCCACCAATTTGAATGTTTAGATATCTGTGTTGCGGACACCTCTAACGATCAATTTCTAACTACAGTGGAGGATTACATTGATGTTTTTCTTGGGAATGTACTAGGATTTACCCCTATTTAAGAGGCTGAATTCTCTATTTATCTATACCCCATGGCCAGTTTGATTTCTTCTGAAGAATATCGAATGGCCTCAGCTGAGCTTCAGTAGAAGAGTATTATTGGAGTGGATCCTTACATATACTTGACTGTGTTTGGATAATTATAAATATCCATAATATTTTTATTCTATTATAATTAATTTTTATTATTTATTTATTATTATTTTCTAGAATTTTTATTCTTTATTTTAATATGTTCTATGTTAAAATTATTTAGGTCAGAACCTTATGTATCATATTTGAAGAAAAATAATATTAAATATTTTTTAGTAAAGAATGTTTTTTTACATATGTAGTTTTAAATGTTCTTATTATGAAAATCATCTTACATATAGACTATTTTGTGTCTTATGTTCTTAAATATTGTTTTTTAAATGCTAGATTATTGTGGATTTTTATTCACAAAAAATATTCTTCTTACGCAAATATAAATTCTTATGAAAGTAAAATTCTTATGTATTATAGAATTTTATATAAATAAACTTCTTACACATTATATATTCTTATAAAAATATAATTCTGAAGAACTATATCTTTTTTATATGGTATATAGCACGCATGCACACAAACACACATATATTTATCTATCTTATATATTGAGTTTCTATCCTCATGAAAACACCACTATAGTATCAGTATTATGATTTATTATGTTATTAAAATATATTCCATTCATGAAAAATAAAATTCTATATAGTTCCAAATCCATCTTGAGTTTTAGTTTAAAGATATTTGGTTTCACCAATGTATTTGGAATTTTGATAATGTATTTCACATTATTTTTTCAATTTCTATTTACTATAATTTTATATGGATTATTGTAACTATTTTATTAATTTATGATTTACTCCTGAATACCAAACAAATCTACGTAAAGTGGTTTCAAATTTGTTGATGTTGGAATAACATGAGATTTTTTAACTTAAATAAATTAAATAGTAATATTTATATATTTATTTTATTTTAACCATTTCTAATTGTGGAAATGAATTATGAAACATCCACATGATAATGATCATGAATTTTTTATTGATTATAATTAACCATTTATAATTTTTATATAATTTGAGGCCAAAGAATTTTAATAGTAATAAAAAATATTTTTTAAAAGGTACTTAAGTTCTACAATGTTAAAATCATATCATTCCACTATTGTAGAATTGCCAAATTATATCCAGATTCCCCAAAACAACTAATTTTACATCAAAACTAAAGGGCTTGAAATTATTTTTCTATGACTGTTACTCTTACTCTGGTTTCATTGTTTATTTTATTTACTATATTGAGTTTTCAACGCTTTAATTTTAACTTACATGGTTATACGATCAATCAAATGGTACTGAGTTTGTTATGATAATATTATTAAAAATAAGTTATTCATATATTGTCCTTAAGATTTTTTATAAGACATAGGTTGGGGTTGCTTCTTTGAAATACTGATCTCTGGTAGCACTCATTTAAAAGGCATAGTTTTGGGTTTTCCTTTGTGTTGGAGTTGGTTCTCTAGAACAAATTGAATTTATAATTTCTATTAACTGTATATTCATAGTTTTGGAATATTAAAAAACAACTTACCATATCATGATTATTTTTCTACATGAAATTGAATGTGATAATTTTATTAGAGTATTTTTGTCATTGAAATGTCGTAACAGTTCCCCATTATAATGATAACCTTTATGTTCCATGCAAACATTATTTAATATATATTATATAGATGGATTATGTTATCTAATTAGAGAAATTTAATATATGTTTTTAGGGGTTTGAGTCTCATAAGTCATTGAGACATATTATCATTAAGTTCACCCATGTTAATTTCCAAGAGAGGAGGTTATGATAATTGATCATCCTATAGGAATTTAACATGTTTTATGCACCTCCGATATTATTATCTTTAAAAAAAAATTATTGGTCCTTATAATTAAGATTATTAATTATTCATATCATGAGTCATGCACTTTTATGTATTGCAATAAACCGTGATTACATAGGTCCATGGGAAAGTCTTATGTGTTGGGTACGTCATGGATATTAAGTTATTAATGAATAATTCATGAATGAATTTTTTTCCTTCATAGTTAATGGATTATGATATCTTTATCCCTTTGATGAAAATTGAATAGTCTGTAAATTCCATATCCATGGTGGTTTGTTGATGAGTTCATTTTTAGAAAGTCAAAGAAAGAAATTTTCCAATAATATAGGTTGATGACACATGCAATGTTACCTTCTTGATTAAATATTGAAAAATATTATTTTACTACATAGTAATAATTCATAGGAGGTAGTCATAAATTTTACGTATCCTTATCTCTTTAGGGGTTATGATCTATTTCTAGATACTACTCTATGTTTGTGAGTTAGACTCAATACAATTGAGGTTAAGGCCGAGAGGGTCACACAAAAAATGTATTTGTAGGCTCCACCAATTCCAATGAATTGGAATTTTGTATATAGAAGACCCCACATGTGAGAACTAGTGGATTTCAAAGTGAATAATAAAAAATAAATAAATTTGATTATATTATTCTAGTTTAGAATAATGATTATTTAATTTATTACTCAAGTTATTATGAAGTTATTTAATTATAAATAACTAAATATGATAAATTATTATTTTTCAAATAAATACCATGAGTTCTATGTTTATTAAATAATTATTGGAGGAATGAATTAATGTAATTACTCTTGCTATATCATATTACATTTAATTATTTCACCAATGAGTTGTTCAATGATCATGATAATCATGACATGTATTCTTAGTTGTTCATGTCATTTTGGGTTGGTTTGATATGTTTAACTTCTCCAAGTACCAAAGTGTAATTCTGGAAAGTTAAAAATAACTATTTAATTATATTTTTAGCTATGAATAGTGATTTTGAACATTTTTATTAATTTAGACTTCTTATATCCTTCCTTTTCACAAGATTCCAAAGGGAGAAAGATGAAGGATGGATCAATCCAAGTTTGGGGATTGATCAAGTGATATTTTAGAGATCATATGAGAGTTTAAAGGCCTTAGATTTTCCATGAAAGAACAAATAGATTTAAGAATGATGTTCATTGAGCTATAATACATGTGTGGATGATGTAAAGGGTATCTATTTTAGTTTATTAAAATTATGGTGATATAGAGAAGATATGATATCATTATAATTTAATCATTCCACAATGGTATTATTTAAATTTCGTTTTCATACATGAATTTAATTGATTTAGATCCTTGGATTGAATTGGGTAATGCTTAACCAAATACAGTTACTTATAATAGATTCAGTGTTTCCAGCTTTTACTCTTCCTCTACATTTCTAGTTATTTCATTGATAGAATAATGACCAAGTAATTTTTATGTTTATATTTTTATTAGGGTTATAATAATTCATATAGATGACATTTATATGGTCATAACTCTATTGAAAACGTGTGGATCAGAGTTTAAATAATCAAGTTGTGATTGTTTAAATATGGATTTATTATTGAAATAAAAAAACTAAAACTAAAAATAAAATCAATATTATATAGATATGTAGTTTGGGGGGATTTGTACATGCTTATCCATGGATAAGTTTAAGAAAACTTATGTCATTATATATATTTATATATTTAAGATGGCAAGAATTATCATCACACATTGATGATTGGACCCCCATTGATTTGGGAGGGGGCACTATTAACCCCATACACCGATGACATATGTAAAATATATATAAAATAGTTTTTTTGTATAATCTTTTGAATGAATTGGGAGCAAAACCTATAGAGCCTACACAGTCGATTACACTCCCTAATCCACTATGAACCGATGCCCATCCGAGTCACCCGACTCAAGATGGGTCAAACTCAACCTTCCCAATCCAACCAGGCCCAATAGGACCCACAAAAAATATATTTTTTCTTAATAAATTAAATTTAGTTATTTATTATTTATTAATTTTTTTGGGTGACATATAGAACATTGATAATTAATTAAAATTATTTCAATGGTAGTTTAAGTCATTATAAATTCCATGATGTTTAATTTTAAGAGTTTTATATTTTATTATTCAATATTATTGTATTCCAACTTATCATGAGATGAGACCTACTAATGCATGTTTTCATATTCAATTATTTAACTATATTATGTAATTTGAGTATTAAAATAAAATAATTGTTTATCATTTTCAAAAATATATGAATTATCCCCCTTATTTAAATGTATAAGGTTTTTTGTGTCCATATTTTTGTGATAAAAATTTACTTATAACATCTTAATTTCCCTCCACCAATGTGTGAGTATACATTGTAAATATTATAGGCATTTTCAATGATGTAGTTTGAGTTAATATCTATCATGAAATAAAACTAGTCAAACACATGGTAGTTTGATGGGTAATTCAATAGGAGTTGAAAAATACTTAAGTTATTTCTATAGGTTCTTAGGTTATCCATTATATTCTCAATGTAATAACCAATAGAAAGTAGGTTTCAATGTAACCAACTTGGTGGCCACTAATCCAGTACTCCATGTTGGGTCACCACATGACCTTAGGCATGCCTCCCTCTATGCCAAAGGCTGCTGACTAGTAGTGAGGGTCTAATAGGTCACATGGGGGAAACTATACCCTCTTTATCCGAGTAAGAAACCAAAAATAAAATACCAAATAATGGAAATAATAAACAATAAACAATAAATATTCATTTCCATAAATTTCCAAAAACATGGTACAAGACCACAACCAATAATATATATTCCATATCATATCAATATAGTGACACGTGTAAGGAAAACAAAAAATTATAGATAAAATGAAGAATCCACAAAAGGAGTCTTGAATCCATGTCTGGATCCCTCATCCATGAAAATGCCATGCCCAAATCTACCCTATAGCATTTGGTCTTTTCTATTGTAATGAACTGGAACTATGAAATCTTCTTGGGTACCCAAAGGCAGCTCGAGAAGGGTGTGAGTACAACTCTGTAGGAAACCACCAATGGTGTCTACAAAATATCTATTCTAAATAGACAGTTTATGTAAATTCTAACATAGAATAATGATACAAAAATATATACCAAATTTTATTTGTAAACAATAATCATTTATAACATTTACATCATTTTATCCATGGATTAGGAAATTCATTTATTACACAAATACCTTTTCCAAACAACTTTAATGCATAATAAAATAAGGTAAGTTCCCTATATTACTATGGAAAGCCTTTCAAAATCAATTACAATAAACTTAACTTCGAGATTCAGTCTAGGTAGTCTTATCAAATGTAATCATTAGGGCACAAAACATCAATCCTAATCCCTAACTTCTGCATTCTAGGTGTGGGGTTTAGAGCCTCAGTCCAACCCAACCTATGGGAATAGAGCCTCAATCATAACCAACAACCACCAAGCCATGTGAACATGCTTCATTAATGATTTACCATATAATCCATTTCACAAACCATACTCATTAAATTCCCATAACATTAAAAAATAACAATTCATTCAATAGATAAACCATCATTATGCCTCATCCAATTTAAACATTCTCATTTACATGATTTATACCATTTAAAACATTTATCATTCACATTACTTAACCAATCAAAAAAATTACACCTTATAATTCCACACTCATATAACACATCGACATTACACCAAACAACCCCTTATGCAAAGTCAACAACCAAACACAATTAATATTTATTCTATTATACAACCCTAGCTAGCATGTCAACACTTTTATTATGGGATCTATTTCATAATAATTCAATTATATACTTATCAATTTAATTTCCATGTTCAAGATGAGGAAAACCCCATGGGTGGTCCTTTACCTGGCCAAATCAACCTCAACAAATCTCACAGGGATCATGAGGGGCTCAATTAAACATATATCCTAACAATTTATCATTTCTACTTAGGAAAAACAATTGAGAAAGCCAACCATACCAAATAAAATTCCACATAAACATAAATAACCAACAATACTATGGAATATAACTTGTAGAACACCTATATCACTTCTGAAGATGAACACTCACTTAACCCAAGCCTTTGAGTCGGATCTATGTAACCTTCAAATCCCTAACTAAATATCCACTAGAAAAGTGGGTTTTAGGTTTGTTTGAATAAGAATAATGTATACAAAATCCCTAATCCAAAAAATAATGAAGGGAAGTGTAGGAATCACCTGGAGTTTCGATTCGCTACCAATGATGCTACAAATGTCTTAGAAATGGGGGAGATTGATTCGTGTGAAGCTAGGGGTGTTTTTGATCATAACTAGGGATCTTTGAGGAATAATGGAGGAAAATCATGAGTTAGAACACTTATGGATTGATAACAAAAAATGGTAAAATTAAACTTTTTAATGGGAGCATGGTTTGACCGCATGGTTGGCCAAACCATGCACCAACCATGCACCACCCTCTTCACAAGCGGGGTCTAGGCTGCAGAGTTACCTAGGGATTCCACACAATTTGACAGACAATGTGATGACCATGTGGAATAGCTCTATAAAATCCTATAAAATTAGTATTTTCTCCTTGTATGGTTTCTTACACTGTGCACCCCAACTCCAAGAAATCATGGTTGGGGTACACTGTTACCAATAACCACGCCCCAACCATGCAACATGCATTGAATGACCGCTTATCTCCCTTATTTCATGTCAACAACCATAATAACACTCTCAAGCCTCCTCATACCCCCAATAAACATTCATTTAACAAAATATAAACAGTATTAAGGAAAAAATTAAACAATAACATTCTTCAAGGAAGTATAGGATCACACAACCTCCCCAACTTATAATGGCACATCCCTGATCCACACTCTAAAGAATTACTGAACTTACAAGGAAAACAGATTGGTTAGTGGGCCAACATATCAATTTACCTCTCTCAATACTCTTATAAAATATTACCATGACAATATAAAACTTAAAATAAAGGCAATTCCTTTCCCAAAAATACATTATCACTATGATCCACACATAGAATACAGATGCTCCTGAAAGGATGCATCATCCTCATGGTCAACATAATCAACATCAGAAACATGAGATGGGTTGAAGTGATACTTCCAAAGTAGTGACACTTAAAAGAAATCATCCATTACACTATAAAACTATGGAAGACTCAATCAATATGCCACTAGACTGATCCTCTTCAAAATCTCAAACAAACCAACATACTTAGGTGCCAACTAAACCTGTTTCTAAATCTGACAATGAACCAACTTTAGAGACACTCAAAAGAACACACGATCAGCCACTATAAACCAAACAGGTCTATGACACTGATCTACCTACAACTTCTACTTACTATGATCTATATAAATACATTTCTAAATCGATTGATCCAATTTCGATGTCTCCTGGATGAGATTTGTGCCCAATTATTCTGATTCTCCAGCCTCTATACAACAAAAAAATATCTACACAACATCCCATAGAGAGACTCAAATGGAAGCATTTGAATCTTCAACTGGTAATGTTGTTATAAGCGATCTCAAAATATTCCAAGTTCTTCTCAAAATATCTACCAAAATTGAGGAGAGATAACCTAGACATGTCCTCCAACATGTGAATGGTACTCTCTGATTTCCAGTCCATCTGTGGATAGAATGTTGTGGTCAAAAACATTGCATTACCAAGTGACTTCTTTAAGCACTTATAAAAGTGTAAAGTAATCCATATATCATGATCTAAAACTATATTTTGTAGAACTATGTGAATCCAATATATCCACAAAATCTAAAATTCACACAACCAGTCAATGGTGATGGTCTCTAGAATTGGTAATAAATTGGATACCTTTGTTAACCGATCCGAAAAATTCCTAGAGTGAATCATTATTCAGAGGAATCCTCTAAAGTCCCACCAAAAAATCCATTTTCACATCATCCCATTTACATTCTAGAATGGGAAATGGATTTAACTAACCACCAAATCCTTTATTATCATTCTTTAGCAGCTGAAAAGTATATAATAACTTCACAAAACTTGTAAACTGTTTCTTCACCCCTACAAACCAATATAGTCTATGAATTTCATTATAAATTATGGTCAAACCAGGATTTTCCTCCCAATTTGAATCATAGAACTCATGCGTCAATTGTTCTCACATACAAGTAGAAATGACAACATGACCATGAACATAAACGATCTCATAATCACTAATGGTCCATCTGAAAGGTGATTCCCCTCCTTCAAGACTTATAATCAAATCCACACACTTTCGATCTTCATATTTACTATCCTTGTTTTGGCTCATAAGGGTGTAATCAACAAACAAGGGTGAAAGGGTCATTTACCCTTTCCCATCTTTTACCTCTAGGTTTATCTCAACAAACAATTTCATAATTATCTACTTGAAAACGGATTCCTAAATTTCCTGATTTTGAGATTTCTAACTCAGAGAATCCACAACAATGTTTCATTTTCTCGATGTGTATACAAGATCAAAATCAATGTACTTCATATATGCAACCCATTTTTGTTTCCAAATATTCAAATCATGTTGGGGGAAGATATAATTAAGAATCTAGGGATCACTAAACATAGTAAATATCTTTCCCAACAAATAATGCCACCAACACTTTAAGGTATTAGCCACCCCATACAACTCAAAATTATGCATAGGGTTGTTCCATTCACAAGGTCTCAAATGTCCTGACCCAAACACCACAACCTAATCATTCTTTATCAAAACCAAAACAATACCAACACTGTATGCATCACCAAACATGGTATACTTCTTACTTGGATTAGGTAAGATCAAGATTGTTTTAGAAGTAAACCACTTATTCTACTCTTGAAAAGAATTATCGCTTGCCCTAAACAATTAAATCTTGATTCCCTTCATGGTTAAACCCCAAAGTGGTGTTTAAAACTGGTAAAATTCCTTGATGAAACATTGATAATAGCTCACAAAACCCAAGAAACTTAAAAAAATTGGGCTTCTCCCAAGAAATAACATCTTTCACTTTTTCTGGGTCCACAGAAACACCTTTTTTAGAGATTATGTGACCCGAGATATGTACCTTATGATTCCAGAAATGACACATAGATAAATTGGCACATAAACTATATTATCATAGTGTAATCAAGTAGTTTCCATGTTTTTTTCATGATAATTATTAGTCATGGAGTACACCATGATTTAGTCCTCAAATAAAACTACAAAATTATTCAGATATTAGTGAAAGATTCAATTCATTAGGAACATGAACACTATTGGGGAATTATTCAATCTAAAAGGCATCATAATAAACTTATACAACCAATACATGATAATGATAGTAGTACATAGTATATGATAAGGTATTTCCCTTAGATGATGATACATAGATATTAAGTAAATCTTGGATAATATAGAATCACCTATCAACTGGTCAAAAAGACCATCAATTCATAGAAGAGGGTATTTGTTCTTAACTTTCATCTAATTCATCTTCTTATAATCGACACACAACCACATGGATCCAAAATCCTTCTTAAAAAATGTAGATTCCCAAGGTGACATACATGGATAAATAAACCTATTATTCTCAAATTCCTAAAATTGAGTTTGGAGTTCCTGGAGTTTTTTCTCAGTTCCATTCTATAGTGTGGAATAGAAACTAGTTATGATTTCGATAAAAAACTCTTTTGTGAACTCAAAATCTCTCTTGGGTGGAATCACTAATATTTATTTAGGAATAAAATACTAAAACTGATCCACCATAAGAGGAAATAAAATATTCTATACTCCCTCGCTATCAAGAATAAGAAAATCCACTTGGGCTATAATTTTATCCAACTACTGACTGACTGGCCCTGCACAACCTACTTAGATATCCCATTTTCCATGATGAACATAAGTATTAACCTATAGAGATGTGAATGTTACCCTATGGTAGTAACAATAAATTTGGGTCTGATACAACACTATCTAATCTATTCCCAATATTAGGTCAAAACTTAACATCTCAATCAAAAAGAAGTTCCAAAGAATGTGGTACCCACTAACCTTGAGGGAACACTCCTTACACCACCATATATTTTCTACCAACACCCCTAATAGTGTATAGATTTACATAAATAAACACATATGTTCCACCACTAGGATAAACCCACTCATAAGATAACCATATATAAAATAATGTGAAGAACCTATATAAAAAAATAACTAGAAAGTGTGGAAACTACAAGAATCATACCTCGAACTATCGATATCCCAGCCTTGCCATGTACAGGTGTAGGATGAACTACATAAATATTACCAGCACCTCTAACCTTGGATATGACTTGAGTTCCTAGTGTTGCACCACCCTTTTAATATAGAATCTCTCATCTCGCGGTACCAAACCCACCACCATGACCAATACGGCTAGTAGAGCTCCAACTGCCCACCGAATATGGGGTAACTAACCCTCTTTCTACACTCTGCATCGGCCTTGATACTCCATCATTACTCATATGTAGAGGGTTCCTACAGAACCTACACACATTCCCCAACCTTCCATACCCTCAACAATCCACTATTGGTTGGGTATACTAGTCTTGAATAGGTCCCGACCTACCGTACCGATAGAAGAAAACTTAGTCACTACCTTGATGGGATGGTTCCCTTATCTGACTACTCTATCCACCACTACCTTAGTGTAAAATCTTGAAGTGGTGCTTCCTACTATCAGAAGATGCACCACTGGGATGCCCACCTTGATCTATATATCCACCACTAGAAGCCTCCTTGATATTAACTTCTATGATAAAGGCCCGATCCACCACTTTAGTAAACCTCTTTAAGTAGAATCTATTCACCGGGGACTTGATATCATGTATAACTCAATCATGCAAATGTCTCACCATTGCTATCTCATCTCCTACCAATGGTGGAACAAAGAATTACAAGATAGTTAAATGACTAGAATAATTCATTACTGACATTGTTACCTAGGTCAACCTCATAAAATCAGCAGCCTTCTCCTGCCTCAAGGTCTTCGGGTAAAAATGTTCTAGAAACATTTCCTATAAATCATTCTACAATATACCGTCATCCTATTGGGTCTAAACCTGAAAATCCCACCAACTCTTTACTATTAGTCACAAAATGTAAGCCACCAACTTGACCATATTATTATTAGGATTATTTATGTGATCAGAAATCATCTAGATGGACTCTATCCTGGACACAGAAATGTCAGGTCCAACCTCTCCAACAAAAGTTGGATAGTTTTGCTAAAGAAACTCTCAAGTCAGCTCAAACATACTTAGAACAACCTCCTTTGGGTTGTGTTACATCATCTGTATAAAATGAGTGAAATTATCTTAAAAAAGATCCTCTTCTCTATTAACCTGAATCACCAGGGTTTCTGGATCCACTTATAGAGGATAATTCTCCATGATATCCTCTTTTCTCCCTAAATACACCTGTATTCATGGTGTAACCTCTTTACAATTCCAAGAACACATCTCAAAACACATAACATGAAACATCGACAGTTTTCACAAAATAAGGCTCCCACAAGAAATACATAACCTATTCTATATACAATATCCCCAACAAGAATAATCACATCTCTATCATGGTCCTTATCATTCCCTACCATGGTTCGTGGTCAACATGGGGAAAACCAACTCACAAAACCAGTCATATTTTCACTAAACAACCATTTAACCATTTTAACTTCCACAAAAATTAATTCCACTCTTTTTGAAACCTTTACTTAATTATAAATTATTACCACCAATAAATTAACCCTTTTATTACCTTTCATTTGGAATTTTTTTTACCATTCTTTCTCATTCATTACATTTATCAATTTTCATCATATTTATTTAGACATTATTTCTTACCAATTTTAAAGAAAGTGAAATGCATTCTATCCCTCACATCCCATATATCTTCCCCATGCGTTTCTACCATGATGTATGCCCCTCTATCCCTAGGTGCCTGAAATGATGCATGAATGCACAACCATGTGCCATTCCAGCCCTGAGAAAAATATCATAAAATAATCACATCACACAATAAGTGCATCAACCAATAGTGAAATATCATCCAATATTAACAATAAACATCATGAAAAATACCCTAGGCACATGGGTTTCCCCCTATAAATGGGTTAGATACTCCTAGGAATAATCTCATTACCAAGGCCTATTACACCCAATCTCTGGTCTACCTTTCCCAAATAAATAAACCATTAAAAAGAACTAATCTAATAACACTTTGTAAAGTCCTCAACCTGGTGGCCTCTAAACTAGTGCCTCGAGCGGGGTCTCTACATGACTTCAAGCACTCTTCCTTATATTCCATAGGATACCAACTAACATTTAGGGTATAATAGGTCATGTAGGGAGACTACACACTCTTTTTCAAAGTAATCCACCACAAATAAAATACCAATCAATGGAAACAATAAATAATAAATATTCATTTCCATTAATTTCCAAAAAAGTGGGTACAACCCCACAACCAACATTAAATAAGTCATCTCATGTCTATATAGTTCTACATGTAAGGAAAATCCAAAATAAAGATAAAATGAAAAATCCACAAATGGGTCTATAATCAAAGTCTAAATTCCTCATCCATGTGAATAACTTTCCCAAATAAAGCCTTAAGCATAAGACCTCTTCCCTTATCCTGAGTTATAACCCTGAAATCCTCTTGGGTACCCAATGGTGGCTCAAGAAGGGTGTATGTACAACTCAGTAGGACATCACCAACAATGTCTAAAAGATATCTAATCTAAACAGATAGTGTGTAAATGCTAACAAAACAACATGATAAAAAAATATAAACTAGATTCTATTAGTTAACAATACCCATTTAAAACATTTACATCATTATCCATGGGATTAGAAAATCATTTATTACACAACACCGTATGCCAAACAATTAACATGCATAAGAAAACAGGCCAAGTCCCATATCTCACTAGGGAAATCCTTTCAAAATCAATTACAATACACATACCTTGGATCCTCAGTGTAGGTAGTCACATCAAATTCAATGTTTAGGAGAATAAATATTTTGTTAGACTCCCTAACTCATGCATTATAGAGATGGGTTTTATAGCCTCAGTCCAACCCCACTTGTGGGTGTAGAGCCTCATTCCTACCCAATAACCACCAATCCATGTGCACATGCTTCTTTAACGATTTACTATATAAACCATTTCACAAACCATTCTCACTTAATATACATAACATTAAAAAAACAAAATCCATTCAACACATAAACCATCATTATTCCCTAGACTATTTACACATTCTCATTTACAAGATTTACCCCATTTACCCCATTTATCATTCACACACCTTAACCAATAAAAAAAGTACCCCTTATAATTCAACACTCATGAAACCCATTAACATTATGCCAAATAACCCCTTTTACCAAGCTAACAACCAAACATAATTACTATTAGTTTTGTCCCATAACCCAAGATTACATATCAACAATTTTATTATGGGATATATTTCATAACAATTCAATTCTACAATTATGAATTCAATTTCTATGTTCAAGACGCGGCACACCCCATGGGTGGCCCTTAACCATGTTAAGTAAACCTCAACGCATCCCACAAGGATCATCACTGGTTGAATTAAACATTTACCCAAAAAAATTATAATTTATACCAAGGGAAACAAAAATACACCAAATCACATTCCAAATAAACATAAATAAACAAAAAGACTATGGGATGTACCTTGTAGACCCCCTACCTCAATTTAGAATATGAACACTCATTTTAACCTATCCTTTGAGTTGGATCATAACACCATTTGAAACCTCGAACTAAGAGCCACTAGAAAAAGAGGGTGTTATGGATTCAGAAGAAGTGTAATGGCAACACAAGCCCTAATCTTAAAAGAGAAGGAAAAAGAGTGTTAGACTCACCTGAGGTTTTGATTAGTAACAAAAAAAGATCCAAAAAGATTATAAATGAGAGAGATTTATCCTTGGGAATATTGGAGAATTTGGTCTTGTCATAAAGGATATTAGAGGGATAATGGAGAAAAATACCAAGTTAGAACAATTATGTACTGAGAGGAGAAAATGGTAAAATTCCACTTTTTAAGGGGTGCAAGGTTTGGATATATGGTTGGCCAAACCATGCACCAACCTATGCCCAAAAGAGGAGGTATACCACATGGTTTCCTAGGGATTCTGCATGATTTCAAAAAATTTATGATGACCATGCAAAATGGATATGTCTAATCCCTCATGGCTTGTCCTTCCCCCTTTCATGGTTTCTTTAACTGTGCACCCCTGCTCTTGGAAATCATGATTAGGGGAACAAAAGTACTAATAACCATGAACCAACCATGAAAAATTCATGGGATATCCACTTCTCTCCCTTATTTTAGGTCTTGAACCCCTAGAACACTCCTGAACATCCTCACACGCCCGATAAACATTCCATTAAATAATAATATGGAGAATTAAGCCATAAATTAAACAATAACATACCTAAAAAAAGTATTGGATCATACAAGGTCATGATCATGTATTTATTTATTTATTTTTGTCATAAATATCTAATTATATCATTATGTGGATGTTATATGATCACCTAGGACAGTTAACAAGAAATATAAAATAAAAATGAAAAATATCATGATAATAGTTTATATTTATGTATGGCTAATGATCTAAATGTGATTACATAGTAACATGAATGAAAAATAAGAACCAAATTTATGTTTCCAATAGAGATTAATATTTTATACATATATTATTTTTATGGATATATGGTTAATTAATTATGAAAAATTAACATAATATTAACAAGCATAAAAAATAATAATTTATTTTTATGAATAAGGTATAAAAATCACTCAAGGAAATATTAATTCAGATATATACTTCTATATTCTATGTTAATATTCTCCCATAATTAAATTTTTTCTTAGGATAAAGTCTTGGGAATTTAAAATTATTTGTAAATATTAACAAATAGAAAGGTTTGAGTTAACCAAATTGGTTTTGAGTGTAATGACCAATGTCTATTCAATATAATTTGGATGAAAGTTTTGAAGAAATTCAATTATAGGATTTCAGGATAGAGAAACTCACTCAATAGATCATAGAGCCATGTATTAATGAAATTATCAAGATACACTTACCAAAATACATTTGAGTGATTTCCAAGTCCAATGTTTGGGTTTTGAGAAGGGAAATGTGGATCCATTCCACTAGAATATCCATAAGACATGATATTCTAAATCCACTAGTGAGTGTTATTAATATTTGATAAAATAGTGGGAGAATAATAAATAAAATTTATTACATAAAATTTTAGTAATGAAAACAAAGCACAAAAACCATATTTTATTTTACTATTTAAAATGAAAGGTAAAATCAAGATAACTTTGTGATCATTCTAGGATAAAGACCATGTCTATGTCAACACAAGTATCCAAACAGAGTACAATTATTTATATACTACCCAACTGTTAAATATTTGATATTATGAATTTAAATACACTATTCCTTTCCAGACACCTTAGTTAGAAATTAAGGGTGATAAGGGTGCCTAAAAGAGTTACATTGATGCATAAAACATGGAAAATCATCTCTTAAAAATTGAAAAGGAGAAATAAATGACGAAGATAAATGTGATTCTCAAAATAGTATTTCAATGTAAATTATAATACACATACCCTGGTAGTGATAATGAATTTTTTACTTCCATATGAATACTAGATTATCCATTAATCTTATATGATCATACTTAACACCCATGTTTTCAATATTCATCAAGAATTACATGATAAAAAATGTATAAGATAATTAGGAATATTTTGAACATGCTTTTCTAGGAAGGTAAATATTGGTTGGAACATGTTTCGTCATCTCTTAGAGTGGATAGAGTGATAAAAAAGGTTGAACATACCTTTAATAGTTCAGTGGTTATGGTTCCCTTTGAATGAATCTCTAATGGAAAAAAATTCAGAGGTAGTATGGTGAACAAGAGGCTATTTTATTCTAATGATTCTTGATAGGTCATTAGTAGATGAATTAAAGTGGATTGATGATGAAGCAAAAAATAGATTTTTCTTTAGGTAAATTCATCATTGCATGTGGTATTTCATTTTCCATTCTTTGTTATTAAATACATATTTTTATTCAAAACTTGGGAACCAAGGAAGTTTATAAATATCACAATAAGTAAGGTGAATTCTCATATTAATTGAGAAATGGTGATTTCTATATTGGTTGTGAGAATAACATGACCTTAGTCTTCAAAGTAGATTGATTTTTATAAATCTATGGTTTGATACTAAGAACAAAAAAACATTTATCTCAATATATAGTTAAATATTCCAAGATATTATTTATTTTGAAATGAATATTGTTATGGTACTTCATAATTAATAGTTTAAGTAATACTTGAGCCAAGGATATCCAATATCAAAAATGAATGATGTATATAAAAGATAAGAATCATACACAGAAATAGAAATATATTATTGTTCAAGTAAAACTATAGGTAGTTGTTAAGGATATACCCATAAGAGTATTTATACTCCTTGGATCTAAATCCCTTATTTATTAATTATATAATCTCTTATTTTTTTAATAAAAAATAACTTTATAAGTAAAGGTTATCCAAAAGGTATCCAAAGTTAGTTCAGAACAATAGAATGAAATATTATAAGGAGGTTATAGAGGTAAATTCATGTACTTAATAAGATTTGTTTAAGGTATTTTAGGAATGTAAAACGTTAGTAATGAATGAACATGGTAATAAGATATAAGATCCTTTGAATGAGTTCATTGGAGAATATATTAACCAAGTATTCATCAATTAATTGAATAGAGAGTAAAGGTTTTCCTAAACCCTCATTTCCTATTCCCATCATATAGACGAGGATAGTATAATGTAGTTTTATGAGAATTATTATATGTACTAAAACTATTTCATACTCTATAAAGATATTTTCTTCAAATATCCATGTAACAACTAATCACATTTAGACTATATTGACATGTGGATATTGTAGCACCTTGAGATTTTGGAATATATTTTTTTCTATAAATTAATAATATGTTTGATAGATTACTCCACAAGCAACACAAAACTAAAACAAGAAATGAAATCATATATTAATTATATTAAACAAATTACAAGAAAAAAATATTTAGAAAATAAAAATATATTACTCCACTAAAATTGTTTACAATTAAAGGACAAATTATTGATATGATTTTACATTAAAGAGGTTTATTCTTTCACAAATAACTATTTTTAAACGTATTCTATATTCTATCCAAATAAATAAAATTATACACTTTTAAAATATTATATTAATATTTTTTAGATTTGAAATTTATATGAAATATTATTAAGAAGACTTATAATTTTAAAGCTTCATTTTTTCAATAAAATTATTTTTTATGTATATAATTCATTTTCATTTTAATGTTAATTTATATATTATATAATTTTAATATTTCAAAATTAGATTCATTTTTGAATTAATCATTTCTAAATTATCTTATGGGTTACATTATTAATCTAAAATAATTTATTTTTAGGTGAATAGTGAAAAATATTGTTTCTACTAAAATCGCAACATTTATGACTATACCAATAATTATGGATAAATAAAAAACCTATAAAAAATTTCATGATAAAAAATGTATATAAGGATTTTGATTATTCCTTAAAAAATACTATGTTAAATTTATATCTAATTTTTTTATACCCATACGATCATTTTAATCTCACTTATGATCTTTGATTATTATCATTTATGTTAACCCTTTCTATGTATTTAAGCACTCCCCTATATTATGTTTTCATTACCTAGGTTATGAAAATAGGTGTAACTTATGAGAAGTCTATAAGGGTGTCTAATGTGGTTGGATTATGGAGAAAATTCAACACATTTTGTGAAATAATTTTCAATTGTAACTAGGCCCAATAGACACCAAACCTTTAATTATTAATATTAAGAGATTATTTGTGATGTGTAATGTTTAACTATAACACCCTAAGATTTTTTGAATTATTATTTTTCAAATTAATTTATATTTTTGATATTTTTCATTTCATACGAAACTAGAAATAGTTATATATATATATATATATATATATTAAAACACTAAGTCAAATATTTCTTTCAAGTGGTACTGAATTATCTTGTGCTGCACACAATACCGACCTAGCTTCCACTATCTACAACACCGACTTGACAAACGTTACATGAAACACCAAGTTTCTGGGTATCATCATTTTATTAAAATTTTTAAATTGATATAATCATAAAATAGCTGTTAAAAATAGTTAATGAATATTAATAACTACTTTTAAAATATTTTTATAATTTTTTTATTGAAACAAAACTTACTAAAAACAAAAGATATAAATTTTGGTTAAGTCCTTTTAGGTTTAAAAATACCGTTTTCTTGAATAAACAAATTTTAATAATAAAATTAATTTTAGATACATTTAGAAATTTAATTTATAAAAAAAAATTAATTTTTAAATTTTTAGTTCTTAAATTAGATTATGGAGAATTTTCGAGATTTTTCTGAGAAACATCATTTTTTTAATGAAGAGTAAAAAATACTACTTTTTGGTTATAATTTTCTCTTCATTTAAATAATTATTAATGTTAAATTATATTTTAAATATTTTTTAAGGCCAAATTATATTTATTATAAATATAATAATACAAGTTATGTAATTAGAATCAATTTCACTTAAAAATTGAATATAAAAATATAATAATGTTTTGAACTTCTTTCTTCTTTAAAGACCTTTAATTTATTCCCATATGCAAGATTAGAATTAGTCTTAATTTTACCACTTCTCTAATTTTAATTCTGAAAAAATATACACACCATTTTAATCATTAAAATATGTGGTGGATAATATGATCAACATTATTTTTTTACCAAAAATGTGAGTAAAAGTGATTAAAATTAATCACATCGATTAAGGTCAAATTAAGCATAATTTGGGACTGAACCTAATTTCAGTGGCCCAAATGACCTAGAAACTTGTAAAAACCCCATTTTATGGAAAAATTTAATTCATAATCTTTCCATTATTTATTTAATTTAGTTTTTATGACTTTTGTTAGGTAAGAACATGTGTACACCGAACTTGTTTTAAAAAATTCCATACGAGTCCTTATCCTTGCCTATAGAAGGCCACTACCTATCCCGAATCCTCAAAGCACTATAAAATCTTATTATAGGCCAATATACGACCAATATAGTTCAAAAAATATATCACTTACTTCAATAATAATTTCCCAGGGCATAAGAAAACCTAAGGAATCCTTTTGGCACAAACTAAAAAGATTTGCCTGATTTAGAGGTAATGCCTTCTCTCAAATCCATTATTTTATTTTCCTTATACAACCAATAAAAATTAATTTACTATATAATTATATAAAAATATATTCTAAATATACTAATATGTTTTTATCTTAATGGTTCCACCTAAAATTACACACACCTCCATCTAATGGGTAACAAATATACTGTTTCTGTGTACGATGAACTACTGCCTCATGAAATGATGATTGTTTATTTTTCCATTACCACCTATTATGGTGGCCATTATTATGGAAACTATATTTATATATGATATGTGTTATATTTATAATGTCTTTATGATTATGTGATTTTTAATTATAACATACCTTTATACTTTCCATCTTATGTAAATAGGATAATTTTGTTTGAGGAAGTGTGGACTACCACCCCGTAAAGTGATATGATTCATTCATACACTAAATGGATTTTATTATGTAAGGTTTTAGTGAATATATATGATATATATTATTTCATAAATTAATTTAATAATGATATTTTATATATAAATAAATATATTTTAATTTTTTTCTTTCAACATGAAAATTAAACAGGAATAGTGTTAATGCGTACGTACGACCTACCATCTCCATGAACAGTGTATTTTGTTTCATAATTATATGTTATATATATCATTATAATACAATTATATTGTATATAAATGATATATATACCATTATTTATATTCTATAAATCATGATATAAGTATAAAGACCAAAGATATAACAAATTAAGACACACATGAACAATAAAGTGAATATTACCCAAAGTGAAACCTTAACATAGGATGATTATCAAGAAGGTAATATAAGGCCATAATCAAAACATATATGGTAGTATATATAATAATATGGTTATTTAAAATATTTATAATAAAATTATATTTATTATACAAGTTTTTTGAATGAGTACGATGAGAGTCAAGACACAAGGTAAAGATATTTTATCGCACTTTTTATTTCCACGAGACACATGATTTGTTCTCCACTATTTCCTTTTGTGAGGTGTATATAATTATCATGATTGTATTACATGTATCTTATAATTATATTTATGGGTATTAAAATATCCATTTTATGATCTTTTTTTTTGGGATATAAGTTTAAAAAGTTTCTAAATCGGTGAAATAGGTTTTTCTCAATTTTCCTTCTTTTATACTCATACATTATTGTGAACCTAAATTATCTTTGAGGTGTATATAATTTTATTTTACATTTTATATCATGAATTTTATTATTTTAATGATATTTTATGATTCATGATATTTACTTTTCTTATATAGAGAGTATAATCCCAAGTTACCAAGTTATAAGAGTTTATTGAGAAAATCTGGTCACTTTCCATGATTGTTTATGTTTATGCTTCCTTTGATAAAATATTATGATTAATATCTCAAAGAAATCACGAATGTTCTTATCCTATGGTAATAATTATTGATCCATATATTGGTACCATTTCTTCCACTCTTTGAAATATAATATAGTTAAGAAAGTGTTTTTAAGAAAGCCCGACTTTACGTTCTCTTCGGTCGGAAATATGTGTTCATTTAAAATCATGTTTTCCAAAAAGGGTTTACAAAAATATTATACTATTCTTAAATGATCATTAAAACTATTTTTTACCATTTTTTTTATTTTTCCAATGTTTTCGAAGGAATATTCTTGTCGCTTTCAGAATGAGGAATTTTTCTAACATTTTTATCACAGAAAAGGATAGTGATTTTTAACTCGTACAACATGTATGGATTTATACACCATCAATCCTTTGATCATTTACTTTCATTTTTAAATGTTAATTTTAAATATATTTTTAGAAAATATATTTTCAAATAATTTTTTCAAAATGTTTTTAATCTCCTTTTATATATTTTTGTGGAATTTTTTTTAAAAATGTTTTCAGTATTGTTTTATAAGATTTTAGGGAAAATAATTTTTAAAATGATTTCAATCCTCATTTATATGTTTTTAAATTATTTTAAAAGAAACGTTTTTGAAAAAAAAATTAATCTTATTTTATATTCTTGAAAGTAAAAATGTTTTCATAATATTTTAAATCTTTCTTTATAAGTATTAAAAGTTTTTTAAAACAAAAATATTTTTAAAATGATTTGAATATTATTATATAAGTCTTCAAGGAAAAAGGTTTTCAAAATGATTTCAAGTATTATTTATAAATTTTAATCTAATTTTATAAGAAATTTATTTTCAAATTGTTTTATATATTAAAAATAATTTTTCAAAGAAGAAAGAATATTTTCCTCATGAAATGTTTTGAAAGATATTTCAAAATTATTTTCCATCTAAGATGGCATCTGTTGATGTTATTCATTCCCTTCTAGGAAATTATATAAAGGTTTCATTGATATTATTTATATGAATGGGTTATTCTTAATTTTGTGGTCTTTATCAAACCTATTTCTCTTTTACAGGTTATATGTTTATGAAATTTGTTTCTATTTCACAAGTTATATGTTTCTAAAATCATTTTCTCTTTCACAGTTTATGATTTATGTGAAATGGTTGGAAAAATTTATCTTTGTTCCATAGGATATGATATCTTTACATGTTTATGATACCCTTTTATTTGTATGGTTTAGGATATGATTTTTATGTTATTTTGGAACATACATGTATGATTTAATTATGATATGGTTGGGACCTATACCAACCTACAATTCATTGGGTAAATATTTATATCTCATGAGATATAATAAGATAGTTTTAGGAGTAAACCAGGGCTATTAATATGGCAATTTAAGTTAACCATTACTACCAAGATAGTATGAAAAGTGAACTAATGCTAATAAGATATCCAGGGGAGTGAACCATGACTACCATTATGGCATGAGAAGTGAACCATGACTTCTAAGATGGTATGAGAAGTGAACTCAGGGTACAAAGATGACCATGGGAGTAAAACATGACTTACAATATGGTATTGGGAGTGAACCCATACTACTAATATGGTATTGGAAATCATGCTTTGGATACTATGGTAATCATATTATATGATTGTGTGGTTTCCACAATTCCATGTTTTATTCCCATGATATGATTTATTAGCTTATGTTATTTATTTTCTTATGATTCATGTCTTATGAACTTCCAATATTTATTATGATTTCTAATATATTGGGTATTGTCTTTAAATGTTATGATCATGTTCCTTACCTTTTTTCATGTTATGATTACACATTTTATTTATTTACCCTTACTGATCAATTGAGCTCACCAATTTCTTATGTTTACTTTCCCCAGGACAGAAAGAAATGATTTATGTGGAGTTACAAAAGGTGGAGATATTTATAGGAGATGTTAAAGACCATTCATCAGGATAGATGATTTTGTTTCCATGTTTCCAATGACAATAAAATATTACAGTCCTCATACACGTATTTTTTTTAATATATTGAATATTCATCTAAAATAATGAATATACATGTATTTCAAGACTGGGTTGTTATAGTTGGTATCAAAGGAAAGGTTTAATAAACCTTTGGAAACAAGGATGAGAAAACTTTAGTGAGATATATAGTTATATTTAGAAGGATATGTCTAGGTATGCCTCTAAGGATAAGTTTAAGGATGAGTTAACGTTTAGGAAAAATTTGGTAAAGGATAGAGTGAATGGTTTTCTATAAATACATTCTTGTTTAGATACTACAAGTGGATGTGGCTCTATAATAGATGTACCTAGGGGTAAAAAATCCAACAAGATGTTCCAAACCTAACTAAGGGAAATCTAGTACATGAAAATGGGTCTTTCTACACACCTAGTTTGATACTCCCAGGGGATATGCTTTGGGAATTCACAAAATCTTAGCAAACCATCAAAATGGATTTAAAAATAAGTTGGCCAAGAATAAGCTAGGATGAACCTAGGGTTTCATAGATTAAATAAGGTTTCATGATTTAGATATCCTATAAGTAATTATTTTCAGGACTATGTTGTTTTTTAACATGATAATTAATTCTCACATTGTGCTTCTTATTTTAGTCAGTAGATGGAATAGGAAGGAACCAAATTAATGTTGAATGTGATGGATGATTTGTTGTTGAGAATTAAAATGGGATTATTACTAGAGTGAAAGATATTGTGATCACCCATAATCAGTTTTCATGGAACATGTTTAAAAATGTGTACCTTAACCCACTCTCAGACTCACCAAGGAAGAGAAAGAAGTATTTCTCTGAGAGTTCAGGTAATGGAGTCCATGTGAGAAAGAATATTCAGTTTTATTTTTTTCATGAATGTGGAAAGAATCACATGAGTGAATGTATTAGAGGAACTAAAAGATGTATTGAATGTTGGAAATAAGATCACAAAGAAAGTGACTATAAGGGAAAAATGAAGTGTTCAATTAATGAAATAGATGAAAATGTTTTACTCCATAGGAAATCATCAACAGATATGTGTTTCAAGTGTGGAGTAAACTGTCATTATACAACTCAATGTAAAAATATTAAAGATTCTAAAGGGAACTAGCAAGGTAGTGTGAGTAATGGTTACATTACTGAAGATGAAGATACTATAAATAAAATTTGAAAGGAAAGAGGTATTGTGTAATAAGATGACGTCGGCTTGTTAATGGAATATGGATTAAGTGTAATAATCAAAGATTATATTTTGTTAGAGTACAAAATCATATTATATGAATAATGAAATATATAAGGTTTGTTCTATTTATGTTTCTCTCTCAGTATTTATAAGTTTATGTTGAATATTCTCGATGGACTGGTGAAGTGATTTAATGAGAAGGTGATATTTTGACTAAGGTATGGTAACCCTTAATATGTTCTTTATGTTAACATAACGCTGTAATGAATAAGTAAATTGGATGGTACTAATTACTATGGAACTAATTAAGGACATGTTGGAAATTAGTTGATTCTATCTTGGTTTATTTTTACAACTTCTTAGATTTATTAAATATATCCTGTAATCTATGGAATAAGTAAGCATGCATGTTTTAAAAATAGAATTATGATAATTTAGGTTGTTACCATGTTCCGATAGAATTTTCCATGATTGCATTCACATTTTTGGAATATTATAACCAAGAGATACTTTTTGATATATGAGGGATCAATGTTAAGCTGATTTCATGACTTTATTTCTAAGGTTTTCGATTTTTATCTATTAGAAGGGTTATAAGGTTAAACATCCAGGAATTGTTTAAGTTAAAATTTAGAGTATTTATTTATGTATTAATATTGTATTGAAAGCCAAAGTTAAAAGTCTATTTATTGATTAAACATATTTCAAGGATTTCCATTATATTTTGGAAATTTTATTAGTGTGGTTTTAGAAAAGGAAATCATGTATGTCAGGAGAAAGGAAATCAAGTCCATAAAGTTCATAGGTCTTGAACCCATGATCAAAGGGTGATAAAGTTTCCATGCATACCACTCGCCTATGCGATGTCATGGTTAATATATAATTATTTTTAATGAATAATTATTTGTGATTAAATAATAATATTATTTTATATATTTATATATTATGTATTAACCATGTTTATTTTTAATAATAGTTACAGATAAATTTTTGTTCTGTACATTCTTTTATAGGCCTTAAGATCTTCTAAAATTGTATTTTAGTACTTCATGCATCAAAGTTAATTTTTGGATATACATTACATAATGTAATGTATGAATTAAAAAATGATGAAATCAAAAATAAAGAATGGAATTTTTTTATATAAATATATCAAGAAAGTATATTTCCTTATATTATTGGTCAATAAAAAAACTACTCAATGTTAGGATAATAATCAAAAGAAAATATGTTTTCCAAATAAATCAGTTTTTTTAAACTGATGGCCTTATAAATCATCAAAATTTTTTGAATTTGAGGCCCTAAACTTTTCTATAATCATTCAGTTGTTTGTGATTGATGACCTCAATCAATCCCAATAAATATTTACACTTTTCCTCCATCTCCAATCTTCACTCCAAACTTATGTTCTTTTATGTGGAAACCTAGCTCAATGTTACATTGGGTAACCATTATGGTTCCAACTTTCCATTTTTAGGTGTATTTTTAGTATTCATTTTTACTATATGGGGTTCTATGAATTAAAATTTAATGTATTAAATTTTTGATAAACATGAAAAATTTTTGGGGGTGAAATTCATTTTCTGGGGGGGGGGGAGAATATAACACCCTGCGATCTTGCGAATTATTATTTTTATATTAATTTATCTTTTTTATATTTTTAATTTAACATGATTCTATAAATAGTTATATATATATATATATATATATATTAAACCACTAATTCAAACATTCATTTCACAAGGAACTTACTTGGCTTGGCTTACATGCAATTTTGAATTGGTTTGCGCTACCCGTAACAATGACTAGGTGCATGTTACACACAACAACGAGTTTTTGCAAAGCATTATTTTATTATAATTTTCTAAATGATATAATTATAACCTTGAAATTAAAATTAGTGATATTAATATTAATAACTACTTGTAAAATATTTTTTTATAATGTTTTTTAAAAAATAAAACATATTGATAAAGAATGATATAATTTTTGGTAAAGTCCTTTTAAGTTTAAAAATATTATTTCCTCAAATGAAACACTTTTAATATTAACATTAATTTTAGAGAAATTTAGGAATAAAATTTGATAAAATATAATTAATTTTTTAATTTATAATGTATAAATTATCTTACAGTGATTTTTTATCTTTCTGAAAAACATCATTTTTGACGAATAGTGGAAAATATTGCTTTTATCTTAAAATAGCCTTTTGTTTAAATAATTATTAAATATAAATTATATTTAAAATTTGTTTAAAGGTAAAATTAGATTAGTTTTACATGTATTAATACAATTTTTATCATTAGTATCAAGTTCACGTTGAAATTGAATATAACAACTTAATAACCATTAAAACTTCTTACTACTTTAAAGACCTGTGATTTCATCCCATCAGTGGGATTAACATTATTCTCTATTTTGATGCTTATGTTATTTGAATTTCTAAAAAATGACATAAAAGATTATAATTAGTATAATATTTATATTCTAATAATATCAACTTAATTTTTTACCAAAAATATTAGTAAAGTTGATTAAAATTAATCATAATGATTAAGGTCAAATTTAGCTTAATTAAGGACTAAACCCTAATACTAGGGGCCCAAATGACCTAGAAATTTGTCGAAAAACCATTTTATGGAAATATTTTGGCCGTAAAACATATATAATTTTTTTAGGTTCGTTTTCTATTACTTTGTTTTGTGTAAGAACATGTGTACCCCTAACTTGTTTTCAAAAATTCCAAACAAGTACTTTTCCTTCCCTATAAATACCACCACCTCTACCACATCCTCACAACTATAACACCTCTCAGGATCCAACATTATCTTCCAAATACAGTTTCCAACATCACTCCATTACCCCTATAATTATTCCCTTAGGCATAAGGCAACCCAATGAATCCTTTTTGGAACAATCCAAGAAGAGTTACCAGATTAAGAGGCAACGTCTTCTCTCAAGTACCTTCTTTTAATTTCCTTCTCCACCCACTAAAAATATATTTATTCTATTATTATATAAAAAATAGTATAATAAATATACTATTATGTTTTTATGAAAATGGTTCAACCTACACTTACACATACCTCCATCTAATGGGCAACAAACATCCTATTTCTGTGTATGGTGAAATACTGCCGGATAAAATGATGATTGTTCATTTTTACATTACCACCTCTCATGGTGACCATTATGATAGAAAGTATGATTATATATTATATATATTATATTTATAATTTATTTATTCTTTTTTAATTTTTATTTAGAATCTACCTTTATACTTTACATCTTATGTAAATACGATAATTTCATTAGAGGAAGTGTGGACTACCGCCCCCTAAAAATGATATGATTCATTCATACACTAAAAGAATTGTATTAAGGATAATTTTACCAAAAATATATGATATATATTATATCATAAATATAAACTAATAATGATATATATATATATGATTTTTACTTTTTTTCTTTCAACAATACAATTAAATGGGAATAGCGCTCACGCGTACATACGACCTACCGTTTCCATGAATAGTGTACTTCATTTCATACTTATATATTATATATATTTTTATAATACACATATAATGTATATAAATGATATTTATATCATGGTTTAAATTTGGGAAATAATTTTATAAGTATAAGGACAAAATACATAGAAAAATTAAGACACATGTGATGAATAAAGAATATATTACCCAAAGTGAAACCTTAACATAGGATGGTTAACAAGTAAGTAATATAAGGTCATAATAAAACCATATATATTATTATATATAATAATATGGATCTATAAAATAATTATAATGCATTTTTATTTATTATATAGGTGTTTTGAATAAGTATGATGAAAGTCAAGATACAAGGTAAGGGGATTTTATCTCACTTTTTATTTTTACAAGATACATGATAAGTTCCCCAATAATTTACTTTTGTGTGGTGTATGTAATAGCCTTGATTTTATTTAATTTATCTTACAATTAAATTTATTGGTATTCACATATCCATTTTATGATCTTTCATTCATGAGGTATAAGTTTAAAATGTTACCAAATCAGTAAAATAGTTTAGTCTCAATTTTCCTTGTTTGAGACTCATGATTTGTTATACACCGGAATTATCTTAGAGGTGTATATAATTCCATTTTACATGATATATAATGAATTAATTTTTTTAATAATATTTTAAGCTTCATGAAATTTAATTTTCTTATTGGGAGAGTACAATCCCAATTTACAAGGTTATAAGAGTTTATTAAGGCAATCATATCACTTAATATTTTTTATGTTTATGCTTCCTCTAATGAAATATTATGACTGATATCTCAATAAAATTCATGAATTTTATTATACTAGAGTTATTACTTATTTATGAATATATTTTTACCATTTGTTCCACTATTTGGGATGTTATATAGTTAAGAAAGTGTTTTTAAGAATGTATGACTTTACCTTCTCTTCGGTCAGAAATTTGGGTTCCTTTAAAATCATGTCTTCCAAAAAAGGGTTTCCAAGAATATTATAATATTATAATATGATAATTAAAATAATTTTTTTTTATTTTTTTAATATTTTCCAAGGAATCTTATTATCTCTTTAAAAGTGTGGCATTTTTCTAACATTTTATTTTGAAAAAGGAATATTATTTTTACCTCATACGACATGTATAGATTTTTCCACTATCAATACTTTGAAGCTTTAATTTCATCTTTAATGTTTAAATTTTAATAAAGTGTTTTTAAAATAAATTTTCAAATAAATGGTTTTCAAAATGTTTTCATGATTATTTTATATGTTTTCAATTAAAATTGTTTTCATTTTTTTTCAAGATTATTTTCTAATATTTCATGGAAAAGATTTTCAAAATGAGTTCAAGACTCATTTATTTGTTTTCAAAGTATTTTAATGGAATTATTTTCAAAATTTTTTCAATCTTGTTTCATATATTTTTAATTAAAAAAGTTTTCAAAAAGTTTTCAATTATTATTTGCATGTTTTCAATGAAAAATATTTTTAATGTTTTCTGAAACTTATTTTATAAGTTTTCATGGAAAAAGCTTTTCAAAATTATTTCAAGTGTTCCTAATAAGTTTTCAAGGTATTTTATATTAAAATTATTTTCAAATGGTTTCATATTTTAAAAAATACTTTTCAAATAAGAAAGGATATTTTCCTCAAGAAACATTTTTTAAAGTTGTTTTAAAATTATTTTTCATATAAGATGACATACATTGATGCCACTCATGCCATTATAAGAAATTATCTAAAGGTTCTATTAATATTATTTCTATGAATGGGTTATGATTAATGTCATAGTGTTTATCAAACCAGTATCTCTTTTAGGGGTGATATATTTATGAAATCCATTTGTCTTTCATGAGTTATATGTTTAGGAAATCTATTTCTCTTCCACAGGTTATGATTTAGATGAGAAGGTTATGAATCCTATATCTTTTTTCATAGGTTATGATATGTTTACATGTTTATGATACCAATTTCATTACATGGATTATGATATGATTGTTTATGATATTGGGGAACATGCATGTATTATTTCATTATGATATGGGTGAGACTTATATCTCCCTATAATATATTGGGTAAAGATTTATACCTCTTAAGATAGACTAAGATGGTTTTGGGAGTAAACCTTGACTACTAAGATAGCCATATGAGTGAACCATGACTACCAAGATGGTATGGGGAGTGAAATGATTCTATTAATATGGATATGGGAGTGAACCATGGATACCGATATGGAATGATAAGTTAAGTAATGCTACTAATATAACCATGGGGGTGAACCATGAATACCAAGATTATATGGGGAGTTAACCCATACTACTAATATAGTATTGGAAACGATGCCTTGGATTCTATGGAAATCATGTTTTATTCTTAGGTGTTTTCTATAATTCCATTTTTATTACTATGTTATAATTTCATGGATTTTTTTATTTATTTCCTTATGATTCAGGTCTGATGAAATTCCAATATTTATTATGATATCTAATATGTAGGGTATGATCCTCAAATATTATTCTCAATTTCCTTACCCTTCTGTTCATGTTATGATTACATATTTCCTTTATTTACTCTTATTGATCATATGAGCTCAACCCTTTCTTATGTTTCCTTTCCCAAAGATATGAAGAATAGTTTTAGGTAGAAGTACTAATTGTGGAGATCTTTGTGGGAGATTTTGAAGATCCTTCCCCAGGATAGTAGATTTTGTTTCCATGTTTCCCAAGACACTAAATTATTATAATCCCCGGGCATGTATTTTTGTAATGTACTGAATATTCATCTTAAATGATGTAATATCCATGTATGTCAAGCCGGGGTAATTATATTTAATTATAAAAATTTAGTTAAATATATATAGCTACATTTCAATATGTATAAAATCCAGTGTTTGAAGAATGTTTTTTAGTAGTAGATGTAAGAGTGTGGGTCCCGGTTACTATATTTGGTAATATAGTGTGGATTAGTTATTTATAAGTATTAGTTTAATTATTTTTTGGATTTTTTTTGTTATTTTTAGTGATCTCAATGATATAACATTAGTAAAATTCATATATATATATATATATATAAGTATAGGATAACATATGAGAATTTTTTGTGAAGTTTTGAATATGTGATTTTACAAGAAATTATATCCCTATCTGGTTACTAGAAATTTGATGTGGATATAGACTAGATGTAGAAAGGTGTAATCTCCCTGAAAAAGTATGGCTGAGTATCAAATTAATCATAACGTAGTTCATGGTGAGCAGTGTTATTGATGTACACTTGGATATACACTCCTGGAGGATGTTATTTAGTTATTGAAAATCTATTTATGAACCATTATGAAGGAATTAAAAATAATTAGGTTAGAGAACCTAATGTGAATATGAATTTGGAAAACCCAGGTTAAAATGAATGAATTATATGATGATCCAATTATATCATAGTTAAATTAAAAGTCTCATAGGTTCAAATGAAGGTGTCATTGGAGAAAATATATTAGGTTTGAGATTTCATATTCCTAGGATCATTTAAAGTTATTTTATTGCATATTATCATGAACATTTTGGTCATAGTGTTTTTTTTTGAAATAGGATCATGAAAATGAATCTATGAAAGATTTGTCCCTGGAAACTCCTATAACCAACTAAGGAAGCACATTCGGTACAAATTATTTAGATAAAAGGAATGTCTTAATACATTCATGTTATGTTGGAAATAATGAGTCTCATAGTGTATAAGAATATGAGTTTGATATATCATTAGAAAATATATATTAAGTATCTTATTGATCCTTTATCTTAATTTATTAACGTATGATAATTAAAATTTTGGGGACACAATTAATTTATGTGAGGGAGAATGTAACATCATGATATTTTAGAATATATATATATTCTCTTAATTAACAACATGTTCAATATATTTCTCCACATGAAATTCCAAACTAAAAAGATCCATGACATATTAGATGAATTATATTAAGAAAATTTTAATAATATCAAAACATCTAGTAAATAAAATTACACCACTCAACTACAATTGCTTACATTTAGAAGATACCCAATTAACATGATTTAATATAAAAAAGTAATTTTCATTCTCAAGTATTTTTTAAAAGTAAATATAATTTATCATAATAAATTAAATTTTCCAATATTAAAGAATTATATTAATATTTTTAAATTATAAATAGATAATAAATAATATAAAGAATACATAATGATTAAAATTTTCAATTTTTTAAATAAAAACAATATTTATGTATATATTTTATTTTAATTCAAATGATAATTTATAATTTATAAATTTTTAATTTTTTAAAATAAACTTAAATTTTGAATTCACCATATCAAAACTTTATTATGGTAATTTTTTTTGAATTTTTATAATTAAATTGATTTTAGATTAATAGTAAAAAATACAGTTCTTACTAAAACAGTAGAGTTTATGATTATACCAAAAATTAAGTATATGTTAATGTTGTATTAAAAACTTTTCATTATAAAAAATGTATTTAAGGATTAAAATTATTCATTTAAAAATATTTTTTTAATTTTTAAAAACTAGTATTAAAATTTAGATGAATTAAATGATATTTTCCAACAAAAAATCATTTTGGTCTTTTCATAGAATTAAATATCAGATTAAAAAAATTATTTTTTTTGATTAATTTGGAAGCCACATAATTTTTTATAACATACCAATTCATGTCATAAAAATAAATTACAATGATATATTTATCCAATACATAATTTTAATCTTAAAAACTCACTTTTCTAAAAAATTGTTTCTACGTGCTTTATACATTAACTATTAATTTATTTTTTCTAAAACATAAAAATTTTACTTCATAAAATTATATTCACATATTGAATTAGAATGTTGAAATTATTTAAAAATATCAATCATATTTTTTTTATTAAATTTAATTACAAAGTTTTAAGATTAGTTATCAAAGTAAAAGTTATTTATGATAAAATTTAAGAAGTTAAAGGGAATAACCCACAATTACTCAAATTATCTCCAAAATTTACATTTTAAATGATTAAAGACCTTAATGTTTCACAAATTTCATTTTTTCACATAATTTTATTCATTTAACTTTGAATAATTTTATTCAATTATTGAAAACTAGTGATTATTTACAAAAATTCCCTTCTTTTTACTTATTAAAGAGGATCACTTCTACCACTTATTACTACACAGACCCCTAAATAAATTCATTCTAAAACTCTAATTTTTTTCCTCTTAGAATTATATATTAGGTTAATAATCCTATACCCCTAATTAAATATCCCAGTGCATCTATTTTCAATAGAAATACGAAGTTTTAAATGAGGTTATTAGATGTTAAATTAATTAAGATTAATTGTAAGGGGTTATTTGTCTCATGTTTTATTTCATGGTACATATTTCAATTGTACACCATGATACCTTTTATATGATGGGATTATGACATTATGTATGAATTTTACTATATTCATGTAATTCATGGGGTCTAAATAGACATATCAAGTTATTTCTTTAAATTGTTTTTGATTCAATAGATATCAACTTTTTAAGGGACTTGGTTAACTCAAATCAATTTATTGAGTTATAATTATTTTTCATGAACTTATTTCTTCCAATAATGGTAGGTACCACTAAATGATTTCATTCCATGTTATTTATCTTCCTCTACTAGGAGAATGAAATTTTAATTTAAAGATTATAATTTGATGAATTACTTCCACAAAATGTATATCATTATTAAGAATAATTCCCAACCACTTTAATGATGGTTTTCACTCCTTTTTAATTTTCCATTTACCAAAAATTTTCTCCTTTATATTTGGAACACAATTATGTTTTATCTCACATGAAATTCATATTTCCCTTCTCCTCTTTCAAGAAATTATTTTTTTTACTTTTTATGATGTGGGTTTTCTTAAATGGTATATCAAAAGAGTAAAAAGGTTTTTCATCCTTTAAAAATAAAATAATTTATTTTAAACTCGAAATTTATTTTTCTAACCATTATATCATTTAAGGATCTATTTTTAATGTTTATTATTCAAAATAAAATGTTTTCGAAAGTTTTCACATCACCTTTTTGAACCCTTTATTCATTTTTCAATGACCATCTATTGAAGATCCATTTTAAAAGTAATAATTTTCAAAGTGTTTTAACATAAATTTTTTTAAACAATTATGTATTATAAAGGATTTATTATTGATAATTATTTACAAACATTGATTTTTCAAATTCATTATTTCATATTTTTTCAAAGTGATATTTTTAAAAATTACATATAAAAGTGGCTATAACTTCATCTTTTATGGTAAAGGTAAACACATTTTCTAAAAAAAACTATTTTATGATTTCTATACAATTTTATTTTTATCTATAAAGGATTTATTTCCTTATAAATTATATTTTCGGAATCACGCTCTAAATGATATAAATAAATATGATTTTAGGGTGATTGAATTTTGGGTATCAACCGTTTATATTCTTGAGGTCAATTTGGGTGATACCATAAAGAAATGTTACGAAACCCATTTTTATTTCCATGAGTTCTTAATGACATGATGAATGATTGTTTTTATGTGTCACAAATATGTATGAAATAATTTGGGTGAGATATTATATCTCTATTCAATTAATTGGTGAATTTTATATCTCATGAGATTAAAAGGGTACACGACATGATTATGCCAAGACAAAGGGTACACAAGATTATTATCCCAATTCAAAGGGTACTTAACAGGGTTATACCCATCCAAAGGTTACAAAGGAATATTTTCCAAATATTGAGGTTACATTAAAGGATTATCCTAAGCCCAAGGTTACACGAGAGGATTATCCTAAGACAAAGGGTACATAATAGTATTATCCCTAGACCAAGGGCACATGAGAGGATTATCCTAGGCCCAATAATAGAAGACGAGTGGTAATCCCAATCCCAAGGATACAAGTTTGGAAATACAAATTCCAAGAAGGTACAAAAATGTTTAGCCCAAGGCTATTATGTGGTGAATGTCTTAGATGATAGAATTCAAAAATTATTTATATACTTATATTTATGACACACTATTATGTCATAAACTTAATACTATGTCTTTCTCTCATTGATCATGTTTATTATCTAATGTTTCCACAAACTTTTTATTCATGTATTCTATCTTATTACATTACTCATGATTTTCGATCCATGATTTTTTGGGTTTGACTCTCTTACATTATTTCTATGTACGTTGTTTATACCCCTATACTCATCTTATGACCAGTTTTGATCTTGGATTATTATCACTTATGTTTATACTTACATATAATTTGAGATCAACCCTTTATTATTTTTCAATTACCCTGGTTATAAATAAAACTGTAACTTATAATAATTCTATAAGAGATATTAGTGTTGTTAGATTATGGAGAAATTTTCAAAGGTTTTGTAAAATAAGGATTATATATAACTAGTACTCAAAGACCCAAAAAATTTTATTCATGGCGTTGATATGATTTATGAGATGTAATTTTTAGCTTATTGAAAATTTGTAAGATAAGAATAAATTTTACTCAATGTGCACTGAATCAAAATTTTAAAGAAATTGTTTTTAACACCAGATCCAAGAGTGTGGTTCTAGGTCATTATAGATATCATATAAGTTAAGATATGATAAAATACCATTATGTTACCACCTTAGGTGTTGATAGGAACCATTTTCTTAAATATTTTTATAACTAAAATGTAAATCAAAGGGAATATAATATATATCTCAGCTAGTTATATTATAACTACTTAGGATAATAAGAACCTCAAGATAGAATGATATTTGTAGATTAAAAGTAAAATTCCATGAGGAAAGCATATCTATTTCAAAATAGTGTAAGAAATTAATATTTTAATTAAATATAAGATCTAAATGCATATTAGTTGGAATAAGAACACTAAAATTTGAATGTTTTAGTGGGAGGAATTGTTCCAAAGACAAGTACTAGGTATGAATATTAAAACCATAGAGGTTGTTTTATATTCACCTACACATGTGATATATGATTCGATTTGAATAATGATTCTTGAAAGGATAAATAATTTGGAAAATTCTATATTATTGAAAAGTTCATATGACTTCAAGAATGGATTAAATTTACTAAAAAATAGTTTTCACAATTTTGGTAGTTTCTAATATTAATATAAAACTATTTGTGGGTATTCAAGAGAGACATGGATTGTAAAAATGTGGTAAAAATAAGGAATTATTTGATATTGAAGGATATAATGCTTAAATATATTTTAATTCTACTAATTATATAAATTTTATTTGATAAATATATTGGTAATTATATTGAAAAAGAATCTCATTGGGAGAAACATTATGGAATATGTTTATATGATATGATTTTACTATAAGGGTTGGTAATATAAAAGATAGGTAATAAATAATGAAAGTTTCAAGGATCCATTTATTGGTTGAAATAATCATTATTATCAAAGAATTTTTGTTTAGAATTATTATATTACAGGTGTACACAAGATATTAGTGTGAGAAATCCATTTTTCATATACATATATGTTTGATAGCATATGGAAAAATGTTCTTAGTCTTCTAGATAAGACTAAAGATTATTGATACTACAATTTCTTAAAGTGGTAACCCTATTCTTGGGACCATAATCTATATAGGTAAATATTTGGGGTGAATTAGTTCAATTCATATTTTATTAATTGACCAAATACTAAAGAAATTTAATAAGGAACAATCCTTGAGGGGATCAGTTTAAGTTTCACATGGTATATATATCAAAGAGAATGTTTCTTTAGATATAATAGTAGAGAAAATTAATGCATATACTACATATTCCTAGGATTATTTTTGAAATGTATCTCACATTTCATGATATGTATTTAGATTTCTTATTTTTTAGGCATAAAACATATTTTGAGAATATTAAACATAACCATAAAACATCAATGTTTTCATTCCAAACTATATGATAGTTATTGAGAAAGTAAAAATGGGCGAGTACCTTGTTATTTGAGAATTGAGAATAATCATTATCAAGGGGGTGAATAATAGTTTCTATAAGGTTAATTTTATCTATGATCATAGTGAAGATAAGGTAATATTCAATATAAAAACATATTATAGCATCTTGTTTCCATAGGTACAAGGAACGAGTAGATTAAGGTTTCTGATGTTGCTTAAGATTTAGGTATAACAATAATTTATTCCATATTTTGGAGTTTTACCAAGATAGTAAAGTTTAATATGATTATTTAAAACTTAAGACTATATTTCTATCCAATATATAAATGGTTACAAAGTAAAAAATCTATAAATTTAGTGATATCTAACTCTTGAGGGATTTTCTCATAGAGATTTAGTTATAGTATAAGAACAACCACTAAATCATGGAATCCCCAATTATTATCCATATTTAGAAGAAGCATGTTTATCATGTGAGGCTAACTAGTTCTATAGTTAGAAATTATCTCTAGTTATAGTGGGAGTATATTAGGGTTAATTTTTTAGAACTATTTTACATTATACTTTTTATTACATGTCATCAGGATTTATCTTCTATGTGTCATTGAATATGATAATGTACTTAGAGTATTAGTCCAATTATAGGATAAAATAGTTCCCCATTAGGATGATAACCATGATGTTCCATGGAAAAATTCTTAAATATATGTTATATTTATGAATGTTTTTATATGACCATACACAAATGATATAGGCTAGCAGGGGTAGGAGGATCATAATCCATTGATACTTATCCTAATGTTTTCCACTGGTAGTATCCAAGACAAGAGTCTATGAGAACTGACCCACTTGTAGGAATTCTATATTTCTTATGTTACATTAGATATTCTTATATATAAATGTGGGTTTTCATCCTTATACATGAGATTATTATTTTTTGCATATCACATGTTGCGTACTTTGATTTATTTCTATACGCCCTGAAAACATATGTTCAAGGTGAATTTGAGTTCATTGGGTGCATCACAACTGATTTGAAATTAATGAATAATTCAAAAAGGACTTTTCTTATCCAATTAAATAAAAGTACATACCTATAGTTCTCTTATAGAAATTTAATAGTCTAATAAGTCTACATACTTGATGGGTTGTCAATGATTTTATTTTCATAAATCCAATGAAAAATATATCCCAACAATATAGGTTGATAACTCATGTGATTCAACCCCCTTGATGAAATATTGATACATCGAATTTACGTTACATGGTAAGAATTTGTATGAGGTATTAGAAACCATGAATTATCCTTATCTATTTAGGGTATATATTGTGTATACAGTTATCACTCTTAGATTTTTTATTGGTTTCACTTATATTGTGACGAGGTCCTAGTGGGTCACACACAAAGTGCATTCGTAGGCTCCACCAATTTAGATAAATTGGAGTTCATGATGAAGTGTGACCCATGTATGAGGATGAGTGGATGCCCAAGTGAATGATAAAAGGTAAATTAATTCAACTATTTTCCTATTTTATATAATGAGAATAAATTTATTTTCTCAAGGTATTCATGAGTTATTTAATTATAAATAAGTGAATTTTTGAAAGTATTATTTTTTGAATGAATGTTACATGTTCTTGGTTTGTTAAATAATTATTGGGAGAATGAATCAAGTTAATGGATCAGGGTTCATCAGGGGAATTTAGTCATGCCACTAGTTCGAGGATAAATTATTATGACTGGTGTGACATGCTTACTTAGTTATTCATGTTGTTTTGGGCTGGTGTAAGAGGTTTAACTTATCTAAGGAATTAAGTGAAATTTTATAAAGTTAAAACTTACAATTTAAGCACTATTTTGAGACATAAATAGTGATGTTGATTAATTTTATGAATTTAGAGTTGTTTTATCATCTCCTACTGTAATGGCCCAGACCTCTTCGGTCCATTAATTTGTGAAATTTTGGTGTTGGAGGTGTTCTGGGAGGTCAATGGGGCTTATCCCCAACACTTTGCCAATTTTCCAGTTCTGTGAACAGTGTTTCCAGTTTTATGAACAGTAACAGATCGGTCTGACAGATCGTTCTGACAGCTCTGTCTGACTGATCAGTCTCATAGATCGGTCTCACAGATCGGTCTGACAGATCGGTCTCACAGATCGGTCTGACAGATCGGTTTCATGTACAGTAATGGAGGGTGAACAGTGCTTCCAGATTCCTATAGTTTTGCCTCTTTTGACGTTTCCTTTGGCATAAAATACATTTAAAGACTTATTTTAAGGGATCTTAAGGCCGTTTCAAAGGTCATAAATCCTATATTAATTATTCCTAAGGCTTGGAATATTTTACTTGGTCAAACCGCGTGGGTTAATGCGATCCGCTTTTAATGGAGAATTAAGCACATCTTAAACCGCCACCCCATTAAATCTTCAAATGGGACAAGTTATCATTCTTATTTGTTCTTATTCTTTTTTCTCGGCTATGAGACGCTAGAACCATTCCATCCTTTCCATAGGAGTTTCACAATCAAACCCTACTCCTCCAGTTGGTTTCACGCTGTTTTGGATGCAACCGAGCTGTGTCGGTGAATCTTCTATATAAGGTATGTTTTATCGATGTTCCTTTGGGGATCATATTCTCTTGTTCTCCTTTCCATATTATATCATGTAATCTCCATGCTTATAAAGGGATTTTCTTGGGGTTTGGTCGGTGCTGTCATACCGTGGCATCCTCGGGTGGATGTAGTTGTCACGAGAGCAGGATTGTGACCCATTGTGTGGATAAAGAATGTCAATAACTCTTCAAGGTAGGGGATTAATGGATTCTCTAATTGTTTATGTGCAATTGTAGAGTTATCATGATTTATACCTTTGGATCAAAATGAAATTGACCTAATTAAATATTTGAACTGGATAAAGAAATTGTTATCGCTCGTATGTTACTGCGTCATGTTTTTCTAGATAGTGTGATATCTATGCTTGCTTTTATTAGTTGTTCGTTCTGGATGGAAATTGATAAAGAACGTAAATCCATAATTAATTGATAATTTATTGTCTAAAGATAAAGAAGCATGTAAATGAATCCGGTTGTTGTTGTAAATTGATGTTAATCAAATTAGTGCAGTAAGCATGTTTATTTAATTGTAATAGACTACTGGTTAGGTTTCATGAATTTGGAACCTATGTTTAATTCAAGATGGATTAAAGAACTTGTTGGTTGATAAAATATAACGCATGATAGGGTTCTGAGTTACCCTCTTGCTTGTATGGTCGAATGCCTTGTGGTTTGGAGCCACGAGTGCTCATTTTGTATGAAGGATGGATGCCTTCTTAAAGGGACAAGAGCCCATTTGATGTGATGATTGATTTCCTACTGCTTGTGCTGTGATGTTGCCCTGGAGGGGTGTTGTGATATGTGAAGGTAGAGAGGCCTGGTGGTTGTGGAAGCGGATGGCGCCTAGAGTGGAGAAATGCAACGATTTATGCATGTGGGTGTCAGGGAGGACACCAAGGATAATGTTATGGGATGGATGTGATGGCTTGATGTTGGTGGTTTTGTTTGGTTGTTTATCTGCTTTACTTTTCCCCACTTCTCAAGGCAGCTAGTCTTGCTCACCCTTCTTCCGAAAGAGGTGAAGACATACAGTGTATGCCTCGTGCTTTTCCGTGTTTAGCCTCTCGAGGGAGAATGGGTCTATGCTCTTGCTATAGGTGGCAAAGGCTCGACGAGTAGTATATCTACTCACCGTGTTGAGACCCCTTTGTGTATAGTAGAATATGATGCTTTTCTAGAATTCCTGGGAATATGGGAAAGTAATTCTATAATGAAAGATTGATTAAATGGTGATAATCCACGGGGATGGAGATACTGGAATTTAAAGGTGACGTTGAATCTTAAAAAGGAGAAGTTTATTTTGAAAGTGATGCCAATTCAGTTTAATGTGGAATTGTTCATGGTTAATTAATGTTTATTGAATTAATTAACATACAGTGGAACTAGTAAAAAGAGAATGAAGTAATATAATAAAGCTCTTCAAATGGTTGTGTGCTTATAGGATACCTAGTCTTAGAAGTAACAACCCAGAGTCCGAGAAACGTTAGCTGCAGTTGTTTCTAAGACTAGGTTATGCCTATAGTGTGGTTGTGAGTTATATATATTCTGTACTTTTTTTGTTTCTATACACTATTCCACCCTGTCGGTAAGGGAAAATGACACCCCGGAGATTCTGAGCCCTGGGGGGTGTTTTCCCTAACATTCTGATGGGAGGTTGAATGGATGACTACCCCATTTATCCCCGCTCTCTTCTCTTGGTAGATACAAGTGCCTTTGGCGCAGCAGTTGGTTTTCCCCATATATGTGTGTAGAGGGATGTAATGGCTTGTGGTTATTTCACACACATATATTCTGGATATAGTATTCTATGGACTACTATAGGTGTTACGTGTATAGGCTGTGATGGCCTGAGGATCCTTAATTGGCGTATTGGCTGTGATGGCTTGAGGTATAATGCCCGACGTATGATACACATTATGCGAGCTGTGGTGGCTCCTAGAAACTACATGGTTACTTTTGGTGTGAGTATGGTGTGGTGCTTAGCCCAGGTGTCTATGGGAAACCCTTTGTGGTGCACGTGGTGCAGATTATGGAGCTTAGCCCAAGTTTATACGGGCAAGCCTTTGGAGAGAGATGCACATGACGTATGTCGTTGGGGAAAAGTAGAAAACCAATGGGGATGTAGTAGCAGGGTACCCTTGATATTCATTACTATATGATATATTCTTGTATGCGTTACTTGGTGAGAGTAGCCATGGTGAGGTTGGGAACTTAGTATACCTGTTTGGGTGATGAGTTAGTTTCACTTATTGTTCACTGTGCTTTAGCATGCTTTCTTTACTTTTGCACGAGTGGCTTCGGGGAGGATCCTACTGAGTATACTTTTATACTCACCCTATGTATATATAAACTGTTTTCAGGTCACTTGGAGTAGGTTGGAGATCGGGCTGGTTACTACTAGCTGGTGGTTGCAGGAGCTGTTCGGGCTTGTGGTTGCTGCTTTATTTTCCTTTTCTTTTGGATACTTGTAGTTTCCCCTTTCTGTTGTAGTACTTTTGCATGACATTACATATGTGCACTTGGTTTTTCTTTTATATTTTATATTTGATTTGGAGTTGGTTGGTGTCTATTTTATATCTATCTTCTGCATGTGTTCTCTAAGAGGGTAATGCCTACCATTTGTGTGTTACTATACCCTCAGTGCTAGTCGCCAACCCGGGGCATACTGGAGGCGGGACTCGGGGGTAATTATCTCCCTTCTCACATTGCCGGCCCAGGAGGGGTATACTTTGTGGGGAGGGGGTCATGATAGAGTGGTATCAGAGGTATGGTTGAGGGATATGATGGAGTTTAGAGTTAGGCACATGTGAGGTTGCATGGGATGGTAGGGCAACCGTTCCATTCATGTTTAGCAAGTGGGGTAAACACTGGAGACCGGCAGAGAAATAGGCGTTTAGGGTCCACTATGATCTGTTCCATAGACCTTCAAGTTTACAATGGTTACTAAACAAGGTGATACTGGTTGCAGGGTAGAGACCTAAGAAAGGATCATGCATCATTATTCTTTGTGACTATGTTTTAATGCATAAACCTTGGGATAGGTTAACCTAAAATGAATAAAAGAAAACAATTAATTTATTAAGGTTGATTCATCCATATTCCAGGTTTAGGAGCTCTAACGGTTTTTTCTTTTACAGGTATGGCTCCAGGTCGACATCCTCTTCAGGTTTTCACAGAAAATATACAGCAGGCCGTTCCAGCAGATCGCCACCGGGTAGAGGTTGACGACGATGACACTTGTAGGAAGACACTCCCAGAGTTTCAGCGCCATAGTCTGCAGAAGTACGAGGGATCCATTTCAGATGCAGTCACAGAAGACTGGTTAGAGGAGGTCCAGATCGACTTCAGTTCTATTCGTGCTCAGAGGTAGCACTGGGTGTCCTTGGTTGTGATGATGCTGCATGGAGCAGCGAGGTAGTGGTGACTCTTGTTCCTCTAGGATCGTGAGGAGTCAGCGATCTCATGGGATGAGTTTCGAGACAAGTTCAGAGTTGAGTCCCTTTCTTCGACTGCAAAGGCATCCAGTCGTCAGGAGCTTCTTACCCTTCAACAGGGGAGCTCTAGTGTTCAAGAGTTTGGAATCCGTTTCAGGAAGCTTCTACGATATTCTTCAGACCTGTTACCAGATGAGGAGGCCAGAGCGAGGCATTTTGAGGAGGCTTTGCATCCAGAGATCCAGCGCCAGGTCACCCCTTTTATGCTGAAGAGATATCTTGAGGTTCTGGAAAGGGAAGAGGTTGTTGAGAGGACTTTGTCCAGGACCGGATCGCCACGAGAGGGGAATCGTCATGATTCCCCACGAAGCAGAGCTGTGATCCGGGGTTCCCGGTTTTCAGGTCAAAAGAGTTTCCGTTCACCTGGGGGTAGGTCCCAACCCTTCCCATCTCGTTTCTCCGGAGTCAACAACTCTCAGACCTATGCCAAGGGATCAGACACTTGTTTTTCTTGTGGTGGTCATGGTCATCAGCATTGGGAGTGCTCGACTTTTCAGAGCAGTCATCGTGCACCGGGCACTCCACTCTAGGTTCCTCTGTTGAGGCAGTTCCATCCGAGGCAGCAGCAACAGGTTGCACCAACTTTAGATCACTAGAGGGTAGATGGGGTAGGCAGAGGACAACCCCATGACGCTCCCCGTCCCCAGAGAGCAGAGCGTGACCATGTTGGTGGTTGTCATCAGGGTCAGAGAGGGCATGGAGGAGGTCGTGGTCAGCTTCATGCTTTAGCATTTCCAGCCCCAGATGAGCCAGATGTCGTTCGAGGTACCCTTTGCTTGTTTTCTACCTTGGTGTATGACTTGTTTGATTTAGGAGCGACACACTCCTTCATATCACCTACCCTTGTCCATGCTTTGGGACATGAGGTAGAGAGGCTTCCAGTGCCCTTGGCGTTGACTACACCAGTTGTAGGTTGAGCTAGTTTGTTTGAAGTATATAGAGACCGTGAGCTAGTGTTGGGGAAACACCTCTCTTGGGAAGATTTCCTATGTTTATGGATACAACCATATGATGTCATCCTCGACATGGATTGGTTGTATTCGGTGCAGGATATCGTGGATTTCTTTAGGAAGAAGGTTATCTTCTTCGGTGAGGATGGAGAGCAGGTGGTGTTTGTTAGTGAGCGAGATCCTCAGATGGGTCATAGGCAGATTCCATCCTTATCATCCTTGATGGTTGAGTTGATGTTGAGTTCTTCAGAGGTTCAACAGCTGGCATTTCCTAGGGTCGTGGAGGAGTACCTTGATGTCTTTCCAGAAGAGGTAGTAGCATTACCCCCTCGATGAGAGATCAAGTTTGGGATCGAGCTACAACCAGAAGCATCTCCTATCTATATGTCTCCGTATAGGATGGCCCCTTATGAGTTGCGCGAGATACGTATACAACTTGATGGTCTTTTGCAGTGCGGTTTTGTTCGGCCAAGTGTGTCACCATGGGGTACACCAGTCTTGTTCGTGAAGAAGGCTGACGACAGTTTGCGGTTGTGTGTCGACTATCGTCGCTTAAAAAAAGTGACAATAAATAACCACTATCCTCTTCCACGGATTGATGACTTATTCGATCAACTGAAGAGTGAAAGTTTGTTCTCAAAGATCGACTTGCGGTCAGGATATCATCAAATGCGTGTGAAGGATGAGGATATTCTGAAGACTGCTTTCTGTTGTCGTCATGGGCATTATGAGTTCATTGTAATTCCATTTGGTATGATGAATGATCCAGCTGTATTCATGGGGTTGATGAACGCAGTGTTCCGTGAGTTCTTGGAAAAGTTTGTGGTGGTTTTCATCAACGACATCCTTGTGTACTCCACATCTGAAGAGGAGAATACAGAGCATCTATGAGCTGTTATGGGAGTTTTTCGCCAACATCAGTTGTTTGGGAAGTTGTCTAAGTGTGAGTTTTGGGCTTGATAAGTCAGTTTCTTGGGGCATGTTGTGTCCCAACAGGGAGTAGCCATGGATCCATCAAAGATAGAAGCAGTGGTGTCTTGGGCGACCCCCTAGACCATGTCATAGGTGCAAAGTTTCCTTGGTCTCGCAGGCTACTATAGAAGATTCATAGCCAATTTCTCCTGTGTTGCGAATCCTCTGACAGCTTTGACCAGGAAGGATCAAGCGTTCATATGGATTGATCAGTGTCAGGAAACTTTCGAGAATCTAATGGAGAAGTAGGTAAGTGCTCCAGTCCTTTGTCTTCCAGCTGAGGGAGTCCATCTTGATGTTTTTTGTGATGCTTCACATCTGGGGTTAGGCTGTGTTCTCATGCATCAGAGGTTAGTTGTTTCTTATGGGTCTCAGCAGTTGCGTCCCCATGAACGCAACTATTCCACCCATGATCTTGAGTTGGCAGCCGTGGTGTTTCCTCTGAAGTTGTGGAGACATTACCTCATTGGTGAGCGCTTTGTGTTTTTCCCCGATCATAAGAGTTTGAGGTATGTTTTATCCATCATGACTTGAACCTACGACAGCATCAGTGGATGGAGTTCTTGTAGGAATACGAATTCAAAATATCGTATACACCTTGAAAAGGGAATGTTGTAGCTGATACGCTGAGTTGAAAGTCACGTAGTGATGCTGTGCGTAAATCCAGTGATTCCTGGAGAGTAATGGAGGAACTGTGAGCTTTGCATCCTGATATAGAAGATGTTGGAGGTAGAGGTTGTATTTTCCAGATGGCAGTGCAGTCATCCCTGATGTAGAATGTGGAAGAGTCCCAGTTGGGTGATCTTGAGGTGGATGTCTGGAGAGACAAATTTGTTTCTGGTGAGGCCCCTGATGGTTGGTCAGAGGATGAACAACACCGAGTGTTGTATCATGGTAGGATTTTTGTTCCCTTTGATATGCGTTGTACGGTTCTCCAAGAGTTCCATATATCGCACCTAGCAGTACATCCTGGTGTGACAAAGATGTACCGATCCTTGAGGAGTTATTTTTGGTGACCTGGGATAAAGCGTGCGGTTGCAGAGTTTTTGTCTCGAGGTTTAGTCTGCCAGAAGGTGAAGGCCGAAAACCGTGTTCCCAGTGGTATTCTACAGCCATTATTGATTCATTAGTGGAAGTGGGAGGAAATCTCAATGGACTTTGTTATTGGTTTACCTCAAGCTCCAGGAGGACATGATGCTATTTGGGTGGTAGTGGATCGTTTGACAAAATTGGCCCACTTCATAGCGATCAAGGAGTCGATCTCAGTGGAAGTTTTGTCGAGGCAGTATCTAGAGGAGGTAGTGAGACTTCATGGAGTCCCTAAGACGATCATTTATCATCGAGATCCTCGTTTTACCTCCAGGGTGTGGAGAGGTCTCCTACATGCCTTTGGTTCTCAGCTATGACTTAGCATTGCTTTGCATCAACAAAATGGATGGTCAGACAGAGTGAACCATCCAGACTCTTGAAGACATGTTGCGCTCTTGTGTTCTTGACTTTTGAGGTTCATGGATGAGGCACTTACCCTTGGTGGAGTTTGCTTACAATAATAGCTTTCACTCCACCATCGGTATGGTGCCGTTTGAAGCCTTTTATGGCTTGCCTTTCCGTTCTCTGTTGTGCTGGACTGGGGTCTGAGAGACAGCAATTCTCGGACCGGAACTAGTGTAGAATACAATAGAGATGGTTCAGGTGATTCGTGGGAGGATTAAGACCGCACAAGATCGTCAGAAATCATATTCTGATCAATAGAGGAGACCCTTAGAGTTTATTGTTGGGGATCATGTGTTTCTGAAGGTGACTTCCTGTCGCGGGCAGCGAAGGTTTGGTCATGGAAGTAAACTTTCTCCCCAGTTTGTTGTGACTTTTGAGGTGTTAGATCCTGTTGGAGATGTGGCGTATCATGTAGAACTTCCCCAACAGATGAATCAGATACATGATATTTTCCATGTATCACAGCTCTGTCGTTATCTTCATGATGACTCTCACCTCATCGATTGGGGAGAGATCGTTGTTGATGATGATGAAACCTTTGAGGAGAGACCTGTGGAGATCCAAGACTGTAAGGAGAAGGTGTTGTGTGGGCGTTCTATTCCCTTAGTTCGTGTCTTGTGGTGACACGGTGGCATGAAGGAGAGTACTTGGGAACGTAAGTCACATATGCGTGTTCAGTACCGAGAGCTATTTTAAGTTATTTTGCTGAGTTTTATTTGATCCTTTATTTTATGTACATTTGATGTGATGTTATTCTTGAATGGTATGGATATGGTTTTATTGTTCCCTTTCTCTCGGATGTCATGGTTTTGTCCCAGCTTTAGAACAACTCAGGGTTGTTTTCCCCTAAAAGGTATCTTTTGGGGTGGTTGTTTGGACCCCACTTTTCCTCAGGTTGGTTTTAAATTCTAGAGGACGAGAATGTTTTGAGAGATATCTGATTTAGTGGACCAGACCTCTCCGATCCATTACTTTGTGAAATTTTGGTGTTGGAGGTGTTCCGGGAGGTCAAGGGGACTTTTCCCCAACACTTTTCCAATTTTCCAGTTCTGTGAATAGTGTTTCCAGTTTTATGAACAGTAACAGATCGGTCTGACAGATTGGTCTGAAAGATCGGTCTCACAGATCGGTCTGATAGATCGGTTTCACAGATCAGTCTGATAGAGCGGTTTCATAGATCGGTCTGACAGATCAGTTTTATGTACAGTAACTGTGGGTGAACAGTGTTTCCAGATTCCTACAGTTTTTCCCCTTTTGACATTTCCTTTGATGTAAAATACATTTAAAGCCTTATTTTAAGGGCTCTTAAAGCCACTTCAAAGGCCATAAATCCTATATTAATTATTCCTAAGGCTTGGAATGTTTTCCTTGGTCAAAACACATGGGTTAATGCGATCCGCTTTTAATGGAGAATTAAGCGCATCTTAAACTGTCGCCCCATTAAATATTCAAATGGGACAAGTTATCATTATCCTTTGTTATTCTTATTTGTTCTCGGCTATGAGATTCTAGAACCATTCAATCTCTTATGTAGGAGTTTCACAATCAAACTATACTCCTCCGATTGGTTTCGCTCTATTTTGGATGCAACCGAGCTGTGTCGGTGAATCTTTTATATAAGGTATGTTTTATCGACGTTCATTTGGAGATCATCTTCTCTTATTCTCCTTTCCATATTATAGCATGTAATATCCATGTTTTTAAAGGGTTTTTCTTGGGGTTTGGTCGGTGCTATCGTACCGTGGCATCCTCGGGTGGATGCAGTTGTCACGAGAGGAGGATTGTGACCTGTTGTGTGGATAAAGAACATCAAGAACTCTTCAAGGTAGGGGATTCGTGGATTCTCTAATTTTTTATGTGCAATCATAGAGTTTTCATGATTTATCCCTTTGGATCACAATGAAATTGACCTAATTAAATATTTGAACCGGATAAAGAAATTGTTATCGCTCGTATGTTACTGCATCATGTTTTGCTATATAGTGTGATATCTATGCTTGATTTGATTAGTTGTTCATTCTTGATGGAAATTGATAAAGAACGTAAAGCCATAATTAATTGACAATTTATTGGATAAAGATAAAGAGTCATGTAAATGAATCCGGTTCTTATTGTAAATTTATGTTAATCAAATTAGTGCAGTAAGCATGTTTATTTAATTTTGATAGCTTACTGGTTAGTTTTCCTGAATTTGGAACCTATGTTTAATTCAAGATGGATTAAAGAACTGGTTGTTTGATAAAAGATAACGCCTGATAGGTTTCTGAGTTACCCTCTTGCTAGTAAGGTCGAATACCTTGTGTTTTGGAGCCACAAGTGCTCATTTTGTATGAAGTTTGGATGCCTTGTTAAAGGGACAAGATCCCATTTTATGTGATGATTGAGTTCCTACTACTTGTTCTGTGATGTGGCCCTGGAGGGGTGTTGCGATATGTGAAGGTAGGGAGGCCTTGTTGTTGTGGCAGTGGATGGCGCCTAGAGTGGCGATAAGCAATAGTTTATGCATGTGGGTGTTGGGGAGGAAACCAAGGATGATGTTATGGGATGGATGTGATGGCTGGATGTTGGTGGTTTTGTTTGGTTGTTTATCTTCTTTACTTTTCCCCACTCCTCAAGGTAGCTGGTCTTTCTCACCCTTCTTCCGAAAGAGGTGAAGACACGCGGGGTATGACATGTGCTTTCCGTGTTTATCCACTTGAGGGAGAATGGATCAATGCTCTTGCTATAGGGGGAAAAGACTCGACGAGTAGTATATCTACTCACCGTGTTGAGCCCCCTTTGTGTTTAGTAGCATTGGATGCTTTTCTAGAATGCCTGGGAATATGGGAAAGTAATTCTGTAATTAAAGATTAATTAAATGGTGATAATCCATGGGGATGGAGATACTAGAATTTAAAGGTGATGTTGAATCTTAAAAAGGAAAAGTTTATTTTGAATGTGATGCCAATTCAGTTTAATGTGGAATTTTTCATGGTTAATTAATGTTTACATAATTAATTAACATATAGTGGAACTGGTAAAAATAGAATGAAGTGATATAATAAAGCTCTTCAAATGGTTGTGTGCTTATAGGATACCTAGTATTAGAAGTAGCAGCCCAGATTCTGAGAAACGTTAGCTGTAGTTGTGTCTAAGACTTGGTTATGCCCATAGTGTGGGTGTGAGTTATATATATTCTATACTTTTTGTGTTTCTATATGCTACTCTACCCTGTCGGTAGGGGAAACTGACACCCCGGGGATTCTAAGCCCTAGGGGGGGTGTTTTCCCAAACATTCTGATGGGAGGTTGAATGGCTGACTACCCCCTTTAGCCCTGCTCTCTTCTCTTGGTAGATACTAGTGCCTTTGGAACAGCGGTTGGTCTTCCCCATATATGTGTGTAGAGGGATATAATGGCTTGTGGTTATTTTACACACATATATTCTGGATATAGTATCCTATGGACTACTATAGGTGTAACATGTATAGGCTGTGATGGCCTGAGGATCCTTACTCGACGTATGGGCTGTGATGGCTTGAGGTATAATACCCGACATATGATACACATTATGCGAGCTGTGGTGGCTCCCGAAACGTACCTGGTTAATTTTGGTGTTAGGATGGTGTGGTGCTTAGCCCAGGTGTCTACGGGCAAGCCTTTGTGGTGCACGTGGTGCAGATTGTGGAGCTTAGCCCATGTTTATATGAGAAAGCCTTTGGAGAGAGATGCACATGACGTATGTCGTTGGGGGAAAGCAGAAAACCAGTGGGGAAGTAGTAGCGGGGTACCCTTGATATTCTTTACTATATGCTATATTCTTGTATGCATTTCTTTGTGAGAGTAGCCATGGTGAGGTTGTGAACTTAATATACCTGTTTAGGCGACGATTTAGTTTCACTTATTGTTCACTATGCTTTAGCATGCTTTCTTTACTTTTACACGAGAGGCTTCGGGGAGGATCCTAATGAGTATACTGTTATACTCACCCTATGTATATATAAACTATTTTTCAAGTCACTTGGAGCAGGTTGAAGATCAGGCTGGTTACTACTAGCTTGTGGTTGCAGGAGCTGTTTGGGCTTTTGGTTGCTGCTGTCTTTTCCATTTCTTTTGGGTACTTGTAGTTTCCCATTTCTATTGTAGTAATTTTTCATGACATTACATATGTGCACTTAGGTTTTCTTTTATATTTCAGTGTTGAGTTGGAGTTGGTTGGTGTCTATTCTATCTCTCTCTTCTGCATGTGTTCTCTTTGAGGGTAATGCCTCCCATTTGTGTGTTACTATACCCTCAGTGCTAGTCGCCAACCCGGGGCCTACTGGAGGCGGGACTCGGGGGTCAATATCTCCCTTCTCACATTGCCGGCCCAGTAGGGGTACACTTTGTGGGGAGGGGGTCATGACACCTACCTTCTCTAAAAAATTTTAATAGAGAAAGATCATGTATGAATTGATCCATGTTTGGGGATTGATTAGAAGATTATTTAGTGATCACATGAGTATTGTAGGGACTGTTATTTTTCACAATATCACGAAAAAATAAAATAATGGAACTAATATATTTTTTGTATACATTTAGATGATATATATGTAATCAATTTTTGCGTATTCAATCTATGGAGAACCAGAGAAGAGTAGATATCACAAGAATATCACTATTAAATAAAGGCACTGTTTAAATTTTGTTTTCATTCTTTAATTTAATTTCACGATATACATGAAATTAATTACATAATAATTATCTTAATATAGTTATTTATGATAGATTTTATGTTAAAATTAAAAATTAATTTCTTTCATTCTTCTATTGAATTATCCATTCCATCACTTTGTAATAGAATTCATTAGATATGAACCCATAGAAAATATTGGGCTTAAAACGCACCTTTGTGAAAGACAACACTACAGTGGATCCCATAGCTCTCAAAGAGTTAGAGTGTCTGTAAATAGCAGCAGTATGATCAATTTTATATAAAGAAAATATAAAAATCATTGTGTTCATTAAAGTTTTTTATTTTACTCTTCACTCACAACTATATTTTGTATTTTTGAATTATTTTATTCCTTATACATCAAATTACATAGTATATTTTACACTTTAATAATTTTTTATTGAATGAGAATTAATCCCCTCTCTTGTCGATTTCCATACTCATTATATGAACTAACAATTGTTATTAAAGAGAGCTCTTGAAGTGATATAAATTTTATTATTGATATATGTGCGTCATCTCTATGGGAAATTTTGTTCGGTTTAAACAAAACTATTTATCCTATTACATAAAATAACTAAGGGAAATAATTATTAAATATTATTACAAAAATATAAGAGGTTTGAAAATAAAATATTCTCTGAAAACCTTATTTTAATGGGAGAAATTATGTATATTAAAAGGAAAAAATAATGGTATTTTTGAAAAATATATTTATTAATTATTGTACCATAAAGGTTAGACATTACATGTTATATAAAGTAAAAAAGGATATCATGAATGGTAATTGGGAGACTGAATATGTTTTGAATTAAGATGTTAAGAATTTTATTTATTTCTCTCTTAATAGAAGTTTTTATAATAAAATTGCTTCTTGTAAGACTGCTTACAACATTTAGAATACCTTAAAATACACTCATTAAGGTACTAATAAATTATATATTACTAAGTTAGGTATTCATATTATTGAATTTAAAGTGTTTAATATGATTGATTTTTAAAGTGTTATTGATATTTACAATGGGTCAAAAAATATTATAAATGACATGGAATCTCTTGGTGAGACCTTGGATAATTATGTGTTAATTGAAATAATTCTTAGATCACTAATTAAAAAGTTTAATTCCAAGAAGGTTTTAATTGAAAAATTAAGTGTTAATTGAAAAAAAAATACTTTGAGAAGTATTTAATAAGTATAATTACCTGATGATTACATTAAAATAAAGGATATTTATAAATATACCATGGATGATCCGATAGGATCATTACTTTCATATGAGCATGATACGAAGGCTATTTTCAATGAATCAAATAAAAAAATGTATTCAATTTTAAATAATCTATACATGATTCTTATGATTATTTAAGTTAAATTTAAGGTTAATATATTCTAAAAAAATGTAATGATCCAATCCAACTAGAAAAATGTATTCAAGGACACATGAAGAAGAGACACAATTCCAAGGAAAGATGAGAAAATAATTAGTATAAGAAAAAATTTAAGTGGAATGTTAATAAGGATAATTATAATTCCCATATGAGATGCTATTAATATAGGAAGAATGGTCATACCAAATAGGAGTACTTGAAGATGAAAAATGGAATAGAAAAACTGAATAAGTATCAATAAAAGAATAAAGCTTTAGCTGCTAGTTAGAGTTATACAGAACACTTTGACTTATATGAAGAGTCTAGAAATGGAAAGGAAACTTATGACAAACCATATATTTATTAAAAATTAATTAATTATTTATTGCATAAAGTTTCACTTAATAAAACCTAAAATATTGAGATACATAGTGTTTTTAAGAGATTAAGAATGTAACATAATATTATAAAATATGGATATACTAACTTTATTTAAAACTTTCTTAACATGATCATAAATGTTCAATATTCTTCTAAAACTGCTCATGATAACCTAGGGACCTACATGAAAAATGGGTGATCTATAAATATCAGTAAGAGAATAAAAAATCCTAGCAATAGGTAAATAAATACAAGTGATTCAAGAGGAATAACAATGTAACGTAAGATGTGAGAATCATAATCATGAACAAAGTGGCATGGTATAATATGATATCATAAAGGAGTCATGGGAATGTGGCAAAAACATTAAACATGAAATCATAAGAAGTAAAGGTTAACCACTAAGGAATTATAACATAATTCACATTGGATAACCTCCCATGCACCATAAATGGAATCTCAGGAGACAAAAACATTAACCAATGAATTAGAGAACTATTTGGGAATAACCATTCATAATCATATCATGTACATGAGTAATATTTCCACACGGATCATATAACATAATAATGTATTTCATCAATTTTAACCCCATAATAAAGGAGTAAGGGTTATATACATGGAAATCCACAATCAATAAAGGATAATTATATAAAGATGAATTAACTTTAGTTAAAATAGGGGTATATAATCAATACATAATCATTTAGTATGAAAAATAAAACTGAGATTTTAGTAGAATAATGGTAATATTTAAATTTTAATAAAATGGTTTAGTGAGAGTGAAATAGATCTATCTATAACACCTAGAGATTTTATAGAATATATATTTTTCAAATGATTTTAATCTTTTTAGTATTTTGTGTTATATAAAATATTGAGTTTAGCTTGAATTATATACAAAATTGAGTTTTTATTGCATTATATCAAACACTAGGTTTTTCTTGTGCTTCACGAAACAATGAACTTATCTTACATTACATGCAATACTGAGCTTAAAAAAAATTTTTCATATTATTAAACTATCATTATTTAATATGATAGTTGTCACCTAGCCATTAGAATGGTGGTTATAAATAGTTTTATGTAAAATATGAAAATAGAGGGTTTATGAATGCATATATAATTAATTATCTAGTTACCAATTATTTTAAAAAATTAAAATAAAAACTATTTGAAAATAAAGGAAATATTTTTCTAGAAAAACAATTTTATGGAAAAAGATGTTTTATCTCAATAGATTAAAAAAGAATATCTTGGTAAATGATTTTAATAAAATTTATATAGTATATATTCTAATTAATTTATTATTATTCTTTTTATGTGTTTTCTATATAATATTTAAGAAGAAATCCAATTTTACACTTAAAACTATATTTTTCTAAAAAGAACTTTTTTCACCTAAGGCGCACTTATTTTAAAATTAATTTTTACCAATTTTAAAGAAAAATTTATAATTTTTTTTCTAAATTAATAATTTAAAAATTATCTCAAGGTGAATTTTTTGTATGTTTATGAAAAGTTTCATTTTTTTGATGAATATGGAAAAATACCAAACTTTTAATTAAAAACCACATTTTGATTTAATTTATTTATAATGTTAAATTATTTTATAAATTGGTTTTAAAGTATAATTAATTAAATTATACATCAATTAATCCAATTTAGATCATTAGAATAAATTTTATATTTATTTTTGATATGAATACTTTTTAAACATTTGAACATTTTCTCTTTAAAAACCCACACTCTCATCAATTCCAGAGCATTGTTTTTAAATAAAAAATTTCCACATATATGAATGTAATGTGAAAAAATGGATTATTTATTTTGAATAATAATAATATATATTATCTAATAAGTTCAACTAATTTTTTTCCAAAATGAATAGTAAAATGAGTAAAAATTATTTAACACGGTTAAAGTGAAAATGATTTTACGAGTGGGTTAAACAAAAAAGATTAGGGTGAAAATGAACCTAAAATTTTACTTAACCCATTTTATGTATATATTTCAAACTTATACATTATATTATATATATGGGTCTATAATTGGATCCCTTTCACCTGAAAAAACATGGGATGGATTCTATCTTTGAAAAAAACTAGAACTCACCCGCACGTTCGCACGACAATATGGTTCAATTATTATTTTCAAGAAGACAATGTTATATTTCAAAGTTAATAATGAACATGAATATTAAATATATTTAAATCATAAAAAAACGATTCTTAATATTGGAAAAAAATTGGAAAAAATATAGAGACGACATTATGATAGTAGATAACATTTTGGATAAATACATTTGAACACATTAAGGAGATTATACAGGGAATAAAAAATTATTTTCAGTCTGGAGAATTGAAATACATGAATATAAATAACATTAAAATGGACATTTGAAATTCAAAAAACATAGTATTAGTAGTAATTTTTGTATTTGTAGAACTGTATCAATCATTGAAAGTAAGTTGAAGTTGTAGAATGTCACCCAAAAATCCTGTCACAGTGTAAAAATATTCACCTTCAAAATCCTGGAACAGACTTTTCTGCATAGAAAAAAATGTTTAAAAATAAGAATACCATACTGAATTTTCAGAATAAAAAATATGAATGTAAACATATAAGAAATATTTATAAGAAGAAAAAGATAACATTTGGCATGGTTTCTCTAAACCATGTGTTGCTCAAAATCCCTTTTCTGTATTTTTTAATTAAAACCACTTTGTGGTGAAGTGTAAACCATTAAAATAGAACCAACATGAAAACAAAACAACAACCAAATCATCACATCTGAAAACGAACACCACCATGAAAAAAGGGACAACCAAAATGCTCATGAAAATGGAAACATGAACCTGCATATTTACAGAATGGACTTCAAAGGCGGACCACCTGGAGGAGCCGTAGGTAAAACAATAAAGATTTATTATTACATTCCTATATCAAACTGCATACCATAATACAATTCTTTTGGTAAGCACCTAATCAGAAAAAAAATCTGAAAATTTAAAAAAAAATCAACATGCAGTATTACAATATTGTAGCAGAAATAATCTATCATATTTTCAGTCCTCTTGTTTTGGTATTCCTTCAATTGGGTGTGATGTTCAATGGAATGGCTTTTTGTATCCGTGTTGTCTCAAGACAATTCAAGATTATGATGGACCACATCCTCACAATCAAAATCAGAGAACATGTTTTTCTATATTGAGAATGTAGTTAGAGTAAGTAGAAAATATTGGTGACAAGTGAAATCATAGAATTAGAAAACAAAACAAATATGAACCTATATATTTTAGTTAACATAAATGAATAGATAAGAATAAAATAATTAGAACATGAATCTGCATATGAAAACAAACATGAACCTGTATATTTCAATTCTGAACACATATAAGTTAAAAAATATATTCAAACCAGAATATGTATATACGTGACACATAAAAGATAAAAAATAATTTTAAAACATAAATATTTACACCTAAATATGTATATAAATGATACATATAATATAAAAAATAATTTCAAAACCTACATATTTGCAGAACTGGTTTATACAATGCATGAGGAATACATCAAAGTCAGAAAAAATAAAAAAGATCATGAGAATAAATGGTTAAAAAAATATAATTTATGGATTAGTGGAAACCGTACAAAAACCTCTACATATCACCCACACAATTTTTCATTTTCAATGAATAAAGATCAAGAGAATAAATGGTTAAAAACAATGTTGATATATATACATCCCAAAGAGAAATCAGAATAGAACTACAGCCCACAAAAAGGGAGACCAAATGGAAAATCCAACAGCGCATCACAAGGGAGACCAAATCCACCAGGTTTGATTTCCTATTATGCCACAATGTAGCATTAAGTGAACAACTACATCCTCTAATAGAAATTGGTGGAGGTCTACCCTTCAGGGAAAGAATATAAATAGACATAAAATATGTAAATATGCTGGTGGCATTAAATCATACCGAAATCAAGATGAAGACCGATGAATCTACTGGAGGAAAATTAAATCCACCGATCCACTGAGGTTAGAGTCATCTATCAATAGAATTGACCATTCAAGAACATAATTATGGAATCATACCTCTACTCCCCATTAATTAGATTGACATTTGGGACCTCTTGAAGAGCTGAAAGTGGTATAAAAAACACTATCTTATACATTCAAAAGCTGATGATACCTCACAATTGATGATCAGATACATTTCATTCTTGGACATCAAGGGACAAAAACTTGATTATAATAGGTATAGTCATCTCGTCTGTTGTATGAATTCTCTAATTTAGATGGCTAACACCATCTACGACTTGGCAAATAGTAATTAGCATGTTAAGATCTTTTAGGTGTAGAATATATTCATTGGGAGTATTACAACAAGCCTAACACCACAACATGCATATATAATGACTATCATCGACATATTATATTAGAACTAATGGAAGACAGTAAAAATATATTGTCAATGAGTAGACATTCCTATGTTTGATGAAGAGGATATCGTACCTCTGATACCGACTCCTCAAAAAGGGAGAACTGGAGGCTCCCTGGAGGTTTGGCATGGATCCATAGAATTGCTGGAGTCAACTCCATTGAAGTGGAAGTTTGTTATTGAGAATAAGAAGGTAAGGTAGTTGAGGTAATAGATAAACCTGTAATGTGGGTGATCAATTAATCATTTTATATACCATGCCGAGAAGAACATGAAATAAAATTAAAAATAATAATATACATACCTCTAGATATGAATATTACTCTTTGCAGCCTACTCTTTATGAAGCATTATTTATTTTTTGAATGTCTGTGTTCCATCTATGGAATCATATGATAAGATATTATGTAATAATAATTTTCACAGTTTAGAAGCTAATATTTAAAAATAACAGTTAAAAAATAGCATATTTTAAAGTAGAACATATTGTTAGAGGGATACTGAAATTAAATAAGGATTATATTAGTGATATAAAAATGAAATCAACATATATCAATATTAGTGTTTTTATAGAAAAATAGAAATTAAGAATCAATTATGATGAAAATAAATGTTGGTATAATATAAATTAGTTGAAAAATATGCACTATAGAACTATTATAGTAAAAACATCTGTTTTTCACCACATATTTCTCTTATGATGAAACATGTTTTTATAAACCAAAAAACAATTAAAATGAATCAATTTACAAAAGTCTAACAGACTACAAGATTCATTATGAATGATCATATCCGAAGGCCACGAGTAAAAATTCCCTGAACATTAAAAATTCCCTGAACATGACACTTCAATGATGTAGTCACTATTTTATTACCTAATGAAAATTCCAGATCAATAAAATGATGTAGAGTATTTAGTTGACTGGTTAAGGGGGAACACTGACATTGTGAAGAACTCAATACCTCTAGGCTAGAACATCCATGCATAATCAAAATCAAACCAAAAACCCCAAATTATATCCATCAGCTGCATAACATCCTTGAAAAAAAGGAAAAAGTGTCGGATATGTGCACTAAGAACGTTGAAAATGTTACCATGAAAAACATTATTTTAATACGCCATTGAAAATAAATTGACATACCTACATTAAATGAAATTTAATTGGGATTCCGCACCAGATTTCCTAACCATCACCTAGTGGCTTCCTTCTACTGATGGTAAGCTTTTAAAATGGCTGACCCACAGGAGTTTCAGCACCTACAAAATCATCCAAAATAAAGATTTAGTTTTACCTGGATTTTTATTTCTGAGCTATAGTTGTGCAATAAGTGGTAATGATCCAGTAGTTTCAGCACCTAGAAAATCATCCAAAATGTTTTCGTATAGATACACTAATGTTTAAAAATAATAAGACATACTAATGAAGATTACCTTGGCCATATTATGTATTCAAACCTCATATCCTATAGGGATTCATTCAGTACATACTAATACCGCATATCAAACTATCCATATCAACCTCCAATGGTGTTCATATGAAATCTGGAAATAGTTTTCCTTAAGAAATATTGAAACACTTATTAAGAATAAATACATAATCAAAACTAATATCCACCCATATTGAAACTAATGGTTTTTGAAGATTACCTTGGCCATATTAATGTAGTCAAAACTCATAGCTTATCGATATTGATTCAGTACATACTAATGTTGAATATCAAACTATCCATATCAACCTAAAATGGTGATCATAAGAAATCTAGAAACACATACACATAAGAAACATGGAAATGGTTATGCATATGAAATTTGTAAAAATATTATGAGTTGGAAATTGTGAAACAATTGAATAATCAATCCTTAAATACCTATGTACAAAAAATATGGAAACAGTTACTTATAAAAAATATTGAAACACTATGTTTTTCAAAATGTGTAAGAAATTATGTAAAATTCATGGCCAGGCAAACCTAAGTGATATATCCAAGTAATATAATGATATGGTAGGTAGAACTATATTGAGAATTCAGTGGGGAAGTAGGATTATCCAAGACAAAATGTGAGTTTATTAGGGATTTAAATAGAAAGAATATATCCTAAAAAATCAGCAAAGCTAAAAAAATAAATACTAAAAAGAGGTTATATTCTATTTTCATGCATGAATCTATAAGGGGTAAACATTCATGTACCTTATATTTGTAACTATATTCATTGTAAATATAAGATATCTTCTGAAAAAATTTACCATGTTTCATTCCATACAACCTGGGAAATTAATGACATCAACATATGAGAAAAAAATAGGGGCAATGAATCTTATAAAGATTTAGTTTTACCTGTATTTTTTTTTCTGAGCTATAGTTGTGGAATAAGAGCTAATGATCTAGTAGTTTCAAAACCTAAAAAATCATCCAACATGTTTACGTATAGATACATTTATGTTTAAAAATAAGAAGACATACAAATGAAGATTACCTTGTCAATATTATGTAGTCAAACCTCATATCCTATAGGGATTCATTCAGTACATACTAATACTACATATCAAACTATCCATATCAACCTCCAATGGTGTTCATATGAAATCTGGAAATAGTTTTCCATAAGAAATATGGAAACACTTATTAAGAAGAAATACATAATCAGAACTAATGTCCACCCATATTGAAACTCATGGTTTTTGAAGATTACCTTGGCCATATTAAATTAGTTAAAACTCATAGCTTATAGATATTCATTCAGTACATACTAATGCTAAATATCAAACCATCCATATGAACCTAAAATGGCGATCATAAGAAATCTGGAAACACTTGCGCATAAGAAACATGAAAATGGTTATGCATATGTAACGTGTAAAAATACTATGTGTGGGAAATTCGGAAACAATTGAATAATCAATCCATAAATATCTATGTACAACGAATATGGAAACAGTTACATATAAAAAATATTGAAACACTATGTTTTTCACAATGTGTAAGAAATTATGTAAAATTCATGGCCATCTGAATATAGGTGCACCTAAGTGATATATTTAAGTAATATAATGAAATGGTAGGTAGAACTATATAGAGAAGTCAGTGTGGATGTAGGAGTATCCAAGACAAAACGTGATGTCATTAGGGATTTAAACAGAATGAATATATCCTAAAAAATCAGCAATTCTAAAAAAATAAATACTAAAAAGAGGGAATATTCTGTTTTCATGCATGCATCTATAAGGTGTAAACATTCATGTACCTTCTATTTGTAACTGTCTTCATTATACATATAATATATCTTCTGAAAAAAGTTTCCATGTTTCGTTCTATACAACCTGGGAAATGAATGACATCAACATATGAGAAAACCACAGGTGCAATAAATCTCATAAATATATATATACAACTAATATGGAAATAGTTACATATAAAAAATCCTGAAACACTATGTTTTTCACAATGTGTAAGAAATTATGTAATTTTGATGGCCATCTAAATGCAGGTGCACCTTAGTGATATATCCATGTAATATAATGATATGGTAGGTAGAACTATATAGAGAAGTTAGTGGGGAAATAGTCATTGTAACTAATGTAAATTCCAGAGGCCATGAGTAAAAGTTCCTTGAACATGACACTTCAATGATGTAGTCACTATTTTTGTACCTAATGAAAATTCCAGATCAAGAAACTGATGTAGAGTATTTAGTTGTCCGGTTAAGGGGGAACACTGACATTGTTCAGAAATCAATACCTCTATGCTAGAACATCCATGCATAATCAACAATTGGGATTGGTCCATGATTTCTCTTATAGAAAAACTTTGTTGGTGCAATTGAGGAAAGCAAGGCTGATCGATGTGGTTCTGTATTGAAAGTCTCCTGCAGCACAACAACATAAGAATATCCCCATTACATCACTAAAAATGGTGGTATTTAAAGAATAATATACCTAAATTTACATGGACAATAAAGAGGTAATTCAATTCACATTTCTCAAAAGAATCAAAAAATAAAACAGGAGTTGAAAATCAAATTAATCAATAGTTGCAGATAATGAATGTTTTCAAAATCGAAAGTTAATGTGAATTTCATACAGAATATTGAATAAATATGAGTTCTATTATCAGAAAATACACAATTAGATGAGAATAAGAGGGAAACCAAGAGTAGGAGCATGATTCCTACATTGTTCTGCGAGAACTTGTAGCAGGATCACGATGCAGGCATGGTTCTGTGGGAAGGATAGGTCGAATAGAGGAGCCGGAGGACAACACTGGTGTTGAAATCAAAGCTCTTGATGAAGGTAGTAAGAGGATTGGAAGGATGTACCAGTTATCTATAGTAATCAAACACTGAGGATGGTTTGACGGTGGATTGTGTGAGGAGAAAAAGGAAGAGAGAACATAACCAAATAAGGTTGAGGTTGGATTTACAGGAGGAGTTATAGAGAGTGAGAACCTTATCTAAGGAAGAGGAGTCCCAAAAATGGGAGAGGAGAAAGAAATACCGAGAACCCCAGGTGACACCCACATCGAGATTTTGCGCAAACCCAAGGATACGAAGAATACAATCCTGATCACGATTGATGTAAGGAAAAGGAAGGACGGTAGAGTATAAACCGATAGAAGGAGGAAGTCGAAGATGGACGTCGACCAACTATGGATTGACCGTAAAAGCCAGGATAATAGAGGATAGGGTTTCAGGGGAGTGTAGTTCACGATGGGCGATAATGCCGAAGGCGTAAGGCGGTGAAGGCGTCGCAGGTATGGCCGTCGTCGCATGCGAACTGCGGGTGGAAGAAGCTCGATGAGCTGAACCCTAAGCGCGAATGCATAACGCGGTGAAGCCGTGGCTAGTTGTCGAGAAATGAAGGGCACCATGAGTGTTTGTAAGGATGTTAGTGGGTATTAGTATAATTGGTAGTGGAAAATCGGTGACATGGCTGTTTGTGGTGGTGACATATAGGCATGGGTACACCCTGGTTTAGTAAATATAGTGGATTACAAGTATGCCAGTCACCACACTTATTAAAGGACACCTCTTTTATTCTCCTATTCACACATTAATACCATTTTTGTTCAGAAATAACTACCCAAATAATATAAAAACATAACTAATCTCTTCATAGTAGACTTATTTAGTACATAAATCCCACTGAGGAAGGATTTTAGTGAAAACCGTAGGAGGATACCCAAAGAAGAGGCACCATTCATCAATGAGTATTTTTGTTTTATTTGTTATTCCAAGTACATAAATTATAATTTTAAAATGATGATATAATATCCTCTATATATTTCATATAAGTAAATTTTTTTATGTTAATGTATTGACCTAAAATCATACACACTTCCATTAAATGGGTTTTGGAATCATTATTCATGTGTATATCAAACTACCGCCATTCGAACCGATGTCATTAATTATTCCATTACCACATATAATGGTAGGATATAATGATGGATTTATTGTATATATATTATATTTATGAAATTATTATTCTTTTTTAATTTTTATATCACTCATAGCTTCCTGATTTCTATTTTGTGGGAATATGATAATGTCGCTTGGGGGTACGAGAGAATACCACCACTTGAAGCGATGTGATTCCTTCAAGATTTACATAGAAGGTATTAATGATGATTTTAATGAACAATTGTGATATATATGAAATTAAAATTTTTCTGTAATGATAATATATCATTTAAATTTCATTCTTTCAATCCAATAAGATAATGGAAACAATGTTTATGCGTATGTACGACCTATCATCTGCATGAACGATGCATTTAATTTTCTACCACAAAATATTATGTAATACTATAAAAATATATATATTATATTTATTTAATTCTTATAATTATATATATTATATAACCATGATCAATATAAGAGATAAAAAAAATATAATAAATCAAAACATATATAAAAAACAAAGCGATTATTACCAGAAACATAACATTAACATAGAATTGTTAATAAATGTGTAATAAAAGTTTATAAAAAAATAATATACTGTACTATTTATATAAGTATTATTATTTTATATATTTATAATCGAATTATATTTATTATAAAATAGTTTTTAATGTGTATGAAGAATGTCAAGACTTATTGTAATAAATTTCTAGCCCCACTTTTATTTATGAGAGGTATCTGCAAATTCACCACTCATTTATTTTGTGTATTGTATATACATACCCCTAGAAATTTTATATCATGAATTTATTTATTTTAATGATACTTAATGTTTCATTTTATTTTATTTTTTTGGATACTATGATTAAAAATATTACAACAGTGGTAAGAGATTTCAATCTCAATTTTCCTTCTTTGAGATGTACGAGGTGTATATGAAGCCCCTTTGACATGTAATATCATGTATTAATTTATCCTTATTATATAATATGTTCCATTTTATGTTATTACTTCATAGTTATTATGATTCAAAATTAGTAAAGTGGTGAACATTTTATGTTACAGTACCATCATTTATTGGGACTATTATAATTATGTTTTTAATGATAAAATATTATGTTCCATATCTTAGAAAACTAATGAATTTTGATCTCCTATAGTTATTAATGATATAATCAATTAATAGTACTATTTTATGCAACATTTTACCTAAAATAATTGAGAATTTGTTTTAAGAAAACATGATATTATTTATCTATTCGGTTGGAAATTTGTTTCCTTTCAAAATTATGTTTTCTAAAAATGTTTTCAAAAATGTTTTATTATTAACTTATGAGTTTTAAAGGAAATTTTATCCCATGCATAAATTTTTTATATTTTTTTAAAGGAATATTCATGTACATTTCAAAACAATTCCACTATTACTTATTTCAAAATTATGAATTAAATCTTTAAAGTTAACATGTAGTGTTTGAATGAAACTTTCCATCATCATGATCATTATTTAATTTGATGTTTCATTTATAATCATTCAAGGCTATATGAAAATAAAAATATTTTAAAAATATTTTTGTTTTAAAAATATTTTTTTTCAAATAGGAAAGTATATTTTCTTCCAAAAATGTTTTAAATGTTTTTTAAATATTTCTTTACATGTTTTCAATGTTATTTTCAATGAAAATGATTTTAAAAATGTTTTTTGTTTTAAAAAGTTATTTTCAAATAAAGGTTATTTTCCTTAAGGAATGTTCCAACGGATCTTTCAAAATCTTTATCCATCTAATATGACATCTATTGATATAATTTATGATTTATTAAGGATATGAACCAAGGATACCATTCCTATTCTTTCTATGAACGGTTTATGTTTATAGTGAAAGGATGTTTATGAAACCCATTTCTTTTCTATAGGCTATAACATTATATAACTATTATAAAACCCTAGTATTTTCATGGGTTATACCATGATGAATTGATGAAATTATTAAGAAACCTTACTCTTTTCCATAGGTTCTGGTACGATGAAATTTTTATGAAACTGTTTTATTTCTTGAGTTGGATATGATTAATGTTTATAGGATCTTGTGTCACATATAAGTATGATTTTTATTATGTGATAGTGGTTAATTTAAAACCAAGGATGGTGGTTACGTTATAACCAAAGAAGGTGGTTACGTTATAACCCAAGATGGTGGTTACATTATAACCAAAGAAGGGTGAAACCAATATAAACCTCTAATTAATTGGGTAAATATTTATATCTCACAAGATAAACATGGATGTAATAGGGAGTAAAATTGGTTCTGTAATAGGCTTTATCCTTTATGGTGGTATTATGAGTAAACCTTGACTACTATGATTGTTTGGGGAGTGAACACATTCTATTATGAGGAAAGGGTTCCCATGGGTATGGTGGTGTGTTATATCCAGAAGGTGTATCCACCCATATAGATCCCTTATATGTTTTGGAAATGATACTTGAAAACTAAGGAAAAGATTTTCCCTAGTTATATATATGTCACTATTATATATCTTATTACAAAGTTATGCTCTTAGGGATTATGCTATTTGATTATCTTATGATTATTATCTAATGAATTACCAATATTTATTCCACGACTTAGTATTATTATTTTTGATATGAAGGGTACAATTTTGAAATGTTATGCTCATGTTTTTATACCCTCATGTTTAAGGTATGCTTACATATCACCATTTCTATCCATACTGAGAATTTGAGGTCACCCTTTTTTAGGTTTCTCTTCCTTAGGTTATGAAGAAATGTTTTTAGTAGGATTAATATAGAGGAATATAGTTATGTGATACATTTAATATATTTCATTAATTAAGAATAATTTTTTCCATGTTTCGAAAGGCACTAAACTATTACTGTCCTCAGGCGTGTGTTTGTATAATTCAATGAATTTTCATCTAAAAATATATTATATTCATATATAAAAATCCTGGTTTATTATATTTTTATCATTGGAAAATAAAAAATAGATTATGATGGATTTTTTTAAAAAAATATCCCGTTATTAGGAATTGTAAATAAAAGGCATAAAATAAATAAGGTTCATGAATGGAAAAGAAGAGAGATCGGTACCTTACACTGAGAGGGTGTTTCCAAAATTTTGTGAGGAGATTCTTGGGAGATTAGGGGTACTTTGGGAGGGATATAAAGATAAATTTTATGAGTAATTATGTTTTCTATGTTTTTTTGAAGAGAAATAGTTCTTTATAGGGTTTATATATGAATAGATTGGAGAGTTCTTTATTATTTCCCAAATATAGGTTTTGGGATATATAAAATAAAGCAATCAAAACCACAAAAAATTTAATAGATTTCTTCCATGGTTCCAACCAAAGGGTATTGGACATAGATTTTTTAAAATGATAATAACTAAAATCAATAATATATTACCCATGGTGAAGTGTAAGTGAGTCATGTTTATAAAGAAATGATTTCAAAACCATAAAAAATACTATATAGGTTTGGAAGGATTCATAAAGGATTTATAAAGTTAATAAAATATCCTAAAAAATTATTTTAAAGGTTAAATATTTATTTTGTCGTGGATACCTTTTATAAAACATATTACATCACATTTATGTCATTATGATGTCATAATATATACAGTATATTTATTCTATATTTAAGGTTTACCAGAAAATTCAACCATCTAATAAAGTTATGATAAATTCACCATTAGATAATTTCTATACGATGATTCCAAAAATCACATTTATACTATCTAAATAATTATATAAACATTATAAATTACAATTTTAAATCAAAATTATCATTTATTGAAAAATACTAAGATTTTGGAAATAAATGTTTTCTGACCCTTATAAATTTTATTTTTGGCTTCATAAAATGATATTGTCATTTATATTTAACAAAAATTATATAATAATAATATTTTAATAATAAATAATTCATTTATCAAATTCTTATATTTATCACAAAAAATTGAATTAATTGAAATTTCATATTACCCAAAAATATAATTTTTTTGACATATTAGAATCTAATTATTATCAAACACATTAATTAATAATTTATAAAGTAATAAAACATGGTATAAATAAATTCATTATTTTATTTAAAGGAATAAAATACATAATCATACTATTAGGGTCGAGATACATAGCTCTTTATTACACTAGAAAATGCTCTAAGGGTGAAGTTTATGAATATGCTGTTCTATGGGGGTGGTTCAATGAACATGGTTTGTGCTGGGATTTTTATGAGATTGAAATTGTCCCATAAAATGTTTCACTCAATCATTATTTATTTAATCTCATATTGGTATTGGTCAATGTAAAATCCCATACATCCTATCTTCATTGGAATCTTCGATAAATGATATTTATAGGGTGCAATCCTACTAGTTGAGGCAATCACTTTTTTTGTCTGTATCAATTGGACTTTATCATAACTCTTAATTTATAATAATAATATGGTAACCATTCAATAACTATATTATCAAAGGTAATGATTATTAATGGTATTTTAAATCTTATAGGATATAATAATATAAAATAAAAAAAGTAGTGAATTTGTTTTCTATTTTTAAATTACATAATAAGGAACATATTCATTTTAAAAGGAAAATTTATTTTTGAAATTTTGGGTTATAATTTTATTCCCCAATTAAAAAATTTATCCGTCCAAGTTTTCAGTTCATACAATAAAATTAATTAGTGTATTTTTCATTCATTACCTCATCTAGTTCCCATATCACATCTTAAATTTTTTGGTTCCTCCATATCACTTTGACTAGGTGCATTGTCTTATTTTGTATAATTTGGTCTCTGTGATCCAAGATATTTAACAGATGATCCTCATATGAAAGACCATTTTCTAATGGTATTGTCTTATAATTCAGTAAATGTGAGGGATTTGGTATGTACTTATTTAATAGGGATACATGTAATATATAATGTACTTGAGATAAGGTTGGTGTGAGTTCTATTCAATTAGCCAAGGTTTCTATGTGATTGAGAACATCAAAGGGTCCAATGTACCTAGAACATAGCTTACCCTTCTTCCCAAATATTAAGAATTTATTATATGGAGATATGTAGAATGATACCTTATCTCCAACCTCAAACTCTAGGTCTCAAATAAGATTTTCATCATAGTTCTTTTTTCCACTCTGAGTATCCTTAATGTGTTACTTAATGGTCTTGACCTTTTGAACCATTTCCTAAACAATTTCAGGACCCATAACATCATGTTCACCAACTTAATCCCATCACATATGTGTTTTTGATCTCTTCCCATATAGGGCATCATAAATAGCCATTTGGATACTGGATTACAAACTATTTTTTAATGAGAACTCGACCGGAGGAAGATGTTAACCCTATCATCCTTTTAAGTCCATCAATCATGATCTCAACATGTCCTTCCGTGTCTGAATAGTGAAATAAAATTTTCCATTATTTTAGGGGGGGTGAAAATCCATAATAAATTCAAATAATTATTCAAATCATATTGGAGGCTCTTCTAGAAGTTGGAGTTAAATATTGGTTCTCAATCAAATTCAAAATATAATGGTGTTCTATGAAGCCTCACAACATCAATGATGTATATCCATGATATTTGATTGGGTGATAAGTTTTATCAAAGTAAAATTTAGTGAACATTCATTGAAAAATGATCCACCACAACCCATATAACATTATTTCATTTTAATTTCGTCATAATACAAGTGAATAAGTCCATGATTATTTTTTCCCTTTTCCATATAGGTATGGGTAATAGTTGCATCACCCCTTGGAATTTTTCCTTACATCCTTCAATTTTTGACCTAAAAGACACCTTGAGGTATATTCTGTGATCTTCTACTTCATATTATCCCACCAATAGTTCTCTCATAGATCTCAATACATCTTTGTGCTCTCTATATGGATGGATAAGGTCAAGATATATGTATCATCCAAAAACCCATTCTTTAACTCAGTATTTTATGGTACACATATGCATGAACCAAATATTATAACCCATTTTTCATTTATTTTGAACATTAAGTATTTTCCTTTTCTTATAGTTTCCACCTTCTTCTGAATCTCTAAATCATCACTTTGAGAATCCTTTATCTTCTCTAGAATAGATAGTTGAGAAATAATTTTTGAAATAATTTATGATGTTCCTTACTTTATTATTCCCATTTCCACCCTATTCAAGTATAAGAATATTATATCATTATAAATTCAAATTAGTGATAAGGTTTCATGATCCTTTATATCTAGAGCATCTTCCAATTTATTTGAATGACTAGGATATTAGTGTATTGAAAAGTCATAGTCCTTAATGAGATATAACCATCTTCTATGGTTTATATTCATCTCTTTTTGGGTGAATATATAATTGATGATCTTATAAACCATATATGTTTAAAACATAACCCCATATAGAAAATACTTATGATTTTAAACCTAAATATCACTTAAGGAAACTCTAGATCACACATTGGATAGTTTTGATCATGAACTTTCAAATAGCTTGAGGTGTAGGGTATCACTATTTTATTCTACATCAATACAAAACCATTTCCATTCTTTGAAGATTTTTTGTATTCTTGAAATATTTCCCCACTTATTGTTATAGTAATTATTGGCATAGTGATAAGACACTCTTTAACCACCTTGAATATATATTCTCATAAATTATTCTAGAAAAACATGACTCCCCTCTAACTAAAATTGGTTAGAATGTTTTTAAATCAGGATAAATTTATCAAAAATCATTGATAATATCCAGACAGTCCAAGGAAACTATGATTATCAAACACAGATGTCAGTCTCATCCCTCTTTCGATTTCCACTATCTTTGAAGGGTGTACATATATCCCATTTATTATGATAACATGACCCAATAATGATGTGTCATTCAACCCAAAATCACATTTTTGGTACTTTTCATAAATACTATTCTTTCATTAAGTCTTTAGAACAACACTCAAATTCTCCTCATGAACCTCCTATCTTTTGGAGCAGATTAGAATGTCATCTATAAAGAATACTAAATATTTTTTAGGTAATCTATAAATACTCTAATCATCAGTTCCATGATGTTTTGTATAGAATTAATGTGTTCAAATTGAATCATTATGAACTCATAGTTCCCGTAACTTGTATAAAAATCGGTCTTGGAGATGTCCTGCATCACATTTACTTGATAATATGTTTAATGAAGATTCACCTGGGAGAATTATTGGGATCCTGATAGCTTTTTGAACAAGTCAAAAATTCGTGGAAGATGATACTTTTTAATTATCATGATCTTTTTGAGCTCATGATAATCTATAAAAATGTGCATTAACCTATCATTCCTCTTAATTTAGAGGATTGGGGCACACCACGTTGAAGGACTTGGATATATAAACCCTATATCCAGATTATCCTATAGTTTGTTCTTTAGTTCCACTAGTTTAACATTGACCATTATATATGGAGTCCTGAATATTGGAAATTCCCCAGGTATAAGATCGATTGAAAATTAAACCTCACATCTAGGAATAAGACTTGATAATTATTTGGGAAACACATCAGTATATTCCCTCATAATATGAATGTCTTCAGGGATGATATTTTCCTTAGTGTCAATCATATAATCAAGATACAATTTCTCATGGTCTAATAATATCCATTCTTGTGATTATGGTACCAAAAAGATTGATCCTACTTATATTTATATATAATTAGTATATAATTCATGATAAAGTGGGTAATTTATTTCTCTTGGAAATTTATGTTAGATCTATATAAGGAAATCCAATTCATACCTATAATTTCATCAAATTCTGCTAAAGGGAGTATTAGAAGGTTCTCTTGGAGGTTCAGCCCACAATTTTTGATAGGGTAGGAGTTATGTACTTGGGATGAAATAATTTCCCTATTTTCCATTTTCAGCGATAGCTCAACCTCTATGATTTTTGGTGGTGTTTGAATAGTTCTAATAATCTTTCATAATATGAAATAATGTGTAGAACCATGTATAATAACACTAAATTTAACTATTTGATTCTAGTAATAATCATTTACTTCATCCCATGTAGACTTAGGGATTGGAATTTTCTAACTACTAAGAATATAGTAGGGAAAAAATAAATATTATAGTAATAAATCATAAATAGCATATATTCCTTAACCCATGAATTTCAAGACTTTAATTTGTGTTATATATGATATATTTCTTAATATAAAATATTTTTTGAAATTTTTACCTTATTAATGGTTTATGAGGATCTTGTGTATTTACCTAATCATATTCCCCAAGAGTGTCTAACTTGGAGTGCAGCTGGGCACATTTTCATGCACCAGTTCCTTATCGATTCTCGCTCAATAAAGTGTTTTTTGGGATGTTTCCCCTAGATACATCTATGCCAAAGCCATATCCACTTATAGTATATAGATGGGTTATATTTTATTGGAAATACTTACTATTTACATTACCAAAATGTAGGGATGCTTTTAAATGCTTATTCTTATCCTTAATTATTTTACTAGAGTTTTTTAAACATAATCCTAAAAATGACTAGACATTCCCCAGATACCAAATTTAACAATTGATATATTTATTACACATTAGTTCATGATTTATTAGATGAGTATTCCCTTAATACAACCCAAAATATCAATAGGCCTTGTGTATTTGGGTGAATATATCTATAACATACCATCATAAATTAAGGATACAATGAACTTATTGAAACATTACTTAGTATGCTATTAAATTTTCACTATTTTTCTAGAACTGCGTGGGATAACCTGAGGAAATATATAAGAAAGGGGTGAGATATAAATCATAGTAAGGGAATAAAAAAATAATTACAATGGGTAAAGAAATACATGTGAGTGAAGAAGCATAAAAATTTAACATAAGAGGTCACAATCATAATCATGAACAATGAGTCATTGTACAATATGATAAAATGATGGTAATATGGGAATGTTGAATCAAAATTAATCATGAAATATTATGCATAAGTCAAGTTTAACCACAATTAAATCATAAGATAATGTTTTTAGGATAATATCTCAGGCACCATATATGGAATCTCATGAGACTAAAACATTACCCAATTAATTAGAGTTGTATCTAGGTGCACCCATTCATAATTATATAATGTACATGAAAATGTGTGCCACATGGATCATATAACATAAGAATGAATTTCATTAATTTTAACCCCATGATCAAGGATTTTGGGTTACATAAATATAAATCCCCAATCAATGAAAGATAGGTACATCGAGGTGAATACACCTTGGTGGAAATGGTGGTTGATAATCATGACACAATCATTTGGCATGAAAAATCAAAGTGAAAATTTGGCAGTATAAAAAAAGTACATAAAATTTCATAAAATGGATTAATGAGATATTAAGAGGTATATAATAATTTTAACCTCAAAATATGAGGGATTTGTAAAAAACACATCCCAACATTAGCAATTGGAAATCAATGGCATAATAAAAGAAGGTGCCTAAATGGATATGAAAAGAGAGAGGTTCCTTACCTTGAAAAAGTGTTTCCAAAAGATTGGGAGGATATTCTTGAGATATTGAGTCAACCTAGAGAGGGATAAAGAGAGGAATGGAGAGAGTAAGTAGGTTCTTCATGTTTTTTTAGTCATGATAAATGGGATCTTGTGTGAGTTTATATACGAAAAGAGAGGAGAGTTATTTATTATTTCCCAACCATAGGTTTTGGACTCTATACAATAAAGTAATACAAAGAGAAAAACATACCATGGTTTTTTTCATGGTTTATATAAAAAGTGAGTGGTTTTAATTAATTTTTTAAGGCCAATAAGCTAAATAATTAAACTATTACCCTTTGTGATGTGGAAGCGAGTCATTTTTATAAATAAATGATTTTAAAACCATAAAATATTATATAGGTTTTAGAGGATTCATAATGGTATTATGAAATTAAACAAATTAAATAAAAAACATCATTTTAAAAGATAAATATTTATTTTATTGGATAACATTTATGGCATATATTACATTTATTTTTGGTCATTATGATTTTATAAAACATACATTATATTTTTTACTATATTTATATTTTCCATGAAAATTTGGCTAAAAAATCATAAAAAATTTACTATTGGATAATTTCGACACCTTGATTCCATAAATAATATTTATTACATATAAGTAATTTTATAAATATGAGAATTTATAATTTAAATCAAAATCATAATTTATTAAAAAATATTGGGTTTTTTGAGAATAATAGTTTTCTGGCCCTTATAAAAGTTAATTTTGACTTCATAAAATTATATTATCACTTATATTTAATTAAAATTTTTAAATAATATTTTTTGTTTTCAAAATATCATTCATTTAAAAAATTCTTATATTAATAAAATGGTTCAAGAGTTAGGAAGACCTACTACTAATTTTTTTATTAACAAATTAATGTAATAAGAGAGGCATTACAAGGGGGTTATAATTATGGGTATAAACTTCACCACATACATCTATTACAACAAAAAAAGAACAAAAATATGGGACCACAAAGAACCATATCTAGCTTGACTACGTAATTGATCTCTTGGAAAGAGCATCAATGAGACAATTTTCTTCATTGTAAAATTTTGTTACATATAATGTAAGGTGTGTCACAGTGAGATTTTTTTTGGACGGTTTGACAAACATGGTTTGGGCCATGACCAAGATGATCTTGAAATTCTTCTGTAAATAGTTTCACTTGAGATTTTATTGTATAATCTTATCTTGGAACTAGTAAAGGTAAAAATCTATTGATTCAATCACCCTTAAAAGATTAGATAAATGGCCTTAATATGGTATGATCTTATTATTCGAGTCCACCACTTACTTAGTTTGTGTTAAAATGAATTTATAATAAATTTTAGTTTATAATAATCATATGATTATTGTTTACTGAATAAATTATTAATAGTTATGATTCTTAATGATATTTTAAATACAATAGGATATAATATTCTAAAATAACCAATGCAGTGAATGTGTTCTATATATACACATTAGTTAATAAGGGATATATTCATTAAAAAATGGAATTTAAATTTATGAAATTTTGGGTCATTACAAAAATAGTATCATTTCTTTGATGGAAAAAATATTATAAGGTAACATATTCACCTTATCATTCTTATTCTTCAAGTTATTTAGAATAATCTTCTACATTTTCTAGAAATATTTGTTTAATTGGTATCTTGGATAAGGAACGTTTTTATAATTATAATTTTTAATGTTATAATTCATTAAAATTTGGTTTTAGCAAAATTACTATTAAAGAGTTAAAGTTAATATATGATAAATATCATGAAATAATTGAAATATTTTCAAAAAATAATAAAATTTTGAGTAAGTATCATAATTATATTATCAATGAAAATAATATTTTTATTTTATAAAATTAAAAGATAAAATGTTTTTTTCTATGAATAATTAATATACGAAAGATAAATTAAATGTTTTGATGGATGATGTTTACGAACTAGAAAAAGTGAATAACAGATTAAAAAATTATACTTCATGTACTAAATATAAAATTTTTTATGATTTGTAAATTTTATAAAAAAAATGGAAAAAATAAAATTACACCTAAATGTTTTATGATTTTTTATCTAAATTTATTATTGAAATTTAAAATCTCGATGATTTTAGGTGATTATAGAATATTTATTGATAAAAATGAAAAAAATTATCTTATTTTTGTTCATAGAAAACCATAAATGTACTGGAATATATATTTCAAAGGTAAAACAGAAGCCATTTCATTTATTACATATTTTATGTGTGTTTTATTTGGTCATTTTATTAGTGATTACTTATTAGAGTTTGATTAATACCTTGTTCATAAAAAAGTATTAATTCCAAAATGCACTTTTAAAGTTAAAGATAATAATCCTTGTGCACCATGGGTTCCTATAGTATCATTATTGAATCCCATTGGACATAAGGTAGTTTTTATTCCCAATTTTGTATAATTATATTTATCCAAGGTGCATACAAATTCTTGGTTTTATTATATTAATCACTGGAATGACCTTAAAAAAATAGGTTTTCATTCTTGTCTATTGAGCATGTTTTTATCATTTATTTTCTAGTTTACTAGAACATTCTTTAATTTGTTTTTTCATTTTAATAATTTTCAAATATTATCATAATAACTTGAATATTTTTAACACGTTTTAATGAATTATATTGTTTTATATTTGTTTTTACAAGTTAAATAGTTCACTATATATAATCTCTATTTTGATTCATCATCTATATTTTTCACTTAAGGGAGTTTTTTAATAGCTATTATTTTTTATAAATAATTCTTTAAGGGAGATTCATTATTTTTTAACTACATAAAATTAAAATTTGGTTTAAATATCCTTAAATCATACTAAAATATTCTATAATTATTAATTCTTATGGATCATGCTAATAATATTTAAAATTTATCTTAGTGTAAGCCTAAAATTTTCACCCTCAATTTATTAATGTTTAACCTATGGGGGATTATAGTATTATTATTTAATTTAGGATGATTTATATTTATTATGATTATTAAAATTCATAATTTAAATATTTTAATATTAAGAATGTGGAATCTATTCTATTTTTTATTTTTTATATTCTATATTTTTTAAAATTTGCAAAGATATCAATTTTTTAAAATATTATTTTTTGGGTTTTCTTTATGATGGACCTTTTTGAATCTTGTAAAATGTTATTCTTTTTAAATATATTACTCTGAAAGGGTTATTTTTTATGTTTGATATTTTAGCTTTTTGATATTTAAAAATATGGGGATTATAGTTCTAATTAATGTTCAGTTTTAAAATTTTCAAAAAATGAGGTTATTGGATTGACCAATTTCCTATATTTGATTTTGTTTTGATAATTAAAAACACCCTCAATATTTTTATTATATTATTATTCATTTATTTCTAATTATTAAATATTATTTTATTTTATAATTATATTAAATTATATTATATTCAATATTAAAATTATTTATCATAGAAACTTTGGAATCCTATTTGATGAAAAAACATTATACATATTTTTTTAGAAAAGTAAATTTTATAACATATATTTCTTTGAAGTTATTATTAAATAAATCACATTACATATTTCATACATTGTGTTTTATCATCTTATGCATTTTTTTTTCAAAGGTTAACTTCTTATGCAATAATGTTCTTACACATTTTTCTTCTTATAATAATGTAGATTCCTATGAAAATATAATTCTTATGAAATATAAATTTCCAATGTAAATATAGTCTTATAAATTATATCTTCTTACTCAAATATACTTCAAGAACTTTATAACTTCTTACATAATATATATGTTATGTGTTTTTACTATCGTATAAACTATGTCTCTCACCTCATGATTACACTATTATAGCACTTGTTTTAAAATTTATATAAGTGGTTGAAAGATTCACCATGAATGAAAAACATGATATTATGAAGTTCTAATTCCATAAATATTTTTAACATAAAGATATGATGTTGTTCCCACATATTTGGGGTTGTGATACTCTATTTCACATTTTTATTTTCATTTCTATTTTATATAATTTTATATGGTTTATTATAAATATTTTATAAATTTATATATTATTGAAGAATTTCAAAAAATCTATGAAAATTGGTTTCAAAGTTCTAGATGTTGGAATAAAAATAGAATTATTTTTCGAATATGTGTGAAACTTAAATAAACGTAACAAATATATTTTCTTGTTTATTTTATTCAGACCATTTACTTCTATGAATAATAATTAAGAAAAATCTATGTGATGAAGATTATAGACATTTTGTTGAAGAGAATTACCCATTGTTAATTTTCCTATAAAAAGGACATAAAATTATAGATGTAATACACATGATTCCTTTACATGTTAATGAAGTGTCATAATTTTAAAATTTCAATTCCCTCACTCCATTGATACCTCTATAGGAAAAACAAATAAAGAAGAGGAGATGAAACCTGAATACCACCTCTAACACATGATGGCAGTGTCTTATAAAACTGAAACAACTAAAACAATACCAAAATAATATTTGGAAGTGACCACAAATACCAACAACTATAATAGCTACTAAATAACCTCTCTAAGATAGTAATATATATCCTAATCACTAACTAACTCCTACAGAACTACAAAATAGTATATATATAGGGTAGAGCATTAAATTTATACTAAGTAGGATCCTCCTTGAAACCTCTCATGAAAAATGTGAATGAAACATACTAAATCTCAACGAATAAATAAATGAAACCAATTATTCACCCAGTTAGGTAATCTCTATATCCCTAACCTCATTATGGATCAGTCACAATGTAACACAAAGATTTAAAAATCCACATTAATATAGATATACATATACAAACATACATATATATATATAGACACACACACACAGATATATATATATATATATACAGGGTACACCTCTTCCACTTCCCCATTGTTTCTCTCATGACTCAATATATAACAAACTTTTCTAATCCCTCTCATGAATAATCCTATAAAAATAAAGGTATATTATTTAAAAAATATATCATTATCTCATCTCCATACCCAACATCACACGTAGCTCATTTCAAACTCATTCTTATCATATCTAATGACCAATTATAATTATTAAATCCACTATAGCTTTTATATCATGTATTATACCTAACACTATATAGTCTGGGTAGCACATGATCCTCATCCCGGTTGGTGAGGAATCCTTAAGTGCATCTAGGAAACCTGAGATCAAATCCAAGAAGAAGCATATTTCTGGGGTGCTGTAATAGTACTGTAGTAGGTACTATTTGGCACTATAGTAGTTGGGCCCATTCTATCTTTTGGGCCTTTGGGCCACCAATTTGGTCCCCGAGTCCCTTAAGGCCTTCAGGCCATCCAGGAGTTCAGGTTAGTAAGGCCTTTGGGCCACCACAAGGCATTTGGGATACCTTAAGTGTAGATTCTATCCAGAAATCCTATAAGGAACAATCTCTAAAAGGAGGATGATCAAGGTGCTTTCACCATAGTAGAAGCTAAACAGATTGAAATAATGAGAGGGTATGAAACCTACCATTGGGACTAGCTTGTGTATGCATGGGAAAGCCTAGCTGAACAACCATGTGAAGGTTGAGAGCTGATTTCATGATGAAGATTTAGGGGAGAAGCAGTTTCAAGTAGTTAGTATGGGTTGTCTATAATGTCTAAAGCCTATGGGAAATGAATTCCTCTAAGGAATACTATCTATGTAATACTTACATCTATGAGCCTTTTAAGGGTTCCACCTCACCCCTTGAAAGGTGGATTATAAAAATTAATAAAAAACGAAGGCCTTCGGTCCATTGGCATATATAGTCTGGGTATTCCCCTATAATGTGCTACAATGGAAGAGAGAATGGAGGAGATTGATTATTCTATTATCTATTCCTTAACCAACTTTAATATTGGGGTTACCACCCCACCAAAACTTTTGGTTTTCAATTTCCCTACCAAATTGGGGCATGAAGTGTATGAAATCATAGAATATAAAGTATATTTTACACAATCCATAATAAGGGAAACTACATAGCCTTAGACTAATCTATATATTTTGTGTAAAAAAACTTCATCACTGCTACCTCTAAGGTCAAGATATCAACAAGAAAATAACATGAAAGGTAAGTATTAATTTTAATCCTATATTCATTTATGATATTAATACATTAATTCTATTAATACTAGTTCCTTCATCTATATAATCCTACATATTTTCCAGTATTTCATCATAATCTATAAAAATCAAGAACCATTCCTATTCTTTATATTAATTCATTTATGTTTCATTATTTATGTGTACTCTAGGGATTGTCCTAATAAACAATAAGGATAGTGCAATTGGTGTGCATATAATAAAATTGAATCAAGTAGTTTGTAACTATAGTAATCAATATATGGAAAACTAAACATTAAAGTAATCACCATGTAACATACAATCAATAAAAACCATCTATAAACTCAATCTAGCAACCCTAAAGTCATACCTGACACCACTTCACAAAAATACTATCAATCCCACCCTGACCATCATCATCATCACTATAGCCCCAAATATCCCTGCTAATTTCTGTCTAATATCCTGACTATTATATGCTTATATCAATAAAAATAAGACTATAATCAACATAGATCATGGAAACAAGGCATTAGAGTATTTTCAATACACAAATTTAAGGGATACTATGACCATGAAACCAAGGAATACAATTCCTTATCAAGAGGGGTTCAACTAACTAATTCAAGAACATTTATCTTTTGAAAACAACTATTTTATTTCTATATTTAATTAGCCAATTAAGTAGGAATAGTTTTTCAGTAATGAGAAACCTATAAGAAATAACTATCAATAGTTATAATAAATCATAAACATGTTTTAAAAATAACTTCTAAATTCAATCAATTCCAAGAATAATGACAACTAATTCACATCCCCATTCTTTTAATAAATTTTCCTCATTATGTATTTATATTTTTAATAAATTTACAAGAATATAAATCATGGAACATAAGAAGAAAAACACATCCAAAAAACATCACACAACTTATAAAATCAAGTGGTAACATAAACATGTAATAAAACACATGTAACCACACTTCCAAAATGGTTACTTTATTTTCTATATCATAAATATAAAATAAAAAAACATTATGAATTCTCATATTCTTGAATTACTATTCCTAATTTAAATCATGTAATAAATCTTCACATATAAATTCTTTTATATTGATTCCTAAAATAATTATGATAATATTAACAATAACAACAATAATAATTCAACATGTGATAATATATTCTCTATATTCCAATAATTTCCAAAAATATATAATAGGAATACTAAATGTGATATATTTATCTCTCTATGATAATTACTTATTTAATATCTTTTGTAAAGTAAATTACATATATTAATCCAAAGGGGGAATCAAAAATATTTAACAAAATTGCACATAATTAAAAATGGTTAACATATCCCCTAACTATGAAAGAAGATTCAATATTTGTATACTAAAAATAGAGGAGAGAGATAGGGTTTATAATAACACGACTTAGAAAAACACAGGTAAAAAATACAGGTAGAACATGAAAAATTATAGAAAACTCTGTGAACATGAAAAGAAAGGTTTAGATCACCCATGATTGAGAGGAAAATAATAGGAATTGTAAAAAAGGGGGAATATTTTTGGAGTATACAAATTTCATTGATTAACAACTTCTATGAAACTCAACCAATCATTCCATATTTTAATCATCATAAATTTTTTTCCACTTAAATTATCTTGAATGACTCATTCAAACTGCTAAAATTTAAAAATTCCAAATTTTATGAAATCTTAAACAAAATAGGATTAAAATTATTCCATTTATATTTTTAAAATATGCAGTAGAATCCAAAAAGGTAGGAGATATTGAATATCTATATGAAATAATTCGTTTACCTTAGGATTTACCTGTATAAGGGTAGGTTGAAACAATCCTTACATATTAAAAAAAAATTTAACTATAGATGAAATGAAAAGTTCTATATAAAGGTATTTCAATATACCTTTACTAATATATGAAATACCCTTACACGAGACACCAAAAATATTGATTTACCTATACACAACCACTATTACGCACAATGAATAAATCTATATATACTTGATCTTTAGAATTTTTATTTAAGCCAAACCTGAGGATAAATTCATCTTTACATAGGTTACAGGAAGGGCCTTAACCTTACATAATAATGAAATAGATTGGATTACTTTATATAGCCAAAGGATAAAATACCTGATCATTATGCAGTGGGAATACTACCATTATGAATCCATTTAGAACCATATTTATAAAACCATCAATTAACTTACCTTCACAAATTTTTAAATTAAATTAACTTATCATTATACACATAAGGAAAAATCTAAAAAAATGTAAAAAATATTTAGAATTAATTAATTTTAATTAAATAAACCATTAAATTATAAGAAAAAAATTACCATCATTATCAAAATTAGGTTTTTTCTAAAAAATAGTTCAATCACTTTAAAATTACTTTTTGTAATTTATGAAATCATTTTAAAATAACTTCTTAAATTTATGAAAACATTACCAAACCACTATACACACTAAAATTAAACAGGAAAGGCTATGTAAAAGTTTGTATCCTTACATTAGATACCACTCAAACAATCCTCATATTTGAGAATTTAAAACAAAACCCTTAATCAAAACACATCCATCATACATAAGGAACAAAGATTACAAACACATATCCTCAAAAATTAATCAAAAAACACACTCCCAAGTGAGATAACTCTCAAACAATAACATGTTTTAACACCATAATATTAAATATGTATTTTTATTGGAATCAAATTAAAGTATTCTTTAGTTTTTTATACACAACACCGAGTCAAAATGAACCATAATATAATATACCGCTATAACACAGAAATTGGAATGAAAATTATGAATATGATGAACCGAATTATGAAAAATATGTATAAAGGTTTAATTTAATGTAAATTTTTTATATTAATTCATAATAAATAAGTACTCAATTTTTAGTAAAGTCATTTTACGCTACAAAAATACCTTTTCATCAAAAATTGTTTTTATTTCATTTGGTATATAGATATTATAATTAATTTATTACACTTTTAGAAATTAAATTTGGTAAAAATAATATATTTTAAATCATCATTTGATAATTATAATTCAGTGAAATTTTGATATTTTAGTGAAAAGATAAATTATTATATGTATAGTAAAAAATACCAATTTTATAGAAAACTATATTTTCCATTTAAGTTTTCCAAAATTACCAATTTTATTAATTTATATTAAAATTTAATTAATTTAAATTAATTAAAAATAATCTAATAAATTTCATTGGAATCAGTATTATGATTTTTTTTGATATAAAAACATTTTTATACTAAAAAAATTCATTTTTATTGAAAAATGTCTTTGGAACTGTTTTACTGGTTTATTTTAAAAGTTATTATTAACACTTTTAGAAATAGAATTTAATAAGATGTATTATATATTTAAAATAATAATTTTCAAATTTTTTAATGAGGCCACTTATATTTTTTTACATAATGAAAAATAAATACTGTATTTATTTTCATTCAGCAAAGGTTAAATTGAGTTTACTGGGGGTTAAAATAAGATTTGAGTGTAATATTTCAATATAAACTCGTATAAATATAATTAATGTCATGAACCATCCCCCAAGGCCCGTGTTGTGACTACCCCAAACCTTCCTTTCATAGGTCAGGGGTTAGCGACTAGCACAGAACAGGTGTATCCCTAAAATGGGAAGGCATTGCCTTTAAACCTGTACAAATACATATCATATGAAAACAACAAGATGTAACCAAAAAGTAAAACTATAGTAGTAAAAGTGTGTACTGAAATTAAAGGGGCCAGAATACAAGCCTAACTGAAAATATATAACAAAATGAAAACAGAGAAAATCTACCAAGAATGTCCACCAAGGATCCTACCACAAGGGCAGGTACATCTCGTCTCCTAAGCTCTCTACTTCACCCATCACCGACACCACCTTCCACCATCAAGACCAAGCTCTCCGAGTCTTAGTCAAGGTCGCCTGTCGTCTGCACAAGACACAACAAAGTTCAGGTGAATCCCGTGCATAAGTGAGTATAACAATACCCAGTAGGGACCTCGATACCCCCGAAGGTCTCTCAGAATTCCACAAAGGAAAACCACAAGCATGATCTCAATCACAAAGCACAAAGAAAAATACACTGCTCCAACAAGGTATAACTAAATTATAGTAGTCAAGATGATTAGTTGTCAGGCCAGATCGTCTTACTCTTTTAAGAGGCACTGCTTCTAACCCACATACAATCGATAGGTACTAACCCCCCAAGACCCACACATGATCGATTAGTGCTGATTCACACAGAATCGCTGTGTGCAGATTCACACAGAATCATTGGGTGCTGATTCACATAGAATCACTAGGTGCTGATTCACATAGAATCCATGGGTGTTGATTCACATAAAATCACTAGGTTCAGATTCACATAGAATCACTGGGTGCTGATTCACACATAATCTCTCATTTCTAATTCACACAGAATCACAGGGTGCTAATTCACATAGAATCGCTCGGTGCTGATTCACACATAATCTCTCTTCATTCTTCAGGTCTCAGTCAAACACAGGATTACCACTCACAGTATTCCTATCATTGGGAGAAACTGATCCTCAAGCCATCGGTAATATTTCAACTAGCATGAAGTCCCACACATAAGTTACCCAATGATATGTCACGTCATAAGGGTTCCAATGCAACAGACTGTGTGTCAACTAGATGCCTGGTCTGTTAGTTATTGGCATTTTAGTGTTGGGGGCCTGGTCGGAATCAGAGTCAATCCATCATTGTAATACTCCAACATCCTCCAAAACCCTTGTGGAGTATCTCAAAAGGACCATCTCACTCCAAGGATCCTATCACCACAGACGGTTCTTCAAACAGATGTTTGGTTCGTAAAATATGACCCTTTAAGCATATTAGGGCCCGAGAGGGGTCTGGGTCCGGTTTGACCTGGACTAGGCCGAACTCACCCAGTTTGGGTCTAGCCTAGACTGGTTGGGCTGGGACACTTTGAGCTTGGGATGCTGGGCTGCAAACTGGTCCAGCTCGCCCTGGCTGGGCTGGGCCCCAGCGAGTTCGGCCCGCTTAGCCACGGAAAGGCCTGACCCGTCGGCTGGGTGTGGACCGCGGGCCGGTGTGTCCCACATGAGGGTCACATGGACCACCTACCAAGAAACTCAAATGATCCGTTCAACTCCTATATCGGTGTATCCACCTCATCACCCACAGGACATGTAGGGAATAGGTCCCTCCTTCACCGAGGCTTCGTAGCATAGATTTTCTCATCGCGGCACACGACGACGCGCTACCTCGTCCTCGCCGCAGCTAGCCCAGGAAGACCACCCCTTCAGTCTGCTATGGTTTAGAGTGGCACCACCCTCCTCCGTGGCCAGTGAGCACTGTCCACTATCTTCGCCGCCGTCGCCAGTCACCGGTGCCGCCACACTGGTGCCGCCCTAGCAAATCATCAACAAGCACCGGGTGAGCTCCGGTGGTCCATTCTTACTTCTAAACACGCCTACAGTCCTCCCTAGACGCTTCCATCATTTCAGGCCTCTTGATTTCAAGGTTACATGTTTTTGGAACAACCTACCTTTGAAGAACGCATTGAAAATCAATTGGCGGTGGGTTCGTGCCTTGTTCATTTTTCCCGTGCCCTCCATGTTAGCATTATAACATGTGGGAGTAATTTATACATCACATTAAAATAATGATAAAACCTGTTCAAATATCCCACTACTACCACCTGCAAAATCTAGAATGAGGAGATGAATCATGGGAATTTATTGAATTAGAAGACAACCCCTACCTCAAGATTCTTTAGAGATATTGCAGTGGTGGAAGAATATTCCTTATTTGATGAAACTGCCAACGTTCATCGATCCCGATTGGTTTTCGCCCGAGCATCCGTCTCCATCGATGGAAGGTTTCACGTCACGTTTCCATAGGTTCCTCACAAGACGAAGTCATCTAAAAAACTCTCCCCGAAGCCCCATTTAAATATAAGGGGAAAAGGGTGGGTTACTCACTGAGAAATTAATGAGGTTCCTTAATTAACGCAATTAATGTGCCTTATTAATTATGCGAGGGGTGGTTACACAACCAAAGTGTAACTGGGGATTTAATATCCCATATTAATTTTTTGACTTCCTCGGTGGTCCCCTCCACCGCCACTCAACAAGTGGTAGAAAAAAAAAGAAAAAAATAACAATATCTATGTTATTTTATTATTTCTTTAAAAGATTCAAAAACTAACTTTTAAACCCGACTTAATACGGTCGAAGTTAAGAATCCCATAAGGGAATCCCGACACTGTAGATTCAACAGTACCCTCATATTTTTATTCTGAACACTGGTTTAAAAGATAGATAATTCTTCCCCCACGTTTACAGAATGTAAATTTAAAAAAGTTCAAAAAATTTATTCTAGGAACACTGTGCGTCAGAATCACAGGCCTTTAATTTTCGTATATTGGGAGTAATACCAAATAATTTAAAAAAAATTACATGGAATTTTCCAGGTCATTACATTATCCCCACCTTATGGGTTTTCATCCCCAAAATCTACAACAAAACTAGGGGAACAAATAGGGGTACTAAGCACGTTTTTGAGCCTCAGACACCAATGTGGTCTCCTATAGATTCTCGTTCTCCTAACGAACTCGCACCAGAGGAATAGACCACCCACAAAGGACCATCTCCTATCGATCCTCTCTCTCCACCGGGAAATCCGAAAATGTTTTCCCATCGTCGATGTCCAAATCACCCCAATCGATAATTGGCTATGGATCATGCACATATCTCATCACTTGTGATGCATGGAAAACGTTATGCACCCTGTGCATATGTGAGGTAAGAGCTAGATGGTATGCCACCTAGCCTACACTACTGAGGATCTGAAAATGTCTGATGAACCTCAGATATAACTTGTCGCCATGGACAAACCTCAGTAATCCTAATTGGGGTGAGACCTATAGGAAGACATGGTCTCCCAACTCAAACACCAAGGTTCTACATCTCCTATCAACATAAGACTTATACCAAATCCGTGCAGTCTTTATCTGCTCCTGGATGATCTGCACCTTCTCTGTGGTAGCCTATACCAACTCTATACCCATAAGTGCTGACTCCCCTGGGCCTATCCATCAATGAGGTCATCTGCATGGTCGCTCATACAAGGCCACGAACAGAGCCATGCCGATGGTGTAGTGATAAATGTTTTTGTAAGAGAACTCCACTAGGGGCAGGTGGTCCTCCCAACTATGGCCAAAATCAAGGACCCAAGAATGAAGCATTTCCTTGAGTGTCTTTATGGTCCACTCTATTTGACCATCTGTCTGAGGATGGAAGGCGGTGCTCAATCATAGATGAGTCCTGAATGCCTCCTGAAATCCCTTCCACAAGTGGGATGTAAAATGTGTGTCACGATCCAAGAAAATCATTGTTGTAACCCCATTTAGTTTCACAATCTCTTGCACATAGATGAATCCCATGCCCTCTACTAATCCATACACTCAGATAGATAGGAAGTAGGATGACTTGGTGAGTCGTTCAATGATCACCCAGATGGAATCATGGCCCCTGGAAGTATGTGGAAACCCTTCCACGAAGTCCACAGAGAGACCATCCCACTTCCACTCAGGTACCTCAAGTGGATGAGCTAATCCTACTAGTACCTGATGGTCGGCCTTCACTTGTTGAAAAGTGAGGCATCATGATACAAAATCTACCTCTTCTTTCTTCATCCCTAGCCACCAGTACTGCTGTCGGAGGTCCTTGTACATATTCACTACTCCAGGATGTACCGCTAAGGGGATGTATGAATCTCATTCAACACCTCCTCTCGTAGCATCACTGGTACCATGGTGCATTCTTTGAAGAGAACAACATGCTCTTTACCATCATAAAATCCCTTAGGAGCCTATCTTGTGGATATCTGAGCATGTCTGGCCTCATATTCTATGTACCCAAGCTTTGCATCCTGGACTTGCTGAAGAAGTGGGGGAGTGACAGTCATAGAATAGAGGTAACCTGCTCCATCTCTATCCATGAAGGATATCATTAATGTGGCTAGATGCTAGGTCTCCTCACTCAACAACTGTAGACCATACCGCCTACTAAGTGCATCTTCTACTACATTCCCCTTCCCAAGAGTATAGACTATCTCAAATTTATATTCTTATAGGAACACTATCTATAATTGTTGTCTCAGGTTTAGGTCCTTCTATAATAAGATATACATGATACTCTTGTGATCTGAGTAGACTGTAAAATTTTTTCCCATCAATTAGTGCCTCCACATATTCAGTACAAAGACCACTGCTGCTAACTCCAAATCATGAGTCGCGTACTTATGCTCATGTTGTCTCAACTGTCGTGAGCTGTAGGAGATCCCTGCTCACTCTTACACCTGGACACAACATAGTACGATCCCCGACGCGTCACAGTTGACTACATACCCAACTCCCTCTTCTCATAGCCTCAATATGGGGTCACTCATCAGTCTCTTCCTTAACTCCTTAAAACACTAATGGAACTTATCTTTTAACAAGAAAGGTTTCCCCATCTTCTTCAAGGCTGACAAGGGTGACACTACTCTTTAGAAGTCTGGTACGTACCTTTGGTAGTACCCATCCAATCCCAGGAAACTCCTCACCTCAGTCACAATCCTGGGTGGCTCCTAAGAAAGAACTACAACTATCTTTTCCGGATCCACTATGTCTCCAACCTCTAAGATAACATTCCTGAGGAAGTGGAATTCCCATATCTATAACTATCACTTTGAGAGCTTTCCAAAAAGCTGGTGCTCTCGAAGTGTATCCCGAACTATCTTCAAGTGCGTGACGTGCTCCTCCTCTAACGCCGAGTATATTAAGATGTCTTCAATGAAGTCCACCATGAAGTGATTGAGGTATGGCTGGAAGATCATGTTTATGAGCCCCATGAACACTTCTGGAGCATTGTTCATGCTAAAAGGCATCACCAAGAACTCGTTATGGCCATACCGACATCTGAAGGTTGTCTTCGGTACAACCTCATCCCGTACCCCGAGCTGGTGAAAACCTGATCTGAGGTATATCTTCAAAAACCAATGAGATCCCTTCATTTGGACAAAGAGATCATCAATACTCGGTAGAGGATAGTAGTTATTCACAGTCTCCTGGTTCAAGCACCGATAGTCCATAGAAAGCCTTATACTCCCATCTGCCTTCTTGGGGAACAAGATCGAGGATGCCCATGGAGAAAAACTGGGCCTTAAGAAACCCTTTCTCTTTAATTCCTGCAACTATACCCTCAGCTCACGAAGCTCCATGGGAGCCATACAATATTTTTGTGCAGATATCGGTTCCTTCCTGAGGTACTGTTTGATGTAAAAGTCTACCTCTTTGTGAGGAGGTAGTCATAAAATATCATCAGAAAAAACATCATCATGCTGGTCCACCACTACTGGATATCTCAGACTCCTCACATCAACTTCTGTAAGGATAAGGCTAGCCAACTGATGATTAATCAGTTGCCCCCTCCTTCGAGGTAGTACATCCTATGCTGCAATGGTTTCCTCCTCACTGGTGAACGTAAACCTAATCCCATCCTCGTAGACACACCACACTTTGCTCCTAAAACAGTAGATCTAATATTGGATTGTGGAGAGCCATTCCATACCCATTATGACATTTTAAGTCCTCGACGCTGATACTAGGATATCACAGTAGTATCTCTTGCATCCTAGAGTGAGCTCACACTGCCTTCACCAGTGTGTAATCGTCGAATTTTCTCCTGTAGGATTATTTAATCGCAAGGATGGATGCAATGACTCCATAGGAATCTTCGAGCTCTGAACGAGCACCCTAGAAATGAAAGAGTGACTAGCACATGTGTCTATAAGTACTACAACTAGGCTATAATAGATACAGATCTGAACTTAGATCATCTCTTGAGTGCCGTGGTCGAAGGCCTCTATGGCCTTTATCTGTTCTCACCCCGGTCTACTTGGTCCCTATTGTCGGGGAGGAAAACTTGGGGATGGTGGTAGTAGAAACTCAAACCATAGTCCACCACCTATTGCAAGAACAACTCCTCTTCCATGTCTACCACCCTACAAATCTCCCTGCTCAAACCTCGGCCACTGATTTGGCGTTTTCTCATCCATCTGCTAATCATCAGTACGGTGGGTCGGGCAGTTGCGAGCCATGTGGCACTACCCACCACACGTGAAGCACATTATTCTTCCCAGATGACCCCTCTACTACGCGAGCTCTACAGATCCGACCCTGTGTCCTGGGGTCGTCATCTGGAAGGTCTGGCCCAATTGCGCCTCTATGTCATCTGCCAACTACTTGCTACAAAATACTCAGCTACATGTCACCCGGTGGAGGATCTCATCGTCAGTGCCTGCTCTGTTAAGAAGGTCTCCACCAATAATGCTCTCCCGAGAAATCAACCCAATGTCAGAATATTGAGAGGTATCATTGAAGCTCTAAAATATTACTAGAGACCCTTCTCAAAGGTCCTGGTGCTGAGGAACGGGTACTGCACCATGTCGGTGGAGTAGCGTGAGAGGTCAGTGAATCTCGCAGAGTACTGGGCCACTAACAAGCTGCTCTATTATAAGTGAAACAACTCCTGTATACACATAGAGCATAGTGTTACTGGGACAAAATCTACCCTAAAGAGGTTCTCAAAGTCTGTCAAGGTGAGGGTCACCTCATTATGAAACTGGAGCATCAGACTCCACCATCTTCCTGCCATTACCAAGAAGAGACTACCTGTTAGGATCACCATCTACTCTGCTGGTGTCCCAACTAGGAAACAAAATCTAGCCAGAACCTCCAACTAGTCCTCAGCTACCTGGGATCTGTCTCACATCGAAAACTAAGAGGCCTCTTCCACTAGAACTCTTGCAACGTGCTTCATCGACATGCATTTTCTACTAGTAGAGATAGTGTAAACTACTTCCCTCCAAGTGGCGGTTCTTCTAGTAAACCACCCGAAGGTGCCAACATAGTAGTAGGTACCTACCCTGAAGCCTCATCGTTTAGTGGGATGTCCTCATATACTCTCTCAGGAACCCTAGATGGATGTGTACATTGTGACATCCTAAAAAGAAATAGGTTCTCCATGGCCAATAAGTTATACCTGGCGAGATAACTCAAAAGAGATGAAAGTTAAAAAATTTCCAAACCACACACAATCTGTGTTTTCGTATACCATGTTGGAAATTAGAATTCAAGGTCTAGGTGTATGGATATGTCGGTCTCCGCACCAGCACTAAAATCCGCAAAATTAATACCACACTCAAGGCACCTAACAATATTTCCCATTTAAAAAAAAATAAGAGTCCAATTTCTTTGGTAGAACTGACTACTTTGATACCACTTTCTCACGACCCATCCCCTGGGGCCTATGTCGTGACTACAGCAAGCCCTCCTTCCGTAGTCTAGGGGTTGATGACTAGAACTGGAAGGGTGTATCCCTAAAATGGGAAGGCATTGGATTTAAAACTGTACAAACATAGATCCCAAGAACAAAACAAAATACAACCATAAATTAAAACAACAGTAGTAAAAGAGTGTACTGAATGTAAAGGGGACAGAATACAAGCCCAACTGAAAATATACAAACAACTAAAAATAGAAAACCATTCCTGATAATGTCCACCAAGGATCCTACTTGAAGGGTCGGTAAAGCTCGTCTCATTTCTCCACATCACCCGTCACCTACACCTCCATACACCGTCAAAACCTAGGTCCCCAAGTCTTAGTAAAGGCTTCCTATCGTCTACACAAGACACAATAAGGTGTAGGCAAAGCCTTTGAATGGGGGAGTATAATAATACCCAGTAGGGACCCCGAGACCCCCGAAGGTCTCTCAAAATTCAAAAAAGGGAAACCAAAAGCATGATCTCAATCACAAATCACAAATAAAAATACACACCTCAAACTAGGTATAACTAAAGTACAATAGTACAAATGATTAGCTATAAGGCTAGATATTCTTACTCTGTCAAGAGTCACTGATGTGACCCACACAGGATCGATTGGTACTAACCCCCATAAGACCCACACATGATCAATAAGTTCTAATTCACATAGAATCGTTGGGTGATGATTCAAAAAGAATCGATGCGTGCTGATTCACATAGAATCACTCAGTGATGATTCACATAGAATTTCTGGGTTCTCATTGACACAAAATCGTTGGGTGCAGATTCACAAAAAATCGCTGGGTGTTGATTCACATAGAATTACTCTTTATTATTCAGCTCTCAGCCTGACACAGGATTCCTACTCATAGTACACCTGTCTTTGTGATAAACCACTCTTCAAGCCATCAGTTTTATTTCCAATCACACGAAGTCCCATGTAGAATTTACCCAATGATCTATTATGTCATAAGAGTTCCAATGCAATAGACGACGCATCAACCGGACACCTGATCTCTATGTTATTGGAATTTTAGTACTGATTCCCTGGTTGGATTTGGAGTTGATCCAACCTGGAAATACTCCAACTTCTTCCGAAACTCTCTTGGAGTATCTAAAAATTACCATCTTTCTCTAAGGATCTCAGTGTTGCAGATGGTTCGTCAAACGGGAGTCTGATCCACAAGATATGGCCCTCTAATAAACGTATTTGGGCTTGAGAGGGGTTTGAGTCCAGTCTAACCTGGCCTGGGATGACCCGACCCAAGTTCAGGTTGATCCGACCTGGTCTGGGTTTGACTTGGACCAGTCCGATCTAGCCTGGGCTTGCCCGATTGGGCTGTGCCGCAGACCGGATGGACCCACTAGCTGGCGTGACCCGCATGGGGGTCACACGGTATGCCTACTGAACATCTGAAAGGATCCATTTGACTCCTTGATTGGGGGAACCAGTTGGTGCCACCTCATGAACCGTGGAACCCGTAAGCAGTGGGTCCCTCATTTTCCACGACGCACCTACTCGCTGTCGCCACTGTTGGACCATGCCGCCTACCCCTTCGGTCCATCGCATCGCCTAGCGGTGCCAATCTCTTCCATGGCTAGTGAACACCGGCCAATGCCTTCGCTGCCGGTGCTGGTCGCCGGTGCCGCCACACCGGTGCCATGCCGAAAAATTTTCCGTGGGCCACTGGTTGAGCTATAGTGGTCCGTTATTCCTTCCAGATACACCTACATTCCTCTTGAGATGTAGCCGTTGTTGTGTGCCTCTCAGTTTCAAGGTTCCATCAAGTTGGAACAACCCTCATCTGAAGAATGCAATAAAAATCAAGCGACGGAAGGTCTATGCCTTGTTCGTTTGGCCCGCACCCTCTGCATTAGTATTATAACAAGTGGGAGTAATTTATACATCACATTAAAATAATGATAAACCTCGTTCAAATCCCCTTATACGACCACCCAAAAATTTGCAAATGAGGAGAATAATTTTGGGAATTTCTTGAATTAAAAGACAATCCCTACCTCACGATTCTTTGGAGACATCACGGTGGTGGAAGAAAATTCCAGTTTTGATGAAGCCGCTGGAGTTCATCGATCCCAGTTGATTTCCTCTCAAGATTCCATCTCTGTCAGTGGAAGGTATCATGTCACATCGACAGAGGTTCCTCACCTAAAAATCTGTCTCAAAAACTCTACCCGGAGCCCCATTTAAATAGAGGGGAAAATGTGTGGGTAACACACTGAGGAATTAATGAGGTTCATTAATTGATGTAATTAATGTGACACATTAATTTCATGAGGGGTGTTACACAACCAAAGTGTAAGTGGGTATTTAATATCCCATATTAAATGTCTGACTATCTTCGTGGTCCCTACCATCATCGTTCAAGTGGTGGTAGAAAAAAAGAAAAGAAAATAATAATCTCTATGTTATTTTATTATTTCTTTAAAAGCCGCAAAAACTGACTTTTACACCCGACCTACATCGGTTGATGTTAATCCTCCCTTAATCAAATCCTGATTCTACAGGTTCAATGGTTCCCAAAACTTTTTAATCTGAGCACTAGTTCAAATCATAGAAAAGGCCACCCGTGCATTCACTAAATGTACTTTTAAAGAAGTTAAAAAAAATCATTCTGGGCACACTCGTCCACAAAATCACGTGCCGTTAATTGTTTTAGACTCATAATAATCCCAAATAATTTAAAAAAAATTTATATGGAATTTTCCAGGTAATTACAATTAAATGATCTAATTTCAACCATATTTCTTCTAATTTTTTAATATTATTTTTTGGAATCACTTTTCTTGAGTTTTCCATTATTATATTTGAATATTTTTTAAAATTAAAAGTGTGTCTTATCATTATATTTAAAAAGGAAACTAACTCTCCTCTATTATCCACAATTAAAGATAATTTTATCTTGGCCAAAATCTATGAAAACAATTTCCTATAATACATCCACACATTTTTACGTAATTGTTTTATTAGAATACCATCATCTCAAGGATTAAGGTGTATGCTAAAGGAGGTTTACCAATAAAGAGGTATAACTCATAACCATGTACATTCAATTTTATTTCATTTTCTAACTTATATAAACTTATTTAATCCATTATAAAATGATTAATCTATTACCATAAATATTATAAGATAAAGAAAGCTCATTACACCTTATGCATGCATTGTAACATTTTGTTTTTTTTAAAAAATTTATTTGGGCATGAAATGGGGGACCAATTCATGTCATAGTTTTCTGAAAAAAATATACTAATATAATGAAAAACCTTTTCCACCTACTTTCCATCTATTAGAAATTAAAATTATCAATCGTGTGTATGTGTGGACTACCGCCTCCACATAGAAATATAATTCATTTTTCATCATCATCCTTTATGTTTAATTATTATGATGTATTTGATGGTCATATATTATATTTATGATATTATTATGTTCATGTAATGAAAAAAAATATTATTTATCATTATTTTTTTTACTTTATAAATTGAAAACAACATTCATGCATATGTATGGACTACTTTATCCATGAACTGTGTAATTCATTTTTGTATGTCTAAATATTATGGATAATTATAAATATTCATATAATGAATATATATTATATTTATATCAGGATTAAAATTCATTTTATAATGTAACCATTATTATTTTATAAGTTTAAAAACTTCCAAATCAAAACATCCGTGAATAATTAAAAAATTAACACATGAAAATACCAATTTTAATAAGAAATTATTAATAAATTGGTGTAAAAATGTTATAAGTGGATTATATATGATATTATAAGTAATTAAATTATTCTATTATATATTTAAGTAAATTTAAATTAATTATAGATCAGGTTATAGTTCTTATAATGTAAGTTGAACTTAAGTTAAGTGTTTTATGTTACCATCACATTTTTACTAGGATTGTTTACACTTACCTTTACAATAATGAAATTATATGAAATATAAATCTCATGAATTTCCTTATTTTATTTATTTATGAATATTACATGTTTTTGTTTCGTTTTACTCTCTTTATATACTCTAGAGAGAAAATATTGTTTTAATAAAAACTTACTTTATTTCCCTCTTTAGTTTGGAATCTTTTCTTCTATGCCCATATATTATTTAAATTTTTTTTTCTCTTCCATAATTATTTTTTAATTTTATTTTTACCCATATTTTACTTAATATGAAATTTTTTAAATGAAATATTCTTTTCATTTTATAAATTAGTTATTTTTAATTTTTACCAAAAATGTGAAAGGAATCATTATTTTAACATTTACCACATTAATAAATTTGACTAGTATTATTAATACTCTTTGATTTGAAGCTTCTGTTACAAGTTTCCATGTTTATTCTCAAAGAAATTGTTTTACATAATATTTTTGTAATTTTTCATATTTTAAATAAGTGATTTAAAAATTAAAAGGGTATTTTTATCTAGAAATATTCTACTGATCTTTTAATGTATTTTTTTCATCTATGATAACTTTATTTAATGATACTTGTGCTTTATTAGGGATATGTTTCTATAATTCAATCCTTATTATTTATATAGATTTTTTATGGTTATGACATGAAATATTTATGAAGACCATATTGTTTTCCATTAGTTAATTTGTGATGAAAGCTTTCATGATATAATTGAATACATATAAATAGATTATGATTACATGATGGGTGGGATACAAATTACTTATTCTTATAATTAATTGTATATGGATTAACGTTTTATAAGCCCATAGAGTACGCAAGAGATTATCTGAATCCCAAAATAGGGAACATGGTCGATTATACTAATCCAAAAAGAGGGTACACATGAGGTTATTGCAAGACTAAAGTAGGTATACATGTGGTTATCTTAAGACTAACATGCGATGAATGACTTTGTGGGTATCATTGATATAATATTTATATAATTATGATTATTATATAATTAGTCCAATATTTTTTATATATTTTTTCCCAATTTCCTGATCTCATGGATATTTTTGTTTTATTACTTTATGATTCATGTATTATGATCTTTCATGATTTATCCCATGACTCAAGTTTATGTTTAATAATTTTCTCGATATGGTTTTCAAATTTTATACTCGTGTTCTCATACTATTATGAACATGTTATTCTTAAATGATCATTGAAATATCACTTTTATACCCTTACTAATCATCTAAGATCACCCTTTATATTGTTCCTTTTTACCCAAGGTATGAAGAAATGTTTTATGTATGACATGTTGAAGAAGGGTTCTATGTGTGAATATCTAAGTGGGAGATTATATTGATATTTTATGTACCCATTTTTCATATATCAATGTTTCTAAATAAACTAAAACATTATCGTTATGGAATGGATTGTAAAATTAATAAATGAATATTCATAAAATAATATATAATATTTATTTATGAAAATATGGATCACTTTAGTTGGGATTAGAGTAATACTTAGTTATGTTTAGATACTATGATGAGAAAACCTTAATGAGATACCTTAGGATAATCCTATGTAAATACTAACATCCACAGTTATAGTAAATAAATGAATGATGTTTTCTTAATAAATACATATATGTATGGAAACTATAAAGTGGATGGAAATGTGGAATAGATACACCTAGGGGAAAAATTTAAATAGGGAATATTTGGCATTAAATAAGCTGTAACTTGGGCATAATGATTGGGCCTAGGAATGAGCACATAGATATACACTCTTGAGGTATATTCATGAGTTAATTCAATTTTTATTTATAAATAATTATGAGGGATTTGAATATATAATGATCATGGGTGACCTTAGTTAACCCTAAGGTGTAATAGAATGAAAATATTTTTTTCATGATTTAAACAAACAATTAATTATTTATCAAGATTATATGATTTCTCAATATGATTAATATTACCCCCACTATTATTTTTGGGTTTTAGTCAATGGATGGATCCTGAAAGAACCATGTTAGTGATTAATTTTACAAAAACATTCAATTATTATCCTCTCAAGAAACAGAATATTATGAGAGTTAGAATGAAAAGTCTCATTTATATACTTATGTAAATTTTTAAATACATTAATCTGGTTGCACATACAAATGATAAAAGTTGGGGATAATGTTATATTGAGTCCTTCATAAAGAAACTTCCACCTTTTTCTATTGGGTCCACTGATCTACTAGTTTTTGAGTAATGGATTTCTACCAATAAAAATATATTTTCTATTATATAGAGTTTTAAGCATGAAAAAGTTATTTTTGTGTATTTATCATTTTAATGGAAAATCAGATCAATAAGGGACTCTTATAAAAAACATGGGGCAACAAGAAGAAATTGACTCTATAGAGTGGGATGAGTTTAGAAGGTTAATTTTTCTTAAGTACATTCATCATGTTTTTCATATGAAAATGGGGAAGGGAATCATTGAGATAAAGTAGAAGGATAAAAAATCCATTAGTACTTATGAAGGAAATTTTACAATACTTTCAATGTATAATTTTAGTATTATAATGCAACCAAAAAGTAAGTTTGATTGATTCTTAAATGAATTAAAACAAGGTCTCCAAATGGATTTAGACATAAAGGAATGCATTTTCTATAAATAATTCATTCAATAATCTATAAAATATATTTGAGTTACCCATCAATATCATGATTTTGATAAGAAATGAAAGATAGAATTAAAATGAAATTATAATAATAAAAATCATGGAGGGAAGAATATGATCATTCTGTTAAGCTTGAACTGTGTAAGGGAACATAAATTTAATTTCCTTAAGGGGAATAGTAAATTAATTAAGTTTATAGAGGAATTACATTAAGAAATTGGATTCTAGAGTAATGGGAATAAGTTAGACCATGACATGAATAGATAGAAAGCACTATTGAATGAATCATCCACACTCTAGTGGTTCAAATGTATGGAGTATAGGAATTATACTTATCATTGATCAAATATGAATGTCAGTGATAGTGACCTATGTTATAAACATCTTAGTACCAAATAGAATGGTAAATATCTTGTGATCACTATTGGTGATGAGGAGTATAAAAACAAAGAAGTGAAATATACACTTACTCTCAACTATATAATTGCTAAAGTCATATTTGATTCTGGATATACCTATTATTTTATTTCTTAAGAATTTTCTAATGTTATTAAAATACCATATCAATAATTATATGTTGAATTATCAGTGAAAACTCCCAATGGTATGATGATCATATCTCAAGTCTATGATTTTTTTCAATTGATATTTATGGGAATGTGATCCCTGCAAACTTTGTTATAGCTTCTCCATTTTAATTTGACATTATTTTGGGAATATATTAGATTTATTTATATCAATACTATATTAATTTCTATGTAAGGGAAGTCACATTTGATATTACCAACCAACCTATGATCATATGTCGATGCGAGGATAAATATGAACTTCCAATAGAAATTACATCCATTATATATGTCTTGATTCATATTAAAAGAGTGTATTTATCTTAGATGGCTGGAGATAAACCTAATTTAAATGATATTCCTATTGTTTGAGATTTTTTTAGTGTTAGTATTGAAGATTTTCATATTATTACAATGAATCATGAAACTGAGTAATCATCAGAACTTATTCATGGCATTACACCTATTTTAAAGTCTCTATATATAATGACAAAATTGAGTTATAGGAATTGAGGAAGAAACTCTAGGGGAATCTTGATAGTAGATTCATTCAGACAAATATTTCTCCATGGGTTACACCTATTATTCTTATTACGAAGAAAAATTTATCAATGCGACAATGTATTTATTATTTGGAATTGAATAATATCATAGTCAAGAATAATTATCCTCTAACCTGTATTGATGGATTGATCAATCAATTATACAGAGATCATTATTTTTCTATAATTGATCTTTGATCTGGATACTATGAATTGAGGTTCAAAAGTGAATATATACCCAAGGCATGTAAATCCCTTAAGTCACACTTTTGGATTCTATACAAAACATGATGTGTATATTTTTTAATAAAATATAATAGAAAAATACAAAGTAATTGTAAAATCAGGGACCTTTTCTAGTGTATGTTCTAGATAATCACACGATAACATACATAAAATTAATTAGAGTAAAAAAAATAAAAAAACCTAATTGGATTCATCTTCATTAATAAGTTTAACCGTCCTTTTAGATTTTAAGGAATCTAAATAATTTTTTTTAAAACATGGGATTAGCATAATAATATTAGTAAGGGTCATAAAATAAATAGAAAAACCATTAGAAAATTAATATTTATAAAGATATGAAATAAATTTTACGAAGCCCTAATTCCCACCCTTAAACAATCATATACTTTGTGAAACATGATATTTACATAAATCATAGAAAACATAAAAAGGGCACAAGGGTATCTTGGGGGAATTACTTACTTATTTTTTTAACCCTCTTGGATACCTTATGATTTGTAATCCTCATGACTACCTTACAATGTATCCCTCAATCAAACCTTATGGTGTAACCATCACAGTTACACTTAGAGTAAAAATAAGATCAACCTCCAACATACACATACCCAATGAATTATAGGGAGATATAGGTCCCACCATTAATAATAAACAATTCCCAAGAACCATAAAATAATCATAAAACATGGTTAATTTCATAAAAACATTTCTTTGGCATTTCATAAAAAAGGAATTTGAAAAGATTATTTTTACAGAAAAAACCCTTACAAATATCATATAATTGAAGTGAGACATAATAGAGTGTAATTAATATGTATAAACATTGTAAATAGACATAATTAAACACAATATAAACATAATTCATCATACAAACAATTTTAATACCACATAAATAATGAAGTTGAAGGTTAACTGAACGAATGGAAATTACGATAAGAATTCTCTTACCTGAGGTTTGTATTAATTTAAAAATGTTTAAACCTATTTTATAATGGTTAAAATAGTGTTATTAATATCTTAAATAATCATATTCATGTTTATAACACCTTATATGATCATTTAATTACATCATTTAACCCTTTAATTGCTAGTATTCTGTTCCTTCCATTATTTCAGGTGAGATCTTTACATGATTTCCATGGCCGGTTTGTATTTGATTTTCTTATCATATAGAAATGAAATTAATAAAGTTGAATGAAATGGTATTCATATGTTTCCATAATATTAAATTATTCCATAAATAATTTTGGATATATGGTATGAGTCTGAACCATTAGATAAATATTTTGTGATATCCTTTTAGATCATTTTGGCGGTTCTTTGATAATAAAGAACAAGTTTCATTATATAACATAATATTATGTATATATGTTAACTCTAAAAAATAAAAGCGGATATTTCATAAAATTTAAAATCTGTTTCAACCATTAAATTGTTTTATAACCAATTTTGAAGTATTTAATGGAAATTGAAAATACATACTCCAAGATTTTGGTAAATCAGCACATCACAGAAAATGTTTTAATTTTTTGAATAAGAGGAAGAGGAGAGGAATAATGATGATGATTTTTTATTTAAACATGATAACATATAGAATATATATTATTTTTGAGCTTTCATACCTCTTGTATGAAGGGAGGGGAAGGGAGTATATGAAAAGAAAAAGAATTGAAGAGAAAAAATAGGAAAATGAAAGGGGTTTCTTACTTCTTGATCTCTTCTCCTTAAGATCCCCCTCAAGGCCATTGGGTTTGGTATTTTGGAGAGACCAGAAGGTTTTGGACATGGGGAGGAGACTTGGGAAGGGTATTTGGATGAACATCGACACTAGAAAATCTCTAGAGGTTTGAGAGGAAGAGGGGAGTGAGAGTGGTATTTATAGTGGAAGAGAGGAGGGGTTTTACATAATATAATCATTAATTTAATATTTTTTCTGAATAATATGAATAATATTGATTAATGTGATCCAAAATAGTAATAATTCAATTTTATTTCTAAACAAGTGTGCTTAAATCATCCATGATGCTATGAATAGTATATTTTACAAATAATGTATATTTACAGTATATTGCCGTATTTTACTATTCATGAAAAATTCAAGAATTTCAGAAAAATCCCAAAAAATCAAACCAACCATTTTTCAATTTAGATAATTAAAAAAAAAACTCCATTTTTTATATTTAATTTTCTAAATATGATTAAATTAATCTTTAAATAAAATTATATTTATTTTAAAAAATTACATTTTTTAAAACTATAACTGACTTTATATGACATTGAAAAATTAATCAAGATCTTCTTATCTTATAAATTTAAGAAAATAAAATAATAAGGTGATTTACTAATAATAAGGGTCATATTACTATTCATAAGGTTATGTTACTATTCACAAAAAAAAAATCAAGTTAGCCCAATCAAACAGCAAATAACTTTCTGATCGCAATAATGTATGTCCGTTTTTCAAAATTAAAATCAGAGAAGTGGGAAGATTGAGTTTAATTACAAGTATATAAAAGTAAAATTGTTTTTATTATTTCATTTCATAATGATGTGACACTGGGTTACCTTAAAATATTGGGATTTTACAAGGAAACCTTCTGTATGAGGTATGGAAACTATGAATTTATAGTGATTCTATTTGGCTCTAGTAATTCCCTCACTCTATTCATGGATTTAAGGAATAAAATATTTGGATATTAATAGGATTAGTTTTTGGTAGTATTTATAGATTTTATTCATATATATTCCAAGATTAAGTAAAAAAAATAATATCACTTGAGAATTTTACTAAAGACCCTAAGGAAGGACAATATATATGAAAATTTTGCTAAGTGTGAATTTTTCCTAAACATGGGTTTATCTTTTGGTCTCATAATCTCCATTGTGGGTATATAAGTCTATCCATAAAATATGGAAGTTATTAAACATTATACATGACCAACCATGGTGAATAAGAGCCATTGTTTTCTTGGAAGGATGTATAATATTGACACTTTTGGAATAATTTTATTTAGACAAATAATAAAATCACAAAGTTAACTCAGAAGGGATCCAAATTCCTTTGGGCAGATGAATGAGATAGAAATTATAAAAAACTAAAGAGAATGATATGTAGTTTATATATTATAATAGTAAATTATATTGGATAATTGTTTGTGATCTACATTGATGCACTAATGAATGGACAAGGATACATCCTTATGCAGAAATATATGTTGATAACTTATTCCTCCTGAGAAAAATTTCCTAACTCATTAATTTTACATAGAAACAATAATATTGGAATTAAAAACATAGAGGAATTATATTTATGGATAAATGTGTCTTATATATAATAATTATAAAAGTTTAAATTTTATATTCACATAAAAATTGTAGAATATTCTCTATAAATTATGGTTAAAGTTGATTCAAGATTATTACTACTCAATACATTACCACCATTGGAAAGGAAAATGGTGGCTGATTTTTTAAATATAAAATATCAAACTAGATTATCTTTGATAAGGATGAAAAAAGATTAAATATTTATGGATTTATAATGGATGGAACTTGAAATCTTGAAGGAAGGGGGTAAATCGTATCTTGATCTAATGAGTGTTCAACCATTTATCCGTGTGACAATTAAAGAGGTGTATAAGAAATATGTAGAGCTAAAAAAGGTAGTGTAATTTTTTCCTGAGTTTAACATTTACTGTGATCGAATGATAAAGTTCAAGAACTATGTATGTGTCCAATCAATACATGATTTGAAATAGCAGTTGGATGAAGGCCATATTTCATCATTCTATATTCATCCTAAAAGTAAAAATGGCTTATAAATATGTAACAAACTATTTATAGTGTATTAAAAAGAGAAGGGATATTAAATAATACATATATTTGTGCTTGGTATAAAAATTTTTAAGTTCATGAAATAGAAGTAAAATGGGATGTTTCAATTTTTACTCATACTAGAACGGATATGGGAAAACATCACCATGAATTTATTCTTCAGGATACCCAAAACTCTTAAAGGAAATAATTAAATTTGGGTTTTTGTAGATCACCTTTGAAACTGAAAACACTTTATTTATATCCTATAATATTTCATTCTTGATCAACATTCTAGGATATATGTCAAATAAGTGGTATGTTTTCCTAGAGTACATCATTATATTGTATCCCATTGAGATATGAGGTTTACCACTATATTCTAGAGAAGTATTCAGTAATATATGGATATAGATTTTTTATTTAGTTTTTCTTATTATCCTCATATATATGGTTAGTATAATGGGACCATTCCAACCCTAGAGGATATTTTGATACCCTATTCTATGTATTTAAATGTTGGTTGTAATAAACACCTTTCTCTAATCAAGTCTTGTTTAAAAAATAGCTTCTAATTGAGAATCCCGATAGATTATTATGAAAATATATATAGAAATAAGTTAAAAAATATGATTTTATAGGATGAATTTGGATAAGGATATCTATTGGTACTTGAGTTACCTAAGTAAATGGTACAGAAATTCAAAACCATCTAGCAACACATCAAGGTAGCTTAGAGCCAACAAAAAGTTTATACTGGAAACTATTAGTGGAATATCGAATTTAAAGTTATTAAAATGATATTACTATGAATTTATAAATACAATAAGGTCTTATAATTTATAGATAATGTATTTTTGAGTCATATGAATACTTTCCCCTTCAATATTCTTTATTGAGTAAGGATGGTAGCATATCACTTGATGCTTCCAATGAACCTCTCTCAAGTTCATGATGTGTCCAATGCATCCCTCCTAAGGAAATATATTCCTGATAATTCCCACGTATTAAAATTATTGTTTTTTTACTATAGATAATAATTATTAAAATAAAGAAAAAATGATATAAATCTCACATCATAGAGATAATGTGCTCTAGAACGAGACTACAAACCTATTTAAAGTTATCTGAAGAAATTGTTTTTGATGAAGTTACATGAGAACTCAAGGATGGGATGAAATAAATATAAATTTTTTTATATCCAAGTGATTAAATTTAATTATATAAATTCATTTTAATGGGTGTATTATATTACAAACCAAGATTTCATTCGTATTTCCTTTGAAATAAACTTAAAGTATTCATAAACTTTCTTTCTATGCAAACCCAAATATAAATGAACTGTGATATAATATGAAGTTATAAACATAATGTTGTACTGGTGGGTATGAATAATATTAAAAAAATTATGAGAAATATGTATAAAAGTTTTATTTATTGTAAATTTATTTCTTAATTTATAATAACTAAATTTTCAATTTTTAGTAAATTCATTTTACGCTTCAAATATATGTGTTCTTCAAAAACGTTTTTATTGAATTTTGTGTGTGGATATTATAAAAAATTTCTAAATTTTTTAGAAATTATATTTTGTGAAGAGGATAGAATTTTTTAAATCACCAAATCTAAATTATCTTGAGATGAAATTTTGATATTTTTTTGAAATGAGTAAATTTTCAGTAAACAATTAAAAAGTCACGATATGATAGAAAAATTTCATTTCCAGTAATGAATTTAAAATGTAAAATTTTATTTTGAATTTATATTAAAATTTTATTAGTACCTTTTTATTAAAAATAATCCAATCAATGTCATTAGAATCAAAATTAATCTTAATTTTGGTATAAAACATTTTTATACAAAAAATGTATTTTTCTAGAAAATCGCTTTTTGACACGTCTTGTGAGATTATTTTATAATTAATTAAAACCTCTTAGGGAAATGGAATTTAAAAAAATGGATTATATATTTTAAATCAAAATTCAATTTTTTAAATGTGGAAACATTCATTTTTTGTCACAATAAATAGTAAGAATAGTAATCATTTTTTTACCTCAGTCAAGGTTAAAACAGGTTTACCCAGGGTGGGGGGGGGGGGGGGGGTTAAAAAAATATATAAAGGTTATATTTCCATATAAATTTGTCTAAATTATATTTCATGGACATATTTATACTCTAACTCATATAATATTAAAATATAATGCACATGGAATCTTTTTTATTGAGTATGAGATTATTAATCTTTTGAAAAATACCAATTGTATCCTCTCTCACCCTTATAAAAGGACACCACATCCCCTCTATTATCAACACATCATTATAATATTATATTATATAATAAATTCCAAAAAAATCAAAAATATATATTCCTATGTCCTAGAGGCTCTATTTTTATCATAATACCATCCTTTAAAGGCATGAGGTGTAAACAAATGGGGTTTCTCAATAGAGAGGTATAACTCTTAACCGAGTACTTTTAGTTTTATTAATTTTGACACCTTAACCAAAATTATTTTATCCATTATAACATGATTAAAATATTATCATAAATATAATTATATTTTATTATGATTATGTAACAACCTTTTCCACCTCATTTTCATTAAATATAAAATGAGAGTATCGTTCGTGTGTACGTGTGGACTACAACCTTCACATAGCGATATAATTCATTTTCCATCATGATAATTAATGGATAATTATTATAATGCACTTAATGTATATATTAGATATATAGTATATTCATGGTTTTAATTTCTAAACTATTTTTTATCTTTGATTCTTTATTTCCGTTAGAAAATCAAAACAACGTTCATGCGTAAGTACATTCTATCGTCTCCATGAATGGTGCGGTTAATTTTTATCTATACCTTTTATGGATGATTATAAAAATAAATATAATGAAAATATATTATATTTATATCTTGATTTAAATTATATGTAGTATGTCACCATGATCAGTGTACAATTATAGAAACTATTTAACAAATATAATCATGAAAAAAGAAACAAGCAACACTTGAAAATAAATAATTTTAATAAATAATTGTTAATAAATTGGTGTTAAAATGTAATTAGGGTTTAATATATGATATTATAACAATGTAAAATATTATTTTATATAATTAAAAGAAATTTTCATTTATTATATATGAATTTAGAGTACTTATCAAGCAAATAAAACTTGAGGTAAGAGTTTTCTGTTACAATCTCATTTTTACTGAGATTATTTATGACTAAATTTATGATAATGAAATTATATCATATATCTCTCAAAACTATAATTAATTTTATTATCCCATATTTATTTATATATATTACATGTTTTATTTTCATTTTACTCTCTTTAATTAATGAAGAGATGAAAATCATTCTTTAAATAAAAATTAACTTTATTTCCATTTTTGGTTGGGAATATTCTCTTCCATATCCATATTTTATTTAAAAAAATTTCAAGAATATTTTTAATATTACTGAATAATTTTTTAAAGTAATTTTAAACCTATTTTAATTTCTATAAAAATTTTCTAATGATATTATCTTCTTATTTTCCAAAAGTGGTACTTTTTACTTTTTATGAATAATGTGAAATGAATCATAATTTTAACATTTACCACATGAATTAAGTTTCCCATTGTTATGAATAATATTTCCATTGAATATTCTTATACATGTTTCTATGGTTATTTTAAAGGAAATATTTTTTTAATATATTGGATTCATTTATATTTGCAATAATTTGTGTCAAAATGAAAAGGGTATTTTACAAATGAAATATTTCAATTAAATTTTAAAGGCATATTTTCATCTATGACAACATCATTTGATGTTACTTATGATTTATTAAGGATTTTATTCTATGATACTATCCTTATTCTTTCTATAGATGGTTTATGAGTGTGAATATAAAATAGTGATATAAGATGTTTTATTGTCCATGAGATAAGTTATGTTGAATGTTTTCATGATCACATGAAATAAATACGAACAAATTATGAATATATGAAGGGTGGTATTGATTTTATACATGACTATGATGAATTGGGTAAATATTAATGTTTTATGATATCAATGGGTACACAAGAGGTTATCTCAATACCAAAAGAGGGTACAAAAAAGGTTATCCCAAACCCTAAAGTAGTTAAATTAGTTGTTATCACAATCCAAAAGAAGGAAAATGGGTTACATTAATATTTATATGATTATAATTATGAAACAATTTATTCTAAAATTTTATGATATGAACTTATGGTAATTTTATTTTTTCATAGATTATGTTATTCGACTACATTATGATTCATGTCATATGATATGAAATGATTTATACAATGGACCATGTCTATGGTATATGATTTTATTGGTTTGGTTTTCAAATTTTATGCTCATGTGATCATACAATTATGCGGATATTATGCTTAAATGATCATTTATAACTCCATTTTCTACCTGAATTGAGAAAATGATCTCAACCTTTATTATGTTTCCTATTCCCTAGGATAGGAATAAAATTTTTATGTATGATTTGTATAAGAAGGATGATATATGTGAATAACCACGTGGGATATTATTTAAATAATTTTTGTACCTTTTCTTAATGTAACACGGTTTTCAAATACACTAAATAGTTTTCGTTCTAGCATGAATTACAATTTTATGTAATGTATATTCATCTAATAAGATGTAAAATTAATCTTCGAAAAGTATGAGTCTTTATAAGTTCATCAATAAAAATAGACATAAAGTAGAAGAATAAATATTATAAATCAATATAAAATAAAATAAATCATTTAAAAAAATAGAGCATCAAACAACTCAGGATATCAAGTGAACATCTTTGACTCTCACTCCCAATTTTTCTCCTACACACCACTATGTCTCGATAAGAAGAGATCTCTGGGAATTTCATTCCCTCACAATAGCTTCTCCTACTAGTCCTAAATCATGGAAGAACATTACTTTGAGGTCTCATCATCATCATTGATATCTAACTCACCCTAGTGGATGATGTGGAAATCACTATGATGATATTAAAAAATACATGAAACATGGAATAAATCATGGTTCCATATCATATGTGGAGGAAATTATAAACAATACTTAATAGGTATAACACATGAAAACACCCCAATTTATCTAAAAAATTAGAATTTAGGATTTCCATAATGACATAACCCTCACTGTCCATGATGATGAGACACCTTTATGAACACATTATCTTTTAAGTCAAACTCCATAGGTCACCTCTTAGTATTATCATAAGACTTATGATGATCCTCAAATTCTTTCATCAACTCATGAATCCCTTGTTCCTTCTCTTTCTTGATTTTCACCAATTATATTTTAACAACACCTATCTCTATAATCTTGGTCCAATATAGTGTTGATTTGAAGGGTTAGAAATACAGTGGTTTTAATCATGCCTTACCAATGATAAATTGATAATTGTTAAAACAAGAAAACACCACTAAGGATAAGGGCTTAAAACAAGATCCAAAAAATTCTAAAAAACATTTTCACAACATATCTTCTAATGTTGGGATATTCCACTCTATCTATATATCCATTTATAAATGGAAGGTAGTTTTGAGGAACAACTGAGAGCCAAAATCCAGCTAAAGGCCTCTCCACACCGTTGATGTGACATGAGAATCACAATCAAATATTATGCGTTTCAAAACCCCATGAATCATCAAAAAATCCTCTAGATATTACCTTAGAGAAACATCAATTGATCATGAATGTTTAATCACTATGAAGTGGTATGAATTTATTAAGCGATCCACAATCACTCATAAAACATCATAACCACCATGATATTTTGAACAAATGGTGAATAAGTACATTAAGAAATCCTCCAACTTCCTCTTTTTAATATCTAAAAACTAAAGAATACCAATAAGGAAAAAATTATTATACTTTAACTTTTGGAAATACAAACACTATGAGACAATATCTACAATTTAACCCTTTATAATAGAACAATAAGAATAATTCCCTAAATAATGATTAATCTTTTTCCAACAAGAATGTACTACTAAGGGTGAACTATGGGTCTCATAGAGAACCACATCATGCATTACTGATGGAATGAAAATATTTCCATGGAAATACATCCGATTTTGTATATCCTCTGACTATATATTAGGAACATCCCCAAAATAAAACAAGATCTAACAAGTCCTCTACTTTGGAATTCCTTAATAGGGACTCCTCCACCTACTACACTAAATATCATTTCATCCTCATATAATAAAGTCACCCTATTCCATCAACACACAACCAAATTAAATATGAAAAATATTTAATTAATCCTTAAATACAACACCTTACATCAAAAAATTAATTAATAGAGAGCTAAATAGATTCTCTTTCAAATACTTGAAAGTATCCTCACATTGGTTAGTCCATAAAAATTAATGACCCTTTATTGACAAGGATATATTTATAATACTCTCACATTTCACATGTATCTAATGATATTTCAATGGAAGATCATTCTTTGATAACCACATGAATCTCTTCAACTGATTAGATATGTTTTTAATATATGAATAAGTATAGTGGTTCTTTACCACCACCCAACTTAAGTGATGATAATAATCATAGAAACAAAAAATACCATCAAATTTATTTAAAAATAAAACATAAAAACTCCATGATGACACACCCATCCATATAAAATCTATCTATAAGAGGTCACTGAACTGGATCAATGTCACTTGCAACTCCAAAGGTGAAATTAAATATAGTGACATTATGTTCAAAGTGATACTTGGATATAAATATATCCTGATCTTGATCTTATTTGAAAGGGGTTACATCACAATATATACAGGAAAGAAATCGGGGTACTCTTCTATAACCCTAGGAAACACTACAGGATGATCCTCAATGGAAATAAATACTAACCAAAACAATAAAAGGGGGAAAGGAATAAATATTACTATATCCCATTTTATGGTATCTTTAGAAAATAAATAATACATAATCTCCATAAAATTATAGAATATGATTCACCTAAAGAATAAATCCATGATTTTTTATACCGAATATAGCCAAATGATGTTGACGATGATTTCATATGTCCATATTTATAAAAACATGAAATATCCACGAGAATATTTCATTCCTAACATTAACTCAGAATCACTCCACAGATCGAATAAGTAAGCTAGTACTTCAACAAGAATAGTCAAAACCGAGGTAACTGAAATCCTCTCTACCTCAAGTTCCAAATCATGGATTAGGGCTTGTGAAATTAATGAGTTATATCCATAATCCAATATAGAATATACCCATGTAGAATATTTATAGATGATACCACACTCAACATGAAAATCTATTAGTACAGGAAACACTAATTCATGCATCTAACCATGCCTTTCTCCATGACATTTCCGGCCCTAATGGTGACCCTCAGCATGGATGAAATCTAATCACTAAGAATGAATATCATCAACATCCACCACATCCTCTATATAGATCATAAACATAATAACCATATTGATACAACCTTGGAGGGTACATCTACATTGGGTGCGCCTGAAGTGGACCACCAACCTCTCTCTGACTATTGAGAAAGGCCAGATGCCCTCTCTTATAATGTCTATGATATCCACAAGAAAATAAAACCATACCCGATACACTAGCTAGGGTCTGATATATACTCACACATGTGATTTGAGATGGAGTGTGATGGACTATAACCCCTTATATTAGGACCACTTATGACTAAGAAACTAATAAATTGTTTCCATAACTCTTCTCAATGGATAATATTGACGAATTACCTCCTATGATGACTTGGTTCTATCCAGAATCCTCTCAGTTACCTCTGTCTTTACTAGTTCCTCAAGATATGATGAAAAAATAAATGGGGAGACCTATAACTAGATACCTGGATGAAATACATCCTTAAAATTCATTGTTATAGCCTCCACATTTGGTAGAAGAATTAAATTATATCAGAGAAGGCCCATATATTATTTTGTAATCTTTTATACACTATAAACCCCTAGTGAAGGGTAAGAATCTACCACAGATAAGATGTATTATTGGTCAAAGAAAGAAACTCAACCTGATACTAATCTATTAACTTCTCCCATGAAACAACTGACTCCTTACTAACCTTGAGGAACAAGAACCACCACTTCCGTGCTACCCCATACATCATCGTCAAAACCAAAAAAACTAGTTCCCCCACTGATAATAAATATAATTGAAGGAAATATCCATCTACACGAAATTATACCCTATATAAAAATTTTAAATAGCTCCCTCATACTTCTAATGTATGTAGAGTTTAAACAATTTGAGTTCCCTTTAAGAATCATTTTTTTAAACATACACTCTACAACGATCCAATGAAATATATTACTGGAAGTCTTTGGTGAAAACCTAATGGAAATAGAGACACGGAACCATACAAGAAAAAGAATAAACATTATGGACCCTTAAACTCATTAGATAAGATATTTAAGGTTAATTAATTAACTAATTGTAACATAATTCTAAAATTCTATCCAATTCAATCCCAGATATAGAAAATCATGATAAATGCTCCTCTCCAAGGTATATAGCCTGCATGTAGCATCAATTTTCTAATAATTTTTAATATACTTGAAGGGCCTTATGTTAGATTATGTGGAGAATAAATACCTATTTAATAGGTATTCTCCCTTATTTACATCACATACTAAACTCAATTGACACTATTACCACAATAACCCATGAAATTATAACAAGTTCCTAACTCCATGATCTATCCTATATCACAACCATCAACTCTAATACCAATCTACAAGGGAACCCCCTTCACTGGTACCCATAAGGAGATGGTAATTAAGAAAATGGAATTCAACATGAGGCTCAACTCTAATACAAGATTTTAATTCCATTAAAAAAATAGAAATAATACCAAAAAATTCCTAGGAAGTGACTACGAACCCCAAAAAAATCCAATTATCACAAAAGAAATTCTCTAATCTAGTAACATCTCTCCCAACCATCAACCATATCTTTCAAAAATGATGAATAGTTTATATATATAGGGGTGAGACTAACATGTATACATACTAGGATCTTCATTGGAACCTCTAATATAAAATGTGTTAGAAGAATACTAAATCCTAAAAAAATGAAACTAAATCATCATATAGTCAATTAATCTCTATATTTATAACCTCACCATGGACTAATCACTATATAATGTATAGAAGTAACAATCCACATTGAAACACACACACACACACACACACATATATATAGATAAGGGGAACTATTATTATGCTTCCCACTAGTTTGTTGTTATCACAGACCCAAGCCTTGCATATTGTTCTCATAACTCCCATAAATAATCCTTTATAAATATCTATAAACTTTATAGAAACCACATAATCATCTCATAATTATATCCAATATCCCATGAAACTCATATCAACTTCATCATCACTATATTGAATGACCAAACGTTAGTCTGAAAGCCACAATAACCCATGGATCATTTATTATACCTTAAGCAACTATATCCCATGCATGTATACTATTGAGAAACCATATTCACCACCATTAAATAAAAATATATACTATAACCTCAATACATTTCATATTTCACATAAATATATAGTAAACATACATCTATAAAAACCTACATGAGTCCATACCCTATTCCTCATTCCATCACAACCCTTGTATTCCCACAAAATGTAATAAAAATGAAGAGAGAGTGTTAGAGAATGATTAATCTGTCATCGATTCCCTCACTAACCTGGATGTTAGGGAAAATACCCCTCAAAACATTTGGGTTTCCATTTAAAACCATCTCGGGTGGTGAATCATATGAAATCATAGAACATAAAGTATATCACACAAAATCCATACTAAGGGAAACTACCTAGCCTTAAACTCATATGTAACTATCATCTCACAATACATCCTAAAATCCACCCATAAGGTCTAGATCATAACATGAAAAAAAGTTTTATGGTTCAATATTAATTATTAACCCATGTTTATATTTTACATTAATACATTAATTCCCATAGGATTAGTGCCTTGGACACCGTAATCCTACTTATTCAAAAAAATATCATCATAATTTATAAACATTATGATCTATTATAATTATTTATTTAATTTATTTATGCAACACCCTGAATTTAATCACTAGGTTTGAGCCAAAGAGCCACATAAACTTATCCACACCTCCCTATAAACAAGATGTTACTAACTAATAGTGATAATCATAGCCAGACACCATAAAATAAAAATATAATCATGATCCCAAAAAACAATAAAACGTAATATATCATGAATAAATTCAATAAAAGCTGTCAATTCAGGTCATTAAATAATAAAAAATGGATTCCCAATGTGGTATGTCAACAAGAATAAATAGTACAACCAGAAAAGAAAATTAAAAGATAATGTGATCGTTTTCTAGAGTCTATCCCAATTATATATCCATCCATAAATATAAGCTCCTCAAAAAACCTATCATGAGGCCCCTAACTTCCCTAAATCCCTAATCATGAAGTCTTTATATACACCAAGATTCCCATGCATATAATAAGTATAAACCCAGTAGAAAACCACTAATGCATCATTTTCCTAAATACTCAAGTTTATTAAGGTGAATTTCACAATTGAAAGATAAATTCATATTAAAGTATAAAACCAATTATGTATAGACTAATAATGTTCTAACCATGTTGTACCGAACCCCTTGCATGCCTGATTTTGATCCATGCCAGAAGAATATCATAAGTAGTTATCGCATGACATAGATCATGCTATGACATTCCACCCAACTTTAGGTACAATTCATATTTTTCTTGTAAATAATAACTCAAAAAATTCTTCTATGGGGAGTTCACACCCAACAATAATGGATAACTACCATCCTTAAATGACACACACACATGGCACACTCAAAATAATGGAACTCCACACATAGACAAGGATGTTCCACATCGGTAGATCATACCGGCATGTAGACCATCTTCCAATGGAATTTGGTATTCCAACATAGGCTAATACATGCCAAGACTAGGTGATAACCATCCTATGTAGACCCCAAAACAATGATTTATGTCATCCATTCCCCACTTTTATAGGGAATGTTAAATCTATGAGGGCCACATGTCATCTTTAACTCTGAAGTAAAGATTCCACTAGCTATGTACAAATCCACTTGTAAGGAATAACATAATAAGTAACAATATATCAAAATAAGTTTTCCATAGTCTATGAAATATTACAAAAGTAATACACAACATATAAAGGAGAAACATGTCATATAAAATATTCCACTAGTTATGAAATAACCACATATAAAGTGATACTTAGTAAGGGGAAAACAAGATATAACTATTAAAATGTGTCAATGGACAACATTTTCAAAAACAATGTACCGATCATGAAAGGTTATTTATGTTAGAAACATAAAAACAAGATAATAATTCCAAAAAACTCAATAAAAGGGATTAAGATAGTACGAATTTCGAACCTTTAACATGTTGATACTAAACTCCCAGATCCCCCAAGGAATGAAATCCATATCATGTATTTACAACAAAGTTCCATATAAAAGACCCAATCCATCAATATATAACCTCTATGATTGGAATTCAAGGAAGTAACCATGCTAAGGGGTGAATTTACATCTACTTATATCAAGGTATTAAATGAAAATGTTAAATCATGATCCTCTCAAGGAAAAGATTATAAAAATCTAGATCATGTGTCTATCTAAAAAATTAATTATCCATTAGATTATGATATAATCCATATACCTTGGAAAAATATCTTTGTTATATGATTAATCTCAATATATAAATAGGATATCATGGATAAAAATCAATAATACAGGATAAAAATACATCTTTCCTTGAATCCACATGCGATGACACCCCCAAATCATTTGAATTTGGAGCACAAAAGAAGATGAACCACTATGAATCACCACCATAGTTAATAGGTTTTATATCTATATGTGTATTATAAATAATGAGGTATTTTAAAGAGGATTGGGTTTACATTGTTTTTTTCATTTTAATTAAAACCCCACATAGGGATTGGTTTCATATTTTACTTAACCACACAATAACCAAGTGAGGTTATCTACCTATTCATGGAATACTCATGGGTTGTCCACATAGGTTTACAAAACATGCACCAAACATGAATTTATATACTATACCAAGACACATGGTTTCATATAATAAGTCACATTGTTAGCTCTAACACCGTGCCTACTATGCACCACCCACCATATTTCTCCAAAGATGCTTTATGGTTTCATGGGTAGAGTTATAAGGTTTCTCATAATTTTTCATGAAGTTTGTATCCCATTAAAGGCTTCTAAAACTTTATGAATCCAATTGAAACTACCCAATATATTCAACCAAAATAATAATAACTCAAAAAACATAATTAAGTGTTGAGAGTAAGTATTAGGGTATTTAAAAAATCAAGACCCTTATAATACCCCTAAAAGGACTTATCATCCTTGATAAGTGTGTCTAGAGTTTCTGATCAAGCATCTTTAGCCATTGAGATCACATATCAGATTCCTACTCCCAAGATCCTTATTGGACATATCCATACCACCATATAACTCTAACAATTGGCATCATATTTTCTCACCAAAATTTTTTCCTATGGTTAATGATTTACACCAGGTGCTCTACAAATTATGTGTTAGGATGCAGATCAATGTACTTGTAGTAAATCAAATGCATAGGATCCAACATGTACCTTCAAAGCTGATAGACATGGAAACAATCATTCATGCCTTGATACCATTTATGAATATACAAAAAGTATTCCAATTTCCCTTATCTCTCACTAACCTCGAATAGTTTAACAAATCTTGGTGCTAGCTTCCCTTTCATTTGATACCATCGATGCCATAATCAAGTAGTCGCCACATGAATACTTGATAACCCACTATAAAAACCAAAGTTCACTTCCTCTAGTAGGAATATGATCACTATCTATTATGAGTGGTGATTAATCCCTTCCAGATTAGATGCACTCTCTTAGAGGTATCATGTATCATTATTATCCTTACAATTGTTGGATCACCTAACTCATTCCAACAGAATGTTGAGTGAAATGGGTGACCAAAAAGATACTCAAAAGGTAGCGTATTAATTTAATCCTAGAATATTATATTGTAAAAAAAACTCATAAAAGGATAGGTGGTCATCTAAAGATCCACCAATGTCGAAAACTCATTCCCGAAGCATATCTACTAATATCCTAATCATCCACAATGAATTTACATCATCCTTATTATCGTATACTATAATAATTTTTAGTTGGATACCTAAATTGTTCTATAATATCTACTAAAACTATGATGTTAAACACATTTTCCTATTTAACACAATTCTAAACGGAATTCATGTGCGAGTACAATATCCCATACATAATGTTTTAATAACTCATCCTCTCAAACCTATATGGAAAAAAACTATAGTTAGTTGATCAACTATCAAATAGATATAATAATGAATACACATGTTATTTAGTAAACTCATCATGAATTCTATCATCATGATATAAAATTTCCACATAGCTCTTATATGTAACTATAGGAAAACACTAAGACGTCACTGCACGATCATTACCCTATAGTAGGTAAGGAATTGAGAAACAAAATTGGTGATGTACCTCTTCATACCCAACCACCCAAACTGACTTTGGATATCATGGTACATATTTTTCCAGAAAAGATACAATTCCCATTTTGAAAAGAGAGAGTCCCTCATAAGCTCCTCCCTCATGTAATATGGCACCACAACTCTTTAATTAATGTAGATAAAATTGCCATTATCAAAGGACCACCCCGGCATTGAATCATCCTAGACCAAGGAATTTTAAATCATTACCCACTCATAATATGACTCTTGTATGGACTTGACCTAATCTATTAAATAATATGTAATAACTAAGGGAACATATGTAATAACTCCATTATCCTCAGATTCATAAATTAACTACTTAGATATCAAACTCATACAACAATATTCCTCTCATAACAGCCGCTCTCTAAGATCCAATATCTTTGATGTTTTCATATAGATATAATATAAAACATCATTAGATTTTAAAATAATATTTTCCATCTCAATGTTGAATGACTATAGATATTCAACCCTATGCATCTTCCTCAAAAATTACGTTGTCGAGGAATGACACCTCTTGAACCCAAAAGTGAAACATTAATAGTTTATAATACATATAATGTGTTAAAAGTGTCCTTAAAAAAATATTAAGGTTCTTAGAATTCATATATGAATTCCTAGAATATATCAGGATATCATCCATGAATAAAATAATGATGGAGTCAAGGTATGAATGTAAAATCCAATTCATGATATCCATGAACACAGCTGGACCATTTTTTAACCTAAAAGGAATGATGATGTACTCCTTCAATCCCCATTTACACTTAAATGATGTGTTGATAATATATTACTCTCGGGTGTCCAATAGAACTAAGATTGAGTGAAGATTAATATTAGAAAACCACTAGTCTCCCCATAATTGATCAAATAGATCATCAATCATAGGTAAAGGATGCTCACTATTCACCATCACATGACTAAACATTCTATTATCGACACAGAGGTATAGAATACCATCCTCCTTCTTTGAAAAAAATACTGAAGCACCCTGAGGTGATGTACTTTTTCAAATAAATCCCTTTACCTCCAAATCCTCAAACTACACCTCCAAATCTCTCAACTCAACTAATACCATATGATAAATAGGAATCAATTTCAGTTTCACCCTAGGTATATTGTCAATATCAAATTTAATTCCTTTATTTAGAGAATGACTGAAGAAGTCACATGGGAAAACATCCTGATAATAATACAACACTAGAGGGAAGATATAGGGGCCTATTACAAATTCTGATGTAAGATCAAATCCTATGGATTTTAACATGATAGATATAATATATATAAGGTCTAGTACCATCCTAAATAATCTAATATTACCCTTATTGGTCAACAAAAACCTCTATCCTATATGAATGGTGAAAGATAAACATCTCTAGTGGTGCTCGATATGAGCTCGATAACTAATCCACCGCTGCATTCAAAATACCACATCAAAACTAGTGATCTATAAGATCTCGAAGTAATATAAATATACATAGCCAACATGTCATGACCCCCTCCCACCAAAGATTCCCCTCCTGAGCTGGCAATGGTGAAAGGGAGATAATGACCCCCGGAGTCCCGCCTCCAGTAGGCCCCAGGGTGGCGACTAGCACCAAGGGTATGAGTTTTCACAAATATGGGAGGCATTACACTTTTTATTTTTAAAGATCGGGAAATAGGACAAGTCAACCACCAAAAAGGGAAAGAGAAAGTGTATATAAATAAACCCAAACCAATCCAACATGCATGTTTAAATAATTTTATAAAAAGGTACAAGTACAAGAAAGCTCAAAGTACAATACCAAAAGAAAACAAAGGTACAACAACAGCAACAACTCCAACTGTCCGACTAGTAGGGTCCCACACAGCCCTGATAGTCCTCCTGGAAACCTCAAAGTAAACGTAGGGTGAGCATACAAGTATAATCAATAGGGAAACCTAAATCTCTCGTGCACAAGTGGGGAGACATCCTAATGTCCCGGGAGAACAACAGAAGAAACCTAGGAAGGAATTCTATCCACCCAACCTCACCAGCCACACTCACCAAAACACAATCACAACAGGTAGTAGTATATAAGAACAAGAGTATTGGGTACCCCACACCATTTCCCTTTAGTTAGCTGCTCTTCCTAATGATGAACGTCCTGACGCAGCCACACTCTCCCCGCCCGCACACTCCTGGGCCTCACAACCACGTATCCCGCCCGCACACACCTAGGCCTCACAACCATGTATCCCGCACGCACACACCTGGGCCTCATCCCAAAGATTCTTGGGAAATAGTAGAACCTTCCCGAAGATTCTTGGGCTAAAACCACCCCAATCGAAACCTACCCGAAGAGTCTTAGGTGTATGGTCGCCTCAATCCATCACAGCCTAGGGGAGAAGGAGCAGGAAGGAGCTAGTAACGAAGGTAAAAACACCCACTCCCATAAAATGGGAGTGTTCGGCACTAAGTGCTCAACATGGGTGGGGTGCGATAAAACACAAACGATATAGATATATATATATATATATACCAACCACACAACCCAACCTATGGCTTCTAAAAAGAGAAACCGAGCATGTGCCTCGACAATGCTACTACGAAGCATGCATACAAAAAACAAACCCAACCCCTTTAGGTTTTCACATTTCATTAGAAATAGTTATTTAGTTCCTTAACTACTGGGAAACTATCCACAACTAACCACACCAATAGTTCGTAAAACATATCCCTGCCATCCACAATACAAGTTAGGAAAAACATAAGTAGCACAACAAAGTCCCTCTTATCAACCAACCAACCCCATTGATTATTATTTCCGTTTCATTACCACGCCCCACCATTCATTAACTCTTCCACTTTTATTTATTATTCACAACCCATATCCCGTTCACATTTAAACCCGTCCCTGCAGCCCCACTGCCAACCACCATGACCACAACTGTACCGTACATCATCACCTCTTTAATACCATTTATTGCAGCCCCACTGCCCATCCCCATTATAACATTCACACCAACCCACAACCAAGTCAACTGCAACCCTTCTGTTCACCCAATCCACAACAACCCACAAAAAACCCCCAACACATGCCTCGTAACCAATCCGACACCCACATGTTCATTATTCCATTTCGTTTAACCGGGGTGATCACACAAGGGTTCCAGATATTAAACAGCCAACTTTACGTGATTAACCAATTTCCACATTCCATAAGGTTTCCATCCATAAGAATATCCAGAAGGAGAGGGCAACATTTTATTGCATAAGAAAAGGCCCCCAATGACCATGATTTTCAGTAGGTAGAAACTCATTCAATTCACAACATAATATCACAGGATATAAAGTAACAAAAATCACAACTTCCCATCCCCGTTATATAAGCCAGTTATTATCTTTATTAAACCGGTTCAAAAGTGTTTCACGTAAACAATAGAACACCCACCCCGCATGATGCACAAATTAAAGAGATGAAGGTAAAATCCCTACTTCAAAAGGTTCTGATTGCAACGCTCCCCAGGATCAACCTTAGAAGAAGTTCGTCGGCGTCCGTCACTTCTGTCGGTCCCAGAAAAACCTCCTCAGGTGGAGGTCGGAAAGGAAAGGCTGAAGTAAATACAACAGATCCAAGCTCGGAAGCTCCTCCTCGTCGTTACGATCCCGTGGCCACTGACGGATTGTAAATCGGAGCTCAGGCGAAGAAGTTATGGAAAGAAAAGCCTTAGACTCTCTTGGGAGAGCTCTGCTTAGAGGAGAGGGGAGGAGAGGTGTGAGTAGAAAGGAGGAGGGGACCCCTCCTTTTATAGGCGTGAAAAGAAAAAGTACACGGTGTGTACTTTATGGTACATGGAGTGTACTCGGTTCTTTCACACGGTCTCCGTGCGGCTTCCAACATGGCTCTGCGGCTGTTGACTGGTCAACACACAGTTTTAGGGTAACGCATATGCGGGGAAGGACTACACAACGTAGTTTAGACACACGACGTGTACTCATTTATTGCACACAGAAAGGACACGACTCCAACACAATACACAGCCGTTGACTGGTAACCCGTACGCGGGGAAGGACGATGTGTAGAACTGGACACACGGCGTGCACCCATTATTCCACATAGCAAGGACACGGTCTGTAACATGGGGTATACCCGGGAAGGGGGTACACGACGTGTACTCAAACTACACGACGTGTAGTTTCAAAATTCTGGAAAGTGTGGAAAAAGTCCATTTTACCCTCCAGAACACTTCTTGACCTTCTTTTTGACAAAGGAATGGGCCGGAGAGGTCCGGGCCATTACATCAGATACCTCTTAAAACATTCTCGTCCCCGAGAATTCAAAAACCAACCTAGTGGAACCCGACAAGATACCTCTTAGGGTTCTCGTTATAATAGGAAACAACTGACAACCCTAATTATACGAGTTAGGAATTCCCTCTCCTATGTCGAGATATTATCCGCTTTAGGTGGAACTGACTCGCCTGCACGGGTTTAATCGCATCCGAATTAATTCTTCTCGATTAAGGACTGGGCCTTCCCACTTCCATATATTAGGATTTTCCAACTTACACTGCCCCCAACACCATACAACCCACACACTTCCCGGACACATGGCTTGGGGAATTCCTTCTCCCATGTCGATATATTATCCACCTTAGGTAGCACTGACTCTCCTACACAGGTTTAATCGCATCAACATTAATGCGTCTCGATTGGGGATTAGGTCTTCCACTCCCCACATGATAGGGCTCTTCACGTACATTTAAAGAAAATATGGAAACAACCTAGCATTAAAAACTCACAAAAACAAGGTCCAAGCCCAATGAATGAGCAAAAGAGTTCCAACAATGGAGTGTAATGCTCCCAACAAACCATAAAGGAGATCATTCAAGAAAACAAAAACACATCTCTATCGATCCCTGGTCCTGCTGGAGGTGCCAACTCTACTGCGTGCAACTGTCCACACCCAGCTCCTCTGCCTCTCTGATGTCGACTAGGTACCATAGAGGTACGGTAAACAAGGATTGGCTAAGCCCAAGTAGTAAGGAAAATCTCAAGGTTTCATTTTATCATTTTATTTCAATTTCTTTCCCAGAACACCCAAATCAAGTAAAACACAATCATGATGATGCATGTACCTTCCCTTGGGTCTCTACCCTGCAATCAATGTAGTCTCACTTGGTCATTCGGTAGGATCAGAGTCCTTGCATCAGATCATGAGGGGCCCTAAAATCCCGTGTCCTAGACGGTCTTCCATGGCCTATGTCACACACTAAGATTAACTAACATTGTTGCCCTTCCATCCCACGCAATTCTCACTGTGCCTAACTCCAGACTCTATCCTATCTCTCAACCATCAGCTCTGATAGCATTCTGTCACGACCCCCCCCCCCCCACCAAAGATGCCCCTCCTGAGCTGGAAATGGTGAAAGGGAGATAATGACACCCGAGTCTCGCCTCCAGTAGGCCCCGAGGTGGCGACTAACACCAAGGGTATGAGTTTTCACAAATATGGGAGGCATTACCCTTTTTATTTTTAAAGATCAGGAAATAGGACAAGTCAACCACCAAAAAGGGAAAGAGAAAGTGTATAGAAATAAACCCAAACCAATCCCACATGCATGTTTAAACAATTTTATAACAAGGTACAAGTACAAGAAATCTCAAAGTACAATACCAAAAGAAAACAAAGGTACAACAACAACAACAACTCCAACTGTCCGACTAGTAGGGTCCCGCACGGCCCTGGTAGACCTCCTGGAAACCTAAAATTAAACGTAGGGTGAGCATACAAGTTTACTCAGTAGGGAAACCTAAAGCTCTCGTGCACACGTGGGGAGACATCCTAATGTCCCGTGAGAACAAAAGAAGAAACCTAGCAAGGAATTCTATCCACCCAACCTCACCATCCACACTCACCAAAACACAATCACAACAGGTAGTAGTATATAAGAACAAGAGTATTGGGTACCCCGCACCATTTCCTTTTAGTTAGCTGCTCTTCCTAATGAAGAACGTCCTGACGCTGCCACACTCTCCCCGGCCGCACACACTTGGGCCTCACAACCATGTATCCCACCCGCACACACCTGGGTCTCACAACCACGTATCCCGCCCGCACACACCTGGGCCTCACAACCACGTATCCCACATGCACACACCTGGGCCTTACAACCACGTATCCCGCCCACACACACCTGGGCCTCATCCCAAAGATTCTTGGGAAACAGTAGAACCTGCCCGAAGAGTCTTGGGCTAAAACCACCCCAATCGAAACCTACCCGAAGAGTCTTAGGTGTAAGGCCGCCTCAAGCCATCACAACCTAGGGGAGAAGGAGCAGGAAGGAGCTTGTAACTAAGGGAAAAACACCCTCTCCCATAAAATAGGAGTGTTCGGAACAAATTTCTCAACATGGTTGGGGTGCGATAAAACACAAAAGATACATATATATATATATACCAACCACATAGCCCAACCTATGGCTTCTAAAAAGAGAAACCGAGCACGTGCGTCGGCACTGCTACTACGAAGCATGCATACAACAAACAAACCCAACCCCCTTTAGGTTTTCACATTTCAGTAGAAATAGTTATTTAGTTCCTTAACTACTGGGAAACTATCCACAACTAACCACACCAATCGTTCATAAAACATATCCCTACTATCCACAATACATGTTAGAAAAAACATAAGCAGCACAACAAAGTCCCTCTTATCAACCAACCAACCCCATTGATTATTATTCCTGTTTCATTACCACACCCCACCATTAATTAACTATTCCACTTTTATTTATTATTCACAACCCATAGCCCGTTCACATTTAAACCCATCCCTGCAGCCCCGCTACCAACCACCATAACCACAACCGTACTGTACATCATCACCTCTTTAATACCATTTACTGCAGCCCTGCTGCCCATCACCATCCTAACATTCACACCAAACCACAACCAAGTCAACCACAACCCTTCTGTTCACCCGATCCAAAACAACCCACAAAACACCCCCAACACATGCCTCATAACTAATCCAACACCCACATGTTAATTATTCCATTTTGTTTAACCGGGGTGATCACACAAGGGTTCCAGATTTTAAACAGCCAACTTTACGTGATTAACCAATTTCCACATTCCACAAGGTTTCCATCCATAAGAAAGTCCAGAAGGAGAGGGAAACATTTTATTGCGTAAGAAAAGGCCCCCAATGACCGTGATTTTCAGTAGGTAGAAACTCATTCAATTCACAACATAATATCACAGGATATAAAGTAACATAAATCACAACTTCCCATCCCCGTTATATAATCCAATTATTATCTTTATTAAACCGGTTCAAAAGTGTTTCACGTAAACAATAGAAAACCCACCCCGCATGATGCACAAATTAAAGAGATGAAGGTAAGATCCCTACTTCAACAAGTTCTGATCGCAACACTCCCCTGGATCAACCTTAGAAGACGTCCGTCGGCGTCCGTCAATTCTGTCGGTCCCGAAAAAACCTCCTTAGGTGGAGGTCGGAAAGGAAAGGCCAAAGGAAAGACAACAGATCCAAGCTCAGAAGCTCCGCCTCATTGTTACGATCCCGTGGCCACTGACGGATCGTAAATCAGATCTCGGATGAAGAAGTTATGGAAAGAAGAGCCTTAGAGTCTCTTGGGAGAGCTCTGCTCAGAGGAGAGGGGAGGATAGGTGTGAGTTGAAAGGAGGAGGGGACCCCTCCTTTTATAGGCATGAAAAGAAAAAGTACATGGCGTGTACTTAATGGTACATGACATGTACTCGGTTCTTTCACACGGTCTCCATGCGGCTTCCAACACGGCTCTGCGGCTGTTGACTGGTCAACACACGGTTTTAGGGTAACACATACATGGGGAAGGACTACACAACATAGTTTAGACACACAGAGTGTACTAATTTATTGCACACGGCAAGGACACAGCTCCAACACGGTACACGGCCGTTGACTGGTAACACGTACGCGAGGAAGGACTACACGGCGTGTTGAACTGGACCCACGGCGTGCACCCATTATTCCACAAAACAAGGACACAGTCTGCAACACGGGGTATACCCAGGAAGGGGGTACATGACGTGTACTCAAACTACACGGTGTGTAGTTTCAAAATTCTAGAAAGTGTGGAAAAAGTCCATTTTACCCTCCAGAACACTTCTTGACCTTCTTTTTGACAAATGAATGGGCCGGAGTGGTCCAGTCCATTACACAACAACAACTATGATACACTAGATACATCACTGGATATAGTCTACTTTCATTACTAAGGGTGTTTTAAGAGAGAGAAAGTTAGAAGATATCTTAATAAGAAAATATTAGCTAACAAAAAATTGAGTAGATATAAAAGAATGAGAAGTTACAATATTAATAAAAGTAATAGAAAACATGGAGGTAATCAAATAAAACCTATAACTATTAAAGGTTCCTCTATGATTATGGATGGAACCTCATCATTCATGAATATCCTACCAACCTATGGAACATGAAATTTATTATATGAATCATGAATTGTGTAAATCATTAAAATATTCAATTACTGGGTCCACTGCTAAGGATCCATACCTACACCCTGACCCAAGATCAATAAATATAGCTGAGGATTCTTAGAAAAGAGTGGTGTAGATGTCCCACCTGTCCACACTGGTGAAATTTCCTAGGTGGATTCATGGACAATATACTAAAATGTACTTTCTTTCCACAGTTACAACACCTAGTAGAATATCCACCCAAATAGTAGTATAAGACTTAATTTTTACCAGCAATCTTCTACCCCATTATACAGCCCCATCCTTCCTCTTCATACTATCAAAAAATTCACTTACTATATCCTTGGTAAGTATAATCATTATCACCCTATAATGAAGAGTTAATCCTTCATGATTGTCCCATAAATTCCCATTCTCAAAAGTTGAGGCCTTGCAAAACACCTATGTGTATGTCGTTAGGTCAAAGTACCTAACATGATGTATAAGCTCCAAATTAAGTACAATATAAAACTTTTTATCCATCTATGATTCATTACCAACCAAAATAGGAGTATTGTATAAGAACTATATAAATGGGGATGCGTACATAGAAATTGACATCACTACTTGATGAAGCTCTATAAATTACTATGATCAATCCATCTTTATAATGTCAGGAAACAAATCCTAAAAGAATAAATCTATGGAGGCATCCATGTAAGATGCTCACCCATTCCATCCAGTCCCAAAACGACACACTCCTTCTTTATAGACCCCTAAAGCAAAAAAGAAACTAGCTTTACCCTCTTATCCTTACGAAGATCTACTAGATCAAAGTTGACTTTGATAATGTCAACTTTGTCCATAGTATCCTAAGGACCACCATTTCCCTAGAATGATGAAAAATGTTAGATAAGAAAATATTAGGAGTAGTGTGACATCATCCTCTATGACCCTTCACCTTATGCATGCATAGTCGGGAGTATACCGGGATAAGGTGAGTTTACCTCCAGAACTACTTGAGCGAGTGTAAGAGCTTACTCAAGTGCATCCTCATGTATAAATAGTAGTAGAACTTTCATGTACTCCCCCATAATATAATTATAGAATGTGTTACCATGTAGACCCAAATGAATATCTGAGGAGATTTTTTTTTGAAATACAAAATGAACATCTAGAATTCATATGAAAACCTACTTATGAGTACATCACAAAGAGTCAAAAGGAACACACATGGACTTAATATATATAGACCTTTTTGAGGATATACTCATACAAAAGGAATAATCCTACTAGTTCCACCCTAGGTGCAATCCTAGGCCTCCATACCTACATGTTAGTCACAATATTATTTATAAATCATAACAACATGAAACATTCAGCTAACTAATGCTAGAACAATTATATCACAAAATAGATAATATATATATAACAGAAAATAAATATCACAAAAAAATAAATTTAATCAAATAACTACTATGAAATAAACAACATGTATATACATGACATTTGATCCTATATTCCTCTTCATGATTCATGAATGATCCATAATCACATAAACTATAATAGTAACCCCTTCATGGTAACTCAAAGATCTGTTACCCATGAATTGGCTAAGAATATGGAAACTCCCACACCAATTTTCCACAAAGACTATATCCTTTATATCATGTACGAGGATTACCAAAATAAAATAAAGTAAGCTCATTTGATATGATTTTGTAACACCCTATAACTAATCACTAGGTCTGAGTTGAATTGAAACATAACGACATGCATGAATTTCTATTTTCAAGAGGCCTCCGACTAATGGTGAGGGTAAAAAATGATACATGGAGACTATATCCTTATTAGTCATATCCATACACCAGAAAAGAAAAACATAAATATAACCCAGATAAACAACACAATAGAAATTAACATGTATAAATGCTATAACAAATGTAAATTTAGGTCATAAAATAATTTGAAATGGACTCCCAGTGAGGTAGGTTAAAAATAATAAGTAATATAACTAAATAAGATCAATAAAAGAAAATTTTGAAGCTATCCAAAGTCCATAACAGTACCGCATATATCTATAACTCTAATATCATAAACAAATTTCTGTTAGACCTTTCCCTCATCTGGATCCTTGATTTTGATTTCTATAAGAAAAATGATATTCCCACACATGGTGTGAGTAAAAACCCTCTAATACACCACCCATTAATACTTAACAAAAGTGAACAAGTATATAGAGGTGTATGTAATAATGTAATGGTAAATTAACATACATGCATACAACCATGTGCTAATAATGATTCCAAAAACCCTAACTATACCAACATAGGTTTCATACTAGAAGAAAATAATATGTATTTATCTTTTGACTAAGATCTTTCTATATAACTCCACCACACTTTAGGCACAATAAATGTTCCACATATATGAAAAATCTATATCCCTTTTTTAAATGAAATTCACACCCCTAACTCATGGATACCTGATTGAATTCAATGGGTACTCCCACTTGGCAATACAAAACAATGGGACTCTTCACATACTCAAAGGAGTTCCCTATTGGTAGATCATACAAATAGATAAACCCTTTTATAATGGATTTGGTCTTCCCCCATTGGATAACACTGATGAATGGACTTAAGGCCTTCTTTTTTATTGATTTTTCTAATAACCCTACTTTAAAGGGATAAGGGGGAATCCTTACAAGGCCCATAGGTTTAGGAATTACATTTCCTGTAGTCTTGGAGACATTACATGACCCATAGGTCTTAAGGAAATCATATAGACTATAACTACTTGAAACTGCTCCTCCCCAACTTCTACATCATGACCATCTCTACACCTTTGCATGGCTATTCAGCTAGCATTTCCATGTACAGGGGTGTACAAGCTCGGTACTAATGGAAAATTACATACCCTCTCAATCTTCCAAACTCAGTTTATCCCTACTCTAGTGGATGTGCCTTGCTCTTTCCTCTTCTGGAGTGGTTCTTTGTAGAATCTTTACATGCAACTTCAAATAAGGTGGCCCTGAGGGGCTTGAGTTGGCACGAAGGCCATGAGGTGTCCTAAAAGCCTTTCTAATCCGATGGCCTTAGGTTTCCTGAAGGCTTTAAGGGATCCAATCCCAAACCGGTGGCCCAAGGTGAATAGTTCCAGTTGCTATAATAACAAATAGTACCTGCTGTAGTACTTCTTCAATAAGGAAACCTATCAACTTGAACAATGAAAAATAAATTCAACTGGCTATGTACAAATCCACATGTAAGGAATAAAATATAATGGAATAATATATCTAAATAAGTATTCCATAGGTTATGAAATATTACCTAAGTAATATGTAAGAAATAAAGGAGTAACAAGGAATATCAAATATTCCACTGGATATGAAATAAACACATATATGGTGCTACATAGAAATCAACACCCAATACGTAACTTAGAAAAGGCCTCACAATCCACCATACTAACATAAAACATATCTATTATGGAAGGGTATGTACTCTATGAATATACACACAATCCAATAATGAAACAATACATACAATGGCCTAAGATGGTAAGGACCTTTAACCATTAATGGATTGATACAAACTCCAAGATCCACCAAAGAAACATAACCTAATCATGTCCCCATTCCAATATTCACTAGACAAAGACCCAATCCATCAAAATAAAAACTATATGATTTGAAATAAAGTATATAATCTTACCAAGGAGAAAAATCCACATCAGTTTACCAAAATTTATTCACCATCAATAGTAGACCGAGAGCTTCCAAAGTAAGAGATTAGAAATCTCAAGATTACGCATCTATCTAAAAAACCAATAATTATCTATTATATCATGATAAAATAAATAGATATAACAAAAATTAAATGGATATATGATTCATATCAAGATATAAAATAATATCTTGGATAGATATGATGGATACACGATAAAATAACATCTTACCTTGAATCCACAATAGTTCACACCCTTGATCCTTTATATTTAGAGAACATTGGGAGTTGAACCAACAAGAATCACCACTAGAGTCTGTAGGTTTCAGTGACCTAGGATAGGATAAATAATAAGGTATTTTGGGGAGGTTTTAGATTTAAAATACAATTTTTGGATTAATTTAAACTTCATGCTTTGTTTAGTAACTTTATTTCCTTAACTGTGTGCCAACTGTGTGAGGCTATGTACCTCTTCTAGAAAACTGAATAGTTTAATTACATAGTTTGAAAAGATGTACACAAACAATACCTTTTTACACTATCTCAATACACATAGTTTTTTTGGGAAAATTCTCATGGTTCGATAAAACTATGAACCAACAGTGTGCCACCCACTATCTATCTCCAAAAAAGATACATGATTTCTCAAGGAGAACATGAAAGTTTCCTCTAACTACACACTAATTGTGAACCCCTTAAACAACTCTAAAATCTTACAAAATCATCCAAAAAGAACCTAATACTTAATCTAAGAAAATAATAACTAAAATATACTTAAATAAGGTTTTAATGTAAGGTGTTAGGTACTTGAAAAACAATGGAAAATTAAAATTTACATTTTATGATTTTCATGTACTCTAGGGATCTTATTAAGATACTATAAGGAAGACACACTTTCCATTAATAGACTAAACCTATTTCCTCTCATTTGAAAATATAATAATTTGTATACGAAAAAATAGCCATTTCAGTAATCATAAAGAAATAAGAAATTAATACAACTCATCTCCCAACTCTATCTCATTTCCCTGATGTCATTCCTGACATAATTACCCATAATATATTTAATCCTACATCACTAGAATCATTACCACTATATCCTTAGGTATCCCATCACATTGTCCAATAATATCTACTATATTTTAGGTTCACATCAATCACAACAAGGCTCTAATAATCATAGATAATACACCCATGGTAGTGAATTATGTTTAACCCACAAATTTAAGGGGAAACTATATACATAGAACCGAGGTGTATAAGGCTTTATCAAACATGGATGGGTCCATTTGAAATGATATTTATCTTGAAAAAAATATTTAATTTCTATTTTAATTATTTGATTCATTATGTACAAGTTTTTAGTAAAAAGAGACCTATAATCACTATCCATAAATATCTATAATAAATTATAAATATGATTTAAACACAACATCTAAATTCAATTAATTCCAAGAAGAGTGATAATTAATTCACATTCCACATCCTTTAATCAGTTTTCCTCATTCTCGATTTACATTTTTAATAAATTTCTAGGAATATAAATCATTAAATATAACAAAAACAATATAGCCAATGGATAAGAAACTATAAATAAATCAAGTGGAAACATAAACATTCTATAAAGCACAGATTATCACACATATCAAATTATTCATTTAATTTCTATAGCATAAAAATAAAATTTAAAAACTACTTATAATTCCAAGATTCATGAATCATTAACCTTAATTTAATACATGAAATTATTATTCCCATATAAATTATTTTATTTCAATTTATAAATAATAATAATAATAATGATGATGATGTAACATGTGGAAATATATTCTCAATATTCTAATAAATTTTAGAATATAACATTGGAATACTTCATATGATATCTTTCTCTCTCTATGATAATTCTACATTTATTATATTTTTTAATGTTAATTATGTCAATTCATATAAAATAATCTTCAACATGTTTTAACACACATTAACAAAATAAATAGTGTTAGAAGATTTAGTACACATTCAAGAATCTTCAAGATTACATCACAAAAAATAGATGAGAGTATAGAGGGGATGATAATATCATCATTTGGAAAATAAAGGACTCAAATGTGTGGAAGAAATCACCTGATAAAAAAAGTCTCTATGAAATCAAAAGTCAATATTCGTATTCCCTAGTCTTGATTAGAACTAGGGAATTAGGTTTTAATATATATATATATATATATATATATATATTTGTTTTACATATATTATCAATAAAACTCAACTAATCATTCCATATTTTAATTATCATAAATCCATTTCCATTTAATTTACTTCACACTACAATTTAAAAAATCTTAAAATTTACCTAGTTAATATTTCATTAAATATTTAAAATTTTTTTAAAATTCATTCATATTAGTTATATTTTCTTTTTATTTTAATAAAAAATGTTTTACAACCAAAACATGGAAGAAAAATAAAAAATATTCATAAAATAACATATTCACAAGAATAAATTACTATATAAGGGTATGATGAAACTTACCTTATACATATAAAAAATTATACATGAGATGAAATGTTATGCATAATGTTAGTCAAATATTCCTTTATATAGCTTCAAAATACCACTATATGTGACTCCAAAATGATTGAGTTTCATACACATGACTACCATCATGAATAATAAATTAATCTATATATAAGTGAGAGTAATAACTATCAGTTTTATTGAAAATGTGAATAAATTCATCATTACATAATATTTAGGAATGGCCTTAACCTTATGTAAAAATAAAATGGACTGGATTTTTTTATGTAGTTAATAAAGAAAATCATTGACCACAGCATAGTATGAAAATTATTCTTACATAAACACTTAAAGATACCTTTACACAACCAGAAATTAACTTACCTTTATACTAATTTAAAAAAAATTATCGTACATTTACATATATAAGAAAAAATATATGCAATAGTAAAATAATGTTCAATAAAACAATTATTTTAATTAAAGAAACATTTAAATAATAAAAAATAAAATTTATAATCATTACCAAAATTCACATCTTCATTTAAAATAATGAAATATTAAATATTAAATATTTTTTTTTGAAATAATTTTAATATGAATTCATAAATTTATAAATGATCTCCCAAACCCCTAGACACATGACAATGAAAAATGAAGGGATCCAAAAAAAATCATACACTTATAAAGAGAATATTGTTCCTCCATTTTAAAATTGCTGAAGCATTATTGTATTGCCCATATATATTTTTCTACATTTACAATGAAGGGATATTGATCATTTTTCTACTTGTGATATCAATTTTTCAGATCTAACTGTGGTTTAAATATTTATTTTATTTCATCTATTGTGATTTTTCAGAGTAATGTTTACTTAAACTGCTATAACATTAAAAAAAGACACTAAATCAGTTATGATAACATGATTAAAAAGAATTTATTCAGAGGTTATTCTTGAACCAACTAAAAGAAAAAGGTTTTTTGTATTCTCTTTAGAAATTCTAGATTATACTTGTATCCATTTAAAATTAATAGGTTTGTTATATTTTTTTTATTGAAATGGGTTTAATCTAGAACTATAGAATAAGATTTTGTTTAGTATGAACATTTGTAGAGGACTATAATATAGTGGATCCTATAGATCTGAAATATCTAGAGATTTTTTAATGAGTATATGTTGGATCTCATTGATCCAAAGTACTATAAAATTATTTGTGTTCTTGAAATAATTTTCTTACACACTTCACACACTTATTTATTATTTATGTTGAATTTTTTTATTCCTTATCCACCAAATACAATAATATATTTCCCACTCTGATAATTTTATTACAAAAAAGTTTAACACCACTATTGTCTATTTACATACTGATCATAGGACTTAACGAGGTTATATTTAGAGGATATTTTGGGGAATGGTTTTATCAGACATAGTGTGTCCCTCTATACTGCTATGGTATTGTTTACCAAGAATCTAAACAATAAATTGAGGCTATATAATAAATATTTATGCTTGAATCTAGATATAGTTAATAAAAAATACACATTATCGAGGATTGATGAAATTTTCGATGGATTGATTGGAGAAGAATGATCCTTGGTCTATATATCATTGACAAAAGTTAATGGGGAGGACATCCCAAATATGACATTCTAATTTTTCTATGATCATTATGATTTTTTGGTGATTCCCGTCAGTGTGACTAATGTCCTGAATATATTCATGGGTTCTATAAACATAATATTATAGCCTTTATTGGAATAATTCATGGTTATATTAATTGATAAAATCGACATCTATTTAGTATTATAGACTGATCTGGTTAGGAATTTGATGATTTTTATAGACTTAATTTAGGACCACAATCTATATGATATTCTCTTGAAGGGCTAGTTCTATATTTAACAGGACCTCTTCTTAAGTGATTATTTTTTTACATTCTAGGTGTAATTTTATGAAAATATTTCTTCAGGACCAAGAGTTTATTCGACCATTTTGTGTCCCAAAAAAATCAGTAAAGTTGAAAAGTTATTCGGGTAGACACTATAGACCCCACTATCACAATGGAAGAATAAATTTGGCTACACACCTCCAATTGAGGTTTTTACACCTGTAATAGAATCAGGACACATAGAATCATTTATCTATGTAATTTTATAGATTTTTTTCATTCATTAAGTGGTCCATTAGAGGTTATACATTTAAAGAAGAATTATATAATTCTTATTTAGAAATAGTCCATCCCAGTATAAATTCCAAAACTCTTTAGTCAGGTGGCCAATTAAGCTGAAATTTTTAGGTTGAATGAAGAACACATTTATCAAAAACCATTATGAACAGTGGAATGTGTGAATCATCCATTTAATGGGTCAAAAAATATGACAACTTTAAGAGGAAATATTATGGTATATTAAAGAAGGAGAACTCATCCTTCTCAAAGCATTCCATTCCATTCCATTCAATCCCATTCCATCCGAGGCACTGAGAAGGAGATTTCCACTTAGGTAGGCATGCTAAAAATCTCCCTCTTTTCTTATTAATTTATTTTTTGTATTTCATTTTATTTTATATTTCAATTTTTATTTACTATTCTAATAAATTCATGCATTGTTTTTATTTTTGTATCTGTCTTCTTCACCATTATTTTTATTCCATTCTTCTTCTTCTAATATTTCCATCGTGAAATATAATACTCACGATCATGAGTAAATGACCTAAGGAATATCTCATGGGATTAATCGGATTCTTGAACCTGAGACTACTTTTTTATATTCTTTTAGTTAATTACAAGGATAATTTATAGTGGGTGTAACCCTAAATTTGGTTTTATAATGTTTACCTTCTTAATCTACAACAATTTTCCCTCAATTGAGGAGGTTAATGGAGGGTGTTATCAATGATTGATAAGGATAATTTTTATTCATAATCATTTTAGATTTTGGTGTGCACACATATAATGGAGTGTATTCACTATGGAGATTTGAAGATGGTCAATGAAGGTGATCCCTGAAAATTCTCCGATGAGAACTTCCTTTCTTCTCTAATTCCATTATATTTAGTGTTGCAGGGTAATTAATTATTGAATTATATTTTCATATTATTTATTAATTTAATTTATTTCACTAAATTCCATTTATGTTATAAAATAGAAAAATAAAATAAATTTTTTTTCTTAGGTGAATTAGATTAATTTGGTGAATAAAATGATAAATTTATTCAAGTGAGACATCCCTAGTCAACCATTGTGTTGCACTGTGAAAACTAGAAATATGTGTTTTCCATGCCATATGAAGGACGTGTGTCAAAACTGGCCTCTTTTATGGGGATCCAATAATTATATTACTTATCTTTTTCTATTTTCATGTTGTAGATAGATTTTAGTTTTTCTTAAAAAATGAAAAAAGGAAAAGAAAGAAAAATTTCCATGATGTATCTGAACTAAAATTACTATGAAAGGAACAGATACTCATAGGTGAAACAAAAATAAGAGGAAGATGTTTTAGGGTAAAATATATATCAATAGAATGAAATGAAAGAGGCCATAGAAGGAATAAAGGGTCAAATAGAAAGGCTAACCAAATATGTCCATAAAACTCAAGAGCAACCTGACCCTGAGCCAGAGAGTGAAACTGAGGTAGTGGTGGAAGAAATTCCACCACCCACAATTGAAATTTAAGAACCGAAGGAGGTAAATATGAAGGTACATGAATATTCATTCTTCTATGGTCAATCATTTCAAGGAATAATAGATCAAAAGGAATTTCCTAGTGAGCTACGTGTGGGAGATCAACATGGATTGGATAACTTCTATAATGAATGTGATGAAGTAATTGATCTCTACAAACCATGAAAAAAATAAGAGACACCACCATTTAATATCTATCCATCATTGGAAGAATAAGAAACCACCCATAAGGTGGGTTATGAAGAAAATATGGAGAAACCTGACTACCTACTTTCATTCAGAGAAGATCAACTCTAAGAGGAACTTTCCATTAAAGAGGAGATTAAAGCTGAAAAAAACTCAAGGAGATGATACATTCTTAAACTCATTTTTTTTATTTTTTTTGAAAATAATTTGATTATAAATTATAATTAATTTGAAATTTTATAATCAGAAATATCATATTATTCCATAGAAGAATATGATGAAAAAGAAGATTCACTTATTGAGGAAGACCTAACGCTCCCCAGAGACATTGGACATTTATGAGAGGAAGTACAAGAAGAGATCCAAGTGGCTCTACCTAAAAAACCAAGTATAAAAAATTCCTACATTAAAAGGGATGATTTTTATATTAATAATTCAAATTTAAAATTTTAATCTACCTTTGATTTTTCTTTTCATGCAATACATCTAGAGAAACTAATGGGTTCTGAAGAAGACATTACACAAGTATCAATGATGGAGGAGGAGGTTCCACACTTCAATATATCCCTACCAAAAAAGTTGTACCACATTGTGAAGGGGGAAGATCTAGTGTACTCAATACATGGAATTATCTTAAATAGAGAAGAATAAGTTGATGCTGGGAAAATAAATATATATTGGTTCATTTCAAATTATCCCCCAACACCATAAGATTATGGACAACAGCTAGTTCTACCCTTAGAAGGTAGTAAAAATTCATGTCCCACTTGGCGGTTCATACCAAGATTTATCCTTTAATTGATTTCTTGTAGTTTTATTTACAAAATTAGGAATTTATATTTCAAATTTAGTATTAGGAATTAGTCTCGAATACATCCCATCCCTACTATATTATTGAGCTTTAATGACACAATCCCTGTGCTTAATTTAGTGATTTTATTTTATAGGTTAATGATGATAGAAAGAATCCCTAGATAGTTTAAAATAAGTAATAAACATAAAGGGAGTGGTAGTTCATTTTTATTTTTTAAAATTTTAAACTCCATACATATTTTAGTCCATAACATGTTTTGATCTTTAATGACAATAATTTCATGCCGACACTTTAATTAATGCTTTACTCAACTTATCCAAGAGACATGATTTTCTTCAGAATCCAGTGATTCCATGTTTTAGCATCCAATTTTAATGAAACTTAATCAGTAAAATGGATAATTAAATGTTTTAAGTGAAGTATGGATATTGAAATGATGACTTGTGATTTGAGTAAATTTATTAATTCATGTAAATGAAATTTACCAACCCTTTTTCATGCTTTATATTTCTACAAATCATGTGAATTGATTTTTAATTATTAATAATTCCATTATTGATTTTCCAATATAATATGTCTCATTCTCGAGAGTATTTCTAGACAAAGTACTTATTTTTTTAATCTTAAGAGTATTTCTAGAGTGACCTTGGAACATACCAACAACCATAACTTTCATTTGAACTTTTCAATTCTATAACTATATAAAAACATATTTAAAATTATTGAGGCATATTTTTAAAATCCTTTATCCTTAAATACCACCTTTATGTCCATCCTTCTTTACCCCATAGAGATTAAGAATGACATTTACTGGAATGGGCCATGCTTCAAGCCATTTTTATCCATTCCTACCATACTCTTAGTATTTTAAACACATTTTAAAGTTGATGTCTGTGGGTAAATGAAATCTTGGTGGAAGGTATGATATAAATTTTAATGAATAAGTGTGGGGGTACTATATGGAGTAATGTTATAGGTTATTTGATTCATTCATTGTACTCTTATTTGTTTTTCCCCTCTTGTGAAAAATTGAAATAAAAAGAAATAAAAATATGTTGTGATTTGGGAAAACCAAAAATCACCATTATTAGACCAGTGATTTTTATCATATGTGGTTAGGTGATGGATGTGAAATTTTTTTAATAATAACTTTTGGAAAAAGAAAAAAAATGAAAAAAATGAAAAACAATTATTTGAAAAAAAATTCAAGAGGGTGCACAAATAATTAATTATGCATAATTTGTCCAGGACCTTACTTTTAGTTTTGGGGAAGTGGGAGTTTCTATTTTGAAGTGGATAATTTCATTACACTTTTATTTTTTATATCATTCTTCTCACTTAAGATATTAACCTCCCCCAAGAGCCATAATATTTAAAAGCATCGAATCCTAACAACTTTAAGACTCAGAGTGTTTTGAACCTTTATTACAAGTGCTCATGATTTTATGTGACTTTTTTATTTTAAAAATAGATAAAGTAGTTCATTTAAAAGACTATATATAAGGAACATGTTCCAATGATATGGGCATAACTATACTTTATTATTATCATGATAAATTAGAGGAAAGATTCAAATGTGAGGTAAATCATGATGTGACATGTTTGATAATAATAAATTGTGAATCTTGAATGAATTAATGGAGAAGTTATAACATTTTATGAAGGGGAAAAAATAAAATAAATGAATTGATTGTTTCTTTGAAAATTAAGAAATTATATTTATATTTTATGTGTATTTTTGAATGCATCATTTGATATTAAAAATGGTTTGATTTTATTACCTTGGAATCTGAATATTAGTAACATTAGTGTCCTCTAAATTCGATGTTGAGATTTAATGTTTGAGAATAAGCATGGTTTAAGTGTAGCGGAATTGATAGAGATAATATTTTACTCATTTTATTTATGAATTTAAATTATTTAAATCAAAATAATTTATTAATTTGATTTTATTTGAATCAATTTTGGAATTATGGGATGTTCTGAGATAAAATGTGAAAAGTTATTAATTCTAGAGTTTTGATAGATTATTCTCACAAGGGTATTTTGGGCATAAGTATTAAAATTTTATTCCAATTTATGTGATTATTTTTTATGATTACCTGTTTAATATTCTATAAATTATTCTTCAGGACAAAGAGATTATTCAATAATCTTGGAGCCCAAAAAAATCATTAAATTTGAAAAGTTGTTTGTAAGGAAAATGTACACCCCGCCTCCATAACAGAAGCATAAATCAGGATACATACTTCCAATTGAGGTTATTATACCTATAATAGAATCAGTACACACAGTTGTGTTTCTCCAATGAATTTTATAGATTTATTTACTCATTATATAGTCCATTGGATGTTATACATTTTAAGAATAATTATTGAATTCTCATCCAAAAACTGTCCATCCTAATATAAATTTCATAACTTCTTATTAAGTTGGATATATAAGATGAACTTTTGAGCATGAACATAAAATATATTGATAAAAAACATTTATGAAGGATGGAATGTGTGTATCATCCATTTAATAGGTAAAAAACACAACAAATTTTGTAGGATAGATTCTAGCCTATAAAAGTAGGAGAGCTCATCCTTCATAAAGAATTATATTCCATTACATTCCATTGCATTCCTAAATACATTTTTTTATTTTTGTGTACATCTTCATCAACCTTATTTTTCTTTCATTATTCTTATTATCATCTTACCATCATGAATTATAATACTCATGATCTTGAGTAACTGACCTGAGGAATATACTGAGGTAGCAATCTCATTCTTGATCCCTAGACCATGTTTTTTATTTTCATTGAGTTAATTTTATGGATAATTTTTAGTGGTTGGAATCCACACTTTGGTAGTCTAAAATTTAAATTCTTAATATGAAACCACTTTCCCACAATTTTTGAGGTTAATGGAGGGTGTTCTTAGTGGTTGGTATGTATAATTTTCATTAATATTTAGGGTAGATTGAGGTGTGAACACATATGATTGAGTGTTTTTACTAAGGATATTTGAAGTTGGTCAATGAAGGTTCTCCCTGAATATTCTCTCAGGAGAACTTCCTTTCTTCTCTAATTCCATTTTTAGCATTAAATGGTAATTTATAATTTAATGTAAGTTTTTCATATTTATGAATTTCATTTAATTTTATCAAATTTTATTTATTTCATAAAACATAAAACAAAAAATAATAATTAGTTCTTAGGTGATTTTGATTAAGTAGGTGAACAAACTAAGAATGATCCTCTAGTGAGACCACCCTGGTCAGCCACTATGATGCACTAGGAAAAAAATATACATACACTTTATTCCCTTCCATATGACTGGCATGTGTGAACCATGTTATCTCTGAGGGTGGAGTAGATTTGGACCCAGTGGAGATTGTGGTTGTGGTAACTTGGGAGCCACATAAGGTAATGTTTAAGGTAGATAGTTTCCTTATACCAAAGGGGTATTACTGGAGATTTTTTGAATATTTTTCTAGGATTACATACCCCATGAATACTCTTATTAGGAAGGATAAACCATTTGTTTTGTATGAGTAGTGCTAGAAATATTTTGAGGAGCCGAATCAAAGGTTGAATACTTATCTTATTATGTAGTTTCTAGAGGAGGGAGTTGAGTACCTGGGTTTCAATGACTCCTTTAGGAATGGACATGGTTTTGCATTGATTTATATATAATCCTTGATTTCTTATGGATATGGATAACTATTCCTCCAAGAGAAGAATTATGTGACCCATAATAAGGAGTTGTTAGTTTTTGAGTTCAACATAAATAACCAAAGGCACTATTTTCTTGGTGAGTGACTTATAGTATATTTGGACAATTAGAGTCTAGAGTACATATTTACTTATAGGGATATTAACCTAAGGAAAATGAAATTGGTGGATTTACAGTAGGATTATGACATCATAATTGTCTATACTCAGAGAAAAGGAAATGTGTTGGGAATGACATTAGTAGGAATCCCCATTATCAGTTGTTGGATGAGGAGTTGACATAGATGACCTCATTGTAGTTATCCTTGGTGGATGTAGAAGGATTTAACTATCTTTGGTAAATGGTTGTGACACCTCTACTTATTTATAGAGTTAGGGATTATTTGCTGGGGGCATTGATTGTGAGATTTTTCATGACTAAATATTCTTATATGATGTACTTGAAGGATATTATAAATGTGGGGATAATATTATCCTCTTCTAAGGATAGATGGTATTTACCATTGTGTTGTCTGAAGAGGTGTTTAGGGAGTTCTATACTACACACATGGTGGTACATAGAAGATTGGTGAAGATATATCAATTCCATTAGCTCTAGTTTTGGTGCGCAGGGATGAAGGGGAGTGCTGAAGATTTCATTTCTTGATGTCTTACATAATAGTAGGTGAAAACAGTTAATTAGACAATAAATTTTTTGGACCAAAACCTTTAGGTAATGAAGTAGAAGTGGGATGAAATATAAATGGATTTTGTAATATAAATCCATTTATTAGTGATAGTTCATGATGATATCGAGGTGATCAATGACTGAATAGACAATTCAACCAACCTATATTCACTATGGGATCATAATTCTATGGTGATCTTAGAGTGTTTTTCCATGAGGAATACTGTCACAATTTTTTCGATTCCATAGATGATATTTTTTGATAATTATGATAAATTAATATCCTGGTTATAGAGAGGATTATAAGAGGATTTTTGGAACAAATTTTGGATGAGTACAACATTCCATCCTTAGACGAATAAAAATTATAAGAAAAACATTTTGATTCTCAGGTATATGTTTTGATCATTTTGGGATTGGCTCCTTCTCCTTCTAACACCATTTTTGATATTTATAAATTCCTCACATATTTAAAAAATCCGTAGTAATTAAAAACTCTTATTTCATTTCCTCTAACATGAGTAAATAAATTGTTTTAATGACTTCATGTTTGATATATTTCTTATGAAATATTTTTGGAGAAAAATTCACATTAGTATGAGTTAGATTTTGACACATATTTTGTAGTTTTAACTAATTTTATTTCACATTCACTAATTGTATAATTTTAATTCTCAAAAAATTATTTAATTATTACTTACTCATATTTTTGAACTTATTAGGTATATAAATTATTTAGTAGTCACTGGTTTATTCTATTGTTCAACCTTACAAATAACCTATATAAACCATATTAAGGACTTTTTCAAACCTAATTAAGGATCTATATGGGCCTAATGAATGAACTTTATAAAGCATAAAATGTTATATATAAACCTTATGAAGGACTAGTATGAACCTTATGAGGAATTATCTTATATCATACTATATTTTTCTTACTTTATATAAATAATTCTACCTTACATTATTTTTTTATGTATTTTAGAAATTTATGTGTCTTATAAAAAATATTTATTATGAAAATGATTTTGTAACTTAAAAATATGTTTATATATTTTGTGTTGTATATACTAACCATGAATTTATTTTTAATTAATTTCATAAAATTTATTATATATACAAAACAATATAAGGTTCTTTATTTCATAAGGTGTATTATTGAAAAGTTACCAATGTGGTAAGAGTTTTTTTGTAACCATATCATTATTTTCTGGGATTTTTTATAAAGGTTTTAATGAAGAAATATTATGATCAATATCTTAAGAAAACTTATGAATTTTCTTTCCCTATAGATATTTCTTGAAAATTATTGTTTTCCTTTCGTTTTATTCACCTTATTTAGTTAAGATATTGAAAATATGTTTTTAAGGAAAATCAAATTAATATCTCTCTTCAGTTGAAAACCCTTTTTCATATATATCAATGTTTTCTAAAAATGTTTTAAAGAATGTTTTTACTATTCTTATATCATTTCTTGAATAATTTTGACCCATGTTTAGGTTTTTACAAAATATATTGGAAGTAATATTTTTGTGATTTGTAAAATGAAGTACTTGGTGAATTTTCTATGAAAAATATCGAATGAATATATTTTTAACTTATATAACATGAATAGATTTTCCCACTATCATTAAAAATCAATCCTTTGAAGAATAATTTATAATTTTATAAGGCTATTTTCAATGAAAATGTTTCCCTTTATGATTGTGTAGTTTTTTTAAATAAGTGATTCCACTAATGGAAAGGTTATTTTCCTCAAAAATGTGTTAATGATATTTTATTCATCAAGGAAAACAACACTAGATTTCACCTTCAGTAGACTAGGGATATGGTACAATTATACCATCCTTATTATTTATCTAGATGGTTTATGTTTATAATGAAAATATGTTTATGAATCTCATTTCCGTTCTATGGGTTATACTATGATGAAATGTTTATGAAACCCATATCTTTTCTAGGGATTATTCTATTATGAAATGTCTATCTAATCCATTTTTTTCCATGGGTTCTGCTATAACCCAATATTTATGAATCGAATTTATTTTCACGGGTTATGATATGATGAATGATTTATAATATTTTGACACACATATGTATGAATTTCATTATGTAGTGGGTGGGCACCATATCTCCCTCCAATACATTAGGTAATGATTGATATCTCCTAAGATAAATAAGAATGGAATAGAGAGGGAACCAAATTCAGTAAGGGATTCTATCCACTATGATAGACTTTAGAGTGAACCTTTACTATTATGATGGATTTAGGAGTGAACCCAATCTACTGTGATTGTCATGGAAATGATCCTTGAATACTAAGGGAATGTTTTTCTATACTTATGTGTAATCCGTAATATTATGTCTTATGATAATGTTATTCTACCATGTATCTTGATCACTAATTACATTATGATTAATTTCTTATGAACTACCATGATTTATTCTGTGACTCAAGATTATGATTTATGATATAAAGGGTATAATCATAAAATGTTATACCGATATACTCATACCATTATGTTCATCTTATTCCCAAGTGATCAATTATATCTATCCTTTTACCCTAATTGAGCATTTGAGATAACCATTTTTTATGTTTATTTTCCTCATTTTATGAATTTATGTGCTAAGCATGATATGTCTAAGAGTGGTTCAAGTTATGATGAACATAGTGGGAGACGATGTAGATATTTTTTGAACTAGTTTTTATGTCAATGTTTGCAAAGGCACTAGACCAAAAAAATTATAGTATGGATAATTATATTTTTTACTGAATATTAAAATAATTAGATGTGATATCTATGTATGAAAATTTTTAGTCTTTATTTTATGGGATTTCTAATGTTGTGAGAATCTTTATCATATGAAATTTTCTACCATATAAAAATGAACCTTAGGAACTCAACCTTTGGATCCTATATGATCCTTACGAGCCCTGAATATCATATTCTATAGGTATTTCAATTTCATCTTTTATTATCTGTTTATGATTACACTATTTTTTTATTCTAAATTAATTTTTATACCTAATTAATATATTTAATGTGATTTTTATTTGTTTAATATATATTTTGTTATTTTTTCTATATCTTTTTTATTTTTTTGGGAACATATTTGAATTTAAATTTTTTCAGAAGGAAACAATGCTATGAGGTTTATGGGATACCATGACCAATTATTATAGAATATATTTTTAGGCTATTCAATATTCATAAATATAATTTTATTAATATGGAAAATATGAATTAGTTCTTTATCATTCACTCATGATTTATGTGAGATGAATGACTATCTTTAGATGTGACAAATATGGTGATAATACTGGTTTTGATATTATTAATGTTTTCAATTATTCTATCCATTATATAATATTTTATAGTAATTGAAATTAACGATTTAAATAGGAACATAAACTATAGGTAATGTACACCATGAAATTATTTTAATAAGAACAACACTCTATGAATTGTCATAAAAATTGTACCTCTATAAACCTCTTAAATTTTTTTTTGATCCCATGTGAATATTTTTTTCACAATACTGGATGAATATAAAGTATGAACAAAAAACTAAAAATATTTAATACATTTAATAGAGAGAATTAATCACTACTCGTGAATTTTTTTTGTGCTTCAACTATTCTTCATCGACTTCTACTTTCCATTTTATTTATGTTTTTTTCTTAATTACACTATTCATTATCCTATTCTTATAATTTATATTATTTTATTATTTTACCTATAAAAATCATTCTTATTATCATTAGGTTTTTACTCCCATATTCCTAAATTTTTATTAGGTCATACTACCTTTTAAATATTACATTTTTGTTATAACTCTAGGATAAAAATTTAGTGTTATAGTCTGATTGTGGCTCCCCATTAAAAGATAGTATTGGTTTTTCAGTTGTTCATACACTAAAAAAGGAATGTTATTATCGGGTTGTGAATACTCATCAAAAATTAGAATTTTTAGTGAATAACAAACCCCTCAAGGAGTAATGGAGTGTGAATAGTTTTTGTAAGATCGCTTTTATCCAAAATACTATAAAATACCCCTATCTTGTCACATTAATTTTCTTTTTTATAGTCTCTTGCATGTTTAACATTTATTTATTAACGTTAAATTTATATATCTTGGATATTTAATTCCCTTATGATTTTTTAAACTAGTTTATTCATCTCACGATATTTTTCCATCTCAACTATGAACTAACTATTGGTGTCATAGCCTATAAATTTTTCAGAATTAGTTTAACTGATTTTTCAATATTTTATACCCAAAATTTTTCATAGACCTCATATTTTAAAGAAAATATATTTGAATTGAAGTATCTAGTTTAAATTATTTACGTATTCCATATATTTTACCTCACTTTGATTATACCGACTATTGTTATTAAAATACTTGAATGTAATATTATCTTAAGAAATTCAGTATGGATCATTGGAATACAATAGTAAAACGTTATATATCCCATGATCATGAATCTAACAATCTAACTAGATATGAATCTTCAAAATATATTTTATATTAATAAGTTATGAATATTTTATATTTTTTTATTAATAAAAAAATTAGTTATATTTCTTTTTGAAATAATGCTCAGAAAATTGTAAGAATTTTGTACGTTACCCACCTTAGCTTTGATAAGTTGATTATAAAATGAATGGAATGATTTAGAATAAATTACAAGGCTATAATATGGGAGAATATGAAATATTCAACATGATGTTTCATATGTTAACTATCATTTTTATTAGAATGAATCCTATTTAAGAATCATTAGACAATACAATTCTTCTTGAAAGATCCTTGAGATTTCTACCCATAATGCTTAATGATAATATGGTTTCATTGTTGAAAGAAGGCATTTAAAGGAATATAACTTGGATGAAATCATTTTTTATATACTTTAATATGATATAGATCTGAATAAAATCTCTAAATAAGAAAATTCAAAGAAGAAAGATCTTGATTTCAAGTATGTTAATATTATTTATTCTATCTCTTCTGATACTTAAATTGAGGAAAGTGGAAAAGAAGAAATGGAACAGCTTATTACTGGTGTGTATAAAATAATAGAATATAAAGTTTTTAAAAAATAATATAAAATTAAAACATTGAATGTTAATCACAAATACGAAAGGAAAGGAAATATTAACATTAATTACAATAATTTAGATGTTATTTTTTTGAGTGTAGAAAATATGGTCTTATTGATAGGCCAAAAGGGCGTTGTCATTTACCTCATTTATAATAAAAAATAAATTGATTTTATCATGAAAAACAGTTACTAAAAAGGTATAATAAATTGGAAGTATGAGGTCGAACCCATAGAGAAGGGTGAGTACGACAGAAAATTCTTAAACAAATGTTATGTCACTCTGATTTTAGTTTTATTTTATTAAACTAATTAACCTACAAAAAAATTAAAATTATAAAGTAATAAAAAAGGGATCATGGTCAATTTTTGGGTATACTAAAAGGGAAATCATCAATCTATCATGGGATTGACATATGACATAGGCTATAAAGTGGTGAAAAAGACACCAATTGACCTTGGTCCATCCAATCAGATCAACCAAGTCGAGAAAAGTATCCTTGTTCTATAGTAATTTACAACCTAATAATAGGAATCTTAGATTCAAGGAAGAATGAATTATAGGATATTGGACCTACCGTGGTATTCTACAAATAGGCCATAGTCATTCAAATTACACTTGTGATGGTTAAGAATAATGAAAACTAATGAGATTCGATTGTTCTAATCCTAGACACTATCCATAAGGTTACCTAGTTTTGACCTTATATGTTGAATAAATTCAAACCGACCCTACACTATACCCCTAACTCTATGAATATTAGACTACCATTATTAAATTAATTAAAAACATATAAATATAAGGAAGGATAGGCATAATGATTAAATAATTAAAATCATGGAAATTTATAATTGAAACAATGAAAATAGATTAAAAACTAACTTGAGCAAAGAAATAATTATGAACACAGTAATATATAAATGAATAACAAGGATAATGAATAAAACATAGATATTATAATTAAAATAGAAATTATTGAACATTACATGGAGAAAGGGAAAGAAAAATAGAAAACCATCTATGATAAATAGTGGGTCAGAACCATGTGGATTCCCCCAATAGTTGATTACCTCCAAGACTAGAATGGAATGAATATAACTTGGAAAAACTTCTTATTTATAAGACTCTAGGTTTTCTTCATAGCTTCTATGGGTCAAATATGGCCTTAAATGTCAGATAAAATAAAAAATTCTAAACTCCCATCAAAGATTCACTGAAAATAATCATTTTTTGTCTTCTTAAAACTTACAAATCATTTAAGGTTTAAATAGTGAGTAATATTTTGGTTAAAAACATTAAAATAATTATAAATATTGTAAAAATTTATATTGAAAATCTAATGATGTGTCACATAATGACATATATGTGTCACACCGTGACATAATTGGTCTTTATTCAAGAAAATATTCTTCAACATGACGCCCTATAAATGGTTCATGGATTATAAATTTACATGTCATGTATTAAGTACATGATGTGTATCTTCAACTTCATATTCCATAATCTACATTTCATCATTATTATTATGTTTTTTGCCTCCAGAACCTCTCATGATCATACAATAACTAGGGAAATATTCATTAAATGGTTGTACTGATCACATGGATTCAATCTTCAATATTGACATCATCATCAGTTTTTGTTTTCTCACCATGTCGCTTCACGACACACAACAATGTGCCTTTATGTTCCTCAATTTCTGCATCTTTCTTGTTAATTATCTATATGTTATTCCTGTATAAATACACAAAAAATATTAATATCCACCACAAAACTCAAATTTATTCAATTAATATTTTACTCACCCACATATAAAAACATGTTAATAAATAGATAAAATTAAGAGATGTCACACATCAATCTACACTACCCTATATTAAAAAATTTAAAGAAGTATAAGTAGTATAAATAAAAAGTTAAAAAGGATTTAACATAAATCTAGAGTTTTACTAAAGAATACAAATCTATTAAAGAATATTTGAATGAAAATAAATCAGTTAACTTGATCTTTATGGAATACTTCAATGAGGAAAAACCACTTAGATGTATCATAAATAAATTATAATATATTGATAGTGGATTGTTTATTAATTTGACCAAAGAACCATACAAATTTATTTTTACCAAAAATGTGAGGGGGTCACTATTACATTTGGAGATAATTCTTAAGGCAAAGTAATTTTTTTGGAGAAATTAGTATTTCAAAATATATTATTATTTAGTATGTTGTATATGATAAATATTTATAAAAAATATAATAAACATATCTCGACAATGTGATGATGGTGTGAAATTTGAATTTAAAAGGGATGTTTTTTTTTGTTTTTTTAAGAATGAGTCTTTATTTTTTATGATAACCACAAGGGACTATTTTATATAATTAAACTTTTTGAACTTATTTTTCAACATGTAAAGTGTTTTAATAGTGTAACAAATGATAATTTATGTTGTAATAGATTCCTTGTAGATGTAAATTTAATATTGTTACATAAAATGTCTAACCATTAATGATTTTCATAGTTACCCGATTTTAAGAAAGGAAAGTTTCATCTGTCTATCTATTTTATGAAAGGAAATCAAAATAATGATTATTTTAGATTGAGTAATCATATAATTTCTAAGTAATATTTATACTTATTTCATATTTAATTTTTAGGTCTTACTCATAATGATAGTCTTGGAGGAAAGAAATTAACTTTAGTTATTTTAAATGATTTTAGTACATTTTATTGGGTATACTTTCTTTAGAAAAACAATGAAACCAAAACTAAGGTTATTGATTTATCCTATCTTTGAACTAAATGAAAAGTGCTAAATTATTAATTTTATTCCTAGTGATAGAGAATTCAAATTTATAAATTCATATTTTTTTTTGAAAAGAATGGTAATTTAAATAATATTTAAGGGAATAAAATTCCTAAAAAATGGATTATTTAAAATAAATAATCCCACATAAATCTTTTCAAATTAATTATTAAATATATTAAATTAAAATTAAATTTTATATTATTATATTCCATAAAAAACTATTTTAATTTGTTCAGTTATTCTATATTTTTTTATTTTGGAGGATGTAGAATTGATAGAAGATGTATATTTGGAATATGTTATTTTCTTGATAAAAGATCAATTTTAGGGATTTCAATGAAATATTTATTAGTTTCTTTATTTAATGTTAAATCTAGATATTTATAGTATATTATTTAAATTTTTCAGGGTTTTTAGATTATGATTTTTTTTCAAATTATAATGTTTATTTTAATAATATTCCTATTTACTGTGATAATAATTTATTTATTTATATTTATTATAACCCTTTATAACATTCTAGAACAATCTATACCAATTTTATATTTCATTTTATTAGAGATTAGGTTAATAAAGATGGAATTATTTGGGATTTTTTTCTCAACATATAATGTATTAACTGATATATTTACTAAACATTTGGATTCAACAAAGTTTTAAAAGATTAAATTTCAACTTGGTATGGTGGAAGCATAGTAAATTTTTAAATGTTTAAAATTTTATATATGAATCTAATCAAATATGTTTCTGGATAGTATGCATGTAATTTGTTTATATTTTTGGTTTGTTGGATTATTTATTCCTTATCGGTAAATATTTTAATTCCTTGAAAACCATTTCATAATTCATTGAAAATAATAACATATTTTGTGCCACCTTATTGATTTATATGTCTATTTATTGATGTGTTTTTCTAATTAATTAATTAAATCTCTTTTTAAAATAAAATTTCATATACAATTTTTGATGTTACTATTTTCTCATATAGGTATACATGTAGTAATTATGTTAGAATTTTATTTATTATTTTTATTATTTTTTATTTAAGTTAATATATTTTTTAGAATGAATAAACTTAATGGGAGCTATATGTTTAAATATGTTTTATTTTAATCTCCTAAATTTTTTATTGAAATTTATTAAAATTATTAAATATTTTTAATAATGATGATTTTAAAAAGCTTAAGAATGAATTATTTTATATTTTTTTAATTAACAGAAATGTTTTCAAAATTTATATTATCATCTAAATTTATACTTTTTGATCAATTTCAATGGGGGGGGATTTATTTTTAATAGTTATTTTTTTTTCAAAATTATCACAAAGGAGGAGATCATTGGAGTGGATCCTTATCCTTACCACTTTATTTGTTTTTTTGATGTTTAAAAGTTACAAACTTATTTACAAGATTCTATTTATTTATTAATTATCATTTTTCTCTTGAGAATGTGTAAGGAATTTTTTTATTGTCTCAATGTTCGTTATGCTTCACATGAACTATTTTTTGGAGAAAAATTCACAATAGTATGAGTTGGGTTTTGAATCATATACTGTAAGTTTAAAAATATCAGTACTTTAAATAATTGGATAATTATAAATTCTCATATCTTTAGTTACTTATTACTAACACATCATTACTATAGTTATCATTTATACTATTTTAATAATGAATTATGCATTCATAGTTTTATTTTTTGTGGAACCTTATGAAGGACCTATAAGAGCCTTAAAAAGAACCTATATTAATCATATTAAGGAAATATATAAACATTAATAAGGACCTATATAAAGCTTATAAAGGACCTTTATAATCCTTAAAAAATGACATATATGATCCATTTAATGGACATGTGTGATCCTTTCGAAGGACCTGTATAAACTATAAGAGGACTTTTATTATATCTTAAAATATTTTTTCTAGTATATGAAAATATTTCTGTCTTGTCATATTTTTTATTCATCATACGAAATTATATATATTATCAAAAAATGTATCTTATGAAAATGTTTTTGTATCTTACATGATCCAATTCTTATAAATATGTTTCTATCTTATTATTTTTTCAATGTAATCGTATTTTTTATCCTATGTGAATCCTTATTATAATAAATTTTATTTATTACGAGAAAGAAGCTCAACATTACAATTGAGTTGAATACTATGAGTTATATATATCATCTGCTATAGGTATTTTGATGTTCTCTTTTTTAATCTATTTTTTATTTTACTAATTTATTTGATTTTGAATTATGCATTATATCTAATTATTATATTTATAGTGATTTTTTAGTGTTTAGTGTAGAGTTTATATTTGTTTATGCATATTTTTAATATCTTATATATGTTTTTGGAATGGTATTCAAATTTCAAATTTTATTTAAGGAAACTAAGTTCAAAGATTCATGTGAACCCCCAATAAATTATTATGGATCACATTTCAAGGTTTTTTAAGAATCATAAATATCATTTTATTACTAGGAAACTCTGAATTTGTTCTTTATCACTCACTCAATATTTATAATAAATGACTGATACTCTTTGGGTGTGATAATTACGATGATATTTATGGTTTCAATATAATTATTGTTTTAAATTATGATAACCATTGTGGAATACTGTATAAATATTTCATTTCCCTATTTAAATCAGAACCAAATATACCGACAATGTACACCCTGGCATTAGAGAAGCAACAACAACAATGTATGGACTATCATGCAACTTGTACCTTACCAAACTTCTTGAATGATCTTGTGTGATTTTATTTTCAAACTACTGGATGACTCTTAAAAAGATAGACTATAATATCTTTTATGGATTTAGAAGATAGACTGATTAAATTATCAAGAACCGGTTTTTTTATTGAACTATTTGAAACCAACTTCTACTATATGTTATATTTTAGTCTATACTTAATTTTTCTACATTTATACTAAGGTTAAACTGTATTGATGTTTAAGATTTTATCTTATAAAACAATTATTATTCATATTGGTTTAAAACTCTCAGATTCATAACTTCTGGTTAGTTTATACTACCACTCAAAAGAAACATTTTGAATATGATGATGGGGTTAAATATCTATTCTGTAATTAGGCTGTGACTCCCCATTAAAAGTCAGTATGGTGTGTGTTGTTGTTACTCCACTTGAAAACGTAGGTTATAATAGGATTTTTACTAAGATTTAAAATTCAGTCCATTTAGTTCATATCATACCTTTGAAGAACTATAGGGATTTGAAGAGTAGACATAGGATCACTTTGATCCAAGCTAATATTAAAATATACTAATTTTTTATATTAAATTTGAGGTACATAATCTCTTTCATGTTTAACTAAGATAAATTAAATTTAACATTAAAAATATTTTATATTTAATTCTCTGCATCATAATTTATTAAACTATTATATTTACCCCTGTTATTGACCTTTTCTATTTCAAATAGGACTTAACAAGAACTTTTGTTGGATTTGGTTAGAGCTGGGAGGATCACTTAACTTTGGTGGAATTTTATTTTAAAAAAGATATCAAAACACTATTTATATGGATCCCTTTTAGGCTCTATAAAATAGGCCTAGAAGGTCACATTCAACATGTAGGTGATGGGAAAGATTTCATTCATATGGCTAGGGTTGGTGAGAGTAATTAACGAGAAGGGAAAAGTTATTAGGGAGTATATAATAACTGCTTAGATCCATTATAAGTCATATTTAAACCAATGATAGAGATCATTGGAGTTCAAGGGGGAAGATCATGCATTTTTAAAGGTCTCTCCCTAATGTGTTTTTTTATAGTTTTTGTTTGGGTGGCATGATTTAATAATTATTCATCTATATATTCTAGATCACGTGAAGGGCAGACGACTTTACATAACACTTATAATTTCCCCCAAAGATAGACTTGGTACATATAATATTCCATATGTCACACCTGAGGATATATATAAAAGACCTATCACTTGTTATTTATTAGGGAGAGGTGAACATCGAGGATGGGGCCACTTTCGTCGAGTACATGGTGGCGATAAATGATAGATAATAGAAGAATCTGTATAGATTGGATATTGCATTGATGTAAGTCCTTTGGCTATATATAAAACTTCAATAGTGTCGATGGGAACATGAGACCTACATACGGGGCCTACACCCTCATTTTTTTTTCAAATGTTGATTTTTAGGTTAAAAATCCTTAACGATGGTGAGGATGTAATGAATCAGGTCTTCCATGCTAAATAATTGGAATATTTTAAATAACATTTTGGGATTTTTTTGATGACATGCATGACATTTTGATCATTGTAGATCCATGGTATTGCTATATTAATAAAAATATTTCAATTTTGTTTCACACATGTTAATTAATGTGAAAAAATTGTTTTCCTTTTAAATAGAGTGTCTTATATAAATTATGACATTGCGGTTGTGTCTATATCGTGGGTTTTACCCTAGGGGTAATGTGACTCCCAATTTCATCAGGGAATTTAGGGGTTTGGCCAGTATAAATAGATGAAATATATTATAAAATGAAAATTTTCATAATATTTATTTTTATATTAATGGTAACTAAAATATTTTCCCTGATTTTTTTTCTATTTAATAATATTTATCAAAATTTCTAGTGTTAATCACATAAACCCCTTGAATTATGATTACTAAGAGAGGAGTCTTTAGAATGAATCAAATAATTTTTCTTAGGGATTGAAAATGACAACTGATGTGAATGAGAAAATATCCAAAGAGTAATCCATTTTCAAGATAGGGATTCAATATTTCTTATATTCCATTATTCAAATAATTTACATTCAAAATATTTATAAAAACAATATTTTTATTCCTTTACGGATTTAATGCCCTAGACTATAAATATATTCTATATTCTTCATGGATTATTCATTGCTTCTGTAATATATAACTTCATTCTTTAGGTCTTTCATTATGATTAAAATTTTTATTATTATTATATATTTTTCCAAATCCATTACCCTATAATTTATGGCATTATAAAACCATAAACTTTTTCTTTATGGTTGTAGTGGTTGATGGAGAAAAAGAATAGATGCATGGGGTTAATGGTTGATTAAGATGGCCAAATTAAACAATCCATATCTCACTCTATTCTCCTCCATAATATTATATCCCTTTACTTATCTCTCACATGAAATGATGGGACACCCACTTTGGTGGAGTATGGTGTCACTGAGGGGAGGTATGATGGAATTCATGAGGGAGGAGGCAGCAGGGCATGATGGGGCTCAATAAGGATGGTACATTGACAATGACCCAAGTGAGACAAGAGGGAGGGCTGGACACCATCATAACTAGTGGGCATCATGTCTCCTCTGAACATATATTTCAACCATGCATCTACCAATAGGTAAATGTGTGAGGTGGTTCTTATCCTTGGAAGTGGCCAGTGCATGGTTAATGCATGGATTGATAAACCATTCCCAAATTGTGTATTTTTCCATTATTTTAAAAATGTTTATTTTTAGGTTTTTATTTGGTTTTTCTTTTCTTATTTTTCTTATTTTTTCTCCCTCCCCTTCTTCAACCTAGCATCGCATGAGCCCCTCCACCTTCCTCTCTAGCCACATGCCTCCCTCCATCTCAGCTCCCTCTTCATTCAATGATATCACTGTATTTGTACCGGTTTTGTAGTTTAATCTTCAAGGTATACCCTTCTCTCCCACTTCTCCAATGAATTGGCCAAATTTTCCCCTCCCTACCACCATGTTTGGATCATCCGAACCCTATGGTTATGGATTACCTAATTTTTGGTTGTTTCTTCCTTGGATATTTTTTTATATGAGCTCCTCAAGTTGGCCTCTTGTATGTTTCGATGTGTTCCACCGAAGGATATACATTTAAGATCTTTTTGGGGTTTTCTGCCACTTGTGGAAATATTTATTCAACTGTTTTTTAGAAAAATTTGTATTTGTATCCTTCTGGCGGTTTTATGTTCCTAGTAATTTTTTTATCCTTTGTTTTTTCAACCTTAAGGAGGGTTCGAGTCACCATAGTCAAAGTAATATTACCACATATGAATATGTAGTTATATATATATATGTAATTTCCCCCATAATATTCATATTTTCCAATGTAATATATATATATATATATGGGGCTAGGTATTCTTATGTATATATATTAAAAATAAATACGGGAGTAAGTGGAAATGAGTGAAAGTAGGAACAAGTGTATGCATATACAAGCATATATGTATGGATCCTTGTGTACATATTCATGGCCATGTGAATATCATTTGGGGGGGGGGGGCTAGGTGTCTTTTTTATATTAGAAGGTGCATATGCACAGGGGGTGGAAAGGTGAATCTTTGAGTGGTCGCTGATGAAATCATTGAGTGACAATGTGTTGTATCTTGATCCACTTCTCCTTCAGGAACGTGTCACTATAAAATTCATTTTTTTGAATTATAATATGCATGTTTCTTTTAATTACATTATTATCCAAGTAAAAAAAGTGTGATAGAATTATGATGATTTGAACCCATATTTTTCCTTGGTATTTTGAAAAATAGTTGTTTTTGTGTAATCCACATTTTACGATTTAAATAGGATAACTTAATTATGAAATGATTTTCACAAAATGACATTGGGATTTTTAATAGTTTTATTGTTAGTAGATGGGTTTTGACCTGGTTAGGTCTTATTTGAGTGAAAATTTTATTTTAATGAGAATTTAGTCGTAAATTTAGTTGTTGACCAAAAATGACTTAAAGTGTGGTTTTTAGTTTTATTTAAAATAGTGATTTGAAATGTGTGGGTAGTATAAATTTTTTGGAAAGAATAATTTGAATTTTTTAAGGGTGGTTTGGGGGAAATGAAAAGGGATCATTCCTTATTTTGGTTTTTCACAGGGTTACATAAATTGTTTTATGAAATGAATGATTTTGTTGAACCTCTAAAAATGTTTTAAGTTTTGTTTTATGGAAATTTTGACAGATGAAAGGCATTTGGTTATTTTTCTAATTTTCAAATAAGAAATACATTTTGTGGGTGTGACCATGATATGATTTAATCGATTGGATTTTCCTTTTGGAAGAGTTGTGAATTTCATTTTGTGGTGGAACATGGTTTTGAAATGGGGTTTTATGCATTAATTATGTTTTATAAAAATTACAATGAGGTTTTTAATTGTGAAATTTTATTTATTCTTGGGATTGAGGCTAAATGTGTTTTTAAGTTGGAGCACTTTTTTGTTTAGTGGGTTTCCTTTTTTAAAGGTGTTTTTAATTTTATAAATTGAAAATGGAGTTTGCATTGACTTATTTGGTTATTATTGGAAATATTTATGTTTCCCTTTATAATTATGTTTGAAATTTATGATTGTTTAAAAAGTTTTTACTAAACTAATATGATATAAGAGATGTATCATATAACACTTGGGATGTGATGTGATTGTCCTTAGTTGAACCCTTATGTATGTAGATGATGATTATGTTTTCCATGTAATTAATGATTGTGATGTGATAAATTGTTGGGAATGGTTGGAAGAGTCATGATAAATACTATTTGGATTAATGGATTGAACCTCCATGTTTGTTGAACAATGACTAATGGTTTTGGGATGTTGGAATGATGATTCAATTATCAATTTTTGGTGGGCAAGACTGATACTCTAGGAACACTGGTCCACCATAGTTTTTGGGGGAGGGAATGACTATCCTTAACCCAATGGTATGAAAATGTCATTCCATATCAATGTTTGGATTACCATAAATGAATTTCGAGTCTCAATTGAATTCATGGACTGATGGTTTGTGTTTTCTAACTTGTGGTCTAGTGGTTGGGATGGCTAGACATGGAATTTTAGATCACATGGGATGTTTACTTATTGGATGGTATTGCTGTTTTCTTGATGTATTTTTTTAAACATGTTGGACATTATGTATTGAGATATGTTATTACTATTGTGATCCTTAATTATATATTGATTATTATATCCTTTCCATGACCTATTGGATATTTGAGCATGTTTTACCTAAGTGGCTTTGGGTGATTATTTGACCCTTGTTGTAAAATGTTTTAACGGGATTTTTTTTGTTTTAATAAATATATTCAGATGTTTTTGAGAAATTATAATGGTTTTTGTGGGTTTTGAAAAGGTTTAGTCCAATTTATTTCTTTTAAAAATGCATGAGTGCAGTTTTGGAATGAAAAAGGGAGAAATGGATTTGAGGGTGGAAATATTTGTTAGCATTCTTTTGGAATGTTGTAAACCTTGTGTGTGTTGGGTTTTTAAGGTATAATATTTTAAAAGATTCAAAGTTAGTACTTTGAATTGGCATGTATATTATTTGTTTCATAGGGGAGAATACTCCAGGTGTTTTTATTTTTGGGTTTTCAATGTTTCTGGTTAATGTGAGTCCATCCATTTATCTAGCTGGTTTCTTTTGATTATCTACCCTATTTACTTTTTTTTACCTAGATTTGGGTGTGTGTGTTCAATTTAAATGGTAGAAGGGAAAGTGGTTTTCAAATATAATTTCATATTATCATAGTTTTTAAACATATTAAACAAAGAATATGTTTTATTTCTAAAGATTGGTGTTTAAAGTAAAATGTTTGTTTTTAATTAGAAGTGGTATATAGATTTGATTTTTATATTGATATGATTTTGTTTCTAAATCATAATTTATTGATTTATTTTCAAACTACTATTTATTATTATTCTTAGGGAACCTATTTCATTGATTTGGTGGGTTATGGTGACCTACTAGGATTTTATATCAAGCCTATATCTTTCATAGATCTCAGTTGGATAACTTTTGTTATTTATGGATGGAATGGGGGAGAGTTGGGTGGAGATGATTTGTGTCTCAACATGAGTCATATAGTTTTACCTTCTAACTTGATTTTAGCTATTTATTTTAGTAATTTTGATTCTATCTATCTTACTTTTCTACATATTTGTTTATTTTGGTTATTACATTATATCTTATGTTGTAGTTTAACTATATTTTGGGAGAAATTGTTCCCAAAATATTTATGATGATGGGTAATTTCTAGTGGATGTGAAACCATCCTCATGAGAGTAGTTGAGTTATTTATTGTTTGTTATAGTAGAGTTTTATGAGGTGAGTTGTTTTTGGAGGCCTTTATTTTGGTGGTTTTGAACTTAGTTTTGAATTTTGGGATATGGTTGTTTAGTTCTTGTAGATGTTTCACCAATTTTCTCATTGATCCATTGAGGGGATATTTGTTTTTAAAAGAGAGACGCATTGGGTGCATAATTGGGAAACTAGGGTGTTTGATCTACATGCTAAGTTTGGTATACTATGATGGAATTTTTCCATGGCCATTATGGATTCACTGTATGGGGGTGATCCAGGATTTTGAACCTAGGTTATGTAAATGTGTCATTACTCAAGGTGAGGTATCTTGTCATCTTTTTTGGATCCTTATTATGGTTTTTTCTTCCATTGGTGTGGAAGTTATTTTTGTTGACAATGTGTGTCTTTTTTATGTTAAGTTGTTTCTAGTATACTTATTCTAGTAGTTATCTTTAGTACCACCATTTTAGAGGAACTCTATATAGTGTGGAGACCATGTTAGAGGATCCCATGAAAAATAATATTTCGTTTATATGTTTATTGTTCCAATAGTACATGGATATGTGGATTCTTATTAGTTGTTTGGAGTGATATTTTTTGAGGATTTCAATCAATTTTGGAGGTTAATCCATGTAGAGTGTATCTTTTTTTTAGGCCCCCTTTGAAAATTTCATTTTTCCTTTTTTATTCCTTAGATCATGACTTTATGAGGACATAAAATGGCATGGTTGGGATATTTTAATACATTGGGTGTCATTTTGTTTTTATTTGTATTATTTTTTTCTTATTGTGGAGCGGGTTTGAGCTCCGATATTTGGATGGACTAAAAATTTAATTTTTTTGAGGATTTTTAGTTATTGGAAAGTTATCCAACAAGATTATCAGAAACCATGCGGTGCCCATGTGAGTTCCCTTGTGATTTTGAGGTGTGGCATGTGACTTACACATAGCACATTAAACCATTTGGCAGACATGTGATTTGGCTCTATAAGTTGAATGTACCGAGTGGTACAGTTTGACAATGGTTTGATCAATTGTGCATCTGTATATTGGTAACCTTGTGAGAGGGTTCTTGGAATTGGAAGTGGAAAACACACAATTAGCGAAAAGTTTGGTAAACTGTACACAAACCATATGGTGGGCCACTATTTTAAAAATAATTTTTATGTTTTTGTTTTGTTTTTCTTTTTTGATTTTTCTTTATCTTTCTCTATCCACTTATCCTCCCTAGCATCACATGATCCCCCCTTCCCATCCATCTGTGCTCCTCCATACATCTTGATTACCTCTTCATTAAGAGATCTCACCAGATTTGTTCCAATTTTTTAGTTGAATCTTTATGGTATGACCTTCCCTCTCTATTCTCCCTTAATTTGAACAAATTTTCCCCTCCTAATCACCCTTTTTGGATCATAAGAACCCTTGGGTTATGGTTTAATTGATATTTGGTTATTTCTTCCTTGGTTAGGGCATGTAATAGGATCCTTGGGCCAACATCGTGTATGTTTCATTGTTCTCCATAGAATTGGAGGCCTTTCAGATCATTTTGTATTTCCACCACCACTTGAGGTAGGATTTCTTATGCTGTTTTGTTTAGCACATTTTTTATTTGAGTCCTTTTGATGATTTTAGGTTCCTAGTAATTTTTTTGCAGTGTGTTTTGTTCATCCTTTAGGGAAGTTTGAGTCACTGGAGTGAAATTCAATTTACCTTGTATGTATAGGTAGGAATATATATTTATGTTCCCATTTTATATTTATATTCACCCATGGAAGTGGATATATACACACACACAGACCCATATGGGGATAGGCGTGTTTACACACACACACACACACACACACACACACACACACACACACATATATATATATATATATATTAAAAATTCATATGGGTGTAGGTAGAAACGAGTGTACCCATATATAATCATATATATAAGGATACCCTTTACATATTCATGGCCATGTGAATTTGTATATATGGGCTCGAAGTCCTTATGTATATGTGAAGGTGCATATGTGTGGGGTGGGAAGAAGAAACTTTGAGTGGTCACCGATGAAAGGGTTAGGTGCCAAAGTATTCCAGATTGATCATCTTCTCCTTAAAGTAGGTGTCACTGTAACTTTCATTTCCTTAGGAATTATAATATTCTTGTGACTTTTAATTCCCTTTTAATGCAAGTATAAAAATGTGTGATATCCTTGTGATGATTTGAACCATTTTGTTTTAACTTGGGAATGACAAAAATATTTTATTTTGTAATCAAAATTTAATTATTTAAATATGATTATTCAATTATTCTAAGCTTTTCCTAAAATTCCTTTGAATATTTAAATGGATTTAATGTTGGGTGATGTTTTTTGACCCAGTTTTTTATTCTTTGAGTGAAAATGATATTTTAAGGGGAATTTGGCCATAAATTTATGTGTTGACCTCAAACGACATAAAATTGTATTCTTAGTTTTATTTCAAATGGTGATTTGAAATGTGTGGGTGGTTTATCTTTGGTGGAAAGGCATGACTGGCTTATTTAAGGGTGGTTTGGTGGAAATAAAAAGTGCTTGTACCTTTTTTTTGTTTTTCATAGTGTATCTTAAAAAGTTTTATGAAATTAATGATTTTTTGACCCTCTAAAAATGTTTTAAGTTGTGGTTTATAGAATGTGTGAAGGATGAAAGGCCTTCAGTGATGTTTTTGATTTTTAATGAATAATTCTATTATGTGGGGGTAATCATGATATGTTTTAAAGGCTTGGGTTTTACTTTTGGAAGAGTGGGTTAATTTCATTATGTGGTGGAACATGGTTTTGAAATGTGGTTTTATACATTATTCATGTTTGATAACAATTACTATGAGGGTTTTTATTGTTAAATTTACTTGATCCTTGGGATTCAGAAAAAATGGGGTTTTAAGTGGGATATCTTTTATTTTTAATCTATTTCCTTATTTAAATGGGTGTTTGTTTTTATAAAGTGAAAATGGAGTTTCATTTGACTTATGTGGTTGGTATTGTAATGTTTATGTTTTCATTTTTAATTGTGTTTGAAATTTAATATTTTTTAGAAAGGGATCACTAAATGTATATGATATAAAAGATGGTATTGGTGTAACTTTTTACATGATGTGATTATACCTTACTAAAACTTCATGTCTATATACGATGATTATTTTATTCATGTAATTTATGGTTGTGAAGTGATAAATGGTTGGGGAATGTCAGACAAGTTGTTCCAAATCCCATTTTGATTCTTGGATTGATGCTCCATGATTGCTAACCTATGAATAATGGTTTTGGGAAGTTGGACTATTGATAAACTCCTATGTTTTGGGCACACATGACTGATTCTCTAGGAACCCTAGTGGACCACTGTTTTCAGGGGAAGGAATGACACTCCTAAACCCAATGGTATGAACATGATGTTCGATATCGATGTTGATATGGTTAGACATGAAATTTCAAGTCTCGATTATAATTATGGATTGATGCTCTATATTTTATGCCTTGTGATCGAGTGGTTGGGATAGTCAAACATGGCATTCTAGGTCCCTTGATATGTTTACTACTTGGATGGGCTTGCAGATGTATTATTTTAGTTCTATGTTGGACATTATGTATTGAGATATTTAATTTACATGGATTTCATTGAGTATATGTTGATGATTATGTCATTTCAATGAATTTTTCGATATTTGAGGAAGATGTTTCTAAGTGTACTTGGGTGTTTGTTTGACCCTTATTGAAATATTTTTGGAAGTGATTGTTTTATTTTAAATAAAGAAAGTGGGTTGTTTTTTATAAATGATAAATATGTGTGTGGTTTTTTATAAGGATTTGGATTGTGGATTTTTTTTCAAAACATGTGTGTTAGGTTTTAGAGGAAAAAAAGAAGAAATGGTTTTCATGGTCGAAATCTTGGTCAGCATGATTTTGGAATGTTTTAAACATTATGTGAGTAGGTTATTCAATGTATAGTTTTTTAAAAGTGGCACAAATTGTACTTTTAATTGTCATGCATATTATTTATTTCTTGGGATGGAATGCTTTGCGTGTTGATCATTTTTTTGTGTGTGTGTCTAGATAGTGTCAGTCCATCAATTTATTTATTTGGTTTCTTTTGATTATCTACCCTTATTTCCTTCATTTAACCCTAGTTGGGTGTGTCTGTTGGATTTAATGGAAACATATAACGTTTTTTTCAAAGGGACTTTCATGTTATCATACTTTATAAACTTATTAAACAATTATGAAATAATTCCCTAAAGTGTAATGTCTAATGGAAAATTTTTGGTTTTACTTAGAAGTGGTTGATTGATTTGACTTGTTTTTTCTTGTGATGATTATGTTTGTAACACAGACTTTGTAGATTTATTTTCATACTAGGATCAGTGATTAGCCTTGGGGAACCTATTGTATAGTTTTAGTGCATTGTGGTGACCTGATGGGATTTTAGATGATTCCTATATCATTCTAGGTTATTTATTGGATTCATTATGTTATTTGTGTTGATAATAAGAGTGATTTAGGGGAGATTTTTGTGGTCTCTACTTGAGTTGCTTAGTTTTCCCTTATTTCTTGATTGTACCTATTTACTTTAGTTGGTTTGTTTCAATGCAACCATCTTTCATGATTATTTATTTATTTTGGTTATTGAATTTATATCTTTTGCTGTCATTTAACTCATTTTGGGTGAAATCATTCCCAAATGATTTTTGGGGATGCCTAGGGGATATTCACTAGACCACAGGGAAAAGGAATTCCCTTTTGGCCTTATAGAGAATCATTTCAGGTGTCAGGTAGGATGGCATCATTAGATGGTTCGTTACAACATAATTGTTTTCTTTAAACTATGTATTGTGATTGAAACCTTGGTTCTCAGGCCTCTTCTGGGCTAGATTCCATTGGTTCATAGGGTATTTATTAAAGTAATTGTTCTTCTCTTTACATTTGAAACATTATAAATTTATTTTTAATTTATTACCTTTTCACTCATGATATTGATGACCTTTCGCACCATATTTAATTAATAAACCCAATCCTATTAAGTAACCATTTCGGTGTTTCTTCCCACATTTATTAAATATAGGTTACTCTAATATTTTATTCTTTTTCTTTTTAGTAGTTATTTAAACATGTTGTTTAACCATGATATTTTTATTAGGATTCCTTCTGTAATTGAAATATTTTGAAAACACCTTCTTAAAATTGATAACAATTGTTACTATATCTTCATATGTAGATTTGTTTTTGTAGAATCAAGATCCCCAAAGACATTTCTCTTGACCATCAAATAAATGATTAATATTTCCTTTCTTGTTTCATTTATAATTTAAAACATATAATTTCTAACATTGTGAATTCTTCCTTATACTCATCAACTGTCTCTTCATCCTTTTTTCATAAATTTAGTAATTATCTTTCCATATTAACTCATTTCTTCCAAGGAAACCATTTTTCCCTAAAATCACTATAAATTCATCCCACTCCAATTTTTATATGTCAACTACCTTCATAGTATTGTGAATCGGGAACCACAATTGATTAGTATCTCCCCTTAAATAATATAGGACCACAATAAATTTTATCTTCTCATTCCATTGAAATTCTACAACTATTTTATTTATAAACTTTATCAATTACTCTGCTACCAAAGAATTAGAAGACCAACTGAATGATGGTGGTTTTTTCTTATAAAATGATTTAAATAGGTTAATCAATATTAAGGGGAAATGGGTTTTCTATGAAAGAAATTTTATTTTTTATCATATAAGTTAATTTAATAAGGATAGTTATAATTTTTTAACACTAAAATTAACTCCATTATTACAATTATTTAGAAAATCAACACATTATCCTTGATTTTTTCTTTGGTTTCCTTTTATTCTTGTAGATTCCATTATCTAATAAATGGAATATCATAATTATTAATTTTACCAACTAATTTTGTATAAAAAATGATATATATATATATATATATAATATTTACCTAAAATAGGATCCTATGTATAAAATACCTATTAATTTTTTTAAATAATCTCTATAATTTTCTATTAGTAAAATATATTTTCACTAAAAATGTTCATCTAAATCTAGTTACATGGGTTTCTACTAGACCATGATTTAATACGAACTATAATGCACCTGATCCATGTCACCAAGATCCAATGGGTTATTTGTTACATTTAAATCAGATTACATAATATTACATACCCAATGTCCAGTTTAAGTTTTTCTTAAGTGACTAGATAAATAAAATTGCATTACAACATCACATATTACATCATTCATGTTAAAAAATTGTTACACAATTATATCCATTGATTCATTCATACATAATATTTCACTACATTACCTAGGAAAATATGAAACGAAAGAAAAGCATGAGAAAAAACACACAAAATGAGATAACATAAAATAGAATCCAACATGACATAATAATGGTATAAATAATATTGTGTGAATAAATAAAACATAATTTAATATTAATGAATACATTGTCAATGATATCATTCATAATGGTTCAGGAGGATCACACTAATTTATCTCATTTATCTTATGAACTAATTTTCTTAAGGGATATATAATTTTAGGTCTCATGAACTTATCATCATACACTATAAGAGAATAGGTAATACTGGCATTATGTTCACAAATGAACAACTTATAAATACTTATCATAATTTATCAAATTGTATTATATTAAATGATTTCACTATATAAAAAAATAATTATAGTAAAACATTAATATATTTCCATTATCATTGAACAAGTAAGGATTTATAGGTGAATATCTATGAAACATAGTTAGGATAATAATAAATTCACCATGTTAAAATAAGTACCATTATTAAGTGAAGAATATGAAACTATAGTTATCTGTTACATAAAAATATTAAGATGATCAATGTGTTTAGATAATCAAATACATGTATTTATAATTTTCAGGGACCAAATCCATTACAATAAAATTCTATATAAAAAATAGGAGTTTTTAATCACATATATTTGATAAGAATTAGGAATATAAAATTTACATAAAGAGAAACCTCAGGGTTTGTATGCTTTAATGGTAAGAGTCAATATGTACCAAAATAGTGTTCAATCTACTTAGAACACAATATTGCCTCCCCTAGCTATATCTACATCATCCTTACTTAGATAAGGCCCCATATTATAAATAATGTATCTCAAATACCATAAATATGTGACATAAATAAGGTTTTTTATCATAATGTAATATAGAATATTAGGACTCTTAAAATAATTTCAGCATTACAATTATTTATGAATAGTGTATAATGTGACTTAAATTTGAGATCACATGAATATGATATCTTAAGGATAGTACTTACTATTTTATTAAAAATATATTTGAATAAGAACATGGATATTGTAACGGATACACCAATAAAAATGTAAATAGGAATTGAAAAGGGTGATAAAATGGACCCTTAAATTTCTTGATATTCTTCATTAGAGATGAACCTTAGAACCAAAAAAATATTAAATATTAAAGACAGATATGGGATAGAATCCCTAAGATATATATAGTGATAAATTGGAATTATTTTGGAGAAATTAGAAGAGGGTGTAGATATTTATAGGTTGGGTGAGTGACATTTCATTGATTAAGGTATTATATATTTTATCATTCCATTTTCTTAAGAACTCATTCACTCCATACAATGCTCTATTACCTCATTTAATGATCTAATAAAATGACTAATTTTAAAATTAGGAAAATATAAATTCCTTTGAATTTTTTATCCATAATTTAATATATATTATCAAATATTTACTATATTCCATCACATTTCACTTCTTTACTAAATTTTACTATTTTTCTAAAAATTATTCAATTTCACCACAATTTTTTTTAAAAAATATTTATTCCCAATATAAAATATATTTTATCAATTTAATTGTATAATTATATAAATTTTAACATTTATATTAGGTTGAAGCATTTCATAAAAATACGGTATCATACTAAACATAATTTCATTACTTAAGTATTTAGATATTAATACCACTTGACCCGAAGATACATAACTCGTAGTTAGACTATAACAAGACCTAAAAGTAAGGTTTAAAACAGTGTCACTTTTATAGGATTTTTTAAAAGAATTTATCGAGTATTAATTTCCACTAACTTGAACCTCACCCATAAATGATTCTACACGAACCTCAATTATTGATATTTCTACTTGGGATTGGTCAAGGGAGAACCCAGTGACAATTTCTCATTCCCAAGATATTATAAATACACCTTATAATATATATAAATATTGATTTAGGACATGGTTTCTCCCTTATTTTAACACCCCATCTTTAAATTCATTTAACTAATGCTCTTGGCTGGTGCACCGCATGACCTCAAACACACCTCCTCATACACCAGAGGCTACCTAATAGAGGTGAGGAACCATGAAATTAATTTGGGAAAACTATTACCTGATTATTATAGTGTGTAGTATGGAATTAAAAACATGTTATCTCATCCAAAAAAATATAGTTAAATAAATCAAGGAATAAATTAGGTTATAGGTAAATAGATAACCCATGATAATACAAAATTCATTAAATTGCCACCAATGAACCATACAGTTTATAAAAACATAAATAAAGTCAAAAGTACTCAAAAAATCAATAGGGTTAAAAAATACATAAAATAAAAAAATGTGTCTAATTACTAGCCTAATACCTATCTCCGTGCTCTATCCCAAACCATATCATGTATCCTCCATAGTATGCTTTCCCTTATCCAGACATGTATCAATGATGTTTTCTTGGGTTCCAACCGACAACCCTAGCAGGGTGTGAGTAAAACTCCATAGGCTATGACCAATGGGTTCTAAAATCATATAATTTGGGTCCAATGTTGTTCATGATCATCCAAAACAATAATAGAAAGTAATACAAGTAAAAAAATTAAATAAAACCACCATCAATCCATGGGATCCAAGATGGCATCCAGGATGAACCTACATACTTCATCCAGTACTGAATGTCACTGAGAACATATCTATGATTTTCCAAACCATAATAATAACCCATAATCTAGGTTCTCATCTTGGTATTACCGAATATCATGTATAAATTAGAATCAAGTTTCTCACATCATCATTCCTAAGCATCCGGTGTCTTGTAGAATCCATAAAACTCATCCTAACATTTAGAACTCATCTATCATTTTAAATCCAAGGATCTCCTCAAGAAATTATCATTTATTAAGCATCATACCTTATAAGAAATCCAATTAACTCATCACAATATTCATATTTAGTTATCATCACATGTCACATGGAATCTAATGGGATCATCCCAACATTACCATTAAATTAGAATAATTATATATAACATGGAATTTAAGATCTCATCCTGACATATGACAACACATATTTCAATAAACATTAATTCATGATTTAATAAATAAAAACAAACTTAATATACTACAAGAAGATAATTAGGCGTAGTGTATTTTTTAAATTTGGTAAATTTCATAATTACTTGATTATCGATGCAATGAAATTATTTAAAAGTCCTTAACATTATCTTTAAATTCCATGACTCTTCTAAAACTACATGAGATAATCTAGGTATGTATATAAGAATAGGATGAGATATAAAGCCTAGTAAGGGAGTAATCAAAGAATAACATGATAAAAGTAATACATGACAGTAAAGAGTTATATCACAGTGACATAAAACGGGTGAGAATCATAAACATGAACATAAAATAATGCTATAATATGATAAAATCAAGGTAAAATAGTAACGTGGAAACAACATAAAGCATGAAATCATAAACATAAGTGAGGATAACAACTAGTAAATCATAACATAATGTTATTAGGATAAAATTATATAGACTATACTTTACATATCATGAGATGAAGACATTTTCTAATGCATTTAAGGGAAATATAATTCCAGGGCCGCCCATCACATTCATATCATGTATATGCATAAGTGTGCCACATCGATCATAAAACCTAAGAAATTATTTCATCAATTCAATACCAATATTAATTATTATGGGTTAAATATAGATCATTTCCCAATAAATTATTTAATTGAACATATAGGTGAATACCATTTATTTTAAATGGGCATGGGTATTGACTACACAAATATTTGGAATAAAAAAATTACAGGATAACTTTGACAACATAAATAGAGTACATAATGATTAATTAATGGGTATAATAATATTTAAAGGGTTTAATAATCACATAGAAACTATATTTAGAGTAATATATATTTTTATAAACATATCCCAACATCAAATATTATAAATAAAAATTCATGATATATAGAAAGTACATGAATAAATAAAAGTGGGAGACGATCCCTTTCCTTAAGAGGGCATTTCAAAAAGTATGGTACGAGATTCTTAATATCTTGGGGGAACCTTTGGAAGTATATATAGATTTAAAGTTATATTAAATTCAAGATTCAAGGGATTTTAGTTAATAGGAATGGAATATTGGATGGGGTTTTATAGAAAAAGAGATGTGAATTCATTATTAACTTCTAAACATAGGTTTTAAACCCTTTATGATTAAATAATTAAATCCACTGACCTTAAAATTTTTCCCCTATAGTGTCTAAAAAATAATAATGGATTTTAATATTTTTAAGTCTAATAATTTCACTCATAAAATAACACCCTTGGTGATGTGGACGAATGTCATGTTATTAAATAATTAAATTAAAAAACATAAAATATAATATAGGTTTTGAAAGATTCATTATGGCTATATAAAATTAATCAAATAATCTAAATATAAATTATTTTAATGTTGGAACATAATTTTAGTCATGTATAATCTTTATAATAATTATTACATCACTTTTGGAATTTTATTATTCTATAATACATACCAAATATTCATAACATATTTATTTAATACCAAAAAATTCAACACTCTAAGAAAATTATGAAAAATTAACCATTGGATAATTTTGAAATGTTTATTTCAAAAATAATATTAATTTTATGGGAAAAATTCTCAAAATATTAAAATTTACATTTTAAAATAAAACATACAATATATTGAAAAATACAAGTTTTTACAATGATAACATTTTTCAGAACATTATAAAAAGTACATTTGACATTATAAAATAATAGTATCATCTATATTTAAATAAATACTTTTAGTGAGAATATTCTAATAAATTAACATTCATGTTTAAAAATTATTGAATTCATCACAAAGTTTGTCTTGATTGAAACCATATATTTCCCAAAAATATAATTTGAGATTCATCATATCAAAATTTAATTTTTTTCAAACACATTATTTAATAATTTATAAATAAATAATAAAAACGGAATTATATAATCACTATTTAATTAAAAATAAATATATATAAATTCATACTCTTTGGGTCTTGATACATAACCCCTTATTACACAAGTTTTTTTCCCTAAGGGGAATAGTGTAAGATTATGACACTTTATTAGGGTGGTTTCATGAAAATAGATTGGATTGTTATCTCGATAAGATTGATTTTATCCCCCAAAAGGTTTTGATCGAGCTTTAGTTGTGGAATATTGGATTAATATTGGTCAAGGGAAAAGATGAGTGATTCCATCTCCCTTGGAAGCTCCGATGAATGGGATTTATAGGGCATGATCCTAATGGTTTAGTCTATTTCGTCTTTTATCTTTGTTAATTTTATTTTATCAAAACCCTAAACAAATAATAATCAAAAAGATAAATATAAAATTACAATATTATCAATAGTAAAGATGATTAATTGGAATTTTAAATCCACATGATAAATATTATAACCATTTAAAATATCAAAATTAGTGCTTGTGTTTTTTATACCATCATTACTGAATAATGAATTTTTTAATTTGGAAATGAAATATAATTTATAAAAAAGCAAGTCATTACATTCTTCCCCCTTTAATATTTTCAACCTTGAAATTTCATTTAGTATAGTAAAATAAATGTGGGTACTTTTGTTTCATCACCATTTTCTATTCTCATGTATTTTCAACAAAAATTTAATTCCACCTTAATGAATTGATCAGGTGAGTTGTCTTATTTCAAAGAACATTGTCTCTATGATTTAATATAATCATAGAATACTCCTCATATGAAATATCATTCTCTAATGGTACCAAATCTGGATTCAGTATATATTAGGGGTCTGCTATGTACTTCCTCAAATGGGATACATGGAACACATAATTCACTTAAGTTAGGTTTGATGAGATTTTTAGTTGATGGGATATCGCATCGATGAGATCAAGGATCTGAAAGGGGAAAATGTATCTTGGGCTAAGATTTCCCTTCCTACTAAACCTCATGAATTTATTTCATGATGATAAACAAAGGAACAATTTATCTCTGATCTCATACTCTAGATAACTTCAATTATTATATATATATATATTATGTTGATTTTATATTGATTTTATAATATGCTAAATGGTTTTAACCTTATTTATCATTTATTGGATAAGATGAAGGGTAATTAGATTCTTCTCTCCAACTTCATCTAAGCATGTCAGAGATTAACAAGTCTTCCTATAATGATCATAATAAGGTACCATTTTAATTAATGGAAAGAAACCATTATTATATGAGAACTACACGAGGGGAAGGTGTTGATCCAAACATCCTTAGAAATATATTGAAAAAGGTATCAATATATAGTATAGAGTTTGAAGGGTTATCCCAGATTGATCATCTATATGAGGGTACCAAGATGTTATGAAACTCAACTACATATATAATTCATGTTGAAGTATTCACCTAAACATTGAGGTAAATCTCATATCTCGATTAGATATAATAGAGAGGGTCACTCCATGAAGTCTTACCACATTTCTTATGTATATATTAGAGAGTTGGTAAAGATATGGATCTTTCTTGATATCAATGAAATGATTTGACTTTGTAGGGTGATCTAATACCACCCAGATGACATTATTACCTTTAGATGTATTTGGGATTCATATGATGAAATCCATGGTAATTGTTTCCTATTTAAATACTGGTATGAGTAATTGACTCATAATATACTCAGACTTATTTTGTTTATCCATGACTTATACCAAGCAACAAGATACAAATTTAGAAATCAATCTCTTTAAGCTTTCCCACTATAAGTTTTGGTTCATGTCTCTTTACATGTTAGTACTTCATCGATGAATAGAGAAGGATGAGATATGTGAATCATCCAAATGATCAAAATTCATTTCATGTTTTTATAGGACACATATACAATTTTCAAACCACATAAATCCATCACTAGAAATGTTAAACTTTTTAGTATTATCTACCTTTTTTGTAGAACCTCGTGGTCTTTATGTGAATCCTTAAACCTCTAAAAAATGAATGGTTGATTTTTTATTTGAGAATTGCAGGATGGGTGTCACATTATGAATCCAATTTCCACCCTCTACATGTCCAAGAATATAGGATCTCTTATATTCCTCATCATTTATAGTGTTATAGTATCATTTATACCCATAGTATATACCACTTCATTTTCCTTCAGAGGATGGTAATGAATTAAAAAATCATAATCCAAGATCAATTCAATCCTCCTTCATTGGTTCATATTGAGATAATTTTGTGTGAATATATAAATGAGTGTTTTATGATTCATATACATGTCCCTCTTGTCTCTATAGTGATAATTTCACCAAATCTTCAATGTGAGGATCACTTAAGAGAAATATAGATCATACATTGAGTAGTTTTTCTCATGGATCTCTAATTTTTTAGATGTATAGGCTATCAATTTTTCACCGTTAATTAGTACAGAACCCATGACCTATTTAAATACACACCTATAGATGAAAAAAACTTCCCACAGGTGGGTATTGTGGGCATAAGTATAGTGATTAGCCTATTCTTCAAATCTTTAAGGATTTATTCACATTAATAATTATATAGAAACTTCACTCCCTTCCATGTTAATTTGGTTAGTGGGATTGACAATTAGGATAATTTTATCACAAATATATGATAATCTATAGCTAATGTAAGGAAACTATAGATTTCCATCATAGATGCTGGCCTGTGCCATCCTCTAATTGCCTCTATTTTTGAAGGATCCAATAATATCCCTTTAGTAGTGATAAAATTTCCAAGGAATGTTACTTACTCCATACAAAAATTATATTTACTATACTTCACAAATAAATTTTCATTTTGTAACGTCTTTAGTATATCATTAAAGATTCTCATGTTCCTCCTTTTATTTTTGGATTAGATAAGGATATATTCTTTAAGGACTACCATAATTTTTTACTTTTAATCCCTAAAGACAATATTAATTAAGTCTATAAAGAAAGCTACAAAATTATTGAGTGTAAATTCAATCAATATAAAATCATAGTACCCATACCTAGTATGAAAATTATTATGAGGGATATCCTCTTTCGTCACATTTACTTGATAATATCCTGATTAAAGATACACCTTAGAGAAGTATTGGGAACCACATATCTGATTGAACAAGTCATAAATCAATGAAATAGTATACTTTTTATTTATTGTGATCTTTTAAAACTCACAATAATCAATTAGTTAACCCATCACACTTCTTAACAAAATGATTTATGCACCCCATTGTGAAGCAATTGGGTATATAAACCCTTTATAAAAATTCTTTCATAGTTGCATCTTTAGCACCTCAAGTTAAATAGTGGCCATTATATATAGATTCATGGGTATTGGAAAATATTGGGGGTATAATTTTGATTTAAAAATAAACTTCTCAGAAAGAATGAAGTCCTGAAAATTATTTGGGAAACACATTCGAAAATTCCTTTATGATGTTCAAATCATCAAGGTTGATCTTTTCTTTATTCTCAATAATTTGAGCAATATATAATTTATCTTAATGAAATAAATTATATTGTTGAGATGATGAAACCAAATAAGATTCATAAATCTTATTTTACTATTATATAAATAGAGGAAGATTTATGATATGGAGGTTGATTTTTTTCTACCAAAAATTTATGTCGGATTATTATAAGGAAATGAAATCGATGTCTAAAATAGAATTGAATTTTTCTAAAGGAATAATCACAAGGTTCTGAAAAAAAATTCCGCCTAATTTTTTTGATATCCATTTAGTGAAATACTTAGGAAGAAAAAATTGACCCATTTTATATGTTCACCTATAACCCAACTTCCATGTTTTGAATTAGTGTTTTAATTGTTCTACTAAACCTTCCAGATATGAAATAATGAATATTACATGAATCAAATAGTATATTATATGTCCTTGTATGAATAAATAGAAAAAATATCAATGGTTTATTGTTGGGATTCACCTTAGAAATTGTGATGGAATAAGCACATCATTTCTCTCTTGTCTATGGAGATTGTTGTTATTAGTTGTTTATAGAAACCCTTGGATTAGAGAAATAATACCCATAGTATCCCTGTTCCTTATATTTTAATTATTTGAAAATAGGATGAGGGTTTACTAGAGAATTATGTTATTCCATTACATTTGGGGGTTTCTCCCATTAGAAATTCCTATTTTGGCTCTATTCCTTCTCAAACCTAATGAATTTCAATTCCCCAATAGAAAATTTATAGGATACTTCTTCCCGCACTTTTGATAAGTGAGTTTTTGGAATTTCATTTCCCATTATATTCTCCATCATACCAAAAAAATTAAAATACATCCTAAACTACCTATATCTATTCCCATGAGACCACTTATATTCTCTTATCTCCATTTTGACGTAGAAAGAACATTGGATAATTTCTACATAGTTGTAAATGTTACAAATTTTCAAATATTTTCAGACACTTATTTATCCCACCAAAAAAGTTGTAAAATTTAATTTTGGGAGAATTTGAAAAGCCAAAGTTGTATGATGAAAGTATTTTGAATTTATCCTTGTATACCCAATAGAATATTTATCCTTTTGATTCCTGATAGGGTAATACATCTCCATTTATTAGTTAGAGAGTTCAAGGAAAATATTTGTTGAATAAAATTTTAGGGGATTATTTCCACTCCATCACTTTGATTTATTCCTTGAGATTTTTATATTTTATCAATATCTAAAACTAATAATATTCCCCTTAAATATTATAAAACCTCAGTATTACTTCCTCTTGATCAGGGGATTTAAGGATGTATAAGATATTTTCAATGGAGTTGATTCATTTTCAATGATTAATATATCAGAAGATCCAATGAATTTCAAAAGCCTTGGATATATAAAATTATCAATTTCAAGTTTATATTTCTTAGTTGGATATGGATATTCCAAATTATTCATTTTTTTGTTAAAAATTTGAGTTAATTAATAAATTATTATCACAATGTTTCCCACCGCTACTCTCATTGGGTTGGCTATCACATTTGGGTAGTCATCACATTTCACTTCACATTGTTTGTTGAACTAGTCCCTCATTTTTCCAACCATTGAAAAAAATAAAGGGAAAATTAGGGAGAAGAACTTTTAAAACAATAAACATATAAAATTTAAACCATGAACATTAATGGGATAACAGATAAATGAAATATATTTCATAAGATATGAATTTATAGGCCTAAATCTAATTTATCCACGATCTATTTATCACCAAGAAATTTTATGTGAATTTTTACATTATTCATAATGGTTCATAGATTGATTATGAAGTTACCAAAACATATTTCTTAGGAGTGTCAAACCAGGTGTTACAAAGGGATATTTTTTTGGGCACTAGGTGATGATAAAGTCAAATCCCAATCCGCCCATTTTTGAATTATTAACCCTAGGTGCAACTATTCGAAATCGACATCCAATTATATTATCAATCTAGGGGTACATTTTCTTGGAAATAACTTACACTAAAACCTAACAAAATTTAGGAATTTTTTCCTATGATTATTCGTATATCTAAGACTTTCACTAGGGATTTATAATCAAAATAAAAAAATAACAAGAATTTCATATGATACCAACTAAGAAAATACATATTTTAATAAACCTTAATTCATAATTTATTATATAAAAATATAATATAATCCCAAAAGATCATGAGACATAGTTTATATAGATAATTATAAACTAATCATAATAACTTAAACATGGATATAATGAAATTATTTAAAATTCCTTTACATGAACATAGAATTTCAAAACTTTTCGAAAAATTCATGGCATAACCTAGGAAGTTAATAATAAAAGGGGTGAGAAATAAATCGTAGTAAGGTAAGAATAAACCATAAAATTATTAAATTAATACATTTTATTAAATATTCTTAGAAAAAATACATATATTGGGTGAGAATCATAAGCATGATCATCAAATCATGATATAATATGATAACATTAAGGAAACAAAGGAATGTTGTAAGAACATAAAGCTTGACATTATAAGTATTAGTCAAGTATAATAGCTAAGGAATCATAACATAATGTGATTAAGATGAACTACTATGTTATATACATGGATTCTCATGAGTTAAAGATATTACCCAATGCATTATAGTGCTATAAAATTCTAGGACCACCCATCACATTCATATCATGTGCTTTCATATATGTGCCATGAAGATCATAAAACCTAAGGATATATTAAACAAAATTTGATCCCATGATTAAGGATTGTGTTTTATATAAAAGTAAGTAGACAATAAATTATGGAATGTTATATCTTGGTGAACACCCTTGACTGCAAAAGAGTGTGGTTATTCACTACCCAAATGTCTGGTATGATAAGTCATAGGATAAATTCTGTATCATAACGGGGGTACATAAAGATTCATTTAAGGATTTAATGAGAGTAAAATGGTCTCTCATTACATGTAAATCATAAGTAATTTAACAGGGATGTGTAAAAATATATACCAACATAAAAAATTGGAAATTAAGAGGAAGAATATAATTAATGTTCTTGAATAAAGAGGAGAATGTGAGGATACCATACCATGAGAGAGAACTTGTAAAAGATATAGAGGATCTTTTGAAGAGCCTGGGAGAACATTGGGAGAGAGGTAGAGATTGAAATTCAGGTTAAAATAATTCTTTAGGTGGTTTATTGAATGATTAATTGGATATTGGGTGGGTTTTTATAGAAAAATATAGGCGAATTATTTATTAATTTCCAAACATAGGTTTTGGAATATTTTTGATAAAATAGTAAAAATCACAAACTGTACATTGAAACTTTCCCATGGTTTTTGAAGAAGTGCAGTGGTTTTAAATATTTTATATGGTTAAGTACCTAAATAAATAAAATAATACCCTTAGTGATGGAGAGGTTATTCATGCCCTTAAATATTTAAATCTAAAACATTAAAATATAATATAAGTTTGAGCAGATTTATTAATGGAATATAAAATTAATAAATTACATAAAAGAAAAATTATTTCAAATGGGAAATAAAATATTGGTCATGGATACTATTTAGAGTATTTATTACCACACTTTTTGGATTTTTTGACGTTATAATACAAACCATATATTTATATCATATTTAATTTGTACCCGGAAAATTAATTGTCTTAGAAAATTATGAGAAATTCACCATTGGATAATTTTGATGTGTTGGTTATAAAAATAATATTTACCTTATTTTTATAATTCTCTAAATATAAGAATTTATAATTTTAAATAAAAATCAATATTTATTGAAAAATATCTATTTTTTACAATGGTAATAATTTTTAAACCCTTATAAAAATTACTTACAACTTCATAAAAGTATATTATCATTTATTTTTAAATAAATATTATTAAATAAAAACAAATTATTAAAGTAAAATGTATTTTAAAAATCATAAATTCAACAAAAAAGTGTGTCTTTAATGAAACTATATGTTTCCCAAAAAATATAATTTGAGTTTAAATATATCACAATTGTTTTTATTGAACTGATTTTGTAATATTTTATTATGTAATTATAAAAAATGATAAATATAATAATTATTTTATAAAAAATATAGACAAAAAATAATATTATTGGGGTTTAAATACACAAACACTTATTACAACAGTGTGTTCCCTAAATGTAAGGTGTGTGATGATGACACTTTTGTGGGGCGGTTCAGTGAACACAGTTTGGGACGTGTTCCCAATAAGACTGAATTTATCTAGTAAATAGTTTCCCTAATGCCTTAGTTATTGAATATTATTTTAGGATTGGTCATCCGAAAATCCTTATGATTCCATATCAATTGGAATCATTGATTAATTAGCTTCATAAGGTATTACCCTACTGGTTGAGGCCATCTATTCTTTTATTTTTTTCAACAAGATTTTATCATAACACTTAATATATAATAATTATAACATTCACTATGAAATTTCTATATTATCCATGGGTAAGATACTTAATAGTATTTAAAATCTAATACAATATTTATTATAATAGTAAAAATTGCCGAAGTAGCGTATGAAGTTTCTAAAACATCATTACTTAATAAAGATTTTTTCTTCATTTTAAAGGGTAATTTCAAGTATAAATTTTTGGGTCATAACATGGAATTCCAATTCATTTAAATAAGAGAATAAATAATCATGTATCCCATGTAATTCCTATAAATCATTATTTTAAAGTTAATTTTTCTCCATTAATTTCCATATAAAGGAAACTCATTTAATTTTCAAGAATGTGGGACCTCAATAATCTGATTTAATTATGAAATAAAAAACCAATTTACTCATATGAATTATTTAAAAGGGTTTTTATGTTTAATAGTATCAATGAAGCCTGTTAAACCTCATAGTAATGTTTCTATTATACATATGTCCAATTCTCAAATTTATATTTCCCCTAGATTAGCCCTTTAATAATAACAAAACACTAAATAATCTATGATCAACCCAAGGGGGGGGGGGTCTATTTAAAATTACTAAGGGATAATTACTGCTCTTTAAAGAATTTTAGATTCATTTTAATAATCCTACTGATTAGATTGAGGTTCTATATTGAATTATTTGAAAACTAGAACAATTGCACACATTCCACACACTAAAAAACATCTAAACATTAATGGATAACTTGGAGAAAATATATCTTAGGTTATTAGAGTTCAATATATTTAGTATTATCGTCTGACATAAGTAGATACTAATGAAATTAAAGAACCATACAAAAGGCCTAAAAATATGGAATATTATCCTTTAAAAATGATCACACATAAGGAATATGTTTAAAAGAATAAAGGATGTAGTTTGGGCCTTAATCTTACCATGGACCCATTATCTCAAAAAATAAACCTCTAATCAGGGGAGAATTGATGGGGTCACACCAAGATTAATGGTGAAGAAGATAAGAGATCAAAAGTGGGAAATTTTACAAATGAATATAACAAAATTTGAGTGATGTTTATGGGTGGAAATAAGGGAAATGAAAAATTTTCAACTTATAAAAAATATACAAGACCCATTGGCTAGATGGTGGGTATCACTAGTGATCCAATGGGATTTTTGTGGATCTTCCAGCCTATGGGGAAACCACTAACTAGCTAGTGGGTTGCAAACAAATAGCTGGTTTCAGCCTTTTCCTACATGACCTGACCTTATCCGAATCCCCCAAACACCTCTGTGACTATGAACACCCATGGTAACATATTAAAAAGAGAAAATAAAAGGTCCATTTACCATAATGAATATTTACGGTCTTACAATCACCCCACTACAAGATAACTCATACCCATCCTGCACCATCAAATGACACCAGTATCCTTGATGAATAATTAAATATAATAGGCCCATATGTATGATTAAAAGTCACATATTTACTCCTGAATATGGACATATTTCCATTGAACCCAAACAAGATGAATATATTTTCCATAGATTTTTTTCTCACTATAGTCCATAATATGAACCCGACTCTCCTCAAATGACACATCTTCTTAGAGATCAGTATCACCAACATCTATTACGTAAGATAGATTAGGAAAGTACATAAAAAGTTGAGATACATGAAAAATATCTTGTATATCACATAAATATTTTGGAAGTTATTTTTGGAACACCATTGGGATGGACCTCTCTAAAATGTCAAATGGCACAATGTAATTGTGAACTCGTTTCCACTACCTCTATAAGTGATAGTGTCTCAATCTAGGTGGAACATATGAGAATACAAAGAAACATATCTCAAACTCAACAAGTACGTGATGATTTTCCTCATAGGATTTATTCATACTATGTGTAGTCCCAACTCATTTACAAATAGACTAGATATGTTCTATTATCTCCTGTAGAAGACTTGGTCTAATCATTATAGTTTCACCTTCTCATGGAAAATATGGGGGTGAAAGACATGTTCTCCCATATAAATCCTTATAAGTTTCTATATGAATGGACTCCTAATAAATATTATTATATTTAAACTATACCAAGTATAATTTATTATCCTAAGAGAAACAAAAATCAAGGATATAAGCCCTTAGTTTTTCCTCTATGATTTATATGGATTTCTCTTGATACTTTTTAGTCTGGGGGTGGTAGGTAGTTCTTAGAAGAGATGATGTATCTTTTTTCATTATGTCACACCTACCATAAATAAGACATGAAATGGTGTCCTATGTCCAAAATGTGGTATAATGAACCCCATATAATAAGATAGGCTGATATACATATATATTCCCAAGATCATCCACTAAGAAGGCCTCCTAGAAACGAAATAAGTGATCAAACATGTTCAATCAATCCACAACCACCCACATGACATCTTTACCTTAGGGAATCCAAAGAAACCCAGTAACAAAATCAATATTAAAATTTCCAAATTTTCACACATGAATGGGAAATATCTATAGTGGAATAGTGACCATTGGTGCTCAGCCTTCACCAAATGAAAGGTGAACCACCTCATCACAAACCCCTATATCTCATTCTTCATTCCTAGTGAAAAATATTTCCATTTTGGATCTTGATACATTTTTTATCCTAAGATGAACCTCCAACTTAAAATCATGATACTCACCCATTAGCTATTCACGTATTCCTATAGAAACCAAAACACAACCATGAAAATAAGGTACCTCATCCTTATTAATAAAATAGTCATGTGGTAGTGACCCATTATAAATTCCTTCCCTCAATGTCAGGCACTATATATTAGATAATTGTGTCCTCCTAATCTATTTCAAAAGTTAAGGCACAAAAAATAATGATGTGAAGGATTATCACCTCTTATGATCATGCACACTTAAATTCATTTTGGTGAAGAGATCTATCAACAATGATTCCCTGCTGTATACTAGAAAAAAAGCCCAATTCTTCTTATTTAATGAATATATGAAAACATTTCTTTTCTGGGGGATATTATCCAACTCAAAATCAAATTAGTGGATATATTTAACCCATATTCATTTTCTAATATTTAAATACCACTGTGGTATTATATATTTTTGGAAGCTATGGTCTATGTAAACTACAATCATCTATTTCCCCTTATATTGTTTCTCGAATATCAATGCATGAAATATTGATTCCAACTCAAGGATGCATTTAGGATAGTTTCATTCATGTGGAATCAACTTCCAAAACCCCTAAGATAGAACTTGATTTTATATAACATAACTACTCCATGCATGATCCATGATACATCAAAATATAGATTTCACTCTTTACAAGGCTTATGTAGGTTCATGATTACTCTGTGTGTTCAATCTCTTCTTCAACTCGGGAAATGAATCCTAAAATGAGGACAACCACATGAACTTCTCCCCATTCATGTTTAGGACAATCAATGTTACTTATAGGTGGGAGAAGTCTAAGATAAATATGCAATAGTATATTTGAAATCCTAGGAATATATGAATGTTTAATAAGTTTTTGGGTAGTTCCCATGAAATCATTTCTTTAACCATGTCTATGTGAATAGATAGAATAGAAATGGAGAAAATATTACCCCAAAAGTGAACTTAATCCTTCCATAAATTAAACTAAGTGATATCTACATAAATCTATTTCACATTTAGAAATACTAATATAATATCTAAATTTTGAACATATTACTCCCTTTATTAGGAGTACAAGATGATATCATTATTGAAAATAACAAAAAATAATAAAAAAAATGAGGCCAAGACTCGATTCATTATGTTTAGAAACACAGTTGGCATGTTCATTAATCCAAAAAAGATAACCAGGGACTAATACGAACCATATCTACTTCTAAAATACAAAAAATGTATGTCTGATGGTCTCACCATCACTTGGTGATATCCTAACCCCGAAAGACCTTGGAACCTATTAACTGGTTGAATAATTCATCGATCCTCAGAATCAGTTATTAGTTATAATCATTAATTTCATTCATCTTACTATAATAAACACACAAATGAATGGAACCATAAACAATTCAAGTAAAAAGTACTAGGGAGAATAATGGGATGTGATCAATATGATGAATCCCTTACCTTACAAGTTATCTAGTTTAATTATAAGTTCTAATAGTTCTTCTGGATCAATTTTATATGGTTTAATGGAGATAAGCTCCAAGAATGGCACAATTTAGATTGTGAAAAAGATTCCCTTATCAAGTGGTAGAACTAAGAATTAATTTGAAAAAATATTCAAATTGATCCACCATATGAATAAAAACATCATATTGGAATCCTACACCATATAACACCATATCGACAGCCTTAGAGGAAACCTCACCCAACTATTGGGAATATGGTCAATGTTTGACCATCCTGCATGTACCATTCTCTATTATGTATTTATTAATGGCCATCATTAGAAGTGAACATGACCAGCCAATGGTAGCAGTTAATATGATATAAATATGGAACTAACCATTCCACACCAAGAATTAGGTTAAATACATTCATCTCTAAGTCAAAGACATCCTACAGTAACTGAAAACCTCCAATCTATAGGGCATACTCTCTAAGACAACAGAAACCCTCTAACCAATATCCCAATAGATTTTCAATAGACATAACTCTATAAAGGTACTCTATAGGTAAGACCAACACATCCTTAAACTGATCTTGTATGGAGGATGGAGAATCCACTTTATCAAACAAAGTATAAAAAAGTGGATACTGCTAAGATCATACCTATGACTGTGGATAACCTGATATCTTGATCAATGGTTGTAGGTTGCCCCACATAAAATTGGCCTAAACTGCTGACCTGTGATCTAGTATGACTCTCCATCCCAATATTTATCTACTGGTGTTGTTTGTACCGATCTTGTTCTCCATGGCCTTCTCCTCACCATGAATGACCAATAGATTTCCAACTACCCACCTGCTATGGTGTAGCTAAGCCTACCCCAGAATAAAACACCACCCCACTAGGCAAGACCCTTTGTCACACAGTGTGTATTATACCATCCTATAAAACCTCTATTTCTAACCAATCTTTTCACATTCTCTACACTACAATACTTCTTGGTTACGTAGAGGCCAAACATGTCCCTACTTACCACACTGGTGACATTCTGGTGACTCATTTCTCTAGTGACTCTAGCCACTCTACCCACTACTCACATGGAAAGTTCCCTCATTTCAATTATTTTAAATAAAAGATCACAACATAAATTTTCTTGATAAATAATCCATCCTTAAAATTATACAGTCACTCAGGCTCTTATTATACATAATTTCCTAGTTTACCACTAAATAATGGTGGTGATCCACAATACATTCAACTGCACATAGATCATAGGCCTCAACCAATCCTCAAGATTCCTCACTCGAGATTCCTTATCATCTTCTATCAATTAGGAGAGGCTATGCATGTATATATATTGGTAAATGTGGTCCATAATTAAAAAGGATCCCTACTTAATGTGAAAGAACACCCATGCCTTGTTGGTCCTCAGGGAGTTCAAGAAGAAATGGTCAAATAATAGTGTCTCGAATTCCTTCTTGGACATTACCATATACTTCTCAACTCTTATTATGATGTCCCACCACCATCTAACTGACCCTCATAACATATAAAATACTAAATTCACGTTTGTTTACATAGATCTCTGGAAAATATCAAATATATTTAAAATAGTCATGATCCCAAACTCACCCACCTATGACTCACCCTCCCTCATGAATATTAATGGATGATATATCTAAAACTCCCTAGTCAAATCTGACATAGAATGAACAATTTTTGGATCCTTATTCTCTGTTTCTAGTAATAATTATAGTAAACTCACATAGAAACTGATTTTCTACAAATACACATGGTCCCAAAGGAGACTGGTGGTCCACATGGACTCAAGAGTGTCGCTCCGAACTCCCAAGGCTACCCACTAGATGTGAGGGCCTAGGGTGTCTCTCTGGGGAGACTATGCCCTCATTACCAAAGTGTAGAGAATTGGATGAATGTAAACATGGTTAAATATAAAAGGAAGTATAAGTAAAGAAATGGCACATTATAAAATAGAGAAAACAACAACAAAAATAACTAAAATAACTATAAAAACATACAACAAGAGATGATATGTCATGTCACTAGAAAACTAGAAAACATGGAGATAATACAACAGGTGTAACATGTTCCACAAAAGTATAAATTATATAAAAAGACTATCCCAGACATCCAGATATCCAACTTGGTCCTCTAATATCATGATCCATCCTAAACAATACAAAATCAAGTGTTCGAAGCTGTATTCTTCCGTTTGTGAACACCTAAAACTATGTAATTTACTCTTGGTACCAAACGGTGCCTAAAGAGGGTGTGAGATAAATCTTAGTGGGCCACCACCAATAGTGTCTATAACATCCAACTGGTGTAATGGAAATGTAACATTGTGCAAGATTGCATATATAATGTAAATAAGTACAATATAACTAAATACCCATGCACCTGCTTCCACCATTGGCTATTGTCTGAACATGTCAACAATTCATTATTTTATTATTATTAGTTTGTAAATAAGTCAAATGTTAATAAAAGAAAAGGTTCCAAGATGTAACAAGGAAAGCTGTAATGATATTTAACAGTGAAGTCCCAAGGTTATAACCATGGATAAAAAGACCTCAATGGTCTCCAACTCATTAATAACTATATCCTGGCATGGGTAAGAGTGTAATCCAAGGAGCAAGTTCCAAGGAATTTCACAATAAGGTTCCTACTGAATCCATGGTTATAGTCCAAGGTAAAATGAGGATAAACAGATATATCTCCCTATGGGATGTAGCCATGGAACCTACATATCAATATAGGATCCATGTAGTGTATTCAAGGAATCTTTTAATGATATTAACATGGCCTTATGGTGTTATACTGGGATTACAAAGAATATACATGATCCAGATCTATTTGTGTCTCAACCTAATCACGTCCAAACCTTGAATTGGAATGGGGTTCCCAAGTGATAATGGAATTATCTGATTATAATAAAAGGAAATATCGAGTTTGGATATTCCTATTTAAGTATGAATTCATGTAATATTTCATTCAGTTCAATCCATGACATTCATTAGTGTGATAAGGTCATGTATCATGAAAACTTATAATCAAGTAATTTGGTTCAAGCATTTCCTTTCATTAGTGTGACATGGTTAAGTATCAGCCAAACTTTCATTTAATACATTTAAAGAACATTCCATATTCAAGGTTCATTCTATTACCTTCCATTAAAGTGGTAGGGGGTGCTACGAATATTCAACCTACTTTTCATTTACAGTTATGGTCAGGTCATATACTTAGTATACATGAAAATTCACATTTCACATTTAATTATAAATTTAAGCATTAACATTAGGTGGGTTAAGTGGCGAGAATACATGGTAATTTACATTATTATAATCCCAATATAAATCAAAACATTTAATATATAAAATCTTACCCTCATAATGGTTAAGACAAGGAAAACCTGAATGGTGGCTCAAATGTGTCAATACACTAAAACAATATGGAATAACCATCGATATGGAAAGGATTGAGTTTTGGGTGTAACCACTTATGACTAATCAAATATTTGGAAAGATAATAACTATATATTTCTAATGATTATCAACATGGTATATAAAATCTATTACCAACACCTGATGAAATAGGTGGACCCACATGGAAAATCCAAAATCAATGAACATGAGGGACGAGTTATTGACCAGCCACTATAGGATTTTACGACTCTACTCCCCCGGTATTGGACCTTGGGTTTTCTCGAATCAGATTAGATATAAGAGAAGGATAATAACACTCATAGCTCGATAACTCATTTGAGAGAAAAAGAGAAGGATAACAACTTTAGAGGACTTTAGTACTTACCATTGCGCATCTAACATGGTGAACATAAGCTTGACCAGATCCCGAATGAACGAGATCTCTTGATTCCTACCTTAGATATTAAAATGGCTCCAAAATGTGATAAATGTTGGATAATACCATTGGTTATATAATTTTGGAGGAAGAGGGGTTCTAGTTATACCATTAAGAGAAAAATTATCAAATTACCCATGGAAATGGCCTGTTCACAGTTTCTCTACACCCTTTGAAAAACTGTACACAAACTATGCACAATTACCTGGGTAGAAGGGGTAATTGCATAGTTTGGCTGAATGACTGTGCGCCAACTATGTGAGGTGGATCTATCTGCATAGTTAAGAAAACCATGTTCCAACCATGCTCCAACCATGTGAGTTGTCCAATTATCCCAAAAAGAAGGGTTTTAGGCTCTGGAATTGCACTAGAAATCCCTATGACATTTTATAACTCACTTGGAATACATATTATGTACATGGTAAATATTAGACCAAAACATTAAAGGATCTGTACCTGATTGAAAAATTTGGTTCTTACAGTCATCCCCCCTAAAAAGAACTCATACCCGAGTTCACCTTCCAAGGGAATAAAAACAATATCTAAGAACAATTCAGGTCATTGGTCCGTCTTTTTAGTCTGAGGTTCATGTAACCCTAAGAAAATATATATTTTAGGCTCTTGTGGTCCGTTTACACCAAAATGTGCTCACACAAAAGATAATTTCCCCAGAAAAGTAATTCTTGGACAACTACTACTAGCTTGAGGTCGTGTTTTGTGTAGTATCTCTCATGAGGCCTCAACTTCTGAGATCTATTCACAACAAATCTGTCCTCCTGAATCAATACTGCTCCAAGGGAAATTCTTGATGCATCACAGAAGACAATATTACCTACACCTAGCTTTGTAAGTGTTAGAATATGTGCATATACAGGCCCCCCTTTCAAATCCTAAAAGTCTTTATCACATGCTTCTGACCATATGAACTTGACACCCATCTTTGTAGGACTAGTAAGAGGTCAATAATGACATGAGAATCCCTTTATGAAATTCTTGTAATATCTATAAATCCCTAATAAAATCCAAATATCAAAAATATAATTTTTATTTTACCAGGAAACTACAGTAATAACTTTTTTTGGGTCAACAGATACACCTTATTTTGAGATAATATGACCCAAGAAGTGGACTTTGTCGATCCAGAAGTGGCACTTAGAAAGGTTGGTGTAATGATGATTCTCTATCAACATACTCAGAATGATCTCAAGATGTTTGGAATGGTCACTATGAGTGTGATAATACACCCATATTTCAACCACAAAGACCCAAAAAAATAATCCAAATAGGGGTGAAACACCCTATTCATCAGATCCATGAAAACAGCTGGCGCGTTTGTAAGATCAGACAACCCAACAAGGTACTCATATATAATATACATGCTAAAAAAATATATAAAAGGTATGTATGATGGTATAACTCATACACGATGATAACCCAATCTTAGGTCGATCTTAGAGAAGACCTTTGATCCTTAGAGCTAGATGAAGCGATCATTTATTCAAGTTAGTGGATATCGGTTGGTGGTAGTAAGCTGGCTCAACATTATATAATCAACACATAGATGTAATTTTCCACCCACATTCTTGAAAAAATCATGGGAAAATCCCAAGTGGATGTATTGGGCTGTATAAATCCCTTTTCCTCTAAATCATTTTACCATCGCTTAAGATCTTGAAGCTTAATAGGTGACATCTTGTAAGGAGTAGTGTAAATAGGATATGATCCTAGAATAATATCAATTGTAAACTCTACATGTTCCTCTAAATAGGTAGGAAATAAAAATCATTAAGAAATACATCCCTGAAATGATCCAATACTATAAGGAAATTATTTTGTCATAAATCAATATCATCTATTATGTTATTTGAAATCTAGGGGGTCACTCCATCTAGACCATGATGCTCTGGTCCAGCTCTTCCATCTTAGACATCCCACTCACCCTAATCTAGATAACCAGTTTCCTCTAGTGATGAAAACGATACCCTACTGTGGAATTAGTCTATAAAATCATGATAGTGAATCAACCAGTCCATACCAAGAATAAAAAAAATCCTATCATCTAGATAATTAAGTGGTTCCATTAGAAAGGGTACTACCTACCTCAAGGGGGAAGTCCCTACACTGACATATGCCCTCTATTCACACACATAATGGCATATCTAGGGTCATTATACTATAGTTATACTATATAACTAGTTAGTGGATTTCAAAGATAGATATAAAGATTAAATATTTTGAGGGAAATGTATCAAATAAAGTAGATAATATAGTGGAGGCTACTAAAATATTACTCTATATAATAGATGGTCCCATAACCTAATCCTCAAGAATTGGTTGTAGTGCATTCAATGGGTGCATTCCATAGCCCTGTGAAATAACTGGGCTACCATGATCGGAGATACTTTTCAGGTGCTAATGGTGATCAGGGTTCTGGCTACCACATCCATGAAATCCTCCTCATCCAGATCATCTGGTTCTATTCAAACTCCCCTCCTGAAGCTGTGTAAAAGAACCCACTCTTAAAGGTGGATCAGGCATAGATCCTTTTCCACTCGAAGATGGTGGGAATGTCCTACATAAATTCTTAAGATTCCCCATATATCCACAAGCCTGAAAATTTATTGGGTGTCTACCGCATCTATTTTTCTTCTATCCTCATCATCCACACTGATGAAACTCTATTGAGCTATCTAAATGGGCCCTCTGGTTATCATTGTCCGGAAAAGAAACCTCAAGGGAATGTTTTCTACCACCGAAAGAACTGTTGGCCTTCTACAACATTGTTGCTCTATACATGATAATATTACTATTCCTTATATTATGATCAGTGATGAGATCCATACTAATAATCAAAGAAAAGGTAGGCAGGAAAAAGACACTGACCTATGTACAATTGGCTTAAACAATCCCATCTTCAAAGGGTCAAGCATGCGAAAGATCATCACCATCTAAAAGTGGTTCAAAGAACTGTTAGTAAATGAAACGTGATGAATATTCCATAAATAAAATAGAATAATACTTGAGATGAATGAAATCTTTGACTCTATCATCTTTTAGTGTTTGAGAAAATAATTGATTAGAGAAGGTAGTATAGAAATCAACCCATAACATGCCCAGATGACGACCAGACTGAGTAATCACATCCCACTAATTCTTGGCTAAATCCCAAAGCATGTATGTGGAAATATTGACTCTCATATTTAAAGGAATTTATATATTATCAATGATAGATATGGTGGGCTCTAGCTAAGACTCAATAGCCTACTGACCTCCATACCCTAAAAAATTAGACAAATGCTACTACTGGAACTCACAATCCAGATCAACCATCATAGGTTCAAGACATGGGGAACCAAGCATGGAATACATAAAATGTTGGAATATATCATAGACATAGGAATCCGTGCATAGATTAGTTACAACAGGTAGTGCCTCATGTGGAACTCCTAGAGGTAACATTGGAAGTTGAGGCCCACCATGTCTGGAGTATGGTCGTCACCACCCTCCTAGCTCGTGACATGGGGATATCCTGGTGACATTAGTATACAAATGCAAAGCACATGCCTCAGAAGAAGCTTAAGAAGAATCATAACATCATTAGAGGAATCTTATCATATGATACACACTACCGAAGGCATACTACCCCAACTACTCGCATAGATGGCCATGTATTAGTTAGTTCTCAAGTAATGTTTAATTTCATTTTACATTTAATTACTAAGTTCACTCCTTTACCTTTCATAAACAAGACAAGGCATGATAATTATTTGGAATAAATTCATTGTAGATTTCATGATTCAGCTTATAATGGATAGTCTTTTATAGTGAATCAGTACCCATACACCTATCACTAGAAACGAAACCCATATATTTATATCATAATGGATTGACTTTGTAAATTACTCATCCCATCCAATGAGGTCCCATACACCTCGTGAATTGATAAATGTAATCACTCAATCAAAACCAAAAGAAATTCAAGCATAATCATACAATAACAGCATCACTCAACAATCATAGGTGTATCATGCAATAAAAAATAGTGAAATTCAGCTATATTGAATGGCAATATGCCTACCATGGAAATTATAGGTGCCTATAATGATGCATGTAACAATTCTCTTTGACCTCATATCTTTTGGACAAGTATGAAATAAAATCCTCGAATAGATAACAATCAAAAACACCACACAACATGTGCATCACCCAATGGTGAAATAATGTCAACTGTAATAGGAAAATAAGAAAAAAAATTATAACTTTGGAAACATGGTTTTTACCCAGAACATGGATTTTCGATGCCTAAGCATGAATTTTGACCAAATCCCAAGAATTCATAATATCTAATCTATTGTCTCCAAATAATTAGGTAATACAATAAGACCTCTGATACCACTTTGTGATTTCACGAACACAGATGACACTTAATAGGTGCCCCAAGCCTGGTGGGCTACATGGCCTCAGGCACATCACCCAAAATGTAAGAGGCTTCCGATTAGCTGTCACGGACTATGGTGTGTCCTTGGAGAGACTATTCACTAATTAACAAAGCTTATCATAGTAGATGACTGTAAACAAGGGTAAATAGCAGAGGAAGTATAAGTAAAAAAATGAACAATAGAAAATAGAGACAAAAGAAACAAAAATAACTGAAATAGATAAAATAACATAAAGCAACAGATGATATGTCATGTCACTATAGAACTGAAAAACATAGAGACAAGAAAAATGGCATACCATATTCCACAAAAGTATAAAATAAATCAGAATACTATACCAAGCATCCTGGGATCCAACTTAGTCCTCTTCTATAAATCACTATCCTAAACAATAATAAATCAAGTGTTCGAAGCTGTATGCTTCCCTTTCCCAAAACCTACAACCATGTAATCTACTTCGGATACCAAACGATTCCCATAGAGGGTGTGTGATAAATCTCAGTTGGACACCACCAACAGTGTCTATAATATCTGGCCCATCTAATGGAAATGTAACTGTGTGCATGCATGAATACATAAAGTAAATAAGTACAATGTAACTAAATACCCAAGTACCTGCTTCAACCCTCAGCTGATGTCTGGACATGCCAAAAATTCATTATTTTCTTATTACTAGTTTTTAAATAAGTCACATGTTAATAATAGCAAATTTTCTAAGATGTAACAAGGAAACCTATAATGATCTTTAATAGTGAAGTCCCAAGATAATAACCATGGTGACGTAGACATCAGTGGTGACCAAACTAGTAATAACTGTAGCCTGGCATGGGTATGAATGTAATGAAAATATAATGTTCCAAGTAATTCCACAATAATGTGACTACTAAATCAAATGTGATTGTCCAAGTTAAAATGGGGATAACTAGAGATAGGTCCCCATGGACTATAACGATGGAACCTACATGTAAATGATAGATCCATGGAGTGTATCTGTGGAATCCAATAATGATATTTAATGGAACCTATAGTGGAATACTATGAATTTAAATAATACATAAGGATCATGATCTAGGTGGGTCTCAAACTAAGAAAGTTGAATCCTTGAATCAGAATGGGGCTCTTAAGTGCTAATGGAATTCTCTGATCAGAATCCAAGGCGAGCTTGAGTCATTCCATTACTATTTAAGTATGAATCCATTTAATATTTCATTTTTTTGAATCCTTTCCTTTCATTTGTGTGATAAGGTCATGTAGCATTCCACATTTTAATCAAGTCATTTGGTTCAATTATTTACATTTATTAGTGTGACAAGGTCAATTAGAATGAAACCATTAATTTAATCCATTAAAATCACATTACATATTCAAAGTTCATTCTAATACCTTTGATTAATGTGGTAAGGGGTGTTACAGATATTCAACCTACTATTCATTTACTTTTATGGCCAATTTACATACTTAGTATACTTACAGATTCACATTTCTTATTTACTTATCAATTAAATAACATAACTTAGGTGGGTCATGTGGTGAGAATACATAGTGCATTCTATTATGACAATCAGAATACCAATCAAGCCATTTAATAGAGAAAACCTTACCCTTATAATGGTGAACTCAAGGGACACTCGAATGGTGGATCAAACGTTTCATGACACAAAACAACAATTATGGAATAACCTTTGACAAGGAATGGATTGATTTGCAGGTTGTAACACTAAAAAATAATCACATATTCAGTAAGAGAACAACCATTTGGTTAAATTTAATGTAAACATGGAATATAAATTCTATAAATGGAAAATGATGACATCGGTGTCCCCCACACAACAAATCCAAAATTAGCGAACTTGAGGGATGAGTTATAGACCACCCACCTCTGGATTTTATGAATATACTCCTCTTGTATTGGCCATGATTTGGATCAGATCATAGTGGATCTAATAAAATGGTAAAAATGGCCATACCTAGATAACATGGTTGAGAGAAAAAGAGAAGGAGAATGGATCAGGGGGAGTCGAGTACTTACCGTTGCACATCCAACATGACAAACATAATCTTGATTGGATCTTGGACAAATGAGATCTATTGATTCCTACCTTATATTTTCAAAGGGATCCAAAATGAGAGAAATTTAGGCAAATAATTTTTTCTTAGATTAGGGAGAAAGAGGGGTTTTAATTTGAACATTAAGGGAATTTTTTTCAAATTACTGAGGAAAATGGCTTTTACACGGTTTGTCTGCACTGTTTGGAAAAACCGTGCGCAAACCGTGAATGATTACCAAAGAAGAAGGGGCACTAGCATGGTTATGCTGCACGGTCGTGTTCCAACCATGTTCCAATCATGAAAAGTGGACTTATATAAAAAAACACCATCCAAACAGTTAATAAAAATGTGTTTCAAACATGCTCTAATCAGGAAACTTCACCTGTTTCCCCAAAAAGATTGGTTTCAGGATCCGAACATTCCCCAGACTCCCCTAATACCTTTTATAACTCATTAGGTATCGATATTTGGTCTAAGTTAAATATTATATTTTTTTAAAAGGATCTATACCTGAGTGAAAAACTGGGTTCTTGCATGTTTGAACTATTTAAATATATATACATTAATTAGGGAACTCACAACAATCAAAAACAATATAAGTAATGAGATTCACATATATGGAATGTAATAATTCATGGCATGTGAATCTGTAAATGCCTACAATAATGAATGAGTCAACACTTCCATTCCATATTCGGTCAAGGAAAAAATAGAATCCTTAATCATAATAATAACCACCACACATCGTGTGTGACAAATAACTATGAAATTGAAACAATCGTAACAAGTGTAATCCAAATAAAATAATTTCCCTCCCTAATAATTTGGTTTTTCTCTATAAGAGGGTTATCTACTCCCAGGAATGCTCTTATTACCAAATTTTGATACATCATTGTCTACTTTATACAATAAAAAAATAATAATAAAATTAAAATAAACCTATGATACTAATTGGTAACATTCCAGACTTGGTTCACTCATACAAAACTTAACCCAATCAGTTACATGGCCTGAAAAATGCCTCCATGAATGCCAATGGATTCTGACTAGTAGTGAGGGTCAAATGTGGAACAATTGGGAGACTATAACCACTTGATCAGAGTAAAACAGTGGTGTAGTAAATGGATAAATGGGGGAAAAATAATATCAACTGATAATAGAAGAAAAATCATCCAGATAAAAAAATAATCATTAATAGAAAAATTGAGTAAATCATAAAAATTTATGTAATATCATATATCCAAACAAAAATAAATAAGAAAAGGTAGAATCAAGAACACATAATCCCAAGTATACCAGAAGAACCAAAAAGACCAAAAGACTATCTCCATATAGAAACAACATTCATATCTCAGTTTTGTGACCCCCACCCACTACCATGCTACAACCAAATCAACCATCAAAAACCAAGTTCTTTTACTTGTCCCTACCTTCATCCAAGAAGTTTGTCCGGGTACCAAATTACAGTCCGAATAGGGTATGAGACATAATCATTTGGACACCAAAAATTGTGTCTAGACATATCCAGCTAGTGAATATAACATGCTAAGTTTGAAAATATAATAATGGTAAAATAATAATGTAAATTATAAATGGTGGTCTCTAGTTCTTAAAGGAAATCATGGTGACACTACCTACTTCAACCTGTGAGAGGAAACCTATAAGAATATTTTACCATAAAAATATACATATAAGTATATGCATGTATTTAAATATATTTTCTATATATTTAATGATGTTTGTGGGCATATATTTAAATATTTAGTGCTATCCAGGATCGAGGTGTAACCCAGTCGTCCATGTTTAGTCACAAGAGTATCATAAATCATTAGAGTAATCCATGCCCAAGTATAATTTATCATAAGTATACAGGATATTAACCCAAATTATTACATGTGTATGGTATTATATTCTTGAGTATCACATGCATATGAGATTCTATTCTCGAGTATAATAAGTATATGAGACTCCTCAAGATGGTATAATAAGTATATATAATTCCAGGCGTAAGTATCAAAAGTATATGGGACACCATGCCTGTGTTTCAAAAGTATATGGGAATCAATGGCCGAGTATCACAAGTATATAAGACTATATTACCTATTATAAAAAATATATGAATTTATCTATGCATTAAATTTCATTAAAATTTCACTTGAACATGTGTGTAATGATTTCTCATGTAATATAACATGACGTAGTCATACCACTCACTTTCCATTGAATTAATTCTATTTTTTACATTTAAGAGTCAATCCAAAACTACCTAATAGATGGTTTGGTCACATAAGTACTAATAATACTGAGGAAAATTCCATGGGAACACCTCAAGGGGTGGAATTTATTGATGGGGACTTTTTTCAAAAATAACAATGAAGAATTAGTCTATTTCTATCAAGGTTAAAAAATAAAACAAATGGAAATTCTATTTTTATACCAACACAAAGAAGATCTGGTGTGCGACAACACAATCCATAATATAAAGAAAAAAGACTTGAGGTTTAATTAGAAGACCAAATATACTTTTTCTATAGAAGAGTAATCATCCAATATCAGATTCAGATTCAGCCAAGAATGAGAGGAAATATATAAATATAAACATGCACTAAAAATTGTGTATATAAGTTCACACAAAAATAGTGCAGAATATGTTGAGGTAAAATGTAAAAATAAGGAATCATATTGAATCTCTTACAGATTAACTTCTAATGTGATGACCAATAGTCCGATGTGAGTATGTACAATGGAGTTACCTCAAATCATAGGTCGAGGCCAAAGGGGAAATTCATAGGAGGAGTGGTGTTGTGTGGAGGAGATGATGTGCATAAATAAGGGTATATTACAATTTATAAAAAATACATGATAAAATCATGAATTGAATATTTTTCACCTATTGTGGAAGACTAATGCATAACCTGAAAAGGATTTAGCCAGACTTATTCACATTTTGAATTGAATTCATGTTGTGAATAAGAATCATGTTGTGAATTTTGTCATGTATCCCACTCAATACTTACGCTCCATTCATCCTAGAAATAAACTAGCCACCCTAAAGGCACGACATCAGGGGATAGGACATAAATATAAAAATACCATTGGTTTATCCAAAATTAAAAATATCCATACATCGTAGAAAAACTCGGGTTGTTATAAACATTTTCTTTTCATGGAATATCTTCTAAATTTTCATCTTGACCTCATAATAGTTCCTAATAATTATTAAAACACTAAAAAATTCATTTTAAAACATTATATGAATAAAAACAATATCAGTAAGGGATATATAAAAAGAAATAAAGAAAACTTTTAGTTCATAAATACATATACATGATTTGTTTTTTTTCAGAATTAAACTATGGGCTCAAAATAAATATTATATTAAACTTGAAGTAAAATTTTATAACCAATTTGTTTTGAAACAATTTCTAATAAATAATAACAACAAAATAATACTCATAATGGTTGTTTTTAAATCATGGTAAAAATTTGAATACATTTTTTAAATCTAAACATTTCACTATTACAAAGTAGAATATACTTTTCTATAGACATTATCTCATGTGTAATCACATGGGGCCATAACATAAATAAAATGATACAATAATATCATGCAAAAATAGGAAATATGAAAGCAACACAAATCATGAAATAAGTGTAAGTCAAGGATATCTTCCAATAAAACATCACATGGTGGATAGTCTCATAGTGGAGTTGGTTTACTCCATAATCTCATACATAATGTCTCTTGAGACAAAATATTTACCCAATTCATTGGAGCACTATCTGGTTATATCCATCATAAGATGTTTACAACTATTCATGCCAAAAACAAATAAATCATAATTCAAAAATATATAAATCATCAATGAAAATAAAATGGGATTTATACTATTGACTCATATCATAGATGAAATGGATTTCTGAATTAATTTATTTGATAAATTATTATAAAGAATGTATTAACCTATAAAATAAAGGGAGAATAAGCAATATATATATGTTAGAGACATATATAATGGATTTAGAATAATTACATAACATTAAAGAGAGATATAGAAAAATTTATTTAGAGAGAGAATGGTCATAACCCTAAGAAAATGGTGGTTTTTATATAGATATATATCCCTTATAAACATAATAAAATTATTTTCAAATACCAATATAATAATTCTATCTTAAAACCATTTTGAAAATAAATAGAAAAAGGGAAAGCGAGTTTTTATTTAAGGAAAAAGAGGAATATTATAAAGAAATCCAAATATATAATGATTTATATGGTGTTGTTAAAATTCATTGATTCCATATATTTTGAAATAGAAAATTCTTTTTTTCTTTTATAAGAATTCCAAAAAATTCCTTATAAAATATATAAAATGAATAATTTTGATTTTTTTTAAAATATATTAAAAATATACATAAAATTTTATCATTAATTCAATATAAAAAAATTATCAAAATAATTTTAATAATATGGAAATGTAAGATAATGATTTAGAAAATAAATATTTAAAATATTTAAAATGGAATTTTTAAAGTAAAGTGTCCCTTATGTAAAACCATAGGAAGAATATATTCTAAATACCTTGTAAATAAAGTAAAATATGATAAAACTTACCTTTAGTATAATTATAAAATAAATAATATTATTCTTGAACCATTTATACAAACATTTACATGGGATAAAATACATTGGAAATGAAATATTAAAAGATGGGGTTTTGAAGAGAATGTCCCTTTCCTCTGGCCCAACTTATCAGATGCATTCAATATATTCCTGATTAATAAAATAATGTTTATTATTTAAATTATAAAAAATAATTTTCAACTTTTTATTCCATTTATTTCACTTATTACCATGTTGTATACAATTAATTAATCAATTATGTTATCATCAGATGTTTTGATGATATTCAGATCATATGTTCAAAATAAATTTAGTAGCTCGAATATCATCAAATGGGTCAATATTCCATCATATACAGTATAATAGTCAGGAAATATTTATAATTATTTTTAAAAAACAATAAATTTAAACCCATCCATGATAGTGGGTTATGAAAAATTCACTAAGTTATAATTATGGAGATAGTAGGTCATATGTACACATGAGAAATGTTTCAATTTTTCAAAAATCTTGATAGAATGAAGTTAAATATTATTTTATATTTAATAAATGAAAATTATATTATACATATTGTATTATTTAATTAAATACACTACTATATACAATTTATTTTATGAAATTGTAATGTACCGGTTCCATAAGCCACCCAGAGGTGCCCCATACCCAGTTGGTCACATGGCCTCAAGTGAATTTCCACGAACGCTAGAGGCTTCCGACTAGCAGCAAGGGCCATGGGAGTGATAGTGGGTGTGAATAGTTGTCTGATAACTATTGTTGTTGGAAAACTCCACAAGAGGTATATGCTTCTCCCAAGAACCTCCATAATCCAGAATGCATGCTCGGAGAATGTCCTCAAGAACCTGAATCGTACGCTCGGACTGGCCATCTGTATGGAGGTGGTAAGCTGTACTCAAATGTACTTGTGTACCCAACGCCTTCTGAAGCCCCTGCCAGACCTGAGAAGTAAATCACACATCCCTGTCGGAAACAATAGAATGTAAAACTCCATGTAGACGTATAATCTCTTGGATGTACAACTGTCCCAGCCCATCAACACTGAAGGTATCCTTGATCAGCAAGAAGTGAGTGACCTTCGTAAGTTGGTCAATGACAACCCAAACAAAAAAATTCCCCCAAGGCGACCTCGGCAAACTAGTCACGAAGTCCATCGCGATGTCATTCCACTTCCACTCAGGAATGGGTAACTACTGTAAAATCCCTGCTGGTCGCTGATGCTCCACCTTCACCTGGTAACAAGTGGAACAACTCATGAAGAAACCAACAACACCCCTCTTTATACCTGACCACCAGTATTGATGGTGTTGATCACGATACATCTTGGTGACGCTAAGATGAACTTCCCATACCGAGGAGTGAAAAACCTACATTATCTCCTCACATATGTCTACTGGAACCCATACACGCCCCTGGAAAGGAAAGATCTCATCCTCGCTTATGGTTCAGTCAGGAATAGAGTCCTATCCCGACACACTCTCCCATATGACTAGGCCCTCTGAGTATGATATATGCCTCATTCTCACCCGATCATGAAGTGTAGTGGTAGCAGATACAAAAGAAAGAAAAGTATGCTCCTAACTGTCTTTCACCTCAAAATGCATCTCAGATAATAGAGGCATAAGCTGCCACTCACTGTTGGCCTCCTGAACTATCTATATCTGAGTCCTTCTGCTCAACGTGCCAGCCACTACATTGCCCTCCCCAAGCGTATAGGCAAGCTCGAAATCAAAGGATTGTAGGTACTCAACCTACCTCCACTGTCTCAAATTCATATCACGTTGAGTAAAAATGTACTTGGGAATTTTGTGGTCAGTGAAAGCCATAAAATTCTAACCCAGAAGAAAATGTCTCCAACATCATAAGGCATGAAAAACAACTTATGACTCTAGATCGTGCGTCAGGCAGTTCCTCTCATGTGGCCTCAACTACCAAGACCCATATGCAATGACTCCATCTCCCTGCATAAGCACATATCCTAGACCAATACCTGATGCATCACAGTAAATAGTATAGCTCTTTCCTGGCTCCAGAAATACTAGTATCGGAGCGGACGTCAACCTCCCCTTCATCTCCTAAAAGGATGACTCATAAGAATCTTACCATAAGAACTTCACACTCTTCTTAGTCAGGCCCATCAGCAGTGCTGCTAAGCGTGAAAAGTCTTGTATGAAGTGTCTGAATTTCCCAGCCAGCCCTAGAAAACTCCTTACCTCAAATACATTATTTGACTGCTCCCAAGAAATTACTATTCTAACTTTCTCTAGGTCTACTGATACACCTGTATCTGAGATGACATGACCCAGGAAGTGAATCTGGTCCTTCCAAAAGTTGTACTTTGAGAGATTAGCATATGACTGATTATCCCTCAGTGTACTCAAAATGATCTCAAGATGTGTGGCATGGTCATGTTGAGAGTGAGATTACACCAAGATATTTTCCACAAAGACAAACATGAAGGAATCCATGTATGGATGGAACACTCGATTCATCAATGCCATAAAAGCTACCAGTGTGTTCGTGAGACCGAACGACATAACCATATACTCAAATAGACCATACATGATCCAGAAGGCCGTAAGAGGTATATCAGATGGCCTAACGCGCAACTGATGATAACCGGATCTCAAGTCAATATTCGAGAACACTCGGGCTCCTTTAAGCTGATCAAAGAGATCATCAATCCTTGTCAATGGATATAGGTTCTTGACCGTCAACTGGTTCAGATTCCAATAATCCACACAAAGTCTAATGGTACTGTCTGCCTTTTTCACAAAAAAGACATGCGAACCCCAAGGAGAAGTACTGGGTCAGATGAAACCCTTTTCCTACAACTCCCCCAACTACTTCTTGAGCTCCTGTTACTCTTGTGTAGCCATCCTATAAAGAGGAATGGACACTGGTGCTTCTCCTGGTACAAGATCAATAGAAAATTCTACATCACGCTTCGGAGTCAAACCTAAAAACTATTCTGAAAATACATCCCTAAAATGATACACCACTAGAGGGAATTATAAATGTGATGTACCCTAGTCATCCATATATATACTAGCAATCTGGTCCGTAACTCCTCCAAACCCATGATGCTCTGGTCCCGATCTTCTCACCTGGATATCCCACTCGCCCTTATGATGAAAAGATCCACCCTCTAGTGATATGAAACTCACCATGTGGAGATAATAGTCGACCACTTCCTAGAAGGGAAGTAGCCAGTCCATTACAAGAATGAAATCATAGCTCTTTATCTCTAGTACATAGAGGTCCCATTAGAAGTGACATCCACCAACCTCTAGAGGGCACTCCTTGAACTGACATATGCTATATGTCCTCGTCCCCAATGGTGTGTCAAGCATCAAGATATCAGCATAAGAAATGATGCAGAGCCCAAGGATCTCCACAACAACAACATAAATAAACCTATGTGAAGCCCCTATGTCAAAAAGAGCAGTGGATAAAATTGAGGCTACTAAGATCGTACCTCAAACTATGGAAGGCCCGGTATCTTACTCTGCAGGGTCTGCTCCACAAGAAAAGTCTGGCCTACTCCATGATGTTGTGACCCTACTTGACCACTCTAAGATGATCCACCCCACTGTCAATGAAGGAATAGAGACTGACTACCCCGACCATGACCTCCACCTTGGCCTGAACTGCAAAAAGAACTCTAGTTCCCATACTAGTGAGAAATTGGTGGTGATGCTCCCAAACGTGAGGTCATAGTAGAACCCCTGTCTCCATCTATGGGAGAGAAAAACTGACAGAAACGCTGGAGATGGCCCATCATGCCGCTAGATCGGAACTCCATTAGGTCTCTTGGGAAACATGGCCTTGTATTCCCACTCCTCCCACACTGGTAGCACACCACATGGCAACCAGAAGGTGCATCCCGCCTACTCTGATCTCCCCATGCAGTCTCCCTGTGACACTTCCTACTATCAGTAAGAAGAATAATAACTCTGGATGCCGAACCCCCTATCTAACAGATCCATAATCTCTCAGATATCACTCCATAATCAGCGCTTGGTTGACAATACAGGATATCTAAGTCAACCTAAAGATGTTCACATGGGAACAAATCTCCTGCCTGAGACTGTCCTCAAACTTCCTAGCCAGGAAAAAATCATCACCTGTTGGAATAGGAGTGAAACGCTCTAGCTCTGTGAAGCGAGAGGGATACTCTATCATAGAATGGGTACCCAAATGCATGATCCTGAACTATTGGGCCTGATCGACCCTCAAGGTCTCTGGGTAGAAGTAATCATAAAAGATACGTTGGAACTCTTACCATGCCATATTCTGGTGGTGTCCTACTTGAGAGATGACATCCCACCACCTCTGGGCGGAGTCTCGGAGCATGTAGGTTGTGAGATTCACCCTCCTCTCTGGTGGCACATTGAGATGCTCAAATATCTTCAGCATGGATTTGATCCACGACTTTGCAGCCTATAGTCCTCCTTACCCTAAGAAGGTGGGAGGATGCGGCTGCTGGAAAACTCATGTCAAATCTTCCATTGACAGGGCAGGAGGCGACGCTCCCTAACAGGTCTACATCATCCATAGAAAAAACTCCCTAAACTATGCATTGGTTCCTACAACTGGTATAATTGCTGGTGCCAAGGCTGGTACAACAGGAGGATCTATAGGAAGTCCCCGATCATCCATATCAGGTGTCTGATCACTGCCCTGCAACTAGCAGTCAACCAGAGGACGTCTAGGTGGCATGACTCTATAAGGTAAAACACACACTTAGAATCAATATTATCAAGGACTAAAGACTGAAGGTACAAGAATGAAACTGGAGAATGAAAGAATTCAAGTTAGGAAAAACTTGACTACACGGAGTGTACTTCCACTACACGACATGTACTCCCTTCATAACTGGTCGTGTAACACCTCAAATCACACGGAATGTTGTCCTAGATCACGGCGTGTACCTGAATCCCATTTCTCTACCCATGTCCTTCTACACATTTAAGAAACATGGTTCTCCTAATACAAGACTACACGGCGTGTTCAAAGTAGACATGGTGTGTACTAAACAAGCTTCACCTGGACCGTGTTTTTAGAGACAAGACCTGACACACGGCTGACAGTACATAGCATGCTAAACTGGTACACGACGTGTTCATACAAGGAATTACCCATCCCGTGTCTCTGCCACACGGGCTATGAAAAAGTTAGATATTACATGGCGTGTACATATGGTACATGGCATGTACTTAAGAAAAATTGTTTCGTCCTAAAAATAAGAACACAGAGCGTGTAGTCAAAACTACACGACATGTATTCTAGGTTTTTCCGAACCGTAAGCCCCATAAACTACTCCATATCCCATAAAAACACTAAAATAAGCATTAAAAGTGCCAAATTACGATTCTTGAGGGCTCATACTTCCAACAAATCGAATCTTGGAATCTTACACATGTTATAACAAGTCAATAAAGTAATGATTCACCAAATTCCGGTCCATGAGGGCCCATAACACCCCAAGAATTGAAGTTTGGAATTTATCCAATCAAATACTTAGACAAACAATACCTTATCAAACAACAGGTATTTTATCAAGTCATCTATCACAACAGAATGCATTTTCCAAGAAACATCTATCACAACAACATGAAATTGCTAATGCTTCCAAGATGGCATGGCAAGAATGCATGACATGTGATTTCTAGCAAGTGCCTATATGATGCATGAGATGGCATACCCTCATATCATTGGGTTTCGACAAAAATAGAAACTCATTATCATCAACAGTAATAGTACAATACATGTGAGTCACTCAACAGTGGAAATCAAATCAACTGTAAAATTGAAAAATCAGAAAAAATTGCAATAAACAAGGTAGATTAGTTTTACCCTATACACGAGTTAGCTACTCCCGAGCACATCTTATTACCAATTACCTATTTCATCCTATCCCTGGATATAGGCTCCAAATAGTAAATCACGAGAAAAGAGTTCCTCTGATACCACTTTAAAACGTCCCGATTTCGAAATCCACCCAGAGGGGCCCCATACTCGGTTGGTCACATGGCCTCAAGCGCATTTTCCCAAATTCCAGAGGCTACCGACTAGCAGCAAGGGCATTGAGTGTGAATGTGGGGAATCTATGACCTCATTAGAAGAGTACAAAGTGGAAGTAAACAAACATGAATTAGCATAAGTAGTAAATATCCTACAACAGTAAACAACAGAAGACTAAGTTAATAAACAAGTGGAGCAATGCATAATAAATGATGCATGATACATATGTCTAGGAAAACAACCAAACAAGACACAATGATGAATAAAAATAGTACTAAACCAAGTACAAAAGAAAAATATAACATCTACTCAACATCCCATGCCTAGGCTTGGTCCCATGCTCTCCAGCTCCATAGCAAGTCAAGTACCTGAAGTGGAAGGGTGATTTCCATTATCGATACCTGCAACAATATAATCTGTTTGGGCCCAAAAGCATGGCCCAAATAGGGTGGTAGACTAAATCCCAGTAGGCAACCACTCGAAGATATGTTCCTAACAGTTAGTGAATATACGGTATGTAAAAGTACAAAAACCAGTAAACAAGAACATGCTGAATAGTAAACAATCCACATTTCCAATATCAGGAAACAAATAACAAGAAGCTAAGAAAAAACAAGTAACCCTTTGGGAAGTACTCTTAGCCATCCCCTCTGGTCCTACCTAACAAGTGCCAATAATACTCTTTATAGTACACTCAACCTAACCTCTCTGATTTGCTAATATGAAAATTATAAGACTCTCTGAGGAAGCTCACTCGGTCAATTCACCTTATTGTCTAAGGTAGTTAGGGACTCTCTGAGGAAGCTCAATTGGTCAATTACCTTTATAGCCCCAAGGTCATGGAATATCTAAGGAAGCTCACTCGGTCAATTCACCTTATAGCCCAGGACATTCAAAGACTCTATGAGGAAGCTTACACAGTCAATTCCTCTTATAATCTAAGGAAAGAATGGTAATTCAAAGCAAAACAAAGACTCTCTCATGAAGCTCACACGGTCTATCCCCTTATAGTCTAAATAATTCAAGGGATCTCTAGGGAAGCTCACACAGTCAATCCCCTTATAACCCAATGTAATCCTAGGATCTCTAAGGAAGCTCACATAGTCTATCCCCATATAGCCTAATGCTCAAAGACTCTCGGAGGAAGCTCACTCGGTCAATTCCCCTTATAGTCTACTACACCCGGTTCTCATGGACCTATGTAGGATAACGACATAGAAATGAAATACAACCAATGTAAACCTACAAAAATAATTTTCTAAACAGTCTACAACATATCAAGCGGGTCGGGATTCAAGCTCTCCATCCTGCAACAATAGGTATGGAAAGCAGGAAAAGTTTCTAAACTAGCTAACATGGTCAAACGGTCGTAAACAGAACATGCATGGGAAAAACATCCAAGGAATATCAAAACAACCCAATTATTATCCATTCAATCTCTACACAGGCATAAATGCATGGAAGGAAGACAGTAGGGGTAAAACGGTAAACGTGCAATACCCCGTTCAGTGGTATTGGTGGAAATTTCACATAATACTCAATTAAGTTTAACGGAAAGGCACATACCACCTACCATGAAATTATGTGATCGATATCCTCGAACCTCAATTCTTGAATCTTCTTAGAACGTCGTAGATCTACGAAAATGTATACAACGTTCAACCCAGAGTAACATGGAAAAGATGAGGAATTGGAAAACGATGCTCTAGAAGAAGGAAGAACTCACCAATGAGATTCCAATGCAATCACCTGTGTTCAAATAGGATGAAGGACATAGGCTCGGGGGCTTGTTGATGATCTGCGGCTGTATGGGTTCTCTCAGATGAAGACGACCTAGACTAAGTGAGTTTTGTCCATCATACGTGACCCCAATGCGTTTAATGAAAAAAAAACAAAATACGCACCATGTAGTTTTGGAGTACACAGTGTGTACTTGCGGTTTCTGTACTCCGCATTAGGTGACCTCCAAGTTATGCCCACATTGCTGTGTGTGTGGCCATGACATTGCCTACACATGGCCTCCAGCGGCATCACAGTACACTATGTGTACTCATAAAGTACATGGCATGTACATCGAAAATTTATATATTTTCCTCTTTTTCTTAAAAATGGCTAGAAAAGGAAAAACATACCTGAAAAGAAGATCCGGGTTCTTACAACAATAATTTAAATAAGAATCACATCACTTCATGGAGGTGGTAATCAACATGTACGCACGAATGACGTTATCATTATTCAATGAATGGAAAGGTAAGAAAATATAGGATATATTACTTTTATATAATTAAAAATCTTTTATGAATATCATATATAAATACATATACATTAAATGTATAGTCATAAACATCTATAAGAGGAGATTATGGAAAACATATTGCATCAGTTCTTAAGGAGGGAGTCTGTCGTAAAAATGACCAATTGTTTCATTTCCTATTTGATGGAAGGGGAAAGGGATATATGTTATGAAATTAAAATATTACCATATATATATATTTAATATACTTATGTAATTATATCATCATGGTTGAATAATATATATAGGTGGTGGAAAAATAAATAAACTAAAAACATTTGGTTAAAATCTATTCATCTTCCTCATAAAACCTTCTTTTATTTAAACCTTTAGATCTATATGGTTAGTGTTTTACAAAACAAAAGACCTCTATAATGAGGTTAAATACTATAATAAGGTATTAGGGAAGGGATTTTATGAAAAAATGGTTCTTGAAGTGGGAAGAAAAAATTATATGGAGGGTCCCTTTTATAATGAAGAGTGGGGTATTCTTGGAATTACATATGATAATAAATTAATATTAGTTACTTATCATGGATAAAAGGATAAAAAATGTATAATTTGAATATTGGATGATTATGGGAATTAAAAATATCACCAAATAAAAGTTTTATAAGTTTATATTAGTTTTTACCCTTATCTCTTTGTTTTAACCAGTGTTAACCATTTTTTATAATTACCATGACAACCCATGTTTTTAAACATTAATGGTCTATATAATTACATTAAAAGGAAAATTGGCCCATAAATAAAAAAAATTTATATTTAAAAACATATACCAATCTCATGGGTGAACATAGTATTTTAAGGAATTTTAAATCATTTAAATAAATAAAATTTATTTTAAAATAACATTATTGTAATTTTTGGAACTATTCATTTAATTTGAATTTGAGAATAATATGACAATAATTTAAATCAAATATATTAATTTAACACCTTTATAATATTTTATTTTTACCTACAAAATTTTTTTAATACATGAATCCATTCAATATTAAGTAACTTTTAACATTTTTAAAAAAAGTTTTTTAGTTTTTCTATTAATTTAATAAATAATATGTCAGTGTTACTTAAGCATTGAAGGTAATTATTTCATAAATAAAAAACAAAAAATAAAATAACAAAATAAAAATATATTTCATATTTCAAATAACAATTTATTTATGATAAAAAATTCTCTTTATCTGTATTAAAAAATATTATAGCTTTTAAAAGATTGAAAGTGATATTTTATTCATTATCTTTTACTAAAATATTATAAAGGATCAAATCAATGAAATATGAAACAAAGTGGCCATATATTATATAAATATATGAAATTTTTATAACTCCACTCATCAAACATGATAAAATAGTTTTAAGGTCAATTTATAGACCTTATCATATAATTTTAAACTATAATTTTCAAATTTAACCTTACCGTGGGGACAATTATTTAATATAGTTATTATTCAGAATGAGTAAAAAGAAATATGGTATATTTAAAAAAAATACCACCTAATTCCAAATATGAAATTAATTTTTCATGATTCTATTTATTTAAGTGGAATAGTTTAATTTAATATTAGACTAGTGATATGTGATGAAAAACATTTTTTTTAGAAAAATTCCTTTTCAAGTATAAAATGTTGTTTACATGAGATTTTACTATATAATTCATTTCAAAAACCAAAGTTACACATTCTTAAAAAATTATTCATTTTATTTTAAACTAATCCAAAATATAATTTTATGTTGTAAATACTTGAAAAAATCATGGTTTTCTAAAAAAATCGGTATTTTCAGTATTCATTGAAAAATAATTTTTTTTTGAAAAAACTATAAAATTAACCATAAGATAATTGTGATATGTTGATTTAAAAAATTAAATTATTTAAGTTATATTTATAAAAGTTCAACAAATTAATTATTATATTTTATCACTGAAATCAAAAGAAAACATTTTTGAATAAAATGTATTTTTGAATAATAAATTGACAACTAAAAAATTGAGTGATTATTTAATAAGAAGTTATCAACATTGAATAGTAACATTATATATACGTTGTAAAAGAGGTAATTTTATTCATACCCTCTAATTTAAAATCTAGTTTAAAATGGACATATTTAAAGAATAGTATTTCACTGTTCATTTAGGTTGAGTGTTGTGTGTCACTTATGCTTTTGAACATAGTTTTTTAGATATAGGGGAGTTACACTCTTACCATATTTATGAATTGTATCCTCAAAATTTCAAATCAGGATCAATAAACAAGGGTTTGACATATGGAAATACATATTATGAAATCCCAAATTGTAAGAAGGGTTAATAAAAACATATCTTGAAATGTGGGAATGAAAATATAAATCTCATCACATAACTAGGTTTATAATTAGAAAAATATTAGCGGGATGTGAAAATATGGGAAGGTAGAAAAAATAATTTTGAAATATTCATGGGGAGTGATAGAGATCATTTCTAAAAAAAATTGAATTATCATGAGAAATTTAACAACCACAAAACCATAAACTGCTGATTTGTGAAAAAGACATCAATTCATCAGAAATGAAGATAATACGATAACATTTTTGTTTAATGATCCTTTTCCTAGAGTTAAGGAATTAGTTTTCCATATAGATGAAGAACATAAGGAAATAAATTTACTTGATAAGTTTAATTCCATCCTTTTATCAATTTCACCACATTCTAATCTTTTTCTCCAAATAAAGAGTATTCAAGATGAAAATCTCATGCCTAATAAAATAAAAACAAATTATAATGGATAACATAATTCATAAAAGGATAAAAATATCTTTACCCTATATTTTGACATTAATCATAACCAAAATAGTTATCATAATATTATTCAAAAAATTAATTGAACATCATATAAAAAATAAAACATTTTGCACCAAAGACTCAACAATAACACCCAAAGTTCAACACAGATAATTCGACAAATAACTGACCTTAAAATTCGTATAGTTTTTTATAATAATATATAAAACAAATGATTAGAATGATTTTATCAAATATTATTCCAAGTTAAATTTAACATTTATCTCTAAATTAAATTAATAACTCTTAAGGTATCAAAAACAATATTTATATGTCATAATCATATAATCTATAGGGTCTGGAGATCATTTATATAAATAATGTGAATGACCATGAAACTAAATTAAAATGATATATTCTTCCAAAATATAATTCAACTATTATCCCTAAAATAAAATCCTATAATTTTATATTTACCTTAATCATGTAATGTTACAAACCGATCATATGGGGATCAAGCTGCAACTACCCCATGTTTGCATCCATAGGTCCACGGATGGTGACATGAACTTGAAAGAATAACTAATATGGGAGGCATTTGCCTAATTTTCCTATACATACACACCCAACCATATTCATGAAAAATTACAATAGAATAATTATAAAATAAAATGGCATCGAGAGTAACAACTGTTCATGTAACAAAATCTGGGGAATTGAGGAGTATGATCATGTAATCAGAAATGTAAGGGAAAAAAATAGATGCTAACTAGATTGATGTCCCTTACTGAAAATAATTGTGAAAGTAAATGCTGAGAGATCCCAGCTTTAAATATCTATGCGCTGACCACCATATGTTGTCAAATATCCTAGGGTATCCCTATGATCCTCTGTAATCACTTTTGACATATTTGTCAAATGCATGAGACACCCACATTCCTGGAACAACCATGTAAGGGTGAGTATATACATACCCAGTAGGATGCCCCGAAAGTTGATGGGGGAGAATTATGATACATGATAAAAGTAAATAGCTCAACCCATGGGAACATAGAAATGAAAAACCAATCCACAAGGTTTTTTTCTTGTAAAAGATACCTGGAAGAGTGGAAAATAAGACCTCCATCTCACAACACATACCTAGAAAAGAGTCTGTCATCAGTTGGAAGAGGGCTATTAGTGATGCTCATCATCTAGGGTGTCTATCCATAGAAGTAAATGTGTTGAACACCCACACCTCATCAATGTGACTCACAATTGATAGGGAACAATCTATAATCATCGTAAATTAAACCTAGTGTGTTAGGGGGCACCACTTAATATATGGAGGAACCGATCTCTAGTGCGATAGGGGAGTACCACTCAGTAGATAGAGGACCTACACCCTTGTTAGATGGGTGGGATACCACTCCTTATATAGAGGAACAATTCCATAGTCCATTAAGGGGTACCACTCTATAGATATAGGACCCACACCATAGTATGCTGGGTGTACCACTCAGTAGATAGAGGACCCACATCCTAGTAATATGGTTGTACCACTCAGTAGATAAAGGACCTATGACCTAGTACGATCGGGGGTACTATTCAGTAGATAGAGGACTCACACCCTAGAACATTAGTGGGTACCACTAAGTTGATAGAGGACTGACACCCTAGTATTTCAAGGGGTAATACTCAGTTGATAGAGGACACAAACCCTAAACTATTTGGGAAGTACCACTCTATAGATAGAGGTAACATGCCCTAGTCCATCAGGGGAACCTCTCTAATAATATTGTACAATCTCTATCATCATTGAATTCTTATTAATGAATCATGATGTTGTTAACATCTCACATATTATACCAAAATCCACTAAGAAGTCCACCATCACATTCTATGTGAAAAATAAATCTACATAGGTTACTCACATGATAAAATCAAATTCCAGAAGAAGGAGATATGGGAGATGGAAAACTTATCAAGAAGTAAATGACTTGTGAGGGGGTATACATGATATGTGACCTTTCCTCATCACCTTGGATGGCCTATATAGAACACAGTTAACTTGACATGTAGTATTAAAAAACGTTTAATGATACCACACATTGTGCCTTATCCATAGAAGACCCTAACCATACTCCTAACCATGACCTTATTGATGTATATGGACATGTCTGTGGCTGTGTACCTTGTACATGTACTATCTCGTGTACTCCCAAATTATGCTTCGTGCCTTCTAGATCCAATTCCCACATATGGTGGCCCCACAAAACATGTTATACTTATATCCCTCTAAAACCCAGGTTTCAACAAAAATATAAGAATAATCCATGTGTTCTTCTGAACTACACAATGTACATTCATGATTTTAATAGAACCTGTGAAATCCTCACATGATTGAAAATTCAAATACTTTTACACTGAATCTACTGGTTGAACACAAAAAGGTTGGAAACTTTCTATGGCATTCAATTTTGGTAATCAAATGGCTGAAAATTAGATCTTTGGCCCTTCCTCATGAATCCAACGTTTCCACAATCACCTACTATTTATGAAATATTTGATTTAAATTCTAGATCCACAAATCCATTAAATCTATACACAAATAATCTCAATACATCCTCAAATCATCCTCCAAAACATTGCCTAAAAATAATCCACAAATCTAGGGGTTCCATAATGTTTGATCTTGCCCTTACATTTTGAACCGTGGTATCCATAGGCCAACAACAAAGAACATGAAGAATGATTAGTGAAAAGAACAAGAAACAGTGGTGAAACAATCATTTTCCAAGAATTATTGGGAAATGAATATAGATCTAGAAAAAAATTAGTGGGAAAATATTTTATTATGGGGGTAAAAAAATTAAATAAACAATTTAACTTTTATAAGATTTCATTTCATGGATTAAATTTAAATTTTGATCAAGAATAATAAATATTTTCATACTCAATATTTTATTCGTAAGGAAAAAATCCACAAATGAAAATTCTTGCAAGGGAAAAATAGAGTCTTTACATTATTCATTTTTTAATATTTTTATCATTGAAAAGAAAAAAATTAATAAAATATCTAGGGATACAGAGCCTACATATAACTCTCCCATACCTAGGAGCTCTCCTATATTCTTCCATGCTGCCAACAAACAAGAACCAAAGGAATGTTCCATTTACGTAGGATCCTATCACGGTGATACTCAATATCCACTAGGTGATCCAAGAAAGTGGATCCGTCCTCAATTTATAGACCATCATAGTAAAAAATTTGTGTGGGATCATGAATGTATCTCCTCTACTAAAACACATGAATCCATCATGAAACTGCTCTAACTATAGGGGTAAGGCATGGTGGTAGGAAGCCTTGCTAACCCACTACAAGATCTACAACGTCCTAATGAAGTTTGGGGATACATATTATACTTTACTAAATCTATATAATCCTCATTTTCAGGAGAATATTAGGAAAATGTTGTCCACTACATGAACTCTAAGGACCTATAACGTTGAACTACATACAAGTTATTTTTGGCTCTGAGTTTTCCTCATCCATTCCAAGATCACCTAGAGCTTTTCTATTTTTTTCCTGCACCATGTCCATCCCAATAAGATATTCCTCACCAACCTATATCCAACATAAGGGTGACCTACATGGTCTCCTTTACATTTCCTCCAAAGGTACTGTTCTAGTTGTGTTGTGGTATCTATTTTTATAAAAAACTTCTCCTGAGGTGTGTGATCGTCCCAACTCCATCTGAAGTATATCATGCGTGACCTTAGAATATCCCACAATAATTGGATAGTGCGATCTATCATTCCATTAGTATGAGGGTAAAAGGCTGTACTCATCCTCATACAGTTCCCCAATAGATCATCCAAGCCTCTCCGCAATCATGATGTGAACCAGATATCATGACCACTGACAATTTCTCAAGGATACTCATGATGGGATATGATCTCTTGTACATAATACTTCACCAAAATTCCCACCAAGCTCTTGTCCCAAATAACAAGGAAGTGTTCCAACAACATAATATGGTCAACTATCACATATATAATGTCATCGAATCTCATTTCAATGAAATCCCAATAACAACACCCATGGATATTATGCCCCATTTCCACTCTAGGATCTCATGTGGCTGAAACAAACCTATCAGAACCTAGTGCTCATATTTCATTTGCTAACATGTAAGGAACTGAGAGACGAACTCAACCATGCTTGGCCTCATTCCATCCCCCCAAAATGATAAATGACGGTTTATGTACATCTTCCCCACAACAGGATCTACAACCAAAGGATATGTGTGAAACTCACTTACCACCCTCTCCCAGATAATGACTGGGGCCACCATGCATCCCTGAAAATGGATAAAATGATTAAATCCTTCATAAAATCCATCTTGGTAAATCTCTTAAGGATATCTAGTCATGTAAAACAACAAACTAAATGTCTTTTATCTATACCTCTCTCACACACCAGAGAAGTAAAGGGGAAAACACCGTTAACTGAAGAAAAGATACACCCTCCTCTTAAAACAAGGTTAATTGTACGAAAACCATTGACTTTGATGCCTCTTACGCCAAATGATCCTGGGAATTCCATATATGGGAATTTATCAACATATTTTTATTCCTTGGGGTATAGAAGTCTTTAAAGTCATAGTATTATAGGAACTCCAACCATCTCCTCTATATTAGGTTCTGGTCTCTGTATGGGAATACATACTTGAGACTCTGATGGTTTGAGTAAACAAAAAAGCGATCTCCATGAATATAATTCCTACACATCCTCCGAACGATGACTACCATGTCCAACTATAGGTTGTGATCCATGAAGTTATTCTCATGGGAAATCAAATACCTCTAACCATATGTGATCACAACTTACCTCTATATCAACACACATATGAGCCCAGCTCTAGAGGAATCACATTATACTACGTACTCTATGCCCTTATTGAGTAGTATCAAAAAAGGAACACATTTCCACATTATCGTCAACTCCTCAGAGGATCTTTAGAACTCCTCATTATGGATAAATATATAAAATTTTCATGATAGGGTGATCAAAGTAGATTTAATCATGGATAAGTCTTACAAAAAACTTTTGTAGTACCCCAAAAAGCTAAAAAAACTCCACAAATTTGACACACTCTTACATGGATTTCAAGAAATAAATACATCAATATTCTCTAGGTCCATAGCTAACCCATTCTCAAAAATTAAATTCACCAAAAAGTGAAACTCAAGGACCTAGAACTGGAACATGGAGTGATTAACATAAAGCTGGTGCTCTTGAAGAAAGTTGAGGACCATCCTCAAGTACTCTTAATTCTCCTCCTCTAACATAGATTATATGAGTATGTCATCAATAAGGACAACAAAAAACCATTATAATTATGTATTGAATATTAGGTTTATAAAACATATAATCATAGAAGGGGAATTCATCGCACTGAAAGGAATCACCAGGAACTCATAGTGTTTGTAGTGATATCGTAATGCTAGATTGGGAAAATCAGCCTCACAAACTCAAAACAGGTGCTATCCATGCAAGAGATCAATCTTTTAGAACCATCTTGAACAACTAAAATAATAAAATAGGTCGTCAATCCTTAGTAAGGTGTACTTTTTACTTATTGTGGCATGGTTTATGTGATGATAGTTCACAAAAAGATGCAAGCCCCCATACCCATTTTTCATGAACAACAGAAGTGCTGCATAGGGAGACACACAAGGTGTCATAAAACCATTTTCCTAGAGGTCTTCAAACTAAAACCCCAAATCCTAGATCTTAGTAGGGGACATCAAATATTCCATAAATGATATCAGAGCAGTACTAGGGTGTAAGTCAATGCAAAAATCCATCTCCTGAAAGGAAGATAGACTGAAAACTTCTTTAGGGAAGAAATCCATAAAATCATCCACAATTAATGGAATCTAGATATAGGAAGTTAATACTATGAAAAGGGATATACTATTCAAATGATGGGTGATTGGTTTCAGCTTCTAGTATGCAAGACCCACTTGCTCCACCATGGGATCTCTATCACCCAAAAAGGTGAATCTCATCTCATTACTGCAAAGACACTTGACTTGTATTCAGTGAAAATAAATATTGTATCGCATCATAGAAAACAAATCTGTACCCATGATTAAGTGATAATTTATCATATTTCTGATCAATAGGTCCCTTGAGAAACATTATCAACAATGTGATAGTTCACACTAATGACATAAAAATGATAACAATGAAGTGTTCCCCATAAGAACCTCAATGTAAATCTACTAGCATAATGTATCATATGGGAACTCTATATATCACCAAAGGAGTAGAGATATGAGAGAATGACTCACAAATTTATCAAACAGTACTAAATAAAGAGTTGTAATAATCATAGAAAATACCTCTTATCATCTCACATGTTTCGAAATCCTAAGACATAATAGACTAGATCAACCCATGACCTTGACTGAAAGATCACTATGCCTAGAATGGATCGACTGGTGTTGGTTTTTAAGAATATTATAACATCATACACCACCCATAGATCTTCTTCATGGAGCCCGACCTGCTCCATTTCCAGCTCCATCTCCCTAGGGGCTACCTTGCACTCCCATGGGAGATCCATGATCATGGCTCTACCTCTGCCATGGTGGTGCATCCACTATCTGTATACCCTCCTCATCACATAGGGTAGGGAAATCAAGTTCCTTGTGACCTCTCCCAAAATATCCATAACACCTCCTCTCTCCAGGACTCTTTTTTCATCTATATGGTCACTATGCCACATGATGATGTGTTTGAGTCTGGTCTTGGGGAGGTCTCCTACAATGAGTCCCTATTAACTAGAACTTGATAGATACTGTGGAAAGTTGAACCCCATGAATCCAAATTTTATCTCAAACTTCATGGTTCCCCTCTAATAGGAATCTACCCATCACCAGTTCCCACTCTAACACTCTAACATAAGTAGGAATGCATAGTGGTTCCACACTAACACAACTATCTTCATGAAGACCCATCTCAAACTTCCTACTCTGGAAGTAGCTATCCATAATCACATTGAGGGAGAACCGCATGAGGACATTTAACCTATCAACGTACTAAAAATATATTATACCTTCATTCATTTCTCCAAAATCACATGAACCTAGAATGTTAATAAGCATGAGGGGTAATACTATTCATAGAATAGTTATTAGAATTTGGTCCATGTGAGTGTCAAATCTTCAGGAATCTGTACTAACAGACTCCACCTGTTCCCAAAAACTCTATGGGAATGACTAGATGCTAGTGAAACCACCCGATCAGTTGGTGTTTGAATAACTTTAAAAACTCAGATCAATGACTCTAATCAATAATCCACCTCCATGGGACCTATCTCAATATATAAACTTAGTGGCCATTGGTGATGGAGCATATGGAGTTATCTAAGATCATTCACAACCTTAGCCTACTCTACCGGTACTATCGACTACTCGACATGCCGAGGTGCTTCTACCTATACGCTAGGAGGATGTATCTCACTTGATGGTGCATGAAACACGGCATCATCCCTAATCTAATCATAATAATGATCCTGAATATGTAACCTAGGTAGCAGTCTTCATTGCGGAATCCTGAAAATTCAATCAAGATGTACCATGTTCATATGCACATAAATATATATGGATATGAATCAAGAAGGATATTCAATGACTCAATCCTATATAACGCATGTATAAATGCTCCCTCCACCTAATTTCTCAGTATTATAAGTTGAATAGTAAGTATTTAGAGTCTTTATGTATAGATACATCAACAAAATCACCAAAATTGAGTTCCATATCCTAAAATCTGCTCTTGTGACACTTTGAATCTATTTGTATATTTTATAAACAAATCCTCAAAAGGAGAATACTCCAAACACCATCCTAAGAATGAAACCCCATTGATAATAATCTTTCATGACATAACCAAATGGAGAAATATAATAATCTATCTCAATCCCACCTCTATAGAAAAAGGTGTTCTGATAAGCGTTGAAATAAATAACTAATATGGGAGGTCTTTTCCTAATGTACTTATATCCACACACCCAACCATATCCATAGATACGTGATGGGGAATTAGAGTAACAACCATGAATGTAATAACCTCTAGGGAATACAATAGTTTGATTTCCTAATATGAAATTTAATGGGAAAAAATAAACACCCAACATGAAAGAGATCCCAACATGACAATAACAAGAAAAGTAAATGCTGCGATAGAAGAAATAAAAATATTTACGATCTGAACACAATAAATAGTCAAATGTACCATGTATACCTATACTCCTCTATAATCACCCCCATCCCATCCTTCATCTAAAGAAGGCAAAACATGTGTGGACAAATACCATGCATTGGATAGTATATACATACCCAAAAGGATTTCAGAAAAGCAGAAGGGGGAATCAAATTTTATTTGATAGGAGTAAAGAACTCAACCCATAGAAAGAGACAAATGAAAACTTGACAATAAAGATATATGATCTTAAAATAAACCCATAAGAGTAGGGATGGGGATCTCCATCTCATATATGAGACCAAGAAAAGAGCCAGCTATCATTTCCATAAGTTCTTTCAATGATGCCTAGCATCTCACTTGTCTTTCAACAATTGTAACCATAAAGAGGGCCCACACCTCGCCACCACGTTTCATTGTCAAGGATGAATAATATCCATGTATTGGACCACTACTTAGTGAATTATAGGGTACCACTCAATGTATGGAGGACCCACTCCCTCATAAAATATGGGGTACAACTTAGTTGATAGAGGACCCACACCCTAGTATGATAGGGGTACTAATCCGTAGATTGGGGACTCACTCCCTAGCCTGTTATTGAGTACCAATCAATATATTGAGGAACCAAACCCTAGTAAAATAGGAGGCACCACATAACAGAGAGAGGACCCCCACCCTAGTAGGATATGGAGTACCACTCAATTGATATAAGACCTAGACTGATTTATGATAGGGGTACAACTCAGTAGGAAGAGTCCCTCCAACCTAGTCCATCAAGGGGGAACCTCTCAGTAGATAGAGGACCCACTCCCTACTCTCTCGGGGGGGGGGGGGGACCACTCAGTAGATAGAGGACCCAATGCCTAGTCCATCAGGGGAGTGCCACTATAATGATCCTACTGGATCACTATCTTCATCGAATTCCACTAAAAGAGGTTACAAGATCATAAAAACACACATCATATCCGAAAATACACTATGAATGTAACAATCACATTCTACATAAAAAACACTCAGTATATGATACATGTGGGTCAATATAAGATCCCAAATGAAGGACATAGGAGATATGGAAAACCTATCAAGAATTATAAAATGTTTGTGGTGTCTACATGATGTGTGTCCTTTCCTTATCACCTAGATGTATATACACAAAATATGGATCAATATCTATGTCGTATTACATGGTATTATTTAGCCACACTGGGCCCTTCACGTTCTCCTGGAGATGTCTATGTTTGGGTACATGGTTCTTTCTATGATTGTGTACCATAAAAATGTACTATCTTGTGCACTCCTAGAGTACACACTATACCTTCCAGCGATAGGTCACATAATGTGTTGGGATACCACATGGAGTGTGATGTGTATCTCCCCCAAAAACCCTAACCTCCACAAAAACCAAAAAACATTCTATGTGTTCATCCAAACTACATGACGTGTAGTCAGCATTTTCACAGAACTCACAGAATCCTCAAACAATTCTTGGTCCATCTCCTCCATCATAGTATCTTCCATTTTATGACCTAAAAATACAAGAATCTTTCTCTACCCATTGATTTTGTCACTATAATGGAATAAAATTATATCTCCCACCCTTCCTCATGATAATTTACCACCATGATCACCTCTCATCACTGTCATCTAGGATTCATATCCTGGATCCATGAATCCATCATTGCTACCCATAAAACATCCTGATCCACCCTCAAATCATCATATAGATCATTTTATTAGAATATTCTATGAATCTTGGGGTTCACTCATGCTCGATCCCATATAGAAATGTCGAACCATGGTCTCTATAGTCCAATGACAAAGAACATGAAAAAATATTCATGAAAATAATAATAATCAAAGTTTAAGAAATCATTGGAAAATAATTCTTGACCAAAGAATATATATCAGGGGAAAATTGGGAGAGAAAAAATGGGATGACAAGGGTAAAAACATTAAATAAATAATTTAATTTTATAACGTCTCATATGAAGGTTGAAATTTTGAGAATAATTCATATTATCATGAAGAATATTTTAATCCAAAGATAATAATCAGAACATAATGTTTCTTACCTTGATTAATATCGATCATTGGTGAATAAAAAAATTCCAATTAAGGAGATGATTTTTTGCATTAACTAAACCTTGATTCACCTCGATATGAAATCTAATTGTTTTCCAATCTCAGTTCTTTAATGATGGGTAATGAAATTATCATCTCAATGGTCCTAGGGTTATGTGGCTAACCTTGTTTAATTTAAATAACATCATATTTATAGAGGATTATATTTTAGTTCATTTAATTTAAAATAAATAGAAAAATAATTTATTTAAATTAAACGCACCCACCAATAACTACATTATCTGAACATATGACACTAACAAACTTTAGTTCAAACTTATTATAAATAACAGAGTCCATATTCAACTATGGTCTTAGATTTTTAATTTGAGACATTGTTTAGGAGATATAACTTCCTTTCAAAAAAAAGCGTGCACATGATATAAAATATATTTAATATTTTAACAATAATTAATACTGACTAGAACTAGCCTCAAAATTAAGGGATGACTCAGTGCCTCACTCTAGAAATATTCTTTAATGTATTTCAAAGTATTAGAGTGAAGAAAAGAGTATATATATATAAGGTTCCTGAAATAGTGAAATTCTTCAAAAATAACACTAATCACATAATCACCAAATAACATTTCAATCCCATGGTTAACTAAAGGATATGTTCCAAAATTTTAATTAGTCATAATTACCTCAACTGTAATGATAATATAAACCTTAATGGTTATCAATAACTTGAAACGTATTCCAAAAAATTTTAAATCCATTCTTCTTCAATAAATAATTCATGTTAGAATTAAGAGTTATATATACCTCAACCCAATAAAACAACTCCCAAAATGTCATCAACTACTTTAAATTATCATCACATAAAGCATTAAAATGGGTATATATGAATTTGAATTTTTGAGCAAGATTAAACCTACAAAGCGGTGATGTTATCTATAATAATTAATTTAAATTCATATGAAGATATTCTGATCTCTAAATTTACCTAAACCCTTCCACTAATACCAACTACATGGAACTAGCCTTAAACATTACCTAATCTTGTATTTCAATCCAAGAATTAATTTTCTAACCTTTTAGGATATTTATGAATTATAATTTTAGAGAATTAGTCCATCAACCTTACATAAATAAATATTACATAAACAAGTGGAAGCTTATACTGTCCATTTTCTCTATGAATCAAAATTTTATGAGATAACACATTTTATTTCCATTACACATCTACATTAATTTTATCTTGAACTCATACTCATACTTAATTTTTCTTAAAACCTTAATAAAATCATTTTAAAATATGAAATGAGTAAAAAACATCCTATTAAGGTACATATAAAATGATATAGAGAAACCTATGAGTTCATAAATTTTTATACAATATTTTTTTCTTTAAATTTATACTTTTGGATCAACATAATCATATTATTACATAAGAAATCAACTTTTTTAACAAAATATTTTAATAAAAATTTCATAATAAATATTAATGGGAATATTAAACTCAAAATGGTTATTTATCATTAATGTGATAAAAATAAAAAAAATAAAAAAGCTATACATTTTACCCTTGCATAGTAGTATATACTTTAATGTGAACATAATTTCATGGGTAATCACATGGAATAATAACATAAATATCATGGTATCCTAATATTATGAAAAAATTGGAAATGTTGAAGCAATAAAAAAAATTACATAAGCATAAATGAAGGGTAACTACAATGAAAACATCACACAATGGAAAGATTCCCCTAGAGAATTAGCCTTAGTTCCAAATACCATACATAAAGTATGATGAGGCAAAAGATTTGATGAATTCCTTAGAGCACTATCTTGGTGCACCAATAATAACATCTTCAAGATTATGTGTGAGACAAAAATAAAATTTTTCAGAAGGCATTAACATAAAACATACCCATGGAAAGAAAATGGATTTCATAATCTTGCTTTATATCATAACCAACCAATATTTCTCAAATAATGAATTTGAGAAATGATAAAAAGGTGTTTATTAACCCATAAATGGAATGTATAATTGGCTGGGTATATATTCGAGATATATATATATAGAATTTAGAAGTATTCCATTACATTAAAATAGATAAAGTGAGTTATAGGGAGAATGCTCATAACATGATTTAAATGGTTGTTTAGATAGATACATTACACCCATAATAAAAACACTTCATGATATCATAATATCCATTCTATTTAAACCCAATTTGAAAATAATTATAACAAAAGGAATGTGAGATTTTATTTGAAGAAAATAATGAATCTGATAAAGTAATCTAAATATTAGATAATGGTTATGGTGGTGGGAAATGTCTTTGATGCACAATATGTTAAAATGAAACATTAATTTTGTATTTTATAATTTAATATCGTCCATAACAAATATGTATAAATATTCCTTTTGAAAGGTAGTAAAAAACATCCAAAGTGGAATAAAATGTCCTTTATTACTCATTTATATCCATATAAATACATTAATAAAATATTTTCAAGAATATGAACTTGAAAGGTGACTGACATGAGACGTAAATTTTTTATATTCATATATAATAAACTTATGTAAATTATTTAAATTATTAGTGACCCTTTCAAAGTTATTATTCCTTTTATTTCACTTATTATTGTATTTTAGAAAATATCATAACAAATTATGTTCACATCAGATGTTTTAAGGATATGTAATTCATATATCAAAAATGACTTCGATAGGTTGAATATGGGAAAAGTGTAATTATTAAATCATATATAGAATAATAATAATGTAATAATTATAATTTTTATACATCAATTATACTTCTAAAAAGAACCCTGAATGATTGTTTGAAAAATGAACTATGTTACAATCATGGATATTGTAGGTCATACGTACACATCTGTAATGTTTCCATAGTTCCATGATAATGATAAATAGAAGGTATGTGTTGTGTTATATTTAAATAATTATCATTATATCATAAATATAATATTATTTTTTTAAATACACTTATATATACCATCAATGTTATGCTATAAGGTAAAATGAATCACATCGCTCCATGGAGATGTTAATCCACATGTTTGTATGAAAATAATTACCATGATGAAATGAAAGGAAAGGTAAGAAAATATATGATATATTAATTATAAAAAATAAAAAATATGAAATTAATATCAGATATATTTTCAGTAAATCTATTTTGATAAATATTCAAAAGATTCGATGATGGACAATGAATTACTTTGGTTTGGGAGTTGGTAGTTCACTGTATAAAAAAATTATGGTTTCATTTCCCATATGATGGAATTGGATATGGATGTTGGCTAGAAAACTAACATAATAAAAATTAATTTTATGGTACATACTTATATTATTATATCATCATGGTTGAATTATATTTTAATTAGGTGAAAGAAGAAATAGAACTAAAACATTCAGTTAAAAGCTATACCTCTTCTTCATGTAATATACTTTTCTTTACACATTAATCCCTCTACAGTTTAAATTTTTCCTAAAAGATAACCTATAAAATGAGTTTAGCGATAATACGATGTTATTTGGGAAGGTATTTTCTATTAGAAACATTTTCTAAAGTGTGAGGAAAAGAGGAGAGGGGGTGTCCCTTTTATAATGAGGGAATGGGAAATCTTGGAATCACATAAGATAATAAATTAATAGAAATTAATTTGCATCTGAAAAAGATAAAAGAACATATATATTGAATATTGGATGAGAATTGGTAAAATTAATGACATCAAATGAAAATTTTAAAATAATAGATTAGGTTTTTACTCTTATCAATTTGTTTTAACCCACATTAACCATTTTGAAAATTACCACGATAGTGATGTTTTTTTGGGTTAATATAGTAACTATAAACAAAACATTGGTCCATAAATAGAACATATTTTATATTTTTAAACATATTAATAAAAATTTTCAAAGATATTATTTTTAGGAATTTTTAAACATTTAATAAAATATTATTTATTTTACAGTAACATTAATATGATTTAAGGATATATTCCTTTAATATTTCGTTGAAAATATTATGAAAGATATTTAATTAAAATATATTATAGTATAAAATATATAGAATGATATTTTTATCTAAATTATTCATGTAACACAAAAATTCATTCAAATTATAATTCTTTTAACATTTTAAAAATCACCAATTTTATTTATCAATTAATTAAATAAATATTGTTTTAGCATTTCATAAGAAGTTAAGTTAATTATCTCCTCTCAAATGATTAAAGAGAAATTATCATGGTAAAAATAACTTTTTTCCAAATGAAAATCTTGATTCAAACACATGTTTTTTTATCCAATTCCTAAAACATTATAGTTTTTAAAATCAAGAAAGCGACATTTTTTTTCTTTATCTTCTACTTAATTATTATAAAGGAAAAAATCAAATAAATATTGCATAAAATGGCTATATATTTGAGAATTTCAAGGAAATATTTGCAATTAAATAATAAAATATGACATATGAAATAGTTAGGGTCATTTTTGAGTCCTTATCATGTTATTTTTTACCTTAATTACTATATTTACACTTATTGTGGTGATACTTAATTACTATAGATAATATTCATAATGTCTAAAAATAAAATTGGCCTATTTAAAAAAATTTGACCTCCAAATTTAAAATATGAAATCCATTTTTCATTATTTATCTCATATGAGCGACCTAATTTATTTCAAAACTTGACCCATGAGTTGCGATGAAAATTAGTTTTTCAAAATAAATCGTTTTTATGTATAAAATGTCTTTATACTATAAGAATGTTTAAAATTACGTCAAAATATCATAAATATTTTTTACGATAAAAAATAAATAATCAATATTTAAACTATTTATATATTTAATTTGACTTTGTAAAAATTCAAAAATAAAATAAGGTTTTTAATAAAAATTAGTATTAACACAATTCATTGAAAAGTCAATCTTTTCTAAAAATATCAATCTTTCACCATAAGATAATATTTATAAAATTATTTCAAAAATTTTATCAATTTTAAAAAAACAATTTATCAAATTTTGAGAAATTAGATATGATATTTTTATACAAAAAAGTAATGAATTTTTTTTTAAATAAAATGTATTTTTTTAAAATAAAATAAATTTATAAAAAAATTATTTATTATTTAAAAATAAGTTATAAATATTGGATATGAAATTTATATCTATTTCATAAATCAATTAAAACTATTCATACACTCTAATTTAGTGGCTAGGTTATAACTATCATATTTAAATAATAACATTTCATGGTTTGTTTAGTCTCTGTGTTGTGTTTCATATATGCTCTAGAATATAATTTTCTATTTTAAAATATTGGGTTACTATAATAGAGGTACTCACTCTAAAATTCCAAATAATATTTTATCAGGTTGATTCCATATATATCAAAATGGAATTCCTAGCTCATGTACCATAATGAATCTAATAGTCTCATCATGAAATTCCAATTTTTTATCATCATATGTCATACAAAATCAAAGGCACTCATCCCAACATTCCTATTTATTTAGAATCACATGTCACATAGAATCCACGAAGCTCATTCCAACATTCCCATTCATTTGGAATCATCGTATAACAGACCGAATCTAAGGATCTTATCCTGAAATTCCTATTTATTTAAAAAATCTAATATATAATCATGTATCCCATTAAAACAAAATTAGGCTCGAGTCCAAATTCAAGTCATACTCCTAAATTTACATTAAAAAAACTCATTTAATTTCCAAGAAAAGGGACCTCACGTATCTAATTTATTTAAGGATCCATAAACAAACACACTCATGTGAATATTTTACAATGTTTTGTCATGTTTAAAAAAATATAAGAGGAATAATAAACCTTATAGGAACCATTCCTTTGTGCCTAAGGTTAATTATAAAATATATAGTTTCCCTCAGGCGACCCTTTAAAAATTGCAAATTATTATATAAGATATGATCACCCCAAAAGAGTGGAAATTTCTTCCATTTAAAATGACCAAGAGTCAATTATTGGTTTTAAAGAGTTCTAGTATCATTTAAGGAAACAAAATAATTTGATTTAGATTATTGATTGAATGAGTGACAAATTTACATGAAGATATACATGTCACATACTAAAAAACAACTAAAATTTAAAGTAAAACTCAAATAATACATACCATATATTATTAGATTCCACTTTTTGAGTATTGAACATCATTTTTAGCAAAAAACATTGAAATTGAAGAACTTGACAGAATACTTAATAATAGATAAAATTATCCTTAAATGATGAGAACACATATAGAAACAAATTGAAAGAAAAATAAAGAAGTCAAACTATTAGATCTACCTTGGGACAAAAATTACCCCAATGAAACCCAAATTGGTGTAGAATCAAATGAGTTACACCATTTGTGAAGGTGAAGAAGATGGGATCCCGATAGAGGCCTATTGTAAAATACAGTAAGGGGAAATTCGAGTTATGTTTAAGGGTAAAAAATATGTGAAATTAAAAATATTCCCCTTAAAAAAATTCCTGGATCCACGAGTTGGAAAATGGGTCTCATTGCCTAGCTACTGTGATTCTAGCGTCTCTTCTAGTATAAATGATGGCCACCAGCTAGTTGCTGATCTAGATTTGACTAGAAAAAACACTACGAACTATTTTTTCGTGCTCCAACATCCTCGCAAGCCTCCCAGACACCTCTATGACACCCCGAACCCCATTGGCCCCACCATAATAAAGGAAAAAGGGTTTTTTTTGAAAAACTAAATAGAGTTTTTACCCTAATTAATGGGAGATGTATTACAATTATACACCAATTGTCATTTAAAATTACCAATAAATACAGTGATTTCAACTATCACTTTAAAATTAAATTATCAATGGCAAATATCTAAGGGACATATTTAGTCTTACCTCCCATTATTTCATTCATACCAATCCAAAAAATAAATACTTCTCATTTTATATCATTAAATATATTTTTTTCAATGAATTTTATTATTTTTATTTTGTATTTAACTTGTTATAGCTAGTATATTTATTAGAGAATATGAGTTATGAGACATCCATATTATACTCACATTTTTTTTCTATTTTATAATTTTAGCTATAATAGTCTTAATAAATATTATTCTTTAATTTGTAATGATTAAATTTTGAATAAATTATGTTTAATTATTAATATAACTTATTGGGTATGAAATATTTTAACCCCATTCATTAAGCTAAAACTTCTTTACTACTTCACCAAGAAATCCTAAAAACATATATATAAAAGAACACATGAATATATCCACACACCCATAAAAAAATACCCTGAGGAAAAATAACCAAGTAAATGAAACGAATAAATAAAATTTGAAGTAAAAAATCCTAATAAATTGTCACGTACTCACTCACCATAACCAACCAGGTGTATTCTAGTTCTAACACCAACTAGTTAAATATATCACTAAAAAATATATTTAATATGATACACCATAGGGGTAGAATATAAATAAAAATATGGTAACAATCAAATCATAACATGAATAAAGTAATACAAGTTAGTTAGGAGGCTTATCAAGGTGATATAAATGGGTTGAGAATCATAAACATGAATATCATAACAAAATATAGTATGATAATATCAATAAAACCTAATAAAGTTACAACAATTTAAAAATTGAAATAATAAGCATATGTAAAGGATAAGAACCAATAAATCATAACATAATTTTTATAATATAAATTCCAATGTTCCATACAAGGATTATCACGAGAAAAATATATTGCACAACACAATAAGAAGCCTATATAATTCTAGTCCCACCCATCAAATTCACAGAATATACTTGAATAAAGGTGTAACTTAGACCAGAAAACACAAGGATTCATTTAATCCAATTTAATCCTAAAATTAAGGAATGTGACTCTAATAAATGTATGTTCCCAATAAATAAAGGAATGGTACATCTAGGTTAATACCCTTGAGTGTAAATGGGGATGTGAATTCACTATACAAATGTTTTTTATGAAAAATCATAGAATAATGTTGGTATCATAATAGGGGTATATAAAGATTCAAATCAGGTTTTAATGAGAATGAAACGGTTCTCTCGTCCCTTTTAAATCATAAGGAGTGTAATAGGTATGTGTAAAAACATATTCAAACACAAAAAAATTGAAAACCAAAATAAATAAATAAAAGAAGATTCTTGAATAAAGTATAGAATGTGTGGATACTTTACCTTTTGTAAATTATTTTAAAATAAAGGAAGTATATTTTTAAAATACTGGGCGTAACACCCCAATTTTTTGAATCCTTTTCCACTTTTAGTTAATTTAAAAAATTTAATATTTTGTATTTCACACAACATTGAATATTACTTGGGTTATATAAAAGCACCAATTTATACTTACTTTGTACAAAACACCAAGTCGTACTTATTCTACATGAAAAACATATATTATCTTATGATAAATGAAAAAATATTCTTTTCATAATATATATAAAATTATGAGTTCCTCCAATATATTATATTACATGTAAGACCTAGTTTAGAAAACTACAACATATTATTAATAACATTTTTAAAATATTATTATATTTTTTTTCTAAGACATTGGAATGGATGTGAAGAATGAGATTAAATAAATTATTAAAATATGGTTTACCAATGTATATATGAAGATTTATTTCGTGTCAAATTAAATAGAAATGAAAATAAAATCCTTCTGAAAACATATGAAATATTTTGCTGGAAAACAATATTTATGCGATCAAACAAGGTGTAGTATCATAAATAAATTAATATTTTTGATAAGTTATTTTAATGAAATATGTATATATGAATATATATATATATATATTATTTATTCAAATATTTATTGATAATTTTATGTGTTTTCTAGACAAAGGATAACAATAAGAAAATTTTATGTATAAAAAGATATATGTTTCGAAAAGGCAATTTTAAGACCTTTTAATTACAAACCTATTTTAAATATATTTTTTTGATAGATATATAATTTTTATTTGAAAAACTTAATTTAATATTTTAAATTATAGTAAAAAAATTTACTTTGTGTGAAGTTTAGGTATTTTTCTAAGAAGGTTCTTTTTAATGAAGAGTGAAAACACTAAATTTTAATTGAAAACATCCTTTTAATCTAAATTATTTATATAGTTAAATTATATTTTAAATTGGTTTTAAAGAATATTTTTTTCAATTAATAAATAAACTCCAATTTATAAAATTGGAATCAATTTCACAATGAAATTGGATATAAAAACAATTCATACTTTTAAACTTTTTTACTTTAAAAACTGTCTTCCTGTCATGTCTGTGGTATTAATTTTAAATTAATTTCCACCTGTTATTTTATTGGAATTTATAAAAATAGATTCCATATTTTTAATCATAATAATTTATAATTTTAATTATGTTTAACATAGTTTTTTAACAAAAAGTAATAGTGAATGTAATTAAAAATAATTTCAAGGATTTAGGTGAAAAAAGTTTACATAGTGGTTGAACATTAACCTAAAGGGAAAATAATCTAGAAACATGTCCAAAAGACATTATATGGAAATATTTATACCATAAATCAAATTGGATAAAAATTGGTCCACTATTGGAGGCACATGATGTTAGAGAGACCTCTCAATAGTATTTTCGTTTTTATATTTACAAAAAAACAACTTTTCATCCTCTATGAAAATGGCTCTCAACCCCTAACTTATTTACACCTATAAATACCTTTTTATCATCCAAAAATTACCAAATAATCTCCCATATTCCCTAGATTTGTTTTATAATCTTTCCTTTGGTCATAAATCCAACCAATGTATCCCATTGGTGAAAACCAAAAGGAGTTACCCAAAGAAGACGTAACATCCTTAAACATGGACTTTTGTTTTATCCCTTTATCCACCCCAAAAATTATTATTATTATATTAATATATAATAAACAAATTGTTATAAATATACAATTATTTTATTATAAAAATGGTATGGACTACACCCACATATACTTCGATCAAATAGGATTCACAATCATCATTCATTTGTAAGGTAGACTACTGTCGTGCAAACTGATGTCACTTATTCTTTCATTACCACCAGTTAAAGTTGGAAATACTGATGGGAAAAAAATTTATGTGATAAATATTATATTACTGATGTCCTTATACTTTTTTATTTATTATATTATGTTGGAACCACAAACGTTCAATGTAGGAATCAAATTTTAGTTTGTATTTGTTGTCAATCCCCATTGGATGTTCAGAATGATTGCTAGGAAATTGATCATACAATTGAAGCGGACAAAAATACTGAATGTGGCATCATTTTCTATTGTTTTCCAAATTTTTGGACCTAAAATTCAGAAATTGGAGAGATGTGTTCTTGGTAAAGTAAGGTGCATGAAACATTAGAGTGGTGCGTGAAAATCATGGAATGTGCGATAAATTTGTTTTGCATAGAATAGTGATAGAAGGTTAGATTTAACTCACAAAAGGTGTTTCAAGATAAGAACACAAAAAATGGAAACGGTATGAGATGTGTAAAAAATCTTGAGTTGTGCGTGGAAAATGGTTGATGTGAGAAAAGCATTACATGCAGAATAAGAGTTTTTGCACGACACGATGGGTTTTGTGCACATGGGTCAACGAAGGATATAAATAAGAGGTGAACGCCCCACCATTAAAAAGACTAAAGTCTTAATGAAGATCCAGGATCTATTGTGAATAAATATTTAACAAAAAAGAAGTTTCACGTAAAAGTTATGGTGGTGCGTAAAAGTGTTACTTACTTATAAAAGTGAAAGTTGTGCGTACGGGTTGAATTTCGACGTAAAAAGTGATGTTTTTCTTGACATTTGTATTTACTTGAATGATTTATGAATGAAAAGAAAATATTTCAATCCAATAGTATATGTTGAGCACAAAGGATAATATTTCACAGAAAAGTAATATTTTTCATGCATAGGGTTGGTGCTGCACACAATTGTCTGTGTAAGATGAATACATGTTTTGAATATCCTATTCAGTGGTTTAACGCTTTCAAGGGAATAAATTTATGACTTAGATGCATGAAAAATCTCATGTTGAATAGAGGCAAAGACTTAAATTAAAATCTATTGAAGAGACCTTCACGCCGATAAACTGAGTCAGACTTCTCCAAAGGTACTGAGCTAGGGGGAGTCGAAGAAAGTGATCTGACGAACGTAGTGAGAATTCCTTGAACCATTGTAAAGTCAGTGTGCTTGGCATTAGGGATAGTGACCAAACCTTATATTCCATAAAATAGTAAATATTAGGGGATTTTGGTACGAACAACACACTGTTAGTGTATTTTCATTGGACGTAGCCCTTAGTGGCAAACCAAGTAAAATTTTTGTGTGGCCTCTATGCATGTGATATTTTTCTTTCTGTTGTATTCAATATTACATGAATAACAAGTTCCTACTAACATGGGAACATGAACATTATTTTAAAAGAAAAATTTGACACCATGGTTCACCCCTCCCCTCTCAGGTTGTCCGGGTGTCCTACATATTTCTCATACATTTATTGCTTCTTTTTAGTGAGAATATGATAATTTATTTGTGGATGTGTGAACTACCAGATCCTCAAAGAGATGTGATTAATTCACGATTGACATGAAATATATTAATAATAACTTTAATAAAAATATGTGATATATATGAAATAGTAATTATACTCTAAATATAATACACACACACACATATGGATATATATATATTTTTTATTTTTCTTTCCTTAAAAACATGTCATGAAAATGGAAACAACATCCATGTATATGTAGGACATACCATCTCCATGAATGATGTATTTAATTTATTATTTAAATATTTTATAGATTATTATAAATAAATATATAATGAATATATATCATATTTATACCAGGGATTGCATTATTTAATTTAGGAAATAATTTTCTAAGAGGATCAAGATTAAAAAGTCTAAACATTTATGAAAGACAAAGAAGCTATTACTCAACACATTACTTCAACATGGAATTTTTAGTAAATAGGTAATATAAATTCACAAGTATATCATATATGGTATTATATAAATGAATATTTTTATGAAATATATTTACAGTAAACACATATTAAGTATACATGAGGTTTGAAAAAATATTATGAGAGTCAATATTTAAGGTAAGGGTTTTTTCTCCTCACTTTCATTTTTATGAGATATATTATATATCCCCCACTTATTTTTGTTGTGTGGTGTATATACTATACAATGACATGTTATGTCATGAATTTAATTTATTCTATGATATTATGACATTTAATTTATATTATTCTTTCATGGGGATTACAATTCAAAAGAATCTCATATTGTAAGGGGATTTCTAGTCTCACCTTTATTTCTACGAGAGTTATGCCATATTAACCACTAATTTATCTTATGTGGTGTATATAAATCCCATGAATTTATTATATTTTAATTATACATAAATTTATCGGTATTAAAATATCATTTTTATGATATATATTTCACATGGTTTACAGTTTGAAGGTTAACAAATCGGTAAGGTAGTATTTTCTAAATGTAACTTTTTGAGAAATATGTTTTTTTATGCACCAATATTCCATTATAAGTAGTATATAATAATTTTTGAAATGTTTTAAATTTAATATAATTATTTTAATTCTAATTTATTCTTTATTTAAGGATATTCTCTCATGGTTATTATGATTTAATGTTACCGAAGTGGTAACAGTTTATTTCTAAAATGAAATCAGTTATCAGTATTGTTTATGATTATGCTTCTATTAATGAAATATTATGGTAAATATATCAAGATAACACATGAATTTTATTCGCCTCTGGTTATTCATGATATCTTTATGTATTGGTACCATTTTTACACTCTTTTGTACTTATGATAAATATGAAAATGTTTTTATGAAAGTTAGACTATATTTCTATTTTTAGTAAAAAATATTTGTTCTTTATAAATTTCTTTTTCAAAAATGTTTTAAAAAATTATACACAATTATACAATTATTTTTAAAATACATCTTTACAAATTCTGTAGTTTTCTAAAAAAAATTTTTATAAGGAATAATCTCTTCGTTTTCCTATCAATGTAATTTTCAAGACATTGTACAACGTAAAAATGAATGATCAGAATGTAAGATTTATCCCCCATCATGAGAATAATTTATTTGAGGCTCACTATTAAATTTTACAATATAATTTTTAAATAATATAATTTTTATGAATTTTTTGAAGTTTTTTGTTTTTAAAGAGTCTTTAATGAAAATAGGTTTCAAAATGGTTTTACATTTTAAAAGTATTTTAATTTATTTTTAATGCTTCTTTTATAGGTTTTCAAAATATTTTCAATGAAAAAGGCTTTAATTTTTTTTTAGTTTTAGAAATTGATTTAAATTATTTTCAAAGAATCCATTATATTTCTTCAAATATTTTTTAAAATAAAATGGTTTTGGAAAATGTTTTAGGATTAAAAAGTGTTTTAAATGATTTTAAAATTATTCATTATATTAGTTCAAAATATTATTTTCAGTGAAAAGGATTTCAATTATTTCAAAGATTCTTTCATCTATTTTCAATGATATTTTAAAATAAAGAGATATTAAAAATGTTCTATGTTCTAAAAGTAATTTTTTAATCAAAAAGGATATTTTCTTTAAGATTTTTTATGTGAATTTTAAGGCTTACTTTATAAGTGTCTAATTATGTTTTAAGACAAAAGAATTTTGGAAAATGTTATTGGATTTTCAAAGAAAGGTTATATTCCTTAATAACTATTCAAATATATCATTCAACATCCTTTTCCATATAAGATGAAATCCTTTGATATAGTTTATCTCATACTAGGTATTTGATCCATGTATAACATTCAAATTATTTCGCTAAATATTTTATGTTTTGATGGAATGATGTTTATAAAACCCATTTATTTTCTACGAGTAAATCACATTTCAAAGAGATTTACATTAAACCCATTTCTTTTCAATGGGTTAATTATGTTATGAAATAATAATTGTTTTCTTGTGTTTTTATGATGATATGAAATTACTTTTTTCTTTATTACTAATGCAGTTCAAAGAAATTTATTATACGATGGGGTTACCTAGATAATGTCCGGTAAGATCTTTATAGCTTATATAATGGGGTGGCCCATATAGAGTCATGAAATATCACTAAATCATATATTATGGGCTAGCACATATAGCACTCCAATACATTGGGTACAAAATTATATCTCAAAATATAAAAATGGAAGGAATGGTTATTAAACTCGATTCAGTAAAATACTTTTTCCACTAATATGGTCTTGGGAGAGATCATTGAATATTATGATGGTATTGGGAGTTATCCTTGACTAATAATATGGTTTGGGGAGTGAACCCATTCCATTACAAAGAAAGGGGTGTGATTGGGGATAGTGGTGTGTCCCGCCTAGTAGGTGTAGCACCCGTGAAGTTCCCTTATAGGTTTTGAAAAAAGGATTGACTTATAGGGAATCATATTTTTATCTAAAAAATTCATGTAGAACAAAAATTAATTCAAATTATAATTCATTTAACATTTTTAAAATATTTAATTTTATTTATCAATTAGTTAAACAAATATTATTTTTTTATTACGTGAGTTGTTAAGTTAATTATTTCATCTAAAAAAGTTAATGATAAATAACCTCGATAAAAATAATTTTATTCCAAATGAAAATTTTGATTCAAAAATATTTTTTCTTTATCCATTTCTTTAAATATTATAGTTTTTAAAATCAAGAAAGGGTCATTTTTTTATTTATCTTCTACTTAATTATTATAAAGAACAAAATCAAATAAATATTGCATAAAATGGCTATATATTGGAGAATTTTAATGAACTTTTTGCAATTCACTAATAAAATATGATATAGAAAAGTGTTAGGGTCATTTTTGAGTCCTTGTCATGTTATTTTTTACCTTAATTACTTGATTTACACATACTGTGGTGATAATTATTTTCTATAGATAATATTCATAATGAATAAAAATAAAATTGGCCTATTTCAAAACATTTGACCCCAAATTTCAAATATGAAATCAACTTTTCATTATTCAGATCATATAAGCGAGATAAATTATTTCAAAATTAGACCCATGCGATGCGATGAAAATTAGTTTTTCAAAATAATTCATTTTTATGTGTAAAATGTTTTTATACTATATCCAAGATTAAAATTATTTAAAAATATCATAAATAGTTTTTTATGATTAAAATAAATAATAAATATTTAAAACTAATTCTAAATTTAATTTTACTATGTAAAAATTTGAGAATAAAATATTTTTTTCAATAAAAAACAATATTATCACGATTCATTGAAAAGTCAATATTTTCAAAAAATATCATACTTTTACCATAAGATAATTTTTATCAGATGATTTTAAAAATTATATCAATTTTTATAAATACATTTTATCAAATTTTTAGAAATTAGATATGATATTTTTATACAAAAAAGTAAAAAAACAATTTTTAAAGAAAAAGTATTATTTAAAAATAAAATGAATTTATAAAAAAAATTATTTATTACTTACAAAGAATTTATAAATATTGGATAGGAAATTTATATCTATTTCATAAATAAGTTAATACTATTCATACCCTATAATTCAGTGGCTAGGTTATAACTATCATATGAAAATAATAATATTTCATGGTTTGTTTAGTCTCTATATTTTGTATCATATATGCTCTAGAATATAATTTTCAATTTTAAAATATTGGGTTACCATAATAGTGGTACTCACTACAAAATTACAAATAATATTTTTTCCGGTTGATTCCATATATATTGAAATGGAATTCCTAGCTCATGTATCATAATCAATCCAAGTGTCTCATCTTGACATTCCCATTTTTTATCATTATACCTCATACAAAATCAAAGGTACTCATTCCAAAATTCGTATTTAGTTATAATCACATATCAAATGGAATCTAAGGACCTCATTCCAACATTCCCATCCATTTGGAATCATCGTATAACACACGGAATCTAAGGATCTTATCTTGAAATTCTTATCTATTTAAATAATCCAATATATAATCATGTATCCCACTAAAACAAATTTAGGCTCGAGTATAAAGTCAAGTCATACCCCTCAATTTAAATTTAAAGGAAACTCTTTTTATTTTCAAGATAGAGGGACCTCAAGTATCTAATTTATTTAAGAATTCATAAATGAACAAACTCATGTGAATATTTTACCACGGTTTGTCATGTTTAAAAAAATAAAAGAGGAATAATGAACCTTATAGGATCATTTCCTTTATACCTAAGGATAATTATAAAATTTATAGTTTCCCTTAGGTGGCCCTTTAATTATAACCAATCAGTATATAAGATATGATCAACCCAAAGGAGTGGAAATAGTTTCATTTTAAAAATACCAAGAGTCGATTATTTGTTTTAAAGAGTTATATTCTTATTTTTGGAAACAATCTAATTGGATTTAGATTATTTGTTGAATAAGTGACAAATTTACATGAAGATATACATGTCACATAGTAAAAAACAACTAAAATTTAAAGTACAACTCCAATAATACATACCTTTGATTATTAGTGTTCTAAGTTTTGAGTATTGAAATTCATTTTGTGCAGAAAAAATTGAAATTGAAGAACTAGATAGAAGCCCTAATTGTAGGGAATATTATCCTTAAACGATGAGAATAACTGTAGAAATAATTTGAAATAAAAAGGAAGAAGTCATAATATTAGGCCTACCTTGAGACATAAAATACCCCAATAAAACCCTAATTGGTGTAGAATCAAATCAGTTCTGCCATGTGTGAACGTGGAGAAGATGGAATCTTGATAGAGGTCTACTGTAAAAAATAATAAGGGGTAATTCGAGTTATGTTTAAGGGTAAAAAATATGTGAAATTAAAAATATTCCCCTTTAAAAAAATTCCAGGATCCACGAGTTGGAAAAAGGGTCTCATTATCTAGATAATGTGATTCTAGTGTCTCTTCTAGTATAAATGATGGCCACCAGCTAGTTGATGATCAAGATTTGACTAGAAAAAAAACACTACAAACTTTTTTTCATGCTCGAGCCTCCTCGCAAGCCTCCCAGACACCTCTACGACACCCGAACCCTATTGGTCACACTATAATAGGGAAAAAATGTATTTTAGGAGAAATAGAGTTTTTACCTTAATGAATGGGAGATGTGTTATAATTATATACCAATTGTATTTGAAAATTATCAAAAAATACAACAATTTTAACTAAAACATTAAAATTACGTTATCAACAACAAATATCTAAGGGGAATAATTAGTCTTACCTCCCAAGATTTCATTCATAACAATCCAAGAATTTAATACGTCTCATTTTCATATCATTAAATATGTTGATTCAATGAATTTTATTATTTTTATTTTGTATTGAACTTGTTATAGCTAGTATATTTATTAAATAATATGAGTTAGGAGACATCCATATTATACTCACATTTTTTATTTGTGTCTATTGTATATTAATAGCAATAATAGTCATAATAAATATTATTATTTAATTTTTAATGAATCATTTTTAAATAAATCATGTTTAATTATTAATATAACTTATTGGGTATTACATATTTCAACCCCAGTCATTAAGCTAACACTTCCTTAAGACAACACCAAGGATTCCTAGAAACATGTATATAAAAGAACATATGAGTATTTCCACACACCCATAAGAAAATACCCCAAGGAAAAATAAACAAGTAAATTATATGAATATATAAAAATTAAAGTAAAAAATTATAATAAATTATCACCTACTCACTCACCAAAACCAGCTAGGTGTATTCTAGTTCTAACACCACCAAGTTAAATATATCACTCTAAAATAAATTTTACCATGATAAAACAAAGGGGTAGGATATAAATAAAAAATAGGTAATAATAAAATCATAACATGAATAAAGTAATAAATGTTAGTTATGAGGCTTATCAAGGTGATATAAAGGGGTTGAGAATCATAAACATGAACATCATTACATAGTCAAAAATACTGAGAGACATGTGGGGAACTGCTCCCAAAATAATATTATATATAAAAAGTTTAAACATTACAAAACAACTCAAGAATGGGGAACCTTACATAACCTTGTGTGCACAACACTAATTCTATAATTATGTACCAAACCATTATAGTAATCATGTAGAACAAATGACCGGATGGAACTGACCTCCATAATTTTTCTTTTAGAGAGAACATCCACCACCTGATTTGCCTCTCTATACACATTGGAAACATCCAGACATATCAATTCAGCAAGTCTAAGAGAATTTATATTGTCCAATAACATCTTCCATGGAACATTCCTAGACGGTCCTTCAGAATATACACAGTAATAGAAGAATCTGATTCGATCCATAACTTTCGCCAACCATAACGAACTGCATACCTTATTTCCTTTATCATTGCCCATAGTTCAACCTTAATTGCATGCCCATTCCCTATATAGTGAAAAATAATCCTTTGACAAAGCCTAGATGAGTCTTGAATACCCCACCACATCCGGAAGGACATGGTGCACTGGTGGCCTCCCCATCCACATTCACCTTCATCCAGTCATATATCGGTGGAATCCACTAGATATGCTTCATCATTCTGGGCTTCCTCTCCCTGACACTTACACCAAGAGTTTTCAAGAGAATAAAGTCATATATTTCATTATTCATTGATCCTGTTTGATTCATCGAAGAAAGCTTGATGCTTCGATGAATCTCCAAAACACCCTCCTTAAACAAGGGCCTTCCATTGTTAACATAAATACTGCTTCAGACTCTCCAAATATATGAAATCAGAGAAACAGCTCCAATAGTGAGAAGGGATTTAACTTTCTCACTACATTCTGCGTGAAGAAACGAAGTGAGCAGTGTGAAAACCAAACTGAAACTCAAGTGGCAGTGAAAGGTGTCTTGCAGATAGCTCTATAATCAAGCCACAAAAGAGCACTGAATGAACACATGTGTGACAGATTCATCATCAACCAAGAAAAGATAACATACCAAGGCAATTATAAGTCCAACTCATTGGAGGGAAGATTATACTGGGAATCGCTACTTCCAAATTCTCCATATCAGCAATGCATCAGTGGGAAGAATGAAGGGCCTTCTTACACCCTCCGCCCATGAAGGTACACCAGATGTGTTGCCACCCTGAAGATTGTAAGACTCTCGGCCGGAGAAAGATCCATTGAGTGCAGGATTCCATAAAAATACATCATAGTCAACATAGGCATATCTATAATTCTCCATACGAAGATTACTAGGTATGATTTCACATGTCTCAGAGTTCCCCTGTATTTCAGAAATAGATATGTTCCTCCAAGGTAGTGGAATATTGATTTAATCTTTAATAGGAGAGGAAAACCATGAAATATTCTAGCAATTCAGTTGGGAGATAGAACATACCAACCATTTTTACAGTGTCATGATATGAGAATATGTGTTCCTAATTGATGTCCAAATAGAGGATCTCATGTACACAATCTACTTATTATGTAACCTGTCAACAAATATGTTAGTAAGAAATTCCAAAGAAAATCCAAAAACTTGATAATAGCCTCCAAGTAAAATTCAGAAGCAGTGAAACATCATAAAATAATATAGTATGATAATATCAAGAAAACATAATAATGTTCCAAAAACATAAAATTGAAACAATAAGCATCAGTCAAGGATAACCACCAATACATCATAGCATAATTTTTATAATATAAATTCCAATATTCCATTCATGTCTTATCATGAGATAAAAATATCACTCAATTAAATGGAGGTCTATATAGTTATAGTCCCACCCATTAAATTAAAATCATGTACATGAATAAGGGTGTAAAATAGGCCAGACAACATAAGGATGTATTTAATCATATTTAATCCCAAAATTAAGGAATGTGAGTCCAATATATGTATTTCCTCAATAAATTAAGGAATGGTACACCTAGGTTAATACCCTTGAGTGGAAAATGGGATGTTAATTTTCTATACAAATGTTTTTTATGAAAAATCATATAATAATGTTGGTAGCATAATGGGGGTACATAAAGATTCAAATAATGGTTTAATGAGAGTGAAAAGGGTCTGTAATCCCTTTTAAATCATAAGGAACGTAATAGGTATGTGTAAAAACATATTAAAACAAAAAAAATTTGAAACCAAAAATAAAAAGATACTTGAATAAAGAATATAATGTGAGGATCCTTTACCTTTAGTAGATTATTTTAAAATAAAGGGAGGATATTTTTTAGAGATTGGGTTTAACACTCCAATTTTTTTGAATCATTTTCCTCTTTCAATTAATTTAATCTTTTTAATATTCTATATTTCACACAACATTGAATATTACATGTGTTATATGAAAGCACCAAGTTATTATTATTTTGTATGAAACACCGAGTCATGATTATTCGATATGAAAAACGTAGATTATCTTATGATACATGAAAAATATGATTTTTATAATTTATATACAGTTCTGAGTTCCTCCAATATCTTATATTAAATGTAAGACCTAATTTTACAAAACTATAAAATATTATTATTAATATTTTTAAAATATTGTTATAGTTTTCACGAAGCCATTGGAATGGATGTCATGAATGAGATTAAATAAATTATTAAAATATGGTTTACCCATGTATATATTAATAATTACTTCATGAACAATTAAATAGAAATAAAAATAAAATCCTTCTGAAAACTTATGAAATATTTTTATGAAAAACTATAATTATGAAATCAAACAAGTTTTAGTATCATAAATAAATTAATAATTTTGATAATTTATTTTAATGATATATATATATATATATATTATTTATTCCATTGTTTGGTGATAATTTTATGTGTTTTCTAGACAAGGGATAATAATAATGAAAATTTTATGTATAAAAAGATATATGTTTTGTAAAGGAAATTTTAAGACATTTTAATGATGAACCTATTTTAAATATATTTTTTTTGACAAATTTATATTTTTTATTTGAAAATATTAATTTAATTTTATAAATTATAGTATAAAAATTTACTTTGGGTGAATTTTAGGTATTTTTCAAAGAAAATTTAATTTTTAATGAAGTGTGAAAACAACAAATTTTAATTGAAAACTTCATTTTAATCTAATTTATTTATATAGTTAAATTATATTTTAAATTGGGTTTAAAGTATTGTTATTTCAATTAATAAAAAACACTCCAATTTGGATAATTGGAATCAATTTCATAGTGAAATTAGATATAGAAACAATTCAAAATTTTAAACTTTTTTAATTAAAAACCCTCATCCCATCCTGTCTGTGGTATTAATTTTAAATTAATTTCTGCCACTTATTTTATTGGAATTTATAAAAATAGATTCCATATTTGTTATCATTATAATTTATAATGTTTATTATGTTCAACATTGTTTTTTAACAAAAGAATAATAGTGAATGTAATTAAAAATAATTTCAAAGATTTAGGTGAGAACAAGTTTACTTAGTGGATAAACATTATCTTAAAGGTGAAATAACCTAGAAACATTTCAAGAAGACATTATATGGAAATATTTATACCATATAACCTATTGGATAAAAAGTGGTCCACTATTGGAGGCACATGATGTAAAAGAGACCTATCAATAGTGTTTTCATTTTTATATTTTAAAAAATACAACTTTTCATCCACTATGAAAATGGTACTCAACCCACTAACATATTCACACCTATAACTATATTTGTCTCATCAAAAAAATCCCATATAAGCTCCCATATTCCTTAAATTTGTCTTATAATCTTGCCTTCGGTCATAAATCTAACTAAGGAATCCCTTTGGTGCAAACCAAAATGAGTTATCCAAAGAAGACGTAACATCCTTAAACATGGACTTTTGTTTTATCCATTTCTCCACCCCATAAATTATTATTATTCCATTAATATATAATAACCTAATTTTTATAAGTATACATTATTTAGTTATTAAAATGTTATGGACTACACCTGCATACACTTCCATCAAATAAGATTTACAATCATTATTTAGCTGTACGGTAGAATACTGTCATCCAAAGTGATGTCATTCATTCTTCCATTACCACCTCTTAAGGTTGGGAATACTGATGGAAATACTTATTCATATGATAAGTATTATACTTATGATGTATTTATACTTTTTAGTTGTTATATTATGTTGGAACGACAACTGTTCAATGTAGGAAATGGAGTTTAGTTTGTATTTTTTTCCAATACCCATTAGATGTTCAGAATTATTGCTAGGAAATGGATCATACAATTCAAGAAGACAAAAATACTATAGGTGGCATCGTTTTATAGTGTTTTCCATATTTTTGGACCTGAAATTCAGAAAATGGAGAGATGTGTTCTTGGTAAAGGAAGGTGCATGAAACAATAGAGTGGTGCGTAGAAATCATGGAATGTGCGACAAATTGGTTTTTTTATAGAATTGTGAATGAAGGTTAGATTTACCTCAAAAAAGTATTTTCAAGATCAGAACACCAAAAAATGTAAATGGTATGTGATGCATGAAAAATCTAATGTTGTGCATGGAAAATGGTTTCTACGATAAAAGCATTACGCGCAGGATAAGAGTTTTTGTGTGACATGGTGGGTTTTTCACACAGGGGTCGATGAAGGATATAAATAAGAGGTGGCCCCCCAAATTAGAAGGATAAAGTCTTAATGAAGATCTTATATCTGTTGTTCATAAATATTTAAGGAAAAGGAAGTTGTACGTAAACTTTGTGGTGGCGTGTAAAAGTTATATTTATGCATAAAAGTGGAAGTTGTGCATAAAAGATGAATTTCCACGTAAAAACGGATGTTGCGCTTAAAATTTGTAGTTACCTGAATGATTTATTCATGAAAAGAAAATATTTCGTGCCAATAGTGGATGTTAAGTGAAAAGGATAATATTGTGCACAAAACTATTTTTTTTCACGCATCGGGTAGGTGCTGCGCACAATTGTCACTGTAAGATGAATACATGTTTTGATTATCCTGTTTAGTGGTTCAACGCTTTCAAGTGCATCAATTTATGACTTTGATGCATGAAATGTCTCATGTTGAATAGAGGAAAAGACTTCAATTCAAATCTATTGAGAAGACCTTAAATTCGGAAAAATGAGTTAGACTTCTCCAAAGGTATTGAGCAAGGGGGAGTCGAAGAAAGTGATCTGAGGGATGCAATGGGCATTCCTTGAACAATTGTAAAGGAAGTGTACCTTGAACATAGTGACGCTAACAGAACCTTATATTCCATAAAATAGTAAAGATCAGGGGATTTTGGTATGACCAACACACTATCAACATATTATCCTTAGACGTAACCCTTAGTGGTGAACCAAATAAAATTGTTGTGTGGTCTCTATGCATGTGATTTTTTTATTTCTGTTGTCTTCAGTCTTACAGGTTAAATGAGTTCCTACTAACATGGGAAGAAGATACTTATTTTAAAAGAAAAATTTTAATACATGGTTCAACCCTCCCCTATCAAGTTGTACTTGGGTCCTACATATTTCTCATACATTTATTCCTTTTTTTTTGTGTGAGAATATGATAATTTTTTATGTGGATGAGTGAACTACCAGCTCCTCAATGAAATGTGATTCATTCATGATTGACATGGAATATATTAATAATAATACTAGTAAAAATATGTGATATATATGATATAAAAATTATACTGGAAAGATAATAGACAAACACACACAAAACTTTGTGTATATATATATATATCATTTATTTTTATTTCTTTAGAAATATGACATGAAAATGGAAACAACATCCATGTTTACATAAGATATACCATCTCCATGAACGGTGTATTTCATTTATTATTTCAATATTTTATAGATTATTATTAATAAATATATAATCAATATGTATTATATTTATTCCAAGGATTACATTATTTAATTTAGGAAATAATTTTATAAGTAAGGGATCAATAATAAAAAGTCAAAACATATATGAAAGACAAAGCAATTATTATTCAAAACATTACTTCAACATGGAATTTTTAAGAAATTGGTAATATAAAGTCACAAGTATATCATATATGGTATTATATAAATGAATATGTTTATGAAATATATTTATAATAAACCCATATTTAGTATACATGTGGTTTGAAATAATATTATGAGAGTCAAGATTTAAGGTAAGGGTTTTTTCATCTCACTTTCATTTCTATGAGATATATTATACATCCACCACATATTTTTGTTTTATGGTTTATATACTATAATATTACATGTTATTTCATGAATATAAATTATTCCATGATATTATAAATTTTAATTTATATTATTCTTTCATGGGTATCACAATTCAAAAGATACTAATATTGTAAGGGGATTTCCAATGTCACCTTTATTTCTACAAGACTTATACAATATTAAAAACTTATTTATCTTGTGTGGTGTAAATAAATCCCATGAATTTATTAAATTTTAATTATACTTAAATTTATTGGTATTCAAATAACCTTTTTATGATATATCTTTCACATGGTTTACATGGCGAAAGTTAACAAATCGGTAGGGCAGTTTTGTCTCAATGTATCTTTTTGAGACACATGTTATGTTATAACCCAACATTATTTTATAAGGAGTATATAATAAAATTTTAAATGTTTTAAATTGAATATAATTATTTTAATTCTAATTTTTTTATTTACCATTATTCTATCATGGGGATTATGATACAATGTTACCGAGGTGGTAACAGTTTATTTCTAAAATGACATCATTTATCATAATTTATTATGATTTTGAATCTATTGATGAAATATTATGATGAATCTATTAAAATAAGTCATGAATATTATTCTTATCAGGTTATTCATGATATTTTATGTATTGGGACCATTATTAAACTCTTTTGTACTTATGATAAATATGAAAACTTTTTTGTGAAAGTTAGACTATATTTCACTTTTTAGTAAAAAATCTATATAAAAAAGTGTTTTTAAAAAGTGTTTTAAAAAATTATAAAGTATTATACTATTATTTTTAAAATAAGTCTTTACTAATTTTTTATTTTTTTAAAACATGTTTTTAAAATGAATATTCTATTTGTTTTCTTATCAATGTAATTTTCAAGACATTTTACAGTGTAAAAAATGAATGATCGGAATGTACAGATTTATCCCCCATCATAAGAATAATTTATTTGAGGCTTACTATTAAATTTTACAAGATAATTTTTAAATATTATAATTTATAGGAAACTTTCGATATTTTTGGTTTTTGAAGGTTATTTTAAAGAACACGGGTTTCAAAAAGGTTTTACATTTTAAAAGTATTTTAAATGATTTTCAAATATACCTTTAAATTTTTTTTAATATATTTTCAATGAAAAATGCTTTAAAACATTTTTTTAGTCTAAAAATTAATTTAAATTATTTTTAAATCATAATTTATATGAATTAAAATCTTATTTTAAAATAAAATGCTTTGGGAAACAGTTTCATGATTGAAAAGTGTTTTAAATGATTTTCAAATATTTCATTATATTTGTTTAAAATATTTTTTTTAGTGAAAATGATTTCAATGATTTGAAATATTCTTCCATATGTTTTCAATGATATTTTCAAAGAAAAAATTATTCTAAATGTTATATGTTCTTAAAATCATTTTTTAAATTGAAAAGTTTATTTTCCTCAAATTTTTTTATCTGAATTTTACGGCTTATTTTATAAGTTTCCAAAGTTTTTTTCCATCAAATGAATTTTGGAAAATGTTTTTTGATTTCAAATGATAGGTTATTTTCCACAATAACTATTCAAATATATCATTCAACATCCCTTTCCATATAAGATGACATCTTTTGATATTGTTTATGTCATACTAGGTATTTGATCCATGTATAACATTCAAATTATTTCTTTGATTTTTTTTGTTTTGATGGAATGATGTTTATAAAACCCATTTATTTTCTACGAGTAAATCACGTTTAAAGAGATTTACATTAAACCGATTTATTTTCCCTGGGATAATTATGTTATGAAAGAATAATTATTTTCTTATGTTTTTATGATGATATGATAGAACTTTTTACTTTATTAATAATGTAGTTCATAGAAATTTATTATACGATGGGGTTACCTAGATAGTGTCAGGTAAGAGCGTTATAGCTTATATGATGGGGTGTCCTAGATAGTGTCAAGAAAGCTCATTAAAGATTATATTATGGTCTAGCACATATAGAACTCCTATACATTGGGTATAGAATCATATCTCACAATATAAAAATGGATGGAATGGGTATTAAACTTGGTTCAGTAAATGAATTTTTCCACTAAGATGATCTTGGGAGAGATCATTGACTATTATGATGATCTTGGGAGTTATAGTTGACTACTAATATGGTTTGGTGAGTGAACCAATTCCATTAAAATGAAATGGGTGTGATTGGGGATAGTGGCGTGTCCCACCCAGAAGGTGTATCACCCATTAAGTGCCCTTATAGGTTTTGAAAAAAGGATTGAATTATAGGGAATGATTTTATATTCTTATATGTGTGTCACAAATGACATGTATTATTCCAACATAATCCTCTAATGTATTATGAAAATCCAATTTTTATTAAATGACACATGTATATGAACTTTGATATGTATGATATTATCTTCAAATGTTATTATCCTTTTCTTATACCATTATTCTAATGTTATACTCACATATCTCCTTTATTTAACCCTACTGAGTAGTTGAATTCACTGTTTATTATGTTTCCTTTCCCTATGTTATGAAGAACAACTTTTAGTTGAAGCAACAAGGGGGAATATCCTTGTGGGAAACATTGGAGATATTTCACCAAGTCATATGATTGTGTTCTGGGTTTCAAAATACTCTAAACTTTCATGGTCCTCATGCTGGAAATGTTCTAATCTACTGAATATTCATTTAAAATGATGTAATATCCATGTATGTTAAGAAAGGGTCGCAATAGTTGGTATCAAAGGAAAGGTTTAGTCAAACATTGGAAACTAGGTTGAGGAATATTTAGTGAGATCCATATGGATATTTTTAAGAATATTTCTAGTTATTTCACTAATGATAAGCCTAAAGTTTCAAATATTTAAAATCATGTGTCATTATTTAGACATCTTATATGTTTTTTTCATGAATATGTGGGTTTATTATATGATATCTGGATCTCACACTATGCTTTCTAGTCTTAGTCAATAGTAAGAAAAATATAGAATGAGGTTAAAATTTAATTTTTCAGATGTGGAAAGTAATGATATTATACAAATAGATGTTCTATGTGGAAATCTCGTGAAGATAATCAGGAAAGTGGCAAGAGTATTGGTTATACTATTGAAGATAATGATAGCATGAATGGAATATGAAAGGAATGTGATGTTCTAACAATATATTTTTCATTAAAAGTAAAAATAATGATTAAATTGAGGTCGAGGAACCTTATTACCTGATTCATATTTCATATTAAAGGAAAGGGATATTTGGGAATAAGATGGTGAAGACTAAGAAAATATTTAAATACAATTTTGGATGAATGAAGTATTTATGTTTTGGAATTCATAGATTATGTTATACGTATCCTGAAATATATTAGTATTTTGAGTATAAGTTTCATTAATTATTTGCTAGGATATATTGAATAGTGATGGTGACATAGAAATGTGATTTAATGGAAATGAGATTTTTTTAAGGTAATGTAACCCCAAATGATTCACTGATGTAGAGAAAATTGTGTTTAGATTGGATTCAGAGAAGACTGATTTGGAAAAATTAAATTAGATAATATTTAATACCTCCGAACTAATATAGGATTTGTTAAAAAATTGGATTATTCTATCATTTATGGGTTTTACATCATTTTTGGGTTTATGTAACATATCCAATAATATTTGGAAAATGAAAAAATACATGTTTTCAATAAGGATATATGGTAATTTAGGTTATTACCATGTTTTGAAAGATTAAATGATGAAGGTATCCACATGTTTTATATGTGAGAAACAACAAAAACGTTATGATATACAAGGGGATCAATGCTAATCTATTTTTGAGAAATTTAGCAAGATTATTTCTAATGTTTTGGAATTTTATATTTTTCAAGGGTTATAGGGTTAAACATTTATGGAATGGTTTATGTTAATTATAAGATAATGTTTTAATGATTAAATTATTATCTCTCTATATGAGTATTTACATATATTGGATGACATGTGCTAAAACTTATTTCATGATAATGAAATATGGTATAACCTATCATTATATTTATGGATATCAGAATCTTCTAATGCTTAAGTAATGGCAAGCTCACCTTCATTTCATAGAATAATAGAGGAATTGGAAATTGATCGATGCACCATAAAGTGTAAGATTTTTAGAAATCATGTAAGTATATATTTGCATAAAAATTATAAAACATTAGGGAAAATTATTTTGAAATAAAATTTTGTCCTATTATAATCATTTTGGATTATATCAATGACATTTTTCAAGACAATTCATGTTATGGATTTTTGATCATTTACTTTCTCCTAACTATGTTCTATATCAATATCCATGAGAACATGATTGTTATATTTCTCTTATACGTCCTTTTTTTCACTTGAAACATGTGTTCTCTTATGTGGAAACCTATTTATGGGTTACTTCAAGTGACCGTTATATTTCCAAAATTACTTTTTTAATTGAAGTTTTAGTATTTTTTTGATATGGGTTCCTATGAAAAAAATCAAGTATTAAACCACTTATAACCCATATGAATTTGAAAGTTGAAATTCATTTGAGGGGGGTGAGAATGTAACACCCCAATATTTTGTGATTTTTTTCAATATAATTTAATCTTTTCAATATCCTGTATTTCATACAACGTTGAGTAGATATTGTGTTATATGATAGAACCAAGTTATTATTACTTTTTATATAACAACTATTTGATTTCATGCTATAAAAAACATTTATATTAGCTTGTGGTACAATGAAAACTATATTTTAATTTTGAAATATATAATGTTGTGTTCCTTCAATAGCTTACATTACATGCAAGACAATGTTTACCAAAGTACAATGTACTATAAATTTTATTACTAAAATATTATGATAGTTGTCACCTAGCACTTGGAAGTGAGGATATGATTACGAATAATTAAACTTTGAAAATATGGTTTAAAATATTATATAATATGAATTATTTGGTTAGAAATTATCTATAAATGAAATAAAATGCCTTTGAAAATATAGGAAATCTATGGATAGAAAATTATATTTATGCAATCAAATAAGTTTTACCTTAATAAATTAATTAAAACATTTTTGGTAAATTATTTAACAATACATAAATATATATTATATTTATTTAACAATTTAACAATCATATTATGTGTTTTATAGACAAGGGATAAGAATAAATCCAATTTTATGAATAAAAAGTTATATTTTTATAAATGGTAATTTTACTGCTTTTTAATGGGGAACCTATTTTCAATCAAATTTTTGATAATTTTATAATATTTAATTTAAAAAATAAACTTTATTTTTTAAATATGAATATCAAAATTTACTTTTGTGTAATGTTTTTTATTTTTCAGTGAAGTTTCATTTTTTTTGGAATATTGAAAAACATTGAATTTTAATTGAAAACTACTTTTTCAACTAATTAATTTATATAGTTAAATTATATTTTAATTTTTTTATAAATATAATTGGTAAAAATATATAATAGTAAATACAATTTAATTCATTGCAATGAATTTTATATCGAAATTGGATATAAAAACATTTTAAGCTTTTGATCTTTTTTTACTTTAAAAACACACATTCCCATCAAGTCTATGCAATTAAATTTAAATTAATTTCTTCTAATTCTATGAATTGAATTTGGGTTAATGGATTCAATATTTTGAATCATAAAAATTGAGATTTTCTAGTATGTTTAACGTATTAACCAAAAAATGTTTAATGAAATGAATTAAATTTAATTACAACAATTAAGGTAAAAAAATGTTATTTCACGATCAACCATTAAATAAAGGTGAAAAATAATCATGAAACATTTAAAACTGACTTTGTATTAAATATTTTGACCATATCATCCCTTTTAATGAAAATATATCATTATTGGTGGCACGTGATGTAAGAGAGACCTCTCAATAGTGTTACCATTTTAAAATTACAAGAATGCAACACCTCATCCACTATAAAAATGAAAAACATCCCCTCAATGATTCAAACCTATCAAGACCATTATATCATCAATAAAAAAACCAAATATTCTACAAACTTCCCTCCATTCATCCACAAGGCCTCCCATTGGAAAGAGAGACCACCAAAGAATCACTTTGGTGAAACCCAAAAGGAGTTACCGAGAGAAGAGATAACATCCTTCATCAAGAACTTTGGTTTGATTCCATTTTACACCACATAAATTATTATTATTAAATTATTATATAATAATCTCTACATATTTTAATATATTGAGTTGTTTTTATTTTAAGGTTATGACCTACACTAACACATAATTCAATCAAATAGGATACACAATCATCATTCATGTGTATGAGAGACTAACCCATGATAAACCAATGTTTTATTCTTTTGTAATTATTATATAACACATAACTTTATTCTTTAAATTTTGTGGGAATATGAAAACATAATTTCTGGATGTGTGTACTACCACTTTCTCAAAGAGATGTGATTCATTCACGCTTTACACGGAATGTATTAGGGGCTGATTTAATATAAATACATGATATGCATGACATAATTTTGATATTGAGATGATAATATAAATAAATACATATATAAAACAAACACACAAAAACCAACACACACACACACACATATATATATCATTTAATTTTCATTATTTAAAAATATAACTAGAAATATGTCCATGAATATGTACGGACTACTGTCTACTTGAACAGTGTATTTAATTTTTATTTATTTATTTTATATATTATAATAAATACATATATTGAATATATATGAAATTTATAATATTATTTACATAATGTAAATAAGTAAATCATTATCTAATTAAGATGATCAAGAATAACAGGTTAAGATGTGTATGTAAAACAAAGCGGTTATTACCCAAAACGTTACATTAACATGGAATTGTTAATAAATGGGTAATATAATTTCATAATAAAATAATATATGGTAGTTTATAAATGAATATGGTTGTGTTATAGATTTATAATAAACTAATTTTAACTATAAATGTGGTTTCAATAAGTATGATTAGAGTCAAGACATATGGTAAGGGTTTTTTCATCTCACTTTTATTTGTGTTAGATATATTCTATATTCACCACTTATTCTGGTTATGTGGTTTATATAATGACTTATTAAATATTATATAATTAATTTAATTTATTTCATTATATTAAAATTTTTAATTTATTTTCTTATTTCATGGGTATCATGATTCAAAAGTTACTCATATAGTAAGGTGTTTTCTCGTCTCACCGTTATTTCTGTAAGACTTATGGAATATTCACCATTGGTTACTCTTATGTGGTGAATATAATTCCTATTAATGTTTTATATTATTATTATCATTAATTTTATGAGTATTTACATATCCCTTTGATGGTATATCTTTAATGGGGTTTATGGTTTTAGTGTTACCAATCAGCAAGGTAATTTTGTATCAATATTCCATCTTCGAGACACATGTTTTGTTATGCACCTATATTATTTTATAATGTGTATATACTACAATTGATATGCATTATAATGAATACCCATATTTTCATGATAATTTCTTCTTTATTTAATGTTATTATCTCATGGGTATTGTGATTCAGTGTTAAAAATGTGGTAACATTTTCTTTATAAAATCTCAATGTTTATCAGGATTGTTTATGATTATGCTTCTACAAATGAATTCTTATGAGCAATATATAAATATATGTCAGTAATTTTACTCTCCAATGGAATTTAATGATATCTTCATGTATTGGTACCATTTCCAACTATTTGTTTCTTAATATAATTAAAATAATGTTTTTACAAAAACCTTAATTTATTTCTATGTTCCATAAGAAATATGTGTTCTTTTAAGAATATGTTTTCTAAAAATGTTTTAGAAAATTCTGTTCTATTAACTTATTATTCATAGAATACATATTTAGAAATATTTTTATTTTTAAAAAAACTGTTTTTAAAAGGAATCTTCTTTTCATTTTCTAATCATGCTAATTTCCTAAACATTTTATGGTGAAAAACATAAATGTAATACATGATTGGATTTATCTACCACCATGAGTATAATTTATTTTAGGATTCCATTTCATGTTTAAAATATTATTTTTAAAGAAAATGTTTTTAATAATACTCTTTAAATTCATTTTTTGAATTTGTTTTCAATGAAAAATGATTTCAAAAAGGTTTGATGTTTAAAAAGTGTTTAACTTTCTTTCAAAACTTCTTAAATATTTTTTGAATGTTATTTTTAAACAAAAAACGTTTTCTAAAAATTTTTAGGTTCAAAAAGTTCTTCAAATTATTCTCACAAATTACTTTTTATGTTTTCAAATTTATTTTCAAAGAAATAGGTTTTCAAAAAGGTTTTATGTTTTAAAACAGTTTTAAATGATTTTCAAAGCTTCCTTTATATGTTTTCAAAAGGTTATTTACCATTGATTTAAAATATTGTTTTAAATGTTTTTAAATCTATTTCAATGAAAATGTTTTAAAAATATTTTATTATATAATAGTGTTTTTTTAATCAAGAAGAATATTTTCCTAAAGAATCATTTTAATTGAATTTTAAGGCATTATTCACATATTTTTATGGTGGTTTACAAAGAAAAATATTTTAGAACATGTTTTTGGATTTTCAAAGAAATGTTACTTTTCTCAATTACTATTCCAAGTGGTATTTGAAAATCCTTATCCATCTAAGATGGAATCCTTTTATATAGTTTATTCTTCATCAGGGATATCATCTAATTATTCTATTCATATTATTTATCTAAATGGGGTTTGTTTGGATGAATTAATGTTTATTGAACCCATTTATTTTACATTAGTAAATAATTTTTCAAAGAGACTTACATTAAACCCATTTATTTTCCATAGGTTAATCACATAATGAAATAATAATAGTTCTCATCAGATTTTATGGTGATATAAATTCTCATTTTTAGTTTTTTTTTTATTTTTTTCACTACAATTTATTATACAATTGGGTCTCCTACATAGAACCGAGTAATCCCATTATATCTTGTAGGATGGGGTGGCCAAGAAAGAACAGGGTAATAAAATTATATATTATATTATGGTATGGCCCATATATCATTGTGTTTTCTTGTTATAGATTATACTATAGGGTGTCCCAGATAGCACTGAGTGATCCAGTTAAAGATTATATGATGGGGTGGACCATACGGTACTCTAATTCAATGAATGAAAATTTATATCTCATGAGATAGAAATATAAGGGATTAGGAGTGTACTTGGTTAAATAATGGATTTTTCCACTAAGATGGAATTAGGAGTGAACCTATACCACTAAGATGGTGTTGGTAGTGAATCTCGACTACTATGATGGTTTTAGGGGTGAACCCATTCCACTATGAGAAAAGTCCTTTTACTAGGTTTGGGGGTGTGTCTCACCCTATAGGTGTATCCCTCATAAAGTTTCCACATAGGTTTTGAAAATAATACTTGTATTATATGGAAATATTTTATACGGTAACCTATGTTCTATACATTCTATGTATTATTCCAGTGTTATGATCTCATGGAAGATGATAATTATTACACTATAATTCATATCTTAAGAAATTATAATCTTTATTCCACGACTCATGTATATTGTCATTGATATGTTGGATATGATATTACAATGTTATTCTCATGTTCTTCTACCCTTATACAAATGTTACGCTTATATAACTCTTTTATTTACCCTTACTAAGAATCTAATATCACTTTTTTTTGTTATATTTACCCAAGTTAGGAATAAAGGTTTTACGTATAAGTACTAATGGGGGATATCATTTTAGGAAACATTGAAGATATTTACACAAGAATGATGATTATGTTCCATGTTTCCAAAAAAACAGTAATCTATTACCATCCTTAGGAATTTAATTTTTTAATGCACTGAATATACATTTAAAATAATTTAATATCAATGTATGTTATCTTGGGTTTATATAGTTGGTATCGAAAGAAATGATTAGTCAACTTTTGTAAACTTGGATAAGAACAAATTAGTGATATCCCCAGGGATATTTCAAAGGGTATATCTAGCGATGACTATAAGGAAAACCCGAAGGTGTCATAGATTTAAAATAACGTGTCTTTATTTGGATGTCTTATAAGTTATTTTTCCTGATTATGTGGTTTTATTCTACGATAAGTGTTTCTCACACTATAATTTCTAGTCTTAGTCAATAGTGGGAACTAGAAGGAACTGGGTTAACATTGAATGTTTCAAAACTAGAAATTATTGACATTATGAAAATGGATTTCTTAATTGGAAATATAATGATGATAATTAGAATGGTGGTAGGAGTATTAGTTATAATCCTATAGATAAAGAGACCATGAATGGCATGTGAATGGTATGGGTTGTTCTAACTGTATTATTTATATTAATAATAAGATTTATGATTAAATTAGCATTGACGAACCCTGTGATATGATTCATATTTCATAGTCAAGTAATGGAGTATTAAGGAATAATATAATGAAGCCTATGTAATGGTTTAAGGATAACATTATATGAATGAAGTATTTATGTTTTGGATTTCAAATATTATGTTATATTAATCATGAAATATATAATTATTTCTATTATAATTTTTCATAATTATTTGTAATGTACATATTTTTTTTGAAATAAATATAATAATAATATTATTGATGAAGATCAGAAACCATACAAAAGCAGAACCATGAAGGGAAATTGTCCAGCCATGGCTGGTTGACATCAAAGGGGCCTGAGGCCACTAGCTGATGGGATACATTGTTTCCTTTCCTTTTGGTAAAGGAGAAGGTGAAACAAGAGAAGCCTTGGAAAAGTGAGCGGATTTTCCTGATGATGAATCCAAAAGGCTGGAGTCCGGCGTCATTATGGTTAATAGCATTGATAACAGTAAGGCAGTCAGACTCAATGATGATATCAGCCCATCCACATTCCACAACGAGAATCATACCGGCAAGGATGGCATAGGCCTCTGCAAATACAGGTTCTCAGAGGGCATGATGTAATTCATATTTTGCTGTAATGATCATCCCCAGATGATTTCGAGCCAGGAGCCCGAGAGCAATAGGCCCATCCTTCAGGAGAGAAAAATCCATTTTAATCTTAAGACTCCCTTTCGTTGGGAGGGGGGGGGGGTCCAATGATGGGGAAAAGAGGGGGTAACACCTGGAATAAGGTGTCATTTTCGGTCCTTCCATCCCTCAATCCATGAAATGGATCGTTCAATCCAGAAGTTAGGGGGTTTATGGACATGGTGGAAAACCGAATCATTACGCTGGACCCAAATAATACATGCCAGAGTGCAAAGAGAATCGACATCAGACGATGTAAGAGACGAACACCAGCGCATCAGATGATCGAGGAGGTCATATGCGATGTCCAGTGATGCATCCGAAGCCGGGCCCCATTTATTACAAACTTCCTTAGCTCCTGGGTAGTGAATTATGGCGTTCCAAGGAGTTTCTCGGATATTCAGGTAGAAGGGGTAGGACTCGGCACTGGCCATATGTCGAAAAATTGAGTAATTGGTTTTATCTTTGGAAATGATATAAATGATTTGGATAATTTAAAGGTGATAGTATCAACGATCTCAGAAGTGATAATGAATTTATTGAAAATGTTGTTAATACTATCATGGATGGAGTTTATTACATTTTTGGTTTAAGGAACACATCCAATAATATTTTGAATAAGAAAGTATACAAGTTTTCCATAAGTATTTTTTCAAATTCAGTTAATTAACATGTTTTAATGGAATTCAAGATCAAGGTATTCACATTTTTTGTACATAATAAATAATGGATACTTTATGATATACATGGGATCATTGCTAAGATATTTTTAGAAATTTGGTGACCGTATTTCTAATTTTTTTACTTTTATATTTTGTAAGGGTTATAATGTTAACCATTTAAGAATAGTTTATGGTGTAATTTAGATGAGGTTTTAATGATTAATGTATTATCTATATATATAAGGATTTATGCATATTAGATAACTTTTTCTATCCCTTTTTATGATAATGATATAAAATGACATATCATTCTATTTATAGATCTAATGATCTTCTAATGCTTTTTGAATGGAAAATTCACTGTCATTTCATATAATAATATATTAATGGGAAATTATTAAAGGCACAACAAAGGGTGATAATAATTTGAAATAAAGTATGTCTATATTCTGAAGATAATTTTACAAGTTTAGGAAAAAGGTTTTTGAAATAAAATTGTGTCATGTTATCATCATTTTTGATGATATTAATGACCTTATTCAACCCTCATTGGGAAATGACATTGTGATTGTTAAAATCCTCCTAACTATGTTCCCTATCATTATCCATTAGAAATTGATAGTGATATTTCTCTCCCATGTACTTTTTTTTCACTTTAAAACTATGTTCTCATATATAGAAACCTAATTAAGATTTACATTAGGTAACATTCTTTTTTCCAAAATTCCCTTTTAAACGACATTTTTGTATTCATTTTTATGATGTGGTTTTCTATGAGAGAAACATTCCAGTATTAATCCACTGATAACATAGATGAATTTCAGGGAAAAAAATGATTTTAATGGGGATATAATGTAGAAAACCATGATTTTTTGGAAATATACTATTTATTTCGAATTAATTTAATCATTTTAACATTCTTCATTTCACGCAATACTTAATATAGCTTGGGTTATATGAAAGCACCATGTTATTATTGATTTATACACAACACCAATTCAATATTGAGATACATGAAACAATTTTATTATATTTCAATGCGTGAAACACTGTTTTTGGCATTGGTTATATACAATTTCACATTCCTTGGATAACGTACATTACAAGAAAGACCAAGTTCTACCAAACTACAATGTACTATTAATAATATTTTTTAAATTTTATTATACTTTTCACCTATATATTTTAATAGTGGTAATTAACCAGATTAATTAAATTATAAAAATATAGTTTATATATCAATATAATAATAATTATCCGGGGACCAATTAACTATAAATGAAAATAAAACCCTTTTGAAAATATAGTAAATGTTTCAAGGTAAAAAAATATTTTAGAAATCGAACAAATTTTACTTCAATAAATAAATTAAATAACATTTGATAATTTATTTAAATGATATATATATATATATATTACATTAATTAAACTATTTAATATTAATCTTATGCATCTTGTAGATAATGGATAAGAATAAATCTATTTAAGGAATAAAAATATGTATTTTTATGAAATGAGATTTTATAACCTTTTAATGAAACACATATTTTTATTATAATTATTTAAAATTATATAATTTTTATTCTAAAAAAAATCAATTTTGAAATCACAAAATCAAGATTTAATTTGGGTGATTTCTTGGTATTTTCCGAGTTATTTGATTTTTTGATGAATAGTTGAAATCACTAATTCTTAATTAAGAACCATTTTTTCATATAATTTATTTATATTTACATTATATTTTATATCAGTTTTAAATTAAAAATAGTTGAATTATATGGGAATAATTCTAATTTATGTCATTTTAATCAATTTCATATTAAAATTTGATATAAAACAAATCAATCTTTTGAACTTTTTATATTTATAACCCGCTTTCCCATAACCTCTATGGGATTAAATTTTAATTAATTTAATAAACTTCTAGGATTTAATTTGTAAAAATGGATTATATATTTGAAATCATCAAAATATATAATTTTTATTGAGTTCAATCTAGGTATTGATCAAAAAATATATGTGAAAGTAATTAAAAATAATTAGAGTGACTAAGGTAAAAATGAGTTTACTCAGTGATTAAAATTTTATCTTAAGGGGGAAATAACCTAAAAATATGTAAAAAACAATTCATAAGGACATATTTAAACCCCATAATATTTTTTGTAAAAAACTGAACATTATTGTAGGCACATGATGAAATATAGACCTCCCAACAGTGTTTACCATTATATATTGACAAAAATACAACTCCTCCACACAAAAATACGCACTCACACCCATTATTTCATCACACATCCAAATTATTTTAGATCTCCAAAAACATCACAAACATTGTCAAAAATTATATATCTTAATATTTCATTCTTACTTTTGGTTATAAATAAAACCATGGAATTCCTTTGGTGAAAACCAAAAGGATTTATCCAAAGAAGAGGTAATATCCTTCAACAAGCACAATTTTTTTTCCTTTTCTCCACCAACTTAATTATTATTATTTTGTGCTTATATAATAATATCAGAATCATAAATATAATGATATTTTTTTATGTTAAGGGTTTGATGTAAACTCAATCTAACTTCTTTCAAATGAGATACACAATTATCGTTCGTGTGTATGGCAGTCTACAATTTCATGAACCGATGTCATTCATTCTTCCATTACCACTATGCAAGGTTGGTAGTAATGATGGAAATAATTTTTTTCTATGATATATATTATATTTATTATTTCTTTATTCATATTTAATTATTACAATACACATACCTTTATTTTTTACATTTTTGGGAATACGATAACTTCATTTGTGGATGTGTGAACTACCACCTTATCAAAGCGATGTAATTCTTTCAGGCTTAACATGAAATTTATTAAAGTTGGGTTTAAAAAAATATTATATATATATATGAAATAATAATGATTATGGAAACATAATATACATACATATATATATACACATCATTTACTTTTCATTCATGAAATTTTGGATAAGAAATTTGAAACTACATTCATGCGTTTGTACGACCTACCGTCTCTACGAACGTTGTATTTAATTTTTTATATAGATTTTATATATTATTATAAATACATATATAATGAATTTAAATGATATTTATACCAGGTTTTACATTATGTAAATAAGGAAATCATGATCTATGTACGAGGATCAAGAACAAAAAGTGAAAACTTTTATGTAAAAACAAAGCTGTTATAAACCAAAACATTACATTAACATGGAATTGTTTAAAAAATGGTAATATAAATCCATAAGTAAATAAAATATGGTATTATATAAATTACTTTGGTTTTTTAATATATTTATAATAAACATATATTTATTATAGATTGGGTTTAACACTCCAATTTTTTTGAATCATTTTCCTCTTTCAATTAATTTAATCTTTTTAATATTCTATATTTCACACAACATTGAATATTACATGTGTTATATGAAAGCACCAAGTTATTATTATTTTGTATGAAACACCGAGTCATGATTATTCGATATGAAAAACGTATATTATCTTATGATACATGAAAAATATGATTTTTATAATTTATATACAGTTCTGAGTTCCTCCAATATCTTATATTAAATGTAAGACCTAATTTTACAAAACTATAAAATATTATTATTAATATTTTTAAAATATTGTTATAGTTTTCACGAAGCCATTGGAATGGATGTCATGAATGAGATTAAATAAATTATTAAAATATGGTTTACCCATGTATATATTAATAATTACTTCATGAACAATTAAATAGAAATGAAAATAAAATCCTTCTGAAAACATATGAAATATTTTGATGAAAAACTATAATTATGAAATCAAACAAGTTTTAGTATCATAAATAAATTAATAATTTTGATAATTTATTTTAATTATATATATATATATATATATTATTTATTCCATTGTTTGGTGATAATTTTATGTGTTTTCTAGACAAGGGATAATAATAATGAAAATTTTATGTATAAAAAGATATATGTTTTGAAAAGGAAATTTTAAGACCTTTTAATGCTGAACCTATTTTAAATATATTTTTTTTTGACAAATTTATATTTTTTATTTGAAAATATTAATTTAATTTTATAAATTATAGTATAAAAATTTACTTTGGGTGAATTTTAGGTATTTTTCAAAGAAAATTTAATTTTTAATGAAGTGTAAAAACAACAAATTTTAATTGAAAACTTCATTTTAATCTAATTTATTTATATAGTTAAATTATATTTTAAATTGGGTTTAAAGTATTGTTATTTCAATTAATAAAAAACACTCCAATTTGGATAATTGGAATCAATTTCATAGTGAAATTGGATATAGAAACAATTCAAAATTTTAAACTTTTTTAATTAAAAACCCTCATCCCATCCTGTCTGTGGTATTAATTTTAAATTAATTTCTGCCACTTATTTTATTGGAATTTATAAAAATATATTCCATATTTTTTATCATTATAATTTATAATGTTTATTATGTTCAACATAGTTTTTTAACAATAGAATAATAGTGAATGTAATTAAAAATAATTTCAAAGATTTAGGTGAGAACAAGTTTACTTAGTGGATAAACATTATCTTAAAGGTGAAATAACCTAGAAACATTTCAAGAAGACATTATATGGAAATATTTATACCATATAACCTATTGGATAAAAAGTGGTCCACTATTGGAGGCACATGATGTAAAAGAGACCTATCAATAGTGTTTTCATTTTTATATTTTAAAAAATACAACTTTTCATCCACTATGAAAATGGTACTCAACCCACTAACATATTCACACCTATAACTATCTTTGTCTCATCCAAAAAAATCCCATAGAAGCTCCCATATTTCTTAAATTTGTCTTATAATCTTGCCTTCGGTCATAAATCTAACCAAGGAATCCCTTTGGTGCAAACCAAAATGAGTTATCCAAAGAAGACGTAACATCCTTAAACATGGACTTTTGTTTTATCAATTTCTCCACCCCATAAATTATTATTATTCCATTAATATTTAATAACCTAATTTTTATAAGTATACATTATTTAGTTATTAAAATGGTATGGACTACACCTGCATACACTTCCATCAAATAAGATTTACAATCATTATTTAGCCGTACGGTAAACTACTGTCATCCAAACTGATGTCATTCATTCTTCCATTACCACCTCTTAAGGTTGGGAATACTAATGGAAATACTTATTTATATGATAAGTATTATACTTATGATGTATTTATACTTTTTAGTTGTTATATTATGTTGGAACGACAACTGTTCAATGTAGGAAATGGAGTTTAGTTTGTATTTTTTTCCAATCCCCATTAGATGTTCAGAATTATTGCTAGGAAATGGATCATACAATTCAAGAAGACAAAAATACTATAGGTGGCATTGTTTTATAGTGTTTTCCATATTTTTGGACCTGAAATTCAGAAAATGGAGAGATGTGTTCTTGGTAAAGGAAGGTGCATGAAACAATAGAGTGGTGCGTAGAAATCATGGAATGTGCGACAAATTGGTTTTTTATAGAATTGTGAATGAAGGTTAGATTTACCTTACAAAAGTATTTTCAAGATCAGAACACCAAAAAATGTAAATGGTATGTGATTCATGAAAAATCTAATGTTGTGCATGGAAAATGGTTTCTACGATAAAAGTATTACGCGCAGGATAAGAGTTTTTGTGTGACATGGTGGGTTTTTCACACAGGGGTCGATGAAGGATATAAATAAGAGGTGACCCCCCAAATTAAAAGGATAAAGTCTTAATGAAGATCTTAGATCTATTGTTCATAAATATTTAAGGAAAAGGAATTTGTACGTAATCTTTGTGGTGGCGTGTAAAATTTATATTTATGCATAAAAGTGGAAGTTGTGCATAAAAGATGAATTTCCACGTAAAAACGGATGTTGCGCTTAAAATTTGTAGTTACCTGAATGATTTATGCATGAAAAGAAAATATTTCGTGCCAATAGTGGATCTTAAGTGAAAAGGATAATATTGTGCACAAAACTATTTTTTTTCACGCATCGGGTAGGTGCTGCGCACAATTGTCACTGTAAGATGAATACATGTTTTGATTATCCTGTTTAGTGGTTCAACGCTTTCAAGTGCATCAATTTATGACTTTGATGCATGAAATGTCTCATGTTGAATAGAGGAAAAGACATCAATTCAAATCTATTGAGAAGACCTTAAATTCGGAAAAATGAGTTAGACTTCTCTAAAGGTATTGAGCTAGGGGGAGTCGAAGAAAGTGATCTGAGGGATGCAATGGGCATTCCTTGAACAATTGTAAAGTAAGTGTACCTTGAACATAGTGACGCTAACCGAACCTTATATTCCACAAAATAGTAAAGATCAGGGGATTTTGGTAAGACCAACACACTATCATCATATTATCCTTAGACGTATCCCTTAGTGGTGAACCAAATAAAATTGTTGTGTGGTCTCTATGCATGTGATTTTTTTATTTCTGTTGTCTTCAGTCTTACAGGTTAAATGAGTTCCTACTAACGTGGGAAGAAGATACTTATTTTAAAAGAAAATTTTTAATACATGGTTCAACCCTCCCATATCAAGTTGTACTTGGGTCCTACATATTTCTCATACATTTATTCCTTCTTTTTTTGTGTGTGAGAATATGATAATTTTTTATGTGGATGAGTGAACTACCAGCTCCTCAATGAAATGTGATTCATTCATGATTGATATGGAATATATTAATAATAATACTAGTAAAAATATGTGATATATATGATATAAAAATTATACTGGAAAGATAATAGACAAACACACACAAAACTTTGTGTATATATATATATATATCATTTATTTTTATTTCTTTAGAAATATGACATGAAAATGGAAACAACATCCATGTTTACATAATATATACCATCTCCATGAACGGTGTATTTCATTTATTATTTCAATATTTTATAGATTATTATTAATAAATATATAATCAATATGTATTATATTTATTCCAAGGATTACATTCTTTAATTTAGGAAATAATTTTCTAAGTAAGGGGATCAATAATAAAAATTCAAAACATATATGAAAGACAAAGCAATTATTATTCAAAACATTACTTCAACATGGAATTTTTAAGAAATTGGTAATATATAGTCACAAGTATATCATATATGGTATTATATAAATGAATATTTTTATGAAATATATTTATAATAAACCCATATTTAGTATACATGTGGTTTGAAATAATATTATGAGAGTCAAGATTTAAGGTAAGGGTTTTTTCATCTCACTTTCATTTCTATGAGATATATTATACATCCACCACATATTTTTGTTTTATGGTTTATATACTATAATATTACATGTTATTTCATGAATATAAATTATTCCATGATATTATAAATTTTAATTTATATTATTCTTTCATGGGTATCACAATTCAAAAGATACTAATATTGTAAGGGGATTTCCAATGTCACCTTTATTTCTACAAGACTTATACAATATTAAACACTTATTTATCTTGTGTGGCGTAAATAAATCCCATGAATTTATTAAATTTTAATTATACTTAAATTTATTGGTATTCAAATAACCTTTTTATGATATATCTTTCACATGGTTTACAGGGCGAAAGTTAACAAATCGGTAGGGCAGTTTTGTCTCAATGTATCTTTTTGAGACACATGTTATGTTATAACCCAACATTATTTTATAAGGAGTATATAATAAAATTTTAAATGTTTTAAATTGAATATAATTATTTTAATTCTAATTTTTTTATTTACCATTATTCTATCATGGGGATTATGATACAATGTTACCGAGGTGGTAACAGTTTATTTCTAAAATGACATCATTTATCATAATTTATTATGATTTTCCATCTATTGATGAAATATTATGATGAATCTATTAAAATAAGTCATGAATTTTATTCTTATCAAGTTATTCATGATATTTTATGTATTGGGACCATTATTAAACTCTTTTGTACTTATGATAAATATGAAAAGTTTTTTGTGAAAGTTAAACTATATTTCACTTTTTAGTAAAAAATCTATATAAAAAAGTGTTTTTAAAAAGTGTTTTAAAAAATTATAAAGTATTATACTATTATTTTTAAAATAAGTCTTTACTAATTTTTTATTTTTTTAAAACACGTTTTTAAAATGAATATTCTCTTTGTTTTCTTATCAATGTAATTTTCAAGACATTTTACATTGTAAAAAATGAATGATCAGAATGTACAGATTTATCCCCCATCATAAGAATAATTTATTTGAGGCTTACTATTAAATTTTACAAGAAATTTTTAAATATTATAATTTATAGGAAACTTTCGATATTTTTGGTTTTTGAAGGTTATTTTAAAGAACACGGGTTTCAAAAAGGTTTTACATTTTAAAAGTATTTTAAATGATTTTCAAATCTACCTTTAAATTTTTTTTAATATATTTTCAATGAAAAATGATTTAAAACATTTTTTTTAGTTTAAAAATTGATTTAAATTATTTTTAAATCATAATTTATATGAATTAAAATCTTATTTTAAAATAAAATTCTTTGGGAAACAGTTTCATGATTAAAAAGTGTTTTAAATGATTTTCAAATATTTCATTATATTTGTTTAAAATATTATTTTTAGTGAAAATGATTTCAATGATTTGAAAGATTCTTCCATATGTTTTCAATGATATTTTCAAAGAAAAAATTATTCTAAATGTTATATGTTCTTAAAATCATTTTTTAAATTGAAAAGTTTATTTTCCTCAAATTTTTTTATGTGATTTTTAAGGCTTAATTTATAAGTTTCCAAAGTTTTTTTCCATCAAATGAATTTTGGAAAATGTTTTTTGATTTCAAATGATAGGTTATTTTCCACAATAACTATTCAAATATATCATTCAACATCCCTTTCCATATAAGATGACATCCTTTGATATTGTTTATGTCATACTAGGTATTTGATCCATGTATAACATTCAAATTATTTCTCTGATTTTTTTTGTTTTGATGGAATGATGTTTATAAAACCCATTTATTTTCTACGAGTAAATCACGTTTAGAGAGATTTACATTAAACCGATTTATTTTCCCTGGGATAATTATGTTATGAAAGAATAATTATTTTCTTATGTTTTTATGATGATATGATAGAACTTTTTACTTTATTAATAATCTAGTTCATAGAAATTTATTATACGATGGGGTTACCTAGATTGTGTCAGGTAAGAGCGTTATAGCTTATATGATGGGGTGTCCTAGATAGAGTCAAGAAATCTCATTAAAGATTATATTATGGGCTAGCACATATAGAACTCCTATACATTGTGTATAGAATCATATCTCACAATATAAAAATGGATGGAATGGGTATTAAACTTGGTTCAGTAAATGAATTTTTCCACTAAGATGATATTGGGAGAGATCATTGACTATTATGATGATCTTGGGAGTTATAGTTGACTACTAATATGGTTTGGTGAGTGAACCAATTCCATTAAAATGAAATGGGTGTGATTGGGGATAGTGGCGTGTCCCACCCAGAAGGTGTATCACCCATTAAGTACCCTTATAGGTTTTGAAAAAAGGATTGAATTATAGGGAATGATTTTATATTCTTATATGTGTGTCACAAATGACATGTATTATTCCAACATAATCCTCAAATGTATTATGAAAATCCAATTTTTATTAAATGACACATGTATATGAACTTTGATATGTATGATATTATCTTCAAATGTTATTATCCTTTTCTTATACCATTATTCTAATGTTATACTCACATATCTCCTTTATTTAACCCTACTGAGTAGTTGAATTCACTGTTTATTAGGTTTCCTTTCCCTATGTTATGAAGAACAACTTTTAGTTGAAGCAACAAGGGGGAATATCCTTGTGGGAAACATTGGAGATATTTCACCAAGTCATATGATTGTGTTCTGGGTTTCAAAATACTCTAAACATTCATGGTCCTCATGCTGGAAATGTTCTAATCTACTGAATATTCATTTAAAATGATGTAATATCCATGTATGTTATGAAAGGGTCGCAATAGTTGGTATCAAAGGAAAGGTTTAGTCAAACATTGGAAACTAGGTTGAGGAATATTTAGTGAGATCCATATGGATATTTTTTAGAATATTTATAGTTATTTCACTAATGATAAGCCTAAAGTTTCAAATATTTAAAATCACGTGTCATTATTTAGACATCTTATATGTTTTTTTCATGAATATGTGGGTTTATTATATGATATCTGGATCTCACACTATGCTTTCTAGTCTTAGTCAATAGTAAGAAAAATATAGAATGAGGTTAAAATTTAATTTTTCAGATGTGGAAAGTAATGATATTATACAAATAGATGTTCTATGTGGAAATCTCGTGAAGATAATCAGGAAAGTGGCATGAGTATTGGTTATACTATTGAAGATAATGATACCATGAATGGAATATGAAAGGAATGGGATGTTCTAACAATATATTTTTCATTAAAAGTAAAAATAATGATTAAATTGAGGTCGATGAACCTTATTACCTGATTCATATTTCATATTAAAGGAAAGGGATATTTGGGAATAAGATGGTGAAGACTAAGAAAATATTTAAAGACAATTTTGGATGAATGAAGTATTTATGTTTTGGAATTCATAGATTATGTTATACGTATCCTGAAATATATTAGTATTTTGAGTATAAGTTTCATTAATTATTTTCTAGGATATATTGAATAGTGATGGTGACATAGAAATGCGATTTAATGGAAATGAGATTTTTTTAAGGTAATGTAACCCTAAATGATTCACTGATGTAGAGAAAATTGTGTTTAGATTGGATTCAGAGAAGACTGATTTGGAAAAATTAAATTAGATAGTATTTAATACCTCCGAACTAATATAGGATTTGTTAAAAAATTGGATTATTCTATCATTTATGGGTTTTACATCATTTTTGGGTTTATGTAACATATCCAATAATATTTGGAAAATGAAAAAATACATGTTTTCAATAAGGATATATGGTAATTTAGGTTATTACCATGTTTTGAAAGATTAAATGATGAAGGTATCCACATGTTTTATATGTGAGAAACAAAAAAAACGTTATGATATACAAGGGGATCAATGCTAATCTATTTTTGAGAAATTTAGCAAGATTATTTCTAATGTTTTGGAATTTTATATTTTTCAAGGGTTATAGGGTTAAACATTTATGGAATGGTTTATGTTAATTATAAGATAATGTTTTAATGATTAAATTATTATCTCTCTATATGAGTATTTACGTATATTGGATGACATGTGCTAAAAATTATTTCATGATAATGAAATATGGTATAACCTATCATTATAATTATGGATATCAGAATTTTCTAATGCTTAAGTAATGGCAAGCTCACCTTCATTTCATAGAATAATAGAGGAATTGGAAATTGATCGATGCACCATAAAGTGTGAGATTTTTAGAAATCATGTAAGTATATATTTGCATAAAAATTATAAAACATTAGGGAAAATGATTTTGAAATAAAATTTTGTCATATTATAATCATTTTGGATTATATCAATGACATTTTTCAAGACAATTTATGTTATGGATTTTTGATCATTTACTTTCTCCTAACTATGTTCTATATCAATATCCATGAGAACATGATTGTTATATTTCTCTTATACATCCTTTTTTTCACTTGAAACATGTGTTCTCTTATGTGGAAACCTATTTATGGGTTACTTCAAGTGACCGTTATATTTCCAAAATTACTTTTTTAATTGAAGTTTTAGTATTTTTTTGATATGGGTTCCTATGAAAAAAATCAAGTATTAAACCACTTATAACCCATATGAATTTGAAAGTTGAAATTCATTTGAGGGGGGTGAGAATGTAACACCCCAATATTTTGTGATTTTTTTTCAATATAATTTAATCTTTTCAATATCCTGCATTTCATACAACGTTGAGTAGATATTGTGTTATATGATAGAACCAAGTTATTATTACTTTTTATATAACAACTATTTGATTTCATGATATAAAAAACATTTATATTAGCTTGTGGTACAAAGAAAACTATATTTTAATTTTGAAATATATAATGTTGTGTTCCTTCAATAGCTTACATTACATGCAAGACAAAGTTTTACCAAAGTACAATGTGCTATAAATTTTATTACTAAAATATTATGATAGTTGTCACCTAGCCCTTGGAAGTGAGGATATGATTACGAATAATTAAACTTTGAAAATATGGTTTAAAATATTATATAATAAGAATTATTTGGTTAGAAATTATCTATAAATGAAATAAAATGCCTTTGAAAATATAGGAAATCTATGGATAGAAAATTATATTTATGCAATCAAACAAGTTTTACCTTAATAAATTAATTAAAACATTTTTGGTAAATTATTTAACAATACATAAATATATATTATATTTTTTTAACAATTTAACAATCATATTATGTGTTTTATAGACAAGGGATAAGAATAAATCCAATTTTATGAATAAAAAGTTATAGTTTTATAAATGGTAATTTTACTGCTTTTTAATGGGGAACCTATTTTCAATCAAATTTTTGATAATTTTATAATATTTAATTTAAAAAATAAACTTTATTTTTTAAATATGAATATCAAAATTTAATTTTGCGTAATGTTTTTTATTTTTCAGTGAAGTTTCATTTTTTTTGAATATTGAAAAACATTGAATTTTAATTGAAAACTACATTTTCAACTAATTAATTTATATAGTTAAATTATATTTTAATTTTTTTATAAATATAATTGGTAAAAATATATAATAGTAAATCCAATTTAGTTCATTGTAATAAATTTTATATCGAAATTGGATATAAAAACATTTTAAGCTTTTGATCTTTTTTTACTTTAAAAACACACATTCCCATCAAGTCTATGCAATTAAATTTAAATTAATTTCTTCTAATTATATGAATTGAATTTGGGTTAATGGTTCAATATTTTGAATCATAATAATTGAGATTTTCAAGTATGTTTAACTTATTAACCAAAAAATGTTTAATGAAATGAATTAAATTTAATTACAACAATTAAGGTAAAAAAATGTTATTTCACGATCAAACATTAAATAAAGGTGAAAAATAATCATGAAACATTTAAAACTGACTTTTTATTAAATATTTTGACCATATCATCCCTTTTAATGAAAATATATCATTATTGGTGGCACGTGATGTAAGAGAGACCTCTCAATAGTGTTACCATTTTAAAATTACAAGAATGCAACACCTCATCCACTATAAAAATGAAAAACATCCCCTCAATGATTCAAACCTATCAAGACCATTATATCATCAATAAAAAAAACAAATATTCTACAAACTTCCCTCCATTCATCCACAAGGCCTCCCATTGGAAAGAGAGACCACCAAAGAATCACTTTGGTGAAACCCAAAAGGAGTTACCGAGAGAAGAGATAACATCCTTCATCAAGAACTTTGGTTTGATTCCATTTTACACCACATAAATTATTATTATTAAATTATTATATAATAATCTCTACATATTTTAATATATTGAGTTGTTTTTATTTTAAGGTTATGACCTACACTAACACATAATTCAATCAAATAGGATACACAATCATCATTCATGTGTACGAGAGACTAACCCATGATAAACCAATGTTTTATTCTTTTGTAATTATTATATAACACATAACTTTATTCTTTAAATTTTGTGGGAATATGAAAACATAATTTCTGGATTTGTGTACTACCACTTTCTCAAAGAGATGTGATTCATTCACGCTTTACACGGAATGTATTAGGGGCTGATTTTATATAAATACATGATATGCATGATATAATTTGGATATTGAGATGATAATATAAATAAATACATATATAAAACAAACACACAAAAACCAACACAGACACAGACACATATATATCATTTAATTTTCATTATTTAAAAATATAACTAGAAATATGTCCATGAATATGTACGGACTACTGTCTACTTGAACAGTGTATTTCATTTTTATTTATTTATTTTATAGATTATAATAAATACATATGTTGAATATATATGAAATTTATAATATTATTTACATAATGTAAATAAGTAAATCATTATCTAATTAAGATGATCAAGAATAACAGGTTAAGATGTGTATGTAAAACAAAGCGGTTATTACCCAAAACGTTACATTAACATGGAATTGTTAATAAATGGGTAATATAATTTCATAATAAAATAATATATGGTAGTTTATAAATGAATATGGTTGTGTTATAGATTTATAATAAACTAATTTTAACTATAAATGTGGTTTCAATAAGTATGATTAGAGTCAAGACATATGGTAAGGGTTTTTTCATCTCACTTTTATTTGTGTTAGATATATTCTATATTCACCACTTATTCTGGTTATGTGGTTTATATAATGACTTATTAAATATTATATAATTAATTTAATTTATTTCATTATATTAAAATTTTTAATTTATTTTCTTATTTCATGGGTATCATGATTCAAAAGTTACTCATATAGTAAGGTGTTTTCTCGTCTCACCGTTATTTCTGTAAGACTTATGGAATATTCACCATTGGTTACTCTTATGTGGTGAATATAATTACTATTAATGTTTTATATTATTATTATCCTTAATTTTATGAGTATTTACATATCCCTTTGATGGTATATCTTTAATGGGGTTTATGGTTTTAGTGTTACCAATCAGTAAGGTAATTTTGTATCAATATTCCATCTTCGAGACACATGTTTTGTTATGCACCTATATTATTTTATAATGTGTATATACTACACTTGATATGCATTATAATGAATACCAATATTTTTATGATAATTTATTCTTTATTTAATGTTATTATCTCATGGGTATTGTGATTCAGTGTTAACAATGTGGTAACATTTTCTTTATAAAATCTCAATGTTTATCAGGATTGTTTATGATTATGCTTCTACAAATGAATTCTTATGAGCAATATATAAATATATGTCAGTAATTTTACTCTCCAATGGTATTTAATGATATCTTCATGTATTGGTACCATTTCCAACTATTTGTTTCATAATAAAATTAAAATAATGTTTTTACAAAAACCTTAATTTATTTCTATGTTCCATAAGAAATATGTGTTCTTTTAAGAAAATGTTTTCTAAAAATGTTTTAGAAAATTCTGTTCTATTAACTTATTATTCATAGAATACATATTTAGAAATATTTTTATTTTTTAAAAAACTGTTTTTAAAAGGAATCTTCTTTTCATTTTCTAATCATGCTAATTTCCTAAACATTTTAAGGTGAAAAACATAAATGTAATACATGATTGGATTTATCTACCACCATGAGTATAATTTATTTTAGGATTCCATTTCATGTTTAAAATATTATTTTTAAAGAAAATGTTTTTAATAATACTCTTTAAATTCATTTTTTGAATTTGTTTTCAATGAAAAATGATTTCAAAAAGGTTTGATGTTTAAAAAGTGTTTAACTTTCTTTAAAAACTTCTTAAATATTTTTTGAATGTTATTTTTAAACAAAAAACGTTTTCTAAAAATTTTTAGGTTCAAAAAGTTCTTCAAATTATTCTCACAAATTACTTTTTATGTTTTCAAATTTATTTTCAAAGAAATAGGTTTTCAAAAAGGTTTTATGTTTTAAAACTGTTTTAAATGATTTTCAAAGCTTCCTTTATATGTTTTCAAAAGGTTATTTACCATTGATTTAAAATACTGTTTTAAATGTTTTTAAATCTATTTCAATGAAAATGTTTTAAAAATATTTTATTATATAAAAGAGTTTTTTTAATCAAGAAGAATATTTTCCTAAAGAATCATTTTAATTGAATTTTAAGGCATTATTCACATATTTTTATGGTGGTTTACAAAGAATAATATTTTAGAAAATGTTTTTGGATTTTCAAAGAAATGTTACTTTTCTCAATTACTATTCCAAGTGGTATTTGAAAATCCTTATCCATCTAAGATGGAATCCTTTTATATAGTTTATTCTTCATCAGGGATATCATCTAATTATTCTATTCTTATTATTTATCTAAATGGGGTTTGTTTGGATGAATTAATGTTTATTGAACCCATTTATTTTACATTAGTAAATAATTTTTCAAAGAGACTTATATTAAACCCATTTATTTTCCATAGGTTAATCACATAATGAAATAATAATAGTTCTCATCAGATTTTATGGTGATATAAACTCTCATTTTTAGTTTTTTTATTTTTTTTCACTACAATTTATTATACAATTGGGTCTCCTACATAGCACCGAGTAATCCCATTATAGCTTGTAGGATGGGGTGGCCAAGAAAGAACAGGGTAATAAAATTATATATTATATTATGGTATGGCCCATATATCATTGTGTTTTCTTGTTATAGATTATACTATAGGGTGTCCCAGATAGCCCTGAGTGATCCAGTTAAAGATTATATGATGGGGTGGACCATACGGTACTCTAATTCAATGAATGAAAATTTATATCTCATGAGATAGAAATATAAGGGATTAGGAGTGGACTTGTTTAAATAATGGATTTTTCCACTAAGATGGAATTAGGAGTGAACCTATACCACTAAGATGGTGTTGGTAGTGAATCTCGACTAATATGATGGTTTTAGGGGTGAACCCATTCCACTATGAGAAAAGGCCTTTTACTAGGTTTGGGGGTGTGTCTCACCCTATAGGTGTATCCCTCATAAAGTTTCCACATAGGTTTTGAAAATAATACTTGTATTATATGGAAATATTTTATACGGTAACCTATGTTCTATACATTCTATGTATTATTCCAGTGTTATGATCTCATGGAAGATGATAATTATTACACTATAATTCATATCTTAAGAAATTCTAATCTTTATTCCACGACTCATGTATATTGTCATTGATATGTTGGATATGATATTACAATGTTATTCTCATGTTCTTATACCCTTATACAAATGTTACACTTATATAACTCTTTTATTTACCCTTACTAAGAATCTAATATCACTTTTTTTGTTATATTTACCCAAGTTAGGAATAAAGGTTTTACGTATAAGTACTAATGGGGGATATCATTTTAGGAAACATTGAAGATATTTCCCCAAGAATGATGATTGTGTTCCATGTTTCCAAAAAAAACAGTAATCTATTACCATCCTTAGGAATTTAATTTTTTAATGCACTGAATATACATTTAAAATAATTTAATATCAATGTATGTTATCTTGGGTTTATATAGTTGGTATCGAAAGAAATGATTAGTCAACTTTTGTAAACTTGGATAAGAACAAATTAGTGGTATCCCCAGGGATATTTCAAAGGGTATATCTAGCGATGACTATAAGGAAAACCCTAAGGTGTCATAGATTTAAAAGAACGTGTCTTTATTTGGATGTCTTATAAGTTATTTTTCCTGATTATGTGGTTTTCTTCTAAGATAAGTGTTTCTCACACTATAATTTCCAGTCTTAGTCAATAGTGGGAACTAGAAGGAACTGGGTTAACATTGAATGTTTCAAAACTAGAAATTATTGACATTATGAAAATGGATTTCTTAATTGGAAATATAATGATGATAATTAGAATGGTGGTAGGAGTATTAGTTATAATCCTATAGATAAAGAGACCATGAATGGCATGTGAATGGTATGGGTTGTTCTAACTGTATTATTTATTTTAATTATAAGATTTATGATTAAATTATCATTGACGAACCCTGTGATATGATTCATATTTCATAGTCAAGTAAAGGAGTATTAAGGAATAATATAATGAAGCCTATGTAATGGTTTAAGGATAACATTATATGAATGAAGTATTTATGTTTTGGATTTCAAATATTATGTTATATTAATCATGAAATATATAATTATTTCTATTATAATTTTTCATTATTATTTGTAATGTACATTTTTTTTTGAAATAAAGATAATAATAATATTATTGATGAAGATCAGAAACCATACAAAAGTAGAACCATGAAGGGAAATTGTCCAGCCATGGCTGGTTGACATCAAAGGGGCCTGAGGCCACTAGCTGATGGGATACATTGTTTCCTTTCCTTTTTGGTAAAGGAGAAGGTGCAACAAGAGAAGCCTTGGAAAAGTGAGCGGATTCTCCTGATGATGAATCCAAAAGGCTGGAGTCCGGCGTCATTATGGTTAATAGCATTGATAACAGTAAGGCAGTCAGACTCAATGATGATATCATCCCATCCACATTCCACAACGAGAATCATACCGGCAAGGATGTCATAGGCCTTTGCAAATAAAGGTTCCCAGAGGGCATGATGTAATTCATATTTTGCTGTAATGATCATCCCCAGATGATTTCGAGCCAGGAGGCCGAGAGCAATAGGCCCATCCTTTGGGAGAGAAGAATCCATTTTAATCTTAAGACTCCCTTTCGTTGGGGGGGGGGTCCAATGATGGGGAAAAGAGGGGGTAACACCTGGAATAAGGTGTCATTTTCGGTCCTTCCATCCCTCAATCCATGAAATGGATCGTTCAATCCACAAGTCAGGGGGTTTATGGACATGGTGGAAAACCGAATCATTACGCTGGACCCAAATAATACATGCCAGAGTGCAAAGAGAATCGACATCAGACGATGTAAGAGACGAACACCAGCGCATCAGATGATCGAGGAGGTCAGATGCGATGTCCAGTGATGCATCCGAAGCCGGGACCCATTTATTACAAACTTCCTTAGCTCCTGGGTAGTGAATTATGGCGTACCAAGGAGTTTCTGGGATATTCGGGCAGAAGGGGTAGGACTCGGCACTGGCCATATGTCGAAAAATTGAGTAATTGGTTTTTCCTTTGGAAATGATATGAATGATTTGGATAATTTAAAGGTGATAGTATCAACGATCTCAGAAGTGATAATGAATTTATTGAAAATGTTGTTAATACTATCATGGATGGATTTTATTACATTTTTGGTTTAAGGAACACATCCCATAATATTTTGAATAAGAATGTATACAAGTTTTCCATAAGTATTTTTGCAAATTCAGTTAATTAACATGTTTTAATGGAATTCAAGATCAAGGTATTCACATTTTTTGTACATAATAAATAATGGATACTTTATTATATACATGGGATCATTGCTAAGATATTTTTAGAAATTTGGTGACCGTATTTCTAATTTTTTTACTTTTATATTTTGTAAGGGTTATAATGTTAACCATTTAAGAATAGTTTATGGTGTAATTTAGATGAGGTTTTAATGATTAATGTATTATATATATATATAAGGATTTATTCATATTAGATAACTTTTTCTATCCCTTTTTATGATAATGATATAAAATTACATATCATTCTATTTATAGATCTAATGATCTTCTAATTCTTTTTGAATGGAAAATTCACTGTCATTTCATATAATAATATATTAATGGGAAATTATTAAAGGCACAACAAAGGGTGATAATAATTTGAAATAAAGTATGTCTATATTCTGAAGATAATTTTACAAGTTTAGGAAAAAGGTTTTTGAAATAAAATTGTGTCATGTTATCATCATTTTTGATGATATTAATGACCTTATTCAAACCTCATTGGGAAATGACATTGTGATTGTTAACATCCTCCTAACTATGTTCCCTATCATTATCCATTAGAAATTGATAGTGATATTTCTCTCCCATGTACTTTTTTTTCACTTTAAAACTATGTTCTCATATATAGAAACCTAATTAAGATTTACATTAGGTAACATTCTTTTTTCCAAAATTCCCTTTTAAAGGACATTTTTGTATTCATTTTTATGATGTGGGTTTCTATGAGAGAAACATTCCAGTATTAATCCACTGATAACATAGATGAATTTCAGGGACAAAAATGATTTTAATGGGGATATAATGTAGAAAACCATGATTTTTTTGGAAATATACTATTTATTTCGAATTAATTTAATCATTTTAACATTCTTCATTTCACGCAATACTTAATATAGCTTTGGTTATATGAAAGCACCATGTTATTATTGATTTATACACAACACCAATTCAATATTGAGATACATGAAACAATTTTATTATATTTCAATGCGTGAAACACTGTTTTTGGCATTGGTTATATACAATTTCACATTCCTTGGATAACGTACATTACAAGAAAGACCATGTTCTACCAAACTACAATGTACTATTAATAATATTTTTTAAATTTTATTATACTTTTCACCTATATATTTTAATAGTGGTTATTAACCAGATTAATTAAATTATAAAAATATAGTTTATATATCAATATAATAATAATTATCCGGGGACCAATTAACTATAAATGAAAATAAAACCCTTTTGAAAATATAGTAAATGTTTCAAGGTAAAAAAATATTTTATAAATCGAACAAATTTTACTTCAATAAATAAATTAAATAACATTTGATAATTTATTTAAATGATATATATATATATATATTACATTAATTAAACTATTTAATATTAATCTTATGCATCTTTTAGATAAGGGATAAGAATAAATCTATTTAAGGAATAAAAATATGTACTTTTATGAAATGAGATTTTATAACCTTTTAATGAAACACATATTTTTATTATAATTATTGAAAATTATATAATTTTTATTCTAAAAAAAATCAATTTTGAAATCACAAAATCAAGATTTAATTTGGGTGATTTCTTGGTATTTTCCGAGTTATTTGATTTTTTGATGAATAGTTGAAATCACTAATTCTTAATTAAGAACCATTTTTTCATATAATTTATTTATAGTTACATTATATTTTATATCAGTTTTAAATTAAAAATAGTTGAATTATATGGGAATAATTCTAATTTATGTCATTTTAATCAATTTCATATTAAAATTTGATATAAAACAAATCAATCTTTTGAACTTTTTATATTTATAACCCGCTTTCCCATAACCTCTATGGGATTAAATTTTAATTAATTTAATAAACTTCTAGGATTTAATTTGTAAAAATGGATTATATATTTGGAATCATCAAAATATATAATTTTTATTGAGTTCAATCTAGGTATTGATCAGAAAATATATGTGAAAGTAATTAAAAATAATTAGAGTGACTAAGGTAAAAATGAGTTTACTTAGTGATTAAAATTTAACTTAAGGGGGAAATAACCTAAAAATATGTAAAAAACAATTCATAAGGACATATTTAAACCCCATAATATTTTTTGTAAAAAACTGAACATTATTGTAGGCACATGATGAAATATAGACCTCCCAACAGTGTTTACCGTTATATATTGACAAAAATACAACTCCTCCACACAAAAATACGCACTCACACCCATTATTTCATCACACATCCAAATTATTTTAGATCTCCAAAAACATCACAAACATTGTCAAAAATTATATATCTTAATATTTCATTCTTACTTTTGGTTATAAATAAAATCATGGAATTCCTTTGGTGAAAACCAAAAGGATTTATCCAAAGAAGAGGTAATATCCTTCAACAAGCACAATTTTTTTTCCTTTTCTCCACCAACTTAATTATTATTATTTTGTGCTTATATAATAATATCAGAATCATAAATATAATGATATTTTTTTATGTTAAGGGTTTGATGTAAACTCAATCTAACTTCTTTCAAATGAGATACACAATTATCGTTCGTGTGTATGGCAGTCTACAATTTCATGAACCGATGTCATTCATTCTTCCATTACCACTATGCAAGGTTGGTAGTAATGATGGAAATAATTTTTTTCTATGATATATATTATATTTATTTTTTCTTTATTCATATTTAATTATTACAATACACATACCTTTATTTTTTACATTTTTGGGAATACGATAACTTCATTTGTGGATGTGTGAACTACCACCTTATCAAAGCGATGTAATTCTTTCAGGATTAACATGAAATTTATTAAAGTTGGGTTTAAAAAAATATTATATATATATATGAAATAATAATGATTATGGAAACATAATATACATACATATATATATACACATCATTTACTTTTCTTTCATGAAATTTTGGATAAGAAATTTGAAACTGCATTCATGCGTATGTACGACCTACCGTCTCTACGAACATTGTATTTAATTTTTTATATAGATTTTATATATTATTATAAATAAATATATAATGAATTTAAATGATATTTATACCAGGTTTTACATTATGTAAATAAGGAAATCATGATCTATGTACGAGGATCAAGAACAAAAAGTGAAAACTTTTATGTAAAAACAAAGCTGTTATAAACCAAAACATTACATTAACATGGAATTGTTTAAAAAATGGTAATAGAAATCCATAAGTAAATAAAATATGGTATTATATAAATTACTTTGGTTTTTTAATATATTTATAATAAACATATATTTATTATAGCATAGTTGTTAGTAAGTTCAATGAGAGTTAAGACATAAGGTAATGTTTTTTTGTCTCACTTTTAATTATGTGTGGTATATTATGCATTAAAAAAATATTCTTATTGTGTGGTTTATACACTGACCTATGAAATGTTATATAGTTAAGTTAATTTATTTCATGATTTTTTTAATTTATGTTATTATTTTATGGGGATCATGAATCAAAAGTTACTCATATAGTAAGTGTATTTCTATTATCACTTTTATTTTTATAAGACCAATGTCATATTCACCACTCATTTATTTTTTGTAATATATATAATGAAAATGATTTTATTATATGATTATTATCATTATATTTCATTCTATTTACATATCCCTTTTATTGTCTATTTTTCATGGGGTTTAGGGTTCAGAATTTACCAAATTGTTAAGAAAATGTTGTCTAAATTTTCTTTCTTCGAGAGACACATTATGTTACGCACCTATATTATTTTATATGGTGCATATACTTACCTCTAAAATTTCTTATCATGAATATAATTTTTCATGATAATTTAAGCTTCATTTAATGGTATTCTGTCATGGGGATTATGATCCAATGTTAACAAAGGTGTAACTGTTTATTTATACTTTCTTATTGTTTACTGGGAATGTTTATGATTATACATCCATTAATGAAATATTACAATCCATATCTCAAGATATATAATGAATTTTATTCTCAAATGGTTATCCATGTTATATTTATATATTTATACCATTTCCCACTATTTTTTTCATAAGATAATTAATAAAACAATTATGAAACTCTGACTTTATTTATCTTTTTAGTCAAAAATCAGTGTTCTTTAAAAGTATGTTTTCAAAAAAAAAATTAAAAATATATACTATTAATTTATTATTTTAAAAACACATATTTTACATTGTATTAATTAAGAAATGGTTTTAAGATAAATATTTTTGTTTTTTTCCTATTATGGAAATTTTCTAAACTTTTAACAGTGAAAAAAAATATTATACCTATACAGATTTATCCACTATCATGACAGTAATTTACATAAGGCTTAATTTTAAGGTTTAAAAGATTATTATTAATAAATTTTTTCCCTATCAATATATAAATTCTTTTCTATTGAAGTATTTTTCCATTAAAAAGTTTTTGAAAATGTTTTTATTTTTAAAAAGTGTTTTAAATGATTTTAAAATCATTATTATATTTTTTCAAACTTATTTAAAAAGAAATGTGTTTTCAAAAATGTGTTACATTTAAAAATTATTTTAAAGTATTTAAAAATATTCCTTTATATGTTTCAAAATATATTTTTAATGAATTTTTTATGTTTAAAAACTGTTTTAACTGTATTTTAATGCTTCCCTTACTTGTTTTCAAAAGGTTAGTTTTAATGAAAACAATTTCAATAATTTAAAGTTTTATTTTAATTTTTTCATAGATATTTTCAAAGAAAATGTTTATCAAAATATTTTGAGTTCTAAAGGTCTTTTTTAAATTGAAAAATGTATTTTCCTTCAAAAAATTTTCATGTGAATTTGAAGGATTTTTTCATCCATTTTCAATTTCCATATCAAAGAAAGATTTTTCAGAATTTTTTTATGATATTTTCAGAACAATTATTTTTCTTAAGAACCACTTTGAGTGTTCATTAAAAATAATTATATATGTAAGATAACATCATTTGATATAGTTTATCCTTTACTTGGGACATGATTCATGGATATCATTAATATTATTTAAATTAATTGTTTATGTTTTTATGCAATTATGATTATAAAACCCAATATATTTCCAAAAATAAATAACGTATCAATGAGAATGACATGAAAACCACTTATTTTTTTGTGATAATTAGGTTATGAATGAATAATTGTATTTATGTGTTTTTATGATGATATAAATTTTATTTTTTACTTTATTCATATTATGGTTTAGGAGAATTTATTATATATTGGGTTGGGCCTGATAGCACTGGGTGAGACCTTTATAGCTTATATGTTGGGTTGGTAGAGATAAAACCAGGTAAGAATGTTATAACTTATATGATGGGGGTATCCCAGAGTGAACTAGGTAATGTCATCATATATTTTAGGATGAGGTAGACCAGATATAACATGTGAGATCATTACAACTTATATTATGGGGTAGACCAGAAATCTCTCCAATGCATTGGGTAAATATTTATATCTCATGAGAGAGAAATGGCTGGAACGAGGAGTCAAGTCAGTTCAATAAAAGACCTTGTATGCTTAGATGGTCTTGGGAGTAAAACTTGGATAGTAATATGGTATTTGGAGTGAACCTTGACTACTAATATGGTTTAGGGAGTGAATCCATTCCACTATAAGGAAATTTCTATGACTGAGGATGGCAGTGTGTCCCTCAATGTATTTTGATCCCCCATGAAGTACCCTAATAGGTTTTGGTAATAATACTTTACTTATATGGAATGATTTTATATGATTGAATGTGCTCCACTGATTCAATATCTTATTTTTTTGTTATGATCTCATGACTTATGATCTTGATTCCCATAGGATTCATGTCTTATGATCTTACAATCATTATTTGATGAAACAAGTATATGAAATTTTATATTAAAGGTATGATATTCAAATTTTATTCATATGTTATAATACCCTTATACACATTTTATACTAACATATCACCTTTATTTATCCTTAATGAGCATATGGGACCACCATTTATCATGTTTCCTTTCAGTATGTTATGGAGAAAGGATTTAAGTGGAAGTACTAATGAGGGAGATATTTGTTGGAAATATTTAAGACCTTTCCCCAAGATTGAGTATTGTGTTCCAGGTTTCCAAATACCCTAAACTATTACAGTCCTCAGGCATGTATTTTTCTAAGGTTATGAATATTTATATAAAATGATGTAATATCCATATATGTTAATCTTGTGTCACTATATTGGGGGCACCTTAGGGGAGATATAGAGAGGTAAAGGTAGAGTAACATCATGCTTCAAGTATTTTTAAGGAAGAGTAATGGGAGCATGGGTGTGTTTCTATAGAAATTGAGTAAAGATTATTTATTAATTTATAAACATTGGTTTTGGACTTTTTGTGAAATAATAATAAAAAAGTCAAAAATTACCATTATTTTTGCCTATTTTTTCTGAAAAATAGTAGTGGTTTTAAATAGATTACAATGTTAAGAACAAAACTAATTAAAATATCACAAATGGTTTGGTATAGATGAGTCATGTTTCTAATGAATTAATTTTAAAATCTTGAAATATTATATAGGTTTTGGAGGATTCATTAAGGGTTTATAAAAATTGTAAAATAACCTAAAAAAATTAAAGGGAAACATATGGTTTCCCATAAATAATCAATATAGTATTCATTATATAACTATTGGGTTTAATTTATGTCATAATATATACCCAATATTGATACCGTATTTAATATTTACCTAAAAATTGAATTTTATTATAAAATTAGGAAAAAATCCCCATTTTTAAATTTTATTTGATGATTTCAAAAATAATATTTATTTTATCATAATAATTCTGTAAATATGAGAACTTATAATTTTAAATAGAAATACCAATTTATTGAAAAATATTTTTTTTACGATGATAACAGTTTAAAAAACCTTATTAAAAATACATCCGACTTAAATAATTTATATGATAATTTATATTTTAAAAATATTATAAAATAATAATATTTTATAAAAACAATTATTCTAAAAATTAATTAATTTATCAAAATATTATCTTCACTTAATCAATATAATTTAAAAAATATATAATTTGAGTTTCATTATATCAAAATCGAATTTTTATCAAACTTATTATTTAATATTTTATTGAGTAATAAAAAAATATGAATGTAATAATTATTTGTAAAAAATAATAAATATAAAAATTCAAAATATTGTGGTCTAGATACATAATTTCTTAGTACAGAAGTATTTTCCATCAGCATAAGGTTTGAAATGGTGACTCTTTTGTAGGGTGGTTGACAAACATGGTTTGGGACGTGATATTGATAAGTTATAACTTATCCTATAAAAAATTTCACTCATGATTTAGTCATTTTATTTTGGATTGTCCTTGGCCAAGGGAAACTCCTAGTGATTCCATCTCCCTTGTAAGCTATGATAAATGGGATTTATAGGGTATGATCCTTCTGGTTGAGGCCATATATTTCTTATTTTGTGTCAATTGGATTATATAATAACCCTTAATATGTACTAATCATAATGGTCACTGTTTAGTGTCTATATTATCATTGTTTAAGATTATTAACAATATTTTAAATATGATTGGCTATATATTATAATGGTAGAAAATAACCAAAGTAGTTTATGTATTTTCTATAACTTCATTACATAATAAGGTATTTATTCATTTTAAAAAGAAAATTTCATTTATAAAACTTTAGTTAATTACATGGAATTCCCATTAATTTAAATAATACAATATATAATCAATTATCCCATTGAAACATTATTAAACCTGATTCCAAATTCAATTTCAATCCATCAATCTTCATTTAAAGGAAACTCATTAAATTTTAAAGTAACAGGGACCTCCCACATCCCATTTATTTAATAAATAAAAACCATCATACTCATGTGAATCACTTATAGGGGTTTCCCATGTTTAACAATATCAAAGATGCATATTAAAACTCTTAAGAACCTTTCTATTATAACTATTTTCAATTCTCAAACTAATAATTCCCCACATGTGACACATTATTGATAACCAAACATTACATTAGGTATGGCCACCCAAAAGGGTGAAAAAGGATTCAAATTAAAAAATATTAAGTGTTAATTCGTGGTCTTTAAAGGGTTCAAGAATCATTTTATGAAACAAAATGATTGGATTTTGGTTCTATGTTTATTTATTAAAAAAAATGAATGATGGAATACTTTTCACATAATTTTCTCATAGTAAAAAATGACAAAACCTTATAATATAGATAGAAGGCCACAAATATTAGGTCATTTGAGTTACAATTGTTGAGTAGTATCCTTCATCTCGTGTTGAAACTAAATAAATTGAAGAACCATACCAAATACCTAAAAATAGTTCATATTATCTTTAAATTGAGATAACACATTTGAAAGTATCATAAAAGGAAAAAAAATTATGTAGACTCTTAGAATTTACTTATGACTTATATCTCATAAGAAGAATGTCAAATCAGTGGAGAAGAAATGCAGTTCCACGAAGATTAAATGTATAGAAGACAAGAGATAAATGGTGGGTTGTTTTATAAATAAGGATGAGTAAATTCAAGTGATTTTTTCAGTGAAAAAATGGTAAATGACAAATCTTTCCCTCTTAGGAAAAATTATCCATGACCCTCTGGCTAGCCAGAGGGTCTTATTTCTGAGCCAATGGACTTTCAGTGACAGTTCTAGTCTATAGGAAGACCACTGGCTAGCTAGTAATTTACAAATGACTTGTTTTTTACACTACAACCTTTAGGATGAATTCACCAACCTCATACTGATCCTCATAAACAAATATGTGACTCAAAACTCCCTTGGTAAATTCTTAATAGAAAAATTCGGGGTTTAAGTACATATTAAAGGACTCTATAACTTAATGATGGTGTGTAGTATTACAATCACCCCCATAAGTTAGATCATCCTTGACCTACAACATCAAATGTCACGATTATCCTTGATTAATAATTGTGGATAATGATCCCACATATATGATTCTCACCCACATATTTCATCATGAAAATATCCATGATTACATAGTACCAACAGTAGAGGAATATAATTCTACAATGTTTCTTCTCACTATAGTCCAAAATACGAACCCAATGGTCCTTAAAGAAAACATATTCATGGAGATCATTATCATCAACATCAATATCCTCTGATTGATAAGGAAAGTACTTATGAAGTTGAGACACATGAAACATTTCATCCACATCACTTAACTAATTTGTGATTTTGAGTTGGTACACAATTGGTATGACCATATCCAAAATCTCAAATAGCCCCATCCACCTATGCGCTAGTTTCCCCTACCTCCATAAGTGATGGTGTCCGAATCATAGAAACACATGCTAGAATTACTATTCACCTATCTCAAACATATGAAGTCCACAACACCGATTCATAAAAGTTTTTTTCTTACTCTACGTAGCCTCCATTAACCTAATAATCAACTTGATATACTATGTCATCTTCTATATGGTACATGGTCCATTCATTACCAACTCACTTTCGGTTAGCCAAGACAAGTGTTGAACAACACTATCTCTAATATAATTCCTTGAAAAGAACTTTTTAAATGGTATCCTAATAGTTATTATTGTAGTCTAACTATACCAAGGATAATTTATTTTCCCATGAGCCCCAAAAATGAAGGATACATTCTCTTATTATATCCTCGATGATCTATGTGGTTTTCTCTAGCTTCCTTTCTGTCTGGGTGTCATAGGAATTTCTTATAAGAACCTACGTATGTAGATCCTTCTATAACCCATGAAAGAAATGATACATAACATTAGAATATATATCAAATAACATGGCATGTGGAACCCCATATAATTAAATAACCTCATACACATATAAATTCCTAGGATCATCCACTAAGAAGGACTCCTAGATATGAAAAAAATTAGAAAACATGACTAAGTGATCCGAAACCACTGACACAACATCATTACACAGGGGAAGCCTCAGCGTACCAGTCATAAAATATATATTAAAATTTTCCATTATCACTGAGTATTGAGTAATGACTAGAGTAGATAGGTGGACATTGGTTCTCATCCTTCACCTACTGACTGGTGGAGAACATAATGAAAAATCCTGTTACATTGTTCCTCCTTCGTATCCACCAATATTATCACTGTAAATGTTGACACACATTTTATCCCAATTGAACCACCCACATAGAATGATGATAATCCCCTGCAAACTCTCCCCATATTCTTACATAAACAAATAAAAACCAATGAATATACATGATCTCACCCTCATTAAAATAAGTTAGTTGGAGGCTCCCCACTATAAATTTTTTCCCTAAAATCTATGCACTTGGGAATAGTTAACTGTCACATATTAATCTATTCTATAACTGATGGGACAACATGTAATATTTTGAGGGATGCTCTCATATTATGCTCATGAAAAATTAATTTTTTTTTTCAGTGAAGTGATCCATTAACCCCTAATCACTTATTTACACATGAAGAACATGAACCAGAGTATTTCTATTTAATGAATATAAAAAAATATTTCCCTTCCAAGAAGTATAAGCCAACACAAATAAAATGATTCGAGATATTCAATCCAACTTCATTTTAAAAGATTCTAATCCTACCGTGGGAATATATATTTTAGGATTTTATAATTTATGTAATGTATCAACATCTCACCTATTATATAATATCGACCTCATCTCAATGCATCAACTATTGATACCAGCTTAAGGTTGAATGTAAGAAATTTTCATTCTTGTGGTCTAAACTACTAAGACACATAAGCTACAACAAGACCTCCCTGTATAAAAAATAGTATATGAATAATTATTGATTAAGAAAAATATATATTATACTCCCTACAAGGATTTGGAAGGGTTAGGAATTTTTCTATTGTCAGCCTCTTCTTTAAATCCTAAAATGAATCCTCACATTAGTCAGGCCACAAAAACTCCTCCCCCTTCTTTTCAAGGACCATCAAAGTCACTACCAGGTGAGATAAGTCCTAGATAAATCTACACTAGTGTATTAGAAATATCAGGATGATATGTATGGAAAAGACATTGTTGGTTTTTCTAGTGAAACCATGAATTTATCCTTGACTGAGTCAATAGATATACTGGCCTAAGAGAAAATACACCCAAAAAGTAAACATAGTCCATCTCCAAATGAAACTTTATGAGATCAGAATAAATTCACTTCACTTGTAGAATGCCTAACTTAATATCTAAATGATAAACTTGGTTCTACCATGATATAGACTATATATTGATATATTTACTGAAAACAACCCTGAAAAATCCAAAAATGAGTAAAAGACTCAATTCAATAGGTACATAAATATAGATGGCATGTTCGTTAATCCAAATGACACAAATAGGCACTCATACAAAACATATATTTTCCTAATATATATACGAGGTTTGCCCAATTGAATCACCCTCACCAAGTGATATCCCTATCTAAAATATAAATTGAAAAATAATCTGGGACTTATAGACTGGCTAAAAGAATCACAAATCATAGGAATCAGGAACTTATTCTTATTCTTAATTTGATTCAGCTTCCTGTAATCAACACACAAACTAAAAAAATCATCCATTTTAATAGTAAAAATGTTTAGGGATACCAAAGGTAGGATCCCAAAATAATGAATCCCTTGGTTTACATGTCCTTTAGATAAATATTATGTTTCATTATCTCTATTGGATCCATAATAGAAGGTGGACTGGAAACTATCTCTATGCCCAACACATGTTCAATCAAGAACTAGATTCACTTATCGGGTGATATTCCTATGAATTACTATAAAAACACATCTTGTAACAAATATTAAAATGGAAGGAAAATATCATATTAGAAAACTCCATAATATAACACCATACAAATACACTAGGAGGGTACCTCACTCATCTTCTAGTGAACTAGTGCTTCACAACCAACCTGTATGACCCATTCTATGCCATGTAAATGTTGAAAACCATTCAAAGATGTAAATATCAACAACCTATGATTTCAGTTAATACGATATTGGTAATTATCTAACCAGCCCATACTTAGAATTAGGTCAAAACCAATCATCTTTAATTTAAAAATATCCTACAAAAACTGATAACCTCTAATCTCCAAGGAATACTCTCGACAACTACAAATACCCTCTAACCACTTTCTAAATAAAGTACCAATTTTCATAACTCTATATGTGTACTCCATAGGTAATCCCAATATAGACTCAAACTATAATGATATAAATGATTTAGAAGTTCCTCTTTCAAAAAAATTACATGCTAATGTGAAAGGAACTTTTATCATACTTTAGATTGTGGATGAACTGAGATCTTCATTAATGGGAGAAGGCTTAACCACATGTAAATGTCCTGAACCACCAAAATATTATATATCCTAAATAACCTACCCAATACATCTCTATATGTTCTTTTTCTCATGATCTTATGTTCCATTTACTCCACATCACCCTGATTGTCTAGTAGGGCTCGAATTACCCACATGCTGCAGCATAGCTGAAATGACCCCAAAACCGAGAAATAGGTTAGATCCTCTATCACTCTTTGCATATAGAACCAGAAAACAAAAAAATAAAGAGGTAACCTACCTTTCCACATTCCCAATACACCACTATATATTAGTCACATGAAGGTTTGATATATCCCCACCCACCACACTGGTGACACTATGGTGAATCACTGCTCTGAGCACTATAGACACTCTACCCACTAATGACATGGAAATTACCCTAATATCAATACTTTAGACACTATATGACCATGTTATGGTCATTGAATGAGCCTCCATATTCTGTACATTACCCTCACCTAGGTTTTATTCAGAGATAAGTGTCTGGTTTACAAGTACGGAAAAGGTGGTATGTCGGATGGCGATCACACACACACTGATCGAATACCTCAACCCATCCTCAAACGTCATCAATCGATCTTCCACGTCATATTATATCAAATGTGAGAAGCAATAAAATTATATAGAGCATTAAATTAAATACAGTACTTAAATTAATTACCATATAAGGTGCAAGAACTCCATGGCCCTACGGTCCCTTAGGGTACTTGGGAATAAATGATTTAAGAAGAGGGTATCAAAGTCCATCTAGGACATTCCTATTTACTAATCAGCTCAGAATAAGATCTTCCACCATCATCTCACTAATCCTTATAAAATATAAACTACAATCTTTAAACTTTTTTCTAGATAGATACTGATATTATCAAAGATATTCCAAAACAAACTAGATGAAAATGTATATCTTCCTAAGGCCCACCCTCCCCCGTGATCATTAATGGATGTTAGATCTACGAATCCATGGTCAAAGCTAATATAGAAAAAAAAATATGAGGATAAAACTCTCCATTACTTTTACTAGTTACAAAAAACTCTCATGGATCTAATTTCCTACACCTACCCTTTACGCCATAGGAGGATCTGTCCTGACACACTTTAGGGAATACTCATCAACAAGATCTGGGTGATCTACCAGAGATCTGTTGAGACTAAATGTGTTTCAACTGTCTCATTCATATTTTTGTTTTGGAAATCACAAATTTCAGGTTTCACATCATAATCATATAATGTTGTTTTACAATCATAATCATATATATTTTTTTTCATCATTACCACATATAGTGTTCCTTATCATAACCACATATATTGTTTCTTATCATAATCACATATGTTGTTTTAGTCACATTAATTGTTTTACAATCGTAACCACATATGATGTTTTAATAACCATATATATCTTTATCATGATATGAATCATATTCGTGTTATGCATCATAACCATGTATCATAATCATGATATTCATTGTAATAATAATATGCATCATATTCATGTAATGCAACATATCCATGGCATACATTGTAATTACATTATGCATTGTAATCACATTATGGAACGTAATTATGCTATGTTTCATAACTATGATATGTATCGTAACCAAGTAACGTATCATACTCATTTAATGCATTGTACTCATGTCTTACTCAAATACCACATTAATGTTTTTCACTATATTCCATATTACCATTTCTTTCAAACATTTGTACTTACTATTTTATAACCGAAACGTTGTCATTGATTTAGTTGTATACTAATCAGAATGGTGTCGTGTATTCTATTTGTTTTGACTATTATAATACATGGTGTCCACATCCATCTATGTTTTCCAAATAAATATGACCATTGGAAGCAATGTGGCCTTTAAAACCTGAGGCCTATAGATACGAGGTCATTCAAACCATAGAAGTAAAATTTCAAATCTTCCAAGTTGTAGGGACAAAATGTGTGGCATCTCTCTTGCATCATAAAAAAATTGTTTAAGATACAAGACATGAATGGCTTGTTCCTAGTTTTTTATTTCAATAAGTGAACATTATTACTTTGTGTGACTGATCATTGTGATAACAATCAAGGGATTCTTGGGATAAGAAGACGGTGCTTCTGGTTGTTGGATGGAGGTATTTCAGGTATTTGAAAGACATAGGTTCTAATTAGCATCATTATTGAGGGATTCTGTGGATATGAAGGTAGATATTCAAATCATTTTATTGAGGTCTTACCCAGGTGGTGGTATGACATACCTTTTATCCTAGGTGAAAGGATACCCTACTATTTGGGATAAAATAATTGTAATACCTTTTATTAATCTGCTACTATTTTTAATTGAAATGGAATCTTGTTTCTTTCCAATTTCTATTCATATTCATTTCTATTAAAATTGTTCTAATTATGATAAATTCATTATATATTGTATTACATAATTCTATACATTTTATAGTAGAATCATTAACATTTTTTATACTCTGATCATTGTATTCAATTCAAATTCAATTGTTTGTGATTACTTATGGTATCATATCATATTGTATCCATGAGATCTATAACAAGTTATATTATTTGTATTGTTTGTGAATTGTATTAGTTTAAGATCTCTTAAACTAAATTCTTATTAATATTTTAAATACAATGTTTTTAAACAAACGATTCACCCCCTCTTGTATTGTTCCATCTCATATAAATTTACATCTATATTTCGATCCATAAAGTGGTGTCAAATCAGGTTTTCAATGCATTTTTTTCTTGCATTATTTCATTCTATGTCAATTATTTTTTTATAAACCCTTTGTTTATAATTAATGAATACACAAATGTGTGGAGTGGAAAAGTATTGTTTTATAAGATGGAAGGAATGAACATTTGATCAATTGATAATATAAATCCAACTAGATCACCTATTTTTTATGGGAATGATTATGAGTAACGGAGAGATCGAATGAAGTCATATGTTATGAATACTGAAGTAGATAATTTTTTGATTCTCAATAGAGATTAAAAAATTTTAGACAAGGATGTAAGAACCTTCACCAATCAAGAGAAAGTAGATTATAAACTAAATTACAAGGTACACAATACCCTGTTATGTTCTATAACATGGAATATATGTAGTCAAATATCTTATTTTGAAGCTACCTATTGTATCTGGATGAAACTAGATGTCACACATTTGGGTACATATAGAGTTATAGAAATAAAGGATCCATGCTCCAAGCTGAATATCATGGTTTTGTTTCTCCATATGGAGAACCAGTGTGAAATATTCAACAAATATTTATGAAAATTGACCATATTCTTCAATATTTGGGAGAAAAAGGACTTGATGATGAAGTTCTTGTGGATATGAAAATTGATACAATTTTGAATGAGTGGGAGTAAAAAATGATAGATATTGATGAGAACATGAAAGTTACTTAAATAACTCTTGATTTATTTTTTGGTAGTCTCTAACAACATGAGACAAGAATGGAGAGAGATGAATATTTTAATAACAAGAAAAATGGTAATTGAAGTGTAGAATATTCTACTATATCTAAATCCTAGAGACTAGAAAGGGTAATAAGATCCAAATATAGGAATGTTTTTTTAATATCAGAATCCAGTGAAAGTGATCATTTAGAGAATGAACTAGAGAATCTTGGACGATGAATGGATAGTATTGTAGTATAGAAATATTTTCAATAAAGATTGAAAAAGAAATATAGAAAGGATAAGAACCACTCAAAAGTAACATGATATAAATGTAATAGATAAGGTCATATTAGATCAATTTTTTTGTTTGCATAAAAGAAATTATATGCAGGTTACAAATTCTAAAAGAAACTAAAAAAATTATTATAATTATAGTAGTAGCAAATTATTGGAAGAAAATGAATATTTGAGTGCAAGTGGTAGTTATTCATCATACAAATGTTCTAAATATTAATCTTCTAGTCAAAAGAATATTTTAATTTTAGAAAGAACACTGATTGAAAATCATTGTCTCATTTAAGTACACAGTGAAAAAAATCTTACAAATGTATCCTTAAATGCCAATTATCTTGATGTGAAATATTTTTACTCTTCGAATGAAGAATCTTCCTCAATAGAAGATAATATAACTTCATTAAAAAAGTATCCAGATTTACCAAACAACTTGATAATGAGAATTTCAATCTCAATGAAAAGATTGATAAATAAAATTCTAGAATACCTATCCTTACAAAAGAAGTATTAGATCTATCAAAATATCTTTTTTAGAAAACTCATGATTTAGGAAATTTCACAAAGAAAAACTTTTGGATGTACATTATGAGACGAATAAACATTATAAGGACTTTCAAAAATGTGTTTTATGTAAAAATGTTTTTAAAATAAACAAAATTCATAATAATTTCTTGTGATAATGAAAATTTAGTCGTTAGACTAAAATATGAAATTTTTTCTCTTAAGAAACATTTAAAAAGGATTACCTCAAATAAATAAAATTTTGACAATATGTATTCTCAAATTCTTCATGTTAGAAATAATTATCTAATTGGTTATTTCTATTAGAAAGTTGGTTTTAGACATAATTATTTAGTTCCAAAATGTGCCCCATTTTGTACTAAATGTTAGAGTGGTGGAAATTAGGGAAGAAATTGTTCCCTTAATAAAACCCAATATTTAGGATTTCATAAAGCTCACTTTTAAAAAAAATATGGATTCCAAAAGTTCTTTTGTCTAAAATTTCTAGATCTAAAGAATTTTGGGTTCTGAAAATCTAACTGTCTCATTTTTCAAGAAAACAAAAAGTGTACCAACAATAAGAATATTTGGTATATGGATAGTGGATGTTCTCAACATATGACTCAGAAGAAATATTTCATTATAAAAATCATTTAAATTAATGGTGGAAAAGAGACCTTTTGAGATAATGATCAAGGAAAGGTTATTGTTATAGAAAATATTATTCTTCTTGTAAAAATTTTGATTTCAAATTTTTTGTTTTTTAAAGGTCTTATGCACAACCACATAAGAATAAGTCTATTATGTCATAAATGTTACCTTGTGAATTTTAGGAATGATAAATGTTTAATCCAAAATTCCAAGGAGGAATTCATTATCTCTAGACATAGGCATGATAATTTATACATAGTTAACTTAGAAAACCACGGGATACAAGAATTACCTTTCTTAATTGAAATGGAAGACCATTCTTGGTTATGGAATAGAAGGTTAAGACACTATATCCTTAGGAACCTTTGTAAACTCTCAAGGAAAAGACTTGTTAAGGATCTACCAGATATATTTTTTATTCTTAAAAAGTATGTGATCCTCGTAAATATGGAAAGAAACATAAAACTAGATTTAAATAAATTAGTGAAGTTTCAACTAATAATTCATTATAGTTAGTGCACATGGAATTTTTGGTCCTATACAAACTAAACGATTTGGAGGAAAATACCATGTATTTATTTTAAATGATGAATATACAATATTTACATGGGTCTATTTTCTAGAAATAAAATATGAAGAATTTTTATATTTCCAGAGATTTAGAGCCCATGTTAGAAATGAGTAAAACCTATCACTGATAACTATTAGAAGTAATCATGGAGGAGAATTTCAAAATCCATATTTTGAAACTTTTTGTTGTAAGAAAGGTAATAATCACAACTTTTCAGATACATGAACCCCTTTAAAAATGGTGTTGTTGAAATAAGAAAACATATTATATAGGAAATTACATTAACCATGATTGGTGAATACTCAATTGGTATGCATTTCTGTGATGAAGCTATAAGTACTGCATGTTATACCATAAATCATCTTTTAACATTACCATTTCTTAACAAAAAACATTATGAATTTTGGACTGGATAAAAACCTAATTCTTCTTACTTCATAATATTTGGATGAAAAGTATTTATATTGAATACTAAAAATTATATACATAAATGTTCACCCATATATGATGAATGAATATTTCTATTTTATTCCACTACGTCAAAGGCTTATAAGTTTTTTAAAAAAATCTTATACTGTTGAAAACATTGTGCATATTAAATTTGCTAAAACTGATCCTTTTATTTTTAAACAACCCTTATCTACCTCAACAGATGTGTTTCCACCAACTGATTATCATACTTTGATTGAAAATTCTTCTTAAAATTGAAATACCGAAGAAAATGTTTTTGAAATATTTACCCAAGAAGACTTCCTATCTTATGTTGATGAAAAGGTACTAAAAAACCCAAACCAATTGTTTGATAGGAACCATCCCTATTAAAATAACATTGGCGACATAAATCAACCCATAAAGAGTAGAAATTATTTGATAAACGAAATAGAACATCTTGATTTTCTATCCTAATTTGAGCCTAAAACTTCTAACGAGGCCTTTGGTGATGAATATTGAAATAAAGAAACTCAGGTGAACTAAATGAATTTGAAAGGAATAATGTATGGTTCTTGTTTAAAAGTCCCAAAGAAACAATTTTAATTGGTGTAAAATGGGTTTTATGAAACAAATATGATGAAAATAAAGTCATTAAATGAAAAAGTCAAGTCTTTTTGCTAATGTCTATAATAAATAAGAGTGAATATACTATGAAGAAACCTATTCTCCAATAGCTAGAATTGAATCTATTAAAATTATATTATTCTTTTTTACATTCTTTAACTTCAATATTTTTCAAATAGATGTAGAATTTTAATTTCTAAATGTATTTGTTCAAGAATAAGTTTTAGTAGAACAATGTCCTGGTTTTATAGACTCAAAACATACTGATCATGTTTTTAAACTTACCTAAGAATTGTATGAACCTAAACAAACCCCTAATTCTTGTTATGATAGACATACATGATTTAATTTACAAAACAACATGAAAAAGGTACCTATGAACCAAATATTTTTATAATGATGGAAAACAAAAATATTTTTATTTTTTAAATCTAAGTTGATGACATTATATTCGAAACATCTTAGCAATGTCTTACTGATTACTTTGCAAATATCATAAAATATGAGTATGAAATTAGTATGATGGGTGAGTTAGAATTCTTTTTATGTTTTCAAATCTCTCAAAAACCCAAAGTAACCTACATATACCAAAATAATAATATCAAATATTTTCACAAAAATAATGTATTTGACCACACAAAAATTAAAAACACATCAATTGGTACCTCAAATAGAATTGATCTTAATAAATCAGGGACACCTACAAATAAAACATCATTTAGAGGTATAATAACACGTTTTTTTACTTAACTATTAGTCATCGAGACATAATGTTTTCAGTATGTTTATGAGACCGATATAAATATAATATGAAGTAATATCATTTAGAAGTTGTGAAAATAATTTTTTTCTACTTAAAAAGAAAATATGAATTTAGGACTATATTATTTTTCTAGAAATGATTTTGTTTAAAAACGTTTTTCAGATGCTGACTTTGGTGGTTGTACAATGGATAGAAAAATTACATTCATAACATGTCATTTCTTAGTTCCATTTATCTTAGTAATAGAAAGTTGTTGTGCTCAAGTATTGTGGATGAAACACACACTCACTGACCATGGCACAAGTTTTTTCAAAACTCAAATACTATGTTATAATACTAGTGCCATTTATCTTAGTAAAAACCCTTCATATCACTCACATTAAAAACACATAGATATTTGGAACTATTTTTTTAGACATCACACACATAAAGAAGATATTATTTTAAAAAATTTCAGAATGCAAGAACAACTTGCAGACTATTGAACAAAAATATTATCTTCCAGTAGATTTGAATAAATTAAATAGAAGATAGGAATGATCACTATAAAGTAATCATTCACATCTACTTCCTATATAAACCATCTCCTTACAGTAAGTTACTCTTATTCGAAGAGGGAGTATACATATTTCTTTTCATCGATTTAATTTTCTTTTTCATTTTTACATTTTATCAGTTTTACTTTTCATCGGTTTTAATTTTTTATTGGTTTTACTTTTATTCAGTTTTACATTTTATCGATTTTATAGTTTATTAGTTTCATGATTATCGGTTTCATGAATATTGGTGTCTGGTTATTGGTTTCAAGTTTTATCAGAATTAGAATATTTCTTTTTGTCAATTTTAGAATTATTCGTGTGAGAATATCCTATTAGTATTAGAATATTTTCTCAATTTTATATTTCTTATCGATTTCATATATTTTTTGTATTACAATATTTTCTTTATTATTATCATAAAAAAATATAATGAATCCAATTTATCTATCCTGATACTCTGACAAGTATGACATCTAAAATGTTATTTTTTCCACTATATTTCAAATTGTTGGTTTTCCAATTAATTCTTTTAACCATTAATCAAATTCATTGTGAATATGATTTTTCTAAAGAAAACCTAAATAGTTCAATTTTTTTTTTCAACTATTGGATATTTTAGATCAAATATTTACTGTCAAAATATAGAACTCCTTTTTACCCATACCTCATCAAATTTCTCTGATTTTCTCCAAATTTCAGATGCTCTATAAATACCTATCACAGTTCCTAATCAGAGTTTACCCCCGTTTTCATAATTAGGGAAGTCCTAAACTTTCGTAACTAGAAAAAACATTAGGGTTCGAGATTTTTTTTAGGTATTTCCTGTCTGAGTCAACCGATTCATTTCCAAAGAAAATGTATCCAAAAAAATTCTATTCAATGACATTTTGAGGTGAATGGTTAGTCTCTCAATATTTTTCTGAGACTTTTGATTCTTTGTGGAAAAGGATAACAAATTTCCAAGGGTATGAATATCTCTATGTTGAATGACTGAATTTAGATCAAGATTTTGTGTTTTATGAGGAAGTGTTAAATTTTTGAAAACTACAGAGATAGATAATGTATTGATGATTTTGTTTACAATGTATGATAATAAATACACAACCTCTATAAAACAAGAAGATTCTTTTCTAGGAGTTCCGTATGAGGGAGATTCCCTTTGTACTTCTAAAAAATTATGGAAACTTGATGAGAATTTTGATAAAAGGAAATAATAGGAATATCTTTTTGAGATTTATGATGATAAGAGGAAGGGTAATAATCTATCAACTAACAATTGTCTTATTTCCCTCTAGATGAAAGGCTTTCTAGTACAGATAAATGGTGATAAGAAAACACTGAATGTTTCTAATTTCTATTTTATTGACTATCTTGTGAATATGATGAAGTTAAATCTTATGGGTTTTATTTTATTTACAATCAAGAATTGTAAATTTGGTGCCATGAAGTCTTAGTTGATCATGTTTCCCACTATCCTTAGCATGTTTTTGGAAGATTGCATTTGTTTGTGAAATTTCTCAATTAAGTAATATCTGACAACTTTCAAGGAGCCTCTAATTAGTAAGGATACAATAAAGAGACTCAAGATACAATTTAATCTAGAATAAAAAAAGTTTGAGAATGATATGGATATGAGAAAGGAAAATAAATAGCTGAAGGGAGTGAAAAACCATAAAATTATTCCAAATAATATTCTTGTAAAAGAATGGTAGATAAGGGTACTTATCCCAAGAAATCAAATATTTTTTTTTCAGATGATGTTCTAGCAGAGTGGAGGAAGAAGAATGAAGAAAGAAAAAAAAACGTGATCCTCAAATTGATTTGGATCTAGCTAAAGCACTGACAATGGTAATAAGAATAAAGGAAATTAAAAAAAAATAAAAAAGTAAGAAGATAATGAATAAGAGAAAGGCTTAAGAAATTGATATATATAGTCTACTAATGATAGTTGACAAATCCATAATTGGAATTTTTATAAGGGTACCAAATGTTCAAATTCAATCTGATCTCTCAGAGAAAGGGAAAAAGACTCAGGCTTCGGAACAATAAGATACCCAATGTCTCAATGATGAAACAGATGAATAAGATTAAGAAAAAGGTTAATATGAAAAGGACTATAAAAAGAAGGAGTGGAAGATAATGAATCTGCAAAATAGAGAAATCATTTAGAATAACCTTCATAATTTCTTGGTTTTATGTTTCTAACTCCTGATCATCATCCATCCAAAGTAGGTTCTCAAAGGATTTCTTCAAAGAAAGTTACTGAAATATCATATACAGAAGAAGTAGGAGAATCTGATAAGAATTAGAATCATCTATCTCAATTTATCTATAATGAAACTAATTTTTTATATCATCCAAAATACAATGAAGATACGTATTCAGAAAGAACAATCATAGTGATGATAATTCAATACATCGAACAAGATTTAAATAGTTTGGAAAATATTATCCCCTTCTTTCCCAAAAATTAATCCTTGGTATATATCATTTAAAAAATATATAATGAAAGGATATATTTTGGCCAAGACTCTGATGGATAGGTTTTTGAATCTCGAAGTGGATTTCAAAGTATCCAAAGAACATACTGATGAGAAAATCATGGCTTGTAACAAGGTTGTCAAGTGGTTGTACAATATAGATGATAATATAAAGTATCATGTGTACAATATTGAAGAGTTGGTGAATTAGGTAAATGATCTCAATTTTGTCTAACAAATTTGGTCACTAAATTAAATGAAAAAGTTGAATCCTCTCAAGGACCAGGTAACTCGAAAGGAATATCCTCTAAAAATATTTATCACCTGAAGGAAAAATTTAAAAAGGGATGTAATGAGATTGTTTTGTTAACAAATAGATTTTTATTCCTAGAGATGGCTATAGACCAAGAGTGGATTATTTCAATGCTGAGGAAGTAAGGCTTAAAGAACATGAAGCAATCGATTTTCTTCATTAACAAAGGCTCCATAAATAAGAAAGGATTATTGAAGAAATATGATGTGATTATAAATGCTTGAAAAGAAGCTCTTGAAAAATTGATAGAGGATAGAAAATACTTCATGAAGATGAAGATCTCCATGTTAAATCTCTTGGAAAAACAAAAGGATAAAGAATGATTTTCTTTGAAATCTTTTTGTAATAAAAACATATTCTATTTCATGAAATTTCTATGGTTTAGTACATTGTTTCTCCAAATCTTTATAGGAAATGAATGTTTTCCATTATTCTTTTTGAAAATCAGAAAGGGGGAGAATAATTTAAAAAAGAATAAACTATGTTCATAAAAAGGAAAAATATATAATACCATATTAATGGGGAGAACACACAAGTAAAATCAAACAAAATACGATCCTTGGAGATAATATTTACCCTAAGCGGGAATTAGTGGTATTTAGTATTAATTTCAGATGAGTTACTAAAATCAGGGGGGATAATTTTTTATTGTTTGTTTGAATTTTTTCTTTTAAAAAAGGGGGATATTGTTGGTTCTAAATGTGTTTTGACTTTCATATTCATCTTTTTGTTTTTGAAATAAAAAATTTCAGGTTTCATATTGTAATAATATAATATTGTTTTACAATAGTATTCATATTTTTTTTCAATCGTAACCACATATATTGTTTCTCATTATAACATCATATATTGTCTCTTATCATAATCCCATATGTTGTTTTAGTCTTAAAAATTGTTTTAAAATTCTAACCACATATGATGTTTTTGTATCCCAATTTATTGTAATCATGATAGATATCATGTTTATGTTATGCATCATAAACATGTATCATAATCATGATATGCATCATAATCATAATATACATCATATTCATGTTATGAATCATATCCATGATATACATTATAATAATGTCACACATTGTAATCATGTTATGAATCATAACTATGCAATGTTTTATAACTATGATATGAATCATAACAAAGTTATGTATTTTACTCATGTAATGCAATATACTTATGTCTTACTCCAATACTGCATGCATGTTTTTCAATATATTCTATCTTACTCATTATTTCATACATCTATACTTATTGATTTCTAACCAAAATGAAGTTGTTGAGTTATTTATATATTTAAAAAAATGATGATGTCTATTTTGTCATTTTTGACCATTATATTGCATGGTGTCGAAGTCCCTATGAGTTATCCAAAGGAATATGAATTTTGGATAAAATGTGACCATTGGAACCTGGGGCCTATAAGTAGGAGTTCATTTGAAATAGAGAAATCTACTTTTGCATCTTCCGTGTTTTAGAGAGAGACTGCATGAAAAATATCTTACTTCATGCGAGATACAAGACGTGAATGACTTGTTCCTAGTTTTTTTTATTTCAATAAGTTATTTGTATTTCATTGTGTGACCAGTCAGTATGATAATGATTGAGGGCTTTCGAGGATAGGATGAAAGTTCTTCCAATTGTTGAATCGAAGGATTTCAAGTATTTGAAAGATAGAGGTCCTATAACATTCTTAATCGAAGTATTTCATGGACATGAATACTGATGTTATGATCATCGTATCGAGGGATTACCCGAGTGGTGGTAAGACATACCTTTTATCCTAGGTGAACGGATACCCTATTCTTTGGGATAAAATAATTCTAATACATTTTATTTTTCCACTTCATTTTCAATAGAATGGTAATCGTGTTGTTTTATCTTTCAATCCATATAATTTTCTATTTTAATTGTTTTAATTATGACACATTCATTATATATTTTATTAAAAGATTTTACACATTGTATGGTAGAATCATTTACATTTGTTATACTCTGATCATTATATTCAATACAAATGAAATTGTGTGTGATTACTTATGGTATCATACCATATCATATCCGTCGGATCCAGAACCAGATAGAACATTTTTATTGATTGTGAATTACATTAGTTTAATATCTCTTAAACTAAATTCCTCTTAAGAGTAAAAATACAATGTTTTTAACCTAAAATTCACCCCCACTTGTGTAGATCCATCTCATATACATTTACATATTTATTGTGATCCAAAAATTTGTAACATATAAGGTTTCAACATATTTATTTTACCATATGTATTTCTTTCAAAGTCAATTATATTTTTTGTCATAAGCCCTTTTTTATAATTACTTAATACACTAATTTGTGGAGTGGAAATTTATTGCTTTATAAGATGGAAAGAATTAATACTGGATCAATTGACAATCTAAACCCAACTATACCACTTATTTTTGATGGGGATGACTAAAAGTATTGGAGATATTGAATGATTACATTTTTTATTAATATTGGAGCAGATAATTTATTAATGGTCACTGGAGAATAAAAAATTCCTGATAAGGATGTAATAACCTTCAGCAACCAAGGGAAACTAGAATATCACCTAAATTACAAGGTACACTATACACTATTTTGTTCTACGGGTAGGAATATATATAGTCAAATATCTTCTTGTGAATATGACAATTGTATCTTGAAGAAACTAGAAGTCACACATTTTAGTGCATCTGATGTTATAAAAACAATAAGAGCCATGCTCCAAGCTAAGTATCATGGTTTTAGTTTTCCCTATAGAGTACAAGTGTGAAAGATTCAACAAATATTCATGACAATTGTAAACATTTATCAGTATATAGAAGAAAAGGACTTGATGATGAAATTATTTTGGATAAGATAATTGATATAATGCCCAATGAATGGGAATAAAAAAGGATGACTATAGATGAGAACATGAAAGTTACTCAAATCACTCTTGACGAATTATTTGGTACTCTCTTACAATAGTAGACAAGAATGATGAGAGATGAAAATTTTAATAAGTAGAATAATGGTAATGGAAGTGTATATTTTAATACAATATCTAATGCCAAGACATTGAAAATGGTAATAAGATACAAAGCTATGAAAGATATTGTTATACCATAATCCATTTAAAGTTATCATTCAGAGAATGAACTAGCCAATATTTCTCGAAATATGAACATGATTATAGAGAATAAATATTTTCAATATAGATTCAAAAAAAATATAGAAAGGATAAGAATGAATTATAAGTAACTAGTAATGAATGTTAAAGATTAGATCATATTAGAGTAGATTTTTTTTTGCTTAAAAGAAAATACCAGAAGGATTAAAATTCGGAAATAAACATGAAAAATTATTACAAGTATAAGACCATGAATGTCTTGAAAGAAAATGATACCTGAAGTGATAGTTGCAGTGATTCATTAAATAAATCAACTAAATATGAATCTTCTTGTAAGATGAATATTATACTTTTATCTAGACTAATGATTGAAAGTCACTGTCTTTTGGCTATGGAACACAATGAAAAGTCTCTTAAAAATGTATCTTTTAAATGCTAATTATCCCAATAAGAAATATTCTTACTCTTCAGATAATGAATCTTCCTTAGCAGAAGATAATATACCTTATTTTGAATAAGTATCCAGATTTTCCAAACTACTTGAGAATTAGAATTTCAAACTGAAGAAAAATTTTGATAAGTAAAATTATATAATTTATCTCCTTATAAATGAAGTATCAGAACTTGAAAATGATCTTGATCATAAAACTCATGATTTGGGAAATATTTCAAAAAAAATTATGGAAGTAAATTATGAGAAGAATAAACATTTTAATGGCATTGAAAAAAAATTAGGGGAATTTTTTTTGAAAAAAAAAACAAATTTCAAAAAAATATTTTGTGAGAATGAAAAATTAGTCATTAAACTAAAATCTGAAATTTTTTAACTTAAGAAACTTTTATCAAACTTTTCCTCTCGTGATGAATTTTTCTACAAGTTGTTTTATCAAATTCTTCCTCATAGAAATAATTACAGAATAGGTCATTCCAATTCAAAAATTATTTTTAGACACAATTGTTTTGTTCCTAAAAGTTCCATATTTTATAATAAATTTAAGAGTGGTGGACATGGGGAAAGAAACTATTCCATTAATAAAAAAATAATTAGGATTTCATTAATCTCACTTTTCAAAAGAAATCTGGATTCATAGTGTTTTATTTTATAACATTTCACGATGAAAAAAATTTTGGGTTCCGAAAATGTAATTTTTTAATTTTTTAGGAATACAAAAAAGGGTACCAACAACCAGAATATTTGTTACCTGGAAAGTGGATGTTCTTGACATATGATTGAAAATAAATATTTCTTTGAAAATATCATTGAAATGAAAGGTGTAAGAGTGAAATTCGGAGATAATTCTCAAGGGAATATAATTATTATAGGTGATATTGTTCTTTTATGAAATGATTAAATTTCAAATGTTCTGTTTGTTAATGGTCATAAGAACAACCTCATATGCATTAGTCAATTATATGATGAACCTAATCGTGTGAATTTTAGGAATGATAAATTTTTAGTCAAGAATTCCAAGGATGTATTTATTTTCTCTTCCCATAGGCATGAGAATGTGTATATACATAACTTATAAAAACTTAAGAGACAATAATTACCTTTCTTAAGTGAAATAGAGGAATAATCTTGGTTATGGAATAGAATGTCAGAACACTGTAACCTTATGAGCCTTTGTAAGCTATTAAAGAAAAGGATTTTCATGGATGTACTAGATCTCAAGTTTGAGTCTTCACAATTCTAGGATCCCTGGAAAAATGGAATGAAACATAAAACTAGCTTTAAATCAATTTTCTATGTTTCAACTACTAATTCATTACAGTTAGTGAAGATGGATTTTTTTGGTCCTACACAAAATAAAATCATTGGAGGAAAATAATATGTATTTGTTTTATTTGATGACTACACCAGATTTACATGGGTCTATTTTCTAGAAAAGAAATATGAATCCTTTTTCTATTTTAAATATTTTAGAGCCCAAGTTAAAAAAGAAAAAAACCAACCATTGATAACTATTTGAAGTGATCATGGGGAGAATTTCAAAATTATAATTTCAAAACTATTTGTAGTATGAAATGTATTACTCAAAACTTTTCAGATCCATGAACCCCTAAGAAAAATATTGTTTTTGAAAAAGGAAAAAATTTTCTTCAAGAAATGAAAAGAACTATGTTGAGTGAATACTTAATTTGAAAGCATTTTTGGACTGAAGCTGTAAGTACTGCATGCTATTCTATAAATTGTGTTCTAACTAGACCTTTTCATAATAAAACACCTAATGAATTATGGACAAGCTGATAACCTAAAGATTCTTACTTCACAATATTTGGATTCAATGTATTAATTTTTAATACTAAAGATCATATACATAATTTTGAATCCATATATGATAAAAGAATATTTATAGGTTATTCGACTACTTCTAAGGCTTATAGTGTTTTTAACAAAAGATTTTGTACGATTGAGGAAATAGTGCATGTTAAATTTGATTAAACTGATCATTTTGTTTTTAAACAACCCCCATCTACATCAACCTACGTGTTTTAACAAACTGATTATCAAACTTTGATTGAAAATTATTATGATAAGGGAAATACTCAAGAAAATGATTCTAACATGTTTACCCTAGAATAATTCCTATCTTATGTTGGTGAACATGTATTAAAAACCCCAAATCAATTGTTTATTAGGAATCTTCCCAATGATAATATCAATGGTGACATAAATCGACCCATAAAGACGTTTAAATTCATTGAGAAATGAAATAGAATATCATTCATTTCTATCCCAATTTGATTTTAAAACTTTTATTGAGGCCTTAGGTGATGAATGTTGGATTAAATCAATTCAAGATGGAATAAATTAATTTCAAAGGAATAATGTATGGACCTTGGTTGATAGACCTAATGAAAAAACTATAATTTGTGTAAAATGGGTTTTCAGAAATGAATATGATGAAAATGGAGTTATTATACGAAATAAATCAAGAATGGTTGATAAAGGATATAATCAACAAGAGTAAATTCAATATAATGAAATCTATAGTTTGATATCTAGACTTGAATATATTCGTATTCTATTAGCCTTTGTAGCATTCATTACCTTCATACATTCTCAAATGGATGTAAAATGTGATTTTCAAGATGGATTTGTACAAGAAGAAGTTCTTGTTGAAATACCTCCTTGTTTTGTAGAATGAATACATCATGATAATGTTTTTAAACTTGTCAATTCTTTGTATGACATTAAAAAATCCCATGGAGCTTGGTAAAATAGACTTACATGATTTCTCCTACAAAACAATTAGGGTAAAGGTAATGTAGTTCAAAATCATTTTATAAATATGTAAACTACAAAAATATGATTGTTCAAATCTATGCTAATGACATTATATTTGGATTAAATCAGAAATATCTAATTGATTCCTTTGAGAATCTCATGAAATATGATTTTGAAATGAGTATGATGGGAGAGTAAAAATTCTTTTTAGGGTTTCAAATATCCCAAAACCTAGAAAGATCCTATTTATCCCAACATAAGTATATCAATGATTTACTTGAAAAGTATAGATATGACAACACCAAAACTATAATCACTCCAATTGGTACCTCAAATACACAAGATCTTGATGATGTAGGGAAACCGGTCGATGAAACAAATTTTGGAGCCCTGATTGGATGTTTGTTATACTTAATATCTAGTCATTTAGACATAATGTTTTTGGTATGATTATGTGCAAGACATCAATCTAATCCAATGTAATTTCAGGTAAAAAAATGGAAATAATTATTTTCTACTTAAAGGGATACATTTATTTAGGACTATTTTATAATTTTTAAAATGAGTTTGTTTTAAAAAGCATTTTAGATGATAACATTTGTGATTGTAGAATGGATAGAAAAAGTACATATAGAATATGTCATTTATTTGGAGATTCACTAGTTTCTTGGTCATGGAAGAAAACTCAGTAGCACTATCCACTTCTGAAGCCGAATATATAGTAGTTGGATGTTTTTTTTCTCATTTATTTTGGAAGAAACATATAATCAGTAACTATATAATGAGTTTTTCCAAAATTCAAATACTATGGAATAATATTAGATCCATTGATCTTAATAAAAACCATTCACATCACTCTCATAAAGAACACATAGATATTACTCACCACTTTCATATAGATCACACACATAAAATAGATATTATTTTACAATAAATCAGAATGCATGATCAAATTGCTGACATTTTCACAAAACCATTATCTTTCGATATATTTGAATACATTAAACAGAATCTAGGAATGATCACTATAAAGAAATCATTTTCATATACTAATTTTTTATACATCTCCTTAAATTAAGTTAATCATATTCAAATAGGGAGTATACATATTTCTTTTTATCGATTTCACTTTTTATCATTTTTACATTTTCTTAGTTTTACATTTTATCAGTTTCACTTTTTATTTAGATTTACATTTTATCGATTTTTAAGATTATTAGTTTCATGATTATTGGTTTTATGATTAATGGATTAATGGTTATTGGTTTCATGTTTTAACAGAATAAGATGATTTCAATTTATTATTATTCGAATCATTTGTCTTTGAATAACTTATCATTATTAGAATTTTTCTTAGTTTTAGATTTCTTATCGATTTCATATATTTTACAGTATTAAAATATTTTTTGTATTATTATCAATTGAACAATATACGGAAACCAATTTCTCCATCCCAATACTACGATAGGGATAACTTCTAAAACCATATTTTTTCTATTATAATTCATATTGTTTATATTTGAATTATTATTTTTAAACATTTATCAGATTCCTTTTGAATAAAATTTTCTTTTGTGTAAAACCTGAAAAGTAAAAATTCATTATCAACCATTAGATCTAATATTGACCATAAAGATACTTTATAAAATCTCCCCTCTTTAACCATCCCACATAGAATTTCACTAAAATCACCCAAAATTTTTATTATCTATAAATACATAGCTTGGTTCATAACCATAGTTTTCCCCAGTTTTCCTAATGAAATAATTTCTTAGCATTCGTATCTAGAAAAAAATTCAGTGTTCGAGATTGTTTTCTAATTATTTCATGTCTGAGTCAACTACTTCTTCTCTAAAAAAAATCTATCCAAAATATTTTTATTTTAGGACCTTTCAAGGTGAAAGGTTAGTCTCTAAATATTTTTATGAGACTTTTGATTATTCAATGAAAATGATAATAAATTTCCATGGGTTGGAATCTCTTTGTGTTGAAAGACCATATTCAGATCAGGATTTTGTATTTTTTGGGGAAGTGTTATAATTATAAAAAATAATGGAGATAGATAATGGATTCAAAATCTCATTTATTATGTATGATAAGAAATAAAAAACCTCTATAAAACAAGAATCCACATTCCTAGGAGTTGTTTTTGAGGGAGATTCCCTTTTTTCCTTCCCAAAAATTACCATAACTTGATTGGACTCATGATAAAAGGAGAGATGAGGAATATTTGTTTAGAGATTCATGATGATAAGAATAAGGTTAATCATTTATTAGGTGATAATAATCTTATTTCCCTCTAGATGCAAGGCATTATTGTACCGAGAAAGGGTGATAAAAAACATTGAATGTTTTTTATGTTTTTGTGCTTGACTATCTTGTGAATATTAGGAATTTTAATCTTATGGGTTTCATTGTCTTGATAATCATGAAGATTAAATCCAGTTACATGAAGTCTCATCTAATCATGATTTTCCTATCCTTAGCATGTTTTTGAATGAGTTCTTATATTTCTGAAATGTATCAATTAAGTTTTATCTAATATAACTTAAGGAATATCTCATCTTAAAGGATATGATTAAGAGACTAAAGTTAAAATTCATTCTAGAATCTAAAATGTTTTGGAAATATCTAGAAGATGAGAAAAGAAAATAAATAGCTGAAGGGAGTGAAAAACCATCAAATCATTCCAAATTATCTTCAATAAAAAGAAAGTTAGCTAAGTATAAAAATACCATGAAATAAATGAATCAAAAATCATTCTTAGATGATGTTATGATAGAGTGGAGAAATTAGAAAGAACAAAAGAAAAGAAGGTGATCCTCATTTCAGTTTGGATCCAGCTGAAGCCATAAAATTGAAAATAAGAACTAAAGAATCCTTAACATAAGAATAAAGGAAGAATATAATGAAGAGGAGAAATTTTTGAGTTATTGATATAGATAGTAATCTTAAGATTTCTAAATAATCTCAATCCTTAATTTTCACAGGGGAACCAAATGTAAAAACTCAATTGGATCAAGAAAAGAAAGGGAAAGAGAATCAGGAATCTGAATAATCGGCTATTCAAAGTCTCAACCAAGAAACTGGAGGAGAAGAAGAAGAACATGGTGAAGAAGAGAAAGGACAAGAAGAAGGACTTGAAGAGAACGATTTTGTAAACTAGGGAAATCATTCAGAAGAATCATCAAAAGTTCCAAATTTTATGTTTCCATATCTTGTTACTCATCCATACAAAGATGTTTCTCAAAAGATTTTTTCCAAAATTGTCATTCAAAAACCAGATAAATAAAATTATATAAATACAATAAGAATTGGAATCATCCAGCTGAATTTATTGACACTGAAACTCATTTTGGATATCTTTTAGATTATAATGATGATACTGATTCATAAAGAACAATTATATTGAAGGAAATTAATTACATTGAAAAATATTTGAACATATTGAAAAGGATTATCCCATTATTTCCAAAAATTCAAGCCAGGATAGATATCATTTCAAATAGTCATAATGAAAGAATAGATTCCATCAGGACTCTGATGGAAATGTTTTTGAATCTTGAAGATGATTTCCAAGTATTCAAAGAATGTGCTGCTGGGAACAATAAGGGTTGTAACAAGGTTTTCAAGTGGGCATAAAACATTGATGATAAACTCAAGTATCATATGGACAATCTTTATGAGTTGGTGAAGCAGGTAAATGATCTCAATTTGGTCTACCAAATGTTGGTCACTGATTTGATTTAAAAAGTTGAAGCATTTCAAGGACCTTGTACCTCAAAAGGAATATCCTCTTAAGAACTTGATCACCTATAGGAAAAATTGTATAATTGATGTAATGAGATTTTATTTTTATCAAATAGAGTTGTAATGATAGAGTAGGACTACATACTAAGAGTGTATGATTTCAATGCCTAGGAAGTTGGGGATAAAAAATAGGAAGAAATAAATCATCTTAATGAACAAAGGATCTAAAAACAAGAAATTACTATTGAAGAATAGGATGTGAAGTTGAAGGCACCCTGAAGAAAATATTGAAAAATTGATGGAGGATAAAAAATTGTTCATAAAGAAAAAGATCTCTATGTTCAACCTCTTGGAAAAATGGGAGAAGGAATGATTTTTCAACTCTTGTTTTAACAAAAACATATTCCATTTCTAGTAATTCATATTCTTTTGTACTTTGTTTCTATAACTCTTTGTAGGAAATGAATTTTTTACCTAATTATTTTTGAAAATCACAATTTGGGAGAATAATTTCGAAATGAATAAATAGATATATTAAAAAGGAAAAAAGGTGAATACTTTAAAAAAGGGGAGAACTGACAAGTCAAATTAAAGAGAATATGATCTATATAGGTAATATTTATCATAATGTCTAATTAGTCATATTCAAATTTTCTTTCAGAAGAGTAACTAAACTCAGGGGGATATAAGTCTTTATTGTTTGATTTGATATTTGATTTCAAAAAATGGGGATATTGTTGAGTTTAATATGTTTTGACTTTCCCATTAATATTTTTGTTTTTGAAATAAAAAATTCTTTGTTTCAAATCACAATAATAAACAGTTGTTTTATAGTCGTAATCATACGTATTGTCTTACATCGCAACCACATATTTTTTTTTCATTATAACCACATATATTGTTTCTTATGGTAATCACATATGTTTTTAGTCACATAAATTGTTTTATAATCGTAACCACATATGGTGTTTTCATAACCATTTGTATCGTAATAATGATATGCATCATATTCATGTTATGCATCCTAATCATGCATAATAATCATGATATGAAATGTAATATTAATATGAATTGTATTCATGTTATGTATCATATCCATGATATACATCGTAATTACAATACACATTTTAATCATGTTATCAATCATAAATATACTATTTTTTATAAGTATGATATGCATCATAACCATGTTACATATCGTACTCATGTAATGAATTTTACTCACAACTTAATCCAATACCACATATATGTTTTTCACTACATTCTATATTACCCATTCTTTTGAACTTATGTACTAATTTTCTCATAAACCAAATGATGTCATTGAGTTAGTTATATACTAACCAAAATGATGTCATGTATTCTATTTGTTTTGACGATTATAATTCCTGGTGTCCAAGTCCCACAATGTTTTTGAGAAAAATATGACCATTGGAAATAATGTGACCATCGAAACCTGAGGACTATAAATAGGAGGTCATTCAAACTAGAGAAATAAACTTTTTCATCTTCCATGTTATAGAGAGAGACTGTGTGACATATCTTTTATTTTTTAAAAAAATACTTTAAAATACAAGAACTGAACAACTTGTTCCCAGTTATTATATTTCAGTAAGTGATTTGTATTCATTGTGTGATTGATCATTTTTATATTGGTGGAGGGATTCTGGGGAAAGGAATATGGTAATGTCGATTGTTGAATCCGGGGATTTCAAGTATTTGAATGATATAGGTGTCGATTACCTTCTTAATCGAGGGCTTATTTGGATAGTAAAACATATGTGCTGATCATTTTATTGAGGGATTACCCGGGTGGTGGTAAGAAAAACATTTTATCCAAGGTGATAGGATACCCTAGTCATCGGGATACAATAATTGTAATAACTTTTAATTTTGGGATTAATTTTGTAATAGAATGGGAATCATCTTGTTTCCTCTATCTATTCATATTATTTTCTACCATAATTATTTTAATTATTATACAGTCATTACATATTGTATTAAAAGATTCTATACTCTTTAGGGTAGAATAATTTACATTTTTTTATACTTGGATAATTGTATTCAATTAAAATATAATTGTTTGTGATTACTTATGGTATCATATCATATCATATACAACGGATCCGGAACTAGATAGATCATTTGTATTGTATGTGAATTGTATTAATTTAGGACATCTTCAACTATGATTTTTATTCATTGGATAATTATAATGTTTTCAAACTGAAAATTCACCCCCCTCTTGTTTAGTGCCATCTCATATACATATACATCTAAATTATGAACCAACAATGTCATCATAGATGTATTACAATATAATGAAAGATTCACATATGAGATCAGCACAACATAACAGTTATTGATATTAAAATTTATGAAAATAAGTAAGAGGGAAACACCATATTATTATATAAACGTCACATCATCAAAAACCCATGACCCATGTTCATTCCCCAGCCCCATATACCTATGTTGGATCTATTCATAAGAAAAAAAATTCTTTTCACTTATCCATTTATGTATATAACTATTTTCTATTTCACTTTAATAATTTTAAAATCCTCTTATCCAAGGTGTAATTATAATGAGTTATGATCAAATGAAAAAGAGGATAAAACTTTATAAGTTAGGATTGGACCACTATTAAACTATCACCAAACAATTCTTAAAAGTACCCATAATTATAGATTTTACCTATATGAGTGTTTGAATAAAAATAATTACATGATGAATTTATACGAAAACAAAATATAAATTTGGGTTGAAACTTTAAATAACCAACCAATGTTCCATTAAATTATAACTGATGTCAATGAAATCATACTAATGTCATGAAATCTTATATTCTTGAATGATTTATGAATACATTAATCTTATTATACCATCCTAATAGTTAAAATACCATAAATTAATAACATCACACTGAAGCACACCAACTAATTTAAAATTATTCAATTTAAAAATTAAATGATGGAACAATGACTCCCATTCATAGCTACTCCTTTTCCCCCATACCTGGTTCGGCTACTCTAGGGAATGATCTCATTACCATTCCTCAACAAATATAATTATCTTACATTATAACCCCAAATTGTAAGGAAATAAAAATACCCCATATACCAATGTATAACACCCCACACCAAAATATAGTGAATTGGTTCTTCAGGATGGTGTTCCACATAGCCTCAAGAACACCTCCCTATATATCCAGGGATATCTCTTAGTGGTGAGTTCCCATGATGTTACTATAAGGATACTATTCCATAATTATGGGAGTGTGTAGAACATAATTAAACAAAGGAGATATCATCCATCTAGAAAAAGATAAATAAAATAGGTGTCATGAAAACAGATAACCCATGCTATAACCAAATCTATGGTATTCCCATCCACGATTCATACATGTTATAAGATCATACAAACAAGTACCAAGGAATCAAAAGAAAAATAGAAACAAAACAACAAAACACCCCAAAAGGGACGCAATTATAGCATAGACCCCATCTCCATACTCTGTCCCAACCAATATCAATCATCAAGTAAATTGAGATTTTAATTGTCTATATATACATCCATGAACTCTTCTTGGGTACCAACAAATTTACCATGCAGCGTGAGAGTATGAATCAGTAGGCCACCACCAATGGTGGATAAAACTATATCTAGTTGTATCTAATATAGTGAATGCTAACGTGTTTCAAAGATAATAAATTATAGGCTATAAATAAATGAAATAGAAATAACCTTAATATATAAGATCCAAAAATACACTAGGGTTAAACCTACATGCTTTAAAGAGTTCTATATTTCACTGAGCATGTCTCAGCAACCATGCCAACCATTTTTATCATAGGTAATTTAGGTGAAAACCCTAAATTTTCACAATATCATGTATAATATATAATTCATTTAAATACCCACAACCATTAAAAAATCTTGAGTTGTATATCCAAAAATATGTTTCTTAATTTTAAAGAAAATTTATAGTTTAAAATTTTAAATAATTAGGTAATCACTCATACCTAAATATATATTACATCACAAATTTTAAAATTCCACTTAGTATGATTTTTTTCCACAAAATATAACTTTTTTGATATATAAAAAGTGTTCTTTTCAGGATATATCTTCGCAATTTTCATCTTGACCCCATCCGTGTTACCACTAATAATTTAAACCATATGAATTATTTTAAAACATGAGATGAGTAAAAAAATATCAGAAAGGTATAAATAAAACTAAAGAAATAGACCCATTAGTTCATAAATAATTATGTAATTTTTTAAAAAGTAAACTTTGGTCTCAAAATAATAATTTTATTACACTTGAAATAAAATTTTCTAAACAACTATTTTAAAAAAATCATAAAAATCCTAACAAAAAAATAAAACTCATAAAGGGTCTTGTTCAATCATGAAAAACTTATGAAAACTTTTTCAAAAAATCTATACATGTTAATATTGTAAAGTATAATATACTTTTCTATACACCTAAACTCATTGGTAATCACATGGGACCTTATCATAAAGAACATGGTATCATAATATCATAAAAAAATAGGAAATTTTGTAGCAACACAAATCCTGGCATAAAGCTAAGACAAGTCTAACTTCTAAAATAATAGTATATAGTGAACATAATCCTATAGTGGATTAGGTTTACTTCATAATCCCATATATAACGTTTCATGAGATAAAGTATTTTCACAATGAATTTTTGGTATATTTGGGTGTGCTAATGATAACAAGTTAATGAATATTTATGCAGAAAAAATAAATTAAATCAATCATAAACATAATAATTACCATTGGAAAGAAAATAGGTTGCATAATATTTCCTCATATCATAACCAAAATAGATTTTATAAAGGTGTAATTTGAGAGATAATCATTAAGCACTTGTTACCCCGTAAAAGGAAGGGAGAATAAGCTAGGAATATATGTGAGAGTCATATATAAAGAATTTAGAATAATTGAATAACATCAATATGAGATATAGATTAAGTCAGTTAAAGAGATAATTGTCACAACCCAAAGAAAAGGGTGTTTTAGATATATCCCTTACTCTCAAGAAAAATATTTAGAGATATCGAAATATCAATTAAATTTTAATCCATTTTTTTAAAATATATTTAAAAAATGGAATGTGAGTACTTATTTTGAGGAAATGGGAATATTAAAATGAAATAAACACAACAAATAAGGTTATAACTGTGAGAAAAATCATTTATTCCGTCTAGATTAAAATAAAAAATTCCTTTTTTTTCTTTTGTAAGAAAGCCAAAAAGTTTCATATAAAATATGTAATAAAGTTTCTTTTGAAAACCATTAAAAGATATTCAAAGGATAAATAAAATGTTATTTAAAATTAATCTATTTCTACATAAATATAATCAAAAAATAATTATAATAATATGGACATGGGAAGGGAATATTTAGAAAATAAATCTTTAAAAGATTTAAAATTATATTTTTAAAGTAAAGTGTCTTTTATGTAAAATCATTAGAATATTATTTTTTAAAAACATTATAATGAAAGTAAAATATGTTTAAAAATAACCTTTAGTAACCATTGAAGCATAAATAAAAATGGTATTGCGGAATTTATAAGAGCATTAACATGGAATAACAAGAGTTACAAGGGAAACATTAAATTTTTTTTTTAAAAGGAATTCCCTTACCTCATGCACAACCAATCACTATCTTTCATTATATAACCGAATCATAATATAATGTTAAGTATTTACATGATTAATAATATTTTTAATTCCAAAATTACTTCAGTAGGTTTACTAAAGTGAAATAGTTTATTATCATATCCTATCTAGAATAATAATCTTGAAATAATTATAGTTTTTATACATAAATTATTGTTTTTAAACCTAAAATGAAATATGGTTCTAAAAAGGGAACAATATTACAATCATAGAGATGATAATTTATAGGTACACATGAGTAACACTTCCATTATTGATCTATAATGATGGAAAGAAGGTAAGTATTATTTTATATTTAAGAAATGGCCATTTTATTATAAATAATATATTATTTTTTTAAATACACATATATATACAATATATTTGATGTAGTATTGAAAAGGAATCACATCACTTTATTAAGGTGGGAGTCTACATGTATGCACAAACCACATTACAAACATTGAATGACTGTAATGGTAAGGGAATATATGATATATTACTTTTACACAATGAAAAAATGTAATTAATATTTTATATTAACACACATTAAATCCATTTTCATAAGAATCCATAAGAGGTGATTATGGAAATCAAATTACATCAACTTGTAAGGTCGGAGTATATCATACAAATATATGATAGGTTCCATTATTAATTGATTGAAGTGGAGAGATATTTATGTTATGAAATTAACATAATAACATCTTATTATATTTTATTAACTTATTTAATTGTATCATTATAGTTGAATAATATTTTTGGGTGGCAGAAGAACAAATAAAAAAATCGTTCAGTTAAAAGCTATAACCCTTCCATGAACAACCTCTTTTTATTTACTCTATAATCCCTATAATGTTGGTATTATTACTAAACCATGATATATATAATTATGAGAGGGATTAATCGAATTTATTTTTTTAATTATTTTCTATACCAAATGGTTCTTTAAGTGTGATAAAAAGAGGAGAGGGGGTTTCCCTTTTATAAAGAGGAGAGGTCTATTCTGGGAATTAAAAGGATATTAAAATATTATTAATTAGTATTCTTGGATTAAAGGAAACAGACAAATATAATTTGAATATAGTGTTATTACTGGTCAAAATACTATCATACAATAAAATTTGGTGACATTTTTATTTGGTTTTTACCCTTAGAAATTTGATTTAATTTGCGTCAAGCCATTTGGACAATTACCACAACAAATAAGGGTTATAATATTTAGGGGTCAATATAGTTTCTATAAAAGTAAAACATGTCCATAAATAGAAAATTATTATATATATTTAATAATATATCCATCAATTTTTATTATATTGGAATTTTGTAATTTTAAATCAATTAATAAAATAGAATTTATTATAAAATACACTTAATGTAATTTATTGGAACTATTATTTTAATTGGACTTTGAAAAAAATATAACATAAATATAATTAGAGAGTATTCCATTAAAACCAATATAATATTTTATTTTTATCTAAAAAATTCATGGAATAGGAAAATCCTTTAAATTTAATTACCTTTAACATTTTTTAAATCATACATTTTAGTTCTTTTAATTGAATAAATACTATGTCAGCGTTACATAAGAATTTATGATAATTATTGTATTAATAAAAATTTAGGAAAATTACCATGATAGAAAAATTTATATTTAAAATAAAACTTTTGGGTTGAAAATTATTTTTCTTTATCCATATAAAAAAATATTATATAAATTAATAGAAATAAGGTCATATTTTTTCTTTATCTCTTACTTGAATATTATAAATGTATAAGTCAAAAACATATGAATAAAGTGGACATATAATCTAGGATTGGTATTAAATTTCCTAACTAAACTCATTATATAGGATAAATGAATGTTTTAATATCAAATTTTATCCCCTATCATGTTATGTTTAACTATAATTACCTGATTTAGCTTATCCATGGTGATAATTAATTACTATATTTACTATTTATAATGATTAAAAACTATATGTTAATATTTTAAAAATAATTAAAATTTTTACTAATAATATTGAATCTATTTTTCAATATTTAATCCATAGATGAATAATAATATAATTTAAAATTAAGCGTGTGAGACGTGATGAAAAAATATTTCTCAGAAAATAACTTTTAAATATAAATTTTTATTATCATATTCAAGCATAAAATTCAGTATAAATTACATACTTAGGTTATTTATAAGAATAAATACCTAATTCAATTTTAAAACTAATCCAAAATATAATTTTAACGTATAAATTCTGGAAAATAAACTACATTTTTCAATAAAAATCCTTATTTTTTAATAATCATTGAAAAATAAAATTATTCACAAAAAAATACATAAAATTTTATCGTAAGATAGTTTTGATATGATAATTTAATTTTTTTTTATAATTTCATTAAATTAAATTTAATATAGCTCCATAAAATAATTATAATATTTTCTCACAACAAGAATATTTTTTAATGAAAATGTATTTTTGATGAATAAATTGGCTACTAAAAAATTGAGTGATTTTTTTCTAAGAAGTTATCAAAATTGAATAAGTAATATATATTTATTTCAAAAATATGTTAATCATATTCATATTCTCAAATTTAATATCTTTGTTATAATGGTTATATTTAAATAATAATATTTCACGATTCATTTTGGTTCAGTGTTACGTCTTGCATATTCAATCAAACAAAGTTCTCTTTTTTAAAATATTAGGGTGTTACAATCTAATACCTTTAATAAATTTTAACTTCACAAATTGAACATGTTATTATTAAAAAATTATTTAACATCTAAATTTTTTTTTGAAAACCAACATTATAAAAAGAGTTAGTAAAAATTCCTCTTGAAAAGAGGAAAACATATAAAGGTCCTCACATAAATAGGTTTCAAAATAGGATAACATTATTAAGATATAAAAATATTAACATTAAGAAGAAAATAATGTCAAATTATTTATGTGCAGTTATAGGGATCACTAATTACAATAAGTTGAATTATTAAGATGTATTTAATGACCACAAAGCCATAAAATAATGAGTATTTAAAAAGAACATTGATTCATTGAAAATAAAATCAATATAGTGACATTTTTTTAAAGATACATTTCATAGAGTTTAGTTATTCTTTTACTATATAGATGATGGAAATAAAGAAATACAGTTACTTGATAAGTGTAATTTCATCCTTTAATCAACTTCCATCATAATATAATATTTTACTAAAGAAATTGCGTATTTAAGATTATTTTACATTTCCTGGAGAAATTATATCAACTTCTAAAGGATCACATAATCTCAAAAAGGATAAAAATATTTTACTCTTACATATAAACCTCAATCAAAACCAAAAAGGTCAGCACAAGATAATTCTAAAAAAATAAAATACCATCTTATGAAGAAATACAAAATTAATCACCAAGGACTCAATAATAACACCCAAATATCACCTTTTATTACATGTTAGTTTACTAACATTAAAATTAATTATAATAGTGTAGACTAATAATGAAACCAAATGATTTGAATTATTTTATCACAAATCCATTAAAGATAAATTTAACAATTTTCTCTAAATAAAATAAATCCCTCTTAGTATATCATACCAAAAATTTAAAATCCCTAATCATATTATAAGGACTCGACCTTAAAACATTACTTAATATTGAATTTTACATTATAACATACATTATTACACATTGAGGATCTTTTCAGGTTTATAATTTTTAATGATTAAGATATCTTACATACATGACATACCACATTCATACAAGAGAATACTACTAAAACAATATCATTTTTAGAAAAATATAAAACATTAAAACTTAAAAAATGATTTCATTAAATACACTCCTTATCAAACATCACGACTCCCTTATTTCTCTTACCTATCCTTATATCCTGTGAAAAACATTTTGAAAAATAGGGATGAGTATAAAACATTGTAAGGGATATAATGAAAGAAAGAGTTAAATGAGTGATAACATAAAAACCAATAAAAACCATTGTCATAAAAATTCTTATGCATAAAAACATCATGTAGTTTCCTTGGGACTAATATACCATATCAATCTTACATTCACCCATCCACATCGAATAACCTTTTGGTCAACTTCAGTCTCCAGAGAACCCAATGCATTGGAGATCTATAATAAGGATCACCAGTCATATCTTGAGCTATAATGGACTCAACTGAACATTAATAATGTACAAGGAACATAGCATGGTAGAAAATAATCTTGAAATCAATAGAAACCACTAATTACATATACATATATAAAATAATCCTTTTGAAATTTATTAAAGAGAGTTTTAAAAATACTTTAAAGGGAAAGTCACCTAAAATATAATTAGAGTGATAATTAATTGAATGGAATGGATCTGTGCATACACTGAAAATACAGACAATGGATCATAATATAAACAAATACCAATCACACAAATAATCCTAATACCACATAATGAATAAATAATATGGTTAACGTAAAGAATGAAAATTGGGTAAAGAATTCCCCTATACTGGGTTCTTCTTACATCAAAAGTGTTTAAACATCCTATATATTGGTTAGGAGAGTGCTATTAACCTCTTAATGGAACATATTAATGTTCATAACACCTTATATGATCATTTTAAAACATCATTTGACACATTTATTAGTAATATTTTGTTATGTACATTACTTCGGGTGTGTTACTTACATGGTTTCCGTGATTAGTTCATGAAGGATATTGTTCTTTATTGGAAGTGTAACTCCAGAATTAGAATGGAGTGGTATATATATGTTTCGAGAACGATAAATTATACCTTTTAAACACTATGGGATGACCTGAGTGGGTTTTAATTAGGCCCCTTACCATGGATTGTGGTGGGGGGGACATTAATATTGTGGAGAACTAGGTGGAGAGGAAGGGCAGGGGACTGTTTCACAGAACAGCCATCCTGGATTTTAACCAGTTCATGGATGTGAAGTGGATCTCAGATCTTAGATATTTGGGTGATATGTTTACATGGGATGATAACTATAGGGGGAATAACTACTCATGGAGCCACATGGATCACTGTCTGACTAACATGCCTTCCATATTATATTTCTCTAATACAAATGTAATGCACGTGGAACATGATATCTATGATCACTCACCACTTCTAGTATCTCTATCATTTACATTGGTTCTATAGGATTGGTTTCAGTATAGCCATTTAGGGGCCAATAGTCTAAGCTATGAGGATCTTGTCAGAGCCTCATGGGAGGAGCCTTCCGAGGGCGATAAGTGGACTTCTCTTCACAATAAGCCAAGGAAATTAAAATTGATGATGCAGATGCGGCCAAAATTTGTTATTCTACCTGATGGGAAGTTATATTCAACCATGAAAGAAGTAAAATGTCCCTATAACAAGTTGGAGGAAACATGGGATGATCGTGCCTTTAAGAACTCAAGGAAAAAAAGAGGACATGCTGCTTAGAAAATAACGTCTGTCTAGGGAAGGGGAAAGATTAGAGAAGGTGATAGAAACCCCACTTTCTTCCACGCCTGAATTAAGTAGAGGAAAATGATGGTTAATCCAAGAATCATTTTAAAGGAAAAATATTTTACGGATGGCATGGACGTTGTCGAATTCTTGGACAACTCATTCTTCTCTGGCCTCCTCATAGGTCCCAATGAACTCATGAACAACGATTACCCCTCGGTGGCCACATAGTTTGTTTAAGTGGTTCCCAACCACATGTGTGAATGAGAAAATGACCTCTTGGGGTCCATCCCTAACAAGAATAAGATCTTGGTAGTATTGATTCACATGAACCCTGATATCATGGCGGGACAAGATAGTTTCCATGGATTCTTTTATATGTCATCATAGGATATTATGAAGGTGGGATTAACTGAGTCTATTCAAAACTACTTCTGGGGGTGTCTAGTTTCATGTGGCCTACACCACCACACCTTTTCTTCTTCCAAAAACCATGAATCCAACTTATCATTCACATTATCACCCCATGGGGATGTGTAATACCCCATAAAAAATCTTGGCCAGTATTATCAACTCCAGAATAACCCCTCTCGTTCTGTGGTGGGTGTCTTTAGAGTAGCATGATTTTATCAAGGGTCAATCGATTCAGGATGTGGTGGATCTAGCATAGGGGATGATCAAAGACATCAATTTCAAAACTCATGCATCTAATATGGACATCGAAATAGATATGAAGAATTATTATGATCGTATGGAATGGAGATTTATCAATAAGGTTATGGAAGGTATAAGGGGTTAATACTTGGTACGTTGATCTTATTTTTTAGTGTGTTAGTTCAACATGGATTTCAGTTAATTTTATGGGGAAATCATAGGGGTTTTAAACCAAATCGGGGCCTAAATAAAGGGGACCCCATCTCTCTGAGTCTTTTTTATACTGGTTCATGACTTTTTGAGCAGACACATCCATAGGAGCATTGGTAAGGGTGACATTCTCTCTTATATAAGGAATAGGAAGGCTGAAGTAGTTTCCCACCTCATGTTCGCCGATAATACCTTACTTTTCTTGAATTCCCCAAGACTCTCCATTCAAGGTTTGAATAGAGTGTCATAGGGATACTTCTATAGGAGTGGTAAACTCATTAACAATAAAAAGTGCAGTTTCTACATCTACAGCAGATGTTCCTACCGGCGTATATCTACTGTGAGAAACAAGATGGGCATGGAGTGAGGGTCTTTCCCTATGAAATATCTGGGTGTACCTATCATGCATGGAAGAGTCCACCTCCACGAATTTGATCAACTCCTCTGTAGGATCAGTAACCAGATTCCTAATTGGAAGAACATTTATCTCTCATTTGGGGGTCTGATCAAGCTAGTCCACAGTGTTCTTTTAGCTACCCTAGTTCTCACACAATCCACTATTAGGGCCCCAAAACAGTTACTACGAAAACATATAGGCTTCTGGACAAGTTTATTTAGGTCTTGTTTTCTATGGGTAAAAATAATTGGGTCCCCGAACACATTATGGTGCAACCAGTTAGAGAGGGTGGTATCAATGTGCACTTTCGGATTGATACACTACACTGTATGCATGCAAACCTCGCTTGAAGTATTCTCGACAAGCGCTCTCTATGGGGGTTAACCATTAGAAGCCTTGCCTCGAGGCACCATGATACTAGATGGGGCCAATAATCGCTTCTTGGGAAGGTCCTGTGACCCATTTTTGATGACCTCATATCGCTATTCCATTGGATCAGTGGGAGAGGGAACATATCATTTGGGCATCAGAACTGGTGCAGTGAAAGGTTAGGTTTTCTGGGTTCCTTTCCCCCACCATCTCCTTTCAAAAATCCTGTATGTTTCCCTCCTTCATTAAATCAGTGTTTGATAAAGAATAACATGAGTTTTTTTGATCTCATTGAGATCACACTAGACCTTGAAAAATGTTTGTTCACACCTTCACCCCCAAGAATTTTCTCGTATAAAGAATACAGTCATGCCTCATTTGTTCCGAATCATGAGAAAAAATGGGATGAGATCACCTGAGTTAAGATAATCCCTACCAAATTCAACTTTCTCACTTGGAGGATAATGATTGGAGTGGTGCCAAATAATCATAATATCATGAGATGTGGTGTTAACCTTTATTCGAAGTGTGTGTGCTATAAGTCTTCCAGTGAAGATAACTCAAACCATCTATTTTTTGAATGGGAAAGGGCACACAAGGTATGGTTTTCCATTTGGGAATTCATTAAATTTTCCTAGAGAAGTATGTATGATCGCCACTTTTGGATAAATGGTACCATGGATCCGGTGGAGCTGTTCCAGAGAGGCTGGCCCACATAGTCCTTCTACAGGCAGGTTGCTGGTGTCTATGGACGGTGAGGAACATTATAAGGCATGAATGGGGAAACACGTCCACTGCTGCAATCATCATATGGATGAGGAACCTATTTTTTGACCAAGACATGGTGATACAGAACTATAAGGAAGCCCCTTCAATGAGTCAGTTCAGTTATGGGTATAGTTTTGTGACCCACGGTGAGAGAGGTAACAACTGGGTTCGCTGGCGGCCCCCGCAGAATGGGCTGAAGCTTGACACGGATGAGTCTTGTGTCTTGGGTACTATGCATGGTGTTGGAGTGGTGCGTGACACTGGCTAGTCCATATTCCTAGAATTTATAGTCAATCTAGGATAAGTATCTTCAATTAAGACATGATTAATGGAAATGATCATAGGGCTTAGGTTATGCTGCAAATGGGGCTTAGTGAATACGGAAGTGGAAACAGACTCGTTGAATGTTTACAATTATCTACAAGGCAATGAAAACCCACCTTGGGTGACTGATTATATCATCAGGAAGTGTGAAATCATCCTCACTGACAATATTAAAGTTTCAAACATGTGGAGGGAAGTGAATAAAGTAGAAGACCATCTAGTAGCACTGGATTTCACTGGCTCAGAGCATGTGTGGGTTTATATTAGGTACAACTTGAATCCCCATGGGGTTAATTGGATTAAAGGGGCTGCCCTTAGTCTCTATTTTTTCAGGCCCCCATAAGAGTGGGATGGATTGTCTGGTTTTGTCTATTTTTTAAGGTTTTTTCCTCTATTTACCCATCATTGAATATAAAATTACTTTATGATGAAGTTATTTTCTTTTTGATATTTTCTTAAGTCATTTTTTTATAATTCTTCGATTGTAAAGAACTCATTTTGTTTAATAAATTAATCACATGAGTATAAAATGATTCTAGAACCTTATATAAGATATAATATATAAATTCTAATCTATTTAAAGCATAAAAATCATTTCATGACCAGTCTTTAAGGAAGTAAAATAAATATGAAATCCCATAATCCAGAATGTCGGTAAATCGACCCATCATGAACCATGTTTTGATTTCTTAAATAAGTTGGAGGGGATAAGAAGTATAATGGTGAATATTCTATAAACATGATGGAATATAGAAGATGTAAGATACTAGATCATTCATGCCTCTTGGATAAAGGGATATGATGAAATAATATGAAAATAAATGAACTCAAAATAAAAGAATAGTTGAGAAATCAGTTATGAAAATTCGGCAGTCTAACAACTATGAATCATGGTTTTAGAAAAAATTAAAAATAGATGGGATATGGGTCACCCATTTATAAATGAAACATAATACAATATATAAATAGAATAAAATGTAAATAATAACATGGTATGGAATCTTGAAGTTTATACTACAAAAATGAGAACTTGAATGGAAAAAAGAAAGAAAGAAGTTTAGAATTCTCTTACCTGGTAGAGTAACTCCTATGACTTGATGTTTAAGACCGTGGGGGATTGAAGACAACATGGGAGGATTACTAGGGAGGTAAAAAGGTTGTAGATTCATTGAGGAGGAAATATTACTGAATGGAAGGAAGGAATGGGTTGGTATTTATAGAAAAAGCGTGTGAATATTTTATTAATTCCAAAGGGACACATTTTTAGTGGTATTTGCAATCCATGGTATTTCCCATGGTATTAGCCACTTGGGAAACCTCATGTTATATTTTAATGTACCCAAGTATACCATAATCATAACATCATTATTATGTCATTAATGATGTCATTAAACAAATCTAAAATCTAATATTTATTTTTACTATTCCATGAAACTTTTTGAGAAAAATACCAAATGATCACCCTAACCATTATTCAATGTGTAGAAATAAAAACTGAAATCCATTTTTGGAAACTAATTTTCTAAATATTTTTAATTTAATTTTTAAATAAGACAATACTTAATTCAAAAATTAACAATTTTAATTATAAAACTTTTTTTATATCATATTGAAAATTTAACCAAGATTTCATTATCTTAAAGCCTTATGATAATAAATAATAATACAATTTACTATTAATTAAGGTCATATTAATATTCATATTACTATTCATAAGGGTAGGTTGTTATTCACCAAAAAAACAGGTTGGTTCCAATAGACTCCAGATAACTTTCCAATCACAATTGTTGATGAAGGTTTTTGAAATTCAAAACATAGAAGCTAATATATTAAGTTTAAAGGATACTTATAACTATGTAATTAAAACAAGGTTTCATGCATTTAAATTTATTTTTAAAATCCTTGTGCTGTTACATTATCCCCACCTTTTGGGAATTGCATCCTCACAATTTTATTTACACATTAAACAAATGAGGTTACCTTTCCATCATAGAATTTTTAGATTCCCATTTATCTTCTTCAACCATGTGGTTTTACAAAAACCCTTTACCTAGTGGATTACCCAATTCAAAAATACCCATTCCCTTAGATCAAGAATCTGAACTGGTTTCTCTTTATAATAAAGGTTCTCATCCATCTATGTTATTTCTTGGTCAAGAATTATGATGAATCTGGATCAAAATTTCTTAACATCAAAACGTGAAAAACATTATCTACCTAATATAAACTCCGAGGAAAAGCTTGTTGGTATGAAACTGGTCCAACATTCTATAGGATTTCAAAATGACTGATGAATCGCAGACATAAATTCCATTTCTTAACAAAATGCATCACACTTTTCCAAGGAGATATTTTAAGGAAAACATGGACACCTACCTTGAATGAGAAGTCTTTACTTCTGTAATCTATATTTTTTTTCTGCCTACTCTGAGATTTTATCATGTTCTGCTGGATCATATTCACTTTCTCAGCAACTTTCACTACTAATTCTGGTCCCATCAACTTCTTTTCCCCAACATCATCCCAAAAAGTTTGAGTTCAACACCGCTTCCCATACAAAGACCCAAAAGGTGATATCAATATACTGGAATAAAAACTGTTATTATAAAAAAAAATAAAGAAACATGTTGATTAAAAATTCCCCGGAAGTCCATTGAAGAAGATCGAAGAATATCCTCCAATGTCTGAATCATTCATTCCAACTACCAATATTATTGGGATTAAAAGTTGTACTGAAATTTAATTCTGTAACCAACGACTTCTGAATTCCATTCTAAAAGTTAGAAGTGAACCAGATATCTTGATCATAAACAATGGAAAGAATAAATCCATGTAACCTGAAAATCTCTTTGAGGTACTGTAGAGAAATCTAATCCCAAGACATTGTATCTCAAATAGAAATGAAATGTGAATATTTTTCAGCCGATCAAAAATAAACCAAATCAAATTATTACCTTCAGAATTCTTAGGTAGTCCCACCACAAAGTCCATGGATATATTCTCCCATTTCTACTCTATAACTAGAAAAAGACTAATGCATCCTCTTCGGTAACTTTCCATCTACTTTATCATTTTTACATGTCAAACTTTTAACAGTAAATTCTGCAATATCCCTTTTCCTTCCATCCCACCAGTGATACTCCTGAAGATCCCTATACATCATAGTACTTACAGGATGAAATAAAAATGGTGGACTATGTGCTTCAATGAACAAAGATATCATTAACTAAGAATCAAAAGGAAAACACAACCTTTTTCCAAATCTTGAAACATAATATTTATCAAGGTGAAATTCTGAAAGAAAACCCTTTTATCTAATTCTAACTTTTTCTATAGCTCATGGTCTTACTTCTGTGATTGCTTAATTATGTCTGATGACGATGACTGCACAGAAATATGAAACAAAATAGATTTTTTCCATACACTGACTACTTGTAATTAAAAATTCATCAAATCATTAATCAAGGGATTATGTTACAAACATAACATGGTTAATGATGCATGCTATTTTAGAATCAAGGCATCTACCACTTTGTTTGATTTTCCTTGATGGTAATTGATTGTACAATCATAACCCTTTATCAGTTCAATCCCTATTCTCTGCCTCAAGTTTAATTCATTATGAGTGAATATATACATTAGACTTTTATAGTCAATATGTATTTGACATTTGGTTCTGAATAAATGGTTCCTTCAAATTTTCATAGCAAAAACCGAGGATTTCAATTACAAATATTGTGTAGAAAAATTTAACTCATAAAATATTAGTTGTATTAAATCATAACCAATTGACATACCATTCTTCATCTGAACTGCACTATGTCCCTTCAACGAAGCATCACTCGAGATGAAAAACTCACCATTTCTTGAAGGAGAGGCCAAAAATGGACAATTCACCAATATCTTCCTATGTTTATGAAAAAAAACATCATATTATTTTGTCCAAAAAATTTTAATCACATTTCATGTTAACTTAGTTAGGTGGTTAGATAACTGTACAATGTTTTTAACAAACTATACGTAGTAACCTGCTAATCCTATAAGATAATGAATATCTGTAACATTTGTAGGTCTTGGAGATTCATCAACCACTTTTGTTTTGGAATGATCAACTATTATTACATACTTACTTATAATGTGCCCAAGAAAAGAAATATATTGCAACCAAAATCACGCTTTCTGAATTTTCCTTATAGTTTCTTTTATTTTAAGGTTGGAAAAACAACCCTTAGATGTTTTTCATGCTCCCTTTAACTTCTATAATATACCATAATGTCATAAAGAAACACAACCACAAACATATATAACAACTCATGAAATATTTTATTCATAAGATCCATGAACACAATAGGTTCATTAGTTAACCCAAAAGGCATAACTACAAATTCCTAATGACCATATCTAGTATATAATACAGTCTTCGAGATGTCTTCATCCTTTACATTAAATTGATGGTACCACAACCACTAGTCAACCTTCTAAAAATTCTATGCGCCATATATTTCATCAAACAAATCATCTATATGAGGCAAACAATACTGGTTTTTAATAGTAATGTTATTCAAGGCTCTATAATCGATCGAAATTATCATTGAACCATATTTTTTTCTTAACAATCAAGACAAGATCACCCCAAGATAAAGTGCTAGGTCATATAAAGCCTTTATTTAATAATTCCTGAAAATACAATTTTAATTCAAGAAGTTCCATTTGGTCCATTCAATAAAGGGTTTTTGAAAGTTTCTTAGCATCAGGAAATAATTCAATATTATGCTCAACCTCTTGATTAGGAACAACACTATGAAAATCATCAGAATAAACATATAGGTATTCATTTACCACTGCTACATCATTAATCAAGATAGGTCCCTTATATTAAAAAATACGATAAAGATAACTTTCATTTCCATCCATTATTAGTCTTTTAGCTTCATGATACATTATTAATGGTATGGGTTCATTCTTGTGCAGAAAATTAAATTATTTATAAAAACAATTCATTTTCTCTGCAATCTATCTTAGCATGATAAAAAGAAATCCAGTATATACCCAGAATAACATCAAACTCTACTAGAGGCAGAAAAACTAGTTTTTCAGGTAAAATCTTTCCACTGCCAAGGATAAACATGTTATTACAATTTATTTTTTCAACAATATCCTCTAGGTTTTTTTACCATTATATCTATTTTTATTTCATGAGGATGAATTCCTAATTTTTCAAAAAAGTTATCAGAAATAAAGGAATGTGAAAACCGTGAATCAAACAACACATTCAACAAGAAATGTACCTGATACCACCTCATTTGATGGATCAAAATCTACTAAAGTGGTTGAAAATGATTTGAACAAACTCTTTTACATCCAATCTTACTGATTCCCTACTTGAATAACTAGCTTTAGACAGACATTATCAAAATGACCCAATTCCTTACTGTTAAATCATCTCACCATCGGCTTCTCATTAATTTTTGGATCATTTTCCTGGAACTCATGATACATGTGTCCAAACATTCCCTATTAGTATCATTTCCAAAAATTTACAAGACATTCACCAGGATTCCTTTTACCTCACTTTTCACAAGAAGGGGAATTCATTTTCCTACCTTCATACTTATATGATGAGTTCTTCCCCATTTCCTGCCAACCAAAACACTTCTTATTATAATAATTATGAGGCAAATATGTGTCAGAAAAATCCACCTCAACTTTTTTAAAATAACAAAAAAGCTTCCCATTACTTCTAATCTCTCATGAAGCCAAATCTATTTGCAAAAATGGTTTCAAACTAGGGTAAAATATATTAATTTTACTTTCAAAATATTGTGTAAAATATGGCACGTACCTAGACAGCCTTGTAAAATTGGATTCATATGTTTCCACTGAATCATTATCTTCCTGTTTTAGATCCATGAATTGTTTTCCATTCTGAGTCGAATTGTTTTGGGAAAATATTTTTCCAAAAAGGGATTTTAAAATCATCCCATTCTAGATTGTCAAGATCATCTCCTTCTCTCGTATTCTTAACCAGATACCACCATTGATAGGCTTCACCTTCCCAATGATAAATTCCTATTATTACCTTTTGATGTTCTAAATATCCCATGACATCAATTATCTATTTATTGAGCATTGATCAATCCTTCGACTATCACTGGATCTGTGATTCCACAAAATGGTTGAGGGTGTTGCCTTATAAAATGCTCCAAAAAAGACATGTTTCTTCATGGTTGATTTTGTTCCTCTATATCATGGATACCAACCTAGTATATTTCTTGAGAAAACTGATCCATTGTTGTCACAAACACCTCAGTTTTGATTCCCACAATTTCGGGAAACATATTCAAACATACATTATCCATTTAGTGACTTCCTACTTTAGATTACCTATTTATTATAAGGATAACCATTGTGAACAAACATATCTTAGTCTAAGAAACATGTTATTATTTAAATTCTATAACATTTCATTTTATCATAGTGTAAAAATAATTTATTTTATTCTATTAACATCATATTAACCCTTATAGTTATCTAAACCATCCATTGATACCAACTATAAGGTCCCAATGTTAAAACATTAAATAATCACGAATTTTACACAAGAAAATACAATATTACATATTGAGTATCTTTTCGGGTATAGTGTTTTAAATAATTAATATATCTTAAAGAAATGACATACCACATTCATACTAGAGGATACTAATAAAAAAATATTCACTTTTTCTAAATATAAAACATTAATACTTAAAACATGGTTTTATTAACAACACTCTATATCAAACATCACGACTCCCTTATTTCTTTTACCCATCCTTATATCTTTTGAAAAAACATTTTAAAAACATGGGATGATTATAAAACATAGTAACGGTTATAAATAACGAAATCGTTAGTCAAATGATAACATAAAATCCAATAAAACCCATAACCATAAAAACTCATATGCATAGTAAAATCATGTAGTTTACAAGGGAAATATTTACCATATCACTATTAAATTCACCCTTACACATGGAATAAACTTTTGGTCGACTTACATCTCTTGAGTACCAAATGCATTGTAGATCTATAATGGGGCTCACCCGTCATATCATGAGCTATAATGGGCTAAACCCAACATATCTTCAGCTATAAGGGGATCGACCCAACATAGATAATTTCTAAGGGACATATCAGGGAAATAATGTATCTACAAATCAGGATAAACTGCTCATTCCATATACATATATAAAAAATAATCCGTTTGAAATTTATTAAAGACAGTTTGAAAAGGAATTTAAAATGAAATCCCCTTAAAATATAATTTGAGTGGGAATTAATAGAATGTAATAGATATGTTTATACATTGTAAATACATATAGTGAAACATAATATTAAAAATATTTATCACACTAATAATCTTAATACCACAACATGAATAAAGAAAAAGGTTAACCCAAACAATGGAAATTGGGTTAAGAATTCCCCTAACTTGGGTTCTTATTACTACAAAAGTGTTTAAACCCCCTGTATAATGGTTACGAGAGTGTTATTAACATCTTAATGAAAAATATTAATGTTTATAACACCTTATATGATCATTTTACAATATCATTCTACACATTTATTAATAATATTTTGTTATTTACATTCCTTCAGGTGTGTTCTTTACATGGTTTCCATGATCGGTTCATGATGAATATTCTTTTCGATTAGAAGTGGAACTCTTGAATTGGAATGGAATGGTATTTAAATGTTTCTATAACCATATATTATACCTTTTATCATTTCTAATTATTACATGATGAGGATTCACAAGTTAAAGCTGTAACGCCCCGACCCCAGTTACCCAGAGTCAGTGCATTATTACATAGCATTGGCATGATCATAAGAAAGATCAAATCTCGAAATACCGATTAGTTTACTGGCCTTGAAATAACAAGATACATTCATAAAGTTTAAATTAAATCATAATGTGAAAACTACTACAACAACATCTTGAATTCATATCACCTCATACTATCCCTGCAGGTTATTCATAAATAACTTCTTCACATCCTGGAAAAAAATAAAACATTGAAAGGGGCGAGCTCAGATGCTCAGTAAGGAAAACAATATAGCGGAAATTTTCATAAATAAGCATAAACCTTTAAGGCAATGTATAATTAAAACAAAATCCTTTTAAACATGAATTTCAGCATAATATGGAAAAGATAAAATGAAATAATTCCATTTACTTATTCACATTGATATTATACTAGTCGAATAATCACATCCAATATCAATAACCACTTTAATAATGATAGAATGAATAATTCCAGACTATCATAACCACATAGTCAAGGCCTCGTTCCAAGAATACAAATAATATTTTGTCAGGGCCTTGTTCCAAGACACTAGTTTGTCTCATGAGACCTACCGGTGCAATTTTTTAGAAGATACTTACTTTTAAAATTGCTCAAATATACTCTAGTGTTTTTCTGAAAACATTATGCAAGATTATGAAAACAAAATAACTAATTCTGATACTGCTCGACTAATTACAGGCCATGATGGGTCCATGCCCAATCCCTTCATGTCTACCACACTTGAGAGTCGGGTTTTCTGAAAACATTTTTAATATTGCATTAAATACGTATACATTTGCATCGTATTTTCATATATTTGAGAGAAATATCTCTTTTTTAAATCATTTTAAAATCACATAATTAAAAAAGAAAACCATTATTTTGAAAATATACTTACAAGAATCTATGAGAAGATTCAAATGTGTAATAATAGTGGAGAATAACCGCACCTTCCATATAAGTTAAAAAAAGACATTCTTAACTTAATTTTGTCAAAAAGGTTAAAAAGGACCTTGTTTGTAAAATGACGAAAAGATTCCTTTATAAACTTCTTATAAATATTAAAACAAGGGTATAAATGAATTTAAACCATATTCTGTAAAATAGTAAGAATGTTTTGAAAAACATTTTTAAGAAACATGGATGTGGATGATAAAGAGGTCCCAGTAGATAATTATGTATAAACAACCTCAGATAATGAAGAGATTGTGAAATAACCCTTACCAATTTGGTAACTTACGAAACAAACCCCTCATTAAAGAGGTATCATACAATGAATATGTACATACACATAAATTAAAGTGTATTACACAAAGAATACAATTATGGGCAGTACATACACCACACAGAAGTTAACAATGGCAATATGGCATGAATCTCACGGTAATACGGAGTGAGATGAACACCCCTTAACTTATACTTTTCCTTGGTTGGGGTAGGTTAACCTCCTATATAATGGTGAAATAATTGTTATTAAATTATTCAAGAATAATATACATTAATATGATATCATATATGATCTTTTAACAATGCTTTGTTAATAATATCTTAGTATTATCGTCGTTTTGGGTGTTAACTTACTCGTTTTATTTTATATGTTTTGTTACATAAGACATGTTTTTTATAGATAGGTTGTATATTATTCATATCCAGAATGATATCAAGTCCTTAAACACTATTTTTAATCATCAAATGAGAATTATACTTGAATGGATACGATGGAGAATGAATCTCATCGCGTTCGTGACGATGGTAGTCCATACGTACTCACGAGCGACAATATCATTCTTTTGATATTAAAATAATATATAATTGGATGGTATATCATATATAAATAATCATTATAATGTTATATTTATTATTTACATGAATTATACATCATTATTATACCCATCCAAATAAAAATGTTTTGAATAACAATTACACCACGACAGGGAGACAGTAAGCCATACGTACACACATATGGTGACATGTCATTCAAAAGATGGATAGAATACTGAATATGGTTGTACCATGTTTATAATAACATAATAGTATATATAATATACTGGAGTTATTATTTTAGAAAGGAAATAACAAAGAAATAAGAAGTTGAAGAAGAAATGAACTTGAAAAAGGGTGGTAAAAACATTACCTCTTCTTCGGGTTCTTCCTTTTGATTTGATCAAAAGGGAACCTTAGGATGTCTTTAGGATCAAGCTAATGCCTCTAGGTTGAAGTTAAGGAAGTTGAGAGAGTATTTGTTCAGGGGTTGGCCGAGCCAAAAGGCTTTGAATGTGTGAATTAGTGAGAAGGGGAAGTTCCCTTTTATAAGAGGGGTGAGGGGCAACTTTGGAAAATCTAGAAATATTATTTTATAATAAATTCAAATTCGCTTAATAATGGTTCCAAAGTGGATTTTTAAGAGTATAAGGTGGGTTTGGGTCGCAAAACACTCAAATAATAGGTTTTAGACAGGTTTGGGTCACTATATTAACCTTATCTTTTAGTTTTAACTCTTAGTTAATTAGTTTAACATTTACCATGTCACTTTGTATTTTTATATTATATAGTTAATAAACATACTATATACATACAAGAGATCCTAAAGTGGTAAATTAATGATACACATATCATGATATAAGTCTCTTGGCCGAATCTTATATTTTTAGGAATTTAATATCAATTAATAATATAATATTTGTTTTAAAAACTCTTTTATATCAATTTTGACACTATTCAATAATTGATTTTTGTAAAAGTCTTAAAAACTTTATTAATTCTAAATTTTTTTAAGGAATACTAACATGTAATATTAATAAATAAAATTCTTTTAATTCATTAAAAGTCTCAAATTATATTTATTTGGGTATTTATAATATCAATTATTTTAAAATTTCACTAATAAATTAATTACTGCATAATCATTGTGTCATAAATAAATTAAATTACTTAAAGTCTAAAAATTATAAATAAAACACCATTAAGTACGAAATCGTTCTATCTTTCTAATTAATATTTATAGTTCAAAATCCAACATATATAACCCTATGTAAAAATTGTTGTGCTAAAATATATATGCTTTTGTCATTTTTGTATTTACTTTAACTTAATTAATATAAAGTGACATTATCACTTACATGTGGATCCTTGGGGTCCCAAAATCGACCCAAAGATGCCCATGATCGGAAATGTATCAACCAATATGGTTAAAACACGTTTAGAGAAAATTATTATTATTATAATATTATTTTGTTCACCCTTATTTACTGGATTTACCGTTTAACAATGGTAAATAAAATATTTACCGAAATAATTATTCAAAATGTATAGAAATAAAAGTTACCTATTTAAACAATTTGGACTTTATGATTCCAAATATGGAGTCCATTTTTCCAAATTCAAAACACAGAAGTGGCAGAAATTAATTTAAAATTAATTCCCGTTGTCAAAACAAAAAGCGTGTTTTTAAGAGATAATAACTATCAAAAGATTGACACTTGTTTATGTCCGGTTTAAATGTGAAATTATGTACAATGATCAAAATTGTATTAAATGGTAAAAGTATATTTTAAATATACATTAAAACCACTCAAATTCATAATTTATCACTATTAATTATTTCGATTAAAAAAGTTGTTTTTAATAAAAAGTATGTAATTTTCACTATTCATCAAAATATATAAGTTATCTGAAATGTACCAAAATTTCATCCTAGGATAATTTCAATATTAATAATCCCAAAATAAAGTCAATTTTGAATGATAAAATGTATAAAATTTCAAAAAGTGGGTATTACTATTCATAACGGCTACTTTGATTGGTCGCGGCGTGTTAGAATCTCAAAGTTGCGTACAACACCCGCTACTGTATTATTCAAAGAGAAGCATACCGTGGAAGCTTGGGGTGTTACATTATCCCCTCCTTCAAATAATTTCTTTCTCGAAATTTCTAGAATTCTACCGCATGAAAATACTCGGGTGATTCTTCGTCATAAGTTCCTCGGGTTCCCACGTTGCTTCTTCCATTTTATGGTTCCTCCATAAAACGTTTACCAAATGAGTCGTCCAGTTTCTCAGCACTTTTCTCTCATATCAATAATCCTAATGGGCTCCTCTCAATAAGAGATATCGGGTTCCTGTTCTAATTCCTCATAGGTGATTACATGCATTAGGTCAGACATGTATTTCCGCAATAGTGATATGTGGAACACATCGTGAACTTTGGAGAAACTTGGAGGCATTGCCAAACGGTAAGCTACAGCCCCAATTCGTTCTAGAATTTCGAAAGGTCTGATGTACCTGGGAGTCAATTTACCTTTCTTACCGAAACGTATAACTCCCTTCCATAGAGATACATCCAAGAAAACATGATCTCCTACCTGAAATTCCAAATCCTTCCTTCGGTTATCGGCATAGCTCTTCTGCCTACTTTGAGCTGCTTTGATGTGGTTTTGGATTACCTTCACCTTTTACATCGTTTCCCCCAACAGTTCTGGACCTATGAGTTTTCTTTCACCAACGTCATCCCAACAGGTTGTTATGCGACATCTCTTTCTGTATAACACTTTATATGGTGCCATCTGAATACACGAATGGAAGCTATTGTCATAGGAAAATTCTACCAGAGGTAAATATTGATCCCACATACCCTGAAATTCAAGTGAGAAAGATCTCAACATGTCTTCTAAGGTTTGAATAGTCCGTTCTGATTGTCCATCTGTTTGAGGGTGGTAGGCAGTGCTCAAATGAAGTTCAGTATCCAAGGCCTTATGAATACTTTTCCATAATCTTGAAGTAAAACTGGGATCATGATCAGAAACAATCGATAGGGGTACTCCATAATGTCTCAAAACATCATTAATATATAATCTTGCTAGACATTCTAGTGGTATATCTTCTCTTATAGAAAGAAAATTTGCTGTCTTGGTAATACAATCAACAATAACCCATATTGTATTGTTCCTTCTAGGAGTCTTTGGTAGCCCCATGATAGTCCATCATAATATTGTCCCATTTCTACTCCGGTATGGGAAGAGGTTGCATGACTCCTCCAGGCTGTTGCCTTTCAGCTTTCACTTGTTGAAAGACCATACATCTTGACACGAAATCAGAAATCTCCCTCTTCATGTTGTCCCACCAAAAATGTTCCTTCAAATATCTATAGATTTTTGTGCTCCCAAGGTGTATAGAGAAATTGGAGCTATGAGAATCACCTAATAATTCCCTTTTTAGATCAGGTATATCGGGAACACAAAGTATCTTCCCAAATTTCAAAATTCCTTCTTCATAGACAAAGTCTCTCAATCTCCCATCATTCACATCTTTAATCTTCTTTTGAAATTCTTCATCATTGTTCTGAGAACTCTTAATCCATTCTAGTAAAGATGGTTTGGAAACCATTTGAAAAAGCATTTATGTTTCACCTTCCATGGTCATTCCCATGTCCATCTTCACTAGATCCACAAAAATTGGATCCCTTTCAATTCCCATATTGTTCAAAACTCCATGATATTTTCTTATCAAAGCATCTACCACCTTATTTTCCCTCCCTAGGTGGTAGTGTATCATAGAATCATAATCCTTGAGTAATTCAATCCATCTACTTTGCCTCATGTTGAGTTCTTTTTGTGATAAAATATACTTCAAACTCTTGTGATCAGTATAAATCTCACATTTTTCACTATAGAGGTAGTGTCTCCATATCTTCAAAGCAAAGATCACAACTGATAACTCGAGATCATGAGTAGGATAGTTTTGCTCATGAATTTTCAACTCTCGTGATGCATAAGTAATAACCCTATCATTCTGTGTAAGGAAACAACCAAGTCCTTTCTTCGATGCATCACTATAAATAACGAACCCATCATTCACCGATGGTAGAGTCAATATAGGAGCATTAACTAATCTTCTCTTCAATTCTTCAAAACATTCTTCACACTCTTTTCTCCAAACAAATTTAACCCCTTTACGTGTGAGCTTTGTTAATGGGATAGCCAATCGGGCAAAATTCTGGACGAAACATCGATAATAACCTACTAAACCAATAAAACTACGTACCTCAGTTATACTCGTTGGTGCATGACATTCTTGTATTTCCTTGGTCTTAGAAGGATCACAAAAGATTACATCTTTAGAGACAATATGGCCAAGAAAATAAATCTCCAAAAGCAAGAATTCACACTTGCTAAACTTCCCATATAATTCATGTCTTCTCAGAGTCTTCAGGATAATGCGAAAGTGATTTTCATGATTTTTGTAACTTTTGGAGTATACCAATATATCATAAATAAATATCACAAGAAAATTATCGATATATTCCTTGAAAACATTATTCATTAGATCCATGAATACAGAGGGTGCATTAGTCAGCCCAAAATGCATTACTGTAAACTCATAATGCCCATACCTGGTTCGAAATTCTGTCTTCAGAATGTCTTCTTTTTTCACACACAACTGATGGTATCCAGACCGAAGGTCAATCATTGAAAATTATTGAGCTCCATGTAGTTGGTCAAATAAATTATCAATGAGAGGTAGGAGATACTTGTTCTTTATTATTATAGCACTAATCTCCCTGTATTCGATACATAACCTCATATTTCCATCTTTCTTTTTAACAAAAAGAACAGGGGATTCCCATAGAGAAACACTAGGGCGAATAAATCCCTTATTACTCAATTCCTCTAGTTGTTTCATTAGTTTAACTAATTCCACAGTGGTCATTCTATAAGGGGTCTTCGATATAGGCCTTTATCTAGGAATTAAATCAATGGAAAACTCAACTTCTCATTCTGGAGGGTGTCGAGGTAAATCTTCCAGAAACATATCTACATATTCTTCCAGAATAGGTATATCCTCTATTTGAACATTCCTTTCCTCACCCACAATCATTTCATTCTCTTCCTCACTAATAATTGAATTTAGTTGAGCTACTGGGGGTGGATCTAGATAAGAATTAGGTGGTGATGATTCTACTATAAAGATAAGGAATTCCTTATCATCATTATCAAAAATCATAAACTCCTTCTTCTTACAATAAATCATCGCATCATGGTCTGAAAGACAATCCATACTGAGGATTATATCAAACTCAATCATAGGTATGATGATGAGATCAGCGGATAAAGAACATTTTTGTGCTCTAATGAGGACTGATTCACAAAACTTTGTTGCAATGATACTTCCCTTAGGTGTTTTAACTGACAACTCCCTTGTTAAATAAAATTGGAAATATCTAATTTTCTTATAAAAATGGGAAGATATGAAACAATGCGATGATCCAGAATCAAATAATTCATTTTTTAACCCTGAGGAAACCATTAAATTACATGCCACCACATATTTCGGAGCTTCTACATCAGCAGTAGTGACACCATAAGCTTGGCATTGATCCCTTGGCCTTTTATGAGGTAAGTTTCCCTGATTCTTAGGACATTAATTTTCATAATGACCCATCTCCATACAATTGTAGCATTGGACATTGGTAGCTTCCTTCTTTCCCTTGCAATCATGATATTGGTGGCCTTTTTCAACACACTTGTAACAGACTCCCATTCCCTTCAAGCAAGTACCAAGGTGTTTCTTCCCAGATTTACATCAGGATAGATATTCAACTTTTCCATTCTTCCCCTTATTTCCAATCCCAGATTGATCATCAAATCTCTTCTTCTCTTGCTTTTCTCTAAAGTCCTAAGACTTAGAGAATTCATTTTCTGTCTTGATAGCACATGAGACAATATCTTCGTACGTCGAGAAGGATTGTGAGACTAATTCTCGACGGTGAAATGGTTTTAACCCATCAAAGAAACGATCAATATTACTTCTTGGGTTATGTATATAATCTCCATAATACCTTGATAACCTTGTAAAGTTATCCTCATACTTTGCAACATTCTCATCCTCCATTTGTCTCAGAATCAGAAATTGCCTTTCCATTTCTGCTCGATGGGCACGAGGAATGTATTTTTCTAAAAAAAAATCTTTGAACTCCCTCCATTCCATATTTGATACTTCATCGTCATCCTTTGTATTTTGATTCAATGAACACCATTGATCAACATCTCTAGTGAGGCAGTAAACTGCCATGATAACCATTTCCCTTTCACTACTCCCCAAAGCCTGAAATACTTTCTCTAGGAAATTTATCCATTGCTCAGATACTAAGGGATTTGTACTCCCATTGAACGTTGGGGGTTGTTGCCTCATGAAGCGATCTAACAATGATCCTCCACACTGTGGATCAGGGTACTCCATACGGGTAAGTTTATTATTCATAACCTGAGTGAGTTGTCCCAGTATGATGATAAGCTGACCAGCACCAGTTACATTGCCAGCTCCACTATAATTATCTTGAAGAGGAGGGAAATCCCTCTATGGAGTGCGTTCATTGATACGATTTCCATTTATTCTACTAGGTGCCATTTATAAACAATGGCATAAAATAGATTAGTTTGTGAATAAAAATACATAATTCCATACTGATAAAACACTTAACATAAATTGAACTATTGATGGATATAATCCATAATCATAAAAATGTTTTCATTGGAAAAGTATATACTCATAAACCCTTCATAATGGTTCGTAAAGAAAATGAGAATTATCCTAAGAATATCCCCCCAGGAGTGTCGTAACCAAGAGTGCAGCAAGGCCCGTTGTCGTGCACTAGTTCCCGTTTGAGTCTAGATCAAAGTGGTGTTTTTGAGTTTTACCCCTAGGTACATCTATTCCAGAGCAACCTCTACCTGCTTGTATCCAGACAGGGACATATTTCTTGTAAAATTAACAAAATCTCTACAATACCAAAATTCTAGGAAGTTCTTCTATACTAATCCTCAAATTCTATCTTAGGGATATGTGCTCTAATCAGTGTTTATCTAAACCTAGCTTCCAAGGTTTGTTCTAAACTTCCTCTGATACCAACTGTAACGCCCTAACCCCAGTTACCCAGAGTTGATGCATTATTACATAATATTGGCATGATCACAAGAAAGATCAAATCTTGAAACACCCATTAGTTTAGTAGCCTTGGAACAACTAGATACATTCATAAAGATTACATTTAATCATAAAGTGAAAACTACAACAACAACATCTTGACTTCATATCCCCTCATACTATCCCTGCAAGTCATTCATAAATAACTTCTTCACATCCTGGGAAAAATAAAACATTGAAAGGGGTGAGCTCAGATGATCAGTAAGGATAATAATATAGTAGAAACTTTCATAAATAAGAATAAACATTTAAGGCTATGTATAAATAAAAGAAAAGACTTTTAAACTTTAACTTCAACATAATATGGAAAATATAAAATGAAATAATTCCATTTACTTATTCACATGGACATTCTACTAGTCGAATAATCACATGCAATATCAATAACCACTTTCATAATGATTGAATGAATAATTCTAGACTATCATAACCACATAGTCATAGCATTGTTCCAAGACTACAAATAAGATTTTCTCAAGGCCTTGTGCCAAGACAGTAGTTTGTCTCATGATACCTACCGATGCAAGTTTTTAGAAGATACTTACATTAAAAATTGCTCAAATATACACCATCATTTTTCTGAAAATATTATGAAAGCTTCTGAAAAAAAAAACTAATTCTGAGACTGCTCGACTAATTACAGGCCATGATGGGTCCATGCCAAATCCCTTCCTGTCTACCACACTCGAGAGTCGGGTTTCCTAAAAACATTTTTATTCTTGCGTTAAATACGTATACATTTGAACTGGATTTTCATATATTTGAGAGAAATATCTCTTTTTTGAAATCATTTAAAAATTACATAATTATAAAAGAAAAACATTATTTTGAAAATATCCTTATAATCATCTAAGGGAATATTCAAATGTGTAATAACGGCATAGAATAACCACACTTTCCATATAAGTTAAAAAAAGACATTCTTAACTTAATTTTGTCAAAAAGGTAAAAAGGGAATTTGTTTGGAAAATGATGAAATGATTCCTTTATAAACATCTTATAAAAATTAAAACAAGGGTATAAATGACTTTAAACCATATTATATAAAATAGTACGAATGTTTTGAAAAATATTTTTAAGAAACATGGATGTGGATGATAAAGAGGTCCCATTAGATAATTACGTATAAACAACCTCGGATAATGAAGAGATTGTGAAATAACCCTCACCAATTTGGTAACTTAAGAAACATACACCCCATGAAAGATCTATCATACAATTAATATGTATATACACATAAATTAAAGTGTATTACACAAAGAATACAATTATAGGCAGTACATACACCACACAGAAGGTAATAGTGGGAATATGTCATGAATCTCACTGGAATAAGGAGTAAGACGAAAACCCCTTACCTTGTAATTTTCCATGGTTGGGGTAGGTTAACCACCTATATAATGGTGAAATAATTGTTATTAAATTATAGAAGAATCATATACATTAATATAATATCATATATGATCTTTTAACATTGCTTTGTTAATAATATCATAGTATTATCGTCGTTTCGGGTGTTAACTTACTCGTTTTCTTTTATATGTTTTGTTACAAAACCCATGTTTGTTATGGATAGGTTGTATATTATTCATATAAAGAATGATATCAATTCCTTAAAATCTATTTTTAATCATCAAATGAGAATTATACTTGAATGGATACGATGGAGAATGAATCTCATCGCATTCATGGAGACGGTAGTCCGTACGTATGCACGAGCGACAATATCATTCGTTTGATATTAAAATAATATATAATTGGGTGGTATATCATATATAAAGAATAATTATCATGTTATATTTATTATTTACATGAATTATATATCATTATTATACCCATCCAAATAATAATGTTTTGAATAACAATTACACCACGACGTAGAGATGATAAGCCGTACGTACGCACGTATGGTGACATGTCATTAAAAGGATGGATAGAATACTGAATATGGTTGTACCATGTTTATAATAACATCATAGTATATAGAAGATAATGGATTAATTATTTTAGAAAGGAAATAACAAAGAAAGAAGAATTTGAAGAGGAAATGAACTTGAAAAAGGGTGGTGAAAACTTTACCTCTTTTTCGGGTTCTTCCTTTTGATTTGATCAAAAGGGATCCTTAGGTTGGTCTTATGATCAAAATAAGGCCTCTAGGTTTAATTGAGGGAAGTTGAGAGAGTATTTGGGAATGGTTTGTCCGAGCCAAAAGTCTTTGAATGTGTGAATTAGTGAGAAGGGGAAGTACCTTTTTATAATAGGGGTGATGGGTACCTTTGGAAAAGTTAGAAATATTATTTTATAATAAATTAAAATTCGGTTTATAATGGCTGAAAAGTTGATTATTAAGAGTCTAAGGTGGGTTTGGGTCTAAAAACACTCAAACAATAGGTTTTAGATAGGTTTGGGTCACTATATTAACCTTATCTTTTAGTTTTAACACTTAGTTAATTAGTTTTACATTCACCATGTCACTTTTTATTTTTATATTATATAGCTAATAAAGTTACTATATACATCCAAGAGACCCAAAAGTGGTCCATTAATGATAAAACTATCATTATATAAGTCTATTGGCCTATCCTTAGATATTTACGAATTTAATATCAATTAATAATATAATATTTGTTTTAAAAACTCTTTTATGTCAATTTTGACACTATTCAATAATTGATTTTTGTTAGTCTTAACAACTTTTTTAATTAGAAACAAATTCATTTAAGCAATAATAAAATGTAATATTAATAAATAAAATATTTTTAATTCATTAAAAGTCTCAAATTATATTTATTTGGGTATTTATATTATCAATTCTTTTAATATTTCACTAATAAGGTAATTACTGCATCATCATCGTGTCATAAATAGATTAAATTATTTAATGTCTAAAAATTATAAATAAAATACAATTATGTAGGAAATATTTTTATATTTCTATGGAATATTTATAGTTGAAAATCCAACATATATAACCCTATGTAAAAATTCTTTTTCTAAAAGATATATGCTTATGTCATTTTGGTATTTACTTTAACTTAATTAATATAAAGTGTCATTATCACTTACAAGTGGATCCATGGGGTCCCAAAATCGACCCAAAGATACCCATCATCAGAAATGCATCAACCAATAGGGTTAAAAGACATTTTAGAGAAATTTATTATTATTATAATATTATTTTGTTCACCCTTATTTACCGGATATACCCTTTAACCATGGTAAATAAAATATTTACCGAAGTAATTATTCAAAATGTCTAAAAATAGAAGTTACCTATTTACACAATTTGGACATCCTGATTCCAAATATGGAGTCCATTTTTTCAAATTCAAAACTCAGAAGTGGCAAAAAGTATTTTAAAATTAATTCCCATTGTCAAAACAAAAAAGCGTGTTTTTAAGAGATAATATCTATCAAAACATTGACACTTGTTTATGTCCAGTTTAAATGTGAAATTATGTCTAATTATAAAAATTGTATTAAATGGTAAAAATATATTCTAAATATACATTAAAACCACTCAAATTCATTATTTATCACTATTAATTATTTCGATAAAAAAAGTTGTTTTTAATAAACATTTAGTAATTTTCACTATTCATCAAAATATAAAAGTTATCCGAAAAGTACCAAAATTTCATCCTAGGATAATTTCAATATTCCAAATCCAAAAATGAAGTTAATTTTGAAAGATAAAATGTATAATATTTCAAAAAGTGGGTATTACTATTCATAATGGCTACTTTGATTGGTCACAACGTGTTAGAATCTCAAAGTTGCGTACAACACATGCTACTGTATTATTCAAAGAGAAGCATGCCGTGGAATCTTGGGGTGTTAAAAAAGAATTATTGATATTTTTAAGTCATTTTTTGCAGTTCTTCGATCGTAAAGAATTCATTTTGTTTTATAAATTAATCAAATGTGTAAAAAATGATTCCAGAACCTTATATAAGATATAATTCATATATTATAATATTTTTCAACCATAAATTTTTTTTCATGACCAGTCTTTAAGGATGTAAAATAAATTTAAAATCACATCATCCACGATGTCGGTAAATCGACACATCATGGATGATGTTTTAATTGCTTGAATAAGTGGGAGATGATAAAAAGTATAATGGTGAATCATCCCTAAACATGATGAAATAAATAATATGTAAGATACTAGATAATTCATTCCTACAGGATAAGGGGATATGAGTAAAGAATAAGAACATAAAGGAACTCGAAATAATAGAGTAGTTGAGAAATCCCTTACGAAAATTCGTCAGCCTAACAACTATGCCATACTGTTTTAGAAAACACTAAAAAGAGAGGGTAGATGGGTCACCCATATATATATTAAACATAATAAATTATATAGATATAATAAAATGTAAATAATAACATGGTATGGATACTTTAAGGTTATACTACATAAAATATAACTTGAATGGAAAAAGAGTGAAAGAAGTTGAGAATTTGCTTACCTTGTAGAGTAACTCCTAAGACTTGAAGGTTTGGAACATTGGGGATTGAGGACACCTTGGGAGGATTACTAGGGATTTATGAAGGCCATATATCAGTTTAGGAGGAATTTTGAATGAATGTAATGATGGAATGGGTTGGTATTTATTGCAAAAGGGTGTGGACATTTTATTAATTTCTAGGGGACACCTCATTATTGGTATTTGAAAAACCATGGGCTTTCCCAAGGTATTTTCCCATGGTAATATACACTTTGGAAAACTAATAAATTATTTTAATGTACACAAGTCCACCATAATTATTACATCATTAGTGATGTCATTAAACACACAGAACCTCAAAATTGTATTTTTTTTACTATTCACCAAAAAATCAACTGTTTTAGAAAAATCACAAAAAATCACCCTAACCATTTTTTGATGTGTATAATTGAAAAAATGAACTCTATTTTTGGAAATTAATTTTCTAAATATTATTAATTTAATTTTTAAATAAAACCATAATTAAAAAATGTACAATTTTAATTCTAAAACAGCCCTTATATCACATTGAAAATTTAACCAAGATTTTATTATCTTAAATCCTTAAGAAAATAAAATAATAATAAAATTTACTATTCACTAGGTTCATATTACTGTTCATATTACTATTCATAAGGGTAGGTTACTATTCAGCAAAAAACAAGTTGGTTGGATTAGACACCAGAAAACTTACTGATCACAATTTTAGATCACCGTTTTTTTAGATTAAAAACAATGAAGCTAGAAAATTAAGTTTAAAGGATAGTCATAACTATCAACATAAAATAATGTTTCATTAATTTAAATTTATTTTAAAAAACCTTGGGGTGTTACACATATAATCTCCAAGATATTCTGATCATTTCCATAAATAAGCCAAATCACCATAAATCCAAATAAAAATCCTATATGCTTCCAAAATATAATTGAATATTTATTCCTAAAATGAAATACCATAACATCATATTTACCTTAATAATATATTGTTCCAATAATATCGATCTTCTTCCGAAAATAACATTAATCACCTAATCACTAAATCACATTTCAATCCCATGGATAGCTAGATCATATATTTTCAAATTGTAATAACCCATAATTACCTCAACATTAATGACCATATAAACCCTAAATGAAGTCAATACCATTAAACATATATCTAAAAAATTTAAATTCACTACTCCTCATGTAATATTCCATTTTAAAATTAAGGGTTATATATGTCTCAACCCAATAAAACATTCTCCCAAAATTTCATTAATCACTTTAAAATCCCACAACTTAAAACATAAAAAGCGGTATCAATGAATTTGAACTTATATTCAACCTTATACTTAAAAACCTATGATTTTATCCATTACCCTTATTTTAACCTCACATGAATACATCCAAATCTAAAATTTTATCTAATCATATCCTCTAATACAAAAAATAAGGACCCAACATCAATATTACATAATCACGAGTTTTAAGTTCAGAATTAATTTTTTAAAATTTTGGTATCTTTATTGCATATAGCTTTAGATAATTATCCCCTAACCCTAAAATATATAAATATTATATAAAAAAGAGGACACATCCTCGGTTTTTATATTACATCAAAATTTTAATGATATAACAGGTTTTCTTTTCATGATATATCTTTATAATTTCTTTCTAGACCAAATCTTTATCCATACTCGTCCCCAAAACCCCTTGAAAAACATTTTAAAATTTTGTACAAACTCAATAATATCATTAAGGGACACATAAAAATAAATAAATAATATTTTTAGGTAATAAATACATATATAAGGAATGATATATTTTAATATTAAAATTTGGACTCAAAATTAACATTTTATTACATTATAAATAAACTCGTATTTAAAAAGATTTTCATAAAAATTTCATAAAGAAAATTAATGGAGAAATAAAACTCATAATGTTTCCATAAAAATAATGAAATACATATAAATACTTTTTCATAAAAAGATATACATTTCTAACATTTAGTATAGAATATATTTTCCTATTAACATAATCTCATCAGTAATCACACAAGATCACAACATAAAGAAAATGGTATCATAATATTAAAAAAATGGAAATGTTGAGGTATAACATATTTCGACATAGGAATATGTATTGTATAACCATAAAGACAATATCACTTGGTGTATAGAGTCCCGTAATGGATTAGTTTGCCTCCCCAATCCCATATACAACATCTCATGAGAAAAAATCATCACCCAATGCGTTGTAGAACTATATGGGGGCACCCATGAAAAAATGTTCTTGATTATGTGTTGAACCAAATAAATAAAAATCACAAGGAATAAAAAATTGAAATACTCATGGAAATGAAATGGGTTTCATAATAGTGCTTCATATCATAGTATAAATACATTTATTAAAGAAGTAATTTTAATAAATGATTATAAGGAATGTTTTACCCCATAAAAGGAAAGGAGAACAAGATTGTATATATGAAATAGAAATATATAAAAAAAATTAAACAAATTCAATAACATTAAAAAAATAAATAGGGTAATAGATATATTTTTCATAACTGGATGAAATTGGTGGACTAAAGAGATCTCTTATAACCATAAGAAAAACATTTCAAGACATCAAAATATCAATTAAATTTTAATGTATTTTTTGAAAATAATTAAAACACATGAAAATAGTTTTTTATATTAAGAAAAAAATGAATACTATAAATAAATATAAATATATGATAATGGTTATTATGGTGGTCAAATTAATTTATTCTATATATGTTAAAATAAAATATTACTTTTCCCTTTAATAAGTCAAAATGTTATGTATAAAATATGTATAAAGAGTCCATTTGAAAACTTTTAAAATAAATTAAAAAGTGAAATAAAATTTCATTTATAATTAATTCATTTTTATATGAACTCATTAATAATATCTTGTGAATATGAACTTGGAAGAGAAATATTTAAAAAATAAATCATTTAAACATTAAAATGCGGGTTTTAATGTAATGTGTCCATTATGTAAAACCATAAAATATTATTTTAAAAAAATTAAATAAAGGAAAATATTGTCAAAAAATTACATTATAATTAATTTAGGAATAAACAAAAATTTCAATGAAACATTAATAAGAAAATTAATAAAGAATAAAATGACATGGATGAGAAACATCAAAAAGGGTTTTTTAAAGAAAGCCCCTTAACTAAAGCCTAAGTCATCACATGTATTCCTTATATTATTAAATTATAAAACTATGTAAATTATTTAAATTTTTTATAAAAAATATAATGTTTATATTTTATTTTATTGAACTTTTTAATATGTTATATAAAATTACTTAATACATTATGTTCAAATCAGATATTTTGATGATATCCAACTCAGATGTCCAAAATGACTTTGGTAGGTTGACTATAATCAATGTGTAATTACTTAATAATCTACATAATAATAATGAAAGAATTATAATTTTAAACATAATTTATACTTTTAAAATGAACCATTAAATATGTTTATGAAAAATTAATCATGTTATAATTATAAAGAAAGTAGGTCATATGTACACATGAGTAACATTCTAAATTTTCAATGACCATGATGGAAATAAATTTTTATTATTATATATTTATATAATGTTAATTATATAATAAATATAATATTATCTCTTTAATTACACTCATATATTCCATATATGTTATGCCGTAACGAAAAATGAATAATTTTGGTTTATGGAGGAGGTAATCCACAAGTATGTATGAACAATGTTATCATCATTAAATGAATAGAAAGGTAATAAAATATATGATATATCAAATTCATAGAATTATAAATATTTCCATAATTTCGTATATTTATATATACATTAAATTCTTCATTAAAAATATCTATATAAGTCGATGATGGAAAACAAATAACATCGGTTCGCGAGGAGGTAGTCTACCATTCACAAAAACGATTGATTTTTTTCCATTAGAAGAAAGTGGAAATTGATGTAGTTTATGAAGTTAACGTAATATAATTTAATTTTATGGTAAATACTTATATTATTATATCATAATGGTTGAATAATATTTTAATGAAGTGGATGGAGAAATAAAATCTAAAATATCCAGTTAAAAAGATATACCAATTCGTTGAGAAATCTGTTTTTTACAATAATCCCTCAAAAGTTAGTATTTCACTAAATAATTACCTCTTGAATAAGGCTAGGGATTATAGGAAGCTCTTTGGGTAGGTATTTGACCAACCAAATGTTTCTATAAGTGTAATGAAAATACGAGACAGGGTGTCCCTTTTACAATAAAGGGAGGGGCATTCGGGGAATTACCTAAAATATTAAATTAATATAAATTATTCTATATGTAAAAAATGATAAAAAATATATATTTAGAATATAATATATTAATGGGTAAAAATAATACCACCTAATAACATTTTTAAAAGAATAGATTAGGTTTTTATCCCCATCTCTTTATTTTAACCCACATTAACATTTTTTGACAATTATCATGATAACGATGATTTTCTCTTTAAAGATAAATATATTTAATATAAAATATAAATTGTACAATAAATGGACAATATTTGATATTTTTAAAGATATTCCAACCAATTATTTTATGATATAATTTTTTGAAATTTTAAATCATTTAATAAAAATATTATTTATTATAAAATAATAATAATGTTATTTCTCGAACAATTCAATTAATTTGAATCTAAAAACAACAAGACAAAAACATAAATTAGAATATATTCTCTTATCACCTATAAAATATTTTATTTATATGTAAAATATTCATGTAACTCAATAATTCGTACAAATTATATTTTTTTAACATGTTTTAAATAATTTAGTTTTATCTATTAATTTAAGAAATAATATCTTGGTGTTCATAAAGAATTAATGTTATTATTTCATTAATAAAATTACTAGCGTAAAAAATGTGTTATATTTCAGACAACCATTTATGACCAAACTTATGTTGTCTGTGTACTCATAAAAAAATTATAGTTATTAAAAGCAATAAAGTAACATTTTTTTCATTATCTTTTACTTATATATTTTAAAGGCCAAAATCAAAGAAATATGGAACCAATGGAAATATATTATAGAAAATTATGGAATTTTATAAAATACACTCATAAAATATGATATAGTCATGTTTTAGGGTCAATTTTTATTCTTATCATATTATATCTTAACTTAATTACCTCATTTTGACTTTCGGTGGAGATAATTATTTACTTTAGTTACTATTCACAATGAATAAAAATAAAAGGGACCTCTTTAAAAAATTTGGACATCATAATTAAAAATATGGAATCCATTTTTCACTAGTAATCTAATTATTGTGAGATAATTTAATTTAAAATTAAACCCATGAGTCGAGAAGGAAATCAATATTTCAGAAAAATTTCCTTTAAGTTTAAAATGATTTACACTATATCCAAGTATAAAAATTCAATTAAAATACAATAATTATATTTTTTTAATATAAAAATAATTAAATTTTAATACTACTCAAAAATATAATTTTACAATGTAAAAAGATGATAATGAAATATATTTTTTAATAAAAAACATTATTTTTCTTTTTTAATTGAAAAATATTTTTTTGAAAAAATATAAATTTTTTACCATAATTTAATTTTAATATAATTATTTTAAAAATTATATCATATTTATAATATTAAATTTCTAAAATTTCAAGAAATTATTTATAATATATTCTCGAAAAAATAAATAAAATCCATTTTTTAAAAGAATTATTTTTGAAGAAATAAATGACTTTACAAAAAATGAGAGATTATTTACCAAGAAGTTATTAATTTTGAATAATACTTTTATACATATTTCAAAAATAATTTAAACCTATTCATACACTATATTTTAATATATAGGTTATCACTTTCATATTTAAATAATAATATTTCATGGTTGGTTTTATCTTGGGGTTGCATGTCGTATATGCTATCAAATATAGTTTTATTTTTTAAAATCTCGTGTTGTTATAGTATAAGTATTCACTCTTGAATTCCCAAGAATATGCTCTCGTGTTGAATCCATGGAGACCATAATGGAAATTGTAACTTATGTACCATATATAATCCAAGGATATCAGGTTGACATTCCCATTTATTTAGCTTCAAACCCCTCAAAGAATCCAATGATCTCATTCCAACAGTGTCCATTAGTTAGAATCAAATGTCATATAGAATCTAATGAGCTCATCCAGACGTTCCCATTCATTTAGCATCATCATATATCAAAAATTATCCAATGATCTCATCCTGATATTCCCATTCATTTAAATAATCCTATATGTAATCATGTATCCCATTTAAACACTATTAGGATTGATTCCAAATTCAATTCTTTCCCATCATTTTTTATTTCAAGGATAATCATTTAATTTTCATGAAATGGGGACCTAAATTTTCTTTTTTATTTATGGATTAAAAAACAACCTACTCATGTCAATCATTTAAAATCGTTTCTCATGTTTAAAAATATCAAATGAAAATATTGAACCACCTAGGATCCTTTCATTTATACCTAAGTTTCATTAAAAAATTTATTATTCCCCTCAGGTGAAACTTAAATAATAATCTGATATTATATAAGCTATGATCTTCCCAAATAGATGGCCAGGGTTTCCATTTAAAATTAACAAGGGTCAATTCATGGTCTTCAAAGGGTTATCGATCCATTTTACGAAACAGAATGATAGGATTTGGATTCTTGGTGGAATGAATAACAAACATTCATGAATATATGTATGTCACATACTAAAAAACAACTAAATAACAAGGTAAAACCTAAATCCTACCTAAATTAGTTTATTAGAGTTACACATGTTGTGTGTCATCCTTCTATTCATGTAGAAACAAGAGAAATAAAATAACCAGATAAAATCCCAAAAAATAAAGCATATTTTCCCAAAATAGTGATAACACATATGGAAAAAATTGACATAATAATGGAATAAGGACAACTCTTGTACCTACCTTGGGCCTTCAATTATGCAAAAAAAACATATTGGAGGAAAATAAATGGATTTCCACCATGTTTGAAGGTGAATACAATGTGATCTCAATAGAGGGATGCTGCAAAAATGAGGAAGCTGAAATTCGTTTGATGCTTAAGGGTAAAAAATATGTGAAATGAAAAATATTACCCTCTTAAAAAACTACCTAGGATCTTCTAGTAGGCAAATGGGTCTCACTGGCTTGCTGGTGGACTTCTAGTAACTATTGAAACCTATATGACGATCACTAATGACACACTGGCCTGCATATGGCTAGCTGGTAGCACTAAAACCAATAATCTTAATGCCACATCTTCTTCCCAAGCCTCCCAAACACTTCTTTGACCCCCCGAACCCCATTGGTCACATCATAAAATGAAAAAAGAAGGGATTTTTTTTAAAAAAAATGGAGTATGTACCTCAATAAAAGGGTGAGGTCTTACACTTATTCACTAATTAACTCTCTTTGTTACATATAAATAATGAAATTTTAAAGGTAACATTATAATGGACATATCACCAACCATCATGTAAGGATGATATTTAGTCTTACCTCTTATAAATTCATTGATACCAATCCAATAATTAATACTTATTATTTTTAGTACATTCAATTTTTTGATTCTATGGATTTTATTATTTTTATTTTGTATTGAACTTGTTATATCTGGGATGTTTACTGAATAATACAAACAAGAATAAATCCATACTATACGGATATTATTAATTTGTATATATTGTATATATATATATAAAATATTCATAACAAATCTACATCATTACATTGGGGTGAATAATTTTTTAATAAATAATTTTTAATTATTACATGAATTTCATGGGTATTTCAACTTTCAACCATAGTCTTCTAGAAACTTATACCCTAATACTCCACCAATAAATCCCACAAAAATACATATAAAATTAGGGATGAGTATATGCACATACAGAATAGTCTATCACCTAATGAAAAATAATAAATTCAATGAAATTATTTTATAACAATAAATGAGAAAAATCATAAAAAATAGTCGCTTCCTCACCAACCATAACAAACTAGGGGTAATCTAGGCCAAATAGTTATTAGTGAACCATCTCATTTTAAAATATATATAATATTCTATAATTTTTTTTATTAAATTATAATAAATTAAAAATTATTATTTTTAATGCCAGATCATCAGAGTATTCTAATTTTAGATTAATACAAACATCACTCCCCAAATAAGTGGTTTTATAGGTAGTATTACACACTCTATGAAAATATAAAATATCCCCCCAAACTATATTCATCCACCTAGTATACAAATATTTAACATCTAATGTCACATAACCTACCCAAAACAATAATCACAACACATCCAAAATATAAACTATCCATAAAAACCACTCAATGTGTTAGAAAAGAACATTATAGTTTTAAAATATAGTCATCCCACCCACCAATGTGGATATTTGGTTGCACATGGGAAAACAAAACATTGGATGGTGGTTGTAAAGTTAATGGTACGCCCATCTCTAAAATAACATATAAAAATATAAAAAGAAATAACTAATATGATCTCACACCCATAACGAATCTATTAGTATATGATATCATCCTAACATTTTTGTAACCATTATCATTAACATACTATCCATTGCATTAATTTCATAATCATTCTATCAATATTATCATCGACTAACCCACAATTCTCATATAAAAAAGGTGCAAGTGTTAGTAATCATTATACTAACCTCCACATAGGTGGAAAAAATTGAGGGAGAACCATATAAAAGTCATATTCACATGTGATGCACATCATAATGACAATTTATCTCTAATAAAAAACTCCCAAAGTCAATCCTCCTCAATGAAGAAAGAAACTAAATGAAACATAAAACTAGTTTGGTTCCAAAATAATTTATCCAGTCACGACTATTCCAAAAATAATTAAGCAATTTTTTTCCTATTAAAAACCCAACCAATGAATATACAACCTTAGATATATATAAAACATGAAATAGTTTTCATATCATAACATGCATTGTTTAATAGTAGAATACTTACATGCTCAAATTCTATGTCATATCACATCATACCATCATCATGCATTATCAATAATTCAATGTCAAACCCTCCCATAAAACCAGAACATGTAAATTCCATGGTAATTCCACATTTCCACATGATATTAATAAAAGTATCACATTATAAATGATTATAGTAATTTTATAATTATCACAAAAACCCACAATGGCCATTCAAGGTTCTCAATTTTTTATTTAGGTTTGATGTTTATCTCAACCATAAATATCATACTTAAATACTCATATCATTCCAAATATCTAATCAATATGATTTATCATTTTATATCTCATAGAATATTCCATTAATAGAATATTTCTATATAAATCAAAAATTATCTCATCCACACACTTATATATAAACCTTATTTCCGGTATTGTATAATCTTAGGAGCATTAAATCACCCAAAATATGAAACTAACTTTGTCTAATTTCAAAAAAAAATGTGGTCTAAATTTTTTTAATTCAAATTCCACATCATTAATGATCCTGGGTTCTAATAATTTAAAATAAAAAAATACTCCTTAAAAATATTATTTTTCTTGAAGTCACCACCATTATGGTTTTTGTTGAAGGATAATTAAGATAAATTTTTTATTTAATTAATTCAAGAACTAAAACTAGAAAAATAAATCTTGAAGATAATCTAACATTAGATATAAAAGTAGCAGATACACATCTATTATTATAAGAGTATGTCTTTTTAACTTTAAATTATAACATTAGAATATGTGGATCTTTTGTGCCTTATATAAAAAGTTATTCTGGTATTAAGATGGTAAGGAAATATGTCCTAGTAATGAAAAAAATGGAAATATAATATGATTTGATCATGTGGACCCAATGATGAAGACTTTTATTTTCATAACCTAATTGAAGGGTTTCTAAGGAGGAAAATCATATAAAAATGTAGTAGAAAACATCAACTTAAACCAATTATTTCATCATTATATTCATATTAGACTGAATAAAAAAAGACGAATGATATTCCTTTTCACTATTCACTTGAATATGTCGATGCTTTTCTGCATTGGTTTGATAGAAATCAATGAGAAATAGCAGATGGGGTCCTTCCTCTAAAGATATCCAAGGGAAAGATGAATCTTGTAATGCTTAGAAAGGACATAGATGGATACACAGTGATATACAACATTGGGTTTAAGGAATGAATTAAATAAGAACTTGAGTTCCTCAATGTGATGATTTAATTAGTATTTGGTTTATCATAAATAGAAAACCATGTGACAATTTATATATCCACAAAATGAAACTTCTTGGAAACTAAATGTTCTACTATTAAAGAGTAACATCCCTTAGGTTACTATTTTAATAAATCATAAATCTTTTGATTAATTTTTAACATTCAAACTATTATGTTATAAATTCAAACTCCATGGGTCATGTTTATATTAAAATAAAATATATTTTGATATCTTTCAATAGTGGAAATAGGGCTGATCCATGTATTATTTCACAATACCTAAACATCCTTATAACACACCATAAATCCATGTTCTTTCCATGTGTGCATATTCCCAATAGTGTTCCACATACACTAAACTCACACTGACTTCAAATATTTTTACCTTATTCACATTATTAATAACAACATGAGAGAATATATAAATATATATTTTTGGATATCTTATAATAATTAATTTCTAAAATAAATCATTAATCTTCACTTCTTTTTATTTCATATGTAACAATATATGAAAATATATCCAAAACTTATATTAGATATAATCCAAAACACATTTGAGGCAGATCTCAATGTTTTATATAAAAAATTTATAAAAAAATATATTCCCCATTTGTACAACCAAAAAGTGTGTATGCATTGGCCTTTATATAATTTAAATCAAATAAGAATTTCTTAATATATAAATGTAAGAAAAAGGGAACCATTAACAAATCATCAATGCAACTCAAGATACATAGAGATATAGATTTACCTTTACAAAAAACATGTATCTTTATACCTATATCAACCATATACAATTTATACAAGTATACAAGACCATATAGTTCCTTTATTTTTGACATTGAGTCCCCATGATACATGGAGTAAGTCAATATTTTTAAAACAACTATTATGTTCTTGATTAACTGAGTATAGGTTGACCATATGGATAAAAAATATAATTTTATTCATAAAAATGGATGAGAAAATCACATTACCCTTATGTAAAGAGATATTCATGTCACTTACACCTCAACTTGATATTACTACACACTTCCTTAGTTTATCTCAATTGATGGAATGATTATTATACACAAAATATGAGAGGAAAATCCCATATTGGTTGAACAAGATCCTATGAAATGATCAATAACATTCCCAACCACCCCTTTATTATCTCAACCTAGAAGTTGACATAAAAAACCTATCAAAGTATGGATGTTATCATTTTAGGTATCTTTATAACCCATTTTATAAGGACTCAAAATAAAACATGCACCCCCTATATAATATAGTATATGAAACTTCATGTCGTTCACTTGGTGATCCAACCATCATAGAAAACCACTTAGTGTATAATGAAAATATTTCACATCTCTATATGAAGTTTTACCCACGATAACCTTAACATTTAAATAATTAATATATATATATATATCCAATATAAAAGAAAGATAAACTGGATTATACCTTTGTACAATAGGAAATATTTTATATTCTTAAAAAATTAAATAAAACTAATGAAACCATACATAAATGCTCATATAATCATATCCCATATGATAGAACACTCTAAACCTTTATTTTTTATAAAAATAATTTTATCTGTATATAATTCCTACCATATATCTATATAAAAATATGATAAAACATCTCAATAAAATTCATTAGTGAGTTATATTAATGTAGAAATCATATTTTAATAATGGTGAGAGTTGTAATCATATTCAATATCTTCAAAAGTTTGAACATAGTATCCAAACTCCATTAATTCACCACATAAAATGTTTTGATTTTAATAACTTCAATTTTCAACTAAAACATTTCCATTTAGATTATTTAGAAAAAAAATAATTCTCTTTAAATTAACTTTCTTTACTGACACATCATAAACTCTTTTAGGATAAAGTGTAAATATAAAATTGAATTTAAATGGTTTATTTTTTTTGTTATAATTCGAACTTATCTAAGTGAAAACATACTCCCACAAACCTTTATAAAACTATATATCCCCAAAAAAATATTTCTATGTAATATACATAATTTGGTAAAAAATAACACATATTTCAAGAAATAAGAATATTCAACAAATAAAATATAATCACCCATATATGATATGATCTTATTTATGTTTAGATAAATATTCTAAAAAGAAGATTTTATTCTTAAAAATATTTTATTTTTGGGTAGTGGGAACTCTTTACCAAAAATTTTAATAGATAACCTGGATAAAATTATTTTTGTTGGATAAATTTATTTTTTATTATAATATCCTTCAAAACATATTATAGAATTTGGTAATTCTAAACCATGTTTTTCAAAATTATTATTAAATATTTTCCAGGAAGAGTCACTTTAAAATGTAATATTTGTTTATAATAAGTATAGATTCTTTAATGACAATAAGATGTTAATATGTTTTCAGAATATGTGGTGAGATATGTTAGATACTACCAACTATGATTATGTTGTAAGTAATTAGATTTTATACCAATTATTTTAATGTTTCAAACTAATGGAATTTTTGGAAGAGAAAAATATTTGTCTTGAGAAGTATAAAATATACATGGATGTCTCTAAGGTAATTTGATTATATTTGGATGTGAATCTTATTTTTTAAATGCATGGACTATTAATATTATATTAAATAGAATCTTGAACATAAGAAAGTCATGTTTTTTTATACAGGAATAAAAAATGTTTCCAACATTAAAATCTTGCATACAAACCACAAATCTAACAATTATAGGGACAACCTATGATGGTCAAATGTTTGTTCTAGTAAGAGTGGCTATGGAAGGAGTAGAGAGACTGAAAAATTCACGTGTAGGATGAAAAAGAATGGGGCGACACATAAGGAGAACCACTTTCATGGTGGAATAACAAACCTATCAAGTGAGAATTATCTAAAAAATAATTTTTGGGTTATGAGGAGCACCTGGAGTAAAAAACCAACCATTCCCCCTAGTGAAAAATTATGTGGGACATGAAAATCAATGAATTGTTCAAAATTTAAACACCACATGATGTTTTTATGATATGAATTCATATTTTTCATATTTTTCATGTTAAATTTTTATACCATGATTTCTATAGGTGTTCTATGTATGATGACACTGTAATGTAGCATCAACAAGGTCAATGGTTGAATACCATATTCCTGTTTGTTATTAAATTATAGTATATTATTTTCTACACCATGGGAGTATTATATAGTTTCTTAGATAATTTCATTCCATCCATTGAAGGTGATGAAATCTTGAGTTTTAATGCTACAATGAAAATGATATGTCTATGAAGAGAACCTAAAGTATATACATTCTTCATGAAAATAGAGATTATTAAAGATAAATAATATTAAAATCTCAAACATGAATTCATACTAAAATTTAATATATATAAAAAAGAAATTCATTCAAATGAAAATAAGTTTTATTCCTAATAGATAATATAATTAAAACGATTTAATTATACTTCATATGATTTGTGTTTAATATTTTGCATAAAATATTGAGTTTATATATGATATTGTCATTATAGATGATATTATGTTTGTAAAATAATAAATGAGGTGGTGTATGTACTTACATACACACATAAGATGAAATATACATGATATGTAAGATATTATATCTAGAATAAAAAAAATTGGAATGTTCAAATTATTATGTGTGATACACAATGCATTTTGTACGAAAAACGAGTTTCTTTATAAGATATGATAATGATGTATGATGTATGCTATATAAGATTTTTGATTCAAATAGTAACTAACTTTCTTCCCTATACTGATTAAATATCCTGATTAATCAAATGATTGTGATTCAAGATGAAATTAAAATATATACATATAATGTTTTGTATCATGGCTTGATTATATGAAAGAATAATTGAGATGAGTTCCACACAACAATCCATAGTTACACATCACACAATCGTACAAATTTTTATGGAAATTATTAATAATTAAATGTGTGTATACTATGGAGTTGTGAAGTGGCATGATCATAAAGTACCATGATATTGAAATCAAACTAGACAATTTATAATAATACCATTTACAATTTGAAGTTAATTTATCTTGAAATCCGACAAGTAAATCCAAAATGAATTCATGCTATATATTAAAAAGAATATAAAGGAAAAGTTATGAATGTTAGAATTCCTATGGAGATTCTTCGTGATAAAGGAAAAATAATCATTGGAAAGTAGTTACTGGAATCATATTCTAATAGATTCATTATGATCATTAAGTTAAAGGTACCATCCTTATTGAAATGTAATATTTTTAATAACTCTATTTTTATTTATAATATAGATTTAAATTCAAAATTTATTCAAATGTGCATGAGAAAAAACGATGGGAAGCCTTCCACATTGTGAATAGTTTATAAAATAATGTATAAAATTTTAGGTTCTAAAAAATAAGCTCAAACCCAATAATATCATGTATTTAATTTTGGAAATTTAGAAAATGATATAGTCCAAATGATAATAAAAGAATTTTGAGGATATTATTGTTTCAATAACTGGATTGAGAATAAGAAATTTGAATATGGGAATAATTTGAAAATTTTTAGAGATCAAATAAAGATTTCATTTAGGGGGAGAAAAATTTATCTAAATAAACATATTTAGACAAAATAAAGTAATATTTATTTTATAAAAATAATTAATATTTCATAGAATCTCCATGGTATATGTAGTTTATATGGTCCCATGTCTAATACACACATATAAAATATAACTGATCATGTTTCAAAATTATCTGAAATTTGAGAACCACATTAAATAATAAATAAAGGTGGGAAAACCTGGGGAATTAATTTGAATAAAGATGGTGACTAGAATATTCCTAAAAATCTAGGAAATCGAGCACATGATATATCCTTATGTGATAAATAGAATTATTTTTTTATTTCAAAGAAATGTCAAGAAGTTGAATATGGGAGCTAAAAAAATAATTAAAAGTAGTTTCAATCGTAGGGAAAAGAGGTCACATAATAGTTTAGTGAAAATTATCGATGGATATATATATATATCAATGAAATAAAGGAAAATAATAATGAATTATTAGTCCATTAATATGGAAAGAATATTGATTCAGTGAAGAAGCCTTCCAAGAACCAATGTAGTAATTGTAAATTGGCTTAGTCAGTTAATAATTTTTTTTTCATTGAATATTCGGAAATCTAGTTTCTAAAAAAATAATAAAGGATAGAGGAAGAAAAAGTGATGTGAATTTATAATGGGAATTAATTAATTCATCATGTTGAAATAAAATATCATGGGAGGTTTTGAACAAATTATAACCTAGGAAAATAGAATTGTATTGTGGAAGGTGCTATATGAATGGATATTATTTTAAATATATTATGACAATGGTTCCCACAAAAGTTGAATCCCTAAATGGGAAAAATATTTAAAATGAGTTTGTGGATTTGGAAAATAGGATCATTCCACACAAAGAGTTGATGTAATAAAGAATTATATTCTACACAATGTTAAAGATGATTTAGAAAATTAATGTGTTGGAATGAAAGATACTTTCATGGATAAATAGAAAGAATAAACCTGGTTGAGAATAAATTTTCAACCACGATATTCTCATTAAGGAAGAAAGAGTTCCACCTTATTCCAGTAATGTTTTTGATGTATTGGTTTACATATTAGACATGTATTTGAAGGTGAAAATTGTTTTTGGTAGAGTGAAGTTTGTAGTATCGGGATGTTCTATTGACGGGGGGGGGGGGGTGAATCAATGGTGACTGGTTATTACAATTTTTTTTGATAATAATATAAACCTATATGAATGACTAAAGTTAAAAACACTATTGTATAAATCCCATTCCCCACAAGTATATATATTAGTTGAAGTAGAAACTAATAGAAGAATTTTTAAAAGTTTGTATCCTTCTCAGAATGCACACTCCTTGTCCTGGTTGGTCAGTCTCCCAAAAAATGGATTCCTTCACTCTAATATCTAGTGAATCTATGTTACTTGCATGAGAATGTCATCACACATTTTTGATCCAAAGTCGTAATCAACATTAATGTTTCACATAGAAGGAAAATTATATCAAACTATTATGTGAAATATATAATTATATATCAATTTACTTTAACAAAAATGGGTATGATGTTCCTTCGCAAGACTTCCAAATATTTGAGTCATATAGATCAATTGATGAAAAATATAATACTGACCTGCTTATTTTTCGTCTCTTTAAAATGAAAACATAAAACTCAGGTAAATAATATTTTCATATAATTACTACCTCATTTCTTTTTACTCCCTTAATTATTGGTTATATCTTAGTAAATTTTAAAAAATCTACACAACATCAATGATAATCCTTATTTTTTGTCACAAACCAGCCTGGGTTAACCCCAAACCAGGCCCCAAAACTAATATATGGAATTAACTAGAGGGCGTTCCCGATCCCCATGGGCTAAAATGTAGTTCATGGAATCATTAGAGTATACAAGGGAATAATTTCTCCCAAATATAAACCATTAAAAAAACAATGGAATGAAATATAGAGCCCATTACACATTTATAAAAACAAAACTGATAATCTTGTACAAAACATAACATCATATACAACTGAATGATATAACTAAACCAACTAGACCTGATGAACAAATGACTCCATGTGACCATACTGGTCACTCTCCAACACAATGATCACATGTCGCTCAAGGAAATTGAACTGATGCTAAAACCAGCACAAGGGCTATAAATAGAAAAGAACTATATGTGAGAGTAATACAACTCAGTAGGCTATACTGATAATCTATTCCCATTACACATCCTTTAAAATAAAATAAACATCAATATCATGTTTGAACTACAATAAATTAATGTTAGGTTTTTCTACATGATTCCTCAAAACAATGTACAACCCATTTCCCATATTCATTTCCAAAACTAGATTCATTAAACTAGTTTGCCAATAATATTTTCAAGGGGAAAGTGATTCTTAAATGTTCATATTTGTAAAAATAAGTTAAAACAAATTCATTGGAAAATAATTTTCATAATATTATAAAAACGAACCCATGAATTTCCAAGAAAAACTATACAAAAGAAGCGACACTAGTAATCGCACAACAAGGACAATGTAAATGTACATATAAGCATCATATGCATCACTGCAAGAAACTTAAATCCCAATAGACATTGGTGAACCTAGGATATCAAGAATAATACATAAGACACCAATATATGAGACATCATACCCACTGACATGTCACACACAATGAATGAAAAATTTTCAATATGCTTGAACAACCATTCTCTGGCAGGCCGAGGGAAATCTCATAGCAATAAACCCAATATATCGACCTACTATGGGCCAGTTGTCAGTACCATAACCTAACATTGCAGCAATAATTCTTAGAATTATCTCTTAATAATCAAGGTTCCCATGTATATAGTTTCAAATGGACCGAGGCAAATGATTTCATCCCGGAAACCAATCACAACATATATTTAATAAAAATTCACAACAGACATCACCTCGAGTCACTCTAAGGACCAATCCCATGCCATTAATCAAAAGGAACATAAAGAGTCAAACCCAATGGACTCTCATAATAGATTACAAGGATTACTCATTTTGTACATCCCATCTAATATATACATACACTCATGGAATGAGAAACATCCATATGAGGTTTTCATAACAATCAATTTCCCAAATTTTCACAGGGTTTCCAAACAAGCCTTTAAGCATTTCTCAAAAATAAATTTTTCCAAAGGTAAAAATATAAATTTTAATAAATAGTTTTATACACACCATTTAAATTATCAAACCAATTTCAAAAAACCCTTAAATAATTCAGATTACAAACCCAAATCACATGCATTTTTATAAGGATACCAAACATGCATTCTTCTGGAAACTCGGGAAAAACATGTTATAAACCAAAAAACCATTTGATTGTACAACCAAAACCACAGTATAAAACCATAGAAGGACCCCCCAAAATACCATTTTTCATGATTCAAATGAATATATAAACCCATGAAAAATCTTTTTAAATCACACATAACACATAAAATCCAACCCAACAATTTGCTAAACACATGGAATGCACTCTGTAAGAACACAATTCATTTTAAGCACTTGAAAAGGAATAAAAATATGAATTGAATTCCATAAATTTATTTAATATAATGAACCATTTTCATAGTACCCAAAAGTAGGTTATAAGCATCACAAACTATGTGTGAAATATAATGAAACATTTAAACAAACAGTTGGTGTTCACTTTTATAAAAAAACAACACTACTTCTCAAAAAAGAAGGAATACAAACAACTTTTCATGCAAAATAAAGATATTTAAGACTTATAATAAAATAATCAGAATGTTTAAAGGGTGAAAATACCATGAAAAATATGAATCTAAAATAAAAATGACATGCGCAATTTGAAACCTTCCTGAAATCCTTGGTGGAATGGAAACACACACCCGATATCACCATCCGAGGGTTTATAAACTATAAAACTATGAGGAGCATACCGAAAAAAAACAAAAAAAAAATCATGTAATAACATAACCTAAGGCTTATTATGTCTAAGTGAGAAGATAAAACAAAGAAATAATTGAAGGAGGAGGAATAGGTAGGAGACAGGAGAAAGAATCTCAACTGGGAAAATAGAAAAACCATTTTCTTCCCTGAGATATACACTATTACAGGATAAGGAATGGATTATACATCATTATATGGGATATTTAGTCATGGGATAACTATGAGGATAATATTTGGTAGAAAAATAGGAAAAAAATAATGATTTTTGAAAGAAACAAATTACCTCTTCAAATTTGGATGATTTGAGAAACCTTGTTGAAGGTCATCCTAATGCCTAATGAATATGAGCTCGTAAGAGGGGAAATGGAACATGGGGGTGCGTCTATGGTTCTTGTTCTAGAGCTAGAGGAAGAATCACTGAACAATATTAAAAAATGAATAATATATTAAATAAATAAAATATTTTTTTAAATAGTAAATGGGCTCATGGGTTGGCTAATTACCAAAATAAATAATCCAAATCCACCATTATTATGAATTCATAAGGGGTCCAAATAGATATTGTGATTTTAATAGGCCAGGGGAGGCCAAGTGGGAAGTGTAATTAGTGAAACATGTTGAAACAATATGGTGTTATAAAGGAAACAAATTTTGTTTTTAAATTTGGAAATGGGCTTACGGTTGGCCCAAATCATGAAGTAACCACCTTTTTCTAAAAAAACTCCAAAAAAGGTATGAGGAACCCATTATAGGATGATTATAAATAGATTTAAGTTCATTAATCAATATTCACCTCATACAAAACCCAACTAAAGGTTTGGGATTTCTAAAGAACCAGATCAAAACCATGACATGAATAATACTAGGTGTGACAATTCTCCCCCCATTAAATATTTCCACCCATGGAAAACCATAACACATTCCATATAATTGATCAAATCCAAAGGATTCCTTCACAATATGGTCCAACCTATGAATAAAAAGACACCTCATCCACTTTTAATAGAATATAATCCTCTTACCTCAACCAAAACACCAACTCCCACCCACTTCTTGAGAATCAATTAAAAGATCATGTAACTACCTCCACAACCAATCAAAGAACTAGATTATTGGGACTTCTCCCAATGAACCCAAATATCACCCAAAAAAAGATCACTTATGAAAACCAAAGATTAATTGGGAGCCTAGAATAGAAACCCCGCCAATAATAAACAACCATCACTCGACAAATTCTAAGGAGGAAACTCTACAAGACCTATGGTGGTTCTCCCCACCATTAAGAAATAACGATCAATGTCCAAATGATAATTAAATATGAACTAAAAATGGGTATCTCCCACATAGTCCCAACTAAACTCTCCCACAAAAACCTACCATACCAATTTAAGAGGAACATAACTTGAGAATTCAAACTCGTCACTCCCGAATAGAGGGGAGATGAATTGGGATAACGCTCTCCACACAGATCCAAACCCCCATCACATGGGGTGAGGAGGTAAGGGGACATAATCGTTGGGCTACTGAAACCACAAAAGAAATAAATGAAATACATCACTACAATCATAGAATCCTGAGAATATCAATACTACCTAGATTCCTTGTACCCCAGAATACTCACCATCTTCCCTCTGAGACCTATGGCCAGTGCTTTGATGGATGAATAATCTCTTACCTCGTATTTAGGCTCTGATAAATCCTAACTCAAACTGTTCCCCTTAGTTTCACACTATGACACATAACACTCCCAGACCAAAACAACAGATCAAGGGACACCATGAAACTTTATTCCTCAAACAACACACTTTTACCAAAACAAGAACATGGAGATACACAACACTGTTTTCTCTCACTCTGAAAGAGGATCAGAATGGACTAGGTACATGGAGAAACACCTCAACATCTCCAAGCACAACTACCCCAACCGAGAGGGACACCATAATGGAATGTCACTTTAAACAGAACATTAAATTCTCTCTATTCCAAACAACAAGCCAAAGTATCATCCAAAGAGGCGGATTTAACATTTAGAATGAATCCTTAGGTTGATCACCTAGAAATATTTCAAATAGAGAAACATTCATTGAAACATCAAAACATCCAACACATCTATAGAAACCCACTAAACATTGCTCCAAAACCGAGACACCAATGAGATCCCATATCAGGAAACAACAAGATTATGAATTCTATATCACAGGTAAGAATAAAGAATAAATAACTCTTATTATATATAGGAAAAAACATCCACATAACAATCATTTTATAAAAAAATAGGAAAATTTAATCTTAAAACACATTTGAAAAACAAACCAACTTGCATGGTTTTCCCATTCAATAATGGTTTTTCACCAGGTCTCACTCATATGCATGTTTCTGTGCCACCCTGTGCACCCAACCACCATTCCATACTAGCCATTCATCAATATATCCCTAAAACCATGCATGTGAGAACCCATGAAAACACCCAAGGCAAAAATATTTAATACAATCTTCACTCAAAAAAATCATTCACCTTTTGAAGTCACATTAACCACCAAATCAAATACCATTTTTAGATTTCACAAAGAAAACCACACTTCATCAGAAACCATTTGACTAAAAACCCAATCCATTTAATTTAATAGAACATCCAAAAAAACCATTATATTCTAAATAACCCTTTCACATTTGGTAAAATTCCGCAATGTCTATTTTCATAATCCGACAACAACAAAGGATAAAACCTTGTTCAATAAAAACATTAGCTGCTCAAAATCAAATTTCCAAAACCAATTCATTATATTAAAACAAATTTCAATAGCCAAAAAAACCCCATTTAAAATAATGTTTATAATAAATTTAAAATAATGGAATCTTTCCTAACATTTCATTTCAAGAAACCATAAGTTTAGATTGAGGAAATTCAATCTTGTCGATCCATTTCCTCTTTATCGCCCTGATTTGTTTCACAAAACACAACATTCCAAAACCTATTTCATATTAAATTTTAAAAACACATTAAATACTTTTCAACAACCAACCCTTCATTTGAAACCAATTTTTACAATTCTCACACTAGTATTTTCAAAACAAAATTCTGAATTAATGAAAAGTCCAAGAGACCCACAAAATGGAACTACTGTCAGTGGGTGACATAACCATATGGTTAGTGGCCATATGTCAAACACACATCCAACACAGAGAGCCTTCTTAAGACTATTTCCTGTATCCACATGTCTTTCTAGACCCTATGATCCCACAACGAACATTAGTATAAATCCCATTGTCTTAAACCAAGACTAAACAATCAATAAAAACCAAAGACAAAAATAAAACCGGATATCCCATGGACACCGAAGGGTTAGAATGAGTAAGAATTAGTGAATCTCTTCTCGAATATTCCCCTAATGTCCTGAAAATACTAATACATATACATTAAAATATCCAAATAACAAATGGTTATTTAAAAAGAAAGGTCTCCTAGGTGACAACCTCCTATTGATACCATTTTCTCACAAACCGGCCTCATTTGACCTTGAACCAGGAAACCAATTTTTTTTGTCATGGACCAAAGGGAGTTTCCAATCCCCATTGGATAAAAACTAGGGCCGAGCAACATTATAGTAGACTAGGGAATGATTTATCTCAAATATAAAAAAATAAAAAAATTGCTAAAAAATTTATAACCCGATACACATTTATAAAAACTGAACTAATCATCATGTATAACACAAAAATGGAAGTACTACTGAACTATAAAACTAAACCGACCAGACCTGACGACCCACTAAATCCATGTGACCCCACTGGTCACTCTCCAACACAACGATCACATGTCACTCAAGGTAATCAAACTCAAGCTAAAACATGAACAAGTTTTAAAAATAGAAAAGAACAATAGGCATGAGTATTAAAATTCAGTAGGCTAGCCCAATAATCTATTTCCATTTCACATACATTAAAATAAATGAAACATATATTTTATGTTTTAAATACATTATATAAAATTAAGGATTTCTCATGATTACTCAAAACAAAGTACAACCCATTGCCTTTTTTCATTTCCAAAATGAGATTCGTTCAACTTATGTGGCAACAGAGTTTTGAAGGGGAAAGTGATGCTTACATTTTCAGATTTTTACAAAGTGGATAAAACACTTCCATTTGAAAAACATTTTCATAAACTTTATAAAACCCAAAACAACACTTTCCATGAAAAAAATACACAATAAGTCAAAATAGTAATCACACAAAATATGAAACGTAAATGTACATACAGACATCATATTCATCATAATAGGCAACTGAAAGACAAATATACATGGTTGAACCTAGGAGATCGAGAATAATCATGAATACACTAATACATGAGACATCATCCCCATTGACATGTCACACATGATGAAATAAAAATGCTAAATATTCCTGGCTATCCTTTCTTAAGTAGTCCGGGGGTAAGTCCTATAACAATAATCCTAATATATCCCCCAACTATAGGCCATTGGTCAGTACCATAACCTACCAGTGCAACAATAATTATTTGAATTTTCTCTCAATAATCCAATTACCTATTTCTCATGTTTCTAATAGGGGTGAGCCAACTAATTCCATATGACCATCTAATCACAACATATATATAATAATAATTCACAACATACCTCACCCCGATTCACTCCAAGGACCGATCTCATGTCATTTATCAAAAGGAAAATAAAGAGTCCAACCCGAGTTCAACTTATAATGGATGAAACATATTATTTATTTGGGACGTCCCATCCATTATTTACATACAAGCATGGCAAGGAAAATATCCACATGTGGTTTTCATGATAAATAATTTCATGAATTTTCACAAGGTTTTCAAATGGGCCTTTAAGCGTTTATCAAAACTAACATTTTCCAAAGTAAAAAATTTCAATTTTAATAAAGAAGTGTATAAAAACCATTTACATTGTCGAAGAAATTTTAGAAATCCCATAAAAAATTCAGGTTACACATCCAAAGCACAACCATTTTTATAAGGATTCCAAACAGGCCATTTTCCGGAAACTCAAGAAACAATATGTTATAAACAAAAAACCCATTTGTTTGTACAAAAAACCACATTTTAAAGCCATATAAGGAATCAAAAATACCATTTTACAAGCCTCACATTCATTTATAAATAAAAAAATCATTTTAAATCACACTTAACATAGGACAGCCAACCCAGAAAGTTACCAAACACATGGCATTCACTCTGTAAGAACACAATTCATTTGGAGCACTTAAAAAGAAATAAAAATACCAATTTAATTCCATAAATTTATTCAATATACTGAACCATGTTCAAAATAACCTAAAAAGGTCTTAAAAATCACAAACTAGGTGCGAATGATAGTGAATCATTTAAAGAAACACTTTGTGTTCACTTTTATAACAAAACAAAACTACTTTTCAAAAAACAAGGCATAAAAACCACTTTTCATAGCAAATAAATTTATCAAAGGCCTATAAAACAATAATCAAAATGTATAGAAGGGTCAACTACCATTAAAAATGAATCTTAAATAAAAAGTACTCGTGGAATGAGAAACCTACCAAAAATCCTTGGAGGAATGGAAACACACACCTGATATCACCATCCAAGGGGTTATATGTAACGCCCCAACCCTAGTTACCAAAAGTCGGTGAATTATTACATAACATTGGAATTATCACAAGAGATCATGTATAGAAAACATAGATTAGTTTAGTTTCCTTGGAAGTAATAGATACATACATAAGTTTTACATTACATCATAAAAAAACAAAAACAACGTGTCCCCTTTGAACACAATCATATCCCTTAACCCATCCCTATAGTTCAAGCATAATATAATTCTTCAAATCCTGGGAAAAAGAAAATATAAGAAATGGGTGAGCTCAGATGTTCAGTAAGGAAATTAATATAGAGAAAACTAGCATAAATAAGCATAAACATTTAAGGCAATGTATAAGACTAAAACGCAAGCCTTTTAACCATAAAATTCAACATAATATGGAAAATATAAACCAAATAGTGCCATTTATTTATTCACACGGATATTCTACTAGTCGAATAATGACATGTAATAACCATAGCTAATTTCATAATGATGTAATGCATAATGCCGAACATCATAACCACATAGTCAAGGCCTCGTGCCAAGACTACAAATAAGATTTTGTCAAGGCCTTGTGCTAAGACACTAGTTTGTCTCATTAGACCTACCAATGTATAGTGAAGATATATAAGGATACACCAATGAATTACTAAGTCAAATGCATTCTTCATAAGAAAACATTGAAATATAATCTTAACATTCATATTAGAACAAACATACAAAATTTCAATATTTTAACCACAATCCTTGAATGGTAAAAAAATAACACATCCACAGTCAAACATAACTCATTCAATACAATATAGAATATATTTTTTATAATAAATCAACCAAAATCATGAATAATTAAGGATATTGACATAGATAAATATAATCAGTAAAACTATTTCAGAGAAATATCCTCTTTATCTTGAAAACATTTAAAAGTATCACTATTTATGAAGAAACTATTAAAAATAGATTTTGGTATCAAATTGTCCCATACCGCATTGAAACATTTTGAAGAAATTTTAATTTTTAAAACATTCATGTCCATATAAAAAAATTATTAAAACCATTTTTAAAACATGGACATTAATGAAAAATATTTAATAGAATAAATCATAAAACAATTTAGGATGATTTTTTTGTTAGAGTTCCTAACGAAATGATAGACATTTGAATACAAATTATTGAGGTAATAAAATATTTATAATATAATGAGAATAAAGGGATTCCTGATATACTATTCCGAAGTTCAATATATACACCATATAAAAGTGAATTGGTGTGTAACAATAATGATGTCTTAATAGAATGTAAATGGTGATGGAATCCCTTATAAGGACTATATCCTTAGGTTAAGGATAAATCAATGAAAGAATTATGTGTGAAAAATATAAATACACTCAATATTATGGAATATTTATTGTAAAGAAATCAAAGGATATTCACACATATGTTTGTAACAACAACACAAATAACATGGATGCTTAACTCAATGAATCAAAATTGAGTTAAGATTAATCTTATCAAGTTCATATCGATGACTTGAGAATTTATAAATAGAGTGATTATATGTATAAAATTTATATCCACACAAAGGGGAGTGGAAATTAAAATATAAATATATAAATAGTGATTTCATACCAAATCTTGGAGTAAAAAAATCAATGAAGTTTGCGTGAAACCTAATGAGAGAAAGTAAAAATTAAAAATTCCGTTGCTGATTTGGTAACTTACGAAATATACAACCCATGAAAAAAGGATCATACAATAAAGTTGTAAATACACAAAAATTAAATTATATTACACAAGTAATACAATCAGGGGTAGTATATAGACCACACAAAAGGAAATAGTGGCAATATAGCATGAATTTCATGGGAATAAGAAGTGTGATGAAATCCCCTTACCTTGTACATTTCCTTAGTAGAGGGTAGGTTAACCTCTTGTATAATGGTTAAATCATTGTTATTAAATTATACAAATACAACATATATAAATATAATATCATATATGATCTTTTAATATTTCTTTGTTAATAATATTTTTGTAGTATCATTATTTAGGGTGTTAACTGATTCGTTTTCCATTAAATGTTTTTTCACGTATGTCTTGTTTAATATGGATAGGATGTATTTTTTTAATATCCAGAATAATATTACGTTATTAAACATTATTTTTAAACAGAAAATTAAAATTATTCTTGAATGATTACGATGGGGAATGAATCTCATCGTGTTTGTGGAGATGGTAATCAATCCTTAAGTACGAGCGACAATACCATTTTATTGATGGTAAAATCACATGTCATTGGAAGTTATATCATATATAAAGAGTGATTAACATTTTATATTTATTAATTACATCAATTATACTTTTTATTATACCTATCCAAATGAAGAAGTATTGAATAACAAACAACACCACAACGTGGAGACAGTAAGCAGTACACATACACAAATGGAGACTTTGTCATTCATTAGATGGATAGAATAATGAATATGGTTGTACCAAATTAATAATAACATACAAATATTTATAAGGTAATAGATTAATTATTTAGGTATGGAATCAGCAGGAAAAAATGATGTGGAAGAAGAAAAGAACATTGAAAGAGGTAATTAAATTATTACCTCTTCTTCAGGTGATTCCTTTTGATTTGATAAAAAGGGCTCCTTAATTTGGATTTTGACCAATGTATGTCCTCTATATTTAATAGATTGTAGTTGGGAGGATATTTTAGTAGGTTTTGGACGTGGAAAATGGCATTGGAGGTGTGATTTAGAGATATGGGGAAGCACCCTTTTATAAGAGAGATGAGGGTCACCTTAAGAAAAGTTGAAATATTGTTTTATTATACAATAATATTCTGTTTATAAGGGTTCCAAAATAATTTATTTAAACAAAAAGGTGGGGTTGGGTTGAAAACATCACTACTAGTAGGTTTTATAATGTTTTAGGTCACCATATTAACCTTATCTTTTAGATTTAACTCTTAGTTAAATAGTTTAACTTTTACCATGTATTCTTGTATTATTATAATAAAAGGTTAATAAACTGACTATAAAAATACACGAGAACCACAAGTGGTTTATTATTGATATATATATATATATCCTTATATAAGTCCTTTGGCCGAACCTTATATTTTTAGAAAACTCATTTATGTCAATTTTGACACTACTTAGTATTTGGTTTTTGTGAAGGTTATAAAACCATTATCACTTACAAAAAAATTATTTAATCAACACTAACATGTCATATTAACCTATAAAATTTGTTTAATATATCAAAAGTCGCATTTTAAAATTATATTAATATTTAAATTATTAATCATTTTAATATTTTCATAATATGGTAATTACTACATCATCATTGTGCAGGACGTCGTGCTCGGGGAACCCTAGACCCTCGGGGCTGATCTCCTCTTCTCAGCGACGACGACACCATCGACGGCCCCTCCCCCCTTGGCGAGGGAGGGGGAATCGACGTCAATCGAAAGAGGTGGGGTCTTCTGACCATTCCCCAACCCTAATTTCCTACCTCCATTTCCGGAAGTTCCTCTGTGCTTGAAGGTCTCAGATACTATCGATGGCATCCCTAACCTCCATCTTTCGACCTCTGAGTTTGTGGAATCTTCAGCACTCTTGAATAACACTTTGGTTACATGCTTCAATCATAGACAACCATTAATTGACTCTTTCGACCGGTTTGTGATCAGTTTCTGGGACATTCAAGAAAGAGAGGTTTTCAGGTTGCTTGATAGAAACCATATCAGGATTCGTTTTGAATCAGAGGTGGATCTTATCAAGTCCTGGTCAAGGGCACCCTGCAACTTCAATAGATTTCACTTCTTTCTTCTTCGGTGGTCGTTCGATCTGTATATGAATCGCAATTCTCCGGCCGCGACGGTGAGGGTAATCCTTCCTATCCTCCCTATACCATTTCAGAATCCTTCGGTGATTTGTATGATAGGAAACCTCGTTGGAAGATTTATGTGCTCTGATTGTCGCACGGAGGCCATGTGCCACCCGATGAACCAGAAGATTTGTAACGAAGTGGATGCTTCTCGGTTTCACTTTGATTATGTATGGATTATTATCGGAGAAGATTAAAGGTGGAAGCAGCAGGTGATTTATGAGAACCGGATCGATTTTTATCCATCTTACAAGCATTTGGGTCATTCATTGGATGCTTGCCGCAGGAGAGTCAATGTCCCGCCGATGGATGTCAACCGCAAGGGGAAACAGGCTGTGGAAAGGAATGGGGAGGCTACACTGAGTGAGAGTCCGGTTGTTGATATTCAAGATGGTCTGGCCATGGAGGCTTCGGGGTCCAGAACAGGGGGTGTTTTGCAGGCGAGCGACCTCTAGAAGGATGCTCATGAGGGCTGTGGTAATGGGTTTTCTGCTTCAGTGAGAACAGATTTTGGTGCTTGTAATAGCGTTAAGGAGGGTCTAGTTTTTTGTTTTTCGACACAGGTTGGCATAGACCGTGGTCCATGTTATTCTGGTGAGAAGGTGGTTGTCAGTCCTTCGATCCCTCGTCATGTTTCTTTCGAGGAAAACCCGGCTATTGAATCTACCGATGTTAAGGTGATTCAAGGTAATCCTTTGGTGTCTGAGGTTTTTCAAATGCTAAAGAAGGATTTTGTAGTACCTATTTCTTCCTCAGTTGGTCGGGGTTCAGCACAGAGTGAGAAAGAAAGGGTGGTCAGTGCTGCGGTGGGTTTCAACTCTAGGTTTAAGGCTTCTAAATGCCTCAATCCACTGGCCAAACCATTTTTAGTTTTGAGTAACAGGTTCCAAGGGATGTCTGAAGGTTTTTTGGACTTGGGTTTGGAGGAGGATGCTATGATACAAGGTGATGATAGTCCGAATACCTCAGATGAACAGCATGTTGAATATAGGGTGCACGATCCAGCTTCGGTTGAAGAAGAGGCCAGGGGGAGCATCATGCCGAATGTCTAGGGCAAGAAGTAGATGTCCTGAATGTGGATAAAAATTCTTATGGGTCAAGGCGTGGCCCTTTGGTGGGGACCACAGAACAGAGGATGGGAGACAATGTCAAACCTCCTCTGGAAAATGATTCTACTAAATACAGGCGTCCCCCTTTAATGGAATGTAATACTCCAGTATAGAATTCGGGAAACAACTCAGAGTTTGTTGTTGATGCTTTAAGGGCACGAGTTGGAATGGGAAGGGAGGATCCGGAGGGTGGGAAAGAGAATATGTGTGGTCCAGTTGGTCGATCATTTAGTGATGTTGTTAAAAGTGGGAATCAGATAGTTACTTCAGCTGATGGTCCTTTGTCTGCTATGCCAATAAGAAGACCAAGGAAGGACTACTCATTTCTTCTGATGCCGATGCGGACTAGATCTTCGTCAAAGAGGAATAATGATGTGACTTCACTTAATAAGGGTAGAAATACCAAGAAGGCACCCCTAGAACAATCTGTTCTTGATCAACTTCGATGTCGAGTTCAAAGTGGAAGTTTTTGGAGGCACCCGGAATAGGAATCAACTACCGTTGAAGAGGACTCATGCTTGGGATGCGGAGATGAATCCGATTATTATGATGTCTAGACTATGTTGTTTTATGATGTATGACTTGACTATGGTTGTATGTTTGGGTACCGAGAACCCATAAATTGGCTTCTAGAAATGGGAAAAAAATGAATTGCATGTACTACATCATCATTGTGTCACAAATAAATTTAATTATTTAAGGTCTAAAAATTATAACTAAAATACCATTATGTTGGAAATCATTTTAGATTTATAATAAATATTTATTGTCTAATTTATCTTATGCATTTCCCTATATTAAAAATGTTTTAGTCATTGAACATTGAATTTATCACTTTTAACTCATCTTTATATAAAATAATAAAAAATGTCATAATCTAATCAATGTATAAAAAGGATAATATTTTACTCCAATGGATGATTTTGGTCGAAATAAACTTATCCAATAGAATTTGGACTTGATTTAGGTTAATTATAATATCATTTTTCCCATTAATTACCCTATTTACATTTAACCATGGTAAATAATATTCAAAAGTTAATATTCAAAAAAATTATTTTCAGCTTATTGATCCAAATTTTACATACTAATGTCAACCGTGTCTCCTCGAATCTTGAAATTCAATTCACAGAAGTAGTAAAATTACTTTTTATGCAAATTTGAAAATGTTCCTAGAAGGTGGGTAAAAGACGTTAAAAAGTTCAAAATTTTTTTATACATTTAAACTTATTATAAAATGACTCCAATGAATTTCATTGAAATAATTTATGTATTATGAATCTATTTTGACTTAAAATAAATTTAGATAAAATAAAAAATTATTTAAATAAAATTTTGGTTTTAAATAATAACACAATGTTTTTCACTAGTCATCAAAAATTGAAAGTTTAATGAAAAATTCCAAAAATTAACCCGTAGTTAATTTTGATATCTTGAATCAAAAAATGAAGTCCTTTTTGAAAAGAAAAAATATAAAATTTCAAAAACTTGTTATTACTATTCATTACAGTGAGTTTGATTTGTCATGGTGTGCTAGAAATCTAAGTTACGTAAATCACATTCTATTACATTATAAAAAGGGAAACCTGCTATGGAAGCTTGGGGTGTTACATTTTTCCCTCCTTCAATAAATTGTGTCCTCGCAATTTGAAATTGTTCTTCAGAAATAAAAGGTTAAAAAATAGAAGATACCTTTATAGAAAACCCACATTAGAAATAGGGTTAATAAAATTTAGTCTTAATAAGAGGGAAAGGGAAATGAAAAATGTCACCACCAAAATACGATTTCTAATAGGAGAATATTGGAGGGAATTATAATTAGAGGAAAGACATAAATATTTATTGGGAGTTTTGTTGTCATCAATCACAAACAAGTGAATGGAAAATTGAGGGCCACAAAGACATAAAACTATGATGATTTAAAATATTATCAATTCAACAAAACATAAGGTATTAGGAGAACACATTTTTGGGTTGAAGATCTTTTCCCTAAAGTTTAAGAATTATTTTATTCAAACAATAAGGAAAAGAATACTTGAAAATTATAGTTCCATCCTTTAACTAATTTGTACCACAAACCCATCCTTCACTACAAGAGATAATTATTCAAGATGACTTGTCCACACAAGAGGTTCTAGAATCAACTTCTTCAGAATCACATAATACACAAAAGGTGAACTATACAGTTCCTTTGTATTTAGACATTAACCAAAACCAAAATGGTTAGTATAAGATCAGATAATCCCTAAAAGGATAATCTTTTATAGAAATAAATACTAGTCTTAATCTCAAAAATTAAACAAACAATACCCAGACATCAACAAAGACCATTCAAAAAAAAATTGTCCTTAAAATTCTTAAAAATAAACCAAACTTAGTTTGAAACCAAAAATTCAGAAGGATTGGATCACATAGTCTTGCATGATAAATCTTAAGATTTATCTCAAAATAAAATCGACTATATTAAAGTCACATAGTCAAAAGTAATTAACCTAATCAAAAATTTTATATGATAAGTTAATCATTTTTCACAAATAACCCAAATCTCTATATGTCCGAAAAAACATACATTCTTCCAAAATTAAAATCCACCATTACTCCTCAAATGAAATCCTATAGTTTTGTATTTTCCTTAGGGATATAGTGTTCCCAAAAGAGAAAACCTATTCCAAAATAACATTGATCAATTAATCAAAAAATAATTTTCATATACTAAGGATAAATAATATGTTCCCAAAATCTACATATTCTTGATCCATAAAATCATTTATCTAAAAATAATTAGTCATGTTAACCGGGGACTTTACATAGTCCAATGGTAGGCGATAAATCACAGTGGCACTTTAGTTGTGGGCTCGATTCCTACATATTTTTTTGATGTGATGGGTTGCCACACTATCTGATTGTTTTCCTTTTTAAAAAACAATACAATTTTATAAAAGTCCAAAAAATGAGATAAATTCCTCAAAAATAACCATAACATATTTTAACCACAAATGTTATCTCATACCTTACATTTTATTCCAAAATGTAATAACATGGAATTGAATCAAATTCAAGGATCATATAATCCCAAATGGTTCTTTAAAAATATATCCAAAAATGAAAATATAATTCTTCCTCAAATCAAATTTTCACATAACAAACTACGAGGTTATACATACATGAGAAAAGTCATAAAAAGAAATACCATCAACAAAGATCCTTAAAATTTTTAAACATTTCTCCATCCATTTATTTCCACATAGATTATACCATGATTTAGAGGTTATCCAATAGAATAGGAAATTGACTCAGGTAATGCCCATGTCCCCTACATTTATAGAAAAACACTATAAATGGATTCTTAGAGTAAATTTTATTTTATTCTATAGTACTATATATTTTTCTTCAGAAATTATTTACTTTATGTCCTTCTTTCTCACCCATAAAGCATTTCTTTGTTCCATTGAGACACTTTCATGGGTGTCTCCTTCTACATTTCATGAATGATGGAAAATGAGATTTCACTTCTCTATGGTATCGACAACTGTATCTCTTATCATTATCTACATTTCTCTTCTTTTTTGTGTTCAGGAGTTGGTTAATATATATATTGTTGATCACATTCTTTGAAACTTGATTCGGAATGTACATGATATCTTTTATGCCTATCAACATTCCATTTTGTTTCCCATTTACACCACCATTCCCACCTTGTACATCATATTCAATGTTACTATGAATTTTTTGGAATACAACCATTGACTAAAACTAAAAAGCGGAGTGTGAGTAACAATTGTCCAAAAATCATTTAGAGAATATAATGACACCTTATTTTCAATCTAAAACAACATAGGATTAATCAAGTTTATTTATTCAGATCTTATATTAAAATCCATCAAATCATTTTGTAATGAAAATGTTAATTATTATAAGCCTATACCCCAGGAGTGTCATAACCAAGAGTGCAGAAAGACTCATTTTCATGTAGTAGGATACCCTGGGTCAAGCCCGAAACTCCTTGTAAGTGTTTTCATAGCTATGTACATATCTGCCAGAGCAACCATTACCTGATCGTATCTATATAGGGATCTATAGAATGAAAAATACAGAAAATCTCTACATTACGAAAATTATAGGATGTTAATATAAACTAATACTCAAAGTCTATATCAAGGTAATGCTATCCAATTAGAGTTTTTCTAAGTCTATCTTCCATGGTTTGTACAAAACATTCTCTAATATGAACTTTAACGCCCCAAACCTTGTTACCTAAAGTCGATGCATTATTACATAACATTGGCATGATCATAAGAGATCAAGTCTCAAAATAACGATTAATTTAGTTGCCTTGGATGATCTTGATATATACATAAGTTTTACAATACATCATGAAAACAACCACAACAATGTGACCCCTTTGAACACAATCATATCCCCTAACATATCCCTACATGTCAAGAAAAATGTAATTATTCACATCCTAGGAAAAGGAACACATAAGAATGGGGTGAGCTCAGATTCTCAATAAGGAAAACAATATAGCAAAAACTACCATAAATAAGGATAAACATTTAAATAAATGTGTAAAACTAAAACACAAGCCTATTGAACACAAACATCCACATAACATGGAAAATATAAATCAAATAGTTCCATTTCCTTACTCACATGGATATTCTACTAGTCGAATAATCACATTTAATATCCATAGATAATTTTCATAATGAATGAATGCATAATGTTGGTAATCATAACTACATAGTCAAGGCCTCATGCCGAGACTTCAAATAAGATTTTTTTCAAGTCCTTGTGCCAAGACACTAGTTTTTCTCATGAGACCTGTTAATTTATCAATGAGGTACTGTGGGATCCACCGATCAAATACTAATTCTAATAAATTTTTCATAAGAAAAGTTTGAATCATAATCTAAACATTCATATTAGGACTAGCATATGAAATGTCAATATTTCAACCATAATCCATGAATGGTATACAAATAGCACAACTACAGTCAAACAAAATTCATTCAATACAATATGTAATATTTTATTGCAATAGATCAACCTCAATCAAGAATAATGAAGGATATTAATATTGATGAAAATAATCTATAAAACTATTTGAGGTAAATATCATCTTTTGCTTGAAAACATTTAAAAGCCTCACTATTTATCAAGAAGCTGTTAAAAAAGATTTTTGAATCAATGCATCCCATACGACTTTAAAAATTTTCAAAGGAATTTTAATTTTAACAAATTCATGTACATATAAATAAATCATTAAAAACATTTTTAAAACATGGACATGATCGTGTAGTTGAGCGCGTCAAATTAGATGTTTTTTTACATGAATTTAAACAGTATAGCAGCTACCCTAGGTCATCTCTTGAAGGAGTCATAGATAATTAATTAAAAAATTATGTTTTTAATAATAAACTAAAATGTGAATGGGGATGTATAAAACATAGGTTTTTTAGCTTTAAGAATAGAAATTGAATGTATATTACTACTAAATTAAACTGGTTGGAGAAATCGTGATGAACCCGGGTTAGTGTCTTTGATGCTCAATACATCATTGCACTAAAGGGAAAGGGAAGGATCATTTATTCCTTGATTTTATACATAATGAAAATAGTAGTGGTACGTGATTTCATACTAGGTTACCACATAGGATTTGATCGATCAACGATATTGATTATGAGAAACCACTCAAAATCAACCAACATGAATTGATGTAAAAAACAGAACTTAATCAATCATTACATCAACAACGTGATGTGATGAGAAGATTATTGTCAATGATAAAAATATTCCACAAGACAAATACTTGAATATTCATAGCTTCATGCTCCTAGATTTTATCATCTGACTCAATCCATTTTCACACTCATGAAAGGGACGGGTGAGAAAAGAGGTAACCACACTCAAAGGATCACTAGATCCGGGTTATGCATGGAAGTATGTGGATTATTGTTCCATTGATTTTTATTTGATCATACCATAATAAAAAAAACTTAGAAGGTATAAATGAAGAAAAATTGACAAAAACACAGAAAATCAATTACCTTACAAAGATTACAAGTGTGGAGTGCAGGATTACATCAAAGGGAACTCCATATATTGATCACTAAGAGATTTAGATGTATATGAGGGAGAAGAGAAATAAAATAGGTGAAGAGATCTCTCTAATTAGACTAACCATAACCCATGGTCTTGAGTCATAGATAATGAGGGGGAAGTGTTATTTTATATTCAATTTACATCCATATTTCCACATAACGTGGTCAAGTATCTAAAGGGCATGGTGACTATTCAAGGTAGTTTTTTACTCCATCTTTATCCTGCTTCTAGTCTAACAAAAAGTCATTCAAATGACTAAAAATTCGGTGGAGAGTCTAGGATTCAAGTTAGCTGTTCATGGGAGGCAGAATCAACCCAATTGGATCTCTGAGGCTCGAGGTATGGCCAACATACAGAAGGGAAATCCAATCTATCCCGCCCATGATTTCATTACATTATGGGCCTATTTTGGGCCTCCAAATGGACGAATTGGTCATCATGATCTTATAGAGAAATTCATCCCACATAGTTTTTAACTCACACACCCATCTTTATCCTAATTGGATGCACATATTATCCATAGTACAAATTATAGTTCACATGCACGCTTGGGATCTCACGCAGTTTGACCCATTTTTCTTGAATTCCATCATGGGCTCTCCAAATTGCCTCCTCTTACAATGTAAACACCAAAACAAGTAAACTTTCTCTATTAAAATTGGTAAACATTACTTCATTGGTTCAAAAATAATGTTCAATTTATTATTATATTTTTAATATTCATTACAAAACTAGTTTAAAAAAATAGCGTATGGGAGGATTTGAAAAGAGAATCATTAAGCGATCACACCCCCACACATAAAACTTTTCACTCATTGGAAAAGTCATATATCTAAAAAATGATATGTGTATATATTCCCTACATCATTATGTTTTAACATTTGAGTAAATTTAAATTCGTTAATGTAATGTGATCAATGCACAAAACACACCAAGGTTTTCTTTCAACTGAAAATGGAAAAATATGTCTCCTAAATCATATCACTATGAAATTCAGAGAGATTCATGATAAAAAAATGGGAAAAGAATTAAAAAGTAAAACATTACATTAAATCTCTATGTGTGTGTGTGAAAACCATTCCATACTATACATTCTACTTTCTGTCCAATAAATACAGGTTATTTTAACATGTTTTAGATTAAAAGATTTGGTACACTAAACCTTCCCTATATCCTTTGAAATCATATTTCATGACCCAATCACATAATAATTCCCGAATTTCAAACCAAAATCTTCCATCCAAAACATCCTCATATGTTGAACATTTCATCACTCCCTTGATTTATTTTTTTTGTTTTTTTTTCAGAAGTGGCATTCGGAGCAAATCACACACTTATTTCTCAACCCTTGTTTGATCTCCTCAATACCCTAATTGTAATAGTAATAAAAAAATAAATGGTTGAGGATGAGTGGGTTTTGACCTTCCTAAGACACAACCCAATTTTTTTGGGGGCGTGCAACAGTCAGATATCAGGTACACACACATAGGTCAATCTGGTACAGAAATGAAACAGATCGGATAAGGAACAAATATATGTAAATAACATTTTAAATTGAAAAATAGTAACCAATATTATATTTACCTTCAAGTAAGTAAGTAATTTTCATAAATTGTGGTTTGGTAATTTTTTTTAGATATTAGTGACACTATTTTCCCAAAAACAACTAACACAAGGGGCATCAAACATCTCAAAGGTTTCACATATATTCAACTATTTCTATCATTAATAGAAAAGATTCACTAAAAATCACTCTATGATGTGAAATTCGTACAATACTCATTCCATAATAGAAGAAAGTTTCATTAAATGTTAAAACAATATTGGAATCAAAAATTCCAACATGAATTTTTAGTACATTCTATGATTTAGTGACAGTAGGGGGGGGGGGGGCTAAAAATACCATATAGAAGGATAAAAGGAGAAGAAAGAAGAAAGAAAATCATAATCATAATGAACCTAGAAAGATGGGGAAACGTGAAAATACCATATAGAAGGCGAAAAAGAGAATATAGAAGAATTAAAATGAAAATACTAATGAACCTAGGAATGTATCCACCCCCTCCCCACACCTAGAATGTGCAGTGTCCTCACTATAATAACTGAGAATGTGAGAAGGATGGATAAAACCTGGTTTTTTTCACTGGTATGTTGCTTATAGAATGTGGATTTGTTCCACTAGATTCCTTGGAAACTCCTCATATAAGTGTTGAATTCTTAGCCCATATACTGTTAGACATTTTCCACTCTACTCATGAAAAATCTGTATTGCACCAAAAGGGTAAACATTAGTAATAGTATGAGGACTAAGCCATCAAGAATGAAGATTACCTGGGTGGATCTTTAGCATGGAATTGTACATGAAGAACTTCTCACCAATATGGAACTTCTGTTGAAGAATCATTATATCATGTATATCCTTTTTCTTCTCTTTATAGATCTAGGATTTCTCATATACATCACATCAACTTTCTTCCGACTCTTGAATCTGTTTCTTCCTTTGCTCACATGCATCTAAAAAATTCATATTACATTGTTTAATAGCCCAATATTCATAGTGTTATATCTCAAATGGGAGGTGAAAATCCTTTCCAAACAGAATTCTGTATGGTGACATTCGGATTGGGGTTCTAAAAGATGTACGGTACGCCCAAAGTGCATCATCCAACTGCAAACTCCAATCTACCTTGTTAGGTTGTACCATTTTTCAAAGATTCTCTAAACATCATTATTTTATATTTCAAATCATCTGTTAGTTTGGGGGTGATATGTAGTGCAGACTTTATGATCCACCCCAAACTTATGAAGAAAAATTTTCATGTTGTGATTGAAAAAATGGGAACCCTGATCACAAATGATGAATCTTAGCAAACCGATCTGACTAAAAATTTGGGACCTCATAAAATCAAAAAAAACTCGAGATTCATTGGTCCTAGTAGCCTTTTCTTCGACCATTTTAGACACATATTCAACATCTAACAAGATGTACATGAAGCACAATGAAATTAGATAATAACCCATGAAGTCAATGCCCCATGCATCAATGATTTAACATAATAACATGGTATGTAGGGACATTTCATTACTCTAGGAGATATTCCCTATGAATTGAAAATGACTACATGACTTTCAAAATCAATTAGCATCCCTATAAAATGTTTTTCAATAAAGACCTAAGTCAAGGTCCTTTTGATCTATTCATTGAGAGCCAAAGTGGACCGCACAAGCCAAAGTGTGATAGAAGGTCAAAATACATGTGAACACATGGAAAAGGACACAAATACAAACTACTTGGTCACCACAAATTCTCCAAAAATATGGGTCATCCCAAATGTACCATCAAGAATATTGTTTATGTATCTAGGATTGGGAAGTGCTGAAATTATTGGGGACCCTAGATGTTGCTAGAAAATTAACAATGTTCGCATACTAGGGGGTAAGGTCCACAACATCACAAAGGTTCACATGAGGAATGAATTCTCTAATGGGGAGGGATGAATCAACTTGGAGGTCGAGTGGTGGTGAAATACTACTAATGTGGTCAGCTACAACATTTATACTCTCCTATTTTCTCTAATCTCAAGGTCAAACTCTTGGAGGAGGAGTATCTACTGTATGAGGTGGAGCTTAGCTTTAAGATTATTTAAGAGGAATCGAAGGGAAGCACAGTCAGAAAAAATAATAGATTTTGACCCATGAATATGTGAAGGGTGTTTTTACAAGGAAAAAAATAGAAAGGATGTAATTTTTAGAGGTTTTGTAGTTTACCTAGGTAGGGTCTAGGGTATGTGAGGCATACACAATGACATGATGAGTCTTGTCAACCATTTGTGATAAAATTTCACCAACTACAAAATTATAGGCATCACACATAAGTATGAAGGGGATATACCACCATGGAGGATGGATGATGGGAGGTGATGTGAGACACGTTTTTCGTGAATTGAATGAATCCTCACAATTTTCATCAAACACAAACATAGAATCTTTTTTCAATAATTCGTACATAATAAGTGCATTCTTACTAAAATCCTTTATGATTCAGAAGTAAAAACCAACATGAACCGAGAAATATCGCACATCATAAACAAATTTTTGATATGTAAAGTTTGAAATTAATTCAATTTTAGATTTATCAACTATAATTTTCTTATTTGAAATGACATGAGCAAGAACTATCCCCCGCTCAACCATAAAATGACATTTCTCATAATTTTAAACAAGATTTTTTTCAATGCAGTGGCGGAGGACATAACGTAGGTGTTCCAAAAAATAATAAAAAGAAGAAAAATATACCTTTCAATCGTCCATAAATACATCTATACAACTCTCAGGGTACTCAGAAAAAATACGCAACATACATCGCTAAAAAGTACCAGGAGAATTAAAATGACTGAAAGGCATCCTTCTGTACGCAAAAATGCTGAATGGACAAGTACAATTTATATTTTTTTGATCCTCAAGGGCTATATGGATTTGGAGATAAACTGAATAGACATCAAGGCAAAACTAATGGGACTTACGAGCCAATCGTTCCTCCATTTGGTCATTGAAATGTAGAGGAATGTGGTCCTTTTGCATGGCTTGATTCAGTCGATGGTAGTCAATATAGACTTTCCAATTATTTTTCACATGTGTTGGAACCAATTCATTATTTTCATTTGACACACCTGTTATTCCTATTTTTTAAGAACAATTTGCACTGGGCGAATCCATTAACTATTAGATATAGGATAAATGATCCCCATAACAAGTAATTTACTAACTTCAAAATTTACCACTTCCAGGAGAATGGGATTCAATCGGTGTTGAGATTTTCTTATGGGATTATCCTCATCATCCTAAAGTATATGGTGAATATAGATAGACAAGATAATACTAGGAATATCATCCAATGTCAATCCAATTTACTTTTTACAGTCTCTCAAAAGGTTGAGCAGTTTCAATTCCTATTCTTGAGAGAGGTTGTTGGCAATAATGATGATCAATTAGTAAATACCCTTAAGATATGCATATTTTAAATTAGGAAGAAGTAGTATAAGTTCTAAAACCAGTGATTTCTAGATTGAGGGAGGGGATTTAGGGGGAGTTTGGTCCATTAAACTGTTTATCTACTCATGTTTATTCTCTAAAAATAGAAAATCTACTAAAATAAGATTTGCAGAATCGTCGACGGTCATGAGTACCTCATAATGAACACACACATTAATTAAAGAAAACAATTTACACATTTCAAAACATACACAACACTCAAAACAAGAATCCAAACTCAAATCATCCTAGGTAAAAGAAGAGGAAAATAAATCTGAGTATGGGTTGAGGAGAGAATTGTGTGTGTGTGCATAGTTTGAGAGCACATCCATCGAATAAATAAAAAGAGTGGAGTGCTCCTAAACGGGGTGTTTCATAGCCTCAAGGATATTAAAACTTACCTTTTATCCTCCTAAATCCTTGTACATCATACCATTTTGAATATTGAAGATCATTTTTACTATTTTGAGGAATGGGAGCATTTCCTTGGGTTGAAATATATTTCATCTCAAGAATATTGAAATCAGTAAGAAAGATGAGATTCTTCACTCGTATAAGGACATCCTCAATCACTCCTATTGGATGTCTAGTACTTCGGTTGGCATGTTTTATGACAATGCTCGTTGGTTGAAGCTCTCAAACCTAAAAAGAAGTGTACATGGAGGCAGGTGTTACATTAATGGAAGCACCTAATATTGCATAAATTTTATTAAAAAGGTATCCATATGGTACAAAGTATCATGAATGTGCCTAGATCCTTGCATTTGGTTGACATTTCTGGTTGAATCAAGGTTGAGACATTCCTTCCCATTTTGAATCTCTCTTTCCCCTTTAGTCTCCATCTATAAGTGAAAAACTCTTTAAGAAGTTTAGTATATCAAGGGATTTTTTTAACTGTATCCAATAGAGGAAGGTTAACTTGAAACTTTGTAAATGTATTCATTATTTAATTATCAATCTCATTATCAAAATTTATTTTACATTTACATAGTCTTTGGGGTAATGGAAGTGGGATGGGTTATTCATTTGGATCATCAATGATAACTCGATTTCCCTTTTTTTTGTTTTTCATTTCATTAAATTTTTTAGGGATGGGAAAGTGATTTTTTAATGGGGGACATACCTATTATGCAAAATGAGTAAAAGGAGAGACATATTTACCACTATGAAGTGTAACTGCACATACATTACCTGTGTACTTGAGATTGGTAATGGGTTGCGATGGTAGTTTTCCAAAACCTAGCATCTTAAGCTCATTGATGGTGTTTGCTAATTGACCACTTGCGTTTGCAGGTCTTGAATATCGGATTCTATGGTTTTTTGGAACTGGAGGGTTTAGGATGACATTTTCTTCTCCAAGTACTCCAGTCTTGGTTCAAATTTGGGCGGAGGAGGAGGATTATTTTGAGAATTTTAAGTATAACAAGGTTGCATACCTTTTCCTTGTTGATACCAAATATCCTTGGGGGTAGCTTGAGTTTCCTTTTTCCCAGTACTCGGTTTGTGCTTTCCACCTGGGATTTGGATTTGGCAGGAATTTTTCTTGCATGAAGGGGAGTTTTTGTTGAATTAGATTCCCAAGGAGCATGACTACACATGACTCAGGTGAATCTTGAATTTGTGGGCACTGGTCGGAAAAATGAGTATTGTAAGAAAAAATACCACAATGTAATAGAACAATAGGATATTGAAGGGTCTTTCATTGTGATAACATAATGCCACAAATTTATTTTCTAATTGATGTAGTTCGGGATGTAGGGAAGAAATTATATAAAAATAGACTTTTCTTGTTGTTCTATCCCCCAATCGTGGTCGAAAATTGTCTATCCAATCATTGGATACACCATCAAGGGAAATAGGGAAGTATTTAAATATAATTAAGTCCCCAGAGACATTTTGGGGATTCATGGTGGAGAAAACTATGTGGAACTCTTTAAGGTGTTTATAAGGGTCCTCAACAGGAAGACCATGTAATTTAGGAAGAAGGTGGATGATTCCTGATCCCAGCTCAATGTTGGCTGCTTCCTCGGGATATTGGATGTACGGAGGCTGGTACTCCACATCTGATGTGGTCAGTTATTTTAAGGTTCAACTATTTGCAGCCTTTTTTTCATATGTTTGATTGGGTTCAATTTTTGATTGGTATAGGACCACTTGAGGTTCCAAAATGGCTTCCTTAGTGGTACTTTATTAACCTTCACTAGATGCCTTGATTTGTGCATGAAGTGTCTTTTCAATTTTCTGGTCAAATTCAATGAATTTTTCTTTTTCTGACTGGGTCATGAAAATAAGTTGCATAGTTTTTTTTTGATTTAATAAGGATAAAATCACTTTAAGAAGGGTGAATGGGGAATAAAATTTTATAATATAGAATTATAAGTAGATATGTAGAAGAATAAGAGAGAGATAGAGAGATGGAGAGAGGAAGAACATACAAAAACCATCAAAAATAGAAATAGAAAACCGAAACAAAAACAATCAAATGGGGGGGGGGTGGGGTATTTAAAGGAGTAATTTTTAAGAAGTAAAATAAATAAATAAAAGTATATAAAGGGAAATATTATCTTGGATCCCTAGAAACAATGCCAAAATTTTATCATGTTGTCGAACGTGTCAAATTAGTTGTTTATTTTTAACAAGAATTTCTACAGTATAGCAGCAACCCTAGTTCGTCTCTCGATGGAGCCATAGATCATTAATTAAAAAAATGAGGTTCTGATTAAGAAAATAAAATGAAAATTGGGTTGTATAAAAATTTGGTTTTTTCTCTATGAATATAAATTGATTTTATGTTACTACTGAAAGAAACTGGTTGGAGAAATCATGATCTATTCGGTAAGTGTCCCATGAGGTGCAATCCATCATCTATCTCTAGGGAAAGGGAAGGATCATTTATTCCTTGATTTATACATACTGAAACTAGTATTTTTTTGTGATTTCATAGTAGGATACCACCTTGGATTTGATCGATCAACAATATTGATTATCTGCAACCACTCAAAATCAACCAACATGAATCGATGTAAAAAACAGAACTCAATAAATGCATCACATCAACAACATGATGAGATGGATAGATTTGTGTCAATGATAAAAATATTCCACAAGACAAAAACAGGCATATTCATAGTTTCAAGATCTATAATTTTTTGAAACTATGTAATCTATTTGCACACTAATTAATGGAAGGGGTGAGAAAAGAGGAAACCAAAATCAAATCATCACAAAATCTAGGTTATGCATGGAAACATGTGGATTCCTATTCCTTGGATTTGTAGTTGATCATACTAGAATAAAAAAATTAGAAGGAATAAAAGAATAAAAATTCAATAAAAATCCTGGAAATCATATACCTTGTGATTATTATAAGTGTGGAGCTCGAGATTACAACAAATGACACTCCCCAAATTGAGCACTAAGTGGTTTAGAAGTACATGATGAGAAGTGAAATAAAATGGGTGAAGAGAGCTCTCTAATTCAAATAATCATCACCACTGGTCGTGCGACTCATATAATGAGGAGAGGAGTGAATTTATTGGCAATTTAATTCTATATTTTCACATAATGTGGTCAAGTATCTAAAGGGCTATGTGACTATTGATGGAAGATTTTTTACTCTATCTTTGTCAAGAAGGTTGACTGAACAAACACGTGAAAATGACTTCAAAATAAGTGGCTTGTCGGGGATTAGAGATAGATGTCCAAGGGAAGTGGAATCATACCAATTGTATTTTTCAGGCCTGTGGTATGGCCCAAATATAGAAGGGTGGTCCAATATGGCCTACCCCGAATTTCTTCACATTGTGGTCCTATTTTTTCCTCCAAATGGACGAATTTAGCTGTCCAATCTTATAGAGAAATTTATCCCACATTTTCCCCTTATAAACCCATTTTTATCTAAATTGGATGCACATATTATCCCAAATACACATAATAGTTCACATGCATTCTTGGGCTCTCACGCAGTTTGGCCCATTTGGCTTGAATTCCATCATGTGCACTTCAAATCACCTCCTCCTACATTATAAACCTAAAACAAGAAAAATTACCCTAATAAACAGTGATAAAAATCAATTCATTGATTCAAACATAATGTTAAATATATTATTATATTTGTAATTTTGATCTAAAAATTAGTTTAAAACAATGGTGTAAGGGTGGATTTTAATAGTGAATCGATATACTATCATGACATTAATGTGAAATATTTAGAAGAATAAATATTTAAAACATTTAAAATTATATTTTAGTTATATTTCCTAACCAAATGATATAAATTTTAATACCAACAATTGAGGTAATAAAAACATTATAATATCAGGAGAATAAAGGGATTCGTGATATACTCTGTCAAAGTATAACATATACAACATATAAAAGTGAATTGGTGAGTAACAACATTAAAGTCTCAATAAAAGGTAAATTGAGATCAAATACATTATAAATACCATATACTTACATCAAGGTTAAAGCAATGACATAATTATGTGTGAAAAATGTAAATACAATCAATATGATTTGATATTAAGTGAAAATCAATCAAAGGACATTCGAACATATTCTTATGACAACAACACCAATTACTTGGATGTTTAACATAATGAATGGAAATTGAGTTATGATTACTCTTATAAAGTTCATATAGATGACATGAGATTTTATTAATGAGTTATTATGTGTATCAAGAGTATATCCACACAAAGAGGAGTGGAAATTGCTATATAAATAAAAAAATTGTGATTTCACACATAATCTTGGAGAAAAATAATCAATGAATATTTCGTGAAACACAACGAGTGAAAATTAAAATTATAAATTCCCTTAATGATTTGGTAAATAACAAAACATACACTGCATGAATGAAGGATCATACAATGAAGTTTTAAATACTGATAAATTAAATTATTTTACATAAAGAATAACATCCTGGGTAGTACATACACCACACAAAACGAAATAATGAAAATATAATATCAATCTCAAGGGAATAAGAAGTGAGATGAAAACCCCTTACCTTGTACTTTTCCTTATTATAGGATATATTAACCTCATGTATAATGGTGAAATCATTGTTAGTAAATTATACAAGAACCACATACATTAATATGATATCATATATGATCTTCTAATATTTCTTTGTCAATAATATTTCAGTAGTATCATTATTTCAGGTGTTAAATGATTCATTTTACGTTATATGTTTTGTTATATAAGTCCTGTTTGATACGGATAGGATGTATTTGATTCATATCCAGAATGATATTATGTTCTTAAAAAGTACAATTAATCATAAACTGTAAATTATTCTTGAATGGTTATGATGGGGAATTAATCTCATCGCGTTCGGGGAGACGGTAATCCGTAAGTATGAATGAGCGAAAACACCAATCTATTGATAGAGAAATCATATGTAGTTGGATGTTATATCATATATAAATAAAAATTAACATTTTATATTTATTATTTAAAACTATTATACTCATTATTATACCCATCTAAATAATGAAGAGTTGAAAAACAAACTACACCACAATGTGGAGACGGTAAGCCGTACATACACATGTAAGGTGACCAGGCCATTAATTGTATGGATAGAATAATGAATATTGTTGTACCATATTAATAACAACATCACAATATGTAAAAGGTTCTGGAGTTATTATTTTGGTGTTGAAACATCAAAGAAAGAGAAATTTGAAGAAGAAAAGAAGTTTGAAATAGGTGATTAAATTATTACCTATTCTTTGAGTGCTTCCTTTAGATTTGATAAAAATGGCTCATTAGGTTGGATTCTGATCAATATAAGGCCTATAGGTTAAAGTGAGGGTATTTTGGAGGATATTTTAGCTGGCCATGTCTGAGCCAAATGGCATTGGATTACTGATTCTGAGAGAAGGGGAAGTGCACTTTAATAAGAGAGGTGAGGGTCACTTTAAGAAAATCATGAAATATTATTTTATTATACAATCATATTCAGCTTATAATGGCTCCAAAAAGATTTATTTTTAGGATAAGGTGGGGCAGGGTTGAAAAAATTTCATCAAATAGGTTTTAGATAGGTTTAGGTCTGCATATTTACCTTATCTTTTAGATTTAACATTTAGTTAAATATTTTAACTTTAATAATGTATTCTAGTATTATTATAATAAATGGTTAATAATAATATAATAAACAGCCAAGAAAACCCAAAATGGTTCATTATTTATATATCTATACTTCTGTAAGTAATTTAGAAGAACCTTAAATTTTTTGGAATATTATATCAATTAATCAATTAGTATTTGTTTTAGAAAAGCATTTATGTCAATTTTGACACTATTTAGTATTTGGTTTTTTTGAAAGTCATAACAACATTATCAGTTCAAAAACAATTTATTTAATAAACCCTAACACATAATATTAAACTATAAAATTCTTGTAATAACAAAAAAGGCTCAATTTACAATTATATATTTATTAATAATTTCAATTATTTTAATCTTTCAGTAATTATGTTATTACTTCATCGTCATTGTGTCATAAATAAAATTAATTATTTAATGTAAAAAAATTGTAATTAAAATACAATTATGTAGGAAATATTATTACATTTATAATGAATATTTATAGTCCAATTTATCTTATATATAGCCATTTATTGAAAATGATTTAGTTATTAAACTTTTAATTTAACACTTTTAACTCTTCTTCATATAAAATAACAATAAACTTCCTAATCAAATCCTAGTGAACCAAAAGGATCGTATTTTATTCATAATGTTGATTTTAGTCAAAATAAACCTATCCAGTAGAATTAGTACATGATTTATGGTAATTATAATGTCATTTGTAACTTTATTTACCCTATTTACTTTTAACCGTGTTAAATAAAATTTAAAAATTGCTATTCATATAAAATTATTTTCATCTTATTGAACAAAATTTTACAGAATGATGTCCACTGTGAGACCATGTTTTTTAAATTAAATTCTCATATTCAGTAAAATTAGGTTAAAATTTCCAAATGTGCCTAGAAGGTGGGTAAAAGATGTTAAGAAGTTCAATATTATTATATACATTTAATCATATTATAAAATAACTCCAATGAATTAAATTGAACTAATATAGTTATTATATATCTATTTGGAAATAAAGTAAATTAAAATAAACTAAATAATTATTTAAATATAATGTCCGTTTTAATCAACAACGTAGTGTTTTTCACTATTCATCAAAAAAATGAATGTTTTTAGAAAAATACAAAAAATTCACCCTAAGAAAATTTTAATATTCCGAATCAAAAAATGAATTCCATTTTGAAAAATAAAATATATAAAATTTAAAAAAGTGGTTAGTACTATTCACAATGGATAGTTTGATTGGTCATGGTGTGCTAGAACTCGAAGTTGTGTACAACGCAAGTTATTTCATTATTCAAAGTGAAACGTATTGTGGATGCTTTGGGTGTTAAATTATAAACCCTAAACCTATGAAGACCATCACAAAATGAACAAATCCCCCATCAAAATCGTGGTATAATAGAACTCTTGGTCTAGAATGACCAGGGGAGAAGATAAAACAAAAAAACACTACATATTAAAATGAAAGTGTTTATTAGAACATACAAATACCATTACATCATCATATTAAAATACTATATTATTTATATAGTTTTTTTCCTCCATAAAACTGATATTTTAAACTTGTATTATGTTTCAAACACATAGCCCTTGAAACTTCACAAAAATAGGAACTATGAATACCCAATTAAATTTCCCTCACGAATCAACTTCAATAAAATTTCAAATATGATCTTTTAATCATTAAATTACTACTTCACCATCATAATGTTTAGTTTCATTAAAATATAAAAATTATATGACATCATATTTCCATTCTATTTTTTTTTTAAATTTTCATAGTCTTAATTATTCTACAGATGGAATGATGATTACAAATATAAATATATTTTTAGACAATAATATATGATAGTTAAGAGAATCATACATATGATATTTGGATCATGATTATAAATAAGGTATCCATGATTATGCAGTTAAATTACAATGAAGATGATGAGTATACATTTCTCAATTCATTCTTACACATATCGGAATGATAATGGAGAACATAGATGCGGTTTATGGTCATTAAGTATATGAGTAATGGTAGTTAAAAAACAAATTAATCAAGTTTACATTAAATATATAAATGATGCTAATGAAAAAAATAGATCCTCATCAAACATTCATACAAGATCTTGAACAGAACTCAAATCATCTCATAATATCCCAAAAAAATATTTATAACTTCAAAAAACACCAAATAAACCTCATATAATTCACAATAATGATTTTAAACTAGTACAAACCATAAAAAAGGGAACTTAAATATTCTGAATTTTTTTGGAAACCATTATTCAACTCTTTTAAAATAATAATAGGTCTATATTGGGATTAGAAAAACCTAATGATAATAAAAAAATCACAACCTATCACATATAAAAAGTGTTTTTCACCACACTGTCAAATACAGTAATGTCTTTTAGAAAATTTTCTCCCTCGGTGGAATGTGATTGTGGCTAAGTGATCAAGATAACCCCCTCAATTTATACTTCCTTATCACAATTCATCCACAAACTATGTCCTATATCTATTTATCCTCTATTTAGCTTTATCCAGAGTTGTTGATTTATCAAGGTAGGGAAAAAGCCATTTGATAAATATTTGTGTCACTATTTTCCTCCCCCAAAGTCTTATGGGAATAATTTTTATACATCATCAAGTGAGAATGTATGGATAAACATGTTGTTTAACCCTCATATCAAGAAAATACTCTCTTAGTATATCTTTTATGAAGATATTATAATGTGTATATTTTATTCAAATAAACACTAGACTCAAATCATTATTATCCACTTAATATTTAATTACAAGATACATGATTCCAAAATTCTTTGACCTGTAATAGTTCTTAGGATTTTTTGATAGATACACAACACTTTTATTATCACAATATATCATCAATGGGATCACAATAGTAACACTGAAGTCATTCGGCTATACTTTCATCCATAAGACTATGTACAAGAATTTATAGTGGTCACATACTCTGATTAAAAAATACTAAGTGTCCATATGTTTTTTTCTTACTACAAAAGATTATACATCATTCACCCAGGAATAAAATGAAACCTAAAGTGGGGATAGTTTCAATACATTCAATTATCAATTCAGAATCAGTAAAACCCAATGGGTTTAGATTTTAACTACACCTATATATCAAACTATAGTGAAATGGCCCTTTTATATATCTTTTAACCTTTTTATACAAGAATTTGTTACTACCTTAGGTCACTTTGAAAGTGAGGGAAAAGTTTCCCTGCATAGGTGATGTCTTTACTTAAAGAAAAAAAATACAAAAAGAACATAACAACTCTTTTAACCTCATTTTGATCGACGATGATTCCATTCATATCCATACTCACATTTTTTTCAAACTAAAATTGTACTTGAAACCACTATAGATTCTTTAATGATGAAATTTATTAGTAACACCTGACCATAATTTTATTTGTACTAAAATATATAATATCAGTTATACAAAATCTATCAACCCAAAAAATTTGTCAACACACCTAATTTGGACATCTCAAATTTCTTTTTTTATCTTATAAAAAAAGTCCTCCTAAAGGATCACATTGTCAGTAGAAATTTTAAAATCAATAACATACTATAAGATAATAAATGAACCCATGAAAAACTCAATAACATTAAAATTTTGTTAATTTTTCCTTTTCTAAACTATCTTTTACTCCAAAAACCATCAAATGTTGAGTTCTTGGATAAAGGGGAATGTTTCATTCCATATAATACCTTCTTGAGTCTATATACCAGACACCCCAAATAATAATGTTGGAACCATTTAAGTTGTTCTATGAAAACTTCTTCATGAAGGTCACCATTCAAAAAAAGAAATTTTACTTACATATGTTAGACCTTATAGTGTTTCCATGCAACCACGAATGGAAAAATTCTTATAGGTATTAATAATTGAAGTAGATAAACCGATTATTCAGAGTCTATGCCTTTATTTATTAATATCCTTTATATACTAGTATGGATTTTTTTTCTTTTTATATTACCTTTCTAATTTATCTTGTTTCTAAACAACCATTTGGTGTCAATGACATTATTATCATTTTGTCCTGGAAAAATATACTGAATTGATTTTTTATAATATAATCCAATATATCATTCATATTATATACAAATTCATCATGATTAACAGATTTATACACAATTTATAGTTCAATTTATGATTTTAGGGTTTTCTAATTTTCAAATCTCAGTCTTATACATATATGAATATGAAATTATTTTTTATCAACAGTGTTAAAATATTTAATATGATTCATTATCTTATGAATATACTTATTATAAAATCTGGAAACATATTTTTCTTCACTCATATATTCTCGGTAAATGTCATAAACATTTTATCTAATTAAAGATTATTTGTAAGACAATTTGTCATGAATTTTCTTGTTGTGTTATTTTTGAATATCAATAAATTATTATTAAAACTACTATAATTTAAAATACGTTTAAGAAATAATAAAATAAAAATAGTCTAATATCTTTTGAAAAAATTAGTACCAACACTTGTACCCACATTAATTAGATATGTATTCAAAAAAGTTCCATTCATCTGCTTTCTCTTCAAACTATTATAACATTCTGCACTAGATATTTATAAATAATGAATACCAATCATGTTTAAGTAACTAATAGTTGGATTCTTTTTATACCATATTTTATATGTATGGTAAAGTGTTTCATTTATAAAAATACACCCATGTTGAATGTGTATAATAGTACACAAACAATATCTTAAAAAATTATTTAATATTTTTTTTTTCAGATATCATTATCCTTCCCATATTAACCACATTCATATTCTTCCTGTCATTATCCACATAATTTTGAGGAGTATATGGTGTGATTAATTGATTCATAATTCCATTTTTAAACAGATAAATTTTCAATTCATGACATGTGAACTCCTTTATAGGATTAGATATCAATTGCATGACACAAAGTCCCAACTATTTTAAACCTATGTTCAAAATGTTTTGAACATATAAACTACATTAGACTTCTGATTAGGGAAGATTAAAATTATAATTTGGTTGAAATCATCAATGAATTTGAATATTTTAAAAAACCACTTATAATTTTTTTCATCACTTGACAGAATATTTTTTTTTGAAAAATATCACATGGTCAAGTAGAGATATTTTTACCTCCCTATGATATTTTCGAGTCCTATACTTCTATTTATATATATCCTACACATCATATTTCGTTATATTCAGATTGTTAAGGACTCCTATATCTTCATGTTTCAAATTTATACTCAAAATCCTTTGGAAAATAAGAAATAAACTAATATACTATAACAAACCGTAATATTTAGCACTAATATTCCATGAATTGATAGGATTTCATATTCAAAAGAAATTTTTATTCATATATTTTCTTTATAAAGTGATCATTCCGTACATGAAGAGTTTATTGGAACAAGTAATATTCATTACTTAAATATACTGACCATTATCTCAAAGCTGAATAATACTCATAAGATTATGCGTTATCCCCTCTACATACAAAATATCATTTGATTTCAAAATTAGAGGTTCAATTTTGGCAGATCAAATATCTTTTTTTAAATACACAATAATTCCAAAAAGGGAATGCTTAACCATTACTAGTTTCTATAATATTTAATATCTTTTTTCCCCTATCATGGGAGAAGAATACCCACTATCAATAATCAATGACATTTCACTTCTTTTAGACTTAAATGAAAAGTCATTTTCATATAATATTTATAACATAAAATTTGGAACCCGTTTTCCTTTATTAACATAGGTAATCTATCATTGATATTTTTTATACACTTGTATACACTATAAAAATTCAACTCATACCTTCCCAAAACTTATTCAAATACATCAACCCTATTTGTTGATTCCATATTAGATATATTTCCCTTCACATTCTGCCTTCTCCGAGAATTTGTGTTTTTTCTATTCCAAATTACTCATGATAATTTCATTAATTTTTAAAAATATGAACATATTATACCATGATTTCAACATCCTTAAATCATGTAAACCGAATAAATTTATTCTTTATTACGTTAGATTAATTTTCAATAGATTTCATCACCAATGATCTATTAATTTAGTAATTTTAAGGAAAAAATACAAAGAATTACTATTTTACTTTGGAAGTAAAGAATAAAATAAATAAAGATAATATTCATCATCCTTGAATCTCATTGAACTATTCCTTCTTCAAATCCTATGGAAAGAAAAAAATAATGGTTAGATCATACACTCAGTAAGGGTTGTGAAAAAAATAATATATCATTAGAAGATAAGACATAATCAATATAGAAATGTAAATAACTGAAAAATGACATTTAATTAGTATCTTGAGAATGAAATTAATATATAGATAAAATTAACTTAATTAAAACATGTATAATAATAACTTAATTATCAATAAAGTAAATCTATACTGATATACGTCCTGATCAAGTCCTTGTGACAATATATTTTAAAATATTGGAATGTATTTTGAAATTACTCATATAATAATTTTATCTAACTAGTTTTTCTCATGGTCCATATCAATATACATAGGGGCTACGTAATTATGGGTTCCACAAATTTTTTCTTGTAAAATTCAATCCCCATATATTTAATGATCAATTTAATTCATAAAAACATTTGAAATTAACAATTATCTATATTGAGTAAATAAGTAGGATTATAATGATTACACCATAAAATAAAAGAATTTATTTTTAAACCTGTTTATATAGAAATATTATATGGGTTGGGAAATACGAATATACATGACAAAGAAGATGAATATGAATTTGGAAGAAAATATACCTGATCAAAAAGAGAAATTTGATAGTCTTTTCTTTTAAACATTTAATTTCATTATTATTATTAAAAAGAGAGAAAAATTATAAATAAAACTAGGAAACTCATAAAATATATATTGGAATGGAAAATCGAAGGAGTTTATGGAGGATATATTATAATATTATTTTAGAGAAAATAGAAGATATCCCATCATGTGAGATTATAATAATAATTCATAAAATGTTGGAAATTTTTAAATGGTATCTACTTGAATGGGTACAGTTAACATGGAACGTTAGTTACCATGACTAAATATATATTCATGTTATACAAATTCATGGGGTAGTATATAAACCACATAAATGATCATAGGTGTCTAATAAAAAATATGTCTCAAAAGAGTGGAAATTGTGATTGAATCCCTTAATTCATTCATTTACCTAGTTTAATGTTACTTAACCTCCCATATAAAAAATTAATATTTATTATAATTATATAATAGATCCATTTACATTTTTATTATATCATATATTATCTATTTAAAAGATATTATCACCCATTGGATAATAATATTTAATTATTATAATTGTTTCTAGTGTTAATTGATTTTCTTTTCATGTGTGTTTGAATTCAATATTTATGTTCCTTGTGTATTGGTAATGGTTATTTTATATATAATTTAATTCATGATAGAAAAATAATATAAATTTCTTATGTACATATTTATAATCATTCAATAAAAGTGGCATGAAAAAATGAATGACATCACTTCGTAGAGGTGGTAGTCCATATGTACGCAAGAGAGACATTATCAATTTTTAATTGGTAGAAGGGTAAGTAAGTAGATGATATATTATATTTATATAATAAAAATATTTTTATAGGTATAATATATATTCATTATATTCTTCATTATTACTATCCATGTGAAGTGGCGATGGAAAAAATTACATCCCTTTATGAGGCACTGGTCCGCTATACACATAAGCGATGTTTTTGTTTCTCATTTGATGAAGAATGAGATTGATAGATATCATACCATAAGAATAATAACATGTTAGTATAAAATATATACTATTTTTATTATATTTTAATGGTTATAATATAAGTTAAAGTTGAAAAATAAAAAGAAAAATGAATTTGTTCGGTTAAGATGATTACCTCTTCTTAAAAACACCTCCTTTCAATATCCACTTAAGGAACCTAAGGCCAGTATTTTGGATAAAAAAACAACTCCAGAACATTTATAATTATGTTGGGGAGATATTTTGGTATTTGTTTTTCAAGATAAGAATCTCAATATGAGTGAATAAGGGAGGGGTGGTGGTTCCCATTTATAAGTGAGGAGAGTTCCACAATTTTATGTTTTCAATGTTTTAAGATATTATTAATAATTTTTTAGAAATAATGGATCCAGAATAACAAAGATTAAAATGTGATGCAGTTATCATATAAATATACTCAACTAATATTACTTAGATAAGTTTTTAGGTCTTTTTATCCCATATTTTTTTTCGGATCAACTCCTTGTAAACCCATTTATCGTTAATTTTGGGAACCTATTATTAATATTTTTCATTTAATATTTTCAAAAAATTAAGGATAACTAATTAAAAAATGTGAAAATTATGATTCAAAATATAAAAAATATTTTATAATATTTCATTATGATAATTGGAGAAAATTAATTTGAAAATAAACCCACAAAACATGGTGAAAAATGAATTTTGATGAAAAATCATTTTTCAAGAAAAATATTCTCTTATATTAACTAGATGACTAGTAATTATAATTATTTGAATTTAAATATATATTTTTTGATATAGAATCTATACATTTCATTTAAATTTACCAATATTATATATTATTTTAATTAATTGAAATGGAAAAAAATTATCCACTTAAAAACTATTTTCTAAAAAATATCATGTTTTAGTGTCAAATTATATTATCTTTATTTTGATCAAATTGATAATAAATTTTTTTAAATTGTAAATATTATAAAAAATTATTATAAGTAGACTTTGGATTCGATAAATAGTATATTTTAAATTTTTAATAACATGTTATATCTATGTGAAAAGTCCAACAATTCATTTTCGACTTGTTTTGAAATAGAAAGTTGAAAATAAATATTACTACAATAAAATTATACTTTTTTCCATGAAATATTAGAATATCCCATAAAAATAGTTTCATGAAAATAAAATCTTCATTTACAATAATTGAATATATAATTTCATCCATAGTGGAAACTGAAGACAAAGTCAGACCAAAACTAAATGAGAGAACAAAGATTGACCAAATAGACAAGCATTACTAATAAACAAATTGTTAGCTAGATTAAACTATCAGAAAAAATGAAGAACAAAAGATTCCAATTGTTAAATGTGATGGGGGAGTGCATAAAATATTCAAAGATGAATCCTATATCTCATAGAACTGATGACCACGGATATGTCTATTTCTATACAGGAAACAAAACCCTAACTGAGAACAATGAAACTCGGACATGAATTGACGATAAATGGCCTTGTACGGACTTCCCAATGAAGATAATGAACTTCAAATACATGATGGGAGAACACCTTCAACACATCATGATTCAAAGTCACAAATCACAGCCTCAACAAATATCCCATTTTTGGCCTCTCTAAATTCGAGGATGCGAACACCTAGTGGCCTATGAAATTGTCACGAACCAACCCTGGTCAACCCTGAAATGGTCACCTAAGCCATTCTGTGGCATGGCCTGAAGGTAATTCTTAATACCCATTGCTAGAAAATAGTGTCGGGCATCAAAACAACAATATTGTTAGAATTTTCGACCATAAAATCTAAATAAATAAACAATAATAAATATTACAAAAAATCAAAACTCTAGCACTAGAAAAATAATTAAACTGAACAGATCAACATACTTCCACATGACCTTGTAGGTCAACACCCAACTTAGAACCACATTTGCTTCAAGAGAGATCTAGAGGAAACATAACCTGAATTAGAAATAATACCTATAACTAAAAATATAAGTTATATGTGACCACTTAAATTCATGTTAAGGATGCCAAATATAATCACTAAATCCAAGATTTTCATTTTACCGAGACACTATTAACACAACAGTTAAATACAAATAAAAAAGTTGTTTTTTCTCACAAAATAACCAAAATTATTTTCCATATGGAAATCCAATGGATGTTACATATTATTTCAAAAATCACTTTACATTTTATAAACAAAACCCATGACTAGAGATACCCTGACATTGAAAAAAAGAAATAGATAATTGTATAAGATGGAAAACAATTATAGCTAAAATTAAACAATAAATGTAACAAATAAGTAACCATGTGTGATATTAAACATACCTAGAAGACCCCCATATGTACATAGTTTGGATCCACATACCAGTGTAATTTGAATCTTCTAGGTCTCTGACCAACTAGCCACCCTCACAGAAAATGAAATCAACGACATTTACCATCTTGACTCTATACCAACAAGTGGGTACCAACACATCTAATCTGGCCTACTAAGAAACCTACAATTGAACAACTAAATGATACCCAGGAACCCATGATGGTTATAATAATAAGACTATGTATGTAGGAGGCCCTCACACACATGAATCACTATACCATGCAATCACAACAGTTGCCTACCCCTAAGACATAATTTTTCTATACATTCACCTATAAAGGGTTACCCTAGATAAGAGCACCCCATATACATATTCAATCATTTGATATAAAATAAAGTTCCACCCGGGCCTTTACATCTTCTAAACATTTGAAAAATTGCACAAATCAATAAATTTTCCAATATCGCAGAAACATTTTAATCACAATCCTCTCAAAGAGTTGACACAAATGTTACACTAAATAAGGAAGTGCCAAACGATCCTTTATAATGAAAATTTCAAAAATAATTACCCAAAACACCTCATAAATAATACTTTTATATTTTTTATTCCAAATTAGCCTTAAAACAAAATCCTGTTATAGTGTACAAGAAACCATTTTTAGGGCCAAATAGAACATTACTTAAAAATAAATTTGAAAAAACATTATAAATCGCACAATGACACCATGATTCAAGTAGAATAGAATGAATACCCAAAAAACACTTTTAAACCCCCAATTTTCTATAAAATCCATCCCAACAATTACATGGAATTACAAAAGTACCAAAAACCGCATTTCAATGAATTTCCCAAAAAAAATCATACCATATAGATTACCAGTTCATCCATATAACCCCACCACAATCCAACCACTTTTTATAAAATATTTATAACGAAAAAATCATCCAAATAACCCTATTTTTTATTCCAATTATACTTCACATTAAATCCGACCTACATTGTACACATACCAAGGTATAAAAAAATAATTTCCTTGAAACCTAGTTATATCAATAACCACTACTACGAAATCACTACAAGAGGCTGACCAAATGCATTGTAAAGGTATGAGTCATTTATAAAAAAATTATTAAAACAAAATTGGAAAATTAATCAAACACATTTGGAATAAATATGCCTAAACATAAACTAAGTACCACTTAAAAAACTATCATTTAACAAGATTTAAAATTTCCAAGACAACATAATCAATTAACTACATACCTTTTTAAGATTCAAATCACATTTTAAAATTTATAAAAACAAGGTTTGGCATTTTCTAAATATGTTGTACATATATACGCATTGGAATAACTTGAAAAACATCTAAAAGAAATTTTATGAAGAGTTATAACAATCCATGAACACCCTAATGTATTACATAACAATGAAATGAAGAAGATAATTAGGTAAAAAGTCAATTGATGAAATAAGAGCATCCATGGTTTGTTTCAAAATGAAATGGAATGGAAATGCCCACCTCAAAAAAAGTGAGGATGGAGAAAAACATCAACAGTAGGACAAAAATTACCCTGTAGACTTGTCACACACCATAGGAAAAAAGTGAAATGCACAAAAAAAACATAAGATGTAAGGGTTTTACTAAAATGAAGGAAAATACCTAAATAATTGAATGGTAAACCAACTATGGACGAGAAGGCGTAGCTGTTAGAGAGGGAGACTACTAGAGGTTGCACTGGAAAAGAAGGAGGTTCCGTCCTGGAATGGTCGTGTGCCTAAAGCAGGATGGATTAGAGATGCAGTGTGTCAGAATAGGGGGAGCACTAGGAATAGGCTGTCTGGGAGAAAAGATTGTCGCACGATATAGGGTGGTGAGATGAAGAGTTGGCTGGAGCACCGACAAAAGTGCAAGGGGGTGGGGGTTGGCGTGAGGAGGTAGCTTCAGAGGGAGCTCTGATCAGGATGGGGGCTACATGCACAAACATGAGGAGGAGAAGAGTGGAGGATGAGGCTATTTTATAGTGGGGTAGGGGTTGGTGCTGGATAGGTTAGGGTAAACTAAACAAAAGAAAAAGTTAACAACAACAACAACACCAAAAAAAATAATAATAATAATAACAATAATAATAATTATAATACAATAATCATAGTAATATTCTTAACAATAATTAAAATAGTAGTAATAACAATAATAGTAGTAATAATAATAATAATAATAATAATAAAACCATTAGTATAATAATACAACTTTTTATGAAAAATTATAATCATTTTTTATTATGATCAATAATAATAATAATAATAATAATAATAATGATAATAATAATAATAATAATAATAATAAAAATAATAATAATAAATACTATTTTAAATTTAATAATAATAGTTACAACAATAATAATAGTAATAATTTCACGCATTTCACTTTAAGTAATACAAATATTAATAATAATTAATTAATAATTTTATTAATAATAATTTTAAATAATAATAATATTATTATCAATTATTAGTAATTAAAATATTATTATCTTCACAATAATAATATTACTATTACATTTTAAAAAATTAACTTATTTCAATTACATGAAACTCAATTTATTTCTAATGATAAACATCTACACCAAACATGTTCAGACTGCGTGGCTAAAGGTAACTGCAAGGTGCCCACATGCTAGTCCGAAACACATTAAAAGTTATTAAAAATTAGGAAACATTTAACCTCATGTTGAAATATAGCCCCAACGAGAGAACCTAGAGCTAAGAAATAATAAAATAAAAATAATTTTTAAAGTCAGGGTGTGACAATTCTCCCCACAACATACACTTTCTACCCCAAGAAAGTAACTAGGCCGAAAGTTAACCAAAATACAAGTACATGCCTATAAAAAACTGAGGAAAACCATTATTCTTGAGGCGACCTTACTCTCCTCTGGTCACACTCGACCCAATTTGAAGAAAACACCACTCTAAATTTGGGAGAACATGTGAGGGTTCTCCCCACTATCATGATTATATATGAACAAAACATTAGCACCCAAACATTCCACCCCGGGAAGGGGGGGGGAGATTCGGGAACTCACAAATGATAAAAATTAACTTCAATAGAATAAATGAAACAACACATCCACTAAAGCATGTAACTCTTGACTAATACCAAAAACCCACAACACTAGGGAAAAACCACCGAGTAGAACATAACCCAAGCAGTGAACCGAAGCATAACTAAAACATTGATTCTTCAACAGGTATTTACATCTCCAAACAAACAATGTTAAGATGAGATCAACCCATATAAGCGACAAAAACACTTTTAATAAAACCAAAATACTCAGAAAACCACATCCACACAAACAGGACATCTTGGATTATAATAGAACGATCCCATTATCACTTCATGATGAAGAAATGAACACAAAACCACATAAAAACATTAATAGCTGAAAAAAGAAAAATATAAATTGAATATTCCACTTCCAATATGGAAGATAAGACCTACAATAAGAATTCACACCCCCATAAACACTTATCTGTGCACGAGATTCACCCCAAGACCTGTGGCTGGTGTTTTGATGGCTAAAGAATATCCTTCCTCATAGTCAGGCACTAGAATCTTCCAGTTACAACATCTTCTTTAGCTTATGCTTCATTCAAAACTTATCTAGATTATTTAGACACCTGTAATGATGAAACTTTTTTTGGAGGGATGTGACATGAAGGATTCATGCGCCATAAACATCCACATTGATGGCACACCATTGAATAGTTTAGAGAACTAGATACTACAACCACAATAGATGAATATTTATAAATTGGTACCTTTGTCACACCCTACTTTCCAGATAGGTAACCTTCATGAGGAACTTAATACACTGGATTTTCAACCATCTACGCTTTGGAGACCAACTCAGCTTGGAACGCCTCATCCACCAACTTTTAAAAATTATGGTCCATAGAAGGGAGGACCCACCCCTTGATCTCTGGATGAAGACCCCCAATGGTGTGATAAGACTTCATCAAATCATGTGATGTTACCACCGAAGAAAAGGATAAATGTTCATTGAAATGGTCAACATTTTTCTTCACCGCCTATTGTGATTGTTGAATATGCATGATCACCTCCATTTTCTTAATCTTCACCTCTTCTAGTATGAACCACAAGATGAAGATGGATTTTAAGACATCCCATTCCATCCCAAATTTCATTGATGGTGGGGTGAAAAACTCCTGTTCGTCCAAATCCAGACCCTCAATCAATCCCAGGATATCTCGAACTCTTACATCCTGAGGAGTTCCCAACATCCTACAGACATTATCAACCTCTTTAAGAAACATTAATTCATCTAATGGACTTCAAACACTACGAAGAACATGAAACGTTCAATAAGAACTAAAACTGTGAATAAGTTATCAGAAACCTTGGGCACTTTTGGGTGGTAGTTTCTAAAGAATATATAAAATACAGAGCCAAAATCAATATCAATCTTAAGTAACATCAATGAAATCACGTTCATAAAAAAACAACAAGCTCAAAAACCAAACAAATAAAAACACATTAAAAATCATCCATTTTAAAAACCACATTTATTAAACAATTTCAATCCATTAATTTCATATAAACTCCCATGAAATCCCATAAACTATCACATATGCGTCCATCTATTCCTTTTCTTCACCAATTTTCAAAAATTACAAAATTTAATATATAAATCATATACCTTTAAATTTTTTTTTAAAAAAATATATAACATTTTAAAGGAAGAATCATCACTTCAAAAAATCCATTCTCATTATAAAAAACACACTTATGCCAATGAGAACCATGAAAAGACACCACATACCCAAAAAATCTAGAGACAGGGCCTAATGTCTATACCCACCTCAATAAATTATTAGTGAGCCATGACCCATGTAGTAAATAACACTAATAGGAACTTGAATCGATATCATGGATGTCACATGGGTTACTACTCCATGAAAAATCACAACATGACATCAGCTCACCTCTATTGTCATCCCTCAATCTAAATCAAAAAAAGAACTAGACAGAGACTCAATTCCTAGACTACCCTTGGCAACTTGAATTTCCAAACAAGTGAGGGTTCATGATTCCCTTCCTCTACCGAACATCTAATTCTTGGTAGTACTAATAATGATCTAACGGACACCCCAAATTAGATGAATCTGCCTCTGATACCATTTTTTCATGAAACAACCCATGTCGACCTAGAACCAGTCACCTGAGCTAGTCCACAGTATGTCGAGAAGGGCATTCCCAATCCCCTTGGATTGGAAACTAGTGTTGGGGATAAAAATAAATCTATTGGGAATGATTTGACCCATAATAGATATGTAAATAACCAAGAATAAACAGAACAATAAAACTAAACTTTATGAGTAGAAAAAGAATTAAACTTAATAGCTAATCATAACTCCATAAGACCTTCTATGTCATTACCCAACTCAGAACCACATTCACCCTGAGAGAGATCCCGTGCTAACAGAACCTTAACCAGAAATAGAACCTACAAAGTAAAAGATAGGATATGCATGAGCATGGATATTCTCTATAGGGATTCTAAATATAACTACTAAATCCAAGTGTTTCCTTTCCTAAAACACCATTAAAATAGGTGTGAATTAAAAATATAATTTTTTTCATTTTAAATAAGAAACTATTTTTCCCATTTTAAAATCCTATGAAATATATATATCATTTCCCAAAATAATTTTCTATTTTATAAACTAAACCCCCGAAAAAAGATACCAAGGTTATGTTAAAAAGAATTAGATAAAAGTATAAGTTGTAAAACAAGTATAGTTGAAGGTAAACAAGAAATGTAAATATTAAGTAACCATAGGTGATCCTAAACATCCCTAGAAGACCTTTGGATATACTCAGTTCAAAAACACCATTCAGTGTATGGTGAAGCTGCTAGGTCTATAACCAACTGGCCTCCCTCGAAACAAAAGAAACTAGTGACACTCCCCATATGGCCTCTATACCAACCTATGGGTACCAAACTATATTATCGAGGAATATAAAAACAATCCATTGATCAAATAAAAGGCACCCATGAACCCATGCTGGTTATAATAATAATACTGTGTATATTAAAGGCCATCACATGGGTGACTCACCATACTATGCTGTCACCACATTTCCCTTCCCCAAACTCAGACACTTCCAATGCATTCATCTGTAAAAGGTTACGCTAGATAGGAGAACCATATATACATATTCAATCATTCCACATTAAACAAAGTGCCAACATGGCACTTACAATATCTAATCATTTGAAAATTTTCACAAAACAATATGGTTTCCAAGAAGGGACACTGTTTTTAAACACAATCCTCCCAAAGGGTTGACATAAATGCTACACTAAATATGGAAGTGCCAAACATGCCTTCATCTCAACATGTTCAAACGCATTACCCATAATACCCCCATAAATACCACTTTTACATTTTCAATGCCAAATGGGCCTCCTCCTACTCCAATGGGACAAAGGCCTTCATTTTTTATTGATTTTTGATAATCCACCTTTCAAGGGGTGAGGTGGAACCCTTACAAGGCTTGTAGGTGTAAGTATTACATGGCCCATAGGCCTTAAAGGAATTCATTGCCCGCAGGCTTTCAAACATTACATACACTAAAAGACCAACATTCCATTAAAAACCCATGAATAACAAAAAAACCTATTAAAACCACCACATGCCTGTAAAATCAAACCTAAGCATTCCATGAAATAACATAACAGAAACAACCCCATTTGAATTCATCTTCACTATTTCTTTTCAAAACACATAGATTATCAGTTCACAAAAATAACCATATCACAATCCAACCAATTGTTATAAAATATTTATAATGTAAAACACCATTCAAATAATCCAATTTATTCTGCCAAACATACTTCACATTAAATTAGACCCATTCGCTACACAAACCTAGATATAATTAATGAATTTCATTGAAACCCATTTTTTAAAATTCCACTACCATAAAACACCAATAAAGGCTAACCAAATGAATTTTCAAGGTGTGAATAATATATAATTTTTTTATTAAAACAAAATTGGGCATTTAATCAAACACATTTATAATAAACATGCATAAACATAAACAATGTACCACTTCAAAACCTATCTTTTCACAAGATCTAAAAATATAAAGAACCATTATCAATTAACTACATACATCTTGAAGTCGTGAATCGTATTGTAAAATTTATCAAAATTATGTTTGGAATTTTCTCAACAGATTGTACATATATACGTGTAAGAAAAACATGAACCAATATAAAATCAATTTTTAACAGCTTCTAATAATCCCTGAACATTCTAATAGATTAATTAACTACACCATGAAACTGCAAGTCAAGTAAGTAAGATAATTTATGCAACATAGGAATCAATTGGTTGTTTTGGAATAGAATGAGATGAAAACGCCTACATCAAATCCACTGCGGATGGATAAAAACTTCAATAGAAGGAGGAAAAACATACTGCGTGCCACATGGATTCCATAGAAAATACGAAAATTGTGTGAAACAAACTTGAGATGATATGATTTAGCTAAAATGAAGTAAATCCCCCTAGGAATTGAATGCTAAACCAACCCTGAAAAAGAAGATGTAGCTTATAGAGAGGGAGACGACTAGAGGTGGAAGTAGTGAAGAAGGAGGTTCAGTTGAGGAAAGGCCTTGTGCCAGAAGTATGTCGGAGGAGAGCCACTACACGTCAGAACAGGGTGAGCTCTAAGAGGTTTCGGCCATCAGGAACAGGCTATCCAGGAGAAGAGAGGGGGGTGTTTTCATAAGGAGGTGGCTTGAGAGGGAGCTCCAGCAGAGTTAGGGGATGCACACGCGTACACAAGTAAGAGAAGAGAGGGTAAGGGGGAGTTTCACAACGAGGGGGGGGGGGGGCTGGGTTTCATAGGGTAAGCTAAAAAATAAAAAATTGATAATAATATTAATAATAATACAATAATTGTAGAAATATTCTTAATAATAATAATAATACCCTTAATATAATAATAAAATTTTTATTAATAGATATAATAATTTTAAAAAATAACAATAACATTAGAAATAATGCTATTAATAATTTTAATAATAATAAAAATAATAATGTTAATAACAATAAGAATAACAAATATAACTTGAATATTAAGAACAGTAATTACGAATATAGTAATATAAATAAATTTCATGCATTTTAATTTATATAATAAAGATATTAATATCAATTTATTCCCAATTATATTAATAAAAGTTTAAAATAATAATAATTTTATTGATAACTCTTAAGAATAACAATATTTTTATCTACAAAATAATATTAAATTTATTTCATTTTAAACATTAAAATTATTTTCTATAGATGAAACATCATTTATTTCGAACGATACACATCTTCATGGAACTTCGGTTGACCTAATGGCTACCGCCCACCATATGGTGCCTTCACACCGATTTGAAACCCAATGAAGTTATTAGACGTCCAAAAAAATTTTAACCCTGCATTCAACTCTTGCCTGGATCAGAGAACCCAAAGCCAAGAAATAATGATATAAAAATATATTTCAAGGTTGGGGTTTGACAAAAAACCTACACCAGATTTTCTCCCCAAAATGACAAATTTTTATCCCTATACGTGTTTCCCCTTTACCCATATTCTGATTTTCTCTTTTTAGTTTAATATTATAAAACAGATCTTTTCTATATTATTATTATTAAATTTATAATTTTAAAGGATATTAAATTATAAAGAATTTTATTATAAAGTATAATTGTTTTAAAATAATTTAATCCTTCAGAACTATTATATATATCATATCATTTGATAATTAATTCTTCTAAAACCATTATAATTAATGTTATTTTATTTCATTTTGAAAGAATTTAAATTATAATAATTTAATAAATTATCAAAATATTACAAAACAAAATATAATCCAATTTTATAACATTCAAATATGTATAATTTCAATTATATATTAAAATGGGTACATTTTATAACTATAATTTTATTAAACAAAATTCATATTATCAATATTTTTAATAAACATTAATACATGTCAAAATTTATAATTTTAAAAAAATCATCATATTTATGAAAATATTACTAAATTACTTTTATAAATATATAATTATAAATATGTTAGATTAAATAACTATTAGCATATATCATAATGTGAATATTAAAAATGAATTGTTTTGTATCATGATTTATTATTTATCAAAATACCTGTCAATTTTTATATATTTTTATTTATTGTCTTAAAATCATTATCATTTTGTTTTTAATTATCAATAAACACACTTAATAAATAATTTTATAATAAAACTAACTTTGGAATTTAACGGTTGTGACATTATTCCCCCCTCAAAAGAATTGCATCCTCACAATTTGTTTCATCATACTAAAAAGAATTATTAATTTCTGTCTTTAGAATTAGGAAAAAACACTAGGACTATAAAGTTTCCGGACTCGACAAGATCGAATCAATAAATTTTTCTAGACCATTTCATTGATACCAATGATAATGAACCAAGCTTAAAAATTACACAACATATGACCTTTTATCGGTCTAGGTTTTGGAGATCTAGATATAATATTATAATTTATCAGAGTTGAAATAAAAAAATATATAATTAACATAAAGGCAAAGCATGTGCTAACTGCTTGATCGAAGATAACATCATTGGAAACTCCAATGATCATGTGAAAAATAATTTAAAGCACTAGGTGAGTATTAAACATGCCCAATAAGGGGTTTTAAAACCATTGATATTTCTTTTTAAATATTTTCCTTATAAATACATTTAATTTTTTTTGGAAGACCTTATTTGAAAATATATATGCCTTAAAAATACTATATAAATTTGGGGAAATAATTATGTTCAAAATTTATTGAAACATGTTCCACTATTTTTCTCAACACAATATGCATGATTATGAAGACCAAACACTATTCTATGGTCACATGATTATTTAAGGCTATTTTGGGACTACCCACATAGCGAAGGAAGGGTTAACTCCCCAATAACTTTCCATATTCACAACACACAAGCGTTCGATTTTCTAAAAATATTTTAGGATTCCTTTACTTAAATATTTATTTTCACAAGAGTTTTTAAATTTGGATACATGATACTTCATTAAAATATGAAATCCATCTTATATAAGTGTGTACATATATATGGACATTCATGACACTTATGGATTTGGTGTCAACCAAAACCCCTACCATAATCCTTTGAATAAACTGCTCATGTATTCAATCCTTCTTTCGTGAAATACATTTGTCATTCTTATAAATGAGTGATCTTCTTAAAATAATTATTATAATTATTGATGTTCCTTACATAAAATTATAAAATAAACATTAAAAATATAACACTTTTAATGAAACCCATGCACTTATTAATTTACAAATTTAAACCATAAAATTTAAATTGAAACCATTATTCGTTATACATGTAACATATGTTGATGTAATGTATAATGTATGGCAACGTTTATGTAAATACACAACATCCCTATTATAACCATTCCCACTATTAGTAAATTGAAAATAAGGACTTGTACAAGATCATGATATTAATCTTTTCTATAGTTATAAATGGGTTTTTTGAACATTCAAAACATGTAGTAATTGATAAATAGTTATATATATATATATACAGTTTCACTTCCATGGAATAATTTCAGGTAGTGGGATTATAACCATATCTTTTAATATCACATGTCACAAACAAGAATTAAAATAAAATCATTTATAAGATAATAATTTCTAATTTATTAATATTAATTTGGAGTATTTCGGTGATATCATGGTTTAATGATTATGGTCATATCTTATTTTTTTTTGTATTTGTACACATAATCTCTATCTAAAAATGATAATTTAAATTTATAATTATATATTGACATCATAAAATAAATCATAATTAATTACTTTCTATAATATACTTTGGGTTAATAATAGTCCTTCAATTATTTCCTTCGTAAAAATAATTATTTTTCACTCCCCTTTCTAAAATTAAGAAAAACAAACCCATATATTTAAACTCACAAATTTCATAAACCTAAAATTGTTGTAAATCAAACTTTAGGAATAAAAACATTTTTGAAAAATAACAATATCACTTACTAAATTTTAAATACAATGATATATATGTGTAAAATTCGAAAATGAAACATTTTAATTGGTAATGGTATGATTTTACTTAAAAAACCAAATTAACATTAGAAAATATGGTAAAATAATATGACTATAAAATAAATAATTGTTGCATATCAGTAAATATAAAACAAGAAACATGGAGTCTAATAAAATTATAAATTGAAAAAAATATATCCCTTATGTGAGAGAAATGTCTTGACTTCACTTATTCCAATTTTAACACACAAGAACCCAAACAAAAAGAATTCAGAAATCATCACACTGATGTGGCATGTGTGAAAATGGTACTGTAAAACTCAATTGAGTAGCAGAATGGGTCTTCCATTTATAATTTCAATTCTTTGAGCTTTTGGTGAAATCATGAGTTTAAAATATATCAATTCATTATTAAAAAAATATGTTGATAGATTGAATATATAATTTGATCAATAGTGGTAAATGAAGACAAAGGTGAACCAATAATAAATGATAAAATATGGTGTCATCAAATAGACAAGCATTTATATTAAACAAAATGACAGCTAGATTTATCTATCCACAAGAATAAAGAAATACAAATTAAATTTGATAAAGGTAAAGGAGATGTTCATAATAGATTCTAACAAGACTCCTACCATGACTACAACTGAAGATTGAGAACATTTCGATTTCTATAATAGCAACAAAACCCTAGCTGAGATCAACGAAACACAAATCTTCATTGAAGATAAGTGGTTTCTTATGAACTTCTCAATGAATGAGATGGACCTCTACTCTATGATGGGATAATGACTTCAGTTCATCAAGGCTCAAAGTCAATGAGCTCGACCTCGACTCATATCCTGTGTTCGGCCTCTCTGGATTCATGGATGCAAACCCAAAACGGCCTAAGAAACCCTAAGACTGATTTTCCTTTTCCCCAAAATGACTAAATCTTATCCCTATACATGTTTCCTCATTACCTCTATTATGATTCCCTTTTATAGTTTAATATTATAGAATACATATTTTATATATTATTATTATTAATAATTTTATTATTTAAATGGTTATTTAAGTACAATGAAAAACTTTTATAAAGTACAATTCTATAAAAATTATTAATTCCTTAAAAACTATCATATATATATATATCATATCATTTGAAAATAAAATTTTAGAGAAGCATCCAAATTGAATTTATTTTTTATCTTTTTGAAAGTATTAAAATTAGCCAAATTTTATAAATTTTCTAAATTTTAAAATACAAATTATAATCTAATTTTATAAAATTCATATATGTATAATTTCAATTCTATATTAAAGTGTTTAAATTTTATAATTATAAGTTTATTACAAAATTCATTTTATTAATAAATTTTTAACACATTAATTCCAATCAAAATTTAAAATTTAAACCTAATAATAATATTTTCCAAAATGAAACTAAATTACTTTTATAAATATTTAATCATTCATATGTTTGGTTAAATAATTGTAAACATATATAATAAGGATAATATTAACAATGAATTAGTATATTATATAATTAATTATTTATCAAAATACTAGTCAATTTATATTGCTTTTTTATTTATTGTCTTAAAATCAATATCAGGTTCTTTAATTATCAATAAACTGAATTAATAATACATTTTTATTAAAAAACTAACATTGGAATTTCTGGACTGTTACACATAATATTTCGATAATTCATATTATCAATTATAAAAATACATTGGATCAAAAATAGGGATCCTTACATTGATACTTCTTGAAGTGCCTATGATTAGGATGCTATGTTGGGGGCGGGGGGATAAATGAGTAGAAATAATATTTTTTCAATTTATTCCTACATTAAAATATACATCATTGACTTTTTACTTTATGATCCACTAATTTATGAATTATCATCCTGAATCATACATGAAGAAGATGAAATCATAGAGGACAGAATAATTTTCCATGGTTCAATTTCTTCTATAAATGCTTAATTATTATTATGGTTGGTTAGTCTCCCGAACCATAAATTCTTTCTGTATAATCCAATGTGAATCCAAGTTACATGCCAATTTTTAAAATCAAACTATTGTAACGGAAATTCACACCAATCATTGGAGTTTCACTCTACAGTACGAGGATATCAAACTATAATAGGAGTGATCTATTTGGAGTTAGGCTGCATAAACATCGATAGATATGATATTTCTCCATCTTCCTTTAAAATAACTATGACAACATGCTCACTTAATGTATAATCTAATTCAGATCTACTTATTTTTATTTTTATCTTAATATTAAATGTAATTTCATGGCTTGAATACCACTATAACCAGTTCCATGATCCACATTCCCACTTGACCTTATGTGTGCTTCCTCGTACTCTAGAGGATTCTAAATAGTAGTGAGGGTCTAATAGGAAAATTGGGATTCTATAACTTCCTTTTTATATTAATATAATATAAAAAACGAAATAAAAAATAGACAAGTAATAATGATAAAAAACCCATCAACAAAAATGCATCATATAATATATCCAAAAACTAGGAACATGCCCATAACCAATTATACAAAACATGAAATGTCCTACTAGTGGAAAGATTCATAAGAAAAAAAACAAGACTCATTGAAATGAAACACCCATAATAGGTAAAAACATAATCAAAATCCCCTCATCCATCCTCCATCCCCAAATACTGACTAAACCATTTATGATTGGACATTTTTCTTAATCTTGACCCATATCCATGAAATCTACCCTGGTACCCAATGGCGGACCAAGGCGGGTGTGGGTAATAATAAATAGGCCACCACCAATAGTGTCTAAAAAATATAACCTCTAATAAAGTGTATGTAGAGATATATATAAAAAATAGATAAGTATGAAAATGAAATAGGAGTCTATTAGCCACAACAGATCTTTGTTCCACTATAGTACCAACACACCAAACCTACCTCAGCCATCACTGGATGCCTAACTATATATGAAGTGGTTACATAATGTCATGTGAAGATCATCAATCCATTTATCCCAACCATGGAGTGGAATTATATGATGAACACCCATTCCCAATGTGGATTTCCATGACTAAAATCATACCTTGGTGTGGACCACCATGACAAACAGACATTCTCTGATGTGGACCACTGTGGAAAACATATTTTCTTGGTGTAGACTTACATGACCAACACCCAATAATCTACGTAGAACACCATGAATATCATCCTCACTGTGGTTTGGACCACCATGAACAACAACCATATACATTTCATCAACAAACACTTCTCAGGGTTTAACACACTTAAACATTTTTTACAACATTAATACATCAAGGAAATTACCACTACCCATTATTAAAATTAACCACTAATAATTTAAAACTCATTTTACATATTCAAGTTAATCCAAACACCACTTTATTATATTTTATCACAATGAACACAATTAAAATTTATTTAATAACATAAACCCTTCAATTAACCATTTAAAAACCCAATTCCCATGTTCAAGGGAGTGGCTCACCCCTTGGGTAACCATAGAAATGTTTTAATCATCAAAATTAAATCCCATCAGGTATTTTGATGATCTATTCCAACATTTGGAAACTCATTTTATCATTTTATACCTAGGAATTTAATTTTCTTCCCAATGACACAAGTACACAACCACATACACATTGATAAATAAAAATACTTGATATAAAATAAAGAACACCTACCTTAAGTTCATATATGAATGCCCACTCAACCATGCCACCTGATTCAATACCAAACCACTATCAATGATGATACAAATATTTAATTGGAAACAAATGTTTTAGTGTAATGAGAAAATGAATGAACATAATTCCATAGCTCTTCTAGAAAATAGAATAAAGTTGAGTGGTATATCCATCTAGATATTCGATCTGAAACCAATAGTGATTTAAATGACCATGAATTTAATGAGAACCACCCATAGCAAGATTTGGATAATTTGATTCATAAAATAATATACTTGATGTTGAAAGGGGAGGAAAATAATGTAATATTCCTTTATTCACCAGGGGTGGAAAACTTACCCTCCTTTAATAAGGCTCACTATTGGGATTTATCGTTAGGCAAACCATGCACCAAAAATTCAAAACCCTATTCCCAAAAGGGGGATTAGGTCACATGGTTTTCTACGAAGCCTATATGGTTTTCAAAACCTTGAAGATGCCATATATTTGGCTATTTCAATAGCCACATAGTTTCTAGATTCCCCTTTCATTATTTTTCAACTATACACCCTCCACTATACAAGATATGTTTTTAAGGAACAGAGTTTGCACTAACTTTGAACCACCTATGCGCCCTTCATAGTATGACCTCTTTTCACCCTCTTTCATGTCATCAACCCCCAAATGTCCCTCGAATACCACCCATACTTTTGAGATTCATTTAATTAACCATTATAAAGGGAAGTAACTCAAAATTTTAACATTAACACCTCTCATTGAAAAATCAGCACCTTACACTCCACACTGTGAATTCATGAAAACCATATATTTACATACATACTACCTATATTAGAGGTACTCTCATTTAATTTTGTTTATTCATATTAAATTCTGAACACAGTATACAATAGTTATGTTAATCATTATTTTCCCACTCATATAATATTCAATATCCCTAGTTGCTCTAAATTTATTTCATTTACTAGTACTAATTATATCTCGGAAAATCAGAATTATCATATAGAAAATGTGTATGTATTTTCATTATACCAAAAAACTATTTATTATTAAATAACTAATTTGAGAAACATCACTTTTCTATACCTTATCTCAAAATATATTCCTTTTGGGAAGTGTTTCGATGATAATGTAGTAAACCTGCATTTAATGTTACATCTTCTCAAACCACCAGATTTGATAAAAAATTCTGCTTCTTCCTCACACCTTAATAAATTTGTCTTCAATATTTTCCTCCTACACTCTTAACAAAAAATCTTCCAAAAAAACAAATATCCTCAAATATTCATCTATTCAAAGCATAGTATGAAACACTACCTAATCAGATGAAAGTGTTTTTAGAAATTAAAAACTACATAGAATTGTCACATTAAAATACCAAAATATTTTTAATTTGTTTATCCAATATAAAACTTATTTTCTAAAACCATCTCATTTTTTAAATAAAAAATTTATTTAAATTTAAAATAAATATGAAAAATAAATACCCATTTTTATTTTCCTCATGAATCTGCTTAATCAGATTTCAAAGCTGGGTTTTAATCATTGAGGATAATCATTAATATCATTATGTTTAGTTGTCTTAGAATATAAAAATTGTAGAAATTAAATTTTAAATCTTTAAAATCCTCATAAATTATCTATTTTATACTTCTTACGTAGATTGAATGATGGTTACAAAGATAATTTTTTTATATTGCATCAGATGTTGGATTCACATAACATGCATACAGTATATAGATCATTATTATGCACAAGAGGTTATATATTACATATCATAATTTATATAAATAAGATTATTATATAAGACTCAAATATGATTATGTAATTATTAATCTCTATATAGAACATTAAAGTTTTTTACCCCCACTATGTATTTTATTAAATTATGGTTACACAATAAAAAATCATGTTTATATAGCATATAAAATTATTATTATCTAGAAATCCAAATCCTATTGAAACATTAAAATAAAATATTTAAAAGATCTCAGATCATATTACAACATCATAAAAATAATCATCACAACTTTTAAAAACACCTCAAAAATTGAATATGACTTTTACCAATTATTTATAAATAATAAAAACCATAAATAATTTCAATGGAACGTTAAGGATAACTAAATAGTATGTGTAATATAATAAAACAAGATAGGTAAATTAATTAGACATTATCTTAGAATTATTTATCAATTGGTATTTTAACTATCATCTAATGAAAATACTATTCTTGATGAATTTTAGAATATTTTCTTTGTTTTACATTATAATGAAAATAATCATCTTCGAAATGAACCAATATTTGATATGATAAATCACAATTGAATAAGTAGAATATTATTCAAAAATATTATCTAGAGAGAAACAATGAGTTGGAGATAAGTGAAGAGGATTGGTGAGAAGCTATCATATCATATCAATTTCATATAGAGGTGTATTTTTTATTGTTATTGAAATAGTATAACTAAAAATATATGGTTTAAATTTTTTTGCATCTTTAGTTACAAGAACCAAATAAAACTATTAAGGGAGGAATTGATTATTAATAAATGAAATAATAGGGGAAATTTGAGGAATTTTCAAGTCCAAAATCAAAATATAAAAAACTATAACTTGTGTTTGAACTTCATTGAACCATGTTTTTAAAGCGAGTGTAGAAACAAAGATAGTAATTCCAAAGATAATTTTGATTATATAATATTTAATTTTATATAATTTTAGAATAATATTATTTTTGTGATATTTTTGGGGTAGATTTTGATACCTTGGTTACTCACTCTTATTTTTACACTATGTTTTATTATGAAAACTTGGAATTCCTTAACTTGAGTTTCATAGCTATGAAAATATCTGGTTTTAATAATTATCTCAACTAACCAAGTAGAAAGAAAAAAACATAAGTTTTAGGAGAAGTTAGTTTATAAAATGTCAGACAAAATCTCCATAATAACTTATGTATTCATTATCATTGAGTGAGACATATAAAAATTATCATGCACACATATTGACATAAAAATATTTGAGGGTATTAAAAATGAACACGAATAAGGATATTGAAGATACCATTTATAAAGGTTGTATTTTTTTGATAATGGATTCCTTGATGACAATTTGGTTTAAATATATATTGATAATTTGTGATTAGGTATGTGAGATACTTCTAAAACAAATAATATTTTACGCGATTAGTTTTTCTTCCAATTATGTTAATGATTTAATCCAATTATATTTATTCTGATAAGAAAGAAATTGGGTTGATATGATTAAAATATACTTCAATAAAACTGAGGGAATTTGAAAAAGCTAGAGGATGAGAGTTTTTTTTATATTTAAGGGGTCTTGTTGTTATATCATCTAGAATATATAATTTAATGAATTCATATACATTATAAGGGAATAAAAAATGGTTTTGACCATTCAATTAAACAAACAACCCAAGAAGCTATCCATTATAGGGTTATTCAACTAATCATAAAGGATGGATCTAGCCAATAGAGGATATGGAAGAAGAAGATAGCTAATGAAATTTAGGTGTAGTCATAAATATCATAAGTTTACATAAGATGGTGTTTCATTGAATGGGGAGTAATGAAATACCATATGATATGGGTAATAATAATGGATTTTTTTCGGGTTTCTAATGAGTGACTAGATTAATAAACAAACCAAAATTTCTATATAAAAACCATTCGGGGACACAAAAATTATGGTACTGTTCCATATGAAACATTCTGTTGATATGAACCCATAAGGATCAACATCCTCTCATGCCTTGTTCCATTCCACAAATTATCTAGATGATCCATATTCATTGATACCCCATTAAAACATCAACATGACAACGAGTTGGGCACCATGATCATGGTGGTTATTAAATGAGATTATATTCACTACCACTCCATTGATGTAATACTAATTTAACGTGATAAATCATGTTTTTTCATTAGTGGCAATGAATACATTAAATATGATGTTACAATGTATATGGAAAGTCTATTAATATCATTTAATGTACCTAAAAGAAATAAAATAGATTATATGATTCTAGATATATATTATAAAAGGTTTTTATTAGAATGAATACTAAAATTCAATATATCATAATATGGAATTATTTTATATAGAAATGACAACCATTCATGAGAATGAATATAGATCATATGAAAGAATTATACCTAACATGAAATGTTTTTAAAATATAATATTAATGACTGAGGATACATACGACTTATTCAATATGTAATATGTTCTCCCATGAAAATGAAACAATGTATCATTGTATCTTATTATATACACGTTTCAAATTATCTGTATTGAATATGTAAGTTATTATGGCCTAAATAGAAAATAATAAAAAACTATACTATTATACATGAGACATAATATGTATTCCATATAATATTATCTTCTTTATAAGATATTATAATTATTTGATATTTTTTTAAATGATTTATTTCGAAGACACTCTATGTAAAAATCCTCATTAATTAAACATCATGATTAATCTAATGATCGTGATTCCAGATGATTTCAAAGGAGAGAACTATCATTTCATGGATCATACAATGATGTTGTGAAAGGAGAGTACACATGACTTCCACATCATAATTTTAAAATCCTAATATTTTATGATATATATATATATCTTTAAATTTGTTTGTTGACTTTATATCATTATTTACGTGAAACATAGAGTTTATGTGAATTATGATATACTATTGAAATATTATTATTTAATATGATAGTTTTCACATAATATTTGGATTTGTGGGTATGAAAAATAATAACTTAATTATGAAAAATTATTTCTTATATATGTATAAAATGAATTAATTGGTTTTAAATTTATATGAAATTAAAATAAAATCATTTGAAGGTAAATGAGATGTTTTCCAAAAGGCAACTTTTTCTATGCAAGAGATTTGTTTTTATCTTAATAAAAAAAATATTTTTATGAATTATATTAATTTATTTTTTATATAATTTATTCAATAAAATATTTTAATACTCATCTAATAGTTTATATAATGAAATGAATGGGAATATATGTAGTTTCATACTTAAAAATGAATTTTCTTAAAAATAATTTTACACTGTGTTTAATGTATTTATATTAAAATTCCATAATAAAAATTATAAAAATTTAATTATGAAAAAATGATTCAATAATTTGAATTAATATTTTCGAATTTGATAAACATTTATCTATTATTTTTTGTCATTATTAATAACCACCATAACCACAAACATCATTAAAATTTTATTATATGAGAGATAGGAACAACCGGGACATAAGTAGGCCCAAATTAATGATTTACAAGGGAATAAACTCAACTCAGGTTCACCCCTTGGGTTTAAAATGATAAATGTGGGAAAGAAAAGTTATATCGGAAATGTGATTTTCTAGAGAAGCCTAGTGGTCTATCACCTTGTTCCCCTCCCTCCATGTGTGGGTGACATTAGTATTATTATTGAGGAGGGAAATTTATTTCCTGATAGAGTAAGAGATCAACCAGGGTACAGATCTTTTTCCCCAAATAAAGTCATTGATAATCTGGAGTCGGTTTCCATATGATAGATATGGATGTTCTGTTGGATTCAAAGGGTGAGCCCCATAAGGATAACTTTTTCCTCCACCTATAATGAATTTCCACTCCCATAACGATCCATAAATTCCCTTACCATAATCACCTTGGAATCATGAACAACACATCCTCCCCATGTTTCAACCAAAATAAATGAACCATTTATATTCATCTTGAGACCAATATCTAGTGGAAGCCACTAAACCCATTTTCTGTATGTCTTGGAGATGGTGGAATGGGTCATTGTTGAGGAAACATGCAACGAATGAATGGAAGGATCCTCCTTACAATTTCTGATAAGAGTGTCCAAGTCAATAAATATAATCCTATTTCCCACAACGATTGTCCATCATGGGGAGGTATACAAAAATAATCTTTCATGATTTCTTGCTTTCCAAAACACCAGCAACCCGTATTGAGAATGATTGTTCAAATTGTTTTTTCATAGCCAAACCATCCACCCATTGAAATCGTCTTTCTAGGAACGAGATATTTTTCTAATCGCACTAGGATTAAGATCTGAATTCACCAAAGAACCTCCACATATCCTGGGCCCAATCACCTTCAAAGTAGAGGTGACATGTGCTATCTTCCCACTTATTCCTGCAACAATGACAATGGGAGGACATGTTGATGCCTACCTTTTTAATTCTTTCATCTGATGGTAGAGCCTTATTATTGATTCTCCATGTAATAAAGTTATAATTCATTGGGATTTTGTTACACCACACTAAAAAATTCCATATATCGCATTGATCCTGAGGGATAAATATCCTTCATAAGTCCTTCGATCTGAATTTCCCTGAGATGGAAGGGGTGAGGACAAAGTTGTCCACTTCCAAGTTGGTAACAATAAGATCAATCATGACTCTTGATTTTTTGTCCAGAACAACTATTATGAATGATTTATACTGAATTTATCTTATTAAAGGTTTTTTTACTAAATACATCATAGATTTGAAATTTTTTAAATTTCCATCCACTTAACTTTTATTATAACATTTATATTATTTTAAGAAATACTAAAGTATCAAATTTCACTTTCATTATTTTAATTTATACAATATGTTTCTATATGCATAAAAATAATCTATTAATTAATATACAATTTTATATTAAAAATAAATATAATATTTTTTATATGACTAATTTTTAATTTTTAATGATATTATAATTTCATTAAATTCTTATGCAAAAATCACTACGTGCTTGTGAAAAAAATAGAAAAAATCAATTAAATGAATTTAAAAACCATAAAATAAATATTATTTTGATGAATTATTATGATAAATAAATTTTATGATTAATAATAAGGAATAATTTATGGTAAATGTTTTTATATTCTAACTCCAATTTTTTCAAGATGACCTTAAAGTTAAAATATATGCATCGTCAAAAAACATACTTTCATGATATTTTAGACTAAATAATATTTTTATAAATGATGTAAAATATCTAAATAATATTTACATATGATAGGTTGAATTTAAAATAATCCAAAAACATTATCCATGTACAAAGTTTGGGCCACTTGTCTCTTTATAAGAAAATTTATGACCCTTAATGGATAAAACAAATGTGTTACCACAATTAAAATAAAAAACATTATCGAAGGGGTTAAATGACAAGATAAGGATTATAATAATATCAAAGATTATAAAGAATTTATTTTATGATTATATTTTGGACTTATTCTATTTTACTTTTAAATCCATCGTGATTTTGATGAATTTAACTTTTTAAAGGAATTAATTATATTCAAATCATTTAGGTAATTCAAAGTGTGTCCTTAGATCAATCGTAAAAGGATACCTCATATACACTTTATTCAAACTTTTTTAGACTTATAGATGAAAAACTAAAAAATAAATTCCCTGATTATTTACCTTACTTCCATATCTCTGGTTATTTACCTAATACTAGCCTAATAAGGCTTAAGTTGTAAGCCATAGGAGGCCTCTCAAAGAATATGTAATCGCCTTTGCCGATTCGTTCATATTTTATTTCATATTTTAATTTAAGTACATATATTGTATACAAAAGAAAATAATTAATCCAATATAATAAATATAATTATATGTTTTTTGGTTTTTTGGGAAAAACATTTCCACCACCGTTCAATCAAATGTGAAAAGAATTTATCAATCATGTGTACGTGTGGGCTGCCACCTCTACATATATATCTTATTCATTTTTCATCACAAAATCAAAATTATTATATAACGATATATTTAATAAATATATATGATATTTATGATATAATTTTTATTGTTAATGATAATATATTATTTATATTTTGTCCCTTCTTTTCATTGGAAAATGAAAGCAACATTCATGTGTACATACAAACTATTGTCTCCATGAACAGTATAATTCAATTTTCTACAAACAACATTTATTTATAGTTAAAATTTTTTATATAGTTTATATATATGATATTTATATCATGAATAAAATTTGGTATATTATGGAACCATGATCAATATGCAAGGAGTATAACAGGTGAGTCGAGAAATACTTAAATAACGAAACAGTTATTACCAAGCAAAGCGATTCCAATAAAGAATTATTAAAGATATAGTGAATCGATGTTATAAGTTATAAATTAATATTATTTTAAGTATGAATATTTTTTTTAATATAATTAAACTTACGTAAATATTACTATAGAAGAGTTCAAAGTTCTTATAATGAAATTCACTCACGAGCTAAGGGTTTTTCGGTACAATCTCATTTTTTACCTCCTTATTTGTGCGTAAATTTATTACAATGAAATTTTATATTTTATCAATAAATAATAATAATATTTATTTTATTATTATATATTTTTTATAAAACTTACAATGGTTCAATTTATTTTCCTCTCTCTATATACTCAAAATTCCAAAAGAATTATTTTAAGGAAACATGTCATTGTTTTCGTATTCATCCAAGAATCATTTTATTAGGTATGTATTTTCTTTAAAATGTTTTCAATAATGTTTTTAAAATTTTAAAATTATTGATTAAATACATTTTTATGCAGTCTTTTATTTCAATAAATGATTTAAAAATAAGGTTAATGTCATTTTCAGAATGAGATACTTTTTATCAAAGGTGTGAACAAAATATTGATTTTAACCAATATCACATTAATGAATTATCGAACTGTCATTAATACTATTTTATTTGAAGATTCTTTTAAAAATTTCCATGATTAGTTTCAAGTTATTTTCATCAATGTGAACATTTAATTATGTTATATATTATTTACTAGGGATATGATCAAATTATACCATTTATATTCGTTATATGGATGCTTTATAATTATGAATATCACATATTAATGAAACCCATGTTCATTTTCATGGGTTTAATTACAAAATAAATGAAAACTAATATCATGATATTGTGTCATACAGATGAAAGGATTATGATTAGGGGGTTGGGTTGGTCTTTTTTATCCCTGAAATGTGTTAGGTGGTGTTTAATGTTCATGATCTCAAAGGGTACATGGGAGTTTATCCCAATCCCAAAAGTGGGTACATGAGAGGTTATCCCATGGTCGAAGCTGGTACATGTGTGGTTAGCCTAAGACAAAATTTGATTAATGAATTGGTGGGTAGACAGGGAATAAGATTTCTAGGATTATTATTATAAATTTTTTTATCCAACTATGTATATATTATTCTTATTCATAAGTTATGATATAAAGGATTATTATCTTTGATTTATAAATGACTCATGTATTATGATATTATAAATATTTATGTAATGAAAATGATCTAAGAATTTTTGGGTATGATATTTAAATGTTAATATGATGTTATCAATCCATAATGACCATGATACACATACATATGCCCACTGATTGATTTCTCCCATGTTTACCATTATTGAGAATTTGACCTCATGCTTTCTTATGTTTCTTTTACCCAGGTTATGAAGAATGGTTTTATGATGGGTATGACTATGAAGAGTTATATTTTAGAAGAAATTTGTTGGATATTTTGAATATCTTTCATAAAATAAGATTATAATCTATCTAGTATTCAAATAAAATAACAATTATGTTACTAAGGAATTAATAAATTTTCATTTAAAATGATGTATTTTTTTTGTATGTATTGTTCAGTTATCCTTAGTTGGTATTAGAGTAGGGTTTAATTATTTTCGGTTATCAGGATTAGAGAAGTTTATTGAAATACACAGGGATAGTTTAACCTATTTTATCACATTATAACGATTTAGTAAAATAGAAAATGTGTGGTTTTTTAGAAAATACATACCTTCCAAGAAAATAGAAAGTGGATGTGGTCATGAAACATTTGTACCTAGGCGTATCAAAATTGATAGGTGTAGATTAGAAATTAACTTGACAATCACCAATTTGTGATGAGTGGGATTAAGACTTCACACCTAGATAGACACTCTCCTGGGATATGCTCGAGTTAAGTCATATTTTCATTATGAACATTTGTAAATTATTAGAATATATAATGACTATAAATGTCTTTGGATAAACCTATATTGTCAAAGATTGAAAATATGGTTACAAAAGTTATAAATCATATGAATTTTTTTTATTATTTTATGATTACTCATTAGGATTATTTGTTATCACACTATGATTTTTGGTTTTAGTTAATAGTTAGAACTATGAAGAATGATGTTAATACTAAATGTGATAGATAATGTAATGATTTTACTCCTAAGAATCCTAATGTTATGGGAGTTTGAATTAAAATCCTTGAAATTATTTATAATCATCTACATAATTATGTGATTGAAAAACTAACTTGTGTTATTTACCTAACAAACATAATATGACTAATACAGATTGTCAAAAGATTTCCATTGATGAAAACCATGGGGGAAAGAAGATCAAACTTCCAACATGTTATGAATGTGGGAAGAATAACCCTTATAAATGCTTCACAAGAATGTGAAGATGTTTTTGGTGTGGAAAACACGGTCATATTGATTTTAATTTCTAGTAAAAATCAAGAGATTAATTGATGAAAATAAGGTAAATCCAAGGGTACCATTTATATATCAATGTACTTTTTGTGGGGAAGTTATGAATTATCTGAGTTAATGACATAACCCAAATTATAATTACTAGATCAAGGATGGTCCTATGCGTTTTCAATCATTGAATTGGATATGTCGGTTAAGTCAAACATATCTTTCACTCTAGAGTTTGTTATTCCATGTGATTTTTTATAACAATATACCCTAAAAAAATATTATTTCTCCCAATTTAGTGGAATTATATGTGATTTTTATAATTTACTTTCTATATCTACGTAGATTCAGCAAAAATTGATCAAATAAAAAATTCATATTTTACATTCAAAATTAAAATATGATCATTTATTAATCAGAGGATAAATATGATCTTACAATGAAAATGACATCTCTTTTTTGGGTCCTTATTCTTATTCATAAAAGGTATTTATCTCAGATTATTAAAGTGAAAATAAAAATTTATGACATTCCTATTATATGAGTGTTTTTTGATTTATTCCTGGAAGAGTTTACTTGACATCATCTAAATCATTATACTGAGTTTTCAACATAAATCATACTTGATGCATCACCTATTTCAATGAAACCACATATAATGGACATGATTTAGTTATAGAAATTGAAGAATAAAATTTAGGAGAACCATGATAAGGAATTAGTTCTACATCACCATGGGGTTAAACTACTCCTTTTATTTAGAAGATATATGGGTAAATGTGAATATTCATTTATTATTGGGAACATGGAAAGGCCACAATCCAGAATAAGTACCCTATAACTGATATTTATAAATTGTTTGATAAATATTTCGGATATCAATACTTCTCAAAGAATAAACATCTTTATGAATGCTGAAAATTGAGGATAAAAAGTAAATAAATATCTAATATAACATTTTATATGAGGTATACAGACTACAAATTTATAGTAATTACCTTTGAACTTACTAATTACCCATATTACTTTTTGGATTTATTGAATAGAGTCTTTATAGATTACCTCAATCAAGTCATGATAGTATTTATAGAAAATATTCTTATATACTCCATGAGTGTGGAAGTTCATAACGATAAATTGACATTTTTTTAAGACCTTGAGGAAGGAGAAAGTAATTTACAATTTTAACAAGTAAGAATTCAATTTATATAATGTATCATTCTTGTGACATGTAATTAAAAAGTGAGGGTATATCAGTAGATCCTTTTAAGAAGGATTTCATTGATCAATTTCCCAAACCAAACACTATGATTGAGGTACATATTTATATTAATTTATATGTATACTATCAATTATTTGTGAGATATTTATCATGGTTATCCAATCCAATAACTAATTTTACTTGGAACAGATCCATGTTTGTTTAGAAAAATTAAAGTGAATAAAAGTTCAAGGAGGGAAGGGAAGGTTGGCCAGTCAACCAATTCATACAGTATAATCCAGTGGAGAAGTGTTTTCTATCAATTGTGACACCTAAAATATAGTATTGGTATGTTTTACTATCCAAAATTAAACAGTGAATACCTATTCCTCTCATCAATATAAGGTTCACTTATAGAATTTAATGGCCCATGGATTGGAAAAAGCTGTAGAAATTTTTTGCATTAAAGATATTGATGAATTATATTTTTAGATAAATGTGTGGAAACTATACTAATAATAAATGTTTAAATTATATATTCACCTAGAATAAGATAAATATGTTCCATAGAATAGGATCGGAGTGGAGTAATAATTACAACTGATCAATAAATTACCAAAGTAGGATGAAGAACAAGGTGGATGATTCTTTCAGTCGAAATGGACATGTTAGATTATCTACGACGAGGATTGAAAAAAATATATGATTTATGGATTTGAAAATGATGGACCATAAATCTTGAAGGATTGGGATAAATATTAACTTTTATAAATTATAATTCAAGAATATATCCATGTGGAAATTAAAAATTTATATAATTAAGATGTGTGAAATTCCCTGACCCGAGATCCACATAATTGTTACTCTGGACTGGAGAGGTACTAGACTTTACAAGAACCTTTATTTAGGCTAGACAGTACTGAATATTGGTGAGGGTTTTTTGGGTTATTTATGGGAGATTATACCATCTAGTGATAATAATAATAATAATAATAATAATAATAATAATAATAACACTTACACTATAATAGTGAAAAACAAACAACAAGATAAGTAACTTGGAATAAGAATAATATACAGAAAAAATTAAACCATATATATATAATAGATAATATCCAAATTCCATTCCAATAAAACCAATTTAACTACTATTTTCCATGTGTTGTTCATATATATATGAGAATAAGATAACCCAAAAGATCTATATCTTGGTACCAATGACCCACCCGTTGTGTATGATGAAAACCATGCCATCAGTCTTATATACCTTCTATATATACCTAATCACTAAGATCTTGACCACAAGCTCGATCCATTTTTATGCTCAAAACCCAAATTTCTCCATGAAACCCTAAGGGAATGTGTTGTCTGGGAGTATGATCTCAGTTTTCCACTACCAACAACTTCCTTATTTTACATTTATACATATAACATTGTATGCAATCAAAAAAATTCATGTCAACCAACACACATCACATAACACACTCAACATGTTCTCAGCAGCCAAAAGAGATCCCTTACCTACCTCACACATTCTTGAAGTGGAACAATGCATCTAAGGACTATCATACCAGAATTTTCCTCAATATTCCATCCATTACCATACCATACTACATCACATGCGGACCATCACAACATATGACTTGGGATCACTTTTCATTATTTTTAAATAACTATATTGAGTCAACCAAGAACCCCAAAGGCATTCCCACGTGGAAATTCAGAAGTTTCTTTGAATTTTTATGAATCAAAATCTATTTTCCCAGTAGCCCAATGTCTAAATGAATAGATGTGACCATCCTTAAATAGTTCTGACGCATCAGTTCCAACATAATAATATGCCTTATCCTTCATCTGATGGTCTCACAAAACATCAACTCTAGCCTTCTTCAATGAATACATCCTCTATAATGATGGTCAACTCCATCCCATATGACACTTAATCTATAGAGGTGTCCACCCATAATGAGTTCTCAATGCCACCTAGCCGGGTCTTATCTTTTTTGAAAATGAACCTGATGACACCGTCAACCAAACATAATGAGAAATATTTACCAAAAATCCTTGGATACAACTTCAGTGAACCTTTATCTCCACCTATAGACCAGTTCATCCTTCTATGGAATTGGACATCACCATCTATAGGATCCCGATGAAGCACATCACCATATTCTATTTTTAATGTCTCCCATTGTCATGAGATCCATTCCCAATGCATTACTAAACAACCAATCAATCCATAATAAATTTTTATAACTACAACCTTTATCTATAACCAATCATAGAACCCGTTACTCACCTTCTATGCTATAATATTTTAAGACATACCCCTTTCCCACATGAGTCTACCATTTGGTATCCCCGATGGAAACAAATAGAATGTAATATGAAATTGGACTCACATGAAACACCCCTCACACCCATCCACTATTCATTGCATAGCACATATACTATTTATAAATAATATCAGAAACACCTACCATATGATTTCGCAATGCGACTTGTCCAATAAAACCCCCTGATTTGAGGTCAAATGATATAAATTAAGGGTTTAAATAAAAAAACCTATTAAACATGCCACAATGACCATAAATGGTAAAACACCTAAAATTAATAGGATAAATTTGAGAAGAATGGATACAAATTTCTATGGTTTCCCTTGGATACCTCCTTTGATAAAGGTCATAAAATATGGCATGAAATGATTTATAATCCTTCAATTGGAACGTAAAGTGGGGGACAGGAGGGTATCACTTCTCCTAGATGATATGGACTCCTCCCTATCCTCATTCAGGTTTTTAATTTTTCTCCCTTTTCATAAAATATGTTGTTTCATAAAGTCACATAATGGTCCACCCCATGAATTATCAAGATAACAGTTCCTCTCCCATTATATCACATTTAGGTCATGATACCATCATGATTTTAATGGATGCAGTCTATGTCCATTTTAGCTGTAGACCAGCTTGATTTACCCAAAACCATATTTAGGACACTCTTAACCCCTAAGACACTTTAAACTAGATAAAATAAATAGATATTATAAAAATTTAAATAGATCCATTACTTTGAAGAGGTTTGGGGGTTTTCAAATTCCCCACCATATAATAACTTATATGCAAGATATTAATCCATTCGTTGATCCAAACTCTCACCCATTTTAAGAATTTCACTCTACACCATTCAAAATTATGATACAATACCTATCACATCTATGTCATTAACAACACTCTGAACTACCTCATATACTAACTCAGAAAAATAATTATTTCCATGGTACTCATTACTATATAAATCACCTACCTGGTCTATTTCTGACATATTCCTACAAATGTTAATTTATCAACACTAAACATGCTCCTGAAACACTCATGTATCAACCATTATACACTACTAGTTCCACATCCCACTAGTACTAATCTCATACCCAAATCATACATTTCTCCCATAAATTATTGAGTCACCATTTATGTTCCCTCAAAGATCACATCACAATATACAATTAAAAAATCCTTATACCACACATGACATCCAACAAAAGTCCTACTTTATATATAATTATTTACGAAAACCCCACAATAGACCCAATTAAAATAATGATCCCCCATAACACCTAATTCTTAAAAAATATCCTTATTCCAATGCATCCCCTTTCAATCATACACCATACTCTGTTCTCACATATTAACTAGCACCTGGTAAATTCACTTACCATACATGGAACTCATCAAAAAGTATATATCACACACAAAAAATTATGGAAACCCACATGGTGTACCTATAATTATATTTAACTCTGTGGACTACTCTAAATCTATAAACTCAACTACATGTAGCTAGACCACAGTCTAAATTTTTAATATCTATCTACCTGCGAATTTTTACTCAATATAGACCACTTCCCCCAAAACTAATTATCTATTTCCATTACAAATCCTATGCACAATGTAATATTCTGATTACTAGATCCTAATATCTCTCTTGATCCTTCCTCATATCTAGGATTCTGACATGGTTCCTGACTCCCAACTATTGGGGATGTTTTCCAATAAATCCTCCTTAAATTCACCATCTATCAATATAATTGACACTACTTCATAGGCTAAAAAACTGATCCCATTAATTCCCATTATTCCTAAAATAGAAATATATCACTGATTATCCACTTCATAGTGGCCTTCACAAGTCTCAGTTCTCACAACCTTGTTGGGAATTTTTGTGTTCATGCTTCTAGCTACCAAAATCTCCTTTGATTGTCTCACTCAAACCAATGTCAAACCTAGTATAGTTACATCCATCAATTTCCACTATTATATAAATTCCTACATAATTTCGTTGAATGATGAAATCATTCTTAATACTTTTACCTTCACTGTGATTACCTGCTAAAAACCATATTCAATTCATCACACCATTGCGATGTCATCTCTTTCCATAGTTAGTAAAAAATGTTATAGGTCTTTGAGCATCTGGGAATAATCCATGAACTATATATCCTCATATTGTATGTCTAAATAATTCTGGAATTTATCTTACCACATGTTCAAAATAAATTAGTACATTACATATATTATCTCAATATCCTTCTACATCGATCCCCCATGCCTTCCTTCAGGTACCTACATGTCCCACTAGATCTCCACCTATCCATTGAGCATATATGTGTGCAAACTCACCCTCCTCCGTGTGGGTGTATCGATCTCATTAAAATAGTCAACATTGAATCCATAAATAGTAGATCCCCCAATAGTACACACTATCCCTAGAACAACGGTGGGTGATAAAACTGAAACTTCTACATCAAATATTCCCGGAAAAAACGTAGCCCTTTGAGATCTATGACCAATGATTTTAATGACATCCACTTAGCTCGAAATAAGGAACTCACCCAACTAGGGACCAAAATCCACAACCCATTTTGGATCAGAGTCTTTTACCCCCATGTGGCAGTCATGTCTACCTCAGAACCTCCACCTATGACACTTTTTCACCCCATAAATTAGTGGAAACATCTAAATTATTCCATGGGGAAACCGAATCTATACCCTTAGGACAATTCAATGGATTCTATATTAGTAGCACCACTCTAAAAAAAATACAATTTTCAAAACAAATGTAACTTCCTATATATTATAAATAGGGAAGTCTATAACAGACATGACATCTTACTACCATTTCACTTTCCTAGAACACTTATATCGCATATCATTCTGCCTCATGCCCCTTCTTATATATATTATATATATGGATTAAATACAACATATACATACAAGATCACATGTCCATCACATCAATAATCACATAAATAGGATGGTTAAGTATAATTCCACTAAGCGACTATGATGAAAAACATCGTTCAGTCTATAATTTAAACTTTTAATAGCCCAACCCCTTTCCTTTATAGAACCAATACTTCACCCTTTAGAATATAAGTAATTTACAGTAAGAGTCTATATAATAAAATAATGATTTTTAGTTTTTTACACTTTAAATTAATAATAATTTTCCCATGTACTTCTATGTTCAATAAAAAAATCATTTGTACATAAATATTTCATGTGATCCTAAGTTCCTATCATGATGCATACATACTCCCTCTTTCATCTCAAGCTAAGAGTCCAAAAAAATCAGTAACATGAAACAAAATTTAATCAAAATAAAACAACTCAACATTAATAAAAAAATCCTATTTCCCTTGGTAACATGGTCTTAAGTTCATGTAATTGCATGTTAGACACTCAATAGAACCTTCATCCTCAATTATAACACATTCATAGGCTATAATATACCATTACCCAAACAATAAAAAATGATCCATAAATCACATTTAATACCACCTAAAAATAAATTAAAAGATTTTACCGCTATGTAAAATACTTCCTTTAATAATAAAAAGTAACAACCAAGATCTTTGATGCAACATTTTAACACCAAAAAATCTAGAAGAACTATGTAATTCCCTCCAAGAGACACTAAACTGGAGGTTCTGGCTCTAATGGTACATGACATTTGTTGTTCCTCCCCCTATACTGGTGGATGAATGTTAGTAGAAAGGGATATTTGGGAGATTGTAGGGAGACTATTCCCTTTGGTGATAATAATAATAATAATAATAATAATAACACTGCGGAAATGATATGTCAAATACATCAATGTAACTTTGAAACAAAAGAAGTGATTATAAAAATAAAACTACTATATCTATCAGATTATATCTATATTTCATGTTAGTCATACCCAAAAAACCAAAATTTCCCATAGGATGGATATATACGTATAAGAAAAAATAACCAAAATAATATACAACTCAACATCATGGTACCACCCTGTCTATATTCCAAAAAACATGCCATCAGAATTGTGCACCCTCTAGGCAATAGAGATCACTAATCTCAATACATTGAGACTGATCCCTTTGTTATATTTAAGTCCATAATGTCTGCATGTGTACTAAAGGTCCCATGCATGGTGTGAGTGTGAAATTAGTAGGCCAGCACTAAAAGTGTCCCTAGTTTAAGTCCTTTTATATACCTCTGTAATAAAAAAATTAAAATCAACACACATAACATTATCCTCTCATCAATTTATCAATAATAAAACAAATCCTTTAGTTTCCTCGACCAATGATGGAGTAGAAGGATGCATCCATACTGTTTCATAATTGATGATCCCTCAACCTTCTATAAATTATTATACCAAAAAATATCACATCCCAACCATCAAAACATACCACACAATATCATTTAGCACTTTTTCCAAATAACCATCTCGAATCAGCCTGAATCCCACATATTCATGTCCTTAAAGAAATTCATAAGTTCCTTAATATTTTAATTATTAATCCACTATCAACTCAACAACCCAATGTACAAAGGAATGTCTTTACACATCCTTCCATATTACTAGAACATCGACCCCAATGTTATAGAAATACACATTCCCCATCAGATGGTCTCACAGACCATAAATGTTTTCCTTTTATGGATAACACCTCCTTTGTATTAAAAGTCAACATTATACCATATTTCAATTAATCTATAAAGGCCTCCATCCATAATTATTGGTCATAACCACCTCACTAGGTCTTATCCTATATAAATATGTCATGGGTGACACCATCAACCAACCATAGTGAGTGAAAATCACCAACCATCCATGGAATGACCTCCAACAAACCACTATCACCAATTGTGAACCATGTCACCAAACTATGATTTTCTTCGTGTCCATATGAATCATTTAGATGAACCATGTTTCCTATCTTTTGGTGATCAACATCACCTATAGTCACACTATTCATTCCCAATGCATTCATATAGAACTAAATTGTCTGTAACCTCACATTAATAAATTTCTATGTCCCACACCATCATTCTAAACCAAACATGGAACCCTATTACACACCTTCCATGACTTAATTAGAATAAGCATAGCCCTTTAAAACATTATAAAACTATCCTATATCTCATAAAGCAATCAAAAAATAAAATTAGTATAAAAATATTCTCATATGAACCACCCACTCACAATAATTAACACTTTATTACACAACACTTTTATAATTTAGATGAAATATGGGGACCACCTAGAATATGACTGAATATTCCTACTCTAATAATACCATCCCATGATTTGATCTCAAATGATGGAGGAAGAAAAAAAATATGAAAAATATGGCACAACATCCATAAACATCATATCATCTCAAATCAATGAGAGAAATCAGAGAAGATTGAATTTAAAGTGTTAGGGTTACCTTATTCTACCTCCTGTGACAAACAGAACAAGAATATGGATTGAAATAAGGGAGAATAATTTAAATTTATTCCAAATAATAGGAGAGGAGTGCATTGATTCTACTGGCTAAAATGGCTTGCCTCTATTCATATATTAGTTTTTAAAACCAAAGACATTTTTTATTATTTTCTAAACCAGACTGTGAAATGGAGGGACCTAATGGTTCATGCTTTAAATAATCCATTAAGAGGTTCCTCACTATGTATTTCACATTCACAAAATGACACATAATTTAATTGTGTGAATTGTTACAATATACATCCATTTCAACAACTCCCAATCCTGATTCATCTGAAACCATCTCTGGGTCACTCTTAACCCCAACGTCACATAAAACTAATTGAAATACAAGGTTTTAGAAAAGATTAGACAAATCATTTCTAATGATGAATTCCTAGTTTTTACAACATATAATTATAAAATATTTTGAGAAATATTCTTGAGTTTAACATTTCTTGTAATGAGATGATACGTTTTAAGAAGATGGTATGTGCCCATGTTATAATAAAATTGAATTAATATTGAAAAATTAGGGTTTTCATGTCATTTTTGGTTTATTAGTAGTATATATCTTGTGATGTTATTGAAAGAGACCTTATAAATTTTTTTTTATATTTTATCATTATCCAATATGGAAATGTGTATTTCAATTTTGATTTTAAAAATCCATCCTAGAACACCATCTTCAAATCTACAATCAGAATGAATTTTCCTACCAGTTATATAATAACTAACATGTAAAACCCTTTATCACATCAGTTATTTTAAAAAACCTACATGATAAAATTTTTTTTACGTTGTTTATTTTATAACTAATACAAAAATATATTTATTTCTCATTTTCACATCAGTTATATAGTAACCTATGTGAAAATGGAATTTATTATATTAAATTCACATATAATTTCCCAACAATGCAATATCTAACACGAAACAAAAAAAACTTGATAACAACATAAATAATTAAAATCATATTAAAATTATAATTTATAATTTAAATATTATAATATATATTAAAAATAAACTGAAACCCAATCAAATATGTGAAATAATCTACCCTTTCAACATGTCACCGATTTAGCTCTTTTTTGTTATAAGAGAAAGACTTATCAAAATATACAAATTAAAAATAAAAAAGTTAATATATATTTTCAATATAATTATAACATAAATCACTGTAATGGTTATATTAAAATCATTCCATGTGGAATTTTGTATCTACCCCTATTGAAATTATTGAAAACAATAATCATGGAACATAATATCCACATTACATTACTCAATGAAGATAAAAATACTATTTCATATAATTTTTCAATTGAAAATATTTTTTTCGGTACATTTATAATAAATATAGTAATTATAAATGAGAAGTTACCTTTTAACATATATATTTGATAATTTTCCACATGTTTCCTACTATCTCTCAAAAGTAATCTAAATACCTCTTTTTAAAATTTATATATAAAATAAAGTCAAAATTCCTTATTAAATAAATGCATTTGAATAATAAAAATTATTTGTTCAATTTATTTTTAGAATTAACCTACACATCATTATGTATTGATTATAACTTGTAATTTGTCTTCTCTTTTAGTCAAAAATCACAAAACATATATTTTATACTAATATATAAAAATATAAAATGATTGGCTATTCAATTAAATGAAATAAAACTTCATGAAATATATGTACCCTATCCTTCAATATAAATAATCATCCAAAACTAAATTTATTTATTTTGAAATATTTCAGCAATATATACAGTTTTTATGTCTTTTATTTCCACCACTATTAGTAAAATAAACTCTTGGTCAAGAATCCATATACTAATGTAGTGTCATATTGTATACAAATATATAATGGAACTTAATAAAAAACCCAATTTTTTTGATTCAATAAATTTATATAATTAAATGAAATATTATAATTGGACTAAATGGAAAATAATTTTATCACAATGATTCCTAAAAAATATGCATTGAAACCTTCCATGATATATCTCATTAAATTCATCACAGTCATTTCACAAACAAAAATTCTATAATCCATTATGATTTTATACCCTAATAGAAAAATGGATTAATATATTGATAATCTATCTAGTTTAGAAGAAGTAGTATCTAAATTCAAAACAACCAATAAATGTTACATGCTATAAAGTATGTCTTCAGCTTAAAATTATTCTTATAATAAAATACATAAATATATAAATTTTAAATTGTATACAAAAATTAACACCAATATGATGTAAAGTATATAATATATACATACTTCATTGGTAATTTTTTTGAAAAATCAAAAACCAAAAACTCAAATATGGTTGATACTTGTTCCCAATATAGTTACATATGTAATAAATGGTACACATGGTAAACCATCTATACTATCCTACACGGTGTCCCTAAACTAATCCATCTATATATGTTGATGACTAAAGGAATACCCAATATAATATATAAACACCTATGAATTAATATTATGCTGCATATACTCAATACATAACTCCCAATATATAGGGTTTTTTAGAGTAAGGGTAGGATTTGGATAAGTAGGTAGAGCCGGAGGAGTGGGATCTCTAGGTGGATGTGTAGTGTAGGGTTCATTAGCCTAAAACTATAAGTTAATATAAAAACAATGAATCTATAAAATTTATGATTAGATCATTCATTGTGTCACCCATATCCTAAACTAGAGCATAAAAAATCTATTTTTTCCTTTATCTACATCTTCCATTGAAAAATCCCAATTATAACCAATTTTTTTTACAGATACACCAATCGTGTATCATTATATGAAACTTAGATGATCTTGATTTCCTAATGCAGAATCTAACATATACTAATTAATCACATGGATATGGGTCCTCTATGTGAACTCAACCTCAAGGGATTATTAAATAGAATATTTTAAGAAACAATGAGTGAATCACAATATATAAAAAGTTGAATTAATTTAAATAATTCCAATAAATTAAATAACTCCTTACAACCCTCCAAACCATTTCCCTTGACTACTCCATAAGATATTTTCACTTTTTGTTCACGTAGGTCCCTCTTTTATTTTTCATTTCTTGCTAAGGGGGTTGAGGGAAAACCTTAGTGGATCTTGAATAGTTTTCTCTCTTTTTTTTAATTTATTCTACTGTAATTTATTCATTCAATATTTTAGACCCTCCCTGAGGCAAATTTTGAGGGTGTAAATTTATTTATTAGATTTTTAGAATATATATCCTAATTATATGTAAATTATGATTAAAAAAATCACAAATATGATCATTAATATTATGAAAATTATAAAATATAATATTAAACATAGAAAAAATGATTATTGTCATCTACTATAGAAAAATTGCTTCCTTATATCTTAATCATCAAAATGATATATATCACATGAATTTTTATCTTATTTTTCATAGAAATAAAATTTGATGTTGTGTTTAATTTCAAATCCCTCAATATCATAGTATCAAATTCTAAAAATATCTTCTTGATTTCTATATTATTATGTCTATTAAATTTTCTCTAATCAAAAGTGAAAATCATATATTAGAAAATAATTTCATTATATGAAAAATAATAAAAATTGATATCTAAAAAATTTCCCCCATAATTGAGATATTGTCACATTTTGATACTTTTCCAATAAAAAATAAAAAAAATAACATTGTCTTGATATTTCATTCCAAAAAACGAATTAAAATATTTTAAAATTTGAACCCTATTATTTTCATTATTATCAAACCCAACTTATATCCTCTAGTCTTACTTATGGGTAATTGGTAATTTTATTATATGTGTGACACCATACTTAAAAACCCTTAAAGACTTATCTAGCCCTATAGAAGTAAATGATTCATGATTAAAAGAATGAGGAGGCTACTGAACATAAGTATGTGCATGGTCCTCCCCATAATGTCTTATCCAAAAAAAGATATTTTTTTAAAAAAATAATAGAAAAAATAAATAAAACTATTATTGATAAAATGTTGGAATGGTACAACTAATAATGGGATAAAATGGCTTATCATTTTTAGGACCTCATCATGGATGTTTCATAAAAGGATGTATCAACCATCTATTGGAGCCTTTATAGGGTAAATGTTTCATCCTTTTATAAATTTATAAACAATTTCTTGGTAATTTTTTATATGTGTTTTAATTTTCATTTTGAATGATTTTATTTGCATTCCCACTTATCCAATTATAAAATTTTTAAAATATTTTTTTATATTTGATTATACAGAAAGGAAAATAATAATTATTTAAATGATTATAAAAATAAAACTATTATATAAATATTTGAATAATTTTTTAAAATGATTTAATAAACAATACAAAAAAACAATCTTTATCATGTTCAATAGATTTGTTGACATCATTTTTAACAATAACACTAATAATATTATTTATCACATTTTTTATTATATAACAATGTTAAAAACATAATGAAAATATTTATAAAACATAAAATGATACATCAAAATGAAAACAAATATTAAGAAAAAATTAATAAAAATCCAACAGTTATATATAATGTTGAATAATTGAAAAAATGATACAAATAATAATAAAATAATATAAACAAAATAATTATCATATTTATTAAATTATGTGTTTCACGTGAAAAGTTAAAACTAATAAATTTAACATTATATTAAATTTAAAAAGACAAAAAAGAAATAAATATATGTTACCCTTAATATTATGAAATTACTAAATAATTTTTTCCCATATTCATTCCTTATGATTTCTCTATATGTCACAAAATAGATCAATTCAATGATCATCAATATATTTTAATAATCTCTCCATGGATTTGTAAATCTTATAAAATAAGCCCCTTTGTCTTGTTTTTAATCTCCAAAATACTGTTTTTTTCTTTTAAAACAGTATACCATTGAAAATTTTAAGTATTAAGAACACATAAATTTTTTTCTAAGTTTTTACATTATTAAAGGATCATAGATGTATTCCAATCTAGTAAAATTAATTAGTTTCATATCGAATTTAATGCGTTTTAAATTATTATTACTGAGAATATATTATTAATAAAACAATGGAAATGAAAATTTATTTTAAATAACATCTCATATTTATTTAGTAACTCTAATATATGAACTTGATGCAGAGATTTTGTTTTTTTATTACCACTCAATTTTTTACATGAATAAATACACTACTATTTTGAACATTAATTTTTTTTCCTAATATTAGGTATGAAATGTGTATCCATTAATTTCAATGAATTTTTTTATCCTATTAAAACATTGGATCCATTCTAACCATATCTATGTTTTTGATGAATCATATATTCCATGCATGGTCTCTTTAAACTATGGAAATAATGTTTTTTAGGTTCATTAAAAATCCAAAGATCTTTCTTCATTGGATAATATTATATTGGCAAAATAATATACAACATTATAAATTAATTAACATCATCTTTAGAATTCAAGATTTATATGTATACCTATTTTATTTATCCACCGATTAAATACTTCATATTATTTCCAAGGATCCCCTTTCTCCCCATAACTAACTCATTCATTTTGAGATGTATCCAATCTGATATAATATTATTCAGAAATGTTTTGTTATTAAAAATTCCATAACCTCCTTAGAAATATACTTCTCAAAAATAGATGATTTGAGTGGATATGTATTCTTACTATATCCCTTCAATATCATTATTTCATTTAAAAATTATTCTAATAGTATTGATATAATTCTTTACAAATAATTATTTCCGTCCCTAAATAAACCATTAAATACACAATAATCTCAAAAAATATGGTACAAAATACATTTCTTGTTGAAAATGTAGAAGAAACTGCATCGTTATCCAAATTATTCAACAAAATATAATAAATGACATTGTTATAAATTGAATTGAAAAAAGAAAAAACATATAGAATAGATATTATAATAGAGAAGGAAAAAATACATTTCATGAAACTGGTAGGAGACATTACATCAAGAACTGAAAATCATGATATTTTGGGATGGTGGACTTCAAATATTTCATTTGAACAATTTTTTTTCATTTTAAAAATAAATATTTTTCAATTTCATAGCATTGGGGCATTAAAACAAATAATATTCTTAATCTTGGATATTTTATGAAAATACATAGGAAGGTGTGATTATTTCATTTGGATTGGGATCTGACTCCAAACGTATTCCCATTGAGAGTAAATCCAATATTTCATTCACCCCATATATAGTCTTCCATTTTGTATCTAACAATTTTAAAATAAAACTATCATAAATATTATATATAATATAAATGAAATAAATTTTATCTTTCATGTCATTATATCTATAAAATCTAATATTAGAAAATATTGGAAAATTGATCCAAATATTTCAATAACTACTAGATTTTTTTGTCTTTTTGAAAGTGACATCAATTTTTTTCACCATATCAGCATACTAATTGGTGGAAAATGGTTTTGGAGAAATATAAAAGTACTATTTTCCATTGAATTCATTTTTAATATTTGGTCATCATAATCCATATACAATATCCTCTAATTACCCATGTATGATAATTTTATCTTACAATATAGATGATAAAATGATTTCTATTCTTCACAATTTGGTCAATCTTTATTACCCTTAACACTGTATCGACCAAAATTTCAAAAATTTTGGAATTAATTTATAGTTAACATAATCTCATAATGTTGTTTAAAATGATTCACTTTATAAGTTCCATACACTACAATTCCATCCTACCATATAAGTTTCAAATCATATATTAATGAAAAAAATATAACATCAATATCATTTTATGGTTGTTTTGGTTGAAAATCATTAAACTCAACATGATAGTTATTTAATTTAAAAAAAATCACGATATTAGATACAAATTACTAATAATATATTCCATGGAATATTTTTTCTACTAATGGTTTGATATGGATTTATTTATTCTATGCACATTAATTGTATATTATTTCTTACTTGATTTCTGAATATAAGAAATAGTTGATCAGTTTTCCTACACTGTGGACAATCAAGGTGAAGAAGTAATTTTCATAATTATATCTAATAATCTATATTCAATATTGACATTATTATTATTATTTTAAATTGAAATTAAATTATATAAATGAGGTATTATTAGAAGATAATAAATTACAGTTGTATGAGTCTTTATAAGTACTAAATTAGCTTGTGATTTTCCTTTTATATTATATTGTGATTTAACACTTTTAGAACTCTACGATTGACATTAAAAATAATTCTTATATATAACACAATTATTATATTAGGAATTTGATGAAGCCTACCCCAAAAGGTTACCCATCCGAGTCTAATAATTAGATAAGAGGAATTTTGTCTACCTGGGTCCCGCCTCTAGTAGGCCTCGAGTTAGAAACTATCACTCAGGGTATAATAAACGTACATATGGGAGGAATTACACTACAAGAGAACATTTATAAGGTATATATAATACAAATAAACTAGTAAAAAACATCGTAGATTTGTAATATAATTCCTATGTACTTACATGTAATGTTATGAAGTACTAAACAACTGAAAAGAAAACTAAAAGTACCAAAAGTTAAAGATAGAAGAAACCATGTATTCCAAATAACTCCTACAAAACCATGAGCTAGTAATATCTAGAATAGTGTAAAACATTTTTTGGATAACTTGAAATGGTGCTTCTATATATGTATTGTTATAATAATAGTATACTCAGTAGGATCCTCCCCAGAGCCTCTCCTAAAATGATAATGGAGATATGATAAGGCACATTGAAGAATAGTGAAACTAACTTGTATCCTAAACATGTACACTATGTTACCAACCTCAAAATGACTAAATATAATTATGTAACTCATACAAGTCATAATATTATATAATAATGAAACATCAATGGTACCCCACTCCTATTTCTACACAAGTTTTCTGCTCTTTCCCAACATTGTATGTATTGGCCCATCTCTCTCCAAAATACACTAGCCCATATAAACCATAGAAATACATGAAAAAATTCACCTTAGGCATCACATCATCACATCAACTGATCCACATATCCTGATATAGTTACCATGTAGTTTAGAGGGTCCACCACATCATGTATGATGTGTACCAAATACTGAATATTATACCTCAACCATTATAGCCCATGTATCGAGAAAGTATCTCAAACCATCACAATATATTTTTGTCATACCGATAGTGGACCAAGCCATTTACACATATTATAAAATGAATTAAAACATTATTATTCATTAAATACCATCCAAGGATTGAAATTCCTAGTGTCTTTAGAAGATTAGGTACATAATAAAAGAACACAAGACTAGAAAAAACCAACTTTTTTATTAATCTTCATAAGGATATCCTAACCCCCTTTTATGTCAGAAAACTATATAGGATTACATGGGGTATACATAGAAAAAAGGGATGAACTGAAAATCCCTGTAGGGGGATAAACATGAAATAGATTCTTATAATAAGATTTATAATGGATACCATGAGAACATAAAAGAAATAGATCAATAATAAATATATAAAGTAATAACATATGGAACATGGAATCATATGATCATGGAAAAATAGTAATTTTGTAGAAATATATAACATGAAATAAACATGATTCCATGATAACTTCCAAGAAAATATCATATCATGGACAAAGTCCCATAATACATTAGGTTTAGTTGTTAATCCCATACATAACATATCACAAGACAAAACATTACCCAATGTGTTAGAGTGATATTATGGTGAAATCATCATACCATGAACATGCATATGTATACCATACAAAAATCTAACATATTGAATAAACAAAAAGGTTACCTATTGAATTAAATGGGTTTCCAAATCATTTAATAAGGCATAGACAGAGGACATATCGTAAATGTATCCATAAAATAAAGGATTTAAATTATTCTTGGACATTCCTAAAGGAAATATAAGAACAAATCATGAATAATAAAATCCAACTAATGCAAAAAAAAATATATAATTGAAAGGTAACTATAGAAATATTCAACTCCAGCATCAATTTAGAAAATATAATAAATGATCTTCAAAATAGGATAAGGAAAAATTATTTCCATAAACCATGAAATAAACTAATTTCTTTTTCATGGTAAAATGAGAGATATTACAAAAAATTATGAAGTTGAAAGAAATTTATGGAGTATAAATGAACGTGGGTATGAGACACATATGTTCCCTTTAATCATGTTTTCTTGTCGAATAGAAATGAGATGGGAACCATTTTAAAATATTATATCCCATAAAAAATGATAAATTGGGATATATATATATATATTTATATATGATATATATAAAAAATATCAGAGAAGAATATAAGATGAATGAATAGATAAATTGAGGTAAAGAGAGGTAAAGTGTAATCCAAAGATAATATAGAGGTTTGGATAGATCCCTTGCTGTATGTACGAATGCATTCTATATTTATAGTTAATTTACATGATTATAAAATTATATTCATTAATTTATTAATTATGAACCATATACACAAATATTTTTGAAGATAATTTATGTTTTTTAGTAACCAATTTCTTATTTCTTGACAACATACCATTTGTGAATGTATGTTTTTTGTTTTTTTGGATTAGACCTAGTTCATCAGTTTTATTGTATATATAAAATTCAAAAGCATCTGAATGTTTGAACCTAGATACTATGGTTTAAAAATTATTTAATATTTCTTTCTAAAAGTATGTTATCAGACTGAGCTAGATCAGACGCTAATGTAGTTAGAATCATAAGTGATTTGTGTTTTGTGATGTTTCTGATTAGACCAACCAACAGTCTCAGATATATCGTCAACAATTTCAAGATTAATTAAATTCAATGTTTGATGTAAAGTTAGGAGAAGCTGTGAAATAATTCCAAAGATGTGTTGTTTCCTAGAAACTATGTTTCATTGGAATCAAGAATTATAAATTTATTTAATTTCTAAACTAATTTTAGATGATTCTTGTATATTTTGTAATTCTAAAATATTATATGTTTTCTATAATACTTGTGATGTAAGACTTATGAAGGAAAGGGGATAATAAGATATTCTAATTGTATTGGTTTTTGGTTGGAAGGAAATGAGGTGTTTTATGTAAGGGAAGTCACAATAACTTCATATTTAAGATAGACGATTATTTACAGATCACAGAGTTATCATAAATCATGATAAAGTCTCATGAAAAATGATTTTCAAGAATGGATAGTTCTGATAGTAGTTTATAATTTTGAATAAGTTACAAAAATTTAGACATATAAATTTGGATCCAAATGTACCAGACATGGAAATCTTTAAAAGAATATTAGTATTAAATAGATGAAGTTTTAAGAGTATCTGAGGAAGTTACATCACAATGAACTCCGGATGTTCCATAGTAATGACCTAAATAAGTTCCATCATAATAAGATGAGGATGTTACATAGTAATAATCTAAGGATGTTCTATTATAATATGATGAGGAATCTTGATGATAACGGTCTATGGAAATTCCATCATTATAAGGTGAAGATGTTCCATAGTGATGAGATAACAATGTTCAATAGTAATTAGTTGAGGAAATTTCATCGTAATGAGATAAAGATGTTCTGTTAGACTGATGAAATTTAAGTAGTACTAGAATGATGATTTCTGGGAAGTCATAAGAAGGGTCTATATGATTTTTAAGGATTCTAAGTGGTCAAATATAAAAATAAAATATGATTAAATATCAATGGTTTTTGAATTTGAGTAACTGGGAAAGGCTTTCAACATCCCACCATGGTCTTTATGGGATTCTTATAAATAGATTCACAATACATTAAAACATTTCAGCCATTCACATGAGATGAAAAGGTGGAGCACTCTAGAATTCATGCCAATGTAATATTTCCTAATTGAGACCACATTAGAAGCTTAGACATATGAATGTTTTGTTTGTCATATTAAAGAATAATAGGATATGAATTTGAGAAGAGTATGAGTAATGCATATTGAGACTGGGTTTATCATAATGATTCTTTGAGAATAAATTCACTAGACTGATTCCATCATACCAAACCCCTTCAAACTAAGAGAATTGGACCCAACCAAATAAGAATGAGGATCTGGATATAGTTGTTGCAGATTAGTTTGAAAAAATTATTTATTCTATTATTTTTTCTTAGTTTTTTTAAGAAAACATTCTAAATTGGTAAGAGTTAGTATAATAATTTTATTAGGTGATATAAGGTGTTTAATGAAATTTGTAACAGGCTCTATTAACTTATTTATAATAGTGACCTTTCATATACCCACTTGAGTGGTTGTGGAATGGATGTAGGTTCTCAAACTAAGGTATAACTCTATAAAGACCATGTTCTTTAAATTATTTAACACTTTTTAGTTCATGATTATTTATAAAAATATGATAAGATAACGATGTTTAACATGTTGAAGTGATGAAGTTTCTAAAAGAGTTAAAAAAATTGTAAAACTAATTCAAACAGCCTTATAAGTTGTTATTTTTTCATTTGAAACCCTAATTTTAGTTTTTTATGATTTTATTATCTTTATTTATGGCAATTTCAATGAGTTTTAACATTCAACGTCATTGTTTGATCAATATTCATTTCATGATTTCTTAGTCGATTCACTTGCGTAAAATTATCAAAGTTCATTTAAAATGAAAATAAAACACGATATGTTAACTGAAATGGTATACATGAACTTATATTATTTAAAATGGTCCAATGTATCATGTGTTTTATGACATGGGGATGGTTCTTTGATTAAAAACATTATCATTGTGTGATTAGTTCACTTAGGACGTTTTACCAACCACCATGATATAATTTATTTTTATTCAATATTATTTCTATATAATAGTTCCAAAACAATAAATACATTATAATATACTTATTAAAAAATCTTTTAACCATAATAATAGTTTTGTGACCTCCCTTGATGGTATTAATGAAAAATGAAAACTCATTTTTCCTCAAAAGGGTTAAAAACCATAATTTGGAAAATGGTTTAGTTTTTTAATAAGAGGATAAGAGAAATGGTTATCACAGAATATAATCCAATAAAATATTAATTTCTAGTACATAAATTATAATGGTGTAAATATTAATTGATGGATGAATGAGATGAGAATATAGTAGAATATGAAAAGAAATTAGTATAGGTAGTTTTAGAATGTTACCCCTTCTATATCACATTCTTGAAGGACCCCTTATGGAAAATGGAATTATTATTTTGGTGAGATAAAGAGTTTTTACATGGGATATGTGTGTAAAATAGGGGTTGGTAAGGATTTGGAAGTATTACTGCATAAAATGTGTGGGGATAAGGGGTTGTGAGTGGTGGTATTTATATGGGTGGGGGGAGACGAAAGTTTTTTTTTATTATTTTGTTTTTTATTCTTTGGGCTCAAGAATATCAACAGTATTGATTATTGTGAATGTATATATTAAATAGTTCATATTGTTCAATATAATGGGTTCTAACATCATCTATGACTACAAACATTCATGTATTTTTCTCTAATATTAAACATCATTCATTACCATATTTTACTATTAACAAAAAATCAATTATTTTATAAAAAATATAAAAAATGTTCTAACCCATTTCTTGAAATGTAGATTTCCAAAATTGGATCAAGTTTATGAAATTAATTTTCTAAAAAATGTTAATTTTCTATTTAAATAAAATCCTAATTTATTTGATAAATATTAATATTAATACTATAATCGATTTTATGATCCTTTGAAATATTATTTATTATCCCATAAAATTATAATATAGTTGAAATTAAACGTAATATTAACTTATCAATCAAATTTATATTAATTGAATTCATTTTAAATGATTATATTTATTATAAAAGTGTGATTAAAACATTTGTGTTTTATAAAATGAATAACACTTAATTTATAATTTTTAAAATATATTTTTATTATTCCATGGTTTAAATATATTAAAATTTCATTTTATATGATATCTAAATTTTATTTTATATTACCATAGATGTGGTAACTATTATAACTATCATATTACTATTCATAACATCAAAATTACTATTCCCACAACTAGGTTACTATTCCAACAATCAGATTACTATTCTTATTATCAAATTTATAATGGTCTTATATGTTTCATAATTCCTATATATACCTCATATTCCATTTATTTTTCATTCAATTATATTTTCTCAAATGTTTATATATACTTTAATATTTAAAATGAATAGTTTATTATCACCATTATGTTTTATTTCTATAGCTTTTTTCTTGAGTGGATTTACTTTGGTGGATCAAAAAAGATTCAAAAATATCTCATTCATATTATATTTTTTTAATTTATTGTACCGCTATAATATTGTAAATTATTATCGGTTTGTTTTCTAAATATTATGTGATTTTTAATTTAGGAGTATATATATTTTGGTTTCTCTCTATAATGTTTGTGATTTACTCTACACGACATAATTAGAAGAAGGGAAAGTCTATTGATAAAATTATGGGTTGTTACATTATTTCCCATTTTGAAATTTCACAGCCAAAATTGTTTTACACACTATGGTGAAAATAGGCTATGGTACACCTCCTTCATCACTTCCTCAGTTTCCCACATCGCATTTTCATATTTATGGTTTCATTATTTCAATTTGACTAAGTTTGTAGTCTTGGTTCATAGAACTTTATTTCTATAGTCCTAGATCATCACTGGATACTCCTCATAAGAGAGATCACTTTCCAGATGTACCAACTATGAATGGAATACATTTCAGGGATATGGTATGTATTTTCTCAAGAAGGATATGCATAATACATCTTGTACATCATACATGGTTGGGGGATGTGTTAGTTGATAAGATGGAACACCAACATGATCAAGAATATCAAAGTGGATGATATACCTTGATCATAGTTTTCACTTCTTACTAAATATCATGAATTTATTCTATGGAGATATGAGTATGAATACCTTATCTCCAAACTCAATCTCCATATCCCGTCAATTTTTTTTATAGATCTCGACATTGGGCATTCTTGATGTGAAAATAAATTGTCTTCACCTTTTATACCATTTCCCTAACCATTACTGGCCCCATAAGCTTATGATCCCAAACACCATCCTAATATAGAGATTATATGTTTCTTTTCCCATAAAGGGATTCACATGGAGCCATTTGGATTCTTGGGTGGGAACTGTTATTGTAAGAGAAATCAAATAGAGGAATATGTCGGTCCCATAAACCTTTGAAGTCCATCAAACATGTTATAAAAATCTCTTCCAATGTCTGAATATGCCTCCTAGATTATCCGTTAGTCTCGGGGTGATAATACATACTTAATTTCATCTTAGTGTATATGGGATTTTGGAGACTTTTTTTGAACATGGAGGTAAATATAAAATCTCAATTAGATACAATTGATAACCGTACTCCATATAGCCTCCCCACTTCTCTAATGTATATCCCAGAAATTTTTTTGACTGATAAGTCCACTATAATTATATTAAAGGTGATAAACCATTCTTTATTATTTCCTATAGATATCTTAGTTAGTAAAAGAACAATGTCTGTGGTGATTTTTACCCATTTCCTTGTATTTATGTCTAATTGTTTTACCATAACTTTAAAAGTTTTCATTTGATCTTTCACATGTTTATATAAAAAGAAATTTTATTTATATTTCATGATGTCCTTCTTCATATTGTCAGATCAACAGTTATATCAAATATCTCAATACATATTTGTCCTCCCTAAGTGGATAGAGATGGGAGAGCTATGTGCATTATTCAAAATGACCCTCTTTATCTTAGGATTTGATGGTACACATAGTCACAACTAAAATATATTGAATCCCTTCTCAATAATTTTAAACTCTATTTATTTTCCGTTTCAGATACCTTCTACCATCATCGGAATTTCCATATCATCTCTTTGAGAATCCTTTATCTTCTAAAAAAGGATGGTTGGAAAATCATTTGATAAAGGAATTATGATGTTACCTCTATTACGATTCCCATGTAAATACTTTTTAAGTATAAAGATATTATATCCTTCTTTATTATTTTCAGTTATAATGTTTTAGGTTTCATTCAATCTAGATTATTTGTCACATTATTTGTTTTACCAAGATAATAGTAGATTTAGTATTAATAATCCTTGATGAGCTCTACCCATATTCACTAGCACATTTTAATATTTTTGTGAATATATTTTTGATCCTCTTTTGATTAGTATATATCTAAAACTTCTCCTCATTCTGATAATCTCTCTAGATTTTCATTGTGAAGATCACAACTGATAACTACAGATCATGTATGGGATAGTTTTTCTAATAAATATTATTCTTCCTTCTGGTGTATGCTATCATTTTATCATTTTTAATTAGTACATAACCTAATATCTTATTTTATACACCACTGTATACTGAAAAGTGTTCCCCACTTATGGTTAGTGTATGAATTGGTGTAGTGAGAAGCCACTTTTTCATCTATTTGAAGAAAATATTCACATTAATTAGCCCAAAAAAACATTACCCCCTTCTGATTCATCTAGGAATGTGGGTTTGAAAATCATGATAAGTTCCTCACAAATCATTGGTAATACCCAGATAGAACAATGAAACTATATATCTATGATATAGTTAATGGTTTATGCCACTAATCAATTTTATTTTTCGTATAAAGGTATGCGAATATTACTTTTCTAATGGAATCATTCACCAAGAAAGCTAATTACAGTATCCCTAAGTCACATTAACAATAATTTTAAAATATATTGTACCCTGACAATGTCATTTTCATATAATTAAATTAATATTCAATATTCTCCATACTCTTGGAATATATTAGAATATCATATATAATGTCCTCCACAAATTTTTTGAGGTATTCTCTATAAAATATAATCATTAATTCAATGATTATTTATATATAATTAGTGATTCTGAAAGGAATCACTACAATCTCGTGGCGTATATAGTTAATTTGATGTGATTTCATTAGAACATAATCCTTATTCATCTTTAGTTAAGGATACCCCAATTGAAGTTCCACATTAGAGAAATACTTGACTCAACATAGTTGATCAAACAATTCATTATCCATGAAAAGGGTTACTTTTTGTTTAACTTTAATTTTTCATCTCATAATTATCAATGAAAAGGAACATCAATCAATCCATATTTTTGACAAAGAGGACCAGAGCGTGCAATAGTGAAGAACTCAATCATAAAAAACCATTTTAATAATTATGTTGGAATTGCTTCTAGAGTTCAATAAACACAATGGTGACCATATGATAAAGAGTATTTGGTGTGGGAAAAGATCCAGATATAAGATCAATTGAGAAATCATCCTATCAATCAAGATGAAGACTGTTAAATTATTTAGGGAACACATCAGTGAAGTCCATCACAAATGGAATGTCTTAAAGATGGATTTTATCATTTTTCTCAATCATTTGAGGTATCATTTCTTTCACATAAGGAAGTAATATACATTATTTAGAATGATATTCCAAATAATATTCATCCTCATTCCTATATTTGTACATAATTTGAGGATTACTCAAGACATGAAGGGTGATCTCCCTTCCTTGATAGTTGATATTGTATTTATATAAATATAGACAATCCATTCCCAATATAACATCAAACTATACCAAATGATGTAATTTGAGATTTTATGGAGGGTTTATTAAAAAACTAATTAACCGGGGTGGAGTTTTATACTTTATATGGATTAATTTACCCATTCATTATTATTAGAGATAACTCATCCTCCATATTTTGAGGTGTTAATTAGATTTTTCCAATAGTATTGTATGATATGAATGAATGTGTTGAATCAGAATCAAAAAGTAAATTTTATATTCTTGAATGAATAATTTGTGTACCTATCACCCTAAAATTTTGAGAATCCATCTCAGATCTAGTAATAACATATTCCCTTCCTTGTCCGCCTGGGAGATATTGTCATTGATTGTCTCTAAAAACCATGGGATTAGGGTTTTGGATTTCATATTTTCTATGATCCGTATAGTTTAAACCCTATACTATATGTTGATTATTGACCTAAAATATCTTTTATTCATCCACATTAGGGGGATTATTCACATCCATTCATAAATGATTAGATTTATTCCCCTATTTTATAAATTTTAAGCACCTCATGGTTCCCTTAAAATAGTTCCTGAGATTCTTCTTCCCATATTTTTTACATGTAGAATAATAGGTTTCATTTACACTATAGTATTTATCTATTGATACTCTCATATTAAACATTATTATCCTCTTTTCATATTCGCTCCCAAGAAGATACTGATTGTCTTCAATCTCCATCACAACCTTATGGGAACAACTGAGAATCTTCTTATAGAGGGTAAAGTATTTAATATATAAGGATTTTCGTAGACTGAAACTTAATCCAATAAAGATAGTCTCCAACTTCATTTCAGTGTTCATAACAATTCCATAGGCCTGTAGTGAAATCCTTGTGAACATTCCCTAGTACTCCCTGATACACTCATGATTATCTTTCATTATTAAAAGGTAATCCCTTTCCAAATTAATAAAAAGGGTTCTGGGAAAATATTTAGTGAAAATTATTTTCTTGAATCCTTCATATTCCATGAAATCATTTTTGTCAGTATAGATCAGATTTTTGATCATTTTTTGACAATTATTTTCTTCCCCCTCAGAATTATAGACCTCCATCATGAATTTTTATTCTTCTAAGAATTTGAGGATAATAAATATATTCTCAATGGAGTTAACCCATTATTCTTTGATGTGGGGAAATTATCTATTAAAGGTAGGAGACCTTTTTCACATAAATGATTTGACTAAAACATGATCTTTATTAAGAAAAAAATGGAGTTACACAAGATTCAAATAATTATACATATCTTGATCCAGTTTATCCATTACTATCATATTGTTTCGATATCCCAATCCCAACATGTTTGACAACTCATTAGGTAAATCATAATAATAAAATTCACATTGGTATTAATCTTGAGTGATATTTCTATCTATTAACCAAAAGGGAAAAACTAAATTGGTGTGGGGAGGGGGGGGGGTTGAATAAATATCTAATAGTATTAGGGGGGATTAAAGAGGATAAATGCATAATTGTGTCCATAAACTAGAAATTGATGAATTTTGTTTCATGATAAAATGAATGATTTTAGAATACTTTTTATGGTTTTGTAACATCCCAGGTAAATAATGGATATTAAATGTTCATATATATTAGTACTTGTGAATAAAATAATAATATTACTTAGAATGGGATGCTATGTTTGATGGCGTACCCAATACGCAACAACACGTTTCTTTGAAATCATATGTTGCACGCTAATAATAAAATAATATTATTGTAAATGGTAGTAAACTCCTAGACAATGTAATGGAGGGAATGAAAAAAACTAACTAAAAAGTGATTCTATATGATTGTCAAATATTTTTTCATTTATTCAATAAATTTTAGAGGTTTAAAAGGCAAATGAATCCAATTTTAAGTGTAAATATTCTAATATTCTTTAAATGGTCGATTAACCGCCTTTTGATAGAGAACCCTTTTTAATTCCACTTTTTGACAATTTTATATGTTATATATGAAAAAATAAAACCATTCTTTAGAATCAAGACATCAATATTTAATTTTTGTAAATTTTTGTTGTTTTTTTGATAATGTTCATTTTTTAATGAATAGTGAAAATGCAGTATTTTAATTGAAAACCTCCTTTTAGTCTAATTTATTTATATGGTAATATTATCTTTTTAATTGGTTTTAAAGTTTAATTAAAATATTATTTTACCATTTAATCCAATTGTGGTCATTTTAATTATTTTGACATTGAAATTGGATATAAACAAGTGTTAATTTTTTAATAGATATTGTTTCTAAAAAACATGCTATTTGTTTTGACAGCGGGAATTGATTATAAAATTAATTAATGAAACTTATATGTTATGAATTTGGTAAAATGGGCATCAGTTATGAATTTGGAATATCAAATATTTATTTAGGTGAATGTTTGGTATTTTTCTCACAAATGCTCATTTTCAATGAATAGTGAAAAATATGGCATTTTAATTCAAAACTGCCTTTTTATCCAATTTATTTATATAGTTAGATTGTCATTTTAATTGGTTTTAAGGTGTAATTTAATTATGTTTTTATCTTTTAATACAATTTTGGTCATTTTATGTAATTTCACTTTTAAATTTTATGTAACAATAGAACAATCTTTTGATAGATTTTACATCTTAAAAACCCATCTTTGGTTTTGACAACGGGAATTATATTAAATTAATTACAGAAATTTTTTTATTTGGAATTTGATAAAATGGATTCCATATTTGGAATCGGAAGGTCCAAATTATTCAATTAATACTCTTTTGTTTTTGGATATTATGAATTGTAATGACGATAATTATCTTTAATTATCATGTTTAATTAGTAATCGGATAGTTAAGGGTAACAAAATAATATCATAAAAATATAAAATGACCCAAACATGTGTCCTAATTCTATTTGTGGTGTAATTTACGAACATTTGATGCCTTGTTCCAACCTTGGGACCCCATGGAATCACTTTAGTTTGATAGTGACCTTTTATCATATTTTTTTAATGAGAGGAAAATGTAACCAAAGTATGTATCACCTTAGTAAAACAATTTTAATTTTGTTTACATAAATTATCCCTTTGACTATAAAAATTAATTAGAAAGATAAAAAGATTTCCTACATGATGGTAATTTATTTATAATATTTAGACATTAAATAAAGAAACTATTTTATGACACCGTGATGATGTAGTGATTACCTCATTAATGAACGATTTAAATAAAATGAAACGATAAGGTAAAATATAAGACTTATACTTGTCTAAAACCTATTGGACGGGTGGATTTTGAACCATAATCACCTTATACTATAAATATATCTTTTTGGGACCTTTAAAATCAGAAAAAAGAATTTTATAATAAAGTAACATTTTATAACATTCCAAGAGTGCCCCTCCTCTCTCTTATAAAAGGCCCCCACCTCTACCCCCTTACCCACAACTCTCAAGCCATTTGATTGACCACAATATTCTCATTTTATCTCTCCACAAGCCTCTCTTAATCTTAGAATCCTTACCTTAGGTATAAATCTCTTTAAGAAACCCATTTGGTTCAAACCAAAGGGAGTTACCCGATTTAATGGTAATGTCTTCTCTTATGTTCTTTTGTTTTAATTTTCTTCTCCAACTCCTTAAACTTTTTTTATTCCTTTATTTTGTAACAAAACCAGTATCTTCAATATAATATGATTTTCTATGAGAAGTATTCGAGATAAACTTACACACACCTCTGTCTAATGGTTAAATAACATATTGTTTCTGTGGATGGTGAATTTCTGCCTCACGAAACGATGATTGTTCTATACTCTCCTACCACCTCTCATGGTGAAAATTATTATGGAACTATATTTATTTATGATATATATTATATTCATTTACTCTCTATTCTTCTGTATTTTACATTTAAAACATTCTTTTATGCTTTGCATGTTGTGAAATGCAATAATTTAATTTGAGGAAGTGTGGACTACCGCCCCCTCAAGTGTTGTGACTTGTTCATGCAATACATGGAATGTATAAAGAATTAAATTAATGGACATATGTGACCTATATTAAATATATATTATAATGTAATTATAATATATATATATATATATATATATATATATATCTCATTTAGTTTTTAATTCCATTAATGTGACAAAGAAATGAAAGTAGCGTTCATGCGTATGTACGACCTACCGTCTCCATGAACGATGCATTTCATTTTCATATCTCCAAATGTTATGGAATAGAATAAAATGAATATATAATGGATATATATGATATTTAAATCATTAATACTATTCTAAAGATGGTGTAATTATAACTACATGGACAATTATTTTCAAACAATTTCATTTTTGACTCATGTACCAAACATCGACAAAAACATCTGATATGAACTAACATAGTTAACTAATTATTATAACATTTTAATATGTTATATGAATTTAATAATAAACATTAAAGTATTTCCTTAAGAAATTATTAATTGACCAAAGTTTATTATTCAGGAATATAATGAAACGAACAAGACAAGTCGGACTTGCGGTAAGAGATCCTACCTCTCTCTTTCTTTTTTAAGTACTATCTTTTATGTAATTTTTTAATGCTCATATTTATTATTTTTGGGGATGTTATTTTTCATTCACCATACTTTAAATTTTATTTTCATATTATGAGAGACCCTATTTGATCTCATAAATCCATTTTTGGATGTTTTAAGTGGTGTCGTTAGGCTACCGAGTTTTCGTAAGGGATTTTCATCTCACTTTTATTCCTGTGAGATTTATGCGACATTTTCCTCCATTTCCTTTGCGTGGTGTATTTACTGAACATTATTATACTCTTTGTGTAATATAATATCATTTATGTGTATTTAAATGCATGTTTTATAGTCTTTCTTTCATGTGGTGTACGTTTCAAAAGTTACCCAAGTCGGCAAGGGAACCTTTCACCCTCTTATTTTTAAAAGACTTCTTTTTTGTTTTGTAATTTAATTTACATATTCGTATGTTGGGATATGTTCTTATATATCCTTATTTCTGTAAATTGTATGTCCAAGTGATGAGATACCCTTTATCCCTCTCATCAACTCTTTTTCTAAAATTTGATGTGACGTTGTTAGGCTATCAATTTTTTGTAAGGGAACTTCTTAACCCAATTGAGATTCTTTGGATAAAACTTATACTTCTTGATTATGTCATGATATTAATATTTGTGGATGACCTATGATTTTTTTACACATAATAACAACTTATATTGGGTGTATTCATATTTGTCACACATAATTAGTAATTGATTTATCCTTTATATAAGGATACCGTCTTTGTAAGGGACATCGTCACAATCTCCTTTCATTGAGCCATATTTTGTTTTATACACGATTTCCTTTTATACGGTGTATAAACCACTTTGACATTTACTCTTATTAAAAATGAATTTTTTTATACGAAGCATTTTTCTAAACGACAAAGTGGAATGTTATTGTATTACATATGCAGCGACAACGTCTTCTCTACTATCGTGACCATTATTTGAGTTTTGGATTCTTCTACAAGCCATAACATTTTTTAAATGAAATATAAATACCATTTTTTACTTTTCATTTATTTTGGTATTGAAAATGGTTTTGATAATGTTTTGATTATATCAATGTGTTGTATTGATATCTTGTGAATGAAAAGAGGATATGTTATGTTTCCTTTATGCATGTTTTATGTGATACGATTATGTTATGGTTTTTGGGAATTGTTTACGAAGACGGGTGGTTCCGTGATAAACTAAGGGAGGGTGTGCTTGATATAGATCTCCAATGAATTGGGTAATGCGAAGGAGTTAAACACTAAGGTTTACCTAAAGTGATTTAGGGAATATACTATCATGGGTATTCCAAACGTAACCATGAGGGTTACTCCCTATGTAAAAATGTTATGACTTCCTAAAGTTAACTTTATGTCTTATGATTTCTATGAGTTATTCATAAATCTTATGATTTTATGAAGTATGTTATAGTGCTTATGTTTTATGAGTAATGTATGATTTCATTTATTCTTATGTATACATGGACTAATTGTTTCATTCCTTATTTTTATTTCCATTACTGAGCTTCTTATGCTCATCCCAATTTTTTGAAATTTTTTTCACAGGTCAAGGGAAAACTACATGATGTGATGATAGTGTTGAGGAAGCTTAAATAAAGAATCCATGGTTTATTTTAAATATTTCTCCTTTGACGGGAAAAATTAATAATGTCTTTTATGTAACGAAATTGATTAAATGTGGAATGTAATGCATGATTTATGATCTAATTCTCTAAAACTCTAAACCTGAAAAGATCCTCAATGTGTATTCTTGAAATATCTCATGATTAAGTAATGTTAAAGGTCAGGGCCTTATAGTTGGTATCAGAGGTTGGTTTAGATAACTTTTGAGGTTAGAGTGTTGTTTAAGAACAAGTAACAAGTTTTATATAACCACAATGGTTAGTATATTAGATGAAGTCATTGTTATTTTTGAAAGTTAGAATGAGATTGCGATAAATTGGATAAGTATATCTTGGTTTTGTCATCCTCATTAGTACATAATGATTTTTCTGATATACTAACACTGACCATTTTGGTTTTAGTAAGTGGATGGATCTAGCATGAACCAAAGTGATAATGGGTTTAAAGGAAACTGTGGTGGTTTTCTGATTAAGAGACTGGTTGAAATGGGGGATTCAATGAGAAATATCGTGGTTATTCTAAACCAACTATTAGGATTCATGATAAACCACTTGAACCTTGATGATTCCTCTAATGTCACATGTACGTGAGAACCAACTCAATGTGGAAGTTTAGGTAATAATTATAACGGTAACCATTAGGTTTTATATGATCCATACTTTTAAGGTAATTATGTGTTACTATATGATGGAAAATGAAAGGCATGAGATAAAATTTAGGTTAAATTATGTTATGGATATTTTCGAAGATTTTATCTCTTTTTGGGGAATATTTTAAGAATTATATAGTTTTGGAATAAGGACAATACGCAGACCGTGGGACAACCCGTCACGTCGGACAAAGCTGCGGGAATCGAACGCACAACCAATGTGCGACTGGTATTTATCGCCTACCATTGGAATAAGTGAAGTCCCCTATTAGTATCACTAATTCTTTTTCGTTATATTATCTTATCAATAAAGAATAATTTGATTTTGGGTTATCTATGGAAATTATTAGCCTATCATGGAAGAAATGTGATTAGGGTAATTACTTTTCAGTATGAGACATTAAAAGCAACTGATGTTATTTGGAGATAAATGTTAAGATTTATCCTGGAAGACTATGTGATTAAATACTTAGGAGATTTGGGTTTAATTCTTAGTTTGGGTTACTTTGATGAATTTTATGGACAACTATTTATTGAATGGTCTTTTTTGAACTTTGGATAATGTTTGACAAATTTTGGAGATTAAGAGTAATATTTCTTTCTAAAAAGGATTATCCATTTTGGGTATTATCTGATCTCATACTAACAATTTTGGTTTTTCTCTTTTTCAAAAGACATGGGAAATATATAGTTCACTTTTGTGGATTAGGATATTCTCTAGAAGTTGATTATATCACTCTTAATGTGAACAAGTCTACCTAAATACTCATCTTTTGGAGAAAATATGAGTTTGTGTAAGAAATCCAGTAAGAGATGAAAGTCTAAAAGACAAGTAAGTATGTTTTCTTAGGATTTAGTTAAGCTCATAAATAAATTACACAATTAAAGGTAACTTAAAAAAATGTTTTCTGTTAACTTTTCCTACTGGGGAATTAAATACCGTTTAACCCATCACATGATTGCGATTTTCTTGTGGTTAACTTTTTTTTAATAATGTTTTCTATGAATCTACTTCAGAACATGACCCTTTGTTTTCTCTTCCATGTACATGTTTTTCTACATGAAATCCTTGTATGGGTTAACTCAGGTGACCTTTGTACTTCCCTTTATTTTTTTAAAGTGACAGTTTAATTGACTCCTTTTCCGATGTGGGGCTTTCAATAATGTTTCCAAGACCAATTTTAAAATTGCGAGGAAGCAATTCCAAAAAGGGGGGAAGGATGTAACATCCCAGGTGAATAATGAATATGAAATGTTCATATATATTAATATTGGTGCATAAAATATTTATATTACTTAAAAGGGGATGCTATGTTCGATGTCGTACTAATCGTACCATTATTCACTATTTTATTCTACCCTTACACCGCATTTTTAAAATAGATTTGTATTGAATATTCCAAATATAATAATAAATTGAACTAAATGTTTGAATCATTTAATTAATGTTAAGAAACATTATAATTGTCAATGTTACTTGTTTTTATTATTTTAATGTAGGTGAAGATGATTTGGAGGGCCCTTGATGAAGTGGAAGAAAAATGGGCCCAAATTGCATGGATCCATGGACATCTGTCCACTGTTTTGACTAGTACGTGAAATCCGTTAATCCAAATGGGCTGAAAGATTGTGGTCTGGTCCAAATTTTGATTGGATACATTTCATATGAAGTAACATAAGCCCCATTCAGCATCTAAGATGCCCATACTGACTAATCTATCCAAGGAATCAAAGTTTGACCAAGTCGAATTCGGTGTTATATATTTTATCAATATCTTGAGCAGTAGTTTTCCAAATGGTGCCAAACTTTCATTGGAGACATTCAAGAGGTTGGGATACAAATTTTATATTTTCTACAAGGTGAGATAAGGTTGTATGAAGTCCGAAACGCATGGTACAAGTGGATTGATGAAATCTATGTGCCAAAAACCACCTTCCAATTTTCCTATAAAATGACACCTTGGGATCCCCATTTGCAAGTTTGGCCAGGAGGCAAGGTTCTGTCATTTTGGAGTCCTCAAGGAGTGTTCTCAACATCCCAAGCAGTTCTGGAGGCTATGAGAAGTGCTACTTCAATATCTTCTTCTTCCTCTCCCATGGGTTTTTAAACCCCTTGTGATCACCCGGGGGGGAATGTGATGTAATCCCAAGCTCAAAGTTGTATTATTTTGAATGATATTTTTAATTCCAGGTTGAATGTTTTTTTTCTCATACTCTATTTTTATTTAATAGATTTATATACTGGTATTTTATACTCAACTCAAATAATCATGTTTGGGGGTACCCTTTCATGTGATGTTTCACACACCATTCATCTTCTTTTTTTCCCTCACCCAATTGAGGTGTTTGTGTGGTTCATATTGGTCAATTGAACTCACATAATCACTGTTACGATCATTCACATTTATGTCATGGTATCACAAAGAAGTAACATACAAAACTGGATAGCACATCGACTTCTTCGTGTGTTGCCTTGGTGAGTTTCGATTATGATGTTGAACACAAATCACTCAATCATCGGTGGTTTCTGGTGAAACATTGTGTGTTTTCGACTGAACCCTAGGAGGTATCCTAGCATAAACTTAGTAACAATATTTTAATATGTGTTACAAACTAGTTATTAAAAGATCATAATGACATTCTATGAAGCGATGAAGGATGAGCATCACGAGACATCCCCGGGTTGATCACGTTTAATCAATCTTGTTCATTTATACTTTGTTTATTCGATTTCATTTTCTATTTTCATCATTAATCATAAGAACCCAAAGTTTTAAAAATCCTCATTCAACTTGTAATTTCATAATCAAAACCCTTTTTTTTAAATTAATGATCTATGGCTCCGTTGAGACACGACCTAAGGTTGCTGCTATACTGCAGAAATTTTAGTCAAAATTAAATAACTAATTTGACGTGCTCGACAACACGATCAAATTTTTGCGCCATTACCATGGATAAAAGATAATTTTTTTTTCTTTATTTCGTTTTATTTATTTATTTTACTTCTTAATTATTACTCTTTTAAGTACCCTACCACCATTTTATTGTTTTTGTTATGGGTTTTTCTTTATTTTTGGTTGTTTTGGTGTGTTCTTTGTCTCTCTCTCTCTCTTATTATTATTATTATTCTTCTCCATCCCCATCTCTATAATTATGTATTATAACATTATATTATCTTTTCACCCTTCTTAAGTGATTTTATCCCTATTCAAAAAAAAAACTTCACAAATTATTTGCATGACCCGATCTGGTAAAGAAACAGTACTTGAATTTGACCTGAAATTGAAAAGACACTTCACACACAAATCAAGGAATCTAGAGAAGTTTAATAAAGTAACATTGAGGAACCCATTTTAGAACCTCAAGTGGTTCTAAAACAATCCAAAATTGAACCCAATAAAACCCAAGGAAACATGGCTAAAAATAATCATACTTTAAAAGAACTGACCACCCCTGATGTGGAGTACCAACCTGTGTACATCCAATATCCCGAGGAAGCATCCAACATTGAGCTAAGATCAGGTCTCATCCACCTTCTTCCTAAATTCCATGGTCTTTCTGGTGAGGAACCTCACAAAAATCTTAAAGAGTTTTATATAGTCTGCTCAACCATGAAACCCCAAAATGTGTCTGAGGACCTAATTACGTTTAGGGCCTTCCCTTTCTCCCTTGATGGTGTAGCCAAAGATTGGATATACTATTTCCCTACCAAAATTGGGGGATTGAATGATCTAAAAAGACTTTTTCTAGATAAGTTCTTCCCTACCTCTCGAACTACTTCAATTAGGAATGAAATATGTGGAATTAGGCAATCACAAGGAGAGACCCTTCATGAATATTGGGAGAGATTCAAAAGAATTTGCACAAGCTGCCCCCAGCACCAGATTAGTGAACAACTATTAATCCAATTATTCTATGATGGACTTATTTCCATGGATCGTGGAATGATTTATTCTACTGGTGGTGGTTCCCTAGTTGATAAAACTCCTTCCGCCGCTCGTGACTTAATAGCAAACATGGCTCAAAATGCACAACAATTTTGTACACGAGAAATTTCACCAACCCGAGGAGTTCATGAGGTAAGTAATTCATCCATAGAACAAAAGTTAGATACTAAACTGGATGGGATGCATACCCTTATAAGGAAATTATCTCCAGAATAAGGTAAATCACACTCAACTTCTGTTCCATTACATTGTGGGATTTTTTCTGATAACACTCATTTTTCTCACCAGTTCCCACAACATCAAGATTCATCTGAGTCTTGTGCAGCTGTGTTCCCAGGGAATCCATTCAAACAAGAACCTCCCTTAAAGCAAGAAAAATTCAGGAAAAATCCAAATCCAGGGTGGCAAGCACAACCCCAATACCGACAAGGATGAAACTGAAGCTACCCCAAGAAGAATTGGTATCAACAAGGCCAAGGTATGCAACCTTATTATCCTTCAACTTCTCAAAACAATAATCCTACTCCTCCCAAATATGAACCAATCCTCGAGGACATGGTGAAACAAATGGCTATCCAGAACCTCCAATTCTAACAGACCACACAATCAGTAATTCAAGACCTGCGAACACAAGTGGGACAATTGGAAAACACCATCAGTGAGCTTAAGATTAAAGGGTCTGGACAACTAATATCCCAACCCATTTCCAATCCGAAGGACAAAGGTAATGTATGTTCAATTACACTTCATAGTGGTAAAGAAGCTTCTCCTTCTTCTGATTCGATGAAACAGGTATTTCCCCCTCTTGGAAACACTCCTTCCCAACCCTCAAAAATTCCATGTAATGAAAAACAAAATAAAAAGGGCAATCAAATCATCATTGATGATTCAAATGAACAATACATTCCTCTTCCTTTTCCACAAAGACTCTCTAAATATAAGAAAAATTCTGATAATGATATTGATAATGAGATAATGGATACATTTAAAAAAGTTCAAGTTAATATTCCTTTATTGGATGCAGTCAAGAAAATTCCCCGTTATGCCAAATTTCTTAAAGAACATTGCACCCATAGACGAAGGCCGAAGGAGAATGAGAGAGTCAACTTTGGTAAGAATGTCTCATCCTTGATTCAACCAGAAATTACAACTAAATGCAAGGATCCGGGAACATTCACGATACCATGTACCATAGGGGAATCCTTTTTTTCTGATGTTATGCTAGATTTAGGTGCTTCCATTAATGTAATGCCTCACTCCATGTATACTTCTCTACTGGTTGGAGAGCTTCAACCAACAGGCATTGTCGTGAAACTTGCCAACTAGAGTACAACACATCCAAAAGGATTGATTGAGGATGTCCTTGTTAGAGTAAAGAATCTCATCTTCCCCACTGATTTTTACATTCTTGAGATGGAAGATACCCGAACCCAAGGACAAAATCCCCTCATACATGGGAGGCCTTTCCTCAAACAGCAAATACAAACATCAATGTTCACAATGGTACATTTCCCATGTAATTTTGTGGAGAAAAGGTAAGTTTTAACATCCTAGAGGCTATGAAACACCCCGTTGAAGAGCACTCCACTCTTCCTTTCTATTTGATCGAAGTGCTCTCAATCGATGCACACACACACAATTCTCTCCTCAACCAAAACTCTGATTCATTTTTGTTTTCTTCATCCTGGGATGATTTGAGTTTGGAGACATGTTTTGTGTGTTGTGTGGGTTTTGAAAAGTGTAAATTTTGTGCTTTAATTGATGAGTGTGTTTATTCTGAGGTACCCATGACCGTCGATGATTCTGCAAATCTTATTTCTATAGATTCTCTATATTTAGAGAATAAAAATGAGCAGATAAACAGTTTAATGGACCTCAATCCCCCTAAATACCATCCGTCAATCCAGAAACCACTGGTGTTGGAACTTAAACAACTTCCTTCAAATTTAAAATATGCATATCTTGAGGGTATTGACCAATCTCCCATCATTATTTCCAATAACCTCTCTCCACAACAGGAATCAAAACTGCTCAAACTTTTTAGAGAGTGTAAAAAGGCAATAGGATGGACATTGGCTGATATTCCTGGGATTATCCCATCTATTTGTATGCACCATATAATTTTTGATGATGAGGCTAAACCTGTAAGACAATCTCAACGCCGGTTGAATCCCACTCTCCTTGAAGTGGTAAAATTGGAAGTCAGTAAATTACTTGCTGCAGGGATCATTTATCATATATCTGATAGTAAATGGGTTAGCCCAGTGAAAATTGTGCCTAAAAAATAGGAATAACAGTTGTGTCAAATGAAAGGAATTAATTGGTTCCAACACGTGTGGAAAAAAGTTGGTGAGTCTGTATTGACTACCATCGACTGAATCAAGCTACGCATAAGGACCACTTTCTATTACCTTTCATTAAAAAAAATTAAAACAATTGGTTGGTAAGTACAATTATTTTTTCCTTGATGGCTATTTGGGTTATTTCCAAATCCATATAGCCCCTGAGGATCAAGAAAAAAACATTTACCTATCCATTTGGCACATTTTCTTACAGAAGGATGCCATTCGGTCTATGTAATGCTCCTGGTACATTTCAGTGATGTATGTTGAGTATTTTTCCTGAGTACGTTGAGAGTTTTATGGAAGTATTAAAGTATGATTTCACAATATATGGATCTTCTTTTGATGATTTTTTGAAACACCTTGGTTCTGTCCTCCGTCGCTGCATTGAAAAAGATATTGTTTTAAATTATGAGAAATTCCATTTTATGTTTGAGCGGGGGATAGTTCTTGGGCATGTAATTTCAAATAAGGGAATTCAAGTTGATAAATCTAAAATTGAATTATTTTCAACCCTTCCATATCCAAAATGTGTTTGTGAGGTGCGATATTTCTTGGGTCATGCTGGTTTTTACCACCGATTCATTAAAGACTTTAGTGTGATTGCACTTCCATTGTCTCGGTAATTACAAAAGGATTCTGAGTTTGTGTTTAATAAAAATTGCAAGGATGCATTCAATTCACTAAAAAAGAGTCTCAAATCACCTCCCATAATCCAACCACCAAGGTGGGATCTCCCCTTCGAGCTTATGTGTAATGCCTCTATCTTTGCAGTTGGGGAAGTTTTATCACAAAGGGTTGAAAAGGCTCCTCATGTCATTGTGTATGCCTCATGTACCCTTGACCATGCCCAGGTAAACTACACAACCATAGAAAAAGAAATCATTTATATTGTGTTTTCCTTGGAAAAATTCTGTTCATATCTTCTTAGGTAAAAAGTGATTGTGTTTTCTGATCATGCTTCCCTTCGTCTCCTCTAAAAGAAACCTGAAGCCAAACCCCACCTCATTCGGTTGATGCTCCTCCTCCAGGAGTTTGACCATGAGATTAGAGATAATAAAGGGGTGGATAATGTGGTAGCTGACCACATTAGTAGGATTTCCCAACCATTGGACCATCATGTTGACTCACCCCTACCCATTGGAGAATTCTTCCCTCATGAGAACCTTTGTGATGTTGTGGACCATACCCCCTAGTATGTGGACATTGTGAATTTTCAAGAAACATCTAGGGTCCCCAATGATTTTAGAACTTTAAAATCCCAGAGGCATAAACATGATTCTCCATGGTACATTTGGGATGACCCATATTTGTGGAGAATTTGTAGTGACCAAGTTCTTCGTCGGTATGTCCCTGACCATGAGTTCACCTCTTTTTTGACCTTCTGCCACACCTTGGAATGTTGGGGCCACTTTGGCTCTCAACGTACAACTCGAAAGGTCCTTGACTCATGATATTATTTTCCAACATTGTATAGGTATGCCTATAGATTTTTCAAGTCATACAGTCATTGTCAATTCATAGGGAATATCTCCAAGAGGAATGAAATGCCCCAACAGCCCATATTATTTTGTGAGATCTTCGATGCATGGGGCATTGACTTAATGGGGCCTTTTAAAAATTCATTTGACTTTGTATACGAATTATTGGCTATTGAATATGTATCTATATGGGTGGAAGAAAAGGCCACCAGGACCGATGACTCTCGAGTGGTTGTTGATTTTGTGAGGTCCCAAATTTTCAGTAGGTTTGGTTTACCAAGATTCATCATTAGTGATCAGGGTTCACATTTCTGCAATCGCAACATGAAAAATTTTCTTCATAAGTATGGGGTTGATCATAAAGTCTCAACTGCATATCACCCCCAAACTAATGGACAAGAAAAAATATCAAATCGAGATGTTAAACGAATCTTGGAAAAAACGGTACAACCCAATAGGAAAGATTGGAGTTTACGCTTGGATGATGCACTTTGGGCATACCGTACAACTTTTAAAACCCCAATCAGAATGTCACCATACAGAATTGTGTTTGGAAAGGCTTGTCACCTCCCAGTGGATGTAGAACACCGTGCATATTGGGATGTTAAACAATGTAATATGAACCTTTCAGATGAAGGTGAGCAAAGAAAGATGCAGATTCAAGAGTTGGAAGAAATTAAATGTGATGCATGTGGAAACTCCTCAATCTATAAAGAGAAGACAAAGGCTTTTCATGATAGCATGATTCACCAGTGGAAGTTCCATATTGGTGAGAAGGTCCTCATGTAAGATTCCAGGCTATAGCTCCACCCGGGTAAGCTTCATTCCTAATGGCTCGGTCCTTATACTATTACTAATGTTTACCCTTTTGGTGAAATATAGGATTTTCATGAGCAGAGTGGATGAAGTATTACCGTCAATGGGCAGCGACTTAAACACTTCTATAAGGATTTTCTGAAGAATTTGGGGGAGGAAATCCACCTTTTGACGCATCATACCAATAAAACACACAAGGTTTTATCCTTCCTTCTCACATTCTCAATTATTTAAGTGAGTAAACTGCACATTCAAGGTGTGGGGGGTGGATACATTCTAGGGTTAGATAGGAATTTTCATCATATTCTCCTTTCTTGTCTTTTTATCCTTTTTAGGGTATTTTCAATTTTCCCCATAAAAAATTTCGATGTTCGATGATTTGGTGACCATAGAGGGGGGAAAGTAAAAATACCATAACGAAGGCTAAAAATAATTTTTGTATGAATTTTATATCAGGGGGTGATTTTAGTGAATTGGTTTTCTATCAATGATATAAATGGTCATATCTATGTGAAACCTTTGAGATGATTGATTCCCATTATGTGAGTAGTTTTTGGAAAAAATGTGTCACTAATATCTCCACAAATGTTTTCACCAAAACACAATGTGTGATTATTTAATACTTAATATAAGGTAAATATATGTTGGGTTAATATTTTTCAGCTTTAAATGATATTTCCATATGTTCATTCCTTATCTGATCTATTTCATTACTATACCAGATTAATATATGCATGTGTACCTAATTTCCGACTGTTGTTATCCCTCAAAAAAAATTTTGTGTCTTGGGTAGGTCAAAAACCACTCCTCCTCAACCTTTGATATTGTTATAACTATTGCAATTAGTGTCATGAGGAGATCAAACAAGTTTTGAGAGATGAGTGTGAGATTTGTTACAATTGAAACTTCAAAAAAAAAATGAGGGGAGTGATGAAATGGGAAACATATGGGGATATCTAGGTCAAGAGATTATGGTTTGACTTCTGGGAAGCTTAAATGAGTGGGTCTTAAAATATCATTGTAGAGGATGTAGGACTGGTTCGGTGAGAAATCATTTAAAGCTGAATAATGTTAAAATAACCTATATTTATTTGATAGAAAGTGGAAAGAATAGCATGGAATTGTTTTCACACACACACATGGAGTGTTAGTTTCATGATTTACTTCTGAATTCCTTTCTCAATTGGGTATCATGAATCTTCTTTAATTTCACTATGATATGATTTATGAGACATCTTTTTCTATTTTCACTAAAAAGAACTCCTTGGTGTGGTTCGTTCACTGATCACATTACTTTAAATAAAATTCCCTAAAATGTTGGAATATATATATTCAATATAGGGATATGTGACTTTTCCCAGGAGTGCAAATTTTTAGGTGTGGGGGTGTGATCGTACCACGATTCACTGTTTTATTCCACCCTTACACTGTTGTTTTATACTAGTTTTGTAATGAATATTCCTAATATAATAATAAATTGAACTCAATTTTTGATTCATATAATTAATTTTAATCAAAATTATAATTAACAATGTTACTTTTTATTATTATTTCAATGTAGGTGAAGATGATTTGGAGGGCCCTTGTTGAAGTGGGAGAAAATGGGCCTAAATTGCATGGATCCATGGACATATTTCCACTATTTTGACCAGTACATGAAATAAGTGTATCCAAATGGGTTGAAATTTTGTGGACCAGTCTAAAATATGATGCTATAAATTTCATATTAAGTAACCAAAGAGCCATACGGCCTCTACGATGCCCATACTAACTGATCTGTCCAAGGAATCAAAGTTGGACCAAGTAAAATGTTGTGTTCTGTATCGTATCAATATCTTGGGATTTAGTTGTCCACATGGTGACAACCATTCGGTGGAGACAATCAAGAGGTGGGGCTACAACTCTTATATTTTATCCAAAGAGAGAAAATTCTTTACAAAGGCTGCAACACATGGTACAAGTGGATTGATGAAATCTGTGTGCCAAAAAGAACCTTCAACTTTTCATATAAAATGACACCTTGGGATCCCCATTTTCAAGTTCGGCCAGGAGGCAAGGTTCTGCCATTTTGGAGTCCCCAAGGAGTCTTCTCAACATCCCTATAAGTTCTGGAGGCTATGAGATGTGCTACTTAAACATCTTCTTCTTCTTCCTCTCCCATGTGTTTCAAAACCCCTTGTGATCACCCGGGGAGGAATGTGATGTAATCCCGAGATTCAATGTTGTATTATTTTGAATGATCTTTTTAATTACAGGTTGTATGTAGTTTTTCCTCATCCTATATTTTTATTTAATTGAGTTATATACTGTTATGTTATACTCAACTCAAATGATCATGTTTGGGGGTACCCTTTCATGTGATGTTTCACACACCGTTCATCCCCTTTTCCTCCCTCATCCAATTACGGTGTTTGTGTGGTTCATATTTTTCAATTGAACTCACATAATAATTTTCAAGATCCTGAACATTTATGTCATGGTATCAAAAATAAGTAACATACAAACCTGGACAGCACATCGAGTTCTTAGTGTGTTGCCTTGGTGAGTTTCAGTTATGATGTCGAACACAAATCACTCAATCATCAGCGGTGTCCGCTGAAACATTTTGTGTTTTCGACTAAACCATAGGAGGTATCATAGCATAAAATCAGTAACAATATGTTAATATTTGTTACAAACCAGGTATTAAAAGATCATAACCCCATCCCTTGAAGCGATGAAGGATGAGAATCACGAGACTTCCCTGGGTTGATCACATATAATCAATCTTGTTCATTTCTACTTTGTTTATTTGGTTTCATTTTCTATTTTCATCATTAATCATAAAACCACCGAGTTTTACAAAACCTCATTCACATTCTACTTTCATAATCAAAACTCTATTTTTAAATTAATGATCTCTGGCTCCGTCGAGAGACGACATAGGGTTTCTGCTATACTACCAAAATTCTAGTCAAAATTAAAAAACTAATTTGACGCGCTCGACAACACGATCACGTACCCAATATGCAACAATGCATTTCTTTGAAATCATATGTTGCACGCTAATAATAAAATGATATTACTCTAAATGGTAGTAAACTCCTAGCCGATGTAATGGCAGGAATGAATAGAACTATCTAAAAAGTGATTATATATTCTTGTGAAATACTTTTACATTTATTCAATAAATTTGAGATACTTAAAATGTTAATGAATCCAATTTTAAGCGTAAATACTCTAATATTCTTTAAAAGGTCGATTAACCACCATTTGATGGAGAAACCTCTTTAAATCCACTTTTTTACATTTTTATATGTTATATTTGACAAAATAAAATCCTTATTAAAATAAAGACATCAAAATTTACTTTGTGTAATTTTTTGTTATTTTTCCGATGAAGTTCATTTTTTTAATGAATAGTGAAAAGGCTGTATTTTAATTCAAACCCTCCTTTTAGTCAAATTTATTTATATGGTCAGATTATCTTTTTAATTGGTTTTAAAGTGTAATTAAAATATATTTTTTTACCATTTAATCCAATTGTGGTCATTTGAATTAATTTTACTTAGAAATTGGACATAAACAAGTGTTAGTCTTTTAATAGATATTGTTTCTCAAAAACACGCTATTTATTTTGACAGCGGGAAATGATTATTAAATTAATTAATGAAACTTCTATGTTTGTAATTTGAAAAAATGGACATCATTTCTGAATTCGGAATATCAAATATATCTTAGGGTGAATTTTTGGTATTTTTCTGACAAATGTTCATTTTCAAAGAATAGTGAAAAATGCTACATTTAAATTCAAAACTGCCATTTCATCCAATTTATTTATATAGATAGATTGTCATTTAAATTGGTTTTAAGATGTAATTTAATTACTTTTTTATCATTTAATACAACTTTGTTCATTGGATGTAATTTCACTTTTAAATTGGATGTAAAAACAAATCAATATTTTGATAGATTGTACATCTTAAAAACCCGACTTTGGTTTTGAGAACGGGAATTATTTTAAATTAATTACATCAATTTATGTGTGGGGAATTTGATAAAATGGATTCCATATTTTTAATCAGAAGGTCCAAATTATGTAATTAGACTCTTTTTTTGGATATCATGAATAGTAACGACGATAATTATATTTAATTATCGTGTTTTATTAGTAATCAGGTAGTTAAGGGTAATAAAATAGTATCATAAAAATATAAAATGAGCCCAAAATTTGTCCTAATGCTATTAGTGGTGTCATGGCCGACCATGGTATGCCTTGTTCCAACCTTGGGACCCCATGGAATCACTTTTTTGTGATAGTGACCTTTTATCATATTTTTTTAAAGAAAGGAAAATGTAACCAAAGTATGTATCACCTAAGTAAAACAATTTTATTTTTTAAAATAAATTATATCTTTGACTATAAAAATCCATTGAAAATATAAAAATATTTCCTACATGATGGTAATTTTTTTATAATTTTTATAAATTAAATAAATAAATTTATTTATGACACTGTGATGATGCAATGATTACCTCATTAATGAACGATTTAAATAAATTGAAAAGATAAGGTAACATATAAGACATACACTTGTCTAAAACCTATTGGATGGGTGGATTTCGAACCCTTATCACCTTATCCTTGAAATATATCTTTTTGGGACCTTTAAAATTCGAAAAAAGCATTTTATAATAAAGTAACATTTTACAACATTCTAAGAGTGCCCCTCCCCCCTCCTATAAAAGGCCCCCACATCTACCCCCATACCCAAACCTATCAAGCCTTTGCCTTCACCAAAATCGGATCATTTTATCTCTTCACATCCCTCTATTCATCCTAGGAGACTTACTTTAGGCAGAAATCTTTTCAAGAAACCCTTTGGTTCAAGCCAAAGGGAGTTACCCGATTTAAAGGTAATGTCTTCTTTTATGTTCTTTTTTTTTCTTCTCAAACTCCATAAACTCTATTTATTACTATCTTTTGTAACAACAACAGTATCTTCAATATACTGGGATGTTGTTATTATAATGATTATATCTACACTTACACACACCTCCATCTAATGGTTAAATAACATACTGTTTCTGTGGATAGCGAATTACTGCCTCACGAAATGATGATTGTTCTATCTTCTCCTACCACCTATCATGGTGTCAATTATGATGTCAATGTATTTATTTATGATATATATTATATTTATTTCCTCTATATTCTTCTGTATTTTACATTAAAAACATACCATTATGATTTTCGTGTTGTGCAAATGCGATAATTTCATTTGAGGCAGTGTGGACTACCGTCCCCTCAAGTGATGTGACTCGTTCATGCAATACATGAAATGTATAAAGAATGCAATTAATGGAATTATGTAACCCACATAACATATATATTATATTGTAATTATATATATATCTCATTTTGTTTTAATTCCATTAATGTGACAAAGAAATGAAAGTAGCATTAATGTGTACGTATGACCTACCGTCTCCATGAACGGTGCATTTCATTTTCTTATATCCAAATGATATGGGATAGTATAAAATGAATATATACTGGATATATAATTTATTTAAATCATTAATACTATTCTGGAGGTTGTGTGATTATATCTACATGGACAATTCTTTTCAAACAAGTTCATTTTTGACTCATGTACCGAACGTTGACAAAAACATCTGATATGAACTCACATAATTAACTAATTATTATAAAATTATATTATGTGATATGAATTTAAAAATAAAATTTAAAGCATTTCCTTAAGAAGTTATCAATTGACCAAATTTTATTATTCAGGAATATAATGAAATGAACAAGACAAGTCGGACTTGCGGTAAGAGATCCTACCTCTCTCTTTCTTTTTAAGTACTATCTTTTATGTAATTTCTTTTAAGCTCATATTTATTATGTTTTGGGATGTTATTTTTTATTCAACTTACTTTAAATTTTATGTTCATATTATGAGAGACCCTATTTGATCTCAAAAATTCATTTTTGGTTGTTTTAAGTGGCGCCGTTAGGCTGCCGAGTTTTCGTAAGGGGTTTTTCATCTCACTTTTATTCCTATGAGATTTATGCTAACTTTTCCACAATTTCCTTGGAGTGGTGTATGTACTGCCCATTATTATACTCTTTGTGTAATATAATTTCGTTTATGGGTATTTATATCAATGTTTTATATTCCTTCTCTCATGGGGTGTACGTTTCGAAAGATACCCATGTCGGTAAGGGAACCTTTCACCCTCCTATTTTTAAAAGACTTATTTTTGTTTTTTATTTTAATTTACATCTTATTATGCTGGAATATGTTCTTATATGTCCTTATTGATGTCAATTTTATGTCAAAGTGATGAGATATCCTTTATCTCTCTCATCGACTCTTTTTCGAAAATTTGATGTGACACCGTTAGGCTATCATATTTTTACAAGGGAACTTCTTAACCCAATTTCGATTCTTTGGGTTAAACTTCTACATATTGATCATGTCATGATATGAATATGTGTGGATGACCTCTGATTTTTTTACACTTAATATCCACTCCTATTGGGTGTATCTATATTTTTCACACATAATTATGTGATTTATTTATCCTTAATCTAAGGATACCGTCTTTGTAAGGGACTTCGTCTCAATATCCTTTCATTGAGGCATATTTTTTTATACATGAATTTATTTTATACAGTGTATATACCCCTTGACTTTTAATTTTATTAAAAAGTATTATTTTTATATGAAGCGTTTTACTAAACATCAAAAGTGAATGTTTTTGTCTTACGTATGCGGCGAAAACAACTTCTCCGCCGCCGTGACCATTATTTGAGTTTCAGCTTTCTCTACAAGCAATAATTTTTTTAATTGAAAAATAAATACTATGTTTTACTTTTATGTTATTTTGGTATTGAAAATGGTTTTGATAATTTTTTTATTATATAAATGTGTTGTATTTATATCTTGTGATTGAAATGAAGAGATGTTATGTTTGCTTTATGCATATTTTATGTGATATGATTATGTTATGGTTCTTGGTAATTGTTTATGGAGACGGGTGGTTCCATGATAAACTAAGGGAAGGTGTGCCCGATATAGCTCTCTAATGCATTGGGTAATGCGAAGGAGATAAACTCTAAGGTTTCTCCGAAGAGATTTAGGGAATATACTGTGATGGGTTTTCTAAACGTAACCATGAGGGTTACTCCCTACGTATGAATGTTATGAATTCCACAAGTTACCTTTATGTCTTATGATTTCTATGAGTTATTCATAAATATTAGGATTTCATGAGCTATGATAAAGTGCTTATGTTTTATGACAAAAGTATGATTTCATTTATTCTTATGTATACATGGACTAATGTTTTCATACTATATTTTTATATCCCTTACGTAGATTTTTATGCTCATCCCATGTTTTTGAAAAGTTTTTCACCGGTCAAGGGAAAAGTACATGATGTGATGATAGTGTTGAGGAAGTGTTAATAAAAAATCCATGATTTATTTTAAATATGTCTCCTTTTATGGGAAAAATGAATATTGTCTTTTATGTAACCACCTTATTTAAATGTGGAATGTAATGGATGATTTAGGATCAAATTTTCTAAAATTCTTAACCTGAAAAGATCCTCAATGTGTATTCTTGAAATATCTCAATATTCTATAATGATTAAGTCTAGGGACATATAGTTGGTATCATAGGTCGGTTTAGATAACTTTAGAGGTTTTAGTGTTGTTTAAGCACAAGTGACAAGTTGTATATAACCACAATGGTCAGTATATTATATGAAGTCATTGTTATTTTTGAATGTTAGAAAGAGATTGAGATGACTTGGATAAGTATATCTTGGTTTTATCTTCCTCATTAGTAAATGATGATTTTTATGATATACTCACACTGACCTTTTTGGTTTTAGAAAATGGATTGATCTAGTAGGGACCAAAGTGATAATGGTTTTGAAGGAAACTGTGGTGGTTCTCTAATTAGGAGACTGGATGAAATGGGGGATTCAATGAGAAATCTCATGGTTATTATAAACCAACTATCAGGAGTCATGATCAACCACTTGAACCTTGTTAAGTTCTCTAATGCATCATGTATGAGAGAACCAACTCAATGTGGAAGTTCATGCAATAATGATAATGGTTACCATTAGGGTTTATATGATCCTTACTTTTGAGGTAATTATGGGTTACTATATGATTGAAAATTAAAGGCATGATAAAAAATTGAGGTTAAATTATGTTATGGTTATTTTTGAAGATTTTATCTCTTTTTGGGGAATGTTTTATGAATTATATAGTTGTATAGAAATGACAACACGTAGACTGTGTGACAACCCTTCACATCAGACAAAGATGTGGTAATCGAACACATAACCAAAGTGCAACTGGTATTTATTGCCTACCACTAGGCTACGTGAAGTCCCTGGTTAATATCACAAATTCTTTTTAGTTAGATGATCTTATGAATCAGGAATAAGTTGATTTTGGGTTATCTATGGAAATTATTAGCCTATCGTGGAGGATATGTGATTAGGTTAATTACTTTTCAGTATGAGAGATTAAGAGTAACTGATGTTATTTAGAGATAAATGTTATGATTTATCATGGAAGACGATTTGATTAAATCCTTAGGAGATTTGGGTTTAATTATTATTTTGGGTTACATTGAATAATTTTATGGACAAATGTTTATTGAATGGTCTTTGTTGAACTTTGGATAATGTTTAACAAATTTTGGAAATTAAGAGTAGTATTTCATTCTATAAAGGAATATCCTTTTAGGGTATTATCTGATCTTGTACTAAAAATTTTGGTTTCGGTTTTGGTCTAAAGACATGGGAAATATATAGTTCAATTATGTTCATTAGGTGATTCTCTAGAAGTTGATTATAGCGCTCTTAATTTGAACAAGTCATCCTAAATACTCGTCTTTTGGAGAAAATATGATTTTGTGTAAGAAATCCAGAAAGAGATGAAAGTCTACATGAGAAGTAAGTATGTATCATTAGGATTTAGTTAAGCTCATAAATAAATTCCTCAATGAAAAGTAGCATAAAACACAAATTTTGTCTGTTATATTTTCTTACTGGGGAATCAAATACCGTTTAACCCATCACATGTTTGTGATTCTCTTATGGTTAACTTTCTCCTAATCATGTTTTCTATAACTTTCCCTCAGAACACGACCCTTTGTTTTCTATTCCATGTCCATCTTCTCCTACATGGAATCCTAGTATTGGTTAACTCGGGTGACCTTTGTACTTCCCTTTCATTCTTCTAAAGTTACAGTTTAATTGACTCCTATTTCGATGTAGGGTTTCAATAATGTTTCCAAGCCCAATTTTAAAATTACGAGGACGCAATTCCCAAAAGGGGGAATGATGTAACATCCCAGGTAAATAATAAATATGAAATGTTCATATATATTAATATTTGTGAATAAAATATTAATATTACTTAAAAGGGGATTATATGTTCGATGGTCTACCCAATACGGAACAACACGTTTCATTGAATTCATATGTTTCATGCTAATAATAAAATAATATTATTGTAAATGGTAGTAAACTCTTAGCCGATGTAATGTAGAGAATGAACATAACTAACTAGAAAGTGATTATATATTCTTGTAAAATATTTTGAAATTTATTTAATAAATGTTAGAGGCTTAAAATGCGAATGAATACAATTTTAAGCGTAAATATTCTAATATTCTTTAAAAGGCGGATTAACCGCCTTTTGAGGGCGAACCCTTTTTAAATCCTATTTTTGAAAATTTTATATGTTATATTTGACAAAATAAAATCTTTCTTTAGAATCCAGACATCAAAATTTACTTTGTGTAAAGTTTTGTTATTTTTCTGATATATTTCATTTTTTAATGAATAGTGAAAATGCTGCATTTTAATTCAAAACCTTTTTTTAGTCTAATTTATTTATACGGTAAGATTAACTTTTTAATAGGTTTTAAAGTGTAATTAAAAAATATTTTTACCATTTAATCAAATTTTGGTCATTTTAATTAATTTAACTTTGAAATTGGACATAAACAAGTGTCAATCTTTTAATAGATATTGTTTCTTAAAAACTCGCTATTTGTTTTGATAGCGGGAATTGATTATAAAATTAATTAATGAAACTTATATGTTTTTAATTTGGTAAAATTGAATTAATTTCTTAATTTGGAATAATAAATATATCTTAGGATGAATTGTTGGTATTTTTCTGACAAAAGTTCATTTTCAATGAATTGTGAAAAATACTGCATTTTAATTCAAAATTACCTTTTCATCCAATTTATTTATATATTTATATTGTCATTTTAATTTTTTTTAATGTGTAATTTAATTATTTTTTATAATTTAATACAATTTTGGTCATTTCATGTAATTTCACATTTAAATTGGATGTAAAAACAAATCAATCTTTTGATAGATTTTACATCTTAAGAACCCGTCTATGATTTTGACAACGGGAATTATTTTAAATTAATTACTTCAATTTTTGTGTTTGTAATTTCATAAAATGGATTCAATATTTTGAATCACAAGGCCAAAATAATTTAATTAAGACTCTTTTGTTTTTGGATATTATGAATAGTAAAGACGGTAATTATCTTTAATTATCGTGTTTAATTAGTAATCGGGTAGTTAAGGGTAATAAAATAATATCATAAAAATATAAAATGACCCCAAAATGTGTACTAATGCTATTGTTGGGGTCATGGAAGACCATGGGATGCTTTGTTCCTACCATGGGACCCCATGGAATCAGTTTAGTGTGATAGTGACCATTTATCATATTTTTTTAATGAAAGGAAAATGTAACCAAAGTATGTATCACCTAAGTAAAAAAATATTAATCTTGATTTAATAAATGATATCTTTGACTATAAAAATTAATTGGAAAGCTAAAAAAATGACCTAGATGAGAGTAATTTTTTTTATAATTTTTAGAATATATATATATAAATTTATTTATGACACCGTGATGATACAATGATTACCTCATTAATTAACGATTTAAATAAAATGAAAATATAAGGTGAAATATAAGACATAAACTTTCCTAAAACCTATTGTATGGGTGGAATTATTACCCTTATCACCTTATACTTGAAATATATTTTTTGGGGACCTTTATAATTGAAAAAATGCATTTTATAATAAAGTTACATTTTGTAACATTCAAAGAGTGCCCCTCCTCCCTCATATAAATGACCCCCACCTCTACCCCCTTACCAACACCTCTAAAGCCTTTTTCTCGACCAAACTCTTCTCATTTTATCTCTCCACATCCCTCTCTTCATCCTATAAGACTTACCTTAGGCAGATAGCTCTTCAAGAAACCCTTTTGGTTAAAACCAAAGGGAGTTACCTGATTTAAAAGTAATGTATTCTCATATGTTCTTTTGATTTGTTTTGATTCTCTAACTCCTTAAACTCTTTTTATTCATTTCTTTTGTAACAAAAACAGTATCCTCAATATAATAGGTTGTTTTTATGAGAATTATTTGAGATACACTTACATACACCTCCGTCTTATGGTTAAAGAACATACTGTTTCCATGGATGGCGAGTTACTGCCTCACGAAATGATGATTGTACTATCCTCTCCTACCACCTGTCATGGTGGCCATTATGATAGAAATATATTTATTTATGATATATATTATATTTATTTCCTCTCTATACTTCTGTATTTTACATTTAAAACATTCCTTTATGCTTTGCATGTTGTGCAAATGTGATAATTTCATTTGAGGAAGTGTGGACTACCGCCCCCTCAAGTGATGTGACTCGTTCATGCAGTAAATGGAATGTATAAAGAATGGAATTAATGGAATTATGTGACCTATATAACATATATATTATAATTTAATTATAATTTATATATATATCTCATTTAGTATTGATTCCACTAATGTGACACAAAAATGAAAGTAGCGTTCATGCGTACATACGACCTACCGTCTCCATGAACGATGCATTTCATTTTATTATCTCAAAATGGTATTTAATAGTATAAAATGGATATATAATGGATATATATGATAATTAAATCATTAATACTATTCTGGAGGTGATGTAATTAGAACTACATGGACAATTCTTTTCAAACAAGTTCATTTTTCACTCATGTACCGAACATTGACAAAAATGTCTCATATGAACTCACATAATTAAACAATTATTATAACATTATAATATGTGATATTAATTGAATAATAAACTTTAAATTATTTCCTTAAGAAATTATTAATTTACCAAATTTTATTAATCTGGAATACAAATAAACAAACAAGATAAGTCGGACTTGCGGTATGTGATCCTACCTATCTCTTTCTTTTTAAGTACTCTATTTTTGTCATTTCTTTTAAGCTCACCTTTATTATGTTTTGGGATGTTATTTTATATTCCTAATACTGTAATTTTTATGTTCATATTCTAAGATACCCTATTTGATCTCATAAATCCTTTTTTGGAAGTTTTAAGTGGCGCTATTAGGCTGCCGAGTTTTCGTAAGGGATTTTTCATCTCACTTTTATTCCCGTGAGATTTATGCTACATTTTCCACCATTTCCTTTGAGGTGTGTATGTACTGACCATTATTCTACTCTTTGTGTAATATACCTTCATTTATGGGTATTTACATCAATGTTTTATAGTTCTTATTTCATGGGGTGTACGTTTCGAAAGTTACCCAAGTCGGTAAGGGAACCTTTCACCCTCCTATTTTTAAAAGACTTCTTTTTTTGTTTTTCCTTTTAATTTACATCTTATTATGTTGGGATATGTTATTATATATCCTTATTGCTTTAAATTTTATGTCCATGAGATGAGATACCCTTTATCTCTCTCATCATCTCTTTTTCTAAAATTTGATGTGACGTCGTTAGGCTATCGAATTTTTGCAAGGGAACATCTTAACCCAATTTCGATTATTTGGGTTAAACTTATACTTCTTGATTATGTCATGATATTAATATGTGTGTATGACCTATGATTTTTTTACACTAAATATCCACTTATATTGGGTGTATTTATAATTGTAACACAGAATTATGTAATTGATTTATCCTTAATATAAGGATATCATCTTTGTAAGGGACTTCATCTCAACCTTCTTTCATTGAGGCATATTTTGTTTTATACATGACTTTCTTTTATATGGTGTATAATCCCCTTTGAAGTTTACTGTTATTAAAAAAGAATATTTTTATACGAAGCGTTTTACCAAATGAAAAATGGAATGTTTTTGTCTTACGTATGCGGCGACAACGACTTCTCCGCCACCGTGACCATTATTTGAGTTTCGGCTTCTCTACAAGCCATACAATTTTTTAAATGAAAGTAAATACCATGTTTTACTTTTCTTTTATTTTGGTATTGAAAATGGTTTTGATAATGTTTTGATTATAGAAATGTGTTTTATTGATATCTTGTGATTGAAATTAGGAGATGTTATGTTTCCTTTATGCATGTTTTATGTGATACGATTATGTAATGGTTCTTGGGAATTTTTTATGAAGATGGGTGGTTCCGTGATAAAATAAGGGTAGGTGTGACCGATATAGCTCTCCAATGCATTGGGTAACATGAATGAGTTAAACACTAAGGTTTATCAAAAGATATTTAGGGAATATAATGTGATGGGTATTCCAAATGTAACCATGAGGGTTAATCCCTATGTAAGAATGTTATGAATGCCTCAAGTTACCTTTATGTCTTATGATTTCTATGAGTTATTAATAAATAATATTATATCATGAGGAATGTTAATTTTATTATGTTTTATGAGTAATGTATGATTTCATTGATTCTTATGTATACATGGAATAATGTTTTCATTCCGTATTTTTATATCCCTTTCTGAGTTTTTTATGCTCATCCCAAGTTTTTGAAATGGTTTTCACAGGTCAAGGGAAAGGTACATGATGTGATGATAGTGTTATGGAAGTGTCAAGAAAGAATCCATGTATTATTTTAAATATGTCTCCTTTGATGGGAAAAATGAATACTTTCTTTTATGTAACCAACTTGTTTAATTGTGGAATGTAATGCATGATTTATGATCTAATTATCTAAAACACTAAACCTGAAAAGATCCTCAATCTGTATTCTCGAAATATCTCAAGATTAAGGAATGTTTAAGGATGGGGCCTTATAGGTTTAATGTAGTTTATGTATTGTACTTGATAATGGGAAATAAATCAATAAGTTCTCTTTAATAGGGTATTCTTATCGAGAGGAATTTAGAGGAGAACCTTTTTAAAACATGTATTTATAATTAAACAAAGATGAATTCCGTTAGATATATATTCATGGAAAATATATAGTCAATATAAGAGAAGTATATAAGATTAATGAATTGATAAATTTATGAAAAAGTAACTAATGTGTTACCTTAAGGTAATATGGATGTTTGGAGATATCCATAAACTTTTTTTTAAATATGTATTACAATTTCAGTTAATTTCATAGATAATTAAATTAATTAATTAATTCATTAATTGAGAAAATATTCCAAAAATATTGATTTATTATAATTTTATTATGTTCATTTATGGGAATTTAGATTAGTTATAGGGTTTTATATCAAACGTAGAGGGTTTTTTTCATGGTTTCATGGTCGGTTCAATTGTGTATAATGGAAGTTCTTGTAAAATGGAATTAAAATGTAAGAAGATAAATGAAATGGTATTTATACTTGTCAAAAAGTTTAAATGGATTTATATAATATTTAATTTAAATAGTGATGGTACTTTGAGAAAAAAAGTCATCGGTATGTGATTATATTATTTACACGGTTTTACCGTCCATCACATACAAGTTTCAATTTTTTAAATATATATAAATATATATATTAGTTAAAAAACATGATTTAAGTTATAATTTAGTTATAAAAATATGAATTTTTAATATTAATATTTTTATTACATTTCTTTAAGGTGGTATTATAAAAAGAAAACTCATTTTCAATAGAGATGGTTAACCACTGTAATTTGAAAAATTATTTCATTTCATTGAATAAGAGGACACGGGAAATGGTTGGGGTAGATTAAATTCCAGTATAAATATTAAATTTTAGTATATACATTATAATTTAGTTGTTATGATTTTATGTATTAATAAGGCATGGATAAGTTAGAATATGAAATTTAAATAAAAGAGGTAGTTTGAGAATGTTACCTCTTGAATATCACCTCCTTGAAGAAACCCTTAAGAAACAAAGAATTTGTCTTTTTGTGAGTCCAACATAACATTGACATGGTAAGAGTGAGTATGTAATATTTTTTAGATATTTTTCATTTTTCATGGTTTATAAGGTGTGATTAGAAGGGACTATGAGGGGTTGTATTTATAAAGGGAGGAGATGGGTGTTTTTGATTATTATGTTAATTGTTTTTATTTCTGTTCCAAAATATCAATTCTATTGATTATTGTGACTATATAAATTAAATGGTTCACATTATATTTAAATAATGGGTTCTTAAATCATCCATGTATCAAAAAGTCATGTATTTTTTCTTTTTGATGTTAAATATCGGAAATTGAGGTTGTTTACTGTTATCATAAATTCAATTATTTAACAGAAATCTCAAAAATCTTCCAAATCTTTAAAAAAAAATTAGATTTCAAAAAATGGAATCCATTTTATAAATATAATTTTCCAAATATGAGAGGGTTAATTTTAAATAAAACCCAGTTTTTTTAATAAAAATACATATTTTATATTTAAATCAATTTTATGAAACTTTGAAACATTATTTATGGTCTCATAAAACTATCCTATAATTATAAAAAAACATAATATTAACTTATAAATATATTTTATGTAAATTAAACATATTTTAAATCTCTATATTTACTATAAAAGTGTGTCTAAATCATTTTTGTTTTGAATAATACAAACACTTCATTTTTCATTTTTAAAATATTTATTTTCTTATTCCATGATTTAAATATATTAAATTTTCATTATATATGATACCTAAATATTATTTTACATTTATATTGGTGAGGTCACTATTCTTATGGTTAGATTACTATTCCGTAATGTCATATTACGATTCCATTGTCCATGTCACTATTAAAACTATTATATTACTATTACAATGGTCATATTTATAATGGTCATATAGGTTTCCTACATCCTATTATTATTCCATTAATTATTCATTAAATTATATTTTCTATCAAATCAATATTTAGTTTCATCTTCAATGTTTATATTTTATTATTATCATTACGTTCTAATTATATGGATTTGTTCGTGAGTGTAGTCATTATGGTAGATCAAGTAGATCAAAATTATCATATTCTTATTATATTATTTTCTAATTAGTTTCCCACTATAATATTGGTAATTATTCATTTTTTATGTTCTAACTAATGTATCATTTATCATTTATGAGATTAATTTTTATTGGTTTCTTATGATTTACACTATTTGAAATAAATATAATATGGGAAATTCTATTGATAAAATTATGGGTTTCTACATGGCCTATATTAATCATTTAGAAATTATATTCAGATATCCATGTGTGTAAAATAAAAATGATCCATCAAAGAGTTCTACACACATATACAGGGAAACTGACTGTCGTGCATACTAAAAAATATAAATTCTAAGAGAAGAGAGAAGGGATGGTGGGGGTTGTCAGCCATCTGTCATTCCACATAGATGTTAGGGAAAACACTCCCCCTAAGTCCACTCAATTAAAATATCACTAAATAACATGGGTGGGGTAGTGTATGAAATAATGGAAATTTCATGATAAAATATACCTCAGAACTACACTATGGGAATAAACTTGTCATTATATCAATTAAACCTACTTCCTATTGGAAACCAAACGACCATTTCTAGGGAATATACTTCTATAAGAATAAAATACTTTAAATAGTTTCATTATTAACTTATATTTTCTAGAATTTACTTTGGTTTATTAAATTATTAAAAATTTAATTAATCCATAAAATTATTTCATATTACATTCACTGAATAACCATGTGATTTCCATGACCTCTTGGCATAAATCAATCCATGTTTATTATTTCTCAGGATCAATATCTTTTCAGCATTTGAAATACATCAACACCAACACAATGAGTTAAAAAATATTTATTAATTATTATAAATATTCAATAATATATCTACTCTTAGAGAACGATGCTAATCTAAAACGATGATAAATCATGTAACCAAGAAAAACCAACTTCCAAAAGTAGTGGGGGAACGTAATAGATATAAAACAAGAAACATAAAAAATCCATTAGAAATATTAATGTCCCAAAATCATCAATATTTATCAAATTAATTGGTTAAGCCTAGATTCAAAATATTCCATAATCCCTGTTGTCATATCCGACAAAAAAGGCATATCCTGATGCATCTCTCCATCACATACATCAACAACTGCCACATCATCTAGGGATCCCTACCCCATATCACATCAACCATCCCAGGATCAACCATCCTAGGATCAAAAAACATTATATATAAAAGATAAAATATATATCACATCACAATTCTAAAATAAAAAACATAGTTAGTAGGTAAATCTTATCCCTAAAACAAGGCATATAGTCTTCACAAAAATGAGCACTCACGACTCCAAACACAATGCTCTGTTCCTTCTCAACAAAAAATAAAACTGAAGATGTAGAAATTTTTTTCTACACAAAACATGTTCTTATTTCATCTTGAATTAATGGAATCTTTATTCATAGGATTAAACTATGGGAAACATAAGGCACCAATCAATAGAAATTTAAACATTCCATTAACATCATTTTAATTTTCAAAAAACCAAGAGAAGTAATGTTCTCATTTAACATGACTTTTCAATTAAACATTATAAATAATAATTATAATTTTTCGAATTATTTATCAATTTCATTATAATCGAATAAATAATTTAATTATCTAAAATTCATCAATTTTATCATTATAAAATTATAGGAATCACCAGATTCATTTTACACACCTCTTATAAATTATTCATAAGATAGTTAATCAATAAATAACAACATTATGTTCTTTAAAAATTTTCATCATGAAAGACATGCTAATCCTTAACATAATAAGCCATGAAAATAATCATAACATAGATAACACACTATCTAGAAAAGTAAAGAGTAAAACTGTTATCACTATTGATTGAAACAACCTAAAATCACTACAACCAATTATTTATTAATATGATTATGTAATTATTATGTTAATTAAATTTCCATATAATTGGATAAGCCATGAAAGATTTAAGATAGAACATAATTAAATTTAAAATAATTAATCCCCTACCTCAATGAACTCAATGAATATCTCATGATAATGGACCAACATTGAAGATACCGATCACCTATCCCAAAAGTAGATCAAATATCCTTGGATAAAACATAGGAAGATAATAATTGATCACATTTGAAGGGGTTACAAAATTCCTAAAGAGTGAAGCTTCACAAGATTCACTCCACTAATAAAGGGTTCACGTATAAGATAGATTTGATGCTAGAAGGAACTCGATCCCCCGAAAGAAGGGATCTAAGAAACCAAGGAAAGGGGTCAGGAAATTTGGTATATAGGGAAGGAAATTCAAGAATAATGAATGATTAATAATAATTTTAGATTCAACAGATATGAATTGATTGAAATTTCATGATTAAAAATATTTACTTATTCTAATATATTATATCCCATTAAACAACGTGATGAAGAAATAATTTACAACCTTAGTCAAGTCTAAAAATCAAGGATATAATTATATTTTATGAACAACCTTTTAATTCCCTTGATACACAAAAATGAAATCCCCATATTTCCATTCTTATGTAAATGGATGAAAAATAAATGTGGTTTATTCTATATAACTAAAACCCCCACATAAAAAATTTCTATATGTAACTATTTTCAAGTATCTGATTCACATAACTGATTCATGCAGCCAATCACTCATGTATTTGATCCATCCAAGTAGTTGACCATTTTTCCGATCGAGCCATGTAGCTGATTCCACCCACATAGTTGATCTAACCACGTAACATATCACTGATGTAGCTGATCCATGTAGCTTATATAATTAGGTGAAACCATCAGGTTGCTACTGCCAGGGTGCTTCCTCTAGGGTGATATCACTAGGGTTCTATCGCTAGCCGCCAAAACACCCCTTTTCTTTTGTAAATCTTTTGAATTACCTAAACACATCAATCAAAAGATTCCCTGAAACATAATGGGCTGAAATTTATAGTCTATTACATTGAATGTATCTTCCTGTACCCCAATCTCATCATCCATAATAATTCATTTCATTATAATGTGAATCAATATGATTTGTGTGTTTAAGAAGTATGCATTTCAACATCAATAAAAACTCTTTTAAACACTTTTCAATGCATCAATTTTTTTCCTTTATGTTAATCAATCTCAAATCTATTGATAAATCTTTCAATTTTATACAACCTAGATACAGTGGGTTTTTAGAATCACCATATAGATTCTCAACTATAGATTTTTCCCAATTTCTTTAACTTCAATATAAAAAATTTATTCTTCAATTTTTGTTATAATTATCATCTTAAAAATCATCTCATCTATAGATCATGAATTATGAAAAATTTATCCCTGAATTATTATAGGTCTATAACTCATAATTAAACCCTGAAAAATTAAATGATTTATCTCCCTTCAATTCAGCTTATTCATATTTAAACATTTCATATATGGATAAAAAGGAGGTCATTGTTTTTAAATTTTTTTAGAAAAATATAAAAAATCAATCAAAATTTCTTTTTATTCATTATTTTTTCATTGTACTATAATAAAACATAGACTCGTAGTTTTTAATAAAAATAAAAATTTATATAAATTCATTTATATAAAGTTTAAATTTAATTTGAAATTTAATTTGAAATTTATTTTTAAAAATAAAAAATAAAAACCTAAATAACATATTTCACAAATAAAATATAGAAAACATATTTGATAAAAAACTATCACTTTGAACATAATTAATTATCATCCTTTAAGAAAAAAATTTAAAAAACTACTGTTATTGAAATATTAACATTGGTTTTAAAAGGATGACCAAAAAATTATTTCTTATTTTTATCGTGATGTTTCATTATATTATATTTTGTTTTTTAATGAAAATAATTAAATATCATAATATAACGGGATAAATATTTGAAGTTGATAAATTCTTTTTATTAAAATACATGATAATAAATATAAGGTTATTTTTAAACAAATACCAAAATTAAAATTAATGTGTGATGGAAAAATATATACTCGTTATGATATTTAAAATAATATTCCATAATTTTTTTTGTGAGTCAAATCATACTAATTTGATATTATTAAAATAATTCTAATATATATAAATGTTCAATATAATATAACAAAGAAAATAATTATAATAAATTAGTTTATAAATTAGGATGTATTCATGTAAATTTAAATATATATAAATTATCCATTAAATTCCACAAAATGTTTATCCAGAGTTTATCCATATTTGTTCTAAAGGAGTTAACAATTTATGTAATTAATTAAAACTATCTCTCAATTCAGAATAAAAAATTCAATCTTCTTGAATCAGTTACATGATTATGTTGGATCCACTAGGTTGAATACCTTGAGAGGGCGGTGGGTGAATCACTGTATGCCATATTAAAATATTAACCTATTTGTATCAGGATTAGTTGTTATAAAAAACTCAAATCTCTCTTCCACCAGTAGTAATATATGCATATATATGAAATCATGCACAAGACACAATGAGTTTTTCTTGGTTAACCCTCACCGGGCTATGCCCATGGACCATACAACTGTGATGTGATGATGTAAAAATTCAATTAGGGAACACTACTAATAATAGGTAAAATGTCTAGGGTAGATCTTATATTACCAGGTTCACTACCTTTACAATGTTAAGGGTTTTCTCATGGTATTCCCCTGGGCCACTCCCTATGCCACATTCTCTGGGTCACTGTCTTTGGAAAGGGTCATCGTCTTCCTCTTCCTTCTCTCAATGCTCTTGTAAAGGTGTTCACTCATTGTTTATCCACTTGTAGGTTAAAAAAATTTAAATACATATAGGTCCCTTCATTTTCATGAATTCATGTATCCTCAACTATAGGTAAATGCTATGTTGAAGTCCCTCTTTCACCCATAAGTGAAGTCCACCTTCCTGAGTACTGTTAGGTAATAGAAATTACATTCTTAGATTAAATTAAATCATTCAAAAACTCTATTTTGCAAATCATGAACCACCATATTCTCCCAGGTACTGTGTACTAGGTTGGTTATGCAGAACATCTCCTTCGTCTGCCAATTTTTCTTCTACAAACCATTATCTCCTATGCATACCGTTGTGTTCGTTCCAGCTCTTCCAACTGCCCTATGTATGTGAATTGCTCTCTATTCATGGACTGTATTCACCTCTTTATACCGAAGATCCCCCTTTGCGTATCACATGTGTAATTATATCTCTCACACTCTGAGGATTCCACCTCCATGTACTGATTCAACTCCATCCACATACCTAACTTCCTCCTCCGTGTAATGCTACCTTTTTAGGTAACAGTTCTCCACAAAAACATTTAGTGCAATCTCTTCTGTGAAAACCACAAAATCCTTCGCAAACCTTCATTCATTAAATTTCTTGTATCGTTGATGAAATACTGAATTAAAAATAAGTTTTCTAATGATATTCCATATCATTAGTAATTGGTTGGATAAGTAATTATTATATTGGAAAATATACTCGAAAAATCCGCTAATCTAAGATTTACCAAATCTTTAATCTAGCCTTCACTACATACCGATCCTTCTGCCGCTACGAACCACAAGCCACCCGCAAACCATTTTTCATACGTTGTACACATACTATATTTATTCCAATGTGTTCGATCTCATTTGATGATGTCAAGACATCCATGTACCGCATCACCTTCCTCCACGATCTTTTATTGGTTTTGCAGACTACTCCAACATACCGTTTTTGCCGCTCCGCGTACCATTCTCGGAATAAGGTATGTGGTCCATAAATTCTTGCACATAGTTCTAACCAATTTCCAGTTTCTTTAAAATATTTCATACCATTCACTCCTATGGATAAATCCTTCCTATTACAACCACCCCAAACCCATATCGAGAGGTCACCTTGAGGGTATTTGTTCCAACATATTAAGTAGAATTTATAATGTTTGTTTGACCACAACATGATCGTGCAATCTAAATGATCATTTGAAGAAATATTATCAATATTTCATATTCAAACTCCATAATCTATTATAAAATTAAAAAACAAATAACAATGTATAAAAAAACATACCTCAGAAACCAATTATTCATTAAATTGACATTGTATATTACAATATTTCATCAAATAATCATTTAATGAAACATTAATCTCAAAACATCATTCAAAAATTCAAAAATTACTTTTATTCATAAATAATCAGAACAGTAAAGAGAAATCATGAAGATATGTAAAATAGAATAAATAATTTAGATAATTAAATGGAAAAAGACCGAAAATATTCATCAAATTAGACATATATTAGTTTCCTGGAAATCAAAACAATAAATAAAAACCATGAATAAATATTAGAGATAAGCCATATTAGAGAAGGGTGATGAATTATAATTATACAATGATGATGGAAAAAAAATAATATTATTAAATGTTTCAACTTAATTAATAAAATAATTAATTTTTTTTATATTTAAAATTCCTAATAATGACAACAAAACCTATAATAATAAGCTGTACAGAACCATAATCCAATAAATTATTATTCCTATGATGGTTGAGGGTGATGAAAATTAGCAACAAAATATGTCATAGAGAGCCCACAATCAGTGTTAAATGAAGGTTAAAGGTGTACAATTGTGATTATGTCTATCTAAAAGAGATTCAAGGACACAAGATTGGTGAATAAAGGGTTAGGATTCACCATGTGAGAGAAAAATGACTATTATCATGAGAATTACTGAACAAAAAATGTCTTGCGTCAAAATTTTATTAAAATTTTAACATTTTTAACATCGGTTATTTAATAACCAAATTGAAAAAACAAGTTTTAGAAATTATTTATTTAATAAGAGATGACAAAAACTAGTTTTCATTATTAGTTATTAAATAACTGATGAAGAAAAGATACAACTTTAATTTTCACATATTTTATTTTATAACCGATGTGGAAAATTATTTATAATGTATATTATAAATAACAATTATAAAAGATGAATTGTTTTAAATTTATTTTTTACTATTGAATTATTTGTTGGATAATTCTCATAGATCATAATAATTTATTCATCATGGAAGTAAAAATACGTATAGAGTCATTGAGAAACATTTATGGTTAGAAAATACGAAGATATAAATTAATGAATATATATAATGGTTCTTTGTTTTACAATAAGTTAATGTTGAGAAGTATAAGACTAAAGGGATATTATAACAATTATCCATAAGTGAATAGAAATTTGGAAATTTTACCATGGATTTCCTTATAGGGCCTCAAAATACATCTAAATGGATTAATTATATTTTGGTCACAGTTCATCACCGTATGAAGTTATCACATTTCTCAAAATTTAGATAAGTTTTTTTATTTTTATTAGCTTTCTCATATCTTAATTAGCGAAGTTGTTTGTTCCTATGATGTTCCAAATTAAATATTGTCTAATTAACACCAAACAATTAACTTGATGTTTTAGGGTAGTGTTCAGCAAGATCGGGATACATATTGGTATTTTAGTACTTCCTGTCATCCTCAGATCGGTAGATAGTCTGAGAGAATTTTTCAAACCATTATGGATATGTTATGAAATTATTATATATATTTAAATGGTGGTTTGGGTCAACCCATTCATATTTTTTAATTTTCATATACTAATATAGTTCAATCAATCATTCAGTTGGATTTTTAAGAAGCCCTATAAAAAAAGAAGTGTGGAAATCATACATATTCTGATAAAGTTCGATAAAAAATGATTTCGGGATCATAGTTATTTATTTAAATGACCTAAAAATATAGAACTATTCATTAAAACAACATGGTATCTTAGAGTCCATAGAATAGTTACAATGACAACAATAAATAAAAATTTTAATTCTTAGTTTGTGAGAAGGTATGGCTTTGAATTTCTCTATGGATGAATGTTATTGGATTCATAAATAGAAGAATATTGAACCTTAGGGATGTTAGCTCCATTGAGATTCTTGATCAAGTATATTTGGAATATTATCACTTTTTTCTCCCACTTATTCTATCTCATGCTCATGATGTTTTCTATGTATAAATGAACAATATAGATAGTTATAGTACCAAACATGGTTTACTTATAACATCTTATTACCCTTTCATTAACAAATCATTGATAAAATCACTTTTCTAGGTGATAATATTTTCTTTTTTGATGTATGTTTTGATGTGGATGTTATGTATATGATTTTACAATTATAAATATACAAGTACCATAACAGCCACATAAAAACATACATCAAAAAAGGAACTATTATTATGTAGAAAAGTGATTTTATCAATGATTTGTTAATGAAAGGGTAATAGGATTTTATATGTAATCCATGTTTGGTAATATAATTATATATATTGTTCATTTATATAATTATAATAAATTTAATTTTTATTTACACGATGTTAATGAACTTATGAATCAAGTCAAAATTGATGTGAGGGTTTTACGCTAAAATATCACTTTTTACCAGGATTGTTTGTGCTTAAATTTCTGAAAACAAAATTTTATGATCTACCACTCAAAAATAATATATATTTTATCCCAATTTTTATTTATTTTAATTATTAATTTCTATTCAGTTTACTCTCTCTATACAACAAAAAGTCTGAAATAATATTTTTATGAAAAACTCACTAGGTTTTTCATATTTGGGTAGGTATTTTTTCATTGATATCCATATTTTCATTAAAATGTTTTTAGTAATATTTTTAATATTATCCACTGATTGTTTAAATTTATTTCTATAATTTTTTGACTTCCTATTAAATTTTTTAGATATATTTTTTTACCACTTTTCAAATGATATATTTCTTATCAATAGTTTTAACAAACCCATTATTTTAACATCCACCCCATGCATTATTTCCATAATGTCATGAATACTATTTTCTTTGAAGATTACTTTTCAAGTATCCATTGTTATTTTAAATGATTTTTTTTTCACAATAAATGTTTGTATGATATTACCAAGGTACTTTCATCCATGAAAAATCTAATGATATTACTTATTCTTGATAGAGGTCATAATCCAATAATACCATATTTATGTATTTTATAAATTTATTAGGATTACAATGATTTGATATTTATTAAACTCAATTTATTTCCCATTGGGTTTTCTATGATGAAATGACAAATATTTTCATGATATTGTGAAATTCATAATCTTTGGATTATGATAATGTGATGGGTGGATCCATTATGTCCCTCAAATGAATTTGGTAATTATTAATGATGAAAAGATCAAATTATATGTAAGACTATGCCAATACTAAAAGAGGGTATACGATATGTTATTCCAACCTCAATTCGGGTAAAAAAGTGTTTAGATCATGCCTAACATGTGATATATGTCTTAGTGGTTAACCTTAACATAATATTTCTATGATTATGATATTGAAAAAATGTATTCAACTCTTTATTAAATATTCTTATGAATATGTTAATTTCTAATGTCTCATGACGTTTGATTATTTTATGATTCATTTATTATGATCTTCTAAAGTCATATGTCATGATTGTGATCAATTAATTTTTGGGTATAATTTTGAAATCAAATTATCATGTTTTTAGAACCGTATTGTAATGATATTCTTACATCTATTCATTGGATGGTATCCCTCATTTTTACTAATTCTGAGTATCTTAAATCACCCTTTATTATGTTCATTTTTCATAGGACATGAAGAAATATTTTAATTAAGGTATCCCTAAGAAGTGTTCTATGTGAGAAAATATTTATGGTAAATGATTAATATCTTTCATGAAATATGATTATTAGGTATCTAGTCGTCAAAGTCACCAAACGATTATGGATATGCGAAATGTATTATTAAAATATGTACTATATATTTATCTAAAATAAATTAATATTTATGTATGAAATGTTTATTACACCTTAGTAATCCATAGTTTTGTTTCATTGAACCGGGCTCACATATATAAAGAATTCAAATGATTTAAAAGTGTGGATATTTTGAAGTAGTGAAGAGTAAAACATATATGTCTTAATTACTATTTAAAATATACCCCATGACTCGGTTTGATTGAATTAAAATATTAGTAAATATCATTTCTGAATATCATGGATTTTTATTATTCTAAACAAGGTAATAATATTCATGTAATCTGTGAATATATATATTCAAGAGAGGAGGAAGAAGAAATTATAGAGTATCAAAATCTATTAATTGACTATAAATTTTGAACGTTAATAAAAATTAAAAATATACTGACATTTATTGGATAATATATGCAGAAAAAATATCTATTAAATAAGGAAAGTAAGATAAAAATTGTTCCAAATCCATTGATAATCAACTGTTTATTAATGATGTTGGTGGAAGAAGACAATGTGACACATATGGATATAGATATATTATGATCATTTCGATAATGAGTTTATTAAATAAAAACTATAACATTAAATAAAACATTCTAGTATTAACAAATAATAATAACATGTCTATAATAATAATATAATATTCTATTATGTTGAGAAAAAGGGTCTCATAAATATTCATCTTGTTATTATTTGTATTGTGATCATTGGAGAATAAATGAAACCATTGTGATTGAAATAAATATTTTTATTGATTTGTAACAATAAAATTTAAGAGCCTTAATACATTATTATATCTTCCTGGTATTCAAATATCTACTACACAAGGATGTAGATCTCATTAATGTTGTAGTAGTGACAACTATAGTAGAAAGGAGAGACCATTTTTTAAAATTCAAGGAGAATAATTTATGAATTAGAGGTTATATTATAAATTCCCATTCCTCATTGAAATTATATAAATGATATATACCTCGGGGAGTTAGGAGATAATATCCTAGAAATTTTTAATGACATTAACTACAATTGTAATCACTTCACCGTTAACGTGATAATAAAAACTATGTCTCAACACAAGCTAAACTTGTTAATGAGTAGGCTCACACATCAAGTCCAAAAATGTAAAAACATTATGTTTATTCATTAATGTATAGTTTTACATTTCATTCAATGGTAAGGGTTGATCACACATTAATATATATATATATATATATCTAAATTTAGGTAGAGTTTCTATCATAATAATGGGAAAATAAGTTAAATTAAAAAATAATTAAAAATGGATACACTGATTCAACCCTCAGCTTAATGTCCCCACACAATCATCCGAGAACTAGTATTTATAAAAAAATATTTTTTTATATGGCCCTTCTCTTTTAAAACTTGAGAAATAAGATGAAAACACACAACCTATATTTAGATACATCTGAGCCTTAAAATAATATTTTTTTGGTCAATTTTTTGATTAAACACCAATTTTATTTATCATTTCAAATCAAATTATATGATCCATAAATCATTACCTTGATTGTTAATATGTTTAAATTAAATAGATTTTAAAAATATACATTTTTATCATATAACCTTAAATATAAATTAATTGGCTTTTATAACACTATTACCAGACCTATACTATCCACATAATTTCTAATACTCCTTTAAGAATTATATTCAATTAAATAAAATGGAAATATTCACCATCCATCAATAAAACTCATTTACATTTTAATAACATTAGATGATCATTGGACTGTCAAATAGTTTTCATTTAGTTCAATGTTTTACACATTTATACCATCAACATTATACTATATCATAGAGATCCCATGCCAGGGATAGTTTTCCATAACACTTTTTTGAAATTAGTAGGAATTTAAGGATGAAATTTACATTATCAGTAGATTTTAAAAAATGATTTAAAAATTAGGACCATAACCAAATAAATATTTGAAGGCATCTTAGTCTCTCTAGGACATTAACATTAATAATCATATTAAATATATGATTGGTTATTAAAATTCCTTATATCATATTGTATAAAATAAAATCCTTTAAAAATATAATATGAATCATTTTATGCTTCTCATAGAAATATTAATCTACTTTGTTAAAAAAATTTAAACATTTTACTACTCAAGAATGGGTCTCCTTATTACATTATATTTTTATTTATTTTTAAGAATACTTTTCAAGATCCCTTTGTGGTAAAATAAGTTACTTATTTTTAAACATATCATTTTACAATATTGTTCTCATATCCTTCATTAATGATAATAAAGAAATTTTAGGTACAATATATGTTTTCATTAAATGAGTACCATGTTTTACCTTCATTTAAAATTAATTTTATTAAACTTTTCCTACTAAAAGGATTTTAGTTTTGAAATTTCTTTATATTGTTTAGTGGCACAAGATCCACATTTCAAAATGAAATATCCGAAATATGCTCATAAAATAATCTATGATTATAAATAATAACCCATATTAGAACATTTAATGTTATTATATAAATCATAGATAAATCCCAATGAATGTTTAATTCAATTGCTAGTTATTTTTTAGACTTTTAATTTTAGTGTGAAATTTATATCACTGATTTTATTTTACATATTGGATACAGTTATACAAAAATAAAAAACCACAAATTTTAATAATACTATTTTTTATAATGTAATGTTATTTTCTAGAAATAAAATTTATATTGATGTTTATTGCAACCTAAAGACAATAAAAAGATTATAGTTAATGATAATTGTTTTAATTTTCCTATCAAATGAAATATTTATTACATATTAGTAATATATCAATAAAATTTAATTATGTATTAATATTTTTTATTAATATATTATAATGAGTTTATAAATATAAATTTTAATATTATTTGTATGTTAAGAACTACTATAATGGTTATAGTTATATTAATAATGAAAACTTTATTATTTTTAAAAAGATGGTGACATGAATTGGCTTCCCAATTCATGCCCCCAGAGGAGTTTATTAAAATCAAAATGTTGCAATACAAACACAAGGTGTAAGGAACATACACCAGCGGGGAGTTATCGGGAAAACAATTAAGGAAGATCAAACATGACAAATTCAAAAAAGAAATATTGTCAAAAAGTAGGCAGCATGACCTTCCTTCTTGCGAGCAGGCGTGCCATCCATCTTTAGATTTCATTAGCCTTCAAATCCAAAGGATGGCCTTCCTTGAGTGCCACATCAAAATCTTGCTGTCTCCAAACATCAAACAATTAAACCAATGCAAACCCAAATCCACCTCACATCAAGAAAAGATCCAGCCAAAGTAAATCATGATCAAGAAGATAATAAGCTGACAGCCTGAAAAAAACCATTCAGCATTCAGCAAGCACCCCTCAACTGAACTCAAAAACCCGAAACAGGAATCAAAGCATTGAAAAATCCAAATCTGTAACAGAAGTAGAAGGAGGCCAACATGAAAGGGAGAGATCTTCTCAAACTGCAATTCAAACAATAAGCCATGTAGAATCATACTAGCAAAAATACCGAGGAGTAATATTTAAACAAAGATCCATCACGTAAAGATGAAAAAATCCAAGGTCCAACAGAAGAACAAGTATGCCAAATTCAAGAACCATCCCAAACAACATCTCGTAGATTCAAACAAAATCAACTGAATAAGATAGCCAATCCAAAAAGCAAGTAAGTCAGCTGAAACCATGAAAATCAGAAGAATCTGAACGTCTAAAAGACCATAGAAAATAATTATGATAAAATAGATGCAACCTCATTCCAAGAAGACTGAAAAAACATCATAGACTGAAAATGGACAGCAATGAAGTCAAGGAGACATAGACATCTTCATCCTTTCGTTGAAAATGAAATGTTTTATGTTGAGATATTGTTCAGTAGAGATCACACCCTATTGAAGTTCTTATTGGGAAATTTCTTGTTGCCTTTCCATATGTTTGTTCCAATCCTGGATCTCTTTCTCTATGAAATGCAGCGAGAAGTAATATAAAAGGATGTTCGAGTCATCAATTAGAGGTTTTTTCACTTTTTTAGTAGATTCCCTCTTGGAAGCATCCAATGATCTAGTAAAAATTGTCCTTTCCATATTCGAATAGTCTCTACGTCTCCTTGTTTTCTTCGGATGTGGAGTGATAAATCCGTCCGCATCCACTATAGGGTTTTTTCTTTTCTTGGCCATAGACTTTAAATAGGACTCCTCAGTTTGTCTAGGTTTATCCTCTTCCCCAACTGAGGAGTCATTGGAATCCGAAGCATCAATATGATCCTTACCAACAGCCTTTTGAGACATTATGTGATCATTACATTCTTCAAGAGTAATTGGTTCCTGGAAATTAATTTCTCTCTTTTCATTTGACTGAGAGGGTTGATGGTTAATGGGTTCTTCTTTAATGAGGGGAGGGGAAGCAGTACTGTCAAGGACAGAATTTAAGAAATCTAAAATTTGATTCTCAGGGGTTTGTGTTTGCTCCAATCCAATGTTATTTTCAATGTCTTCCTTTTTATAGTTATTATAAGGGCCAGCTTTGGCACTTTTTTCAATCCAAGTCGGCTTCCAAATCATAGGAAAAACATTACTTTTACCAGAGCTATTAGTTGTATGGCTATGTCTAAGGAATTTGTGACAATAATCAAGCAACCTCTCATAGAAAATCTCCTGATAGAAACCCAGTTCACCACCATGAATCCATATGTGTGAGGGAAAGTGTTGTGAAACATCAATTTATATGGATATTCTAGAAATAGATGGCCTGGAATGGGATTTTGTTTCTGAATCTAACCTTAAGGGATTGACAATAAGACTAGCAATAAGTAATAGGTCCTCTTGATTGAACAAGTGAATGGGTAACTCAGGAAAACCTACCCAAATCGGCACAATAGGAGACTCAGTATGCAGATCAAAATCTGGTTTTCATTTGAGAACTTTCATGAAACAACCACCAAAAAACCATGATCGCTAGACCCACAGCCTATACTAATATTCTTTTGAGTCAAATCTAAATATAACATGTGAGGGGTTGAGGATACCTATATGAAAACCCGTGAATCCCAAGGCTTCCAACGAAGATCTCAAATACTTCAAAGAAGGTCGACGATTCAAAAAATTTCCAACAAGAACAAAGTGCAAGTCTGATGCAAGAGTTTTTACCTCTTCAGTTAAGAACGAGACCGCTGCTTGTCCGCGATGACGATAAAATTTGGGCTTAATTAGAGCTTCAGGACCCACATTAGCTTGAAAAGATACTTCATCAGCTCTCCCAGCGACCACATCCACAAATGATCTGAGATTAGCATTAGGGTTCGTCGTTCACGCCGGGTTCTGGTCACGCCGCGTCTCGGTCTCCTCGATCCTTCTTGTCTTGTATTAATAATGAAAACTATATCTACATTTTTAGTATAATAAAATTATAGTAAGTATATTATATAATATATGGAATTATTTCTTATTTATAAGTCTACAATAATGTTAGTAAATATTTATTAATATTAATAAATAAAAAATTATTTATAATGACATTTTCATATTACAATATCTATAATATTTTATATAAAGAGATTAATTGTATGTAATTTAATGGTGTGATTAGATTATCAAATTGATATTTTGGTGATAAATTTTTTATAGGTATATATTTTTATAAAAGGAATATATATATTTATATAGTATATATTAAAAATTGGCCCAACTATGTGATTTACCAACAATCCTCACTATTAAAGCATCGATGTCATAAAATATTCAAAGAGCTGGAAGGATCTCGGCGAGGAAGTGAGCATTCATAGGTTAGGAATGAAGCATTGCTGTTCTTAAAAATGGGGAAATGGTGTTTAACCTCTCATTCTGTGGGTCAAAAATGGTCTCCAATAGAGAGGGAAAATCTATATAGAATTCAATGAGGTTTAGAAAGAGACATCGTCATATATATAGAAGAGAGTATTTGGGTGAAAAATTGACATGAGATCAGTTTTATTAGGTTTTTTTTGTAATTTTAAAAATTACATGTGAAAGATATTAGTGAAATTAATGATCTTATTATAAATATTATGTTTCAAGTAGTTATAGAGAATAATGATATATATATATATATAATATACCTCACATTTGGAAATAATTTTCCATGAATTTAAAATGGATTTTTGTTGTTGTTTCAATTGAAAAATTAAATAAATAAGGACAATGATAGATATAAATGAAATTATATAAATCCACAAAAAAAACGTATGTACTTTCAAAATATAATTATAATATTTTATATAGGTAAAATAATTTCTGGATAATCATGTGTATTTTTTTTGACAAAGGAGACCACTATTAGTTAAATTTGACATGAGTATGAATTAAATCATTCATAGTGCATTTTTAATAAGTTTTTATAATATATAATGATTTCCATATTATCCATTAAAATGGTGATGGAATCAACTCTATAAAATACACATTTTTGTGACAAAAACTAACATATGTAACCTACTTAATGGTACTTGTATCAGTTCCAATTCAGCTAGATGTACATTACCAATCCCAAGGGGATAGGGATAAGTTATTAAGAATCCATGAATGTGTGAATGATTTCTCCACAAGAATAACTCAACATCACAACATAAAAGAAAATAATCAACAAATATTCAGTATTCTAGACACACATCATGAGAAAATTACCATATTTAGATAGATACAAGCCCCAAAAAATGGTACTCCAACCAATGCCATCAAATCAAACCATCAAAGAAAATGTTAGTAGATGTCTATGAAAAAAGTATATAATAAGATCTATCATCCACTTCTAGATCCAAAGATCTCAATAGTCAAGAACATCCACCAACTATAAGTGGTTCCTTTCATATCTCAATACCAAGTATAAGAAACTCTATAAACATTAAATGAGAAAATTGGGGCATGAGGAATAAATAATTATAGGCTGTGAAAAATAATTTCATAAGCAATCATTATCAAGTTAATAATATATGCTAAATTTTAAATAAAACATGAATATGAATAATTTCATAGTTCATAAAAAAAATCCCAAAAATTTCAATAGATAATATAAATTAGGGATAAAAATTTATTTCATTCAAAACCAGAATATATAAACATATTTACCAAAACATTAATGAGTTATCATTTATCTAAAAATGGGAATGATAAAAAATTTCTCAGACATTGGAATGTGTTACTCATTTTTAATCATATCACCATGGGAATAAGCCTATAGAGTTTGTTAGATAGATTCTTGAGGATCGACAAAATTCTGGTGAATTATGGCTCAAGGTGTGCACACACTACAAAGAACCCATACCTAGGATGAATATAATAGAATCCCAAATACTATACTTCTTCCACTTAGGATATTGTAGTTATTTCTTTCATCTTAAATCTCTTTTTAGACAATCAATTTTAAATATAATGAGTCTCCTCATCAAAACTAAAATGGGTCCCATGTTATTCAATATATTCAATCATACATGGGACTGTCATTCATTATAATATATCAAAAGTAGTTTCAATCAATCATCTCTTTTGAATCAACATTAATGTTTAAAAATATGTCATTTCATTTAAAAAACTAACATCAATGGATTTTCATCAAAATATCACTCCATTAAAATCGGTTCATTTTATTCAAAATCTTAAAACTTTTCATGTCAAAAATTTTCAAATTTCATCATCAACATAATGCATCAATTCAATTATTTCAATCCAAAATCATTTTTTAAAAATAAATAAATTATATCATAATCCATTTTCAAAGGGATTTTTACAACACAGACCTCAAAACCATATATCAGAATACTCAAATAGATATTTGGAAGCTGTTTATAAATATATTTAAAATTAAAAAAGAAACAACAGTTTCAAAAAATTGGAATTGACATTTGAAACCATCTACCTCAATTACATGATCAATAATAATCTATCACTAAATCCAAAAATGGAGAGTTTATTGTGATAAATATCATGGGATAATAGTTTTATCCCAATTATTAAATAAGAGTATCAAATTTATATTTCTCAAAACAACTGGGGAGATAATATACATAACACAATGATTCTTGAAAAAAACACAAAAACTAATGGAGATGAATAAAAAAATTTAAACATAGTTAATGGATATATAATATACTAATTGAGATAATGTAAAATACCATATATCTAGAATTAGAATCCTTGATATGTGTTTTCCGTCAATATAAGAAAATAATATCTAGAAGATCAATGGAGAATAAAAATAAATAAGAACATAACATTGATTCTTTAAATCCAACTTATAATGATCCATAAAAAACACTAAGAAGCAATGGGTCCCCAGAATCTCTAAGTGGAGCCCCCTTGGTTGAAATACAAAATCATTAAAAGAGAAGTGAGAGATATCAGATGTGTTTTATGTCTTAAAAAAATTGGAATAATTAATCATCATCATATAGTTCTTATGCATATCTTGAGAAACTAATCACTAACTATGCATGAACCCAATCTACCACACTAGTTAGTTTGAGGGGTTATATGCATGGTTTTCACTAAAAGTTCACCTACCAATGAAACAATATGATAAGGTGAATTGTATTTTGGGAAAACCCACATGGTTCTTATAACAATTATCCACCCATTTATAGGTCAAAAAGCATTTATAAATTACCAAAATTCTATATAAACAACCTGTACAAAGACCAAAATAGGAGATGATCAAAAATTAAGAAAATTGAGTACCTAAAATTGAGGGTTAGAATGTTAAATTTAGTAGATAATTTAGTAATAACCAAGTAATTTTGGAAATTTGACTTTTGAATATCTGAACATAATCTAATGTGTAGTTTTGATGTGGACATATATGTGTTGGAATGAGAAAACATGATTCTATAATGGATCAAAGATAAATTTTTCTTATTGTAACATAGTGTAAGGTGAAATACAAATATTAAAGGATTTTATATTTTAAGGAGAGTCTCTATAAATTATATTATATTATATTTCAATATTTAAATGGGTGAGTGATAAGTTTCATGACATTTTTATGTATAGTATGTTGTGTAGAAATTATTGAGTAATGTTTCATTAATGTAAGAATTTATCACAAACCAATATAAAGATTCTTAGTTTTGATTAATACTAGATAATTTAGGTATTATTATGATATTGTGTGATTAAATATCAGCCTTAATGTTTTGGGGAATCAGAGTGATTGGAGAGAATCATGAATATGATTATTTAAGGGAATAATTAGCATGCTGTGAAAATAAGGATTTTTAACTAATCTATTAGAATGTAAGTGGATTAACCTTTAGTTCAAAAAATGTTTTATTCAAGGACACTATTTCAATATTTTATTTTTCCAAAAAACAATATTTTATTTTTAATAACATCACATTTTTGGTTTGTATAAAATGATATGTTTGAAATATATTCCTATAAAAATCATTATATGTTTATCCATGAATCAATTTTTTTATGTCCATTTTTTTGTTCTTTCAAAATAATATTTATGTCCTTATAAAAAAATTGTGATTCTATGATAAAAATTCTTCTATTACAGACTAATTTTAAATTATATTGTCGATAAATATTTTAAAAGAATGTTTAAATGAATTTGGGTCAATGTTCTATGAATTTATTATGATAACCGCATATCATGGATTTATTTTTAAAAATTATGGTTTTTTCGATGCCTTTATGTTATTTATGAGGAATATTAAAAGCGATTATATGTTGGGAATTTAAGATAATATTATTTGGAATTATTAATGAATGTGGGAATGTAGAGTGATACCAAACCCTTAATGTACTTTGTCCATTATGTGATTAGTGGGTCCGTTAAATCCCTCCCATGCATTGGGTAATGTAGATATACTAAAATGTTTATATGATACTCCTGTAATATTGATGGAGTTATCTTTTTATATGTCACACCAATAAAGTGGGTGGAGTTAAACTAATATATGTTATACCTATAAAGTGAAAATTTTTACTTATATAAGTTTTTACTCTTAGAATTTTGGAATTATCTTGTTTGGTGAATCCATTATGATTGATGATGAATATAGTTCCCCAATTTACTATTAATATCTTTATATTATTATAAACTCTTGTATTTAAAATCATTGGAATTTCTGAAAAGAATTTGGTTTTTAGAAATTGGTAAAATTTTTTCCTTTCATAGATAACAATTTTGTGAATCTAGATTTCCCATATTCTTCATGAATGTTTCAAAACAATTTTATAACTTTAAAATGGTTTATAAAACAATTTTATGATATTTTTTGCCTAACATTTAGATTTCAATTTTAAAATAAGTGATTTATAAAATTTCATAGTTTTTATTTAAAAGGAAAACATTATTAACTATGTTCTAATGTTTTTAATTTTGTTAGAAATTTCAGTCTTTTGATAACCCCTTAATATGTTTTATTACTCACCCTAGGTTATAAACTATTTTTTCACAAGGAAATCGATGAGTAAGATCATTTATTATTATTTTTTGGTCATGCTCTATGTGGTGTGGATATATTATTTGGAGAGTTTTTCTTAGTGATAAAATTTATTTGGAAATGAGAAATAACTAATATTTAATTACATAAATATATAAACCTATAATTGTATTTGGGTTGTTGTGGCCCAATAAGGATTACTGATGTTTCTAAAATTGGGGCTATTTTGTGTCATTTTATTTTTATATCAAATATAGAATGTAAATTTTTATTTAACACTAGATCCAAGAGTTTTGGTATAGGGATATAAAATTTTATATCAAAGAAATGATTTAGATAAATTTATAGCATATTATATTACTTATTAGTGAAAGTTTACAATTTTAGTATTTTATAGAAAATATTTTAAGCTAATAATGATATATATTTTATGTTAAAGAGAGATATTTTGATCCTAATATCGAGAAAATTTAATAATATTGTTAGGATTTGTTATTTTTGAATCTTAAAAGGGCGGAAAAAATTTCATATTCATAGAGTGGTTGTATTATATTAATTATAAATATTAATATTTACTTAGTTCTAAATAAAAAATTTATCAGGTTATAAATTATTTAAAATATGTTGTGTATTATCTAATGATAAAGGAATAATTTTAAGATGGTTGGAAGAATATCTATGTAACAGCATAAGGCATTAGAATATTTTCATTAGGTAATAAATTTTATTTTTTTTTCTTTATTTATTTATATGAAACATTTTGTTAAGATTACACTACACACAAACAATGAGTTAGCCTGCATTACACAAAAGACTGAGTTTTACCATCTTTTAATGGCACACCTATTTTAAAAATAAATTTGGGAAATTTAATTTTTTTTTTCAAAATTTACTTCATTTTTATATAACATGTTCAAAATTATCTTATGGTGATTTTTTTCTTTTTCTGAGAAGTGTCATTTTTTGATGAGTAGTGAAAATATCGTAATTTATTTAAAAATTTCATTTTCATTAGAATAATCATTAGTGTTAAATTATACTATAAATTTATTCTTAAAGACACACAGGATAAATTATACATTTATTAATCAAATTTAGTTCATTGGAATCTTTCTAATTTTTTAATTTATTATAATGGCTTATTGGTCTTCTGAATGTTTTTACTCTAAAACCACAATTTTTTTCACATATACGGGATTAATGTTAAACATAACTTAACAAATTATGTGATTTTAATTCTAAATAATGAATGAAGTTGGATGTAATCAGTATGATATTATTATACTAATAATATAAACATAGTTTTGACCTAAAATATTATTAAAAGTAATTTATGTTAATATTAGAGATTAAAGTAAAATTAATCCTAACAAGGAACTAAATATCAAAATTAAGAGAAAAATGATATAGAAACATGTCCCAAAGATATTGGATACCATTACTTTGATTATATCATCCTGTGGTCCTATTTTTATGAGTTAGTGGGACACATGTTCATGAAAGTGACAGACATAACAAGTTATGTAAGGAAAAAGACAAAAAGGGAATCTTCTTTACCATTAAAATTTATAAAGATTTAGTGAATGGAAGAAGATACATAGTTTCAGTTGTAGACATTATTTTGAAATTTAAAAGATTTTTTATCATTATAATTTAACTATAATTTTTAGATATGAATTAGTTAAATTAAACACTTAACAAACAATAACATATGTGATATTTAGTTAGTTATTCAACCAAACAAATGATAGTAAAAACATTAAATGTATAATAAATTTAATGAATTATTGTGTTCCATTATTATTTTTGATAAATATATCAATTTAGACAAATTTTAAACTCATATATTTTAATTCCAATAGATTTTTTATACTTTTAAATTAAAAATAAATAAATAATGTAAAAACTATCATTAATGTTATTTTACAATAAATGATATTTAATTAAATGATTAAAAATGAACTAAAAAATAATTTATTATTCCATGTGAATTATAAGTGTTAATAAATATTAAATATTGTATAATAGTAGAATAATTTATCATTTAACTTCTTGACACGTAAATAGTAAAAATATTGTGAGCACGATCTGCGTTCAAGAAGTGTTTTTCCACGTTACAGGCGCTTGTTTCAAATTTATCTCTAATATACAAGTATATTTTAATTATTAAATTATATATCATATTAATAATTTAGTGGATATAAATCTTCTAATAAATAGCTGCTTAGATTTTTCTTAATGGTCAAATTACTTAGGTTGAAAACTAGTTCCCTAACAAAAAATGAAAATGAAAAATATATGGAAACTTAATGAATTAGAATTCTTTTTAGAAAAATGAACTTATTATTATCTATGGTGATTTTTTTGACCATATCATCACATTATTCCATTATTCTTCCATTATGGAATCCCATGTGGTATGTGAGACCTACCAACAGTGTTACCTTTTAGTAATTACAATAATTCCACTCCCCCTCTGTTATAAAATGGAATTCACTCTTCCCCTTCCTCGCACCACACTAGAAACATTGTCTCATCAAAACACTAAAAAAATATTCTCCTAACATCACTTACCTCAGAATATTATCCTCACTTCTTTCAGAATGTAATCCATGAAATTCCTATGGTAAAAAGCAAAATGAGTTACCTGCATAAGTGGTAACATCCTTCCTCAAGCACTTTAGATTAATATATTTTTTCCACTTTTTTAATTATTCTTATTCAATTATTATATAGTAACTCCATTATATATATATATATGTTTCTATATTATGTTTTCTACCTACACATAAATACACTTCCTTCTAATGGGTAATGAACTTACTGTTCATGTATATGGAGAACTACCGCCTCACAAAATGACGTTGTTCATATTTACATTACCAACATTGATGGTAGGGAACTACGATGGAATGGTTATTTATAAAGGATATGTATGATATCTATTATGTGTTTAATTTTTATTTATTTATTTTATAACACATACTTTTATAATTTCAATTTTGTGTAAATATGATATCATCCTTTGTGAATATGTGGACTAACATATTCTCAAGGTGATGTGATTCATTCACTCTAAACATGGGACATATAATGGATTTATTTAATTAAAAAAATGTGAAATAAATTAAATATATATTATATTAATGAAATAATTACCTATATTTAAATATAAAAAATGATTTATTTCCTTTTCAGACATTAAAAAGCAATAATGTCAGTCGTGTATTTTTTGACTACTGCCTCCTCAACCCGATGTAATTACTTTTACATCAAATGAATCATATGTAAATGTATATATTACTAAATAACATGGTATTTATGAATTAATTATCATTATGAAATTTTTTTACTTACCATCATTCCATAATCATCATTGAAAAATGGGAATGTAATTCATGCGTATGTATGACTTACTATCTCTATGATTGTGACATCAGTTTATTTTTCTTACTCATAATTCATTTTATGTTTTAAAATTATAGTTTACATATAAATATTATAATTATGACTTGTTTATTATCTTATTTGTTTTTATATATTTACCACTTTGATCATAGATGACCTACCCAAGTCAATTTTACACCTAAACAAGAAATGGTTAGAACACCCGATGTAAACTTAATTGTTTAAGTAGTTGTTTACAAAAATGTACTAAGTTAAATAATGGAAATGATAAAATGAAAAGGGTTATGAATAAATTAAATATTTTTATTATTGTTAGGGAATATAAATACACACATTACAATTTGGAATCAAGGTAAGTGATTTCATATCAATTGACATTCCATTGAGACTTATTTTTTATCATTCACCAATTCTCTTTTATAAAGTGTATATACAACCCTTTGGAATGTTATATCACAAATATACACATTCTTAGTGTATTAGATGTTTAATTTAATGACATTACTTAATGGGGATTATTATTCAAAATTTTATATGTGGTATGGGACACTATTGATTATGTAATGATTATTTTCCTTAAGAATATTTTTAATGATAATTAATTGGTATTTACATTCATCAACATAAAAAACGTTTAGACAATTATCCTTCACTGATGAATTATTGATAATTATGTATTATTTATTCAATGTGAATATTTTATGTTGAGGAAAAATATTTATTATTTTTATTCATTATTTGATATGTGGAATGCTTTGGTAATGAAATGAACGGTTAGAACAAATATTATATATCCCCTTGATGCATTGATAATTCCTCATGATTAAAATTAGTTGGGAAAATTAAAAATGTTTCTACTTGTAGTTTTAAACTATATTGAAAAGGTACTTCTTGTTATATGTTCTCATCTACCTCAAACATGACATCCAATAATTAATTATTTTCAATTAGTTAGAATCACTTATTATTTATCCATGTGATTTTGTGACAACATATCTATGGGTTAACTTAGTTATATTTTTTTTAATTAAATTACATGGGTTTCAGTTTATTACCTTTCCATATTTATAATGCAATATCTATTTATTTAAATGTAATGTGTTATCATCTATTTAACTTTCCATGTGGATTTAATGTAATTGATTCATTATAGATTATTCTTTACATACCCCTACAGAGTATTTGAGTTCACCTTTATTATGTTTCATATCCCCAGGGATTGTAGAGGAATCCATTGAATGAGTATCAAAGACACAATTTATTTCATTTTATTTTGTATTATGAATTATTTTATACACTAAAATGTATTATGGGCATCATGTATGTAATATCGTTTTCCAAAACTACTAAAATGACCGTTCTGTTTTGATTTGATTCCTTGTAATAATTCAACTGAATTAAAATAATCCACATGATCCAAGCATTTTGGGTTAGGGACATTGATTTAGTATCAATGGATGTTTAAAAGAACCCTTGGAAACTAGATTTATAAAGAATAGATTAGAGAATATAACCCAAATATAGATTTTTATGAATAGATATAGATGAACAACACTGAATTTTTTTAAGGTAGAGATTATGTGGGTAGTTAATGAAATACTTCCATGTATTGATACTAAAAGTGGATGTGGTTTTGGTATATATGTACCTCAAGGTAACAACATTGAAAAGGTGTTTCAAGTCTAACATAGCATATCCTAGTACATGAAAACGGGTATTACAACACACCATGTCTAAGACTCCTAAGTGACATGCTTATGATAGTTTAAATTTTTTTAAAAATCATTATAATGGACTTGAAAGTAAATATTTCCTCATAGAAACCATGTTTAGGATTATTAGATTTTATATGAATACTATTTTCAATTTATAAAAAGTATTCGTCCATTTTTTGGATTATATATTATAATATTATTTGATTTTGTGTATGTAGTCATTTTAAAATGTATCCTAGAAGAAGAAATATGAACCTCACCAATGTATATGATCCATAGAGTTTGATGGATCATATATTTTGTGGCCATACACCAATATATCTAACATAGATAGTCTCTAATGCATTTTCATCATATGAGTACATAATATCTTGTAATGATGTGATGGGTAAATAATTTTCAATGTCCTAAGGAATCATTAGAAATAATGAAAAGAAGAGGCTGGTAAGTCAAAATATGTAAAAAAGAAATACCTATCATACCATATATGATAATTGTGGAAAGAAATTCCATGGTAATTTCTTGAAGGGAATGAGAGTTTGTTATAGATATGGAGAAAAAGGACACCATGTTAGTGATTTTACAGGAAAGAAAAAAATTCCAATTTGTAATGATTCCACTACAAGATGATGCGATGCTATGAAATTCAATGTCTCATGCGTCAAAGGAATATACCCCAAAAAGGCTAATGGATCATAGTCCTGATTTTTATACTACAACATATGAAGTGGAAGTATTAATGTATATAGATTAGGATTCAATAATTATGTCATTTTGGTATTTTATCAGTGATTTTATAGTTATAATAATTTTGGAATATATTAGGATAATACTACAATACCTATTCATTATAGAGTTGAGATTATATTTTGAAAGGTACCAATAAAATATATTCGATAGAATGTTATTTTTTTCGGAAAAGAGTTGGTTAAATTAAATTTAACCCTTATGATATATGAGATATAATGATAATGATATTGCGATAAATAAATAATTGATTTGGATAATGTAAATCAGATAGCTTCTGACTACCTTGGAACTAAGTAATGATTTATTGATAAAGTGAACATGTTTTATATCACTCTCCATTATATCATAATATTTTAATTTCCTTCCAAGTCCATTTTCTCAAAACTTTTATCCGGTTTCAAATCCTAATATTCCTGTGATCTTCAAAGTTTTCTTTTATTATTATCAATAAGATGTGTTTTTAGCCCTATTTATGATATTAATTTCTCTATAATAGTATTTTCAAATATCAAAACATATATTAAAATATTATGTTTCAATTGTGGGGACACAATTTAATTAAGATGTAAATAATGTCACACCAGAATACTTTTTATATTTTGTTTTTTGAATATTTTTTTCTATATATATTTAAACCCAACACCATGTTATGCTTAAGAAAAACACAAACACTAAGTAAGCTTGTGTTACACCCAAAAATGAGTTTTACTAGCTTCTAATGGCACACATATTTTAAAACTAAATTTTGTATTTTGAAATAAAATTTATTTTTGAATTTTTAATGTCTAAATTATCTTATAGTGATTTTTTGGAATTTTTTTAGAACTTTTATTTTTGGATTAATAGTGAAAATGCTCCATTTTATCTAAAAAATGACTTTTAATTTATATAATTATAAATGTTAAGTTATATTTTAAATTGATTCTTAAATTAAAAATAGATCAATTATGCATATATTTATCCGATTCAGGTCATTGGAATCATTTTAATATTTCAATAGGGTATAAAGAATCATTGAACTTTTAAACCTGTTTATTTTAAAACCCTCCTTCTCACCATGTATGTGCTATTAGTGATAAACTTAATTTAGAAACTTATGAGAATCAAATTTGGAACCACATATATAAAAAGTTTGATATTTTTATTATAATAAGATCTAACTAGTTTTTCACCAAAATATATGATTCAATGAAATTAAAATTAAATATAGCGATGAAGGTAAAATTAAACATAACACGGGACTAAACCATAAACATGAGAACTGAAATTACCTACAAACTTATCAAAATGATATTGAATGAAAAAATTTAAATCGTCTCATATTTTTGAAAAAATTTTATGTGTTATTTTGATAAATTTTCTTGAAATAGACACATATAATAAGTTATGTACAGAAAAGACATAAGGGAACATTATTTACCTTTAACATTTATAAAGAAATAGAGTTTGGAAGAAGACACATAGTTTTAGTTATAAAAATTATTTTTAAAGTTAATTATTTTTTCCATTATAATTTATTTAGAACTTCTAGATATGAAACATTTATATTAAACATGTAACAAATGATAACACACCTGTTATTTAGTTAATAACTAAATAAAATAAATGATGCTTAAAAAATAAAAGTGATATAAATTTAATGAATTATTGTGTTATTTTTTTTGATAAATATATAATGAAACATAGATTTTAACTTAATATATATTAATTAAAATAATTTATAGATATCATTAAATTAAAATTAACAAATCTATGTGAAATTTGAAATTATTGTAATTTTACAATGGAATAAATTTTATTAAATGATTTAAAAGTAATAAAAAATCCTAGAGTATGTAACGTTAATATTTGGTGTTAATAAATATCGTATATGGTTCATTAATTGACTGATTTATCTTTTATAATAAAGATAATAACTTATATAGAATAAAAAAAGTGTTATCACGGTCCTGGTGAAAGCATTATTTTAGCGTGTTGCATGCATTGGTATTAAAACAATTTTCCAATAAACATGGTATTTTAATTTTTTAAATTTTATACCTTATTTATGATTAAATTGGTATATATTTTAGAATAAATCTCATATTAATTTTTTCATAATGGTTAAAATACATAGGTTGGAAAACTAGTTACCTAAATTAAATACCTAAATGAAATATATATGAAAACATAAAGACTAATGATCAAAATTATAAAAATGAAAATATTTTTGGGTTGTGGTGATTTTTATTGACCATATTTTTACATTAATCCATTGGTTTTACATTTTTCTTAATCACATGAGGTAAGGGTGACTTCCCAATAGTGTTGCCTTTAGGTAAATACAAGAATACCACCCCCCATTATAAAAAGTCACTCACTCTTCCCCTTGATAACACCTATCAATACAATTTGGTTCATAAAATATATAACAAAATAGTTTAAAAAATACATCCCACTAATATATAATCTTCTATTTTGGATGAAATAAATATAAGGAATCCCTTTCGTGAAAAGCACAAGGAGTTACACGCAGAAGAGGTAAAATAATTCCTTAAGCTCTTTAGTTTTATTTCTTTGCCCACTATTTCAATTATTTTTATTCTAGGGTTATATAATAAAGAATTTATAATCAATATAGATTTATATTTTTTTCATATTTGGTGTTTTAAATATTGTTTCACAAACTTCTATCTAATGGGTAATGAACATACCGTTTATGTGTACCACGAACTACCGCCTCAAGAAATGATGTTGTTCATCTTTCATTTACCACCTTTCATGGTTGAGAATTCTATTCCAAATGTTATTTATATATGATATTTATGATATTTATTTTTTATTTAATTATTATATAATTTTTTTGACACATACATTTATACTTTCTATTTTGTGTCAACACGATAACATCATTTTTGGAAGTGTGAACTAACACCTCCTCAAAGTAATTTGATTCGTTCAAACAATATATGTAACATATAATGAATTGTTTTAATTAAACATAAATTACATATATATTATATCAATGACATATTTATCTTTCGTTAAATATAATATTTCATTTTTTATTACACATTTCACTCCCTATAAAGTGATATCGTTGGACGTGGATTGTGGACTTCCACCTCCTCGATAGGATCTGATTCCTCTTAAATCACAAAATATATATATATATATATGACTAAATAACAAGGTATTTACGATATAATTATTATTATTGAGAGATATAATGTTACTTACTCTCCTTCCATAATGATCATTGAAAAATGAGAACATTACTCATGCATACGTACGACTAACTATCTCTATGACTCTAACATTGGTTCATTTTTCATACCCATATTCCATGGTTGGCTCTCAAATTATAATTTATTTATAAATATGACAAATATTTCATGATAATTATTCTGTATTTATTTATATTACGACACCTTTAACCATATTTGATCAACCGATGTCATTTTTGACACACAAACCAAATATGGTTAAAACAGCTGATGTAAACATAATTGTTTAAATAGTTGTTTACAAAATTATAATAAGTGAATCCAAATTAATGATAAATATGAAACTGGTTCTAAATAATGTAAATGAATAACATAATTTTGTTGTTAAGTACAAAAAAAATCTTAGGGAAATTTGGACCGAACATAATGGATTTAAGCTTAATTTACATTCTATTGAGGCTTATTTGTTGTTATGCACCAATTCAATTTTATATGGTGAATATAATTCCATTTGAAAGTTTATATCATGAATTTCATTGTTATCAAGATATTCAATGTTTCATTTAATGTTATTTATTCCTATGTATTTTGATTCAGATGTTTCGAAGTTGTATGGGACAATTTGGAATGATTAAATATTATTTTCCTCAATAATATTTTTAATTAAATTTCAAGGGTATTTCTAATCATCAACATCAATAAATATTTTTTTAATAATCCATCAATGTGGAATTATTGATTAGTCCCTACTATTTAGTAAATATGTATGTTTTATGAAAAGGCATATTTTTTGTTATCTATATCAATTATTTGATACGAGTAATGCATTAGATTGACAATGAAGAGTGTGGATCAGATTTTATATAGACCCTAGGTGAATTGATATGATCTTATGATATGAATAATTTTTACAAATTAATCATGTTTATACTTACTATTTTATTACTTATTATGAAAGTTATTAAAGATATAGGTTTTCATGTGACTCAAACATGACATTCAATAATTATTAATTTTATCTCTTTTAGACTCTGTAATTATTTATCCATTAGATTTTTCATCGACTTGTATATGGATACACTTTATTATTAGCTTGTTAATAATATGGAATGTTCTCCAGTTTCTTACCTCTTGATATTGATTATTACTTATCTAATTATTTTAATGCAATGTTTTATTAGTTATTTAACATTCCATGATGATTTATTCCAATTTATTAATCATCGCTTCCTCTTTGCATACCCTTATTAAGCATTTTATGTTCCCTTTATTATGTTTTCATTCCCTCATCCATGAAGAGGAATCCTTTGAATGAGTTTCAAGGATTATTTTTATTTCATTTATTATGAATCATGTATTATATTTAACTCTATAATATATTATGGGTATCATGTACGTAATATGATTTTCAATAACTTCTAAAATGATCAATCCTTTGTAATTTTCTTCCTTATAATCAGGCTATTGTAATAAAATAATTCACCAGCTTTGGGCTTATCGGATCATGGTGTAACAATCTAAAAAAACTATTTTTTTCCTACCCGTATGATATTAAGATCACTATAAAATAATCATAATATAAAATTAATACATTTCCAAATATTCAAGTCACATGATAATGACTATATGATATATAAAAAACCCCCTCTATACCCACATATTTCAATGGAACATGTTGTATTTATTAGAAAAATTTGAGATCTCAATTTTCTCAATATTATTTATGTGTGTGGAACTTTCAAGGTATATTAAATATTTTCACTTTATCTAAATAATATAAAGCATTAAGTTATTCTAAAGAAGCTACTAAAAGACAAACACAAGTAGCCCATATTAATATTGACTTATAATTTTCTTTTTATGTAAATATTTCTTATATTAAAGATATTTTTTTCTGAAACATTAATCCATAAACTTATAATATTATTTTATAAATATTATGTCCAAATATATATTTTGAAATTATACAATAACATTAATGATCCAAGTACATATCGTTGACCCAAATTTCACAAGTTATATTTGGGATACAAAAAATAAAGGATTATGAAAATACCGTAATGTACTAGTAAACCTCATGAACCATTAATCATTATGAGGAATAAAACCAAAGGAATTAAAGGGATTAATGAAGGTATGAATTAAGTTATGAAAACTAATGGAAATTAAATTATTTCTCGAAAAATTTAATAGACACAGGTTTTTCAAATATGAATGAATTATTTTAAGACATAAAATATTGAAAAGTGAGATTCAAAATTTCCATAAGTATGGTGAAATATTTTTGATGTGAAATTATTATAATTGGGGGAATATAACACACTATATTTTTACATATACTATTGCTAAATATATTATGAGTTAGTAAAAATTATATTTTAATTCAATTGATATGATTTTAGGACCTTTAAATTTGGTGTGAAACATTTAGTTTTGATTTTAATATATAATTTGAAAAAAATTAGATTGATATAAAAAACATTTGGTTTAATACCACTATAATTATTATTTAAGATATACATATTATCCAATAAATAAATGTACATATAATTTTATTAAAAATAAATTCAGTAAATTTTTTATAAATAAAAACAATTGTATTTATTTTGTAATGAGAATGATGTTTAATAATATATGGTTAAGTAGAAAAAAATTATAAAATAAATATAAATTATTTAATGATTAACAAAAAATATTTAATATATATAAATTTTAATAGTAATATAATTTTAATAAACAATATAGCCATTATAATTAATTTTATAATCGAAATTATATATATAACATTTTAGTGAAATGAGATTATAGTAAGTATAATTTGTAAGATGTTGAATGTATTAAAATTTTTAAGTGAATTACATATGTTAAAAAATTAGTAATTATAGTAAATAATAAATTATTCATAAATAAATTATTATATTAGAATATTTTTAGTATTTTATTGTATGAGATTAATTGTATAAAATTTAAATTCCAAATTAGATTAATCTAATTGACAAATGTATTTTATGTTTGTCATTTTGGAAAAAGAATTCAAATATATTTACTATTTGAAAAAATGGTTTAACCATGTGGATCTAGTAAATACAGATATTTGAAGAAAAACATTAGATATTTAAATATCTATCAAGGACCAGAGAAGGAAGGGTGAATGCTTATGCCAGGCATAAAGAATATTGGTAGACATACAATGGGAAAACATGCATAGTTTGTCAGTATGAAGGCTATTTTTGGAGGAAAATGAAGAGCACTTGATCTATATAGACTTCATTGAGGTTGGGAAATCAACACAATAAATTATAATGTAGAGAACATTTATGGTAAAACCCAATGTGGGATCACTTTTACCAAGAACCGTTCACCATTTTAAAAATAAAGAACATGGTGTGACACCGAAGGCTATCAACTTCTTCATAAATTTAAAAATATATTTAGAAATTGAAAAATGTTATATATATATATATAGATACACATATATAAAATATACTTCATTTTTGAAAATCATTTTCCACAAATGTTTAATGTAATTTGATGATCTTTTGATGAGAACAATACACAAATAAGATGAACGACATTTATAACACATGTTATCCAAAACCACATTATAACATGATGAATCATAAATGGATATATGTATTTATAATATTTGAATTAAGGAAAAAACATTCTAGTGAATTGAAAGTAATTTTTTATTGAAAAATAAGTTAACTATTTATGAAATGTCAAATTAGTGTCAATGGAAGCATTTATGGAACCATATTTTATCAGTCCACATAAATTTGGATAATATCCATATTATCCATTAAGAAAATGAGAGATCTATATTCATGAAAGTTAAATGCCTAGAGGATTATATATTATTAAATGATTAATTATGAAAATTAAACTTTTTAAATGTCTCAATACAATATCAACTATTATTTTTGTATGGATTTGTATGTTCAGGCAAGCAACTTCATGATATTTTAGATATTCAAAGATTATTTTTTTATGATGCACTTAATATAATGTGAAATACTAATGCCTTGTAGAGAAATATTTTAATTTTATGAGAGTTGTTTTTTTTGAAAAAGGATATTAGTATTTGAGAAATGCGACATGATTATCAATGATTAAATTTACGAAACATTAGTTTATGTGTCCACATAAACTAAGATAGTTTTTAGCTTACCCCATATGTTGATAAGAGATCAAACTTCAAGAAATATAAATTTTTATAGTGTTATTTATTAATAAATGAGTAATTATGGAAATTCAAAATTAAAAAAATTTCAACATAATATCAAGTCTTGTTTTCTTATGGGCGTGCATGTTCAGGAATGCGACAACATGATATTTTAAATGTTCAATGAAAATTGTTGCATAATACAGCTTAGTGAATGGTAAAATAATTATGAAAAAGGGTGATTTATTTAAATGAGAGTCTATATAAGAGATATTTTTTCATATACGTTTATTAAAATGGGTGAGTTATGTGTTTCATGTCTTGGTTTTTGAATGATATAATATTTATAAATTACTAGGTAGTATTTTTGTTATGATAATCTTTTAGAAAAAATTTATATAATAGGTACCAAATATAATGATCAGATGATAATATGGGTGTTGTTATTCTCATTTGTGGTTTAATATTCATCTTTTAGTTTTATATATCAAGGGGCTAATGGGGTAAATTGTAATGGGGAGTGTATAAAGATAAAAGTTGGAATGATATAATATTTAACATAGGATTTTTTTGTTAAATATAATATTTTAAATTTTTCAATAGTTTGTATAATTATTTTAAAATTATTTGATGAATTTGTTTTTAGTCGACAGTATATTTTACCTAAAATTTCATCTTAATAGTTTTTTAGTATTTATGGAGTTTTAAATAATCATTTATAATGTAAAGGGATTAAACATTATTTATTTTTTATTTAATTGTATTCAAGGATTCTCATAACTTATTTTAATGTTCAAAGAACCATATTTTTTGTGGAATAACCTCTATTATTTTGTTTTTTCAAATTTTTTTCATGTTGGTTCTTATATGAACCATATGTGGGGTTTCTTTGATGAAATTATTTTATATTATAAGTTTTTTCTTCAATAAAAATACTATTTAGGGTTTTGAAAATGTCTCATGATACTACTATAATAATTATTATATTATGAACTAATTTTTAAAATATTTTTTAATAAATTTTAAACATATATTTGAAATTATTTTCCATAAAAGTGCTAAGAATTTATTATGATAATATATTTTCAGGGATTTATTATCAACTTATCTTCTTTTATGGATGAATTTATGAGATTTATTATTCAAATGACACAATATTAAAGGTTTTTGTTTTAAGATATGAATACATGGAATTATTGATGAATGTGGTGATTGGGAGTAATCCCAAACCCCCAATGGATTTTTTCCATTTTATAATCAAGAGGGCAATTAAATCTGTAAATGAATTGGGTAATATGGAAAGTGATAACTTGTAATAATTGATACTTTAAAGTTAATATATTTTACTTTTTATAAGTTATTCATATGAAATGGATAATTTTAACTTGCAATAAGTTAATATTATGAATTGATGGAGTTTGCTGATATAAGGAAATCCTAGGAGAATATTGTAATTATCTTGTTCGGTGACTCCGTTATGAATGAATATAAATATAGAATCCAAATATTCAATGATATTTTTTCTAAGTATACAATAAGTTGTATAGAATATATTTGGATTTATTATGAAAAGATGATAGTTTTCAGAAAACGTTAAATTTAGATCCTTTCATGGATGGAAGTTTTATTATTTAAAATAAATATATGGTGTTGTGGATGTCAAAAGTTTATTTTTTCGAGAAAATAATGGCTTAATTATTGATGATCATATCTCTATCAATATGGTTAAAAACTATTTTCTTATATTAAAATGGTGTATGAAACTATTTTATGAAAATTTTCACCGGATGAAGTGATTTCTTGTTTAAAGAAATGTTTTTTGGAAGTAAAAAAATAATTAAAAGGAACACTTGATTAAATGGTTTCTCAGGTTATTAAAATTTTAACTAGACCGCCTCCATTTGAAAACCCCTTAATGTTATTTTTCAAATTACCCCATGTTTTAACTTTTTTTGAAATTTCTAGGGATGAGTAAGATCATTTATAATATTATCGAGGTCTAGCTGGTCCTAAAAACATTGAAGTTATTAAAAATAAAAAAACATTTAACCCTATGATCATACTAAGCCTCAACCAGAGAACCCAAAGTCAAGATATAATAAAATAAATATAATTATAAAAGTCAGGGTGTGACAATTCTCCCCACTACAAACACTTTCTACCCCCAAAATGTCACCAGGCTGAAAGTTATCCAAAACTTGATACATTCCTATAAAAATTGATGAAACCCACGATTATGGAGATAAACTTACTCTCCTCAGCTCACACCTGACCGAATATGAAGAAACAACAACCCTAAATTAGGGAGAACACGAGAGGGTTCTCCCAACCACAAGGATTTTACTAAAAATATTTCACACCCAAACTTTCCACCCCAAGAAGGGTGGGGGGGAATGAGAGAAATCCCAACTGATTCAAACTAACCTCTATAGAATGAGTGAAAAACCCCTCTACTAAAACATGGAACTCTCAACCCAGAACAAAAACCCCCAACACTAGAGAAAAACCTCTGAGTCGAACATAAGACAAGAAGTGAACTCGAGCATAACTATAATCATGGATTATTCATCAAGCAGTTACATCTCCAAATGAACTATGAAATACTGAAATCAACCCATATAAGGGCCAAACAAACTTGTAAGAAAACCACACGAATCATAAAACCACATTCACAAAAAAGGATTGGTTCGATTATAATAGACCGAGTCCATCATCACTTATAATGAAATAATTAACGTAAAACCACATAAAAACATTAATAGTAGAAAAAAAAGAACAAAAGACATTAAATGTTCCACTTACAACATGGAACACAAAACCCAAACCAAGGATTCACACCTTAAAAAACTCTTAACTGTGTGCGAGATTCAGCCCAAGATATATGGTTAAAGTTCTGATGTATGAAGAATCCCCTTATTCATAGTCAGGAATTGGAATCCTCTAGTCACAATTTCTTCTTCAGGTGATGCTTCCTACAAAACATCTCTATATGATCCAAACACCGGCAATAATGAAACAACTTTATAAGGATGCGACATGATAGCTTCATGTTCCATAAACATCCACATTGATGGCACACCATTGAATGATTCTACATACTAGATACTAGAACCACTATAGAGGAATCATTAAAAATAGGTCCCTCTCATACACCCTGATTTCCATAAGGGGAACCTTCATGAGCAACGGAATACTTATGATTGCAAACCATTTGTGCTCTGGAGACCAACTTAGCTAGGAATGCCTCATCCACCAGCTTCCCAAAATAATCATCCCTAGATGAAAGGACCCACTCCATGATCTCTAGATGAAGACCCCAATTTAAGACAGAAGTCTTCATCAAATCATGGAATGTTACCAATAGAGAAAAGGAAACAAGTTACTTAAAATGGCCAACATATGCCTTCACCATCTGTTTTCCTTGTTTAATATTCATAAACTCCCCCTTTTCTTCATCTTCAACTATTCAGGTATGAGTCATTGGATGAAGATGGATTTAAAGACATCCCATTCCAACCCAAATTTCATGGATGAGGGGGGGGGGGGGGTGAAAAACACCATTCATCCAAACCCGAACATGCAAACAATCCAGGACAATTCATACTCTAACAGCCTGAGGATTTCCCAACATCCTACAATCATTATCTACCTCTTCAAGACACATAACTACCTCTAATGGACCTCGATCACTAAGAAGAACCTGCAACTTTCGAGAAAAAAACAAAACTACGCATCACTTATCAGAAACCTTGGCCTCCTTTCTTGGTGGCATTTTTTTAACAAAATACAAAACACTAATCCAAAACCATAATCAAGTAGATGCAACATCAACTACTGCACATTCATAAAAACACAACCAGTTCAAAAACTATAAAATATAAACACATTAAAAATCATTCATTCCAAAAACAACATTTATAAAAAAATGTTCAAACCATTAATTTCAAATAAACTCCCATTAAATCCCATAAAATATCACATATGTGTCCATCCATTCCTTTCATCACCTATTTAAAAAAATTATCAAATTTACAATCCAAATCATTTCCCATTAATTGTTTTTACCAAAATCAAAACCATGTAAGAGGAATCATTATCATTTCAAAAAATCATTTTTAATTACAAAAAACACTCTTAACCCAGTGAGAACCAATATGAAACCCCACATACACCAAACTACCAGAGAGAGGGACTAGTGTTTATACCCAACTCAATGAAATAGTATTGATCCATACCCCAGGTAGGAAATAAAACTAAAAGGAACATGAACTGAGAAAATGGATATCACATGGGTCACTACTCCATGAAAAATCACAACATGGAATCGACTCACCTCCATTGTCATCCCTCAATCTAAATCAAATAAGAAAATGACAAGGAATCAATTCTTGGAATACCCTTGGAAACATGAGGTTTGGAACACATGAGGGTTCATGATTCCCTTCATGTACCTACCTCTCGAGTCATGATATTCTTAATCTCAAACTACAAGACACCTAAAATAATAATAACCTACATCTAATATCATTTCATCACATACCAACCCTGGTCGACTCGAAACCGGCCACCTAATCTAGTCTGCAGCATGCCCATAAGGGAATTCCTGATCCCCACAAACTAGAAACTAGTGTCAGGAATAAAAATAAAGCTATTGGTATTGATTTGGACCATAAAATATAAGTATATAACCATGAATAAACAGAATTATAAAACTAAACTCCAACTGATGATAAAGAATTAAACATAATGGCTAAACATAACCTTATGTGACCTTCTATGTAACTACCCAACTCAGAACCACATTCATTACGAGAGCGATCCAGTGCTAACGGAACCTGAATAAGAAATTGAAATTGCAATGTAAAATATAGGATAGGTGTGAGAACTTAAATAACCATTTGAGATTATAAATATATCCACTAAACCCAAGAGTTTCCTTTCCAAAAACACCATTAAAATAGGCGTGATATAAAAATATGAAATTATTTTTTATTCATTTCCCTCACATTTTAAAATCCTATGCATGCTACAATTCATTTCAAAAATTATTTTCCATTTTATAAACAAAACCCAAGTCAAGAGATACCAAGGTGATGCTAAAAAACAAATAAAAATATAAGTTGTAAAACAAGTATAGCTGAATGTAAACAAGAAATGTAAATAATAAGAAATAGTAGGTGATCATAAACATCCCTAGAAGACCCCTGGATATACTCGGTTCAGAACCACCATTCAGAATATGGTGAATCTACTGTGTCGAAAACCAACTACCACCCTCGCAGCAAAAGAAACCAGCAGCACTCCCCAAATGGCCTCTATACCTACCAATGGGTACCAACGCATCTTATCAGGCCATATAAGAGACCACCGCCATATCAAATAATAGGCGCCCAAGAAACCATAGTGGTTATAATAATAATATTATGTTTGTTGGAGGCCCTCACATGCATGACTCACCTTACCATTCTGTCACCACACTTGCATTCCCCAAACACAGACACATCTTATGCATTCACTCATAAAGGGTTACCCAAGATAAGAGTGCCATGTATACATATTCAATCATTTGACATTAAAAAAAGTTCCAAATGGGAATTTACAACACAATATCATTTGAAAACATTTCACAAAATAATAAGTTAGACAAGTGGGCACCTAGTTTTTAAACACAATATTTTAAAAGAGTCGACAAAAATGTTACACATAGAATGGAAGTGTTAGGCCTGCCTTTATCTGGACCTGTTCAAAAGAATTACCCAAAACACACCACATATACCTCATTTACATTTTCAATGCCTGATGGGTATTAATACCAAACTCCTACTATTTGACACCAAAACATTTTCAGGTCCAAACAGACCATAACATCAAAACAAGTTTGAAACCAGGTTAGAAATCACACAAAGAGGCGAAGATTACATTATAAACCCATGAATACCCAAAATGTTTTTTTTAAAACCACATCATGCCTATAAAATCAAACCCAAGAATTCAATGGAATTGAAAAATAAAAAACAACCCCATTTAAATGCCTTTTCACTAAATCTTTCCAAAACACATAGATTACCCATTCAAACAAAAAAACTAAATCACAATCCAAAAAATTTTCATAAAATATTTTTTTTATGGAAAACACCATCCAAATAACCCAATTTTTTCTTTCAAACATACTTTTCTTTAAATTATACCCACATGGTACACACACCTATGTATAATTATTGAATTTCCTTGAAACCAATTTTAAAAAAATTCCACTACCATTAAAACCCCACCAGAGGCTAAATAAATGCATTTTAAAGGTGTGAATTGTTTATAATTTTATTTATTGATTTGTTTTTGGAATTTAATCAAACAAATTTGGAATAAACGTGCATAAAAATAAACTATGTACCACATCAAAACCTATCCTTTAGCAAGATCTAAAAATAAAAAGACACCATAATCAATTAACTACATACCTCTTCAAACTGTGAATCAAATTTTAGAATTTATCAAAATAATGTTTTTAATTTTCTCAATAAATTGTACATAAATACCCATATTCTTAACATGAAACAATTTAAGAGAAATTTTTAAGAAGTCATAATAATACATGAACACCAAAATAGATTAGTTAACTACACCATGAAGCTTTTAATCTTGTAAAAAAGCTAAACGAATCCACATAGTAATCAATGGGTTTTTTTGAATGGAATGAGATGGAAAAGCCAACATCAAATCAAGTGCTGATGATAAAAAACATAAACAGAAAGAGGAACAACGCACATCAAACCACTTCCACACCCCAGGGAAAATGAAAATCATGGAACAAACTTGAGATGTTAGGGTTTAGCTGAGACGATGGAAAACCACCAAAGAATTGAATGTTAAACCAAACATGGAGAAGAATTTGTGTCTCCCAGAGAGGGACACAACTAAGGGTGGTGCCAATGAAGGAGGAGGTCAAGTTGGGAAAAGGTCATGCACCGGAAGCAGGACGGAGGAGAGCTGCTGCACGTCGGAATATGGGGAGCTCTGAGAGGTTCGGTCCATTGGGAAGAGTCTAGAAGGGAGATGGGGAAACCGAATGGGGTAGGGTGGCTAGACAGATAGTTTTCCAGAGTTCCGACAGTGGCACGGGGGGGGGGGGGGGGTGTCTCCAATGAGGTGGTGGCTCAAGAGGGAACTCTGGTCGAGTTCGGGGTTGCACTCGTAGACACGAGGAGGAGAAGAGAGGGGGAGGGGGCGTCACACATCAAGCTGAGGGGGGGGGGGGTTGATAGGGTAAACTAAAATAAAGAAATACTTATAATAATAATAATAATAATAATAATATTAATATAATAGTGGTAATATTCTGAATAAAAATTATAATAGTAAGAGTAATAATAAGAATAATATTACCAATAATATAAAAATAATTTTTTTTAATATTAATTACAATCATTTTTTTAAAAACAATAACAATAACAATAAAAATAAAATTACTAATATTATGAATAAATATAAATTTAATAATGTTAATAATAAGAAGAATTTAAAATACAATTTTATTATTAAGAATAATTATTAAAATTATACTAATAGTAACAATTTCCAATATTTTACTTTGTATAATGAAGTTATTAACATAATTTATTAATAATTATAATAGTAAATTTTTTAAACAATAATGATAATTTTAATAGTTCTTAATAATAAAAATATTTTTTTATATAAAATAATATTAAATTTATTACATTTTAATCCTTTAACTTATTTCATTTACATAAATCATCATTTATTTCAAATGATAGACATATGCACCGCACTTGGGCAGACCGAGTGGCTACCACTAACCATGTGGTGCCTACGCACTGGTCTGAATCCCACCAAAGTTATTAAACTTCAACAAAACATTAACCCCGTGTTCAACTTGTGCTTCGATTAGACAACTTGGATCCATGAAATAATGAAATTAAAATATATTTAATGGTCGGGGTTTGACATAAACTCCACCTCTGATTTTCCTTCTTCTCAAAACAACGAAATAAAATCCCGATACATGTTTCCCCTTTACACCTATTCTGATTCTCTTTTTTAGTTTAATATTATAAAAAATTATTTTCTATATTATTATTATTACAATTAATATTTAAATGGATATTTAATTATAAATAAGATCTTTTATAAAGTATAATTCTAACAAAAAATTAATCCTTTAAAAATATTATATATATATATATATCATATCATTTGATAATTAATTTTTTTTAAAACTATCCTAATTATAGTTATTTTATTTATTTTTCAAATAATTATAATTATAATTTTTTTAAAATATCCAAATAGTATAAAACATATTATAACCTAATTTTATAACATTTATATACATATAATTTCAATTCTATATTAAAATGTGTAAATTTTATAATTATAATTATGTTAAACAAAATTCATTTTATCAATAATTTTATAAAACATTAATTCAAATAAAAAGTTCTAATTTAGACCTAATAATAATATTTTTGAAAATAAAACTAAATTAATTTTATAATTTTATAATTATAAATATTTTAGATTAAATAATGGTTAGCATATATTATAAATTAAATATAAACAGTTAATTAGTTTGTAAAATAATTTTTTTTCTATCAAAATACTAGCCAATTTATATATTTTTATTTATTTTTATAATATCATTATTAGGTTGTTTTTAGTTATCAAAAAACTCTATTAATAAATAATTTTTATAATAAAAATAACATTTGAATTTCAGGGCTATTATATTATTCCCCCTCATAAGAATCACGTCCTCCCAATTTGTTTCGCCAGACTAAAAATAATTTTGAATTTACATCTTTAAAATTATGGAAATAAATTATAGAACTGTTAAGCTTCAGGGCTCGACATCATTGAATCTATAAATTTGACGAGAAAATTTCTCTAATACCAATCCTAAAGACACAGCCTTAAAGATTACACAAGAGAAGACCTTTTATCGGTCAATCTTCTAGAAAATTAGAAACAAGATTAAAATTTATTCATGTTGAAATATAAATAAATTAAAATGAATAGATAGACATTGCATGTTCTAACTACTTGATCGAAAATAACGACATCATAAAATCAATGAATCATGTCAAAAATAATTTAAAGCACAGGGTGAGAATTAAAATACCCCAATATGGGGTTTTAAAATATTTGATAAATCATTTTATAGATGTTATTTGAAAATAAATTTAAAACTATCCATTTGAAGAATTTATTGGAAAATATATACGCATTAAAAATACTATTTAACTTTTGGAAAATACTTATGTTCAAAATTTCATTAAACATATTCTAGTGTTTTTCTTAAAAAAAATATACAGTCTTCTAAAGACAAAATAATATTCAAAGGTCACATGATTGTTGAAGGCTATTTTGGGCCTACCCATATAGGAAATGATGGTTTCACTCCCCAATAACTTTTCATATTCACAATGTACAAGGGCCAGATGTTCTGAAAGTACTTTATGAATGCTTTAAATAAATATATATTTTCACTGTTGTTTTTAATGTTGAAAACATGATTCTTCATTATATTACACATTCCCAATTATATAATTGTTTATATAAATATATACATATGAACATTCATGACACTTGTTGGTTTAGTTACAACCAAAACCATTAACACAATCCTTTGCACAAACTACTCATGTATTCAATCCTCCTTCCATGAAATACATTTTCTATTCTTATAAATGAGTGATATTATTAAAACAATTATTATAATTGGTGTTGTTACTCACATAAAATTATAAAAGAAACATTTAACATATAACATATTGAATGAAACCCAGACACTTATTAATTTCTGAATTTAAACTTTAAATTTTAAATTGAAACAAGAATTCGTTATACATGAAACATATGTCGATGTAATGAAAAAATGTATGGAAATGTTTATATATAGATAAAACATCCCTATTATTAGAATAACATGAAAACATAATTTGTAAATTTTTCTGAAATAGGATAATAAAATTATAGTCTTAACTTTAACAATTCCAGCAATGAGTAAATTGAAAATAAGGACTTGTACAAGTTCTTGATATTAATTTTTTCCCATATATATACATGATTTGTTTGTACATTAAAATAAATAATTGATCGATAATTATTTCGATATATATATATATACCTATACATATATATATATATACAGTTTTACATCATTAGAATAATTTTAAACAATAGGATTATAACTTTATCTTTTATATTCACATGTCACGCACAAGAAAAAAAATAAAATAATTTATAATATATGAATATATCATTTATTAATATTAATTTGGAGAATTTGGATGATATCATGGTTTAATGAATATGATAATATCTTAATTTTTTTTATTTGTACACATAATCGCTTACTCAAAATGATAGTTTAAATTTATTATGATATATTGACATCATAACATAAATCATAATTAATTACATTCTATAATATAATTTAGAGTAATAATAGTCCTTAAATTATTTTATTTGTTAAAATTATTATTTTTCACATCTCATACTAAAATTAAGTAGACCAAACCCTTATATTTAAACTAGAAAATTTCATAAACATAAAATTGTCATGAAAAAAGAAGTATGTTTTTTTAAAATTGCAATAAAACTTAACAAAATTTAAATTAAATGTTATATAAGTGTATAATATTTAAAATAAAATTTTTAATTGGTATTGGGATGATTTTATATAAATAGTCAAATTAACCTTAGAAAACAGGGTAAAATAATTTGACTATAAAATAAACAATGGTTGCATATTAGTCAATAGAAAACATGAAACATGGAGTCTCATAAAATAAAAAATTGGTATAAATATATCCCTTACTAGAGAGAAATGTCCGGAAATCACTTCTTCTACTTTGATTGCACAAGAACACGAACAGAAAAATTCAGAAATCATCACACTTCTGTGGCATGTGTGAAAATGGAAATGTAGAAATCAATAGTGTACCAGAATGGGTATGCCATTTATAGTCTCTATTCATTGAGAATTTGGTACAATATTGATTTAAAAATAAATAAATTCATTATTAAAAACATAAATATTTTGTGAGATTGAATATAAAATTGGATCCACAGTGGCAACCAAAGACAAAGGTGAACCAAAACTAAATGACAAAATATAGAGTCAATAAATAGACAAGAATTTCTATTAAAACATTGACATCCAGATTAAGCTATACACAAAAATAAATAATTAAAGATTAAATTTAATAAAGGTTAAGGGGTTGTGCTAAATAGATTTGAACAAGACTCCTACCATGCCTACAACTAAAGACTATGAACATGTCAATTCCTATACTAGTAATAGAACCCTAACCGAGATAAAAAAAACATGAATATGCATTGATGACCAGTGGTTTCTTATGGATATATCAAGGAAATATATGACCCTCTACTACATGGTGGAAGAACACCTTCGGGGCATCCCAACTCAAAGTCGATGCTCTCAGCCTCGACTCATTTCATGTGTTCGGCCTCTCCGGATTCAAGGATGCAAACCCATAGTGGCCTGTGAAACCCTATGTCTGATTTCCCATTTCCCTAGAATAACTAACTCTTATCCATATATGTGTTTCCCCTTTACCCCTATTCCAATTACCTTTATTTAGTTCAATGTTATAAAAAAAAATTTTATATTATTATTATTAATAATTTTATTATTTAAATGTTTATTTAATTACAATGAAAAACTTTTATAATGTACAATTCTATAAAAATAATTTAAACATTAAATTTTATAATATATATATATATATATATCATATAATTTGAAAATTAAATTTTATAAAACCATCAAAAATTATATTTATTTTTTGTCTATTTGAAAGAATTAAAATTATCAAAATTTTCTAAATTATCAATATTTTATAAAACCAATTATAATGTCATTTTATAAAATTACTATATGTGTAATTTGAATTATATATCAACGTGTTTAAATCATATAATTATAATTTTATTAATAAAATTTTATACTGTTAATAAAATTTTAAAACTGTAAATCAAAAATAAAATTGATAATTTAAACCTAATAATAATATTTTCTATAAAAAAACTAAATTACTTTTTACAATATTATTATCATACATCTGTTAGATTTAATAATTGTTACCATATATCATTATGTAAATATTAATAGTGATTTATTTTTTTATGTAATTTACCATTTATCAGAATACTAGTCAATTTATATTGTTTTTTACTTATTATCTTAAAATCATTATCTGTTTGTTTTTAATTATCGATAAACTAAATTAATAAAACATTTTTATAATAAAAATGAATTTGGAATTTATAGACTATAACAGATAATATTTAGATAATTCATATTATCCATTATAAACATTTTTTATATAAAAAATATGGAACCCTACATGGATACTATATGAAGTGCCTAGGATTAGGAGGCTATTCTGAGGGATGGATAAAAGTGTAGATACCATTTTGTTCAATTTATTCCTACATTAAAAGACATATATTTGAATTTTTTATGTATCACCCACTAATATCCGTGTTCTTATCTTGAATCACACATGAAGAAGATACAATCATAGAGAACATAATAATTTTTCAATGGTTAAACACCTTCTAAGAATGATTTTTTCTTATTACATGTGGTTATTCTCCACAACCACAGATTATTTCTGTATAATCAAATGTTTATCCAAGGTAGAGGCATGTGGTTAAAAGCACACTATTCTAATTGAAATTAACACTATACATTGGATTTTCACTCCATAGTAAAATGATATCAAACTATAATAGGAGTGATCTCCTTGGAGTTTAGGCTACATTAACATCAATAGAAAAGATATTTCTCCACAGGCCTTCAAAATAGCTAAGACATCATGATCAATCGATGTATAATCTAATGTAGATTTACTTATTTTTATTCTTGTCTCAAAATTTAATGTATTTTCCTTGCTTGAATTCCATGATAACTAGTTTCCTTAGCCACATTACCATATAACCTTAGGTGTGCCTCCTCGTACTCTAGAGGCTTCTAACAAGTAGTGAGGGTCTAATGAAAAAAATGTGAATTCAATAACCTCATTTTTATATTGATATAATATATAAAACAATATAAACAATAGAAAAGTGATAATTTTCAAAAAACATCAACAAACATGCATCATATAATCAATACCAAAATTGTGTTCATGCCCACAACCAAGTATAATAAACATGCCATATCATGTTAGTGTAAAGATTCATAAGGAAACAAAAAATAAGACATGGAAAAAGGAAACACCCATAATGGCTAAAACCATCATCCTAATCCCCAAATCCATTCTCCATCCCCGAATACTGACTCAACCATTTATGATAGGGTATTTTTCCTAATCTTGACAAGTATCAATGAAGTCTACTCAGGAACCTAATGGTGGCCCGAGAAGGGTGTGAGTAAGAATCAGTAGGCCACAAAGAATAGTGTCTAAAAAATATAATGTCTAATAAAGTGTATGTAGAGGTACAGATTAAAAAAAATAAACATGTAGGAAAATGAAGTAGGTTTCTATTAGCCACAAAAGATCTTGGTTCCACTATAATACCAACACACCAAACCTGCCTCAGCCATCATTGGACATTTGTACCATATATCACGGGGTTACATAATGTCATGTGAGGATCATCAATCCATGTATCCCAACCATGGTGTGGAATTCTATGATAAACAACCATTCTATATGTGGATCAACATGACCAACAACATACCATGGTGTGGACCACCATGACCAACACACATTCCCCAATATAGAACACTATGGAAAACATATTACCTCTATATAGACTTACACGACCAACACCCATTCATCTATGTAGACAAAAATGAATATCATCTTAACTGTGGCATCGAACACCATGAACAACACCCATATACATTTCATCAACAAACACTTCTATCGGGTTAACACACTTAAACATTTTTGACAACATTAATACATAAAGGGGAACACCTATCCAATTATAACAATTTCCTACTAATAATTTAAATGTAATTTAACTCATTAAAGTTTATACAAACACCCCTTTATTCCATTTTATCATAGAGAACACAATTAAAATTGATTTAATCACATAAACCCTTTAATTCACAATTTAACAACTCAATCCCCATGTTCAAGGGAGTGGCTCGCCCCTTTGGTGACCATAGGTCATGTTTAATCATCAAAAATAGATCCCATTATGTAATTGGAAAATATTACCCAACATTTGGACACTCAATTTATCATTTCTTACAAAGGAATTAAAATTTCAGCACAAAGACACAAGTACACAACCACACACACATTGATAAACAACAAGACTCTATATAACTTGAAGACGACTTACCTTAAGCTCATATATGATTTCCTACTCAACCATGACACTTGATTCAGAAAAAAGAAATATAAATTACCATAAAAATATTCAATTGGAAACCACTGTTTTAGTAGATTGATAATAATAATAAACATCATGTCATAGTTCTTCCAAAAAATAGAAGGAACTGGAGTAGTAGATCCATCTAGAGCCTCGTTTGGAAACCAACAGTTACTCAAATGACCAAGAATTTAATGAGAACCACCCTTTTGAGAATTTGGATAATTTTATTCATAAAAAAGTATAAATAAGGTGGAAAGGGGAGGAATATAAGGTAATTTTTCTTAATTCCTGGGGGGAGGGGGTGGAAAATTTATCCCCCTTTAATAAGGCGCACATTTTGGATGCATGATTTGGAAAACCATGCACCAAAAATTCAAAACCCTTCATCCCAAGAGGGGGATTATGTCACATGGTTTTCTATGGAACCTATATGGTTTTCCAAACCATTTGGAAGACAAATATTTGGCTCTGTCAATATCCACATAGTTTCTATTCTCCCCAATCAGTATTTGTCAACTATGCACCCTCCCCCATACATGATGTGTGTTTAAGGAACTCCGTTAGTACAAACCATGCACCAACTAGACACTCTTCGTAGTATGACCACTTTTCCTCTGATTTAATGTAATGATCCCCCAATACTCCCCCCAATACCCCTAATACATTGGGGAATCATTTTATTAACCACTATAAAGGAAGTTAACTAAAATTATTAACATTAATGCATCTCATTGAAAAATAAGGACCTTACACCCAATAATATGAACTCATAAAAACTATATTTATAGATACATACTACATATATTAGAGGCACCCCATTATTATTTTTCTTCTCCATAATACATACTAAAAAAAATATACAGTCAATGTTCTAATCCTTATTTTTCCCACTCATATAATATTCAATATCCCCAGTTTCTATAAAAGTATTTCATTTAATTTTATTAATTATACCAGTAAAAAAATCAGAAATCTCATATAGAATATGGGGATGGATATTCATTATACCAAAAAACAAGTTTTTATTAAATAACTAATTTGTTAAAATTCATTTTTCTACACCTTATCTCAGAATATCTTCATCATGGGATGGGTTTCAATTATAATTTTACAAACTTCCATTCAACATTAAATCATCTGAAACCACCGGCATTGATAAAAATTATTATTCTTCTTCACACCTAAATAAATTCATAATCAATATTTTCATCTTATAATATTAACACAACAACTTCCCAATAAACATATATTCTCAAATACTCATCCATTAAAAACTCAGTAAGAAAAACTACCTAATATGATGAAAGTGTTTTTTAAAATTCAAAACTATATAACATTATCACATTAAAATATCAAAATATTTTTATTGTGTTTCTCCTCTGTATTTCTTATTTTTGAAACCCATATAATTTTCAAATAAAAAAACACTGAAAATTAAAATAAATATGAAAAATGAATACAAATTATGATTTTCCTCATGAATTAGCTTCATCACATTTCAAATGTTATGTTTTAATCTTAGAGGACCATCTTAAATATCATTATGTTTAGTTTTCTTAGAATATAAAATTATAGAAATTAAAATTGAAATATATAAAAGCCTCATAAAATATCTAAGTGATGCTTCTTACATAGATGGAGTGATGGTTACAAAGATAAATTCTTTATATAGCATCAGATGTTGGTTTCACATATCATACAAATGGAATCTAGATCATTAGTATTCAAAAGATGTTGTATCTTACATATCATAATTTATATAAATATTATTATTATATAGTACTCAATATATGATTATATAAATAATGATCTTTTTGTAAAACATGGATTATATTTACCCACACTATTAATTTTCTTAAATTATGGTTACACAATAGAAAGTCATGTTTATATAATATATAAAAATGGTTATTAACTAAAAATAAAAAACCTACTCAATCACAAATATTATTTTTTTTAATAAATCTCAGATCACATAAAAAATTCATAAAATCATTCTGTACATCATTAAAATACACCTCAAAAATTGAATATGACTTCGTATAATTATTTATAAATAATAAAAACAATAAATAATTTCAATGAAAAGAAAGGAAATCTAAAAAGGATCTGTAAGCTAATAAAACAATATAGAAAAATTAATAAGACATTATCCCATAATTATCTATCAATTAGTATTTTAAATCTCATCTTATGAGAATATCATCCTTGATGAATTTTAGAAGGTTTTCAATGTTTAACATTATGATGAAAATAATCATCTGGGAAATAATCCAATATTTGATATCATAAATCATAGTTGAATAAGTAGAATAGTATTCATAAAGACAATATAGAGAGTAAATTTGTGTTGGATATAAGTGAATATGATTGTTGAGAATTTATCAGAGCCAATTAATATCATAAAAATATGGATCTTTTTAATACTTCTTGAAATAGTGTAACTAAGAATCTATGGATTAAAATTTTAGCATCCTTTGTTACAAGAATAAATTAAAACATTAAGGTAGTATTTGATTATTAATAAATTGAATAACTGTGTATATTTGAGGAATAATCGAGTCTGATTACTGAATATTAAAAACTACAGCTAGTGTTTTAACTTCATTGATCCATGTATTGATGTGAGTGTAGAAACATAGATTGGAATTCCAATGATAATTTTTATTATACAATTTTTAATATTATAGAATTTTACAATAATATTATTTGTGTTATAGTTTTGGGACGTATTTGGATACCTTGGTTACTCAATCTTATTTTTATAATATTTTTTCCTATGCAGACTTGGAATTCATTAACATGAGGTTTATAACAACAAAAATATGTGGTTTTAATAATATTTTTAACTAATCTAGTAGAAAATAATAAGTATAAGGAGAAGTTATTTCATGAATAGTGTAACGAAATATCTACAATAACTTATGTATTCATTTTCATTAAGTGGGATATACAAAAAATTTAGAATGATCATATATTGATAGAAGTGTATTTGAGGGTTTTAATAATGACCAGAAATATGGACATTAAAGAGACCATTTCAATGGTTGTATTTGTTTTTAATAATGGATTCCTTGATGATAATGTGGTGTAAATATTTGTTGACAATGTTTGATTTGGTATCTGAGATGTTTATTATTCTAATTAAATTTTGAGTGATTAGTTTTTCTATTAATTATGTTAATTATTTAATCTATTTATATCTATTTCGATAAGAAAAAAAATTGGGTTGATAAGTTAAAAAAATACTTAATTGAAAATGATGGAATTTGAAGAAGCTGGGGAATGAAAGTTGTTTTTTTATTTATAGGATCTTCTTTCTATATCACCTAGAATATATAATTTAATGAATTCTCATACTTTATAAGTAAATAATTTTTTTTCGACCCTTAAATCAAACAGACAACTGGAGAATCCATCCATTACAAGGATATCCAACTAGTCTTAATGGATGGATCTAGAAAATAGTTGACATGAAAGCAGAAGAGAGCTAATGAAATTTAGGCATAGTCATAAATATCATCAGTTGAGATAAGATGATGTTTCATTGTAGAGGGAATAATGACATACCCTATGATTAGGGTAAAAATAATGGATTTCATTCAGGTTTTTTTATGAGTGATTGGATTAATAAACCCAACACGCATTCTATAGAAAACCCAATCAGGGACCCAAAAATTATGGTACTTTTCCCTATGAAATGTTCGGATGATATGACCCCATAAGGTTAATCATCAACTCATGACTTGTTTTAAGCCATAAATTTTTCAGATGTTCTGGATTCATTGATACCCCGTTGAAACGTCGACATGACAATGTGTTAGACACCACGATTATGGTGGTTCTTAAATGAGAATATATCCACTACCAGTCCATTGAATTATTAATAAATAAATGAGATAAATCATGTTTCTCCATTAGAGGTGATGAAATCCTTAGATATGATGCTACAATGGATATGGTATGTCTATAAAGATCATTCAATGTACCTACAAGCATGAAAATAGTTGATATGATTCAAGATATAGATTATAAAATGTTTATATATTAATTAATACTAAAATTCAATATATCATAAGAAGGAATTATTTTTTATAGAAATGATAAACTTTTGTAAAAATGAATACATCTCATATGAAAGAATTATATCTAACATGATATGTTTTTAAAATATGATATTAATTACTAAGGATACATATGACTTATTTAATATGTAATATGTTCTCCCTAGAAAATGAGAAATGGATGAGTGTATCTTATTATGTACACATGTCAAGTTATCTTCATTGAATACGTTAGATATTTTAGCTAAATAGAAAATAATAATAAAATCATACTATTATACAAGAGACATAATATGTATTCTATATAATATGTTCTTCGTTATAATACATTATAAATATGTGAGATTTATTATTGGTAAGATGATTGATTTCGATGACACTCTATGTAAAAATCCTCATTAATTAAACATCATGATTAACCTAATAGTCATGATTCATGATGATATCAAAGGAGAGAACTATCATTTCAAGGATCATACAATGATGTTGTGAAAGGAGAGTAAATAAGAGTTCCTCATAATAATTTTAAAAATCGATTTTTTTGTGATATATTTATCATTAAATTAGTTTGATGTCTTTGATATATTTATTTACATTAAACCTCATGTTTATTTGAACTTTGATATCTTATTGAAATATTATTATTTAATGTGTATTTTATCACAAAACTATTGTATTGGAGGGTATGAATAAGAAAAACTTAATTATGAAAAATTATTTATTATAAATATAACCAATGAATTCATTGGTTTTAAATTTATATGGAATTAAAATAAGAGCATTTGAATGTAAATGTGTTGTTTTCATAAAACAAATATTTCTATGTAAGTGATTTGTATTTATCTTAATAAAAAAATAATATATTTTTGTGAATTATATTAATGTATTTTTTATATTATTTATTCAATAAAAAACTTTAACACTCATCTAATAGACTTTACAAAAAAATGAGTGGCATGAAATATAGTTTCATATATTAAAATTTATTTTCATAATAACTATTTTTCACTGTGTTTTATGAATTTATATTAAAATTCATTAATAAAAATTAAATAAATGTAATTTTTAGAAACTGTTTCCATATTTTGAATTAATAGTTTAAAATTATGATAAATGTGTATCTATTATATTTTTTTCATTATTAATAACAACCATAACCACAATCATCATTAAATTTTTATTATTTGGGATATGGGAATAACCCAGACATTAGGAGGCCTAAAATGATGAAGGCCAAGGGAACCACCTCGAATCAGGTTCACCCCCTTGTGTTTAAAATGAGAAATGTGGGAAATAAAAGTTATATTGGTATAGTGATTTTCCAGAGAATCCAGGTGGTCCACCACCTTGTTCCCCTCCCTCCAAGTGCGGGTGACATTAGTATCATTGTTGAGAAGATTTTTACATTTCATAATGGAGTAAGAGATCAGACATGGGATGGATCCTTTTCCTAGAATTAAGTCATTGATAACCTTTTACTCAGTTTCAATATGGGAGATATGGATGTTCTGATGGACGCAAAGGGTGAGCCCCGTAAGGACTAATTATTTCTCCACCTATAGGGAATTTCCACTCCCAAAATGATCTAGAATGCCATAACCACACTCCCAATGGAATCATGAACAAAGAATCCTCCCCATGGGTGACGTAGAATGCATGAACCATTTGTATTCATCTTTAGACAACTTGATGGAGAAATCCACTAAACCCATTTTCCCTATGTCTATGAGACCGCGAAATGGGTTGTTAGTGAGGAAAAATGCAACTAATGGAGGGAAGGAGCCTCATTATAGTTTTTGATAAGAGATTACATGTTAGTCAAAAAAATACATGTTCTCACAATGATAGACCTTCTTAAGGAGGGATACACATCAAATCATTCCTGATTTCTATATTTCCATGAAAACCATCAACCCGCATTGAAAATAAATATTCTTACTACTTTTTCCAAAGCCGATCTATATGCCCCTAGAATCATATCTCTAAAAGGGATATAATTAATATCACATGAGGAGTAATAAGTGAATTCACCAATGAAGTCCACATAACATGGGCCCAATAAACATTAATGAAGAGGAGACACATGCTCTCTTACATCTTATTCCTGCAACTGTGAAAATGGGAGGCCACTCTGATGCCTACCTTTTTAATGTTTTCATATGGGGGTAGAGACCTATTTCTGATTCTCCGTGTAAGAAAGTTATACTTCATCATGATATTGTTGCACCACACTAAAACATTCCATCTATCATGTTGATCATGAGGGATAAATATCCTTCGGAAATCATTCGAGCTGAATTTCCTTGATATGGACGTGGTAAAGAAACACTTGTCTTGTTCGAGTTGGTAATAATAAGATTAAACCTGTCTTGTTGTATTTTGTCTAGAATAACCCTTATGAATGATCGATACTGAATTTATCCTATTTAATGAGTTGTTTTGCTGAATTCATTATAGATTTGATAATTTTAAAATTTCATTCCACTTTACATTTGTTATAACATTTATATTGTTTTATGAAATTAAAACGTACAAGATTTATATTTATTTATTTTATTGTGTAATATATATTTCCTTAGGGATAAAAATAATTTATCAATGAAAATAAAAAGTTATATTAAAAATAAATAAATTATTTTTATATGGTTTATTTTTAATTTTTAATGATTTTATAATTTCATTAATTTATTTTTAAATAATCACTCATTGCTAGTGAAAAAATAGGAAAAATTAAGTAAATTATTTTAAAAACAATAAAATAAATATTTTTTGGATGAATTATGATGCTAATTGAATTTTATGATTAATAGTAATGTATAATTTATTTTAAGGGTTTTTATATTCTAAATCTACTTTTATTGTGATTACTTTAAAGTCAATCTATATGCATAGTCAAAAAAATAACTTTGATGATATTTTACAATAAATAATATTTTTCTAAATGAGGTAAAATGTAAATAATATTTAAATATGATACTTGGAATTTAAAATACACAAAAAACAATATCCACGGGCCATTTTTCTGCTATTTGTACCCTTATAAGTATATTTATGACCCTTAATGGATAAAACTAATGTATTACCACAATTAAGGTAAAAAAATTTATCGAAGGGGTAAAATGAAAAGATAAGGATTACAATGATATCGAAGATTTTATAAAATTTATTGTATTATTATATTTTGGGCTTATACTCTATCACATTTAAATCCTTGGTTGTTTTGAAGATTTTTTCCTTTTAATGGAATATTAATATTTAAATCATTCATGTAAATCAATGTGTTTCCTCAGCTCACTTATAAAAGGGTACCTCCTCTCCCCCTTAATCAAATATTTTGAGGAATATTACTAAAAAAACCCTACAAAATACCTTCCTAGATTATTTTCAATTATTCCACACCTTTGGATAGTTCCCTAATTCTATCCTAATAAGGCGTAAGTTATAAGCCATAGGAGGCCTCTAAAAGAATAACTAATCTCCTTTGTCGAATCATTCAAATTTTATTTTATATTTTAATTTCAGTAAATATATTGTATGCATACTAAAATAATTAATCCAATATAATCAATATAAATATATTTTTTTCTTGTTTTATTGGAAAAAAATTTCCACCACCATTCAATGAGATATAAAAAAATGTATCACTCATGCATAGGCTTGGGATGCCACCTCCACATAGATATCTTATTCATTTTACATCACCCAATCACATATATTTTTATAATTATATATTAAATAAATATATATGATATATATGATATAAGTATTTTTTCTAATGATAAAATATTAATTTTATTTCATTATTTCTTTCTATTGGAAAATGAAAGCAAATTTCATGCGTACGTACAAACTACGTTCTACATGAATAGTATAACCTAATTTTTATAGCTAAAACATTTATTTATAGAAAAAATATGTATATAGTTAATATATTGGAAATTTATACCATGAATAAAATATGTGATATTATGGAACCATGGTCAATATATAAAGAGTATAATAGATGAGTTGATAAATAGTTGAAAAATGAAACAGTTATTTCCAAGAAAAGCGATTTTAATAAAGAATTATTAAAGATACCGTGATGATATTTTATAAGTAATACATTAATATTATTATAAGTATGAATATTTTTATTTAATATAATAATACTAATATAAAAATTATTATACAAGATTTTAGAGATCTTAAAATGAAATTCAATCTTGAGGTAAGGTTTTTTGGTACAATCTCATTTTTTACTTCCATTGTTTGTGATTAAATTTATTATAATGAAATTATAAGTTATATCATTGAATTATATTATGGTTTTTATTATTATCTAGTTGTTTATAAAAATAAAAAAATTTCATTTTATTTTCCCCTATCTATCTACTCAAAATTCCAAAATAATTCTTTTAAGGAATGATGAAAGTTTTTATTCATCTTGGAATCATTTTCATTGGTATATATGTTATTTAATAAATTTAAATAATGTTTTTATAATTATAAAATGATTGATTGAATAAATTTTTATGTTTGTTTTTATTTCTATATGTGTTTTAAATAGAATCTAACTATCATTTTCCAAATGAGGTACTTTTTATCAAAGTTGTAAACAAAATATTAATTTTAACCTATATCACATGAATGTATTTTCCCACTTTCATTAATACACTTTGATTTAATGATTCATTTAAAATATTCCATGTTTATTTTAATGATATTTTCTTCCATGTAGACATTAAATTAGGTTATTTATTATTTACTAGGGATATAATTAAATGATACCAAGTTTATTCATTATATGGATGATTTATATATGTAAATATCACATACTAGTGAAACACATTTTCATTTACATGGGTGAAATTATGAAAAAATTATAAATGATTTCATGATCTTGTGTCACAGATATGAAAGGATTACGATTATGGGTTGGGTGGGTCCGTTTTACCCCTGAAATTTATTGAGTGATGTTTAATGTTCATGAGATCAAAGGGTAGATTAGAGGATATCCCAATCCCAATAGTGAGAACATGAGAGGTTGTCCCATGCCCAAAGCTTCTACATATGTGGTTAGCCTAAGACAAAATGTGATTAATGAATTAGTGGGAAGACAAGGAATAAGATTTCTATGATTATTATTGTAATAATCATTTTATTCCACTGTATATGTCTTGTTATTATTCTTATGATATGATATCAAGGATCATTATATTTGATTAATAACTGATTCATGTCACATGATTGTCCAAATATTTATGTCGTGAAAATGATATGTGAATTTTTTGGTATGATATTTAAATTTTAATATGATGTTATCAATCAATTATGACCATGATACCTATACATATTTATCATTGATTGATTTCTCCCATGATTATCATTATTGATTATTTAAACTCACGCTTTTTTATGTTTCCTTTCCCCAGGTTATAATGAATGATTTGATGTTGGGTATGACTAATTAGTGTTCTATTTGAGAAGATATTTAGAGCATATTTTGAATATCTTTTATAAAATAAGATGATAATCTATCCAATGTTCAAATAAAAAAAATATTATGGAACTAAGGAATTTATTTTAACTATATGTGTTCAATTTTCATCTAAAATTATGTAATATATTTGTATGTATGGTTTGTTTATCGTTAGTTGGTATTAGATTAGGGATTAATTATTTTAGGTTATTAGGATTAAATAAATTTATTGAAAACCTCAGGGATTGTTTAAACTATTGGATAACACCCTAATTCTTTGGTAAAACAGAAATTGTGTAGTTTTCATAGAAAATACATACCTTCCAAGAAACAAGAATGTGGATATGGTTATGAAACATTTCTACCTAGGGTAAAAAATTTGAATGAGGTTGATTAAGAATTAACTCGACCACCACCAGTGTATGATGAGTGGGACTAAGACTTCCCTCATGGATAGACACACTCAGTGGATATTCTGGAGCTAAGTCATATTTTCTGTATGAATCATTATGAAGGATTTTAATAGATAATTACCATAAATTTCCTTATATAATCTTATGTTTTCATAGATTGAATATATGGTGGCACAATTTATAAATCCTATGAATTATTTTTATTATTATAAGATTATTCACTAGGATTATTGGTTCCCACAATATGATTTTTGGTTTTTGTTAATAGTTGGAACTAAGAAGAATCATGTTAACACAAAATTTGATAGATAATTCATTGATTTTTCTCCTCATCAAACTAATGTTATGGGATTGAGAATAAAAAACATCAAATTATTCTTAATAATATATATGATTATATGGTAATAAAAATTAACTTGTGTTATTTTTATAACAAATAAAATATTAAAAATATATTTTTTCAAGGGATTTGTTTTGATGACAACCATGGTGGAAAGAAGATCCAACTTCCAACATGTTATGAATGTGGGAGGAAACAAACATAGAAATTTTTTAAAGGAATTTGAATATGTTTTGGTCGTGGAAAATAAGTTCATATTGAAATTAATTTCTAGTAAAACAATTAAGTGTTTAATTGATGAAAATAAGATAAATCCTAGGGTACCATTTACATGTCAATGTCTTGTGTGTGGGGAACTTGGTCATTATCTGAGTTAATGAAATAACCCAAATTATAATTTTGAGATTAAGGAAGATCATATGCTTTTTAAAACATTTAATTTAATTTGACGGTTTTGTAAAACTTATCATCCACTCTAGAGTTTTAAATTTCTTCTGAATTTTTATAAGAATATGACTTATGAAAATACTATTACTCCCAATTTAGTGGAATTTTATGTCATTTTGATCATTTTTCCCTATCTACATAGATTCTATATAAATATATAAAATTAGGGATTCATATTTTACATTTGAAATGAAAATATGATCATTTTATAATGGGATGAAAAACATGATCTTACAATGAAAATTACATCCCTTTTATGGGTATTTATTCTTATTCATAAAGGGTATTTATATTAGATGATTATTGAGAGAATAATAATTTAAGAAATTCTGATTATATGAATGTTTATTGATGTATTTTTAGAATATTTTACTAGACTTCCTCTAAATCATTATGTTGAGTTTTCAACATAACTCATACCTAGTGCATCACCTCTTCAAAGACACCACATAGAATGGACTCAATTTTGTTATATGAATCGAAGAATAAAATTTAGGAGAATCAGGATAAGGGATTAATTATACATCACCATGGGGTTCGCCTACTCCTTCAATTATGATGAAATATGGGTCAATGTGAATATAGATTAATTATCAGGAACATTTAAAGGAAAAAATCAAGAATAAGTACCATATAACCAATATTTATAAATTATTCGATCAATTTTAATGATCTCAATAATTCTCAAAGAATAAAAATCTTTGTTGTTGCCATCAATTGAGTGTAAAAAGAAAATAAATAACTAAGATAACCTTCTATATGAGGTATAAATACCATGAATTTACTGTGATTCTATTATAACATACTAATTACCCATATTTCTTATAGTATTTATTAAAAAATGTCTTTATATATTAACTCAATCATGTCATGGTAGTCATTATGTACAATATTATTATATACTCCATGAGTATGGACATGAATAATGATAAATTGAGAATTTTTTTGAAGACCTCAGGTAAGGAGAAATTGTTTTCAAAATTTAACAAATGAGAATTCAGGTTATATAAAGTATCATTTTTGGGACATGTTTTAAAAAGCAAGGGAATAAAAGATTATATTTCTAAGAAGGATGATAGTGAACATTGGCGCAAACCATACACTATGATTGAGATAGATATATTTTTTATTTTAGATTCATACTGTCAATGATTTGTGAGATATTTATCACGGTTATCTAATATAATAACAGATTTTACATGGAACAGAACCATGTTCCTTTAGAAAAATAAACATGCATAAAATTTCAAGGAGGGAAGGGAAGGTTGGTCAGTCCACCAATTCTTACACTACAATCTAGTGGAGAAGGGTTTGTTATCTATAGGGACACATACTATATGGTATTGGGATGTTTTATTATCCAAAATTAAATAATGATAACTCATTCCTCTCGTCAATTTTAGGATCACTTACAGAATTTACTAACCCATGGATTGGAATTGGCTGTGGAAATTTTTGCATTGAAGATATTGATGCATTATATTTATAAATAAATGTTTAGAATATATATTTATCATAAACGTTTAAATTATATATTCACCTATAATAAGATAAATATGTTCCATAGAATAAGACTATAGTTGATTAATAATTATAATCGATCTATCCATTACAACCACTATATGGAGAACATGGTGGATGATTCTTTGAGTTGATATGGTAATGTTGGCTTATCTATGATAAGGATTGAAAAAAATCCAAAATGTATGGATTTGAAAATGACGGACCTTGAAATATAGAAGTATTGGGATAAATATTATCTTTCATAATTGATAATTAAACAGTATATCCATGTGAATATTAAAAATTCATGAGATTAATATGTATTCAATGCCTTGCCCTGAGAACCACATAATTGATACTCGGGTCTAGATAGGTACTTGAATTTTCAAGAACCTCTATTTAGGCCAGACACTTCCAAATAATGGGGTGAGTTTTCTAGGTGATTGTGGGGAGACTATACCCTCTAGTGATAATAATAATAATAATAATAATAATATCGACGACAATACAAAAGTGAGAAAACTAACATAAGAGAAGTAATTTGGAATAATACTAATATAAAGAAAAAAATAAACCTTACATATATAATTGATAATATAAAAATTCCATTCCAATGAATCCAAATTAACCAAGATTTTCCTTGAGTAGATTATTTATATTCATGAATAAGATAACCTAAAAGATCTACATCTTGGTTCCGATGACCCACCCGTTTTGTAGGAAACAAACCATGTCATCTGTCCTATGTACCCTCTACCTGTCTGTAATCACTAAGAACAAGACAAGAAGCCTGATCCCCTTACTATGCTCAAAATCATATTTTATCCATGCATCCCTATGGTCCTATGCAGTGTTTGATTATGAAATCAGTAATCCACTACCAAAAATGTCATTAGATTACATCTATTCATATACCAATGTATGGAGAAAACAAATACATGTCAACCAACACACATAACATAACACATTCTTCGTGTGTTGTGCATCCACAAGAGATCCCTTACCTACCTCACACAATCATGGAGTGGAACAATGCATCTAAGGACTATCATACCTGAATTTTCCTCAATATTACATCAATTACAATACTATACAACACCACATTACAACCATCACAACTTATAACTTGGGATAACTTTTCATTATATTTAAATAACTATATTGAGTCAACTAACCACCCCAAAGGCATGCCCACATGGTAATTCACAAGTACCATGGAATTTTTCCTGATTCAAAATCTATTTCTCGGTATCCCGATGTCCCAATGAATGGATGTGCACATCTATAAATAGTACTGCCCCATCAGTCCCAATATAGTAGCCAGCCTTATCATTCATCTGATGGTCTCACAAAACATCATCTCTGGCCTTCTATAGTGAATACCTCCTCTGCAATGATGTTCAACTCCATCCTATATGACACTTAATCTATAGAGTCCTCCTCCAACAATGATTTCTCAACGCCACCTCACTAGGTCATATCTTGTGTGAAAATAACCCCGATGACACCGTCAACCAAACTTAATGAGAAACATTCACAAAAAATCCTCACAAACACCTTCAGTGAACCTTTATCTCTACCTATAGACCACTTCATCCATCTATGGAATTTAACATCACCATCTATATCATCCAGATGAACCACATCACCATAATTCCGTTTTTAAAATCACACATTATCACGAGATCAATTCCCAATGTGTTACCAATCAACCAATTAATCCATAATAAATTTCTATAACTACCACCTTCATTATGGAAAAATCATGGAACCCATTACTCACCTTATATGCTATAATATTCCAAATCATTCACCTTTTTCACATGAGAGTACACTATGGAATCCTTGGTGGAAATAAAATAGAATGTAGTACAAAATTAGACTCACCCAAAGAACCCCTCAAACCAATCCACTATTCATTACATTGCACACAAACTATTTAGAAATCATATCAAAATCACCAAAAATATGATTTTCAATGCCTAAATGTCCAATATCACCCATGATTTGAGATCAAATGATATAAATTAAATGCTCAAATAAAAAACTATAAAATAGATCACAATGACAATAAATTGTGAAACACGTCCAATTAGGAGGATAAATTTGCGAAGAATGTATAAAAGTTGTTATGGTTACGCTTGAATAGATCCTTTTATAAATTTCATAACAACAGGGCATGAAATGATGTAGAATACCTCAATTTGAACATAATGTGGAGGAGGGGAGTGGATCACTTCTCCAAGATGAAATGGACTCCTCCCATTCTTCATACTGCTTTTTTTTATATTTTTCCCATTTTTCCTAAAATGAATTGTTTCATAAAGTCACATAATGGTCCACCCCATGAATTATCTGGATAAGGGTTCATCACCCATTATATCACATTTATGTCTTGATACAATCATGATGTCAATGGATGTAGCCTATGTCCATTTTTCTTGTAGACAAGCATGATTCACCCAAAACATTATGTGGGCCACTGCTGACCCTCGAGACACAAAAAACCAGTTAAAATACATATATTTTAAAAATATTTAAATAGATCTTTTCCATTGAAGTGGTTTGGGTGTTTTCAATTTTTCCACAATATAATAACTTCTCAACCAGATATTCATCCATTCTTTGATCCGAAATCTCACCCATTTTAAGCATATAACTCTACACAATTCAATATTAATATACAATACGTGTCATATTTATCCCTTTAACCACATCTTAAACTATACCATATACTAAATCAAAAAAAAACAATTCTTTCTATGGTACTCATTACCATTGGATTCACCTACCTGGTCTATTTTTAACCTATTCCTTGATATGTTAATTGATCCACAATGACCACGCTCCTAAAACAAACATGTCTCAACCATCATACACAACCAGTTCCACATATCACTACTTCTCATATCCTAAAAAATCATACATTTCTCCCATAAATTATTGAGTTACCCATTATGTTCCCTAAAAAATAGATAAAAATATACACTTAAAAACACCCAGTATCACACATGACACCACAAAAAAGTACTATTTCATATTTGATTCTTACAAAAAAAACCACAACACACCAAATTCCAAAAAAGTTCCTGCATCACACCTGATTCCCAAAAACTTTTCCTTATTCCAGTGCATCCCCAGACTATCATACACTATACTCAATTATCACATATTAACTAGCACCTGGTAAATTCACATACCATATATGCAACTCATCAAAAAGTATATGTCATACCAAAAAATCATGGGAACCCACATGGTGATGAAATAATTATATTTAACACTTTATACATCCTTAAATCTATCAACTCAACTACATGTAGCTAGAACATAGCCTGAATTCCTAATAATTTTCCCCCTATGATGTTTTACTCATTATAGACCACTTCCCCCAAAAATGATTATCGCTTTGCATTCCAAATCCTATGAATAGAGTCATATCCTGATTACCTGATCCTAATAACCCTATTGATCCTAACTCATATCTGTGATTTTGACCTAGTTCCTGACTCCCAACTATATATGATTTTTTTGAAATAAATCCTCTTTGAATTGACCATCTATCCAGACTCTTGGCGCTCCTTTAGTGGCTTATAAAACTGATCCCAAACATTTCCTCTCTTCACAAAATAGAAATATATCACAAATGATCTACTTAATAGTGTCTTCAAAAAGTCTCCATTATCACTACCAAGTTGGGTCTCTTGGTGGTCATGATTCTAGCTACCAAAATATCCTTTGATTGTTTTAGTCAAACAACTATCAAACCTAGTATAGTTACATACATCAATTTACACTATTCTATAAATTCCTACATAATTTCTTTGAAGAATGAGATCATTATGACTAATTTTACCCTCGATGTGATTACATTTTGAAAACCTTACTCAATTCATAACACCATTGTGATGTCATATCTTTTCATAGTTGGTAAAAAATGTTATAGGTCTATGAAACTATGGGGATAATCCTTGAATTAGGTCTCCCTTGTTGTAAGATTAAATAATTAGGGCCTTTATCCAACCAAAAGTTATCAAGAAATTTTTGTATTAAAACTATTGTCTCAATGTCCTTCTGCATCGATCCCCCATGCCTTCCTTTATGTACCTATACGACCCACTGGATCTCCACATGTCCACTGAGAATATATGTGTCCAAATTCACTATCATCCCTGGGGGTGTACCGATATGATTAAAATATTGAACATATAATCTATTAAAAACTGATCCTCCAATAGTACACACTATCCTTAGAACAAAGGAGGGTGATAAAACTGAAACATCTACATCAGATATTCCATGGAAAACATAGCTCTTTGAGATCTCTGACTAATGATTTTAATGAAATCCACGATGCATGATATGAGAAACCCACCAAACTAGGGACCAAACTCCACTTCCCATTGTGGACCAGACTCCTCTACCCCCATGTGGTTGTCATTTCTTCCTCAATACCTCCACTTAAAACACTTTACTACCCCCTAATTAGTGGAACCATATAAATTATTCCACAGGGGCTCCAAATCTATACCACCAGGATGCTCCAATTAATTCTATATCAGTATCATCACTCTCAACACCAAATACCATTATCAAAACAAATGTAACATCACTTATATTATAAATTGGGAAGGTTATAACTGGCATGACATCTCACTATCATTACACTTTTTTACCACACATATATCTCATATCATCCGACCTCATGACCCTTATTTTTTATATTAGATTTAGGGTCCAGATAACAAATAAACATGTATGATCACTTGTCCAGCACATAATGAATCACATAAATAGGATTGATAAGTAGAGATCGACTAAGATACTATGATGAAAAAAACTGTTTAGTATATTAATGAAAATTTTAAAGCCCAACCCCTTTTCGTTATAGAACCAATACTTCAGACTTAGGTATCTATGTAAATTACAGTAAGATACTATAAAATAAAACATATTTTTTTGTTTTTAACTCATTAAATAGTTCAACATTTCCCCCTATACTTCATGGTACAATGAAAAAACAATGAGTACATAAAAATGTCACGTGATCCTATGTTTCTATCATGATGCATAAACACTCCCTCTTACATCTTAGTCTATGGGTCTAACAAAATATTAGTAACATGAATCAATATTTTATCTAAATAAAACAACTCATCCTTTATAAAAATCCAGAGAAAATATTATTTCCTTTGGTAACATAGTCTTATGTTCAATTAGGTGCTATCTAGACACTCAAAAGAAACGTTTTCCCAGATCTAACACATTCACAAGCTCTAGTCTTCCATAACCCAAATAATAAAATAAGTTCCAGAAATCACTTTTAATACCACCTAACTATAATTTTAAAAAATTTACCACTTTATAAAGAACATACTACAATACTAACATGTAATGACCATGATTTTGATGATACATTATACCACCAAAAAATCTACTAGCAGTATGTAATTCCCTCCGGGAGACACTGAACTGGTGGTTTTCGCTAGAAAATAACATAACAGTAGGCGTTCCTCCCCATATACCGGTGGATGGCGGTTAGTATCAAGGGTTATTTGGGTGATTATAGGGGGAGTATTCCCTCTGACTAATGTAATAATAATAAAACACCGCAAAAATGATATGTCAAAAAAATCATCATGAATTGGAAACAAAAGAAGTGATGATCTAAAATAAACCTACTATATATAATAGATTATATCCATTTTTCATGCCAGTCATACAAAAAAACCAATATTTCCATTGAGAGGGATATATATGTATAATAACAAAATAACCAAAAATATATATAACTCAGCATCAAGGAACAAGTCTGTCTATTTTCCAAAGATAGTTCCTTCATTACTATGCACCCTCTATGCAATCGAGATCACTAATCCTAATACATTAAGACTGATCCATTTTTTATAATTTAAGCCAAAATTTCTACATGCTTCTTTAAGGGCCCAAGGATGGTGTGATTATGAAATTAGGATGCTGCCACAAAAAGTTTCCCTAGTTTATATCCTTACATATACTAGTGTAAGAAAAGAAATAAATGAAAATCAACACACATCACATTATCCTCTCCTCATTTTAATAACAAAAATATCATTTGGTTTCATTGACCAACGATGGAGTGGAATAATTCATCGATACTCTTTTGTAATAGATAATCCCTCCATATTTCATCCATTATCATACCAAACAATATCTCATTCCAACCATCAAAACATGCCAGACAATATCGTTTAATATTTTTTTTTCCAAATACCAATCTCAATTCAGCTGGAATCCCCAACATACATGTCCTTGAGGAATGTCATAAGTGCCTTATTATTTAAATTATTAATCCACTAGAAACTCAATAACCCAATATCCCAAGGAAAGATGTTACACATGCTTAATTATTCCTAGACTATCTACCCCAATGTTGTAGAAATCTACCATCCCCATCTGAGTGTATCACGAACCATAAACATTTTCCTTTTATAGATAACACCTCTTCCGTACTAACTATCAACATTATAATATTTTTTAATTAATCAATAAAGGCCTACACCCATAATTACTAGTTATCACCACCCCACAATTTCTTATCCAATGTGAACATGTCTTTGGTGACACCATCAACCAACCATACTGAGAGTCAATCACCAACCATCATTAGAAGGACCTCCAAAAAACCTATTTCACCAACTATGAACCATGTCACCCAACTATGATTTTAGTCTTATCTATATGAATCATCTGTATGGACCATTTTCCTCATATTTGGTGATCATCTTCAACTATAGTCACACTATCCTTGCCCAATGCATTCCCATAGAGCTAAATCACCCATAACCTCACTTTAATAAATTTATATGACCAACACCATCATTCCCAAATGAACATGGAACACTATTCCACACCTTCTATGACATAATTAGATTTATAATACCCCTTTAAAACATGATAATACCATCTTATATCTCATAAAGAAAACAAAAACTAGACCTACTATAAAAATTATCTCATCCGAACCACACCACTCACAACAATTTACCCTTCATTACACAACACTTATGTAATTAAGGACATATATGTGGACCAAATATAATATGATTGAATATTCCTAATCATCGAATACCATCACATTATTTTATCTCAATTATTGGAAATTATAGAATATGATAAAAATATGAAAAATATGGCTCAACATCCATAAAAAACATATCACCTCAAATCAGTGTGAGAAATAAGGGAAGAATGAATTTAATGTGTAAGGGTTACCTTATTCTAAATATTTTGAAAAACAAATCAATAATATGTATTGAAATAAGGGAGAATACCATACATATATTCCAAATTATAGGATATGTGTGCATTCATTCTACTGAAAAATATGTATTCGCCCATTCATATAATAGTTTTTAAAACAACACACATTTGTCTTATTATTTTCTAAACCAGACTGTGACATGGTGTGACCTGATGGTTCATGCTATGAATAAGACATATAGAGGTTCCTAACTCTTTCTTTCACATTCACTAAATGACATAATATTTCAATGTGTGAATGATTACAATATACAACCATTCTATCTCCAGACCATCCCGACTCATCCAAAAACATCTATGGGTCACTCTTAACCCCAAATAAACATAAAACAATTAAAATACGTTGTTTTGGAAAAAAATTGACAAATAATTTCCTCTAATGAGTTCTTAGTTTTTAAATTGTTGAACAAAAAAAGAATTTGAGAAATAATCTCGACTTTAACATTTTGTAATGAGATGGTATGTTTTAAGAACATAGTATGTTCCCATGTAGTACTATAATTGAATTACTAGTGAAACACTAGAGTTTTCATGACATTTGTTCTAAGAGTATTTACCTTATGATGTTATTGAAATGGACATTATAAATTTGTTTTTTCACATATTTTATCATTAACCGATATGAAATGGTTTTTATCACATTGGTTTTTAAAAAACCACCATAGAAATCCATCTTCAACTCTAGAATGAGAATGAATTTTCATATCAATCATATAATAAATAACATGTAAAACCCTTTATCATATCAGTTATTTTAAATAATTTACATGACAAACTATTTTTTATGTTGTTTGTTTTATAAAAAAAATATTAATATATTTATTTTTTAATTTTTATGTCTGTTAAATGGAAACCTATGTAAAAATGGAAATTGTTATACTAAATTCAAATATAATAAACCAACAATGCAACATTAACATATGAAACAAAAAATAAAAAAACTAGAAAATAATATAAAAAATTAAAATCATATTGACATAATATTTTAAAATTTAAACATTATAATTGATATTAAAAATAAACTAAAACCCAATTAAACCTGTGAAATACTCCACCTATTCTATATGTAACTGATCTATCTTTTTTTTTCTTATGATAAAGGGTCATCAAAAGATAGAAATCAAAAAAAAAATAAGTTAATATATATTCTCATTATAATTATAACATAAATCAATGTAATGGTTATAATAAAATCTAACCATGTGGAATTTTGTAATTAACCCAGTTGAAATTATTGAAAACATAAATCATGGAACATAATATTGACATTAATTTACACATTGAAGATGAAAATACTATTTCATATAATTTATCTATAAAAAATAAAATTTTATATTCATTTTGAAAAAATATAGTAATATAAATGAGAAGGTATCTTTAAACATGTATATTTGATAATTTTCGTCCTATTTCCTTCCATCTCACAAAAGTAATATCAATATCTCTTTTGAAATTACATGTTTGAAATAAAATAAAGATTCTTTATCAAATAAAAGTATTTAAATAATCAGAATTATATGTTGAATAAATTTCTGTAATTTTCTAACATGTCACTATGTATTGATTATAACTGGTAATTTTTCATCTATTTTGGACAAAAAATACGTAACATCTATTTTCCACAAATATATAAAAATATAAAATTAGATGTTATTGAGTTAAGTGAAGTAAAACTTAAAGAAATATATTTACCCTATCCTTAAATATAAATAATCATCCGACCCTAAATTTATTTATTTTGAAATGTTACAAAAATATATGCTATTATTTTTATAACTTTCATTTCCACCACTATTACTAAAATAAAATGTAGGTCAAAAATCCATATATGGATGTTATATCATATTGAATAATATGATTATAATGACACCAAATAAAAAACCCATTTATTCTGTTTCAATAAATTAATATAATTGAATGAAATATTATAATTTAATTAAATGGAAAATACTTTTATCCCAATGATTATAAATAAATCACTAGTTAAAAACTCTAGGATATATTTCTCTAAATTCATCGAAGTCATTTCAAAAACACAAATTCTACAATCAACATGGATTTTATACACTCATAAAAAATGGATGAATATATTGATAGTTTATATAGTTTAGAAGAAGAAGTATCTAAATTCATAATAATAAATAAATGTAGTGGGATATAATGTATGTCTTTAAATTAATATTATTCTCTTAAAAAATAAATTTTAAATTGTATAAAAAAAATTACAATAATATGAAATAAGAGATATAATATATACATACCTAAGTGCTAATTTCTTTAGCAAACTATAAATGAAAAAACTAAAATATAGATGATACATGTTCCAACTTCAGTTACATATGTAATAAATGGTACACTTGGTAAACCATCTATTATATCCTACATGGTGACCCTAAACAACTCCATATAATTATGTTGATGACTAAAGGAATACCAGATATAATATATAATTACATATGAAATAATATGATGTTGTGGATCCTCAATATATAACTCAAAATATATTTGATTTTTTAGAGGAGAAGGGTAGGAGTTAGATAACTAGGTTAAGGCGGAGGAGTGAGATCTCTTGGTGGAGGTCTAATAGTGTGTTCTATAGCCTAAAACTATAATTTAATATAAGAATCATTGACTCTACCAAATATCTGATTAGATCATTCATCGTGTCACCCATATCCAAAACTTGAGCATCTAAAAAATATATTTTTTCATTTATCTACATATTCCATTGGAAAATCTCAATAATAACTTATTTTTATATAGATACACCAATCGTGTAATATTATATGATACATTGATGTTCCAGATTTCCCAATGCAGTATCTATCATGTACTAATTACCCTCACGGATAAGGGTCCCCTATGCGATCTCAACCTCAAGGGATTAGGGTATATAATATTTTAAGAATTTTTTTGTGAATCATAATATATAATGAGTTGAATTAATTTAAAAAATATATTTAAATAAAATAACTCCTTACATCCCTCTAAACTTTTCCCCTTAACTCCGCCATAATATATTTTCACTTTTTGTTCATTTAGGCCCCCCTTCTATATTTTATTTCTATCTAAAGGGGTTGATCGAAAACCTTTGTGGAGCCTAAATACATGGATCCCATTTTTTTAATATTTTCATACATATTTTATTCTTCCAAAATTGTAGACTTTCCATGAGATAAATTATGAGGGTATACATTTATTGATTGGATTTTCAGATGATATCTCCTCGAATTATGTAAATTAAGAATAAAAAATCACAAATATGATCATTAATATTAATAAACATCTGAAATATAATATTAAACAAACCAAAATGATTCTTGTCATCTACTTTCAATAAACTGCTTCCTTGTTTCTCAATCTTCATAAGGATATATATGACATGAATTTTTATCTTATTTTCCAATGAAATGAAATTTAATTTTCTTCTTAATTTTAAATCACTCAATATTATAGTATCAAATTCTAAACATATCTTCATAATTTCCATTTTATTTGGTCTATTAGATTTCATCTGATAAAAAGTGAAAAACCTATATTAGTAAACAAATTCATGATACAATATAAAAAAAATTATTTATAGAATTTCACCCCATAATTAAGATATTTTCACTTTTTGATACTTTTCCAATCACAAATAAAAAAAATAAAATTGGATTGAGATTTACTTGAAAAAAATGAATTAAAATATTTTAAATTTTTAGCACTAGGAATTTCATTATTATCAAACCCAATGTATATCATATGGTCTCAGCTATGGGTAAGTGATAATTTTAATAAATGGATGACACCATATTCACAATCCCTTGAAGGCTTATCTACCCCTATAGAAGTATATGGTTCTCGTGTAAAATAATAAAGAGCACCTAAATATAAGTAAGTTCATGGTCCTCCCTATAATCTCTATATGACTCAAATGTTTATATTTGAATTATCCAAAAAAAAATTTAAAAAAATTCAAAAATATTTAAATAAAACTATTATTGATAAAAATTAGGAAGGGTGCATCATTACAAGGGATAAAAAGACATATCATTTTGATGTCCTCATCAAGGATAATCCATACAAGGAAGTATACCCCATCTATTGGAGCCTTTATAGGTAAAATGTTTCAACCTATTTTAAATTTAAAATAAATTTGTTGGAAATTTATTATATGGGTTTGATTTTTCATTTGAATTATTTTTTTTTCATTCCCCCATATCCGCTTTTAAATGTTCTTTTTGAAATAATTTTTTTAATATTTTTATACGGAAATGAAAATAATAATTATGTAAATGATTATAAAAGTCTATCTATTATATAAATATTTGAGAATTTTTTTAAAAGGATACAATAAACAATATAACAAAACACTCTGTATCATATTCATTATATTTGTTGACAGAAAGTTAAATAAAAATATTGATAATGTTATTTTTCATATTATTTATTATATAAAAATTCTAAAAGAATAATGAAAATATTTATAAAACATAAAATGATACAAAAAAAAAAGAAAACAAATATTAAGTAAAAATTTATACAAACCCAATAGTTATATATAACATTGAATAATTGAAAAATGAAACAATTAATAATAAACTGATATAAACCAAAAATTTATCATATTTATGAAAATATGTGTTTTAGGTGAAATGTTAAAACTAATATATATAATATTATATAAAATTTAAAATGGTAAATAAGAAATAAATATATCTTACCCTTTATATTATGAAATAACTAATTGATTTTTCCAATATTGATTCCCCATGATTTGAATATATTTCAAAAAATATGTCGATTCCATGATCATCATTATTTTTTAATATTCATCCCATTGATTTCTGGATCTTATAAATATCAACATCATTGTATTGATTTAAATATATAAAATTCTATTTTTCCTGGTAAAATAATAGGCCATTGCAAATTTTATATATCAAGAACATAAGAATTTTTTTTCTATTTGTTTACATTATTATAGGATCATATATGTATTCCTATCTATTAAAATTAATTATTGTCATATCAAAATCACTGAGTTTTACACTATTGTTGTTAGGAATACATTTTTAGTAAAACACTGGCACTCAAAATTTATTTTAATTAACATATTATATTTATTCAATAACTCTATTATATGCAGAGACTGGGTTTTTTAGTTGCCACTGAAAAAATGATTTAATTTTACAAGCATTAATAAACCATCCATCTAATATTAGATATTTATTTCATTTTAAAAAGGTAAAGTATAGAAAAAACAAAGAAAACCCAAAACGGGTCTTACAATCCCCCCCAACAGACCTAATGAATAAACCACCATTTTGAACACAAGTTTTGTTTTCTTGATCTTATTTATGAAATGTGTATCCCTTAATTTCAATGAATAAAAATTTTATAACATAAAAAACTTTGGATCCATTTTAATTATCTCAATGTTTTTGATGAATCATAACTACCATGGATGATCTCTTTAAACAACGTAAATAATTTTTTAGGGTCATTCAAAATCCAAAGATCATTCTTCTTAGGATAATATTATTTTAACACAATAATATTCATCATTATACATGACTTAACATCATCTTTTTTATTCAAGATTCATAAGTATACTTATTTTTTTATTCACTTGATAAATATTTTACATTTATTCCAAGGATCCCCTTTCTACAGATAACTAACTCATTCATGATGAGATGTATCCAAACTAATATACTCTAATTTAGAAATTTTTATTTAATAAAAACTCTATAACCTCTTTAGAAATATACTTTTCAATAAAATATGATTTCGATAAATCTAAATTCCTACCATATCCCATCAATGTCATGATATTCATTTCAAAAGGATTCATCCAGTATTGATATACTTCTCTACAAAGAATTATTTTTCTCATTAAATAAACCATTAAATTTACTGTAATATCAAAACAATATGGTAGAAAATACATTTCCATTTGAAAATGTAGAGAAACTAAATCATTCAACAAATTATTCAACAAATTATATTCAATCACCTACTTTTAAATTTAATTGAAAAAATAAATCACATTTATAATAGATATTATAATAGAGTCAGAAAAAAATCCATGTAATGTAACTGGTACAAGATAATACACCATGAAAAGAAAATCATGACATTTTATGATAGTAAACATCAAATTATTTATTCTCACAATTATATTTTTCATTTTAAGAATAAATCTTCTTCACTTTCATAACATGGAGACATTAAAAAAACTAATATTATTTATCTTGGATAATGTATGAAAAGATAGAGTAAAGTGTGCTTCTTTCATTTGGGGTGGCATTTGACTCCAAACGTATTATCATTGAGAGTAAATCCAATATTTCATTCAACCCATATCCATAATTACACTTAGTACCAAACAATATTCCAATCATGATGTAATAAACATATTTCATAATATGCATGAAATAAATTTTATGTTTCATGTCATCTTATCTACAATATGGAATCTCAGAAAATATTTGCAAATTCATCCCAATTTTTTTGTAACTACTAGATTTTGTTTGTCATTCCGAATGTGACATCAATTTTTTGACCATATCGAAATACTAATTGGTTGAAAATGATTTTGGAGAACTATAAAAGTACTATTATCCATTGAATAATTTTTAATATTTGATAGGAGTAATACATAGATAAAAATCCTTTGATTACCCATGTATTATAATTTTATCTTACATTATAGATGATAAAATGATGTTTATTCTTCACAATTTAGTCAACCATTATTCCCCTTAACACAATATAGACCAAAACATCCAAATGTTTGGAATTAATTTATAGTTAACATAATCAATTCATATAGTTTAAATTTATCCACTATTACTGAGTCATACACTACAATTCCATCCAACCATATAAGTTTTAAATCATCAATTTGCAGAGAAAAGATAACATCAATATCATTTAATGGCAGTTTTGGTTTAGAAATCATTAAAATCAACATTATAAAATTTTAATTCGAAAAAAATCATGGGATAAGTTATAAATTAACATTAAAATATTCCTTGTAATATTTTCTCAGTTAATGGTTTGATAAGGATTTATTTATACTGTAAACATTCCTTGTTTGATATTTCTAACTTGATTTCTGAATATAGGAAATCGTTGAGCAGTTTTACTACACTATGGACAACAAAGTTGATGAAGTAATTTTATACCATATATATAGTCATCTATATTCCGTCTTGACATATTGTTATTATTTTAAATTAAAAATTAATGACTTAAATGAGGTATTATAGAATAAAATTAATTAACTTTTCATGAGTCTTTATAACTTCTAAATTACCTTGTGATTTTTATTTTAACTTATAATTTGATTTAGCACATCTAGGGCACTCTGATAGACATTAAAAATCCATCATATATATAACACAGTCATTAGATTAGGAACTTCAGGAAGCCTACCCCAAAAGGTTACCCATACGGGTCCAAAAATTAAATTAAATAGATAATGTCTACGTGAGACCCACCTCTAGTACGCACCGAGTTAGAAACTAGCACTCAGGGTATAATAAACGTACATATGGGAGGCATTACCCTAAAAGAGAAAATTTATAAGGTATATATATTACAAATACATCAGTAAAAAAATTCATGGATTTGTATAATAATTCTTATGTACCTACATGTAATGTCATAAAGTACTAAACCACTAATAAGAAACTAAAATTACCAAAAGGTAAATATGGAAAAAAACCCTCAATCCAAAATAAATCCTACAAAACCATGAGCTAGTAAAATCTATAAAGACCTTCAACCATATTTGGATAACATGAAATAGTTTTTATATATATGTATGGTGATAATAATAGTATACTAAGTGGGATCCTCCCCAGATCATCTCATGAATATTATAAAGGAAACATGATAAGTCATAATGAACAATACTGAAACTGACTTGTCACATAATCATATAGACTATGTTCCCAACCTCACCATGAATAACTCTAACCATCTATCTCATAAATGTGAGAATATTATATAATAATGAAACATCAAGGGTACACCATTCCTATTTCCCTAGTAGTTTTTTTCTTTTCCCCAACATCGCATGTCTTCGACCATCTATCTCCAAAATATGATAGCCCATATAAACCATGGAAAAACATCAAAACATTCACGTATTGCATAACATATTCACAAAAACCAATCCAAATATACTATTATAGTTTCCATTTAGTTTCTAAGATCCACCACATCTTGTATGATGTTTACCACACATTGAATATTATACCTCAAGCCATTACAGCCAAATTACTAAGTATGTACCTCAAACCATCAGAATATATTCATTTCATACCGATAGTGGAATATTTATTTTACACATATTATTACATGACTTTAAACATTATTATTCATTAAATACCAACCATGCATTGAAGGGCCTAGTGTCTTTGGAAGAGTAGGTACATAATAAAAGAACAAAAGACTAGAATAATCCATCTTTTTATTAAAATTCATAACGATATCCTAACTCCCTTTGATTTCTGAAAACTATATTGGAATACATGTGGAATACAGAGAAAAAAGAGCTAAATTAAAAATCCCAGTAGGGGTATAAACATGAAAAAGAATCATATAATAAGAGTTATAAGGGATACCATGATAACATAAAAGGAATAGATCATTAATAAATATATAAATTCATTACATATGAAACATGGAATCATATAATAATGGAAAAGTAGGAATTTTGATGAAATATATAACATGAACTAAACATGATTCCAAGATAACATAAAAGACGATAACACATCATTGACAAAGTCCCATAATTTATTAGGTTTAGTCGCTAATCCCATACATAACATATCACAAGAAAAAACATTACCCAATGCATTGGAGTGATATTCAGGTGGAGACATCATACCATGAACATGAATATGCATACCATATTAATAAATCTAACATATTGAATAAACATAAGGGTTTCCCATTAAATGAAATGTGTTTCCAAATCATATAATAAGGCATAACCAGAGGACATATTGTAATGGTATCCATGAAAAAAGTGATTTAAATTATTCTTGGACATTCATAAATGTAATATAAGAACAAATCATGAATAATTAATTCCAAATAATGTGAAAAATAATAATGGAAATGTAACTATAGAAATATTCAACTTAAGCGTCATTTATGAAAATATAATGAATGATATTCAAAAGTGGATAAAAGAAAAATTATTTCTATAGACCATGAAATGAACATGAATTGTTTTTTATGTTTAAATTAGTGATATTAGAAAAACATTTGAGGCTGAAATAAATTTATGGAGTGCACATAAACGTAGGTACAAGACACATAAGTTTCCTTTAATCATGTTTTCTTGTTCAATGGAAATGAAATGGGAACGTTTAAAAAAATTATTTCCATAAATAATGTTGAATTTAAATAAATAAATAAATATATATATATATATATATGTGATATATATATATATAATCTAAGAGAATAATATATGAATAATGAAGAGCTAAACTGAGGTAAAGATAGGTAAAGCGTTACCAAAATGAAATATAGAGGTTTGGATTGATCCCTCACCTCATGTACGAATGTGTTCTATTTATATAGTTAATTCGCTAGATATTAAATTATATTCTTTAATTGATTAATATGAACCACATGAAGACCTAATTTTTAAGATCCTTTATGTTTTTTAGTTACTTGTTTTTTATTTCAGGACAACAAAAAATTTGTGAAAGTATAATTTTTTGTTTTTTAGGATGCGACCTAGTTCATCAGTTTTATCTTCTATAAGCAATTCAAATTCTTATAAATGTTTGAACCTAGACACTATGTGGTAATAATTATTGAATATTTATTTCTAAAAGTAGGTTATCTGATTGAGGAGGACCAAAAAATGATGTTGTTTTTTTAAAAGAAGGGGAGATAATATTAATGATGAAGATCAGCAGCCGTACATAATCAGAGACATGAAGAGAAATTGTCCAGCCATAGCTGGTTGACATCAAAGGAGGCTGAGGCCGCTAGATGATGGGCTACATTGTTTCCTTCCCTTTTGGTAAAGGAGAATGTGCAGCAAGAGAAGATTCATGTAAATTTTGGAGAAGATATGAAATAATGTTATAGTTGTGAGGATTCTAGGAAATAATGTTTCTAAGGAATTGTGAATTATAATTTTATTTAATTTATAAACTAATTTTCAATGATTCTTGTATGTTTTGTAATTCAATAATATTATAAGTTTTCTATAACACTTGGGATGTATGCTTTATGAAGAAAAGTGGGATAATATGTGATTGAAATTTTATTGATTTTTATTTCGATGGAAATGAGTTGTTGTATGTAAGGGAAGTCATAATACATTATTATATAAGATAGATGATGATTTTTTGATCATGGAATTACCATAAATCATGAAAAAGTCTCATGATACAATATTTTCAAGAATGGAGAGTTTTGAAAGTATTTTATAATTTTGACTAAGTTCCAAAAATTTAAACTTATAAATTTGGATCCAAAAGTATCAGACATGTAAATTTTAAAAAGACTATCAGTATAAAGTAGATGAATATTTAAGAGTATCTGAGGATGTTCTATCTTAATGAGCTCAGGAAGTTCCATAGTAAGGACCTAAGGAAGATCCATCATAATAAGATGAATAAGTTCCACAGTAATGAGTTAAGGATGTTCTATCATAATATGATGAGGATTCTTTATAGTAATGGGATGTGGAAATTCTATAATTATATGATGAATAAGTTCCATAGTAATGAGGTAATGTAGTTCAATGGTAATGAGTGGATGAAATTTCATCCAAATGAGATGAAAACGATCCATAGTACTGAATAAATTTTAGTAATTTTAACAAATAGGATTTCTGGGTTGACATAAGAAGGTTCTAGATAATTTTGGAAGGTTTTATGTGGTCAAATAATAAAATAAAATATGATTAAATATCAATGGTTTTTGAATTTGAGTAACTAAGAAAGGTTTTCAGCTTACTACCTCAGTCTTTCTGGGATTTCTATAAATATATTCAAAATAAATTCAAACTTTTCAACCATTCACATGACATGAAATGGTAGAGAATTGTAGAAATCTTGTCAAATTTATAATTATTAATTGAGGCCAAATTAGAAGCATATACATAAGAATGTTTTTTACCATTTTGTAGAATATTAGGATGATAATTTAAGAAAAGTTTGAGTAATGATCATATAGAATGGGTTCTTCAAAAAGATTCTTTCATAATAAATTCACCAGACTTAAACCATCAGACCCAACCCCATCAAACGATGAGAATTGGACCCAACCAAATAGGAATGAGGATATGGGAAGAGATGTAGTGTATTATTTTTAAAAAAATATTTATTCTATTATTTTTTCTCAATTTTTTGTATGTAAACTTTCTAAACTTGTGGGAGTTGGTATAATCTTAACTATCAGGTGATATAAGGTGTCTAATATAATTTGGAACATGTTATATTCACTTATTTATAATAGTATAAATTTCCATATACCCACATGAGGGGTTTTGGAAAGGCTATAGGTTCTCAAAATGGGGTCTAACATTGTAAATACCATGTTCTTTAAATTGTTTTACTCTTTTTAATGCATGAGTATTTATAAGAATGTGGTACAATAATAAAGTTTGACATGTTGAGGGGATTAATATTATAAAAGTGTTGAACTAAAAAAACCATAAAACTAATTCAAACACCCTTATCAATTGTTATTTTTTCATTTGAAACTTCAATTTTTTTAATTTTAATATTATTAAGTTCATTTAAGTGAATTTGGAGGAGTTTAATGTTCAATTTCATTGTTTATAGTGAATTCGTTTCATGGTTTATTTGTTTATTTTCTTGAGTATATTTTTTGAAGTTCATCTTAAATGAAAATAAATCTTGATATTTTAAATGAATTGGTATTTATATATTTATATTTGTTCAAATGTTCCCATGTATCATATTTTTTCTGACATGGGGATGGTTCTTTGAGTAAAAACATTATCATTATGTGATTAGATCATTTAGGATGTTTTACCAACCACTATAGTATAATTTCATTTTATTTAATATTATTTCTCTATATTTGATCCAAACAATAAATAAAATATAATATACTTATTAAAATATAATTTAACCATAATAAATGTTTTGTGACCTCCCTTAAAGGCATTAATGGAAAATGGAAACTCATTTTCCATTGAAATGGCTAACCACCATAATTTGGTTAATGGGTTAGTTTTTTTAATAATAGTATATTGGAAAAATTTTTCCCAGTATATATTCCAATAAAATGTAAAATTCTGGTATATAAATGATAATGGTGTAATTATTCTTTGACGAATGAATGATATGAGGAGAAAGTTCAATATGAAAAGAAATTTGAAGTGGTAGTTTGAGAATGTTACCTCTTGTACATCACCTCATTAAAAGACCCCTTTTGGAAGATGGAATTAATATTTTTATGAGATTAAAAAATTTGACAAGGTAAATGGGTGTAAAATAGGGATTAGTAGATATTTGGAAGGCATCAATGCATAAAATGTGCGGGGAGATGGGTTTGTGACTTGTGGTATTTATAGCGGGAGAGGGGTGTTTTTGATTATTATATTATTTTTTAAATTTTTCTCAATAATATCAATAGTTTTGATTATTGTGACTATATATATTAATAGATCATATTTGTTCAATATAATGGGTTCTAACATCATCTATGACTAAAACAATTCATGTATTTTTTCTAATATTAAATATCTTTCATTAACATATTTTACTCTTAAAAAACAATTCTTTTAGATAAAATATAAAAAAATGTCCCAAACCATTTATGGATATGTAGATTTCAAAAATTTTATCAATTTTCTGAAATTACATTTCTAAAGAGGGAAATTGTTTTTAAATAAAACCCTCATTTATTAGATAAATACTGATGTTAATACTATAATAGATTTTATGATGTTTGGAAATATTTTTTATTATCACATAAAATATTAATTTCATTATAATAAAACATAACATTGATTTATAAATCAATTTAATATTAATAAAATTCATTTTAAATAATAATATTTATTATAAATGTGTTATTAAAACATTTATGTTTTATAAATTGAGAAACAATTAGTTTATCATTTTTAAAAAATCAATTTTTTATACCATGGTGAAAATATATTACATTTCCATTTTATATGATTTCTAAATATTATTTAACATTTCCATAGATGCAGTAAATATTATAACTATCAGATTATAATTCACAATAGTAAAATTACTATTCCAAAAACAAGGTTACTATCCCAAGAGTCTGTTTACTATACGTGTGATCATATTTATAACGGTCATATGGGTTTCAGAATTTATATATATACCACATATTCCATTCATTCTTCATTCACTTATATTTTCAATAATGTTTATACATACTTTAATCATCAAAATGAATATTTTATTATTAACATTAGGTTTTATTTCTACTTATTTGTTAGTGAGTGCCTTTATTCTAGGGGATCAAGAAGATCCAAATTATCTTATTCATATTATATTATTTTTAATTTATTGTTCTTCTATAATATTATAAATTTTTATTGGTTTGTTTTCAGAATAATGTATGTTTTTAAATTTATTATTATATGTTTTTTAGTTTCTCTATGTGATGTAAGTTATTTATACTACACTAAATAATTATAAGAAGGGAAATTCTATGGATAAAATCATGGGTTGTTACATTCTTTCCCATTTTGAAATTTCATGCTTAAAATTGTTTTTACACACTATGGTTAAACAATTCTAGGGTAATTCTCCTTCTTCACTTCCTTAGATTCCCTTGTCGTATTTTCATATTTATGCTTCCTCTATTGTAATTGGACTAGGTGAGTAGTTTTGGTGCATAGAACATTATTTCTATAGTCCATGATATTAACCAGATGATCCTCATAAGAGAGGTAACTTTATAGATGTACCACTTATGAATTGAATACCTTTCTTGGATATGGTATGTATTTCCTCAAGAAGGATATGTGGAATACATCATGTTCATCATACATAGATGGTCGATGTGTTATTGGATAAGCTGGAACAAATGAATAATCAATAATATCAAAGGGAATGATAGACCTTGGGATTAGATTTCTCTTCTTAATAAATATCATGAATCTCTTCCACGGAGAAATGAGTAGGAATACATTATCTCCAAACTCAATCTCCAGATCCTGTCAATATTGATCTATATAGATCTCATCTTTTCACATTCTTGATGTCCTACTAAATGGTCTTCAACTTTTACACCATTTGCTCAACCATTTTTGGACCCATAAGCTAACATTCACAAACATCATCCCAATATAGAGGTGGTATGCATCTTTTCCCATAAATGGAATCAAATATATCCATTTGGATTCTTGAGTATAAACTATTATTATAAGAGAACACAAATAACAGAATATGTTTGTCCCATAATCCTTTGATGCCTATCAAACATGTTTTCAAAATATCATTCATTGTATAAAAATTACTCCTAGATTATCCGTCAGCCTAAGGGTGATAATCCATACGTAACTTATGCTTACTGCATTGGGAATTTTGGAGACTTCTTTAAAACATAGAGGTAAATCTCAAATCTCAATTAGATAAAACTGATAATCGTAATCTATATAGCCTCCCCACATCAGTGATGTATATCCCAAAAATTTTGTTAACTAAGACGTCCTCTATAATTGTAGTTATGTGAATAACCCATTCTTCAATATTTCTTATAAATATATTAGGAAGTACAAGGTCAAAGTTCATGGTGAAGTTTACCCGTTTCAAGTTATTTAGCAGTAATGGATTCATCATACCCTTATAATTTTTCACTCCACCTTTCACCTATTGACATTCAATGAAATTTGATGTATATTTATTAATATCTTTCTTCATATTCTCCTACCAATAGTTTTATCAAATATCTTGATACATCATTTTTCTCTCTAGGAGGATGGAGAAGGGAGATCTATGTTCATTATTCAAAATCTCCCTCTTTATCTCAGGATTTGATGGTACACATAGTCGCAACCAAAATATTTTTAATCATTTCTCATGAATTTTTAACTATAAATATTTTACATTTATGATTGCTTCCACCATCATCTAAATTTCCATATCATCTCATTGAGAACCATTTATCATCTCCAAAAGTTATTGTGGAAAAATAATTTGATAAAGGAATTATGATGTTCATTCCTTTAAAATACCCATGTAAATTCATTATAGGTGTAAGAAAAATATATTCTTCTTCATTATTTTGACTTATAATTTTTTATAATTCATTCAACTTAGATGACATGCCACTTTATTTTTTTTACCAAGAAAGGTAGTAGATTGAGTGTTAATAATCCTTGATGAGCTCCAAAAGTATTCACTAGCTCATATTAATATCTTTTTGGGTGAATATATTTTTGATCATCCTTTAATAAGTATACAACTCACACTTCTCCCCATATTGATAATGTCACTAGATATTCAATGTGTAAATCACAACCGATAACTCTAGATCATGTGTGGGATAGTTTTTCTCATGATCATTATTCAACATTTTAGAGTACGATATCAATTTATCATTTTTCATCAGTACATAACCTAATATCTTATTTTATGAACCCCTATATATAGAAAATTGTTCCCCACATGGTGTTAGTTTATGCACTAGTGTAGTGAGAAGCCACTTTTTAATATCAAAGAAGAAAATATTCTCAATCACTGGTCTAAAAAAACATTACCCCATATAATTCATCTTGGATTGTGGGTTTTAAAATCACTATAAGTTCCTCACAAATCATCAGGAATACCCAGATATACCAATGAAACTATTGATCTTTGATATAGTTAATTGTTTAGGCAACTAATCAATTTTATTTTTCATATAAAGGCCGACAAATATATATTTTCTAATAAAAACTTGCACCAAGAAAGCTAATTACTCTATCCCTAAGTCACATTAACTATAATTTTCACATATATTTTCACATCACAAAGTCGTTAGCACAATATTGAAATTGTTTCGATGATCCTCCTTTCTAATGGAATATATTATAGCATCAAATATAATGTCTGCCATGAATTTTTTGAGGCTATATATATTGAATATATTCATTGAGTCAATGAATATGTATAGAAAAATAGTGATTTTGAAAGGAATCACTAAAATTCATGGGGTATATAGTTCATTTGAAATGATTTCTGTAGAATATAATTCTTATTTGTCTTTATTTGGTGATACCCCGATCGAAGTTCCACAGTAGAGAAGTACTTGACCCAACATAGTTAATCAAACAAGTCCTTATCCATGGAAGGGGACACTTTTTCTTTAAACTTATTTTTATTATATCATAATAATCAATGAAAATTTAGATCAACATATCAACATTTTAGACAAAGAGGACCAGAGTAAGCAATAGTGATGCACTCAAGCATATAAAACCCTTTTAATGATTCTATTATAATTGCTTCTACTCTTCATTAAACATAATGATAACCATATGATAAAGAGTATTTGACATGGGAAACGATATAGATATAATTTCAATTGAGAACTCATCCTATACGTCAAGAGGAAGACTATTCCATTATTTAGGTAACGCATTAGTATAGTCCATCAGAAAATGGAATTTCTTTAGGAATGATTCTATTATTTTTTCTAAATCATTTGAACTATATTTTCATTCTCAGATGGAAATCTTATCCATTATTGAGAATGATATTCCAAAGGATATTCATCCTTATACCTATATTTGTACATAATTTTAGGATTCTTTGAGACATGAAGAGTGATCTCTATTTCATGATAGTTGATATTGTATTTATATAATGATAGACAATCCACACCCAATATAACATCAAACTATAGAAAATAATGTAATATGAGATTGGGGGGGGGGGGTTATTATAAAAAAATTTACTAGGGTGGATTTATGTACATTAGATTGAATAATTTATCCATTCATTATTCTTTTTGATAACTCAGGCTCCATATTTTGAGGTGTTATTTAGATAGTTCCACAAGTATTGTACGATAAGAAGGAATGTGTAGAATCAGAATCAAAAAGTAAATTTTATAATCTTGAATGAATAACCAGTGTACCTATCACCCCATCATTTTTACCTTCTATCTCAAACTTAGTAATAACATATTCCATTCCTTATCCTCTTGGAGAATATTTTCATTGATTGTCTCTGAAAACCTATTCATTTGGGTTTTGGATTGCGTACTTTTTATGTTCCTTATAGTTTAAACATTGTAATATAGATCAAGTATTCACCTTAACCATAATTAATTCTTCCACATTTGTTGGATTATTCATATCCATTCATAAATTATTATTTTTATTCCCCTATTTTCAAAATTTGAAGGACCACATGGTTCCATTAAAATAGTCCAGGAGATTCTTCATTCGAAATTTTTTTACATGTGGAATAATATGTTTTATTTCTACTATGGTTTATATCTATTAATACTATCATATTAAACATTATTATATTTTTTTTATACTTTATCCCAGGAGGTTAATGTGTGTCTTAAATATCTATCCCAACCTTATGGGAAGAAATAAAAATATTCTTATAGAGGCCAAAGTCTTTAATCTATAAGGATTTTTCTAGACTAAAATTTATTCCACTAAATATAGTGTCCAAATTTATTTTAGGGTTCATGAAAATTTCATTGGAATATAGTGAAATCATTGTGATTTTTCCCTAGTACTCCCCGACACACTCATATTTTCTTGCATTAGTAAAAGGTACTCCCTCTGTAAATTAAGATAGATAATTTTGGAAAAATATTTAGTGAAAAATATTTCCAAGAATCCTTCATATTCCATGAAACCATTTTTTTCTTTAGACATCATAATTTTGATCATTTTCTGACACTAGTTTACTTCCCCATCAAAATTATAGAGCTCGATCGTGAATATTTATTCTTCTAATCATTGGAAGAGAGTTAATATATTCTTAATGAAGTTAACCCATTATTATATGATGTGGGGAAAATAGATTCACTAATGGTAGGAGTCATTTTTCACATAAATTATTTCACATCAACATGATCATTATTATGAGAAAAATGGAATTCGACATGTTTCATGTAATTATACATAACTTAAACTAGTTCATCCATTAAAACCATGTTTTTATGATATCCTATTTCCATCATGTTTGACCACTCGTTAGATAAATCATAATAATTAAAATCACATTGTTATTAACCTTGAGTTCTATTTCTATGCATTAAAGAAAAAAATAAAAATGAAATTGATGTGGGGGGGGGGGGGGTTATTGAATATATATCCAATGATAGTATAAATGGGAATATATGATCATAGAAGGATAAATTTAAAATGAAAAGTATATCCAAACTTATAATTCCCAATGATTAAATTTAGGCTCTCCCTGGTGATGGAATTATCCCTAGGGTTCTAACTATAGTTCTTTTGTCTTAATTCATAATAAATAATTATTCCATCCATTGACACCATCTATAGAAACCCGAACCGTTTACAAAAACTATTACATGATTTTAAGAATATATATCCATCAAATAAATTCTGACTGACAAAAGGCATAGTGTGTTTGAAAGATTAGGTACATAATTAGAGAACATGAAACTAGAATAAAACATATTTTATTAATATCCATAATGATTAAACAAGTCATATTGTGCTCCTTCAACTACATATGATAAGCTGGGTAATACATTGACAAAATGGATGATCTAAAAATCCTTAAAATGGAATAAACATATAAAAGAGGCATAGAACAAGAGTACCAAGGAATAACATGATAACAAAGAATGAATGGATCATAAATAAAAATATATATTAATAACATGTAGAACATGGAATTATATGATCATAGAAATATGGGATTGTTTCATTAGAATATATCCTAAAAAAACATGAGTCTAGGAAAACATCTAAAATTATATCACAAGGTGGACCATTTCATATAATGGATAAGGTTTACTCACTAATCCCATACATAATTAATCATGTGAAAAAAATTACCCAATTCATTGGACTGATATATGGGCATAAAGATATTAAAATGTAAAAGTATATTTATTCCACATAAAGAAATAAATGATAAAGGTTACTCATAGGAAGAAATGGTTTTCATAATAATGTAACAAGTAATATCATATTTGAATCAATGAAAAGATAGATTTAAATTATTATTAGAAATTCCTAAATAAAATATAAGAAAAGATCATGAATAAAGAAATCCAACAAATGTGAATATAAGAAAAAAAGTGGAAAATGTACATTTAAAATTTTCACTTAGGCATAGTTATAGAGAATTGAATGAAGGGAATTGAAAAAGGAAAAATGAATAATTGTTTCTATAAAAAGTAAATGAAGTAAATTCTTTTCATGACAAAATGAGTGATTTTAAAAATATTTTGGGGCTTAAAGTAGTTTATGGATTTTAATTGATAATGGGAAAGAAATCAAGAAGTTACCTTTAATTAGGTATTCATATCGAGAGGAACTGAGAGGGGAAACCTTTTAAAACATGTATTTATAATCCAATAAAGATGAATTCAGCTAGATATATATTCATGAGAAATATATACAGAATTTAATAGAATTACATAATATTAATGAATTGATAAATTTAGGAAAATGTAACTAAAGTGTTACCTTAAGGTAATATGGATGTTTAGAGATATCCCTTAACTTATTTTTGAATATGTATAAAAATATCAGTTAATTTCATGGATAATAAAATTTCAATTTTTATTAATTAATTGAGAATTTTTTTTATAAAAATTAGATTTATTATAATTTTGTTAAGTTCATTTATGGGCATTTAGATGAGTTATTAGGTTTGATATCATTTCGTAGAGAGTTTTTATTTCATGGTTTCATGGTCAGTTCACTTGTATATAATGAAAGTTCTTGTAAAATGGAATTACAATGTTAGAAGTGAAATTAAATGGTATTCATACACTTAATAAAGTTTAAATGTATTTGTATAATTTTTTTTTGAAATAGGGATGGTTATTTGATTAAAAAAGTCAACGTTTTGGGATTAGTTTATTTACGTGGTTTTACCATCCATCAAAAACTAGTTTCAATTTTTTAATAATATATATATATATATATTAGTCATATAATATGAAAAAAGTTATAATGTAGTTATAAAAATATGATTTTCAATAATTATATTTTTATTTCCTTCCTTTAAGGTGGTTTCGAAAAAGAAAAAAACATTATCTATAGAGAATGTTTACCACCATAATTTGGAAAATTGTTTCATTTCATCGAATAAAAGGATATAAGAAATGGTAGGGATAAATTATATTCCATTAGAAATACTAAATTAATTTATATAAATTATAATTTATTTATTGTTTTTTGATCGATTAACGAGGCATGTATAAGTTAGAATATGAAAAGAAATTAAAACAGGTGGTTTGAGAGTGTTACCTCGTGAATATAACCTCCTTGAAGAAACCCTTAAGAAACAAGGAACTGGTCTTTCTGTGAGACCAACATCACTTAGTCAAGGTAAGAGTGGGTATGAAAGGTTTTGTTATATATTTTTCATTCTTCATGGCTTAGAAGGTTTGATGAGAAGGGGTTGTCATTGGTCATATTTATAAAGGGAGGAGATTAGTGTTTTTGATTATTCTATTAAATTTCATTTTTTATCATAAATATCAATTTTATTGATTATTTTGACTATATAAATTTAATGGTGCACATTGGTTTAAAAAATGGATTCTTAAATCATTAATTTATAAAAAAATACAAGTATTTTTATTCTAATGTTAAATATCGTAATTTGACATAGTTTACTATTAAAAAAAATTCAACAATTTTAGTGAAATCTATAAAAATCACAATTAAATTTCCTAAAAATTTAGATTTCAAAAATGAAATCTATTTTATAAATATAGTTTTACAAATAAGAGTAGTTTAATTTTTAAATCAATCCTGTTTTATTTAAAAAATCTAGAATATAATATTTTAATCGACTTTATGAAACTTTGGAAATTTATTTATGGTCTCATAAAATTATCATATCGTTATAATAAAACCTAATATTTACATATAAATATATTTTATATAAATTAAGTATATTTTAAATCACTACATTTTATATAAATGTATGACTAAATTATTTATGTTTTTAATAATACAAACACTTCCTTTACCAGTTTTAAAAAATTTATTTCCTTATACAATGGTTTAAATATATGAAATTTTCACTATATATGATACGTAAATATTATTTTACATTTAAAGTGGTGAAGTTAATATTATAATGGTTAGATTACGATTCATATTTTCCATATTACTATTCCATTGTCTATGTTACTATTAAATCTAATATATTACTATTCCAACAGTCCTATTTATAATGGTCATATAGGTTTCCTACATCCGATAATTATTACATTACATTACTATTTATTCATTCCATTACATTTTATCTCAAATCTATATTTATTTTCATCCTAAAACTTTATATTTTATTTTTATCATTAGGTTTTATTTATACATATTTGTTCTAGATTGTGGTCATTATGGTGGATCGAGTAGATCCAAATCATCCTATTCTTATTATATTATTTTGTATATAGTTTACCATTATAATATTTGTAATTATTAGTTCTTTATTTTCTATCAAATGTATCATTCATTATATATGAGATAAATAATTTATTAGTTTCTTTTTCTTTAAAGTATATGAAATAAATATAATTGGGGAAATTCCATTGATAAAATTATGGGTTTATACAAGGCCTAAAATAATAATGTTGATGTTATATTTAGAGATCCATGTGAGTAAAATAACAAGGAGCCATAAAAGATATTTTTCAGACATATATGGAAAAACTGACTATCGTGCATATCAAAAAATGTAACTACTAAGAGAAGAGAGAAGGGATAAAGGGGGCAGTCAGCCATCTGTCATCCCATATAGATGTTAGTGAAAATTCTACCCCTAAGTCCACTCTCTTAAAATCTCACTAACTATGATGGGTGTGGTGGTGTATGAAATCATGGAATATACATGATATATTATAACTCAGAACCACTCTATGGGAAAAACCTAGTCATAATCACAATTACACCTATTGCTTGGTGGACACCAAACTGCCATTTCTTGTGACTAGGATCCTATATGAATACAAACATTTAAAGTGTTACAATATTATGTTATTTATTATGTCATTTAATTTAGTTAATTAATTTATTAGACATTTAATTAAAGATTAGAATTATTTTAAGATATATTCATTAACTAACTTTGTGATTTCCATTCCCTAAAGGCACAATCCAAACCAAATATATGGTTTCTCAAGATTAACATCTTTTAAAAATTTGAATTCCATCAACACCAACCCCATGAGTTAATTTTTTTGTTCATTATTATAAATATTCCATAATATAGCCACTCTAGGTGAATGATGCTAATTTTACACCAAGACAAATCAAGTAACTGAGAACAAATAACTTCCACGAGTAGTGGGAAAAGGAATGGAGATAAAAAATGAAGCCTGGTCATCAACTATTAGAAAAGTTAATGTAATGAAATCACCCATTTTTATAAAATAAATGGTTTAATCCTTGCTTCAACCTATTCTATTATCTTTGGTGTCATATCTGACACCAGAATGCATATCCGGATTCATCTCTCCATCACATACATCAACTAATACTACAACATTCAGGGCTCCCTACCTCATATCACATTAAACATCCTAGGATCATCCATCCTAGGATAACAAAAAATCATATAGTTAAGATAAAATATAGATCACATCACAAGGATAAAATAAAGAAAAAGTGTTTATTGGGAAATCTAGTCTCTAAAACAAGACATCCATCCCTCACAAAAAATGAACTCTCACGACTCCAAACACAATGCTCTCTACCTTCTCAAGAAAACTATAAACTCAAGAACTAGAAATTATATTTACCACACAACCAGTTGTTATTATGTCATTAATTAAATGAATCTTTATTGATAGGATTCAACTATGGGAAACCTGAAGCACAAATCAGTAGAAATTTAAACACTCCAATTGCATCAATTTTTGTTTCAAAAAACCTACAGAATTAACATTCTCATTTAACATGACTTTTCAATTCAACATTATCAATAATGATTAAAATGATTAAAATTATTTATAAATTCCATTATCATGGAAGAACTCATTTAATTACACATGTAAATTGCATCAATATTGTCATCATCAAATTAGAGGAAACCCCATATTCATTGTACATGCCTCTTATTTAATTATCTAGAAGATAATTAATCAATAAATTAAAACATTAAATTCTTTAAAACATTTCACCAAGAAAGACATAATAGTCCATAACATAATAAGACATTATAACAAGAAAGACATAGATAACACATTATCTAAGAAAAGAGTAAACCTATTATCACTGTAAATAGAAACAATCTAAAATCACTACAACTGATTATTTATTAATATGATTTTATAATTGTTATGTTATCTCCATTTCCATATTTCTAGATTAACCATAATAGATTTATGACTGAAATTATAAAAATTAAAAAATAATAATATTCCCTTACCATAAAGGCATCAATTCCCTTCACATGAGAATGGACCAACATTGAAGATCCCGATCACTTATCCCACAAGTAGCTCAAATATATATGGATCAAACATAGGAGGATGTGAATCGATCCCTATTGAAGGGATTCAAAAATTCCTAAATAAAGATACTTCACATGATTCACTCCACAATTAAACGGATCACGTATAAAATAGATTCAATGCTTGAAGGAACTCGATCCACCGAAAGAAGGGATCTATGAATCCAAGGAAAGGGGTTCAAAAATTTGGTATGTAAGGAAGGAAGATCATGAATAATGAATGAGTAATATTAAATTTTGATTCAACAGGTATGGGATGATTGAAATTTCCAAATTAGAAAATGTTAGTTATTTCAATATATTATATCTTATTAAACACAACGATGATGAACTCATGTATACCCTTGATCACCGTTGAAAATGAAGGATATAATATATTTTATCAACAAACTTTTAATTCCCTTGATGCACACAAATGAACATCCGACATGTCCATTTTTATGTAAATGGAATAAAAATAATAGTGGTCTATTCTATATAACTGAAATCCCCACACGAAAAATGGCTCTATGTAACTATTTTCACAATGTTGATTCAAATAACTGATACACGAAGCCAATCACTCATGTATCTGATCCATCCAAGTAGATGACCATATAGCCAATCGATCCATGTAGTTGATTCCGCCATATATCTAATCTCACCCCTTAGCATATCAATAATGTTGATAATCCATGAAGATGATATAATTAGGTGAAACCATCGTGGAGATACATCCATGGTTTATCCTATAGGGTGCTATCATTGGGGTTCTATCGCTAGTCTCTAAAACACCCCTTTTTCATTTGAACACTTTAGAATTACCTGAACACCACAATCAATAGATTCCATGAAAATTAATGGGTTGGATGTTATGGTCTATTACTAGGCATGTATCTTTTTATACCAAAACCCCATCATAAATTATATTTTCATTTCATTATAATGTAAATTTATAAGACCAGTGTGTTTAATAAGTATGTCTTTCAACATCATTAACAACTCTTTTAAACTCTTTTCACCACAACAATTTTTTCCTTTATGTTAATACATCTCTATACTATTTATAAAACATAAATTTTACACAACCTAGATAACAAGGGTTTTTTGAATCACCATATATATTCTCAATTATAGATTTTTTACCAAATTCCTCAACTTCATTATCACAAATTATTTCTTCAATTTTTGTTATAATTGTAATCTTCAAAATCATCACATCAATAGATCTCGCATTATGCCATCTATAAATCTGAATTAAACCCTGAAAAATTAAATGATATTTTATTCTAATTCTTTTCAAATTTTTATTATTTAATCATTTTATATATGGATAAAAAAGATCATTTTTTGGATTTTTTTAGAAAAATTTGAAAAATCAATGAAACTTTCTTCATATTCATAATTTTTTTCTTTGTACTATAATAAAACATAGACTAACAATTATCAATAAAAGGTTACATTAATTAAAAGTAATTTATTAAATTTTGAAATTTAATTGGAAATTTATTATAAAAAATAACAATAAATAACATAAATAACATATTCCAAAAGTAAAATAATGAAACCACCTTTGATAAAAAACTATAACTTTGAACATATTTAACAATCACCCTTTAATAAAAAAATTTTAAAAAATAATCCTATAGGAATATTAACATAGATATTAAAAGGTTGACAAAAAAACACTATTATTTCTTATTTTTATCATGAAATTTTGTTATTGTTTATTTAACTTTTTAATAAAAATAATGAAATATCATAATATAAAGGGATAAATATTGGAATGTGATAAAAATGTGATTAAAATACATGATAATAAATATTAGCATATAGTGAACCTATAAAAAATAGAAAATAATGTGTGACTGCAAAAACGTACTCGTAATGATTAATAAAAAAATATTCCATACAACAAAAATTTCATTATAAATATAATCATTTTAATTTTATATTTTTAAAATAATTAATATATATAGAAATGTTCCTTATAATATAACAATGAAAATATTTAAAATGATACAATTTAGAAATTAAGTGGTATTCATGAAAATTTAAATAGATATAAATAACATATTAAATTCAACAAAATGTTCATCTGGAGTAAAGCCATATTTTGTCTAAAGGAGTTAAAAAATAATGTCCATAATTAAAATTATATATCTATTAGGAATTCAAACATTAAATATTCAAGAATTAGTGACAACCTTATGTTGGGTCCACTGAGTTGAATACTCTGAGGGGGAGGGGTAAATCCAGGTATTCCAGATTAAAACGTTCACTCATTTGGATCTTGATTCTTTGTTAGAAAAAACTCAACTCTAACTTCCTCTCATAGTAATATATGAATAGATATGATATAATGCACATGAGACATCTATTTTTACTTAGTTAACACTCACTAGACTATGTACAAGGAACATAAAATGACGATTTTCTGATGTACCAATTTTACTAAGTCACACCACCAATAACGAGTACAATGATCACGCTAGATCTTCAATGCCCAGGCTCACTGCCATTACAATGTTTAGAATATGGTCACAGAATTCCCAAGGGTTACTCTCAATGCCTCTAACTCTGGCTCAGTGCCACTGGAAAGGGCCAGTGTCTTCCTCTTCCCTCTCTCACGGTTTATGGATGGAAATCCACTCACAATTTATCCACTTATAGGTCAAAAACTGTTTATGGACATGTAAGTCCCTTCATTTTCATTAATTCATTCATCCTCATCAATTTGTAGATGCTCTATTGAACTCCCTCCTCCACCTATAAATGAAGTCTACCTTCTCGAGTTTATCTAGGGAACGAAAAATATTTTCTCAAACTGAATTGAAGATTTTGCAAGCTCTCATTTGAAAATCGAAAACCACAATCTACTCCCCCATATTGAGTGTTGGGTTTGGTATGCAAAACACCTTCTTATTGTACTACTTCTTCTTCCATGAACCATTATCACTTTTTCATACCACTGTGTTCATTTTTCCTCTTCAAATTGTCCTCTATACATGAACTATTCTCTATTGGCGGACTATATTTGCCTCCTCATATCGGAGCTCCCCCTCCATGGACTGATTTTGGAATTCTCCCTCTCGCATACTGAAGATTCCTCCTCTGCATACCGAGTCAACTCCTTCCACATAAAAATCTTCCTCTTCATTGTACTATTACCTTTGCGGGTTACAGTACACCACAAACCCATTTAGTGGATTATCTTACGTGAGAACCACTTCATCCATCACGAACATCCCTTCACGAACTTCCTCAAGTCTTTATCATCATCTAGCTTTGTCAAAAACACAACTACACCCAAAACATACTTAGAGGAGACCTTGAGGGTCTTTTCCCAACAGATTTAATAGAAGTTAAAATTTTTGTTTCACCACAACATGATTGTGCAATCAACATGGTCATTTGAAAAAATATTATTAATATTCTATATTCAAACTCCATAATATAATATATCTTTTAAAAAAAATTATTCACAATATAGAAAAAAACATACCTTTGAAACCTATTAATCATCAAATTGACATTTTATATAAAATTATTTCATAAAATAATCATTTAATCAATCCTTAATCTCAAAACATCTTTCAAAAATTTAAAATAGCTTTGATGCATAAATAACCAGAACTATAAATAGAAATCACAAAGACATGTAAAGTAGAATAAAAAATAGATATAATTAAATGAATAACGATTTTTTTTTCATAAAATTAGATATACATTAGTTTCATGGAAATCAGAATAATAAATAAAAACCATGATTAGATATTAGAGGGAAGTCACATTAGAGAAGGGTGATGAATTATAAGGATATAATTATGATGGAAACAAAAAAACAAAAAAATTAAATGTTTCAACCTAATGATAATAATGATTTAATATTTTTTATTTAAAAATTATAATAATTATAATAAAACTTATAATAATTAGTTGTACAGAACCATAAACCATTAAATGATGATGCCTAAGATGGTGGCAGATTATGAAATTAAGCAATAAAATAAGGCATAGAGTACCCCAAACGAGTGGTCAATGATGGTTAAAGGTTTATAATGGTGATTATGGATATATAAATGATATTCAAGGACACAAGATTGATGAATAAAGTGTTATGTTTCACCACGTGATAGAAAATTGACTATTATCATGAGAATAACTGAAAAAAATGTCTTGTTTCGACATTTTATTAAAATTTTAATGATGTTTAACATAAGTTATTTTATAACTAAAATGAAAAAACTGGTTTTAAATATTGGTTATTTTATAGGAGATGTTGAAAAATAGTTTTTAGTATTGGATATTAAATAATAGACGAAGAAAATAAACAATTTTTATGTTTCACATCTTGTATTTTATAACCGATGTGTAAAATTATTTATAATGTCAGTTATAAATAACTATCATAAAAGATGAATTGTTTTAAATTTATTTTTTACTATTTAATGATTTTTTGGATGATGCTCATAGATCATCATACATTATTCATCTTTCATGTACAATGTTGTGTAGATAAATTGAGGCTCATTTATGGTTAGATAATTCTAATAAATATATTGAAGAATATTTATCTTGGATCTTGGTTTTACGATATGTTAAAGATGAGAAGCAGAAGAATAAAGGGATATTACAACCATTACCTATAACTATATGTAAATTTTAAAATTTAACCAAAAATTTCTTTATTGGCCATCACAATACATTTAAATTGAATAATTATATTTTGGTCATAGTTTATCACTTTATGATGTCAGCATATTTCACTGAATTTAGGGAAGATTTCTTTCCATATTATATTTCAAGGATATTCATTAGAGAATTTGTTCGTTTTTATAATGTACCTCATTAAATTATATCTAATTAATACCTAACGTTTACCTAGATGTTCTAGAGTTTTATTCATCACGATCGGGATACAGCGTTGTATTTCAGTACATTATATCATCCTCAGATAGGTAGATAGTTTGACAAAAATATTCAAACCATGGAGGATATGCTATGATATTTTTATCTATATTTAAATGGTGGTTTGGATCAACTCATTTATTATTTATAATGTTCATATACTAATATAGTTTTATCAATCATTCTGTTTGATCTCTATGAAGCCCTCTATGAAAAGAATTGTGGAAATCCTGCATATTCTGATAAAGTTTGAGAGAAAATGATTTTGGGACCTTAGTTATTTATATAAATGACATAAAAATATATATCTATTCAGTAAAATACCATGGTATCTTGGAGTCTACATAAGAGTTACAATGACAATAATAAATGAAAATTTTAATTCTATGTGTGTGAGAAGGTATTACATTGAATTTCTCTATGGATGAAGGATACAAGATTCATAAATAGGAGAATACTGAAACACAGGCCTGCTAACTCCCCGTAGATTATTGATCAAGTATATATGGTATCTTCTCACTTGCCTCTTCCACTTAATCTCTCTCATGTACATGATGTGTTCTATGTATATATTTTGAGGATGTACAAACTAGATCCTTCACAAGTACTCACCACAAACGTTATAATTCGAGATACAAAATATTATTATGAATAATAAGTTGTAGAAACATTATATCTCTAATATAATATTTTATGGAACAATATTATTATCCTGGTTTATTTTTTTAGAGGAATTAAAAATTTGAAGAAGCTATATAGTAAATTTTGGATTTAATGAAGCTGAAGTATCCTTATTTTTTTTGCATCAGTGTGATGAAATTTCAAGGGAGAAACTCTATTTAAGGGGTTTAAAATGTTACACCGAGTGATTTTAAAATATATTTTAGTTTAAATAAGTTTTTTTTCATTGATTACATTCTTTAGATGCAATATTGAGTTTAATTGAACCATAATATACTATTGAAATATTATTATTTAGTGTTATATTTATCTCATATTTATTAGATATGAGGGTACAAATACGACTAAATAAATTATGAAAATCTATTTTTAAACATATTAAAATGAGATTATTTATTTTTAATTGGTTATATATTACCATAAAATCATTTGATTGTAAAAAAGATAAGTTTCCATGAAAACCTATTTTTATGATACCAATGTGTTTTTATATTAATTAAGTTTAAAAATATCTATTTATTAATTTTTTTAAATAAATTTCGATATAATATATTCAATCAATATTTTTATGTTTCATATAATTTTTTTTTCTTTGCATGAAATACGTATAAATTCATTTTTATATATAAAAATGCATTTAAACAAACACTATTCTTCATGGAATTTTATGCATTTATATTAAAATTTATTTAAACCACTAAAAGAAATTTCAAATTTAAAAAATTAATCTACATTTTCAATTATTAGTTTCAAATATTGTAAATAAGACACTTCTAATTTTTTGTAATATGAATAGTATCCATGGTAATGATTTTTCACCATGATAAGGGTAATGCAGAGTTAAAACTACGGGGAAAGGATTTAAAATATATATTACACATATCATTGTCTAATTTGATTAATTTTATTTTAATAAATACATCCTATATATGTAAATATATAAATTATTTTCATCATTACTTTGATTATAAATTTTATATTAATTAATGAAAAATATAAAAAAAAATGTCACTAACATGATTTTTTATTTTTCATATATGTTTCAAATGGATTAAAAGTAGTTACAAATGAATATAAAAAGTTATGTTGAACATCAATAATTAATTTTTATAATGAAATATTTTTTCATATTTTTTGTGATGGAATAATTACATTAAATAATTATGCAACACTGATTTAGTGCGTCTAAAAACAGTATAATAAATTTTATAAATGAAATTAAGAACATATAATGATATTTTGATAAATTACAAAATTTAATTAATTTTATGGTAAAAAATTATATTTAATTGATGGTAATAGAGTTATTATCTATAATAAATTATTATCCTGAAGTCTTTAAAGTCCCAAAAAGCGAATAGGCAAAAAACAAATTTAATGATATTTTCTGTTAAGTAATATTTTTTTAAATATTCAAAAAACATAAAAATATTTAATTTTTCTAGGTTAAATGTAAATTTTCTGATATTTAATCAATAAACCATTATTGATCCTAATTATAGCTTATAATTGAATTAATTACCCTTAAAATTTTAAAAATATGTTACTACGATTATTTTAAATAAGGTTTAACTAATGAGTTAAACTAAAACATAAAGTAAAAAATGACACTAAAACCAAGAAATTTTTTATTTTATGCTTATATTTCAATCACATAATAATTTTACACTAATAAATTTAAATTTTTAATCATTTTAATTTATATTGACTTTAATTTTATTTAAATATTTTTAATTATTATGTGGGTCAAATCTCCTCACTTATTAAAGGGAACATATTCTACTACCTTTTTGAAAATGTTTAGAGCTTATAACATATAAAATAACTACCAAAATCACTTCCATTATACATTATTTTCTTTCCTTATCTCACGATATTACCTTAATACCATCATATGGAGTCTAAAGGCTCAATGAAAAGGAGGTCTCTCAATGTAGAGGTAACCATCATTACAAACACATTAAAAGATTATTTTATTATTCTAATTCATATAAATATATTTTATTAATCCTAAAATAATTAATATGTTATAATAAATACACTTATATATTAGTATGATCATGTGATAACCATTTTTCACATTTTTTCCATCAAATGGGAAATGAATGTATCCCTCATGCGTAAGTGTGGACTGCTTCCTCCACATAACGATATGATTCATTTTTAATACCCATATCAAATTTATTGATATAATATTTTTTTTAATAAATATATATTATATATATATAATTTTATTATTATCTTTTAATTTAAAAAACTTATTTTCATTTGTTCCTGAGTTTTGGGTTGAAAATAAAAACAATATTCATGTGTGTTTATAGACTACCATCTCCATAAATGATGTAATTAATTTATATATATAACATATTCGGATTGATATAAGTAAGTATATAGTTAATATATAGGATATTTATATCATATTTAACATAATGGATCTGATTTTACCATTAAAAAGATTCAAGTACCATAATAGCCACATCAAAACATACATGAAAAAAGAAACAGTTATCATCGATAAAAGTGATTTTAATAATATTTTGTTAATGAAAGGGTAATAATATGTTATAATTAAACCATGTTTGGTTTTATAATTATCAATATGGTTCATTTATATAATAATAATAAATTTATTTTTATTTTACAGGATGTTAGAGAACATATGATTCAAGTAAAAATTAAGATAAGGGTTTTACGCTACAATATCACTGTTTACTGGGATTGTATATGATTAAATTTATGATAACGAAATATTGTGATATATATCCCAAAAATAATATAAAATTTTCCCCTTTTAATTTATTTAAATTAAAAATTTCTATTCATTTTCCACTCTCTATGCACTAAAAATTCTGAAATAATATTTTTATGGAAAACTCACTTGGTTTTTTATTTGGCTAGGAATATTTTTCTTTGATGTCCATATTTTCATTAAAATATATTTAATAATATATTTAATATTATCTAATGATTGATTATATTAATTTCTAATTTTCTTGACTATTTATAAAAAAATTTAGAAGTTTTTTTCTTCCCACTTTCCAAATGATGTATTTCTTATCAACTATTTGAACAAAATCATTATTTTAATATATACCTATGAACAAATGATCTTGATGTCATAAATACTATTTTAATTGAATATTCATTTTCAAATATCCATGGTTATTTTCAGGGAGTTTGTTTTCATAGGAAATGTTTGTATGATATTTTGAAGGTATTTTCATCCTTGAGAAAATAATATGATTTTACTTCTTCTTCGTAGAGGATATGATCCAATGATACCATATTTATGTATTCTAAAGATATTTTAGGAAAACAATGATTAGATATTGATAAAACACACTATCATTCCTGTGGGGTTTATCTATGATGAAGTGATAAATGTTTTCAGGATATTGTAGAATTCATAATAAATGGATTATGATAATTTCATGGGAGGGACCATTATGTCCTTCAAATGAATTTGGTAATTATTAATGATTACAAGATCAAGGGTTATATGCAAGGATATCCCAAGACTAAAAGGGGGAATATAAGATGTTGTCCCAACATCGATGCAGGTAAAAAATTGTTTTGATCAAGCCTAGCATGTGACGTATGTTTTAGTGGATAAAATTAACATAATATTTCTATGATTATGATAATGAAAAAAAAATTATTTCACTATCTGTGAAATATTCTTAAGAATATATTATTACCTCATGTCTCATGACCTGTTATTATTTAATAATTCATTAATTGTGATCTTCTAAAGACATAGGCTAGGCATAGTGATATATTAATGTTGGGTATAATTTTAAAATGTAATGCTCATGTTCTTATACCCTTATTCTCATGATATTATTACATCTGATCATTGGATGGTATCCATCATGTTCACTAATACTGAGTATCTAAACTCACCCTTTATTATGTTTAATTTTCCAAGGATATGAAGAAATATTTTATGTTGGGTATCATTAAGAAGTGTTCTATGTGAGAAAATATTTACGGAAATGTTTAATATAATTCAAAACATTTGATTATTATGTATCTATTCTTCAAAGTCACTAATATTTTATAGATACAAAGAATGAAATATTATAATGTTTATTGAATATTTATATAAAATAATTTAAAATTTATGAATGAAATGTTTATTCCACTATTGTAATACATTGTTTCATGTCAAACAATTGGGCTAACCTAGATAAAGAATTTAAAATAATTAAAAGTGTTGATATTGTGATGTTGTGAGGAGTAGAACATATATGAATTAATAAATTTTTAAAATATATTTCTTCACTCGATTTTATTTAATTAAAATATTATGAAATATCATTTCCAAATAACATGGATTTTTATTATTATAAACTTGGTAATAATATTTTTTGAATCTAAATATATATATGTATTAGAAGGGGAAAGAAGAAAATATAGAGTATCAAACACTGATAATTTACTCCAAATTTTACATTTTAAAAAAATAAAAATATACAGACATTGATTAGTTTAACAAAGATGAAAAAATATCTATTAAATAAGGAAAATAAGTGAAAATGATACTACATCGATTAATATTCAACTGTTTATTAAAGTAGTTGGAAGAATAAGACAATATGATACAATAGGATATAGATATATATTGATCATTCCGATAATGAGTTTAAGAAATAAATATTTTAACCTTAAATACAACCTTCTTGTACTTATAAAAAATAATACCATGTCTATTATATAACCATAATATTAAATTATATTGAGAAAAGTGGTATGATAGTACTGCATGTTGTTATTATTTTTATTGTGATCATTGGGGAATAAATAAAACCACTATGATAAAAATAAATATTTTTTTATTTGAACCAATAAAATTTATGAGCCTTAATTCATACTTATATTATCTTGGTATTTAAGGATATATTACATGAGGATGTAGATCTCATTACAGATGAAGTAGTGACATCTATAGTAGAAAGGGGAGACAATTTTTTTAATTAAATGAGGATCTTTTAGGAATTGGAGGATATATTATAAAACCCCATTCCTAATTGAAATGATATAGATAATACATTCCTCAAGGACATAGAAGATAATATCCTAGATATTATTAATTAAATTAACAATAATTATTATCACTACAAAAATAATGTGATAATTAAATATCTGTCTCAACAATAGTTGAACTTGTTAAGGAGTAGGCTCCCACATTATGTCCAAACATGTAAAAACATTATGTTTTTTCATTAATGTATATTTCTACATTTTATTCCAAAGTAAGGGTTGATAACGCACACACACATATATATATATATCTTCATTGATGTAGATTTTCTTGCATAAGAAAGGGAACTTAAGTTAAATTGAAAAATAATAAAATTTGGATACACTAATCTAACCCCTATTTTAGTGTCCTCAGAAAATCATCTAGAAACTTCTATTCATACAAAATACATTTTATATGGGCCTTCTCTTTTAAAATGTGAGAAATAAGCTAAAAATGAACATAATTTATTTAAATACATTTAAGACTTAAAATAATATTTTGTGTTCAATTCCTTGATTAAAAACCACTTTTATTTATCATTTCAATACAAATTATATGATCTATAAATCCTTACCATGACTTTTAACATGTCTAAATTAAATATATTTTTAAAATATATATTTTTATCATATAAACTTGAAAATAAATGAATTTTCTTCTATAACACTAATACGAGACCTATACTATCCACATAGTTTCTTATGATCCATCAAGAATTATTTTCAATTCCAAATAATGGAACCATTTTCCCTCCATCAAGAAACCTCATTTATATTTCAATAACATTAGATGATCATTGGACTATCCAATACTTTTAATCTAGTTCAATGTTTTACCCTTTTATACCATCAAAAGTTTACCATATCATAGAGAACCCATGCCCTGGAAAATTTTCCACTACACATTAAATAAATTAGTTGGATTTTATTGAACACATTTAAATTATCATTAGATATTAAATAATTATTAAAAGATGAAGACCATAACCAAATAAATCCATAATGGCATCTCAGTCTCACTAATACATTAAAATAAGAAATCATTTTATATATATTAGTGGGGTAGAAAATTCATTATATTATATTGTATCTAATAAAATACTTTAAAACATATATTTATTCATTGTATTCATCTCATAGAAATATTTTTCTACTTTTTTTTAAAAAAAATAAATATTTTACTACTCAGGAATGTGTTTCCTAAATACATTATATTTTTAATAATTTTTATGAATGATTTTCATGGTCCCATAGTGGTATAATAAGTTTATTATTATTAAACATCTCCTTTTAAAATATTGACCTCAAATCATTATTTGAAGATAATAAGGAGATTTTGTCTACAACATATGTTTTCATTAAATGAGTACCACGTTTTACCATCATTTTATAAATAATTTTTTTAAAACATTTATAATAAAATGATTATAATTTTTAAATTACATTATTTTTATTAGTGGGCCAAGATCCACATTTCAATATGAAATATCCCAAATATGCTCTTAAAATAATCTTTCTATAACAACCCATACTTTACATACATTGTTAATACATCAAAATTGAAGCATACTTATTACAACATATAACAAAACCATGAAAAGACCGTATATGTATAGTGTCTTTAGAAACTGGGAAACATAAACAACTGGTTCATAAAGTGTATACACTGTCTCCCATTTATTTAATCAAATCTATCGTCCCTCTTGGCATATCTTACATAATAACCTTCTCCCTGACCTAGGGAAATAAAACATATAAAAGGGTGAGCTCAAATTCTTAGTAAGGGTAAATAAAAGAAATATCAATCACATCATATTCATAAAAACATATCATTTTGGAAATCTTACCCTGCAAAAGGGATCATAATTTCATAACATGAGATAAATCATGGTAGTGAAATGTAATCAAAATAATCATAACTTAAAAGATGAAACTTTGTGGCATACACACATAATCATAGAGAATCATTTCTTATTAGTCAAGGCTCATTTCCAAGACTATCTTGGTGGACAAAGTCCATTTCTGAACCGAGTTCATTCCTCGTTTCAGTCCTGTTTCACTGAACCGGTTTAACCTGCTGTTCCAGCCATGTCTATCTCATGAGATATAAAATCATTACCCAATGCATTGGATGGAGATATAGGTCCCACCCATCTCATAATGATACCATTCTTATGTGTTCCACAAAATCATAAACCATACGTCATAGCATAACCCATGTAATAAAAATGGGAATCTTAAACATCGTGACAACATAAAACAATTCATATAAGATAAAGGAATTCATAAAAATAATTCTATCACGACATAATCCAATAAATGTATTAATAGGGATAGAAACAGAACCCTTTATTATCCTAGATGGAAAATAATTTTGATAAAACACTTGAACTCCATTCTTGAAGAAAATATCCTTTCTACTTCAAAAACACTTTTCCTTTCATAACATGTCATTAAATTATAAACTAAAAGAAGTTTATTAAAAATAAACATGAAAACTTTTAATGGAAGCTTCATGGAAATAATGTTTTAAAAATCTATTCATGTCGTATAAGTTAAAAAAACATTCTTCGTACTTTTGTCAGAAAAGTCAAAAAGTACCTCGTACGAAAAATGACAAAAGATTCCTTTCATATATTTTACTAAAAACTCACCGAAGGGTAAAATTGGATTTAAACAATTTCAGGTGGATGGAAATAATATTACATATTGAGGAAACATGGATGTGGATGATGAAATACATCCCAGTAAATTCCAAAGTACAAACAATCTCGGATAGAAATGAGATTGTGATATTTCCCTTACCTTAGGTCTGATTTGCTTCGTAAGTGTCCGAACATCCTCTATAATGATTTAAATAATGTTATTGACTTATTACACAATCATACTTATTCTTATGATATCATATATGGTCATATTTTTCGCTTCTTATTAGTAATATTTCATTACTACTTGTTATTCAGGTGTTTATTACTTTTTGTTCTTATGCGTGCTTTGTTGAATAAATTCTTATTATTCTTTTTAGGTTATATATACCTCATTTCCATAATGGTATTAGTGTAATATATATCATATTTATTCACTCAATTAATTTATGTAATCATTATGCAATTAAAATCATGTAGAACGAGTCGCATCACATCGTGGAGACGGTATTCCGTACGTACGCCCGAGCGATGATATCATTCCCATGATCGTGGAATTGTATTTGAGTGTATGTAAACTATTTTAGAATCAATATAACTTTACAATAATCATATATATTCATTATTTACACCATTATACCCATCCAAGTAAGGTGGATGTGTAAAATAGTATACACCACGGCGTGGAGACGGTATTCCATACGTACACACATGTGGTGATTTCATTTTCCGTAGGATGGATAGATGGTGAAATAGGTTTGTTTCATAATTATAATAACATATTAGTATATGAGTGATACTGATGTTATTACTTCATAATGAAAAAACTACAGAAGAATAAGTGGAAGAAGAAATAAAGATGAATGAATCGGTAATGGACATTACCTCTTCTTTGAAGCGCTTCTTTGAGACCTCCTTTTAGGGTACTAAAATTGGTCTTTGAGGAATACCAGGACCACTAGGATGTCTTTGGGGAAGTAGAGAGGAGAAAGGGGCAGGGGTTGGCCGAGAATGAAGGCTCAAAGTGGTGTGAGGAAGAGAGGGAAGAGGTTCCCTTTTATAAGGGAGTAGAGGGGCACCTTTGGAATAACTAAAACTATTATTTTATTATAAAGTCAAATTAGGTTTTTAATAGCTCCAAATTGATATATTTAGAAGATAAGGTGGGGATGAGTCGAAATCCACTCATACAATAGAATTTGGACAAGTTTAGTTTAATATTTTAACCATATCATTTAGATTTAACTTTAATTTAGATAATTTTACTTTTACCATGTCTTTTTGTGTTCTTACACTATAAGGTTAATTAATATACTATAACAAGACAAACGAACCCCAAGTTGTTTTTTATTAATATATATAACATTATCTAAGTCATTTTGATGAACCTTAGATTTTTAGGAATAAACTAACAATTAATAATATAATATTTGTTTTAAAAACTATTTTATGTCAATCTTGACACTAGTTAGTAATTGATTTTTGTGAGAATCATAACAGAATGCTTAGTTCGAAAAAAGTTAATTAAATCAATACTAAAATTTCATATTAACCTAGAAAATTAGTGTAATTCATAAAAAGTCTCAAATTACATTTATTTGGGTATTTATAACATCAATTATGTCAATATTTCATTACTAAGATAATTAATACATCATCTTTGTGTCATAAATAAATTAAATTATTTAATGTCTAAATATGAAAAATAAAATACCATTATGTAGGAAAGAATTTTATCTTTCTAATGAATATTTATAGTCGAATTTATCTTATGTATAACCCTATATTAAAAATTATTTACTTATTAAACTTTGATTTTAGCTATTTTAACCCTTCTTTAAATAAATTAATAATAAATGTCCTAATCTAATCCAAGTGGGCCTAAATGGTCATATATTATTCCTAAGGTTGTTTTTAGTCGAATTAAACTTATCCAATATAATTAAGACATGTGTTAGGGTAATAATAATATCATTTTTACCCTTAATTGCCCTATTTACTTTTAACCGTGGTAAATAAAAATAAAAAGTTACTATTCACCAAAAATTATTTTCATCTCATTGAACCACATTTTAATTAATGACATCAACTGTGTCTCTCAGATTTTTGAAATTCCACTCACAAGAGTGGTAATATTAAGTTTTATATAAATTTCCAAATTCTCCTAGGATGTGGGTAAAAGACGGTGAAAAGTTCAATAAAATTTATATATATATAAAATTATTATAAAATTACCCCAATGAATTACATTGAACTTATATAGGTATTATGTATCAATTTTTACCTAAAATAAATTGAAAAAAATAAATAATTATTTAAATAAAAAGTCGGTTTTTAAATAGTAACCCAGTGTTTTCACTATTCATCAAAAATTGAAAGTTTCCAGAAAAATACCAAAATTTCACCCTAGGATAATTTCGATATTCCAAAACCAAGAACGAAGTCCATTTTGAAAAATAAAATGAACAAAATTTCAAAAAGTGGTTATTACTATTCTTAACGGATAGTTTTAATAATATTTTAATAGCATATCGTTGTTTAGTGAAACTCGGTATTGCGTACGATGCAAGCTATCGAGGAAGGTCACGGTTGCATGTAAAGCAAGAAAAGATAGTGTTGTCTGTAGTGAAAGATTCCTTTTATGATTTATATAACATAAAAACAAAATATTTCTCATAAAAGTCTCGGGTTTTACATTCTACCCCCCTTAAAATGAATTTCGCCCTCGAAATTCGTCACTTTGTAACAAAAAGATGAGGATACCGCCCCCTCATCATATCCTCAAGCTCCCATGTAGATTATTCTAATTGGTGGTTCCTCCATAAAACTTTCACCAATCGAGTGGTCTTGTTTTGTAGGAATTGTTTGCTATGATCCAGAATCACTATTGGCTGTTCTTCATAAAAAAGATCTTGCTCTAGCGGTACAACTTCTGAGCTGAGTACATGTGAAGGATCAGGTATGTACTTTCTTAGGAGAGATACATGGAACACATCGTGAACTTGAGAGATATTCAGTGGAAGTTCCAATTGGTAAGCTACCTTCTTAAAACGATCTAGTATTTCGAAAGGACCGATATACCTAGGGATGAACTTTCCCTTCTTTCCAAATCTCACGACCCTCTTCCAGGGAGATATTCGTAAGAACATTTTATCACCCACTTCAAACTCTAAGTCTTTTCTTCGGTTGTCAGCATAACTTTTTTGTCGACTCTGAGCTGCTCTTATGTGTTGTTGAATATATCTGACCTTTTCTTCCATATCATCAACAAGATCAGGTCCTAATAGCATTCTTTCCCCAACTTCATCCCAGCAAGTTAGATTCCTGCATTTCTTTCCATAGAGAGCTTCATAAGGAGCCATCTGAATACTGCAGTGAAAGTTATTATTATAAGAAAATTCCACCAAAGGTAGGTGTTGACCCCAACCAACTTTGAAATCCATAGAGCAAGCTCTCAACATATCTTCTAGAGTTTGAATTGTTCTCTCAGACTGACCGTTTGTATGAGTATGATAAGCAGTGCTGAAACTCAACTCTGTATCCAGAGTATGCTGAAGACTTTGCCAGAATGTTGAGGTAAACCTCGGATCCCGATCAGATAAAATAGAAAGCGGTACTCCATGAAATCTTACCACTTCCTTTACATATATCATGGCAAGCGGATCTAGAGAGAAATCCTCTCTAATAGCAATAAAGTGTGAAGAATTTGTAAGACGATCAACTATGACCCAGATAACATTATTTCCTTTGGATGTTTTAGGAAGTCCGGTGACAAAGTCAATAGGGATGTTTTCCCATTTCCATTCAGGTATGGGTAATGGTTGTAACATCCCCTTAGACTTTTTTATCTCAGCTATAACTTGCTGAAAAACCAAGCATCGAGAGACATATTCAACAACATCTCTTTTCATGCCATCCCACCAGAAGTACTCTTTCAGATCCCTATACATCTTCATGCTTCCCAGATGAATAGAGAATGAAGAACTATGAGCCTCATCCAGCAGCTCCTTCTTTAATTCGGGGATGGGAGGAACACAAACCCGATTCCTGAACATTATTATCCCATCACAATCAAGGTTGACTTCAGGAACATTTCTCACCTTCTTTTGTAACTCTACATCTTCTTTATGTTCCTTTTTAATCTTCACATGAATAGATGGTTGAACATTCATTTGAGAAAGATACAATTTCCCCCCTTCCATTATAAATCCAACATCCATCCTTTGTAAATCCATAAATATTGGATCTTTTGTGATCCCCATCATGGATAAACTGGCATGGTCTTGTCGACTTAATGTATCTGCCACCTTGTTTGCTTTCCTAGGGTGGTAATGAATTGAGCAGTCGTAATCCTTAATCAGCTTCAACCATCTCCTTTGGCGCATATTCAGCTCCTTTTGTGTGAAAATATACTTTAAAATTTTATGATCAGTATAAATGTCACACCTTTCTCCATAAAGATAATCCCTCCAAATCTTTAATGAAAAGATTACCGCAGCTAACTCCAAATCATGAGCTGGGTAATTTTGCTCATGGATTTTCAATTGTCGTGAGGCATAAGTTATCACCATATCATTTTGAATGAGAACACACCCCAATCCCTTCTTGGATGCATCACTGTAGGTCACAATCCTTTCTCCACTACAAGGTACTGTGAGCACAGGTGCACTGTAATCCTTATTTTCAACTCCTTGAAATTCTCTTCACATTCCTCCATCCAAACAAACTTAACTCCTTTCCAAGTCAACCTGGTGAGTGGATTAGATAATCGTGAAAAATCTTTCACAAAATGTCGATAATATCCATCCAAACCAAGAAAACTTCGGATCTCAGTTACTGTTGTTGGTCTCGACCATCTTTCGATAACCTCTGTTTTTGCTGGATCCATAGATATCCCCTCATTTGAGATTATGTGAACCAAAAAATGAATCTTCTTGAAGCCAAAATTCACACTTTGTAAATTTGGAATAAAGCTTCTCCTTTCTCAGGGTCTTCAATATAATTCTCAAGTGATATTCATGTTTTTCCTTGCTATTTGAATATACAAGAATATCATCTATAAAGACTACAACAAACTAATAAAGATAGTCTCTAAAGACTCTATTCATCATATCCATGAAGATAGCAGGGGCATTAGTAAGACCAAACAACATCAGTATAAATTCATAGTGTCCATACCTTGTAAGGAAAGCCGTCTTTGGTATATCCTCCCTTTTCACCCTTAATTGATGATACCCTGAATGAAGATCAATCTTGGAAAAGTATTGAGCTCATTGTAGTTTGTCAAATAAGTCATCAATGCGCGGAAGAGGATATTTGATCTTGATAGTGATCTTCTTAAGTTCTCGATAATCAATGCAGAGTCTCATTGATCCATCTTTCTTCTTAACAAACAGAACATGTGCTCCCCAAGGTGACACACTAGGGTTAATGAACCCCTTATCAAGATTATCTTGGAGTTTCTTCTTCAATTCCTGCAACTCAATTGGGGCCATTCTATATGGTGTCTTTGAAATAGGCAAAGCACCCGGTATGAGTTCTATTGAAAACTCAACTTCATGATTTGGTGGAAGACCTGGAAATTCCTCTGGAAAGACATCATCAAACTCCCATACAACGGGCATATTCTTAATCGTGAGTTTCTCACCAACCATATGAAATAAATAACCTTCATCTAGTGGAATCAAGACCCATAAGATGGAAGAAATTTCCACTGGAAGGTTATATTCATCCTTGCATCGATAGATGATCATAGATTGGTCTGGAATATGAAATGTGACTTCCCTTATTTGGAAATTTATATGAGCTCTATATAGAGAAAGCCAATCCATGCCAAGAATCAAATTAAATTTCACTATAGGGAGGATCACATGATTTGCCGGAAGCACTTTCCCACAATCTTCAATCGAAGAAGAATTATAAACTTTTGATGTGACTGTTGTGCCATTAGGGGTTGTCACAGCTTACTCATCATCTTATTGTTGAGGTAATATGGTGATACTCTTAGAAAATTCTTCATAAATAAAAGAGTGAGTGGATCCAGAATCAAATAAAAAATTTTCTACTTTAGAGTGGATGGTGAGTGTACCTTTCAACACTTTGTTATCGTACTCCACATCACTGATAGAAATTGCATGTGACTTTCCTTTGTCTTTAGCCTTAAGAGTTGGTTGACGTCTATCATCATCATCAACCCTTGGATTTCGGAATTTATTGGCATAATTCCCCATCTCCTTTCACTAGAAACATTGAAGTGTAGTAGGTTCATTCTTGTGTATCCCTTCCTTTGTTTTCATCCTTAGACATTTTCGTCCCATCATTGTGGCATTCAAATTCCCGATGACCTTCCTTTCCACATTTGAAACATTTACTTGTCCCATTAAGACAACTCCCTCCATGTTTCTTTCCACACTTTGAGCATTTGGGAAATCTTATCTTCTTTTTAGTGTGCTCTTTAGATTTTCCTTTGAATTCCATTTTCCTCTTCTTATCTGAACCATATGACTGATGGGTTACACCAATCTTTATATCAACCTTGAGAGAACATAAAACAATTTCCTCGTAGCTGTTGAAGTCCCTTATGGCTAACTCCCTTCGATGACATGGTTTTAAGCCACTAAATAATCGATCGATCTTACTCTCAGGTTGGATAATAATCCCAGAAGCATACCTTGCAGGTCTTGTAAAATTTGCTTCATAGGTACCAACAGATTCATCATCCATTTTCTTTAGTTCAAGAAACTCCTTCTCGATCTTTGTTCGGAGAATACGATGGAAGTACTTATTGAAAAATAAGTTCTTGAACTTATCCCATTCCATGGACTCAATTTCATCTCTTGGCCTCGTATTCTTGATAAGATTCCACCATTGATCAGCATCACCTTCCAAACGATACACTGCTAAGATGAATTTATCATGTTCAGAACATTGATGAACTGAAAATATCGTTTTAGTAGTACTGATCCATTGTCCAGCAACTAATGGATCAGTAGACCCGCTGAATGAAGGTGGATGCTGTCTCATGAAGGATTCAACAGAATGTTCCTCCTTCCTTTGCTTGTTTGGAAGTCCTACATGATTTATAGCTTGAGAATGTTGTGTGAGTATGGTTACAAGATTTTCCATTCCAGCTCCCATAACATTTGGTTTCTTAGGGGGATAATCATTGAATTGCCCGTCCCATTCCGCATTAACATGGTTCCTTCGGGTTCCGGCCATTGACTAAAACCAAGAATAATAGTGTGAGCAACACTGCTTATAATAGGAAAACCACATAATAAAGAATAAAATTTCACACTTAAGGTCTTATCCTAGGTTATTCATGGCCATTTCTAAAACACTAAGATTGTGTTCTAGGCTTAGACTTATCCTTAGGATTCTTACTAAGGTTTTCACATCCTAGTTTCCAAAGGTTGACGATACCTTTCCTCTAATACCAACTATAACGGTCTGGAATTACTTCCAGTGGACTGTAATTGATACCCATCAGGGCACTCCATGGGCAGCTACAACCCCTGGGCGGGACACACCACCATCCCCAGTGGCAGCCATTTCTTCATGAAGCCCTTGTGCGGAGAGCCATGCTTCGTCCAACGCTCACATGTGAGAGTTCCCAAGGATCAGATACATTCCTACCTCCTTTGCCTCTGATACCAACTATAATGACCCATACTTTACATACATTGTTAATAATTCAAAATTGAAGAATACTTATTACAACATATAAGAAAACAATGAAAGGACCGTATTGGTATAGTGTCTTTAGAAACTGGGAAACATAAACAACTGGTTCATAAAGCGTCCACACTATCTCCCATTTATATCATCATATCTATAGTCCCTTTTGGAATATCTTACTTAATAACCTTCTCCCTGACCTGGGGGTAGAAAACATACAAAAGGTTGAGCTCAAATGCTCAGTAAGGGTAAACAAAAGAAATATCAATCACATCATATTCATAAGAACATAACATTTTGGAAATCTTACCCTGCAAAATAGATCATAATTTTATAACATGGGATAAATCATGGTAGTGAAATTTAATCACAATAATCATAACTTAAAACCTGAAACTTTGTGGCATACACACATAATCATAGAGAATCATTTCTTATTATTCAAGACTCATTTCCAAGACTATCTTAGTGGACACGGTCTATTTCTGAACCGAGTTCATTCCTCGTTTCAGTCCTGTTTCACTGAACCGGTTTAACCTGCCGTTCCAGCCATGTCTATCTCTTGAGATATAAAATCTTTACCCACTGAATTAGAGGGAGATATAGGTCCCACCCATCTCATAATTATACCATTCTTATGTGTGCCACAAAATCATAAACCATACATCATAGCATAACCCATCTAATAAAAATGGGAATCTTAAACATCGTAACATCATAAAACAATTCATATAAGATAAGGGAATTCATAAAAATAATTCTATCACAACATAATCAAATAAATGTAATAATATGGATTGAAACAGAACCCTTTATTGTCTTATATGGAAAATAATTTTGATAAAACACTTGAACTCCATTCTTGAGGAAAATATCATTTCTACTTCAAAAACACTTTTCCTTTCTTAACATGACATACAATTCTAAAATAAAAGAAGTTGATTAAAAATAAACATTAAAACTTGTAAAGGAAGCTTCTTGGAAATAATGTTTTAAAAATCCATTCATGTCGTATAAGTTAAAAAAACATTCTTCGTACTTTTGTCGGAAAAGTCAAAAACTACCTCGTACGAAAAACGACAAAAGATTCCTTTCATATATTTTACTAAAAACTCACAGAAGGGTAAAATTGGATTTAAAAAATTATAGGTGGATGGAAATAATATTACATATTGAGGAAACATGGATGTGGATGATAAAATACATTCTAGTAAATTCAAAATTACAAACAATCTCGGATAAAAATGAGATTGTGATATTTCCCTTACCTTAGGTACGATTTGCTTCGTAAGTGTCCAAACCTCCTGTATAATGATTTAAATAATGTTATTGACTTATTAAAGAATCATTATTATTGTTATGATATCATATATGGTCATATTTTTAGCTTCTTATTAGTAATATTTCATTACTACTTGTTATTCAGGTGTTTATAACTTTTTGTTCTTATGCGTGCTTTGTCGAATAAATTCTTATTCTTCTTTTTAGGTTATAGATACCTCATTTAGAGAATGGTATTAGTGTAATATATATCATATTTATTCACTCAATTCATTTATGCAATCATTATGCCATGAAAATCATGTAGAACGAGTCGCATCACATCGTGGAGATGGTATTCCGTACGTACGCACGAGCGATTATATCGTTCCCATGATCGTGGAATTGTATTGGAGTGTATGTATACTATTTAAGAATCAATGTAACTTTAAAATAATCTTATATATTCATTCTTGAAAGGATTATACCCATCCAAGTAAGGTGGTGGTGGAAAATAGATTACACCACTACATGGAGACGGTATTCCGTATGTACGCACGCGCTGTGATTTCATTTTCTGTAGGATGGATAGATGGTGAAATAGGTTTGTTTCATACTTATAATAACATATAATTATATTAGTGATACTGATGTTATTACTTCATAATGAAACAACTATAGACGAATAAGTGGAAGAAGAAATAAAGATGAATGAATCGGTAGCAGACATTACCTATTCTTTGAAGCGCTTCTTTGAGACCTCCTTTTAGGGTACTAAAATTGGTCTTTGAAGAAGACCAGGACCTCTAGGATGTCTCTAGGGAAGTGGAGAGTAGAAACCGGTAGGTTTTGGCCAATCTTGAAGGCTCAAAGTGGTGTGAGGAAGAGAGGGTGGAGGTTCCCTTTTATAAGGGAGGAGAGGGGCACCTTTGGAATAACTAAATCTATTATTTTATTATAAAGTCAAATTCGGTTTTTAATAGCTACAAATTGATATATTTAGAAGCTAATGTGGGGATGGGTCAAAATACCCTCATCCAATAGAATTTGGACAAGTTTAGGTTACTATTTTAACCTTATCATTTAGATTTAACTTTAATTTAGATAATTTTACTTTTACCGTGTCTTTTTGTGTTCTTACACTATAAGGTTAATTAACTTACTATAACAAGACAAACGAACCCAAAGTTGATTATTATTAATATATATAGCCTTATCTAAGTCATTTGGCTGAACCTTATATTTTTAGGAATAAACTAACAATTAATAATATAATATTTGTTTTAAAAACTATTTTATGTCAATTTTGACACTATATAGTAATTGATTTTTTTAAAATCATAACAGAATTATTAGTTCTAAAAAAGTTAATTAAATCAATACTAACATGTCATATTAACCTAGAAAATTAGTGTAATTCATAAAAAGTCTCAAATTACATTTATTTGGGTATTTATAACATCAATTATGTCAATATTTCATTAATAAGTTAATTACTGCATCATATTTCTGTCATAAATAAATTAAATTATTTAATTTCTATAAATGACAAATAAAATACCATTATGTTGGAAATATTTTTATCTTTCTAATTAATATATATAGTCGAATTTATATTATGTATAACCCTATATTAAAAATTATTTACTTATTAAACATTGATTTTAACTATTTTAACCCTTCTTTAAATTAATTAATAATAAATGTCCTAATCTAATCCAAGTGGGCCTAAATGGTCATATTTTATTCCTAAGGTTGTTTTTGGTCGAATTAAACTTATCCAATAGAATTAGGACCTGTGTTAGGGTAATAATAATATCATTTTTACCCTTAATTACCCTATTTACTTTTAACCGTGGTAAATAAAAGTAAAAAGTTACTATTCACCAAAAATTATTTTTCATCTCATTGAACCACATTTTACTTAATGACATCAACCGTTTCTCTCATATTTTTGAAATTCCAGTCACAGAAGCGGTAAAATTAAGTTTTATGTAAATTTGCAAATTCTCCTAGGAGGTGGGTAAAAGACGGTGAAAAGTTCAATAAAATTTTTATATATCTAAAATTTTTATAAAATTACTCCAATGAATTACCTTGAACTTATATAGGTATTATGTATCAATTTTGACCTAAAATAAATTTAAATGAAATAAATAATTATTTAAATAAAAAGTCAGTTTTTAAATAGTAACCCAGTGATTTCACTATTCATCAAAAATTGAAAGTTTCCAGAAAAATACCAAAATTTCACCCTAGGATAATTTCAATATTCCGAAACCAAAAATGAAGTCCATTTTAAAAAATAAAATGTAAAAAATTTCCAAAGGTGGTTATTACTATTCATAACGGCTGGTTTTAATAATATTTTAATAGCATATCGTTGTTTAGTGAAACTCGGTATTGCGTACAACGCAAGCTATAGAGAAAGGCCAAAGTTGCGTGTAATGCATGCCAAGCTAGTGTTGTGTGTAGTGAAAGATTCTTTTGATGATTTATATAACATAAAAACAAAATATTTCTCATAAAAGTCTCGGGTGTTATATTCTACCCACCTTAAAATGAATTTCGCCCTCGAAATTCGTCACTTTGTAACAAAAAGATGAGGATATCGCTCCCTAATCGTATCCTCAAGCTCCCATGTAACTTATTCTAATTGGTGGTTCCTCCATAAAACATTCATCAATCGAGTGGTCTTGTTTCTTAAAACTATTTCGCTACGATCCAGAATCTCTATCAGTTGTTCTTCATAAGAAAGATCTTGCTCCAGCGGTACAACTTCTGAGCCGAGTTCATGTGAAGGATCAGGTATGTACTCTCTCAGGAGAGATACCTGGAACACATCGTGAAATTTAGAGAGATTCGGTGGAAGTGCCAATCGGTAAGCTACCTTCCCAAAACGATCCAGTATTTCGAAAGGACCGATATACGTAGGGCTCAACTTTCCCTTCATTCCAAATCTCATGACCCTCTTCCAGGGAGATATTCGTAAGAACACTTTATCACCCACTTCAAACTCTAAGTCTTTTCTTCGGTTGTCAGCATAACATTTTTGTCGACTATGAGCTGCTCTTATGTGTTGTTGAATAGATCTGACCTTTTCTTCCATCTCATCAACAAGATCAGGTCCTAATAGCTTTCTTTCCCCAACTTCATCCCAGCAAGTTGGAGTCCTTCATTTCTTTCCATAGAGAGCTTCATAAGGAGCCATCTGAATACTGGAGTGAAAGCTATTATTATAAGAAAATTCCACCAAAGGTAGGTGTTGATCCCAACCACCTTTGAAATCCATGGATCAAGCTCTCAACATATCTTATAGAGTTTGAATTGTTCTCTCAGACTGATTGTCTGTCTGAGGATGATAAGCAGTGATGAAACTCAACTCTCTATCCAGAGTATGCTGAAGACTTCGCCAGAACATTGAGGTAAACCTCAGATCCCGATTAGATATAATAGAAAGTGGTACTCCATGCAATCTTACCACTTCCTTTATATATATCCTGTCAAGCTGATCCAGAGAGAAATAATCTCTAATAGCAATGAAGTGTGCAGACTTTGTAAGAAGATCAACTATGACCCAGATAGCATTATTGCCTTTGGATGTTTTAGGAAGTCCGGTGACAATGTCCATAGTGATGTTTTCCCATTTCCATTCCGGTATGGGTAATGGTTGTAACATCCCCTTAGACTTTTGTCTCTCAGCTTTAACTTACTGACAAACCAAGCATCGAGAGACATATTCAGCAAAATCTATTTTCATGACATCCCACCAGAAGTACTCTTTCAGATCCCTATACATCTTCATGCTTCCCGGATGAATAGAGAATAAAGAACTATGAGCCTCATCCAGCAGCTCCTTCTTTAATTCGGGGATGGGAGGAACACAAACCCGATTCCTGAACTTTATTATCCCATAACAATCAAGGTTGAATTCAGTAACATTTCTCACCTTCTTTTGTAACTCTATATCTTATTTATGTGCCTATTTAATCTTCACAAGAATAGATGGTTGAACATTAATTTGAGAAAGATACGATTTCCCCCCTTCCATTATAATTCCAACATCCATCCTTTGTAAATCCATAAATATTGGATCTTTTGTGATCCTCATCATGGATAAACTGGCATGGTCTTGTCGACTTAATGCATCTGCCACCTTGTTTGCTTTCCCAGGGTGGTAATGAATTGAGCAGTTGTAATCCATAATCAGCTCCAACCATCTTCTTTGGCGCATATTTAGCTCTTTTTGTGTGAAAATATACTTTAATATTTTATGATCAGTATAAATGTCACACCTTTCTCCATAAAGATAATGCCTCCAAATCTTTAATGCAGAGATTACCGCAGCTAACTCCAAATCATGAGCTGGGTAATTTTGCTCATGGATTTTCAATTGTCGTGAGGCATAAGCTATCACCATATCATTTTTCATGAGAACACACCCCAATATATTCTTGGATGCATCACTTTTGATCACAAACCTTTCTCCACTACAAGGCAGTGTGAGAACAGGTGCACTTGATAACCTTCTTTTCAACTCCTTGAAATTCTCTTCACATTCCTCCATCCAAACGAACTTAACTCATTTCCGAGTCAACCTGGTGAGTGGATTAGATAATCGTGAAAAATATTTCACAAAACATCGATAATATCAAGCCAAACCATGAAAACTTCTGATCTCGGTTACTATTGTTGGTCTCGACCATCTTTCGATAACCTCTGTTTTTGCTGGATCCACAGATATCCTGTCTTTTGAGATTATGTGACCAAAAAATGAAACTTTTTGAATCCAAAATTCACACTTTGTAAATTTGGTGTAAAGCTTCTCCTTTCTCAGGGTCTTCAATATAATTCTCAAGTGATCTTCATGTTCTTCCTTGCTCTTTGAATATACAAGAATATCGTCTACAAAGACTACCACAAACTAATCAAGATAGTCTCTAAAGACTCTATTCATCAGATCTATGAAGATAGTAGGGGCATTATTAAGACCAAACAACATCACTATAATTTCACAGTGTCCATACCTTGTAGGGAAAGTCGTCTTTGGTATATCCTCCCTTTTGACCCTTAATTGATGATACCTTGAATGAAGATCAATCTTGGAAAAGAATTGAGCTCCTCGTAGTTGGTCAAATAAGTCATCAATGCACGGAAAAGGATATTTGTTCCGGATAGTGATCTTGTTAAGTTCTCAATAATCAATGCAGAGTCTCATTGATCCATCTTTCTTCTTAAAAACATAACATGTTCTCCCCAAGGTGACGCACTAGGGCGTATGAACCCCTTATCAAGATTCTCTTGGAGTTTCTTCTTCAATTCCTGCAACTTTATTGGGGTCATTCTATAAGGTTTCTTTGAAATAGGCAAAGCACCCGGTAAGAGTTCTATTGAAAACTCAACTTCATGATTTGGTGGAAGACCTAGGAATTCCTCTGCAAAGACACCATCAAACTCCTGTACAACGGGCATATTCTTAATCGTGAGTTTCTCACCAACCATTTGAAATAAATAGCCTTCATTTAGTGGAATCAAGTCCCATAAGATGGAAGAAATTTCCACTGGAAGGTTATGTTCATCCTTGCATAGATAGACGAACATAGATTGATCTATAATATGAAATGTGACTTCCCTTCTTTGGAAATTGATATGAGCTCCATATAAATAATGCTAATCCATGCCAAGAATCACATCAAATTTCACTATAAGGAGGATCACAAGATTTGCAGGATGCGCTTTCCCACAAACTTCAATTGGAGAAGAATTATAAACTTTTGATGCGACTGTTGTGCCATTAGGGGATGTCACAGCAAACTCAACATCTAATTGTTGAGGTGATACGGTGATACCCTTAGAAAATTTTTCAGAAATAAAAGAGTGGGTGGATCCAGAATCAAATAAAAAATTATCTACTTTAGAGTGGATGATAAGTGTACATTTCACCACTTCGTTATCGTACTCCACATCGCTGATAGAAATTACATGTGAGTTTCCTTTGTCTTTAGCCTTAAGAGTTGGTTGACGTCGATCATCATCATCAATCCTTGGATTTGGGCATTGATTGGCATAATTCCCCATCTCCTTACACATGAAACATTGAAGTGTAGTAGGTTCATTATGTGTATCCCTTCCTTTGTTTGCATCCTTAGACATCTTATTCCCATCATTGCAGAATTCAAATGCCCGATGACCTTCCTTTCCACATTTGAAACATTTACTTGTCCCTTTAATACAACTCCCTCCATGTTTTTTCCACACTTTGAGCATAAGGGAAACTCATATTCTTTTCAGTGTGCTCTTTATATTTTCCTTTGAATTCCATTTTCCTCTTCTTATCAAACCCATATGACTGATGGGTTACACCAATCTCCATCTCAACCATGAGAGCACATCAAACAATTTCCTAGTATCTATTGAAGTCCCTTATGGCTAACGCTCTTCGAAGACTTGGATTTAAGCCACTAAAGAATCGATCGATCTTACTATCATGTTGGATAATAATCCCAGAAGCGTACCATGCAAGTCTTGTAAAATTTTCTTCATAGGTACCAATAGATTCATCATCCTTTTTCTTTAGATCAAGAAACTCCTTCTCCATATTTGTTCGGAGAATAAGAGGGAAGTACCTGTTGAAAAATAAGTTCTTGAACTTGTCCCATTCCATGGACTCAATTTCATCTCTTGGCCTCGTATTATTGATAAGATTCCCCCATTTATTGGCATCACCTTCCAAACGATACACTGCTAAGATGAATTTATCATGTTCAAAACATTGAAGAACTGAAAATATCTTTTCAGTAGTACTGATCCATTGTTCAGAAACTAATGGATCAGTAGACCCACTGAATGAAGTTGGATACTGTCTCATGAAGGATTCAATAGAATTTTGCTCCTTCCTTTGCTCGTTTGTAAGTCCTGCATGATTCATAGCTTGAGAAATTTGTGTGAGCATGGTTACAAGATTTTCCATTCCATCTCCCATAACATTTGGTTTCTCAGGGGGACAATCATTTCATTTCCCGTCGCATTCCACATTAACATGGTTCCTTCGGGTTCCAGCCAATGACTAAAACCAAGGAGAATAGTGTGAGCAACACTACTTATAATTGGAGAACCACATAATCAAGAATAAAATTTTACACTTAAGGTATTATCCTAGGTTATTGATGGCCATTTCTAAAGCACTATGATTGTTTTCTATGCTTAGACTTATCCTTAGGATTCTTACTAAGGCTTTCACATCCTAGTTTCCAAAGGTTGATTATACCTTTCCTCTGATACCAACTATAACGGACCGAAATTACTTATAGTGGACGATAATTGATACCTATCAGGGCACTCGATGGGCGGCTACACCCCCTGGGTGGGACACACCACCATCCCCAGTGGCAACCATTTCCTCATGAAGCCCTTGGGCGGAGAGCCATGCTTCGTCGAACACTCACATGTGAGAGTTCCCAAGGATCGGATACATTCCTACCTAATTTGCCTCTGATACCAACTATAACGACCCATACTTTACATACATTGTTAATACTTCAATATTTAATCATACTTATTACAACATATAACAAAACCACAAAAGAACCATATAGGTATAGTGTCTTTAGAAACTGGGAAACATAAACAACTAGTTCATAAAGCATCTACACTGTCTCCCATTTATTTCATCATATCTACAGTCCCTTTTCACATATCTTACTTAATAACCTTCTCCCTGACCTAGGGAAAGAAAAAATACAAAAGGGTGATCTCAAATTCTCAATAAGGGTAAACAAAAGAAATATCAATCACATCATATTCATAAGAACATAACATTTCGGAAATCTTACCCTGCAAAAGAGATCATAATTTCATAACATGGGATAAATAATGGTAGTGAAATGTAATAACAATAATCATAACTTAAAACATGAAACATTATGGGATACACACATAATCATAGAGAATCATTTATTATTAGTCAAGACTCATTGACAAGACTATCTTAGTGGAAAAAGTCCATTTCTGAACCAAGTTCATTCCTCATTTTAGTCCTGTTTCACTGAACCAGTTTAACCTGCCATTCCAGCCATGTCTATATCATAAGATATAAAATATTTACCCAATGAATTGGAGGGAGATATATATCCCACCCATCTCGTAATGATACCATTCTTATGTGTGCCACAAAATCATAAACCATACATCATGGATTAACCCATGTAATAAAAATGGGAATCCTAAACATCGTGACATCATAAAACAATTTATATAAGATAAAGGAATTCATAAAAATAATTCTATCACAACATAATGAAATCAATGTAATAATAGGGATAGAAACAGAACCATTTATTATCTTAGATGGAAAATAATTTTGATAAAACACTTGAACTCCATTCTTGAGGAAAATATCCTTTTTTACTTCAAAAACACTTTTCCTTTCTTAACATGTCATACAATTCTAAACAAAAATAAGTTGACTAAAAATAAACTTGAAAACTTGTAAAGGAATCTTCTTGTAAATAATGTCTTAAAAATCCATTCATGCAGTATAAGTTAAAAAAACATTCTTCGTACTGTTGTCGGAAAAGTCAAAAAGTACCTCGTACGAAAAACGACAAAAGATTCATTTCATATATTTTACAAAAAACTCACCGAAGGGTAAAATTGGATTTAAACAATTGTGGGTGGATGGAAATAATATTATATATTGAGTAAACATGTATGTGGATGATAAAATACATCCCAGTAAATTCCAAAGTACAAACAATCTCAGATAAAAATGAGATTGTGATATTTCTCTTACCTTTGGTCCGATTTGCTTCGTAAGTGTCCAATCCTCCTGTATAATGATTTAAATAATTTTATTGACTTATTCTAGAATCATTATTATTGTTATGATATCGTATATGGTCATATTTCTATCTTCTTATTAGTAATATTTCATTACTACTTGTTATTCGGGTGTTTATTACTTTTTGTTCTTATGCGTGCTTTGTCGAATAAATTCATATTCTTATTTCTAGGTTATAGATAACTCATTTACAGAATGTTATTATAGTAATATATATCATATTTATTAACTCAATTCATTTATGTAATCATTATGCAATTAAAATCATGTAGAACGAGTCACATCACATCGTGGAGACGGTATTCCGTACGTACGCACGAGCGATGATATCGTTCCCATGATCGTGGAATTGTATTGGAGTGTATGTATACTATTTCAGAATAAATATAAAATTACAATAATCATATATATTCAGTCTTTACACCATTATACCCATCCAAGTAAGGTGGTGGTGGAAAATAGATTACACCACGGCGTGGAGACGATATTCCGTACGTACGCATGCGCGGTGATTTCGTTTTCCGTGGGATGGATAGATGGTGAAATAGTGTTGTTTCATACTTATAATAACATATACTTATATGAGTGATACTTATGTTATTACTGCATAATGAAAAAACTATAGAAGAAGAAGTGGAAGAAGAAATAAAGATGAAAGAATCGGTAACGGACATTACCTCTTCTTTGAAGCGCTTCTTTGAGACCTCCTTTTAGGGTACTAAAATTGGTCTTTGAAGAATACCAAGACCTCTAGGATGTATCTAGGGTAGTGGAGAGGAGAAATTGGCAGGGTTTGGCTGAGCTTGAAGGCTCAATGTGGTGTGAGGAAGAGAGGGAGGAGGTGCCCTTTTATAAGGGAGGAGAGGGGCACCTTTAGAATAACTAAAACTATTATTTTATTATAAAGTCAAATTCGGTTTTTAATAGCTCCAAATAGATATATTTCGAAGCTAAAGTGGGTATGGGTCTAAATCCTATCATAAAATATAATTTGGACAAGTTTAGTTTACTATTTTAACATTATAATTTAGATTTAACTTTAATTTAGATAATTTTACTTTTACCGTGTATTTTTGTGTTCTTACAATATAAGGTTAATTAAAATACTATAATAAGACAAACGAAACCCAAGTTGTTTATTATTAATATATATAACCTTATCTAAGTCATTTGTCCGAAGCTTAGATTTTTAAGAATAAACTAACAATTAATAATATAATATTTGTTTTAAAAACTATTTTATGTCAATTTTGACACTATTTAGTAATTGATTTTTGTGAAAATAATAACAGAATTATTAGTTCGAAAAAAGATAATTAAATCAATTCTAACATGTTATATTGACATATAAAATTAGTGGAATTCATAAAAAGTCTCAAATTACAATTATTTGGTTATTTATAACAACAATAATGTCTATATTTCATTAATAGGTTAATTACTGCATCATCTTTGTGTCATAAATAAATTAAATTATTTAATGTTTAAAAATGACAAATAAAATACCATTTTGTAGGAAATAATTTATCTTTCTAATAAATATTTATAGTCGAATTTATCTTTTGTATAACCCTATATTAAAAATTATTTACTTATTAAACATTGATTTTAACTATTTTAACCCTTCAATAAATTAATTAATAATAAATGTACTAATCTAATCCAAGTGGGCCTAAATGGTCATATTTTATTCCTAAGGTTGTTTATGGTCGAGTTAAACTTATTCAATAGAATTAGGACATGTTTTAAGGTAATAATAATTTCATTTTTACCCTTAATTACCCTATTTACTTTTAACCATGGTAAATAAAAGTAAGAAGTTACTATTCACCAAAAATTATTTTGATCTCATTGAACCAAATTTTACTTACTGACATCAACCGTGTCTCTCGGATTTATGAAATTCCACTCACAGAAGCGGTAAAATTATGTTTTATGTAAATTTGAAAATTCTCCTAGGAGGTGGGTAAAAGAAGGTGAAAAGTTCAATAAAATTTTTATATATCTAAAATTTTTATAAAATCACTCCAATGAATTACATTGAACTTATATAGATATTATGTATCAATTTTGACATAAAATAAATTTAAATAAAATAAATAATTATTTAAATAAAAAGTCGGTTTTTAAATAGTAACCTAGTGTTTTCACTATTCATCAAAAATTGAAAGTTTCTAGAAAAATACCAAAATTTCACCTTAGAATAATTTCGATATTCCGAAACCAAAAATGAAGTCCATTTTGAAAAATAAAATTTACAAAATTTTAAAAAGTGGTTATTACTATTCATAATGGCTAGTTTTAATAATATTTTAATAGCATATCGTTGTTTAGTGAAACTCGGTATTGCGTACGACGCAAGCTATCGAGGAAGGCCATGATTGCGTGTAAAGCATGCCAATCTAGTGTTGTGTGTAGTGAAAGATTCCTTTGATGATTAATATAACAAAAAACCAAATATTTCTCATAAAAGTCTCGGGTGTTACACTATTATTATAAAAAAATCCATATTATAAAATTTAACGTTAATATATAAATTATAGTTCTATCTTAATAATGTTTTAATTCAATTGTTAGTGAATTTTCAGACATCTTATTTTTGTGTGAAATTTATATATTTGATTTTATTTTACATTTTGGATACAATTATACTAAAATAAAAAACCATAAATTTTAATAATACTATTTTTTTTGAATTTATTTTTTTCTACGAAATGAAATGAATATATGTGTTTATTAGAACCTAAAGACAATAAAAAAATTATACTTAATGATAATTGTTTTAATTTTCTAATCAAATGAAATCGTAATAACATATCAATAATATGTCAATATAATTTAGTAATAAATTAATATTATTTGTTGATATATAATATTGAGTTGATAAATATAAATTTTAATATTATTTAAATGTAAATAACTATTATGGTTGTTATAATTATATTAATAATGAAATATATATTTATATTTTAAGTGAAATAAAATTATAGTAAGTACAATGTTCCAGGTATAAAATGTATTCTAATTTATATGTCTAGAAAAATGTTATTAAATAATTAGTAAAATTAGTAAATAAAAAATTATTTATAATGAAATTTTCATATTCTAATATTTATAATATATTATAGAAAGAGATTAAATGTATATAATTTAATGGTGAGATTAGACTATCAAATTGATATTTTGATAATAAAGTTTCTATAGGTATATTTTTTTTTAAAATTATATATATATTTATATAATATATAATAAAAATGGGTTCAACCATGGGATGTCCAACCAATCATCACTTCTAAAGTGATGATGACATAGAATATTTAAAAATATGGTGGGATCCAGGTGAGGAAGTGAGCATTCAATGGTTATAAATAATGAATTGATGTTTGTAAAATGGGGGAATGGTGCTTAGAATCTCATTTATTGGGTCGAAACAATTATCTAATATAGAGGGATAAATATATATGGAATTCATTGAGGATTATAATGTGACATCATCTTATATATATAAGAGCACATTTGTGTGAAATACTGATATGGGATCAGTTTTATTTGGTTTTTTTTACAATAAAAAACATTTCATGTGAATGATATGAGTGACCTTAATGATCATATTATACGTCATATGTTTCAAGTACTTATATAAACTAATAATGAATATATATATATATAATATACATCATGTTGGAAATAATTTTCCAAGAATTTCAAATGGTTTATGTTATTATTTCAATTAAAACATGAAAAAATAGGGACAATGAAATTTAGAAATGATATTATCTAAATCCAAGAAAGAAATTTATATACTTTAAAATTATATTTATAATATTTTATGTTGGTAAAACAATTTCCAAATATTCATGTGTAATGTTTTTTGACAAAGGATACCAAGATTAGTGAAAAATGACTTGAGTATGAATTAAAACTTTCATAGAGCCTTATTTAATAATGTTCTATAATATATAATGATTTTCGTATGATCCATTAAGATGGTGAGATAATCAACTACAAAAAATATATATATTTTATGTCACAAATAACCTATATAACACACTTAATGGTATTCGTATTATTTCCAATATAGTTCGATGTACATTACTGATCCCTAGGGGAAGGGGACAAGTTCTAAGGAATCAATTAAAGTATTAATGATTTCCCCACAGGAATAAATCAACATCAAAACATAGAAAAAATAATCAACAAATAGTTATTTTATATACCCTCTACAAAAGAAAATAGACATATGTAGATAGATATAGGCCCCCAAAAATGGCACTCCAACCAATGTCATCACATAAAACCATCATGGAAAATTCCACAAGATGTCTATGTAATAAGTAGATCATATGATCTATCATTTACTTATAGATCCCATGATCTCACTAGTCAAGAACATCCACCAGCTATATATGGTTCCTTTCCTTTCCCAATACCTAGTATATGGAACTATAAATATCCAAAAGAAAAATTTGGGTGTGAGAAATAAATAAAAGGAGGATCTCATAATATATTTCATATGAAATCTACATTATGTTAATCATATATGATCAATTTTAAATAAAACATTATTTTTAATAATTTCATAGTTCCTATATAAAAATAATATCCCAAACATTTCAATGGATAATATAAATCAGGTATAAAAATTTAGTTCCTTCAAAATCCGAAGATATAATCATATTTATCAAAACATGATTGAATTATCATTTCTATCAAAATGGGAATGATAAATCATTTCACAAATATTATAACGTATTAATCATCTTCAATAATAGCTCCATGGGTATAAGCTTATGGAGTTATATAGATGGAGTCATGAGGTTCCACATAATCTAAGTGAATTATGGTTGTACGTGTGCACACACTCCATAGAACCCAAACCAAGGTTGTATATGAGAGTATAAAAAATACTATACTTTATACACTCAGGAGAGTTTAGTTAGTTCATTAATCATTAATCTAATTTTAGTCATTAAATTTTACCTATAATTCATAACTTCCTCATGACTAAATTGGATTGCATGTGCTTCAATCAAGTCAATCATACTTGGGACTATCAATCATTTTAATAGATCATAAGTCATTTCAATCAGTTATCTAATTTTAAATCAAGTAAATTTTTAAAAATATTTCATTTCATTTAAATAACTAACATGAACAAATTTTTCTTCAAACCTCACTCCATTAAAATCAATTAATTTTATTCAAAATCCTAAAACATTTCATTTCAACACTTTTCAAAATTCATCATCAAGTTAATGCATCAATTCATTTATTTCCATCTAATATAATTTTATTAAAATCATTAATTAATTTTATAATCCATTGTCAAAGGGATTTTCATAATACGCACCATTATATTTCAAACTGATATATCAAAATACTCTAATAAATTTTTCGAAATAATTTATAAAAACATTTAAATTAAAAAAAACAACAGTTTCAAAAATTGAGAATTTCCTTCTAAATCAATATAACTCAATCCCATGATCAATAATAATATATCCCTGAATCCAAAAAAATGAGTGTTTATGGTGATAAATATCAAGGGAGAATAATTTTACCACAATTCACAAATAAGAATATGAAATTTATCTTTTCCAGAAAAAATTGGGGATAAAATATACAAACCGCAATGATTCTTGAAGAACACAAAACAACCAGTTGAGATGTGTCAAAAAGTTTAAAATCCTTAAAGTATATACGCGAAACTAATTTAGGTAAATTAAAATACCATATATCTAGAATCAAAAGCCTTGATATGTGATTTTCCATTATATAAGAAGATAATATCTAAAAGATAAATGGAGAATAATAATAAATGAGAACATAAAATTAATACTTTACATCCAATTTCCAATGATCCATCGAAAACAAACACTAGAAAGCAATGGGTCCCCAAAATCTCTAAGTGGAGTCCCCTTGGTTGAGAAACAAAAGCATCAAAAGAGAACAAAGAGAAAAAAGATGTTGTCCAGGTTATAAAATTAAGATTTGGAATTATTAAACAACATCATAAAGTTCTTATGCATAAAATGAAAAACAAATCACTAACTATGCTGGACCCAAATATACTATACTGCATAGTTTGTAGGCTTATATGCATGGGTTTTTATAACATTTCACCTACCTATGTGACTATATAATAAGGTTAATTGTATTTTGGGTTATCCAGCATGTTTTTCTAACAATAATCCACCAATGTATAGGACCAAAAACCTCTATAAATTTTCAAAACTCTCTCAAAACAACCTGTGAGAAGATCCAAACCAGAAATGTTCAAAAAAATGAAATTATAGTAACTAAAATTCAGTGTTAGCATGAAATATTTAGATGATAATTGAGTAATAAATGAGTAATTTTGGACTTTTTTTATTTTAATATTAGAACATAATCTCATGTTTTGTTTTGATGTGGACAAGTATGTATAGGAAGTAGACAACATGATTCCATAAAGTTTTAAAGATAAAATATTCATAATGTAGCATAGTGTAATGTGAAATATTGATATTAAATGAAGTTATATTTTAATGAGAGACTTAATAATTTATATAATATTATATATCTGTATTTAAATGGGTGTGTGATAAGTTTCATTCCCATTTTTATGTATAGTATGTTGTCTATAAATTATTGAGTAATGTTTAATTAAGGTAAGTATTTAGCAGAAACCAATATAAAGGATTTCCGTTTCGATTATCAATGGATAATTTAGGTGTTATTATGATATTTTGTTATTAAATATTTGCATTCATGCTTTGGGGAATAAGAGAGATTGTGGTGAATCATGAATATGAGTGTTTAAGGGAAGAATTAGCTTGCTATGAGAAATAATTATTTTTAGCTAATATTTTAGAAGGTAAGTGGATTAATATTTTGTTCAAAAAATGTTTTATTCAAGGATACCCTTTCAATATTTTATTTTTCTAAAAACCATATTTTATTTCCTTTAACCCCAATTTATTGTTAATTTAAAATCATATGTTTTGAAATAAATTTCTATGAAAATATTTATAGGTTTTTCCTTGAATCAATTATTTTATGTTCAATTTTTTCCTTCAAAATAATATTTATGTATTTATCAAAAAAATTTGTTGATTATATCAAGATCTTCTACTATAGTCTAATTTAAAATGAGATTTTCTATATATATTTTTAAAGAAAGTTGAAATGAATTTCTATGAGTGATCAATGAATTTATTATGGTAACCTCATATCATTGATTTATTTTTAAAAACTCATGTTTTATGGATGATTTTATGATATTTATGATGAATATTAACAGAAAATATATGTTTTGATTTTACGATATGATTCTTTGTAATTAATAACAAATGTGGGAATATGGAGGGAACATAGAACCTTAATGGACTTTTTCCATTATGTGATGAGTGGTTCTATTAGATACCTCGAATATATTGGGTAATGTAGATAGATTAAAATGATTATAAGTTACTCTTATAAAGTGTATGGAGTTAAGTTTTGATATGTTACACCTATGAAGTGGTTGGAGTTAAACTTCTATATATTAAAAATATAATGTGAAAACGTTAACTTGTATAAGTTTTTACTGTGAGAATTTTGGAATTATCTTATTTGGTGATTCCATTATGATTGATGATGAATATAGTTCCCCATTATACTATGCATATTTTTTATTATTGTAAAATATTTCATTTAAAATTATTTGAATTTATGGAATGAAGTTGGTTTTGAAAAAATGGTAAATTCTTATCATTTTATAGATAATAGTTTCATTCATGTAGATTTTACCATAATCCTGAAGAATTTTTCCAAACTATTTTATTAATATAAAATGGTTTATGAAACGATTTTATGAACTTTTTTTCATGACTATAAGATTTCATTTTAATATTAATTTTTTTATGAAATTTATTAGTTATTATTTAAATGGAAAATATGATTAACTATGTTATCACGTTTTCTATTTTTAATCAAATTTCAGCCTTTTGATAACACCTTACTATGTTTTTTACTCAACCCATGTTTGAAAATGTTTTTTCACAAGGATATGGATGAGTGTGATCATTTATTATTCTTGTGAGGTCTTTCTCTCTATTGTATAGATATATTATATGGATTTTTTTTCTTAGTGATAAAATTCATTTGGAAAAAGGAAATAATTGTTTTGTTCAATACATAAATCTGTAAACCTATAATTTTATTGGGGTTGGTGTGGCCAAATAATGATTAATGATTTTGTAATATTCTGGCTATGTTTGTGTTATTTTATTCTTCTGTCAAATATAGTATGTAAATATTTTTTGACACTATATCCAGGAGTGCTGGTATTGGGATATCAAACATGGCATCAATGAAATGATTGAGATAAATTTATATGTTATGATATTATTTCTTAATTATAGTTTGAAATATTACTATTTTATAGATATTATTTTAATAAAATAAGGATATATATTTTAGGTTAATGAGAGATCATGTGATCCTTGTATCGAGAAAATTTAATAATCTTGCTATGATTTTTTGTGATAATTATTAAATGGGTAAAAATAGTGTCATTTTAAAAGAGTGATTATATAATATTAATTATGGAGATTAATATTTACATTTTTCCAAATAAATATTTTTTATGTCGTAAATAATTTAAAATATGTTGTGTTTTATCAAAAGATGCAGGACTATTTTTAAGATGGAAGGAAGAAGATATCAGTAACACCACACAAATTTAAAATATTTTCATTCTGTAATAAATAATATTTTCATTTCTTCATTTCTTTATATGAAACACTATGTTAAGATAACACTACACACAAACATTAAGTTAGCTAGTTTTACAAACAAGAGAGAGTTTTACCATCTTTTAATTGAACATCTATTTTAAAAATATATTTTAGAAATATATATTTTTTTTCAAAATTAATTTCACTTTTAAATCATAAGTTCAAAATTATCTTTTGGTGATTTTTTAGTATTTTTTGAGATGTTTCATTTTTTGATAAACAGTGAAAATAATGCAATTTATTTAAAAATTACGATTTTGTTAGAATAATTATTAATGTTAAGGTATACATTAAATTTGTTCTTAAAGATAAAATAGATAAATTATTCGTATATTACTCAAATTTAGTTCATAAGAATCATTTTAATTTTAAAATTGGATATAATATCTTATTGAACTTTTGAACATTTTTACTCTAAAATCCATATTTTTTTCCACATCTACAGGATTCACGTGAAACATAATTTAACCACTTATGTTAATTGAATTTGAAAAAATGGACATAAATTGATGTAATCAGTATGATATTATTAGTCTGAAAATTTAAACATAGTTTTTGACGAAAAAATATTAGTAAAATTAATTAATATTAATAAAATATATTAATGTCAAATTAATCTTAACAAGGGACTAAATCATAAAATTAATAGAAAAATGACATATAAACTTCTCCCAAAGATATTAGATACCAATAGTTTTACTGTATCATCTGGTGGATCAATTTTTATGAGTTAGTGGGACACATGTTCATGATAGTGACAAACATATTATGTTATGTAAGGAAGAAGGTAAAAAAGGGAACCTTACTTACCATTAACATTTATAAATATTTAGAGAATAGAAGAAGATGAAAAGTTTTAGTTATAGAAATTATTCTGAAATTTAATTGATTTTTTTTCATGATAATTTAACGATAATTTTTAGAGATGAATTAGTTAAATTAAACTCTTAAAAAATGATAATTCATGGGTTATTAAGTTTATAATTCAATAAACAAATGATGTTAAAAATATTAAATGTATAATATATTTAATGAATTATTGGGTTCCATTATTCTGGATGATAAATATATCAATTTACACAAAATTTAAATTTATATATTTTAATTCCAATAGATTTTTTATAAATTTAAATTAAATTTAAGCAAATAATTAAAAAAAATGTTATTGTTATTTTACAATAAATGATATTTAATTAAAAGATTAAAAATTAATTTCAAAATAATATATTATTCCATGTAAAGATATTGTTTTAATAAATATTAAATATTTTATAATTTTGGATAAATTTATCATTTAACATATTGACACCTAAATCATAAAAATATCATGAGCACAGTCCGGGTTTAAGGAGTGTTTTCCACATTACATTCTCTTGTATCAATATTTATCGTAAAAAAGAGAAGTATATTTTTTAAAAATTATATATCATGTTGATAATATAATGGGTCTATATTTTTTTATAACTATCCCCTTAATTTATTCCAAATGGTTAAATTACTTAGGTTGAAAATTATTTATCTATGGAAAAATCAAAACAACAAATATAGGGAAACATAAATACTATGAAAAAAATTATTAAAATGGTAATATTTTTGTGTGTTGGTGATTTTTATCGAACATAATTTTACATTAATCCATTCTATTTCTATTATGGAATCTCGTGAAGAATGTGAGACATATCAACTATAACGACCCATACTTAACATACATTGTTATTACATCAAAATTGAAGCATACTTGTTACAACATATAACAAAACAATGATAGGACCGTATAAGTATAGTGTCTTTAGAAACCGGGAAACATAAAAAACCGGTTCATAAATAATCTACATTGTCTACCACTTATTTCATTATATCTAGAATACCTTTTGGAATATCTTAATTAATACCCTTCTTCCCGGCCAGGGGAAAATAAACCATACAAAAGAGTGTGCTCAAATTCTCAATAAGTATATACAAAGGAAATATCAATCATATCATATTCATAAGAACATAACATTTTGAAAATCATAACATGAAAAAGTGATCATAAAATCTTGTCGTGGGATAAATCATAGTAGTGAAATGTAATCCCAATAATCATATCATAAAACATGAACATTTTTGGCATACACACATAATCATATAAAATCATTTCATATTAGTCAAGACTCATTTCCCAGACCATCATAGCGGACAAAGTCCACTTCTGAACCGAGTTCACTCCCCATTCTAGTCCTGTATCACTAAACCAGATTAATTTTCCATTCCAGCCATGTCTATCCCATGAGATATAAATCTTTACCCAATTCATTGGAGAGAAAAATATGTCCCACCCTACTCATAATGTAACCATTCTTATGTGTTCCAAAAAATCATAAATCATAAATCATAGCATAACCCATGTAATAAAAATGGGATTCTTCAACTTCATGCCATCATAACATAATCCATATAAGATAAAGGGACTTCATAAAAATAATTCTATCATAAAAAAACAAATCAATGTAAAAATAGGGATTGAAATAGAAACCTATATAATCATAGATGGAAAATAATTTTGATAAAACACTTGATCTCCATTCTTGAGGAAAATACCCTTTATACTTCAAAAAATGTTTTCCTTTCTTAAAATGTCTTACAATTTTAAACTAAAAGATGTTAATTAAAAATAAAACTGAAAACATGTAATGGAATATTCATGTAATTAATGTTCTATGAAATCATAAAATTCCATTCATGCAATATAAGATAAAAAAACATTCTTCTCATTCTTTGGCCAGAAAAGTCAAAAAATATCATGAATAAAAAATGAAAAAAGATTCCTTTAATATATTTTAATAAAAATTCACCAATAGGTCAAATTAGATTTAAAAAATTTTAGTGGGATAGAAATAATATTAAATATTGAGGAAACATGGATGTGGATGATAAATATTCCCCAGTAAAATCTTGAAGTATAAAGAATCTCGGATAAAAATGAGATTGTGACATTTTCCCTTAACTTAGTTATGATATGATTTGTATGTATCTGAACCTCCTGTATAATGATTTAAATAATATCATTAACTTCTTACAGAATCATACTCATTGTTATGATATCATATATGGTCATACTATTAGCTTTTTATTAGTAATATTTCATTGCTACTTGTTATTCGGGCGTTAATTGCTTTATGTTCTTATGTGTGTTTTATCAAATAAATTCTTATTAATATTTTTAGGTTATGGATACATCATTTACATAATGTTAGTAGTATAATATATATCAATTATTTGCATTCAATTCTATTATATAATAATGGTTTAGTGAAGATCATGTAGAACGAATCACATCGCATCTTGGAGACGGTAAGCCATACGTTGGCATGAGCGACGATATCATTCCCATAATAATTGAATAGTCTTAGAGTGAATGATAGAATATCTCAGAATTAGTATCATGTTACAATAATAATATGTAGTTATTATTTACACCCTTATATCCATCCAAGTAAGGTGGTGGTGGAAAACAGACAACACCACAGCATGGTGACGGTATTCCGTACCTACCTACGCTTGGTGATGTCATTTTCCATAGGATGGATAGAAGGTGAAATAGGTTTGTTTTATATTTATAATAAAATATCAGTATATGAGCGATACTGATGTTATTAATTTATAATGAAACCAATAAATATGAGGATGTAGAAGAAGAAATAAATTTTAAAGGATCAGTAATGGATATTACCTCTTCTTTGACGCGCCTCTTCTAAACCTCCTTTTAGGGAACTAAAGTTGGTCTTTGAAGAAGACCAGGACCTCTAGTATGTTTTTAGGTAAGTGGATATGGGAAATGGGTCAGGTTTGGCCGATCCTGAAGGCTCAAAATTGTGTGAGGTGGAGAGGGAGGAGGTGCCGTTTTATAAGGGAGGAGAGGGGCACCTTTGGAAACATAAGAAATATTAATTTATAATAAATTTCAACCACAATTAAAAACCACCAAAAATGAATCAATTAGTATATGAGATTATATAGGGTTTTAATTTCATCAACCAATAAAATTTATACATGTTGTGAATTTATTTTAAACCTTATCAAATTGATTTATCCTTACGTAATCAATTTTATTTTATTTATGGTAATAATATTCTAAATTTTAAATTGTCATAAATAATTACTTATATGTTGTGAATTTTCCATAATTAGATAATTTATGACATTATAGACCAAATAAATTTAATTTTAATTTTTTTAAATATTTTTCTGATTTTAAATAATATTATAATATGTTATTTTTATAAAATAACAATAGTGCCAATTTTTACACTATTCATTTAATTGAATTTAAATAAAATCTACAAAAGGAATATATTCAAACGAAAATATTTAATATATTCCTAACATGTCATATTCCTCTATAAAATTATTATATCGCATTAAATAGTTCATATAATATTTATTTTAATATTTTAAAAACCATTTATTTGATATTTCAATTAATAAAATAATTTCAACATCACTATTGTCTCATCATTAATGAAAATTATATAATCCCTAAAAAATATAAATAAATTCACATGATGTATATAATTTTATTATATTTTTGTAAACTATTAATGATCGAAGTTTTATGAAGTTTATCACTAAATTAAAATTATTACACTTATAAGATATAAGAGAGTGACATGTTGTCATTTTCATTGTTTTTAATTATAATTATTTCATTTTCAGGGTCAATAGTCCATGAAACGAATATATTCTAACCATTAGGTTATATGGGTCGACTTTTATTCATCCAATTGAATTTTGGCTGGTGTTAGGGTAATTTCATAATCTTATTTTTACCCTTAATTACCCGATTGACCATCAACTATAGTAAATAAAATTATCACAGTTACTATTCACAATGTCAAAAAAATAAAAGTAACGTATTAAAATGATTTTGACCCACTAAATCCAAATATGGAATAAATTTTTCAAAATTAAAAACATAGAAGTTTCAGTAATTAATTTAAAATTAATCCCGTTTTTAAGAAAATGGGTTTTAAAAGTTAAAACATTTTCAAAGATTGAAATGTTTTTACCTATTAATTCAATGTAAAAATAATGATAATGACATAAATTATATTAAATGGTAAAAATATATTCTATTTATAATTTAAAACAATTTTCTATTATAATTTAACCATATAAATCATCTCAATGAAAAAAGTTGTTTTTAAGTAAAATTTAGCTTGTTTTTACTATTCATCAACATAAGAACGTTGTCAGAGAAATATCAAAAAATTGTCCAATGTAAATTATTATATCCTGATTCAAAAGGAGAAGTTTATTTTGTAAAATTTAACTTATAAAATTGTCAAAAAATATATTTAAAATGGGACCGCCATCAAAAGGTGGTAAAACTGTATTTTTTGAAAAATAATTATTTTTTCCAAAAAATTGATTTTGTTTTCATATCTATTTCTTGAAAATGTTTAAGCTGAATAATAATGTTATAAAATAAAAAATTCAGTTAATAATATTTATAACGGCTAGTTCATTATATTATAATAATATTTCATTGTTTAGTGAAACTCGGTATTGCGTACAACGCAAGCTATCAAGGAAGGTTGCTTTTGTGTGTGATGCAACACAAGCCAGTGTTGTTTATAGTGAAAGACACTCTTGGTGTTTCGTATAACAGAAGACATAAAAAAATTATTTCTCATAAAATATTAGGGTGTTACATTCTACCCACCTTAAAAAAAGTTCTCCCTTCAAATTTGTCACTTTGTAACAAACAGATGAGGATACCTCTCCCTTATCATATCCTCAAGTTCCAATGTAGATTCTTCTAATTGGTGGTTCCTCCATTCAACTTTAACCGAGTGAGTGGTCTTGTTTCATAGAACTTTCTCGCTACGCTCCAGAATCTCTATCGGATGTTCTTCATAAGAAAGATCTTTCTCTAGCGGTATAACTACTGAGATTTGAACATGTGAAGGATCAGGTATGTACTTTCTTAGGAGAGATACATGGAACATATCATGAACATCGGAGCGATTCGTTGGAAGCGCCAATCAGTAAGATACATTCCCAACACGATCCAGTATTTCAAAATGACCAATATACCTAGGGCTCAGTTTTCCCTTATTTCAAAATCTCATTACTCTCTTCCAAAGAGATATTCGTAAGAACACGTTATCACCCACTTCAAACTCTAGGTATTTTCTTCAGTTGTTGGAAAAACTTTTTTGTCGACTCTGAGCTGCTCTTATATGTTGTTGAATAGATCAGACCTTTTCTGCCATCTCATTAATAATATCAGGTTCTAATTTCTTTCTTTCCCAAACATCATCCCAGGAAGTTGGAGTTCTTTATTTATTTCCATATAGAGCTTCATAAAGATCCATTTGAATACTGGAGTGAAAGCTATTATTATAAGAATATTCCACCAAAGGTAGGTGTTAATCCCAACCACCTTTTAAATCCATAGAGTAAGCTCTCAAAATGTCTTCCAAGTTATGAATTGTCCTCTCACACTAACTGTCTATCTAGGGATGATAAGTAGTGCTGGAACTCAACTCTGTATCTAGAGTATGCTGAAGACTTCGCCAAAACATCGAGGTAAGCCTCAAATCTTGATCAGATATAATGGAAATTGGAACTCCATGCAACCTTAACACATACTTTACATATATCATGGCATGCTGATCAAGAGGGAAATCCTCTATAATAGAAATGAAGTGTGCCGACTTTGTAAGACGATCAACTATAACCTAGATTGCATTATTGCCTTTGGATGTTTAAGGAAGTCCAGTGACAAAGTCCATATTGATTTTTTCCCATTTCCATTCTTGTATTGTTAATGGTAGTAACACCCCATAAGACTTATTTCTCTCAGGTTTAACTTTCTGACAAACCAATCATCGAGAGACATATTCAGCAACATCTCTTTTCATGACATCCCACCAGAAGTACTCCTTCAGGTCCCTATACATCTTTGTGCTTCCAGTGTGAATAGAGAATGAAGAACTATGAGCTTCATCCAATATTTCCTTCTTTAATTTTGGGATGGAAAAACACAAACCCAATTCCTAAACCTTATTACCTCATTGCAAGAAATGTGGAATTCAGGAACATTTCTCACCTTATTTTCTAACTCTACATCTTCATTCTATGCATCTTTAATCATCACATGTATAAATGGTTGAATATTCATTTGAGAAAGATATGATTTCCCCCCTTCCATTACAATTCCAAGATCCCTCCTTTGTAAATACATAAATATTGGATCTTTTGTGATCCTCATCATGGATAAGCTAGCATGGTCTTGTCGACTTAATGCGTTTTCCACTTTGTTTGCTTTCTGAGGGTGGTAATTAATTGAGAAGTCATAATCCTGAATCATCTCCAACAATCTTATTTGGTGCATATTCAGCTTTTCTGGTGGGAAAATATACATTAATCTTTTATGGTCAGTATAAATATCACACCTTTCACCATAAAGATAATGCCTCCAAATCGTTAATGTAAAGATTACCGTAACTAACTCCAAATCATGAGTTGGGAAATTTTTCTCATGGATTACCAACTGTTGTGAGGCATAAGATATCACCATATCGTTTTTCCTGGGAACACACCCTAATCCCTTCTTGGATGCATTACTGTAGATCAAAAACCTTAATCCACTACAAGGTAGTGTGAGAATTGGTGCACTGGATAACCATCTTTTTTACTACTTGAAATTATCTTCACACTCCTCTGTCCAAACAAACTTAACTCATTTTTAGTCAACATGGTCAGTGGATTAGATAGTCATGAATAATCATTCACAAAATGTCAATAATATCCAGCCAAACCAAGAAAACTTCAGATCTCAGTTACTGTTGTTGGTCTCTACAATCTTTCAATAATCTCTATTTTTTCCAGATCCACAGATATCCTCTATTTTGAGATTATGTGACCCAAAAATGATAATTTTTTAAGCCAAAATTAACACTTGGTAAATTTGGCATAAAGATTCTCCTTTCTTAGGGTCATTAATACAATTATCAAGTAATCATAATGTTCTTCCTTTCTCTTTGAATAGAAAATAATATCGTCTATAAAGACTACCACAAATTGATCAAGGTAGTCTTTAAAGACTCTATTCATTAAATCCATGAAGATAGCAGGTGAATTAGTAAGACCAAATGGCATCACTATAAATTCATAGTGTCCATACCTTGTACGGAAATCCGTCTTTGGTATATCCTCTCTTTTTAACCTTAATTTATGATACCCTGAATGATGATAAATCATTGGAAAGTATTGAGCTCCACATAATTGGTTAAATAAGTCATCAATGCATGGGGGAGTATATTTTTTCTTGATAGTGATCTTGTTATGTTCTCGATAATCAATGCAGAGTCTCATTGATCCATCTTTCCTCTTAACAAATAGAACATGTGCTCCCCAAGGTGATGCACTAGGGCATATTAATCCCTTATCTAGATTCTCTTGGAGTTTCTCATTAAATTCCTACAACTGAATTGGGGCCATTCAATAAGGTTTCGTTGAAATGGGCATAGCACCCGGTATGAGTTATATTGAAAACTCAACTTCATGATTTGGTGGAAGATCTGAAAATTCATCTGGAAAGGCATCATCAAACTCCCGTAAAATGGGAATATTCTTAATCATGAGTTTCTATCCAACCATTTAAGATAAATAACCTTCATTTATTGCGATCAAGACCCATAATATGGACGAAATTTCCACTGGAAGGTTATATTCATCCTTTCATCGATAGATTATCATAGATTGATCTGGAATATGAAATGTGACTTCCCTTCTTTGGAAATCGGTATGAGATCTATATAAGGAAATCCAATCCATTCCATGAATCACATAAAATTCCACTATTGAAAGGATCACAAGATTTTTTAAAAGTACATTCCCACAAACGTCAATTGGAGAAGAATTATAAACTTTTGATGCAACCGTTTTTTCATTAAGAGTTGTCACAACTATCTCAACAGCTAATTGTTGAGGTAGTAAGACGATACACTTAGAAAATTTTTCAGAAATAAAAGAGTGGGTGGATCCAGAATCAAATAAAACATTTTCTACTTCAGAGTGGATGGTAAGTGTACCTTTCACCACTTCATTATAGAACTCCACATCGCTGACTGAAATTGCATGTGAATTTCCTTTTTCTTTGGCCTTAAGAGTTTTTTGACGACGATCATCATAAAAAACCCTTGGATTAGGGCACTGATTAAAACAATGACCCATTTCCTTGCACTTGCAACATTGAAGTGTATGAGGTGAATTCTGTGTAGCATTTTATTTTTTCGCATCAGTAGACATATTTTTCCCATCACTGCGGCATTCAAATGCCCGATGAACTTCTTTTCCACATTTGAGACATTTACTTGTAACTTTAAGACAGTTACCTCCATGTTTCTTTCCAAACATTGAGCATAAGGGAAACCCATCTTCTTTTCAGTGTGCTTTTTAGATCTCCCTTTGAATTTAATTTTCCTCTTCTTATCAAACCCATAAGACTAATGGGTTACTCCAATATCCATCTCAACATTGAGAGCACATCAAAAAATTTCCTCATAGTTATTGAAGTCCCTTATGGATAATTCCCTTCAAAGTCTTAGTTTTAAACCACTAAATAATCGATCGATCATACCCTCAGGTTGGATAATAATCCCAGAAGCGTACCTTTCAAGACTTTTAAAATTTTCTTCATAGGTACCAATAGATTCATCATCCTTTTGCTTCAGTTCAATAAACTCATTCTCCATATTTGTTCCAAGAATATGAGGGAAGTATTTATTTAAAAGTAAGTTATTGATCTCTCCCCATTCTGTGGACTCAATTTCATCTCTTTCACTCGTATTCTTTATAAGATTACACCATTTATCAGTATCACCTTCCAAACGATATACTGCTAAGATGACTTTATCATGCTCATAACATTGTAGAACTGAAAATATCTCTTTAGTGGTACTAATCCATTGTTCTGTAACTAATGGATCAGAAGACAGGCTAAATGACGGTGGATGTAGCCTCATGAAGGAATCAACAGAATGTCTCTTTTTTCCTTTTCTTGTTTGGAAGTCATGCATGATTCATAGCTTAAGAAAGTTGTGTGAGCATGGCTACATGATTTTGTATTCCAGCTCCCATAACGTTTGGTTGCTCAGGGGGACAGACATTGCATTGACCACCACATTCAGAATTAACACGGTACCTTCGAGTTCTATCCATTGACTAAAACCAATAATCATAGTGTGAGAAACAATAATCATAATAGGAAAATCATATAATCAAGAATATAATTTCACACTTTAGGTCTTATCATAAGTTATTCATGGCCATTTATAAAACACTAATATTGTGTTCTATTCTTAGACATATCCATATGGTTCTTACTAAGTCTTTCACATCCTAGTTTCCAAAGGTTTACTATACATTTCCTCTGATTCCAACTATAATGAACCATAATTAAAATACATTGTTATTACTTCAGAATTGTATCATACTTATTACATTCATATATTTTACTAAAAACTCACTAATAGGCAAAATTGGATTTAAAAAATTATATGATGATATAAATAATATTAAATATCGAGGAAACATGGATGTGGATGATAAATATTCCCCAATAAATTCTGAAGTATAAACAATCTTGGATAAAAATGAGATTGGGAGATTTTCCCTTCACCTAGGCCCGATAAGCTTTGTATGTGTCTAAACCTTCTGTATAATGAGTTAAATAATGTTATGGACTTATTCCAAAATCATAATCATTGTTATTATATCATATATGGTCATATTCCGAGCTTCTTATTCGTAATATTTCATTTCTACTTGTTATTTGGGTGTTCATTGCTTTATGTTCTCATGCGTGTTTTGTCAAATAAATTCTTATTCCTATTTTTAGGTTATAGAAACATCATTTACATAATAGTATTAGTATAATATATATCATATTTAGTCATTCAATTCGTTTATATAATCATGTTTTAGTGAAGATCATGTTGAACGAATCACATCGCATCGTAGAGATGGCAAGTCGTAAGTACGCAAGAGCGACGTTATCGTTCCCATAATTATTGAATGGTCTTGGAGTGGATGATAGAATATCTCAGAATTATAATCATGTTATAATAATCATATATAATTATTATTTACACCATTATACCCATCCAAGTAAGGTGGAGGTGGAAAACAGAATACACCACGGCGTGGAGACTATATTCCGTACGTACGCACGCGTGGTGATTTCATTTTCCATAGAATGGATAGAAGGTGAAATAGGTTTGTTTCATATTTATAATAACATATAAGTATATGAGTGATACTAATGTTATTACTTTATAATGAAACCAATAAATTGTAGTGAGTAGAAGAATAAAAAAATTTGAAAGGATCGGTAATGGATATTACCTCTTCTTCGACGCGCCTCTTCTAAACCTCCTTTTAGGGCACTAACGACGGTCTTTGAAGAAGTCCAGGACGTCTAGTATGTTTCTATGGAACTGTATAATGGAAATTGGTAGGGTTTGGCTGAGGTTTAAGGCTCAAAATTGTCTGAGGAGGAGAGGGAGGAGGTTCTATTTTATAAAGGAGGAGAAGGGCACCTTTGGAAACATAAGAAATATTAATTTATAATAAATTCCATCCCCACATAAAACCCTCAAAAAATGACTCCATTCGAATATTAGATGATAGAGGTTTGTAATATCATCAAATAATACAATTTATACATGTTTTGAATTTATTTTAAACCTTATCAATTTGATTTATACTTATTCAATCTATTTATGTTTATTTGTGGTAATAATATTATAAATTTTAAATTGTTATAAATAATTACTTATGTGTTGTTAATTGTATATAATTGGATACCTAATTAAATTTTAGATCATATAAATTTAAATTTATAATTTATAATTTTTTTGTGATTTTTAAACATTTTTATAATATGTCATTTTTATAAAATAACAATAGTGTCAGTTTTAACACAATTAAATTTTTTGAATTTAAATAAAATGTACACAGAGGATATATTCGAAAAAAAATATTTAATTCATTTCTAACGATTCATATTTCTCTATAAAATTCGTGTATAACATTAAATAGTTCATATAATATTTATTTGAATATTTTTAAAACCATTTATTCGATATTTCAATTAATAAAATAATTTCAACATCACTATTTTGTCATCATTAATGATACTTATTTAATCCCTAAAAATTCTAAATAAATTATCATGATGTAGATAATTTTATTATCTTTCTGGATACTATTCACTATATATGGTTTATTATGTCTATCACTAAATTAAAATTATTACACTTATAAGATATAAGAGAGTGACATGTTGTCACTTTCTTTGTTTTTAATTATAATTATATCATTTTCATGGTCAACAGTACATGAACTGAATCTATTCTGACAAATTGGTAATACGGGTCTACTTTTATTCATCCAATAGAATTTTGGAAGGTGTTAGGGTAATTTTATAATCTTATTTTTACCCTTAATTACCCGATTTAACTTTAACTGTAGTAAATAAAAATTACCGTAGTTACTATTCATAATGTCCAAAAAATAAAAGTAACCTATTAACATAATTCGGACCCATTGAATCTAAATATGGAATCCATTTTTAAAAATTCAAAACACAGAAGTTTCAGTAATTAATTTAAAATTAATCTCGTTGTTAAGAAAACAGGTTTTAAAAGTAAAAACATTGTCAAATATTGAAATGTTTTTACCTATGAATTCAATGTTAAAATAATGGGAATTAAATGAATTATATTAAATGGTAAAAATAAATTTTATTTATACTTTAGAACAATTTCATATTATAATTTAATCATATAAATTATCTCGACGAAAAAAAGTTGTTTTTAAGTAAAATTTATCGTGTTTTTATTATTCATCAAAATAAGAACGTTGTCAGAAAAATATCAATACTTTATCCAATGTAAATTTTTATATCTTGATTCAAAATAAGATGTTTATTTTGTAAAATTTTATTTATAAACTTGTCAGAAATTATATTTAAAATGGGCGTCCCATCAAAAGGTTGTAAAACTGCATTTTTTTAAAATACTTCTTTTATTCAAAAAATTGATTTTGTTTTCATATCTCATTCTAGAAAATGTGTAAGATGAATTATAATGTTATAAAATTAATAATTTTGTTAATACGATTCATAATGGCTAGTTCATAATATAATAATAATATATCACCATTTAGTGAAACTCAGTATTGCGTACAACGTAAGCTATCAAGGAAGGTTGCTCTTGCGTGTCACACAAGCCAAGACAGTGTTATGTATAGTGAAATATTATCATGGTGTTGCATAAAAATAAGACATAAAATAATTATTTCTCATCAAATATCTAGGTGTTACATCAATTGTGTCACTTTTTATAAATCACATGAATGAAACTCCCCTCTATTATAAAAAATCATTCACTCTTCCCCTTCATCACACTTCTGAAGCCACATTGGCTCATCCAAAACTCTTAGAAATAATCTCTTAAAATAACTTCCCAAAACATATTATCCTCACCCTATTAAGAGTGAAAACCTTGGATTCCCTATAGTAAAAACCCAAAGGAGTTACCTACATAAGAGGAAACATCCTTCCTCAAGATCTTCAGTTTTATTTATTTTCTTCCTCTCTTTAAATTATTCTTACTACATTATAATATAGTAACACCATAATACTAAATACATAAACATGTTTTTATATAATGTATTATAAAAAATCTTTATCACAATTCCATCTAATGGGTAATGAACTTATGGTTTATGTGTATTGAGAACTACGACCTCACCAAATGATGTTGTTCATTTTTTCTTTTCCACCATTGATGGTTGGGAATTATGATTGGTAGAATATTTATAATGGATATTTATGATATATATTATTTATTTATTTTATAACACATCCCATTATAATTTCAATTTTTTATAAATAAGATAACATCATTTGTGGATGTGTGGACTGCCACCTCTTGAATGTGATGCGATTAATTCACGCTACACATGAGATGTACAAAGGATTTATTTAATTAAAAATGAGTGATATGAATGAAAAATATATGATATTAATTAAATAATTATCTTTATATAATTATAAAACAATATTTTTTTATCCTTTTTCACACACTAACTAGCAATAATGTCAGTTGTAGTTGTATTGACAACCGCCTCCTCGACCCGATGTGATTCCTTTTACATCAAAATAAATATATGCAAATGAATATATGATTAATTAACATGGTATTAATGATATAATTATCATTATCGAGATATAAAATATTGATTACTATCTTTCCTTAAAGATCATTGAAGAATGGGAATGTAATTCATGCGTTTGTATGATCTACCGTCTCCACGATTGTAATATAGGTTCAATTTTCTTACTCATAAATAATTTTTAGTTTTAAGAATATATTTTTTTATAGATATTATAATTATTTATTTTTTATTGTCTATTATGTTTTTATACATTTAACACTTTGATAATAGTTGACTAACCATATTAATTTTTTACAAACAAATTGAAAATGGTCAAAATACCCGACCTAACCTTAATTGATTAATTAACTGTTTAAAAAAATTTAATAAGTTATATAAAAGTAATGGTAAAATGGAAATGGTTCTGAATAAATAAAATAATTATTTTTATTATTCAGGAATATAAATACACACATGAAAATTTGTAATTATGGTAATGGATTTCTTATCAATATACTTTCCATTGAGACTTATTTTTTGTTATTCTCCAATTCTGTTTTATATATTGTATATAATTCCCTTTGGATGGTAATATCACAAATATCCATATTTTTACTATATTCTATGTTTAATTTAATTTTATTTCTGCATGGGGATTATGATTCCATTTTCAATATGTGGTATGTGAGACTTTTGATTATTTATAGATTAATTTCCTCAAGAATATTTTTTATTGATATTTCAATGGTATTTCTATTGATCAACAAAAAAAACTTTTAGTTACATATCCCCACCTGATGTATCATTAATAATTCTGTATTATTTAATCAATATGAATATTTTGTAATAAGGCATATTATTTATTATTTATCATGATTATTTTTTATGAGGAGTGCTTTTGTTTAGAAATGCAGGGTGGGCCCAAATATTATATAGCCCCTTGAAGCATCGACATGTCCTAATGGTACAAGTATGATTGGAAAATTAAAAAGGTTTCAATATGTATTTTTAAACTATATTAATCAACAACTTCATGGAATAATATTTAATGTTCCTCAAACATGGCGTCTAATAATTAATCATTTTCTATCATTTAGACTCATTTTTTATTTATCCATGAGATATTTTCACAATATATCTATGGATTAACTTAAATATTTTTTTATTGATTAATTGACGCATGTTTCAGTTTTTTAACAAGCCATATTTATTAGGACATATATAGTTTTTGAAATGGAATGTGTTATCAGTTATTTACCTTTCCATGATTATTTATTCTAATTGATTCATTATTGATTCCACTTTAATTATCCTTACTGAGTATTTTAGTTTACCTTTGTTACGTTTCATTTCCCCAGGTTATGAAAAGGAATCCTTTGAATGTGTATTAAGGATGAAATTTATTTTATTTTATTATGTACCATGATTTATTTTATACTCGACAATGTACTATGGGTATCATGTATGTAATATGGTTTTCCAAAACTACTAAACTGATCAGTCAGTTCAGATTTGATTCTTGGTAATCATGTCGATTTAAAACAGTAGTTCACATGCTCCATGAATTTGGGGTCAGTGACATTGAGTTAGTATTAATGGAATTTTAAAATCAACCTTTGAGACTAGATTTATAAAATCTGGATTAGAGAATATAACCCAAATATATATTTTTGGAATATGTATAGATAGACATCCTAGATTTTTTGTAAAGTAGAGAGTATGTGGGTAGCTATAGACATATATCTGTAACACCCGAGACTTTTATGTTATCAAAGGAATCTTTTTCTACACAACACTTGCTTGGCTTTCTTTACACGCAATCGCGACCTTCCTCGATAGCTTGCGTCGTACGCAATACCGAGTTTCACTAAACAACAATATGCTATTAAAACTAGCCGTTATGAATAGTAATAACCACTTTTTGAAGTTTTATAAATTTTATTTTTAAAAATGGACTTCATTTTTGGACATAGAATATCGAAATTAGCCTAGGGTGAAATTTTGGTATTTTTCTGAAAACATTCAATTTTTGATTAATAGTGAAACCACTAAGTGGTAGGTTAAAAACTGAATTTTGCATAAAACATAATTTTACCGCTTCTGTGAATGGAATTTCGAAAATCCGACAGACACGATTGATATCAGTAAGTAAAATGTGGTTCAATGAGATAAAAATAATTTTTTGGTGAATAGTAACTTTTTACTTTTTTTACCGTGGTTAATAGTAAATAGGGTAACTAAGGGTAAATATGATATTACTATTACCCTAACACATGTCCTAATTCTATTGGATAAGGGTAATTCGACCAAAAACAACCTTATGAATAAAATATGACCATTTAGGCCCACATGGATTAGATTAGGACATTTATTATTAATTTATTTAAAGAAGGGTTAAAATAGTTAAAATCAATGTTTAATAAGTAAATCATTTTTAATAAGGGGTTATACATAAGATAAATTCGACTATAAATATTCATTAGAAAGATAAAAAGATTTCCTACATAATGGTATTTTATTTGTAATTTTTAGACATTAAATAATTTAATTTATTTATGACACAATGATGATGCAGTAATTATCTTATTAATGAAATATTGACATAATTGATGTTATAAACACCAAAATAAATGTAATTTGAGACTTTTTATGAATTACACTAATTTCATAGGTTATTATGATATATTAATGTTGATTTAATCAACTTGGTTCGAACATATAATTCTGTTATTACTTTCAAAAAAATCATATATCAAATAGTTTCAAAATTGACACAAAATAGTTTTTAAATAAAATATTATATTATTAATTATTATTTTATTCCTAAAAATCTAAGGATCGGCCAAATAACTTATATAAGGTTATATATATTAATAATAAACAATTTGGGGTTCGTTTGGCATGTTATAGTTTGTGTATTAACCATATAGTGAAAGAAAACAAAAAGACACGGTAAAAGTTAAATTATTTAACTTAGAGTTAAATCTAATTGATAAGGTTAAAATAATATCCTAAACTTGTCTAAATCATATTGGATAATATGATTTCGACCCTTCCCCAATTTAGCTTCGAAATAATACCCTTTGGAACCATTATAAACCGATTTGGACTTTAATATAAAATAATATTTTGAGATATTCCTAAGGTGCCCCTCTCCTCCCTTATAAAAGGGCACCTCCTCCCCCTCCCCCTCACACCAAATTGAGCACTCAAGCTCGTCCAACCCCTTCCATTTTATCCTCTCCACTTCCCTAGAATAATCCTAGAGGTCCTGGTCTTCTTCAAAGACCAATCTTAGTTCCCTAAGTGGAGGATTCAAAGAGGCGTTCCAAAGAAGAGGTAATATCCATTACCGATCTTTTCAATTTCTTTCTTCTTCAACTTCTTCTTCTTTAGTTGTTTCATGATAAAGTAATAACATCAGTATTACTTACATACTGATATGTTATTATAAATATGAAACAACCCTAATTCACCTTCTATCCATCCCACGGAAAAATGAAATCACCGCGCGTGCGTACGTACGGAATACCGTCTCCACGCCGTGGTGTAATCTATTTTCCACCATTACTTTACAAGGATGGGTATAATGGTGTAATGAGTAACTATTTATGATTATTATAAATTAATATTGATACTGAAATAATATATATACACTCCAATACAATTCCACGATCATAGGAACGATATCATCACTCGTGCGTACGTACGGAATACCGTCTCGACGATGTGATGTGACTCGTTCTACATGATCATCATTACATAGTATTTATATAAATGAATTTAATGAATAAATATGATATATGTTACACTAATACCATTCTGGATATAACGTATCTATAACCTTAAAATAAGAATAAGAATTTATTCGGCAAAACACGCATAAGAACAAAAGGCAATAAAGACCTGAGTAACAAGTAACAATGAAATATTACTAACAAGAAGCTAAGGATATGACCATATATGATATCATATCAATATGTATGACTCTGGAATAATTCAATAACATTATGCAAACCATTATACAGGAGCTTCGGACACGTACAAAGCAAATCAGACCTAAGGTAAGGGAAAATATCACAATCTCATTTTATCCGAGATTGTTTTTACTTTGGCATTTACTGGGGTGTATTTTATCATCCACATCCATGTTCCCTCAATATGTAATATTATTTCCATCCACCTACAATTTTTTAAATCCATTTTTACCCTTTAGTGAGTTTTTAGAAATATGTATGAAAGGAATCTTTTGCCGTTTTTCGTACGAGGTACTTTTTGACTTTTCCGACAAAAGTACGAAGAATGTTTTTTTTCAACTTATACGGCATGAATGGATTTCTAAAAAAATTATTTCCAAGAAACTTCCTTTACAAGTATTCAAGTTTATTTTTAGTCAACTTCTTTTATTTTAAAATTGTATGACATGTTAAGAAAGGAAAAGTGTTTTTGAAGTAGAAAGGATATTTTCCTCAAGAATGAAGTTCAAGTATTTTATCAAAATTATTTTCCATCTAAGAAAATAAAAGGGTTCTGTTTTTATCCCTATTATTACATGGATTTGATTATGTTGTGATGGAATCATTTGTATGAATTTCTTTATCTTATATGAATTGTTTTATGATGTCATGTTGTTTAAGAATCCCATTTTTATTACGTGGATTACGCTATGATGTATGGTTTATGATTATGTGGGACACATAAGAAAGGATTCATTATAAGATGGGTGGGACCTATATCTCCCTTCAATGCATTGGGTAAAGGTTTTATATCTCATGAGATAGACATGGCTGGAACGGTAGGTTATACCGGTTCAGTGAAACAGGACTGGAACGAGGGTGACTCGGTTCAGAAATGGACTTTGTCCACTAAGATAGCATTGACAATGAGTCATGACTAACAAGAAATGATTTTCCATGATTATGTGTGCATGCCAAAAAGATTCAAGTTTCATGTTATGATTATGAGGATCTCATTTTCACTTCTATGATTTATTCCATGTTAAGATTTTATGATCTATTTTGCAGGTTATGATTTCCAAAAAGATATGATATGATTTTTATTTCCTTTATTTGCCCTTGCTGAGCATTTGAGCTCACCCTTTTATGTTTTCTTTTCCCTAGGTCAGGAAGATGGATATTAAGTAGAGTATGCTAAAAGGGACCCTAGATATGATGAAATAAATGGGAGACAATGTAGAAGATTTATGAACCAGTTGCTTATGTTTCCCAGTTTCTAAAGACACTATACCTATGCGGTCCTTTGTGGTTTTGTCATATGTTGTAATAAGTGTGCTTCAATTTTTAAGTATTAACAATGTATGTAAAGTATGGGTCGTTATAGTTGGTATCAGAGGAAAGGTATAGTCAACCTTTGGAAACTAGGATGTGAAAGCCTTAGTAAGAACCCTAAGGATAAGTCTAAGCATAGAACACAATCTTAGTGTTTTAGAAATGGCCATGAATACCCTAGGATAAGACCTAAAGTGTGAAATTTTATCCTTGATTATCTGGTTTTCCTATTATAATTAGTGTTGCTCACACTATTCTTCTTGGTTTTAGTCAATGGATGGAACCCGAAGGAACCGTGTTAATGCGGAATGCGATGGGCAATGCAATGATTGTCCCCCTGAGCAACCAAACGATATGGGAGTTGGAATGAAAAATCTTGTAGCCATGCTCACACAACTTTCTCAAGCTATGAATCATGCAGGACTTCCAAACGTGCAAAGGAAGGAGCAACATTCTGTTGAATCCTACATGAGGCAGCATCCACCTTCTTTCTGTGGGTCTACTAATCCATTAGTTTCTGAACAATGGATTAGTACTACTGAAAAGATATTTTCAGTTCTTCAATGTTCTGAACATGATAAAGTCATCCTAGCAGTGTATCGTTTGGAAGGAGATGCTGATCAATGGTGGAATCTTATTAAGAATACTAGGCAAAGGGATGAAATTGAGTCTATGGAATGGGATGAGTTCAAGAACTTATTTTTCAATAAGTACTTCCCCCATATTCTCCAAACAAAGATGGAGAAAGAGTTTCTTGAACTGAAGCAAAGGGATGATGAATCTGTTGGTACCTATGAAGGAAATTTTACAAGACTTGAAAGGTACGCTTCTGGTATTATTATCCAACCTGAGAGTAAGATCGATCGATTCTTTAGTGGATTAAAACCAAGTCTTCGAAGGGCGTTAGCCATAAGGGACTTCAATAGCTACGAGGAAATCGTTCAATGTGCTCTCAATGTCGAGATGGATATTGGAGTAACCCATCAGTCACATGGGATTGATAAGAAGAGGAAGATGGAATTCAAAGGAAAATCTAAAGAGCACACTGAAAAGAAGAAGAATTTTCCCTTATGCTCAAAGTGTGGAAAGAAACATGGAGGGAGTTGTCTTAAAGGGACAAGTAAATGTTTTAAATGTGGAAAGGAAGGTCATCGGGCATTTGAATGCCGCGATAATGGGAAGAAGATGTCTAATGATGCAAACAAAGGAAGGGATACACAGAATGAACCTACTACACTTCAATGTTTCAAGTGCAAGGAGATGGGGCATTATGCCAATCAATGCCCAAATCCAAGGGTTGATGATGATGGTCGAAGCCAACAAAATCTTAAGGCTAAAGACAAAGGAAAGTCACATGCAATTTCTATCAGCGATGTGGAGTACGATAACGAAGTGGTGAAAGGTACACCTACCGTCCACTCTAAAGTAGAAAATGTTTTATTTGATTCTGGATCCACCCACTCTTTTATTTCTAAAGAATTTTCTAAGGGTATCACCGTATTACCTCAACAATTAGATGTTGAGTTAGCTGTGACAACACCTAATGGCACAACAGTCGTATCAAAAGTTTATAATTCTTCTCCGATCGAAGTTTGTGGGAAAGTGCTTCCTGCAAATCTTGTGATCCTTCCTTTAGTGGAATTTGATGTGCTTCTTGGCATGGATTGGCTTTCTCTACATGGAGCTCATATCAATTGCCAAATAAGGGAAGTCACATTTCATATTCCAGATCAATCTACGATCGTATACCAATGCAAGGATGAACATAACCTTCTAGTGGAAAGTTCTTCCATCTTATGGGTATTGATTCCACTAAATGAAGGTTATTTATCTCAAATGGTTGGTGAGAAACTCACGATTAAGAATATTCCCATTGTACGGGAGTTTGATGATGTCTTTCCGAATGAATTACCGGGTCTTCCACCAAATCGTGAAGTTGAGTTTTCAATAGAACTCATACCGGGTGCATTGCCTATTTCAATGACACCTTATAGAATGGCCCCAATTGAGTTGCAGGAATTGAAGAAGCAACTCCAAGATAATCTTGATAAGGGATTCATACGCCCTAGTGCGTCACCTTGGGGAGCACCGGTTCTATTTGTTAAGAAGAAATATGGATCAATGAGACTCTGCATTGATTATCGAGAACTTAACAAGATCACTATCAAGAACAAATATCCTCTCCCACGAATTGATGACTTATTTGACCAACTACGCGGAGCTCAATACTTTTCCAAGATTGATCTTCGTTCAGGGTATCATCAATTAAGGGTCAAAAGGGAGGATATACCAAAGACGACTTTTCGTACAATGTATGGACACTATGAATTTATAGTGATGCCATTTGGTCTTACTAATGCCCCTTCTATCTTCATGGATCTAATGAATAGAGTCTTTAGAGACTATCTTGATCAATTTGTGGTAGTTTTTATAGACGATATTCTTGTCTTTTCAAAGAGAAAGGAAGAGCCTGAAGATCACGTGAGAATTATATTGAAGACCCTGAGAAAGGAGAAGCTTTATGCCAAATTTACCAAGTGTGAATTTTGGCTTCAAAAAGTTGCATTTTTGGGTCACATAATCTCAAAAGAGGGGATATCTGTGGATCCAGCAAAAACAAAGGTTATCGAAAGATGGTCGAGACCAACAACAGTAACTGAGATTCGAAGTTTTCTTGGTTTGGCTGGATATTATCGACGTTTTGTAAATGATTTTTCACGATTATCTAATCCACTCACAAAGTTGACTCGGAAAGGAGTTAAGTTTGTCTGGACAGAGGAATGTGAAGAGAATTTCAAGGAGTTGAAAAGAAGGTTATCCAGTGCACCTGTGCTCACACTGCCTTGTAGTGGAGAAAGGTTTGTGATATACAGTGATGCATCCAAGAAGGGATTGTGGTGTGTTCTTATGAAAAATGATATGGTGATAGCTAATGCCTCACGACAGTTCAAAATCCATGAGCAAAATTACCCAACACATGATTTGGAGTTGGCTGCGGTAATCTTTGCATTAACGATTTGGAGGCATTACCTTTATGGTGAAAGGTGTGATATTTATACTGATCATAAAAGTTTAAAGTATATTTTCACACAAAAGGAGCTGAATATGCGCCAAAGAAGATGGTTGGATCTGATTAAGGATTATGACTACTCAATCCATTACCACCCTAGGAAAGAAAACAAGGTGGTAGATGCATTAAGTCGACAAGACCATGCTAGTTTATCCATGATGAGGATCACAAAAGATCCAATATTTATGGATTTACAAAGGATGGATCTTGGAATTATAATGGAAGGGGAAAAATCTTATCTTTCTCAAATGAATGTTCAACCATCTATACATGTGAAGATTAAAGAGGCACAGAAAGAAGATGTCGAGTTACAAAAGAAGGTGAGAAATGTTCCTGAGTTCAACCTTGATTGTGATGGGATAATAAAGTTCAGGAATCAGGTTTGTGTTTCTCTCATCCCCGAATTAAAGGAGGAGCTTCTGGATGAGGCTCATAGTTCATCATTCTCTATTCATCCTGGAAGCACGAAGATGTATAGGGACCTGAAAGAGTATTTCTGGTGGGATGGCATGAAAAGAGATGTTGCTGAATATGTCTCTCGATGCTTGGTTTGTCAACAAGTTAAAGCTGATAGACAAAAGTCTAAGGGGATGTTACAACCATTACCCATACCCAAATGGAAATGGGAAAACATTACTATGGACTTTGTCACAGGACTTCCTAAAACATCCAAAGGCAATAATGCTATTTGGGTCATAGTTGATCGTCTTACAAAGTCTGCACACTTCATTGCTATTAGAGAGGATTTCTCTCTAGATCAGCTTGCCAGGATATATGTAAAGGAAGTGGTAAGATTGCATGGAGTACCTCTTTCTATTATATCTGATCGGGATCCGAGATTTACCTCGAAGTTCTGGAGAAGTCTTCAGCATACTCTGGATACAGAGTTGAGTTTCAGCACTGCTTATCATCCCCAGACAGACGTTCAGTCTGAGAGAACAATTCAAACCCTAGAAGATATGTTGAGAGCTTTCTCTATGGATTTCAAGGGTGGTTGGGATCAACACCTACCTTTGGTGGAATTTTCTTATAATAATAGCTTTCACTCTAGTATTCAGATGGCTCCTTATGAAGCTCTCTATGGAAAGAAATGCAGGACTCCAACTTGCTGGGATGAAGTTGGGGAATGAAAGCTATTAGGACCTGATCTCGTTGATGAAATGGCATAAAAGGTTATATCTATTCAACAACACATAAGAGCAGCTCAGAGTCGACAGAAAAGTTATGCCGACAACCGAAGAAAAGACCTAGAGTTTGAAGTGGGTGATAAAGTGTTCTTACGAATATCTCCCTGGAAGAGGGTTATGAGATTTTGAAAGAAGGGGAAGTTGAGCCCTAGATATATCGGTCCTTTCGAAATACTGGATCGTGTTGGGAAGGTAGCTTACCGATTGGCGCTTCCACCGAATCTCTCTCATGTTCACGATGTGTTCCATGTATCTCTCCTAAGAAAGTACATACCAGATCTTTCACATGTACTCAGCTCAGAAGTTGTACCGCTGGAGCAAGATCTTTCTTATGAAGAACAACCGATAGAGATTCTGGATCGTAGCAAAAAAGTCCTACGAAACAAGACCACTCGATTGGTGAAAGTTTTATGGAGGAACCACCAACTTGAAGAAGCTACATGAGAGCTTCAGAATATGATGAGGGAGAAGTATCCTCATCTGTTTGTTACAAAGTGACGAATTTCTTGGGTGAAATTCTCTTTAAGGGGGGTAGAATGTAACACCCGAGACTTTTATGTTATCAAAGGAATCTTTTTCTACACAACACTTGCTTGGCTTGCTTTACACACAATCGCGACCTTCCTCGATAGCTAGCGTCGTACGCAATACCGAGTTTCACTGAACAACAATATGCTATGAAAACTAGCCGTTATAAATAGTAATAACCACTTTTTGAATTTTTATAAATTTTATTTTTCAAAATTGACTTCATTTTTGGACTCAGAATATCGAAATTAGCCTAGGGTGAAATTTTGGTATTTTTCTGAAAACTTTCAATTTTTGATGAATAGTGAAACCACTAAGTGGTAGGTTAAAAACTGAATTTTGCATAAAACTTAATTTTACCACTTCTGTGAATGGAATTTCGAAAATCCGACAGACACAGTTGATATCAGTAAGTAAAATGTGGTTCAATGAGATAAAAATAATTTTTTGGTGAATAGTAACTTTTTACTTTTTTTACCGCGGTTAATAGTAAATAGGGTAACTAAGGGTAAATATGATTTTACTACTACCCTAAAACATGTCCTAATTCTATTGGATAAGTGTAATTCGACCAAAAAAAACCTTATGAATAAAATATGACCATTTAGGCCCACTTGGATTAGATTAGGACATTTATTATTAATTTATTTAAAGAAGGGTTAAAATAGTTAAAATCAATGTTTAATAAGTAAATCATTTTTAATATTGGGTTATACATAAGATAAATTCGACTATAAATATTCATTAGAAAGCTAAAACTATTTCCTACATAATGGTATTTTATTTGTAATTTTTTGACATTAAATAATTTAATTTATTTATGACACAATGATGATGGAGTTATTATCTTATTAATGAAATATTGACATAATTGATGTTATAAACACCAAAATAAATGTAATTTGAGACTTTTTATGAATTCCACTAATTTTCTAGGTTACTATGATATATTACTGTTGATTTAATCAACTTGGTTCGAAAATATAATTCTGTTATGACTTTCACAAAAATCATATATCAAATAGTTTCAAAATTGACACAAAATAGTTTTTAAATCAAATATTATATTATTAATTGTTATTTTATTCCTAAAAATCTAAGGTTCGGACAAATGACTTTGATAAGGATATATATATTAATAATAAACAATTTGGGGTTCTTTTGGCGTGTTATAGTAAGTGTATTAACCATATAGTGAAAGAAAACAAAAAGACACGGTAAAAGTTAAATTATTTAACTTAGAGTTAAATCTAATTGATAAGGTTAAAATAATATCCTAAACTTGTCTAAATCCTATTTGTTAATAGGATTTCGACCCTTCCCCACTTTAGCTTCGAAATAAGACTCTTTGGAACCATTATAAACTGATTTTGACTTTAATATAAAATAATATTTTGAGATATTCATAAGGTGCCCCTCTCCTCCCTTATAAAAGGGCACCTCCTCCCCCTCCTCCTCACACCAAATTGAGCACTCAATCTCGTCCAACCCCTGCCATTTTCTCCTCTCCACTTCCCTAGAATAATCCTAGAGGTCCTGGTCTTTTCAAAGACCAATCTTAGTTCCCTAAGTGGAGGATTCAAAGAGGCGTTCCAAAGAAGAGGTAATATCCATTACCGATCTTTTCAATTTCTTTCTTCTTCAACTTCTTCTTCTTTAGTTGTTTCATGATAAAGTAATAACATTAGTATTCATTACATTTTGATATGTTATTATAAATATGAAACAACCCTAATTCACCTTCTATCCATCCCACAGAAAAATGAAATCACCGCGCGTGCGTATGTACGGAATACCGTCTCCACGTCGTGGTGTAATCTATTTTCCACCATCACGTTACAAGGATGGGTATAATTGTGTAATGAGTAACTATTTATGATTATTATAAAGTAATATTGATACTGAAATAATATATATACACTCCAATACAATTCCACGATCATAGGAACGATATCATCACTCGTGCGTACGTACGGAATACCGTCTCCACGATGTGATGTGACTCGTTCTACATGATCATCATTACATAGTAATTATATAAATGAATTGAATGAATAAATATGATATATGTTACACTAATACCATTCTGGATATAAGGTATATATAACCTTAAAATAAGAATAAGAATTTATTCGGCAAAACACGCATAAGAACAAAAGGAAATAAAGACCCGAGTAACAAGTAACAATGAAATATTACTAACAAGAAGCTAAGAATATGACCATATATGATATCATATCAATATGTATGACTCTGGAATAAGTCAATAACATTATGTAAACCATTATACAGGATCTTCGGACACGTACAAAACAAATCGGACCTAAGGTAAGGGAAAATATCACAATCTCATTATATCCGAGATTGTTTTTTACTTTGGCATTTACTGGGGTGTATTTTATCATCCACATCCATGTTCCCTCAATATGTAATATTATTTCCATCCACCTACAATTTTTTAAATCCATTTTTACCCTTCAGTGAGTTTTTAGTAATATGTATGAAAGGAATCTTTTTCCGTTTTTCGTACGAGGTACTTTTTGACTTTTCCGACAAAAGTACGAAGAATGTTTTTTTTTCAAATTATACGGCATGAATGGATTTCTAAAAAAATTATTTCCAAGAAGCTTCCTTTAGAAGTATTCAAGTTTATTTTTAGTCAACTTCTTTTATTTTAAAATTGTATGACATGTTAAGAAAGGAAAAGTGATTTTGATGTAGAAAGGATATTTTCCTCAAGAATGAAGTTCAAGTATTTTATCAAAATTATTTTCCATCTAAGACAATAAAAGGGTTCTGTTTTTATCCCTATTATTACATGGATTTGATTATGTTGTAATGGAAACATTTTTATGAATTCCTTTATCTTATATGAATTGTTTTATGATGTCATGTTGTTTAAGAATCCCATTTTTATTACGTGGATTACGCTATGATGTATGGTTTATGATTATGTGGCACACATAAGAAAGGATTCATTATAAGATGGGTGGGACCTATATCTCCCTCCAATGCATTGGGTAAAGGTTTTATATCTCATGAGATAGACATGGCTGGAACGGTAGGTTATACCGGTTCAGTGAAACAGGACTGGAACGAGGGTGACTCGGTTCAGAAAGGGACTTTGTCCACTAAGATAGACTTGGCAATGAGTCATGACTAAGAAGAAATGATTTTCCATGATTATGTGTGCATGCCACAAAGATTCAAGTTTCATGTTATGATTATGAGGATCTCATTTTCACTTCTATGATTTATTCCATGTTAAGATTTTATGATCTCTTTTGCAGGTTATGATTTTCAAAAAGATATGATATGATTTTTATTTCCTTTATTTGCCCTTGCTGAGCATTTGAGCTCACCCTTTTATGTTTTCTTTTCCCCAGGTCCGGAAGATGGATATTAAGTAGAGTATGCTAAAAGGGACCCTAGATATGATGAAATAAATGGGAGACACTGTAGAAGATTTATGAACCAGTTGCTTATGTTTCCCAGTTTCTAAAAACACTATACCTATGCGGTCCTTTGTGGTATTGTCATAAGTTGTAATAAGTGTGCTTCAATTTTTAAGTATTAACAATGTATGTAAAGTATGGGTCGTTATAGTTGGTATCAGAGGAAAGGTATATTCAACCTTTGGAAACTAGGATGAGAAAGCCTTAGTAAGAACCCTAAGGATAAGTCTAAGCATAGAACACAATCTTAGTGTTTTAGAAATGGCCATGAATACCCTAGGATAAGACCTAAAGTGTGAAATTTTATCCTTGATTATCTGGTTTTCCTATTATAATTAGTGTTGCTCACACTATTCTTCTTGGTTTTAGTCAATGGCTGGAACTCGAAGGAACCGTGTTAATGCGGAATGCGATGGGAAATGCAATGATTGTCCCCCTGAGGAACCAAACGATATGGGAGCTGGAATGAAAAATCTTGTAGCCATGCTCACACTACTTTCTCAAGCTATGAATCATGCAGGACTTCCAAACGAGCAAAGGAAGGAGCAAAATTCTGTTGAATCCTTCATGAGGCAGCATCCACCTTCTTTTAGTGGGTCTACTGATCCATTAGTTTTTGAACAATGGATTAGTACTACTGAAAAGATATTTTCAGTTCTTCAATGTTCTGAACATGATAAAGTCATCCTAGCTGTGTATCGTTTGGAAGGAGATGCTGATCAATGGTGGAATCTTATTAAGAATATGAGGCAAAGGGATGAAATTGAGTCTATGGAATGGGACGAGTTCAAGAACTTATTTTTCAATAAGTACTTCCCCCATATTCTCCGAACAAAGATGGAGAAACAGTTTCTTGAACTGAAGCAAAGGGATGATGAATCTGTTGGTACCTACGAAGAAAATTTTACAAGACTTGCAAGGTACGCTTCTGGTATTATTATCCAACCTGAGAGTAAGATCGATCGATTCATTAGTGGCTTAAAACCAAGTCTTTGAAGGGCGTTAGCCATAAGGGACTTCAATAGCTACGAGGAAATCGTTCAATGTGCTCTCAAAGTCGAGATGGAGATTGGAGTAACCCATCAGTCACATGGGATTGATAAGAAGAGGAAGATGGAATTCAAAGGAAAATCTAAAGAGCACACTGAAAAGAAGATGAATTTTCACTTATGCTCAAACTGTGGAAAGAAACATGGAGGGAGTTGTCTTAAAGGGACAAGTAAATTTTTTAAATGTGGAAAGGAAGGTCATCGGGCATTTGAATGCCGCGATAATGGGAAGAAGATGTCTAATGATGCAAACAAAGGAAGGGATACACAGAATGAACCTACTGCACTTCAATGTTTCAAGTGCAAGGAGATGGGGCATTATGCCAATCAATGCCCAAATCCAAGGGTTGATGATGATGGTCTACGCCATCAAAATCTTAAGGCTAAAGAAAAAGGAAAGTCACATGCAATTTCTATCAGCGATGTGGAGTACGATAACGAAGTGGTGAAAGGTACACTTACCGTCCACTCTAAAGTAGCAAATGTTTTATTTGATTCTGGATCCACCCACTCTTTTATTTCTAAAGAATTTTCTAAGGGTATCACCGTATTACCTCAACAATTAGATGTTGAGTTAGCTGTGACAACACCTAATGGCACAACAGTCGCATCAAAAGTTTATAATTCTTCTCCGATCGAAGTTTGTGGGAAAGTGCTTCCTACAAATCTTGTGATCCTTCTTTTAGGGGAATTTGGTGTGCTTCTTGGCATGGATTGGCTTTCTCTACATGGAGCTCATATCAATTGCCAAAGAAGGGAAGTCACATGTCATATTCCAGATCAATCTACGATCGTATACCAATGCAAGGATGAACATAACCTTCCAGTGGAAATTTCTTCCATCTTATGGGTATTGATTCCACTAAATGAAGGTTATTTATCTCAAATGGTTGGTGAGAAACTCACGATTAAGAATATGCCCATTGTACGGGAGTTTGATGATGTATTTCCGGAGGAATTACCGGGTCTTCCACCAAATCGTGAAGTTGAGTTTTCAATAGAACTCATACTGGGTGCATTGCCTATTTCAAAGACACCTTATAGAATGGCCTCAATTGAGTTGCAGGAATTGAAGAACCAACTCCAAGAGAATCTTGATAAGGGATTCATACGCCCTAGTGCGTCACCTTGGGGAGCACCTGTTCTGTTTGTTAAGAAGAATATGGATCAATGAGACTCTGCATTGATTATCGAGAACTTAACAAGATCACTATCAAGAACAAATATCCTCTCCCACGCATTGATGACTTATTTGACCAACTACGCGGAGCTCAATACTTTTCCAAGATTGATCTTCGTTCAGGGTATCATCAATTAAGGGTCAAAAGGGAGGATATACCAAAGACGGCTTTTCGTACAATGTATGGACACTATGAATTTATAGTGATGCCATTTGGTCTTACTAATTCCCCTGCTATCTTCATGGATCTAATGAATAGAGTCTTTAGAGACTATCTTGATCAATTTGTGGTATTTTTTATAGACGATATTCTTGTCTTTTCAAAGAGCAAGGAAGAGCCTGAAAATCACTTGAGAATTATATTGAAGACCCTGAGAAAGGAGAAGCTTTATGCCAAATTTACCAAGTGTGAATTTTGGATTCAAAAAGTTGCATTTTTGGGTCACATAATCTCAAAAGAGGGGATATCTGTGGATCCAGCAAAAAAAAGGTTATCGAAAGATGGTCGAGACCAACAACAGTAACTGAGATTCGAAGTTTTCTTGGTTTGGATGGATATTATCAACGTTTTGTAAAATATTTTTCACGATTATCTAATCCACTCACAAAGTTGACTCGGAAAGGAGTTAAGTTTGTCTGGACAGAGGAATGTGAAGAGAATTTAAAGGAGTTGAAAAGAAGGTTATCCAGTGCACCTGTGCTCACACTGCCTTGTAGTGGAGAAAGGTTTGTGATATACAGTGATGCATCCAAGAAGGGATTGTGGTGTGTTCTTATGAAAAATGATATGGTGATAGGTAATGTCTCACGACAGTTGAAAATCCATGACCAAAATTACCCAACACATGATTTGGAGTTGGCTGTGGTAATCTTTGCATTAACGATTTGGAGGAATTACCTTTATGGTGAAAGGTGTGATATTTATACTGATCATAAAAGTTTAAAGTATATTTTCACACAAAAGGAGATGAATATGCGCCAAAGAAGATGGTTGGAGCTGATTAAGGATTATGACTGCTCAATCCATTACCACCCTAGGAAAGCAAACAAGGTGGCAGATGCATTAAGTCGACAAGGCCATGCTAGTTTATCCATGATGAGGATCACAAAAGATCCAATATTTATGGATTTACAAAGGATGGATCTTGGAATTATATTGGAAGGGGAAAAATCTTATCTTTCTCAAATGAATGTTCAACCATCTATACATGTGAAGATTAAAGAGGCACAGAAAGAAGATGTCGAGTTACAAAAGAAGGTGAGAAATGTTCCTGAGTTCAACCTTGATTGTGATGGGATAATAAAGTTCAGGAATCGGGTTTGTGTTTCTCCCATCCCCGAATTAAAGAAGGAGCTTCTGGATGAGGCTCATAGTTCATCATTCTCTATTCATCCTGGAAGCACGAAGATGTATAGGGACCTGAAAGAGTACTTCTGGTGGGATGGAATGAAAAGAGATGTTGCTGAATATGTCTCTCGATGCTTGGTTTGTCAACAAGATAAAGCTGATAGACAAAAGTCTAAGGGGATGTTACAACCATTACCCATACCCGAATGGAAATGGGAAAACATCACTATGGACTTTGTCACAGGACTTCCTAAAACATCCAAAGGAAATAATTCTATTTGGGTCATAGTTGATCGTCTTACAAAGTCTGCACACTTCATTGCTATTAGAGAGGATTTCTCTCTAGATCAGCTTGCTAGGATATATGTAAAGGAAGTGGTAAGATTGCATGGAGTACCACTTTCTATTATATCTGATCGGGATCTGAGATTTACCTCGAAGTTCTGGCGAAGTCTTCAGCATACTCTGGATACAGAGTTGAGTTTCAGCACTGCTTATCATCCCCAGACAGATGGTCAGTCTGAGAGAACAATTCAAACCCTAGAATATATGTTGAGAGCTTGCTCTATGGATTTCAAGGGTGGTTGGGATCAACACCTACCTTTGGTGGAATTTTCTTATAATAATAGCTTTCACTCTAGTATTCAGATGGCTCATTATGAAGCTCTCTATGGAAAGAAATGCAGGACTCCAACTTGCTGGGATGAAGTTGGGGAAAGAATGCTATTAGGACCTGATCTCGTTGATGAAATGGTAGAAAAGGTTAGATCTATTCAACAACACATAAGAGAAGCTCAGAGTCGACAGAAAAGTTATGCCGACAACCGAAGAAAAGACCTAGAGTTTGAAGTGGGTGATAAAGTGTTCTTACGAATATCTCCCTGGAAGAGGGTTATGAGATTTGGAAAGAAGGGGAAGTTGAGCCCTAGATATATCGGTCCTTTCGAAATACTGGATATTGTTGGGAAGTTAGCTTACCGATTGGCGCTTCCACCGAATCTCTCTCAAGTTCACGATGTGTTCCATGTATCTCTCCTAAGAAAGTACATACCAGATCCTTCACATGTACTCAGCTCAGAAGTTGTACCGCTGGAGCAAGATATTTCTTATGAAGAACAGCCGATAGAGATTCTGGATCGTAGCAAAAAAGTCCTACGAAACAAGACCACTCGATTGGTGAAAGTTTTATGGAGGAACCACCAACTTGAAGAAGCTACATGAGAGCTTGAGGATATGATGAGGGAGAAGTATCCTCATCTGTTTGTTACAAAGTGACGAATTTCTTGGGCGAAATTCATTTTAAGGGGGGTAGAATGTAACACCCGAGACTTTTATGTTATCAAAGGAATCTTTTTCTACACAACACTTTCTTGGCTTGCTTTACACGCAATCGCGACCTTCCTCGATAGCTTGCGTCGTACGCAATACCGAGTTTCACTAAACAACAATATGCTATGAAAACTAGCGGTTATGAATAGTAATAACCACTTTTTGAAATTTTATAAATTTTATTTTTCAAAATGGACTTCATTTTTGGACTCAGAATATCGAAATTAGCCTAGGGTGAAATTTTGGTATTTTTCTGAAAACTTTCAATTTTTGATGAATAGTGAAACCACTAAGTGGTAGGTTAAAAATTGAATTTTGCATAAAACATAATTTTACCACTTCTGTGAATGGAATTTCGAAAATCCGACAGACACAGTTGATATCATTAAGTAAAATGTGGTTCAATGAGATAAAAATAATTTTTTTGTGAATAGTAACTTTTTACTTTTTGTACCGCGATTAATAGTAAATAGGGTAACTAAGGGTAAATATGATTTTACTATTACCATAAAACATGTCCTAATTCTATTGTATAAGTGTAATTCGACCAAAAACAACCTTATTAATAAAATATGTCCATTTAGGCCCACTTGGATTAGATTAGGACATTTATTATTAATTTATTTAAAGAAGGGTTAAAATAGTTAAAATCAATGTTTAATAAGTAAATCATTTTTAATATTGGGTTATGCATAAGATAAATTCGACTATAAATATTCATTATAAATCTAGAAAGATTTCCTACATAATGGTATTTTATTTGTAATTTTTAGACATTAAATAATTTAATTTATTTATGACACAATGATGATGCAGTAATTATCTTATTAATGAAATATTGACATAATTGATGTTATAAACACCAAAATAAATGTAATATGAGACTTTTTATGAATTCCACTAATTTTCTAGGTTACTATGATATATTACAGTTGATTTAATCAACATGTTTCGAACATATAATTCTGTTATGACTTTCAAAAAAATCATATATCAAATAGTTTCAAAATTGACACAAAATAGTTTTTAAATAAAATATTATATTATTAATTGTTATTTTATTCCTAAAAATATAAGGTTCAGACAAATGACTTAGATAAGGATATATATATTAATAATAAACAATTTGGGGTTCGTTTGGCATGTTATAGTAAGTTTATTAACCATATAGTGAAAGAAAACAAAAAGACACGGTAAAAGTTAAATTATTTAACTTAGAGTTAAATCTAATTGATAAGGTTAAAATAATATCCTAAACTTGTCTAAATCCTATTGGTTAATAGGATTTCGACCCTTACCCACTTTAGCTTCGAAATAAGACTCTTTGGAACCATTATAAACTGATTTTGACTTTAATATAAAATAATAGTTTGAGATATTCCTAAGGTGCCCCTCTCCTCCCTTATAAAAGGGCACCTCCTCCCCCTCCTCCGCACACCAAATTGAGCACTCAAGCTCGGCCAACCCCTGACATTTTCTCCTCTCCACTTCCCTAGAACAATCCTAGAGGTCCTGGTCTTTTTCAAAGACCAATCTTAGTTCCCTAAGTGGAGGATTCAAAGAGGCGTTCCAAAGAAGAGGTAATATCCATTACCGATCTTTTCAATTTCTTTCTTCTTCAACTTCTTCTTCTTTAGTTGTTTCATGATAAAGTAATAACATTAGTATTACTTACATACTGATATGTTATTATAAATATGAAACAACCCTAATTCACCTTCTATCCATCCCACGGAAAAATGAAATCACCGCGCGTGCGTACGTACGGAATACCGTCTGCACGCCGTGGTGTAATCTATTTTCCACCATCACTTTACAAGGACGGGTATAATGGTGTAATGAGTAACTATTTATGATTATTATAACGTAATATTGATACTGAAATAAAATATATACACTCCAATACAATTCCACGATCATTGGAATGATATCATCACTCGTGCGTACGTACAGAATACCGTCTCCACGATGTGATGTGACTCGTTCTACATGATCATCATTACATAGTAATTATATAAATGAATTGAATGAATAAATATGATATATGTTACACTAATACCATTCTGGATATAAGGTATCTATAACCTTAAAATAAGAATAAGAATTTATTCGGCAAAACACGCATAAGAACAAAAGGCAATAAAGACCCGAGTAACAAGTAACAATGAAATATTACTAACAAGAAGCTAAGAATATGACCATATATGATATCATATCAATATGTATGACTCTGGAATAAGTCAATAACATTATGTAAACCATTATACAGGAGCTTCGGACATGTACAAAACAAATCGGACCTAGGGTAAGGGAAAATATCACAATCTCATTATATCCGAGATTGTTTTTTTACTTTGGCATTTACTGGGGTGTATTTTATCATCCACATCCATGTTCCCTCAATATGTAATATTATATCCATCCACATAAAATTGTTTAAATACATTTTTACCCTTCGGTGAGTTTTTAGTAATATGTATGAAAGGAATCTTTTGCCATTTTTCGTACGAGGTACTTTTTGACTTTTCCGACAAAAGTACGAAGAATGTTTTTTTTCAACTTATACGGAATGAATGGATTTCTAAAAAAATTATTTCCAAGAAGATTCCTTTACAAGTATTCATGTTTATTTTTAGTCAACTTCTTTTATTTTAAAATTGTATGACATGTTAAGAAAGGAAAAGTGTTTTTGAAGTAGAAAGGATATTTTCCTCAAGAATGAAGTTCAAGTATTTTATTAAAATTATTTTCCATCTAAGACAATAAAAGGGTTCTGTTTTTATCCCTATTATTACATGTATTTGATTATGTTGTGATGGAAACATTTTTTTGAATTCCTTTATCTTATATGAATTGTTTTATGATGTCATGTTGTTTAAGAATCTCATTTTTATTACGTGGATTACGCTATGATGTATGGTTTATGATTATGTGGCACACATAAGAAAGGATTCATTATAAGATGGGTGGGACCTTTATCTCCCTCCAATGCATTGGGTAAAGTTTTTATATCTCATGAGATAGACATGGCTGGAACGGTAGGTTATACCGGTTCAGTGAAACAGGACTGGAACGAGGGTGACTCGGTTCAGAAAGGGACTTTGTCCACTAAGATAGCCTTGGAAATGAGTCATGACTAACAAGAAATGATTTTCCATGATTATGTGTGCATGCCACAAAGTTTCAAGTTTCATGTTATGATTATGGGGATCTCATTTTCACTTATAGGATTTATTCCATGTTAAGATTTTATGATATCTTTTGCAGGTTATGATTTTCAAAAAGATATGATATGATTTTTATTTCCTTTATTTGCCCTTGCTGAGCATTTGAGCTCACCCTTTTATGTTTTCTTTTCCCCAGGTCAGGAAGATTAATATTAAGTAGAATATGCTAAAAGGGACCCTAGATATGATGAAATAAATGGGAGACACTGTAGATGATTTATGAACCAGTTTCTTATGTTTCCCAGTTTCTAAAGACACTATACCTATGCGGTCCTTTGTGGTTTTGTCATATGTTGTAATAAGTGTGCTTCAATTTTTAAGTATTAACAATGTATGTAAAGTATGGGTCGTTATAATATCCATGTCTTGATACTACATGTGGATGTGGTTCTGAGATATATGTACCTCTAGGTAAAGAATTTTAAAATGTGTGTCCGGTCAAACTCAGTATAACATAGTACATGAAAATGGGTCTTATTATAAAACTAGTTTGAAACTCCTTTTTGATACACTAATGATAGTTCTAGTTTTCATTACAAACCATTATAACGTTTTTAAAAGTAAATATTTCTTCACAAAAACCATGTTTATTATTATTAGATTAGCTAGGAATAATTTCTTCAATTTATAAAATTTATTCTTACAATTTTGGGATTAAACATTATAATAAGATACAATTTTGTGTATGTAGTCATTTACAAATGGATCTGAGAAGAAGAATATGAAACTAACTAATGTATATGATTCAGATAGTAATAAGAATCATATATTTTATTACTGTAGGCTAATATATCGAAGGGATGTAGTCTCCCAATAATTTCCATCATATGGGGACATAGTATCACGTAATGATAATATGGGTAAATAATTCTCCATGTCCTAAACATTCAAATGAAACAATGAAAGGAAAGGGGATTATAGCTCAAAATATGTTTAAGGAAAATAATTATCTTACAAAATTTGATAATTTTGGAAGGAAACACCATTGTAATTTCTTGAAGGGAATAATATTTTTTATAACTATGTAGAAAAAGGACACCATTTTCAAGATTTCATGGGGATGAAAACAAGTCCAATTTTTAATAATTCCACAATAAGGTGTTGCGATACTATGAAAATAAATATCTCATCTGTCAATGTTATATACCCTAAAAGTTGCTAATGGATCATGGTAATGATTTTTCTACTACCACATATGAAGAGTAATGATTAATGTTCATATGTTTGGATTCAATAATTATGTCATTTTAGTATTTTATAAAAGATTTACTGGTTATAATAATTTTGGAATATATTAGGATTTACTACAACACCTATTCATTTAGGATTTGAGATCATATGTTGAAAGGTACCAATAAATGATATTCGGTTGCATGTTAATTTTTTTTTGTAAAAGAGATGTATAAATAAATGTTAACCAGTAATTTGTATGTGATAATATGATAATGACATTGGGATAAAAAATAATTAGATAGATAATGTAAATCAGATAAGTGTTGAATACCTTGGAACTAAGTAATGATTTATTGATAAATTTAAAATGTTATATATCACTATCTATCAGAAGATAATAGTTTTATTTTGTTCCATGTCAATGTTTTTAGTAACTTTATCCTGTTTTAAATCCTAATATTCTTTTGAACTTCATAGTTGTCAAACCTGATTTTTCATGTGTTTTTTTGATATGATTGATTTGAAATCCTGATCCACTTCATGGGACTTGTGTTAGAGGAATGTTGGTTTTTTAAGATTAATATATGTCTAATAACCCCAATTTTGTTTCCCCATTTCATATTTAATTGTTTTTTGAGAATGGTTGGTTACTTCATGATTTGGGCCAACCATGATCCCATTTCCAGATTTAAAAACCAAATTTTTTGCTTTTATAAATACCTCATTTTTCAATGGTTTTCACTAATTTCATTTTTTAAATGTCCTCCGCTAACATATTAAAACTTCCCTAACATTTTTGACCCTTAGAAATTCATAAGAATTCTTAATTGTTGTTATTTATTTAGGTTCGGGCCAGTCCGAGGGCCTATTTACAGTTTTTAAGAAAATAATTTTCTTATTTTATATATTATTCATTGTTTTATAATTTTATGTGATTTAATATCTCAATAGAGTAAATTAACCATAGTCTTACCCCCTGTGATCCATTTTATCTCTTTGGATCTCATCTTTTCGTGGATTAGGGAAAATATTCTCAATGGATCTCAAATCATTCAGATTTTCCAAAGGTATTTTATCTCAATCATAAATAATTCAATTGGTAATATTTTTGAAAAAACTATACATTCCATTATTATTACATACCTTAGGATCCCCTCCAAGGAGTTTCAATCCATTATCTTTCATATATGGGTGCATATCTAAGGGAAGACAAAGAGCTCTTTGGTTTCCAAGGTGAGATTTCTTATCATTTCCCCTCCCTCTTTTCCTCGGTTCATTATTTCATGGTTTTTTATTATCATATATTCATAAAAAACTGGGTGTTTTTATACCATGATATTTTATTGGGTTTTTGTTTGTTTAGGGTAGGTCACCAAAGGTTTAGGGTTTATAAACCCTCAGATGGTGATATTGGGTGTGCATTTCTATAATGCTATGGATTTGAGGTAAGATATCCCATGCACATGCCATTATCATTTAATATTCCTAATTTTTTTACTTATCACACCTGATATATATTTTTATTTCTATTTTTAATCCTTTGTAAAATTTTCATTGTGTGAAGAATGCTTTTTTAAAGCTTTGTTTTGTTAATGGTTGTGTTGTATTTTCATAAAATTGCAGACACTGTGTTTGATTAAATGTTTTGTTATCTTTCTCTCATTGGTTGTGAGGTTTAGAACCCATTTTATGGTATTATTATCATTTTCAGTATCTATAATAATATATTGCCTGAAATTGGTGTTTTATTCCTTGTGATGTTCATAAAATAAATTTTTTTGTTTAGAAGTGCATATCACGTGTTTGGTAAATTTCCCAGTTGGCTTTTATGTGTTAAGTGAGATTTAAAATAATTTTTTGTGTTTATAAATGAATTTTAAGAATGGAAATTTTTTATTTTTGAGTCATTCTATGACATTCCAATTTGTATTTGGCTTTACAAATAAATTTATTTTTGTTTAAAACATGTTTTGGCCTGAGGTGTAGAAAAATTGGTTGTTTCCCATCCTTGTGAAAATGGTTGTGTTTTTTATATGTTACCTGAGTGTTATAAAATATCTATGAGTGTGGTTTTCTTTTCTAAATGGTGTTAATACACCTCCTTAATAAAATCGAAATGCATACCTTTATAAAATGTTAGTTTTGAGAAAGGCTTAATGGCTCATTTTCCATTTTTCTTGAAGAAAAGGTTTCCATGTGTATTTAATGTTCTATCCTTTGGGGTGATTTTATGGTCCATCAAATTGATTTATTAATTTATGTTGGGGCATCCAAATTTGGGTTGATATGTTATTTATGTGTTTTTACTTAAAAGAGCATTTTTAATGGATTTTATGCACAATGCCTCATTATACTCCTTGAAGTTGTTTTACAAAATTTTTAGGGGTTAATTGACTCTTGAAAGAAATTTGAAACATGTTTACAATTTTTTATGTTTTTATGGATTTTTACTGAAATTTTTATGTGAAAAGTGTATTTTATAATATGTGTAACTTTATTTCGCACTAAATGGATTCCCGAGTATCTAGGGGGTGGACATGTACTAGTATGCTAGTGATCTCGTGGGGTTTGTCCACAGTTCTATGTAGAAAGTTTGACGAGGAAAACAATAGCTAAAATTTGATGATATTGTTGTTGGGGTACCAATAGGTTATGGGTATTACCCCTAATAGTGTCTCGTATTCATGAGAAAAAATACTTATTATGGTTACTTTTACCAATATACGAGCCACCTGGGGTTCACAACTAATTTATGCCTTGGGGTGTTCCTGTGACTTGTGCTCATTTCCTATTTTGTACTCAGCATCTGCATATGATGTTTTTGGTTGGTAAATTTAGCAGTTTTTATTATTTATTAAAATTATCAAACTCATTAAAGCATCGCTCTTGAAAACTATTTTCATTTATAATTTTTACCTCTTTGAAAATTGTTATTAGCATTCTTGTTAATAAAACATGAAAGTTTTTGACTGGTAATTGTTTTATAGCATGTGACCACATTTGGAAAAGATGACTTTATATATTTTATTAAAAACATGAAATTTATGTTTCTATTATTTTGATGGATGTTCATTGGGAATAGAATATTGGGCTAACCTAGTTAGTTTTAATACTGACGCCTATAGTCTTCTTCTATTTTCATCACTTGGGCATGTTTCATATTCAGTTTGATCTCCTTGGTAAATGTGTGATCATTGTGTTAGAGAGTGTCCATAAGAGTCACATGAAGTTATTTGGTTATTATTTTTGGTTACTTGACTTGTTGGTTAAGTTGTACATTCATTTTCTTGTACAATTAATGTTCAGTTCAATTTTTATGTTAATGTATTTTGGGCTGTCCATTTCTTTCTACTGTTTGTTTGATTGTTTATATTTTGGAGAAATCATTCCATTTTGTAATATATTGATTCCCTTAGTACTTGTCTCCATCCCGAGAGGATTTATAATTCCTATCAGGACTTGTTGTGGGATGGCCTATGTGGTTCAGTGTCGACTAAGGTTGGTTCATGAAAAAATGGTATGAAAAAAGGTTGGCTCTTAGCTGAACTTTCTTTTTAAAGGGCCCTAATTTTATGGGGCATGTCAAGGTATATGAAATATTATTGTTGTTATTTGAGTGGTAAGTTCATAAAGAGTGTTGCAAACTTTTTCTCGTTCCGATCCTTGGGTTTCCACGTGATGTCTGGTTTTATTAGTGTCAGTTGTTCTTGTTAACTGTTTAGTGGTGGGATATGAAAAGGGGAGTCTGACTAATGTCCTCTATGAGCTCACTAGGGAAGGAATGCCATCTGGTTTTGGGGCATGGTTCTAATATATCTCTCAATTTTGGTTTTGAGTCTTACATATGGCTACCAACCATATGGTCAAGTAAGCCACCGAAACAAGTTCCCTTTTTTGGGTCTCATGGACCTTTTTTGAATTCTAAAATTTTGATTTGAAAATCCATTGGTGAGAATTGTTGAAATCGGTTTTTTAAAAAGTATTAGATTTGGAAAATTGGAAAAGGGGTTTTCCAAAATAAAATAAAATAATGGTTTTGGCAGGTTTTGTTTTTGTGGGAAAATTAGGAGGAATTGGAAATGATTTAATGGGATTAGATTATCCCTAATCTAAATATATAGTTTGTGGAAATAAATTTTTTGAAAGTGTAAATAATTTTGTCGTGATTCTGAATATTTATTTTAAATGGGGTATTTTGGGATGTTGAAAAGAGGTTGAATCGGAATAATTCGTTTTGGAAATTTGTTTTGAGCAGTTAATGTTTTCTTAGAAAGGGTATTGGATACAATGTCCATCAGATTATTAAATGTCACCTTTATGAAATTTAGAAAATTGGAAGGGGTTTTTTAGAGTAACTTGGTTGTTTTAAAAGTTGTTAAACATTAAAAGGGGTAGTTTTTTAAGAAAATGGTTCTTGATGAATTGTGGATTGTTTTGTAAAATATGAAAAGGGTATTTTTACATGGTGGTTAGAGTTCTTTTGGAAGGTGCAATAATTTTTGAATGATGATGTTTTGTTTCACCTTTTGTGTTTTCATGGGTGCCCACATGCATGGATTTATTGATATCTGGAAGGATGGACTATATGGAATGGTGGCTGGGTGACTAGGGTGTCATGGAAATGTTCTTGTGAGTGATAATTAATGAAACACCATCGGTGAATGTGGAAATCCACCATGTTATTTTTGTTTTCAAATGTGTTTTGAGATGAAAAATTATGGCATTTGTTTATAAACCGATTGTTATATGAATAGTTTTTTCTATGTATTAGAAGATTTATTTATTCATTATGCTTCATTTTGATCTAGAATTCATTCTATAGTTGTGTCTTAAGATGTGATCTTGTTGGTGGGTTAGTTTTGGTGTAATATTCAGTGGGTTTCTAATGCGGGTTGGATGTTGTGATATCACCCCCAGATAGTTCTCTGTTTGGAAGATTTCTATTTTACCAGCCTAAGAATTCATTCTCATGTTTCACAAGATAGATCCCACTCTTCAAAAAAATCATCATCTTGTATGTTGATGTAGAGAGCTCTTTGGTCTTGATTTATAGTTCCTTCTAGTTATGATGATTTTATCGGTATAGCGGTTGTGTTTGGTGAAGCTGGGTGTGTTCCACCACTTTCCTTAATCACTTCTCTCCTCATAAAATGTATGTTAGAATTATGGTGTGTATCTCTCTCTGTCTATTGGGTATTTGTGTTTTTTTATCTAGTGAAATTCATGATATAATTTTATTTGTAGCTCCTAATTGTGGCATCAGAGATGCTTTAAACATCCGGGCTCTAGCCATTGACCTTTGAGTGAAGCCTTTCATGCAGTCAAGAAATCGCTAGAGGTATGGGGTGATATACTAGGAACCTGAATCCACCATTTTATAAGGTAGATTATATTTCTATATTGTGTTTCCTCCTCACTATGAATTTCCTCTAGTCACAATGAGCGTTGTGGACATACCCCTCACACAGTGTCTATGGTTATGCCTACATGGATGTGGTTTTCAAATCAATGTCACTATGTAGACCACCTATGGAAATCTGTTGTGATCTTGGTATTAAATATTCATATATATAGGGTTTTGGGTTGTTCATTTATTTCTTTTATGGTTTTAGTGGATGAGTGATCGGTTCCCCTTCCCTTCATCCGTCGAGTGGTGGGGGTTTTGATCTGTGCCGAATGTGTTGGCCCAGTTCATTTACCCTCCGTTCAGGAGTAGGTGGTTTAAATCTTCAGGTTATAAACCTCCTGACACTGGTCGGTAGGTATTTGTGGGAGGGTTTTTGTGGAATTGTGAAACTGAGGCCCAATTCTAGTTAATTTTGAATTATTATTCTTTCGCTTCTAGTTGGGTTCTAATAATGGGGAGACCCCCCACAACTCTCATTGATGTTTCCTTCTAAGAACATATCTAGGGCTAGTTGTTTCATAACGGTGTGGATGTAATTCTATACTCCCCTGAAATATTTGGTTTTTTAGAATCTATATGGTTTGGGTGATTGTTTGGTTCTTTGGTAGAAGGCCCAACAACCGAGTTCTTGGATATAGTTGTGGAGGTAATGACTCAATATTTCGACAGATTCTTGGGAAGTGGTTTAGAGATTTTGTTTTAGTTGAGGTAAGAGGATTAAGATCCATTAATGGTGGATGATGTGTCATTGGATTCAAAGGATATAACATATTTATAAATAATCATTATGTGTTGATCAATCAGCTGGATTGTGTTGTGGCATTCTAGGGGAAGAAAACTCTTGTGGTGGGGAGAATTGTCATACCCATTTTTTCATGTCTTGGTTTTGATATGGATCATTAGGAATAACGATCCACTTATTAGGTCTTGGGTGAGATTAATGTTGAGTTTTAAAGTTTATCTATGTCTAATCACCCTAATTTGGGTTCCCCATTTCTTGTTTAGGAGTTTTTGGAGAAAGGGTGGTTACTTCATTATTTGGGCCAACTGTGAGCCCATTTCCAGATTTAAAAACCAAATTATTTCCTTTTGTAACTCCTTCATATTTAATGATTTTTTATACATTCCACTTATGATATGGCCTACTCTAACATATGAAAACTACCATATCCTTTTGGACCCATTATAAATTAATAATCTTGGTGAATTTTTGTTATTTATTCATGTTTGGGGCCAGCCAAAGGTCCCATTTCTTGGTTTTAAAAAAATAGTTTTTTTCCTATTATATCATATTCAATGTTTTATAATTTCTGGTGAATTCATCTCCAAATCTTGGAAAATAACCCTTGTATCTTCCCCATTTTCTATTATATCTCTTTGGAGCTCATCTTGTCGTGAATTAGGGAAAATATTATCAATGGTTCTCAAATATTCCATATTTTCCAAAGGTAATTTATCTCATTCATAAATTATTCAGTTTGTTATCTTTTTGCAACATATATTCTTAACCTAGTTCTTTCAGACCATAGGAGACTCTCAAAGTAGTTTCATACTATTCCCTTTCACCCATGGGTGAAAATCTAAGAGAACATGATGATTTTTCTCATTTCCAAGGTGGTATTTCTTCTGATTTATCCTCCCTCTTCTTCTTCTATTCATTATTTCTTAGTTTTGTATTCTACTCTAGACATGAATGACATAGTGTTCTATTATCCCATTGTTATTTATTGGTTTTTTATTCTTTTGGGGCTGGTAATCATAGGTTTAGGTTTTATAAACCCTTATATGGTTATACTGGGTGTGTGTTTCCATTACACCAAGGATTTGAGGTAGGATATCCATTGCACATGCCTTTATCATTTAATATTCACCATTTTCTTATTTTTCACACCTGATAAATGTTCTTATTATTGTTTTTCTAACTTTCGATAATTTTCGTGGTGTGAAAAACTTTTTTTAAGCATAGTTTTTTGAAATGTAGTGTTGTTTTGTCATAAAAGTGAACACCAAGAGTTTGTTTAAATGTTCCATTATATTTTGCACACATTTTGTATGGTTTAGAACCTGGTATATCATATTTTGAACATTTTCCAGTATCTTGAATAAAATATGTCATGAAATTGGTGTTTTATTCGTTGTAAAGTGATTAAAATAAATAGTATTGTTTGATAGTGCATGTCTTGTGTTCAGTAAATTGACTGACTCACTTTTATGTATTTAGTGTATTTTAGAAATTATATTTTTGGATTTATAAATGAATAATAAGAATGAAAAAATGATTTTTTGGGGCATTATATGACTTTATAATTTGTATTTGGTTTTTCAAGCAAATGGGATTTTGATTAAAACATGTTTAGGCCCGAGTTGCCTGAAAATGGCATGTTTCCCATCCTTGTGAAAATGGTTGTGTTTTGAATTTGTAACCAGAGTGTTTTAATGGATTTATGAATGTGTGTATCTTTTGTAAATGGTGTGTATACACCTATTTAATAAAATTTAAATTTATTCATGTGTCAAATGTTTGTTTTGAGAAAGGATTATGTGCACGTTAGGCATTTGTTTTGTAAAATTGGTTTCCACGTGTATTTAATGTTTTATCTGTTAGAGACATTTTATAGTCCATGAAATTGATTTATTAATTTGTTTTGGGTATTCTATATATGGTTTGATATGTTATTGATGGGTTTTTGGAATTACAAGTGAATATTTTATTGGATTTAATGTTCAAGCCCTTGTTATACTCCTTGAAATTGTTTTACGAAACGTTTTAGTTGTTTATTGACTTGTGAAATAAATGTGAATCATATTTGCAAGATATTTGTGTATTTATGGTTTGGTAATAGAGTTTTTATGTGAAAATTTTATTTTATAATATAGTAACTTTATTGACCACTAATGGAAATATCAGGTATTTAGGTGGGCAGACATGTACTAGTTTGCTAGTTATCCCATGGGGTTTGGCCCCTGTTTCACGTAACAAGTTTGATGATTACAACACTAACTAAATAGTGATAATGGTTTTTTTGGGGGACCAATAGGTTATTGGTATGATCCCTACTAGTGGCCCATGTGTACAAGATCATATATTTCTAATGGTTACTTTCACCGAGGTATGAGGTACACGGGGATCACAACTAACTAGTGTGTAGGGGTGTTCCCTTGACATGTGCACATTGGCTATTTTGTACTCACCATCAGAACACAATGTGTTTGGATGGTAAATTTAGTTATGTGTGTGATATATTAAAGAGTTCTCATTATATAGAGCAACCTTCTTGAAAACTATTTTCATTTTGGAGTTGCACCTCTATGAAAATTGTCACTAGCATTCTTGTTTATAAAACATGCAAGTTTTTGTCTGGTAATATTTTTTACAATGGGACCTCATTTGGAAAAAATACCAGTATATGTTGTATTTAAAACATGAAATTGATGTTTCTTTTATTTTAAAGGATTTTCATTGGGAATAGAATATCGAGTTAACCTACGGAGTTTTAATACTCATGCCTATAGTATTCTTCGGTTTTTATCCCTTGTGTAGGTTTCAGCTTGAGTTCAATCACCTTGGGAAATGTGTGATCATTAGGTTGGTGAGTTACCATAGGTGTCCCATGGAGTATTTTGGTTATCAGGTTTGTTCAGTTGAGTTGTTGGTTTAGTTGTACATTCAGTTTCTTGTACAAATAATGTTCAATTCAATTTTTAAGTAAATTTATTTTGGGTAGTCCATATCATTCCTCTAGTTGTGTGATTGTTTATGTTTAGAAGAAATCATTCCCTTGTGTACTCTTTTTATTCCCTCAGTGAATGTCGCCATCCCTGGAGGACCAGGAATGCCTATTGGGACTTGTCATGGGATGACCTTAGTGACCGGTTCAGGGTCAACTCCAGGTGGTTCATGAAAACTATTTTCATCCATTATTATTAATAATATGTGTTACTATCCATATTTATACTATTGGTTTCTCCACAATAGTATTTTCAAATATCAAACAATAGATTACCAATATCATGTTCAAATTGTGAGGAAAAAATTTAATTATGGTGTGAAGAATGCAACACCCCAATAAATTATAATATATTATTTTTAGAATATTTTTTATATATTTATTTACACTCAACAACCTGTTATTATTAATCTACAAACAAACACTATGTAAGCATGTGTTACATGAAAAATTGAGTTTTACTGCCTTTTAATGGAATGAATATTTAATAACTATATTTTGATTTTTAATTTCTTTTTTGAAAATAAACTTTATTTTTGAATTTTGAATGTCCAAATTATCTCATGGTGATTTTTTGGTAATTTTTTGAGATATATTAATTTTGTTGCAATAGTGAAAAATACTGCATTTTATCTGATAAACTGACTTTAAATTTAAATATTTATAAATGTTATATTATATTTTAACTTATTAATAAATTAAAAGATAGATAAATTACGCATATATTTATCCTATTTATGTCATTGGAATCATTTTAATATTTCAATAAGATTTAAAAAATTATTAAACATCTAAACATTTTTTTAAAACAACCTTCTCGCCACATCTGCGCTATTAGTGTTGAAAATTATTCAGACACTTATTAGAATCATATATAGATCCAAATACATACTATGTATGGGATTTTTATTCTAATAAGATCAACCTAGTTTTTACCAAAATATGTGAGTCAAAGTTATTAAAATTAATTACAGTGATTAAGGAATAATTAAGCTTAATATGGGACTAAACCTTAATCATAAGGATAAAACTGACCTAGAATCATTTAAAAAAGATATTGGATGAAATAATTTAGACAATATCATATTTTTTAAATATTATTAAGATTTAATGGGATACATTTTCATGAATGTGACACATATAATAGGTTATGTATAGAAAAAAGAAAAAAAGAGAACCTTATTACCTTTAAAATTTATAAATAAGTAGAGTATGGAAGAGGATACATAGTTTCGGTTATAGAAATTATTTTTAAAGTTAAATATATTTTTTAACATTATAATTTAACAAGAACATATGTTTATGAATAAATTATATTAAACACTTAACAAATGATAACACACCTATTATTTAGTTAAAAACTCAATAAAATAAATGATGCTGAAAACCATAACAACAATGTAAATTTAATGAATTATTATGTTAATTATTTGTAGATAAATATATCATCCTAAAAATATTGTAACTTAATATATATTAATTCAAATAATGTATTGATATCTTTAAATTAAAATTAACTAAATTATTTCCAAATTGAAATTAATGATATTTTACAATAATGGAAATTTTATTAAATGATTTAAAATTTATAAAAAATATTATAGTATGTAACATGAATGTTTAGTGTTAATAAATATTAAATATCGTTCAGTAATGGACATATTTTTCATTTATAATTAAAATAATAACCAATATAGAGTAAACAAAGTGTAATCTTGGTTCCTGTTAAAGCATTGTTTTAGCGTGTTACTTGCGCAGGTTTTAAAAAATATTTCCAAAAAAAAGGTATTATTATTTTTTAAATTATATATCATATTTATGATTCCATGGTTATATATTTTATAATAAATCTCACTTAAATTTATTCTTAATGGTAAAAATACATAGTTTGGAAAACTAGTTAACAAAATTAAATACTAAAATGAAAAATATATGAACACATAAAGACTAAGGACCAAAATTATAAAAAAGATCTTATTTTTGTGTGTTGGAGATTTTTATTAGACATAATTTTACATTAATCAATTATTTTCCAATTTTTTTAATCCCATGAGGTAATGGAAATTTACCAATAGTGTAACCATTTTGTGATTACATGAATACCACTCCCCCCATTATAAAAAGTCATTCACTCTTCCCCTTGATATCACCTATCAAGCCACATTGGATCTTAAAAAATCCTCCATAGTAGTCTAAAAAATCCATCCCATTAATATATAATATTCTATTTATGAGGAAATAAATATAAGGAATCCCGTTGGTGAAAACCACAAGGAGTTACGCACCTAAGAGGTTTCTTCCTCAATGACTTTAGTTTTATTTCATTGTCCACTCTTTCTATTATATTTCATTCATTTTTATAAAATAAAAAACATATCCTCAATATAGATATATTATGTTATAATAGGGGTTCTAAATATAGTTACACAAAGTTCCATATAATGGGTAATGAACTTATCGTTGATGTGTACAATGAACTATCACCTCATGAAATGATGAAATTCATCTTTCCTTTACCACCTTTCATGGTTGGGAATTATATTCCATATTATGTACAAAAATGATATATATGGTATTTATTTTTTTATTGAATTATTTTTTAATTGTTTTATGACACATACATTTACACATTATATTTATTTTCAATATGATAATATCATTTGTGGAAGTGTAGACTACCACATCCTCGAAGCGATGTGATTCATTCACACTATATATGGGACATATAAACGATATATTTAATTAAAAATAAAGTACATCTATAAGATATTAATGAAATAATTATATTTCTTGAAATATAATATTTCATTTTTTATTACCCATTTCACGAACTAGAAAGTGAGATCGTCAGACGTGGATTATGGACTACCACCTCCTCGGCAGGATCTGATTCCTCTTCGATCAAAAGAACTATATATATAAGTATATATTATTAAATAACAATTTATTTATGATATAATTATAATTCTTGATAGATATAATGTTACTTACTTACTTTCCAAAATGATCATTGAAATATGGGAACACTACTCATGCATACATACGACCTACTATTTACATGATTGTAATGTTTCTTCATTTTGCATACCCATATATCATGGTTGGTTCTCAAATTAAAATTTATATATAAATATTATAATTATTCTAGGATAATTATTCTGGATGTATTTATATAATGTCCCCTTTGACCATATCTGACCAACAAATGTCATTTTTGGCACATAAATCGAATATCGTCAAAACACCTGAGGTAAACATATTTGTTTAAGTAGTTGTTTAAAAAATTGTAATAAGTGATAAAAAATTAATGAAAAATATAAAAATTGTTCAAATAAATTAAATAATTAACAATTTTTTTATTAAATAAGAAAAATACACTCATGAAATGTCAGACTTAACATAATGGATTTCGTCTCAAATTACATTCTATTGAAACTTATTTATTGTTATACGCCAAATGACTTTTATATAGTGTATATACTGAACTTTGACATGTTATTTCATGAATGTAATTATTATCATTATAATTTATGTTTGGATTTAATGTTATTTATTGGTGTAAATTTTTATTCAATTTTTTTGCAGTGGTATAGGTCAATTTCGAATGATTATATATTATTTTTATTAACAATATTTTTATGATATTTCAATGGTATTTTAATACAACATCATCAATAATCATTTTTTATTTATCCTTGAAATTAGGAATTTTTTATAAGTGGTTATTATTAATAAATATGGTTGTTTTATTATAAGACATATTTTTTATTATTTATATCAATTATTTGATATGAGGAATTCTTTGGATTGATAATGATGAGTGCAGATCAGACATTATATAGACCCATGATGCATCAATAGGTTCTTATGAGATGAATAATTTTTATAAATTAATCATGTTTCTACATAAATTTTTATACCATATTATGAATGGTATTGAAGGTATAAGCTTTCGTGTTCCTCAAATATGAAATCCAAAAATTATGAATTTTCACTCATTTAGTCTCAATAATTATTTATCCATTATATTTTTCATTGAATTGTCAATGTATACACTTTATTATTAGTTTGTTGATTATATGAAAAAAAACTTTAGTTTCTAACGTTTCCTTATTTATAATTACTTATATAGTAACTTTAATGGTATGTATTATCTGTTATTTACCTATCTATGTTGATTTATTCTCATTTATTCATCATTTATTACTATTTACATAACCTTACTAAGAATTTTATGCCACCCTTTTTATGTTTCCATTACCTTGGTCATGAAAAGGAATCATTTGAATGAGTTTCATGGATGATTTTTATTTCATTTATTAGGAACCATGTTTTATTTTCTACTCTCTAATGTATTATGGGTATCATTTACATAATATGGTTTTCTAAAACATCTAAACCTATCTACCATTTGGGTTTGATTCCTTATAATCATGAGAATGTAATAAAATAATGCACCAGCTTTGGGCTTCTAGGATTAGGGCGTAAAAATATCAAACAACCATTTTCCCATCCCTAATAATATTAGGATCGATATGAAATAATCATAATCTAAAATTATATCATTTACAAACATTGAAGTCATGTGATAATGACTATATTATTTATAAAACACATCCTCTATTCCCACATATTTATGTGGATCATGGTTAATTTATTAGAAGAATTTGAGATATAATGTTTCTCAATGTTCTTTATATGTGTGGATCTATCAATTTATTTTCAAAAATATCCCATTATCAAAATGATGTAGAGAAAAAAAATATTTTAAATATGCTAAAAAATGACACAGTCAAGCATTCCATGTTTATTGAGTCTTATATTTTCGTTTTTCAATGAATATTTCTTATAGTTAAGAGATGTTTTTTCTGAAAAATTCATCAATAAATAGATCATATTATTTTATAAATATTATGTTCAAATATATATTTTGAAATAATAAAATAAAATATTTTTCTATGTCTTTATCGTTGATCCAAATTGAACATGTTGTTTTCAGGATACAAAAAATAGAAGATTTAGAAAATACAGCAATGTACCACTAAACCTCGTGAACCATTAATAATTATGAGAAATATAACCAAGGAAATTAAAGGGATTTATTATGGTATGAATTATTTCAGGAGAACGGATATAAATTAAATTATTTTTATGAAAATTTAATAGAAATTTTATTTTCGTTACAGGAATGAAATATTTTAAGACATATGAAAATTGAAAATTAAGATTAAATATTTCTTTATATATGGTGAAATAATTGAGAGGTGAAATTATTATAATGGGAGAATGTAACAGAATATATTTTTACATTTAATATAATTAAATATATTATAATTCAATTTATTTTATTTTTTGAAAATTATTTTTGGTGTGAAACGTCTAGTTTTGATTTTAATTTACAATTTGACAAAAAATAGATTAATAAAAAAATTGTTTAAATAAAACTATAATTATTTTTGAATGTATTCATATTATCCAATAAATAAAATGTACATTGAATTTTATTAAATATATTGTCAATAAAATATTTATAAATAACAACATTTGTATTTATTTTTTAATTAGAAGTATGTTTAATAATATATAATTTATAAGATAAAAAAATCATTATGGAATTGAAAATTACTTAATGATTAACAATACAGATTTTATGTATATAATTTTTAATAGTAATCTATTTTTAATAAATAATATAGTCATTATAGTTATTTTACTAATAAAAATTATATTTATACTATTTTAGTGAAATAAAATTTTGGTATGTATAATGTTTAAGAAGTGGAATGTATTCCTAGTTTTATGTGAAAAACATATGTTAAAAAAATTTATAATTATATTAAATAATAAATTAATCCAAAATAAATTATATTAGAATATTTTTAATATTTTAATTTATGAGATTAAATGCATAAAATTTAAAGGCAAAATTAGATTAATCTAACTGATAGATTTTCATTATTTTTAACTTTTTTAAAAAATAATTCATATGTATTTACTATTTAAATAAGGGTTTATCCTTGTGGATCTAATAAATATTCATATAAGATAAAATAATATGATACTTTAATAGATACCAAGAACCAGAGAAGGAAGGGTGAATGCATATGTGAGGCATGAAGCACATGGGTAGACATGCAAGGGGAAAGGTTGCTTATTCTATTAGTATGAAGGCCAATGCTAGAGGAAAATGAAGAGAAGTTGATCAATATGGACTTCATTGAAGTTGGGAAATCAAAAAAATATATAATGTAGAGGTAATTTAGTTAAAAACCCAATGTGGGATCACTTTTCCCTTCTAACGTTATCTCTTTTAAAAATAAAGAAACTAATGTGACACCAAAGACTATAAACTTCTTTCAAAATTAAAGAAAATAGAAAATTAAAAATAATATATATATAGATACATATACATAAAATATACATCATTTTTGGAATTCATTATCAATAAAGTATTAGTGGATTGTGCTGATATTTCGATGAGAACAAGACACAAATAAGAAGAATGAAATTTATAACACATTTAAGCCAATAATGTATGCGAACATGTTTAACTCTGAATGGAAATATATATATTTATAATACTTGAATTCAAGAAAAAAAACATTATAGTGAATCGAATTTTATTTTTTGTTGAAAAATTATATAACTATTTGTGAAACGTGACATTGGTATCAATGGATGTATTTATGGAACCTTGTACTATATGTCCTCATAAATATGGATAGTATCCATATTATACATTAAGACAACGAGAGATAAATATTCATTAAAGTTAAATGATTAGAGGATTATTTATTGTTAAATGTGTAATTATGGAAATTAAACTTTTGAAATATTTCAACCTAATCTCAAGTGTTGTTTTGGTATGGATTTGTATTTTGAGGTATGCAACTACATGATATCTTATATTTTCAATGATTATATTTTCAGGATGCTCTTAATATAATGTGAAATAATGATTATTTCTAGGGAAATATTTTAATTAGTTGTGAGTGGTTTTTTCTGAAAAAGGATATCACTATTACGGAAATGTGACATGAGTATCAATGATAAAATTTATGAAACCTTTTTTTATGACTCCTCAAAAACTAAGATAGTTTCCATCTTATCCTATAAGTTGATAATTGATAAAACTTCATGAACAATAAATTATTTTATAATCTTTTATTAATAAATGATTAATTATGGAAATTTAAATTTCTAAAAATGTCAACATAATCTCAAGTGTTGTTTTCATGTGGGAGTGTATGTTCAAAAATGCGACTACATGTTATTTTAAAGGTTCGAAGACAATTTTTTCAAAATAATTCTTTGTGAATGGTAAAAAAATTATGAAAAAGGGTGATATATTTTAATTAGAAACTCTATAATGGAGTTTTTTTCAAATATTTTTATTAAAATGGGTGAGGTATGTGTTTCATGTATTAGTTTATGAACGATATATTATTTATAAATTACTCTGTAATATTTAGTTTTGATAATCCCTTAGAACACACTTATATAATAGGTACCAATTGTGATGGTCATATGATAATATGGGGGTCTTTATTCTGTTTTACGGTTTAATATAACTCGTCTAGTTTCATATAAAAAGGGGCTATTTGGGTACATTGTGAAGGAGAGTGTATTAACATAAGTATTGGAATGATATAATATTTAACATAAGGGGGTATTGTTAAAGGTTATACATTAAATGTTTTTAGAGTTTCTATACATATTTTAAAATTATTTGAAAAATATTTCTGTGAGTCTACAATATATTTGACATAAAATTTCCTCTTGAGAAATTGTTTTCAGTATTTACAGAGTTTTAAATAATCTTTTAGAATGTAAGGGGATAAAAATTTATTTACTTATTATTTAATTATATTCACATTTTCTCTTAATTTTTTTTAATTTTCAATGAACAATATTTTTTTTGGAATAACCACTATATTGGGGTTTTTCTATTTTTTTCATGTGGGTTTCAATATTAACCATATGTGATTTTTTATTGAAGAAATTATTTTATATACCAATGTATTTATTCAATAAAAATAATATTTATTATTTGAAAAAATATCCTTGATACTACTATAATAATTATTCTATTTTGAACAAATTTTTAAAATATTTTTTTAATTAAATTTCCAAAAAAAAATTGAATTTATTTCCCTTAACTGTGGTTAGCATTTATTATGATAACATATTTTCTCGGATTTATTATTAAATTTTCTTGTTTTAAGGATGAATTTTGATATTTATTATTAAAATAACTTTATATTAATGAATTTATTTTTAAGATATGGATATTTGGAAATATGGATGAATGTGGGAATTGGGAGTAAACCCAAACCCTAAATATATTTATTCCATTTTATTATCAAAAGGTCCTTTAATGTCATAGAGTAAATTGGGTAATATGTAAAGTGGTAACCAATTATAAGTTAGTCCCTCAATGATGATGTATTTAACATTTTATAAGTTAATCACATGCAATGGATGGTGTTAACTTGCTATAAGTTACTCCTATGAAGTGGTAGAGTTTGCTGATATAACGAAATCCTAGGATATTATTGCAATTATCTTGTTTTATAACTCAATTATGAATAAATATGAATATAAAACCCCAAGATTGTATGAAATGTTTTCTATGCATATAATAAGTTGCATTTAATATATTTGGATTTTATGAAAATATGATTGTTTTGAGAAAAGGTAAATATTTAACATTTCGTGGATAAAGGTTTTATGATTTACGATAAATATATGCTGGGATTGATTTATAATGAATACATTTTCAATACAATAATTGATTAATTATATATGATCATTTATCCTTAAATATAGTTTAAAACTACTTTCATAATTTAAAATGGGGTATGCAACTATTTTATAAATATTTTCACATGAGGAAGTTATTTTAGGTTCAGATAAAAAAAATTTGAGATTAAACTGATTTTTTTATTAAAAGTGAAACTTTATTAGAGGGTTTCTCAAGATATTAAAAAGTTAAATCGATCGCCACAATTTGAAAAACCCTTAAGGAGATTATTCGACATACCCAAAGATTTAACTTTTATTTTATAATTCTAGGGATGAGTAAGATCATTTATACTATTTTTTAGGTCTAGCGGTACGTGGTGAATATATATCATTTCTAGAATAATATATAAGGAGAAAAAAATTTACGAAGGGAAAATATAGGGTTTTTTATTTATCAATTTTAACTTATTATCTAATGTTATGAACATAAAAATTTCCTTGAAGTATTGTGGTTGAAAAATGTTAATTTATTTTTAAATGTAATGGTTATGATTAGGTTACATAATTTTGGTATCAAATCTAATATGTACTACCTTTAATGTTTTCATTAAATTATGTGTGAGGATATTGGTCTCTTAAATTATATACATTATAAAATAATTTAAATTATATCACATATTAATATTGGATAGTTTAGATGAAAAAATTATTCCCAAATCCATCATATAGATAAGCTATACTCTTTTCCTCTGATATCATAACTACCAAGGTTTCATAGCTATGTGAAATTATATAAATAACTCAAATACATTCACTTATCCTATTATGGTCCACCAGGAAATTTTTCCCTACATAATATAATCACTGGGAACAAAGATTTGGCATAACATACAACATTGGATAACTGAGGTCTTGAAAAGTTCTTTTTTGGAAGGAATCTAACAAATATTATTTTGTGAGGGATTTAAATATCTCACCATTTCATCTCATGTTTTATCATTATTTATATTCATGATTCTAGTGATTTAGTTTCTTAATCCATATATTTTTCTACTAAATAAATATGTTCAATCCATATTGATTTGTATATTTTTTAAGAAATAATAATTTTTGTTACCCAACTAATTAAATATTCAACATTATTTAAACATGAAGTGTCTAGGATGTGGTATCTCCACTAAGAAGGGGGTGAATTTCTGGAGGAAATTTTTTAAAATTTCATTAACTTTAAATCTATATTTAGGACATCTTTTTTCCAATTAACAAAAATTATTACTATTTTAATATCTAAATATATATAAAATAACAGATTTAAGGGCATAATAATTTTTACAATGTTTAACCACTTCATGGGAAACATACTCCTTGTTATAGATTTTTTGTCTTCTTAACCACATATTTTTCACTACTTGTATACATATTTAAAATTTTATAACATGAGAATAAAATATACCTATTACTCTCTAGAACCACAAAAAACAAAGCATCTATAATCTATTGAAACAAAGAAAACAAATGATAGATAAGAATGATATCTACAAATCTTAGATTTCATGAGTAACATATGATCTTAATATTTCACCACATGGATATATAATGTTTATGAATTTTTTTCTCACATTGTTTATAATAACATGTTTAATTGATCTTTTAATCATTTTTATAGATCAAATTCACTAAATACTCATTATGAAACAAAATTTTATGATAGATTTCTAGAATCAATCATTACACTCTATTCTTTACCAAAACAATTTCATTACTCCTCTCAATACAAGTGATAAATCTACTCTCAAAGACCAAATCAAAAATTAATTAATGATTCAATATTATCGAATTCAATAATTTAGGAATAAAAATTTTTCTTTTTAATAGACTATAACCTTATATAAAAAAAATTATACAGTATGATCCTTTCTTTTACCTCATTCGGTTTGTCTCACAAACTTACACCACATTCACAAGAATATTATTTATTTAAAAATAACTTATGTTTTTTTATAAAATTCACATTAAACATTATTATATCTTGGCTTCATAGAAAAAAAGATTTTATAATATTTTTTCATTATAATAGCATAACTCCCAAATAAAAACATTTGTGAATATCAGAAATACCAATTACCCTTTTCATCCTTATTTAACTAAATGAACATCCGTTATCATGAAAATCAACCCATTTATAGAATGACGAATATTTGTGAAACAATAGATAAAAATTTACTAGAATGAACATTAGCACTACAAATTATTGAAATAACCACGACAGTAACAAATTTTAGCGATTATTTTAACTTCAAAGAAACACAACAATTTCAAACAGAAATTCTAAAAATAATTTTGGATATTTATTCTGAACAAAATTAGCTTCAATAACATTGTCACTTTTTAATCAAAAACTCATTAAACAATTCAGGATAATGATACCTTGATCTGTGAAATTTATTAACAAAAACCAATAACCTATACTACTGATATCCCATGTGATGTATGATCGATTGATCTATAGGAAATTAACACACTATAACATTGTAACGTAAAACTGAATCTTTGAAAGTTAATTTCCCTCAAAAAATAGTATAATTAATGTATTGTTCATTGTACCTTACTCACCACGTAAATTCATCATTTTACACACACACAATAAAATACAACATAAAAGTATGAAAAAATTCAATGGTAAAACCTTCAATATTAATGCAGGGAAGAATTGAAAGAACACACACAATTAACATGACTTGAAATATGTCCTACATGAATGTGAAAAAAATAATTGATTTTATTGTAACTGTATGATTAATGGTGATAAAAATACTGAAAATAATAGTAATCCCCATTAGCATCCCATATATTAAATAAATTCTCAATTGAACAATTTTTAGAACATCTATTTCTAACACATTTCACTGAATATATCACACATTTAAAAAATAAAAAATAGAGAACAATGTTGAAACTCCTCTTTATAATGCATGAATTATAATACCTGAATACCTAAAAAATGTTTACAAACCTAGTGACCCATCAACTTATCTTATATTTTGTACCTCACAACAATCTAATATATAAACATCAATATATTAATACTTCTTATAGAACTAATCCCTTTGGAAAATATCATCAATCACTACCATGACATTGATTTATGATTCTAGACACTAAAAAAATAAAGGAAGAATACAATTATGATGATTGATGTTTTGATTCATGAACTTATTATACAAGAATTTTAAATCTCTAAATTCTAATGTTTTGAAAAAAGTATTAACATCCCAAAAATATTAAAGTTTAAGAACTGTCCCTTTGAAAACATCAAAACCCTCCAAAATTATCATCTAGTAACATTCAAAATTTTTCCTGGCTTCATTAAATGATTCCTCAATTATTCTCATTACCAAATTAGAATTTCTCAATATTCCACCTTGGTGAATATGTCTACTTACTTTTTTCATTCTTATGTCTTCTATAGCATCTACTCATTTACATTTAACATGTTTTTAATGAGATAATACTTTAGGATGATAATATTGGTCTTTTTAGGGAATAATTAATTTTTAATCTAGTTGATTTAACTTTTTAAATCAATGTAAAGAATTTACATTTCTTAATTCCCAATAATGACCTATAACAATCTCTTTAACTAATCAATTTCCCTACTGGTTTCTATTGCAGCTACATACTCAGCCTTAGATGTTCTCAATGTAGTTATATTCTGACACCATGACATCCAACTAACCATATATTCTATACATGTAAACATGAAACATGTTATACTATTTTTATTATATGAGTATCTAGTGTATTTTTTGTCTAGAAATCCATGTAACACTTCTTCTTGCCCAAAATAATAATTTTTATGACATGATCATTTCAATTACCAAAAATCCCAATTCAAAACCTCTTAGAGTAATTTCTCTATTTTTCCCATATATAGAATCCCAAATCCAATTTTATATGAAATTTTTATCTGATTGAAGTACATTTTATATATAAAAATTATAACAATAGAGACATAAATTTTTTTTCCCATGTACTATTCCTCAACTATTTTTTTTGGTTCCTATGAATTGGATAAAATAAAGAGAATCATAAGAGGGGTTGAGAATATATTTCCTCTACTAAACCCTATCATTTTCTTGATCACATGGATAAAATATTTATTTTTTTAGAAACAAATTCAACGTTTTTCTATCTATCTTTATCTTCATCACTGAAATCTTTTTTTTCACATTAAAGATATTTTTTCTTCAATCTTCTAAAAAAATTCTATTTCAGCTTTCTTAATTTCTAAACATCCAATTTATCAATCAGTATGCCATCCATAAAAAAATTAAGGAATTTACCTTCCACAATTTGTTTTGAAAATAAACATTCTCTATGTTAAATTTTTTAACCCTTCATATGTCTTAATGAAATTGAATTTCCAATTCCCCTTTTGTGGGGATTGCTTCATCCCATAATGGAATTTATTTAGTTGACATACAAAATTCTAATGCCCAATTTATAGTAAATCTATTGTCTATTTCATGGATATACCCTCCTCCAAATCCATATAATGGAAGGAAATATTAGTATCCATATTCCCCAAATATATATTTTTGATGCCATTATACTAATTGATATTCAAATGATAGAATGTTTAACTAATGATGAGAATATTTCCATGATATTTATGACTATATTATATTTGAAGTACCTTTAAGATAATTTTTTTAACAATATTTTTTTTAAATAAATTTTTCTATATTATAATGTTTTTGTTATCAAATAATAATTATGTTGATGAGTTAGAATGAAAGAAGCTTCTCATGGAAGACACTACTAAATGAAGATTAAATTTTCTACTAAAGTGTTTTGAAAAAGGCTGTTAATGAATATTCAAGAGTATGAAGTTAGAAATTATTCCAATTTTTTAAAACAAAAGTATATAATGATTTTCTGATAAAAAAATTCTGACAACGCAAGATAACATTCATGATAAAAGAATTTCAAGAAATTGTGAAGATGTTAGAAGAAATAAACTTCATGAAAAACAAGAAAAAATAGGATCTAATAGTTTTTTTTTGTAAAATTGAAAACCAACATTCTATGAAAAATGGAACCATAATTATATAAAATTAGTATCTAGTATTCTGAGAAAATTAGAAACAACATTATACACACAATGGAACCATCATTGTATTTCTACACAAATAAGAACAAAAATTCATAAAAAAATATGAAAATCATTATGCACAAATTAGATCCATTATTATAAAAAAAACATTGAACCAGTTTTAAGAGAAAATTGGAAATAGTGTTATAAGACGATTGGAACCATGTTTTTGAACTAATCAAAACTAGGTATCTATGAAAAACCGAACACATTTTTTGAAAAAAATAAGAACCAAGATTATAAGAAAATCCATACTATGTTTCTATAAGAATTAGAAAACGTTATCTAAGAAACTCAAGAACCAATTTCCTAATAAATTAATAATCATGTTTCTGAGAAAATTGGAACCATATTTCTGAGAAAATAAGCACCATTTTTCTGAGAAAAAATATAAACAAGATTCAGAGAAAACAAAAATCATTTTTATGGGAAAAACATAACCACGATTTCGAGAAAATCAGAACCATTTTTTGGAGGAGAAAGGAACCAAGTATCTATATAAATTAAAACCAACATTCTACCGAAATTAGAATTAACATTTTTTCGAAAATCAAAACCAATATGCCACTTTATCGTTTTGTGAAAGATATGATATATTGATGAAGAAAAACTTGAATTCCAATTTACATAAGTCATGGATAATTTTAAGGAGGTTTGAAGAAAATAAATATTGAACATTAAATGAACGATATTTGTTGATATTTTCATATTTAAGGAAAAATGAATGATTTAATGTTTCTTGCCTTTCATTTTCATGTTTTCTATCAAAACTTTATATGATCAGTCATTCATTTCCATCTTTTACATTTACAAAAATTGTTTAGAACTATGAAATTCAAAGTGAAATGTTATAACCAAATTGAAGAATTTTGTTTTTAATTTTAGTAGAGAAAAATTGGAGCCATTGTTACAATACTATGAAGATATGACTTATCCTAATCTGACAGAGGACTCGGAAATATAATTTTGTGGAGAAGATTTGATAATGGTTTTATTCTATTTTGGGGTCAATTGTTTTATATAAAATCATTGCTAACTTATTGGAATCAGTATAATCATTCCTATTAGGAGATAGATGGTGTCTAAAGGAAGTTGACAAAAGTTTTACTCACTACTTTATAATATTGTATTTATATATACTCGAGGGACTGGTTATAGAAAGGACGTAGGTTCTCACACTAATTCCTAACATTAAAAATATTTTTTTATTTTCATTTTTTCCATCATTTTTATAAATTATTATTTACTAATGGTTATTAAGGATATAAATCATAACAGGTTGAAGTTTTTTTATTTCTAGAAGTTTTGAAACTTATAAAAATCTAACAACTAATTCAACCCCCCCCCCCCCCACTACGTTTTTATAGGATCCTTGGAACTTGTATTAATATTATAGGCAAAGATCCATTTTGGAATACTTATCATGAACAATATCAATTCTATAAACAATATAGGAAATTCTACATTTGATGGAAAATATTAGTATGGATATAAAAATAGAATGACTCCCTATCTCCTAAATTTGGACCGGGAAGTTGTTGAGGCTGCTACTAATGGTTTGCCAACTGTTAAGAAGTATTATCCTATGATGTTTGAGGATATGAAAAATATATATGTTAATTGAAAGGATAGAAATTAAATCTTTATAACATTATTACAAAATATTTATTAGAATGTGATGGGTCTCAATACTAAAAAAAGTACAATGGACAATCTGGAATGTGATTTCGAAGGGAATAATAAACTCAAGTAATTAAAGATACAGACATACCATAGTACGTATGAATAAATAATAATGAGGGAATATGAAACAATTAATGAATACTACACTAGAGTTAATGAAATTGTTTGCAACATCAGAGGATTCAGAGATATCCTAGAATATTTCACAATTATAAATAAACTTACAAAAACCTTTCCAGATAGGTTTGATTCAAAAATTTCTTCTTTAGATGATAAGGATGATTTATCTCTTGATTAATTCCATAACTTTCTTGTTTATTATGCAATGATGAAATCCAAAATGTTTAAAAATATGATTATATATGAAATGAATTTGGAATCTATGAGAAATATTAAAATCTACGATATTGAAGAAGAAAATCCTTATGAGTCTGAAGATAAAGAAGATGATGAGATGAATGTAAAAATCATGAAACATATAACCATGAGCTATCGATGAGGAATATGAACTTATGGATGAAATAAACCTCTCAAATGACTTGAGTGTGGTGGAATTGGAATCTTTTATATGAATATCATTTATAAGAATGTTGGATATTATCAAGATGATTCTGATGAAAAACATCAATTTAAGAAGTCGAACTAAAATGGTAATGTAGAAAATCCATTCAAAATAAATAAGAATAGGTTTACTTGAAAGAAAAGAAGTTTTTTGAGTAGGAAAGTGAAATTGGATTCAAATCACATAAATTCATATGAAGGTGAATGTTCATAAAAATTTCCACCTTCAGTACAAAAGTTGAGAAAACAAAATCATCCTTAGATATAGAAGATGGTGGTGAAGAATCATATAAAGAGTTTCATGTCAGAACCGAACTTGTTGCATGCATTGAGAATAAAAATATATTAAAAAATAAATTTCAGTAATGAAGAATGATCATAAAGAATTTGCTGATGGAAGAAACCATTTCATTAAGAATGAGGATGAGTACATTTAAAATATTCTAGGTTAAAAACATAGAATTACTGAATAGGGGAAGAGAATTGAAGATCACAGAAAGAAGCTAGATGCAAAGGAAGAAGTGTTTAAAAAATTTCAATTAATACTAACTGAGTATGAAATTTCATTGAATAATATGAATGAAAACTGAAACAAAGCATTAGAAGTTAATGTTGAGACTTATAAATTTGCTGATAAGGATCAATACAAGAATCAGGTGAAATATTCTCTATATTAAAATAATGTTTCATCAGATTCCTTTAATACTTTAGATTATGTAAAAAAGTAATAGGAATTCATGGGTGGATAAAGGAAGTGAGAAACCATTCAATTCATCAAAAGTAGATAACTCACAAAAAATAATACTTGTTCCATGTCGTCAGCATGGAAGAGATGAAAAAAGATACCGACCTCATTAATTTTTCTATACAGAAAGATCTTTCGTAAATCGAAAATCCATATTTTAAGGCCATTACTAGTGTTGTGGAATTTATGGGCACAAAGATTATAATTATTTGGTCAACTTATCTTTACCTAGAAGATGGTTTGAGAAAAATAGAAGAAATAGTGAATGAATAATGAGTAACTTTTTTAACTTACAAAAAGTGGAAAAGGTGAATTATCAAGATGTTTGAAACCTTACAATAATGAATAAATTAAAATATTTGGATGTTGTTTGTGGGAGATATGATCAGTTTGGTCATCATGACGAAATATATATAAAACACCTTCCAGAAAAAGGTTCCAGTACTGAAAACGGAATAACATATTAAAAGAATAAACATTTGGAAAGAGATTTTGTTGTTGAGACAACATGGAAAGAACGTATGAGGAATAAAAACATGGATACATGATATTTTTTGTTCATAATATATGAAAAGTGATATAAAATAAATAATCAGGTTGAAACTCATGATAGATGAGAAGAAACTTTTGCAAAGGATAGTTCCTTTAAAGTATGAGTAATCAGAATGGAAGAGATTGAAGTAGATAAATTGAAATAAAAAGACTATTAATTTTTGATGGTTTTAATCATAAATTACACAGTGTAATTCAACTATATAATGATGAAAAATATGTAATCTTCAGAAAGTATTCTTGTATCTTCAAAAGTATGAAATATGGAAAAGTCATTACAATAGGAGGATGAACCAGTGGGAATCTCTTTAAAACATGGGAATTCAATAACTCTAATTACATGAGTGATGAAGATGAAAACAAGTTATGGAATCAAAGAATTGGCCACCATGGGTTGAAAAACTAGAATAAAAATTCTAAAGTTAATGTTATCTATAATTTATAAAATTTAAAAGAAGATATGAAGATGTGTGTATTACTTTCTAGAATGAAAATTTGACTGATAAATGTCATAAAAGAGTTTATATTCAAACTAATAGAAAAAATAATCATATTCATTCTGATTTATGTTGTTCATTGAGACATCAATCAACAAAATGAGTCTTATAATTAATCACTTTTATTTATGATTTCACATGGATGTCAAACATCATGTTCATGAAGAACAAGTTAGAGGAAACAATAATGTGAAAATTCATCAGCAATGATGTTGACAAATAATTGGTGGTTTCCATCAAGAAGATGAGAATATATAATGCTACCGAATTCACAAAGAATATTTCCGATGCTTATTTGAAAAAAAAATGGTTTCAATCCTCAGTATATTTCTCCTTATAATCTATAAAAAAGTGGATTATAAGAACTAAATAATACAATCGTGGTGGAAATGGGAAAAATTGTGTTAAAAAATCAAAATTATTATAGAGAGAAGCTATTAATACTGCTATGCATGTTCCAAATAGAGCGTTTTTTGAGCAGAAACCAAAATTAGTCCTTATGAAATGTGTTATAACAAAAAACCATCCTTGAGGTACTACAATATTTTTTGAAATCCCATTTTTTTCATGGTAAAAAATTCGGATATAGGAATGTTTTATGAGAATGATATAGAATGAACTTTCATGGGATATTAACCAAATGAGAGAAGTTAAATGTTTTGGGACACAAATATACAAAAAAATAGTGTAATCAAATGATTTATAGGTAATTGAAAATCAAGTATTATTAAAAATGATTAATGATAATGGTGGGGAGGATAAATTAGATATTTCAATCAATATTGACTGTAATTAAAAACATTCATCGCATGCTTCAGAAGAATCATGTGATGAGGAAATTAAAAATGATAATGAAACATTGAAATTTCCAACCGTATGAAAACATGTTGAATATGAAAAAATTATTGCGAATCAGAAGGCTTGTTCAGACTAGAAGGATATTGATATGAGAAAATTAGACATCACTTGTCTCAAAAGTCGAACCCAAATTTGTTTTAGATGTTATTCAACATAATAATTGGCTGGATGCTATGAATGAATAGTTGTAATAGATTGATAATAATAAAACATGGGAACTTGTTCCAAATCCATCAAATAAGAATTTGATCAGAACCATGTTGGTATAAAGTAAAAAATTGAATGATTATTGATATGTTTCATGAAATAAAGACTGACTTGTTTTTAAGGGATATGCAGAGGAGGAAGGTGTGGCTTTTGATGAAATATTTTCCCCCATTACATGGATAGAAAATATTTGATAGTTTTTTGGTGTGGCTTCTCGTTGTAATTAATAATTTTATTAGACGAATGTAAAGTCAGCTTTATTAAATGCTGTGATTTAGGATAAAGTTAACATTGATAAACCTTGTGGGTTTCTTGTTTATAAGAATGAAAAATGTTTGTAAATTGAAGAAATCATTGTATAGGTTGCAACAAGATGCACATGATGTGTATTTTAATCTAGTAAATTGTTTTAGAATGATGAACTATTCTAAATGAATAGTTTATAGCAACAAGTATGTGAAATATGTTGACTCTATAAATTTAATTATATTTTTTTTGGGATGATATAATTTATGATAGGTATGAATAAAATGTTTGATAAGTGTTTACTGATGAAATTAAGAAGAATTTCTTCAATGTCAATGTTGAGAGATATAATATTATTCCTTGCCATACAAGTTAGAAAAAATGGAAAATATATTTTCTTATTTTATGAAAATAATTCCATGGAATTGTTAAATAATTTTTTGATGAATGAATCCAAATAAGATTAAACTTCTATTTAAATGAGAAAAATTTTGAGTAAAGATGAATCTAGATTAAGTTTAAATTAGGCAAAATTTTGGATGCTCCTAAGAAGTATTCCTTACCATGAAACCTGATTGAATGATATTATTTCTATTGTGACTTTATGTGACATGTATCAAAGTAATCCAAATGAATAAAATATGGTGGCTATAAATAATATTTCGAGATATGTTAAAGGAAAAATGTCACATGGGTTGTTATACAAAAGAAACTATGAGATGATATTTCTTGGTTATACTAATGCTGATTGGAATGGATATTGTAATGACAAAAAGTCAATCTCTAGAGGGACCTTTATCTATGTAGATGTTGTCTGATTTTTCATTGTAAGAAACTAATTTCAGTAACATTGATCACATATGAATCCGAATATATTTCCACCACTCAGGTTTATACTCAACTATTTTTGATGAAATTTTAGTTTGATTATTTGAATGTAAATTATTATATACCATTAAAGAAACGCTGTGATAAAATGTGTGCAATTGATATTTCAAATAATCCTAGCTTATATTCAATATAAAAACACATTGATATGAAGATTCACTTTATAAAAGAGAAAGTTGCTTCTAGAGATGTATTGATGGAATAAATTTCAAGAAAGTAATATATTTTTGATATGTTTACGAAAGAAATGTCAAAGGAATGGTTTGTGGAATGAAGGTTGTAACTTCATACTCTTATTCCTCCCTTCTATTCCAAATCCTCATAAAAAAATTCTCCCATGGTACATAAGATTATGTTGACAAAAGGTTAGGGAAAGTAATGAAATTATACATTTTTTTATGTTTTACTTATCATCATTTCTTGAATATGATTTTTTGGTTATCATATAATAGAGGAGTGAAAAATAAATGCATGAAAGGAATAAATAATCTTCAGATAATAAGAAAATTGAGGGGAAGTTATCATTACATGGTTGCAAAGTTTTATATGCACATAAGGATGTAATTACTTTAAAAAATACATTATCCAATAGTGTAGTATCAAGACACTCACTTTTAAGAGGGGATATGTTGTGATCAATATCATAAATCCTGAGTTGCTTGCAAAATATGAGTTGTTAAAAAAATATGATAGTTGTAAAAGTTGTTAACAAGGGTTTTCAAAAAATCGAATATTGGATATTGAAATACCTTTGGGATAAATTGTTTTAAAAAAATCCTTTTGTATTTATTGACAACTAAATTTCAGTATATATGAATGTTTTTGTTATCCCTGATGAATGAAGTTACTGAGTTATAAAGAATGAAGTCTCTCAAATCAAATGTTTCTACATTATGAAGTCTATTTTTTACTAAAGAGTTTTGAAAGAGGATGTAGATTAATATTGAGAAGTCAAATTTAGATTGTTTTTCAAAATTTCTAAAAAATTCATATAATGCTTCGATAATCCATAAGTTCTTATAAATCAAGAAAACAATCATAATCAATGATTTTGATGAAATGGTGAAGATTTTTGAATAAATATTTTTCACTATAAATAAATAAATAGAGGAAAATCCAAACCAATATTCATCATAAAATGGAAGAAATGTTCTACAAAAATCAGATGTTATATTCTGAAAATAATTGAACAAAAATTCTGTAAAAAATAGAACTAACATTATTTAATAATCAGATATTGTATTCAGAGAAAATCTGAACGAACTGTCTACACAAATAGAAAGCATCATTCTGCACAAAACAGAACCAACATTCTACACATATCAGATATAAATTTTTTGAGAAAATAGGAACCAGTTTTTTTTATGAAAATCAGATCCCTTTTTCTGAACAAAACATAACCAGGTTTCTAAACAAATTAGAACTAGTTTTATGAGAAAATGGGAAAATGTTTTCAAAACATTTTTAAACGATGTTTTTGAGAGAGTAGGAACCATGTTTCTTGGAAAATCAGAACTATTTTTTTGAGAATATCGAAACCAGTTTTCTGATCCAATAAAAACCAATTTTCAATTAAATTTTGAACCATGAATCTATGAATAGAAGAACCTATATTATGAGAAAAAAATAAACTATGATTCTAAGAAAATTATAACCAGTTTTCTGAGGAATAAAGGGAACCATGATTCTGAGTAAATTGGAAATAATTTTCAATCCGAAAAATTGAACCACGATTCTTTAGAAATCAGAACCAACTTTTTTTTGAAAATGGGAACCAACATTCTATAAAAATCATAACTAACATTCTATTGAAATAAGAACCAAAATTCTATAGAAATTGGAACTAACATTCTATAAATATTATATCCATGATCCAGTATTATTATTCAAAGAAATATATGAAATATTGAAGAGTTCAACAATGAATTTCAATTTTTCATAAATCTCAACGAAATTTTCAGAAGTTTGAAGAATTTAAATATTTAACATTAAATTGAAGATATTTTAATTTTTTTCATATTTAAGGATATGGAAATGATTTAATATTTCCTTATATTTAATTCAAACATGGCTATAAAAAATTTCTCAAATAATTTTTTCATTTTAAAATTTTACAAATGTGAAAATGGTTGACAAATAAAAAATTAAATGTGAAAAATCCCCACATGATTCGAAGTATATTTATATTGGGTTTTTGAGAAGTGGAAAATCAGCCTCATCCTTACTATACTAATAAGATCAGACTCTACCAAATCAGACTGAGGATTCAGAGTAATCATTATATACAGTATATTCAAAATAGTATTTGTTTTTTAATCTATTTTTTATAATAAAACATTATAAACTGATGGTAGCTAGTATACTTTTCTTTTTATGGATATATACGGTGGTTAACCAGATTTGGAACAAGTTGTATTAATTTTTTCCAAATATTTTATTTCTATAAACCTGCAAGAGTGGCAGGTACTATAGAAATATTGTTCTATGCTGTAGCAGCCGGAAAAATTCATCCATCTGGGCCTTCGGGCCACCGGTTTGGTTCTCGGGTCTTGTAAGGCTTTCGGGCCACCCAAGGCCTTCGGGACAGTTGATTCTCAAGTCCTTCGAGCCACCATAAGGCCTTAAGGCCACCCCAAGGCCTTCGGGCCACATGAATGTAGGCCCCAGACACACTGCAAAAAAGAGCAACCCCTGAAGAGGAATCAGAGTAGGTCCATGCACCATAGTAGATCCAAATGAATTATCATAATGAGAGGGTATGGATATTCCATCGGTACCAGCATGTGCTTGCACGAGAAGCCTATCCAGATGGTCATGAAAAGGTGGAGAGCTATTATCAGAATGAAAATGTTGGGGGGGGGGGCAGTTCCTTGTACATAGTCTGGATGAATTCCCTAAGATCTTCGGTCCATGTAATCTCCTATGCCTACGGGCCATGTAATATGTTAGCCTACGGGCTTTGTAAGGGTTCCCCCTCATCCCTTGAAAGGGGGTTTATCAAAAATAAATAAAAATTATGGCCTTCGGGCCATTTAGGAAACACTGGCTATGGAAATGATATATATTGTCCCCCTAAGGCCAAACCTTGTAAATCTTTTGTGATTTCATACATTCCAACCTTTGAAGACATGTGTATTTACTATGGGTTGATAAGGACATACAAAATAACTGGTGGCATGGGTTATGTTTCTATAAGTTTTGAAACATATAAAAAGTGAACAACTGATTCACCCCCTACCATTTGTTATTTGATCCATGGAACATCAATTTTGAAAACCAATCACCACCAAATATACATTATATATATATATATTATGTTGTCTTATTCCATAATTTGGTGAAACAACTTATTCTCAAGATCCCTTTTACCCTTTGGCGGTTCATCTATATCCTCAGTTTCATTTAACATTTATGATTCCATATTATTATCCATTGATGAATCCCGTAATTTATAATAACTAATTGAAGACTCGCACTAAAAATTTTATTATTATAATACATCAGTTAGGATATAAGGATTCATGCCAACCCCATACCTTTTCACATGTATTCAGATTCTACATGATCTTTTCAACAGAATTCACTGAACTAAAATTCGTAGTTCTATTAGTACCCAACCTTATAGCACATGAAATTCCAAATCACATATGTCTGATTATATCACAAATTATTTTTTTGAAATTGAAAATTATGGTACACAAAATGGTCTCATATTTTTACTTACAGTGCCTTCAGAATTATAATAGGAGTAATTATGTTTTTATGAAATTCCATTACTTAGATCAACTTAAAAATATATAGTTTATTGCCCTTCAAATTTCTATTCTACCAAGTTCGGATCCTTTTCCAAGTACATATCATCAAAAAATATCCCTTTTTAATGATTTATATTATTTCACACTTCAATAAATAATATCCAAAATTTTTATCTCAGAAATGAATGGAAAATAAAATTATGGATATTGATTTATGTTTTTCAGGGTCCTAAGTATTTACATGTATATATGCTAAACTATTGAAAACTATAAGGTGTTGAACTTGAGAATATTTTTTAGTTTTCATATCATCTAAAAGTTCCTACACAACAAACAATGATATACTTTTATCGGTGAGATAAGTCACCATATTGATTTCCTCTTCCCAAATCACCATAAGCATTCCTAAGTGAATCCTAATACTTTTAAACATCTCTATAAATGTATGATTCATCCTTTCATACCACTACATTATATGGTTGAAATTAAAACAATATCTCTTCATGCATTATCCTTTCCTTATTGATGAATTTACAAAAAAAATTACATAATTTACTCACGACCACTTCCTTTTCAGATACACTTCTACTTTCATATTAATTATCTTTCCACTAATTATTCCCACTAAATAGAAAACCTAAAATTCACCAGATTTTTTATTTAATAATTAAATAAATTCTTTCCTTGTAACATCATAAATGAATTTAAAAAGTTATTATAGAAAAAATAGGATTAAATAGAGGAAGATCAAAAAATATATTGGTGTACGAGCTCCATCTTACAGTCCCTATGCATATGAACATCTAAGATATAAGAATATATATTTCATTTCCTAGAAAAATACTCTCAAAAATTCCAATTTACATGTCATAATTCTCTAGTATGCATTTATCCTTTAGAACATTATTTTTCTTCTCATTAGATTTAGAAAACGTAGAGTACCATACCTAAAAATCATTAGAAGTTATGCATCAAATGAATATATTTCTATCCAAATTTCCTTTTATATGAAGGTTCCCAAAATTTATCCCTCATCAAACTATCAATGATCCCCTGGTAAATATTCATTACCAATCAATGAAAATAGTACCATATGTTACATCATCCAATTTATCATTTTAAATTACATTCCTATTAAGGATAGGTATGAGAGAAAATTTTGATAGGTTTAGGAATCCTCCAATCTTCATTTGTATTTTGATATCTTAGTTTCCAACAACTTCTAAGGCTTCACCATCCTCTAAAAGGACATTCCGAAACATTATAGATATATATTTTGACCTGAATCATTATTCAATAGTTTAATGGAATTATTCTCTATATTTAACCACCCATGTTTCTAATGTCTTGTTTTCAAATAAAAATCAGTCATTAAGAACATCAAATTCATTGAGATAATACCATCATCTGATGGATGAAGTATTTCTAGTTTTCACCTCAAATCATGTACAATACCTCTTGATATTTACATTATTCATTTACTCCTATAAAATAAGACTAGGACCATTGAAACTTCCTTGTATTCATCACCCATTTCTTTTCATGAGATTTATATACAGATTTATTCTTATGAAAAGACTATTTTTTTATTGGGGTGACCAACCCATTCCATTAGTTTTAAGGGTTCCACAAATCAATATCTAAACATCCCTCTACGTGTGTCATTTATTCAATAATATATCAAAATTTTCATAATATAATAGATCAATTTTTATGATGGGGTTACTAGAAATAAATACAATTGTACCCTAATTTTCTACAAGAGATGATAAGAGGAGGAACACCCATTTAACATAAAAATCAGTTACCTTTATCGATTTGAGATATAATAGATTCATGTAGAAGCAATCCAGAAATCCTACTTCTTGTTTTACATTAATTAAAATTAATCTGAGAAACCACCAGAACATGAAAACCCTCCTTAGGGGTTTTAGTTATTTATACATGTCTGCATACTCCTTCATAACATACCCAATATTCATCTACTCCTAAATTTTTAACATAACATTTCTTGTGGGATAATTCTTGAATGAAAAAAATATTCTATCATAGTACACACATTCGCCAATCTCCATCAACACTAGGTTCACTATTGAAAAGGTATCCTCCAATTATTTCTTAATCATATAGTCTTTAATCATTATTCTTAAATGTACAATTTAAATTCCATATAATTTATCAATTTAAATATTCCCTTCATCTGATTAAATTCTAGAACTGATACAGGTGTGTTAAACCGTGGGCTTTAAAAATCCCCCTTTAATAATTTTTTTGGGGATAACTAGAACATGCTCCTTTAACTACAACATAAAAAACCTATTTCATGGACTATCAATAAACCACCAGAAGTACAATCAATATATTTACTATAAATTCACAGCTAAAAATCGATTCTCCAAAATTTCACTTCCCATTTGACCTTTTGTACCATAAGTAGGTACTCAATTTTCCGTTTCTCACCATTAAAATCCATCCTTTCACCAAAACACCTTATTTGAAGAATAAAATGTTTTAAAATTTCCAAAAATAATTCCTAAAATAGAAAAATACAAAATCATAGAATTAAGACAGAGTTTTAAAGTACTTCAGACTATGTCCAATATTTATGGAGGAAACCACACTAATAATTTTTTCTATTATAACAAGAATATTATAGGTAAAAATAGATTAAAAAGTTAATTAATCCTAACCAACTTCTCAAATATCTAATGAACACGTAGTCTATCAGTCGTTAGCACCTTTTATTCATGCACATTAGAATAAATGGCCCATGTACTTTAATAAAAAGAACATAGAGTCAAAAAAATTAAACTAAACACTAGAATAACTGGAGCATAAGGCATGAACTTCTGAAAATTTTTACAAACCTTGTGACCCATAAGGGTTTTTGATATTATGACCTAACAATAGTCTAGTATAGAACCATAATTTAAGTCGAACTTTTAATGGACTAACATCCATTTGGGATGATCCGATTTTCCCTCCTTCACATGAAGTACATATTCTATTCTATAATGGAAATACCAGTAAATGTAAATATGATTCTAAAAATATTTAATTCTAGAACATCCATTGCTTCAACTAAGGATCCTTACCTTTATATACCCCAAAAAATATTCACATTCCAATAGAAACTTAAAAAAAATTGAACAATGATAAAAATTATCTAATATTTTATGAATAATATAGAAATAAATTTTAAATATGATTTTTTAATTATTAAAGATCATATTCAGTATTTTAGGGTTCAAATTCTTTATAAAATTTGAATTATGGAAACTCATACTTTTTCATGGGGTAAAATGACACATATAAGACATATATATGAATCATCTTTATATGGTTATATTAACTTCACAACCACATTTCTCATCCATACATGCTATTCCTTATGGATCATCTTTATGTCATCTTATTTATGGGGTTATCATGTTTATAATCCATCATTCTTATATGAAATCAGTATCCGAGGAGAGTGTATCATCAAATGGCTCCTGTTGAGTAGACCCACCACCGTGCCGCAACAAGACCAGTATCCGAGGAGAAGCGTATCATCAAGTGGATCCTATTGAGTAGACCCACCACCATGTGATCATGAAGCCCCCACGAATCAAACACGAATCTATCAAAGGCATCAACCGAAGGGAGACAACCTCTAAAACACGCCACCATCATTTTCCGGTAGAGATCCTAAGCGGCGTTGAATTCCATCATGGAAATCGCAAGCTTTGGAAAACCCTTGTGGTGTATGGGAACCTTAGGGCACAGGGGAATCACCGGGAAGGGGGAAGAAGATCAGGATTGGTGAAACGAAGGATGCTCCCCAAGTTTCCCCCCTCCTCCTGGGAGGGAGGGGCCAGTGCATCGGGCATCGCCGTCGCTCCGGAGACGCGAGGATAATTTTAACCCTCCTTATACTTTACAAAATTTAATTTTTTTTCCATTAGAAACCAAAAAATATTTTATTATAAAATAATATTTCTTTCTTTTCCTAAGGTTCCCCTCACCCCTCTTATAAAAGGGCACTCCCCCTTCTCTCTAATTCGCACCTTCAAAGCCATTTGGATCGGCCAACACCTACCCAAATACCCTCTAAACTGTCCTCCCTTCATCCTAGAGGCCTTACTTTAGTCACAAATCCATCCTAATGAGCACTTTTGATCAAATCAAAAGGAAGAACCCGAAGAATAGGTAAATATTTTATCACCGCTTTCAAGTTACTTTCTTCTTCCACTTCCTCTTTCATTGTTATTTCAATTCTAAAATAATAACTCTATTATATTCTATATAATATGAGGTTATTATAAATATGTTAAAACCATATTAATTATTCAATCCATCCATGGAATGACATGTCACTATATGTGCATACGTACGGCTTACCATCTCCACGTCGTTGTGTAATTGTTATTCAATACATTATTATTTGGATGGGTATAATAATGATGTGTAATTGATGTAAATAATAAATAAAACATGACAATAATTATTTATATATGATATACTATCCAATTATATATTATGTTAATATCAAAAGAATGATATTGTCGCTCATGCGTACGTACGGATTACCATCTCCACAAACTCGATGAGATTCATTCTCGATCATATACATTCAAGACTAATTTTCATTAGATGAATAATGAAAATGTTTAAAAACTTAATAAAATTCTGAATATGAATAAGATAAATATTATCCATAACATAAATTACATACGTAAAAAAGCATATAAAAGAAAATGAATCAGTTAACACCCGAAACGACGATAATACTACGATATTATTAACAAAGCAATATCAGAAGATCATATTTGATATCATATTAATGTATATGATTCTTGTATAATTTAATAATAATTATTTCACCATTATACATGAGGTTAACCTACCCTCAACCAAGGAAAAGTAAAAGGTAAGGGTTAATTTCACAATCTCTTTATAATCTGAGATGTTTTTATGTGAGTATCTACTAAGATCTCTTTATCATCCACATTCATGATTCTTAAATATGTTTTCCAAAATATTTTTACTATTTACTAGACAATGGGTTAATGTCATTTATACCATTGTTTGACTTTTTTTTAATAGTTTTGAAAGGAATCTTTCAGTAGTTTTCCAAACAAAGTAATTTATGACATTTTCCTCAAAATTAAGGTAAGAATTTTTTTTAACTTATACGGCGGGTGGAGCTATTTTCCGCCGTTTTAACATTACTACATATAACACGCCAAAACCTATATTTTAAAAAATTAATTTCTAATATTAAATTTTTTGTATAGGATAAACTTATAAATGTACACGATTTTAATGTTATAAAGGGGTTTATTATAAAAATATAAATTTTATTTATATTTCGATAAAAAATAAAACAAAACATAATAAAAAATATGCAATTAATAAAAAATACAAAGTTTTTATATAAAAGAATACTTATGTACTTAAAATGTTAATCATTAGATTTTTAAAATTCTAATTAATATTTAAAAATAAATAATTATTATAACTTAAATAAATATCAAATTTTCTTTAAATTTATAATTTAATATTATTTTATAGAAATAAACTAAAATTTAATTTTTTTGTAAAACATCCTTTTTTACTATTAACCATAAAAATAAACTACTTTAGAATTATACAAAAAATATACTAAGAAATTATCAATTGTATAATTACAACATAAAGTTCATTTTCTAATTAAAATTCATGATGTTATAAATTTATATTTTAAATGAAATAAAAAAATAATGAAGAACCATTTTATTATGCCCTGAGTTATTATCTACCTTTTTTTCTATCACAAACAAAATTAATTTTCATTAATGTATTTAATTTTACAATGTAAAACATTACTTTCACAGAACCTTTAATAACCTTGTGCTTCACACAACCCTGACTTAGATTATTTTACACGAAAAACTGAATTTCTACAAAACATCATTTTAGTATTATAAATAGTAAAATGCGATAGTTATAACCTATAAATTAAAATTAGTATAATTAAATGTTATAAAAACTTTTAAAATATTTTTTATAATGGTTTTATATGAATAGAAAATATTTATGATGAAAAATATAATATTTGGTAAAGTCTGTATATGTTTAAAAATACTATTTTCTCAAATGAACTTATTTTTATGTCATTCTGTAAAAACATATTTTATTTTCTCAAGTTATAAATTTAATTTGAAAAAAAAATTAATTTTTTTTATAATGTTTAAATTATATTATGGTTAAAAATATTATTATTTTTCAGAATCATCATTTTTGGATGAATAGTTAAAAATATGGAATTTAAATTAAAAACCCCATAATCATCTAATTTATTTAAAAGGATTAATTATATTTTAAATTGGTTTAAAAGTTTTATTATTTAAATTTATTGTCAATTAATCCAAATTTCGTTATTTGAACCAATATAAATTTAAAATTGGTCATAAAAACTGAATATTTTTTTTGATTTTTTTACATTAAAAACAAACATTATCGTCTTGTATTGGGGGTTAAATTAAATTTAATTATTGACACTAATGTAATATGAATCAGAAAAGATGGATTACACATTTGGAATCTTAATAATTCATAATTTCTAATAAGGAAACATTATTTTTTTTCCAAAAAAAAAGTGAAATTTATAATAATTAATTACAATGATAAATGTAAAATTAAGATTAATGAGGAAATAAACCAAAATAATTATAGAAATAATGATCTAAAAACTTTTGAAAGAGAAATTTTTTGTACATATTTTATCCCTATACTAACATGGATCTAATTTTTTCCATTATGAGATCCACATTTTGTAGGAAAATGTGGGTTGAATCCCCTTTCCCAAAATTTATACGAGCGGCACTCCTCCTCCACTATAAAAAGGCATCATATCCTCCTAATTTGTAAAAACTCTTATGACAAATTAAACTGAAAAATATATACCCATATGGATCCTAAAAATTCCTACCCTCATCCTCGAATTATCCACTTGGGCAGAAATCCATCCGAATAATCCCTCTGGTGAAAACCAAAAGAACCTACCCGAATGAGATGTAACATTTTTCCTCAGACCATTTAGATTTATTTATTTATACAGTATTTAAATTACCCTTATTAAGTTATTTATAAAAACTGTATCCTAAATATTTTTATATATTTTATTCCATGGGTTCATCCTACACTTATACACACTTCCATCTAATGGGAAACGAACATACTATTTTTATTTACGACGAATTAAAACCCCATGAAACAATGATTGTTTTTTCGTTTACCATATTCTATGTTTGGTAATTTTGATGAAAAAAAATATTTATATATGATATATATAATTTAAATTATATATTTAATAATCTCTATTTTTTTATTACACATGAATGTATACTTTATATCTTGTGGAAATATGATAATAGCATTTGTGGATGTGTGGACTACCGCCTCTTCAAAGCAATGTGATTCGTTCACACTATTCATGGATTTTATTATGTATGGTTTTAGTGATCATATATGATATATATGATATTATAATTCAACTAGAATAATGTTATATATATATATATACATAAATTTCATTTACCTTCTTTTATTCAATATGACAATAAAACAAAAACAACATTCATGCATACATATATTCTACCATCTCAATGGACTGTGTATTCCATACCATAATTCTATATTATATAGATTTTTATAATATATATATATACTGAATATAAATGATATTTATATAATTATTTACATTCCTTATACAATGATATATGTATAAGTACAAAATATATAAAAAATTACACACATACGAAGAAGAATGTAGATATCACCCGAAGTGAAACCTTAACACTGAATTAATATTGAGAGGTAAATATAAACTCATAATAAAACCATATATGGTATTAGATATAATAATATGGTTCTATTATATATGTATAATAAAATTACATTTTGAAGTGCCCAGATCAGTGTGAATCACTGAGAGGGGGAGGGGGTGAATCAGTGATCCCTTAAAACTTTTTACTAATTGATTCTTTATCAATTAAACCTCTATGGCTGGTTAAAGCCTCGATCCACTCTTCTTGTATCTCTCAGCCTTTCCTCGAGTGATGCAGTAAATGTAAAGGCACAGGACACAAGGATTTACAAGGTTCGGCACCAAAGGCCTACGTCCTTGCCATGTTGGTTATACGCCCCAACATGGTTTCTCCATTATAATCTGTTAGTATTACAATGGTCGATACAGAGTCCCATTGTATCTCTCCTGAGTCCCACAGGAGGGTCTTTATACTGCGTCCCACAGTGTTACCAGAGTCCCACTGGCCTGCTCCAGAATCCCACTGAAGACTTCTTCCACCCTGAGTCTCACAGGGGGCTTCTCCTGGCTCCTCGAGTCACACGAGTAGCTCTTCTTCTCTTTAAGTTCTTCAAGTATCTTCAGCAGTCTGGGATAAAGAATTATGGCCTTGCTCTGTACCTCTGATCACTTGTGATGATCAGGTCTTCTCGTCTTGCTCGGACTTTATCACCTTCTTCTAAGGATGACCCGGCTTCTCTCTTCAAGAATCTTCAACAGCCTCTGATAAGGTCTGCTGGTCTTGCTCACAGCTTCTGATCACTTCTGTTGATCAGGGTCTTCTCAAATACTGAAAACTCAGACAAACAATATCTTTCAGTTCAGTCTGGCTCAGTCTCACTTCAAATCATCTTCATGCACTGAGTGCATGGCAACTCTGCTTCCTCATGCACTGAATGCATGGCCTTCTCAAATTCTTCAAGAACCTCTGGTCTTGGTCAACTCAAATACACACAAGCTGGTTTGGCTTTGTTCACGTGTGAATGTGCATGCATGCAAGCATGCACTTCCCTTCTTCTTCTCTTGGTGCAATAAACCCACAAAGGGTGTAGTCACTTTTAAGCACACACCTTTTCTTCTTTTCCTTCACACGTTTAATTCCTTTTGATTACACACATAAATGTGTGTTATACTTTGTGTGAGTCTTCTTCTTCTTCTAAGTGTGTCCACTCCACTTAGAGCACACACATAGGTTCGGCCTTCTTTGTTACTTGTTCATGTACACATAAATTGTTCTTTGTTTTGCACACACTTGACTTTGGCCTCTTCCCTCTTCTTGTTGCACACCCTTAACCCGTAGGTTGTTCTTAAATTTTGCACACACAAAATGTGTCTTCACTTGGTGCACACACAAGGCATGCAATCCTCGGGTCCTCTTCTCCACTTGGCACACACACGAGGCAAGGCCTCATCCTTCTTTGGCACACACACAATGTGTGTAAAACACAACCCAAACTCCACTTGTATGCAGGCGCGCAAGGGTTGCAGCCAAACTTCTCAACACTACCGTGCAGGGTAGAGACACCACGGGCATTCAAGGTGTTACCACGGGCGCGCAGGTGCTACTGCCGCGGCCACAAGAAGGGCGCGCAAGAGCGCTTCCCGAATTCTCCTGACGTGCAAGGAATAGCACGCAGGGTCTTCGGTACCCTCTGTCGCGCAAGGGGAAGGCGCGCATGGGTCACCCTAACTTCTTCTTGTCGCGCAAAGATGTTGCTTGCAAGGGACTCCAGCCGTGCAGGTTTACTTGCGCGGGGCTTCTTCTTCGCGAGGCAGAGACTCACGCGGGACTCGGATTTTCAACAGAGTTTCAGCAAACTCTCTTCGAGGGCTAGGCCTCATTTTTATAGGCAAAGGAATGCCCAATCTTCCGCGGGATAAATCTCAAATCACCGAGATTTTCGGTTCTTTAAAAATCTTTGAACACAAGCCGCAAATCACGTTTTTCTTTTCTGTTCTCTGCGGGATTCCTTCTTCTTCGGTTTCCTTCACGTGCAAGAGCATGCATACGCATGCATGGCCTCTGTTTAAACATTTGAGCACAAACACATGGGCCTCGCACCTCCGGTTGCTTCGGCCGAACTCCAATTTCTCCATATATTGCATGCAAGCCACTTTTTATGCATGGTCGTATTCGTAAGGGCGAGACGATCTCAATGGAGCCTTCGGTTTGTTCGGAGGTGGCCGGAAACTCAATTTGGCTTTCTCGGAGGGCGCCTGGTTCGTTGGTGGCTGCGGAAATGCTCGGGTGGCCTTCGGCTGAGCTCGAGGAAGGAGACGGACCACAGGACGTTGGATCAGATCTTTGGATGACCGTGATTTGAACGGGAATGGCGCGATGCATCGGGCGGCCGAGATCTTCCGCGCGATCACTCGGATGGCCAGGATTCGCTCCTGGAATTTTTTCCGCGTCCCACATCGAAACCGCGCGTGGGTTTCTCGCGCATTATCAACCTAGCGCTCCCCCAGCCTCTTCAATTGAACTTCCAACCTCCACGGTGCCGCCCCGCACCGTGTTCTCTCTGCGGGCGCGCTCTGCGCCCACTCTGCTCTCTGCGGGCGCGCCACTGGCGCCCACTATGCATCCTCGAGCGCGCTCCTCGCGCTCATGCTGCGCGGGCTTCATCACCGCGTGGCTTCGGGGCTTATACACGGCCCCAACCTCTCTTGGGCTGGCCCCATGGGACCCCCTTGGGCGTGGTGACCTAGTCCCACATGTGCCTTGGGTTGAACCCTTAAGGATGGCCCTTGGTGGCTAATTTTTTGCCTAAGTAGAGACTTAGGGACTTTGTATAAAAACAAAGTAACCCAAGTTCAAATGCCAAATGCCACTTCTTCCAAGCCATTCTTCTTCTTCATTTATTCTCATCTTCTTCTTAATAATTCCATTACTTCTCCTCATATGATCTTCACTTAGGATATGGAATTCAAAAGGTTCATCTTCATCAACCGAACTCCTGAATCACTTATAATCTTCAATGTTCTTTATTGATCTAATCAGAGATCAATTGGAACTTTTTCAATTCACATGCACTAAGAGTTAGTGCATGGACTTCATTAAAACCACTTCATCCACTTAGAACTTATGGATGGTTCACTTCAGCTCCTCATGCATTGTTAATATAATGCATGTTCTTCAATCATTGTTGTGACATTGTATCCAGTTGATACAAGTTCTTGGAACTTTAAGATCAGCTCAACAATCGTCAGATATAATGATGCTCCATCATCATTCATTCTTGAAGTGTTGTAACTTAGTATCACCTTGATACAAGTATTGAAACATTAAGATCCGTTCTACAATCGTCTGATATCCATAGAGAATGTTCAACCACAACATCCTATGTCACTTAGTGAATCTCCTAAGTGACATGCATCTTAGTACCATGGCCATTCTCCATTCATCACCAACACCATCACATCCTTTGTCATTCACATATTGAACCTCCTTGACATCCATCCATTCATTCCTTGACAACAACATACCTCATTGACAACAAATGCAACACAGTGCACTTCACATTTATTATAGTATAATTTTTGATAAGTAATACAGAAGTCAAGACACAAGTAAGGGAATTTCATCTCACTTTTTATATATGTGAGATACATGTCTTGTTCAACAATATTATATTTTTTGTGGTGTATAAACATAAAATTATTGTATCCAATTATTATTATTATTATATTTATGAGTATTTACAAATCCATTCTAGGATAGTGCATTCATGGGGTTTATTTTTCCAAAGTAACCAAATTTTTAAGATAGTTTTGTTTTAATTTTACTTCTTTGAGGCTCATGTTTTGTTATGAAGTTATATTATTTTTTGATGTGTATGTACTTAATTTTTACTATTTATATCATGAATATTATTTTTTAAATTTTATTTTATGACTCATTTAATTTAATTTTCTTAAATAGAGTTTATAATGCCAAGATTCCAAGTACTAAAATTTTATTTACATAATATCATCGATTATCAAGATTGTTTATGATTATTCTTTCATTAATGAAATATTATAAACCATCAATCATGAAAAGTCATGATATTTATTATCCTATGTTTATTAAAGATATCTCTATGTATTAGAACCATTTTTTACTCTTTGGTACTTAATATAATTAATATTTTTTCTTAATAATTTTCTTTCTGTATTACTATCTTCTGTTGGAAATCTGTATTATTTCAAAAACCATGTTTTCAAAAATGTTGTCTAATTATATATGAAATCCATTTATATTTTAAATTTTATTATCAAAATGTATAAAGGTTTTTAATTCTTCCATTACAATTCTCCAAAACCATGTTCTAAGAAAAATCTATTAAATAATGTCATATGTTTGAAAAATAGTTTTTCAATGCAAAAAGGATATTTTCAACATGATTTTTTTACAATGTATTTCCAAATTATTTACCACCTAATATGAAATCAATTGTTGCAACTCATGACTTTTGGGGGAAATTATGCAATGTTTAAATTCATATCTTTTACCTGATTGGTTTATGTTTTTAGGGAATGATGTTTATGTAACTAGTTTCTCTTTCATTTTTATATTCTTTAGAGACCTACTCATTTTCAAGGGATATGATTTTGATGAAATTATTATGAAACCTATGAATTTTTTAATAGTTTATGATATGGTTACATGTTAATGATAACAGTTTCATTTCATGGTTTGGGATATGATTTTTAATGATTTTTTTCAAACTAATGTATGATTTCATTAGGAGATAGCTGAGACTTATATCTCCCATAAATGTATTGGCTAAATATTTATATCTCATGTGATAGACTAAGATGGTTTTGGGAGGGAACATTGATTAATAATATTTCCTTGGGAGGGAACCATGAATGCCAAGATGGTATAAGGAGTGAATTTGTACTACTAAGATGGCCATAGGAGTGAACCATTACTACCAAGATGGTATAGGGAGTGAACCCATAATAATAAGATGGAAATATAAGAAATGAATATAATAAAATGAAAAAAATTTATATGATTATGTTTCTTTGATAATTCTATGTCTAATTCCTATGTTATGGTTTAATGAATTATGTACTTTATTTCCATATGATTAATGTCTTATGAACTGCCAATCTATATTCCATGATTCACATATATTATATTTGGTATTAAGGATAATGTATTGTTTTTATTATGATCACATTCTCATACCCCTATGCATATTCTTATGCTTACATGTCTCCAATTTTTACCATTATTAGATTTTAGACCCTCCCTTTTTTTGTTTCCTTCACCAGGTTATTAATATCTGTATTTATTATTATATTCGATGAAGGGATCTAGTCACTAAGAACCTAGAGGGGGATAATATATCTCACTTATATACCATTGTTTATGTTTCCATGTTTCCAATTTCACTAGACGAGTATGTTCTTTGGGTATCTATTTGCATAATGTTTTCTGTATTTTGAAATAGTTATGTAATGTTAATGTATAAAAAGTGAGGGTCACTATATTTTGTATCAATGTAATGTTTTAGTTAACCTTTTTATTATAGGATGAAGAACCTTAGTGAGAACCCTAATGGAATTTATAAGGATAATTCTATGGATATTAAAATTATAAGGAAATACAGTGGAGTTTTGTTAATGGATAGAGTGAGTGGTTTAATATAAACATATACATGTGTGTACACTAAAAGTGGTTGTGGCTCTGGAAGAGATATACATTGGGGTAAAAACTCAACCAAGGTGTGTCAGGAATGACTCGATATAACAAGGTATGTGAAAACATTCCTCGCTACCCACTTGGTTTGACACACCTGGGGGAAATGCTTTGGGAGTTCACAAACTCTTAATGAACAATCATGAAGTAAATAAACATAAGTTAGCTATGAATAACCAATGATGTACCTAGGTTGTCATATATTAAAGACAGTCTTGTAATTTAGACATCTTATAAGAGTTTTTTCATGATATTGTGGTTCCCCACTATTATATATGTTTCTATACTCTATAATATTTGGTTTTACTAAATGGATCAAATGCTATGGAATTGTGTTAATGGTGACTGTGATGGATAATGAAACACTTTTTTAAATAATAAACCAGATTCTATTGTATTTGGAATGATAAATCATTTTTCTATTATCACACAATATTCTCAATCTATTAATCAAGGTGGGATCAAAATTGAGAAAAAGAGCGAACACCATTATGTTGAGTCATTCATGAGGAAACATCTACCTTCCTTTAGAGGTTCTTATGATCCAATTATTTCTTTACAGTGGATCAATACTACTGAAAATGTATTCACTATTATTTAGTGTTCCTAGAATGTAAAAGTTTTTTTATAGGAGGGGAAGATGACCTATGTTGGATGTTATTCAATAATACATGGCACGAAGAAATTTAATCCTTTGATTTTGATGAGTCCACGAAATTATTTTTTAGTAAATACTTTCCTCTTAATTTTTGTACATATTTTGAAAAATATTTCCTAAAGTTAAAGAAAATAGATGATGAATCTGTTGGTACCTATGAGGCTAATTTCAAAAGGCTTATGAGGTATGCTCTGGAATCTATCATCAAAATTGAAAGGAAAATATTTAGCTTCTTCAATGGCTGGAATCGAAATCCTATAAGGGCATTGAACAAAAATAGACATTAGTAGTTAGGTAGTAATTGTGTGTTGTGTAATCAATGTTTAAATAGTGGTTTGAGTCACGTGCCAATATCATGGTTCTGACAAGAAAATCAAGATAGTGTTTAATGGGAAATCATAAAACCATGAAGAGATGAAGATCTGATTTACATTATGATCTAGGTGTGGGAAGATGTATAACGAAACATTACATAAGGGTTATAATCAATGTTTTAATTATTAAAGGTAAGGATATCAGGTAATCAATTTATGATGTTATGGGAAGAAGTTAGATAATGGTGCGAATAGAGAAAAAGTGGCACACAATACACCTCTCACCCTTCATTGATACAAGTTTATGGAAAATCGACATTCTTCCAACCAGTTCCCATTACTATTGGATGGTGATGATGATCTTGGCTAGTAACCTCTTATTCCAAGGGACAGGGGGAAATATAATTCAATTTTTATTTCTGATGAGGGGTGAAATAACTACATTGTGAAGGGTACACATACCATACATTATATAACTGTTAATATGTTACTTTATTTTGGATCTACATACTCTTTCATAAATTTTATTTTCTAATAGTGATTAGATTCCACGAAAATGATTAGATGTAGAAGTAGACATGAATACTCTAAAGGGTATGATAATTACATCACTAGCTTTTGATTCCTCTCCGGTTGATGTTTTTGGGAATGTGCATCCTATAAGTCTTTTGATTCTCCCTTTTGTTGAATTTGATTCCATTTATGGCATAGATTGGATTTATTATCATAAATTCCACATCAATCATCAAAGAAGGGAAGTTACATTTGATATTTAAATCCCTCCTATTATCGTAAGTCAATGTGATTATAAATATAAACTTTTTATTGATATTACATCTACTGTATGGGTCTAAATTACCATTGATAAAGAATGTTTATCTCAAATGATTATGGTGAGAATAAACATCGATGATATGAATATTTTTTGGGAATTTGTTGATTTCTTTCCAAAATAGTTGCATAGACTTCCAGAAAAACATGTAGTGAAGTTCTCAATAGAACTCATACCAGGTTTCCCACCAGTTTCAAATAAAAACTTTTGAATGGCCCCATTTGAGTTTCTGTAATTGAAGAAGAAACTCCAAGAAAACCATGATAAGGGATTCATTCCTCCCAGTGTGTCACATTGGGGTTCACCTATTCGTTTTTTGAAAAGAATAATTGATCAATGAAACTATTCATTGATTATCTACAGTTGAACAAGATCACAATCAAGAAAAAGTTTCATATTCCCCATATTGATGACTTTTTTGATCAAGTACATAGAGCTCAATAATTTCCAAGACTGATCTTCATTCTACATATCATCAATTGAGGGTCAATGATGAGGTTATAAACAAGAAGAAAATCTATAAAATTAATAGACACTATGAATATATAGTGATGTCTTTTATTCATACCAACTCCCATGATATCTACATTGATTTAATGAACACAGTCTTTATAGATTACATAGAAAAGTTTGAGGTAGAATTTATAATTGATATTTTTATCTATTCGAAGAGAATCTAAGAGATTCAAAACCACTGTATAATTGTACTAATGACCCTAATGAAGGAGAAACTATATCAGAAATTTAAAAAGTGAGAATTTTAGAAAAAAAGGATTCATTTTTAGGTAATATAATCTCAATAGATAGTATAGTAGTTGATCCATCAAATATAGAGTCCATTAAATGATCTCCTAGACCATCACTTTGACTGTGATCTATTATTTTCTGAGTTTAAATGGATATTATTGATGGTTTGTGAAGAATGTTTCAAAAATATGTAAAATTATGATAATGTTATCTTCAAAGGGTGTCAAATTTCAATGAACAGATGAATGTGAAAATCATTTCAGGGAACTGAAGAGAATGTTGGTCACACACTAGTTATTAAATTATCTTATTATATAGAAGGTATTGTAATATTTAGTGATGAATCCAAGAATATATTGAGTTGTTTTATTATATAGAATAACATGGTTATCACTTAATCCTCTTAATATTTGAAAAATTGTGGGAAAAATATCCCAACATAGGATTTGAGTTAGCATCAAATTTTTTTTCCATAAATGATATGGAGGCATTATATTTATAGAGATAAGGGTGATATATATATATATATATACATTGATCATAAAAGTGTGAATTATATATTCACAATGAATTAATATAACATCTTCCCTAGAAGATAGTTGGAGTAGATAAAGGATTATAACTTTTAAATAAGTTGTACCATGGGAATGTGAACAATGTGGTAGATGATTGAGTTGAAAGGATCATGATATCATATCAATGAAGAGGATCACAAAATATCCCATATTTATAGATTTTCAAAACATGGATCTAGGAATCTTGAAAGAAGGGGAAATGATTACCTTTCTAAAATTAATGTTATACCCTATATCCAAGTGAAGCTAAATAGGTGGATAAGGAAGTTGTATAGATAGAAAATAATGTGATAAATTATATTTATTTACGAATTAAATATGATGGAATGATAATGTTTATAAACCATGTATGTGTCCCCTCCACACTAAATTTGAAGAAGGGGCTATTAGAGGAAGCCCATATTTATTTCTTATCTATTTATCCTAGAAGTAAGAATATGTAAAGTTATTTTATAGAATACTTATAGTGGTATGAAATGAAGTCAGATATAATAGAATTTTTATCTTGGTGCTTTTTATGCTAGCATGTTAATGACGAAAGAAAAAAGTCTAGTGGGATGATTCAACCATTACCCATAAAAGAAAGGAAATGGGAGAAATTCACTATGAATTTTTTCATTGGAGTTACAAATACCTCTAATGGGTTTAATGATATATAGTTGTAATTTGATATATTTATTATGTCAATACACTTAATCACTATCAGAGAAGACTTAATTGTAGATTAGATTTCCATGATATAAACAATGAATTAGTAATGATTCATGGAGTTGTACATTCTATTCGATCAGATAGGATTTGAGGTTTTCCTCAACGTTCAACAGATGTCTTAAATAAAAAATTGAGACTGAATTTACTTTTAACACTACTTATCATCCTTAGAAAGGTGGTTGGTCTGAAAGAACAATTTCAACCCTTGGGGATATTTTTTGAGATTTCATTCTCTTGATTTCAAAGGTGGTTGGGATCAAAAACCTCCTCTAATTGAGTTTTTTTAAATATAATTCAATCAAGGGTTCATATAGAAACATATGAATCCATATATATATATTTAAATTTAGATCATGAATGTGTTGAGATGAAGTTGGAGAAAGATATGTTTTGGGACTTGAGATCACTGACGAACTGGAAGAGATTGCTAGAACCATTGTGTACCATATCATATAAGCTCAAAGTCAGTAAAAAGTTACACTGTTAACCGACAAAATGATCTATAATTTTAATTTGGTGAGAATGTGTTTATATGAATATTAAAATTGAAGATGGTTTTGAGATTTCAGAAAAAATGAAAACTATTCCCCACATATATTATTCCCTTTGAGATTCTTGATCGTAGCAGGAACGTATATTATCACATAGAAATTCAACCAAATATATATAAATTACATGGTGTGTTCGATGTATATATCTTGAAGAAGTACATTATTGACACTTAACATGTACTAAACTCAGAAGACAAGATGCTAGAGTATGATCTTTCTTACAGGTTACAACCACTGGAAATTTTGGATCACACATAGAAATTTTTATGATATAAGAGTACTCACCCAGTCAATGTTTTATAAAGAAATAATAATAGAGTGGAATCATGTGTGAACATGGTGATGCGATGAAGTATATGTATCCTCATTCGTTTATACATGAATGATGAATTTCGAGGGAAAAAATCATTTAATGAGGGGTATATTGTAACATCATGAGTTTTTATGGTCATTTTTTTATATCTTGAATGAAATTATTCTCATTGATGTTTTCAATTTAACTAATTGCAACATTACTTTCATATAGAACCAAAATTATCTGTGCTATATGCAACACCAACATGGCATACGTTACACATAACATTGTGTTTATAGGAAACACCATTTTATTATTACAATTATCTAAACAAGATAATTGTAACACATCCATTAGAAATAGTAAGATGAATAGAAATAACTAATTATAAAATATTTTTTATAATGGTTTTATATCCACATAACATATTGATAATGGAAAATATTATTTTTGGTATATTCTTTATATGTTTTAAAATACCATTCTCTCAAATGATATACATATCATATCTTCTTATGAAAAACCATAATATTAATTTTATACTATTTTATAAGTTTAATTTGATCAAAATAAACTTCTTTTTTGAATTAGGAATAATAAAATTATCTTAAGGTGATGTATTGATTTTTTTATGAGAAACTTCATTTTTTGGATGAATACTGAAAAATACTAAATTTTAATTCAAAACATATATTTCATCCAGTTAATTAGTAAAGTTAAATTATACTTTAAATTGGATTTAATGTATAATTAGATAATATTTTTATCAATTAATATAATTTAGGTCTTTGGAACCAATTTCACTTTAAAATTGGCTACAAAAACTTATGAATCTCTTAGACATTTTTACTTTTAAACCCCCCATTGACGTCCTATCAATGAGATTAAATTTAATATAATTTATGCCAATAATATTAATTGAAATGGAAAAATGGATTACATATTTGTAATAATTATAATTTCTAATTTATAATATGTTAATGTTAGTTTTTGACCCACAATATTAGTGATAGTAATTAAAATTAATTACGACTATTAAGGTAAAATTGAGATTGATAAGGGGATAAAGCATAATATTAAGGGGCCAAATGATCTAGATACTTGTCCAAGAGCCATTTGATGTCCATATTTAAACCCTATTATCACTTGGATCTATGTTTTTAAATTATGGGAGACGCTTTCCATGGAATAAACGTGGTTGGGGTTCCCTTTCCCAAAATTAATAAGAGTGGAACTCCTCCACAATAAAATGGCCTCCCCACCTCCCACTTCCTCACACCTCTAATACCACTTTTTATCAACCAATGTATTAAAATATAGCTTCAAAAAACCCCTACATAATCCTAGAAGTATTCCACTATGAATAAAACCATCCAAGGAAGCCCCTTGGTGCAATCCAAAAGGAGTTACCTAAATAAGAGGTAACAATCTTCCTAAAACTATTTACATATTTTTTCATTACCCACTCATCCAATTATCCATAATATAATATTATTTAACAAAACAAGTATCATAAATATACGACGATGATGTTTTCTATAGTATAAAAAAACTTACACACACATCCACATTATTGGTAATGAATATATTGTTTATGTGTACGATGAACTACTATCTCATGAAATGATGATTTATCAATTCTCATTTACCACATCTAATAGATGGGAATTATGTTAGACATGATATTTTTATATGATATATATTATATTAATTATTTATTTAGATTAATTTAATTATTTTATTACACATGACATTATTCATTCCATCGTGTGTAAATATGATAACATCATTTGAGGACGTCAGGACTACCACCTCTTCAATGAATTGGCATTGGTTCACACTCTACATTGAATGTTTTAAAGATTGTTTTATTGAAAATATATGGTATATACTATATTATAATTCTACGTAGATAATGATATATATATATATACATATTCATAAATTTCATTTACCTTTTTCTTTTAATACTATAATAAAACGGAAAAATCATTCATGAATATGCATGACGTACCATTTCTATAAAATGTGTATTAAATTTAATACTTCTATATTATATGGAATATTATAGTAAACATATAGTAAATATAAATGATATTAATATCATAGTTTAAATTATGTAAAACATGATATAATTTCATCGACGGAAGTTATTTCAAATTAAGACAAATGTGGAGAATAAAATGGATATTACCCAATGTGAAACCATAACAATGAATTTTTAACAAGATGTTAATATAAATTAATAATAAAACCAAATATGTAATTAGATATAAGAATATTGTTCTATAATATATTCATAATATAGTTATATTTATTATATAAGATGTTTTTATGAGTATAATAAGATTCAAAAAATAAGGTTAGGGAATTTAATCTTACTTTTTATATCTGTGAGATACATGCCTTGTTCACCAATCAATTATTTGTCATCATTTTTATAATTCCAAGGAATTTATTATAATAATTATTTAAGTTAATTTAATGATATTTATATATCCATTTTGTAGTATGTCTTTCTTGGGGTTTCTGTTTCAAATATTACCAAATTAGTATGAAACTTTTGCCTCAATTTTTTTTCTTTGAGACTCTTGTTTCATTATAAACATAAATTATTTTTATTGGTGTATATAAATCCATTGGAAATTTTATATCATAAATAGATTTTTTGAAATGGTATCTTAAGATATATTAAATTTAGTTTTCTTACATGGAGATCATGATCCCATGTTACCATGTAGAAAGAGTTTGTTGAAACAATCTCCTCCCTTATCAGGATTATTTATGATTATCATTCCATTGATGAAATATTATTATACATATCTCATGAATAATAATTTTTTTAAACTAAAATGTTTATTCAAGATATATCCATGTATTAGTACCAATTTTTTCACAATATGTTACTAAACAAATTAAAAAAATGTTTTAAAGTGATTTCCCTCTTCGGATGTAAATTCTTATTGTTTCAAAACAGATTTTTTCAAAGAAGTATTTAAATGATATTTGAAGATAATTTAAATGTAAGAAGGATTTTAAAAATGTTTTATTGGATTAAAGGATTCCTTTATAAGTTTTTAAAACTATTTTACTAGAAATATATATTAAGAAATGTCTTATTTGTTAAAAAATATTTTATCAAAGTAGAAAAGATATTTTTCTCAAGGAATGTTTTCAAAATATATTTCAAATTTTTTTCCCATATATGATATCATACATTGGTGTTACTAATGCTTTTTTTAATATTTATTCAATGGGTTCATTCAAATTATTTTTCTGAATGGTTCATGTTTTTATGGAACGATTTTCATGAAACTTAATACTCATTCATGGGTTATATTCTTTGGAATCCAGATTTATTCACTGGTAATGATTTTGATGAAATTACCAAGAAACATCTATCATTCTCCATAGTTCATGGTTTGAATATTTTTTATTTAGTGTTACTTGTATGTATTATTTCATTATGGGATGGGTGTGACCCATATCTACCTATAATTCATTGGGTAAAATTTTATATCTCATGTGATAGACTAAGGCTTAAGAGTGAACGTAGACTACTAGATTTCATTGGGAGTGAACCATGACTACCGATATTGTATGAAGAGATAACACATTCTAATAATATTTCAATGTGAGTGAACCATGACTAATAATATGGTATGAGGATTAAACCCATACTACTAATATGTGAATGGAAGTAATGACTTGAATACAAATTAAATCAGGTTATATGCTTATGTGTCTTCCAAAATTCTATATCTCATTCCTATATTATAGTTTAATGGATTATGTTATTTATTTAATGATGATTTTTTTATGGAAAGAAAAAATTATTATATGATTAATTTATATGATATTTTATATACAGGGAATGACCTTCTATTTTTATGATCACATTCTTATACCAATATTCTCATGGTTATGCTTACATATTTCCATTTTTACCCTTACTAAGCATATTAGCTCACCCCTAATTTTGTTTCCTTCCCTAGGTTATGAAGATATGTATTAGTTTTTACATGTCTAAGAAGGGTTCAAGTCATGAAGAACATTGTGGGAGATACTATAGCTAACTTATGTAGTTGTGTTTATGTTTCCATATTTTCAAAACCAGTAGACTAATATTATCTTTAGGCCTCTTTTTGTATAATATTTTAAGTATTGTAAAAAAGTAATGTAATGTTAATGTATGAAAAGTTAGAGTCTCTATTGATTTTATTGAAAAATGATTTTCTCTAAACATTTAGTTTTTTTTAATATTATTTCCTATCAATTTCAAATTTATATCAAATTTATATATTATATTATATGTAATATTATTTTAAAAATTAAAAAATTAATTTGTTATAATAAAATATAAATCACATAATAAGCCTACTCATTGAAAAAAATATTACTTTTATAATAAATATACAGTAACAAACTATTATTAAATTTATTTATTTATATTATAAAATGTAATTTTACTATTCGATTGATATTAAAATATTTATTTGAATATTATAAATAAATCATATAAATTTTAATAATTTTAATAAGTAACAGTTAAGTATATATTTATAATATTTTAATATTATTTTTTATTTCACTATGACATACCTTATTAATAATCTACTATCAAAAACACAATTCATATATATAACTATTATCCACATACATATATAATGGCCTTATTTTTAATGACCATATTTTCAATGACAATATTTCCAACGAATGTATTTTTGTTGGCTATATTTCATTACAATATATAAGAATTATAGAATCACATATTCTATTCTCACATCCTAAGTCACATTTCTTATTTCCGTTGATTTCATTTAGCTAAAAAGAACATTATTTTCCATTTATTGATATTATTCCTCATTTTATAATTTCATTGGATATTTTTTAACTTTAATGATTATTTTGATCCACAAGATATCCAAGCGTAAATGATTATATTGTTCTATATGTATCGTTTTCATGTAATTTATGAAGTTTTATACGATGTAACAATATATTGTGAGTAATACTTAGCTTCATCTGAAATTAATGTAATATTGTATAGTGAATGAATTATGTTTTATTAGATTTATTCATATTTTTTTTATGAATTTTTACTTAATATATTTCAGATCCATTAAAGAAATAGTAAAAATACATTATAATTATAAATATATAGTTTATTGAAATAAAAAGATTCTTTAAAATTTTGGTCATTAAATTAAAAGTTTTCATCCACCCAATTTTAAGTTTCACTTACTAACAATAATATTTAAAGGTGTCTAAATATAATCATGACTCAAGATAAATTCAATGAGAGATAAACAACTATATCTTAAGGAATAACTTACAATATCTCTTTCCCTATTAAGAAGAATATATTAATATACACGACCACTTTTTCTAAATAATCATGTATAAAACATTCATAGTAAATTCAAGATACATACCTTCCATAGAATCATTTTCAAGATCATATTTCCAAAACAAATGTTAAAAAAATTGATCATGGTAACATCTAAAAATATCAAACTAAATGACCATATGAATAATAAATATGAATCATAAGACATATTCTTTAATGAAACCATAATTTAAACATATAAAACTACTATTTTATCTATATAAATCATGTTTCATCCTATAACTATTTTTGTTCAACCTAGGCTACTTTAAGCACTGTTACATCTTACTTATAATCAAAAAATTTAACATGATAAATACTTCATATTGCATTGTAATGAGAATGCGATTAAACAAAGAATATCCACTAGTAGTTTCGTTCCATATTTGAATTTCTAGAATCACTTCTATTGTACTCAAGTAAAGATTCAGATAAAAATCAACCTTTATTTTTTAGGTTGATTACCCGTAAGTGAATATGTACAGAACTACATCCACTAACCAGTATCCAGAAAGGGACATAATTTCCAAGTGAAACACAGAATCGTGACTTTACCAAAATAGCCAGATGTTATCCTATGAATATAATTATTATTAGGGTTTTTACTAATGTTATATAATCATAACCGCTAAAATATTTAATATCATGTCAACTATCCTAAAGGGTTATCTATACCTTTGAAATTATGGGAAAACATAACTTATCAAATCCTGATAAATTTTAAAACTCTAAAATTATCCTCCTCTTATAACAAATAAACCTCTAAATTTATCAAAATGATAATCTGATACCATCTATAACAACTCATATAAATGACCAACTAATTTTAATGAAAAAAAGAATACATTAACTAAAAAACTCATATCATTTTCAACAAATGTTTAATTTCTTTACTATATATATAATTCAATAATATATAAAAAATATTAACCATATTATATTAATTATACATTCAAGATACTATTACGGACACATCATATATGATACATAACTTAATAACTTAGGGAAATGGAAACATAATAATTTGGATGAGATCATATGATCAATAAGTGTAAAAATAAGTGACTAAAATTAATGCTAATAAAGTGAGCATATGGTGATAATATGGTTATAATCATGAAACATAATAATATAATATATAACAAATCAAATATCAAAATACATTAGTCATGCAAGAAATATTAGAATAATATAATAAATGGATAAATCATGTGAAAACATACACCAAAAATCATAATCCATGAGAGAGTAACATATTCATAATAACGAGCATAAAAATATGAAATAAAAAGAAAATATTGTATAAAACTATACTTATAAATATGACACAATACTAGCATATGAAATCCTTGTAATAAAAATCATCATTCCCATAACTATGTGAGTACATTAATTATGTACATGCCAAAAAATGTGGGAAATATCCTTGGTCCTACACTTGTGTGAACAAACTAATTATGTCCAGACATTACTTTTTACTGAGATCTCAACATAAACCAATAAATTGGAGGGATTTATAGAACCATAACGATTATCATCCACACATATGTATTTCATTTAACCTAAATCATCATCATATAAAAATTAAATCAATTCAATACAATGTGTTTCATATCCCCTTTAAATGAAATCACATAATGCTAACATTCATAATTTCACAAATAATCATGATAACCCCAAGGAATATTAATTTTTGACCAATAATAATATAAGAATATATTATTTAATCAAATATAAATTATTTAAACCATATATATAAAGGGTATACAATTTTTCATTAATTGTTCCAATAAAATGATGTATAGAATCATGGTGAACACCATTTAAACAACGAAATAAAAAATATGGTATTAAAAGAGGAATTCCATTATAAGAGTAGCTTGGTTTATAAACCTAAATTGATTAGGAAATACAAAGGAAGTCACTGATCATTTATATGATATAAAAGATTATTTCATTATCATTATTAAGATATATGGTTTATGGTGTAATTTGAAGAATATACTTGATCAATAATAAGATATATCTAAGGATTATGAATTATATAAGGAACATTTATATGAGTTTTAGAAAAATGACTTTAGAAAAAAGAAATATCCTTATTCATTTAATTTTTTTTAAAAATATTGGATTTATATAAAAATAAGAAAAATAAATTTTTTATAAATTATTAAAACATAGATGGAAATATTTAAACAAAATAATAAAAGTGGAGGAATTATGTTCTTACATGGAAAACCATTATGATGTTATTTTAGAAGAATTTGTTAAATGAAGAACTTAATATTCATGTTCAAAAGTTATATTGAAGCAAGAGAAGTTAAAATAATAGAAAAAAATTATTTTTGAAAAAGAAATTTATGTAATAGATCATTGAAATGATATAAAGGTTATCAAATGTAATAAGAAGAAGATGAAAAAAATTTATTGTGAAGGATGAAAATGATATTTAATGTTTTTTGATACATTTTTTAAAACCCACATCATAAAAAGTGTAAGAAAAATACAATTTTAAATGAGGTGAAGTAAAATATATATGTCAAATAAAATAAATTACCATTAGGATTCCAATTATAAATTAGAATATATGTGGGAAGGGAAATTATGGAAAAGGTAGGGAAATTGACATTATAAATGATGATACTTATTATAAATTATGATATTATTTTTGAGAATGAAATTTTAACATAGTAAAAGATCTAAATTAAATGTTCATTTTCAACTATAAATTAAAATAAATCCCAATGAATTAAACATTAATTTGGATGAAACAAATATTGGATGAAAAAGTTCACGAGGAACCCTTATAAGGCAATAAATTTTTTTGAGTTGACAAAAACCAATAAAACATTGGTATATTTTGATCAAAAGATAATTTAAGATAAACATTTATATGACTCCTAAAACCATATAAATTAATTTTATATGAAAAAAATACATTCATTTGGAATTAGATATACCATTACCAAGAAAATGTTGAATATAATAAAAAATGTATCTCAATGATTGAAATTTTGAGATAGAAAACCCTTACCTTGTTTCCCCACTTATTCGAATGAACTCTAAGAACCAATATAACTTACATAAATATTTTAATAACCTATTTTATAAGTTTATTCATAAATTAAATATTTTATATACTTAGTTATAATTGTTGTCTATGTTTATTTAATTTTTTTTTATCAATTTATAATATCTTGTGTGATTAATATTCCTTGTTTGGAACTATTTTTGTATTGGTGGAAATTTTCTTCATTATTCTCCAGAATTTCATAATTTATAGACCACATAAGGCACTATAAAATACATTTCATAATTATTTGAATTTTTTTAAAATTTAATGTAGTTTATTTTTTTCTCAGGATCTATAAATATCATATTATGGTATTTTAACACCATAAAAAACATGAACATATCAAAATTATTGGATGAGTATGATTTTGAAATTGGTATGTATTGTTATAATATAATTATTAGATATACATAATGATGTTATATGGATTCTTTAAACTAGTTGAATCAATTTTTTCACAAATAATGATTAATATTTTTATTATTCGATAGGTCAAAGTGAAAGGAGGGTTATAATTTCCATCATCAACATAATAATTATATTATATTATATATTTCAAATGTATTGTTAAATTTCATCCTTCTAAACTGAAAATTGGTTGTGGTGAAAATTATAAGACATTACTTCATAGAGGATAAATTCTTATTTATTCACATGAACTCCTCATATATTATAGGATAATGTACTATTTATGTACCAAAACCAGAATAGTACTTTAATTTATGGGGCTTTATATAATTTGAATGGATCATTAAAAAAAAGTATTCCTGTAATATAATCCAGATTCAAGAAAATTTCCCAAATTCCAACCTATTTTCAATTGAAATCATTATTCTATTTAGGGAAATCATTATCTTTATAAAAAAATTTATTTTGTTATTAAAATACTATCTTAATTCACTTATCTTTTTATAAAAATATTTTTCCAAAAGATTTATTATATTCAATGTAAAAGAGCATTTATCTTAAAAATCAATCGATGATTTTATAAGAGTTTCTTTATCTAATTATACACTCTTGTTGATTATTATGTAATTTTGGTATTAATATATTATGATATCATTTACCATATATAATTGAGTGGTTTATGACTAGTTTGTCTGTGGATGTGCTATCCTAAAACCATTCACCAATTTACTCCAAATTGTTAGTGTTTCAGCTTAATGTTTGGGGAATGTTATTTACATTTCATATGTATGTTTAAAATGAATGTATATGTTATTTATGTTTTTCCATGCACTTATTAGGATTTAATTGAACATATTATGTGATGGGTGGGGCCTGCTATATCCCTTCTACTCATCGGTAGGTCTCATGAGACAAATATATATGGACTTTCCCAAGGCCTTTCCTATTTTTAAATATGGTTTTGGTAAAGGCCTCAATCATATTTAATGTCTTGGTCGATGCCTCGACAAAATGTTTCAAAAAATTCCTACATAGTTAATTCCCTCATTATGAAGCTAGAAATTCATAGTTCATGCGGTTATTGTACTATATAAAGACCCATGGTTTGATTTATTATGGGGATGTTTACTCAGCTCATTTTCCTAACATATTATGCTCAGGTTTATTTCTAAAATCATTTTTTTTCAATTATTCACCATGTCTAATGTTAATATTTATAATATATTTTGATATATTTTTTCCCTTAATGAGCATCTGAGCTCACCCCCTCATATGTTTTAATTTTCTGAGGACAAGTTGAGGTATATTATGACAGACTTGTTTGGATAATCATGTTGTGGTGGATGTTCCCAACCAAAAATATTTTTTTCATTTGATGTTTTTATATTGAATTGAGGTATGTTTCTTGTTTCCAAATATAATAAACTAAAAGTTACAAAGGGATATGAATTTCTTGTGATCGGTCCAATATAATGTAATAAGGCACCATCTTTGGGTAATTGGGGTCGGGTCCCTACAATTGGTATCAGAGAAATGTTAGTAGAATACATGGAAAGTAGATTTAGAAAACATATATAGAGAAACATGTCATTATGTTAGTCATTGAGGACAAACATATATGCTCCTCCTGGTATTTTGGTAAGGAATAAATTATGTGGATCATTCTAGAAAATATATCCCTGTCAGGATACTACAAGTGGACGTGGTTCTAGAACAAATGTATATAGAAGTGAAATCCCTGACAAGGGGTATTGTGCTGGACCTGGGGTATCCTGGTACATGAAAAAATTCTTTACAATGCACCTAGTTTGACTCTCCCAGTTTATATGGTTAGTATAACTCAAATTTTCATTACAAGCTGTTAAAAAGGATTTAAATGTAAATTTTTTCCTTAAAGAAACCATGTATATGATTATGGGATTTTCCATTTATATGATTTAAATTTATGCTATGTATTGTTCTTTGTTGATATAACACACAATGATACATAACCATATATAGTGTGTTAGATCCACAAGGCTGAATACCCTGAGAGGGGGGGTGAATCAGGGTATGACTAATTTAAAATTAAAGCCTATTCTGATATTGTTTCGTTGTTAACCAAAACACTCTTCTCTCTCTTTCCTGTTGCAAAAAATAAACATAAATTAAAGAAAGCACATGATACAACAATTTTACTTGGTTCACCGCTAAGGGCTACGTCCGAAGAGCATACACCGATAGGGTGCCAGTCGTACCAATTCCACTAAACTTCACTAGCTGTGGATTACAAGGTTTTGGCTAGATCACTTCTAATCCCAGGATCACCGCCTTTACAATTTTAGGGTCAGCTCACTGATTTCCCAAGGGTCACTCCCTGTTTCTCTCTCTCTAGCTCACTACCGGTGGAGAGGGTCACCTTCTTTCTCATCCTTTTCTCAGTGCTCTTGGAAGGAATACACTCACAGTTTATAGACCTGTAGGTCTCTTCATTTTCATGAAAGAATGCATCTTCCTCTATATGTATATGCTATGTTGAAGTCCAACTTTCACCCGTAGATGAATATGTCTTTTTACCGAAGGCATGAAGAAATCTTCCAGCTTTCACACGGCCCAAAAGTACCGCTGTGAAATCAACCTTACTTGGAGCGCAAGACTATCTCGGCGCACAAGTATCGGCGCGCAAGTGACAACTTGTGCACAAGTCTACCTCATAGACTTGCAAGACACAACCTTCTTCAACCCAAAACCTACAAGACTCACATCCTTTTATGCCCAAACCAATATTGGCACGCAACTAACACTTGGCACGCAACATCCTACACTGGCGCGCAAGTCCCACTTGCACGACACACCACCACTAGCGCCACCACCACACCTGTGCGAAGGGTGAATTGAATATTCAAAGTGTTGAACTCTGGTGAATAATGAAGAGGGGTGGTCCAGTATTTATTGGCAAATTGACCACCCTGCGCGATGGCGCGCAAGTCACCTGCGCGACCCAGTCTCGGCGTGCAGGTCTTCTGTCCTCCTAGACACTTGCACGACCAACTCCCAAACTTGCGCGAACCAATTTCCTTTTCCATATTTGGATCTTCTGATCTTGAAAAACATGTTTCGTGCAAGTTTCCTATACTCCAAGTCCTCGGCGCACAAGTCCCTTTGCCAAATACACTTTTCTTAATTTGTCGATTTTCAGGCCCAAAAATTTGGAAAACACTGGAAAACGGTGCCACCTTGTATATGTTCTTTTTGTACCGCCTCCTGATCATCCATTCCATTATCGAAATTCTTGAATCAAACATGGATTGTTGACCAATTCTCTTAAACTCAACATTGCACCATGAAACCCCCTTTGTCAACAAATTTGTATGTCACGGTTTGCATTGTCAACAATTACAACACAGATGTTCACTTTGTCAACAAACACAATCACCTCAAAAATACTTAAATGATGACTTGAGGGATTCTTTCCCTACATAGTGTATTCTATTATTTATAAATGAATAATATAGAAAGGAATGTAAACTGCATTGACACACATATCCCTTGTAGGGATTAACCTCCGATAGAAGATAATGATATTGGCTATAGAGCTACGATTAGTTTTGAGAAATTTATAACTATAATGGAAAAAATATCTCAGGTTATGAACAATAATCATACTAGTATATAGAATCCTTTTCCACAATGTTGAGGAGCTATATTATATTGTATTAGGTGACAATATCCATCGTCATTCAATGGGACAACAAACCCATTTTTAGCTGAGTAGTGGATAATCTCCATATAGAAGATATCTCTTACATGGGGTTAAACTAAAGAGAGAGGGTTGTCATAGAATATTAACATCTATTAGGATATTTAGATTATTGGTGGTAGTTAATCCAAATCAAAAAGTTTGTGGAAGATATAGAATAGATGGATTATATTGATTTTATGGAAATATTCCTAGAAAAATATTTCCCCCATGAAGAACTAGCGAATATAAAAAGACAATTCTTGAATATGTGGTAGAAGGATGATGAAAATGTTTCCAAATATGAAGAAAACATTAAAAGACTGTAAAGGCATGTTTTAGAATACATACATAATCTATAGTATAAGATTGACCGATTAATTGATGGTTTAAAACCATTCCTCCAAAGGGACCTAGTATCCCACATTTTCTCAAAATATGAAGATATTTTCCCAAGTTCCATCATTATAGAGAAGGAATTTTCTATGTATTATAACATTAAAGGAAATAAATTTAAGAATCAGGCTACTAAAAACATTGGGAATCGAAATAATAAAATGGGAAACAAGGGAAGAGTTGACTTTCCTCCATGTGAGAATTTTGGAAGAAAACACTTTGGTGTTTGCTTAAAGGATAAAGGGTAATCTACATGTGGGGACATATAGTCAATCATGATAGTGATTGAAAAGGAAAAAATAATCTATTAATTTTCGATGGTATTATTGTTGGGAGATGGGACAATATTATAATGATTGTCTAAATCATCATTAAAAAATTACATAGAAAGGACAATGGAGTAGGGACAAGCCTGTGGGATCACAATTATTGATATTGACGTTTCCAATGACCTTGTGCTAGGTACTTTAATCATTTCCATAATCTTATCCTATAAATTATTTGATTATGGATCATCAAATTCTTTTATATCTTCTTAGTTAAAAAAAAGGTATTCCCAATTTGATTTATCAATACACTTGTCAATCAAAAATCCAAATGGAGGCATCATTGAAACATTGTTATGTTGGTTAATCCAATTTATAACATATAAACATGCTTTATATACTGTTTTTATTATCATTACCATTATTTTATTTGATATAATACATGGTATATATTGGATTTTATACCTTGATGAGTAAATTTATTTCAAGAAGAAAAAGGTCATGATTTTTGAGGATGATGTGGATTCCTTTATGATTAGAGAAGATAAATCACCATCTGATTCTATTCTATATCCACCCTTAGTACATCTACTGAATTAAATTATTGTGGGGGAAGAGAAATGAAATAATTATGGGTAAGGAAATTAATGTTCAAATAGAGTACATACCTATTATGAAAGAAATATTAGAATAATATAATAAATGGATAAATCATGTAAAAACATAAACCAAAAATCATAATCCATGAGAGAGTAACATATTCATAATAACGATCATAAAAATATGACATAAAAAGAAAATATTTTATAAAACTGTACTTATAAATATGACACAATACTAGTATATGAAATCCTTGTAATAAAATTCATCATTCCCATACCTATGTGAGTACATTAATTATGTACATTCCAAAAAATGTGGGCAATATCCTTGGTCCTACTCTTGTGTGAACAAACTAATTATTTCAAAAAATTACTTTATCCTGAGATATCAATATAAACTAGTGAATTGGAGGGATTTATAGAACCATAACCATCATCATCCACACATATGTATTGCATTTAACCTAAATCATCATTATATAATAATTAAATCAATTCAATACAATGTGTTTCATATCCCCTTTAATTGAAATTACATATTTATAACATTCATAATTTCACAAATAATCATGATAACCCCAAGGAATATTAATTTTTGACCAATAATAATATAATAATATATTATTTAATCAATTATACACTATTTAAACCATATATATAAAGGGTATCCAATTTTTGATTAGTTGTTCCAATAAAATGAAGTATACAATCATGGGGAACACCGTTTAAACAATGAAATAAAAAATATGGTATTAAAAGAGTAATGGCATTGTAAGAGTAACAAGGTTTATAAAACTACATTGATTAGGAAATACAAATTATGTGACTGATCAAATCTATTATATAAAAGATTATTTCATTATCTTTATAGAGATATAATGTTTATGGTATAATTTGAAGAATATACTTGATCAATAATAAGATATATCTAAGGATTATGAATTATATAAGAAATATTTTTATGAGTTTTAGAAAAATGAATTTAGAAATAAGAAATATCCTTATTCAGTTAAAAAATTTAAAAATATAGGATTTATTTAACAATATGAAAAATTATTTTTTTTCAAAATTTTTAAAACATAGATGGAAATATTTATATAAAATAATAAAACTGGAGGAACGATGTACTTACATGGAAAACCATTATGATGTTATTTTAGAAGAATTCGTTAAATGAAGAAGTTAATATTCTTGTTCAAAAGTTATATTGAAGAAAGAGATGTTAAAATAATAGAAACAAATTATTTTTTAAAAACAAATTTATGTAATATATCATTGAAATGATATAAATATTATCAAATGAAATAATGAGTGGATGAAAAAAAATTATTTTGAAGGATGAAAATGATATTTAATGTTTTTTGATACCTTTTTTAATACCCACATTATAAAAAGTGTAAGAAAAATACAATTTTAAATGAGTGAAAGGAAAATATATATGTCAAATAAAATAAAGAACTATCTGGTTTCCAGTTATAAATTAGAATATATGTGGGAAGGAAAATTATGGAAAAGGTAGGGAAATTGACATTATAAAGGATGATAATTATTATAAATTATGATATTATTTTTGAGAATGAAATTTTAACTTGGTAAAAATATAAATTAAATGTTCATTTTCAACTATAAAGTAAAATAAATTACAATGAAATAAACATTAATTTGGATGAAACCAATATTGGACGAAAAATTTCAAGAGGAACACTTATAATGCAATAAATTGTGTTAGGTTGACAAAAACCCTTACAACATTGGTATATTTTGATCAAAAGATAATTTAAGATAAAAATTTATAAGACTCCTAAAACCATATCAATTTGTTCATGATGACAAAAATACATTCATTATGAAGTAAATATAGCATTGCAAAGAAAATGTTGAATATAATAAAAAATATATATCAATGATTGAAATTTTGAGATAAGAAACCCTTACCTTGTTTCCCAACTTAGTCGAATGACCTCTAAGAAAAAAATATAACATACATGAAAATTTTAGTCACCTATTATATAAGTTTATTAATAAATTTAATATTTTATATACTTAGTTATAATTGTTGTCTAGGTTTATATAATTTTTTTTCAATTTATAATATCTTGTGTGATTAATATTCCTTATTTGGAACTATTTTTTTATTGGTTGAAATTTTCTTCATTATTCACCAAAATTTCATAATTTATAGACCACCCAAGGAACTAAAAAATACATTTCATAATTATTTGATTTTTTAAAAAAAATTAATATATTTTATTTTTTTCTCATGATCTATAAATATCATATTATTTTATTTTGAAAACACAAAAAACAAGAAGATATCAAAATTAATGGATGAGTATGATTTTGAAATTGGTATGTATTATAATAATATAATTATTATATAAACATAATGATGTTATATGGATTCTTTAAAACTGGTGAATCAATTTTGTCACAAATAATTATTAATATTTTTATTATTGGATGGGTCAGAGTGATAGTAGGGTTATAATTTCCATCATCATCATAATAATTATATTATATTATATATTTAAAATGTATTATTAAATTTCATCCTTATAAACTGTAAAGAGTGGTTGTGGTGAAAATTAGAAGACATCACTTCATGGAGGATAAATTATTATTTATTCACATGAACTCATCATATATTATAGGAGAATGTTCTATTTATGTATCAAAACTAGAATCTTACTTTTATATATGGGGATTTATATATTTTGAATGGATCTTTAAAAAAATTCTTCCTGTAATATAATCCATATTCAAGGGAATTTCCCAAATTCAAACATATTTTCAAGGGAAATCATGATTCTATTTAGGGAAATAATTATCTTTATAAAATTTATAATTTTATTATTAAACCACTATCTTAATTCACTTATATTTTTATACAAATATTTTTCCAAAAGAATTATTATTTTCAATGTAAAAGAGCATTTATCTTAAGAATCAATCAATGATTTTATAAGAGTTTATTTATCTATTTCAACACACTTGTTGATTATTTTGTAATATTGGGATTAATATATTATGATATCATTTACCATATTTAATTGAGTGTTTTATGACTAGTTTGTCTGTGGATGTGCTATCCTAAAACCATTCACCAATTTACTCCAAATTGTTAGTGTTTAAGCTTAATGTTTGGGTAATGTTATTTACATTTCAAATGTAAGTTTCAAATGAATGTATATGTTATTTATGTTTTTGAATTCACTTATTAAGATTTAATTGAACATATTATGTGATGGGTGGGGCCTGCTATATCCCTTCTACTCATCGGTTGGTCTCATGCGACAAATAGAAATTGCCTTTCCCATGGCCTTTCCAATTTTGAAATATGGTTTTGGTCAAGGACTTAATTATATTTAATGGATTGGTTGATCCCTTGACGATATGTTTCTAAAATTTATTATATATGTTATTCCCTCATTATGAATCTACAAATTCATAGTTCAAGTGGTTATTGTACTATCGGAAGACCCATGGTTTGATTTATTATGGGGATGTTTACTCAGCTCATTTTCCTAACATATTATAATCAGGTTTATTTCTAAAAGAATTTTTTTCAATTATTCACCATGTCTAATGTTAATTTATATAATATAATTCGATATATTTTTTCCCTTACTGAGCTTCTGAGCTTACCCCCTCATATGATTTAATTTTTTAAGGACAATTTGAGGTATATTATGACCGACGTGTTTGGATAATCATGTCGTGGTAGATGTTCCAAACCGAACATATATTTTGTTTTCATTTGATGTTTTTATATTAAATTGAGGTATGTTTATTGTTTCCAAATATAATAAACTAAAAGTTACTTAGGGATACTAATTTCTTGTGATCGGGGCAATATAATGTAGTATGGCACCAGCTTCGGGTAACTGGGGTCAAGTCCTTACAGTTGGTATCAGAGGAAGTTTAATAGAATACATGGAAAGTAGATTAAAAAACATAGATAGAGAAACATGTCATTATGTTAGTCTTTGAGGATCAAAATATATGAACGTCATGGTATTTTTGTAAGGAATATATTATGTGGATCATTCTAGAAAATACATCCCTTTCAGGATACTACAAGTGGATGTGGTTCTGGAACAAATGTATATAGAAGTGAAATCTCTGAGAAGGAGTTTTTTGCTTCACCTGAGGTATCTTGGTACATGAAAGAATGCATTACAATGCACCTAGTTTGACTCTCCCAGTTGATATGGTTATTATAATTCATATTTTCTTTACAAGCCATTAAAAAGGATTTAAATGTAAATTTTTCCTCAAAGAAACCATGTATATGATTATGGGATTTTCCATTTATATGATTTAAATTTATGCTATGTATTGTTCTATGTTGATATTACACACAATGATACATAACCTTATATAGTGTTTTCCATTATTTATAAATGACTCCTAGAGGAAGGAATGTAATCTGCATGGACACAGATATCCCTTATAGGGATTAACCTCCTATAGAAGATAATGATATTGGCTCTAGAGCTACGATTGGTTTTGTGAAACTTATAACTATACTGGAAAAAATATCTCTAGTTATAAACAATAATCATACTGGTATAGAGCATCCTTTTCCACCATTATGAGGAGATATATTAGATTGTATTAGGTGACAATAGCCTTTGTCATTCAATGAGACAACAAACCCATTTTTAGCTGAGTATTGGATAATATCCATATAGAAGATATTTCTTACACGGGGTGAAACTAAAGAGAGATGGTTGTCATAGAATATTAATATCTATTTGGATATTTAAATTATTGGGGGTAGTTAATATGAAACAAAAAGGTGGGGGAAGAAACAGAATAGATGGATTGTATTGATTTTATGGAAATATTCCTAGAAAAATATTTCCCCCATGAAGAACTATTGAATATAAAAATACAATTCTAGAATATGAGGTAGAAGGATGATGAAAATGTTTCCAAATATGAATCAATCTTTTCAAGGCTCTAAAGGAATGTTGCAGAATACATACATAATCTATGGTATAAGATTGACCGATTCATTAATGGTTTAAAACCATTCCTCCAAAGGGATCTAGTATACCACATTTTCTCAGAATATGAATATATTTTCCCAAGTTATATCAGGACAGAGAAGGAATTTTCTATGTATTATAACATTAGGGGACATAAATATAAGAATAAGGCTACTAAAAAAATTTGGAATGGAAATAAGAAAATGGGAAACAAGGGAAGAGTTCACTTTCCACCCTATGAGAATTGTGGAAGAAAACACTCTGGTGTTTGCTTAAAAGGATAAAGGGAATTCTACATGTGGGGACATAAATTCAATCTTGATAGTGATTTAAAAGGGAAAAAATAATCTATTAATGTTCAATGGTATAATTTTCAGGAGATGGGACACTATGATAATGATTGTCTAAATCATCATTACAAAATCCCATAGAAAGTCCAAGGGAGCAGGGACATGCTTGTGGGATCACTATTGCTGATATTGAAGTTTTTAATGACCTGGTGCTAGGTACTTTAATAATTTCCTCAATCTTAGCCTATAAATTATTTGATTATGGATCATCAAATTCATTTATATCTTCCCAGTTTAAAAAAAGGTATTCCCAATTTGATTTATCAATACACTTGTCAATCAAAAATCCAAAGGGAGGTATCATTGAAACATTGTTATGTCAGGTAATCCCCATTATAGCATATAAACCTGATTTATCTACTGTTTTTGTTATCATTTCCATTATTTTATTTGATGTAATACATGGTATATATTGGATTTTACACCTTGATGTGAAAAATTATTTCAAGAAGAAAAAGGCCATGATTTTTGAAGATAATGTGGAATATTTTTTCTTTAGAGAAGATAAATCACCATCTGATTCTAATATATAAACACCCCTAATACATCTACTAAATTAAATTATTGTGGAGGAAGGGAATTAAATAATTATGGGTAAGTAAAGGAATGTTCAAATAGAGTACATACATATTGTGCAAGAATATGTTGATTTGTTTCGAGAGGATTTAACTAGACATCCTCCCGAGTGGGAAATTGAGTCTTCCCACGAATTAATTCTATACAATGCCCATATCAAAGACCCTATATAGTATGGAGACAACAGAATTAGTGAAACTAATGAAAAAACTAGAGAAATTGAGTGATAATTGCTAAATGTTCCCTAGTTTTTCTCCACGGGGATCCCTTATTCTTTTTGTTAAGAGGAAAGATGGATATATCAGGGTGTGAATTGACTATAGGGATATCAATACAATAAAAAAATACAAGGTTTCTCCGACCTAATATTTATGATTTATCTAATAATATTCATGGATCTCAGTATTTTTCGAATATTGACCTCTTATATTGATATAATTGGTTTCTTGTGAGAAAAGAAGACATTCCAAAAAAGCATTTTGAAAAAGCTACGTGAATTATGAGATTATAGTAATGTTGAATTTAATGAATAGGGTTTTCAAGTAATATATTGATATAATTGTGGTGGTATTTCTTGATGATATCATGGAATATTCTAAAATCAAAGAAGATCATGAAAATTACTTGGGAACTATTATAAAGACTCTTAGAATAAATGAATTATATGGTATATTTAGCAAGTGTGAATTTTTTTGATCTTTTACCTTTCTTGGCCATATTATCTATAGGATGGTACATATGTTGATCTTGTAATGAACAAGGATATGTAAGAATGGACTACTCTAATGAACATAAATTAGGTGTGTAGTTTTTATTGTTTAACATGTTATTATCGAAATTTATTTCCGAACATCACTAATTTATCCCACCCAATGACCAATATTACACATAAAGGGGTAAAGTTAGAATAGAAAAAATAATGTGAGGACTGTTTCGATAAATCAAATAGGATATTTATGAATTCTCTGATCCTAAATGACCATCAGGGAATGATGGGTTTGTGATCTATAGTGATGCATCAATGAACGGTCTTGGTTGTGTGCTTATGCAGGATGATAGAGTAATTTCCTATTCATCAAGGTAGTGTAAAATTCCTAAACAAAAGTATTATACACATGATCTTCAGTTAATTGATTTGATTTGTGCTCTAAATATATGGACACACTATATCTATGGTGAAAGATTTGAGATATATATGGATCACAAGAGTTTTATGTATATCTTCTCACAGAAATAACCCAACATGAGGTAATGGTGATGGATAAAACTAATGCTAGATTATGATTGTACCATACACTACCACACAAGAAAGAAAAGTAAGGTAGCTGAAGCATTGAGAATACATGAAGTGGAAAATTGAGGATTATGTATCAAGATGTCTAGTCTTTTAACAATTAAATTTCGATCGACAACACCCAAGAAGAGTTATGCAACCTCTAACTTTTCCAACATGGAAATGGGATGACATTACCATGGGGTTTTTAATGGATTTCACAAAACTCTAAGTAAGAATGATGCAATTTGAGTAATTGATGATCGACATACAAAATCAAAAACATTTCCTTGCTATAAGCGAGGATTTTCCACTGAAGTCCCTAGCACGACTCTATATCAATGATGTTGTAAGACTTATTGGAGCACCTTTCTAAATTTATTCTAATCATGATCCATGATTTAAATCAAAATTCTGGAAAATTATTAAAAAAATATTTGGATACTGAGCTTTGAATGTGTATTGTTTACACCCACAGACTAACGGGCAGTCAGAATGATCGATACAAACCATAGAGGACTTATTGAGATCATGATCACTCTTTGAAAGTATGTGGGATAAATATTTTCCTTTAGTGAAGTTTTCCTAAAATAATATTTTCCATTCAATTATTCAAATGGCACCATATAAAGCATTGTGCGGAAATATATGTCATACAACAACATATTGGGATGATGTTGGATAAAGCAGGCTTGTGGTTCCAGATCTTCTGGAGGAAACAATAGTAAATGTGAAGAGTATTCGTGGTTATTTCAGAGTAGCTCAAAGAAGGAAAACAAATATTCTTATAATCAAAGGAAGGATTTGGAATTTCAATTGGGAGAATATTTTTTCATAAAATTCTCTCCATGGAAGGGTGTAATAAGATTTTTCAAGAAAGGGAAAGAGAGCCCTAGGAACATAGGACCTTTTAAAATTTTAGAGAGAATTGGATCTATTTTATATTATTTGGCTATTCTTCCATGCATGTATAAAGTACACAATGTGTTCCATGTAACATTACTGAGAGTGTACATACCTTACCAGACACATGACCTCACTTATGGTGGTTTAGAGTTGGAACCTGAACTATCATAGTGTAAAGAGAATATCCTGATTCTGAACACTAAAGAACAGGTGTTGAATAATCAAACGACTCAACTGGTAAAGATACTTTAGAAAAATCATAATACTGATGAGGTAATGTGGGAGCGTGAGGAGCTTATGATGATGAACTACCCATATCTTTTTGTGTGGTAACATTTTCTTCACTAAGAGTGTGATGTTTTATAAGTAAGGGATAATGTAACACCCCATGTAACACCCCACGTTTCCACGGTATGCTTCCATTTCAATAATACAATATCGTGTGTTGTACGCAACTTCAATTTCTAACACACACCACAACCAATCAAACTAGCCGTTATGAATAGTAATATCCACCTTTTGAAATTTTATAAATTTTATCCTTCAAAATGGACTTCATTTTTTGATTCGGATTATCGAAATTAGCCTAGGGTGAAATTTTGGTATTTTTCTGAAAACATTCAATTTTTGATGAATAGTTAAAAAACACTCAGTTATAGTTTAATACTGAATATTTATTTAAATATTTATTTATTTTATTTAAATTTAATTAAGGTTAAAATAGAAACATAATACCTATAAAATTTTAATGTAATTCATTGGAGTTAGTTTAGAATAATTTTAGATATATAAAAATTTTATTGAACTTTTCACCGTCTTTTACCCACCTCCTAAGAGAATGTGAAAATTCACATAAAACATAATTTTATCACTTCTGTGAGTGGAATTTAGAAAATCCGAGAGACATGGTTAATATCAAGGAGTAAATTGTGGTTCAATGAGATGAAAATAATTTTTGGTGAATAGTAACTTTTTACTTTTATTTACCACGACTAAAAGTAAATAGGGTAATTAAGGGTAAAAATGATATTAATATTAACCTAACACATGACCTAATTCTATTAGGCAAGTTTATCTCGACCAAAAAAACTTAGGAATAAAATATTATCATTTAGGTCCACTTGGATTAGATTAGGACAATTATTATTATTTAATTCAAAGAAGAGTTAAAAGAGTTAAAATCAATGTTTATTTACTAAAATATTTTTAATATAGGGTTATGCATAAGATAAATTAGATTGTAAATATTAATTAGAAATCTAGAAAGATTTCCTACATAATGGTATTTTATTTATAATTTTTATACATTAAATAATTTAATTTATGTTTGGCACAATGGTGATGCAGTAATTACCTAATTAATGAAATATTAAAATAATTGATATTATAAATATACAAATAAATTTAATTTGAGACTTTTTATGAATTCCACTAATTTTATAGGTTAATATGACATATTAGGATTGGTTTTATAAATTTTTTTTGAAGTAATAATGCTGTTATAAAATTATCAAAAACAAACTACCCAATAGTGTCAAAATTGACATAAAAGAGTTTTTAAAACAAATATTATATTATTAATTGATATTAAATTCCTTAAAATATAAGGGTCATCCAAGATACTTATATCAAGATTAGTGTATCATTAATGGGCCACTTGTGGGTCTCTTGGAGGTATATAGTATCTTTATTAAGTATATAATATAAAAATACAAAGTGACATGGTAAATGCCAAACTAATTAACCAAGAGTTAAAAATAAAAGATAAGGTTAACATAATGACTCAAACCTGTCTCAATTCCATTGGTTGAGTGGTTTTCGACCCATCCCCACCTTAAAATATAAATATTCCACTTCTTATGCATTAGAAATCGAATATGAATTTATTATAAAATAATATTTCTAACTTTTACAAAGGTGCCCCTCACCCCTCTTATAAAATACCGCTCCCCCTTCTCACTAATTCACACATTAAAAGACTTTTGGTTCATCCATACCATACCCAAATACTCTCTCAAATTCCCTAACTTCAACCTAGAGGCCATAGTTTTATTAGAAAGCCAACCTACGGAGCCCTTTTGATCAAATCAAAAGGAAGAACCCAAAGAAGAGGTAATGATTTCACCACCTTTTTTCAAGTTCCTTTCTTCTTCAACTTATTCTTTCTTTGTTATTCCCATTCTAAAATAATAAATACAGTATCTTATATATACTATGATGTTATTATAAATATGGTAAAACCATATTCAGTATTCTATCCATACTTTGAATGACATGTCACCATACGTGCGTACGTACGGCTTACTGTCTCCACGCCATGGTGTAATTGTTATTCAATAAATTATTATTTGGATTGGTATAATAATGATGTGTAATTCATGTAAATAATAAACATAACATGATAATGATTCTATATATATGATATAACATCCAATTATATATTATTTTAATATCAAAAGGATGATATTGTCGCTCGTGCGTACGTACAGACAACCACCTCCACGATCGTGATGAGATTCATTCCCCAACGTATCCATTCAAAACTAATTCTCAATTAAGGATTAAAAAAAATGTTTAAGAACTTTATCATTCTGGATATGAATTTGGTAAAACATATCCATAAGAAACACAACTTATGTAACAAAACATATAAATGAAAACGAGTAAGTTAACACCCGAAACAATGATAATACTAAGAAATTATTAACAAATCAATGTTAAAAGATCATATATGATATCATAATTATGTATATGTTTCTTTTATAATTTAATAACAATGTTTTAACTATTATACATGATGTTAACAAATCATCGACTAAGGAAAATTACTAGGTAAGGGTTTATTTCACAATCTCTTCAGTATCTGAGGTTGTTTACACGTGATTATCTACTGGGACCTCTTTATCATCCACATCCATGTTTCTTTAAAATGTATTTAAAATTATTCTTACTATATTAGAGACTATGGGATAAATTTATTTATACCGTTTTTGACTTTTTAGAAGAAGTTTACAAAGGAATATTTTTGTCGTTTTCCAAACAAAGTCATTTTTAACCTTTTCAACAGAATTAAGGTAAAATTTTTTTTTAACTCATACAGAGGGTGTAGCTATTTTCCGTCGTTATAAAATCGTACAAGCTTCCCTTACAATCTTATAAGAATATTTTAAAACTAATTGTTTCATTTCATAATTATGTGACTTCAAAATGATTTCAGAAAAGGAGATATTTCTCTCAAATTGTTTTGATTTCATCTATGTCAACATCCTTTGATGGATTTTAAGCTTATTTGATGTTTATTTATTATGATACAAAATGTCAATATTATATTGAAGGTTTTGTGATATGTTTGAATGTGGATGTGATATTTTTATACCATTCATGGTTTATGGATAAAGTATTGACATTTCGTATGCTAGTTTTAATACGAATTCTTATGCTATGTTTAATCCCATTCATATGAAGAATGCATTGGACTTAATAAGTGATGGGTGGAGCCCGCTATAGCCCCTCGATGCATCAGTAGGTCTTAGGAGACAAACTAGTGTCTTGGTACAAGGCCTTGAAAAAATCTTATTTGTAGTCTTGGCGCGAACTCTTGACTATGTGGTTATGATAGTCTGGCATTATGCATTCCATCATTATGAAAGTGGTTATTGATATTGCATTGATTATTAGACTAGTAGATTATCCATGAGAATAAGTAAATGGAATTATTTCATTTTATCTTTTCCATATTATTCTTATGTTCATGTTGAAAAGGCTTTTGTTTTATCTATACAATGCCTTAAATGTTTGTGTTTATTTATGAATGATTCCGCTATATTGTTATCTTTACTATGCATCCAAGCTCACCCCTTTCAATGTTTTATTTTTCCCAAGATGTGAAGAAGTAATTTATGAATGACCTGCAGAGATAATATGAGGGGATATGATGAAAATATGGTTGTGTAATAGTTTTCACTTTATGATGTAATGTAAACTTTATAAATGTATCTAGTTATTAAAAGGATACTAAACTAATCGGACATTCGTGTCTTGATCTTTCTTGTGATAATGCCAATGATATGTAATAATGCACCGACTATGGGTAATTCGGGTCAGGGCGTTACAGTTGGTATCAGAGGAATTTTATTAAAAACCATGGAAGATAGATTTAGATAAAATCTGATTAGAGCACATAGATCTAAAATGGACTTTGAGGATTAGTATTGAAGAACTTCTTAGAATTTTAGTATTGTAGAAATTTTCTGAGTTTTCTGAGAAATACATCCATGTCTGGATACGAGCAGGTAGAGGCGGCTCTGGAATATATGTACCAAGAAGTAAAACCTTAAAGGACCGCTTTAAGCTAGACTCAAACGGGAACTGGTGCACGTCAATGGGTCTTGCTTTACTCTTGGTTACGACACTCCCGAGGGATATGCTTAGGATAAGTCTCATTTTCTTTACAAACCATTATGAAGGGTTTATGAGTATATACTTCCTCAAAGAAATTTTTTTTATGATTATGAATTATATACATAAATAGATCAATTTATTTTAAGTGTTTTATAAGTATGGAATTATGTATTTTGATTCATAAACTGATCTAGTTTATAATATTGTTTAGAAACGATGCCTAGTGGAAGAAATGGAAACTATATCAATGCATGCACTCAATATAGGGATTTCCCTCCTGCTCAAGATAATTATAGTGGAGCTGGTGATGCAACTGGTGCTGATAAACTAATCACCATACTGGGAAAACTCACTCAGGTTATGAATAATAACCTTAACCATATGGAGCACCCTGATCCATAGTGTGGAGGATCAATGTTAGATCGCTTCATGAGGTAGCAACCACCAACATTCAATGGGAGTACAAATCCATTAGTAGTTGCGCAATGGATAAGTTCCCTAGAGAAAGTATTTCAAACTTTGGGGAGTAGTGAAAGGGAAAAAGTTGTCCTGGCAGTTTATCGGCTCACTTGAGATGCTAATCAATGGTGGTCATTGATTCAAAACATGAAGGAAGATGATAAAGTATCAAATATGGAATGGAGGGAGTTCAAAGATCTATTTTTAGAAAAATACTTTCTTCATGACCATCGAGCAGATATGGAAAGGAAATTTCTGAGTCTGAGACAAAAGGAGGATGTGAATGTTGAAAAGTATGAGGATAACTTTACAATGTTAGAAAGGTATGTTGGAGATTATATATGTAAGCCAATAAGTAATTTCGATCGTTTATTTGATGGGTTAAAACCATTTCTCCATTGAGAATTAGTCTCACAATCCATCTCATCATAAGAAAACATTGTCTAATCTTCTATCAAGACAGAAAAGGAATTCTCTATGTCTTATGACTTTAAAGCAAAGAAAGAGAAGAAGAGATCTGCTGATCAATCTGGGAATGGAAATAAGGGGAAGAAGGGAAAAGTTGAATATCTGTCCTGTAGTAAATGTGGGAAGAAACACCCCGGTACTTGCTTAAAAGGAATGGGAGTCTGTTACAAGTGTGGTAAAAAAATGACACAAAGCTCGTGATTGCAAGGGGAAAAAGGAAGCTATCGATGTCCAATGCTAAAATTTCAGGGAGATGGGACATTATGCAAATGAATTTACTAAGCGTTAGGGGAACTAACCTTAGGAAAGGCATAGGGATCAAGGCCAAGCTTATGCTATCACTACTACTGGGGTAGAAGCTCTGAAAGACGTGGTGGCAGGTAATTTAATGGTTTCCTCAAGTTTAGAAAATGAATTATTTTATTCTGGATCATCGCATTGTTTAATATATTCCTACTTTGATAAGAAAATTAGATATTTCCATTTTGATTTAACAAGGGAGTTTTCAGTTAAAACTCTTAAGGGATGTATCAATGCAACAATGTTTTGTGAATCAGTCCCCATTAGAGCACATAAATGTTCTTTATCCGCTGATCTCATCAGTATACCTATGATTGAGTTTGATATAATCCTAGGTATGTATTGGATTTAGAACCATGATATGAAGATTTTTTGTAATAAGAAGGAGGTTACGATTTTTGATGATGATGATAAGGAACACCTTATCTTTATAGCAGAATTGTCACCACTTAATTCTTATCTAGAACTACCCCTAGTAGCTCAACTAAATTCAATTATTGGGGCGGAAGAGAATGAAATGACTATGGGTGAGGAAATGAATGTTCAAATAGAGGATGTACCTATTGTGAAAGAATATGTAGATGTGTTTCCGGAAGATTTACCTAGACATCCTCTAGAACTATAAGTTTAGTTTTCCATTGATTTAATTCATAGATCAAGGCCTATATTGAAGACCCCTTATAGAATGGCCACTGTGGAATTAGTTGAACTAAAGAAACAACTAGAGGAATTGAGTAATAAGGGATTTATTTGCCCTAGTATATCTCCATGTGGAGCCCCTATTCTTTTTGTTAAAAAGAAAGAAGGATCTATGAGGTTATGTATTGTCTACAGGGAGATCAATGCTATAACAAGAAAGAACAAGTATCCCCTACCTCGCATTGATGATTTATTTGACCAACTGCATGGAGCTCAATACTTTTCAAAGATTGACTGTTGATCTGGATACCATCAGTTGTGTGTGAAGAAGGAAGACATTCCAAAGAGAGCATTTCGAACCAGGTACGGGCATTACGAGTTTACAGTAATGCCTTTTGGATTGACTAATGCACCCTTTGTATTCATGGATCTGATGAATAGAGTATTCAAGGAATATATCGATTAATTTTTGGTGGTATTTACGGAGGATATCATGGTATACTCCAAAGGCTACGAAGATCATGAAAATTACATGCGCATTATCCTGAAGACTTTGAGAATACATGTATTATATGGGAAGTTTAGAAAGTGTGAATCCTGGCTTTAGGAGATTTCTTTTCTTGTCCATATTGTCTCTAAAGATGAAATCTCTGTTGATCCATCTAAGAACAAGGCAATCCAAGAATGGCCAGCACCTGCGAGTATAAATGAGGTACACGGTTTTATTGGTTTAGCAGGTTATTATCGATGTTTCATCCAGAATTTTGCCCGATTGGCTAACCCATTAACAAAGCTCACACATAAGGGGGTTAAATTTGTTTGGACAAAAGAGTGCGAAGAATGTTTTGAAGAACTAAATAGAAGATTAGTCAATGCTCTTATATTGAATCTACCATTGGGGAATGATGGGTTCATTATTTATAGTGATGTATCGAAGAAAGGACTTGGTTGTGTTCTTATCCAGAATGATAGGTTTATTTCCTATGCATAACGACAGTTGAAAATTCATGAGCAAAACTATCATACTCATTATCTTGAGTTAGAAGTAGTGATCTTTGCTTTGAAGATATAGATGCACTACCACTATGGTGAAAAATGTGAGATTTATAATGATCATAAGAGTTTGAAGTATATTTTATTACAAAAAGAACACAACATGAGGCAATGGAGATGGATTGAATTACTCAAGGATTATGACTCTACGATATACTAACACCTGGGGAAGGAAAATAAGGTGGCAGATGCTTTGAGCAGAAAATATCATGGAGTTTTTAACAATATGAGAATTGAAAGGGATCCACTTTTCATGGATCTAGTGAAGATGGAAATGGGAATAACCATGGAAGGTGAAACATCAGTTCTTTTTCAAATGGTTGTCAAACCATCTTTACTAGAAAGGATTAAGAGTTCTCAGACCGATGATAAAGAATTTAAAAAGAAGATTAAAGCTGTGAATGATTGGGAAATTGAATGACTTTGGGTATGAAGATTGAATTTTGAAATTTGGGAAGAGAAATTGTGTTCCAAATATACCTGATCTAAAAAGGGAATTGTTGGGTGATGCTCATAGTTCCAATTTCTCTATACACCCTGGGAGCACCAAAATGTATAGATACTTGAAGGAACCTTTTTTGTGGGACAACATGAAGAGGGAGATTGCTGATTTTGTGTCAAGATGTGTGGTTTGTCAACAAGTGAATGTTGGAAGGAAACATCCTGGAGGAGTCATGCAACCTCTTCCCATACCGGAGTGGAATTGGGACAATATTACGATGGACTTCGTCATGGTGATATCAAAGACTCTTAAAAGGAACAATGAAATACGGGTTATTGTTGATCGTCTTACCAATTCAGTACATTTTTTTGCTATAAGAGAAGATCTACCACTGGAACATCTAGCATGCATATATATTAATGAAGTGGTGAGACTTCATGGAGTACCCCTATCGATTGTTTCTGATCGTGATCCCAGTTTTACTTCAAGATTCAGGAAGAGTCTTCATAAATCCCTGAATAATGAACTTCAATTGAGCACTTCCTACCACCCTCAAACAGATGAAAAATCAGAATAGACTATTCAAACCTTATAAGACATGTTGAGATCTTTCACACTTGACTTTTAGGGTATGTGGGATCAATATTTACCTATGGTAGAATTTTCCTATAAAAATAGCTTCTATTAGAGTATTCATATGGCACCATATAAAGCGTTATATGGAAAAAGATGTCGCACACCAACCTGTTGGGAAGACGTTGGTGAACGAAAACTTGTAGGCCCAGAACTGGTGGAGGAAGCAATGGAAAAGGTAACGGTAATCCAAAACTACATCAAAGCAGCTCAATGTAGGAAGAAGAGGTATGCCGATAACTGAAGGAAGGGTTTTGAATTTCAGGTAAGGGATCATGTTTTCATGAAGGTATCTACATGGAAGGGAATTATAAGTTTCAGTAAGAAGGGTAAATTGAGTCCCAAGTACATCGGACCTTTTGAAATTATAGAACGAATTGGGGATGTAGCTTACCATTTGGAAATGCTGCCAAGTCTCTCCAAAGTTCACGATGTGTTCCACGTATCACTATTGAGGAAATACATGCTTGACCCAATGCATGTAATCACCTATTAGGAATTAGAAATGGAACCCGATCTGTCTTATTCCAAAGCGCCCGTTAGGATTCTTGATACAAGAGAACAATTACTAATAAACTAGATGACTCATCTGGTAAAGGTTTTGTGGAGAAACCATAAGATGGAAGAGGCAACGTGGGAACCCGAGGAACTTATGGTGAAGAACCGCTCAAGTCTTTTCATACGATAGTATTCAAGAAATTTCGAGGATGAAATTATATGAAATAGGGGATAATGTAACACCCCATGTTTCCACGATATGCTTCCCTTTCAATAATACAATAGCATGTGTTGTGCACAACTTTGAGTTCTAACACACACACCAAATCCAATCAAACTAGACGTTATGGATATTAATACCCACTTTTTGAAATTGTATAAATTTTATCTTTCAAAATGGGATTTATTTTTGGATTTGGAACATCGAAATTAGTTTAGGGTGAAATTTCGGCATTTTTCTGAAAACTTTCAATTTTTGATGAATAGTGAAAAAACACTGAGTTATAGTTTAAAACCGAATTTTTATGTAAATAATTATTTTTTTTATTTAAATTTAATTAAGGTAAAAATAGATACATAATAACTATATATGTTAAATGTAATTCATTGGACTCAGTTTAAAATAATTTTAGATATATTAAAATTTTATTGAACTTTTCACCGTCTTTTACACACCTCCTAGGAGAATTTTCAAATTTACATAAAACTTAATTTTACCACTTCTGTGAGTGAAATTTCAAAAATCCGAGAGACACAGTTAATATCATAGAGTACAATGTGGTTCAATGAGATGAAAATAATTTTTTTTGAATAGTTACTTTTTACTTTTTTTACCACGGTTAAAATTAAATAGAGTAATTATGGGTAAAAATGATATTAATATTATCCTAACACATGTCCTAATTTTATTAGAAAAGTGTATATCGACCAGAAAAATCCTTAGAAATAAAATATAATCATTTATGTCTACTTGGATTAGATTAGGACATTTATTATTATTTAATTCATAGAAGAGTTAAAAGAGTTAAAATCAATGTTTATTTATGAAAACAATTTTAATATAGGGTTATAAATAAGATACATTCGATTGTAAATATTCATTATAAAGATATAAATATTTAATACATAATGGTATTTTATTTATAATTTTTAGACATTAAATAATTTAATTTATTTATGACACAATGGTGACGCAGTAATTACATAATTAATGAAGTATTAAAATAATTGATATTATAAATATAAAAATAAATGTTATTTGAGACTTTTTATGAATTACACTAATTTTCAAGGTTAATATGACATATTAGGACTGGTTATATAAATTGTTTTTTGAAGTAATAATGCTGTTATGGAATTATCAAAAACAAAATACCTAATAGTGTCAAAATTGACATATAAGAGTTTTTAAAACAAATATTATATTATTAAATGATATTAAATTCATAAAAATCTAAGGCTCGACCAAGAGACTAATATCATGATAAGTGAATCATTAATGGACCACTTGGGGGTCTCTAGGAGGTATATAATATGTTTATTAACTATATAATATAAAAATTCAAAGTGACATGGTAAATGCCAAACTAATTAACTATGAGTTAAAACTAAAGTATAAGGTTAATATAATGACCCAAAAATGTCTAAATTATATTGGTTGAGTGGTTTTCGACCCATCCCCACCATAACCTTTAAATAATTCACATTGAAGCCATTAGAAACCAAATATGAATTTATTATAAAATAATATTTATAGCTTTTACAAAGGTGCCCCTCACCCCTCTTATAAAAGGGATCTCCCCCTTCTCACTAATTCACACATTCAATGACTTTTGGTTCTACCTAACCCTTCCCAAATACTATCTCAACTTCCGTAAATTTAACCTAGAGGCCTTATTTTGATCAGAAATCCATCCTATGGAGCCGTTTTGATCAAATCAAAAGGAAGAACCCGAAGAAGTCGTAATGATTTCACCACCTTTTTTCAAGTTCCGTTCTTCTTCAACTTCTTCTTTCTTTGTTATTACCATTCTAAAGTAATAACTAAAGTATCTTATATATACTATGATGTTATTAAAAATATTTTACAACAATATTCAGTATTCTATCCATCCTTTGAATGACATGTCACCATACGTGCGTACGGACGGCTTACCGTCTCCAAGTCGTGGTGTAATTGTTATTCAATAAATTATTATTTGGATGTGTATAATAATGATATTTAATTCATGTAAATAATAAATATAACATGATAATTATTCTTTATATATATGATATAACATCCAATTATATATTATTTTAATATCAAAAGGTTGATATTGTCGCTCGTGCGTTCGTATGGACTACCCTCTCCATGATCACGATGAGATTCATTCCCCATCGTATCCATTCAAGACTAATTATCATTTAAGGATTAAAAATAATGTTTAAGAACTTTATTTCATTCTTGATATCAATAAGGTACAACCTATCCAAAATAAACATGACTTATGTTACAAAACATAAAGAAGAAAACGAGTAAGTTAACACCCGAAACAATGATAATACTAAGATATTATTAACAAATCAATGTTAAAAGATAATATATGAAAACATAATTATGTATATGGTTCTTGTATAATATAATAAAAATGTTTTAACTATTATACAGGAGTTTAACATACCATCGACTAGGGAAAAGTACAAGGTAAGGGTTTATTTCACAATCTCTTCATTATCTGAGGTAGTTTGCACGTGATTATCTACTGGGGCCTCTTTATCATCCACATACATGTTTCTTAAAATTGTACTTCAAATTATTCTTAATATTTTAAATAATATGGGATAAATTCATTTATACCCTTTTTGACTTTTTATATGAAGTTTATAAAGGAATCTTTCTGTCATTTTCCAAACAAGGTCCTTTTTAACCTTTTTCACATAATTATAGTAAGAATGTTTTTTTAACTTATACGGCGGGTGTGGCTATTTTCCGCCGTTATAAAATCGTAGAAGCTTCCCTTATAGTATTATAAGAATATTATAAAAGTAAATGTTTTATTTTATAATTATGTGACTTTTAAATGATTTCAAAAAAGGTGATATTTCTCTCAAATAGTTTTGATTTCATCTATGTCAACATCCTTTGATGGATTTTAAGCTTATTTGAAGTTTATTTATTATGATACAAAACTTCCATATTGTATTTAAGGTTTTGTGATATGTTTGACTGTGGATGTGTTATTTTTATACCATTCATGGTTTATGGAGAAATTATTGACATTTTGTATGCTAGTTTTAATACTAATATTTATGTTATGTTTAAAACTATTCATATGAGGAATGCATTGGACTTAATAAGTGACGGGTGGAGCCCACTATAGCTCCTTGATGCATCAGTAGGTCTCATTATACAAACTAGTGTCTTGTCACAAGGCCTTGACAAAATATTATTTGTAGTCTTGGCATGAGGCCTTGACTTTGTGGTTATGATTGTATGGCATTATGCATTCCATCATTATGAAAGTGGTTATTGATATTGCATGTGATTATTTGACTAGTAGAATATCCATGTGAATAAGTAAATGGAATTATTTCATTTTATCTTTGCCATATTATGCTGAAGTTGAAGTTTAAAAGGCTTTTATTTTAGCTATACATTGCCTTAAATGTTTATGTTTATTTATGAATGTTTCCACTATATTGTTATCCTTACGGAGAATCTGATCTCACCCATTTCAATGTTTTATTTTTCCCAGGATGTAAAGAAGTAATTTATGAATGACCTGTAGGGATAATATGAGAGGATATGAAGAAAATATGTTTTTGTAGTAGTTTTCACTTTATGATTTAATGTAAACTTTATGAATGTATCTAGTTATTCCAAGGCTACTAAAATAATCAATCCTTCAATACTTGACCTTTCTTGTGATCATGCCAATGATATGTAATGATACACCGACTCTGGGTAACTGGGGTCGGGGTGTTACAGCCCATTATTTTGAAAATAAATTTATCATTGACAGCATGAATCAACGAGTCTTTACAAAACCCCACATTATTATAACTTGGCCAGTAAACATAGTTTTTCCACCACTTGTTTTTAATTTCTAAAAATTGACATACACGGTTGCGTTCAGTGTGATATTTAGAGTCTCATAAAATAAACATAATTTTTTATGAATAGTAACAATTGTTTATAAATAGTACCATACCCATATGAATAGTAATGATTAGAAATGAATAGTAATCCTGCCCAAAAAATTTATAAACTTCACCTATGTTTTTATAAATACGATTTAGAAATATTATAAGGGAAAAAACAACCATAGTATATGTAATGGTATTTTTATATGATATAAACATTTTAATGAAACTTTTATAATTAATTTAATAATTTAAAATGGGAATTTATTTTCATAAAATTTAATCATAAATTGTTACTTTATATTCTTATGTTTATAAGAAAATTTTATGGGACATTTATTAATTTCTCAAGGAGTTATAAAACAAGGTATATTTTTAAAGTAATATTTTTTGGATGAAATGATGATTTTATTTAAAAATGATATAAAAAAATTATAGGAAATTATTTTTGAAAAACTTATTTCATTATTGAGTTCTATACTTAAAAAAAACAGTTGGGGTGAAGTTTTCGTCTTTTTCTAAAATACATGAATTTTGGGTGAATCATAAAATATTATAATTTACCTTAAATGCTAAATACATAATTTATTGGGTAATAAGTGATTTAAGGAAGACATAAGACCCATAGGTTTGAAATCACATGAACTTACTACAATTATGGGTCACATGAATCGACATTATTGGTTCTCTTGAGGGAATTAATAAAATAATGAATAAAATAGTCAAAACGCACTACTGTCCTCCACTATAAAACCCCCTCACTCCATATTCTCTTCACTATTATCAATCCTTGTTCTTTGTTTATGTTTATATTAAATACCCTTCCATGGATACACCCCAAGTCCAAGAGCTCTTGTTCTTTCCAAAAGAACAAAACCCCTTCCCTTATTTAGGTTCTAAAGGAGGTTATTTCGAGAGGTAAAGCATCTTACTTTTTCATTTAATTTCATTTAAATTTATCTCCATTTATTATTCACTCCTAACCTATTCTATCCAATTGATTTTTATACCTTCAGTATCATTAATATACTAAAATTATACCATGTTAATATAAGAACCGTTATTGATATTCTTACTCACTCTCTTTTTTATGAATGAAAATATCGTCTGTGAGGTTCTGATTTACATCCTTTGTGAACGATAATGATTGTTTCTTCAATTTATCCTTCATTACTATACATGAAACCAATTTGATGTTTTGTACAGACAATAATATTTTTATTATAACGTACATGATTTCCTAGAACCAGTATATGTACATAATATTAAATCACATGACCAAACTAATTCCTAACAATCAAAATACCACTAAAATAATCTAAGTGATGGTCATTAATATTTAATCCAATTATTCTGACACATACCATGTAAAAAAATTCTATATATAACCATTAAAACTTATTTATGATCATAAATAATATATTATTCTAATTATGGATAATTACATCCTTTCCATATGAACATTCATTCTCATATACAAATATACCGATCATGAAAACCAAGGAAGAAAACACTATAGAATGATAAAATTAAATCTTTAAACCTATCAATAAGGACATAATGAACATAATAAAATTATGATAAATAAAATACTTGTCAATGTTTTTTAATGAATTTATTAATAAGTCTAATAACATATTCTTGGACATTGAGTTCAAGAGCAGAACACATTAAGATTTATGGTAAGGGTTACTTCATATAACTTCCATTTTTATGAGATATTTACTGTTCACTACTATTACATGTGTTTGGATTAGGTATACAATCCATTAATGTTTCATATCATTAATATAATTATTTTAATGATATCAAATCTATCATTTAATTATTATTAATAGGGAGGCATATGATTATATTTATTACAATGTTAAATGATTTTTCCACTCGAACCTCTATTTTCATTTGGGTTACTCTAATTGTCTACATACCTCAGAAATGTTTTTATTTATTTAAATAAAATACTCATATAATCTATGAGAATTTTTTCTATATGTTTAAAAACCATAATCCTACATTCATTTGTGGGGTGATTTATGTTTTAAAATGGTCTTTCAAAAATATTCATCTCGTAATACGAAATTGATTCATTGGAATTAAAAAAATTATTAATTACATTCAATGGAGCTATAGAATATAATTTTTGAAACCATTATCTTTATAAAATAACTCAATTTATTATGAAAATTCTGACTTACATAACTTCATATTTAATTCAATTATTTTTCAAAATAACACTTCTTTTGAAAGCAAAAGAGTATTTATCTTAAGAATCACTCAATGATTTTTTAAGAGCATCTTCCACGATTTCAACACTCTTGTTAAATAACATGTAATAATGAGATTTATATTTTAAGATATCTTTTACACAATATTATTTAATGTTTTATGACTAGTTTGACTATGTATGGTCTATCTTATATATGTTCACCAATTTTCTCTGAATAGTTAGTGTTTTGATTAATTTTTTTGGAATTTCATTTACATTTCATTAGTTAGTTTCAATATGAATGTATATGTTATTTATGTTAATCATTAATCATATCAAGAATGAATGGATCATATTATGTGATGGATGGGACCCTATATATCCCCTAGACGTACCTGTAGGTCTCATAAATCCAATAGATATGGAATTTGTAGAGGCCTTTCCCATTTTTAGATATTTTTTTGGCCGAGGCCTTAATCATTTTTAATATCTTGGATAAGGCCATGATGGTATGTTTTAGAATGTTCAGAATATGACCTTCCCTCTTAATAATTCTGTAAATTCATAGTTCATGTTTTTATTATACTAGTTGAATACCAATGGTTATGATTTGTTGTAGCGATGTCTACTCAGCTCATTTCATTCCATATTTTTTTCATGATTATTTTTAAGAACATGTGTTTTAAACAATTTATCATGCCTAATGTCAATATTTATGATATTTTCAACCATATTGTTTACCCTTACTGAGCATCTCAGCTCACCCCTTCTTATGTATCATTTTTTCCAAGATAGGAAGAGGTATATTATAAATGATATTAATGAATAATCATAGAGTGGTGGATGTTCCAACGAAATATATATATTGTTTTCATTTCATACTGTAATTTTGATGTTATGTTTGTATATTGTTTTTAATAAACTAAAATAATCATTCCATCAGGATACAAATTTCTTGTAATTGTGCCAATGTCATGTAATAATGCATAGACTCTAGGTAAATTGAGTCAGGTTTTTACAAATTTCAGTTACTAATTGTAATCAATTAAATCTCTTCATATAAAATAACTTTTTGAGCAGAAAATGTTTTTCTTTATAAATATTCACATTATATTTATTTTCTTCTTATATTTAGTTATAAATATTTTTATACCAATTAATTCATTCTATATTGGTTTAAACTATAATTTTCATAAGTTATTTATTACTATTCATAACTACTAATTTAACATATATTTTATAACTCATTATATTTTAATAATAAATTATAATTTGATAAAACTAGGTCTTATGTGTAACAAAAGACATCATGGAAGATCATTCATGCATATAATGCATGCTAACCATGTCTTTCGTGAATATAAATATAAATAATCTTTTTTGAATTGTAAATATAATATATAGTATCCAAATATTATATTGACTTATTCACTTGGTGGGGAATTTCTTATATAATGTCGAATAAAAGGTTATTTCTTTATATTTTTTTGGGAATCACATTATTCCCACCTTATTTAAATTTCATCATTTAAATTTAAACTCAAAAATAGTGATATATTGTTGGATACTTCCTATGTTTGCAACCCCACATTGTGGGAATATGTTATAAGTCATGCCTTATAAAAGTGAGAATGAAATATACAAATGTCACATGTAGTAATATATAACTAGGCATTTATGATGTAGAATATTAGTTGCAAGTTGAAATATTTAATAAGAGAAAACATGTAAATATTTATTGGGAGAGAATGAGGATATTGATAAAAAACAAGTGAATGATCAATAAAATGTTAAGGGCCTCAAATCTATAAATATCTGATGATTTAAAGGACCATATTTTCAATAAAAAATAATGTATTAAGAAAAAATTTTATTTCTATTCCATTTTCGTATAGTTGGGTAATTATTTTACTACCTATGAATATTAAAAATTTAAATACCGTATAGTTTTAAATTTCATGTGATAAATTTTAACTTTTGGTTTTTCGTCAATAAACTTTTAACTCATACCATTACATCCAAAAATTAAAAACCAATAATGAATTTTTAATTCCTAGATCACTAATGTATTCTTTTAAATGATATTAATATTTATGAAATAGGGAAACGTCAAGCAATTTGTATTTAACTATTTTCAAAGATTACTATGGTTAATAGATTAATCTCTATTTATCAAAAGTGATACTAATATTTCATCATTTACAACTATTAATCAAAATTTTTAACTAAAAATAATGAAAAACTAACAGGGAAATTATGTTGGTTAGTGGTTCAGGTGAAACCCTTATAGTCATTCGGTCAAGGGTTCTAGACATGTGGCCTCACCTGACATTATTGGCTGTCTCTTGACACACAAGTTGTTCTTTTATAAAACCAAAATAATATAATTACTAAAATAAATATTTTGGGAATCCTTCAAATACAGTTACTCTCTAAATATCATTTTAACAATGGTTCTTAATACCAACCTAAAACAAAAATAATTTATCCACTTACTTCCACATAAATCCTTCCTCATTATCGATTTTATCGATAATATAATTTCTAGGTTTTCTAAATAATTCCACATTATATTCATTTAATAAAACAATAGGTTTAACCTAGGTTATTAATTTTCATTAACTATAAAAATAATTCATAATGGATTGTATTAATATAGTGGATTATCCTAGGAAAATCCCTAAGAGTGTAAAAATAGGTGTGAAGTAAATCCTGGTGTCATGTACCCAGTTTCCCTAAGTCATGCTTAGGATAACTTTTCAGAGTTATTAATTCTATGTACATCTATTATAGAACCACATCCACTTATAGTATCCATACATGGGTGTATTTCTTGAAATACTATCATAATCTCCAGCTTACCAAAATTATTGGATGTTCTTTTATACTTATTCTCAAATTCTACATTATAGTTATGTTCTATGACCAATGATCTTATAAATATAGTTCCAATGTTTTCTAATAGACCTCTTATTACACCAAATATAGTTATGCAATCTCAAATAGCCAATAGTAGGTTTCTGTTTTCAATTACAATGGCATGATTACCGGAAATCAAAACCTGAAGGACAGATAGTTTAGTAGTCATGGTAAAAAAGATTCATACATGAGTCTTGTATTTAAAATATATAGAATAATTACATAATAATTTTTTATTCATTATAAATAAATGTATTCAATGATAACTCTAATATATCTATTTAATCTCTTTATATCATTCATTATATGCTCATTGGATTCCGGGAAAAAGGAACATAATAATAGTGATCTCTAATTCTCAGAAAGAAATAAATATATCTGAAACAATAATGATTCAATGAGAATAGTCAATATAGATAGGTAAATAATTGAAAACACATTCTATGTAATTAATAAACTGAAAGGTATTCTGTAAACATTATAAAAATGTATAAAATGGAATCACATGCCACTAAAATAACTAGATAAGTACAAATCATTATAGAAAGGTAAGAAACTGAAGCACATGCAATTTAGTCAATGAACTAAAAATGTAATGTATCTAACAAAATGTAGAACCAAAATTTCATCAATGAATATCACCTAAAAAATATGGTTTAAATGATTAATTATTGGATGTAATTATTGAGGCACCTCGAGACCTATATCATCATGGCCTTTCTCAATACAGTTAAAACTATTATTATTTTTGCAACTAATTTGTCTCATGAGAACCTATCAGTTCATTAAAGAGATTTATAAAATTTGGTATCCACCATTCATTGCAAGTCCATAACCTTCAACATATCGAATAATAAAAATAAAAAAAATTCATTATCAAATAACCATATTGAATGATAATTATATATCTATAAATAATTCCCCAGTTAAATAAATAACTATCAAAGTATAAACTATATGTAATATGTTATATGGATTAGGAAATAATGATATCCTTATTTTAAGAATTTGGAAAAGAAAGAAAATTTCCAATGAAATTATTTTCACGATTTAATATCTCAAATAGAAGTATAGACAACAAATAAAAATGAATTTGCACATAATAACAAATATGTCTCAATGGTATGTAAATTGAGATGAAATTCCCTTACCCATGTGTAATAAATGAATAGGAAAACCCAATGGTTATAATCATTCAATTAAATAATGAAAATAATAAAAATAATATAATTTAGGATATTATAGGTGAGTTTTAAAGTAATTATACTTTATATAATAAATTAGGTGCGTAATAATAAAGAATGCCTTAGAGAATGAAAAGCGAGACAAGAATCCCATACCTTGAGTTTCATTCATGTTAACATCCTTTAACATAAATTATATTAAACATATGTTAAATTTATAATTTCATAGGAACATTTTTTTATTATAACTAATTTTTTTTTATTTTAAATTTTTTTAAAAAACTTCACAGACAATTATGTTTACATCAGGCGTTTTTACAACATTCAGTTTATGTTCCAAAAAACGACTTTTGTAGGTTAACTATGGTCGAAAGAGTCATTATATAAAAACTAAATAATAATAACCATGAAATAATTATCATATTTAGATATTAATTTTACTTTAAAAATCAATCATTTGGCGTGGTTGTGAAATATGAATCAATGTTATGATCATGGAGACGGTTGGACACATATACGCTTGAGTAACATTTTCATTTTTTTTAATCATTATAGAAACAAATAAAGTAACATGATATCAATAAATAATAATCTTTATATACTAAACACCATGTTATGTAATCATATATAATTATATATATAATTATTTTTATGTAAACAGAATCACACCGTGTCAAGGATGAGGTAGTCCACACATCCACAAAGACATTTTAACTTTTAAGTATGTTAAATGGTTATAAAGAAAATGGTAAATATATATATAAGCTTTATAGAAATTTTATTATGTCAGAAATATAATTTATATATTTTTGTCACAAATATAAAATTAATACCATCCTTTATATGATACATGTTTAGTGTGAACGAATCACATTGCTTGAAGTGGGCGGTAGTCCACACTTCCTCAAACGATGTTATCATATTGATAAAAAATAGAAATTATTAAAGGTATGTGTCCTAAAATAATTTAATATATATAAAGACATAAAAAATATCACATATATATTTATATATTAAATCATAATTCTTACCATGTTATGTGGTAAAAAAATGAACAATCATTATTTCGTGAGGAAATAGTTTATCCTAAATAAAAATAGTGTGTTCGTTACACACTTGATGGAAGTGTGTATAAGTGTTGGTAGAAAAAATTACATAATAAAATAATATTATATTGAGCATACTATTTTTTATAATAATATAAGAATAATATATGAGTGGTTTTAGAATGTAAATGAAATTAAAATGTTTGAGAGAAGATGTTTCCTCTTAATCGGGTAGCTATTATTAGTTTTTACCAAATGGCTACCATGGATATATTTCCTATAAATTTTAGCAATAAAGGTATAAGAGGATGCTTGAAATATATTTTTCAAGGGATTTTTCAATACTAAGTGTTTTTAGAGGATTGGGGAATAGGGAGAGTTGGTGGCCTTTTATAGGGAAGGAAAATGACTCACTTGGAATTTTTGGAAACAAGTTAGGTGTACACATGTTCTTACCTAAAAAAATTCATAAAAACTAAAACAATTAGGGAAGAATTATATCTGGGTTATGTAGATTATATTATGGTTATACAAGTTGATAGGTCTTTTTCCCCTTAAATTAATCAATTATTCCTTCGTTAATCATTGTCTTTCATTAATAATTTTAATTAATTTTAACTACGTTCAATAATATTTTTGGTCAAATAAAAACATTGGGCATATTGGAAAATATAATTTATTCTAATTACAAACATTTAATACATTTTTTCATATTAAAATCATATAAGTTATATAAATTTATTTAATATTCATCCGGTAAGGTGGGTGACATTGGATGTTTTTAATGTAGAACATCTGAAAGCTTATAATGTTTTTATAACGAGTTTAAAATTCAAATTTATTCCAATGAAATATTTTGTACTAATTGATAAAATTATAAATTTAATAAACTTTTAAACCAATTTATATAATAAATTTACATTATAATTAAATTATATGAAAACCCATTTTTAATAAAATACAATATTTTTTAAATATTCATTAAAAAAATAAAAAGGTATAGAAAAATACTCAAAATTTACCCAAACCAAATTATCAAATTTAAATAACAAATATGAAGCTTATTGTGACATATTAAATAAATTAAATATTAAAAATTAAGATTTAAAATGCATTCTTCATTAAAAGGTGGTAAAATTGACTTTATAAAAATATAGGGTTCAATGTGTAATTTAAGGATAGTTCTTATAATATGACAAAAAATCATTATGGATGAATATAAAAAAAATATTGAATATATAATATATATATTAAATCATTTTCCCCCAAAAAATTTAATTAATTTAATCCTTTAGCGTAAACAACTTTGTGATCATAATAATATTTTTCTATAAAAATAGTGACGTTATATTCAATTACACATCATATTAATTTATAATTAATTTATAACAAATAATGTAATTATATTTTTTTATAAACCATAATATTTATATATTAGTTATTAATACACATTACTACTAATTTAATTTCTAGTTTATATCTTATTATTTTTTTATAGTATATTATTGTTCGATAAAATACGATCTTATGTGTAACGAACACCATCAAGGAAGGATTCTCTTATGTGTAACACAAACTAACACATGGTTTCATGCGTGAAATATATATAGTATGTTAGTAATATTAAATATATTATAAATTATCCTGATATTATATTACCTTACATGCTTTTTTTGCGTTTTATACATCCTATCAATTATATGGTTCTTACTTATGATTTTGGTGGATCAAATTATAAAATGTATACACAGAATATATATGATATTTATATCATGTTTAAAATTATGTAAATAATTAAATCGTGATTTATTAAATAATATCAATAATAATATTTCAAAATATATATATTAAACACAAATTAGCTAATAACCTTGACATAACCTTAACTGATAATAATTAATAATATGTAATATAAAGTCATAATAAATTCATATTTGATATTATATATAATTATATGATTAAATGGTAAAATTTTAATAAATATATATTATTAATACAAGAGATTTTAATGTGTCTAAATAAATTCAAGACTTCTGGTAAGAGTTTTATCATCCCAGCTTTCATATTCGTGTGATACATGCCATATTCACCCCTTATTACATTTTTTTGTGTATATAAATCCATAATACATTTTATAATATGAATCTCCAATTATTTCCTGATATTTATTGTATTAACTGATGTTAATATTTCATGGGGATCATGATTCTAAAGTTACTCGTGTAGTAAGCATTTCCTTTCCCACATTTATTTTGGTGATAATTATGCCTTATTCACCACTCATTTATTTTTGGTGTTGTATATAAATCCCATGAATTAATTATATTATTTTTTTAAATAGATTTATGGGTTTTAAATATACAATAAAAATAACTCTCTTTCAGGAGTTTAATGTTTCAAATGTTACTAAATCGGTAAAATAATTTAATCTTGACATTCCTCCTCTGAGACCCAAGCCATATAATGCACCTATATTTTTCTATGTGGTGTGTACACCGAAATTTTACATGTTATATCATGGGCCTCCTTGTTTTATGGAATTTTTAAACATATATTGTGGTCATTTTATCTCACTTGAAGTTTGACTCAAATTTAACAAGTGGTAAGAGTTTACTGCAACAATCTCCTCATTTATCGTGATTATTTCAGATTATGATTATGATTATGAAATCTTATGACCCATCTTTAAAGAAAACAAATTAACTTTCATTTCCTCTGGTATTTAATGATATCAAAAATTGTTAGTATCATTTTTCCTCTTTTTGGTACTTATGATAATTATGAAAATATCATTATAGAAATATATATTCATTTCTCACTTTGTCGAAAAATATTTTATATTTAAAAAAACATTTTTTAAAAAATGTTTTGAGAAAATGATTTTTAAATTATCAATGAAGATCAGTTTCAAGGAAAAAGGATTTTAATTTTTTATTTTTATCAAATCTTCTGATATATATTTTCAATAAAATTTTCTAGGAACATGGTTTCAAAGTGTTTTTAATTATCCTATATATGTTTTGAAAGAAAATACTTTTCAAAAATAAATTTTCAAATAATAAAGGATATTTTCATCAAGAAATTTTTATAGTGATTTTAATGTTAATTTTAAATGTTTCCAATGTCGTTTTAAAATAATATTATTTTGATAAATTTTTATGCCATGAAATATGAATTTTAAATACAATTTATTTTCTTTATAAAATGATTCAAGAGATCTCTCAAAGTAAATATATAAATAATATTTGATATTTTGATATAATTTTTATACTTATTTGGGATATTATATTAGGATTCAATTATGAATATTCATCTGAATGAATTCTGTTTAATATTTCATGTTGTTTATGGAACACTTTTTTCATTCAGGCTTTATACCATGTTAAAACACTTATGAATCCCCCGTATTTTAACGTGTTATTATTTGATGAAATATATCTAAAACATATATATTTTCCATAGGATATGATATGATAGAATTTTTAAGATACACGTTTTATTTCATGGGTAATGATATGATATTTATAAAACCCATAAATTTTATGGTTCCTGATATGATGAAATGTTTATTATCTTATAGAACATGAATGTATTATTTTCTAATGTATTTGATTGGAACTATATTTATCTCTAATAAAACTTTTAAATATTTATACCTCTCGAGATAATGATGGGAAACAAGACGATGTGCCTATTCCACAAATGAGAATAGGTGCGTCCTAATCCCAAATGTGAAACATGTCTATCATGATCCACTATGGGAAGATTAGAAAACATGATCCAGTATGGGAAGATGGGGAATCCTCATCAACTATCGGTAGATGGGGAAACCAAATCCATTATGGGAAGATGTGGAATGAAAATACATTATATGAAAAAGAATATTATAGCTTGTGGTGGGGTGTCAATCCTAGTAGGTGAAGTCCCCATGATGTTCTTAATATTTTTTCACAATGATCCTTAAATTATAGTGAATGGTTTTTATTTTTGAACTTGATTACATATTCACAATTTAATTCATGGTCCTTGTTTTATTTCTATATGTTTATCGAGGGCCTTGTATCATGACCTTAATTAAATGTTTGAAACTGTATCTTTTTAAACATTTTCACAACTATAAGGTGATGTTTATTATGAATATATTTGAATTATTTTTTTGTTATGTTTTCATGAATTATGATCATTTAAATCCTTATGATACATGCCTTATTTAACTGATAAACATTATTCTATGCCTCTCATGGTGATATTTTATAAGAATGGATTGTTCTTATAATATTATTATGTTGTTCCCATAAAATAATTCTCATGTTATGGTTACATATATCTACTATTTAATCTTACTGAGTATTAGATCTTTCCATTTTTATGTATTCCTTCCCTAGGTTATAAAGAATTGTTTTTTTGTAGAAGTAATAAAGGGTAAGATATTTGTGTGAAACATTGAATTTCTTTCACCGTGTTATAATTTTTTTCATTGTTCTCTAATACACTAAAATATTATGGTATGCTAGAATGTATATTTTTAATGCCTGGAATATTCTTAAAATTGAAGTAATATCCATGTAGGATAATATTTAGTTGCTATAGTAATGAATATGTTTACATATGATGTATTTTTCATATTATATATTCGTATTGATCAATTCATGGTACTCTTGTGACAAGTGGACTTGTCATGGATTAGTGTCCTTAAAGGGAGAGCATGATCAAATGATACATGTGAAATTTTTAATGGTATGGGTTATATTGTAACACCCCGAGATTTTATGAAAAATATTCTTTTTAATTTCATTAATGTCTTGTGTTGTAAGCTACACCAAAAGGATCTTTCACAACACGCATCCTTGACTTTCCTTGCATTACACGTAATCGCGACATTCCTCGATAGCGTGTGTAGTACGCAATACCGTGTTTCACTAAACAACGATATGCTATTAAAATATTGTTAAAACTAGCCGTTATGAATAGTAATAACCACATTTTAAAATTTTAGAAATTTTATCTCTCAAAATGGACTTCATTTTTGGATTCGGAGTATCGAATTTAGCCTAAGGTGAAATTTTGGTACTTTTCAAATAACTTTCATATTTTGATGAATAGTGAAAATTACTAAATTTTAATTAAAAACAACTTTTTTAATCGATATAATTAACAATGATAAATTATTAATTTGAGTGGTTTTAAAGTATATTTAGAATATATTTTTACAATTTAATACAATTTTGGTCATTGGATGTAATTTAACATTTAAACCAGTTATAAACAAGTGTCAATCTTTTGATAGTTATTATCTCTTAAAAACACGCTATTTGTTTTGACGATGGGAATTAATTTTTAAATTAGTTAATGTAACTGATATGTTTTGAATTTGATAAAATAGACATCATTTTTGAATTCATAATATCATTTATTGCTTAGGACTAATTTTTGGTATTTTTCTGGAAACTTTCATTTTTTGATGAATAGTGAAACCACTAAGTGGTAGTTAAAAAAACTGAATTTTTCATAAAAATTCATTGTACCGCTTCTGTGAGTGGAATTTTGAAAATATGAGAGACAAGGTTAATATCAAGGACTAAAATGTGGTTCAATGAGAGGAAAATAATTTTTGGTGAATAGTAACTTTTTACTTTTTTTACCACGGTTAAAAGTAAATAGGGTAATTAAGGTTAAAAGTATTATTATTATTACCCTAACACATGTCCTAATTCTATTGGATAAGTGTAATTCGACCAAAAACAACCTTAGGAATAACATATGACCTTTAGGCCCACTTGGATTAGATTAGGACATTTATCATCAATTTATTTAAAGAAGGGTTAAAATAGTTAAAATCAAAGTTTAATAACTAAATCATTTTTAAAATAGGTTTATATATAAGATAAATTAGACTATAAATATTAATTAGAAATATAAAAAGATTTCCAACATAATGGTATTTTATTTGTAATTTTTAGGCTTAAAATAATTTAATTTATGTATGATAGAATGATGATGCAGTAATTATCCTACTAATGAAATATTGACATAATTGATGTTATAAATACCCAAATAAATGTAATTTGAGACTTTTTATGAATTAAAAAAACTTTCTATGTTAATATAACGTGTTATTATTGATTTAATTAATTTTTTACGAACTAATAATTCTGTTATGACTTTCAAAAAAATCAATTACCAAATAGTGTCAAAATTGACATAAAATAGTTTTTAAAACAAATATTATTTTATTAATTGTTATTATATTTCTAAAAATATATGTTTCGTCCAAGATACTTATATCATTATAGGTTTATCATTAATGGATCACTTGGGAGTCTCTTGGATGTATATGGTAAGTTTATTAACTATATAATATAAAAATACAAAGTGACATGGTAAATTTCAATCTAATTAACTAAGAGTTAAAACTAAAAGATAAGGTTAGTATAATGACCTAAACTTGTCTAAATTATATTGGATGAGAGTATTTAGACCCATCCCCACCTTATCTTCGAAATAAATCAATTTTGAGTTACTTAAAACCGAATTTGGCTCTATAATAAAATAATATGTTTAGTTATTCCAAAGGTGCCCCTCTCCTCCCTTATAAAAGGGCACCTAATCCCCCTCTTCCTCACACCACATTGAGCCTTCAAGCTCGGCCGTACCCTGAAAAATTCTCTTCTCCACTTGCCTATAAACATCCTAGAGGTCCTGGTCTTCTTCAAAGACCAATTTTAGTGCCCTAAGAAGAGGACTCAAAGAGGCGCTTCAAAGAAGAGGTAATGTCCGTTACCGATTCTTTTAACTTTATTTATTCTTAAAATTCTTCTTCATAGGTTGTTTCATTATGATGCTATAACATTAGTATCACTCGTATACTGATATGTTATTATAATTATGAAACTACCCTATTTCACCATCTATCCATCCTATGGAAAATGAAATCACTACGCGTGCGTACGTACGGAATACCATCTCCACGACGATATGAGATTCATTCTCCACTTTAACAATTCATGAATGATTATAAAGTATATATAATAAGTAATCATGAAATATAAGACATAATAATTATACTGGATTTATGTGTATATATATGTATGACATCTACTTAATTCCATTTAACTCAATAAGGAAACGAAAACAGAGTTCATGCGTACGTACGGCCTACCGTCTCCATGAACGGTGTATTTCTTTCCATTTACTGATTTATTATATATATGTATATTCTGAATATATATTATATATAAATCATGTTTTATATTCTGGAATTAAGTAATCATGATCTATGTAATCATATGAATAATTACAAGTCAAAACACGGACGACAAATGAAACAATTTTACCGAAAACGCTCTTTAACATGGAATTTACAAAAGAACGGGTAATATAAAGTCATTAGTGAACCACATATGATATCATAATAATGCGTATGACTCTGGAATAAGTCAATGACATTATTTAAATCATTATACAAGAGGTTCGGACACTTACGAAGCAAATCGGACCTAAGTTAAGGGAAATGTCACAATCTCATTTTTATCCGAGATAGTTTATACTTTGGTATTTACTAGGGTGTATTTTATCATCCACATACATGTTTCCTTGATATTTAACATTGTTTCCATCCACATACAATTTTTTTAAATCCAATTTTACCCTTCTGTGAGTTTTTAGTAAAATATATGAAAGGAATCTTTTGTCGTTTTTCGTACGAGGTACTTTTTGACTTTTCCGACAAAAGTACGAGAAGAATGTTTTTTTAACTTATACGGCATGAATGGATTTTTTAAACATTATTTCCAAGAAGCTTACTTTACAAGTTTTAAAGTTTATTTTTAATCAACATCTTTTAGTTTAAATTGTATGACATGTTAAGAAAGGAAAATGTTTTTGAAGTAGAAAGGATATTTTCCTCAAGAATGGAGTTCAAGTGTTTTATCAAAATTATTTTCCGTCTAAGATTATATAGGGTTCTGTTTCTATCCCTATTATTACATTGATTTGACTATGTTGTGATGGAAATATTTTTATGAATTCCTTTATCCTATATGAATTGTTTTATGATGTCATGATGTTTAAAATTATGATTTTTTTATTACATGGGTTATGTTATGATGTATGGTTTATGATTTTGTGGAACACATAAGAATGGTATCATTATTAGATGGGTGGGACCTATATCTCCCTCCAATGCATTGGTTAAAGATTTTATATCTCATGAGATAGACATGGCTAGAACGGCAGGTTAAACTGGTTCAGTGAAATAGGACTGAAATGAGGAATGAACTCGGTTCAGAAAGGGACTTTTTCAACTAAGATAGTCTTGTCAATGAGTCTTGAATAATAAGAAATGATTCTCTATGATTATGTGTGTACACAACAATGTTTCATGTTTAAAGTTATGATTATTGGGATTATATTTCACTACTATGATTTATCCCATGTTATGATATTATGATCTCTTTTGCAGGTTAAGATTTCCAAAATGTTATGTTCTTATGAATATGATGTGATTGATATTTATTTTGTTAACCATTACTCAGAATTTGAGATCACCCTTTTATGTTTTATTTTCCCCAGTATATAAATAAAGGTTTTAGGTAAGAAAAAAAGGGGAAGATCTTTATGGGAGATGTTGAAGATCTTTCACCATGATTAGAAGATTACGTTCCGAGTTTCCAAAGACACTAATCTATTAAGGTCCTTGTGTGTGTGTTTTTGTTATGTACTAAGTATTCCGCAAAAGTAATGTAATTTCCATGTACGTCAGGCTTAGGGTCCCTACAGTTGGTATCAGAGGAAAGTTTTAGTCAACCTCTAGAAACTAGGATGTGATATCTTTAGTGAGATCCCTAGAGATATTTATAAGGAATGTCTAGGGATGTCCCTGAGGTTAAGTATAGGTATAGGTTATAGTCCTATAATTATGGTAACGATCTTAAAATTAAACCTAAGATGTTAGATATTGAAGGTACTCCTCCTTTATTGTGTTGTTTTCCCTAGCATGATTTTTTCCTCTCACACTATTCTTTTTGGGTTTTAGACGATGGCTGGAACCCGAAGGAACCGTGTTGATCAATGTAATGGACAATGCAATGATTGTCCTCCTGAACAAACAAATCTTATGGGATATGGAGTGGAAAATCTTATTTCTACACTTACACAAGCTATGAATCATTCTGGACTTCCAAATGTGCAGAGAAGGGAACAATATTCTATTGAGTCCTTCATGAGGAAACGTCCACCTTCTTTCAGTGGGTCTTCTAATCCACTTGTTGCTGAACAATGGATCAGTACTACTGAAAAGATATTTTCAGTTCTTCAATGTTCTGAACATGATAAATTCATCTTAGCAGTGTATCGTTTGGAAGCTGATGCTGATGAATTATGGAGTCTTTTCAAGAATACGAGGACAAGAGATGAAATTGAGTCCATGGAATGGGACGAGTTCAGGAACTTATTTTTCAATGTGTACTTTCCTCGTATTCTTCGTACAAAGATGGAGAAGGAGATTCTTGATCTAATGAAAAAGGTTGATGAATCTGTTGGTATATACGAAGCGAATTTTACAAGGATTGAAAGGTATGCATCTGGCTTTATCATCCAACCTAAAAGTAAAGTTGATCGATTCTTTAGTGTCTTAATACCAAGTCTTTGAAGGGCATTAGCTATAAGAGACATTAGTAGCTATGAAGAAATTGTGCGTTGTGCTATCAAGGTAGAAATGGAAGTTGGAGTTACTTATCCATCTCATAGTTTTGACAAGAAACGAAAGATGGAGTTCAAGGAGAAATCTCAGAATAATGGTGATAAGAAGATGAATGTTTCCTTTTCCTCAAAGTGTGGAAAGAAGCATGGTGGAGATTGTCTTAAAGGGAAAAGTAAATGTTTCAAATGTGTAAAGGAAGGTCATCGGGCATTTGAATGCCGCAATGATGGGAAGAAGATGTCTAATGATACAACCAAAGGAAGGGATACACAGAATGAACCTACTACACTTCAATGCTTCAAGTGCAAGGAAATGGGGCATTATGCTAATAAATGACCTAATCCAAGGGTTAGTGATGATCGACATGAGCAACCAATTAAGGCAAAGGACAAAGGGAAGTCACATGCGATCACAATTGGTGATGTTGATTATGACAACGATGTGGTGGAATGATTAAGTGTTTATGTAATGGGATTCCAAAATAATGTGGTATATAGTATCGTGGAATATTGGAATATATATGTATTGGTCTATTGTGGTTTTCAATAATTTTATGGTACCGGTAACCATGGAAAGTGATTGAGATATTTTTGGAAAAAAGATGATATGAGCATAATGAAGGGATAAGGAAAAAATGAAATGTTTGACAGTATTCATGAGCTCATGATTGATATAAGGACTATATGATATCATGGTTTGAGTATATAGAATTTTGAGGATTTTGGTATGTAGAAAGAGTTAACTTTTAACAGCATTCATGTTTTCAATAAGGTTCAATGGGTATTCATTTGTTTTCAATAGAATACATGATTAAGGCCTTTGAATGTTTGCAATGTGACCAACACGACATATCTCATGATATATGGGGATCAACAATGGTATTAACATGCTAGTTGTATGAACTCTTTGGTAATCGTTTTCACTATAATATGAGATTAGACAGCATTATTTTGGATAATCCTAAAGATTGGAATGGATTATGTTGGACATAAGTTAGTATTGTTTAAGGATAGAAGTTTTTTAGATATTATTTATGGGGTGTTATTGTAATGTAGTTTTAGAAAAAGGACAATCTCCAGGTTGGGCGACAACCAATCGCGTCGGACAAGGCTATGAGAATCGAACCCACAACCGAAGTGCAAGTGTCCTTTATCTCCTACCACTAGCCTACAGGAAGTCCCTGTTTAGTAGAAACTAGTTTTATTATATTAATTAGTATAATATATGAAGTATAAGTCCATTTTAGGAACCATATATTATTAATCTCACTATAGGTGGACTTATGTATTTTTTGATAACTTTTCTAACCTTTTGTTTGAGACAGATGGAATGACCCATCATTCTATCACATGATCTGCTAGCACAACACGGATGACAAATTCAACTTCATTTCTTGAAGATATGAAGTGGAAATTTTCCAAATAACGACCAACGGTGAGACTATACCAAAATCACGAAAGTATTTCTACTAATTCCAATTTCGTCAACTTTAGGGAAATGATCTTGAAAACCAAAAATGTTGTCCTAGTGCTCTTATATCTAATGAATCAGATGGTATCTTAGATCGTCACAAATTTATGGCATTGTGATTGCTAGATTTTCCATATTCATGTTCTCTACCACTCTCCATCAGAACATGATGGTTAGATTTTTCTTCCATATCCATATTTTCACCTCTGTGGAAACCCAGTGATTAGTTTATTTGGGTAACTGTTACATTTCATACTTTTGTTTTTAAAGATTGGTTTTGGTATTCCTTTTTACGATGAGGGTTTCTATTAAAGAAACTTTCTAATAGTAGACCATTTATATCCCCGATGAATTTTGAGGGCGAAATTCATTTTAAGGGGGGTAGAATGTAACACCCTGAGATTTTATGAAAAATATTCTTTTTAATTTCATTAATTTCTTGTGTTGTACGCTACACCAAAAGGAGCTTTCACAACACACATCCTTGACTTTCCTTTCATTACACGCAATCACGACCTTCCTCAATAGTGTGTGTAGTACACAATACTGAGTTTCACTAAACAACGATATGCTATTAGAATATTGTTAAAATTAGCCATTATGAATAGTAATAACCACCTTTTAAAATTTTAGAAATATTATCTCCCAAAATGGACTTCATTTTTGGATTCAGAGTATCGAATTTAGCCTAAGGTGAAATTTTGGTACTTTTCGGATAACTTTCTTATTTTGATGAATAGTGAAAATTACTAAATTTAAATTAAAAATAACTTTCTTAATCGATATAATTAATAGTGATAAATTATTAATTTGAGTGGTTTTAAATTATATTTAGAATATCTTTTTACAATTTAATACAATGTTTGTCATTGGATGTAATTTCACATTTAAACCAGTTATAAAAAAGAGTCAATCTTTTGATAGTTATTATCTCTTAAAAACACGCTATTTGTTTTGACGACGTGAATTAATTTTTAAATTAGTTAATGTAACTGATATGTTTTGAATTTGATAAAATAGAAATCATTTTTTAATTCATATTATCAAATATAGCTTAGGCCTAGTTTTTGGTATTTTTCTGGAAACATTCATTTTTTGATGAATAGTGAAACCACTAAGTGGTTGTTAAAAAAACTGAATTTTTCATAAAAAATAATTTTACCGCTTCTGTGAGTGGAATTTCGAAAATCCTAGAGACACGGTTAATATCAAGGACTAAAATTTGGTTCAATGAGTTGAAAATAATTTTTGTTGAATAGTTACTTTTTACATTTTTTACCACGTTTAAAAGTAAATAGGGTAATTAAGGGTAAAAGTGTTATTATTATTACCCTAAAAAATGTCATAATTCTATTGGATAAGTGTAAATCGACCAAAAACAAAATTAGGAATAAAATATGACCATTTAGGACCACTTTGATTGCATTAGAACATTTATTATCAATTTATTTAAAGAATGGTTAAAATAGTTAAAATCAATTTTTAATAACTAAATCATTTTTAATATAGGGTTATACAAAGGATAAATTCGACTATAAAAATTAATTAGAAATATAAAAATATTTCCAACATAATTGTTTTTTATTTGTAATTTTTCAACTTAAAATAATTTAATTTATTTATGATACAATGATGATGTAGTAATTATCCTATTAATGAAATATTGACATAAATGATGTTATAAATACCCAAATAAATGTAATTTGAGACTTTTTATGAATTGAAATAATTTTCTATGTTAATATGACATGTTATTATTTATTTAATTAATTTTTTTCGTACTAATCATTCTGTTATGACTTTCATAAAAATCAATTACCAAATAGTGTCAAAATTGACATAAAATAGTTTTTAAAACAAATATTATATTATTAATTGTTATTATATTTCTAAAAATCTAATTTTTGGCCAAGATACTTATATAATAATAGGTGTATCATTGATGGACCACTTGGGGTATCTTGGATATATATGGTATGTTTATTAACTATATAATATAAAAATACAAAGTGACATGGTAAATGTCAATCTAATTATCTAAGAGTTAAAACTAAAGGATAAGGTCAGTATAATGACATAAAATTGTCTAAATTATATTGGATGAGAGGATTTAGACCCATCCCGACCTTAGATTCGAAATAAATCAATTTTGGGCTATTTAAAACCGAATTTGGCTTTATAATAAAATAATATTTTTAGTTATTCAAAGGTGCCCCTCTCCTCCCTTATAAAAGGGAACCTCCTCCCCCTCTTCCTCACACCACTTTGAGCCATCAAGCTCGGCCAACCCCTTCCAAATTCTCTTCTCCAATTCCCTAGAAACATCTTAGAGGTCCTGGTCTTCTTCAAAGACCAATTTTAGTGCCCTAAGAAGAGGACTCAAAGAGGCGCTTCAAAAAATAGGTAATGTCCGTTATCGATTCTTTTTTCTTTATTTCTTCTTCCACACATTCTTCTTAGGTTGTTTCATTATGAAGTAATAACATCAGTATCAATCATATACTTATATGTTATTATATGTATGAAACGACCCTATTTCACCATCTATCCATCCTACGGAAAACGAAATCACAGCGCGTGCGTACGTACGGAATACTGTCTCCACGACGCGATGAGATTCATTCTCCACATTAACCATTCATGAATGATTATAATGTATATATAATAAGTAATAATTATATATATGACATAATAATGATACTGTATTTATGTGTGTATATATGTATGTCATCTACTTAATTCCATTCAACTCAATAAGGAAACGAAAACAACATTCATGCGTACGGACGGCCTACCATCTCCATGAACGGTGCATTTCTATCCATTTACTAATTTATTATATATATGTATATTATAAATATATATTATATATAAATCATGTTTTATATTCTGGAATTAAGTAATAATGATTTAAGTAATCATATGAATAATTACAAATCAAAACTCGGACGACAAATGAAACAATTTTACCCAAAACGCTCTTTAACATGGAGTTTACAAAAGAACGGGTAATATAAAGTCATAAGTGAACCATATATGATGTCATAACAATTATTATGATTATGTAATAAGTCAATGACATTATTTAAATCATTATACAGGAGGTTCGGACACTTACGAAGCAAATCGGACCTAAGGTAAGGGAAATATCACAATCTCATTTTTATCCGAGATTTCTTATACTTTGATATTTACTGGGGTGTATTTTATCATCAACATCCATGTTTCCTCGATATGTAATATTGTTTCCATCCACCTAAAATTGTTTGAATCCAATTTTACCCTTCGGTGAGTTTTTAGTAAAATATATGAAAGTAATCTTTTGTCGTTTTTCGTACGAGGTACTTTTTGACTTTTTCGACAAAAGTATGAGAACAATGTTTTTTTAACTTATACGGCATGAATGGATTTTTAAAACATTATTTCCAAGAAGCTTCCTTTACAAGTATTCATGTTTATTTTTAATCAACTTCTTTTAGTTTAAATGGTATGACATGTTAAGAAAGGAAAATGTTTTTGAAGAAGAAAGGAGATTTTTCTCAAGGAAGGAGTTCAAGTGTTTTATCAAAATTATTTTCCATCTAAGATAATATAGGGTTATGTTTATATCCCTATTATTACATTGATTTGACTATGTTGTGATGGAAATCTTTTTATGAATTCATTTATCCTATATGAATTGTTTTATGATGTCACGATGTTTAAGATTCTCATTTTTTTATTACATGGGTTATGCTATGATATATGGTTTATGATTTTTTGGCACACATAAGAATGGTATCATTATGAGATGGGTGGGACCTATATCTACCTCCAATGCATTGGGTAAAGATTTTATATCTCATGAGATAGACATGGTTAGAACGGAAGGTTAAACCGGTTCAGTTAAATAGGACTGAAATGAGGAATGAACTCAGTTCAGAAATGCACTTTGTCCACTAAGATAGTCTTGGCAATGAGTCTTGACTAATAAGAAATGATTCTCTATAATTATGTGTGTACACCACAATGTTTCATGTTTTAAGTTATGATTATTGGGATTACATTTCACTACTATGATTTATCCCATGTTATCATATTATGATCTCTTTTGCAGGTTAAGATTTCCAAAATGTTATGTTCTTATGAATATGATGTGATTGATATTTCTTTTGTTTACCCTTACTGTGCATTTGAGCTCAGCATTTTATGTTTTCTTTTCCCCAGGATATAAAGAAAGGTTTTAGGTAAGAAAAAAAGGGGAAGATCATTATGGGAGATGTTGAAGATCTTTCACCATGATTAGAAGATTACGTTCCGAGTTTCCAAAGACACTAAACTATTACGGTCCTTATGTGTGTGCTTTTGTTATGTACTAAGTATTCCTCAAAAGTAATGTAATGTCCATGTACGTCAGGCTTAGGGTCTCTACAGTTGGTATTAGAGGAATGGTTTAGTCAACCATTGGAAACTGGGATGTGAGAACTTTAGTGAGATCCCTAGAGATATTTCTAAGGTATGTCTAGGGATGTCCCTAAGGTTAAGTATAAGTATAGGTTATAGTCCTATAATTACGGTAACGATCTTATAATTAAACCTAAGATGTTAGATATTGAAGGTAATCCTCCTTTATTGTGTTGTTTTCCCTAGCATAATTTTTTCCTCTCACACAATTCTTTTTGGGTTTTAGACGATGGCTAGAACTCGAAGGAACCGTGTTGATCAATGTAATGGACAATGCAATGATTGTCCTCCTGAACAAACAAATGTTATGGGAGATGGAGTGAAAAATATTATTACTATACTTACACAAGATATAAATAATTCTAGACTTCCAAATGAGCCAAGAAGGGAACAATATCCTATTGAGTCCTTCATGAGGCAACGTCCACCTTCTTTCAGTGGGTCTTCTGATCCACTTGTTGCTGGGCAATTGATCAGTACTACTGAAAAGATAATTTCAGCTCTTCAATGTTCTGATCATTATAAAGTCATCTTAGCAGTGTATCGTTTGGAAGATGATGCTGATCAATGGTGGAGTCTTATCAAGAATACAAGGCCAAGAGATGAAATTGAGTCCATGGAATGGGACGAGTTCAAGAACTTATTTTTCAATAAGTACTTCCCTCGTATTCTTCGTACAAAGATGGAGAAAGAGTTTCTTGAACTAAAGAAAAGGATGATGAATCTATTGGTATATACAAAGAAACTTTTACAAGGATTGAAAGGTATGCATATAGCTTTATCATCCAACCTGAAAGTAAAGTTGATCGATTCTTCAGTGGCTTAAAAGAAAGTCTTCGAAGGGAATTATCTATAAAAGATTTCAGTAGCTATGAAGAAATTGTGCGTTGTGATATCAAGGTAGAAATGGAAGTTGGTGTTACTTATCCATATCATAGTTTTGACAAGAAACTAAAGATGGAGTTCAAGGAGAAATATCAGAATAATGGTGAAAAGAAGATGAATGTTTCCTTACGCTCAAAGTGTTGAAAGAAGCATGGTGGAGATTGTCTTAAAGGGACAAGTAAATGTTTCAAATGTAGAAAGGAAGGTCATCGGGCATTTGAATGCCGAAATGATGTGAATAAGATGTCTAATGATGCAAACAATGGATGGGATTCACAGAATGAACCTACTACACTTCCATGCTTCAAGTGCAAGGAAATGGGGCATTATTCTAATAAATTACCTAATCCAAGGGTTAGTGATGATCGCTATGAGCAACCACTTAAGGAAAATGACAAAGGGAAGTCACATGAGATCACCATTGGTGATGTTGAATATGAAAACGATGTGGTGGAATGATTAAGTGTTTACGTAATGGGATTCCAAAATAATGTTGTATATAGTATCGTGGAATATTGGAATATTTATGTATTGGTCTATTTTGGTTTTCAATAATTTTATGGTACCGGTAACCATGGAAAGTGATTGAGATATTTTTGGAAAAAAGATGATATGTTCATAATGAAGGGATAAGGAAAAAATGAAATGTTTGACAGTATTCATGAGCTCATGATTGATATAAGGACTAAGTGATATCATGGTTTGAGTATATAGAATTTTGAGGATTTTGGTATGTGGAAAGAGTTAACTTTTAACAGCATTCATGTTTTCATTAAGGTTCAATGGGTATTCATTTATTTTCAAGAGAATATATGATTAAGTCCTTTTAATGTTTGGAATGTGACCAACAAGACATATCTCATGATATATGGGGATCAACAATGGTATTAACATGCTAGTTGTATGAACTCTTTGGTAATCGTTTTCACTATAAAATGAGATCAGACAGCATTATTTTGGATAAGTCTAAAGATTGAAATGGATTATGTTGGAAATAAGTTAGTATTGTTTTAGGATAGAAGTTTTTTCTATATTATTTATGGGATGTTATGGTAATGTAGTTTTAGAAAAAGGACAACCTCTAGGATGGGAGACATCCAATCGCGTCGGACAAGGCTGTGGGAATCGAACCCACAACCGAAGTGCGAGTGGCCTTTATCGCCTACCACTAGCCTACAGGAAGTCCCTGTTTAGTAGAAACTAGTTTTATTATATTAAGCAGTATGATATATGATGTATAAGTCCATTTTTGGAACAATATATGATTAATCTCACTATAGATGGACTTATGTATCTTTTGATAACTTTTCTAACCTTTTGTTTGAGACAGATGGAATGACCCATCATTCTATCACATGATCTACTAACACATCACGAATGACAAATTCAACTTCATTTCTTTAATAGATGAAGTGTAAATTGTCCAAAGAATGACCAAAAGTTAGACTATACCAAATTCACGAAAGTATTTCTTCTAATTCCAATTTCAACAACTTTAGGGAAATGATCTTGAAAACCAAAAATGTTGTCCTAGTGCTCTTATATATGATGGATCAGATGGTACCTTAGATCGTCACAAATTTATGGCTTTGTGATTTCTAGCTTTTCCATAGCCATGTTCTCTACCACTCTCCAATAGAACATGATGTTTAGATTTCTCTTCCATATCCATATTTTCACCTATGTGGAAACCCAGTGATTAGTTTATTTGGGTAACAGTTACGCTTCATACTTTTGTTTTTAATGATTGGTTTTGGTATTCCTTTTTACGATGTGGGTTTCTATTAAAGAAACTTTCTAATATTAAACCATTTATAACCCCGACGAATTTCGAGGGCGAAATTCACTTTAAGGGGGGTAGAATGTAACACCCCGAGATTTTATGAAAAATATTCCTTTTAATTTCATTAATATCTTGTGTTGTACACTACACCAAAAGGAGCTTGAACAAAATGAATCCTTGACTTTCCTTGCATTACACGCAGTCACGACATTCCTTGATAGCGTGTGAAGTACGCAATACCGAGTTTCACTAAACAACGATATGCTATTAAAATATTGTTAAAACTAGATATTATGAATAGTAATAACGACATTTTAAAATTTTAAAAATTTTATCTCTCAAAATGGACTTCATTTTTGGATTCGGAGTATCGAATTTTTCCTAAGGTGAAATTTTGGTACTTTTCGGATAACTTTCATATTTTGATGAATAGTGAAAATTACTAAATTTTAATTAAAAACAACTTTTTTAATCGATATAATTAATAGTGATAAATTATTAATTTGAGTGGTTTTAAAGTATATTTATAATATATTTTTACAATTTAATACAATGTTGGTCATTGGATGTAATTTCACATTTAAACCAGTTATAAACATGTGTCAATCTTTTGATAGTTATTATCTCTTAAAAACACGCTATTTGTTTTGACGACGAGAATTAATTTTTAAATTAGTTAATGTAACTGATATGTTTTGAATTTGATAAAATAGACAATATTTTTGAATTCATAATATCAAATATATCTTAGGACTAATTTTTTGTATTTTTCTGGAAACTTTCATTTTTTGATTAATAGTGAAACCACTAAGTGGTAGTTAAAAAAACTGAATTTTTCATAAATCTTAATTTTACCGCTTTTGTGAGTGGAATGTCGAAACTCCGAGAGACACGGTTAATATGAAGGACTAAAATGAGGTTCAATGAGATGAAAATAATTTTTGGTGAATAGTAACTTTTTACTTTTTTTACCACGGTTACAAGTAAATCGAGTAATTAAGGGTAAAAGTGTTATTATTATTACCCTAAAACATGTCCTAATTCTATCGGATAACTGTAATTCGACCAAAAACAACCTTAGGAATAAAATATGACCATTTAGGCCCACTTGGATTAGATTTGGACATTTATTATCAATTTATTTAAAGAAGGGTTAAAATAGTTAAAATCAATGTTTAATAACTAAATCATTTTTAATATAGGGTTATACATAAGATAAATTCGACTATAAATATTCATTAGAATTCTAAAAGGATTTCGAAAATAATGGTATTTTATTTGTAATTTTATACTTAAAATAATTTAACTTATTTATGATACAATGATGATGCAGTAATTATCCTATTAATGAAATATTGACATAATTGATGTTATAAGTACCCAAATAAATGTAATTTGAGACTTTTTATGAATTCCAGTAATTTTATATGTTAATATGATATGTTATTAATGATTTAATTAATTTTTTCGGACTAATCATTCTGTTATGATTTTCACAAAAATCAATTACCAAATAGTGTCAAAATTGACATAAAATAGTTTTTAAAACAAATATTATATTTTTAATTGTTATTATATTCCTGAAAATCTATGGTTCTGCCAAGATACTTATATAATGATATTTGAATCATTAATGAACCACTTGGAGGTCTCTTGGATGTATATGGTATGTTAATTAACTATATAATATAAAAATACATAGTGACATGGTAAATGTCAATCTAATTAACTAAGAGTTAAAACTAAACGATAAGGTTAGTATAATGACTTAAACTTGTCTAGATTCTATTGGATGAGAGGATTTATATCCATACTCACCTTAGATTAAAAATAAATCAATTTGGAGCTATTTAAAACCGAATTCGGATTTATAATAAAATAATATGTTTAGTTATTCCAAAGGTGCCCCTCTCCTCCCTTATAAAAGGGCACCTCCTCCCCCTCTTCCTCACACCACTCTGAGCCTTCAAGCTCAGCCAACCCCTGAAAAATTCTCTTCTCCACTTACCTAGAAACATCCTAGAGGTCCTGGCCTTCTTCAATGACCAATGTTAGTGCCCTAAGAAGAGGAATCAAAGAGGCGCTTCAAAGAAGAGGTAATGTCCGTTACCGATTCTTTTAACTTTATTTATTCTTCCACTTCTTCTTCTTAGGTTGTTTCATTATGAAGTAATAACATCAGTATCACTCATATACTGATATGTTATTATAAGTATGAAACAACCCTATTTCACTATCTATCCATCCTACGGAAAACTAAATCACCGCGCGTGTGTACGTACGGAATACCGTCTCCACGATGCGATGAGATTCATTCTTCACGTTAACCATTCATGAATGATTATAAAGTATATATAATAACTAATCATGAAATATATGACATAATAATGATTCTGGATTTATGTGTGTATATATGTATGTAATCTACTGAATTCCATTCAACTCAATAAGGAAACGAAAACAACATTCATGCGTACGTACGGCCTACCGTCTCCATGAACAGTGTATTTCTTTCCATTTACTGATTTATTATATATATGTATATTCTGAATATATATTATATATAAATCATGTTTTATATTCTGGAATTAAGTAATAATGATCTAAGTAATCGTATGAATAATTACAAGTCAAAACACTGACGACAAATGAAACAATTTTACCCAAAACGCTCTTTAACATGGAATTTACAAAAGAACGGGTAATATAAAGTCATAAGTGACCCATATATTAAATCATAACAATTAGTATGATTCTTGAATAAGTCAATGACATTATTTAAATCATTATACAGGAGGTTCGGACACTTACGAAGAAAATCGGACCTAAGGTAAGGGAAATATCACAATCTCATTTTTATCCGAGATTGTTTATACTTTGGTATTTACTGGGGTGTATTTTATCATCTACATCCATGTTTCCTCGATATGTAATATTGTTTCCATACACATACACTTGTTTAAATCCAATTTTACCCTTCAGTGAGTTTTTTTTAAAATATTTGAAAGGAATCTTTTGTCGTTTTTCGTACAAGGTACTTTTTGACTTTTCCGACAAAAGTACGAGAAGAATGTTTTTTTAACTTATACGGCATGAATGGATTTTTAAAACATTATTTCCAAGATTCTTCCTTTACAAGTTTTCAAGTTTATTTTTAATCAACTTCTTTTAGTTTAAATTGTATGACATGTTAAGAAAGGAAAATGTTTTTGAAGTAGAAAGGATATTTTTCTCAAGAATGGAGTTCAGGTGTTTTATCAAAATTATTTTACATCTAAGATAATATAGGGTTCTGTTTCTATCCCTATTATTACATTGTTTTGACTATGTTGTGATGGAAATATTTTAATGAATTCCTTTATCCTATATGAATTGTTTTATGATGTCACGATGTTTAAGATTCTCATTTTTTATTACATGGGTAATGCTATGATGTATGGTTTATGATTTTGTGGCACACATAAGAATGGTATCATTATGAGATGGGTGGGACCTATATCTCCCTACAATGCACTGGGTAAAGATTTTATATCTCATGATATAGATATGGCTGGAATGGAAGGTTAAACCGTTTCAGTGAAACAGGACTGAAACGAGGAATGAACTCGGTTCAGAAATGGACTTTGTCCACTAAGATAGTCTTGGAAATGAGTCTTGACTAATAAGAAATGATTATCTATGATTATGTGTGTATGCCCCAATGTTTCATGTTTTATGTTATGAGTATTGCGATAACATTTCACTACTATGATTTATCCCATGTTATGATATTATGATCTCTTTTGCAGGTTAAGATTTCCAAAATGTTATGTTCTTATGAATATGATGTGATTGATATTTCTTTTTTTTACCCTTACTGAGCATTTGAGCTCACCCTTTTATGTTTTCTTTTCCCCAGGATTTAAAGAATGTTTTTAGGTACGAAAAAATGGGAAGATCTTTATGGGAGATGTTGAAGATCTTTCACCATGATTAGAAGATTACATTCCGAGTTTCCAAAGACACTAAACTGTTACGGTCGTTGTGTGTGTGTTTTTGTTATTTACTAAGTTTTCTGCAAAAGTAGTGTAATGTCCATGTATGTCAGGCTTAGGGTATCTACATATATTATAGGGAATAATGGACATGTGTGGCATAACAGGGGAGAAGATGGTTTAGATGATACAACCTGAGATGTTACACTGGGAAATAATAATCATGACTGACCTAAATAGATACATAGTGTCTGAATATATGACCATGTGTCCTACCCTAAGGTAGTTTCTAGATACAATGACTATATAGTATGAAATATGAGAGGTATATGTATTTAAATACTTATTCCCTGACCTCAGACATTACATCGGTGTGGTAGTTTTGGAATACATTTAGTGGCCTTTTTATTAACTCTACTTCAAGACTTATCTTATAACTATGTTTTCTCATGGAGTTTATGTTCTTATTGTTGGGATTTGACATGGCGTGGTTATTTAGTGACCTCCAAAAAAGTGATTGTATATTGAGGTACAAATGTTTATTTTTTATCCTAAAATAAACTAATATTCATGTACAAATTGTTAAAATGTGAATTGTTGGTATCTGAGTAGGATTATAATAACACTCTATACAAGATTCTCGATGCACACACATACTCCATAATCAATTATATTTGAATGGGAGATATCCTTGTTATATATATAAAATAGGAACATTATTGTAATTAGAGGTTTTGTAAATAAACAATCAGAGTTGTGTCATGGGGTTTTATTTAATTATCTTTCTTTCTCAATTTTTTTTAAAATTATTTGTTGGAGTTAATTTTTTTATTTTTCTGTATGAGATGAGACACATTCTATAACATTTAAAATATAATTTATTCTCTTTTTCCATGTGTTAAATTAAATATTTGAATTTATTAATAATGAGGGTATAATAACAACACTAATTTTATTTGGACCATTTATTCTATTGTTCATCCTCTTTCATATTAGTATATGTGTATAATTTCATATAACACATCAGATAAAAGTATATATTTTTCACAAGACATTGAATAATGTTGTGGGTCAATGATTGAATAGAATCATGGTTGATATTTGTTGAAACATGATGACTAAATATGAAATTTCTTATTTTATCTAGATACCCATTCTTAGTGAAACCATACACTTCTATAATAACTTATTTTAAAAAAAATTCAAATATATATTTATATGATATGTATTACAATATGGACCAATTATTGTATTACATAAGGGTGTTTGGTATACCGTATATAATGAAGGTCGAAGGTGAGATTAATTGGACGTTAGATCAATAAAAGGATGAAAGTATCTTCCTTTTATATCTTCCAAATTGTAAAGAATATTGATTCTATAAAAACATGAAGAATGTATAACTCTATTTATATTAAAATTTCTATAATATTTAGAAGAGATCATTCCACATATACCTACAGAAATAATTTAATATAAATAAAAATCTATTTTATTATGGTAATAAAGGATGTTTACAATAAAAAAATAGATGATTTAAAAGATATTATTGGAGATTCAATCATATCATGTGAGGAGGAACAATATATTTGATCACATACATCAATGAGTAGATAGGTAGTGATTGATAATGTCATTGTAAAATATGAATATTAGGTTAACACTAGAATTAAAATGTGAAATGTTTCACATAACTTATTATTTTTATAGGTTTTTTGAAGATATGATATGGATGTAAAATATCAATAAGATTTGATTTATTCCTAGATGAAGAAATAATATACATAGATAAAAATGTGACATGAAATATGGTACCCAAATATATGTATAAAAATATGACTACAACAAAATGGGGTTTCTAGTTTATAAAGAATAAAAAAGAACAATATGTACGAAACAAGGGATGACTGATTTTTATAGGGTATTCATAAAAATGAAAGAAATATTTTATTCGTCTGTTAAACTAGTGCTAACACATGAATCCAACTTAAATTTTCATACTATACATACAAAATGAATTCTTTTGATTTTAAAAATACATGTCATGTATACCTCACTCCATGGATATCAATTAAAGGAATTTTATATTGAACAACTAAATGGTTTCTCTCATAGGGATGAAGATTAATATATTTATATGTTGAATATGGATTTATATTGTTTTATTTTATCTATAATAGCTTTTTATTGTAGTCTTGTTTCATCATAAATGAAAGAAGCCTCAAGATATGGACAATTGAAAACGACCTCTATATAACAGGAAAAAAATTTCCTTCATTATGGTTACATTTTCTGATGAAATTATATTTCTAAGAAATATTAAAGATGTCTACAAATAGTTTTTTAAAGATATGCCGACGTTTTCTGAAGTGTATTTGTCAGGAGAGATAATCAATTTTTAGTATAAAAACCCTCTAAAGAAAAGGATAATTTTTTTATCAATATAAAAATATGATAATGATCTAGTGAAAAGATTTTAAATGTAAGATTCAATAACTATTTCAACACCTACTACATTTTGAAAAAAAAATACTTTTAAGGATTTATGTAGAAGGTATATTGACTATATCAAATTAGGGATGTCAATTGGAAGCATAGTTAATGAAACTACATCTACACTATACATTGGTTATAAAGTAACACTTAATTCAAACATTTTATGCACTCCAAAAAATTCACAAAATTATCGTAGAAAATATTTTGTTAGATACAATATGGGAATTATAGATTATTATACAAAATATTGTTGTATGGGAATGTTGAATCTATTTAGATTTATATAATCTCCCATGGTAGTTTTTTGATGAATGATGATACACCTTAGTATGAGTCTTCATTCATAAAAAATATGTCTGATTTTATATAGAAATAAATAATGATCAGTGATTATAATTTATACAAAATATTATTATGGGTCTTCCACCCATGGTACAATTTAAATAATTTAAAATTTAACTGATTTTTTTGACTTCTTTTTTTGATGTTTTCACTTATAATGGTTTTTTAATGAAAGAGATATCATGGTCATAATGAATATGATGCAACCTTCAATATTAAAGAATATTGAAATAAGACTCAAATAAGTATACTTCATATGGAATAAAATTAATTATGTATTTATTTTCTATCTATGGAGGATAAAAAGCATAATATATACACTAAACCATTAATGAATGATTCATATTAAAAACTGTGGTCAATTATGGCTATCAAACCTCACCCTCTTCTAGGATATTATCTGATATTTTGTCCGATATCTCAGATTGTCTTCATATAGTATTATAAAAATGGCATAAAAAGGAAATCATTATTCTATACATTGTTATTTTTTCCCAGTTTTTGGTGTTCGTAAATTTATAGTGAATATTTAAAATAGTTATGTTGTGATATCTTTATTCATGATCTATGTTTATTATTTTAATAGTTTATTGAAGATATTAAATGAACTATTTCATACTTGTTGTAATTATTTTTAGTAATAAAAATTTGATGATGATTCATTAATTAATATTTTTGAATGATTATTGGTAATTTAATGGTGTACAACATCGTATTATTGATCAATAATTCCAATTTTCTACATAGACGTAGCCCAGTTGGGATTATAATTTTTGGGCAGTGATCATAGATTGATTTTCAGGCCTTAGTCAGTTAAATTCTTAAAAAAATTTACAAAATTTTATATTCTTATGAAAAGTAATTTCTATACTTTTTTGTTGGGATTGTGAAGAAGCTGATGAATAAGAGGTTTAAATAATTTTTTTGTTTTTCACACGAAAATTGGTATGTAACACTGCTGTTTATTCTATAAAAGATGATTTTTTTCTATTTATAAAGTTATAAACATTGTTTGATTCCAATAAAGTGTTTTTTGGGTACAAATCTGAAGAAATTATAATTGTCTCTAAGAGAGAACATGATTTAATGAAGCTGTTGTGAGTTAATCAGCTGCATAAGGAATAAAATTGACCATAGACCATCACATGACCATATGACATAAAATATGATTACAATATGAGGTGAAAACATAATGAATTACGTCACAATATATTTAATAAATAAAAACCACAAATTGTAAGAAGTCGTGGGGGATGAAAAACCCTAAGAAATTGATGACTTATAGTGATCATGACATGGTAGGTAATGTTACTCTAAGAAAGTGACCATAGGATGTAATGCTAATGGGTGAAATGATTTAATATGGACAATATGTATATCGAAATAAAAACATACCACATAAAGGATTTATAATCTACCACATGGTATGCCATGTGAACGTTGAAATGGATAGTATGTTGTTGAGCCCAATATCACAAGTTATGTTTACTAAAAACATGATCAACTATATTGAATATCGATATGTTGAATATTTAATATTCCTCCAATCATTGCATGATGATAGAAAAATTCAATATACAATATTTAATTTTAATGAATATGTATTTAATGATATCGTTATTTGTTATAATTCTTGGTGATTATATTTGGAAATAATAAATATGTTAATGTGATTTATCATATTTCTATGTGATATGATGAATTGTTTTCTTTTGTATTTTTCCCAAAATAAGAGGATTCAAAAACCATCCAAAATGAATATATAGTATAAATAATGAATATATTAAAATCATTAGGCATAGAAAATGATTTCAATAAATGGTATCAATTATTTTTAATCTATATATTTTATCACACTCCTGATAAAGTATTGAAGAAGAACAGCTTCATAGGTTTATTATAATAATAGAAACTCAAAAACTATATATGGGGAATTAATTAATATTAATATAATGATCATGATTCATGAAAATATTTTTTATATATTAATAAGAGGAAATAATTTATTAATTTACAAGTTAATATAGTTTTAGAAACTTGTATCTAATGGGACATTTTCAACATTAATCTATTCCATAAATAGAGTTCTTATTTACCATGTTTCATGATCTTGATCTTATGCTCATCATATTTCAAGGAATTAATAATAATAATAAACAATAATTGTTTCGAATTATTGTAAGCCAATAAAAATAAAAAAGGATCAAATAATGAAAAGCTTTTTTATTATTTATATATATCTATATAATGTTAAATAAAGTAATTGATACAGTTTCTCAATGATTTTATTATTATTAAATCTCCAAAAAATATGTAGGATATAAATTAACATATCTAAAATCCATTTTAAATATATTAATAATGAATAATGTGATGAGGTGAAAAATATTTCATGATTTATACTTTTATTTTTTCCAAATAATGGTCATGTGTGGGAGTATGAGAGATTTCTTAGTGAATGGTCAATGTAGATCGAGAAATAAGGATGAAGTATTAAATTCTCATTATATTACTAAAAATTCATAATTAAGAAGAATGTGAACATAATTGTTGAATAACATGTTTGAATAATCCATATAGTATAATTATTATGTGTTGAATCTAGTTTGTGAATTAATATCACAATATTGTATAATAATTCAGAATCATATCAGTTTTTGAACTCAAGAATTGAGAAAATAAATTTTTTAAATGAAATTCATGGATAAAACAATCATTCTAGAAACAATATATTTCATTCATGTTGATTTTATGATATTGGATTATTTATAAAAAATAATTCGAAGATATTTCACTCTGGCTGGGTAGTAAACAATGTAAAATATTTTTTTAATTTGGGTTTGAGTTAGTGTTGAGATTAAGGAGACTATTACTTCTCAAATAAAAGGAAATGATTGTTAAAAAAGAATACATCTTAAAAAATGATTACCACTGAATTAAACCCATTTTAGTGGTCACACAGTTCATCAGTGGTCCTTATAATATTTAATGTAATTCCTTCACTATAGTTAAAATTTCTAAATATCTTCTATATTTATTATCACCGATCTTATATTGGAATTATTTAGTTTAAATATTGAACTAAATAGTTTGAATATACATTAAAATTTCATAAGAAAAATTCAATCTGAAAAAGTTCTGCTCTCCAAATTATTATGAAAATATTGATATTTTCACATTTGAAAAAAAGTACATCATATGTTCCATTAAATTTATAGAATAGTTTCTATTGTTATATGATAATACTCTATGGGATGGTGTTAATCCTTGATTATTTTGAATAAAAATAAAAATATCACAAATTATTTATATATTTTTAATGGTATTTTCAAATTTATCATCATTATATAGACTATATGTAATGTTACATCTATACTCCAAATTTAATTATTATTAAAAACTTCTATAGAACATCAAGGTAATCATTTGATCTCGATACGATACAATAGAAATTTGTAATTCATCGAACACCACACATTATGTTGGTATACCATATACTATTGATTTAGAGAGAAATATTAGTTTATATAAATTAATTGTGATTAATTTTTTAGGTGACTAAGTAAAAATAGATTAATATTATTGCATTCTCATATATTTGGAATATCGACAAATTTATTTTGGTTTTGTTTCCGATTTAAAAAATGTAATGGAAAATTGTAACATAATTCTCTGGGAATTCTATTTATATTCCATCAATTATTAAAAATAATGCCTAAAGATGCCTAAATTACAATATCCAACTTCATGTCATCTCAATATATTTGATTCATGAGACCATTAATCATCATTATGATTCTACAATTGATAAAGAATGATGATTTATACATTTAATTAAATTCATATTATAATTATTTATTGGCACACATATTTATTTATAGAATCATATAATTATATTATTCTAATGATTGAATACTAAAATATTTCCTTCCCTATTATGTAGATTTAAATCATCCTCATGTGCATCTTTAATCATATCATTGATTTGTGATGTGAGAGTCAATTCTAAAATATAGTATTTCCCTAAATCCATTTTGATTTCATTATCAATGTATTTTAAATCCAATTTTATTGGGTATCTTTTAATTCTTATCATGGATAAGGTAGTTTATTCACTGTACATCCAGCAGAGGAAACCATGTTCTCCTTTTTAAATACATAATTCATTGAAAAGTCATAGACGATGATCATATATAATGAACTCCTTTGTTTTATATATAACTCCACCTATACAAATACATACAATGAAAACTTCTGGTCTGTATATAATTATATTAAAATTTTCTATAAGGATATATTTTCTAAATATTATAATGGAAAATAATATTGCACTAATATCCGTATCTTTCATTGATTAATTTATCTCATGAACCATTACCTTACATATGGAATAAGTTACTACCTTGTCATTACACAATAGGACATATTCCAATACCATCATTAGTCTATTTAAGAATATTAAAATTTCTTATGAACTATATTGTTTGGGTCAGTACATGTGAACTGATCATCTTTCTCATTAGATCATTAATATTTTATTCCAATTTATCAATCAAAGATAAATTATTTCACTTATAATTTAACTTTGTTATAGTATTTTAAAATAATAATAAATATATCACAAATAATTAATAATTTCTTGACATTATATGAAGATGATTGATATTAGTTATAATGGTTTATCTAGGTTTTCAATAAATTACTTTTATCATTGAATGATATATAGATATACCCTCTCAATGTATTATAAATTATATGAATGAGATTTTCTGTATACATAATCCAGAAAACAATTTGAGATATAATTTATCCTTTATTATGATTTTGAATAGAATAATCAAATAATAGTTAAGATCTTCAATGATTTTAAATTATAAGGGAATATTGTTCATTCATCGTATCTAAAACTGATCATGCAAGTGTAATATATAATTATTCCTCAAATAAATAATGATATATGGTTAATTTATATGAATAAATTTTATAAAAATGAAATAATAATGTCTATATATTAATAGGATGACTTCATTTGATATGTGTCATCTCGTTATTATTAATTTATGGTATGAAAACATGAGGTTAGTCTTTAATATGTTTTGACACCATCAAAATTCATCAATTATTCCATCAATATTAGATGGAATAATGTTGTTATTAATCTTTTTGTCTCTATGATCAACAAAAAAAATGTAGAAACACATTAATTCAACATTCATCAAAACAAATATGTTGGGTTCACCCCATTTTGATGAATTAGGGAATATTAAAGCCTAATAAATATTTTGATATTTTTTCTTATTTAATTCTTCCAATTCATTTTGGGCCATTGTAATTTAATTATATAATATAGTTTTAGGACCATGTATGAGTTATACATAAATATAAAAATTAGAATTATGGGGAAGAAAAAAAACCATTCAATAACTTTTTCAACATATTATTGATCAATATAAATTCAATCAATATTGGGTTTTCCATGAAAAATAAATCCATATATCCATATGTTTTGGGTATCATGACACATACAAGGGATGTACCATCATTATAATTATTATGGTCATCCCTCCATTAATATAAAATCATTGTTTGACTTGGATTATAAATTTTATTTCCATAAATGGAATATTCGTAGAGAAAATATGTTTTAATAACAAATTCATGCCCAAAATCGCATAAATGTTAACTAAATATATAATAATATTTAATTCACATTAATAGAAACTAAAATAAGAGAATTTATGGTTACATGTGATGTAACCATCGATTAATTTTTATTTATAATAATTAAATCATTATTTTTTCATTTATAGGGGTGATATGATGATTGTAGAATAAATACAAGATTGGATTTAGTTGGTAATACCAAAAAATTATGAAACATTTGATGTTTGGAGTTGGATGTCGAGTATAGATTTTACCACTATATTTTTAGGACACATATTTAAATTTTTTATTTCGAAGAATATTCATTTCAATAATGTCAATGAAGGTTTCTAATAAACATTGTCATTATTAAACCACTAAAGGGATTTATTGTTAATTTAAACTCTATACTCATTTCTAACAAAGAATTAGAGTGTTTTTATTTCCATAGGTTTTGATTTATTTTCTACTTTTTCATTGTTTGTACTCATTATATCTTTTTTTTTCATGGGCTGGATTTCATACCCATCAATACTTCAATCACTATCCATTATATTTATGAATAATTTGTTTCACTATATTCTTATATTTTAGACATGTTGGAATATTTATTTCCTTACTCCATGTGATTTACCATTTTTAAAATAGACATAATCTAAAATGTAGTCTAAATATTAATATCATTTAGGTGATCAAAGAAATTAGATAAAAATAAATAAAGTAATATAAAAAAATTAAAATACCAGTGCATCAGTTTTAGCATGATATTACCATATTGATGGATGAATACTAAGAGGTCAAATAAACTAAACATTTTTAATTGACTAACAATGCAAGTATAGGTAATCCTACATGAAGGATACTTCTCAAGAGGGTAGGGTGAAAGATTTAACCAATTAAACCATCATTGTTGAATCATTAATCATGTACTATACTAATCAATGATTTGATTTTGTACAATATAAGAAATAAAAAATCATATCCCCATTAATTTCATTGCACATAGAATGTATTATTCTTTCATGGAAATGATTTCGGCTATGAATATGATCTTTTGAGTCATATTAAGTAGAAAATGCATGTATAAATTATACTACAAAATAATAAATATTATTCCATAACCCCAACCATCCAATTACATTTTAATAATCAAAACCATCAAAATTCAATTTATTCCTAGAGATTGGTTAATTATAATATATTTATTTTCATAAAACATTTTTTTAATTAAAATCACCAAAAATTAAAGAATAATTAATTTTCAAATACCCATTTCAATGTTGGGGGAAATTTTTTTTTTCTATAGCCATATATTTACATTATACTAAATTTATTCCCTTCTGGAGAAAACATATAACATTTATCGATAACTAATACTATTTTTTATTTCCATTCTGTTTGGAGACATGTTTTTATTCACCTAACTAAATGATTGATATTTATTTTTTAGTGATTAAAAAAAATAACTGTACTATTAGTTTCTTGTGATGTTTTCATTAATGGTAGACATTTATCCATCATCTATATCTTCATTACTGGAAATTCCATCTATATTTTAGTGTGAGTGTTTGGAGAAAATAATTATTGGAAGAAAATATTTTCTCCAACCATAAAATGGAACTAATATATTCTTCCTACCATGCACTCTTAATGATATTAATTTTTTTTCAAATTCACAAACAAAATTATTAATGATAAAAAAATTCCTATTATGTGAAATATAAAATAGAAAATATTTTTTCCGATTTATTGATCCACTACAATGAAAATTGATGTACATATCCCCCAAAATAGAGAATTGAGGCTTCCATATGAGGGAATTAATAGATATTTATTCCTCCATTTTAGTTTATTGAGATATCCACATGATTCATGTTTTCATTTAAATATTTACATAGTCAGATGAGAATAACCCTGATATTTATCATTATAGTTAAAATGGAATTTGGATGTTCATTTGCATTATCAATTCAATTATATTAGTCTCACTATTAAATAATTTTTTCCATTATTTATTATCTAAAATATATAAAAAAGTTTTAGTTTTTGTATAGTCAAAATAATTATATAAGTAACCATATGATATAAAAAGCAGTCCTTATATGTCAAAACATATAAAACCATTACTTTATACTAATACCAAATAATTTCACCCTACATCACATTTTATGCAAGTAATTTTTTTAATTTTTCTTTCTCTATTACGAAATCCAAAAAATAACTACACCCCATTGTGTTAAAAATTATGATTTTCCAATCATAAAATACATTTATATTTCACTATTTTTTTGTGGAAATTTATTACTTTGAAAAAATAATATCACTATATAACCTATAAAGTCAGAATCATTTATTGTTAGATATATTAATAAATCATTTAATATAGCATCACTTACTGTAATATATTTTCTTTATAAGTAAAACATTTCTATTCATACTATAAATATTACTCCTATTATTTTCACATATAATGGAATCATAAAAATTGTGAGAACAAGTTCAAAATATGGGTAAACATAGAACATATCCATCATTTATCATAACTAGGAGTAGAAATAATTTTGTATGAGAACGTAATTAATGATAGTAGATATAACAAAATATTATCACACAAAAAATTATTTATATAATAAAATATAAGTCATGGTATGATGTCTTTTTCATAACATAAAACATGTCTACTATTTTTGGGGTGGAAAATTTAGAAAAACAAAATCTATTAAAACATATCATATGCATAATAATGTTTTATAAGATGAAATAAAAACATAATAATAGAAATTTGTTTTTGACAGTGCACACTTCCAATACCCTAATCACATTATGGATGAAGTCCCATGGTGCAATGTATTCACACCATATTTTGAAAAATAATTATAAAATAGACCAATATGGGTTATAATGTCTGGAAATTTATAAATAATTTTATTATATGGAATTATTTCGTGACCAGGCCCTGAGACAAGGTGTGATTCTGAGATTCAGAGTGCCCGAAATGACCTATCAAAAAAAGATATGCTTTAAAACCCACACATGAGTAGTTTTATTGAAAAAGTGAACTAACTATTAAATGGGTGACTGGATCAGAAATCTAGAGGCATCATTGCGTTTATAATTGCAATCTTACCCTTGGAAACACATATATTTAGTCAGCACATGCCTCTGGTGAGAAAAAATAAAAATGGAATATTTGTAAATAAATTTTTTAAATTAGATAATTTGTTTTTAAATTATTCTAACACACCAATTGTGATTTAGATTAAAAATAAGAGAACACCACTGAGATCATGAGAGTATTATATGTTTAGGTATATCCTAACATTGGGTGGAGAGGGCACATAATAAAAATTAGTTTTTGGCCGTAAATAAAGTAATTAAGTAACAATTCTTTTGTTGTTAAAATATTATAAATTCTAAATAATTACCTATAATAAAAATCTAGGAGTATTTTTGAGCTTGTGGGTGCATGTTCTGCTTAGAAAAAGCCTAATCTCGACAGGTGTGGGTCGAATGCGAATGTAATTTTTTTTATAATTTTTAAGGTACGTTTAGTAAATGAGAGAGTGTGTTTTTCTATATTTTGAACCATTGATCATATTCAAAATATGAGGGCACTATTCAAATCATCGTGTTGGGATTCACATAGGTGGTGTTTATGTTTGACTAGGATAGGAGACATGGAATAGTTAATTTTCTGACTTCTTTTAAATGAAAGTAATAAAATAACTTTTCTAATGATATTTTATTTCTCAATCTATTGAGTAGAGACACTGCAGTGCAATGAGATACTTTAATGAATGTATTTTAATAGTTTTCTTAACAGGGGACATTAATGGGCATCATTATTAAAGCCACATCATAGCATAATTTTAAATTTTGTACCATGTTTCTTTTAGTAATGATATAATTTGTTGGAAAATAGTGGAAGAATAACTTGGAAATCGTAGATGAAGTTGTGAAAATTTCAATATCTAATAATGAAAAATTAATGAAGCAATGAACATTAGAAGATCAGTTCTAGAGGTTGAAAAATGACGATGCGAATCACATCCATTTTCATCATTTGATCTGACAAATCTTGGTATGTGGATTATGCATTATATGTGATTTATGATCATTCCTCGTTCTTTTCCATAAAACCATAAACATAGATCAACTCACGAATAGGTTGATCTGTGATTTATGATCATTCCTCGGTGCTAGTCACCATCCTCTGGCCTATAAAAGGCAGGTTCGGGGTAGTCATGGAACATGCCCCATGGGACGGCCCGTGACATGGGTAGTGTTCATTCCATTGTCCATTTTATTTAATTTATGTGATATATCACATTACTGATTGTATTGTAAGTCTATAAATTTCTCGTCTTATAGAAAACAATAATAAAAATCCTATATATGTGTAAAAAATCCTGACAACATTTACAGTTCTATCGTATCTTAATTAACCTGTGATAAAAAATGTGATTCATGTAAAAATTCATAGAACAAGATCAAAATAAATCCTAAAATTAATGGAGTATTTTATTATTATATTATTCCACATTTATATCAAAATAAACAATAAATGACGATTACATAATTGTGAAATGTGAGAATAAAATTTTATAATTTCATTGAAAAATGAGAACTTCAATTTCTTTTGGACAATATATATTTTATATATTTTTTTCAAAACAAATATAAATTCAAATTATGATGGAATAAAATTATAATTAATAATAGAATTATCAAATAATATAATATATGTAATGTTAGGAAAATGGATTCATGTATAAAAATATAAAAATATATAATATTTTCATACTTTGGTAATGTAATAAATTTTGATTTATGAAATCATAATAAGATTTACTTTATACATTTTTTTCAATTAAAATCAATATTAAATCTTACCGTATTGAAATTTTAATATGTATATATATATAATAATTATCCCCTATAAAATATAAATAATATGTATATATAAGATATATATCATTGATCATTTACTTTTTATAAGTTTTTTTCCACATACTTATATGTTTTTTATTCACTTATGATCCAAATAAAACTAAAATGATATGGATACCTATGAAACCAAAATTTATCTAGTTGAGGAAAAATATAAATGATATTAGATATAAATAATATAAAATTTTACAAATAGAAATTTATATATAAATTATCTTAAATTCCAAGTGTGTTTTGGGATGGAACCAATACTGTATATTTCTTAGTTTCAGATTTAGTCCAACACTCATTATAGTAACAATTGGATTCATTTTCCTATACATAATAACTACATTTATGTTCATCTAATTTAATAATATTAATTTATTTTTCCCATTCACATATATATTAATTTTTTATTATTAAATCTATTGCCTGGGTTACAAAACATATATTTCATCATGTATTCTTCGGTTGTCCAATCTAGTCCTTGTTTCTTCCTATTAGCTTAATCATATTTTTGATTTTAATTAATATTTATATCATTTTTTGATATATATATATATAAGGGTTCCCATGGTTATTTATTGGATGTTATTATAAACATTCTCTTGGGACAGTGAAAATTATCATTTTAAAGAAAATTAATTCAATATTAACAATTGATTTTATTTATGAATATAAAAAAATATATAATTATTATAGAATAATAAAAAATATTAAATATATAATTAAAAAATACTATTTATATTATTTATTTGTTCCTATAAATTCATTATGCAATCATTATAATATGATAATGATGGTGGTAATTTTTTTGAAACAAGAAAATGTTATAATGAATGAATGAGTTATAACAAGATAATTTATATTAATAAAATAACATTTACGAAAGTTATAATGTTTTGAAAAATATATTTTTAATTTATAAAATATATTAAATATATATTTTATGATGATTTTATGAATATGTTATTGAAGAAATTGTTTTAATTTAGTTGTATACTCCAATCCCCTCTTTGACATCCACTTGGAAATGATGGATTTTGGACATATTTTTGGGGAAAATGTTTCAAAAACATGATAAATTATTATGAGGGAGATTATTATTTGTGGATTTAATTTAATTTTAAAATAATAGGTTTTTATCTCTATTTATAAGGTGAATTATTTTATAAGTTATCATGAGTGGTATTTTCATAGATACCCCCTAGATAATGTATAAGGTAGTATTTTTAAAAATGTAGTTTGAAATGAGTGAACTAAAAATATATAAAAAAGTTTATAGATCGATAATTCACTAATATATCAATTTATAGATGTAATTTTGGGTTATAAATCACCAAAAAACATGTCCTGGTACCGTCTAAACAACAAACAAATTTCTTATGGAATGCATTTCTTATAATATGACCAAAATATTACCCATATAATCATCCAAGATATTGATAGAACACACATTTTTACACCCAATCATATTTTAATTATTATAATATGCATCCTTTATCATTTTTTTATTAAAAATTTGTATATAATTCAATTTTGTGGGGTTTTGATATTAGAAAAACTAAACAATCCTTCATTGAAAATTAGACTCTTTATAAATTGTTCATTTAATTATAAATAATAAATTTAAAAAATTGTGGAAAAAAATATTGAACAAACAATTATAAATATTTCAAACCATTAGAATAATAAATAAGTTAGAATTAATGTATCCCACATACCTCCCACGGTGAGATGAACATCGACCTCAACTTCCATGATAGTCAATAATATAATATATATGAAAATGAAATTCCAAAAATATAAATAATGTATTCAATCAAAAATAACTCAAATCACCTTTCAAAACTTATTAATTTTATTTTAGAGGAGAAATTTTCACCCTATAAAACACCCAGAATTATATTAGTCACATGTTGAGTATTTTTTACTATATAAAAATCCATTATATTAAAATTTCCAAACATCCTTAATGAAAAAGGAAAAACATTAAAAACATAATTAATATTAGTAAGTAGATTATTTGGGATTTCATTGGGGACCACATTGATATAATATGGATAATTCATTACCATTATAAAGGTATCTTCTGGATAGGGGAAGTAATAGATGAAAATTGTATCCCTATGATAGTAACAATACAATAATAATTTTTGTCATCTGCTAATTACTGAGCATGATTTCTATACTGGTGTTTAGTGGGGAACATACATATTGTGGAAGTGAGTGGATATAATGTCTATTATTCTATGTTAATAATAAAAAATAATTCAATATTTATTTTTTGAAATAATTAACCCATATAGACCTAGAAACAACAACATCACATCCATGAATACACTCCATGGAATACATGGAGTCATCTCAACTGGACATAAATGTAGAAAACGTTTATTAATGGTTACATAAATTAATTTATATCTTCCCTATGTCATTGATATCCAATAATTTCATTATATAGGATGATGGTTATAATATTTTTAATCATAATCATCCCTATTTTACTGGATTTTCATACTTTGTTCATGATCACAGTGGTGGAGGTAATGAAATTTTGGTTCTATTCGATTCCTTCACAGAAGAATGTTAGCCTACATTTTAATTTTGTAATAGAACCTATGATTATATAAATAATTCCATAAATGTGATGTATTTGGATTATCTTATTATAAATACGATAACCATGATATTCATATAGAAGGTTATTCTTTTATTCACTATGGATTTTTTATATGGATTGATATTTTCTCTATTCTCTTTCTATAAACATGTATGTATATATTATGATAAATCACCTTTCATATAAATTATATCTCATATATCATCATTATCTCATTACACTATTTAAATTAATTCAATTTACTATTATTTCAACATAATTTGGAATCAATGATGAATAAATTGTTAATACACGGGGTTCTAAATCATCCGTCAATGACACACCACACCACTATCTAAAGTACAATATTTATAGTATTGTTGAGAGAATCATGATTGATTATGATGATGTTTTGTGACATTAGATATTTCATATGAAATGATATGTCGATTTAAAAACAAATTTATAAACATATATAAAACAAAAATTGTGATGAGAATAAAACCAGAATACACTATTATAATACAACTCTGAGAAATATATCCTTCTTGTGATCCACAAAATGTAGTTCCATGAAATTTTATCACGATCATTTTCTAAATAAAACATATTTAATTATTGATGGAATTATTATAATATTGTTGAAATAAACCAACATACATTGACCATGCTTAAATTCCATATTTTTGTTTCTTCCACTAATGGATGAATTTTATTCTATAGACACGAAATTATGGAGAATGGTGGAGAGAAAGTTTCTGAGCATCATTACTAGAATTTATCATGATTAGTTTTGATTAATAGTTTTGTGAAAAAAAATTAATGGAATATTTTTTTTAAATTAGTATGATACACAAATATTTCAATAATGATACACTATTTTAGGGACTACCTTTTCAAAAATAAGGATGATCCATTACAATAACATGTTTATTTTTTTCTGTAAAATAATTTTAATTTTTAAAAGATGGTATGCTTTTGAGATGAAGATGTACTGATACATTTTTGAATGATCCAATGAAAAAATATCATAACATTCAAACATGGGAGACCAAATGAAAATTTAAAAACAAATTAAAAATAAAACCAAACAAAATCCAAAAAATAAAGTATGATGGTTTTGGAGAAAGGAGGATGGATGATGATAATAATTTTTTTTCATTTTATATTTTATGATAAAGAAAAAAAATCATTTCCATCAGAGAAAAAAATATATTTATTTCATATTCTTAAAATATTTACTTAGGATAAAAAACGAGGATAAAAATCTCTTCCTTTATCTAATTTCGAACTCATAATTCTCCTTTTTTTAGAAGGAAAATTATATAAATTACTTAATAAATATAGACTAATGTTACGAATTTCCATACAATCTGAGGTATCTTATAATTATTTTTTAACACAGTTTGTTACATTTAAAGAGAACATTCATTATCAAATTTACATTAATTATTGTGTTTTAGTTGGATTGATTATAATATTTAATTAAAATAGTAACTAAAGGTTTCTTTTTATTCTTTAATACTTCATTGGATTATAGATATATAAAAAATGTCATTTTTAATATGGAATTATTATTAACTATTTTGTGATGGTGGTGTTTTAATCAACGATAAAAATAATTCCAATATCCAATAAAGAATTATATCTAACTATACATGAACCGATATTTTAGTACAATAATTCAATGTGTTTTGATATAATAATTAATAAAGGTGTAGTTTTCTTTATATATTTTTCCATAAATTGACTAAAGTAATTATATAATCCATATTCTTCAAAAAATTAAACTAATTATTTTAATAAAATATTAAAAATATTCTTCAAATTTTCAAATAATCACATATACTTAATAATTTGTAAAAAATTACTAAATAAATTGAATTATAGAAAGTATAAAAAGCCCTATAAATTTCCCATCAAACAATTTAATAATTTCTAACATTGGTGGATAAATTAATAGTTTTTATATTTCCTATTCATATATAAATTTTAGAAAAATGATAATTTTTATGAATAACCCTATACATTCAAAATGTTTAAAATATTTCAATAAAATAGCTACCCACAATTTTTGAAGAATAAATTAAAAATAAATAATTCTTCTTGATAAAAAATTATGACATAATGAAATATGATGATGAAATTTATCACAATGTAAGAATGATAAATTTAAATTGATGTTAAACATAAATCTAAATAATCCATGATGATATTCTAAACATAAAATATTCCCTAATAATGAAAATAATATAAATGAGAGTATAAAATTTATAAAAAATATAATATATCGTATAAATCAAAGATGTGAGGGCTATATTAAGGCAACGTATATGGAATCTCATCATAAACAACCATCGTAAATTTCCATGTCACTTAATAATGGAATTTTATATCTAATTAAGAATCAAGCATGTCTAGTAGATATAGTTTTATGTTGTTATATAGTGTGTAGTGAATATATCCGCATTGAAATAACTATATACCGTAATTTAGTTGGGGAATGATTACTTCATGAATAATTTAAAAAATAAAAAAAATTATATAAATTTAATATATATTTATATTAATTAATTTTATATAGGTATCTTTCATATAAACTACTAGAAAAAATATTTTTATATCTATATATGTACATAAATTTTCTCTAAGTAATTTTTTTCCACAATTCCTCAATACTAAAATGATTATTTATAATGTAACACACCCTGGATTCTATATAATTCTTTTCAAATACATAGATGCATAATTCAATAATTATTCAAGAATAATATTATATTTTTTACAAAAAATTAAATGATTGTAAAATAATTATTTATCATTATAAATATCTATTTTAATAAATATAATGATAGGTTATCAAAATATCATACAAATGGTCTTAAACCTTTCACTATGAAGGAATATAAAAATTCATAATATTAATATTTTTTGACTGGTGAAATATTAATCAATCATTCCAGTTAATAATGATATATAGATATCAATTCAAAGATTAATATTTCCCGCAATATTTTAATTTCATGAATAATAAATAAACATAATTATTTCACCTTGTATATCCCTATATTTACATTCCAATGAGGATTTTTTATAATAGAATTTTATGTTATTAATTTGAGCATATTTTATAATTATTCATTCAAAATTATATATCATATTGTTAGGTAATCTCTTTTTATTTAATTATATTTTTTATTAGTTTTAATTTTTAATCAAAATAGTCCATGGAATAAGTTCATCATTCACCAATATACCATTTTTATAAACTAATGACCAATATTATTTCTAATTTAGTGATGATTATAATATGTTAGGGAATGATCATTAATGTTTCTAAATCATCCATAATTTAAAATCATATCCTAGAACCATTCTATTTATAATAAATCTATCCTCAATAAAATATATGAATACAAAGATAAAGTGATGCATGGTTTTCTAAACATAGATCACTTTAATGGTAACATGATTATTATATTAAATCTAATCTCATTATTATTTTATTCTTGTATTAAAAAAATAATCTCCCTTAGTATCTCATCCATATATTATAATTTGATTGATTATATTTACTCCTAAAATACTACACATAATTGATATTTATTATTTTTAACAGTTTCTATTGAAATCATAGTCTACCCATTACACAATTAGTTAATCACTCATGATTCCTTCCATCATAAAAATAGGACATATTTCTATAAAAATAACCCTTATAGTATTATAATCATTAAGCACAAAATTTAAAGATCCATCAACAAGAATAAGTTTAATTATTATGAGAGAATTGAATCTGTGGATTTTGTGTACATAAAATATTGTGAGTATGTAAACAAAGAATTTTTACATAATCTCGAATATTATATTTTCATTTATTTATATCAATACGATATAATTAAAAATGTGTTATTATTTATATATAATGTAACATCAATTATATTTTATATGATTGAAAATAACTATCAATTATTTAAATGAGATATGCAAAATCAATACTTATTTCAATTATGGTATTTGATATAGCATCACTCAAATTTGTTACTATGTAGCTGGGGTTTGGATTTTTGGTAAGCACCCCGTAATCCTACATGAAAAATGGCGGTTCAAAACCCATGGGGCACAGGTTACTATAGCGGTACTGCAGTGGTACTGTAGCAGAGGTGGTACTATTGATTGGCGGGTACTATATCGGCGGAAGCATAATGTAGCAGCGGCAGGGCACTGTAGTAGTGGTGAGTACTGTAGCAGCAGGGTTACTATTCACACAATGGGCTTTAGGCCAAAAAATTGTGCCTATGGGCTTTATAATGGGATACATGACCACTGGGCCATCAGGCTATATAATGGGTCTCCCTCTACCCAGTTAAAAGAGGTCTTTGATTTGCTTTAATAATAAAATGAGGCATCGGCCCCAACCTTTTAAAAAAAACATTAAAATGATACTAATAATGGTGTCATTATTAATTTTCTAGATGTGTATTCGGTATTATAAATATTAAACTATATGTATCCAATATATTATTAAAACATAAAAAATAGATTGAATATATGAAAATGTAGATTCCATATTAAAATATATTTTTCATATATTCCATTCTATAAAATACATAAAATATTAACCCGTATATAAAAAATAGAAAAATTCCAAAACAATATTATACTAAATAAATAAAACAATAAGACTAATATCTCTAAAACCCATTAGCTTGATTATTCTCCTCTCCTTGTCACTCAGTATCAAATTCATCATTTTTGGGATTCTCCTTCACAATAATATTTAAAAAATCATATTCTTGAATAAATTAAATCATGAAAATAAATATCAGCATAATGTTGGGTTTGGGATAATAAGTCTACTACATGTTTCTACATGATATAAATAGTGTTTCATTGCAGCTAGGCATGATCACATTGATGTTACTCTAGTTTATTCTCAGCCAAGAGAGATTTCTATGTATAATGGTTCAATATTTCTATTACCATACTGTTAGTCGCTTCAATGAATGCTACTTTTGACTAAAATATCATAAAAAACTACACTATACTCATAATTTACCATGTATGACCAATATTTTGTATCATAATAATGGGAGATCTGAAGATATCTATGGGTCGTGGACGTCCGTCTGTCCAAGGATGGTGACGTTGTTTGTTTCCCCACATTCCCACTTTCCAAAGGCAGGTGACATACATTTCTTATTCAATGATTTTTTCTCCTTGATCAAAATGGGATGATGGGAAGTCGGTTCTTCATTATGTGGATTCCTCCTCAGAACTCGTTACCCAGTCCGGGTCTCCCTTAATGATTATGTCATGGTTCATGATTCTCATTATAGGTGCTATATCTTTGAGGATACTGGTTATTTACACAACGTTTTTCAGGAAATTCCACTGTGTCTTGACATGGTACCAACCTTCGGTCGGAGTGGAAGATGACATCAAGCATGTCAGGTAATCTCGGGATGCGTGGACATTGGGGAACCTGTATTATTCCTCATAAGAGAGAATCATAAGGGTGCATAACTCGAGGAATCCCACATCTGTCGTGGGGTATCTTATGCCAGATGCATGTCTCTGAGGTTTTCCTCAACATCCCATGTTTAACATAGGGTATGCCACATGTTTAATGTCTTTCAGAGATGGTTACCCCAAAGGCATGTCTTATGAGGTTTTCCTTAGGCATATCATGTTTAATAAGAGGTAGGCCACTAGTTTAACGTCTTGTTAAGACTGTATGAGGGTGATCATAACATCCAATAGAGATAGATAAGATTGGTACATCCCTAGGGCAGAACACCACGAATGTTTACCGGGTGGATGGATCAGAACACTCAATAAGAGAAACCCCAAGATGGTGTATCCCATAAAGGGAAAATGTCAGACAGTGAAGGCTGATATGGACACAACTGAGGGCAGATCAGGGAGTGTGTACCCCAAAATGGGGAAACACCATGGTTTACCAAAGGATTGGATTAATCCTCATGGAGGATTACAACGTAGCATGTTAAGATGATATGGATCAAAACCCACGTAGTTCGAATGGCTGATGAATCAGGGTGTACTCAAAGGAAAACTACTCAAATACTTACTTAGGCTTATACATGGATAAAGTCCCATTGTGTGAGGGATATTATTGGGTGGATGGTTATGGATTGAGTGGGAATTATGCATGGTTAGCTGCCCAGGTGCCAAAAAGAAACGACATAGAGAAGAAATGAATGATCTCACTGGGATGTGGCAGCCCGGGTATGAATCAGAATAGATGATGGAGAGTTCAATGAAGTGGAGGGGGAATGATATGGTGCAGTTTTGAAGGTGATATTAGTGTTGGTCTTGAGCCTCTAAGAAATGTCCTATATATCCTTGTGGAAGGGAATCATAGTCCTCATTGTTCAGTGGGATAATGGGACACCTAAGGAGGCGACCCGTGAGAATGGACGTATGGATGGGACTTGGAGGAAATAAAACCTCCATTTTGGGGAATCATCTTCCTAGAAGAGATGGGATCAAGGGACAGATTCGGATGAGACATGGGTGATGGGCTTGAACCGCAAGGAGGCATCCTACATATCCCCGTGGTAGGGAATCAAAGTCCACATAGTTTATATGATGATAGCTTACTATCATTTGGGGACTTCAATGGCTAACCATTCGATGGGGTCACAATATATTACCATTGGATAGGGTCACAATGGCTTATCGCTGGAGGGTGTCACAACGGCTTACCGATGTATGGGGTCATAATGTCTTATTGCTGGATGGGGTCCCCAAGGCTTATCACTGGATGGGGTCACAACGGCTTATTGATGGATGGGGTCACAACAGATTAACGCTGGATGGGGTCACAACAGCATAACACTGGATGGGGTTATAATGGCTTACCACTGGATGGGGTCACAACAAATTACCACTAGATGGGTTCACATTTTTGTGTCATGTGGGACAAAATGGGATTATAGTTTAACATCATGTAGGACGGGGGTGGACCGGCGTGAAGGGGGTCAGAACCAATGGATAGTGGGCTTGAACCTCAGGGAGGCTTCCTACATACTTTTCATTGGTAAGGATCAAATACCACGTAGTCCTGGTTGGGTTTGGTGAACTAGAGTGAAGGTTTTGGGGACCAATTCTTGGTGGGTGTTAACCTTAGGAAGGTTTCTTACGTACGTCACCATGGAAAGAATCAAAATCCACAATGATCAGGTTGGGTTTGGTGAATCGACATGAAGGTGGTTGGGACCAATGGATGGTGGGAAAGAACCTCAGTATGGTTTCCTACATACCTTAAAAGGGCAATGTTCATAGTCCACATAGTTCAGGAGGATTGGGAACTGACGTGAAGGGGGCCAGAACCAATGTAAGGTGGGACTGAACCTCAGAGAGGTTTCCAACGTACCATACCATGGCAAGGATCAAAGTCCACATAGTTCAGGATGGGGTTTGGGGCTTATGCTCTAGGCTTCATAGAGAGGATTTCATAGTCGATGCTTTCTCTAAGCCCATGTGAGTCATGCTCTTTGTGAGGAACAAGTGACATCAAGGACCTGACGATCCCGACACAAAGCTGTTTCCATGAAGGGTTGTGAATGGGGATTACCAAATTAAGTTTCACGGGAGCCTCTATGGAGAGAAAATGTGCATGGGGGTTATGCAATAGAGCTGCTTATGTGCCTCTATTGAAAAAAAAACTGTGCAAGGGGCTTACACAATGAAGCTTCCCTGGTGCCTCTATGGAGAATCCATGGAAGAAAGGGCTTACGCAATGGAGCTGCCTGGGTGCCACTATGGAGTGGCAATGGTGAATGAGGTTTATGCTGGGACATTCCCAAGTGCTTCTATGGAGTGGAAATACTAGATTGGGTTTACCTAGGGAAGCTTCCCTAGTGCCACTATGGAGTGGCAATGGAGGATGGTTCTTATGCCAGGAAGCTGCTCGTGTCTCGCTATGGCATGGAAATGGTGAATGGTGCTTACGTGAGGGAGTTTATCAAATGCCACTATATAGTGGAAATGGTGGATGGGGATTACGTAGGGAAGCGACTTGGGTGCTGCTATAATGCGAAAATAGTGAATGGGGATTACGCATGGAAGATACTCGGAGGTTTTCCTCATGTCTATCCATGAGTGCATCCAAAATCAGTGGTGGGATGAGGTCGTCACCTATCCACTAGTGCACAAGAGGGATAAAACCAACGGTCATTGGAATCTATCTGAACAAAGGGAGATAAAAAGTGTGAATGAAATTCATGGCATTCAGAACAAAATGAGGGTGGTGTGGCGATAGAGGATTATTGTTGACCGTGTTCGAAACACAGTATCCATATCACGTTATCCTGAAAGATGGAAAAAATGAGTGTCGACTGCTGACCATGTTCGAAACACATTAACTTACTCGATGTGTTTTCCATAGTCTTATGGGTCATTGGCCTAGGATGGTAGGTGAGGCAATGTGGCATGGGAACATGAAATTTGGGGGTCCCTTCAGATATGTAAGAGGATGAAGATCCGAATGAAGTACACACAAAGCGTGAGGTGGAGTGATGGAATGATTGAATGGATTCTAACGCTCTTGAAATTACGCCACTGAAATCATGGCATGATGTATCATATGGTTATCATATAAAGGATCTCTTATTTATAACAAAAGGAATCCTATTATTGAATTATAGGGAATTATACAGTTTTTTGTCAAGTAGAGAAGACTATTGACATCCTATGCTTGGCATATAATGAATCTTTTGTTTGGAGAAAAAGGCATCCTATGTTTGGAATATAACGTGTGCTAGATTTTAATGTCATATAGATAAGACTGTTGGAATCTTTTTCTTGGAGCATAAGGAATATCTTGTTTGGGGAACGAGGCATACAATGTTTTTCACATGGGGAGTACTACACTTTATATTCATGTAGAGAGGATTATTGGAATATTATTCTTAGAGCATAAGGAATCTCTTTTTTGGAGCAAGGGGTATCCTATGTTTGGAACATAGGGTGTGCTACAGTTTATAGTCATGTAGAGAGGATTGTTGGCATCTCATCCATGGAGCATAAGGAATCTCTTGTTTCAACTTAGAGGTATCCTATGTTTGGAACATAGTGTCCACTACAGTTTATAGTAATGTAGAGATAAAGGTTTTCATATCATGCTTGGAGAATAAGGCATCTCTTTTTCTGGAGAAAGAGGCATCCTATGTTTGGAACATAGGGCGCACTGAAATTTATAGTCATTTAGAGAAGACTCTTAAGAATATGTGCATAGAATTGGTTGGTGTTGGGACATACGCAAGGGCATCACTTCCTGGTTCAACCTGGAATTGGAGTCATGTGATGGGGTTCAGATGTGTTCCTTGAATAATGGTTCCACTCAAGGTACTTAGGGGGATTGTTTAGGAGAATATCAAATCACAACATAGGAGGCATACCAAGAGGAATATGATGACTCAAGGTGTTTCATGGTGTGTGAAGGAGAATCTCAAATCATGGCCTCTTATAGGATAAAGGCAGCTGCACATAAGGGCTCAATGGAAATTGCTGACGTCCCTGCCCGACATGTTCACGATGTCACTCTCAATTTTTAATGGGCGTCAGTGATGGTAGGGAAGGCCCGGGACCACAGCCCGACCCTAACCTCAAGCGGGGGTGCGAAGGCGTAGCCCCCTACGGTATGGACCATCAGGCATAGTCCAAGCCACTGTTTCCCATAAGATGGCGTATACGGTGGATGGGCTGCACGCAATATTGGACAGGGTCGAAAGATGGAAGCTCTTCACGCAAGATGGAAGGATTGTGCGGAAGTGGGGTGGTCTGTGCAAAAGATGAAAGAGTCACATTCAAGAGGATAGGGTTTCACACAAGGGGGGGGGGGGCGCAGAAGATGGAAGGGTTGCGGCATAGGTGCACGCATGATTCAGCACCTTGGTACTATTTCTTGCATGATTGAAGTCTTACGTGCACGTGTGGAATCATGCGCGTAGGATTGGAAGGTTTGTGTGCATGATTGGAAGTTTTTCGTGCATGCATCGAATCTTGCACGCACCAGAAATAGGCAGAAATGTTTCTAGGAAAGGATCAAACCACTGTGGTCCCACACAAAAGCGGGCCCTTATGGGACCTATCATGAAAGATCTCACATTAAGGGTCCCATTCTTACACTTGGGCGTGGAAGAGGCTGTCTTACACGTGGGAGAGTGGTGACCGACATTCAGAGAGCCCCACTAAGGGTTGCAGACAACCCTTGTATTTATCGTCGAATCCTGGAGTGGCTGCACGTATGATTCTAGGTGTGAATGTGATCTTATGCATACCCTGTAGTGGGTGTGCATGCAAAGGGACGTGGTGTGCAAAGCTGCGGTTGACGTCATCTTGGATGCGGAAAGGGGATTGGGTGCACAAACACCAATTTGATGTCCCCTTGGGCATGTAATAATCTTCCGCACGAATTCTAATCTTTTGTGCTCCTCTCAAAACATGTTCACACCTTCCTTAGACGTTTTCTAGGGCAGCCTGGGTGAAAGATGACATCTCATTAGTTGCGTAAAAGGTTTGTGCGACATGTTACGCACAAGATTTCACTTCTTGCATGCAAAACATTCATTCTTGTGTGCAATATTTCACTTCTTGCGAACAAAATCGTACTTAGACCCAAAACCGTCCCGAATGCCCATTTCCAACAGCATGACTTCGAACATCCATAAATTTTGATCCACAACTCTGTTCAGGGTCCATGACCAGTCATATCGATGATTGTGGAACAATCTACTACCCAGGATCATGAATGGAAGCATTTAGTGAATTACATGCACACTTTTTCCGGTTCAAAAAAGGTATATATTTTTTCATTGAGAAACAATATTTATGCAAATATACACTCCTTAAAAAATATCATGTTTAATATATTATCATACAAAAAACACAAAAATAAAATAAAAATAAAAATTTTCTGTCTTGTTAAAATTTTCAATTATTAAAATTAATGTATATTCATTAATTTTTTCTGTTATTATAGATGAATCATTTTTCGGAATATTATGTACAATAATTTATTAATAAGAAAACATTTTCTTTATTTGGATGTTGTTCTGATTTCCATATATGGGTTTATACGAAAAGTAATTTGAATCAAATAATGAACCTGAATTTGATAAAACCAAAATAATTATTGAATTACCCTTATCAATGAATATCAAATAATTTTTTTTGTATTATTTATAATAAGTTTATTTTTTATTGAATTGCTAAAAATATAGTTTTTACAAATACTGAATCATTTATAACATAATAAAAATGATTATATTACCTAAAAAATTTTAAAACAAATTTAATTTTCAGAAATTGATATAATTATATAAAATTAATCAATGAGAACTATTATATTAAATATAGAGATCACATGTTAAATAATTTTAAAAATAATAAAAATTTCTTTAATTAAAATTCGAAATTTTATCTTTGTCTTTTAATTAATTTGTTTCCAAGTGAAATTGGAGTTTGGAATTAATTTATTGAAAAATAAATCTAATTTTATTAATTTCAAACAAAATTATGTAATTAATATCCACACCATCGATAATGACTATCCAAACTAAAAATTATATTTATTCTTAAAAACAATTTTTTCAAGAATGGGTTTTGGTGCAATATATGCTCTAATGGAAAAAATAATGTATATTATAAATAGAATAATTTGTTTTATATAATACATATTGTATTTGGAATTATTAGGAATAATTTTTTTAATGAAGACCATTTTATTTTTTGGTATTTAAAGTAATTTACATTGGTTTAAATTAATTAACATTATAAAAACAAAAAATGAACCAAATTTATAATCAATGAAAAAAGAATTCAAAAAATAATCAAAAAATATATGAAAAATATCATTTGATTTTTGTAAGAATTTCAAAATTTACCTCTCAATTAATTTCCATTATTTTATACATTTTTCACATGACTTGAAATTACCTTTTATTCATTACAAAAATGACACTACATTAGCTTATGAAAGAAATCATCACCCCCACACTTTTCATCACACCCAAATACAGATAGATCGATAATTAATCTATCCAAATGTATTTTAAAAATGACCAGAAATAAATTTATGTTTCTATATTTTTAATAGTTCCAATCATCAAAGGATAAATAATCTTAAAAAATAGGTTTTTTAAAAGGAGAAAAGTATAAATTTATAAATCACTCACCTTAAATTTAAATTATTTTATTTTTTCTTCAACCATATTAATATATATTCATCCATTATATTTAAATAACATAATTATTGTAAATATAATGATATTTTATTTTAATTAACAGATATTCATTGATTCCCCTACAATTTGTACTTGAAAAATGAAAATGTCGCTTGTCTTATCTCTAAATTACTGCCTCTATATCTGATTTCACCAATTTTTACGTAACCTATATAAATGATTTCTAAATGATTAAATTGAATTATTTAGAAAACATTTTTATGATATTTAATTTATAAATAAATTGCTATCTAACTCCCATTTTTTTGTGAAATGAGGAAATCTTATGTTGGTATGTTCCAATTACTGTCCCCAAGAGTATGACATATTACATTTTTACTGTCCTCATTTCATACATATCCAAACCACATAAAAAATATTTCATAACATTATAAATTCTATGTTATATTATTATTATTCTTTAAAAATGATATTATTCAAAAATTATTACTTTCATAACCATACACACCCATCTATTATATCATTTTCTTGTTTGGTTCGGTTTAACCTACCATGTGAAGAATGATATATTCTTATAACATGAATAGTTAAAGGATAAAAAAAATATAGGTACAATAGCACATTAAATATTAGATATTTTTTCTGTTATTCAGTAAATATTATATTAATATTAATATTAATAATAATATATAAACTAATTGTATTCAAACCCATCAAAACAAGATCATTATATATCACACCTATATGTCTAATTAATCATAATACTATTTTATTAACATTGAATATTTAATAAAATTATGAAAAATATATTTTATTACCCTTAATGTTTTATGAATTATATTAATTTAATCTATAATGAACAATAGATACCTCTGTTTGGAAACCGGTAATAAAAAATCATCAAAAATAATAATGTAAGATAATGAAATCTAACTAAAGCAGGGTTTTACTCTATTGGCGTAAAGGCTGGTTCCTATTTTTCCATGGAAGTATGCATCTTGATTGCTCTGCAGAATAGACTATGCACTTCATCTGTCCAGTACAGAGTTGGTGATGTATAACTTTTTGTTTGGATGGAATTATTTCTTCTCCAGCATGCTGAAACATTTTGGAATGCTTCCCCGATTGTCTTCATGTTCTATGAACTATGATAATGATGCCATGATAGAATCTCTCCGGATGGATGCATCTCTTTTTCTTTGGGTGAATTTTGATGAGAAATCTGGAGCATCTTTCTCACTTTCAAAGAAGTAACACTCACCTGAAGTCTCGGTTCTGAAGCAAGAAATGTCATGGAATGGAGGATAATGCATGTCCGGACTGCACACTATTACTTCTGCAGTGGAGGTCATGGACTCTGGTTGGATCTTATTAGAGCCTGTTTGAAGACTCGTTACTCAGTACTTTAAGGTTTTATATGTATTTTTTGGTTTTCTCTGTTTTGGGATGGTGTAAATCCATTACACCTCATGTTTTTATTGTAAACTTTAATTTTAATAAATTCCATTGGGCGTGAATTGGGAAACCAATTCATCTCACCTTCTTCAAAAAAAAACTAAATCTAATTAATATAATTTTAATAAATGATTATAAATGATTTTTATAAATGTATAATTTAATTAATAAAAATCTAACATAGTGAATTATGATAGTTATTTTTATTATTTTTGATATTCTAGTACTATCATGTAGGCCAGTAACTTTTGTAAGGGGCTTCTCATCTAAATCATTTGTCTTCGATACATATTTCATATCCACAACATGTTTTTATTTGTGTGGCATATGTAATTCTCATGGATATATTATTATCTCATTTATAATGATAATAATATTTTTTATATATTCATTCCTTGTACAATAATTCATTTTATTTTTTGAGTAAGGTTAACTAAGTTGTATGGAGATTTTAAATCTGATTTTCAAGCCTAGATTTCAAAAGAATGATATAATATCATTGTAATTTTCATGTCTATATTATTTATTAGATTTATGATTTTAATCATCTCAATATTTTCATAGGTTATGGTATTTTTAAATGAACATTATAATCCTTTTAAAAGTAATAATTTTTTAATGCCCTTTATTCGGTCATTTTCAAAAATGTTTCTATTTTTTTAAGAAATATTAAATGAATATTATTTTTCAATACATTACATAATAATTTAATATCCCAAACATTTCATTGATTTTTTTATTAATCATCATCTCCAAATTTTAGATATTATATGAAAATATTATTCTACCCATGTTTTCTAAATTATTTCTAAACTATTTTCAAAACATATAGTGTATTTATTCAAATTTCTCGATGTAATTTTAAAGGATTATATAAAATAATGTTTCATTTATGTCTAAAAAATTTTCTATTATATATATTACATACACTATGGAATATAATATATTATAATATACCCATTTATTCTTTATATGTCTTATTAAATGTTTTATTGATGTTGTCATGATATCCATCTCATTCCCTATGGGGTATTAATTGAAAATGTGAAATTGAATGTTTTTATGTTGTATATGAACCAATATGTATGGTTATTCATCATGTAATTTTTGTGAACTATAAAACCATCAATTGAATTTTGAAAAACATTATATATCTTGAGATATTGTAAATTTAGATATTTTGTTTTTTCCAGCATGAGAAATTGTTAAGGACTCTTGATACACCAAGGGAAATATATAGGGTTTGGAGATCTAGTATGGGAAAAATGATGTGAAGAATGATCAAATATATATTATAATTATGCTTATTTTTTTACAAAATCACTACATAAAATCATTCATTTAATAGTTCAATAAATTAACTTTATCAGTGCTAGAAAAGCACTAAATACTTCAGTGTGGTTTAAAGGCCAAGGATTTTATCATATCTTAAAAAGAGCTACTGAAGGGAAGATTTATCAGTGCCAATAAAATTGTTGATGAATCAAAATTTATAAATACTTTTAATATCACTGATAAAAGTAACCATTTATATGAATGTTTATTATAAATGATTAATAGACCATTTTTCATTTATTTATGAAGCACTACATAAGATTTATTTTTTTGAACATTAAAGAGCATATATAGCGTATAGAGTTTGAAGAAATTCTATAGGCACTAGTAATTCTACCCTTTATCAACACTTTTATAAATGCTGATAAAGATACAATTATTAGTACTTTAAAAGGTATTAATAAAGCTACTGTTATTAGATCTTTTAAAATAACCAATATAGATACATTAATCACTGATTTAAAAAGCACCAAGATATGATATCTTTATCAGCGCATTTAGTAGAAATGATAAAGGTGAAAATTACACAATGATTCTACAACACCGTACATCACCAAAAAAAGTTTTGTGTGCTATAAAAACACACTAAATCACTAGAAAAATAAAATAAATTTCCAAATTAATATAAATTTTTTGAATTTAAACGAAAGTTAATTTCTAACACAAATAAAATAAAAAAACACTCTTATAGAGTATGTTAGCTGTTTTTTAGAAAAACTAATACAAATTTGGAATAAAAAGGTACACTTAGACTCATACCGACCACAACACTATGAAATTGAGGTGTCACTAATTATACAAATAAAAAATGAGATATGGATCATTTTTCTAAAGTACCAAAACAATCTGAATGAGTTTTGATAGTTTTGAGTATGTTAGTTGTTTTTTATTAATATTAATGTTAGTTTTGAATAAAAACATGCAGTTGTTGTCATAATAGTAACACTGTGAATTAAATTGAGTTGTGGATAATTAATATATGTCACAAATTTCATATGGATCATTTTGCTATAGTACTAATAAAGTAGAATGTGTTATATTATTTTGGAGTATGTTAGTTTTTTTCTAACTAAAATTAATATCAATTTTGAATTAAAAGAACCACTTTGAGTCATACTATTAACAATTTCCATCATATTGAAGTGAGTCTGATTTATATACATCTCAAATAATGCAGGGATCATTTTTATAAAGTATCAAATCAATAAGAATGTGTTTCCTCTATTTTGATATGTCAATTTCAATTTTTACTAAAATGTCATTTTAAGCTGGAAACACACACTTTGAGCCATTCATGTAAAATCATGTCTAGGATTGGCATGATATTGTCTAAAAAACATTAAAAATGAATAATTAATCCTTTCCCCAAATTATCAATACAATACAAGTGTTTTTTCAAAGGTTTTAGTTAGTGACAGTTTTATGTATTTAAATGAAAATTTTAAACTCATAATAGACACTTGATGTCATAGCAGTCATATCATGTGTCAGAGTGAGGTGAAAATGATTCCTACACATCACAAATGAAAATGTCTCATTTTACAAATGTTCTAAAACAATCTGAATATGGTTTATTTATATTGATTATTTTATATTTTTTCATTAAAATTACCATCTATTTTTAATAAAAATATGTACATGGAGTCATACTGGTCACACTGTGCCTAAAATTGAAATGAGGATAATTTCTACCCATCCCAAATTACTCATCGATCCTTTTCCTAAAGTATCAACATAATTAGAATGTGTTTCCTCAGTTTTGATTAATATAGATGGGAATGTTTTACCAGAATTTCTTTTTAAAATGGAAACACGAACATTGATCAATATAGGTGGAATAGTTTGTGGATTTTACATTAAACTATTAATGAATTTCAAAAATTAAATAACAATCATTTTAAATGTTTATCTAGAAAATATAATAATTTTTTTATATTTAGTGAGTCACGCTTTTTGTATTAAAATGTCAATTTTAAACTGATAATGCTAACATGGATTCATACTAGTAACACCATGAATTGGATTGTGGTGTAGTAGAATATTACATGTCAAAAATTACATATAGATTATTTTCCTGATGTTACAAAATAATCCAATTGTGTATTATTAGTTTTTAGTATGTTAGTTATCTTTTCCACTAAAATTATCATCAATTTTGAATAAAAAGAATCTCTTGAAGTCATACCTATCAAACCATGTTTCAGATTGAGGCGAGGTTAAATGATTCAAATATAAAATAACTCGTGGATCTTGTTCGTAAAGTATAGAAACAATTAGAATGTGTTTCTTCAATTTTGAGTACGCCACTTTTTTTTACCAAAATATAATTTTTAAAGGGAAACCCGATCTTTGACCCATTTAGTTAGAATCATATATGGGATTGACATTACACTTATTCATATATGTAAAAAGTGAATTCTGAATAGTATTACAAAATTATCAATATAATCTGAGCATTTTTTCATTGTTTTGAGTGGGGGACACATTTTTGTTTTAAACTGATATTTTTAACTAATAATGAAAACTTATTGTCGTACCTATAACACCATACATCTGATTGAGGTGGTGATGATTAATAAATGATAAAAATTACATATGGATCATTTTAATATTGAATGAAAACAATATGGCAATTTACAACGTTTTGTGTATTTCCATAGTTTTTTGTCACAATGATTGTTGATATTTTCAATAAAAAGACACACTAGGAGTCAAATTTGCCAAATTGTGTGTTGTATTGAGGTTTGGATAATTGATACACATAAAAATTATTAATTGATAATTTTTTGAAACTAACAAAAAAAATCAGATTTGATTTCTTCCTTTTTTAGTACACTACATGTATTTTTTTTTAAAAAATGACATTTTAAAATAAAAACAACCACTATAACCCATACAGATGGAATTTTTTGTGGTTTTGAGATGAGAATGATTCATAAAAATCAAAAACTAATTATGATTATTTGACCATAATTATCAAGTCAATGGAGAACATTTTCATGGTTTTTTGTGAGTGACACGTTTTGTATTAAAATGTCACCATTAAAGAGATAAAAGACCCTTGGAGTCATACTAGTAATACTGTGTGATGGATTGAGCTGTGTTTGATTTATATGAATCCAAATTGACATATGGATAAAATCTATAATGTTCCAATAATTTTCAAATGTATTTTCTTCTTCTTGAGTAAGTTATTTTTCGTCAATAAGATTAATGTCAATTTTGAATAAAAAACACAGTTACTATCATACCAGTCACACTGTTCATCGAATAGAGGTGAAAATGAATAAAAATATGAATACCAAATTCATACCTATTTATTGACTATTAGTTTTAAAAATTTTGTTTTTATAACACTAGTGGAGTAATTGATTTTTTTAACACATAATGATCATAAAAGTGGATTAAAACACTGTATAAAACCAATTAAACAAATTGTGAAAACATTATTTTGATAAGTCACCTGAAACACTTTCACAATGGATTTAATATTTAGTGAAAACTATTTTTTCACTTTTAAACAATTTTTTCACAAAAAAATATCATGTTATGATCCTTATTCTACTTAATTTCCTCATAATATTTTTATTTTCAATCCAGCACATTCAATCCTCCTACGCATCATTCTCATCATTAGTATTCAACTATGACTCCCCCTCCACATCAATATCTGACTTTATATCTTACTACAAATATACTTCCACATTCTCCTCTGCATATACCTTCTTCTATCCCTCCACCTCCACGATTTTCCAAAAAAAAATTGGTTTGTAGGTCATTTAATCTAAAGAAATTGATTCTTCCATTATCACTATCCTTGCTAAAGAGATCTAAAAATAATATATAAACATTATTACACTAATTTATCACAACAAATTTTTTTTTTCATTCATTAATTTTTATAGATAAAAATGATAGAAGATAATCATATAAATTTCTTGATAGTATACATTTGAAAAAAGTACATTGCGCACTCATCTATAAACAAACAAATTTCTTCTTATGAGTTGTTAGGTTATTGGAAAGAATTATAGTGTTGATGAAATGTATGAAAACAAAAGAAAATGATATATATTTAGTGATATAGTATTTACCTTCAAATATTATAAGTAGGGGGATTGAGTTATTTTCATGATTTATGATTTTTATAATTACTTTGCAAACCTAATATCCACAATCGATGCCATTATCTTATTTTGGATGTTGTAGATACATTTAAGAAAATATGTATATTGTTTTAAAAAAATTGGTTATATTTTTATATATATACATTAATTTGTTCTAGTTAATATAATCCACAACCTTTATCCCTTTAGACACTAACATCATGCACTGATCTAGCCTCTATTTTGAGACAAACTTATCATAAAGAAATTTCATTTTCTGAAAGAGAATAAACATATAATTCAATTATTATCTATAAAATTTGGATAATAGGGTTTAATATATTCACAATACACATCATATGTGGTTTATTGATTTCATATTAATTCATTAGATAAAAAAAAATTGGGTGTCTATATTGACTTTTATCAGCAACAATTGATTTCTAAAAAAACAAATAAGTGAGACAGAAATAAAAATATATTTTATATGATCAAATTATAGAGTTTTACCTTTTAATTATAGGAATAAAAAATATTTTTTCATCCGATACATTTTTATTAAATAATTTTAGAAACTCACCTTTTTTTCTTCTTAATTGCTACCTCATTCAATGTAAGTTATGGATTAGAAATGATAGATGTATTAATGAATCCATATCATTCATTGCATCATCATCCCATTATATAGAAGCAATATAAATGATTTTACAAAATTTGATTTTTATTTAAATTTTATAAACATATTTACTCACTATTTGGAAATATGTATTATGAAAATGTACATTATGTATGTATTCACAACTGAGACACCAAACCATTTATAAAAGAGAATCTCAGTTAGAGTCCTAATAGCAATTAATTTTGAGATATAACATCCATATATTGTTTCTTTATATTCATCATAATACATAGTTTAGTCTTTCAATGTGGTATCTACATGACGTTTTAATGATAATAAATGTTTCTCCTAAACTAGCGGGGAGAAGGTACTCTCGGAAGGTCATTTTGTTTTCTTGGTCGATTCACTAGATTTTCAGAATTAGAACATCCATTTTTCAACTGATTTATCCATCTGCAATATCATACTTCACTTAAGACCATTTATCATCACTTATTAATTTTTTTATATGAAAAAGATAATCAAATATGTACATCACGTATCATTATAATGTTATATGGCCATCCTATGAAATATCTAATAGAAACATGAATGTTGTAATATCATGAACATCAATTGGAATGGGCGACATAGAAGATAGCTCATAAAATACCTCAATTCCCACTCTATGTGAAATTTGGGGTGGTCATGACTGGGTAGCTGGTCTCTAAGGATATTATACACTATACCCATCACCAGACGATGGTACGTGGGTGTTGACAGATCAAAATCACATACAACTTTACCTTACAAAATTAATCAAATATAAAGTTATGAAAAGTTATTTGATTCACTTTTAGAGGAAAGAGTAATGAAAAAACTTATTACCTTGGGTATATAATGCAGTTGGGGGAATGACTAGCCTCAATGCTAGTGGGATCATTTGGTTATTGTGCTGATCTTTCCTCCACCACTGGTTCTCATTATTCCTTCTTAATACATTGGTAATACAAACTAGACAACAAAATAATATCTTGCAGTGAGTCTATTTTTTACAATAATTGCCTCACCATATTATATGTTTTTTTATTTGGTTTTACCTTCTCAAAATAAGTTCTATGAGAGACTCAAAAACCTAATTCTCAAAAGTGATCATATTGTTCCAACTGCTTCAATGCTACTAAATGTTTATTTTCTTTTGGAATGGTCATTTCTAATTCTTGGGTCTAAACCATATAAAAATGTATAAACATAAAAAACAAGTTTTCATTTAATATTCTTCTAAATAATAACAAACTAAAATTACTTCATTCATTAGATTCCTCCCATACTGATTTTGTGTTTTCATCAACTAATTTTCCCTCTTTATTTTCATGGTCCTCCTTCCAAAGAACATGACATGGGATGGAAGTGTATTCAGATTTTGATTCACCAAAATTTATATCAAAAAAGAAACATATATTGTTTTATATCACATAATAAATTTTTCTTTATTGATTTAAAATACATAACAATTACTTCTCTAAAAAAGAATGTCTGATACTTTTTTTGTGATATGGGTACGTTGGTTTTGATACACATTCATTATTTTTAGAAAATTGTGTATTTCTTAAATAATTAATTTTTAATCAAGTTGGATAAAATAGACAAGTTCAAATAATTTATTATCTAATGAAGTCCACCAAAAATGATTTCCAATTAAAATGATCTATAAATGTAGTCCATGTTTCCAACTATATAATGTATTGATAACTAAGAGCTGGGTGGGGTTTTATTTTACCCTCATTATCCCTAAGATATAACATCGATAGAAGTGTTTGGAACCCTCTATGGGATTTTTAGTGGCCATTATGAAATATTTTATTCAAAAACATTCTATGATAAACAATTTTGTAATGGAATAATTAAAATTAAATCAAAATTTCAAAATAAAATTTTTCAATAAAATAGAAACGTTATGTTGTAACATTACCATTATATATTTACAATGGATTTCCATCATTACATGTTTAATGTGGTTCCATAATCCAGTGTCAATCAATACATTTATTGTTATTGTGACCCAATGATAAAGAATGAACATTGAATTTTTGTGGTCAATAGGTTTTCCATGATGAGTCAAATCAACCTCAACATCTATACCCTAACTTCTTACATTGATAGTCAAACTAAAAACTGTCATCATCCACCATTTTGTTCATCAATATGTTGTTGATCTCGAAATAATTACTCATTTTCATCTTCATCTGTCTTTTCTTCCTTGCAACTGTTAACATCATCTTGTTTAGAAGAAACTGTCTTCATGAATGGTCATACGTTTAATATTTATTGGGTAATATCAATATAATAAACTATATCCAAAAAAAGAATATTATTTCTTGAATATTGCAAGAAAATTGTTACTATCTGGAATAAAGATATAATACTTTAATACTAAAGTAAAACAATCGTTCATTACCTTTATTTAATATGTACATAGATGTTGATTTCCATCAACACCAAGATGATGGATTAGACTCCCTCTTTCAAACTATTCATCCTCCATTCTTTTTGGTTCCAAATATAATTGATATCATACATTCAAAACTGTTGTTATTTAATTTTGTTGTTTTATATTTTTCTCCTGTCTGTTTTGGATATACACCTATGTTTCTTGAACTACTCAAACAGAAAATTCATCCCATACCATGTCCTAGTGAACATTTTTTATGACTACAACTTATAGTAGTTCAAACAACTTAGAAGAGATATGGGAAGAGTCTCATGAAATAAAATGAAATAATAATTATTTAGGAGATGAATGTAGAGTTCCCTCTACGGTTAAAAAATAACATAAAATAAATTTTAATTTAGAGTTGTAATATCTTAATTCTCCAGAATGATGTAATAAACATTAAAATTCACCAGTCTTCAACTCATGGCCATTTACATCTAATCAAAAACACATATTGTTTTCTATATCATCTGAAATTTTTCTTTTTTGGCAAGGCATAATGGAGAAACAAAGATGTAGTGGTACTGGTGTGAGGAAAATGAGAGAGCATGATAACTAGACATTTAACCAATCTGACAATATATTGTATCATGAATATGATACTGAAAATAGGGCTATTTGTATCTATTCATTAAAGGAGAATACCTTCGAGAGTCATTTTGTAACACCCTGACCCCAGTTTCCCAAAGTTGGTGCATTATTTTAATACATTGGCATGATTACAAGAAATCAAGTCCCAAAGGACCGCTCAGTTTACTAGTCTTGGAAAATAGTATACGTATATTAATGTTACATTACATTATAAAATGAAAAACCCAAAAAAATATTGTCTCTATTAACCACATACATATCCCTTGGACTATACATACTGGACAGTCATAATTTAATTTTTCGCATCCTATAAAAAATAAAACATAGAAAGGGGTGAGCTCAGATTCTCAGTAAAGATAAAAATATTGAAAAAACATTCATATATAAGAATAAATATTAAAGTCAAAGTATAAACCTAAAATAAAATTCTTTTAAACATAAACATCAACATATTACGGTAATGATGAATCAAATACTACCATTTACATATTCACATGGATATTCTATTATTCAAATAATCACATGTAGTATCAATAGCTAATTTCATTAGGATGGAATTCATAATGCTAGACATCATAAACACATATTCAAGGCCTTATTCCAAGTCTATAAATAAGAGTTTGTCAAGGCCTCATGCTAAGACATTTTTTCTCATAATGAGACCTACCGATGTATCGAGGAGCTATAGCGGGCTCCACCCATCACATACTACGTCCAATGCATTCCTCATATGAAAGGATTAAACATAAAGTAATCATTTGTATTAAAAATACCTTAAAAAATGTCAATACTTTATCCAGAAACAATGAAAGGTATAGAAATAGAACATCCATAGTCAATCATATCACAAAACCTTCAATACAATAGGGAATATTTGGATAATAAATCAACCTTGATCAAGAATAATATATCGTAAATGCAATTCACATAGTTGAAAATGATCGGTAAAAATCATTTAGAGGAATATCCCTTTCTAATGAAATCATATAAAAGTCACATAATTTATAAAGGAATCAGTTTAAAATATAGTTTTTAATCAAATTTTCCCATACCACTTTGAAACTTTTAAATTGAATTAACATTTTAAAACATTCATGTCCATATAAATAAATACTTAAAAGAATTTTAAAAGCATGGAAATTAATGATAAAGGTTTAAAAGAATAAATATTTACAACATTTAAAATGATGTTTTAGTAAAATATTCCCTTAAAAATTATTCTATTGATAATAATTTTATGAAACATGGACATGGATAATAAATATGTCCCGGTTGATACTTACGTAAAGACAAACTCGGATAATAATGAGATTGTGAAATTAACACTTACCATACACTTTCCTTTGTTTGAGGTTACATTTAACCTCTTATATAATGAACATAGTATGTTATAAAATTATACCATAACCATATTCATACTTATTATATCATACATGATTAATTTATAACATTATACTATAGATTTAATAAATATTTTCATTTTAAATTAACATCTTTTGTAGTAATCACTTTCTTTATCATACATTTTTTAATATATTATTCTTGATCATATCATTTAGATAATGATATAAATAATTCAAGAATATAAAAATTGATTTAAATATAATATATATTTTATATATAAATATTTATAATAGATAGATATATGATATTGAAGGCAGAGTTTATGGAGATGGAAGGTTGTGCACATTCATAAACGACATTTTTGTTTTTATATCATATTGAATGACAGTAAGTGGATAAGATATATTTTAGTACATATATATATATCCAATATAATTATGAGGTCATATATTTTATTATTATTATTAATATATCTTTTTAAAATCTTATTTGATGGGTGAATGTGGGAATTAATCTCATCGCGTCGTGGAGATGGTAATCTGTACGTACACATGAGTGACAATATCATTATATTGATGTTGAAATCATATGTAATTGGATTTTATATAATATATAAAGAATAATTAACATGTTATATATATTATTTACATCATTTTTACTCATTATTATACCCATTTATATAATGAAGTGTTTTCATAATTAACTACACCATGACATGGATACAGTAAGCCGTACGCACGCACGTATGAGGACATTGTCATATAGAGGATGGATAGAAAAGAAACTATCGTGGTACCATATTTTTAATAACATAATAGTCTGTATTAGGTACTGGAGTTATTATTTTGGTATTGAAACAACAAAGAAAGAGGAAGTGGAGGATGAAAAGATCTTGAAAGTTGTGGTGAAGTTATTATCTCTCCTTCAGGTGTTTCTTATTGAGTTTTTCAAAAGTCATACATAGTTTGGCTTACTGATCAAAGTAAGGACTCTAGGTTGATGTGATTAAAGTTGGGAGGATATTTGGGTAGGGTGTTTCTGAGCCAAATGGTTTTGTATGTGTGATTTGGAGTGAAGGGGAAGTTCCATTTTATAAGAGATGTGAGGGTAACTTTATGAAAAGATTAAAATATTAATTTATTATGCAGTCATTTTTGGTTTATAATGGTTTTAGATTAATTTATTTCGAGACATAGGTGGTTATGTTTCAAAATCCATTCATCCAAATGGTTTTGGAGAAACATAGATTACCATTTTTAAAAATCTTTTAGATTTAACTCTTTGTGAAATAGTTTAACTTCTATCGCATATTCTTTTATTCTTACACTGTATGGTTAATAAAAATACTCTAAACATCCAAGAGAACCTTAAGTGGTTCATTAATTACATATATAATATTATTCAATCCCTTGGGAATAACCTTATATATATAGGAACATTATATCATCCAATAATATAGTATTTTGTTTAAAAATAAATTTATATCAATTTGGACATTATTTGGTATTTGTTTTTTTTTTCAAAGTCAACATTATTTTATTAGTTCAAATAAAATTAATTAAATAAATCCTAAAATCTCATAGTCACTTATAAAATACTTGTATGGAATCAAAACTTTCAAATTACATTTATTTTTATGTTTATAATAACATTTATTTGATTCATTCATTTATAAGGAAAATACTACATCATTATTGTGTCATATATTAATATATTTATTTTATGTTCAAAAATTATAAATAAATTATAATGATGTAGAAAATATATTTATATTATTAATGATTATTTATTGTCAAATATGATAGTTATATAACTTCATATAAATTTTTTTGTATTAAATGATGCATGGTTTTGTTCTTTATTCCTTTACTTTAGACTATTTAATATAAAATGTCATTATCACACCCAAGTGGATCCAAGGGGTCCCAAAATCGACACAAGAATGCCCATGGTTGGTAATGTATTATAAAATAGGGTTAGAACATCTGTTTGGGCAATTTAATATTCTTATAATATTATTTGTTTACCCATATTTAATGTATTTACTCTTTAATCATGGTAAATAAAATATTTACCGAAGTAATTATTCATAATGTATAAAAAAAGTTACCTATTTACACAATTTAGAACCTCCTGATTAAAAATACGGAATCCATTATTAAAAATTCATAACACAGAAATGGTAGAAATTAATTTAAAACAAATTCTCCTTGTAAAAAAAGTGTGCTTTTAAGAAATAATAATTACCAAAAGACTGACACTTTTTTATGTCCCGTTTAAATTTGAAATTACATCCAATGACCTAAATTATATTAAATGATAAAAATATAATTTAATGATACTAAAAAACAATTAAAATATCTATTTTATCACTATAAATAAATTAGATTAAAAAAGTTGGTCTAAATTAAATCATAATATTTTTCACTATTCAGCAAAATATTAAATTTATCCGAAACGAGCTAGAAATTTATTTCAAATATGTTTTTATGTCCCTATTCAAAAGAATAATTTAATTTCATTATATTTAATATATAAAAGGGTCAAATATTTGTTTTAAAAATGGTTCATTATTAAATGGCGGTAAAATTGCGTTTTTGGGAAAATATTTCTTTTATCTGTAAAAAATGATTTTGTTCTTATATTATTTCTAAGAAACACATAATTTGGAATCTAAATTTATTTGGAGTATATAAAATTGAAAATTCCATTAATACTATTAGGATAACACATTTTTGGTTTTAAGTCATCTTCTCTAAATTATATGAATTAATTTATTCATAAACTAAGATATATATATATATATATACACTTGACAAGTTGAGTTTCATCCTAAAAAAATTCCTACCACGAACTCATGTTTTACTCCAAAAGATAATTGAATTCAAAAATATTCTATTTATCCTAATCATATTGGGTTACAAATATAATTAAATTATATTTAATTTTTCAGATTATTTAAAAAAACTACATTATACAATCTAGGATATCATGTAGGCCAGTGATATGTGATGCACCCTTGTCACCCATCAGTTGCAGGATCAAGTTTCACAACCTTTCCATACACGACGGGTTGTCACCAACCTCCGAGTTGTCCTTTTTTTGACAATCCAATAATAATCTGATGAGATTATTTAACCTTAACAAATGTACCCAATTTCAATATTAATAGATCCCAACCTTTATAATTATCCAATATACTTCTGTCCAGACTAACTGTCCAAAATTTATAAGGAATTTAAACACAATAAAGATCATTTTTCCATATAATAACAAGTGAATAACTTCATCAAGAATTATTTTAAAACATTGTAACACCTGGAATTACCCTAAAACATTATTGATTACATTCATGATACCTTATTCCTTATATAATACTAGATAGACACCTTATATCCAAATATGTTGTAAACTCCAACCATGATGGAATAAAAAAACCATCAATCACTTCAAAGGATGTCAATAATATCCAATATAATTTTTCCAAATAAATCATCTCTTATATCAAAATCAATACCACAGTATTAAGACCATATTAATTTGTTATATTTCATTCAACAATGCTTTTCCAAAAAAAAATTAACCTTCTATTGAGTCACTTTTCTTGGTACCACACAATCTCAAATCCTCAATGAAATAGTACTGCAGTTCAATCCTTATATACTCCATAATTATTATAACCAATAAATCATTGATACAATACTCAAATGACACAATTCATTGATATATAAATAAGAACACTAGTCATTACTCTTTATCTATGGTAAAATCTTAACTAGATTATTTTCCAACAACACCATTTGTGGTAAACTCTCATAATTTGGACATTGATTCACATTGAGTCCCCAATCCTTGTAGGTGAAGCATTGTAAATTTGAAACAATTTTCAAAACGTTACAATCACGTACTCGGTGGCCTTTTTCTCCACAGTTATATCAGTCTCCCATTCCCTTCAAGAATTTACCAAGGTTATTATTTCCACTGTTATCACATATGGGAGAATCCTTTATTCCCTTATTCCTTTTATCTATATTTCACTCTACAATAATTTTATTCTTTGGCTTCCCTTCAAAGCCATAAGACTCAGAAAATTAATTACTAATCTTATTAACACATGATATCATTTCTTCATATGATGATATTATGTGGGAGAATATTACCTTTCTAAATTATGGATTAATACCATTAAAGATATGAACCTTCATTCTTTTTGGATCATGTGTATTGTTGGTATTATTATTCCATCTACTGGATACCATTTCCAAATGTTGACATACAATAGGATAGTTTATGAATCACAATGATTAATTCCAAAATTGTAAAGTTACTAACGTAAATTGAAAATATTATGCATATAATCGATAATGGTAAAATGTTTTTTTGAGGAATAGATTACACATAAATCCTTCATAATGGCTTTTAATGAAAATGTGAATTATCTAAAGCATATTTTCATAGATTGTCGCAACAATGAGTGCATCAAGGCCCGTTGTTGTGTACTAGGATACCCCGGGTCAAGCCAGAAACTCCTTGTCGGAGTTTTCACTCCTAGGTACATCTATGCCAGAGCAGCCTCTACCTGCTCATATCAAGACAGGGATGTATTTAATTGAAAATACACAAAATCTTTACAATACCAAAAATCTTATATGTTCTTCTATACTACTCCTCAAATTCTATCATAGGGTAATTTTCTATAATCAATGTTTATATAAATCTATTTCCTAGGTTATTGCTAAAATTCTTCTCATACCAACTATAATGCCCCAACCCCAGTTACCCAGAGTTAGTACATTATTTTAATACATTGGCATGATTACAAGGAATCAAGTGCCGAAGGACCGACCAATTTATCAGTATTGGAAAATAGATTTCATACATTAACGTTACATTAAATTATAAAATAAAAAACAAAAACAAAATTGTTTAGATTGACCACATACATATCCCTAAGAATATCCCTATAGGTTAGTCATAATATATTACTTTTTATCCTTGGAAAAATAAAACACAGAAAGGGGTGATCTCAGATGCTCAATAAGGATACAAATATTAAGAAAATATTCATAAATAAGAATAAATATTTAAGGCAACATATAAAACTAATAAAAAATCTTTTCAAACATAATCATCAGCATAATATGGAAATGATAAATCATATAATTCCATTTATATATTCACATGGATATTCTATTAGTCGAATAATCAATTATAATATCAATAGCTAATGTCATAATGATACAATTCATAATGCCGGACTTCATAACCACATAGTCAAGGCTTTGTGCCAAGACTAAAAATAATATTTTGTCCTGAACTTGTGCCAAGACACTAGTTTGTCTCATGAGACCTACCGATGCATTGAGGAGCTATAGTGGGCTCCACCCGTCCCTTACTAAGTCTAATTCATTCCTCATATGAAAATTTTTAATCATAAAATATACATTAGTAGTAAAACTAGCATACAAGATATCAATACTATATCCCTAATAAATATATGTAATACAAATAACACATCCACAATCAAACGGATCACAAAACCTTCAATAAAATATGGAATATTTGTATAATAAATCAACCCTGGTGAAAATAATATCTCGTTAAGGATGTTTACATAGTTAAAAACGAATAGTTAAAATCTTTGAGAGAAACATAATTTTTTCATGAAATCATATAAATGTCACATAATTTATATTGGAATTCATTTACAAGATAGTTTTGAATCAAAGTGTCTCATACCACTTTGAAACTTTTTAATGGAATTGTTATTTTAAAACATTCATTCCCATATAAATAAATCCTTAAAACCATTTTAAAAACATCAACATTAATGCGAACGATTTAAAAAAATAAATATTTAAAACATTTAAAATGATGTTTTAGTAAAATATTACCTTCAAAAAATTCATTTTAAAACCCTTTTATAATACATGGACATGGATAATAAATATTTCCTAGTATATACTTATGTAAAAACAACCTTGGCTGATAAAGAGATTGTGAAATTAACCCTTACCTTGCACTTTACTTTGGTCAAGGGTACATTTAAACTCTTATATAATGACCATAGTAGGTTATTAAATTATACTAGAAAAATATTTATATTCCTTATATCATACCTGATACATTTATAACTTTATACTATCCATTTCACAATGATTTTCACGTTAGATTAACATTTTGGGTAGAAAGTGCTTTCCTTATCTTACATGTTTTAACAAATTATTCTTGATCGTATCCTTTAGATCATGATTTAAATAAATACATAATATAAACCTTTATTTATATATCCTATATATTTAGAATATAAATATTTATAATAGATATATATATGAAATAGAAGGCACTGTTTTATAGAGATGGTAGGCTGTACGTTCACATAAACACTGTTTCTGTTTTCATATTGTATTGAACGAAAGTAAGTGAATAAGATATATTTAAGTAAATAAATATATATATATATATATATCTATATATCTATCTACAATAGAAATATAATTTCATATATTTCATACTTATTAGTAATATATATTTTTATAGTCATCGTTTAATCGTGAACGTGGGAATGAATATCATCGTGTCGTGGAGACTATAATCAGTACATACGCACAAGCGACAATGTCAATATATTAATGGTGAAATCATATGTTATTGGATGGTATATAATATATATATAATCATTAACATGTTATATTTTTTATTTACACCATTTATACTAACTATTATACTCATCCAAATAATGAAGTGTTTGAATAACAAACTACACCACTAAGTGGAGACGGTATGCCGTACGTACACACATATGGTGACATTGTAATTTACAGGATGGATAGAATAAATAATATTGTTTTACCATATTTATAATAACATAAATTTAAGTAGGAGTTACTAAAGTTGTTATTTTGGTATGTAAACAATAAAGAAAGAGGATGTGGAGGATGAAAAGAACTTGAAAGGGGTGGTGAAATTATTACCTCTTCTTCGGGTGTTTCCTTTTGAGTGGATCAAAAGGGATACTTAGGTTGAATTTTTAATCCACGTAAGGACTCTAGATATATGTGAGGTAGGTTGGGAGCATATATGGGATGGGTTTGGCTTCGATATATGGCCTTGAAGGTGTGAATTTTAAGGAAGTATATGTTCCCTTTTATAAGAGGGGTGAGGGTCACTTTAGGAAGTGATTAAAATATTAATTTATTATACAATCATTTTCGGATTATAATGGCTCCAAATGAATTTATTTTGAGCCTTTTTTGGATTGAATTCTATTTCCTCTCATCCAATAGGTTTTAGACAATTTTAGGTTACCATTTTATCCTTATCCTTTAGATATAACTCTCAGTTAAATAGTTTAACTTTTACCGCGTCTTCTTGTATTTTAAAACTATATGGTTAATAAAATTACTCTAAAAATCCAAGAGAACCTAGAGTGGTTCATTAATGACATATATATTTTTATTTAAGACCTTTTTCAGAAAAATATATTATTAATAATATTATATCAACCAATAATATAGTACTTTTTTTAAAAAATTAGTTTATGTCAATTTTGAAACTATTTTGTATTTGGTTTTTTTAAATAAAAAAACATTATTACATCACAAAAAATACATGAAATAAATTTTAAAATATCATATTAACTTATAAAATTATTGGATGGCATCAAGAAGTTCAAATTATATTTATTTTAATACATATAATATCATTTATTTTATTTGTTTATTAATAAGAAAAATATTACATCCTTATTTTGTCATATATTAATATATTTATTTTAAATCTAAAAAATATAAATAAATTATCATGATTTAGGAAATATTTCTATACTTTTAATTAATATTTATTTTTTAATATAACTTTTATTTGACCTCATATAAAAAATATTTTACTAAGAGATACATTCTTTTGTTTTTTTGTCTTTACATAATATTATTTAACATAAAATGTCATTATCACTCTCAACTGCATCCATGGGGTCCACAAAACGACCAAAGGATGCCCATGGTCGGACATGTATCATCCAATAGGGTTAGAAAATGTGTTAGGGTAATTTAATATTATTATAATATTATTTGTTTATCGTTATTTACCGGATTTACCCTTTATTCATGGTAAATAAAATATTTACTGAAATAATTATTCATAATTTCTAAATATAAATGTAACCTATATACACAATTTGTACCCCACGATTCCAAATATGGAATCCATTTTTTCAAATTCAAGACATAGATGTTGTAGTAATTATTATAAATTTAATTCATGAGGTCAAAACTAAAAGGGTTTTTTAAGAAATAATAACTATCAAAAGACCGACAGTTGCTTATGTCTAGTTTAAATGTGAAATTACATCCACTGACAAAAATTATATTAAATTTTAAAAATATAATCTAATGATACCTTAAATCCATTCAAATGTATTATTTAACAATATAAATTATTTCTATTTAAAAAGTTGTTTTCAATTAAAACATAGTATTTTTCACTATTCATCAAAATATGAAAGTTATTTGAAAAGTAACATAAATTTGTCCAAACTAAATTTTTATTCCCAAATCCTAAAGAATAATTTAATTAAATTAAATTTAATATTTGAAATTTTCATATATTTGGTTTAATAAAGGTTCTCCATTAAAAGGCGGTAAAATTGCATTTTTTGGAAAATACTTCTTTTATCTGGTGAAAAATGAATTTTTTCTTATATTATATCTATTTAACACATAATATGGATTCTAAAATTATTTAGATTATATAAAAATAAATATTTATTTAATACTATTCATAACCTCTTTTGAACGGCTTGTTTGGTATGTCGTGGTGTGCTCAAACTCGGTGTCGCAAGTTATTGAATTTCTTTAAAGAGATAACGTACTATTAAATCTTGGGGTTTTACACATATTTTCACACATTTAAATTTATAAATGTTGAAGGGTAAGTGAATAAAAATGTGTGTTTGAAGTGTTTTTTCACACAAAAAATGTTCAAAATTTGTTATTTTATGATTTCACACATTATAGTACGATTTCCATCCTTGTATGCGTAATTATGGATTTCAAGTTGTATCCAATGTTACAACACTAAAAATAAAATTAATTTATTATAATGTTTGGTAAAAAATAACACAGTTACTCGTATAATAAAATTCATATTATGAAATCAAATAGACTAATAAATAATGTATTGATTAATTTTTTCATGCCATTTTTTGTTTTCATTGGATGCCATAAATGAGTTGGATGAAAGGATGAAGGAGTTAAAGAATGATTTGGGAGATGTGGTATTAAAAGCCATGACATCAGGTTTTATGGAGATTAATGAATATAATCTGAGCAGGAGGTATGAAATCAAGGAAATTTGGATCCCCAAGGATTGGAGGAAGGCTAATTTTAAAATGAGAGAACAATCCGTCATCAATTGATGGAATTAAATCATGAATTTGAGGAAAAATTTAATAATGGTAGTAAAGGTTAGTTATTCTGTATTATTGAAATATTAAAAACATGTTCAAGAGATTAATAATTCTAATACATAATGCATGAAATTGTGGAATTATGTATATGGAATGTATTGTATATTATATGAATATTACAAAAATTAATCCTTATCTACAATAACTAAATTTTGAAACACATAGCCCCATCTTATGAAAAATTATTTATGCTGCTTATGAATATTATGTGTTGTATGTTACTCACCCAACAACGGATGGAGATGTAGTTAACAGTGGTCTTGAATGATATATAAAATCATAATATGTCATAATAATGATATAAAAATCATTTAATTGATTATATATAACAATTGTAATATCAAAATTTTGAAATCTACCATATATTACACCCATCTTATCTAGGGGTATTAGTACTCATCAACATTGATGAAACATTATCTTTCAATTCATAAATACATACCCAATTGTTCCAAAAACAATTTTATAAAATTGATACCGATTGTTATTTTCCATATGTATACTTATAAATAATATTCATGTTAATAAAATTATGAATATGTTATAATCCCATTTGCAGATCATGTATAGGAATATCATAAATGATGAATATGATGCTTCTATGTCATAAGACGATCAACAGGAGTTTAATATTCTTATATTGTAACCTTCTCTATAAAATAACCACTGGTGGTTCCCCAAATAACCATATCATTAGAATTGTTTCACATCAAAGTTGAAATAGGGTTAAAATGTTATTAGGAACCTACTTTTATGAAATCACTCAAAACTATCCAAAATTGAAGAGGAATTGTAATACCTCCACTCTAATGGTCGTGATGAAATTAATCTCACCCCACCTATATTCGAAATCCATTATATATACTAATTGAATCTTTACGTTCCAATTTTTGATATTTTTTAATCCAATATAAGATCCCTCAAATAACATGTATGCCTTTAATGGTTGAATTTTTCAGCTTTTTTTTAGTATTCTTCTTGAATTTTTTTTACTCATATAAATGAAATGAATCTATTTAATTCCATAAAAAACTTTTTATTATGGTATATTTTAATTAAATCTTATATGAACCACAGATACTACATGTTCCCATTATTGAAAATTTTACAACATTCCGTGAATCAAATCTACAATTTACTCTAAGACATGATGATCAATATAAGTTCTATAGTATAAGGGATGTTCATTGGATCCCTCATATGATGTTCTTTGGGTTAGTGTGGCGACATATCCTATAATACTGTAGATATTCATTTATTTTTCCCCTTAAAACAATAATATTTTCAAAACAAGGACACAATTATATATATAAAATGTGAAGCCCAATCCCCGTCTTCACATTCATTTCCTTTGTAATAAGTATTTTCATATATTATATGTAATTCAAATGATGTTAGATTCATTTTTTCAATACATGAATGAAACAACTGACTAATTGTATTAATAAAAAGGGATAATAAATAAAATCAATCAATTAAAAAGTAATATAAACCTAATCACCACTAATATGTAAATAATCATCCAATTTTTATTTTTTATTCATGTTTCTATTAATATAAATTTATAATTCATTCTAGAAAGTAAACTAAAAAAATAACTATCAGAAAATTATATTTCAGATATTTTTAATGATTCCTACCTATCATCTCTAAAATAGGAGGCATGAGACTCGAGAAGATAGGTCGTGGAAAAATAAACAAATATAAACCATGAAATAATATGGTAACTGAAGAATCCATAATAATTATTCTTTTTGTAAAAATTTAAGGATTAATTCTTATTTATATAAGGCTTTTTTTTTAATATAATTAATAAAAATTTCCATAGTTTTAGTCTAATTCCATTTTTTAACATTTTGAACTACTATACACAAATAGATTCTAATTTAGGTCATCACATCACCTACAACACATTTTCCAATCACTAAAGTCATGTGTCAATGCTATGGATTATAGATAAAATGTTTCATATATGAGTTATCCTATTCAATGATTTAGTAAACTCAATTTAAATATTCTATAAAGACAACATTACCTTTGTAGTAGCATGTGGTGAAAAATCAATTTTATTTTTCCCTATAGGCCATTACACATTTTCTAGCTAACCTTACCATATGAAAAGAATCATTATATTCCAAAAAAACCATTTTATATTGATGAAAAATTATAATTGAACAACATGTAGAATTTTATTTGTGGGAAAATGAAATGTAGTGTTCTTATTGGATAAGAAAACCATAAAAATACAAAAAGAAGAAAATAATAATAAAAAATAGTGTAAAAGTCGAATATTACATATATTTGATTCTAGTATCAATTAATCTGAGGGAAGAAATTTTATTTGCACTGGAAGGAGGAGTTCCATGAGATCATGAAAAACTCAATTGGTTGAGTTATGGTTGGGGTTCATTTAAAAAGATCTGTGACACCTTTAAAAATACCTTCAGAAAACCACATATAAAGATCCCTTTTATTAGTGATAAGTTCATAAGAACTAATAAAAAGGATATTTATCCACACTAAAATAAGACTAATAAAAAATACGTGTTTATTAGTGCAAACATTTAATTACTGAAAAATATTTCTTTCAATAGTGTTATTTTAGCAGTATTAAATCTTCATTTTTTCTGTGCTAAAATATCAACACTGATAATGGGTTTATTATTATAGTGATTTAAGTAAATTTATTATTATTTATAATTATTTAAATATATATAACTATTTATTTTAAATTATATAAATTCTTATTAATATATAATAAATACAAATATATAAATTTTTAAATATATCAGATATACCTTTTTAGATATATTTACTTATAAATATTTATTTATAAATATAGTTTTTACATTATCAGTGGATATATAATCATAAATACATGCATTTAAAATATGAGAGAAATAAAATAATTCTAAAATAGTACAATTTAAAAATATTTAAAAAATGGATATGTTTCATAAATAAAATATAAATTATTAAAATATATATATTGATGTTGATGAATACATATTGAAAATAGTAAAATACAGAAAATAAATAAATATAAATAAATAACATAAAATTATAACATTCAAAACAAACAAATAATAAAAAATATTACGAATGAATAACCACACTATAGAATTATTAAAAATAAATAATTACAATTAACCGATTAAAAACATATTGTACGAAATTCATTATGTAATATTGAAATTTTAAAATGTGAAAATGTTTGAATAGATTGTATAAATATTAAGTGTATATGTTTCTTTATATTACGTAAATAAATTTTTATTTGAGTCTATATATAATAATGCATTAATTACATATATATATCTTTGTGTGTGTGTGTGTGAAATAAATATAACAATCATCATTTTATATATGTTAAATTGAAAAAACAACCCGCATTAGAAATGAATAAAAAATTAATATGTTTTAAATAACATTATATTCATTTTATATATATTTATATTTTATATATATTTTTTATTACTATTTAGTGCTAACATATATACACATATTACACTAATTAAATTTTATTAATAACGGTTTCAATAATAAAATTTTATAAAATTATAATTTATTCATTTCTAATTATATTATTTCATTATTGACATTTTATCAATTTTATTTATCAATCATTATTACATAACCATTGTTAATATATATATATATATATATATATATATATATGTATGTTTGTGTATTAAATTTATTAATTTTTATCAATAATCCATTAATTAATAAATTTATTAATACTTTCCTTAATTTTATTATTTTAAAATTTTATTTGATTAATTATTTCATTTTATTAATTTTTTATATCTATATATTTAATATAAATAAGTTATTAATTTTTAGAATTTTAATATATATACTAAAATTAATAATTTTAACAAAAAATATTTAATTAATTAAATTGCTTAAAAATTTGTTTTTCTATATGTTTCATTTAATTTTGGACAACTATCAAGGCAAATAAATTGTACCCTATACCAGTTCTAAATATTCACTGATAATATGTATCCTTTATTAGCAATAATAATAATGCACTGATAAATAGTAACCTTTATGAGTGCTAAAATATGCACTGATAAAGGGAGCCCTTTATTGTCTCATTTTTCACGTACTAATAAATGTTAGCATTGTTAAAGGCGTGTTTTGTAGTTGTTAATTATTTTGTTTTTGTAGAGAATTATGTTATGATTGACTTTTTAGTAAGTTTGATGATTTTTATGGATATGTATTCATAATATTAATTTCATGGATCTTGATCATTCTATCCTAGAACATTATTATTTTATTATGTCATATAAGAATCATTGTTTAAATCTTGGATTTCCTCTAGTATGTATAAGATAACAACAATTTTATATGTTTTTTATATCTCATGATATGAATGTGTATATGTTATATATGTCTTCCAAAAGGGATTTTTCGGTTTCAATTAGTATAGAGAAATGTCAATGACTATTATAAAATTCATTGATTATATAGCTAGTATCCTATGGAATTAAACCATAATTTCTCTTTAATATGTGACAACTTATAAGACAAAATTATTTATGAGGTAAAATAATAAAACATTTTTTTATCTCACTTTGTTCACTTCAGTTTGTATATAAGGATGGTTAAATTTTTTTTATGACAACGATAAGGGATCAGAACAAAAATCTTAGAGAGAAGTTTAAATATAAGAAAACATCTAATTTCTTTGATTTTGTGGAGAGTGTGTAGTTTTTCTAGAGGTTACGTCATTTTCTAGATAATATAATGTGAATTCAATTGTGTCATAGACTCTAAAATGTTTTAATTACTTGGAATAAGTCTAGTGGATTATCACCACAATAATCACATAGTTCCTTATGAGTAGGCCTTTGTCCGTACCCAACCTCGATATTCTTGGGGGAATGGTTTTTTTAATTAATATTACATTTATGAGTCATCATGAGTATTTCAATATGTTAATGTTATAAATATTAATCGAAATGTTCCATTGATATCCTAAATTTAGTTGTAGATATTTATCCCATTGGGTACCTAAGTCATATTTTCATTATTTCATTTTAACTCATAGATTTACATAGGTAAAATTATTAATTTAACTCTCTAGTGTATTCTCTTATCATGTATTGAGTAAGGTTGAACCAGGATAATGATCGTTCTGAAGAAAAATGAAGTTATTATCTAAAAGCATATGACTATAAGATGGGAATTAGAGTGTAAAACCTTGTCAAAATTCTCACCGAACAGATAAAATCTATGAATAATAACACAAACCATGTTAATCTCCCGAACAAATAAAAATATAATGGGTCACTTTTTATCAATTTATAAATGTCTCTATTTTCACACATATTTAGAATCACTTATAATACACTTACTGATAATCAATAGATCATTGAAATGGTATTGAAATTTGCCTCTCTACAATACTTATATATTGAGAAGATCATTTTAGTTATCTATCATTTTTAAGTAGAGGTTATCCTATGTTGGAATATATTTAAGAAAATAATTTAAAATATAGTAGTGGAATCTATTGAATTAGATTAGTTCATTAAATTATTATTCATCATGGATTTTATTTGAACCATATTCATAATAATTGAGAGATAATTCCTTGACAACAATCAAAATAAGGTATATGTTTTACGATTTTATGTGTAAAAATTCTTGATAGATTCATAATATACCTCTAGATAGATATATAACTATAATATCATGTTTTTTATTACATTCTTGGTTCATAACTAATCAATTTAGGTGAATTGAGAAATAGATATTTGGGATATATGATTAAATAATTTTATGTGTTCTAAATGTAGTAATAGAAAATAGAGAATTCAATTATTTTGGGAATAAGAAATGGAATGTGTATTATCATAGATTTCTAGATGATAAGATACATTGGTGTTGGAAAATAAAATTCATATAGGAAAAAATTATAGGAGGAAGTATCACGGTAATTTTAGAAAAGGTAGAGAGTGCTACATCCCGTGATGTAGGGTAATCCATCATGATCCACCATTTTAAACTATGATGACATATAAAGTCATTACAACAGAGGGTTTAAAGTCCCAAAAATATTTATCATAGAAAGATAAAGGATTCAACTATAATGATTTTTTGTATTATGTTTACCAATGTATTAATGATTGTGATAAAAAATAATTTATACCCTCAAAAGAATCCAAATCAAGAGAACAATGAAGAATATACTCTATCACTACCATTGTGTTGAAAAACAATAATGTTGTGGTTATATTATATTCATTATCTACACTATAATTTAAAATGAATTATTTTGTTATAATTATTAAAATTATTTCATATTACTCAAGTTTATAAATAAAATTGATTCACCAACTAAGTCAATTGAAACTGTATATTAATAAACTTGGTCAAAAAAATTATTGCATGTGGTATATATAGATGCTCTATGATCATGATTGTTTTAATGATATTATGTCAAAATAATGTCCTTATAAACTTTTTTGAATTTGATTTAATATAGGGAAATTATTGTATTCCCCTCTATAAACCAGTTGTTTATTTTAGGTATAATTAAATCTCAACTCATATCCACAAACATCATGCGATGAATTATTTATTAATGGATGATACTGAGATGAGTTTATAAATTTATTTATGGGTCCTAATAACTACAAATAATGTACTTTTATATCAAATGATCTAGGAAGAATTAATCATTTATGGAATGCCTTCTTTAAAATTATATTTTATTTTGGTTACAGAAAATATACATTTTCTCCCCTAGATAAAGGGGATTGTATTTCATTATAATTGATATGAAGATCCATTACCATCTCAATGCTTCAATATAAAATGCCCCCCATTAAATTGAATGAATTAAAGTGGAAGTTAAATTGTAATATGGAAAATTTTATTTATTCTAGAGTGTTTCAACATGGGATTAATACATCCTATTAGTAAAAATGAATGTCAGATTAATGCATATTCAAATCAAGTATCATAATCATTAAAATAATCAAGATCATGAACATGTATCCTTTACCAAATTTCAATTATCTATTTAACCATATAAAAGGGGATCAATAATTTTGTAATTATCATCAATTAAGGGCTTAACCTGAGTATAATTCCACGAAATCCTTTCCTGAAATGTTTATACATTTTTTAATTTTTTTGTAATGAAATTTGAACATATAAATTAACCAATTATCTTCATCAATTAAATAAAAAGATACTATGTGACTACCTTGATTAAAATATGGTTTCCTTTATTGATGATAGTCTTGTATATTCATTTAGTACGTAATATAATGAATACTTTTTAAATATTGTGTTAATGACCATGGGAAATGAGAAATGGTATTCAACATTTAGAAAATGTGAATTATTGACGCAGAAAGAATAATTTTGGAATACTATAATCATAATAAAGGGAATATCAGTAAATCTATAAATGATATAAACTACAAATAAATGTTATAAACATACCACTATAATTATGATGCATTGGATTCTATGTTAAGTAGGATATTAATGATACTTTGAATGAAATTCCAAGAAGACATCAAATATGCTAACAATTTTAACAAGAAAAGTAGTGATGTTCCATTATATTGAGTAATATAACTAATGATTAAAGGAGATCAAAAAGAGGTTGTTCACATCCCTTACACATACATTAATACACAATAGTTAATTTATTATTATATACAATGATGCTTCAAAAAATACCACATCTTTATCATCAAGTATAATAATAACATAATTTATTATACCTCAAATTAATTAAACACTAATTATAAAGAGTACATGAAACGTGGTTTGGGATGGAGGATTGGTAATATAATTAATGAATTTTCATAATAATATTTAATTATAAAAGTGTGATTTATATTCTAATAAAAATATTTGAAAATATTTATTTACTAATATGTAGGTGAATATTCAATAATTGATATGGTGGGAATTGATAAAAGTTATGATTTTTCAATACATTACCCCATAGGGGAGGGAAATAAGGTCTCCAATTCAATTAATAAGAATGATAATTCTCCCATAACAATGAAGAGGATTAAAAACACCTAATAATCATTGATTTTTTGGGAAATGATCATAAATTCAAATGGGAAGTGGATTAATCCTTTAATTCCTATATTATTATTCAACCATTCATTCATGAGAATATCATAGAAGCCACAAAAAGATAATGTTAATATATAAAAAATGTATTGAATATTCCAATGATTATCTTTGATAAAAATGGAAATATATGTTTAGGAATACAAATATGCGTCCTATAAAAACAAAAACTAATAATGTAAATTTCTATGATGCTCATACATCATCACTATGTATTTAACAAGAAATAATGAATATGATTAGTGATTTAAAGAAAAATATTAATGGATAATAAGGAGAGGGAGATCATAAAAGAACACATATTGATTTTTTACATTCTAGGATTGTATGGATGAATCAAAAAAATTAATTGCTATGTGGAATATATTACAATACCAATATATAAATTAGGAAAAATTGAAAATGAATATTTTACCAGACTACAAAATATATCTAAAACCTATAATTCTATTTGGGTTATATTAGATCTCCACAAATGTTTTTTTGACTTATTTCCATAAAATAAAATTTTTCTACTGAATTACTTTATAGGATGTGTGTGTGTGTGTGTGAAGGTGTAAATATATTGGGGTTACTACTCTATATTATATTTAATCTAGATATGAGGATTACCTCAAGGGTCGAGATAATCCATTATTATGATTTGGTGATAAGCATATGATTCAACAGTACATAATTTACTCAGATATATGGTCAGTCTAAGATGATAATTCAAACTCTATAGGATATGTTGAGATATTTTGTTTTCAATTTTTTTGGGATCAACCCCACCCTTTTTAGAGTAATTATGTAACAATAGTTTCCATTTGAACATTTATATTGAACCATATGACCAACATTATATGATGTCAATATGGCTCCAATATTCTAGGATGAGTTTGGATAGAGGGATCATATAATACCAAATGTAATCTAGAAAAATTAATAAGAAGGATCAAATAATTAAGATACATATGAATATGAAAATTTCTCAAATGAATTTTATTATTTAAAATGATAGTGATATATGGAATGTGAAATTGGGCCATTTTGTTCCTACAAATATTTCCATTTACGTGGTTTAAATTTTTTGTGATGATAAGAATGTTATTCCCTATGTATATGAGCCCCTTTAAGATATATGATCATGTTGGTGTGGTAGCATACCACTAAGAACACCATCCATACCACTAAACAAAATTGATATTTTTCATGCAATTATTTTAAATAAGTACATACCATCCCCTCCACATGTACTAAACATACACTACTACAAAAACGAGCAAGGGAAGTGCCAGCTTATATCAGGGCTAAGAAAAAACTACTGATAATGAAACCCTGTATCAGTGCTAAAATGTTAGCGTTGATAAAGAAGCCATGTATCGGTGATAAAATTTTAGCACTGATACGGGGTAACCTTTATCAGCGCTAAAAAACACTGATAAAGAGACCATTTATCAATGCCAGAAAAGTGATGATAAAGAAAGCATGTATCATCTCTAAAATGTTAGCGCTCATATAGGAATGATTAATCAGCACTTTTTAGCACTAATAAAACTGTAGTCCCATATTTTAAAAAATCAGCCGCATGGTGTCCTCATTTTATTGCGACCTAAAGCTCTCACGGTACTGAAACCCTGTGACACCCCTCTACTGCCCCCAAGGTTCGTGTTGCCGAACCTCCTCCGCCCTCGATCTTCACATTGTCGGACCTCCACCGCTATCCCTTCTCCTAATCCTCCCCCTCGAACCCCTTTGGTGGATCCTCGTCCCTGAAAATATAACTTCTCCTTCTATTCACTCAACCCTACTCCCCGTGAACCCTACTCCTCCATATCCCTTCTGTTGGAAGCTCCTCCCGTGCACCTCCTCCTGTAGACCTCTACATCTGGATGTTTCCAAGTGTGTGGTAAGTGATTAAATGCTTATACATTATTAGATGATTTTGATAATCTTTCTTAGTTTCATAGTTTATTCCCATGCTATAACTTCATATATTTGGATGGTTTGACTATGAATTTAGTGTTTTTTTAATGGAACCCCATGCTACCTCATATTCTACCTCTATTAAAATTTTATCATTTGTTATCCTTGTTTATGAAAGTATCATATGATAAAACTATAATTTTGTTTTCTTCCTCATTGGTTCATTATGGATTTTATTTTTTGAGAGAGTGGGTTATCTCTAGTCTTAGTGAGAGTGATTTATTTTGTTACATATGTATTTTTGGAAATGTTCTTTCATAATAGTCATTCCCTATAAATGACATTTTTTCACATTTTTTTAGTTCTACTCTTCATTTTGATGATGTTAATCAGGCTCACATATTAGATTAAGATTTTTCTTTAGACTGTTCCTATTTTAGTGGAATTATTATATATTGGGTAACCACTATTATTTGTTTTTTTTTTGTGTTCGTAATTTATTATTTTGTGTGTTTCATAATTTTTATTTAGAGGAGTATCTTTTAGTTAGGAACCTAATTTATGATTTCCCCCTACAAAAATTAGTGTCAAATGTAGTGATAAATTTTTAGAATCTATCAACATGTTATTTTGTTTTAGACCTTTTTGTCAATGTGTTCATTTATTGTTGAGGTCATTATATATGAGAATCAATATTTCCACATCATTGACTTACCCTTTATGTTTGGTGTCCCTCGTGATTGTATGAACTATTAAAAATGGGAATATGTGTAATTTCACATTTCTATATTCAAAATGAAATATCGATTAGTGAGAGGAAATTTTGATAGTTATTTAGAATTTCATGACTATTTTCTTGTTATTAGTGTTGTATTTCTGAATTTTTTTGGAGTTGGACACCTCTCTTACCCTGCCTTGAAAGATCATACTCCGGGTGTTGGATGGCTTCTTCTGGACTCAGGAGGCCATCTACCATATTTTCCCTAGGGTTTTCTCCCACTATCTTCTCTAAGGGAATTATCTTTAGGTTTGTAGAAGGTGACACCAAGGGGACTGATGCCACCCCCCTAAGATCTTGATCAATAGGGATAGGTTTTATCCCCCTCTTGGATGTCTCTCAGATGGATTCCCCGACATCAGTAGGTGTTCCAGTGATGGATTCCCCCTCAGACGCCACATAATCCTTTGAGATGTCTTCCCCCTCCTCTCTCGTTGATGCCATATAAATCTACTAAGCCCTTCTATTCTCAATTCCAAATAATTTCCTTTCCTTCTGGTTTTACACAATTTTTCCCCCATTATTTTCTTCATGCTATTTAGTTGTCTTTGTCTGCCAGTGCACTTGTATGGAATGATTCCCAGACCACCAAGCTTTCTAGATTTTCCACGCCTACATCCATATGTATATTTATCCCTCACTGAGGTTACTGACTGCTTCTCGAATGTGGCAATGCCCCTTCCTAGTAACATTTGTTCTGTCTCCCTTGGCTCTCGGCTTGTCATCCAGCTCCAAATAGTTATGGATCCAGAGAGAAATTCCTCACTAGCACCCAAGTTTCATTACCCATCCTTCACCTTCCCCATTGGATCCTTATCTCCCACTAATATGTTGCTTACCAACTAGAAGAATTTATGGACCTATTCAAAATCAAGGGACCTCAATGAGAGATCATCCTCCCACTTCAATAAGGCTACTCGCTCTAGATCCAAAGCCAGAGCCCTATCCTACCCATCATTATTTCATTATATGGAATGATAATAGTCTTAGTGCCTGTGTTACATTGGACTTCCTCATCATAGAAATAAAAAAGCAGAATTTCATTGCTGTTGTTGTCAAATAACACAAAAAACCCTATAATAGTAATAGAATTCTCATGGATGATTACGTTGCCTAGATTTATACACTCTGACCCCTCCAACAGACACAAATGAATATTTTGGCATAATAAATATTTTGTTGAGACTGTTAAATCATACAATCAATTCATCACTACCAAGGTGTCCAACGGTGACACCTCCTTCCTTATGACATTTGTTTTTGGAAGCTATGACCCTCTTCAAAGGGAATCTCTATGGAGTGAACAAAATACCTTTGATCCCAGCCACCATCCATAGTTTGTTGGTGGTGACTTTAATGTCATTTCCAACCCAACGGAAAGGAAAGGTAGAAGCCCATTCCATAGGAAGGACATCATGGAGATTGTTCAGTTCATGGCTGGGAAGGGACTCATTGATCTCAGCTTCTCATGTGATAGTTTCACCTGGTGCAAAAACTGCAGGGGTAATAAATACTTGTGGAGTCTATTGGATAGTTGTTTAGCCAACATGAAAGCCACTAACCTATTCTAAAATATCATGTTTTTTATCTTTCTTGAAGAATTTCGACCTACTATCACCTCTTGGTTTCAATTTCTTCTTGGTATGATCATCAGGAACGGTTTCACTTCTACCAGCAGTGGTTTAACATCCTAGGGTACCAGGAAATGGTTTTTGAAATATTGAATGAACCCTTCTAGGAGTATTGGGCCACCTTCAACCTCAGTGACCTGACCTCAAACCCCGATAGGTGTGTGTTCGCCCCTTCCTCCTCAGGAACATTCACCACATGGGACTACTGTCGTATATGGGCTCCTTTAGAGTGTTCTGATAGATGGAATGATACCTTTGTTTTATTGGATTATTAACACCAGTTTCAATATTTATGTGTGACTATATACTTATTATATTTTCTTATTATTTCATACACACCACCACTTGAGTCGTATAACTTGATTGAAATCCATATGGGTACATTGGTTCAGATATGGATATGGTTTTTTATGTATTTGTGACATATGTATGTGTAGATATATTGGAATTTAGACATGATGATATTGAATGTAGGGTAGAGACCTAGTAATGTTAGATGTATCAATCTTGATTATTATTATGTTTGGACTAGGGTGATTTGAGGATACTATAACGAATATAAAGTAATTATATTTAATGAATTCCATATTGTAGAGATTATGAGAATCCTTTCTTTAATTATAGAGTTGGGAACCGGTTTCCATCCATATGTATTTTAGTTTGGTGAGGTATAAAAGAATGGACTAGTTAATGATATAAGGGTTGACCTGATAGAGGAGGATGATCCATTGATGATGATGTCGTGTGAGTTTTACCATCTTTCACACAAGTGATTATCCCCGTGAACCCCTTTGTGTTTGGAAACTGTGTTGATTTTGATGGGGGGTCTCTCCTGGTTCTGTTAATTTCCAAATCATTATTAGAAATGGTTACACTTTATTAATCTTTTTTTATAAGGAATTTTTTCTCTTCTACTGTATTTGGAGAACTTGTTTTGTGTACTTGAACCGTAAATACTAATATTTGATATTCAAATAGGAAGAAGATGAATAAAGATTGGATGGATGCTAATAGTTTGACAATAAAGTACGAGAACGGAGTGAAAGAGTTCATCAAGTTTGAAAAGGTTCACACAAAGGATCCTTCTCAAATTCTTTGTCCGTGTTTATGTTGTCGTTATTCTAGACTACTTACTCCATAGGAGATGGAAGAACATTTGATATTTCACGTAATAGATCGGAGTTATAAATGAAGGAATAAACACAGAGAAAAAGCTAATGTAGCTACTGGCTGGGACAAAAAATTGTTTTATGGATCATTACATATGTATGAAAATATGGATAATGAAGAAGACCATATGGAGGATGTGATTACATATGTCAATGATGATGAAGATAGTATTGAGGAAATGATAAAGACAATTGAAGATGAACTCCGTGATTTCCCAAAATTGTTTGAGAAGTTAAAGAGTTGTGAAAAGACACCATTGTATGCTAGTTGCACCAAGTATACAACATTGTTAGCTGTACTGAAGTTGTATAAATTGAAAGTAGGAAAAGGATGGAGTGATTTCAGTTTTACGGGACTACTTGCTCTCTTGAATGACATGCTCACTGAAGATAATGATCTCCCAAGTCGAACATATGAAGCTAAACGAATGCTATGATTGATGGGTATGATTTTTGAAAGAATACAGGCCTTTCCGAAAGACTGTATATTGTTTTTCAAGGATAAAAAATCACATAAATAATTCCCAAAGTGCGGTGCTTCTCGATACAAGAAAGATGAATCCAATCCTATGAATGATAGGTGGTACATTCCAATCATTCCAAGGTTTAGGTTTCTATATGTAAGTGAAGAAACTACAAGACAATTGTCATGGCATGGAGATAAAAGAAATAATGATGGGAAAGTATTTCATCTGACCGACTCACCTCAATGGAAGAAAATTGATCATGAGTATCCTGAATTTGGAAAAGAGATAAGAAACCATCTTATTGCTTTATCTACAGATGGAGAAAATCCTTTTGGTTTTCAAACCAGCACTCATAGTACATTCCATGTTATGTTGGTAAATTGTAACATGCCAACCTAGTTATGCATGTAGTTTAAATTCATCATGCTATATATGATTATATCAGGACCAAAACAACAAGGTAATGATATTGATGTTTATTTATCTCCTTTGATCGAGTATTTGATGTTATTGTGGGATTCATGTGTTATGTTGTATGATTCTTATAAAAGTGAATACTTCATGTTGAGAGTGATGTTTTGTGGGAAAATAAATGATTTCCCAGCCTATGGAAATATTTCAGGCTATAGAATTAAAGGAACTCAATGGTGTCCCGTGTATAAAGAAGATATAGAATCAATTAGGTTGAAACATTCATTGAAATCTGTGATTCTAGGAAATCATAGATTTCTACCTCATTGGAATAAGTACTGATCTTAGATGACATAATTCAATGAAAGTTTAGAACAACATGCAGCACTGTCTCCACTAACAGGTGATCAGTTGTTTGAGAAAGTAAAAGATGTTAACACTATATTTGGTAAACCATTTTCAAAAAAAAACATACAAAAATCAATTGGAAAAAGAGATCAGTTTTTTTGAATTACCATACTAGAATTTTTTGTACGTTAGATATTTTCTTGGTGTGATGCATGTGGAAGAAAATTTATGTGACAGTGTTATTGGAACGTTGCTAAATGCCCGTGGAAAAACAATAGATGGAATTAAGGCAAGGATGGACATGGTTAACATGGGAATACGAGAAGGGTTGGCTCCCGTGAAGGGTGAAAATTGAATGTTTATTCCTCTAGCTGCTTATACTCTTTCTAGGGAGGAGAGATACTAGTTTTATAACTTCTTCAATGATATAAAGGTTCCAGAGGGGTATTCATCAAATATCAAGAACATTGTACCAATGAATAATTTGAATTTAAAAGGTTTGAAATCACATGACTTCCATGTTTTGATGAAATATCTAATTCTTAGAGATTTATGTTTCATTTTTCCCAAGAATTCTCATCATATGTTAACCAAACATTGTTTCATTTTCAAATCTATATGTCGCAATGTATTAGACCCGGCGAAATTTCCATCTATGGAAAAATAAATTTTCATCATATTATGTGAATTAGAAATGTTCTTCCTGACAACATTCTTTGATATGATGGTTCATTTGATGATTCACTTGGTGAGATAGATTAAACTTTGTGGTCCTATGCACTCTAGATGGATGTATATTGTTGAACGGTATATGACGATTTTGAAAGGGGATGTCAAAAATCAATGTTGGCCAGAGGGTTGTATAGTGGAGCGATATATTGTTAAGGAATCAATTGAATTTTTTACCGAATACCTATTAGATTTGGAAAGCATTGGTCTCCCAAAATCTTGTCACACTGGACGCATTGAGGGTGAGTGAATTTCTGGAAGAGATGTTGTGACTATCAGCATTATAGATCGGGATCGGGCCCAGCTTTATGCTTTGTGTAATAGTTAGGAGGTCTCTCCATATATTGAAACTCACAAAGAAATTCTTAGGCAGTTGAATCCATCAAGGACTGAAAAATGTTTATCAAATACACATAATCACCAGTTTATGGGATGGTTTCCAGACCATATTTTTAAGCAGTTGGATGAAATCCGATTTTAATTTCAGAACAACTTCGATGGCCAGCCCCTGGACCAAGTGTGTATGTATTATCTTATAGTGGTTATGTAATTAATGGTTATAAATTCTATACAAATTAACATGATGAAGATAGTACCGTGAAAAATAGTGGAGTTACACTAGTGGATGAAGCGATGCATGTTTCTGGTTGTAAGGACAAAAATAAAATTTATACAAATATGTCATACTTTGGAATTATCAAACTAATATGGGAGTTGGATTATATGACATTCTAATTTCCTATTTTTCAATGAAAATGGGTTGACAACAACATTGTTTTTAATATATATGAATAAGGATTTTTGAAAGTTGATTTTAGTAAAGAAGGGTACAAAGACGAATAGTTTATAATGGAATTACAAGTGGTACATGTTTTTTATGTTCTAGATCCCACAAACCGAAAGTGGTCAATTATTCTGTTATCGTCCAAAACTACTGAAGGTTCAGATGAAAATTTAGTTCAGGACGATCCTTTTAGTGGTACATCGCAATCATTTTGGAGTGGTCCCAATGTGGATGATGTTTGGTATGTTAGAAGAGGTCACAATGAAGGGATTTGGATAATTGTTAGAGGTTTCAAATCCCTTCATCCTATGAAAAAAAAGAGTTCAATAAACAGGTTATATTTTGTTTTCAATATAAATCATGTTATATCAGGTTATTATCTTATCATTACTGAATTTATTTAATCTAAATTAACTGTTCAACCAATTTTTAAGATAATGACTTCTGCACATTCTGGTTCTCTTATCCTTGAGGATGAACACGTCTCTCAAGCTACTGTTGTTGCAGCTTCTACTGCTCCTGCTGCTCCTACTACTGCTCCTGCTACGGCTGCTGCTGCGGGTGTTGCTGCTCCTACAACTGCTCCTGCTTCTCCTACTACTCATGTTGCTCCTACTGCTCCTACTGATCCTGCTGCTATGGCTCCTTCTTCTCCTAGTGTTGATGTCCAACAACCATCAACACATGATGTTGCTACCATTTCAGATGAACATATAGATTATGTTGATATCGATGAAATGGTCAGGAATGAAAGATCGACATCATAGTAAACACAGGTGCGTCGTAGTTTTATGGTGCTAGCCAAAGTTCTTAAGGAGAAAAGAAAAGGGATCAAATTTTATGTCAGATGGAATGCATGTGGCTAAAATGTGAATCCCAACAAGGCTATGTTTAGTAGTTAGGTTGGAGTTGTCACTCGACAATGTGATTTGATTGACATAGATTCATGGCACCATGTTTTGTCCGGGCTGAAGGCTATGATATTGGAAGAAATTATGGTAACATTATGATTTAATTTCTTTAACTCACTAGAAAATAAAATAATGAAACAATGTAATACTCTTCTCAATCTCTTGAAGATTACATTTATAGTAGATGATTCCCACAAGGATTATGTACTAAGGCTTGTAGGAAGGATTCATCGAGGTTTTTGCTCTATTTTAACAAGATTTCATCTGAAAGATTACAAATGTAAAATAAACCAGCACCCACCCATTGTCTACAATCACCTGATATCCCAAGAAGCATGGGATGCATTTATTGGCCGTCATGGGGATGAGAATATTTTGGAACATTGTGGGTGATAATATGTTGTTTAAGGATATGTGTATTCATCACTTTGATTTTCAATATTTCATTAATGATACAACAAATCTGTAATGAAAATAAGGAACGTGCCTCAAAACCAACATACCCCTATCATAAACCAAGGATGGGGTACGCTTCACTAGAAAATAAAATGGTACGTATTTTAAATTTATAGTAATATTGTTAGGTGCCAACAAACAATATCATAATCATCTTTCTATGTTTATATGTAGATTGATGAGTCTAAAACTAAAGACACATTCATCCCACATCATGTGCATTGGAAGGAGGCATGTGTGAATAAGGAAGAGATGCTAGTAGATGAGAACACACAAAAAGAGTGGTAAATTTGTGTAAGTATGACACGATGATAAAAAAATAATTTCTATTATATAAAAATAATTAGTTAGTTTCCTATATCCGAAAGTCACAGGAATCAGCTACTCCTATAGAGGATGCAGACCTATTCTCAACGGCTTTGAAGCAACCAGAAAAATACGGTCGTGTCAGAGGTACGAGGTTTGGGGTGAAACCCTAGGTATATTATGAGATGAAAAAAATGGTTGATAGAGATGAAACATTGTAACAAATGTGTGAAAAAACTAGCAACCCTTGAAGAAATATTTTAATGACAGGGAGAGTTGATAGAAACTTTTATGGGAGGTAAGCTAGTAGAAGACACAACATAGGAAAAACCAGCACATGAAGATCCCGCCCCACCCCCCACCAGCTTTGAGGCGAGCCATTCCCCTCAAAGAGATGTCTTAGCCGTGGTAACCAATATCATAATAATTGTTCCCATGAAATTTGAATCAGAAAAACACTGATACTTTTTCGGTACTGATCTTCTATATGGTGATAATGATTGTGATTTATATCTGTCAACACCCACATATCACCTTGTTGTGAGGGATACAGTGTTCAGCATCCCATATGACATGCTGCATAATAGTGCACTTCCGAAAGACCATCAGAAGGTGACGATTACTGTTTCTCACGAGCCAAATGCAGAGATACCTATTCCACATGATGAAGATGATATTACTACAGTGGAAAAGGATATTGGGACATTAATTTCATGGTCGTCACAACTTGTAAGAGTTCATGCAAAAAAAGAGGTATTTATTTACTTTTTTTTTCAAGCTAAACCTTTAACAGTTAATGAAAACCAATGAATGTTATTATAGATGGAGAAAGGAAAGGTGGTGACAAACGTCGGATCAAAACCATCTAAAGGATCGACCAACCGATCCCAAGGTGCTACTAAAAGCACAATAACACCACATGTTCTGTATCCACATTTATTGGCATTGAAGACTCATTTGGATACGAATCTAAGAGGTGGTAGTAGTCATATAGTGGTTTTCGAAGAGAATATATACGGAGAGGAAAATCAATATTTCGTTACTGTTGAAAATGTAAATGAGATCCTGGAAAAGGATGGGTAGGCCTCACAGTTGTTAATATATATATGAGGTATGTTTCCATGAATTGACTTTCAAAAAGCTGATCTAATGTGAAAATTATGACTAAATGCATTTTATATTGTTGACAGACGTATTTAAGAAAAATAGTTGAAAGAATTTTCCCATGAACCAAAATTTGGACTTATTAGTACTCATACCACATAATCACATGTAACGAAAATAGATCCATGAAAAAATAATGAAATAGTGAACGGCTTGTTGAAAACATTTGAAAGAAAAATTACAGACGACAGACACTTCTTAATACCAACCATGTAGGCGTAAAACTCTATGAGTAAAGAATATAAAATATATTTTTAATTCATTTATTACTAATTATTTTTGGTGTTTTTAGGAAACATTAGATGCTAGTTTCAGTGAACTTGGATACTCCATTGATTTATTTTCTGGATTCAAAGCAAGGATATCCATCAAACCAACCACAAATGATGTGTTTGTGAATCTATAAGACACTAAATCCTAATTTTTAGGACAAAACATCATGTAATATAATTTATATTATCTATTACTGAGGATTCTGTTATGATAGGGAGGTGTATCGTTATCGTCTAAAAAAGGAATGAGAACAGGGGCTAAGCATAAGGAGGAGAGCACACACTACATCGGGACAAATATCAGGGAATATATAATAACATTTCACTATCCAAACACATCACAATACAAGTTACGTATTCTCCTAATGATCAATTTTTTTGTAGTTTTCAAAACAAACAAACGATAATGATTGCGGTTATTATGTTTGTAAATTTATGGAAGAGATTGTTTTTCATCAACAATCAAGAATCCCTAAAGAGGTATTTTCAAAAACAACTACTAGTTCTTTTAATTTATTTATTTATTCATTATTTTTATATTTTTCAGTACTACTATGACTACCAAAAATCCTCATACTCACAGGAACATATAGATATGTTCAGAAACGAGTGGGCCGCATACCTGATGGAAAATTTTACACAAATAACATGAAGATCTGACATGGGGATGTGTACAATTGGAAGTCATTTTTGAGAGGGGTTAAAGAGATCAAATGATGACAAATTTTCGTATGTAAATGTTCGTAGGAATATTTAAATTGTTATTAAATAACACATCCTTTCTCCAATGAGTTAATTTCTCATTTTAACAGATGATATGAACCAAAAACATGAAAGAATGATGAACCACTCATAGGGTCTCTATTTTGTTTAAAATGGACATAATTATAATTTAAAACAACAACTGGCCTACGAAAATCCCAACAAATGCATTCAGATTGTGTTGATCCGTTACGAGAAAGATCCACGGGTGTGTTGGGGATGTGTACGAGTCAACCCTGCCTCAATCTGAGGCACGATGTGGCTGGTACAACTCAAAGGGTCTCCCTTTTGTTTAAAATGGACACAATTTTAAGTGAAAACAAAAACTGACCTACGAAAATCTGACCAAATGCATTCATATTGTGTTTATCCTTTAAAATAATGATCCACAGGTGCATTGGGGAAATTTATGATTCATCCCCGACTCAATCCACGACACGGTGTGGTCGGTACCACTCAAAGGGTTAGTCTTTTATTTAAAATTGACACAATTTTAAGTGAAAGAAATAATTGACCTATAGAAATCCAACAAAATGCATTCTGATTTAATTGATACTTTAGGATAATGATCCACTGGTCCTTTTTGACATGCATGAGTCATCCCCGCCTCAATATAACGCACAGTGGGGCCGATACCAATCAAGGGTCCTTTCTTTTGTTTAAAATGGACAAATTTTTAAGTGAAAACTACAAATGACCTACGGAAGTCTCACCAAAAAAATTTGGATTCTGTTGATCCATTAAGAGAATGATCTGCGGGTGCGTTGGGGACATGTACGAGTCACCCTCACCGCAATCCGAGACACGGTGTGGCCGGTACCACTCAAAGGGTCTTACAATTTTATGTGAAAACAATAACTGGACTACATAAATCCAACCGAACACATTCCCATTGTATTGATCCTTTAGGAGAAAGATACATGAGTCATTTGTGTCATGAACGAGCCTTCCCCACCTCAATATGATGCACGGTGTGGCTGGTACCACAAAAGGGTCTCTCTTTTGTTTAAAATGGACACAATTTTAAGTGAAAACAAGAACTGACCTACGGAAATCCAACCAAACGTAGTTGGATTGTCTTGATCCTTTAGTAGAACGATCCACTAGATCTTTTTAACATGTACAAGTCATCCTTGCATCAATACAAGGCATGGTCTGGTCGGTACCACTCCAAGGGTCTCTCATTTGTTTAAAATGGACAAATTTTTAAGTGAAAACAACAACTAACCCACAGAAACCCTACCAAACGCATTCGTATTGTCTTGATCAATTAATAGAACTATACAAGAGTGCATTGGGGATGTGTAAGAGTCTAACCTACCTCAATCCGATACACGGTGTGGTGGGTACCACTCAAAGGGTCTCTCTTTTGTTTAAAATGGACAAATTTTTAAGTGAAAACAAAAAATGACCTACATAAATCCAACCAAATGCATTCGGATTGTGTTTATCATTTATGATAACGATCCATGGTTGCATTGGAGACGTGTATGAGTCATCACCACCTCAATTTGAGACACGGTGTGGTCGGTACCACTCCGAGGGTCTCTCTTTTGTTTAAAGTGGAGACAATTTTAAGTGAAAACAAAAACTAACCTACAGAAATCTGACCAAATGCCTTCAGATTGTATTGATCCTTTAGGAGAATGATCCATGGGTCCTTTGTGACATGTATGAGTCATCCCCACCTCTATACGAGGCATGGTGTGGTCGGTACCACTCAAAGGGTCTCTCTTTTGTATAAAATGGACAAAATTATAAGTGAAAACAACAACTGACCTACGAAAATCTGACCAAATGCATTCGGATTGTCTTGATCCTTTAGGGGAATGATCCACAGGTTCATTTTTGATTTGTATGAGTCTTCCCTTTCTCAATATGAGGCACAGTGTGGCCGGTACCACTCAAAGGGTCTCTCTTTTGTTTAAAATGGACAAAATTTTTAGTGAAAACAAAAATTGACCATCGTAAATCTGACAAAACACATGTGGATTATGTTGATACTTTAATATAACGATTTAAATGTGCGTTGGAACAATGTATGAGTCAACCCCACCTCAATCTGGGATAGGGTGTGGCCGGTACCACTCAAAGGGTCTCTCTTTTGTTATAATAGAAACATTATTAACTGAAAACAACAAATGAAATATGGTAATGCAACCAAAAACATTAGGATAGTATTGATCCTTTGGGAGAATGATCCACAGCTACCTTTTGACATGTACGAGTCATCCCCGCCTCGATCCGAAGCAGCTATGGCAGGTACCACTCAAAGGGTCTCTCTTTTGTTTAAAATGGACAAATTTTTAAGAGAAAACCAAAACCGACCTACGGAAATCTGACCAAACGCATTTGTATTATGTTGATCCTTTAAGAGAATTATCCATGCGTGCATTGGGGATGTTTATGAGTAAACCCCTCCTCAATCCGAGACACGGTGTGGACGGTACCATTCAAAGGGTCTCTCTTTTGTTTAAAATGGACTCAATTTTATGTGAAAACAATAACTAACCTACAGAAATCAGACCAAACGCATTCGGATTGTATTGATCCTTTTGAAAAACGATCCTCAAATCCTTTACGACATGTATGAGTAATCCCTGCCTCAATCAGAGGCATGGTGTGGCCAGTACCAATCAAAGTGTCTCTCTTTTGTTTAAAATGGACACAATATTAAGTGAAAACAACAACTGACCTACGAAAATCCAACCAAACGCATTCGGATTGTCTTGATCCTTTAGGAGAAAAATCCAAAGGTCATTTTTTATGTGTAACAGTCATCCCCGCCTAAATATTAGGAACGTTATTGCTGGTACCACTCAAAGAGTCTCTCTTTTGTTTAAAATGGACAAATTTTTAAGTGAAAATGACAACTAACCTACGTAAATCTGATCAATCAGATTCCGATTGTGTTGATCCTTTAAGATAATGATCTGTAGGTGCGTTGGGGACATTTATGAGTCAAACCTGCCTCAATCCAAGACATGGTGTGGCCGATACCAGTCAAAGGGTCTTTCTTTTGTTTAAAATGAAAACAATTTTAAGTCAAAACAACAACTAACCTACGGAAATCCAACCAAATGCATTCATATTGTATTGATCGTTTATTAGAACGATCCATGGGTACTTTTTAATGTGTACAAGTCATTACCACATCAATATGAGGCATGGTGTGGCCTGTATCACTCAAAGGGTCTCTCTTTTGTTCAAAATGGACACAATTTTAAGTGAAAATAACAAATGACCTATGAAAATCTGACCAAATGTATTCGGAATGTATTGATTCATTAGGAGAACGATCTAAAAGTCCTTTTTGATTTGAAAGAGTCATCCTTGCCTCAATATGAGGAATGGTGTGGCCGGTACCACTCAATGGGTCTCTCTTTTGTTTATAATGGACACAAGTTTAAGTAAAAACAAAAACTAACCTATGGAAATCCGACCAAATGCATTCGTATTGTATTGATCCTTTAGAAGAATGATAAACGGGTCTTTTTTGACGTGTACGAGTCATCCCCGCCGAAATCCACGGCACGATGTGGTCGGTACCACTTGAAGGGTCTCTCTTTTGATTAAAATGGACACAATTATAAGTGAAAACAACAACTGACCTACGGAAATATGACCAAAAACATTCATATTGTATTTATCCTTTAGTAGAATGATCCACGGGTCATTTTTGACATGTACGAGTCATCCCTGCCTCTATCTGAGGCACAGTATGGCCGATACAACTAAAACGGTCTCTCTTTTGTTTAAAATGGTCAAATTTTTAGTGAAAAAAACAACTGACCTACGGAAATCCAACCAAACGCATTCGGATTGTGTTGATACATTAAGATAACTATCCAAATGTGTGTTGGGGATGTTTATTAGTCAACCCCCCTCATTTCGAGACATGGTGAGGCCGGTACAACTCGAAGGGTCTCTCTTTTGTTTAAAATGGACATAATTTTAACTGAAAACAACAATTAACCTACGAAAATCCATCCAAACACATTCTGATTGTATTGATCCTTTAAGACAATGATACATGGGTCTTTTGTGATGTTTAAGATTCATCCCCGCCTCAATCCGAGGTACAGTGTGGCTGGTACCACTCAATGGGTCTCTCTTCTGTTTAAAATGGACAAATTTTTAAGTGAAAACAACAACTAACATACGGAAATCTGACCAGATGCATTTGGACTATGTTTATAATTTAATAGAACAATCCATGGGTGTGTTGGGGATGTGTACGAGTCAAGCCGCCTCATTTTGAGACACAGTGTGGCTAAAACCACTCAATGGGTCTCTATTTTGTTTAAAATGGATACAATTTTAAGTGAAAACAAAAACTAACTTACAAAAATATGACCAAACACATTCGGATTGTCTTGATCCTTTAGGATAATGATCCATGGGTCCTTTTCAACCTGTACGAGTCGTCATTGCCTCAATCTGAGGCATGGTGTGGCCGGTACCACTCAAAGGGTCTCTCTTTTGTTTAAAATAGACACAATTTTAAGTGAAAACAACAAGTGACCTATGGAAATCCGACCAAATGAATTCATATTGTCTTGATACATTAGGAAAACGATCCATGGGTTTTTTTTGACGTGTATGAGTCATCCCTCCCTCAATATGAGGCATGGTGTGGCCGGTACTGCTCAAAGAGTCTCTTTTTTTAAAATGGACACAATTTTATGTGAAAACAATAACTGACCTACAGAAATTCAACCAAACGCATTCTTATTTTCTTGATCCTTTAGTAGAACGCCCCATGTGTGTAACACCCCGACCCCAGTTACCCAGATTCGGTGCATTATTGTGTAACATTGGCATGATAACAAAAGATCAAGTCCCAAAAGACCAATTAGTTTAGTAGCCTTGGAAACACTAGATACATTCATAAGTCTTACATTACATCATAAAGTAAAAAAAACAACAACAACATCGTGTCTTCATAACCCCTCAAACTATCCCTGCAGGTCATTCATAATATACTTCGTCACATCCTGGAAAAATTAAAACAATGGAAGGGGTGAGCTCAGATGCTCAGTAAGGATAACAATATAGTGGAAGTTTCATAAATAAACATAAACATTTAAGGCAATGTATTACTAAAACAAAATCCTTTTAAACATGATCTTCAGCCTAATATGGAAAAAGTAAAATGATATAATGTCATTTACTTATCACATGGATATTCTACTGGTCGAATAATCACATGAAATATCAATAACCACATTCATAATGATGGAATGCATAATTCCAGACTATCATAACCACGTAGCCAAGGCCTCGTGCCAAGACCACAAATAAGATTTTGTCAAGGCCTCGTGCCAAGACAATAGTTTGTCTCATGAGACCTGCCGATGCATCGAGGAGCTATAGCGGCTCCACCCGTCACTTATTAATTCCAATGCATTCCTTATATGAATAGCTTTAAACATATCCTAAACAATAACATAATCGTATCACATAAACATGCATAAAGGAAACATAGCATTTCCACATTTCAATCACAAGATATCAATACAACACATTGGTATAATAAAAACACTTTCAAACCCATTTTCAATACCAAAATAAAGGAAAATTAAATCTTGGTATTTATTTTTCATTTAAAAAAATTATGGCTTGTAGAGGATGCCGAAACTAAAATAATGGTCATGGTAGCGAAGAAGTCGTTGTCGCCACATACGTTCAACAAGAAAAACATTATGTTTTGTCGTTTAGTAAAACTCTTCATATAAAAATATTTCTTTTGAATAAACGTAAAAGTCAAAGGGTTTTATACGCCGTATAAAAGAAATTTGTGTATAAAACAAAATATGACTCAATGAATGGAGATTGAGAAAAAGTCCCTTACAAAGATCATTTTTTAAATGAAAAAGATATATTATGTGTATTCAACATATGTACACATAAAGAAACTACAAATACAAGATAGGACATAATAATATCAAGACATAATTTTAAAGTAGGAGATTAAACCAAAGAATTGAAATTGGGTTAAGAAGTTCCCATACCTCGTGTCCGACTTGACTCGACCACTCTCTAATCTCCTGAATCATAAAATAGAGTTAATCACTACCTTCTTAAGAACCTTTTTCAAGTTCATTATTCCTTTTATATGACTTATTACCATGTTATGAACATTATTTAATTATTTAAGTTAATAACGGTCGTTTTGTCGATCTTAGGTACTTGAGTCAAAAATAAACTTCTTATAATTACACTTTGTTCATGTGGTAAAATATCCATTATATCCATAATTATATTAATGATTTAGATATCATATACATCATATATATCCAGTATATACATTCATTTATAATATTACAAAACATTTAGAGGTAAGAAATGAAATGCACCGTTCATGGAGACGGTAAGCCGTACGTACGCATGAACGCTACTTTCATTTCTATTTTGTATTTAATGGAATGAAGTTATAATTATATAAAGGTATAATATAATTCCAGTATAATATAATGTATAATACCATTTACTCCATCCTTTATACATCCCACATATGGAACTAACGATTCAAATCACTTTGAGGGGGCGGTAGTCCGCAGTTCCTAAAATGAAAATATGGTGTTTACCCATATTGGAAATCATAAAGGTGTGCCAAAAATGAGAAATAAATAATCATAATCATAAGAAAAACATAAACATAATATATATATCATATATGAAAATAGTGTCATCAAAATGGCCACCATTAGAGGTGTTAAAAGAATATTGAACAATCATCGTTTTGTGAGGCAGTATTTCGCCACCCACAGAAACAGTATGTTTTTTAACCATTAAAGGAAGGTGTGTGTAAGTGTAAATAAAATAATTATCATAGAAACATCCTATTATATTTTATATACTGGTTGTTTTATAAAGGAACGTAATAAAAAGAGTTTAGGGGGTTGGAGAAGCAAAATAAAACAAAAAAACATAAATGAAGACATTACCTTAAAATCGGGTAACTCTTTTTGATTTGAGAAAAAGGCTTCCTTGGGAATAATTCATCCCAAAGTGAGGCTTCAGGAGTAAGATAGGGAAGTTGAGAGAGTATTTGGGAAGAGTTTGGATGATCCAAAAGTCTTTTAAGGTGTGATTAAGGTGGTAGTGGTGGGGGCCTTTTATAAGAGGAGAGGAGGGGCACTCTTGGAAAATAATGAAATGTTACTTTATTATATAATGACTTTCGGATTTTAAAGGTCTCACACTTATATTTTTTGAGGATAAGGAAACTAGGGTTATAAATCTACTCATCTAATAGGCTTTGGACAAGTGTAATTCTTAGATTTTACATTATCATTTTATTTTATTTAAATCGTTAATTAATGAGGTAATCGCTGCTTCATCATGGTGTCATAAATAATTTAATATATTTAATGTCTAAAAATTATAAAAAAATTATCATGATATAGGAAATCTTTTTATATTTATAATGAATATTTATAGTCAAAAATATAACTTGTATTACCACATTTGAAATTTTTTTTAGTAAAACATCTCATGTTTGTGACATTTTTATTTTAACTTTAAATAAAATGTTTTTAATGTCATTTTCCTACCAAAGTGGCTCCATGGGGTCCCCAAGTTGACCCATGGATTTTATTGGTCGGCCATGATTCATCAAACAGGGGTAGGACAAGTGTAAAGGTATTTTCATATTTTTATAATATTATTTTAACCGTAAATTTCACTAATTACCTTTAATCGCGATTAATTAAACTTAAAAGTTACTATTCACCAAAAAATTATTTTAATCCCATTGAACCACATTTTACTTCCTAATGACAACCATGTATGTCAGATTTTTGAAAATAAAATCACAGAAGTGGTCATGTTTCATTTAAAAGAAAAATCAGTTTTTTAACTACCACTTAGTGGTTTCACTATTCATCAAAAATTGAAGTTTTTCAGAACAATGCCAAAATTTCACCCTAAGCTATAATTGATATTCTGAATTCAAAAATGTTGTCTATTTTAAAAAATTACAAACATATAAGTTGCATTAATTAATTTTATAAATAATTCCCGTTGTCACAACAAATAGCGTGTTTTTAAGAAACAATATATATCAAAAGATTGACAATTGTTTATGTCTAATTTCAAAGTGAAATTAATTCTAATTAACACCATTGGATAAAATGGTTAAAATATATTCTAATTATACTTTAAAACCACTCAATAGTATAATTTATCACTATAAATTATTTTGATTAAAAAATTTGTTTTTAAGTATTTTTCACTATTCATAAAAAAATTGGAAGTTCTCTGAAAATTACAAAAAATTCAACTTAGGATAATTTAGATATTCAGAATACAAAAATGTAGTCCATTTTGAAATATAAAATTTATATTATTTCAAAAAGTGGGTATTACTATTCATAACTACTACATTGATTGGTCACGGTGTGTAAGAATCTCGATCTTGCGTACAATGTAAGCTATTGCATTATTGAAAGAGAAGCGTATTGTGAAATCTTGATGTGTTACATTCTCCCCTCCTTCAATAAATTGCATCCTCGAAGTTTGAAAATGTTCTTTGAAAATAAAAGGTTGAAAATAGAAAATACCTTTGTGGAAAGCCCACATCGGAAATAGGGTTAATAAGAATATAACATTAGAAGAAAGAAAGAGCGATACAAAGGGTAACCGAGATAGCCCATACTAGGATTCTATGAAAATATGGATATGGAGGAGAAAAAAACCATCAAGGTCTGATAGAGAGTTGTAGAAAATATGATTAGGAGAAATTTAACCATAAGAAAATCACAAACTTGTGATTGGTTAAACGGTCATTGAATCCCCAGTTGGAAAAGTTAACCAACAACGTTTTTGTTTTAAGTTACCTTTCATAAAGTTGAGGAATTTATATAATATATTTACTATGAATGTGAGGAAATATACTTACTTGTCATGTAGACTTCCATTCTTTAATAAATTTTTACCACAAACCCATCTTTCACTCCAAATGGTATCAAAACTAAAAATTATTGTATTTATCCTAATTGTATTAGGTTCCAAATATTACCACATACCATCTAGATTAGGAAAAATATTTTGTAATAACCAGTGAATTATTGTAGACTAGTGGTAGGTAATAAATTTTTGTCACACTATGGTTGTGGGTTCGATTCATGCAGCTTTGTCCGACGCGACGGGTTATCCCCCAACCTGCAAGTTGTCCTTTTCCTAAAATTATAGTATTATAATATTCCAAAAATAATCTTAAAAAATGTTTTAACCTTAAAAAATACTATCCAAGTTTCAACTTAATCCATTCCAACCTTTATAGTTAGCCAAAATACCTCTGTCCAGACTTTTTCTAAAAGGTGTCTAAATTTCAAAATCAATTGTAACCTCAGATTCCCCAAACAAGGTAAAGTTTCTCTTATTGTCACATACTAAAAATATGATTACCTTCATCATATTAAAAACTTAATTTAATCAAAAAGTATTGCAGTACAATCCTTATATATATCACATTATTCTTATAACCAGAATATAATCCTTGAGTCCAAAAGCACCATTACATTAATTATTCCACTTCAATTGTAGTAATAGCATAAGATTGTCCATGATCCCTTGGCCTTTTCTGTGGTAAGTTTCCCTGACGCTTAGGACATTCATTTGAATAATGCCCCATTTCCCTAAAATTGTAGCATTCAACATTTATAGCATCTTTCTTTCCCTTGCAATCACGAGAATGGTGGCCTTTTTCACCACACTTGTAACAGACTCACATTCCCTTCAAGCAAATACCAGGGTGTTTCTTCCCACATTTACTGCAGGACTGATATTCAACTTTTCCCTTCTTCCCCTTATTTTCATTTCTAGATTGATCAGAAGATCTCTCCTTTTCTCGCTTTGCTTTAAAGTCATAAGACTTAGAGAATTCCTTTTCCGTCTTGATAGCACATGAGATAATATCTTCATAAGACGAGAAGGTTTGTGAGACTAATGCTCGACGGAGAAATGGTTTTAACCCATCAAAGAAACGAATAATTTTACTTCTTGGGATACTTATATAATCTGCAGCATGCCTCGCTAACCTTGTAAAGTTAGCCTCATACTTTGCGACATTCTCATCCTCCTTCTACCTCAGACTCAGAAATTGCCTTTCCATATCTTCTCGATGGTCATGTGGAATGTATTTTTCTAAGAAAATTTCCTTAAACTCTTTACATTCCATACTATATAATTCTTCATCTTCCTTTGTGTTTTGAATCAGTGACCACCATTGATCGGAATCTCTAGTGAGGCGGTAGACTGCCATGACAACCTTCTCCCTTTTGCTACTCCCCATGGAATAGGATATTTTCTCTATAGAGTTTATCCATTGCTCATCTACTAACGGATTTGTACCCCCATTAAATGTCGGCGGTTGTTGCCTCATAAAGCAGTCTAAGATTGATCCTCCACGTTGCGGAACAGGGTGCTACATACGAGTAAGCTTATTATTCATAACCTGAGTGAGTTGTCCCAGTATGGTAATAAGTTGATCAGCACCAGTTGTATCTCCAGCTCCACAATAATTATCTTGAGCAGGAGGGCAATCCATACACTGAGTGCATGCATTTATACGGTTTCCATTCCTTCCACTATGCGCCATTTCTAAACAATGGCATAAACTAGATCAGTTTATGAATCAAAATACATAATTACAAACATGAAAAACACATAACAAAAATTGAACTATTTATGGATATAATCCATAATCATAAAAAGAAATGTTTTATTTGAGGAAGTATATACTAATAAACCCTTCATAATGGTTTGTAGGGAAAATGAGAATTATCCTAAGCATATCCCCCAGGAGTGTCGTAACCAAGAGTGCAGTAAGACCCGTTGTCGTGCACCAGTTCCTGTTCGAGTCTAGCTCAAAGCAGTGTTTTTGGGTTTTACCCCTAGGTAGATCTGTGCTAGAGCCGCCTCTACCTTCTCGTATCCAGACATGGATGTATTGCTCGGAAAACTCTCAGACTATCTATAATACCAAAATTCTAGGAAGTTCTTCTATAATAATCCTCAAAGTCTATCTTTGGTCATGTGCTCTAATCAGATTTTATCTAAATCTAGCTTCCAAGGTTAGTAATAAACTGCCTATGATACCAACTATAATGCCTTGACCCCAGTTACCCAGAGTTGGTGCATTATTGTGTAACATTGGCATGATCACAAAAGATCAAGTCTCGAAATACAGATTAGTTGAGTAGCCTTGGAAACACTAAATACATTCATAAGTCTTACATTACATCATAAAGTAAAAAAACTACAACAAAATATTGTCTTTATAACCCCTCATACTATCCCTGCAGGTCATTTATAATATACTTCTTCACATCCTGGAAAAATTAAATCATTGGAAGGGATGAGCTCAGATGCTCATGAAGGATAACAATATAGAGGAAGCTTTCATAAATAAAAATAAACATTTAAGGCAATGTATAACTAAAACAAAAGCCTTTTAAACTTGATCTTCAACATAATATGGAAAAAGTAAAATGAGATAATTCCATTTACTTATTCACATGGATATTATACTGGTCGAATAATCACATGCAATATCAATAAAAACTTTCATAATGATGGAATGCATAATGCCAGAATATCATAACCATGTAGCCAAGGCCACGTACCATGACCACAAATAAGATTTTGTCAAGGCCTCATTCCAAGACACTAGTTTGTCTAATGAGACCTGCCGATGCATCGAGGAGCTATAGCAGGCTCCACCCATCAATTATTAAGTCCAATGCATTCCTCATATGAATAGGTTTAAACATATCGTAAACCATAACATAATCGTATTACATAAAACATGATTAAAGGAAACATAACATTTCCACATTTCAATCACAAGATATCAATACAACACATTGATACAATAAAAACACTTTCAAAACCATTTTCAATACCAAAACAAAGGAAAATTAAATCTTGGTATTTATTTTTCATTTAAAAAAAATTATGGCTTGTAGAGGAAGCCGAAAATCAATTAATGATCACGGCGGCGAAGAATTCATTCTCGCCGCATATGTAAAACAAGAAAAACATTCTGTTTTGTCATTTAGTAAAACACTTCATATAAAAAGTTTTCTTTTGAATAAAAGTAAATGTCAAAGGGTTTTATACACCGTATAAAAGAAATTTGTCTATAAAACAAAATATGCCTCAATGAATGGACATTGAGACGAAGTCCCTTAAAAAGATCATTTTTAAATGAAAATGATATATTATGTATATTCAATATATGTACACATAAAGAAAATATAAATACATGATAGGACATAATAATATCATGACATAATTTGAAAGTAGGAGATTAACCCAAAGAATGGAAATTGGGTTAAGATGTTCCATTACCTCGTGTCCGACTTGACTCGACCACTCTTTAACCTCCTAAATAATAAACTAGAGTTAATCACTACCTTCTTAAGAACATTTTTCAAGTTCATTATTCCTTTTATATAACTTATTACCATGTTATGAACATTATGTAATTATTTAAGTTAATAACGGTCGTTTTGTTGATCTTAGGTACTTGAGTCAAAAATAAACTTCTTATAATTACACTTTTTTCATGTGGTAAAATAGCCATTATATCCATAATTATATTCATGATGTAGATATCATATACATCATATATATACAGTATATACATTCATTTATAATATTACATAACATTTAGAGGTAAGAAATGAAATGCACCGTTCATGTAGATGGTAAGCCGTACGTACGCATGAACGCTACTTTCATTGCTATTTCATATTTAATGGAATGGAGTTATAATTATATAAAGGTATAATATAATTCCAGAATAATATAATGTATAATACCATTTAATCCATCCTTTATACATCCCACATATTGCATTAACAATTCAAATCACTTTGAGGGGGCGGTAGTCCGCACTTCCTAAAATGAAAATAACGTGTTTACCCATAATGGAAATATTAAAGGTATGCCATAAATGAGAAATAAAGAATCATAAGGAAAACATAAACATAATATATATATAATATATGAAAATAATGTCATCAAAATGGCCACGATTAGAGGTGGTAAAAGAATATTGAACAATCATCGTTTCGTGAGGCAGAATTTCGCCACCCACAGAAACAGTATGTTCGTTAACCATTAGACGAAGATGTGTGTAAGTGTAAATCAAATAATTATCATAAAAAACATCCTAGTTTATTTTATATAATTTTTTTGTTATAAAGGAAAGTAATAATAAGATTTTAGGGGGTTGGAGAAGCAAAATAAAACAAAAGAACATAAAAGAAGACATCACCTTAAAATCGGGTAACAATTTTTGATTTGAGCCAAAGGATTACTTGGGAAGAATTATTCCCAAAGTGAGGATTATATGAGTAATAGAGGGAAGTTGAGAAGGTATTTTTTTAGAGGTTGGCCTAGCCAAAAGGCTTTGAAGGTGTGAGTAAGTTGGTAGTGGTGGGGGCCTTTTATAAGAGGAATGGAGGGGCACTCTTGGAAAGTAATGAAATGTTACCTTATTATATAATGAGTTTCGGATTTTAAAGGTCCCACACTTGTATATATTGAGGATAAGGTGAAAAGGGTTCGTAATATACTCATACAATAGTCTTTGGACAGGTGTAATTCTTATATTTTACATTATCATTTTATGTTATTTAATTCATTAATTAATGAGGTAATCGCTGCATCGTCATGGTGTCATAAATAATTTAACATATTTAATTGCTAAAATTTTTAAAAACAATTATCATGATATAGGAAATATATTTATCTTTCTATTGAATATTTATAGTCAAAAATATAACTTGTATAACCCCATTTAAAAATTGTTTTAGTAAAACAACTCATGTTTGTGACATTTTTATTTTAACATTAAATAAAACGTTTTTAATATCATTTTCCTACCGAAGTGGCTCCATGGGGTCCCCAAGTTGACACATGGATTGTCTTGGTCGTCCATGACTCATCAAATAGGGGTAGGAAAAGTGTAAAGGTATTTTCATATTTTTATAATATCATTTTAACCTTAAATTTCACTTATTACCTTTAATCGCGATTAATTAAACTTAAAAGTGACTATTCACCAAATAATTATTTTAATCCCATTGAACCACATTTTACTTCCTAATGACAACCATGTATGTCGGATTTTTGAAAATCAAATCACAGAAGTGGTAATGTTTCATTTAAATGAAAAATCAGTTTTTTAACTACCACTTAGTGGTTTCACTATTCATCAAAAATTGATGTTTTTCAGAACAATGCCAAAATTTCACCCTAAGCTATAATTTAAATTCCGAAATCAAAAATGATGTCTATTTTGAAAAAATCCAATCGTATATGTTTCATTAATTAATTTTATAACTAATTCCCACTGTCACAACAAATAGCGTGTTATTAAGAAACAATATATATCAAAAGATTGACAATTGTTTATGTCTAATTTCAAAGTGAAATTAATTCTAATGAACACCATTGGATAAAATGGTAAAAATACATTCTAATTATACTTTAAAACCACTCAATATTATAATTTATCATTATAAATTATTTTTATTAAAAAAGTTGTTTTTAAGTATTTTTCACTATTCATAAAAAATTGGAAGTTCTCTGAAAATTACAAAAAATTCAACTTACGATAATTTCGATTTTCTGAATACAAAAATGAAGTCTATTTTGAAATATAATATTTATATAATTTCAAAAGGTCAGTATTACTATTCATAAATTCTAATTTGATTGGTCGCGGTGTGTTAGAATATCGAACTTGCATAAATGAAAGCTATTGCATTATTGAAAGAGAAACGTATCGTGAAAGCTTTGGGTGTTACAATGTGTCCATTATGACTTCTATGAGTTTTCCCGCCTCAATATGAGGCATGCTGTGGCTGGTACCACTCAAAGACTATCTTTTGTTTAAAATGGTCAAATTTTTAAGTGAAAACAACAATTGACCTACGGAAATCCGACAAAACGCATTCAGATTGTGTTGATACTTTTAGAGAAAGATCTACGGGTGCGTTGGGGACATGTATGAGTCATCCTCGCCTCAATTTGAGGCACTATGTGGCCGGTATCACTCAAAGGGTCTCCCTTTTGTTTAAAATGGACACAATTTTAAGTGAAAACAACAACTGACCTATGGAAATCTGACCAAATGCATTCGGATTGTATTGATTTTTAGGATAACGATCCACGAGTCATTTGTGATGTGTAAGAGTCATCCCCGCCATAATCCGAGGCACGGTGTGGCCGGTATCACTCAAAGAGTCTCTATTTTTTTTTAAAATGGACACAGTTTTAAGTGAATACTACAACTGCCTACGGAAATCTGACCAAACGCATTCGGATTGTGTTGATCCTTTAGTAGAACGATCCACGGGTCCTTTGTGACGTGTACGAGTCATCCCTGCCTCAATCTGAGCCACGGTGTGGCCCGTTTAACTCAAATAGTCGCTATTTTGTTTGAAATGGACACAATTTTAAGTGAAAACAAAAACCGACCTACAAAAATCCGACCCAACGCATTCAGATTGTATTTTTACTTTATGAGAACGATCCATGGGTCCTTTGTGATGTGTAAGAGTCAACCCCACCTACCCCCTAGACCACCCCACCTCCCTAGTCTCCAACCCACCCCTAGGACACCCCCACCCCACTGGACACCCCCCACTCCCTAGAAAGCCCCCTCAACCCCCTGGACACCCCCACCCCTCTAAACGACCATGGACATCCCTTCCCAACCTCAGACATCCCCCCTGGACACCCCCACCCCCTGGACAACAACCACCCCCTGGATGGAACCCCACCCCTCCTTGACACCACCCCACCACCTGCATACCCCCAACCCCCTGGGCACCCCACCCATGGACAGCAACCCCCACCCTCCCAGACACCATCCCACCCCCCTAGGTAGCCCCACCAACCCCTTGGACCCCCCTGGACACCCTCACCCACTAGAAAGCCCCAGGATACCCTGGACACCCACCCACCCCCTTGGACACCCCATAGACAGCCGCCCCCCACCTGGACACCCCGCACCTAGACACCCCCCTCCTTGGACACCACCCCACCCCCTTGGACAACCCTAACGACATCCTGGACCGCCCCACCCCCTGGACACCCCCACCCCGTGGACACCCCTATCCCCCCAGACTCCCCTATCCCACCATCCTGGACACCACCGACCCCCCTTGGACAACCCCACAAACCCCCCCAGACCTCCCCCACTCCCAGAACACCCCACCCACACCCTGGAAAGCCCCCCTGACACCCTGGACACTAGCCCAACCTCTTGGAAACCCCCATGGACATCCCCCCTCACCTGGACATCCCCCCTCCTAGACACTACCCCACCACCTAGACACCCCACCCCCTTGGACACCACCACCCTCCTTAGACAGCCCCCAACCTACAGGACCGCCCCCACCCCATCTGGACACCCCAATCCCCCCGGACACCCCCTACCCCTCCTTGGACATCCACCCGGACACACCCTACCCCCTTGGACAACCACCCGAAACCCCTGAACAACCCCCAACCCCATTAATTCTGAATAGAATTTTTTTATGTATTTAATTAACTTATAAATTATGTGTTAATGGTGTATGGGTATACATGGTGTAATTAGATTATGATTTGTTTGTTAATTTTGTATGGGTATACTTATTGAGATGCTAAATTATTTGATGGTTCTATTTGGGTGTGCTACTGTAGACTTTTTTTTTAGAAGGAGACATGTAATTTATCCACACTTTTTAATCACTAATAAAAGGGGCCTTTATTAGCGATAAAAAAGTGATGATAAAATCCACAATTTTCAGTGCTATAAGAGTGCTGATAAAGTAAGACTTTATCAGTGCCCTTTAGCGCTGATAAAATGAACATTTATCACTGCTAACAAAGTGTTGATAAAGGCTTCCTTTATCAGTGCTCTTTTAGCACTGATAAACTAATCCTTTATCAGCACTTATTTAGCACTGATAAAGGCTTCCATTATCATCACTAAAAACCACTGATAAAGGGGACCCCCCCTTTATCAGCTCTCATCTTTACAATGCTTTTTAGCGCTGATAAAGCCCGTTTGGAGCACTGATAAGGCCTATTTTTGTAGTAGTGATAGATATCCCCATCACATGTACTAAACTCCGAATCTAGGAAATTTGATGATGATACCTCATATAATGAATACCTTAGGATATTTGTATTTTAAGAGACCATGTTTTTTAGACAAATACCTCTATTATAATCATTTTATATAGATATATCATAATTTGTAAGAGAGATACATCGGATCCAATGAATTTAATGAGAAAGAACTACCATCACATGTTCTCTTCCTACTAATAAATGTTTGAGGAAAATATTATATTAAAGATGGAGATGAAGATAGTATTTTCACATAAATTTTTCTATAATTAAATGTTTTAATGACTCTTAATTTATCAATTTTACAGTATTTTCAAATATTATGTATTTATAGTGAGTTTTTGTGTAAATTTTAAAATTGCAATACTCTTGAATTTTAACATTTTTCAATTACATTGGTATTTATGATATGACATTTAAAATATTAAACAATTTTGAGAGATTCATTTTTATTGGATTCCTTTATTTATTGTATTGAAATTTGTCTTCATGAAAATGAGCAATTTGGAACACCCAAAGTCCCTGAAAATTCATTCAATATGACAAATTGTTCTAGAAGATATTGAGGACCCATCCATATTAATGGTGTCGTAACTCATGAAAAAATCATCAATTATGAACATTAAAACCATAAATGAATTATAATTAATTTTGTTATTTTTAAAATAAATATAATGGTGATATTATATCATTAATGAGTTCATTGTACACTAAAATCATGGGTAAAATTTATGACTCATTCAGCTATAATAAATGATCATAATTAATTGGACATATCATTTCATACACAAGTTGTATAAAGTAGAAATTTTTTATTAAACAACCAATATATTAAACAACACCATTAATGTAACACTCGAGACTTTTATGAGAAATATTTTGTTTTTATGTTATATAAATCATCAAAGGAATATTTCACTACACACAACACTAGCTTGGCTTGCTTTACACACAACTGCGGCATTCCTCGATAGCTTGTGTCGTACACAATACCGAGTCTCACTAAACAATGATATGCTGTTAAAAAATTATTAAAACTAGCCGTTATGAATAGTAATAACCACTTTTTGAAATTTTTTACATATTATTTTTCAAAATGGACTTTATTTTTGGTTTCGGAATATCGAAATTATCCTAGGGTGAAATTTTGGTATTTTTCTGGAAACTTTCATTTTTTGATGAATAGTGAAAACACTGGGTTACTATTTAAAAACCGACTTTTTATTTAAATAATTATTTATTTTATTTAAATTTATTTTAGGTCAAAATTGATAAATAATACCTATATAAGTTCAATGTAATTCATTGGAGTAATTTTATAATAATTAATAGATATATAAAAATTTTATTGAACTTTTCAACGTCTTTTACCCACCCACTAGTGCAAAAACACTTTTTCGCGTCGGTTTTTTTTAATTTTTAACGTCGGTTATAAACCGACGTCTTTATAGGCGACGTTAAAAATACATTTTTCGCGTCGGTTCATAGAAACCGACGCGAAAAATAATTCGCTTATGAGCTTCGGCGTCGATTTTTTATAAAACCGACGCCGAAGCTACATTTAGACATTATTTTCCACGTCGGTTCATTAAGAAACCGACGCGGAAAATATAGTCGACTAGGTTTTCGGCGTCGGTTTTATATAAAACCGATGCCGAAATATCGGTTTTCCGCGTCGGTTTTTCTAAAAACCGACGCGGAAAACCAATTTAAAAAGGATTTTCTGCGTCAGTTTTTTGAAAAACCGACGCAATATCAAACTTTCCGCGTCGGTTCATTAAAAAACCGACGCGAAATATCGGTTTTCCGCGTCGGTTTTTCTAAAAACCGACGCGGAAAACCCATTGAAACAGGATTTGCGGCGTCGGTTTTTTGAAAAACCGATGCCGTAAATAATTTTTTTTTAAAAATATTCGGCGTCGGTTTTTAAAATAACCGACGCCGTAAATTTCTTTTTTTTTAAATAAAATACATATATTTTCTCCTCCAAACAAATCGGAACCCTTAAAAAAAATAACGAAGTATACAAAAACAATTAAACAGCTTTAACAGAAGTACTTGAGAAAACTCAAAGTAAAGCAGACTTAAAATACACGTACCTACATGGTGCATTTTCTTAATCTAACCATACTCAGTATCAATCATTGTAAATTTCCTCCCATAGATAGCACCAATCCTATCAAAACAGTAATGAAACTAAGGAGATGTGCGTGAAAAAATAAATCCAAGATATTAGTGCAATGAATAAACATTAAATGAAAATGTGTAATTTATTTGAATCATTCATTTTTTCACAAAGTAAATTATCAAAATGAAATGTTACGACTCCTGATCAAAATTCCAGGAACACTCAGCCGATGCAACCTCTTCCTCACCTCCCCCACTGAATATGTTGGGGGTGTCTTTTCACCATAGGATCCCCACCACCCCCAACCTGAGGTTTTTATATTTTCTCTGTATAGACGTGCATTACCCATTCACTATTGCTATTTGTTTAAGTTATGGAATAACAGAGAAATAAGTTTGAGTGCAAAAAATAGGTTAGAAAATTGAAATCAAATGCAGATTGAAGAGACATAAAGAAACATACCTTAAAAATTGACGCCTTCTATTTTATCTTTGTGCAAACCCAGTAAGCGCTGTTTCAGGTATTATGTGATATGCTTCTCGGCAATCATTTTTCGATATTTATTTTCATAAAAAATAAAAAGGCCTAGAAGATATTTCTGTGCATTCAAGGGAGACAATTTTTAGTGTTTGTGAATGTTATTTCGCTATACGAATCTCTATGTTCATGATCCAAGTACCACCCTACAGATCTGTCACTGTACAGACAAATGATTTTAAGAAATAACAATGAAAAGAAATATAATAACTAATTCTGAATTAAAATACACGTACCTGAAATATACGACATGATTATTGTTGGTTATTGTTGAAGGATTCATTTGATTATTAGTAGATTCAATAAAACAGTTTTTGTAGAGGCACTTGAGAAAACTCAGTAAAGCAGAATTAAAATACACGTACCTGAAATATATGACATGCTCATTGTTTGTTATTGTTGAAGCATTCATTTGATTATTAGTAGGTTCAAACACCTAATATATCATAAGAGTTAGTTTTTTAAACCCATATATATTATTATTTATAAATATTAGTATACATACCTCAAATCTTAATCAGACTTAACAAATAGTCCGCAAAAGTAGATTGAATATGAATCATATCAGATTGAGAAAATGACTGTGAATCATTGAATACCTACAATAATATTGAATGATATGAAATTAATAAATAGAAGAAAGTGGATGAAAATATATAAAAAAGTTAATACAACTAACCTTATGAAAATCAGTAGTTTCCCCAGTTGTGATTATCTCGTACATAAATCATAGAATATAATAACCACATTCAACATTTCCATTTTGACGATGACACTGCAGTTATAAAACATTTAACTAATAATGAAACCCAATATATAACAAAAATATAAAAACTAATTACCTGTACTTCCACATATTTGATTTTTGTTGGTTTCATTTCATTTGTAAAATGTTTCCATGAACTGCATTTTTTTATATAAGAACTAATAAAACTTGTGTAAACAATTAAAATTAAACATAACAAACTTCTAAAAATAAAAAAACAACTTACCAGTTTAATAAGTTGGAAAACGGTTTACGCACTTTTCCTAATAAAGAGCAAAACCAATATAAGGTGCATTCATTTGGGCAAAATACACCTAACATCCAATGCCCCCTATAATACAAAAAGTTCATAATTAATGACATTATAATGATCATGAGTTCAAAATTATGTTGATATTCTTACTTATCAAGAAATGGAAAAAACCAGCACTGAATCTCTGTTTGTGATAATCTCTCGGGTATATATTGAACTCATTCATCATTTTTCACATGTTTGAATTCCAAGGAAATGTACTCTGGATCTATAAAGCTATAAATGCTTGTAGTTTCATTTTGTAAAAGAATCCTGTATAGATACCTAATTTAAAAAGAAAATATAGTTAGTCAATGACATAACAATATTTTATTAAAGAAATAGCAATTCAAACGTCAATTTACTTACATGTAAAACAACTGCACCACATTCAGCCCGATCTCTTCAATATTAACTAAATTCATGATATCTTCTTTCAATATTCTCAATTTATAATTTCTTCCACATATATCGGACGTCATCCGAAACTCATAGATAAAATTCAAGGAAGAAGAGCACTGAGATAATCTTTTCAACCCAGAAGAAATATCAGAAGTATCTACAGCCGACTGTTTCTGAACATTTTGCTGCATGTGTACAGTTTCTTTTGCTTTCAGATATTCCTATATAAGTTAAATGTCAGAAAACATTATAAGTAATTTGGAATCATTTCTAATTACTAGTTAAAAAAACTCATACCTCATGTGAAATATAACGAAGAAGTGCAGTTGGCCAAAGTAAAAAATGGCCCATACATTCCCCAACACTGGTGATCTCCGCAGTAGGAAATGGTAGTAGAGCAGTAGGATCTATAATAACAAGTACTGATACTCTAACCTGACCCATCTGCATAGGCTGATGATGTACCGAGTCCCCCAAAAAATACACTTGTCCTAACGCAACAATATGTACATGAGGATCTCCCGCAAACAACTCACAATATAAGGTTCGATCCGATGGAGGAGGTGGAGGCTCAAAGTTAGCAGGTGGGGCAGGGTAGTCAGGGTGAGCAGGCTGAGAAGTCAGAAAAATGGAAAGGGTATATTAGTGTTTAAAATTTATAACATAGAAAAATTGATTAAAAATTAAATAAAATAATATACCTCAAATGGTTGCGCAGACGGGGCAGGGTAAGCAGATGAGGCAGGGTAGTCCGGGTGAGTTGGCTGAGAATGTTGAAAAATGAAAAAGTTATATCAGTGTTTATAATTTATAAAATAGACAAATTGATGACATTAAATAATATACCTCGGAAGGCTGCCCAGACGGTGTTGGGTAAGCATATGAGGCATGATAGTCTGAGTGAGTAGGCTGAGAATGTTGAAAAATGAAAAAGTTATATCAGTGTTTATAATTTATAGAAAAGAAAAATTGTTAACAGTAAATAATATACCTCGGAAGGATGAGAAGACTGTGACTGTCTTGCCAAGTGTTCTAATAAAGCCTTCTGTACTGCTGCTTGAATTTGATCACTCATAGACCGTTTTATTACCTGCAGCTCTTCTTTTAAGGATTCGATTTCCGGGTCTCTTGGTTGCTTACTCTTACCAAAAACCTTCCGAATACTAACACCCGCCTGATATCCTCTAACACGGCCGGGGTGTTCGGTCTTTCCCAAAGCAGTGGCTAGGATATCCATCCTACCCTCGGGGATAAAAGAGCCCTGTGTCTCTTTCTCCTGAAGTTCATCCTGAAATGAAAAATAAAAAAATTTATATTAGTGTTTATAAATTATAAAAAAGGAAAATTGTTAACAAAGAATTAATATTTACTTACAATTCTATCATCCACTTGATGAGCTTAGTCTGTAAGATATTGTTCATTTTTTCTTCTTCTTGCTCGTTTCCATTTCTCATGGCGAGTGGGAGGAGATGGAGGACTATACTGGACCTCTTCTGAACCACTACTTGATCGAGCTCTTAATGCTTCAAATTTTTCTTCAATAATTTTCTGCTCCAAATACGAGTATCCTCCACGTGATAAAGTATGATGGTATACGTTTTTCAACTGGATCTCCTGATGAGATCTTCTGGAGGCCTGTTACATAAAAATAAACACATAAGTAATAAGGAAAATATAGCATAAATTTTAAAATACAAAACAATTACAATACCTGAAATTTCTCTTCCTGACGACTGTCAACAAATCTCTTCCATGTTTCTTCATCTATATATGGATACTAAAGACATGGGCTTTCAAACCTTCTCTTTCCAAAAACATAATCTTTCGTCAGTTTGTTTTTAAAATCTCTCCATCGAACCGCCACTAAAGAGAGATGTCTTTTCCTAATTTCTTTGGTTTCCTCAAAATTGAATGTCATCTGTAATTGATAAAATTAAATATGTCATTTAAACTATATAATATTAAAAAAATGAGATAAAATAAATAAATAAAGATATTTTACCGTCACGGCCTCCCAAAGTTGTTGCTTCGCTGTCCTGTCCACTGACTTCCAATCAGGATATAAAATACTAATTCTGCAACGGCTCTGCATCGCTATATAACTGACAAACTGAACTGCATTTGGGCCAACTGCATTATTATTATCATCAAAACGGATGTGTAATTTGTTATCATCACGAGCGAGTGATAGTTTTTGTAAACGTGTAATACCACATTTACCAACTAGAGAACTTGATTTTTCAGTAGTAACTGGAGAAGTCTCCTCCGCCGAGGACGCATCAGTAGTCCTGCAATTTTTTTTAATAAATTAACAGTTTTATTTCATTAAATATGTATATTACTGATTATTTAATAATATGTCAAAATAGATATACCTCGGTAACTGCTCTTCTCTATCTGTATTTGACATTGCTACTAGAAAGTGTAATGAAATTTTGGGTACATGCATATCATTAGAAAACTGAATAATTAGAAACAAGGAAATGAAAAATAAATATGTAAAAATAGAGGCATGCATTTGTAAGTTTTAAAAATAGACACAAAATATAAATATTTACCATAAAAATTAGGAGACTAATTTAGTGTTTTCCCACGTCCCTTCATCATGATCGGTACGTACTGCATGCACTATGTCTGTCTTATATTCATTGTAATCATCTGAAAATTGCATAATAGATGAATAAGGCTCATGTAAATCACTAGCATCATCAGAATCATCATCATCACCCAAATGATATCTTTTCCCTTGCAAAACAACTGACCACTGATCATTCGACGGATCAATGACATAAAATACTTGTTTTGCATGTCTCGCCAAGATAAATGGTTCCTCATTGTGATTAAATCTTTTCAAATCAACCAGTTTAAACCCATATTCATCATGTTTCATGCCACTATTACTATCAACCCAATTGAACATACAAATAGTGACTCAAAATTTAATATAATCAATTTCCCATATGTCTTCAATAACTCCAAAATATGATGTTGATGCAGAAATTGGGTTTTTATCTTTGGCACTCGAAAAATGCACTGCTTCAGCGAATACCATCACACCACTATTCTGAACGGTACTCTTGTCATCCAGGTTTTTTGTGTAAAATGTGTAGCCATTGATATCAAAACCAGACCAAGTGATCACATTAAAAGATGGTCCCCCTGATAACCACTTCAATGTTTCTGATATAGATATATCTGAGGTGACTTTCTCTTTAAACCATGAAACAAATGTCTTCTTATGATCAATCATCAACCACTTTTCATTTCTTTTCTGATATCGTAACTTTAATTCAGCAATATGTGAGGATATATATGGTTGAACCTCGTATGTGTTGTTCAAAATGTATAAATGTGCTTGCATCACTTCATCACGTGGAATGAACTTTACCTTTAAGCCTCGAACCCCTCTACCTTCTCTGTCAACTGTCATATGTCGAGATAGAGGGAGACCAATATGCTCCACCTCATTCAAATAATCAGTACAGAACTCAATCACCTCTTCTGATACATATTTTTGAACAATAGAGGCCTCTGGTCGATAAGGATTTTTAACATATCCTTTCAAAATTTTTATATATCTTTCAAAAGGATACATCCATCTTAAATAAACAGGCCCACACATTCTTATCTCACACACCAAATGAACCAATAGATGAACCATTATATCAAAAAATGTGGGTTGGAAATACATTTCTAGTTGACAAAGAATAATAGTTGCTTCATTCTCCAACAAATCTAACAAATTTGGATCAACAAGTTTGCTACAAATGGATTTAAAGAAATTACATAACCTGATGATTGTCTTCCTGACAGCTTTCAGTAATATACCACGCACTGCTACTGGTAGAATTTGTTGCATTAACACATGGAAATCATGTGATTTCATACCTATTAATTTACAATCCTTCAATGACACAAAATTATTCACATTTGAAGAAAACCGCTGGGTACTTTAATACCATGAAGACACTGACAAAAATTCATCTTTTCAATCTTGCTTAATGTGTGACAAGCCGGAGGTAAATATGTTCTTTTTCCTTTCACAGCGGGAGCTAACTCCAAACGTATTCACATTAATATCAAGTCCAATCTAGCATGTAATCCATCTTTTTTCTTTCCTTTTATGTCTAACAAAGTTCCAATCAAACTATCACATATGTTTTTCTCAACATGCATAACATCAATGTTATGTTTTATCTCTAAAAATCTCCAATAAGGTAGTTCGAAAAAAATAGACTGCTTCTTCCAGATATGTTTTTGTAAACAAGAACTTTTTCTCTTTCCAAATGTTGAATCAATATCTTTCACTCTGTCATAATATTCTTTAGCTGACAATGGTTGAGGGGGGAGGTTGTATTCTTGTAAACCGTTAAATGCTTTTCTCAATCTATGATAAGGATGATCAATTCGCAAAAATCTTCGATGTCCCATGTACACTGTCTTTCTTCCATTCTTCAATTGATAATATGAAGTTTGTTCTTCACAAATTGGACATGATTTATGTCCCTTAACACTATATCCAGATAAGTTTCCATACGCAGGAAATTCGTTTATAGTGAACATTATCATAGCACGCAAAAGAAAATACTCTTTCTTGTATGCATCGAAAACTGTAACACCTTTCTCCCATACAGTTTTAAATCCTCAATCAATGGTGTAAGATACACATCAATATCATTTCCCGGTTGTTTTGGTCCAGAAATCATCAAGCTCATCATAACATATTTTTTCTTCATACATAGATGTGGGGACAAGTTGTAAAGTACCAGCAAAACAGGCCATGAACTATGTTGGCTACTGAGGCTCCGATATGGATTCATTCCATCAGTACACAATCCCATTCTGAGATTTCTAACTTCAGTTCCAAAATCATGATATTTTTTATCAAAACTCTTCCACTGTGGTGAATCGGCAGGGTGACGTAAGTTACCATCAGAAATGCGCTCATCTGAATGCCATATTAACCTTTTTGCATCATTTGAATTTGCAAATAGACGCTTCAAACGAGGAAAAATTGGAAGGTACCAAAATACTTTAGATGGAGTTTTGATTTTGGTACTTAAAAATAAATCAGAATTGAATTATCAGAATTGTTTGAAAAAAATATTGGATGATATCATTGGAAAGTAAAAAAATTGATTTTTCTTAACGTTACATGACATCACCTGAAAATGAATCTGAGTTGACTTTCTCATCCATCTTATAGCGCGATGTTCCACATGTAGGACAACTTGATAAATGTTCATTTTCTTTCCTATACAGTACACAATCATTGGGGAAAGCATGTATCTTTTTATACCCCAATCCCATTGGGCATAATATTTTCTTCGCCTCATAATTGGAATCTGGAAGCCCATCGCCTTCTGGAAGAAGCTCTTTTAAAAGCTCAAGTAAACTGGAGAAACTTTTATCACTCCACCCATTTTTTTCTTTTAAGTTAACTAATCTCAAAACTGCTGATAACACTGTATATTTACTGCAACCTGGGAATAATGGTTTCTCAGAATCTCCATACAATCGTTCAACATTTGGTGTTTTTTCGATGGTTTCAACACCTAAATCATGAATTAATTCTTCAATACGATCCTCTGCCTCATTATGAATATCGTCATCAACATTGGATGTTGAATTTTCAGTTCTTTCACCATGCAAGATCCAACGTGTATAATTAAGGCTAAAACCATAACAAATGAGATGATCTTTGATTTCTCTGAAGATTAACTTTCTCATATTTACACACTTCACACATGGACAGAAAATCAAATCAATATTTTGATTATGCCGTTTAGAAAATTCTAAAAAATTGTCAACTCCTCTTTCATATTCACTAGTAGTTCTTCATAGATAAATCCAATTATGATCCATTAATACCTGATATCACAATATAATTGATGAATATATTAAAACATAAAAACATTTAAATATATATCAGATAAATTGTAAACAAAAACATATTCCATAAAAACTATTGATAATCAGATAAAAGACATCAGATATGAAACACATTTACAAATACAGTAAACAGTTAATTTTAATATTATATACATGTGTGTTATATTGAAATACAAGGACAAAATGGTTAAATCAAAGGTTTCATTTTTTGAAAATAATGTTTCATGATATAAATATTATATGAATGACATACAAGATAATATGATTTCTCACTATGACTACTATTGATCACACTATATTTATTTTTTTATTCATTTGATGTAACATGAATGAATCATGGAAAAATTAATGTGAAAAATAGTGCAATAACTATCCTTATTTAAGACAATGTGTATTAAGAGACATGATACAATTTTTGGTGACTATGATAACTCAACTCCCTCAATCCATGAGTTTTATAATAGGGAACTATGAACATATAAATTCATTGTGGAGGGATAAAAATTCCATTGCATATTGTAGGTGACAACATACACCCCCATCCATGGGTCTATTGCAGCAAAACATGTAAAGGAATGGATCAACATGAAGAGAAATATATTATCCATCCATGTAAGATTAGATCATGAGAATGTTTTATTTGCAGCCTATGACTTAGAGGGGGAAGTAAATCATTTCATGACTATTATTTAGAGGGAGAGAAAGATGAATAAATATAATCAATGGAATGAGATTAGTTTAAGAGGACATTTATTAAAAATGCATGAATCTAACCCCACATATTAAAGTGGAAAGGTATTTTTGAACATTAATAGAGGGATAATGATTATATTGTTATCTACGAAGAAATAATTACAATACATTATGATTCTAGTCGTATTATGGACATTGCAAGAAAAATTATTTATTATATAATGGCATGAAAATAATTATTCAAATTTTTTTAACATAATAGATAGTGGTAATTATTCATGTCTTAGTTAAATGATGAGAACCAAAAAGAATTGAGGAATTTGGCATGGTAAATCTCAAGAAGGAATGAAATAACAACAAACTACATGCAAAAATGTGAGTGAATTCATTTAACACAATGAAACTATTTTTTTTAAGAAGAATTTATTAAAATGGAAATGGAATTAAAAATATAGTACTTCATAATGTAATGAAAGATCATTTTAAACAGGAATAATGATAATACAAACAAAAAATTTGAAGTTCAACCCGAATGGAGATGTTAAATCCAAACTGCGACCGGTATAATTACTTCCAAAAACAAACAATATCAAATCTACACCAACAATGATAATACAAACAAAAAATAATGATAAATTACAACTAAAATCTAACCAATAATCAAAATCACGCAAAATAGGGTTATTGATAAAGAAATAAACAATGGGATATGAAACAAGAGATAAATAGGAAGAACACATACCCAAAATCGTGCAGACGACAAAAAACCTTCAACAATGGCCGTCCAAGATCGCAAATCAAGTTCGAAGGTCATCGGGAGTCCGAAGCGCCACATCGGAACTCGATTTCGACGAACGAACAAAATGAGGGTTTCTGACCGTGAATATTTTTAAAAGAGTTTTCGCGTCGGTTTTAAGAAAAACCGACGCGGAATATATTTTTTTTTATTAGTTTCGGCGTCGGTTTTAAAAAAACTGATGTCGAAAACTTTTTAATTATTTTCTGCGTCGGTTTTTAAAATAGCCAACGCGGAATTATGAGTTTCGGCGTCGGTTTTCATGAAAACCGACGCCGAAACATTTAAAAAATTTATTTTCCGCGTCGGTTCTCTGGAAAACTGACGCGGAAAATATGTATACTAATATTATTTGCGTCGGTTCTTAGGAAAACCGACGCGGATAATAGGTATACTAATATTTTCCAGGTCGGTTTTGAAGAAAACCGACGCGAAAAATCAACGCATAATATTATTCGCGTCGGTTCTTAGGAAAACCGACGCGAATAATATGTATACTAATATTTTCCGCGTCGGTTTTCTTCAAAACCGACGCGAAATATCAACGCATAAATATTTTTGGCGTCGGGTTTTTGTAAAACCGACGCCAAAAATTCCCCGCACATACTATTCGCGTCGGTTTTTAAAAAACCGACGTTATTACGACGACGTTAAAGCCCGTATTTCCACTAGTGACCACCTAGGAGAATTTGCAAATTTACATAAAACATAATTCTACCGCTTCTGTGAGTGGAATTTAAAAAATCCGAGAGAGATGGTTGATTTCAGTAAGTAAAATGTGGTTCCATGAGATGAAAATAATTTTTGGCGAATAGTAACTTTTTACTTTTATTTACCACGGTTAAAAGTAAATAGGTTAATTAAGGGTAAAAATGATATTATTATTACCCTAACACATGTCCTAATTATATTGGATAAATGTAATTAGACCAAAAACATCCTTAGGAATAAACTATGACCATTTAGGCCCACTTGGATTAGATTAGGACATTTATTGGTAATTTATTTAATGAAGGGTTAAAATAGTTAAAATCAAAGTTTAATAAGTAAATAATTTTTAATATAGGGATATACATAAGATAAATTAGACTACAAATATTCATTAGAAAGATAAAATGATTTCCTACATAATGGTAGTTTATTTTTCATTTTTAGACATTAAATAATTTAATTTATTTATGACACAAAGATGATGCAGTAATTATCTTATTAATGAAATATTGACATAAGTGATGTTATAAATACCCCAATATATGTAATTTGAGACTTTTTATTAATTAAACTAATTTTCTAGCTTACTATGACAAGTTAGTATTGATTTAATTAAATTTTTTATAACTAATCATTCTGTTATGATTTTCACAAAAATCAATTACTAAATGGTGTCAAAATTGAAGTAAAATAGTTTTTAAAACAAATATTATTTTATTGATTGTTATATTATTCCTAAAAATCTAAGGTTCGGCCAAGATACTTATATAATGATAGGTGTATCCTTAATGTCCCACTTTGGGGTCCCTTGGATGTATATGGTATGTTTATTAACTATATAATATAAAAATACAAAGTGACATGGTAAATGTCAATCTAATTATATAAGAGTTAAAACTAAAAGATATGGTTAATATAATGACCTAAACATGTCTAAATTATATTTTATGAGAGTATTTCTACCCATACCTACCTTATCATTGAAATATATCAATTTGGAGATATTGAAAACCGAATTTTACTTTATAATAAAATAATAGTTTTAGTTATTCCAATGGTGCCCCTCTCCTCCCTTATAAAAGGGCACATCTTCCCTCTCTTCCTCACGCCACATTGAGCCTTCATGATCGGCCAAAACATGCCAATTTCTCCTCTCCTCTTCCCTAGAGACATCCTATAGGTCCTGGTCTTCTTCAATGACCAATATTAGTGCCCTAAAAGGAAGTCTCAAAGAAGCACTTCAAAGAAGAGGTAATGTCTGTTACCGATTCTTTCATCCCTATTTCTTCTTCCACTTCTTCTTCTTTAGTTGTTTCATTATAAAGTAATAACATAAGTATCTCTCATATAATGATATGTTATTATATGTATGAAACAACCCTATTTCACCATCTATCCATCCTACGGAAAATGAAATCATCACGCGTGCGTACGTACGGAATACCGTCTCCACGCCGTGGTGTAATCTAATTTCCCCCACCACCATAATTGGATGGGTATAATGATGTAAATAATAACTACATATGATTATTGTAAAGTGATATTGATTCTTAAATAGTATACATAAACTCCAATACAATTCCATGATCATGGGAACAATACCATCGCTCGTGCGTACATACGGAATACCGTCTCCACGATGTGATGCGACTCGTTCTACATGATATTCATTGCATAATGATTATATAAATGAATTTAATGAATGAATATGATATATATTACACAAATACCATTATGTAAATGTGGTATCTATAACCTAAAGAGTAGAATAAGAATTTATTCGACAAAACACACCTAAGAACAAAAAGTAATAAACACCTGAATAACAAGTAGTAATGAAATATTACTAATAAAAAGCTAAGAATATGACCATATATGATATCATAACAATAATTATGATTTTGTAATAAGTCAATAACATTATTTAAATCATTATACAGGAGTTTCATACACTTACGAAGCAAATCGGACCTAAGGTAAGGGAAATATCACAATCTAATTTTTATCCGAGATTGTTTGTACATTGGAATTTACTGGGATGTATTTTATCATCCACATACATGTTTCCTCAATATGTAATATTATTTCCATCCACCTACAATTGTTTAAATCCAATTTTACCCTTCAGTTAGTTTTTTTGTAAAATATATGAATGGAATCTTTTGTCGTTTTTTGTACGAGGTACTTTTTGACTTTTCCGAAAAAAGTATGAAGAATGTTTTTTTAACTTATACAACATGAATGGATTTTTAAAACATTATTTCCAAGAATCTTACTTTACAATTTTTCAAGTTTATTTTTAATCAACTTCTTTTAGTTTAGAATTGTATGACATGTTAAGAAAGGAAAAGTGTTTTTTAAGTAGAAAGGATATTTTCCTCAAGAATGGAGTTCAAGTGTTTTATCAAAATTATTTTCCATCTAAGATAATAAAGGGTTCTGTTTATATCCCTATTATTACATTGATTTGATTATGTTGTGATAGAATTATTTTTATTAATTCCTTTATCTTATATGAATCGTTTTATGATGTCACGATGTTTAAGATTCCCATTTTTATTACATGAGATATGCTATGATGTATGGTTTATAATTTTGTGGCACACATAAGAATGGTATCATTATGAGATGAGTGGGACCTATATCTCCCTCTAATGCATTGGGTAAAGATATTATATCTCATGATATAGACATGGCTGGAATGGCATGTTAAACCGGTTCAGTGAAACAGTACTGAAACGAGGAGTGAACTCGGTTCAGAAATGGACTTTGTCCACTAAGATAGTATTGGAAATGAGTATTGACTAATAAGAAATGTTTCTCTATGATTTTGTGTGTATGCCACAATGTTTCATGTTTTATGTTATAATTATTGTGATTACATTTCACTACAATGATTTATCCAATGTTATGAAATTATAATCTCTTTTTCCGGGTAAGATTTCCAAAATGTTATGTTATTATGAATATGATGTGATTGATATTTAATTTGATTAACCTTTCTGAGCATTTGAGCTCACCCTTTTGTATGTTTTCATTCCCTACGTCAGGGAGCAGGTTATTAAGTAAGATATTCAAAAAGGGACTATAGATATGATGAAATAAATGGGAGATAGTGTAGACACTTTATGAACCAGTTGTTTCTGTTTCCCAGTTTCTAAAGACATTATACCTATACGGTCCTTTCGTGGTTTGGTTATATGTTGTAATAAGTATGCTTTAATTTTGATGTATTAACAATGTATGTAAATTATGGGTCGTTACATTTGGTATCAGAGGAAAGGTATAGTCAACCTTTGGAAACTAGGATGTGAAAGCCTTAGTAAGAACCCTAAGGATAAGTCTAAGAATAGAACAAAATCTTAGTGTTTTAGAAATGGCCATGAATAACCTAGGATAAGACCTTAAGTGGGAAATTTTATTCTTAATTATGTCTTTTTTCTATTATAATTAGTGTTTCTCATACTATTCTTCTTGGTTTTAGTCAATGGATAGAACCCGAAGGAACTGTGTTAATGCGGAATGCGACGGTCAATGCAATGATTGTCCCCCTGAGCAACCAAACGTTATGGGAGCTAGAATGAAAAATCTTGTAGCCATTCTCACACAACTTTATGAATCAATAAATCATGCAGGACTTCCAAACGAGCAAAGGAAGGAGAAAAATTCTGTTGAATCCTTCATGAGGCAGTGTCCACCTTCATTCAGCGGGTCTACTGATCCATTAGTTGCTGAAAAATGGATCCGTACTACTGAAAAGATATTTTCAGTTCATCAATGTTCTGAACATGATAAAGTCATCCTAGCAATGTATAATTTGGAAGGAGATTCTGATCAATGGTGGAATCTTATTAAGAATACGAGGCAAAGAGATGAAATTGAGTCCATGGAATGGGACGAGTTCAAGAACTTATTTTTCAACAAGTACTCCCCTCGTATTCTCCGAACAAAGATGGAGAAAGAGTTTCTTGAACTGAAGCAAAAGGATGATCAATCTGTTGGTACCTGTGAAGAAACTTTTACAAGACTTGCAAGATACACTTTTGGTATTATTATCCAACATAAGAGTAAGATCGATAGATTCTTTAGTGGCTTAAAATCAAGTCATCAAATGGCCTTATCCATAAGGGACTTAAATAGCTATGAGGAAATTGTTAAATGTTCCCTCAAGGTTGAGATGGAGATTGGTGTAACCCATCAGTCATATGGGTTTGATAAGATGAGGAAAATGGAATTCAAAGGAAAATCTAAAGAGCACACTGAAAATAAGATGAGATTTCCCTTATGCTCAAAGTGTGGAAAGAAACATGGAGGGAGTTGTCATAAAGGGAAAAGTAAATGTTTCAAATGTGGAAAGGAAGGTCATCGGACATTTGAATGCCGCAATGTTGGGAAGAAGATATATAAGGATGCAAAAAAAGGAATGGATACACATAATGAACCTACTACACTTCAATGTTTCAAGTGCAATTAGATGGGGAATTATGCCAATCGATGCCCAAATCCAAGGGTTGATGATGATGATCAACGTCAACCAACTCTTAAGGATAAAGACAAAGGAAAGTCACATGCAATTTCTATCAGCGATGTGGAGTACGAGAACGAAGTGGTGAAAGGTACACTTACCATCCACTCTAAAGTAGAAAATGTTTTATTTGATTCTAGATCCACCCACTCTTTTATTTCTGAAGAATTTTCTAAGGGTATCACTGTATTACCTAAAAAATTAGATGTTGAGTTAGCTGTGACAACCCCTAATGGCACAACAGTCACATCAAAAGCTTATAATTCTTCTCCGATTGAAGTTTGTGGGAAAGTGCTTCCTGAAAATCTTGTGATCCTTCCTATAGTGGAATTTGATGTGATTCTTGGCATGGATTGGCTTTCTTTATATGTAGCTCATATCAATTTCCAAAGAAGGGAAGTCACATTTCATATTCCAGATCAATCTATTATCATCTATCAATGCAAGGATGAACATAACCTTCCAGTGGAAATTTCATCCGTCTTATGGGTCTTGATTCGGCTAAATGAAGGTTATTTATCTCAAATGGTTGGAGAGAAACTCACGATTAATAATATGCCCATTGTATGGGAATGTGATGATGTCTTTCCAGAGGAATTTCCAGGTCCTCCACCAAATCATGAAGTTGAGTTTTCAATAGAACTTGTACACGGTGCTTTTCCTATTTCAAGGACACCTTATAGAATGGCCCCAATTGAGTTGCAGGAATTGAAGAAGCAACTCCAAATTAATCTTGATAAAGGATTCATACACCCTGGTGCGTCACCTTGGGGAGAACATGTTCTGTTTGTTAAGAAGAAAGATGGATCGATGAGACTCTGCTTTGATTATCCAGAACTTAACAAGATCACTATCAAGAACAATTATCCTCTCCCATGCATTGATGGACTATTTGACCAAATACGCGGAGCTCAATACTTTTCCAAGATTGATCTTCGTTCAGGGTATCATTAATTAAGGGCCAAAAGGGAGGATATACCAAACATAGTTTTCTGTACATGGTATGGACACTATGAATTTATAGCGATGCCATTTGGTCTTACTAATTCCCCTGCTATCGTCATGGATCTGATGAATAGAGTCTTTATAAAATAACTTGATCAGTTCGTGGTAGTCTTTATAGATGACTTTCTTGTATATTCAAAGAGCAAGGAAGAACATGAAGATAACTTGAGAATTATATTGAAGACCCTGAGAAAGGAGAAGTATTATGCCAAATTTACCATGTGTGAATTTTGGCTTCAAAAAGTATCATTTTTGGGTCACATAATCTCAAAAGAGGGGATATCTATGGATCCAGCAAAAATAGAGGTTATCAAAAGATGGTCGAGACCAACAACAGTAACATAGATCCAAAGTTTTCTTGGTTTGGCTGGATATTATCGACGTTTTGTGAAAGATTTTCATTATTATCTTATCCAATCACCAGGTTGACTCGGAAAGGAGTTATGTTTGTTTGGATGGAGTAATGTGAAGATAATTTCATGGAGTTGAAAGGAAGGTTATCTAGTGCACCTGTGCTCACACTGCCTTGTAGTGGAGAATGGTTTGTGATATACAGTGATGCATCCAAGATTGGATTGGGGTGTGTTCTCATGAAAAATGATATGATGATAGCTTATGCCTCACGACAATTGAAAATCCATGAGCAAAATTTCCCATATCATGATTTGGAGTTAGTTGCGGCAATCTTTGCATTATAGATTTGGAGGAATTATCTTTATGGAGAAAGGTGTGACATTTATACTCATTATAAAAGTTTAAAGTATATTTTCACACAAAAGGAGCTGAATATGCGCCAATGAAGTTGGTTGGAGCTGATTAAGGATTACGACTGCTCAATTCATTACCACCCTGGGAAAGCAAACAACGTGGAAGATGCATTAAGTCAACCAGACCATGCCAGTTTATCCATGACGAGGATGAAAAAAGATCCTATATTTATGGATTTACAAAGGATGGATGTTGGAATTATAATGGAAGGGGGGAAATCGTATCTCTCTCAAATGAATCTTCAACCATCTATTCATGTGAAGATTAAAGAGGAATAGAAAGAATATGTAGAGTTAAAAAAGAAGGTGAGAAATGTTCCTAAATTCAACCATGATTGTGATCCGATAATACATTTCAGAAAACGGGTTTGTGTTCCTCCCATCCCCGAATTAAAGAAAGAGCTGATGGATGAGGCTCATAGTTCTTTATTCTATATTCATCTGAGAAGCACGAAGATGGATAGGGATATAAAAGAGTACTTCTGGTGGGATGGCATGAAAAGGGATGTTGATGAATATGTCTCTCAATTCTTGGTTTGTCAGTAAGTTAAAGCTGAGAGACAAAAGTCTAAGGGTATTTTACAACCATTACCCATACCTGAATGGAAATGGGAAAACATTACTATGGACTTTGTCACCGGACTTCCTAAAACATCCAAAGGCAATAATTCTATCTGGGTCATAGTTGATCATCTTACAAAGTTTGCACACTTCATTGCTATTAGAGAGGATTTCTCTCTGGATCAGCTTGCCAGGATATATGTAAATGAAGTGGTAAGATTGCATGGAGTACCACTTTCTATTATATCTGATCAAGATCCAAGGTTTACCTCAAAGTTCCGGCGAAGTCTTCAGCATACTCTGGATACAGAGTTGAGTTTTAGCACTGTTTATCATCCTCAGACATACGTTCAGTCTGAGAGAACAATTCAAACTCTAGAAGATATGTTGAGAGCTTTTTCTATGGATTTAAAAGGTGATTGGGATCAACACCTACCTTTGGTGGAATTTTATTATAATAATAGCTTTCACTCTAGTATTCAGATGGCTCCTTATGAAGCTCTCTATGGAAAGAAATGCAGGAATCGAACTTGCTGGGATGAAGTTGGGGAAAGAAAACTATTAGGACCTGATCTTGTTGATGAGATGGAAGAAAAGGTCAGATATATTCAACAACACATAAGAGTAGCTCAGAGTCGACAAAAAAGTTATGCTGACAACCGAAGAAAATACTTAGAGTCTGAAGTGGGTGATAAAGCGTTCCTACGAATATCTCTCTGGAAGAGGGTCATGAGATTTGGAAAGAAGGGAATGTTGAGCCCTATGTATATCAGTCCTTTAGAAATACTAGATCGTGTTGGGAAGGTAGCTTACCGATTGGTGCTTCCACCCAATCTCTCTCAATTTCATGATGTGTTACATGTATCTCTCCTGAGAAAGTACATACTTGATCCTTTACATGTACTCAGCTCAGAATTTGTACCGCAGGAAAAAGATCTTTCTTATGAAGAACAACCGATAGAGATTTTGGATCATAGCGAAAAAGTCCTACGAAACAAGACCACTCGATTGGTAAAAGTTTTATGGAGGAAACACCAATTATAAGAAGCTACATGGGAGCTTGAGGATATGATGAGGGAGCGGTATCCTCATATTTTTGTTACAAAGTGATGAATTTCGAGGGCGAAATTAATTTTAAGGGGGGTAGAATGTAACACCTGAGACTTTTATGAGAAATATTTTGTTTTTATGTTATATAAATCATCAAAATAATCTTTCATTACACACAACACTAGCTTGGCTTGCTTTACACGCAACCGCGGCCTTCCTCGATAGCTTGCGTCGTACGCAATACCGAGTTTCACTAAACAACGATATGCTATTAAAATATTATTAAAACTAGCCAGTATGAATAGTAATAACCACGTTTTTGAAATTTTGTACATTTTATTTTTCAAAATTGACTTCATTTTTGGTTTCAAAATATTGAAATTATCCTAGGGTGAAATTTTGGTATTTTTCTGGAAACTTTCAATTTTTGATGAATAGTGAAAACACTGGGTTACTATTTAAAAACCGACTTTTTATTTAAATAATTATTTATTTTATTTAAATTAACTTTAGGTCAAAATTTATACATAATACCTATATAAGTTCAATGCAATTCATTGGAGTAACGTTATAATAATTTTAGATATATAGAAATTTTGTTGAATTTTTCACCGTCTTTTACCCACCTCCTAGAAAAATTTGCAAATTTACATAAAACTTAATTTTACCACTTCTGTGAGTGGAATTTCAAAAATACGAGAGCCACGGTTGATTTCAGTAAATAAAACGTGGTTCCATGAGATGAAAATAATTTTTGGTGAATAGTAACTTTTTACTTTTATTTACCACGGTTAAAAGTAAATAGGGTAATTAAGGGTAAAAATGATATTATTATTACCCTAACACATGTCCTAATTCTATTGGATAAGTTTAATTCGACCAAAAACAACCTTAGGAATAAAATATGACCATTTAGGCCCACTAGGATTAGATTAGTACATTTATTATTAATTTATTTAAAGAAGGGTTAAAATATTTAATATCAATGTTTAATTACTAAATAATTTTTAATATAGGGTTATACATAATATAAATTCGACTATAAATATTCATTAGAAATATAAAAAGATTTCCTACATAATGGTATTTTATTTTTCATTTTTAGACATTAAATAAGTTAATTTATTTATGACACAAAGATGATGCAGTAATTATCTTATTAATGAAATATTGATATAATTGATGTTATAAATACCCAAATAAATGTAATTTGAGACTTTTTATGAATTACACTAATTTTAAAAGTTAATATGACATGTTATTATTGATGTAATTAACGTTTTAGAACTAATCATTATGTTATGAGTTTCACAAAAATCAATTACTAAATAGTGTCAAAATTGACATAAAAAAGTTTTTAAAACAAATATTATATTATTGACTATTATTTTATTCCTAAAAATCTAAGGATCTTCCAAGATACTTATATCATGATAGTTGTATCATTAATGGACCACTTTGGGGTCTCTTGGATTTATATTGTATGTTTATTAACTATATAATAAAAAAATACAAAGTGAATTTGACTTTATAATAAATTTGGAGCTATTAAAAACCGAATTTGACTTTATAATAAAATAATAGTTTTAGTTATTCCAAAGGTGCCCCTCTCCTCCCTTATAAAAGGGAACCTCCTCCCTATCTTCCTCACACCACATTGAGCCTTCATGCTCGGCCAACCCCTTTCAATTTCTCCTATAAACTTCCCTAGAGACATCCTAGAGGTTCTGGTCTTCTTCAAAGACCAATTTTATTTCCCTAAAAGGAAGTCTCAAAGAAGCTCTTCAAAGAAGAGGTAATGTCCATTACCGATTCTTTCATCTTTATTTCTTCTTCCACTTCTTCTTCTATAGTTGTTTCATTATGAAGTAATAACATCAGTATTACTAATATAATGATATTTTATTACAAGTATGAAACAACCCTATTTCACCATCTATCCATCCTACGGAAAATGAAATCACCGCGCAAGCGTACGTACAGAATACCGTCTCCACGCCGTGGTGTAATCTATTTTTCCCCACCACATTACTTGGATGGGTATAATGGTTTAAATAATAACTACATATGATTATTATAAAGTGATATTGATTCTGAAATAGTATACATACACTCCAATACAACTCCACGATCATGGGAACAATATCATCGCTCGTGCGTACGTACGGAATTCCGTCTCCACGATGTGATGCGACTCGTTCTACATGATCTTCATTGCATAATGATTATATAAATTAACTGAATGAATTAATATGATATATATTACACTAATACCATTCTGGAAATGAGGTATCTATAACCTAAAGAGAAGAATAAGAATTTATTCGACAAAACACGCATAAGAACAAAAAGTAATAAGCACTTGAATAACAAGTTGTAATGAAATATTAATAATAAGAAGCTAATAATATGACCATATATGATATCATAACAATAAGTATGATTCTGTAATAAGTCAATAACATTATTTAAATCATTATACAGGAGTTTCGGACACTTACGAAGCAAATCGGACCTAAGGTAAGGGAAATATAACAATCTCATTTTTATCAGAGATTGTCTGTACTTTGGAATTTACTGGGATGTATTTTATCATCCACATCCATGTTTCCTCAATATGTAATATTATATCCATCCAACTAAAATTGTTTAAATCCAATTTTACCCTTCGGTTAGTTTTTAGTAATATATATGAAAGGAATCTTTTGTTGTTTTTCATAAGAGGTACTTTTTGACTTTTCCAACAAAAGTACGAAGAATGTTTTTTTAACTTATACGACATGAATGGATTTTTAAAACAATATTTCCAAGAAGCTTCCTTTACAAGTTTTCATGTTTATTTTTAATCAACTTCTTTTAGTTTATAATTGTATGACATTTTATGAAATGAAAAGTGTTTTTAAAGTAGAAAGGATATTTTCCTCAAGAATGGAGTTCAAGTGTTTTATCAAAATTATTTTCCATCTAAGATAATAAAGGGTTCTGTTTCTATCCCTATTATTAAATTGATTTGATTATGTTGTGATAGAATTATTTTTATGAATTACTTTATCTTATATGAATTGTTTTATGATGTCACGATGATTAAGATTTCCATTTTTATTACATGGGTTATGCTATGATATATGGTTTATGATTTTGTGGCACACATAAGAATGGTATCATTATGAGATGTGTGGGACCTATATCTCCCTCTAATTAATTAGGTAAAGATTTTATATCTCATGAGATAGACATGGATGGAATGGCAGGTTAAACCGGTTCCGTGAAACATGACTGAAACGAGGAGTGAACTCGGTTCAGAAATGGTCTTTGTCCACTAATATAGTCTTGGCAATGAGTCTTGACTAATAAGAAATGATTCTCTATGATTATGTGTGTATTCCAAAATGTTTCATCTTTTAAGTTATGATTATTGTGATTACATTTCACTACCATGATTTATCAAATGTTATGAAATTATGATCTCTTTTGTAGGGTAAGATTTCCAAAATGTTATGTTCTTATGAATATGATGTGATTGATATTTCTTTTGTTTACACTTACTGAGCATTTGATCTCACCATTTTGTATGTTTTCATTCCTCAGGTTAGGGAGAATGTTATTATGTATGATATGCCAAAAGGGACTTTGTATATGACGAAATAAATGAGAGACAGTGTAGACGCTTTATGAACAAGTTGTTTATGTTTACCAGTTTCTAAAAACACTATACCTATACGGTCCTTTCGTGGTTTTGTTATATATTGTAATAAGTATGCTTCAATTTTGAAGTATTAACAATGTATGTAAAGTATGGGTCGTTATAATTAAAGAATCATACTATTCAATATACAGAAATAAATAGGGTCGACTTGATGAAATTGTTTGGAAAAAGTGATTCTGTAACCATTATTCCACTCATTTTTTATATAAAAATGTGTCCCCTCAACTTCTAAATGTGTGGAAAACATTGGGGTATCATTTTTTGTTCATTTAAATTATATTTTTAATCTATCAATTTAAAAAATTTGTTTTTTTCTTTTAATATATTGTTCTTATTTTTTATAACACATTCTTCCATTTCATTTATTTTATGTGTTCTAATGTTTTCCCATCTAAAACTCCAATAAAAATAGAGAAATAACAACAATTCATATTTGAGGGAGGTAATTGTGATTTGATTAGGTATTATTGTTTTTAATTTCATATATATTTATTCAATTCTAGGAGTTTCTAATGGTTAAAATTATAATGATGAGTGGTCTCCCCATTTTCTCATACGTATGTGTTCATAATATATTTTACTATGTTTCAATCCTTTCACTTTTTGTGTAGGGCATACGTTATAGAATGAGATGTATTGAAATGTTTAGGAAAGTGGAATCTGGGAATAAATAAGGAATAGAATTACCCCAAGTATAATGGTCTAGGTGTGGAGAGATGAAATTTTAAATGACAAGATGAAGTGGGAATAGACTTGATCTACTCATCGAGTTATATAATGAGTATTTCTTTATCAATGATTTGAATCACAAAGAATTCTTAAGAAAATTTGTCTTCTTCCTTTATATCATATGACATTCTATTTTAAATTTGATTTATATACATTATATTTATATTCTATGCATTTCAAACCACTATCTATATTATTTTAATTTTTTTATATTAGTCAGTCTAAAATTATTACAATAAAAAATACAGTGAATGTGAGCAGTCTACCTGAGATAATGACCCTATGGTGAACTCTATATTTCACTATCTGGTAAATTACATATTTTATATGGGAAAATGACTAAAAAAATAAGAAATTTAGAAACTTTGATGGGGAGCCTAATTGTTTACACATGCTTCATTTCAAAAAAATAGAAAAATAAAAATTGATAATGTCAAAAAGAGAACTATTAAAAAATATCGTGATTGAAAAACATTCTTTTTTGGATGATATGGATTTATTTAGTGATTTATTTTATTCATGTAATAGTAATTTATTTTCTTAAAATTAATGTTGTTGATGATTCAAATACATGATTATACATAACAAATGGGACATAATGACTTGATTCTTTAAGAGAAGTCCATAATTCTGGAAAAGGAAAAAAGATGGTAGTATCATTAGCTGCTGATGTTGAATATTTAAATGTATTATGGATGGAATGGAGATAACGAAAAGAATAAGTGAATGATATTTTTATTCCATCTGTATTTCAAGAAGAAATATTTTATGTTGAATCTGTACTTGATGATCCACTTCCATCTCTAAAAAATATGTTACTAGTAGTGCAGATTAAGGAAAAATAATTTTAATATGAATTCTGTCATGGATAAAAAATTTATTGAAATTATTTATATAAAAGAATAATTATTTTTATATTGAAAACTAATCTCTAATGAACTAATATTAGTGATCTATTACAATGATTAGATGGTCTAGTGGATAAAGATGAAAAAGATACTTGTGTTGACGAAAAAATAGAGGATCCATTTGATCTATACACTGGTTCATTTGAGGATGATGATAAAATATAATTGTAGAATAATTTTATGATATTGAACCATAAAAAAATTCCCTTCCTTATATGATATCTATAACCCTATTGTAAATCACTCATCGAGCTAAACAAAATAGGGATCACCCCTATATTAGTTACCCTCCCCATATTGATGTAATGTTTTCCCCATAATAAATTCTATTGGTTGGGACTATTTTTCATTTCCATGGGTTTAAACATTCCTGGAATCTAATGATGGATGTCCAGATACATAAAACGTGGATTTTTTTATGAAAGAGACCCCATAAACCTTCAGATTATTATTAAACTACAATGAATTCCGAACTAGTGGCAGTAAAAACCTATCACCTTCTTGGGTGTCAAACAACGAATCATCCCTTTTATTTACACATTCTATTTATTAAAAATATTTTCTAATTATTTTCATTTCATTGATTTAGGTTTATTGTAGTGGAAAATAGTTTATTAACTCAAGGATACCACTAGAGAATAAATCTAGGTTGTATCTTTCCATCCAAAATTTTTACCTTTTTTTCTGTTGAGCTAAAACGAGGCATGGTGAATCTATGTATATAATAATGTAAAATTGACAATTGAATTTTTCTTATTTTTCTTTTTTATTATTCATTTTTTCACAAAACATGTTATTTAAAGGATATTATAATCAGTTCTAACAAATCACATTATTTTGAAGGAAATGATATTATTTTGGACAAAATTTATTTTAAATTATTGTTGATATGAATTTTTTTTCGGAAATTGTATTTTCAATAATTTATATAATTTGGGGCAATTTAAGAAAGACATACCCTTGAAAAATAGACACCAATTTTTTTTCTAGTCTAGTGAGGTATTCTAAATTTCTTCAGAATATTCACTCTAAAACCCACACATTCATGAGAGAGACATAGATTTTGTGTGAGAATTGAAACATATCATTTTTAATTTTATAATATATTAATTTAATGGAAGGTTTTGATATGAATGAAGAAACTATTTGGATATAAATTTATTAACATATTATCCACAGTTACATCATTCATTTTTAGCCCTTATATTCCATGAATGGACTTTTGGGTTTATGCAACATTCAAATCTGTTTTTTCATTACCTACTCGCACTATTGCTGTTTCTTCATGGATATTTCGTGTTTGAGTTTTAGGGTATTAGATTTTAATGTAAATTATATGGATTTGGTTTCATTTTATGGTGATGTGAGGTGTGTGTCATTATATTGGATTTTGGATAATGAGATAATATGTCATAGGTTAATGTTTTATTATGATTCATTTTTCATATCAGGTTCCCCTTCGAAAAATGAGAAAATACATCTGCTCTTGAATTTACCAGTGTACATTATTTTATGGCTCATGTACCTTTCAAAAATAGTGTTCATTAATTTACATTCATTAATTATTTTCAATTTTCAGCCCATCCTCCATGAATGAATGGATAAAAATAATGATGAACTTTTCTAGAGCATATAAAAAAATGGGGTGTGGGAGAAAATTAGCGATTTCATTATTTTTAATAATTTCATGGATCATATCCCATGTAATAAAAAGGGGTTGGAATTTTTTTTTCATTTTCATGTAGAAACTATTGTGGAATATTTTTTTTTTCAAAAGAATTATTCATGGATTTCACATAGGAGTGAAACCTCAACTTTTTGGGCTTAATTTTTTTCATCATTTTAGTCCCCAACCATATGTCATAGAAATATACTGAAAACATTCCTCATTATTTAATGTATTTTCATGTATCATGCTATGGGGAAATAAGAATTCTCACAATCCACTGTTGACACATGTGTTTTCCACTTATGAGAAAAAACCCATATTCAATTTCGCTTTAGAAAAGTGTGACATAAAATTTAATGTGATCTATGTTGTGACAAGGACCGAAATTGAGTTTTTGAGGTTGAATGTATTTATATTTTAAGAATTGAAAATACAAATAATTTTTTTCATAGAGGATACATGATATAATTATTCTTTGTAGAAGGTTATTGATGTTTTATCATTTTTGATCATTGAGTGGATTTCAGTTTGATTGTATCATGATTTCCCAAGTATGCAATGCTTAATTCTGGATGGTACGATGAAGCTATTAATTTCAGATATATTATTCTATAAATAATTATTTTTCAACCCGCATAATTTATCAATTTAAATTATTTGAATCAATTTTGTATTTATTTTTTGTGTTGAAGTTAAATTAGTAAATAACATAATTTTGGAATGTTAACATTTTTTAATTTCTTTGGTATTTCAACCATAAACATTACAATATTAATATAAATTTAGTTTTTTGGTATTTCTTGATTTGTGGGATTCAAAAAAAATTTCTATAATATGATTTTATTCATGAATTTAAAGTCCATAACAATTAAATAGGGATGAAAAATTGTTCTAGACGAAAACATGGACCAAACCTCAGTAATGGAGTCATAACTAAGGACACATACATCCAGTTAAGTCTATTGAAAAATTTAGTGTAATGATAATTAAATTGAATAAATATTCCAATATATATAATCAATATATTCTTTCATTAATGTGTTCAATGGACACGTGAAATATGTGGAAATGTTTGGAAATATTTTCTAAAAAAATGGTTCAGAATTAATGGAACATATCTTTTGCTACACATGTTGGATGAAGATGAAATTTTGAATGAAAATAGAATGATATTGAGGAAAATAATGAAAGAAGAATATTCATTTGTATTTAAAAATTTTATTGATCTACTATGTATAGAAATTCAACAGAAAGATTATGGATACATGATTTTACTCTTTTTCCTATAGAAATGTGTCTCATATCCTTCTTAATGTGCGGGAAAGACGGGATATCCTTTTTTACATTTAGAGTACCTGTTTAATTCATTAATTTATTAATTTTGTTTTATTATTCTTTTTATTCCATCCTCCATCTTCTATTACTTAATTTTATGTGTTCGCCCCATCATTTCCTCTTCTTAGACACAAATACAAATGGATAACTAACCATGGTTCCAGTCTGAGAGAGGGAATGATGAATTTATGGATGTTTATATTGATTTATTTATTATCTATTTATAAAAATTGGGAAGTTATGCAACTGGTTAAAAATATTTGTGTGAGAGTTCACCCCATTTTCTGAATCCTCTTAATTATTTTTCTTTTTTACTATTTTTCTTTCAATTCACTTATTGTGTCATTCCTACATTGGAGCATGGAATAGATTGTGATGGTCTAAAAATAGGTAGCCTAGATAACTTAATGATGATATGTACTCTATATTAAGAGGTATAGATATTGGGTGATGATATTTTAAATGATAAGGTGAGGTGAGACAACTGTTGATCACCTAATTTTGCTGAATAGTGAGATTATTTTTGAACAATAATTCCCATCACCTCTAACTCTGATGAAAATTTAACGTCTTTTTTTATATCAAACAGAATTACATTTTACATTTTTCTTGTATGTATATATATATTATATTTAAGTTATATTAATTTCAAACTTCCCATGTATATAATTATTTTAGTTTTACATTATTTAGTTTAAAATTGTGATAAGAGAAAATATTGTGAATGTGAGTGGCCAGATCAAGAGATCGACCCTCTTATATACTACATATGACACTCCCTGGTAAATAAAATATTAAATAGGTAAAAACTACTAAAACCTCTATCATAAAGGGGTAAAATATAGCACGTCATTTTTTTTAATAATTACTCTTTCCTTAAAAAAATATCATGTTGAGGAGATTGTCTTACACACAATCCAGAACTGAAATAAATATCCTCATATTTCTAAATAATATAATTATAAAATATGATTGATATATTATATTTCATATGTTTATAGATATTACTAGATTTAACAACCTTAAGAAATCTAAAAAAGGGTTTATTAATGCAATTATAATTTCATTGTATTAAAAATAGTTGTATTATCCACAAATGGATTTTTTTTGTTAAAATAAACATCAATGACAATTATGGAATTAATTTGATAAAATTAACATAATTTATGAATTACACATATATTATATAGAATAGGTCTGATTTTCTATGTTCTTTTAGAAATAATGTTTCTTCCTTTTAGTAGAAAATAAATAAATTTTTGACATATAATTTAGCTTTTATGAAAATATTAAAAAATAATTTAATAAAAACATTAAATAATTTATAATTTCAAAAAAAATATGGACTGTATTTTTTCACTTAAAAATAATATTTTATTGATTTTCAGAAACCATTTTTAGATATTTTTTAATTATGAAAAATAATTAATAAAAAAATCAGTCACTCTCTATTAATATATTATTTTCTATAAAAATTTATATTTACTATTTCAATTAATGTCAAATAATTATCCATTGTTTTATTATTAACCAATTCATTCCAATTAAACCAAAACAGTAACAATTTAGTATAAGAAATATCTACTTAATGATATATGTTTTCCTAAAACAATTTTTAACATCATTCAAAAGATAATGTTAGAAAAAAATATTTCATGTATATATATATATTGTATTCAATAAAATTGATTTAATATTTTTAGTAGATATTTATAAATCCCATATTTTCTTTAAAAATAACTACATAAGTTTACCTTATTTCTTGTGGAAAACCCCAAATGGGTAAAAGAGAAAAATATAAAAGATAATTTATTTTTTAAATATTTAAAAGATATAAAACAATTAACGAATAATGTATTCATGACCTTACCCCTTATAAATCATTAATATCATTCATTACTAGACCCATTTGGACTAGTAATAACTACATTAAATTTTATAAATTACAAAAATTCCACTCCCTCCAAAATTAACTCGAGCATTCACCACCCCACAAATGATAACACACAAAGACACACTAGTTTAAAATTGTCTTCAAAAATCCATCCAAAAAATTACAATAAAATTCCTTGTATTTATTTTATTCTCAATTTTTCACAAATCGAAAAAAAAAATTTATTTTTCAAAATGTGTTTTTCATAGAGTAATATAGAAAATACTAATTACACTATTTAGATTTCAATTATTTTTTTATTTCAACTACATATTTATGATCATGAATATCCATTACAATATAAGATAAAATTTATTATTAAAATAAAAAAATATATTTTTTTGATGTTGAATTAATAAATAACATTTAATTTCATTTTTCTTATAAAAAGGAAATCAACACTTCTATTACATGTAGACTACCTCCTCTATAAGTGGAATAAATGTGTGTTTTTCAAAACCACATAACCAACAGTGTAGTAAATTTTTATTTAATGACTTCATATAATGTTTATATAATTATTAATATGCTAATATTATAATTCATTACATATCTTCCTCTTGTTCTACATGAAATGAATATGTCACACATGAAAGCTTGTATACATTAGGCACAACAAAAGTAACATATTATTCTTTTAACTATACTCATTAATTAATTATAAAAAACTAAATTAAAATTTATTAAATAACTTATTAATATAAATATAATGTTTTTATATTTTTAAATTGTTATATAACAAAAATATAATGACATTATTAATGATACTCACCAATAATTTATTGAATGTTCCGGGTTTGGACTTTCTAACCACCAAAATGAGTAATTATATAGTTATAAATAATGGATTAATATGGAACAATTAATAATATTTAAATTAGGTATTAATTTCTATAATATATTTGTATTTTTTCAAAAGGATATATTAATATTAATATATGTATCAATATGACATCCTTTGTTCGTTAAAACTTTTGAAACAAGCTTGTTATAAATCCTACAAATGACCATCATGAATAAAAATATCATTAGATGGTAATAGAATGATATAAATTATAATGAAAAATCAATTAGTGTGCCATTAATTGTCTTATAATGATGAAATTTAAATTTATAACCAATAATTAACCCCACCATTATACAACTAGTATAAATAAAAAAACCAGAACTAGTGACATCAAATAATGAAAATAAACTATAACTAACAAATATATTGATAATAAATAATTATAAATAAATATTCATTATAATTATATTTTTATTAATATCACTGTGAAATAATTTATTTTTATATCTATTTTAAATATATATTTTATTGAATCACTATCTTTGAATTCATCAATAGTTTTTTCACGTTTCCCACCTCAATCATTATTCATTAAGATATGTGCCTTATCTTCCAAATGATCTGTCTATTTTTGTTTTCTAATACTCATGGTCATATATATTATAATATTTTAAATAATATTAAATGGGATTACATGATCAATCAAATGTACTGTCATTCATGAAATTATGGTTCCTAGGATACCCAAAACATAAAGTTTCTTTAAAATATCCATTTTATATTGATATTTTTTATAATTCATAATCCATATATTGAATTTTCTGTCTATAATCATTATTTATGAATGTTATTATCGGAAAATCAATTAAATATAAGGTTATTTTCAAATAATTTTAATCTATTTAAAAATATAATCCTATTTAATCTTGTTCAGCAATATTTTACAGTAAAAGTTATTTTTTATCAAAAAAAGAATGGAACCATCTTGGTAAATGATCACTATAATATGTAAGTAACTAACATCAATCATCATAGTTTTATTTGAGTCATCTTATAAAAGGTTTTATTCTTCTGAAATTAAATTTTTGTAACCATATTTTAAAATGGTTTCTCAAAAGTGAAATTTTTATTTATTATTTTCTCTATAAGTCAATGTAAAAAGTAAATTTAAAAGAATTTTTTCATTCATGTCATCATAATATAGTGTTCTCAATATTATAATGTGGTTTATTTTTTTATAATACCACCCATATTATTTTTTGTAAGTCCTGTGTAATTAAAAAATTATTAATTCATAAAATCTATTATCATTATATTAATTAGGATATAATAAAAAAACTGATAGATTTCATGATCTTTTGGAATGCATATATATGGTCTATTATTATGTGAATGATGGTCCTATATATCCATATAACTAATTCCATACGTTTTTATTTCTCATGGGATAGTGAGAAATTTTTGTGATTAAAATTTTAAAAAGGGAAAAAGGGAGTAAATCCTAACCCACCATAAGTAAAGGATAGTGATTCCAAATCTACTATTGGAAATCAGTTGTGATGCTTGGTCCACTGTGTTATCATACTCACAATGACCTACCTCAAAAAATATGAATAGAATTAGGATAATTATTTATTTTTATTATTGAGTTATTTTCATAGTATAATTAGTAATTTCTCATATTGAATGATTTCATATTGATTTTCCAACTAATCCATTTCTCCCAGATTAGGGGTTATACCACAGGACATCTGTTTGGATGTATTCCAAAACATTTTTTATTCAGTATAATATTAATTCATAATGAATGTTTTTTTTTCATTCTCATTAAAAGGGAATATATCATGAATAGAGAATTATATTTTTTTTATCTCTATGCCAGAGTCAACAATAGGGTATTTTTCTCTATGATGCATAAACACATAATAGGCTTCGAGGTTGTGCCAAACCCCTTTTTCACATGTATTTTTCATTGAATTTCTAATTTCATATTTTCCTACCATTTATCTTCCATATCCTATGGATCCACCTTGTAGGTTTATCACATGGTTTATAGGATAGTGAGGAAATATGATAGAATATTTTCATCACATATCAACCCTGTCATTGAATTGATATAGATCGGGATGCTGTGGAGATGTAGTGCATATATGTCTTCATGTTTTGGGTTTTTACACCCATAACAAGGACTTATTTTTAATGTTTTTTTATATATACCCATGAAATTATTATTTAATGTTTTATGCCCCTGTATGATTTAATGGCCCCCCATGAGTTACAATTTTTGGCACCTGAGGAAAAAATTGGGATTATAAAAGATCATAATGTAAATCTCAGTTGGGTAACCCATTAATATGGAATATATTTTATAGAACACATGAATTGTGTTATTGCCTTCATTTTATTAATGTAAGATGTGTTTACATATTATTAGTTTTTGGGACACATATTGTTAGATGAATAAGGGCATGGACTAGTTCATGTCTAGAAACCCCACATAGTTATACATATTTATGTGAGGCACAACACTAGTGTATGGTAGAGCGAATTTACATTGGTTGTGTATACTACATTAATGTGTATTTTTTTCCACATAATATATTCCAATATTCAAATGTAAACTAAGAATTTGTATGAAAAATAGCAAGAGGCATTGTATGATACATGGATAGTGGTCTAGTGATGTTCCTGGCTAGTAAAACTATATAGAATAAATTTTTTTTATAGGTAGAGACTTTATAATTTTGTTGTATATACCTGCATATCAAAAATTAAATGACATGGCTTCAGGTTTGGGTTAAACACTATCGATATGTGGTATAATAATTGTACATCCTCATCTAAATTTTTTATTACTTTTTTTATATATGGAGTCATAATAAGACATGGTAGTTGTACATTCTGAGGGCTTTTCAACAAAAAGATGGATAGTTGAATCCATACATAATATTGCGGAAATTTCAAGATTTTTTTGATTATATGAGTTATGGAAAGATAAATTATTTAATGTACTAGATTTATAATCATCCTTTTGGGTTGGGATGTATGATTTGAAATAAGAATAATGGTTGTGAGATAGTCGGATGACTTGGATTGTAGATTACAAGAGATGGATGATTGGGGTTATTTCAAATTCACCCAAAAAAGTATATCGAGTAGAATTTATGATGTGATCATGAATATTTCATTGAATAAGGGAATTGTTAGATGTGGTTTAGTAGTATATATTTAAAAATATTCCCTCTATGATTGATTGTTTGATCCTTCAGGCTACGTTGACATATATGGATAGAATGTTTTGATTGGAGTTACTGATTTGATGTTGATATTTCATTCAATGACCCGTTATGGATAACCATAATGGGATGGATAAAACCTAAATAAATATTCTATTTTATAGAGGCAGGTTGTTCGTACATTGAGATGATGTTATTTGAATAACTTTTTTATGGGAAAGGAGAATTATTTATGTTTTCTAGTTATATATATTGACATGATTACCATTTAATATATCCATATTAGACAATTAGTTATCCTATACTAGTTATTTTCATTGATTGATAATTATGAATTCCCTTGTGTGTGAGTTTATTGTCACATATGGGTTAGGTGACGAGTTTCCAATGGAGGATCCTGACATTAGGTGAAACCCTTTTTCATGATGTGTATTTGATCTAGGGTATTTATAGTGATGAATGTTTTGTTTCACTCATAGTGAGGGTCATCAGTTTTCCCATATTAGATATATAAATTTTAATCTAGTAAATATGATATTGATAGTTAAGGCATGTAGTGGATATTTTTGGGTTTCATTTTATGGTGGGATACTCAAACATTATAGACTGTATGACATCCAGGGTTGATAAATTTGATTATTGTATTATGGATTTGGGAGTTCATACGTCCCCAAATTATGGAATACGGAGGAGTGATTTGAGTATTTTTAATAGGATAGACTTGAGTAGAGATCATTGGGAAGGCATTGGTCTTGTTATTTACCATATGGTTCATATAATTATCTCGCATATTTTTGGCAAGTTTTTACTAGATTGATATATTATACTAATAAATTTAATATAATTTTGTATACCACCCCTAGGCCAATATATTTTACCCTGGATTGGGGTTTGGTGTATGTGTTCTTAGATGTTATGATGGACACTATCTGTAGCATGGGTATTTCTCAGAATGCATATATTTTAGAGAAATGTTTTTAAATAGAAATATTTTAATAGGATACATTTCTTAAATTCATGTTGAATTCATTTTCAATTTTCATATTATGAAACGGTGGTCTTAGTGCTCAGTATTGCTACATTATATTAAGAGATAAATATATTTATTCTATGAGTTATAATTTGTTTTCTCATGCGGTTTAGTGATCTTAGATATCATGTGTAGATACTATAGAAATGCCAAATGTTTTATTCTTGGGTGAGACATGATATATAATGCATTTTCCACAGAATTAATCAGAGAATCTTTTGAAATATATTTTATTCTAGAACCCCATTTTTGTTTTTTACATTTTTGTCACCATTTTTTCTATATTTTATTATAATTTATTTTACTTGGATTTATTTCGTCGGTTATTTGTGTTTGACATGGTTAGACATAACATTTGTGCATGACCCTGTATAAAGGAAATAATTGGAGTTTCACCATTATGGATGACCAACTATGATTTGATTCACACCCATAATTCATCCATTATTGTGTGTCTAGAGATAATATATGTACATTTAGGTTGATCACAAGATTCATAGTAGATGGGGTTAATCCCATTAGTGCATGAATGAGTGGGACAACTCCTAGGGAGAATTATTATCATGTTAGAGTTTCTCAATAAATGTGGAGACTATATTTGTGTTATTGATCAATGTTGGTAGTATTTCATGAGGTAATAATTTTTTTTAATTTTTTGTAAAATGTGATCATTATAGTGGTCAGTCTATATTTCATTTAGCATACATGGGAGTAACAATGATCTTATTCAACATTTAATTTTAAAATTCAATTTTTTTTATATTAATGCTTATTATGAATACCCTTATGTTTATTTCTTCCATGTATTTGGATTATTTAAACTCTTTTTTCACTGTGAATAGAGTTTATATCACCCTCACTGCCCCGCTATATCATTCAAATAATCGCTTCTAGTTTGTAGCCTCTGGTATATGGGGAGATTCCCTTTATTCATTGTGTGGAGGAAGATCATGTTACCTATCTTGAAAAACATGGATGGTTCTCTAAAACGTCATCTCTCATATATAGATTTTAATTATTAATGGAGCTACAATATAGTAGGTTTAGGTAAATGTCAATACATGTTATTAGTTTTATACTGATTTTTTATTAAAATAATTATTAATAAAACATATATTTTTATAAATAATGGTATTATTTTTCATGGTTTCTTATTTATGATTGTATTATATAACCCAGTGTAACACACTAAACTATTAAGATTTATGATTTACTGTGGTTTTTGGATCTCATGTTGATGGTTTGAGGCCAGTGTTCATGACTACTTCATGTAATGTAATTTTCTCCTAACTTATGCCTATATTACCATGCATTAAATTTTTATGGAGGTTATATTGTTTAAAATTTATACAACATGATATATATTTTTGTTCATTGTAATTATTTTTTGGAATTTTACAAAAATAAAACATAGATATTTTATGATGTCTTGTCAGGCGAATATCATGATGAGATGTTACCTATTTATGGAAATATGGTGCCTTTCGCATGTAATTTATTGAGACCCCAATGGGTCATTGAGGACTCTGAGTGTCATGTTAGAGGATTAATGAAGGAAAGGTTTCTATATAGATTCTAGGATTGGCATCACAATTCCATAAGAATGTTATATCCTAGATGATCCTGGTTGAAGATGTGGGCTATAAATTGAAAATCCTTTTTGGGTAGAGTGGATGATTCTATGATGTGTACTCTATTTGGTCTTCCAGTGGTGCATGTGCTCCTCCTATCATTGGGGCATTGGTGGGAGTGGCTAACTATTTCATTATTGGATCCCTATATTGTCTTCTATCACCCTGGGTTTTTTTTTTCAGGAGAATGACGTTTGTAGACTTAAAATGAGAATTATTTGTGAAATAGTTTTGGAGTAATATGAATAATCCACATCACATTGTTTTCATGAGAGGTTTTTTTGGTTAGATACTTTTCAATCCATTTCATCTATTTATTGATACGTGATATGGTCATTAATTGATGATTGATTATTTACATCGACTCCAATGTTTTCGGTGGTAATGTCTTTAAACATATTATAAGATAAATGGATTTATTTTTTAGAATGAATCTTGAGGGAGATACATATTTTTGGATCTTACATATATTAGGATCTTAGTCAATGGATTGGGTATGTTATCCTAGGATCATCAGATTGTGAATCATGTGATAAATACATCCTCTTAGTGTTTAATGGAGAATCACAATTCCATGAGGAGGAGATTGGTGGTTTAAATGTATTATTAGGATAAATACTTGTGGTGTGAGGAAATGAATGCTGATTTTATATATAGTTCTATTTGAGCATTATGTGGGTCAATTGAGAGTTTTTCAAGTGTAATGAAATCCCACGTGGTGTAATTATGGTGGATATAATATGATTTCATCTAGAAGATAATTATAAGGAAATAAATATTTTTTGGAAAGAGATGTAGTACATTAGAGGATGTGACCCCCATTTTAAATTGTATGAAAAGAATATAGGATGTTATTCTTGAATAAATAAGGACATGTATGTGTTTTTTATTTCATTTTATAACTCTACTAGGATTTATTCATCCACATATGGTCGTAACATCTTACAGAGGATATAACATGGGCTGGAGAGGATGGTATTTTCATTACAAGGTGATAGTAAGGTCAATCTTATATTGGTGATTATAATATTTTTCATGTTTTCATGTAGCTCTCATTGGAGGATTAAAAGACATTATGAATCCTAATGATGGATAGATGCGATACCTTGGGTTGTTCTATAGAATCGAGTTAGGTCATTTTGGTTGGATAACCTTCAATATTTCTCAAGGTTGAGAATAATTATTATGTGGAGATTACAATAACCTCTGTCATTTTAGTTTTAGGAAATCTTTATAAATATAAATTTTTATCTAGTGGTGGGTTTGATGGGATAAATGGTTATTTATCATGTTATAGGATCATGAATAATTTTTTCAGTCAGTCTATTGATTAAAAAATATAGTTCTTACACCAATATAAGATATTAGTGGTATTATGACCAATTCAATTTTATATATAATATTAATATTTAATTATTAATGTATTGGTTATCCGTGATCATTGAAATCGTGATAGCTCTGAAATGGATGTTTATATTTAGTTCATAATATCTAGGTTGTGTATATAATAGTTGTATTTTCCTAAGCATAGAAAAAAATCATGTCTTCTAAGGTCTGACCCAATCCTATTTTCCATTATTTAATTTAATTTCATATTTATTTTTTTGGAATTCTTCTTTTATTTATAAAAGATTGGTCACTCATGTAGGTTGCTACTCATACCCTATGGCATATATAATGGTCCTCCATGTTGAAGGATATATAGGGAGAGTGAAGATCACTATTACAAACTCTCCATAACCACAAGTGTCACTCTATCATAATGTAATGGTTGCATGGTGATGATTTGGTGTGAAGGAGTAGAATTTCATCCCTACTCGAAAGCTATATTTTATTTACAATATTTTTTGAACAAAAATTATAATTTTTTAATATTCAACACCAATATTTAATTTTTAATGGAGTCTTATATGTTATACATTTAGATTATTTTTGGATAAATGGATCATTCAATTCGAAAATATTTCAAATAATGAAACCTAAAAACAATGAATGTATATCGAGTAACACATTTCATTTATTATTTATTTTGAAAGAGCTGAGGAATATGGGGTAACATGACATGATATTTTGGACATAATATATTGGATGAATAGGGTGGAACTTTATGCATGGAAATACACAATATTTGGGGGGAAAATATATGGGAGTAAAATATCCATTCGTATGGAAAAGTGAATTGATCAGGTTCCTCTAGTTTACAAAACCAATGCCTATGTTAATGACATGACCAGTTTATAGGAATGGAAAATTTACAGAGTGTTGTTACTATAAAATTAGAGAGGAGATGTGACGTACATGATGAAATTACATGTGAGTTACACTACCTATTACACCTATGGTATACACATCATGAATGTGATATATATTTCTTATATTTGGATAATATAAAATTTTTTTCTAGAGGCACATGGTGCAATTTGATTTCTGGCAGAATATGGCTTATACTTGAGCAACACACTATGTACTTCCCCATAATATTTATTTTTCTTTATTTCATTCCCATAATTATCAATTTATCATGTGAGACATCTATTCATTATTTTTATACACATATCATAATGTTGGAATTCCTTCGACATTTGAATGTTGTTTGACGGATATTTTGGATTATGTGACTTTTAATAAGGGTTTTTAAGTTTTGGATTCAAAATACCCCAGTGGGTTTGGATTTGATATCTAAAGCCTTAGTTTGGGTTGTGATCTAGTTAGAAGACATGGACTACGGATTCTAAGTGAGGTATGATTGACGTTGATCATATGGAAACCTAAAGGAAAGATAGATTAATACTTTTTATCATCATTTAAATGATAATCTTCCTAACATTATAAACTAAATATTAAGAAATAAACTTACTTTAAGAAAGTAACATGTCACAATTGCCTCAAAGAACTATTTTTGGATTTTTTTAGATATATTTATTCATATAAATATATAAAGATATATAATTTTTTAAAACTATCATTTTAATGATATTATCTTAACACGAATGATTATAATACTATTTTCCTAGAGAAAATATATAGTTTAAAACTAAAATTTTTATTTTAGAAATATAATGTAGATAATAGATATCCACGTTTTACATTTTCATAATATAACTATTTTTAAAATAAACAATCAACCAATTCATTTCATTTATTTTTACTATAGTATTTAAATGATAAAATTTCGTTACTTTTTAGATTTAATTTCTATTGATTCTTCTTTAATACAATATAATCCAAATAACATTATGATAATAAATATCGTAATTATTTTGGGGAATTATCTTCTTAATTTGTAAAATGATTTTTAGAAAATATATATATTTCATTAACTTTTATAATTTATATGAATTTTTTCCATTTCTAGAATTTGAATATTTGAATATATATTTTTTAATGGAAATAACCATTTTCAAATTATCTGTTATAGGTCATTTAATTCATTGATCATATAAAATATTATCCGTAGAAAAAATATATCACTATGGTAATGGGTAAACATTTAATCATGTTTAGATATATTGGATAAGGGCAAAAAATATATCAAAACCATGCAATTATTTCATTGAATTTTTTATTTTTTATCATAATAATCATATATATAAAAATATGGAAACATGGGTATGATTTCCATAGATTAAAAATGATATTTTAATTTATGATAAGAATATTCTAAAAAATGTCACTATCTCAATCATATTATTGTTTTGTTATAAGTATTGGTATAAAATTACTAAATGAATAAATCTAAATTAGGAAAATTATTTTGAAATAATTTTATTTTATTTTAAAATTTTATATTAATTTTTATAGTTACATTGATTCATTATACATCACTCATGAATCACCTGTGAAACTATGTGATGAATCAAATTAAATAATTTCAAAAATTATAAAAACGATATTTCATAGAAATGCTAGAGTATTCTTATATTTTTCTAGATTATGTTTAAGGGTAATAAATTACCAAAACATTCAAATTTGGACAACATTATTTTCATGATGTATTTAGAAACCAATTCTGTGAATGTGTGATCTTTAAAAATGTGTATTGGGATATAGTAATACAATATATATATTATTTAGAACCACTCATTATTAGATGAGATATAGTATTGAAGGCTTTATCCCATGACTTGTGGTATTTTTTTTCAAAATATATATTTGTACTCAATTTTGAGTGGATATATTAATTGGATTGGTTTTTTTTCAATACATATTTTTTTTCATATTAATCTAAGGAATTTTAAAAACCATCCTAGATTACAACCAAAAATAACACAAAAACTACACTTCCACAATTACATAGGAGTGTTCCCCATCTATACCGATTGGGAAGAAGAGTACATGCATGAGATTTAATCATTCGGTATGAATGTTTCCAATGAATGAATGTAATGTTTTTGTGGAATGAATCAAAAATGAAAGTAAAATGTGTTCATATATTCTAAATCCATAGAGAAATAAAATATGATGTAATTTATTGAAAATTTCTATAGTGTAGTAAAATAAAATAGATAAAAAAATTGTAAACGTCCTATTCTCTCCTCAAGCGATGGAACTCAAAAATATCCCTTTAGGTCTACCACCTAGTCTCCACATACATAAATAACCATTAATGAATAAAAATTAATGTAAAAATGGTTGTTTTGGATGAAAATAATATGGTGTAGTTAATTTTGTAATAATAAATATGATCAAACTATCCCAGGAGACAAGAGGTTTTTCTCTGTCTAAAACTGTAATCCCATTATTAAGGTCAATGTCAAAACATGTAAAATATACTTGACCTACCTAAACTGACTATTTTTCGTTGTTTATGAGAATAAAAAACATAATAGTTTATAAATATATATTCTAATTATTTCATTTTTCATGAATTATTATAAATTCAACTCTAGGAAATATAATTATAAAAATGTCCAATTTTTTTACATTAAATAAAATCATATCATTTTGAAATTTATTTAAAACATTCATTTAAAATCCTAAATATATAAATATAAAAAATTGAATAATATTTTCAATAAAACTATTAAAGCATACTTATAAAACCCAATTATGAGAAAAATAATTAATAAACTCATGAAAGAACACAAGTAACACTTTGCAGGATAAAGTAAGGACACTCAAATACAAAAAACATCTATATTCAATAAGAATGTTTTTTTTTGAATTATAAATAATTAAAAAAGAAAAAATGAATTAAATAGGACATAAATTGTAAGGAGAAATGAAACTATGAATAAAATTACAATTTTTGAATAAAATAGGAAAAAAACAAGATAATAAGAAAAAATTATAATAATATCATTGTAAAATAATTTGAGACTAGATGAAAAATAAAAATTCACACAATAAGAACTGTAGAAGATATAAAAATGATCTAAAACCTATTAATTTTTAGTGTATGTTTGATATTTCATAGAACTATAGGACACCAAGTTGAACTATAATAAATATCCCAATAATAAGTTTCTTAAATAGCCACATCTTCACTAACACATTTCTTGTACAGAAATGGACTAGAGAAGAAATGGTCCCACTTTTCACCAACCAATGTTATCCAATGTATTAACAAAATAATATTTTACATAATAATGATTCATTCAATTTGTAATAGTAGGCAACTATAATGATTAAAAATTGGAATCATTTTTCCATCCAAAACTCCTTGAATAAATCATTTGGAAAACTACAGTCCCTTCAAAATCATTTCAAAATAGCATATAAAGAATTAATAATTTTTAAAGGAATACTCCTTCAAATAAAAAATATAAAACTTTTTAAAATACCAAATTCAAGGATCCCTTTAAAATCTAAAACATTACACTTTTTATTTGTTATGATTGTATTCATTAATATATATATATATATATATATATATATGTATGTATATATCCATATCTCAAAGTAGAAATCCGCAAAATTAAATGTTGATATATATATATACACTCACACACACACACACACACACATATACACACAGACACACACACACACACACATTTTTGTATTTCATTAAAAAATAAAAAAATACCCAACCTCAATAACATGTGAGATACATTAATATGAAATAAATAATCATGATAATATTTGGAATATTGTGGAATTTTTCATGAACCCCTCCCCACAAAGTGTACCCCTCCTTGGCCGACGATGTGAAAAGAGAGATAATGACCCTGAGACCTGCTCCTAGTAATCCTTAATATGGAGACAAGAACTGTGGTTATTATAGACACATAAATGGGAGGAATTACCATACAATATAACACATGTGGAAGAGATATATAAGATAGAAACCTACCAAATCCTACTCAAACTACAATATTAATTAATCAAATGTAAATATAGTTAATGTAAATAAAAACTACTATAACTGAAAGTGGAAAATAGAATGTAGCAAAAGAAATTAAAAAAAATGAAGGCGAAGCCCAAATAGTTCATACAAATACCCCAATCTACTAATAACCATACAGATCTCCAACCATATCCAAATGACCTAAAAATAGTTTATATAAATTAGTGTGAGTATAATATTATACACTATATGATTATCCCTTGATCCTCTCATGAAAAAGTTAATAAAGAATGATATAGGAAAATAAATAACAAATGAAACAAAATCATCACCTAAACATGTATACTTTGTTCGTAGCCTCTCAATGGATATTGTCACCAAGTATCAAATATATGAATATATAATATATTAAAGGATACCAAGGGTACCCTACTACAACTTCCCACTAGCTTTCCTCTTTTCCCCAACGTTTCTTGTCCTGGCCATATCTCTCCAAAGAGTCTTGCCCGCAAAAACCTTAGTGGAGCACGGTATCATTCCCCTCATACAACTCACAACCATAACCACACAACCAAAAGTAACCAGGTAGTTTATGGGATCCAACAAAGCCTACATAATGTAATCATATATCAGGTATTGTACCTAAATCCATTACAACCAATACGCTAAGTAACGATCCTCAAGACATAATATCCAATAAATGTTATACCTATAGTAGTTTGTTAGAAACTATATCGAGAATACAGGTGTGAAATAGACAGAATACATTACAACTCACTACAAAAAATATAATGGGGAAAAACATTTATGTGCATATTACCATATGTCACTACCAAGATAAGAGAGCAGGGCCAAAGGGCGTACTCTACCTTCCATTCTCCCACCGGGATGTTGGGGACGAAACCCCCAAGGGATTATAATCATTGGGGTGTCAGTTACCCAGACTGATAGGTTGGACTATCATATAAAAACAAAAAACGTACACGGTATAATATGGCTCAAAACCACACTATGGTAAAAACATAGTTTTATTATCAACTGTAGAAAAAGTCTTTTAGTCTCCCATATTCCACAACTATGACTATACATCCAGTAAGCACAAAACCATTTAAAGAGTTATATTAATTTACATTATTTCATTTTATCTGTTTCACATCACATGATTTAATTCTTTATATTTTTTTATCCATTATCATTTCCACATTTTATATAATTTTCATTCCAGCCAATATCAATTCCCTCCAGAATAACCAAATCGAGTATAGAGTTCCTTAAAAATATAACCTCAGCATTGCAACATAGAAATATCCAACCCAATGGGTTAATCGTCATTTTTTTCAATAATTTATTAATAAAATATGTACATTCCATTATACTAGACATTATAGAAGAAGATTATATTCTACAAAACATGAGGGAATCATCATAGTGAGAACATGAACTATACATAGATTCATTACCACCTATAGAAGAAGTGCAGACCCATCCATACATGAGATGATAAACATAGAATGCACATGGAATACCCCAAGCATCTTCAACTCTTTAAGAAATAGGTTAAACATGTCCAGCTACCTCAAGTGGTTGGTAATGTAAAACAAATAATCAAACAACATGTTCAATGACAACCAGTTTCAGGTCAACAGGTAAGCCTATCTTCAACCCATTCCATTATCTCGGGTGTCCTCCCTAGCACACAAATGCATAAACTGATGCATCTTATCACTAAAGTAGACAACTAATACCACAAATGACACCGTGACTCCCTAACCAGATATACCACAACATCCATACATGCTCATCCATCATAGGATCACACTATAACACAAGCATTAGGAAACAAACAGAATTGCAATTGGTCTATTGGCCCTAAAAAGGTATTCATCATTCACACACAATAAGAAATCACAACTGCAAAGTAATTACCTTTATTTCATAACCAATTCATTATTCCATAATGAATTTACTAATTCATTTCAATATGAATTATTGTATCCATTTTATTGTCCTCAATGTAGAACAACAAAAACCTGATTCATTAAACATACAAATTATCATTGACAAATTAATTTATAATTAATCTCATCGTTATGTTCATTACCAATTTCCATAAAGAACAATTTTCTTAAAAAGAAAATAATAGATATCAAAGTATCTAGAAAATAATTTGGAATCAAAATTGCTATGCAATTGATCCCAATTCATTAATTAGGTTAAAATATTTATTATGTCAATTTCATTGTGATCTAGTGGGATAAATCATTAAAACTCTATGAATGCATGTAAATATAAGAGAGAACCATAAATAAAATACCATAGAATATTTATGATGTTCCTTTCATGATACCAGGCCTACACATCAGATCAAGATCACCTATCCCACAATGGCTGCATCCGCCCAAGGACACTGCGACATAACCGCACCAACCGACAATCGAGAGCACTCTATTAGAAACATGGATATCACATGGCCTCACATGGAAATAATAATCACAAGGAAACATATCATGGAACCCATAATAATAGAGGTATAACATACCTCTTATCAAATAAGGATTGACACTTCATTGTTGCACTAATATCGGGAGTGCACGTGCAGTAGGAAATACTACAAGGGGAAACGATCAAAGGATTGAAGGTTTATTGAATGAATCCTATGGGATGAAGAACTATGGGCATCCAATAACAAGGAAAAAAAGATGTAAGAAAAGGGGTGGAAGGTGTATTGTCCTTTTAATAATCTAGTCTAACCAGTTGTTTAGATTTTCCTACAGTGGCAGATCTGGATGAGATTACTTGTTTTGACCAAGTAAAGGTACCCAAAAACATTGAAAAGATTGAAATGGTATTTATGTTCCTTGAATTGGATTTAAATCCCATAATGTGACTTTTAGGAATGTTACATAAAATATAAAATCAAAGGGGTGAAATTGTAAGAATATGGATACACTATACACCAACTAACAGATCACCTACCGACATATGGCTCAACGATCTAGAAACATTGTACACCAAAATACAGATGACCTACCAATCCAAGAAGCATTATACATCCTACTGATATATGAATTATCGATCCTAGAAACATTGTTCAACCTACCAATATATAACCAACCTTCCTAGAAACAATATTCAATCTATTAATAGATGACCTATCAGTCCTAGAAACATTATTCAACCTACCAACATATTACCTACAATCATGGAAACATTGTTCAACCAACTAATAGATGAACCAAAATCCTAGAAACATTGTTCAACCTACCGATAGATGACCTACCATACTAGAAAAACTATTCAACTTTCAAATAGATGAAATACCATCATTGAAACATAGTTTAACAAACTAGAAATATTCTGATGTGTTAGAAATAAGATACCATGACCTCCCAGAACACCACAAACACCAGATTTTAACAATAGAATGGACTGGAATGCTCCATGACATTACATCATTTACCTCTCAAAACATTATCATCCTCAAGAATCAGTAACCTACCTATATAGGAAACAAAAAATGGGTTATTGAAACATCCACCTCGCGAGACACCTCTCATGCCTCTCTCCACCAGAGGAGCTCAACCAATTTTAAAAAAATAATAACACAAAACCACCGAAACAACCAAAAACATATCCTAAATACCTTCCTATGAGAGATACCTCCCAAGTGTGAGAAATCCAAAACAATAAACATGATAAATCCATATCATAAAAAGAAAGTGTTTACATCCACCAAAAGAAATATGTTATAAGAGTAAAGATAATCATCAAATAGATCAGGGTACTGAGTATCTATTTACGACTTTAATTCTTAAGTAATCTGATCCACACCGCAATATGATAGATGAAATAAAATAGGGGGTAGTAGGACTGCATGACACCTTATCCCTGCGGTCCTGGATCACAACACACAAATCCTCAAAGGTCGTGTCATCTTCATCATTGATCTTTCCCCAATTGATGATGTGATAGTCTTCATAAAGATATTGATAGATCGTAGAAATTTAAAAAAAATTAGTGCCTCCTACTCATCTGTGGGGAAACTGCTACCTGGTATGAAACAGCTACAATAAAATCCAAAATATAAAATGGTCCAAAAAATTGGGGACAAATCTTACTCTAATGACAAAAATATATCTTCCTATAGTAGGGAGCCACCATCAAAAAAATGTTATCCCAAAAAAAAAATCTAGTGGTCTCCTCCTATGAACGAAATTAAATTTTGGATGATCTTGAACTTCCTTCACCCACTCCTGAATCACCTAGATCATATTTTTTGTGTTCTATACCAGTTACAGCATGTGAATTGATGATTCTATGACCCCATTCCAATAAAATATAAATTGGAATGGACAACCACAAAAGGCATCAAAAGGTTCCATACCAATGGTTGAGTGAAAACTATTGTTGTAATCAAACTCTATGAAGGGTAATAGCCTCATACATAAACCTCCAAAATCAAGGAAATAAGAGGGAGAGATGTCATCAAGAGTTTGGATAGTGCTCTCTATCTGACCATCCATCTGCAGATGAGATGAGATTCTAAGGAATTGCATATAACCAGACACATATTGGATACGACTCCACACATATGTGGTAAAATAAGTATCTCTATTAGAAATGATCATCCTCTAGTGTCCATGGAGTCTCACCACTTCCTATAGACATTTCCTCACAAAAGCCTTCATTGAGCATGAATCATTGATTGCAATGAAGTAGACATATTTCATCAAACGATACACTACTACCCATATAGAGTCATAATCTCCCTGACCTCAAGGTAAATAGGTAACGATGTCTATCATGATGTCCTCACACATCCACTATGGATCATCAAATAAATGGAGCAAACCACTAGGAATACGGTTAATTGAATTCACCTTCTGACAGGGAAAGAATAGAGAATCAAACAATGCAACTACACGTCAACCAAGGACACCTAAAATGTATCCGAAAATACCGATAAATCATTTTCAAACTATGACCTACAACTAAGGGTGAACTATGGAACTCTTTGATAACTATCTCATGAATCTCCAATGTAAAAAATGGATTCCTTGAAACCACACTCGGTGTTGTTCATCATCAAATCAAACATCAAGGGCCTCACCATAAATTACTCTATCTCTCCAGACCTCCACTTCATGATCTCCCAATTGGGAGTCCTACACATGTTGCACCAGAGAAGACTGCAACATCATCTAAAAAAGATAATTCATGCCTCACAAATTCTCCCATATCCCGACGTAATGTTGTAATTTCCTCCATTATTCTCCAAGAATCACCTGATTCATGAACTGCATCACAATGTGACTTCCTTCATAGAGAATAAACAATAATGTTCCCCTTACTAGGTGAATATTATATTTCAAATTCGTAATCATATATAAACACCATCCACTAATGCAGTCATATTTTCATGTCACATTGGGAGAATGCATACATTAGGCACTCATGATAGTGAAAGACCACCAGCCACTTTCTAATGTGGTAATATCTCCACAAATTCAGGTAAAACACCAAATCCACCAACATAATATCATTTGTGGAATAGTTATAATCATGGGAAAATAAAATCTAGGACCCATAAGAAACAACTCATAACTACTACACCAGAGCACATCCTAACCCCAGATGTGAAGCATCACAAAAAATAGCAAGCTTAACTCCTTCTTCTAGATGAAAACGAACCAAAGCATTGGTCATCATATCCATAAAATACTCAAAAGTTTTATTACACTAATAAGTCAACATGAACTCTTGATATTTTGTATTCAACTCTATCAGAGGGATCACAACCAGAGAGAATTGGATATGAACCTCCTTTAATGGCATGCAATGCCATGGAAACTTCACACCTCGGCCACTATCTTGGGTAATTACCAAGGGAAAACTATTTTTATCACCAATGTATCCAAAGGTAATTACTACATGGATAAAACATTTCCCATGTCATATATATGACTAACCAAAAAATTATTGTTTCAAAACATCCCAAATAGATTCTCATAGCAAAGAACACCAAAAATAGTACATTGATGCTCTGCCTGATCCTCATCAATATGGATTACACAAGGATGTCATCAATGAACATAACCATTAAATTAAGCATGATCTCACGGAACATAGATTCTGTCAACCCCATGAACAAAGCTAGAGAATTCATCACACTGAACAACTACACAATGAACTTTTAATGCACATGAGGAAAATAGAAGGTAGTCTTCAAAATATCTTTATCCTTCAAATGCATCTCCTGATATACATTCCACAATTCACTCTTTAAGAACCCACTTGAACCCTTTAGCTCGTCAAATAAATCCTCGGTCCATAGAAGACGATAGTGATTATTTAATATCAATTTGTTTTTGAGATGATAATTTACACACATTCGCAAAATTTTGTCACCCTTCTTCATGAATAGAACTCATGCACCCCATGGTGACACACTTGGATGAAACAATCTACACTATGAAAAACCATAGAGATAAATACATATCCCCCTAACCTAAAAATGCACCATCATATATGAATAAATCGATATAAGAGATATGCATAGATGTATATTAATCCAACAGTCAATATCTCATCGGGGGTAACTGTACAACCTCTTTTAGAAAGACATAAGGGTACTATTCAATGACCCTGGTAATTGTTGATTGGTGTACCTCCGATAAACTAAACATTATCTTATCCATCAAGGTTAATATGGAATGAACATTCCTCTGACCCATCTTAGGGTCTCGCTTGCCAACAAACACTTCTAGATCTCTATAAACATTGAAGAAAACCACCTACCTCAAGAAGAAATACATGATATATTATACCAAATAAAAATATCCATGTTTAAGATGAAATCATATGATTCTATCCATAAACATTGGAAATTTCCCTCGGAGTGTTGCTTCCCCAACACTAGTTCGCAATCTCAACAGACTTCAAACAAGTCAGTTCGAGATCAAAATGGCATTGACAATGTGAATGAAACATGGATCCTCTCTCCCTCAATACCAAGAGAGTGGACATTGGAAAGTCATATGAAGGATTATATCACTACTTATCTAAAAAATGCATACAATATTGTTGAAAAAAAGAAAAGGGTAACTCAAATGACATCTAGATCGCATGGAGATAGAAACCATAATGAATTAACTAGACCATGACCTACTCCCAACACCCTATAACCCTAATGAAGGCCACCTCAATATATGTGCTATGATCTTTGAGGATATGGAGCATCCCAAGGATGTCCTCTACCTACCCCATCTACTTGTTGATGATCCAAAAATGGGGCAACCTGCTACTGTTGTATCGGTTGGTAACACCTCAATGGAGGAACCCAAAGTGGAAAACATGATTCTTGTTAACTCTTTAAAAAGGTAGGTCACTCATTTTATTAATGACCTTGGCCACCAAAATTAAAAATTGTGCATGATCCCTTGGTATGGGTTTTAGATCCACTTCCTTAAGGGAAATGAGACATTCAGGGATGATACCTACCATTGGATGAATATAAACTCTTCTAACCTGACAACTGGGAACCCCAGGTCATAGCTATGCTTTGTGAGGAATCATAATGACTCCCATTTCATGATGATATTGTTCTAGATAATATCCTCTTGATAACCAATTCCCATTCCAGCACCTTGAGATATGTCTTTTGTATAAACAAGTTCAATTGGTTCTAGATATCTGGATGTAAAGCCTCCACAAATTGTCGCACCCTGGCCTCATCATCTACCAATACGTTCAAAGAAGATCTCAAAAGGCTCTCAAAACAGATTCCAAACTATCACAAAATGATGCTACCCTATCATAGAGTAATAATATACTATAGGTGGATTGAATTTGTGGTCGATGAAAGAAAATCAACCCTAAACTGGTCTCAAAACTCCTCCCATAACACTGCCAACTCCTCGAGATACCTATAGAACAAGAACCAGCACTACCTTAATGTCCCCAAAACATCAAAAAAAACAACCACGTATCCTTCTATGAATGGATCTAACTAATAGTTATCTCAACCTCCCCCACCATTCTTTCATGACGTCATTTAAAATATATCCCTCATAATTACAAAAACTATAATACTGAAGCTATCTATGTTTCCACCCCTAATTGTAATCATTGGTATCCTCTATTGTGAGGAAATCTATGGGGGAATCCTGCTTGACATCTTCTTTATCAACATTAAGAGGATTTCGACCTGGATTTATACATGTAAAAGGAAAAATATATTGATATCCTAATCCTAGAATATGGAAGAATTTAACAATAATTAATAATTTTTTTCATTTTAGGTTATATTATCCCATGGTATGCCCATTCAAACACAGGAACAAACAAGAATGATACATGATCCACTCAAAGGTTTCTACCATACAACCAATATTACCTCATTTTTTCCCAATGTAATCATAATTTTCAATGCATCATATCACATGTGGCCTAAATAATATTTTCTTAGATGGGATCTAGTGTTTACAACACCTGATAAACTTTAATGACAACATATCCAAACTAGCCCATGAAACCTCACATGTTTCTAACTCCTCACATCATCATGTCCCTCAACATGCATTTGATACCACACAATCATCACCACCTCCCCTAAAATGTGTACCCCTCCTGGGATACAATTGGGAGAAGAGATATAATGAACATCATGTCCCACATCTAGTAGTCCTCGGGTTGGATACTATCACCAAGGAAATAGTAAACACACAAATGTGAGGTATTAAACACTATGAAAATGCATACAAAAAGATAAATACTATAGACACCAAAAGAACTAGATTAAACTAAAACATGAAATATAACAATTATAAATAAGTAATTTTAGGCATGATAAAAAGTAACTGAAAATGGAAAATTGTATGTATGAAAAGAATGTGAAATGTCATCGATCACAAAGTCCAAACAACTCCAACAAAACCCCCACTCTAGTAGTATCTGCCTAATCCCCAACCCAATCCACCTGACATGAAAAACAATTTATATAACATAGGGTGGTTATAATTGTATACCTAGTAGGATCATCCCCGGTGACTCTAAAAAAAATTGAATGAAAGCATGCTTATGCACAATTTATATCAAGTGAGCCAACTTGTCACCTATACAAATATACATAGTTCTCCGACTCACCATGGATACTCTAACAAAGTATCACATATATGAGTATATAATATAATAATTGATATCAAAGGTTCCCGACAACCAGTTCCCCACTAGCTTCATGCTTTTCCCCAACATGAAACATCCTATGAATCTCGATTATAAATGTATTTCCATAAGTCACCAGGGCGTGGCACTACAACATGCACCTCATGAAACTGGCCACCATAATAACACAACTAAAAATAACTAGGTAGTTTTTACGATCCACCACAAACCACATAACATGTTAAATACATCATGTATTATATCTTAATCTATTAAAACCCATGCGCTATGTAAGGATCCTCTCACAATCACAGCCTATTCATGTTATGCCTATTGTATTTTGTAAGAAACTATATCCAGAATACATGTATGTGATATAGACACAATCCATTACAACCATATACCCACATTTATGGGGAAGACTGAATTCTGTGAATACCAACATAAGTAACTACCAATAGAGGAAAACCAGGCCAAATGGGGAAATTAGATATCCATCCTCGCACCCAGATGATAGGGAAAACACTCCCCAAGGCTCAAATTCCTAGGGTGTATGTTTCCCTAACCGATAGGATGAAGTAGTGTATATAAATTGAAAAATTACATGGTATAATATATCTCACAACCACACTATGGGAAAAAAATTTCATAGACTCAATTTTAGCTAATGTCTCTTGGAATCCAGACGGCCGCTACTAAGATTGGATATCATATATACACACATCAATTAAAAGAGCTATATTATGTTACATTATCCCTTTCTGTCATTTTAACATTATGATAATTAAATCCTTAAACATTTATTAAACATTATAAATTCCACTTTTCATTTTATTATTATTCTGACCATGATCTGTGCCCTTCATGAATAACCACACTGAGTCCATTCTTCATAAAAGTATAACGTCAATATTGCATCTTAGAAATATCCAACCCCAAAGATTAAACATCTATTATTAAAAAAATTATTAGTAAAAATTTCAAATTAAATTATTACAAATAATTAGAGAAAATAATTATTAGCTACCAAACATAATGGGATCAACATGGTGATTAGTTAAATTACCCATCGATCCTTTTCCATCGATAGAAATAATGTCAACTCGTCCATCCTGGAGAATATAAACATGGAATGAATAGGGAATACCACACATATATTCAACACATTAGAAAAAAGGGTAATCATGACTATCTTGTACATGTATTGGGGAAAGTAAAATAGATAAAAAATAACAGGTTCAACACCAACCACATTCACATTGACAGGTAATCCTAACTTCAACTTGTTCCATCATCCCAAATGTCTTCCCTAGCACCACCACACAAAACCTAATGAATCTTTCCACTCCAGGAATCAACTACTACCACCATCACCACTAGTCCTCCCTTCCCCCACATACCACAAGAGACTTCCAAGATCATCAATCCCAGACTCACACCATTAAAAATTTAGTATGAAATAAACAAAATAGTGACTAGTCTATTACCCCTAAACAATACATTCAACCTCCACACACAATGACCATTCGCAACACATAATAATAAGATGGTTGGCCATTATAATGAGGTAGGAAACTCGAAACCCTAAATGGAATTATAGTTATCACATAATGGATTCTTTATTAAATAATGAATTAAGTAATTCATTTCAATATGATTAGCATTATCCATTTAATTATCACTAAATAACAACAAGAAAAATAAGAAAAATTAATCATGCCTCTTTATCTTCTTCCAATTAATATATAAATTATTTTTGAATTTAAATATGTTACTAATTTCTATACATAAAATAATGATAAAAAACAAAATCTATGATTTCCCACTTTCTAGAAATTCACGAGGAAACTACAACACTAGGTAATTGATACCTATTCATTAATCTGGTTCAAATTTTTTTTATTTCAATTTCATTATGATACAGTTTCCAAAAATATAATAACTCTATGAAAAACATAAATAGAATAGGGAATCCATGAAACCCCTATCTCTGAATGTTTTAAACATTCTTTTTAAGAGAATGATCCAACATATAGGATCAGGATAAAATCTACCGCAATGTAGGCATCCACCCGAGGATGCTCCAACACAATCACACCAACCAAAAATAAAAAAATATCCATTGGAAACATGAAGATCATATTCCATCCCATTAAAAGGATAAATATGAGGAAACAAATTTTTTAACATTGAAAGAAGGAGGTAAAACATGCCTTATATTGAAGATGGATCAACACATCCATGTTTCACCAAAAATAAGGGGTGAAAATGAAATAGGACAAACACCAAGGGAAAATGATCCAAGGAATGTAGTTTGATCGCAGCAATCCTACATGAGGAAGGAATTCGAGCATCCCCTACCATGGAAATAAATAAGGAAGATTAACACCTGAAGGTATCTCGTCCTTTTGAAAATCTAGATGATGAAACGATTTAGATTTTCTTTTAATGTCAAATATAGTCCATATTACACATTTTGACTGATTAAAGGAACCCAAACCCTTAGATAAAATTTAAATTAGAGTTATGTGATTTGTTTTGGTCTTAAATACATTAAAACAAGGCTTTGAATGAATTTTATATGAATGATAATGTCCACGTGGTCAAATTATAGGAAGCATGGAAGAATGTACACATTCTGATAGATCACCTAATTACAAGGACTCACTGATCTGGAAATTGTGTAAACATAATGATATATGACCTACCAATCCATGAAACACTATTCGACCTACAGATAGATAACCTACCTTCTTTGAAACAACGTTCAACCTACCTATGGATGATAGACCAGTCCTAGAAACACTATTAAACCTATAACTAGATGACCTACCATCCTTGAAACAATGTTATACCTATCGACAAATGACCTAACATAATAAAAATGTTGTTAAACCTACTCATAGATGGACTTCCATCATAAAAACTTTGTACCAAATATAGATAGATGACCGACCTTCTGGAAAGAACTGTTCGTAGAATTGAAATTTTTTAAAAGTGTTACAAATAAGTCACCTTGACCTCCTAAAACACCACATACACTATATTCCAGAAAGGAATGGACTGGAGTGGTTCAACCCATTGTGGAATCCAAAATATTTTACCAAATTTACCTACATACCAACTAATAAAATATCATAAAATTATTCCTAATAAATTTTTCACAACCATTATCTATTTGAAATCCACCATAAATATTTTGGTATCTAAAAAGAAAATATATTTTTGAGTGAAGATATAATACATAGAAAACTATAGGAGAACATGGCTTGATTTAAATTTTTTTCCACCGAACACATTATGAAATATAAATTTATAAATAAAATTAAATAATATTTGAGTATTTAATTTCAATGTAAAACAATTTGAAACAAAAAATAATATATTAAAAACTAGGGGAAATTTATTGAATCAACAACCTAGATAAATTTTAGTCTACAAGAATCTATCAATAATAATGAGAGGAATGGATAATGAACCCATCATACAACATTTTAGGATTGGCCATATAAAATATGATCAGAAAATTGATGTGGGTTTTATGTAGGGAAAAACAAAGATTAATGAATAAAACAACTAAAAAATAATTTTATGAATGAGGAAGGTAAGAAGGAGTCGTACTTGGTTGGAGATCTCAAAATAGATAGGAAATATTTCATGAAATATTTTAAGGATTGGAAAGAAGTTTTACAAGGTCATGGGGATTCCCATTTCTGATCAATCTACAATATAGGGGGTCGCAATTTAAGAATTAAAATGGATTAAGTGAAATAATATAAATTTTCATATTTTGATAAATGGTCACATCACTCTATTACAAAATTTATTTTCCAAACATTGTGGAAATCATAATCCCTTCTTTGGGAACACTAGGGATTTAGCATGGTTAGTGGGAGTATATGGGAAAACCATGTTATGAAATTTATTTATGAAACTCATTTCGCAACATTTTTATGGTCACAAAATTATTAACAATAATTATTATTTAACGATGTGAAATTATTTATCCTTCCAAAAATTAAAAATTCATGTTATATGAATATGAAAAAAAGAAAATAACAATGGTTAAAAAAAATAAACTAATAAAAAAGTTATAATTTCCAAATTCTCTTCAACCTAATAGCTCTTTCCCCTTTAAATCCACCACATACATGGATGCTACAGAATGAATAATTTAAATAAAATTGGAATAATAAATGATTGAATGACTTTAATGCTATCTGAAATAAAATATAACCCATCACACTAGACGGTGTTAGAAAAGTTTCATGTACCTCTAATTCATCTTAGAAAACACATATGTTATTACTAATGATTATGTTAAGAAATAAAAACCCACTTTTTGTCTCTCCACCATTTATGAACAAAATTAAAAATGTGGAAGAAAAGGAATAAATAATTTATAAATGATTTATTTAAGAATAAATACAAAGCCTCTAAAAATAATATTAACCCAAACAATCCCCTATAGACTCACCAATTAATCATGGGATGAACCATTTACTCTCCCATAGGAACAATATAGAACAACCCATATAAAAATTTGATCATCGATAGGGTAATGTATTAAAGAAGATACACGTCTATAGACCCATTGGTAATATTTATTAGAGATTATATGACTTCAAACCACTAAAAAAATTATTTAAAAAATAATCATGAATCCTACCATCATCCATTAAACAATAATTATATTATAGAAGGCTTATAGAAAAAATATTATTGTTAACACAACAATATTTCAGACTACTGGTAAAGAACAATGAAATAATAATCGAATCCCTATTACATAGAATACCAACCTCAATGATCCCATCATACCAACAAACACCATAATTGGAACATCTAATTGGGCTTACATACTTTATACTCACCCAATGAGAGATCCCTGGGTCTTACCAATATTCAATTATACAAAACAAAACCTCACTAACATAGGACATAAATAATCTCTAATATATAAAACAACATTATAATGATTATTGAACAAAAAAATTATAAGAAGAAACAAAGGAAAGATATATATATGTCAAATCAATACAAATCACCATAGTCAAATGATAAACCAACCCCAATGATTCTAGACAATTATCTTTAATGAAATACTTTCATTATTATAGAGAGAAATATACACTATCCCACAATATCCAAAAAATAAACATCATAAAAAAACATGTATCAATTAAAAATGACATTATTAAAGTAACCATCCATAGGAACAATATATGATAATTAAAATATTAAAAAATTAAAATATCTCCTTGATAAACCTTATCAAAACCAAAACATTAGATATTAAAATATTAAACCTCTATTTGATTTAAGTACTTTTTTTGACACTACACATCCTTTATTGAGAATTATTCTAAATACACAAACCCCAATTTCAATTTCAATTTCTTTAAAAAACCACATTTACTGTTTCAAAACTAAAATTTATCTTTTGAAAACAATTTCTTTAACAAAAATCATTATCAAGAAATCCCTATAAAACATTTACAACTAAAAAATTGTCTTCATTGAATTCAAAACTAACTATCACCATTAATTTTTTTTAAAAACAGATTCAATAAAATTTGAAAATTAATATTTCTATTTTAAAAATCATTACACATCACTCTAAAAAATTCATGGTTCACCAATATATTTTCAAAAAAAATCCAAAAAATTATTCTTACCTAATTTGGGAAAATTTCTATTCATGAATTAGTAATGTTATTTTGAAGACCATAACCTAATCAAAAAAAATTCACTGAGTATTAGAGAACCTTGAATACTGGTTCAACATTAGATTTTATTCCCTGTGAATTCACTTTGTACCACCAGATCAATAGCAGTTTCATTACAAAATACAATAAATCCACAATCAAACATATATAGAGCATTGATAAATTTACAAAATTAAAAAAATAATAATGTAATACAAATATCAAAAACTATGTCTTAAAAACCAAACTTCATATAGTACTCATGTTTTATCATTGATGGTGATGAACATACAGTCACACCGGACATAGCTCCAATATTGCGAATATAATATATCCCATCTATCAATTATAAACAAATAGAAAAAATTTAGAAACCAGAGTATTATTAAGAACATATGTTCTTCTTCCGTTTATAAACAAACATAATCATATAATGACTATAACATGAGTATTATTGAAACTATGATCCCGTGGAATCCCTAATACTCATGATCTATAATCATGTGTTATAGAATTATATTTATATTTTTGGAAGTATTTTTCTTCCAAATAATAAAATATAATTGAATATAATTAGATTAATATTGTATAAATATTTTAATATTTCATGACCACACATTGGACACCATTTTAGAGTAAAAATAAATCAAAATGTTAATTAAACATAACTGGTGGAAAAGAATATTATTTATATATATAATGAATATGAATATTACCTCACCTCCCATATAACTCGTTCCATAACAACAACTCATAAGATAAATTACCATGTCTCAACATAAAAAATTAACCACAAATTAATAATCTGGAATGCATGATATCTACTGTGATTCTTTAATTGATTAAGGAAGGTTTAATATATTTTATTTATAATTCTCTAATTATTCAACATATACATCTTGTAACATGTATCATCTCAGTTCAAGGCAATGCATAATTTTTTAATAATTATAGTGTATAGGAAAATATGTGGTGTGGTACTTATTAGATGTATTAATTAGATAGAATATAGAAATATAATAAATATGGTATAATTTTATTTTCTTAATAAAATTAATTTATATCATGAAAATAAAAATATGAATGTAAATATAGATTTTTATGACACAAATTTCATTCTGAATGATTTTGATATCGACCGTTTCAAGAATAATAATATATGGTACATCAAAAGATAATATCCAAAATAATGAAACATAATGTATAATTTTTAGGGATTTTTATAATTTTATAAATACCACAAATGGATTATTTATTCCCAAATTTGGGGAATCATTAGTGATGATTCAAATAAGTTTGTTGATATTTAATTGAATAATGGTTAATTTTTATTTTTTAAAGAAGAAGTTTACAATTCATTCATGTATCTGGTGAAACTATGAAATGTATTAGAGTTCACTTAGATAGATGAAATATAAAATATAAAATAAAATGATGTAATAGAAGATATAGAAATGATATTAAGTATTCCAATTTTTTTTTATAATTATAAATATAAAGAAAAATTTAATTTTTAATGTGGGAGAACAAATTTTCTTGATATATAACATCTAATTATATTTTCCAATATTATCTCCATAATAATTTTTGAAAACAAACATATATTATATTAGATTTTGAAAGATAGTGAAAGATATTGATACATTTTGCTGTTATCATAGGTGTAATAAATAAGAAAGAAACACCCTAGAGACAACTCAATTGAAGTTTCATGTATTTAATGAATCATATTTTGTTAATAAATAATTTCTGATATGTTTTATAACATTATGAAAGAACTCAACATTTTCTAGAGTTATTTTTTAAACCTATGTATTTGGATAAAAGAAATAATGTTTTTATGAAAAAAATGAACCTAGTATATTATTTGATCTCATGTGAGTCATGATAATAGTAATTGATGGAATCTATTTATTTGATGTGACTAATGTATTTATTTTATTCACTTAATGTGATTTTTAGTGTGTGTGGTGGTCAATGTTTCCTATAGGTGAATTTTATTTTATTTAAAAAGTATGACTCATTTACTTGTGTAGATCTAATAATTTTTGAATTGTTGCTAATTTCAAATAAATTTTCTAATTAATGATGTAGTTTTAAAAAAATTTATAACATGTGAATTTTTTAAGATGTGTTGTGCAGTTCATAGAAATATATTCAATGTTTAAAAAACAAACTGGAGTTGTGAATTTTGGATTGGATCAGAGTGGGTGGGTTTTTGGTTAACTTTATTTGGTAGCCTTTAATAAAACATTGTCCACGAAATTGACATAAGCGAATATATCAGTCCCGTATACACTAGAGGACCCATCTACCCCAATGGTGGTATTTCTAAAAAAATATCACATGGTAATAGATAAGATTCATAGTACCCACATGGTGTTAACTTGTGAGTTTAGGGTCACATAACACCTTTAGTGCACATGTATGGTGTTGGTGAGTGTGGGCCATGCCATGTTTTTTATATTGAATCCGAGTGATGAACCATGTTCATGTTTGAGTATTATATGATTTTGTAGGGACTATTTAATTATTTTAAAACAATCATGCATTTTATGTGGTATAAAATTATATTGGATACTATTTCCCAATTTTAAATGTTATATAAATATTTTTGGATATATAATGTGTTGTATTTGAGCAGTCATATTGGGGGTATTTTAACTTCACCTTTTCATATATAATTAATCATATGTTTTTTATAGAGAAACTAATCCACAAAGTGTATTTTCTTAACCATCCATATCTATTATATGTGGGAATGGATTTCTTTTTTTGGATCTTTTTCATGGACACACATTATTTATTTATCTAGAATGCATGCAAAAAATTAGGTTTTATCAATAATGAGAATTCCAACAAGCCACAATATGAGTAAGAGTCACCCTTTTGATTTCATCACATGCTGAAAAAAGAGATTAAAATAATAATAATAAGTGAATCCTTATATCTCTCATCATACGAATCATTCAAAATTTACATACATCAGTGCAATAAAGTTTCAAGGGAGTATTAGAAGGAATCATGTGATCATGTATTTACAAACGTGTCTTTTAAAAATGATTGAGAATGTTGGATTGTGTGAATAGAATTAGTTTCATTTTAGTATATATATATATATATCCTTGAATGATAGAGTCATTTCAATGAATATATTTAAATGAATTTTAGAGTCTTAGGTTTATGTACCTATATATAAATACCTAAAACATTGCAATTAGACAACATGATTTTAATTAATAATTGAGATATAACTCTTGATTGGATATATAGAGAAATAAAATATATTTTCATATGACTGATGATAATTTTTTGTGATTCCAAAATGAAAAACTCATGATCCATCAAGGAATTTAAAATAATAAGATGATTCCCTTGGTATATTGTCTTTAAAATTAATAAAATATCTTATTAATATGTAAGTCCCACAGATCACACATAAGAGGTTAACAAGAATTCACAAGAATCATGAACATGAAGACATAAATCATACATAAAATAATATTCATGAGTGATGTTGATTAATAATCATGTAAAAGTATGGTAGTGTGTGATTGGATGAATGATATAATGCACATAATGTGAATAAATATTGAGGAATCATAGTGAAATAGAAAATGACTAATCATTAGAATAAAATTATTTTTTTAATGCATTCATAATGATTTATTAATGTAGGTACAATATTTTTCTTGAATATGGTGTCTATACTAATGTAGGAGAATAATTTTAGAAGGAAATTATATCCTGGTTACCAGTGTATTGAGATAAATTTAGAATATCTAATGACTAGTACAAATTAATTTTGTTAGAGACATTATATATTGAAGAATAACATTAAAGAACACAATAACATAAATGAAACCACTCATACATTGGGGATTAGAAATATATAGGGCATGTAAAACAAGGAATAATGGTTCTTCATTGGGTGAATATGAGGATGTTTGATCTATTATGATCATAAAATAGTATATTCAAAAGGTTATTTATATAGTGTCTCAAAAATTATAAATAAGAAGGCTATATTTGGGGGTTTAACAAGTTCCAGGAAGAATTTGATTTGGGGGTTTGACCAATTACTAAGGAATATTGTACAATTGAATGGCCTAACCATTACTTAATGTTATATTATATATGGGGGTATGACTACATTTTAATTGGGGGGGGGGGTGGTTTAACTAGTTACTATTTAAATAATCATATATTATATTGTATCATCCATCTTTCGGGGTATAACAATCACGGAAAGGATAATTCATTTTTAAAGAAAACATTATATAAATATATATTGTGATAAATTTTGCAATATTTCCTATACTATGACCCTATGAATAAAAGATGAGGGAGAAAGAATTTAATTATTTAAATAGGAAAATTTAGAATATAAAGAATTTGTAAAAACATTTTAACACTAATTAACCATCCCACTCTTTGATAACTAACTGATCCTTGGGTTAATTAGAAATTATCAAAGGTTTGAATTAAATATGTAACATATGTTTTTTAATAATGTATTATTGAAATGATATAGTATTAATTGATTCATCCACTACCTAAAAAATTCACCTCTAATTATTTGGGTAATTTTATTATTTATTAATATATTAAAAATAAAATTATTATATATTTATAAAGTGATCAAACCATTTTAATTTCTATCTTAGTACATTGAAAATTTTATAGACTAAAACATTTTATTTTTAAAATGAAATGTTCTTATGAATTATCTAATATATGTTACATATTATCTATAAATTAAATGCTCAGAATGCGAAATTTTGAAAAACTATAATATATTTAGTTTAAATATAATGTTTTGTATCCTTCTTCAATTTTTTGTAGTTTATTTTTATATCATGTATACTTTAAAGAATTATTTTATATCATTCAGGTATTACATATCTTCATTAATTTTTTTAACATAAAAAATATATTCTATATTGAATATTGGGTACCATAGTGTAGAAATTTACATCTCCACATTATTAAATGAAATTTTAATGATCTTATATATAATTTTTGGATTAACTACATTCTATTAGGATTATAAAATATAGTATATGAATTATTTTAATTATCACATTTTCAAATTCTGAGCAGTTTTAAATTTTTATATTCGTGAGGAGTTTCTTACACATGTCTTTTTAAAACACAAGTAAGATCAATCCATTTGATTCTAAATAACATTGATAATACAAAATATGAACTGAAAATATTGGATTAATTATAACAATACTTATCCATAAGAATGTTTTCACATTAAATTTGCATGGGTGAACATATTGGTTATTTCATGGTATTCAATGAATGCATATAGTTAGTTTGAATTAATTAATGAGTAGGGTTGATAGGGATGTCACCATGTGATTTTTAATAATATGATTAAATTATTCTCATTTTTAAATTATCATTACCAATAAGGACTAGATTTAAATAATTTACAAATATTATAAAAATTTAAGAGCTCATTCAAATTAGTCAGGATTCAATCATTTTTCCCGAAATCCAAAAAAATTGGGTTATGTCATAGAAAACTTAATATCCCCCTCTTATGGATTTGTCTATTAAATTAATTAATTAAATTAAATAATGATTCTTTGTGAGTTTATCTAGTTTTATTTTGGGTAATATTCATATACATCACCATTTAGACAAGGTAAAAAAAATAATCTATCATTTTTTATATTTGTTTCACATATTTGACAGTTATTTCAATGATCTATGTTGTTTATTTTTTCCTCACATGTTCTAGGATTTTATTTCCATTTTTTAAATCACTCATTAAACAGTTTTAATGTTTTTTCATGTTCCAATTTCCATGTGGTATTCTTGAAAAATCATACCTTGTTTTTTAAGATAGTTGAAATATAAAAAATTTCAACATTTTAGTGGATTGTATGCATTATTCTAATTATTATAAATAAAATCTAAAATCATAATTGATTGAATGGGGTTAGTACCGAAAGATTTATATTATCCCTATTATTTATTTTGAGTGATTTTGTTTCAAATTTATACTATTATCTATTTTTATACTAAGATATCGGGGTTGCATATTATAATTATGTTGTTTGAATAAATATTTGTAATGGGATAAATAGTTAGGGATAGAATAGAACTGGCTATGAAAAAATATTGAATTTACGATGAATTTTTTTTAATAAAGGATGATTATTTAAAATAAATGGTATATTAAATAATGTCCAATAAAAATGAATTTTGGATATTATTTTTTCCCACAGTTCTTATTGTTTCTCAAATATTAGTAAGAGGGGGTTTATGAGGTCCATATGGATAGATGGGAGTATATAGTGTAGTTTGGTCACATTGTTTATAGATGGGTTCTTAGGGTATTATTTTTTTTATTACATAGATGGTTCTATGTAATGGAAAAAAGATTATTACTGTTATGGAGGCTATTAAAATTTATTTTGAGGAGGGTTAAACATTAATGTTATGGTTTTTTTCTTTGTAATAGTTACATGGTTGACATAAAAATTGTTGGTAATAATAAATATTTCAATGGGTATTATGATAGTATTTAATAAACATTGTACTATGAATGAATTATTGTGTTTTAAAAAAAAATTATTTGATAAGATAAACATGAATAATTGATTATAAATAGTTTGACATTATTTTTTTTATTTGGATGGTAGAATGAATTAAATGATGTAAAATTCAAATAAATCGAGAAATAAATAAATTATATGAGGATACTATAAGTGAATGATTAAAATTTCATCATGGTCCTAATATAGTTTAGGATTTTTTAGACATACCAATGAGGTTTTGGTATAATTTTTGGTTATATAGATAATTAGATATATAAGTGATTGAGGTATATGTAGTTTCCTTTTAGGGTTTGAGAGTTAAAATATTTGGGGAATTGGTTAGTGGTTTCCATTATATATATGTATATATATATATATATTTTATATAATGATTTTATACTCAGATGTCACATAATATGAGTAAGACTTGGGGATGATCGGTGATAGTTGACGTGAAATAGGTTTATGTGGGATTAATTTTTCATAACATATGAAATTTATATTGTTCATCTAATATTTCATGAATTATTTTTAAGATGATTCATTTTAGTATAGTGTTATAACCACCACTATGTATATATATATATATATATATATATATATATTAGTATAATAAAATGGATTTAGTGGATAATTTTGTAATTGTTCAGTAAATAACATGTGATTTTTTCATAGTATGTTCCATAGGAGGTTCTTTTGTAAATAAATGTTAATGAAATTTTAAATTTTTCATTTACATATGCAATTGGATATTAGTTTTAATTTTGTATTTTTTAGTTTCTTAGTGGTTTTCCATGTATGTCCATACAATTATATGTTTAGTTCAAAAAAATTATGTTCTATTTTCACCCTAAATGATTATCTCAGATGTTTGGGCACATGGATATCATCATTGAGGATCAATGATCTATCCATTTTAGTTCAAATATTATTCCTAATTGGTATTGGTTAATAAAATTTATAGTAAGGCTATAAATAAAATATATCATGGATAGGATAAAAAAGTACTAGGGATGATATAATGGGTTTGGTAAAGAAACATTGTTATTCAAACTGATTACGATGTATCTCAAGAGACTAGTTAGGACAGATCCATGTAGGGCCCATTGTTCTATAATGTTGTAAAACTTTTATTTTTGAACAACATAGGAATGTTGATATTGATTACTATGTTGAATCCTATGTATGAAACATGTATTGGGATGACTATGAATGTTTTTGAAATAGAGATTCTTGAGGAAATGAATATTAATCTACATAAAAATCTATTGTAAAATTAAATGTTTATGGATTTTTGATTTTGGCCATTTTTTTACTTGTCAAAATTTTTATGGATAAATTTTTTTTATTATAATTTATATTTAAAATCATATCATTATTTCAATATATACCTTGAGCGGGTTTTTTATTTTTTTTTTCAATATGAGTAAATTATTTCATGAATGATTTTTATTTATAAGAACACTTTATATAATTATATTTCATTGTATTATATTCACATATTTTTCAATGAATAGGATGTTGACATTATATTAAATATATAAAATGAAATTCATTTCAACTTTTATAAATTTAAATTAAAAAAATTCAAATGTAAAAAAAACTACATAGTTTTTTAATATTTATTGTGTTTTAATAGGATCATTCTACAAAAATAAAGATATTTCTTAACCTAACCATCAATTCAAATATATAAGATTAATTATTTCAACATTAGTTTCAATATATGATGTTATATAATAATCTATATAATTTCTTCTCGATGTTTGAAGTACTATATCCAATTTAATGAAGGTCTTATAATAAGTCTATGAACTGAACTGAAAATATAAAAAAAACTTGTAATAATTTATATTTTATGATATCATAGTCATTAAGAATGAATTTATTTTAATAATATAAGTTATTAATTATTTTTGATATTTATTAAATTTTAAATGATTTTTATTTGGACTAACATATATATTTTCAATTTTATAATTAGGAAATGGAAAAATGATTAATATCATTACACATGATTTTAGTTAAATTGGTCAATTTATAAAATAATTGTTTCTATATAATGTTTAATGTAAAATCTTTGAAACAATAATTTGTATTTTTGTTATGATTATTTTTTCCACCCACTCCCAAAAGTAAAAAATGTATATTTATTATTTTGATAATATTTACTTTTTATTACAAACTTAAAAATATTTTTTATAACATGATTTTTCTATATATATAAAATTTAATTTTCAGTAATGAAAATATAGATTTTCGAAAAAGATGAAAATTTATTTGTAAATGTTTTATAAGTGGTTCGTATTAATACAATATTTTATTGAAATATTAAATTTTTTAATTAATTGTTCAAATAAGGTTGTTTTTGGGTGTATGTAGTAGAAAACTTTAACATTATAATCATATTTGGTTTCAAATAATATTTTATATGTTTTAATGTGATGTGTTTTTTTATATATTTTGGTAATTCATTATGTGACTAATTTATGAACTATGAATTATTTCTCTTAGATATTTTATTTTTTTATTTCTTTTATTTAAATATTTTTTTGTTCTAGCTATGTTACACACATTATTGGTTGGGTGAAAGATATATTTTTTTATTACATTATGGTTTGATGGATTTTAATGTGAGTGGTAATGATTTATTAGTGGTTTTGGAGGAAATGATGATTTTTATTTTGAAGGGTAATAAAAAAATAACCTGGGAGAAGAGTTATATTAGTGATAGGTTGTGTAGGATTGAATGTGATTATTACAGAGTGATTGTGTAATCACTCTTATTGATATTTAATTTAAATAATTATATTTTATCTATTGATTTATAATTACATTGATAGGGTAATCCTAAAACAACCATTATTGTGACATACATGTTATTTTGAAGATTGTGTTATGGGAATTGTTTTTACTAATTTTAGTACCAAGACATTCCGAAGTTATTTGGTGGAGTGTTATAAATAAAGGTTCAAATGTTTTTAGATGTGTTCTAGGTTACCATTAAGGTGGAGAGGAATAAAACTCAATTTTGAGTTTCCATAGTTGTGTGTTCACTTATAGTGGTGGCTAAACTACACAGACAGAAGAATTATGGTTGGATATAAGATGGTTGTTGGTATGATTTCTTTGTTATATTTGTGGAAGAGTTCATTCACTATGTATGGAGTGGTAATATTAAGAAATATTCAATTGATCTCTAGTATGGGTAATCCATTTTATATGTTCATGGTGATATATTTTTCATTTTAATATTTCATATTCTGGAATAAATAGTTACTTAAGACATGAAATCCTTGAATTTTGACTATGTCAACAAGATGTGAAATTTGTGAAGGGTGGGTGGCTTATTATTGGTTTCATTATTTTTATAGGTAGATTTTTTAGAATTTACCTTCGGAGATTTTCTCTAGTATGTTTATATTTTTTAATATAGTGATTTATATTAATGGTTTTTGAGTATAAAAGTTTGGGAGGTGAGGCGGTCTATTGATGTTTTTGTGAATCATATATAATAGAGTTTGAGAATCTCAATAAATTATGAATATTCTAAGTGGATGTATTTCTGATGTAGTAATTTTTGGAAGTAATATTTTTTCCTCCATATGTTAATGGTGTTTCATTGTCAGATAATTTAATTTGAATTGTTTAGATTTTTCGTTAGATTAATGTTAATAGTTAGGTGTGATGTATGGGACGTGGTTTGTGAAAATTATTAGTGGAATTGTTTTGATATAATGACCTTAACCCTAAGGTAATAATTTATTTTAAATAAATTTTACCAATATACAATATTTTTCATGAAAATTTTCACATTTTTGTTTAATTTGGATTTATATATTACATTTTGTTTTAACTCAATAGGGGGAGATTATTTACCATTGATTTAGTTAAAATAAAAGAAAAAAATCTATTTCTGGAGTTCTAGAAAATCATAAAGATATTTGAATGTGTAGAATGGTTTAGAAATTTTAAATACATTGTTTAAGAAAAAATGATGAATATTAAAAGGAAGGGTTTTAGAAACATAATTTAACAAACATGTTATTATATTAAGAATTAATTAATTTTTAGTATGATGTATTATTTTTTTTATTATAGTGATAGATAATTTCTTCGTTATTTCTCTATATAGTTGTTTTCATTTTTATAACAGAATATTAATATTGAGGTATCTCTTATAGTTATTAGGTTTTAAGGATTTTCATATTAATATATGCCTAGAGTCATAGTAAAATACATTATCTAATAGAAGGTATCTAATTATTATAGTCATTATATTATGCATAGTATTAAAGAGAAATTATAATCTAGTTTTAGTGTGGTCTTTCCCATACTTTCTTTTTATAATAATTTTATGTATTTTTTTCTTCTCGTGACATTCAACTATAAAATATATATATTGGAAGGATTATTTCCTCAATGAATGTGATGATGAAATTATTTATTAAATTCATTCCTAATTGATGTATTTATTTATTGAGTTGTTCTCTCGATTCCTTAGTTGTGACATCCTTATATGTGAGGTATCTAGCAGTGATAATTCGGTTTATTATTTTACATTTTATTCTCTTGTTCTATAGTAATTATCATTGGTTTTAATTGTTTGATATTTATTTAATTTAATGGATCCTATATTTCTATAAAGTTACTCTATATATTTTAGTAGTAAAATTCATATACTTGTGGTTAGAGGAATTGATGACTTGTTAATGATGAGACATTACTGGGAATTAAAGTTTTATTGTGTGGATTTAGGTGAGTATTATTATATAATTGGATGGAAGGATCAGTCTCTGTAGTCTAGTGTTGCGGTCTATCAAACTCATCAGTTGGAAGATTCCATTTATACTTACATATAATGTAACCCTTATATATCACCCCTTATTGTATAGAGACCATTAGGCATCCTTGTATATTACATATTAAAACATATATGTAAATATTTTCAAAGGAATAAATAATGGATATGACGATGATCTATATATTGCGTAAGGCATAAAATTTATAACATCAAAAAATAAATGAATATGTCATGTATCTCTAGAGGGAGATAAATATTGGCTTCCATATTTGAGAATTCAATAAACATGTTATTATTTATCATACTATAAACTATCTGAATATATTATACACAAGGAAAAAATACATATTTTTTATTCATACTACATTCAATCAATGAATTCATTTCAGTCTGATCCAAATTTATTTTTTCGGTATCATCATATTATTACATATCCATTATTATTTAATTTTTTACAATAAATATTGTATATGTCCTTCAAAAATTACATCCAAATCATCCATAAATTATGTATCTATATGAATTTACTCATATATAAAAATATCTTTTATTCCTTTTGGATATTTCATAAAACAAATAAAACTATTTATTTTTATTCATTTATAATATACATTATAATTTAATCCCTTTATATTAGGGATATATTAAATTGATGAAAAATATCATACATAAAATAGGAGATTTGTTATATTTCACAATGTAAGACACATAATACATTTATAATTCCAAAATTCTTTTCATTATCTTGTTCATGCCTTTGTAAAGTTAATATAAAATTAATTTAATTTCTACTAAAGATCACATTTAATACAAGAATTTTACAAGAAATGCATGAAATGAGTCTTGGGATCATTAGATATAATGATGTTATAAATGATATTTGTATGAAATTATAACCTTATTTGAACCATACCTATCAACCATTTCAATTGGGTTAATGTGGTGTTAGTAGGGAAATATCGGTAATAAATAAATGGGATCAGGATGTAATTTATTAAGGTGTCATCGACATGTTACCATTTCAACCAGTGACCGAATCTTTATTATGTAATTTCATAAAAATCATAATTTATTATAAAGTCATATTCTTCTTTTTTCGGATTCCTTCATTTTTTTCCAAACCCTATAATATTGGGGATGTGTCATGTGGGTCCATTGGTTTTTTATTCAAACACATTTTCCCTCAATGTGGATAGATTAATTACATTGTGATTCTAGAATAATCAATCTAATATTCATCCATTTTTTTCATATCGCACATCTAAAAGTGTTTATGAGGTAGTTTGGAATAAATTTTATTGATTTTGTGTCATTTGTATTATGGTTTCAATCATTATATAAGATAATGATGTTTTCCCAACATGTTCTGTGAAACATAATTATCATAATATCCATGTTCATTTAAAAAATTTGTCGATTATCTAATTGACGTCTTTGATCAAAGTTATCTCATTAATTTTTTTTATTTTATAGAAGTATCTTTAACGACTTTAGATATTATATTATATTACATTAAATTAATACTATGTTCGATAGAATGTACCGTATGAAAGACCGAGCATAAACAAACGTCAATATACTACATAATTGTTTTATATTAATATCATCCTTATAACAAGGATTTTGGATTATCGAGTATAAATAAGATCATATATTTTATGAAATATATATATTATTTTTTTCCTAATATAATTTTTTCATTAATAACTGGGAAAGAAGTATTCTACTTTTAATGGAAAGAATGATAAAAATACAAGGTTGTGAAAATTTTACATTTCGAAGGGTTGTTTTTTTCAAAAAAGGTAGTTTCATTATAGTTTTTATATTCATTTAATTTATAAATTTATAAATTTTATATTTTTAAAGTGAAAAAAACTATACAATTCATTAAATTTAAATGTCAAAATATTTTGATGACATTTTTTTGTGATATTCAAGTATTTTTTATTTGTTGGTAATCATTAAATGATAGTGAATTTAAAAATAAATTATTTTTTTGATATTATCTTGATGTTATACTAATATGAATGTTTATGAAAAAAATTAGGCCAAATATACATTTAATATAGAATAAAATAAATTTTAAAAACTAATATTGACTTATAAATCAATGCATGTCATTATGAAATATAAGTATTGATTTTATTTAAATAAATTTTAATTTTGGTTCGTAGTAGTTAATAAATTATGAAAAATGTTCCTTTGGGTTTTTATTGAATTTAAAATAATCCCCCTTTTATTTTAAAAAAACCAACTTATTCCATGATATTCAATATGATACGTTATTTTAATTCAAAATCAACATTATGATTAAAAATGAATTTGGATAAAAAAATAAATTAATTTTGTTCACATATTTAAATATTATTTTTAACAATTCTATACATTTAATCCTTGAAATTTGATTTCTTTTTATATATCAATATTCATTTTAACATGAATTCAATTACATTTTGTGTCAAAATAAATTATACCATTGCAAAATTTTCTCCCCACGATAAATGGTAAAATGGGATTAATGTGGTTATATTTTTTAATGGTCTCAGAATATATAAAAGCATGATATTATTTCATAGGATGGTTCTATTTAGAAAAAAATATTCATATATTTTAAAATAATTCAATTTAATTGAAATTTACGTGGATTATATTATTTATTATTTTACATTTTTTGTAATTACAATACCTCACTCTCATAAAATTAATATTTCAAATATTTTGAAATATATATAAAAACTATTATTAATTGTTAAAAATGTTTTTTTCAGTATAAATTAATTATATTTATTAAAATAAATTATTTTTAATATTTGGTTATATTATAATTGGGACACATATGCATAACTAATGCAGTACCAATGAATGAAATCGAAAAATAAATTTAATTAGATTATAAAAATATACAAGTGTTTTCATGGATAATTTTTTATATTAAAATATTTAAATTTAAAAAAATGAATGGTTTATATTTTTTAATTTTTTAAATTCAAAAACCACTTTTATCATGATGTTTTAAAATTAAAAATATGTATATAATACTTAATGATTTTTTTATTATAATTAATGATAAATAATAGTTTACTATTTTATTAAAAATTCACATATATAAATAAATTGGATATGTAAGATATTAAATGGACGAAACATTCATTCATGCCCTATTTTTAATGAACTTTTTTATTTTTATATTACTTATAATAACATTAATGAAATAATTTTTTAAGAAAATCAATTGATTTTTCCCATAGAATGATACAAAATGTTACCTTTCAAAAATCACTAATTGATTTAAAATTTCTCTAACATATCTTCTCAAAAACTATACAAACATCATCAAAGTCATCACCTCATAAAAATACAAATCTTTTATTGTTTAGTTTGTAATCCAAGGTAATATATCTACAGGGTTGTCTATGTAGTAACGAAGTAATTTCGAGTTAATTTATTCCTACTAATATAAAATCCATGTAAAAAACCTAAAATATATACATTTCTATCCTTAATGTGATAAACTTTAATTATTTTAATATTATAATAATTTCAATCCTTCTTATGATCTATTCTAAAATGTAAAAAATACTCATCAATACATTCATAATCTAACCTCCACAAAGATATATAATTTATTTTTCCTCATCAACAATTTTCTATGTTTATAAATATCGATTTAATGTACAATAAAGAAATGTTGAAATAATTTTCATTTGGTGATTAACTGAGGTTTTCAACCTTATCATCCAATCATCCATTAGATAATGTAAATTTTTCTCATGCGTATGTGTTGACATCCTCATCCATGAAGTGATGCCAATCATTTATCATTTCTTAAAGGCATGTATGGTCATAAAATGGATTTAATATCTTAATAAATTCAATAAAATATTATTATGGATCATGAATATTGATTATTTATCTACATTATTTCTCTTTCCTCCATTTTATATATGGAAATTTCTCTCATGTGTTCGTGCAGACTACCACATTAATGAACATTATATCAAATTTTTCCTTACCAATATACATGGATAGATATTAAATAAATTTTCTAACAAATAATAATAACCATATAATGATTATAGATATAATGAAATAATGTATCATATGAAAATGGGAAATACACTTATTTTATTAACAAATTACTTAAAAAAGTATAACGTTAATTTAAATGATTTAATAACTATATATAACATAATAATAAATGAAATAAGATAATTAATGAAAATTAAATTGAAATGAAATACATTTTTATTCATTTAGAAAAATAATATAATCCTATTATATTGGTTTTAGTGATCTTACAATTAAATTCATGACTCAATGTATTGGATTTAAATAATCATGTAACACTATTTTCCATATAAAATTTTTCCTCCATTTCTTGATTATTTAAAAAAATTCATGGGGATTCCTCTATATAATCATATTAAAATCTAAAATCTCTTTAAAAATTATGGACATTTTAAAATTGACTAAAAATGGATTATTTTTTGCATTTTCCATATCTGTAACTTTTTGCACTATCAATGGGGCATAATTTTATTCATTTTCCACATGAACAATTTTCCTCTTATCATCTTTATTATTCACTATAGGCCGTCAATTATATTTTTCATTATTTTTAAAAGATTAATATATTCCCATTAACATCATAATTTATTTTATAGAAAATTTTCATGTGTAAAAGGACATTTCTTTACATTTTAATGAAATAACATAAATGTTTTTAGAAAAGAGTTAAAATGAGTTTTTTAATGTTTTTATGAAATAAATGTTAAATGTTAAAAAACATTCTCATTATGTGGTATGTGTGAAAAATGGATGCTCATTAGTGAGAAAGATATTGACCGTGAAAATGAGTAGCACCGATATATCTCTCTAATTAATTTGGTATTCATTTAATATTTTGAGGAGAATACTAGGAAGATAATAATTTAGGTTTCTCTTATGATAGTAAAAAAAAATTAGTTATTGAAATAAAATTGAAACCAAAGTTATTATGGGTTGTTAATATAGTGACACATAATACCTAATTATTCATTGAATGTATTTTTATGGATGTCCATTGAAATCATGGGGGTAGGAATTATTAGAAACCTTTTCTACTAAGATGTGTTGTTTTACTAAGAAAATTTTCTTATACCCTCATCTTCCACATGATATTTTCATGGAATTCATATTCATTGTATATTATATTAAAAATTCATTTATAAATTATTTATCTGGCCAATGAATTTATTTTTATTGTTTATGTATTATTCTTATAAAAAACATAATAATTTATACGGTATTTATGGTTTTCATTCAACTAATCAAATTCCCTTAAATTTATATACCTTAGAATAATTTTTGGCTTGACCCTATGTATTTAATTTGTTTTTCAAGGATCACTTGTTTTTTATGAATTTTAGAAATTTTAATCATTCTACTATAATAACATGTAGGGAAGGAAAGAAATGTGTCTAGAATAAAATATGTGTAAATAATTTTTAACATGTTTTTTGTGAAAAAAATGCATGTTATTTGGAATATGCCACTTTTTTATGTTATAAATTTAATAAATTTATATGATTCCAAATATTAAAAAGCATATGAATGTAATAACTTGTTATATTTTCTTAGATACATTTAATGATGGTCCATTTATGATATAGGATTTAATATTTGTTATCAAAAAAATATGTGAATATTTATTTTTTAGTAGAAGATCTATGTTTTTAGGTATGGGGCATTATAGTTTATTCTTGAGTAATGATTTAGATATAATTATATGTATATATTTTATTTAGTCCTAAAAAATAATTATTTTTTCCATAAGGTAATTATTTATAAGATAATCATGGTTATAGGATTATAAATAAGATGTTTTGAATTAAATATTTAAGGTATAATAATATCATAGTATTTATCCTCTTTAAAAGAATTGTTATTATGAGGATTATGATATACAAATATTAATTTGTTTTGTTTGAGTAAATTTATGACACTAGAGGGAAAAATGTATTCTATAGATTTTAATGAAATAATAGTGGTTTCCTGATGAATCAACAAGAATTGATAAGTGATGGGGTGAAAACGGTTGTGGTAATTTCGATGTTGATATCTCATATTATGCATAACAACCCAATCCTAGATAATTTTTCTTAAAACATCAAATTAGAGACATATGGATATTCATGGGAGTTTAGGAAATAAAGGCCATGGAGGGATGAATGTTCAACCATCAAATATTCGACAATATGGGAAGAAGAACCTAGGATAATTTATTAATATAATAGAAATACGTCTTCTATAAGGGGAATATGGTCATTTTTGTAATTGAAATTGTGATGACCCAGACCCCCCTTGGTCCCTTCCTTTTCCAAAATCCGGATCCTTAAGGGGTACGGATCGGTGCGACTGATCGGTGAGACCGATCGGTGAGACCGATCGGTGAGACCGATCGGTGAGATGGATCGGTGCGACCGATCAGTGAGAGCGATCGGTGAGACGGATCGGTGAGACCGATCGTTGAGAAGGATCGGTGAGACCGATCGGTGAGACCGATCTGTGAGACGGATCGGTGAGACCGATCGGTGAGACCGATCGGTGCGACCGATCGGTGTGACGGATCGGCGGAACCGGCCGACGTCACCCGGCCTTGCCAAGTTGTTCCAGTAACGCGCACAAAAGTTTAATTAAATACTGAATCGGCTCATGAGTCGGTTTAAACCACTCAGCACCTTTAATGATGAGTCAAGCCGCGTGGTCAACCCACGACTTCCACGTCTTACGCGGTTCAGCGTTTTTATCTCAACCGTCCCCGGCTCTTATAAATTAAGGGTTAGGCCGTGGTTTCCCCCTTCTTCGATCATGGATCTTCTGGTGCAGCGGGACCGCCGCATCGTTATCCGTAAAGTTCCGCACCCCTGGCCTAAACGTCGATCTTCTATCAACAAGTAGGGAATTTCGTTCATCTCCCACTTTTGTGTATCATGCGGGGTGGGCGTTATTTTTGTTCCTATGGAATTGGTTGAACCGAACCTTAATGAAGATAATAAATGAAGTTCTAAAGAAAGAAGGGGAAGGGGTTGTGATAATTGTTTATGCTTTATCTTGTGATCATCCCTTTTTGTTGTGCTGGTTTATGTTTCTGAAAATTTAGGCCGTTGGTGGTCGTTGTATGTGCACTGATGAATCCCCTCGTGATGTTTTAAATGGGTTGCTGAAATTGTGAACTCCTGCTGTGAAATTGGTTAATCACGTATATCCGGATGAATAATTGAAAGCACCAGGATCAGACCTTCGGTGATAACTCCCGGTTAGAACACACGGAATTTGAAATCATGGAGTGTGTTAAGTCCTTTAAATCTGAAAATCCCTGACTTGTGTTGGTAGTGGTGGTTGGTTGTTTTCCTTCCTGGCCGATTGCTGGAAATGTGGGAGGGGATGGGATCCCCAGATCTTTTATACTCTCGGTGGTTGTGTGAACATGGGGATGGGATCTCCTGTTGGTATGGATTCGATGGTTGTGAGTTTTAAATCCAAGTGGTTACTTGAGATATCACAAATTGGGGAGGGATCCTCTGTTAACAGAACCAGGTGTGAGTGTTTTGGTTGATCCTTTCTTTTGACGCTTTCCTTGGTTATGCTTATGGTAGTTGCCCAGTAGTGCTTAAAATTAATTAAACATTTTGACTGAACGTGAAACAAGAATGGGACAAATGGTTTTGTGGGCATGGGTCGTGAACTGTGACTCAGACGCAGTGGTGTTGTGTTCTGTAGGTTGGCTAGGAAAACCTAAGCTTTGGGTGAGTGTTTGTTACCTATATCTATACATGTAGCTTTGTGTTTCTTATTCGCGCCCCACCCAAGTTGAGCACTCAGTGCCGAACACCCCCATTTATGGGGGAAGGGTGTTTTTCCCAACACTATCCTTAGTGGCTGGTTATTAGCTCCTTTTCTGCTCTTTTTCCCGGATAGCCCAAGTACCTTCGGGCAGGCTGTGATGGCCTGAAGTCCTTTATTAGCCCAAGAACCATCGGGCAGGGTGTTGTGGTGGTTGGCCAGGTGTGTGCGGCAGGTGGTTTCCCAAGTGTCTTCGGGATGAGGCCCAGGTGTCTTCGGGCGTGGCGGTGGTTGCTCTGGCCTAGGTGTTTGCAGGCATGGTTACATGTGACAGTTGAGGCCCAGGTGTGTACGGGCAGGATTCGGCAGTGGGACTGTGTGTGGTTGAGGCCCAGGTGTGTGCGGGCGGGGTTTCGGCAGTGGGACTGCTTGTGGTTGAGGACCAGGTGTGTGCGGGCGGGGTTTCGGCAGTGGGACTGTGTGTGGTTGTGGCCCAGGTGTGTGCGGGCTGGTGTGGCAGTGGGACTGCGGTAAGAATGGCGGGATTGGTCCGATGCGTAGGATGTCTCAATAACCAGTGGGAAAGTGGCACGGGGTACCCAAACATCGATGTGATCTTATTATATATATTACTTTACTTGCGTTATTTGGGGAGTGAGCCTTGGTGAGGCCTGGGATGGATAGTTTGCCTTGTTAGGTGTTTGGTTTACTCCTTTTCTCACGGAACATTAGTACGTTCCCCCACTTGTGCACGAGAGTCTTGGTTTCCCCTACTGAGTGTACTTGTATACTCACCCTACGTATATAAAACTGCTTTCAGGTTTCCAGGAGGACTTCGGGGATCACGCAGGACCTTACTAGCTCGGACTTTTGGAGCAGTTGCAGTTGTTTTTCTTTTTCTTTTTGGTACTTACCTTGTAGTCACCTTTTCCCACCTTGTGGCTTTCTCTTTTGAAACATGCATGTGGGAATGGTTTACTTTTGGCTTTAATTTCTTTCTACCTTGGTGTTGTTGGGTTTTCTTCTCCTTATCTTTCGATCCTATAAAATAAAAAGGGTAATACCTTCCATTTGCGAGAATTTTCTATACCCTTGGTGCTAGTCGCCACTCCGGGACCTATTGAATGTGGGTTTCGGGGGTCATTATCTCTCCTTCAACTTAAAGAAGGAAGGGCCTGGCAATCTGATGACCCTTCCCTCCTTTTGGTGAAGGCGGGTCGTGACAGAAATCCCTAGGGAGAAGACTAAAAATGTGGATTGAAGTAGTTATATGAATATTGTTTTCTAGATGGTGATGGAGGAACTAAAATAAAAATAAAATAGGTATGAACAAAATTTTATATGTTTAATGTATAAAATAAGGTTATATTGGAATTGATGAATCATATGAAAATATTAAAATATATAATTTCATGAAATATGTATTATAGAATAATATGAAAAAAATGGATATTTTCTTATAAAATAAAAATAAAAGTCTAATTTTTCTTAATTAAGCGATTCTTGAGTTATGATGTCATGATCTTTTTTTAAGGACAGAGACTATTTATAAATGATCCTATATTATGAATTATAGATTCCATTTTAAGATCTAATCTGATTTTATTCAATGTTAAGTATGGATATTTGGAAAAGTAAATATTGGTTCTATTAAATAATTATGTTATATATAAACCATAGGTCTATCATGTTATTTAATGTGATCATTCTTTGGGTATAATATTATTAAATTAGGAATAAAATATTTATGTAAAATATGAACTTTGGAGTAAATGTAATCAATTAGGGTCTTTTAATTATGGTTAATTTGGAATAGGGGATATTATATATTTTAGTATCATTATACGAGTTATGGTGGTGATTGTTTTTGGATTATATGATATTTTTATGTTGAAGTGGATGATTCAATATAAATATTAATAATTTAGTTATTTTTCTAAAATGAAAACTTCATTTTTAGTGGATTTGTTAAAAATTATGTTATTTATACGAAATTCTAGAATATGTTAGAGATTATATTATTTGGTTATATATATTATTTAATGTGAATTTAGGGTTAGTTGTTGTATCATCATTGTGAATAATAAATATATAATTTTGATGAATATGTGTACAAATATATATAATATTGGTTTCTAAAATTTATAAATTGTTGGGATAAGTTTTTATCTTATTTGGTGTCTTATGATCCCTAGAAATTTACTTTCAATACATTATGTTATAAATATTGATATTGGTTACTTATCAAATAGAAATTGTAATAATGAATATGTGACAAACTATAACATAATAGATGTATGTATTTTTTAAAATTATTATTATTAATTATATTTTTCTCATATTCCTTATCTCAATGGTAAAAGTATTCCATAAATCTCAAAAGAAGATGATACATTAATAGAGTCTTGTAATTGTTTTATTAAGGTATAATTTTAGAAACTTGTTCATAAGTATGGTTTTTGAAATATTTATGTATCATATTAATTATATTTAATAATATATATATATACAACTAATATTATTTACATTGTTATCATACACAATATTTAATAAGAACAATTTAATTTAGTGGGGGAATGTGACTCCCTAATATTTTTCTTTATGATACATTAAATTAATACTATGTTTAATTGAATATGACCCACAACTCACAAATCAAATACAATCCTATATATTGATTTGAAATATAATTCTTTAAATATTCTCATTATTAATGAGTAATAAAATTTATGTTTATGTACAACAGTAACCATGTTATGAAATATCTGTGTGAATTTTTACCTAATCAGATTTATATATTAAGTTAAGGAAATAAGTATTCAATTTAGAATGATCATAATGAATTATTATAAGGTTTTGAATAATTAGTGTTTAAAAGGATCATTTTTCAATAAATTCTGTATAATTATATGATTTTCATACAAAGATATGACATATGTTTAGATTAATTTTCAACACATTACAAAAAACATATTCTTTAGGACCATAATTGATTAATATCAGTGAATATAGGGTACAAAAAGTTCTAAATTGGTGAAATATATGTGAAATATCCAACAAATGTCTACTCATATAGTCCTCATCTTAGTCATACCCTATATAAACATTACGTCATAACAAAAGAAAAGGAAAATAAGAAATATTGGTATCATATGGTTAGTAATGGTTAACATAATATATATCAATCTATGATCATATTAAATAATAAGGGTTTTTGATGATGAAGTGTTCATACCCATCCATTTATAGATCATAAATATGGGTTTTGGAATAAAAAAGTATCTTATCTGAAAACATGTCCATTATGGCGGATAAAACATCCTAAATAAATCTTAAACAACTAGATCGTGTCATAATTGTGTGACACTATCTAAAATATTGAAATACAATATATATTTAATGGAATATTACGGTAGCCATCCAAATAGTGTATTATTATTAATCACTATTTTTCCAATTTGTATCAGGACACACCTCTTTCCCATTCTGGGTCATAACACACATGTTTCCTAACATGGATTAGGATACACATGTTTCTTATAGTGAATCTCGAGACTCCAGTACTCCATAGTGGATTAGGACACACTATTTTCTAATAGTGGATCAGTAACATTTATTTATTTTAATTGTTATGTCATGAAATATAAATCATTTCCAAAATCATTGGAGTGAGATATTGGTCCCACACATCAAATAATGAAAATAATACATATTTTTTCCATAATATTAATAAAAACAATATCATATTAAACACCATGAAATGAAATATAATTTCGGATCATTTCATCATATCATAACCTATGGAAAAGATATAGTTTTCACAATAGTATTGTTATTTAATCATTTCATGACTTAAGGACAATGATACAGGTTTTACAATAATTTTATCATTGTATAACCTTTCTATGGGAAACAGGTTTCTTAATCATGATTCTATCATTATCATAAACCATTTAGAAAAATAATAAAAACTATGTACATGGATTATATCAACATAAATGTAAAATTTATATGAGAGGATGTCACCTTAGATGGCGGTTTATTATTGAAGAAAAATATGGACGACAATTTCCCTAGCCAGATTCATATTCATTCCAAAAAAAATTTATCAACCAAAAAATTATTTTTTAAAATAAAATTTTTAAATAACATAGAAAACTTATAATGGAAATATTAAATATAATTTATAAAATATCTAAAGTAAAATATTCATTCTTCATTTGAAAACCCTTTTTTAAAACATATTTTTTTTGAAAATTCATTTATTTGAAAATATATATATTAATATCTATAAATTATGATTAAAATAAAATAATGGTCATTACAATGGGTATTTTCTTTCCTTTAACACACAATAAATAAATATTCCCTCAATATTTTTTATAAATGAATAATTTTAATTTTTTGGAAAGGGAATTGGATATTCCTTAAAAAATATCTATAAAATTTAATAGAAGTGTGAAAATGTATTTCATAACCCATTTGAAAGATGAGAAAAAAATTGAAAACATGTTTAAAAATCATGACTTGGAAATAAAAATGTTTTTTTAATGTAAGAGAGAAATAGAAATGATTTTTCTTAAAAATAATATATTTAATTCTTATGTTCATAATGATAAAAAAATTAAGGGAATATATATATTCATTAGAAATAACCAAATTAGACCAAAACTCATGATTTTATTGAGACATAGATAATAATATTTCATCATAATAACCATAATCATTAAAAACCTACTTATTAGTGAGACTGTAATATAAAACCAATATTACATTGGTAAATTTAAATCATAATACTCATAAATGGATAATAATAAATAAAACATAAAATATTATGAGAATAAATAAATTGGTGATATTACAGGTTAATGGGGTTGTACAAGGATTCCCACCTTTGGGTTATATAAATTTTTATTTACATTGTACAAACAGATGATATTTTAATATTTGGTTTGATGAAAAAATGTACATAATACATGAAATCATAAAAAACTATTTTAATGCACATGAAAGGCTTATTAAATGGTTCATTATTTGTAAATTTACTTTATCTCATATCCTGGGAACATACAACAATAGAAACTGTCAGCATAAGGCCTAGTATTGGAAAGTAAGGAAAATAGTTTACATGTGATCTTAAGGAGTATCAATATGAACATGATCCATAATGATAAGGGATACTAATGATAAATATCATAATAATATTAAAAAGAGTCATTAAATTTAAATGTCTCTAATACATTTATATTATACAATCATAAGTATATCACCATTTTTGTCATCGATGTGTCAAAGAAAAAATTACAAATGTTATTTACCAAGGTATTAAAAAACATGTCATCTATTAAGATTTTATTCATTAAATAATTAATTGGAGCACTATAAAAGAGAACACTTTATATTACATAATTTTTATTTAATCTTATAATATCATCAAAAAATAATTTTATTAACATCCTTTTGAGAAAAAAAGATAATGGGTTTCATATAAAAATTATGTCATTTCAAATATGATTCAAAACAAGATAATTAATCCATTTTTAATGAATAAAAAGGGAATGAAGTTTTTATGTATGTTAATAACTCTGGAAAATAAATAATTTTTATATCTTGGTGAATACCCTTGTAAAATAAAGATGCTTTGGAATTCATAAAAATAAAACAAATAGTATTTACATTAGGTGAGGAGAGAAATTTTGAGAATTAAAATATGCAGTATAATGAGTATAAAACATAGATGTTGAAAAGGGTAAAAAGACAGGGGTAATGTGTATCAAATTTATAAAACATAATATTTACATATCGTAATGAATAAAAATTAAATTATATAAGGTAACCATAACATTCATAATATATAAAAAAAGTGTTTATAGAAACAAAATGAAAAGAAATATATTTCCCATTCATTAAATAGTTACTCCTTAAACCAATGGATTGGACCCTTGGTGTATTAATTAACCCTTTGTAGGAATCCCTGAAAGGTTAAACTACGATATAACTGTGGTGGATGGTTAGTTAGTAGATGTAAATAGAGAAATTGTGGTTTATTTATTGTAGAAGTGGTGGATTTGTTTATTAATTTGCAAATAAATTCCTTGGAAACCTTGGTTGTGGAAAAAAACACCATGTGATTGCCCGTGATATTGGACACATATGATTGATGTTATGTTATTTTAATCCTCAAGTGTGTGAATTCATTTTCACCTAAGTAGTTTTTCTAGGAAAAGTTAATATTCCTCAAAATTACATATTAATGTTAAAGTTTCCATTTTAGAAATTATAATGATAAGTATATATATGAAAATTTATTTAAATCTTTTAAAATAATGAATATAATATAATAACATATTTAAATTCAGGTAATGTGGTTATTTAGTTATTACATTATAATAAAAAATTTATAAAGTCATTAAATATATTGAATAACTCAAACTATATATTTACTATTCATGAAAAATAATGTGTTTTAGAAATATAATGCATTCAACCTCTCCTAATTCTGATATTATGATTTAAAAAAAAATTATTTTATCATATTATTTATATAAATATTATAATTATAACATTAACATATAAAAATAATTATTTACTAAAAATAACAAGGGACTGAAAATGTATAGTGAACTTTCTCACACATGGAAAAATTATAATTTATATTAATTTTTTTTCTATAATACTATTTTATTAAAATAATTATTATTCATAATAAATTACCTTATTATAAATATTTATACCAATTCTGGAATGTGAAATTACTCTCTGAGAAATCAAATTTTCAAATTCCATCTCAATTTTATTAGGAAATACTATTCATTAAATAAAATTAATAGAATAACAATTTTATTTATACATTTAAATATATGATTAAGTAACAATGTAATAGATACATAACCCCTTATAACAATCAGATATGACTTAAGTTTTTGGTGTAAGTTGAGGATAGATTCATGGTGCGGCTCGGCTAACATTGCCCAAGTAGTAATTTTCACATACATGAAATTATCACATAGTTTATTTCATTAAATATTCACTTTTGGAAGATCATATTAGTTTTTGTGATGGGAGAAACCTATCACCAATACCATCGTCCCATTATCCAAAAAATAGGCTTTAGAAGGTACAACTCTACTTGTTGTGGATCTTATTTATCCTCTCTACATTAAGAATAATTTTTATTTATACTTATAATCACCCATTATAATTATATAATTATTACAAAGAGTATATCTTCCAATAGTCATATTAATGAAAAATCATGATTGACAAAATATTATATAATGGTCGTGTCCTGATAGTAACATTTCCCATTATACTAGCTTCATTACTAAAGTGATATAATTTTTTGGAGTACAAAATAGTATAACACACATATTCTCTAGTAATAAAATTATTCCAAATTTTTGGTTCATTAAATGTATTCGGCCTTTATAAATTTCATCCCCGGCCTTTAAAGTCGTCATGATGGTTGAGAAAAGGTGTGTACTTTTTTCTCATTCTGTCCTCCAGTTCCAACATCGCTTATTCATATTTATGCTTCATCCACAAAACATTGATGAGGTGGGTATTATTTTTTAATTAAATTTTACCTCTACGATCTAATATCACCACCGAATGCTCCACATAATAGATTTCATTTTATAGTTTCACAATCTTTGAATTTGGTACATGTGAAGGATCAAGTTTGTAATTCCTCAAGAGAGATACATAGAATCAATCAAGAACATGAGTTAGATATGGTGTTAGAGCGTGATGATACACCACTTGTCCTATGATATTATATAATTCATATATTTCAATGTACATGGGGAATGTTTCCCTTTATTCCCTAACTAAATGACATTCTTCTATGGTGAAATTCCATGGTAGACTTTGTCAACAACATCAAACTCAAAGTCCCTTTAATTGTTATCATCATTGTTATTCTTCCAACTCATAGTATCCATTATGTGTTGATTCATGTCACGATACATTTCCGTAATCAATTTTATAATATCATGTTGAATAAGCCTTATATCACCAGCATCATCCCAACAAGTTGGAGGTATACATTACATCACATAAGAGCTTCATTGGGTTCCATTTGAATACTCAGATGGTAGTTTTTGTTGAATGGTAACTAAACTACTAGGATTTTTTTTATCCCATCCATTTTTCATATTCATAGTATGTCCTCATGTGTTTGGATAGTCCACTCATATTGACTATCAATTTGGGGGTGATTTGTTGTACTGAAATTTGATTCTGTGCACATAGAATATTGAAAACTTCTCCATAATTTTTATGTTAACCATGGATAATTATCTGAAATTATTGAATGTTGTACCCCATGAAACCTAACCCCTTTTAATTACATAATTATTTTCATATCATTCAAGATAGTAATTATTCTGAATAGCGATGAAATGGGAATTCATTGTGAGATTTTCGACTATAACACATATCACATTGTTTCCATTGGATGTTCTCAAGAGACAAGTAACAAAGTCTAGAATGATATTGTCCCACATTGATGCTGGTATATCTAGATTTTATAATAACCCTTTATGAATGTTTTTTATATTCCTTCAATTATTCACACATCAAGCACTTTGTAGTTTAGTTAGAAATATCACATTTCATGTTATCTCACATATAATATCCCCAAAGATTCCTATACATTTTATTTATTCCCTTATTTATGGAGAAAGTAGATCTATGAGCTTCATCCATCAACTCCTTCATTATTTTCAGAATAAATCAAACACATAGACTTGTATGGAATGTTAGTACACATTGTTGATCAATATTAATCTCATGAAACTACACATTCATTATTGCCTCTATCTTCTTATGTAACCAAATAAAATCTCTTTTAGAATTCAGGTTCTTATCTAATAATAATGCTTATGAAATTATTAGGGTTAGGGTTGATAATTTCCCTTCCATAATTATTCCCATCTCAAACCATAAAAGTTCATTGATAAATGGATCTCCATATATCCTCACAATTTCTAAAACAATAGGGTCATTACAAATTAATACATAAACAAATTTTGTTTCTCTACTGGGGTGATAATGAATTGATTAATCATAGTCTTTAAGGAGATCAATCAATCTCCCCTATCTACGTTTCAATTCATCTTCTGTGAAAATATACTTGAAACTTTGTTTCTCTGTTTAAATATCACATTTCCTCCCAAAAGGATAGTACCACCATATCTTCATAGAAAACAAATAATAACAACTAGATTTAAGTCTTGCTTATGATAATTCTACTCATGAGGCATCTAATACTGAGATGAAACATTAATCACCTTTCCATTTTGAATGAGGACGCACCGAATACCTTTTAGAGAGTCATTGCAAAAAATAAACGTCTTTATCTAATTTAGGATAGAGTTAACACAAGTATATTATGAAATATCTTCTTTAGATCTAGGAAAAATTTATTACACTTATTTATATGTATGAAATTGTTCCTTTTTGTGTTATCTGTGTTAGTTTATTTGAAATTCCTTAACGGATATTTAATAACCTCCAAAATATCATAGTAAACCAAGAATGCTATGAATCTCATTCACTTTCGTATGATGTAGCCACTCCTCCACTAATATTATAATTGTAGGATCATAAAAGATTTCTTCATTTTTAAAATTTTCTACCTGAAAGAAACATTCTATATCAAAAATCTAAATTTTCTGAAATTACCAAATAACATACACATTCTCAAATTAATCAATATAATCTTTATATGATCATTATCCACCTCTATAATTTTGGAATTTACCATAATATAAATTATAAAAAAATTCACAATTTAATCAAGGAAGCCTTAAATACTCAATTCTCAAATCAATAAAAACTGGAGGAGCATTAGTCAAGCCTATGGGTATAACAAAAAAACTCATTATGTCCATATCTTTATTAGTAGGATGTATTTTTAATGACCTCATTCTTCCAAAACAACAAATGTTAACCAGATCAATGATCAATCATAGTGAATAATTGAGGCCCATGAAGCTGGTTAAATAAATCATCAATCATTGGAAGAGGCTACATGTTATTCACTATGATCTGGTTAGGTTCTCTATATTCAGCGCATATTGTAGAGAGCCAAATCTTGACATACATAGGCATTAGATCACTTTTTCCGAGTATCTAATACATAACAAATACATACACAAAAGGACCATAATAGTGTAGTGTCTTTGGAAACTCGGAATATAATCCTCTAATCATGGTGAAAGATCTTCAATATCTCCCATAAGGATATTCGATTTTTTTTCTTGCCTAAAACATTTATTTAAATTCTGGGGAAAAGAAAACATATAAAGGGTGAGCTAAAATTCTTAGAAAGGTTAATAATGGAGAAAATAAAACAAACCATATACATTTTAACTGCAAAACATGAACATAATATTTAAACATCAAAATCTTGAGCAATGACATAAAACATGGCAGTACGTAAGGAATAGATCATATAGGATTGTAAATAATAATAAAATAGCATGGGAATAAAACTTGTAATTTCTGCAAACCATTAATCACATGATATGATTTCCATAGTAGCCAAGGCATTGCTGCCAAGACCATCATAGTGGACAAACTCCCTTTCTGAATCGAGTTCACTCCTCATTCCTGTCCTATATCATGGAACCGGATTAACGTACCGTTACAGCCATGTCTATCTCATGAGATATAAATATTTACTCAATGCATTGGAGGGAGATATAGGTCCCACAAATCTCATCATGAAATCATTCTTACGTGCGCCAAAACATAAACATAAATCATTCATCATAACCCAAAGAATAAAATGGGTTTCATAAACATCTTCCCATCATAACATAATCCACATATAAAAATGGATATCATTTCATCATATGAAAATTGAAACCATGTAAATCATAGAGACATTATACTAGAAACATAATCATACTAAATAATGACATCTTAGATGGAAAAATGTTTTGACAAAACACTTGAAATTAATTTATGAGGAAAATATCCTTTCTACTTCAAAATCATTTTTATTTTCACAAAATACCCTAAAAATTTAAAAGAGAAGGATTTTTTGAAAAATATTCATAAACCCTTGTTGAGTAAGCTTCATGAACATAAGGCTTTATGAAATCGTAAAAATCCGTTCATGCCGTATAAGTTAAAAAAACATTCTTCTCATACTTTTTCCGGAAAAGAAATAAAGTACCTCATATGGTAAACAAAAAAAACATTCCTTACATACCATGTAGTAAAAGTAAAAAATGGGTAAAAAGGACTTTAAACATACATGAAACTAGTTTTAGAAAATAGGGACACTAATGATAAATATAACCCCCGTAAATACTTACGAATAAACAATCTCGGATAAAAACGAGATTGGAAAAGTTATCCCTTATAATAGGCCTGATATGTTTCGTACAGATCCGAACCTCCATTATAATGATATAAATAATGTCAATGAATTATTAAAGAATCATATTCATTGTTATGATATCATATATGGTTCACTTATGACTATATATTACCCGTTATTTTGTAAATTCCATGTTAAAGCAGTGTTTTGGGTAAAATTCTTTTATTTAACGTACGTGTTTGGACTTGTTGTTCATGATATTATTATTAATTATATCAAGATTTAATTACTTCCATAATTTAAATCATGATTTATATATCATATATATTCAGTATATATATATAATAGATAGATAAATGAAATGAAATACACCGTTTATGGAGACGGTAGGCCGTACGTACGCATGAACGTTGTTTTCTTTCCCTTATTGACCTGAATGAAAGTTTGTAGATGATATATATATATATATACATAAATCCAATAGATTTATCATGTCATATATTTCATTATTATTCATTATATATACTTTATAATAATTCTTGAGTGGTTAACATGGAGAATGAATCTCATCGTACCGTGGAGACGGTAATCCATACATACGCACGACTGATGATATCATTACCATAATTGTTAAATTGAATTGTATTGGATTATATAATATCTCAGAATCAGTATGATGTTATAATAACAATATATAGTTATTATTTATACCATTATACCCATCCAAGTAAGGTGGTAGTGGAAACACATATGAAACCATATGCGTGGAGATCGTATTCTGTACGTACGCACGCGCAATGATTTCGTTTTTTGTAGGATGGATAGAAGGTGAAATGGGGTTGTTTCAAGTTTGTAATAACATATAATTATATTATTTATACTTATGTTATTACTTTATAATTAAACAACTAAAAAAGAAGAAGTTGAAGAAGAAAGAAAACATGAAAGAATCGGTTGAAGAGATTACCTCTTCTTCAACACACCTCATTTAGGCTTCCTTTTAAGGGAATAGAGTTGGTATTTTGAGAATACAAGAACCGCCATAATTTTTCTAGGGAACTGTAGAAGATAAATTTGTAGGGTTTTTCTGGGCTTGAATGTTCAAAATTGTGGAAAGAGAAGAGGGAGTAGGTGCCCTTTTATAAGGGAGGAGAGGGTCACCTTAGGAAAAACATAAAATATTATTTTATAATAAAGTCATAGTTGGTTTATAATAGCTCCAAATTAATTTATTTCTAATATAAAGTGGTTATGGGTATAAATAATCTCAACCAATATGTTTTAAACAAGTTTAGGTTACTATTTTAACCTTATCATTTATATTTAACTCTATGTTAAATAATTTAACTTTTATCGTGTCTTCTTGTTTTCTTACACTATATGGTTAATAAACATAATATAACAAGTCACACGAACCCCAAGTGGTTAATTATTAACATATATAACCTTATCTATGTAATTTTTCCGATCCATATATTTTTAGGAATATAACAACAATTAATAATATAATATTTGTTTTAAAATCTATTTTATTTGAATTTTGACACTATTTGGTAATTGATTTTTGTTAAAATAATAAAATCATGATTAGTTCGAAACAGATTCATTAAATAAATAATAATATGTCATAGTAACCTAGAAAATTAGTTTAATTCATAAAAAGGATCAAATTAAATTTATTTGGGTATTTATAACATCAATTATGAAAATATTTCCTTAATAACATAATTACTGCGTCATCATTGTGTCATAAATAAATTAAATTATTTAAAGTATAAAATTTATAAATAAAATAAAATTATATAGGAAAACATTTTATCTTTCTAATGAATATGTATATCATAGTTTATATTATTTATATCCCCACATTAAAAATATTTTAGTTATTAAACATTGATTTTATCTTTTTTTAACTCTTCTTTAAATAAAATAATAATAATTGTCCTAATCTAATCCAAGTGGACCTAAAGGGTAATATTTTATTCCTAAGGTTGTTTTTGGTTGAATTAAACTTTTCCAATGGAATTAGGACATGATTTAGGGTAATAATAATATCATTTTTACCCTTAATTACTCTATTTACTTTTAACCATGGTAAATAAAAGTAAAAAGTTACTATTCACTGGAAATTATTTTCATCTTATTAAACCACATTTTACTCCTTTATATTAACCATGTATCTTGATTTTTCGAAATTCAACTCACAAAAGCCGTAAAAATTATGTTTTATGTACAATTACAAGTGCTCCTAGGAGGTGGGAAAAAGAGGGTGAAAAGTTCAATAAAATTTTTATATATCTATAATTATTATAAAATGACTCCAATGAATTACATTGAACTTATATAAGTACTATGTATATATTTTGACCTAAAATAAATTTAAATAATATAAATTATTATTTAAATAAAAAGTTGGTTTTAACCAATAACTCAGTGTTTTCACTATTCATCTAAAATTGAAAGTTTTCATAAAAATACCAAAATTTAACCCTAGGCTAATTTCGATATTCCAAATACAAAAATTAAGTCAATTATGAAAGATGAATTTATAAAATTTCAAAAAGTGGTTATTACTATTCGTAACGGCTAGTTTATATAATATTTTAATTACATGTCGTGGTTTAGTGAAACTCGGTATTGCGTACAACACACGTTATCGAGGAAGGTCGCGATTGCATGTAATGGAAGCCAAGTTAGGGTTGAGTTTATCGAAAGATTTGTTTGGTGTTGCGTATAACATACTCAAAATATATTTCAGTTATACATTGATCAAAATCTATACTTGGGTTTGAGTAAAAATAATTTTATTTGAAAGAACATGAAATTGTGTGCATCACAAGCCAAGAATAGTGTTGCGTATACTACAAGCTAATACGGTGTTGTGTATAGAGCAAGCTAATATTAGTGTAGCATACAACAAAATATATCAAAGAAATTAAAAATAATATTTCTGAAAAAATCTCGGGGTGTTACATTCTACCCCCCCTAAAATAAATTTCTCCCTAGAAATTTGTCGATGTTAGAAATGTTTTTCTACTTAAAAGATTCCTTCAATGAAACCCACATCGTAAAAAGTAATACCAAATCATCAGTTTAAAAAAGGAATGTTAGAAACATAATGAATACCCAAAGTAACTCACCACCGGGTTTCCACATAAGAGAATATAGGATAAAATATGAATATAGAAGACAAATATAACCATCATGTTCTGATAGAGAGTGGTAGAGAACATGGCTATGAAAAATCCAACAATCACAAAGACATAAATTTGTGATGATTTAAGGTACCAATTGATTCATCAGATATAAGGACACTAGAAATTTTTTTTTAAGATCATTTCCCTAAAGTTGAATAAATGTTGAATTAAAATAAATAATTACTTGATATTGGTACAATAGTACTGCTGTTTGTGCCTTGTGAAATTTCCACTTCATCTCTTAAAGAAATGAAGTTGAATTTGTCTTCTGTGAAGTGTTAGCAGATCATGAGATAGAATGATAGGTCTTTCCATCTGTCTCAATCAAAAGGATAGAAAAAGTTATTAAATATATAAAAGTCCATCTATAGTGAGATTAATCGTATATGGTTACAAAAATGGACTTATACTTCATATATCATACTACTTAATATAATAAAACTAGTTTCTACTAACTAGGGACTTTATGTGGGCCACTGGTAGGTGATAAATTCCTGCCGCACTTTGGTTGTGGGTTCGATTCCCCCATTCTTGTCTGACGTGATGGGTTGTCGCCCATCTTGCAAGTTGTCCTTTTTCTAAAACTACATTATTATGACATTCCATCAATAATATCGAAAAAAGTTCTACTCTTAAACTATACTAAGTTATGTCCTAAATAATCCATTCCATTCTTTAGGTTTATCTAAAATACTTCTATCCAATCTCATAGTATACAGAAAACAACTAATAGAAAGGTCATCTACCAAGCATGTGAATACCATCATTTATCCCCCATATATAATAAGATATATCTTGTTGGTCACATTCCAAACATTTGAATTCTTTAATCATGTTTTCTCTTGAAAAATGAATACCCATTGAACCTTAGTGAAAACATGAATTATATAAAAAGTTAACTATTTCCACATGCCAAAATCCCAAAATTTTTATATGCTCAAACCATGATATCAATTTTTCCTTATATCAGTATTGAGATCATTAATAATATCCAAAATAATATTTTCTCGTTATCCATTCATTATGCTCATATCATCTACCTTCAAAAAATATTTGAATAACATTTCATAGTAACCGGTACTATTCATCATATTCATTCAAATACTCATGGAATGAAAATAGTGTAACAATACTTAGATTTTTCATTATTCCATAGTAGCATACATTATTATTGATAAACAAACAATCATTCCACTACCTTCAAAAAACACAGACTGAGCTTCATCATTTCTTTCATCTAATCTATTATTAGTAGTCAATTCATCATCATCCACATAAATACTACTCATACGACCATGCAGATTCTCTTCAAGAGATTTTCCCTTAGGGCATTGGTTTTCATAATGCCCATACATTCCAAATTTAAAACATTTAACAGTTTTTTATGTCTTAGAAATACCATTATCATTGTCCATGGTGTTATCTAAACCTTTTCTTTGGTACTTACTGGATTTGCTTCCTTCTTTTCCACACCTAAAGAATCTTCCAGTTCCTTTGAAACATTATCCTTGATGCCTCTTCCCACATGATTTACATGAGGGAAATTGAACTTTCTTTCCTATATGATCATCATGAAACTCCATCTTTCTCTTATTAGCTGAGTCAGGAAACATACCAATGTTGAGATTGTTGAACATATTACGAGATTTTATATTAGGAATAATAACGATATGTGGGCTTCCAGATCTAATTTCATTTGGTTGGTCATGATGAATATCATTCCATTGTCCATCATATCCTCCATCATCGTCAATCTTCCTGTGTCCAGCCATTTTCTAAACCCAAAAAGAACTATGGGAGTGGAAAAAGTCATAATCAATGGGGATTACTTTCAATATCTAACATGTTAGGTAAAACTATAAGATCATTACCTTAATTCTATGAATATAACCTATACTTTTACTTGACCTTAGGGACATCCAGAGACATACCGTAGAAATATCTCTAGGGATCTCACGAAAGTTTTTGCATCCTAGTTTCCAAACGTTAACTAAAAATTTCCTCTGATACCAACTGTAGAGTCCCAAAGCTTGACCTACATAGACATTTCATTAATTTTGAGGAATATTTATTACATAACAAAAATAGACACCAAATGACCGTAATTGTTTATTGTCTTTGGAAACTCAGAATATAATCTTCTAATCTTGGTGAAAGATCTTCAACATCTCCCATAAAGATCTTCATTTTTGTCTTACCTAAATTCATTATTTTTAATCTGGGAAAAGAAAAAATATAAAGGTTGAGATCAAATTCTCAGTAAGGGTAAGCATGGAGAAAATAAAACAACCCATATACATTTGAACTTCAAAACATGAACAAAATATTTAAAAATCAAAATCTTGATCAATGACATAAAACATGGCAGTACGTAAGGCATAGATCATATAAGATCACAAATCATGATAACATAGAATGGGAATAAAACATGTAATTGTGGAAAAACATTAATCACATGATATGATTTCCATAGTATCCAAGGCATTTCTTCCAAGACCATCTTAGTGGACAAAGTCCATTTCTGAATCGAATTCACCTCTCGTTCCAGTCCTATATCACTAAAGAATATTAACTTACCATTCTATCCATGTCTAAATCATGAGATATAAATCTTTACCCAATGCATTGTAGGGAGATATAGGTCCAACCCATATCATAATAAAATCATTCTTACGTGTGCCACAACATAAACATAAATCATTCATCATAACCCCGAGAATAAAATGGGTTTCATAAACATCATCCCATCATTACATAATCCATATAAAAAAATGGATATAATTTCATCATAAGAAAAGTAAAATCATGTAAATAATAGATACATTATACTTGTAACATAATCATACAAAATAATGTCATCTTATATGGAAAATATTTTTGACAAAACACATGATATGAATTCTTGACGAAAATATCCTTTCTTCTTCAAAATAATTTTTATTTTCAAAAAATACCATGAAATTTTAAAAGAAAATGATTTTTTGAAAATATTCATGAAATCTTGTAGAGTAAGATTCATTAAAATAATGCTTTATTAAACTTTAAAAATCCATTCATGCCGTATAAGATAAAAAACATTCTTCTCGTACTTTTTCTGGAAAAGTAACAAAGTACCTTGTATGGTAAATAAAAGAAAGATTCCTTACATAACATGTAATAAAAGTAAAAAATGGGTAAAAATGACTTTAAACATACATGAAAATTTTTTTATAAAACATGTACCCGAATGATAAATATAACCCCCGTAAATACTTACGAATAAACAATCTTTGATAAAATGAGATTAGAAAAATTATCCCTTACCTTAGGTCTAATATGCTTCGTACGTATCTGAAACTCATGTAAAATGATTTAAATAATGCCATTGACTTATTACAGAAACATATTCATTGTTATTATATCATATATGGTTCACTTATGACTTTATATTACCCGTTCTTTTGTAAATTCCATGTTAATGTAGTGTTTTGGGTAAAATTGTTTTATTTATCGTACATGTTTGGACTTGGTGTTATTGATATTATTACTACTTATATCATGATTTAATTACTTCCATATTGTAAATAATGATTTTTATATCATATATTTTAAGTATATATATATAATATATAGATAAATTAAATGAAATACACCGTTCATGGAGACGTTAGGCCGTACGTACGCATGAACACTGTTTTATTTACTTATTGACTTGAATGGAAGTAAGTAGATAAAATATATATATATATACACACAAAAATCCAGTAGCTTTATAATTTCATATATTTTATTATTATTCATTATATATACTTTATAATCATTCTAGAGTGCTTAATATGGAGACTGAATCTCATCGCGTCGCGGAGACGTTAATCTGTACGTACGCACGAGCGATGATATCATGCCCATAATTATTGAATTGAATTGGAGTGGATGATATAATATCTCAGAATCCGTATGATGTTATAATATTTATATAGTTATTATTTACACCATTATACCCATCCAAGTAAGGTGGTGGCGGAAAAACAGATTACACCACGGTGTAGAAACGGTATTCCGTACATACGCACGCACAATGATTTCGTTTTTCATAGGATGAATAGAAGGTGAAATGGGGTTGTTTAATATTTATAATAAAATATAATTATATTATTTATACTGATTTTATTACTTTATAATTAAACAATTAAATAAGATGATGTTGAAGAAGAATGAAAAATTGAACGAATTGGTAGAAGAGATTACCTCTTCTTCGACGCACCTCATTTAAGAATCTTCTTATGGGACTAGAGTTGGTCTTTTGAGAATACCAGAACCTCCAGAATGTTGCTAGGGAAGTGGAGAAGATAAATGGTCTGGGGTTGTCCGAGCTTGAAAGTTCAAAATTGTTTAAAGAGAAGAGGGATGAGGTGCCCTTTTATAAGGGAGGAGAGGGGAACCTTATGAACAACTTAAAATATTATTTTACAATAAATTCTTATTGGGCTTATAATTCCTCAAAATTGATTTATATCGAAGATATAGTGGTTATGGGTTGAAATCCTCTTAAACAATAGGTTTTAGACAAGTTTAGGTAACTATTTTAACCATATCATTTAGATTTAACTCTATGTTAAATAATTTAACTTTAACCGTGTCTTCATGTTTTCTTACACTATATGGTTAATAAACGTACTATAACAAGTAAACCTAACCCCAAGTGGTTCATTATTAATATATATAACCTTATATAACTCATTGGGATGAACTTTAGATTTTTAGGAATTTAATAACAATTAATAATATAATATTTTTTCTAAAAACTATTTTGTGACAATTTTTACAGTATTTGGTAATTGATTTTTGTTAAAATCATAAAAACATGATTAGTTAGATATAAATTAATTAAATCAATAATAAAATGTCATATTATCCTAAAAAAGTATTGTAATTCATAAAAATTCTAAATTACATATATTTGGGTATTTATAACATCGATTATGTTAATATTTCATCAATAAGGTAATTACTGCATCATCATTGTGTCCTAAATAAATAAACTTATTTAATGTCTAAAAATTAAAAATAAACTACCATTATGTAGTAAATTTATTTAGCCTTCTAAAGAAATATTTATAGTCGAATTTATCTTATGTATAACCCTATATTAAAAATATTTTATTTATTAAACATTGATGATAACTTTTTTAACTCTTATTTAAATAAAATAATAATAACTATCCTAATCTAATCCATGTGGACCTAAAGGGAAATATTTTATTCCTAAATTTTTCAATGGTCGAATTAAACTTATCCAATATAATGAAGACATGTTTTAGGGTAATAATCATATCATTTTTACCCTTAATTAACCTATTTACTTTTAACCGTGGTAAATAAAAGTAAAAAGTTATTATTCACAAAAAAGTATTTTTATCTTATTGAACAACATTTTACTCCTTGATATTAACCATGTCACTCAGATTTTCTAAATTAAACTCACATAATCTGTAAAATTATGTTTTATGTACAATTTCAAATTCTTTCAAGAGGTGGGTAAAAGACGGTGAAATGTTCAATAAACTTTTTATATATCTAAAATTATTATAATATGAAACCAATGAATTACATTGAACATATATAAGTATTATGTATCTATTTTTACATAAAATAAATTTAAATAAAATAAATGATTATATAAATAAAAAGTCGGTTTTAACCAATAACTCAGTGTTTTTACTATTCACAAAAAATTGAAAGTTTTCAGAAAAATACAAAAATTTCTCCCTATGCTAATTTCAATATTATGAATTCAAAAATGAATCCCATTTTGAAATATGAATTTATAAAATTTTAAAAAGTGGGTATTACTATTCATAACGGCCATTATATATAATATTTTAATTACATATCATTGTTTTGTGAAACTCCTTATTGCATACAACATGCGCAATCAAGGAAGGTTGTGATTGCGTGTAATGCAAGACAAGTCCGGGTTGTGTGTTGGGAAAGATTCATTTGGTGTTTCATATAACATACTCAAAATATAGTTCAATTATACAATGATCAAAATCTATACTTGGTGTTGTGTAAAAATAATATTATTCTAAAGAACTTGAAATTGTGTGCATCACATGCCAAGAATAGTGTTGCGTATACTACAACCTAATACAGTATTGCATATAGTGCAAGATAATCTTAGTGAAGCATACAACAAAAGACATCAATGAAATTAAAAAGAATAATTCTCATAAAATCTCATGGTGTTACACATATCCACATTGATTCCTCCATCTTCTATACTAAGAGAGATTGTTCTCCCAAAGGAGACACACTTGGTCAAATAATCCCCTTCTAAAAAATATCTTACAGTTGTTAATTTAATTCATATAGCTCCAAATATTCTATTCTATAGGGGTTATTTGATATCATCATATAAATAGGCATGTGTTCAATTGATAATAATACCTATCTTCAAATGGGTGGTCCAGGTAACTGGTATTAAAATATGTAATGTATTCATGAATGAGGGAACCATTATCTATTCATATAAATTTATTTTCTTTTGGATCATCAATAATAATTTCCAGAAAATGTTACGAGAGGTTATTCTAATTATAGCCCTGTTCATGATATCTATCATTGGAAAACAACTATAGGTTCTATATTCCAGACCACTCTGAATTTCTTTCTTATATAGTTGGCCTTATAATTATTATTTCATAGCCGATATATCCCTAGTATAAAGTTGAATTTCAGTATGAGAATGTATTATATATTAATGATCAAATAATTCTCGTAAAACTAAATACTAGATTTTATATACATTTTTTATTCCTAAATAATCCTTTTAATATTCTGGACTGATAGCTATACATATAGAAATTTTAGGATTGATTAAATATTATTTACAAACATGGATGAATAAATTGAATAGATAGAACCAAAATTGGAAAAATTACATACTATCATTATGAGAACAATTATATTACCTTCCACCATGTCATTTGGAGATTCAAATTTATCCATGGACATTGAAAGTTGATGAAATTTATTTTTTGGACTAAGATGAGATTGATGGTGATTCCCATCCAATATCGTCATATTTGGAAAATGGTTGGAAAATTCTTAATTTTTATACACCTATAACATTTGACATAATGTTATATCAACACCATCGTAATTTTTAGTTTGATTTGAGAAGATGAGGATTCACTTCGTTGTGATAGATTCGACCTAGATGTTTGTCTCTTCAATACATGAAACATTTTCCTCTCCCATGAAAATAGTTCCCTGAATGCTTCTTCCCATATTTGTATCATGTTGGATGATTTAATTTTTTTCTTAGAATTCAATGATATATTTTCCTACCTATTATTTTCCTATTTGGTGTCTTCCTTTCATTCAATATATGGGACTACTATGTCTCTTGAAACTCCAGTATCACCGTCATAGGACATCACACAATCTCTTTATAGTAATCGTAATATCCACTTGATAGATTAATCTATAGATGTGATAATTTTCCACGGATGTATAAACAAAAGAATATATTAGTATCCCTGAAAAATGATATTACTTTAATGAGAAATTATTTTAATATTCATATCATAGCTTTCTATAGAATCAATTTCCATGTACTCTTGCTCTTGTAATTCCTTCTCAATTTTCATTCACATCTATTGTGACAAATATTCATTGATAATGATTCTGATGATCTCTTCAAAAATCCATAACATTCATATCCCTTCATTGATTCATGGTTTTATTCAGTATCCAACACTAATTATATTCTCCTTATAAGAGGTACACATCTAGAATGACATTCTCTAGTTCGAAAAAATAGATTAGAGAGATGTTCTTTTCTAAAGAGCATACTGATTGTTCATAAATCAAGCGGTCATTAGATACACTAAATGAAGGGGGTCAATGACTTATAAATTACTCAATATATGGTTTTTATCTTTGAGGTGAATATGGTCTCTTGTATTGATTCATAGTATTTATCATAATATGATTCAGTCAATTCATCATTCTAATGAATTTTTCTATTCCATATTCCATCCTAGGGAAGTTAGAGGATGGTCCATTTCACCCACCATTTATACAGTTACTATTATTTCTATCCACTTTATGAAATAATAAAACCATAGGGAATAATATGTTTCATTTAATAATCCTACAATTCTAAGTATATATTTGTGTATTAAAAAATCTTTCTTATATGTGTTATTCATTAAAAACAATTACATTTTCTATAAATACATCATAATATTTTGTAGTTAACCAAATATACCGCCTAAGAGAGTCAAAATAAGAGTGCAACAACACCTGTTGTTCTGAATAAGTTCCCATTAATGTATATCTCAACATTGTTTTTTTTATTTTTAACACAATACACATATATTCTTGATCTATATTCACGTTTTTGTATCCCGACTGGGATTCATTTTCATAGAAACCACATACTTACTACTTTTTCCAAAACACCATGACGTTTTCCAATATTTTATATTTTTCCTAATGTTATTATTAAGGAATTAAAATCCAAATTTACATAAATAAATAATCTATCTTTAAATACCAATAATGAAATCCTACCATTTTATTAAAAACATTTTCATTCAAATAGTACAAAAAAATCTCTTTTAAAGATTAGTTTCCTGGAAAAAAGATATAAAATACATGAAAACATAAAACATTATTTTCATCCACATTAATGATTCTTCAACGGTTTATCCTAATTAAACTTATTGCTTCTCATATCATAGGGACATTAATCCATGGAAATGGTGATCATAAGGCCCTATTAGAGAATGAAATGAAAACAGTTTACGTATGATCTTATGAAATTTCAATAAGAACGTGATTCATAATAATAAGGCCTAAGAATGGGGCATATTATAAAAATATGAGCATGAATCATAACATGAATGTGTTTCTACAAAATTTAAAGTATACATTCATAAGTATATCACCAAGGATTGTCATTGAGGTGTCATAAAACAATTACTATAGTTATTTACAGAGGTATTGAAAAACGTTTCATCACGATAGATTAAAATCTTTTCATAACACATTAGATTGATATGGGGTAGAAACCAACATATGTATTAGTTTTCATTCAATCCACGTAGATCATAATAAATCATTTCATAAATAACCCATGGAGAATGGATAAATTGGTTTTCATATCAATATCATGTTTTTTCAAAAGTACTTTTAAAACATGGTCATTATATAACTTTTGATCAACATAAATGGAATTATGGTTCTATGTATTGGAATAATAGACAATAATAAATCATTTACTCATATTTTTGAGTAACCACTTAAAATAAATTGTGTTTGGTATTAAAAAAAATGAAAATAATATGGACTTTCATGATTAGAAGAGAGAAGTTTTGAGAAGTTAAATTGATAGCACAACATGTATAAAAAGTGGTTATATAAAAGGGTAAAAAGATAGGAGAAAAGGGTATAAAATTGATAAAAATAATTTTTTACTAAGGTAAAGAAAATAAAGGAAATAATTGTGTTTTACTATAACATTCAATAGATATATACATAAAGAGGTTCTATAAACAATGAGAAAATATGGATATTTAATTTATGATAAAATCTTACACCTAAAACATTAGAATTTTGTCCATAGGGGCTTAAGGACACCCTAAAATGATTCCATTGGAATTAACACTACCAGATATTCTTTTCGGGTGGATTTTTATTCAATGTAAATACAAAAATATATGGGTTTTTATATAAAAATTTGACGATTTTTTTATTACATTCCAAATATAGGCCTTAAAAACCTTGGTTGTTGAATGTAAAAAAACGTTGTCTTCACCATGGTATTTTACAATGGAACAGGACCCATGTGACCAATAATATGTTATTTTAATTAAAAACGGTCTACCATAATTTTTTATTATTTATATGGAAAGGGTATGGAACGTTTCTTCAAAAGAACATTTTTAAATTTCATGTTTCAATTTTCAAACATGAAAAGAAAAATTATACACATAGAAATTGACTAAAATATATTAGAATACATGTTACTAATAAAATAAATCGTTTTAGGTCCTGCAATCTTTTTAATTAGTCATTACATAATTATATCATATTTATGAATTTATTAAACATAAAGAAAAACCAAAACTGTATTTTTACTACTCATAAAAAATTATTTATTTTTAATATTCTAAAAAATTAACCCTACCATAATTTTGACTTGGTGATTTATAAAATGAATAAATATTATCATAATAATTCTATATATATTATATTTATATCTTTTAAATTTAATTAACTTATTTATTAAAAATAACAGCGGATTGATAATGCATAGTAAAATTTCTAACAAATAAAAATAATAATATTTTGTCATTTATGATTAAATAAGAGAGTTTTATCTTAATATTTCACTAAAAATTTATTTTTTATTATATATAATTATATTATAGATTTTTATATATGTTTATAAATTAATATTTTTGTCTGAAATGTCAATTTATAAAATTTCATATTAATTTTTTATGAAATCTTATTATTAAAATAAAAATATAAGATCGACTATTTTATTTATATAATGTGATTAAAATTTATGTAACTATTTCCTTGAAATATAACCCTTTATAACACCCACAAAAGATCAATAGATATATGGTGTGATGGAGATAGATTAATGGGCACACTCGGCTGACAATGATTTAGTGGTAAATTCCACTAACATGAAATTCTCATGTCAGAAATTTTGTATGACCTTCACTTATTGAATCAAATCTTATGCTAGGTCAAGAGAGAACTCTAGTTATTCTACCTCCCTCCCAAGCTCTAAAAAATGGGATTCATAATAAATTAACTAACTTATTGAGGACATTGTTTCTGCTTTTTATATTTATTATACCTTTTCATTTAAACTTATAAACATAAATTATAATTCATAAATTATTATATTGAGTGTGGTTTAAGATAGTCATATTGATCAATGGACATATTTTACCGATGTTCATATAATGGTTGAGTCCTCATAGTATCATTTCCCATTAAACTCACTTCATTGTCAAAGGGATATATTTTTTGAGTACAAAACAATAAAAGACACGTTTTCAGGATAAAACATTTAATAAAAAATTATAGGTCATTAAACTATATATTCACTTCAAAAAAATATAGGTGAATAAAAATAAATAATTATAAAATAATGAGAACTAAGAAAAAATTTCATACAAGTTCAATAATATTATGAATCATAATAATTGATAGTAAATATTATGATGTATAACATAATGTTTTATTAAAATAATGGGATTGATGATATGAAAAGTCAATGGTGATTTATATAAACTACAAAAAATAAATTATTGTGGAATTTTACATCATGTACCATGAATGAAAGAGTAATTATTAATCCCTTACATGGATTTTGGGCTTCCTTTATACACATTCGAACATCCTCTTCTTGGGGTGACCTAGATATGATTGAACTTAAATATATTTTGGTTTGGATTTATTACCACCAAAAAGGCTTCTAGGATTATAATATGAAGGTTGGGAAGGGATTCATTTAGATTTTTGTTAATCTAAATGCTTTAAAGTTGTGAATATTTCATAAGAGTCACTGTCTTTTTAAAATTGTCAGATCATTTCATTTTTAATAATAACCAAATGTATAAAATAATGGGAGGTCACTCTCACCTAGTGTGTCTCAAAATTTGATAATTACAGGAGGCGATGGATTATATAGATGATCTATACATTAGAAACAAAAAAACACATGTTTCAAACATGAAATTCCTTATCCTTTAAGTCATACTGTCATGAACCTGGAAGGGTCGCCATCCAACCGATTTCCCGACCTAGTATGCGACATGGCCTATGTAACGTCTCGGTTCCAAAAGCCACCCAGAGGTGCCCCATACCTGGTTAGTCACTGGGACTCAAGCGCATTTCCCCAAATTCTAGGGGCTGTTGTCTAGCATCGAGGGCCTTGGGTGTGAGAGTGGGGAAACAATTCCCTAGTTGGTAGAGTACATAGTGGAAGTAAACAGGCATACAATAACAGAATTAGTAAATATACAACAACAGTAAAAAGAGGGAGAATGAGATAAGAAACAACTGGGTCGATGCATAATAAATGATGCATGATATATATGTCTAGGAAAACATCCAAACAAGTCACAATGCTGAATATAAACACTACTGAACCAAGTACAAAAGAAAAAGTTAACAGTTCCTCAGCATCGCAAGCCTAGGATTGGTCCCATTCTCTACATCTCCACATCAAGTCAAGTATGTGATGTGGAAGGTATCTTGCCCGTATCTATACCTACAACAATATAATCTGTTAGGGCCGAAGAGCATGGGCCAAACCGGGTGTGAGACAAAATCTCAGTAGGTAACCACCCTATGATCTGTGCCTATCAGTCAGTGAATATATGGAAGGTAAATGCATGGAATGCAGTAAACAAAAATATGTTGAACAGTAAACAATCCACAGTTCCAATATCAAACAATAGCTAACATGTAGCTAAGAACCAATAGGTAACCCTCTGGGATATACTCTCATCCATCCCCTGTAGTCTTACATAAAAGTACCAACAACCATTTGAGCAGTACACTCCGCTTAACCTCTCTAGTTTTTTATACAAAAATTATATGAATCTCTGAGGAGGCACACTCGGTCAATTCCCATTATAGTCTAAGGTAGTCCGAGAATATATGAGGATGCTCACTTGGTCAATTCCCCATATATCCCAAACGTCAACGACTCTTTGAGGAAGCACACTCGGTCAATTCCCCTTATAGCCCAGGTCATTTAAAGACTCTCTAAGGAAGCTCACACGGTCAATTACTCTTATAGTCTAAGGTATGCACGGTAATTAAAATTAAAACAAAGAATCTCTAAGGAAGATAACATGGTCTATACCCTTATAGTCTAAAAGAAGTCAAGGAATCTTTGAGGAAGCTCACACATTGAATCCCCTTATAGCCCAAAGTAATCCTTGGCTCCCTGAGGAAGCTCACACAGTCTATCCCGGTATAGCCTAATGCTCAATGACTCTCCTAGGAAGCTCACTCGGTCAATTCCCCTTATAGTCTACTACACCTGGTTCTCATGGCCCTGTGAAGTAAATAAAATAGCTATGAAATATGTCCAATGTAAACCTACAGAACTACATGGATAAATAGTCTACAACATATCAAGCTTTTCAGGATTCAAACTCTCCATCCTGCAATAATAGGTATGGAAAACATGCAAATTATTTAAACAAGCAAACATGAACAAACAGTCGTAAACAAAAAATGCATGGGAAAACATCAAAGGAATTACAAAACAACCCTATTCATATCCATTAAACCTCTACACATAAATACAAGCATGGAAAGAAGACAACATGGGTAAAATGGTAAACACGCAATACCCCGTTCAAGGGTTTTGGTGGTAATTGACCATAATACTCAAATACATTGAACATAAAGGCACAAACCACCTTATGTGGCATTAGGTGATCGATATACTTAAACCTTAACATGTTAATTGACTTAGAACATCGTATATATACAAAAAAGTACAAAAGGTTCAACCCATAATAACATGGAAAAGAGGAGAAATTGGAATATGATGCCCTAGGAGAAGGAAGAACTCACTGATGTGATTCCTACTTAATCAACATTGTTCTAATCGTAGGACGAACACACACAGAAGGGATCGTCAAAGATATATTGTTGTACGATGCTCTTGGTTGAAAGGGACCTAAAAGGAGTGCGTTCTAGAGATCAGACATGACCCTAATGACGTTAATGAAAAAAATTAATGTACACGACATGTACTTTTAATGTACACAGTGTGTACTTTCCTTTTCTGTACTCTGCTTTAGGCAGCATCCAAGTCACTCCCACACGACCATGTTTGTTTCCTTGACACAACCAGCACACGGCCTCTAGTGGCATCACAATACATAGCGTGTACTCACAACGTACACAGTGTGTAGTTAGAACATTTCATGATTTTCCTCTTGTCCTATAATATTACCACCAAAGAAAACACATTCCTGAAAAATAAGTTCAGGGTTCTTAAAAACATCCACCCTTAATGAAATTTGTCAATGAATTTCCCTATCATGGTGTCATAGTAGAAGAAACCCCGAACAGCTCTGGCCATTATGATCGTACATCAGCCTCCCTCTCCCATGTCTCGTCTTGAACTCGCCCATGCTGTCATAGCACTCGTACCAAGTGAACAGACTGGCCCTAGAGAAACATTGTATTGTGATCAACATTCCTAATACGATGCTTCTTGAATGACGCATCCACTTCAAGCTCAACCACATCAGGTTGAAAGACATGATAACGGTCTGAAAAGTAACATTGGTGCTGAGAAACGTGAAAAACGTAGTGCATAGCCTGGTACCTCTGAGGTAACTGAAACCGATAGGAAACCAACCCAAATCTCTCCAACACCTCAAACGCCCCGACATTCATCGGCGAAAGCTTACCCTATCTCCTAATCCTCTTGTGTCCCAACCTCGATGTGACACGTAAGAAAACTATATCCCAGACCTCGAACTCTAGAGGTCATCTCCAATTATCACCATAAGACTTATGTCGAGACTATGTAGTAGCAATCCTATTCCGAATGAACTCTATCTACTCTATAGTATATCCTGAACAAGATGAGGTCCCAACAAAGCTGCATCTCCTATCTCCAGCCAACATAGGGGTGATCATCAGGTCCTATCATACTAGGCCTCATAAGGCGCCATCTGGATTGATTCTTGAAAACTATTGTTTTAGGAAAACTCCCCAATAGGGTTATGATTCTCCTAAGAACCTCCAAAATACAGAATGCATGATCAAAGAATTTTATCAAGAACCTGGATTGTACCCTCGGACTGGAAATCTGCCTGGGGGTGGTAAGGTGTACTCAAAAGTACATGCATACCCAACGCCTTTTGAAGCCCCTGCTAGGCATGAGAAATAAATCACACATCCCTGTCTGAAACAATGGAGTATGGAACTCCATGTAGACGTACGATATCTCAAATGTACAACCATCCCAACACATCAACACTAAAGGTCTCCTTGATAAAAAAGAAGTGGCCAACCTTCATAAGCCTATCAATGAAAATCCACACTGTGTCATTCCCTCGGAAAACCGGTCACGAAGTACACCGTGATGTCATTCCACTTCCACTCGAGAATGGGTAACTACTATAAAAGCTATACTGGTCGCTGATGCTCTACCTTCATCTACTGAGAAGAGGAACACCTCATGAAAAAACCGGCAACATCCCACATTATACATGGCCACCAATACTGACAGTGTAGATCACGATACATCATGGTGACGCCAGGATGAACTGATCAAACTGAGCAATTAAAATCCCGCATCATCTCCTCGCATATATCTACTACCACCCATACACACCCATGGTGACGAAAGACCTCATCCTCTATAATGGTCCATCTAGGAATAGATTCATCATCTGACACTCTTTTCCATTAGACTAGGCCCTCTGAGTCTGATAGCTTCCTCATTCGCACCCAATAATGAAGTGTATAGGAAATAGCTATAATAGAAAGAAAATTTTTCCCCTGTATATCGTCCACCTCTATGTGAATCTCAGAGAACATAGCCATAAGCTGCCACTCATTGATGTCCTTAGGAACTGCCTGTATCAGAGACCTCTATCTAAATGCATCAGTCACTGCATTGCCTATCCCAGGAATATTGGCAAGCATGAAATTAAAGAACTGTAGGTACTCGACCCACATTTGGTGTCTCAAATTCAAATCACGCTGAGTGAAAATGTACTTGAGACTTTTTTGGTCAGTTAAAAGAACAAAATGATTCCCTAGAAGGTAATGTCCCCAACAACGTAATGCATGAAAAATACCTACGAACTCCTGATCGTGTGTTAGGTAGTTTTTCACGTCTGCCCTCAACTGCCGAGACCCATATGAAACGACTCCATATCCCTACATAAGGACAACTCCCAACCCAATACTAGAAGCATCTTAGTAAACAAAAGAGTTCTTGCCCGGATCTGGAAAGGCTAGTGTTGGTGCTGATATCAACCACCCCTTCATCTCCTTAAAAGCTGACTCATAAGAATCTGACCATAAGAAATTCACACCCTTCTTTGTTAGACTTTTCAATGGTGATACAAATCATGAAAAGTCTTGTATGAAGAATTTGTAGAATCCAGCCTTAACTAGAAAACTCCTTACCTCAAAGACAATCTTTGACTACTCCCATGAAACTACTCCTCTCACTTTATCTAGGTCTACTAATATACCTATCTCTGAGATGTCCTAACCTAAGAAGTGAGTCTGATCCATCAAAATGTGGCACTTTGAGAGATTATCTTATAATTGATGCTCCCTTAGTGTACTCAAAACGATATCAAGATGTGTGGCATGGTCTTGTCCAGTGTGAGAGTACACCAAGATATAATCTATGAAGACAACCAAAATGTAATCCAAGTAAGGATGGAACACTCAGTTCATCAATTCTATGAAAACTACATGCGTGTTGGCGAGACCGAACGATATAACCATATACTCCTATAGACCATACCTGCTCTGGAAGGTTGTAATAGGTATATCAGATGGTCTAACGTGCAACTGATGATAACCAGATCGTAAGTCAATATTCGAGAACACTTGGGATCCTCGAAGATGATCAAAGAGATCATAAATCCATGCCATGGGATATTGTTTTTTGATCATCCACTAGTTCAGCTTCCGATAATCAACACAATGCATATGGGTACCGTATGCCTTCTTCGCAAATAGGACAAGCGAACCCCAAGGAGAAATATTTGGTCAAATGAAACTATTTTCCAGTATCTTCTCCAACTGCTTCTTGAGCTCCTGAAACTCAGGTGTGGACATCTTATAAGGTGGAATGGACACCAGTGCTGCTCCTAGAACAGGCTCAACAGAAAATTCGTCTTCACGCTCTGGAGTTAAACCTCAAAAGTCCTCTAGAATGACATCCCTGAAATGATCCACCACTTGAGGAATGTCTAACTGTGATTTTCCATGATCATCCATATATAGACTAATAATATGGGCCATAACAGCTCCTAACCCCTGATGCTATGGTCCCTCTCTACTCACCTAGACATCCCACTCACCCTTGTGATGAAAATATCCCCCCTCTAGTGATACGAAACTCACCCTATGGGGATAAAAATCGAAAACTTCATGGAAGGGAACTAGAAAGTCCATTCTGAGAATAAAATTATAGCATGTCATATCAAGGAAATAGAGGTCCCATAAGAAGTGACATCCACCAACCTCTATATGGAAATCTTTGAACAGACATACACTAGATGTTCTCATCCCCAACGATGTGTCAAGCGTCAACAAATCGGTAGAAGAAAAGATGTAGGGCCCAAGGCTCTCCACAACAGCAACAGAGATAAAGATATGGGAAGCCCCTATGTCAAAATGAGCTGAAGATAAAACTAAGGATACTATATTCGTAACTCGAACTATAGATGGTCCAAGATCATTCTCCTACTAGGTCTGATCCACTGAAAAAGTTTGGCCTACTCCACGTCCATCTGACCATGCCTGACAGCTCAAAGCTGATCCAACCTACTATCATTGAAGTACCAGTGACAAAATACCCCGGCCACGACCTCCAACTCAGCCTGAACAGTTGGATGAACTCTAGTTCCCAGACTGGTGAGAAACTAGGGGTGATTCTCTTGAATGCTGGGTCATAGAAGAACCCCTGCCACCTTCTGCTAGTGAGAAAAATTGACAAAAACACTTGAGATGACCAATATTTCTGCAAGATCGGCACACCATCAGGTCTCTCTGGCAATGTGGCCTTGTAGTCCCACTCCTCTTTCACTGGTATCACACCACGTGGCTACCAAAAGGTGCATCCCTCCTACTCTTATCTCCCGGAAAAGTCTCCCTGCGGCGATTCTTGCTATCAGCTAGAGGAATACTAACTCTGGATGCCGAACCACCCTGGCTCGCAGCTTCAGAATCCCCAATATTGCCCTCAGTAATCAGTTCCTAGGTGACAATAGAGGATATCGAAGTCATCCTAAAGATGTTCACATGGGAATGAATCTCTTACCTGAGACCATCCTCAAACATCCTTGCCAGGAACTACTCATCACCAGCTGGAATAGGCATGAAACACTACAGCTCTCTGAAGTGAGATGAATACTCCATCATAAAAAAATTACCATGATCCAAGCTCATGAGCTACTAGGCTCGGTCATCCCTTAAGATCTATGAGTAGAACTAATCATAAAAGATACGCTGTAAATCCTCCCAAGCCATATTCTTGTGGTGTCCCGCCTGAGAGATGACATCCCACCACCTATGGGCGGAGTCTCGAAGCATGAAGGTAGTGAGATTCACCATCCTCTCTGGTGGTACTATAAGATGCTTGAAAATCATCTACATGGCGTTGAGCCATGATGTTGAGACCTGTGGTCCTCCTTCCCCAAAGAATGTGGGAGGATACTGTTGATGGAAAACCTGTATCAAATCTACCATCGACGGGGTAGGAGGCGACACTCCCTAGAAGGTCTACATCATCCATAGAAAACCCTCCCTAAACTCTTCCTCGGCGCCTGAAGCTACTATAACTATTTGTGCAAAGGCTGGAACAATAAAATGATCTACATGAAGTCTCTGATCAGCCATATCAGGCGTCTGATCACTGCCCTGCAACTGGCTGTCAACTAGTTGATGTCTAGGTGGAATCACAATGTAATGTCAAACACACACTTAGATTAAATATTATCAATGACTGAAGACTGAAGGCACAATAAGAAAACAGAGATATAAGGCATTCATGTTAAGAAAACCATGACTATTTATCAGGTATTTTCCCTACACGGCCTGTTCTCTTAAGTTATTCACAAGGGCATGTACTCCCGCCACATCTTGTCATGTAACACCCCAAGACACGCAGCGTGTTGACGTAGAACACAATGTGTACCTGAATACCATTTCCCTGCACGGGTCCTTCTTCATGGTTAATCCACTCAGATCTCCGAAGACAAGACTACACGACATGTTCAGGGAAGAAACAACATCTACTAGACAAGATTAACCTATCCTGTGTTGTTTATGACATGACCTGACACACGGCTGAAACTACACGGCGTGTTCTAGATGTAAACGACGCGTATGTGAATGTATAACAACAAAGCATGTTGTTTGTGGCACGTTTGGGTACCTAGGTCATAATACATAGCGTGTAAAATCCTAACACGGAGTGTATGTGAAAAGATAACACTGAACCGTGTGTTTTGTTACACGGTTGGGTACCTGGGTTAGACTACACAGCGTGCAAAACTAGTACACATAATGTTCCTACAATGAATTCCCCATCCCATGTCTCTGTCATGTGGCCTATGACACGGTTAGAGATTATACATGTGTACATATGGTTCACGACATGTACATATGAAAAACTATTTCTTCCCTAAAAGAAGAACACATGGAATGTAGTCAAAACTATAGGGCGTGTATTCTGGGTTTTTCTGGATAGTAAGCCCCAAAAACTACTCCAGAGCCTAGAAAAACACTGAAACAGGCATTAAAAGTTCCAAATTCCAATCCTTGAGGGCCCATACTCCCCAAAAATCGAATCTTGGTGTCTTACACATGTTATAACAAGACAATAATGTGATGATTCAACAAATTACGGTCCATGAGGGCCCATAGCACCCCAAGAACCAAATTTTGGCGTTCATCTAAACAAATACTTACACAAAAAATACCTTATCAAACAACATTTATTTTTTCAAATCATCTATCACAACATCAAGAATATCTACACAACATCTATCACAAAAACATCCAATCACTAAAGTATCCTAGATGGCATGGTAAGAATTCATGACATGTGATTTCTTGCAAGTGCCTATATGATGCATGAGATGACATACCCTCATCTCATAGGACTATAACAAAAAAATAACCTCAATATCATCAACAGTAACAGCACAATACCTGTGAGTCACCCAACAGTGAAAATAAAATCAACTGTAAAATTGAAAAATTAGAAATATTACAATAAACGAGGTAGATTGTTTTTTCCTTGTACGCGGGGTAGCTACTCCCGGGTACAGCTTATTACCAAGTACCTATTCCATCCTATCCCAGGCTATAATCTCCAAATAGTATATTAAGTGAAAATAATTCCTATGATACCCCTTTGTAACATCCTGGTTCTGGAAGCCACCCAAAGGGGCCTTGTACCTGGTGGGTCACGTGGACTCAAGCGCATTTCCCTGAACGCCAAAGGCTACCGACTTGAAGAGAGAGCCATGGGTGTGATACTAGGGAAAATGTGACATCATTGGTAGAGTACACAGTGGAAGTAAACAGAAATAAAATAGCGGAAGAAGTATATATCCAACAATAGTAAACAGTAGAAGACTGAGATAATAAACAACTAGAGAGAAGCATAATAAATGATGAATGATACATATGTCTAGGGAAACAGCCAAACAAGTCACAATGCTGAATACAAATAGTAATGAACCATGTATAAAATTAGAAGATAATAGCTCCTCAGCATCGCAAGCCTAGGGTTGGCCCCCTGCTCTGCAGCTCCATATCAATTCAAGTACCTGATGTGGAAGGACGCTTTCCCTTATCTATTCCTACATCAATATAATCTGTTTGGGACCAAAAGCATGGCCCAAACAGTGTGTGAGATGAAATCCTAGTGGGAAAACACCCTAAGATCTATGCCTAACAGTCAGTGAATATATGGCAGGTAAAAGTACATAAAGAAGTAAACAAGTGCATGTTGAATAGTAAACAATCCACAGTTCCAATATCAACCAAATACTAACAAGAAGCTATGCACAAACAGGTATCCCTCTCGGAAGTACTCACAACTATCCCCTATAGTCCTACATAATAAGTACCAAAAACCCTCTGGGAAGTACACTTAGCCTAACCTCTCTAGTTTGGTCATACGATAATTATAATACTCTCTATAGAAGCTCACTCATTCAATTTTACTTATAGTATAAGGTAGTCAGGGACTCTCTGGGGAAACTCACTCAGTCAATTACCATTATAGACCCAAGGTCAAGGACTCTCTGAGGAATCTCACTTGGTCAATTCCCCTAATAGCCCAGGCCATTCAAATACTTTCTGAGGATGCGCACATGGTCAATTCCTCTTATAGGTTAAGGTAAGAAAAGTAATTCAAAGTAAAATAAAGATTCTCTAAGGAAGCTTGCACGATCTATCCCCTTATAGTCTAAAAAAATAAAGGACTCTCTAAGGAAGCTCACACAGTAAATCCCCTTGGAGCCCAATGTAATCCTAGGCTCTCTAAGGAATCTCACATAGTAAATCCCCCTATATTCTAATGCTCAAAGATGCTTTAAGGAATCTCACTTGGTCAATTCCTCTAAATGTCTACTACACCCAGTTTTCACAGCCCTGTGTAGGAAACAAAATATCAATGCAAGATGTCCAAAGTAAACCTATAAAACTACTTAGATAAAAAGTCTACAACATATCAAGCAAGTCAGGATTCAAACTCACCATCTTACTGCAACAGGTATGGAAAATAGGCAATGTTTCCAAACTAGCTAACATCACCAAATGGTCATAAACAGAACATGCATGGTAAAAACATCCAAGGCATAGAAAAATAACCATATTCTTATCCATTAAACGTCTACACAGGCATACAACCATGGAAAGAATACAATAGGGTAAAAACGGTAAACAAGCAATACCCCGTTCCAGGGTATTGGTGGAAATTGAACACAATACTTAGAGACTTTGAACAGAAAGGTACAAACCACCTACCTTGGCATTAGGTGATCGATATACTTGAACCTTAGTGCTTGAATATCCTTATAACTTCATAGATCTATGAAAATGTATAAAACGTTAAACCCAGAATAACTTGGAAAAAAGTGGAATTGGGAAACAATGCCCTATGAAAAGGAAGAACTCAACGATGTGATTCCAATGCAATCAATGGTGTTCGAATAGGAGGATGGACGCATGCTCGGGGGTCATCGATGGTCTGTGTCCATTCAGTGATCTTAGTTGAACGGTACATAGAAAGAGTGCATTCTGGCGATTTGATGCGACCCCAGTGGGTTTAGTGAATAAAAAGTACATGAAATGTACTCGCATTTTCCGTACTCCACTTTAGGTGTCCTCTAATTCACTCCCACACGGCCGTGTGTGTGGACATGACACGACCTCTGGTGGCATCGCAGTACACGCCGTGTAATCACAATGTACACGATGTGTACTTTGAAAATTCTTAGATTTTCCTCTTTTCCTAAAAAAAACAACAAATGGAAAAAACATACCTGAAATGATGATCTGTGTTATTATAGCTTGAGGGGCGTTATCGATCCCGACAGGATGGCAGATGTTCCCAAGTGTCAATAAAATTCATGGGAATGATTTACCTGAAATAATAACCACAAAAAATCATCTAGATAGGTAAATAAAAATTAAAAACTAACAACAGAATAGGCACTCAAACTAAAATAAAATTTAATGATTTATAAATTGAACAAAAATCCCAAAAAAATGAAACAAAAGAAACTAAAACTCTAATGGTAGCCTCCATGAAACAAGGGAGGTTCAACATCCACAAGCCACAGACCCCGACTTGCACGAGAAGACCATCAACAACACGAGCCACCATCGCTGAGAAAAATAACAAAACTTGGAAAACACCACGAACATGGTCTACACAATCCCAATTGTTTTTTAGGGTGTGATCCAAGATCATAGTTATATTTCACACAATAATTAGTATCCATGCCTCAACATCAAATATATAATTTAATAAGCTTATTCAAAACAAGCTTTAAAAAAACTATTAAGGAATGAATTTTCAAGATGAATGTAAAAAAGAAATAATTTTTTTATGAAAATAAATTTCATGAATAATAAAATAATATGGATGAGAAAATAAAAAAATAACAGACAAATACTCAATGGTCCTCTGTATGCCGACAAAAGGCACCATGTCATGAATAGTAGATCATTGTGGGTAAATCCCTTAAGGTGACAAGATCACGTGGGATGCTAAAGAAATCATACCTTGGTGTAAACATGGGATTGTAACTACAATAATCATCACTCTTGTGCATGAGAAAATATTAGGGAAACACATCCATATCCTAGTGGTCTCCAGTCATCAAAAATACTTTTTTTATGTTGTAACATCAATCTAGCCAGATGATATCGATACAAAACACTTCTTTAACATCTAGTGTACTAGTCCTAATCCGACCACCTAAAAACCCAGGGTTTTCCCTTGTGATCAATTAAGTTCCATGTTCACATAAAATATCACTTTCCCATATAACAAACTATATATGACATTACACACAAAATCCACCGCTTTAATACCCAAAAACAATTTAAAAAAACACATGCACACCAAAACCATATCAGAAAAAAAAAATAATCACATGCATGACATGATAAATTATTTAAACAAATTAATTTACTTTTATAGATAGCTTAAAAAGGGTTCGCACTAGAAAAAATGCATAGTTCTACTTAAAACAGTCCTCTAAAAAAATTATCCACGTCTAATCCTATCAAATAAAACTCCATTAATTCAATTATAATTTTATAAATCTAGTAAAAAATTTATAAAGTGCATAAAATTTCCAAGAAAATATTTACAGAAGAAACACACACATGATTTCATATAAGAATGCCAATTTAAAATTAAAATTATAGAATATTCATATCAAAACATGCATTCCATTTTTCAAACAATTTTAAATTCAATTTTAGAAGTACAAAACAGTAAAGACACAACCAAAGTTATCCATATTCCTTTGAAAATGTACATTTAATTACAGACACACCTCAAGGACCCTGAAAACACATTTCACCATAACCAGATGACCCAGAACACCTTCCCAACCATGTTTTCATCCAAAATACTCATTAAATAAACAATTGACTAGTTTTTAAAACATATCATATGCAAAAGAAACTATTTTAAAAATAAATTTTTCAACACAACCCCTCTAAAACCTCATTCAGTCCCTATAAATAATTGTTTAAACACCTTTTAAAATTACCACAATAAGAAAAAAGAGAAATACACAACCATTTATAAAAGAAAATACATTTTCATCACACATGTATATCCAAATATTTATGATGTGCATTTTGAACAATCCAAACAATTCCTAAAACCCAATTTTTTTTAAAACAATGCATCAATGAAGAATAAAATCCTAGAACTTTCCTTTTAAAAAATACATTTTAAATCCACAAGAACTCATACCACTTCAAAAACACTCATGCACCTCATAATCAACACAAGGAACACATTTATAAATTAAAACAACCCTATGAAATTTATCTAGAGATGTAAGAGCACAAAACAACCTTCCTCACATGAAGATCCTTCGAGAAATGGTGAAAAACACACCCAAACTCATTTACTATATGAATAATCAAATAGGAGGCCTAACGGTAGATATCAGACCCAAAAATTAATTGTTAATCCTCAATTTGGATCCAAAATCCACTGAAAAACCAAAAATCAATGAATGAAAAAAATATAGGGGAGGATTAACCAGAGGGGTGGACATCAGAGGGAAGTATGAGCATGGTCAAAAAATATTGTTGGGATGGGGAAACTCATCGACTGGTGGTGAGTAGGTGGTCAGATGGCATTGACTGCAAGGGGGTGCATCAGGCTTGGTGCGCAAAATGGGGTGTAGGATGCGATGATGGTTTGTTTGTGGAAGAGGAATGGACACATTGTTAGGAGGACGGTTGTGGGGAAGGTGGATGTTCTGGTGGCTGGTCGAACTAGGGGGTGTAGGGAGCTAGGGTTAGGGTTAATCAATAGGAGAGAGGGGGATAAAGAGGGGGGGGGAAATAGATATGTCAGAAAATAAGATGAAATGAAAAGGAAAAAAAATAAAAAATAGAACCTAAATTATAGTTTAGGAAATATATATATATATATATATATATATATAAATTATAACACTAATTATAAGTTTATAATTTTATAATTATCACCATAATTTTATAATTTCAACCAAACTAAATTATTCACTAAAATAATAATAATAGAAATAATAATAATAATAACAATAGTAATAAATAATTGATAATAATACAATAAAATAAATTATTTTGAAAACAAAAAAAACAACCTTAATGATAATGATAACAAACTCAAATAATATTATTATTATTATCCTTAGAGAAACTCATTAAATTTTATCACACTCTTCTCATTTTATTTTATTTTAATAAATTATTCATTAGATATTATACATCTTTTTTGTATATTGGGTAGGTCGTGCGATGAACCAGGCGAGGTCATATGGTGATCCAGGTGAGGCCGCACAGCTTTGACCATGCTGCGTTGGACGATGTCAAGGAAATTACAAGCATTTTTAAATAAGTCATCAAAAAATTATATCTGGATTTAACCTGAAATAATTGACGCAAATAAAATTAATAAAATAAATATTTCAAAGATGGTGGGTGTGAAATTATCCCCACCATAATGCTTTCCATCCCCAAAAATCCACAACTAAGGTTGAACCCCAATGTATACAATGACACCCCCTTATGGTTTAAAAAGGATACCAACAATCAACAAGACAAAAGTGGAAAACAAACCATTCTTAGAGAAAGTGACTAAAATGACAACCTCATGAAATCCATAAAAAAACTTTCTGCTTTGTGTCACTTTCCCCAAAAATATAGGAAACCTCTAGTTGATTAATCTAGGAAATGAAGTCTCACACCCAGGGAAACAAACATCACAACCTAAACACCAAATGTACCACAAAACTGAAACCACACTATTTGAATGGAAGGAACAAACAAGACCCAACACAACCAGGAAACAATCTTATCACTCACCACCTAGCCATCTTTAAGAATAGAATCGAAAGGCCAACATAGGGAAATCCTGAAGGCCTCTCAAACATTAAATGGATACCAACACCCAAAACAGGATGTAAAACTAACACATGGAGGCGTGGGCGAACTCCCTACCATTATGAAGAATAGCCAACACTAATACATTCCAGAGTAAATTTTGTGATACCCATCAAGGTTCTCCCAACCATTATAACTAATAGAAGATTCAATACATTGAAATTTTCTGACAGTGACCAAACATCAATCCTCACGGGGCAGGGAGGGTGGGACCCAACTACTGGGTGTCAAAACCGTGACCCAAGAAAAACCAACATCTCCACATCCCTAGATGAGAACCATTCATATTTGATACCAATTTAAACAAATAGTTTCCATAAAGACCAATGAATGTGATTACATCTAGTGGCACACAGCCCCCGAGACTTTAAAAAAACGAGACAACATTGCTTCCTCATAACCACGGAAACCGCACGTACACAAATGGGTCATTCAGAACAGAACAACCAGAAAAAGAAATTAAAACCACTTTCACTTTCAATAACAATGAAAGAAATAAATATAGTGTCCCATATACTCTTGAGGTTCCATACCATATTCCAACATCACTTTTAGGCATATGGTTGGAGCCCCAATGTTCGAAGCATCTCATACACCATAGTAAGGCATTGAAATCTCTCGAATAGAGATTCTCTGTTTGGTTCCACCCACAACCACCATGCAACTGACACAACAACAGGAAACACAATGCACCATGACATCCTACTACTCTTACATGACACAACCCCCAAAACAGGGGTTTTAGTGATTCCCATGCATCTATTCTTATTCTTAAACATGAAACATTATAACAGAAGACATGCCACAAACACTCCCATTTGAATAGAAAATTTAGAACTCCCTAAAAGGTGGACACAATCCTTTGAAAATAGGTATTCCTGAAGGAATCTAAAAAATCAACCATGGATCATCCAGTAGAACTCACACATCAAGACATAAACAAACATAACCCTTGAGGATGATGAAATTGTTACAATCCTTCGAAGACATCAGTAAACATCGATAATTCTGAACCACCTTTATCCTTCTCCATTAGAATCACGTTCAATGTTTCCAGGGGATCCTTCAAACGAAATAATGTCAAACTTCATACTCGATGACTCAGAAAACTCAATGAGACTAAAACAACCATAAAATACCCTCATGTCTATTATCCCACTGCAAGAGGATCCTCTTAACAAAATAGAAAAAAGTAATAGATATTGCATTATCACTAAAAAGGGAGAGTAATTACATTAATCAATTAAAAGTACGGTCAACAGAAAATTTCATGTGGCCGCACTTCAATCACATGTTAATGATTTATAGGGGCATGCACTAGACAACAAAAAATCCATAGACCCAATCAATCCTTTCAAACAGAAAAGACATACCACAAGAAAACACTAAACATGTTGGGGTAAACACTACAAGGTATTCCTGAAAGACTTTTCAAAAGAAACAACAAACCACATGCCTTCACACCAACATAAAAATAAGAATTCAAAGTAAAGACACCATTCAGTAAAAAAGTATTCTCAGATCGATATGCCTCACATACAGCACATCCAAAACACAAGGACACACCACACCACCACTAGTTATTAAAACCCCAAATTCATCCTTTAACAAAACATTTTGAAACTAAATGAATCCGGTGGGATGCACAAACAACAATGATGTCCCATGGGCCTCACACATTATTGTTTCCATTCCACACTAGAACCCACCTCATGCCCATCTTGGCACTCATCCACTCAGAACATTTTCCATTTCTCTTTCCCTATATACCCACGCATCTAGTTTCCCATCAGAACACCAAGGATCACAACCAGGCCTTTAAATTTCTCAATAACAAAACATTCAAATAACACTTTAAAAATATTAAACATTATTTTTTAAATCACTAAATTTAAAAAAAATCAAGACCAAATCATATTTTACATAAAATACAGAGTCCCATGATCCCAAAACAAAGAGATGAGGAATGATGAAATATGAGACTACTACTGGCGGGTTAGTGAGATATATCGTTGGCAGCCATACTCCAATAATGCCACCACCATGATGATTATTCTAGGATAGTGTCCCCAACTCCACATTTCTTTCCAGACCATATGAGCTCACTGGTTCCAATGAACCTACCCCCATTTAATTTTCTATAAATGATATTAACCACAAGGACCAAAGACTCAGACAAACATCAACTTACAATGGTAACTCGAGTACCACCACAAGTTGTGCCGGCTAGGTTCCATGCTCGTTGATGGAATGTTGAGTTATGAAACCCTTAACATTGGTATACCCTGACTCTATACCAATGGAACATGACCCAAAAGATAAAACCTACTATGATTCCATTTTTTCACGAACCGGGATGGGTCTCCATCTGACCCGGTACCTGTCTCAGTCTGCTACATGACCCCAAGGGAATTCTTGATCACCACGGGCTGGACCAAGTGCTCGAGAATCAAACCAATAAATGGGAACGATTTACCAAAAATAATAAACACAAACAATCAATAAGACAATCAAACAAAAATTGAAAACTGACAACCAAACATACCCTTAAACTAAAATCAAATTTAATGGATTACAAATTGAACAAACGTCCAAAAATAAACATCAACAGGAGACATTAAACTCTAACTGAAACCTATATGAAACAAGGGAAGTGCAACATCCGCAAGACACAAACATCATCCTACACAAGAAGGACATAAAACAATAGTACCACAATCACTGAGGACGATACCACATCGTGGGATACACAAGGAATAATGTCTACACACAACCAAAGGTGTATATAGGCTGTGATCCAAGAGCCCTATAGGAAGTAAACCAATAAAAAAATTTCATGCCACAATATCAAAGAGATAATTTGATATTCTTATTCAAAAAAATATTTAAAAAAATGTTATGGAAATAATTTTCAAGCCGAAAGTAAAAATTAAAAATAATGTTCAATGAAAAACAGTTTCAGAAGTACTACTTCAAAGTGGATGAGAAAATACGTAAATAAAATCCACATACTCAATGGTACTTCATATTTCTATGGAAGGCACAATATAATGAATAGTAGAGAGTTGTGGGTAAATCCCATAAGGTATCTAGAATGTGTGTGTTTCTAGAGACATCATACCTCGGTGTAAACGTGGAATATGAACTACAATATTCAACGCTCTCATGTAAGATCCACTAGTAGGGAAACACATCAATAACACAGTGGTCTATAGTCATTAAAATTGTTTTGTTAGTGTTGTAACATAAATCCTTCCAGTTGAAATAGGGCAGAACCACTTCGGTAACATCTAGCGTACTAGTCCTAATCCACCCACATAGGAACCTAGAGGTTTCCATTGTGCTCAATCAACATCCATGATCACATATTATTTCTATTTCTGATATCACATACAAAACAAGACATTTGACAAAAAGGACACCACTTGCATTCCAAAACACCATTTAAAAAGACACATGCACACAAAAACCATTTCGCAAGATAATTCTCATCACTTGAATGACTCGATAACTTATTTAAATAACATAAATAACATTTCTCAATATCCCAACAAGGGTTTCCACATGAAAAAATTTGATTTTCCTGGTATAAAAGTTCCAATATAAACATAACTCATGTGTAATACAATCAAATACAACTCCTACACTTCACATATATTTTAATAAATCCTGTTAACAATTCATAAAACACTTAAAATTAGTATGAAACAGATTACACAAGAAAGACACCACTAATTTCATATAATTACTCCAATTTAAAACAAAAAGTACAGAATATGAATACCAAAACATGCTTTCCCTTATTCAAACAATTTTCAATTCTATTTTAGAAGCACACAATACAAAAAACACAACCAAAGTGATTTATTTTCATATGAAATATCCATCTAATTATAAACACACATTAATAACCCTGAAACCACATTTCACACCGACCAGACGACCCAGAACACCTTTCCAACAATTTTTCATATCCCAAATACCCCTTAAATAAAAAATATTCGAGTTTTTAAGAAATATCATTAAAAAAACAATTTTAATATTCATTTTCACCACTCAACCCTTCTAAAACCACATTTACACCCCACAAAAAATTGTTTAAACAATTTTGGAAATTAACACATCAAGATAAAAATGAATGAAACAACCATTTCTAAAAGAAAATTCAATTTCACCACACACACATATCAATGTATTTATAAATCATATTTCTCACATTCCAAAAAATTCATAAAACTCATTTTTTAAAACATTGCATCAAAGAACATTAAAAACATAGAACTTTTAGTTATTAAAAATACTTTTTAGATCAATAAGAACTAAAACCACTTCAAAAAAATTCAATGAGCCCGACTATCAACACAAGGAACACAATTATAAATTTAATCAAACCTATTAAATTTATCTAGATAAGTTAAATCATGAATCAACCTAACTCACCTGATAATCCTTCTAGAAATGGTGCCAAACACCCCCACACCTCATTAACAGAATGAAGAATCGAAGCATTGGCCTAACAAAGAATATCAAACCCAAAATGGAATGGAAAAAACTCAAAATTCAATATAAAACCCACTAGAAAACCAAAACATAAATAAAGAAAAAAAAATAGAGGTGCAGTTTAACTAGAGGGGCACCCATCTGAGTGAAGTAGGAGGCCTATTAAAAATTTTTCTCGGTGGGGGAAATTCACCTGCTAGTGGCAGGTCGGAGGTTTCACAGTGCCTGGTTCAAGGGGCGCGTCTGGCTTGGTGCAGAAAAGGGTTAGAAGGGCGAGACGATGGTGTGTCCGGGGAAGAGGAAAGGGTGCAACATAAGAAGGTCAGTCTGGTAGGAGGTGGATAGCCTGGAGGGTAGTCGAACCAGGGGGTGTGGGGTTCTAGGGTTAGGGTGTTGAGACGGGATATAGAGGGGGTGGAAAAGGGAGGGAAAGAAAAAAATTGAGGAGATAAAAATAAATGAGAAAAATATAAGGAAGGAAAAGGGAACAAATAAAAACAAAAATATAATTGAACCTTAAAAATAGTTTAGGTCACATAATATATATATATATATATATTATAACAATAATAATAATTAAATAATTTTATATTTATCACCATAATTTGATAATATCAACCAAATTAAATTATTAACTGAAATAATAATAATAATAATAATAATAATAAATTGATAAAAATAAAATAAAATAAAAATTTGTTACAATAGTAGTAATAATAATAATAATAACATCCTCAAATAATAATAATATTATTATCATTAAAAAAATCATTAAATTTTATCACACTCTTCTTATTTTATTTTATTTTATTTTATTATTCATTATATTTTGTTCAACTTCTTAGAACATCATGGAGGTTATGTGATGAATAGGGCGTGATCATGCGGTGACCCAGGCGAGGTCGTATGGCTTCGATCGCGGGGCGTTGGACGTAGTCAAGGCCAATACAAGGTTTTTTAAATTATTCCTAAATACTTTTTTGTCAGGATTCAACCTGAACTACACAACACAAAGAAAATAAAAAATAATAATTAAAATATGGTTGGTGTGGAACTTACTTGCATTTAACCAATTATCTTTCACCATGGTGAATCATTCTTTAACCAAGCTATTTTATGAATTTGGAAAAATTTATAATTTTTAAATAACATTAATTTATTAACTATAAATATAAAATTACACTTATGAAATAAAATCCCTATGCGCTAATCTTAAATTTTTATACATGTGCATGAAATGTGCCAAACCCGTTTTAACCATAATCACAATAATTAATTTTTAATTATTTTCACTAATCATTATGAATGAAAACTAAGTTGAAAAATTTAAATTTTTTTAAAAATTATGCTTTCAAATGTGGAATCCATTTTTTTCATTTCACAAATATGGGTAACATTATTTTGAATGTAATCCCACAAACGTAATGAGAAACTAGGTTTTTATTGATAAAAATATCCAAAAGATTGAAATGTCTTTATATCAATATCAAATATCAAATTGATCACAATGAAATAAAATATATTAATATGTATATATATTTTCATTAATTTTACTTTATAACTAGTATAAAATATAATTAAACAATATAAATAATTTAAACAAAAAGGTAGTTTAAAATTAATATTCAATATTAATCAATATTCATTAAAACTATAATCTTTTCAAAAAATTATCAAATATAAACCATAAGTTAATTTTAATATTCCATATTAAAAAATGTTGTTTTTGTGAATTATTTTTCTAAATCATTAAAAAATTAATTTTATATTTTTACCAAAAAAGAATTAAATGTTTTTTTTGGAAAATTTTATTTTTTAAATATGTAATGATGTTTCGAAAATGTTAGAATTTTTTACAATATAATTTTAAAATATCGAATCATAATAAATAGTATATAAATATTTGTTATTACTATTTAGAAGCCATGATTTAATAGCTAGTATATGATACTCAAATTTAAAATTATAATATTTCATGGTTGCTAGAAGATCAGTGTTGCATGCCATGAAGACATTCAAATAAACTCATTATTTAATGTATCATTGAAAAAACCCGATGTTTCTTATAATTAATGCAATCCAACTATTTAAATTAATTTAATGTATATATCTATAATAAAATACCAGTATGTTACATTATACAACCATGAAAATGAAAGTCACCTTATAAATTCATATTGATCATCAAATTTTTATCATTACAAAATTACTTCATAGAAACCCACATCATTAAAATGAATTATCAAAATTCCCCTAAAAAGGAGATTTTGAAACTTAAATGTGATCTAGACAAACTCATAACAAGGTTTTTACATAGGAGAAAATTGATGGGAAGTTAATATTTGGACATTGAAGAAAAACATAAATAATCATAGATAGTGAAATAATTCATTGATCACATGAAATTGAATTAACAATTGAATGTTTAGGTCCTCAAAATCATAAATATATGATGATTTAAATGAAATTTTATTTTAAAAGAATTATAGTATTTGGTTTATATATTTCCAAGATTATTTTCCTAGAGTTAAGGAATTATTTGATTGTATAAAAATGATAAAAATTATTCTTACTTGATATGTTTCTATTTTATAAGTACAATTTCAGTATAAGATTCGTTCAATTTATAATTCATCTCTTACTCCATCAATTGAATATCAAAAAATGGATTTTTATTATTCATAATGAACTAAAATTTAATTTTAATAGAACTTAAGATCCATAATATAATGATAATTCATGTTTGGATCTCTAGTTTTAATCAAAACAAAATTTTTAGAACAAATTTTGTATACATCATCATATTTTTAAATAATACGTTAATCTATAAAAGCACATAAAATCTTTAATATAAATAATTTTGTAAATGGATAACAATATTACCGTAAAAAATCCATTTTTATAATCAATATAGATAAATTTATCAAAATAAACATAACAATAGTCCCCTAAAGATGCTGAAGTAGATCCTAATTATCACATACCAATCATGGGAATACCATCATCATATATTCCCATGAAACGTGGTACTAACCTAGATTATTGTAAATCCTTATTTAAAACATACATGAGTATTTATTAACTTAATAATAATAGATATTGTTTATTATATTTCAAAAATCTAATAATGTTTAATGATTCTTTAAAGAATACATTAACCACTTTGTCTACATATCATTAATTAGTTATGAGGACATAATTACTATCTTATTTACTTCATTCATATCAACCATCTCATTATCCCAGAATCATACTCTCAAAATGATGAACATTTTCATTTTTATCATTACCTTATTAATTCTTTTTACAAAAATATAACATTTCCAAAAAATAACTTTTCTAGTTTATCATCATAATTCAACATATTATTTCAAGTACTTATCATTATTCATATTCATAAAAATCAATATATATTTCATAATTTACGAATTATAATTAATAGATAATTCAATTATCCTTTATTATTCTCAATCTGTTGACTATGATTCAACATATTTTTTTATGGCCAAATTCCTATTATGTATCATTATAGACCCTTATTCATCAGTAATATAACCATTAGAAGTACATACATGATAGTATTTTTAAAAATAATTCCCCTTTAGGAAATTTATTTTCATAATTCCTATAAATTAATCATTTAAAACATTTGTTCAATGAAAAACATTTAAGTAGTATAATATTCCCATTCATTACTTGAATAAAAAAATCCTTTTTCATATGAAATGACATGATTTCTATCCTTATTTTCCAACTTGAAACATCTTCTAATTCCATTGATATGTTCCTTAGAGTTCTTTTCCCCATATTATCGATATATAGGAAATTTAATCTTCTCCTACATGTAACCTCTATTACCTGAGGTATAAGTGAAGTCAATCCTTCTCTTTATTAATTATTCTAAAGATGGTTAACCAACACAATGTTAATCATATATCATAAAAATTAATTTTAAATAATGACAATATCCTTCACTCCATTCATAATCACATTTGGTTTCTCATAATCATATATAATATAACATTTAGTGCTAATCCAATTCCCTCTCATTATTTACATTGACTAAAACCATAAATCATTTTGTGGTCAACACTTATCATATTGTGAAAAAACTTAATCATGAAAATAACTCATAATATGTCTAAATCATGAAAAAATACTTTTAATCCATGTAAACATAGTCTTATCCTTTTTAAATCATAGTTATAATCTATTTAAATCCATAAGTATGTATGTTATATTTTTTATTTTACAATGTAGTTCTCCAATGAGTGCTAATATGGTGTATAGAAAGGGTTGTTATCATGCACCAAGAGACGATCAAGTCCAAATCAATAAACCCATTCATGTTATTAAACATATTTACATCAGTTATATTAAAAAATATACAAGAATTTTCAATAAATTGATTTAATAGATTAAAAACAAGTTTCTCTCTCGAGTAAAAAAAATTCAAGGACATTTTCCTATACTTTGACTCATTCTTAGGCTTATCCATAGAGACATCACTACAAATATACTTATAAATATCCCAAGGGATATCACTAATTTCTTCTCATAATAGTTTCCAAATATTGTCTAATCATTTTCCCTCATAGAAAATATAGGCATCTAAGATATCCATATATATATATTACATTATTTTAGATTAATATTAAATGAATATAAAAATCACACTCCATAGTGCCCTGATAGTTTAGTTACATTTTATACTATATAAAAAATCATCTAAATTGGTTATGTATAGTTTAAATTTCTCATAAAAAGTTTTCATACACTCTACTCCTCTTAGGAATACCATACCTATACATTTCATCATACCGAAGGGGATAAAATAGAAAAAACAATGAGCTCATAAGTATTGTAAGCTTTAATATATGAGATGTAAATATATGATCATATAAGAAATAATGTTAAGAATAAGGGTATGTTATCATGAATAAAAAATAGTATAGTTATACCAAACCTGTCATAGATCAAAAGCATGAATTAGTGGAAGAAGTTATTTTTTCTAGAAACACGACCCATAAGGGTGATAAGTAATAATTAATCATTCATAAACCATAAATATAATTAATTAATATATGGAACCATAATAAATATTAAAAAAAAGTAATGGGATACAAACAAATTCCATCAATATAGTGGATCAAGACTCCCCACCTATTTCTTATTGTGGATCATGACATAACTGTTTTCTACAGTGGATTAGAACACAGAAGATTCTCATAGAGGATTATGAAAAAAACTTTTTTCCAAGTAGATTAGGAAAAACTTGTTTCTCATATTTGATAAAGAAATATTAATTTTCATATAGTAGATGAATCCCTTCAACTTGTTTCACATTTTTTTTATCATGAGATATAATTCTTTACCTAATGCATTGTAGGGTGATAATTTAACACCACAAGATTTTCTAAAATATTTTTTTTGAATAAATTAATATTTTGATATATTTCATTTTATTTAATAGTGAAAAAGGTTTTTAATATTAAAACATGTTTATTAACATTCCATTCACACTGAACTAATTTATATTGTGCTACACAAAACACTAATTTAGCATATGTTACACGAAACACTTTGTTTCTACAAAGCATCATATTATTGTCATATTTATATAAATGAATCAATTTTAACCAAAATGTTAAACATAGTGATCTGAATAGTAATAAATAATTATTAAATATTTTTTATAATGTTTTTATTGAAATAAAACTTATTTATAATAAGAGATATAATTTCAGGTAAAGTCCTTATATGTTTAAAAATATTATTTTCTCAAATGAACTTCTTTCAATACCCTTTAATGAAAAATAAAAAAATTAATTTTAGTAACCTTTAAAAATTACATACTAAAATATAAAATTTATTTTCAATTTATAATTTATAAATTATATTATTTTTATTGTTGTATTTTTTAGGGAAACATCATTTTTGGAGGAATAGTGAAAAATTATAGATTTTAATTCAAAGCTTCCTTTCCATAAAATTTATTCATAACAATAAATTATAAATTAATCTATTTCACAAGTTTAATTAGATAATATTTTTATCAATTAATCCTATTAGTTCATTTAATGTAATTTATTTTAAAAAATGGGTATAAAAACATTTCGAAGGTTTCGACGTTTTAATGTCAAAAACACACTACATCTTCCAATCATTGGTATTAATTTCAAATTAATTTCTAAAACTATAATGATTAGAATTTGGAAAAATAGATTTTATGATTTAAATATTTATTATTTATATTATCTACATTGTTCAATAAGTTTATCACCAAAATACTATAGAATGTGATTAAAATTAATTGCAATGTTAAAGTGGAGAATTAATTTAGTAAAGCACTAAACCATAAATTAAAAATCAATAATGGCCTATAAACTTGTCCAAAACTCATTTTATGGTGATTATTTGGCCATTAACCTCCCATTATTGAATTGGTTTGGGTTGGTATTTCTTTGTTTTGTGTAACTGTATCTGTACACATAACTTTTTTCAAAAAAGTCAGATGTGATTTCCAATCCTTATTAATGAAAACCACCTATCCCTCTACATTAAATCTCTATAAAAACATAGTATCATAAAAGATCAATATTTTACACATACATCAATACCTTTATTCTTCTTGGAATCCTCTCATTGGTCATATATCAATATAAGGAATCCATTTGGTACAACTCTAAATGTAACGCACCGAACCCTCTTGACCAGAGCTGGTGCATTACTATGTACATTTCCATGGTTAGAAGGAATGACAATCCTAAAGGAATAATCATTTTAGTAGTCTTGAGGAAACTAGGTACAAATATGAAACTTTAATTACATTGGAAAAGGTTACAAAATACAATACATAACAAAAACTAAAAACTACATCCCCAAAAACTCAATTAATGATATACTCTCCATCACCTCTTGAATGTAAACAATGAAAGAGGAGATACCAAATTCTTATTAATGGTTACAAATATAGGATGAAAAATAAATAATTACAGAATTGTAAACAATTTGACATAATCAATATGACATTGTGAATAAATGAAACACTCACGCCCTTAATAATCTAAGAATGAAATTGCATCCATATAGTTTTTCATAGTGAATCCTCATGGATTTTAATAACTGATAATTAATAAAGAGAATTTTTATTAATTTTATGTCATGTATATAGACCCTAATACTATAATTCCATAAAAATAGTTTAGTTTTGTGGGTCAGAACTAGTCTAATTTTTTGAAACTGACTCGAAAGGTTTGTCGCCAACTGATTTGTCTCATGAGTCCTACCAATGCATCGAGGGCTGTAGTGGTCCCCACTGACCGCTACATGTCCAAATAATTTTTTATACATAGATTCAATTTATCTTCAATATGCATTTACATTATATTTATAGAATATATGATACAGATTCATCAATATTTCCACAATCAAAACAACATTCAAAATAAATAGCGTATATAAAATGGTATAAGGCTTTGAAAATAATCAAATCAATGATTTGAGAATATGGACATTTAAATGGAATATAATTTCAATTTAAAGGAAATATCAAGTGGGTAGTAGGTAAACCACATATGAAATTGTATGTGGACAATACTAAGCAAGTTACAATGAAGTGAAAATATAGACAAAGCTCATTACCATTTTGTAATCAATTGAGTCGTATAAACAAAAGATAATTACCACCTAATGAATCACTGAATACCAAGATTGTAAATAGAATAATGGTAATTTTTATCAAATTTCAGATCATCTATACCACATATAATAAATAAGAGGTGAACAGTATAAATCCCATAGGATAGAAAGTTAGATGAGAAGACCCCTTACAAACATTTCGGCATTTTAATGAGTGTTCTTGCGAGGGAGTCATGAGAGGAAAATGTGTATCCCATTATTTATATTTTATAAGGGATATATGGGGGAGGTTCGAAAACATACACTATCATTAGGTATTAAAAATAAAATATCACAACATAGGGGAGATTCTTGAACAAAAGCGAGAGAGGGGATCCTTTACCAAGAACGTATCATTAGATTGATGACAAATCAAGGACATAATTATTTGTGACAAACATAAACCCACCCAATAAAAGTGTTTATACCGAATAATACAATCATTGGTCATTCACACATATTCTGGGAAAATACAAAACAAATTTCATTGATGTGTAACTCAAAAAATAGAAATTGAGTTAAGATATCCCTTACAAAGATTGTGTCATTAGAGTGCAGATAATTCAATGAAATATTTATGTGTGAAATTTTAAAATCGACAAAATATAAGTGGATATACATTATATAACAATCATAGGTCATTCTCACATATTATTAGAACAATGTGAACAATGAAGTAGATGTATAACTCGAAGAATGAAAATTGAGTTAAGTAATCCCTTACAAATATTGTGTCATTAGACTAATGTTAAAACAATTAAATGTTTATGTGTGAGAAAATATTATATAACATATATGTGTATATATTGTATAAAACAATAATATGTTATTCACACTTATTCTTGGGACAATGAATCCAATTAAATATATGATTAAATAAATGAATGAAAATTGAGTTACGAAATACCTTACAAAGATTGTGTCATTAGACTGATGATAAATCAATAAAATGTTTATGTGTGAAAAATAAAAATCCAAAAAAAATATAATTGGATATACAATATAAAACAATCATATTTCATTCACACATATTCTTGTAACAATGTAACCAATTAAAGAGATGTTTAACTCAATGAATGAAAATTGAGTTAAGCAATCCCTTACCCTAAGCTCGAAGGTGTTGTTGATGTTTCTTAACGACAAGAATAATCATATTTATGATCAGTAATTAATAATTCTCATACCACATGAACATTTAATTGATATTTTATTACCTTATTAGGTTCAATAATGGCCGTTTTGACGGGTTTAATAGATTTAATATTATGGTTTTGGTAGCATTTTCTGCATTGGTTTTCATAATCCATTTACATGAATTCTGGAATGAATATTTGTTTGAAATGTGGTTAAACATCCAAAATTTTTAATATAAATTATTAGTGAAGTTAAATACATCTAAATTATCATATAATGATTCTATTCATATAAAATTAGGATGAATCATTCGATGAGTAAATAAAAAACACTAGGATTTGGTTTGGCGGTTTAGTGCACAATAAACTTGTTTGTATTATTATTCCATATTATGAGTGTGTATGGATTCAATAACTTTAAATAAGATAAAATACATATATAATGATCTGGTTCATCCATTTAAATGTATTCATGACTAGTCTTGAAGATCGTAATGCAAATTGAATACCTATTTTCCTTGAGTGTGATAAATTGACACATCTTAGATTGTATTTGCATTTATTGTATAAAAGTAGGGGAGAAAATATATTATGATTAACTATTACATTATCATAATTTAAATCTAGTACATGTAAGGTACTATACTTATCATGGAATTTTTATGGGGGGGAGGTCAGAAGAGAGAACAAAATAATGAAACTTTGTAAAATAAAAAGAATGAAAAAGGAGAAGAGGTACACATTTTTAGTACTCCTCCTCGAGAAACTCCTTAATGAATTTTGTTATTGGCCTTTTGGTGAGACCAGAAGGTCATGGATGTGGGGGAGGTGGATATAGAGAAATTTGAATATAATTTAGGCATGTCTTGAAGCTTGAGTGGTTTTGGAGGAAGAGGGTTGAGGGGTGGTTTATATAGTGGAGGGGAGAAAATATTTATCTTAATATTATAATCATTAATTTATTATTTCTTCTCAAGACAAGGAATAATGAGTATTACCAGGAATAATAATATATACATGTGAGTTAGAGATTTGGGTGCTTGCGTCACTCATGATGATAGGAATAGTTAATTTAAATTATAATGTATTTATATGGTAAATTAATGTATTTTACTATTAACAAAAAATTCAAGTATTTCAGAAAAATAAATAAAATTCACCTTAACCATTTCTCGATGTGTAGAATCAAAAAATGAATTAGAATTTTCAAAAAATAGTATCCTAAATGTGGTATTTTTCTATAATTTTACCATGCTAATGGAAGTTTATTCTTACAAAGTATTGCCTGCATGGACTTACCCACTATAATTTCAATCATGCATCCATATTAAGTTTAAAATGAAATTTTTTATTATTTTTTTAAATTTAATTTTCAATGAATATTTTTACGAATCATTTTATTGATTTATTTATATGTTTTCAAAATTTTTTCAAGTAATGTTTTTTTAAAATTGTATTTAACAAGTTTTTATATTTTCATTTTGGAAAATGGGTTTCAAAATGATTTAAATCATCCATTATTAGTTTTCAAGGAAATTGGGTTTCAATATTATTACAAGATTATTTTATAATAGTTCAAGGAAATTTTTTTTCAAAACGATTCAAAGCGCTATTTATATATTTGGAATGTATTTTCAAGGAAATTTTTTTCAAAATATTATCAAGATCCATTTATAAGCTTTCTGGGAAAATGGATTTCAAAAACTTTCGATGCCCTGATTATATTTTCTCTAATAATATAGCATCCAAAACATTTTCAAATATTTCTTCATATGCATTAATGTTTTTTTTCAAGAATCTTCTATTTCAATTTTTTTTGTTTTTAAAGAGCCTTGTTAAGAAGAAATAAATATTTTCATATGACAAGTTTTAAAAATATATTTCCAAGTTAATTTCTAAATAATATGTTGTATTTTTATGTTACTCATGACCTTATAGGAAATGTTCTAATAGAATAATTCATATTCTTTATTAGAATGGCTTATGTTTTGCAGGAATGATTTTTATGAATCCCAACTCTCTTACATGGGTTATATAGTTTTTAACACCTCTTCCTTTCATAGGATATGATTATATAGAATTATCATGAATCCTTTATTTTTCCATAGTTTAAGATTTTTTATCGTGTTTTTGTCACCCATTACATTTCATGGGATATGATATGACTTGTTTGAAGTTTTTTCACATGTATGTACAATTTCATTATGAGATGGTTGAGACCTACATATCGCTCTAATACATTGGGTAATGATTTATATCTCCTAATATAGAAATGGGGGGAGTGATAAATGGGATTGGTTTAGTATTATATGGATAAAATTAGTAGTATAATTAGTTTAGTATTATATAGATAGAATAAGGATTGAACTCAGCTCATTCAGACAGGGTAGAACAAGGAGTAAATAAGGTTTAGTAAGAGAATTTTGCCACTAATATGGCATAGGAAATTACGCTTAAATACTAGGTAAAACATTATATATGCTTATGTGTCTTCCATTATTCAATTTTTTATTCCTATGGTATTCCATCATGTTATATATTATTTATTTCTGTATTATTCATGTATTATAAACTATCAATATTTATTCCATGATTAGTTTTTATGACCTTTGTTTTGTAGGGTATGATTTCAAATATTTTTTTTCACATTCGGGTAGCCTGATTCTCATATTTATGCTTACATTTTTCCCTTGCTTACCCTAAATGGGCATTTGATCTCACAATTTTTTATGTTTCCTTTACAAGTTTATGATAATTTTTATTATGTATAATTTTTAAAATAATAGTCGTATATGAACCCATTGGGAGATAATGTAGCGCACATATGTACATGTTTTCATGATTCATGTATCTCAAGGAACTAGACTAATATGTTCATTAGCCATCTAGTTTTCAAATGTTTTATGTATTGTACAAAAGTTATGAAATTTTAATGTATGAAAATAGATGATCAATATTATTTGTATCAGATTTATGTTTTTGTTAATCCATTTATTATAGAACGAGAAAATCATAGTGATAACACTTTGTAAATCTCTATGGAAAAGTCTAAGAATAAATAATGGTAAATGTTAATGTGTTATAATTTTGGTAAAAGATAGGTTGAGTGGTTTACTATATATACATCCTTTTCTGGATACTATGAGTGTATGTGGAACTGGAATAAATATACCTAGGGGTAACAACTATGATAAGATGTTATGGGCCTAACCCAGGGTAATCTTGTACAAGACAAGAGGCCTTACATACAACATGGTTTGACACTCCTGGGGGATATTATTTGGAAATTACAAAAATTATTCATGAACAATCACTAAGCATTTAAAAATATTATGTTATTAATAAACTAAGATAAAACTATATTAAAGAAGGAATTATGGTGTATAAAGTTTTTTACGTAATTCATTTAATAAAAATGTGTATTCCATATTTGATAATTAATCATATAACAGTGCATTATGTTTTAGTCATATGCAGATACTAGATAAATGTTGAATGTGATGGAAGATTTGTGGATGAGAAGTCATGTGGGATGATAATTAGAGTGAATGATGATAGTATCATGCCAAATCAGTTTTCATCGAATATTATTATCAATGTATACCTTAATAATATATCGATCATTACAGTTAGAAGAAATAAGGCGTTCACAAATAGTTTTGGAAATAGAGACAATAGAAGATAGAAAATTATATTTCCTTTATTTCATGAATTTGGGAAAAATATACTAAGTGAATTTATTAGAGCTAAAATAAGATGTTTTTACTGTGGAAAATAAGGGATCAGAAAAAGTAACTATAATGAAAAAATGATGAGTTTAGTTAACAAAATGGATAAGAATATAGGCCTACCTAATAAATCATAGAAGGTCAAGTGTTTAAAGTGTATATTAAATAGTAGTTATGAAACTTAGGACCCAAAGTGTAAAAATAATGAAGTGAATTTGAAAGGGGTACATTTAATGGTTACGTTACTTTTGACGAAGATACTAAATAAGAAATGTGAATGGAAAATATTATTATGTAATATGATAAAGTGGACTTATCAATGTCTTCAGAATAAAGTAATAATAGTTGTTATCTAATTTAATTCAATAATTATGAATGGTGATATATATAATGATTGTTCCATTTATGTTATTCCACTAATGATTTACAAAAATACATTGAATTAATCTTATGGAAGACAATAGTAATAGAATGAAAAGGTGATGTCTACAAAAAATACACTATTAAAGGAATGATACCTCTAAATGTGTTTCTAATATAACTATATTTTGAAAGGATAATGATATATTGGATATGAATAAGTAAATTATATTTTACTCATTTCCTTGGAACTAATTAATAAAATTTGGAGAAGTAGCTCATGTGATAATTTACATTGTTTACAACTTTATGGATTTTTGAAATATATATAGAAATCTATTGAATAAGAAGGAACACATGTTTTATAAAAGAATTTATGCTTATTTTGGTTGTTATCATGTTCCAAGAAAACTTACCATGAGTGTATTCATATGTTTGGAATATTGAACCCAATTGTTACGTAGTTATATATGGGGGATCAATGTTAAGGTGATTTTATGACATTATTTCCATTTTTCACCATTCATATAGTTTATAAGGATAACCATTCATGAAATTTTTTAATTAATCATTGGAGGAATTATTTAGGTGTTGATATAGTTTTTAGAACCTTAGTTAATGTTATAATTAGTGATTAAACTTATTTCAAGGATTTATATAATATTTTGGATATTATATTATTGTGGATTTAGAAAAGGGCATCATATATGTCGGGTGAAAACCAATCTTGTATAGCATGTTCATGTGTCTTCAAATGATGACTGATAGAAAATTAAGGTTTCTCTCCTACCATAGGTCTATTTAATTCCAGGTTAATGTATAATAATTTTTGATAAATAATTATTTATGAATAATATTAGTGTTATTTTTTAAGTATAGAGATTAATGTATTAATGAAATTAATTTTTTAGAATAGATATAGATAAATAATAATACTATTAATTGATTTATGGGACTTAATATCCACTAAAAGTGTATTTTAGTACATTAAGTATCAAATATAATTTATGGACATACATTTCATGAACTTACGTATGAATTATAAATTGATAAAAGAACAAAAAAAATTATAATTTTTTATATAAATATTTAAATTCAGTGTATTTTCTTATATTATTTGTCAATAAAATAATTACTCAATGTTATGATAATGATAAAATTTTTGTTTCCCAATCCCATAATTGTTTTTGAACAAAAGGCCTAATAAATCATCAGAGAGATATATTGTCGGGGCAAAAGCATTTCCTTTGATCATTCAGTTTTTTTTATGATGACCTCAATCACTCCCTATAAATATTTACATTTTTTCACAATGTCCAATCATCCCTCCCAACTATGTTCTTTCATGTGTAAACCTATTTATATGTCACATTGGGTAACCATTATGGTTCAAACATTCCATTTTAAATTATTTTTCATTAATCATTATTATGAAGTTGATTTTTATTGAATGAACTTTTAAGTATTTAACCATTGATAGACTAGAATAATTTTGTGTGAAATTTTCCTTCTAAGGCGTGTATAATGTAACAACTTGAGATTTAGTGATTTGATTCTTTTTCAAATTTATTTAATATTTTGATATTTTTCATTTAACATAACATAAAAATGGTATTTTTTATTAAAAAACTAATTCAATAATTCCATTCAAATGGAACTAAATTCGTTTGTGATATATGAAAAAGATGACTTGATTTACATTACACGCAACACAGAGTATCTATGAACCATCATTTTATTATTCTAATTATTTTAATTAGATTATTGTGACATAATAGTAAAACATATTTATATAAATTGTAAATAAATTTATTTAATATTTTTTAATTGTTTTATATAATTAAAACATATTGATAATTAATGATTTAATTTTTGTTAATGTACTAAATTGTTTAAAAATATTATTTTATCAAATGAACTTCTTTTAAAGTCCTTTTTGTAATGAATAAAAAAATTACATTTATAAAAATTTATAAATTTTTTTTATAAAATAAATTTCAGGTTTGTATTTACAATGTCGAATTTATAATAGGGTGAATTTTTGGGAAATTTCTTGAGAAACATTATTTATTGAAATAATAATGAAAATAACTAATTTTAATTAAATATTACATTTTCATATCATTTATTTATAAGGATGATTTATATTTTAATATTTTTATAGACGTTTAATTATATTATATATTTGTCAATTAATCCAATTTATTTCATTGGAATCAATTTCACTATGAAATTTGGTATACAAAATTAGCAAGTGTTTGGTCTTTTTTACTTTAAAAACCCATAGTGTCGTCCCATCAACAAAATTAATTTTATATTAAAATTTTCCTCATCATTGATTATAATTTTATAAAATAGATTAAATATTTGGAGTAGGAATAATTTAAAATTTTAATATGTAAAACCTTGTTTTTGACCAAACAAATTAGTGAAAGTGATTAAAATTAATTAAAATGATTTAGAGAAAATTAGAATAATAAATTATTAAACATTAATTTAAGACCAAACAAGACATAGAAAATTTTCCAACACATATTGTATGTCCATTATGCTACCATTATCCTTCCATTATAGAGCATTATTTTTGTTTTTAATGAATTTGTTTCATAAAAATGTGGTTACAACTAACTTTTTTAAACAAAATTCAATGGCTGTCCTTTCCATTCAATATAAAGGAACACAAACTATCCCTCCTCTTCACAAATATAAAAACACTTATTATTTGAAATTATATACCCAATAAACTTCCCAAAATTAATAACTGTCTCATGTAATACTCTCATTGAGAATATATCAATCCAAAATTTCCGCTTGACCCAACCCAAATTAGTTATCAATAAAGAGGTAAAACCTTCTCTAAAGCTCATTTCATTTATTTTATTTCTCCGAAATGTACACTCTCTATAGTACATTATTATATAAGTATACAAATATAATCAATATACTATGATGTTTTTATGATAATTTGTATACATAAACATATATACACATCCATCAATTGGGTAACAAATGTATTTTTATGTGTATAAGGAACTGTCACTTCAAGAAATGATTATAGTTCATTTTTTTGCTTACCACATCTCATCATGGGAATATGATGGAAAATATATTTATACTTGTTATATATTATATTATATTATGTATTTAATATTATTTAAACCTTTTAAAAAAATTATCTTTTTTAATTTCTACTTGGTGTAAAGAGGATAATTTCTTTTGAGGATGTTTTTAATACAACCAACTCAAGCCAATGTGATTCGATCAAACAATACATAGAATATATTAAGGATGGGTTGAGGGATATTATTTTAAATTTATTTTATAATAATTATAAATTTATAATTATATATTTATTTGTCTATATTTCATTTAATAACTTTCATTCAATACGACTATTAAACAGAAACAACATTCATGTGTATGCACGACCTATAGTCTCCATGAATGGTGTATTCCATTTCATATTTATATATTACAGAGAATATTTTAAAAAAAATATAACTAATCTAAAATATATTTATAAATTTTTTACATCATTAAAATCATGATATATGTATAAGGACCAAAGATATAAAAAATTAAGACACATTTGAAGAACAAAGAAGATATTTCACGAAGTGAAACCCTAACATAGAATTTTTTAAAATCATTTAATATAATGTCATACAAACATATAATGTTTTAGATATAACAATATATTTCTATGATATATTAATAATAAAATTATATTTATATGATAGGATGTCTTTATGAGTTCAATGGGATTCAATTCACAAGGTAAGAAAATTTCATCTCCATTTTTAATTCCTTGAGATACAAGCATTATTCCCCACCCATTCTATTGTGTGGGGTGTATAAACATAGAATGGATGTATTATATGATTATTATACATAAATTTTTTTTATATACATATCCTTTGTTTGATAATTATTTCACGGTTTTTATTTTTAAATCTTTTCCATATTTGTAAGATTTATTTGTCAGAATTTACCTTCACTCAGACACATGTCATGTTATGAACCTATATATTTATATGAAGTGTACATACTCCATTAGACATGTTATATAATAAATAACTTTAATTTCATGAAATGTTAAGATTCATTTATTTTTGAATTCTTAAATGGGAAATATGGATCAGTGTGTCTAAGAGATAAGAGTCAATTGAAATAATCTCATCAATTATTGTGATTGGTTATGGTTATGATTCCTTTGTTTTAATATTATAATACATATCTCAAAAAAATTATTGAAATATAATAACCTCTTATTATTAATGATATATCCCTATATTTGATCATTTTTCTACTCTTTAATATATAAGATAGTTTAGATCATGTTTTTATGAAATCTATAAATTATCCTACCATTGGTTTGAAATATCTGTTCTATCAAAACAAGATTCTTGAAAAATGGTTTCAAGATTATTAAACTAATTTCTTTTAATATTTAAAAGAATAATTTACCCTTTTTACTAGTTTTTAAAAAGGAATATTCTAGTCGCATTCTGAACAAGTAATTTTTTTTAGCATTTTACCATGAAAATGAAATGTTCTTCTTACCACATAAGGCATGTACAGACTTACCTATGGTAATTTCAATGTAGATTAATTTTCATGATAAAATGGATAGTTTTTATGAAAAAATATATAAAATGGTTTTGATAAAGTTTTCATGATTTTTTTGTAATATTTGAATGTATTTTTCAAGGAAAGTGTTTTTTTGAAAGGATTCTAAAATTATTTTATAAGTTTTTAAGGAAAGTTGTTTTCAAGATGTTTTCAAGATTACATTATAAATGTTATAGGAAAAATGATTTCAAAATTATTTCAAGCCTTATTTATATGTTTGTAATGTATTTTTAATGACATTGGTTTCCAATCATTTTCAAACTCCTTTTATAATATTTCAAGGAAACTGAATTTTCACGACCGGTCCCCCATGGCCTATGTTGTGAATACCCAAATGTGTAGTTACATCTCGTCACTACGACTCACCACTAAAAACCACCACTAAGAGGAAAAGTAATTACAGAAGGTTAAGGTGCTAATATACAAGCCCATACAGAATGAGTAGTAAACAAAGTATAAAAAATATATAGAGATTGTCCACCAACGATCCTACCTAATGTGTAGTTACATCTCATCACTACGACTCACCACGTAAATCTATCACCTCTTTGTACAATATACCCTGGCTCTCCAAAGTCTCAGAAAAGCTATCCATCATATGCACCAGACACAACAAGGTACATGTGAAGCCTGTGGCGGGATGAGTATAAAAGTACTTAGTAGGGACCCTGATATCCCTGAAGGTATCTCATAATCTCACAAGGAAAAACCACAAAGAATCATCTCAAACACAGAGCATAAAGCAAAAGACTGCTCACACCAGGTATTCAACTTAAAGAACATGAATAAATAAGATTAGTCCTAACGCTAGATTATCTTATTTGGTCGAGAGGATTTTGATACTAGACCGCACAAGGTCTCAAGGTGCTGACCCATAGAGGATTTCTAGGTGTTGACCCACAAAGTATTGCTAGATGTTTACCCAGGTGGATCACTAAGTGTTTACCCACACATGATCACTTAGTGCTGACCAACAGTGGACCACAACATGCTGGCCCACAGAGGATTGTTAGGTGGTGACCCAAATAGGATTTCTAGGTGCTAATCCCTATAGGATCTCTATATGATGACCCACATATGATCACTATTCCTTCATCATTTCAAATCCATAATTTGGATTACCACACATAGAATGCCCGATTTCTAGAGTATTCACTTCTCAAGAAACCAGGGGATTCTCACCAACCACAATGTCGGAAAAATAAGTAATGGAATGGACTACCTTGACTTAATGGTTCCAATGTGACTGAAGGCCCTTTAATTGGACACCCATTCTGAAAGATATACACAAAAAGGTAAATATGTCCTGGTTAGATTCGAGCCCGATCCAACCTGATCGTACTTCAAATTCTGCCAAAACTCAAGTGGTGTATCTCAAAAGGACTACCTCATCCCAAGGGTCCTCACACTGAACACATCCGACCAAATATACACATGGTCTGTGTATTATGCCCGTTTTTTTAATTGGGACTAGTTGCGTCTGGCCCAACTGAAATGGGTTTGACTTGGTTGGCGGGGGTCTGGCCCAACTAGTGGAGTCCACCCATGCCAGAGGAGTCTGGACCACCTAGATAATCAAGCCCACACATTTTAGGATGGTTGAGCTAGACCAGACATGGGGCACCTTGTTCTCCCAGCTAACAACGCAAGTGGGGCGTTGCCCCATCTAATGAAAGGACCATCACGAGCCGACAATGATGCTCCAGCCAATCAGTCTGATTGGGCCGCTCTGTCTCCATGATTCCCATCATTTACACATTCACCACCCATTGTGGTCGTACGATCACTACACATGTTTCCTCTTCTGATAGCTGGTGCCTTCAGGTTGGTGGATTCGTGTCGGTGCCACCATTTGTGGGACACCAGAGATTCTCTGGTTGACTGTTTCCCTTCCCATCTATGACTATGGTCCTCTAAGGTCACACAATTTAATGTGAGGCACAAAAAATTTCCCTCCCGATATGTTTCTCAGTCTCCCACTAAGAACACACAATATCTAAGACCAATGAAGGGTCTAGGCCTTGTTCGGAATGGACAGCACCCACAACGTTTGAATTTTCTCAAGGGATGGTAACAATAATTATATATGTTAAGTAAAATCCCAAATTTACATCTCATGAAAACCACCCTCAAGAATAAATGTGTCACATATCAAACTATTTGTCTACTGATCTACATTCTTTATATTTTTTTAGAATGAGAATCGAGGAATCATTGAAAACATAGAACAATTAAATCGCCTACCTAGATTCCTTAGAATGTAATGTGGATGAAAAACTGATTCTTCATTTGTTGTCATTTGACATTGTTCGTCACTTTTGAATCTCATGTTTGATTACTCCCATGATCGTCGTTCATTCACCAATCATTGTTGGAGAGGAAATTCGTCGACATCACATTTGAGGATTCTCCCCTGGTTATGAATTTGTCTGCCTATATACTGAATAATAAAAAAGAATTTTCCTTGACATTGTGCTCATTAATGTGGTTCTTTAATGAACCATAAATAATGATCCATTAAATAAACAAGTGTTGCAGTTTCAGAACAAAAGTAACATGTTATTAAATGAATTTAACGTAATGACCATTATTACAGTACGATTCTACCAACCATCTCTCAATGATTAAAGAATAATAAAATAACATAAAGAGTTATTTTATTATTAGTTTTCTAAAAAGTATAAAAATTATCTTTTTTATCCAACCATTAAAGGTCAATGTTAAGCTTCTCCATTGGGAATCTCAGTAGTACGAATTCAACTGTACCATTATATTTTCAATCTGAGCACCAATTAAAATGATAGAAAATCCCGCTCACACGTCAACCTAATGTACCTAAACGTATTTCAACAAACTGTTCTGGGCTCTCTGGGTCTATAAATCATGTGATGTCAAATTTCTCAGTCTCGTAATCATTCTGTATAATGAAAAAATTATACTGAATTTCCAGGTCATTAAATTTTTTCCAAAATTTATTCAATACTTCTTATTATTTTTTCAAATTAAAAGGTATCCAAAAGGTTTTAAAATAACTCTATATAATATTTTATGTCCATTTTTTTAAAATGTATTTCGAAATGATTTTAAATTTTAAGGGTAAATTTTTCAATGAAGAAAGGATATTTTTCTCTGGATATTTTTTGAAAATATCTTTTCAAGTTATTATCCACTGACGATGAACTCTTTGGATGTTACTCATTCCCTTCCGGTAAATTATTCAAATGTCCCTTTCATATTCTATAGTAAATGGTCTATTTTTTGATGGAATGACGCTTATGATACCCATTTACATTACATAGGTTATATTCATATTAAAACTACTTCCTTTAATGGGTTATTAATTTTTAAAATGATTATTAAAAATAAAATATTTTATATGTTAAGATATGATTTCATGTATATGACACATATTTCATTTTTTGTATTTCTATATTATTTTTTATGAATTTGTGGAACATGTATGTAAGATTTCACTAAGAGATGGATGGGACCAATATCTTTTCTCACTGTTTAGAGTAATGATTTATATCTCACAAGATATACATTGATGAAATGAGAAATGAACACTAAAATGTATGATAGGGACAAAATGAGAAATAAATATTGTTCAATATTGTAAGGATGATGTGAGGTGTGAACTCGGTCTAGTAATACATGGATTGAACGGGGTTTGAAACCATTTTAGTTAAGTTATTTAACCACAAACATGTCATTGATACTGATTCCTTAAAAATTATGGAAATAATTATATATGGTTATGTGTCTTCAATACTTCCAAGTTTTATTCCAATTTTATTCTTTCATATCTTATGTTTTTAATTCCTATTGAAACATATATTTCGACCAGAAATTATTTATGACATGATTCATGTTTACTATCATTGATATTCATGCTATGATATTAAATTATTTAGACCACATTCTTATACTACTGTACTCATGTTTATACTTACTTATCACCCATGGTAACCCTTACTCAGAATCCGAGTTCACCCATTTTATATTCCTTCCCCTGGTAATGTTCTGATGAATTATGTATAATGTGAATAAATATGGTTATTAAAATCCCAAAGGTGAGTAAATTTAGATCACATCTACACCAGTGTTCATCTTTCCATTTTTTCAATAGCAGTAGACTAATATGGTCTTTGGGAATATTTTTTTGTAATGTTTTAATTATTTCTCCAATGTTATGTAATTTTGATTTATAAAATGTGAGGTAATCTATTATCATGGTACCAATTATAACAAAATTAAAATTATACATATCTGTTCCATATGAAAATAAAAAATTTAATATATAAAAACTCATTAAATTAAATAGTTTTATTAAACATTTCATCATATATTAAACAATGGAAAAGTGACTACATTCACAAATATTTAATTATTTAAAAATTGCATGCCCCATCAATAATAAAGCTTGTTTAAAATCAATTTTATCATTGTAAAACCCAATGAATAAATATTTGTTTCTAAAATATATTTTATTCATAAACATAAACCATTTAAATAACTAATAACAATTTTATTCAATATTTTTATTCACAAAAATTCCTAATTCACACAAAAGTAGTTCATACTAGATAAGGAATTATTTTGAAATATAAATCTCTTCAAAGATTTATTGATAAAGGAAAATTTTCTATGAATTTCATTCTTAAAAAAATTCCTAAAATATTTTTGAATTCATTTTTAGTGAAAATAACCATGAAATATTATAACAGAATCATTAAAAATCATTCAAAATATTAATTGAAAAAATTAAAAATTATTCATTAAAAAATATTTGAAAACTTCAAGAATTTTCATAATACATTTATTTCATAATAACAATGAAATTATATAAATGAAACATCAAAAAAATTCATGATGACAAGATGAATTTTTCATTCTATAGATATTAAAAAAGTATATTCTATTAATATTTTCAGTAAAATTACAATAAGAACTATTTGGAAAATGACATGAGGATTCCACTCAAATTTTTTTATAAATATTCAATAAAATGAAGAATGTAATTAATAAAATACATCATTTTTTTACAAGACATAGTTTTTCATGAAAATGGGTTTTTAATGGAAGAGTAACATAATGATTATTTTTCTTAAAAAATTATTTTGATGTCCATTGTACATAAATGGTGGAAAATTAATTTAAAACGTGCATTATGTAGTAATAAAAATAAAATATGAAAATAAGTAATTTAATAAGGAGATAGTTGATAATATTAATTTATTCAAAGCATACTCATTAATCATTGTAATAAAGGATGAGATTTTAACATAAAACCCCTAACACATTGTTAAATTGAATCATAATACCCACAAAATAATAACACTAAATGAAACATAAAATATAATGAGAATAAATAAATTCAAGATATAACATGTCAAATGGGATATATGTTGACCCTAAAAAAGAATATAGTTGTATAACACTAAATATGATTGAAGATATGATATTTAGATAAAAAACATACTTATATCGTAATCATATCAATCGTAATCCCTTATACAGAACAACATAAACTAAAATCATAAATATCTTGACAATAATAGGATTCAAGATATTACTATTCAAAAGGGAATATTGTGCACCACAGAAATGATTTTTTTATGAATTTTTCATTTATTGCATAAAATTAAAATATATTTTAGAAATACATTACCTTATTTATCAACATCCATCATACACAATTAAACCTCACCTTCCTTGGGTAACCTCTTAAGACTACACCAACATCCTTTGTAGGTAATATTTCATCCCAAAATACAGCTTATAGGATAATAAGATGCATTTTAGAGTAAATTTGGTAGGAATTGTTAAATCAAATTGTCTTATGAGGTGTGTGTAAGTAAGGGGAGTGAGTTCCCAATGATAATTGAGGATCAATGGAATTTTTTTAAATACCCAAAATTATTCCACAATGTGATGTCACTATAACAACATGTTTCTCTAAAAATAAATAAAAATCGAATGGAGGGATGATATACACGACACACTCCTCAAATAAAAAAATACGTTTTGAACATTTAATTACTAATCAATTAAGTATTACACACTATTATCATTTCAATTTTCATCACGATAACAATTTTTTTACCTAGGTAATTTATCCTTTAAGACTAAAATAAAATGATAATTGTTTGACAGTTCTAAAATTATAATTATATTTATTTAATAAAATTTATCAAAATAATTATCATCTGTTGAAAATTAATTTTATCACAAGCCCATGTAACCTTCAAAACCTAGTCTTATCCACAATCAAATTATTTAATATTTAACTATTATCACTAAACATTATGGTCAAAATTATATTGAACAAATGAGATAGTAAAAATTATTCTAGATAAAAATTGGTTTATAATTTTATAAATTCACTTCATATATGTGGGATATTTTAATTTAAAATTAATCTCACAGTGGTCATGAAAGATAAGGTTTTCAAAGAGAAAACTTTTTAAAGTGGGAAATGGTTTTACATAAAAACTCAATATCCCAATGAATAAAATGACTAAAATTGTATATATATATATATAATTGAACTATTTTTAATTTAATTACAATATAATATATAATATATCTTTATAAATAATTTAAACAAAAAGACAATTTTCAATTAAAATTATTATTATTGACTATTCATCTGAAAATAAATCTATAGTGAAAATTATCAACAAATTTACCATAAGAAACATTTTATATAATAATTATAAAACTCGGTTTAATTCATCATATTTATTTTCTTAAATTGTTAACATATTTTAATTTTAGTTCGTATAAATAGAAAAAATCATTCTTTTAGAAAATAGTATATTCAAATCGTATAACGACTTTTCTACAAATTTAGAAATTTTTATCAATATGTTTTCTCTAAATGAAACAATCATAAATAATATATTAAAAGTGTTTTTTAATATTCCTATTATCTTATTGAAAGTAAAGGATATAACAATCACATTTAATGTAATATTATTATATGGTTTGACGGAGCTCAGTGTAGGATGTCATGCACGCTATCGAGGAAAATTTTTACTATAGGTATTGAAAGATGGACTATATTTTTCAAATGATTTATTTTATCTATAATTTTAAATTAATTTGAAAAACAATATCTCCAAAAATATTAGGATGTTACCAAAGAATGTTTTTTTATTTTATTATTTTTCATTAAAATAAAAATTTAATTGATATAATTATTTTGTACTCTTAAACTGGGATTCATTTTTTACATCTCCTTGTCAAAATACATTTTTTATAAAATAAATATTTGTTGATTAGTGAAAATACTTATATGACTAATAATAAAATGTATACTATATAATCAAGATTTAATAATGAAATTAATGTTTATGATTTCGTTTTGAAGATAATTAATATTCAAATATATTTTTCAATTTATATATATAAATATTTGGCATTTTGAAATTTTACATAACGTATCATGAAAATATAGATGATTGTTGGTTTTTCATTTATAATCTGTTTTTTAAAATGTTTTCTTAGGTTTTAATTTTGTCTATAAATATGATAATTCCACTTTTAATTTTTCCAATCTAATTAATTATATAAGAAACAAAATTATACATAATTTTCTTTTAAAATATTTTTACTGCTACAAACTAAAATTTGTTAAAAAAAATTGAGTTTTCAGTGATTTTACATAACTTATATTAAAACTATATTTTACCTCTTCATTAAATTGAATCATATAAAATATAATCTATGCTTTTTATCATAATGTTAAAATTAGTTAATGTGGTCCACTAAATTTTTAGTAATAATAAATAGTAATCCGGGGAAATGTTGATAAACAAGGTAAAGGGTATTATTTATTAAAAACAATTAATTATATGGTGTAATACACCCAAATCATTATAATTTATTTATTTATATTATTCTATCCAAAAATATCCTACAATTAGATGAAAGGTAATTTATAACCTACTAAATTTGATTATGACTTTTATTTTTTCCACGTGAAGAGTAATTGAAACATTTCTCTCTCTTTCACTTAATATTTCAAACATGTTATCATAATGATTGAAATAAATAATAAATGGTTAAAATAAATTATTAATTATAATTAAATATATTTATGATAATAGTTTATTATAAATTTTTTGAGCTTCTATAATTAAATAAAACTCATTTGCATTTTTGATTACCAGCTTGTGCAAGAGGGAGAAAAATGAAATAAAATAGTATTAAAAAATATAAGTGTTGTTCTTTAGATAATTTATTATATATATATATATATAATTTTATGGAATATTAAAAATGTTAATTAATGTTTTAAATAATCATTTTAAAACTCCATTGTCATATTTATTCTTTAATAGTCATCTTTTATAAATGGTTCTGAAAATAAATTTGAGGATATTGAATACTAAATAATATTTTATAAATTCAATTAATAAACAAATGTATTTATAATCCAGTATGTAGAATTTTAAATTTCAAAAATTTATTCTATTTTCCATTTTTGAGAAACCATAAAACAAAAAAATTAATTTCATCGGCCTACATGACATAGAACATCAGAAAATTCAATTGTATTTTTCTAATAAAAAGAGACTTAATATACATTTATAATGGTACATATGAGTAAAAATTTTTCATATGAAAAAATCAAAACATCATTAAAATATCTTATAAAAATGAATATATGCATTTTTCTCCCCAAAATACCAATCATGTAAGGTATAAACTCAGAGAAGGTTGAAGATAACCAAAGATTAGGAATAAGTATTAATCAAATTCATTAATGTGTATTTCCCTATACATATCCTTAAAACATATTATAAATATTATGAAATAATGAAATTATTTTACATTATATGTCTTACTACTATTATCTTATGTTTAAACGATTGTATTCCCCTTTAACATCTATTGAATAATTTAAACATCACTCGTTTTTACATGTCAAATATATCCTCCACAAAGTGAGGTATTTCATTTTTCAACTCCACCTCTCTTAGATGGTTACTATGATGGATTTAATAGATATAAAAAATATATTAAATTTTTTTACTTTTTTATTTTATTTTATTATATACCTTTTTACTCTCCTACTTCTTGAATAATATATTGTCACCCATGAGTACGTCTAGTCTATCACCTCCATGAAGCGATGTGATTGATTTTATATTTTCACAATATAGTGATGGTCAATAAACTAATTTCAAAAAATAAATGTTATCTTTATAATATGATAAATTTTAATTATAATATATGTATATTTTTTATTTTAAATTATTCCACTTGATAAATGGAATCATCACATCAGCGTACACACATAATACCACCCCGTGAATAAAATATCTATTTTTAATTCCCACTTAGAATGGATTGTTTTAAAATAATTTTTAATGTAACAAACATTATAGCTATAAATGGATACTAATTATATAGATTAGGTAACCATAAAACCATTGACCAAGGTCAACTCACTATAGAGTTTTTTCAAAAAATGACTTCAAAACATTTAGTGCAAGTATAACATTAATATTTGATATACAGAACATCATGATAAAATAAAAAAATATAATAATTATAATGGAATGAAATTTAAAAAATTACCTTATTCAATTATAAAATTGTTAAAAATAAATTATTTTAGGTAATTATAGAATATATAGAAATATATGTTATAGCATTCTCTTTTAAAAATTAGTTTAAATTTATTCTTGAAACAATTTTCTTCATTTCACAAATTTCTTAAATATTTGAAAAAAATATAATTTTTTTAATTGTATAAATATTTTTTCAAATATACTTATTATGAAAAAATTTATTTAAAAATGATCTTTTAATCATTTACCAAATGGGATGATTTAGATTGTTTTAATGAAATAGAAAAATAATATTATTTTCAACATTAACGAATGACTGCATTTTACCACCATTATATATTTTATTCAATATTCAAACTAATTATTATGTTTTAATGATTTATGAATGATTATATTATTCCATGATTTGTAGGAATTTTTAAATTTAAAATTATATCATGATGAAAGGATAATTCTTTTGATTTTTATGAGATGACTCAATGTGTTTTTTCTCATCAATTCAAAATATGATTTTGTATGAAAATGTTCACTACTATAAATTGTATGATCAAGGTATGATACTTGGTAATCACATATGATTATAGGTTACCCTGATATATCTCATGATGATAGGTGAGCCAGATATATCTATCTAGTTCATTTGGAATTTATTTAGTTAACAGAATATTTTCTAAGGGATTTTACTAGGTTGGTTAATCATATGAAATTTTTAAGAAATATAATATTTTCAGACGTGTTTAAAACAATTCAATAATGTATATAATTTTTTTTTCTCAAAGATACAAATTTTATGCTTCTATGGTGTATTTAAAGAAATATTTTTAATTCAATTAGTAGGAAATGTTAGGATCTATTTGAGGTGAATAGTTTAGTTTTTCAATAAAATATTTTCCTAATATCATATTTTATTCATGATGAATACATGATTTACAATGTTTTAAAAGGTTATATCAAATTTTTATTTTAGAAACAATAGATTTCACTTAAGGTAATTTTTTATTTATATTATCAATGTTTTAAAAAAAAGTTATATATATTTTGGGGTTTCATATTTTACAATTGACCTAGGGTTTTCTATTATTTTTATTTAATTAACAATTTTTTTGTTCATTTAAATCATTGGAAAAAATCACATGATCTACTGATGTATATAAAAAATAAATGGTAAACAGTTCCTCTATGATAACTCAACATAAATATGTAAATGTCTCCTAAATAAAATGGGGATGTAATTTTATGAAACTATTTTTTGGAAAAAATGTTCACCATAGGACATTTTTGTCTATGTTACGTAATTATGTGCCAAATTATATAAATACATAAATATAGATGATAATTAGAATAAATGAACATGATATTTGTTATTATAAACTCATAGTTAGGGTTTGTTTATCTTTTGAGGAATTATAGTTGATATCTAATATAATGTTGAATGAAATGATTTTATAACTGATTGTTAGAGTTTAGGTCAGGGTAGTTATGTAATTATTATTGTTCATTATTTTATAAGACATAAAACTTTTATATTTACATTCTACATAATATTTAATTATTATTCAACATATTATATAGTAAATAACACTCTAAAACAAAAAGGTTTTTTATTTTCCGGATTCAATACATAACTAGCATGTTTTTAAATATTCATCAAAACCATGGACATTAATTTATCATACGGTAATCATATATTTATATAAAAAATATTTTTTTTATATGTAGAAAAATGTTTTTTTTGTAATGGGTGAGGTCAGATTATATTATGTGTACAATTTAATTTCATCAATTATAGAACATAATTTAGAATATGATAAATATGTTTCATTGAGAACATAGTCCTAGTATAAGGCTATATCATAGTGGAAAAATAACTCATAATACATACATTAAAAAATAGGGATCAAGGAAAATTTAATTCTATGTAAAATTAAACTTATGTCATGATTAAATAATATGTGACCATGAAATATCTACAATAAAAAGTATATAAATATATCATGAATATTTCAACATAACCAATTACAAGGAAAATTATATGGAAATTAATAAAATAGTTTACATGTTCAAACGCTGAATCAGAATATAGGTGTCTTAGGATAAATATTCTTTTACATCTTAGGGCTGGGTTAAACAACCCTTATACCATTTATCTTGGTACTACAACATATATACCATAGGGGCTTGACATATGACCAATTTACCCTTTGAATTGTGGTCTCTACCCATGTACCCTCACGGTCTCATCATTTAAACAATATTAACCAATTCATTGGAATGGTTTAATGGAACCCCTTATCACATAATGATAAATCATAGATCTATGTGTCACAAGAATTTGAAATCATTCATTATTCCATGATAACATAATTATCCTTGGAATAAGACACAGGAGACATTAAAACATCTATAATACATTATCATAATACATATATAGAATGAAAGTGGATGGAATAATTAAATCATATTTACATTGAATCATAAAAATCAATAAAGGATATATTCTAATATTATAATCACATTTATAATATCACTACAGTTTCTGTTTTAAAATAATAACATACTCCATTTGATTATTTAAAAAAATTATTTGAAAATAAGATATTTTATAAAATACTCTTAATAGACATTTTCTTTGAAAAAATAGATTATATAGATAGTAATTTGTTAATTAAAATCAATAAATACATTGAGGAAAATAATTTAAAGGGAAAACAGTTAAAAAATAATATTAACATTTTATGAGTAATATAAATTTTAGTGAATATTGAACTAATAAGAGATAAATAAAGAATATTACTTTGGTAGAGAATGTGATGCATATTGAAAAATTCAATAACCAGTCATGGATTTATTGATAATGGTCATACATATTACAATATAAACAAGGATGATATAGAATATACATATTCCAAACATATAATAAGAGGTATGTTTGGATCCTCAGCTAATAATTTTCTTAAGGTGAATTATAATTTTTTTCTAAAACCGACAAGTGAGAATTATAAAATTTAGAATTATAAAAATACTTATAGAACATGTATCAATTTTTAATACGGGTATTGAAGAAACCATTACTACTTGGTAACAAAGAATTTATAATACATAGATGCAAATCCCATATAGGATCATGCGAACACATGACCCATTGCATGAATTCATCACGGACAAGGGGATCAAGGGTCCCAATATTTATTTACACCCTATCACATGATCAATGGTAGATCATGTAATGTTTATGTGATTCAAGGTTGTAAGATAAAAAACACACTTGAAAATAGAAGTTGGTAATGATGGTTTGTTCACATTAATGTTTTCATTTTCAAAAATCCCCTTGGAATCGTGATATAGACCCTTGAAAATAAAATATTCACATTTTATAAATCATGTGAATGTGTTTTTCTCATTATGTAAATTTAATATCTACCTTATGAAATTCTTTGGGGACTCATCATAAAAAAATAGTTCTCTATAAAAATGTTTTCACCTATTCATGTAAACTAATACCGATTATATGATGCCTTTTGCATTCATGATATTGACCCCTAATATAGTCAATAAAATGACACAGTTAACAAAATATGTTATCCCTAATAAGGTATTAACATTATCATGGGGTCTAGGAAGGATCACATAATTTCATGATGACATGTCATTTTCAAGGGACTAGGTCCTCTAACGATAATGGTTGCCCACGATGGTGGGATCAGATGATATCTAATATTGACAACATTCCCCCATAGAATCACATGATATCCCAATATTAGTCATGTAAACTTGTGTTCACAATCATATATGGTATATCTCCCACTATGTTAATATATTTTAACCATTTCATAAAATCCATGTGACTCGGCTAGAAAAAAAGTATTTTTTTTATTGTGGGGTTCACAAGTTGTCGTGTGGCCAATGTATAATATTGTGATTCCTCTTGGATTCATGAGATGGTCATTGTCAATACTATTTTATGAGAAATAACTTATCATGGTTGATAATGATAGACCCTTATCAAGGTCCTTGTTTATTAGAGGAACACTGGGTGGACCACTTCAATGATGTGATACTTTGTCACATTAGTCACATGAGACATCACATACTCCTAGAGATATAACATTATTCAATGCAATTCATACTATGTGGATTATCCACCATGAAAATTGGCATATTTATTATGGAGTTTATTCCTATAAAATTCTTCATTCAAAGTGGTGAAGGAGGATGGGGGAAGAAATACAGGTAAATTTCCAAAGAGGGGTAATAACAGGATATCAAGAAACCACCTTTTAATATTTTCATGTGATTACCCTCAATGAAATTGTAAGAAAAAAATTTATTCAAGGGCATGTCGTGTGGTAATTCCCAGGGATACAATAACATGAAAACTTATTAAAAATCTAGGGGTCAAAATCTTTATATGTCCTTTTAATGAGGTGATGGACATGAGAGAATGAAATATTACCTTAGTCATGTGATAACATCATGTAATATCCCAACCCATCACTAATTACATGATAGTTAGGTACTCATCTATTTAGGATCTCACATGATTTCCAAATCTCAATGAAAAAATATGACTCTAAAACCATCACTTGATGCTCATGATCATTTTCATTACATATAGTACACGAACCAATGATACTTGATTGATATCATGACCCCAATAGTGTCACCCATGTTATCCAATTTTTTTTCCAAGAAGGACATACCACATTAATACCTTCTAATAATCTCAAATGTATGTATACATATTGTTATACATTTCTAACTTTCATAACCATTGGGGATGTAGTCCCATTGACTTTAATCATCCTTCCCAAACCATAAGTGGGTAAAACATCAGAACTATGAGGACTATAATTCTAATTATATGAATAATATATAGGATTCATTATAAGTTTTATGATTTATTACAAATTATTCCATATGTAGTTCTCACATAGCCACATTCCACAACTTTGTTGAAAACTGCTAGATCCACATCCATTATGAGGTTATGATCTAATTAATATAGTGATTTCTCTGTGTAAATACAATGTAACTATATTCAATGAATCTGATCTCATTCCATCTCTTATTACCAAAAATGGCCATGAAACATCTTTGTTTTCATAAATGGAATGATTATTACGTTAATATAATGAAACCACCATCATTGGAATACTCTATAGGTGTAATAGATGAATATAAATATTTTTCCTCAAAATGGATATAATCAAAAATATATATAATATTATGGTGACTTATGTGTTCAATTCCCTCTCAAACATCATGGAATTATCAGTGTGTAATCCTTGCTCGAACTTCAGGGAATCCTCAGTGTGTATGTACCGATCAAAATTTAGGGTTACCATAGACTATAAGTCCCACCTAAACCTATGGGTGACATAAGTGTGTAATACCAACATAAATATCTGGGTGACATTGGTTTACAATCCCCACCAAAAATAGGGTGTATTCTATTTTTACCCCTATTTCAGAAATTTGGGTCACCTAAGTATGTAATCCTTGATAGAATATTTCAAAAAATTGCCTAGTTCAACCTAGAACCGGTCAAACAGACCACTCTGCTATAAAGACTGAGAGGTGTTTCTGATCATCTTGGGATGGTGACAATTTCCGGGCCATCAATAGAGTACAAATGGGAATTATTTTTTCCCAGTGAAACTAAACTAAGAAGAATAAATAAAATAAAGAAATTCTATATAAATAAACAATAGGAAAAGAAACAACATCCAAAACATGACTAACCATCCCCAGATTAAGACTCCACATAACCCAGTGGATTACCATCCAAAACTGAAACCAAACATCACCCAAGGCGATCTGAACTAGAGTTAGTACCTACAAGAGAAACTAAATACAAGAAAACACTATTGACATGAGTATTAACACTTAGTAGGTAGACTTGACTAATTCTATTCCTAGTTCACATTCATTAAATTAATAAAACATTGATTTTACGTTTGAAATACTATCTAAAAGTATATAATTTTATACAATATTTATTTTAAAGTAAACAAATCACAATAATAATCCATATCCCGTCTGTTTAAAATAATATTCAAGAGGATGAGGAATGAAAATGAAACCAAAAAATAATTAATCATTTTTCATAAAAGAGAAAAAGGTAAGAGTAATTTTTCATTTCAATAGAAAACTTGAAACAATCTTTATCAAACCACACATTTTCAAATTAAAAAAAACACCAAAACTAAGTAAAACTGATATAACTTCTTATATTGAGGTAAATAGTAATAACTATACTAGTGTCAAAAGAATATGGGAAATTCATATGAACTCGGGGGGGGGGGAAACTAGAACGTACTAAAACTTGTAACTCATCCTGAAGGCATGCACTACTCAATGACATCATAACGACCTAACTCTTGATTGTTTCCCTACCTATCCTTGTCAATGGTCCATATCCCATTGTAATAAAATAAAAAATATCCATGTTCTATGGGTCACTGGTAGTGTTTAATCTAACTAGTTCAGAAATAGTTCTCAATAAACATCTTGTCTATGTAGGTTCCCATGTATATTTCACAAGGTGTGTGTCATACCATCCAAAACACATGTGACACACATATATATAAATACCCAAACCGCATAGTCGGTCACCACCCCAACCACCTCAAGGTCCCCCCCCCATAAATAATAATTACTGAAAGGAGTTCCCATACCCAGGACCCTCACGTCCCATGATCAATCAGCAAGGAAAGAGACCTAACCCAACATGGGTTTTCTAAAAAACAATTTTTAAATGCGTGATGGGCCTTTAGCTTCACTATGTTAATCCATTTACCAAAACACTTCAAAAGCATTTCCAAAACACTACCACCACAATCTCTTTATAATAATGTGGCCAAAGGGGCTCTTAGACCAAGCACTCATAAAAATGCACCTTAAATAATTTTAATGCCATGAAATAACCCACAAAACATCCAAAGGTTCCAAATGGTCTTTCCATAATTTAGTCAAAATCAATTCATTTCAAAAAACACCATACACCAACAAATTTTTCAACCAAATTGGAAACTGATTTCCACAATCCAACCCATCATTAAAATCAAAAACATATTTAAAAGGGCCAAAGGGGCATTCACCATTAATAACTTATTGTGAAACCACATTTAAATAATTAAATAACTACATTAAATTTAAAATAAGTTCATAAGAGACAACTTGAATTTAATTAACACTTATTATGCATAGCTCAACTAAGAAATATAGAATGTTCAAAATGGTCCTCACACAATTTTTATGAAACAATTCATTTTATAATCACTACACACAACACCATTTTATAATCCAAACCACCATCTGAAAAAAAACAACTTTTAAAAAACTAAAGGTCCTCAATATTCAATATTTTCATAAAAAACGCAATTGAAATTCCAATTCATCATCTTAAAATCAAAACATGTTTACATAAACAATAAAATGCCACTATGAATCACTTGTCACCTTAATGGGCCATCTCGAGTACTTTCCAAATCACCAAGAAAGATAAACCACTCCAATAATTCCAAAACAATATATAATAAGGGGAAACTAACCATTTTCACAAGATTAAATTAATTTCTTAATTAATACTTAATAATTGGGTGAAAAACAAGAAATAAATGTAAAATTAATTTTAAATCACAAGCAATGGGATTCCTACATGAAAGAAGAACTAAAATGAACATTTTGCCTCTTGACGACTTCTAACTAGAAGATGTTGGTACCCACTTGCACGCCCATACATTCATATATATATATATATAAACACAACATTAATCCAATGTTCATATTCACCATGCCATAAGGGAATACGTACATGGATGACATATATATATATATAATATACAAACCTATGCATATGCATGCGTTCCCTAGAAGACATTCAAAACCCACTATGATGAAAACCAGGGACCCAAAATTAATTGTCTGGGACATAAATGTCACAAACAACCTATAATAAATTGATAAATTATTTAAAATAATGGAAAAACTAAGGATGCTAAACGATAAAGGGTAAAATACCTATAAATCCAATATTATTTTATTCAAACTAATAAAAACCCTAATTAAATGGATCAAAACAAATTAGTGATATCATAATTTACCTAAAATTGATGATGGTTGACTGAAACTGGTGAAAAATCTCATTCACTCATCCACAATACCCTTGCAAGTAATACAAAATCCATAATAATCCAATTGAAACTGAGATTTTATTGATTCAACCATATGAATTAAATACTAACCATGGGGGAAAACCAAACTGAGATAATACTGATAATACCTAAGGGATGGGCGCCAGAATGGATGACCTAGTGTGGGTGGTGCACACTAGAAGAAGGGCTACGCCTATGAGGCAATGTGTTGGAGATGGGGATATCACCAAAGGTCGTGGGTGGAGTCATTGTGGGCTGAATAAGGGAGTAGGGGAGTCACAGATTTGGGTCGTCAGACCATGGGGAGGGTCGACCGAAGGTGGCTGCACCGAGTAGGGGGGTGCGTTGGCTAGAAGGATTTGGGTAGGGAGGTGTGAGGCGCTCCATGAGGGGGTCCTACATAGGAGATGGTGTATGTGGGGTTGGGTCGTGTAGGACAAGAGGGGGATAATGGGGATTGGTGGAATTGGTTTTTTTCAGTTTATTAAAAACATTAAAACTATTGTATAAAAATCATAATAGTAAATGTAATTAAAACAATAGTTATAATGATACCAATTTGTTTTAATCCGAATAATATTAACAAAAACATGGTGAAAAAAATATTGTCCCATTTTATTTTTTTGGGACACAAATATCAATAACGATATTTAATAATAGAGAACAAAAATTTTAATAATACCAAAATAAGATAAAGATTAATAATAATAGTATTAGTCGATATAATAATAATAATAATAATAATATTGTAGTTATGACATTGTGTAATCTTATTTTTATGCGATAACACATCATTTCATCTTATTTATTTATTTTTAGTCTCAGGAAACTGTGCGGTTACCCCGTATGGCTCATAAAAATATTAAGAACGGTAATAAATAATATTAAAAAAAACAAATTTAATAATAATACTACTATTATATATAATAATAATATTTTTTATTATTATACTAAAAAAAGATGTTTGCTTTATTTTATTTTTAATGGTAACATAAACTGTATTTCATAATACTTAAATAAAAAATATATTTTGAAAACAGGGCCATCCACACGGTCTCTGAACCATGGGTTTCTCTTACACCTGGTACCACTAAAATCCCAAAACCTTGTTCTTTAAAAAAAAATAAAAAATTTCAAAAATGACTCCCTCAATCTGTTACCCAAGCAACAACCAAAGAAGAAATAAATTTTATATGTGACAATTCTCCTCAAAATATCGCTTTCCTCCCCTGGAAAGCCATACGAGGCCAAACCTACAAAATAAAAACCATTACTCCTATACAATTATATGATATATCCAAATTACAATAAATGAAGAGTCCACAAAATACTACCTATGACATAGATTCAAACAAGATGCACTCGGGAGACCAGACCGGACTACCAGCTAAGTGATGCCCACCCCAAAAAAGTATAAAAAATTCTAGTTGATCTATCCAAAAGACATTGAATTTCTACAACACTAAATCGTACCTCAAAACATGGACATCCCCAATATCACCAAGTTCAACACATATAATAAATTGAAACAAATGAATGAAAATAGGATATTGACATGGGGAGGCACGAACGGAATCCCCACCATAAGGATTTGGATAACACTAAATTACTTCTGGGGTTACTCTGCGATCCCCACTATGGTCTCCCCACTATAAGAACTGACCAGCATGACTGATTAGAATAGACTGATTTAGAAACAATTGGGCTTTTCAAAGACCAAAACCTCCAAATAAAAGGTATTTATTTAGCCTAATTCGAAACCAAATAGAAGATATACATTAGACTAAGTTCCAATACATCATGGTGGGGGGGGGGTCCTGACAATGGACACCTTCACCATGGGACCTATTACTGGTTCAATGATGTCTAAAGCTTCTCCTACCTCGCAGTCAGGATTTATAAGCCCATGAATGATACTTATTCTTCTCGTGACATAAGTAACCACGCAACATTATAGCCGGAACCAAAAGACCCAAACACATCCCAAGACACCATTTGCCTTTACATGGAAATTTTCCTCACCAGGGACAGAAAAGATTTATGTACATCACCAATTCACTCCGAACATGGAGATACTATAGGAGTGAATAAAGGGGAAGCACTATCATCTATAACTGAGAAACTCTTATCTCTTGAATGACGGATACTCTTTTGTCATAAAAGAAGTCTGAAAATTTCTCTACAACATCCACTGTTGCAGTTAAAAAGATAATGAAACACATTCAGACACACCCAAACATGATCTATGAAACCAAAGTGAACATTATAGGGAATCAGATCTTAACCCATGTCCCTACCAGCACACGATTCTTTTAAATGACTATAATATCCTCTTATGACCAAATCACACCCATGATTTTGCTGTAAGAGAATCCTCTCAGCTGAAAAAATGAATGAGGGAGATTTGAGTTTCAAATTCTAATATGTAACTTATTTTATTGATCAACTAGAGGGTCTACAAAATCCGAGGTCACCCATGACCACTTTCTAAACATGAATTGGTTCTTCATCTTGGAAAACCCATGCCATAGAGAGGAAAACAAGGACACCACTTAATTGGTCCATTGTCCCAAATAGTAAATTTAAAATCAACATTTGGAATAAAGAAACATTCAACTGATCAACAATGGGGAAACTATTTTTAGTGGGTGAACCAGACACCTGGTTGGAGGACATATGTAAGTCATGACACCATCACATTGATAATTATAGGGAATTTTCCCCATCTCCTCAAGACTTGCCACATCCTATGAGCTCACATAGGCGAATTTACCTACCCCCTTTTCATTACCCAATATAAATAAATTCACAAGGACTAAAGGACACAAGAAATCCATGAAATCTTATGGTAACCCGTGGTTCAGAACAAGCGAGGGTTAATGACATCATTCCTATCACTACAACTCAAATCCCGAAAATCCTGATCCTTCTACCTTGACATCCAAAAATAATAGTGGATGCTCTGAAAGGAAAGCTCTAATAAAGTGTTAACCTACTATGATACCATTTTTCACAAACCTTATCAGGTCGACACTGAACTAGTCACCCAAACCGCTCCACGATAAGGCCCGAGAGAAAACCCCGAACCTCATAGGCTCCACGACAAGGCCTAACAGGTTCCTGAGCATCAACAAAGTACAAATGGGAAAAATTTCCACCAATTAAAATAAACTAATCATTATAAATATAATAAAACAATAAATGATAAATAAACCATATAAAAGGAAAAAATTACCAAAACACAACTAACATGCCTAAGACTGTGACTCCATAAAACCTCGTGGGTTACCTCTAATACTGAAACCAAACATATCTCTAGGAGAACTGTACCAGATCTGGAACCTGAAAGAGAAACTAATAACAAGAAAACACAGTAGGCATGAGTATTAAATCCCAGAAGGTATATCAATTAATTCTATTCTATGTTCAGATTCATTAAATAAGAAATAATTGATTTTATGTTTGAAATACAATCTATAAATATAAATTTTTCTACAATTTTCATTTTTAAGGTAAAAGATCAAAATCACCATCCATTCCCCTCATGTTTAAAAATAAGGATCAAGAGGAGGAGAAAAGAAAAGAAACTAATTTGTTTTTCATTTTTCATAAAAGAGACTAAAGAAAGAGTGATTGTTCATTTTAATTTTTTTTCAGGAAAATGTATTTAGAAAACCATACATTTACAAATTTACAACAAAACACCCAAAATAAGTACAACATATATCACTTCAAATAATGAGGGAGACGACACTAACTGTTCTATTTCCAAAGAAAAATAAGAAAATCCTAGGATATTAGAGGGACACCAGAACATAATAATACAAAACACTCATCCTGAAGGCATTCCCCACTCAATGATGTCAAAACACCCTAATGATCGACTGTTTCCCTACCTGTCCTAGTCGAGGGGCCCAATCCCATAACAATAAAATTATTAATATCCCTCCCTTATGGGACACTAGTAGTGCATAATCTAACTAGTGAAGAAATCATTCATAGAAAACCTCATTTCTTTTCTAGGTCTCCATTTATATTTCACAAGGGGGTGGTCCATACCATCCCTAGAACTAGTCACACACATATATATAAATACACATAAAACACAATCTTGAACCATCCCGGGCACCTCAAGGTGGGTCCCCACCTTAAATAATTATTTCTTTATGGATGGCCTATAACATGGACTCTCCCATCCCATGATCAATCAGCAAGTCAAGAGACCTATGCAAAGAGTGGTTTTCCAAAATCCATTTTTAAATGTGATGTGGGCCTTTATCTTAAAAATGTTCAACCATTTACCAAAACACATCAAACATTTTTCCAAAACATTACCAAAACATCATCCATATAACAACATGGCCAAAAAAAATCTTAGACCAAGAACTCACCATAAATGTACCTACATAAATTTTAAATACAAAAAACCACATAGAACATCTGAAGGTTCCAAACAGGTTTCTAACATTCTCACAAAAACAATTGCTTTCATACAATACCATAAACCAACCATTATCTCACATAAATTGGAATCTCATTTCAATGATCCAACCCATCATTAAAATCAAGAACATATTTAAAAGGGTCAAAGGGTTATATACCCTTGATAACTTAATGTAAAAAACACACATAATGACTTAAATCACAACATTAAATTCAGTATTAATTCATAAGAGGTAATCATAATTTAATAAACACTTAGTATTCATAGCAAAACTGAGTAACATAGAATGCCGCAAATGGGCCTCACATAATATTCATGAAATAATACATTTCTGAAACACTATACTCTATCCCTTTTTATAATCCAAGCGACCACTTGAAATCCAAACACTTTTATAAATGAAATGGTCCATAATCATCAAACGTTTCATGAAAAAAACATCATTGGAAAACCCACTTCATCATCTTAACATTAAAACATGTTTACCATAACCAAACCATGCCATTAGGAATTACATGTCACATTAAGGGGCCAACCATACTATTTTCCAAAACACCAAGAAAGATAAACCTATCTAATAATTCCAAAACAACATATAATAAGTGGAAACCAAAAAAATTTAGAAGATATTATTAATTTATTACCATTAATCTCATAATTAACGATTAATAATGTTGAGAAAAAGAAGAAACCAATGTAAAATTATTTTAAAACCATAATCAATGTGGTTTTTACCTCAAAGGAGAACCAAACCGAATAGTTACCCTCTTAATGACTTCTAAATAGAAGACGTATCTACCCTCTTGCACACACATACATTCATATATACATACACATATACTTAATCCAATGTTTTTAATTTACCATTCTATGAGGGAATATGTACAGGGAGTATATTTTTATAAAATATATATATATTTAAATATAAGAATATGAGTGCACGCCCTAGAATACATTCTAAGCCCAATATGATAAATACCAAGGTCTTGAAATTAATTTTCTGGGACATACATGTTACAAACCCCTGATTATAAATTGGGAAATGATTAACAATAAAGAAAAAACAATCAATGCACCACTATAAAGGTATAATACACAATAAAACAAAGATTAGTTCATCAAAACCAATAAAAACAAAAATTTAAGGTTTTGAATGAATTTATAGATATAAAACATTACCTAAAATCAAAGATGACAGTCCAAAACTGGGGATAAATCTCATTCAAACCTCCACCAAACCCTTGTATGTCATGAAAAATCTAATCTCATCCAATTGGACCCATTATTTAAGGGTTGAACCATATTAATTAAACCATAACCATGGGGGAAAAACAAATTTGGAGATGAAATAAGATACCGAAGGGCGGCATGAAAGAACCGGAGGTGCCGGTGAGTGTGGTGCACGCTGGAAGAAGGGAGATGTTAGTGAGTAAATGCATTGCAGATGGGGGTGTCACTAGTGGCCATAGGTGGAGTCATTGCACGTTGAACAGGGGAGAAGGGGAGGATCGGGCAAGGGTTGTCAAACCTTGAGGATGGAAGATCATAGGTGGATTCACCAATTTGAGTGGAGCATCAGTTTGAAGGATTCTAGTTGGGAGGTGTGAGGGCCTCCGGTACAGGGTGCTACACTGGGGATGGCATAAGTTGGGGGGAGGGTTGCATAGGAGAGGAGGGGGCTCTAGTGATAGCATAGAAATAGGTGGGTTTTTTATTTTATTATTAATATTAATACCAACCTATCAAATTCTTAATATTTAAAATAATAAAAACAATAAATATAATGATAATAATTTTTTCCCCTAATAACAATAACAACAATATGGTAAAAATTTATTAATACAACTCATTTATAAGTGACACTAATATCGACAACAATTTATAATAATAAAGGAAAATAATTTTAATAATAAAAAATCTAGAAAAATATAAATAATAATACTACTAATCACAATAATAATAATATTATTATTATTACTGATAAGACACCGTGTCACCTTATTTTAATGCACTTTACACATTTAATTTAATCTTATTTATTTATTTTCGATGGTAGGAAAGTACGTTGTCACCATGTGCGACTCATAAATATATAACGAAAGGTAATAATGGTTAGTAACAAATAAAATTAATAATAAATCTACTATTATGTGTAACAATAATTATTGTTTTTATTATACTTAAAACACTTGAATGATTTATTTTATTTCTAACACTCATTTAAACATCATTTCATAACACTTTTAAAAATTTAATTTATTTTGATAAGTAGGTAGGTCCATAGTCTTTGAACCATGCTTTTCCCTTGCATCAGGTTCTGCTAAAATCCAAAATCATGGATCTAAAAAAATCATTAATTAATACAAGGAATTCCCCAAACCCGAACTTGAGCTTGAAATGAGGCAGAAATAAAATTTAGTATTGACAATTCGCCCCACCATAAAGCTTTCAGTCCCTAGAAAGACATAATGAGGTCGTACCCCAAAACACAAACCATTTATCAATTATTGTTCGAGGATATTCCCAATGATTGATAAATGAAGAGGTCACAAAACACTACCAATGAGACATATACAAACAAGATGCACTCGGGAGACTAGACTAGAATCTGAGATAATTGATGCCCATCCTCGAAACATTTAAAAACTTTTAGTGGATTATTCCAAAAGACATATAATTTCCACAACAATGAATTCAAAATCATAAAATGAACATCCCCAAACCTCACCAAGTTGTTCACATACAATCCAACGAAACAAACGAATGAAAATATGATACTTACATGAGGAGTCAAAAACATAATCCCCACTATAATGTTTGGTATAACACTAAATTACATCGAGTGTGACATTGCGAGACCCACTGTTGTCTCTCCACCATAAGAACTGGACATCTTAACTAATTATCATAGACCGATGATGAAAACATAGGGATTATAATACCCCAAACCCTCCCAATATAAGGGGCCTAATTAGCATAAATCAAAACCAAATAGAAGATATATATTAGATTAAGATCAATTACAACCATGGGGGGGTTCCTGACTTTGGCCAACTCCACTCTGGGACCTATTGTTGGGGATATGATGTTTAATTTCCATCCTCCCTCATAGTAAGGCTTTAGAAACCCCCAAACGACACTACTTTTTCTAGTTCCACAATTAACCTCACCACAATCTAGGCTGAACCGACACACCCAACACATCCCAAGACTCATTTTTCTTGAACATGAAATTTTATAATTGCCAGGGACTTAGAAGATGCATGTGTATCACTATTTCCACTTTGAACAAGGAGAAATGATAGAATGGATACAAGGGGAAACACTTTAATCCAAAAATGAGAAACTCTAAACCCTCAAATGATGGATAAACATTTAAAAAAACAAGTCTCAAAAAGGCTCCACAACATCCACCATTTCATTTAATGGAGAACACAACACTTTCATACACCACCAAACCTAATATATGAAATAGAATGGAAATTATAGGTAATTGGATCTTAACCTTGGTCCAATCCAAAAAAAATATCTTGAAAATGACCATAACATCCACTTACAACCAACTAACCTCTATGCTTCCTCTTTGAGAGGATCCCCTCAGCTGAGAAAAAGGAAAGAGGAATGTTCGAGTTCCAAATTCCATTATATAACTCATTTCATTGATCAATTGGAGGGTTTATTACTAGGGAGGACACCCATGACCACTTTCTAAATATGCAATTGTTCTTCATTGGGGCACACTCCAGCAAAGGAGAAGAAACCAAGGAACCCACCTAATAAGAACTTTAGACCAAATAGATATTTTGAAAACAAATTTTAGAATTAAGAAATATTCAACAGATCCACAAAGGTGAAGCTAGTGTCAGTGGGTGACTCAGACACATGGTTAGAGGCCATATGTCAATCATGACACCATCCTAGAGATAATTCTATGTGAAATTTTGAATCTCTAAAAGGCTTGTCAGTCCCTATGAGCTCATAGAGGCTAATTTCCCAACTCCATTTCCATTTCCCAACATACAAAAATTCACTAGAATTAAAGGACACCAATAAGAAGGGGAATACCATGGTAACTAGTGGTTTAGAATGTATGAGGGTTCACGATGTCTTTCTCATTACTACACCTCAAATCTTGAAAATCCTTCTCCTTCAACCTTGACATCATCAAATAAAAATGGAATCTCTGAAAATAAATTTTCACCAAAGAGTTAATATGCTCTGATACTATTTTTTAAAGAAAATTCCCAAGTCGACCATAAACCGCTCACCCAGATCGCTCTAAGATAAGCCCATATAGGAGTTCCTGGTCCTCCTAGGATAGTGAAAATCACACGAGAATAAACATAGTACAAATGGGAATGATTGATCACAATAAAAATAAACTAATTATTATTAATAATTTAGAATAATTCAAGATAAATAAATGTTAGGAAAGGAATGAAAGACCTAAAACCGACTGACATACCAATGAATAAGACTCCACGTAACGCCTTGGGTTTTCCTCCAATACCAAAACCAAACATCGCCCAAGGTGATCTAAACCAGAGCTGGATATCGCAAGAGAAACTAAAAACATGAAACCCAAAAGGAATGAGTATTAAAACATAGTAGGTAGGACTGATTATTTCTTTTCCTATTTCACATTCTTTAAAAAAATAGAAAAATTTATTTCACATATTAAATAAAATATATAAATATATAATTTTCATCACATTTCATTTTTATGGTACACAAATATCAATCATAATAAATTTCCCTCATGTTTAAAATTAGGTTCAAGAGGAGGAAAAAATAGGAAATGAAAAAGGAATCATTCATTTTCCATAAAAGAGCCAAAGGAAATAGTGACTGTTCATTTAAAAAAAATTTCTTTAAAATTTCTTTATCATACAACACATTAACAAATTTACAAGAAAAGACCAAAACAATCTAAAATGGATACCACTTGATATTGTTAGTGCAACGGTACTAATTGTACTAGTGTCAATGGAAATCATGAAAATCCTATGAACTTTGAGGAAAACTAGAACATACTAATACATGTGACTCATCATGAGGCATGCCCTACTCTATGACGTCATTACACCCTAACGCTCTATCGTTCCCCCAGCTGGACTAGTTAAGGGGCCCAATCCCATAGTAATAAAAACAAAAATAACCCTTTGCTATGGGACACTAGGACTGCATAATCTAACTAGTGCAAAAATCATTTTAAAAAAACACTTTGCTAGGCTGGGTTCACATGTATCTTTCAGAAGGTGTTTTTCCATACCATCTAAACAAAAATTCAGACACATATATATTACTAAATATACCACACAATCTGGAACCACCCTGACCACCTCAAGGTGGGTCCCATGCTTTAGATAATAATTTTCAAAGGAAGTCCCATACCAAGGACCCTCCTATCCCCAGATTAATCCACAAAGCAAGGGACCTAACCTAATATGCGTTTTCTAAAAACCATTTTTAAATTCGAGATAAGCCTTTATCATCACAATGTTTAACATTTTACCAGAACACATTAGAATTGTTTCCAAAACATTTCCAAAAAATAATATTTATAATAATGTGTCTGAATGGGATCATGAACATAACAATCAGTCTAAATGAAACTAAGATCATTTTATTTCCATGAAACACACAAAAAATCCAAAGGTTCCAAACGAGTTTCCATCATTCTCACAAAAACAATTACTTTCAGAAAATACCATACAGCAACCCCGTTTTCACCAAAATTGAAAAATCAGTTCAATGATCCAACCCATCATTCAAATAAATAGCATTTTTACCTGGGCCAAAGTGTCATATACAATTAATGATTTATTTTAAAAACCCAATTTAAATACTTAAATCAGCCCTTTAAATTTAGAATAAGTTCATAAGAGAGAACCAAAATCTAATAAGCACTAAGTATACATAGCACAACTGAGTGACATAGAATGTGACAAATGGACCTCACCCATTTTCCATGAAATAATAGATTTCAAAAACACTATACACTATATCTTTTTATAATCCAAGCCACCATTTGAAAACAAAACACTATTACAAATCCAAAGGTTCATAATCATGAAACTCTTCATGAACAAACCCCAATTTGAAATCCCAATTCACAATTTCAAGATGAAAACATGTTTAAAAAAACCAAATCATGCCATTATTAATCACATGTAAAATTTAAGGGCCAATTGAGATATTTTCCAAAACACCAAGAAAGTTATACCTCTTCTATAATTCTAAAAAACATATAATAAGGAGAAAACAACCAATTTCAAAAGATACAATTACTTTAATAACATTAATTTCCTAATTTAGAATTACAAAAATGTGAAAAAAATAAGAAATTAATGTAAAATACATTTAAAAGAACATGAAATTGGTTTCCTAACTCAAATGAGAACATAATTGAACATTTCTCCTCTAAAAGAATTTTAACTAGAAGATTTTTTCTTCCCACATCACGCACATACTTTCGTATATTCATATACATATCCTTAATGCAATGTGATTTTTCTCCACACCATGAGTGAATAAATAAATGGAGGACTTATATATATATATTCACATAAACATAAGTATATGTGTGTGAACCCTAGAAGACATTCCAAACCCACTATGATAAGACCTGGGTATCATCATTAATTTTCCGGGACATACAAGTTACAAACCCCTAATTATAAATTGATTAACGATTAGAAATAATTGAAATACTACTAATGTGTCATCATTAAGGTTAAAATCCCTATTAAACCATGATTAGTTCACCAAAAAAAATAAAAACCCTAATTAAAGGGTTTGAATAAAATTATCAATATATAAATTTACCTCAAATTGACTACGATAGACCAAAACCGATGCAAAATCACATTCGAACCTCCACCTTACCCTTGCAAGTCAAGTAAATACACTTATCGTAAAATTAGTACCAAGATTTTGGGGATGTAATCATATTAATTAAACTGTAACTATGGGGTAAAACCAATCTGAGAGAAGAATGATGACACCAAAGGGATGCATGTCAGAATAGGAGGCACCAGTGAGAGTTGTACATGCCGGAAGACGGGAGACATCTGTGTGGCATAGCATCTGAGATGGGGGTGTCACCGAAGGCTATGGGGGGAGTCGTTGCACGCATAACATGGGAGAAGGGAAATCCCAAGATGGGGTCGTTAGACCTTGAGGAGGACTGAAAAAAGGTGGTTGTATTGAGCAGGGGGTGCATATGATGTAAGGATGTTATTCATAAGGTGTGAGGCACTCCGGTAGGGGGTGGTGCACAGGGGATGGCACAATGGGGGTCGCATAAGAGAAGAGGGGGGATTGTGGGGTTAGGGTAGAACTATCTCTATTTTCATTTTATTAAAAACATTAAAACTAACCTATAAAATTCTTAATAGTTAAAATAATTAAAATAATAGATATAATGAAAAATGTTTTTTAATCCAAATAATAATAACAAAAATATGGTAAAATAATATTAATCTATTTTTTTGACACTATTATCAAAAAAATATTTAATAATAGAGACCAATAATTTTAATATTACAAGAACAATAACAATATTAATAATAATACAGGTTGTCACAATACTAATAATATCATTATTGAAGTTGAGATGTTCTTTCGTCTTACATTAATGCACCAACTAGACTTCATTTCATCTTATTTAGTTATTTTCAGTGTTAGCAACTGCATTGTTACCACTCATGGCTTATAAAAATATTAATTCTGGTAATAAAGATTAGTAACAAAACAAATTTAATAATAATACTACTTTTATCCATTACAATAAAAATATTTTTTATTACACTTAAAACACTTGATTGATTTTTTTAACAATCATTTAAACTTCATTTCATAAAACTTTTAAATATTTAAATTATTTTGAAAACATGGTCGGACGCACGTTCTCTATACCATGATTTTCCTTTAACCTAGTGCCAGTAAAATCCCTAAACATTGATATTTAAATAAAAATTTATAATTTTAAAAAAGGACTCACACGAACCCTGACTTGACCAGGAACCAAGGCAGATGTAAAATTCATGTGTGATGAATCACCCACCAGAACACTTTGCACCCCATGGATATACCAAATGAGGATGAACCCCCAATATAGACACTATTACCCATATATAGTTCAAGGAGATTCCCAAATAACTATAAATGAATAAGTAAAAAAACACTACCATTGTGATATAGAATAAATAGATGCACTCATCAGACCAGACCAGACTCCCTGGTAAGTTCCGGCCACCCCCCAAAAATTTAAACACTTCTGGTTGAACGACCCTAAAGACAAAGAATTTCCACAACACTAAATCCTACCTCCAAAAAATAACATCCCCAAAAATCAACAATTTGATCACGTACAGTCCATCAAATCAAAAGACATAAAATATCATTCAAACATGGGGTGGAACGAACAAAATTTCCACTATAATGATTGGGATAACACTAAATTACATTAGGGGTGACCCTAGGAGAACCAATGTGGTCTCCCAACCATAAGAAATGACCATATTGACAGATTAGCGTACACCGAATTAGAAAACATAGGCCTTCTTGTATAATAAAACCTCCCACTACAAGAGAACTAATTTGAATAACTCGAAACCAAGTTGAATATATACATTTGATAAAGATCAATTACACCATTGGGGAGGGGGTCCTGACTCTGACCCGCATAAATCTCGGAACTATTGTAGTATTTCTGATGTTTAAAGCTTCTCTTACCTCGAATTTGGGCTTTAAAAACCTCTAAACGACACTCCTTATGGTGCCACAAGTAATAATCCCAATTTCCAAGACAAACCCACTAACCCCAACACATCACTAGACTCCCTTTGTCTCAACATGAAACATTACCACCCAGGGACTTAGAAGATCCATGTAAATGACCATTTTCATTTAGATTAGGGTGAAATGATATAATGGATACAATGGTATAAAATTTCATCTTGAAAAGAAAAACTCGGTACACCCAAATGAATGATACAATTTTTTTCAAAACAAAAATCCCAATCAGGCTCCACAACATCCGCCATTGCATTTAAATGAGAATACAACAATTTCAGACACCACCAAACATGATTTATATAGTTGAAGGAAAAATTATAGTAAATGGGAACTTAACCCAGGTCCCAACTAGCCCAAAATTCTTGAAAATGACCACAACAACCTCTTATGAACGACTCACCCCATGCTTCCATAGAAAGAGTATCCAGTCAGGAAAAAAATGAAAAATGAAGATTTTACTTCTTAATTCCATAATGGAATTTCGTTCATCAATCAACAGGAGGTTTTACCACTAGGGTGGTCACCCATGACGACATTCTAATCATTCATTGGTTATTCAAGGGGGAACACTCTAGCTAAAAAGAAGAAACCAAGGACCCCACCTAATTGGTCCATTGGTCCAAACTGGGATTATCAAAACAACTTTTATAATTTAGAATGATTCAAATGATCCACAACTGAAAATATAGTGTTTGAGGGTGACTCAGACACATGGTGGGCATCTGTATGTCGGTCATAGCACCGTCATATAGAGAATTCTCATGAAATGTTTCCTTCTCCACAAGTATTTCCTGGCCCTGCGAGCACACAAATGCTAATTTCCCCATCCCATTTTCATTTCCCAATATAAAACAATTAACAAGGATTAAAGGACACCAACAAGACTAGAAGTACCATGGTAACCAGAGGTTCGTAACATGCGAGGGATCATGAAGTCCTTCTTATTAATACACCTTGATCCTGAAAATCCTACTACTTCCACCTTGACATCCCCAAATAAAAAATGACGCTCTGAAAAAAAATGTTCCCCAATAGAGTTAACCAACTCTGATACCATATCGTCCTAAACCTTCCTAGGTCAACCTTGAACTGGTCACCCTGACCAGTCTCTAACAAGGCCTCAGATTCATTCTTGATCCCCCAATGTTAGAAACAATCTCTAGGGCATCGACAGAGTAAAAATGGGAACTATAAGAACTAATGAAAAATAAACTAATAATTAGAAATGAAATGGAACAATTAAAGATAATTAAATGATGGGAAGGGAAAGAACGAAAAAAAGAAGACTAAACTTCCCATGACTAAGACTCCACATAACCTCGTGGTTTACCACCCGATATCGAAACCCATCATTGCCCAAGTTGATATAAAACAGATATAGAACCTGTAAGAGAAAATAAGAAGAAGAAAACACTATAGACATGAGTATTAAAACTCAGTATGTAGACCCGACTTATTCTATTGACATAACACATTATTTAAATAAATAAAACACCGATTTATGTTTTGAAAGACAATATATTAATATATAATTTTAAAAAACATTCAATTTTAACATAATCAAATCAGAATAACAATCCATGTACCTCTTATTTAAAATAATGTTCAACAGGAGGTGGAAGGAAAAGGAAACCAAAAAGGAATCTTTCAATTTTCATAAAAGAGAAAAAAGAAATAGTGATTTTTCTTTTAAAAATTTTTTCTTGAATTTTTTTTAGCAACCCACAAACAAACAATTTTACTAGATAACAACATAACTAAGTACACTGAATATCACATTATATAGTGAGGTCCACTGCACTAACTATACTCGTGTTAAAGAGACATGGAAAAATCGAAGGAACTCAAGGGAAACCCAGAACATTCTAATACATTTACTCATCCGGAATGCATTACCTACTCAATGACTTCATAACTCCCTATTGCTCGACCATTTACCTACCTTTCCTGGTCGAGGGGCCCAATTACATAGTTATAAAAACAAGAATATTCTTCTACTATGGGCCACTACCAGTTCGTAATCTAACTAGTATATTAATCATTCTCAATAAACCTCTTTTATATGTTAGGTTCCCATGTATATTTCATAAGGGGTTTTCAATACCATCCAAAAAACTAGTCACACACAAATATATAACTATAAACAACACACAATTCTGAACCACCCCAGCCACCTCCTTGTGGATCCCCATCCCTAAATAATAATTAATCAAAGGAGGTCCAATACCGAGTACCATAACATCCCATGATCATTCCGCAATGCAAGAGACCTAATTCAATATTGGTTTTCCAAAAACAATTTTTAAATTTCATATGGGCCTTTAGCTTCACAATGTTCAACCATTTACCAGAAGACATTAAAACCATTTCCAAAACATTAAGAAACATTCTCTTTATAATAATGTGGTCAAAAGAGCTCTTAGACTGGGAACTCACCCAAAATGTACGTAAGTGCATTTTAAATCCAAACAAAACACACAGAACATCCCAATGTTCCAAATGAGATTTTCGTCATTCTTACGAAAACAATTCATTTCATAAAATACTATACACCAAAAAATGTTGAAACCAAATTTGAAGCTCATTTTAATTATCCAATCCATCATTAAAATTAAGAACATATTTATAAGGCACAATGGGGCATATACCATTAAGATTTTGTTGTGAAAACCCCCCCATTTAATGACATAAATCACCACATTAAATTCTGAAAATGTTTGTAAGAGACTACCGGAATTTAATAAATGCATATTATTCAAAGAACAACTGAGAAACATATTATTTTTCAAATGGGACACACACAATTTTAATGAAGCAATACATTTCATAAATAATATACAGAACCCATTTTTATAATCCAAGACACCATTTAAAAACAAAAAAAATTACAATTCAAATGGCATTTAATCATGAAACCTTTCAGGATCAAACCCCATTTGAAAACCCAATTCACCATCTCAACATCAACAAATGTTTAAAAAAACTAATCCTTAACATTAAGAATCCCTTGTCACCTTAATGGGCCAATGAGTCTATTTTCCAAAACACCCAACATGCTAAAACTCTACAATAATTCTAAAACAACATATAATAAGAAAAAAGAAACCAATTTCACAAGATACAATTAATTTACTATAAATAATTTTATAATTAACAATTAATAAAGGTGAAAAAAATAATAAATCAATGTAAACATAATTTAAAAGCTTATTCAATGGGGTTCCAACCTCAATGGAGAACCAAAATGAATATTTATCCTATTAACGACTTCTAACAAGAATATATTGATACCTTCTTTCACACACATACTTTCAGATATACGTATATATATCCTTAATCCAATGTCTCTATTCCTCATTCCATGAGGGAAAATGTACATGGAGGACAAATATATATATAATATAATATATATACATACCTAATCATATGTGTGAACACCATAAAATACATTCAAACCCCACTATGAAAAAAACCAGGGTCTAAAAATTAATTTTGAGGGATTTACAAGTTACAAACCCCCAATTATAAATTGTGAAACGATTAAAAATATTGGAAAAACATCCAATGCGACCTAATAAAGGTTCAATTCACTATAAAGAAAAGATAAGTTCCTTAAAAAAAATACCCCGAATTAAATGGTGCTAAATAAATTGGCAATATAAGACATTACCTCAAATCAATGACGGTAGAACGAAACCAGTGTGAAATCTCAATCACACCACCATAGCACCCTTTCAACTCAAGCAAAAACCCTAATAATCCAATTTGATTGAATATCTAAGGTATTTTACCGTAATAATTATACCCTAACCATTGTGTAAAAAACCAAGATAAGAATAAATATAACGAAGTGTTGCGTGTTGGAATAGGAGGCATTGATGAGGGTGTTGCACGCCGTAAGAAGGGAGATGTCGGTGAGGTGACACACTAGAGAATGGGGTGCCTCAAGAGGCCCTAGGTGCAGTTATTTCATGCTAAACAGAGGATAAGGGGAGTCATGGGATGGGGTTTTCAAAAATTGAGGAGAGCTGACCGAAGGTGGACGCACCGAGCAGGGGTTACGTTGGCTGAAAGGATGCTGGTAGGGAGTTGTGAGGCACTTTGGTAGAAGGTTCATCATAGGGGGAGGCACAATGGGGGTGCGAGTCATGTGGAAGAATAGTGGGAATGAGGGTGTTATTGTAGAATTGGTGTTTTTTTCATTTTATCAAAACAATTAAAAATAAACTGTCAGGACCCGTCCTCGGGGTCCGTGCCGTGACTACCCCAAGCCCGCATTCCATATGCCAGGGGCTGGAGACTAGAACAAAGGCATAATTACTAGTAAAAAGGGAAGGAATTGCCTTTGTAAAGTAAACAAACACCACATAGAAAGCAAGCAGTAGATGTAAACACTAAGTAAAACTGAGTACAACAGTATGTGCGGAAAAGTAACTGGGCCAGTATACAAACCCAAACTGAAAGTAATGTACAACTGGAAGGGAAAACATCAACTGAAAAGTAAAGTTGCAACGTCGAGCTGTGCACTGGAAATCCCACCTGAAGGGTGGGTACAGATAGAATCTACAGCTCCTCGGGTCCAGCCAACCGCTCTGAGTACGTCCCGCCCAGTGGTCCATCTCCAGGTACTGTCCTGCTCTGCAAGCCTCAACCACGATCAGCGTTGTCCGTCGTCTGCAACCAACACAACGTAGTACGAGAATAACCCGTGTAGGGGTGAGTATAAGCTACTCAGTAGGGACCCCGAGACCCCCGTAGGTCTCCCAAAATCCACCAAGGATAATCCACAAAGGAATGATGCAATCACGAAGTAACATCAGACACTGCTTAGGTATATGCCCATACATATACCTAAGTCATCTATTCTCATTCGGCTCCAACATCTGAGCTCATGTAAAACCCAGTCCACACAGGAAAGAAAAACGTAAATCCACATAGGATAGCACAACACAATCCACAGAGGAAAGAAAACAGTATTCATCTCACACAGGAATGAAAAACATAAATCCACACAGGATAGCACAACACAATCCACAAAGGAAAGCAAATAGGATTCAGCTCTAGGGTTCCCGCACACAGCAAGCTCATTCGGGAGGGCCCGCTCCACGAGCCGAGAGGCTGATACATCAACTGACACATAGTCCAGAGATGATGTATCCAAAAGTTCTGTATCGTCAACAGGAACTCAACGTCACAGACGGCGCGTCAATCGGACGCCCGGTCTGAGAGTTATTGGCTTTTTCGTCCCAAGGGCCCGGTTGGTTTTTAAGGAAAAACCAACCCGACCGTACTCCACCTGCATCCAGACCTTGGGCGGAGTATGCCAAAAGATCTGTCTCACTTAGAGGAATCCAACAATGTTGACGACACGTCAATCGGACGTCCGAAGCTTAAGATATGTGCGTTTCCGCTCCGAGGGCCCGGTTGGTTTCATGTACGAACCAACCCGGCCGAACTGAAAGTATTCCGAAACCTTGAGCGCGATATTCCAAAACGACCGTCTCGATCCAAGGATCGCATCGCCACTAACATCACGTCGATCGGAGGTCCGTAGCCCGAGATATGGGCAAAAGACAAAAAAGGTTCCAAAACGGGGGTTTCGGGCTCGGACCGACCCGGCCCGAGACCCCCTGGGTCGGCCCAAACCGGGTCGACCCGACCCGGGTCCGGGTCGGCCCGGCTCGGCTGCCGGCCTTGCGGTCCAGCGCGGTGGCGCGCGGCGCCAGCTGGCTCGGCCGAACGGCCGAGCCGTTCGGCTTTTGCGGGGGGGGGGGGGGGGGGGGGCTTTGCCTCCCGTGATTTGAAAATGTGGCCCCCCTTAATGGGGCCCGCTAGCTTGGCCGGCCGGGGGTTTGAACCCCCAACATCCCTCCTGTCTGGCCGACCCACCCCGTTCGACCGATTTATGCTACCACGGGACCGGCGTCGGCCGGTCCCCTCCCTGCTCCGACACCGGTGGCCCGGAACCGGCTGCCGGTCACCCTACTATGCCGCAGCCCGGAATCGGCCGCGTCTTGGTTCATCCGGCACGGCACGACGGCGTCGAGTCCTTCTTCGATTTCACGGCGTGGCGCGACGACGCCATGCATTCTTTGCCGCACGATTCCTCGTGGTGCATCGGCACCATGCCATTCCATTCTAATCCACAATATAACCAACAAGGATAAGGAGGTGGGTCAGCCGTGTTTGTGCGGTCTGGCCCCCATCTCGTTAATCGATAGCATTTGGTCATATTACACGAAGAACGTCAAAGTAATATTAACGAACAAAATAAAAATAAAAAAACCCCTACCTCATGTGATCATTAATGGAGGTTCGTCGAACGGGGATTCATCGTGGAAAAACCGTAGCGGAAAGAGACGTCGCGGAAGGAGGAAGTCGCATTGGCGTCGCGCTACACGGCGTCGCGTAATCGGTATCCGAGAACTCGGCGTCCTTCGTCGGAGACCGATGTGTTCTTCGCGTTCTTCATCAAAGACAAAGATGTTCCTCAAGTCCTTAGTCTTTTCTCCCAAAAACTCCACCACAAGGTTCCAACCCCAAATAAAATAAGCTCACCTATTATTTTATTGACATAACTTAACTTTTGAATTTCAAGAGTTTGAAATTCAAACATCCACACTTAACTCACTTAATTAATAACATAAGTTATTAATGTTTAAGTTATCAAAAGTTAATGGTGAGTTGAGGGGGTTGAAGAATATGAAGGGGTGGGGTTCGTGTGGGCCCCACCACCATCATAACTTCCATTGGGAAGTTGGGAAGTTACCCAACTTCCACCCAAAGCCTTAAACCACTAAAATAAAAATAAAAATTGTAGTTAAATTATAAATTAAACTTCCACAGTTTTTATCAAATTCTCTCGTGTAAACGCAACTCCGGAAATGGTGTTCCTAAGCAATTACAGGCGATACGGTTCCATCGGTGCCCTCATAATTTGATTCCGAGAGCCGGTTCAAAAGATAGGAAACCCCGCTCGTTCGTTCACTGAACGTACCCGAGCTAAACTTCGGATAAAAATTCCGGGCACACCGGGCCTCGGAATCAAGTGCCGTTAGACACTGTGTTCTTGTTAAATCCTAAAAAAAATTCAGAAAAAATTTCCCTTTTATTTTACGGGTCTTTACATTACTTCCACCTCAGGGCTTTACGTCCCTGTAAAGTTACAACATAAACTAGGGAAACAAAAGTTGGTACTGAGCATGCATCTGAGCCTTCCGCTCCCAAGTGCTCTCCCGGAGGTTCCCGTGCTGCCATCTGATGCGCACTAGAGGAATCGACCATCCATGTAGGACCCACTCCTGTCAATCCTCGATCTCCACCAGGACTCCGCAAAAGTCGCCATCCTCGAACTCTAGTGGTCTCGGCCTCCTGTCAGCATAATACTTCTGCTGGCTCTGAGCTGTCCTCATCTACTCCTGGATGACCTGGACCTTCTCTGTTGTGGCATGGACCATCTCTGGTCCCACAAGTGCTGACTCCTCAGGGTCTATCCAGCACAAAGGAGATCTGCAAGGTTTTCCGTAAAACACCTCGTATGGTGCCATTCTGATAGTGGAGTGGTAGATGTTGTTGTATGCAAACTCCACCAAGGGTAGGTGGTCCTCCCAGCTGCGACCAAAGTAGAGAACACATCCGCGGAGCATGTCCTCGAGAGTCTGGATGGTCCTCTCCATCTAACTATCTGTCTGAGGGTGGAAGGCGGTTCTTAGATGTAGCTGCGTCCCGAACGCCTCCTGCAACCCCTTCCAAAGTCAGGAAGCAAAGTGAGAATCTCGATCAGAGATGATAGATGATGGCACACCGTGAAGCCGTACATTCTCCTGAACGTAGAGACGTCTCAAGGTCTCCACTGAGCCCTTCTCTCTGATGGGTAAGAAGTGAGCCGACTTGGTGAGTCGGTCGACAATCACCCAAATGGAGTCGTGACCCCTGGAAGTGCGTGGAAGTCCAGTCACGAACTCCATAGATATCCCATCCCACTTCCACTCCGGGACCTCCAAGGGTTGTACCAAGCCTGCTGGTACCTGGTGTTCTTCCTTCACCTGCTGGCAGGTGAGGCATCGAGAAACGAACTCCGCCACAACCTTCTTAATGCCTAGCCACCAGTGCTGTCGTCTGAGATCTTGGTACATCATTGCCACTCCAGGATGTACCGCCAAAGGAGAAGTGTGAAACTCCCTCAGCACCTCCTCCCGTAAAGAAACTGGTACCAAGGGACGTCCTCTGAAAAGGACGTCGTGCTCTGCTCCAAAGGAGAAACCATCAGGTGCCTGTCCTGAGGATATCTGTGCATGCCGCCTCTCACAGTCAGTGTCCCCACGTTGTGCCTCTCTGACCCGCTGTAGTAGTGGAGGGGTGACTGTGAGAGACTGAAGGAAAGCTAATCTATCACTATCCACGAAGGATATCCTCAAAGCGGCTAGCTATTCGGTCTCCTCCTCAAGTAGCTAAATGCCCGTCCTCCTGCTGAGATAATCGGCTACTACGTTCCCCTTCCCAGGAGTATAGACTATCACAAAGTCATAGTCCTAGAAGAACTTTAGACATCGCTGCTGTCTCAGGTTCAGGTCCTTCTGAGAGAGGTTGTACCTGAGACTCTGATGGTTAGAAAAAAAAACTATACAACACTCTCCCATCAGATAGTGTCGCCACGTCTTTAGAGCGAAGACCACTGCTGTTAACTCCAGGTCATGGGTAACATAGTTCTGCTCATGCGGCCTCAACTAACGTGATCCATAGGATATCACTGCTCGATCCTGCATCAGGACACATCCGAGTCCGGTCCCTGATTCATCGCAGTCGACTACGTACCCTACTCCCTCCTCTGGAAACCTCAAGATAGGGGCGCTGGTCAATCTCTGTCTCAGCTTCTGGAAGCTCTTCTAACATCTGTCTGACCACACGAAGGGTTTCCCCTTCCTCCATAACATTCTGCAAAGCTGAAAAGATTTCTCCCTTGCTGAAAAGCGAAATCTGGTCTCATCCCGTGGATGAACCACGTTCCATGCCTAAAACAGTCAATCCTGTCATGATTAGTTAATTCATGGCATGGATGACGTCGTAATCCCTCGACACTGCTACCAAGAGATCCAACCATTACTCTTGCCTCTAAGGGTTGAGTCACACTGTCGGCATCGGTGTGTGGTCATTGGGTCTCCTCCAGTAAGAATCTCACAAGTGAGGGTCCAGTCAACAGTTTTTAACTGGCACCTCTTAGTAAATACAAACAAAAGACAAGAAAGAAAACGTCACCATTGAAAGTGTCTTTTATTACTTCAATTCAAAGTACAAGGACACATGGAAACACAAACTATGAAGCTAGAGGCATTATGGGAAAAGGAATCTATTCCTGGAGCTAGTCCCGCACTAGTCCACCCGCTTCCGGAGCTCCATGATTGTAAGCTTCGGCTTCCTAAAGTTGTGCTCTCCCCTAAGGTCGGGGTGGACCTCTTGATGGTGGTGGTGGTAGAGCCTCAAAACGTCATCCACCACCTGCCGCTCGACCAGCTCCTTGGCCTCATCCACCTGCTCCCTATGGACCGCCACAGTTGAACCTCTGCCTCTGCCTAGGTGGTTCCTCATCCATCTGCTGCTCCTCTGCATGGCGGGTCGGGCAGTCACGAGCCATGTGGCCCTGCGTGCCGCATGCATAGCACTGTCTTCCACTCATAAGACTGGTTTTTCTGCGTGTGCCCCGCTCCTCCGAGCCAGTATCCTGTGGTCATCCGCCCGTTGGCCTAGCCCGCTTGGACCTCTCCGACATCTCTCTACTGCTGGCTGCAGAAGACTCCGCCACGTGTCGCCCTGCGGTAGGTCTCGCCGCTAGTGTAGACTCAGCAAGAAAAATCTTGATGAGAAGAGCTCGCTCAAGTACTCCTGCCTGAGTCAGAATGCTGAGGGAGATCAGTGATTCCCTGATCTCATGCCTCAATCCCTGCTCAAAGGTCCGGGCCTGGAAGAATGGGTCTCGTACCATGTCGGTCGAGTAGTGCGAGTGATCGGTAAATCTCACCGAGTACTGGGCGACTGTCAAGCTTCCCTGCCGCAGCTGAAGAAGCTCCAGGATGTGCACCGCACGGAGGGTGGCTGGGACGAACTCCAAGCGGAAGAGGCTCTCGAATTCCATCCAGAGAAGATATGACTCAACGTGCACCTGGAGCATCAATCTCCAACATCGGCCCGTAGTCGCGTGTAGTAGGCTCGCTGTGAGGATCACCATGAGGTCTGCTGGTGTCCTCACTAACCGAATAACTCGTACCACTGCCTCCAGCCAGTCCTCGGCTGCCTGGGGGTCCGTCTCCCTGCGGAACCTGGGTGGTCGCTGGCGCTAGAACTCATGTAGTGAACTAAGGCGACGTGCATCGTCAGCGGCTGGGGCTGGAAGCATTGGTGGCTCGGTGGGTAGCGGTACCGCCGGTGCCTCAGCTGTCAAAGGGCCCTACACCGAGGCCTCGTCGCTCGGTGGGCTGTCGTCACGCTCAAATCTCGGAACCCTAGCTGGTTGCTGTCGTGGGGCCATCCTGAAAAGAAACAGGTGTGCCATGGTCAAAGAGTTTACCTGGTGAGCTGACACAAGTAATCACATAGAAAACATGAAAGACAGATGCAATCAATGTTTTCGTGCATTAAGTCGGAAATCAGAAGTCAGGGTCCTGGTGTACGGATACGTCGGCCGCCGCACCAACACTGGACTCCCTGGACTGATAACCACACCCAATATGCTTAACACTATTGCTTCAAATAGAAAAAGACCAGAGTCTCATGTTCTGTGGTAGAACCAAACTCCTCTGATACCAATTTGTCATGACCCGTCCTCGGGGCCCGTGTCGTGACTACCTCAAGCCCGCCTTCCATAGACCAGGGACTGACGACTAGCACCAAGGCGTATTTCCTGGTAAAAATAGAAGGCATTGCCTTTGTAAAGTAAACAAACACCACAGAGCAAGCAAGCAGTAGAAGTAAACACTAAGTAAAACTGAGTACAATAGTATGTGCGGAAAAGTAAGTGGGCCAGTATACAAACCCAAAATGAAAGTAAAGTACAATTGGAAGGGGAAACAGCAACTGAAAAGTAAAGTCACAACATCGAGCTATCCACTGGAAATCCCACCTGAAGGGTGGGTACAGATAGCCTCTACTACTCCTCGGGTCCAGCCAACTGCTCCGAGTACGTCCCGCCCAGTGGTCCACCTCCAGGTACCGTCCTACTCCGCAAGCCTCAACCACGATCAACGATGTCCATCTTCTGCAACCAACACAACGTAGTGCGGGCATAGCCCGTGCAAGGGTGAGTATAAGATACATAGTAGGGACCCCGAGACCGCCGAAAGTCTCCCAAAATCCACAAGGGATAATCCACAAAGGAAACATGCAATCACGAAGTAACATCCGACATTGCTTAGGTATATGCCCATACATATATCTAAGTCATCAATTCTCGTTCCGCTCCAACATCCGAGCTCAAGTACAACCTAGTCCACACAGAAAGCAAAACGTAAATCCACACAGGATAGCACAACACAGTCCACAGAGGAAAGCAAACAAGATTCAGCTCACACAGGTAAGCAAAACGTAAATCCACACAGGATAGCACAACACAATCCACAAAGGAAAGAAAACAGGATTCAGCTCTAGGGTTCCCGCACACAGCAAGCTCGTTCAGGAGGGTCTGCTCCATGAGCTGAGAGGCTGATACATCAACTGGAACATAGTCCAGATTTGATGTATCCAAAAGTTACGTAACATCAACAGGAACTCAACGTCACAGATGGCGCGTCAATAGGATGCCCGGTCTGAGAGTTATTGGCTTTTTCGTCCGAGGGGCCCGGTTGGTTTTTAAGGCAAAACCAACCCGACCGTACTCCACCTACGTCCAAACCTTGGGCGGAGTATGCCAAAAGATCCGTCTCACTTAGAGGAATCCAACAAAGTTGACGGCATGTCAATCGGATTTCCGGAGCTTAAGATATGAGCGTTTCCGCTCCAAGGGCCCGGTGGGTTCCATGTACGAACCAACCCGGCCGAACTCAAAGTATTCCGAAACCTTGAGCGCGATATACCGAAACGACCTTATGGATCCAAGGATCGTATATCCTTTGAAGGCGTGTTGATCGGAGGTCCGTAGCCCGAGATATGGGCCAAAGACCAAAAAGGTTCCAAAATGGGGGTTTCGGGCCCGGACCGACCCGGCCTGAGACCCCCTGGGTCGGCCTGAACCGGGTCGAACCGACCCGGGTCCGGGTCGGCCCGGCTCGGCTCGTCTGCCGGCTGGCTCGGCCGAACGGCCGAGCCGTTCGGCTTTTGCGGGGTGGGGTGGGGCCTTGCCCCCCGTGATTTGAAACCGAGGCCCCCCTTAATGGGGGCCTCTAGCTTGGTCGGACGGGGGTTTTAACCCCCGACTTCCCTCTTGTCCGGCCGGCCCGCCCCGGCCGACAGATTTCTACCGCCACGGGACCGGCGTCGGCCGGTCCCCTCCCTACCCCGACACCGGCGGCCCGGAACCGGCCGCCGGTCACCCTGCTCCGCCGCGGCCCCAAACCGGCCGCGACTTGGATCATCCGGCGCGGCGCGACGGCGTCGCATCCTTGTTCGATTTCACGGGGCGGCGCGACGGCGCCGCGCATTTGTTGCCGTACGATTCCACGTGGTGCGTCGGCACCACGCCATTCCATTCCAATCCACAATAGAACCAACAAGGATTTGGAGGTGGGTCGGCTGTGTTTGTGCGGTCCGGGCCCCCTCGCGTTAATCGATTGCATTTGGTCATATTACACGAAGAACGTCAAAGTAATATTCACGAACAAAATAAAAATAAACAAACCCCTACCTCATGCGAGCTTGAACGGAGGTTTGTCGAACGAGGATTAGTCATGGAAAAACTGTCGCGGAAAGATACATCGCGGAAGGAGGAAGTCGCGTTGGCGTCGCGGTACACGGCATCACGTAATCGGTTTCCGAGAACTCGGCATTCTTCTTCGGAGACCGATGTGTTCTTCGCGTTCTTCGTCGAAGAAGAAGAAGTTCCTCAAGTCCTTAGTGTTTTCTCCCAAAAACTCCACCACAAGGTTCCAACCCCAAATAAAATAATCTCACATCTTATTTTATTAACATAACATAACTTTTGAATTTCAAGAGTTTGAAATTCAAACATCCACACTTAACTCACTTAATTAATAACATAAGTTATTAATGTTTAAGTTATCAAAAGTTAATGGTGAGTTGAGGGGGGGTTGAATAATATGAAGGGGTGGGGTTCGTGTCAGCCCCACCACCCTCATAACCTCCCTTGGGAAGTTGGTTAGTTACCCAACTTCCACCAAAATCCTTAAACCACTAAAAGAAAAATAAAAATTGTAGTTAAATTATAAATTAAACTTCCACAATTTTTATCATATTCTCTCGTGAAAACGCAACTCCGGAAATGGCGTTCCTAAGCAATTACCGGCGCTACGGTTCCATCGGTGCCCTCAGAATTCGTTTCTGAGCACCGGTTCAAAAGATAGGAAAACCCGCTCGTTCGTTCACTGAACGTACCCGAGATAAATTTTGGATGGAAATTCCGGGCACACCGGGCCTCAGAATCAAGTGCTGTCAGAAGCTGCGTTCTTGTAAAATCTCAAAAAAAATTAAGAAAAAATTTCCCTTTAATTTTACAGGTCTTTACATAAACTATGATATTATAATAGTTAAAATAATTAAAAGAATAAAAAATGATAACTCTTTTAATGTTAATAATAAAAACTAGAAGATGGTAAAAAATAATAATCCAATTTATTTATTAGTGACACTAATATGAACAATGCTTTTTAATAATAGTAAAAATAATTTTAATAATAAAAAAACAAGAACAAGATTAATAATAATACTATTAATCAAAATAATAAAATAATTATTATAGCAGTTAAGATGTTCCTTATCCTTTTTTAATTCACTAGCCACACAATGTTTCATATTATTTATTTATTTTATGTTTTAGAAAACTACATGGTTACCCCACACGGATCATAAAAAAATTATGAATGGTATGAAAGATTAGTAAAAAATCCAATTTAATAATAATACTACTATTATCCATAACAATAGCATTTTTTATTGTCATACATAAGAAGGTTGATTTATTTATTTTATTTTTAACACTCATTAAACATAGTTTCATTACACTTTTGAATATTTAATTTAGATTGAAAACCGAGAAGGCCACACATTCTCTGAACCATGCTCTACCCTTGTATCTGGTGCTGCTAGAAGACCAAAAAACATATCATTAAACTAAAATTCAAACATTTATACAAGGACTCCTCCAAAATCTAACCTGAGAAGGAAACAAGGTATTAATAAAATTCATGTGTGATAGAAAATCATGGATACCATAGTGTGTAAGACATCATTGAATACATATAAACCTTAGAGTATTAGGGTCTCCCTAAATATGAAATGCCTCAGTGTGTAATCCATCACTGTGCATCCGGGATATGTGAGTGTGTATTCCCCATTATAATATCAATGAAACAACAGAATTTAATTCCAAAAAAAATTATGGAAACCAGAGCATTTAATCCCTATAATAATCAATCTTATGTAATCATGAAATGTTTAAAATTACACACTGAAAATTTTCTCTCACACTGACCATGAATCATGTTGGATTAGTGACTAATAAGTATTTTATAATCAATGAGATGTAAATTCCACAATAAGTTCCTCCTTTTTAATGTATCTCTAACTGCATATGACTACTCATTAAAGGGCCATGTTTCCAAGGAAACCTCCTCGTTCATCCTCGTATGAATATTTCATATTAAAAACTATTTTATCACTCATTATATTACATATAAGACTTATATAAACCATGTGATCTTTTATTCTTGTTCCCACTGGATATTTTATTTTCCTCTTTTATTTTAAATCCCCATTCCAAAACACAAACCTCATTGGATGAAAAAAAACTCCGTTGTTCACAATATTGTCATTAAAATATAGAAAAACCCTATGAAATCATCACTAAATAAAATGGGTATCATGATATAAAATCTTTGAAATATATATATATATATATATATATATATATATTTCTTCTTTAATAAAATTCTATATTTTATGTATGGGATTCATATCATTGAAAGCTGATGAACATTCATTTTTTGGGTAAATGATGCCATAATTAGATGAAGGAATGTTTAGAAAACATAAAATAGTTAAAGAAAAAATTATTAAGATATAAAATAGTTCCCCAAATACAGATTTTTTATCCCCACCTCCCTTCATGTCAACCAATGTGAGTTTGTAGGTTTTATTGTTAAGAATGTGCAATGGCCGCCAACATTAAGAAAGAAGGCTCGTAGCTCATTATTGAAGCAAGATAATTAGAGTATTTTGACAAAAAAATTGTGAAAATATCAATTATTGTAAATCTATACTGATCTTCTGACAATATAGTTTCAAACACTAAAACTAAATGGATTAATAAAATGAGCAAACCAATGAGGATCAATCAATAACAAAAAAACAGTTACCACTTGGTAGATCATTTTCATTATGTATCATAATAATGAAAATATTGAACCCAATGTTAATAATACAATAATTAAATGTAATAAGGTTTCCAAATCAATTGGGTCATTTCATATTTCATATCTCATGAAAAAACGGTCTAACTAATAACAATAATAAATGACTGTATTACCATTCTATAATTCAATGAGCATGTTTATTACTTCAAAGATGCAATAATTGGATAATGTTATTATTATTGTTCATGTGACTACAGATACCTTCCAAAAAAATTTCACAGTAATCCAATGTTATGAAATCATCATGAAAGTGTTATGGAACCTTTTTCTGTAGAAACTACCTCTGAAAATAAATAAATTTCATCACCTACTCAACAACAGTAGTATCAGTTAGAAAACTTGATGAATAAATAGTAAAAATAATATTATATAATCTTGTTCATAAATGATACATATTGTGGTACTCATGTCATAAAACCTACAAGCCCTCCTCACTCAAGGGAGGATATGATGAAACCAATGACACAAATCCCAACTAATGTATTTTTTATGTTGTTATCCTCGATGTATGAAAATAAAATTATTCCTTACTCAAGGATGGTGGATCATGGAGTTGATAATAGCTCCATTATAATATAAGAATTGTACTAGATTGGTCCTATTAAATTAAATCACCACATTCATCCCATCAACAACCATGAATCACCGATTTATTGAAATACCTTATCGGTCTCCTCATGGAAGGATTAGTCCTGAGAAACAATAATATATTTATAGGTGTGGAAATACATGGACCCAGGGGAGTGGTACCATATTCCCACATCCATAAATGAATATATTGTAAGATTTAGCTAACATATGGTGACCAAGATAACATTTGTTCTCACAAAAAACAACTCTACCCACATTTCCCTAATGTATAATTGTGTATGTCACAAATCCTAGAACCCACACTTAGATATCCTCGGTATATAAAAATTGAAAAAGGATGACTAAAATAGAAAAATATTACCCACTTAAATTGAAGACACCTCCAAAATTTGTTTTCATCCATGAACATGTAGACTTAGGTTCATTCATATAAACCACTGTACTCCTGAAAAATTCTGATAGCGATGGAAGACATACATTAGTATATTCCAATGATGATATAATGACATTCATATTTTCATATCCCATTATCCAAAAAATCATATCAATGGTATTAATGTGAATATATGGAAACTATGGAGCATGCTAATATTATTTCATTCATTATGGAGGATTATTTACATAATTCAATAAAGGGAGAGGCACAAGACCTAGCTCTTATTTTTATTCTGATAGGTGTTAATCAACCCAATTTGGTAATAACCTCTAGATAGTCACATATTTTTTTCTATGAATGACTTTGGAATTCTCTAAAGGCACATAACATAACACAAATTCTCATTTCTACATAATTCATTCAAGAAATCCTGTCAATAACATTGGGATGTGAACATATTCATATTAATGATAACCATTGGAATAATATAAAAACATCAGACTATATCATATCTCAATTACAACTAAGCATTTTCAACCAAAATTGGAAATCAACATACTAAAGTCATATATTTCTAGAAAAATAAAAACATTACTCATCTTAAATGTATTATAAAAATGAATTCACATGACTAAGGCTGAAAAACATGATTCAGTGAGGGATAACATATACATTCCTTAAACTACCCAATTATAATATCATTTTCATATAAATAATATATATTCACATTCAAATACTCTATTAGATTCTGGTATTCATGCACAAATTCCCACATAAATGGACAGTCATCGAAATTCTATAAAGATCACCACATGTAGGACCATATGCCTACACATCCCAAAATGGAAGGCCATCATATTCCATCAATGATGCATAATTGAGAGAATATTACTACCATAATTGGTGCCAATATCCTTGAGGCCATAAAAGACATATTTATAGCACCTCATGGATTCTATGAATATTTATATGAAGTAGAATCATGTATCTATCATGATTTTACTCCTTGAAATGGTAATGTGATATACTAAATTGATCTTATAATGGAAATCCATTGTGTATGGACTCCATGGGGATATATCCCTCCTATGAATGGAAATCCTATACTTTTCAAGACACCTTATCATAGAGAGGATTTAAAATCCTTGAAATTAAATTTATATAGTTGCACATAAATAATAAAAAACACCACACCTCAGTTGATATGTGACCAGAAGAAGTGGACTATGTTATATGAAAAGGTGGATGAATATGTCTTTGATGAAGAAGATTCTATCACAAATATTTGCAAGAAGCATTCAGAAAACAACAATCCTTCTATTTTTTGGCAAATCACCTCCTAAATTATGACTTTGTAGATGATAAAAAGGGGGAGTGTGTACCTTAATTATTCCAAAACATGTGTGGTGTTTTCAATTTTTAAAGGATAGACACATCCTTTTCATGGATTTAAGGGTAATCTCTATGACATAAAAACTCTTTATTTTCAAATAGAACTTGAAACCATATATATGTACCATAAACCAAAAATGAAAAATGTATACAATTCTTATAAAATACTTCCCACTACTGTTAAATAATTATAAATCAATTAATCTATGTATACAGTGTGGAATAATATATCTAAGGATAGGGTATGTATGAATAAGTACACTTCATCCCATCCTTAACCCATAAGGACTTTCTATATGCATTATCCTATAATTACACAGCCAAAAGAGATATCACAGGGATAAAATATGCATGACCAAATTCCCTAATCCATTAAAATATTATTGTATTATAACATATCAATATCCTGAGTGGAGGGATAAAATCAGATAAAATATTTTGGGAAACCCAATATCTCATACTTCATAAGAGAAACCTGTAGAATGTGACTCCCATTTTGATAAATAAAATCACTTGATCAGAATTTGAGTTGAACTTTATCATATTAATAAGATCATGATAGAATAACCTATTGAAATCATCCATTAGAAAAAAAAATATTGGGATTGGGTTTTTTTATCTCCAACTCCAATCCTAGGGTAATGGGATCCCACAAAAGACCAAAACTACTTAATGATTTCATTAAATTAATATAAAACCATAGTTTTGAAGGAAATGTTACATCAAAATCCATCTTATTCCTCATTAAATCATCTACAAAAGGATGTGAAAACAAAAATAGTGTCCCTGAATTTAATCCGTACCTCTGTGTAGGGGGGATTATTTATTATATCTCCCAAGTAGATCAATCTTCACTACACTAGAGAGAGGATACATATCACTTTAACCCTTACCGTTCTTCCTATTGTGGGATATACCTTATACATTCGGTTGTCACGCGACAATAATTGTAGGTGAAACCATTAATGTTAGCTTTAAAATACAAATACTAGGTGAGTATCCCAAATATAAAATCAATCCAAAAAGGGTTCATAAGACAATATGGACTAACAACACATAGATATTGAGTAATTCCCTCGATGTAACTATCACAGAGGAAGAAAAAGGTATAAAATTAAAATATTATTTGACATATGATGAGAAGATTTTTTTAACCATATATAACTCAATTATAATTTTTTACAACAATCTAATAGATGGTAAATACTGATATAGAATCTATATTGGGTGCAATGTAGATTCTGTACCCCAAGAGGTAAGTGATGTTGATAAAAAACTACGGTTACACAAACATTAAATCAATAGAGGAACTAAATACTAGAACCACTAAAATAGGAGTTCCCCATTCCCCATCTTCATTCCACCTATGTTAGAGGGAAATGTGTTTTTAAATCCCACTGCCCACCTATAACGACAAAAACCTACTCCACTAGATAATGTATAACATAGTTTGAGAGTGAGATATATATCATCATATGGGTGAATGTTGAATTGTGTTGGGGAAATATGTTGTCATGATATAACTATCAAGTAGAAATATATATCCCTTCTCAAACCAATAATATAGGAGTTAATATTCATATGAGGATGGAATATGAGAATCAATATAAATGTGGATCCAAAAAAACCATCATATATAAACATGGGTTTAATGGAAGACTGTGATTTTCACTCGTTGCGATGAAAACCCACTCTCTGTTGGAATGATCATCCGATTATGATAGTAACTATATATAAAAATGATATTATGAAATGGAAAATTTGTGATAAATATCTGATAGACAATGTTATAGCGGTGGTTTAGAAAATAGTACCCATAAAATCTCATAACTCCATTGAGTATATTCCCGTTTAGATGGAGGCCATGGGGTTGAAATGCCCCAGTACACCCCGAGAGGATGTCGTACCGCCAATGGTTGGATGAAAATTTACCAATTCCTAATTTCATTAATCATACTTATTCAATAATCCATAGAACATGTGATCCCAAAAAGAATCTCATGAACTTTGTGTCCCAATGTAGCCCTAGTATGGGCCCTCAAGAATATAAATAAGTAATTTAATTAGGATACATTTTATAGAAAAAGGATGGGGTAACTATTATTTGGTATTATAACCTCCCAGAAAACTGAATCACAAACTTGTAATGCCTTCATTATAAATTCCGTTATCAATACATCTCCAAGATATGGAAAATGATGATCGTAAAAAAATAGAAGCCTCATTAAAATTGGAGAGTATTGAACTTTTTACCCAATTGGAATGGTCTAACAAACAAAATTGACATTATAACCCTCTAAGAGAAATTGTTAGAACATATGTGGTGAGATGTATACACCATTTAACCTTTTTAAATACCTTAATTGGTATCAATGGTTCTTAGAAATAAACAGTGGCTAAATATTTAATATGTAAAACCTATGAAAAATAACATACCATGATCATAGAATAACTGAAAATTAATGGTAAATAATAAACATCTGATATCATTCATATATCTGCAATGGATCACCCTATAACACGTAGGAAGACACTTCATTTCACCAAACCTATCACAGAGTTACCAAAAGTGAAAAATGCCCTCAAAAGGAATCCAAGATAGGGGAGGGTCCACCATGATTAGTGGAATATATGAACAAATTGTATTAAAAAAATGAATAAGTTTCTTTTTATTTCCAATAATCTATAGATAAAATTAACTTTCTAGTGTCTAAACCTTTGAAAAAAAATATAAAACAATCCTAATAGACCAACATAATCATTTACATTTTTATAGTACAATTGGTAAGAATAATTATAAATAATATTTCATTAAATATATCCTCTAGTGTATTATTTATTATTGATTGTTGGGACAAGGATAATATACAGTGCATGTAGAATATGTTCTCATCATCCAATGTGATAATGAACCTGACAAGAATGTCGTTCCGGCTATGCGTGATTTTTTTTTTGATAATATGATTACTAGAAAAATATTTCAATGATCTCATAAAACCATTTGAGTTATTTTTTATCCTTCATTATTCATGAACGTAGGTTATTTCCCATAAACCCACCAATAATAGGGAAACACATTCATTATAAGAAATATTGGTACCGAAAAGGTGTGTTATCTCACCATAATTGTAGATACAACTATTGTAGATTCAATTTCCCCATGATACAGAATATATAAACAATCCCACCAAATAGGACCCTCATTAGTAGAAGATCTTAGATTCTTCCATTTTAATATAATTCACATAACGGAACAATTGTATGATCATAAATATTTCCCTAAATATGTATTTCATGTATATTGATAGTGAATTGGAGTGTGAATCCATTGAAATTTAAGGAATAGGTGATAGTGAAATCATGGTAAAACCCAATATCCCATCCTTATCCCCACCAAAGCTATACATATGAATGATAACCATTATAGAGTGGATTAATAAGCCCAATAATATCAAATAGTTTATCTAAATAATTAATATTTCGTTCAAATCCAATTGTGTGAGATAACCAACTAGACTGTGTAAAATTGTTTGATTAGCAAAAACAAGGAAGATGAATGTGTGTCCCATTACATTAGCAACATATATTCCTTCACCCTCAATAAATTTTTTATTCCTGACTACCTCAATAACTTCATATCTAAATCCATATATCTATGATTGAACCCACCATTGGATGAACATACCTTTTTTATTGAAATATTATATATTGAAATAGATAAAATATTACCCGGCCATGTTCTATATCCTGGATGCTATCTTTATTTCAGAACATATTAGGGAGGTATTTATTGAGGCCTTTTCATTTCCCAAGGAGGTTGATATAGAATTCATCACAGAAGAGGCCAATCATGTTGAGACTACTATATTATAATGACCCAACACCAAATAAAACATAAATACATATCAATATTTTTCTACTCAAGGACATATTAGATCCTTATATGTTTCTATAATGATTCATGATGTTGAAATTCAATAGGATCTTGTTGATATGGGTACTAGGATAATTATAATCCCCATATAAAACCTCTAATGTTTACCATACAATGGGGATATTTCATCTCCATTAAAGATGACCATTCAAGTGTCTGGTAAGAGAAACAAAAATCCCCTCTAAAAGATCAATCTAAAAGATCAATTTTGGGACCTCAAGTTTAATATTGTGTTCATTGATATAAAAAATGACACAAAATGGAATATCGTTCTCTGCATACCTTTTCTTCATAACCACAAGGAACATCTATTAACATTTAATCAGAATCTGAAACACCCGCTCAATTTAATGGTCAACATTATACGTTTCCATAATTCCCCAATTGAATCTTCTGAACATTGTCTTTCTAGGGAGAGTTACATTAAAATGGATGAAAAAACCAAGAATAGAGCAATGAATGTTGTTTCTAACCCCAATTTCTATTAAACTACCCATAAATCACTAAAAACATTCCATGTAGTGAATATTTTATCCCTTACATAGGATCAAGAAAATAGCTCTAGCCTTATAAGGCTATTACAAACTAAAAATATTATTGACCCATGAATATGTGATAATAATCATGCCAGATTACATTGTCCTATAAAATGTGAGTAAAAAAATTGTCCATATAATTTATAATACTTTCTCACTAAATGAATGAATATTATAAATTCCTGCAAGAATATTTCAATAACATGGGATTTCCATAACTCTCCTACCCCCAGTGGTAGAACAATGGAAATATATATTATCCCAAAATATATCATGTGAATCTGTTGAAGTTATTATTATCATATTTTATTCTAGATGACTCCATTTTTCAAAGAAAATGATATACCCACGATTTTAACAATACATGATGTTGATCATACTAACATGGATATGTATAGGGAATCAGATAATTTCTGGAGCACCCCTCAGACAGTTAAGGATATTTTATACACTAGTATTAATGAGAATATGTTGGAAAATCTTGGAACATAAGATGAAAAAAAATCTAACAATTATTTATATTTCCATTATTTTTGATTATCAAGATGTATATATTTATTTTCAATACAAATATAAATATTTTTTCACTAGGAATTATGTTCAGAGTCATAATTGATATCCTGATATATATTTCCATCTAATAGGTTTACCATATGATCAATGAGGTTTCAAGATGTCATCTACGATAACTATCCCCACTCACATTACCAAATAAGAATCTAATGTTAATAAATATATCAAAGAAAAGTTTATTTGATAGTTGAAAACCCCAAAATAGAATTAAAACATCATTCCCATTGTCTAAAATATAGATTGTCATTTTTTGTATTGATTTTTTGGATCATAGTATAAACTTCAAAAAATATTATTGCCAAATAAAAAAATCAAGGAAATCATGTTTATGTGACTATGTGATTCTATGTGCATTTTTATGATTGGGAACTCAGGGGATAATCAGATCAAGATGGATATATAAAATGAGGAAAAAAAAACCATTAGAGAACATATTATCCACTAAAATATACTTATATTCATTCTATATATTTTTAAATTTATCTTTTAAAATATTATAATCACTGGTCAGAGTTAATTTGATAAATTAAACTTCAATTTACATTACATTGCAATTTAGGTTTTAAGTGTCAATTTAGTCCCAATTGATCAGTAGATTGTGAGATTACTTATTTTAATTATTTTCATATCATATTTTTGGATATTATATATCACCTTTTTTGGATATTTTAATTTGGATCAATGGATGAATCACAATGGGGGATTTTAATTTTTTTCAATGAACACATAAATCTGTAGACAAAGAATAATGGGCCTTAGTTCCATCATATAAAACTGAAGATTTTAATTCAATCCCAGTGAATATAAAAGTTTAATTTTTAAAAGATAAAATTATGGGAATCATTTTATTCAACTACATAAAGAGTTAATTATGATATTTTTAAGGAGATATAGGGAGCCCATGTTGAAAATAAATATGTGTTTCAGAGTTGAAGGTCGATAAAAACATCCAATCATTTCGTGAATAAAAACGGAATGGATGTTCAAGTTACCATGAGATTTAGAATGTTATTATCAAACATTAGTATGAATATATTTATATTTTATGACCCTTACAAATTCATCAATAATCAATTTTATATTCTCACACCCATATGGAGGATGAATATGGTCTTTTTATTGAAAATATTGAAATGTAAAATATCCATTGATTTCTGAACCACATTTCACTCTCCTACTTATTGGGGAAGGAATTTTCTGATAATGTCCATCCCATAGAATCCTAATATTAATATTTAATTTCAGGGTAGTATAGGGATTTGGAAATTCATGTTTTTCTTTCAATTGTATTTTATTCATTCATTTGGTAATCACATATTTATTTTCTTCCATGTATGTTTTTTCAATAAAAATATATTCTTAAAAAAATTATTCTTCTAATGATTTTATATCATTTTTTTGACATATAGAATCCCTTGAATCATGGTTTGAATTTATTCACACCATGAATTTTGAAATACCTCAAATAGTGTTGGAGTGCCTGTCATTTCATTGTTTTCACTTCTTCAAACCCATTTATTTATGTTAACTATCATATACAATTGATATACATCCATCAATTGAGGCACAACCATTTTTTTAATTATATGGGGTTTCTTGTGGTAATAATGGATTTTATTTTATGTTATAAAACTCTTATATTAGTTATTTAGTTTGATTGTTCCGTTTGATGACACATTTTTTCTATCTCTTCACCAACATTAGCAACTACATATTTTGTGTTCTAGTACGGCACAATTCATTAGGGTGATCGTGAATGTTATCCTATAATTTCATGAGTGATTAGACTTTGTATTTTGAATTGATTAATTTAGGGAATGATATTTGGGACTTATCTTATCGGTTGGATACCTCTTGAACTATTGAACGAAGAATTCCTGTAAAACAATTACATCCATTCTATCCCTGACAACTTCCTAGGAACAACCCATATTATTTAATTATTTCCATTTATAAAATTCAACATCTCATTAAAAAATTTAAAACCATTATCTGAGGAAATTTATTAGGTTTGATTTATAATTTAAATCACCACCCATGTTGGCCACTTAATTGTGAATCCTCCAACATGTTCAATTGTCTAACATTTAATTCATCGATCACTATAGGGTAAATTTTTGATTAACCAAATTTTGGTTCCATTTACAGGGAATCATGTGAATTTTCTAAGATAATCACATCATTTTCTCACCCAAAATTATCTATTATCACCCCCACATATCCTATATTTCCTTCTTTCTATTTGTGTTTTCCATGAAAATCTCAAATCCATGTTTCTATTTACTCCAATGGGGTATCTTCAAAACTAAAACAACATAAAACATTGTATTAAATCAAATTTAAATTAAATATTAGAAATACAATAATTTAGAGAATTTATCTAATCAACCCTAGAATGAATACCCCAACTAGGTGACATGTATGAGCTTTGGGATAATGAATGTCTTAAGAAAAATATATATCCTTCTTAAGGATTTTTTTGAGGCCATTCTTAATGAAGTGCATGATTCTCAAAATCATACCCATTATATTCCTCCAACAATGATTTAAATATTGATTAATCTAATGGAGATAATGAATTTTGAGTTTTCATCAATGATTTCATGTCTATAAAACATTTAAAATAACGATGAAACCATCCCTACAATGAATATCACTTCCATATCTTAATGTGGTGTATCATGTATCCAATAGTCCTCTCTTGACTTTACTAAAAACCCCTCTTCATAATCTATGAAATTTGAGTTTTAAAATGAGTTCTACTAGTTAGGGAATGTTTAATATCAACCTACTAAATATGTGGGGATTATTAATGAGTGATTAAATCCCATGAAATTGATTGATTTATTTAAAATATGGTAATTTGACATCATGATTTGGGTTTCCTAGATACACATCCATTGATTAGTTTTTAGAAACACTAACCAATAAACAATTGGGAGAAATAAAAAACAATGATACGGTTGAAATTCTGGATACTAATCTATCCAATTTTCTTATTTAAACAAAAAATTAATGGTAATGAATAATGGTATGCTATTTCAAAAATAAAACTAAGATTCGATAAATTTACCACCTATTTCTGAACGATTTATCCAACATGATCTCAAAAACAGGTTCCATATATACTCTCTCAACACTTCCATCGTAGGAGTAATCAAAAAATTTCTATCATCATTTCCTCCAGTCCTGAATTTAATAAATAGAAAATTTTCTTTGATAAATTATAAATGATTTGTAATGTTATTGGATAGGGTATTATAAATATTCATGGTATAAGATCATTATCTGGGACCCATGTTTTTTTCATGATTAAATTTGAAAACCATATTTCATACCCCAAGTGCGAATCAATCTCAATCTAGTATAAGTGGTGAATTATCAATTACAAAATATGTTTATAATTAATAATTAGTAATTAGTAATTTGGGGATTCAATTTGAGCTAACAACATTAAAATTATCACTTATAGGGTGGCAATCCAACATCTATATTGATTATATTTAATTATATATTGTGTTTTTTTGTTAATGGAATCCCCTTGGTGTTTCTTGTGTGATCTAAAATCACTTTTTCTGGTGAGATTTAGTATCTAAATAATTTTAATATTTCCAATTGATACCCATACATTCTACTTCCCATACTAGTAGTTTACCACCCTGAGGATTATACATGTGAAGTGAATCCAAGGTGACCATTTTTTTATTGTTGGGTCATAAATTTCAAACCATGTGGTTTTGTGAAATGACATCATTTCAAATCACATCTACCCCACTTTCTCTCTAATTATAATATCTATATTATCTTCTATTTAAAATGTACTATAAGATTCATTCTATGTTGGGGGAGTGAAAATAAAGGATTTAAATAAAACAAGTTCTTTTATTATAAAATATCCATTCAATGAATTAAATAAATCCATTACCTATAAATGAATTAGTTTATGTTTTTAAAATTGAACTAATTGAAAAATGATTTTAAATTCCTTGATTACAATTTTAATTATTTTTTTGTTCAAGAGAATAGATTTAGAATATGTGGTGTCCGATGTGATTTTTCAAAATTTAAATTTTCATTGTCATTATAAAAATTCCCCAATGTATGTCTATAAGTTGTTGGGTTTATGTTTGTGTTATTGGGTCCTTTAATAATTGTATAGGGTTTGGGGTCAATTTTAATATAATTTGAGTGTCCAAAAAAATAAAAAAGGAAACATAGGGAATTTTTTTCATATATGTGGCATCCGACACAAGAGGATACCAACTCCATAGTTTCCTTTCATAGAGTTATACTTTACATATCTATTCTAGAGCATGGAATTTAAAATATGTGTTGCAATATTAACTTGGGAATCATGAATCTATTTGTTATCTTATATATAGATAGTGTTTTAATATCTACTAAGGTTATAAAAAAGAGTAACAATAACAAAAAATTTAGAGAAAAAAACAAAAAATGGATACTCTTCTTAATTTTTATTGTGAATCACACCTCGCATCTTTATTTTTCCCCATTAATAATATAAAAGGAGACTTATCTATAGTGATGCACAATAGAACATCATACATAATTAAAATCGGATGAAATTTTAAGATTAATTTAAAAAATTAATGGGATTGGGATTGGGATATTCAGTTGATCCTATCATATGATAAATAATTGTAATGTTTTCAAATTTTTTGGCATGATGTATTTTGGTGACCATTTTATGTTAATTTTTTTTCCAAAATGGAATCCAATTTTAACATATGTGAGATACTTTTTTAACGGTACTAGAAAAAATAATGGTTGAGGTTTGATTATCCACTAATAAAGAATAATATTCATTTTTTATATTTTAATATGAATTTTTTAAAATTCAATAATCACCAGTTATACTAAATTTCATAATTTGAAAATCATTTCACAACATTATGCAATTCATGTTTATAGTGTCAAATTTCCACAATTTATAATTATATTATGGAATTAATTTTTTAAATTATCCGATTCTGATAATTTTATATATTATTGATATCATTATGTGAAAATATTTTTCTTTTAGGTTAAATGGATGAATCGCAAGTGATGATAGAGACTTCTGGCAATGAATGCATAAATTATTTGATAAAGAATAACTGCCCTTAGAAATATCAAATAAATGCGGATCCCATAATTAATACCCAAGGAATCCAAAAATTATATCATTAAAAAAAATTTGTGAGGATCATTTCATTAAAATATGTCCAAAGATAATTTTGATGTTTTGAAGGAGATCCAAGGATCCAATGATGACAATTAATTTATGGCCCTGATATTAAGGCCCATATAATCCACCCACCATTTCGAGCTTATCAATTGAATGGAGGATCCCATTGGAATGAAATTTTTATTTATATTATAAGAAACACTGATAAATATATTTCTCTTCTATGACCCATTAATATTATTACATCGTTGATGACTATTTCAAACATACAAAAGGGATATAAATCTAGTCATAATTTTATTGGGAACATCAAAAATAAAAATCTACTTTGATTTGTCACCCACCATTTTCTCGTAATTAATTAGGAATAAACTAATTTATTAGGTATCTACTAGAGAATAAAAATTTTCATAATAATTTTTTTTGGTGGTGAAGGTATTTTGGAATGTAAATTTTGTACTAGATTTTATTATTAGGCTTTTATTTTGTAATTGGATCTTCATTTTTTACATGTATGTTTTTCCAATCAAATTTATTTCCTAATAAAAGTTATAATTATTATTTTATTTTTTGTATCTATTTTCAAAACATAATGATACTGTTGAATCAATGAGTAAATTTATTCACACCAGAAATTGTGAAATTCATAAGATAATGGTGGAGTGTCAGATATTTTACAGTTTTCAGTTCTTCAATCCTGCTTCTTTAAGTTGACTATGTCCTTCAATTTGGAGCCTTGCAACGATTGAAGGAGAAACATTATTTCTTGATTATGGGGAGATTATTGGGTACATAATAGATATTATTTTATGTTTTAATATTATTATGTTTTTTTATAGTTTGAGTGTTCTCTTCTTTTTCTTATATTATACTTTGTCTTCAATGACATTAATGACTAAACATCATGAGTACCTGTATGATCCAAATCAATGGGGGATCATGAATGTGATACTATATGTTCATTGATGATTATCATTTTTATTTTGTATGGATAAATTGGAATAATGATATTGGGGACTAATCATATTTTTTGGATACCTCTTGAAATATCGAATGTGAAATTCAACAAAAATCAAATAAATCCATTCCATCTTTAACAAAAAACTTTAGATCAACCCATATTAGTTAATTATTTTCATTCAAATCAGTTAGTGTTTCATTCATAAATTTTATTCCACTATCTTATGAACTTTATTAATATTTATACCATTTATATCACCACAAATTTTGGCTATTTTATAGCCGAATCTCCAACATCTTTGAGTACAAAATGGTTATTTTTCAGCCCTCGTGGATTTGATCAAAAAAAGTACTAAAAAAACTAATTATACCTACCTGGTAAATTTGGGTATCCCTAAGAACCACCATGGATATTTGGTTACTAGGTCATTACATTCATCTTAATGAATGATAGAGCCACTTATCAACACATAATTCCCTATATCATGAAACCATTCATGGGTATAATAATGTGGTCCTATATTGATAATGTAGTGGAAATAAAATATAGGATTATTTATTTCATTTTCAATCAATAAATAATTTTTTGAAAATTTTGGTTTTATAGTTTGATGATGAATCTTAATTTATGTGCTTTTGGGGTAATGTCATGGAAAATTATTTGACATTATGTTATAGAACTATAGAATTATGTTTGATCCGGAAATGATGAGTGGAAGTAAATAAATGTCACCTCCTTATAATCATAAATTGATGAGTGGTCACTAGGGGTACATCACATATAATAGGTGTTTCGTGACAAACCAGGATGCCGGAAATCTCTCATTAAATGTTCTAATGATATATAGCGTTTCTTTCCCATTGTAAAATTAATTTCAATATTCTTTTGAAAACCTCAATAAGTTCCAATTGTATCCATTGTTCTTAATTACTATGATATATTACTATCCATTAATTCTACACTTGTACATAATTGAGATATATTTTTATGACCTACTTATATTGAAACTTTATATATAAAATTCAAATAGTCATTACTATCTAAATAAAATTATGTTATATACAGAGAATAAATAATCTATTATCTTGAAGAACATCCTCACACTTATGCTCATAATGAAAAACATGATAGATTAAAATAAACATCACGAACTCCACCTATTCTACCATATTTTCCAACAAAATTATATTAGTGTCATTAATATTATTTCTACTAATTTTTAATTCTATGAGTTATCCTAAAATATTATGACAATTTATTCATTCATTGAGGTTAATCAAAGTTAGAAACTAACTAATTCATTCTTGGATCATCAAGCCCTGTAAAGAATTATAGTGAACACAAAACTCATGGAAGAAGGTGCAATCTACTAAAATGGTTCCCCCTAAAAATGAGAGATTTGTTTTTATTGGTCCTAGAAATTATCATCCAATGAGAACATGAAATCCATGAATCTCAACAATGTTGGTCAAGAGTTTGTATTTATTCCCCAAAATATTGTAAATTTTCACAACTCTTTCTCTTTATTAGATGGAAAACAAATAATGTGGTGGAATAAAAAGATAATAATAAAAGGTGACTAAGATGTAGGGTTCAAACAAATTGGTTGTGAATATTCCACCAAAATAATGAATTAGCCCCTCTCATTAACTATGTGTGGTTATTGATGACATAGTTCCCTTTACGAACCGACCATACATAACTTACCATGAACACATAATGATCATACTGATAAGATAACAAATACATCTCTAGTCATGGTTGATCCAAAATATGATGATCCAGTCTTCCACATTACACAATGAAGGGTAGTCTCCCAAATTTTCATCTATAATGTGGAGTAAATTAGTTTGTTAAACATTATCTTAAGTCATGATGATATATCATCCATTCCTAGTTCGATGAACAATATAATTAAATACTGATAACATGGGAAACTCACACTATATCAATCATGAATGTGAATTTTTTATATTAGGTGGTGAACATAATACTTCCATACAAGCAATATAGATGGAAATCCTTCTAAAAACGTCACTTCAAATGACTCATCCTCATAATCTATTCCCTTGTAAAGAACCCTTCCATCATGAAGGAAGCCCACATTGGATCATGTGGAAATCATCCATCCAAAATTAATCCCTCTCATTAAATTATATTTCTTGTTTACTAAAACATAATTATAATATTAGGATTCATTGGGTTCATTATGATATTCCGTGATTGATAGATATATGTGAAATTCGTTAACTATCCCATAGAGATGATTCACTTAGATAAATATTCATTGTAATTGTTCACATGGGGAATACATATCATGGGGAATATACCCTACAATATATATTTAGTTTTTCTATATCCATACACCTACAAATGTTTTTCTTAATGAGGGTAGGAAATATCCCATAATCATATTATGTCAAAGAGTATCATCGACATCAAGAAGACTAGCCTCATCCCCACATTTGATGTCCTATAAAATTAATGTAAAGGGAACAAAATTTTGGTATTATGAGATAAATAAGAACTATTATTAGTATATCATCTATTAAAACCATTGATATTTATATCCCACAGTTCAAAATGGGTATATTGAGTTCTTCAACAACACCCTATCACATAAATTCTATAAAATGATTGATATAAAAATAATAATTGGTTTTATATGATCTATAATGATATTTGGTTTCATCTCACTACAACCTGGACTTCAAAGTATGTCACAACATTCCCATTATTCTTTAGAATATAGGTAGAATTACCTATCAATGTCTTGTAATCCATGATATGGCCTACGGTCATGGGAAAAAAACACATAAGATAAACGATCACATTAGAGGCACTATGAGTTACAATGAATCAACCTTTTTTTGGTAAACAATGAACCACCTTTGAGCGTATCCTAAACTATTTTCATATACATTTAAAAAAATGACTAACAACATTAGTTCCTTTAAGGGGAATTTCTAAAAAATCTCAAAACACAAATAAAATTTGGGAATCAATCCCCCAATATAGAACTTTAATGGGATGGTCCTAACATCATAAATATGTTATATCCTAATAATGGTTACTGAAGATACATGATGTATATGAAACACATCCCTGCATAAATACCAAACGTCTAAAAAAACTTTCCATAATATGAATATTTAATGTATGTCTAGGATGGAAGAATTTAATGTACATAGAACTGATATCCTCATCACACAACCATAAACTTCACATAAATTATATCATATTCCAATTTTGTTAAATATCATGACAATTACATGGGAATGGGACATTAAAATCCATGACATGTAGTCCATCCTAAAAAATAATAAAATTCATAGAAAATTACACCATATTGTGTAAATAAAAAACATAGGAGCTATAATTTTTATGGAACATAATTTAAAAACAAATTTTTTCCTAACTATTATCCATGTGGGATATGTAGTGATGCCTAAACCCTATATCCTAGGAACAATCACAAGGAAAAAAAATTTCCCCTATCATTGTATGGGTGAATACAATGAAAATAATTTTATCTGTATGAACTAATTATGGATTGATTATGGTTATCACATGATATATAGTGATTCCCATACTCGATAATAATATTCCCATGAACATTATTTAAAATAATAATCTCCCCTCAAATCGAATGAGCAATATCATTATAGGGGACCCTTCATTAGAAGAACTACATGTGGCCTAATTCATCACATGTTGGGTTATGTATTTATTTATTTGTATATTTGCATGTTCCAAGGAACATATTTTCAACTATAACTATATTTACCAAGAATTTTACAAAAAAATTATATAGTATATTAAAATAAAAATATCCCATAAAGAAAACCCAAATATTCTGATTCATAGTGTCTTTGGAATACTAAGATCATATTACATAAAAATAATCTATATCATGAAAGAATCATTTCATTCTCTATAATGGAAAACTAATACCTTTTTATCTCCTTAAAAATAATAATATAACAAGGGTCTTAAAAAGAATAAAGGAATGATCTAAAAGTCTGAGAGTTGGAATAAACAAGATAAGGAAACATAACATGTAAGTCAAAGTTATAACCTGATTTCCCAAAATAGAGGGATCATGAGTAATCCCATAGAATCATAAAATAATGAACATGGTATCATAATATCATGGTAACATAGTGATTGTGGAATGATCATAAGTCATTAAATTAATATGTGTAAAGGATAATTTTGTAGATAATAAAATTTGGTTGAAAAAACTACAACAGTTGATTAGGTTAACACCCTGATACCATAAAAGACATATCATGAGGCTAATTCATTATTAAATGATATAGGAAAAAACTAATAAAACCAATCAAAACATGTTCATGATTTATCTGTTCCACATAATGTAATTCAATCATAATTCATTATAAAATAATTACTCATGGAATGAAAATGGTTGTATAATGATTCTTAATATCATAATTAATGGAAATTTTATATGGGAATAATATCAGAAATGAACATAAATAAGGTATTATAAAATAATAGGAAGTGGAAATAAAAAATGAATATATTATGAAGACAAGTAAAAAGAATTTAAAAGCATCCCTTTATATAAAACTTTGAGATACCATACCAACTACCTGATTTTTCATTTATGTTCACGATATTCACAAGTAATAAAATATTATTAATATTTTTATTCATAATATATTTTTAAATTTTTATTATTACTTTTATATTATTCATTATTATTATCTATATAGTTACATAATCATTTGGGTTCATGTATGAGGATTTGAAGATGTTCAACTCATATGTCAAAAATCACATTAGAATGTTTAATAAGGTATAATAAATTATTTTTCATCATATAGTGAATAATAATCACTAAATAAAAATAAATTTTATTAATAAGTTTGAAATTTTAAAATAACCACTTGTTATTTTTATAAACAATCAAATATGTTACAATTATGGAGATGGTATACTGTATGTACACATTTATAATATTTAAATTTTTCGATATCTATAATGGAAAAAAGGTAGGTGTTATTACATCATTAAATAATGATAATTATATCATATATTTAATACTAAATCATAATATACACATACATATACAATTTCTGTGATGTGATAATACAAATATAATCAAAACGAATTGTGATGTTGTAGTTCTTCGTACACATGAATGATGTTATGATTAATGAATAGATATTAAGGTAATATGGTAAAAGATGTATTAATTTTATATTGATTAATATGTATTATATTTCTTATATAAATATTAATTTTATTATCATTAATATCCATGATAGGTGATGATGGAAAATTAATTACATCGGTCCAAGAAGAGATAGTCCCCCATAAAGACGAACAATTGTTCTATTTCAAATTTGTTGGATGTGGGGATGAATTGAATTTATGATATTCGAGAATAAAGATTTATTATATGTTATATGATGATTTGTTATAAAATATATATTTATTATGTTATAATTAGGTGGAAGAATAAATAAAACAAATATTACCATTCACAAGTGATACATACTCTTCAGAACACCTCTTCATGATAATTCCTAATGCCTCCCTAGAATGTATTTAGAATCAAGAAAAGAACTCTATGATGTGTTGTGGGAAATGAATAAGAAAGTTTTGTAAGGATTGGAAGAATCAAAATTATTTTTATGATTATAGAGTAGAGAAAATGGGTTAACATTTATAAGTAGGGAGAGGACACACTTAGATTAGTCTTTTAACAAATGTAATACTGATGATTTAAAAATTCTAAAAGTATCTTAAAATTATAATTATCAAATAATAGATGATATAAGGTTGAAATATTTATATAAATTTGGATATTTTTATGTTTTTATGTAATTTGTACCTGTATCAATTTATTTTAAACCCTGGTAAAATCGTTCTAAAAATAATTGTAGTAATTAATTTTTAATTTTTCTACAATTCATTGTGAACAAAATTTAATCTAACCATATTTTATAATATTAATCATTCTAATTAGAAATTTCAAATCAATTTCAGTAAACTAAATTCATAGAAGATATATTAATTAATTAAATATTAATCCCACACTTTAGATAAAAATGGTTTTCCAATGAAATGTTTTTCATATGTTCAAAAAGAGTTTATATCTAAATTAAACATGAATTTGATTAAAATAATACAAATTAGATTAATAGAAAAATAATTCATGAAATTTTAAATATCATATTTAAAAAAAATATATAAAATTTTAAATGACTTAAATGAAATAGATGTTTTCAGTGATAACTTGTATATTTCAATAATCATTAAAAAATTAATTATTTTTTAAAATCAGAAACATTAATCCAAATATAATTTAACCTTGTTAGTTGAAACGATAATTTTCATTTTTCAAAATAAATATTATAATGTTTAAAAATTTAATTTTATTATTTGTTCATTAAATAAATAAAAAGCCTTTTTTTAGAAAAAAAATATTTTCAAAGAATACAAATAATTTAACAAAAATTAAGTAATTTTTTATCAATATAAATTGATATTGTTCATAAATAATCTTCAAAATGAGATTTATTCCTATACATACATCCAAATTTAAAATATAGATTATAACATTCATTTTTATGTAATAATGTTAATAGTATATTGAGGTTCATTAATACTTGAAGTTGTGTATCACATAACCAATTCTTCATATCATTATATCATTAACAAACACGAGTTTTTACATTTCTCAACCATTATATAATTTAAAATTTAATATTATTATTATGGTTTATAGTGACCAAAAGATATTTTATTTCTATTTCATTTCATCCTCTAGTTCCCAGGTTTCCTATTCTTATTTATGGTTCCACATTAGCGCTTTGACGAGGTGAGACATCATTTTTTGTAGAATATTTTCTCAATAGATAAATATCTTCATCTGCTTATCCTAAAAATGGAAAGAATTATCTATTTTTACTATCTCTAAATTCAATTACCTTGATGGACTTGGTGTGTACTTCCTTAAGAGGGATATATGAAATATATCATGTACTATTCAAAGGGATATAGGAAACTCAAGTTGATAAGAAACATCTCTGAGGTGTTGGAGAATCTCAATAGTTAATATATTCATATGGATTAGATTTACCTTCTTCCTAAATCTCATTAATATCCTACAAATTGATATATAGAGAAACACATTATCTCTAACATAAAAATATAGGTTCAGTAGATGTATTCCTAGCTCTTTGGATGACTCTAATCAGCATTTTTTGTGATTTTAAATGGTTGTGTCCTTTTCTACCATTTATAGAACAATTTTATTCCCAAGATATTTCATTCAAAAACTTCAACCAAACATGAGGTTGTTTTGTATCACTTAACAAAAGTGCATTCATAAAAATCTATTTGGATTCTTGAAATGACTATGTTTTTTATGGTAACTCTAGTATATGAATATGTTTTCCCCTTCTTTAAATAAAGTACATTTAATATCAAATATATATTTCATTATGTGATGGAATATTCTTATGATATAGGCCATATATTTGGAGAAAATAAGATGTAATAAAGTTCAGCTAATTATTAAGATCATGTGTAATGATCTTCAATAACATGGAGGTAAATCTAAAATCTCTGTCAGATACAATGTGTTGAAGTGTTCCATGTAGCATCAACACCTATATAATGTATATATTTCAATTTTTATTATGTTTTAATTCCTTTTATAATTCAAGAAATTAAGAAGTGTTTGTAATAAAATCCACCACTATCGATATTTCATTATTTTATCTTGATATCATTGGAATACCATTGACAATTTCCATGGTGATATTTACCATTTACACATATTTATGTGTAATGGTTGCACTACCCCCTTATAATTTTTACTTTCATCCATCAATGTTAGAAATACCAGACACATTGATGACTATTTTGTGATTCATTTCTTCATAGTGTCCCTTGAAATAGTGTCCATAAAGATATTTCCAAATCTCTATGCTCCCAGAGTGGATGGAGTAGTTATACATATGTGAATCTTTTAGTATCTACTATATTGAAATAGGATTTCATGGTAAAAATAATCTTTAACTAAATATTATGAATCCTTCATCATTAACTATGAACTCAAATAATTTCTATTTATTTATAACTTTTATCTTAATCTGAATTCATAGATCATCTCACTGAGAATCCTTTTGCTTCTATTTAATGGATTTAAGAGAAATAATTTGAAACACAAATTATTATTATCTTTCCATTACGATTCCCATGTCTATATAATGTAATTTAATGATGATTGGATCCTTATACACACTAATAATTGATATAATTGTTTGATCCTTTCAACCTAATTCATCTTCCACATTATTATATGTCTCAAAAATGTAATTTATTGAGAAGTCATACTCTTTTATCATCCTTAACCATGTTTGTTTGCATATATTATGCTCCATCTATATAAATATATATTTTAGTTTATTACATTATGTATATATTTCAAAATTCATCCTATTGAGATAATTTCAAAATCTCTTCTTTTCCATGATCAATGTAAGAAACTCCATATCATACATAGGATAATTATTCTCATGGATAATCAACTTCATGGAGGAATCAACTGTAACATTATTATTTAGAATACGTAAAAAACCTCATCAATTTTAATGAATTGTTGTACACTATTAAAATTTCAATACATGAAAGAAACATAAGGAATAGTGTAGTGAGTAGACACTTTTTCAACATAATAAATATCTCTTACATTTAGTAGTAAACATTTATAATACTCTATTTCAATTTATATTTGATTTTGGTTTTGTAAATAATGATATGTTTCTAATAAATCATTAGTAATACATATATATTCAAATGAAATGATGGGTCTCCATTATATATGATTCTCTTGGGATTTACTCAATTGAACTTATCATAGAATGGTTAAAAAATATCCCTTTGTTGGATATAATATGACCCCATAATGATGCATACTTCTACTAAAAATCACATTTAATGTACATTTATAATATTTCATCTTTTCTAAAAGCCTTGGGTATAGTATTCAAATTATTATCATGCTCATCCTTTCTTTTAGATTTTTTCATAATATCATCTATAAATACTATAGTACAATTTTCAACTTATTCTCTAAAGACTATATTCATTATTTTTATAGATTTCTTTTGAAGTGTTCGAGAGTAAAAAATGTATCAATATGAACTTATAGTTCCCTTAAAATATTTTACTGGATTTTTCAGGAATATCTTCTTTAATAACCATTAGTATATGATATCATGATCGATGTTCTAACATAGATAAATACATGGATCTGAATAGTGGATTAAACATGTTTTCTATTTTTACAAGTGGATATTTTTTCATTATCGTGATTTTTTTAGTTTATTATATCTAGTGTAGGGGTTCATTGTACCATCCTCTTTCTTGATTAAGAGGAAAATGACACACCATGATGAATTACATAGGGTCATAATTCTCAATTTTCAAGATTATCTTATAAATACTCCATCCACTCTTCAAACTCAGTAGTCTACATTCTATAAGGACTCTTTGATTTGGGAAGTAATGTAAGTATATATTCAATTATGAACACATTTTCTAGGATGGGATAAAGAATATGTAACTATTCAGGGAATACATTAGAAGAATCCCTCAGAATGGTCATTTCATCATGAATGATTTCTCATTTTCCCAATCAGAAGCGATAAATATATTTTTACATATAGAACTAATATCCACACATAAACATATGATTCATGGGGAGAAAATTCACCCTCGTTACACTTTCATATAATTTTAAGACGACAAGAAACATGAAGAGTGATATCGTTATCTCTATATTTGATGTTGGATTAATATAAAGATAGCCAATCAATGCCAAATATAAAATCCGACTCTACGAAAGGAACTAAGATACTATTTATGTAAGATTCATTCAACAAAATTTTTTTGGGGAAGGGGTTCTATATTTGTGATACAACCATTAATAATATTAATATATTCATAGATAGTCTAGCCCCGTGATTTGAGATGGTTACTGAATTGTTTTAATAAAATTGATATATATGAAAAAATTAATAGAACTATAATTAAATATTACATTTTATATTCTTGTTTGAATAATTAGTGTACAGTTAATCATTCCATTTTAAGGATCCACATTAGTAGTTAGGATAGCGTATGCTCTTCCTTCCTCGATAGGACATAGAGGTTGTTATTGTTGATTGTATCTGACAATCCTATCTAATAGAGTTTTTTTGAATAATTCAAATGATCAATGAAATTGAGACACAATATTGTGGTATGTGATTTGATAAAAAAATTCTTATCTTCTTCCACATTACTGGGTTTATTCAATTCCATCTAGAACTAGTTATACAGATTCTAATTTTTTCCACATTTGAAGTCTCTATCAATGAACATTTTATAGATCCACGGATGCTTCGTCTCACAATTTTTACAAGTCAAGTATTTTTTATCTTTCCTACACTAGATTATGATTTTAAAATACTTAAATAAAACATCATTTAATGTTTTTTCCACTCCCATGAGACTACTACGAGCAATTTATCATCATCTAAACTTTAATGGAATAATAGAAAATATCTTCATAACTATGAAAGTATCAAATATCCAAATATTGTCACATACAAAGATTTAACCCACTAATGAATTTTTGTAACTTACTTTTGACATTGATAAGGAATCTAGAGGCATATCACAAAATAATTTTGATGCTTTCCCAAAAATTACCAATAGAAGCATATTTATTTTGTTAAATCTACAGAACACCCACTCTATTTTAAGAATATATTTTCATGGAAAATAATTTTTTAAGTCTTCCCATTCCATGAAATCGATATCACCTTTTAGATATTCTATTATCGATTAGTTTTCACCATTGATCATATTCCCCCACAATGTGATAAATTTATGACAAAACATTATCTACCTCTATGAATTATAGGTTAAATAATATACAATAAGTGGTGTTAATCAATTCATCCATTATGATCGAATCATAATATTAACTAATTTTAGGATTCAATAATCTCATAAAATACTTGAAAAACAACATGATCATTCTTTAGAAGAGCAGGGGTTTCAGTTTGATTCATGTCACTATACATAAAATGATCTTGTTGATCTAGTACATCCATAAATTTATCAGGTACCACTCCCATAATATTATTCACATCATTTGGTAAATCAACACTTTTATTATTGTGTTGTTTAATAGTTTCACTTATTTTCTGTCATTAACTAAATGAAGATAATGTTGAAGAGAATATAATAACTAATTACCATTAAAATGGGAATCTCAAAAACCATAGAGGAATAAATTATAGATTGAATGTTTGTGTTTTATTACGATTCATTTTGGTTCAATCTATTTTATCCTTATTATTTTCACTCATATGTTTTCTAACCAAATAATTTTTTTATGTCTCTCAAAATAGTTCTTAAAATGATTCTAAATTTTTATTACATATCCACTATGAGTATCTAACTAGGATTATAACATAAAACATTGTAAGGAACCACATGATTATAGTTTCTATGTCAATGTTCCATTTTAAATGTATTACCCCTAGGTATCAGTAGGTTAGAGTCACAACCACTTATAGTATCTATATGTGGATGTATTTTCACGGATCCCACTCACTCTATAATTCACCAAAATTATATGATATTTTACTACACATATAATTATCATTATACCCATCCTTATAGTACCCAATTAATTATTATCAAACTAATTCTAAAAAATTAATACAACATTTGTTGATAAAATATTTTATATCCCTATACATTTATAAAATTTAGTTTATTTTTAAAAAAATAAATAAACAATAATTACAACCCAAATATTTTTATTTGAGTTATCACAAGAAGACTGAGTCCATATTACATAAATACAAAACCACAACATTATTTCATTATTTCATAATATATAATGTGATCTTAAATTCATTAATCTCCTTAAACTACATAAGATAAAATGATAAATAAAAAAATAATGGTGTGATCTAAAACTCATGATAAGGTAACAAACATTATAAGGAAACAAAGCATGTGTGTCAATGGTATAGCATGATATCATAAAGGGTAGGATTTTGAGTAATAATATACAATCATTAAATAAATAACATGGTATTGTGAGATCATGGTTACATAGGGAATGTGAAATAAATAATTAACAAGACATAAACAAGATTCATGGATATATTCCTATATTTTATCTCAGAGTGAACAATGTACCCTAATATATTATGTTTACTCACCAATTTAATACATGATATTTCATAATAATAAAAAATTACCCCATCAATAATAGATTTATTTATGTTAATTAATCATAACATGTTAATGATTTATATATTCTATATAAATTATGTCAATCAGAAGATATCATATAATAATTAACCTTATAATTAAAATTGGTTTTATAATCTTTCCTCATATCAAAACCAAAGGAATTTTCATAACAAAAAATTTTGATAAATGAAAATATGGTATATATTACAACACAATATAAAGGAATAATATTCTATTTTTATATTTTAAATAAAAAAATATATAGAAATATAATTTAAAACCATTCCATAACATCAGATATAATGATAGAGAACATGAGTTAGTGAAATAATGGCCTTGCCTCACCAAAAGGGTGGTTAGAGAGATCCCTTATCATGATAATTATTCATCTTGTGAATTATTTAGCTTCATAATTAATAAACATATGTTTTTTATTTACATTATTAAGAACCATCTTCTTAATTATTATTTATTTTATTTTATTCATTTCCATGTTATATTCAATTACATAATCATTTTGGTTCAAGTCATCTGTTTTGATGATGTATGGCTTAGATGTCAAAAATCAATATCAAAATATGTGTTATATAAAATTGATTTTCAATTAACAGTATCCATAATAATATTTGGGAAATGTTATCATTTCAAGAAAAATCATATTTTTAAAAATAATCATTATTTCTGGTTATGAAATATAAACTACATTACAACTAGAGAGATGTTAAGTCATATATATTCGTGAATAGAATTTCTATTTTTCAATGATCAAATTTGAAATACATTAAGTGTTATTTTATCTTTCAGTAATGGTCATAATATCACAAATATTGTATTATTTCATCAAATTAACTTAAGTATACTATCCTCGATATGTGGTTATAAAAATTGAATGACATCGATTTGTGGGGAAGTAGTTCGTTCTTTACATAAATGATGTTATCATTCCTTAAAGGATTTTAAGGTATGAAGGAATATGAGAAATAAATTTCCTGATTTATTAATATCTAATTAATATAACTTATACAAATTAAATTCATCATCATGAACTATCTTGAGAGGTGATAATGGATAATGAATTACATTTGTTAATAAGCCATCACACCTCCGTACACATGAATGATGGTTTCGATTTCTATTTCTTGGAACTGTAGAATGATTTACCCTATGAAATTAAAATAATTGAATCCTCAAATTTTATAGATACATATTTCATTATATTATCCTGATTTAGTTCTATTTTCTGGTTTTGTAAGAATATATAAAAATAATCTTCTTTATTAAGAAGGATGCCTCTTATTTGGACCACCTCTTTAACATTATTCCTTAGTCATTTTTAGATTTTATTTATGATCAAAAATATACTCTAGAAAGTGTTTAGGGATGTGATTAATTCCTTTCTATAGGTATATGACAAACCACATTGTTTTTAAGTGTTAATTAAAGAGGATATGGGGCCCACTATTATAAGTGGGGGAGATTAAACACTGGCTTTTTGTAAGTTTATTGTTATACCCACATTTCACACATGAAAATAGGCTAAATAACTTGACCATTGCATTGTAATTGATTATATAAGGTAGTATAATGACCATATAAATACATTTTTAAAGTGTTAGGACATTTTAACAATTACATTTTTGGTTTAACCACGTGTAATCCTTTTTTAACCTTAATATTTGAAATTAATTTGTATTGTTTTTAAAATTCAATATGGTTAAAAATTTACCTTAACATATTATCTAAAATTCATAATGTTGGTTAAAAATATTTAATCCATTTTTCAAAATTCTACTAATATAATTGGAATAATTTAATTTAAAATTAAACGCACCAATGATATGAAAATATTGTTTTCTAATGAAAATGTTTGTTTTTAGTAATTTTTTTTCACTTTTCAATAAATAATTAAACATTTTAAAAATATATACAAAAATAATTTTCAGTTATTTTTTTACTTCCTATTATAATAAATGAAAGAATTATTTTAGAATATCTTTTATTAAAGTGGAAAAGGTTACTTTTATTATTATTTCATAAAAACAATATCAATTTTTAAGAAATACGTATTTCCAAAGCCTATAAAAAAGTTACACAAATTTATAACCTATTAATAAATATAATATTTATTATCTATAAAATTTAATTTTAAAATGTAGCTATTCCATTTAATACTTCACAATTCAAAATCTAGGTTAAAAGTGTCATTTTAAAATAATGATATTAAGAGAATTTTTATGTTCGTTAAAACCCGGTGTTATATATCGCATATGCTATCAAATGCATATTTCATTCGATTTTCAAAAAACATAGAGATTTATAATCACAAAAATCCCTATTTCAAGTTCCATATTGAAATTTATCATCCTTGTTTGTCTAAATGTTTATAATGATGCACCCACTAGTGAAATCCTCTCTCAGTATGAGATCTATTCACCTAAATGGTATCATAGATAGTTGCATATCATGTACCCAAAAAATAATGGGTGAATTCTATTTCAATTATAAACCTTCCCCTATTCCCTACATATTATTTAGATCTATTATGGGGACACTCAATGTTTTCCCATCTACAAATTTCTCGATTCCTGTTATCATAGGATGCATGGAGAAAGACAAATTCCCCCTTCTATTCCTAGAAAGGAATCATAATATTGAAAAAACAATTTACATTACCCCCATATTTATAGATCTAGATATGTTAATAGGTAGTAATTCCATCATCATAAGATTAACATATGATGATTCACCTTTCATGATGATGTATAATCCAAAATAACCTCATTAAATAGCCATGTATCTATGTGAAACACATTTTCATCTTCTATTCAAATAAGATATATTTTTTAATGGATATTTAAATTTAAAAATTAATATATCTCTAGTTTCCTATATATTGTTGATGTATATAAATATTCAGATCACTCATCAGAACACCCATCCCCAAATTTCCAAAATTCTCCCCTATATATTGTTTGAATCTTTAAAGAAAAAATTCAATCCCCCAATGGCTCTACAAAAGGGTACAACTTAATATAAATTCATTAACCTTGAACTATCCAATAATGTAGAGGATAATTAAATATTGTGTTTTATTTTATAAAAAAAATTCTTCTAATGAATGGGTTCGATCTAGATCACCACAGTGCCCAATCGAGTCACCCAACATTCATGATATACCTTTTTATAATAAAAATGAAGATAAATTTACTTTTTAATCATGTAGCCCCAAGTAGTCATAGTATGAGTTATTCCATTTTCACCTATTATATTTCACATTGAGCGCAACTCACATGACCATGGAGGATTGAACTGACCCACTTGTGAAACCATATAGCATCATTACTAAAGGTTGGAAATATCAATCGTCTACCACAAAAAATTTCATAATACATATGAATAGTTATGTTTTAAAATATTGTTTCACCTACATGTGTGTCCGATATATATATTTATATGAATTTTGTGGGAATGACCAGGATATATGAATAATGGGAGACAAACATAAGACTATATATATCTCATCATATTTACTAATGAGAGTGCCTCTCACATTTAAATATTCATGAATAATAAATGGTATCTATAAGGATATGTTCCATAAAATCAAATCATTGATAATTTTCTAATTTCATTGAATAAAATTAGATGATAATTATATCATGTCATTATGAAATTAAATTAAATTATTATTTTCTCTTTATTCCATGGAATTAAACTGATAAAAAATTACATCATCATCTTATGATTTCAAACTAAATGAAAAATATATCATGGTCAAATGATGTTAATCCTAACGAAATTTATAACATATTTTCATGTTGCTAAACTCCATGAAAATTATTTTCCTATCATATGATGTTAATTTACCTGAAAATTACCCCATGGTAAAATTTTATAAAAAAGGTCATCTGTGTCCCCCCAACATGATGTTAAACTATACAGACCATATTCTAGTATCACACATTAAGAAAATAAAAAAAGGTCATTTTCATTTTGAACTACTAATTGGGGTTCTTCCATAATCATTTCCATTGCCAAAAAAAATAAATTACATCAGGTTTCTTGAGTATCTCATATTACTTTAATTCATTTATGGACCATGGAAATGAAAAACCACCCTCCTAGGATATTGTTTTTAGAATTTTTAAGTCTTCCCATTGGATATTATATATGTTACCCTTTCCAATCAACTAGATATGTCATTGAAATGAAAATATGGATTTCAAAACATGTGAAAACTAATAAAATTGTACTGGAATCGATCAACCTAGTGTGAGTTATGATCATACATAGTGTTTCTACCCTATACCATTACTCATTATTCATGAACCATGATCCATTAATTATAAAAACATAATCTCCTATTCAATAGTGTGTGGGAGTAATCGCAGCCATGGGACTCATAACTAGAATGTTGGGTAATAGTCCCTTGATAATGGGTTGGTGCATCATGGCCTTAAACTACATTAAATTGCGTCAATGATATATGCCCATAAACTCTACCCTCTAATGGTCTAGATCACATGTCCCTAAAATTTTATTTATATACACAAAAAATATGTGAGTTTGGAAACCACTAAAGTGTATTGTAATCAAAATTAAAAGTATTTTAATTTTATTCTATTATTCTATAGTGTTTTGGAGAAATATATAGTGTATATAAAGAAGAATCAAGATCCCATGACCCATATTATGACCCTTGTAAAATTCAATCCAATCTCTCTAGACCCCTATAGTTAATGTAATATTTTGTGTAATCATTTATCACAACCCCTATCAAATATAAAATGTCCTATATATAGATAAAAAAATAAATTGTGCTCCAAACCTTCTTGAATATTATGTTTTCCATTAACTAACATCACGTCAAGGATGTACGAATTTATACCCACCACTTCCTTTAGTCGATACACACTTTGTGTCGCCCTATATTCATTAGCACATTTTCATGGTTGTCCCCAACAAAGTATGAATAATATAGACTAACCAATATAATGGGTCCCTACTAGGATTTGATAGTGAATAAAAAATGACCCTTTTCTTGGTAATATGTAATTTTTATCCCAAAAAGAGAGGTCACCCTTAATCCCATGAGCTACATCACTAACTAGGAGTGATAATAGTTTTCGCTATTACTAATTTGTTAAGAAATGTCCTTCAGTTTCCACTCATTGAAACAAATATTCATGGATTGTGATTTACATGTCCATAACCAACCTATTCATATGAATTTTTGTATCAATGATTTTATGTCACCTTGAATTATACCCATTCATGAAGACGGAGTGTAATACCTCATCCATGAAATAGTTAGTGGTCCTCATCATGTAACCCTAAATCACAATATATGTTGGCATAGGTTTCATGGAAATAAATAAAACACCTTTTATATTGGGAACCCATGAACTACGCTATAGGTCAAAAACCATCCTTGGACATTCCTCTTTCTAAACCATACCACATCACCTATGTTATTTACTCTTCATTAACTGCACACTACCCTTGGAAATTAGCGACAATCCTACGACATGGTCATGAATTAGTTAATTCTATATATGTAAGCATGAAACATTTACCATATGTGTCTACACTATGTAATAAAGGACATCTAATCTATGTGTTCCCTAACAAACTCCTAGCGTAACTCGATACTTATTTTTTTAAAATCGTCCATGACATGTTTTTCCAATTTCATTATCCCCACATCATACATATTGATGAATGTCATAGAAAATAATAATAGATTTGTCCAATTGGATTCTACCCCCTTGAAATCACACCACCATATACCATACCCAATTATTAGTAAAAAAATATAATTTTAAATAACCCTTCAAGAATATCAATAATTTTTTTATCATCATCAAGGATATAAGTTTCAAAACCCTTCTAGAAAATTAATACCTCTATTATTTTGGTTTGATGACGTGTTCTAATAACATTAATTAATATTGATACTTACTAATCATTACCTAGTATTCTGGGATGAAGAACCATTAATGAATACCCATCCTTCATAAACTACTTGGCTACTTATGAATCAGAATTTATATAAGGACCAAGTCATATGAACTTAATATATTACTACATAGGGTCCATTATGTTCAACCTAAAACATTATTAACCGATTGGAATGTATTGCAGGACCTTAAACAACCAGTGAAATGAGACACATTATTCCCCTAGCTAACAATTCCTAAAATGTCATCTTAGCTAAAGTTGGGTCTTTGTTCGCTTGACAGAAACTTACTTTAATCTAGGTAAAATTGATCATATTTATATAAATTTAACAAAACTGACATAAAATCTTTGAGGGACCAACATACAACTCTTGTAAAAGATATTTTATGTGTGTTAAGACCGTGACGTATGAAAAATTAAGGGAACTATATCTCTATCAATCTCTCTCTTTTTGACCTAACTACCCCTAAAATACCTTAGAACATTGATATTTCAATATTATTTCCACTAGTACCATAATAATTTATTTTTTCAAAATTTAAATTAATGAACCATTAATGGGATAAATCCATCATGGCATAAGTGGTTGGGCTTCAATTTTTTTCTCAACATTATGGAACGCTTCTGTATGCAATGATTTTAAAGATATTAGTTTACAAAAATGTCATGAATATGATGAGAGGAAATTATGTATGGAAGTTAAACAATGAGATTTTACAGTTATTATAATAGACAATGTAAAAAGGGTATGGAGAAATATATGCACATTGGATTCTTTCTCGTTAACAACTGAATAAATATTTGACCCTTATAAGAATGATCCAATTATATCATTAATTCAAGAGATTCCATGTGCTCCAAAAATTTATTCACCAATGAATATATGGATTGTTAACGTTGATTAGTCAATTAAATCTCCACCCCTGTATCCTATCAAAATGCCTCTACCCTAGATCACTATCATTTATTGCCATAACATCCACATAAATAATAATTTATATCTTTATCTTCATTTTATTTGTAGCTTTAAGCATATGATAAATATGATATATCTCCTCATGAATCCTACATAAATATTCATTCACTACATTGACCAATTTTTGGCGTGCTTTTATTTATATTATAGGATGTGAAACCCTATATAGTATATTAATTTGAATGATCCTGTAAGGTGATCCACAATGTTAAGGTTTCCCCTTACCACTGCCTTCATCTTCTCCATCCCGGTTCAGCAACGTCCCCTCATAGGCTACCCTGTTTGGCAGTTCATGGAGGATAGCTTTCATTTTTGTCGAATATATCTTCGACGATTCCACCATTTTCTACCGCTCTCCTTTCCCCATACCCAATCCTGATAGGGATTTTCATGGTAACATGGTGAGTTCAGGGGTCAATTCCAAGTTCATGTGGTTTCAGCCTCGTATCGGTGTTTGATGTGGGTTCAGTGGGTAGTTCACTATTAGATTCAAGTGGGGTCATGTAGGCAGCGACAAGACTATGGATCTGGATTGTGGTGTCCGTTCATTGGTATTTCTGGTGTTTAGGTGGATTTCAATGTTGATTCCCCTTGACTCGTTGTTTCTTGTTCATGTTGTGGTTTTGAATGTGAACTGTTGTGAGTCTTGTTGTGTGTGGTGTGATATTTCATTTGGAATTTCTTGGTCATGTTCATATGATTTCGTTCTGGTTGAAGAAGCACTTGGTTTTGACTTCATATGATATTTTTTTATTGATTCCATTATGGTCGAATTGGATTGGGTTTTGGGTTCATATATGGATATTTTATTCCTGATCTATTTATGGTCTTTCTTTGGATTGGTCTGTTGACTATGAATTTGTAATATTGATATAGATTTTGAAGGCCATGAAATTTTTTTTCTATGGGAAAGGAGAAAAATCAATGGAAGATTAAATTGTTGAAGGAGGTAATCATTAGGGTTATTCTAGAACTTGTTCCTCCAGTGATTTCTTTAGGGGATATTGTGTCGGTTCTACCCATTTGGTTGTTCACACATGGTACTGATTTATTGACCATGTCTTTTTCCGAAAGTGATGTTGGTTTTCTGTCTCAGATGGTCGTGACTCAAGGAAAACTGTAACGTTTTCTTGAAAAAATATGCTTCTGATGATGTTCAATGAAAAAAGTTATTTATGTTTCATGGCTTTTCAGAATCGGAATTCTGAGAGGGCATGGATTTGTCCATCAATAACATGCTTGTGCTCTTTAGCGTGGGTCAGCTAGCCATGATGCAATGACACAATGGAAGCTGGACTATATAGTTTTTAGTTACTAGGAGGTGATTATCATTTTTAGTGACCTCGGTTTTTGAAGGTTATTTTTGGTCTATTATAGACTATTTTATTATCCTTATGTCTTGATGACATGGGTTCTTACTTTTCAATAAAATTTTAAGGATATAAAAGAACATAATTTTTAGTCTACATAGTACTTAATTTTGACACTAATTGGTGGAATAAGAGGCCACATATATGGATACCCATAACTTAAGGGTAACATTTTCCATTTCATATAAACCACTTCCTTTATGCTAGCATGCATCGATCAATAATAAACCCCCTATATCTATGTTTGGAGATCAATTACATAAGGTGGCCTATTTGGTCCTCAAATTCTTATAATGTTTATTTCTTGATTACTCTACATATGTCCCCCCACACTTGTCTCTATTTATATTTATGAAATAATGTGTAATAAGAGATCTTTAAAGGGACCCGTCTAGGAATATAGAAACATTTTGGGACTACATTTTTATTTTAATAACACTAAATAACATACCTATGATGGCCTCATTTTGATCCAACTTCTATTCAAGTGATTCTATATGTGAGGGACCCAATGGAAGAAGGGTTCAATGCCTCTGTGTTCTAAAGAAATTCTATATTTATGAACCATATATGATATTATTAATCCAAAAATAAGATATTAATTTATTCCTTATAATTAATGATTACAGAAATCTATACAAACATAACATTATCATATATGTTTATATCTATCATTAATATATTACATTCACCTTTATTGATGAAAAATAAATTTGTACAGAAAGAGATGTTTAATGACCGCATACATTTATTTAGTCTATGCAGTCTACAAACCACCATGAAGGGATATAACCATAATAAAATGTTATATTATACCATAAAAAATCAGTGGTTTTTTGAATTTACAAAATCAATGGTTCATAGCCTCACAAAATTATGTCTACATTATTGACATGTTGTAGGTTGTGTAGTTTTCAAAATTTTATCCCAGATGTTCACTGGCCCTTATAGAAATTAATAGAACGTGCTATGAGACATCATCAGTGAACACAAGCTATGAAATCTATTACACCCTAGATATATCTACCTCTGTATGCACCACGTTAAATGTTATAGGCTATGTTGGTGGGGTAAAGGGTTTATATTTCTCTTCAACTATGCGTGCCTATGATTGAATGGAGAATCATAAGGATCCTTTAAAATTAAGAAGATGAAGATAATATATTGTGATTTGTCAAGAAATAATTCTTTAAGAGGATAGAACATGAATCAAGTAATTATATATACCATGTGATACTTATATGCTAAATTGAATGACATAATCTTCCATATCATCTAGTGTTTATGGTATTTTGAGTGGGGTGATACCAATGGTGCCAGAGATGCCATCAATAGAAGCATGGATGGATCTCATAGGATCTTCAGTAACTTACTCCATAACCTCTATATAGAAAATAGATCCCTAATCCCCATCTTCTGAATCATCATTTGAAATATCCTCTACCGTCGTACCCAATGAGAAAATATACGGAATATCAAGGGTAACCAAGTATCTTAATATTTATACAATACAAACATATATGAGGAATTATTAAAATATTTTGTATAGTAATTAAATCTTCTTTGAATGATAATAAGGTTATTATTACCTCTTCACCTGAGTCACACCAGTCTCCCCAATCTTTAGCAACCACTACTAGCCCAACATCCAAATTTTTTTATGCTCATATTGAATAAATGATTTTTATATTTCAATTTTGAATATCTATATAGAGATATTGAAGGAATTCTTTAACCTTCATTGGATGTGGTTTAAAATAAATTCCCTATGGTGTGCTGATCTTTTCCAAGTAATAGAACCCCAGCTTGGTCAGGAAAAAATCCTAACTTTCCTCAGTATATGAGTTCTATTTTCTCCAATCAACCCATTTTTGATGCATAACAAAGAATTCCAGTGTAGTTGTGGATTAAACCATAATATATTTTATCTTTATTGTTGTTTTGGTGGATTCATGAGTCGGCGATGAAGATAACACCCCAGGTATTTTCTATATGAAGTCATAATTGGAGTCATCTAACTTCAAGAAGAGTAATGAATTTGCGGAATCTAGTATTTTTGCCTCTATTTTTTGGGGACGACTAATATATTAATTAATTAATATAACCAATTTCCTTTTTTAGGTATGAATGAATCCATGTATCAATATAGACTTTAGAGAAAATGAACATCATAACTTTTATTGAAATTTTTACTAGGTATGAGTCTCCTCCCTAAAAAAAATTAACTTGAATTGAATGGCCACCATCATATACATTTCCAAATATATGTGGGAATGGGTGTGGCTACTCATTCGAAGATTCCGAAATTGATTCATTAATAGACATGGATTATTCCACTTAAAAACACTTTTTATTATTTGAGTGGAGAGATATCTCTCATGAATTTTAATAATATAGATTTGGCCCTCAATATGGTCCTTTAAATTTTTAGTTACACTTATATTCAAGGAATCATATAATATAATGGAAAATGACTATATTATTTTAGGATTCCCATTATTTCAAATTCCACAGTGTGGTGGGTCTGACCTCACCGATACATTGAAAAAATGGTTTGAACAACACACCTAGAATATTCCATGTTTTTATGTATTCTTATCTACCCATGTGGGGAACCATCTATGCAAAAAAAATAGATATGGGATTGAATATCATATTTAGAGTGGTCCCTTGGATATAACATAACAGTAGAAAATATTTGCCTATTACAAAATAATCTAGAACCGCATGTCATCCCCCTAACATGGATTCCACCATCACAAAGGTGGATACCCCCAATCCAATATTATCAATAACATGGAAACAGAGCATGCTTAGGTACATCACTACAAGACAAACATTCTAAATGGTTAAATCAAATTTGGCAGGTGAAATCCCACCCCAAATATTGAAAAATCCTTCTATAAATATCAACAAGAATGAACCCAATTCCCCCCCTGAGATTATCATGATTGGAAGTCCTTAGGATTCTTGAACAAGGGATTGAGATGAGTCTTCTTGATAATGAACTCAACCAATTTATTAAATATGATGTTTTTTCAAAGAAAATGTTTCCTCCCTAGGGTCTTCTTGGAAAAAATCACCAGATCCATAGAAATAGGGAAGATACACTGCATCTTCCTAGGATGACCATGGTGGAAGTAAAATTTCATACATATCTACCTTGATTTATGATCCAAGAAATTTCTCAAAATTCTAGAAACTAATTCCAACCTCAATATGTATCATATAAAATGGTTAAATATATGGAATCTCTAATCTATTTAATAATATCATTAGACTATTGTTATAGTTAGTGTCTGAGAAATAAAAAGTGTTTCACACATTAAATGGTCCATTTGGGTTTGGTAGAAAATAATATAGTTTTCGGATGAACCACAATATTCCAGCCACATTCCTACCTAAAGATTCCCCATAACTAGATATCCTAACAAATCAACTATATAAATTCATTTAATTAAATATATTGTCTTATAACTGATCATTAAACATGGATGTTAGGATTGGACTAATGAAGAAACCCATGGAAATATATTGTTATCGACTTCACCATATACATGTCTTTATGAATATCCATAGTAATTAAGTGACTTGTGTGAGATAAATTTACCATTTTTTGTTAAAGGTTGGGGCCAAAGCCTCAATTTATTATTTGAAAGCAAAGACCTCTTTAGACTGGGTAGAGGGAGACCAATTACATATCCCAAAGGCCCAAGGCCAAGTGGCTTGAATACAAGGCTTGAAATCCCATTTTTTTTCCCAAAGGACCCCTCGGTGAACAGTACTGCTACAGTACCCTCACTGCTACAGTACCTGCTATAGTACCGCCACCGCTATAGTATCTACTACAGTACCTCCGCCGCTACAGTGCTTCCACTGCTACAGTACCTGGGAAATTCTCCCCTGCCCAGATTTGATCTTGGGTCTTTTGGATTCCAAGCAGGAGGTGGATATACATTACTATAGAAACATTTTTTAATCAATACATCTATATTAGTTGAAAAGAGAAATTATTTTTTATTACTAAATTTGGGATTTTGAAAGGGGGTGGACTAAATGAAAGAAGTGTGTAAATTTTGTGTCATAACACTGACCAAATAACCCATTCTGAGTCATGGGATTACATGATCCATTCTCACTCAGGTAGTGACCTGACCATAAAATGGTCACACAAATTTCATAAAGCATCATGTTTTCAAATAAAAGTATTATGAATCAAATGAATCCTGATAATAAATAATCTGTCCAAGGAAATGTGATTCTTTTTTAATGAGTTATATTTTATAATTCCAGGGATTGGTTATGTGATATATCGAAAAATTTGGTTATGTAATTTGTTCTCATGATCTGATCACACAATGTTGTTATGTGATGGGGTCCGTGAATAGAATATTTATGATTATAAAATATCATTCACTCTAGAAGATCGTATCAATGGATAAATGTCCATAACCTCATCCTATGATTGATGGAAAATATCAAGGATTACCATAGGCCTTTTTTAATACGAAGATTATCCGAGAAAACTAACGTTCAGAATCCGAAAGGACCTTAGAGGTCATTTAAATCCTACTAAACAAGTACGTTTTCCATCATTCAGATGTTTATTTAGGGAGAGTAAATTTTTTACAACATCCAAGTACGAATTGTAAAAATTAATGATATAAAAAAACTAATGAAAACGTAATATTTTGGAATTAGGATAATGAATAATGAATGAATGAGTGAAACAAATGTTCAGGATATGTGATCATGTAACCCATGGAGTATTAGGTGATCACAAATACTTTTCCAAAATTAATGGAGTAATATAATTGTGCATTCCTTTGATAATATGGTCACATAATCACAAGATCCATGGTTTAATATTTGATATCCTAGTGACATGTGGTTTTCAAAAATTAATTGAACATGAAAATGGAAGATGGTAATGATTGGTTGATCACATGGTGATTTTTAGATATGTGATATCCATTGGAATCAAATGTCATCCAAATGATAATTAGGTCTTTATAGAGCCTCATTTGGATGAAGGTATATTACCCACATTGTAAAGGTAACCCTTACCTGACATAAAGATCACATGACATGGCTACAAAAAATCATTATCCTTGGTGAGTATTTCATGCAATAAAACGTCCTTAGATAACTCATGTGATTCCCATGACTCATTTGGTTGAGACCTGGACAAGATAACGATGTGAATTGTTTATGAATAGAGGATTTCACTATGAATATTTTAACTTCATCATGTGATTTATGGGTGATCATGATATGTCCTAAATACATTCCATTACTTAAATATAAGAACCTATGATGATAATGGATATAACGGGAAGCATTATCACATCATATCTATACTTCAAATGATTCCCCTTTGGAATAATAAGATGGCCTGATGACACTCAAGTTTATTTAAAGGAGTAGTATCGTATATACCTAACACTAAGGGAGGTGAATCGGTGTTGCTGTCATTTGAAACCAATTCCAACTTTTTATCCCTGTACCTCTTGACTTTTTAGTAACATGATTATATTATTATATTTTCCTTGTCTCTTGAAATAATAAAAAAGCATTAAAAATATGAACATGATATTTTTACAAGGTTCACCACTCAATAAGTGTAGGAATGTCCTTTCAATGCCAAGGTATGACCTGTACAGGGATTCTCCACTATAATGTGATATACTATTACAATAGTGTGGCTAGGAGAACAATCCTCTAGCTAATGTGCGTCCCTACATTTTGGAGGGGGTGGGAAACAATCCTCTACCCTAGAATGTGGATATCATAGTCCAACGTGCAGCCTATAGTTGGTTATTTATTCTGCCTATGAACACAATATTTTTCCTTCTTCAAAAGGTAGGTTTTGTTCCAGGTTTTCGTTAATGCTCTTCAATTTATTACATGCAAAGTAGTAGGCAAGAAATTATTACTTCTTTATATCTCTTAATCTCTAGTGAAACAATCTACTTCACTAAAACCTTCTCTCTCTTGTGGTTTAGAATCACATACACCAATGTGATTATTTAGGCAATGGAGATCAGTTCACTTGGCATAATATGAATCAATTCATTTCTTATTTTTTATGTATGAATGTGATCATGCACATGGAATTTTGGTTGAACCATTGTTACCTTCGTTTCTTCATCTTCATTTCAAATGTTCACACACTTGTTTGATTACATTATTTATTTGTCTTCGCATAAGCAAGTGCATGCATTCATTCATCAACTCACCAATTCTTATTCTTGTGTGAGAACCCTTAATGGGTATGGTTCATTGAGAACACACACAACCTCTTTCTTCTCTTCCTTTTCATATTCACTCTATCATAATGCACTAGGTTCAAGTTCCTTTACATCATACACATAAGTCCATGTGTGTTTTAATCATCCAACCTTTATTTGTAAGACCCTTTATTTGTGCAAAATTATACTTCATGTCCTCTGGATTTTTCAAAAAATGCACAATAGTGCATGAAACATGTACCCCCCCTTTTTAGCGACTCCTTCTTTACTACAACTAAAAATGATTGAAAAAGTAGCACAAATATTCAAATAGAAGTGTGTACACCTTTCTTTAGGCCGTGAGATTCATGGTTCATATTCATGCACAAGGGGCGTAGTTCATTCCCTTCATAGAGTACAAAAAGGGTGTGGTTTCACTGGTTGTGTACTCATTGGAAGATCCACAAGAAACACACAAATTATTTTTTCTAGAAAACCTATCGAGTGTTTGTAGGTGCTTGTTCATGGAAAAAAAATTTTGAGGGTGTGTAGAACCTATTGAAGGGTAGCGAGAATGGGTTACACCCCAACCTTTTAAATTATTTTATTTAATTCTTTCAGGTATTCGGTTAGTCTTGTCATGGTGTGGGATGAGTGCATCTTTAAGTTTTTTTTTGATATTTGATATTTTTGGTGGGTTTCAGATCGCTTCACAGGCACCTCACGGTTGGTGGTAACTATACGGTCGACCTGGATGCCCCTTTTGTTACCCATTACTTAAAATAATATAATATTATGAGAATGAAATAAAGTAAATATTAAAGGAATATTAATAATAAATTTTTTGTGTGCATAAAAATGTTTTTTTGAAATTATTAATGATCTTACTATAATTAAAATGGTTATACAATTCATAATTATTCGGTTGTTATTTACTTTGTTATTATTTATAAGAAAATGTATAAAATTATTATTATTATTATTATTATCACTACTATTACTACTACTATTATTACTATTATTTTTATCAGTATTATATTTATTTAAATTATTATTATTTTCATTATAATTATTTTTATTAAAATTTTATTATTATTATTATTATTTATTTGATATTGTTATTAAATTTTTAAGGGGTTTTAATCCCAATTTTTTTCCACCTCACCTCACTCATATCTCCCCATTTATTACCCCCCCATTTTATCTCTCTCTAATAATCTTTTTTTATCACCCATGCACCCCACCTTTCTCTAATTTAATCCCTTCTTTATTTTATACCTCTCTCCAATCATCCATCCTCCCATATCTCTCAGAATTTACCCCTCTCTCCTCATTTATTCCCTTGTATTATTCCTCCCTCCACTCACAACTCTTTCCAATCTCACCCCCCTTTCATTTACCTATCATTAACCTCCTTGTCCTCATAATTTATTTATTTATTTTATCTACCACTCTCCCCTCACTCATTATCTTATGCGCTCAGCCCCCTATAACCCCATTTTAATCATTTTTATCCCCTCACCCATACTCGATTCCCCCATTATTTCTATTGTTTTTTCTTTATATCCCATGCACCACCCCATTATCCTCTTACACCCTCTCTCCACAATTTTCCCTTACACAACCCTCTTCCCCTTACACTCTCAATAATGACTCATCCCAGCTGGCATGTCTTCCAGCAACTGATCCTCCCTCTGGAGGTTCCATTCAGTATGTTCAGATCCCATATTCTCCTCTACTCACTGAATCTCTAGGTTTTTCATGTGGGGAATCTTGTTGGAAGAATCCAGAATGTTAGGTTTACTGTGTATCTCATGTTTCCTTTGGATTTTGGGTGTGTGTTTTGTCTATAGGGTGTCGTTCTTCCTCTCATTGATGTTTTATTCCAATAGAACAATGTTTTTGTGGGTGATTCAATGTTTTTCTTTCATAAAGTCTTTCAATTGATGCTTGACATTTTAAATAAATTTATAAAATAGTTTCACAGCTCTATGGACCCTTAATTAAATTATTAGAGAAATTTGGAATTTATTTTATTTGTTAAAAATAGGTTTTAAATTATTTTTAGTGTAAATTGAATAGCATTATGATATCAAGAAATCTTGTATGAATTCCTTATGTTTACTTAAGAATTAATTGATCCCATATGAAATTAATCACTATTATTATGTTGCAACGACATTATTTTATTAAAGAACTTGGCTTGGTTGTGTTATGACTTAATTATTATATTAAAACACTTTTGTAAAGAATTTATTAATTCAATGTTTTATTTGGAGTTCCTTTAAAATAATCTGGGTAATTGGTTGTTTTGAGGAAAGACTATAAATTTTTTTCTTGGTGTGCGTTAAATTTCAAAAGAGGATTTCAGGTGTGTATAGTTTGATGTTGGTATATTGTACTAAACATGTTAAACTGTGTTGGAAAAGGTCTAATGTTTTTTATGGATTGTATTATGTTCTATAAATAAATTATGTGGCCAGTTGGGGTTTTATGTTAATTAGTCTTTTCTTGGAAGTTTTGTTTTTTAAATGGATTTTTGTTTTCAGATAAATTTTCCCCCCCTTTAGTGGTTCTAAAGAGTATTTTAAATGTTGTTTTGTAAAGTGTTTCATTATGTGTTTTGGAAATCATGGTTTATAATTTGTTCTTTAAGGTTTGGTCATTTGGTTTGAAACATGTTTTTGTGTGGGTTAGAAATGGGTAAAATCATGTTTGATGATTTTGAATTGTTTGAATGCATGTTTATAACTTAAGAGCCCATTTTTCTTTGTAAAATTAATAGTGGTGTTTGAAATATATTTTGAATAAATGTGTGTGCCCATTTGGAAACCATAAATGGTTTTTTTTTCAGAAAATGGTTTCTATATGAACATGATGTGACCCATTTGGCCCTTTGATTAATGTGAATTATTGAACAAATATATGAGGTGTTTCTGTCTAGTGTAAACCTTTATGTGTGAATGTATAGGAAGCATCCTTGTTTGAGGACGGAATGTGTGGTGGGATTAGTCACCTGTGTGAGGGACTTCCTACCTCCACATAATTATTATAACCGCCATGGGTTCATGGGCGTCATATGAATTATCGAGTGACGGTTGCTCACCAGCCCCGATTAGACGGGTTGGTGCCCCATGGTAGATAGAGAGGCCATGTGGGATTTTCTGCTGATTGTGTCGAGAGGGAGATCACTAGGTTATAGACTATGGGGCGTTCCTATATTCTGGCAGGTGGATCCAAACCGAGTTTGTATAGGAGTTTTCTTGGGTTATTTTGGATCGCTATTGGTTACAGCTTGTATTTCTTTCTTATTTTAAGTTATAGTGGTTTTTTCTCATCTCATATTTCTTGTTTATTTTTCATCTACATAGATTTATTTTCAAAATATATTATTTACCTATCTCCCTTTTTCATAACCCTGATATCACTTGTGTGGTTTTATTTATAAAATGGTAAACTATTTTTAAAATAATATATGGCATGTGTTGGTTCTCATTGTGGGAAATAGGTGTTATTTTGTTTAAATGGGAAAACCATATTTTTATAATTGTATTTCCAAACTTGTTTCAATGGATAACTTTGGGTAAGGGAACACTTGGATTCCTTGGTTTAATTTTGGCATCCTTACTGAGCATTTTTGTGCTCACGCATATCCTTTACTATTTCAGATATAGGTTCAGATGTTGTTCATGCTATTTCTTAGTGGCTGCTCATGTGAGAGGAATTTTTGGCTTTTGGTTAGAGGTGACCAAGGGTTCACATGGAGATTGTTGTAGTAGGGTCTTCTTTCAGATTTTGTTTTTTTAGTAATACTTTGTATCTGGATTGGTTCGTTGTTTATTTGAGTTTTAGTTGTCATTTTTCTCTATACATTGTTTGTTCTATTTATTTATCTAGTCCTGATTTTATCTATTGGTCTTAATTAATTCCCTCATGTATTCTTTGATGCTAGACATAGGTTTCCAACCTATGGGGATTGGGAACGCCCTTCGGTCCATGCCACGGACTAGATCGGGTGACCGGTTTAAGGTCGACCCAGGTTGGTTAATGACAAAATGGTATCAGAGGAGGTTCTTATTATTTGGGGTGTCCAGTAGATGGAGATTAGGATTGTTGGGACTCGAAATGTAGGTGGGGGAAGGTCATCATGAAACCTTTCTCGTTCTGATTTTTGAGATTCCAGGTGTAGTCTAGTATTTGAGTCTTGTGTCATTGTTTTTGGATTGAGGGATGACAATAGTTTCAAGTCGGTGTCATTTCGTGACCTCACATAGAGTAGTGACCCATGTGGATTCTGAGTGCGTGGTTTAAGATCCTCCTAGTTGTTGAAAATTACTCTTTTTGTGGCTCACTGCCATGTCAATAGGTTAGGTGTAACTTCTAGTTCTTCATTCTGGTGGTCCTTTGTATGTTGTACTCTGTTTGGTTCTCGTTGGTGAATTCCTGCTTTCGGAAATGGAAGTGGATTTTTTTTAAAAACTTAAATAATTTTTCTAAAATTATTTTAAATTGGTAAGGGGAGTTTCAAAATTGTATATGTTTTATAAAATTATTTGGTTTTTATGAGTAAAGTATGTTACCCTTGGTACTCTTTATGGAATATTACATGTGTGTGGGTGTGTACGGTAAGTGTGTGGGGGAACTTGTTTATGAATTATGTGGATGGAAATGGATGGACACACATGTGATGGTCCATATGATACCTTGGTTGCATTTTAATATATATTAATGTTTCAGAATTTTTTTCCCTTGAGTGGTTTTTTTGTTTGTGAAAAGTGGTTTTGGCATTTGAAAAATGATCATGGGATAAGTCAATTATGAAATATAAATGAAAATGGTGATTTTGGAAGAGGGTTTTGGTGGTGTTTATATGTGATTAGATTCTAGGCCTGTTTTCTTGGCTTGGGGTGTTCTTTTTTTATTTTGTTTTGGATTGAGGAATGTTTTTGTTTTTTGTCATTTGTGTTGTTCGGAGTATGCTACCCAGAAAGGCCCCCAGTGTTGTCGATGATTCATGTCCATGTTTCGGTTCTTTTAAGTGTCATTTCCATTTGAGTTGTTGGAGTTCTGGTAAATGTGGTGAAATGACTTTAAGTGAAGTAGAGTGTGTCTTTGGGTGTTTGGGAAAACCCTAGGTTGTTAAGGTTCATATCGTTTCGTGGTTGTTTATGGGTTATTTTTTGGAATAGTTGAGGTTGGTTGTCTTATCATCATTGGAGTTTGGGGAGTAGTTGGGGATTGTTTTTTTATAAGGTTCCATATCTAGTGAGGAGTGTGCATAGGAGGAACCTTCCCTAATAGGTTATCTTCATTGATCATGGCACCTAGTTCGTCAGGATGCCTACAGATGTGCCATCAGTATGGATGGTTTGGGCATTCCAAGCCATCAGGCTGCATCCCTCTTTAGTCATGTCATCATTGTGGTCATTCGGGTCACCAGGGGATGTTCTGTGGGAAGATTCGATTCAGGAAGGAGTTATGATCGGTGGATTCTAGTGTCTTACTGTGAGGCATAAGATGCTTCAGTCTCCAGAGCCCCAACCTCAGGTCATGGGGTGAAGCTTGCGCACAGTCAGCTTCTGAAAGGCATGTGAGACATTTACTTGGTTCTTTATCTTTTGTCTTGCAATAGAGAAATGCTGGGTTCCCTTATTCTTTTTTCCCTACTATTGTGAGTTCATTTTTTGTGCTGATAGTATAGTGAACATATCCTTTCATTATCATTGTAGTTGCAATCTTTTGAATGGGTCCTCTAGATTCATTAGTTTTTTTAAAAAAAGTGTTTTTTGGCCCTTGTGTGGGTTGGCCCTGGTTTTATTAGTGATTTTTAGAGATGTTATGACTTGTATAGTTTTAGATCGGTGTGGGTAATTCATAGATCTAGTGGTGGTGTTATAGGAAATTCCTTATTTCGGTGACCTGGTTTGTCGTGTGGCCTTGTAGTGGTTTTTAATTTAAGTCTTAGCGTTCCTATTCAACTCATGTGGAGAGTCAGTAGGTTAGTTTGGGAGTTCCCGTGTTGCCCCCAGGGGTGGTATGTTTAAGTTCAAATTCTTTTTTTTAGGGAATTCTTATGGTGGGGAGATCCCTCTCATGTTCTCCCTTTGATTTGTGCTATGGTTTCTCTTTGATTCGGTCGGGTGTAACTTGTAGAGTGAATAGTCATCTAGAGGCTCAATTTTTTCTTCTTTCCAATGGTTTTAGTCAGGCATTGACATTAGTGTTGGTTGTATTTCATCTGGGTGACATTATGGGGGCATAACGTTTTGTGGTGGGAAAAATTGTCCCACCACAAACTTTTAAATTATTTTATTTAATTATTTCTCGGCTTCTATTAGTCTTGTCAAAGTGCGGGTTGAGTGCATGTTCAAATTTTTTGATATTTGATATTTTGGTGGTTTCAGATCAGTGCACGGGCACCGTACGGTAGGCAGTAACCATGCATTCGGCCTGGATTCCCTAATGGTTACCCATTACATAAAATAATAAAATATTATGAGAATTAAATGATGTAAATATTGAAGGCGTGATAATAATAACATTGTTTTGTACATAAAAATGTTATTTTTAATGAAATTGTTATTGATCACACTATCATATAAATGGATATAAAGATAGTAATTATTTGGTTGTTATTAACTTTTCAATTTTTTTAAATAAAATGAATTAAATAATTATTATTATTATTACCACTATTATTACTATTATTTTTATTAGTATTATTATTATTTAAATTTTTATTATTATCTTTATCATTATTTTTGTTAACATATTATTATTATTATTATTTATTTGATATTGTTATTAATTTTTTTTAGGGTTTTAATGCCCCTTTTTTCCAACTCACCTCACCCATATCTCCCCATTTATTCCCACCTTTTTAACTCTATCCATGTAAAACCCCAGGTAAATAAATAATATGACATTTTCATATTTATCCATATTTGTGAATAAAATATTAATATGACTTTAAAGGGGACGTTGTGCTCGATAGTGTACCCAACATGCAACAACGAGTTTCTTGGGAATCTTACGTTGCACTCTAATAATAAAATAATATTATTTTAAATGATAGTTAAACATGTAGCCGTTGTATTGGCGGGAATGGATAGGAATAACTAAAATATGATTATATATGTTTTTAAATGTTTTTACATTTATCCAATAAAAGATAAAGACTTAAAATACGGAAAGAATTCAATTTTAGGCGTATATGCCCAAGTTTTCACTAAAGGTTAACTTATCACCTTTTGATGGCGAACCGTCATTAAATATAGTTTTGTTCACTCTTATACATTCTATTGGACCAAATAAAACTCTTCTTTAGAATTGGGACATCAAAATTTACTTTGTGTAAATTTTTGGTATCTTTCCGATAATGTTCATTTTTTAATGAATAGTGTAAAATGTTGTATTTTAATTCAAAACCTATTTTTAATATAATTTATTTATATGATTAGATTATCTTTTTAATTGGTTTTAAAGTGAAATTAGAATATATTTTTACCATAAAATCCAATAGTGGTTGTTGGAATTAATTTCACTTTGAAATCCGACTTAAACTACTGTCAATCTTTTGATACTTATTGTTTCATAAAAACACGCTATTTGCTCTGACAGCGGGAATTAATTATTAAATTAATTAATTTGACTTATATGTTTTTAATTTTGTAAAATAGACTTCATTTTTGATTTCAGACTATCAAATATAACTCAGGGTGAATTTTTTGGATTTTTCTGAAAAACTTCAATTTTTGATGAATAATGAAACCACTAAGTGGTACTTATAAAAACTAATTTTTCCATTTAAATGAAATTTTTACATCTTTGTGTTTTGAATTTCAAAAATCTTACATACATGGTTGTCATTAATAAGTAAAATTAGGTTCAATGGTATACAAATAATTTTTTGGTGAATAGTAACTTATTAAGTTTTTAATCGCGATTAGAGGTAATTAGTGTAGTTTAAGGTATGAATAATGTTTTAATAAACTGAAATGACCTAGAAACATGTTTTACCCTCATTAGATGTGCCATGGAAGACCAATACAATCCATGGGTCAACTTGGGGACCCCATGGAGCCACTTTGGTTGGAAAATGACATAAATACCTTTTTATTTAATGATAAAGTAAAAATGACACAAACATGATATGTTTTACTAAAACTATTTTTAAATGGGGTTATACAAGTAATAATTTTGACAATAAATATTAATTGGAAAGATAAAAAGATTTCCTACATCATAGAATTTTTTTATAATTTTTAGACATTAAATAAATTAATTTATTTATGACATCATGATGATGCAGCGATGACCTCATTATTTAACGATTTAAATAAAATGGAATGATAATGTAATATCTAAGACCTAAACATGTCCAAAACCAATTGGATGAGTTTATTTCGAACCCTTATCACCTTATCCTCGAAATACATCAATGTGGGACCTTTAAAATCCTAAAATCTTTTGAAAATAAAGTAACATTTTGTAACGTTACAAGAGTGCCCCTCCTCTCCTCTTATAAAAGGCCCCCACCTCTACCTCCTTACCCACACTCCCAAAGCCTTTGGATCGGCCAACCCCTACGCATTTTGTCTCTCCACTTCCCTCTCTTACTCCTTGAAGCCTCACTTTTGGCAGAATCTTCCCAAAGAAGCCTTTGAGCTCAAACCAAATGGAGTTACCTGATTTTAAGGTAATGTCTTCACTTGTGTCCTTTTGTTTTATTTTGCTTCTCCAACCCCCTAAACACTTTTTATTAATTTATTTTGTAACAAATACAGTATCTTCAATATACTAGTATTTTTTATAAGAAGTATTTGAGCTACACTTACACACACCTACATCTAATGGTTAAGGAACATACTGTTTCCGTGGATGGCGAATTTCTGCCTCCCGAAACGATGATTGTTCAAAATTCTTCTAACACCTTCAAAGGTGGCCATTAAGATGACACTATATTTATATATGATATTTAGTATTTTTATGTTTTACTTATTCTTCTGTATTATTCATTTATGGCGTACCTTTATGGTTTCCATTATGGGTAAACGCGATATCTTCAATTAAGGAAGTGCGGACTACCGCCCCCTCAAAATGATTTGATTCGTTAATACCATATGTGGTACGTATAAAGGATATATTTAATGATATTATATATGATACCATACTGTAATTAAAATACTATTATCTATCATTATGTTTTAATTCCATTAAATATGAAATAGAAATGGAAGTATTGTTCATCCGTACGTATGGATTATTGTCTCCATGAACGGTACATTTCATTTCTTATCTCAAAATTTTATGTAATATTATAAGTACATATATATAATGGATATATATGTAATATATTACATCTAAATTATGGATATCATTCTGGAATTATATCTTATATATAACTCTCTCATTTTGTTTTAATTCCATTAATATGACAAATAAATGAAAGTAGCGTTCATGCGTACGTACGGCCTACCGTCTCCATGAACGGTGCTTTGCGTTTTTTTATCACCAAATGATATGGAATAGTATAAAATTATTATTTAGTTGATATATATGATATTTTAATAATTAATAATATTCTGGAAATTATTTACTTATAACTACATGGGCAATCTTTTTTCAAACAAGTTCATTTTTAACTCATGTACCAAACATCGGCAAAAACGTCTGATATGAACTAACATTATTAAACAATTATTATAACATTATAATATGTGATATGAACTGAATAATAATCTCTTAAGGAGTTACATAGGAAATTATTAATTGAACAAAGTATATTATTCAGGAATATAAAGAAACGAACAAGACAAGTTGGACTTGAGGTAAGGGATCCTACTCCTCTCTTTCTTTTTAAGTACACTCTTTTATGTCATTCTTTTTAAGATCATCTTTATTATGATTGGGATGTTCTTTTATATTACTCATATTGTACTTATTATTTTCATATTATGAGAGACCCTATTTAATATCATCAATCCATTTTGGATGTTTTGAGTGGCGCCGTTAGGCTGCCGAATTTTCGTAAGAGATCTAACCTCTCTCTTTCTCTTTAAGTACTATCCTTTATGTCACTTATTTTAAGATCCTCTATTTTTATGATGGGGGATGTTATTTTATAGTCATCTTTCGGTACATTTTATTGTAATGTGATGAGATACCCTATTTTATCTCATCAATCCATTTTTGGATGTTTTAAGTGGCGTCGTTAGGCTGCCGAGTTTTCGTAAGGGATTTTTCATCTCACTTTTATTCCTGTGAGATTTATGTTACATTTTCCAGAATTTCAATTGAGTGGTGTATGTACTGACCATTATTTTACTCATTCTATAATATTCTTTCATTTATGAGTATTTACATCAATGTTGTATTGTCCTTCTTTCACAGGGTGTATGTTTCGAAAGATACCCATGTCGGTAAGGGAACCTTTCACCCTCCTCTTTTTAAAAGACTTATTTTGTTGGGTATTTTAATTTACATATTTTTATGTTGGGATATGTTCTCATATATCCTTATTTATGTAAATTTTATGTCCAATTGTTGAGATACCCTTTTTTGATGTGACGCCGTTAGGCTGTCAAGGGAACTTCTTAACCCAATTCTGATTTCTTTGGGTTCAACATGTAGTTATTGAATATGTCATCCTTTGAATATGTGTGAACTTCCTTTGATTATTTTACACTTAATATCCACTTATATTTGGTGTATTCGTTTTTCACACATAATTATGCAATTGATTTATCCTTAAACCAAGGATACCGTCTTTGTAAGGGAATTCGTCTCAATCGTCTTTCATTGAGGCATATTTTGTTTTATACACGACTTTCTTTTATACGGTGTATAAACCCCTTTGAATTTTACGTTTATCCAAAAGGATTATTTTTATACTAAGCATTTTACAAAACGACAAAAGGGAATGTTTTTGTCATACGTATGCGGTGACAATGACTTCTCTGCCACCGTGACCATTATTTGAGTTTTGGCTTCCTCTACAAGCCATAACTTCTTTTTAAAAGAAAAATAAATACCATGTTTTAACATTATTTTATTTTGGTATTGAAAATGGTTTTCATAAGGTTTTTTATATCAATGTATTTCATTGATATCTTGTGACTGAAATGTGGAAATTTTATGTTTCCTTTATGCATGTTTTATGTGATACGATTATGTTATTGTTCTTGGGAATTGTTATGAAGAACGGGTGGTTCCATGATAGACTAAGGGAGGGTGAGCCCGATATAGCTCTCCAATGAATTTGGTAACGCGAAAGAGTGAAACGTTAAGGTTTCTCCGAAGAGATTTAGGGAATATACTGTGATGGGTATTCCAAACGTAACCAAGAGGGTCACTCCCTACGTAAGAATGTTATGAATGCCTCTAGTTACCTTTATGTCATATGATTTATAAGATTTATTCATGATTTTATGAGGTATGTTAAAGTGATTATGTTTTATGGGTAAAGTATGATTTCATTCTTATGTATACATGTACTCTTGTTTCCTTTACATATTTTTATATCCCTTACTGAGATTTTTATGCTCATCCCAAGTTTTTGAAATGTTTTTCACAGGTCAAGGGAAGGGTTAATGATGTGATAATAGTGTCAAGGATGTGTCAAGAAAGAATCCAAGTTTTATTTTAAATATGTTTCTGTTGATGGGAAGAATGAATACTGTCTTTTATGTAACCACTTTGTTTAAATGTGGAATGTAATGCAAGTTTCATGATCTAATTCTCTAAAACTCTAAACCTGAAAAGATCCTCAATGTGTAATCTTGTAATAACTCAAGATTAAGTAAGGATTAAGGCTGGGGCCTTATAGTTGATATCAGAGGTCGTTTTAGATAACTTTAGAGGTTAGGGTATTCTCTAAGCACAAGTGACATTATCATAATGGTTATGATTTCAGAAAGAGTCCTAGTTTTAGATAAGGTGAATGAGTAAGTATATCTTAGTGTTTATCTTCCTCATTAGTACATGATGTTTATGTTGATATACTGACAGTGACCTTATTGGTTTTAGTAAATGGATGGATCTAGTAGGCCCCAAAGTGACAATGGGTTTGAAGGGAACTATGGTGGTTCTCTGATTAAGAGACTGGATGAGATGGGGGATTCAATGAGGAATATCATGGTTGTTCTAAACCAAATATCAAGGAGTCATGATCAACCACTTCAACCTTGGTGAGTTCTCTAATGCATCATGTACGAGATGGCCAACTCGATGTGGAAATTCAGGTAATAATTATTAAGGTAACAATTAGGGTTTATATGATCCTTAATTTTTAGGTAGTTATGGGTTACTCTATGATATGATGGAAAATGAAAGGAATGAGATAAACTTGAGGTTAAAATATGTTATGATCATTTTTGAAGATTTTATCTCTTTTTGGGGGATGATTTAAGAATTATATAGTTTTGGAAAAAGGACAACACACAGACCGTGTGACAACCTGCCGCGTCGGACAAAGCTGCGGGAATCGAACCCACAACCAAAGTGCGACTGGTATTTATCGCCTACCACTAGACTACGTGAAGTCTTTGGTTAGTTTGACTGATTCTTTTTAGTTATATGATTTTATGAATTAAGAGTACATTGATTTTGGGTCATTTATGAAAATGATTAACCTATAATGGAGGATATGTGATTAGGTTAATTACATTTCAATACGAGACTCTAAGAGCAATTGATGTCATTTGGAGATAAATGTTACGATTTAACTTGGAAGAATATGTGACTAAATCCCTCAAATATTTGGATTTCAATCATAGTTTGGTTTACATTGAAGAATTTTATGGACAAATTGATTATAGAATGGTCCTCATTGAACATTGGGTTTTGTTGGACAAATTTTGGAGATTAAGAATAGATTTTCTTTTTATAAAGGGTTATCCTTTTCTGGATTATCGGATCTTGTACTAACCTTTTTGGTTTTGGTTTTGGTTAAATTATAAAGACATGGGAAGTATATAGTTCTCTTTGTTGGATTAGGTGATTCTCTAGAAGTTGATTATAGTACTCTTAATGCGAACAAGTCTTCCTAAATACTCGCCTTTTGGAAAAAAAATATGAGTTTGATTAAGGAATCTAGTAAAAGTTGAAAGTCAACATGATAAGTGATTGTGTTTCCTTATGAATGAATTCCTCAATAAAAATTAACTTAAAACAAAAATGTTGTCTGTTAACTTTTCTTACTGGGGAATCGAATATTGTTTAACCCATCACATGTTTGTTATTTTCTTATGGTTAACTTTCTCCTAGACATGTTTACTATCACTCTCCCTAAATAACATGACCCTTTGCTTTTTCTTCCATGTCCATGTTTTTCTACATGGAATCCTAGTATGGGTTAACTCAGGTGACCTATATACTTATCTAACTTTATTTTAATGTAATTTTTTTACCGACTCTTGTTCCGATGTTGGACTTTCAAGGATGCTTCCAAGCTCAATTTTAAAAATTGCGAGGACGCAATTCCGAAAAGGGGGGAAGGATTTAACACCCCAGCTAAATAAAGAATAGGAAATTTTCATATTTATCCATATTTGTGAATAAAATATTAATATTACTTTAAAGGGGACGCTATGCTCGATGGCGTACCCAACACGCAACAACGAGTTTCTTAGGAATCTTACGTTGCACTCTAATAATAAAATAATATTATTTTAAATGGTAGTTAAACATGTAGCCGTTGTATTGGAGGGAATTGATAGGAATACCTAAAATATGTATATATATGTTTTTAAATGTTTTTACATTTATCCAATAAATGATAAAGGCTTAAAATATGGAAAGAATTCAATTTTAGGCGTATATGCTATAGTTTTCACTAAAGGTTCACTTATCGCCTTTTGATGGCGAACCGTCATTAAATATAGTTTTGTTCACTCTTATACATTCTATTGGACCAAATAAAACTCTTCTTAAGAATTGGGACATCAAAATTTACTTTGTGTAAATTTTTGGTATCTTTCCGATAAAGTTCATTTTTTAATGAATAGTGTAAAATGTTTTATTTTAATTCGAAACCTCTTTTTAATATAATTTATTTATATGATTATTTTATCATTTTAATTGGTTTTAAATTGAAATTAGAATTTATTTTTACCATAAAATACAATAGTGGTCGTTGGAGTTAATTTCACTTTGAAATCAGACTTAAACTATTGTCAATCTTTTGATACTTATTGTTTCATAAAAACACGCTATTTGCTCTGACAGCGGGAATTAATTATTAAATTAATTAATGTGAATTTTATGTTTTGAATTTTTTAAAATATACTTCATTTTTTAATTCGGAATATCAAATATAACTCAGGGTGAATTTTTGGGATTTTTCTGAAAAACTTCAATTTTTTATGAATAGTGAAACCACTAAGTGGTACTTATAAAAACTGATTTTTCCATTTAAATGAAACTTTTCCATCTTTGTGTTTTGAATTTCAAAAATCCGACATACATGGTTGTCATTAAGAAGTAAAATGTGGTTCAATGGGATAAAAATAATTTTTTGGTGAATAGTAACTTATTAAGTTTTTAATCGCGATTAGAGGTAATTAGTGTAGTTTATGATAAGAATACTGTTTTAATAAAATGAAATGACCTAGAAACATGTCCTACTATCATTGGATGTGTCATGGCCGACCAAGACATTACATGGGTCAACATGGGGACCCCATGGAGCCACATTGGTTGGAAAATTACATAAATGCCGTTTTATTTAATGATAAAGTAAAAATGACAAAAACATGAGATGTTTTATGTAACACCCCGAGCTTCCACGATACGCTTCTCATTCAATAATGAAATAGCTTGCATTGAACGCAACTTCGAGTTCTAAAACACCGCGACTAATCAAAGTAGCCGTTATGAATAGTAATAACCACTTTTTAAAATTATAGAAATTTTATATTTCAAAATGGACTTCATTTTTGTATTCCTAATATTGAAATTAGCCTATGATGAATTTTTTGTAATTTTCTGAGAACTTCAAAATTTTTATGAATAGTGAAAAATACTTAAAACAACTTTTTTAATCAAAATAATTCATAGTGATAAATTATAATATTGAGTGGTTTTAGAGTATAATTAGAATATATTTTTACCATTTTATCCAATGGTGGTCATTAGAATTAATTTAACATTGAAATTGGACATAAACAATTGCCAATCTTTTGATATAAATTGTTTCTTAAAAACACGCTATTTGTTGTAACAGCGGGAATTAATTATAAAATTAATTAATACAACTTATATATTTGGAATTTTGTAAAATAGACATCATTTTTGAATTCGGAATATCAATTATAGCTTAGGGTGAAATTTTGGCCTTATTCTGAAAAACTTCAATTTTTGATGAATAGTGAAACCACTAAGTGGTAGTTAAATAACTGATTTTTCGTTTAAATGAAATATTACCACTTCTGTGATTTGATTTTCAAAAATCCGACATACATGGTTGTCATTAAGAAGTAAAATGTGGTTCAATGAGATTAAAATAATTTTTTGGTGAATAGTAACTTTTAAGTTCTTAATCGCGATTAGAGGTAATTAGTGTAGTTTAAGGTACAAATAATGTTTTTATAATATAAGATGAGCATAACACTTGTCCTACTCCTATTGGATGAGTCATGGCCGACCAAGACAACCCATGGGTCAACTTGGGGACCCCATGGAGCCACTTTAGTTAGAAAATGACATAAATACCTTTTATTTAATGTTAAAGTAAAAAATGACACAAACATAAAATGTTTTACTAAAACAATTTTTAAGTGGGGTTACACAAGTCCATATTTTGATTATAAATATTCATTAGAAAGCTAAAAATATTTCCTACATCATAGCATTTTTTTTATAATTTTTAGACATTAAATAAATTAAATTATTTATGACATCATGATGATGCAGTGATGACCTCATTATTTAACGATTTAAATAAAATGAGAAGATAATGCAAAATCCAAGGCTTACACTTGTCCAAAGCCTATTGTATGAAGATATTTCGAACCCTTATCACCTTAGCCTCGAATTATATAAGTGTGGGACCTTTAGAATCCGAAAAGCATTGTGTAAATAATGTAACATTTCAATCTTTCCAAAAGAGCCCCTCCTCTCCACTTATAAAAGGCCCCCACCTCTCCCACCTTATTCACACCTTCAAGCCATTTGGATCGGCCAACCTCTGCCCAAATACTCTCCCAACATCCCTCTCTTACTCCTAGAATCCTCACTTTGGGCAGAACTCTTCCCAAGGAAGCCTTTGTCTCAAATCAAAAAGCGTTACCCGATTTTGAGGTAATGTCTTTTCTAATGTTGTTTTGTTTTATTTTTCTTCTCCAACCCCCTAAACTATTTTTATTCAATTCTTTTGTAACAACACAAGTATCCTCAATATACTAGGATGTTGTTATAATAAGGATTAGAGCTACACTTACACACACCTACATCTAATGGTTAAAGAACATACGGTTTCTGTGGATGGCGAATTTCTGCCTCAAGAAACGATGATTGTTCAACACTCATATAACACCTTAAAAGGTGGCCATTAAGATGTCAATATATTTATATATGATATATAATGTGTTTATGTTTTACTTATGCTTCTGTATTTCTCATTTATGGCTTACTTTATGATTTCCATTATGGGTAAAACGCGATAATTTCATTTTAGGAAGTGCGGACTACCGCCCCCTCAAAGTGATTTGAATCGTTAATGCCATATGTGGGATGTATAAAGGATGGAGTAAATGGTATTATACACTATATTATACTGGAATTATATTATACATTTATATCATTATGATTTAGTTCCATTAAATATGAAATTGAAATGAAAGTAGCGTTCATGCGTACGTACGGCTTACCGTCTCCATGAACGGTGCATTTCATTTCTTACCTCTAAATGTTACGTAATATTATAAATGAATGTATATACTGGATATATAAGATATATATGACATCTAAATCATGAATATAATTCTGGATATAATGGATATTTCATCACATGAACAACTTGTAATTATAAGAAGGTTATTGTTGACACAAGTACCAAAGATCGACAAAACGACCGTTATTAACTTAAATAATTACATAATGTTCATATCATTGTAATAAGTGATATAATAAGGATAATGAAGTTGAAAATGGTTCTTAATAAGGTATATATTAACTCTAGTTTATTATTCAGGAGGTTAAAGAATGGTTGAGTCAAGTCAGACACGAGGTAAGGGAACTTCTTAACCCAATTTTCGTTCTTTGGGTTAATATCCTACTTTCAAATTATGTCATGATATTATTATGTCATATCCTGTATTTGTACATTATTTATGTGTACTTGTAGTGAATACACATAATAGATCTATTTTATTTTAAAAATGCTCTTTGTAAGGGAATTTCTTAACCCAACTTCCATTCTTTGGGTTAATCTCCTACTTTCAAATTATGTCATGATATTATTATCTCCTATTTTGTATTTTTACTTTCTTTATGTGTACCTATAGTGAATACACATAATAGATCTATTTTATTTTAAAAATGATCTTTTTAAGGACTTCGTCTCAATCCCCTTTCATTGAGGCATATTTGGTTTTATACACAATTTTCTTTTATACGGTGTATAAACCCCTTTGACTTTTACAGTTATTCAAAAGGAATCTTTTTATACAAAGTGTTTTTATAAACGACAAAAGGGAATGTTTTTCTTTCCGTACTTATGCGGCGACAATGACTTCTCCTCCGCCGTGACCATTATTTGAGTTTCGGCTTCCTTTACAAGCCATACCTTTTTTTAAAAGAAAAATAAATACAATGTTTTAACTTTCTTTTATTTTGGTATTGAAAATGGTATTAAAAGCATTTTTTTTATATATCAATGTGTTGTATTGAAATCTTGTGATTGAAATGTGGAAATGTTATGTCTCCTTTATGCATGTTTTATGTGATACGATTATGTTATGGTTTATGATATGTTTAAACCTATTCATATGAGGAATGCATTGGACTTAATAAGTGACGGGTGGAGCCCGCTATAGCTCCTCGATGCATCGGCAGGTCTCATGAGACAAACTAGTGTCTTGGCACAAGGCCTTGACAAAATCTTATTTGTAGTCTTGGCACGAGGCCTTGGCTATGTGGTTATGATAGTCTGGCATTATGCATTCCATCATTATGAAAGTGGTTATTGATATTGCATGTGATTATTCGACTAGTAGAATATCCATGTGAAGAAGTAAATGGCATTATCTCATTTTACTTTTGCCATATTATGTTGAAGTTCATGTTTAAAAGGCTTTTGTTTTAGTTATACATTGCCTTAAATGTTAATGTTTATTTATGAAAGCTTCCGCATTATTGTTATCCTTACTGAGCATCTGAGCTCACCCCTTTCAATGTTTTAAAAATTTTCCAGGTTGTGAAGAAGTATTTTATGACTGACTTGCAAGAATAATCAGTGAAGATATGAGTGTGGAATATGAAGACCATGTTTTTTTGTAGTTTGTTTAATTTTGATGTAATGAAAGACTTATGAATGTATCTAGTGTTTCCAAGGCTACTAAACTAATCGGTCTTTCGAGACTTGATCTTTTGTGATCATGCCAATGTTACGAAGTAATGCACCGGCTCCGGGTAGCTGGGGTCGGGGCGTTACAGTTGGTATCAGAGGCAGTTTAGTACTAACCTTGGATGCTAGATTTAGATAAACTCTGATTAGAGCACATAGCCCAAAGATAGACTTTGAGGATTAGTATAGAAGAACTTCCTAGAATTTTAGTATTGTAGAGATGTTGTGAGTTTTCCGAGCAATACATCCCTGTCTGGATACGAGCAGGTAGAGGTGGCTCTGGCACAGATGTACCTAGGGGTAAAACCCGAAAACACCGCTTTGAGCTAGACTCAAACGGGAACTGGTGCACGACAACGGGCCTTGCTGCACTCTTGGTTATGACACTCCCGGGGGATATGCTTAGGATAATTCTCATTTTCTTTACAAACCATTATGTAGGGTTTATGATTATATGCTTATTCAAAGAAAACATTCTTATGATTATGGATTATATCCATAAACCGTTCAATTTACATTAATTATTTTAAAAGTTTGGAATTATTCATTATAATTCATAAACTAACCTAGTTTATGTCATTGTATAGAAATGGTGCCCAGTAGAAGGAATGTGAACTCTAGCAATACGTATGATCCAAAGAGTAAGAAGGATCGTATATTTTACGATATTAAGCCAACATTTCGAAGGGAAATAGTCTCCCATGTGTTCTCAACATATGAAGAAATAGTATCATGTGTTAATAAGATAAGTAAAGAATTCTCTGAGTCCAATGGCTTTGAAGCGAAGCAAGAGACGAAAGGGATGGAAGAGAGAATGATGGATAAAGGGATGAAGGGAAAGAAGGATTTTCCAATATGTGGTAATTGTGGGAAGAAACATCATGGAACTTGCCTAAAGGGAATGGGAGTTTGTTATAAGTGTAGAGAAAAAGGACACAAAGTGCGTGACTGTAAGGGTAAGAAAATGGTTTCAAATTTACAATGCTTCTTCTACAAGGATTGGGGACACTACGCAAACCAATGTCCAAATCATCAGAGTATGCCCCAAATGATGTCATTGGATAATAATCAAGTTATGATACTACCACAGATGAGGAGTAATGATTAGAGTTCTTATGTTGTTATTAAAGAATTTTGTAATTTGAGTGTTGTATCAATGATGTACTGGTTATAATAATTATGGAGTATATAAGGATTGTACTGCAGTACTATTTCATCAAGGACTTGAGATTTTGTGGAACCAAGAAAAGTGACTCCATAGTAGGTTAAATTTTTGGAAAATATATGGTTGAGAGAAAGATAAACCATAATATGGTTTTGATACTGATATTGTGATTTTGGAATAAGACGTGATTGATTTGGATAAATTATATTGGATATACTTAACTTCCTTGAAACTGATTGATGTTTTGTATACATTTTTGGATAGAAGGAGTATATCTAGTATTCTATAAGGAATAAGGGATCATGGTAATTCAGTATGTTTAAAAAGAATACATGATGAAGGTGTTCACATGTTGTTACGTGGGATAAAGGATCTTCATTATGTTTACCTTCCTTATAAAATTTGGACTGTGAGTTGGACAGAAGTATTTTGGATAACTATTAAGGTTGGAATGGATTAAGTTGAACTTTGGATAGTATTGTTTAAGGTTAAAACATTTATGAAGATTATTTTTGGAATAGTATAGTACTATATTTTTAGGAAAAGGACAACCTGCAGGGTGGGGCATAACCCGTCGCGTCGGACAAAGCTGCAGGAATCGAACCCACAACCATAGTGCGACAAGCCTTTATTTCCTACCACTAGCCTACAGGAAGTCCCTGGTTATTAAAAATAGTTTTACTAATCTAAATGGTATGTGTTAACATTTAGAACCTTATACAATTAGGATAAATAGAATATTTTTGAGTTCTGTTACCATTTGGAGTAAAAGTTGGGTTTGTGGTAAACATTTATTAACGAATGAAAGTATACATAACAAGTATGTAAATTCCCTTACGTTCTTAGTAAATCTCATAAATAAATTCCTCAACATTATAAAAGGTAACTTAAAACAAAAATGTTGTCGGTTAACTTTTCCAACTGGGGATTCAATGACCGTTTAACCAATCACAAGTTTGTGATTTTCTTATGGTTAAACTTTCTCCTAATCCTGTTTTCTATAACTCTCCATCAGACCTTGATGGTTTGTTTCTCCTCCATATCCATATTTTTATATAATCCTAGAATGGGCTATATCGGGTGACCTTTGTAATTATCCTGCTTTCTTTTAATGTTATATATTTATTAACCTTATTTCCGATGTGGGTTTTCCTCAAAGGTATTGTATCTTTTCAACCTCTTATTTTCAAAGAAAAATTTCAAATTGCGAGGACGCAATTTATTGAAGGAGGGGAGAATGTAACACCCCGAGCTTCCACGATACGCTTCTCATTCAATAATGAAATAGCTTGCATTGAACGCAACTTCGAGTTCTAAAACACTGCGACTAATCAAAGTAGCCGTTATGAATAGTAATAACCACTTTTTAAAATTATAGAAATTTTATATTTCAAAATGGACTTCATTTTTGTATTCCTAATATTGAAATTAGCCTATGTTGAATTTTTTGTAATTTTCTGAGAACTTCAAAATTTTTATGAATAGTGAAAAATACTTAAAACAACTTTTTTAATAAAAATAATTCATAGTGATAAATTATAATATTGAGTGGTTTTAGAGTATAATTAGAATATATTTTTACCATTTTATCCAATGGTGGTCATTAGAATTAATTTAACATTGAAATTGGACATAAACAATTGCCAATCTTTTGATATAAATTGTTTCTTAAAAACACGCTATTTGTTGTAACAGCGGGAATTAATTATAAAATTAATTAATACAACTTATATATTTGGAATTTTGTAAAATAGACATCATTTTTGAATTCGGAATATCAATTATAGCTTAGGGTGAAATTTTGGCCTTATTCTGAAAAACTTCAATTTTTGATGAATAGTGAAACCACTAAGTGGTAGTTAAATAACTGATTTTTCGTTTAAATGAAATATTACCACTTCTGTGATTTGATTTTCAAAAATCCGACATACATGGTTGTCATTAAGAAGTAAAATGTGGTTCAATGAGATTAAAATAATTTTTTGGTGAATAGTAACTTTTAAGTTCTTAATCGCGATTAGAGGTAATTAGTGTAGTTTAAGGTACAAATAATGTTTTTATAATATAAGATGAGCATAACACTTGTCCTACTCCTATTGGATGAGTCATGGCCGACCAAGACAACCCATGGGTCAACTTGGGGACCCCATGGAGCCACTTTAGTTAGAAAATGACATAAACACCTTTTATTTAATGTTAAAGTAAAAAATGACACAAACATAAAATGTTTTACTAAAACAATTTTTAAGTGGGGTTACACAAGTCCAAATTTTGATTATAAATATTCATTAGAAAGCTAAAAATATTTCCTACATCATAGCATTTTTTTTATAATTTTTAGACATTAAATAAATTAAATTATTTATGACATCATGATGATGCAGTGATGACCTCATTATTTAACGATTTAAATAAAATGAGAAGATAATGCAAAATCCAAGGCTTACACTTGTCCAAAGCCTATTGTATGAAGATATTTCGAACCCTTATCACCTTAGCCTCGAATTATATAAGTGTGGGACCTTTAGAATCCGAAAAGCATTGTGTAAATAATGTAACATTTCAATCTTTCCAAAAGAGCCCCTCCTCTCCACTTATAAAAGGCCCCCACCTCTCCCACCTTATTCACACCTTCAAGCCATTTGGATCGGCCAACCTCTGCCCAAATACTCTCCCAACATCCCTCTCTTACTCCTAGAATCCTCACTTTGGGCAGAACTCTTCCCAAGGAAGCCTTTGTCTCAAATCAAAAAGCGTTACCCGATTTTGAGGTAATGTCTTTTCTAATGTTGTTTTGTTTTATTTTTCTTCTCCAACCCCCTAAACTATTTTTATTCAATTCTTTTGTAACAACACAAGTATCCTCAATATACTAGGATGTTGTTATAATAAGGATTCGAGCTACACTTACACACACCTACATCTAATGGTTAAAGAACATACGGTTTCTGTGGATGGCGAATTTCTGCCTCAAGAAACGATGATTGTTCAACACTCATATAACACCTTAAAAGGTGGCCATTAAGATGTCAATATATTTATATATGATATATAATGTGTTTATGTTTTACTTATGCTTCTGTATTTCTCATTTATGGCTTACTTTATGATTTCCATTATGGGTAAAACGCGATAATTTCATTTTAGGAAGTGCGGACTACCGCCCCCTCAAAGTGATTTGAATCGTTAATGCCATATGTGGGATGTATAAAGGATGGAGTAAATGGTATTATACACTATATTATACTGGAATTATATTATACATTTATATCATTATGATTTAGTTCCATTAAATATGAAATTGAAATGAAAGTAGCGTTCATGCGTACGTACGGCTTACCGTCTCCATGAACGGTGCATTTCATTTCTTACCTCTAAATGTTACGTAATATTATAAATGAATGTATATACTGGATATATAAGATATATATGACATCTAAATCATGAATATAATTCTGGATATAATGGATATTTCACCACATGAACAACTTGTAATTATAAGAAGGTTATTGTTGACACAAGTACCAAAGATCGACAAAACGACCGTTATTAACTTAAATAATTACATAATGTTCATATCATTGTAATAAGTGATATAATAAGGATAATGAAGTTGAAAATGGTTCTTAATAAGGTATATATTAACTCTAGTTTATTATTCAGGAGGTTAAAGAATGGTTGAGTCAAGTCAGACACGAGGTAAGGGAACTTCTTAACCCAATTTTCGTTCTTTGGGTTAATATCCTACTTTCAAATTATGTCATGATATTATTATGTCATATCCTGTATTTGTACATTATTTATGTGTACTTGTAGTGAATACACATAATAGATCTATTTTATTTTAAAAATGCTCTTTGTAAGGGAATTTCTTAACCTAACTTCCATTCTTTGGGTTAATCTCCTACTTTCAAATTATGTCATGATATTATTATCTCCTATTTTGTATTTTTACTTTCTTTATGTGTACCTATAGTGAATACACATAATAGATCTATTTTATTTTAAAAATGATCTTTTTAAGGACTTCGTCTCAATCCCCTTTCATTGAGGCATATTTGGTTTTATACACAATTTTCTTTTATACGGTGTATAAACCCCTTTGACTTTTACAGTTATTCAAAAGGAATCTTTTTATACAAAGTGTTTTTATAAACGACAAAAGGGAATGTTTTTCTTTCCGTACTTATGCGGCGACAACGACTTCTCCTCCGCCGTGACCATTATTTGAGTTTCGGCTTCCTTTACAAGCCATACCTTTTTTTAAAAGAAAAATAAATACAATGTTTTAACTTTCTTTTATTTTGGTATTGAAAATGGTATTAAAAGCATTTTTTTTATATATCAATGTGTTGTATTGAAATCTTGTGATTGAAATGTGGAAATGTTATGTCTCCTTTATGCATGTTTTATGTGATACGATTATGTTATGGTTTATGATATGTTTAAACCTATTCATATGAGGAATGCATTGGACTTAATAAGTGACGGGTGGAGCCCGCTATAGCTCCTCGATGCATCGGCAGGTCTCATGAGACAAACTAGTGTCTTGGCACAAGGCCTTGACAAAATCTTATTTGTAGTCTTGGCACGAGGCCTTGGCTATGTGGTTATGATAGTCTGGCATTATGCATTCCATCATTATGAAAGTGGTTATTGATATTGCATGTGATTATTCGACCAGTAGAATATCCATGTGAAGAAGTAAATGGCATTATCTCATTTTACTTTTGCCATATTATGTTGAAGTTCATGTTTAAAAGGCTTTTGTTTTAGTTATACATTGCCTTAAATGTTAATGTTTATTTATGAAAGCTTCCGCATTATTGTTATCCTTACTGAGCATCTGAGCTCACCCCTTTCAATGTTTTAAAAATTTTCCAGGTTGTGAAGAAGTATTTTATGACTGACTTGCAAGAATAATCAGTGAAGATATGAGTGTGGAATATGAAGACCATGTTTTTTTGTAGTTTGTTTAATTTTGATGTAATGAAAGACTTATGAATGTATCTAGTGTTTCCAAGGCTACTAAACTAATCGGTCTTTCGAGACTTGATCTTTTGTGATCATGCCAATGTTACGAAGTAATGCACCGGCTCCGGGTAGCTGGGGTCGGGGCGTTACAGTTGGTATCAGAGGCAGTTTAGTACTAACCTTGGATGCTAGATTTAGATAAACTCTGATTAGAGCACATAGCCCAAAGATAGACTTTGAGGATTAGTATAGAAGAACTTCCTAGAATTTTAGTATTGTAGAGATGTTGTGAGTTTTCCGAGCAATACATCCCTGTCTGGATACGAGCAGGTAGAGGTGGCTCTGGCACAGATGTACCTAGGGGTAAAACCCGAAAACACCGCTTTGAGCTAGACTCAAACGGGAACTGGTGCACGACAACGGGCCTTGCTGCACTCTTGGTTATGACACTCCCGGGGGATATGCTTAGGATAATTCTCATTTTCTTTACAAACCATTATGTAGGGTTTATGATTATATGCTTATTCAAAGAAAACATTCTTATGATTATGGATTATATCCATAAACCGTTCAATTTACATTAATTATTTTAAAAGTTTGGAATTATTCATTATAATTCATAAACTAACCTAGTTTATGTCATTGTATAGAAATGGTGCCCAGTAGAAGGAATGTGAACTCTAGCAATACGTATGATCCAAAGAGTAAGAAGGATCGTATATTTTACGATATTAAGCCAACATTTCGAAGGGAAATAGTCTCCCATGTGTTCTCAACATATGAAGAAATAGTATCATGTGTTAATAAGATAAGTAAAGAATTCTTTGAGTCCAATGGCTTTGAAGCGAAGCAAGAGACGAAAGGGATGGAAGAGAGAATGATGGATAAAGGGATGAAGGGAAAGAAGGATTTTCCAATATGTGGTAATTGTGGGAAGAAACATCATGGAACTTGCCTAAAGGGAATGGGAGTTTGTTATAAGTGTAGAGAAAAAGGACACAAAGTGCGTGACTGTAAGGGTAAGAAAATGGTTTCAAATTTACAATGCTTCTTCTACAAGGATTGGGGACACTACGCAAACCAATGTCCAAATCATCAGAGTATGCCCCAAATGATGTCATTGGATAATAATCAAGTTATGATACTACCACAGATGAGGAGTAATGATTAGAGTTCTTATGTTGTTATTAAAGAATTTTGTAATTTGAGTGTTGTATCAATGATGTACTGGTTATAATAATTATGGAGTATATAAGGATTGTACTGCAGTACTATTTCATCAAGGACTTGAGATTTTGTGGAACCAAGAAAAGTGACTCCATAGTAGGTTAAATTTTTGGAAAATATATGGTTGAGAGAAAGATAAACCATAATATGGTTTTGATACTGATATTGTGATTTTGGAATAAGACGTGATTGATTTGGATAAATTATATTGGATATACTTAACTTCCTTGAAACTGATTGATGTTTTGTATACATTTTTGGATAGAAGGAGTATATCTAGTATTCTATAAGGAATAAGGGATCATGGTAATTCAGTATGTTTAAAAAGAATACATGATGAAGGTGTTCACATGTTGTTACGTGGGATAAAGGATCTTCATTATGTTTACCTTCCTTATAAAATTTGGACTGTGAGTTGGACAGAAGTATTTTGGATAACTATTAAGGTTGGAATGGATTAAGTTGAACTTTGGATAGTATTGTTTAAGGTTAAAACATTTATGAAGATTATTTTTGGAATAGTATAGTACTATATTTTTAGGAAAAGGACAACCTGCAGGGTGGGGCATAACCCGTCGCGTCGGACAAAGCTGCAGGAATCGAACCCACAACCATAGTGCGACAAGCCTTTATTTCCTACCACTAGCCTACAGGAAGTCCCTGGTTATTAAAAATAGTTTTACTAATCTAAATGGTATGTGTTAACATTTAGAACCTTATACAATTAGGATAAATAGAATATTTTTGAGTTCTGTTACCATTTGGAGTAAAAGTTGGGTTTGTGGTAAACATTTATTAACGAATGAAAGTATACATAACAAGTATGTAAATTCCCTTACGTTCTTAGTAAATCTCATAAATAAATTCCTCAACATTATAAAAGGTAACTTAAAACAAAAATGTTGTCGGTTAACTTTTCCAACTGGGGATTCAATGACCGTTTAACCAATCACAAGTTTGTGATTTTCTTATGGTTAAACTTTCTCCTAATCCTGTTTTCTATAACTCTCCATCAGACCTTGATGGTTTGTTTCTCCTCCATATCCATATTTTTATATAATCCTAGAATGGGCTATATCGGGTGACCTTTGTAATTATCCTGCTTTCTTTTAATGTTATATATTTATTAACCTTATTTCCGATGTGGGTTTTCCTCAAAGGTATTGTATCTTTTCAACCTCTTATTTTCAAAGGAAAATTTCAAATTGCGAGGACGCAATTTATTGAAGGAGGGGAGAATGTAACACCCCGAGCTTCCACGATACGCTTCTCATTCAATAATGAAATAGCTTGCATTGAACGCAACTTCGAGTTCTAAAACACCGCGACTAATCAAAGTAGCCGTTATGAATAGTAATAACCACTTTTTAAAATTATAGAAATTTTATATTTCAAAATGGACTTCATTTTTGTATTCCTAATATTGAAATTAGCCTATGTTGAATTTTTTGTAATTTTCTGAGAACTTCAAAATTTTTATGAATAGTGAAAAATACTTAAAACAACTTTTTTAATCAAAATAATTCATAGTGATAAATTATAATATTGAGTGGTTTTAGAGTATAATTAGAATATATTTTTACCATTTTATCCAATGGTGGTCATTAGAATTAATTTAACATTGAAATTGGACATAAACAATTGCCAATCTTTTGATATAAATTGTTTCTTAAAAACACGCTATTTGTTGTAACAGCGGGAATTAATTATAAAATTAATTAATACAACTTATATATTTGGAATTTTGTAAAATAGACATCATTTTTGAATTCGGAATATCAATTATAGCTTAGGGTGAAATTTTGGCCTTATTCTGAAAAACTTCAATTTTTGATGAATAGTGAAACCACTAAGTGGTAGTTAAATAACTGATTTTTCGTTTAAATGAAATATTACCACTTCTGTGATTTGATTTTCAAAAATCCGACATACATGGTTGTCATTAAGAAGTAAAATGTGGTTCAATGAGATTAAAATAATTTTTTGGTGAATAGTAACTTTTAAGTTCTTAATCGCGATTAGAGGTAATTAGTGTAGTTTAAGGTACAAATAATGTTTTTATAATATAAGATGAGCATAACACTTGTCCTACTCCTATTGGATGAGTCATGGCCGACCAAGACAACCCATGGGTCAACTTGGGGACCCCATGGAGCCACTTTAGTTAGAAAATGACATAAACACCTTTTATTTAATGTTAAAGTAAAAAATGACACAAACATAAAATGTTTTACTAAAACAATTTTTAAGTGGGGTTACACAAGTCCAAATTTTGATTATAAATATTCATTAGAAAGCTAAAAATATGTCCTACATCATAGCATTTTTTTTATAATTTTTAGACATTAAATAAATTAAATTATTTATGACATCATGATGATGCAGTGATGACCTCATTATTTAACGATTTAAATAAAATGAGAAGATAATGCAAAATCCAAGGCTTACACTTGTCCAAAGCCTATTTTATGAAGATATTTCGAACCCTTATCACCTTAGCCTCGAATTATATAAGTGTGGGACCTTTAGAATCCGAAAAGCATTGTGTAAATAATGTAACATTTCAATCTTTCCAAAAGAGCCCCTCCTCTCCACTTATAAAAGGCCCCCACCTCTCCCACCTTATTCACACCTTCAAGCCATTTGGATCGGCCAACCTCTGCCCAAATACTCTCCCAACATCCCTCTCTTACTCCTAGAATCCTCACTTTGGGCAGAACTCTTCCCAAGGAAGCCTTTGTCTCAAATCAAAAAGCGTTACCCGATTTTGAGGTAATGTCTTTTCTAATGTTGTTTTGTTTTATTTTTCTTCTCCAACCCCCTAAACTATTTTTATTCAATTCTTTTGTAACAACACAAGTATCCTCAATATACTAGGATGTTTTTATAATAAGGATTCGAGCTACACTTACACACACCTACATCTAATGGTTAAAGAACATACGGTTTCTGTGGATGGCGAATTTCTGCCTCAAGAAACGATGATTGTTCAACACTCATATAACACCTTAAAAGGTGGCCATTAAGATGTCAATATATTTATATATGATATATAATGTGTTTATGTTTTACTTATGCTTCTGTATTTCTCATTTATGGCTTACTTTATGATTTCCATTATGGGTAAAACGCGATAATTTCATTTTAGGAAGTGCGGACTACCGCCCCCTCAAAGTGATTTGAATCGTTAATGCCATATGTGGGATGTATAAAGGATGGAGTAAATGGTATTATACACTATATTATACTGGAATTATATTATACATTTATATCATTATGATTTAGTTCCATTAAATATGAAATTGAAATGAAAGTAGCGTTCATGCGTACGTACGGCTTACCGTCTCCATGAACGGTGCATTTCATTTCTTACCTCTAAATGTTACGTAATATTATAAATGAATGTATATACTGGATATATAAGATATATATGACATCTAAATCATGAATATAATTCTGGATATAATGGATATTTCACCACATGAACAACTTGTAATTATAAGAAGGTTATTGTTGACACAAGTACCAAAGATCGACAAAACGACCGTTATTAACTTAAATAATTACATAATGTTCATATCATTGTAATAAGTGATATAATAAGGATAATGAAGTTGAAAATGGTTCTTAATAAGGTATATATTAACTCTAGTTTATTATTCAGGAGGTTAAAGAATGGTTGAGTCAAGTCAGACACGAGGTAAGGGAACTTCTTAACCCAATTTTCGTTCTTTGGGTTAATATCCTACTTTCAAATTATGTCATGATATTATTATGTCATATCCTGTATTTGTACATTATTTATGTGTACTTGTAGTGAATACACATAATAGATCTATTTTATTTTAAAAATGCTCTTTGTAAGGGAATTTCTTAACCCAACTTCCATTCTTTGGGTTAATCTCCTACTTTCAAATTATGTCATGATATTATTATCTCCTATTTTGTATTTTTACTTTCTTTATGTGTACCTATAGTGAATACACATAATAGATCTATTTTATTTTAAAAATGATCTTTTTAAGGACTTCGTCTCAATCCCCTTTCATTGAGGCATATTTGGTTTTATACACAATTTTCTTTTATACGGTGTATAAACCCCTTTGACTTTTACAGTTATTCAAAAGGAATCTTTTTATACAAAGTGTTTTTATAAACGACAAAAGGGAATGTTTTTCTTTCCGTACTTATGCGGCGACAACGACTTCTCCTCCGCCGTGACCATTATTTGAGTTTCGGCTTCCTTTACAAGCCATACCTTTTTTTAAAAGAAAAATAAATACAATGTTTTAACTTTCTTTTATTTTGGTATTGAAAATGGTATTAAAAGCATTTTTTTTATATATCAATGTGTTGTATTGAAATCTTGTGATTGAAATGTGGAAATGTTATGTCTCCTTTATGCATGTTTTATGTGATACGATTATGTTATGGTTTATGATATGTTTAAACCTATTCATATGAGGAATGCATTGGACTTAATAAGTGACGGGTGGAGCCCGCTATAGCTCCTCGATGCATCGGCAGGTCTCATGAGACAAACTAGTGTCTTGGCACAAGGCCTTGACAAAATCTTATTTGTAGTCTTGGCACGAGGCCTTGGCTATGTGGTTATGATAGTCTGGCATTATGCATTCCATCATTATGAAAGTGGTTATTGATATTGCATGTGATTATTCGACCAGTAGAATATCCATGTGAAGAAGTAAATGGCATTATCTCATTTTACTTTTGCCATATTATGTTGAAGTTCATGTTTAAAAGGCTTTTGTTTTAGTTATACATTGCCTTAAATGTTAATGTTTATTTATGAAAGCTTCCGCATTATTGTTATCCTTACTGAGCATCTGAGCTCACCCCTTTCAATGTTTTAAAAATTTTCCAGGTTGTGAAGAAGTATTTTATGACTGACTTGCAAGAATAATCAGTGAAGATATGAGTGTGGAATATGAAGACCATGTTTTTTTGTAGTTTGTTTAATTTTGATGTAATGAAAGACTTATGAATGTATCTAGTGTTTCCAAGGCTACTAAACTAATCGGTCTTTCGAGACTTGATCTTTTGTGATCATGCCAATGTTACGAAGTAATGCACCGGCTCCGGGTAGCTGGGGTCGGGGCGTTACATTTTACTAAAACAATTTTTACATGGGGTTATATAAGTCATATTTTTTACTATAAATAGTCATTGGAAATATAAAAATTTTTCCTACATCATAGTATTTTTTTTTATTTTTTAGACATTAAATAAATTAAATTATTTATGACATCATGATGATGCAGCGATGACCTCATTATTTAAAGATTTAAATAAAATGGAAAGATAATATAATATCTAAGACTTAAACATGTCCAACACCTATTGGATGAGTGGATTTCGAACCCTTATCACCTTATACTCGAAATACATCAATGTGGGACCTTTAAAATCCGAAACTATTTTGAAAATAAATTAACATTTTGTAACTTTACAAGAGTACCCCTCCTCTCCTCTTATAAAAGACCCCCACCTCTACCTCCTTACCCACACCCCAAAGCCTTTGGCTCAGCAATCCCCTACCCATTTTGTCTCTCCACTTCCCTCTCTTACTCCTTGAAGCCTCACTTTGGGCAGAAGTCTTTCCAAGGAAGCCTTTGAGCTCAAACCAAAGGGAGTTACCCGATTTTAAGGTAATGTCTTCACTTGTGTCCTTTTGTTTTATTTTGCTTCTCCAACCCCCTAAACTCTTTTTATTAATTTATTTTGTAACAAATCAAGTATCTAAAATATACTAGGATATTTTTGTAAGAAGGATTCTAGCTACATTTACACACACCTACATCTAATGGTTAAAGAACATACTGTTTCTGTGGATGGTGAATTTCTGCCTCCCGAAACGATGATTGTTCAACATTCTTCTAACACCTTCATAGGTGGACATTAAGATGAAAATATATTTATATATGATATTTAATATGATTATGTTTTACTTAGGCTTATGTATTTTTCATTTATGGCATACCTTTATAGTTTCCATTATGGGTAAACGTGATTTCTTCATTTAAGGAAGTGCGGACTACCGCCCCCTCAAAGTGATTTGATTCGTTAATACCATATGTGGTACGTATAAAGAATATATTTAATGTTATTATATAGGATACCATACTGTAATTAAAATATTATTATCTATCATTATGTTTTAATTCCATTAAATATAAAATAAAAATGGAAGTAGTGTTCATGCGTACGTACGGCTTACCGTCTCCATGAACGGTACATTTCATTTATTATCTCAAAATGTTATGTAATATTATAAGTACATATATATAATGGATATATTTGTAATATATTACATATAAATTATGGATATCATTTTGGAATTATAACTTATATATTTCTCTCTCATTTTGTTTTAATTCCATTAATATGACAAAAAAATGAAAGTAGCGTTCATGCGTACGTACGGCCTACCGTCTTCCTGAATGGTGCTTTTCGTTTTTTTATCTCCAAATTATATGGAATAGTATAAAATGAATATTTACTGGATATATATGATATTTTAATCATTAATACTATTCTGGAAATTATTTACTTATAACTACATGGGCAATCGTTTTTCAAACAAGTTCATTTTTGACTCATGTACCAAACATCGGCAAAAACGTCTGATATGAACTAACATTATTAAACAATTATTATAACATTATAATATGTGATATGAACTGAATAATAATCTCTAATGTAGGTACTTAGGCAATTATTAATAGTCCAAAGGTTATTATTCAGGAATATAAAGAAACAAACAAGACAAGTTGGACTTGAGGTAAGGGATCCTACTCCTCTCTTTCTTTTTAAGTACACTCTTTTATGTCATTCCTTTTAAGCTCATTTTTCTTATGATTGGGATTATCTTTTATATTACTCCTACTGTACATATTATTTTAATATGATGAGAGACCCTATTTACTCTCATCAATCCATTTTGGAAGTTTTGAGTGGCGCCGTTAGATTGCTGAATTTTTGTAAGAGATCTAACCTCTCTCTTTCTCTTTAAGTACTCTCCTTTATGTCACTTCTTTTAAGATACTATTTTTTTATGATGGGGGATGTTATTTTATATTCCTCTTGATGTAAATTTTATTGTAATGTGATGAGATACCCTATTTGATCTCATCAATCAATTTTTGGAAGTTTTAAGTGGCGCCGTTAGGCTGCCGAGTTTTCGTAAGGGAATTTTCATCTCACTTTTATTCCTGTGAGATTTATGCTACATTTGCCACAATTTCCTTCGAGTGGTGTATGTACTGACCATTATTTTACTCATTGTGTAATAATATTTCATTTATGAGTATTTACATCAATGTTTTATTGTCCTTCCTTCACGGGGCGTATGTTTCGAAAGATACCCATGTCGGTAAGGGAACCTTTCACCCTCCTCTTTTTAAAATACTTCTTTTGTTGGGTCTTTTAATTTACATATTTCAATGTTGGGATATGTTCTCACATATCCTTATTGATGTAAATTTTATGTCCAAGTGATGAGATACCCTTTTTTTATGTGACGACGTTAGGCTGTCAAGGGAACTTCTTAACCCAATTTCGATTTCTTTGGGTTCAACATGTAGTTATTGAATATGTCATCCTTTGAATATGTGTGAATGACATTTGATTATTTTACACTTAATATCCACTTATATTTGGTGTATTCGTTTGTCACAAATAATTATGTAATTGATTTATCCTTAAACCAAGGATACCGTCTTTGTAAGGGAATTCGCCTCAATCTTCTTTCATTGAGGAATATTTTGTTTTATACACAACTTTCTTTTATACGGTGTATAAAACCCTTTGACTTTTACGTTTATCCAAAATGAATCTTTTTATACGAACCATTTTACAAAATCACAAAAGGAAATGTTTTTGTCATACGTATACGGCGACAATGAATTCTCCGCCACCGTGACCATTATTTGAGTTTCGGCTTCCTCTAAAAGCCATACCATCTTTTTAAAAGAAAAATAAATACCATGTTTTACCTTTATTTTATTTTGGTATTGAAAATGGTTTTCATAAGGTTTTTTATATCAATGTGTTTTATTGATATCTTGTGATTGAAATGTGGAAATGTTATGTTTCCTTTATGCATGTTTTATGTGATATGATTATGTTATGGTTCTTGGGTATTGTTATGAAAAATGGGTGGTTCTGTGATAGACTAAGGGCAGGTGAGCCCGATATAGCTCCCCAATGCATTGGGTAACGCGAAGGAGTGAAACGTTAAGGTTTCTCCGAATAGATTTAGGGAATATACTGTGATGGGTATTCCAAACGTAACCAAGAGGGTTACTCCCTACGTAAGAATGTTATAAATTCCTCAAGTTACCTTTATGTCATATGATTTATATGATTTATTCATGATTTTATGAGGTATGTTAAAGTGCTTATATTTTATGGGTAAACTATGATTTCATTCTTATGTATACATGTACTCATGTTTCCTTTCCATATTTTTATATCCCTTACTGAGATTTTTATGCTCATCCCATATTTTTGAAATGTTTTTCACAGGTCATGGGATGGGTACATGATGTGATGATAGTGTCAAGGATGTGTCAAGAAAGAATCCATGTTTTATTTTAAATATTTTTCCATTGATGGGAAGAATGAATACTGTCTTTTATGTAACCACTTTGTTTAAATGTGAAATGTAATGCAAGTTTCATGATATAATTCTCTAAAACTTTAAACCTGAAAAGATCCTCAATGTGTAATCTTGTAATAACTCAAGATTAAGTAAGGTTTAAGGCTGGGGCATTATACTCCACCTCCCTCTTTTTTATCGCCCATGCAACCATACTCTCTCTAATTTAATCCCTTCTTTATTTTATGCCTCTATCCAATCACCAATCCTCCCTTACCTCTCGTGCATCATTCCCTCTCTCCTCAATTATCCCCTTTGTTTATTCCTCCTTCCACTCAAACCTCTCTCCAATCACACACCCCCTATTTCATTTACACATCACGCACCTCCTTGTCCCCATAATTAATTTAATTTTTTATCTCCCACTCTCCCCTCACTCATAATCTTATGCACCCATCCCCCTATCTCCCCATTCTAATGGATTTTTTATCCCCTCACCTGTACCCACATCCCCCATAATTTCTATTTTTTTATCTTTTTCTCCCACGCAACAGCCCACTCTCCCATTACACCCTCTCCCCCCGATTTTCCATCACAAAACCCTCTTCCACATACAATCTCAATAACTCCTCCTCCCATCTGGTGCTTATTCCAATGACTTCTCCTCCCTACGGCGGTTCAATTTGGTTAGTTCTCTTCCCATATTCTCCTCTCCTGAGTTAATTTCTAGGGTTTTCATGTGGGTTTTCTTGTTGGAAGAACCCAAAAGTTTTGGTTTAATCCATATATCAGGATTCCTTTGGATTTAGGGTGTGTGTTTTGTCTATGGGGTGTCATTATTTCTCCCGTTGAAGATTCATTCTAATCAAATAATTTTTCGGTAGGTGTATCCATGTTATTCATTATTAAATTCATTCCATTGATGCTAGCCATTTTAAATAAATTTATAATATAGTTTCACAACTCTATTGCACCCTTAATTTAATTATTATATCAAATTAGAATTTATTTGTTTTGTTAAAAATATGTTTTAATTGAGTTTTAGTGTAAATTGCATAGATTTTAGATATCTAGAAAGATCTTTTAAATTTCTTATGTTTTTTAAGAAGGAATTGATCCCTTATGAAATGTATCACCATTATTATGTTGCAACGACATTTGTTTATTAATGAACGTGGCTTGGATGTGTTATGACTTAGTTATTATGTTAAAACACTTTTATGAATGATTAATGAATTCAATGTTTTAATTGGAGTTCCTTTAAAATAATTTGGGTAAGTTGTGGTTTTAGAGGAAATACATTAAAATGTTTTCTTACTGTTCGTTTAATTTCAATAAATGATTTCAGGTGTATATGGTTTGATGTTGGTATAGCATACTAAACATGTTAAAATGTGTTGGAAAATGTTTAATGTTTTTTATGGATTTTTTTATGTTTTATAAATAAATTATGTGGCTATTTAGGGTTTCAAGGTAATTTTTGTTTTCATGGATGTTTAATTTTCTAAATGGATTTTAGTTTTTAGATAATATTGGCCCCCCTTGATTGATTTCTAAAGAGTATTTTAAATGTGGGTTCGTAAAGTGTTTCTTTAAGTGTTTTGGAAATAATTGTTTATGATGTGTTCTTTAGGTTTTTGTCATTCGATTTGAAACATGTTTTGGTGTGGGTTGGAAAAGGGTAAAATCTTGTTTGATAATTTTGAACTATTTGAATGCGTGAATAGATAATGAGAGCCCTTTTATCTTTGTAAATGTAATATTGGTGTTTGCAAGATATTTTGAATAAAGGTGTGTTCCCGGTTGGAAACCTTAAATGGTATTTTTTAGAAAATGGTTTTGATATGAACATGATGTGAACCATTTGGAACATTATTTAATGTGAATGATTGAACACATATATGAGGTGTTCATGTCTAGTGTAACCCATTATGAGTGAATGTAAAGGAAGTGCCCGTGTTTGGAGAAGGAAAGTGTGGTGAGATGAGTCACGCGTGCGAGGGCCTTTGTACCTACACAGTATTATTATAACCACCATGGGTTCCTTGGCGTTTTAATGATTATCGAGTGACAGTTGCTGACCAGCCCCGATTATACTGGTTGGTGCCCCCTGGGAGTTAGAGTGGCCAGGTGGGATTTACCATTGATTTTTTTGCGAGGGCTATCAGCGGGTTATAGACTATGGGGCTTCACCATAAACCGTCAGGTGGTTTCGAACCGAGTGTGTCTAGGAGTTGGGTAGGGATGTTCATGATCACCCATGGTTACAACTTGTATTACTTGCATATTTTATGTTACACTTGTTTATTTTTAGCTCGTATTGCTTGATTATTTTTCTACTACAAAGACTTATTTTCAATATGTATTATTTACCTGTCTCCCTTTTTCATAATCCTTATATAGCTTGTTTGGTTTTATTTATAAAATGGTAAAATATTTTTAAAATATTATATGGTGTGAGTTGGTTCTCATTTTGGGAAGGTGGTGTTATTTTGTTTAAATGGGAAAACCTTATTTTTATAATTGTATTTCCAAACTCGTGTCATCGGACAACTTTTGGTAAGGAAACACTTGGATTCAGTGGTTTAATTTTGGCATCACTACTAAGCATTTTTGTGATCACACCTATCCTTTACCAATTCAGTTATAGGTTCAGATGTTCTTCAGGATTTTTCTTAGTGGCTTCTCATGTGGGTGCAGTTTTGGGCTTTTGGATGGAGGTGACCAATGGGTCACATGGAGATCATTGTAGAGAGGTCATGTTTCAAATTTTGTTCGTTTTAGTGATACATTGTATCTAGATCAGTTCTTTCTTTATTTGAGTTTTAGTTGTCGTTTTTATGCATTCTCTAATTTTTCTATTTATTAATCTAGTCCTGGTTTTACCTTTTGTGCTTAAATCGTTCCCTCGTGTATACTTTGATGCCTGGAACTGGTTTCCAGCCCGTGGGGATTTGGAACACCCTTCGTGTCGTGTTGCGGACTGGATCGGGATACCAGTTCAGTGTCGACCTGGGTTGGTTCGTGGTAGAATAAATTTTTGTAGAGCATAAAGCACACGGGACTCCTGGTTACTCATATCGAAGTATTCCATAGGGAGAGGCAATATTTAGGGAAATATGAGATCTCAGGTATAAGGGGGTATCAACTCTTGTTGTCTTAAGATCCACCTTTTATAAGAGAGGGGAGCACCTCTTCCATGTTCAACATCTACATATATCTCATTAGGATCATGGCTATGAATTCCTGAGATCTTTTCCTTCATGATTTCAAAAATGTGGGTCAAGGATAAGGTGAAAGTCTCAGGTGTTTCCTTTTTCCAAATGTGTGATCAAATCGTCATGCATAGAGTCAAGATCACATGCACGATTCTCATGCATTAATCTTGCTTGAATCCTTCCTATATCTAGGATGAAAATTATGGCCTCAAAACTCTGTTTGATTCTATCTCCATCGAGATATCATTCATGCAATATGTAGATTTCATGCATGGTCTCAATTCAATAATATGAAACATCTTCAATGGAAAGGGAACAACCATGGTGGGCAGTCATCATCTTCGGTGAGATCAGTGTCACCGGTGGGTGGTAGCGGAATCAAGAGGTTGAAGATGATGGCGTGGCTGGTTCAAATCTTCCAAAGGATCAGATGTCCCAAGTTCATAATCACGCGCCATAGAATAAATGGGTGGTAGATATTTGATCCATCTACTTCGGATTGATTGAACGGTGGTGAGAAAAACAGGATTGGATGGATGAGATAGATTACTTCTACATTTTTTAGAACTCATCCCACATCAAAATGGACATGCAAGAGAGGCGTAGTTTATCAATCAACACCCCTCAGAGTGAGCTCGGAATTCTCATACCCCCTCTGGTGCCTCATCACATCGGTTCTCTATGGTCTTGCTTCTGCGCCCATCCATTCCTCCTACGGGCATGCTCCTATATCCAACTATGCTTCCCAAGCACATGTTTTGATCACCGTACATGCACTCATGTGGGCATATACATGCCCCGCACGCCCATGATTCATGCATGGGTGGCCTTGAGGGCTTCCCTCGAGTGTGGTTGACCATCGGGTGCCACAAGTACTTTATGTGAGGACCTTGGCTGGCCTCCATGGTTTCCCCCCTTATTAAGTAGGCATTATAATAATACTTTGCACAATTTACAATAATGCAAGGCTATCATTAAACACAATCCAACCTCATTCATGAACACCTCAATGTCTAAGCCTATTCTTCATAAAATTCCAATCACATGCGTCTCATTCATTACCATTTCTTTTTTGAACATGTCTTCCAAAGGATACATAAATAATCCTCAAGAGTATGCAACTTGAGTGTTGTAAAAAATGTATCACACATGATAACATTTCTTTAAACTTAGGAGCAGCATAACAATCATCTGATTTCCATTCTATATTTCACTTTGGATGGGATATTTAACCATCATTGACATTCATTTTCTTCATTGACAACAAATATAACTAAATTACAAAATTGGTCCCAACAATATCTACTTTTGTATTTGTTTCAAATACCCAATTTTATTCTAGTAAGTGAATGTGTCAATGTGATTCTTCACTTCTCTCCCCCTTATTGACATGAAATACGAAGTTTATAGGAAGAGGGGTATCAATACATACTCATGAAATGTGCCATCAATCATGTATCTCTAATTCCATTTGAGAAATGCTCGGTGTATATATCAAGAATATTTAATTTAGACAACAAAGCTGTCTATTCTCCACAGATTATTACACCTAATTAGATGAGAATTCTTGGACATTACTTCAGGGGGTTTTCACATTCATTTCAAGCATAGTATAATTTGATATGATATAATCGACCTAAATATCCTTTTCCAATGACATGATCTTCATACAGTCATTAGATTAATTAAATTTTGGTATCAATTGATGTTGAAAATAATTAAAATAATAACACTAGAATCTTCACTCGTCTCGCCCTCAAGGGTACAGTTCTTATCACAAACTCTTCAGTTCTCCCCATAAGAGCTTTCATAACCTTCAATTACATATATGATAATAACAAACAAAATAAATAATGATTTTTGGGGATATCATGGATCCTCCTTGATTCATCAATGTGAAAAACAAGGTTGATTTGATTTTCTCAACCCAGATGCTCCATTCATCACACATTCACATCTGTTCTTCAATGTAGATTCTGATTGTGTGGACATTAATATTTCTTCCATTTCTTTTTGTTTGAATCATCCTTCTTTAAGATATTTTTATGCACTAGAATCTCGTGGTGCAATATTCATAATTTTGAATAATTCTTGTTGGGTTGGATTAAATTCAACACATCTTCTAATAGTATGACTATCCATGTAACACCTCACACACAGATCTTCTTTGTCTTCATGTAGAATCTTAATTTTTCTTTTATCACAAGTTGTAGGTTGTGCATCTTCCATCGTTCTCATTCTATCCAAATATTCTGGACAAACCACGAACATATCATTAGGGATTTCATCATCAACATTTGAGCTTCTGCATGGCTTCTTCTGAGTGGCATCTTTCTTAGTTATTTTCAAAGAAGCACCATGCTTGAACTTCTTGGATTTATAATAAAAGGGCATATCAAAATTCATCCTCAAAGTCTTCTTGGGAGTGTCTACATTTTCAATATTCTTATGACTACTTCTCAATTATGATTTTTCTTTCTTAGGCAACTTTTGTGATCTTATTTTCTCATCATCTTTGGGTACTTGTTGAAAGGAACATGCGCTTTTTCTTGTGACCACTCCAATTTCATTCATCACAAATGATATATCACATTCAAAATTTGTTTTCATTATACATATATTTTTGGATATGTGGATGTTGTTTCATCTTCTCTACAATTCTCCACCTTGATATTGGAATTCTATATGATTTTACATTTAATGGGTTGTACAAAAAATCCAGTGCACAATGGCCAAATCTATGAAGGTATCAAAATTGACCAATAGTCTGTGACTTCTTCCTATCATATATATAAGGTTTATGAATCTTCTTCTAGAAATTATGTTCTTTCTGTGGGGATCTACCTTCCACACACGTCCCCCAATCCACTATAGTAATGGTGGTAGGATTCTTATGACTTTTATTAATCCATACTAGTTTATAATTTTTCACCCACTATGCACTTTTGGTGGAAACAATTTAAGAAACATTTGGACAAGTGGGTATAGATGGTGCCATTACAATCTCAGATGCATGTGATAGATGAATGAGTGAAGTTATGATATTTTTGTCACATGTTGGAAGTATTTTGACTGTAGAATCCTGTAGTGGGCATTGAGTACTTGCAGCCACAATTTCATTCTTTTGTGGAGACTCAATATGTGTCCTCTCAAGATTGGTCAACTCAGCTTCCAATTATAGAAATCTCATAATAAGGATGCATTTGGGGTATTAATTCAATTTCTTCTTCTCTTCACAATCCTTACCTAATCATTCATCTTCACCTTCATGCATCTTTACTTTTTTTTACAAAGTGTTCGTTTCCTTGATCTTCTTGGAATCTTCTTCCAAATATAACACATTGTCATCATTGCTCCTTTTCTGCTAATCTTCATGTGTCTGGATCTTACCTTCTCTAGTCTTATTGACTCCCCTTATTTCTTCAACAACATGGATCAAATTTGAAGAACATAAATCAAATTCCATTTTTATTGCTTCAATAGATCCAAAATGTTAGGAGAGAATTAAACACTCAATTTTTTTTTTATAATCCTTCCCCAAAAACATCAATTATGTCTTCTAGATGAGTGATATATTCCTAGATGTATTTAAATACTATCAAAATTAGGGATATACATTCTCCAGAAATACCATGTTGAATCATTCTTAATCCACCAAAAAATAAATCTTGAGATGTCGTAGATTGATAAGAACTTGTGGTAGTATTTTCATCAAGATAAGAATGTCAAAATTTACTAACACATACCTCTTGATCAGTTGAGGTATGATGTTTTTCCATCATCTTGGGGGGGGGGGGGGTGCTTGAGCCACCTTCCCATTACATTCAATTATTTCTGTGTCATCAATGTTATCCTAATATGGAGAACCAAGTGCTTCCTCTTATTTAGATTAGAGGTGCTTCTTATTTAACATTATATTCTCCTTCTTTTTCATATTTATCATTGTCTTGGTAGATATATCCTTATTCCTTGGGATAACTAAATCTTCATAGAAAGTGAAAATCATTGATAACATAAGAAAGAAAATAAAATCCTCAAAATATAACGACTTCACTGTAAATAATATAATAGAGGTGAACCTCCCTTTGATACAAATTTAGAGGACTAGTTTGGTATATTCTTCACATTGAGAGGGGGAAGAATCAATTCTGGGGGCATTTGAATCCAATTCCAACTTTTTATCCATGAACCTCTTGACCTGTTAGGATCTTGATTCCCTTTTTCTCTATCCCCTATCGCATGAATTAATAGAGAGTAGAAAAAATATGAACATAATATTTTTACAAGGTTCACCACTGAATAAGAGTAGATACATACTTTCCACACATGGGTATGACTAGTGCATGTATTCTCCAATATAATGTGGTACTTTTTAAAAATTTAGTGTCTAAGAAAACAATACTCTAGTCAGTGCGAGTTCATACACTTTCGAGGGGGTGGGAAACAATCCTCTTCCCTAGACTGGTGATAGACTAGTCTAACTTGCAGCCTATAGCTGGTTATTTATATGAACTTTGAAGATAGTCATCTTCTTTCTTCAAAATGTTTGTTCTTATCTTGGTCTTCTTTAGGGATCTTCTCATGACAAATTGCAATGAAGTAGGAAATAAATTCTCCCTTATTTCATTCTAGTATTATCTAGTACAACAACCTATTGTACTATATTGTAGCAGGTATTGTAGCAGCACTTGTACTGTAGTAGTACCGTTCATCGAGGGGTCATTTGGGCCAAAAAATGGGATTTCAAGCCTTGTATTCAGGCCACTTGGCCATGGTCCTTCATGCTACGTAATGGGTCTCCCTCGAGCCCAGTCTAAAAAGTTCGTTGCTTTAAAATAATAATTTGAGGCTTTGGCCCAAATCATTTAAAAAACCAACTATAATAAAACTATTTCACTCTAATTAGATATAATCACATACACCAATGTGATTATTCTGGAAATGAAGATTGGTTCACTGGGAAACATCTGAATCAATTCTTTCTTTCTTGTTCATGTATGCATGTGATCTTGCTTATGTAATATAGGTTGGACCTTTCTCCCCTTCCCTTATTTTTCTTATTTACTCATGTGCACACACATGTTTGATTACGTTATTTTAGTTTCATCGTATATTCATGTGCATGAATGCATGCAATCCACACTTATTATTATTGTGTGAGAACCCTATTTGGTATGGTTCTATGAGCACACAGACAACCTCTTTTTTTCTTTTCCTTTTCATCTTATCCCCTTAACATTGCACTAGGTTCTTATTATTTTAGATTATACACATAAGTCCATGTCTATGTTTTTTATCCAACCCGAATGAGTATGACCCATTTTTTGTGATGAAATGTACTTCAAGGCCATAGGATTTTTCAAAAAATACACATGGGTGCATGAAACATGTACTACCCATTTCTTAGACTCTCCATCTATAATAAAACATGAACCCCTACAAACAGTGGGATAGACATGAAAATAAGAGGGTGTTCACCTTTGGGAAGTTAGTGAAATTCATGGTTCTACTTTGTGTACAAGTGAAACTATTTGTTCCCTTCACAGATTACAACAAGGTTGAGGTAGCACCGGCTGTGTACCCTAGGGGACATCCTCACGAAACACACCAAGGGGTTTTTAGAAAACATATATAGAGTTCACAGGTGCTGGTTCTTCAAAAATATTATTACAGGATATGTAGAACCTATCAAAAGCTTCTAGGAATACTTCTTCGTGGATCGGAAATCTCACGGGACTACTTGTTTCTCTTCGCAAAGTGGAGCATAGAGGGATGGTCAGTTTTTATGAAACAAGAGCTCCCAGGTTTAATGGAGAAGCATCTCTTTTCATTTTGGGATACTCCTTTTATAGGATAGGGGATCACATATTCCGCGTTCAACATCCATGTATACCTCATTATGATTGGGGATTTGAATACCCAGAATCCTTTCTTTCAATATTTCTAAACCGTAGGTGAAGGATAAGCCACAATCTCGGTGTTTCATTTCTCCTAACATAGGCTCCTATCATTATGTGTGGAGTCAAGATTTCATGCATTATTCTCATGCATGAACCTCACAAAGATCCCCCATGTATCTCGAATGAAAATTAGGGCCTCACAACTCTGTTTTCTTTGGCCTCCTTCACGACATGTTGCATGTAAGAGGTAGAATACATGCATAGTCTTAGTTCAATCACGAGACACTTCTTTGATTGCTTGGGATCTGCCATGGTGGCCGGTATTCATATTCGATGAGAGTAGTGTTGCTAGTGCATGGATGCTTCATCGAGATGTTGAAGAAAATGGCACGACTAGTTCAAATCTACTGGACGATCGGACCTCCATGGTTCATACTCACATGGCGCGGAATAGATAGACGACATAGATTATATCCATATACCACAGATTGATCGAACTGTGGAGCAAGACGTGAGATTCGATTTTTTGCAGATATTATATCCAAATTTTATAAAATTCATCCCACAACAAAACAAACATGTGGGAGAGGTGTAGTTTATCAATCAACTCCCCTCTGCATCGCCTGAAAATTCTCATTTCCCCCCTTCGGTGTCGCCCCGCACCAGTTCTCTACGGGAGCGCTTCTACGCCCACTCATTCCTTATTTGGGAACACTCCTATCACCTACTATACATCCTATGCACATAGTTTGATCACTGTACCTGCACTCTAGTGGACTTATTCATGGACTGCACTCCCCTACCTTGTACGAGGCTAGCCATGATTACTTCCCTTAAGCGCAGTTGACCCTTAGGTCACACATGTTCTTGAGGTGAGGTCATAGGATAGCCTCCATGGTTGGACCCCTTTTTTATGTAGGATATATAAAAATACTTGGTAGAATGTACAATAATTAAAGGCCATATTTAACCACAAATCAACCTCTTGCATGGCCACCTCAAATTTCATGCCTCTTCTTCTTCAAATTCTAATTCCATGAATCCCCTTATTCACCCTTTATTTTTTAACATGAATTCAATATATAAAATCTATGATTCTTAAGAGGAATCAACTTCAATTTTGTAAGAAATGTATCACACTTGATACATGTTCTTTTCACTTATGAGCAGCACATCATTTATCTAATTTACATTATCTATTTAAATTATGAGTGTGTATTTAACCATCATTGGCATTTATTTACATCATTTAAAACATATATAACTCAATTACTAATTGTATCCCAACATCTTCATGTGTCAAGATCAAAAAAAATTGTATCACCAACCCCATAATGGTGTCCTTACTCTCACATGAAGGTTGTGGGACTTTTCTAGAGAATGTAACTATATATATTGTGGTTTTCATGTGTTTACAAGACTAGATTCATGTGATGGACCATGTGACTGTCAATTCATGATACTCAAATCACAAAAAATGGAAATGATAGATATTTTCCTTATTTTGGTTTATTAGGAATGAAATTGGATGACTCCATTGATGGAAAGAGACACAGTCCCATGATGTTTATGAGACGTTGTTATCTCTTGTGGGGAACCCTACCACCAAATTATGTTAATCTACATGGCCATTCCATAATGTAAAGGTGAAGAAAATATAGTGTAGTTTATTTATACAAAATACCTCCTTTTAAAAAGGATATGAGGATGAGGTATTAACCATAGATGAAATTCTTGAGAGGAGGGATAAAAAATAAAAAAAAAAGAGTCAATTATATAATGTACTGTGTTAACATAGAAAAAATTAAAATAATTGTTTTTACAAGGTCCTTTCATGTGATAACCCCTTGTGATGTGATCACATTAAATATTATGGGTCATTCGGAGGAAATGTAATCGCAATTTGACCTCTTAGCCTTGTGATGATTCTATGTAATCACACATAACCACATATGTAACATGATGTAATGGTTATCATGTCCATGAACAGTCGGGTGACATCACATGATTTGTGAAAAGTTCTTGGTTCTCACCTCTTCATGAGGATAGATAACATAACCCTATGACATGAACATGGAAAAATTAGTCCCAGTAGTTTCACCCATATAAGAATAATTCCATTATCAACAATAATTTTCAAACCCATTTAATGTCCTCTTATTTTATTAAATATGTGAATCAACCCTGGTACAAGTCCCAATATTACACAAAATCCAATAAAAATAATCCACTATAGGTTTATAATCTTTATCTAAAGATCATTGGGTCTTGTATATGATCTAATATAACTCTAATTTTTTTATGAATGATATTTAGGTCTTCTGTCTAAATCCAAAGCTCTATATCAAATGTATCTCCTCTGATTTTTCACACACAACCACCCAAAATTACATTGGTTAAAAATCATTGATCTATTTACATGATAAAAATAGGAATAAGTTCGATTATAGGAGCCTCTATTTGTAAGTCCCATGCCACAATGAAATAAATATGATCCCTTATTTTCTCTTGTTTATCACATAGTGTGTTACCCATGTGAGTAAAGGGAGATATAAGAATTATTAAATTAATATAATGAATCATTCCACTCATGGAATCCTATAAATGCGAAATCATAAAATATACATAAATTTCCATCAAATTTATATAATCTTGATGATTAATATCATGGATAATGTATTGTGTAAGACCCTAGAAGGCATTAGGGTGACCTCAGGGTGTAATCTCTGATCCAACATCATGGAATAATTAGTGTGTATGTTATGATCATACATTATGGTGTCCCCATGGTGTATTCCCCACCCAAAGGCCAATGACACATTAATATGTATGCTCCACATGAATATCAAAGTGACCTAAATGTGAAATCCTAACTCAAAAAAATTTGTGACCATAGTGTGTCATCCCCACTCAAACATAAGTGTAACATCAGTTTGTAAGACCTACTATAATATAATTTATACCATAGTGTGTATGCCCCAATAAAACACCATTGTGACTTTAGCATGTAAGCCTCATACAATATAATCTTACCCTCCAATTAAATGTGTTCAGACTTCTATTATCTTGTGTTTCTCACACAGACCATGACTCATGGTTTCTTATATTATATTTATTTTTATTCCATAAACATGATAGAAATTCTCCTATACGTGCCTCCTTATAAATCTATGACTAATTAAATATCCTCATTAATCAAATTTCCACATTTCTAATGAATCATGCATTTCCAACCTCATATTCATAATCCCTTTTCAATCCTCTATGATTTCATATTTTATGACACTATTTCCTTATAAAATATTTTGGGAGATGTTATTCTTATACTCATAAGATATGATAGATTCTTCTTTGTGGATTAATTCCAATTGAAAAACACTAATAGCCTACCTAGATGGTAATAAAATCTATATTTCCCATTCACATGGGTTTGAAATATATAAATCCGTCGAATCACCATTACCATGTAATAATTGGAATCATGATGGAGATCCTAATAAAAATATCTATGTTTAAATTAATTGGATTACCTCTTTCATGTACATGGATTTATTTTTTTGAAATTCAACCAAATTTTATTAGGTTTCGTAGTCTAGTACCATGATTTGGGATGGATTTATGAATATATATATTAAATCTATAAATGTTCCACGAGTAGGTAATAATGCCCCACAAGCAGGTGCTTTGATCCTGACCTCCCATCCTCTTGACCAATGTGAGTTCCTACGTGTTATTAGTAAGAAAACCTAAAGACTATCTACCTATTTAATGACGACACAAATATCATTATGGGTATATGATTCATTGGTTGTTTCCCAAGATAAATCATTCTTTGGTGAACAATTGTAAAATTGTTTTAAGCCAATCCATATTAGGCATCATGCCATCGAATCTTATCAAAACAGAAATATAGGGGTAGTAAAGTTGAAAGAGGACATTTAAACTCTTCATAAAAGGAGAGAAATGAATAAAAATGTTTTTTATATACTGATAAAAAAAATTCATCAAAATAAAACAAAATATTCTCAATTAGAAAGTCAAAATGTGATAGTAATGAATACTATTTACATTAAATCCTCATAACCAAGAATCTGATTTTTGTTTTTTTATAATATACCACAAAATTTTAATAAATATTTATATAAAATATTAATATGTAATTACCTTTTTAATTCACTAATTTTAATTATTAATAACACATATATTAGAATTTTTCTGTATATTCAGATGTTAATAATTATGATTATCTCATATATATTTTGTAATGAGGATGTTAATATGTTTTCATTAATACCATGTTAATAAATCATTTAATATAAAAGATGTTTAAAACATTATCTTCAAGTGATTTATGATGTCCCATTTTCATTTTATATATGTAAATGAATGGTTTTTGATAATTTATTACATTATGATCTTTTTTCAAGTTATTTTATAATAAAAAAATTATTTTTTTCATCTCCAATTGTTTTTCATTATTCTATAACCATATTCATAATATAAATTATAAATTTATATCATGTTATATACTTATTTAGTTCATTATGTAATTTATGATAGATATGTTGATGATATTATATCTCGTTTATGTGGGAGGTTAAACAAACCCACACATTAACATGTCAAACTATGTAAAGAGACAAATTATGATGTTTTAAAATATAATAATAATTTTATAAAAATAAAAACAATGTTAATATGTATTAATTATAATGTAAATTGAGGTTTTATAAAATTAGTTATATAAAATAATATTAAAATAAAAAAAATCATAATACCAATTTTTGGGAAATAGTTCCATATCATGTTGAATTATCATTAAATGAATTGTGACTATTTTATTACACAAATAAAAAGGGAATCTATGGAAAGTAAAATTTTCTTGAATATAATGGGAAAATAGGGTAATAAAGTTGTATGATTTGGATTTAATTATTATCCCTTTATTGGTGAAAATGAGAGTGAAATTCTTGAAATCTAATGTTGGGTGACTGGTAAAGATGAAATTAAATATGACTTGGGAGATTTATGAAAATAAAGAGAGGTTAGATATGAAAGTATGAATTTCCAAACTGATTAAGTCTTTTTAGATAGTCTTTGTACAATGAATATTTAATTAAATTTGAAAAATGGTTAATAACATATTTTACCCATATTGAATTATGTTAAATATTTACAAATATAATTTTATTTTTATTAAAATTAAAAAATACCTCATATTGATTAATGTTTATGTGATGACTCTAATTCATTTTTATAGTAAATATAATATAATTTCTAGATATGGTAATTATATATTCTAAATGAATAATATATATACTTTTATTTTTTAAAATATAATTTTAGAAACCTATGAGTTTTTATTTTTTGTTTTATAATGATTCCTAATTAAACTAGGATTAATATAATATTATGTATAAAAATTAAAGTACATTCATAATTTAAAATAAATGAAAAAATTCTTTTTGTAGGAAAATAAATAATATATAATTCAGAGTTTTCCATGAGTGAAATTACATTTTTTTAATATATTAATACCAATAATTATTAGTCTTATTAACATTAACATTTATTAACCCATTAATAAGAAAATATGTTTAATGTTTTTCCCATTTCATTAAATCTATAATTAATATTAATAATAGAGAATAAATATATATTTTTATTTTGAATCATACATATTAGATATTATCATATTATATGAATCTAAAATTATATTATTATTTATGAATTATATAATATTAATTTTTATAATATTAATTTTTAATATATTCAATGATAATATTTTTAAGGACTACATTCCTAGTAACCAAATATAAAATTACTATTTTTCATTGGGTATATTTCCAATAACCTTATATAGAACATAAATTTTCATTCTTATATAAAACATTATTAAAATTATTCAATCTACACATTCACTATTATATCATCATATCAATATTATATCTCAATATTTTGTGTATTTGAATAGTTGAAATAAAGGTGATAATATTCCTGGATAATTAAGGAGTTAATGGTTTTTTCTTATAATGGTATTTCAATTTAATAGTGTATTTTTTATTCACCGAAATTTACTTATAATGATTCAAAATTAATTCATATAATGTGTTAATATTTAAAAATGTATTCTAATATTTCTTTTTAATTAAATACAACACAATTTATTTTATTTCATTTATTCAAGAGAAATATGTTATTAAACATTGTATTTATATAATAGAAAACATTGATGATAAAATATTGGGATGATTCATTTTTAACACAATAAAATAATTTGTCCCTAGAAAATTATATTATCAGTTGAATAAAATGAGGGAAATTATAAATCATTAATTCAATGGAGTCTTGAGTTACCTCTATAAATTTATAATTCCTTTATATAGCTTTTAAAATTTGACTTGTCATTTTCAGCAAAACATTGTCACATTAAACTAATTATTCTACTAAATGTTCTTCAAAATAAAGATATGGTTCCCCTTATAATACATATTAGTTTATTACATGTTATGTTTAACATATGAATATCATAAATAGGGATAAATGTAATACATTATACACTTTGGATAGGTTTGTCGGAATTGACTGATGATCATCTTACATTCCCATATGACCAGATATTTTAAAAGATCCAATGTGTGTATAGAACACAATTACCTTATTCACATATCTCATCACCCTTTTCCCATGTGATAGTTTAAACAATCACATTTCAAAAAAATAGCCTATAGATTTCATTGATGACTATCAGTATAGGTCTTTTTTAAACAATCATATTCTTTCATATTTTTCCTAATTTTTTAAAGAACATCTATAATTGGATTGGGATGATCATTTATTAATAATTTTTTCCCAGAACTATTCCCAATTAATAATGTTTTTTTATCTATTCCCATATATATTCTCATATTGATCCATTTAGATTCATTATTGTAAATAATTATTGATTGATAACATTTTTGGAAGATAATATTGTTTCCTATGTATATATAAATCCATCAAGAATGAAATTATCTTATTTTCCAATGTTATTATTTTCCCTTAAAATTAACCTTAATTATGAGTATCTTATGCATTTCTATGTATCTTATATATATCTAATTCCTGTTACCTACCACCAACACATTTTTACATGAACATGAAACTCAATCAAACATACTATAATGTGGTACTACAGGTTTTCTTTTGACATATATTATGTATAACATGGCATAAAAACATTTTATAAAACAGATAAAACATCAATGATATTTATAAACTTTATATATTGATCCACCACAACCCATATAGTATTATTTCTTTTGGAATTTATTAGAATATTAGTAAAAAATCATGGTATAGTTCTTATATATCCATGATAATGTAGTTAATGATTTCATTATACCCTTAGAAATTTTTTTCTCTTTTTCAAAATACTTGATTATAATACTCTGATAAATATACTGAAAAGTCTATATGTTCTTGTTTTCCAAACAGGAATTATTCTATATTTATCTATACATTTTATTTGTTTAGAGATAGATTTATAATGACAAGATTTGTGCATCATCCAATACCTCCTTCCTCAATTCATTTATGAATGGAATGGTAATTTATTTCAAAAATCTTATTATTCTACCAATGTTAAAAATGAACTCTAATTTATTCCCAAACTTCATTTTTAGTTTGTATCATCCTTTGGTTCATCTATCAACATTAAAAATAATTACTGTTGGGAATAATATTTGGTAAGACAGTCTTTCTCTCATACAATAATGATTTCATGGTCCATCATTTTTTAACCCATATATGTTGGGAAATTTTCAATAATCCTAACGGATATAGTTCCATGTTCATTACTACAATAAGTTTCTTATAACTTTTAGGACGTCTCAGGGTGGTAATATATTGAGTTGTCATAGTCCTTAATCATCACTATTGACCTCTATCTGAAGTTGTTTAACTCCTTACATGTGAATATATAGTTCAACCTCGTGGTATATATATATTTATTGTTTTTTAACTATATATGTAAATTGATAATGTAATTTAATATGTGACAATATTCACCATGTAATGATTATTAATAATGTAATTTTTCTCATGGATCTCTATTTTTATGGTGCATAAGTAATTACCTATTGATTTTATATCAAGACATCTCCTAAAAGATTTCTTAATTCTAAACTACCTATGAAGACCACATTTCAACTATATGATAATGAATTTATTTTCTCAATTACTATCCTTCATTTTACGTAATTTTAATTTTCATCAAAAAGGTCTATCTTGAGTAATTGAACTTCCATTAGAGTTTCAATAGTTAGATTATTTGAAATTCGAGAAGAATTATATTCAAATCCCCTACAATGTCCATAAATCCATAAAAAAATATTTCCATTAATTAATGTTTATTTTATAGGACATATTATAAAACTTCTTTTAATTAGATTAATCCAATTATATAACCTCAAGTAATCATAGTTTTCTATTATTTTCATTCCACTTTTAAAAGGTGTAGTGGAAACCCGCACAACTGATACGAGAAAATATAATTCAAACACAATTAATGTGGTGTAATGTTTCTCCATTCTAGTGATATTTAATACAATAAAAAACTATTCTTCTTTCCCTGTTTTTATTTTTCACTATATATAATATAATTTTCAAAGACTATGCTAAATTGATTGACGTAATATATAATTTTCCTATTCATCAAAACATGATTTTTAGAGTAGATTGTTAACTTGAATCGTATTTATATAAATCCTTAGTTATCATGTTTTTTAATAATGTATTTCATTGGTACATCTCTATGTACATGTTCTCTGGAAGACTCATCATCTTGATAATGGTGAGGAAAAGGTATAATCTTCTATATATATATCAACATATTCCAAAAAATTGGTATATCATTAATATAATATTAACTATATTTTAATGAGATAAATATCCATTATGCTGGGATATTATAATATTTATAATTGATGTAATTTATATATGGAGTTCATGGTTTATTTTAGTGATAGATAATTATGCGTTGTTTCCAAAAATTAAATGTTATTCTCTATCTACAAAATAGATTTAGTAATCATATATACAGGAAAAGTCCATAACCAAAACTGAATAAATCTTAACAAAACACAGATTTTTATAGTTATAAAGAACTAAACTACAAATTCCTTTCAAATATGAGACGTAGAATCAGATAAAAATCATCATACCCTTGGGAGTTTTCATTGAAAACTCAATATACTATTTAATATGTTTTAATTTTATTTTATATGATCAAAATCATGAATTAAATGAGTCTGTATAATTAAAATCAAATTGTACAATCACATTTAAATATTATATGTAATATATAACTTTGGAAACAAATTTTTTCTATCCTAATTTAGTATTTAGGATAGAATAAGATTATCCAATTTCTATTATAATTAAATTTTCTTGATTATTATTTTCATCATTAGCCCCTGGATTGGTTTTGATGTTAGTATAATTCCCATAATCTATAAAAATTATTCATTAGTGTGTTAGTGGTGAATTTGTATAAATTCATTTTGATCATTTCCTTAGTTAGACTCAATAAATCTCTTTATAAATAATGTACTCAATGACCTTACCTTCCATAATTATAGTGTTCACATTTTTCATAGTGATAGATCCACTACGCCTCATAAAAAAATTTGATCATGTTGGAATATGGATTTTATTTATTCTTTGTGATTTATCAATTAAAATTACTTGAAAACCCATTTATTTTTTATAATTAATAATTTCAAGATAAATATGAGTCTTCAATTTACATATCCACATAATCTATTACTAAATTTATCAAAAAAACTAATAATTGTGTGTTTAATAACCTAGAATGTAATTTATTATAACCCCAGGAAATTTTGAATTTATATTATAATAATAATAATAATAAAATTATATTACCAAATGGTCACATCCACACAATTTACAATAAATTATCTACATTTTTTATTATGTTTGAACCATGTTTTATTTAGTAAACATTTTATTTTACAGAAAATATAACGATTACTGAAATTTTAAAATGACTATAATTCGTATACATCCTTAGGTACTATGATTTTATTAAATAATTTTTTAGAAAAATAGAACTTATTAAAATATATTGTTTACTGTAAACCTATATCTGAATTTTAACATTTGAATATAGATAAGTTTTCCATTTTCCATAGTAAACATTTATCTCAAATAACAGTTCACATACTGCTGAAATAGGCATCACCACCCAATGATTTTTATATATTTTATTGGTGATGAATAAATAAATTATATAAATCGTAAAAAATTCTTAAAAAAAATTGATAACTCATGAAAATTATTCATCAGAAAATTGTACCATCACATTTAAGAGATCATAAAAAATACCTTCCTCATAAGAACATTTTCATTACTATAAAATGATATTGTCATAAAAACCAATAGCAGTAATTGAAATCTCTTTGGTGATATTGAGACATTTTCATTATATCAACCATACAAGAACCCCTACATATTGAATAACCTAACATAATAATTCCAATATATATTCTTCAAAGATGATATCATTACCATTGCATTAAAAAGATATATCAGAAACCCCCATTATTTTATATAATATAAAGGAACCATAGCTTGAATAAATTAAATAGGGTAATGTACATTACACATAAAACACACAAAAACTATTTTTACCCACATGTATAGTAGCATACAGATAACTTATAAAAGTAAATGGAATTAACCCCATCTATTGTGTCTACTTAATATTGAAATTAAATAGACAAATGGTAAATAAATGTACATTGTAAAACCATTAAAACATTAATAGAATGATTCAAAATGAAACATGTTTATATTATTTGTAATAGGAATCTATGTGTTATATGTTAAAAAGTATTCATTTCACCCCTTTATGCAGAATGAAAAAATTGAATCCCATAAAAAATAAATAAATAATGATTTTTAAAGAACATTTAGTATTTTAAAAGAAAGTAGAAATTACCTTATGAAATAAATGATATTTAATGAATAGTATTATTGAACATGTATAAAGATCATTGATGTGGAGTAGAAATATGATAAAATATTAAAAACAAAATGTTGATGTAAAACTCCACTCCTCAAGCCCTTAATCATTATGTAAATCTATTATGTTCTACAATAATAATCAGATATTAAATATTTATCTTATTAGAAAATAATATATATATTAATTTTTTATAACCCAATTTATTTCATTTATTACAAATACATTTAGTTAATAAAATAGATAATTTCACCTTTGTTGTTTTGGTGCCATTCGGTCTAAAATAACATCAACTAATGATTATGGTTTTAATGGATCATAAAGTTGATCCATGATCCATCCGAAATGTTAATAATTTCATATATTATACATTTATAAATTATATACTATTTAGAACAACATATATATGGTACAGATTAAAAATAAAACACCCCATTCATGGATGTTGTAAGTCTAATGTACATATGAATAAATTTTTCATTTTTAAAATTTATATAATTGAATAAATGTTAATAATAGTTATTTTTAATTATTAGTAATTATTTTATACATATATTTATTATTCATTTATCCATAATTATATCCATAAATTTTATTTGATGATGATTAAATAAATACATAGTTAATAGAGGTGATAGTCATCATGTACACATGGACAACAATTTCATTTTACAATTTATTTTCTTGACGTAGATATTTTTGTTCAACTAAAAAATAAAATTTTAGTATATTAGTGATACTAATTTAATTATTTAATAAATTATGGATTGTGATGAAAGAAACTTTGAAGAAAATATATTGATCATATACTTATTCTGATGATATTATTCATTAAAAAATATGAATGAATCCTGAATTTGTATTTTGTATTTTGGGGGTCTAGAAGTTCTAAGATCGGGATAAGGGTTTTGTGGATGAATTTTTCTAGGGGTGTTTTAGGTATATATATCAATTTATATAGATAAGTAAAGAGATAGTACCTCCTATTATAGATTATAAGAGTTTCAATCATGAAATTAATATTATCTTTAACATATTATAAATGTATTTCATAAGGTAAAGTGTCACAAAGTAAGATGGATTTGGATGATAGAATATCATATTGTAATTTTAAAGTCATATAATCAAATATTGAATGGTTTTAGAGTCATTTGATCCCTTATTAATTTGAATGACTACCCTCTTTTACCATTTTAATACATATAATAGAGAATAAATATTACTATGGTGTGCTAATTTTATGGATAAAATTAAAATGGTGTATACTGCATTACTAGTATCCAATCCATTTATTTTCATGGAATAATAATTTAAATAAATATTCATTTACACATGTTTATAAGTTAGAGTTATTTATAACTTTATACACATAAAGTAAAGAATGATAAAAAAATTAGAATAAATAAATTTTTATAAATAAAAAAAGCCTCATAAATAAACAATTGTACATAGTAATTAATTATTGTATGATTTGGTAAAATTTTCCATTCATCCATCATTGAAGATTAAAAAAAATTTATGTTAATTAAATGATGCACAATCACTAATGAATTAATTTCATCCTTACATGTATAAAATATTTCAGTATCAAATCCATGTTTTAAATGCCTCTATGGTATGTAAAATATGAGAAACCAATTAGAAGAAAATGAGTTAAATTTGAAATAATTTTAAATTCATTATTTATATCCATTAATGAATTAGGGGAATTTATTTTATAATGAATTTTAAAGTCTTGACATTGAAATTGAATTGTATCTGCATAAAATATAAATTATTCATAATTAGTATCCCATACCTATTCATTTTCACTAAAAATAATTTATTTTAATAAATAAATTATTATAAAAATATAATATCATAATATATAGAGATTGAATAAATATTTGTGTTTTTTTCAAACATAGTTCCCTTATGTGCATAGGTGTATGTAAGTTAAAATATTGTGATTAGTGTATAGATAAACTATTTTCTAATTTCTTAAAATATATGCATACTGTAAGAAATTTGATAATACTTAAAATGTATTGGATAAATTTTAAAATATATATAAAACATATAAAAGTTTTAATTTCATACATTATAATTTCTATGGATGTGATTATCAAAGTATTAATTGAAATTCCATTAAGTATAATTTATTCTGTGATCCTTCTAGGAAAGATGAAAATAATACTGAATAATTGGATATAAAAATTATACACACCATTATGATACATAAAACATCATGTTGAGTCTTTGGGTGGTAGTTCATACTTCATTCACACCTTGTTTATTGACCTTGTCATATTTTACAAGCACATGATAATTAATTAATTCTTCACTATAATAAGAAATATTTATAGTATTAACAAAACTCCAATATTGGGTTATAAATTCAAATGATACAATTTATTAAAAATGAATTTTCATAGAGTAACCAACACCAGAATTATTATATTTAAGGAACATTTAACATAAATCAATGTATAACTAAAAGATATAAAATAATACAAACAAATATTTATGTAATGAAACTTTTATAAATTAATTTAGTGATAAAAAATTTAAATTAATATTTCTCATTACATATCTATAAATTATTTAGTGAATATTTGACAATAATAATCATAACCTAGAAATAAAATTATGCACTCCAATCATATGTTTCGACAGCTATGTAATATATTTAAAATTCCAATTTTCGAATGGTGAAATTCTACAAGGAAATATATAAAGTCCATAAATGTAGTAAATAATTTAGGTAAAATTTTTGTGAAACATTATCCATTAATGACACATGGACCATCTAGGAGATATGTTATTTTTTTCAATATTTAAAAAAAATGATCTTCTAATATAATAATCAAGATAGCCTTCAAAATTTGCAATATTTAAGAGAAATGCCTTAAAAACCAATTTATCTATATCATAAAAACATGTGAATAATAATAATAATTATATATATTATTAATTATTTTATCTGGAAACATCTTATGTGTGCCAATATCAAAACCTCTCAATACCCAAACCTCCCAGATTCTATATCTCATTGCAAATTTCCCTTTTTTTATCCCATATTAATTGTATTGAAATGATTTTTAATTTATTGTCATAAAATTATTAGGAATAAATAAATAATTCACATAATAATAGAATATATAATAGAGTGGATAATGTTTGGATTTATAAATTTTAGAAGATAATATAACATGTGATAAATTGAAAACACATGCATGATTATTCAAATAATTGGTCTATAGAAAATATACAAAATAAACTACTCATTATAATTCAATAAAAAATTTGATCCCCGGTTCATATTGTGAAGAGTTACACAAATATAGGAATTAAAACCACATAAAATTTGTATCATACATCATCAAACATTCGATATCATATGAACATGTTAGTGGTCAGTTTGAACGTGTTTGTGATGAGGGTAAACTATAACATTTCATGATAATGAATTTGAATTTCATAAGTAAAAAATTAATCTAATCAGATTAATTTTTATACAACACCTGGTGAACATATTCTCTATATACCGGTATTGACATTACTGTGGTTCTTTATGGTTAAACATTAAAAATTTTCTGGACATGAATTATTATAATTATACATAGTAGATGTTTATTATTTGAAAAGTGTATTTTATTATGATTCCTTATATATAAATTGGAATAATACCCAAAATATCATTATGAAAATAGACAAAAACATATAATTATTATTGAATTTATGAAGTCTAGATTTAATTTCTTCATAAGAAAAATTGATTTATATATTGATAATGGGAACATGTCAATAAAATCTAAATATTAAATTGTGATTTATGTTAGATACATATGGATCATGAATATTCATTTTAACTAGTCAAAAACATTTACAATGTTGAAACAATTCAATAACTAATGTACAATATGACATGATAAACATGACCTACATCTCTATAATAAAATCATTTCAATTATTTCCATTTATATCAAAACACATATTAGAATGACCATTTAATATTTTCTGAAGCTATGAAATAAAATTTTTAACCATGTATTTTAGAACATGGGATATATATTTAATCTAGCGCTACAATAAATTATTTTACAAAAAATTATTTCATTCATTCTTCATAAAAAGTAAAAGTTCTCGATGTGTAAATCAATTATTAAATTTTTCTCTATTTTATATAAAATACAATCCTATAAAATTTTAGTAAATATTATTAAAATGAAAATAAGATAATTTTTCCTAAATATATAAACATTGTTTTTTTTCATCACAAATTGAGAGTATTTAATATTTATCATAGTTATAAGATAATTATTAAAAAAGGATAGTAATCAAACAAAATGAAATTAAAATCATTTAAAAACATTATTGTATAGAAATACATCAAATATGATTTCCTATTTAATATCAATATCATTTAATTACTGAATATAAGATTTTACTAATCTTTTCAACCTTTTATATCATATATTATGTATGTTTAATAGGTTAGGATATTGAACGATTTGTGTTACTCAAATTAATTGTGTGAAAAGAATATTTTAAATAGGATTTAGTAGAACACCCCTATATATAATAAATAAATAAATGGTACCATATTAAATCTAAATTTTATAATTTATATTTATAAATTTAAAAATAAGAAAACTAATGAGATCTGAGATATTGAGAAATGAACATTTGATTATATACTTTGTCTCTATTAGATTTAGTGAATATTGGATAATTCGAAAATTAATATGTTTTGAAAATGAATAAAATTTGTATCTATGTGTTTCATCGAACATGGTAAGAAATGAAAAAACATAACCATCTAAATGGTGGAAATATAGTAATAGTATGAATTTTTAATTGATAATAATATAAATATTTTTAATACAATTATATGAATTGTGAAAACTCACATAAATAAAACCATAAAAAGAAGTGTAGGAATGCAATATTAATGTTTTAAAATAATAAGTGGGAATTGAAATAATATATCATGAATTTAGAATTATATATTGTGATACCTATTTTCAATAATACAATTCTGATTGTTTGAATTGTGTAAATAGAAAAATAAATGAATTTCATAAATTTTACTAAATAAATTATTATTGTGTACTTTTTTTGACTGCATAATGATAAATGCTAATGAAATTTATCATTTTTTATAATATCAATACTTTTCTACAAAAATTATGTTAAAAACTAATGTTAAATTTCCAAAAAACAAATTCAATGTCTTGCAATGATATTCATTTAGAGTCTCTTAAATAAAATATTTAATGAAACCATTTTTGGAACCATAGGATTTTTTTGATCAATAAATCAAATGAAACTGAAGTTGTGTCCTAGTGGATTCAAATAATTCTCATGGAGAATATAATACATGTAGAGAAGGAATCTAAAATATTGTTAAAAAATATATGATATAATTAAAATCCATACATTTATAGTAAAATATAATAAACTGTTTAGATAAAACAATAATATAATTTAAACTAAATATTAATAGTAAAAATAATTTTGAAAAATCAAAATCCATGGTACGTATTATTAAATTAAAATAAAGAATAAATTCAATTCCTTAATAATTTAATAGCAATGTTACAAATTTTGTGACATGGTCGTAATTGTAAACTAATTAAACTACAAGTTTAATTGTATTTGAAAAAAACATATTTTATATTTAGATATTTGAAACAATTTAATGAATTATTATGAAACTTTTTTATAAAATATTGGAAGTAAGAATCACGTTATGATAGAAATATATAATTCAAAAATTATAAATTCATGAGAATGAATAAAAATAAACAATATACTATAATTGAATAAAATATACTAATAGAAAAAGTAAAATAATATTCATCATGAAAAACTATTAAATAAATACTACAAATACAACATACTAGAATTTAATGGTGACACACATAGAGAACACTAATATATATAACATCATAATAAGATTCACTATGATTTAAATCATTTTAACTCTTTTATTGAAGTAAATATACGGATGATATGGAAGTTCTTAATTCCTATTTGTCATCATATGTAAAAATAGGGTCCTTCAAAAACATAATATATATAACACATGATAAATATTAAATAAAAAATAAATGATAAAAAAACAAAATATACAAAATTTAACTCGTTATATGGTTAAGAATAGTCTACTAATTTTAGGCATGCATATATAATACATAAAAATGCATGTTGATTATGTATATTTTAGATCGAACAAATTTTTTTTCCATGTTTAGTGACAATATATTGATTTAGGAAACTTTTTAATCCATTAATGATTCATTTAAATTATTTTAATAATCCACATATAGAATATCAATGTAAACAATTCATGATATATTATAGTGTAATCATCTACAAAACAATCCAATGAAAAAAAAAATTATATATAATAGAAAGAATTATGTATTAAAATTTAGCACACCATTTAGATAAAATAATTGTATAATTATAAATTAGAACACTATTTCATACTGAAACAAATTTGGGAATAAATATCATTATAAAAAAGGGACAAAATTTATTTTTATTTCCCACCTTGAAATTATGATGTGATTGCTTCGTTATCTTTATCACCACCAACAAATAAAAATATTCACTCAACTACCATATTTCATCATTTATGAAATATATTTAAAATTATGATTTTCAGTAATAAATATAATTATTATTTCTAACTGGTTGTGATAAAAATGGAAAAAATAATTTAGATTAAAATAAAAAACACTAGAGCTCAATTATATCATAGAAAATATAAAAAAATAACTAAGGATAACTAATACTTTATAAATTTAATATATTTTTAGATAATTTTCAACTAACATTTTATAAAAAAATTAATATATTACGCACTTAATAACCAAAAAATTGGTTGGTTTAATATAAGTAAATCAGTAGGACTTTTTTAACATCCACTTTTATTAAGAAACATTATCATTTGATAAATTAAATAAAATTCGTAGGTTAATGTGCATATTTTCTAGGGATAATAGTTAAATTAAATAGAAATAAATGAAAAAAATATTCAAACATTTTCCTATAAAATAACCATTATTTCCAAATATTTATTAGGTAGAAAAAAAATCTTTTAATATTAGAATATTTAAAATTATGAGGCCACTCATCCAGCCCTAAAAAAACAAAATATAATAATGGAAAAAATAAATTTAAAATTATGTGGAGAAATATATGATATAGTGAAACGGTATACCTTTTTGTAAGGGTATAAAACATGAGTGGAAGATATTGGTAACATATATGGAATGAGTGGTATCATGTGGAGCCAGAGGTGGGATTGGGTATTGTGTTGGGGTTGGATGTGGAGGATAGAAGTAAAGGTAATGGTTAGAGAAGACAGTAAAGCATAAGATAGATGATGGCAGTGAGATTGAGATATATATATGGTTTCTAGGATGTTATGGTAGGAATTCATTAATAGAAGAACTAATATTGATACTATAATGTATATGTAATTTATAAGGTGGAGAAGGTGAAAATTGGGGTTAGTTTAGTGATGCAGACTATGGGTTTAGAGATCTGTAATGAAGGGGGTGTGAAATTTGGGTTAATGTCGGGGGGTTGAAACAAGGAGTAAGAATTTTATGGAGGAGCGATGTAATTTTTAGATGTGATTTGAGAGAGGTAGATGAAATGGTGGCGATTCATTGGATTTGGAACATTGAAAATGGATATTCGGGTGGCCTAAGGGATTCAAACACCGATGAATAAAATTATGGAGTGGAGAGAAAAATTAGGAAATAGTAGAGAATGAGTCATTAAAACAAGTGTAGGGATCTATCTCAAAGATAAAATCATATATTTATGATCTTACTTTTAAATATATCATATTTTTTGTTTTGTTAAAAATATGAAATTCATTTGAGTTATATTTAAAATCAAAATAATATAAATTCTACATCCATTATTTTTTTTAGAAAAATGTACTTTTAAAAATTAAAAATATTATTAAAAAAAATTTACATATTGAATTGTTCCATAAAATATTTATTTCATTATAACTAAAAAATGATGGTTTATTTGAAGTTTAGATCCAGAAAATTTTGACTAGAGCCATTCCATAACTAAATTTAATGCCCCTTACTAAAATGAGATATTTATTGGAACAAAATTTAATATATACTCTAAAAAGTGAATATGTGGTGTAAAAATTAACAATATGGGCTATAAATTAATTTTAATAATCCATAAAAATATACTTTTAAGATTAATTGGTTTGATAATGTTTTTATTTCAGAATTAAAGATGATTTCATAAAAGATATAATATTGTGAAACTTATATTTTTTAATATTCCCCTAAATGTTACCCTATTTATAATAATAAAAAAAAATATGAAGGTTATTTTGAAATTTTATATTTAAAAATAAATTCCATTTAGAAAATTTATATTTATTGAAAATTAATATTTAAATAAAATAATATTATTCAATGAGAACATTGCATCTAGAATAAAATAAATTTTTCCCACTAAAAATCTTTATATAATTATTATAAAAAATTTAAATCCGTAAATTATATTTATTAACATTATTATAAAATTACATTAAGTGATTACATACATTGTCATGGATATAAAATTTCCCCTCCACCATAATGACATTTTTTCCTTGATAATTATTTCACTAATAAAGAGGCAATGCTATTTTTTCTCTTATAATTTTTTGATTCACTGTTTTCTCATAAATCTTGTGGTTTACCAAAAAACAATAAAAAAGTGATTAAACTTATTTATGAAAACCTACTCTCTATGTACTACATTCTTAATTAAATTTTCCTTATATGAATTATTCTCCACAATTTAAACTACATTAGGCATCAAAACATGAAAATCAATTAGATGCATATTTCCTTTTCATAAAAATATGAAAGACATCTCACACCTTAGTAAAATTTATAGGAAATTCAAATAAATATTTATCTAAACCAATATTACATATTATTTAATAAGAACTAATTAATAATCGGAATATTTTATCCTTTTAGAAATTCATATATCACATCATTCCTGGAATTGTTTATTGAAAATCATTAAATAATGCGACAAATGATAGATCATTCCTTCAATTAAATGCATAAATCTTATACCTACTTTGATCTACCCTTGCATATTATTGAATACCGATTTTATATTTAACGATATATTCTAAAAAGTTGGGTCCCAATAAGTATCTCTAAATTTCTTTATCCCAACAAGCAAGATTTTAACAATACTACCTAAATGACCCAAAGGCCATCATGTTTTTTTATTTATGATAATCCCTATTTTAAGGGATGATGGGGAACCCATGAAACTCTTGAAGGCATAAGTGAAAATACAAGAACCATAGGTCTTATGAAATCAACCCAAATATGACAACTTGGAACTTCCCCTCCCCGAACAATGTCCTGAGGTGAGCTCTCCACCATTACAAGGCTATTCTAATATCTTTCCTATATAGAGCTTCACATTCCTGGTTCAAATGGTATTTCTATACCCTCTAAATAATATAAATCTATTTATCTCTTCTCTTGTGAATAAAACTGCACTGAATCCTCGTCTAAATCATATTTCCATATAATCTCCATGGTTATTATACATTTTCATGTGTCCTGAAGTCCTTGTGGTGTCCTAAATTCCTGACTAGCTTGATGGACATTTGTGGCTTGGAGCCCATTAAGGACTCAAATGGTATTTCTATACCCTCTAAATCATATTGTAATGTATATTACAATATCAAACATTACCTGCTATAGTACTTCTATAGTAAACCTGAAAATAAGCATCCACCTAGATTTGATCTCAGGTGTCTTGGATGCACATGTCGTGTCCTGACCAACTGGTTCAATTACTATACTAAACTGAAAATGGTATTTTAATACAAAATCATCAAATGATTTATAATAATAATAAAAACACCCTGATAAAATATTCATTACAAAATAATATCCTTAAATTTTAGATTATTCCACTCCCACTATTAATTTTATTTTTGGTGGGAGGATGAATTGAAACATAACTCACTAATTAAAGAAATTACTGTCCTTTAAAAAATTCAAATATTTAAAAATATTCAGATAGAACAAGGAGTTAATCACCATATAATATGAATATTAATTTAATAATGATTCTGTGAATTATATCCAAGGACATATTACATCTAATAGGAATAGTATGAACATACTATTTTAAATGATTAACCATAACACAAATCTCAATATTACCGAATGATTTCCTTTGTAATACCTAAATTAAATCCAAGGATATGTTATCCCAATTATATTTAGTTATCAAACTTGGTAAAATCTCCACATTAGTATTTGTCATATGGAATTATACTATTATAATGAAAAATGTTTATTGGAAAATCAATATATCATTATATATTCCTTCTAATCATTAATGTTCTAGAATATGTTTTTGAATAACGGTGATTCTAGTATTATTAAAATATGATGAACTATGATATTCCCACAACAATTATATATTCAATTGAAAATAATCTACTTTACAAATCCTTTCATAATATTTTACAAATATTTCTTGTACATTAAACATAGACAACATCCCTTCCTTGTAAATTTCAATTCTTCTATCCAATTGTGCTATTCTTTTTAATCCATCATAATTAATTTTAAACATGGATTATAAAACTAATAAAAAATCCAAAAAGAGAAATTAATTCTAAATACTTAATAATAAAAATCTATGATTAATTAAAAAATTAAATGTTTCATAATGTTCTAAATGTTACATGGTAAATAATGTTTTATTATATTGATTAATGTCCTCATTTACAATGTCATATTTACCAATAGGTTAATAAATAATATAACTAGAATTCATTATCAATTTTGTTCAACTTATTTACCACATATCAAACACTTTTTCAGTGAATATATATTAAATATTATTTACTTCACATACATCTTACATTTCTCCCCATATAGATGATGAATGAAAATTTATAAATATAAAACATTAAGTACATGATAATTGTAATTCCAATGAAAAATTTTTCATTTAGCATCAAACTAAATAATTAATATTGTAATTCCCCTTATTGAATCACCATGTATGGGCCTGTAAGATTCATAACCTTATTAATGCAACCTCATATGCAAGTAGTTGTCGAAAAGTAATGTGGGTGTCAATAGTGATGTTGGAAGACTATTACCTCCTATAAAAAGTCATTGAATAGAAACATATCAAAAATATAATAATTATTACATAGTGGAACTAAATAATAACAAATCGATAACTGATGAATGTAAGGTGACTGATTATTATAAAATAAATAAACTAGGTACCCTTATTGTATACATTACAAACAACGTATGAGTAAGAAGAATGAAAATAAATAAATACACTATAAAATCACTCGAGAGTCCAAATTTTTACCATATCCAAATAATGTGATCCATGTACTTATCTTTATATCATTAGGCTATTTCCCATACTTGGATCCATTATTATAATGTATGCACAGACATCATAATTCCCTTTGAGGGTCTAATTATGTCCTAGAAGAACATCAACAATACATCCTCAACATATGTTAACATGAATAAGAAGTTTATTCAATGATAATAAATAATTCATAAGAAGGAAAAATCGTATATGTGTTGAGTAATCATGTATAAACCCATATTATATTAACCCTAGAAAAAACCTACATTGACTCCATTATAGAAGGAAATTGATAGATGATGTCATGATTATGGGTAACCCAAATGGTTTCCATATAATCCTAAAAAACCACATTAAATAAAAATATTTAGCTGAGACTATATGTTTATCATGTACCATATCTATCATGGGTTAGGATACAAGGCCATCACACCCTACTCTCTCTAAGGATGGGACACAACACAATCATTCCACACCACTACCTTGGATCATGCTAGGATGTATATATCCTCCTACCCAATGTCTTGGTTCATAATAATAATTATCAAATGTCATATATGAACCAACCTTCATGAGGGATAAAAAATCCGTTATGTTCCTATTATCACATGTAACTAGAAGGAAAACACAATTGGCCAAACATTCAAGCACAATAAGGCATAAAACACATTGACACCATAACATAATAATGATCATTATTTACATTATCCATATAACTAAAAACATATGTTAAATATAAAACATGGGTATCATAGGTTTTACACACCCACACATGCAATAATTATCATGGGATCATCTTTATCTAAAAGAATATAATGTATTGGACATCCTATCCAAGCTTGTTGTTACTAGTCATTTTGATTTTTATGTGTCAAAATGCATGTAAAACCTACACACCAACCATATTACTAACCATGCCAATGATCCCTATAAATAATTCTAATTAACCATATATTTTTTTACAAAATTTATTCAAGTATTATATATTGATAAAGGCATAGAATAATTTCAACATACCTAATGAAAGAATCTTGAAATGGAAGATGAAGTTATCATCCAATGAAAATTTAAAAACATTCCATATCTCTTCTCTATATATCAATAAAAATATAATTTTTTATAATATTATGAAATCCATATATTTATCCCTCATAGCTAATATCTATGGATATCTATTGAATAAAGAAGAATTTGTAGGTTAAAATAGATAAATCATATATCATTGATGCTGATGGATCAATCAAGACATCAAAAGATGAATAATGAAGAAGGAGAAGATAAAATTAAACAATTAGGTTCCCATGTAGTCATCCATGTGAAATTAGGGTTGATTGGTATAAAGGGATAATGAATAGAGTCATTAAAACAAAATTATAGAGCCCGCATTACATACAAAGCCTTATATGAACCGCATATGTTCTAGTACAAGGCCCCAAATTGGATGATATACTAAATTATGGTGAAACATTTATGCCTCTTCCATTAGAGACCGAGAGAATTATATCCTAAAATTCGGCGGGATTTTTAGAATTTCAATTCATCTACCACTATCGATAATGATAAAGTGGTTGTGAATGATCAATCTGGTGTGACACCAATACCTCCAAGAATCGAGTTGGAGGTTCTAACTCAACCATATTTGATTCACATCTAACAAAAATCTCAACTGATTTTTTTTTTAAAATAAAATTAATGTGTTGAAACAATAATTGACACACTATCAAATGTTTTGGTTTTTATAAATATTACTCAATAATAAATTCTTTTCCCTGAAAAGTACCTCTAGTGGTTCTACTAAGACAACTTGGTTTTTTTCTTGAATATTATAACATTTTTCCCATAGATCCAAAATAGATCTATAGATGATGCCAAAAGAAACAAAAAAGTCGAATCATCTTGCTACAAAATTTCTTGTCAATCGAGTCTATAAATCATACCATGTGTTCTAAAAATGATTCCTTTGGTTCCAACTCAACCGATTTGCAGTCAATCACATGTGATACATGAGATTTATCCATCAAAATACACGAGTTAGAGAAAGTATTATGCATACATTAATAAATAACATATATTCTTATATCATAATCCACTACTATGATATTCTTTTTTATCTCAAATGGTCTAAAAAATATTAGTACCTTTCTAATAGGACTATGAAAATGTTGATGCCCTAATTGATTTGATGCCCATATGATATCCTAGTTTCCTATAGTGATGTCCAATAGCCATATCTCTAGTTAGCATACACTCAATATATAATTTGTGAGGAAACCAATAACATCCTAAAAATATTTATCCATTCTTTGGAACCATACTAATCCCCATGATAGATTACATACCCTCCTCATGACGATTTAGTGGTGAGTGACACAGTGGAACCTAATGAGTATAAAATAGATCCAACTTAATTTAAACCATCAAATATATAATTTGATCAAACTACACTATAGAAATTTTATCGTCCCATATTCCATTGACATCAATAATACATTCTCATTGAATATCTTCTACTATTTAGATCATCCTCTCAAAAAATCCATCACGATACAGATGATACGTCATGCTTAGTATTTACAGAGTCCAATATTCTTTTAGAATTACTTGAAAACATGGAAACATAAAACATTTGTCTCTTTTAGATATTTTACATGATTTAAATAGTATTTTTCATACAATATCTCATACATAAATATTTCCCAGGTCATTTGCAGAGTTATTTTGTTTGATCTATATGAAATGATTCACTTTTATCAAAAGATCAACTATAAACCAAAATACATAAAAACTTATTGGGGTTCTATAAAATACCCCATTAATTGAATAATCCCATCATAAAACAACCAAACATTCATGATAAGTGGATTAATTAATCATATTAGTCATTGATAATGTTCATTTATCCTTTAAAAGATCAGTAAATTAGTGATTAAAGTAATTATGTATCTTTTCATTCCCAAAAAACTAATGTAACACTTGATATCATGATATATATTCACCAAATCATATTTCCCCTCCCACATAATAGAATGGGAGTACATCATAACCTCTTCCATCATGAAATCAAAAACCCAAACAATTCTATGTATAACAATCAATTCTTCACTATCCCTCAAACAGTCGGAAACCAAGTCACGTATCACCAACCATTTTGACATAACTAATAATTTTGGATCCAAATACCACCTAGACTTTACATAGTCAACCATCATAGGAATGAAAAATATAGGTTCACATGTCACTTCCCCTTTTTCATTATATGTATCCACTAAACACTCAAAGAAAAAAAAGAATGATCTAATTTTACTTCTCTAATGTTAGCACACCAAGCTCATTGGTTTTCCTACATACAGTATCTATAAATTATTGCATTTCCTCAGAGAATAATCGATCATAAAATCAATGATATTTAGACTAACAACACAAATCCACGTTATGCGACTCAAATCCTTCAAATTTATGATATAACAAAATCCCTTGCGGTACATGTATATGGAAAACAAATCAACAAATAAATAATGGTTCTAACACCCCAACTAATGATCCCAAACTATCATCTTCAAGGAATTTTTATTATAGATCTGAATGTGGGTTTATAACTAAGGATAACCATATACTACATGACTTGTATTTATTTCTACAACTCATAAACCAAAACCTAATTCATTACAATATTCCTCAAATAAAATTCAAGGATCCTGAAGAAGCAATATCTAAGATTCCAACAAACTCATCTTTAGCACCATGATATCCTCTTCACTAAGGTCATTCCACTCATTCATCAACCCTTAAATTGAATCATAGTCCTAGTCCCTTCTATAAGAGAAGATAATTTTATGATCCATCAATAATACCAAACAATACCAGTGAAGACTATAATCTCAAAAACATTAATAAATAATTCCCAAAAAATAATTGCATCAACCATCGCTGGGTTTATAGAGATTATATCATCATAGATCACAATACCACATAGGCATAACTCCTGGACGGATAAGGGAAAAATTATGATATTTCTATAAAACTGATGTGATCAAATAATAGTTAATACATTCTCAATATTTATGTCATAAATAATTTATTTTCATGGTTATGTGAGGATATCATCAATAAAAACCATAATTAAGGAATAATTATATGGATAGATGATATTTTATCATTAGGTCCTTAAACTCTAATGGTATATTATTTAACATAAGGTGAGTGAAAGGATACATAGATTCTATCATAACTCATTAATTTTTTATTTGTAATTCCCTCCCACATAACTAGATGATAGAGGTAGTCTAACTATACATCCACATTGGAGAACTAGAAGGTTCACCACAACTAATCCTATAGGTAAACAATATTAGGTAAAGGATAAATATTCCTAAAAGTCACCTTTTTATTTTTTAGGTAGTACACAAATAATTAAATAATATTTCCTTCAATATTTTTGAACAACATCCAATCCCACAGTGATATGTGCTCGATCTACAAAAAACATTTTCCTCTATATCCCAAATATTAATCATCATTTAATTTTACTCATTTGGAACCATTGGATAACGAGGTATAGATATAGGATTCTCCCCTTGTAAGAGTTTGATATGAAAATAAAATCCTCTATTTGGTGGATGTCTTAATTAATCATCTGAAAAAGCAGCATGGTAACATTCTACTACTATTATAAACATTATGAAGGTTACTATGTAATCCACCTCATGAAATAGACCCCCTGCCCAGAAATATCTTCAAATCATACTCATGTCCAGTATTATTCTTTATGATATAAAATCCCATTCACTAACCAATAAAACCTTATCTAAAATTTTTGTAGTATGTGGTATTCAACATCTTTAGCTTCAATGTGTGCTTGATAACTAGTCAAATAGTCCATTATGAGAATCCCCTCAAAAGTCATGAATTTGAGAATCAATTAATTCATCATAGGTCTATATCTAGAATCTACTTTGGAAAATTTTGTATATCTCTTGATATAATCCACTTTATTTACAATGCATGTGTCCAGAGAAAAAAATGCCAGAGATAACATGATCACTAATTAAATTACATAATCAACATCAGCATATATAATTGAATATGGGGATATTATATCAAATAAATGAGTTTAATTTATTGATATTATCATTATTATACCCTGAAAGACTTATGGATCCTATATTCTATAATAGGCAACCAGTTTTTTCTCTAAAAAAACTATCTGACATTGCTCCATGATCCTTCTAATGAGGTGTATAAATCCATTATTTAATTGAAGTCTATGGTCTTTAAGAATACTACTGAGCATCTAGGAAGGATCCTTTTATAATATTCCACACCTAAAACACACCCCTATGAGTTTTTAACCATAATAATCATGACATTAAAATGAATATTCCCCATTTCACACAATTGATTACACTTTGCATTTGATTTTGGAAACCACTCAATACAATTTCCACACTATCCAAATTTGAAACTCTAGGGATCACTCCCTTGAATGTTCCTAGTCAGGATGATTGTATCACTGAGAGGGAGAGTGGGTGAATCAATGATAAGTTTTCTTTTATGTTTCCTTGAAACAAACTTCAACTATTATTAAAGATTAAATTCCCTCTTAGAAAAATTAAATAACACATCCCAATGAATTCATGTATTTTAAAGTTTCAATATTCAAAAGTATTTCAACATCCTTGGTATGGTTTGGAATATATTCAATACCATAAAATCAACTAGAAAACAATCTGTAGATTACATCATGTATGATACACCCTAACACACATATAACACTATGTAAAAAATTTAATAGTTTCTGTTCACCATATTAATACAAATAAGGTAATATAATGTCTATCTAACAACACATGTTACTATTTATTCTTTTAAATTCAACAAATGTATTAAGTTGAAATAAAATTATTCCAATTAGTAATGAGAAGTTGCTGAGAACTTTCTAGTCTCCGATTTTTAAAACTCAATCTAATTTTCTGAGTCTGAACCCTCTTAGTATGATTATTCCAATAAGAATCATCTTGATATGATACTTCCTAATACCATTACCACCATTTAAAAAAATAAAAGCCTGATAGAAAATAGTATAGATTAACTGGAACATTGTCAATTCTATATCTTCATAAATATATAAATCATAGTATGAAAATCCTGATCTAATCAATACTTCATCATACCATAACTGACTTACTGAAAATTAAATTTTTTTTTAATGAACTTTTAAGAAAAAAGTCCAAAACCAGAGTGGCATCAATGTTTTAAAACACAACCATACCTCCATGGGCCATGTTTATCAAGAAACAAGACAATCCAAGTAAAATTAATGAAAGATACCCACCCTATCAAGAAATCAATATGATCAACATCCACATTCCCATTGCTACAAGGCATATTGTCCCATAAAAAGATTCAAGGGCCCAATACCAATGGAAAATTCCATACCCTCTCAAAATACAATTCCATGTAGTGATGATAAGTAGAACACTCCATGATATAAACCTCATTTGGGCAGTCCTTTACAAGAAAACCAGGTGTAGCGTCTCATTGACCAATGCAACAGTGCCAGAAATGAATTCACAAAATTCCAACCACAATAGCCTCATCAATGAATGGTATCACAGAACAAACCAACCCATGTTCTAAGAAATCAAAGTTGCATATCCACATATCAAATTACAATGCGTCTTCATATTCTGTTTTGCTGAAATCAGATCATACCAAAATTGCACGCAACAAAATAGAAACACATAGAAAACCAGAAGCAATAAAAATGCCAGGAAGAATTTCTATGCGCAGTCCACACTCCCACCAAAATACCCATGATGCCACCGAAACAAAACCACAACAAACATCAAAGGCCTTTGCGATAACCACTCTATAAAACGTTCAAACTGTATATCCAGAATCCATCGTAGACATAAAAAACCAGATCCAAAAATTTTAGAATGCCAAAAGTAAAAACCACAACAGAAAACATGAAAACAAATCAAATAGAAACAAAGAAGAACCCTGAAGATAGCTATTCACGATGCCACAATGTAGGCCAGATCCCATCACTTCCATCACACACTCACATGAAGACCATCACAAACCACCTCATGCACTCCCAACCAACACATAACCACACGTTGTCCCACATTTGGAGAATCTAGGACACCCAATGAAGTCTTCACCACACTGCCAGAAAAAACACTACCTAATGAATTAGGGGAAGAGAAAGGAGAGGCTAGCAAACTATAAAGATGACATGTCAATCATGAACACAAAATGTCTCCCCTAGGAAGGAATATACCGTCACAAGAGAACAGAGAACGAGTGTGGAGGTGATCCTTTTCCATCTCGAGACAGAGCAAAGCTTGGCAGCAACATGGGAAATCGAAGAAAGCTGGTTCCCCTTACAGGATAATCACATAGTATGTGTATGCAACCTCATACCATAATAAGAAGGATAAAATTAAGAAGCTAAATATCTTAATCAACAAAATATAATAAACAATGAGTATAGTAATCAACTTAATATAATGTTGTGATCTTTTGTCTTCTCTTACACTTCAATCCAACGGGAAACATTCAACATAAAACTCAATACAAAAATCATATTCTTCTCTCAAAAAACATAGTGCTTCTCCCTTAAGAATAGTACAATGGTAATCAGAAATATACAACATAAATTACCCTTTTTATAGGTGACCCTTGAGATTATTTGGTGGGAATATGAATAAAATTTCTTAATCAAATTCAAAATAATCTCAATATCCACAAGAATATCATGTGAATATTGACATCACTATCTCTTCTCAAAACATCATGATTATTCTACAAATATAACATCTTCTTCAGATATAAATTTTAATTTCCAATATGATTTCAATACATGTGTTTGATTTTGAGAATACAATTTCTTCAAAATAGTGATTTTAACAAATTGTAAGAATATGTGTGAAGAAGTGGACACCAATCTTTTTTTAGGAATACAATCATTCTTATGAATGTCAAGCTCCCACTTGATAGTAAATTCATCAAACACCTTCTATTTTTCTATTGACCCGCATGAGATAAAAAATCATCAGCTTCTACAATTCTATTGACCCATTTAGAAACCTACAATCTAATTTAATCCTTTTCACATTTTTGAATTCATTATTGATCTCATTCTATCCTGTTCATATCTTTACCCACTTAAAAAAACATTCGTAATCATATTCTTGTATCCTGAATTCCATCATGGATTAAAATTCATTTAAGACTATATTTGAATTTAGTATACTTGCAATGGAATGTATTGTATCTTTCCATTCATTCCATCTTATAACATTTCTTCTCAATCTTAGTATGATTTATTCTGTATATGATCATTCTCGGTACAATCATACTAGGTATGATATTTTCCATTCTGATCCTAATTACTATCATACTTGTTATGAAATGTGTTCTATACATCAGATGGATGATCGAATGGAATAGTAAATTTGCACCATATCTTAATCTTCTTCTACAGATACATGATGATTTTAAAAAAATTGGCACTTTTAGTATTTTTTATTTATTACAAAAAGATTTTATCACATGTTCTCTAAAAAGATTATGATTTCTGAAAAATGAAAATCAGTAGATAATTGACATAATTATTTTATTGTTGTCATAAAGACTAATTTTCTACACCAAAGCTTCTACTTCTATCTCATTAAATTTAGTACAAATCTGATGACCATTTACTTCCAGTAGGATAAATATTTTATCAGACCTATTCTCTCATTCTAGATATTGATCAATTCATCATTACAATCGTTTCACATACCAAACCCATGGTGTGTCCGATCTAACCAACTTCATTCAAAATAATCAATCCCCATTACGATGGAAAATAGTAATTCTAAATTTTTAGAAAACATGAGACATGATTTGTTGTAGTCAATATGATTTTCATAAAATTTAATGTGAAGTGAATTTATTTCCTCGAAACCTTATATTTAAAACAAAAAAAACAAAAGAAAAACACATTCATTCTTCATGTTGGTCCTAACAATCTCCCAATTAATATTTTGTTATCAACAATGATTCATAAATCACATAACTCTGTATCATAATAAAATGGATTACTTATAAAAAATTATAATCATATTTGGGCTAACTCATTATAGGAATCAAAAATCACTAATATAAAAACCATGATGCCCAAATGTCATGATTATGACTAGAAAATTATTTTTCATTCATCGACACTTATTCAACCTCATCTTTTATTTACCCTTCCTATAATACTAAAAAATATAGATTCCTAAAACCACATTAAAAATAGTTATAATACATTACTCACATAAAAATTTTGAGTTCACAACATACCCATAAATCACTCTTTTAACAAGAAAGAAAATAATCTCATGAAAAAGTATCCCTTTAACAAAATAATACAAACGTAAGATGGGAGAGGTAATAAAAACACATACCTCAACTTTGAAGAGAATGAGGTAGGAAACCCATGCTAAAACTCATTTTAAAAAATGATTCTTTTGGTAATGGTTTATGAATATGTGAGAAACTTTTTTTATTGTCAAAATATATTCCATATTCAATTAATTATTTTCAACATTCTCTTAGATAAAATTATATTTCATATCTATATGCATTAAACGAGAATATTAAACTACATTCATGATGATATTGACTATTCTATGATCATCAAAGCCCAATAGAAGGTTAACTTCACTTCAACAAGTAAATACTATATATGAGTTTTCATCAACATAAGTTGGGCACAAATTTGAGAGGTATAAAAATAATCAACTTCACCTATACCGAGAGTTACTAAATTTAGTTCATTTGAGTTCCATAAAACACAAATGTTTCCCGAAAAGAATAATCGACCATATGTGGATATTTTATGGTCAATATTTCTTTCCCAATTAGCATATGAATACACAAAACCATCCAATACAATCTGATCTAAAATAGTTGATTCCCAATTCTGATGTGCCTCAAATGTATATGAGAATTTTATATCTAGAATGAAAGTATGATTCCTTTTTAGAACTCTGAAATTTGGCATGGAATGTAACATCATAAACAATGTCAGGTCATGGGGTAGTCAAATACTACAAGCGTCAAATATTATTTCAATACTCTTTATAACTAACATCCTTTACTTCTCTATAATTACACAATATGGATCCCACTAATATAGGTGTGGAAGGAAGTTTTGAGTTTTCCATTCTAACCCTATTAATAATTTATTTTTCATAATTTCCTTGGGAAACTATGATGTATTTCTCATTTTGCAAGATTTATATCCTAAGAATGTATTCATTTTCCCCCAGAATTGAAATTTGAAATACCATCATCAATTATATAGAAAATCATTCACAATATCTTTCATCATTACCAATAAATATAATATCATCCCCAAAAATAATTTCAATGAGGGAATTCTCTTAACATTCTATGATATAAATATTTTTAACCACTCATACATTATTAAAACTCATCTCATTTATATATTTATCCAACCTGGAATACCATGCATATGGATCTTGTTTTCCCCCATACTAGGATCTATTCAATATTCACACATAACATTCATCATTCCCAACAAAAATCCACAAGGTCTTCCAATATAAAATTCCTCTACCAGATCACTATTCAAGAATAAGGACTCCACATCTATTTGAATAATCTTTTAGATTAATTGTGCAACAATAGTAAGAAGGTTTATAATAATTTCAAATATTGAAACTTGAGAAAAGTTTTCATCAATATCAATACCTTCAATTTTTGAATACCATTTCACACCAATAATTCTTTTTTTCTTATTAATAAACCATCTGCATTCATCATGTTCTGGAAAACCCAATTTTTTCAATTATATTTTTCTTTTCAGCCTGGGTACGATTTACCATGTATCATTCTTTTTAATTTTTTTGGATGCTTAATTCAAGGATTGAAACCATTTCATATACTCAAAATCCACATTCACATCATTTTACATCACATATGAATACAAAGAAGAATGCAAAATTTCTTTTTTTTTATTTTTTGAACATTATGATGTTGATCATCAATAATATTCTGAGCTTCCAATTTCTTCCTCATCCTGGGATGTGATTTTTGAATGTCTTCTTCATCAATAGTAATAGGTATGTCATATTTGTCTTTATGATCCAAAATTAATTTATCTACATCCTTATCAGAATTGAAATCTTCAACAATCCCAACTACATGAATATGTTTTTATTTCATGATTCAGTCAATTAATATCACATTATCATAATCATAAATTATTTCTATTTAATTATTAATGCGTCTATAACCACTTCCTTTCAGAGAATAGACTATAAAGATTCCATCTTAACCAGTTTGATCAAAATTTCAATAATTTCATCCTTTTCTTTTTATATCATATGGAATCCAAAAAACCCTAACGTTATTCAATCGTGACATTTTTTCAGAAAACAATTATTATGGTGTGATACTTGATTGAGACTGTTAAAAACAACCATTTTAAATTTACAAAGAAGTAATCATGGATTTCCTCCAAAATAAATGAGAGTTTTCATCATCAAGTAACACGATTCTTCCAATTTCCACCATTATTATATTCATTCATTCACAATCCCAATTTTATTGGGGAGTGTATGGGGAACTATATACATGTTTAATTACATTATAATCAATATAGTATTCAAACTAATCACTTCTATATTGAACTAAATTATCTATTCAAAACCTCTTCATAGTATACCTATAATCATTTTCATATTTTCTTATGAAACATTTATATATTTTCAAAGCATCCTATTTATGTTCCAAATATATAACACAAGTTATGAAAGTGAAATAATTATTTTATGTAATGATGCAATTATCTCCATTAGTATATGATTTTCTCTTTGTCCCACATATATTAGTAGTATTCATCTGTAAGTATTGTTTTTACAAAATCTCAAACTTCTTATGAACATAATTTTTAATGGTTCCTTTCTGATAGCTAATGAGACTCCAATATCATCTGCATAGAAATAACATGAATTTTTTGAATGATGTATTTTTTTGATAAATTATTCATGTTTCTCTAACACATGTTTCCCAGTGTTTTGATCCATACATTATTGTCTTCCACCATACTCATGTATTAAGAGTTTTTTATTTCACCAACCTAAAAAAATCCCATTTTGTACATCAGTATCTAGTAAAAATATTTCCATCTTCTTCATTTTAAACAAAAAACCCACCTTTTTGAAGATAATTTTGGTATCCTTATCACAAAATTGTGAAATACATAGAAAATTGTGTTTCAACCCATAACCGATAATGTTTTCATGAATGTAATCATTTATTTTCCACTAATAATTTATCACACACCTTTGATATTCGAGGATTCATCATTGTCAAATGTCATTGTTCAATATTTAAAATCATTCACATTATTCAACAATACTACTTCTCTTATCATGTGAGATAAACGCCCACTATCAAGAAGCCAAAATGGCTCTCCCTTCGATTCTTTCAATGTAGTTTCAACAACAATATATTTTTAATTTTAGTTTCCATTCTTCATCTTATAATTTTGAGAATTGTTATGAATATTTTATTGTGTTGGAAACAAAATTTTTTAATCTTATTGAATGGTTTCATAATTTTTCCCACCATTTAAAAATATTTTCTAAGGTATGGAACCAATGTTAAATATTTAGTCCATTCATTTCAGGTTTTTTCACAACATATATCTCATAATTCATCATTTATGGATATTGACTCACCGTAAACCATTTCTTTTCACAAATACTTGGAAAATATTAATTTCATTGGTTGAAATAACACATACTTTTCATGTTTCCATATCCCTAATAATACCGTCAATAGACATATAAGGATTTTTTTCCACTAAAACTTCTATATTGATCAGAATTGTGAATATGTTTCCTAGAAACATTATTCACTTAATTTTTCAGCCATAAAAAATAAGTAGTATTTAATGCACTTTTAGATCTAGATAAGTCATTTTTAGACATTGAATGTGATGCAACCTTAGAATTAGTCACTTTTTCCACATATATAACCTCTAAAAATTTCATCATCTCACAACCAATTTTATTTTTCTTATCACCCTTTTAATTTAACTATTGTTAAACCTTATTAGGTTTTTTACTATGAGAACACAAAGCAACATCAATGAAAGAGTATTGGAAACATGTAATTTTCCCTCCACCTTTATTTTTTTGATGGAAAATTTATAACTCTTCTTCTATTTCATTCAATTTCACTTCCAAATTCTCATTAAAATTATTTAATTCTTTTATAAATTTACTCAAATTAACAATCTCCTTCACTAGCTTCTATTTCTCATCAGCAAAACATTCATTGTTGCTTTAGAATTCAACTTCCAATTTTTTCCATTCATGTCTTCATATCGTTTTCATATATTCATTCAACTCTTCTATCAATTGAGTGTCATGTTGAGTTTCTACTTCATCAGAACAACTACTTTTGAATTATTATTCATTCACTTTTTCCATTAAATTGTTTTTAATACCATACTCAACTAATTTTTTTTGGATTCAACATCACTATCATTTTATTCTTCGTCATTATATAAGAATTATGTTATTTTTTGTTTGATGAATTTTCTTTCATTCCCTAGTTAATTTGATTTTTATTTAGTTATCTATTTTTTCCAAAATCTTAATGTTTTTCATTATTCATCATCTATATCAACTTCTTTTCTTCCTCAAATATTGTTAGCCATAAAATGAACAACTCCACCACATTCAAGTCATTTTAGGGGATGTTTCCCATTTTATTTCCATATAACTATTTTCACATTTTTAGAAAAAAAGGATAAAATTAAAATGATTTTTTTACATACCACATTTTTAGAATTAGAATCACCATCTTATTCATTACCACGAATCATCTTTGTCATTCCCTTATTTCCAGCACTGAAAGAAATTTTTCTATCAGATTTTATATTTTCATAGAAATATATATTTTCATTTCATTCATGATAAGAGTCCTATGAAAACCACTAATAGAATAGGTTTTGAGATCTATTTCGTCTAATGAAAAATATTTTTCTTGAAATTTTTTCATGTAGGATTCTCAATATCATTTCAATAATTATAGAGTCATCTATCATTTCACTAAGAAATATCACAGTACTCACAATTTCATTCACCATAGTAATGATGTAGTACCCCCAGTTTTAGGTTTGTGGCCTTTGTTTGTGAATTTTTATGTGTTTAATGTGCATCAGATATTTTGGGAAGATGTTGACAGAGTTTGGAATGGTTTTAGATATGTTTGGAGGCTTTTCTAGGGGAGTAGGGTTTGAGAACAGTTAAGGAAAACCGTGGGGGTTATCTGGAAAACCATGTAAGGGAGACAGTATGCTTCGGATGTTCTGCGCACGGTTTTCCATACCATGTGAGGAAACCATGCGGACCCTTGTTCTCGAGGATGTAGTGTGAATATGGTTAGCGTACATTTTTCCAAACAGTGCGGGATAACTGTGCGGCCACTTAAAAAAGATGGTTTTAAAACCAGGCCTCACTCGGGCTGGCCTAATTCCACTCCAAACATCCTCTCACTCGATCCTCACTCAGGATTTTCAGTTATCAATGGTTTTAGGGGCTCTCCCACTCGTTTTGGAAGCATTTTGAAGAGGTTTCTTAATCATTTAATGGTGATTTCTCCCAGTTAAGTCTTCTCTCATTGTTCTTTTTGGTTTTCTCTAGATCCTTTCTTCCCCCTTCTTTGGTTTTCTAGATCTACAGTTGTTGTGTGTAGATCTAGGGTTTTTTCCCTTGGATGACGAATTTAAGGCTTATAGATGCTAGGTAGAGGGATCTAGAAAGGTTTTGGTGGTGCATTCACCGGATTTGGGGCGTGATTGCTTTTGGGTCGATTCCTCAAGAATCCTAAAGGTATGTGGCTTCTCTCTCGACTCCACTTGCTTACAGCTTGTGATTTTTGGTTACAATTAATTTGGTTGGATTACAATTAATTGTGTTTTGATGTGTGAAGTTGGTTGGAATCCCATTTGGAAATTTTGGGAAAAATGGGGTTTTATTGTGAAAGGCCATTGTTGTGGATTTTAAAATGAGATTTTAAAATGGGATGCTATGGTTGATTTGTGAAAATGATCGATGGAAATGGTTTTCAATAAACAGTTTTTTTATTGAAATTTGGTTTGGCATGGAAAATGATTTTCAATAAATGGGTTATTTGTTGAAGTGGATTGATATGAAATGGAATTGGTGGATTGCATGTTGTTGTGACATTGGTGGGTTGTATTCTTGGTTGTGATTGAGTGGAATGTTGTGTGAAAGTGTAAAGAAGTACCACTATAAAAAGTGGATGGATAGTGGAAGGAAGGTCCACCATCAATGTATAAGTGGATGATATGTACCAATAGTTCTGAATGGGTGAATGGGTTGGACGGAAGTTCCACCATTGGGTTGTGGTCGAGAAGTTCCACTAGGTGTGAATGGGTGAACGAGATAAACGGAAGCTACACCTTTTGGTTGTTTTGGTTGTTTGTTGTGCATTTCTCTACAAGTTGTAAATTGTTATTCTAGTGCGTGAATGATGATATGTATTGTGTCATGTTTTTTGGCCTTTTCTTGGGGTCTTCGTTTGGGTATGATGGAATGGTAACATTGTGTTTGGCTTATGGAAATGGTTGTACTTGTGATTATTTCATATAAACTATTTTATAAAATTGTGTTAATGGTTTTATCCTAGTGTCGCATATAGAGAAGTCATTTGGGGTAATCCTACTGAGTTTTAATACTCACCCCCTTCTTTGGCATGTTGTTTTATTTATAGATGTTGTGTACCAAGACGTGGGAAAAGGTAAGACATCTCCCTCTTTTAGTGGTGCAATGTAATGTCTTGGTAGAGCATGGAGGTTGGAGCTTAGTGTGGAGCTGTTGTGGTGTCCTGGCTCGTAGTGTTTGTTGATTGGTTTCCGCTTGTACTCTAATGTGGGTTAGACATGTCTAGTTATATTGTTTTTGGGTTGTATTTTGGTACAATTTGGTTCTATTTTGAGAATTAATGCTTGAATGTTTTATTGACATGCATCATATAATGGTGGTTAATGGATGGTTTGGTTGGTTTTGTCTTAAGGGAAAATCATTCCCCAATTTGATCCTGAATCCCTCGGCATTTATTTCCATCCTTTGGCATCATTGGAACGTTTCTTAAGGCCAAGTATCCCTCACCACCTTCTCATGCTAATGAGTTAAGTGAGGGGTGTTACAAATGGTATCAGCTTGTTCGGTCCTTTAGAATTGATTCTCGAATTTGGAGTTGACATTCGTTGGAGTATATTCCTTGAGTTCGGATGGTAACAAGGTGTAGGAATGTCAGAACATGGAATGTATAGCATAAAAGGACTTAGCTAACCCTTTTATGATGCTCTTCAAGTTACTATTGAGTTGTGTACATAAGTGTTTTAGAGACACTTATAGGCATTGGATATCTCATTCTCGTGGGTGTGGCCAATGAGATTAGAATGGCATGCATGGTATAAATGACATCCCTCTAGGATGCATATTTCATTGGGGTATAATAATTTATGGGATGAATTGAGAAATGGTTTTTAAAATTTGTGAAATTTTAATGTGAATAAATATGGTATTTTGAAAATGGTTTGGTTTTCAAAAATGGTGAAACATGGCCAATGTGGAAAATGTTGTCTTGTGGAAAGCCTTGTGAGATAGAGTTGTGTAATGTGATTAGAAATGGAAATTATTGATGTCTATGTAATTGAGACTCATATTTTTTTTATTTTCTATTAATATAAATGGAACCATGTAGGCGTCGTAGAGAACAACCAGAGTAGGTTGCTGATAATGTGTTAGCACCAAGGCCTCAGGTGAACCAGCGACTAGTGAAAAGTATAGTGCATGCTTTTCAAGATGTGGAATGTGGAAATAAAATGGATGAATCATGGAATGTGGATCAAGAAATTTAGTTTTAAAAGAAGAATCCTCCCATCTTCAGGGGTGATTTAGAGCCATAGAGGGCAGAATCATGGTTGAATAGAATGAACAAGATTTTCGAGTTCTTGGGAACATCGGTAGAGTTAAAAGTGATTTTGGCCACATATATATTGGAATATATTTCCGTTCAGTGGTGGGAGTTGGTAGTCCAAGTGGGGACGGACCATGGTGTGACGTGGGAAGGCTTTGAAGAATTTTTTAAAAAGAAATTCCACCCACATACATTCAGAATTTAGAGAACGACTAATTTCTTCAGTTTGAAGTAAGATCTTATGTCGGTGATGGAGTATGTGGCTATGTTTAGGAAAATAGTGAGGGTTTCACCCGAGGTGGAGGGTAGCGCATCGTTGAAGGCAAGGATCTTGGATGTGGGTTTAAGGTAAAAAATAATTTCAAAGATAGCCATACTGTGTACATATGATTACAAAGAGATAGTGAATAGAGCCTCGGTGGATGAGCAGGATCTGTTGGGAGCACCGGGTGGAGGAAGCATGGTGGTACCCATGGGGAATAGTGGGAACTCTAATGCTGGGTTTAAGTGGAGGTGGGACACTTATTCCCACGGTGGGAGTATGGCACAAAAGTCGATGGTAGGATCAATGAATCTTCTTATGAAGCCCCAGAGAAAACTAGGATGTTTTCAGTGTGGTTTGACATGCCACATCATATGAGATTGTATGACACAACCTCGAGAATGTCATAATTGTAAGAAGATGGAGCATCTGCAGCGTTATTTTCGGAATGCTCCGAGGTTGGGTGCGCATGATACTTCACAGGGATCATATACTTCGTATGATTCGACGAGATAGAGACATCAACATACCCCTCAGCAGCATAGTAAAGTGGGTCATGGTGACTCTCAGAATACCATGACGCCTCAGCATGGTAATAAAGAGTAGAGAGTGGCAAGAAAACATGTGTTTGGATATGAGAAGGTTGTGGTGGATGATTAGTCAGGACCATCCACATTGTGAGGTACTTTTTTTTGAAATTCTACCTTGATTCTAATGTTGTTTGATGCGGGTGCTTCACACTCTTTTATTGCAGCATGTGTGGTTGATATGCTGGGTTTAAGGGTAGAAATGATACCCTTGGTTTTAAAACTTCAAACTCTTCTGGTTCGAAGAGAGTGTCGATCCTTCTTCGGTAGATCATGTTGTATCGTTGTGGGATAGGTTGAGATAATGTTGAATTTATCAATGCTTGAGATGGAAGGGTATGATGTAATCGTGGGAATTGATTGGATGGTGGCTTTTAAGGCCCACATCGACTAAGATGCACAAAAAGTGACCTTTACGACACACGATGGAGTTAGAAATCTCTTTAGAGGAGAGAGGCATGAAAGGCCGGTTGCAACGGGTTTGTTGGCACCATCAGAAGGAACGTTATCGTATCGTTTGTCGGTATTGTTGTTGGAATCTGTAATGGGTTTTGAGCATAGTGTTCTTATGTAAGTGGTGGATCAGTTCATGGATTTTTTTCCTGAAGAATTCTCTGGGTTACCTCCCATAAGAGAAGTGGAGTTTATGATTGATCTCCATCCGGCGACCAGTCCTATCTTAATTCTGTCTTATCGGATGGCCCCTATTGAATTTTGGGAATTCAAAGTCCCATTGTAAGAGTAAGAAAATAAAGGGTTTATCCGGCCTATCACATCCCCATGGGCAGCGCCGGTGTTGTTTGTGAAAAAGGAAGATAGAACTTTGAGGCTCTGTGTTGATTATCGGAGACATAACCAAGTTAGGATAAAGAACATACATCCACTTCCATGAATTGATGATTTTTTCATCCAATTGAGGGGATCCCAGTGGTCCTCCAAGATAGTCCTAAGGTCGGGATATCATCAATTGCGAGTGAGGAAAGATGGTATTCCTAAAACAACCTTCATAAGTAGTTATGGCCATTATGAATAAGTGGTTATTCCCTTTGGTATAACGAATCCTCTAGCGGTGTTCATGGCATTGATGAATCAAAAATTTCAGAGATATCTAGATTCATTTGTGGTGGTGTTTGTAGATGACATTATGGTGTATTAAAGGAAAAGTGTGGATCATGAGAAGCACTTGGAGACAGTGCTACGAATCTTTAGGGATCATCGGTTGTATGACAAATTGTCAAAGTGTGACTTTTGGATACAGGAAGTCCGTTTTCTTGGCCATGTGATTTCTGAATGGGGTGTTTCAGTGGATCCAGAAAATATTTAGGATGTTATCTCATGCCAACCGCCAAAGAATGTGTTTGAGATATATAGTTACGTTGGTCTATCTGGCTATTATCCGCGTTATGTTCATGATTTTCCGCGTTTGGATACACCGATAGAAACTTTCACAAGAATGAATGTCCCATTCCAGTGGAATGAACTGTGTCAGTAGTGTTTCAAAGAGATAAAGGGTCGCCTTACATCAGTACCAATCTTGGTTTTTCCAGAACCAGGAAATGGTTACGTGGTTTATTGTGATGCATTGGGATCAGGGTTGGGGTGTGTTCTCATGGAAGGGAATTATGTGTTTGTGTATGGCTCAGGGTAGTTGAGGGTGCATGAGAAGAACTACCCAACTTGGAATTGGAAGTAGTGGTGAATTCTTTGAATGTGTGGCATCATTATCTCTTCTGTTAGAAATTCACTATATATACAGATCATAAGATCATGAATCACATTTTCTCACAAAGGGATTTGAAATTAAGGAAAATGAGATAGATATAATATCTCCAGATGTTTGATTTTGACTTAAGGTACACACCAGTTAGGGGAAATTTTGTTCCAGATTCATTAAGTAGAAAATAATATGCTCAGATGGTGAAATAAGCATCGGACTAGTGGAAGTTGATGTCTGTTATAGCTAATATGTGGTTGGAATGTAAAGACCAGGGCAATAGAGTGGTCATGTTTCAATTTTTGTTGATTCCTGACTTGGTTGGATTGGTTAAACAGGCACAGATATATGATTTTGGGTTTGTGACCATGGGGTTGAGACTCAATAGTGGAGAGACCATTGAGTGTTGGAAACTAAATGGAGATTCAGTTTTGTGTTTTCGAAATCAGATGGTTGTACTAGTTGCTCATCAGGAGGATCTTCTCGGGGTGTATCATCATTTCAGGTGGGTTTTTTATTCTGGTATTCAAAAAATATATAAAGCATTGAAAGAGAAGTTCTAATGGTCTGGAATGAAAAGAAGGGTGGCTGAGTTTGTTTTGAGATGCTTGACTTTTTAGCAGGTCAAGGTAGAACATCAGAGGCTAGCAGGAATTTTGCAGTCTTTACTAATCCCTGTTTGGAAGTGGGAGAAAATAACAATGGATTTTATTACATGTCTCCCAAGAATGGTCAGAAAGGACGATTCCATTTGGGTGATAGAGGATCGGCTAACGAAGTCGGCCCATTTCATTCCAATTTTTGAATCTCATACGGTGGAGGATCTGTCCAAAATCAATATAGTAGAGGTGGTAAAGAGGTATGTTGTTCTTGGTTCGATTGTATCATATAGATATCTGAGGATTTAATCTCATTTATGGAAATACTTATGGAAATCTCTTGGAACTAGGTTGACTATGAGAATGGCGTATCACCCTCAAACATATGGTCAATCCGTGAGGACGATAAAAACTTTGGAAGATATGTTGTAGGCTCGTGTTATGGTTTTTTGTGGAATGTGGGGGGATCACTTGTCGTTGGTTGAGTTCTCATACAATAAATGTTATCAAGAAAACCGTACATATGGCACTGTTTGAAGCATTGTATGGGTGGTCGTGTAGTTCTCCACTATGTTGGGTGGAAACGGGTGAGTCCCCGGTGGTTAGAACGAGTGTTGTCCAGGAGACTACAGAGAAGATCGAGTTGATCAGGAAGATAATGGAGACGGCTCAGAGTCGTTAGAAATCGTATACAGATCATCATTAATGATCGTTGTCGTTCGAGGTGTGTGAATATGTTTTCTTGAGGATCTCTCCAAGGATGGGGCATTGTCAGTTTGGGAAGCAGGGAAAGTTATCTCCGAGGTATGTTGGACCCTTTAAGATTCATGAGCAAGATGGTGAGGTGGCTTGTCGTTTGGCTTTTCCACCTAGGTTCAGTGCGGTGCACAATGTGTTTAATGTGTCATAGTTGAAAAAGTATCAACCGGATCGTGACCATGTGATTCGTTGGGATCATTCTGAACAAGAACTGAATGCTTCATTGGTGCACATGCCAGTGCGGGTTGTGGATAAGAAAGAGATAGTCTTTCATGGTAAACTCATTGGATTAATTCGTGTTTTGTGGCAGCATGGTCAGATTCAAGAGGAGACTAGGGAGCTGGAGAAAGAGATGGTTGAGTAATGGCCCAAGAACTTTCGGCAAAGGGCGGGTTCACTACTTTCTAGGGATGGAAAGTCGAATTGTGTGGAAAATTTAGTACCCATGTTTTGAGGTTTTTGGACTTTTTTATACATTTTTTTGGTTTTAAAGTGCATGGGATGAGTTGGAAAGTGGTTTCGGGAGTTTGTAATGGTTTTGGATAAGTTTGGAGGTTTTTCTAGGGGAGAACGGTTTGAGCACAAGTAAGGAAAACTGTGTGAGTTCCCCAAGAAACAATGTAAGGGAGACAATAGGCATCACATAGCCTACCCACGGTCTTCCAAACCGTGAGAGGCAACTGTGCAGACCCTTTATCTCGATGTAGTAGCGTGCACACAGTTTTCCAAAATGTGTGGGCTAACCATGCGACCACATAAAAATAGGGGTTTAAAACCCAGGCTCACTCAAGCTTGCCTCATTCCTCTTCAAACTTCCTCCCACTCAAGCCTCACTAAGGATTTTAGGTTCTCAATGGTTTTAGGGGCTCTCCCACTCGGTTTGGATGCGTTTTGAAGAGGTTTCTTAATTTTTTAAAGGCGATTTCTCTTAGGTAAGTCTTCTCTCATGGTTCCTTTTGGTTTTCTCTAGATCGATTCTTCTCCCTTCTTTGGTTTTATAGATCTAGACTTGTTGTGTGTATATCTAGGTGTTTTGTTGCCTTGGATGATGATTTAAAGGCTTATGGATGCTACGGAAAGGGATCAATAGAGGTTTTGGTGGTGCGTTTTCCGGATTTGGGGTGTGGTTTCTTGTGGGTTGATTCCTCCGGAACCCTAATGGTAGGAAGATTCTCTCTCAACTACACTTGGTTAGAGCTAGCGGTTTTGGTTATAATTAATTTGGTTGGATTTAAATTAATTTTGTTTTGATGTGTGAAGTTGGTTGGAATCCAATTTAGTAATTTTGGGAAAGAGGGGTTTTTATAGTGAAATGCTATTGTTGTGGATTTTAAAATGATATTTTTGAATGGGATGTTATGGTTGATTTGTGAAAATATCAGTGGAAATGATTTTTAATAAAGAGATAGTTTTATTGAAATGTGGTTTGGCATGGAAAATGATTTTCAATAAATGGTTGATTTATTAAAGTGGATTGATATGCAATGGAATTGGTTGATTGGTTTATGGAAATGGATTTACTAGTGATTGTTTCATATAAACATTATTATATAAATGTGATAACATTTTTATCCTAGTGGTGTGTGTAAGGAATTAATTTGATGAAATCCTACTAAGTTTTAGTACTCACCCCCTTCTTTGGCACGTTGGTGTCTTTGTAGATGTTGTGTAATGTGATGTGGGCAAAGTTAAGGCATATCCCTCCTTTATTTGTGAATTGTGATGTCTCGGTGGAGCTTGGAGCATTGTGTGGAGTTGTGGTGCTGTCATGGCTCATAGTGTTTGTTGTTTGGTTTCCTCTTGTACTCTAATGTGGGGTAGACATGTCTGGTTGTATTTTTTTAGGTTGTATTGTGGTACAATTTGGTAGTCTTTTGAGAATGCGAGATTTAATGTTTTATTGAATTACATCATATAGTGGTGGTTAATGGATGGTTTGGTTGGTTTTGTCTTAAGGGAAAACTGTTCCACAATTTGATCTTGAAGCCCTCCACAATTATTTCCAGCCTTCGGCGTATTGGGAACATTGTTTAAGGCCATGTATCCCTCATAGCCTCCGCAAGCCAATGAGGCAGGGGAAGGTTGTTACAAATGAAGTCCGGAATAGATTTATACTCACCCATATTTAAATCAACATATTTCAATCTCAAAATTTATATATTTGTCTTATTAATTTTTATACTGCATTCGTATATGTTATTCAATTTATCCCATATACCATTGGCTATGGGAAGACATTTTACTCTTAAGAAATCAATTTCGATGAGTGATGAAAAAGTAACATTATTGTCTCTTCCATTATTCTCCAGATTCAACTTATCATCATATTTAAGATGAGTTTTAAAAACAGTTGCGGGAAACCCTCTATTGTAGATTCAGTAACATCATATAGAATTCACATAAGATAGGGTAACATTCTATCATTCCATATAAGAAAATTATTTCCATCAAAGACTTATATAAAATTAAATATTACACAATTGTAATGCTCCAACATTAATGAATAAATGAAGAGAACCCGACTCTGATACCACATAAATGTGCCCAGTCAGGATTGCTATATCACTGAGAGGGGGAGGTGGTGAATCTATGATACTTATTATTTTATTTTACAATAAAACAGCCTTCGAATCCCATTGAAGATTAAATTCTCTAATGAAAACAATTAAATAACACATTCAAATTAACACATGTATTTATATGGTTCACTAATAAATAAGAATAGGTACAACCTTTTTTTGTTTGGAACTGATCCAATACCATAAAATCACCTAGAAATAAATCATTGCATCACAATGAGTTTGATATACTCTTACAAACATGTTACATTTTCTTTATTTCAAATCTATAAATGAAAAAAATTGAAATAAAAATCATTACTTCCTTACCCAAAAGATGGTAAGAACATTATAAACATTGTTAAGTAAAATTAAATATGATTTTTTGAGTATGAGTCCCCAGAGTTTGACTCTTTTAATATGATTCATTTTGATATGATACTTCTTGGTATGATTCTCCCCAGCACATAAAATATAAATTTGATAGAAAATGATTGGGAAGAATCAATAACACATCAATTATCTATCTCCCCTAGTCCAGAAATCCCTGTACGGAAATCCAGATTTGATTAATTCAACATTATACTATAATCAGCTAAATACTATTAAAAAGTCGAATATGGTAATCAACTAAATATGATAAACACTGAGTATGATAATAAGCTAAATATATTGTTATGATGTTGTATATTTTCTTTCACTTAAATCCATTATGAATCATTTAACATATAACACAATAATGAAGTCCTCTTATTCTCTTTAAAAACACAAAGCTTCTCTTTCAAGAATAGTGTATCGATCATTAGAAAAGTACAATATACATTTCACCTTTTATAGGTGACCCTTGAGATGATATGGTATGAATCCCAAAAAATTTCTTGATTAATCAAATTAAACATTATCAAAATTTCCCCTAAAATATCAGGTGAATATTTTCTTCATCAACTCTTCTAAAAACTTTTCAATTCATATAAAAACTTCAATTATTTTTAATTATTTCATTTCAATTGCTAAATTTATTTCAATACATGAGTCTGATGTTCTGAATCTGATTTCTTCATTGAAAAGGTATGTGAAAATCATAGGAATGCTTTTGATGAAATGGATATGAATCTAATTTTATGAATATAGTCATTCTTATAAATATCACGATCCCACATGATAGTAAATCCATCATACACTTATTTTAATCTTGACCAACATGAGAAACAAAACATCATATTCTCCTAACCTAGTTGGAAACCTACAATGTAATTCAACCCTTTTGAAATGGTTGACTACATTTTCGATCTCATTATATCCTTCACTTTACTTTCCCCACATAAAAAACATCCTTAAAAATATTGTTCTGGTATCAGGCCATCATTCATGACATTAAATTCATTGATAATAGTTTTAGAATCATGATACATCAAATGGAAATTATTGTATCATTTTTTAAGTACAATTTTTTATTTTAGTCCAATCTGAGTATGATATTTCTCTAATAAGATAATTCTAGGTACCATTATACAGGGTAAGATATTTTTCAGTCTAGTACATTTTACGATCATATTGGGTATGAAAAAATTTCATGATTCAGATGGATGAACAGATGATACAGTTAATCAACACCATCTCTTACCCTTCTTCAACTAGAATCCAATCATTTTGAAAACAATCGACAATACCACTATTTTATCATTCTTAAAATGTTCATGCATCACATGTTCTCTAATCATCTTATGATTTATGGGAAATAAAAATCAATTAACCAACATAACAATTATTTTATCTTAGCTATAATGATATTGGTTCTCTATAAAACACCAACTTCATTCACACCGAATTTAGAGTGAATTTGATTAACATTTTATTATAGTGAGATATATTCTCCATGTAAATGATTATACCATTCCAAATCATGGTCAATTAATCATTACAATCTCTTCCCATATCGCTCCCATGGTGATTATGATAAGAATGACATCAATTCAAAATATCTTCTCATTGTTAAGATGGACAAAATTAATCTTGATCTTTCAAAAAACATGAGAATGAATCTTTTAAATTCAATAAAATATTTTATAAATAAAAATTTATTTTATTTTCTTTGTTAAAAATCTTTCCTTGACAATATAAAAAAAGACAAACACCTGTATTATTGATCATGGTCATAACATGCCTCCCATAGAGGAGGTTGTACAAACCCTATTAAACATGGATTCCCTTCCCCCACCCTACAAAAAATATTTACCCTTCTAATTTATTCTTCAAAAATTGGAACCCACAATAGATAGAGAATAATCTCTCTCCAATCCAATAAGATATTTAAAAATGAATATAGTTATACACATCTCCATAATATTTTTAATTGTGAAGGACATCTGATGTGTTGGGTCGGAACAAACGAGGAATGATGGCAAGAGGGGGGTGAATTGCCTTTTAAAAAATGATTAACAAATTAAAATCAAAGTAAAGAATGCAGCGGAAATAAAAGAGGAAAGACACACGAAATTGATAACGGAGTTCGGCCAAAACCCGGCCTACGTCTCCGCTCCCAACTCAACCGTTGAGAGATTCCTACCGCTTGCTTTTCAATGGTTTTAGCAAGAAACCCACTAGGCTTTGAGGTAGCACTAGGACCTATTACAGCTTGCTTTTATTGGTTTAGCAAGAACCCACTTGCTTTTAATGGTTTAGCAAGAACCCACTATCCTTCTTACAGGTGAAGGATAGCTCACCTATGTCTGAAGCTATTTAAAGGAAAGCTTGACAACCTCTTCACACCTTAGTGGTGATGTGAAACCCAAAAGAAAGAGGGGATGGGAAATAGTTTGGGGTTTGTAGGCACAAACCCAAATTTAAAGATCAAAATAAATAAAACAATAAAACCCGTAATTGGGAGAAGCCTTGGGCGCCTTGATTGATTGGAGATGTTGAAGGCCGCTTCCAAGCTTCTTTGATGGTGCTCTTGGATGTGGAATTGGATTGGAGCACGTTGGGTTCCTTGAGGAAATCCGCCGGAGGTTCGCCAAAATGATCAACAATGTGTCCGGTGGCTTGGGTATAGTTCCGGTAGGTGTCCGGGGCTTCCTTGGCCTTTATTTATAGGCATGGAACCCTTGGGGAGGCTTCAGAGCCGTTGGAGAGGCTAAAAGAGCCGTTGGGAGCCAAGTGGGCCAGCCTGGTCAAACTGCAACGGCTAGTTTGACTGGCTCCACCGGCTGGCCGGTACAGGGCCACCGGCTGGCCAGTGCCTTGGCAGAGGAGGAGAATCCTGGTCCAGGCTCTACCGGCTGACCGGTGGAGGAGCCACCGGCTGGCCGGTGGCAAGACAGTAGCAACCACTATTGACTGGATGCCACCGGCTGGCCGGTGGTCAAGCCACCGGCTGACCGGTGGAACTTGGCAGTGGGCAATGCCTCTGCCAGGTCCACCGGCTGGCCGGTGCCATCACACCGGTTGGCCGGTGGACTGAAATTCAGTCCACTTGATGTTCTTTCTTGGGCCAATCCCTTGGCAATCTTTTGCCTATAAAACAAAAACACTTAAAACAGTGTTAAACACATATGAAAGTGATTGTGATCATGAAAATCAAAGAGTGTGGGGTACAACATTCTCCCCCTATTTTGATGATCACAATCACTTATCTAAGCAATGTAAAAACTTAAATGAAAGGCATGCATTAAATGATAAATTGAAAATAAATACTAAGCATGAGAGAAAAGATTCTCCCCCAATCAATCAAGAAATTTCTCCCCCTTTGTGATTATCAAAATAGAACGGGGCATAAAACTTGATTGAGGGAAAAGAGATTTGAAAAACAAGATTGAGATTTGAAAATCAATTGAGATTTTGGAAATTGAAAGATTTGAATCAAAAAATGAATAACAGTTTGAATTGAAAGTTTTGAATCAAAATTGAAATGAAAATTTTGAATGAAAATTTGAAACCAAGTGTTGAAATTGAAAGATTGAAAAAAATTTGAAATTGAAAAGCTTAATCAATCCTAACTCCCCCTAAATAAAACAAAAGATCATCGGGGAGAGGTATTTTGAAAAGAGACAATTTTAGGCCCGGAGAGACTCGCAAGAAGGGATTTTTCAATCCAAACTTGTCTCATGGCGGGTCTTCTCCTATAAAACTCATCGGAATAGAAAATAGACTTGGGTTGGCCGTACCAGGCATTTTTGCAATTGCATTCATAAATAAGGTGCCCGGGTTTCTTACAATAATTACAAAATTTGTATTGGGAGCTCCCCCTTACAAAAATAGTGGGTGCATGGGAGGAGGAAGCTTGCTTGGAATAGCCAATCCCTTGGGTGGTTCGGGAAACGCGTTGGGAACCAAGTAAATTGTTCAAATTTTGTTCCCCTTGGGTGAACTTCGCTAGAGTTTCTCTCAGGTCCTTGATGGTTGATTCCATGGAATCAACATTTGGAAAATTTTGGATTTTTAGGGTGAGTTCCTCCTTCTCTTTGAGAAGTTGGTCTTTTTCGGAGGAAAGTTTTTTGAAAGTCTTTTTTAAAGCAACAAATTTTGAAGAAAGCTCATGAAAACCATTTTCTAATTGATCTCTAACGTTTTGGAGTTCTTCATATGACAAATGATTGAAATAATTTGAAGAACAAGAAGACGAGGAAGAAGAGTCGGAAGATGATACCTCATGATTTTCCATTAGGCATTTTTTACCTTGGTCGCTCGAGGAGAAGGAGGAGAATGAAGAGGTGGAGCTATCACTCCAAGATGCCTTTGAAGCCTTCTTCTTTCCCTTCTTTTTGGCCCTTTTCTTGTGAAGTGGGCAAGCAGGTTTGAATTTTTCGTCGAGTTCTTGCTCTTGAGTGGGTTCTTGCTTTGGAGCCTTGCTAGTACCTTCATGGGTTAGCTCTAAATATTTCCAAATATCATGTGAAGTAGTGCAAGAAGAAATACAATTAAAAACATTACGGTCAAGACCACAATGAAGAGCGTTCATGGCTTTGCCATCAAGCTCAAAATAAGCAATGTCATTGGGGGTCCATTTAGACTCATCGGAAAAGGGGAGGGAAAATCCTTGCATAACAATTTTATAAATTGGATAACCAATACTTTTTAAAAAAGTTGACATGCGGGTTTTACAAAAAGTATAATCGGCTCCATCAAAGAATGGAGCACGATCCAAAGAATGTCCTTCGAGAGTTTGATAAGAAGAAGCGGTAGAAGCCATAAAAAAAGGATCTTTAATTTGAAACCGGTTAGGGAATTATTCAAATTTTGCCTCTGAAACCAATTGTTGGGTCGGAACAAACGAGGAATGATGGCAAGAGGGGGGTGAATTGCCTTTTAAAAAATGATTAACAAATTAAAATCAAAGTAAAGAATGCAGCGGAAATAAAAGAGCCAAGACACACGAAATTGATAACGGAGTTCGGCCAAAACCCGGCCTACGTCTCCGCTCCCAACTCAACCGTTGAGAGATTCCTACCGCTTGCTTTTCAATGGTTTTAGCAAGAAACCCACTAGGCTTTGAGGTAGCACTAGGACCTATTACAGCTTGCTTTTATTGGTTTAGCAAGAACCTACTTTCTTTTAATGGTTTAGCAAGAACCCACTATCCTTCTTACAGGTGAAGGATAGCTCACCTATGTCTCAAGCTATTTAAAGGAAAGCTTGACAACCTCTTCACACCTTAGTGGTGATGTGAAACCCAAAAGAAAGAGGGGATGAGAAATAGTTTGGGGTTTGTAGGCACAAACCCAAATTTAAAGCTCAAAATAAATAAAACAATAAAACCCATAATTGGGAGAAGCCTTGGGCGCCTTGATTGATTGGAGATGTTGAAGGCCACTTCCAAGCTTCTTTGATGGTGCTCTTGGATGTGGAATTGGATTGGAGCACGTTGGGTTCCTTGAGGAAATCCGCCGGAGGTTCGCCAAAATGATCAACAATGTGTCCGGTGGCTTGGGTATAGTTCCGGTAGGTGTCCGGGGCTTCCTTGGCCTTTATTTATAGGCATGGAACCCTTGGGGAGGATTCAGAGCCGTTGGAGAGGCTAAAAGAGCCGTTGGGAGCCAAGTGGGCCAGCCTGGTCAAACTGCAACGGCTAGTTTGACTGGCTCCACCGGCTGGCCGGTACAGGGCCACCGGCTGGCCGGTGCCTTGGCAGAGGAGGAGAATCCTGGTCCAGGCTCCACCGGCTGACCGGTGGAGGAGCCACCGGCTGGCCGGTGGCAAGACAGTAGCAACCACTATTGACTGGATGCCACCGGCTGGCCGGTGGTCAAGCCACCGGCTGACCGGTGGAACTTGGCAGTGGGCAATGCCTCTGCCAGGTCCACCGGCTGGCCGGTGCCATCACACCGGTTGGCCGGTGGACTGAAATTCAGTCCACTTGATGTTCTTTCTTGGGCCAATCCCTTGGAAATCTTTTGCCTATAAAACAAAAACACTTAAAACAATGTTAAACACATATGAAAGTGATTGTGATCATGAAAATCAAAGAGTGTGGGGTACAACACGATGTCCCTCTCAAAATATCATCAAGTCAACACTCTTGACAAAAGGACTCATCTATGGACAGAGTCCAACAAATAATTACTCAGAATTTTATGCCTCCTTTTTCACTTAGATAAGGGGAAATAAATGTATAATCATGAAATTAAAAGATTAATATGTCATTAATTTTGGCCAATATTTAATCTCCAAAAACTCCTTATCATGATCTAGTTTCACCTTATATAGAAATAAATAATTGAATAATGAATCCTTTAATGTCTCACATGAAAGAACATCACACATTACCACATAGATTATAACACCTAAACCATATCTAATAGGGTCCCAAATACATGATGGTATCTATCTCAACTCGTCAGTACTATAGAGTCTCCATTAAATTGAATATCTAATAAATAAAAAAATAATTCTCTTAACATCCATAGGGCCTCTATTACCTTTAAGGATGGGGGTGATGAAGTAAATTATAACATGTTTAATAAAAAATCATCTGGGAAAATCTACTTCATTGAACCTTCACTGTGTGAATGCCTACTATAAATAGTGGTTATTCAATCTAAACAAATGGATCATGTATAAGATTAATGAAGGATACATAATCATATATATAAAGTGGTGGAATAATGACGTTCTACCTTATAAAAGAATTATGACAAACATCATCCCATCATTCCCATATATGTCTTCTATGATGTAATATTTATAATGTATAAGGAATACTTAGAGAAACTATCGAAACATAATCAATATACCACAAAGAAGATTATCGGTAGAGACAATGAGTTTCTATTAGAACAAGTTTCCTATTCGGATTAAGAATATAATACAGAATAACCCTCCTAGCACATAATATGGATCCTGAACGATTCATTATAGAATCATGTTATTCATAGTTATACATATATGATACTCAAATAGGGATTCTAAACTTCATGTTCTCTAAATGATTCAATTATATACCATAAATTCATGGATCAAGACAAATAATTAAATGAACTAGAATTCATATCATGAAACTTGTATATTTGAAAGGTGATATAATGTTCCTATAAATAAAGCATTATTTCATTAAAATACCATAATATATAAATACAAAACAAACCCAGGATTAGAATAAAACTATTAAACCCATAATACATCTACATTTTCATCATAGTTTATTTTGAGTTACGACATATAAGAGTTGGGAATGCACTTATGTGACTCCCCTTCACTGGATCTAAACATCATATATCTATTATACGATTATCCCAACATAGTCATGGAGTATGAATTTGAAACATCCTTTGATGCCCCTTTTTAATTCCCAACCCATATCACCTACTCTATTTCGGTGTTCAACATAACATCTTGCACACCTTCACATACATAAGTTATTGTTAACTAGAAGTAACTGTCTGAATGGTACTATGAGGTAATATTTCATTTAGTATTAAAATATATACATCAAAATCATATTATTAAAGGAAAAATAACATAAAAGGGTGAAACATAAATTAAAAAAAACAATTATATAAGTGATCAAATTTTTGGTATCTTAGTGTCATACAAGTAATAAAGAACGAACACTCAATGTGATAGGATAAACCATTTTATGTATTCATATGAAAATATATATACAAACTGACATCCATCAACTTCCAATACTAGTAATGCTTCCATATACCAAGATATCCCATCCCATATCCATATCATTGGGACCTTTCTCCTTCATTGATACAAACCATTAAGTCCACTAGCGAATATAGATACCCTTGTATAACATGTGTATAACCCATTTGGAGACCTGAAATGAATCGTCAACACAAGATAAGATGAATAATTATTTCATCACATGATAATAAGTAATGATTATGAAATAGAAAAACTACTCATGATTTGAGGGATCATTTGTTAACTAAGAAATTATAAACACCTATTATACTTAATTTGGATATATTTTAGAAAAAAAGTGACTACAAAAATTATCATTATGGGTTATCCATAACGTTTCCATACATCCCTATCAAATAAAATGGTAATAAAATTATTTTATACCATAAGGAAATCAAGTCCTATCTAGATCATAGTTAAAGAAACTAGTTCATGGTACCCTGTATATATCTAAAGACATACAATAAGGATGTGACGTTCCACTATCAGCTATGGTTGGGACAAAAGGTTATTAATCAAAATATATTTTATAGGTTCAGTTTCATCATATTCACTTGTTATTCATATTCTACACATAATTAATAACCATGAAATAATTGTCAACATGTCAATAATTACTAGAATAATACATCTACATGACAAACATTCACACGTAATAGTTTATAGAACATATTTACAAAAATATAGTTTAGAAATAATTAGATTCAGATTTCATAAATATATATACATGTGGTGAACATCATGTATGGATAGATTATAATATAATTTATATGGTAAGGAATGTTATTCCAAATGAATTTTGATGACAACCCCCATGGTTGTCACATTCTTATACCAATGTAAAGATTGCAAACAACCCAGATTAAAAGCACACATTATGGATCACTAAAAATAATATGTTCTCATCAAAAAGTTTTTATAAAACAAAATTCAATATTTATAAGGTGACTTAGTATTCGAATCAATTTAGCATAACCAGTGAAAATTGTTAGTAGAGAGAGATCTATGTTTGGTGTAATGAAAATAATAAACTCTCTAGATCTGGGGCTAATATATCATCAAATTAGGAATCCTTACTTAATTAATTTATAATTACATAATCATATCCATTATTTTTTTTAAAATGGTCAATTCTATATGGAGAATAAAATTCAGTCTTGAACAAAGGAATCCTACCTCATGGATATTGACTGGTCAATCCGGACATTAATCACTAAAGAGAGGAGTAAAAGTGGAAAACATTCATCAAAAGGGACTATATTCAATGGTTAATGTTGGATTAGTGTGTATCTATATAACATTTTTTTATCAAAAGGGGGAAATATGATGAAATTATAGAGGCACCATTACTTATCTAGACATCTATTAACCACTGATGTTCTCATGGATCCACCTGCCAATAGATGCTTAGCCTCTACCAAATCAATGTTATTGAAGACTTGTAACACCACTTAATAGAGCACCAAAATTCAAAGGATACCTATATAAATATAGTTCTTCTTAAACTATTAACTACTTGTTGGTGGATTTTAAGAGTAAGAAAATGTTCTATTAGCTACTCAAAGATATTTGTTCATGCCTCCTTCACCTTCAACCCCAACTATTAGTCATCCAAAACCATGAATATTTCTGAATACCATAATTAATTTTGGATTAAAAATAAATTAACACTCCATAAAATGTAGTGGGTTTCACGGAATTGTACATAAAAAAAATAATAATTAATAAACAATGAAGTAAATTCCATGAATCCACATTATAAATATAATAATCTTTTTTAAGTGATGGAAAAAATAATACAAGTTCATTAAAATTTATTTTTAATTCTTAATGAAATTCATAACACACGTTTGTATTAATGAAATTTACTCCCTTTGGTGTTCATAAGATTAGAGAGATATAAAAGTAATAATTCTTTTAAAAAATATATCAATAATTATCCTATAATAGAAGAAAAATAAGATTCTATGTGAAATTATTTGGTATTGGCCATTTTTTATAGTACATTACTTCAAGAAGCATCAAATGATATTTCATATTTATTAATTTAATATTCAAGGATTGAAATAAAATACATCCAAAATTATCATTTGTTAAATTTAATATAAAATTACCTTTTTTAATGTTTTTAGAATAATCCTCTGATGGTCCTTAGGAATCTAATTTAATTTAAAACATATCAACTATAACAATGCAAAACTAATTTGAATTTAATTATCAATTCATTGAAAATTATATTCATATGCACCATAAATATAGTGGGTGCATTATGGAAGAAAAAAGTTATATCAATAGATTCAAAATGGTAAAACCTCATATGAATTACTCTGATCAAAATGTATTCTTCCTTTATATTCTGATTATGATTCCATTGACATTTTATAACATCTGAAAGTCCTTATATACCCTATAGATGGTAAATTATGTCATAGATATAAGGAAAATGGTTAAAGGAACTACCATTATTTTCATTGAGTTCCCAATAATCAATGAAAATCCATTAGGGAATCGTCCTACATTTTATGAAACAAAACAAGTCCACTGTATAGGGAAGATTTAGAGCTGATGAAACCATTAAAATTATACTTGTGTAACTAGATTTTACATTTCATGATCAAAAAATGATCTATTTGATATTGCGGTTCAAGAATTTTATTTGTATTAGAAACTAATTTAATGGTGAATTTAACCTTTTGATCCTGAATAACACATAGTATATCATCAAGAAATACACTACAATATTTAATTAATATTACCACATCTATATATTATATTACATGCTTAAATTCATTGATCTTATGTCATTAATTAAATTGACAGACATTGAGTAAACAAAGAATATGTGTATCATGTTTTAATTTGATATTATATTATTTTAAATTTTTATGGGAAATTATTTTTCAACAAACACATTTACATGGTCTATCTAGTCTCTATCCTTTATATATTTTATCTTATAAAGACAATCATAATTTATTATATCATTAAACATAAAAAAACATCACTTAAAAACATTTATAATATGTCTTACCATAAACATTTCATTTTTATTTAATGAAATGGTCATAATATCAAAAATGTCCTCGCCAATAAATCTCCCAAAATCTTATTATACATTCCCCAAATTTCATCATAACATAAATATAAAATGACTAAAATTTACTTTTACTTTAATTTTATTTCATTGATGGGTTTTTCCCACTCAATACCACTATGAAAATATTTCATCCTTATTAATGAAAAAAATCAACAATTTCCATCTCCAATTTCTCAATAGGTCAGAAAATATCTTAAAATAATTATACACACATCAGTAACAAAATAAATTAATAAATACAGCCTAATGCATGATTAAAATATCTCAACATCACTAATATGGTAGTGAGTAAACTTTTCTGAGTATCCATCCAATATAGTAATATCTACCTCCTTTAATGTAATTGAATCATCTTATATTTATATCAACTCTCTGATTTTCCATCTAAATTTATTTCAAATTAATTTTGGAAATATTTCTCACATAATAGATCATTAATTGTATTTTATGGAATGTAATCAATATAAACCTTTTCCATTATTTTCTAAAATATTGTTGACCAATCCTTCACAATGCCATAAAATTTATAAATATAAATATTTAACTATGGATACCATAAAAATATTATTGCATAAAATATATTATCTGATGAATAAATCTATCTCTTATCTTTCATAGGGCCCACAGTTCGACAAAAATCTAGAAAAATTGGTTTCATGAAATTCTCCACTATTGAAATATTACTCATAATAAAAATATATTCATAACATTTAATGGTGTCCTCCATTTATATCATTTTAAATCTAGTTAATATAGAAACAAACTGATCATCTCTAATCACTGACATTCAATATTTCTAATTTCGAAGATATTATCATATTATTTTTCTTATACATCATTCTCTCAGTTTTCATTTTAGAAAATGTCTCAAAAAGATACATATAATTAATATTGAAAAACATAATACCTAAATGACTAAATCATTGTATTATAATCATATATTAACATAAAATAGTTTCCTTGAATAAGAATATTAAAAAATTTAAATTTATTTAAAACTATTTTATATAACAACTATAATAAATCATAACATAAACAAACCATAATTATTATTTTTATATAATGTATTTTAATTCTATAATTTAACAATATCAATTATGATTTTATTTATATATCATTAGAAACAACATTATAATAAATGTATAGATTAATGTGTATTATCAATTTTTTCCTTGAAAAAATGTTTTTATATTTAAAATCATATATAAATCCTAAGTAATTGTCTTTATTAATGATGAGCAAATATTATTGAATTATTTTCCTCTATATAGTTAATACACATCATAATTCCCTATGAAAAGTTTATTTAAATGTTAGATGAGAAACAAATATCAAATAATGAGGTATGAAATTATTGATACCCATTAGTCAATTGAAAAATGATAAATTTCATAGGATATAATTTTAAAAAATTTCATCAATTACAATTTATGTACTTTTGGAAACATGATAACAACTAAAAACATCTCCTTGAAAAACAATTCATTCACCATTAAAATATTATAAAACATTTATTAATCATAATCTCATGTTCATACCCCAAAAATCATATTATATTCATAATAACTACAGAAATAATAAAAAAATCATGTACTAATATTGAGAAATAACGTTAATATAAAAATTATATGTACACATTAAAGAAACCTTAGAAATTTAATAATATTCATTGTTAATTACAATATGTCTAGTTAAAAGATCATATCATTTTCAAATGAATTGTATTTATAAAATTGTCTCACATATTATTATATATAATTATTATGGATTGTAAAATTATTAAAATATACAGGGTCTTGTATTTTCAAAATGAAACTCAAAATAATCTCCATTTTAACCAATAATTATAATAACATTTATTTATCTGATAGAAAATTTAAATATCCTTTTCTATGATAACTCATTAAAATTAAAAATTCACCAAATAATGGAAGTTCAATTAAAATATAAAAACCATGAAATAATGATTTAAAAGATTCATAATGATGAGAACACATGAAAATTTGAAAATGTTGTCATTCTATAATCATTAAAAACACACCTTTCAATCCATTATAATGAATTTAATAAATTGACTCATATGGAAGACATTAGAATGATTAAATTTAAACTATGCTAATTATGATAAATAAAGTTCAAAATTAATAAAAAAAATAAAATATTTATAATGAAAAATAGCCTTTAAAAAATTTAATAATCATATATATGAGAGATAAATAGTAGAAATTATTAAAAATAATGTATTAATTAATAATATTATACCACAAATAATGGAGACCCACGTATGTTTTCATCATTTCTGAACAATAGAATTATATTATTTTATCCATTATTAAAAATCTATTTCATGATAATGAAATTATTAATATGAATTTAATTTCTTTTAATTCCATAAATTTTTTTTGTAATGAAATTGATTTTGTTTCAATTGAATATGTTAAGGTGGTTCGAACCCAAACAATTTCAATGTGTTGAAAAGGGATAAATGCTTCTAAAAAATTGTTCCATCATATATCAAGGATATTATTCATGTCATAAAATTAATTTTAATTTATTAAAAAAATATGAGAATTGTTTTTCCATCATGAAAATGTAAAATCGAATATATCATTTATAGAGTATGAATTATCCCTAGTCTCACGAGAGACATTATCTCATTCCAAATTGATGGAAATAAAAGAAATTATATAATAGTTTATAAATGAAAAATATTATATTTTAAATGTAATAATTTTTCATTTTCATTAGTTATGACAACTATCTATGTGAGTTGAGGGTGAAAATGGCATACTTCATTCAAAAAGGTGGTAGTCTGTATGTATAGACCTAAAATATTTTCACTGACCTATATATTGAATAATCATAGGGAATGGTTATTAAATCAAGGTATTAACATTTTTATAGTAAACATACATAATTTATATTTTATGATTGTTATACAATATTTGGAGAAGTTATAAAAAGAATGAATCTTGGATGATCATATTTAGATGATGTTTCTATACCTAGGATAATTTTTACTAAAAAAATTTAAGTCTTCTCATATTTTACTTTTTTAATTACTGATATATCATTGTCAAGGATAAGGGTGTTGGGGGTATATTTCAAAATGTTTTTTTAGATTTAAGGTTCTAAATTTTTGTGGATATGTGATTATATGTGAATTAAATTTATAGATTATAGTGTTGGAACTCTTATAATTAATCATCAATTAAGATACAATAAATAGATAATTGAATAAAAATTGTTACTAAAATGATCCATTTAAAAATATAAAATAACTTATGGTATAAATTTCTACAAACTATTGTATTTAGAAATATTTTAACTCAACTTGGAGCCTTAACTTTTAGTTTTACAACCTTTTCGACCCTTTTAACACTTATAATAAGTATGATATTTTAAAATAGTTACAATATTTTGTAGATAAAAATAATGTTTTCTTTATTATATAACATGAAACAAATGAATCCAAATATTGAATTCATTTACCATGAAATAATTTTCCTAAATGTTTGAAATTTCAATATTTATAAATACATAATATCCAATAAAATAGTATTAAAATAAATTTCATTTAAAATAATGAAATTAATTTTCCAAATAACAGATAAAAGAGTCAACCCCAAATACATTAATTGGGTTACAATGTTTATAGATATTGGGGTCGGATAGTTAAATCAATCTATAACTAAATATAATTAAACAACAACAAAATTAAAATATAAAAATAAACAAAATTGTACAATAACACATAATATAGATTCCAGAAATTAGTTCATGGTTTAATAAACTTAATTTTTTTTTAATAATTTATTATAATCATTAAAAACATTTTTGGATGACCCAAAGGTTTTATAATTATTTTATTTAATTCCAATATCACGAATAAATCATAAAAGTTAATGTATTGTATAAGTATTTATTTTTATTGTTGACCATAAAATCTACATAACATTGAAATTCAAAAATTGCCCATAGATAATATTGACATGATTATATATATTAGGGATTCCATATAATAAAAATCAATTATAATATTTTAAAATATAAAATTAAAATAGAACCATATATATCAGTGAATGAATTTTATTTAGAATAAAATGATTTCATTCTTGATTGAAAACATAAATCAGATTATTATATTAAATATGAATCCATAAAATAAAAATATGATTATTAATAAGTCCAAAAATATATTTATCATTAAAATTTATTTGATGAAGAATTAATTTCCAAATGAATAGTTATTTTTTAGCTACCAATGTGTCATACAACCATTTCTATTGGGAGACATGGTTTTTAGAAAATAATTGAATACTTTATCCATCTTTCAGTTTCACTAATAAAATAACAAAAATTCCTTTTGTGTCTTATTATGTTTATTTATTAGTACATATATGTTTTTCAACCTTCCTTGTTATGTCATCTAATTATAATTCAATTTTAATACAAATTGTATAGGGAATTTTTTTAATGTTAATTTTATTGAACTACAATAATTATATATAGTCTATATATTTATTTTTCATTTGTTTTTAATAAAGATCCACCAATTTTCATCCTCAACTTACAGAAAATACATTGAAAAAGAAACCATCTAATAATTCTATTACCAGTTAGAGAAAAAATATTTTCTATTTATTAGAAAAGAGCTTCTATCATTCCAAATAGTATCACCTAGGAATACTAGATACGGTTTCTGGTATGTATTATTTTTTTACTAAGTAAAGATGAGGTAAATAATAAAAATAATTAAGTTTATTAACAATTGGTTCATCTAATCTATATTTTGAATCATTTTTAAAATATTAATGAAGGGAAATTATTTATATGAATCCACACACTCAATACATTACTAATATTTAATTTTTTCCCTATTATTTATGAATTTATATAATATTTTCCCTAAATGACTCTAGTAATTATTATAAATAAACAACTAAACCCCTTGTAAAGTTACCATCAGTTTTTGAGGTACGAATGTATTAATTTTTTTGTGAAGATGATTTGTATTTATTTTTTATTAATAAAATATTGATTTATCAACATAATTTAAATAAATGTGTTAAATTCCTTAAATTAAAATTAAAATATTTGAATAATCAATTGAATATTATTTGAGTTTGAAATTTATTAATGTGTGTGATTCTGTGTAACACCCCGAGCTTCCACGATACGCTTCTCTTTGAATAATACAGTAGCATGTGTTGTACGCAACATCGAGTTCTAACACACACCACGACCAATCAAAGTAGCCGTTATGAATAGTAATACCTACTTTTTAAAATTTTAGAAATTTTATCCCTCAAAATGGACTTCATTTTTGGATTCAGAGTATCGAATTTATCCTAAGGTGAAATTTTGGTACTTTTCGGATAACTTTAATATATTGATGAATAGTGAAAATTACTAAATTTTAATTAAAAACAACTTTTTAATCAAAATAATTATTAGTGATAAATTATAAATTTGAGTGGTTTTAAAGTATATTTAGAATATATTTTTACCATTTAATACAATTTTGGTCACTGGACATAATTTCACAATTAAACCGGACATAAACAAGTATCAATCTTTTGATAGTTATTATATCTTAAAAACACGTTTTTTGTTTGACAAAAGGAATTAATTTTAAATTAATTTCTGCCACTTCGGTGTTTTGAATTTGGAAAAATGTATTCCATATTTGTAATCAGGATGTTAAAATTGTGTAATTAGGTAACTTTTATTTTTAGTCATTTTGAATAATTACTTCGGTAAATATTTTATTTACCATGGTTAAAGGGTAAATCTGGTAAATAAGGGTTAAATAATAATATTATAATAATACTAAATTACCCTAAAAAGTGTCCTAACATTATTGGTTGACACATGTCCGACCATGGGCATCTTTGGGACGATTTTTGGACCCAATAGAGCCACTTGTATGTGATAATGTCACTTTATATTAATTAAGTTAAAATAAATACAAAAATGACATAAGCATATATCTTTTAGAAAAACAATTTTTACATAGGTTTATATATGTTGTCCTTTATACTATGAATATTAATTATAAAGATAAAAATATTTCCTACATAATGGAATTTTATTTATAATTTTTAGACATTAAATAATTTAATTTATTTATGACACAATGATGTTGCAGTAATTACCATAATAGTGAAAAATTAAAATAATTGATATTATAAATACCCAAATTAATATAATTTGAGACTTTTAATGAATTAAAATAATTTTCTAGGATAATATGTCATATTAGGATTTATTTAATAAACTTTTTTCTAAGTAATCATTCTGTTATGAGTTTTACAAAAGTCAATTGTTGAATAGTGTCAAAATTGATATAAAAGAGTTTTTAAAAAAACTATTATATTATTAATTGATATTAAATTCTTAAAAATATAAGGTACGGCCAAGAGACAGATATCATAATAGTTTTATCATTAATGGATCACTTGGGGGTCTCTTAGATGTATATTATAATTTTATTAACTATATAATATAAAAATACAATGTGACATGGTAAGTGTCAAACTAATTAACTAAGTGTTAAAACTAAAGGATAAGGTTAATGTAATGACCCAAACCTGTATAAATTCTATTGGTTGAGTATTTTTTGACCCATCCCCACCTTAACCTTTAAATAATCCACTTTTAAGCCTTTATAAACTGAATATGAATTTATTATAAAATAATATTTCTAGTTTTTCCAAAGGTTCCCCTCACCCCTCTTATAAAAGGACACTCACCCTTCTCATTAATTATCACCATCAAAGCCTTTTTTTCGTCCAACCCCTGCCCAAATACTCTCTCAACTTCCCTCAATTCATCCTAGAGGCCTTACTTTAGTCAGAAAGCTATTTTAATGATCCCTTTTGATAAAATCAAAAGGAAGAACCCGAAGAAGAGGTAATGATTTCACCACCCTTATTCAAGTTCCTTTCATCTTCCACTTCTTCTTTCTTTGTTATTACCATTCTAAAAAAATGAATCTAGTATCTCATATATACTATAATATTATTATATATATGGTACACCCATATTGAGTATTCTATCCATCCTTTGAATGAAATTTCACCATACGTGCGTACGTACGGCTTACCATCTCCACGTCGTGGTGTAATTGTTATTCAATAGATTATTATTTGGATGGGTATAATAATGACTTTTATTTCAAGTAAATAATAAATATAACCTGATTATGATTCTGTATATATTATATATCATCCAATTATATATGATTTTAATATCAAAAGAATGATATTTTCCCTCATGTGTACGTACGGATTACCGTCTCCACGACGCGATGAGATTCATTTCCATGTTCACCATTCATCGACGATTATAAAAATATATATTACTAATAAGTATGTAATATATGACATAATAATTATACTAGAGATATATATATATATATATATAATGATTTATGTACTTACATATATCATCTTCACTTACTTCCGTTCAATAATATATGAAAACAGAAACAACGTTTATGCGTAAGTACAGACTACCGTCTCCATAAACGGTGTTTTCCATTTCATATATATGTCTATTATACATATGTATATTCTAAATATATATTATATATTTATCATTTTTTATATTCTGGAAGTATTTAAATCATGATCTATGTGATACAACCAAGAGTGACAAGTTAAAACACGTATGATAAAGAAAGTGATTATTACCCGAAATGTTAACTTAACATGGAAATTATTATTAAATGGGTAATATAAAGTCATAAATGAATCATGTATGATATAATAAATATTAATATGCTTCTGGTATAATTGAATAACATACTACAATCTTCGTACAGGTGGTTAAACGTACCCTCGACTAAAGGAAAGTGCAAGGTAAGGGGTTTTCATCTCACTCCTTATTCCTGTGAGATTCATGCCATATTGCCACCATTACCTTTTTTGTTGTGTATGTACTACCCATAATTATATTCTTTATGTAATAAACTTTACTTTATGTGTATTTACATATTTATTGTATGAAACCTCTTTCATGGGTTGTACGTTTCGTATTTTATCAAATTGGTAAGGGCTTATTTTGAAATCTCTTCATTATCCGTGGTTGTATATACGTAATAATATATTGAGATCTCTTTATCTTCCACATCCATGTTTCATAAAAATGTATTTGAAAACATTTTTACTATTTACAAGAATATGGGTTACAGACATTTATACCCTTGTTTGACTTTTTATAAGAGGTTTATAAAGGAATGTTCTCATCATTTTCCAAACAATGTCCTTTTTAACCTTTCGAAAAAATTAAGGTAAGAATGTTTTTTAACTTATACGGCGAATGCAGTTATTCTACGCCATTATTACAACTTTGAAGATTCCTTCACAAGCTTATAAAGATATTTTGAAATTAAATTTTTTCTCTATAATTATGTGACTTTTAAATGATTTCAAAAAAAGAGATATTTCTCTCAAATAATATTGATTTTATCTATGACAACATCCTTTGATAAATTTTAAACTTGTTTCAAGTTGATTTATTATGATACAAATCATACATATTGTATTTAAGGTTTTGTGATATTTTTGACTATGTGTGAGTTATTTTTATGCCATTAATGGTTTATGATTAATGTTTTGACATTTTGTATGTTAGTTTTAATATGAATGTTTATGTTATATTTCATCCACTTATTAAGATGAATGTTTTGGACTAGTATGTTCCGGGTTGGGGACCGGTAAAAGTAAGCCCTCCGGGTTGGTGTCCGGTTATTAGAGGCACTTCAGTTTGGTGTCCGGTTATTAGAGGCACTCCGGAATGGTGTCCGGTTATTAGAGGCACTCCGGGATGGAGTTCGGTTATAGAGGCTCTCCGGGTTGGGTTCCGATTACAGTTATCCCATAGGTCTTGGCACGAGGCCTCGAAATAGAAACTAATGTTCGGCATCATGCATTCCATCATTATGAAAGTGCTTAGTGATATTGCATGTGATTATTCGATTAGTAGAATATCAATGTGAATAATTAAATGACATTATTTCATTTTATTTCTACCATATTATGCTGAAGTTCAAGTTTAAAAGGCTTTTGTTTTAGTTTTATACTTTTCCTTAAATGTTTATGCTTATTTTTGAAAGTTTCCGTTGTATTGCTTACCCTTACTGAGCATTTGAGCTCACCCCTTTCTATGTTTTATTTTTCTCAGGATTCTAAGAAGTGTAATGTGATTGATATGCGGGGATAAGACAGGGGAATAATGGCGTTCATAAAGATTATTTATGTTGTTTTGTACGTCATAAAGTGGAAATGTAACATTCATGTATGTGATCTATTTTCCAAGACTGTTAAACCGATCTGTCCTTAGGGACTTGATTCATTGCAATCATGACAATGTATTAAAATAATGCACTGACTCTGGGTTACTGAGGTTGGTTCGTTACAGTTGGTATCAGAGGAAGTTTAGCAATAACCTTGGAAACTAGATTTAGATAAACTCTGATTAGAGCACATAGCCTTAAGATAGACTTTGAGGATTAGTATAGAAGAACTTCTAGAATTTTTGTATTGTATATATTTTGTGTGTTTTTCCGAGCAATACATCCTTGTCTGGATACGAGCAGGTAGAGGCGGCTCTGGCACAGATGTACCTAGGGGTAAAACCAAAAAACACCGCTTTGAGCTAGACTCGAATGGGAACTGGTGCACGAAAACAGGCCTTGCTGCACTCTTGGTTACGACACTCCCGGGGGATATGCTTAGGATAATTCACATTTTCTTTACAAACCATTATGAAGGGATTATGAGTATATACTTACTCAATGAAAACATTTTTATGATTATGGATTATATCCATAAACTGTTCAATTTGTGTTAGGTATTTTACATGTTTTGTAATTATTCATTGCAATTCATAAACTGAACTAGTTTATGTTGTTTTATAGAAATAGCGCCCATTAGAAGGAATGTGAACTCTCGTAATACGTATAATCCAAAGAGTAAGAAGGATCATATCATTCATGGTCCAAAGCAAGAATTTAGAAGGTAAATAGTTTCCCACATATTATCATCATGTGAAGAAATAATATCATGTGTTGATAAGATGAGTAAAGACTTCTTAGAGTCCTATGGCTTTGAAGGGAAGAAAGAGAAGAAAAGGATAGAAGAGAGAAATATGGATAAAGGGAAGAGGGAATAGAAGAATTTTCCCATATGTGATAACTGTGGAAAGAAACACCCTGTAACTTGCCTGAAAAGAATGGGAGTTTGTTATAAGTGTGGAGAAAAAGGGCACAATGTACATGACTGCAAGGGTAAGAAAATGGTTTCAAATGTACAATGCTTCATTTGCATGGAGTTTGTACACTACGCGAACCAATGTCCCAGTCATAAGACTATGATGAAAATTATGTTATTGGATAATAATCAAGTTATGATACTACCACAGATGAAGAGGAATGACTAGTGTTCCTATGTTGTTATTTTAGAATTATTTCATTTAAGTGTTGTATCAATGATGTTATGGAAATAAATAAGGATTGTACTGCAGTACTATTTAATTAAGGATTTGAGATTTTATGGTACTAAGAAAAGTGACTCTACAGCGAGTTAAATGTTTTTTAGATATTACATGGTTTATGGAAAGATAAACCTTAATATGGTCTTAATATTGAGGTAGTGATTTTGGAATAAGAGATGGTTGATTTTGGTAATTCAGGATGTTGCGGTGTTGTAAAAGAATATATGAGGAAGGCGTTCACATGTTATTACTTGGAAAAAAGGATCCTCATTATGTTTAACTTCCTTGTAAATTTTGGACTGTGAGTTTGGATAATAGTATCTTGGATAAGTCTAATGGTTGGAATGGATTAAGTTTTAAAGGTTGTTTTTTTGGTTTTTATAGAAGGACAACACGCTGACCGTGTGACGATCCGTCGTGTCGGACAAAGCTGTGGGAATTTAACCCACAACCATAGTGCAATTTGGATTTATCTCCTACCATTGTGCTACATGAAGTTCATGGATGGTATAATTTAGTTTCTTTACATAAAGGGTTTGATATGTGAATTATAAATTCATTATATTTGGAACCTTATACGATTAGGATAAATAGAGTATTTTTGAGTTGTATTTTGTTTTGGGGTGAAAGATGAGTTTGTGGTAGAAATTTATTAATGGATAAAACTCTAATTATAAAGTAAGTATACCTCCTTATGATATTAGCCAATATCATAAATAAATAACTCAACATTAAGAAAAGGAACTTAGAACAAAAATTTTGTCCTAGATGGTACCTTAAATCATCACTAATTTATGGCTTTGGGATTGTTGGCCTTTTTATAGCCATGTTCTCTACCACTCTCCATCAGATAATTGATGGTCATATTTCTCTTCCATATCCATATTTTCCTACATGGAACCCTAGTATGTGTTATTTTTAGCAATCTTCAAACTTTCCACTATTTATTTTTAATATAGGCCTCATTAATTCATTTTTCGATGTGGGATTTCAACTAAGATATTCTGAAATGTCAAAAATGTGTTATCTTAATACCTTATGATTTGTTGAACCGATGGTATTTTAAATCATCATATATTGATGAATTTAAGGACCTCAATTTTAAACTTGTTTGTGATTAATGACCTCAATCACTACCTATAAATATTTATGTTTTTCCTCCAGTTATATGTCTATAATTTCCACCAATGTCCTCCTAATAGGGATCATAATTTTGTGGCGACCCTTTCATTTCTCTTTTCATCTTGTCAAGACTAAAATTTTATTAACCAAATTTCCGATGTGGGTTTTTTCCACAAAGATATTTTCTATTTTAAACCTTTATTTTCAAATAAGAATATCAAATTGGGAGTACGCAATTTCTTGAAGGAGGGTAGAATGTAACACCCCGAGCTTCCACGGTATGCTTCTCTTTGAATAATACAGTAGCATGTGTTGTATGTAACTTCGAGTTCTAACACACACCACAACCAATCAAAGTATCCGTTATGAATAGTAATACCTACTTTTTAAAATTTTAGAAATTTTATCTCTCAAAATGGACTTCATTTTTGGATTCGGAGTATGGAATTTAGCCTAAGGTGAAATTTTGGTACTTTTTGGATAACTTTAATATTTTGATGAGTTGTGAAAATTACTAAATTTTAATTAAAAACAACTTTTTTAATCAAAATAATTATGAGTGATAAATTATGAATTTGAGAGGTTTTAAAGTATATTTATAATATATTTTTACCATTTAATACAATTTTGGTCATTGGACATAATTTTACAATTAAACCGAACATACACAAGTATCAATCTTTTGATAGTTATTATATCTTAAAAACACACTTTTTGTTTTGACATTGGTAATTAATATTAAATTAATTTCTACCACTTCTGTGTTTTGAATTTGGAAAAATGGATTCCATATTTGGAATCAAGATGTTCAAATTGTGTAAACAGTTAACTTTTATTTTTAGAATTTTTTAATAATTACTTCGGTAAATATTTTATTTACCATGGTTAAAGGGTAAATCTGGTAAATAAGGGTTAAAAAATAATATTATTATAATAATAAATTATCCTAAAACGTGTCCAAACCTTATTGGTTGATACATGTCAGACCATGGTCATTTTTGGGTCGATTTTTGTACCCCATGGAGCCACTTGTAAGTGATAATGATACTTTATATTAATTAAGTTAAAATAAATACAAAAATGACATAAGCATATATCTTTTAGAAAAACAATTTTTTCATAGGGTTATATATGTTGGCCTTTAGACTATGAATATTAATTATAAATATAAAACTATTTCCTACATAATGGTATTTTATTTATAATTTTTAGACATTAAATAATTTAATTTATTTATGACACAATGATGATGTTGTAATTACCATAATAGTGAAAAATTAAAATATTTGATATTATAAATACCCAAATAAATATAATTTGAGACTTTTAATGAATTAAATTAATTTTCTAGGATAATATGACAAATTATGATCGATTTAATTAACTTTGTTCGATGTAATCATTCTGTTATGATTTTTACAAAAGTCAATTATTGAATAGTGTCTAAATTGACATAAAAGAGTTTTTAAAAAACATATTATATTATTAATTGATATTAAATTCTTAAAAATCTAAAGATCGGCCAAGAGACTTATATCATGATATTTGTATCATTAATGGACCACTTGGGGGTCTCTTGGATATATATTGTAAGTTTATTAATGATATAATATAAAAATACAAAGTGACATGGTAAGTGTCAAACTAATTAACTAAGTGTTAAAATTAAAAGATAAGGTTAATATAATGACCCAAACCTGTCTAAATTATATTGGTTGAGAATTTATCGACCCATCCCCACCTTAAAATTTAAATAATCCACTTTGGAGACATTATGTACTGAATATGAATTTATTATAAAATAATATTTCTACCTTTTCAAAAGGTTCCCCTCACCCCTCTAATAAAAGGACACTCACCCTTCTCATTAATTCACACCTTAAAAGCCTTTTGGTTCGGACAAACCCTTCCCAAATACTCTCTAAACTTCCCTCACTTCATCCTAGAGGCCCTCCTTTAGTCATAAATCCATCCTAAGGATCCCTTTTTATAAAAGAAAAAGGAAGAACCCGAAGAAGAGGTAATGATTTCACCACCCTTTTTCAAGTTCCTTTCTTCTTCCACTTCTTCTTTCTTTGTTATTACCATTCTAAAATAATGAATCCATTATCTACTGTATACTATATTATTATTATGAATATGTTACAACCATATTCAGTATTCTATCCATCCTTTGAATGACATGTCACCATACGTGCGTACGTACGGCTTACCGTCTCCACGTCGTGGTGTAATTGTTATTCAATATATTATTATTTGGATGGGTATAATAATGATTTGTAATTCATGTAAATAATAAATATAAAATGATAATGATTCTTTATATATGATATACCATCAAATTATATATTATTTTAATATCAAAAGAATGATATTTTCGCTCGTGCGTACGTCCGGATTACCGTCTCCATGACGTAATGAGATTCATTTCCAAGTGCACCATTCATCGATGATTATAAAAATATATATTACTAATAAGTATGTAATATATGACCTAATAATGATACAGGAGATATATATATATATATATAAGTATTTATGTACTTACATATATCTTTTTCACTTACTTCCGTTCAATACTATATGAAAACAGAAACAACGTTTATGCGTAAGTACGGACTACCATCTCCATAAAATATGTTTTCCATTTGATATATATGTCTATTATACATATTTATATTCTAAATATTTATGATATATTTATCATTTTTTATATTCTGGAAGTATTTAAATCATGATCTAAGTGATACAACCAAGAGTGACAAATTAAAACACGTACGATAAAGAAAGTGATTATTATCTGAAATGTTAACTTAACATCAAAATTATTATTAAATGGGTAATATAAAGTCATAAATTAATCATGTATGATATTATACTTATTAATATTCTTCTGGTATAATTTAATAACACACTACGATCTTCATACAGGAGGTTAAATGTACCCTCGACTAAAGGAAAGTGCAAGGTAAGGACTTTTCCTCTCACTCCTTATTCCCGTGAGATTCATGCCACATTTCCACCATTACCTTTATTATGGTGTATATACTGCCCATAATTATATTCTTTGCGTAATACACTTTAATTTATGTTTATTTACATATTCATTGTATGAAACCTCTTTCATGGGTTGTACGTTTCGTAAGTTACCAAATTGGTAAGGAATTATTTCGCAATCTCTTCATTATCCGAGGTTGTATATACGTAATAATATATTGGGATCTCTTTATCATCCACATCCATGTTTCTTAAAAATGTATTTCAAAACATTTTTACTATTTACAAGAATATGGGTTAAAGACATTTATACCCTTGTTTGACTTTTTATTAGAGGTTTATAAAGGAATCTTCCCATCATTTTTCAAACAAGGTCATTTTTAACCATTTGACAAAATTAAGGTAAGAATGTTTTTTTAACTTATACAGCGGATGCGGTTATTCTTTACCGTTATTACACCTTTGAAGATTCCTTCACAAGCTTATAAAGATATTTTCAAAATAAAGGTTTTCTCTATAATTATGCGACTTTTAAATGATTTCAAAAAAAGAGATATTTCTCTCAAATAGTATTGATTTCATCTGTGTCAACATCCTTGGATAAATTTTAAACTTCTTTCAAGTTTATTTATTATGATACAAATCATCCATATTGTATTTAAGGTTTTGTAATATTTTTGACTATGGATGAGTTATTCTTATTCCATTAATGGTTTGTGATTAAATTTTTGACATTTTGTATGTTAGTTTTAATACGAATGTTTATGTTATATTTCATCCTCTTATTAAGATGAATGTGTTGGACTAGTATGTTCCGGGTTGGGGACCGGTAAAAGTAAGCCCTACGGATTGGTGTCCGGTTATTAGAGGCACTCCGGGTTGGTGTCCGGTTATTAGAGGCACTTCGGGTTGGTGTCCAGTTATTAGAGGAACTCCAGGATGGAGTCTGGTTAAAGATTCTCTCCGGGTTGGGTTTCTGTTACAGTTATCCCTTAGGTCTTGCATGAGGCCTCAACACAGAAATTAAAGTTCGGCATCATGCATTCCATCATTATGAAAGTGGTCAGTGATATTGCATGTGATTATTCGATTAGTAGAATATACATGTGAATAGGTAAATGGAATTATTTCATTTTATTTCTTCCATATTATGATTAAGTTCAAGTTTAAAAGGCTTTTGTTTTAGTTTTATACCTTGCCTTAAATGTTTATACTTATTTTTGAAAGTTTCCGATGTATTTTTTACCCTTACTAAGCATTTGAGCTCACCCATTTCTATGTTTTATTTTTCCCAGGATTCTAAGAAGTGTAATGTGATTTATATGCAGGGTTAATCCAAGGGAATAATGGCGGTTATAAAGATTATTTATGTTGTTTTGTACGTCATAAAGTGCAAATTTAACATTCATGTATGTGATCTATTTTTCAAAGACTACTAAACTGAACGGTCCTTCGGGACTTGATTCCTTGTAATCATGCGAATGTATTAAAATAATGCACCGACTCTGGGTAACTGGGGCCAGGGCGTTACATTCTACGGCCCGAAAAGTCATTGTGAATGCTGAAAAAATACATATTAAATATAATATATTAATCACACACATTTTATCCATGATTGTTCAATAACTCGTAAACGATTTATTGTATGTAAAATTTGGGTCCACTTTTTTTCAACAATGTTTTTACCATAAGATGTTTATATCATTTGTTTTCATCCTACGTTTGGATTTCTCACTTGAGAAAAAAACTCTTTTATGTTTAATTAATTTTTAATCCAATTTTTTTAATTTTATGTAACCAATGTGTATAAAACAAGGTATTCACCTATGGAGGCATATAAAATTTCTAAACATTGGACATTTGGTTGTCTTGCATGAATAAATAAGCTTTTTATATTTATTTAATTTTTGAATATGTTTTTTTAATATTAAATAACTAATATCATTCAAACAGTACATCATGTGAGAAATCAAAGGCCACAATTAGGCACAAAATTGGGGTTTTACAATAGTTATGTATATCTTTTATGTGCAATGATAATTTGATGTTATTTTAATTCTTAAGATTAATGATTAATTTTATTAATTTAATAATTAATCCAAAATTAATTATATTAAATGAATAAGTGTATTATTAATAATAAAAATATTAATAAATATATTAATTGTATTATTAATAATAAATATAATATTATTAACATTAAATGTATTATTATTATTTATTCAAGAAAATAAATAGAAAAGTATATCTTTAATTAAATACTTTTTTCAAATAAATGATAAACGATGTTTCACCATGTGTGAGAAATTGTTGTTGATCAATGTCATATCAGTGGACTAATTAGTCAATACAAAATAAATATAAATTTGGATTTAATATTAAACTATTATCTATTATCAACATTTAATGATTGTTATTGGTGAAAATTAAAATGGTGAATGATAACTTATAATAATAATATTTATTATTTTAAGTATTATTATTATTTAATTAAGAAAACAATTTGTTCTCAAAACACCAATTTAGCTATAACATTTTTGTACGGTGTCATGCCCTCAATTGCACCATCACTATAAATTTGTGGTGGTTATTTCATGGCCAACGATTAATAATTAATTCAGGATCATGGTATAGGTCCATAAAACGACCATTATGATGATGGTTTGACATATGAATTTAGTAAGAGAGTTTAATAATTAAGTGAGGAAATTAATAAATGTTACTAAATTAATTATTCTTTAAATATTTGTCATTGGATTTTATTGGAAAAGCATTACAACATTTACGTGATGTGAAATGGGAACTCACGTTGTATAATTTTGATGCTCAGCATATTAAAAACGTGTCACTAGCATAGTGTAAACCTTCGGGCTCGCATTAACTCTATTATTGGGCATTACAACCCACTCATATTCACTGTAAAGACTCCAAACACCTCTAAAGTTGACTAAAATTCATCATTTCACCTCCATCATAGAATGAATCTTCTCTACATACCCCAATATTTGATCAACTATCCACCGCACACCAACCAGGATTTAGATCTAAATCTCATTTTTTACCGCATTCATTATTGATCCACTTCAAATTGGAGTTTCTTGTTTGTAAGAATTCATTATCAATGTTATTAAAGTTCGTGGTCTAAATTCCATTCCCATAATCTTGATTATATTATGTGTACAAGATTATGAAAATTTTATGATATGATTAACTATGGAAATTTTCTAATTTCAATTAATTAATTTGGTAGATTAATTAACATGGGGGGACTATGAAATTTGGAATAGAATTGTTTAGTTTAAATAATTAATTCATATATTAATTATGATTTTGTATGATGGAAGGATTGGTTAATTAATTTCCGAATTAATTAATATATATGAGGTGATTAATTAATTTGGATAGTTTAAATAGTTATTTATTTATTTATTTATTTGGATTTTATAATGATGGATTTTTTATTTAATTTTGGAATTAATTATAGAAAGTAGTGTCATAACTAATTGATAAGTTAATTATTGTTTGAAATTTGACTATTTAAATTGATAATTAAACAATGTGATTAATTATTTGAAGAAATAATTAATATAAAATGTGATTATTGAAAATTTTCATTAAATAATGATATTAAATAGTAAAATAATTAATTAATGAGGAAACGTGATTGTTAAATAGGTTTAATTAAATACTGGGATTGAGTAATAAAAAAATTAATTAATGGAGAAATGTAATATTTTAATTGTTGAATAAAATAATGGAATTAATTATTTTATTCATTAATTAATATAAGTACCATAATTACAAAATTGTTGAACTAAAGAATAGAATTGATGGAAACCATTAGTTAGTGGATTAATTGAAGAGGGGTTGAATGTGAATTAGTTAATTATGAATTAATTAATATGAGATGACATGAAGAATTAATTTCTGAATTAATTGAAGGGATTGAGTTCTATTAGTTAATTGATGAATTATTTAGTGGTAATAATATTTATTAATTTATAGGTAAATTATTTAAAGGATTTAATGATATTAATTTTATGTTAGATTAATTAATTTTAAAAAATAATTCATGGGCATTATTTTATGACACCATTGAAAGAGTTATGTTAATTAATTTTTGAATTAATTAATAGAATTGCTGTGTTATAATAATTAGATTAGTAAAATTAATTAATTAATTAATTAATTAATGAAGATTATTATGTTGATGAAATTGAATGAGTTAGTTTAATTAATCGATGAATTAATTAATGTGAAATATGGTGAAGGATTAATTGAATAAATTATAATAGTTAATTGATAAATTAACTAATGTGGATGGTTACGATATTGAATTGACATAGTCGAAAAAATGGTTGAGTTAATAATGAGGTAATGTTATTTTTATCTTGAATAATTAATTGTTGAATTAGTTATGTTATGTTGAAATATATGATTTAATATGATTAATTATATAATTTATTGTATGTTTATTATATTTTGAATGAGATAATAAATTGTCGAATTAATAATGGGCTTTTGAGTTGTGGATATTGATTAATTAATTATTAAAATTTAATAATGTGATGGTATTATTAATTAACTATTGAATTAATTAATTGGACGATGTGATTAATTAATTATAAAATTAATTAAATAGAATCTGTGATTAATTAATTGTTGAATTTATTAATGTAATGATGTAATTTATTAATTATTGAAATAATTAATATGGTTATATGATTAATTAGTTGTTGAATTAATTAATTGGATTATATGATTAATTTAATATGTTATTTATTATTTTAAATATATATTTAATTAATTTTTGAATTATTTAATGTGGTGATATGATTAATTAATTATTGAATTAATTATCATTATTATGTCATTAATTAAATGTTGAATTAATTAATGTGTTGTTGTGATTAATTAATTATTTCATTAATAAATGTGATGTTTTGATACATTTAACATGAAATATTGGGATAAAATATTAATATTGAATAATATTAAATATTTTGATGTTAATGATATTAGTTACTTATTGACCGATTTGTTATAAGATGGGAACATATTCTCCAAATAATCTCAAGGTGAAAGACATGGTGTTCTACAAAAATGATATATATGTAGGATTGATAAGTGGGGTGTGAGGCTGAGATTCATGCTACAAATTATCATAGGGTTTTAATCATGGTGTTCTACACCTGACATGAATCCAAATTTTATTTTATGGGATAATGACATATGTTCCAAATACCCATGGTTTGTGAGATAGTAACAGATGCTCCAGTTACTTATAAGAGTTCTTGACACGATGTAATACACATAGTAATTAGCACTGTATTATGGTTCATATTAGCCCTAATAATAATTGAATTAACAGATAATGAAATAACATTGGTTTAAATGAACTATGAGATGATAATGAAAAATTGTTCAGCCTTCACCACGGGCCGAAGTAGGTATTGAGATATGGGTGTCTTTGGGATCCTAGAGGATTATGCAATTAAATAGTGTGTAATTGAATATAGGTAAATTGGTTACGTTATTAATTATAATTTATTCTATATATAAGTACATATACTTTTATTTATTTGATTTTTTTTAGATTTCATTGGTGGTTGCCTTCCGAGTTGTAATCACACCCTACATTGGCATCCTAATTGGTACCTGAGTAGACATTGTGTTATCTGGATAGGTTAAGGTAAGAAGTCTTGAGTTAGATGGCTAAGTTGGGAAGGATCTTGGGGGAGGGAACTGGGTTTGGATATAGACCCTCTTAAGTTTCAGTACTGTCTTTATTGTCTAGCTTTTATTTTTTAATTTGATACATACATTAGCATGGCATGTTTTTCCACTTCCAGGGGATATTGTATTTCTTTCATGATTATCTTCAGATACTGGATTTGCTTGACTTTATATATTATTCTGTTATTGTTTATTATTTCCCCTATTTTTGACTCTATTAAATTATGGTATAATATTCCCGCAACTAACATAATAGATCTTCACACCTAGTCACCATCCTCTATTATACAAGTTGGCACCCATGAGGCAATGTGATAGATAGGTGCGAGGCACTAGTTCATGGTAATACGTTTGGGCTGTAAAAAATAGTATCATTGGAGTTTTCTTTTCTTCTACTCTTGTCTTACAATTTTGCAAATGGTAGAAATTATACTATAACGAGTCAGGTCTTTTTTATAAGATTGTGCATGGGAGTTTCTACCCTGGCATGAGGGAGTAGCTACCCTTGTGCAACGGAGAACCCAAGTACCCATGGTGGTAATTCTTATTATTATTATTTGTTGTTACAGTCGAATATTATTTCACCATGGGTGACACACATGTTGTATGATGTGGTTGTTGTTTCTATTTTTTTAGATTGAATCATATCCATAATTTTCATGATAGTTTAGTCGACTTGAATCATTATAGGCACTCAAGATTATTTTCTAGAATGCATCATTGTAGGCTCTGAATAGGAAATAGGTAATAGGGATTTTTTTGAACTTGAACTATTTTTTCATTCTTATAAACATGAAATAAAAGTGGTTCATAACACTAAATTGATATAGACTATAAAAACAATTCAAGATGATAAAAAATTGGTGTCTAAATGAGAAACATTATTATGGAAAATTTGTACACCGTTGTTAACTAGGACCTTCGTGTAGGATAGTTAAGGTTATAGATAGTGTGTCAATGTTGACCATATGGCATGATGAATAGGAAAGACTTGATATAGTTCTGTTTAATTCCCTCCTTTTAAATGTTTTAATATGATGAATTAAAAAATCCATTGTTTTGTTTTGTTTTCCTTTTGGTGGGTAGTTTTAGTAGTGATAATTCCTGAGTTTAATAACTCTATTTTATGTTTGGGGAGGAAAAAATCATGTTTTTTAATAGTGTGGTGAGATGTTGGCAGAAAGGGAAGACCAATACATTCAATAAATTATGTTGTATTTATTTTGGAGTTAATATCAAGGACAAGGGATTATTGGTAGTTTACATCATTGTCTTCTTTGTGAACTTGTAATTAGTGATGATCAAGTCCTCTACCTTGATATCATCGTGGGTACACTAAGAATGCACTGGATTTATACCTAGCTAAATGAATGTGTTTTGTTTGATTTGGGGCCACTTAGAGGTTGTTTGTGTGAAGCGGTATATATGTGCATCTTCATGGTGTGAGGTAATCCATCAAAAATTTACGAATGAGGTTCCCATGATTGATTTTAGGCCAATAAAAAATATTGTTTCTAAGCTACGTAACATGACGGATTAATGAAAATACAATGTTGGGTCGATTAATAAATCCCAGTTTTTTAAAATTATTCTTGGGAGTACAGTTCCTATATGGGCTATTATAAGGTGGGTAGACTGTAAGATACCGTTCTTTTATATGTTTGCATCTTTTAATTTTTTTTGGTGAAGATGGGTTATCTTTGTTTTAATTCATAAAACAATTGACTTATAATAACAATTTTGATAAATTTTTTAAAGGCCTTATATTCTAGTTATCATTTTCAAATATTATATTGAATAATTTTAGAGTTGGACCTTGAGTTAAGTGTGAGAATCTGATACCCAAAAATTCTATGTGATGAGTGAATAAATATATATTTAATATATTTTTTATGAAAACACATTTTATTCAAAATTATTGAATTCCTCCAAAAAGGTGAATTGTATTGGAAATGAGAGACCTCTATTGTGTCCTGAACATGTTGTTTACCATAGTCAGGGAATAATATTTTTATGTATCAAATATTTAGACTTCTCTCTCACAAATCTAATATTTTAATATTTAAATAATTTTTTAATCCTTTTTTAAAATTTAAATAATTAATCTTCCTCAAACGATTTTTCATATGGGAAATGAGAGAAAAATGTTGTGTCCACAATTTGGTGTTTACCTTAGGCATGGTATACAAATTTTATGTGTCAGATGTTTGGACATCTCGCTCGCAAAAATAATCATTTTAAATTTAATTATTATTAATCCCATTTCTAATTATTAAATAAATAATATATCTCATATTGTGCAATGTGTGATAAATATGAGACATCTGTTGGGTCCGTAATGGGTGGATTACCCTAGTTAGGGTATAATTTTTATGCACAATGGAAATTTGATGTTATTTTATTTTTTATGTATAATGATTATTTCAATTCATTTTCTAATTAATCCAAAATTAATGAAATTAAATGACTAAGTGGATTATTGTTAATAATAAATAATAATAATAACAATAATATCATTATTAATAAAAATTAAATTATTAATAAAAATTGTATTATTATTATTATTATAAACAGAATAAATGGAATGGTACATATGTAATTAAATACATTATGTTCACATAAATGATTTACAATGTTTCACTACATATGAATAATTGTTGCTTATCAAAGTAATCGAGGTGATATTATTAGTCGATATTATTTAAATTAAAATGTAGAGTTAATATTAAATTATTAAATATTATTGATATTTAATGAATATAGTTCACAAAACATTAAACTTTGAAAGATAATTCATAATAATAATAATTTCTATGTTATTATTATTATAATTATTAATGATTTTAGGAAATAATTATTGGAAACACCATTTCAATCATAACTTTTTTCAATGTTATCAGACTGATACACCATTAGTGGGAATGTAACACTAAATTTAAGATTGTAATTTCAAGAACAATGTTGAATATTAAATTCAGGATCAAGCTATATGTCCATAAAAAGGCCAATACGATGACGTGTTAGTGAATGAAATTAATACGAGTGTTTATAAGAAATGTGATGCAATTAATAAATGTAACAATTGTGATGGAATTTTAATAGAAAAACATTATAACATTTACATGATGTGAAATAGAAATTTATTTCTTCTAATTTCAATGCTCAATATATTAAAAACATGTCTCCCACATTGCGAAAACCTCCCAACTTACCTCACCTCTACTTTAGTTCTTTTAATCCCTCTCTTCTTCACCATAGAGCTTCCACACACCTCCTCCATTGATGGAATATCATAAGCTCACCTCTGTATAAGACTAAATCTCATCCATGCACACCTATCTTTAATCAAATACCCTCAACGCACCTCCCAGGGTTCAGATCGAAATCTCATTCTTTGCCATGTTCATAATTGATCCACTTCAAATTGGGTTTTTTTCTGTTGGTGAGCATTCGTTATCTCCCATCTTGAGGTAGGTGCTCTAAATTTCAATCTTGTAGTAACAATTCATTGTTGTGTATGTGATTATAGAAACTTAATGATATGGTTAAAATTGAGTTTTTCTATATTCAATTAATAAACTAGTAAAATTAATTAATTTGGGGGGATTGTGAAATTAGGAATTTAATTGGTTGGTTTAAATAATTAATTAATAGATTAATTAAGTGGATTTTGTGATGGTGGGATTAGTTTCTTAATTTTAAAATTAATTAGATATAATTATTTTATTAAATTATTTTTTTGGTTTAAATAATCAATTAATGAATTAATTATTTAAAATTTGTAATGAAGGATTTTGTTATATAATTTTAAAACTAATTAATGGAAGTAGTCGATTATGTAATTGATAAATGAATTAATGTGTGAAATTTGATTATTTAACAATTGAATTAAATTATGAGATTAAATAATTTATGAATTAATTAATGAATAAATGTTATTTATTATTTAGTTAAATTAAATAAATGGATTAATTAATGGAAAAATTAAAAAATATAAAATTGTTAATATTAGATTTTTTAATTAAATAATTGAATTAATTAGTAAAAGTAATATAATTATTTAATTATTGAACTGAATAATGGAATTTAGGGAATCAATTATGTGATGGATTAATTAGGGGGGTTGAATGTGAATTAGTTAATTAGAAATTAATTAATATGAGATGTCACAACAAATTAATTAGTGAATTAATTGAAGGGATTGAGTTTGATAAATTTATTGAGTAGTTAGTTAGTAATAATAATTTGTATTAGGTAATTCATAAAATCATTAAGGGTTACAATGTTATAGATTTTTTGTTAGATTAATCAATTGGAGAAGTAATTAATGAGGATTGTTGTGTTCACATAATTGAAAGAGTTAGGTTGTTTAATTGGTAAATTAATTAATGTGTTTTATTGGGTTATAATAATTGGATGAGTTTGATAAATTAAATGAAGAATTAACTAATGTAGATTATTATGTTCAAGTAATTAAATGAGTCAGATTAATTAATTGCAGAATTAATTAATGGGAATTATTGTGAAGGTGAAATTGAGTGAATTTGATTAATTAATTGATAAATTAATTAATAAAGATGGTTGAGATATTGAATTGATTTTTTGGAAAATTTAATTGCTGAATTAATTATGAGGCAATGTGATTTTCAAGTTAAATAATTAATTGTTGAATTAATTATGTGATATGATATTATTTTATTTGAGATTATTATTTTTGTAATTAATTTAAGTTATTGATATTGTGACAGAGATAATTAATTTTATAATTGTTTATGAGATTTATATTTGTAGATATTGATTTACTAATTGGTCAAATTAATCAAGGTGATGGAATTATTAATTAATTGTTTTATTAATTAAAAGGAAAATGTGATTAATTAGTTATTAAATTAATAAATTGGTATATGTGATTAACTAAATGTTTAATTAATTAATGTACAAGGATAATTAAGTAATGGTTGAATTAATTTATATAGTGATATGTTTAAATAAACGATGAATAAATAAATGTGATGATATTATTAATTAATTATTAAATTACTGAAAAAAATGATTTAACTAATTAGTTGTATAATTAATTACTATGGTGATATAATTATTTAATATATTTAATTCATTAATGAGATTATGTGATTAATTAATTGTTGAATTAATTAATCTTACATTATAATTAATATTTTTTGGAATTATTTAATTTGATGTTGGGATACATTTGACATTTACTATAGTGATAAATGTTTAATATTGATTACACTTGAATAATGTGATGTCTATGATATTTTTTCTCTATTGAGAGATGAGTTGTGAGACAAGGACATGTGTTTCAAATATTCATGGTGTGCTAGACACGGTGTTCTACAAATGAAGATACATTTGTATCATATATAACTGGTGTTTCACATATGAACTGACTCTCCAAAAACACATGAGGTGATATCCATGACATTCAACCACCAACAAGAATGAAAATCTTATTTTATTGGACATGGACTGATGCTCCAAATACCCATGGGTTTTGAGAAAGGGACTGAAGCTCCAAATACTCATGAGGGTGATATACATGGAATTTGACACCCATTAATTAGAAGAACATTTTATTAAATGAAATGTAAATTGATTATGTAAAATAGATCAGACTCCGACATGGGATGAAGTAGGTATTGAGATACGAGTGTAACAAAGAACCAAGAGGTTTATACAATAAAATAATGGATGTTTGGAAAAATATAAACTTTTTACTTTATTACATGTATTTTATTATTTATAAAATTGTATACACCGTTATTGAATAGACTTGTTTTAGACGCCATTGGTGGTGGCCTACTGAGTTGTAATCACGCACTACTAGGGCTTCCTAATCAGTACCCGGGTATACTTTTTGTTTTTTAGATAATTGGAATGAATTGATAAGCTTGATGGTTTAGTTGGGATGGATCATGAGTAAGAGAACTAGGTGTGGTTTGAGACTTTCATGGGTGTCATTAGTGTCTTTATTTTCCATTTTCCATTTTTACACTTGATACGTACATTTAGATGTTATGTTTTTTCACTTCAATTGGATATTATATTTATTTCTTGATTATCTTTAGATATTGGTGTTATATATATATGATTATATGGTTTTTAATTATTTCCACTAGTGTTTACTCTGAAAACAGATGGAATTGTCTCCCCATGACTGACATATTGGCCCCTCGCAACTAGTTAGTATCCTCAGACATATAGGGGTGTTCCTTTGAGTTCATGTGACTGACTATCCTGAGGCACCGGTGTGTTGGAACCTGGCTGAGTTGTTACACCCCTATATGTTGGAAACCGTGAAATCCCATGAATTATAGAAAACAATTACACCATTGTACAAGATTATTTGTTAAATCTCACCATAAATCACACCCTAAAATATAATATTTTTGTTCATTTGAGTACTAGTTATATAAGAAAAATATTTTACAACCATTATTCAATATATACCTCTATTTTTATTCACATAAGGTTCCCTTATATTCATACTATATACACTATTCTACTTCATAACCGTACGAATGGAAATGTAATAATTGGTGATTTAATATGTTTAATCTGGGTAAACATCAACTTTATTAGTCAGATATCATTAATGAACATATTAAAATCATACAGATTTGAGAATGTAGTCAATGTACAAGAATATATAATAATTAAATCATATACAGTTAAACATGGAGCATACATCTCTGATCATATCAATAGTCATTTTCATAACAAAAACCATAAATCGTGAATCAGTAATATTTGTCCAAGACATATTAATTATATATAAAATACTAATATATGAAAAATATTATCATTTAAAATAAATTTTGATAAATGATAAACTAATTACTCACATAAAGGATAAGTTCATCATGCATATTCTAGTCATTGTTTGACTACCATGGTTCCATATAAATAATGTAAAGAGTATCGACGTACCCTTGGGATTGGGATTTCCACTTTATTATTTTAGGGTATGGCCTTACCATAAGTTTGCCCATAGGTCTTGGATTACCAACCATGTAACCTATTGATCTCTTGATTTATATAACAATACATAGATTATTTTAACTCTATAAAATATTTTCCAAAAAAATTATAATCAACAATACAAATTTGTTACATAATAACTTATTGTCATTCATAATTCCATCTAAAGATAATTAACCACTAAAAATAATTGTTTTTCCTAAAAATATCCCGAGGAAATTATAATTAGCCCCCCATGTAATAAAATTTGATAGTATTTTAATAGAATATTTCAATTTGAAAATAAAAATAATAAATATAATTTGATATAGATGACAAATAGATTTACAAAGACCAACATAATTTAAATAGAAAAAATTAAGGAAATACAAATTATATTTTTAGATATATTATTATAACTGAAAAAATTATCAATCAAGAGAAGGATAATTTTATTGAGAATAAATATATTGAAATGAAGTTTCCTAATAAAAACTGATAAATATATAACCAAAGTTTATTAATATATAAAATTTATAACAAATATATTATTTATATTTTATATCTATAGTCAATGTTTTCTCGAAAAGGACATAATGAAATAGTTCAAAAAACAATAATGTTGTATAAATAATACAAGTACATTTAAAAATAATATATAAAATCATATAGGTAGACTTAAATACATCCATTATAAAATTTAATTCACATGGATCTAGAAGAAAATCTTTCTCGACAGCCACAAATAGGTATAATCTGTTTCTATAATTAGAATAAGTTCAGTTGAATTATTATCCAAATGGAAAGTGAAATGGTACGAGGGCATGTATATGGAAATAAAAATTTGGGGAAAACAAAATAGTTCATTTTCAAAATTTAAAAATAATACAATTTCACGATATGGAATATTATTCATAAAAATATGACAATAAAAAAAGATATTTGAATGAAAACCACCATCAATGAATGAAAATTAATTTCATTTATAATAAGGTAAATCTTCTACAGCAATCATTTAGATAAAAATTTCATGTCTTTTAACCATTTTTATTATTCAACTATATTATTTCATTTAAAATATATTAGTTTATCAATGATTATATTCATTGCTTAAAATTAGTGATTTAGATTATTTTGAACTTATTTCATAAAGGTGATTTCATTCCGCATCACATGATTCATGTTTATTCATTTCAAAATTATAAACAATATTGAAATTTGTTTTTTAAAGGAATTATAATGGCCTATTTTAATATGATTGAATTCTTGGTAAGGTTTTGCAATAATGAAATCTATGACAAGATTTTTCACATAATTATTCACTGAAAATGAGTTAGTTGATATGATTATAAATTTTATTAAAAACATTTTGTTTAATATTATTAAAACAATTATATTTTAATATCATATATTTCATGTATTATTGTTATTTTTGTCATTTATAATGGATAAAGTTGATATAGTATCCAATAATATTGTAGTAGTTGAACTAACCCACATAAGAACATGAAATATTAATTAATATGAAATATTATTATGCTATATATTTTAAGTGTAATTTTATAATAACAATAAGGAAAATAATAAAACAAAATTTCAATGTACAATTTATTTTTTAAAATTCATTAATTTGAACTTATATGAAATGGATAAATAAGTTCCGATATCATACATCATCAATGTCCCTCCATCGTACAATGTCATCCCTTAAAATAATGTATTCATTCAATATTTTTTTCACCGAGGGACTCGAAAGATGCATATAATTTATTTGTATATACGAATTACATAGATTAAGATATATTATGAAGGAAATATAATAGTTTGAATTGGGTTTATATTATATCCTTTTATTGGTGAAGATATGTGGACTATCATTGGTAACTAATGTTATGTGATGTGTAAATATAGAACCACGAGGTTGTTCGATGATTTACTATAGTAATGGGTTATTTGAAATGTGGGTAAGAATTTGATACCAAAAAAATTAGATCAATATTTTTTAATATTAATGGTAGATTAAATAAATTTTTCCAATCATGATTACCACATTCTTTACCCACTAACCTATTTGAAAAGTTTACCATGGTAACTATTGTTTTACTAAAAGTTTGACAATACCCCTCTATATAAAATTTTTAAATGATGATTTCAAATATTTACTAAATAGAAACTAATACAATTACAAAATTTTATTAATTTAAAATTTATGTTAAAATATAATATATTTAAAATATTATTTTTTCAAAACTGAAATTAAAAATATTACTTGTTTTTATTAGTACTCCAAATTAATTACATATTAAAAAATTATAATATATATATATTTATATACATTAAATTAAATTATATATTTTAATGAAATAAATTTTGTTTCTTCAAATTTATAAAATAAAAAAACATATGAAACGTTTTTAATGAAAAATATAATGTAATGTTAACTAGTACTTACTAAAATTGATTACAAATATTCAATCCGCTTAATTTTATCAACCGTCCAAAATGAAAAAATTTCATTATGTTATATAAATTCATCAAATTAATAAATAATAATAACACATAAAAATAATTTTTTCAATAATATTTAATAATTTAGTGTTCTAGTATTATTTCATTATTGAATTATATTATTAATATTTAGCTATATTCTTTTTAGTGAAACAACAATATTATTAGATATGAAAAATGAGTATGTTTTCAGACACCATATTTCAGATGGATATATGTTAAATGAAAATATATTATATGAATATATTTCTATTGAAAATAAATATAAAGGTCATTTTTTATTTCAATATTTACCCTTAAAATCATTCCTTATAATTATCCACATATCTCTTAAAATGACTATATTTGTTCCCTAAGTTATTTCCAAAGATGCAACCAGGGTGTTGATCATCATGAAAGAAAATAATTATAAATAATTGGTGTTTATGTCATTTTTTATTTAGTTGAATATTTATTTCACTATAAAAGTTCATAATAATGTTTTATATTGAATTCCCATAATTTATTAGTTTTAATATTGTGTTGTAATATTATATTTCTAAAAATTTAATTATATTTCATTTTATTTTATATTACCATGTGTTTTTTCTAGAAGGTTTTACTTTATAGTAAAAAACATTGTAAAATCATGGTATATTTGATTTATTGGATTGACTGTATGGATTATATTTTTTATGTTAATTCACCATACATATGGGAGTTTAATATTAGATTTGATTTCAAGGTATTTTTAATGGTGACATGATATTTATTATGATTGATTGTTGATTTAAATGGAATTAAATTATTTTTTAGATAATATAAGATAATAATTTTTTAATAGTTAAATTTATTCAATAACCATCCAGAATATATATATCCTAAATATTTATTAATAAACTCGATATATGGAAATATATAATTTATGGTTAAAACATTTGATCACAAAATTATAATTTAATATGAAATCATGATTATTGATTATTCTTTCCATGATAACTTTCCCTATGTATGTATTTTTTATTATTTTAAATGGTATATTTATTAGTTTGATTATAGGTGTTTTAGGTTGTTTATATGGATTTTTGGGAGGCTTCTGTGTGTGTTTTTTATAATAGGGAAGGTTGATATTTTTTATGGTTGTGGTTGTAGTGGAATTAATGGTTGGGTGGAAAGGATGTGGTTTTTTATATTGGTTTTATTTTTTGGTTTTTGTTGTGAGGTGGTTTATATAACGATGATCCTAGTTATTTTGGGGGTGTGTTGTATAATCATTTTGAAATGATTCATGGTTGGTATAAATTAATTTAGAAAACTTATGTTAGATATAATTTAATTGGTAGAGTGTTATGATAGAAAATTTATTGATTGAAATGAATGGATAATAAATAATATAAATATGGTTGAGGTATATTCTATTGTTTTTATATAAGTATGAATAAATGAAAGGTATAATAAAGTTAATGTGTCAGGTAAAATTGAAAAAATGGAAATAAATAAAAGGCATTATTTGATGAGATATTGATGATGAAATGCTTATTTTGTTATGGTATAGTAAAATGTAATATATATATATATATATATATTAGTCATTCTTTTTTGTTATGATAATATGGGGTTATAATGGGATTGCTACATTCTATATTTATTATTTGGATGTAAGAATCATAAATTGGTGGGGATGTGTTTTGGGGAACCATCATTATATGTAATTTATATTTTATATTGTGATATTATGTTTGGGTAATGTAAAGACCTTATCCCTTGTATCATGAATTCAATGCCTACATTATTATATTTTCATATTATATAAAGAATCACATCCTTAAATATTGAAAAATTTAGTAGTTTTGGTAAAGTAGATAGATAAATGAATCTTAAATTAAAAATTAATACATTATATATAACATAGTGAACCCTTTGATAAAACCATTAATATATAAGAAAAACCCAACATATCAGTCCTAATAAACATCATGGAATCCTAGGAAAAAATAAAACGAAAGAATGGGGTGAGCTCAGATTCATAACATGGGCATACATACATTGGAAGAATTTATAAGAATGAATAAATGACTATGGAATGATAAATAACTAATATAAATTCTATTTAATCAATTAAATAAGAAAAACATGGAAGGAATAAAATATGATCAAATAATAAAACAAAAATTTTCACATGAGAATGAAATTTTACAATGGATACACTACAACAACAAAAATCTCATGTAATATTAATCAATAATATCACAAAGATGGAACTCATATTGTCAGACATCTAAAACATACTTTCATGTTATCAGAAAATAAATCAACATAAATGGGTAAGTTATAATAAAAAAACTAGGGAGGTTTTTCTCACAGGACATACAAATACATCAATGGGATATTGTAGTCCATTCCCATAAAATTATAATTCTAATAAATTGACTTAAATGAATGCGAAGAAACATATAGAACATAAAAAATTTTAATTAAAAACTAGTAAATGAAATGTGAATAACATAACCATAAATCATGAATGGTATCAAAATAGTAAATCCACAGTCAAACTGATAAAATTATTATTAGTAAAATTTAACAAATGATACCATAAGAGGTTAACCTATATTAATAAAAAGAATAAATAGAGGGTGTTGACATATATTAAAATTCTACAATAAGATATCTGAAAATTGATTGATTACTATACCCTTTTACACATAAGATATATATTATTTTTCAATTGTTGTGAAAATAAAAAACATGTAAATAATAATGGATACATGAAGTGGGATTTATAAATACTTAAAGCATAAAAAAGAAATCAAAATTCTCTTACTCCATATATATTTAAAAAAGAATAATTTATTATTTGTTTTCAGAAAATTCTCAAACAACTATCCACAAAAAATGAAAAAATATACAATTTATTATATATTATAAAAAGTTAAAATAGTTAAAATTTTATTTAAAAAACATTGGAATATTAAAATCATTTTTTATTTCTTTGTTGAACTTTTAATTGGAGGATATGTCTTCCCATGTGGAGATTAAAAGATAAACACTCGTAAATAACGATGAGATTGTGAAATAAAACATTACCTTTCCCTTTCCTATATTTGTATGTGAATTAAACACAATTATAAATCTTTAAATCATGTTATTATAAGAAACATATTCTTATTTATAATTTCATATATTATCCTATTATATCATCTTATCAACTCTTTTTAATTAATATTTCATTGTTACCCTAGCTTTCAGTATTCACTGCTTCATTTTATGATGCATGTTTTGTTATGTATGTCATGTTTCATGTGTATATGATATAGTAATTTCATATAAATAATCATATTGAGTTCATATATTTCATATTAAGTTATTCTATACATTTTTATAATCATTCTTGATTAGTGAACATGGTAAATGGATCACATTGTGTCATGAAAATAGTAGATCGTACGTTAGATTCTACGACGGTATCATTCCCTTAATAGTGAAAGTATATGGAAGATGATGATATATTAATTTTCACATAATAAATATCATGTAATTATTATAATATGTATCCATTATTTCCATCATTAAAATGATCATTTAAATGGGGTGAAGAAAAAAATTACACAATGTCGTGGAGATGGTAAGCCATAAGTACGCACACACAGTGCATTAATTGTAAATAGGATGGATAAAACTTTAAATATAGTGGTCTCAGAATCATAATAATATATATTACTATATATAATACATTAATTTTTATATTATAATGGAATCAACAAATAAAGAGGAATCTGAATAAGGAATAAACATGGATGAGTCAGTCAGAACCATTACCTCCTGATTTGGGGACTTCATTTATAACTACTTGTAAGGGAACTAGTATTGGTATTTTGGAAGGACCATAAAAATTATAACTTGTATAAATATTTTTTGAAGATAAATAGGAAGAAATTTTTTGATCTACATGGATGAATGTGGCGTGATGAATTTAGGGAGGAGGTATCATTTTTGAATTTATGTAAGGGGCTCTTTCAAAAAAGCAACAAAATATTAAAATATAATAAAGGTATTCTAAATCACAATACGTAAAAATGGCCTATAAATTAATATGGGAAGATAATTTAGACAATATATTATTTGATTTTAGATTATTTAATGTTTTTATTATTTTTAAATAAATAATTAAATAGTATTTCAATAAAATATCGTCACTTCAAATTTGAAAGTATTCATTTTATTTGACTTCAATATCAATAAGACAAAGTGGTATTTCAAATTTAATGCTTTATAAATCACTATTATATAATACAGATCTATAAAATTTATTAAACAAATTGACACATCCGAAAAATATAAATACTTTTAAGAAAATATATTTTATTTTACAATCAATTAAATGAATATTTTTTCAGAATTTCATAATCATTTCATTTAATTATATAGTATTTGAAAATTAAAATTATTATTTTATAATAAAAATCATTAAGATAAATATAGTCATTTTTTTCTTTCATATCTTCATTTTCCAATATAGGGATACATAAATTATATTACAGACAATGAGAATAAAAATTTATAATTACATCTAATTTAACAAAATATAAGTTATTTTCATTAAAAAGTATGCATTAAACAACAACAATTATAATTTATGGTGGTAAGGATCAAGTCCCATTCATATAATAATTTTTTTGAATATTTATGGCATGGGTATACCCATATCATTTGGTTTTAACCGTTTTGAACCCCTTTAACTCTTATAGTGACAACATGGATTTTTACATATTCAGTGTTCATATTGTTACATTAAAATAGAATGCAAACAATAAATGAATCTTTAATGAAATTTTTATCCTTTTACCATTCCTTTATCAGGGTTTTATATTTATTTAAATTATCTATCATTTAATAAAATATTATTTATTTTAATATAACATTATTGTAAGTTTTAACACAATTCATTAGCTGACTTTTTATAAATATACTGATGAAATATATCATAACATAAATAATTTTAATATATCTATAAAATTCATGAATGAAATTAGGAATCCCATATAATATTTATTTAAAATAATTATATTCCTATATTTTATATTTCGATTAATAAAAAATTATTGCATCATTGTTTTGAAACCTATTAGCTAGTTCTTTATTTTATAGTAATTAACATTAAATTATCATGGGGATGAAAAAACCTAAATCATTGAAAAAGTATCAATAGTTGAATATATATTCTATTAAACCTTATATTAGAGATATTATTGTTATTTAAAACATAATTATTATATCTTTGACACATCATTTAAATTATATAATATAAATATAAGAAAGTCAACCAAATGCCTCCAAGGGATTGTAAAATTGGCCAAATGATGCAATTAGTGGAAAATAACTGATCATATAAAGTGAGTACTACTCTTAGAGTAAATTTCTAATATTTATAATAATGTTTTATCCTCAAATACTCGATTTATCCTTTAATATATTTACTTATATTTTTTTAATAATAATATTTTTTCAAAATAAACGAGAGTAACATACTAAAGTTTTACCTCTATAATAAAAATTTGGATTCGATTTGTGAAATTAAAAAAATAAGTTGATATAATTAACTGATCATTAATGTTGTGGATTATTTGAGAAAGTTTTTTTAAGTGAAAATGTTCAAAAGTGTTAAATGTTTTTGTAAGTACCCAGACCCCAGTTTCCTATATCCATTGATTTATATTAACAAAATGGAATTTTTAAAAGAAATTTGTATCCCAATGTAATTAAAACATTATTTTTTTGTGAAGAAAAGAAACAAACATTATCTCAAAATTACAACATCAAATGAAATACATAAAACCAATTCCATTGAAAACATATTTGAAACTTATTTTATCCCAGAAAGTCAAGAATTATATTCATATTCAAAACATGGGTATAATAAAACATACTAAAGGTGTGATCTCATATGCTTAGTTAGTGTATGTAATTAAACTGATGATGTGAAAAAAATAGACATTAGACATGATGAAAAACTAAAAACACATACCATTAAATATATTCATGTCCATGTTATAGAAGGAATGAAAGATGATTAACTAAGTCCATATAAATGATCATAAGATAATTAAACAGAACCATAGTTATTATATTAGTCTAATATATACATGGTTTTTAAAATATTAATACCATAATTAGGGAATGCATAATACTGTACATCTGAAACATATTATTACGGTCTCTACCAGGATATATGAGAATACTAGGGTAATCGCTCAGCCAAAACCCAAAATTGTTTTGTATCATGAGACCTATAGAATCATATAGGGGCCTTATAGGGCCCCATTCATAAATTTATGATTCTAATTAATTCCCCATATATATATTTCTAAAAATATACAGCATAAACATATGGAATAACTTTCCCCAATCTATACAAATAAACACGAACCATTCTGATTAGTATGGTGAATGGTATCGAGAGAGCACATCCACAGTCAAACATGTCATAAAAAATTAATAAAATATGGTATATGATAAAAATAATATATTAACCTAAATATGACATAATATTCAATAGAGTTTTTTAAATAGACAATAATAATTTAATAAAATATTTGAAATGTTTTTTAGTTAAATACACTTCTAGTTTGAAAAAATATTTTTTTGGAACAATATTTTCATAAAACCCTTATTGAAATAAGTTTTGTTATACTTGTTTAAATGATTGGTTTTATAAAAAGAGTATTTGATTAAAACATATTATAGAGTGTACATAAAAATAGGTAAGAATGTGAGAATTTCCCTTAAATCGGGATTGTTGATTGAGATGAATTAAGAAAGGTTATTATGAAACATTTAACTCCACATAAAATAAATAATAATTATGATTGATACACATATATAGATTAATAAAAAAATACTTTATTAGGAGTAAATAATAGTTACTAAGAATTCAATGGGGATTAAGAGAGACAATGTGTAACCCAAATGAAAATAGAGGATTAATTAAAAGACCCTTACCTTATGTACAAATGAGTTCTCCACAAGACCTTAACATTTTTGGATAATCAAAATAAATCCATTTATTAAGTCATTCAAAACCATATATATATGTTTTTTATGTATTATAATTTTATTTATTTCATTTATGTAATTTTGGATATGTTATAAGATATGATTTTAACACTCTTGAGTGTTCGATTCCTTGCTTTTCCTGATTGGTATACATATATGTCAATATGGTTATTCACATGGAATTAGTAAAATTCTATAGAATTGAATTTATATGATACTAATGAACATATATAATATTAAATGATGATATGACACATTTGTTGTTATGGTATGATGACGAGTTATTAGATAGAAAATTATTAGTAATCATATAGACTATTTTAATGATATTTAGATTATTACAAACAAGTTTTTTTGTATGAATTTGTTTTATGTATAAATAATTGTATCATAAAATAAGATAATACATAATACATATTTTATAATAATGTTCAACCATAAAAATGGTTTCATGATGGTTTATTACAGGGAATTTTTTAGCAATGTTTTGTCCTCCTTGAATGTTGAAAATATTCACCTCCAGGATGATTATTTAATATTTTTTAAAAAATATTAGATATAGATGTAGTATTTTGAGGAAGGATATTCCATTAATATGATATCATTCTTGTATATAAGTGATATTGGAGTTATTATGATCATTTGGAGTAATATCTGAGGTAAATAAGACCATAAAATTTACACATTTAATAATATTTGTGAATTAAATATTAAATTTACATTAATGGGGATTCTATGACTGATTGCATAATCTACACGCAACAATGGGTTTTCTAAAATCTTACGTTGCATACAACATTGTGCTATACCAAAAAATAAAATAACAATATTATAATTTTTAAACGGTAGATTTCGCCTAGCCGTTTTAGTTATGGGAATGAAAAAAACTAACTACAATATTATTAAACATGTTTTGGTAAAGAAAATTACATTTATCACATAAAAATTTTGGTCATAAAATGAGAATGAATCCAATTTTAACCATAAATACATTAATATTTTTTAAAAGGTGGTTTTACCATCTTTTGATCGAGAACCCATTTTTAAATCTAGTTTTTTTTTCACTTTTAGATGTTATATTTGACAAAATAAAATTCTTATTTAGAAAAGGGACATCAGAAATTACCTTGGGGAAATTTTTCAAATTTTTCTAATAATGTTCATTTTTAATTCGTGAAAAAACATCATTTTAAGTCAAAATTTTCTTTTCCTCGGATTTATTTATATGGTTAAGTTATCTATTTAGTTAGTTTTAAAGTTTAATTAGATTATTTTTTATCATTTAATCCAATGTTGGCCATATTAAGTAATTTCACATTGAAATTGGATATAAACACATTTCAATCTTTTGATATTTATTACTTCTTAAAAATATGATTTCGGTTTTTGACAACGAAAATTATTTTTAAATTGATTTGTGGAACTTCTTTATTAATAATTTGGAAAAATTGATTCCATATTTGGAATCATCTGGTAATAATTGCATAAATAGTTAATATTTTTATTGATATTATGAATAGTAACTACAATAATTATTGAATTTAACATGGTTAAGGGTAAATTTGGTAAATAAGTGTAAAAAATATTATTATAACAAAATTAAATTACATTAAAACTTGTCGTAAACCAATTTGATGATATACTCCCGATCATTGGCATCTTTGGGTTGATTTTAGGACCCCATGGAGCAACTTTTGTGTGAAAATGACATGTAATTACTTTAATTTAAAGATAAGGAAAATATAACCGAATCATATATCTTTTACTAAAAAAAATTTTGTATGGGGTTATATTAGTTATATTTCTAACTATAAATAATAGTTAATAAAGCTAAAACTATTTCCAACATTATGATATTTTATTTATAAATTTTTCATGTCAAATAAATAAATTTATTTATGACACAATAATTATGTTGGGATTTCCTTATTAATGAGTGATTTTAATAAATGAGATTATTAATACTAAAATAAATTTATATTGAAACTTTTTATTCCTTAATGAATTTTTTGTATGATTATTACTTTTTATCCATGAATTAATGACGTTTTTTTGAATGAATCATGTTGTTATGGATTTTTAAAAAGTCATGATATGAATTGTATAAAAATTGACATAAATGTGTTTTTAAATCAATTAATAATTTATTAAAAGATATAATAGTCTTAAAAATCTATGATTTAGAAAACTGGTAGTTATGATGTTAAAATTTCATTATTGATCAATTTTTGGGTTTCATTTATTTTTATAGTAAATATAGTAACCATATATTATGAATATTCAAGAAGACACGGTAAAAATAAAATAAGTTTACTAAGGGTAAAAACTAAATGATAAGATTTATCTTTCGACCTAAACATGTTTAAAACCAATTTTATATTTGGATTTCAACCTATACTCATATGATATTCTAGCTATATCCTGATGGTGTTATTCGAATTCGAAAATCTATTAATAATAAAATAATACTTTTAAACATTTCTAATTTAACCATCCTCCCTCTAATAAAAGGACACCACCTCTAACCAATTACTCACACCTATGAAGCCCCCTTGGATCATCCAAACACTACTCCAATATTTTACCAAAATTCATCCCTTCCTCCAGAAACCATATCATAGTTCGAAGGAAATTCATGTGACCCCTTGGCTCAAATCAAAAGGAGTTACCCGATTTTATGTAAAATCTTATCTTATGTTCCTTTCCATTAATTTTCTTTCTCCACTACCAATTAATTTCATATTATTTTATTAAAAATAAACACTATTATCCTCAATATACTAGGTTTTTTTTATGAGAAGGATTCAAAATGAACTTACACACAGCTCCGTCTAATGGGTATAAAACATATTGTTACTGTGGATGGTGAACTTCTGCCTCAGGAAATGATGATTATTTAATCTTCTCCTACAACCTATTATTGTGGTCATTATAATGGAAATATAATAATATATGATATATATGATATTTATTCTATCTCTATGATTACTTAATTATCTTTTAGAACATAACCTTTTGCTTTACATGTTGTATAATTACGGTAATTTCATTTGAGGAAGTGCGGACTACCACCCACTCAATGTGATATAAATCATTCATTCCATACATGGAACATATAAATGATGGAATTAATTGATTTATGTAATTAATATAGTATATATTTTTTTGGTATTATAATATATTTATTTATCAATTTGTTTTTATTACTTTAAATAAGAAAAATAAATGAATGTAGCATTCATTCGTGCGTACGACATAACGTCACTGTGAACTGTGCATTTCAATTCTTATATCAAAATGTTATAGACTATTCTAAATACATATATACATGATATATATGATATATATGATATCTAAATCATGAATATCATTTTGTATATAATGTACTTTTGATCACATGTAAAATTTTTATTTATAACCTGTTCATTTTTCACTCAAGTTTCAAACGTCGAAAAAATATCCGATATGAACACAAATAATTAAATAATTGTTATATAATTCTAATAAGTGATATAAAAATAATAGAAAATCTAAAAATATGATTTTATGCATGTATAAATTAACTGAAGTTTATTACTTATGAATAACAATGAACATACGAGACAAGTCAGACTCGAGTTATGGGACTTGGTTTCAATCCCTTTTCATTTAGGTATAGTTTTATAATATAATCCTACTTATTTTAAATAGTGTATAATAAAAAAATTTGATATTTAATTTCATTCAAATGGAATATTTTAACAACAAATCATTTTACTAAAAGAAAAAAAAGATATTTTTTCAACATTTGCAGCTACAATGACCTCCTTGTTGTTGTAATCGTTATTTGGATTTCTCTCGAAGCCTTATTATTTTTAAAAAGAAAATAAACCACGTAAAGCCCTTTTGGTTGTTTTCATAATGAAAATGGTTTTTTAAATGGATTTATTATTTCAATAGCTTGAAATGATTTCATGTTATTTCAAATGAAATGATATTAGTGAAATATGTATATTTACAATATTTTCTGTTTTATGATTATATAATGGTACCTGGAAATTTTATGGGTGGTTACGTGATAAAAGAATGGTGTGAGGTTACATGATAAACCAAATTATAGGTGGTTCTGTTATAAACCAATTATGGGTGCTCAAATTATAACTTCCAATGCATTGGGTACATAAGTCGATCATATGAATATTCCATTTAGTGATATGTGTGGAAGTCGATCATGTGGTTATTATATTTAAGTATGATTATGTACCAAGTTACCTTATATGAATTTGTTTCTTTATATGATATATATGGTAATAATTTGGTTATAAAATGGATTGCAACGAGCATTTATTCAGTGAATATAATTTACTACTTCATAATGATGAAAAGTATTACATATAATAAAGCACTCATGGTTTACATGTTGTTTTAAAAAACTAATAGTTTTACTTATTTTTGTATCGCTTACATTGTTTTTTATTCTCATACCATGTTTTTAAATGTTTTCCACCTGACTTAATGACAAAAATGGTCAAAGATGTGATCATGGAAAAGTCGTGATGTTTAAATTAGGGAACTAAACAGCTCTATTTCTAAAAAGTTTTTGTTTTATGAAACAAATGGATCGGGAGTGGAAGTGTCTACTTTTCATATTTATTTTTTTATGTATATGTTATTACCTAATTCTATAATTCTCTAAACCTAAAAATATCTTCAATGTGATTTTTTAACGTAATTCGTGATTATGTATTGTTTAAGGATGGGGCCTTATAGTTTGTATCATAGGACGGTATAGATATGTTTAGGTGTTAGAATTTTTTTTAATAGAATATCCATAAATGTTTTTTACATTATGGTAAAATTTATATTATATATAATTTGAAGATTACCATGTTTCCTAGTCTAAGATATGTTTTTCCAGAGTGGGTTTCCATAGAGAAAATAGAGCAGCAGTGCTAGGAAGGCATACAGAGGATAAAAACCTTCCAAATAAGAATCTATTATGGTTGGAATTGGAAATGACCAATTTGTTACAGAAATAGTGTAGTTGACTTAGATTGACCCTAGAGGAATCACATTGGTATACATGGACAAGATCAAAGAGATCAACCCAATATGAAAATTTCTTTATTAAAAAAACTCATGAGGAAGCATCCCCTATAATTCATAGGATCATCTCACCCTGTTCAATCAGAAGGGTGGATCAAGTCACTAGAAATTATTTTTTTATGTTATGGGTTATACATAAAATCAAAATATTATTCTTTCTATTTATCTTTCTGAAGGTGAATCGGATCAATGGTGGTCGTTGTTTAAAACCGTCAGGAAATGTGAAGAGATTGATTCTTTTGGTTGGGAAAAATTCAAAATTATGTTTCTTGAGAAATATTTTCTTAAAGAAGTTAAACTTAGTATGGAAAAATAATTCATGGAATTTAGTGATGAGGATGAATCAGTGGATCGTTATGAAGAAACATTCACCTAACTGGTAAGGTAAGCTCAAAATTTCATAAAAGATATTAATAGTAAGATAAATTAATTTTATTCGGGACTGATGTCGTGATATCAAAGATAATTAGACTCTTGTGAATTCAAAAGCTTTGAGAAACTTGTTTTATTGGCTGATAAGGTATAAATATAGTTTTTTATGATCATTTGCTCAATGTGAGAAATCAAAATAAGAGGTAAAATTTGATGGAAAAGGGTAATTTTTCATTAAAGAATCTGGAGGTAAGAAAATTAAATTTCCATCTCTAGAGAAGTGTGGAAAAAAGAAACCTAGAAAATTTCCATTAATATATGGAATGAAATTAAAATGTGGTATGACTATTTATATTTCTCGTAAATTTAAGGATGATGATCATGCAGTGAATGAAAAGATAGAAGTACACTTTTTTGTTGTAATGAGTTTGGGCATTATGACACTGTGTCTCTAATGCTAATTACACGGTGTGGAAACTAGATATATCAAGAGCAGAAGGAAGGAAAAAAATCTTTTTCTATTTCTATGGTTGATGTGGGACCCTCAAATGTAATGGTATAAGGTACTTTTTTAGTTTTTAAAATTATACCAATTTATTGATTGATTCAGGGTCCATAATTTCATTCATTTCTAATAAATGTTCTGGTAAATGTTTTAATTACACATAAAGAAAAGAATTTATAACTTATGGAAGAAATAATTGGGGGAAATGATAAGGAATATATAAATTATAAGAATCCTATTATCCTTATTTGTGGAAATAATTTACATGAAAAAATTGTTATTTTTCCTCTAATAGAGTTTTATGTAATTCTGGGAATCGATTGGCTTTCTGTTTACTATGATAAAATTAGGAAACATTTTACTTTTAATACTGTGATAATTTATTAATATTGATTATTCTTGAATAATGTGATGTATGTGATATTGGTGTTTTTGGGAAACGAATTAGGATACAATGATATGTGCAGAATATATTCACGGGGTGTTATACATGATGTTCTTTAACCATGATACATATGTATTATATATAGATGGGGTTTCATATATTGACTGATGCTCCAAAAATAGACGAGGTGACATGGAATTCTCCACCCATTAATTAGAATTGGAATAATGTTTTAATTTTTCATGATATTAATTAAACATGAATGGATAATAGAAGTGGATTTTTTAAATGAAATGTGAATTGATAATATAAAATGGTTCAGATTCGGACATGGGCTGAAGAAGGTATTAAGATACAGGTGTAACTAGGAACCATGAGGTTAATACAATAATATAATGGATAATTTAATAAATTTAAACTCTTTACTTTATTAATTGGATTTTATTCTTTATACAAATGCATACATAGTTATTGATTGGATTTGTATTAGACACCATTGGTGGTGGCCTACTAAGTTGTACTGACAAACTTCTAGTGCTTCCTAATTAGTACCCGAGTAAACATTGTGTTTTCTGGATAAGAAGAAATAATCCATATGTTAGATGGTTTAGTTGTGATGCATCTTGGGTAAGGGAACTGGGTGTGGTTTGGAACTTTTATGGGTGCCATTAGTGTAACTAATTTTCATTTTTCGTTTTGACACTTGAGATATACATTTGGATGTCATGTTTTTTTAATTGAATTTGATATTGAATTAAATTATTGATTATATTTATATATTGATGTTTTGGTTTTTCTATATGCTTCTATTGTTTTTAATTATTTCCATAGTTGTTTACTATAAAAACATGTGGAATTGTCTCCCAACGACATACGTTCTAGCTCTTCAGAACTAGTTAGTATCCACTAACATGCATAGAGGTTCCTCTAAGGTCCTGTGACTGACTGGCTTGAGGCTTCGGGGTGTTTCACCCAGGCCGAGTTGTTACACCCCTATCTGTTGTAAGCCTTGGAATCCCCTGAATTATTGAAAAAAATATAGACCACTATACAAGATTATATGTTACATCTCACCTTAAATAAAACCCTAACATATAATGGTTTTGTATATTTGTGTACTAGTTATATAAGAAAATTATTTTACAACCACTATTCAATATATACCCATATTTTTATTCCCATAAGGTTCCCTTATAATCATATCATACACACTATTTAACTTCATATCCAAAGGAATGGAAACATAATAGTGGGTGATTTAATATGTTTAATGTGGGAAAAAATGAATTTCATTAATCAAATATCATAAATGAACATATGAAAATCATACGGATATGAGAACCTAGTCAAAGTACAAGAATATATAATAATTAAATCATATATAGTTAAACATCGATCATACATCTCCAATCATATCAATAGTCATTTTTCATAACAAAAACCATGTATCATGTGTCAATAATATTTTTCCAAGACCAATTCATTATATATGAGATACTAATATAGGAAAAATCATATCATTGAAAATAAATCATGATAAATGATAAGGAAATTACTCGCATAATGGATAAGTTAATCATGAATATACTAGTAATTGTTTGACCACCCTGGTACCATATAATGAATATACAAAGGACCAGTGTACACTTTGGATTGGGATTACCACTTTAGTATTTTTGGGTTTGGACATACCATAAGTGTGCCCATAGGTCTAGGATTACCAACCATGTAACCTATTGATCTCATTATTTATAAAACAATAACCAGTTCACTTTAACTCTATTACAAATTTTACAAAATAAAAACAATCAATAATACAATTGTGTTATGTAATAACTTATTTTCATTCATAATTCCAACATAAGATAATTAGCCAATGAATAACAATTGTGTTTCCTAAAAATATCCCCAAAAAATTATAATTATCCATCCATATAGTGAAATTTAATGGTGTCATTATAAAGTATTTTAATTTTAAAATAACAATAATAAATGAAATTTGATATATATGAAAAATAGGTTTATATATCAATATAATTTAAATCGAAAAAATTGATGAAATACACATTGGTTTTTTAAATATAATTATATAACTGAAAAAAATTTAAATTAATGGAAACATAATTTTATTGGGAATGAATATATTGAAATGATGTTTCTTAATGAAAACTGATAAATATATATCCATAATTTAATAACATATAAAATTTATAACAAATACACAATTTAGATTTTTTATATATGGTCAATGTTTTCCTAAAAAGGGCATATTGTAATGGTTCAAAGAACATTAATGTTGTATAAAAATTCATGTATATTTAAAAATAATATATAATTTCATTTAGGTATACTTAAATAAATCCATTATACAATATAATTCACATGGACTTAGATGAAAAAAGTTTCTCGACAGTCACAAAGCGGTATAGTTAGTTTTTCTATTTAGAATATGTTAATTAGAAATATGATCCAAATGAGGAGTGAAATGGTAAGAGGACATTTTTATGGAAATAAAAATTGGAGTAAAACAAAATATCCATTTTCAATATATAAAAACAATACAATTTCACGATATGGAATATTATTCATAAAAACATGACAATAAAAAAAGAGATTTGAAAGAAAACCAATATCAATGAATGAAAATTATTGCCTTTTATAATAAGAATAATCTTCTACATTAATAATTTAGAATCATTTTTCATGTCTTTAATTCATTTTTATTATTCAACTATATTCTTTCATTGAACATATATTAGTTCATCAATGATTATATTCATTTCCAGAAAGTAGTAACATTTATTATTTTGAACTTATTTCGTAAATGTGATTTCATTCCCCATCAAATGATTCATGTTTTTTAATTTCTAAATTATAAAACGTATTGAAAATAGTGTTTTTAATGGAATTATAATTGCCTATTTTCATATGATTGAATTCATGGTTATAGTTTGTAATAATGAAATCTATGAAATGATTTTTACCTAATTTTTCTATTAAAATAATCTAGTTTAAATGATTATTAATTTTTTTAAAAAAAATTAGTTCAATATTAATAAAAGAATTATATTTTAATATCATATATTTCCTTTATTATTTCCAATTTTGTAATTTATTATGGATAAATTGATATAGTATTCAATCATTTTTATAGTAGTTGAACTAACCTACATAATAACACACTTTATTAATTAATGAGAAAGATTATTATGCTATATATTTTTAGAGTTATTTAGTGATAATAATAATGAAAATAATAAAACAAAAATTCGGTGTACAATTTTTTCATTAAAACTTATTAATTTGGACTTATATGAAATGGATAAATAAGTTTTTATATCATACATCATCAACATCCCCCCTTCGTACAATGACATACCTTAAAAATATGGATTCATTCTATATTTTTTCATAGTGGGCCTAGAAAGATGAATAATATTTTAGTGTATGTAAAAATTTTATAGATTAAGAAGTACTGTGAAGGAAATATAATAGTTTGAATTTTGTTAATGTTAGATCTTATTATTGGTGAAAATGAGTGGAATATCATTGGTATCTAATGTTATGTTAAGGGTAAATATAGAATCATCTGGGTGTTTGATGATTTACTTTATTAATGGGTGGTTTGAAATGTGGGTATGAATTTGATACCAAAAAAATAAATCAATATAGTTTAATATTAATGTTAGTTTAAATAAATTTTTCTAATCATGATTACCCCATTCATTACCCACTAACCTATATGAAAAGTTTTGTTTGGGTAACTTTGGTTTTACTAAATGTATTACAATACCCCTCTAAACAATCATTTTATATGATGATTCCTAATACTACTACATTGGAACAAATACATTTTCAAAATATTATTAATTTGAATTTTATATGAAAATATAATATATATCAAATATCAGTTTATCAGAAATAAAATTAAAAATATTAAGTGTTCGTATTAATACTCCTAATTAATTACAAATTAAAAAATTATAATATATTTTTATATTTATTTACATTAAATTAAATTCATCATTTTAATGAAAAAATTTTTGTTTCTTCAAATTAGTAAAATAAAAAATAGATCATAAAATGTTGTAAATGATAAATATAATGTAATTTTAACTACATCTATCAATAATTGATTAAAAATATTCTATCCACTTAATTTTATCAACCCTCTAGAATGAAAATATTTCATTATTTTATATAAATTCAAAAAAATAATCAATAATAATAATAACACATAAATATTATTTTTTAAATAAAATTTAATAATTATTTTTTCAATTTTTATTTCATTTTAGAATTATATTATTAATATTCATCTATATTTTTTTTAATGACACAACATTATTATTTTATATAAAAATTGATTATGTTTTCGGAGACCATATTTCAAATGGAAATATATTAAATAGAAATATATCATATGAATATATTTCTAATGAAAATAAATTTAAATGCATTTTCGATTCCTATATTTACCCATAAAACCCATTCCTTTTAATTATTCACATATCTCTTGAAATGAAATTTTTTTACTCTTTACATTATTTCCACAGATGCAAACAGGGTGTTGATCATCATGTAAGAAAATAATGATAAATAAGTTGTGTTTTTGGTATTTTTATTTAGTCTAAGATTTATTTCACTATAAAAGTTCATAATAATGTTTTATATTGAATTACCATTATTTATTATTTTTAATATTGTGTTGTAATATTTTATTTTAAAAAATTGAATTATGTTTCATTTTATTTTATATTTCTAGCTGTTTTTTTCTAGTTGGATTTTATTTATTGGAAAAAACACTAAAAATTCCTTGGATATTAGATTTATTGGTTTGATTGTATGGATTATATTTCTTATGTTAATGCACAATACATATAGGTGTTGAATATTAGATTTTATTTAATGATATTTTATATGGTCACATGATAGTTATTATGATTGATTATTGATTTAAATGGAATTTCATTATTTTTTAGATAATATGAGATATTAATTTTTAATAGTTAAATTTATTTAATAACCATCTAGAATATATATATCCTAAATAGTTATTAATAAACTAGATATATGGAAATTTATAATTTATGGTTAAAACATTTGATCACAAAATTATAATTTAATATGAAATCATGATTATTGACAATTATTACCATGATAACTTTCCCTATGTATGTATTTTTTATTATTTTATATGCATGCTCTCTTACTATGATAAGTGGAGATTTGGTTGTTTATGTGGATTTTTGGGAGGATCTTGTTTGTATTTTATAGGGATGGATGAGATTTTTTATGGTCATGGTTATGGTGGAATTGATGGTTTTGTGCAAATGATGTGGGTTTTTATAGTTGTTTTATTTGTTGGTATGTGTTTTGAGGTGGTTTATATTGAAATGATCCATGTTATTTTTGGGGTGTGTTGTATTATTCTAGTGAAACGATTCATGGTTGGTATAAAATAATTTAGTAAATTTATGCGAGACATATTTAATTGGTAGCGTGATATGATAAAAAAATTTATTGATTGAAATGAATAGATAATTAATATGATAAATATGGTTGATGTATATTCTAGTGATTTTATATAGATATGTATAATTGAAAGGTATAATGAAATTAATGTCTCCTATAAAATGAAGGAATAGAAATAAATAAATGATATTATTTGATGATAGATTAATGATGAATTATTTTTTTGGTAATGGTATGGTAAGATGTAATATATATTTTTTGTTGGTCATGGATTTTTGTTATGATCATATGGGGTTATAATGGGATTGATGCATTTGATATTTATTGTTTGGTTGTAAGAGTCATAAATCGGTGGGGAAGTGTTTTGGGGAACCTTCATTATATATAATACATATTTTATATTGTGTAATTATGTATGGATACTGTAAAGACCATGACCCATGTATCATGATGTCATTTCTTACATTATTATATTTTGATTTTATATAAGGAATCACATCGTGAATGAATGAATAATTTAGTTGTTTTGGTAAGCTAGATATATAAATAAATCTAACATTACAAATGAAAACATTAAATATATCATAGTGAACCCTTTGATAACACCATTAATCACCTATGTAAACCCAATATATCTGTCTTAATAAACATCGTGGAATCCTAGGAAAAAATAAAACAAATGAATGTGGTGAGCTCAGATAATTAATAAGGTTATACACACATTGGAAGCATTGATAAATAATAATAAATGATTGTGGAATGAAAAATAACTAATATAAATTCTATTTAATCGACAAAATAAGAAAAATATGGAAGGAATAAAAAATGATCAAATAATCCCAAAAAAATAATTACTTGAGAATGAAATTTTTCCATGGGTACTCTACAACAGATATAATCTCATATAATATCAATAAGTAGTATCATAATGATGGAATTCAAAAGTTGACACATCTAAAACATACTGTCAAGTGCCCAAACAATAAACATAAATGGATAATTAGTTGAGAATAATTGATGGATTTCTTTGTTGCTCAGCATTCTCAACTGGATTATGATTCTTTCTGGATTCTCCCTTGAAGCTAAATGGATTCGTTTAACCCTGAACGGGAACGATCATTCTAGCCTCATAAAGATAACCCTGCCAATGGGTCGACCAGCTTTGGTTCGACTAACAAAGTGATGCCTTTTGAGGAAGCACTTGAAAGAGTTTCTTCATTGGATAAGAATAAGTTGAAACCTCGTATCATCAAGTGATCAGGTTAAGGATCTATTACAATGGTAGTTGATGCAAAGGTGGTTAATCATCGGATGGAATCCTATAAATTCTCAGTGTTGGGTCGAATTTCATATGAGCAAGGGGCAAAACCATGGACCTTTGTGAACCTAAATAACCACATTTCACATTGATGGAACCTATCAGGTTGGCGGCTTATCCCAATAGAAAAATGATACTTTCACATCATCTTGTTTAGTTAGGAAGACATTAATGAAACTGGAATTTTGGAACTCTTAATTTGAAACCAGGGATTCTGTGTTTCTCGGAATGGGATGCAAACTTCAATCATTTTACACAAAAACATTCTATTCCTCGAGTCTTGGCAAGGATTCACGGACTTCCTTGGATCTACTGGCACCCAAAATTTCATAATGAGCTTGGCACAGGTATTGGGAATCCTCTGAGGATTGATCGATGAATGATTAATGGTTACCTTGGCCTATATTTTGGAGTCCTGATCAAGATAGACACGAAACTATCTCCTCCAGAATGGGTTTCAATCGATGTCCTTGATCATCTTATTGAGGTACATTTCGAATTGGAAAACATACCCAAATATTGTGATCATTGCAGAATGGTTTTCCTTGCCATAGATGAGTGTAGAATAGTGCAGATTTCTTCCAAACTAGTGTCCAAGAGTATCTTAGTTAAGGATACTTCCCTAGGAAAAAATGTTATTTCTACAGACTATGTGAGAAAATACTCTAAGGAAAGATCAAAATAAGTCACTTGGGAAAATAATGCCAGTGCTAGTTTTTCCTGGGGTGAGTAGGTTAAAGCAGATGAAACAGCTGGTAGAGCAGCCAATCAAACAGATGATGAGCTTGAGTTGAAGATAGAAAGTGAGCAAGACATTGGATTTCACCATATTCTAGTAGATGTTTTTTTTTCATTTTCTCTTTGCATTGAATATGAATCTATTACATTTGATCTCATAATTGTTGACATGCTGAAAACCACTGCAATAGAAGATATTTACGAGGTTGATGAAATCTCAGGATCTCTCCCAATGCAAGAGTCCTAGCCCAGTCATGTTATCATTATAGATAAGGAAATGAAAAACTCAAACTCTGTCAAACCAATCTCTATACACATAGAACATATAAAATTATAAAATACACCAATAAAGGATTAACCAAATCTATTCCATAAATGAGAATTGGGAGGCTCTCATAAAAACAAACAGGTTGAGCAAAAACAGAAAGGGATTATTGTCCCCATTTAGAATTAATGATGATCATCCTCTACTAGAACTACCAAGGAATGGCCAACCATATAACTTTAGGTTCCCGTAGGCTTCTTGTTGGTAAACATAAACCTTAATTGTATTGAAATCAATGAACCAAAATCTAATAAAATCAATTCTGGTTCCCGTTTTGACAAAAATGGTTATTCTTTTCTTAGATCTGTCCAGGATGCCTCTGGACATGACATGCTTTATTTTCATGTTCATCAGAGAGTTGATGATCCTGAAATTGTGCAGATGGATGATCCTGTTATTACCTATAGATTCCACAATGATGGTCAGATCTGCTTCTGTTCTATGGTTTCTTCTTCAAACTGCTATATCAAAATAAGATCTCTTTGGCAGCTTATTAAGGAATTATCCAGTTCTATCTCGAGTCCTTGTGTAGTAATGGTTAACATTAATGGAATATTACATGAGGATGAGAGACATAACTCATACCATCATCCAATTTTGACTACCTTCACTCCTAAGGTTGACAAGCTTCCTATCACATTTTTGTTTAATAATTCTTGGACTAATCTCCCTAAGTGCTCTCAACTGGTGAATGATAGCTGGAAAATGTCAGATTTGAATGGTAGTCCTCTTTACTGTATATAAAAAATGAATTCTCTCAAATTAATTATGAAGAACTTGAGTAAACAGAAATTCAGCCTCTTGGATCAACAAATTGATGATCTAGAAAGCACTCTTCATGAATTCCAAGAGGACATCACTAAAACCAATTTCTTTGGGGACAAAGAGAACGATGTCAGTATGGTAGCCAAACATAATGATCTTCTAAAACATTGAGATAACATTCAAATGGAGATTATTAATGTCATGTGCCTCAAATATGGGGATAAAAATAATAAATATTTCAATGCCCTACAGAGAGTGAAAAAAATTCAAAGGACACTTTCTTTAAAAAATATTGGTGATTCAATTTTGGATGATCACAATAGTCTCTATAACTATATTGTTTCCTACTACACTAGCCTGTTTAATGGAACTCGATGCAGTGAGGATATTAGGAATGACATTATTCCCAAGATGGTCACTGATGATGATAATCTCTGTCTCACAACTACCCCTAGACACTGAAATCAAAGATGCAGTTTTTGGTCTAAATAATGGGAGATCTCTGGTACAAGATGGTTACTATAATCATTTCATTCAAGTATATTGGTACATCATTAACATGGATGATTTTAGTCCTGTTAATCATTTCATTTATATGTGTTCCCTACCTCATTGTTGCAATGCCATGTTTATTGTCTTAATCCAGAAGATGGAAAATTCAAGTGACATTGCGCAATTTAGACTAGTTTCTCTTGTCAACACTATCTATAAGTTCATCACCAAAATTATTGAAAATCAACTTTATCATTTCACTGGGAAAATCACCTCTCCAAATTAGTTTGGTTGTATCAAAGGGAGAAAAATTCTTGATTTCCTTCTCACTTCTTCTGAATGCATCTACCATCTACATAATTCTACCATAGGTGGCAATATTTCTCTCAAATTTGACATAAAAAGAGCATTTGATACCATCGACTAGAGTTTTATTAGTCGTATTTTATATGAGTTTGGTTTTAATGAAAGGTTTATTCAACGTATCAGATCTCTTATCAGTTCTGCAAACAAATCCATTCTCATTAATGGATCCCAGGAGGGTAACATCAAATTATCTAGAGGTGTGAGGCACGGTGAACCTCCATCTTCCACTATATTTTCAATTTCTAAAGATTATCTTAGCAGACATCTCCTTCACATAACAGTTTCTGGTGAACTTAAGACAATTATAGCAGCAAGAGGTATCACTGCCCCCTCTCATTTTCCCTTTGAAGATGATATCATTATCTTCACTCAAGGTGAAAAAAAAAACATACAACATCTCAAGAAGTCTTTAATCCATTATGAGAATGTCTCGGGGTAGTTGGTCAATTGGAGCAAGTCATTTAGTTATTTCTCAAGGGGTATCTCTGCCTCAAGAAAATATTTTATGATAAATGAACTAGGAATTCATGAGGGGTCACTCCCCTTCACGTACCTCGGAGTCCCCATGTTATTTGGTAGACCTTGACCTTCTCACGTTGTTGAAATTGTGAGACATGTTAGATGGACTCTCTCATCCTGGAAAGGAAAATCTTTCAATATGGGGAGCATGTTGTGCTTAGTGAAACATGTTTCCATATCAAATATTGTCTACTCCTTTATGGTTTACTCCTAGCCCGCCTCAGTTATAAAAATCATAAACTCCTTGATGAGGATGTTTTTGTGGAGTTGTAGTATTCTTGAACGTAAAGTGATTGCTACTCCTTGGATGGGTTGTCGTAAAAATTATTCTAAGGGCGGGATAGGTCTCTAGAACCTTGAACTCTTTAATCGTTCCTTGGAAGAAGAGTTCATATGGAGGCTTATTAATGACAAGATTCATACCATGGAATTCCTCGGATATAGGCTAATTGAAAGGCTTATTGATGGAATGATGTCCTATGTGCAATCCTCAATTTGACCGGGGCTGAAAAATATATTTCAGAATATCAACTCCCAATCACCTTGGATAGTGAGTGCTCAGTCCTCTCTCAATTTCAGGAAACACAACTTGACAGGCTCTCCTACTATTGATAGTGTTGGAATAAATAATCATGGTACTGACTTTGTTCCTCTATTAGGAATCAAATTGATATATAGTCCGTTTTACTCCCAATATTACTAACATGGTTGAAAACTATGACTTCCTAGAAGGCGATGAATTGATTTTGTGGTAACCCAGTACAAGCGGGATCCTTGATTATAAAGTCCACTACAATAATATGAATCATGGTAATAGCAATGAGATTGAATCTTTCAATAAATAATGGATGATTCCATATCCTTTTAGCTTGTTGTGGCGCCTGTACCTTAACAAATTACTCGAGGATGAGAATCTGCAGCGAGTCGGAATCACCATTTGCCCAAGATGTAGCTTATTCCACAAACACCGAAGGGATCTGAAACATCTCTTCCTCTCCTACAAAACATCATCTACACTCTAGATATATTTCTTTGAACTCTTTTAAGTGACTCCTCCGAGTAAAAATAACAAAAATGATTTTCTTCTGGCCATTGTTAATGTGAAACTCTCAAAGAAGATAAGGATTCTCTTTCTGGTGGCTTGTGCTGAGGTAATCCATAATATCAGGACATGTAGAAATAAAAGAATATATGATGAATCTGTACCCAACCAAAAATTATTCTATACATTCTATATTGATTGAGATTCAAAAGTCAAATGACCTGTGTGAGGAATGGTGCAACTACGCCGTTCATGACCTTGCAGTCTTGAGAAGGCTCAAAATCGCAGGTATCATTCCAAAACCCTTAGGAACCATGGAAGTTTTCTAGATTCTTTTGTTCGCAGGTTGGGTCAAATGCAACATAAATGGATCTTCAAAGGGAAATCCGGGACCTTATGGCTATGATATTGTCTTCCGAGATTAGAATAGAGACTTTTTTTAGGGGGATCATTGTACATGCGGAAATACTATAGCTCTTTAGGTGGGGATGTTAGACCTCATCAAAGGATTTGACATTGCATAACAAAAAAACTAGAGTGCGGTCTGGTTTGAAAGTGACTCGGTTGCAATTGTCCAAGTAGTTTGGATGGAAAAAATACATCTTGCCTAGAAGCTTACATGAAAATGGAACAAATGTCTGAGAATTATAGCGTCAATGAACTTCATAATCACACACATATATCGTAATGGAAATCAATTTTCAGACTAGCTTTCTAATAAAGGGTCCTCCGAAGGGAACTACAAACACTAATAGGAAATACCTTGTGAGGTGATGACCATTTTCAACGAGATAAATATAATCTTCCTTATTTTAGACTAATGTAAAACTACTTTTCTCTTAATATTGAGCCTTGTTTATTTCTTTTTTTAAAGAAAATCTACATAAATGGGTAATATCTCATCAAAAAACTATAGAGGTTTGTCTCACGGGACCAACCAATACATCAACGGGCAATGGCAGTTCATTTACATCACATTATAAGTCTAATTAATTGACATAAATGAATGTGATGAAACATAAAGAATATAAAAATTTCAATTAAAGACATGTAAATAAAATGTGAATAACTTAACTATAAATCATGAATGGTATCAAAATAGTGAATCCACGGTCAAACTGATAACAAAATCTTTAGTAAAATATAATAAATGATACCATTAGAGGTTAATCTCATTTAATCATATGACTCAATAGAGGGTGTTGATATATATTAAAATACTGAAATAAATTCAATGAAACTTTTTGATTATTATACCCTATTACACATTAGAAATATATATTTTTTGAATTGTTGGGAAATTAAAAAAAATTGTAAATAATAATGGAAACATGAAGAGGAATTTATAAATAAATAAGGCATCACAATGGAAGAAAAATTTTCTTACACCATATATGATTAAAAAAATTAATTTAGTATTATTTTTTAGATAATTATCAAACAACATTCCCAAGAAAATGAAAAAATATAAATTTTAGTGCATATTATTAAAAGTGAAAATAGTAAAAATTACATTTAAAAAACCTTGGAATACTCAAATCATTTTTTATTTTTTTTATAAAAATTGTAATTAGAGGATATGTATTCTTATGTAGAGACCTAAAGATAAACAATTGTAAATAACAATGAGATTGTGAAATAAAACATTACCATTCCCTTTCCTCTATTTGAATGTCAATTAACCTCAATTATAATGTTTTCAATCATGTTATTACAAGAACCATTTCAATATTTATTATTTCATATGTTATCCCATTATATCATCTTATCATCTCTTTGTAAATAATATTTCGTTGTTACCCTTATTTTGAGTGTTCGCTACTTGATTCTCCGATTCCTATTTTGTTATGTATGTCATGTTTCTTGTGAATATGATATATTCATTTTATATAAATATTCATATTGGTTTTATATATGTCATGTTAATTTATTCTATACATTTTCATAATCATTCATGATTGGTGAACATTGAGAATGGATCACATCCGGTCATGCAAACAGTAGACATTACGTACGCTCCAACGATGGTATCATTCCCTTAAAAGTGAAAGTATATAGAAGATGATGATAAAATAATTTTTACGTAATAAATAGTAGGCAACTATTATAATATATATCCATAATTTCCATCACTAAAACCATCTTTTAAAATTGGTGAAGAAAAACTTTACACTATGGCATAGAGATGGTAAGCCATAAGTACGCACACATGGTGCTTTCATTTTTCATAGGATGGATAAAATATGAAATATAGTGGCCTAAACATCATAATAATATATAAGATTATATATTTTACATTGTTTTTTATATTATAATGGAATCAAAAAATAAAGAGGAATCTGAATAAGGAATAAACTTGTAAGAGCCGGTATGAACCATTACCTCTTAAATTGGGGACTTCATTTGTAACTACTCTTAAGGACACATGGAATGTTATTTTTTAAGGACCATAAAAATTATAACTTGTAGAAGTAATTTCTATGATAAATTTTAATACATTTGTTGATCTAGATGAATGAAGGTTGTGTGATGAATTTAAGGAGGTGGTACCATTTTAGAATTGATTTAAGGGGCACTTTCGAATAAACATCAAAATATTAAAATATTGTAACGCCCCGACCCCAGCTACCCAGAGCCGGTGCATTACTTCGTAACATTGGCATGATCACAAAAGATCAAGTCTCGAAAGACCGATTAGTTTAGTAGCCTTGGAAACACTAGATACATTCATAAGTCTTTCATTACATCAAAATTAAACAGACTACAAAAAAACATGGTCTTCATAGTCCACACTCATATCTTCACTGATTATTCTTGCAAGTCAGTCATAAAATACTTCTTCACAACCTGGAAAATTTTTAAACATTGAAAGGGGTGAGCTCAAATGCTCAGTAAGGATAACAATAATGCGGAAGCTTTCATAAATAAACATTAACATTTAAGGCAATGTATAACTAAAACAAAAGCCTTTTAAACATGAACTTCAACATAATATGGCAAAAGTAAAATGAGATAATGCCATTTACTTCTTCACATGGATATTCTACTGGTCGAATAATCGCATGCAATATCAATAACCACTTTCATAATGATGGAATGCATAATGCCAGACTATCATAACCACATAGCCAAGGCCTCGTGCCAAGACTACAAATAAGATTTTGTCAAGGCCTTGTGCCAAGACACTAGTTTGTCTCATGAGACCTGCCGATGCATCGAGGAGCTATAGCGGGCTCCACCCGTCACTTATTAAGTCCAATGCATTCCTCATATGAATAGGTTTAAACATATCATAAACCATAACATAATCATATCACATAAAACATGCATAAAGGAAACATAACATTTCCACATTTCAATCACAAGATATCAATACAACACATTGATATAGTAAAAATTCTTTCAAAACCATTTTCAATACCAAAATAAAAGAATGTTAAAACTTTGTATTTATTTTTCATTAAAAAAAAGTGATGGATTGTAAAGGAAGCAGAAACTCAAATAATGGTCACGGCGGCGGAGAAGTCATTGTCGCCGCATAAGTACGGAATGAAAAACATTCCCTTTTTTCGTTTAGCAAAACGCTTCGTATAAAAAGATTCCTTTTGTACAAACGTAAAAGTCAAAGGGGTTTATACACCGTATAAATGAAAATTGTGTATAAAACCAAATATGCCTCAATGAAAGGAGATTGAGACGAAGTACTTTAAAAGATAATTTTTAAATAAAATATATCTATTATGTGTATTCACTATAGGTACACATAAATAATGTAAAAATACAAGATAGGACATAATAATATCATGACATAATTTGAAAGTAGGAGATTAACCCAAAGAATGGAAGTTGGGTTAAGAAGTTCCATTACCTTGTGTCCGACTTGACTCAACCGTTCTTTAACCTCCTGAATAATAAACTAGAGTTAATATCTACCTTATTAAGAACCATTTTCAATTTCATTATCCTTTTTATATCACTTATTACAATGTTATGAACATTATGTAATTATTTAAGTTAATAACGGTCGTTTTGTCGATCTTTGGTACATGAGTCAACAATAAACTTCTTATAATTATAAGTTGTTCATGTGGTGAAATATCCATTATATCCAGAATTATATTAATGATGTAGATATCATATATATCATATATATACAGTATATACATTCATTTATAATATTACGTAACATTTAGAGGTAAGAAATGAAATGCACCGTTCATGGAGACGGTAAGCCGTACGTACGCATGAACGCTACTTTCATTTCAATTTCATATTTGATGGAACTAAATCATAATGATATAAATGTATAATATAATTCCAGTATAATATAGTGTATAATACCATTTACTCCATCCTTTATACATCCCACACATGGCATTAACGATTCAAATCACTTTGAGGGGGCGGTAGTCCGCACTTCCTAAAATGAAATTATCGCGTTTTACCCATAATGGAAATCATAAAGTATGCCATAAATGAGAAATACAGAAGCATAAGTAAAACAAAAACATATTATATATCATATATAAAAATCTTGACATCTTAATGGCCACCTTTGGAGGTGTTATATGAGTGTTGAACAATCATCGTTTCGTGAGGCAGAAATTCGCCATCCACAGAAACCGTATGTTCTTTAACCATTAGATGTAGGTGTGTGTAAGTGTAGCTCGAATCCTTCTTATAACAACATCCTAGTATATTGAGGATACTGGTGTTGTTACAAAAGAAATGAATAAAAAGAGTTTAGGGGGTTGGAGACGAAAAATAAAACAAAACAACATTAGAAAAGACATTACCTCAAAATCGGGTAACTCTTTTTGATTTGAGCTAAAGGCTTCCTTGGGAAGAGTTCTGCCCAAAGTGAGGTTTCTAGGAGTAAGGAAGGAATGTTGGGAGAGTATTTGGGCAGAGGTTGGCCGAGCCAAATGGCTTGATGGTGTGAATAAGGTGGGAGAGGTGGGGGCCTTTTATAAGTGGAGAGGAGGGGCACTTTTGGAAAGTAATGAAATGTTACATTATTTCAAAATGCTTTTCGGATTCTAAAGGTCCCACATCTATATAATTCGAGGCTAAGGTGATAAGGTTTCGAAATATCTTCATCCAATAGGCTTTGGACAAGTGTAAGCCTCGGATTTTGCATTATCTTCTCATTTTATTTAAATCGTCAAATAATGATGTCATCGCTGCATCATTATTATGTCATAAATACTTTAATTTATTTAATGTCTAAAAATTATAAAACAAATACTATGATGTAGGAAATCTTTTTAGCTTTCCAATGACTATTTATAATCAATATTCGGACTTGTATAACCCTACTTAAAAATTGATTTAGTAAAACAATTTATGTTAGTGTCATTTTCACTTTAACATTAAATAAAAAGTAATTTATGTTATTTCCCAACAAAAGTGGATCCATGGGGTCCCCAAGTTAGGCCATGGCTTGTCTTGGTCGGCCATGACACAACCAATAAGGTTGGGACATGTGTCTAGGTCGTTTCATATTATTAAAGTATTATTTATACCTTAAACCACACTAATTACCACTAATCGCGATTAAAACTTAATAAGTTACTATTCACCAAAAAATTATTTTTATCCCATTGAACCACATTTTACTTCTTAATGACAACCATGTATGTCGGATTTTTGAAAATCAAATCACAGAAGTTGTAATATTTCATTTAAACGAAAAATCAGTTATTTAACTACCACTTAGTGGTTTCACTATTCATCAAAAATTGAAGTTTTTCAGAATAAGGCCAAAATTTCACCCTAAGCTATAATTGATATTCCGAATTCAAAAATGATGTCTATTTTACAAAATTCCAAACATATAAGTTGTATTAATTAATTTCATAATTAATTCCCGCTGTTACAACAAATAGCGTGTTTTTAAGAAACAATTTATATCAAAAGTTTGGCAATTGTTTATGTCCAATTTCAATGTTAAATTAATTCTAATGACCACCATTGGATAAAATGGTAAAAATATTTTCTAATTATACCTTAAAACCACTAAATAGTATAATTTATCTGTATAAATTATTTTGATTAAAAAAGTTGTTTTTATGTATTTTTCACTATTCATAAAAAATTAGAAGTTCTCAGAAAAATACCAAAAATTCAACATAGGCTAATTTCGATATTACGAATACAAAAATGAAGTCCATTTTGAAATATAAAATTTATAAAATTTCAAAAAGTAGGTATTACTATTCACAACGGCTAGTTTAATTAGTTGTGGTGTGTGCTAGAGCTCGAGGTTGCGTACAACACACGCTATTGCATTATTGAATGAGAAGCGTATCGTGGAAGCTCGGGGTGTTACATTCTCCCCTCCTTCAATAAATTGCGTCCTCGCAATTTGAAATTTTTCTTGGAAAATAAAAGGTTGAAAAGGGAAAATACCTTTGTGGAAAACCCACATCGGAAATAAGATTAATAAAATTTAGCCTTAATAAGAGGTAAATGGAAATAAGAAAGTCACCACCAAATTATAATCTCGATAAGGAGAACATTGGTGGCAATTAGAGACATATAATTGGAGGAAAAACGTAAATATTTGTAGGGATTGATTGAGGTCATCAATCACAATCAACTGTCAAATTGAGGGCCTCAAAGCCTTCAATCTATGTTGATTTAAAATATCATCAGTTCAACAAAACATAAGTTATTAGGATAACACATTTTTTTTTGTTTTAATATCCCTTTACTAAAGTTTAAGAATTAATTTATTCATTGAATAAGAGATAGGTATATATATATATATGTGTTTGACATTAGAGTTTCAACCTTCAACTCATCTTTCACTCAAAAGATAATAGAACTCAAAAATATTATACTTATCCTAATTGTATAAGGTTCCAAATGTTAACACATACCATTTAGATTAGTAAAATTATTTTGTAATAACCGGGGACTTCCTGTAGGCTAGTGGTAGGAAATAAAGGCCTGTCGCACTATGATTGTGGGTTTGATTCCTGCAGCTTTGTCCGACGCGACGGGTTATGCCCCACCCTGCAGGTTGTCCTTTTCCTAAAACTATAGTATCATAATATTCCAAAAATAATCTTCATAAAATTTTTTAACCTTAAACAATACTATCCATGGTTCAACTTAATCCATTCCAACCTTAATAGTTATCCAAAATACATCTGTCCAACTCACAGTCCAAATTTTATAAGGAAGGTAAACATAATGAAGATCCTTTATCCCACGTAACAACATGTGAGCACCTTCATCATGTATTCTTTTTAAACATACTGAATTACCATGATCCCTTATTCCTTATAGAATACTAGATATACTCCTTCTATCCAAAAATGTATACAAAACATCAATCAGTTTCAAGGAAGTTAAGTATATCCAATATAATTTATCCAAATCAATCACGTCTTATTCCAAAATCACAATCTCAGCATCAAAACCATATTATGGTTTATCTTTCTCTCAACCATATATTTTCCAAAAATTTAACCTACTGTGGAGTCACTTTTCTTGGTTCCACACAATCTCAAGTCCTTGATGAAATAGTACTGCAGTACAATCCTTATATACTCCATAATTATTATAACCAGTACATCATTGATACAACACTCAAATTAAAAAAAATCTTTAATAACAACATAAGAACTCTAATCATTACTCCTCATCTGTGGTAGTATCATAACTTGATTATTATCCAATAACATCATTTGGGGCATGCTCTGATGATTTGGACATTGGTTTGCGTAGTGTCCCCAATCCTTGCAGAAGAAGCATTGTACATTTGAAACCATTTTCTTACCCTTGCAGTCACGCACTTTGTGTCTTTTTTCTCTACACTTATAACAAACTCCCATTCCCTTTAGGCAAGTTCCATGATGTTTCTTCCCACAATTACCACATATTGGAAAATTCTTCTTTCCCCTCATCCCTTTATCCATCATTCTCTCTTCCATCCCTTTCATCTCTTGCTTCGCTTCAAAGCCATAGGACTCAGAGAATTCTTTACATATCCTATTAACACATGATACTATTTCTTCATATGTTGAGAACACATGGGAGACTATTTCCCTTCGAAATGTTGGCTTAATACCGTGAAAGATACTATCCTTCTTACTCTTTGGATCATACGTACCGCTGGAGTTCACATTCCTTCTACTGGGCGCCATTTCTATACAACGGCATAAACTAGGTTAGTTTATGAATCAAAATACATAATTCCATACTTGTAAAACACTTTACATAAATTGAACTATTTATGGATATAATCCATAATCATAAAAAGAAATGTTTTCTTTGAGAAAGTATGTACTCATAACCCTTCATAGTGGTTTGTAAGTAAAATGAGAATTATCCTAAGCGTATCCCCCGGGAGTGTCGTAACCAAGAGTGCAGCAAGGCCCGTTGTCGTGCACCAGTTCCCGTTCGAGTCTAGCTCAAAGCGGTGTTTTCGGGTTTTACCACTAGGTACATCTGTGCCAGAGCCGCCTCTACCTGCTCGTATCCAGACAGGGATGTATTGCTCGGAAAACTCATATCATCTCTATAATACCAAAATTCTAGGAAGTTCTTCTATACTAATCCTCGAAGCCTATCTTTGGGCTATGCGTTCTAATCAGAGTTTATCTACATCTAGCTTCCAAGGTTAGTACTAAACTACCTCTGATACCAACTGTAACGCCCCGACCCCAGCTACCCAGAGCCGGTGCATTACTTCGTAACATTGGCATGATCACAAAAGATCAAGTCTCGAAAGACCGATTAGTTTAGTAGCCTTGGAAACACTAGATACATTCATAAGTCTTTCATTACATCAAAATTAAACAGACTACAAAAAAACATGGTCTTCATAGTCCACACTCATATCTTCACTGATTATTCTTGCAAGTCAGTCATAAAATACTTCTTCACAACCTGGAAAATTTTTAAACATTGAAAGGGGTGAGCTCAAATGCTCAGTAAGGATAACAATAATGCGGAAGCTTTCATAAATAAACATTAACATTTAAGGCAATGTATAACTAAAACAAAAGCCTTTTAAACATGAACTTCAACATAATATGGCAAAAGTAAAATGAGATAATGCCATTTACTTCTTCACATGGATATTCTACTGGTCGAATAATCGCATGCAATATCAATAACCACTTTCATAATGATGGAATGCATAATGCCAGACTATCATAACCACATAGCCAAGGCCTCGTGCCAAGACTACAAATAAGATTTTGTCAAGGCCTTGTGCCAAGACACTAGTTTGTCTCATGAGACCTGCCGATGCATCGAGGAGCTATAGCGGGCTCCACCCGTCACTTATTAAGTCCAATGCATTCCTCATATGAATAGGTTTAAACATATCATAAACCATAACATAATCATATCACATAAAACATGCATAAAGGAAACATAACATTTCCACATTTCAATCACAAGATATCAATACAACACATTGATATAGTAAAAATTCTTTCAAAACCATTTTCAATACCAAAATAAAAGAATGTTAAAACTTTGTATTTATTTTTCATTAAAAAAAAGTGATGGATTGTAAAGGAAGCAGAAACTCAAATAATGGTCACGGCGGCGGAGAAGTCATTGTCGCCGCATAAGTACGGAATGAAAAACATTCCCTTTTTTCGTTTAGCAAAACGCTTCGTATAAAAAGATTCCTTTTGTACAAACGTAAAAGTCAAAGGGGTTTATACACCGTATAAATGAAAATTGTGTATAAAACCAAATATGCCTCAATGAAAGGAGATTGAGACGAAGTACTTTAAAAGATAATTTTTAAATAAAATATATCTATTATGTGTATTCACTATAGGTACACATAAATAATGTAAAAATACAAGATAGGACATAATAATATCATGACATAATTTGAAAGTAGGAGATTAACCCAAAGAATGGAAGTTGGGTTAAGAAGTTCCCTTACCTTGTGTCCGACTTGACTCAACCGTTCTTTAACCTCCTGAATAATAAACTAGAGTTAATATCTACCTTATTAAGAACCATTTTCAATTTCATTATCCTTTTTATATCACTTATTACAATGTTATGAACATTATGTAATTATTTAAGTTAATAACGGTCGTTTTGTCGATCTTTGGTACATGAGTCAACAATAAACTTCTTATAATTATAAGTTGTTCATGTGGTGAAATATCCATTATATCCAGAATTATATTAATGATGTAGATATCATATATATCATATATATACAGTATATACATTCATTTATAATATTACGTAACATTTAGAGGTAAGAAATGAAATGCACCGTTCATGGAGACGGTAAGCCGTACGTACGCATGAACGCTACTTTCATTTCAATTTCATATTTGATGGAACTAAATCATAATGATATAAATGTATAATATAATTCCAGTATAATATAGTGTATAATACCATTTACTCCATCCTTTATACATCCCACACATGGCATTAACGATTCAAATCACTTTGAGGGGGCGGTAGTCCGCACTTCCTAAAATGAAATTATCGCGTTTTACCCATAATGGAAATCATAAAGTATGCCATAAATGAGAAATACAGAAGCATAAGTAAAACAAAAACATATTATATATCATATATAAAAATCTTGACATCTTAATGGCCACCTTTGGAGGTGTTATATGAGTGTTGAACAATCATCGTTTCGTGAGGCAGAAATTCTCCATCCACAGAAACCGTATGTTCTTTAACCATTAGATGTAGGTGTGTGTAAGTGTAGCTCAAATCCTTCTTATAACAACATCCTAGTATATTGAGGATACTGGTGTTGTTACAAAAGAAATGAATAAAAAGAGTTTAGGGGGTTGGAGAAGAAAAATAAAACAAAACAACATTAGAAAAGACATTACCTCAAAATCGGGTAACTCTTTTTTATTTGAGCTAAAGGCTTCCTTGGGAAGAGTTCTGCCCAAAGTGAGGTTTCTAGGAGTAAGGAAGGAATGTTGGGAGAGTATTTGGGCAGAGGTTGGCCGAGCCAAATGGCTTGATGGTGTGAATAAGGTGGGAGAGGTGGGGGCCTTTTATAAGTGGAGAGGAGGGGCACTTTTGGAAAGTAATGAAATGTTACATTATTTCAAAATGCTTTTCGGATTCTAAAGGTCCCACATCTATATAATTCGAGGCTAAGGTGATAAGGTTTCGAAATATCTTCATCCAATAGGCTTTGGACAAGTGTAAGCCTCGGATTTTGCATTATCTTCTCATTTTATTTAAATCGTCAAATAATGATGTCATCGCTGCATCATTATTATGTCATAAATACTTTAATTTATTTAATGTCTAAAAATTATAAAACAAATACTATGATGTAGGAAATCTTTTTAGCTTTCCAATGACTATTTATAATCAAAATTCGGACTTGTATAACCCTACTTAAAAATTGATTTAGTAAAACAATTTATGTTAGTGTCATTTTCACTTTAACATTAAATAAAAAGTAATTTATGTTATTTCCCAACAAAAGTGGATCCATGGGGTCCCCAAGTTAGGCCATGGCTTGTCTTGGTCGGCCATGACACAACCAATAAGGTTGGGACATGTGTCTAGGTCGTTTCATATTATTAAAGTATTATTTATACCTTAAACCACACTAATTACCACTAATCGCGATTAAAACTTAATAAGTTACTATTCACCAAAAAATTATTTTTATCCCATTGAACCACATTTTACTTCTTAATGACAACCATGTATGTCGGATTTTTGAAAATCAAATCACAGAAGTTGTAATATTTCATTTAAACGAAAAATCAGTTATTTAACTACCACTTAGTGGTTTCACTATTCATCAAAAATTGAAGTTTTTCAGAATAAGGCCAAAATTTCACCCTAAGCTATAATTGATATTCCGAATTCAAAAATGATGTCTATTTTACAAAATTCCAAACATATAAGTTGTATTAATTAATTTCATAATTAATTCCCGCTGTTACAACAAATAGCGTGTTTTTAAGAAACAATTTATATCAAAAGTTTGGCAATTGTTTATGTCCAATTTCAATGTTAAATTAATTCTAATGACCACCATTGGATAAAATGGTAAAAATATTTTCTAATTATACCTTAAAACCACTAAATAGTATAATTTATCTGTATAAATTATTTTGATTAAAAAAGTTGTTTTTATGTATTTTTCACTATTCATAAAAAATTAGAAGTTCTCAGAAAAATACCAAAAATTCAACATAGGCTAATTTCGATATTACGAATACAAAAATGAAGTCCATTTTGAAATATAAAATTTATAAAATTTCAAAAAGTAGGTATTACTATTCACAACGGCTAGTTTAATTAGTTGTGGTGTGTGCTAGAGCTCGAGGTTGCGTACAACACACGCTATTGCATTATTGAATGAGAAGCGTATCGTGGAAGCTCGGGGTGTTACAAATATAATATGGGTATTTTAAATCAAAAGACATAATAATTGCATATAAATGCATATGGGAAGATAACGTATACCATATATTATTCCATTATAGATTATTTAATTTTTTTTATGATTTTTAATTAATTAATTAAATATTAATTCAATAAAATATCATCTTATTGAAATTTTATACTATTCATTTAATTTGACTACAATAACATTAAGACAGTGGAAATTAGAATTTAATTTTTTATAAATCACTAATGTATCATATATATCTATAAAATTCCTTATAAACATTATCACATCTGAAATATATCAATAAATTTTTTATATAATATAATATTTTATTATTAATTAAATAAATTTTATTTTTGAATTGAAAAATCATTTAATGTATTTATATAATTTTTAAAAATCAAAATTAAAATTTCATAATAAAGAATCATTATGATCAATATAGTCATTTTTTCGTTCATATATTCATTTTCCATTATGGGTATACATAATTTATATTAAACACAAAGAGCATGACCATTTATTATTACATCTAGTTTAATAATATATAATCTACATTCATTAAATAGTATACATTAAACAACAAAAATTATATTTTAAGGTGGTAAAGCTCAAATTCCATTCATCCAATAATATTTTGGAATATTTAGGTCATGAGTATATCCATATCATTTGGTTTTAACCCTTTTCAACCCCTTTAACTCTTACTGTGACAACATAGATTATTATATATTCAGGGTTTATATTGTTTCATTAAAATATAAAACAAACAATAAATGAATCATTCATTAAATTTATACCCTTTTCCAATTCCTTTATCAAGGATTCAGATTTACTTAATTTTTCAACAATTTAATAAAATATTATTTATTTTAAAATAAAATTATTGTCAATTTTAATAATAAAATCATTATTTGACTTTTTAATAATATCCTAAAGAAATATACCATAAAATAAATACATTTAATATATCTCTAAAATTCATTAATGAAATTAGGAATCCCGTATTATATTTATTTAAAAATAATTACATTCATTTATTTTATATTTCGATTAATAAAAAATTATTGCATAATCATTTTGAAACCTATTAGTTAATTATTTATTTCATAAAAATTAATAGTAAATTATCATGTGGACGATAAAGCCTTATTCATTGAAAAATTATCCTTAGTTGAATATATATTCTCCACAACCCTATATTATAAATCTTATAGTTATTAAAAACATAATTATTATATCTTTGACACATATTTAAAACGAAATGCTATAAATATCATAAAGTCATCCAAATTCCTCTAAGGGAATGTAAAATTGTCCAAATGATGCACTTGGTGGAAAATAACTGATCAAATAAAATGAGTACTACTAATAAGGTAATTTTCTAGTATTTATAATATTTTTTACCCTTAAAGACCCGATTTACCCTTAACTATATATACTAATATTATTCATTACAAATAATATTTTCCCAAAATAAACTAGACCATCATATTAAATTTTTACCTCTATTATAAAAATTTTGAACCCATTTTTTAAAATAAAAAAAAAGTGGCTATAGTTAACTTATAATTAATCTAGTAGATTGTATGAGAATGTTTTTTTTAAGTGAAAATGTTCAATAAGGTGAAATGTTTTTGTATGTACCCAGACCCCAGTTTCCTAGATCCATTGATTTATATTAATAAAATGGAATGTTTAAAAGAATATTGTATCCCAAAGGAATTAAAACTTTAGTTGTTTGGGAAAAAACATTCAAACATAAGATCAACATTACAACATAAAATCAAATACATAAAAACAATTCCATTGAAAACATCTTTAACTCATTATTTATCCCTGCATGTAAATAATTATATTCATCTTCAAAACATGTGTATAATAAAACATACTAAACTTTTGATTGTCACGACCTGACCCTACCGGTCTCGAGCTGCAACTACCCCAGGCCTGCCTCCATAGGCCAGGGGATGACGACAAGCACTGAAGGCATAACATTCTCCGGGGAGGACTTTGCCTAAGTACCTGTACACACCCACACAACCCACTCTATGTAGAAGTGCAGAGTAAGAGAAAACCAAAGGACAAAAAACTATAACCCAACCACATTCATGCATCAACCTCTAAATAGGAAATGGTAATGTGCTGAAAAGTACTGACAGATACTGAACAGAAAAAGGGGAAAAACAAGTGCCAAACCCGAAAGGTCCCACAACCCGGAAACAGGTAAACAAAAGTAAACAGCTGGTGTCTCACACCTAAAAGCCCTAATACGACCACTGAATGAAGCCCAAGCTCTTATGTCCTCTACAGTCTTTCGTAGTCTCGATCGACCGGTCAGTAGTCTACAGGGGCACACCAAGTGCGGGCAAAGACCAAGAAGCGTTTAGTATAACGATACTTAGTAGGATGCCCCGAATTCTCGAGGGAGCAACAAAGGAGATCCCAAAACGGTGGGAAATAGACAAAACAAGGAACTGTGAAAGAGTACAGTAAATAGAATGCAGCTCAACCCAACAAAAGAAAGGGAGTAGACTCGTCCAACCAAGAAGAACTAGACAGGGAAAGCACATGGCATACCCCACGTGTCTTCACCCCTCCAATAAAGAGAGTAACTGAACCCCATGAGTTGTAGCAAAAGTAGGGTATATATATATATTCTCAACAATAAACCGGAATAAGTGCATAAGGGGATCTCTATCTCCAAGCTCAGCCCAAAAAAGTCACAAATAGTTCTAAGGATATCCAACACTGATGCCCAGTAGTATCACATGTCAAAGTCGCCTCATTTCTAAGTCATACCACCATAAGTACCACTCTAGTAATCATAGAGAAAACCCACTAACTTGCCTCATCGGAAGGGATGAGTATAATAGAAGTCATTGGGTAACCCACTGTCCAGCCCAACTGGAGGGTAAACCCCAAAAGGTCGTCGGGTGACCCACTTTCCAGCCCCACTAGAGGGTAAACCCTAAAAAATCATCAGGTGACCCACTGCCCAGCCCTGCTAGAGGGTAAACATTAAAGTCAACAAGTAACCCACGGCCTAGACTCACTGGAGGGTAAACCCTGATACGCCGGTGGGTAACCCACTACCCAGCCCTGCTAGAGGGTAACCTTGATGTAGTCTAATAACTTCGTGCTACCCGTGCCTTCACTGGGTGTCTCTAACGTCACAAAGGTGCGTTGGGTCGGAGTGCATCAAAGGAACCACCGACCAACACCCTTTCTGGTTTCTATATTTAATGAGATATCGAAAGGGGCTCTGCAAGCCCAAAGTGATTACAATGTTGTAATCTTCATGAAAAAACACGTGAGATAGACAACTTACTCGCGGGAAATGGACTCCTGATGATAATTTTATTCAACACTACTTTATGAAAATACGATATCTCATGGGGCCCACACCTCGGTCTCGAAATAGGTCGGGTGATGCACCATTGAGATTCTCTCGGAAAACCTCACCAAAATTACTACTCTTTTGCCCTTAACGGACGTATGGTGAAAAAGTTACCAAACGCTGCTCACAGCGTAAAAGAAGGTTCTTGGGGACCACGCCTCAACTTCGGCTTCAATGCCTGGAACCACCATGGACCACTTCACCATGACGCCAGGGTCACAATGACGCTGACATCACCTTAAACGGACTCTAGATGTGTTCACGTCATCCGAAAGAAGAATCCAGGTGAGGTACATAACGAGTGTGACGCACCACCGAGACCCCATCACAGGAATTAAAATTTCCTAAGACCATCTCAACATCTTCGCCTTGTGTCGAGGATTGCACTTCCATAGACGACATGAAAAACAGACACATGTAGCAGTAGTTACGGGTGTCTGAAGTCAGGGGACGAACCCCTTTGGGAAGGACCGGCCCGGTCCGGCCGGTCCACCTGGCATGGGCCGGCCCACGGCTGTACAGCGCGGCCTAGCCATGGACCCATGGTCCACCGCACCAACCCACCCTTGTGGCTGTTCGTTGGACCATGCGGATTCCCGCCAAGGCGGGTCTCGGTCTCCCTCACAGGGTCCCGCATCACGACCCCCGGTCCACCCTCGCCGACGACCTCCGCTCGCCGCTGCATGGAGCCCACCGCGTCGCAAAAAAGTCTCCGCCACTTGGATCCAACTGTTCCATGCGAAGCAACCACCGCTGAGGAGCCCTCTGTTGTGGTGTCATCCCGTAAACTGCTGCTGCCACTGGGAGAACGCGGATAACCAAGGGAAATGGCCGGAAAACTTCCCGGGTCCACACCAGATTCCCTAGGAGTCGAAAATTCAATCCGAAAGGATCGTTGGGAAGATCAAATCAAGAACTACGCAAACATGGATCTCACTCAATAATTTAACATCAATTAGAATCACGAAATTTAATTCATGGATGATGAAAAATTCAAAAATGAAAAACGTAACCTCCTACCTCATTGGTCGTAGCCCGTAGCATCACGAACGATCCGTCAGAGTGCCATGCTGCCTTAGAGTGGTGGATGAGAGGAGATGATCTTGTTGAGAGGGATCCACGAGGGGGAATGGGGGTGGGAAGAAGAAGGGTGGGGTGGATGTGCTTATATAAAAAACACATAAACCCGACGCCCGTAGGCCCCATACCCTATATTTTGGCAGGGTCGCGGTTAAGCCGCCTATAGGGTAAAATCTACGTTCTGAACACAACGGAGGCCTCAAAATTTTATTCCAAGCCGTCGTTCAGAAGTTATAAAGTACACTCCAGGGGTATCCAAATTATGAAAATGCCTCTAGTGGCATTTTCTTCAAAAGGGCCGCGCCCACGGAAGCTACACCCCTCCTAGGGAAAACGGTGCGATCCGGACTCAACAGTGCCATTGGTTTTCCAATCCGAGAAACTATTTAGGAGTTATTCTATTTATTGGGCATGTCTAGTGTTAACACACATAAAATTTAATTCTCGCCGTACCGGGGCTTGGAATCACACGTCGTCTGAATGCCCTTCTCTGGAATAACATCAAGAAAATTTTAAATGTCTTATAGGCACAACAACCATGTTTATAAATCATTCCCTCCTTCACATATTTCATCCCTAAAAAACAAAACTACAAAAAAAACTCGGGATACTGATCCCGCATCTGGATCTCCCGTTCCCAGGTCCTCTTCTGCACCTTGCCGTATTGCCACAACACACGAACCAAAGGAATGGTTTGTCCATGCAGTGTCTTCTCCAACTGGTCCTCAATCACCACCGGGTGCTCAGCAAAGGTGGCTCGATCCTTGATGTCTAGCTCTCCCCATTCGATAACTTTCATGGGTTCATGCAAGTATTCCCTCAGCTATGAAACATGAAAGACATCATGTACCCGTTCCAGCTGTGGGGGTATTGCAAGACGGTAGGCGACCTCACCAACCCTGCACATGATTTCCAAGGGCCCAATGAACCTCAGGGATAACTTGCCTCCTTGTCGAACCTCCATGTACCACACAATAGAGAGACTCTCAAAAAGACATGGTCCCCCCTGCTCGGACTCCAAAGGCCTGCGACGACGATCTGTGTCGGACTTATGTCTGCTCTGAACCGTCCTCATCCGCTCACGAATGACCTCCACATTTTCCTTTGTCACCAGCATGAACTCTGGGCCCATGAGGGAGGTCTCCCCATCCTTTATCCAGTACAATGGTGAGTAGTTAAGTCTCCCGTAGAGTTCCTCAAATGATTACATTTCGACAGTAGAGTGACAAATGTTGTTTTACACGAACTCCACTAAGGGAAGGTAATCCTCCCAACTTAGGAAAAAATCTAACACGCACACCCTGAGCATATCCTACAACACCTAGATAGTGTGCTCTGTCTGCTCGTCCATCTAGGATTAAAATATGTACTCATCCGCAACTAAGTCCTGAATTCCTCCTGTAGGCCTTGCCAAAATAACGACATAAACCACATGGCATGATCGGAGAAAATCGTCGAGGGTACTCCATGAAGGTGGATGATTTCCTAAACATACAGCTACCCAAGGCTCTCCACCGAGCTCTACTCCATGATGGTAATTAAGTGCACCTAATTCATGAGTCAGTCCACTATCACCCAAATGGAATCATGGCACTTCGCTATGCACGGATGTCATGTGATGATGTCTATATATATTCCATCCCACTTCCACTCCGGGATGTCAAGGTGTTGCAACAACCCTGACGGAACCTGATGATCTGCCTTCACCAGATGATAGGTAAGACACTGAGAGATGAACTCAGCTACGCTTCGCTTCATGCCAGACCACCAAAACTGCCGCTGATGGACTTTGTACATTTTCCCAAATCCAGGATGTACAACCATGGGAGAAGCGTGGAACTCCTAAATCGCCTCCTCCCGCATCTCCACTGGTACTACAACTCGCCCCTAGAACATGATCTCATGATTCCCTCCTTTAGAATACCCATCGGGTGCATCGCCCATTGACATCTGATCACGCAGTACCTCACGGTCGACATCCTCCAGCTGCGACTCTCTCACCAGCTCAAGGAGTAAAGGGGTCAACACCATCGACTGTAGAAAAGTCATACCCTCCTATTCCACCACGATCATCCAAAGGGAATCCAACTGCTTCGATGATTCCCACACTAGATGAGCTTGGGACTTCAGGCTAAGGGAATCTGCTACTATGTTTCCCTTCCGTAGACTGTAGACTATCTCGAAATCATAGTCCTGCAAAAACTCCATCTAGAGCCTCTACCAAAGATTCAAATCCCTTTTATTGAAGATGTACTTGAGGCTTGGGATGTATGAGTAGACCACAAAATGCTCACCCAGAAGGTAGTGTCTCCATAGACTCAAGGCGAAGACCACCGCTGCCAGCTCCAAATCATGAGTCACATAATTCTTCTCATGGGGCCTCAACTACCTCGACCCATATGCAATCATTGCCCACTACTGCATCAGAAGGCACCAGATCCCAGCTCTTGAAGCGTCGCAGTACACAACGCACTCAACAACCTCCTCTGGAATCCTCAACACTATATCACTAGTCAGCCTCTCTATCAACTCCTTGAAGGCCTTCTGGCACTGATCTGTCTAGGTGAATGGTCATCCCTTCTGCGTCAATGCGGTCAAAGGGGAAGAAATCCTGGATAAGTCTTCTAAAAACCTCCTGTAATACCTTGCCAAACCAATGAAACTACGCACCTATGATGCATTCTTGGGGGTATTCCAAGAAAGAACTGCATCTATCTTTGCGGGTTCTATGGACAATACCTGCTCCGTAATGACATGCCCCATAAAGTGAACCTCATGAATCCAAAACTGACACATCGAGAGCTTCCCATAGAGCTGTTGCTCTCATAGTAAGTCTTGGACCATCCCCAAATGCTCAATGTGCTACACTTCCATCGCATAATAGTTGAGTATGTCCCCAATAAACACAACCACAATCTGGTCCAAGTACGGCTGAAAGATATGGTTCACCGAATCCACAAAAATGGCGGGGGTATTCGTTATGCCAAAGGGCATCACCAGAAACTCAAAATGTCCAAAATAACAACAGAATGCCAAATTTAGGATATTAGCCTCACGAACCCGAAAATGGTGGTAGCCGGATCGAAGATCAATCTTGGAGAACCACTTAGTACCTCTCAACTAGTAGAAGAGTTCATTGATCCTTGGGAAAGGGTACTTCTTCTTTATCATATCCTAATTCAGGCGACGATAATCCACACAAAGTCGCAGACTCCCATCTGCCTTCTTTACCAAAAAAACTAGAGATGCCCAGGGGGACACACTGGGCCTAATGAATTCCTACTTAAGAAGGTCGTCTAGTAGATGTAGTATCTCCCGAAGCTCTGTGGGTTCCATGCGATAAGCTTCACATGATACCAGGGCAGACCCCGACGACAAGTCAATGAAGAACTCAATCTCTCACCTTTGAGGTAGTCTCAGGGCATCCTCGGGAAAGTAATCCATGTAGTCCTCTACAATGGTATGGATTCAGGTGTCTGTAGATTATACTACTCTGAGATCCATGTTCGTCGACTGGTGTGAAAACGGTCAGGGTCTCCTGCTTAGAGTACCCATCTGCTCTGCCACGAGGTCTTGTTCAGCAAGGATGGTGAACTTCATCCTATCAGAAAACACACCTCTGACTTGTCAGTGACAACAATCAATCTAGGAGTGAACAATAGAATGAAAATACATGCCCAAATGGTGTCGTATGTTTCAATAATGATGACGATCATGTCCCACTTGAAACTCCCTCCCCCGAATGGCAGTTCCCACTATCTGTAGATAAAGGTCACTGACGAGGCACTTCTCATAGGATGCTCAAGGCTAAGTGAAGGTGTCAGTGCCTCTACCGGAAGCTCCAACTACCATAACAATGCAGTGATATAAAGGAGTGGATGGCACCTGTTTCTACTAGAACTGAAGCAAGCGTAGAATAAACTCAAAGAGTACCTCGGATTATCTCGTGTGCTGGGGGGTCACGAACACCCATAGTGTGAAGCTGTATGTGGCCCCTACTGCCAGATCCCATAGCCTAGCATGGGCCGCACGGTGGTAGTTGTGTAAGGACCTAGAAACACCGTCTGGAACATCTAGGTCCTACCTCTATTTATGTGCCGCCTCCCTGAGGACCACCCTATCCTTGCTTGGGGGATCCCTGGTCCTGACACTACATTTGCGGCTGCGGTGCACCAACTACCTACCACGGCTGCTCGGTACGCCTGGTCAGGAAGTCCCATACTAGGTGACCCCATCCATCACTATAATACCATTTTCTCTCTCCTGACTTCCCTGGTGCTCCACAGCGCCACTGCGATGTACGACCCTTCCCTTGAGTCTGCTCAGAGAAAGGCCTCCTCGACCTAGGCTGTTCTCTCTGCCACCTGCCTGTCACCGAAGGCTCTCCTCTGAAGTGGCCACTGCTAGGACCTATCAGCCGGAATCCCTCATACACAAATCTCTCCATCATGAGCGCCCTCTATAGCACCCCTGTAGAAGTAGGGATTAATAGGGGTACTACACTAGCACGAATCTCCCTGGGAAGACCCTGCTCAAACTTTTGTACTCAGAAGTAACTATTGCTGATCATATCCTGTGATTAGCATGTCAGATCAGTAAATCGGGCCGAGTAATACCCCATGGTCACCCCCATTCTTCATCAAAAAATATCCTGAATCCGAATGGAGTGTAAAAAAGAGTGGGAGTACTCCTCCCGGTAGAGCTACTAGAAGCTATCCCATGTGAGAGACGACTCGTCGTGGTTATACGTAACTGAACCCCACCAACGCCCGGCCATCCCATGGAAAAGGCTAGAAGCTAGAGCTACCATCTAGTCTGCTAGTGTCCATACCAACCTGAAAAGCTAGTCCAAAGACTCTGGCCAGTCTTCCGCTGTCTGGGGATCCAGGTCTCCGCGGAACTTCTGTGGTCGCTGACGCTGAATGTCTCGGAGCACACTAAGCATGCCCTCAACCTCGGCCTGTGTTGCATATACTTACTGCCACTCCTCAGGTGGAGGGTCTACTGCTGAATCATTATGCAGAAGGGGGTCACATGAGGGTCCCTAAACTGACGCATTGTCACTCTCCAAGTCATTGTCACAAACGTGAGAGGGTAACCTGGATGGATGCTGTCGTGGGGGCGTCCTGAAAATTATCAAGGATTACCGCGATCAGATGGGCATATATATATATATATATTACATAAATCACAATGGGTAGCTGACTCAACAAGGACGGTCAGAGACTCAATCCTAACAGATGCATGTTCCAAAGATCCCCGCGACAAGTGTCTGGACGTGCCGAGTTGACAAGCAGGATATCAGGGTCCTGGTGAATCGATACGTCGGCCGCAAGTACCATCATTGGACTCCCTAGCATGAGAGTCGCTATCGATACACATCGAAACTATTTCCCTAAATCCCAAACAATAAATTTTTAGGGAAATCTGAACAATGACCCAAGGAATGAACCACCTTTGATACCACTTTTTCACGACCAAACACAACTGGTCTCGAGCCGCAACTACCCTAGGCCCGCCTCCATAGGCCAGGGTCTGAGGACAAGTGCTGAAAGAATAAAAACTCCTAGGGTGGCCTTTGCCTAAGTACCTATACACACCCACACATCCCACTCAATGCAGAAGTGTAGAGTAAAAAAAACCAAAGGGAAAACATCTATTACCCAACCACAGTCATGCATCAATATCTAAATAGGAAAAGGTAAAGTTCTGAAAAGTACTGACAGATACCGAACCGAAAAAGGGGAAAAACACCCACCTAACCTGAATGGTGCCAAAAACTGGAAACATGTAAACAAAAGTAAACAACTAGTGTCTCACACTTGAAATCCCTACTACGTCCACTAAATGAAAACGAAGCTCCTGTGTCCTCTACGCTCCTCCGTAGTCTCGATTCACCTATCTTTCCTCTGCAAGGGACACCAAGTTCGGGTAAAGCCCAAGAAGGGGTGAGTATAAGGATGCTTAGCAGGATGCCCCAAAAGCTCGAGGGAGAAAAAAAAGAGATACCAAAACAGTGAGCAGTATAATGAATAATGAACAATGAAAGAGTACAGTAAATAGAATGCAGCTCAACCCAACAGAGGAAAGTGAGTAGACTCATCCAACCAAGAGGAACTAGATATGGAAACCAGGTGGTATACCCCACTTTTCTACGCCCCTTTTAGAAGGAGAGTAACTAAACCCCAGGATTGGGAACAAAAGTAGAGTGTATATATATTCATTCACAACATGAAACCTTAATGAGTGTGTAAGGGGATCTCTATCTCCAATCTCAGCCCAGAAAAAGTCCCCAACACTTCTAATGATATCCATCACTAATGCCCAACATTCTCGCATGTCAAAGCCACGTCATCTCTATGTCGTAACACACAAATTCCCACTCTGGTAATCATGGAGAGAAACTGTAACACCCCGAGCATCCATGGTACGCTTCTCTTTGAATATTACAGTATCATGTAATGTACGCAACTTCGAGTTCTAACACACACCACTACCAATCAAACTAGCCATTATGAATATTAATACCAACTTTATGAAATTTTATACATTTTATCATTCAAAATGGAAATCCTTTTTGGATTCGGAATATCGAAATTAACTCAGGGTGAATTTATGGTACTTTTATAATAACTTTCATATTTTGATGAATAGTGAAAATTAGTAAATTTTATTTAAAAACAACTTTTTTAATCGAAATAATTAATAGTGATAAATTCTGAATTTGAGTGGTTTTAAAATATATTTAGAATATATTTTAATAATTTAATCCAATGTTGGTCATTGGACATAATTTCACATTTAAAATGGATATAAACAAGTGTCAATCTTTTGATAGTTATTTTTTTTCTTAAAAACACGCTTTTTATTTTAACAGTGGGAATTAATTTTAAATTAATAAATGAAAATTCTATGTATTTAATTTGGTAAAATAGACATCGTTATTTAATTTTGAATATCAAAATTATCTTAGGGTAATTTTTTGGTATTTTTCTGGAAACTTTTAATTTTTGATGAATAGTGAAAAATAAAAAGTTATACTTTAAAACCGAATTATTATTTAAATTTTTATTTATTATATTTAAATTATCTTATTTCAAAATAGATACATAATACCTATATAAGTTCAATGTAATTAATTGGAGTCGTTTTATAATAATTTTAGGTATATAAAAATTTTATTGAACTTTTCACCGTTTTTTACCAACCTCCTAGGAGCTTTTGCAAATTCACATAAAACTTAATTTTACCACTTTTTTTAGATGAATTTAGAAAATCTGAGAGACACGATTAATATCAAGAAGTAAAATTTGGTTCAATGTGATTAAAATAATTTTTGGTGAATAATAACTTTTTACTTTTATTTACTACAGTAAAAAGTAAATAGGGTGATTAAGGGTAAAAATGATATTAATATTACCCTCACACATGTCATAATTCTATTGTACAAGTTTATATCGACCAAAAACAACCTTAGGAATAAAATATTATCATTTAGGTCCACTTGGATTAGATTAGGACATTTATTATTATTTAATTCAAAGAAGAGTTAAAAGAGTTAAAATCATAGTTTAATAATTAAAACTTTTTTAATATAGGGTTTTCCATAAGATAAATTCAATTATGAATATTCATTAGAAAGATAAAAATAGTTTCTACATCATGGTATTTTATTTATAATTTGTACTCATTATATTAATAAATTTATTTATGACACAATGATGATGCATTAATTACGTTATTCATGAAAGAATCAAATAAATGGTATTATAAATATTAAAATTAATATAATTTCAAAGTTTTTATGACATCCAAAAATTTTCGAGGTTAATAAGACATGTTAAGATTGATTCAATGTATTATTTTGAAGTAATAATTTTGTTATTATTTTAACAAAAAACAAATACCAAATAGTGTCAAAATTGACAAAAAATAGTTTTTAAAAAATATATTATATTAATAATTGATATGATGGTTTTAAAAATATAAGGTACGGCCAAAAGACTTATATAATAATATATATGACATTAAGGAACCAATTGGGGTTCGATTATCAGTATATAATATGTTTATTAACCATATAGTTTAAGAATACAAGAGGACATGGTAAAAGTTACATTATTTAACTTAGAGTTAAATCTAAAGGATAAGGTTAAAATGGTAACCTAAACTTGTCTAAAGCCTATTGGTTGAGTTTTTTTCAACGTATCCCCAATATAGAATTTAAATAATCAACTTTGGAGCCATTATAAACCGAAGATGAATTTATTATAAAATAATCTTTTAAGTTTATCCTAAGGTGCCCCTCACCCCTCTTATAAAAGGGCACTCCCCATTCTCCCTAATTCACACCTTTTATTCCATTTGGATCAGCCAACCCCTGACATAAGACCCTCTACAAAATCCTCCCTTAATCCTAGAGGCCTTAGTTTGATCAGAAAACCATCCTAAGGAGCCCTTTTGATCAAATCAAAAGGAAGAACCCGAAGAAGAGGTAATGATTTCACCACCCTCTTTCAAGTTAATTTCTTCTTCCACTTCCTTTTTCATTATTGTTTACATTCTAAAATAATAACTCTAGTATATTATATATAATTTTATGTTATTATAATTATGGTACAACCAAATTCGTTATTCTATCCTACCTTTGAATGACATGTCACCATATGTGTGTACGTACGGATTACCGTCCCCACGACGCGATGAGATTCATTTCCAAGTTCAACCTTCATCGATGATTATAAAAATATATATTACTAATATGTATGTAATATATTACATAATAATACTACTAGATATATATCTATTTATATATGTGTGGATTTATTTACTTACATATATCTTATTCACTTACTTTCGTTCAATACTATATGAGAACGGAAACATCATTTATGCGTAAGTACAGACTACCGTCTCCATAAACGGTGTTTTCGAATTCATATATACGTATATTATAAATTTTTTTATACTAAATATATAAGATAAATAAATAATGTTTTATATTCTGGATGTATTTAAATCATGATCTATGTGATACAATGAAGAGTAACAAGTTAAAACACGTACGATAAAGAAAGCGATTATTACCCGAAATATTAATATAACATAGAAATTATTATTAATTGGGTAGTATAATGTCATAAATTAATATTGTATGATATCATAAATTTTAATATGGTTCTGGTATAATTTAATAAAATACTATAGTCTTCATATAGGAGGCTAAACGTATCCTCGACTAAAGGAAAGTGCACGATAAGAGGTTTTCATCTCACTCCTTATTCCTGTGAGATTCATGCCATATTGCCAATATAACCTTTTGTGTGGTGTATGTACTGCCCATAATTGTATTCCTTGTGTAATACTATTTAATATATGTGTATTTATCTATTCATTTTATGATACTTCTTTTATGGGGGGTATGTTTCGTAAGTTACCAAATTGGCAAGGGTTAATTTCACAATCTCATTATTATCCATGGTTGTTTTGCGTAAGTATGTACTGAGACATATTTATTATCCATGTTCATGTTTTATGAAAGAGTTTTCAAAGGGATTATTTTAAGGGACTTTTTACTAAAACATCATTTCAAATGTTTTAAATATTTATTCTTCTAAATCTTTATCATTAATGTCCATGTCTTCAAAAAGGTTTTTAAGGATTTATTTATATGGACATGAATGTTTTTAAAATGTTAATTCCTTTCAAAAGTTTCAAAGTGGTCTAGGAGACTTTGATTCAAAAATGTCTTTAAATTACTTTTTATCCAAATTTTGATACTTTTTAATGGTTTCCTGAAAAAGGGGTATTTCTCTCATTGAGTATTACAAATCATTTTCATTAACGTCAAAATCCATTAATGGATTTCAAACTTGTTTTTTGAAGTTGATTTATCATGATACAAATCTTCCATATTGTGTTGAAGGTTTTGTGATATGTTTGACTGTGTATGTGTTATTTTTATACCATTCATGGTTTATGGGTAAAGTATTGATATTTCGTATGCTAGTTTTAATATGAATGTTTATGTTTTGTTTATAACTTTTCATATGAGGAATGAATTTGACTTTGTAAGTGAATGGTGGAGCCCGCTATAGCTCCTCAATGCATCGGTAGGTCTCATGGGACAAACTAGTGTCTTGGAACAAGGCTTTGACAAAATCTTATTTGTAGTCTTGGCACGAGGTCTTGGCTATGTGGTTATGATAGTCTGTAATTATGCATTCCATCTTTATGAAAGTGGTTATTAATATTTCCTATGATTATTTGATTAGTAGAATATCCATGTGAATAAGTAAATGACATTATTTCATTTTATTTCTACCATATTATGCGGATGTTCATGTTTAATAGGCTTTTGTTTTAGTTTTATACATTTCCTTAAATGTTTATGCTTATTTTTGAAAGTTTCTATTGTATTTCATACCCTTACTGAGCGTTTGATATCACCCCTTTCTATGATTTATTTTCACAGGATTCCAAGAAGTGTATTGTGATTGATATGCAGGGTTAAGCCAGGGGAATAATGGTGTTCATAAAGGATTATTTATGTTTTTTTGTATGTTATAAATTGTAATTTAACATTTAAGTATGTAATCTATTTTCCAAGACTACTAAACTGATCGGTCCTTCGGGACTTGATTCCTTGTAATTATGCCAATGTATTAAAATAATGCAACGAATCAGGGTAACTATGGTCGGGGCATTAAATTTGGTATCATATGAAGTTTAGAAATAACCTTGGAAACTAGATTTAGATAATCTCTGATTAGAGCACATTACCATAAGATAGAGTTTTAAGATTAGTATAGAAGAACATCCTAGAATTTTGGTAATGTAATGATTTTGTGAGTTTTCCAAGAAAATACATCCCTATCTAGATATGAGTAGGTAGAGGTGGCTCTGGCACAATTGTACCTAGGGGTAAAACCTAAAAACATCACTTTGAGCTAGACTCGAACGGGAACTGGTGCACAACAACGGGCCTTGCTGCACTCTTGGTTACTACACTCTCGGGGGATATGCTTAGGATAATTTCATTTTCATTAAAAACCACTATGAAGGGTTTATGATTATATACCTCCTTAAATAAAACATTTTTGCGATTATAGATTATATCCATAAACTATTAAATTTATGTTAGGTATTTTACATGTTTAGAATTATGAATTGTGATTCATAAACCGACCTAGTGTATTCCATTGCATATAAATGGAACCCAGTAGAAGGAATGTGAACTCCAGTAATACGTATGATCCAAAGAGTAATAAGGATCATATCTTTCACGGTATTCAGACATAATTTAGAAGGGAAATAGTCTCCCACGTATTATCATCATATGAAGAAATATTATCATGTGTTGATAAGATAAGTAAAGAATTATCAGAGTCCTATGGCTTTGAAGGGAATCCAGAGAAGAAAAGGATGATACAGAGAAGGAAAAATATAGGGAAGAAGGTAAAGAAGGATTTTCCCATATGTTATAACTGTGGAAAGAATCAACCTGGAAATTGCTTGAAGGGAATGAGAGTATGTTATAAGTGTAGTGAAAAAGGACACCATGTACGTGACCACAAGTGTAAGAAAAAGGTTTCAAATGTACAATTCTTTATCTACAATGATTTTGGATGCTACGCGAACCAATGTCCCAGTCATCAGACTATGCCGTAAATGATGCTATTAGATAATAATCAAGTTATGACACTACCAAAAATGAAGAGGAATGACTAGTGTTCTCATGTTGTAATTTTGGAATTATTTCATTTAAGTGTTGTATCAATGATGATCTGGAAATAAATAAGTATTGTATGGAAGTACTATTTCATTGAGGATTTGACATTTTATGGTACTAAGAAAAGTGACTCTACAACGAGTTAATATTTTTGGAAATTACATGGTTGAAGGAAAGATAAACCTTAATATGGTCCTAATATTGAGGTACTGATTTTGGAATATGATATGGTTGATTTGGGTAAATTATATTGGATATTCGTAAATACCTTGAAATTGATTAATGATTTTTCATCGGTGGAGTTTACAACATTTTTGATGGAAGGAGTATATCCAGTATTCTGTAAAGAATAAGGGATCTTGAATGTAATAAATAAGGTTTTATGGTAATTCAGGATGTTACCATGTTTTAAAATAATACACGGTGACAGTGTTAACATGTTATTACATGGAAAAAAGGTTCATTATTGTGTTTAACTTCCTTATAAATTTTGGACTGTGAGTTTGGATAATAGTATTTTGGATAAGTCTAAAGGTTGTAATGGATTAAGTTTAAAGGTTATTTTTGGATTTTTATAAAAGGACAATACACAAACCATGTGACAACCCCTCGCGTCGGACAAAGCTGCGGGAATTGAACGCACAACCATAGTGTGATTGAGATTTATCGCCTACCACTGGACTACGTGAAGTCACTAGATTTTATAATGTATTTTCTTTTTTTAATGGGTCTGATATGTGAATTAAACATTCATTATATTTGTAACCCTATACGACTAGGATAAATAGAGTATTTTTGAGTTGTATTATGTTTTGTAGTGAAAGATGAGTTTGTGGTAGAAATTTATTAATAGATAAAAATATAATTATAAAGTAAGTATATCTCCTTATGATATTATCCAATATCATAAATAAATTCCTCAACATTAAGAAAAGGAACATAGAACAAAAATGTTGTCCTAGATGGTACCCTAGATCATCACAAATTTATAGCTTTGGGATTATTTGCCTTTTCATAGCCATGTTCTCTACCACTCTTCATCAGAAATTGATGGTTAGATTTCTCTTCCATATGCATATTTTCCTACATGGAACCCTAGTATGTGTTATTTTTAGTAGCCTTCATACTTACCACTCTTTATTTTAAATAGAGGCCTCATTAATCCATTTTTGGATGTGGGATTTCAACTAAGATATTTTGAAATGTCACCCTGAAGATTCTAATGCTGAGAATAAATTGCGAGGACACAATTTATTAAAGGAGGGGAGAATGTAACACCCTGAGATTCCACGGTACGCTTCTCTTTGAATAATATAGTTGCGTGTGTTGTACGCAACTTCGAGTTATAACACACACCACAACCAATCAAAATAGCAGTTATGAATAGTAATACACACTTTTTGAAATTTTATACATTTTATCTTTCAAAATGGACTTAATTTTTGGATTCGGAATATCGAAAATATCTTAGGGTGAATTTATGGTACTTTTTGGATAACATTCATATTTTGATGAAAAGTGAAAATTACTAAATTTTAATTAAAAACAACTTTTTTAATAGAAATAATTAATATTGATAAATTATGAATTTGGGTGGTTTTAAATTATATTTAGTATATATTTTTAAAATTTAATCCAATGTTGGTCATTGGATATAATTTAACATTTAAACCGGACATAAACTAGTGTCAATCTTTTGATAGTTATTGTTTCTTAAAAACACGCTTTTTGTTTTGAAAGTGTAAATAAATTTTAAATTAATAAATGAATCTTATATGAATTTAATTTGGTAATATATACTTCATTATTGAATTCGGAATATCAAAATTATCTTAGGGTTAAGTTTTAGTATTTTTATGAAAACTTTAATTTTTGATGAATAGTGAAAAACATTGAGTTATAGTTTAAAACCGAATTTTTATCTAAATTATTATTTATTTTATTTAAATTATTTAATATCAAAATAGTTACATAATACCTATATATTTTCAATTTAATTCGTTGGATTCAGTTTATAATAATTTTAGATATATAAAAATTTTATTGAACTTTTCACCGTCTTTTACGCACCTCCTAGGAGCTTTTGCAAATTCACATAAAACATAATTTTACCGCTTATGTGAGATGAATTTCGAAAATCTGAGCGACACAGTTAATATCAAAGACTAAAATGTGGCTCAATGAGATGAAAATAACTTTTGGTGAATAGTAACTGTTTACTTTTATTTACCACGGTTAAAAGTAAATATGGTAATTAAGGGTAAAAATGATATTAATATTACCCTCACAAATGTTCTAATTCTATTGGACAAGTTTATCTCGACCAAAAAACCACAATAGGAATAAAATATTATCATTTAGGTCTACTTGGATTAGATTAGGACAATTAATATCATTTAATTCAAAGAAGAGTTAAAAGAGTTAAAATCAAAGTTTTATAATTAAAACATTTTTAATATAGGGTTTTTCATAAGATAAATTCGATTATAAATATTCATTAGAAATATAAAAAAATTTCCTACATCATGGTATTTTATTTATAATTTTTATACATTATATAAATATATTTATTTATGACACAATGATGATGCAGTAATTACCTTATTCATGAAAAAATAAAATAAATGGTATTATAAATATTAAAATAAATATAATTTCAATGTTTTTATGAAATACACAAATTTTATAGGTTCATATGAAATATTAGGATTTACTAAATGTATTTTTTTTTGGAGTAATCATGTTGTTATTATTTTATCAAAAAATAAATACCAAATAGTGTCAAAATTGACAAAAAATAGTTTTTAAAACAAATATTAAATTATTAATTGATATAATGGTCTTAAAAATCTATGTTTCGGCCAAAAGACTTATATAATAATATATATGACATTAATTAACCAATTAGGGTTTGATTGGTAGTATATAGTAAATTTATTAACCATATAGTGTAAGAATATAAGAAGACACAGAAAAACTAAAATTATTTATCTTAGAGTTAAAACTAAATGATAAGTTTAAAATTGTAACCTAAACTTGCCTAAAATATATTGGTTTAGTAGTTTAAGACATATATCCACCATATACTTTAAATAATAAACTTTTGGGCCATTATAAACTGAATAAGAATTTATTATAAAATAATATTTTATGTTTTTCCTAATGTGCACCTCACCCCTCTTTTAAAAAGGTACTCCCACTTCTCTCTAATTCACACCTTCTAAGCAATTTTGATCGGTCAACCCCTACCCAAATACCCTCTAAAATATCCTCCCTTCATCATAGAAGACTTATTTTGATCAGAAAACCAACCTAAGGAGCCCTTTTGATCAAATCAAAAGGAAGAACCTGAAGAAGATATAATGATTTCACCACCCTCTTTCAAGTTCCTTTCTTCTTCCACTTCCGTTTTCATTGTTGTTTCTATTCTAAAATAATAACTCCAGTATATTCTATGCACTGTGAGGTTATTATAATTATGGTACAACCATATTCTTTATTCTATCCACCCTTTGAATGACATTTCACCATTCGTGCGTACGTACGAATTACATTCTCCACGATGTGATGAGATTCATTTACAAGTTCACCATTCATCGACGACTATGAAAAAAATATTACTAATAAGTATTTAATATATGAAATAATAGTGCTAATGGAGATATATATATTTATATATATTAGTATTTATTTACTTACATATATATTATTCACTTACTTCCATTCAATACTATATGAAAACGGAAACATAGTTTATGCGTACGTACAGACTACCATCTCCATAAACGTTGTTTTCCATTTCATATATACGTCTATTATAACTTTTTTATATTATAAATATATAAGATAAATAATTCATGTTTTATATTCTGGATGTATTTAAATCATGATCTAAGTTATACAATCAAGAATAACAAGTTAAAACAAGTATGATAAAGAAATAAATTATTACCCGAAATATTAATATAACATAGAAATTATTATTAAATGGGTGGTATAAAGTCATAAATGAATAGTGTATGATATCATAAATATTAATATGGTCCTGGTTTAATTTTATTACATACTATAGTCTTCATACATGAGGCTAAACGTATCCTCGACTAAAGTAAAATGCAAGGTAATGGGTTTTCATCTCACTCCTTATTCCCGTGAGATTCATGCCATATTGCCACTATTAAATTTTGTGTGGTGTATTTACTGCCCATAATTGTATTACTCGTGTAATAAAATTTGATATATGTGTATTTAGATATTCATTGTATGATACTTCATTGATGGTGTGTATGTTTCGTAAGTTACCAAATTGGTAAGGGTTAATTTCACAATCTCATTACTATCTGTGGTTGTTTTGCGTAAGTATCTACTGGGACATATTTATTTTCCATGTTCATGTTTTATAAAAGTGTTTCCAAAGGGATTCATTGAAGGGACTTTTTACTAAAACATCATTTCAAATGTTTTAAATATTTATTCTTTTAAATATTTCTCATTAATGTCCATGTCTTCAAAATGGTTTTTAAGGATTTATTTTTATGGACATGAATGTTTTTAAAATGTTAATTCCTTTCAAAAGATTAAAAGTGGAATGAGACACTTTGATTCAGAAATTTCTTTAAATGACTTCTTTTCCAAATTGTGTTAATTTTAAATGTTTTCCTGAAAAGGGGGTATTTCTCTCAAAGAGTTTTACAAATCATTATTTTAATACATTGGAATAATTATAAGGAATCATGTCCCAATGAGTGTGACACACCACTAAACTCCCATCTCAGGAATTAAAATTTCATGAGACCATCTCAAAACTTTTCCTTGAGCCGAGGATTACACTACAACTGACATCATGCAAAACAGACACCCGTATGGGCCGGCCCGCGACGACCGGCCCGACCAGCATCTCCGGCCCATGGCTCTTCCGTGTGGCCCGGCTATGGAACCATGGGCCACCGCACCGACCGACCCTCATGGTCGGTCACAGGTCCGCGTGGAGACCCACCAACGGCAGGTCTCGGTCTCCCTCAAGGGGTCACGTGCTGTGACCCCCAGTCTACCCTCTCCGATGACCTCCGCCCACCACCGCCTAGAGCCCGCTGCACCATGCGAAGCCGCGTCCACTTGGATCCCACTGCGACAAGGGAAGCTGCCACCACTGAGGAGCCCGCCACCGCACTGTCGTCCAGGAAACAACTTCCACCACTGGGAGCCCGCCAAAAACCAAGGGAATTGGTCAGAATGCTTCTCAAGGCCACCCCAGACGCCCCATTACTTGAAACATCGATCCTAAAGGATCGTTGGGAAGCTCAAATCAATCTTTATGCAAACATGGACCTCGCTCGAGGATTGGACAGAAATTGGATGCAAGAAATTTAGTTTATGGATGATATAGAAATCAAAAATGAAAAACATAACCTCCAACCTCGTTGGGCATAGCCCGTAGCTTCATGAACTGTCCAATGGAGTACCACGCAGCCTTGGAGACGTGGAGGATAGGAGAGGATCTTGTCGAGAGGGATCCTCCAAGGTGGAATAGAGGGGAAGATGAACGGTGGTGGTGGATGTGTTTAAATCGAAAAACACTTAAACCCCCCGCCTGTAGGCCCCGTACCTGAACTTTCGGCGGGCAAAGGGGTTTAACCACCTCTATGGTAAAATCTACATTCTGAACACAGTGGAAGTGTCAAAATTTTATTCTGATACTCCGTTCAGAAGTTACAAAGTACACGCCTGAGGCCACCAAATTACAAAAACGCCCCTGGTGGCCTTTTCCATAGATGGGTCGGGCCCGCGAAAGTTAAACCCCTCCTAGAGTAAATGGTACATTTCAGACTCAACAGTGCCCCCATTTTTTCCATCCAAAATTTTTTGGAGTTATTCTGTTTATTTGGCATGTCTAGTGTGAACTCACCTAAAATTTAATTTCGCCCGCACTGGGGCTCAGAATCACACGCCGTCTTAACTCCCTTCTCTGGAATAAAATCAAGAAAAAAATTCAAGTCTTATAGGATCAAAACTCGGGTTCTTATAGTGCTATAAAATGATCAGTATGTTTATGTGAATAAACAGATGTTATGATAAAAATACACATTAGAAATGAGGAAAAAATAACAACGCATTTCATTAGAAATATCCATGTGCATAATATGGAAGGAAAGAAAGATGATTAACTAATTCCATAAAATGATCATAAGATAATTAAACAGAATCATAGATATTATATTTTTTGAATACCTACATTGTTTTTCAAATACTAATACCTTAATTAGGTAATGCATAATACTGGACATCTGAAACATATTGTTAAGGCCTCAACCTGGATGTTTGAAAATACCAGGGTAATGGATCAACCAAAACCCAAATTTGTTTTGTGTCATGAGACCTATAGATTTATATAGGGGCCCTAGAGTGCCCAAGTCATAAATTTCTAATTATAATGAATTCCCCATATAAATATTTATAAACATAAACAACATGAATATAGTGAATAATTTTCCCCAATCTATACACATAAACACAAACCATTAAGGTTAGTATGGTGAATGGTATCAAGAGAGCATATCCACTGTCCAACTGATCATAAAAAATTTAATAAAATATGGTATATGATAAAACTAATATATTAACCTCATTAAAAAATAAAATTAAATAGATTTTTTTAAACAGACAATAATAATCTAATAAAATCATTGAAATATTTTTTAGTTGAATACACCTCTATTTTTAATAGAATATTTATTTTGGATAATTATATTCATGAAAACCTAATTGATATAAGTATGTTCGTTCATGTTTAAATGAGTAGTTTTATAAAAATAATATTGTCTTAAAACAGATTATGGGGTGCGCATAAAAATATATTAGAATTTGAGATGTTCTCTTGAATCGAGATTGTTGATTATGAGGAATTGAGAAAGGTCTTTATGAAACATTTATATCCCCATAAAATACAGAATAATTATGATTTATAAACATATATAGAATATATAAAATAATGTATTAGGAGTAAATAATAGTATATAAAAATTTAATGGGGATTAAGAGAGATAAAGCGTAACCCAAATGGAAATTGAGGTTCGAGTAAAAGACCATTAACTTATGTACAAAGCAGTTCTTCACGTGACCAAAACATCCTAGATAATCAAATTAAATCCATTTATTAAGTCTCTCAGAACCCTATATATAGGATTTGGATTTATTATACTTTTATTAAGTTCATTTATTTCATTTTGGTTGTGTTAGAAGATCTAATTTTATCTATATGGAGATTTCGATTCCTTGGTTTTCATGATAGGTATACATGTATATGAGTACGGATGTTCATGTTGAATTAATAAAATTCTCTAGAATTTAATTTATATGATACTAATGAACTTATATAATAATAAATGGTGATATGATACATTTTTTATATGGCATGATGATGAGTTATTTGATTGAACATTAGTGGTAATCATTTATATTATTTAAATGATATTTTAATTATTACAGTCATGTTTTGTCATTGGAATTTCTATTATGCATATATAATGGTATCATAAAATTAAATATGAAATAATACATATTTTATAATATGGTTCAACCATAAAAATGGTTTCAAGATAATCATTTAAGGGGAATTTTTTTAACAATGTTTCTTTCTCCTTGAATGTTGTAAATCCGCACCACTCGGACAATTATTTAATTTTTTTAGAAAAATATTATAGGGAGATGTAGTATTTTGATTATGGATATTCCGTTAACATGATATAATTATTGAATATAAGTGATATTGGATTTATCATGATCATTTGGTGTAACATCCCTGGTAAATAAAGAACATAAAATCATCATATTTATTAATATTTTTGAATTAAATATTAATATAACATTAATGGTGATGATATGTTTGATATAATATTGAACATGCAATAACTGGTAATAATAAATCATATGTTTCACACAACATTATTAAATACTGTAAAATAATACAATAATATTATAATTTTAAATGGTAGTTAATGCCTATCTGTTGTATTGGTGGAAATAAACAAAACTACTACAATATGATTAATCATATTTTGGTAAATGTTTTAACATTTATCGCAAAAAATATGATAGATTAAAATGAGAATGAATCCAATTTTAAGCATAAATACACTAATTTTTTTAAAAAGGATGTTTTGCAACCTTTTGATAGAGAACCCATTTTTAAATCTAGTTTTTTTGTCACTTTTATATGTTCTATTTGAAAAAATATACTTTTTATTTAGAATAGGGAAATCAGAAATTACGTTGGAATTTTTTTTGGAATTTTTCTAATAATGTTAAATTTTAATGAATAGTGAATAATAATGCATTTTTAGTCAAAACTGTCTTTTTATCAGAATTATATATATGGTTATGTTATCTATTTAATTAGTTTTAAAGTGTTATTAGATTGTGTTTTTGTCATTTAATCCAGTTTTTTTTTTCATTTTAAGTAATTTCATAATGATATTGGACATAAACACATGTAAATATTTTGATAATTATTACTTCTTAAAAACATGATTTTTTTGATTTTTAAAATGGGAAGTAATTTTAAATTAATTATTGAATATATGTGTTTTGAATTGGGAAAAATTGATTCCATATTTAGAATTAGTAGGTAAAAATTGAATAAATAGTTAACTTTTATTTTTTGATATTATGAATATAAACAAATGTAAATATTGAATTTACCATGGTTGAATGGTAAATCTAGTAAATAAAAGGAAAACATAATGTTATAAAAATATTATATTACCCTAACACATGTCGTAAACCTATTGGATGAAATATTTCTGACCATTGCAATCCTTGGGTTGATTTTCGGTCCCCATGGAGACGATTTTGAGTGAAAATGACATTAAATTACTTTTAATTTAATAATAAGGAAAATATAACCTAAAAATATATCTTTTACTAAAAGAATTTTTATAAATTGGTTATATTATATAAAAATTTTAATATTTTCTCTTCAAATAAATAAATGTATTTATGACATGATAATAATGTTTTGATTTACTTATTAATGAATTATTTAAATAAATAAGATTATAAATATTAGAATAAATTTATTTTGAAACTTTTTATTCCATAAAAGAATTTAATTTATGATTATTAATTTTTATCATTGAATTAATGATGTTTTTTATGAATGAATCATGTTGTAATGGATTTTTAAAAAGTCAGATATGAATAGTATAAAAAGTGACATAAATGTGTTTTAAAATCAATTAATATTTTATTAAATGATATAATAGTCTTAAAAATATATGAATCATCCAATTAGAATTTGTAATGCAAAAAATTTCATTAATAATCTATTATTGGGTAGCATTGAATTTTATTGTAAATATGGTAACCATATGTTATGAATATTAAATAAGATACAGTAAAAATTAAATTAGTTTATTATATGTAAAAGCTAAATTATAAGGTTAATTTTTTGACCTAAACATGTCAGAAACCCATTTTTTAAGTGAATTTTAACCAATCCAAATTTAATATTCTAGCTATATTAATTTGGTGTCATTAGAAATAGAAAATCTATTAATAATAAAATAATAATTTTAATCATTACTAATGTGCCCCTCCTCCCTCTTATAAAAGGACACCACCTTTAACCAATTACTCAAACCTATCAGGCCCCTCTGTATCGGCCAAACTCTACTCTAATAATATATAAAAATTCATCCCTTGATCCAATAATCCTTACCATAGGCCAAAGGCAATTCAAGATTCCCCTAGGCTCAAATCAAATGGAGTTACTCGATTTGAGGTAACATCTTCTCTAAAGGTCCTTTCCATTTTCATTCTTTCTACACTACCAATAAATTTATTATTCTTTTTTTACAAAACAAAACTAGTATCCTCAATATACTAGATTTTTTATAAGAAGGTTTCAAACTGAACTTACACGCACCTATACTAATGGGCAGAAAACATTCTGTTACTGTGGACGGTGAACTTCTGCCTCACGAAATGCTGATTGTTCAATCTTATCCTACCACCTCTTATAGTGGTCATTATGATGGCACTATAATTATATATGATATTTTTTATATTTATATAATCTCTATGATTCATTAATTATCTTTCAAAACATACCTTTTTCTCTTTTCATGTTGTATAAATACGATAATTTTATTTGAGGAAGTGCGAACTACTGCACCCTCAATTTGATATGAATCATTCATTCCATACATGGAATGTATAAAGGTTGGAATTAATTAATTTATGTAAAAAATATAATATATATATATATATATATTATACTGGTATTATAATATATCTATGAATCATTTAGTATTCATTCTTTAAAAAAAAAGCAGTGTTCATGATTACTTACGGGTTAACATCTCCATGAACTGTGTATTTACTTTCTTAAATCCAAATGATATGGAATATTCTAAATAAATATATACTAGAAATATATGATATATATGATATCAAAATCATGAATATCATTTCGGATATAATGTAAATTTCACAACATTGACAATTGTTTGTTAAAACATGATCATTTTTTACTCAAGTTCTGAACGTCGACAAAATATCCCATATGAACACAAATAATTAACTGATTATTATAGAAATATAATATGTGATATAAAAGGAATAATAAATTGGAAAAAATTGTTTTAGGCATTTATAAATTGACTTATGTTTATTATCCAGGAATAAAAATGAATATACGAGACAAGTGAGACGCGTGTTATACGACTTAGTCTCAATCCATTTTAGTTGAGGCATATTTTTATAAAATATACCTCCTTATTTTACACAGTGTATAATAAACCCCTTTTAATTTTAATTCCATTAAAATAGAATATTTTTTCTACAATTCATTTTACTAAATAACAAAAGATATATTTTTTATGTTTGTGGCTATAATGACCTCCTTGCCATTGTAATAATTATTTGGATTTCTCTATAAGCATTATTATTTTTAAAAATAAAACAAACAAATTAATCCCATTTCGGTTATATTCATATTTAAATTTTTTTGAAATATATTTATTATTTAAATATATTTAAATGATTTATTATGATTTCCAATGAAATGATATAAGTGATATATTTATAATTGAAACATTGCCAGTTTTTTGATTATATAATGGTATCTGAACATTTTATTGGTGGTTATGTGATAATCCAATGATGGGAGGTTAAATGACAAAACAAATCATGTGTGGTTTTGTGATAAACCAATGATTGGTGTTCACATTACAACCTCCAATGCATTGGATACATAAGTCAGTCATATGGATTTTCTATTTAGAGATATGTGTGGAAGTCGACCGTATGGTTATTCCATTTATGTATGATTATATACCAAGATACCTTATACATTTTATTTCTTTATATGGGATACATAGAAATCTTTTGGTCACAAAATGGTAATCAATTATCATTTATTCGGTGAATTGTATTTACTACATCATAATGGTGAAAAGTATTACTTGTGATAAATTACTCATGGTTTACATGTTGTTTTGAAAAACTAATAGTTTTCCATCATTGTGTATTCTTTACTATGTTTCTTATTTCATCCCATGTTTTGAATTGTTTTTTTACTGGACTTAATGAAAAATATGGTCAAATGATGGGATCAAGGAAATTTTATGATTTTTAAATCATGAAACTAAACAAGTCTCTTTCCAAAGAGTTTTTGTTTTATGAAAAAATTGATTGTGAGTGGAAGTGTCTACTTGTAATATTCTTACTGTTATGTATAAGTTATTACGGAATTCTCTAAATCAGTAAACCTAAAAATATCTTCAATGGGAATTTTTAACTTAATTCATGATTATGTAATGTTTAAGGATGGGGACTTATAGTTGTTATCAAAGGTCAGTTTAAATAATATTAGGAGTTAGAATTTTCATAATAGAATATCCATTAACGTTTTTTACATTATCTTCTTATTTAAATGATATTGAATTTGAAGATTACCATGTTTATTTTTCTGAGATATGTTTAAATAGAATGGTTTTCTATAGAGAAAATAGAGAAGAAGTGATGGGAATGCATACATAGGAGAATAACCTTTCAAATCACCACGTGTGATGGTTGGAATCGAAAATGAACAGATTGTTATAGTAATGGTTAAGTTGAATCAGATCTAAACCAGTGGAATCTCAGTGGAATACATAGACACGATCAAATAGATTAACCCAAGAGGAATATGTCTTTAGTGGATCATTTAATAATGAAACATACCCATCATTTTGAGGATTATCTCACACTATTCAAGTTGAAGGGTAGATCAAAACACTGGAAAATATTTTTGATGTTATGGGTTATACAGACAATCAAAAGGTTAGTCTTTACGTTTATCTTTTTGAAGGGGAAGCTGATCAGTAGTGGTAATTGGTTAAAACTATCAGGGACTGTGAATAGATTTATTCTCTTGGTTGGGACGAAATTAATGGTATATTTCTTGAGATATATTTTACTATGGAAGCTCATCTTAGTGTGGTAAAATTGTTCATGGATTTGAGGTAGGAGAATGAATACGTGGATGGTTAAGAAGGAACATTCACATGACTGGCAAGATATGCTCCATATTTCATGCAAGATCTTGATAGTAAGATAAATTAACTTTACTTGGGACTGAAGTCGTGATATCGAACAAAATTAGACTATTGTAAATAAAAAATATATGAGATACTTGTTAGATGTGATGAGAAGGTAGAAATGGATTTTTTATGGTCATGTGTTCAATGAGAGGAAGAAAAAGAAGAGGTTTAGTTGACAGAAAATGGAAATTATTCATCCAAGAAGATAATGGTATGAAAATTATATTTCAATCCATAGAGTAGTGTGGTAAATAGAATCCTATATAATTTCTCTCAAAATATGGAAAGCAATTTTAGTGAGGTAAGACTTGACATATTTCTCATAACTATAAGGATGATGATCATGAAGTCAATGAAAAGAGAGCTATAAGCTGTTTTAGTTGCAATGAGTTTGGGAATTATGTCAGTGTGTATCTAAAGTTGATTACCTATGGTAGAAATAAGATTGGTCAATAGAAGAAGGGTGGGAAAAAATCATTTTATAACACTACATATGATGTGGGACAATCAAATGAAGTGGTATAAGGTAATTTGTTTTTTTTTCAGATTATACCAATTTATTATTTGATTCAGGGTCTATAATTTCATTCATTTCTAATTAATGCTTAGGTAAATTTTGAATTACACCTCATGAAATGAATTAAGATCCTATGGTAAGAACACATAAGGTAAATGTGAATGAAAAAAGTAATTAAAAGAATATTCATGTCCTTATTTGTGGAATAATATACATGAAAACATTGTTTTTTTGCCTCTAATAGAGTTTTCTGTTTTTTTGGGAATTTATTGGCTTTTTCATTACCATGATAAGATTGAATATATAGCTAATGATGATTATTTTCAGAAAAAATTACAATTTGTTTATAATAATGAAACCTTATCTATGATAACATTTCAAGAAGTTGACAAACTACTAAAAGATTGAATTGAATTTATCTTTGCACCTATTGCTGAAAACAAAGGAAATGTCTAGATTAATGATGTTCCAATATTAAACGAGTATGTTGATGTTTTTCATGATGAGTTTCCTGATATTATACCATATTAGGAAGATGGATTTATTGTTGAATTAGTTTCGGATGCTAAAAAATTTCCAAACCTCGTTATCTAATGAATCAAAATGACCTTTTAGTGTTAAAGAGACAATTAAATAAATTTAGATAAAGGTTTCATTTGACCAAGAACATCACCGTGGGGTGCTCTTATCTTGTTTTTTAAAAATAATGATCGTTCAATGGGACTTTTTTTTTATTATAGATCATTGAATAATATCATTATTAAGAAAAAGTATCATTTTCCTCATTTCGATTATATTTTCGATCAACTCTTGGGTGCTCAATATTTATCGAAGATTGAATTGTGATTGGGGTACTGTCAAAAGATATTTAAGTAAGAAGACCTACTAATGATGAATTTTGTACTAGATATTTCCATTATGAATTTGTATTTATTCCTTTTGAGTTAAACAATTCACATGTTTTATTCATTGATCTTATGAATACAATTTTCTATGACTTCATGGATAATTTTGTGATTGTGTTTATTGATAAAATTTTGGTATATTTCAAATGTAAAGTGGAACATGAATGTCATTTAAGGGCTATCTTACAAACATTATATTAAAATAAATTGTTTGGGAAATTTAGAAAGTATGAGTTTTCATTACAAAAAAATTGATTCCAGGGTCACATTATTTCAAAAAGGGTCATAACTATTGATCCTAATAAAACAAAAGTTGTTGAAGAATGTAAAAGCCCCCCAAATATAATCTATTTTCATATTTTTCTTAGTTTGGTAGGTTATTATAGAAGCTTTGTTGAGAAATTTTCATGGTTACCTATCGCACTGACTATGTTAATACAAAAAGGTGTTATGTTCATTTGTACAAAAGATTGTAATGATTGCATTAAATAATTGAATAGAAGATTGGTGAAGGATCTAGTTTTGGAATTACCTTACAATGATGGGGAATTTTTTATCTACAATGATTCTTAGTTTCAAGGATATGGTTGTTTCATAATGTAGACTGATCATGTAATTTATCATGATTCACATAAATTGAAACCGCATGAGTTAAATTACACAACACATGCTTTAGAATTAGCTGCTATTTATTTTGCTTAAAAAATTGGAGGCAACAAATGAATTTAGAAAACTGAAAAATAGATACTAACCATAAAAGTTGAAAGTATATATTCACTAAAAAATAATTGAACATGTGACAAATGAGATGGATAGAATTTATCATGGATTATGATTTCACGATTAATTATTATCCAGGAAATCAAAATAATGTGGATGATTTTTTATGTTGAAATAGTAATGCTACATTAATCATGTTACATTTGGAACAAGATCCGTTGATAAATTATTTGATGAACATTTTCATAGAAGTTTTTAGTGAAGGAAATTCCTCTATTCATTTTAGGTGTTAGTGAAATAATCTCTATTAAACAAAATAAATAAAGTGTAGAATGAAGACAGTGAGTTGCAGAAAAATGATAGAGTCGATACATTAGGGTATGTTTCCTATATTTAACACTATTAATTATTGTATTTTGAGATTTGGGAAGAGATTATGTGTGCCAGTATAATTATATATGAAGAAAGAGTTGTATGTGAATATCATAGTTCTTTATTTCTAATTCATCTTGAGAGAACTAAAAAGTACAAATATCATCAAGAGTATTACTGGTGGGATGGAATGAAAAGATATATTGCTGACTATACACTGAAGTGTTTGACTTGCCAATATGTTAAATAATAGAATCAATTACCGAAAGGGATGCTTCAACATTTACCAGTGCAAGAGTAGAAATGTGAAAATATATCCATTGAATACATTGTGGGATTACCGAATACATCTTAAGGAAATAATGAAAATTGGATTATTAATAATCAATTGAATAAATCTGCTAATTTTATTCCAATTCGAGATACTCTATCTCAAGAAAATCATTATCGGTTGTCTGATAAAATGAGTGTTAGGTTGTTGGAGTTTCACTCTCCATTATAACTTATTGCGATCCAAGTTTCATATCTATCTTTTGGAAAGGCATTCAAAAGCCATTGGGTAATGAACTAAATTTCAGTACAGATTTTTATCCTCAATCAGATGGGCACTCAGAACGAACAATTTAGATATTTGAAGATATGATATGTGCTTGTTAAATGGATTACTAGGGATGTTGGGACTAACATTATTCTTTGGTTGAGTTTTCATATAATAACAATTTTCATTCCAGTAAACAGATGGAACCATTTGAGGCATTATATGGGAAGAAATTTCGAACTCCAACTTTTGGGATTATGAAGGTGAAAAGAAAACTGAATGGACCATAATTGGTAGAAGATATGGAAGAGGAATATCAGTTGATATAGAAACACATAAGGATAACTCAGAGTATGCAGAAATGTTATGCGGATAATCGGAGTAAGGATCTCTCTTTAAAGGTAGGTGACCATGTCTTTGTCAATGATTCTCCATAGAAATGTGTGAAGTGTTTTTTTAAGAAGGGGAATCTCTATCTAAGTTTCATTGGACCCTATGAAATCCATGAGAAAGTTGGATATGTTTCCTATAGTGTGGAATTTCCTCAAATATTATCCTAGGTACATAATGTTTTTCATGTTTCAATGTTGATATAGTATATCTCAGATCCATCTCATGTTTTTATTCCAGAGGTAGTTTAGTTGGAAGAGAATCTCACTTATAAAAAACAACCAGTCTATATTTTTTAACCGAAGAGAGAAAGTGTTATGGAATAACGTAATTCATCATGTTAAGGTTTTTTTTGGAAAAACCACATGGTTGATGAAGCAACATGAGAATCAGATAATGCTATGTGGGATAAATTCCCCCACTTATTTGATAAGTGAATAGAATTGCTAGGAAACAATTCCAAAAAGGGGAGGGGGAGGAATGTAAAATCCAAACAAAATAATGAATATGGAATTTTAATATTAATTAATATTTGTGATTTACAAATTTATTTTACATTAAAGGGGATTATATGTCTGATAGAGTACACAACACACAATAACGGGGTTCTCCAAAATATTATGTTGCACACAACATTGATTTATACCAAATAATAATATAATAACACTATAATTTTTAAATGGTGGTTAATTCCTAACCATTGTATTGGCGGGAATGAATAAAACAAAGTGAAATATGAATAATTTTTTTTGATAAATTTATTTACAGTTATCCAGTAAATTTAAAGTCTTAAAATGAGAATGAATCCAATTTTATTCATAAATACCCTTATATTTTTTAAAGGTTGTTTTACCAACTTTTGGAGGTGAAACCTTTTTAAAATACTGGTTTTTTATCACCTTTATTTGTTCCAATTATCAAAATAAACATATTTTTTAGAAGTGGAAAATGAAAATTCACTTTGGGTAAATTTTTGGAATTTTTCTGATAAAGGACATTTTTTAATGAATTATGACAAATACTACATTTTATGTCAAAACATCATCTTCATCTAATTTATTTAGATAGTTATATTATCCATTTAATTGATTTTAAAGTTAAATTAGATAATTTTTTTAAAAAATAATATATATTTTGTCATTTTATTTAATTTTACATTTAAATTGGACATAAACATATAGCAATCTTTTGATAGTTATTACTTTTTAAAAACAATCTTTTTGTTTTTGACAATGATAAATAATTTTAAATTAATTTATAAAACATATGTGTCTTTAATTTGGGAAAATTGATTCCATATTTGGAATCCTAAGGTTCAAATTTTGTAAATAGGTAACTTTTTTTAGAAATTATGAATAGTAACTTCAGTAAATATTTTATTTACCATGGTTATAGGGTAAATCTGAAAAATAAGGGTAAAAAAATAGTATTAAAATAATATTAAATTACCATAACACATGTAATAACCCAATTATATAAGATATGTCTGACCATGGGCATCATTGGGTCAATTTTAGGACCCCACAGCGCCACTTTTGTGTGAATATGACATTTAATTTCTTTTAATTTAGTGTTAATGAAAATATTATCTAAACATATATATTTTACTAAAAAAATATATGGGTTTATATAAGTGGTATATTAAACTATAAATAGTAATTAGAAATATAAAAATATTTTCTACTTCATTTTATTTAATTTATATTTTTTAGACATCAAATTAATAAATTTATTTCTAACCCAAAAATGATGTAGTGATTTCATTATTAAGGAATTATTTAAATAAATGAGATTATAAATATTAATAAATATTTATTTTGAAACGTTTTTTTGAAAAAAAATAATTTTTTGGATGATTAATAATTTTTATATTTCAATTAAGGATTTTTTTAAATGAATCATGTTTTATTGATTTTTAAAAAGTTATGATATGAATAGTAGAAAAATTGACAAAAATTGGTTCTTAAATCAATTAATATTAGAATAAATGATATAATAATACTAAAAATATAATATTCTGCCAAATGAAATATATTATATTACAAAGGACATTAATGATCCATTTTGGGTCCCTTTTCATTTTATATTATCAATGTTAACCATATATTATGAATATACAAGAAGACATGGAAAAAGATAAATAAGTTTACTAAGTGTTAAAGCTAGAAGTATAGGTTAATTTTGTGTTATAAACATGTATAAAACCCATTTGTTGAATGTATTTCTACCCATTATCATCTAATAATACAGATATATCACTTTGGTGTTATTAGAATTCTAAAATCAATTTATAAGAAAATAATATTTTCAAACATTCCGAAAGTGCCCATCATCCCCCTTATAAAAGGACCCCACGGATAACCCATTAAACACACCTAAAATACCCCTTAGATCATCCATATATTTCTTCAATATTCTCCCTACAATACTCCTCTGATTTTTGAATCCTTCCCCTATGTAGAAGTCAATTCAAGAGAGCCCCTTGTCTTAAATCAAAAGATGATACCTGATTGGTTGTAATATCTTCTCTAATGTTATTTTTCATTATTTTCCCTTCTCCACTCCGTATTCTATTATTATTTTTATTTAATAAAAACACCAATATTCTAAATATAATATGTTTTTTTTCATGACAAGGATTCAAACGAGACTTTTACACACCTCTATCCAATGGGTATAGAATATACAAATTCTGTGGACGACTATCTATTGCCTCACGAAACGATGATTGATCAATCTTATCCTACCACATCTTATGGTGGCCATTATGATAGAAATGTAATTATATATGATATATATGATATTTATTTTATCTCTATGATTATGAAATTCTCATTTAGGACACACCTATATTCTTGTCATGTTGAATAAATATGATATTTTTATTTGAAGAAGTGCTGACAACCGCCCCATCAAAATGATTTGAATTATTTATGCCATACATGGAACTTATAAAGGATAGAATTAATGAAATTATATAACATATATAACATATATATCATAATGGTTTTATAATATACCAATTTATAATTTATTTTTCATTCCTTTAAATATGAAAAATAAATGAATGTTGTGTTCATGCGTACGTATGGCTTACCATCTCAATGAATAGTGCATCTAATTTCTTATATCCAAACGAAATGGAATATTAAAAATAAAAATATATGGGATATATATGATATATAAATATCCAAATCAGGAATATCATTTTAGAGATAATTTACTTTTTACCAAATGGACAATTTGTAACTATAACAAGTTCATTTTTTACATAAGTTCCAAACATCGAAAAAATGTCTGATATGAACAAAAAAAATTAACTAATTTTTATCGAAATGTGAAAAAAGTAATATAAAGGACTAATAATCTTTAAATAATTAATCAATAAATTATAAATTAACTTAATTTTATTATATAGGATATAAAATGAACAAACAAGAAAAGTCAGACTCTAGGTAAGGGACTTCGATTCAATCTCCTTTCATTAAGGCATATTTTGATAATATACTCCTTTTACACTGTGTATAATAAAACCCTTTGAAATTTAACTTCTTTCAAAGAGAATAATTTTTCTATGAAGTAGTTCACTAAATGAAAAATGTAAATGTTTTAATGATTGTAGTGACAGTAACCTCTCCTCCACCGTAATCATTATTTGGGTTCCTCTATAAGCCTTATTGTTTTATCAAAAGAATTGAAATAAATTATTACCTTTTTGGGTGTATTTCTATAGAAATGGTTTCTGAAAGGCTTTTATTATTTCAATATCTTGAAATTATTTCTTCTGACATCAAATGAAATTTTATTTTTGAAATATTTTTATTTTCAATATTTTATGTTATATGATTATATAATGACAACTGGAAATTTAACGGTTGGTTACATGATAAAACAATTAATGGTGGTTTTGTGATAAACCAATTTTTAGGTGGTTCCATGACGATCCAAGGACGTGTGGTCATGTTATAACCTCCTATTAAATGGGAATGTAAGTCAGTTGTATGGCTATTCCATTTAGTGAAATGTGTGGATGTTGACCACACACTTATTCCATTTACGTTTGTATATGTCCCAAGTTTCTTTATATGATAAATTTTTCTTTTTTATGGTCTATATTATAATATTTTGGTAATAAAAGGATAAGAAATGATCTTGAATTCAATGAATAGTATTTTCTACTTCATAATGGTGAAATGTATAACTTATGATAAAGTATTCATGGTTTACATGTTGTTTTAAAAAACTAACAGTTTTATTTCTTTGTGTATCCCTTATAGAGGTTTATATACTAATCCCATGTTTTGAAATGTTTTTAATAGGACCTAAATATGAACAGGGTCAAGGATAGGATCATGGAAAAATAACTTTGTTTAAATAATGGAACTAATCATGTCTCTTTCTATGGATTTTTTGTTTTATGAAAGTATGGATAGTGAGTAGATGTGTTTACTGGTAATATTCAAGTTGTTATGTTTATGTTATGACCTAATTCCATAAAACAATAAAACTCAAAAGATACGCAATGTGAATTATTAAAATAATTCAAAATTTTGTAATGTTTGAGGAAATTTCATTATATTTGGATAGAGGAGGCGAGGAAGAAATATGAAAATAAAATAAACATAGATTGAAATTAAAAGATTATTGAAGAGGGATTACATCTTCAAATATCCACATAGAGAACATCCATAAAGTAATGATTTTATTTTTTGGAAATACCAATATATCCTATAAATGGGGAGAGACTATATAATAGGATTTGGGTAGTGATATGAAATGTTTCATGGATTGTAGGAGTGATAAAAAGAGGGAGTGAGTGGTTTTTTATAGTGGAGGAGAGGGGTCATTTTATAATATATTATTAATTATTTTATTATTCTGTTTAATTAAACTAATAATATTGATTATTGTGAAAAAATAGTAATAAATACATGGGAATTCTAACTATATGTTCTTATATCATTGATGGATCGTATACTATTTTATTTGGCTTCTAGTGTATTTATAACGTAAATTATAATATTGTACTACTCACAAAAAATTATTATTTTTAAGAAAAAAAAACACCATAACCATTTTTTGCCGTTTATTATTCAAAATGGACTCCATTTTATGAAAATAATTTTCCTAAAATGTGAAATATAATATCTAAACTAATTCATCATTTTCTAGATAAATACTAATTCCAAATTTCAAATGGATTTTACAATAATTTCAAAAAATAAATAAGGTCTTATAAAATTATCCTAAAATAATTGGGAAAAAAATATTTTTTTGAAATAAATTTTATGAAAATAAATTTTATTTAAAATTAAATTGTCAATAAAAAATTACAATTAAATATATGTTACACACGAAAATACCAACACATAATTATTAGTTTCTAGTTTATTCCCCCCATATATATGGTTCTTAAATTTTATTCGTACATACATGGGTGAGGCTATTTATCAAAAGGATCATGTAAATATTCACAAGGGTACATTACTATACATAAGGGTATTGTTACTATTCAAAAAATATTTAATTTAATCTTATCATTCTATAAATGTGTTACTAATAAGAATCGTGTGTGTCCCTTTTTCAAATATCAAAAAATGGTGGTAGAATTATATTTAACATCTAGGTTATAATAATAGAGTGTTTTTTTGTAGAGAATCAATGTTTCATGAGTTATATTAAATGTATTTTTAAAACCATGTGGTGTTTTATTCTTACCCACTTCCAAAAATTTCATCCATCAAGTTTCCCAAATGTTACCTCATAAAATTATTTGGGTAGGCCTTCATTATAACTTCCTCTGGATCTAATGTTTCTTCCTCAATTTTATAATTTTCAATGTTCCGTTAGCTACACAGTTGTCTGATTCCTTAAAAAATATTCTTTAGAGTCCAGAATCCAGATAGGTTGTCTACATTATGATACATCATGTTCCAATTATTTACATTTATTAGTGATTACATGTGTTCGATCTGGAAAGTACATCTCTAACAAAGAAAAATGGAACACATTTTTTTTACCATTAAGGGGATTATAACAACCTTACATAGAGATGCATATAAGAAAACATGATATCCAACTTGAAATTACAAATCCTTCCATTGGTAATCAACTAAGATCTTTTTTCCTGATTTTAACAACTTTGTAAGGGTTTTAATATACTTTATCTACATTTTTGTTTCCCCCAAATGCTCTAGGCCTAAAATCATCCACCACCCAACAACCTCCCAACATGTTTAATAATTACATCTCTTTCCATACAATTCTTCATATGATTCCATTTGAATACTTCAATGGAACCTATTATTGTAGGAAAACCCTATCAAAGTTAAACACTAATCCCACATTCCTTGTAAATTTACTTGTCATGATCTCAACATGTATTCTAATGATTGGATCATCCTTTATGATTTCCCATCAATTTGAGGGTAAACAACATTACTAAATCATAGTTTAGTATCCCAATATTTTTAAATACATTTCTAGAATTTTTACCTTAATGTTATATCAAAATATGACACAATTGAGAGTGGTTGTCCCTAATGTCTAACAAAATTATTGATATAGATCCTTGCTAGTTGAACCAGTGGAAAATCAACCCTTATTATAATGAAATGTGAATATTTGATACGCCGATTAACAATTACCTATTCTACATCATTCCTTCTTAGAGTTTTTGGTTATAAATTGACTAAATAAATGGTTATGTAATCCCATTTATATGTATGAATAAGTCGAGGATTGATGACTCCTCTAGGATGTTGTCTTTCAGCCTCCACCTATTGACTAACTAAACATCTTGATATTGAATCATAAATTTCATGCTATATGTTCTCCCACTAGAAATATTCACTAAAATCACTATAAATCATATTGCTAGCATGCTGTATAGAGAACTATTAGAATCATCCAATAACTCCCTTTTCAGTTGGTTATATAGGGAACGCAATGTCTAATAAAAAATATAAGAAATTTTTCTTCACATTAAAAATATAGAAACAACTAATAATTTTCACCTAAATTTCCTTTTGAATATTCTCATCATCAGATTTAAAAATTTTAATTCCTTCCAATAAATATTGTTGGGAAAATGAATGAAAAAGTAATGATGTGTCACCTTCTTTGATAATTCTCATATATATCCTTACTAAATCCATATACAAAATATCCTTATTAATCATCATTTTATTCAGAACTCCATTATCCATTATTCACTATGCATTTGCCGCCTTATTTTCCTTCACTATATGTTAGTGTATGGAACAATAATAATCCTTGAATTGCTCGATCCATTTCCATGTTCTCATGTTGAGTTCTTTCTATGGGAAAATATATTTCAATATCATAAGATAAGTATATATCTCACATATTTCAACCTAGAGACAATTTATCCATATCTTCAAAGAAATGATTACAGTGTCTAACTCAAGATCACAAGTTGGATAGTTCTATTTATGAATTTTTATCTACCTTGATGCATAATAAATAACAATATCATTTTCCATATGGACACGTCCAAGTCCATTCTTTGATTCACCATTATAAATAACAAATCTATCATATCTTGATGGTAGAGTGATGATTGTATAACTCTCTAACGTCTTCATCAATTCATCAATTCATTATAAAAATTCATTTTTCTATTCAAACATAACCCTTTTATGAGTATCCTTGGTTAATAGGGTAGCTAATCGGGTGATGTTCAGAACAAAACAATAATAACAACCTACCAAACCAATAAAATTATGTTCATAGGTTAGGTTAATTGGAGTTTTCAATTTTTAAATGGAATTTTTCTTTTAAGGATTAATAAATATTCCATCCTTATAAAAAATATTTACAGGAAAAGAAAATATTTTAAGACATATTTCAAACTTGCTAAACATCCCATTTAACTCATTTCTTTTAAGAGTCATCATAACAATGAGAAATTGATTCTCATGATATTAGTATCCATTATATTAAACTAAACTATAATTTATAAATTCCATAAAAAATTAATCAATATATTCCCTAAAAAATATATTCATTAAATCCATGAAAATAGAGGGTGCATTAGTCTATCCAAAAGGCATTACTATAAACATGTAATACACATACCCAGTTCAAAACATGTTCCTTAGAATATGTTTCTTCCTCACACACAACTGATGATATCTAGATTGAATTTAAATCTTTGTAAAATATTAGGTTCTTTGATGTTGATCAAGTAAATCAAAAATTCAATGAAGAGGATACTTTTTATTTTTCATAATAGAATTGGTATCCCTATAGTTAATACATAGCCTCATAGATCGATCTTTCTTCTTAATTAGAAGAACATGAGCTCCCTGTGGAGAAAATAAAGGGTTGATAAATCCTTTATAATGAAATTAATCTTTCTATTTCATTATTTATATTAATTCCACTACATAAATTCTATAATTGGTCATTGATATAGGCCTTGCATTAAGAAATAAATGAGTTGAAAACTCAATTTCCAGATCTTGAGGATGTCCTGGTAAAACCTATGGAAAAAATGAAATAATTCACAATAGTTGCATCCTAAATTTTAATGTTTGGTTCATTTCCCATATATATTATCTTATATTCCTCCCAAAGAACATTATTTTGTAGTGCTAATGAACGTGGATCCAGATAAGAATCAAATGATGACGTTTTGGCTCTATTGATAAGGGATTCTACATCAATCTAAATAATTGAATCATCCATATTCATGAAATATATTTTTTGCTTCATAACATCAAATCTAGGTAATACCAAGAATTATATTAAAGTAACTCATTGGTATGATGATAAGGCAAGAAATTAAAGCACATTTTTGTTTCATAAGGGGGACTGATCAACACATCTTTATAGAAATGGTACATCCATTAGATGTTTTGACTAAAAACTATTTTGTTAAAAAAAATTGGAAATGTAATATTTTCTTAGAAAACTACGACGTTATAAATGAATGTGATGATATGGAATCAAATAAATCATTTTTTATGTTTGAGGAAATGGTTAATGTTCCAACACCCACATCATTAAAACATCAACCACATCAGTTCTTATAATACATGTTTGGTATTTCTCCCTGAGTCTTATCTGGGTAATGATTCCTTGAATATTATAAAAATCATTGTCATAATGTCACATATCTTCGAAATTGTGTCATTAAGCATTTCTATAATATTTTTTCCGTTAGAATCATGATATTGATTGCCTTATTATCCCCATTTTTAATAGGATCATATTCATAATAAGCTGACTCTGGGGTGTTTCATTCCTTAAGTATTTCATGTTTGAAAACTAACCATTTTATTGTTCAATTTATAAATTAATTCATTTTTCACCCTCTTCATTACATTCGTTCCTTAAAATTAATAACACATAGAGAATTCCTTCTCTCTCGTGATTTTGTATGATACAATGTATTAATATTAGGAGAACACTTGAGTAAACATTTCCCTTATATGGAATGTTTTTAAACTGTCAATGAATCGATCTGTGTTGCTCCATCTCTTATGTATGTAGTCTCTAGAATCATTTGATAGCCTTCTAAAATTGGATTTATGCTTCACAATATTTTCATCCGCTTTTTTCATACCCAATAATTTAGTATCCATATCAGCTTGCTGTTCAATTAGAAAATACATTTCTAAGAATATTTCCATAGTGTCCCTTCATTTCATTTATTATATTTCTTCATCCTCCTTTGTGTTTGGAATTAATTACCCCCACTGATCTACATATCCTGATAGATGATAAACATACTTTATAACCTTCTTCGCCTTTTACATCCCAAATATGGAAATACCATCTTTAAGAAATTAATCTAGTGTTTCACTATGAATTGGTTTGTAATCCCATGGAATGATAGAGGTTGTTAAATCATAAACGGTAAAACATTTCTCCTTCACATTTTTGATCAGGAAGCTCCATATGTGTAAGTTTATTGTTCATAACCTGATTCAGATGTCCCAGTAAAGATATAATTTTCTTAACACAGGTTACAAATTCCTAACATACATCATTATTTTGAAAAGTATGTAAATACCTAACTAGGATATATTCATTAATGTTGTTTCTATTCCATCCACTAGGCTCTATTTAAAAATAATTTCACACTAATCTATGTTATGAATCATAATTCATAATGTCGAACAACAAAACCCCCAATATAAATTGAATATTTATGAATGTCTAATTTTATAGTCATAAACTTTTTTTATGTGAATAAATATTTAAATTTATATCCTTCATAATGGTTTATAAGTGAAATATGAATTATCCTAAAGAGACCCCTAAGGAGGGTCAAACCACGATCATAGTAAGGATCATTGTCGTGTACCCGGTGACCCTGATTCAGGCCCAAAACACATTTTCAGAGTCGTTAATCCTATGTACATATGTACTAGAACAACCTCCACATGTAGTATCCAGATATGGATGTATTTGTTATGTAATTCCACATAATATAGAACTTAACAAAAGTTTATGATGTTCTTCTATTAATTTTCTCCAAGACTATCTTAGAATTTTATTTCCTAATCTATGTTTTCAAAATATAAGTTCCTTGTTGTCTACTAAACATCCATGATACAAACTATAAGAACCCAAAACCCAATTTCTCCGATATGGTGCCTTATATTAATACATTTTCAGGATTAAAATAATGTAGTATCCTATTTTAATGAATAGATTATTTTTTTAAAAAAATAGACAATAATAATTTTCTCCTTACAACGTGAAATAAAATACAAAATAGAAATTCAATTTGAATCATTTAGGACTCATAGACTATACCTACAAGTCATTAATTATATTAATCTTAATAACCATAGGAAAATAAAACATAAGAAAGGGGTGATCTCAGATTATTAGTAAAAATAAGAAATATATTGGACGTTGTCATAAAAAACACTAGGCATGGTGAAAAAGAAAAAACACATCGCTTTAAAAATATTATTGAGCATAATATGATCGGAATGAATATTGATAAATTAGAGATATATAAATGTTTATAAGAAAATGAAAAATAACCACAGATATTATACTAGTTGAATAATAACATGGTTTATCAATTAAATATACCATAATGAGGGAAAACATAGTTCTAGACATTTGAAACTTATTTTTATAGCCTCAACAAAGACGTCTGAAAATACAAGGGTTAGGCCTCGACCAAAACCGAATATTATTTTATCTCATGATACCTATTTTTGAATCCATGGGCTATCATGTGCCCCAAAATTCACCTTCAATGCAAAATTAATTCATTGTATGAATGGTTATATTCATAAATAACATGAACATATGGAGTATCATTCCCCAATATGTACACATAAACACTAACATTGTTGAGTTGTATGGTGTATTGTATCAAGATATAACATCCAATGTAAAACTGATCATAAACCATTTAATAAATTATGGTAGACTATATAAATAATATATTATCATCAATAATACATAAAATGAAATAGATTTATTAAAATAGACAAAAATACTCGAATAAAATAATTATGTTAATTTTGAGAGAAATACACTTTTACATTTAAAAGAAGATATTTTTTGTAATTTTCCTAATAATACCTCAAATTAATTAAGTAATTTTTTACTTTATTAAATTAGTGGTTTTATAAAAATATTTTTTCCCGCAAAACAGATTATAGAGTGCACCTGAAAATTGGTTGGAAGTTGAGACGTTCCCATGAATCATCGATGTTTATCACGAAGTATTCATAACGATCTTTAAAAAACATTTATATAACCATAATGTAAAGAAGGATTCTGATTTGTAAACATATATTTTAAATTAAATATAAATTTTTTAGTAGTAAATACAAATATCAAATAATTTAATTGGGATTAATAGAGAAAAAGAGTAACTTGAAATAAAATGGAGGTTTTAGTAAAAAAACCCTTACGTTATGTCTGAATGAGTTATGAACATGATATTAAAATCCTGTATAATAAAATTAAACTATTTAATTAATAAATTTATAACATTATATACATATATTTTATTTATTATAATTTTATTATGTACATTTATGTCATTTGGGATGAGCTATAAGATACAATTTTATCACTCTAGAGGGCTCAATTTCTTGGTTTTCATGATCGGTATACTTGTATATGAGTCTGGAAGATAATGTGGAATTTGAATAATTATCCTAAACTAAATATATATGATACTAATGAATATCCAGATAATTAAACCGAGATATAAATAATTTGGTTTTATGTTATGAGGACGATTTATTAGAGAGATCAGTATTAATAATCATTTAGATTTTTGTGATATTTCATTTATATGAAACTAGTTTGGCCTTATGAATTTGTATTATATATATGTAACAATTTCATAATATTAAATAAGACATAATATATACATTAAAATATGGCTTATTCATTAAAATGGATTCATGATCATCCTTGAAGGGTAAATTGAACAACAAAGGGTTATCATCCCTGAATGTTGTAAATCAGTACCTCTGAGAAGTTGATTTCATTTTGATAAAATAAGAGGGAGAGATAATTGTTTGAGGTAGGGTATTCCCTCAAAAATATAATTCTATTATATTGATGATAAATTAGTTATCGTGATCATTTATATAGAGCAGTTGAGGATAATAATTGAAAACAAAATAAATTCAAAATGAAATTAAAAGAAAAAAGGAAGGGGTTTTACATATTGAAATATCCTCCCCGAGAACCTCCTTAAGGGAAGGGGTTTTCATCTTTTTGAAGGTCCAAGAGCTCCTGGATGTGGGTACATACTAGCTAAAATTATTTTGCTAAAACTCTATGAAGCCTCAAATATTAGAAGAGTGATGAAAAGAGGGAGTGGGGGGAGGTTTTTATAGTGGATGAGAGGTGTGATTTTTAAATATCTTATTCATTATTTTTTTATTTTTCCAATAACAACCAATAATCATGATTCCTGTAACAAAAGACAATAAAATAATCATTTTAATTAGAATTACGTTTTCTTACATTTGCGATGACTCATGGAATTCTATATTTTGCTTCTAATGTATTTATACTGTAAATTATTGTGTTGAATTATTCACCAAAAATTCAAGTACATTACAAAAATACAAAAAACTAAACATAACCATTTTGAAACATGTAAAATTAAAAATGGACTCAATTTTATCAAACTAAATTTATAAATATGTGAAATTTAATTTGTAAATTAAATTATTATCTACATGAAAAATACCGATTTTAAATTTATAAATGATTTTATAATACTTTCCAAAATAATCAAATGTTTCAGAAAATTATCCTAAAATCATAGGAAATATAAATATATTTTTAGTAATAACTTTTATGAAAACCAATTATATATTAAATAAGCATATTTATTTAGGATTTAAAATTAAATATTTATTATTCACATAAGTACCAACACTAAATTTTTAATTTTTATAATATTAACTCTCACTAACAAGGTGACTAAATATTATTTATAGTTACATTGGTGAGGTTACAATTAATAAGAGTATTAATAATATTAATAATGGAACAATACTATTTATAAGGGTTATATTAATATTCACCCAAAATGTATGTTGGTCCTATCAGACTCTAAATATCTTACTGATTTCACACATTTATGTCCATTTCATAAAATTAAAAATAATGAATCAGAAAAATTAGGTTTAATGTATTGTTTATAATAAATATGTGTTCTTTTGTAGAGTGACAATGTTTCAAGCATTACATTAAATTTATTTGGTAAAACCTTGGTGTGTTATAGTTTTTGTATCCAAATTCTACATTAAAATGATTCTTATGGCCTATATTTGATTAATGTATTTATAATTTATATAATTTTACTTTAAAACCAATTCAAAATATAATTTTAAAATTTAAATAAGAAAAGATGGAAGTAATTTTTGAATAAAAAAGTTGTATTTTTTAGTATTTATAAAATATGAAATTTATTATAAAAATATCGAACATTATATAGATGTAAATTATGATATTATGCTTTCAAAAATGTTGTTTATTTTCAAACATGAATTTATAAATGAATCAAAATGTAGTTTTAAAATAAGTTACCCATTAATAGGTGACAAAAGTACCTTTACAAATATATATATATATTTATGCGCAATATTATATTAATTTTTATCTTATTTTAATTAAATCAATTTTATGAACATAAAAACAGGTTATTAAATATTAAATCCATACATTTTTTAATTTGGATAATATTATTCATTACCCCCAATTATTCTGATAACATATAATAAAATATCATTTTTTGTTTTTGCTAGGTGTTGTGAGAAACATATTCTATAGAATATACTAAATTTAAAAAGGTACATAAAATAAAATTTTGGGTTATTACATTATCCAATACTTCAATAAATTTTTTCCTCATAAATTAAAATACCAATTAAAAAATTAGTGGTTGATACATGAAAATTCCATTCTGGGTAACCCATAATTGAAATGAAGTTATTAAAATTTCATTTTAATAAGGGGTAAAATAAAATTGGAAGGATACACCAAAATTAGTCTATTATATTGGACAATAGTAGTGGGATGTGAAACTCTAGACATGTAATCAAAATTTAACTATCTTGTTTTGATAATTAGTGATATAAAACATGGTAAATAAGATTTTAACTAATTAAAAAAATAAATTTTTTATTAGTTAAAATACTATTGATTTCATAGAGACAAAATTTAATAGATAACATTTTGATTCCTAGAAATTTTTATCTGTAGAGTTGACAAAATTAATTTTATATTCAGATAGTCACTAAAGAAAAAAACATACATGATTACCTTCTATTACATAAGAATAATATCATCCATTGGTGGTTTTTTTATATATTTTCACTTCATTCTTTATATCAGGAAATTATATTTCACAATTGAATTTTATTTTATATCTAAATAACATTAATGAATCAAGGATCCACAGGTAACTTAATTGGACTTTTAATGTTTATTCAATCAAAAACTTTTTAAACATGGTATCATATACAATAAATAATACATTATAAAAAACAATATTATTAAAAGTCCAATTTAATCTATTTCATAAATAGAAAATCTTAATAAACATCCAAAATATTTCTATCCAATTTTTAAGACCAAAACATTTAAAACAAAGGTCACTAAACATCCAAAATTTTGTTAATATAAGATTTCACCCAAAACAAATAATGTTTCACTAAATTTCACAAACCAAATTCATGAATAACTTGATCACCTATAAATATTAATGAAAACATGGATTATTCTAAATATAAAATTATGAAGTACTGTTGTACAATCCATTTATATCTCATAATTTTTATGGACAAAATATCTTTGATGAATTATTTTCAAAACATAATTCTTGAATCTAAAAACACATGTAATTTAATTATTCAAAATTTACTATATTAACATCAGAATCATAACCTTGGTCCCTTTTCTTATTATGAGATTTATTCCCTTGAATCATTGAAAATTCATTATCATAGTTACTCACATCCATACATTGGAATCATTGATCATTGGAAAATTTATTGTTTCTTATTCAATCCTTAGAATGGTTTCTTTTTTTTACACACTTGATGAGAACTTATTTTTATCTTATGGATATTCCATGGATTTTTCATCCATATTTATAACATATGGTAAAATAATTATTTCCCATATTCTATGTATCTATATATTTATCGGATGTCCTCTTCATATTATGCTTCCTTCAGAATCCATACTTCTTTGAAAATTATTTTCAAATATATTTAGAACATGAAAAAATTGTATCATACGATAAGAATATTTGGGAGACTTGTTCCCTTCAAAATATTGTCTTAATATCATAAATAAAATGACCATTCATACTCATTAGATTATGTTCATGGTTGTGGATCCTATTATTTCTTCTAGGTTCTATTTCAATAAAATGGAAACCACTTGATTAGTGCATAACATTATAAAAGGTAATGTATAATTTTTAAACTAATGAATTTTATAACCAATATTGAACATTTATATATAAATATCCTATAAATCATATGTTTCTTTATTTGGAAATATTTAAAACTTGTGTTATTGGTTTTGGATATGTATTCATTGTTTTCCTAGATCATTTCTCCAAGGTTTATAGAAATGAATCATTGATACCAACAATGAGACCACAAACCATGTATTCAAGAGTCTGGGGTGACATTATTAAATTGGAATGTTATAGAAGGATTCACATCCTAATGGATATAATAGTTTATTATACTTGGTAAACCTGATAATAAGCAAATCTTACAAAAAATTTAATTCATAAAATAAATCATACTGAATTCTTTGTGATCACCATTGTTATGTTTTCATAATCCAAAATATTAATCCTAATAAACTTCATGGAATATTTGGAAAAATAAAATATAAGAAAGTGGTGAGATAAAATTAGCAGTAAGGGAATATATATTTGTGGTGATTTTTTAAATTATAATAAATGATAAGGTAAATGTAAATAATCGATAAAAATTATAGTCCATAAATAACATGAGCATAATATTGTTGGAAGAATATAAGATCATATAATTTTATATGAATAAAGACATAGGAATTAATTTTAACAATGGATATTATTCTAGTTGAATAATCATTGAGAATATTTATAACTAATATCATTATTGTATAATTCATAATTATGGACATTGGAAACATATGTTCAAGGAAACACCTAAGAAATATACAGTAATGGGTAATACCGCAATCAAAACCCTATATAGTTTGATTAATGTGACTTACAGATGAATTGAGAGGATATAGTGGACCCCTCCCATCACAAACTATGTCCAATGAGTTTTTTGATATGAATGGGGTGAATCATGAGCAACATAAAAATTCATATTAAAATCTAGAATAATAAATTGATTTAATATTACCCTAAATCTTGAATGGTATCAAAATATCGCATCCTCAGTCAATGTAATCATAAAATTTTCAAAACAATATGGTAAGTGATATTATATTATATCAAAATAAATTATTATGAAGATTAAATAGAGTGTGTTTATATATATTACTATACCCTAATAAATTAATTATAAATTTATTGAGGAAAATACCATTTTTCACTTTGTGAATCACTTATTTTTAAAACATTTAACAATTATAAAAGAAAATAGTTTTATTAAAAAAATTGAATACACATAAAGTAATTTATAAATCATTAAAAAATTACAATATCAGGAATATATTCTCAATCCCTTTGTATAAAAAAACAATATTTCAGTATTTTAGTCGTAAAATACTCAAAGAAAGTTGTTCATAAAATGAAAAAATATACCTTTTAAAAAATAATGTCATTACAAATTCATTGCATGATAAAAAATAGTTAAAATATTATAAAAACATTTACATGGAGGAGAAATATTCTGTATTAGAGACTTAAACAAAAACATCACCGAAAAATGATGAGATTTTTAAGTGAACTCTTAACTTACATTTTTTTAGTTTAATTTTATTTGGATTCTATGTAAATTTTTAAATAATGATATTAATGTATACCAGAAACGTATCATTATTTATCGTATCGTATGTGGTCATCTAATATCATCTTGTACCTATTTTTAATAATATTTCATTTTAACCCATATTTTGGGTTTTTACTACTTTATATTCCTATGCATGTGTTGTCATGTAAGCCTTATTTCACGCGAATAGAATATAGTTATGATGTATATAGAATGATATTACATTAATTTATATCATATTTATCCATTGTAGTCATTTTTATACTCATTAATTAATCTTGAACATGGAAAATAAATCACATATCATAGTGGAGATGGTAGGCCATACGTACGCACAAGCGATAATATCATTAAATTAACGAGGAACTGGTAAGGAAGATGAAGAAATATTAATTTTCAAAAAACCAATATCATGTTATTATTACTATATATATCCATTATTCCTATAACTATAATCCTCATTTTAATATGGTGATGAAAAATGTACACCACGACGTGAAAAATGGTTAGTCGTGCATACACAAACATGGTTCTTACGGTTTTCATATGATGGAGAAAAGGGGGATTGTGGTTGTCCCATAATCATACAAAATATGATAAAATATATGATACTTTATTTGTTACATTATATTGAAAAAAACATTATGATAAAGTACAATAAGAAATATAATTGAATGATTCGATATGGACAATTACTACTTCTTTAACAAACATACATTATGACTTCTCTTAAGGACACTAGGGTTGATATTTTTGTAGTAATAGAACAACTAGAACATAAATAATAACATTAATAAGATCTATTTATAGTAAATGGTATTGTTAGACTTCTCATGTTGGAGTGAATATGTGAGGGAGGATGTGTATTTTATAATTGGGGAGACATGAACTTTTTGAAATCCACACAAAATATTAAAATTTAATAAGTGTTTTATTCGTCCAAAGGTGTAAAAATGGCCTATAAATGTAAATGTGAAGAAATATTAGACCAAATAATATACCCTTTAGTATTATTTATTATTTTTAATATTTTTAAATCGTACCAAAAATATAAATTCAGTGAAATATCATTATTGTAAAATTTGATACTGCACATTTAATTTGTCTTCAAACTCAATAGAAAAAAGTTGTATAGATAATATAATTATTTAAAACCTCCATAATATGTCATATATATATTTAATTCATTTGAAATATTAACAAACACTAAATATAACATAAATTACATCATTTAAAATATATTATTTTATTTTTCAATTAACTTGATAAACACGATTTTAGAATAACAAAATAATTTAATGTAATTATATAATTTGTAAAAATTATAATTAAATTTATATAACGAAAGGAAATAATTCATATCTAAATAGACATTTGGATTTGGTTCACATCAGGATTTTTCCCATTGTAGACACAAAAAATATATTAAATTGAAAGAATGTGAACATTTGTAACTATATTTTATTTAATTAATATATAAGTTACTTTTTATTAAAAATGTCAATTTAATAACTCAAATTCAATATAATTGTGATAAGGGTAAAATTCACTTCATCCAATAATTTTTCTACATGTTTGGGTCATATTTATATCCTTTTCATTTGGTATTATCTATTTTTAAACTCTTTTACTCTTTCTGTGAATACATGGATATTCACTCCTTAAAGGTATGTATTGTTCCTATAAAATGCAAAAAAACCCATAGAAGATTAATTGTAAAAAAATTTATCTTTATACCAATAAGTGTGATAAATATTATATTTTTATATATTTTATATCATTTAATAAAGTATTATTTATCTCAACACGGTATTAATGAAATTTTTTTATCGTATTCATTTTTTGAGTTTTTAGAAATATGATAACAACAAGGTATCTTCCAAACCAATATATAAATATATAAAAAAATCCTAGAATCATCTCGAAAATTATTATATGGAATTAATTATATAATACTCTATTCAATTTAAAACTTTAATTTCATTTGTTTGATATTTCAAATAATTTAACAATTACAACATTGCCATCTTGCTAGCCTTGAAGGAAATTTTCTTTTTACTAAAAATTAAAAAAAAAATTACCATGATAATGAAAAACATTTCATCATTGCATATACTATTTATAGTTGAATATATATTCTTCGTAACAATAAATTATAATTTTTTTATTTATTAAAAACAAAACTATGAAAACTTTGACTTTTTAATAAAATAAAATTATATATATTTATTAACATCATCCTTGTGGATCTAATAGCTCATAAAATAACCACTAGGAAACTTATGGTTAAAACTGACTCAAATAATTATGTTATGAGGTCTGTTAGTGAAATTTCTAAAATATTTTTAAAATTATTGTTATCTTTTATAACATGATTAACTAATATTTATGAGAATTAAAATTACCAAATTTATTATTTATGTTTCATAAAAATAAAATAAAAAATATTCATTAATTTGTACCCTCAGATTCAATATTTAGAATCCATTTTCCAAAATTAAATTTATATATTTTCCAAGAATTAAATTTAATTTTTTCTTGTATATGGGGTGAGAAACCAGGTTTTTTATGTTATAATGTTGAAATGTATGAAATGTTTTTATAGAAAACTTCAGCATGAAAATGATTAAAATGAAAAATATTATATTAATATATGAATAATTGAAATAATGTTACTTTAAAACCAATTAAAAATATACTTCAAAATTATAAAATATTTAGATGAAAAAATTATTTTCAATTAAAATGTTTTATTTTTCACTAATCAATAAAAATGAATATCATAATAAAAATATAAAAAAATATTCCAAAGTTAATGATGATATTTCACATTAAAAGCTAATGTTTCTTTTTCGAAATATTTGTTTTCAATATACATTTTTTAGACAAGAGGTCCATTAAAATGAGCCAATACTCATTTTAATAAAATATTCCATTTTATTTTTAACATTTGATTTGTCATAAACTGATACAGGTTTCCCTCAAACCTATCACATTACGAGATTCATCACATAACCAACGGGTGTTCCTAATCACCACGGGCTAGCGATAAGCAGGCAATCATCGAACAAAAAACCAGAGGGATTAATTTTTTCCAACCTGAACAAAACACATGTCGTATATATATACATGAAGTATGAATTAACAGAAGAAATCCAATTGTTATATGCCATAACTATAAGAAATAGGGTGAATGAAAAAGATTGGAAAAGTATCCAAAACACTAAGAGACAACCCCAACTATAAAATACCAAAACCAAAAAGAAACTCCATTTGATGGTGTAGAAGAACTCCCATCATCTCACCACCAGTTACCCAACTCATCTGATATTAAGCCCCGCTTCCTCACTGGGGAGATTTTCCTTTCCCTATATTGGAATTCATAAAAATGTTTTCACACCACCAAAGTGGTGCACTTACAATGATATAGTTGGCTCAATAGGATCCCTCACATGTGTTTTATAGTAAGTATTTTTATAATAATTTATTTATCCTCTCATTAAATAAAACATGACCTGATATGAAGAATACATATTTTATTGAAAACATTGTAAAAATTTTCCTTTTATAACGTATTCTAAGCCAAAAAAAGGTATATAAATTTCAAAGTACAATTTTCCATATCATCTTTTACATGAATAAAAATTCATATCAAGGATAAAATAGTAAAAGACAATAAATAAAAAAACATGTTGCAACACATGCATCAAATACCAAAGAATATAACAGGTAATGAAGTAGACTATTTGTACCCATAAATCTATGAATATTGCACTCCAATACCTTAGACCAATGATCTACAATATATGTCATGGGATAAACCATAGAAAGTGAAACCCCAACATCATATATGTACCTAGAGCCAATAATATACACTCTTGGACAAGAAGAACACCATAGAATGTGAACACCCACAATGACGATTGCCTCAACCTAAACCATCAACCCAGTACCCAAGGTATTCCATGTGGTCATTTTCAAAATAATTTTAGTTTTTCGAAAATCATTTTTAAATAATTTCTAAAAAATTTTAAAAAATACAATTTCAATGCTTGTAAAATACACCTTCTCATCCCATTTATAATAAACTAAGGAGAAATAACTATTGTAAAAAAAATTATTTCATCATGAACAACCAATCATTCATATATCATACCAATTTATTTATAAACCAACTTATAAATATGAATCAATATGGTTTATCAAATTGATGAATGATACAGAATAACTTACCTTGAATCATGAGCAACCCACACCTACAATGGGATCCACCAACATTGAAAACCCAGAAACATCTACAACATACCCAGAATCAAATCCAAAACACAAGATTGATCCAATTTTGAAAAAATGTGGTCAGGGAAAATGAGGAGACCCATTTACCTAAAGACAAAGCACCCACCACACCATGAAAAAAATTAAAATGGACTCCAGAATGAGATCACACAATATATCTTTGAAGAAGACAAGAGAAACACCATCTTAGACCAATGGATTCAATAACACAACACAAGGGTGATTCCCTGATCAATGACAACAAGAATATTTAAATATCAATTACAAGGAGAGATGCACTACATCAGAATAAATGATTGAATGATGATCAGATCATTCTAGAATGTGAGGTTTCACTCATTATATCCTATGTATTTCCTAGTGTTGAGATATAGAGAGTCTGAATAAGGAACTGAAAAAATAGGTGCATTAAAATTTTAAATACACTATTAAGGCTGTTACAGGGCTAGTGTCCTATATACACAACGTGTAACCATTGAAGTCCCAAAATTTTTATAAATCCTATCACATTATATTAGATTTTTTTATTTAAAACATTTATGATGTGAAACATCTATTTAAACTATTTAACATTACAGAATACGAATTGTTTCAAGAATTTTTTCCAGAAACACGTACATGATGTTAAAACTAGTTATAAGACATTAGATCATCATCCAGCCTTTAGAAAATGCCGATTAAATCTAAAAACCAAAAAATATCAATCTTCACCACTATAGGTATCCATCCAATTCCTTATCACCACTATAAAGACAAAAAGGAAAGAGAAAACACGATTTGATAAATGATATACCAGATATATCGGTATTGCGATTTTACCAAATCCACATCAAAAAGTCTTTCTACCCCAATAATTCATAAAGAAGATGCTGTCCGTCTAAAAAATATGAAACCATTTATCCCTCTTCATCTATTGATGTTCCACAGTTTCGTGATAATCTAATTTGGATTTCCATAGTAAAATATCCAAATGGATAAAATTTCCATGCAAGACATTCACATAATAGTTAAAGATCTGAACTACATTCTCCAAAATAGAAACATCTAGCTCCAACTCAATTTCATGCCAACATAGAATGTGAGTGGGATCAAGATGGTAATTCATGAGCTTTGATATTGTGAAAACATAATGAATACCATTAAACTAAACCCATAAGATTCTTGTTTGATCCACTTAGTGACCTCAAATGATCAAAAATATATCGAAGTTGCCATTCCATATTTTCCAATTCAATAGTGAACCATCTGAGGAGAAAAATTATAGAAAACCCAATCACTAACAAATATATTAGAAGATGATTTCATAGATAGGAATAAAATTTCTCTCAGATTTGTTCTATCACTAGATGAAGATGTAAATTATGAATATTTGTCTACGTCTCCTCAAGAAAACATTTTCCAAATAAAGAGACTTTTCATAGATCTTCCCATTAAAGTGGTGGTCTGCTTGGATGACCATACAACGCATCGAAGGGAGCCATTCATATTAACAACTAATAATTGTTATTGAAAATAAAATCAACTATTCTTAGATAGATATCCCACTATCCACCAAAATCCCAGACCTAAGAATGATGAATATCTTCTAGGATATGAATAGTATTCTCTATCTGACCATTTTCAAATAGATGATAAGAAATGATCTGCTTAACATGAGTTTCCATTTCATATTAGAGAATACTCAAGAACCTTCAGGTAAACATATGATCCCTATATAATAAAAATAATAATGGACTCCTATATACCCACACAATCTTCTACATCTATAACTTACCAAGATATTCCATCTTAGTGGTATCCTTGATCATAATGAAATGATTATAAATTGTCAACCTATCAACTACCACCCAGTCATAATTCCACTTTTGGGGAGTCCATTGTAATCCAAAAAGAATCAATGGATACCTCATCCATCTTTTCGATTGGAACCAGAAAAGGCAAAAGAAAACCAGTTTGTTTCATGTCCTCTACCTTTAACTATTGGCTGGTGTAACATTGAGACATATAATACCCAATTCCATGCTTCATACCCAGCCACTAGAATCATCTCCCCATGTCATAATACATCTGTATAGAACATGGGTGGACATCCAAAAAATAAATCTGAAAATTATATAAGACTAAACACATTATGTCTACTAGGATGAAAAACTGCTTCCCAAAGTGTAGTATACCATATGAAGAGATGGACCAAACAGAAATGGCCTCCCCACCATAGTGGCTTTCCCAAAAATTACTAAAGTCAATATCTGGATATTGAATCTACATGATAGACTCTAGGAGAGATGATGATAATAAAACATTGGTCAGATAAAAACTCGACACAACATCTTGGGTGTATTGGTACAATTAAGAGAATAGAACTATAATGTTCCAATCCTCCATCAATTATCGAAGAGCTATTTAATGTAATGTCCAATGAAGAGAATTTCAAATGAAATTACCCTTCCATGGGTTGTAGGAGATATTAAAGTCAAATGTCTGAAGATATACTACTCATTGTTTCTATCTTATAATAATTTCATTCTAAGTGAATATATAACTCAAAATGTTATGATCATATAAGTCTTTGAATGTCTCCCCAAAAAGATAGTACCTCCAACATTTGAGACCATGAATAACGGCAGAAATCTCTAAACTAGGGTTGACAGAATTATTCTTATGTGGTTGGAGATGATGAGAAACAGAAGCTACCACATGGTTATCTTATATATTAATTAATGCTAAACTTGTATCAAAAGAATAATTAAACACCACATACCCCTTATCATTATTATCTTTATTCAAAATAGTAGTCGTTCTCAGAAGTCATTTCAGTTCATCGAATAAAGACTCAAATTTCCCATCTGAGGTGAATTTCCCTTCCATCCTAGAAAGAGTAATCAATGGTGATGCATGCTTAGAAAAACCCCTAAAACCCTTTAGTAAGAACCCTAAAGTCCCTCGAAGCTCTTAATTTCAAGGAAATATTATGGTTCCATTCATGAAGAAACAACATTCACCTTCTCCAGATCAACAAATAATTACTGTTAAAAAAATTTATACCCTAATAAAATCTCTTTTGGAATCCTGAAACTACATTTCTAATTTTTTCCATTAAAAAAATTATTTCTTAGAATTTCTAGAACCATACATAGATGGTTCACACTACCAAGATCATATTTTGAAAAATCTATTATATCAACCATGAACACTTCCAAAAAAGTGTCAAGATATTGATTGAATATATGATTCACAAAAGACATAAAAAATTGTTGCAAAATTAGTAAGAACTGAAGGGATTATAATATATTCATAATGGCCATACCTTCTCCTTAAATATTTCTACAGTACATCATACATTTTAATTCCAACATGATGATAACCGATCTGAATATATATATTTTAAAACCATTTTTCTCTATTTAACATATAAATGAATTCATCCACACAGGGAAACTGATATTTTTTAGTAACTGTTACCTAGTTTATCATCCAATAGTTTATATATAATAGAATGGAACTATCTATGTTAATATAAAAGTGTGTAGAGGATTCCTATAATGAAACACTAGGGAGAATGAAACATTTTTTTTCAACAAGTCATCCAATTAAATTTCTATCTCTTTCAGATATATTGGTTGCATACAATAAGAATAAATGTATATCATCTACATACCTAGCACTGGGCCAAGCATGAAAACTAACTCTCTCCCTAGAATAAGAGTGACAAATTCATATGTGAAAATTTAATAAAAGTCGCAAAAAATAGAGGGAAGGAAATCAATTTGAAAAAAATAATCAAACAAAAACTCAAAATCATGCAACCATCTCTTCAGCTATGGGTGGGAAGGCCCTACACATCCTTCTCTCGAGTCTCACTACACATGAAACATATTTGATCTCTCATCAGAAAATAAAAATAAAAAAATATAATGATTACAATCTACATCAGCTTGATGAGTGAAATGTCAATCCATACAGATGATGACAACAAATAGATCAAGATCAAGAATGTGAAAACTCTAGAACAACTGTATACCAGCTGCGTTTAACAAACTAGATTAAAACCAAAACCCTGTCTCTCTCATCATTCCAAGAGGTCTATCTCTATCCATTATAAAAAAATATATTTGTTTGATATTTAAACATAACAAAAAGATGAGAAGATATAAACGAGTGGGAAAACCTGATATCAAATATTGAAATTTATATGTTATATGCAATTAGTGTAATATCACTCACTATTACCAGACATACATTGACTTTCACTGGAAACACATTTACTGTGTGAAAGTGATTTACTCATGAGGCTTGTGTCCAGAGCATTTTATTATTTAAATATTATAACTACACCACAAAATAATTTGGAGCTGATGAAGTCGGACCATAATGAGGCATATTTATAGCATGATAGAAGTGTTGTATATGACCAACACATCCACAGCTATTTCATGCCTTCATAGGCATAGGGTAAACAAAATCTTCTACGTCTAACCCAACCACTCTAATAGCATGTTATAGGCACATGTCTATCTTTAGAACACTCTGAAAAGGAGGCTCACAACTGAGACCCACCAACATGAAATATAATATTATCATTCCTCTTTATTTTCTTCCTGTTCATGCCACTCGAAGTTCGACTAGATGTAAGAGGGAATATTGGAAAATAAATCATTCCTACCTTTTCTATAGCATCTATCATTTCTATATCTATTGTTTATGAATATGTTTAAATTTTCCACAATTATACATATGATCTGAAATCTAGTTGAAAACCACACACATAAATCAGAGCCATCAACTGGTCATTCATCACCACCTCTAGAGAAAAAAAGTCAAACTCAATATAACAATTGGTGTATGCCAACCCCAAACAAAATCTTGTTTTTAATGACAAAAACACCATAGAATTTTATAATATCATCAACTATAGACAAAAATAATATATGAATAGGGATTTGATGAACTTTAAATCTATGTCCATGTGTATGTCTCCCTAGACCATAGATTCGTACCATCAATTTCAAGGACCCCTCGAGCCTGAATGTTGTACACATTACCTTGATATTCTCATTTGTGACTAGGAAGTTGAAAATTTTGTCTGTCCTATCTAACCAATCCACCTTCCCTTGATTTTCATTTGATCCTTTAATTAGAAATGGATTCTTGTTCAATAATTAAAGTGTCTGATTTCTCTTTCTCTCCCCAACATTTGGAAATAATTCAATAACATCATTCTAAAAACATGGTACATCATGATTAATAGCATGAACTAACTATATGATAGTCTTGTTGAGATTTATATCAACTAGTGTATTTCCTTATGGTGAATAAACTACATATTCCTTGTGAACTCATGGAAGACATATCAAATTCATAGTGTTGTAAACCAAAATAGACAGAACAACAAGACAAAAAATTAACATTCATATTATAATAGAAAACCCTTATGTAGATTTTGAGATTAAAAACATAACAAAACAGAAGAGGAAAATATCACAGAATTCCATGGTAACTAGAGACTTATCACGATAAGAGCATCCAATGCTCTTATCAAAACATTTATATGTAGTCATGAAATTTTTTCTCTAGTTTAACAGACATCCATAGATAAGGAACCCTGGGAAAATACCTATTTTCATACCAAATATTGATGAACTGAGCTGGGTTTCCCTAAAAACTAGCACCAGACCAAATTTATCAGATACCTGAAATGTTTTCCTGATCCCCATGGACGAATGACAATCCCTCAATAATCATATGAAAAACAAGAGGTAATTATTTATCCAGACCATAGAAAACACATGGCTTATATATAAAGAAATCATGATAGAACTCTTGAATTCCAAAAGTTATGTGCCATAACTATAAGAACAAGAGTGGAATGAAATGACTGTAAAACTATCCAAAACTCTAAGAGACATTCCCAACTACAATGGACCAAAACCAAATAGCTACTCTCTATGACTGTGTGGAAAAACAACAACCATCTAACCACTAGCTACAAAAATCAGCTGACATCAATCCTCAATACCTCACCACATCACCTTGCCTTTCTCCGCAATGGATGACATACAATGTTATATATACCACCAAAGAGGAGTGTCAGGTGTGAGATTAACATGCTCAATAATTTCCCACTTGGGTGTTCCATATTAATTCTATGTATATAAATTAATGTATTCACTCTTTAAATAAATCATAAAATGATAGGTTGTAAAACTATTTTATACAAAAAATGGTAAGCATTACCATTTCTATAAAATTTCAAAAAATAGAATATGAATTTCAAATGAAAATTTTCCGTATCTTTTTTCACAACAATTAACATCAATATCGAGGAAAAAATTGAATGTGCTGCGAAATAAGAAAAATAGTAATAGAAGCACATGTATCCAAATTCTAATAGTAAAACAGGTCATCCAGTATACTATTCATAACCATAATTTTATCAATAGTTAATTGAGGTAGTTAAATAAAATTATATACACTCAAGGACCGGGGATACACCTTATAATGTAAAACTCCAACATCATATATAAACATAGAAAAAATAATCTAAACTCTAGGACAAGAGGAACACAATCGAAAGTGAACACCCACAGTAGAAAATGGCCTTAAGAAAAACCTTCCACCTAGTCCCCATGGAAACCAATGTGATAATTTTCACAATAAATACATTGTTTTTAAAATCATTTCAAATTCATTTCCCTATGAAATTTCAATCCTTTTAAAATACCCAATTTCCTTCCATTTATAAAAAACCAAGGAAGACACTCTTTTCTTCAAAATCTCACTTTAAATCTCATAACTAATCTTACCAATTTCATACCAACTTATTTATAATTTTTTTTATAAAAATGGGGCAATATGGATTATCAAACAAAATCTGGAGACAGAACCTCCAACCAAAAAACTCGAGTTGTACTTTCCTACAATGGGATTTGCCAAAAATGAAAACCCAAAAATATATATGAATGCCCTAGAATCATATCCACATTAAAAGATTGAGACAATTTAGAAAACAAGGGGTTAGAGAAAATGATGAAGCCCACATACAATAAGAACGACCATCCACCACATCATGGAAAATAAGGTAATGGACTCCGGAATGAGATCACACATCATATCATAAAAAAATATGAGATAAAGCACTGACATAGATCTGTATATCCGATTACATAACCCAAGGGTACTAATGTGTTGAATGAAATAATGAAATTGGAATGATCACTTACCGGGAGAAGTATCAAACCCACAATGAAGATCAAATGACGATTGTATCATTCTATAATGATTATAGTCTCCTAAAATCACCTTGTCATTTCTGTAGGTTGAGAAAATGAGAAGTCTCAAAAATACGTAAAACCCAATATCCATAGACCTATTTTAAAAACTATACATGAGGCATTACATGGTATGTAACTTGGTTACATGACAAATAACCATCAAAGTCCCAAATATATCAGAAAACTCACCACCTCATATTAAATTATAATATATAAAACATTCACTAGGTGAAACATCTATTCACATTGTGTAACCTTTCAGAGTGTGAATATTTTCATGACATCACCCAACAACACATACATGATGTGTTACCTAGTTACATGGCACAAAATTCTCCTATAGCCTACAAGAAAAAATATAGTTAATGATAAGTGTCTAACAAATCAATGACTTCCCCATTATATGTATCCTCCTGATTACTTCTTTTCCTCATACGGCTAATGATTAAATAGAAACCACAATGAGATCAAATATGTACTTTTTTGATCTATAATGGGATGTTACATGATTTCATCTTATCTTATACCTATCAAATATGTTGGATAACGGTCAAAATTTTGATTTAATATATAATTATTATGTTTCACAATGTAGTTAATAATATACATTCACTAAAAATTAATATCTACGATATAATAATATTTCAGTGTTTATATAATTTTGGTATTGACAGAAACATAATATATTAGAATAATTCTAGTTAAGAAGATACATATTATAAAAACATGCAGGGTAATAATTAGGATTTGACCCCTATGATTTGTTGTTGTTGGGTTGTATTTTACAAATATAGTTGTATATTATTTCTATTATATATTAACTAAATCTTTAGAATGATTCGTCCAAAATTTTATGATATTATTTATCGATATAGCTACAATGTTTAATTATATTCTATACAATATATAAATATTTATTGTAGGTTTCAATGAAGGATTTTATGAATAAGAGGGGTGTTATTTACCCAATTTCAAAGGAAGATATTAGGGTCACTACTGTTGGAGTTTCCTTTTAGCATTTTATTTTACATACATTTTTTCTATATGATATTTTATAGAATTTTGGGATATTGGTTATTATGTTTAATTAATTAATATTGTAGTGTTTTCATTAATTTTTTCTAGGATTATAAGGGCAATTCCTCTCATTTATGTCTTAAATACCATAAATTATGACCACTATTACATGTCATATTCATGTTATATATCAAGTGTCACAGTCAAATTCATATCATTCCTATGTGGGTACCCAACTAAGAGAATGTTTTTGAGGATTAAATGAGTTTTATATAATTATTTTTCTCAGTTTTATCATTTATAATAATTTATAATTACTTATATAAAATAGTTTCAAATTATATTTTTTTAAATATAATTTCATTTTATTGTATAAATTTAACTCATATAATAATTATAAAACCAATGATCTATATATTTGTTTTTTATATAATGTTATATTAATGTTATATATAAATATATTTCATAAATAAATATATTTTTATTATAATGGATCATTCATATAAGTATAATAATAATTTTGATACAAAATTCAATATACATTATTTATATTCTATAATTAATATAAATAATTTTAAAATTCATCTAAAATTAATTCCATTACATTAGAAATAAAATTAAAAAAATTTACTCATCAAATAGATTTATTTTAAATGAAAAATATTAAAATCAAATATAGTTAAATATTATAATGTTGCATTTCTACCAATAATTAATATTCACCCACAAAATATTTTTTCATTGATGAACTAGATTTATAACCTTAAAATAAAATGAATGTAGTTATCATTTCAATTGAAAAAAATTTCACATAGTTATAGTAATACTTTAAAAAATTAGTTATCCCATTAAAGGAACATTTCATGACTGATCACAATAAATTATTCCATATATAACACCTTATTACCTATAATGACTCATATTTAGGATATACCTGTCATATGATATACTTAATACTCCCTAATTTTATTTTGTGTAATTAAATGAAAATTTTTTCAAAATGAATTTTTTTATTTAACGTAATTTATTTTATATAAACTTTACTTTAATAAACATTTCTTGACACAAATATTAAATTAGGTAGTGTTACATGCATTTGATGTAATCATTTCATTAATGGGTGTTTTACGAAAAAAGTTATGAGCTTATATTTAGTTAGTTTATAGAATTAAAAATATTAATGGATATGTGGAAGTAAAAATAAAATTACTAAAATAATTTATTCATATTCCATAATTTATAAAAATATTTATGATAATGTTTTCCCAGATCAATTTCCAAATATGTGATTTCATAAACACTATATTTATCCACGAGATTAATTTTTTTTATAACATCAATATTCTTCATTAAAATAATTTTTTTGTATATTTAATCATACAATTCCCTAATTGATTGATATATAATTAAAAATTATTTTGGGTGAATTTTATAGATCATTATTTTCCTCCATTATTTAAATTATTTACAATATATATTCATCGATGTTTTTTGTTCAACTACATCATTTTCAACACATATTCCACTATCTAATTCATTAAAAAATAATTAAATATTTGATTTTCCCCAAATATAAACAATATTATTTCCCTTTTTCTAATAGTAAATCTCATAGAAACCACAATTAAAGTGAATTTTTATATTCTCTAATGAAATTTAAGGGATAAAATGGATATCATTATTAGTTATCACTATAATTACCATTATATGATTAAACATAAGATACTTGATAAAAAATATTTTTTCATTAAATTATTAATTTATATACTCGTATTATTTCTAAAATTATTCATGATTCATTCATTTATTATATATTTAATAAAAATTATTAAAAATGTTGTAGTTTTTATAAATAAACATTTTTTATTAATGATAATATATGAAATTAATCATTATAATTTATTAAATAGTGACCACTTTTTTTGATTAATGTATCATTAGTTTTTATCCTATTAAACTTTTTATATCGATCCCAAACTATAAAATAATTCATTTTAGAAACTTATTTATTTATTTTTTCTTCATTTTAACCAATATAATTAGATTAATCAATAGAATAATCCAAACATTGACTATTGTCACTACCTAGGTTGTTCATATTACCATTTTCCCTAAAATAATTACAAAAAAAATAAATCAACAAACAATATATAAAAAAATTTGTTAAAATACTTGAAAATGGAATCTCAGCACTAGATACTCGTAATAATTTACAACAACTAAGGAAATTATCCATGAGCATCAATCATAATTACCATTAAAAAAATGTTACTATTGTAACCTCCAAATAATTTTCAGAACATTAAACATTTATTTCCAATCATATTTTTGTTTTTATAGTTATTCTTATTTAATGTGATGACTCAGGTAACCTTTTTTATATTTGAAAAGATTTTGAATATTTTTAGTTGGTGCAAGGTTTTATAATTTTAAAAAAACCATGTAGTTCTATATAAAGAACAATCTATATTGATATATAGTGTCTGTAAATAGAATTCTGTTAGTGCAAAATTAGAGATAATCAAGACTAAAAAATTGTGTATCTCAGAATGGAAGAAAAATCATGGTTGGCATATATCTACCAAATAGTGTTTCGAAACCAAGTTGGTGGCCTCAACAGGCCATGAACCTCAAAGGGATGGATGGTTTTTTGGTACACAATGTGACTAAACTATGATTAAAAAACTAGTTAATTAAAATATTTGTGTTCCAATGAGAATAATCTCTAATCCCTTCAAGAGTACACATATATATGGTGCTCTTGAAAATGAGGACTCCATAAGTTGTTCATAGTGGTTTCTGTCCATATAAACTCTAATTTTTGTTAATATAAAGTATTTAGCCTAGGAGAACTCAAGGTAAGTGGGTTTTCATCCACAATTCATTAAATTTAATCATGATATACAATTGTATTATAGGAAAGAAGCATATATCAATGATTTAAAATAGGTATATATGAATTATAATGTCATATAATAAGGGATTCTAAATTTAATAAAGGATATGTGACTAAATATAGATATTTAATATTTTATCATTGAATATATCTAGATTTTTTATTTGACATAGATCTTGTTGTGTAGGTCAATCAACCATTATGTCAAAGTTATTTTATTCTTCTTGAATCTTGGTTCTTGATTCCTCATGTGATAAATTATTTATAGTTATAGGATTCATTGGCGTGTAGGCATGATTTGGCACCAATTCATGGTATTATGATCCATACTCATGGGGTAGGATGCCCTTATAACATAAGTAATTTTTATAAGGTTTATTTTCATTGTGTTGATGTATGTGTGTAATAATTTCCATGATATCCATTATGTGATATTGTATGCTTGTGAATTCTCAATTTGTGTGCATTAATGTCTCCTGAGACATATGAATTCTATTCTATGGTTTTTTTATATATACAATTCCAAATTATTTTCAAATGCTACATTAGTGGTGGTTTTTATTTTATATAAAGCTGATACGGGTATATTTATAGATTTCATATACCCTATAGTTGGACCATGTGTTGGTTCTATGTGGTGCCCATAAAATTGATGAGACCTACTGATAGGACAAGGATATAATGGCATTATGGACTTCTTTGAGACTAATTATAGGTTATTATGGTTGGGTAACTGAACTAAAGGCTGATCTAGAATTGTGATATAATTATGAATCATCCCTATAGAGATAGGTATATTAAAAAAATTAACCTACCCGAGTTTGAACTAGTGGTACAACAGTCACATGGCATTACATGTGTCATTGTTGGTTATGAACCTTGATATGAGATATGTATTGGCCTTATGTACTGAATTTTTTTTTTGTTGATTTATGAGATATTATTTATTATATGGTGTGGAACAAGGTAACACTTTGGCTCATGGAATCAAACATACACCAAGATCACTAGAAATCTAATTCATTTCTGTTTCTATATTTATATACTAAAATTATGTATAGATGCATATACATGTTCTTATTTAGATAAGGACATAATAATTACGTATTAATTGGTTTATAATTACTAATTTAACATTAATATTTTATGGTTAGTGATAAATATTAGTAAAGTTACTAACATCAAAGTGTTGCGTAGTTGGAGCTTGGAGCTTGAAGGGAAAGTGGAGATGAAAATTAGATTATTGACGATGTTATTTCCTTTCTTGTAATCATACAATGTTTGACCTATCTTATTGGAATTTCTTAAGATTATATTATATCAAATGGATTCTATTTTCTACAATATGGACAGTTTCAATCATTTTAAATTTTGTTATTCCGGATGTTTTATTTAAAAAGATTGAGATTCCAATATATGGCTATTATTACCAATTTTATTCTCTCCCTATGGAAAAATTTCAACTATCAACACAAGTCGACATCTAACTTTCTATGCACAGGCATGAATGAGGTCCTCTAAAACATATTTTATAACATGGAAATTTGATTTTAGGAATATCAAATGGGTATGAAATTTGGTTTTCATTTTTAGTTCATGATGATTGGTATAGACATATTAGAAAGAAAATAAGATATGTGTATCTTAGATACGAGAGTAACACATGTAATTGTAGAGATCATATATGATATAAATTTGAAGTATCAATGATGGGATTCATATTACTATATTGTTATTATAGTCTCATACTAATTATTTGTACTTTTTTGGTGTTACAATATATGGGATTTGGGTGTGTTCATCAACAATGCCTATGAATATAGTTTAACATGTATGGTATATGATTTCTTGTCATACATAGTACTTTAAATAATTATATTTCATTTTTAATATGTTGTTTGGTCATAAATAATATAATTTTACAAGAATTTAATTAGTTGAACTAATCTTGAATTATTTTTAAAATGTATATAACTCTGAAAAACACGTAGGTATTGGATACTTGGTTCAGGACCTAGCAGTTATGAAGTGGGATATGCCTCATGGGTGTTGGTAACAACCTAGGATATGTATTTCACAAGAAATACTTTGTGTGTGCCTAAAAACTCATTAATTTGATACATGACTAGAGTTATAATAATATTTTGTATGTATTTTTTGGGAATATCAGAAAATTATACCTCAACATCATCATACAAGTCCACATAGTGATGTCAGTCAGAATTTTTTCCTAGGAATGGATGTTACAATGCTACCACCATATGTGTAGTAAGATACTGTTGATTTTTCTCCCTCACTATCTTCATCAGGTTCGGTAGTAGAATTATTTCAAACCATATTCATAGAAATAGTTATTTTTCAAGGAGGAGTAGCTCATAGGATGATGGTTGACTATGTGATGGATTTTAATCTATAGTATCCAAGTTCCTTCAAAGGTACATGATGACCCTAGGATGATGTGTATTATTTCGATATCCTCACGAGGGTATTAAATATAATGGAATATTAAATGGATCAATGAGTTAGGTTTCATATGTCAAGACTCATGGTGTTGTGAGGTGACGGTGGGGTGTTACGAATGAGGCAGAGATATGTGATGGTCTAACATTGGTGGCCATCAAAATTATTTTCATTGATATTTTTCCCAAATGCACTAACAAATGATCAAACACACTTTTTTATGGTTGTTTATCATGAAATTATATCAATATCACCCTATTTTAATCATTTTACTAATTTTATTTTCCCTACTAATAGTTTTTATCCAAATGTTGTAATAATTTCATTAAATTTCATGATCATCATTTATACATATAAGAGGGTCTAGTTCAGTATTTTCAACCTAATAAAGTATTCTATGGTGTTATTCAAGTACCTAACTACTATAAATGGTATGATTAATGTAAAATAAGTGTTTTTATTTTATACATTGGGGAACTGTTGATATGGACTCTTAATGATATAGTAATATCCTTTTATGGTAGTAGGAAGTGAAATGATGAGGTTGAGAATTAGGGTGAAAGATGGAATTACATGTTGATTTTGATTTCTTTAGATCCATTAGTTTACGAGGAATCACCATTTTCTCAGTCTATTGTTATAAAAGACACTATATAATGTTATTCTAAAAATATTATAAAAATCATTTTCAATATGAAAGGATGAGGTATCATCATCATTTATATTAAATAGAAATATGTTTTTTCCATAGTAATTATAGAAATTCACATGTTTCATGTCATGAGATAGACAATGTATCTTATCATCCATCCCATATTCTATAGGGGTTGGTCAATAAGAAGAACAATGGGACACATGGAATTATTTATGGGATCTGACATTATATGATTTCAATCTACAGACCAAAAATTTTCAGGTGGTGTTGATAGACCAAATATAGTGAAATGAATTATTATGATTAACCATACTATGTCTAGTAATTTTTAATCATGATTCTCATTCTTTTATATCTTCTCATTTATTTTTGGTTTTACACTGTTTAATTATCATCCAATTTAGTTTCTTTTTATTGAAAATTTGATAATACTTATAAATTTATTCATATATGTATAGAGTAACATTTGTTACTTTGTAATTGTGGATATTTATGTGGATTTATGATCATATAGATGATTATCTTTAATGTGATTTTTTTCATGGACTATTTTTGTAGTTGTCGAGAACACATTGAATGTTATTAGGGAATAAAATTCATTACTTTACCTAAGGTGGATGATATTATTTTTATCTGTGAATAAAAATTTGTAAAATATTGAATGAACCCATAAATATGTCAATTTATAGATATTATAGAAAAGGTGTTTGACATGGTATATGCGAAAAATAAGGAAGTATACCCCACAAATTTCCTCTAGTGGTGACCATTTCCAAAATTTATTTCCCAAAAATTTATTTGGGATTACTCTTTATAGAGAAGTTAAATATTAAATTTATAAAATTTTTAGAGTACGTATTATATATATATATATATTATATGTTCTATGATGTGTTTAATGAACTCTAATTATAAATGGATTATTTTGAATAGAATGGATTTATCACCCAAAGGACTTCTCTATTTGGTCCTCCCCTATTTTTTCATAATGATGAGAATGGGATAAATTTACTATAGTTGGGATATATGAAGATATATTAGGTCACTGTGAAGAATAGGATACCATAGTCATTGATCAATGATCTGATTCATTAGTTGTGGGGAGCCTAAAAGTTCTAAAAGAATCGATTCCAATCTTGCTACCTCCAGCTTCATATTGTAAAATATAACAATTATATACCTGTGATATTGTCTATGATTATGTATGAACTGTATTATTATCTTTTCATGACTATTTCATTATTTATAAACTATAATTGTTATTGGATCTCATGAATAATATCTTACATTAATACATTATGCCAATATCATCATAATATTTGATGATATCCGGATTTAGTTTTGATCCCTATAGATTCATGCAAAGATCCTTGAGATTGTGTTGACTACAAGTTGAGAAAATTTGATGTAAGGATATAAAACAATGAAATAGATATTATAATGTCTTTGATATAGAATTCACTTTCTTTCAAACCTAATATTACTTTTAGTTTATTTTTTTAGAGAATTAGGAAAGGCATATAAAAAGAAAACTCATATATTTTATGTGGATACTAATTCACATTATACATTTTCCTTCCAATCAAAACATTTGAAATAACAAATTATTTCATGTAATAATATTTCATCAAAATATTCATCAAAAACTATTCCATATACATAATATTCCATGAGAATAGATGTTATAAATTTAATAAAATAGTGTGAGAAAAACACTCTATAGTATATTTAAAAATCAAAATCATTAATCTAGCGAAAAATCTAAAACCCCATGTGATAATTACCTATCTCTCAATGTTATTTAATATAATGAGAAAAATAAATATCTCATTAATTATTAAACACATTTAGCTAAAATAGAATCATTGAAACCCATATTAACAAAATAAAATCCCTTTTTCAAAAAATAGAACACCACATTAGTAACAAGTTTTAAACACATGTTAGAAATAACAGGAGTCCAGTTAAATCCATAAGATAACTCTATTAGGAACACTATATAACCTTCCTTTAAAGACTAGGAACATTACCCAATGTATTATATTTCTATTTAGGAACTCCCATAGCAATAACAGTCTCTCCACACACCATATGAGCACACCAATATTATATGTGATTCCAAGATCACCCTTGAGCTATAATGATGTTAAACCCTAATTGTATGATGTATCCAGTTCACCCATTTCACATATAATTATCAAGTACCATATCATGAATAAATAAATTTATTATTTCTCCCTTTTATCATAAATCACCTTTAAAAACTCATTTAAATCCCCATAAAAATAATTTTCATACCAATATACCCAATTCTTTTAACATAATATTCATTTAATCAATAAAATACGCATATCATTGAAAAAAATTATTCCTTTATAAAAACATGAAATAATACAATGGAAATATTAAATTATTAAGGATTTATTATAATGAAAATATTTTAACGATATATATGTTAAAAATTTTATTTTCATTTTGTTTATTGTAAAAAATAAAAAGAAAGTGGATTTTTTTTCAATTAATGTCTCTTATCATGAGTTCAAGTGATCTCTTATATTCTTTGTCTTGATGAATAAAATAGTTATGTTACTTTTAAAAATTATTAAGGAAATTTCAAAATATTTTAATTCAACAAGTATCACTTATAAATATATAACATTCAATTATATAATTTCTTAAATTCATGCAAGATGTTTTAACGATTTTTGGATAGTAGTTGAAAATGACATTAATTGGCTTACAACGGTCAAATATTTCATTTTCCATTATCTATAGAATTTTAATTTTGAAATATTTATCATTATTATAATTAATATTTCATTTTAATCCATATATTAAAAATGGTTATTGAAAATGAACTATTATACAATAATGGAGATGATAGGTCATATGTATGCCGGGGTAACGTCTCTATTATTTAATGATCCTTAATGAATGATGATAAGTATTTTTTTGTGTTTATTGAATGATAATAATATCAAAAATATAATAATAATACTTTTTTTATACAAATATATCATTGAAGTGACGTGGTGATGAAAAAATGAATCACATCACATTGTGAATGTTGTATTCCAGAAATACGCCAAAACCACTTTATCATTTTTTTGTGAATGGAATGGGATGCACGTTAATAATTTAATATATTTTATGAATGATATATATCAATTTAATATAATATGAAAATATTAATACCTTATTTATCAACTATCAATGATATATGGAAATGGAAAATGAATTACATCAGTTCATGAGGTGGTAGTCTTCTGTAAAAAACAATGTATACCTTCACATTTGATGGAAGAGTAGATAAATATAAGAAATTAAAATAACAAAATAAAATATATGTATTGGTAAAATATTAGAGTAATTATATTTTAATTATTGATTATATTTTAAGGGATGCGTAAGATAAAACAAAATGAAAAAATATAGATAAAACAATACCTATTTATTGGAAAACCTCCTTTTGTAACACCTTAAAACCGATATGATTGGTATTATGATTAAAACAGAGATCTATAATAATAATATTGGCTCTATTTTTGAATTATGTTAATAATTTTATAAATAAAATAGTTTATGAACTATGAAAAAATGATAAGAAGTTGTTCCTTTTTATATGTTTGGGTGGGATAGTCTTGGAATTTCTCAAAATATTAAAGAAATATAAATTAATATTCACATAAAAATGTAAATAAATTGATTTATTTTTTATGAAATATTATTTTGTGTATAAAGAAACTTACAAAAAATTATTCGTGTGTTAACTATATTTATACCCCTCTCTTTTTGTTTTATCCCATATTTAAATTTTATAACTCTTATAGTGACTACATGATTATTTAGTATTTAAGGGTCAATATAGTTACAATAAAATAATAAAAATAACTATCAAATGAAAATTGATGAAATTTTAAACCTTAAATTGATCTCAAGTAAAAGTATAAGCCATTTTTTTATTTATATATCATTTAGAAAAATATTATTTTTTATAAAATAATTATACATGAATTTTTTTTAAATGTTAATTTCCCTATGATTAATAATATTAATAAAACATCTATAATTGGAGAAAAATATTTTGTTATATAACTAAAATGTTTTTTAATCAATAAAAATCTTTTATAACATTATTTATTTCAAAATATATTTACATTAAATATTTTAATATCATTTATTTTCTTTTCATTTAATTTAAAAATTACTATATTATCATTGTACAAGCATATAAGTTGAATGTTTACTGTTCTAAAATAAAAATAAATATTACCTTAATTCAGAAAAATAATATATATTTCAACAATATTATTTATATTTGAACATATAAAAAATAACACTATATTATTAATATTAAATTTATTAAAAATAATAGTGGAACATGTATGAAATTTCATTAAATAAAGACCTATAGAAGTCAATATCTCTAGCATGTTTTCCCAAAATGTCATAAATTATAAACATTGATGACATTGAAAAATATATTATCATCGTAGACTATTTTGTTATGTTTTTTTTTTGTCATTTGTTGGTTCATATAATTTTATTTCTGATCTAAAATGCTTGATTTACCCATTAATATAGAAGAGAAAATTGAATTGGTTATTGTTCAAATAGTCCAAAATTAAAAAAGAACTACTTTATAAATATGGACCAAATAATCCCAAAAATGGAATCCATTATTAATAGATAAAAACACAATTTTCCAAATTTAATTTAAAATTAATCTTGAAATGGAAATTACCAAAAGGTTTTCAATAAAATTAAATTTTAAAATATAAAAAAATTTTATTAAAATTTAGAGTATATAGTCAATTTCAAAAAAAAATAATTTGAATATTTTAAATAAAATTCAACAAAATAAAATTTAAAACTAATATGAAACAATTTTTTTCCTCAAAAATAATATAAAATAAACTACAATTTTTAATAAAAATCACAATTTCTTGAAAAAAGAATATTTTAAAAAGTTTATCAAAACACTATATTAAGATAAATATTGACAAGATAAATATGAAAATTAAATTTATTTGGTGACATAAATTTCATATAACTTTGAAAAATTATAATATACATTAATATAAAATAGAAATCTCATTTTTTAATAAAACACATTTTTTGATGAGTAGAATTACTTTACTATAAATTAGATTTCTTAAATTCAATGAATTAATTAACATAGAAAAAATTATTTTTACCATCTTATAATTCGTAATTATATTAGTAATATTAATTACCACCACATTAGTTGATAGGTTATAACTGTCACCCTTAAATAATAATATTTTATTGTAATTTTAGGCTCAGTGTTACAAATATTGTATCCTATCAGACAATATTTTATTTTTAAAGTATTGGGATGTAACCTTCCCCCCACACATTAAGAATATTAATCATAAAAACTATGAACTCAGTCTTTCTAATATCTTTTTTGACTTTTGAAAATATATTTATTGAAAATCCACATGATAAATACAGTCTAAAGAGTGTACACTTAAAAATGGAGAATGGAAACTACAAATGAAATCTAGAATAACACATACTCTATTCACAGGTTGGAAAAAATTAGTTGGTGATGAAAACATGGATATATAAAAATAACATACATGTAATAAAATATATTGATATAGAAAATGGTCATTAAAAATATAACCATTAAAAAACGATAGATTTTTTATATATTCAAAGACCATTGATTTCATGTTAATAAAAGTAAATGGATAATCTTTTTGTTTCAAAATAATTTCCTTAATATTAATCACTTTCTTAAAAATATATAAATATATCATTAAGAAATATACTTATATGAACATAATAAATTCAACGTTTAATGAATTACCACCACAATGTTATCTTTTTTTCCATATGATGAGTATCAAATATTATTTTTTCATGCCTAAAGCACTACAATTAACTTATAATAAATCAATTAATCTCTAAAAATTAAAAAAAAATCTTCCTATTATCGTTATATATTATATAGAAATATAATGTTGATTAGAAGATAAGATAATTATCCAAATTATTAAAAGCATCATATTAATAAAAACTACTTTAATCCCCCATATTCAATAATAATATGAATAATTAATTATAGATCAATCAAAAAAATCCTTTCAATTCCAAAACAAATATTCTTTTCTAATTTAGAAACACAAAAATCATAAATATTTGACAACATGGTCTTCCTTGATTAATTTAAACATTTATCGTCAATTAATAACCAAAACTCATAATGTCTTATATCGAAATATAAATTCCCTAATCATATTTTTTTCAATACTTGCTAATTATTTAGATAAATAAATGGATTAGACATAAATACATATGATAAAGAGATAATTCATCATTGAATCCTAAAAAAACAATAATAATCTATTTTCTTAAATACTATATTATTCCCAAAAAATTATGGTGATTCTATTCTAGAATAATTTTAATCACATAATAACTAAATCATTTTACAATTAAAATAGTTATCATTCAGATAATACGAATATTAAAAAAATATATTTAATAATATTTATTCTAATTATTCTAATGATCGAAAACAATTTCATACTAACAAATATATCACATAGGCCACCGATATAATTTACACCTATTTTAGCCTTCTGTTGTAGTGTTAAGCCTCACAACCTTGCTGGATGTGATGAGTTTTCAACCAACTTATGGGTTGTCCATTTCTAAAATCTATACTAATATAATTCTTATTTCGTTCAGTTAATTTTGATAAACATATTAAAAAATAACCTTAAAATATTTAATATTAAATACTTTTTTTACCTCAATGTATATCTCATACAGTTCATTTTTCATTTGAAAAATGTAATAAATCATAATTTTCTCAAAATAAAAGATCATATAAACCATAATGGTTATCTTTACAATTTTAATTAAACCAAAAAATATGAATTCATTCTTCTATAAATAATTATTCACATTAAACTTAAGGGTTATATATATCAATACCCAAAAAAAACTCTCCCAAAATGTGAATTATCACTTCAAAATTTTATTTCTTAAATCATAAATAATGGATTATTAGATATTGAACATATAATAAACCTAAAATGTAGAAAACCATGATGTTATCAATAAATGTTAAATAAACCACACATATAAACATCATAATCTCCAAATGTATCTTAAAAATCAAATGATAAGAACATTAAGGACTGGGAATTGTGAATTAAATGTTCTAGTTTTATTGAAATAATATTTAAAATCATTCAAATCTGAAGATCATTTCAATATAGAGTTCTATACAATTATAATGAGATCATACATGGTAAACCAATATATTTCATGCAGACACTTATACTCAGTATACATTTTTTACACCAAACTAATATTTTAAAATAAAAAAATATTTCACTTTATGACAAATAATCATAAATTGTTATCTTGAAATTTTCATTATCCCTACAATTACATAAAACCATTTTTTTGTAAACATAGAATGCTAATAGGAACTATTGTATGGGACCTAAAAATATTAAAATCATTATTCGAGTTATACACCTGAAAACCCTTGTATTATTTACCTTTATCTCCACGTTCTTTAATCTAATTAAATAAATAAATTTAATAAAAAAAATATATCTCAAATAAAATTATTATATCCCATATCAATCAAATATAAACCATTTTGACAATATATAGAATAAAATTCATAATCCTTTTTATTATTTATCAAACCAAAAATTAAACATATTATTATTTTACCCATTCAGAATAAATCCATTTTAAAAATTCTTTTAAACCCATATAAATACACACTTGAGTATCAAAATAAAATTATTTTAGAATTTTATTTAACTTTTTGAAATATAAAACCTATGAACATCATAATGAAATAATTTTAAATGAAACTAAAAATAGAAATTTAAAAAGTAAATATAAAATCATTATTTATTCAAAACAGTTTGAAAATAACCTCTTTTTTATATGTTATAAATATAATATAAAATATAATTACATATGTTATTGTCCATATATATCATATAGATATAGTATTATTAGATTATATCCATGATCCCACTTGAAATGAAATCTTAAAGGCTTTTTTCAATGCATGTTTTATTGCATTATATAATATAAATTTTCACAAAAGAAATCTTTTTCTATATTTTTAAATAAATATTTTTATTTCATCATGTAAAATGAGAATCACATCTGATGAAATAACTTCTAAATAATTTTCGAAAACTCTTATTAAATGAATTATATAAAACTTTTAGGGAATCTCGTTCTATTTTTTCAAATTGATTCCCCATTTATTGAACCAAATGTTGTGACACCATGGGACATTGTAGTGATGTAAAAATTTATTAATTCCAAAATTAGTAGGTTTAAGTAAATAGATCCATATAGTAGTGTATAGTTTCTTCTCAAAATATAAACGTATTTAACATGACCTTTATCATAAAATGGTGTCTCCATTTCATTATCCTTAAATATTACTATAAATATTTATGCATTTTCATTTGATCTGAATTTTAAGATATCGAGTATCCATAAGACCCAGTGTATATTTATAGTGTACATGTACTCTTATATTCTAGATTCTCTATGTAATAACTTAAATATTTGATAAATATATTACATTTCATTTATCGTTATGGATGACAATATTACCATCCATGAAGCTTTTATATTAATAAATCTCCTTTATTATCTAGATAAGGTTATATATGAATAAATTATATCAAAATCAATGGTTAAGATGTTATACTAACTAATCTAAATGAAAATTTAAATTTTGGTTAAACCTCATCCAATGACATGATTGACAACATACCCAACCACCCTTTAATGTTTTAGACATACACCTTTTATAAAAAAACATTTATCAATACACTGGGTTTTTGTAGAATTCTATTATTCCATAATTTATTATAGTAAAATATGTATATAAATAATAAACTTATGAAAAAAAATAACATAGTTGTTGAAATATCATGTTTTATACATGACGGGTTATCTTCTACACAAAACTCGGTACGATCCCCTTGAGTATAATTCATTCCTTTAAATGAAATTATACCAATGTTATCTTTTACATTCAATATTAATCTAAAATACTCTATATTCGACATCAGTTTACAAAAAATCAGTGTTTCCATTTTATTTTTTAATTACCATTCCTCATTATAAAATATATGCATCTAATGTAAAAAATTGATAAATTTGAAACTACCTTTTTAAACACAATATATATGTTGTTTTCATAAAATTATATTTAAATATTATAAAACTCATAGACAAGTGAATTTACTATAAAAGGTCATATTATGGACTTCTAAAATATTCATATGATTTTTTTAATTAAATTTATTTTGTCTTTATTTAATTGAATAACAATCAACATTAGTCCATAAGGTAAAATCCACCCCCTAAACTCAACAGTGGGTAACATCTCTTTAGATGTCTGTGTGAATAATACCGAGACAAAGTAATGATATTTATATTTTCATCTAATTGGTTATATTATCAATATAATATTGTTTACAATATTTAATTTTTAAATTATAATAAAATAAATTGTTTATGTATAATTCATACTAATTTAATCATCATCATAAATCAATGAAAATTTTCAATGATTAATTTCCCTTGAGATAATTAAGATAAGAAATATAAATCATTAAATTTTTCATTACATTAATCTCTTAATAATCCATATAATATAATTTTATTTTTCACATAATTACATTAAATGAATGTTAAAATTTATTTTTCATTATACTGATATATTATGAATTCATTTTAGATATTTATGTGACTTTAAAAATTGAAATTTCAATTGAATAATATCTTTATGTTATCATTGAAATATTTAATGTCCTAAAATACCCCAATTATACACTAAATAAATATCATTTCATAATATCATTATAAGACTCTATAACTCTATTATCATGTGATATAATTTCTAATTCTTTTGGAATGAATTGTTAATAAATAAACAATTTTATCTATATCTTATATGGAAATCTTTTTTCATGTTTAATGTTTCATTCACGAATATTTTATTAATTAATTATCTCACTAGTAGATGAAAAATATCAAATCACCACATTTTATAGAATATGATAGAAAAACACTTAATCTTGGATGAAACACTTTTTTCCATTACCTTCATCCAAATTATATTATAGAATCCCAAGGATATAATTCCATATATATTGATTCCATCATAAGATATTGGTCATAATATGGGTTTTTTTGTAAACAACATCCATTATCAGATATATTAATTGAGATAAAAACAAACATCTTTGTTAAGAGTTATCCGAGCCAGAAATATTTCATTTTTGTTAACCCTATGTTTGTATAATAATTTTCCTTCTAATTTTAATAAAATATACAATATCTTAATATGAATAAATTTATTTTTATATTATATTATTATTTAATTTGTTTTAATATATATTTATATTAATTTTATTAAATTAAAATGGGATTAATTTGTGTCTACAACACTATTTCTTCAAATGAATAGTCCTCGTAATTTGATAAAACCATTTAATTATAATGATCATTTTATTTCATATAAAAATATTTCCCTACCATTTGGAAACAACCTTTAATACTTAAATAAAAATAATGAATGATATAATAATCCCTGCTTATTCTTCTACATGAAATGGTTACCCAATTGTACTATCAGCATAACAGATTCACTTGGAAATCATTATACATGCTTATCTATCGATCACACTATGTAGAAATTGTGTAAAATATTATTTTACTTAGTCACATTTATAGAATAGTTACAGTTATTATTTAACAATAAATTTATAACCAAAATCATGTATCAAATAATATTCTTAGTCATACCATGTCAATAACATACAAAATTATAGTGAATACAGCAATATACACAAATGTACCTTTGAAAATCATGTACATAATTATTTTCAAAGTATACCTGAATTAGTTTATAATTATAAAAGAACATTTATTTATATATATATAAGATCTATCATTATGTTATTTAAGAAGGTAATTATATAATATATAATTTTTTATATCATTATTCATGGGAAAATAATTGATATATATATATACTGATATATAAATTTACAAACATTTTTCTTCATGAGTCTCTATGATTGGTTAATATTACATATTATATTATAATGATTTAATATAAAGAAAGTATATATTTTATCAAAAGAAAAATTAGATTTTCATTAACAAAATAAGTACTATTAATTAATATTATCCCAACATAATGATGCCACCATTTATTACTTTTATCTTATAAATTAGTTTGTGATGTTTTTCCACTATTAATTTGTTCTCTTTATAGTATTATTATCACATGGATATTTTTGTTGGAAACATTTCTAATTATACCATATATGAGTCATAAATAGTTCTAAAGATAACTTCATTCCCAATAAATCGTATGTATATTCTAAATTCTATTCCTTGAATAACTTATTCCCATTAGGTTCTCCATGATATGTGTACCCCCAAAAAATTTCTCAAACAACCATGAAATCATATTATATAAACCATCTATATTATGTATATACCAATGATAATATATATTGTCCTATATTTTCCATGGACTACATTATTGGATGCCCATGGTATTGAAAAGTGTTCACTTATAGAGTAATATGACTCGAATTATATTATACGGGATTTAAATATTACATAAACATAATTAAATTCATGGATATGTGGTTAGTAAATTTTTGTTACCTAATAATACATAATTGTGCCCACTATAGTTTAAAATTATCATGGTGAGATAAAAAACCTATTCTCATATTGAATATATTTATTTTATTACTAATCAAATTATAAATTTCATTGAAGGTTTTTGTAACGTCCCAACATGAGAGCCACTAAATACTGCCCTGATATGGTTGGACACATGCCCTCATGTGTACCTCCCCATACACTAGAGGGTGCTGATTATCAGCGATGGTCTGGTAAGTCCATCTTGTGGATACTATACCCTCTTTTATTAGATTAAAACACTAATAGAAGGCAATTAAAATTACTAAGTGCAGAATCTTATATAAATATTTTGAACAAATCCATGTCATATGATAATAAAAAATAGTTAATACAATACTCAACAGAATGGTAAATAATTTTATGGCATTGTAAGCATCAAGGGTTTATAAAGAATATAAAAGCAAAGACATGATAAATCTAAAATTGATTCTGAACCACATTTGGTTCCCTCTCCCATGCTCCAATAGCAAACAATGACATATCCTTGTCCCCTTCCCTTATCCTAGCCTGTAAAAAACAATGCCTACTTGGGTGTCGATCAGGTGGCCTGAATTGGATGTTAGTACAACTTAGTAGGTCGCCACCATTAGTGTCTAAAAGAATTACAATCAAAATATAGTGCATGCATGTTTATGAAGAAAGTAAAATTCATAATAAAAATAGTTATCAAATTGTCATTTACTCTTTAAATAACACATTAGGTGTAGTTCAAATCATGTTTCACATTTTAATCATCATTCATTATCATTAATCATTTCATGGCTGTCCACATGCCTAGAACCCCAAATCTCATTTGAATCCCCATTCATAATTATCATTAATAAATTGGTGTAGGACATCATGCCTAATGCCAAAAATCTCACTGATTGTAGGTCTTCATGTCTAGCACCTTGTTATCATATTTGAAACACCATTCATTATTATCATTAATCATTTTTTGTATCATTTCATGCCTAACAACACAAATCTCATTGAGTGTAGATCTCCCTTCCTTGAACCACATTCTCTAATTTGAATCATTTTTTATTATTATCATTATTTATTTGGTGTACGACAACATGCATAACACAATAAATCTCATTGAGTGTAGGAAATCATACCTAGCACCCCATAATCTAGTGCTTGGATAATTAATTTGGATGAACACCATGTCCATGTACCAACATCTAATCAGTCTATGAACGCAATGTCTAGAACCACAAAAATCTCAGCCATTTTGTCATTCTGTAATTCCAATTGATATTCCACATTATTCATTTACTAAGACAATTTGTTTTTATGAAATTCAAAGGCCATTAGTTATTTCAACAATTAACTAAGTACATAACACATTAATTAATTCATAAATTAATAAATCAATCGATACGATTCGCTTTACAAAATTAATTCTTCACAATTAATTATCAGTATTAAATTTCAACATGTCATAATTAATTCTTATAATTAATTATATTTATTCAATATCGTGCAACATAATTAATTATCAAACATAGACAACCATAATACCACAATAATTTTTCCCAATTTATTATCGTTTTCACAAAAATTCAATATCTAAATTACAAATTCAATTTGGGTGACCCCCTTTTTCTGTAATTCAATTATCAATTCTTCATAAAGGAGAAAAAAATTCAATTGAACATTCCTAATTACTCCAATTTTGGAAATAAATCATCAAGTTAATCTATAAAATCATTAAATTACATCTATATATCTTAAAACACGACTATGTGAGTTTTATTTAGACCACATACCTCAGTTTATTGACAGGTGATAGTCCAATGGAAATCCCAAATATATGACGACACCACATCGCCAATCAAGATCTGGATCAAAATCCCTAAACCAAAATCAATATAAAAGGATCCAAGATAATGAAAATCTATATCTATATATAGAATATTTGATATATATATATATATATATATATCAATTTATAAGTTTATATCAATGGAAAATATTGAGATATTCTATGAAAGGATCATGGAAAGATAGAGGAATGAACAAGAGAAGTAATGAGATGAAATAGACATACTAGGAGGATAATAGATCATCAATCCGAGCATTCTATCTTGAGGAAGAGTGTTTAGATCTCCTTGAAATCCCTCCAGAAATATTTGGGAACACCTATAAATTTTCAAGACCAATCCAAGGTCGAAAATGTGGGAGGCTTAGAGGCTCAGGTGGTTTTTAAAAATGATTTTGGATTTAAAATCCCTCACACACAATTTCCTGGTTAGAGATGCACAATTCATAAAACCGTTCACCTACTATGTAGAACCCTCTATTTAGGTTTTCATGGTTGTTAATGTTCGGTAGAATTGTTTTTCAAACCATGATCAAACTGTACTAACCCATATATCCAAATTGACACTCTGGGCAACGTTTAGTCACACAGTTTGTCTAACCGTTCACAAACTGTGTTCATCCCACTATTATTTTGTTTCTTTAAAGATCACCCAAATGCACCCCATGACTGTTAAAATAAAATGTACCTAGAATATTAAAAAAATACTTAGAAAGGGCACTTGAGTGACTCCAGAAAAGGATAGGATCTTACAATCTCATCACCATATATCAGCTCATCCTCGAGCCACACACTTGAACCTCTCCAAGATTAAGAGAAAAAAATATTGGTTCATTGAGCCCTAATTTATACTACCCGTTCCCATGATTCCTCTTTAACTCACCCATGTTGCTATAACACATGTACTAATAGAATTGTCTTTCCCCATAATAATTTTTAACTGCATCCAAGAACACATATAAGATCCTCCTCAAAGGACTCATCTATCTCAAGATCAACATCTTCTACATCAATCACATGAGAATAGATGCGGTGATACCTCCGTATAATTGACACTTGTAAACCATCATGCATTAAGCCTAATTTATATAGAAGTGTTGATCTGTACACCACCGACATGATTCTCTTATGCACCTCAAACGGTCCTACAAACCTGGCACCTAATTACCCTTCCTTTGTATCCTATGATGACCCAATCTAGGTGACACCTAAAGGAACACATGAGTATACTCTTTAAACTCTATGGGTCATCTCCGTCTATTAGTATATGACATATGTCTACTCGGAGTCGTTTCTATACACTTCCAAATCAACTGTATATTCTCTGATGTCTCCTGAATGAGACTTGGTCCCAACATCTCTAACTTACATGATTCTAACAAACTTATTAATGATCTTCAAGATCAACCATAATGTTCCTCGTATGGTGACATCTGTATAGTTTCCTTATGAGTTTTGTTAGAGAAAAACACTAGTAAATCCCAGTGCATCTCCCGAGAAACACCGATGTCAATCACACATGATAGCAGCATGTCCATTATCAGCAGTATGGTATGTTCCAACTGACAATCTGTCTGTCAATGGAATGATGTACTTAATAGAACATGTGTTCCATGAACATCCTAGGTACCCTACCATTAGTGTAAAGTAAAGCATGAATGGTGATCTAAAAATATATTCCATGGAACCCCAAAAATCCGTTGTCACATCATCCCGATTTTATCCTGGAATAGGTAGTTGTTGTAATAGGCCACTAGGTCATTGTTTCTCTGCCTTCACCTGCTAACAATTGAAACATCTTATTACGAATCCTGCTATATCCTTTTATATGCATGGCTACCAAAAATTTATTTCAAGATCATAGTGCATTTTTTTCTCCCCAGAATGTACATCCCATCTAGAATAATAAAATTCTCACATTAGTACCTCTCACATACTCATAGGCCCAATAACCGGATTTTTCACATAGATGAACTCATCCTCGTCTATCTTATAGTTTGTAGGTATTTCTCCACCATCAAGGATTTCACTCAATTATATAAACTCTAGATACTAATTATAGCTATACCTGATATGTCTCAATAGTGTATAATCCTCTTCTAAAGAATCTATATTCACCATCTCATGACTTTCCTGAACTAGAACATGCATTTTTACCACCAAATTCAACATCATCCACTATGTACTCAACTAATATACCATATGAGTCATAGTTTTTCTACTCATGGAATCAGCCCCATTATTCCCTTTCCTGGTTATATATGCATGTTCAATATCAATGGACTATATATACTCTACCCATATTCACTATCGAAGACTCACGTCGCGCTGGGAAAAGATATACTTCAAACAATATTTATCCATAAAAACTATAAACATTTTACATAAATGATAGTGTCACCAACATATAAGAGCATAAACCATTACTTCCAACTCGAGGTCATGCGTAGTGTAATTTTATTCATGTGTACTCATGTTTTATGATCCTTAAGCAATGAATCTATCCCCTTGCATCAACACAGCTCCAAGACTGACACCAGAATCATCACAATACACTGCGTACTCATCACCAGATTCAAGTAAGATAAAAATTGGTGCCGATGTGATGCTCTTATATAACACCTAGAAAGAATTATTTCATTGTTCTATAATGAAAAAATTATCCATTTTTTATTCATAAAATTATTGGTGCTTCCTTTTGGGAAAATTCATTGATAAACCAAATGTAATAACCAGTAAATTCCAAAATTCAATGAAAATAAAAAACATTTTTGATATTTTCCTATCAAATGACTTCCTAAAATTTTTATGGGTCCACCATCACACCTTCTTCCAAAAGGATGTTCCCCAGAATCTATACCCTATCATTCCAAAATAGACATTTAGATAGCTTAGTGTAGAGTTGTTTCTATCTCAGTGTACCCAGGATAATTTCTAGATGTTGGGAATGATCGTCAATAGTCCTAGAGTACACTATGATGTCATCCAAAAACACCACCACAATCTAATCTATGTAGGGGTAAAAGATCATGTTGCTCAAGGACATAATCACTGCTAGATCATTAGCTAACCAAAATGGAATAACGGAGAACCCCTAAAGGTTGTACCTCTTCTTGAAAGATGTTCTCTATATATCAGAGTTCTGAAATCTAACCTGATTATACCCTAATCTCAGATCAATCATTGAGAACACACTATACCCATTAATATATTCAAATAGATTATCGATATGATGATGGTGATATCAGTTCTTCGCAGTCATTTAGTACAACATTCGGCAATCGATACACATGCGTAAACTCTTGTCTTCCTTATTTTCAAACAAATCATGATATCCCCAAGGAGATGTACATGTATGGGTAAACCGTTTATCCTCCATATCAACCAAATACATATTATGCTCTTGAAGCTCAAAAAGTTATATTCTGTAGGATTGAATAGATACCGGCTCAACCCTAACATGATTTGAATAGGGGATTCCACATCTCTCTTTGTTGGAATCCCTAAAATGATCTGAAGAAAGACATCCTAAAACAATTCTACTATTGGTGGAAGAACGTCTTTCCTACCACTCCATATCTCATTGAGTGTCGGTCGTCATACCTAGAACCACATAATCTAAAGCATGGATATATATTGGGGATGATCGATATGTCCATGTCCAAACATCTAATTGGTCTAGAATTCCATGTCTAGAACCAAAAAAATCTAATCGATTTAGTCATTATTTAATTCTCAAGTATATTCAACATTATTCATTTACTAACCCAATGATTAGTTAAAATTTTTAAAGGACTCTAGTAAATTAAACAATTAACTAAACACAAAACCCATTAATTAATACATTAATAAATTAATCAATCAATACAATTCTATTTCCATAATTAATACATCATAATTAAATATCCACATTAAATTTCAACTTGATATAATTAATTCTTAAAATTATGTATGTTTTGTCAACATTAGGGAACATAATTAATTCTCACATTTAATTATCTTACATAGCCAAACATTATACAATAATTAATTCCCCCCATTTATTTATTTTTTTATAGTAATTCAATTTCTCAATTACATCCTCAGTTTGAGTAACCCCCCTTTCCGTTGTTACGTGATTCAATAATCAATTCATCTTTCCAAATTACTCCAATTTAGGATGTCAACCATCATGTAAATCTATAAAATCATAAATTGGAATCCATATATAATAAAACAAGATTATAGGGGTTTGATTTAGACCACTAACCTTGGTTTATTGACAGATGTGAGTCCAATGGTAATCCCTGAAATCTGAGTGGAATAACGTCACCAATGATGCTCCATATCTAAATCCAAAAAACCAAAATTAAGATCAAAGGAATCTTGATCTTGAAAATAATGATCAAGATCCACAATCTTATATCAAGATCCCAGTTTATAGGTTTATATCCCTAGAAATAGTTAATATCTTCCATGAAAAGATCTTGTAAAGAGAGTGGAATGAACGAGAGATGCAATAGGATGAAATACACATACCAGGAGGAGAGGGGATCTTCAATCCGAGCTTTTGATCATAATGAACGGTGTTCAGATCACCTTGGAATCTCTCCCAAAGGGTTTGTGAACACCTAGAAATTTTCATGCTTGAGCCAACGTCACAATATGAGAGTCCCAGGAGTTTGGGGGGGGGGGTTCGTATTTAAAAAGGATTTTCCAATTTATAATCCTACACATACGATTTTCTAGGTAGAGGCACGTGCTTAGGAAATCTGTACCCAACAATGGAGACCCCTCTCTATAGGTTTGCATGGTAGGAATAGTTTGGTAGCATGGGTTGTCAAACCGTGCTCAAACCGTGTGGACCATTAAGTAATATTTCTTACTCTTGGAATGGTTTAGCATCATGGTTTGTCAAACCATTCACAAACCATGCTCAACCTACTGTTCTTTTGTTTCCCTTAAAAATTTTCCCAAATACACCCCATGACACAATTCAAACCAATGTTACAAAAAATATTCAAAGGTACCTAAACTAGGAGCCCAATATGACTCCAATAAAAGTCGGTATCATGTATTTTTACAAAAAGATTAGCATTACAACACAACCCACTATGACTGAACATGTGCTACAAGTAATATGAGAGGACGCACAACGCCTGTCTCCAATAGGCCAAGGACTATAAAAAATCTAAGTAGGTATAACATATAAATTGATGTTATTAACCAAATATACTATTAACAAAATTCACATATATCTATGAAATAGTAATAAAATATAAAAATGTGGTAGCATATATAGTGTAAAAAATATATGAAAAATCCTTTATAATACATATCAATGTGTAGAAGGCCAATAGAAATGTATAGGAGGATAAATAATAACAAATTATAAAATAGTTCACAAACTATCAACAATATGAATAACAGGATAACTAAGGAGATCCATGAATAATGTCATCAATACTTTACACTGAACATGTATTGTTTCTCCATGTACTGCAATGATCCACTAATAACTAGTCCACAAAAGTCACCACCAAGTCATCAAACATAAGAGACGATGCTTGCAGGCATAGAACATAAATGGGTGAGTATAAAAATACCGAGATGGAAAATATGAAAAAAAATGGAATAAATATAATAACAAATTCATTTCATCCCCTAAATCATGATTATTAATTTTTTTAGTAAATAAATATCATTGAGAAAAATGAATGACAGACCATAACCATGTAAATAAGAATGAATATAATGTAAAATTAAGCCACAATACCTTACTATAAAAATGAATTCAAGATGAAGGGAACAAATTTTAGTTAATGAAATAAAATAACTATCATGAGAACCCAAAGAAAAAATAAAATCGATAACATTGATACCATATCATAATGTGGGATGAACCACAACCTGGTTATTTATATGTAGATTAATTTTCCACATGTGGTATATAATTTTCCATGGTATCACCTCATGTTCATGAAGTTAATTTTTAATTATCAATGAATCAATATCCACTAACTCCAAATACATGTTTCTATCATTAAAGAACTAGATCCCAATGAGGTGTTCATTAGCTTCATCCTAGAGGGAGTCCCCATGACCATAAGTTGTTGCGAATTATACTGAAAATAATTTTACAAAATAATGAACCACTACACCTATGCACATGATACTATACTTTTATGGCCCATATGTACCTAGTTTTAGACTATCTATAGGGTGTTACAATTTCACCAATTTTCCCAGTGAGACCGCCCTCTAGATGTAAGGGGAGATACAAAACCAGCCTTACATAATCTCATTGAGGGAAAACATATCATCATTTTATGAGGATCTATATTTTATCTACCAAGGTATGTTCTCTAACCACCAATGTTGGTCATTTACTCATTACAACCACATGTGTTTCACTATTTCTATAACATTAAATGCACCTGCATCACACTGTTAATAACACCCCATCTACCTTATTATTTAGTAGTTCCCACTCCAGGGAACTAGTTCTGAAGAAAACCAACAATGGGAAACCATTAGGCTAATCCCAAATAAGTCTCAAATATTCTACAACAGAACACCCACATGAAACCTCAAAATAATCTAGAGAAGGGCATGCTCCTCTCCACAATGGTCTACAGTAGGGGAAGACCCACTGTCCACTACAAATTAATGATTTTGTACATACACTCTCTATATATAGGAAACATTTCCTTTAGTAATTTCGTGGTGTACTAAATATACATATTTATATATTATGTGGGATCCACTACATGGTGCATCTGGGAAGTACCGACCTTGTTAACACTCTGATGATAAATCTCGATCACTTATACATACAGATTCTCATTGATGAAGTATTATCACCATAACACCTAGCCTCGTGTCACCAAATAAAAAACAACAACCACTATAAAGTTCCAAAAGGAAAAATACTAAGGATATGAAACTCGCACATCCAAATCAGAGATCTAGATAAAGATATATGCAAGGTATAAGATTTTGTGTCAGGATTATATGTATTTTCCTTGAGGTGTATGTGTGGTGTCTCACAAATATTAATCCTGGATGTGTACCACTACTACATTCGATGTGTAAAATCTAATGTATGTGGAATTTCATAATGGTTAAAGATTTATGGGATCACACGAGGACCAATTAATTTTATTCATTAAACATCAATTTTATTTTTGAGTAGGGATACACTTGCTATAATTTAATGTGCACAATATGTATTCCACATTGTTAGTAAATTCATATACATATTGTACACAACTAGTTCCTCACTAAAGGACACCTAGAATGTCTCTACTTTACATAGAATGTGATTCTTATAATTGATCAAAACACTTTTATTTGTGAGTTCAAAAGGAATATGGAATGTTTCCCACTGCAATACATGACATATAATTACTTTTCCAGAAAAATGGTTCTTAATTTGGGTTGAAATATATAAATCCTCCCTCATTAACTATAGTTGGATTTCCCATGTCATTTGAAATTTAAGGATTCCATTTTTTGGTTATCTTTTCCGGGCCTATAGTGGTTGGAAAATGAGATTCCATTTAGTTGATCATGATATTTTATACAACCTACCTTATAAAATACATATATATCACATAAAAAAACATCAAAATCAGTTTTTATACATTAAACCTTTAATATTATGTTAATTTTTATCAAATTATTATTATAGATCTAGAGGTAAAATTACACTCAAACTGGTCTAGAAATGTGTAATCCTCATCCTGATGATCCAATGGGAAATAATGAAAAGTACACTTTATATTAAAAGAAAATAATGTAGAATAAATTCTTGTTGATGAAATGTTAGATAAAATTTACTATTTTCTTAAATCCCAGTTTTTAAAACATATGTCCAACATACACAAATAATCAAAATGATGACAAATATTTTGAAAAAAAAATAATTCAAATTTTAGGATTCAGAAAATTTAAGATAACAAATAATATATTTTAAAGAACTAAATCAATGTGGTATAAATAAAAAAATATTGATCCCTACCAAAATAATTGATTAATTGTTAGTGAATAACACTTATTCGCGTAATGATTATAAATAACCCCTTCTGTTTTTCATTTTTCTCTTGAATCCCATCAATAAGTCATTGATGTTCTATTTTCCGGATTCCTTTTATGCTAACGGTGATTCTCCACCACATCCTCCATAACATCCCAGGGTTATCTATCTAGCCATGTGGATTTTATATAATGGTTTATAAATACTATATATGGAAATGTTAATATATTCCTAATTTAAGTTATGTTAATGTTTAATTATTTTAGTGCATCAAATGATGATTTTGTTCCCTGAAAATCCAGACGTAAAACAACAGTCTATCATGCATTGTAGAAATCCATCATCCCATAAACAACTATGGTCTCATATTTTATTTATAAATTCAAGATTAGTGGGATAACCATTTATGTAGAAGAGATATATTTAGGTGAATTAAAATATATCTTTGTCCTAAGAAACCCATAACATTGCACAAACTCTATGTAAAAATAGATTGATATATATAGAATTGTTATAACGATCAAACTATTGAAAGTAGAGTAATTAAATTATCCATTTCTTTGAGGATTTTCACCCAAAAATTAATAATATACAAAAAATGTGGGCATTTAAAATGATTCTAGTTCTCAAGTTACTATGATATCTCACATATGCTCCCATACTAATAAACCAGTAAAACATGAGAAATTTCCTATCTATATTGGATCTTATCTAATAATTCCTTAATTATCACTGGGTACTCCAAGAATGTACTTATATCATTGATGTATATATCTCACTATTCAATGTTTTGTGATATGTCAAGCATGTATCTTTTTTGTTGAAATACACGGATGATTTCATACACTTAGTCCAATTATTGGGGAAATGTGAATTGGTATAAATACTCACCAACCCTCTATATGATTTTGAATGACCTAATGATCCTTGATGATAGATTTCATCCTCTTCCAAATATCTATAATAATTTTCATGGGGATAATTTCAAGAAGAAATCGCCTCCTTGATCAATGTCTAAAGTCTAATTATGTTAGTCTCCATAATATTTATGTTTACTTTGGCTTACCATCATAAACATTTTTATCACATAATCCTTATATTTTATTTCCTTCACCATATCTATCAGAAAAAATATGCCACTCAATTATTAGTCTAGTGCATGGGGGAGTTGTATGGACTTCCCTATTGTGCTTCTTAATGATTCACATTGATAGTTGAGTGATAGCTATCATTATAGGAAATATCTATAAATGGTAATTTATACCTCCTTATCTCATCAAATTCCAACACACAATCTCTCAAAATATTATTCAAAACCTAGTTTTTCAGCACAATATATCCATACATAAAATATTTAAACCCAATGATCATTTATAATTTTGTCCTGGAAGCCTTCTAAAACTGTCTCTACAACGGTTTCTGAACTGAGTAACCTAGTTGTAGAAAATCCTCATGGGAGAACCATAAATCCAGACAATATTATGGACATACAAATGCCCCAAAATTTTAATTGAGCATTTCTCCATGATGGAAATACTATGTTCTATAATTTTGAATTAGTAATAAATCAACCAAATAGTTCTATACCCCCATTTTATATATAATATGTATTATTATGTCCTTTTAAATTCCATCCCACCTCCGTTCTATGATCACAGTTGCTATTTCCACACATCTAGAACCTGTTATTCAACATTTAACTAGTGATATTCTAGTCAACTAGAAACAAACTCAACACCAATATTCCTCATTGTAATAAACAATTCATATCACTGAAGGTCTTTTTAAATGTTTTTTGACACTCATATGTATAAATAAGGGTGAGGTGTGAAACATATACAATAAATCCTTATGAGATAGGAACGAGACAATATTCCATCTAATTAAGAAGATTATGATATGCTTATCTTTAAAAAATAATTATACTGCATCTTGGGAGGATATCTTGTTATAATAAACCTCATCTTGAAAATCACCCAAATATACTCTTCTCACACACTTAATTAGTAGTGTAGTCTCCACTATTGACTAAAACTATGTCCCACCACTCTTCTATACTAGTTTCAACTACAATGAGTCCAACTACTATAAAGATTCCACCACCACGTGATAGAAAGATTTATGGCTATGGTCATCTATCACAATGATTCAAATTCCAAGATAATATACTATCTTGATGTCATTGTACTATAGGACATCCAATCATAATCATATAAATTTTTAATTCAAAAAAGATAAATCAATACCCAAAAGGTCCACAAATTCAAGCCGGGGGACCCAACACTACGAGGGTCTAAAATTTTGGAGGTCGGCGTCATCCCTCTAATGATTTTAATACAAATATCTTTCATGATATAATTTGAGAAATTTTACCATATTATAATATATATATATTATGATATATTTTTCAAATAATCTATATCATACACAATTTCATTATTTTCACACACAATTTTATGAATAATGAAAAAATTTCATGCACTTGTAACACATTAAGTGTTATATGGATTGAATAAAACATTTTCGAAATAGGGAGATTCAAAAATTATTTTCAAAGATCACATTTATACGTAAATAAAATAATATATATAAATATATATTTAATGGTTATATTTTATATTTAAATTACATATATTTTTGTTACACAAATTATCATTAGAGATGTAGATGATAATTATCTTTAAAAAGAAAAAACATGTACTTTCCTTAATTTATTACCTATTGGGTGACTGATTCAATATTAAATTGGACATGGACACTCTTTTCATTAACTATATACTTGTATCTCACATAGAAAAAGAAATAGAAGGACGGTAGATTCATATAAAGGAAATTGGTATGAAATCATATGGAGGGATCCCCAACCATTCTCATAGATATTATATTATTTATATATAAATTTTGTATTATCAATGCCCCTCCCAATAATTTACTCATAGGTACACAACATATGATTAAATTTAATTTTTTAGAACACTTATATCCTTTAGACGATTAAATTATCTCATATGTTTCAACACAAGAAACATGAATTAAAATAATAACATAATGAATATATTAATTGAATACATTGAATGTTTCTTTAACTGATCAAATGGTGAATATGACAATTATTTTATTTAATTCTTTAAAATATGATATGTCGTGAATAGGAAATAAATAATCCTTTCATATATTTAACGAAATATATAAACGATATATTACCGGAATATAAATCATCCCACAAAATTATTTTAAATCATCTCACATTATATTGGAAATATACTACATCATTATATATTCATTATGGTGTATCTCCTTCACTAATAATGGAGAAATTTAAAAAAGATGATAATATCATATATCAATTGTTTTATATTCTTTTAATGATATATTATACGTGATTTATAAAAAATATTAATATTAAATGCATGAAATTAGGTTAGGAATTTTTATGTATTTAACTATAACATTGTATTAAAAGGAGTATGAGAATTAATGAATAATATCCCTTGAAAATAAATAAAAATGGGTTATACATACTATTACAAGATATAGTCTAATGAATAAATAATTTAATTTATAATTATTTAGATAAAATATTACTTTACAATAAGGAGAGGAAATTGAATAATTAAATTAACATTATAATATCCCAGGAAAGGTGAATAATATTTCTGAATGAAGGGTCTATCAATAAAATTTCTAAAATTGGTGATAATTTTATAGAAGTTGATTTGTATTTTTAAATAAATTTAAATATAGTAGGAGAAAATAATAAAATTATCATAAATGGATTTTGATAGTTGTTAATAGATATGACTTAAATTTGTTTATTTATAGTCTATGAAAAATTTGTAAGGACATTGAAATGAAAACATATACATGGAAATATAAATAAATAAATAATGAAGATATACCATAAATAAAAATATATATTACATGATATGGAAAACAATCATCAAATCACATGGTGAAGAATAAAAATATAACTATAAACACTATATAACACTATCATAGGAAATGTTGAATATTAAGAGTATGCGAATAAAATTTCATGTAAAATACATAAAATAGATGATAATATACTATATATAAACTTCAATAATAAAATTGGTTGTATTTATAATGAATAATATGGAAACATAAGTATAATTGGGAATACAAGATGAATGAGTGGGACCCTGATTTTTTGTTAAACACACAAGATTAAAAAACACATATAATAACCATGATTTTTATGGATTTAATAGATATATACGACAAATACCCCTTAATAGAAATTAAAAACTAGGGAAATTAGACATGTCGTTTCAGTAAAATGTAATATAATGTGGAAATTTATTAGTATGTTGAGTCAAATCTCATAACATAATAATTTTACTTTTTGTCTATTTTCATCAGTGCATCATTACAAGCAGAGATACTCATTTCTTACCTTAATTACCAACTAATATATTTGGAATTAAATATTTTCCCAAGGATACTATATACTACATTTTTAGATATTCATGTATATATATTTGATTTTAAATTTATAATATGCTATATTAATAGTATATTTTCTTAAAAATTTACTATTTTTAATGAAAAATTAAAAAGTTCACCCTTAACTAATTTATTTGACATGATTCAGAATATGTTATCATTTTTTTCAAACACAAATTCAAAATATAATAAATTTATCTTTATACATATACCTTTCTAAAAAATTATCTCCATCAATTTTATTCAAAACCACTACATTGTTATTCCAATTACCACACTATTTTTATAGTGACTATCATATCTAAATAAGTTATAAATTTTATAATATTCATCATCCAAAATGATAAATTATTTTTCCTATGAAATTCATAACTAATTTATAAAATATTATTTTGAAGGAAAATATAATATTTAAAAATTAAATGAATTTTCTTATTATCATAAACATGCATATTGAATATTGTCTTTTATTCTAAAATGAAAAATAATATAAAATTTCTAAAAAAATAAAATATGGTGTTGCAGTAAAAATATTTTTCCTTATTTATTTTTATATGATGTTTCAAAATAAATTTATATTCACATTAATTTTTTTTAAATAAAATAAGATATTGTTCAGAAAAATATCAAAATTTATATAAATATTAAATCATATAAAATACTTTAGTTAAAATTGAGTTAAAATATATACATCACAAGTTAATGGTAAATAATATAATAAAACTATAAAATTGAGAAAGGTAGTTATTATTGAATAATTGTTTTCAAAGAAGTAAATTAATTAAAGCTTATCTTAGAATTTTTAATATTATTAATATATATATTACACTTTATATATATATAAATTAATAAAAAGTATTTATGAGTAAAAAATTTAATATTACCAATGTAAAAATATATAAACTATTTATGATTTTATAAAAATACCATAAAAAACAAATTGTGCATTATAAGATCATTTTCTGAAGATTATTGATATTTTTATGCTATTATTGGAATGTCATGAATTTTTGAATATCCAATATATAATTTCTCATTATGTGTAAAATTATATATGTACTGGTTTCATTTTAATATTATATAATGATAATTTCAATTAATGATGTACCTATAAGTCATGTAATAAATATATAACCCATATACAATGAATTGTTTTTCTAATAAAGCAAAATATGTACTTAATCTATATATATATAATATTTAATGTGTCAATTTATTTTTAGTAGGTTCCATGAATCTTATAAGAATACATTTAATTTGATTGGGTATTCTAATATATATTATTTTTCTCATTAAATTCATCAAAATCTTAGTAAAAATAATTTAAAATATGTTTTATAATATTAATTATAAAAATAAAATACAATATTTCATAACAATTTTATAGGTTAATGAAAATGAATGATAACATATTTTTTCTAAAAAATTGGAATGTTATAGAACCAACAAAATGAAGTCTTTACAATAAAATTTGACTTCAACAAAGGATATATGCCCTTTATATATAACATATTCATTGATTGAATGGGTTATAATTAGTTAGAGTGTTAAATAAATACATTGATTGTTTTGGATTAATATTTTATTGTTTATAATTTATGATCTAATATATCTAATGACTATTATTAGCATTTAACTTTTCAATAATTAAAATGATTTTTATTAAAAATAAATAATTTTAAAAAATAATTATTATTTATTATATTGATTATATATAGATTTAATTTAATTTGAAATATTTATATGTATCATCAAATATTATAAATAAATTTCATTGGATTCAAAATATTTTAAAAATATTTTATATGCCATTAAATATAAATATAAAATATAATTGCTTAAAATATCCTTGGACAATGACATATATCATTCATAAACTATAACACATTCTTGTAGAACCAATATGTATCACTAATGTATCCATTTTTCAAGTTTCAATGATATAAACATTTTATGAGTTCAACATATATAAAAAATTATGAAGCAATGAAAAATTAAAAAATTTATTATCTCCAACATCGTTCAATACACATAGGATTATCATACAACTATGACTTCTATAAACAATATATCATTATAAATATATTTTAATTGATGAAGAAACATCTAGATAATAAATGCCCCTAAATTTTCATTACAACAGAAATAAAATTTTTAAGAAAATTTTTATATGTCGAATAATAAGACATCACCAACATAAATCATACCTGAATTAGTATCCTCATTTGACATTTAATAAATCCAATTATTTTTATATGTCTGTTTTTTTATCATGTAAATTAATAAAATAGTAACTGATTTTATTTTTCATGTGAAATTATATTAATGTTATATAATTTCCTTAAAAGTTATATATATAATCTACAATATTTATATCAAATTATATGGTTTTAGGAAATATTATAAATGTGTTGGAATTGCATGACACATAATATTTTTAGGAAATGTTTTTAATGTCTTTAAATATAATATTGTTTAATTTTTTAGGGACGTTTCAACCCATAAATAATATGTATATATAAAAAATACGGATTTCTAGAATACAAAGTGGCATAGTTTGAAAAATTTATGTGATATTGTTAATTATTTAAATAAAAATAATTATATGTTTCAATTATAAAATATTATATTATAAAAACCGATGCATTATATAGTTTAACAATAAAATTTTAATTGTCTTGAAAATACTGTTAAAATATTGTTGATGATATAATGATATTGTGTAATACAATAATAGATGAATTTGATAATATATAAACATTTTATAATAAATCATAGGAGGAAGAATCCACGAGTGAATATGGAATGGTATTTGTATAATATTTAATACTGAATATACTTCATATGATAGATATTTTATAATATCATTTTCTTAGTCATATAATATCACATTGTGAAAATATAGATTTTTTTAGAATTTTGTATTACGTGACCTCATATTATAAATATTTTAGTGGTTTTACACATCGTGGTCACCTCTAGTGTGAATTAGATATACAATAATAACGGAAGTTTATGTTTTAAATTAGAGGATATTATTTGGGAATTTATTTTAAAATACTTTGACTGAATTTAATGTTTCGATAATAAATATATCGATTTATAGTTTTTTGTCTTTAAGGGGTAATTTAATTATAATAACATTTCATGAAAATTGAATTCCATTAATTATTGAATATATCTAACAATGTTTCAAGTGAAATATTTAAGATTATATATGAAACAATGTAGATTGTTATATTTGTATTATTTTAGATTTTATCACATAAATTATATGTGAATCATGACAAATATAATCATATATATTCAAACAATATGATAACATAATGATAATGTAGTTATATAGTTTATAAATAATATAATAAATGAAATATACTAATCAAATATATATGGAAACTATAATAGAAATTAAAAATAGATGTTACTATGATTTAAATATTTAAATTAATTGGTATATAGTATTTTACAATATTCATCCCTATTATGATTATTATAGAATTATATATAAGATTTATTTCCAATAATAATCATATATTCAAAGCGAAAAAACTATTAAAAGGAAAAATTTTATATTAAATCATAGTTTAATACTTCAAAATCATGGTAAATACTATATAAGTAAATGTTTATAATTTTTTTTGGAAAATATATTAGTAGAAATTGTTAGCAGTAGTCATTATCTATATTAAAATAATGAATCATTAGAAAAATTAAAAAAAAATTTAAAAAACATGTTTTATAAGAAGATTCACTTTATGGTAATAATGATGAAAATATATTGGAATATATATGTGTATAATGTTTATATCAATAACATTTATGTATATATATGTATATATATTCATTCATAATTATCTTTATGTAATCATTAGTTGATTTTGTTTAAAAATTTTATAAATATATTTTAATCATTATTTATATACATAAATTTATAAATATTAATACATAAGAAATAACATATTACAAAAAATTTATTATCGTTTATATTAAATGAATCCCATAGGCGAGGTAGTATGATATAGCACAAAGATTAATATTTCTAACATTCATAGATAATTTTAATAAAATGTATAACATTTTCATTACTGCATTAATTTATCCAATATAAATTATTATTGTCAATAGAATTTAACATTTGGAATAGTATCATCGACATTAAATTGGAAATTTATATTTATTAAGCGTAATATTAAAAAAGTTCTTATCCATTGAAAATATAGTTTTTATTATTCCACGTATATCATTTATGTGCCCTTAATTTATTAATGCATTCAATGTATATAAAGACACAAGAATAATATATTTCATTCAGTACATAAAAAATATATTTATAATATAAAAAATATTTTTAATATAATTAATAATTTATGAACATTTTATTTAGTCATTAATGATATAATTATTTATTTATAAACTAACAAGATCAATTTTTTCATATTATGATACAACACAAATTCATTTTTAATGGTTATGTATCATATTCTAAACCATAAAATATTTTTTGATATATAATTATATTAAATAAATTGACAATATTTTCATATTTATAGGTTTATTGTAATAGAATGGAAATCAAAATTTTGAAAAATAACATCTATTAAATTAATTGATAATATTTTTAAATTATTACAATAGTGAAGTTTTATATTTGATAGTAAAATTCACTGTAATTATAAAACATATTTTTTAATTGTAATATGTTGTATAAATGATAGAATATCATGGATATTTTATGCTACTGACTCAGCATCACTTTTATTGGTAAAAAATGAAATTATGAAAATATACTATAAACATCATCAATTTTCAATATTATCGAGCTGAGCAGTATATAGAGTAATATTAAAATGTAAATTTGTTTACTTATTTTTTTATTTCTTATCTTCAAATAATATAAATTCATAACATTATATTCATTTATAAAAATCAATTTTGAATGAAATGGACTATTTTATTACTGAAATGGTATAATGGAAAATTGATTTTGGAATTTTTATCATATATATTTTTAAATAAATACTTCAGTTGTCAAAAGAAATAATTCTCTTGGATTAAAGATAAATAGAAACTCTACAATTATTTATCATCTCTAATAACAAATTTTTATTAGTTTTTTGTTCATTTTCATTCTCAAATACCACTATAAGAATATATATACTCATCAATAGGAAAAACTAATGTTCTAAAAACATTTCATAAAAGGAAATTGTTTCCTCACTCCCTATCACCCTTTTAATTTATCATGAACTTTTTTCTTATTGTATGTACCTTTAATTTCAATTTTCGGATATTATTTCCACTCTAACCTATAATATATATTTTTCATTTTTTTAATTAAATTTATACATAACTGTTTATTATACTCATTCATATACATTAATTATTATTATAAAATTTATATGTCATCAACTATGTCTATTTCTTAACTTATATTCAAACTAGAAATTATTTAATTTATTAAATATATTATGGATATATAATTTTTAGAGGATGGAATTGAAATTACATTTTATATAATTTTGTTCAATTAGGGTGTAGTAAAATGAAATATGCCTTGTAATATTAAAGTGAACCATCTGTATATATATGTCTATATCTAGTATAGAGAATTCATTCATTACGAATGTTTTTTAATAATGTGTACATAACATATAGGTTTCATACAAATAATATTAGATAATATTAATCAATTACTATTTTTCTTACATTATATTGTAATCCCAAAAAAAATTAACTATTTTTTTGTATGGGTACCCCACATTATTGAAAATTAAATATCTATAAAAATATAACATGTAAATTTACATCAATTTAGATAAAATATAGTAATGGGATTCATTATAGTATATTAATTAGGATAATTTTATTTACTATGATAATAAAACCATCTAATTTATATTTTATCAATATGTCATTTAATGTATATCCCATAATTCAATAGTGGAAACCCTAATAAAAATGTCACTGTGGAATAATTAATCTATATATAGATTAGTGTTTCATTATATAAAATTAACATATGAATTTTATTGATAATTTTATCATATTTTAATAAATATTAGATTACTTTTTAGGAAATATTTGGCTAAAAATTATATACTAGCAAAATGTACTATTATGTATCATTAGATAAACAATACAATGTAATAAGACCATCTATATCCTCTATATAATTTTGTTTATCAATCCTATGATTACTAATTTATAATTGAATTATGATTTTATTCCCATCGATTTCTTTTAATCATTATATTATATGTGGTTTTATATAAATCCATATAATTTTATATATATTATTTTTTTATAATTGATATATAATATAAATCACAATAATGAATATTTTATTATAATAAATTATGAATTAATTTATTTTAATTTTTTTTGTATCATAAAATTATTATATCATCCAATTTCTTATTATTATCAATGATTTGATTTAAAATATCCAAGAAATATAATAATTTTTATTTTCATACTTCTAAATATCAGTAATCGGTTTTTGAGTAATTTTGGAATTCATGATTTATGTAGAAGTGTATTAATGAATATTAACTTTATATATAACATATAGGTCTTTATATCATGAAATTTTGATCGTAGTTGGTTCCCCTTAGATCATAGTAGTTCTTGAAAAGTCGTTTTTTCCATTGGATAACAACTATAATACTAGTTATGGAAATATGAAACATATTAATCCACAAGTATTATAGTGGAGGTACATTGAGATCCCATTTAATTTTATTTAGTTTATCTTAATGAGGGTAACATTATTTACTATTCTTATAATTCACTGTTAGAATAAAAAACAATTTTTTCTTTGTGATTAATTTTATTCCCAAATAGTGTCTACCAAAACCCATTTTTCTACCTTATTTTAACCCTTGTGATATCTCTTTTTATCATTGGAAAATTATTTTTAATCAATTGTGATGTGATTTAAGATGTAATAGGTTCATTAATCATATATATTTGTTAAATGTTTTTTCATTTCTAAAATACTTCATTCAATAATCCTTGTCACATTTGTTTGTTCAATTTATAATTTCATTTGATAAAGAATAATATTATTCTTCTTATAATATTTTATCACAAATTGATTTGTAAATACTATATTCAAAAAATAACTATGAGTTTTATTAAATTATTTGATGAATATTTTCATCAATTTTATTGAAACATTACAATAATGTGTGTTATATACATATAAAGATAAAATATTTCAACTGAAAAGAATATTGTATGATTATATAATATTTTAATTAGTTAACCACACAATAGAATTAATTTTGTGGGATATTATTAAGTATATGATGACTTATTTTTGGTGTTTATATAAAAATATCAATAAAATAATATTATTATTGAGGAATATAATATCAGATGGTGATTTTTTGCATGAATATGTCTATAGATGCAACCAATCATGAATTTTTGGGATGTTCTGTCTTGGAGGATGTTTCAATTTTTTGTCTTGTGTATGGGTTATTTTGAAAATTGGAACTGAGATCATGAATTTGAGAAATTGGAAATGACTTCGAGATGATTTTGTTCATGTAATAATGCATAGATGTGTGTTCAGGTTGTTGAGTAAGATAAGGACCAAGGCTAGGGTATTCCAAATGATAAATTTTCTAATCTTTTAAGGAAATATCACCATTCGTTGAAGGTTATATATAGTTTCTAGATTTAGGGGAGGTAATGAAACTCCCCTTATTGTTTTATTGTGGAAATCTACATATGGTGGATTCCATGTGGAATACCACTTTGGGGATACTCCATAAATGGGAAGACCCACATGGTTGGATTCCATTCCCTATATGGATGTGTTGTTCCACAACCCTTTCCCCACACCATGGTTTCACACTCATAGAGAAAATTCATTGCATAACCATGAGGGGATACACAATGGATGATGTTATGGGGGAACACCCATGCCTAATGAATATCAGCTACCCCACAACCAAAATGGTCTTGTCATAGTTTCCTTTTTATATAGGGGCCTGCTCCCTAAACCTATTTTTGACATGTTGTAAATTCTTCATCATATATATTACCATGGGTAGACATGGTAATTTACTAGTACAACTCTATTGATTTAAGGAAATTGGGTGATATATGGATGTCCATTTGGGTATATCATCTCCACAATCTCCTCCCCTTGGACCCCCCATGAATGGGCGATGTCTTTAGTGTGTTCTAAGGACATGTTGGTGTTCCCCTCTTTTCCTATCCATAAATAATGTCTCCTGTCAATTTTTTTTAAATGTGTCTAGATTAAGATGAAACTTTTAGAAACCTTGGGATTGAAATTGATTAAAATAAAGGAGACTTTTGACCTTCAATGTTTTAATAAATATAATATTTAAATATAAATATTATTAATTAATTTTATTTGTTCAAATATATGTTTCAAATAAAAAATGATATAATTTATTATGGATTAATTACATGCAATAAGAAAATATTATTTTAATATAATATATTTATTTTTCATTATAAAAAAATTTCAATTATAGTATTATTTAATAACATAAAATTATAATTGTTTGAGTTATAAATATGATACTAGTTGTATAGGATAATTTTATAAATTTTTAAACAATTATTAATAAATTAATTTCTAAAAAATAATTTTATACCAAAAAAATATATACTAATTTTGAATATGAAATTATAAATTAAGAAAATTATAATTAAGAAAATATAATAATAGAATTATGAAAATGAAAGTATTATTATTATTATTTTGAAACATAAAAAATTATATTTATTATATAAAAAGTATTTTTGGTAATAAAAAAATAACAAATCAAGTGTATAAATTGAATAAATTAAATTATAATATTTTATAATATATATATATATATATAAACATATATACGAAATTTATATGATATATATATATATATATATTAGTTTATAAAAATTATGGAATATAAAATAATGATATAAATAATTTAAAGAAGATACAACTAAAATGAAAAACATGATTTAGGGAGAATCTGTTTTTAGAGCATCATATTTTGATGTGGGGATGAAATCGAGGGACCTTCCACATTGAGAGAATCTGAAGAATAGGGTTATTGCTTTAAGTGGGTTTTTCATCAGTTTTTATTGAGGATGAGCACAGTTCAAGAGATCATCGTGCGAGTCGGGTCTAGTGATAGGGGCTTCGATGAGGTCGAGGTCGAGGAAAGATTGAGTACAAACATTAATAGCCAGTCAGGATCTAGATCTTAGTTCAAGTCATTCAGAATGGAGTCTAAAGTCTATCATGAGTCGGAAAAAAACCCCATATCAGAGTTTTATAGGGGATTTGAATCAAGGTTAGGTGAAAAAGACCATGGATTTTAGGGAACTACCTTTTGTTATTTTGATCTGCAACTAGGTGTGGTTTTAATTGGTTTAGATAACCGAATATTATCTGATTTTCATGTCATGATTTCTTTGTCTATCCTTGCCAACAATTTCTATCCTTTTGATGATGATTTCAATCATTGTCACTATGGTCTATTCATTGTGTCAAACCATATTGTAGATAGATTTAATCGATACCTTCAATCATGTTTATTATTAATCTTCCTTTGATCATATCATATTTGTCATAAGTCATATTCAAATCTATTTTTAGTTCTATGAAAATCATAGTTTTAATAAAATATGAAATTTTATTTTTTGCTCTTATTTATATAAATCGAATTTAGTTTGATGTAATTTTATGTTTGCGATTGAATAGATCCACTATAGAAAATATATAAATAAATTTATACTAATTAAATTCTTCTATTTAAATTTTGGTCGATTTTAATCATTGTCACTGCTATATATAAAGCAGGAGTACTTTGATAGTGTTACACACATTTTTTTGTGAGTCTGGTGAACTATGAAGTATACAATACCTAATATCCCTCAATTATAATGTAATTGTTTACAATATTAATCTTTATATTGGAAATATGAATAACTAAAATTTCATCTACAAATAAAAACGGAATCATAGATGCACTACGTTAAACATCGATGTTGTTGAAGTTAGCACACATAGAAGTGTAGTAGAAAAATTGATTCATTTACAACTCTCATAAATTTTGAGAAGTAGTCTAATATCCTAAAAATGAGACCAGTAAAATGTCATAGATTTGTAATAAGCATGGTTTAATTTGTCAGTTTCATTTTTAAAAAAAGTACACAGCATGTTTTTAATATAGAATCCAGATGTGTGGGATCGGATTGTTGTAATTTGAATTAGATAAACTCTTTAGAAAACATTCGTGGTTAGATGTTGCCTTTTCAGGAAAAAATATTTATGTAATAGAATATTGTTTCAGTAGTCACATCATGGAGAAAAAAATAATTACAACAAATGTAATTCATAATTCTTTAGGTCCATAGAGTAAAATGGGAGGGATTAATTCATTTAAGAGGGATAATGTAACATCCTATGTTTAAAAAATGAACATATTAATATAAATTTATTTATATAAATTTATTTTGTTAAATATAAGTTTTAAAAGAAATTAATAGTTATTGGAGAATAATTACATATAGTAAAAAATATGTTATTAATATATTAAATGGTTTTTATAATATAATATAATTTTCCTAGATAAGTATTATTTAATACCATAAATTTACAAAGGATTGAGTAATAAATTATTATAGAAGTAGTATCAGATTGTTTTTATAAATTTAAAAATTAGTATTAACAAATAAATTTTCATTAAATCATTTCATTCTAAATAAAATATATTATAATATTTAATATGAAATTAATAATTATCAAATTTATAATTGTGAAAATATAATTAAATTTTTATGAAAATTCTTGTATTATTATTATACTTTTTTATAATCATAAAAAATTAACTTGATTATATAGATAACATTTCTGGTTGTTATAATATTAGGAATAATCTTTATTTAAAAAAATGAATAAATGGAATCATAATATTTTATAAAATATGTATATAAATATATAAAATTAACGTTATATTATAAATATATATAGATCTCTCTGTGTGTGTATTATGTTATAAAAATGGTATAATATAAAAAAATGATATTGATAATAATAATAATAAATAAAATAATATAAAAAATTGGATAAGGGGGAGTTGGGTTTTATGGCATCATATTTTTGAGTGAGGCTAAAATAAAAGATGATTCATCATTGAGAGACTCTAGAGATGGAGGATTCATCTTCTTTTGGTTTCATCATTGGTTGTTAGTGAGGCTAAGTGTGGTTCTTAAGACCGTCAAGAGAGTCGAGTCGATTGATGGGAGCTTCTATGTGGCTATGGTCGATGGAAAATCAAGTACGAACATTGGGATTTACTCTATATCTGGATATGAGTTTGAGTAGATCATAATGGAAACTGGTGTCCATTGAGAGTTAGATTTGAACAGTATATTTGAGTCACATGGAGGATCCAAATTGGGTTTGGTGGAAAATAATCATCTATTATTGGGAATCTACCCTATGTTTTCCTGATCTACAAGTCAGTGTGGCTTTAATTGGTTTATATTTCTGAATCATATATGAATTTAGCGTCTTAATTTCATTGTCTACCATATACTAAAATTTGAAACCTTCAGATGATTATTTCAATCATTTACATTGTGGTCTGTTCAATGAATCAAACCATTAATTCTACAGAATTTGTTGATTCCATTGATCTAGTTTATTATTAATCTTTTATCAGACATATTATATTTTTTCTATTTCATATTTTAATATATATTACTTTATAGGATAATATGAGTTGGAGTGAAACAATAAATTTAATTTATTTATCTTGTTCATATGCACTGAATTCATTTTGATATCATTTTCATTTTGCATTTGAATGGATCCATTATAGTAAAGACATAAATAAATATATATTTATTGAATTATTCCATTTAATCACTAATCAATTAAAATCATTATAACTATTATTGATAATGTATACTTACATCGACAGTATTTTTCCTCTTTCTATTGAGGCTGGTGAAGCTGAAAGACGCATTTTCTTAGCTTTACTCATTTATGATTTCAATTTTGAGAATATGGGAGTTATTAGTGTCAAGAGGTAGAAAAACATGTTAGATTTCAAATAAAACAATAATCATATAAGCACTAAGTTGGGCATCAATTCTTTTAGAGTTACCATGAATGGAAGTGTAGTAGGCATATTATTTTATTTTCAACTCTAATAAATTTTAAGAAGAAAACAAATTCTCTTTAACCTAAACTAGTGAATGGTCCTCATTTTCAATAAGTTTCTTTTATTTAGTCAATTTATTTTAAAAATTAAAATTACAAAATATGTTATTAGCACTGAATCTAGAATCATGGGTTTGAGGCATTGAACTTAGTATCAATGAAATGGTCTATACAATTTTGGAGATTATATGTTGTATTTTTATGAAAAAAAATTTCTCCATAAAAGTGTCTTCAGATAGATATGTATTAAGGAAATTAATTAATTTTGAAGATAGAAATTCATAATTTTTTATTGTCCAATGAATGAATTGTACAGGAATAATTCATTTATGGGTGGAAAATGTAACATCACTTATTTTATTAAAAAAACATTGATGAAAAATATAATCACTTAATTTTCTTTTAAATAGATTTTTCAAATAAGAATAAAATATAAATGTTATTTTTGAATCATTACCAGAAATAATTAAATATGTTTTTAATATAATAAATGGTTTTTTGAATATAAAATATTTCTCAATGATAAGTATTATTTAAAAATATAATTTGAAATGGTTTGAATTATAAATTATGATAAAAGTTGTATTAGATTATTTTTATAAATATATTAATTTCTATTGAAAAATTTATTTCTATGACATCATTTTATAATATATATAAAAAATTATATTTTTCAATATGAAATTATAAATTAAAAAAATATAAATTAAAAAAATATAATTAAATTATTATGAAAATTAATCTATTATTAATATTTTATTTATTTTGAATCATATAATGTTATCATGATTATATAAATAATAATTTTTATGTTATAATATTATGAAAAATCATATTAAAAAAATGAAATCCAAATATATTATAAAATATGTATATAAATATATAAAAGTAACTATACATAATATATATATATATATATATATATAATTTATAAAAACTATTCAATATAAAAAATTATAGTAATAATAAAAAATGAAAAATGAAATGAAAAACGAGATAACAGAAAATGGGTTTTAGGTCATTAGATTTCTTGTTGAGGCCAAAATTGTTTGAGCTTCATCATCAAGAGACTCGACATAATGAGGATTAATCTTTATGTGGTTTCATATTTGGGTTTTAGTGATGCAGAGTGCAGTTTGGTATATCGATGAGTGAGCAAAGACTAGGGATAAGGGATTCGTTGAGGTTGAGATCAATGGAAAATCGAGTGTTGATGTCGGGATCAAGTTTGTATCTATGTCATAGTTTGAGTCAATAATAATGGGATATGAAGTCTATCACTAGTCAGATTAAAAAAACATGTTTGAGTTTTTTAGTGGATATGAATATGTTTTGGGAGAAATTGACCATCGATTTTTGGGATATACCTTGCATTGTCTCAATCAACATGTAGGTGTGGTTCATTATGATTAAATTTCTGATTATTATCTAATTTCAATGTCTGATTTCATTTTTCCACCCACTTCTCCAATTTTTTTCATTTAGATGAATATTTCATTCATTTTAATTATGGTCTACTTAATGTATTAAAATAATCTATAAATGGTTTTCATATAGACCTTCAATCTAGTTTATTATTTCTCTTACATCAATTATATCATATTTTTTATGAGTTATATTTGAGTATTTATTATGTTCAATGAAAATATGAGTTTGAATGAAACAAAAAATTTAATTTATTTCTCTTTTTCGTATTCACTGATTTTTTAATGATGTTATTTTCGTTTTTTAATGTATCCATGATTCCAAATATATAGCTAAATATATATTTATTTAATTGTTTTGTTTATTTTCTAGTTCATTCGAAGCATTAACGCTACTATATATAAATCATATTTACTTCTAAAATAATACAAAAATTTCTATGTGAGGCTGGTGAAGCTAGAACTAGCCTTTTCTTACCATTCTATAATTGTGATTTAAATTATGAAAATATGGGAGATTGGAGTTGAAATAGAAAAAAACATGTTCATCTTCACATAAAACTGTAATCATAGTAGCATTATTTTAGAGAAATACACTATTAGAGGGAGTGAATAATGAAGATTTATAGTCATATGGTTTCTATTTCAACTCTAAGAAATTACTAGACATAGTATAATTCTAAATAATCTAGAATGGTAAAAGGTATGAGATTAGTAATATATATTTTATTATAAGTTAGTTTTTTTTATTAAAAATATCACACAACCTATTTTTAGCACTAAATCAAGAAGCATTGGTTCCTGGAATTATAAAAATGCATGAGGTGTATTTAGAGGATATATTTCAAATATAATAACCAAGGGTTTTCTGTTATTTATATTTGTACAATGATGCATTAGGTATTTTTCATATGAATAGAAATCATTGGATTAAATTATAAAATTATTTATAAATGAAATGGCTAATTATTAATGATATATAGAGTGAGATAAGGTTTTAGTAGTGTATTCAAGCATGGAGAAGGCCTGAACGAGATTGGTTAATGATTAGTAGAGCATAGTTTGGCTTTAAATCAATGTTCATGGTAGTTCAAATATTTAATTTCAATTCATATTAATTTTTATACAAGATTTAGATTTTCATGAATTAGAATTTTTATAGATTGAGAATATATGGATCCATTGTGACATGTGTAGAAAAAAAATTATTGCAATATTATTGAAATACATATCTATAAGAAAACCTAATTGGATGGAAAACATTAAAATTATTTTTTTAGAAGAAAATAACATGCCTTGAGTCATTTCATGCTTTTTACATTATTTGAACCATAAATTATAAAATTCTCTTTATTATTATATTTTATAATAATTTTTTCATCTAAAAAAATAATTTTTTATATCATTTATTACCATGATTTCATTAATTACTAAAAACATTTAGTTTAACATCAGGATTTTGATATAATTTGGCAAAAAACAGCTTCACCATGTCAACACTCGTGGAAAACAACTTCATAAATATAACTAATCAATCATCAATATAATCAATTAAATACATTCATAATAACTTTTTATTCTATTAAAATAAATATATGAATTATTAAATGAATGAGAGTGACATTTTGTAATTAGTTTTTCATTAAAAGCAATTGATGATCAAAATATGTGATCTTCACTCTAAATTTGAAAATATTAAATTATGTCATATTTTGGATAGAAAAAGTTATTCCAATGAAATAAATTAATTTTTTGAGATATTTTTTAGGTGTGTTCAACAAAAAAATACATATTAAAAACAATTTACCATACTAAATAGTGATATGTATTTACCTTGATTACTGTAAATTGTGGAAAAAATTTAAATGAAACACATTTTTGAATATTAAAATTATAATAAAAAATATCTAATCTATTTTATAAGATTATATTTCACAAAATAGAGAAAATTAAATTTAATATATGTTTTTCTTATTCTATGAAAAGTCGCTTTTTAAGGAAATAGTTTTTTATGGGAAAATGATTTTACCTAAATATAAAGAATAACATTGATTCCCATAGAAATAATTTATTAGTGTTAATTATTGGTGGAATGGTATATTTTCAAACCAATAATAATTTGAAAGAAAATTTTTTAACCCTTCCAAAAGATAAGAAATGAAAATTCTTTCTATTTAAAAAATATTAAAAATTTATATTTTCCAAATTTTTAGGTTTCTATATTATATATTATAATTTATTATATCACATATTAATTAAAAATTTGAACATGAAAAATGGTTCCAAAATTTGACACGCTATTATTACATATTTATAAAATAAAAAACAACATATTTTAAAAATTTTATATTACAGTAATCAACCATAAACAAAATATTATTGAAAAATAAACAAAAAAACCATAAAAATATTTTTACAGGATGATATCATAATTGAGGTCCATTTTATAATTTCATGTTCTGAATTTCATAAATTATTCACTTTTTTTATATGAAAAATATTATGTGAACAAATTTTTATAGAAGAATGAACTTTCAAGAGAAATATGTTCATAAAAATTTATGATTCAATATATATATGATAAAAAGGGAGTTATTTACAAGAAACTAATAAAAAATATTAAGAGAAGGCTTCTTCATATAATCATTAATTTGGTTTCTTCTATTCATACCCTCCCATCAATTATATAAGTTGTAATAGTCACATTATAAAATATTTCTTTGTATCATGATTGTTTTGAGATCATTGATACTTGGGGTACATGATATCTAGTATAGTATTTATTTAATAGAATATATAAAAATTAAAATGGAGTTACAGTTTCTCCCTTAATGAAATGATGTCCTCCACATTCTTAATTTATTCATAAAAAATATATTCTATCATTAAATTATAAATAATATCAAATATATGTGTTCTCATGATATTTAATTAAGAATTAACAAGAAATATTACCCAAACCATACTTGTGAAAGGATTTTTCAATTGAATGAAATAGGAGAATATAGATATGATTCAAAATATTTACCATCACCATTCTTGAGGTGATTAATTTTTTTTACCTTCAATATGAAAAATATGAGAATATATACTTTCTAGATTTCATTCCAGAATCCATATTTTAGGTTTTCGGTGTTTTATCCTCTTCATAATATCATTTTTTTTGAATTAAAAATAACCATTCAATTTATTTACGCTGGATGTAATAAAATTATCATTTTACAAATCAAAATATCCAAAAAAAAGATGAAAATTTATTTGTATGATTTATATCCATTAAACCAAACTAAAATGGTCAACTAGTGTTAATATAATATCAAATATTAAAAATCCATTATATGAAGAAACAATTTATTAATATTATAAAAATCATCAGTGATACCAACTTTTCCACACAAATGAAACAACATTTGAATAACATAAAAAATATTCCAAATATAAAATACCATAGTCAAATCCCATTGATTAGAATTATGTGATCATATATTAAAGAAATATAATCTATATATTTACCACCAAGACAAATTTGAATATCCCAATATAAACTACCATAAATGTATTATCTATTATCATAGAACATACAACATAATATAATCTCTTCCATAAATAATATAATTTAGCATTAAGACATAACTTAATCATATATACATAAAATATATATTAAATATTTAATCCTAACATAATATTAGTCACTAACACAAATGATCATATTAATAATATCTTTCTATTTAGCATAATTCAATTAATAGGGGCACAAATATATAATAGACCATTATCCACATAATATATATTTCCCAAAACATGAAATATCATATTAACATGAAATGATAAATTTACCATTCATTTTATTATGCCAAATAAAATTTAGTGTAAATCACTAGATTACCTTATAGTTTAATATACCTCAACCAACTATTAAAATATAATTAATATCTCTCAAAATATCATAGTTCACCTTGGAATATAATGACATTATCAATCAAGAGTGTAAATATTGTTTTTTACATATTATAATTCATAAATCATTTCATTCAGAAAATAAATTACAATAACATAAAAAATATTGCAACCCCAAATGTAGATAGTAAAATAATTCACCATTATCAAAATAAATTAATCATAACTTTTCATTTACTTTTCAATACATCCTTAATAAAAATAATTATATGAATAACATTCCTACATTCATCAAAAAGAATTTAATCATGCTTGATAAAAGAAAAATAAAAAATACAATTAATATATCTTATATTATATTCAATGTTTCTCAAAATATATCTATATTCATTTTATTCATATGACCATGATGTTCCCCTTTTTTAACATTCTCCTTTGATACATTGATTTATAGGTTGATCATACACCCCTACCCCATATACTACATTTATTTTGATTTTATAAATTACCATGGGTTCTTCTTCCCACATTCTTGATACATATAATAATAATCAGTGTTTCCTTGAATTTAATTTTGATAAAAACTCCAATAAAACACAATTGTTCTGAAGATCCGTTAAATAGTATTCTAATCTATGTTCATATTATTATTCATAAATAAATATTTCTAGTTAGTCATAATAGTTTTTATTCAAAATCCCATCCTATTTTTTCACATAAATAGAAACCTACTAGACTGTCCTTCACATATTTCATTAACATTGTTTCTTCGGTTACTGACCATTTATGGAATCCAATATTGTTATTATTACTCTAACATAAAAAAATTAAAAAAAACATCATTCATTTTATCAAGATAAATACTAATATTCCTTAAATGTGTTATCATCTATTCAACTATGTTAATTCATAAAAAAATATCATCAATTAAAATTATAATAATTTCCAATAAGGTTAAATAAAACTTATATCATATTATCCAATAATATTATAACAATTACTGTTTTCAAATATATCTCTATATTTTTAAAAATAATGCCATAGACATGAACTCTTGAATTTGATGTTAATTAATATTTTTATATACACAAATAACCCATTATTTAGAGTAATGGATATTATTTCAAATTTTTTACATTCCCATAATCTAATATGTATATATTTCTAAGGAAATAAGAAAAATAAAACATAACAATGTGGAAATTTCATAATTTTTAAATTTTCCAAATATTATTTTCTGATATTAATACCAATGGATTTTTAAATACACATTTCAATTGTTTAAAATTAGTCACTATTGAGGAAATATTTAAAATTTAATTCCTCATACAATACATTCTGTCCAATAAAAAAACATTTACAAATATGGGATTAGTTTAAAATCTTAGTAAGGGATATAAAAAAAGGATAACATAGTCTATGTTAAAAAACATTAATGATCATAAAAATCACTATCAATTTCTCATTAAACATTGTGAAAATATGAAAAAAATAACCAATGTGAAATAAACTATTTATATATGAAATAGTATGAAAAAATATAATTTTTAGAGAAGACATGGAGTCATCTATGATGAAGACGACAACTCTCGAAACCCCATATTAGTAATCAAATCCTTTGACCACAAAATGTTCATACACAATCTAGAATTTTCTAATTCAATAAATTTTTATAAAACCCCCTAAAAAGATTAAAATTATACTGTTTGATAATCAAATTCATATCCTAAATGAAAATTTATTTAACCCAGGGTGTAATAACAGATACCTAGTAATTTGCATAGGAGTAACCCACATATTTATCAGACCAAATTTCAACTTCAAAGAATAATCATATCTTAATTATTTATAGATCTATATAAGGCTTATTATTCATCCTGAGCTATATATGGCTCACCCTTCATCATATATAATAACCTTTTATAATTTGATGATTGAAAAATATGTTATATTTAACTTTTTTTATCATAAATCAATTGAAAAAAACCATTTAAACCTATAGATAAAAGAACATTTATATATCCATTAAAAATGAGATTAAATATCAATTCCTTGGGAAATAAATTAAAAAATACAAAAATTTTAATTTAATTGAAATAATAACTTCTTTTACAAACCACTAATAAATATAAAGGGTGATTCATAACGAAAACTATCTATGATAGAGGGAAAAATATTAACGTCATAAATAAAAAAAATTGTATGAAATAAAATAAGAATTTTTTTTGTATTTCCAAAAAACATTTATGAGGGAATAATAGGAACCCTAATAATAGATTACAAACAAAATTAGAACATAATCAAAACACATTCAAAATATAATTAATAATATCATAAATTGTAAATACTAAACATAGCACAACAAATGGGACACTGCATCAGGACTAACACCACATATATCCTAATAACACATGTGTACTTACCTCAATAAATTATAAACTAATATTGATCATGCTTCACGTAACCATATGAGCTAAAAGCCCCTAAATAGTGCTGATGTGGTTACAATAAATTAATCAAAAACGTCTTCTCTAGTGAAAAATGTACACCAGGGAAACACCATCGGATCATCCGACTATTAAAAACTGAAAATTTCGTAAGTAAAAAAAACTATAATAAATAAATAGAACACCAACAATAAGATAAATAATATAATTTTGGATTCATAAATAACATATCAAAATTTTCATCATCAAAATCATCACAACATGAACCACTATTTCTATCTTTAAAGAGAATTATTTGAACATCACTAGGACATAAAATCTAGAAGATATGAATAATAAAAAAACCACCAAAAATCCATCAAATTCACCATCACTGTGAACTACAACAACTAGGAATGAACCAAGAAAATCATTCAAAAATGGGAGGTTCATGTTATATTTTTGTAAGAAATAAAACCTAATAAAGTCTCCACTTGTATTGTTATTAACAGAGGGGTACTGATAAATAAATTAGGAATGATTTTAGCTTCATGAGACACTCTTAAGAAATTAATAATAGATTAAACAACATATCCCCCTACCCAAGTGAATAGTGTAAAAATATGGTAGGGATGGAAATGTTTTCCTCTGGTAATTAGAGTTGATAACGAACAAATAAATAAATCAATAAATAATATCTGTCACTACCTGACCCAACGGGGCTTGAGACGTGACTCTCCAAGACCGCTACCAATATGCCAGGGTTTGGCAACTACCACCGAGTTTTCTATAACCCACACATGGTAGGAATGAGCCTAAGGTACCTGTACACACATACCAACATACACTTCCATGCAACAATACAGATATGTATATAAAAACTAAAAAGGGAAATAATATATATATCTATCCTAAACCAAAGTGAAATAGAAGTACAAAGGAAAAAATAGGTCCCACAAAAGGAAAACTACAAAAGCGTCCATCCTTCTCAGGAAGAAGAACGCCACCAAAACCACCTGCTGGTAAGCTCCTAAGCACATATTTGTTTACCCCCCCCCCTGGTCGGTTGTGCACACTATGCTCTTCCTACTCCGGGTACTCCTGGAACTCCGTCGAAAGGCCTGTGGTATGCATAAGACAAAAACATGTGCGGGAAATTCCCGTGCAGGGGTGAGTATATAAAATACCAAGTAGTCACCCCAAAAACCCCAAAACAAAAGGGTGTAACTTAAAGGCAATAGTCAGTTCATCCCAGCCAGAGGGAACACAAATGATAGAGAAAATCCATCTCAAAACCATCCTTGGCTAAACAAGACTAGTCATCACATCTCAATTGTATTCCCATACATATACCATGTGAAATCCAGATATAATCAAACACTCACCAAGCCCCATGAAGTTCTGACTCATAACCTGCTACAGTTATATAACTAGAAAAACACTCTCCACGATCACTTTCATCTCAAATGTCATCCGTATGGGAGATATACTACATCGGGTCCCACACAAACATCTCAGACACCCACCTAAGAAATCACACTCATCAGATATCATCACTGAGAACCTCACACTGAAACAACAGAAATACCAAACTCCTCGTATAGGGGATCACTCCAAGTGTCCGCTAGGGGATACAAAAACCCACTTCAGTAACTCATAGATCTCACTGACAGGGGATCACTCCCAATATCAGCTGGGGGATACGACAACCTGATCTGGTGCTCCAGAAATCATGTCACTCAGATAGAGGATCATCGCTCGGGTAATGGTGGCCATGACGAAAGCGGAACCCAAGCTAGTATAACTCACGATGTAGGGGATCGAACCGACGATGCTCCAACCATACCGAAACCACGCACTGAGTAGGGGATCATATAACCAAAGATACTGTAACCCTACTATAATCCTCATGCTGAGTAGGGCATCGTATACCCAAACGATGCTGCAACCCTACTGAGCACGTCTCACATCGTAGGGGATCATATTCCTGATGATGCCACAAACCCTACGGGGTTAAGCTTCCAGAAAAGGGATCGCTGACAGTTAATATGCATTCACAGTGATTCCAAGAACTTGATCTAGAGAAATAATTCTATAGGATCCCGCTCTGGGCTCACCGAAGGGATGCCATAGCTCTAACAGATAAAACATCCCATCGAGAAGATCACAAACCTATACTAAGGCTGTAATGCCGCATGAACCCTCGTAAGTACTAACCATGGGAGTACCCTCAACCCCCACTAGTCCAAACGTCTCTAACAAATGTGACCGACATCAATGCTACACCGCGCACCTCCATGGCCGATACCGAGGCCCCCATCGCGATCCATGTGGAAAAACATACAGGATAGGCTGTTTACTCACCCAAAACGGAAAACCAGTGAAAAGGTAGTATTCACCTAGCTAGCCCATGTGGGGCCCACACTATGATCCAAAAACTCATCAAGTGTATTGTACCACTACGATCCCCTTGAAAAAACACATGGGATCGACTACACGTTCGTCCCAAACGGACACCCGATAGAATAGTTGTGTATCTCTGAATATTCCAAAACACAGCCTTGTGGGGCCCACACCCTATTCTCATTCAGAAAACCCGAAATCCATCATGAAAAGACTTTCGTACCATCAGCGTCTTGAAACCACTGGTGGCATGTCAATCAGACGCTCGAGGTAAAATATATAACATCATGAAGTTGAGTGATAATAAAATAACATTATTTTATTCGACGCTTCTACCATCCGGGCCACAATCCCGAACATCGAAACCAACGAACACACGATGAATGGTTCGCCTCATTGCCATGGTCACATAACCACAGAAGACACATGATTCTGACATCAATGGAGCATGTTACGGGGGTTTAAAAACCCCCATGTATCAAAAGAGGGCCAGACCTGCCTTAACCGGCTAGTCCGTCCCTTCCGGCCGGCAAAAGCCGCTGCCGCAGCACGGCATGTGCGCACACATGGATGACTCCCCTCATAGGGTCTCCATTGATTGACGGCTGGACCACCTCCCTTGTGGCTATCCATTTTCTTCACCGCGTGCGGCCGCCGCCGGCCTCGCTGGTGCCGCGCCGATGAAGCTTTAGCGGGCCGTCGGGGCACCCCGAAGGACCAAACACACATCTGAAGCCATCTGCGCACACCCCAGGATAGGATCTAAACATCTGTAGGCTCAAAATGGAGAAAAACCTAACCAATTAGGAACCCGAATTTCGAAAGTCAAAATTCCTACTTGTTGGAGGATCACGGAAGCTTCAGGTGCAGAACGACGCCCATGATGCCCTGAAGCTCGATCCACTGACGATCGACACTGAAAACATTCATCCATGGATCGATTTGGTAAAGAATTATAGGTATGGGAGTAGTTTTTCATTCCAATGTGCAGGAGGATGAAGGTGAGGGGTTTTCTTTTTTATAATCTAAATTGATTAATTTAATTTAACACCCCCAACCAGACCTCCCAGTGCAGAGGAAAATAGGTTTCCCCTAGGGTAAACACACCATTCTAAATGAAACGGTAGGATCAAATTTAAAATCCAAGACTCCATTCAGATGTTATTCAAATAGGTTCTCATAAAAAAAACTTTTCAATTTATTTATTTAAATGCCCATGGTGTATTTTCTCACAGCAGGCTCGTGGCTGCAATGTTTACACCCCGCTTAGGGTAAACAGCATGCTTCGGATGAACTGTGCCCCCATATTCCCATTCCGAGCTACCGTTTTGGAGATAACTCATTCTCTACTCACAAACAATATAAAAATACATAATATTTTTATATAATTAATTCTGGTTACCCTAGGCCTCAGAATCGCACGACGTCTTTGCTCCCAGCTCTTGAATTTTTCATAAGAATATTACAATGTCTAACAGGGAAAATACCTGAGTCCCTGCATCCTCCCCACCATAGAACTTTTCATCCCTGAAAATCCATAAGAACAAGGAAATAAAATGGTCTCTCAACTGGGTCTCCCATGCCATTGAGTTCTCCAACAATCACCGATGCCCGAACACATAAGTCAGAGGGAATCATCCACCACACCTCAACACTATCTGGTCTGGGCAGCACTGACTCGCCCGCACGATTTTGATCTCTTCACAAAAATGTGTCTTGGTGGGGGAAGGATCCCTCTTCCTCACGCATTCAAATCATGCTGAACAATACCCACATAGGGTCTTACCAACGCCCTAAAAAAACACGACCAAGCAATGGAAAGGAAAGAGTACAGCAAAACATTGTCTATCAAACCTAATAAATAAATTATAAAGGACACAAGGCGTACCCCTATCCATCAACTGAGCCTCTAGGTAAACAACCTCTAGGGAATGTAGTTTTCCTCGCCCTCACTCTCCAGCTCCCAGAGCTCGGCGTGGACCACCTGGGGGTTGTGGTGGTGGCATCTGATAACGACTACCACCTACTACTGCTTCACTAGCTCTGTCACCATGTTCGCCACCCTACAGACCACACAACTCTAGACATCGCCTCATCCGAGGAATCCTATCAACAGGATCCATCTCAGCAACATGATGGGTCTGACAATCTCATGCAAGATTTCCCTGACCCTTACAACCGTAACACTGCCTCTCCTACGGATTAACAAAACTGGCATGTGAACCCTGTGAGCCCTGAGCCTCAGATCCTATATCCTAGGGAGGCCTCATGAAATGTCGACCGTGTATAGACCCTTGCGCCGCCACCAGATACTATTTGTCAACAACTCATCTGCCATATGACCAACACTGACATGCTGAATCTGCTCATCCAAAAATCTCTCCACCACCAAAGCTCCTTCCAACACTCCAGCAGATGTGGGAATATAATAGCAAACCACACCTACCCGGATGTCTATGTGTGGGCCCTGATCGAAGGTCCATGCCCTAATGAATGGGTCTCAGACCATATTTAGGGAATAGTGTGATATGTCTTTAAAACTTGATGAATACTCTAACATAGTCATAACCTCCTACCGAAGCTGTAGAAACTCCTGAATCTGCACTGACCACCGCATCACTAGATAGAAATCTTCCCTGAAGAGTTGCTCAAACTCTTCCCACGTGAGTGTCTCCTAATCGTAGGAATTCATCACAAAATTTCACCATATCCTAACCGAAACATGCATAATTCACGCTACTAGGACCACCATCTTATATGGGGGTGTCTTTTAGAAGGCTGAATACTCGGGTGACTACTTCAAGCCATTAATCTACTGCCTACCGGTCTGGATCACCCTTGAACCTCAAGGATCTCTTCCTCTAGATCCTGTTGAATGCACACAGCCTGCGTGAAACCTCATCTTTCACACCCGGTACAACCAGCAGCTTGACAGGTGGTGGCTCAACGAGTGGACCACGTGGAGGTGCATCCTCATAACCTACGCCCTGGTCTACAGGCTCTACATGGGGAATATCGCCACCACAATCCCGCATCAGAACCCTCGCTGGCTGTCATCGTGGAGGAATCCTAAATTACAATCAACACACACCATAGTCACATAGTATATCTAGACAGATGACTCAATAAGAATAAGAGAAACCAAAAAAACTAGTCCTATATGATTCTTGTACCATTACTTTTCCCATGGGACCAGTGTACAAACGTCCCTAGTCGAAAAGTAGTTTGTCAGAGTCTTGGTGAATTGATATGTCGGTCGACGCACCAACATTGGATTCCCTAGCCTAAAAGATGAACGTGAAACATCCTAACACTAATTCTATTCAAACCTAACCAAACTCATAGCTAGACCATCTACGCTCTGAGATCCTAAAGTTGGAACCTTCTCTGATACCACTCTGTCATGACACGACCCAATGGGGCTCGAGACGTGACTCCCCATGCCCTCCCCCAATATGCTAGGGGTTGGCGACTAGTGCCGAGTAGGCTATCACACACACATGGGAGGAATTATCCTAAGGTACCTATACACACACACACACACACACCCACATACACCTCCATAAAACAAATCTGATATATATATATATATATATATATAAACATAAATGGGATAGAATGTATACATATATCCCAAACTAGAGTACAACAGATGTACAACGGGAAAAATAGGGCCCACCAAAGAAAAACTAAAAAATTCATCCAACCTGCTCTGGAAGAAGAATGCCGCCAAAATCACCTATTGGTAAGATCCTTAGCACAGCTCTGGTAAACCCCCTGATTAGTCTTGCACACTAAACTCCACCCACTCTGGGTCCTCCTGGAACTCCGTCGTAAGAGTCGTGGTCTGCATAAGACACAAACATGTGCAGGAAATGCCTGTGCAGGGGTGAGTATATAAAATACCCAGTAGGCACTCCAAAAACCCCAAAATGAAAGGGAGAAACGGAAAGGCAATAGTCAGCTCATCCGAGCTTGAGGGAACCCAAACAAGAGAGAAACTCTATCTCGAGACCATCTTCGTCTAAACACAACTAGCCATCACAACTCATTTGTATTCACATACATATACCATGAAAAATCTAGATATACTAAAAAACTCACCAAACCTCATGTGTTACTGACCATGTAACATGAGAAAATTACAAAAAAAGGAGAACAAACTCCACAATCACTTTCATCCCACATAACACCCATTTGAGAGATATACTCTATCGGGTCCCAGACAAACATCTCAGATGCCCACCCTAGATATCACGCTCTTCGGATATCAACACTGAGAACCTCACATTGAAACAATGGAATAACCAAACTCCTCAGATAGGGGATCAATCCTAGGGTCCTCTAGTGGAAATAAAAACCCATTCTAGTAAATCGTAGATCTCATATATAGAGGATCACTCCCAGGATCCACTAGGGGATAACACTACCCAATCTAGTGCTCCATAGATCACGTCACTTATATAGAGGATCATTGCCTGGGTAAAGTTGGTCACGACGATACTGGAACCCTATCTTCTATAACATGCGATGTAGGGGATCGAACTGATGATGTTCCAACCATACCAAAACCACACACTGATTAGGGTATCATATAATCTATGATACCACAACCCAAATATAATCTTCATGATGAGTAGGGGATTATATACCCAATAATGCCACAACCAACTGAGTACGACCCACCGTGTAGGTGATCATAATCCCGTTGATTCCACAAAACCTATGGGGTTAACATGCAAGATAGGGATTTTCACCCATGAATAAGCCATCGCAGCGATACCAATAACCCAATCTAGGGAAACGATGCGAAAGGATCCTACTCTGGGCCCACTGGAGGGATTGAACAACTCTAGTAGATTAAACATCCCATCGAGAAGATCAAAACCTATACTAAGGTTGTGATGTCGGGCAAACTCTCGTAGGAACGAACCAACCGAGTACCCTCAACCACTGGTGGTCCAAACGTCATTTACACTAGAGAACCACCACCATTCCACACCTTGAACCTTCAATGCCTATACTGAGTACCCCATCGCGATCCACACAGAAAATCACACAGGATATGCTATTTTCTCACCCAAAACAGAAAACTGGTGAAAAAACACTATTCACCATAGCTATCCCATGTGGGGCCCACACTAAGAACTTGAAACTCTTAAATCAGATCATAACACTAGGATCCTCTCAGAAAAACACATGGGATCGACTATTCGTTCGTCCAAAACGGACACCTGGTGGAAAAGTTGTGTTTCTCTGAAAATGCCAAAACATGGCCTCATGGGGCCCACTCCCTGTTTTTGGTCAGAACACCTGAAAACCATCACGAAAAATCCTCCGTAAAACCCGGGTCTCAAATCCACTAACGGAAATTCAATTGGATTCTCTGGGTAGAAGATACAACGTAATAAATTCAGGTAATAATAAAATAGCTTTATTTTATTCGACGTTTATAGTAGTTGGGCCAAGATCCCAAACATAGAATCCCCCGAACCATCAACGGATGGTTCACCTCGTCGCCAGGGTCTTGTCACCATAGACGGCACACAATTATGGAATCCAGGGAGCATGTTACGGGGGTTTTAAAACCCTCGTGTACCAGAAGAGGGCCGGACAGGCCTGAACCGGCCAACTGACTCTGCTGTCACGGTGCGGCGTGCATGCGCACATAGCCGACCCACCTCATGGGTCGATGTTGATTGACGGAAAAACCTCCGCCCCTGTGGTGGTCCATTTTCTTCATCATGGCCCTCCACCGCAGGCCGTACTGGCGCCGACGAAGAGTCATTGGGTCGCCAAGGGCACCCCGGGTGTCCAAACGCGCTTGTGAAGCCATCTGCGTGACCCTCAGGATCGGATCTACACATCTACATTCTCAAAATAGAGAAAACCCAAACCATTCAGGATCCGGGATCTCAAAAAAACACCTTCTTTCTGGTAGATCACCGAAGCATTGGGTGCAGAACGACGTTCTCGATGCCCTGATGCTCGATCTGTTGATGATTAGTGGTGAAAATGGCCTCCCACGACTCGATTTGGCGAAGAATCCGAGGTAGGGGCAGGGGTTTTTTTGTTCTGTCTTGCGGGAGGAGTGAGGTGAGGGGTGAGGGGGGTTTTTTTAATTTAAATTAATTCATTTAATTTAACACCCCGACCCGACCTCATGACGTGGAGGAAAATAGTTTTCCCCTATGGTAAATTCATCATTTTGAACGCAATAGCGGTCTCAGATTTCTGATCCGAGACCCTGATTAGAAGTTATTCAAGTGAACTCTAATAAATAAAATTTCAGCTTATTTACAGAAATTCCCCTGGTGTCTTTTCTCATAACAGGCCCATGCCCGCAATGTTTACGCCCTTCCTAGGGTAAACAACACGCTTCAGACACAACAGTTCCCTCAGATTACCGTTCTAAGCTACCGTTTAAGAGATAATTTGTTCTTTCCTCACACATAGTATAAAAATACTTAATATTTTTATAAAATTAATTTCGGGGACATCTGGCACCGAAATCACATGCCGTCTTCGTGCCTATATCTAGAATTTTTCATACGAATATTCAAAAGTTTGACATGGCCAAAACCCGAGTCGCTACAATATCAATCATATAATTAAACTAAAAACCAAATTTAGTAAACCGCCCCCAAACCACTCACCATCCCAATTTTCTAGAGGAATTATCACATCATACAATTGTTTTGATTCTGATCAATGGGAAGTGAATAAATCATAGTGGTTGAACGTTTTATCATATAAAAAACCAATATATATGAATAAAATAATTCAATAGTTTTAAAACAAAAACATTGTGAGTAAATGAAATGGAATGACAATGGTGGGGCCATTAGAAGGGTTGAGTGAGGAGGGGATTGATAGGAAAGGGATAAATGATACATACAAAGTAATAGTTAAACCTATCCCTTTTAATCTGCACTATTTATAAGCCACATACAGATAGAGGGAGAGGTAGAAAAGTGAGATATGTTGAAGAAGAATAGGTACTCGGATATCTCCCCTTAGAATTTCTAGATGAAAAAATAATTCATTTTTGATTTGGTAAATGGAGTCAAGGTAACTCATACAGAAAATGAAAATATATTCCATTTAATAACCATTGTAAAACTTCAAAGTTATAATAAAATTAAATTATGCAATAATTAAAAAATATATATAATAATAATATTTATTAAATAATTTAATGAAACTTTACATGTTCTAAAAATATATGTAAGGACAAATATCAAAACATGTTTTCTAACAAAAAAATAATACTCTAGGTCCATTCTTGCTTCATACATTCCATAAATCCTAAAAAATACATAAATATTAACATTGTACATGATTGTAAATAATTATCATTATTAATGTTGATATAAATTACATTTTATTTTTTTATCATTTTATATTTATTTACAAAAACTATTAATTTTACATCAGGCATTCTGAGGTGATTAGTTCAAAAATATCTTTAGTGTGTCCATTATAGTCAAATGAGACATGGTTCCATCATCGTCATAATATTAATAATTTAATAATTTTAATTATTTTATATAAAATATTAATCTAAGGAAATCAATTCAATGTTATATTGAAATTATTGATAGGCCATTCATTGGGGTCATGATTTTCACGTATAAATAATTGAAATATTCATTTTTTATAATGTAAAAAAAGAAATAAATTACATAAATATTAACATTTATAGAATGATAATAATATTTTAAACATCATATTTAATCAATATTCCTTCGTTATTACATGCCCAATGTAGAGTATATGGAAAATGAATCACTTCACTTCATTTAGGTGGTAGTCCATATGAGTACATGAGAGATGGTATCAATTTTCAATATATGGGAGTGTAAGAAGTGAGATAATAACGTAATCCCCATTGAATAATAATTATTCATTATATATCATATATATAACTTATATCCTTATTTATAAAAATCCTTGTGGTATGGGTAAATGGAATAAAATAATTCACATTAGGGAGGCCGTTTTCTAGACAAACACAGAAGAAATTTTTTCATTTCTTATTTTATAGAAATATAGTAAACAATGCTTGTCAAATTAAAATTATTAAATTACAATATTTCAAGGATAAAAATTTCATTATATTATTATATATAGATTATATTTTGTATCTTTTTAATAATAAATACAATTGAATGAATTTCTATAAGACTTACACATCAATATTGGATATCTTTCTTGGCCCTGAAGCTCGATCTGCCTTTTAATGAAATTTTAGTTATACTAAGTCCTATAGGCATGGGGGATATATAATTTTTGATATTTGGGATGTGTTTCTTAAATTAAATATGACATTATTTTCTTCTTGAATGATAATATTTATTCCCAATTTATTAGCCTAAATCATCGTTGTTTTCAAAAATATTTTATTTTAAGGGTTTACTATATAAATATAAAATTTTTATGTAGCTCAAAAATATACCACAGTTCATATTTAAAAAATTTCCCATACCCCAATCCAAATAATAGTATACTTTTTTTATTTTTAAATAATAATATATAATATTATATAATAATAAATATATTAATGTAATATTATTGACAGTTTTCATAATTTTACTTTCTAAACATCAAGATAATACTGTATTCAAAATTTAAATTATGAAAATTTCCATTCATTTCATTTCGATAGAATAATATAAATAAATACTATATAATTTCATAGGAATGATTTTTTTATATATTTTTAGATATTTAGTTTTATTTATTGCCCTTTGCACGAGAATTGCATCAACTATGTGTATACGTTCATGGTAATTATAACATCGATGTAAATTAAAAATAAAATTTTCAAATAAATATAATTCATTATATTAAATATCTTCATTTTTATTTTTGATAATTTAATTTTATCCATTCATCGTCATTTTTTTACATTTTTTTGATGTGGAATGAGATTTTGTAATTACTCATAACATAGATCAAAAGAAAAGAAATAATATGGGTAAAATTCATCAAAATATACATACTATCAAATATAGGATGATATTTGTCAAAATATACTATTCAAAATAAACAGAGACAATTGTTTGACACATTTAGAGACATTGTCACATAATTTAAACCATGTTTAACATTTTTTACTATTTACTAAGTTGATAAACATTTACCTTTTATTACTATTCATTTTGACTAAATATGTAATATAAAAATTTAAAAAATTGAAGAGACTGATTCTAAATATAGATAGTATTTTATATAATTCAATTTCTATATGTGGTAAAATTCTATTTATTTAATCTTTACAAAACAAATGGAATAATCATTTTTAGAAAAATGTATGTTTTAATCATAAAAAATAGTTTTACATCATTACAATTTATATGGTTTATTCACAATGAAATTATTTTTTTTTCTTAATAATAAAAGAGTTTGATGATTTTTAAAAAATAAAAATAGAATGGATCCTTCTAAAAAATGATTAAAATAGAAGAATCGAATCTAGTACTAATTTAAAGAAAATTCAATTTATTTCCAAATTATCAATAATATATTTATATTTTCATTTTTATATTTAAAAGTAATTATGTTAAGTATGAAATATATATTTTTCCCTTGAAATTGTTTTAAAAAATTTATTTTACTATTATATCTTCATAATATCAAAAAAATTACCAAAATCGTAATATATGAATTTTCACTATTTTCTTAAAAATCAAAAAAAAATTAAAACCCCTAAAAAAATTTAATCTTAATATTTTTCCATAATGATGTAAAAAATTAATTATATGTTAATAATTTCATTTCAAAAAATTCATAAATATATCTTTTGATAGAGTAAAAAAAATATAAACACAAAATTCTTTTATAGAAAAATGTTACTTTTAAGATTAAAATATTCTAAAACATATATTATTTCATTCTTATCACGCAAAAATGTGTACTTATATGCTAAGATGTAAGAACCTAGGTTATTATAATGTGTCAAAATACAGAACAGTATGAAGTTTGACTTGTTTCTGAAAAAACTGGGAATATCTGGGAAGATCTGGAAATTTACAAACTGCACGCCATGTACACTAAAGTACACACCATGTATCAGTTAGGAGCGTAATGTCCTTGTGCTCTCCAAGTACATGCCATGTGATGACTGTGTAGGAATTTCCTAGTACACGATTTGTAGTGTTGCTCAACATGAAGTGTACCCTTGACTGTGTGGAGGCCACACATGGCGTGTAGGCATGTTGGATCAGTATAATGTTTATAGGAAGTACATGTCATGTACTATTTATATGTTCCCTGTAGAGGGGCCCTAAATTGGGATATATATGGTGTGTTTGGGATGTCGACTAAGTAGATAGGTACACGCCATGTACCATATTAGGACGCCATGTAGTCAGTCGGAAATCCCTCAGAGAAATATCAGTCGTCTTATGAAGAGTAAAATGATACACGATATGTAGTCCTATGTACATGTCCTGTATTTTCTTTTCTTCGTTAAAATGTAAAGTATCCTCGGTTTGAGGTAGAGAGTAATGGGTTTTGTCTTGGAGACATGAATATCCAACTGGGATGACAATTCCTCCTCGTTCCATGGTTCGTAGTAAGATACAAACACTGTTTGATCTATTGGAACCCCCTTGGTAAGGCCTTAATTACTCTTAAGTTGTTATTCATTATTTATATTCTACGACGAGTTATAATTGCAGAGTGGTATTGATTATTTTGTAGATATTCCATGTTTTAGACTTAATTGGAGGCTCTTATTAGAGGAGTATCATCATACTAGTATGACGTATGTAGTGCTTACCTATTTCTGTGTTTTCACAGACTTTTGGGCGGCGCGACCTTTGGCGCGTTTCCAGGTATTTTTAGTTTGACCCTATTTTACCTATTATTTTCAGTTTAATTGTTATCTATCCGAGTATATTCCTTTGGGTATTCTTTGTTACCTATTTTACTTGAGCAGGGTCGGTCGAGTGGTCGTTACTGATAAGGGAATTTGGGATGGGGAATTCCTTAATGGTTATAATTGAATTGTTTTGTTATAAACTGTTTAGTTTTTTCCCAAATTTAAAAGTGATTCCATTGATTATTAAATGTAATTACTGAATTTCATATGCTTTATCCCTTGATGTTGTGTTGTCCATGGCCCGAATATTCTTGAGGGATACTGATCATAGGTTGGGCTTGGCCTGGGTTACATTGGGGGCTTCTGACCATGAGATTGGACGTCATGAACATCGACTTGAGGTAGGGTGATAGTTAGGTTGGGCATGACAGGGGTTACATAGATGGAGAGGCCATCCGTCTTGAGAGGCATGGTCACAGGGTCACAAGGTTTCAGAGCTGTTGTGGCTAGGGTACAATTTCGTTGACTACTACTCACCTGGAACCTAGAGTAGTCTGCATATAGAGAGAATTTGTGATGAGGTGGTTTTGGCCACTTGTGTGGATAGTGGCCACCATTAGTTGAGGTTTGGTTAATTTTAGTTTGGGGGTGCTTTTCATATGAAGCCACGTGGAAGGTGGTGATCCTTATATGGATAGCGTTGAGGCTAACGGGTTGGGGGAAGAGGGTGGACGTTATTTAACGACAGACAACACTGTTCCTCCAGTTACTCTACATGAGGGTAGACCTTGTTGTCCCTCCGGTTACTTTATTTGAGAGAAGTCATCATTGTCCCTCCAGTTACTTTTTTGAGGAAATGCATCATTGTTCCTCTGAGTTACTATTTACTGGGCGTGCCTTCGGGATGTCAGTACCTGAGACATGCGATGTCAGGGGGAACACGATTCCAGGTTACATGATAGAGATTTCGACATTGGATGAAGCAGGTGACACTCTATGGTGGCTGCTGAGAACCAGTGGAGTTTGTGTTGGTTTGTGTGCATTATACTATTTACTATTTTCCTTATCAATTCATTTGTACTTAAACACTTTTATTAGGTATGAACTATTGGGTGGTATCCTACTGAGGTTTTTCTCACACCTGGCATGGACCATTCGAAACGCTTTCAATATTTATGGATTTACATTAAGGAAAGAGTTCGACTTCAAGAGATGGACTGCATTATCTATTACATGGAGATGGTATAATCCTTGAAGTATTTCTTAGTTGGAGTTTACATTTTTTTCCTTCTTTCATGTGTAATCATGCTTACTTTTTTTTTGGAAAAAGTTGGTTAGCCATTGGAACATTAAGATATGGATATGTATGATCTATATTGGATTTATGTTTCTTATTCAGTAGTAGTTACATGTGATCAGTTTGATATTGTGTTTAATTTTCACTAATTTTGTTTATATTTATTTATTTTGTTGTTTATAGATATTGAATGTGCTTTCTCTTTGCGGGTCTGGTTCGAGTCTACGGAGTCTTTTATTCCACTACATAATTATTTTAACACCCATACTTGTACCATTAACATCCTCTGAGAGGGTATAACATCTCCAATATACATATAAGACTCTCGATGCTAGTCCACATCCATTGGTGTTCAAGGAGGAGTAGATAATATAGTAGCACCCAACCCATTTACCACTATTAGGGTGGTTGTTTGGGTTCGGGTCATTACAATGTGGTATCATACGTGTTCTTGATATAGATTTTGTAGTAGTGTTTTCATATCTACTAATGAGATTGAGACATCTCTTTTTCTTTCTACTTTTTTTATTATTTGTGATATGGAAGACTAGAAATAGGTTGTGACTGGAACTGGGTCCCTAGATTCGTCTTGGGTGCCTGCATCCCCTGGTACAAGGGGTGGAACAAGATTCAATGGGTGGGAATTGCTATTTTCTTTTGCATAGGTTAATGCTTTTATGATTTACACCTCATTGGATCACATTGTCTGTGATGTTATTTATTGTGATACGTAACACTTAACCCGGTGCAGTAAGGGAGAATTGCACCTTGGATCGGTATGGATGGCTCACTTTCTTGGATTTTGATAGGCACATTATATGGTATTTCAATTTCATAAATTAATGTATTCTTTGTGATGTGATAATTCAATGCGAACAATATCAAATTTCTATGCTTTTTTCCATGAAGTGCAAATTGGTGAAATTCCCAATATAATATCTAGTTGATTGAAATGTGTTATGCCATGCATTATATAATTGTAGAATTTCATGTGCTAGGGTATTTGGGTCTAGATCTTGAAAGAGAAAGCATGTTATATGATTAAGGGTATTTTAATCACTAGGATTGGGTGACACGATTGTCGTTTTGAGGAAAAGTTATTTCTTGAGACGGGCATGTCCTGAGGTAATTTTGATAATTGGATCTGTTTAGTGCAGGTAAGGGGTCCACGAGGTCGGGATGTTGTGGACATGGGTTGCGATTAGGGGGGTATGGGTAGTTGTATTATGATGCGTCTTTACTATTTTCATTATTTGTGTTGAATATGTATAGTTCTGTATATTTATATATATATGGTTTGTCAGTGTAGATACCCAATATCGACATACATGGGAATTACATTACTTTTGCGGAATACTTAATAAATAACAAAAAACAGAGACCTAAGGACCCTAATAGTTTAGTTTCATTGGAAACTCGTAACATAATCTTCTAATCATGGTGAAAGATCTTCAACATCTCCCATTATGATATTCCACTTTTTTTTTCTTACCAAAAACTATTCCTTATATCTTGGGGAAAAGAAAAAAATAAAGGGTGAGCTCAAATTATTATTAAGGGTAAACATAAAACAATCCATAAACATTTGAAAGTGAAAACATGAACATAATATTTAAACATCAAAATCTTGAGCAATGACATAAAACATTGCAGTACACAAGGCGCATATCATAATGAAAAAATAATCCTGATAAAATTGCATGGGAATAAAACATGTAATTGTGGAAAACCATTAATAACATGATATATTTTCCATCGTTTCCATGGAATTCATGCCAATACTATCATAGTGGACAAATACCATTACGGAACTGAGTTTACATGATGTTCCAGCCATGTATTACTGAACCAGATTTACTTTTCATTCCAACCATGTTTATCTCAGGAGATATAAATCATTAACCAATTCATTTGAGGGAGATATAGTTCCCACCCATCTCATAATGAGTCCATTCTTATGTGTCCACAAAATCATAAATCATACATAATAGCATAACCAATGTAATAAAAATGGGATTCTTAAACATCATGGAATCATATCATAATCCATATAATATTAAAGGACTTCATAAAAATAATTCCCACATAACATAACCAAATCAATGTAATAATAGGGATATAAACATAACTATATATCATCTTAGATGGAAAATAATTCTGATAAAACACTTGAACTATGTTCTTAAGGAAAATATCCTTTCTACTTCAAAATCATTTCCTTTTATCAAAATGCCTTGCAATTTTAAACTAAATGAATATGGTTGAAAATAATCATGAAATTTTTCATAGTATGATTCATGGAAATATGGCTTTATTCAACCATAAAAAAATTCATTCCTGCCGTATAAGTTAAACAAAAAAAATTCTCCTCATACTTTTGCTGGAAAAATCAAAAAGTACCTCGTATGGTAAACAAAAGAATGATTTCGTAAATACCATGTAGTAAAATTCAAAAATTGGAAAAAAGACATTAAGTATAAACAAATTTATTTTAGAAAACATGGATATGGATTATAAATATAACCCCAGCAATTACTTATTTATAAACAATCTCGGATAAGAAAAGAGATTGCAAAATTATCCCTTACCTTAGGTCCGATATGCTTTTTACGTATCCGAACCTCCAGTATAATGATATAAATTCTGTCATTGAATCATTGCATAATCATATTCGTTGTTATGATATCATATATGATCATATTCTTATCATCTTATTAGTAATATTTCATAGCTACTTGTTATTAAGGTGTTCATTGCTTTATGTTCTTTAGCGTGTTTTGTATAATAAATTCTTATTCTACTTTTTAGGTTATATATATTCATCATTTACAGAATGGTATTAGTGTAATATATATCATATTTATTCATTAAATTCATTTATATAATTATTATTCAATGAAGATCATGTAGAACGAGTCGCATCACATCGTGGAGACGGTAGGTCATACGTACGGACGAGCGATGATATCATTCCCCTGATTCTGGAATTTTATTGATGTGTATGGTGTATAATATTTCAGAATCAATATCAATTTAAAATAATCAGATGTTTTTATTTCATCCATCCTTATACCCATACATGTATGTTAGTGATGAAATAAAACATTACACCACAGTGTGGAGACAGTAGGCCGTACGTATGCACTCGTGGTGATTTCATTTTTTTCAAAGTATGGATAAAAGATAGAATATGGTTGTATCATATTCATAATAACATATGATTATATTAGTGATACTGAAGTTATTAATCTATAATGAAAAAACTCATATAGAGGAAGTGGGAGAAGAAATATGTTTGAATGAATCAGTAAAGGATGTTATCTCATATTCAACGTGCCTCCTCGTATCATCCTCTTAGGGCACAAACGTTGGTCTTTGAAGAAGACAAGAACCAATATTAGGTTTCCCGGGAAGTGGGTAAGTGGAATGGTCAGGGATTGGATGAATTGGGAATCTCAAAAATTGGTGTGAAGTGGATATAGAGGAGGTTCTCTTTTATAAGGGAGGAGAGGGGTGCTTTTGGAAACCAAAAACACATTAGTTTATAATAAATTTAATCCCAACATAAAAACCTCCAAAAATGACCCAATTCGAAGATTATATGATATAAGGTTGTAATATAATTATCCAATTAAATATATACACGTTTTACATTTATTTTAAACCTTATAATATTTATTTATCCTTATTTAATCAATTTAATTTTATTTGTGGTAATAATATTGTAAATTTTAAATTGTAATAAATACATATTTATATTCTGTAAATTCCCATAATTGGATGCTTTATAAACTTGTAGACCATAAATGTTTCAGTTTGTAATTTTTAAATATAATTTATATTTTTAAATAATTTAATAATGTGTTTTAAAAAAACCAATAGTGTAAATTTTTGACACTATTCATTTATTTGAATATAAATAAAATACAGAAAGAGAATATATTAGAACCAAAATATTTTATAGGTTCCCGCATGTCATATTATTCTAGAAAATTCGTGGATAATATTAATTAGTTCATATAATATTTATTGTAGTATTTTTAATACCATTAATTTGATATTTCTCTTAATAAAAAAATCACTACAACATTTTTGTATAATTATTTAATATACTTATTGTTACATAAAGATTAATGATAAAATACTATGATGAATATAAATCTAATATAATTCATAATAATACTTTTATTCAAATTTATATTCTAAAACACCCATCTTTTAAAATGTTATGTTTTTTAAATTATGAAGGTGACGACTTTGACATAATTTAAAATAAAATTATACAAGTGTCATAATCACTTTTTTAATGCTCCAAATGGTCAAAAATTCGACATTTGGATGCTTATGGTGTATATGTAAGTGAAAAATATGTTTTGGTAAGGTTTTTTGGGCCTTTTATGGGTATTATTAGTATAATAAAAACTATATAATTGATTTTTTAATAAATAAATAATTTATGCATCATTAATGTTTAAGCTATTAAAGTAATCATATATTTCTTCAAAATTAAAAATAAATTACCATGATAAATAAAAACATTTTATCCTTCAAATGAGTATATATAACTGAATTTATATTCTGTATAACCTTATATTAAAAATAATTTAATTATTAAAGTTTGAGTGAGACATATTTCACGTTCCTTTAAGTAAAATAAATTAAATGAGTTAATCACATAGAAGTGGGTTCTAATAGATATAATTTCGACCCAAGTATATTTTAATAAGAAATATAGTCATCCAATTATATTAATACAAGTGTTAGGGTAATAGTATATTATTATTTTTATCCTTAATTACCTAATTTACCTTTAACTGTGGTAAATAAAATTTACCATAGTTACTATTCATAATGCCCAAAAATAAAAGTATCCTATTAAAATAATTTAGAACTACCAATTCCAAATATGGAATTCATTTTTCATAAATCATAACATAGAAGTTTCATTAATTAATTTAAAAGTAATCCCGTGTCGAAAAAATGGGGTTTTATTTAAAACATTGTAAAAGATTGAATTGTTTTTACCTATGAATTCAATATATAATTAATGATAATGACATAAATTATATTAAATATTAAAATTTTATTATATATATATTTTAAAATCATTCAGTATTATAATTTAACCATATAAATTATCTTGATGAAAATGTTGTTTTTAATTAAAATTCTGCATATTTTTACTATTCATCAAAATATTAATGTTATCAGAAAAATATGAAAACATTATCCAATGTAAATTTTTATATCCTGATTCACAAGAAGAAGTTTATATTGTAAAATTTAACTTATAAACTTGTTAAAAATTAGATTTAAAATAGATGCTTCATCAAAAGGCAGCAAAACGACATTTTTTGAAAAAAATTTACCTGAAAATTTTATTTTGTTCTCATACCATGATCTAGAAAATGTGTAAGATGAATAATAATGTTATAAAATTAAATATTTGGTTAATAATATTCATAACGGCTAGTTCATAATATTATAATAATATATCATTGTTTAGTGAAACTCGGTATTGCATACAACACAAACTATCGAGGAAGGTTGCTCTTGCGTATAACGGAAGAAAAGCCAGTGTTGTGTGTAGTGAATGATTCCTCTGGTGTTGCGTATAACATAAGAAATAATATATATATATATATATATCTCATAAAATCTCAGTGTGATACATTCTACCCCCCTTAAAATGAATTTAACCATCAAAATTCTTCACTTTATAACAAACAGATGAGGATACCTATCCCTCATGATATCATCAAGTTACCATGTTGCTTCTTATAATTGGTCATTCCTCTATATAACTTTTACCAAGTGAGTGGTCTTGTTTCATAGAACATTTTCACTATGATCCAGAATCTTTATCAGCTGTTCCTCATAAGAAATATCTTCCTCCAGGGGTACAACTTCTATGCTTAGTACATGTGAAGGAACATGTATGTACTTTCTCATGAGAGATACATGGAACACATCATGAACTTGAGAGATATTTGGTGGAAGTTTCAATCTGTAAGATACCTTCCCAACATGATCCAGAATTTCGATAGTGCCGATATACCTAGGGCTCAGCTTGCCCTTCTTTTCAAATCTCATTACTCTCTTCCAAGGAGATATTCATAAGAACACTTTATCATCCACATCAAACTCTAGGTATTATTTCGGTTGTCGGCATAAATTTATTGTCGACTCTTAGTTGCTCTTATTTGCTGTGTAATAGATCTGACCTTTTCTGCCATCTCATCAACATGATCATGTCCTAATAGATTTCTGTCCCCAACTTCATCGCAACAAGTTGGAGTTCTGCATTTCGTTCCATAGAGAGCTTCATAAGAATCCATCTGAATATTGGAGTGAAAGATATTATTATATGAATATTCCAACAATGGTGGGTATTGATCCCAACCACCTTTGAATTTTATAGAGCAAGCTCTCAACATGTCTTCCAATGATTGAATTGTCCTCTCAGACTGACCATCTATCTAAGGATGACATGTAGTGCTGAAACGCTACTCTGTATCTAGAGCATGCTGAAGACTTCTCCAAAACATTGAGGTAAAACTCATATCCTCATCATATATAATGGAATGTGGTACTCCAAGGAATCTTACCTCTTCTTTAATATATATCCTGGAAAGCTGATAATGAGGGAAATCCTCTATAATATCAATGAAGTGTTCAAACATTGTAAGAAAATCAACTATAACCTAGATACATTATTACCTTTAGATGTTTTGGAAAGTCCATTGACAATGTCCATAGTGATGTTTTCCAATTTCCATTCTGGTATGGGTAATGATTGTATCATCCCTTTAGACTTCTGTCTCTCAGGTTTAACATACTATGAAAACAAACATTGAGAGACATATTCTGCTATATCTATTTTCATTCCATCCAACCAAAAGTACTCCTTCAGGTCCCTGTACATCTTTTTACTTCTAGGATGAATAGAGAATGAAGAACTATGGGACTCATCCAACAGCTCCTTCATTAACTCTTATATGGTTGGAATAAAGACATGGTTATAGAACCTTATTATCCCATCCCAATCAAGGTTGAATTCAGGAACATTTCTCACCTTCATTAGAATCCCAACATCCTACTTCTGAACCTCTTTAATCTTCATTTTTATAGATGGATGAACATTCATTTGATAAAGATAAGATATCTCCCCTTTAATTAAAATTCCACGATCCATCCTTTGTAAATCAATAAATATGGGATCCCTTGTGATCCTCATCATGGATAATCTAGCATGGTCTTGTCGAGTTAATGTGTATACCACCTTGTTTGTTTTCCCTGGGTGTTAATGAATTGAGTAGTCTTAATCCCTAATCAGCTCCAACCATCTTCATTGATGCATATTATGCACATTTTGTGTGAAAATATACATTAAACTTTTCTGATCATTATAAATATCACACCTTTCACCATAGAGATAATGCATCCAAATCTTTAATGAAAAGATTACCGTAGTTAAATCCAAATCATGAGTTGGGTAATTTTTCTCATGGGTTTTAAACTATCGTGAGGAATAAGATATCAACATATCATTTGGCATGAGAACACACCCCATCCTCTTCTTGGATGCATCACTACATATCACAAACCATTATCCACTACAGGGATGTGTGAGCACAGTTTCACTGGGTAACCTTCTTTTTATCTCTTTGAAATTATATTCACATTCCTCCATCCAAAGAAACATAACTCCTTTCTGAGTCAATTTAGTGAGTGGGTTAGATAATCTTGAAAAAGCATTCAAAAAACTATGATAATACCAAGCTAAACCATGAAAACTCTATATTTCAATTACCGTTGTTGGTCTCAACCATCATTTAAGAACCTCCATTTTTGATGGATCCATAGATATCCCCTCATTTGAGATTATGTGACCCATGATTGAAACTTTTTGAGGCCAAAATTCACACGTGGTTAATTTGGCATAAAGATTCTCCTTTCATAGGGTCATCAATACAATTATCAAGTGATATTAATGTTGTTCCTTGATCTTTGAATAGACAAAAATATCGTCTACAAAGACTACCACAAAATGATCGAGATAGTCTCTAAACACTCTATTAATTAAATCCATGAAGATAACAGAGGCATTAGTAAGACCAAATGGCATCAATATAAATTCATAGTTACAATACCTTGTACAAAAATTCGTCTTTGGTATATCCTCATTTATGACCCTTAATTGACGATACCATCAATGAAGATCAATATTGGAAATGCATTGAGCTCCATGAAGTTGGTGAAATAAGTCATCAATGCATGGAAGAGGATATTTGTTCTCTATAGTGATCTTGTTAAGTTCTCAATAATCAATGTAGAGTCTCATTGATCCATCATTATTCTTAACAAACAGAATAGGTTATCCCCACAGTGATGCACTAGAGTATATGAATCCCTTATCAATATTCTCTTGGAGTTGTTTCTTAAATTCATGTAACTTAATTGGTTCCATTCTACAAGGTGTCATTGAAATGGGCATAGAACCTAGTATTAGTTCTATTGAAAAATAAAATTCACAATTTGGTGGAACACCTAGAAATTCCTCTGGAAAGACATCATCAAACTCCCATACAATGGGAATATTATTAATCGTGAGTTTCTCTCCAACCATTTGAGAGAAATAAATATCATTTATTGGAATCAAGACTCGTAATATGGATGAAATTTCCAATAGGAGGTTATATTCATCCTTGCATTGATATATGTTCACATATTTATTAGGAGAATGAAATGTGACTTCCCTTCTATGGAAATTGATATGAGATCCATATAAATAAAGTCAATCCATGTCAAGAATCACATCAAAATCCACAATAGGAAGGGTAATAAGATTTTTAGGTAGCAGATTCATACAAACATCAATCAGAGAAGAATTGTAAACAATTGATGCAACTGTTGTGCCATTAGGAGTTTTCACATCTAACTCAACAACTAATTGTTGGGGTAGTACATCAATACCCTTAGAAAATACTTCAAAAATATATGAGTGTTAGGATCCAGAATCAAATAAAACAGTTGCTACATTAAAGTGTATGGTAAGTGTACCTTTCACCACTTCATTATCATACTCCACATCACTAATAGAAATTGCATGTGACTTTCTTTTTTCATTGAACTTAAGTGTTTGTAGACATCGATCATCATAAAAAACCATTTGATTAGAGAATTTATTGGAATAATTCCCCATTTATTCATAATTGTAACATTGAAGTGTAGTAGGTGCATTCTGTGTAGTCTTTTCTTTGTTCGCATTACTAGATATACTTTTCCCATTACTGCGGCATTCAATTTCCCGATGACAGCCGTTTCTACAAATAAAACATTTAGTTGTCTATTTAAGTCAATTCCCTCACTGTTTCTTTCCACACATTGAGCATAAGGGAAAACTCATCTTATTTTCAGTGCGGTGTTTATATTTTCCTTTGAATTACATTTTCCACTTCTTATCAAACCCATATGACTGATGGGTTACTCCAATATCCATCACAACCTTGAGAGTAAATCAAAAAATTTCCTCATAGCTATTTAAGTCCCTTATAGCTAATGCCCTTCAGAGACATGGTTTTAAGAAACTAAATAATTGATCGATTTTATTCTCATGTTGGATAATAATCCTAGAAGCGTACATTGAAAACCTCTTAAAATTTGCTTCGTAAGTACCGACAGATTCATCATCCTTTTTCTTAAGTTCAAGAAACTCCTTCTCCATCTTTGTCCAATTAATATGAGGGAAGATCTTATTGAAAATTATTTTCTTGAACTCGCCCTATTCCATAGACTCAATTTTAACCCTTTTCCTTGAATTCTTGACAAGATTCCACCATTGATAAGCTTCACCATCCAAATGATATACTGGTAAGATGACTTCATGTTCAGAACATTGAAGGACTGAAAATATCTTTTTAGTGGTACTGATCAATTGTTCAGCAACTAATAGATCCGAAGAACTGCTGAATGAAAGTGGATGCTGCCTTATGAAAGATTCAACAGAATGTTGCTCCCTCATTTTCATGTTTGGTATTACTACATGATTCATATATTTAGAAATTTTTGTGATCATGGCTACAAGATTTTTCATTCAACTCCCATATCATTTGGTTGCTCAGGGGGACAATCATTGCATTGCCCGTTGCATTCAGCATTATCCTAGTTCCTTCGGGTTCCATCCATTGACTAAAACCAAGAAGAATGGTGTGAGAAACACTAATTACAATAGGAAAACCACATAATAAGGAATAAAATTTTAAACATTAGGTCTTATCATAGGTTATTCATTGAAATTTCTAAAACACTAAGATTGTGTTCTATTCTTAGACATATACTTAGGGTTCTTAATATGGATTTCAAATAATAGTTTCCAAAGGTTAACTATACCTTTCCTCTGATACCAACTGTAGTGACCCAATCTTGGAATAGATTTACATTACATTACTTTTGCGAAATACTTATTACATAACAAAAAACAGACACCCAAGGACCATAATAGTTTAGTGTCTTTGGAAACACGGAACACAATCTTCTGATCATGGTGAATGATCTTCAACATCTCCTATAAATATCTTCCCTTTTTGTTTTATTACCTAAACCCTTTCCTTATATCATGGGGAAAAGAAAACATATAAAGGGTGAGCTCAAATATTTGTATGGGTAAACATAAAACAATCCATAAAAATTTTAACGTGAAAACATGAACATAATATTTAATCATCAAAATCATGAGCAATGACAAAAAACATTATACTACAAAAGGAATAGATCATAAATAAATATTAATCACGATAAAATAGAATGGGAATAAAACATGTAATTGGGTAAAACCATTAAGAACATGATATTATTTCCATAGTATCCGAGGCATTTCTTCCAAGACTACTATAGTGGACAATGTCCATTTCTGAACCAGGTTTACCTGTCGTTCCAGCCCTGTATTACTAAAATAGATTTATTTTCAGTTCTAGCCTGGTTTATATCAGGAGATATAAATCTTTACCCAATTCATTAGAGTGAGATATAGGTATCACCCATCTCATAATGAAACTATTCTTATGTTTTCCACAAAATCATAAATCATACACCATAGCATAACCCATGTAAAAAAATGGGATTCTTAAACATCACGCCATCATAAAAAAAAATCCCATATAAGATAAAAGGACTCCCCAAAATAATTCCATCATAAAATAATAAAATCAATGTAATAATAGATATATAAAAATAATCATATATCATCTTAGATGGAAAATAATTTTGATAAAACAATAGAACTCAGTTCTTAAGGAGGATATCCTTTCTTCTTCAAAATCATTTTCTATACTCAAAATGACATGAAATTTTTAAAGAATTGATTATTTTTTAAAATAATCATGAAATCATGCATAGGAGGCTTCATGGAAATAATGAAATCATGAAACAATAAAAACATTCATTCATTCCATATAAGTTAAACAAAAACATTCTCCTCGTAATTTTGCTGGAAAAGTCAAAAAGTACCTTGTATGGTAAAAAAAAGAAAGATTCATCACATACCATTTAGCAAAATTAAATAATGGTTAAAAGGGACTTTAAACATACAACACTATTTTTTTTATAAAACATGGAAATTGATGATAAATATATCCATAGTAATTACTTACGTATAAGAAATCAGGGATTAAAAAAAGAGAGTGAAAAACTATCCCTTACCTTAGGCATGATATGATTTGTATATATCCAAACCTCCTGTAAAATGATTTATATTATTTCATTGACTTATTCCAGAATCATATTCATTTTTCTGATATAATATATGATCATATTCTTATCTTCATATTAGTAATATTTCATTGCAACTTGTTATTCGGGTGTTTATTGCTTTATGTTTTTATGTGTGTTTTGTATAATGGATTCTTGTTCATATTTTTAGGTTATAGATAGATCATTTACATAATGGTATTAGTGTAATATATATCATATTTATTCAATCAATTCATTTTTATTATCATTATTTAATGAAGATCATGTAGAACGAGTCGTATCACATCGTGGAGATGGTAGGACGTACGTACGCACGAGCGATGATATCATTCCCATGATTGTGGAATTGTATTTAAGTGTATGATGTATAATATTTCAGAATAAATATCACTTTACAATAATCATATATATATTTTCTTCCATTTTTCTACCCATCCATGTATGTTAGTGATGAAATATAAGATTACACCATGGCGTGGAGACGGTAAGTCGTACGTACACAGACGTGGTGATTTCATTTTTCTCATAGGAAGGATAGAAGATAGAATACATTTGTTTCATATTAATAATAAAATATCATTATACAAGAGATACTGTATTTATTACTTAATAATGAAAAAACTCATGTAGAAGAAGTAAGAGAAGAAATAAGTTTGAAAGAATCAGTAAAAGATATTACCTCTTCTCCGACGCACCTCCTCTTAACCTCATCTTAGGGCATAAATGATGGTATTTAAAGAAGAACAAGACATCTAGTAGGCTTCTAGGGAAGTGGATAAGTGTAATGGTCTTGGTTTGGACGAATTTGAAAGCATAAAAATGGTGTGAACTGGAGAGGGAGGAGGTTCCCTTTTATAAGGTAGGAGAGGGGCACCTTTGGGAACCTAAAAAATATTAATTTATAATAATTTCAAAACCCACATAAAAACCTCAAAAAATGACCCCATTCGAATATTAGACAAAATATGGTTGTAATATCATCAACTAATAAAATTTAGACATGATTTATGTTTATTTTAAACCTTATCGTTTTGATTTATCTTTATTTAATCCATTTAATTTTATTTGTGGTAATAATATTCTAAATTATAAATTGTCATAAACACATACATATAGGATGTGAATTTCCCATAATTGGGTACTTTATAATATTTTAGACCATAAAATTATAAATTTGTAATTTTCAAATATTTTTGTGATTTTTAAATAATTTAATAATATGCCATTTTTATAAAATACCAATAGTGTAAATTTTGACACTATCCATTTATTTGACTTTAAATAAAATACCCACAAAGAATATATTAAATCCAAAAATATTTAATAGGTTCCTAACATGTCATAGTAATCAATAAAATTCGTGGAGAATATTAATTTGTTCATATAATATTTATTTTAATATTTTTAAAACCATTAATTTGATATTTCTCTTAATAAAATAATTACTAGAAATTTTTTGTATAATTATTTAATATACTTATTTGATGCATAAAAATTAAAAATAAAATACTATGATAAGTATAAATATAATATATTTCATAATAATACTTTTAAGAGAATTTATCTTCTAAAACACCAATATTTTAAAATGTTATGTTTTTTTAATTTTGAAGGTGACAACTTTGACATCATTGAATATACTATAATATAAGTGTCATAATCACTTATAGAAGTATAAAAATGGTCAAAATTATACATTTTGATTATTATGGTTTCTATGTACATGACCAAAATGTTTTGGTCAGGTTTTTGGGATTTTAATGGTTATTATTAAATTAATAAAAACTATATTATTGATCTTTCACTAAAAAAACATTTCTGCATTATTAATGTATAAGCTATTAAGGTAACAATATATTTTTTAAAAATTACAAATAAATGACCATGGTAAATAAAAACATTTTAGATTTAAAATTAGTATTTATAAACGAATTTATATTATGTATAACCTTATATTAAAAATAATTTAATTATTAAAGTTTGAGTGAGACATATTTCACTTTCATTTAAATAAAATAAATTAAATGTCTTAATCACATATAAGTGGGTTCTAATAGAAATAAATTTGACCGAAGTATATTTTAGAATGATATGTAATCATCCAATTATATTAAGACAAGTGCTAAGGTAATTTTATAATATTTTTTACCCTTAATTACATAATTTACATTTAACTATGGTAAATAAAATTTACCGTAGTAACTATTCATAATGCCAAAAAATAAAAATTATCATATTAACATTATTTGGAAATAGTGCTTCCAAATATGGAATCCATTTTTTCAAATTCAAAACACATAATTTGCAGTAATTAATATAAAATTAATCACATTGTCTAAAAAATGAGTTTTTATTTAAATCATAGCAAAAGATTGAAATGTTTTTAGCTTTGAATTCACTGTAAAATTAATGATAATGACATTAATTATATTAAATTTTAAAAATATATTCTATTTATAAATTAAATACATTCAATATGAAAATTTAACAATATAAATTATCTTGATGAAAAAAGTTGTTTTTAATTAAAATTTAAAGTATGTTTATTATTCATCAAAATATGAATGTTATCAGAAAAATATCAAAACATTATGCTATGTAAATTGTTATATCCGGATTAATATGAATAAGTTTATTTGGTAAAATTGAACTTATAAAATTGTTAAAAATTATATTTAAAATGGTCGTGCCATCAAAAAATTGCTAAACTGCATTTTTTTTAAAAATACTTACCCGAACAATTTTTTTTGGTCTCATTCCATGATTTAGAAAATTTGCAGGATAAATGATAATGTTATAAAATTACAAAATTGGTTAATACTATTCATAATTTATTGTCCATAATAGTATAATAAAATTGAATTGTTTATTGAAACTCGGTATTGTGTACAATGCAAGCTATTGAGGATGGTTTATCTTGCCTGTAACGCAAGCCTGGCCAATGTTGTGTGTAGTGAAATATTCCTTTTATGTTGCGTATAACATAAGAAACACACAAACATATATATATATATATATATATATATATATATATATATATATATATATTTCTCATTAAATCTATGGGTGTTACAGTATGTACATTTATGGTGTTCATCGGTTTCTATTTAGTATACTCAGACGAACCATCAGGTAGGAGATGGTACAGTGCTGTAGGAGCAGGGTCAGATTTAGGATCCAATATAGGCAGAGCATGAGACATAGGTATAGGCATAGGGACATGAACATTCCCTTGAACCTGTGTAGGTATGAAAATAGTAGGGTATGGAAGCATTCAGACCATGGCTCGATGAGAAGCTCCGAGCTAGCAAGGTACGTGTCTGGTAGGGGATTGACAGGGGTGAGAAGGGTATAGAGCCATCTAGGGAATATCTGAAATGGGAGTTCCAGTCACAGCACCCACTTATTTTTTAGTGTTAGGTTGGTCTGTAGGTACCTGAGAACTTGATAGAGTGCTTGTAGATGATCTTCAAGATGCTCAGGACGCCCCTTGGGTGGAGGGTCAAGTTGGCGACATACATGATGCAAGGACAGACAATGCGCTAGTGGGATTTATAGGTCCAGGATCATAGAATAGAGGGACTAGAATGTAAATACATTGACGAAAGGTTCATCGAGTAATATTACCTAGAGACACTGAGATAAGAAAGAGCTAGGGTGTTCTTGATCTTTGAGTAGGATACATGTCTATCAGGTACTATGGAACTTCTTTTACTCAGTTGTCTCGCATTGCACCTGGTATGGTAAGCGATGACTTGGAAAGGGTAATACACTTTGAGGATGGATTAAGACATGACATTATTATGATTGTGAACATCTTCCGGAATCGTTATCTTGCATAGGTAGTGAATCAGGCACTTATTATGGAGGGAAACGAGAGGGATATTCCCCAGGATGGCCGGACAACGGCTTTAGGTGATGGTTCGGGCAACAAGAAGTGTGGACATGATGAGTTCCACTAGGGAAGTCAGGCATAGGACTCAACTAGACCCCCTCGTAGCAGTTCTTCATCGATTTGAATTCAGTGTGGACAACCAGGCCATGTTTGGACTCAATGAGATATGCCTCCAATGGGGTGTTGGGTATGTGAACATCATGGGCATCTTGAGAGGTTCTACTGGTAGCCTTCTCTGAAATCCAGCATGCATGGACCATGATAGACTGTGGAATCTAGATTTGGTTCAAGTTCAATACTAAGAGAGGGCAGCCACGTTTTATCTAAACATAGATGACATGACATAGATAGCGGGACACACCTGAGGGGTCAGTGTCCAGTGACTGGAGCAGTGCCATAGGGAGTTTAGGAATCAGCCACTCGTACTTCAGGATAGAAGCATACCATGGAGATTCCATGTGTTTAGTAGGATAGTGAGATGATAATGGTTAGAGGTACACCATGAGGGTGGATGTGGATTTTTTGTTTTCTTTTGGAATGACCTATTTAGGACTGTCCATTTTTAGGGCATGAGGTGGACATGATTTATGTGGACTGACTAGATACTGGTCAGTGGGATTGTCCCCATATCGAGTGCTTTATATTTTTATAAATATTTATGGGATGTGTGGAATTAGGGAATCAAGGATGCATGTTACATGAGATGATATGTGCATTAGGGAATCGAGGATGCAGGTTGATTGAGGTTGTTGGAACCAGTTTCGTTTTGAGAATCCATAGGATGTTGGACCCCATGGTAGCGGACACCAATGTGGTGCATGATATGTTGTGTTTTAGAAATTACACGATAGCACCAATGAGGATTAGGAGTGACGACGCGTCATGAGAGAAACATGAGACCGGAAATAGGTTATTGAACCCTTACTTTGTTGATTTTTGTAGGGTTGGGACGGATTTAAGAATTTCATAAGGTTGGAAGACCATGACGAATTTAGCAATAACATCTAAGACCAGGAGTGCCTGGGTTTCATTGATCGAGGTGGTATGTAAGGTTCCATCTTCAGGTTTCGTTTGATAGCTCGGGGACATGCTATGCTAAGGTGGGGATATTGTAAGAAACCAAGTTTTTAGATCCGATCAAAATCCTGACCCTATTCGAATGTGGATTTGATTCCTAGAAAACTATGAAAATCTAGTATGTTCTAGAAATTCCCAGAATACACGCCATGTACACTAAAGTACACATCGTGTATCGGTTAGGCGCATACCGGTTGTGTGCTCTCTTAGTACATTTCGTGTGATGGCCATGTAGAAATATCCTACTACACAATGGGTAGTGTTTCAAAACATGTCATGTACCATTGATAATGGGGAGGCCATAAATGGCGTGTATGCATGTTGTCTCAGTAGAATGTTTTTAGCATGTACTCCTCAGGTACTTTTTGTGCAGGCCGTGTAAATGGGATGTGTATGTGGATATACATGGCGTGTTATGAATATTGTCCTGGTAGATAGGTACATTCTGGGTACCATGGGTGCACACCGTGTAGTTGGTTGTCAAGTCCTCAGAGAAATATTTGTCTTCTTAGGGATATTAAAATGATAAACAATGTGTAGTCCTAAGTGCATGTTTTGTATTTTATTTTTTTCATTAAAATGGGAACTAGGCTTGTTTTGGGGAAAGGGGTCTTGGGATTCATCTGGGAGATGTGAATAGCCAGCTAGGAATTCAATTCCTTCCCATTCTGTTGTCCGAAGACAGATTCAAACATCGTTTGATCCATTGGAACACCCTCGGTAGGGCTTTGATTCCTCTTGAGATGTTCATCATGATTTCTGTTCTACGATGAGTTATAGGGGTTTGACTAGTTTTTATTATTTTGTAGGTATAACACGTTTTAGACCTAATTTTCAGTTGTTATCGGAGAAGTATCATTGTAGTAGTAAGAGGTTTGGGGTACAAGCATATTTTTGTGTTTTTACAGACTTTTGGGGGGTGTGACCTTTGGTGCGTTTTCTGGTATTTTTAGAATGACCATGTTTTACATGTTAATCTCTTTTTAATTGTCATCTAACCTAAGTGATTAATTTTGGAATTCCCTGTTACCTATTTTACTAGAGCGGGGCCGGGCGAGTGGCCAATGCTCATTGTGTAATTTTGGGTAGGGAATACCAAAATGGTTATATTGAATTGTATTGTCTTAAATTGATTAGTTTGTTTTTTTATTTAAAAGTGATTCCATCGATTATTATATGTAATTGATGAATTTCATATGCTGGAACCCTTGCGGTTGTGTTGGGCATGGACTAGATATTCTTGAGGGATGCTGATCACAGGTTGTTCTTGGCCCAGGTTACATTGGGTGATTTTGAACAAGTGATTGGGCATCATGGACGTCAGCTTGAGATAGGGTGACTGTAAGGTTAGGTGTTACCTGAGTTATTTGGGTGGATATGCCTTCAGAATTGCGTGGCATTATTGCAGGGATATGAGGTATCAAAGTTGTTTTGTCTAGGGTAATATTTTGGTTATTACCACTCACTCAAATCATTGAGTTGGGTTCATATAGAGAGACTTCCAGATGAGATGGTTTTGACAACTCGTGTGGGTAGAGGCCCACATTAGATGTGGTTTAGGATCTTCTGGTTAGTGGGTGCTTTCCATAGGAAGCCACATGGAAGGTGAGAATCCTTCAGGGTATACTGTTGCGACAGTCATGTAGGAGGCTGATGCTCGCCGTTATTTGAGGGAAGACATCAACGTTTCTATGGTTACTCTATATGAGGGTCGGCATCATTGTCCATCTGGTTACTTTATTTTAGGGCAGGCATCTCTTTCCCTCCAGTTATTTAATTTTGGATAGGCATTGTTGTTTCTAATAGTTACTATTTCATGGGCATGCCTTCGGGACATCGTTACTTAAGACACATGGTTTTTGGGGGCACAAGGTGCCGTGTTACAAGACAGGGATTTCAGTGTTTGCCGATTTAGGTGACACTCCCTAGTGGCTGCTGAGCACCTGTGGATTTTGTGTTTTATTGTGTGCATCACAATGTTTATAGATTTCCGTATTAATGCACACATTCTTAAACACTTATATTAGGTATGCGTTGTTGGGTGGTATCCTACTGAGATTCATCTCACACCCTGCAGGGGCACATTGGGATGCGTGCAGACTTTATGGATTTACGTGAAGGAAAGTGGTCAACTTATGATGCTGAACATCATTAGCAATTGCATGGAGATAGTATAGACCTTGAGGTTTTTCCTTGGTGGAGTTTACTTTTTTCCCTTATTTCCTGTGTCAGCATGCAAACTTGTTTTGTTGCTATATTTGGATAGACATTGGTGCCTTTACATATGGATTTGTATGACCTGTTTTGGATGATTGTTTGTTGTTCAATAGTTATTACAAGTGATCTAATTTTTGTTATGTTTAATTTTTTCTATTTTTGTTAATATTTATTTCTTCAGTTTTTTATTGATATTAAATGTGATCCCACTCTACGGGTCTTGTTGGACCCATATTAGTCGTATATTTCACTACATCTCTTATTTTTACTCTCGTACCAGTACCGTTATCATCCTCTGATAGGGTATAACATCCTCACTATACCTATAAGACCCTCTCTTCATGTCGGTAACCTTTGACATTTTGGGAGGTTAACCTAAGGTAGTAACACCTGACCCATTTAGAATTGTTCGGGTGGCTGTTCAGGTCTGTGCCGTTACATAATAAAAAGCCAAAAATTTCTTGAATGACTTACTCTCAAAAAATATTTTATAATTTGTATTCTCATATTCAAACTCTCCAAACAAAATGATGGGTAATAACCATCATATTAAAACTAAAACAATTTTTATTATTGTCACATTATATTTAGGATTGGTGTTTTATGTGGTCACCACTATCAGAAATTTTATTTATTCAATGTAATAAAAAATATAATATTGTAGTGTGAAAACATATCTACTAAGCCATTTTTTCAGAACATCATCATCTTTTTTAATGTCACAAAAACATTATGAATATATACTCTAATAATAAATATTCACCCTTTTCACGTCACATAGATATCCTGGTCACAAGGAATAAGTTCAATATTCTAATCACTTTTACATAAACTCCATTCATAAAAAGGGTCAATAACCATGATAGAGATAAAAAAATCATAAAAACTCTCATTATCCACAATGTAATATCACATTCAACATATTATATTTCTCCAAGGGGTGACCTCTATTTTATAAACTATCATAATAGATAATCATGCATAATATATTCTTCCCTTATTTTTAATTGGTAATAAAAGTTGAAATTTGGTTTCAAAAAAATATTTTTCTACTACGAGAATGAAATATAATATCACATCAATCAATCTGAATCATTATAAGGAAATATCACTATATAAATATAGGGTTCAAGAGAGTATCACATGCCTCTAAGGATTCCTAGTCATTGAACCCCCACATGTCATTATGAATGATTATATTCAATTCCACAAGAATAATATATCAATATTAAATTCTCACTATATACTATTCATTCATTAAGAAATTTATTATATAAATCACTTATAATTAAACATAGGGAATAGATAACATTTTTTTTATATTTTCCATTAGTTACAATTATATAATGGGAATTAAATCTAATTGTAAATAATAATAAATGGAAATAATAATCCAATCATAGAAAATATATATATATATATATCATTAAATTAAAATTTTTAGGGTATAATATCTTAATAGTCTAATGATAATGTAGGTTGATGAAGACCGATGTTTAATTGATGTAACTCAATTCTTAGAGAGTCTAAGGGATCCGACATTTTTTTCTTCACTTAATAATTTGGTAAAATATAAATTATGTGATCACTACATGGTCTGTCATTACAATGATAATGTTTTATCTCATAAAAATATGTTTGGAATGATATTGTTATAAAATATTAATCATTAGTTTAATTTCACACTATTTATACATTAAGGTCACCATAACATGCTCCCCTTATGAAACGTTTTTTCAAATTCTGTCTTATATTATATATGTTCAGTTCATAAATTTGTTACTAAGATATATTTTTCATATTTAATGCTTAGAGAAGAGATATTTTTTATTTTAAGTCAATATGATTTTACTTTAACATCTGATGAAGAATGAAAACCAAATAGTGGAATTCAGATCCAACATATCTCTATTATTGTCTACACCATAAATTTTTGATAATTTATGATTCTTTATAGAATAAAAAATATGGAAACAATTTACATTACTTATGATATACCCAATGATTTATATACCTATAGAGGGATGATACTCCATTGGATTTAATATTAAAACAACTACCAAACATACTGGAAAAAATAAATAATTTATTAAATTCAATTATAATAACCTTCTAACAATACTCATATAGAAAGTAGGATCCACATTTTCCCAATCATAATCCACAACATGCTTTATACTAACTATAATAAGAGTTTTTATATGAATGGTATTAGAAATATGCAATTTATTCACCAGGTCGATCATATTATTAGTGTGAGATATATGGGTGTATTTCTATTTATAAACCACTTGTTTCACTAAAAACATTATTATATTCTCTAATAATTGAAATATAAATTTTTTAGTTCATTAGACTAGAAAGCAACTCTATATACTATTTAATCTTCTAAAAATAATATATCAACCACATTGATGAAAAAAATGAATTTATATTCTCTACAAGATGATAAATAATGAATTTTTCTACACTAACCCATTTAAAATAAATAATAAATAAGTATGAGTCAAGAAAAAATACCATATTGATTTATTTTATTTTGGACCACACATGGTATTCCGTAATATGTACAACTTGGTCTCATTTCTAAAAAATATGAATCAATATGGATACTTATTATAAACCAACACTTTTTTTTATAACATTCAATAATTTAGTTTTTGTATCTATGTGCTAGAAATTGATTCCTATTCAAATCACCATTAATTTAAAGTTAATTTCAAACATTATTAGGGAAAAATGCTTAAATATTTATTTTTCATCAACATATTCATTTTGTGCACAACCTTAAGACACTAGAAAGACCATATTTTTCATCACATTTCCATGAACAACAAATATAATTTTAAGGATCCACTTTTTTAATGTCACATTTTGAAGTTAACGTTCAGTTATATGTTTCAATATTTGATTCCTGTTTTTTTATATCCAATTCATAAATTCATGTCCCACACTCGTGACATAAATTTTCCTATTTCATGAAATGTAATTGAGTCCACCATCGATAATTTATTAATATGTTTTACCTTCATCATCCAATCTGTATGTTTTAGAGTAACTATAACTCAAATTTCATTTGATATATCAAAATTCACTCGAATGATTCTCTTCTAAGTATAATATTTTTTATATTAAACAATACATTCATCCTGAGAGTCATCCTTGGAATCATAATCATTTATTTAATTTTGTACACCATGACTGTTTCTACAAAAATCATAATGTTCACCATGAATTTATTCATTATTTATATCATTTACGTTACATCCATATTTAACCTCAATAGTAGTATCCTTTCACAACTTTGTTATTCATTTTTTTGAATTACATTATCAAACACTTTATAGAGTATCTTAAAGTTACTCCTATATTAGTAATGTCAATATTTTTTACATAACTTCCATCTTCATTTTTGATATATACACTACATCAAAATATATTGAATATTTTATCTATTGATTTCTTACATTGACATATTCATCAAAGTTTCATATCCACCCAAATGATAATAGAACTCTTTTTCGACAATACACAATTATTTGTACTACCACCTTTATATAGAATTGGGATGCAGAATTATTGGTGCAAAATTGGTTTTCAATGTTGATCACTAGAAATATTCACTCAACAACTCCATTTAGATGATTTGTTCTTTCAAATGGTAATTAATGAATAATGTCTTGATCATTGAGGTAGTTTTCAACTTCAATATATGTGTACTATTTAAAATTTTTAGATTGAATGATCATTATTGTGCCTGATATCTCATTTGAAACTCTCAAATGATACCTACCCATTTTATTATATGACACCGTTCTTGAATTTTATAATCATAACACATTACATTAAGATATAATCATTAAAAAGATATGAAACCCCTCTCTCATTGTGTGTTGGGTCAATTCATTAGACCACATATATAAGACTAAACAATATCAATGAAATAGGAACCCCCATAATTTATTTTTATATAAGAATTATAAACCATATATTTAAAAAAAACTAACTTAGATCGACTAGACACATCAACCAATACTCAAATGGCCCATAGAATGTGACCAATTGGCACAGGTTGGTGATAGTATCCTGGGTATCAATAATAAAGATAATGGGAACTATTTAACAATGAAAATCATCCAAAAATATCACATGTAAAAAAGGAAACATATATTAATATACCCCCTAATAGGAGAATAATGATGATCTCCAAAAATAACATGGGTAATAAAATATCAAAATCCCAATGGTATTGAATTTATAACATTCCCCTATAAATGAGCCTATCACTATTTCATCCTTGGTTACTACCATCCCAATCAACAAAGTTACATGATGCCCTTCTCATTACCTAATCCCTATAAAACCCATTCCTCATAATCTATATGGAATATGCTAGGTTTGAGGAAATTTAATATAGTAAATCATTATTAATCTATAAAATGTATTTCACCATACAAATGTTAGTTCTATAAATAAAATAAACCGTGATTATAAAATTATTAAATATGAAAAAACATATTCATAAAACATTACTTTTCATTCCCTTTTCATAATAATCCTTATCCCAAACCTCATGAACCAATATATGAAACATGTTTAAATAAATACAAGAAAATAATGAAGTCATACATCGAAATAAGAATAATTTGAAATTTAAAGAAATATAATCCATGTAATTTATATTAACAATGCATAAATTGGATCAAATATGGTCTCTATAAAACTTGGACATCTAAGGAACTCAAGGCACATAATTAATCCAAGGTCCCTACCAAAAACTTCATTCCACTATCTTACCAAAGATCAATAGTATATCATTATATTTAAGATATTACAAGCCTAATATCTTCAATATAACTTTCTTTAATTTCATCAACCACTTAATGTTCATAAAAACATTTTTAATGAAAACTCAATTAAAAAATTTCTCATCACCACCAAACAGATATTTTGATTCATCAAATTCATTTTATCCATAAAACAAAAAAAATATTCATTTTTATAATAATTATTATGTATTAAATGGGATAAAATAGATTGGATATAGAAATATTCCTCTCCAATGTGGGAAATGACGATTCCTTGAAATCTAGTGATGGTAATCAAGGGGATACCATCATAACAAAACTATTTCTAATGATAATATCATCAATTATACACCCCTAACAGTAATTATGACCATTTAATACCCTAAGTGATATAGATTATCTTGATAAATAGAGATCGATGATATATATATGTATATAGAAAATAAGATAAATGGAGTTGAAATATGATCATACCAAAATAAGGTCAATAGAAATATATCAAGATCCATAATAGATCATGGAGAAGGTCCCCTAGAGCATCAAAGAGGGGCTATTACTAGATGAACAATCATATTTACCATGGAAAATTCATAAAAATAACCAATATAGTAGTATCACTAGGTTACTAAATACTTATAAAAATCCATGTGCAGAATAAGAACATAAACTATTTCTCCCAAATATCTACATATTTACACTAACCCACTACTTTTAATTATGTTCTTATAATAGATAATCCAATATAAAAATTACACAAACATATAATCTGGGGGGAATCAAAATTTTCTAAACCATGGATCATTCTTCCATATAAAGCGATCATGAATTTTGATTCATGAAAATAAAATGACATTTCTACATCATAAATTATTATAACTCCCAATTATCCTATCTACCATGTCTAGACATTCATAGTAAGAATATAGTTGAAATTAAATTAACATATATCAACGTCTCTAAGAAATTCATAATCATGACTTTCTTCTCATTCATTCAGGTGTCGATTTCTAGATCAACATACCCTCATTTAATCATGTGGTAAGGGTTCAGCTAAAACATATTTAGATAGGTATCAAGAAAGAATCCATGAATCAAGGTCAAAACAAATGATAAGTTCAACCATTAAACAACATTTCATAGTATTTCAATGATATAAAAATGAAATATATACCCTATTAAAACATAACTATCATTCTGATGCAATAATGTCCTTATATTTTACAAAATATGATAAAATGCCATTCACTAACCTCAAATTCCAACTGTAGACAATAATGATATTAATATTATTTTTAGAAACTCTAAGCTATATATAACCTAATTTAGATCAACTATTTCTTATCAATCGTATCATAAACAAATATTTATCCTACTTGTGATCATCTACTGAGAACTGACCAATATAATAGTTGTTGACATAGATTCCCCCACAACACTATAATGTATACCATTTTAGTTGAAATATAATCGCTATAATTATATGATTTTTATGTCAATGGAAGATACTTCTCTCTTTAACCATTGATTTCATGCATGAAAGACAAATGAATATATTCATGAATTTATATTTTTTACCCAGTCTAAAAATCCATCTGAGAATCATACACAATATAAAACTTTATCTCAGAACCCGTAGACTACGTTAATACAATATAAAAATAGGATATAAACCAAAATAATCTATCACAAATAGTACTTAAAGGTACATTATTTTGCTTCACAATTTCATAGAAAATACATTAACTCAATCAAATATTCCTTTACTAAATCCCTAATAGAATATAATTGAGCTGATTCAATGATTTGATCTATGATAACCATAATTGCATCCTTTCCAACATGTTTCTACGGTAGTCCAGTCAAGATGTATGTGGTTAAATCATCATATTTACATAATAAAATTGGAAAGGGATAAAAAATTGGCCCCTCTGGTGTTTCCATAATCTTTTGACAGGTAAGGCATCATGGCCTGAAGACTGCAATTGAACCCGTCATCCCCACCAAAAAATATTGAAATCTAAAATCACGATACGTCATATTAGTCCCAAGGTTCGTCAAAAAACAATATATATGTTCACTATCAATAAAATCATACATCAGATATATCATAATTGGCAATAAAATGTTGAAATTAAATATTCTATTGGGAGACCATGACTAATGCCATGCTGTCTACCCACCATAATATATTTTACAATAATGTGGAAAACTTTTCTACAATATTTTCCTAGGACTAATTCGATAATAATTTAATGAATAAACTCTCACCCAATATAATAAATAATTATATTAAGTCTCCCACTCTTCCATGCACATCATATATAAAATAATTATCCAATATGACTCCTCTAGTGAATCCTTCATGTCTTATGTAAGTAACATTCAATTTAGTGTCTGAAAAGACTAAATCCTATTCAAGGTGCATATACATTTTATGATCAAAATTCTGATGTTACTCAACCCATTATATCTATCCTAATTTAGGATCGTTTTGAGTGAAAATAAACTCCATGATATTATGGTATGAATATACAAAAAATCATTCCTTAAAGATATAGTGGCACCGAGTTTTATGATCATACATCACCACTGCATCTCAGGTTCATGGGTAGGAATGTACTTCTCATGAAAGAATTATTAGATATAATTAATGGCTACCACAATATTTCCCTACATCAGGAAAAACCCTAAAATTTTAACATTGGGATCCAAAAAATGATCATATGTAAAATTTAGATTAGTAAGAATCAAAACCGACGCAAAATTGATTTCCATCATTAGTTCCTCAAATGTTCAATGAAATTCATCCATCTATTTGAATAAATCCTCGTTATGGTCAACCTTGAAATGGGATATTAATTCATGGAGAAATCCTCAAAAAACCACCTACAATATCTAGATAATCATAGTATGCTATAAGTATAATGCACGTTTATATGTTGTTCCCAATATATCATTTTTTGAATCTTTTTAAGAACCAATACGATTCCCCTCTTAGATACAAAATTCCCTTGAAACATAAATTTTTATATCCAATGCACGCACTTTTATTTCCTCCCATATATATTACTTGGTTTCATGATTATAAATATGACAACAAAAGGATTATTGTGTTATGACCCTAACATATAGTTCAATAAATATATTACATAATGAAAAATATGAAGGAATCCAGTAACAGATGAATAATCAAGTTCATCAGCTCAATAAATAAAATAGGAACATTAATATGAACAAATGGAATAATAATGAACCATAAATGCTGATATTATATCCGAAACACTATTCTAGGTAAATACTCTTCTAAAAAACATAACATGTGTTACCTATATTAAATTTAAGTTTGAAAAACCTATCAAGGTTCTCTATTTAGATCAAATAGTTCATCAATCCTATATAAATCATACTTGTTAATAATAGTCAATTTATTAATCCTTGAATAATGAATAGATAGTTGGAGGAATCGTTCATCTTTTTTCTCAAATAAAATTATTAAATACAAAAATTATATTCTATGATTAAGAAATATATTTTAAAAAATATCCTCAAGTTAAATTTTATGCAATTTTTAACTCATAAGGTTATCTATGATAATATGATAGAAAAATATGTCTCATCCTAAGGAGGAGGTCAATAGTGAATATGACCTACCCCAGGGGTTGTGAACCCAAAAAATATTAGTAATGACATAAAGGTACCTACTCACCATTTTAGGAAGTAGGTCTATCAAACATTGATCTACAACATCATGATACTTTTTTGACAACTAGGAAGTGATAATTATAGCATAATGAATAGAAGACACTAATCTCCTAAATTTTTATTCCCACATACCATAAAACAAATGAGTGAATCTATCAGAAGAATAAGACTAAACATGAAGCCAGTAATAGTTGATTTGGATATCAATCTAGTCATATAATATATAAAAGTAATAAGGTCAATAATATATACATCAAAAATAAATAATTCCCATATAACCATTTGGTTAGTGATTATGAAATGTCACATTAATATTTGAAACCCTATCCATTCATGATTCTGAAATAAGTCGAAGGATCCATTATGAATTGTATACACAATTAAAAAAAATATAACATATAAATCAACTCAAATTATTTCATGTAATATAGTGCACCATTATCAAACAATTACAAAATAATCAATTATGAAATAAAAATTATATCTTAAAAAGAAGATATATCATTTTTATATTACTTTGGAAGATAATAAATCACATAATGAAGACAATAATCAACACCTATTTTTCATTATTCACATAATCTAACAGAATCAAGACACAACCTTTATTCCCCTTATGGTTTCTAAAACATCCATAAGACCAGAATTCCCAAATATACATTCCATAACCACAAATACATTGTTGACATATTCTACATAGGTATCTAAGAATATGAGATTAGTAATTGGACATATCATACAAATTTCTCCAATATAAAAATACATATCCTTGAGGTAGTTTTTAGTATTAATCCCTACAAAAATATTGACCCACATAGTGGAGAAATTTGAGTACTCCATCATAGATGTGTCTCTTTGGTCCATGGTCACAAAATACTGATAATTATACAAAAACAATGTTTCAAGGTATAAATGATTATTGAATAACTTCTTTATTATTTTCTTGTTGAGTTCATTATGATTTTTAAAAAGCATGATAGGGTCCCACTTATTATTTATCGATCTATCATGAATATAATCAAAGAATCTCATCACAGATTCCTCAATAGTCATATTAAATAAATAATTTTTGATCAATTCAAACCATTAATTAGGTTCTTAGGTTCCTTGATAACTTACTATGATAGGTGTGTTCTTCTAGTAAATATAAATGTATAATCCACCAATAGATCTTATTGTTTACCACCCATCCAACCAACAACTTTCATAGTTTTTATTAATGTATCCCCCATACTAAGGTCATTTTGTGGATCTTCCTGAACAACATACCTCATAGATTTCTCCAATGAATTCAAATAGATTATTTTGGGATGAACTATATACTATAAAACATAAATAATATCTAATTATATAGAAATAATATTTTAAATTCATCAATTAAAACACAAATATTATGAATAAATGATCTCAAAAAACAATAATTTTGATCACTAGTATATTCACATGATAATGGAATGAAAAAAATGAAGACTTTGGTATTTCCTCTATTATATAGGGTTTTTCTAAATAAGTTTTCCAACAATATACGAACCTAAAATGTTCTACTATATGGAAACTGTAAAATTTACATGGTTACCTTATAATAGTCATATTATTTATTAAAATGTGTTTTACCTCTGACATCCCTAGTTTGATTCTATGTTTTACCTCGAAATAATGAAATTCAATCTCAGAATACATAAACCTTTCCGTCAATACTGAGGGAAAACTTAAAAATATTGTGTATTTTATGAATAAATATTTTAAAAATGATCAAAAACATTATCAGATTTCTAAAATACCCATTTAACATTATGCCATATATTATTGGGAGTATTCTAGGCATACTTTCACACATAACACTTGAGTTTTGAAAGTAATAACTAATTTCAAACTAAAAAAAGGATTTTTCATTTTAACATCCTAAAATAGATTCCTTTAGATGGTTCCTGGATCCAATGGGTCACACAGCCAAAATCCACATCCCCAAACACTAGAATATTTTAACAAGAAGTCATGGTCTAGGTTTTGATTTTGGAGAGACTATTCCCTCTTAATAAAGTATATAGCAATGGTAACATACATGTATGACGATAGAGGAAGATGTAAATCAATGATATAGAAGGTAAATATCTAAGATTAAAATATCTAAAAATTTACCAAAGTAATGTCATACAAAATTATGTTTCTTGTACTATATCTATAGACCTAGAAAATATGAATAAAAGAATCTAGTAAAAAACCTCTATCAAAATACTGAAGGCCCAATGATCAGTCCTTGCTAGTATCACAAGCTTTATCAGGATCCTATCCCCACTAATCATTAAAATATAAAAATAATAATACTATGGGTTTATTCATTCATCACTACCTATATCCATATATCCAACTCGAGAACCTAATGGTGGGACAAATAGGGAGTGAGATTAAACATAGAAGTACACCACCAATTGTTTCTAAAAAAACCCCAATCATTTAATACAAGATAAACAGTGTGAAATATATATCCATAGTGTACACGTACTAAAAACAAAGGGAAGAATTAAAAGTGAAACCATCTAGCCACAAAGAATCCCAAAAAACAATAGTCAATCTCCTATATTAAGGAAATTAAGAAAAACTAATTAAAAAGTAATGTTATCGATTATAAAAAAATTATACTGATACCCGTACCAGGGATATCTGTAATACATTCCCAGAGATCCAGTATGTCCATGTCATGCAACTATTTTTTAAACAATCGCACATCTATGACATATAATCTATCAAAATATTCATCATGGACTTAGAATATAATCATTTCATTTGCAATGTACTCACCATGTAATCAAAATTTTTAAAAAATGGACGACTAGATCCAACAAATAGTGGTCCAAGTAATCCACACCGTGTTCTAGGATCATATGAATGGAATCTCAGTTAATCATTGTATTGGTCCAAGGATTATATCACCATACAATATCTGATGTAACCCAATGAAGACAAATCCAAGGTGTGTAAATTCACAAGGAATCCTATGTAATTGATACACAAGGAGGAAATAGATCCAAGGCATCCACTACTGTAATCAAGATCTATTGGAGATATGTCCATTGAATATAATGGAATCACTACCCAATGGATACCAACCATGTAATACACTACCATTTTCATTCAACATAACATTTCATTCATCATTCCCAATCACCCACATTCAATGAGTTCTTCCATAACATTTTCGACAATTATATTGAACTAATTAGATCATTTAACCTCAAGTAGTAACCTGGAAAAAATGTGTCATAAACTTATCCATGAAATTAATTAAATTTCATTTCAATATATAAAGGGTACATATCAAAATATGAGAACTCACACATCCATTTAGGTGTTAAAAGTCAACGAATATAAAAAAACACACAATGGGTGAACTATGTTAGGGAAACATCCTCCAATAGTCTCAAAAGTAATCAAGTAAAACCTAAAAAAGGATTAAATTAATATATTAATGGAATTAAATTCATTTTCGGGTCACTAGTATAATTTTTAGTTTGTGGAAAAACTATAAATTAGAATATAAAACACTAAACCCTTAGGGAAAGGTACAAACAAATGATTATAGATCCTTAGTAGGGAACAAATCTAGTATCAACTTTTCATATAGTATAGATCAAATGAGAAATTAAGAACACATGAAAATCTTTGAAAACTTGAATATTAGCTCACAAAAAATTGTCAATATGACACCATAAAAAATATATAACCACCCTAGATAAATGGATATCTAAGTAGCATAGATATAATGTGACTGACTATGGATGAAACTGAGTCTAGATTGTGAATCAGGATAAAAGACTTACATTAGGAATCCTTTGCTTATCCTCCGTCTAAGAGAGGGGAGGAGTTGAGGTATTCTATCAAAAATTAGTGTACCGTCCACCTATTTTAAAAATAAAACATTGGAATTTACATGGAACGTAATTTATATACCCATTATTTAAAGCTCAAGGTCATCCATACTTAGAAAACCCGCTTTGTTAGACATGATGTGGACTTACTAGACCATCACATATGTGCATTGAATAAATATCATGTATTTTTATTACTTAGTGTGTGATTGGCCTATATAAATCCAATAAACCTCTTTCATCATCTTGCCAAATAATACCTAACCTTCCAATGGAATGAATTTAAGGCCTAAAATGATAATTGAACTCAATAGTAGTATAAAATGAAAGAAATATTTATTTTTCATAGAAAAACTCAATATCATAAAATATTTCCAACTTAAAAAAAATTCAACCATGAATTTCCATTATATGGGTGTTCAAGAATATTCTTAGAAAATATCATTCCACTAAGAAAGTAAATCATCATCCTACTCCCATGTCGTATACAATAAACGAAAATTTTTCCATATCACCCATTCTATTGGATCTTACCAGCCACATATAACATTTTTTCACCTATCAAAGATATGAATATGAATCCACTTAAATAACGAATCTACCTATGACTCCACCTCATTAGGATATAGAGTGTGAAATTGTTATGGGTGATAATGGAATGACATAGAGACATGTGTGATGTCATATAAGGCCTAGTACCTTAAGATAAATAAAATTGATTGGATTCTAGTCCTACTTGTTCAATAATCATAAAAGGAATGAATTATCATCATGATAACATTCACTATCTTTCAAAAAGTTTTATTCCATATTCATTGAGATATGTACAAAATAATTGATCCCTAACCATGAACACTATAAGTCATGGATGATGTTCACTATAAGATTACTATCGAGACATTTAAGTACCCACCTACTTTCTTATCGATTAGACATAATCAAAAGTCTCTTACACATGACATGGTATTAATAATGGTGCCTCACCTTCATCTAACTTGAATATGGGTGATACGAATGGTGTACTTTGTAATGTCTCATAAGGATCCAAATGTATATTGAAATGATAAATATCACTATAGGAGAACATATCTTGGTTTATATTACTATCTCTCATGAACAACCAATATCTAGGATGAAGGCCCATAGAATGTCTTTAAGCACCCAGATCATGTTTCCAGACTGGCCATCTGTCTTAAGGTGGTATGTAATGCTTAGAAGAACTGGGGTAACCAATTCCCTCTACAAAATCTTCAAAAAAAAAAGAGACATACACTATCCATCCATATCTATAATGAAAGTACAAGGAACTCCATGTACACAAACTATCACTTGGATATAAATAATCCCCCGATAATCAACCGAGACGGTCTCCTTGATCTAAATAAAACGATAAACTAGCATTAACATGTCCACACTAACCCCAAAAGAATTAAAACATGGATGTGACCTCAGAAAAACCTATCACAGAATCAATAACACCTTAATCCCATTTCCCATAAAGAATGTGTAACTTCTATAATGGTATATCTGTTCACTAATTCTATTCCTTCACCTACTAATAGGTGAAAACCCACATTATACAACATGAAAACTCACATTTCTTCCAGGACCACCAATACTAGAGATGAAAATCAATATAAAACATGTTAATGTCACGGTTAAATTCCCAAATTGAGGAATGAAATTCCCAAATCAACTCCCAAATCACTTATTGTTGGACACAAAAAATTCTATGTATATGTAAGATCTTATACTTACCCAATATACAACAATGTGGTAGATCCCCAGTGTCCACACTCTCCTGTAAGACTAAAACATCAGATTATGATATCTTTCTCATTTGTAATATATCCAGAATGGTGGAGGAAACAACTAAGGATGAATGAAATGTATTTCCTGGACTATCATAGAACTCTATGCACAAGTTTGAAAATAGGGCTAGAAGTTATAACTCACTACTATCCTCCTGATCTGCTTGTATCTGATTCCTCATGATTAGTGCATTGACAAATGCACTTACATTACAACGAATATATGAATGTAGGATGTTATAAGTCTAGAGGTACTGAAACCATCCATATTTATAAAAATAAAATTCACTTTATGTAAATATATAAATGAGGATTTTTTGGTCTGTCATCAACAAAAAATGATCTACTATTATCAAGTGTCTCTAATATCATAATAGAAGAAAAAATAAATCCAACATATGATATTGTTTCAATTAGTTCTTATTATGTGGCCTCAACTGATGAGACATGTGGGCCATGACTCAATCCCCTAAATCCTAGCTTTTTTAAGATATATAACTGATGCATCCTAGTACATACTATAGCTCCAACCCAACTATGAACGAATCTATATCAACATTTATTCATGTCCCACTTGTAGCTTCTAAAAGAATATCTCACATATATCATTATATAATAACATCAAAACCGTCTTATTCAATCCCATTAAAGGTACTTCTAAACATTATAATTCCATTATGAAACTTTTAGAATATTATTATAGCCCCATGAATCTTCTAATATCCTTGATGTTAATGAATTCCCATATGAAGCCTCATCTATCACATTCCCTAGGTCAACTAATACTTCTAACAATGATATAATATCACCCCTTAAGCGAATCGGATCCATCCAGAAGAAGAAATTTTTTAACATAGAAAATAACTGATGTTAGCCATGTGTATCCAAAATGTTATCAATTATTTTTTCATGGTCATGTTCATTGTGAGAATATTCACATATATCATCAAGGAGAACCACAAAAAAAATGAATCTAGGTAAGGATTGAAAACATTGTTCATCATTTCAGTGAAAACAACATTACTGTTCATGAGACTAAAAAGAATAAGATCATAATTATATAGACTAAAATAACTATGAAAAGTTATATAAGGTATGTATGTTGTTCAAACATGAAATTAATAATATTCAGATCTCAAATACATTTTTGAGAACAAATGATGTCCTCAGAGATAATAAAAAAGATCATCTATCCATGGAAGAGCATACATGTTCTTATGTTTCAAAAGATTATCTTTATGATAATATAGACATTTATAAAGGATAATATCTATATTTTATGAAACAATTACCATAAAACACCACATAAAAGTACTAGTTTTTATAAAAACCTTTACCTTTAAATCCTATAACTGCCTCTTGATATCCTAAAATTTGTGGTATTCATCATGTTTGGAGGAAGGGATGCAAGTTCAACTCATAGAACATTATCCATAATAAAATATAACTCTATATAATGAGGTAAACCATATAATTCATCCCAAAAATGTCTTGGAAATGATCCACCACTGGAGGGAATTCATCCTAACCTAATCCTCGATCACCTAGATACAAACTCACAATATGGGCTTTCAATCCACCTAGCCCATGATGATGTGGGTCATATCATCTATCCTAGAAATTATATTCACTCTTTTGAATATATAAACTTCTCTTTGGTGATTTTAAGTTCAACCTAAACATATAGGAATCATCATAGGCTTGATAAGATAATATCCATTTCATCCCTAGAATGACATATAACCCAGTCATGTTGAGAGAAAAAAGTACACATACAATGTGGAACCCACCAATATCAAACGGTGAACACCATACACTGAAATATACCCACTATTATGATCCCCAAAAGTGTATCTATGTTCAAAACCCCATCATAAATCAATATAAAAATCACATGCCTTTCAAAAATAGTTCTATATGTTTATCTATGTGATGGACCTATATCAAAAAGTGAGGAAACTGGCATAGTGGATTCTAATTTCACATCCATGTTTTCATATGTAGGTATTTATTATTTTAAAATTTGCGCATTATTTTATCTTTGAGTTATTTTGTGACTATTTTTTAAAAAAGATAGTTTTTGGATTAATACCCGGTGGCATAAGATTGACGTAATGTATGGAACACGGTTAACCTTTCCCGGGAAATCTTGTAGACAAAGATAGATTTTAAAAAGTGGATAAATGCACTATTATCACACTATTTTTTAATAATTTTATCTAAATATGTGTCTTGATTCACATTAATTTTATGGGGTTTCTGGTAGCCCCATTGTTTGGAAAACTGTGTGGGCAAACCATGTGACTTTTCCAGTTCATTAAAAATAGATTTATTATATTTTTATCCACCATATTTTTAACATTAAACAACTCTATTCCTACCCATTTTAGATTCTTCACCCAATGGACCTCCCCCTCCAACAAAATTTCTATGTTGGAAGTCCATTTTGGTGGTTATTTTGGTGTTGTTCAACCATGATTTTTTATGTAATACCCTCATTTTTGGGTTTCTTCCACCATTCTAGTGTTTCTCTTATTCATTTTTGCTGATTAATATTTCATATGGGTGGGGTAACCATTTTAGTGTTTTGTCATGTACTTTTTGGGTCAATATTGATATTTATGGTTTGATCATTTGATTATAGGATTCCATTTAGGGTTTATTTTTGTTTAAATCTAATTTCTAGAAGTTTCAACGAATTAGTTAGGTGGTTCCTTTCTTAAACATTATTTGGTGATTGTGATATGATTTCATTGAATATTAGTTTTGTTCTATGCATTGTATATGAGGTGGAAAATGTGTTTTTAAAAGGTTTAAATTTGAGTGTTGCTTGAATGTTTTCTTTTTAGAAACCAATTCATTGTTTTTTATGTTTAATCCTTGTTGTAATTCATGAAATATTATGATAAGTTGTGAAACTAGATTGGTGAAAATTTTATGTTTTGAGAATAGTAACGTGAAATGGTTTGGGTTAGTGTTTGGACTCAAAAAATAATTCTTGTTATTTAATGGTGGCTCTCATGTGTCATATATTGATTATTATATGCATATGTAAAAATGTTGTTGGATGTGACTTGTGAAATGGATATTGATAATTAAGGGAGACCTCAATATCTACGAGAGAAGACCTGAACTAGTACTCAAGTTGACACAATAGTGTATTTTCCTATATTTATCATGTAGGATTGGTGATTACAACACTAACTAAACTATAATGATGATTTGGCACCACTAGGCATGTGTAATGTTCCCTCTTATTGGATCAGGCTTGAGATTGTTGTTGGTCGTGGTTTCTATACCACATTTCACCATCATAAAAGGTTCATAGTGTCCCATTTTTTATAATTATTATAGGGTTTCACTATGACATAAATTCTCTTTAATGATTTCATACTTACCATAGACATACAATGAACATGGTTGTTTATTTAAATGTAAAACATTTTTCCTTTAAAATTTTATTAATAAAAATATATCTAGCTTTACTTTTTATAAAACATACAATTGTTATTTTCATTTAATGTTTTTACATGGGATATATTTTATTGGGTGGAATCGTACTAGGATTTGGCTCACACACTATATACACATTTGTGTGTAAGTAGATGTGGTTGTGTTTTACTCATGTAACTAAATTTGTATTGTGTTGGAGGATTGGGTTTCTAGTGGTCTTCCCTTATAGGTGTTGGTGGTGATGGATTGAGGTTCTGGTCATGAGTGGGTTGTCCGGATAACACACCTCAGGAAAGATCTTGAAACACCATGGGATGTTGTGATTTTTTTGACATCATGTATATATGAGATACACTGGTTACACACTATAAATAGAGACTAGGTGGGAGTTGAGTGGTATTGTTTTTTGGTTTTTTTATTAAAATTGATTTTGTCATGTTTTTATTTTCTTAGTGTTATGATATTTTTTGTCATTGTATAAATTTTTTAGAATGGTAGTATTGATGGTTTTATTTATGGTTTTTTGTTGTCGCGAAATAACTCCCAAGAAAAATCTTCTGCAGCTATGGGATGGGGTCACATAGGGTTCTACCTTAATAATTGATCATATATTAGTTGTTTTTTTGGTATGGGTGTTCCACGCATTGGGACATATAGTTTGTTCTAATATTTCATCTATTAGGGAAACTGAACTAGGTTCAGTAAATTTGAAAACTGCAATGATTATTTAGAAACATCCTACTTATATTAGAGGCATCAATGAACCTTATGAAGAAAATGAGTGTCTTGGAAAGATAGAGAGGATTTTTTAGTTCGTTGATTCTCCTATGGTTATAATTGTAAAAACCACAACATTCTTATTGGTTGGTCCATGTTGGTGGTGGTGGGACTTTGTGTTTAATTTATCTATATTCTAGCCAATGGGATGGAAATACATTAATGTATTATTCAATGAGATCTACTATCCTATGTTCATAGATTGAGCCACATCCTGTGAGTTTATGGTGTCGATACATGGATAACATACATGATGGAATTTGATAACTATTTTGTGGAGGTGTTTAGTATGAACCCACACTCATTTTTATGATTTCTTATTCAAGACAATGAACTTGCCTAGGTTTTTGGTCATTCTATGATGATAGATAATGATATTATAGACCATTGTAGCCATGATGAATTTGTGTCACCTATATGATGCTATAGTTGTTCATTAAATAAGTGGAAGTGGGATGAGCAATGAGAGAAGGGTTGTGGTAGGTCATGGAATCCTACCAATTTATCTTCATTTATTGCTTCTCCATCTTGGTCGATCATATGCCTTCATTGTGAAAAGGCATGGTATATAGGACCTAAATTCACTATCCTTCACAAAACATATATCCTATGTAGAGATAATGGACACATGAAACAGTTTTTCAATATGGAATTTAATTAACATATTATTGCAGGATCTATGGCTTCGAGGCGGATGCCATCCCAGTCAGAACCATCCAAGTCTACAGGTTCATGGTTTGAAGTTTGTGGAAGTAGGGTTGTATCATCTTTTAGGTGTACATAGTTTAGGCCAAAAAATATTCTATTGGTAATTATTAGGAACTAACTAAGGTGAATAATCTTCATAATGTGGACCATCCACCCAAATGATTGGATTTTGGATCTATGATAGTTCATGATACCATTTTCAATTCATTGTGCTTATCTATTGTTTGGTATGAAATAGGTTCTCCTATTTCCATCATTTTTTCACTCGTTGTTGATATGTCAAAATTTTTATCTGTCCTTATGTATTATGTGATTGAGTTGGTAAATCCACATGATCTAAAGCGAGATCATGGTTTTAGGTGCCCATATTGTGCACTCGTCTTTTCATTGATCGAGTTGGAATGGAATTTACATGTTTTTTAGATGGATCTGTTTGACATAATCCTTAGTATGTACTGGATGGTAAGTTTTCAGGAATACATTCATTTATTTAGGTGGATATTTCACTTTATGACACCTAATATATATACCTAGGGTTTTATGGTGAATGGGATCCTCGGTCCGGTTGTGCTGGACATCTAGTTACAGAATTGCGTAATATCAATTTTCACTTATTATTTTTCACATTATAGGATAATGGTTGTACTTAATTGGGAGGATTAACTCATGTGGTGGATGAGTTCCTAGAGGTATTTCACAATTAATTTAATGGATTTCCTTTTTAGAGGTATGTGGTTTTACATATGGATTTGATGTTGAGAACACATCTTATATGTTCTCCTTCAAACTATATCTCCCCCACCATGTTCATTTAAAAAAGGATATAACTAGACGATTTGAAATCCACGTGATTCCTTTGATAGAACATTTCTATTTAGGCTACCCTAGTACTATTAAAAAAGAATGATTGATATATATAGTATGAAATGATAATGGAAATCTGAATAATGTAACCATCAAGATCATGTATTCTTTTCTGCTTCATTGATGGCATGTTTGATCAATTGAAAATAGAAACGAAGTTTTCAAAAAAATGATTGTGTTCTAGTTTTCATCAAGTCAGTGTTATATTGGAAGATATTTTAAATATGGAATTATGAATTATGTATGACCATTTTGAGTACATGATCATGCCCTTTGGGTTGGAAAAAGTCTCCATCTATCTTTATGGACCATTTGAACAGGGTGCTTCATCAGTATCATTACTCCTTTAACATGGTGTTCATTTATGAAATCCAAATTAATTCTAGATTTGAGGATGTTCAAGAGAGGAGTTTGGGTATCATTTTGGGATATATTATGGACCAAATCCTTTAAGAAAAAATTTCTATGTTCACATTCTGGATTAGAGAGGTGGGGTTTCTAGGTCATGTGATCCTTGAGTGAGGAGTTGTAGTAGTCCCTGAAAAGAACAGTGGTGTTATGTCACATGTGTAGCTAAAAAACAAGTTTGAAATCATAATTTATTATTCCTAGTAGGGTATTACAAGATTTTCGTTTGGTATTTCTATTGGATTTATTTGTTCATGCATGCACTCACCTAAAACGGGGAAACATTCTAATAGATAGAAAAATGAAAAGAGTCCATTGAGGTACTATAGCATATATTTACTGAAAAAATGTTTTTATTCATAAATATTATGGAAAGGGTTATGTGGTTTTCTATTTTTCCTCACCAATGGGTCATGGGTGTGTGCTTATTAGGATTGACTATATGGAAGAGTATGGTACCCGCCTTCTTCGACCACATGAAAAGAATTACGCAACCCATGAACAATTGTTAGAAGAAGTGATTCATGCCCTAAAGATCCAATTCCTTTAACTTTTTGTGGAATAATTTATCATTAATTCTGATCATAAGATCATAGACTTAATATTATCCTATAAATATATAAATATAAATATTCATCACTCGGTTGACTTCCTTTAGTGGTTTGACTATGATATATTTTCTATTACTGGAAATGGTAATTCGGTGCCAAATTATTTTAGAAAGATTCATCTAATATAGGCATTCAAGGATTCTAGTGATGAGTTTATTTGTATGGGGATCTCTTCTCAGATTCAGTTGGAAACCAAGGTCCACAGTGGAGGTTTATTGTTGTTTATTATCAAGTTGAATCGTAATCTAGTGTTTATTTAGAAGGAAAATCCTAATGATAAGTTATTCCCGTGGTCTATGTGGTTTACTAATGGTTGGAAGATTCCTTTTTTGGTCATTATTTCCAATGGGATTTCATTCTTTAGGGGTTTTTCATATTTTGTCTAAAATAAAGGCGGTGATGTGGGATAACAACCAATAGTAGTTTGATGTTTATCCTGGTGTTACACACATGTAATATGACATCCATTGATAGTTCTAGTGGTCATGTATGAGGTAGGATGTTACTGAATTTGTTTCATGGTGCTATGCATTTCAGTATGTTAAAGGAGATCACCAGTGGTCCTCATGATTTATTTATCGACTACCCATTCCTACCTTTAAGTAGGGTGTAATAATCGATGATTTTGTTTCATCTTACCTGGTATATCGTGAGGAATGAATTCAATTTGGCAGTGATTGATCATATGAAAAAATTTACCCACTACATTCAATAAAATATTCAACCAAAGTGGATGAGTTGGGTCAGTTATATATTCATGAGTTTGCGAGTATTTATGGGGTTTTGTTAGTAATGGTTTCTAATAGAGAACCATGTTTTACTTCATAGTTTTAGGAAACAAATTAATAGAATATAACTTCACTGGTCAAGTTAATCATGATAAAACGACCACAAATGGATGGTGAGATAGACTGGGAGATTTTTTTTTGGAATACATGGTCTTGGAATGTGTCATGTATTTTAGTGATTCATGAGATATCCATTTGGGATTGCCTGAAATTTTATATAATAGTAGTTAACAATCCTCAAATTAAATGGATTCTTTTGAGATACTTTATGTTCAGTCATGTTGATCAACATTGTGTTTGGTGGAGGTAGGCGAGACCTCATTATTGCGACCAAGCCATGAGAAACAGACTACCCATTTTGTAAAGATGAACAATATGTATTTTTTTGATATCACAAAGTTGTTACATGTCTTATTTCAATTTGAAAAACCAAACACTGGAATTCCATGTTTGTGACCGGGTGTTCTTGAATGTAGCACCATGCTTGGGTAATGATCATTTGTGTATGAAAGTGATGATAATATCGAGATTTGTATGAAGTACTATTATCATATATGGGATCATTAATGTGTAATATAGGTTGGATTTTAGATCATATTCGGAGTTTTTTCATGGTTTGGTTCAGGTCTCTTAGTTTAAAAAGTATAACCCATGTGCTGAATTTGGAAGAGTTAGAGTTGGAGCGCGATTTATCGGTGTTTGAGTGGCCACTGTGGATTATATATTCTCATGAAAATGTTCCTTAGGGGAAGATAATTCTATTGGTTAGTGTTCTTTGGTCACAAGGAAATTATTATAATTATACTAAGGATTAGAAATCTTGGGTTGAAGGAGAGCTTACATTCTTTTCTCTAATCAATCATTATATTTTCTTTTTGGTGGATGAAAATTTTCATGGGGGGGGGGAACTATCACATACTTGTTTTTATTTTTAGGTATTTATTGTTTTTATATTTTTATTTTGATTATCCTCGTGTTTTTTGGAGAGTAATGGTGAAAATTTTGGAGTTTTGGGTTAATAAAAATTCATTCATTGTTGGCGCATGATTTTGAAAAACATTCACCTTATACAGGAAACCATGTGGCTAAAGTGCAATTTTGGTTAGTGGATCACCACACTATTAGAAAATGGTTTGTAAAAAATATGAGTAAAATATTTGGCTTGTTTCACATTTATAGTGTGGGGAACACAGTTTCCACGTGTTTTGGAAAACCATGGTACTTGTATAGGTCATTAAAAATGGATTTTTCTCATTTATTCCCTCTATTTTTATCTTTAAAACCACTATTTTTCTAAAATAAGTACTCCTCATCCCATGATCCTCCCCAACCAAATTTCTCCCATATAATAATATATTTATTGTTATTTGTGTGTGGTTTCTCCTTGATTCTACAATTTATCCCCTCATTTCAATGTTTTTATCTTTTTCTAGGGTTTCTCATTTTCTCCCTTGGGGTTTCATATTTCCAGCATATGGGGTGGCCATTATAGGATTGGACAATGTTAAATAGTGATCAATATTTTTTTGAGGGTTTTCTATGTTTATAGGGTTCTTAAGATGTGTGGTTCTCTTTATCATTGATTTATAGATGTTTTTACACTATAGGTAGGTGGTTCATTGTCAAAACATTATTGGGTGAATTTGATATTCTTTATTTGCTTCTTAGTTTGGTTTTATGAATGGTATATAAGGTAAAAATGTTTAGTTTTGTGTTTTTAAGGTTACTTCGGATTTAATGTTTCTTTCTTAAATTTAATTGGTTGTTTTTTCCAGTGTGATCCATACTGTACTTATTGATGGTTTTTTATAAGTTTTGCAAGTGTCTTGATGAATGGTTTGTGTAGGGATAATCATATTTTGAGGTGGTTTTTGTCTTTTTTTATTCAAAATTGTTGTTGGGTTACAAAATTATTGATTTCATGTTTATTATAAGGATTTGATTAGTAATATGATAAAATATTGTTGGTAATAAATTCTGAAATAGAAATTGATCATGAAGGGAAACCATGGTATCTTGGTGGGTGGATTAGGAATACTACGCTATTTGAATCTGAAGTTAATTAACCTGGATTAGTTAATAAGGATTGACGATTATAATACGAAATAAACTATTATGATGATTGGTTACTATTAATCTCATGGGATGTTCCCTCATAGTGGTGTGTGCATAATACCGATTTTTCTGTGGATTATATACCACATTTCCATGTGCTATGATGTTAATTTAGTCCCATTTTATCTAGTTACAATAATATTTGACTATTAAATTTTTGGTCTATTATGATATCTCACATACCAGCAACATACAATGAACGTGGTTGTTTATTTCAAAATAAAAACCGGTTTTATTTTAAATTTATTTATATATAAATTTATATATCTTAGGTTATTATATAATTTAATTGTTATATTGTATTATAATTTTTTTGCATGGAATCTATTTTATTGGCTAGAATCCTATTATGATTTGGATCAGACCCTACTAACACCATTACGTTCAAGTATAATAGGATATTTTAGACTTAGGTAATGGAAAGATGTATCACAATGGGTTTTTGGGTTTCTAGTTGTCTTACCTTGTAGGAGTTGGTGGTGGTGGCTTGAGGATGATGTTCCTTTAGTTACATGGTAGTTTTGGGGATATTTTCATAGTTTCCCTTTTTTTCTAGACCATGTATCACTGTGTAATGCTATAAACATTGAATATAAAAATTCATATTGCATGTTTGGTAATGGTTATTTAGTGTAGAATTTTATATTAATGATGGTAGGATATATTTATAAAATTTGGAGAAATCATTACCAAAAGTTTTCTTTGATAGCCAAGAACATGTTTCAAAATATTTATGATCATGAATGTACTTCATGCTATGTTATAGATCTGTTCATGTGTTGGGTTGGATGGATATATGTCTTGATTTATAAAAAAACTATTACCATGCCTCACACTGTAGATTGACCAATGCTTTTGTCCTCAAGGTTATACTGTATTGAATATATCTGGCCGAAACCATGACCATAAGAAACAACATCAATTCCTTGAGTAGGCCCACTCTGTTTCCTAGGTACAACTAGTGTCTCGATTACTCATCAAAAACCACCACCTCGAGCTCAACGACTAGTACTTCTCTCACTCCCGGTCTATCGTGGAGTTGTGAAACCTACTAATGAACCTAGAAGCTAAGATTACCCCCTAAAACAATCTGTTGGTGGGGAGGCCATATAACAATTTATGTTCCCCATCCAACCATAATCATGGCACTTGAAAGGCTCTTGGTCACATTTATTCCATATATTCCACAACATATCACACTGATGATAAAAAACTAAGCTACCATTTATAACATCATGGATGGTAATCACCTCACGAGAACCCTCACAATGTCTCTTTGTGGAATATACAAGTAAACCAATAGGTAGAGAGGATAAACTACCCAAAAATAAAACCAATTTCATTCAACATACACTATATAATTAGTGCATGAATCTCTATTTCAGAAATAGACATCAACATGAACACATTGACATGATATTGAATGGATGAAATGATACTTTCCCTAAGGATTCATTCTATTGATGACACATCAACAATATTTATAGGTGAAAACACTATAGATCTTTAAATCATGTATAATATTTGATAACACCATGTGTTACCTGTTCTGGATTCATAAAATTAATATGGAACATTTCTATTAGAGTTTTATGGAAAATGTAATCATAGAACCTAATTTGGAAATCACTACAAAACATATCTCACAACCTTCCATCATAGTTCATAATATCCCACCAATTCATTTTTTCTACCTAAATCATATTAATCATGAGATTCAAACTCCTCTTATAAGGTATCTCTAGATTCCTGAATATTAGAAAATTCGTCTCAAGCTATAGCTCTGTATGATAATGTAAAAAATCATACCAAAACATGTGAGGATTATAATACTGGAACAAAATTGTCATCTCTTCCATAGATGAGGAAGTAGTTAGTACTCCCTAAAAAGATTTTATATGTCATTGATACACTTCACCGAACTCTTCATCATCACATATGTCTGATAAAACTGTCAGTGATTATACTAGAAGTACGGGAAGATCAACCAACATCACATGTCCCCCACCTCTACTATGGGGTCATCATCACCCTCTAGGAATATGACTAGAGTTTATTTTTGGGATGTCTCTCTACAATTATAAAAAATCCTCTTAAAAGGTTAATAATCCTAATTTCAAAACTAAAATCAGAGGGTAGGTCAAAGCCTTCAAATAAATAGGTGACACCCCTCTTCCTACTCCAAAACCATGGAATGGGTAATAATAAACTATCGTAATCTTAACTTGTGAAAATTCCTCCTTCCCACTCTAAATCTAAGCCAAGTTCATGTACGCTATATTTATATGTTGAATTTTCATTTTCAATCATAATCATTTCAGATTTTACTTTTAATGGGTTAAAAAATTGGTTCACCACTTCTAATTCATAAGGGCACATACACCACCTGAAATGAAACATATATTCCACTAAATCCATACCATAACACCTTCCCATCCATGAAACCAATAGTCCATGTCTCAACATACTATAGTTTCATAAGTCGTATTTTGTAGCCTAATAATGAAAAAAATTTAGGTGATAGTAGTCACTATAATTATTGACAATGTATATCAATTTTCTATACAGATAATCTATGAAATTTTAGTTATCTCACACAAGGAACATGTCACAATGTAATTCTGTCAATAAATACATCCTATATGGATTCGATTAATTCCAGGAATGTTAATCCTTAAATGTTATGAAAATGATGAATTATGTAATACCCTCAAATAATAGTAAAATGGTAAAATAGATTCTAAATAATATAAATGATTACATCACAATTCATGTGACTCACCAAATATAGGAATAAATCAAACTACAATTGGGAAAATATAGAAAATAGAAATTCCTAATCTAGGAAATTTGGGTTTTTCTTTTACGTGGGTTAGATACTCCAAGGGAAAAATCAATACAAAATAAAAATACCTTGATACTCATTTATTATATTTTCATTATATTAACTTTGAATAGAAAACACTTGTAATACAACTATGAATATTCCTAACTTGGATGATAATAAATGATGTCGAAGTTGGTGGGTCAGAAGGCCTCAAGTGTGCCTCCAAAAACACCTGAGGATATCGAATAGAAGGATGGTTCTATGTTGTGTCATTGGGGATAATATTCCCCTTTTTTGAGTGCATAAAAAATTTAATAAAAACATAAGTCAATTGAGGAAGAAGAAACCAGTGATATAGAAGATAAATATCCCTGATTGTAATGTATAAATAATTCCAAAAGTAATATCATATTCAATGATGTGTCATGTTATGTCTCAATGAATCATGAAAATAAGTATAAAAACGTCCATTATAATACATATATCAAAAAACCAAAATTATGAAACAAATATATTTACTAGCATCTGGAGCCTTAGCTTGGCCATGCTCCCCCATTCACTAAATCATAAAACAAATAAAGGATCAACATGTGTATGCTTTCCTCATTCCCTACCTACATCTAAATATTCATTCTAGGAAACCAATGGTGGTCCAAATAGGGTGTCTTATAACACTAATTATTCCACAAAAAATGGTCTCTATAACAGATCCATGTATTTCAATAAAAGCTAAATAGTGTGAAATATATATAATAGGTATAATAGTACTGATCATTAATTGAAGCAATTCATCTGAAACCATCTTAAAAAACAAGTATCCATAAAAATAGTAGTTAGGATCCCATATCAAGGGTTGTGATAAAATATAACTAAACAATTAATGTTATCATGTCTACAAAAAATAAGTTGATACCCGTTCCAGGGATATACATAGAACATGCCAAAATATCAACCACGACCTCACCATACATCAAAGTGTAATCCACTACCTTGGAAATATTTTATAATCCAATTTAACATTCATCAAAACATTTTTTCATAATCACGTCATCAATAAAAGAATCCATAAGTAATCAAATGTTTTATACCATGAAGAGTCGGCCCCAAAGTATCAAATACAAAGGAATCCACATTGAGTCCCAGGATCATCTCAATGGAAACTCTATAAGGACTTGGGGGTCTGTTCTAAGGATCATGCCACATAAATTTTTTATGTGATCCCTGGCAAGTGTAGACTATGGACTAGTAATAACTAAGGACTAAAATTTAATAATGAACATAGGAGGAAACATTTCTAAAAAATCCACTTCTATAATCAAGATCTATGATAGACACCTCTATGGGAGTTATTGGAATCATTATCCAAGGAATACAAACAAAGTAATCCACCACCATTTTCATTTATCATGTCATTTGAATCATCATTTAAAGTCACTAACAATCATTTAGTTCCTCCAACTCATATTCCACAATTTAATTCAAAAAATCAAATGAATTATTTGTATGTAATCACATGGAAAAGGTACAAATAACCTTCTCTTAACAATTACATTTACATTCAATTATGATTTTAAGGATCCCTCTAACAAGGAGAATACTCACAAAAATAACGGTGCTGTAAAAAAGTGATGCATTCAAAGGAACACCCCATGGGTGTATAGGGTTGGGAAACAACCTCTAGTAGTCTCAAAAGTAATCATAGAAAACCTAGTCATGTTCAAATTAAATTAATTGTGATATTAACCTGATTTTTAGGGAATCCCCAGAAAACATATTTTACTTCACAAATACAACTAGGTATATAAAAAACCAAATTTGACACCCTAGAGTGACATAATTAGACATTAAATTTATATTGTGGTGTACATAATACATGACACAAATTGATGACCAAAGACGGTATCATTTTAGTGTCTTTGGAAACTCTAAACAAAACATCTCCCATAATGATCATCCCGTATTGTTTTCGTACATAAAAAATTCATATATATCTTGGGGAATAGTAAACATAAAAAGGGTGAGCTCAAATTCTCAATTAGGGAAAACATGGATAACATTAAACAAACCATAAAAAATTGAATGTAAAAAATTGAACATAATGTTTGAACATCAAAATCATGAGGCATTAAATAAATCATTGAATTACATAATTCATATAAGATAAAATATAATTAAAAATAATAGAATAGAGTCGTAATAAAAAATGAAATTTTGGAAAACAAATAAGAACATAATATGACTTCCATAGTAGGCAAGGTATTGCAACCAAGACCATCATAGTGGACAAAGTCCATTACTGAATCAGGTTGACTTGTTGTTCAGGCCATGTATTACTAAAATAGATTTACATGTTGTTCCAACAATGTATATTTCATGAGATATAAATATTTCACCTATTATTTAGAGGGAGATATAGGTCCCACCCATCTAAAAGTGAAATCATTCTTACATGTTTCACAAAAAATCATTCATCATTACATATCCCAAGAAATAAAATAGGTTTTCATAAGAATAATTCCAATATAACATAATCCATATAAAATATAATTCCATTACTAACCTATATTATAGTGTAAGATTCATTGGAATAAGGTGACTTGGAACCTTAAAAATATATTCATCTTTATATGTTAAAAAAAATATTATCCTCATACGTTTTCCAGAAATGTCAAAAAGTACATTGTGTGGTAAAAAAAGAAAGATTCTTTCCATACCATGTAGTAAAGGTATAAAATTGGAAAAAATAAATTAAAAATACATATAAGAACCTTCATCATTTTATGAAAACATTTTTAGAAAACATTGACATGGATGATAAATATAACCCCAGTAAATACTTAGGTATAAATAATCTCTGATAAAAATGTGATTTCAAAATTATCTCTTACCTTAGGTCATATTTCTTCCTTATTTGTCTAAATCTCAATTAATGTGTGTTTAAAAATATTATTAACTTGTAAAAAACAGTTATAATGTTTATGATATCATATATGATTCACTTAATAATTTATATTTCCCATTCATTTGTCAATTCAATGTTAAAGCAATGTTTTGGGTAATAATGGTTCTATTAATTTTATGTGTTTTGAATTGTTATATTTTATATTACTACTTATATCATGATTTACATACATATATAATGAAAAACATGATTTAGATGTTATATATATTTAGTATTTATATAATATTAATGAAATGGAAAACATTGTTCATGGACCCGGAAGACCATACATATGCATGAAGGCTGTTTTTGTTTCCCTATAAAATTGAATTGAATTAAGTAAATTATATATATATAAATATATATACAAATCAGAATTATCATTTAATATATTCATGATTATATATTATATATACATTATAATCTATCTTGAATGGTTATCGTGGAGAATGAATCTTATTATGTTGTGAAGACAATAAGCCATACATACACATGTTCGACGACATCATTCCTATAAATATTGAATGGTATTGAAGTGGATGTGGTATAATATCTCAGAATTAGTATCATGTTATAATAATTAAATAGAGTTATTATTTACAATATTATAACCATCAAAAAATGGTGGTGGTCAAAAATAGATTATATCCCGACGTGGAGACTCTAAGCCGTACGTACGCACACGTGGTGATTACATTTTTCATAGGATGGGTAGAAGGAGAAATAGGATTGTTTCTTATTTATAATAACATATCTGTATATAAGTGATACTTATGTTGTTTCTTTATAATGAAACAACTATAAATGGGGCTGTAGAAGAAGAAATAAATTTGAAAGAATCGGTATAAGAGATTACCTCTTCCTCGACGTGCCTCCTTAAATGTTTTTTATTAAGCACAATATTTGAATTTTTGAGAAGACAGAAATCTCTAGAAAGTAAAAATGGATTTTTATATGTGAAATGAGATGATGGTTTCAGATATTTATGTCTCAAAATAGACTGAAGAATAGAGGGAAGAGGTTCCCTTTTATAAGAGAGGTTAGGGGAACATTAAAAATGTCTTGAAATAATAATTTATTATAAATTAAATTTTTAATTAAAATGGTCCAAAACATATTTATTTATAGGATAATATGATATTGGTTCAAATACCCATCAACAAATAATTTAGGACCATGTTTGGAATATTGTTTTTCTAAATCTATATTGATGATCCTGTATTTTACCCTTTTTAAACATAATGTGATATCATATTATTTACACATTGTTGGTTAATGTAATTACCATATCATTTAAAAATACCCAAAAAAGTTATTTATGAAAAATTCGGACTTATATTAAACTTTTGGATGAATCATATATTTTTATGAATTTAAAAATATTTAATAATTATTTTATGTTTTACTTTATGAATTATGTCAATTTTGGATACTATTCATACTGGAATTTTTTATAATATTCATAACAACCTTATAAAATCAATCCAAATGATTTAACACATCCCTAATATGTCAATTTAACCATAAAAATTATTAGATTTCATCAAAATATTCAAAATAGATTTATCGTAATATTTATAAATTCATTTTTTTTGAATCTTTCATTAATGAGGTAATCATTGCATCATAATTGTGTCCTAAATAGATTTATTTATATGGGGTGTAAAAATTAAAAATAAAATTCCATGATGTATGAAATATATTTAAATTTATAATGACTATTTATAGAAATAGTGAGAAGATATATAGCCCTATATCAAGATTTATTTATTAAACGATATATGTTTAGGTTATAATTATCTTCACATTAAATTAATTCTTATAAAATTCCATTTTCACATCCAAGTAAATAAATGGGGACCCAAAATTGAACCAAGAATTCCCATGGTCAGTAATATCTCAACCAATAGAATTAGGGCATATTTTTGGGTATTTTAATATTATTATAATATTTTTGATTACCCTTATTTATAGGATCTAACCTTTAATAAGGGTAAATAAAAAAATTAATGATCTTACTATTCATAATGTCCAAAAATAAAGGTACCTATTTAAAAAATTTGAAAATATGTATTAAAAATATGGAATCAATTTTTCTAAATTAGAAACACCAAATTTGTAGTAATTAATTTAAAAATAACTTCTATTATCCAATCTAAAAAGTTAGTTTTAAAGATATAAAAACATTAAAAAATAATGACATGTGATTATGTAGATTTTAAATATGAAATTAATTAAATGAATAACATTAAATTTAATGATAAAAATAAAATTCCAATGAAAATTTAAACCAATTACAAATAAAATCTAACAATATAAATAAATTCGATGAAATGGCAATTTTGAATTAAAATGCATTAATTTTAACTATTCATTAAAAATTAAATTTTATCATAAAAACACAAAAATTTCAAAAAAAGTAAATTTTTATATCCCTCATACAAATAAGAAGTTTATGTATTCAAATATAACTTATTAAATTGTCTAAAAATGATTTATAAAGGATATGCCATTAAAAGGGTGTGAATATGTATCTTTTGAAAAATCCTTATTTTATACGAAGAATTGATTTTTTTTGCACAACATGTTCTAGAAAATGTGTAAGATGAATGATAATGTTATATAATATTCAACAGGTTTTTTAATACTATTCATAATGGCTAGATTATATCCCGTTAAATAATATTATTATTATAATATATATTTGTTTAGTGAAACTCATTATTTCAAACAACGTAAGATATCGAGGAAGGTCTTTCCTCCGTGTAATGAAAGTGATGTCAGTGTTGCACGTAGTGCAAGATTTTTTTAGTGCTTCGTATAATATTATCCAAACATAGTTCATTTGTAAATTTATGAATATCAATAATAAGTGTTTTGTGAAATAAATTCTATCGAAAGATCATGACATTTTTTACAACACATGACAAGAACATAGTTGTGTATACTGTAAGATAATACAGTGTTGTGTATTGCACATGTTTATCATGGTGTAGAATACCACCAAATACATCAAATAAATTAAAAAAAATCTATCTCCTAAATTCTTCGCGTGTTACAACAAAGCCCTATGTGAATGATATATACCACATACCTCATGTCTGTATTAGATCTATCAACTTGTATCAGAACAAATTCTGTACATATTAAAAGTTAAAAAAACATACTAAAACAACATAAATTGATAATATTATCTCCCACCAGAATGTAAAATCAATTACCTATACAAACAAAAAATTATACCATAAGAATAGATATGTCACCAACATGGACATAATGAGATTGACAACGGTAGAAATGGAGTCTGAATCACAAATTAACACCCTACTGTGTACTTATTCTTCCTTAGGTTATCATACTAGTGATAGAAGGGAGTAGGATAATTATTCTAATAAAATTATAGTTAATTACTATTATTTTAAAAAATAAACTCGATAATTTACATGGAATATAATTTCAATACACGTTGTGTAAATTCTTTATACATTGGGTAAATATCGGGGTAATTATCCATGGGAAACCCCATTAACCGTTGTGAAATGGCCTTACAAGGACATAAAATACCATCTAATCCCATTAAAAATCTTTTTGAATGCATGTATCAAAACAACAATCCTCCTAACTCAACCATTCTAAAAACTAGCCGCTTATCCCATGACCTGAGAGAAGGGTCTAAAATAAATAGGGCACATAAAAAGTGTATAACTAGATTAAAAAATATCATCACCTCATCTAAAAACAAATGATATAGTAATCATGACTCCTACATATATAAAAATATATTATTTGAATTTGAAATGATCAATCCTGATTCGAACAAACACGTAACCCAACATGGACCACCACAATACTCGAAGTATGTTCCCAATCACTATAGGATGGAAACATGCACTGGAGAATTAATAAGGAAAATTATGAGAGTTATTTGTCCTTGAGAATTTCCAATATGTCTCATGTATAAAATGATATATTAATATATATAACTGACATCATAGAACAATTATTTTTTATGAATATAACATGAGGCATAATTAGTAAAAAAATACCAATGGTATAGAATATATGGTAAACTATGGTCTAAAAATCTCTGTGTGACCAGCATCCAAAACCATCTGAAACCACCTATAGATAATGTTTACTAGAAGAATCCCTGAAGTTACCTGATTCCCATTACAATACCAAAATAATATAGAACCAAGGTATCATATTACCATGGGCATATGCCGGGTGTGAGGAGACATTGAGTAAGATACCAACACAAATATAGACCGTGTATTTCTCCGTCAAACTATTGTAATTAAAAAAAATAGATTCATCATGAAATTCATATGATGACACAATTTAATAAAACAACACATTGTATTACCTGAAAAAATATATACCAATACTTATGACTAAGATATTTAAATAAAATAAATTTATTAATGTTAAATAACTATGAAATCCGAAAATATTAAAACATGTGGGCATTTTAATCACAAGTATCTGAGTAATGAATTTTAGAAATCCAAAAATTGTTTATAACATATATTATATGATATTATGACATGTATGGAACACTATATAATAATATGTATCCATGTTCTACTCTAAAATATTTATCCCATGAACATTTGTTGGTTAAACATTCTACCATTACATATATATAAAATCAAGAGAAACATTTCTAAATTATATTTGTGGAATTTCCTCAAACATGAAAAGCTCATATAAACCATTTGAGATAAAATACATATTTAACAATGTCCACTAACCATAAAATATCAATCATCTTGGAGTTTAATGTATTCATTAACAACATGAAACCAATAGATTTAATAAGTACTATCATGTTTTTCCCTTAAGTGAATCAATTGGACAGAGACACCTACCATACCAATAGTGGAAACACTGATGACATCAAAATTGGCATTGGGAATAATAGTCATCATGATCCTAGATATATAAATATATTTATTAGTTATCCTCCCACAACCCAATATCCAACCACGACATTCTCTATGGGTTCCAAATTATTAAGGGGTAGGGATAACATGGAAAAAATTGGTGTAAATATGAAAGAAATATATGAAATCCAAATATATCTCTGTCATTCAAAACAATTTGTCAATAATACCAATAAATCCAAGGGATTGTCCACTATAGTGTCATATTGGGGATGCCTCGAGATAATTAGATTGTTGGAGGAGATTAAAATTAGATACATCTAAAAAATAAATGTTATGTCCATTTTAATGATGTTTGGACTAGGTCACACCATTAGAACACACCATTACACAACCTATGGTCATACAATGTGTTGGATATTATCGCATGAAAATTCTAAATGAAAAATCACCTTGGAATATCCTTGTGGTTATAATAATTTTTATCAAATTGAGAAAATTTCAATTAAAAACAATGAAGCCAAATCACATGGTTACATCCTGGTCATTATTAAGCATGCTTTAACCATTCCTCTACTATGTTTCTCAAAAATTGTGAAATTTTTAACCCTATAATTCATAAATAATTTAGATCCTTAAAAGAGATAAACTAATCCAAAACCATTAAAATATTATTTCTCAATTGTTTTCACAGTATATTTTCATATATATCAACCATATGACTCTTTTATGGTCTTAATTAACGTTTTTAATATTCATCAAAACATTTAATTTAAAAAAATTAAATAAATAATGTTGTTTAATATGGTATTGTATTTGATTTTAGATGTTTTCGTCCTCTTAAAATAATAAAATACATGTGTTTTATTTACTATCCACCTATTGGACATTACTATTTTTATTACTTCCATTTCTAAGAGTTTTCCTAACCAAGAACATGATTAATGACCCCCTTTAGATAATACAAACCCAATGTATATATTCATAAAGAATAATCAAATTCTAGTAGATGATTAATATTTAATTATCATTGATCATATTATTAAACTACACCTCATCAAAAATAGTTCATATATTTCTACATAAAATTTCAAATCGCTTTCATTATCGAAAGACAACATCCAACCACCTCTTCGGCAAACATTATTCAATAATTTTTTATTTACTATCATTTGAAATAGAACTTCAACATTAAGGATCCATGTGGTGTTATTCATTTATATATTTTGAAATATTTTATAATGGTAATCCAACTCTCATGATTTATTTTTGTTCTTTGAATATTAAAACAAATTTAAGAAAAAATATTTCCTTTTCTCGTTATCTTCCGAATGATATTGTAATTATAATGATATTATTTAAGAATATTGATATGTTTTTCTATGAAATGAATATATCTATGATATTTTAAATATATTCCACTTTAATATACATGGTATTAATAGAATTTTATTCATTAATTTCATTAAATATTTTTGTGAATAAACAAAATTAAAACAATCAAATAAATATCCACACGTTGAATCTATATTCTGAGATAATGAATATTGCCTGATTATTCATAAATTATAACATAATGATTATGTTTTCTAAAATTATATATCTGCTTAATAATAAAACTTGAGGCTTTTAATATTGAATAAATATGGCAATTTCATAAGATTATATAACTTCTCCCATTAAATTTCTGACATCTCTATTTCTTTTTAAACCATATGTGAATTTGGATTAAAAATCAAATATTATGGGTTTTTTCAATAATTTAATTAAATTATTTAGAATTATTGATGTTCCTAATTGTGGTCTATTTTTGGTATTTCATAAATTAAAAACTTTATTAATCATTATTTTATCTACATCCTTTCCTACATTTATTGTCACTATATTTTATTAGATTACATTTTCATGATATAAGTAGTTCCTTAGTCATTAAATATTTCCATGACTCCATATAAATTAAATTTCATAATTCATAATAGTTTCTCATATGAGAAAATTTGATAGAGAATCATTTAATTTTAAATTAATTATTTAAAATAATGTTTATATTTAATTAATATAATTAAATATTCCACATCAAGGGAATCTCCCTTCTTTATCTATTTCACTAGAAATAATAAATTTCATTAATATACTTATCCAATTATTATTTCATAATATTAATTTTGACTATTTATGACTAAATAAATGATCTTAATGTTATTTTTTAATCATTGAATTCAATTTTTTAGATGATCGGATCATTCATATTTCTCTTTCAATAAACCACCAATAAAAGTTTATTTTATTTCGTTACAGATGATGAACTCTAAGAACCCACTTAATATCAACATTGATATAAATAACACATTTTTTATTATAATCATCCACTAATAAATATCATTCCTTGAAAACTATATCAAATATAACTTCATCTTCCTATAACATTAATTTTTTTCCACTGATAAAAAATATTCATCACTATCATCATATTATTTTCTAATTAAGAATATCTTCTAATACTTCTATGATGAGAAATTCCCTAGTTTGATTTCTCTATTAGGAGGGAAAAGATTTCATGTAGTTATTTATAATATCATTTTATTATATTTTTCATTAAACCTTATTTTACACTTTATGTGATTGAGGTTGAATTTTACCTCATGAAAACATTCCAATTATATTCTTCCTTCATTCAAAAAACCATCCTTTCATGAATTTCATTATCAAAAGTGATAATATTTCATTACATACATCATCTTTCTCATCACAAACATTATTGATTTCAGGTATTTCCACAATTTTGTATTCTATAGTATAATTTTAGTGACTTTATGTTCTTTCTATATATATATATTCATATCATGATAAAAAATGATTTCAGAAATTATCATATGAATTTTCTTCCAATATACACACATCTAAAGATGATATCTTTGAATAGTAATGTGTCAGATGTAATTAAATAATATTTTTCACTATATTATTATATTTTATCTATCCTCCATGTTACCTAATTAATAAAACAGTATCGAGGATTCATTTCATGAGTTAATTAAATTTTCCTAATGGTTCATTTTAAATTCATCAAATATATTTTAATGAATATTGATAATTGCTTCCTTCACCTTTATATAACCACAATATATATTTCCCAATTTGAGTCACATGGACTTGGTTGTAATTTATGTCATAATAATCCTATAAATAATGTTTTATTGAGTTAAAGATATTGAATTTTGATACATGGAATTTATTGAGATGTTTCAAGTTATCTTATGTTATGTACAGTTTTTAGACATGACATTCATGTATTACATTTTTGGTAACTAATATAACATATATCAAAAGTTTATATAAATATGATCTCACATTATTCATCAAAATATGGTAATAATATTCATATAATTTATTTTCCATTAATTATTAATAGTTTTTTAATTATTTAAATTTTCAGAATTATTAATTCCATATCTCTTCCTAGTGGATCTATCACCACTTCTGGAAACCCATGACACCTAGTAAGACCTAAGTGAATTGGCGTGTTAATTATTTTCATATTATGTAAGAAAAAACACAAATGCTTAAGGGAATTCAATATATATTTAAAATTCACTCTCATAACAAAAAAAATTAATTAATATAATACGGAATTGTTTTAAATGGTTCATCACTAAAAAATATTAAATTGATCGTATACATGATGTTGGGTCAATGCAACAAAATACATTGTATTTCACTAGATTTATTGATTCATGTTTTCAGCTATATCATTGTCTGTTAATTTGAACAACCTTTTTAAATTGGATAACAGAATAGAACACTACCTTCCTCAAAACAAATCTGTTATCTTTTCAATCAGTCAAAAAATCAAATGGATTTGTTCTCAGAATTTTTAATTAATGTTTTCTTCCATATAATCCTTAATATTTTTCATGTTTTACATCATGGTGGAATGAATAGGATTTTCTAATGAACATAAATATCTCAATATAGACTACTTATAATAGATATTTTTTTAAGGCATATATTTCTACCATATAAATTTCATCGAACAGAAAATTATAAACATAAGCCCTTCCATTCAAAAAATAATATTACAGTCACAAATAATGTTTACTATAATATAGATCTTCATTTTAGTATTAACCTTTGGTAAATAACATCATATCCTCTCCTGTATAAAATATCATCACAATATTCCACTGAAAAGTTCCATAGTGGTCCATAACTTTTAATATACCCAAATATGGTTCCGTTTTTCTAAAATACAATTGTGATCCTTTATTTTTCACAATGCTTTTTGGGTACAATCAGCCTATCACAAATTTTCTCCAATTGAAAATATTTAAATCCATGATATTATATTTATCCTTATATTTTTAAAATGAGATAACTAGTGACTTATATACAGTCCATTTTAATATGAAATATTCAATGTGTATTTCATCGTTATTATTCCTTGTATTTAACAATAGTTTAGATAAGTTTGAAATTAAATAAATTGTTTCCAACTAGTTCAAAACGACACTTATTTTTGGGAAATAAAATTATATTTTCCTTTAATTGTCAAAATATACATCCATTTTTTATTAAATAATATCATTCATGATCTATATAATTAATGAAATTATTTTATATATATTACCATATCACAATTGAATCAATAAAATTTATAAACATCATTCATTTATCAAAAACTTTGATCATTATGAATATTAAATAGATGGAATGATTCTATTTATATCCAAATACACATGAAGGATTCAATATATACATTAAACTGGGATTTATTAATCTAAACAAATACATCATTAGGTTACCAAATAGTTATTTAAAACTATGTGAGAAATCGTAATGAGAAACTTGGGAGTATATTGAAAACAATCATAATATATGCACTATCATTACATATTATCAATTATAATCCCTATATATTATTTTTTATCTTTTTTGGAACAATGCTTCCATCATGTCAAAGTTATAAGTATTATTAGTTCTAATTTAAATAGAAAAATTTTCACTAAGTATATATTGTGTGCCTTTGATTATTCCAACAAAAATTCATAAATAATATCATTCATGTTTTTTTGACTTGTGTAAATGTGTATTCCTAAAAACTATAGAGACATATGAAAGGGATTTGGAAATTGTTTTTTATTGTTTTGTGATGTTTAGTGGAGATTCACAATGGCTAAACATTATAATGAAAATCAATGGTTGAATGTTTTTATAAATATATATACATACAACACTTTTCAGTTTATCTTTGTGATTTTATAATTTTATTATGTTTATTAATGACTAAATTTTGATTTATAAAAGGGATCAAAAGATATTATTGATGATGTAAATTTCTATAAATTTTTTTACAAAACTAAATTATTCCCTTAGTACTCTAATGGGTAATTTTAGGAGATTTTTGGGACAGATAAAGAGGTTATTGCCTCTTATTGATCACATAGTGACCAATGTTCATCCAATAAGAACCTTATGACCTAATATAACTGTATTTTATAGAATATATTTTTTAATTTATTTGTTAATTTATTAATAAATCCATAATTTATTGATACAGATGAATATTAGTAAGAATTATACTCCTAAAAAATATCACATTCTCATTAAACCATGTATTGATTGTTTGTATCTATATACATGAATGGATTATTTTACCACATATAAATTTGAATCATAAGGAAGGTAATATCATTATCACATTCTTTTAATTAAATTGTGGTGTTGTTTAAAATTTAGTTGAAACTAAATTATATTTATTATTATAGTTTGTTGATATTTCATATTTATGAAATTGATGTGGAAATCCATAAATATTATGACAATGGAACAATTATTGATTATTATATAGGGGTTCATTATAAAAAATCTTAGATAACTGATACCTTCAACCAAGCTATCGTACTACATGTCCCAAATAACATTCTTTATTACTATGAGATGGCGACAACATCTAGTAAAAGCAACAGTCTTTTGGAAACTATTTCTCCCATGGAAATACGACATGAACAATTCATGAATCTTTAGGGCCATATCAATATCATAAAATTAAACAATTATAAAAATAAATATCATTGTATAAAATAAAAACCAAGCATATACCATATGAAATGGCATCCATTATATAAAACCACTGATAGAAGGACATACTAATAATATCACAATAGATAACCCAAAAACACAAAATAATGGTAATAATGAAAAAAATACCTTATGATACAATCCAATGGATAAAAAATCACAGAAATGAACCCACCAATTCTAATCCATGTTATATCATTCCTCTTCCAGAAAACAAAAATTATGGTAACATAGAATTTTCTCCCACGTAAATTACTACATTACCTTTAAATATCCATTATTAAATGAACTACACATACTCCCAGTGTTATGTGTTGTGTGTAAATAAAAATCTTATATGGATACTAATGTGAATTTATTTAATGTATTTACCCAAAAACCAATAATTATTTTGGAAAATACTTTTCAGAACTAAACCACTTTGAATCACAACATTATAATATAATTCATTTAAATCCATTTGGTTTTCCCTTAAAAACATTGTTTTCTAAAAACATCATGTACCAAATAAAGAAAAAAGGGCCATGGAAAAACATTCCCAAAAAACCCAAAAAAAAGGGCAAGATTAATATCAACATCACTAAACCATATAAATCGAAATAGAAGTTGGCATAATATATATCATCACATCAAATTAGAACTAATAAAATTAAAAATCATATATTTAAATATGGTTTGAATATTATGCAGCAAGGTATTTAATCATTAGGCCTATCATTATTGAGCGCTAATATGTAATATATCCAACTAAGAAATAATGGAAGCTCTCACAGTCTTCCTCAGGCCCAAAACTATGAGCTATCATGATGTCATAGTATCCAAATTAGAAACTCTCATGTTATTATCATCAAAAGTATGACATGGACTCTTGTAAACTAATAGAGAAACTCTACATTCTTCCCTCCAAGGGAACATATGGTCCCAATATTAAACCCACACCCACTCCCCAATTAACTCATGTTCTAAAATATTCCAACAAAATCATAACTTTTTTAACCCCATAAAATATCCTTTAAAATGAGAATTTCATAAAAAATAATTTGTATTATATAAAAAAATTACTATGGTAAATACATTACATAAAACATTTTATAAACCAATTTGGAGTCATTAAACATATTTGATCAATTTTATCAAACACCTGGTGGGAATATAAGACACACCCATTAGAAAAGTATTTTTATCGACTTCCAAATTTCTAAAATAAAATCAAGGAATCACATTAAAAATGGAATAAACAAAAATAAAAAACCATTTCAATGATCATTTTATTATGAAAAATGCAGGTGATTAGAAATTTAAAGGTACGAAACCGAAAAATCCCTTAAATATAGGCTAACCTTGGAATCATTTCCAAACTCATTTCCACTGACAAAACCCATTGGAAATTGGAATATAAATTCCTCACACACCTAATCAACATTAAAACCAACCATTTCTCCCATTACACATCCTATATTAAGACAAAACCCCATCAAGGTTTATACATATCCATTGTAAGGAAAGAATACGCAAGAAAAGGGGGACGGAATAATCAACCATGAATAAAGGGGATTAAATCTAGGAATAATTCCTAGATTCCATGAGGACAAAACCACCAAAGGTGTGGGATAAATCCATCACCAAGGATAAGGGGATTTTCATGATGGTAGTATGAAATTAGGGACAAATTATTTATAGGATAAACACTAGAAATGGTAAATTACCCTTTATTAAGTGTCATGGACAATCATTTTAGTTTATCCCCAAGCATGAAAAAAAGTTTGTGTCAACCCGAGCTGTTAATAACCCCAAAAGACCATGCTTCACGGTTACTCATTGTAGTCACAGAGTCTCAAAAAAATTGTAAAATCAATGATAACCCCCAAAACCACCTCAAAGAAAACCCTTATATGGTTATCCATGTAGTTAAGAAAACTGTGGCATAATTGTTCACCTTGGTCTATTTTCAAAAATGATATATTTGGACTATATAACCAAGTAAATACATTTTAAATAAAAATATAAATAAAAATAAAATGTAAATGTAAAAGTGACACATAATGGATCCAAAACTCCCCAACATTCCACTTTCTTCTGCCAAAAAGTCGTTAGAAAACCTCAAATCAAAATGGGTGGCCATTGAACTCTAACTAATGTATATCACTCCAAATTATATTTATTATAGATCCCTCAATTTTAGAGAATACATACCAAAGGGATCATAATTACATGTATTATATTATTATAATAATCCAAGATAACAAATAGGTTTCCCCATAATAGAGGTATCAAGTCCAATCTTCAAAAAATATTAATATATCATATGAGATGGTTCAAGATGTTATCTATTAAATTAGGAAATGTGAAAATTTTAATGGATCACGGTTATATATGATGGATGATCCAAAAAATATGCTACTTTATCAATACATTTCATAGCACAAAATGGCCTAAAAAACTATCTTCTAACATTCTATGCATTCCCAAACTATAATGTCCAAGCTGAACTGATACCAAGAGAAACACCTTATCAGCAAACATAAACTCCAATGGATGATGAAGATAGTGGGATATGATTTCTATAGACTCTAATATGTCCCTAAAAATTTTATAATCATCATATCATAGTGGACTCATGGATGAGTGTCAGTATAAATAAGAAACACTCTCCCACTACATCCCAACAAGATCTAGATTAGTAAAATCATCCATATAAGTATAAAAATAGTATCATATCATTTAAGTATTTATAATAATTTTTTAAATAGAATTTATATAATTGTATGCACCTTTACTATGAATAACCCAAATCAATCACACATGCTCGAAACATATCCTCAATAGTTTGGAATGTCTACTCAAAATTACCATTTATCTATGCCTGATATATGGTTCTCAATATCATCTCTATTCCTAAGGAATCATGGAGTCCCTTGTAGGATAAATATGGGAAACATGAATATTATTATAACACAATAACTGTGGGGACAAAGTGGAAATGAATCAACTCTCAAAGCGACAAGTTTCAGATGTCCTTTGTCTATGTTTTCTAAAAAATTATAATAAAATGGAATAATATTGTCAAATAATAAATAATAAACCATATGGAATCATTCCCATTTGTATTACAAGGTAGTAAAACATAAAATTCCTTAAATATCACATCCCACGTCAATACTCGCATGGTAAGTGGTTGTAATAAGATAAATAGTCTCTTATTCTCTTCAATGATCATCTAGTAGGTCAAGCACCAAGAAACAAATTTCACCACTGCACTTCTCATCTTGAGCCAACAATATGATATTTTCATTGTGTAACTCATTTTGATCAACTCATGTTGAGAAAACCCACTATAATTTCATTCCTAATAAATTACCTCCAACATCAAAATCATTGAAATAACCCTTTTATTTTTAAATATTATAGAACCATCAAGAGACTGAGGCTAGTCAACTATGCTCCCTCACTGTTTAAGATGTTGCTAATATACTATCATTCATGGTTGAATATTTATGAACTCTAAACCTAATTGATAAGTGGTGGGGTAAACTTCACATATTTAAAGTAATCCTTTTATCAATCACCCATCACCTCCAAACACAAACCATCTATGAATCTCTGCAGACCCCACTCATCCATTGACTTTTATACTTTTACACTTGTGGATTCATTATCACCAGGGTGGTTCTTTCATCATTCTTCACACATATATAGGCAATCATGATATAAATTGTTTGGAGATACATGTAACAATTTCAATCATAAGGATCGTGTCCGTATTGGGGAAAATATAAATCAGACTCCTATGATCTAAATTAACTATAAAATGAACCTCAAATAGATTATATAACCTCTTATTTATCACATGAATCAAAATTGATAATTCAAGATAATTGATGGGATAATTACATTAATGTGGGAATATATTTGAATCTATAATCCCCTACACAGAAATCATTCACTAAGACACACCCTAAAACCACTCCATAAGCATCACAATACATTGAATAATCTCTCCCATTTTTTTGAAGAACCAAAATGGGGAAAATGTCAGACATTCCTACAACTACTCGAAAGAACTCAGGTAAATATCAATCTTTAAAAACATAACCAATTTATTGGTCAAATACATCGAATGAGAATCTATCCTTGGTAATACCAGAACAATTCATATATAATGTCTATCCAATACCAGAAACATGTGTATTTTGACCACATTCATGGCCAACTAAAAATATATAACTACTATAAATTTATTTGGATTAATGAATACTAAAATCTCTAAAATCATATTTCCTTAATAAGTTACTTCCGTTATACAAAAATGGCTTTTGCATAGATTATCACAAATTAGATTCTTTTTAGGACCCACAAAACAAAAACAATGTGGTTAGAATGCACCACCATCATCTGGGAATACATGATGATTTCATTAACAAACGTAACATTGAAGGAGACAAAAAAATTACAGAAGACATAATTAACCAATTCCATAATGATCACTAGAACATTGTTAAGACCAAATAGTATAACCAAAAAATAAAAATGACTATATATTCTTCATTTGCTCACCTTTAGAACATTCTATATCTAGAACAAAATATGGTGGTTCTCGTAGCTCGTTCCAATTTTTGGAAACAATAAATCCCCTCTGATTAAAAAAAGATATCATCCATTCTAGGCGATGTGTGTTTATTCTCCACAGTAATTCTAATGGATTTCTATATATTTTCTGAGACTTATATCCACCTTATTTTTTAATTTCACTATATAATTCTATGCTGAAACACTTGGATAGATAAATACTATACCATCAAGATTATCTAGTTAAACCTTAAACTCTTTCAACATTTCTAAATCCATCTGTAAAGATGAAAATAAAACTATTCATGCAATAGGGAGTAGATCAACAATTAAAATAACATATAGATATTGAAGAGATCCTAAATAATCCTCTAGAAATTTATCTATGTACATTTCCCCAACCATTGAATATCCACCCATAGAACCCTACTCAACTGTATCAATAAACAACTGTGGCATCTGACATGAGATCAATTCTATTTCTGAAGAAACCGGTCCTACCATCCCTTATTGTGAGTCCCTTTCACCATTGTAAATGTGAGTGATCTATTCATGAGTATAGAACTTGACCATACTATGAAAATATTTGACAAGTTCTCTGAAATTTTCCTACCAATCAATTCCAAAGATTCCATAAAATACATCAAATACTATGATAATTATTATTAAGAATACTTGCATGCCATATATGAAAAAAGAACACATGGGGATCATGAATCCATGGTAATTTAAATTATACAATGGGGTTGAAAAATCAATGACGTATGTCATCAACTCAGCTCGTATAACCAATAAATAAATAAATTTTTGGGAAATGATGGAATATGATATACTAGTGTCAAAAATTTATGATGTTATTGAAGAAACAATATACATCGTACCTCTCAATGGATTAGAAATGTAATCTGAGTCCACTGGAACAACTTCTACTACATGGTGACACCCTTTCTAAGACCCTCTGTGCATCATCTTCCCTTGTGATAATCTATTTCTACAAAAATGTGAGATCCTCAACATTTAGAATCCTCTGATTTAACCTATGATACTTTTGAAAAAGTGGATCCCAGGCTTCTCCCCCATAAAGAAAACGAATTTATGTGTTGATAAATACCTGGAAGTTTACACTAGTGGAACTCCCTTAGAGTCTCTTGGAAATAAGTCATGGGGTTTCATGGTCCCAGAAAATAATACAATACAATAGGATTACAGCCTAATAAATCCATATAAAATGATGTTGAGGACATATGTACACTTTCTATTATCACCATACAACCTAGGTACCCCGGAAACTAGATAACCTTGTCGGTATTGACATAGAATGAAGAGCATTACAGATGCCCACACATTAATTAATAGATCTTATAATCATACAACATGACCATGGAATATAATTTTCCATGAAACATAGAGGAAGAAAGATTAGAATGTCAAAATTCATGCAAAATAAGCTCCACTATGTGTGATATACTAGAAGTCAACAATGGATTATAGAAAAATGTACTATGACCCATATACTAAAAAAGGTTAAAATAACACATGTTTCAAAGGACATAAGAACCCATATCTAGGGCTCAACATATGTGTCCAACTCCAAGAGATCATTTCCCATTCATCGAACCTGGATAGAGATAATCCTCAAACACTCGAATGCATAGGTAGAGTGTGAGATAAAATTCATAGTTGGGTCTCACGAAGGATTCCATATCATATTCCTACAATAAATTTACCAATGTAATGCATTCAATTATAAAAAAAAACTGGCTGTAAAATTTAATGTATATTTTAGAAAATAATGTTACACAATTTAAATGACAGAAAATGAATTAATCAATGGATTACTAGGGATGAAATGTTTCTACCATAATATTTTAAATAAAACATACATATATTATTTTTTATAAAAATCTAGAAGTCATGAAATGATGTTATACAACTTTGGCATATATTTATATCTCAAATATAAATAACAAGTATGGAAAATTTTCTTATGGAAAATAGGTATGAATGTTCTAGGATATAAGACTCCACAATATCCATGTGATCAAGTTAATATGTGTATAAACATGTCCCTACGAAAATAAAAAAACATGACTCATCACCATCCCATCGGGGAAGTAACCTATTTTATTTGTTCTTTATAATTTTTTTATAAGTGTAGAGTGTCTCTAAACAACTGGAATACTATCGAAGTCATTCATATTCTCTCACACAATCAACGATGGTTAATTTATTTCAAGATTACATAAATTAAAAATAAATCCCATTACTCCCATTTCAAATGCCAATTTTCTATTTAAGATCCAAACATGGTTTTAAATATTTAACATGCCTCTTAAACATGATAAAACCACTGGGTTTCTATCAAAACATTTTATAAAATTTTATCATGTTTGAAATAAACTCAAAAAAAATTTAATCAATTTCAAAATTCAATTCCACAATAAAATTCAACATTTTATTTGAAATAGTTTCCATCAAATATATAATTTAAATTAAATAATTTAAATCATCCAATTTCAATAAACACACCCCAATTTAATGGAATTAGTGGTTTTACCAATTTTGATGCCAAAACCATTTAAAATATCCCAAATAACTAGAATTGGGTTTTATCAATTCAATATAATGAAATATTCAGAAATTAGATTCAAATGAATAGTTTAAATAAATATATCAATTTATGAATAATAAATTTGTTCAAATGGGATACAAACTCTTACCTATTTCCCAAAACTCAAGACTCACAAGAAAAACAATCAATAATAACCAAGGCATTGAGGACCTCACAACTCATCCTATAAATGATATCAAACATCATAGAGCATTGATCCATCAAATTCAGGATGATAAATTGAATTCATAATGGAGGGGTAAGAGATGAAGATGAAGAATGAGGTATAAACCATACCTGGGTATCACACTGCAAACACAACAATGATCAAATGTTGAATGAGGGGATCCATAATTGTTGGAGTGCATCAAGATCATATGGGGAATGCAATGGGCTGAGAGGAGTGAAATTGGAGTATATCCAAAATAAATAGGTCAACCGTGTTTCCTGTTTAAAAGTCATTGTTGGGGTATTACATGACCTATTGTCTCAAAACACATGATAACATAGTTAATATCAAAATACGCAAAAAAACATCACCTAGAATTAAAAAAATGACCATAGTTAAAAATTCATCTTTGATTCACTGGAAACATGTAATGACTCATCATGTCGTGTACCCATCATAGTGTGAAGCCTTTCATTATGTGCATCGAGAAAATCTTACCAATTGTTTTACATAGTTACAAGGTGTGTGACCATCCTGCATCTTGTAAAAAGAGAAGGTTAATGATGAGAGCTCATCAAATCTCGGAATTCACCATTATATGTATCCCCCCATTAATTTCCAACCTTAACAAGTCAATGAAATGGAAAAGCCATGAAAAAAATTATAAACATACCAATCATTTTGGTAAGGGGATGTTTCATCCTCCCCACTATAAAAAGGGTTTGACCCCAAAAAGAGGATGAAGAATCTTCAAATCCTAAAATATGGGGGTTTTACACTATCATTAGTTACTCACATTCCCACACCTCATTTATTATTATAACCCTGAACGTCTTTCACAAGAACCAAATGTATTATCCTCTAATGATGAACCTTAGTTTTAGAATTTTGTATCTCGACTAGCTACTCAGTCAATGATAAATAATGTTCAATATCTTGATCACACCTTCTCAAAACGTGAGATGGATAAAAAAGATCCAATATTATCTTTTAAACATTGAATATGTTATGTATCGATGCCAGTTGTGATGGACGTGCTACATTGTATGAAAATTTTCCCACCTACTCAACAACCATAAAAGGTCCCACAAAACGGGGAGTAATATTCCCTTGCCTCTCAGGGCATCAATTACCATATCTAGGTTAAACATTCAAGAACACTTAGTCACTAATTGAAATCTCTAGAGGTTTATACTGATGATCAACATAAGACGTATGTCAGCTCAATGCCATCAAAATTCTCTAATGAATTACCTGAATATTTTTTGTTTTCTCTTGCAACAAACATGGTCCAATAAAAGAAATCTTACCAATCTTTGACCAACAACATAATGATTTATAAGGACGGTCATAAAAGCGTCAAAAAGATTCCTTAAAATCCTGGATTGTTAACTATTGTATTAATAAAACTCAACCATCTTGAATTTATCATCATATACCCCAATGAGGTCGAGAAAACATGTGTTTGGAATATAATCTATAATATGCAATACTCTGTCATTCTGGAAATCTGACCATGGATGGTAGGCCGTGATAATATGGATATTATATCCATGTGCCTCCTAGAGGCCTCTCAAAAAGATATATGTTATCAAATGATCCCTATCAGAGAGTAAAGTATATGGAAATCCATGAAAATGGGAATTCTATTTAATGTAGTGATTTATCAACTCCTCAAATTTGGTTAAATCACAAATGAGTATGTAGTGATCCTACCCGTTCAGCCTATAAATCACTACCAATATTGTATTATTCATTATCTAAGTACTTGAAAAACCAAAAAAATACAAGGATATTTAATCCCACTTTCATGTGGAGACTGCAAGTTGAAGAATTAAACATGGGGTATTTTATCCTAGTCCTTCACCTTATGTCTTTATAACAACAAGAGACAAACTTATTGATTCCCTATTTCATACCTAGCCAACAAAAATACCACTACATGTCATAGAACATCTTATTTGTTTTTGGATTCCTGAGCTACTTTGAAAAATGACAATCCCCTTTCACATACTTCCTTTATGGGAACAGAAAAACAAATTTATTCTAACAACATAGAACACTATCTTCGGAGAACTATGACTTGGAAACTATCTCCCCACCATAAATAAAGTCTCTAACAATATGTAATTAAACATTATGATTTTTACCATTGAGGATATTCATGAGAATAGATGATTTCAAATGAACATCGGATAAAAAAATATTTCCCTTTCTATATAACTCTAACAAGAAACTGTCCAACAAAGCCATAAAATTCCACTCTTCAGAATTTTTTTTCACTATATGGGTTAGAAGATTCCTGAAATATACATATAGATCCAAATTCCATATACCTAGGCTATATGTGAATTTAATGTCAAAAGAATTTAGGAACTCCACCCAATGTATCTAGTGAATATTCAAATCAATATGAAAGAAGATATAACTCACCCTTATATGGTCTGAATACATAGTAAACCATTCTCTGAAAAGGTAGTGAGACCAACTTTAAATAATGTGAATCACAACAACATTTTTAAGGTCATGGGTAGTCAGTTCATCTTTAATGGACTAAGATGATGATATTCCTAGGAAACATCATGAACACCATTCATAAGAACATAACCCAAGCCTGAACCTAGAGCATCATAAAAACCACATAACCCTACTCGTTCTCAGGATGATTCAACACTAGAATATTAGTTAAAGGAAATTTCATTTCAAAAAAATTACTCTAAAGTTATTCATTCCATATATACCTCACTCCCTTAGTTGTTTGAGTAGTCATCAAATAAGATAACTTTGATATTTCCTTGAAAAAATGGTGATATGACTAGGCTATTCCCATAACGCTCTAAATCTAAAAAACATTTTTTAGTTCCTCCCAATTCATAAAAACTATCATCATTATTGGATGAACTAATATTACTTTTTATAAAACCACATGTCCCATTAATTTCACTTCTGAAGTCCAGAATTCAGTAGTTTAATGATTTTCATTTGGTCAATAAGAAACAAAAAAATATTCTCAAATAATGCACATGACCATTCTCATATCAAGAGTAATCAAGGATTTAACCAATAATGACTATGAAAAATCTATCCAAATACATGTAGAATATTCTCTTCATTAATGAAAAGAAAACATCAAGATAATTATTTTAGACAAAGGGTATAACCAAGTTCTTACAATCATCTTACATACTTCGAAAGATGGTTTTTTAAATGTTAGTTTCATTTATCCATAAATGATTGTAACCAGATCAGAGGTAATTCTTTGAAAACCACTTCTCCCCTTTAAACTAATTAGAACATCAATCCATGGTAAATTATTGTTTCCCTTCACCGCCACTCAATAATTATTTTGGTAATCAATACATAAGGGAAAAGAACAACCATATTTCTTAAAGAAGAGAATGAGAGCCTCCTACGGTGACATGCTCAAGTGTATAAATCATTTTTAAAAAATACCATCCATATGGGAAAATAGATCTTTTTTGTCAACTAGATCCATATGATAAGAAGGAATATAAAATTTTTAAGATCCACCTCACAAGTTAATGAAATATTAAACCTTAATTAGCGGTGGAAAACAAAAAAATCAAAAGTAAACACAATGGGAAACTAGAAAAAACAAGAGGGAGATCACTACTCAATGATTCCAAATCCAAATCAAAATTATATACTGATATTATTTTCCAAAACTCTAAATAATAAGGATCTTCTTTGCATGACATTTTTTCCTATTCTCCATGAAATATAATAGACACTCCACTAGGATTAGTAAGGTATATCTATCAAAGATAACAATAAATCAATGATTTATTTGCAAGGATCCAATCCATTAAAAAAAATGAGGTCATTTTTTTCTTGTTGTGAAATAGAAAACTCCTATCCAGAATGACAAATTATAGTTAGATGAAATAAGAAGTACTAAAGATACCCTTTTCTCTCTTTCTACCAAAGGGTGTAGTAATATTAATTTCAGAATACATAATATTAAGAAGATCATTTATCATATTAACAAAACAAGTTAAAAAATGGTTAAAAATCACCAGTACAAAATTAAGGAGTCAAAATTAATCAAGCTAATATAATGGTACATATTACAGTTTTGGTACCAGGATCTACTTCCTTTTTGGACTCTTCCATCGAGTGAGGTATCTTAATTTTAGATGCATGTGGATGGAACATTTTTATATGTAATGCATATAATTTCCATATAGTTTTATGAGTAGATGATGATCTTGTTTCAATTTACATAGAATAATATATATGAAATAAAGTATACAAATTTCATGAGTGTCCACATGAGCTACAGGTCTTGGGAAGCTCAGTGAAAACCCTATTATAATTTCCTACATTTCCACATTAATGGAAAGTGAAAGGACTTCTTACTACCATTGTTGAAGATTCATAATAAACATTTCATTGATAAATACCATGATAATCATCACACATATACTTCAAATTAAAGGTAATAACACTGCCACTGTGAGAAAAAGGGAAATCCGTCCACTATGACATTTTAGACATGTCCATTTCAACCATCATCACCAAATCTAGAAAATAAGTATAAGTGGGTATATTCAATTAGAAAACATAAGAATGAATATCTGATCGATGTTCCAAACTGAACCATCAATCCTTTACCCTCTCTTTTGACAAAATCAGAGGCACAAACTCCACTAACTCAGAAAAGAGTTTTGAATACTCCATCATGGGTTTATTAGTCTTCTCAATCTAGAAATTCACTAAAACCTTAGTTGACACCATAAAATTTGGATAGAAATGGTTAGTGAAAAGAAACATGAATTCTTTATACTCCAAGACCTCATGTTTCTTCATGGTCACCATCTTCTCCCACCATCACCTACTAGGTCATTATAGCAAGAATGTGGAACACTTTACCTGGTTCTCATCTGGTGTCTATAATATCTATAATAGATGTTTTATCAGGTCCGAACATTACTCATAATGTTGTGGATTAGTGGATCCTTTGAATAGAAGTGTCATTTGGTAAAAGATCTCTTTGAATTTTTTTTGAAGAACTTATCCCTTATGTATCCACATCAGGAGCATGAATGGTGACTATAGATGGTGCATATCCTAGATCATAGACTATATGCATGATTACTTCACCCTAGTTTTCATATATAAAAAGATTCACCAACTGAGGTTGAAAATATCTTATTCATAGATTTTATTCACACGTATTCTCCGATGGGTAATGCAACATAACGTCAATTGAAAATATTGAGGAATTTAGATAATGCTCAAAAAGGGAAACTCGGGAAATCAATACCAACATATAAAACTGACAAGATTTTGATTTCACTCTATCAAAATAATAATATGGAAAATACTAGAACTAATCCACAAGGAATATTTCCCTAACCACCCTGGGAGACTTAAAGATCATTATGGAATGATCTGGCCAGACACTCAATGATGAATTCATCATATGTCCCGACATGATTACAAAAATACACACTGACTAGAAGAAAAAATAGAAACAACCTCATATGATAACACTTTCTCCGGACCCGTACTGGGTACCCTAGTAACTTGATATCCAATCGAGTCCGAACATAGCCCGAAGGGAATTCCCAATCCCCATGGGTTATCGACTAGCACCTAGCATCATAAAACATGCATGTGAGAATGAATTTTCCACAAAACATAGAGGTATGGAGAAAATAATGTAAACATGTATACAAAAGAAACTCTATTAGATTTAATGTACAATAAGTTAACAAGGAATTACATCCCACTGTACTAAAACCAAAGTATTAAAACATGTAAGAACAACCGAAGTCCATAATGACACAACTCCCCATGTACAAGGATCTATAGATGGATCATATTCCAAGAGATCTTTTCCCCATACTCAAACATGGAATGAGATAATCTCTAATCACCTAATGTCACAAGTTGGGTGTGGTATTAAAACCTGATTTTGGTCAGACCAAGGATTCTGTATCAGATATAAACAATAGATTTACCTATAATGTAATTTAAATATTACAATAAACATGTTTCCAATATTAAATCATATATAAAAATTCTAGTTATACAACTCAAATGATGGAAAATACATTCAATGAAAGATTATATGTGATGAAACATTTTTGAAGTAAAGGGTTAAATATAAAATTTATATAAAATAGTTTATATAAAAATAAAGTAATGTGAATTATTTTTCAACAATGGCATACATTTATATCACAAATATAAATGACATGTGAGCAAAAAGGTCTTAATCCAAATAGGTATGAATTTTAGGTGCTATAAGACTCCGCACTCTCTAAGTAATCACAACAATATGTGTATATACATGTCCCTATGATGTTGGAAAAAGGTGACTCGTCGCATTCTCATTAAGGATGTGACCTTAAAAATTTATGTTTTGGAATGTTGTTTAAGCATAGAGTATGCCCAAATAACTAACAATCTACATAAGTATTATATATTATCTTAAACAATATATGAAGAGAAATTTGTTTTAATATGGATTAAAATAAAACAATCACCCATTATTCTCATTTCAAAAAATCCATTTAAAAAACATTCATCTTTAGAAATATAAAACCACAGGGTTTCTATAAAAATATTTTTTTTCTATTTTTAATGATTCAAATAATTTTAAAACCAATTACATAAATATAACAATTCATATCCACAATTAAATTAAAAAATTTAATTGAAATAGTTTAAATCAAATCTAAATTATAAATTAATCAATTAAAATCAATCCCTTCCCTTAAACACAACCCAATTTAATTGAATTGGAGGCTTTCCCATTTTTTATTCCATGTCCATTTCAAATCCCCAAATTCATTGTAATTAGGGTTTTTTAAATAAGTTGATGTCATATTGGGTAAATTGAATTTAAATTAACCATAGAAATAAATCATGCAATTCACGGTTATTAAAATTTTCCAAATGTTGTGGAACCACATACCTTTTTAACAAAACACATTACCCTCCACTGAACATGAATGAAGGTATACAATACCTACAAAAGTATCCCAGAAAAAAAGCATCACATCATGTAACCATCACATCAAAATTGAAATAATGAACAGAAACCGAATCAGTGGATTTAGAAGGGTTGGAGAGCTTCAAGATCACTTAGGGAGGGCCTTGGGTCAAGTGGATTGAAATTTCACAAGCTAAAAACGGAATAGATCAGACATGATTCCTATATAGAAAGTGTTGTTGTAGTATTTAAAGATGTGTAATATCACTACACCTCATGAAATAGTTAATATCTGAAAATGGTGAATTTTTTTTGCCTCAAATTAAAAATTTATATCTGATTCCATCATGATTTGTAACAAATCACAGATCATGTACCCATAACATCATGAATCCATTAATGACTATCATATAGATACTCTTAGACATAGTGTAACATAGTTACAAGCCATGCTACCCTTCTAAATCATGTAGAAAGAGGTGGTTAATGTTGAGAGTCCCATAATTCTCGGATAGTACGATTATTATTATCCTCCCATTTCATTCTCAACCCGACCCAATCAATGAAAAGTCAAAACCATAGAAAGGTTATATATGTTCTTATCACATTGATAATGGGATGTTATATTTCCACTACCTGGATAGGACTCCTCTGGTATCCACTTATTCTTTGATTAATAAATCTTTCCTCTTCTTAGAAAAGAAACCAAATAAGACCTATCATGCAAGTCAAAACTACAGCTACCATAGCTACCTTGTAAACAACCAATAAATAGGCCATTAAACGAAGGTGGATGAGCACATATCGTATCTCTTTCATTAATCCCATATCAAATTTCTTTTGATCTTCATGCCTCTTCATGAGAATAATCTACACCCACCACTATCTACACCATCCTTATAGGACAGACATGGTCAACCCCACATTTTAAATCATATTAGTCTTCTAGAAAATAACTACATTGTTGATAAAATCCAATGAGTACATGGGCTTATTGGGTCCCTTTTTCTCAAGAAAGTATGGATAGATTTTTTGTAAATTCCATGGAATTCCAAAAAATTCATGCCTACTCTCAACCACCAACATAATCCAAGTATTGGATCATATGGTTAAAAATTGATCTAGAGTCTCTCCAATAATATAAATTACATGTGGGGTGTTTCAACTATACCCTCCCTATTCCTAGAAAATGATCACATTGTTTGGAATTTCTACAAGATAGAAAACACAAGATTAATTATGCTTAATTTAGTTCCAATTCACATCAATAAACCAAAAATAAAATTTCATTGAGCATAACAACATGAAACACTATCACCTCCATCATCTCAAAAACCCAAAAAGGATAAAATTTATTAAATATCCCATGAATTTCCCATTATGCATGGTTTAGATTCATGATTAGGAAAGATGTGAGATGAAAATGAACGTTTCACTATAATTGGAAGTATGTGATGCATGGGTTCTACACATTTACTCCAAAGCATGATCACTAACTGTGAACCTTCTCCATTCCTCTTTTCTTTACCCCAAAACAAAAAACAAAAATGGGGATTATTTTGGGATTCAAAACATAGAAGAAAATACATAAAAATATAATTAAAAAATTATATGACATGGATCAAAACATAGAAACAACCTCATTATACTCAATGAAACATGAGGTTTGATATGAAGAACAGTTTTCCATGAATTCACAATTCCTTCCTCCCATTTCTGAAAAGTCCTAGTTCTGTTATACAAATAACTTATATATAGAATTAGTGATACCATTTTCTATCAAAAAAATGATAGTAAACCAATACAATCACATGAGTTGGACCATCACAAGGCATGAAGAATATTCCCAATAACCATGGGTGAGAAATAAACAACATGAAAAACCAGTAGTCTCTTGAGAATGGTTTCTCCAATGGTCATTGAAAATAAACCATCCATTATGTAGATAAACACAAATATCATCCACGTCTATATGTATAAAAAAATTATAATAGAAAATAAAAACTATATAGATACCATATTCCATGATACCCATCATATACAAAATATACGATAACAAGTAATATTCTTGTTAACTAAATAAAAAATTCCCAAAAGTCAAAATAATGGTATTAACTCCTTAAAATATGTCCCAAAAGATATAGAATCCTAAAAATTTCTTCACTACTTACAATCCATGAGATAATGAATCTCCTATATAATACATAGATGATGGTAATCAATGATATCCACCTATGTATATAGTTCCCTTTCTTTCACATTTTTCATAAGAAAGGAAATCCAAAAATTCCTAGAGGAATATATATGTTTTCTGGTGAAAATCAGTATAGTATATCACAATGAATATAACTTAAACTTTTACCCATGTAAACCAATAACCTAGTTGAAAACATTGTAAAATACTAAACCACATTGAAACAAAACATTTTCATTTGACATATTGCAATCCCTTTGGTTTTCCATTTAAAACAACTAGTTTTACAAAACAATTTCCTACATTGATCAAATACATAATCAAGGAACAATTAAAAAAACTCAAAATACCCAATAAAATAAGGGTATTCATTATTTTAATACTAATCATCCATATAAATGGAATGTGAAATTGAAATAATATATAAAATCACCACCAAAAGGAAAAATCAATTTTAAAAATCATATTAACCAATTCAAAATTAGTAATCTTCAGATAGGTTTACATCCTTAAGTAATATTATTGCTGACAAACAAAATTCTAGATGGAGAATTAATAATTGAATGTCTCATGAACATATACTGACCTAAAACTAAGATTTATTTTAATCTATCTAAAACCAAAATGTAATCTCTGATGTATTTCTACACAAAGGATCCCATGTTTCATTGAAACAAAATTTATATCTCTCATGGTCTTTCATCAGATCGATCACATAGTCCCTAATACATACCCCTCACTCAAAACATTATCAAACCCGATTTTACTCCATTCTACGATAATAAAAACATAATCCACAAAATACAAATCAATTTCACAAATCAATTTCCTAATAATACATGACCATTCAGTCAAAACACTATTACTAAGGAAGAACCAATTTTAAACCATTTTTAGAAACCCATTTAGAGTTATTTAACCCAAACCAATCATTTTATCAAATATTTTGTGTGAATATAAGACACACTCATTTGGAAACCCCTCATTTAAACACCCAAATTTTGAAAATATCCCTAAATTACATTAAACATTGAATACACATCATTAATACTTCATTTTCTAGTTAATTTAAACAACAAAAAACAAAATGCAATTGGAAAATTAATGTAATCAATTGAAAATGAATTTATATTGTGACACATTCCACATATTTTGTTCCAACCTCATCACCTTCCCAACAACCACCTAAAAAGGATGATCATGACCTTATTTACCTAAGACACAAGGAACCCCACCATTTTCTCCATTAAACATCCAAGTTCCATCCAACACTAATTTTAGTGTTACACATATCCATGTAAATTGATGAAAAATCAAGAATAAGGGTAAATTGAGACTAAACTATGAAGAATGTGAATTACCTCACGGATAAGTACAAATATTATAAGTGGAATCCACCTATAGGTTAGAGGGATAGCTCCACCGCCAAATAGGTAAGGTCACACGTGATGTGGGAATGAATGAGTGAAAAATTATGTATAAAATATTTAAGGAAAAATGGTAAATTACAATTTTTTATATTTTCTAGACTCGCCATAAGGTCTGACAACATAGCTAGGGAGACCATGTGCCAACCATATGGGGATACTATCTCCCAAGACACCAAGCCACATAGTTACTCTTGGGTGTCACACAAGTTGAAATAGCATGACCAAACCCTGAAAACCCCACAATCACCTCTTGTTACACCCTCAAACAATTACCCACATAGTCATAACATTTGTTACCTAACTGTACACGTTTATGTGTTTCCCGAAAAATACCCCTATTGAATATTTGGAACCCCACATCTCTAAGAAGAAAAAAAGTTATACAGAACAAAAAATTGTATATATAAGCGACCTAGAGGGTGTCACAAAAATAACAATCAATGTCAATTTAATTTAATGATTTGGAGTATATTACAAGCAATGTATGTTTGATTAAGAAATTATATATGAACACATATTAAAATTTATTCATTTTATTGTAATGTTCCTTGGTATATTAATATATGACATAGTTGGGTTGGGGAATCAATGATATATAAATTTTTTACTCCAAAATCAATATCTATGATTAATGCACTTAATTCCCTAGGATTTTTGAATATTTTTTTAATTAATTTTTTCTGTTTTATAGCCTAATTTACATGGAACACTATACTAAAATAATATGTGAAACTTTAAATTAATACTATTAATAAAACAAGACAATTATAAAACCTCAAATTAATATTATTATTTTTATTATATTAAAAATTAATTATATTTTTTTAGTAATACTAATGTTTTAAGAAGAAAATTTTAAACATTATAATTTTTAATTATTATGTATCAAATTTTCATTTGAACCAAAATTTTATATATTATAGAATTTCAATATTACAAAATTCAAATATTTTTATAATTCAACATGTCAATTTTATGTTAGGGTTATTTTTTTGATATTTTACTAGAATAATATAAATTTGATTGAATTGTATAAAAAATCCCAATTTAAAAATACCATTAATTTTTTTTGACAATTTCATCATAGAGGGATATCATAAAATAATTGCAGATGGATTATAAATAAAAATATATTTTTATATTGTAAAATAAATCATTTAAATATACTATTCTTAATTTATGAAGCCCATGATTATTTTTTGGAAACATAAGTAATAATTTATTCAAAAACATATTATATTTGATAATACAAAATATTCGATTTCATCAATTAATGAAATCGAATCTATGAAAATGGATTTAATATTTTTTACAATTTTTTTATAATTATGACGATTTCATTATTGGGCTCAATAATATGATTATTAGGATTAATTTTAATGACCATAATAATGTTACAACTATTATTTTCACATTATAGTTTCAATAATTTTGTGTAATTATTATCTCAAAAAATAAATTTATATCATTTCCTAAAAGGATTTAGTCAAAAATTTAATCCAATTTATTAATATATTTTTCTCATTATATTTTTAATCACTACTAAATCTGTTTTAGATCCTTAAATGGTGAAAATAAAATCATTTTTAATTTTTTTTTGTCTATATAAATTTAATGATTTAATTAAATGTTAATTATATATTGATAATGAATTTAATATGATTATATGGTAAATTATTTTAGGGTTTTATCACCAAAATTTGGTAATATGTTTTTTTATATTTTTAAAATAATATACATTAAAATGGTAAAAACTTGTTACCATATTAAAGAAAATGTAAAATTGTAAATATAAAGTTGTAAATATGATAAAATAAATTTAAAAAATGTTTTGAAATGTGTTTTTTTTATTTATATACCTTATATCAGCCCAAAATTCACTATTTATTTCTTTAGGAGTAATGGATAACTGAATAGTGTCACCCCATTATTGAAAAGTTGTGGGTGCATAGAAGACCCCTATTCATCACAAATAAAATGAGAAATAATCTACTCATTTATGACACCATTATTCATTAAAATCAAAATCATATAATCTAAAATTTTGTTCTTGAAACAATTATATGTCATGTTCAAAATCCTTGAGTCACAATTAGTTATCCCAATACCCTCATTTGAAAGGATACAATAAATACAATTTTAAAGGTAACAATGTGGGTAATACATAATCCTTATATATTTCATCCATTATTTTCGAGACCCAAACAATCCTATCCTAATTAGTATACATAACCTAGTATAAATATTATACTTATGTTCTATTGTATAAATGTTTCAAACATTATTTATTTCTTCCCTTCTACTTATAAAATCAATCGATCATAAATTGAATGTTTATAAAGGCTACTGATTCAACCAAATGATATCTTCCATTTTTCTTCACTAAAAAATGAAATGATATAATCGTTGTATTGACTAATATTTTTTATACATAAAATTTATTAATTAATTACTTAATTATATATCATTATCTATTCTAATTGAGAAATGATGTCCTTAAACACAGTTTTGTGCAGACAACCAACTCAATGATGTGACACTATTAAATTTACATGTTGATATTAATTTTTATCCCAAAAAATATATGAATCAATAAATTATTATTATCATAATAATTTCAATATTATTCAATAATAATTCAATTTAAAAATTCATTAACAATACACACCCATAATGATTGAGTGTTTTCTGGTTTACCTGAGTTTAATCACCTATATGAATAATGTTGCCACACTATATAATGGGTGAATGTGGATATATTAATATTAAATTTACTATATGATAGTTATGATATCATGATGGGATTATTATTTAGTAATTATTATACTAATTATATAACTTATTATTAAAACATCATATTTGATCAGTAAAATTGTCCAAATAAGCTGGAACTAATTCCATTTTCATTGAATACAAATATATAACTTATGGAATGGGAGAATAAAATTTTATATAAATTTTTTTATAGTACCATATCTGTTCTAGGAATTTATATCATATTGTTAATAAATTGTAATCAATAATTACATTTAATGAATAAGTGATAAAATTAAAAAAATCTAACATCTAAAAATGAAATGAAATCATAACTATGAAGTGTGTGTATAATAAATTGTTGTAATTGAAAATTATAATTGGTTATAGATATTAATATGGTCTTATAATTTGTGATTATGATATTTTTTATATATATAATATTAGTGTGTATTAAAGTAATTTAGAATGCATGGTAATCAGATAATTTTTGATGTCTTCGATTCCTTGAGACATGTTTTATATTGTGTTCCATAATTACTTTTTTATAAAAAAATTCAATAACCTAATTAAATATATTAAAATTAATATATTTAATTTCATATTATTCTAATGTACATTTTATGGTAACTCCCTTTTTTATTATGATTCTTATGTTACCATTACAGTAAGGATTTTAATATCTCAATTCCAAATTTTAGAGTTAATATTATTTTCATTAATTATATTTGATATAGGACGGGAACATTATTCCATTTCATTTCATGATATTATATTTTTCAAATTTTCATTATGGTTACAATTATTAAAAATAAAATCACTTCTAAATGTCTATTTCTTCATAAATTTATATATATATAATGTATTTGGATAACTAAAATTGTCAATATATTTTTAATTATATAAAACCATAATCATCATTCTCCATAGTTATAAACAGTAATCTATTGATCAATTTATAATATATTTAATCTTTTATTTCTATGTAATATAATTTTGGTAACTAAAATATTTTTCTTCTATGAATTTCATTTTCATTAAATCTCTACGTTTATATGAATAAAATCTCATATCCTTGGAAGAGAAGTTTTCCTCTAATATTTTGTTTTATATTCCAAAAAAACATTTATTATTTTGAAATCCAATTTTTTCACTATTGTATCCTTACTTTTATAAATTATATCTTTTAAATGGGAATTTTAAAATGAATTTTTCTAATATTATTTCCAAAAATTTTAATTAAAAAACATTAAGGTGTCTTCAATCCATTTAAAATTAAATTTTATAAATTCAAATTTGCATTTATTTTTCATAACCATTTTGTAATTTCATTATTAGATTATGGAATTTTATTCTAAAATGTTCATTATTTCAAAAAAATCAAACCACATTTTTAACCCTTTATTTATTTCTCCAGGATCATTTTCAATAAATTCTGTTTTAAAATTTAATATTCTAAAAAACATTCACTTAACAATTATAAATCATCTATTTAATTTAATGAATCTATTAATGATTTTGATTTACATATATTGAATTTGAATTTTCCTCTTAAATTTCATAAAAATAACCATTCTTAAAATAACATTTTAAATATACCATAACATTTTAATTTAAACCAATGATAAAAAGATTCACTTCAAACACTGTTTAGATTTCACTACCATTTTCTACATTATATATTATGGATTTTCTTCCAGGGAAAATAATTATCATATTCACCTATTAAATTCTATTATGAAATACACTGATTGGATGAATAATTTTTTTTGGATCAAAAACTCAAATTCCTGAGGACAATTTTTAAGATACTACATTGAAATGTTGTGACCCCCATTATTAATTACATTGGTTCTAAATTACGTGATAAATAAAAAATTTTAATTGGAAAACATATTTATATGTGAATTAATTATGTTGTCTTATATTTTCATTTAATTTATTAATAATGATTATATATCATGAGATCAAAAGTGTATATAATAGGATTTATCTAATGCCAAATGGTGCAATGGGATATTTTTATAACCCCAAGGGTTTATGACATGATTTATCCAAATAATAGCATATATGATAAGATTTGAAAAATAGAAATATTAAAATTAAAGTCTTTATCAAAATACATATGGTATACAATCATATCTATCCCTTTACTATAGGTACACAGGGGGATTTATCACATACCCATGGGTAGACAAGAGGATTTATCCCAAGAAAAAGTGTATACAATAATATTTATTTTCTGAAAGGGAAACATGATAAGCTTTTTATCATGAAAAAGTGTGTAGATGATGATTATCCAAGGACTAAAGGTACAAAGATGTATTATCCCAACTTATACGGTATAAGATACGATTACTCCAATCCTAATAAAATACAAGAGTGATTTTCCCAAGCATACTATGTGACCAGTGTATTAGTCTGAATAATGGAAATATAATTTATATTATTATACGTCTTCGAAACTATTATATAATAATCATTAACCTTTGAAAATGTTCATTGAATAATGTTTATAATCCCCAGATTATGCTAGCATTTTCAATGGTATATGTTTATTCATTTGAGATAACTTGCCATTTTGTCCTGAAATATGGGAAACTCTTTTTATTCAAAACTATTTCTAATAATATATTTATTTCATAATTATATTTTTTCATATTCTTATCATCTGAAAATTCGATAAATGTTTATTTATTGTTCATTACTCTCTTTTTGATCTAACCACTTTTGTTTACTTTCCATTACCTATGTTATAATATTATATATATCATAGTAGACATAAAGAGTTGGATAACATATGTTTTGATTATAGATAAATGTTTAATTAAAGGATATATTTTTATTAAAATTATATTTTTCATGGATTATTATATTTTTTATCAATACCAGTGTTCAGATAATTTTTTTAGAACAAGATGAAAGATTATAGGTCTGAGGAACATTATATTATTTTATAGATGAGTTCATTTATTTTTTAATGTTGGTTTAGTTGTACATTAGTATTATTATAGTTATTTTAGGGATTAAAATAATATAAAATTAGGGATAACACTATGTATATGTTTTTGGGGTATGTGTGACTATAGTATAACATATCATTGTTTTAGTAAGTTAGTGATTGTTTGGTTCCCACAATATTAATATCTATGTCCGGAAACTATAATATCGTAACAGTTGTGGAACATATGTAGTTATGGGTTATTACCCTAATATGGTTTGGATGAGTATTAACTCAATCATCACGTGATACATGATGAGTGGGAGAAATACTCCATAAATATTTATATACTCATCAGTGGAATGTCATTATAAACCATTATAGAATATTTATATCCAAATTACATTATTGGATTAAGTTAATAAGAATGAGAGAACACAACATAATGTAACATATGATGAATCAATAGAGTAATAATTTGATCCATGTGTTCCATATTTGAAATGAATGTTTTTTAGATTAATGTTATGGATTCCTTTGAGAAGAAATATTATGATTTAGAATTCATATTCGTATGATCATTAAATCGAAATTCAATGAAATTTACCTTAATAATTGATTTTTTAATATTTGTTTGGATACATTATCTTAGACAATTATTTTTTGGAAGGTATGTCCTGGAAAAAATGAAGACATAGCTAATGACGATAAGTTATAATAAATGGTTAGGAACCTTAACATATTCTTATTATGAGGTAAATATGCATACTTATTATATTTAATAAAAACTCCCTAATAATTATATTATGTGTATATTTTAACTCATAGATACAATTACATTGTCTCACGAGTAAGTGAGTGATAAAATATGGATGAAAAAAATTATTTAGTGGAAGATTATTTAACATATCAACTTTTTGAAATATATTTTTATATAAATTATTAATATGATTGAAATATACTTCTTCAAATAACCCCAATTTAAAACAAGAAATTAAATATTATATGAATCTTTATATGAAAATATAATAAAAATAAATAATAGAATATAGTTAATCATTTTAGGAAAATAAATATATTTACAGAATAGGATTAAGAACCCATAATATTTTACAAATTATGTTTCCAATAATATGGGGGTTTCATTATATTTATTAAATTTTATTAGAAATGATTAATTAATGAATTATATTATTTTAATTATTAAAATTTATATTTACTGATGAATTAAACATATCCAAATAATATTATATTGAATTGTTTACATTTCCTGAAATAGATTATAATTTTGGTGGATCATACAAAAATTATGAATTTTCTCAATTTGAAACATTTATGAAATTAAAATTGTTAATGAATTTCATAGATGGTTTTAAAAACAAAATAATCTATAAAAATATTGATATTTATAAATAAAAGGTAAAATCATTGTTTTTGATTCAATGGTTTCATTCATATTCTCCTTGAATAAGTGTGACAACCAATGTATTATATAACATTTAAAAAACTAAGCAACTATATTTAATTTCACGAAAGAGACAATTTAGAAAGAAAAGTGATTATTCTTCGCCATAGTGACTTCCATAATAATTATAACATGTGACAACATATCCCAATTCTCAATTTCATGTGATTATTTATATATATCAAGGATGAAATGTTTACTACACTAAAACACTATAAAAATATTAAATTAGTTATATGATCTAGATATTAATCCAAAATAATTATCATAATACATTTATATCTTTTTAAATGAAATTTTTTATATTTAAGTTATATATGGAAAGTGACTATTATGCGACAAATTTTTTCCTTTTGTCCTTTTTACAAAATATAAATGTATATGTAGTTATATGACTAAATCATTATTCTACTACATATTATCTAAACTTAACGGGATGCATATAATATCTCATTATCCTGACTACTGATGTACTATATTATAGTAAATTCATTTTATTGTATATATTATATAGAATATAATCTAGTTCTCCCACTTAATTCAACAAATCTAATTCGAGGAATAATGAAAACACAAATTATATTTAAAAACAAGGATGAATATTATGATCTCTCTAATATGTAAAACATGAATGAGGCATCGATCATAACACAAAGAATTTCTACTTTTCTAGATATACTATGCAAAGAAATTCCAACTACTTTTTCCTATATTTTATATTACGTGTGTATGTAGTTTGTATGGTTATCTTACACTAATTAACTATATTTCTATGGTGTCAAATTTTTATTATATATATTAAATCACAATAATCCTTAAAATCTATATTAATATCTCTTTCAACATACAGATCTAAAAAATATTGTCACGATCTATATCTTATATCCAAAATTTTATTTTAGATTATTGATGAATACTATCATATCAAGCATAAATAATTTGTTTATATTAGGTCTCATTATCATTAATTTTTTACTACAGATTCATTTATTGAAATCATAATGTCTTCTTTAAATTAATTTATTTTTCATAACATTAGAATCCTATAGTTTATATCAAATATGTGTTGTAATGTTGTAGTTACGATATAGACCGTCATGGTAAATTAATTCACAAATTATTCCCTAAATATAAAAACACTTTTGAGTAATTTTCCAATTATATTTTTCTATAAATTTTTTTTAACAAGAGGTCATTTCCATACATTGTAACATCACATTATCGCATACCATGTTTTCTCTGTATTCATTCATAAAAAATAATTTGAATTCAAATGTTATATTATAATTAATAATAATTTTGATATTTGGTTATTTAATTCCAACAATTTTCCTTCATATATGATCGTAATTATTTTTATTAGTCTGCTCATATTGGTTTGTTAAGTATCAAAATACACTTCATACTATTCATTTCCTTTTCCATTTCTATATATAGTATTTTATAATGATATTATATAATCTTATCCTCTTTTGTAATTTTGTCATTGAGGTTAACAATTATTTAACAAATAATATTCTAAATCAAATTTTAAACTATTTTCAAATTATTTATAATAATTATTATAGTCTTATGTTTGGACTATTTTTTCAGGATCACTATAAGACCATTTTTCCGCATTTTTCACTATAACATTAATCATATATATCAATAAGACTATATAATACATAGGTATCTTTAACATAATTAATGAAGGTAATGTTTTTTTAAGTAGTCCCTATAAATTTTGATTCTGAACATTGGGATGAATAAAAATATTCATATTTACTTAACATTAGATTCATATTGAACAATCTCAAATTATTGTTTTATCTTGTGATTAACATCCTTTGATTTTTTATTTTAGTTTAGAAAAATGTTCTTCACTTTCATGACACTATGATTCATTAGATTAAATAACTTGACAATCAAATTTAATAATTCCCAATTAAATCATAATTAAACAAAAATATATTAATTAATCTACTGTATTTAGTTTTTTATGATTCTTATTATTATTGAATTAAAATATATGATTCAACCGTGACATTGATTATATTACAAACTATATTAAAAATATTGGATTATTTATAGCTTTTTTATATTCTGAATGTGTTCTATCAAGGATTTAAATAACATCAATTTATTGTATTTATTCAAAAACAACAGATCTTTCTTTTTCTCATGGTTTATATTACTATTTTGAATCACATCAAGAGATTTTTCATCCTTTTTTATGGTCTACATATCATTTCATCAGACCTATGATTAAAATTTCCATTTGTGTTTTTAAAAATGATTGAATTTGTAGACGCAACTCCCATTATCTCGATAAGATTAAATGTCACATTTACTCATTTTTATTAATTATCCATTATCTCATTATAATTACTTTATATATATTCTATTTTTAAGTCTAAATATATATTTAGAAACATTATATTTGTCTTTTATGTTATACATATTCAAATTTTAAACCCATATATCAATGGATTTCATGAATCCCATTTACATTTTGTAAAATATATCTAACAATGATGGTAGAATTATATATATTGTATTCCAATATAAATATATTTTTTTCATAACAAAATTACATCGTGAGAGAGTCTATTATATCTATTGTAAAATCCATTGTAAAAATATCTCTTTTTTCTAGGTCATTTTAAAAATAATATGGGATTATTATATCTTTTTGGTAATAAATGTTTCTACAATTAGATAATTTAACACATTTTCTGTCGACTGAATTCATCTTGTCTCTCTGAATCTTTAGTCATGGAATGATCTATTTGAGATAACTATGTTATCTCTAATGAAAATTAATGTTACATGGAGAATGGTTATATCATAATTACTGGGGGATGAAGTAATTATATTTATTTTTAATTTAAAATTTTAAATAAAAATATATCTATGATATAAATATTGATCCTCTCATTACAAAAAATCTCAATATTTCATGCTTGTATCGAAAAAAAGGAAATATAAAAACACTTATGGATTTTATAGGGATAGTTCATAATGTGGTTACATAATCCCTTCTATATTTGGAATCATATTGAACAAAAATTTGACATTGTAAAATGACTGTATATATTTATAAAATATCCCCAAGAATAATAAACACTATTGAATTTTTTATGGTGTTATCTCCTTAAAATACCAAGATATCGCCTGTAAGGTTCATTATAAATTTACAAATACTTATTAATTATCTCTTCAATGACATGATCAATCCCATAACTGGTTCTTTATTTGGGATCTAATATGTACTTCAATGTATCCTAGAAATGAGCCAATGAATTAAAGTTTGACTGTATCTTTCTTTCGATAAAACAACATATTAGCATTATCACTCTTCCACTATCCTCTTATTAAATGGATAGGTTTTCTATTACAAATTTTAGTTATCATATAACCTTTAATCATATTAGGATTCAATTAATAGTTTTTCAATTTTAACCTTTTCTTTTTCAACTCATTATACATGTGAATTAATAATTATTCCCATGATATAATGAGTTGTTTTTACCAAATTTTGAAAATATAAATATCATATATATTATAGATTATATATCTTCTAAAAAATTTATAATATATAATTTATTTCTCCTTTAATCCCAATAAATATTTCATTTTTAAATTCTCTATCTGTTTCTGGATAATCAATCCAATTTTTTCACAAATTAATAATGTACTTTTTACAGTTTCTACAATATCTTGGATGCTCATATGGATAAATATTCACAATGTTTAATTTTTTTATTGAGTGACAACACAACATTTCAATTAATCAAATCTATATTATTCTTTATTCCCTTCTTAATTTAAAACCCCATTGATTTACTATGTTGTTAATAACCAATTATCACCTGTTAATAGTTTGGAATCATTAATTTTGAAATATATATATCATTCAATGAAATTTGATAAATTCTAAATAAATTCTGAATTATTTAAAACTGAATTCTATTATGTAATTTATTATTAATTCGTATTGAATATAATCTTATGATTTCATAACGAGGATTATATTTTTATATGGGATCCAAAAATTTACAAACATTTTCCATGTATTGAAATTCCTTTTTTGATTCAAGGTTATTTTGTTATTTCCTATGACATTTATAGTTTTCACTAAAATAATCTTATCAAATCTCCAATTCAATTTTTGATGATTAATTTATAAAATAAATTAGATGACACTTTAAAAATCATTAATAGTAGAAAAATATTATTAAAATCTTATGATTCTTTGATTGAATATTATCTTCAAAATTAAGAGTTCTCATGGAAAATTAGAAAAATTAAATCTTAACTGGAAATGTATCTAATAAAATACCTATTGACTCTTATTAGGTATAATCTGAGCTCTAATGGGAATCACTAAATAATTTTACTAACCTATAAAAAACTATTAGGAATTCTTCTAGTTTTTGATCATTACTATTTTTCCACTAATTAAATTAATTCCCAAATTATAGAATCCCTATGTAATATGAAATTCATCCATAAACTTCCTTCTATAATTTATAATAAATGAGAATCATAATCAAAATAATATTCATTAGCTATTATATAAGGTTTCATTCTCAGTAACTCATGGATATGAAATTCAATATGTTTGTTATTCTAATATCATAACATATAGCCTACATATATTTTTCTCATGATGTTTATTATATATTGTTGAATCATTATACTATATACTAGTTTCTAGTTTATCCAACTTCCCTTATCCATTATAACCATGTTACAAATAGTTCGTCCGTAATTCATGTATTATTTTTCCTAAATCCATATAAAATCACCCTAAAATAATTATATGTTAGGTTAGTATGGAATATGATACATAAATATTAAATAAATTTAGATTATTATTCAATAAATTTCACATAAATAAACACCCAATATCTATAATGGTTCGCTCTTTTTATAGACAATGTAAATAATCACATTATTTCATGATATATCTCAACATCCCGCTCCATGTTCTTCTCTCATAGTACCCTTTTTAGGCAATTCATACATAATAAATTTCCTCAAATCATAAGCTAAAAGGAAACATAAAAAAATATTAAGCTAATATGATGATTATTTATACAATGGGGATATATAATCCAATGACCATAAATGAGCATAATATTAGGATATATAAGAGTGATCAATAATTTTTATCTCTACACACAATTATTTAAATGATATAAATAATGATTCATTGATTCATTATTTCACAATTCAAATGACACGATTCTAAAGAGTGAGAAATCATCATTATTCAATCATGAGTCATGAGTAAATTTTTTTTGCATAAGGAAAAGTCATAGGAATTGTGAAATAATCATCATCCTAAAAATGATTTATTTAGTAGAAGCACACTAACAATACTATCATTGTGGAACATGTACCATGTTATTTGGTTTCTCTCTCCATTTTATCACTTCTTGGGTCATGGATAAATACAATGTAATTCATGGTTTACATAGTCACATAGGGAAAAAGATCACTAATTTTTAAAGTATAATTTGACTCATCAGATATCAATCATTATCAAATTTGTTTGATGAATATAATAGTTCCCTCCAAAAACAAAAAACAATAACTGTAACACCCCGAGATTCCATGGTATGCTTCTCTTTGAATAATATAGTAGCGTGTGTTGTACGCAACTTCGAGTTCTAACACACACCACGATTAATCAAAGTAGCCGTTATGAATAGTAATACCTACTTTTTAAAAATTTAGAAATTTTTTCTCTCAAAATGGACTTCATTTTTGGATTTGGAGTATCTAATTTATCTTAAGGTGAAATTTTGGTACTTTTCGGATAACTTTAATATTTTGATGAATAGTGAAAATTACTAAATTTTAATTAAAAACATCTTTTTTAATCAAAATAATTATTAGTGATAAATTATGAATTTGAGTGGTTTTAAAGTGTATTTAGAATATATTTTTTCCATTTAATACAATGTTGGTCATTAGACATAATTTCACAATTAAATCGGACATAAACAATTATCAATCTTTTGATAGTTATTATATCTTAAAAACGCGCTTTTTATTTTGACAACGGAAATTAATTTTAAATTAATTTATGCCACTTCTGTGTTTTTAATTTGGAAAAATGTATTCCATATTTGGAATCAGAATGTTCAAATTGTGTAAATAGGTAACTTTTATTTTTAGAAATTTTGAATAATAACTTTGGTAAATATTTTATTTACAGTTGTTAAAGGGTAAATCTAGTAAATAAGGGTCAAACAATAATATTATAATAATACTAAATTACCATAAAACGTGTCCTAACCTTATTGGTTGATACATGTCCAACCATGGGCCTATTTGGGTCGATTTTTGGACCCCATGGAGCCACTTGTAAGTGATAATGACACTTTATATTAATTAAGTTAAAATAAATACAAAAATGACATAAGTATATATCTTTTAGAAAAACAATTTTTACATAGGGTTATATTTTGGAATTTCGAAAATGAATATTAATTACAAAGATAAAAATATTTCCTACATAATGGTATTTTATTTACAATTTTTAGACATTAAATAATCTAATTTATTTATGACACAATGATGATGCAGTAATTACCATAATAGTGAACAATTAAAATAATTGATATTATAAATACCCAAATAAATATAATTTGATACTTTTAATGAATTAAACTAATTTTCAAGGATAATATGACATATTAGGATTTTTTTTAATTAACTTTGTTTGAAGTAATAATTCTGTTATAAGTTTTACAAAAGTCAATTATTGAATAGTGTCAAAATTGACATAAAAGAGTTTTTAAAAAAATATTATATTATTTATTGATATTAAATTCTTAAAAATCTAAGGTTCGTCCAATAGACATATATCATGATATTTGTATCATTAATGGACCACTTGGGGGTCGCTTGGATGTATATTGTATGTTTATTAACTATATAATATAAAAATACAAAGTGACATGGTAAGTGTCAAACTAATTAACTAAGTGTTAAAACTAAAAGATATGGTTAATATAATGACCCAAACCAATCTAAATTCTATTGGTTGAGTAGTTTTATACCCATCCCCATCTTAAACTTTAAATAATACACTTTCTAGCCATTATAAACTGATTATTAAATTATTATAAAAATAATATTTCTAGCTTTTCCAAAGGTGCCCCTCACCCCTCTTATAAAAGGACACTCACCCTTCTCATTAATTTACACCTTCAAAGCCTTTTGGTTCGGCCAACCACTACCCAAATACTCTCTCAACTTCCCTCACTTCATCCTAGAGGCCTTCCTTTTGTCAGAAATCCATCCTAAGGATCCCTTTTGATAAAATCAAAAGGAAGAACCCGAAGAAGAGGAGGTTAAATGTACCCTCGACTAAAGGAAAGTGCAAGGTAAGGGGTTTTAATCTCACTTTTTATTCTAGTGAGATTCATTCGATATTTCCACCATTAGCTTTTTTGTGGTGTATGTACTGCCCATAATTATATTCATTGTCTAATACACTTTAATTTATGTGTATTTACATATTCATTGTATGAAACCTCTCTCATGGGTTGTACAGTTCGTAAGTTACCAAATTGGCAAGGGTTTATTTTGCAATCTCTTCATTATCCGAGGTTATATATACGTAATAATATACTGGGATCTCTTTATCATCCACTTCCATGTTTCTTAAAAATGTATTTCAAAACATTTTTACTATTTACAAGAATATGGGTTAAAGACATATAAACCCTTGTTTGACTTTTTATAAGAGGTTTATAAAAGAATCTTTCCATTGTTTTCCAAACAAGGTCCTTTTTAACCTTTTGGCAAAATTAAGGTAAGAATTATTTTTAACTTATACGGAGGATGCAGTTATTCTCCGCTATTATTACTCCTTTGAAGATTCCTTCACAAGCTTATAAATATATTTTCAAAATAAATGTTTTCTATATAATTATGCGACATTTAAATGATTTAAAAAAAAGAGATATTTCTCTCAAATAGTATTGATTTCAACTATGCCAACATCCTTAGATAAATTTTAAACTTGTTTCATGTTGATTTATTATGATACAAAACATCCATATTGTATTTAAGGTTTTGCGATATTTTTGACTATGGATGAGTTATTTTTATGCCATTAATGGTTTATGATTAAGGTTTTGACATTTTGTATGTTAGTTTTAATACGAATGTTTATGTTATATTTCATCCTCTTATTAAGATAAATGTGTTGGACTAGTATGTTCCGGGTTGGGGACCGGTAAAAGTAAGCCCACCGGGTTGGTGTCCGATTATTAGAGGCACTCTGGGTTGGTGTCCGGTTATTAGAGGCACTCCGAGTTGGTGCCCGGTTATTAGAGGCACTCCGGGATGGAGTCCGGTTACAGAGGCTCTCCGGGCTGGGTTTCGGTTACAGTTATTCCTTAGGTATTGGCACAAGGCCTTGACACATAAATTAATGTTCGGCATCATGCATTCCATCATTATGAAAGTGTTTACAATTTTTTCATGTGATCATTCGATTAGTAGAATATCCATGTGAATAAGTAAATGGAATTATTTCATTTTATTTCTGCCATATTATGCTTAAGTTCAAGTTTAAAAGGCTTTTGTTTTAGTTTTATACATTGCCTTAAATTTTTATGCTTATTTTTTAAAGTTTCCACTGTATTTCTTACCCTTACTGAGTATTTGAGCTCACCTCTTTCTAAGTTTTATTATTCCCAGGATTCCAAGAAGTGTAATGTGATTGATATGCAGGGTTAATCCAAGGGAATAATGGCGTACATAAAGATTATTTATGTTGTTTTGTACGTCATAAAGTGCAAATGTAACATTCATGTATGTGATCTGTTTTTCCAAGACAGCTAAACTGATCGGTCCTTCGGGACTTGATTCCTTGTAATCATGCCAATGTATTAAAATAATGCACTGAATCTGGGTAACTGGGGTCGGGGCATTACAATAACCATAAATATTTTTCCCAAACGATTATGGAAACATTTATCATTTAATCAATGAATTACCCATGTAAAATAAGTAGATTTCATAATGATTTTAATATCACATTATCATAATCAATGTAGTGGAATAACAAGTATATTATCACATGATCATACCTAAAATATCCTATGATCATTCATCCCTCACATGATCGAGATTGGTCGCTATGTGAAATAAAGTGTTCCTGCTCTTATTCATTTGGGGTTTCACTAATATAAAGGGTCTAAGGAATTTAGTGGGTAGAATATTTCATCTAAAATATAATATAAATCATAATGGAACCATGATAAAGACATCATAATATTAAATGTTAGAATATTATTTATGAAAACGAATAAATCCATATTTAATAATGAATGTCATTACATATAGTATGAAAATATATATTTCATACTAATATTCATTCAAGAAAAAAAACTAAAAGTAATAAATGAAAAAACCAACCTTGTCTAGGAGACCATTCTAGTAATTATATCCTTAACACACTCCCATATATTATTGAAACTATATGGACACGACCTTAAATCTTACTTAATATTGAATTAAATGAATAATTCACATTGAGGATCTTTTCAGGTTTAGAGTTTAGAGAATTAGAACATAACTATTACATCTCAAAAAATTTACAAAGTAGACACTTCTACCAAGTTTCCATAGAATAAAAAAATCTTAAAAAGAAACATGTCTAGTTCCATGTTTTATATAGCATGACATTCCCTTGATCACATCCTTGACCTTATTCCACATTAATTCCTATGAAAAAAATTTCAAAAAAACTTGGGGTGAGCATAAAAATCTCAGTAAGGTATTCAAAAAGAATGAAAACTGTTAGTTTTTCAAACATCAAGTAAACAATGTATACTTTATCAAAGTAATACCTTCACCTTCATGAAGTAGTAAAAAACACTTCATTGAATAAAATATCATTACTTACCTTTTTGTAACCAAATGATTACCATAAAACCCATATAAAGAACACATAACATATATAAAGGTAACTTGGGACATAAACATACTTAAGTGGAATAACCATACGGTCGACTTCCACACATATCACTTAATGGAATATCCATTTGGCCAACTTCCATAAATACTTAATGGAATAGACATACGGTTTACTTCTATACCCAATGCATTGGAGGTTATAACGTAACCACCCGTCCTGGTATTCACGGCACCACCCGTCATATGGTTTATCACATAACCACCCGTAAAATGTCCAAGTACCAATATAAAATCATAAAACATAAAACCAATATAAAGGAATGATAAAATTTACACATTTCAATCACAATATATCATTTAAATATATTGACATAATAGAATCCTTTATCAAAACCATTTTCAATACCAAAATATAGAAATGATTATATGATATTTATTTGATTTTAAAAACATTACGGCTTGTTGAGGAAGCCAAAGACCAAATAATACTCGCGGTGGCGGAAAAGGTCGTTGTCACCGCGCACGATAAAAAAAAACATTCCTTTTTGTCGTTTAGTAAAATGCTTCGCAGAAAAAGATTCCTTTTGTATAAAAGTAAAATTAAAAGGGGTTTATACACCGTATAAAAGAAAGTTGTGTATAAAATGAAATATGTCTCAATGAAAGGAGATTGAGACGAAGTCCCTTACCTCGGGTCTGACTTGACTCGATCATTCTTTAACCACATGAATAATAAACTTGAGTTAATTTATACATGAATAGGAATATTTTTAAAGTTCATTATTCCTTTTATATCACTTATTGCCATGTTATAAACATTATGTAACCATTTATGTTAATAATGTTTGTTTTGTCGATATTTGGTTCTTAAGTCGAAAGTTGACTTCTTACAATTACATGTTGTTCGTGTGGTCAAAGGTTCTTTATATTCAGAATGAAATTCTTGATTTGGATAGCATATATAGCATATATATCCAGTATATACATGTATTTATAATATTACATAATCATTTAGAGGTAATAAATGAAATGCATCGTTCATGGAGACAGTAAGCCGTACGTACTCATGAATGCTACTTTCATTTCTTTGTCATATTAATGGAATTAAAACTAAATTAGAGGTATGTATGTTTTAATTGCAGAATTATATTCATAATTTAGATGTATCATTCATTATATATATCCATTATATACATGCACTTTTAGTATTACATTACATTTGGGGATAAGAAATGAAATGCACCGTTCATGGAGACGGTAAGCCGTACGTACACATGAACGCTACTGTCATTTCTATCTCTTACGTTAATGGAAAGAAATAATAATGATATAGAGGTATATTATAATTCCAGTATAACATCTTATATAATAACTTTAAATCCATCCTTTATACGTCCCACATATGGCATTAACGAATCACATCACTTTGAGGGGGCGGTAGTCCGCACTTCCTTAAATGAAGATATCGCGTTTACCCATAATGGAAACCATAAAGGTATGCCCAAAATTAAAAATAAAGAAGATTTAGGAAAACATAAACATATTATATATCATATATAAAGATAGTGTCATCTTAATGGCCACCTATGAATGTGTTAAAAGAATTTTGAACAATCATCGTTTCGGGAGGCAGAAATTCACCATCTACAGAAACAGTTTGTTCTTTAACCATTAGATGTAGGTGTGTATATGTGTATCTCAAATAATTATTAGAAAAACATCCTAGTATATTGAGGATACTGGTGTTGTTACAAAATAAAAGAATAAAAAGAGTTTAGGGTGTTGGAGAAGAAAAATAAATCAAAAGGACTCAAAAGAAGAAATTACCTTAAAATCGGGTAACTCTCATAGATTTGAGCTCAAAGGCTTCCTTGGGAAGCCTTATGCCAAAAGTGAGGCTTCAAGGAGTAATAGAGGGATGTGGAGAGACAAAATGGGCAGGTTTTGGCCGAGCCAAAGTCTTTGGGAGTGTGGGTAAGGAGGTAGACGTGGGGGCCTTTTATAAGAGTAGAGGAGGGGCACTCTTGGAAGGTAAAGAAAAGTCACTTTATTTTAAAATGGTATTCGGCTTTAAGAGGTCCCAAATTGATGTGTATATAGGATAAGGTGATAAGGGCTCTAAATCCACCCATACAATAGGTTTTGGACATCTTTAGGTCTTAGATTTTACATTATCTTTCCATTTTACTTAAATCGTTAAATAATGAGGACATCACTACATCATCATGATGTCATAAATAATTTATTTTATTAAATGTCTAAAAATTTTAAAAAAAATTTCATGATGTAGGAAATATTTTTAGATTTATAATGAATATTTATAGTCATAAATATTACTAGTATAACCCCATGTAAAAATTATTTTAGTAAAACAACTCATGTTTGTGTCATTTTTATTTAAACATTAAATAAAAAGTTATTTATGTCATTTCCCAACCAAAGTGGCTCCATGGGGTCCCCAAGTTGACCCATGGAATTTATTGGTCGGCCATGACACATCCAATAATGGTAGGACATGTGTCTAGGTATTTTCATTTTATTATAATATCATTTTTCCTTAAATTGCACTAATTACCTCTAATAGCGATTAGAAACATAATAAGTTACTATTCACCAAAATATTATTTTAATCTCATTGAACCTCATTTTACTTATTAATGACAACCATGTCTGTCAGATTCTTTAAATTAAAAACAAAGAGGTGGTAAAATTTCATTTAAACGAAAAATCAGTTTTTTAAGTACCACCTAGTGGTTTCACTATTCATCAAAAATTGAAGTTTTTCAGAAAAATACCAAAACTTCACCCTAAGATATATTTGATATTCCGAAGTCAAAAATGAATCCCATTTTACAAAATTCAAAACATATAAGTTGCATTAATTAATTTAATAATTAATTCCCGCTGTCAGAGCAAATAGCGTGTTTTTATGAAACACTAAGTATCAAAAGATTGACACTAGTTTAAGTCCAATTTCAAAGTGAAATTGATTCCAATGACCACCATTGGATTAAATGGTAAAAATATATTATAATTTAACTTTAAAACCAATTCAAAAGATAATCTAATAATATAAATAAATTAGATTAAAAAGAGGTTTTGAATTAAAATACAACATTTTACACTATTCATTAAAAAAATGAACTTTATCGGAAAAATACCAAAAATTTACACAAAGTAAATTTTGATGTCCCGATTCTAAAGTAGAGTTTTAATTGGTCCAATATAATGTATAAGAGTGAAAAAAACTATATTTAATTATGGTTCGCCATCAAAAGGCAATAAGTGAACCTTTTGTGAAAATTTAGGGTATAAATGCCTAAAATTGAATTCTTTCTGTATTTGAAGCCTTTATCTTTTATTGGATAAATGTAAAAACATTTAAAAAACATATATAATCATATTTTAGTTATTTCTATCCATTCCCGCCAATACAAAGGCTACATGTTAACTACCATTTAAAATAATATTATTATATTACTATTGTACAATGTAAGTTTTCAAAGAAACTCATCGTTGCGTATCGAGTACGCTATCGAACATAGCAACCCCTTTTAATTAAAATTAATATTTAATTCGCAAATATTAATAAATATGAAAATGTTTTATTCATTATTTACCTGGGATGTTACATCCTTCCCCCCTTTTGGGAATTGCGTCCTCACAATTTTATCCACTTATCAAAATAAGTAGGGGTATTTATCCCTCATAGAATTTTCAGATTCCCACATTGCCTCTTCAATCATGTGGTTTTTCCACGAACCCTTTACCTATTGAATTACCTTATTTCGCAACACTTTCTCTCTTTGGTCAAGAATCTAGACTGGTTGTTCCTCATAAGATAGGTTCTCTTCCAGCTGAACTACCTCTGGACTCAAAACATGAGATGAATCTGGCATATACATTCTCAGCATCGAAACATGAAAAACATTTTGTACCTGAGATAAACACGGAGGTAAAGCCACTCGGTAAGCAACTGATCCAACTTTTTCCATAATTTCATATGGTCCAATGAACCTTGGACTCAGCTTTCCTTTCTTACCAAATCTCATCACACTTCTCCAAGGAGAAACCTTGAGAAAAACATGATCACATACCTCGAAAGATAGATCCTTCCTCCGGTTATCCGCATAACTCTTCTGCCTGCTTTGAGCTGTTCTCATGTGTTTCTGAATCAACTGAACTTTTTCTTCCATCTCTTCTACCAATTCTGGTCTCATCAGCTTCCTTTCACCCACTTCATTCCAAAATGCTGGAGTTCGACACCGATTCCCATATAATGCCTCAAATGGTGTCATCTGTATACTGGAATGAAAACTGTTATTATAAGAAAACTCAACCACAGAAAGATGTTGGTCCCAACATCCCTGATAATCCATCGAACAAGCTCGTAGCATATCCTCCATGGTCTGAATTGTTCGTTCTGACTGCCCATCTGATTGAGGATGAAAAGTTGTACTAAAATTTAATTCAGTACCCAATGACTTCTGAAGGCCTTTCCAAAAGTTAGAAGTAAACCTGGGATCACGGTCAGATACAATGGAGAGAGGAACTCCATGTAACCTGACTATCTCTTTAAGATACAAACGGGAAAGTTGATCTAGGGAAAACGTATCTCGTATAGAAAGGAAATGAGTAGATTTAGTCAAGCGATCAACAATAACCCAGATTGCATTATTACCTCGAGATGTCTTCGGTAATCCCACAACAAAGTCCATGGATATATTCCCCCATTTCCACTCTGGCACTGGTAAAGGCTAAAGCATCCCTTTCGGTAACTGCCGCTCTACTTTAACCTGTTTAAATGTCAAACACTTCACAGTAAAATCATCAATATCCCTTTTCATTCCATCCCACCAGTAATACTCCCGCAGATCTCTGTACATCTTAGTAATTCCAGGATGAACAGAAAATGGGGAACTATGAGCCTCACATAACAACTTATTTTTCAACTGTGAATCACAAGGCAGAAATAATCTCTTCCCAAATATCAAAACATAATCACTATCAATGTTGAATTCCGGCAACTTACCCTTCTGAACCAGCTCTACCTTTTTATGCAACTCATTGTCTTGATTATGTGCTTGCTTTATTCTGTCTGATAGAGATGATCTCACTGACACTTGAAACAAAACAGAAGGACATCCTGCACCAACAAATTCTATGCCAAAGTTCATCAAATCAAAAACCAAAGGATCTCGTTCCAAACGTATCATGGTTAATGAAGCATTACTTTTTCGACTCAAAGCATCAGCCACTTTATTTGCTTTTCCCGGATGGTAGTGAATTGTACAATCATAATCCTTGATTAATTCTAGCCATCTACTCTATCTCATGTTCAATTATTTCTGATTGAATATATAATTTAAACTTTTGTGATCAGTATATATATCACACTTTACTCCATAAAAATGATGCCTCAAAATTTTTAAAGCAAATACAACATCAGCTAATTCCAAATCATGTGTAGGGTAATTTACCTCATGAGTTTTCAAGTAACGTGAAGCATAAGAAATTACCTGATCATTCTTCATAAGGACACAACCAAGTCCCTTCAACGAAGCATCACTGTATATAACAAACTCACCATTCCTGGAAGGAAGTGCCAAAATTAGAGCATTCACCAATCTTCTTTTCAACTCCTGAAAACATTCATCACACTCTTTTGTCCAGATAAACTTAACACCCTTCCGAGTTATCTTAGTCATTAGACTATATAACCGTGAAAATTTTTCAACAAACCTTCGGTAGTAACCTGCCAAACCAAGAAAACTACAGATCTCGGTTACATTTGTGGGTCTTGCCCATTCTTCAATAACTTTTGTTTTGGAAGGATCAACAGTTATGCCATCTTTTGAAACAATGTGACCCAAGAAAGAAATTTGTTGTAACTAAAACTCACACTTTCTGAATTTTACATATAGTTTCTTTTCTTTTAAGGTTTTCAAGATAACCCTTAAATAACTTTCATGCTCCTCTTTACTTTTAGAAAACGCCAAAATATCATCGACGAAAACAACCACAAACTTATTCAAGAACTCATGGAAAATTCTCTTCATAAGGTCCATGAATACAGCAGGTACATTGGTTAACCCAAAATACATAAACACAAATTCATAATGGCCATATATAGTTCGGAACACAGTCTTCGGAATGTCTGCTTCTTTTACTTTCAACTGATGGTACCCCGACCTCATGTCAATCTTTGAAAAATACTGAGCTCCCTGGAGCTGATCAAAAAAATCATCGATATGAGGCAAAGGATACTTGTCCTTAACAATAATATTATTCAAGTCTCTATAATCAATGCAAAGTCCCATTGATCCATCTTTCTTTTTGACAAACAAGAAAGGAGAACCCCATCGTGATGTGCTAGGTCGAATGAAACCTTTATATAATAATTCCTGCAATTTTTTCTTTGACTCTAAAAGTTCAAATTGAGCCATTCTATAGGGGGGTTTTGAAATTGGCTTAGAATTAGGAACTAAGTCAACAGTAAATTCAACTTCCCGATCATGAATAATACCAAAAAACTCATCAGGAAAAACATCAAGATACTCATTTACCACTAGCACATCATTAATCTGAACAGCTCCTTTATTTTCAACAATATGTGCAAGGTAACATTCATTTCCATCTTTTACTAGTTTCTCAACTTCCTGAAATGTTATCAAAATCAAGGGTTCATTCTTGTACACAAACTGAAAATTTTTCTAAAAAGAAACCATTTTTGCTCTGCAGTGAATCTTAGCATGATAAAAAGAAAGCCAATCCATGCCCAAAATAACATCAAACTATACTAGAGGCAAAAAAATGAGGTTTGCGTGTAGATTCTTTCCACACACAAGGATATGAATTTTCTTTTAATTCCTTTTTGTCTCAATGTTCCATCTGAGTGTTTTTACCATAAGTTCAGGGTTCATATCTTGAGATGGAATTTCCAATTTACTAGAAAACTTCTCATAAATGAAAGAATGTGTAGACCTTGAATCAAACAACACATTGGCATAATCTGAACAAACAAACTGTGTACCTGATACTACTTCATTCGATGGCCCTACATCTGTTGAAATTGTTGCAAAAGATTTCACCACCCCTTTCTACTTGTAGTCTGGCTTCTTTCCCCCAGTTGAGTTCTTCATTGGAAACTCGTTTGCATAATGACCCATTTCATTACACTTAAAACATCTTACCGCTGGCTTTTCATTGCCTGCGTGATCATCTTCCTTACAGTTACGAGCAATATGACCAGACTTACCACACCTAAAGCACTTACCAGACTTGGATAAAAATTCTCCAGGATGCATTTTACCACACTTCTCACATGATGGATATTTGGTTTTCTTACCTCCTTGCTTCTTTGATGAATTATTCCCCTTTTCCTGCCAACTAGACCTCTTATTCTGTTGTTTGTCATAGAACACCTGATCATCGGCAAACTCCTTTTCCACCTTCTCCGCACATTGAACAAGTTTTTCATAAATTTTGAACTCATGAGAAGCTAAATCCCTTCGATACATTGGCTTTAACCCTGAGTAAAAATAGTTTATTTTAATATCAAGATCTTGTATGAAGTTTGGAGCATACCTTGCCAATCGAGTGAACTTTGCTTCATAAGAAGCCACAGAATCATCCTCATGCCTCAATTCTAGGAACTGTTTTTCCATCCTAAGACGAACCATCTTAGGAAAATATTTCTCAAAAAACATACCTTTGAATTCATCCCAGTGAAGATCCTCAATCTCATCACTATCCCTGATATTTTTTACCATCGACCACCACTGATCAGCTTCACCTTCAAAACGGTAAACAGCAAGACTAACCTTTTGATGTTCTGAACACCCCATGACATCAAAAATCTTCTCCAGTGCTTTAATCCACCCTTCAGCTAGCACAGGGTCAGATGATCCTCTGAATGATGGGGGATGTTGCCTCATGAAATTTCTCACCACTGACATGTTCCTCTACGGTTTATCTGGCTGATCTCATGCATGGATACCACCACCATTTATTGCCTGAGTCAACTGTGCCATCACTGCAACAAACTGTTTAGTTCCGATTCTGACCTTCTCAGGTTGCTGATTTGGAAGGTTGTCTTCCTCCTCATGTCATCCCAACATAGATGCTTTGTCTCCTCTGCGGAAAACCATTCTGAACACAGAAATATCTTAGGAGAAGCAACATGGTAATCTTTAAATGCTATATCATTTCATTCATAACATAAGTTAACTTATAATTTAACAATTTTCTAACTCCTAATGTTGTCTAAACCGACCTATGATACCAACTATAAGGCCCCGGCCTTAATCCTTACTTAATATTGAATTTAATGAATAATTCACATTGATGATCTTTTCAGGTTTAGAGTTTTATAGAATTAGAACATAACTATTACATCTCAAAAGATATACAAAGTAGACACATCTACCAAGTTTCCATAGAATAAAAAAACTCTTAAAAAGAAACATGTCTAGTTCCATGTTTTATATAGCATGACATTCCCTTGATCCCATCCTTGACCTTATTCCACATTAAGTCCTGTGAAAAACATTTCAAAAAAACTTGGGGTGAGCATAAAACGATCAGTAAGGTATACACAAAGAATGAAAACTGTTAGTTTTTCAAACATCAAGTAAACCATGTATACTTTATCAAAGTAATACCTTCACCTTCATGAAGTAGTAAAAAACTCTTAACTGAATAAAAGATCATTATTTACCTTTTTGTAACCAAAGGGTTACCATAAAACCCATATAAAGAACACATAACATATATAAAGGTAACTTGGGACACAAACATACTTAAATGGAATAACCATACGGTCGACTTCCACACATATCACTTAATGGAATAGCCATTCGGCCAACTTCCATACATACTTAATGGAATAGCCATACAGCCGACTTCCATACCCAATGCATTGGAGGTTATAACTTAACCACCCGTCCTGGTATTCACGGCACCACCCGTCATATGGTTTATCACGTAACCACCCGTAAAATGTCCAAGTACCAATATAAAATCATAAAACATAAAACCAATATAAAGGAATGATAACATTTCCACATTTCAATCACAATATATCATTTAAATATATTGACATAATAAAATCCTTTATCAAAACCATTTTCAATACCAAAATACAGAAATGAGTATATGGTATTTATTTTATTTTAAAAACATTACAGCTTGTTGAGGAAGCCAAAGACCAAATAATAATCGCGGGGGTGGGAAAAGTCGTTGTCTCCGCGTACGATAAAAAAACATTCCTTTTTATCGTTTAGTAAAACACTTCATAGAAAAAGATTACTTTTGTATAAAAGTAAAATTCAAAGGGTTTTATACATTGTATAAAAGAAAGTTGTGTATAAAACGAAATATGCCTCAATGAAAGGAGATTGAGACGAAGTCCCTTACCTCGGGTCCGACTTGACTCGATCGTTATTTAACCTCCTGAATAATAAACTTGAGTTAATTTTTACTTGATTAAGAACCTTTTTAAATTTCATTATTCCTTTTATATCACTTAATTCCATGTTATAAACATTATGTAACCATTTAAGTTAATAATGTTTGTTTTGTCGATATTTGGTTCTTAAGTCGAAAGTGGACTTCTTACAATTACATGTTGTTCGTGTGGCAAAAGGTTCATTATATCCAGAATGAAATTCCTGATTTGGATAGCATATATATCATATATATCCAGCATAAACATGTATTTATAATATTACATAATCATTTAGAGGTAAGAAATGAAATGCACCGTTCATGGAGACGGTAAGCCGTACGTACGCATGAACACTACTTTCATTTCTTTGTCATATTAAAGGAATTAAAACTAAATGAGAGGTATGTATATTTTAATTCCAGAATTATATTCATTATTTAGATGTATCATTCATTATATATATACATTATATACATGTACTTTTATTAGTACATTACATTTGGGGATAAGAAATGAAATGCACCGTTCATGGAGACAGTAAGCCGTATGTACGCATGAATGCTACTTTCATTTCTATCTCATACATTAATGGATAGAAATAATAATGATGTAGAGGTAAATTATAATTCCAGTATAACATCATATATAAAAACTTTAAATTCATCCTTTATACATCCCACATATGGCATTAACGAATCACATCACTTTGAGGGGGCGGTAGTCCGCACTTCCTTAAATGAAGATATCGTGTTTACCCATAATGGAAACCATAAAGGTATTCCCAAAATGAAAAATACAGAAGATTAAGGAAAACATAAACATATTATATATCATATATAAATATAGTGTTGTCTTAATGGCCACCTTTTATGGTGTTAAAATAATGTGGAACAATCATCATTTCGGGAGGCAGAAATTCGCCATCCACAGAAACAATATGTTCATTAACCATTAGATGTAGGTGTGTGTAAGTCTAGCTCAAATACTTATTATAACAACATCCTAGTATATTGAGGATACTTGATTTGTTACAAAAGAAAATAATAAAAAGAGTTTAGGGGGTTGGAGAAGAAAAATAAAACAAAAGGACTCAAAAGAAGACATTACCTTAAAATGGAGTAACTCTCATAAAGTTGAGCTCAAAGGCTTCCTTGGGAAGACTTCTGCCCAAAGTGAGGCTTCAAGGATTACTAGAGGGATGTGGAGAGCCAAAATGGGCAGGTGTTGGCCGATCCAAAGGCTTTGGGAGTGTGGGTAAGGAGGTAGAGGTGGGGTCCTTTTATAAGAGGAGAGGAGGGGCACTCTTGGAAGGTAAAGAAAAGTCACTTTATTTTAAAATGGTATTCGGATTTAAGAGGTCCCACATTGATGTGTTTCAATTATAAGGTGATAATAGTTAGAAATCCACCCATACAATAGGTTTTGGCCATGTGTAGGTCTTAGCTTTTACATTATCTTTCCATTTTATTTAAATCGTAAAATAATGAGGTCATCGCTGCATCATCATGATGTCATAAATAATTTAATTTATTTAATGTCTAAAATCATAAAAAAAATATCATGATGTAGGAAATATTTTTATCTTTCTAATTAATATTTATAGACAAAAATATTACTAGTATAACCCCATGTAAAAATTATATTAGTAAAACAACTCATGTTTGTGTCATTTTTATTTAAACATTAAATAAAAAGTTATTTTTGTCATTTCCCAACCAAAGTGGCTCTATGGGGTCCCCAAGTTGACCCATGGCTTGTCTTGGTCGTCCATGACACATAAAATAAGGGTAGGACATGTGTCTAGGTATTTTCTATAAGGCCCCAGCCTTAAACCTTACTTAATCTTGAGTTATTACAAGATTACACATTGAGGATCTTTTCGGGTTTAGAGTTTTAGAGAATTAGATCATAAAACTTGCATTACATTCCACATATAAACAAAGTGGTTACATAAAGATAGTATTCTTTATTCCCATCAATGGAAACACATTTAAAATAAAACATGGATTATTTCTTGACACATCCTTGACTCTATCATCTTATCATGTACCTTTCCCTTGACCTGTGAAAAACATTTCAAAAACTTGGGATGAGCATAAAAACTCAGTATGGGTTATAAAAAAAACATGGAAAGGAAACATGAGTTCATATATACATAATAATGAAATCATACATTACCCATAAAACATAGGCACTTTAACATACCTCATAAAATCATTAATAAATCATAGAAATCATAAGACATAAATGTAACTTGAGGCATTCATAACATTCTTACGTGGGGAGTAACCCTCTTGGTAACGTTTGGAATACCCATCACAGTATATTCCCTAAATCTCTTCGGAGAAACCTTAAAGTTTCACTCCTTCGCGTTACCCAATGCATTGGAGAGCTATATCGGGGCTCACCCGCCCTTAGTTTATCACGGAACCACCCGTTTTCATAACAATGCCCAAGAACCATAACATAATCGTATCACATAAACATGAATAAAGAAAACATAACATTTCCACATTTCAATCACAATATAACATTTTAGGATATTGAAATAATGAATCCATTCAAAAAGAAACCATTTCTAAAACCATTTAAAACATTTAATAAAGAGATTTTTGAATCAAAGTGTCCCATACAACCTTGAAGCTTTTAACATTTTAAACCATTAATATCCATATAAATAAATCCTCAAAACCATTTTGAAAACATGGATATTAATAAGAACAAATAATTAAAACATTTAAAAAGATATTTTGGTTAAAGGGGTTTTACCAAAATTAGAGACACTTGAATACAATAATCGAGGAATAACATTTAGTCAGAACTTTATAATATCATTAGAATAAAAGGATTCATGATATAATACTCCAAAGGACAGTATATACACCATATAAGAGTGAATCGGTTCATAACAACAATGAACCCTCAATAGAAATGTCAAATGTGATGAAATCCCTTATAAAGAAGGTATCCTTAAATTAAGGACAAATAAATCTCAAAAATATGTGTGACAAATATATATATACCCAATATAAGTGGATATTAAGTGTAAAACAATAAAAGGTCATTCACACATATTCAATGGATGACATATTCAATGACTACAAGTTGAACCCAAAGAAATCGAAATTGGGTTAAAAAGTTCCCTTGACAGCCTAGCGACATCACATAAAAATGAGTTGATGAGAGATAAAAAGTGTATCTCATCACATGGAAATAAAATTTACATCAATAAGGATATATGAGAACATATCCCCACATAAAAATATGTAAATTAAAAGACCCAACGAAGAAGTCTTTTAAGAAGAGGAGGGTGAAAGGTTCCCTTACCGACTTGGGTATCTTTCAAAACATACACCCCATGAAAGAAGGAAAATAAATCATTGATGTAAATACTCATAAAGGAAAGTATATTACACAAAGTGTAGAAAAATGGCAGTACATACACCACTCAATGAAATTGTGGCAAATGTAGCATAAATCTCATGGGAATAAATGTGAGATGAAAAATCCCTTACGAAAACTCGGCATCCAAACGGCGCCACATAAAACTTCCGAATATGGATTGTTGAGGTCAAATAGAGTTTCCCATAATATTACAATAGAATTTACAGCAATTGGAATATAAAAGAAAATCCCCCAACATTGCAAGGAAGAGTTTAAAAGAAGTGACATAAAGGAGAGTACTTAAAAAGAAAGAGAGAGGTTAGATCTCTTACGAATGTTCGGCAGCCTAACGGCGCCACTCAAAACTTCCAAAATGGATTGATGGGAGAGAATAGGGTATCTCATCACATGAACATAAAAATTACAGTAAATGTAATATAAAAGAACATCCCAATCATAAGAAAGATGAGCTTAAAATAAATGACATAAAAGAGTGTGCTTAAAAAGAAAGAGAGTTGTAGGATCCCTTACCTCGGGTCCGACATGACCCGACCGTTATTTAATCTTTTGAATAATAAACTTGAGTTAATATATACTTTATTATGAATCCTTTATTCCTTTTATACCATGTTATGAACATCATGTGATCATTTAAGTTAATAATGTTCATTTTGTCGGTATTTGGTTCTTAAGTCAAAAATAGACTTCTTACACTTACATGTTGTTAATTTGGTCAAAGGTTCATTATATCCAGAATGGTATTCATGATTTAGATATCATATATGTCATATATATCCAGTACATTCATTAATTTATAACGTTACATAATCATTTAGAGGTAAGAAATGAAATGCACCGTTCATGGAGACGGTAAGCCATACGTACGCATGAACGCTACTTTCATTTCTATTTTGTATTTTATATAATGGAATAATAATGATATAAAGGTATATTATAATTCCAGTATAATATCATATATAATATCATATTTCCATCCTTTATGCGTCCCACATATGGTATTAACGAATCACATCACTTTGAGGGGGCGGTAGTCCGCACTTCCTAAAATGAAGATATCGTGTATACCCATAATGGAAGCCATAAAGGTGAGACAAAAATGAAAAATACAGAAGAATAAGTAAAACATAAACATATTATATATCATATATAAAAATAGTGACATCATAATGGCCACCTTTGAAGGTGTTAAATGAGTATTGAACAATCATCGTTTCGGGAGGCAGAATTTCACCATCCATGGAAACCGTATGTTCTTTAACCATTTGATGTAGTTGTGTGAGAGTGTAGCTCGAATAAAACATATAACAACATCCTATTATATTGAAGATACTGGTGTTGTTACAAAAGAAGTAAATAAAAAGAGTTTATGGGGTTGGAGAAGCAAAATAAAACAAATGAACATGAGAGAATGAATTACCTTTAAAAGTGTAACTCCTTTTGATTTGAGCCTAAAGGCTTCCTTTGAAAGGATTCTGCCCAAAGGGAATCCTCTAGGATGAGGATAGGGATGTGTATAGAGTAAATGGGCAGGGGTTGGCCGAGCCAAAGGCTTGAGGAGTGTGTGAAATGAGGTAGAGGTGGGGGCCTTTTATAAGAGGATAGGAGGGGCACTTTTGGAAAGTAAACTAATATTACTTTATTTGAAAATGTTTTTCGGTTTTAAAAGGTCCCACATTGAAATAATTCGTGGATAAGGTGATAAGGTTTCTAAATCCACCCATCAAATAAGTTTTGGACATGTGTAGTTTATATATTTTACATTATCTTTCCATTTTATTTAAATCGTCAAATAATGATGTCATCGCTGCATCATTATTATGTTATAAATAATTTAATTTATTTAATGTCTAAAAATTATAAAAAAATACTATGATGTAGGAAATCTTTTTACCTTTCCAATGAATATTTATAATAAAAAATATTACTTCTATAACCCCACTTAAAAATTGTTTTAGTAAAACATATCATGTTTGTGTCAATTTTACTTTTACATTAAATAAAATGTTATTTATGTCATTTCCCAACCAAAGTGGATCCATGGGGTCCCCAAGTTGACCCATGGATTGTCTTGGTCGTCCATGATACAACCAATGAGGGTAAGACATGTGTCAAGCTCATCTCATTTTATTAAAACATTATTTTTACCTTAAACTACACTAATTACCACTAATCGCGATTAAAAACTTAATAAGTTACTATTCACCAAAAAATTATTTTAATCTTATTGAACCACATTTTACTTCTTAATGACACCCATGTATGTAGGATTCTTTAAAATCAAAACACAATGATGGGAAAATTTCATTTAAACGGAAAATCAGTTTTTATAAGTACCACTTAGTGGTTTCACTATTCATCAAAAATTGAAGTTTTTCAGAAAAATCCCAAAAATTCACCTTAAGCTATATTTGATATTCTGAATTAAAAAATGAAGTCCGTTTTACAAAATTCAAAACATATAAGTCACATTAATTAATTTAATAATTAATTCCCACTGTCATGACAAATAGCGTGTTTTTATGAAACAATAAGTATCAAAATATTGACACTAGTTTAAGTCTAATTTCAAAGTGAAATTGATTCCAACAACCACTATTGGATTTAATGGTAAAAATATTTTCTAATTTCACTTTAAAACCAATTCAAAATATAATCTAATCATAAAAATAAATTAGATTAAAAAGTGGTTTTGAATTAAAATACAACATTTTACACTATTCATTAAAAAAATGAACTTTATCGGAAAGATACCAAAAATTTACACAAAGTAAATTTTGATGTCCCGATTCTTAATAAGAGTTTTATTTGGTCCAAAATAATTTTTAAGAGTGAACAAAACTATATTTAATGACGGCTCTCCATCAAAAGGTGATAAGTGAACCTTTAGTGAAAACTAGGGCATATACGCCTAAAATTGAATTCTTTCCATATTTTAAGCCTTTATCTTTTATTGTATAAATGTAAAAACATTTAAAAACATATATAATCATATTTTAGTTATTTATATCCATTACCTCCATTACAATGGCTACATGTTAACTACCATTTAAAATAATATTATTTTATTATTAGAGTGCAACGTAAGATTCCCAAGAAACTCATTGTTGCGTGTTGGGTACGCCATCGAGCATAGCGTCCCCATTAAAGTCATTTAAATATTTTATTCACAAATATGGATAAATATGAAATGTCATATTCTTTATTTACCTGGGGTGTTACATCCTTCCCCCCTTTTGGGAATTGCGTCCTCGCAATTTTAAAATTGCGCTTGGAAACATCCTTGAATGTCCCACATCGGAACAAAAGTCGGTAAAACAAACACTTTAAAATAAAGAAAGATAAGTACAAAGGTCACCCGAGTTAACCCATACTAGGATTCCAGGTATGAAAATATGCACATGGAGGAAAAACAAAGGGTCATGTTCTGATGGAGAGTGATAGAAAACATGTTTAGGAGAAAGTTAACCATGAGAAAATCACAAACTTGTGATGGGTTAAACGGTATTCGATTCCCCAGTAGGAAAAGTTAATAGACAACATTTATGTTTTATGTTACTTTTTATTGAGGAATTTATTCATAAGTTAACATAATCACTTATCATGTTGACTCTCAACTTTTATTGGATTCCTTACACAAACTCATATTTTCTCCAAAAGGTGAGTATTTAGGAAGACTTGTCCAAATTAAGAGTACTATAATCAACTTCTAGAGAATCACCTAATCCACAAAAGATAACTATATACTTCCCATGTCTTTAGGCTTTAACCAAAACCAAAACCAAAAAGGTTAGTACAAGGTCAGATAATCCATAAAAGGATAACCCTTTAAAAAGAAAATCTTTGCTTAATCTCCAAAATTTGTCCAACAACACCCAAAGTTCAATGAGGACCATCCGATAAACAATTTGTCCATAAAATTCTTCAAAGTAAACAAATATAAGATTGAAACCCAAATATTTGAAGGATTTAGTCACATAGTCTTCCAAGTTAAATCGTAACATTTATCTCCAAACAACATCAGTTGCCCCTAAAGTCTCGTATTGAAATGTAATTAACCTAATCACATATCCTCCAAGATAGGTTAATCATTTTCATAAATAACCCAAAATCAACTTACTCTTAATTAATAAAATCATATAAATAGAAAGAATCAGTCAAAATAACCAGGGACTTCACGTAGTCCAGTGGTAGGCGATAAATACCAGTCGCACTTTGGTTGTGGGTTCGATTCCTGCAGCTTTGTCCGACGCGACGGGTAGTCACACGGTCTACGTGTTGTCCTTTTTCCAAAACTATATAATCCTTAAAACATTCCCCAAAATGAGATTAAATCTTCAAGAATAATCATAACATATTTTAACCTCAAGTTTATCTCATTCCCTTCATTTTCCATCATATCATATAATAACCCATAATTACCTCAAAAGTAAGGATCATATAAACCCTAATGGTTACCTTAATAATTATTACCTGAATTTCCACATCGAGTTGTCCATCCCATACATGATCCATTAGAGAACTCACCAAGGTTGAAGTGATTGATCATGACTCCTTGATAGTTGGTTTAGAACAACTATGAGATTCCTCATTGAATCCCCCATCTCATCCAGTGTCTTAATCAGAGAACCACCACAGTTTCCTTCAAACCCATTGTCACTTTGGTGCCTGCTAGATCCAGCCATTTACTAAAACCAAAAAGGTCAGTGTGAGTATATCAACAAAACCATCATGTACTAATGAGTAAGATAGACAATAAGATATACTTACTCATTAACTTTATCTAAAACTAAGACTCTTTCTGAAATCCTAACCATTATGGTAATGTTACTTATGCTTAAAGAATACCCTAACCTCTAAAGTTATCTAAACCGGCCTTTGATACCAACTATAAGGCCCCAGCCTTAAACGTTACTTAATCTTGAGTTATTACAAGATTACACATTGAGGATCTTTTCGGGTTTAGAGTTTTAGAGAATTAGATCATAAAACTTGCATTACATTCCACATATAAACAAAGTGGTTACATAAAGATAGTATTCTTCATTCCCATCAATGGAAACACATTTAAAATAAAACATGGATTATTTCTTGACACATCCTTGACTCTATCATCTTATCATGTACCTTTCCCTTGACCTGTGAAAAACATTTCAAAAACATGGGATGAGCATAAAAACTCAGTATGGGTTATAAAAAAAACATGGAAAGGAAACATGAGTTCATATATACATAAGAATGAAATCATACTTTACCCATAAAACATAGGCACTTTAACATACCTCATAAAATCATGAATAAATCATAGAAATCATAAGACATAAAGGTAACTTGAGGAATTCATAACATTCTTACGTGGGGAGTAACCCTCTTGGTTACGTTTGGAATACCCATCACAGTATATTCCCTAAATCTCTTCGGAGAAACCTTAACGTTTCACTCCTTCGCGTTACCCAAAGCATTGGAGAGCTATATCGGGCTCACCCGCCCTTAGTTTATCACGGAACCACCCGTTTTCAAAAAAATGCCCAAGAACCATTACATAATCATATCACATAAACATGAATAAAGGAAACATGACATTTCCACATTTCAATCACAATATAACATTTTAGGATATTGAATTAATGAATCCATTCAAAAAGAAACCATTTCCAAAACCATTTAAAACATTTAATAAAGAGATTTTTGAATCAAAGTGTCCCATACAACGTTGAAGCTTTTAACATTTTAAACCATTAATATCCATATAGATAAATCCTTAAAACCATTTTGAAAACATGGATATTAATAAGAACAAATAATTAAAACATTTAAAACGATATTTTGGTTAAAGGGGTTTTACCAAAATTAGAGACACTTGAATACAATAATTGAGGAATAACATTTAGTCAGAACTTTATAATATCATGAGAATAAAAGGATTCATGATATAATACTCCAAAGGAAAGTATATCCACCATATAAGAGTGAATCGGTGCATAACAACAATGAACCCTCAATAGAAATGTCAAATGTGATGAAATCCCTTATAAAGAAGGTATCCTTAAATTAAGGACAAATAAATCTCAAAAATATGTGTGAAAAATATATATATACCCAATATAAGTGGATATTAAGTGTAAAACAATAAAAGGTCATTCACACATATTCAATGGATGACATATTCAATGACTACAAGTTGAACCCAAAGAAATCGAAATTGGGTTAAAAAGTTCCCTTGAGAGCCTAACGACATCACATCAAAATGAGTTGATGAGAGTTAAAAAGTGTATCTCATCACTTGGACATAAAATTTACATCAATAAGGATATATGAGAACATATCCCCACATAAAAATATGTAAATTAAAAGACCCAACAAAGAAGTCTTTTAAGAAGAGGAGGGTGAAAGGTTCCCTTACCGACTTGGGTATCTTTCAAAACATACACCCCATGAAAGAAGGACAATAAATCATTGATGAAAATAATCATAAAGGAAATTATATTACACAAAGTGTAGAATAATGTCAGTACATACACCACTCAATGAAATTGTGGAAAATATAGCATAAATCTCATGGGAATAAATGTGAGATGAAAAATCCCTTACGAAAACTCAGCATCCTAACGGCGCCACATAAAACTTCCGAATATGGATTGATGAGATCAAATAGAGTATCCCATCATATTACAATAGAATTTATAGCAAGTGTAATATAAAATAAAATCCCCCAAATTTTCAAGGATGAGTTTAAAAGAAGTGACATAAAGGAGAGTACTTAAAAAGAAAGAGAGAGGTTAGATCTCTTACGAATGTTCGGCAGCCTAACGGCGCCACTCAAAACTTCCAAAATGGATTGATGGGAGAGAATAGGGTCTCTCATCACATGAAAATAAAAATTACAGTAAATGTAATATAAAATAACATCCCACTCATAAGAAAGATGAGCTTAAAATAAATGACATAAAAGAGTGTGCTTAAAAAGAAAGGGAGTTGTAGGATCCCTTACCTCGGGTCCGACTTGACCCGACCGTTCTTTAATCTCCTGAATAATAAACTTAAGTTAATCTCTACTTGATTATGAATCCTTTATTCCTTTTATACCATGTTATGAACATCATGTAATCAATTAAGTTAATAATGTTCATTTTGTCGATATTTGGTTCTTAAGTCAAAAATAGACTTCTTACACTTACATGTTGTTAATTTGGTCAACGGTTCATTATATCCAGAATGGTATTCATGATGTAGATATCATATATGTCATATATATCCAGTAAATTCATTAATTTATAACGTTACATAATCATTTTGAGGTAAGAAATGAAATGCACCGTTCATGGAGACGGTAAGCCGTACGTACGCATGAACGCTACTTTCATTTCTATTTTGTATTTTATATAATGGAATAATAATGATATACAGGTATATTATAATTCCAGTATAATATCATATATAATATCATAGTTCCATCCTTTATACGTCCCAAATATGGTATTAACGAATCACATCACTTTGAGGGGGCGGTAGTCCGCACTTCCTAAAATGAAGATATCGCGTATACCCATAATGGAAGCCATAAAGGTGAGATACAAATGAAAAATACAAAAGAATAAGTAAAACATAAACATATTATATATCATATATAAAAATAGTGACACCATAATGGCCACCTTTGAAGGAGTTAAATGAGTATTGAACAATCATCGTTTCGGGAGGCAGAATTTCACCATCCACGGAAACCGTATGTTCTTTAACCATTTGATGTAGTTGTGTGAGAGTGTAGCCCGAATAAAACTTATAACAACATCCTAGTATATTGAAGATACTGGTGTTGTTACAAAAGAAGTAAATAAAAAGAGTTTAAGGGGTTGGAGAAGCAAAATAAAACAAATGAACATGAGAGAATGAATTACCTTTAAAAGTGTAACTCCTTTTGATTTGAGCCTAAATGCTTTCATTGAAAGGATTATGCCCAAAGGGAATCCTCTAGGATGAGGATAGGGATGTGGATAGAGTAAATGGACATGGGTTGGCCGAGCCAAAGGCTTGAGGAGTGTGTGAAATGAGGTAGAGGTGGGGGCCTTTTATAAGAGGATAGGAGGGGCACTTTTGGAAAGTAAACTAATATTACTTTATTTGAAAATGTGTTTCTGTTTTAAAAGGTCCCACATTGAAATAATTCGTGGATAAGGTGATACGGTTTCTAAATCAACCCATCCAATAAGTTTTGGACATGTGTAGTTCATAGATTTTTCATTATCTTTCCATTTTATTTAAATCGTCAAATAATGATGTCATCGTTGCATCATTATTATGTCATAAATAATTTAATTTATTTAATGTCTAAAAATTATAAAAAAAATACTATGATGTAGGACATAGTTTTATCTTTCCAATTAATATTTATAATAAAAAATATGACTAGTATAACCCCACATAAAAATTGTTTTAGTAAAACATATCATGTTTGTGTCAATTTTACTTTTACATTAAATAAAATGTTATTTATGTCATTTCCCAACCAAAGTGGATCCATGGGGTCCCCAAGTTGACCCATGGATTTTCTTGGTCGGCCATGATACAAAAAATGAGGGTAAGACATGTTTCATGCTCATCTCATTTTATTAAAGCATTATTTTTACCTTAAACTACACTAATTACCACTAATCGCGATTAAAAACATAATAAGTTACTATTCACCAAAAAATTATTTTAATCTCATTGAACCACATTTTACTTCTTAATGACAACCATGTATGTCGGATTTTTGAAAATAAAAACAAAATGATGGCAAAATTTCATTTAAACGGAAAATCAGTTTTTATAAGTACCACTTAGTGGTTTCACTATTCATCAAAAATTGAAGTTTTTCAGAAAAATCCCAAAAATTCACCCTAAGATATATTTGATATTCTGAATTCAAAAATGAAGACCGTTTTACAAAATTCAAAACATATAAGTCACATTAATTAATTTAATAATTAATTCCCGCTGTCATGACAAATAGCGTGGTTTTATGAAACAATAAGTATCAAAAGATTAACACTAGTTTAAGTCTGATTTCAAAGTGAAATTGATTCCAACGACCACTATTGGATTTAATGGTAAAAATATTTTCTAATTTCACTTTAAAACCAATTCAAAATATAATCTAATCATATAAATAAATTAGATTAAAAAGTGGTTTTGAATTAAAATACAACATTTTACACTATTCATTAAAAAAATGAACTTTATCGGAAATATACCAAAAATTTACACAAAGTAAATTTTGATGTCTCGATTCTTAATAAGAGTTTTATTTGGTCCAAAAGAATGTTTAAAAGTGAACAAAACTATATTTAATGACGGTTCTCCATCAAAAGGTGATATGTGAACCTTTAGTGAAAACTAGGGCATATACGCCTAAAATTGAATTCTCTCCGTATTTTAAGCCTTTATCTTTTATTGTATAAATGTAAAAACATTTAAAAACATATATAATCATATTTTAGTTATTTATATCCATTCCCACCATTACAATGGCTACATGTTAACTACCATTTAAAATAATATTATTTTATTATTAGAGTGCAACGTAAGATTCCCAAGAAACTCGTTGTTGCGTGTTGGGTACGCCATCGAGCATAGCGTCCCCTTTAAAGTCATTTAAATATTTTATTCACAAATATGGATAAATATGAAATGTCATATTCTTTATTTACCTGGGGGGTTACATTTTCATTTTATTATAATATCATTTTTGCCTTCAATTGCACTAATTACCTCTAATTGCGATTAGAAACTTAATAAGTTACTTTTGACCAAAAAATTATTTTAATCTCATTGAACCACATTTTACTTCTTAATGACGACCATGTATGTCGTATTTTTGAAATTCAAAACATAGAGGTGGTAAAATTTCATTTAAATGAAAAATCAGTTTTTTAAGTACCACCCAGTGGTTACACTATTCATCAAAAATTGAAGTTTTTCAGAAAAATACCAAAACATCACCCTAAGCTATATTTAATATTACGAATTCAAAAATGAATCCCATTTTACAAAATTAAAATCATATAAGTTTCTTTAATTAATTTAATAATTAATTCTCGTTGTCAGAGCAAATAGCTTGTTTTTATGAAACAATAAGTATCAAAAGATTGACACTAGTTTAAGTCCAATTTCAAAGTGAAATTGATTCCAATGACCACCATTGGATTAAATGGTAAAAATATATTCTAATTTAACTTTAAAAAAAATTCAAAATATAATCTAATCATATAAATAAATTAGATTAAAAATAGGTTTTGAATTAAAATACAACATTTTACACAATTCATTAAAAAAATGTACTTTATCGGAAAAATACCAAAAAGTTACACAAAGTAAATTTTGATGTCCCGATTATAAAGAAGAGTTCTATTTGGTCCAATAGAATGTATAAGAGTGAACAAAACTATATTTAATGATGGTTCGCAATCAAAAGGCGATAAGTGGACCTTTAGTGAAAATTTAGGGTATAAATGGCTAAAATTGAATTCCTTACGTATTTTAAGCCTTTATCTTTTATTGGATAAATGTAAAAACATTTAAAAAACATATATAATCATATTTTAGTTATTTCTATCCATTCCCTCCAATACAAAGGCTACATGTTAACTACCATTTAAAATAATAATATTATATTACTAGTGTGCAACGTAAGTTTTAAAAGAAACTCATCGTTGCGTATCGAGTACGCTATCGAACATGGAAACCCCTTTTAATTAAAATTAATATTTAATTCGCAAATATTAATAAATATGATAATGTTTTATTCATTATTTACCTGTGATTTTACAGAAACAATTCAAGAACAATCCCCCATTTCTATATCGAAACATACATCCATAATGTATTCCTAGGAATAAATAAATCCAAAACATGGAGTGAGTGATAATCAATAAGCTGACAGAGTTGGTGTCAAGAAAACCTCATCAGTAATAATAGTTCATGAAAAATATTATAAATAGTTTAATTAAAAAATAGATAAATTCATTTAATCCAAAATCCCACTGAGCCTCAAACCTTTAGTTGATACCTGGGGATAGAAAATATTTTTTTGGCATGATTCTAGATATATCTATCTATAATCCCTCTCTGAATATAGTTATATTTCAATTCCAAGGTCTAATTACAAACTCTATGTATCATGTAAACTTTTATCTCACCAACATTCGTCATGCTACCATGAAAATCACCCTGTGGTATTTTTTAACAATGCATCTCACATTTAGGAATCAAGTATCTATGTCATTATAAGAATTTTGTGAATCTTCATTTTAGAATTTTCTACTTGTTCCCATGGTGAAATACCTGAACAAGTGAAACAGTATCAATAGACCCAATTAAAATTCACATGTGATGGAAACTAAAATACTCATATTACATAAATTTATATATAAATTATCATTATAAATACTATTTAATATTTCATGAAATAAATTTGTGAAAATATAATTCATTCCAATTTACCAAACATATCAACATGTATTATATTTATTATTCCATCCAAATTAACAATTATCATAGCATTTAATCTGTTACAACACAATACCCATTTACTAACCCCCTACTCAATAATCAATAACTATTTTTATACCGATTTACATAACTTTGTGAACTTTATGATTCACATATCAAATAATCACAATTAGAATTCACATGACATCATATTCACATTTCATTATATCATCATGAAAAATATATTTATAATCATACAAATTTATTAATATGTTAATTAACCTAACACACTTGTTAAGACAAAACCATACCCAATTCGATATTTAATAGTGGGTTTATAGTTAAAGTGATCCATGAACTAGCATAAGGTCAAGGGTAGAAAAAACACTATGGCCATATAAACTCGCTGACTAAAGGATAATAAACCCAATATGATATATGGGATGTTTGTGTATAAGGATTAAATATATAAAATTGATATAAATATAAATAATTTCACAAGCTTAGTGTCTTGATGCAATTTCACATGTTATTATTAAATAAAAACCATGGTAGTCACTATGGATATCTTTTAGACCACTTTCGACAAAAGTTGATTACAAGAAATCAATGATAGATCATTTATAATAATAAAAAGCACTTTATTTTCTAATTGAATTCATTTGGTATGAAGAATGGAAAATTAGAAAAATTAATGGTTTTAGATAAGATGATAAAGCCTTAGAGGATTATATAACACCTCTGGAAAACAGTTCTATACCCACAATTTTGCAAAAAACCGTGGGTATAGGGATAGTAGGTGAAACTATACACACGGTTGTTCCAAAAACGGAGGGTATAGTTATTTTTAATCATTATACCCATAGTTTTGGAGAGAACCGTGGGTATAGGGTATTTTCCGAAGACCTATACTGACTGTTCTTGAAAACCATAGGTATTGCGGGTTTTTTTGAAGTCCTATATACACGGTTCTCCAAAACCGTTGGTATAGATTTCCCGTGTTATGGCGTGGAAAGAAATTTTGGTGGGACATGGAAAAAATTTGGCGGGTAGACTAATTTTCACGGAATAGATTAATATATTTATAATCATATAAATATAATATATGAAAATTTACATAGATCGGTTGGTCAGACGGTGTGGTGCGATTGTGAAGTTATGCGTGAGTTGCGGGTTCGATTCCAAGCCCGCGTGTTTTTTGAATTTAAATACTGAATATTAATATATATAAGCAGCTATATGCATATTTCACATATAGAGAATCCAGCTCGGTTGGTGGCGCATTTGCAAATATTATCCCATTTCTCAGGTTCTAAACTCAGCGGTCGCTATTTTGAATTTAAATACTGAATATAAATAAATATATATATATATATATAAGTAGATATATGTACATATAATAGATGTAACGCCCAACTCGGTTGGTGGCGCATTTCAGTGTGTTTGCGCGAGACCCGGGTTCGAAACCGCAACATTCAATATTAAAATTTAAATACTGAATAATAATATATAGAAGTAGTTATATATATAAATAAAAAATAAAGAGTCCATCTCGGTTGGTTGTGAGATTGTGAGTGATAGCAGGAGTCACTGGTTCAAAACATGCTGGGAATTTTTTTTGAATTTAAATACCACACAATTTTCAAACTGTGGGGTCTGTTGTGTGCCACGCTGGAACAACTAGTGTGCCAAATGAGATAGCCCTATACCCACGGTTCTCCATTCCGTGGGTATAGGCTGAAAACCCTATACCGACTCCATTCTATCCCCCATTTCCCAAAACTGTAGCTATAGCCTATACCCATGATTTTGGGGGTTATACCCATAGTATGGAACCATGGGTATAGGCCGTTTTCCAATAGTTTAAGGGAATTATTCATGATTTTACCTAAAATTAGGGGACTAATAGGAATAAATGAAAGATTGATGGGTGGTTGAGATTATTCCACTCACTTACGTGGCCTATTTTTTTCCACCAGTTAGCCACAAGATGCCACTAGAAAGTTTCTATTGTCAGTTAGAGACATTGTGAATATAAAAACCCTTTTAATTAGATAGTGATACTATTTTGGATGTCTGATGGGTTTCTAGTATAAGACACATTCGTCTAGGTATCCATTGGTTATCGGATGGTTCTCTATTGTACGAATGTTGGCCTATAGTATCACTGGTAAGCTACAATCTATTCCACCTAATGGGAAATAGCTAGTGTAACTTCAACATCTCCCAATAGGCAAGCCACCACTATCCACCCATAGAAAACCTCTTCCAATCCCCAATATACCACTATAAAAAAACAATCCATTAAAATCGATCACTTATATATTTTAAATATGTTTTAAACAACATTAAGAGTGAAAATACATGGATCATGGTGTGATATAACAACCTCCCAGCCATGAAATTTCTCATCCCTGATATGTTATCTCATTAATCCTATAAAGGTATTTGGAAAACTTTTGGTATACTAGACTCATTTATATGAGTGCATATCCCATGTCTTCTAATTAATTGACATGTGCCTCCACATCACTCAAACTTGGGTAACATACATTCTTCATAGATTCTATTAACTATTTTCAATGATACAGATCAATATTCCTCAAAGGATTCATAGACATACATCTCATCATTATCAATATATATTATAGACCATATAGTTAAAATCCTAAATCTTTGGATTTTGTATCCTATGGTCATCAAGAAAATTATATTTTCTCTATTTGGTTACCAACTACTCTTTAAACTATTGAACCTAATTAGATGTGTTCATTATAATATTAGTTCCAATGAGAACATAACTTTGTACCTCTAACTAGTATAAAGTTGAAATAAATGCTTCAAAATAAATATTGAAAAGGTTCCATTTGGATCAATTTTATTAATATATTATAATATGTGGACACTAAATGTTTCAAAAACTAACACCATGGATCACCAATATTCATAACATGTACTCTTACCATATCCTCCAGAATCTAAACGATCATTTTATATTAGTCATAGGTTTGAGGATGCTATGTCTACTAGGCTGAATAACCTAAGAGGGGGGTGAATCAGGGTTTGACTAATTAAAACTAAAACCCCTTTTGATATTGTTCTATCTTTTAAAAACCATTTTCACTTTCCCCCCTTAGCAGTATGTGAACAGAATGATAATCATTCCTGGGACACAATGATTTTTTCTTGAATCAACCGCACTAGGCAATTTACAAGTATCATACAACGAAAACTTTTCGCAGTACCAATTTTACTATGGATTGTTCCATTAATGAGTATAATATTCATAAAATATATTATATGGATATGATCACTACTTTTAAAAAGCTTTAGGGTCTACTCCCTGCGTTCCCAAGGGTCAATCCCTTTGACTCATTCTCTGGCTCGTTGCGGGTGGAGAGGGTCACGAACTTCCTCTTCCTTTACTCAATCCTCCTAGAAGAGAACCACTCACAGTTTATGGAAATGTTTGTACTTTATTATCTATAATGAAATATGAATCTTTAACCATTGATAGATTCTATGTTGACGTCTATCTTTCAGCTGTATATGAATCTCACTTTGCACAGAGTGTACCAGGCAACCCCAATTTTTATGTGTAGCCTTTATTAGTCCTTGTACATAATTCTCTTCTTTTGAATGATATCCTATTTTTGTGAAATGAATATTTTATGCACAAACATTTATTTTATGTGAAACAAGCTTCTTTTACGCACAATCTTTTCTTTTCACGCAAACACCACTTTTCCACGCAAATATATTGTTTAAGAGAAACTCCCCTGCATACTCTAATTTCACATGACGGATCTCAGTTAAATTATAAGTATTGAGATATTTAAAATGAGGGTTTCACATCATATTTCTAGTCAATCTCAACCCCTACATGAAAAACCATCCTTTATCATATAATCCTCTTCGTGGGTGGAAAACCCATCTTCCACGCACCACTCTATTTCACTCACTCCTCCAATATTTCTCACAACTCAAACCTTTTCCATTTTTTGATCCTCTAATATCGAAACATGTCTTGTGTGAAAAACTATATTCCTCTAGTTTGAACACCACACCAATATTTTTCAAACCTTCCTTTTCCCAAAACACATCTCTACATTTTCCTTTTGTTAGGCCCAATTTTTTTGCAAAAATTGGAAAATTGCGCCACCTTGTATATGCACATTTATACTGCCTCCAAATCATGCATTCAATTATAGAGGTTCTTCTGTCAATCATATATTTTCAATATTATCTCTTGAACCTAGAAAATCCCCATGGATGCACCCTTTTTCAACATATTGAACATAAAATCCCACCTTTTCATCAATCAAAACATTGGTGCCCGCATTGTCAATAAACACAAACTTCCCAAAAATTCTTCAATGGTTCCTAAAGGTATTTTTTCCCAATATAGGATGATGGGTATTATCAGTGAAACCAGTTATCCTAGTAAATTTATGAGGAAATTTTAACTCCCTTATGTAAAATTATGATCTCAATTAAAAATGATAATCCTTAGAACACCATGTAATCAAACAATCAATCACACATATACATTTTCCATATAATCAATTGCAAATGATTACCAGATACGAAATTAGTGGGATACCATCATTAGTTAATCCATGATAATTCATACTACATAATTTTTCTATAGTTTCCTTGGTGACCTATCAGGATGCCCATAGATAGATCATCCCCATCTATTTCAGAATATGATTAAGTACATAGTAATCCTCTGGGCCTCTGAAATTCATCTTTTACCAACTGATGGGTGAATCATCACACCATGAGGATCACAATAATTTTTCATCTATCTCTGTTAGTTTTACATATTAATATCATGATAAATATTTATAATTTTGGGATGTACATTCCATTTATAATCAACTAATTACCTTATCATCCACTCATACAAACCCATTGGAACTAAGATATTGAGATGGACATGAAAAACATCATTTAGTCTATGAGAATATACCAATGGTTTCTCCCGACTATATATTATATCCCCCTAAGATAAAATAATAGGATTACGATTCTTATTTTATTGATACAAATAAAATCATGTGAAAAATAGACATATATATTTATGTCACTCAACTATAGGACTACTAATAATCTAGATACATATCTATATTGAGAACCATCATCCACTAATCATAACAAAATTTCAACCCTACATAATTTTATATCTTCATACTCAAGGTACTGATAATGAAATTTCAATTACCTATATTATATGAAGACTCATTATAAAAAGACTATAGATAAATTACCCACCACCCTTGATGAATATGCAGGTCTCATAATGAAAATTTTTACATTGGGGTATTTTAATCCATGAACCACATAATACAGTCATAGTATAACTAATTTCTTGAAATTATCAAGTAATGTACCACTATAGCTTTCTCATGATCATTAATTGGATGATTCTTCTCATGTTTTATCTACATTATAAAGTCAAAATTAATAACCAAATCATCCTTTATTAGGACTAATATAATCCTGACACTTGATTGGTTTCATAACATGGTATAGTCTATACCCTACTCATGTATGGTGAGGATTTGTGTTATGGTCAACAATCTCTTTATTCTTGTAAATCTTACATTCAATTATCAAACAAAAAAATCATGTCTCATTTCATGGCCATATTTATCATAAATGATATAATTGGTGATTACCTAGATGAAATACCAATAATATCCCATTAGAAACAAAATATTTGAATCTAATAGACATTATATTTTCATTACTAAGATACCAAGGTTTCCAATTTATTATTGTACATTGATTCGCTATCCATTTGTATAATTTATCCCAATGAATCCACATTATCATTAAAAATATTTCATGATCCTAGTTTATATCCAATGATATCATTACATATTAATGATAATTTAAATAGGTTGGTCAGGATCATCTACAGATTAGAGGTAAACTGAGATTTCGTCAATTGAAACCAAAAAAAAAATTGATTCAGTAAGGTATAAATTATTTGATTCAATCAGTCTATGAATATAAACGTTGAATTCATTAGACCTAAAATCATTACTACAAACCATTAAAAGTCATAAATTCCCATAAATGGATTTATGGGTATACTATAGGGACTTGTCGTCAACTGATGGTTCTCTAAAGTTTTTTCAATATAGTATAAAATCCAGATGCCTCTAAACAGATCGAAGATATCATCTATGAAAAGAATTGGATAATAGTTATTGATTATCATATTGTTCAGCCACAAATAGTCCACATATATGTTCAAAGTATCATCAGAATTCTTTTTGAAATAAATAGGATAACCCTTTGGTGAAGTAATAGTCCCTATGAATCCCATAACATTTATATCATGCAATATCACATTGACATGTTGATTCGTTACTACATTTTTTCTATAGGAATGGAAAAAATATGTTTATCTCCTGAAAATAAATAAATTTTAAATTAAATTAACTTCATAGGTTGTATGATTGAGAGCTCATCTTGAATGATATCATGAATGATTTCCACAACTATTGTAATAACACTCCACTAATACTCTCCATCATTTAGAACAGGTCATGTTACATTAGACATTATACAATCTAGTCTTCTCTACATTGGTCTATCATAACTATCCAAAATATCTAAATTCACCATGATGGATATATGTATCCCCTTTTATAGAGATAAATTTAATGCTCCTAAAATAATAGTTGATGTGGTCCCAATGTTGAACTATTCAATCTATGTCCAATATCATATAAAATTATACTATTTCTAGTATAAAAAAATCCTATTGGAAATTATAGCAACCTATTTTTATTTAATATTTTTAAAAGGTCGACTACCCTATAATATTATATTTAACTACATATCGAGAGTCTTAACCACATCCAATATTTTCATATTTATTCCTTATATATTATAATTTTGGGAATATATAAAATCATATGATTCCTATATGTCAAACAAAACCCATGTATGAGTAGATCAAACAAGAATCATACCTCTAATATTGGAATCCCGGTCAATTATATTAGTCAGAGTATATTATATAGTTTTCATATTACTCTCCACTCTTTTATGGGATTCATATTTTCATTTGTATGATAACATCTCTAGCTAATACAGATGTTTCTACCTCAGGATAACATCTCACATACCTAAACATGATCAACCAATATATCTTTAACAATTTGTATGAGGAGGTATAATTGAGTACTTCCCAGGATCATGTTCTATCCATGATAAACTACAATATCTCCACAACTTATTTCTTATATAGAACAATTATATAGAGACCATAATATCTATATTTTTTAAAAAAAACAAAAAAAGTAATCTAGAATTTCACATAATCTACGCTTTCATACCAATAACCCAACCCCATTTCATGGTCCTTAGATTATTGTTCAATCCCCATTCAACTAGATCTTCTACTACCTTAGCATAAATTCTCATATCACCCATTCTTGTTTTCTAATGAAGATATCCTCGATCATATAACAGAGACTGTTTTCCTACCACTTGGGGTCTTCTTTAGGTTCTATTCTATTATGATATCATAATATATAAATTTAGAGAAAATCTTAGGGTGAATGATGTTCACATTAGATTTGATCTCATACCTATGACCACTCTATAATTTCACCATATATATATGTATCATTGATAGAAAAATATGGAGTAAAATACTACATGAAAGAAAAATTTAATTCCATGTGCTCCATTGACTTTATCCCCTATATTGGGTGTATTAACATCTAAGACCTCCTATCACATTGTAACTCTAAATAAATATCACTCCGGAACGTCACCATGAATTCAAACTACATTAGATACTGTTATTTTATTGCATTATTAATAATTTTCCAGAACATCTTGGGTGGTCCTCATAGTATATAAATATAAATATTTACCCCCTAATACATGAGTTTCATTAGTTGATTGAATATATAATGGATTAACACTATCCAAAATTCATATATATAATGACATCCCTACCCATTCAATGTGTGATTTTGTTAAAGATGCAACTCTCTGATTATGTCATACATTGAATGCATTATGCGGTTAATCTCCATCCCCATGGATCATATTACATGCATAAAATATTTATAAATCTAATACTCTATCATGTTCATGAACACATTAGGATAATATATCTCGGCTATGTGAGGTGTGTGGTAGTTATAAATATACTGAAACTCAACCCAAATTTTCCTTAAAATCATTTTCCATAATGTATTGACACACTTTATAGATCAAATAAAACAAATCATGATCAAACTGAAATGATAATATGCCAACAAAGTATCATTGACCTAAAATAACTCCAAAACATGGATTAACTAGTAAATTAACACTTTATAATAGTTTAATTTATTAATTCATATATGATATGTCAAGGGATTATATATTACAATATATATTGGTATCTATATCAATTTTGGTGAACAGGTCACTGGAATGACTGATAAATGTAAACATATTTCCTTAATTTCGACAATGATGCATGAATACACCCAACATGGGAAACTGGCCCTTGAGTAACATCCCATAAAAAAGTATTATAACACAAAAAGTGACTCACTCATTGTAAAATAATATCTCAAATCTAATAAATAAACTTCCATAGAAAATCTCATCCATAGTAACATGGGTTTCCACCATACATTGGTTAGCTACTCTGGTGCAATAGGTCATTTACAAGCCCTGACACATCATAATCTCTTATATACCATACAAAAAAATTAAAATAATTATAAAATAAATGACCTCTAATATCATTCAATAGAATACCCGATCTAGTTCACCCACACATTCTACATCGACTCAAGAATGCCTCCTTTTTTAGTAGAGTCTTGTAACATGTAGTGAGGGTCTATTAAATACAATGGGGATAATATACCCTCTTTAATAAAGTATAAATGAAAACAACAAATATAAAACAATAAAAATTAGAAATCATTAATATTATAGATGAATACCAAAACAATCCAAATTTATTAAAACATTCCATTCCATATAGTATTCCAAACTAAATTTCATCAAGAAAGTTATTAATGTGACCAACGAAAATGAAAACTAAAAAAACATTGTCCCAACCCCCATGCATAGTCCCATCTATATTCTTCAATCCCATATTGCATAGAAACCAATCAAGCATATGCCCCCTTTCACTTATCCAGACCTACATCCTCAATTTCTATATAGGTACCAAAAAATAACAAAAAATAGTGTGGATAGAACATAGTAGGACAACACCCATGATGCCTAAGAAAATACATTCTAAAATAATTACTCATGAAACAATACAATGAATAGTGGAATTAATTCATAAAATAATGTAGAACATGAAATAACCTGTAGACCCTAATGCTCCAAGTTGACTCAAAGGATCATCCAATACCTTAATCCTCCCGATTCCAAACATATATATATATATATATATTCTATATTTTATTCTACCTAGACTCCCATACTGGTGACTAAATACCAATAGCAAGTACTGAATAATAATTTTTCTCAGCATTAGGAATAGTATAACTATGAATCACATACTTAAGAATATTGTAACTATTAATATACACATAAAACATCATGTAACATTATAATAATGGACTCTATTGAAATTAATATACAAAAGATTCATGTATGATTCCATGGCTCAAGACCCTAATAAGGGAAAATGTATATTTTGATGGCGTTTAAATTTACATGCTAGGTCCAACAATGAGATAAGATGGGACTAAACTCTATTTGAATTTCAATGGTAGTTTTGATATTATAATCCACAATTCAAATAAAATATGAGCCATTTTTTTCTAATTTAGTAAAAATTTAAATATATTTCAAATTGAATCTTCACTGAACTATACTAATTTCTATTTTTTCTGATCATTTATTCCATGTAATTCGTTAACTTATCCACCAATATTGATTCTAAATTACCAGTTTCATTCAAATTCCTAATACATTCTGACAATTCAAATTCAAATATCAATAATCACAACTAATATTCACATTCCCTTATATCCATATCCCATCATGTCATCCAAATAAATCATTTTACAATATAATTGATTCCATAATAAGAAAATAACCCCAATTCACATGTAAATCCAATAAAAGTAAATTATTAATTTATGATAGTGATCTAGGTCCATAATATCCATTTTCCAACTATTGTTATATGTTAGGTAAACTAACCTTGTTGTTGAAAGTCCAAAACGTAATAAAAATACACCTTCTTGGAACTATTGGTGGTTTAGGTATATAGATTCAATCCATAAAAGTTAATTACATTTTTATATAGTATCTCACACGACATGATGATTTCATATCACATATTTCACATATTATAAAAACCATGACATACCATAAAAATATGTTTCATACCACATTACCACAATTTTATGAATAAGATGCCTAATATTGATTGTTTGGATCAATGCACGACCCCAAGATCGCTAATCCATGTCATTCAAACCAAATAGTTGTTTAAAAAACTTCGGTGAGGTGTTGGAGAAGCTAATGTAGCCTTATATAACCCATCAAAGTCAGAAATATAAAATTTTATTAAAAATAGTGGAATAACAATAATAATAAAATAGAATTTTACTCTGGAAATATTTTATTTTTCCCCAAAATTAATGAACCATCTGACTTTTTTAAACATTATTTTAACTTAATTTTTCCAGATTTCGGTGTCCTTGGGTGACACCATGTGGTAGGAAATCTCACCAGAGCAATAATGGATCTCATGTAGCATACACTATTATCTAGTCCCCACCATATAGTCTGTGGGTATCACCAATGAGCTGGTAGGTATTCTATAGACATTGTAAGCTACTATATATTTAACATTACTGATGGAATACTTTAATAAAAAGAATATGGAATTATGTATCCTTAATTAATAAACAACCACAGGGTCTCATCCTTCTAGCCATAAAGGATGCCTATAACACTTTTTAAATATAGTAATGGGGAAATTTTGATGAATTTAAAGAGGTCCAGAGAAACATAAAAAAAGATTAAATACATATAGAAGGGTGGTATCTTACAATTTCTCATGTTAAGTGTTTTTTACCCCAAGGTATACTGATATATTTTTAATTAAAATAGTATATAAAGTATTCTTCGTACATCGATGGATATTATATTTTCATTTAGAATTTGGAAAAATTAAAAAATCCTATAATATTGAGAAATCTAATTTATCAAAAAAATAATTAATTAATATTTTAATTGAAGCTTAGAATCAGTTAATGAATACGATATTTTAAAAATAAATCCATTCAGTTAATGCTAAATCAAATATTTCATTCAATTATTTGGTAAAAATCATAAAAGTATGTAGTTCATAAAAAATTATATTAATTTTAAAAAAGGAAAAAAATTTAAATATGGTTGAAAATTATTTTAAATAAATATTTATACATATAAAATAATTTTATTGAAAACATTTTAATGAACATGGATATGGAAGAAGAACATTATTGTATAAAGTGGAAATAAATTATGTTTCCATTCAAAACATTTACTCAATTATTTTTAGTACCAATGAGTGGAAAATCATAAATTTAATTTAATATTAATAGAATAATTTGAGATTAGTAAAATAAATGGATTTTAAATGATACTATATATAATTTCTCTCAATAAATATTCCCTAGACAATATTGGACAAATAATTATATTCTAGTCACTAAAATATCCTCAATTCAATGAATTATCTATACGTGTGCTAATGTCACTATATAATAAATATAGGTTTATTATAAATATATAATACAATAACATTAATACTCATATGAAAATATAGAATTCCATTATAATTTAATATTCCCCATTTATTACTAATGCATATTAAAAATCAACGTTATTGTATATAGTGGTTCACTTTCGAAGAATGTTTTGGTTTAACGGTTCATGTCAGTGCACATTTGTCATTGTTTTATAATGATAATAATCATAATAATCTTACAATTATCTTATTTTTTATTTATATATTCATAATATCTCTTCACCTAAATTTTTTTCATTAAAAATTAATAACATCATATCATAGATATGTTAGTTTATATGTATGAATGAGTAATATTTTTATTTTCCAAAAAATATAATGAATTAAATGAAATTAATTATAATTCATTATAAAATATTTATAAAATCATTAATGTCAAATATATTAATTAAAACCATCCAAATAATCCTCATTGTATGTTTTATATTTAATATTACCCACATCGATTCGTAGAGGTGGTGGTCCCATCATATTCCCAAATGACGTTACAATTTCCCGTTGGATTTTAATGAGGTAAAAATAGTTTCTTTGTTACTATTATATAATTTAAATATGGTAATTTTATTAATTTAATCAGGTTATTATGGTTGTCAATTATTTATACATGGATAAATATAAATAAACATAAAATTGATCATTAATGAAAAAATTAATATTTTTTGGGAATTCTCCTTTGGAATACACATTAAGCCATAAAAGGTTTATATTTTCTGTGTAAAAAAAGATAATTATTTTTTGATGGATGATGGATATGTGTTTTTCTTTTATTTTACAATATAGATGGCTCAAAATGTGTGAAGGAGTGAAAGCGAGAAGACCTCATTTTATAAGTGAGCTGGTTGGGAAACATGTAAATACATAAATCATTAAAATATAATAATTTCATATTGAAGTTCATGTGATAGAAAATGGACAAAGGATCTATGATATGATAATTTGAAGAATAAATCCCTTTATAAAATAAATTTTATACATGCTTATATAAATTATTTAAAAATTATATTTTAGTTTAATTCCTTCATAAATCATTTTTAACCAAAATAAAGGATATAATTTTTTTAATAGATATTATCTAGCATGTCCCAAAATGAAGGTGAAACCAAAAAAAATTTAATGGTGATTTAAAATATTAAAATAAAATTTTCAAATTTAATTTTAAAAATTTTCATAAATAATTTTTAGAATTTAAATTTGAAATGTGTTGAAGAGGGTTATTATGAAAATATATTTTTAATCATTACACTGACCTTATTCAAATTTCATAATTTTTTAAAAATTTAAATTGAGAAAATATTTGAGTGAATATATTATCTAAAAATTTGATTAAATAAATTATTAATTAGTTATTATATAATTATTTAATATGCATACACTTTCCATCTTAAATTATTTTTAATAAAAACACATATGTTTTCATTTAATTTTTTTGTTTATTATTTTCAAAAATTAATAACCAATTAGTAAATGTTATAATTATATAATTAATTCTAATTTATAATATATTTTTTTCATTTTAATACCTTCCAAACCATTGTTTAGGTGATAATGGTTGAGTTGAATAATAATATTTCAACTGTTATCATTTTATATTTAAACTCACCAATTTCATGTAAAATAATCTATCAAAGGAATCTATAATATTTAATGATAAATGAATCATTAAATATTAGGGGGTCATGTAATAACTAGACTATAATAATTTATCCCCAAAAATATTTCACTATAATATAAACAACTGGGGATACCTTTACCTCATCACATTCTTAGGTTCCCACTTAGATTTTCCAAAAATATTTGTTCCGCCAAATAAAAATAAAAAAGTGTGTAGTATTATTATATATTAAATTATACTAATAATTCTAAATTTATAGAGGTTTTTCATCAAATGAATTATCATTCACTAATGGTATGAAATTTTAATTCAGTATATTTCAAGTATCTGGTACATACTTTCTCAAAAGAGATATATGGAACATATCATGAACTTTTGAGAGGTTTGATGTACGTTCCATGTTATAAGATATCATCAAGATGTGATCAAGAATACCATAGAGACTAACATTAATGGGGAACTAATTTCCTTTCATTATAATAACATAAACTTATTCCATGGTGATATCTATTAAAATAGTTTATCACCAACATTTAACTCTATATATTTCTATTTATTATCATCACTACTTTTTTCTAGAAAATGAGATTCCTTAATGTGTTGTTGACTGGTTTAAACCATGTAAATCATTTCCTCATTTAGATAAAGTCCCAATAGAATTCTTCCTATCAGCATAATTTTATATAATATTCCAATGCTTATTTCGATACATGGATTCATAAGGTGATATTTGAATTATCGATTAAAATATATTATTGTAAGAAATGTTCACCTTAGGAAGGTTTTCCTCACAAACACCTTTGAAACCAATTATGTATGATTTTATAATATCTTATATGTTTTTAATGTTATGTTATAGCTGAATATAATATTTTTGAATGATACTTATATCTAAATCACAACCCCATATTCATAAATTGCTAGAAAAAAATCTCCAGAACATTTAGTTAAACTGTAGCTCATGATTATAAATCATTGAAAGTGGAACCTCATGAAACATTACAACATCCATTATAAAAATCATGTTGAGCCAATAAATAGGCAAATATTATCATGTAAAAATGAAATGTTCTAGTTCCTTAAGGATATACACAACCAAAAATATCATTGTTCCCCGTATATTCTAAGTGGAGTTTCATAATTATATCTGTGGTGATGTTTTCCCATTTCTACTCAGGTATGGGTAATATTTTTAACAACCCCTTATCATTTTATCTTTCTTCCTCAATGAACTAGAATACAATGAATCGATATTATTACCCTGAAAATTGTACCATCAATTAATTCCCCCATAAAGGATCCTTGAGATCAGTATATACATTCATTATTCTAGTATCAATAAATAATTATGAACTATAAAATTATTATAAAATAATCTTATTAAATTATTGTATTTGTAGTACACAAAAACTATTTATTATTCATATCATTGCATCACTATAATGAATTAAATAAGGATCAATTAAAACCTTTATTTGTAACTATATATATTCATTCTAAACAAATTTATTCATCATTAAAGTATATAGTCAAAAATTAATCTGGAATGACATGAACTTTCCATAATCATTACAATATCAATGGCCTGTATTTAGAAATGATTTTTTATTGGATCATGTACAATACTAAAAATGGAAAAACATGTATAGAAATTTTGAATCAATGAAATAATAACGTTTTTTATCTATATATGGTTGTAATATATTGATAATTCATTATCTATAATAAGATCCAACCATATTCTTTTACGTATATTTAAATATTTATGTGTGAATATATACTTCAAGAATTTATGATACATATATATGTTACATGTTTCACCTTGCATATAATTATTTTTATCATTAATGAAAATATTATCACAACAAATTTGGAACCGTGTGTTAGGTAATTTTTCATAGGAACCATTATTTGGGATGAATAGTCTACTACCATGTTATTCTATATGAGTACATATTGTGGCCTAAAAATTTTAGCATCATTCTATATAAAAAATCCCATTCTTCCTTATCGGGAAGTGTGATATTACTTTCATAAACCAATATTCTCATTATTTTCATGAAATTTTTAACATTTTCATTTTTCCAAATGAACATTCCATTATATGTTGTCAAAATGGTTAGTTTATTTTATAGTAATCCTAAAGATTAAAAAATCATCGGTAAACTATGTAAAAATTGGAATCATTTCAAAAAATATTATCTTGGATAATGATCAACATAATCCAGTATCAAAGGATCGACCTTAATCCCCACATGTGCAATCACATGGATAAGGAAAGATACATTCCATATCTAATATTCTCATTAAATAAATTTGTATCACATAATTTTATTGTTAAATTTCATTAAAATAATCCATAAATGATTTTATATTATTATTTTATCATATAATATAGACGAATATCAACAATTGAGACAGTTAAAAACTGATAAATGTATTTTTTTAATGATTATATTCAATATATCCATTAAGATACCAAGTTTGTAGGTAATTCAAAATTTTATCACTAAAATTTAATTTATTCCATACCTTAAAAGGATTTTTTTTCATCGATATATCCTCTTCTATGACCATCTAATGATAATATAGATTGGAGATCCATATTTTAAATGTAATAAGCTCATCCTAATTGATCAGAAATATCATAAAAATTGGATATTAGATACATGAACAAGATAAATTTTTTTAAATTCACGATAATGAATGATATGTTGCATTTACCTAATATTTCTTCATAAAAAATAAAATAGGTGAACCCCATAGAGATTATCATGACTACAATAACATCTCATCAATTTTCTCATGTAGCAACTTCTACTATTCCTGTACCTGAATTTGGAATATTGTTTTATGGATTGTTTAATAATACCCCAGTACAACATATTATATCTATTGATATCATAACATATTTATTTGTGGGAATATGAGAAAACTCTCTGAATAATATCTCCTAATATTCACTTATAATTGTCATTTCATCATTCTTGGGTTTCTCCACAACCATTAGAGATTAATATCACTTATGAATAGGTAATAATGCAAATAAAATAGAAGTAGTTTCTATATGATGATCATTTTGATCCTACCACTAGTAGAATATAATTATTGTATTTTGAATGTGACTTTTATTCCTAAAAAATAGATATGGGTTCAATATAATAAGATCCAATCCATGTCCAAAATCACATCAAAATCAACTAGATGGAGTATCTTAATATTTTTGGAATCATAGTCCCATAAAATATTATTAAATTGGATCTATATACATTATATACGATCACCGTACCATAATATTATTTGACCAAAAATTAAAAATCTAAACATTTAGGTACGGAAATTATACCCTTATAAAATTCATTAGAGGATATAGAGTGTGTAAAAAGAGAGTCAATTATGATATATGTTGTTATTGAGTGGATGATAAGTTTTTCATTCAACACATTATTATCAGGACCTATGTTAGCTATTGTGATTGTGAGAAAATTACATATATCTCTTGAAATAGAAGGTTATTTAAATTGATTTTGTTAATTAACCCTTTTATTTGGGATCTAGTTAAAATAACTCACATACACGGGGAATTTATTGAATTATCATGTGAGAGGTACATTTAGATTTCCTCTATTTATATTCAATTAATTATTTGTACTCTTTAAAACTCTTATAGATTCACTTTCTCAAGGAGCTTCTTTTCCATAGAGTGAATATTTATGGGATTAACGAATACATTTAACAATATTCTTATTTCAATAATTTCAGATTAAAAAAATATTCATTTTTTCCTTCTATTGGTTTGATTATTAGAATTTCTATGAATTTAAAGATTTATAATATTATCAAAACAAGGATAAGTATGAGAATATTTAATAAAAATTTATTCCTTATAATAAAATTGAATGATTTATTCACAATTATTAATGATTATTATGGATACGACCATAAGGGTATATGATTTGAAAAACTACAGAATTGATAAATTTTTATATTAGGCTTCATGATAAAATTAGATGTGTACCTAACATGTCTTGAATATTTTTCCTCATAAAGACCAATTAATTAATAATTATTCTTCTTATTCTCAAGGATTTATATTTTTATTTTTATATTAGGTTCTTTGCAAATATATTTACTAAAAAAATCAATTTTATACAAATCCCATAACATGGAGTCAATTTCTTCCTTTTTCCACATTTTCATAATAATATTCCATCATTTATTTACATCACCTTATAAATGAAATACTATTAGGACAAAATATTCATTCTTTGAGAGCATGAAAAAAATATCATATCCATGTTATCGATCCATGGCATAGAAATAGGTTTTTTAGAGGACACATAGAATGTGGGGCAAAGCTTCTTCATTAAAGGCTCAATGTTGTATTTATTCATCAACTTATCATGGGATGATAATAATTATTCCCAAATTAAGTGGCCAGTGTGGTCATAATTACTTGAGCATTCATTCCATCCGATGTGGTGTTTCGATTCTCAAGTGAAACCCTATTTATTTTTATTTCACATTCAATGTCAATATGATTTCTTATTGATCTAGCCATTGGATAAAAAAAACAAACACTATATAAGAATTACACTATAATAATTATAGTGTCAAATCATATTATAATGAAAATAGTTCTGTAGATATCCTAAATTAAGAAACCCTCTTCCAACATTTTCAATAATATGGTAAACTACAAAATAAAATTTAGATTATCATAGTTTTTTTTTAGTTTTATCCATATTTTCCCCATGAAATAACCTTTCAAAATAACGAATCACTTCATAGATTTATATATTGGTGGCCCAATAGAATAATAAAAATAAATATTCCTTCATTAAATATGAATAATCAATAAATTTCAAAAAATATAATACCCCAAAATAATAATGTTTTTATTTTTTGTAGATACTATATTAATAATATTCTTATTTCATAAAAGATATAAAACATATATCATTTTTTACGTAATATTATCGTTTTTATAACATTGAAAAAAATATATATATTAATAACCATTGAATACCAGAAACATTTATAGGGGTCACCTAAGATACTCAGTATGGGTTAATATGAGGGATATCTATCAATTATCATATGCATGCATATAATAAATTTATGTAAGACTAATTATCACATTCAATTTTCACAAAAAATAAGTGATTTTTCATAAATCATGAAACATAGAATAAATGAATAAAATTCAAAATATATGAGTCATAAGTGTGAGGAGGCATCAATATTCAATAATGAGACATGAGATTGTATCTTAAGAATAAAAAAATTCATGATAATTTTGGTACAATAATATGCTTTTAAATCATTTTATAAGTCAGGATCAAAACCAATATTGTCATAATGGATGAATTCCCATTATGTATTGGGTTACCTCACAATTACTTCATTTTAATGTCAAGGTTCACTCCAAAAACTATCACAGTGGATAGAGTCCCTTAATAATTATGGTTGACTCCCCATTTTTTCAGAATTTTATAATTTCATAAAAATAATTTCCAAATTTATTGGAGGGATATAATGGACCCATAAAACACATAGTTAAATACATGAATATATGTTCCATGAGATTATTAAAACATTCATCATTTCATTATATCATAACTGGTGGAAGAGATGTGGTTTTCACAATGATTTGACATCACATAATCTCATGGTGTCAAAAGAAAGAAAATTGATGGTATAATCATATATATAACCATTTTATCATAATAAATCTCAATATACACTAAAAAATATGAAAAATAATTTAATAATAACATTTTTAAATTTATTTGAAAACTATGGAAATTACAATTTTCATTTATTAACATTAAAAAAATTTATAAGAACATAAAGGAATATAATATATTATAATGTTAAAATTGAAAATTGTAAGGAAAATGTCAATAAAATTAATGATCATGATGGTTGTAAAATCCATTCATTCGGTAAATGTTGAATCAAAGATTTTTTTTCACATTTTTTGTAAGAAGTCCAAAATAATAAATTTGGAAAATGATAATAATATTACTTTAAATAAACTATAAGAATTTCAAAATATGGATCATAATAAAATTAAATATTTTTTTCATCATTGAAAATAATAATTTGGAATATTTTCAACAAACATGGATGTGGAAAAAAGTTAGTCGACCAAGGATGAAATATTCTGGTTGTTTTATAAAAACTAGATATTAATAAATTTAAGAACAAATGAGATGAAAATAGTAATATTACATAAATAATACAAAAATCTAAAGAATATAAAATTGGGGGTTTTAGGATCAGATACATATAAATCCCTTCAATTGAAACTTGGCATAGACAATATATAAGAAAAATGATATCTAAAACTAAACCCTTGAAATAGGTCTTAACATTCTTCGTATATTCTCCTATTAAATAATATAATAAAATTATATTTTTCATAAATATTTAAAAAAACATTTTAAAATTTATTTTACGATATAAAATTCATTTATAATTTTAAATTACACATTTATTAACAAATTTTCTACAAAATAAACATTCTTTTGAAAACCAGAATGTTCCTTGAGAATTTTTTTTCCTGAGAGTTTATGCCCATGAACCTTATTCATGAATTAATATTTTAATAAATCATAATGATGTTGGTTTATTTTTATTTTATAATAATATACACATTTATAATAGTACATATATAGTGGATATGAATTATTAATAACAACATTCAGTTAAAATGGTAGTTCGTACTAACAAATGAGTAATTTATTAATTTTCTAAAACAAGAAAAAAATTAATTGTAAATAAATATATATCAATAAAAAATAACGATAATATGATAAATATAATATATAATCATCAAACCCGTCCATCTCACCATCCATTTAGAGCTACATTAAAAACTAATCACATCGCTTCATGGTGGTGGTATTCCTCATATATATAGGAACAACATTATAATTACTCGTATGATGAAAAATAGGAACAAAATGGATGTTTCATTATCATAAAGAAATTATTTATAATAATAATACGTATTTAATCATGTAAATAAAAATATAAAACATTTATAGGAGGATATTGATAATAATACTCAAAATCAGTGAATAATGATAAATAACACATTGTTGGGAACCCAACTTGAATTAAAAAGTAAACATTATAAGAAATAAATTTCGGGAGATCTAAAATATCAATGATATGGAGAAAAATGATAGAAAGGTATACTAGGAAGGAATTGAAATTATATATGGATACACCAGTTTCAATGTCTTATGGGAAGGGGCCCCTTTTTACAATTGAGGTCGATGAAAAAAAAGTAAATACATAAAATATTAAAAAATAATATTACCCGAATAAAGATAATATTGAATGAAATGGACAATGGTCAGAATATATGATATTTAATAGTTAAAATATCTTGAATAAATAAAATTTATAAAATTTTATTTGATATTTTAAAACATATCATTTATTTTAACTTAATTATTAACTTGTTTTACATTCCCTAAGATAAAATTTTTACCATAGTTAAGATGGTATAAAAATGATTTTATGTTAAAGGATGGTTGTTTGTTTTGGAATAATTAATGGTTCAATGATTTTTAAATTTGTTTATTTGACTAACAAATAATAAAAATAGTATTTGTGGAAATTTCATGTTGTTTCATCTTAAATGAAGTGAAAACCTTATTTTTCATGTTTATCTGATGATAAATGATATAAAAAATGTGTTTTTAACGCTAGTTGTTAAAAAACCAACATGAAAAACTAAATTTCTAACACAAGTATTATGATAATTGACATAAAATGTTATATTTTTATTTTGGTTAATTGAAAACTAAATTGAATTTTAAAATTAATTAACCCATAATCAATAAATTGAAATTTTTTTACAATGAACCATTGATATTTTCAATTATTTCCAAAAATTTATGTTTCCTTATTTTATTCAGTTTCATTTATTTGTTTTTATGTACCATTTTTATTTATTTGATGATAATTTATTTTTATCATCATCAATCCATCGATTGAACTCTTTAGAACATTATCACGATTCCACATATTCTTCATTTGGTAATATCATAGTGGAATTTAAAATTATTCTGGCATGAATTAATTTTTTAATGATTACATTTCCAAATTGATATACAAATTATTAATTTATTTTTTGTAACAACTGATAATCCTTCTTATGATAATTTTTAATCCAATAAGATTCAATCGGAGTCAAAAATATCCTATAAGATGTAGCTTTAGTTACCTCATGATGACTTTCCTATGAAAAACAATAAAAACATGGAGTTTGAAAAGTTTATAAATTAAGTCAACGATGTACATTTTTTTCATCATATTTTGACCTTTTTTTATAATTGTATGTTTATCCTTATTATAATTCCCCCAGATGGGGTAATCGAAATTTTAAAAATTATGGGTTGATTATAACATTATATCCTTGAATGATAATCCTTTTTCAACCCTTTAATTTATAACTATTTATTTTTAATGTGGAATAATATATTTCTTATTTATTCTATAAAATAACTTTGTAATTTTGTCATATGTAAAATTATATTTTCTGGAAAAAATAGTTTTCATGTTGGCTTCTTATAAACAGATGCCGTATTTTTGGAGTAAGATTCTTTTAAAGACTAATGTTAATGAAAAATTTTCTCACTAGAATTTTAAAAATTATATAGAAAATAAGTATGAAATATATTTTAAACGTTTATTTTCATAATCGAAAAAATAATAATTACAATATTACCTTAATATCTATTGTTAATTAGAAAAAATAATCAATATAAAATACATATTTTTTACAAGTGTCGCTATTCAAAATTTAAAAAAGGGAATATGGTACTGTAAAAAATTTGGACATATTGATTTAAAATATTAAATCAATTTTATCAAAATTATTTTATATAAATGGTTGATATTATATTTAATGTATCATAAAAATGATACAATAATTGATTTTATTAAAATACATTTTTATGGACAACGTAGAATATAATACAATTCCATACCTCATTAAAACTATTAGATGAATTTTAAATTATTACATTGAATATATTATTTACACATTTCATTAAATACATTCATCAATATAAAATATCATTATTATTATTATATACACACTTTGTATGTATAAAAAAACTTTTTCATAAAAACATCTTTTTTTTACTTTTAAATAGATTAATTTTACAATTAAAAAATTTAAAGAAAATAAATTCATTTTCTACATTAATATAAAATAATTCTTCATATCCTCTAATAGTTTGGTGATATTGATGAAAATATTAAACTATAGTATTTTACAGTTTATTTAAACATGTTTTTTCATGTAATGAATGATATCAAAAACATCAATCTTGTATAAAAATATAAATATAATAAAATATACAGGTGTTACGGTATTTAAAAAGATTATCTCATGAATCTTGTAACCAAATTATTAAATGATTTAACATAATGTCTATTTCCCATGATTGTATTTGATAAAAATACATTTTTTGTGATCTTTCAAATAACTCAATCTCTATCATATATTGACTTCATTCCATTGAGATATAATGACCATAACTACAATAAATTGTTATTTCCACCAAAACCAAATTGATATCTTTATATTTGTAAAAACAAATTACATGAATTGAACAATATGATTATGGAATTAATAGATATTGAACAATTTAGACTATAATTTGATAAAATAGATGCCGATTAAGCTCATTGATTTATGTTATTTAAAATTATATTTATATTTTACATTTTAAGAAAATCATTAATAGAGATTTCAGACAAAAATATTATTATAAATAATATATCTTCTATCTTTTAAATTAAATTTAAATTAGATTTGAATTGATTTTATGTTATAATATTTATATTGTGTTATAGATAAGATTAATATTTTTTTGAGATAAATTATATTATTTTCGTGTAATTTTTGAATTATTATTTGATGATAGTTGATGAATTATGAAATTTTAACATTTTCATTTAATAAAAAAACAATTGTATTTGATATTGTTTATAATTTATAATTAATTATTATTTATTGAATGAGTTACATGTTAAAAAAATCTATATTTTATATTTTGATTTTATTAAAAATAAACATGTTCAGATATTTGTGAAATAAAAGTTTTATTACAATAGAATTTTAAAAAATTCAAATAATAAAAGATATCATGTGATGGGATATTATATATTTCAATTCAATTATTAAATGATTAATTTTTTGGTTATGTAAAAATGATAAATTTATAACTATCATTTTATAGTAATCTCTATATTTACTTAAAAAAATAAAAAAAAACTAAAAAAAACAATAATAATATTTTCAAATGGTGAGAACTATGTGGAAAACTGAGGAGTAAAAAATGTCTTTCAAGACATTCCATTATCCCTTTTACTCAATAATAATACAAGTAATGTGACACTTGTGGTTATCTGGTCATGTATACCCCCTTTTGTTTTTTCCCACGCCTACTCACCATACTGATGAGGAGGACCCATAGGTCAGGTGAAATTGGGAATTTATCAAGAATAATAAAGGAATTATCCTTAAAATAATTGATAGAGGAGAAACCATGGGTCCCAAGATGGTTCCATAAAGACAAAATGTATTACTTTGTGAGAACTGGGATGTTATTATTAATTTTTAATAACATTAATGATTGTCAATTTTTTGTTATAAAATATCACTTTTTTGAATTTTACACATTATGTTATATATATATATATATATATTATTACAATTAATTATCATTCCAATTATCAAACATAGAGGGTGAATCATGGGGATATAATGATTTTATAATTCTTATATGATTTTTCAATAGACTATAATAATATATATTTTAGCTATTATATAATATATGCCTTATGGAAAAACTTGATAAACTATTTTACAAGTAATTCAATGAGAGAATATTTTATTCAAGTATTTTAAAATGTGGTGATAAAATAATTTTTATTTTTATAAAATAATATTAATCATTTTTTGTGAAAAATAAATTTCTTACATGGGATATAATTAATAAATTTTATGATAAAAAATTAATTTATATAATTTAAATATTTATATAAAACCTGATGGAAAATATTACATTCGTAATTTAGAATTTATACTAAAATAAATAAAATAATATTAAGGACATATTCATTCTAAGAAATGTTAATTAAAAAGATAATGAACATAAAAGAAGTAACATTTTATCCGAAATATTTTACATTGATATTCTCAAGTAATGTTTGTTAAAAAATAGATATGGACTATGTTATAATATATTTTAGTTTGAAAAATAATTATTTTAAATAATACAATATGAGTGAAATTATATGGTTTATGAAGATAATTATAGTTGATTAATTGAGTATCATTAACACAGAACATGCGTTATCTAACACTGAAAATTAGTAGTGGTAAAAGACATTCATGAAAATGGTGTCACTAATAAGAGTGCTAAAAAATTTATCTATAAATGGGGGATTATTATCACCAATAGAAAATTTTTTTGACAAAGTGTATGCTATTATCAGTCATCTTTTTCACTAATAAATGTTAAAATTATAAGTTCTTTTTTGGATCCATGGTAAAATTCCTATATATATCAATGCAATTTTTATAGCATTGTAAAAATTCATATCTAGATAATGTGCGATATATGGTATTGTATGCCATGTGTGGGTAAAGAATATAATAAATGTCCAATGACAATTATTATGGAATCAAAAATATATATATCACCGTGGAAAAAAATAAAAATAATTAATTAATGATGATATATAATATTATAATAATATAAAACTACCCAAATTGAATTAATATCTAAACTATAATAGATAAATTATTATGTTAAACAATTTACATCCAATTTAGACATACCATACTGATCATTTATTATAGTCCAAAGGTAAAACATTATGAGAATGTTAATGATTAGATTAGTTTTAATTTTTTAACACCACCCTCATAATATGGATTAATGATGTTAGAACCACAATTATGTGGGGGTTCTATTGGATAAAGAGTTTCAAAAAAAATCTTAGAGTATACATGTTTTAATCAACTCTTATATGGAATAATCACATGAATTTATTTTATTAGAGTTAATTAATGTTTTATTATTGATAATTTTTTTATAATTATTATTAATAAAACAATGTCGAAATTTTTATTGGTGATTCTATAATGGGTGTGTGATCATTTTAAATATGGTAAGTAGTCAGAAATTTTAAATATAAATCATTATTGAACATTTCATTTTATTAACACATTGAATTGATATTTTTCACACTTTATTCCTATACATATATTGAGTCAAGATATATTAGAGAGGGTGATGAATGTGTAGATATATTTCATTTCACATATATTTAATGAATTTATATTTTAAAAAATTATAATTATAATGTCATTTATAAATAAAGGATACAAGTTATGTATGATTTCCTATAAAATATAAAATCAAGGAGATGATTGAAACAATATTTTTTAGTTCGATTTATTTCCATCCGTGGATGTTCACTAAATATTTAATAAAATTTCTCGAATTGTTATAATGTTTCTGAATATATATTAAATCACTATAATTAACATAAATATCATTATTATATATATTCTATATCATAAAATGAAGAAACATTATAAAAATTATCTTTCTATATGGTATAAATTATGAGTATCGAGATATATAATAGGAGATGTAATGAAGAATTTATAGTTGAAATAGAATACCTATCATTTATATTTTTTATATCTTGTAAAATTATGTTAACATTTTATCATTTTCTTATTAAGAGACATGATATGAATGATTGATTGAAATATATGATATCATATATCATTAATCAATTTTATCTAACAATGTACATTGATAAAATTTTATATTAAAATGGAAAATATGTTTTTCAATAATGTTTTTTGAAAATCATATTTAAAAATATATTTAAAATACATAATATAATATGTGAAATATGTAATGATATAGAGATATCATAAATTTCAAATTTTCTTTGGTGATATGATAGCGAAGAAATAAAATTAATATATTATAAGTTAAAAATTAGTTTCATACCTTATTATACATTTCATATATTTTAATATATATAATGTTATTATTTCATCAGAATAATTTGATATGACTTCCGTTAAAGAAATTTTTTTTATTAGATTTTATTAAATCTATTAAAACTAAAAAATGAACCTATATTTTTAACTAATTCTTTTTAAAATACCTTAAAGAGTGATTGTAATTATTAGGATAAATGATGAATGTTTTAAATCATATTTAAAATCGATTTAAGAACATAAAAGTAAATTTAATTTATCAATCTAGTTTCCATATTTTTAATAAAAACCATCCATCTTACATGGATTATTTTTTTATGACATTATAAAATATATATTTATGAAAAATTTATTTTAAAACACATTAAGTATAAAATAATGGTTAATATAATTGATTTTTAGTATAACTAAAAAAAAGATAAAAATATGTGGATAAAATACTGATATATTAACTTCGTGTGAACATCAATTTTTGAATATTAGCGGTTAATTTATGATGGTTGGACAATATAAAAAATGGTTACAAATACCAGAAATGAAATCTATTATACGCATTTTATATTTGTTAGAGAAAAGATAATATATTGAATTTCAAAGAGATGTACTCATTTCCTGACAAAGAGATAATATTGTATGAAATGTTATGTTAGATACCTCATTAAGTTTATTATAGAATATATTTATTGAAAAGTAAAATTGATGATTTCTTGGATTGTTAAATAACATAGTTATCTTTTATTGAATATATATCTATAATGAATAAATGCACAATTCATATCATTTTAATTTTATGAAATCATAATATCAACATAATTAATTATAGTTGATCAAATATTAGGAAAGATAGATCGTCTTGTTGAGCCAATAAGGATAGTGGGAACAATCATTTTTGGGGGATGATCCTGACATATTTATAAAAGATGTGCTCCATGGATTGGTATTTTATAGTCACAAAACCAAATTAAATTCAGAGTTTATTATTTAATTACAGTACTAGATTTTTTTCTTATAGTATATTATTTCACTCTCGGTAATAGACCAATAAGATATATGTTAAATACTGATATATATCATCATTGAACATAAGAATGAATCCATACAAGTTATTATCTATTAATATATATTCAAAATTTTGATATAAAATTTAGTGGACTCTCCAAAATTTTCAAGGTAAATATAGAAGTGACAAGGATTACTAAAAATATAAAAAAATATCAACGGTACTATAATGAAATTAAGGAATTGGGGTCAAGAAATGGGACCTGATCGTTTTATGTTATAAATATTATAGTATAAGTTTTTTATAGAAAATTTTTACATATAGAGATACATTCATACAGAAAAAATGCATATATAATCATATATAATAATAGAATTCATCATCGATGATACATAATTGGAATTAAATGTATAAAATTGATAATTGAATTATGAATCAACTCAATATACATTCTATAATTTAAATTTAAAACATTGTCATGAAATTTCAACATGGTAAGTATTTCACATGGACTCAACTGCACACCCCAATCATGAGAGGCTACTTACTAATGTTGAAATTCTAAGGATATCACATATGGAGTGATTTGAACTGTAATAGATCATTACTTGAGATAAATTCTGTAATGTGTGAAATAAAATTATTACTGTAAAGAACAATCAATATGTCTAGATAATAAATAATACATATCCATAACATTCATACATCAAAAGAAGTCAGACAAGTTAGAATCATGTACCAAAACGTGAATGATACTATTCACACAAAAAAACAGAAAACTTTACAATGACACTTATATGTGAGAACATAAGTACATTAAAAAGGTTGTATGATTTACCTAAAGATATTATGACTTCTATAGAGGCCTTCAACCATTACATAAAAAATCATCGATATTATTTGATAATAAAAATCTATGAATTTATGGGGACAATGAAAAATTTATCATGTATAAACCAATAAACCATAGGAATCCAAAAAAAATTATCAACTATATTATGAATTTTTTTTTATATAAATTACTTTAAAACATCATTTTTTAGGGGAAACATTGAAACAATTATAAACAAATCCACTTAAAAAATGCATACCAACATATACATGTATTAATAAGAGAAAATAATGGAATCAAACTACAATAGAGGTAGAAAAGGATTGTAATGAATATAGATAATCTCACAAAATAAGGTTCACATAGAACTACCAGTCCAAAGGATTCAATTTTATTCTCAAAATCTATATGATTATCTCACTATCTTCTAATGTCGTACATGAGCATCGTTACTTTGAAAATTCACCTAGAATTTCTCAAAATTATAATAAGGTCCCTAGATAAAACTATGATTCATGTAAAAATAAATCAATCTATAACATTATTATGGTCATTCATAGATTCCCAAGACATCAACTTAAGTGAAACAATAGATATTTAAATCTTCTGAAATGAAGGAGACAAAAAATGATGCAATCAGTTACCTCCTCTTGTTTGGATGGATAAAACTAACATAAAATGCCCATATAAAAATTTATATTGTTTTTTTGTCTATCATCACTTAATTGACCTCATGATGATAATTTTTGAAAACATTTTAAAGAATATAATTTAAAAAATACTTCATGTAAATAATATTTATTTATTCTTATTGCCAAACTTTGGGGATACCATGTATTATTTTCCACCATCTTTAATCCACCATATATAAAATAGAATGTTCTGGTGAGAATGTAACCTTTCTATCACGAAACCCAACAACCAATACATCCCCTTCCAGTATAGTAGTTAAAATGTGTATGATCCCCATAATGTACCTCATGTATACAATAGTTTGGAAACTAACATAGTGGTTATCTTATGAAATTACTAGATGCATTAACCTCTTAATCAGAATATTTAATGTGAGATATGAAACTATTATAAACACTAATAAACATAAAATAACTACATATCATTTCCTATTTCATGTATTTTACTTCATGAGAAATAAATAAATTCACCTCATAAAATGAATATGTGGGACCCTAATCTATACTCCAACTCCACAAATCCACACAAGCTTCATGAGATTAATTACACCCATTCTCCCATGATTGTTCCTAGAAAATAATTTGAATATACTATAATGGGGTGACTACATTGGGAATAAAATATGAGATATTATTTCAAAATAATAAAATATTATTTATTTGAAATCAATGTTTGGGAAAAAATAAGTGTGAATACACTAGGTTATAAAAAGAAAATAAATAATGTTTATCAACCATTTCTTAATATAACGCATTAAATATGCTTTATTTTACCACATTCAATTACCGTGTAACAATGATTTACCACCTCATAAACATATTACTTAATTTTCACATTCATAAATGTCTGATAGATATTACACATTTCAAGCAACCACAAAAACATTATTTCCAACCTAACATGTAAGTGTCACATTTTCACCACAATACAAACATCAAATATAAGGGGTAAATAATAAATAATTTATAATTAAAATATGTACAATAAAAATATATTTAAATATTATATTTCCTTTCATCTATGGTTATTCCATCAAAATCCAATAGTTATCCATAATGAGTTACCCTCACAAGGTGATCAATAGTCCACAGATTCAAGACCACTTTTTAAAAAACACCAGTACACTACACCTTCTAAAACCATCATAACATATACTCAACACCAAAAACGATGCCATGATAATTCCATATCCTTAACACAATGATAAATAACCACTAATTTCTAATAATAATTGAACATGTATTCTATGAATTATTCAATAGACAAAATATTTCCATAACATTTTCAAAAAAATATCTTACAAAAAAATCCATATGTTGGAAACATAATAGAATGTTTAGAAACAATTATCACAATAATGTAAAATTAGTATCAAAATATTAAAAACCCAATTTTCCAAATAATATAAATTATTCCTTATTAACATCATCAATGGGTTATATTTCTAATCAATAAATTACTTATAAAATTTTTTCAATACACCATAGTACCTTGATTATCACGCTAGTCCCGACATGGATCATTTTTCATTACTAATCTCCATGATTTGGAGACTAAGACCATACATAATATTGAGATCAATAGAGAATGGGTTTTATACACAACAACAGAGGATAAGTGGTACAATTTGGTACTATTAAAACTCCACAAAGGTGACGTACTAGAAACAAATAGGTAATAGAATAAAAATTAGTACAACATTAAAATTCACAACATATATCAAGGAAAATATTATTAAACCAACATAGTAGATTGATAAAATCTCAACTAGTCATCTCCCTCAGTACAATTCCCTTATGTCTAAGACAAACACATCTTCAAATAGGACCTTTTCATTTGGTTTTATGTGGCCTAAGTTATTCTGAATGTTCTTGATGTCAAATGTAGGGTTTGAGATAAAAAAACTCATAGGGACTCAACAAGTGTTCTATAATAAATATTATAACAATAAAGCCTAAATTATTTCAATTTAAATAAAATAAGGCACCAAATTGAATTTACATAATTCCAAAAAAATCATTATTATTAAAAAGTTAATAAGATTTATTAAATTATTATTAAATAACCATTACATATAAAATAATTTCCATGATGAAAAGAGTTAAATAATTAGTTTCATGTAATAATAAAATTAATAAATACCTTAATATCATGTAATAATCCCAATGTTATATTAATTTATGGAAATGGTATAATTACACTTCTCAATTTGTGAACTCGGGTCAACATTAGTGCACTTCCCTCAGTTTAGGCCTATAGAACTCAAATCCCAATCAAGGAAATCGTTATGTATAAAGTGTATGATCATTTTTTTAACCATTAGTCCAATTTCAAGGGGGTTATATCATATAACTCATTTATTAAAAAATCGTTGACTCTATAATATCACATGTTCACCAATAAATAAATAACAAAATTAATGGTAAAATAATTTATTCCGAATTAGTTCAAAATAAAATTTATCTATTTTAGTTTACATCATGACTTTAAAATTTCAAAACAAAATCCCAGGATGTATTCATTTATTTTTTTTTAAATTAACCTTCCATTTATTCCATTTATTCCATTTATCTCATTGCTCAATATCAAATCATTTAATATAATCAATTTCCAAATCAGTCAATAAATTTTTTTCATACCCACCCATCAATTTCAATTCCAATAAATTGGGGGGGGGGTCACAATTTCCATTACTTTTGAAAATAAATCATAAAAAATTTCTTTGTTGGGTTTTTAAATCAATTATAAAATCATATCAAATTAATCAAGAAATTTATCATGGAATTTATATTGTAAACACCTATGAAACCACCAACCATTAATTACATGGTAAAATGAACACCAATAATAGAAAAAGACAAACAATAATGAAGGAAAATGAGATTAAAATGAAATTCATAGTTCAGATATCATCAGGATAAAACTCTTATTTTGTTGAAAAAAAAGGCCACAAAAATTCCAATAAAGGATATGGGAATGGAATATGATGAAGTTAAAAAAAATAGGAGAGATGGAAATAAATGGAATTTTTGATTGATGTGGAGATCAATTATTTTCAAATATCACTTGAATGAACTCTAATTTACAGAGGAGATGTGTTCTTGAAGAAATGTAATGAGAGTCAGGAATATGAAAAATAAAAACATTGTAGTCATGAGGGAATCACGTCATTGATCATGGGTTCATGATGTGATTTCTATAGAGATATCTATAATGAAAGATCTATCTCTTAGTTGAAATTTTTTATAAATCAATTATTTTATGACGTAAAAATTTTAACTTTCTTTGAAATTTCACATCCGAAACATGGGTTTCATTGATTCTATTGAGTGAGTGATTCATGGAATGAATCACTATCCTGGTGTGAATCTATCATGAAGACAGTAAAAACCCATTTTATAATCATAATATTCAATGAAGGAAGCAAAATCCACCTAGTCCAAAAAAAATATCCTTTAAAAAATAAAAATACAGCATACATTTAACTAGGATATTACATCCTCCTCACCAAAAAACATTATCTCCCCATACATCATGTTATGAAGATTTAATGAAAAAGATATGAGTCTACTATTATCTCATTAGTGTCACACTCTCCCATGTATCATGTGAATCAGAACATTACATCCAATGAAAATAGACCAAAAGAATCAACTTCCCATGAATAACCCTTATTTGTAAATCAATAATCTTTGATGGATTCTATGTCAAAGATAAATTTGGTTCAATGATTTGATCATCCCATGAGCTATGATAGATATAACATGTTTCTGATTTACATCCACAATTTTGGAAAATTATAAATGGTTATCAACATCAACAACCCACTAAAAATCTAAAAATGTACCATAAACCTCATCATATTCATTCCTTATTTCCAATGATTCAAAAATCTTCACTATATATCATATGAATTTGTTTTTCTATGGTGCATTCACTAAATGAAATTTTGGAAATCCCCCATCACTTCCATCCTCACAATAAATGGCACAACACACTGGTAATAGATATGTAAGGTTATATATGAATAGAAAGTCAACTCACAAATTGTATCCCCGCATTAAAGAGACCCCTTAATACCACAATATTCAGAATCAAGATACTATTTCCAAAGAATAGTCTCAAGATAAAATGAGTTCAAATGCATTATCAGTAAAACTACCTCAAACTCATTCTATTGGAAAACCAATTTCTACTACGCAGAGATATCCATCTAATTATGCTCTTCTAATTACACTATCATTGCATGGGTCAGATGTTTCCTGCTCAATGCCTCAACAAAAAAATACCCCTTACCAGTGTTATAGGAAATTTAAAAATCCAAATATTGTAGTAAATACACTCAATTCCAATATAAAAGGATTAAAATATTTTTATAGAATATATAACTCAAGATTTTGTAGTCATAATAAATTTTAATTCATTTACAAAAATATAAATTCCACAAACTCTTAAGGGTATTCATCATATATTTGATTTTGAGATAATAGTTTGAATAATTATTCTTGTATGGACAATGATTTAAGTTACCCTTGTCTACATCATGATCATCCTACAAAAGAAAACAACCTAAGAGTGAATGTTTTGTTTCACATAAGACCACATACACCATCCTTGATTTTGGAAGAGCAACAGTAGTTTATATTCCAAAAGGCATTTCAACTCACCAAACAACATTGAAATTTTTCATCCCAAATGTACTACACTCTATTGTGAGTGATATCGAATGTTAGAGAGGAAAAATTCATTAAACCATTATCCAACCTTTTAAAATATACTAAAAACCACAAGAAGCATCATATATATATATATATGTAATTAGAGAATTATTATATTTTAATAACATCTTTCACCTTCTCATGATCCATTAAGATACCATGTTTACAAGTCCCCAAAATTTCTTATCATAAATCTAGAAACATCATTTCCAAATATTCATTTAAAATCAATGATTCTTTTGATATTTCAATATCTTTTATTATATTTTAAACATTGTCCAAATTTTTCTGAGAGTTAGCTGGGATATCATCTAAAAATTATACTCTTAACTAGTAAATATAGTCATCAAATATTAGGTTCATTAAATACATAAAAATGTATGGATCCTTGGATAGATGTAACAACACAATAAGACACTTATAAGGGTAATTTTTACTCATTAATGAGGCCATATATATTTGAGGATATGTTATGCTAATATTCTGATAACCAAATCAAATACTAATCTTTGAGAACTACTTCACCACATTTATCTATTAAAAAATATATTCAATCCATAAAAATGATATTAATTATTTTTCATGACATGATTTAGTTTCTAATAGTCAATACATGGGTAATTATCTCCATAAGATACCATTTCATATAGGCAATGTGTAACCCAAGGTGACACACATGTGATTTTGAAACCTATATATTAAAGATCATCCATCTTATATTTAATCTCTTTCAACTCCATTGCTTCCATAGGGGTAGAAGAAATAGAAACTGGAAAAGTATTATAAACTAAATTAATATAATAATCTGCCTCACTGAATAGTGGAAAACCCAAAAAACATTGAATAATTGTTTTTGGAATCATGAATGAAAATGTAGATATATTAAAACTCAAATATTCACTATCCAAGTTGAAAGAAAATATTAATATTACCTACCAAAATTCTTGGAAAATTGTACTATCCTGAATCAAACTTATATACCATTCTCAATTAATGTCATGCAACAAACCATTAGGTGTAGTTTAGAAAACCTATCATTGATACCTGAAAATATGATCCTTAAGATAAATTAGATAATCCTACCCAAAAATGACATTATCTTATAACATTTCAAGAAAAAAAATACTAGGTAATCTCAATATTTTATAATGAAAGAACACCAGAAGGAAAATAAAAAATCTAAAATTTATTAGTCTTGATAGGTGTAGTAATATACATCACATAATAAAAATTATCAATAGGATGATTAAAAAAAATTAGATAAAGATTCGACATAAGATATTGAGATGCATATTTTTTAAATAAAGCAGTTACTAATGATGAATTATAGTGATGGTACCACTCACGGTCCATAAAACCTCATCAGTTTCCACTATGGAATCATCCACTATATAAATAGGGGTTTTACATATATTTGGATCAAACTTTTGATTTCATGAAGAAACATATTTTTCCATAGTTAACAGTTTTTAGGGGCCCATGGATTTACATGGACTAGAAGAAATTTGGAAGACAATATATTGGTGTGCCTATAGACCCCCTGAAGTACAAATGATTGATTCCTTAATAAAAATATATTTCTAAATCCCAAACATGTCCCAATGAAAGAAATTTATATGGACCAAACCATGCACTAAAATAGGTATTGATGATGGAATCTATCTAGAAATTTCATGATCCCTATCACACTACCTCTTCCATTTAAAAGGAATTATTGAAATACAACATAGATAGAACGTGACTCTCATCAAACATAATATAATGGCCTTATCGAGATCAACCCTCAAATCAATATCTATATCATCATCAAAATATCTGAGCTTCATCCTGATAACATGTTTTAATATATTGTGATGGAGACCCAAATTGGACTAATGAGTCCCAATCTTATAATTGGATACAACCTCACGAAAAAACTAAACAAGCATGGAAAAATTGGTCACAAACAATAGAATTTTCGTATAACCCTGATGAAGGTTAAGAAACATCATATAATTTTTGAAACAATATTTTATTGATTTAATTTCTAAATGAATAAAACTCTAATGTATTTCCACTCTAATCCCTCATGGTTCTTTTTCATTACAATCAAATACCTCCATCTCTTGCTAGTATCCACTATCATTATAGAAGAAAATATCACATTATGTAAATTATTGATTTCCAATTACTAAAGACATAGATAAATATTTGTAACCATTATATATCTTCTTTATCATCATTACAACATTGAAAACTGCTTTTGTCTAATGAAGAAATTATTTATCTTGATTTAAATTTTCATCCTGTAAAGGTTCCACTATCTAATCATAAAATAAGAATTAATTAAGGATCAAATTCCCATCCATGGACTATTTTTGACCACTAACTCAAAAGGATTTAGGTCCACTAGATGATTCACTCAATATGTTTCACTAGAAGCTGCCTCCAACAGCCTATTCAAAAATCACATTGGAAGAATGATTGTAAATCATATCAATAGAAAAAACAGAAATAATGATCATGGACACACATATAATCAATTTAAACATGATATACATGAATATACATTCCTTCAAGAAAAAATAAATTTTATTATTTCAACATAATCATATCAAAATTAATCAATATACTATATATCAAATCAAACTATTCTTTAAAGAATGTTTTCCAAATCATGCATTGTGACTTAAGTCTCATTAAAGTGGAAGTTATATATTATAACTCACATAATAATATATCATATGTCCCATAAATCGTACCTCATGTCCACCAGAACATCCCACACTACATACTAATATCAAGAGAATTTTTTGAAACCTTCCTAACCATCTGACATGACATTATCAAAATCCAACAAAGATACTATAGTACACTGGAACCTAAACTAGTCCTGACATGTCCATAAGTGAAATCTATATCCCCATGGGTTGAGATATAGAAACTATAATAATATATAGATCAAGAAGTAATGTTTTTTTCATATAATATTGTATGCTATATTATACAAGTTGTTATTATCAACACTATAAAAGGATAAAATAAAAGATACAAATAAGTAAATCAATACTCAAAGTGTTCATTATTAAAAGATAGAACATCTATCAAGGAAAAGATAAGTAAAAAAATTTAATAGATGGACCAAATATTTGTAAATAACCTCCATCCCTCATGGTCCTTTGAATAAATCACAACTTCCTCCTCCGAGATGCACATTCCCTTTTCATTGAGCATAGATAATGTATTATTCAAACACTCAAAGGGAAATTTTGGTTGTGAGATGAAAAACCTAGTAGGTTCTACCCGTATGTCCCTTAAGTAATAAAATATAAATAATCCATTAATGATTTCAATTTAAATAAATCATTTTATCAAGTGAAATTTAAATATTTTCCATAAAAAATTCCTTTATAATCTATGTAATTCTAGGTATATTAAATAGGAATAATTAATTAGTTTTTTATGGCCTCAAGGAGTGATCTAAAGATAAAGGATTCACACAAATCCTAGAGATCAACCCATGGATAGAAGGGGAGGAGAATCTAATGAAAAGTGATTAGATTTGGCTTTATGGAAAGTAAAAATATTATCGTCATGAGGGATTCAAATTGTGTGTTAGGGTTTCACAAATTGAGTTTCTTGGGTTGTGTATATATTGAAAAATATTTCCAGTCTTTTAAAATTTTTCCTAAGTAATGGTTTCATGATGTGAACCAAATCAAACCTGATGAAAATTAACATCATAAACTCAAGTGTTATTTTTTCTTCTGAGTGAATAATTCTTATTATGAATCACTTTTCTAGCATGAATATATCCTGAATTTAACATACAATAAGAGTTTTTGTTATAAATCCATTGAAAATGCCTTCAACTTAACCGAAACACATATAATATAAATAACATAAAAATAGAGTGTATCATTAACTAGGATTTTACAATACTCCACCATTTCAAGATGATATATCATATTATCCTTTAGTTTATTCTCCAACGTTATATATTTATTACCAAGAACACATTATAATTTATATTCAAATTCATTAATTTTCACCAATACATATCGTCATTCATTTACTGATGTGAAAATATCACCATGTGATGGAGTTTATTATTCTATTTAATTCCCGTACATTGTCCCATTATAATTTTATAATAAAATTCTAATTAATACCATGATTATAAATTAATCTAATTAATCAAATTTATTAACAACCTTGTAATCTCAAATATAATATTTTTTTGAACAAAACATCTACATAGATTACATGAAATATATATATACTATAGATTTTATTTTAATGAATCTCATTAAGATAAACATTTTTCCACACTACACAAAATTACAAATAACAAATTAAACTCAAACCTATATAGGTTCTACCCATAAATACACTAATTTCCCAAACTAATATCCTTATAGTATCTTATCACCATCTTGAAGGGTCATCAATAAATTATATATAAATGACTAATTATTTATATAAACAAAAGTCCCACTCATCTCACATTCCAACATTACTCATCATGAAATAACTCTACACTACCTTATTTAATTGAAGAGTAGTCTCTCATAAACTAGTAAAGCTTCCAAGAAACCCTCTCATAGAAGGGTAATCCTATATTGAAAAGGACATTGGGAAAAAATATTTGATTCATTTAGAACCATGGATTCATAACCAATGTATCTTGAATCATAAAAATATAATTTCTTTCCGTTTCTATAATTTTACACTCATCCGAAGGTTAATTCATCAACATGTTAATTCGAGGAAATATGTGGTAGAAACCATACTAAAAGATATTTTGATTTTTTATTAACCTAACTAATATATTAAATCCCTTACAATCCCAAAAAAACAATATTTAATTGTCCATTACTATTTCCCAAAATCATCTCTATGGCTTAACATACGATAACAGTTCCCCTTGCAGATAAAACCTTGTCCACACTAGTTACATATTAGTTTAAGAGACGATAAAAAACATTACACAACAAATTGAATATTTATCTTTGGTTATAACATTTATGGGGATAACTAACCCTGCAATTGAGTAATAACCCAACAGTATGAATGTAAACTAAAAATATTTTAATCAACCTAATAATTAATTTTTTGGGAAAACCTTCTTATTTAGAGTTCTATTTCCATAAATTTCGGTTTATTCAATAATTTTTTGTTAGTTTATAGATTCATATATCATACATCTAATGACTTACTAGTTTAATAATACATTCCTATATTTACAAGTTCATTACAACTCAAATAATTTAAATATATTTTATCCAAATTTTAACATCTAATATAGTTTTTAATAGGATAGTTTTGAAATTATATTTAATGGGAAGTTAAAGGAGATAACAAACCAAATAACCCTCCGAATTCTAGATTCATAACCAATTTAATTTAAACATTTTATTATAATTAATTTAAATAAATATGACGTTGTAATACATCAATATGTGGCAATAAATGAATAATACATGTAGGTAAATCAAAAATTTAGGAATATACAGGAAATATGTAAATTATATAAGGATTCCATCCTCATACTAAGAACCCTAACACCAAGATATAGAAAAAAAACATAGAATAAAATAATATGAAAATATAGTTGAACCCCCCTCCCATACTTTATCAACACACCGCCAATCATGAGGACGATTTTAATAAATATAATACATAGACTAGAGAGACCCTCTCCCCCAAACAAAATCTCTAAAACATGAAGATTGAGTGAGTGAGACATGTAAACAATCTATATAATAAATTAATGTATTGGGGCATTTCTAAAGGTTTAATGCATACAAGGAATAATTTTTCGGGATTAAATTTGTGCTTTATAATAAATGGAATGTTTTTAACACCAAACATCCACATTGATAGAAAACAATTGAAAGCAATGATGATTATTTGAGTCATTATTCTCTATAAAATATCTATATAAGTAAATCAGGCATATTGGGATAACATAAAATATACAAAACATATAGGGGTGAATTTATTTCAAATGATAAATGTACATATTGGATATCCCCTTGCTAAACAATGTTGATTGATTATAATATGATAACATTTATTAGATCACACATAACCCCACAGTGGATTCCACAATCCAATTCACATCACTTTTATCAATATAATTCTATAATTAACTATAATAACCATATCAAAACATTACATCCATCATTTTTTAAAGTATATATATAAGAAAACTGGGATATGTTGGTAATGGAACCTCATATAAGTAAATGAATAATGATATGAATCGAGATTGTTTGTCCACATATATCGATGCATAAAATGGACCATGATGGTTACTAGAATTTACCATGAATCTTGAGACATCATAAAGATCCTAAAATTAAAAAACGTTTAACCATATTTAATGAGAGTTCCTCTAGAACACCTTCATAGTGTGGAGACACCCAAAACAGTATATGGTTCTTTGGTCAAAGAGATATCTAAAAATATCATATTAAAAAATATTACCTCCAAACAATTTATCTAATTTTTTTTGAAAAGAACTATTTTTAAATGTTGACCATCATCATACCCTATACCACTGTATAGTGAAATTACTCCACTCATTATCGACCTTCCACACAATATGAAGACTTGATAATGGATCTGTATTCCATTTCAAAATTTCTTAACATCACTCAAATCATTCTCATTACCACACCCATCACTATAGTGTGCTGTTATGATCTATGATCAATTATAATAGATGAAAAAATATGGTGAAACACTATATAAATATATATAATACCCATTTATATCTGCATTTAATACCAAACACCATGATCCATGGTAAAAATTTAAAATAGTAATCCCTATTCCCTACAAATCATCTATTTCCCATAGGTGAACTCTCTAGAAAAAACACAGTCCACCTTTCCTAACACTATATAATATTGGGAACGAGGATGGATATTATCCTCCCAATCATTCCAAAAACCTCAACAACACCACCAACATTTTTTTTTCATCCACTGGGTTCCTAAGATACAAATGAAAAGTGATTCGAAAATTAGGGACCATAACATTATATGGAATAATTAATAAATTTCCAGAAATTGAAATCAATCCAACATATCCCATAATTAAGAATAGTGTACAAAAAAAGAAAGATACACTTCTGGGATATAAATTACCACGTGTGCAAGAACCCCTTCAATATGAAACCAAAATTAAATGGGAAAATTAACATGATGAACCCTTATATTTTCATCATATTATTCAGGCCTCTATCTATTACCTATAAAATCATACAAATAATTCATATGAATAAAATGTTTTAATATATAGACACTGTTAATGAAATCTCCAATATATTCCAGAAAAACCAATGAATCCAATTTTAATTATAATTAGTATTAATAAATTATATTAATTATTTTAATGATATAACATAATAATTATAATCTTGATAAAAATTAAACATATAAAATATATATAACCTAAAAAACTCATACATACGTTAGAAAATTATGATATGAATAAATCTAGGTATCCAAATACATTGATCATTGTTAACTCTTTGGAAAAATTATTTATCATATCATATTACAAAAAAGATACACCACATAATTTTCTATTCCAAAGTCATAACAAAATTACAAAATGGATCCACTATATTCATACTAGGTCTTATATAATCAAATATATTTTCAAAGTAACCTAAATCATTTATATTCCCACAATTTTAATAATTTATTAAAAAAAGAACTCAATTATCATTTTATTTATAGTTTAGAATATAATATTAATGTATAAGAAATTACAGTAAACTAAATAAATAAATTTTTTATTCAAATTAAAACAAAATTAATAATTGTCCAACCTTATATACTAAAAATTTTAATTCATGCATGTAGTAAAATTACCAACACTTATACTATTATAAATGTCCCAAATTACATTACCAAAAAATAACCTGAAGTTTTCTGTACGTCTCATCGTACTTGTATCCAATTATATGTAATTTATGACACACACATATAACATTAAATCACATTTTTTCGAGATATTTGTTGACAAAAACACCCATATATTAACTATATTTCATTTCGTTTGTTTAACACACGTTTCCAATGAATCTAACAAACATATATATTTTTGAATTGATTCTATTCAAATAAGAAGAAGAAAAAAAATCCTAAATGTCATTAAATCACTAAAAAATATCAATATATAAACATAGTATGTGTTATTTTAATTTTGAATTCTTTAAAACCCAATAAAATATCATAATAACCTTTTAAAAAAAATTGTTATAAAAATGTAAATCTCCCAATTATTATATCACTAATTATATAATTGAACTAGTAAGTCACTTTTTTGTTTCATAAAATAAATAATAAAATTTCATAATTACATAAAATAAATATATTTTTAAATACCAATCATTACACAAAAAATAATGAAAAATTAATCACAAATTACAGAACTAATTATCCAGGATTCAGAAAATTCAAGAAGAAATTATTTCCGAAAATTAATTATAAAATATATGCTAACATGATTCATTATAAAATAATACAATTGTTAACATACTTCATTATACATTAATAATAAATAAATATTATATATACTTTAAACGTTTAAAATTGGATTAATAGTAAAAATTACTATCCTATAAGAAGTTAGAAGAGTTTATGAGTTCATAATGAGGAAACCATGTCATGTTCTCAAAAAATTATACGGCCAGTAAAGTACTCATTAATCTATATGAAATTACAGTGATTCTTTTCAATTAAAAATTGATATTAATTTAGAAAGAATAATAAATAATGGGTGATTAGGGATTAGGTATTTCCTTTCAATGATGTAAAATATAGGCCAAATGACCATATATAACATGAGTAATATAGTCTAATATAAAATTATAAGACAATATTTTTTTGGAAATCCCCTTCTGATACCCCAAATTTGTATATGAAGTACACATTCCACTTCATTATGTTACTAGGAAGTATCCCATGTTATATAGTATATAGAAAACATATATTGGGTTCCCATTACCCAAAAATGGGTTCCTCGTGGCCTCTTCTAGGAAAACCGTTGTATTCCTCCACCATAACTCTGTTTCAAAATCTTTGTAGATATAAAAATCATAAAATTAGTACCGAATTAAACCGAGGAATTATTTCAATGAAATATTCATATTATATTGTCATATCTCAGTATATGTGGTTATTACAAACCGTCCACCAAATGGATTTTTATCACCAATATTCATCAACGATTTTCATCAATGAATAATTCCAACCATTAAGGCATGCACTCCAATAGATATTCCCAATTATCCTCTAATACACACCAATTATTCTATTGAAATATACATATTTAATTACATATATTGAAAATATATTTTTACTATGACACAAAATATGAAATGTTCAATTCAAAATAGGAAAATATTACTAGATCATTATTTTATCAAATAGAAGCCCGGATGATGGATCTTAAGATAGTTTACTACGATATTATATCTCCCTAATAATTTTCCTAATTATAATTAGTTTTATGAACTACATTTAAAATTATAAAAAATATTATATTCTTCAAAATCACAATAGAGGTGGCCCATGATGAAGGTCATGATCTAAAAAAACCATGAAAAAAGTTAAAAAATGCATGATATGTATATGTATTGCACCGAATCCATAATTTATAAAATGCCATACATAGTAATTTTACATCAACAAAAAGACTCATATAAATGACTAATCTTAATGAATGAAATATAAACTACATACATCCAATATAATGGTCATTGAAATTGACATTACACATATAATATCAGTTGGGGGAATTCATCTAAATTAATTTTTTTAATTTTTATTAACAAAATTACACATAGGAAACATGTTTCACAAATAAAAAACATGAATGAATATTATATACATACTTAATATCCTTTATAATTATATGTTTTTATGAGTTGTGGACAACATTAAGTGTTTGATAATTTTCACTCAACTTCAGATGAGAGCCTATAGAAATTTTCATGAAATTCAATAAATTCAATGTGAATATATAATCATGATAATTTTAGTGTTATTATGTATCAGAAAAATCCAAATAATTTTCCTTATTTAAATCCTCACAAGATACTTATATTTTTAGTTCTCTGAAATTTTCAGAAATTGGTAAAATTATGTCAACTGATCAATGAAAGCAATGAATTTCCAATTTGATACAATGAAGAAAAATGTATCCCCAAAATCAATGAAACATGTTTTTCATCTATAATCCCTTTATCCATATTCATTGTATATTAACTATATCATAATATTACATGACCTTATATATTCCTCTTTGAATGATCGTTTCTAGAAATTAACATGAAGGTAATAATGTTTTTCTACGGAGTGATTTGGTAATCAAATCATAGATTACCAGCATGTGTAACTTAATAAAAAATCCATAATAAAAATATATGATAGAAGAATATATTAAACCATAACGATCCTTTTATTAAATATAAGTAATGAACACTATCATGAATCCCACTAATAATCTATTTTGATAGTAAAATAATAAATTGATTAAAAAAATAGAGTGAACCTCAATTACTAACCCTAAAAATTATATCATATCTTTTTTCAGTCTATATAGCTCCATCATGAACTCTAGGCATCTACCCAACCTAATCATATCAATAATTAGGTATTTCAATTAACATGGTGTTATGTTCTCATGGAAAGGTATTGAATAAAACTTGATAGGGAACATAAATTTTATTCCATAACAAATTCAAAAATAGAAGAATTATTAGGTAATGGTGCTCACCCTAGATATCGAGTCAAAATTTAATATAAGAAGGTTCATTCCATACTATGTTATTTTTTAAAAAAAATATCATCAAAAATATACAGTAATAATTATCCCACCCACAAATCGGGGATAACATCATAAATAATATAGGTATAAATCTATCCTATCCTTGAATCAAATATCATACCATTATGTATACAAAAGAATACATTCCCCCATCGATGGGTCACATTTCATATTATTAGGTACATAAGAGAATATATTCTACCATCAGGGAACTAGATATCTCATTATCTATTACTCAACAATATATAATATCCCTTCCTTGATTTATATATCATATCATTAAGAACCCATATGAAATTTCACTTCCCAATTAAAAACATTTAATACATCATCTTGTATGTTATTGAATAACAAATCAACAATTGGAATCAAATTTTTCATCTTCTGGTACATGGGGGTATACCCACTACACATAAAGAATCTTATGCCACATCACCAAGTAACCACATTTATCCCCGTTACCCACCTAGCGTAATGTATCATATCATATTCTACCTAAGGGAATACTTACTTTATGATTGGACTCATGTATTGTATCATAAGTTACCTGTGGAAATTTCAACATCATACCTTCAATAATATATTAAATCATTAGGTATCTTGGGGAATATCTACTCCCCCATATTATTATATAACAAATTATGATATACCTAGGAATATACTCGCAATATTACATTTTAATAAATATCATATCATTGATATTTCATTAAATATATAATTCATAAATCACAAAATAAATTTCATATTTTTTGGATTCATATAACATATATCAATGAAAAAAATAACTTGTAAAACCTACCCTATATCATGATCATGGGGGATGGCTTGTCACCAGAACCTATAACACATTTCCTAGTTTGGAAACTCATTCCCTTAATAAATCCAAACTATTCAGACACATTAGGGTATTACCATACCAAGACCAATATACAATCTTATCAAAAGTCATCAAAAGTTTAACGCCCCGACCCCAGTGACCCAGAGTCGGTACATTATTTTAATACATTGGCATGATTACAAGGAACCAAGTCCCGAAGAACCGATCAGTTTAGAAGTCTTGGAAAATAGATTACTTACATGAATGTTACATTAAACTTCATAACATACAAAACAACATAAATAATCCTTTATGAATGCCATTATTACCTTGTCTTAACCCTTCATATCAATCACATTACACTTCTTGGAATCCTGGGAAAAATAAAACATAGAAAGGGGTGAGCTCAAATGCTCAGTAAGGGTAAGCAATACAACAGAAACTTTCAAAAATAAGCATAAACATTTAAGGAAATGTATAAAACTAAAACAAAATCATTTTAAACTTGAACTTCAACATAATATGGCAGAAATAAAATGAAATAATTCCATTTACTTTTTCACACGGAGATTCTACTAATCGAATAATTACATGCAATATCACTAACCACTTTCATAATGATGGAATGTATAATGTTGAACTTTAATTTCTTTATCAAGGCCTTGTGCCAAGGCCTAGGGGCTAACTGCAACCGAAACCCAACCCGGAGTGCATCTTATAACCGGACACCAACCTGGAGTGCCTCTAATAACCGGGCACCAACCCGAAGTGCCTCTAATAAGCGGACACCAACCCGGAGTGCCTCTAATAACCGGACACCAACCCGGAGTGCCTCTAATAACTGGACACCAACCCGGAGTGCCTCTAATAACCAGAAACCAACCCAGAGGGATTACTTTTACTGGTCCCCAACCTGGAACATACTAGTCCAACACATTCATCTTAAGAAGAGGATGAAATATAACATAAAAATTTGTATTAAAACTAGCATGAGAAATGTCAATACTTTACCCATAAACCATGAATGGTATAAAAATAACACATCCACAATCAAATATATCACAAAACCTTAAACAAAATATGGAGGATTTTTATCATGATAAATAAACTTCAAAACAAGTTTAAAATCCATTAAAGTATTTTTACATAGAAGAGATTTATTTGTAAAACTCTTTGAGAGAAATACCCCTTTTCATGAAAACATTTAAAAGTCACACAATTTAGAAAAGAAGTCAATTAAAGAAATTTTTGAATCAGAGTGTCCCATACCAGTTTGAAACTTTTGAAAGAAATTAAAATTTTAAAAACATTCATTTCCATATAAATAAATCCTTAAAACCATTTTGAAGACATGGACATTAATGAGAATGGTTTATAAGAATAAATATTTAAGACATTTGAAATGATGTTTTAGTAAAAAGTACCTTAAAATAATCCCATTGAAAGCTCTTTCATAAAACATGTACATGGATAATAAATATGTCCCAGTAGATACTTATGTAAAAACAACCTCAGATAATAAAGAGATTGTGAAATTAACCCTTACCAGTCCGGTAACTTACGAAACATAGAACCCATGAAAGCTGTATCATATAATGAATATGTAAATACACATAAATTAAAGTGTATTACACAAAGAATATAATTATGGGCAGTACATACACCAAAAAAGGTAATAGTGGCAGTATGGAATGAATCTCACGGGAATAAGGAGTGAGATGAAAACCCCTTACCTTGCACTTTCCTTTAGTCGTGGTTACATTTAACCTCCTCTTCTTGGGTTTCTTCCTTTTGATTTGATCATAACGGCTCCTTAAGTTGGCTTTCTGACTAAAGGAAGGCCTCTAGGATGAAGCGAGGGAAGTTGAGAGAGTATTTGGGCTGAGAATGGCCAAACCAAAAGGCTTTGAGGGTGTGAGTTAATGAGAAGGGAGAGTGCCCTTTTATAAGAGGGGTGAGGGGCACCTTTGGAAAAGATAGAAATATTATTTTATAATAAATTCATATTCGGTTTCTAATGGCTCAAAAGTGTATTATTTAAAGGTTAAGGTAGGGATGGGTCGAAAACCACTCAACCAAGAGAATTTAGATAGGTTTGGGTCATTATATTAACCTTATCTTTAAGTATTAACTCTTAATTAATTAGTTTCACTTTTACATTGTCTCTTTGTATTTTTATATTATATGGTAAATTAACTTACTATATACATCCAATCGACCCCCAAGTGGACCATTAATGATAAAAAACTCATGATATAAGTCTCTTTTCCGAACCATTGATTTTTAGGAATTTAATATCAATTAATAATATAATATTTGTTTTAAAAACTCTTTAATGTCAATTTTGACAATATTCAATAATTGATGTTTGTAAAAATCATAACAGACTGATTATTTTTAAAAAATATAATTAAATCAATCCTAACATGTCATATTATCATAAAAATTATTGGTATTTATTAAAAGTCTCAAATTGAATTTATTTGGGTATTTATGATATCAATTATTTTAATTTTTCATTAATTAGGTAATTACTGCATCATCATTGTGTCATAAATAAAGTAAACATTTTTTAATGTCTAAAAATTATAAATAAAATATCATTATGTAGCAAATATGTTTATCTTTTTAATGAATATTTACAGTTGAATTTAACTTATGTATAACCCTATATTAAAGAATGTTTTAGTAAATAAACTTTGATTTTAACTCTTTTAACTCTTCTTTGAATTAAATAATAATAAATGTCCTAATCTAATCCAAGTGGAACTAAATGATAATATTTTATTCCTAAGGTTGTTTCTGGTCGAGATAAACTTGTCCAATATAATTAGGACATGTGTTAGGGTAATGTTAATATCATTTTAACCCTTAATTACCCAATTTACTTTTAACCGTGGTAAATAAAAGTAAAAAGTTACAATTCATAAAAAATTATTTTCATCTCATTGAACCACATTTTACTCCTTGATATTAACCATGTCTCTTGGATTTTCTAAATTCCAATCACAGAAGCGGTAAAATTTAGTTTTATGAAAAATTCAGCTTTTTAACTACCATTTAGTAGTTTCACTATTCATAAAAAATTTAAGTTTTTCATAACAACGCCAAAATTTCACTATAATCTATAATTGATATTCAGAAATCAAAAATGATTTCTATTTTAAAAAATTCCAATCATATAAGTTTCATTAATTAATTTTATAATTAATTCCCGCTGTCACAACAAATAGCGTGTTTTTAAGAAACAATATATATCAAAAGATTGACAACTGTTTGTGTCCAATTTCAAAGTGAAATTAATTCTAATGAACACCATTGGATAAAATTGTAAAAATATATTCTAATTATATTTTAAAACCACTCAAATTCATAATTTATCACTATTAATTATTTTTATTAAAAAAGATGTTTTTAATTATAATTTAGTTATTTTCACTATTCATCAAAATATTAATGTTATCCGAAAATTACCAAAATTTCACCATAGGCTAAATTTGATACTCCGAATCTAAAAATGAAGTACATTTTGAGAGATAAAATTTATAAAATTTTAAAAATTAGGTATTAATATTCATTACGGCTTGTTTGATTGATTGTAGTGTGTGTTAGAACTCGAAGTTGCGTACAACACACGCTATTGTATTATTCAAAGAGAAGCGTACCGTGGAAGATTGGGGTGTTACATTGTAAATTTTATTTTATATCCCCATTGTAAAGAATAAATTTATTTAGTCAAATTTAATATATAAAAGTTTGAAATATTGTATTTAAAAAGGGTTCACTATTAAAGTTGGTAAAAGTGCATTTTTGAAAAATACTTCTTTTATCTGAAAAAAAGGAATTTTTCTTAAATTATGTCTAAGAAACTCATAATATGGATTCTAAAATTATGAGGATTATATAAAGGTTAAAATATAGTTAATACAATTCATAAACTCTTTTGAAAGACTTCTTTGGTAAGTCATGGTGAGCTTTAACTTAGTGTTGTGTGTAGTGCAAGTTATTAAATTATTTGGAAGAAATAACACACTATGAAATCATGGGGTGTTACATTGTCCCCTACTTCAATAAATTGTATCCTCGAATTTTGAAATTTTTCATCGAAAATAAAAGGTTGAAAATAGAAAATATCTTTGTGGGAAAACCCACATCGGAAATTGGGTTACTAAAATTTAGTCTTAATATGAGGAAAAGAGAAATGAAAGGGTCACCACCAAATTATGATCTCGATTAGGAGAACATTGGTGGTAATTTGAGACATATAATTGGAGGAGAAACGTAAATATATATAGGTAGTGATTGAGGTCATCAATCATAAACAAGTGTAAAATTGAGGTCCTTAAATTCATCAATCTATGATGATTTGAAATACCATTGGTTCAACAAAACATAGGGTATTAGGATAACACATTTTTGGTTTTAGTATTCCTTAAATAATTTATAATAAATAATTCCTATATAGAATAAGAGAAGAAGTAAAATATATTCTTGACAAGTAGAGTTCCATCCTTTAACTAATTTCTACCACAAACTCATATTTCACTCTAAAAGATAATAGAACGTAAAAAATATATTCTATTTATCCTATTAGTATAGGGTTCCAAAAAACGAATTTATAATTCATCTACTAGATCTTTAAATAAACAACATTATTTAATCCTGGACATTATGTGGGCCAGTGGTAGGTGATACACCTTTTTCACCCTTCAGTTGTGGGTTCAAGTCTCGCGGCCTTGTCGGACGTGACAGGTTTCCACCCAACCTCCAGGTTTTCCTTTTATGGAAATCCAAAAATAATCCAAACAAGAACTATCCAAAATGATTTAGTCCAAAAATGAAGATCCATTTTGCTGCGTAATAACATGTGAACACCTTCATCATGTATTCTTTTAAAACACTACAACATCCTGAATTACCATAAAACCTTATTGATTACATTCATGATACCTTACTCCTTAAATATTAATGGATATACTCCTTCACTCCAAAAATGTTGTAAACTCCAACAATGACGGAATATACAAATCAGTAATCAGTTTCAAGGTAGTCAAGAATATCCAATATAATTTATCGAAATCAATCATGTATTATTCTAAAATCGCTACCTTGGTATCAGAACTATATTATGGTTTATCATTCTCTAAACCATATATTTTCCAACAATTTATCGTTCTATTCAGTCACTTTTCTTTGTTCCACACAATCTCAAGTCCTTAATGAAATAGTACTGAAGCACAATCCTTATATAGTCTATATTTATTATAACAAGTACATTGTTGATACAACACTCAATTGACATAATCAACATAAGAACTCTAATCATTCCTCTTCATCTGTGGTAGTATCATAACTTGATTATTATCCAATAGCATCATTTGCGGCATAGTCTGATGACTGGGACATAGGTTCGCGTAGTGTCCAAAATACTTTCAAATAAAACATTGAACATTTGAAACCATTTTATTACCCTTACAGTCACGTACCATGTTCCCTTTTCCTCCACACTTATAACACACTCCCATTCCTTTCAGGCAAGTTTCAGGGTGTTTCTTCCCATAAGTATCACATATGAGGAAATTCTTCTTTTCCCTCTTCCCTTTATCCATCTTTATCTCTTCCATCCTTTTCTTCTCTTGCTTCCCTTCAAATCCATAGGACTCAGTAAACTCTTTAGTTATATTATCCACACATGATGCTATTTCATCATATGATGATAATACGTGGGAGACTATTTCCCTTCTAAATGATGTCTTAATACCATGAAAGATACGATCCTTCTTACTCTTTGTATCATATGTATTACTGGAGTTCACATTCCTTCTACTGGGTGCCATTTCTATACAATATCATAAACTAGGTCAGTTTATGTATTGCAATAAATTATTCCTAATGCAAATTGAACAGTTTATGGATGTAATCCACAATCATAAAAAATGTTTTCTTTGAGTAAGTATATACTCATGAGCCCTTCATAATGGTTTGTAAATAAAATAAGAATTATCCTAAGCAAATACACTAGGAGTTTCGTAACCAAGAGTGCAGCAAGGCCCATTGTCGTGCACTAGTTCCTGTTTGAGTCTAACTCAAAGTGGTTTTTTCTGGTTTTACCCCTAAGTATATCTGTGCTAGAGCCGCCTCTACCTGCTCATATCTAGACAGGGATGTATTGCTTGGAAAACTCATAAAATCTCTACAATACCAAAATTCTAGGAAGTTCTTCTATACTAATCCTCAATGTCTATCTTAGGGTTATGTGCTCTAATCATAGTTTATCTAAATCTAGTTTCCAAGGTTATTGCTAAACTTCATGTGATACCAACTGTAACACCCCGACCCCAGTGACCTAGATTCGGTGCATTATTTTAATACATTGGCATGATTACAAGGACCCAAGTCCCAAAGAACCGATCAGTTTAGCAGTCTTGGAAAATATATTACATACATGAATGTTACATTACACTTCTTAACATTCAAAACAACATAAATAATCCTTTATGAATTCCATTATTCCCTTGTCTTAACCCTTAAAATCAATCATATTACACTTCTTGGAATCCTGGGAAAAATAAAACATAGAAAGGGGTGAGCTCAAATGCTCAGTAAGGGTACGAAATACAACAGAAACATTCAAAAATAAGAATAAATATTTAAGGTAATGTATAAAACTAAAAAAAATCCTTTTAAACTTTAACATCTTCATAATATGGAAGAAATAAAATGAAATAATTTCATTTACTTATTCACATGGATATGCTACTAATCGAATAATCACATTCAATATCACTAACCACCTTCATAATGATGGAATGCATAATGATGAACTTTAATTTATTTATCAAGGCCTCGTGCCAAGGCCTAGGGGCTAACTATAACCGGAACCCAACCTGGAGTGCATCTAATAACCAGACACCAACCCAGAGTGCCTCTAATAACCAGACACCAACCCGGAGTGCTTCTAAAAACCGGACACCAGCCCATAGTGCCTCTAATAACCAGACACCAACCCAGAGGGCTTACTTTTACTGGTCCCCAACCCGGAACATACTATTCCAACACATTCATCTTAATCAGTGGATGAAATATAACTTAAAAATTTGTATTAAAACTAGCATGAGAAATGTCAATACTTTACCCATAAACCATGAATAGTATAAAAATAACACGTCCACAGTCAAATATATCACAAACCCTTCAAAACAATATGGAAGATTTGTATCATGATAAATCAACTTCAAAACAAGTTTAAAATCCATTAAAAGATTTTGACATAGAATAGATTGATTTGTAAAACTCTTTGAGAGAAATACCCCTTTTTCATGAAAACATTTACAAGTCACACAATTTAGAAAATAAGTCATTTAAAGAAATTTTTGAATCAAAGTTTCCCATACCAATTTGAAACTTTTCAAAGTAATTAACATTTTAAAAACATTCATTTCCATATATATAAATCCTTAAAAACCATTTTGAAGACATGGACATTAATGAGAACAATTTAGAAGAATAAATATTTAAAACATTTGAAATGATGTTTTCGTAAAAAGTATCTTAAAATAATCCCTTTAAAAACTCTTTCATAAAACATGTACATGGATAATAAATATGTTCTAGTAGATACTTATGTAAAAACAACCTCGGATAATAAAGAGATTGTGAAATTAACCCTTACCAGTTTGGTAACTTACGAAACATACAACCCATGAAAGAGGTATCATACAATGAAAATGTAAATAAACATAAATTAAAGTGTATTACACAAATAATATAATTTTGGGAAGTACATACACCACAAAAAATGTAATAGCATAAATATTGCATGAATCTCACGGGAATAAGGAGTGAGATGAAAACCCCTTACTTTGCACTTGCTTTTAGTCGAGGGTACGTTTAACCTCCTCTTCTTTGGGTTCTTCCTTTTGATTTGATCAAAAGGGCTCCTTAAGTTGGATTTATGATTAAAGTAATTCCTCTAGGATGAAGTGAGGGATGTTGAGAGAGTATTTGGGCAGAGGTTGGCCAGACCAAAAGGCTTTGAAGGTGTGAGTTAAGGAGAAGGGAGAGTGCCATTTTATAATAGGGGTGAGGGGAACCTTTGGAAAAGCTAGAAATATTATTTTATAATAAATTCATATTCGGTTTCTAATGGCTTCAAAGTGGATTATTTAAAGGTTAATGTGGGTATGGGTCGAAAACCACTCAACCAATAGAATTTAGACAGGTTTGGGTCATTATATTAACCTTATCTTTAAGTATTAACTCTTAGTTAATTAGTTTCAATTTTACAATGTCTCTTTGTATTTTAATATTATATGGTTAATAAACGTACTATATATATCCAAGAGACCATAAAGTGGTCCATTAATGATACCCCAATCATGATATAAGTCTATTGGCCAAACCTTAGATTTTTAGGAATTTAATATCAATTAATAATATAATATTTGTTTTAGAAACTCTTTTCTGTCAATTTTTACACTATTCAATAATTTATTTTTGTATAACTTATTACAGAATGATTACTTCAAAAAAAGTTAATTAAATCAATCCTAACATGTCATATTATCATATAAAATTATTGGTATTTATAAAAAGTCTCAAATTACACTTATTTGGGTATTTATAATATCAATTATTCCAATTTTTCATTAATTAGGTAATTACAACATCATCATTGTGTCATACATAAATTAAATTTTTTAATGTCTAAAAATTATAAATAAAATAAAATTATGTAGGAAATGGTTTTATATTTCTAATTAATATTTACAATTTAATTTATCTTATTTATGACCCTATATTAAAAATGTTTTAGTAAATAAACCTTGATTTTAACTCTTTTAACTCTTCTTTAAATTAAATAATAATAAATGTCCTAATCTAATCCAAGTGGACCTAAATGATAATATTTTATTCATAAGGTTGTTTTTGGTAGAGATAAACTTGTAAAATAGAATTAGGACATGTTTTAGGGTAATATTAATATCATTGTTACCTTTAATTATCCTATTTACTTTTAACCGTGGTAAATAAAAGTAAAAAGTTACTATTCACCAAAAATTATTTTCATCTTATTGAACCACATTTTACTCATTGATATTAACCATGTCTCTCTAATTTTCAAATTTTCAATCACAGAAGCGGTAAAAATAAGTTTTATGAAAAATTCAGTTTTTTCACTAACACTCAATAGCTTCACTATTCATCACAAATTGAAGTTTTTCAGAACAATGCCAAAATTTCACCCTACGATATAATTGATATTCCGAATTCAAAAATGATGACTATTTTAAAAAATTACAAACATATAAGTTTCATTAATTAATTTTATAATTAATTCCCACTATCACAACAAATAGCGTGTTTTTAAGAAACAATATATATCAAAAGATTGACAATTGTTTATGTCCAATTTCAAAGTGAAATTAATTATAACGAACACCATTGGATAAAATGGTAAAAATATATTCTAATTATACTTTAAAACAACTCAAATTCATAATTTATCACTATTAATTATTTTGATTAAAAAAGTTGTTTTTAATTATAATTTAGGTATTTTAACTATTCATCAAAATATTAATGTTCTCCGAAAAGTACCAAAATTTCACCTTAGGATAAATTCGATACTCCGAATCCAAAATTGATGTCCATTTTGAGAGATAAAATTTATAAAATTTTAAAAATTAGGTATTAATATTCATTACGGCTAGTTTGATTGGTTGTAGTGTGTGTTAGAACTCGAAGTTGCGTACAACACACGCTACTGTATTATTCAAAGAGAAGCGTACCGTGGAAGCTTGGGGTGTTACATTGTAATTTTTTTATGTCCCCATTCTAAAGAATAAATTTATTTAGTAAAATTGAATATATAAAAGTTTAAAATATTGGATTAAAAAAGGGTTCACTATTAAAGTTGGTAAAAGTGGATTTTTGAAAAATACTTATTTTATCTGAAAAAAAGGAATTTGTTCTGACATTATTTCTATGAAACTAATTATATGGATTCTAAAATTATAAGGATTATATAAAGTTTAAAATTTAGTTAATACAATTCATAACACCTTTTGAACAGCTTGTTTGGTATGTCATGGTGTGCTTTAACTCGGTGTTGCGTGTAGTGCAAGTTATTGAATTATTTTGAAGAAATAACACACTATGAAATCATGGGGTGTTACAAAAAGTCTTGGAAACTCCCTAAGGAACCCTTGGGAAAATCATAGTCTCGACACCAAAAAAATTATTCTACTTTGTCTGAACCCTTGGACCAAATACAGTCAATCGTATTTAATATCATCCCCAAAAATGATCTTGATCCCTTGAGGTAATAACAGATCAAGAACGTGATATAACTCTTGATTTACACATGTGGAATGACGTAAATACTCTAAAACATATCAGGTTATTATTGGTTATTCCGTAGATAGTTGAAATTATAATTATTTTAAAATCATTATAACAACTATAGAACTTAATCATCTCTGGTGTTTTAATAGTAAACAAACTATCTTATAAATTAATCCATTAGAATAATTTGTATTTATGGGTTATTAAATGTCTTTCCGCTATGTGAACATTTCTTACTCCGTCACTTCTCCTACACCCATCATAATTAAATATATGAGACATACCAAGTTTCACATTTTTTATTGTGTAGAGACTACATTAAAGAGTATATAACATATATCGCCCTATGTTTATCAAGATTTTAATAATTCAAAATAAAGGATGTAATTTTGGGTTCAAGGTCATATCATAGTCATTAACACAAAAATTTTATCCATTGATGTTTAAATTAATCGTTAATTTTTTTTGATAAAATGGTATCTATGAAATATTATAATTTCCACCTATCCCATGCTATATAATAGATATTTAGGGATTTTGAGACATTCCAGGAACCAAAAATATCAAAATGAGTTATTTCTATGTATATTAGGCCAATAATATAGTTTTGATGCTCATAAATGTATTATCAGTGTCCTAACTACAATCCTCAATTGATAGAAGGACCTAGATACATGAATATATCATCCAAATATATTTTAAAATAGTTATGATTAACATTACCTTTTTCCAATAATAATTACCAAATTAATACATTGGGAAAAAACAAAAAACACTCACTGTGTAACCTCTTATATCCAACTCCACATGTAATTGGGTATGCAATTCCTCCAATAGCCATCTGGATCGCTAACACACTCAAAACACAAAACAGTGATAATTTTATGTATATTACATTTACCAAAATGATGAAAATACCTGGATAAATTTTGGCAGTAATATTACATCATAATTATAAATGAATGATATTGTGATCATCCTCATTAGAACCTTGGTTTCCATTATAATAAAATTATCATTTATTTAAATGAATATAAACCTTACTCGGGTCGAATCCATTCTAAAACAATGGTTTGAGTTCTAGATATTGATAGTCATGATGGGGGTGGGAATCATTGGTGAATAGATAACCAGTATTAGATTCACCATAAATAATTTCATATATGATATTTTTCTCAAATTCCTAATAAAAAATAATATCTAACATTAATGATTTGGGATGTGATAGATTTATTTCAAATTATAAAATTTATGTATAAGAAGAGATAAGGCAAAAAAATCCATTTTAAACATTTTTTTAAGCATTTTTTAAATTTATATTGGAAAAATCATGGAAAATGATCACTTTTGAAAAAAAAATATGTCTAGGACCACCGAATATTTATCTTATTTGTAGTTCTATGAACCATATATATTCCTTCAGTAATTGTTTTTCCCTTGTGTAAGATCATTTTCATTTATTAAATTTAAATTTTGAACAACATTCTATATAGGTATACTAATATTTCATAATCATGAATGTGAACCTAGCTATTTCTTGATATGAAATGAAATTTCAATATATTAGTTAATTTAAAAAAATCAGTACATAAGCATAATACAATTTATAAGATAATCCATTTAGTGATTTTTTCATATGTGTCACAATTTAAATTTGTGAGATAATTTATATGGAAAATTATCCCATGGATAATGAAATCAGAATACCAACAATGAATTATATAATAAAAATTCCATAACTGAGATAAATCATTGATGAAAGATCGTAAATAATATAATTTTTAAAATATAATATTATTACCTAAGAAAAAACTTCACACTCTTTATGATTTTTCATGAACACTTCGATATATATTATATTCATAGTCAATTGTTTTTGGGAGTTGACACATAGTTTTCTTTCGTTAGAGAGATAAATATATTAAACATTCCATAAAATTATTTTCCATATATAAAATTTAACAAATTTTAAAAGGAATAAGATCATTTAACTCATGAATAAAATTATTCTACCTCCCTCAAAAATCATAATCATTTATTATTATTGATATAGGCCAATATCCAATAACTGTAAAATAAAAATAATATTTTACAAAATTTCTAAAAAATTGTTGTATAATTTATGAAATTTAAATGAAAAACTAATCATATTATAATATCATATTTAATTAATTTTTACTACAAAACCACAAAAATTTTAAAAAAATTACTTATTAAAACTAATTAAAATTTATCATTATAATATATAAGTGTTCTAAACAAATAAGGTGATCATAGGTCACTATTTTAAATATATAGTCCAGTTTACTAACACTTATTCAATATTCACATGAGCATTGAAGCTATCATCATATCTATATTTCATATACAAATAATATCATACTTATGTTAAAAATAATCTATTATTAACTGGAATAGAAATTCCCAAAAAATTCCCACCTATGAAATAAAAAATTTATAATTTCTCTAATTTACCAAAATGAAATGATTTTATATATTTCAACCTCCCTTACACAATATTTTTATTCTTAAGAAGTCTTCTTATCTATATTTAAGGAATAATCTGGTTAACGTTTTTGAGAATCCTAACCCAAATACCTGGACTACAATGTTTATGGTCATACATATACAACTCCCAATCTGGACCATGAGTTCAAATTCAACCATCATGTATACCACACCAAAACATCCATCACCCAACTCTACAATGATCCCCCAATCTGAGTGGTGTACATGAATATCCAAAATAAAATTGGCATGCTCCCTAAGATATAAACCTATGTATACACCAGTATATCTCCCACTTCTTGTCATAACAGTGAATCATAAGACTATTATCATTGAAAACTATTCATGAACTCGTGTGACTACTTGAATAAAATAAGTCCCTTACACATTTAACATTTGGGTATTTATACCATGATTAATTGTATTGTATAGAATAATGAAAAATGATAATTTATTTATTGAACCATATATTTGATCACACTACCCATTTAACATCACAGATAAATAAATTTTCATCATTATAATGTACTGAATTTACATATCTTCCATCAATAGACACATGAATATTTGTAATTATTATTTTATATAAATTATCCATAAACTTATATATTTATGAAATAATTAATCCATTATCTATATTAGTTTGGTTTTATCAAATGATCACCCATGTCTTTTTATGAAAACTATTTTATACAATTACCATTTTCTTAGATGATCTATTTGGTACTTCGCACCAAATGAATTTTCTTATTATAAATATATATGTTGTTAAAATGTCCCACCGATTACTACCACACTAGATGATTTAATGTGGCTAATAGACCCGAGGTATCCTTATTTATATGCTAGGTCCTGCTCACTGGAGGTGGGGCTGTAAATAGAGTAGTGGGGAGACATAACGTCATGGAAAATAGTTTTGATAAGATAAGAAATCATTTAAATAATCAAGTTAAATCATTAGTGTACTAAAAATGAATCCAAACAGACCAAATAATATTATAATCTTTTAATGACATGCTATATATGTCTAAATGATTTCTCGAATTCATATTGATAGAAGACTATGAAAAACATCAAATACAGAGATAAAAAAACCCTGGTCTCAAACCCCGTGTCGGTCATCTCCCTATTATCCAACCCATTAATCATAAAATAAATCAATACATGACCTATTTACCTTTTTTATACACACAATAATTAAACATTCAGAGCTAATGATTGGTACCTGAATATTTTGTGAGAAATACTTACATTTTTAACGTAGTCCATTTGTAAATAAATAATTTAAAATATATATTTCCAACAATATTATGACTAATAGGAATGTTAGATTATAAATTAATACAAAAAATAAAATAAACCATATGACCAAGAATGTATAGGACTAAACTCGAGTTAGCCAAACATACTTCTGCATGATGTTGTATATCTATGTAATGTTCTTAAAGCATTCTATATTAGGATAGATCACCTAAACCATTATGGATTCTCCTAAAAACTATTAATCACCAAAACATTTTCTCACATAAAAAACAATTGTACACCATGTATATATCACATGAAGGAGAAAATAATGTGTTCTTATATGCAACATCGTACCTAGTTAAAGGTGACCAATCACATCAGTCTCTATGAAAAATTCACATGATGATGTTTTTGATGTCTTCCCAAGGAATAATACCATACAGGGGAAAAATGTAACCATCTCATACTAGGATCTATTTCAATTTTCAATGATGGAGTGACATACATTTCCATTACCAAAATACTATATTTGGGAAAAAAAACCATATCATACTAGGATCTACTAATATGTCCCATGATGTTGTAACATAACTCATCCCATAGCACAATATCATACCAGGGGTAAAAGTAACCATAAAAATAGGTGGATTCTCTTATATTAGGATTAATCATCAGCACCATGTCCTAAAATACATTGAATCAGTCCATATGAATCATGTTAACAATTATCATGGATAACAATGAAAATCCACATCTCTATATGTTGGTTTATTCTATATTTTTGGAAAAATCCCAGATATATGTGCACCATGTAATCAAACATCATGTATGTCAATTTTTATCAAGATTCAAATTTTTTGATTCATCTAATTACTAATTAATAATATATTCATTCTCAAATGGTATAATATCTTAAATATAATGAATCAAATAAGTCACATCATTCCAATAAACTATTTTATCATAATTCCCATGTTGTGAAAATTAAAACTATCATAACAATTGTCTTCAAAATTTAGGAAATCAAGGCGTTAGCACACCTCATGGGTGGAAAAAATGTTGTTCTCAATGTAATCGAGCATGATAGGTTCTAGGGGAGGTATAGTTTTTGAATTTCATATATAATTAATTCACCCATCTAGTTTTTTAATCCACCAGGTGTTTCACTAAGATTACATTTATCTCACTTACTAGATGAAATGATATATAATTTAGGGAGTTTCTCTAGACCATTGAACTCAATAACCAAGACAGTCTAGATAATTTATCAGTGTTTATGGTATAGTTGGGTTCCTATTTTTTCCATCAATGAAAACCAATATTTAATTTAACATGGTTAAGTCCTCATGAGCTTTGGTTACCCATGGAAAAACAAATGAACCAAAAAAGGAACAGGGATCAAAAGGATTCCCTATATTCTCTTGGTTTCAAACCTAAATGTTCAACATATCATTCCTCTGGTTTTAACAAGACACTAGATGACATATATTGAAGGAATATATTTTGAGATAAGGGGATGTATGATAATTGTAAATGAAGGTATCATGAGAATTAAATAATCAATGGTTTTGTTGAAATGATGACATTAATCGGGTATTCATATTTTTAATTCCAATGATCCCATATACAAAACGTAATCTTCCAAGTAGGTTTTTGAAAAAAAAATTAAAAATCGATTTCATTGTGAGAAAGATTCTCATGAATTTATTATTCACTTCGTGGACTATTAAAAATATTTCAAACCATCTCTAGATTTATAGTATCTTTCCATATTAATTAAAATCATAAATTGACAATTTATACCCTAAATTTGTTATATAGGCCCACTATATAACATTTCTACTTCCTTTTAAAATGTTTATCATTAAAATTGAAATCATTAATACCAAGAAGTACGACTATTACCTAGATATTATTCTCACTATTGAACATGTTATGGATTATATAGGACTCAATGGACAAATATAGATCTAGATTCACATCATCACTATCTATTAAATAACAATTTTTAGGATAATATCTATTTTTTTTTGAAATTTGAAATATAATGATCTTGGATTTATAGCACTATATAGGGGATAAATAGTACACTAATGGACTAACCCTTTCCCCTACCATAAACGTTCAAAAAACCCAAGGTACTAGCATCCCATGAATTTTTATACATTTTCCAATTCCTAAGATACAACAAATGAAAAATGTCATGTTCACCCTCAATCCCTAGAAGTCAACCATTATGGTCATCATTCTGTTTATTCTAGGTCTGTGTGGGGACCAACCACTTCCTAGTCAAATGAACCAATTCAAACAGCATTTTTTTATAATTTCTCCATCAACCCCTAACAAACCAACTTTTAATCATAAAATTGAGGTTTTTAATGACCTTAATATAAGTCTCGAAATGAGAAGATTAGATCAAATCCTAATAACTATTTTCATAAGTTAACTCTATGAATTCCAGATGCCACTTCTAAGAACCACTATAGTCAAGAGAAATTGATTATTACATATCATCCACAATTTGAATAATCTATTCAGATTTTTTTATCAATCGTAGGATGATAATATGTACTCATAAGAACAATAATTCCCAGTTACTTATGAAGGAATATTTATAACATATATGTTAAATATGGATATTTATTATAAAAGTTTCTTTTTAGAACATAATACAATGGAGTAACCTATTTCGTGTAAAGAATACCTAGGCCATTGATGGGGATGAACGCCTTGATAGGCATGGAGTCAGATGCCTTTATTAGTTGATCCATGAATACCCACACTACATCAATTTGGCGAGGTATCCTAGGTAGTGAAGTCATTAATTACACTATGGCATAATCTTACATCCATTATGATTTGAGAAGTATCTCTAATATCATTTATGGTCATTAACTCTAAACTATAACCAATTCATGAGGGAATGTGTTAGGACCCAACCTTAAATATTACATAATCTTGAATTATGTCAAGAATTCACATTGAGGATCTTTTCAGGTTAATAGTTTTAGATAATTAGGCCATAACCATTATATAACAACTTGAATATTAGATTTAGACACTACTACTCAGTATCTATTTTTCATAAAATAAAAACTCTTAAAAGGAAACAATTCGCGTTCCATGTTTTAGCCAATATGACTATTCCTCGATCACATCCTTGACCCAATTCATATTTTAACACCTATGGAAAACATTTCAAAAACATGGGATGATCACAAAAATCTCAGTAAGAGTTATAAAATAATGAATAAATTATTCATCCCATAAATAAATAAAAATCAATAAAACCACACTTTTTTTCCATAATACACCATACGAATTCATAAGATTTATGAAAAACACACAGAAATCATAAATCATAATGGTAACTTATGACAATTATAACATACTAACATTGTAGATATCACAACTAAATAGGGAATCACATTTTTAATACCACCACAATATATTCACTAAATATCTTAGGAGAAACATTAACGTTTACCTCGGTCATGTTACCCAATGTATTGGAGAGCTTTCTCGGGCTCACTAGCCCTAGGTTTATCATGGAAACACCCATATACGTAAACAATGCCCAAAAAACATAACATATACATAACAATTAAAATAGGACTGATGAAAAGATATCATTTCCACATTGCAATCACAACACATCATTTAATGATTTTGACATAAATAATGGTTCCTCAAACCATTTTCAAAATCATTTAGAATATTAAATAAATAGATTTTTGAATCAACGTGTCCCATACCACTTTGAAACCTTTAAATAAATTATCATCTGAAAACATTAATGTCCATATAAAAAATTTCTCAAAATCATTTTAAAAAACATTAACATTAATGAGAATGATTTAGAATAATAAATCGTTAAGACATTTAAAATGAAATTTTGGTTAAAGAGTTCCTAACTAAATGAGAGACCCTTAAAGACAAATAATTATGGAATAAAATTAATAAAAACTTTATAATATCACATGAATAAAGAAAATCATGATAAAATATTACATATGATAATATATACACCATATAAGAGTTAATTGGTGCATACTAACATTAAAGTCTCAATGGAATGCAAATTGAGATGAAATCCCGTATAAAGATAGCATCCTTAGATTAAGGATAAATAAAAAACTTAATTATGTGTGGAAAATAATAAACAAACCAATATAAGTGGATATTAAGTGTAAAAAATTATAGTTTATTCACATATTCATATCATGACATAACGAATAAGTATATGTTTAACCCAATGAATTGAAATTGGGTAAAGAATTTCCCTTACTAAAATTTTACAGCCGAATGATGTCACATTAAAATTCAGAAAATGAGTTGATGAGAGAGAAAAATGGTATATCATCACTTGGAAAAAAAATTTATAACAATAAGGATATATAATAACATATCCCAACATAGTAATATGTCAATTAAAATACATAACAAAAAAATAATTCTTTTAAAAAAAATAGGGTGAAAGGTTCCCTTACCAATTTGGTAACTTATAAAACATACGCCCCATGAAAGAAGGTTCATACAATGAAGATGTAAATACACATAAATTAAATAATATTCCACATCAAATAAAATAATTGGAAGTACATATGCCACACAAAATGAAATAATGGAAAATATAGCAGGAATCTCTTGGGAATAAAAAGTGAGATGAAAACCCCTTACCACCTTGTAATTCAATTATGCAGTATGACCAAAAGTTAATAACCACCAAATTAATCACACAATATCATGAATATAAAGAAAATCATGATAATATATATCAAATGGTATTATGAAATAAACCACATTCAATAAATAAGTGGTGAACAATGGAAATCTCACAGAATTAAAAGTGTGATAAGAAATCCCTTACATCATTTTTGACTTGACTCGTTTGTTCTTTGTTCATCATGAATAATAAACGTAAGTTAATTTATACTTTATTAATAAAATATTAATGTTAATTATTCCTTTTATATCCATTATTACCATTTTATAAATATTATGTAATCATTTCAGTTAATAATGATTTTTTTGTCGATATTTGGTACTTGAGTCAAAAATGAAAACCTTATAGTTTCATGTTGTCCATGTGGTCAAAAGTATATTATATACCAAATTATATTCATGACTTATATATCATATATATCATATATATCTTGTATATATATGTATTTATAATATTATATAACATTTAGATGTATGAAATAAAATGCATCGTTCATGGAGATGGTAAGTCGTACATACTCATTAATGATACTTTCATCTCTATTTATGATTTAATGGAATGAAAACATAAAGATAAATAGTTATATTATAATTCCTATATAATATATAATTTTATTAACTTGTTCCTTTATATGTCTCTTGTAAGGAATGAAAGAGTCATATCACTTTGAGGGGGCTGTAGTCCGCACTTCCTTGAATGAAATTATCGCGTTTACCCATAATGGAAACCATAAAGTTATGTAATCAATGAAAAATATAGAAGAATAAATAAACATAAAAATAATATATATAATATATAAATAAATTTCCATCTTAATGGATACCATGTAATGTAGTAGGATATAATTGAACAGTCATGGTTTCGTGAGACATTAATTTTCCGTCCACAGAAACAATATGTTCTTTACCCATTAGATGGAGGTGTGTGTTAGTGTAGTTCGAATCCTTATCATAAAAACTACCTACTATATTTAACATATTGTTATTGTTATAAATGAATGGAATAAAAATAGTTTAGAGGTTTGATAATAAATATAAAAGAAAAGAATTTAACAGAAATTGTTACCTTTAATTCAGGTAACACCCTTTGGTTTGAACTAAAAGGACTTCTTGAAGTGCCTTATCCCTAAGTTAATGTTCCTAGGAGGAGTAGAGGGATCTTGGGATATTATTTGGTCAGGTTTTGAATGAGAAAATGTGCTTGAGAGGTTTGAATAATTTTTTATAAGTGATTGATTTTTATAAGTGGGGGGGGGACTTTTTAGGTAGGTGTGAAATTATTATTTTGTTATATAATGATTTTCCGTTTATAAAGTTCAAAAACGAATTATAGTAGAAGATATGATGACTCATGGATGAAATAAATTTATCCAATAAAATATGGATAGATTTTTTATTTTATTTTAATATTTATAATCTTAGTTATTTAAATCATTTATTAATGTAGTAAATATTGCATCATTTTTGTGTCATAAATATTTTTTTTATTTGATGTCTGAATATTATAAAACTAAAACCATGATTTAGGTCATATTTTTATATTTCCATTTAATATTTATAGTAAAAAGGATAACTTATATAACCCCATTTAAAAATTAATTTACTAAAATATATTTGTTTTTTCCATTTTTGTCTTTAAATTAATTATTCTAAAGTGTGATTATCACTCCGAAGTGGATCCATGGGGTCCCCAAATCGACCCAAAGATGCCCCTAGACGTAAATGACTCATACAATAAGGTTAAGAAATGTTTTAAGGTTATTTTTTACTGTTATAATATTCTTATTACCTGGAATTACCCAATTTACCTTTAACCGTGGTAAATAAATGTCAAAAGTTACTATTCATCAAAAATTATTTTCATCTCATTGAACCCAATTTTACATAATAATAACAACCTTGTATGTTGGACTTTCAAAATTAAATTCAAAAAAGATGTAAAATTTCATTTAAATGAAAATGTCATTTTTTAACTACTACATAGAAGATTCACTATTCAAAAAAATTGATGTTTTTAAGAAAAACACAAAAAACTCATCGTAAGATATAAATGATATTAAAAATTCAAAAATGATGTATATTTTAGAAAATTCAAAACATAGATGTTAAATTAATTAATTTAAAATTAATTCTTGTAGTCAAAACAAATAGCATGTTTTTAAGAAACAATATATATCAAAAGATTGACACTTATTTATGTCCAATTTCAAAGTGAAAATAATTCCAATTACAACCATTGAATTAAATGGTACAAATATAATCAAATTATACATTAAACCAAATTAAAAATTTAATCTATCCATATGAATAAATTAGACTAAAGGGATGTTTTTAATTAAAAAACAATATTTTCCACTATTCATCAAAAATTGAATTTTATCAGAAAAATACCAATATTTTATCCAAAGTGATTTTTTATGTCCCGATTCTAATGATGAATTTTATTTTCTAAAATAGAATATATAAAAGTTACCCAAACTAGATTATCAGAGGGTTCTTTATCAAAAGGTAGTAAATCGACCTTTTAATGAATATTAGAGTATTTATGCTTAAAATTGGATTCTCTCTTATTTTAAGCCACTAAAATTTATTAAATAAATGTGAAAACATTTTACAAACATGTATATTTATATTCTAGTTAGTTATGTACATTCCCACCAATACCAAGGCTAGGAATTAAATACCATTTAAAATAATAATATTATATTATTATTGTGGAACGTAAGATTTCAAAAAAAACTCGTTGTTGCATATAAGGTACACCATCGAACATAGAAAACACTTTAAAGTACAATTAATATATAATTCACTAAATATTAATTAAAAGAAAATTATTTATTTCTTTATTTACATGGGATGTTACATCCTCCCCCCATTTAGGAATTACATCCTCACAATTTTAAAATTGGGCACAGAAACTTCATTGAATGCCCCATATTTGAAAAAGAGTCAATACAAATATCACTTTAAAATAAATAGGATAAGTAAAAATGTTACCCAAGATAAAATATACTATGATTCCACGAAAACATGGATATGGAGGAGGAAAAAAAGCATCATGTTCTGATGGAGAGTGATTAAAATCATGATTCACAAAAAGTTAACCACCAAAAAATCACATACATGTGATATATAAAATATTCTTTGATTCCCCTATAAAAAAATAACAAACAATGTTTTTAAGTTACATTTCATATATATGAGGAAATTTATTTATGATCTTAACTACAAATATACGGAATCGTACTTACTCACCATGTATAATATCATACGTTACAAAATTTCTACTACAAACTCATTGTTATTCAAGGACGAGTATTCAAACAGACTTGGTCTCATTAAAAGTGCTAGAATCAACTTCTAGAGTATCACATAATCCACAAAAGATGAACTATATATTTCTCCTATCTTTAGACATCAACCAAAACAAAAATGGTTAGTACAAGATCAGATAATCCCCAAAAGGATAATCCTTTATAAAATGAAATACTACTCTTAATCTCCAAAACTATAAACCCCTCCCCCCAATGTTCCATAAATACCATTAAATATAAAATTTTCCTTAAAATTATTCAATGTTATCCAAACTAAGATTGCAACCCAAAACTCTGAAGGATTTAATCACATAGCCTTCCACAGTAAATATTAACATTTATCTCCAAAAACATCGACTACTCTTAAAGTATCATATTGATGTGTATTTAACCTAAACACATATTCTCTATGATAGATTAATCATTTCCATCAATAACCCCAATAAACTTATGTCCAATATAAAACCATATATCCTTCCAAAAAACTATTTCAACAATTACTCCAAACATTAAATCCCATAGTATTCTATTTTCCTTATGCCTATAGTGTTCTCAAGAGAGATATTGTCTTCCAAAATGACCGTTATTTCGTAATCACAAAATCATTTTTATACTATGTTTGGTCATTTGATAATACATGAGATCCAAAATAAACTTATTCTTGATCCATAAAATCATTTTACTCAAAAGATTTTTTCATACTAATAAGGTACATCACGTAGTCCAGTGGTAGGTGAAAATTCACAATCGTACTTTTTGTTGTGATTTCGATTTCCACAGCTTTGTCCTATGAAACGGGTTGTCACACGGTTGGTGTGCTGTACTTTTTCAAAAACTATACAATTTTATAACATTCCAAAAAAGAAACAAATTCCTCAAAAATAACCATAATATATTTTATCGTAGAAGGTTATCTAATATCATTCATTTTTCACCCCCAATATTTAATAACCATTTATCATCTCTAAAATAAGTATCACTCTCTCTAATATGCCAAATATTATGAATATGTCACTAATTCTTAAATAAAACCCAATCCTCTAACGTTATCTAAACCGACCCCTGATACCAACTATAATGACCCGGACTTAAACATTACGTAATTTTGAATTATGTCATGAATTCACATTGAGTATCTTTTCAGGTTTAGAGTTTTAGAGAATTAGGGAATAAAGATTACATTAAAACTTTAAAATTACATGTAGACACTTCTAATAAGTATCCATTTTTTCATAAAATAAAAAATACTAAAAAACTTGTCTAGTTCAATATTTTAGAAAACATGACTTTTATCTAACCCATCCTTGACCCTATTAAAATTTTAATTCCTATGGAAAACATTTAAAAAATAATTTATGAGCATAAAAAGATGAGTAGGGGTTATAAAATAAAGAAGGAAAACATTATCCCATTAATAAATAAAAATCAATGAATCCATTGTTTTCAATCATAATATACCTTACGAAATCATATGATTTATGAATAACACACATAAATCCTAAATCATAAAGGTAAATTATGGAATTCAGAACATACATACATTGTAGCTATCATAGGTACACAAGGATTCACATTATAAATACCCATCACATTATATTCCCTAAATCTCTTAGGATAAACATAAACGTTGACCTCCATCACATTACCCAATGCAATGAGGAGCTATCCCGGGATCACCCGCCCAAGGTTTATCACTAAACCACCCATATACGTAAATAATACCAAAAACCCATATCAAATTCATAGCACTTAAAATAAGAAAAAAATAAAGATAACATTTCCACATTCCAATCAGAACACATCATTTAAGGATCATGACATAATCAATTCTTTATCATATCATTTTCAAAATCATTTAGAATATTTAATAAAGATAATTTTGAATAAAAGTGTCCCATACCACAATTAAACTATTTAATAAATTATCATTTAAAAAATATTAATTTCCTTATATATAAATCCTTCAAACCCTTTTTAGAACAAGAACATTAATGAGAAAAATTTATAATAATAAATCTTTAAAACATTTAAAATAATTCTTTGGATAAAGAGTTCCTAACCAAATGAGAGATGCTTGAATACAAATAATTGGGGGTTAAAATTCATAAAAACATTATAATATGATGAAAATAAACGGATTAATGATATAATATGCCACAGGACAGAATATACACCATATGACTTTTAATTGGTGTATGAAAACATTTATGTATCAATAGAATGTAAATTGAACGAAATCCCTTACAAAGATGGTATCATTAGATTAAGGTTAAATCAATGACATAATTATATGTGACAAATAATAATAGACTCAATATAAGTGGATATTAAGGCTAAATAATCATAGGTTAATCAAACATAGTCATATAATGACATAATGAATATGTATAAGTTTAACCCAATGAATTGAAATTGGGTAAAGAAGTTCTCTTATTGAAATTCGACATCATAACAACATCACATTTAAATTCAAAAAATGAGTTGATGAGATAGTAAAATAGTATCTCAACACATGGAAATAAAATTTATAGAAATAAGGATATAAAAGAACATATCACAATATAGGAAGATGTAAATTAAAATAGATAACAAAAAATAATTCTTTTAAAAAGAATATGGTGAAAGGTTCCTTTATCGATTTGGTAACTTATGAAACATATACCCCATTAAAGAAGGATAATACAATGAAAATGTAAATACCCATAAATTAAAGTATATTCCATAGGGAATACAATCATGGGACGTACATATGATACACAAAAGAAAATAGTGGCAAATATAGTGTGAATATCACGTGAATAAAAAGCGAGATGAAAACCACTAACCATGTTGTAATTCAATCAAGTCGTATGGAAAATGTTAATAACCACCAAATAAATCATAAGATACCATAAATTTAATAAGAATAATGATATTATATATCAAATGGTAGTACACAATACACCACTTGAAAAAAAATAAGTGGCGAACAACAGAAATCTCGCAGAATTAAAAGAGTGATAAGAAATCCCTTACCTCGTGTTCGACGTGACTCGTTTGTTATTTGTTCATCTAGAATAATAAATTTAATTTAATTTATACTTGATTAATAAAAAATTTCAAGTTTATTACTCATTTTATATCACTTATAACCATGTTTTAAATATTATGTAATCATTTATGTTAATAATGGTTGTTTTGTCGATATTTTGTACTTTGGTAAAAATTGAACACCTTCTAATTACATGTAGTCCATGTGGTCAATATTACATTATATCCAAAATGATATTCATGATTTATATATAATATATATAATATATATAATATATATTTATTTATAATATTATATAACATTTAGAGGTATGAAATGAAATGCAACGTTCAGGGAGACAGTAAGTCGTACGAACAAATTAACGCTACATTCGTTTCTATTTCGTATTTAATGGATTTAAAACATAATTTTAAATAGATATATTATAATTACAATATAATATATAATTTCATTAACTCCAACCTTTATATGTCCCATGTATGTCATGAACGAGTCATATCACTTTGAGGGGGCGGTAGTTTGAACTTCTTAAAATGAAATTATCACTTTTACCCAAAATGAAAACCATAAAAGTGTGCTATAAATGAAAAATACATAAGAATAAAGAAAACATAAACATAATATAAATAATATATAAATATAGTTTCATATTAATGGCCACCATTATTTTTGGTGGGATATAATTGAACAATCATCATTTCGTGAGGCGTTAATTTGTCATCCACCGAAACAATATGTTACTCACCCATTAAATGGAGGTGTGTGTAAGTGAAGTTATAATCATTCTCATAAAAAACCTTGAATATTTAAGATAGGTTTTTTGTTATAAAATAATGGAATAAAAATATTCTAGGTATTGGAGAAGAAAAATAAATTAAAATAATTTAAGAGAAATGATTACCTTTAATTCAGATAACTCCCTTTGGTTTGAAACAAAAGGACATCTTTAAGAGACTTATGCCTATGTTAAGGCTTCTAGGAAAAAGAGAGGGATATTGAGAGATTATTTGGTCAGGAATTTTATGAGACTTGGGGCAGGAGAGGTGTAAGGAATGGGTTATAAGTGAGGGATTTTTATAATGGAAGGAGAGGATCTTTATGAAAGTGTGAAAATATTATTTTATTATATAATGAGTTCTGGTTTATAAAGGTCCAAAAATAATTCAAGTAGAATATAAGAAGACTAATGGTTGAAATAAATTCATAAGTTAATAATTGGACAGGTTTTGGTTATTATTTTAATATTTATAATATTATTTATTTAAATCATTTATTAATGATGTAAATACTGCATCATTTTTGTGTCATAAATTATATTTTTTATATGATGTATAAATTTTTTATAAAAAATACCATGATGTAAGAAATCCATTTATATTTCCAATGAATATTTATAGTCTAATATATAACTTATAGAACCCCATATAAAAATTAAATTACTAAAAGGTATTTGTTTTTGTCATATTTGTCTTTACTTTAAATTACTAAAAGGTATTTGTTTTTGTCATATTTGTCTTTAATTTAAATTATTTAATCTAAAGTGTGATTATCACTCCCACATAGCTCCATGGGGTCCAAAAATAGACCAAAGGATGACCAGAGTCGTCCATTACTAATATAATAAGGTTATTATAAGTTTTAATGTGACTTTTTTTATTATAATATTCATTTTACATTGAATTACCCTATTAACCTTTAACGGTGGTAAATAAAAGTAAAAAGTTACTATTGTTAAAAAAATATTTTTTTTCTTATTGAACCAAATTTTACTTAATAATAAAAACCATTTATGTCAGATTTTAGAAATTCAATTCACACAAGCGGTAAAATATTATTTAAATGAAAAAGTTCGTTTTTTAACTACAACTTAATGGTTTACCTATTCATCAAAAATTGATGTTTTTAAGAAAAATACCAAAAAATCAGCATAAGCTATATTTGATATCCCAAATTAAAAATTAATATTTATTTTATAAACTTCTAAACATTTATGTTGCATTAATTAATTTAAAATAAATTCCTATTATCAGAACAAATAGCGTCTTTTTAAGAAACAATATCTATCAAAATATTGACACTCGTTTATGTCCAATTTCAAAGTGAAATTAATTCAAATGACCACCATTGGATTTACTGGTAAAAATATATTCAAATTATACCTTAAAATCAATTAAAAATATAATCTTACCATATAAATAAATTATATTAAAAGGCAGTTTTGAAATAAAATAGGGTATTTTCCAATGTTAATAAATAATTAAATTTTATCAGAAAAACACCAAAATTTTACCCAAAGAGGGTTTTTATGACATTACTCTAAATATGAATTTTATTTTCTTAAATATAACATATAAAAGTGAAAAAAACTATATTTAATGAGGGTTCCCCATCAAAAGGCGTTAAATATAACTTTTAATAAATTTTCGAGTATTTTTGCTTAAAATGGGATTCTTTCTTATTTTCTTCCTCTAAAATTTTTTGGATAAATGTTAAAACATTTTATACACATGTACATTAATATTTTAGTTAGTTATATTCATTCCCGCCAATATAATGGCTATGCATTACCTACCATTTAAATTAATATTATTTTTTTATTGTGCAACGTATGATTTCAAAGAAATCTGTTGTTGTGTGTTGGGTACGCCATCGATCATAGCAACCCCTTTAAAGTAAAATTAATATTAGATTCACAAAATATTAATTAAAATAAATAATTATTTCTTTATTTACCTTTGATGTTACATAAATAACCCATTATGACTCCCTATATATCATTCTTCATCAATTCCACAGATACTACTAATGGAGCTCATGATATGTCTATGTGGGACATATGTTTAGAATAGATCTAGAATCATAAAAAACCCTTATAATATCCTCATTAAATATAATAATAATCCTTACATTTTGATGAATAATAAAAATAATAATAATTCTAGGATAATATCAGGATGGTGTCTCCCCACCATATAAGAAATACCCCATAATGAATCCATTAACATCATAAATGTTATCTCTCTTAATCTATTATAGAAGAGTTGATATAAAATATGTTAAATTCAGTGCTAAATATTCCAGGATGAACATATATATGACTTTCTAAAAAGAGTTTCATTATCCACCACTCACTAAAATACTTCCACATTACTTATGATTTTTTATTTTGGCTCAAATAATTCACAATGAAACAATCCTTTCCTTGAATGAATAACCGATCAATGATAAAATACTATATATAATCAAACAAACTTCTCTATTGTTGGATTATGTATCCCTGAGAAATGTTTTTCTTGAGGAACATATGGTCTATGTGTAAAAACAATATCACAAAAAAAGACAATGTCACTAATATCTCACCACATGTACCACCAAAGCTAACTCAAGAATATGAATAGTTAAATTCATCTCATGTAGACTCAACTATCGTGATTGATAAGAAACTACTTAACACTATATCATTAAAACTAGCCTAATTACATCTTCAAATGCATTATAGTACATGATATATTACTTACGTAGCATATATTAGGTACAGATCTATGATGAGGTTTCCATGTTATTTATCACCATCAAAGTTATCATTTAATCATATGACCAATGAAATATCACCTACTTTTTTAGTCCCAAAAAAGTCACTTCTAGAAAAGAAAAGTTATGGATAAAATGAAATTAATAGCCAGGTAGACATAGAAATATCTAAAACACAATGCCATTATTTGGTCATTACCATGATACCATGGGTTTAACTTTCTATGTTTTCACCACCATTCCATCCATTGCAATGAAATGGACCATAAAAATTACTATGTCAATCCAAAATATATATTTTATATCTTGGCATAATGATGATTCTCTCTCACTATACATCATATGATGTCATGAAGTTTGGGACGATCAACCGTAGATTGGAATTACAATATGATGTTATCAACAAAGACAAAAAAACTAAACATTGAATGGAAGAAAGATCCAATTTATTAGGGATATTAATATCACAAGTTCCAATATTAAATTTAGTGGAAATACCATGAACTCATATATGATGTATATATTACTTAATGATATATTGGTTCTATCAGATGATATCACCCAAAACGAATGGTACCGAGCAAAAAAATGATCATAGCGATGAACTAGGATCAACTCTGCTAATCAAATAGATCATTTATTTCTAATTATCAAAATCATTTCTCGATCAACATCATGTTTATTATTGGATAATCCATATAACCAAAAATAAATATAACCCTTCATGGTGAAAATAATTGGATAACCACTTAGTGATGTACTTGGTCTCAAAAATCCATTTTCCCCAATATTTTCTAACTGAATATTTAGTAGATAATGCACAAGTAGTTTCATCTTGTAAAGTCAAATATAAAAAGGATAGATCATTGAAATGACTTGATCAGGAAATTATTCTCCCCTTAAGGTGGTAATTTGAAGGAATATTCTAGAAATAATTCAAAAAAAATAATCTACCATTGAAGAAAGAGTATCTTTATTCATTGCACCATTATCCAGACCGATTTATATTGGTTGATTCGTGATACAGTTCATCGTACATTGAATTGGCCTCGTATAACTAGCCTAACAGTCTCAATCACCCTATAGATAAATGATACCCCTTTCTAGTGACATAAATGTTACACTACATTAAAATAATTCATATTATACGGGTAATGAAAAATCAAATCCATTTCATAAATAAAAATAAATCCTACCATTTCCTTCCCAGACATATCCAAATTGTATGGTACCCACAAATTCTAAGAGAATATTCCTTACTATACTTAATTCCCTATAATCACACCCCTAAGGTTTTTTCAATTATCATAAATTCAAAAACTAAATTCAGATAATTTATTTTAAAATAATTTAGTAGATAAAAATGAATGTGAATATACGGTACAAAAAAACAAGGATATATTATATAAAATGAATTCATATGATGGTAGAAGGTATTACCTTTAAGGTAGTTGGAGTTTACTTTATATCATGCATATGGATCACCCCTGTGACCTGGGATCTTTCCAGACTCCTATATATAATCCCTTTGGATAGTACTACCTCTATATCAATTGGGTATGACATTCTCGACCTCAACCAGAACATATAATGGAACAATGGATAGATGTCTATTGAGGGGAATATAAGTCCCTCCAAAACATTGGTGCAATTCTAGATCACCTAAATTTTTTTAGTTGTTGTTTAATATTCTAAAATCATTAGAGACGACCCATCCTCCAAAAATCACTCTTTCAGTCCATGATTATGAGATGACATTACACTCCCCTTGTTGTAATACCTACTACATTATTATTAGATAACATCATAGTGGTTCTTCCTTCTACCAAAATAATATCTACATAATCCACATATTGGGACGTCCAAGCTACCACATGGGTCCACCATAAGGATCCCATCCATGATAAGATATTAACTCATCACATTCAAAATGTTTCTAAAGAAACATATCCTCCCCTAAGAAATTATCTAAAAATAAATCTCATCCTAGAAACACTTTTACCTGGCAGTATCATCTTTATCTAAATATATAAAAACATATTGTATGTCAACAGAAATTCAATTAATTTTCTTCAATGACATTATCCCTTTTATGTAATATATATAGCATAAATTAATCGATGGCCATGGTGAGGAATGAGATAGTTAAATTAATGAATTCAAAGAAAGAATAATCAATCACATCTGTTGATGGCACCAGTATTCAACCCACTTGATTCAAGATATCATGAAAACGAGATTATATTATATTGTAATCGTTCATAAGAGGTGACTCGACATTGTGGAATTAACTTCATTCTGAATGGTTTCTTTGGCATCCAGCTACTCACTAAACATGGACTATAGTTAGGCTCTACCAAATTCCACTGAGAAAGAGGCCTAGAGGATCCCACACTAAGTGTGCCCAATTATCTTAGTTAAATATTAATTTAACAAGTTGAATTCATATTATTCCTGATTGAGGATTAATAATTATTAGAGAATGTGTGATCACATTTATTTTAACACTAGTTATTCAAGAGAATGTATTGTGGGAGATATAAAATTTTTATAAGTGACAAATGTAGTGATATTTATTTGAGATATAAATAGAAATTATTCGAGGTCAAATAAATTTAGTGGAATAAATAATGATAATGAAAATACAAAAGTACATGTCATGTATTGTTTTTACGGGAATTTATGGGAAATGTGGAGAAATGTGGAGCATGTACGGATCTAGGCGATCAAAATCAGACATCACAATCAAAAGCTCTTCCACACTAGCACCCATATATCCATTCAACAAATTCTAGAGATATGTGGAGGATGTTTTGATCACATATAGAGGAATCCTACACTGGCGTTCTATAGCGCAATGATGCATAAAATTAGATCATGACCATAAATATCAATTGAGAGAGAATTCCATCAAATAATTTCTATTATTTTAATTATATTAATTATAAACAACATATGATGATCCTATCTATGTTCTCGGGACTCCTTTATTTTGTTTTTTTCTTTGTTCTATTCTAAAGATTTGGCATTTTATTATAGTGATATATATTGGATTGAATGTCATTAACGGTAAAAATCAAAGTTGGTTACACCCCCCAACACGCTTCTCCTATGCCCGAAACCTTCAAGGTTCACATCACTGTGTCTGACTGGTTCTTGGATGATCCTAATAACATATAGGTAAAATCTTTACCCAATTATATTCATTTTTTTTGAGGTTCATAATGATAACCAAGACTGACCCAATATATAACTCAGATTCCTAGGGGATACCTTACGTAGTATAAATATACTGATTATACTGCTAAAAATATCCAATATTTTCAGAAATCAATGGTATAGTGTGGGAAGTCTCTCACTCCTATTGATTTATGATCGAAAAGATATTGTGATGTCATGGATCAAACATCAAGTTCCCAATAGAAGTAAGAAGTTCTATCTCAAATATGTTATGAGTGTACTTATTACCACTCCTTTGATTCTCAACATTTAGATTACAATGAAAAATTTTCTCAACATGTTCCAACACAATTCATAGAATATAGGTCATGTAATAAGTTCCACATAAAAGTTGAAAAAATGGGAAATGATTTCCCAAGGGTGAAAATTACATACTTAAATAAGATATTTTGTATAAAATTATAGTTTCTTTAATTTTACCTTCTCTAAAAAAATAAGGTGTTTCATTTCACATATTATATAGTCGGGTATGTCAAATGTGTTATCTATGTCCCTAGAACGAACAATTCATGTCAACATATATCTTTACATGTCTACTATTATGCATGAATTTATATCTCATTCCATAGTGGGAGATGAGTGAAATTTATTAAAAAATTAATATGATACAACAAGATAATAACACATGTTGAAATAATATAGAAAATATAACATGAAAATGTCATGAACAATAATCATATCCCTTAACACTTAGGTTTCCCCCAAAACATGGGTTACATACTCATGTGAATGATCCCATTACCAATCCATGAAACATATTAGTAATTTTTATATCCTTCCTAAATATTATATATATATATATAATAACTTCATATAATTCCACCTTGTAAGATCCTTGGTCAGATACACCCTCACATGACAGAGTCGGGTGACTATTAGACCCCTAGTCCACCTCCACATACACGTGCCACTACCGACTAACAACAAGTGTGTAAGAAAAATACTTTTGATGTAATTACCTCTCAAAAAGAGTATCCATAAAATTAGAAATCGTATAAATAATATATATTTATCCAAAAAATTAAAAAAATAAACATAATAGATAGAACATTAATTGAATCATTTAATTATAGGATGACTCTATCAAAATGACATACTAAAGTCAAAAATTTAACATACAAAAACAAACAAACTCAAATATCACTATAAAACCACATCCTCAAACATTATTTCAGAATAATAACCATGATCCAAAAAATAAATCATATTATCAATAAATTAAGGGCCCATAATATTTGTATATACCTTGAACCACAAAATCTATTTGAGTAACAAATGGCACATAGGTAGGTTGTCAGTATAACTCATTATACTAGACAACCTAAGAGTCAACCGATTCTATCCTGACTATATAGTTCAGTAAATAGTGTGATAAAAAGGATTAATAAATCATAATGTATTAATAAACATATAACAAACCCATTGAAACATGAGTTTTATGTTCACACATGAGTTATCCAATCATACATTGGTACAATTATGGATTTCTTTACCAAGGGTTCAATCCTCTTGCATTAGGATCGATCACCAAAGAAACTAGTGTATTGTTTTATATAGGATTAGTTTTTATAAAATTGTAATATGTAACCAAATAACCTTGGCACTATGTGTATATACCATGTCATAGTTTCTTATATTCTCCCATAGAATAATTACATACTGGATAATATGTGACTGATCACATTAGGAACCTTGCAAATTTTATATGCTGGAGTCACATACATCTCCTCATAGTTCAGTACCAAATTAGGTGTAAATGTAATCATCTGTTACTAGGTTCATTAGAGTGCTATGTGCTGGTGTCACATATATATTTGTTTGGTGCAATACTAGAACAAGGGTAAAAGTAACGAGATCTGACTAGGACAAAAAAAATGTCCCACACTGGTGTGTTTTATGTCTTCACATGGAACAAGACCTTGCCCTGAGAGAAATTAACAATATTAAATAGTGGATTCTCCTAAAACAAAATGAATAAATATTATAAAATCTCAGAAAACTAGGAATAAAACATTCATTATTCTTGTCAGAAAACACCTCAAATAATAAGAAAAATTCATATCATAGTCAATTAGTGGATTCTCCTGTCAATAAGAATTATTTGATAGTCTGAATCATGTTATAAAATATCAAGTATATCACACGTTATCATACCTTAGATTGAATATTTTATCCAATTACCAACTAAAAATAAATTTATTATCTATTTGTGGATTTTTATACTTAAAAAAAATTATACAAGTCACAATATACCGAGTTACCATTTATCAAAATACACAATTTATTCAAATTCATATTTTCAAGGCTATTAAAAAATCCTAGTTTTCCATGGGTTTGACACACTTCATGGGTGGTCATATGTCATTGTTCAAACATCATTATACCCTATGAAATCTATGGGATGTCTAAGGTTATTAATATAACCAAAATGTAGGTTTTAAATTTTGTTAGGTATTGTGCAAGGTGTGTCTATATGACCACACTTACTACATATACTATAGGAAATAAAACTGTCCTAATAGAGTTTTTATAGAACAAAAACCTCCAAAGAAGAGAATATGTTGAAATTTTATCGACGTCAAATTTATTTATAGGTTCTTCTACCTTCCTCTAAATGAAAACCTTTTTTTTGCAAACATTATTTGGTTTACATAAATTATTATTGTATAAGGGAAAACAAATGAAATAAAATGAGAAGATGGATTGGTAGGAATACCAATAGTATGTAGGTTCCTGAAAAATGTACCAATAAGTATTTATTTTTATTTTAAGAGGATGCTATAGTTTGATGATGATTATTATGATGTTTGAGATAATGGGTTAAACAATAATTATAAATTTATAGCATTGGAAATTTAAATAGAGTTTTTTTGGAGCACATTCATGACTAGAATAAGTTTATTTTTTGTGAATGGATAAACTCTATCATTCATTTAGAAACTATTATCCCTATATTGAATAAACTAGAAAAACCATTTCATTATTTTAACAATGTAGGCTATTGTTTTATATATTTCATGATACCTTTTATGACTTTTATAGATTTCATGGGGTATATCGAGACTGTATTAATAATTAATCAATCATTGGGAATCATAAGCCTCATTCAGATTCCATGTATACATCCACGTCATTTTCCCTAAAAATTCACATGATATATCATGTTTCCCTATGAAATATATTTCACATTAAATGAAAATGATTCATTTTATAGGGACTATGAGTGGATATTATTCAAGGTTTACAACCATACCACCTCATCTATTACATAAAATTAATCCCACTACATTTAATTATTATTCTTTCTATAAAATGTAAATCACATAGGTTCACAATACTTCATTAATAAAGAACATTCTACATCACATACCCATCATAAAATTCCACTAGGTCCGAGGTCATTTTATAAGACAAAAAGATCAAGATACCACATTTCATATTTCATAAAGGGCTTTAACACATCATTTATATAAGATTAATATTTTGATATGACATAAGGTATTAACATTTTCATGACTTATTATATACAAACATTACTGATTTTTTATGAAATGTACATAATATGTTTGAAATATTAATGTTTTAATACTAAGTATAATTTTTGATCATTTTTTACAAGTAGTCCAATTGAGTGTGTTTACAATTTTATTTATAACTCTCCCCTACTGATCCAAATTGTGTGGTTCTTCTTTTTTAGGATTTATAATGAAATATACAACATTTAATTAGAATATGTCATGTCCTAATTCTTCCATTTGATGGTTCATATGGACAACACAAAATGGACTACAGAATCTGTGAAGAAACTGGACCAGTCATGAAGATTTAATTACTGGTCGCAATATAGAAGTTAAAATTCCTCCATTATACTGAAATATTTGGAGGGAAATTTAAGGAGTCTTGGATAAAAATTTCAAGGCCCAAATTTGAAAACAAGTTTTCCAACATATGCTTTGAAATCCATCCCACCATTCTGTCCGAGAAATTATATCAGTATAGTATTCATTACATATATCATGATGTAAGCATATAATAAATCTGAGATTTTTCAGATTGAAATAGGAGATATATGTGTCCTACATTATTGAATCAACCATTTGTTTTTAAGGAATCTTCATATTCAAAAACCCTTTCGACTTTTGGATTTCAAAAAGACTGATTGAAATGGAAAATATACAATTGTTTAATCAGTCGACCATAACATTGGCTACATAATTCCATATTCCTCCAAATTTTTAGGATAGTCCACCAAAATTATTATCTACAACTCTGATGAAAGAGTTATCTCAAGATTCGGCTATCGGAATAGCCAAACTGGTCATGAAAGTGGAGTGACTGATTAGGAATGAAAATAGTCCACTTCCTTGGGCTATAAATTCACCGCCCCCCTCTCCTTCAAGGGGGATGGTATTTTAGAAGAGAGGAGTGTCAATTGGCACGACCAAATCCTTTACAAAGGCTTTGTAGGACCTTAAATACTCATGTTTTCACTTGAGATACCCTTCCTCCTCTCTTTTCTTCCTTTCACTTTTCTGTTATTCTTCATTTGTAATCTTGTATGTTTGTGTTTTGTAATTATGATTTAATGAAACTTTATTATTCAATATCACATATTCTCATCAACCTTCTATAGTTTTATATTAGTATTCTTAAAATATTTTAAATACAGTTGAATCCCATTCCCTTCTTTTTCTACATCATTCAATCGAAAATCAATTTTTAATTATCATAATTGTTTGTGTGTGTGTGTTCGACGTACCAATCTTTTCTAATCCCATTATTTTTCTTCTCTTATTAATTAATAATCATAAATATATAAAAAATATTAATATAAATATAAATGGCTGAGTAAATATATTATTGGGGTGAGTCAAAATTTAGGGATGTTAAGTGATTGAGAGTATTTGCTCAATAAATATTCTTTAATTTTACATTGTGTATGTTGGACTCAACATGTCCTGGATTAATGACTAGTTTTGTTTAATGTGTGGTTTTCATGGATTATTGGAACCATAAATACACTGACATCAACATGTTATGATTGATATTAGAACTCAACGTTATGTTAAGGCTTGGATTAATGAATTAACATTTAGTAATTCCAATCAACATTATCTTGGGAAGTGGGTGTTAAATTAACTGCAATATAAAGCAAAGCTCCAGGATATCATAAGATTAGAACCCTAAAAATGAACTCACCCCAATCTTTATAAATTTTTTAAATCAATTATAGTCAATCAATAATTTCAATTAAGATCTATTAAAAAAACCCCAAATAAAAATACAATCAACTAAAAACAAATGACTAATACAAGGTATCGTCACCGAGGATTTGACCCGAGTGCTGCTATACACATTAGCAGAGCATCAGAACATTGACCGGTCCATAGGCGACAATCGGCCATGAATTTCAAATGGTACTATTGTCGTGGATGGTTCTTTATATAGTCATTAGTTTCTGGTTATTGTAAAAAAACAAAATTAAAAAAAATGAAATAAAACACAAAGAAAAACCTGCCTTCTCATGAAAATCATAAACTGAGAAAAATACAAAGAAAACCCCATCTTCCTTTGCCTTCCAACAACATTCTGAATGCCCCATAGCCTAAAAAACAATCCCTCGGATTTGTTTGACCCTGAAATTGAGCGAAAAATTTTCCAACTTAAGAGGAACATAAGAGATAATCAAATAATTCAAGAACCAGTCCTTTTCCATACAATTGAATTAGATATGGCCAATCCTGGGGAACAAATACTTAAAGAACTAACTACCCATGATATGAATTACCAACCTCTTGGTATTCAATATCCAAAAAAAGAAGTCGACTTCAAACTCAAATCGGTTTTGATTCATCTATTTCCTCATTTTCACGAACTAGCCGATGAGGATCCACATCTCTACATTAAAGAGTTCCAAGTAGTGTGGTCAACTATGAACCCTCAAGGGGTTTTTGAAGAAAAAATAAAAATCCGAGAATTACTTTCCTCCCTTTTTGACACTACTAAGTCATGAAATTACTACTTCCCTCCTAGTTCAATAACCCCATAGAATGACATGAAGTGACTTTTCATAGAAAAATTAATTCCTGCTTCTCATATTGCTTCTATCTGAAATGAAATAAGTGGAATCTGTCAGTTCCCAAGTGAATAACTCCATGAATACTGGGAGAGGATCAAAAATCTTTTTGCAACATTTCCACATCACCAAATCACTGATCAACTCTTGATCTAATACATATATGAGGGGTTATTGGATTTTGATAAAATGCTCATTGATTCCTCAAGTGGTGGTGCTCTTGTATATAAAACTCTTATAGCTGCAAGAGATCTCATAAGTAACATGGCTGCAAACACACAAAAATTCAATACTCGAGCACATGATCATGTCAAGCGAGCCCAAGATAATCAATCAATTTAGCCGAACAAGATGATCGAGTGGATGAGTGAACAAACAGGTCTTGTGCGACAACTAGTTGTGGCTACCAAATCCTCAACCTCATCTTCTTCACAATCAATGTTTCCTAGACCTGTTGAAAATTGTGGAATCTTCAACTCTTCATCTCATCCAACTGGAACATGTCCACAACTTCAAGAGAATCAATATAATTCATCTAGACCAATGGATCGTAATGAATTATATGCTCAGCGTAACACCATCCCTCAACTATCAGGTCAGTTTGTTAGAAACTTCAACCAACCACACTCTGAGCCCTTTTCTTCTTCTTATGACCAAGGCCTTAGGTATGGTAATCCCATATCTCATCCCCCTAAATTCCCTCCTCAATACCCAAACCAGTTTCAATATGGTCAAGGTGTTGGTGACTTTCAACAACCTTATCCTTTTATTCCACAACCTCAAATGAACAATCCTCTTCCTGGTTTCCATTATCCTAGTGATCCTTCCCAATTCTAAAACCAATACAATCGCTTTCCCAAGAACCAAAATCAAGGTAATCCCAATTCGGGACAAGCCTCTTCTTCCATGAAACCATGGGAAAGATCAGTGGAAGATCTTTCGTCCTTCACCCATTCTTGCCTCAAGAACATTGAAACCCAAATCAGTCAACTTGCACCCCCCTTAGTCAGCAACAACCATCCAATTCTTCCCAACTTCTTTCTCAACCATTACCCAACCCCAAGGGTAATATAAGTTCAATTTCACTTAGGTCAGGAAAGAAAATTGCTATGCCTAAAGATAATTCCTCCAACCCTCCTTAGAATGTTGACCTAGAAAATGAAAAGAAATAGAAACTCGAAAAGGAACCTGAAAGAATTCTCTCATCTCTTTAAATTCCAATTAAGAACCCAATTCATTTCCATTAAGTTGTTTCTATTCCAAAGAAGTCCTTTGAACCCGATCCGGAAATGTTCGACATATTTAGACGTGTTATAGTCAACATTCCCCTCTTAGATATCATAAAACAAATTCCAATATATGCCATGTTTCTCAAAGAGTTGTGTACCCCCAAGAGGAAACATAGGACCTTTAGAAATGTTTCCACCCAACAGTCTATTCCCATAAAGTGAAAAGATCCCGGCACCTTTACGGTTCCATTCCAAATGGGAAGTTCCAACTTTGATAATGAACTCATAGACTTAGGAGCCTCAATTAATGTAACGCCCAAATACATATTCTCCAATCTTGGTCTAGGTACCTTACATCCAACGAGTGTTGTTATTCAATAGGCTAATCAAAGAACAACTAGACATGAGGGAATAATTAAGGATGTCCTTGTCCGAGTCAATGATCATATCTTACCTATTTATTTCTATGTCATTGACATGGAATGTGAGAAGAACTCTTCTCGATCTCCCCTAATTCTAGGAAGACCATTCCTCATGACTGCGGGAACCACGATTGATGTCCATTCAGGCACCTTATCCATGGAATTCGGTGACCGACTGGTCAAGTTCAACATTTTTCAAGACATGCGATACCCATCTATGGATTACTCTACATTCTCAATCCATGCTTTTGAGGAAACTTCTAAGAGTCAATCAAACCCCAATACACCATGTTCTCCATGTTCTAATTACAAAGGATCTAGTGAAATCTGCACCATTATTATCAATTTCATAAATGGTGAAGTTGATGTGGACCATTCATTCATAGACTCTATCAATATAGAGGATCTTGAAACTCTATTGAATCCCACATCAACTATAATATCTACTCCTCCTCCTTGGATAGTAATAAGTAAAATGAATCTGAATTAATTGAAGTCTCTTCTTCCATTCCTGAGTTTTCTAACCCACAAATTAAAGATGATACTGATCTGAGACCTCTATTTGAACACATAAAATATGAATTCCTTTTCCTTGATGACTTTTATCCTATAATTGTTTCTTCTTCACTTACCAAAACTGAGGAGTCCATACTTGTTCAGGTGTTAGAGGAAAACAAAAAATCCATAGGTTGGACCCTAGATGACAAACCACGAATCAACCCTGCCCTTTTCATGCATCACATCCATATTGAGGAGTCATCCAAACCAATTAGAAAACTACAAAGAAGACTCAATCCACTAATACTTGAGGTAGTTAGGGAAGAGATCACCAAGCTTCTTCAAACTGGTATTATCTACCCAATTTTTTATAGTGAATGGGTTAGTCCAATTCAAGTTGTACCTAAGAAGGGTGGGATAACTTTTGTCATAAATGAACATGGAGAGGTAGTCACAACTCGAGTGAAGAACAAATGGTGTGTTTGCATCGACTATAGGAAATTTAATGTTGAAACAAGAAAAGATCACTACCCTATTCCATTCCTTTATCAAATGATGGATCGATTAGCCATAAAGTCACACTATTAATTTCTTGATGGATACACCAGCTAATTCCAAATCCCAATCACACCTCAAGACCACGAAAAGACTACTTTCACATTCCCCTTTGAAACATATGTTTGTAGTAGAATGTCGTTTGGACTTTGCAATGCTCATGTAACATTCCAGAGGTGTATGATGAGTATCCTTTACAATTTCATTAAACACTGCATGGAAGCCTTCATGGATGACTTCACCATTTATGGTGAATCATTTGAATCTTGTTTGAATTCACTCTCTGTAGTCCTTCAAAATTGTGTCATGTGTAACCATGTGTTAAATTTTGAAAAATGTCACTTCATGGATGCAAATGGGATATTTCTAGGGCACATAGTTTCAATAGATGGTATTGAAGGCGATCCTGTAAAAATTTAAGTGATCAAATCACTTCCTCAACCCACTTTTAATCAAGACATCCATTCATTTCTCGGTCATGCTGGTCTCTATCAGTGATTCATCCATAACATCAGTAAAATTTGCCTCCCACTCTCTTGGTTGCTCAAAAATGATGTCCCTTTCCATTTTGATGAGTTTTTCAAGAGATCCTTCATTGAACTCAAAACTTCTCTTACATATGCCCAAATAATCCAACCTCCAGATTGGTTCTTACTCTTTGAGTTGATGTGTGATGATTCTGATAGAGCTCTTGGTGTTGTTCTTAGTTAATGAAGAGAAAATATTACTCATGTCATCTATTATGCCTCTAAAACATTGGATGAAACTCAATATCACTACACTATCACTTAAAAGTAACTTTTAGCTGTGGATTTTGCCTTAGATAAATTCTAGCCCTATCTATTAGGTGCCAAAATCATCATCTTCACAGGCCATTCTGCTATAAAGTTCGTTCTCAAGAATTGTTATTCCAAACCGAGGCTAATAATATGGATCCTAATGCTCCAAGAGTTTGAACTTGAAATCAAAGATAGACAAGAAAAAGAAAACCATGTGGATGATCACTTGATTATAATTTATAATTCTTCTCATTCTGAAATCATCAATCCTGAATTCCCCACTATTCTTCTTTCATCTCTCACTCAAAAAATACCATGGTATGCCGGAATTGTAAATTACATGTTTTCTGGAGTTTTCCGTAGAATTTTTTCAAAAGAACAAAAAATGAAGGTGAAAAGTGATTCAAAATACTATTTTTTGGAAGAAAATAAGCTTTGGAAAACTAGGGATGACATGGTAATAAGGTGATGTGTTGATGATGATGAAAATTCCTCCATCGTAGAATTCTTTCACTCACTTCCCTGAGGTGGCCACTTTGGACCACAAAGGACCTCCCGAAAGGTCCTAGACTTTGGATTCTTCAGGCCTTAACTCTTCAAGGACTCACATGAGTTCTGTCAATCTTGTCCCACATGACAATAGTTTGGATAAATTTACAAGAGAAATGAAATTACCCAAAACAATTAATTTTCTGTGAGATCTTCGATATTTTGGGCATCGATTTCATGGGACCATTTCCCCTTCCAATGGATTCTCATACATACTTCTTTCAGTTGATTATGTTTCAAGGTGGTTCAAGGCCAAACCCACTAGAATGGATGATTCACATACTGTTAGTGAGTTCCAAAATACACACATCTTCCAACAATTTGGCACACCACATGCCTTGATAAGTTACTTAGGAACCCATTTTGGTAATAGAACCATGGAATCTCTTTTGAAAAATAATTGGGTTGTACATAAAACTTTAACTTCATATCACCCCCAAACAAATGGAATGGTTGAACATTCTAATAGAGAAGTGAAAAGAGATCATAAGAGAATTTTAAAACCCACCAGAAAAGACTGGCCTCAAATACCTGGTGAAGCACTTTGGGATTATAGAACTACTTATAAAACACCCATTGGGATGTCTCATTTTAGGCTAGTTTTTGGCAAATCATGTCATTTTCCAGTTGAAATCCAACATATGTCATTTTGGGCAGTTAAAACATGTAATTTTGATCTTGAAAAATATGGTGAAGAAAGATTGTTGCAATTGGATGAACAGTAGGATCTTCTACATGATTCTTATGAGAAATATAATCTCTACAAAGAACAATACAAGGAACTCCATGAAAAACAAATCCTGATAAAGGTATTTCATGAAGGTGAAAATGTAATGTTCTTCAATTCTTGATTTCAGCTTCACCCATGTAAGATTAATTCTCATTGGGAAGGTTCTTTTTTTATTACTATTGTTTACCCATTTGGTGTTGTGCAAGTCCAAGACCCCTCTTCCAAAAGGACATTCATAGTTAATTGACATATGTTAAAGAATCACTAGGAGAGGATGCACAATCCTGGATCATCATCGAATTCCACTAGATCCCCAACAGCTCTAGTTGACCTACGACTAGATGGAGATGTATACCCGCCAATTCCAAACTAGGGGGCACCTCTTTCCCTTTAACTATGTCTCTATCTCATCCTCTCTCTACCTCTTTCTTCTTCTTCCTCTCTCTTTCGTTTTTTAAAATAATTATTTATCAAAACCTTTCCTTTTAACATTCTCTTATTGTGGGTGTATATTTATAAGAAACATAACTAAAAACCTAAAAAACTAAAAATACAAAAAAAAAACAATCACTTAAAAAAATACAAAAAAATAAAGAGCCATGCTTACTCACCATAATGTTTTGAAATTTTTTCCAACCATTTTGGAGAGTTAATAAGCATGTTTTCATATACACAATTTTGTATTTTCATCATGGATAATGAATTTTATGTCAAGAGTAATACAATTTGAATGATCAATTTTTAATTTAGAAGATTCTTTTCCCAAACCGTGAGGAACAACATTTGCATTCATTCCAAGGAAACCTATGGAAATCTTTTCAAAATGTGTGTCTTCGAACCCATTTGCGAGTCTTGAGTTTTTGGACATTCGAGCTGAATTTCCTACTTTAGTGTGCATCAATATGATAGAGGCATTTTCAGAACCCCATGAGAATTATAATATCCAAATAGACTCCCATTAACCATACATTAATCCTCCTTTTGAAATCCCCTTCGATCCTATGAAAACCTTTTCATTGATAGAAACATTACAATCTCAATTCCATTTCCCACCAAATATTAACATGTATTTTTCATTGCATTTTTTATGAAATATAATTATGGGGGGAACAGATTTCATTATGGGTACCCTTTGTTGATTTCACTATATTATCTTATGCTTGAGGGAAAGCATGTAGGGGAGAGGTCTTCCTTCAGTGGGGTTTGGAAATGTATATATGTTCATCATGTACAATTGAAAAGTGTTCAAAAATAATTCAACAAAATTAAAAAAAATCAAAAATAAAAGAAAAAAATATAGCAAATAAAATTATGTTGTTTCATGGGAAGGTTATAAATCAATCTTACTCAACCTTCTATCTTGTTATATCTATTACAATTAGTATCATGAGGAGATCAGTCATGGGTTTGGATATGAGTGTGAGATATTTTCCTAGTTCAACTTTCAAAAAAATAGAAAAAAAGAACAAAAAGAACACTTGAATTATTTTATTATGTCATTTGGAGATGTTTTATGGTTTTTAAATATTTCATCCTCTCATCCCTTTCAATGTTTCATCCTCTATTATGTCTTTAATAACAAAATCATTCCCTTGTAAATATGTGTTTTCATTCCCTTCCATGTTTTAATTAAAAAAATGTGCATTTCTTTTTTTATGTTGGTGTTTCACCCATCTTATTATCTCTCATGTACATTATATTCCTACCATCCCATAGCCACAGAAAAACCCCTTAAAAATACCACATTATTCTTGTGAACTTTGGATATAGATTGGAAGTTGAGATCTCTTTCAAACTCTAAGATTTTCACATGTGATTGGTGAAAGAGTGAACCTCCACAAATGAATTTTATCATCTTGAGAGGTGTGAGCTTTGAGTGTCCACATTTTCAATTTATAAATTTGAACATGAAAAAATGAATTAGTTTTGCAATATTGTTTTTGTAACAACTTTTTGTGGAATTCAAAATGGATGGTGGAAATAGTCTAAACCTCCCCTGATTGGAGAAAACAAAATTTTAATATTTATTGGTGAGTGAAAATGATTTTGTTAGGTTTTTATATTTGTTTCACATGAGGCCATTTACAAGACCATGTGTGGAGTATTTGATGTTATTAATATTTTCATGACATATTATATACCCCCTTTTCAGATTTTATATGAAATGTGCAAAATTTGTGGGAAATATTATTGTTTTAATACTTATTATAAATTTTGAGCATTTTCAGAAGTAGTCCATTTGAGTCAGTTTACTATTTTATTTATAAATCTCACCCTATTGATCTAAATTGTGTGGTTCATGTTTTTAGGATTCCTAATTCAATATAAAACAATTCATTAGAATAGATCATGAGATAATGCTTCTATTTGAATGCTCATATGGACTACACAAGAGGGCCAACATAATCTGTGAAGAAACTGGACCAGTCATAAAGATTGAATTATTGGGCCCAATATAGATGTTAAAATTCCTACATTCTCATAAAAGGTTTGGGGGACAATGTAAGGAGTCTTGGATAAAATTTTTAGGTCCCAAATCTGAAAAAGGGTCCCAAAATAAGATTTGAACTTCATCCCACCATTTTGGACGAGAAATTAAATCGGTACAGTATTCATGACATATATCATGATGTAAGCATTCAATAAAGCTGATATTTTGAATTGTGAAATAGGATATATATTCGTATGACTTTGTTTTAGAAAGAATTTGGTTTTTAAGGAATCTTCCTATCCAAAATCCCTTTCAAAGTTTGGACTTCTAAAATACTGGATTGAAATGGACAGATTAAAATTGTATAATCAAATGGCCATAACATTGGCTAAATAGGTCCCAATGCCTACAAATATTTATATTAGTCAGACAAAATTATTATCTACAACTATGATGAAAGGGATATCTCGATATTTTTCTATCTGAATAGCCAAATGGGCGATCCAAGTGGAGGGACAAATTGGGAATGAAAACAGTCCACTATCTTGGGCTATAAATGCATCCACCTCCTCTAATTCAAGGGGGTTGGCATTTTAGAAGATATGAGCATCAATTGGCACGACCAAATCCTTTAAAAATTCTTGGGAGGACCATCCATAGTCATGTTATCACTTGAGATACCCTCCATCCTCTCTTTGCTTCCATTCACTTTTGTGTTGTTCTTTGTTTGTAATCTTGTAAGTTTGTGTTTTGTAATTCTGATTTAATTCAAGTTTCTTCTTCAATATCTCTTATTCTCATCCACCATTATTTGTTTAATATTAATGTTCCTAAAATAGTTTAAATATAGTTTAATCCCCTTCCCTTATTTTTCTTCCTCATTCAATCAAAAATCCATTTTTAATTATAATCATTGATTGTGTGTGTGTGTTCGACGTCCCACTCTTTTCTAATCTGTTTATTTTTCTTCTATTGTTAATTAATCATCATAAATATATAAACCAGATTAATATTAATATCAATGGATGAGTAAATATATTAATTGGTTGAGTCCAAATTGAGGGATGTTAAGTGATTTGGAGTATTTTATCGATGAATATTCTTTAATTTAACATTGTGTATGTTGGACTTAACAGGTCCTAGATTAATGACTTGTTTTATTTAACGTGTGGTTTCCATTGATTATTAGAACAATAAATACACTTCCATCAACAATCTATAATTGATATTAGACCTCTAATTTACGTTAAGGATTGGATTAAATCCTTAACACCTAGTAATTCCAATCAACATTACATTGCGAAGTGGGTGTTAAATTAACTGCAATATAAAGCAAAGCTCTAGGATATAACAAGCTTAACTCCCTAAAAATAACTCACCCCAATATTTATTAATTTTTGAAATCAATTATAGACAACCAATAATTTAAATTATGCTCTACTAACAAACCCCCCTAATCAAAATACAATCAACTAAAAACAAATGACAATTACAGTGTATCATCACTGAGGATTCGACCTGAGTGCTGCTATACACTTTAGCAAATCACTAGAACTTTGACCGGTCGATAGGCAACAGTCGGCCGTGCGTTTCAATGACCATACAATAATATGGTTAAAAATTCATCAACCATTTTAATTCATCCATTTTCATTGAATAAATCCATGGAGTGATGTAGTCTCTATAAAACAATATTTAAATACTTTAGATTCCAAAAAATAACACCACTATAACATCAAACATCTCACTACGGAATCCTAGTGAGGATCATCACTAGGAATACCGACACTATAATATAATTTTGTCCCAAAAAATTACCTACAAAATCGGTAAAAAAATAATAATAATAACTTATACCATTATATTAGCGCATCCATCCCCAAAACTAAAAAATTAGATCATTAAAAATAAATTTAAAAAAATAAACCATATTAAAAATATACTTCATTGATAACCTATTAGACCATATATACTACATTATATCAAGTAATATTTTATCAATTATTGTCATATGTACCCCCATTAAAATGATAACCATGCAACACACACATCATCTCATGAATTTTATTCATGCCCCTATATATATGGTTGACATGTCATATCATGCATGCTTGAATAATAAAACCAAAATCACACCTCGTTCTTAAATACAAAAAATAACAATGAAAATCCAATTAAATGTCACATACAGAAAATAACCACCCAAATATTATTCTCACAATATATATCACATACTCTTACTCTATATTCTAGGGAACTCCATAGCCACATCTTGTCAATATCTCTAGTTTCGTACATGTATCATTACTCTTTTTAGTGAATATATGGAATTTTTTTCCTTTTATTTAGTTTTAATGAAAAACTCAATACTATCTCATGAAACATCTAAAAAGTATTAGGTTCTCTCTTCTGGTGTATAAAAACATCTCACATAAGTAACATCTCAAAAGAGAACAAACATGATTCCTTCTAAAATATCACATGGTAACATATATAAATTTAAACGCATATTAATCATTTTCATATACCTATCAACAATATCATACTCAATCCAAATTGAAACATTATTGATTTAATCCAATCCAATAATTTACATAACATACTATCCCACTATAGGGTCAATGTATATACATTTGAATATATATACATATATTATATAAAGTTAATATGATTCTCATTGAATATTTATAAAATCATGGTTTAATTCAATAAAATAGAATTATAAATGTATAGTTTAACAACTGTTAGAAGTGGTGTCTATAAAATTATTTTACTTATATGGTATAATAGATAACATGCCTTATCACATGTTTCAATTAAAAATCACTAGGGTTAGTTATGTAGAATTCAACCAACTAGCTATGTTACTAAATTTCAAAGTGTTTTTTTGTTTCATATGTAAATATATAGAAAACTCTTCTAATGTTTTTATATATTCATCACAATTTTTATTTTATAATGATAAAATAGAAGAATGATAATTTCACATAGACTCATCTGCTTGATATAATGCTTGTAATCACTCCTTATACAACACCAGTATAAAAGGATAAAACTTAAAAATATCAATTAAAAAATAGCTCACTCATCTATAACATTGAAAATAATTAATAAAAATTATAATTTCATGGTAACATGAAATTTGTCTCATTACAGTTCTTTCTACGAATAATACATATCATTCATACAATGTTCTGACAATCCATATACCATATCTACCTAGTGTTAAATTGTATAATTAAAAAAATCCATTGATACATGTTTTAATAACCCTAACACAATTCAATCAATCATAAGTATATTATATTGAAATGTGACCTCATAAGTTCCTCAATACATTCCAGAGAATACAAATCTGTAGAAATGGTCTATTTAGATATGGTGTCAAGGGTTTACCAACATATCAAATAGAATAAACCAATGAGACTAACAGAAGAAAATTCATAACAAAAAATTCATAAATATTATATAAATGAAAATTTCTATATTAGTCATAAATCAAATTAATCTAACACAAGACCAATCACATATTCAAAATATATAAACAAATTATTATATATTGAGCCTCTATTTCCAACCTCAACCCCTATCTCTTACTTCTTTCGAATTAATCAATCAATAACATGAATAACATAACATAATAATTCATGAAGTTATAATCATTGAGTTCTACCTGAGTTATAAAGTGTCGTGGATTACCATTTAATGTGTGAGTGAAACTTAGTAGTCCACCACCATTGGTGTCTCTAATAAAAAATTATAGGTTGTGGATAAGTGGAATGCATGATGAATATATAATAAATTGAAGTTTAATTAATAATTAGTACTTGATACATAATATTTTATATGAAACATGGTCTTTAAAAGCGTTATTCTTCTTATAATATATGTAATTGAAAAAAAGAATAGCAATAATAGAAAATTTTCATTCCATGAAATCAATAGTCAAAATGTATATTGGGTTCGAAGAAACTTTACCTATAATATACTCATAACCAAGTCATCAATAGAGAAGGGGTAGAGTCTTGCAACACTGGAGTCCTAAATCATTTCAATTGGTATTGGTCTAGGGAACCTCTCCATCCTGGAATCATATATTTAATTATCAGGAAACTGAGGGAAAATATTTTCCCCATCTTGAATAGTATGTCACATCATCAAGGGATAATACTTCATGATCATCCCATAAGGGATATCCTGGCTTGGGTGAAGATGACTGTGAAACTTCAATCCCTCCATTAACAAGCCATGGGATATGGACCAACACTGAGTTGGCATATCACACACATGGGAGGCCTTATTTTGATGTACAAAAATAGAAATACACATCCACAATCCCATAAAATACTAAAATTGATTAAAAAGGATAAATAAAGAATTAATACATTGATATCCCACAATAATAGTATTAAGAAGAACTACAAAGAATATGGTCCAAATACAAGCCCACTAAAACTGGAAAATAATCTAACAATCTCATCAGGAGGTAACTGTTTTCATTTGAAAAAATGATATGAACCTTAGTCGGCCAATCCCAAATCCCTTCAATACTTTTTTCAATTCCTCCAAATACTCTATCAAAATTTATCCCATCTGAAAAAGACATGATAAGTATAGGTAGATCGAATGTAGGGTTTATTACTATAATAATTAGTATGATACTTCAAAATCACAAAAAATAAGTAATAATGAGTATGAATATCACCAATATATAGGTCTGTTAAAAAATGAGACAAAATGGGAGCCATAATATAAATACATATAAAAGAAACCATGTATCAAATAGGTCTCAAACATATTGTGAGCCATAGGATCCTAGTTTATATATAAAGGTAATTCTTGTCTAGGAGAATCCACTTCACAAGCCACATAGTCATTAATGCCAATTATATGAGAGGTAATTATCCTATGCTCTCATGAAATAAGGTACTCACATAAAAATTGAAGGTCTCATAATAGAGAACAAGTATAAAAACAAGGACTACTATGAGACACCACAAACCCTACTTGATCAACCTATTAAATTTGGGTTTGACACCCTTTCCATGGTTTTCATGCAGATACCATGAACCCTATATAATTTGAAGATGCAATGATAGAGGATCCCACCCAAGCCCCATAGGAGGATAAACCAAACAATATCCAAGAAAAAACTCTTATATGGGATCACAATCCTAGGATCAGGGTGTAAAGTCACACTATATACTCATTAGGATGGAACAAGGGAGAATACCCAACTAATCCTGATCTAAGGAAACCAAGGGTTCTAAACTACCAATATGGAAGTACATTACATGTATATGGGGTAAAATATGCATAACATCAATTCTAGACCTACCCATTCAGGTACTCGAGTTCCTCTACTCATTCTTATATACACAAGTCATGCACATGATCTTGATCATGTTAATATACTTGGTCATGTCAGATTACATGGTTATCCCCATGTACTCTAGTCATGTGTCTGTTCCAAAACATGTTTTTGAAAGTGTACCAACCGGGGTATATGCGAGCCAGTACACATGGTCAAACAATATGTGACACACGTCACAAGGTTTGTGATATGTTTCCCTAGGAATAAAACCTATAGATGTCTAAGGGGTACTCCATTTAAAGTGTTCTTCAATCTACATTACATTAAGGGATGAATTTCCAAAAAAATATGTAATGATTCACATATTTCATTACTCACTGATTCCACTTCAAAATACACAATAAAACACAATTATAGAATTACATATTGATCTATCAAACCATTATAATCATAATTATCTTAATTATGGTTATCAATTTCATCATAAAACCAGCAATTCTATGCCACTACATCACTACACACCAAAACCTGAACTAATAATCATCAATCTGATCCTGTTCCACTACTGATCATCCATCGCCATTATGACATGTTGATATCACCCTTGATTAAAAAGAACATGCTACAATGGAATTGATACACCATTATAATAAATTCCCATTTAATGATTTTATACCATAAATTCATTGAATCTCTGTCAAAATAAAATTTTAGTGACAAGCAAGTGAATAAAAGGTGGTGAAATGAAAAAATCTATTATTGTATACCAAACCATATCTATTTATCATTTTTGTATTCATAAATTTCCTTTCAAATGTTGAATGAAGAGAAATATATAAAAACCCAATATTAAATTCCCCAAATCCAAGTTTAATAATTCTCTCCAACAACACAATCAATCTATTGATCAATATGATGGGTGATTCAATTCACATTTGCTAATAGACAACAAAATGAGAAAATAAATCATGAGATTAAATACCCAAACTCAAGTTAATATTTATCATTGATGAAGAATAAGCCTACATTTCATTTTTTTGAATGATTCATGAATTCCATTTCAGAAAATAGTTCTTCATATATTTTTGTTCTCCGTGTTATCCTCTGATCATTCCTCTCACAATACTAGTTTTTTTGTATAACCATATGGATTTGAAAAAACAATATATTTTTAGAGAAAATTATTTTTTTTGTTCAAACATGAGAAAATAGTTATGTTTAATTATTTATTTTATTATTTTTAATTGAAACAACATGTTATCAAAATGATTAATGCTAATAAAGGTTATGTTATCCATAAGGGTATAATACTTCTTTCCAAACTCAACGATGGTCTTGATTTTCTTATAAAAGTACCCCTAAAGGCATTATAACACTATATTAGGAGGTCATTGATTGTTTGATATTAATTAATTTCATATTTTAATAAAATCAATACAATGACTCTCTGGGCCTTCAAATATCATATTGTATTTATTCCTCTCTTCAAAAATATTATTATATATATTACAAAGAATTACATGGGAAAAAGAGATGATATATTCTCTCCAAAATATTTATTCTTTGTAAAAAAATAAAAAAATGTATACTAAAAAATATGTATGTATTTTGCTTCCATTTAGTTCTCCTTCTCCCAGTTTCTCTCAAATAGATTCATTTGATATCTCTTAACATGTACAAGGGAATTTATTTCCCATAGACTAAATTAACCAATTAGTCAAGGGTATATTTCTGTTATCCATTAAAAGAATATCCATCCTTGATTTCTATTTCATTATAGTTTATAACATGACATGGGTCATGCCTATACCTCATCAACAGTGACATTTTGACGATGTCATGTACCGAGTTTAAATGTGGTGCTCCAGACAAGTGGTATGCAACCTCATTGAACATACATGGTATTTGGAAATGGATAGTGAACCTCAGAGACAACTTTCCACCTTGAAAATTTATATTTCATAAAGTTCATGGTGAGATCCTATGTATCATATAGACTCCCTTCGAAAACTAAAAATGCCTACATCATCAGTGCACATAATACTTATGATAGATTTTTTTATTTTTCATCTAACCCTGAATGATATTCACATTCTATATTGTTTCATGGACCAACTATTTGTCCATGAGTGCTGACTCACATGGATTTGTCCAACATAGTGGTGACTAGTATGGTCTCCCAACTGAAGGATCCAATGGTTCCATAATGATGGGGAAATTTTAGTTAATTTAAAAAAACATCACCAAGGTTGTCTAATCCTACAAACTAGGACCAAATGGTGACATTTGGGCCAAAATCATGTCATCCAGAGCTTGTATAGTCGACAAATTTTGTCCATTAGTATAGAGGTGAAATTCTTTTCAAAAATATAACTCCCTAAGGACTCCTAAAATACACTCCATTATCATAATGTGAAGCAATAATAAAATTATGAAAAGATAATGAAGGGTGATCTATGAAGCTAGGAAATATTATATACATAATGGTGTACCAATAACTCTATTGAACACTAGTCTCATATATCTAGGATGATGGCCGACATGGTGAGCCAACCTCGGATCAACTATATTTCATTGTTTTCTATAGACATTAGTGGTAACCCCATCAATAAGTTCATAGAAATAGAATCCCACTTGTACACTTAATCCTCACTGGGTTGATCTACACCCATTAGGACTTGTGGCTCATCTCTTACCTATTGACAAGTGAGTAATCAAGAGAGGAAATTCACTTCCAATTTTTTCTTAACTGGACACCAAAATCAACATTTATATCCTTGGTATATCTTATACACAACTATATATACCTATAACTGGGTGTATGAAACTCCATAATAACCTACTCATGAAATGTCCCTAGAACCATTGTCTATACTTTAAAAAGGATGAAAAGATCCTCGCCTTCATAAAATCTATCTAGAGAACATCTAATGGATATCTGATTATTCAATGTATCACTATGGGTATCTCCTATATAGGCCTTTCAAACATGCTGTAAAAGGGGTAGTTGAAAACCATCTAATGATGATAAATCTCATTATCATCATCAACTACAAACAACATTAATGAGACCAAGAAGTCTGATTCCTTGCCCAAAAAACCAAAAAATATATCATGTAGTGAGAATATTCCACCATGTTCCCCACCTCATAATATATAATGATTGTAATTCACAATCATGCAGGACCTCATGCCATCACCACTATCACACATAAATAACCATCTACGATATGAAACACTTCACACACATTAGTCTAAAATAAGTGATAGTCTACCCCCTAATAAGGTAGTGTGACAACAAATTCAGCTTGCTAACTATAACTAATAACTGAGATCATGGTTTATGTAATTCTTCTCTATTTTTCACAACGATCAAGAATCATAGATAACTACAAACTATCTATATATTAACTCTCAACCATGTATGGTTCATGTGGAATCACATTACATAAGAAAACACTACCCCTTCTAGAGATATTATGAATGGTCCACTCATTATTCCCTATTACCGCTCGTGAACGGATTTTTGGAACATCTCAATCCCAATGAAACGAATACCTAACCAGTAAAGGCAGTCAATGGTGTTGATATCCTAGAGAAATCAAAAATAAAACTCATGTAATTTCATTTACACATAAAGAATCTCCACAACTCCATCACACTCTTAGGTGTCTTCGAAACTAGAATTACTTAAACCTTTACCTGATCCATTTCTAAAGAGTCATATGATATGAGATATAACCAATAATGTACCAATCAGATCAAAAAATAAAACATTGAGATATAATAATAATGTTTGTGATCCTATAGTATGTCTATGACAATAGTCAAGTATCATGAAACCACATCCATATATACTGAGTACAATGGGATATCATGGATGAAGTATGTAACAGCCCAAGATTTTCTGAAAAATATTCTTTTTAATTTCACTAATGTCTTGTGTTATATGCAACACAAAAAGGATCTTGCACAACACGCATCCTTGACTTGCCTTGAAATACACGCAATCGCAACCTTCCTCGATAGCGTGTGTAGTACGCAATACTGAGTTTCACGAAACAACAATATGCTATTAAAATATTATTAAAACAAGCCATTATGAATAGTAATAACCACTTTTTAAATTTTAGAAAATTTATCTCTCAAAATGGACTTCTTTTTTGGATTCGGAGTATCGAATTTAGCCTAAGGTGAAATTTTGGTACTTTTCGGATAACTTTCATATTCTGATGAATAGTGAAAATTACTAAATTATAATTAAAAACAACTTTTTTAATCGAAATAATTAATAGTGATAAATCACTAATTTGAGTGGTTTTAATGTATATTTAGAATATATTTTTACAATTTAATACAATGTTAGTCATTGGATGTAATTTCACATTTAAACCAGACATAATCAAGTGTCAATCTTTTGATAGATATTGTTTCTTAAAAACACGCTATTTGTTTTAACAGCGGGATTTAATTATAAAATTAATTAATGCAATTTCTATCTTATGAATTTGGTAAAATAGACTTCATTTTTGAAGTCCTAATATGAAATATAGCTTAGGATGAAATTTTGGCATTTTTCTGAAAAATTTCAATTTTTGATTAATAGTGAAACCACTAAGTGGTAGGTTAAAAACTGAATTTTGCATAAAACATAATTTTACCGCTTCTGTGAATGGAATTTCGAAAATTCGACAGACACAATTAATATCAAGGACTAAAATGTGGTTCAATGAGATGAAAATAATTTTTGGTGAATAGTAACTTTTTACTTTTTTTTACCACGGTTAATAGTAAATAGGGTAACTAAGGGTAAATATGATATTACTATTACCCTAACACATGTCCTAATTCTATTGGATAAGTGTAATTCGACCAAAAACAACCTTATGAATATAATATGACCATTTAGGTCCACTTGGATTAGATTATGACATTTAATATTATTTTATTTAATGAATAGTTAAAATAGTTAAAATCAAAGTTTAATAACTAAAACATTTTTAATATGGGGTTATACATAAGATAAATTCGACTATAAATATTAATTAGAAAGATCAAAATATTTCCTACATAATTATATTTTATTTATAATTTTTAGACTTTATATAAATTAATTTATTTATGACACAACGATGATGCAGTAATTACCCTTTTAAGGAAATATTAACATAATTGATGTTATAAATGCTCAAATGAATGTAATTTGAGACTTTTTATGAATTAAACTAATTTTAGAGGTTACTATGATATATTAGTGTTGATTTACTCAACTTGGTTCGAACATATAATTCTGTTATGACTTTCACAAAAATCATATATCAAATAGTTTCAAAATTGAGACAAAATAGTTTTTAAATCAAATATTATATTATTAATTGTTATTTTATTCCTAAAAATCTATGGTTCGGCCAAATGACTTAGATATGGATATATATATTAATAATAAACAATTTGGGGTTCTTTGGGCATGTTATAGTAAGTGTATTAACCATATAGTGAAAGAAAACAAAAAGACACGGTAAAAGTTAAATTATTTAACTTATAGTTAAATCTAATTGATAAGGTTAAAATAATACCCTAAAATTGTCTAAATCCTATTGGATGATAGGATTTCGACCCATCCCCACTTTAGCTTTGAAATAAGACCCTTTGGAACCATTATAAACTGATTTTGATTTTAATGTAAAATAATATTTTGAGATATTCCTAAGGTTCCCCTCTCCTCCCTTATAAAAGGGTACTTCCGCCCCCTCCTCCTCACACCAATTTGAGCACTCAAGCTCGGCCAACCCCTGCCAAAATTCCTTCTCCACTTCCCTAGAATAATCCTAGTGTTCCTGGTCTTCTTCAAAGACCAATCTTAGTTCCGTAAGTAGAGGATTCAAAGAAGCGTTCCAAAGAAGAGGTAATATCCATTACCGATCTTTTCAATTTCTTTCTTCTTCAACTTCTTCTTCTTTAGTTGTTTTATGATAAAGTAATAACATCAGTATTTATTATATACTGATATGTTATTATAAATATTAAACAACACTAATTAACCTTCTATCCATCCTACGGAAAAAGGAAATCACCGCGCGTGCGTACGTACGGAATACCGTCTCCACGCCGTGGTGTAATCTATTTTCCACCATCACCTTACAAGGATGGGTATAAAGGTGTAATGAGTAACTATATATGATTATTATAAAGTGATATTGATCCTTAAATAGTATACATACACTTCAACACAATTCCACGACCATGGGAATGATATCATCGCTCGTGCGTACGTACGGACTACCGTCTCCACGACGCGATGAGATTCATTCTCAATGATTAGCCATTAATGAATGATTATAAAGTATATATAATAAGTACTAATGAAATATATTATCTAATAATGATACTGGAATTATTTATATTTATATGTATGTCATCTACTTAATTCCATTCAATTCAATAAGGAAACGAAAACAGCATTCATGCGTACGTACGGACTACCGTCTCCATGAACGGTGTATTTCTTTCCATTTACTGATTTATTATATATGTATATTCTGAATATATATATATATATATATAAATCATGTTTTATATTCTGGAATTAAGTAATCATGATCTAAGTAATCATATGAATAATTACAAGTTAAAAACACGAACGACAAATGAGACGATTTTACCCAAAACGCTACTTTAACATGAATTTACAAAAGAACGGGTAATATAAAGTCATAAGTGGACCATATATGATATAATAACAATTAATATGATTCTGGAATAAGTCAATAACATGATTTAAATCATTATACAGGAGGCTCGGACACTTACAAAGCAAGTCGGACCTAAGGTAAGGGAAAATATCACAATCTCATTTTTATCCGAGATTGTTTATACTTTGGTATTTACTGGGGTGTATTTTATCATCCACATCAATGTTTCATAAATAATATTATTTCCATCCACCTACAATTGTTTAAATCCATTTTTACCCTTCGGTGAGTTTTTAGTGAAAGAAATGAAAGCAATCTTTTGTCATTTTTTTTGTACGAGGTACTTTTTGACTTTTCCGACAAAAGTACGAAGAATGTTTTTTTTAACTTATACAGAATGAATGTATTTTTAAAACATTATTTCCAAGAAGCTTCCTTTACAAGTTTTCAAGTTTATTTTTAATCATCTTCTTTTATTTTAAAGTTGCATGACATGTTATGAAAGGAAAAAAAAATTTGAAGTAGAAAGGATATTTTCCTCAAGAATGGAGTTCAAGTATTTTATCAAAATTATTTTCCATCTAAGATAATAAAAGGGTTATGTTTTTATCCCTATTATTACATGGATTTGATTATGTTGTGATGGAAATATTTTTATGAATTCCTTTATCTTATATGAATTGTTTTATTGTGTCATGATGTTTCAAGAATCCCATTTTGGTTACATGTGTTATGCGATGATGTATGATTTATGATTATGTGGCACACATAAGAAAGGATTCATTATAAGATGGGTGGGACCTATATCTCCCTCCAATGCATTGGGTAAAGATTTTATATCTCATGAGATAGACATGGATGGAATGGTAGGTTATACCGGTTCAGTGAAACAGGACTGAAACGTGGGTTACTCGATTCAGAAAGGGACTTTGTCCACTAAGATAGTCTTGGCAATGAGTCTTGACTAACAAGAAATGATTCTCTATGATTATGTGTGAATGCCACAAAGTTTAATATTTTAAGTTATGATTATTGTGATTACATTTCACTACTATGATTTATCCCATGTTATGAAATTATTCTCTCTTTTGCAGGATAAGATTTCCAAAATGTTATGTTCTTTTGAATATGATGTGATTGATATTTCTGTTGTTTACCCTTACTGAGAATTTGAGCTCACCCTTTTATGTTTTCTTTTCCCCAGGATATATAGAAAGGTTTTAGGTAAAAAAAGGAAGATCTTTATGGGAGATGTTGAAGATCTTTCACCAGGATTAGAAGATTATATTCCATGTTTCCAAAGACACTAAACTATTACGATCCTTGTGTGTGTGTGTGTTTTATGTACTAAGTATTCCGCAAAAGTAATGTAATGTCCATGTACGATAAGCTTCGGGTCTCTACATTTGGTATTAGAGGAAAGGTTTAGTCAACCTTTGGAAACTAGGATGCGAGAACTTTAGTGAGATCCCAAGAGATATTTATAAGGTTTGTCTAGGGATGTCCCTAAGGATAAGTATACGTATAGGATACAGTCCTATAACTACGGTAACGATCATAGAATTTAACCTAAGAAGTTAGATATTGAGGATACTCCCCCTTTATAATATTGTTTTCCTTAGCATGATTTTTTCCTCTCACACTATTCTTTTTGGGTTTTAGACGATGGCTGGAACCCGAAGGAACCATGTTGATCAATGCAATGGACAATGCAATGATTGTCCTCCTGAACATGCAAATGTTATGGGAGATGGAGTGAAAAATCTTATTGCTATTCTTACACAAGATATGAATCATTCTGGACTTCCAAATGAGTAGAGAAGGAAACAATATTCTATTGAGTCCTTCTTGAGGCAACATCCACCTTCTTTCAGTGGGTCTTCTGATCCACTTGTTGCTGAACAATGGATCAGTACCACTGAAAAGTTATTTTTAGTTCTTCAATGTTCTGAACATGATAAAGTCATCTTAGTAGTATATCGTTTGGAAGGTGAAGCTGATCAATAGTGGAATCTTATCAAGAATACGAGGCCAAGAGATGAAATTGAGTTCATGGAATGGGACGAGTTCAAGAATTTGATTTTCAGTAAGTACTTCCCTCGTATTCTTCGAACAAAGATGGAAAAGGAGTTTCTTGAGCTGAAGCAGAAGGATGATGAATCTGTTGGTATATACGAAGAGAATTTTACAAGACTTGCAAGGTATGCATCTGGATTTATCATCCAACCTGAAAGTAAAGTTGATCGATTTTTCAGTGGCTTAAAACCATGTCTTCGAAGGGAATTAGTTATAAGATACTTCAGTAGCTATGAAGAAATTGTGTGTTGTGCTATCAAGGTAGAAATGGAAGTTGGTATTACATATCCATCTCATGGTTTTGACAATAAACGAAAGATGGAGTTCAAGGAGAATTCTCAGAATAATGGTGAAAAGAAGATGAATGTTTCCTTATGCACAAAGTGTGGAAAGAAGCATGGTGGAGATTGTCTTAAAGGGACTAGAAAATGTTTTAAGTGTGGAAAAGAAGGTCATCAAGCGGCTGAGTGTCGAAGTAATGGAAAAAGGGTTTCTAATGATGTGAATAAAGCAAACACTATAGAGAACGCACCACCAACACTTCAATGCTTCAAGTGCAAGGAAATGGGGCATTCTGCTAATAAACTCCCTAATCCAAGGGTTAGTGATGATCGACATGAGCAACCGCTTAAGGAAAAGGATAAAGGGAAGTCACATGCGATCACTATTGGTGATGTTGAATATGAAAACTATGTGGTGGAATGATTAAGTGTTTATGTAATGGGATTCCAAAATAATATTGTATCATTGAGTATTGAAATATTTATTGATGTGGTATTCAATGTGATTGAGATATTTTTGGAAATAAGATGATATGCGCATAATGAAGGGAAAACGAGAAAACGAAATATTTGACAGTATTCATGAGCTCATGATTGATATAAGGACTAAGTGATATCATGGTTTGAGTATATAGAATTTTGAGGATTTTGGTATGTGGAACGTGTTAATTTTTAACTACATTCATGTTTTCACTAAGGTTCAATGGGTATTCATTCTTCAAGAGAATACATGATTAAGGTATTCACATGTTTGTAATTTGACCAACAAGATATATCTTATGATATATGGGGGATAAATGATGGAATTCACGTGATTATTCTGTGACATTTCAAGTAATCATTTTCTTTATACTATAAGCCTTGACCGAAGTATTTTAGATAAGCCTAAAGATTAGAATGGATTATGTTGGACATAAGTCAGGATAAAATGTTTTTCGATGTTATTGATGGGATGTTATAGTAATATAGCTTTAGAAAAAGAACAACATGCTGGACGGGCGACAACCCATCAAGTCAGACAAGGCTGTGGGAATCGAACCCACAACCGAAGTGCGACTGGCCTTTATCGCCTACCACTGGCCTACAGGAAGTCCCTGTTTAATAGAAACTAGTTTTATTATATTAAGCAGTATGATATATGAAGTATAAGTCCATTTTAGGAACCATATATGATTGATCTCACTATAGATCGACTTATGTATATAATTTTTGCTATCCTTTTGTTTGAGACAGATGGACTGACCCGTAATTCTATCACATGATCTGCTAACACTTCACGAATAACAAATTCAACTTCATTTATTTAAGAGTTGAAGTGGAAATTGTTCAAGGCACGAACAATAGTGTGATTGTACCAAAATAAAGTAAGTATTTATTCTAACTCAAATTCTTCAACTTTAGGGAAACGATCTTGAAAACCGAAAAAATGTTGTCCTAGTGATCTTATATATGATTAATCGGATGGTACCTTGGATCGTCACAAATTTATGGATTTGTGATTGTTGGGTTTTCCATAGCCATGTTCTCTACCACTCTCCATCAGAACATGACGGTTAGATTTTTTCTTCCATATCCATATTTTCACCTATGTGGAAACCCAGTGATTAGTTTATTTGGGTAACCGTTAAGTTTCATACTTTTGTTTTAAAATATTGGTTTTGGTATTCCTTTTTGGGATGTGGGTTTCTATTAAAGAAACTTTAGAATAGTAAACCATTTATAACCCCAACGAATTTCAAGGGCGAAATTCATTTTAAGGGGGGTAGAATGTAACAGCCCAAGATTTTATGAAAAATATTCTTTTTAATTTCACTAATGTCTTGTGTTGTACGCAACACAAAAAGGAACTTCCACAACACGCATCCTTGACTTTCCTTGCAATACACGCAATCGCAACCTTCCTCGATAGCGTGTGTAGTACGCAATTCTGAGTTTCACGAAACAGCAATATGCTATTAAAATATTATTAAAACTAGCCATTATGAATAGTAATAACCACTTTTTAAATTTTAGAAATTTTATCTCTCAAAATGGACTTCATTTTTGGATTCGGAGTATCAAATTTAGCCTAAGGTGAAATTTTGGTACTTTTCGGATAACTTTCATATTCTGATGAATAGTGAAAATTACTAAATTATAATTAAAAACAACTTTTTTAATCGAAATATTTAATAGTGATAAATCATTAATTTGAGTGTTTTTAAAGTATATTTAGAATATATTTTTACAATTTAATACAATGTTGGTCATTGGATATAATTTCACATTTAAACCAGACATAATCAAGTGTCAATCTTTTGATAGATATTGTTTCTTAAAAACACGCTATTTGTTTTAACAGCGTGATTTAATTATAAAATTAATTAATGCAATTTCTATGTTATGAATTTGGTAAAATAGACTTCATTTTTGAATTAGGAATATGAAATATATCTCAGGATGAAATTTTGGCATTTTTCTGAAAACTTTCAATTTTTGATGAATAGTGAAACCACTAAGTGGTAGGTTAAAAACTGAATTTTGGATAAAACTTGGTTTTACCACTTCTGTGAATGGAATTTCGAAAATCCGACAGACACGGTTAATATCAAGGACTAAAATGTGGTTCAATGAGATGAAAATAATTTTTGGTGAATAGTAAATTTTTACTTTTTTTTACCACGGTTAATAGTAAATAGGGTAACTAAAGGTAAATATGATATTACTATTACCCTAACACATTTCCTAATTCTATTGGATAAGTGTAATTCGACCAAAAACAACCTTATGAATATAATATGACCATTTAGGTCCACTTGGATTAGATTATGACATTTAATATTATTTTATTTAATGAATAGTTAAAATAGTTAAAATCAAAGTTTAATAACTAAAACATTTTTAATATGGGGTTATACATAAGATAAATTCGACTATAAATATTCATTAGAAAGCTAAAAAGATTTCCTACATAATGATATTTTATTTATAATTTTTAGACTTTAAATAAATTAATTTATTTATGACACAACGATGATGCAGTAATTACCCTTTTAAGGAAATATTAACATAATTGATGTTATAAATGCTCAAATGAATGTAATTTGAGACTTTTTATGAATTACACTAATTTTCTAGGTTACTATGATATATTAGTGTTGATTTAATAAACTTGGTTCGAACATATAATTCTGTTATGACTTTCACAAAAATCTTATATCAAATAGTGTCAAAATTGAGACAAAATAGTTTTTAAATCAAATATTATATTATTAATTGTTATTGTATTCATAAAAATATAAGGTTCGGCCTAATGACTTAGATAAGGATATATATATTAATAATAAACAATTTGGGGTTCGTTTGGCATGTTATAGTAAGTTTATTAACCATATAGTGAAAGAAAGAAAAAGACACGGTAAAAGATAAATTATTTAACTTAGAGTTAAATCTAATTGATATGGTTAAAATAATACCCTAAAATTGTCTAAATCCTATTGGATGATAGGATTTAGACCCATCCCCACTTTATCTTCGAAATAAGACCCTTTGGAACCATTATAAACGGATTTTGATTTTAATGTAAAATAATATTTTGAGATATTCCTAAGGTGCCCCCCTCCTCCCTTATAAAAGGGTACATCCTCCCCCTCCTTCTCACACCAATTTGAGCACTCAATCTCGGCCAACCCCTGCCAAATTCCCTTCTCCACTTCCCTAGAATAATCCTAGAGGTCATGGTCTTCTTCAATGACCAATCTTAGTTCCCTAAGTAGAGGATTCAAAGAAGCGTTCCAAAGAAGAGGTAATATCCATTGCCGATCTTTTCAATTTCTTTCTTCTTCAACTTCTTCTTCTTTAGTTGTTTCATGATAAAGTAATAACATCAGTATTTCTTATATACTGATATGTTATTATAAATATGAAACAACTCTAATTAACCTTTTATCCATCCTATGGAAAAAGGAAATCACCGCGCGTGCGTACGTACGGAATACCGTCTCCACGACGTGGTGTAATCTATTTTCCACCATCACCTTACAAGGATGGGTATAAAGGTGTAATGAGTAACTATATATGATTATTATAAAGTTATATTGATACTTAAATAGTATACATACACTTCAACACAGTTCCACGACCATGGGAACGATATCATCGCTCGTGCGTACGTACGGACTACCGTCTCCACGACACGATGAGATTCATTCTCAATGATTAGCCATTAATGAATGATTATAAAGTATATATAATAAGTACTAATGAAATATATGACCTAATAATGATACTGGAATTATTTATATTTATATGTATGTCATCTACTTAATTCCATTCAATTCAATAAGGAACCGAAAACATCATTCATGCGTACGTACGGACTACCGTCTCCATGAACGGTGTATTTCTTTCCATTTACTGATTTTTTATATATGTATATTCTGAATATATATATATATATATATATATCATGTTTTATATTCTGGAATTAAGTAATCATGATCTAAGTAATCATATGAATAATTACAAGTTAAAAACACGAACGACAAATGAGACGATTTTACCCAAAACGCTCCTTTAACATGAATTTACAAAAGAACGGGTAATATAAAGTCATAAGTGGACCATATATGATATAATAACAATGAATATGATTCTGGAATAAGTCAATAACATGATTTAAATCATTATACAGGAGGTTCGGACACTTACAAAGCAAGTCGGACCTAAGGTAAGGGAAAATATCACAATCTCATTTTTATCTGAGATTGTTTATACATTGGTATTTTTTGGAGTGTATTTTATCATCCACATCCATGTTTCATAAATAATATTATTTCCATCCACCTACAATTGTTTAAATCCATTTTTACCCTTCGGTGAGTTTTTAGTAAAAGAAATGAAAGGAATCTTTTGTCATTTTTTTCGTACGAGGTACTTTTTGACTTTTCCGACAAAAGTACGAAGAATGATTTTTTTAACTTATACAGCATGAATGTATTTTTAAAACATTATTTCCAAGAAGCTTCCTTTACAATTTTTCATGTTTATTTTTAATCATCTTCTTTTATTTTAAAGTCGCATGAGATGTTATGAAAGGAAAAATGTTTTTGAAGTATAAAGGATATTTTCCTCAAGAATGGAGTTCAAGTATTTTTTCAAAATTATTTTCCATCTAAGATAATAAAAGGGTTCTGTTTTTATCCCTATTATTACATGGATTTGATTATGTTGTGATGGAAATATTTTTATGAATTCCTTTATCTTATATGAATTGTTTTATTATGTCATGATGTTTCAAGAATCCCATTTTTGTTACATGTGTTATGCGATGATGTATGATTTATGATTATGTGGCACACATAAAAAAGGATTCATTATAAGATGGGTGGGACCTATATCTCCCTCCAATGCATTGGGTAAAGATTTTATATCTCATGAGATAGACATGGCTGGAATGGTAGGTTATACCGGTTCAGTGAAACAGGACTGAAACGAGGGTTACTCGATTCAGAAAGGGACTTTGTCCACTAAGATAGTCTTGGCAATGAGTCTTGACTAACAAGAAATGATTCTCTATGATTATGTGTGAATGCCACAAAGTTTCATGTTTTAAGTTATGATTATTGTGATTACATTTCACTACTATGATTTATCCCATGTTATGAAATTATGCTCTCTTTTGCAGGTTAAGATTTCCAAAATGTTATGTTCTTTTGAATATGATGTGATTTATATTTCTGTTGTTTACCCTTACTGAGCATTTGAGCTCACCCTTTTATGTTTTCTTTTCCACAGGATATAAAGAAAGGTTTTAGGTTAAAAAAAGGAAGATTTTTATGGGAGATGTTGAAGATCTTTCACCAGGATTAGAAGATTATATTCCGAGTTTCCAAGGACACTAAACTATTACGATCCTTGTGTGTGTGTTTTTGTTATGTACTAAGTATTCCGAAAAAGTAATGTAATGTCCATGTACGATAAGCTTCGGGTCTCTACAAAGTACACCCCAAACTAGTGTGAGAAAGGATATAGGATATTGTTCATGAGTCCCATGAACACTAATGGGGATTTTATCATATCAAAATCCACTACAATGCACTCATGAAGACCTTATAGATATGAATTATTCTTTTGGTATATCCATTTATCATAATACAAGATAATAAAAACCTGATAATATACCTATAATTGAGAACCATTTAACCCATATCAACTAATAGAAGTGTTCGTCAATCCTTAATATTGGATAATTATTCTTAATGGTCACCTGATTTATATTATTTTAATTAATGAACATCTTCAAAATATTATCCTCCTTCTTGGTGAACAACACTGGTTGTTCCTATGGTGATATATTATGTATGATAAATATCATCCTCTATATGTCCTTAAACTACTCATTCATCTCTATAATATCTATGAGATCCATCTGATATACATTTATAGATATCAAGGTTAACATTAAGTTTCTTTATATGATAAATTATAACACTATTTAGGGAGGTATTCTTGGAGTTTCTGTGGAAAATACATCCTTTTACTCCTCTATGACTATATAAAGAAGAAATCCCATAGTATCCACTATACTGATGAAAATACTATACATATTGTGAGTAATTAGTTGTATCACCCTATGTATGAGTCCATCATACTATTTAAAATTTTCCTTCTCTCCTGTGAAAGAAAAATACACCATCACTGATAATACACTGCATCACCTACATGAAACAATTAATCTAGGAATTAATTTTGAATATCCAGTCCATACATAAGATGATGTTATGAGGTCACATCAATTCTATAATGACAAAAAATAGTATATCAAACCTCTAAGAGTCATGTCACATTATCCTCATACAATTGTTTTCATTGAATCCCATCAAATGGAATCCTCTATGTGTGATGGTCGCTCCAATTGTACAAATAAAATCTCTATGTATTGAGCTTGAGAAGGGGAAATAAAATAGTGCCTCACACCCATTTCTATCAGTACTAAAACTAAATTATAAAATAAAATGATCTTACCATTAATAATACCATGATCCATAAAGTCATAGGAATAAACTTCCTACAGTTTTCATTGTCTATGTCTACTATATCCCTAATTCTAGAGCTAACCAACATTGGGTGGGGTGGAAATATTTAAAACTGTATACTACCTCTAACTATTCAATAAACTCCTCTACTTCATCCACCACCTCATGTGCCTCTTTTCTCTTAATAACATCTTTTCCTAGGTGTACCATCGACTATAACTCTTTCAGCTGTCTAGATTTTTGAAAAATCCCAATGATGATATCTTATATAAACACAAGAGAAACCCCACCCATCTCTTCATAGAAAAAAACCATCCTAATGTCCCTGTAATATAGACCCTCTATCATGGAACCCTCTCCTTATGAATCATTCAGTCCCATATCCTTATCACTGTCATCATATACTGATTACATAGTTGTATTCTCTTGTTTTCTCACTATTATAACCAACAATCGATGCCATTTCTATGATAAAGATCATCACAACTAAATAATTCTCATGAACACCAAAAAAGGAATGAATGAAATGATATATCAAAAAAAACAATGATATATCAATTGAACCCCTACTCAAATGTTTTTACTCAAAATAATTTATTAAAACCCATATCTCGATATTATCATAATATGATAGTTAATCTTGTTGAATATTTTAGTAGAATCATAATTCACTATTACAACTACTAAAGCTCCTAAATGCACACTGAATGAAATGGAGATGGATTGAACTCCACCATTAAGTGTCCTTACAAATTTTACAATGAGTGAGTTGTTCCTTCATGTGAATGAGTCACCAAACAACGCTATATCCCAGTAGAACCCTAAACAAATCTAACTTCTATGACCACCATATCTTCTATAGGTGTCCTCACAAGAAACAAACTATGGAATCTACCTGTAGATAGACCATAGATGGTTAAGGATATGGATCTCTCCAAATCCTTGGAGATCACATCCTCTGAAATCATAGACTACTCTCATCCAATAAAAATACTTTATTTGTGATGTCAGTGAAACCTTCTTCTCTAAGGGATATAGAATTACTAGAAAATCACCATAGGGAACCACATAAAATATAAGACAATGTACATAATCCTATTTTCTTGAATGATCATAATTTGTATAATGTACTCTAATATTGGTTGTAAATATTTGTCAAGACATACTAAAAAATGATCTTCCATGGTAAATGATTATATCTATGGACTTGACTCAATAGGGAAAAAGAATCCACAAACAGTTCCTATAATATGCATGAACCAATTCTTTCCTACAACAATTTCATAAATTTATTGTGTTAACAAATAAATTATTAGGGACATGCTGAATCTAAAAATCAGACTTTACATCATAATTGATGTCTCTAGCCCTAAATTTGAACTCATAACATTATGAACCTATTTTCATAAATCAAAAAAACCTCATTGTAAGAAAATTTTTAACTATTGTCATATGGTAGAAAAATTATGATACCACTAGATCATAAATTGATTAAAAAGGGACCTTATGGATTATAGAAAGATGATTATGACACCCTATAACCACATCCAGTAGGCTATGGGCTTTTGACTAGTTAAAAGTTGGTATATCACAAATGTTTGACTACATAGGCTAAGGTATCTATACAAACTCCCATAAACATATCCAATACCATTGTATTATGTAGTAAATCCATTCAAAAACTAAATTCATGCATTCATATATATATAAATATATATCCCAAAATCAGTGTATGATACATTAATAGAAAGAAAATTGGTCAAATAAAACCTCACCAAAATAAGAAAAGTGTCCTACCAATTCCAAAGGGGAGGAAATATCAAATGAAACACTGTTGTGAACCTCAATATAAGTATCCTAATAAAATGCTCATAAAACTCTATTTCCACCCCAAAAACCATAAAATCCCTATCATTTTATTAAAGAAATACATGTTTAAGAAGAGACAATATAGTGTTAATTATATTAATAACTTGTAGTTTACCTTGAAATCACTAAATACAAATAATATAGAGCATCAATCACATCAATATATAGGTATTTCAGTTAAAATTATTTTTCCTAACGATTATCATAACCCATATTATCCTTAACAATTCAAAAACTCAATGTGGTCTTAGTGATACTCGCAATCACATGAGTCTGCTCAAGGCATCAAGTTAATACTCACGTAGGATGATCCACTTGATTATTCATTATTTCATTTAGGGAACCTATCTGATATGTCATTCTAGTTAGGTATCACCATATATGATTGTCACTAGAACACTTATGTTTTAAAAAATTAAATAGGTAATCATTCCTAGTTCTTTTTGGGGACACCACAAACCCTACATGATCAACATGGAAGATATGTAATTAATTCATTGTGAATGGTGGATACTCTGATACAAAAAACCCTTCCATGGAGGAAAAAGGAATAATTGGTGATCCCTCCCTGCTCACATGGGGAGATACACTGAATTTTATACAATATAAAGCTTTTAGAGTGAATCACACCATCCTTGGATGTTACTTATTCTTCACTAGTGACATGATCTAATGAAAGAATACATATTATTAAATTAGGTGTTTTTTATGATGATATAGACTTTATAGAATATTTTTTTCTATTGAAATGGTATACTATTAAAAAAAATTAAAATATTTCCAAAAATTGTTTAATACATATGAATGGATTTATTTATTTGATATTTGGGACCAATATATCTCTCAAATTAATTGTAAAATGTGTTATCAGAATCTCATGATATTATAATGATATGAGGGGGAACAGATATGAAACAATTGGACCAAATTTTGACGTATGAGTATGATTTCTTCTAGATATGGTCACATGATTATTCCTGGGCATGCTTTTTAATATTTATTTTTATATTATGATGCATGAGAATGATTGACTTTAGCTATCCTCATACTTTTATTTGTGGACATTATTTTGAGTAGAAATGAAAACAAGATATTTATTCCCCATGCGTGGGATGACAAATTACTACATTATTAAACTTGAATAATGTTTACTACATTGACAACCTTTTTATCATTCTTCTAGATATTATTTTGAATAGAAATTATAATTAACTGTTTTCCTAGTATAAATCATTTTCAATGAGAATATGAAATTGATTTTATTATCATACCCTTATGATAATCTTATAATTTCTTATGATTGTTGTATCCTATGTTTATCTGTACTATTAATCCATGCATTACATTTCTTATGTTATATATCTAATGTTTTTGTTGGATGAAAATAAGTGTGATATGTCTATAGGGGTAATAGTAATGAGGTATTTTAAGGATATTATAATGATATTATATGAAAATAAGTTCATTAAGAATCTAGTCTCCAATTACACAAATCCATTAATGTTATCTAGAATATATATTAATGACATGTATTGAATATTTATCTGAAATAATATAATATTTATGTATAATAATTTTGTGTGACATCATGATCAACTACTTTTATTTGTTATATATGAGTTATTGGTTGACATGGATAGTCATTTATATATAATCGACTAATGATCAATGGCCTATACTATATTTCCATGTTCAACATATATTGATCACTCGATGTCATGTAAGAAGACATAATATAAGTATGAATATGAGTTATATGATAAAACTTTTAGTGAAAATATTCAGATATGGATATCAGTATACTAAATGGATATCACATAAGAACCCATAATATGTTTATTAGAACAAATTATTTATTATCTCTCACAATTTTATTATGTCAATTAAATAAGGATATAAAATTTGTTGTGTATAAACAACGACCTATAGATTATCATTGATATTCCTTAGATAAGTATTATGTTTTTGGAAAAGAGTTTCTTCCCAAATAACAACAGTTCTAATGAAAACATTTCTAAATGAAATTATAGATGTATTCAAAAATACATGTTATGAACTTAATAAATAATTTTTGGGATTTTATGTCATGTGGTTTGCGGTCAGATATAAAATAAAATGGGAACCACCTTGTAGTGTTTGTTCATTTGAAGATGTTTATAATGTCCAATCTATTTTGTTAAGAATGTGATGCAAGAAGGATATATGTGCACCACCACTCTAATTTATAATTTTTTGTAAAGCAAAAAGATTTTTTATGAAATGTGTATTTTATTCACCAAAATTATAATTTATATCAAAATTTAATAAGTTTAATTTTTGAATGATATTTGATGAAACTCAAACTGCTTCATTTTTCGAATGTACTTCATTCTATAAAGAAAATCAAATATTCGAATAAGAAAATGTGATCCACTACTATATCCTATCTACTAAATGATGTATAATATCATGGAATCATATATATTTGGCAATGAAATCATTATTATATTCATAAGTCTCTCAAAACCCTCAAAAAAGGTCTTAGCACCCCATTAATCCTTCATGATTCCTACAGAAGCATTCATAGATCCATTAACAACTTTACTACCATAGGGGAAGGAAATTTTGTTTATATTTCAAATTTTGATTAAAATAAAACACAATTAATTGAAGAATAATATGGATGTTTCATACATTTGGTTGTTTATAGTACATCATTGGAAAAGAAATGTTTTTTTTAAATTTATTTTCTTGTTTCATTATTGGAAGTAGAGTTTTTAGTGTTTTGGTGTTTTTTAATCTTATAATGTTCAGAAATTGATAAATTGAATCCAACGACATGGATAATTACCTCTTATATTTATGATTAAATATATTTTTACTTTTCATTCAATCTATAATATTGAATCATTTCCCAAACTATAAAAAGATCTCTTGATCCTCAATATAATATCATTAGTTTAACAATATATAATTAATTAATAAAATCATCTTGGTTAAAAAATTTGGAAGACAAAAACATATTCTCAGAGTCCTAAAATTGATAAGTATATTCATCATCCCAAAAAACATCCATATAGGATTGATAATGTTTATTTAATGTTTAGAAAGAAGTCTTATTAAATCTTTAAATCAAATCCTCCATAAATGGAAATGAATTATAACATCAATTACTCAAAAATAGTGATAATATCTATTGTAATCAAAGAATTAAATGGTCCCAAAAAAAATCTAGGTCATTATGGAAATAGGTTTTAACCAATAAAATTTACCACAATTGAATACTCCCATCCATGTTCTTAATAAAAAATATATTGGTATCCCATGGTGATAAACATTTCATGATGAATCTAATGAATTAATTTTATAAAATAATACTCTTAATCCCCATATGAATATATTATTCTAAGTAATATATTAAAAAATATATGATCAATACCTGATACCATGAAAATCATAAAATCATCATCTCTATGTAGTGAAATCATCCAAAAATAAAATAAATACAAACTGATGAAAATCAACTATAGGATGAGATATATTAATTTAAACACCACTAAAGGCTAGGGATATATCCTTTCTAGTAATTTGATATATTCCATAGCTACCAAAAATAAAACTCAATACTATTAACATATTAATCTAATTATATTATAAATTATATATCTTTCAAGGGATGGATTGAATGTTACATATCATTAGTAGTATTCAACATGAAATAAATTATATGAAAAATAATATATCGTAATGATGTATTTATTTCGTTATTTTATTGTGAAATATTAAAATCAAAATCATTTCTCTATCCAAAAAAATCAATGGATTACATAGATGGCCAAAAAAATAGTCTTATCATATCCTCACAATCAGACTATATAGTTGGTGTACCATGTTGAATATATGTGTCGAATCTCATGCTAAAAATAAAATAACAATAAAATATATAAATTTAATATCCTTAATCACATAGTACACCAAAAAGATTATATTTAACAAACAACATAACTTTTAACAAAGAAATACAAACACCATGATCTACTAGTTCCATCCCAATAGAATATAACTATTAATAACCTTCATGGTTGTCCTACAACTTGGTTACACAAACTCCAAGAACAGTACATCAACATTAAACATATCACTAAATCCTTTTTTGAAATAAAAACTAAATTTCCTAGGAAACATATAAGTCATTCATTATTTTTGGGTAACATAATATGATTTTTTTCTCTATGTAGAGATAAAATAATAACATTTTCACATCTATAATCCCTCTTCAAACAGCAACTAGATTCACATATTCCCTCAAACCCCTCTTCTCTTCATTAAGGACATACATTTGCAATAAATATTTGATAACCACCTAGATAAACATTGTTAAAAAAATTTATTAATCCTTGAAAAAATATAAAAAATAGACCAAATTTTAAATTAAGTGATTTACATTTATCATTTTTACCAATGGTCATTGAAAAATTGTTAATTTTTATAACCCATGATATATATTAGAGAATCTACATAGTCACAAAAATTAATTATATATACTATTAACCTCTATACTATTTCATTCATATGTATAAAATCTATATAGAATGGTTCCATGAAAATTACCCCATTAAACATACTTTTCCTCCTTGACAGAACTATGATATATTAAAAATATTGTTTTGGTCCCTCAAGTATTGAAATAAAAAATCTTCCCAAACATTTCTTTTAGATAATAAATTAACTAAAAAATTTATTCCATTCCCCTATTACTCTCTTACTCTTTAAAGGACCAACATATCCCAAAATGATATGTCATTTTGGGTTCAAAAATCTCATATCACATCATACACAAATGGAACATCCAATTTCCTAATATCAATATTATATGTCTCTTTGAATTACTTATACTTGTTATTCTTCATTAAAAAAATAATTTGATGCCCCTAGTATGGGAATGTATAAAGAATCCCATATATTATAAAAATAATTTAAATGACCCTCATCAAATACCATTCTACTGTCTTGAAGTTTCAATTATAAGATAATTATTTTTTAAAAAATTAAATACACTTATTAGAAACAAATAAAAAATTGATTTTCTATACCATCATGTATTAGTTATAACACATAATAACATATTAATTAGTCAATGAATAATCTTACAATATCCTAAAATCTAATTTCACAAATACTAGTTGATTAAATCATTAATAATGTTTTGTTTTGGAGAAGAATATTTAGAATATAAATTATTATGTTTTATAATTTATATATAATTGTTTAATAAAATTGAAATACATACACATAAACTAGTAATTTGGGATAATGTATGCCAATATGATTTATGATATTACAAGACACACTATCATCTGAATAAGGATCATACCCTGAAATAGAATTACAAATCCACCAATTTTTAATATTAAACAATATTTTTGAAAAATATTTTTTTTGAAATAAATATACTTGGATTAAAAATATATACCTGGTTGGAATGTCTATTCACCATCGAAAACACTCTAAAATATTATGAACATTGTAAAAAACATATCTCATTAAAAAATTTTACTTTACCCATGGGAAACTATGTTGTCTGCAATAGACCCCACAAAAACCTATTTTCACTCACTAAAACATGAATGTAGTGACTATTAATGATAATTTATGGATATATACAATATAAATTTTTACCCTCTTTTGTGACCATTACATAAAAACCCTAATCCTAGAGGAATATTAATATATGGAGGTAAAAGGACACTACAAATTTCACGATAACCACACATAAATTCCCATATTTTTCTTATATATGAAAATTACCCTTAATGAAAACATTTAGAACCAAATGTACAATATAAATAATTATATCAAATTATATAAAATTATGAACATCCTTTAATACATGAATTTAAAAGTATATATTCATATCTTTATGATGTCTCCAAACATCATCACCATTATATATATTCATCTAGAATTTACTTGATATGTCCTGCGTACATTTCTTGTGAACACAAGTTACACATGATTAATGACTGAGAATACATTACATTTTAGAAACCACTATAACCCCAAAAATCTATTGGAGATAAATATGATAAAATTCCATTATTATAAACAATTAAATTAATTTAGATCATCAATATAACTATGAAAATGAAGAAACTTGTGGAATATATATTAATTTATAACACATATTAAGATAATCAAATTTTGGGGACTATAGAAAAAGGTATCCAAACACATGGATATTCATTAACCCTTATATAAAAATATTGGGAACAAAGAATCATTGATAATTATCATAATGCTTTAAGAAATTTTTTAATTCTAAATAATGTAAAAACAAAACATATAGAACCCATATCAAGGACTTAGGTATAAATATAACCCAAGGCATTTGAAGGTATCCAAATTCTTGAAACACATCATAATAAAAAAATTAAAAAACAACTCACAGAACTCATCAATATGATTATACTATATTAAATTTATTTCCTTTTCATTCCACCAAAATACCTAAAACACTACTAGTATTCACATTCAAATAATCATATTAATAGTCATATATTCAAGCTAATATTATTTAAATACTTTTGTATTTTTTTAACCAATTATAATTTTTTAATAAATTATAAATATATAGAAAATAATGAAAACATCATGTAATATAATACCATTAAATTATAAATATTATAAATTATTTCTGTACTTTCCATATGGATTTACTTCACTACATTTAAATATATTAAAAAAAACTTATAAAATCTAAAAAATAGTAAAATTTGATCCAATGGTTTGTTTCATCAACAATGATCTATGATTAAACTAACATTTACATTTTGTTGTAAATTATATTCTAATTGAAATAAGTAGCATATAAATAAACAAATTCATAATAATACAAATTTTATTATCATAAACTAAAAAATAAGTAATTCAGATAGTAAATCACACATAAGACATTAAAAACATCAAAAAAATCATATTCATGTCGCAACATTTCAATATAATTCTATAATATGTGTTGACATATATTTTACACTTTAGCTACCAATTTAGTTCATTTATGTAAAGACCCGTAAAATTCAAGGGAAATTTTTTCTTTAGAATTTTACAAGAGCGCGGTTTCAGACGGCACCTGATTCCGAGGCCCGGAGTGCCCGGAATTAATTTCCGAAGTTTGGCTCGGGTACGTTCAGTGAACGAACGAGCGGGAATTCCTAACTTTTGATCCGGTGCTCGGAATTGAAATCCGAGGGCACCGATGAACTCGCAGCGCCGATATTCGCTTAAAGAGACCTTTTCGGGAGTTGCGTTTGTTGCGGGTTGAAAGTTACGTTTTTGGGTTTTTAGTTTGAGTTAAATAAAATTGTGAAGAACAATTTTATTACAACAAGTTAAAACCTATCAAAGGAGGTTGGAAGTGGGACCCACACCCACTTAACCTCCCTTGGGAGGATTAAGTGTGGTGGGGCCCACACGAACCCCTAATCTTTTCCATTTCTCTCAACATACTTAAACCCTAATTAATTGGCTTAAGTTACTCTAATTTAATTATGGGAGTTAAGTCTTTTTGAATTTCAAACATTGAAATTCTTTTGTGTTATGTGTTAATAAAATAAGAGGTAGTCTTATTTTATTTGGAGTTCTTTGTTTGTCATTTTGAGAGCTCCCTCTTCATCTTCAAGCTCTGACGAAGAACGAAGAACGCTCAAACTCCGACGAAGAACGACACCCCTCTTCTTCGTCCTCGGTGTCAACAAGAGGGAACGCCGCACCCTCCTCGGACCTTCTTCGTCGGCAAACGAAGATCCGCCAATGACGTGTCTCTTCGGGCATAACTCTTCGTCAACGGATTTGACGAACGACGACCGCGACACCCGACCTCCGCGACGCCGTCTTCCGCGGAGCGTAGACGAATCTTCGAACCTTAACCAAGGTAGGGGTTGTCGATTTCTTTTGGTTTCCTTATTTTATTCTTGATCGTGATTTTATCAAGACTAACGTGTGACTTGATTTTATTTTTAGTTGTGTTATTATTTTAACGTGAGGGGGGCTGGACCGCATGAACACGGCCGAACCCCCCCTCCATTGTTCTTGTTTAATTCTTGCGGTGGAAGCAAAGTGGCGTGGTGCCGTCGCACCACGCGGATGATCGTACAAATAATTTACGCAGCGCCGTCGCGCTACGCCAAGGAAAAATCTTCAAGAACGCGACGCCGTCGGGCCGCGTTGAAAGGATTCATGGCACGGCGAAAGGGGCGCGGTGCCGTCGCACCGCGCCGGACGACGAACACCGCGGCCGGTTCCGGGCCGCGGCGGGACGAGAAGATCGCGGCCGGTTCCGGGCCGCGGCGGGACGAGAAGACCGCGGCCGGTTCCGGGCCGCGGCGGGACGAGAAAACCGCTGCCGGTTCCGGGCCGCGGCGGAAGAGGAGACCGGCGGCCGGGCCGCCGGTGTCGGAAGTCAAAGGCGGGACCGGAATTTCCGGTCCCGTTGGTAAAAACCGGCCGGCCAGCTGGCCGGACGGATGACTTAAAACCGGGGAATTTAATTCCCCGGCCGGTTCTTTAAAACCCCCCTCATAATGAGGGGGGCGGTTCCATGGAAGGGGGGGGGGGCAGCAGCCCCCCGGTTTAATTTAAAACCGGCCCCCACGTGGGGGGCCGATTTGTTGCAAACGGCGCGGCAAAGTCGCGCCGCCCTTCTGAAGAAGCGGGGCTTAGCCCCCCGCGTGCGCCGCGGCCCGCCGCCGCCACCGCGGCCCGCCGCCGCCGCCTCCGCGGCCCGCCGCCGCCGCCGCCACCGCGGCCCGCCGCCGGCCCGGGGGGGGGGGGGGGGGTCGGGCCGGGTCGCCCCGGACCCGGACCCCCCCCGTTTCGAACCAGTTTTGGTTTTGGGCCCATAACCTGAGCCTCGGACCTCCGATCGACGAACCGTCTGCGGCAACGCGATCCTTGGATCGAGACGGTCGTTTTGATATATCGCACTCAAGGTTTCGGTTAACTTTGAGTTCGGCCGGGTTGGTTCGTTCACGAAACCAACCGGGCCTTCGGAGCGGAAACGCTCATATCTTGAGCTACGGACGTCCGATTGACGCGCCGTCAGTCGCGTTGTGTTCCTCTTAGTGAGACGGATCTTTTGGCATACTCCGCCCGAGGTTTGGACGCAGGTGGAGTACGGTCGGGTTGGTTTTGCCTTAAAAACCAACCGGGCCCCGGAGACGAAAATGCCGATAACTCTCAGACCGGGCGTCCGATCGACGCGCCGTCTGTTGCGTTGAGTTCCTGTTGTTGATACGGAACTTTTGGATACATCAACTCTGGTCTTCGTGACAGTTGATGTATCAGCCTCTCGGCTCGTGGAGCGGACCCTCCGAACGAGCTAGCTGTGTGCGGGAACCCTAGTGCTGGCTGCGACTGTTCTACTGCTACGACTGCTACTGTGACTGCGACGACGACAGTACAGAGATCCTGTGTGGATTCGACGACGCCAGTACAGAGATCCTATGTGGATTCGACAACGACGACTACAGCACTCAGCGATCCTACGTGGATCAGTGCTACAGGTCCTGTGTGGGCCCGATCCTGTGTGGGTCCTTGCGCTCAGCGGTTCTGTGTGAGCCAGCGCCTACAGGTTCTGTGTGAGCCCGATCCTGTGTGGGTCTTCTGCGGGGGTTAGTTACCTATCGATCCTTCGTGGGTCCGACGACTTAGATGGGTCAGTGATCATCTTTATCGTCCTTGAAGAAGTATACATGTGTGAGCTGAAATCCTGTTGCTTTCCTGTGTGGATTGTGTTGAGCAATCCTTTGTGGATTATGTTTTGCTTTCCTATGTGGAATACGTATACTTTCCTGCGTGGACTGAGTTGTACTTGGGCTCGGAGGTTGGAGCGTAATTTAAATGATGACTTAGGTATATGTATGGGCATATATCTAAGCAGTGTCGGTTGTTACTTCGTGATTGTACTTTTCTTCGTGGTTTATCCTTTGTGGATTTGAGAGACCTTCAGGGGTCTTGGGGTCCCTACTGAGTAGCTTATACTCACCCCTGCAAGGGCTTTGCCCGCACTACGTTGTGTTGGTTGCAGACGACGGACAGCGTTGACCTTAGCTGAGGCTTGCAGAGCGGGACGGTACCCGGAGGTGGACCACTGGACGGGACGTGCTCGGAGCGGACGGCGGGACCCGTGGAGCAGAGGAGCTATTTGTACCCACCCTTCAGGTGGGATTTCCAGAGGACAGCTCGGAGTAGCGGCTTTTACTTTACAGTTGTTGTTTTTCCCTTTTCGAGTTGTACTTTACTTTCAGTTTGGGTTTGTATTCTGGCCCATTTACTTTTCCGCACTTTCAGTCGTACTCTGCTTGTTTAGTGTTTACTTTCCGCTTGTTTACTCTGTGGTGTGTGTATACTTTTCAAAGGCAATGCCTTCCCTTTTTACCGGGATTTACGCCTTGGTGCTAGTCGCCAGCCCCTGGCCTATGGAAGGCGGGCTTGGGGTAGTCACGGCACGGACCCCGAGGGCGGGTCGTGTCAAATTGGTATCAAAGGAGTTTGGTTCTACCGCGAACTCTGATCTTTTCTATGTGAAGCAATAATGTTTAGCGTATTGAGTATGGATATCAGTCCAGGGAGTCCAGTGTTGGTGCTGCGGCCGACGTATCCGTACACCAGGACCCTGACTTCTGATTTCCGACTTAATGCACGAAAACATTGATTGCGTGTGTGTTTCAAAGTTTTCTTTGTGATTACTTATATCAGCTCACCAGGTATACTGTTCTAACCGTGGCACACCTGTTTCCTTTTCAGGATGTCCCCACGACGGCAGGAAACTAGGGTTCCGAGAGTCGAGCGAGACGACAGCCCACCGAGCGACGAGGCCTCGGTGCAGGGCCCTTTTCCAGTAGTGGCATCGGCGGTAGCTTTACCCGCCGATCCCCCGATGCTTCCAGCAGCAGCCGCTGACGATGCACGTCGCCTCAGCGCACTGCATGAGTTTCAGCGCCAGCGACCGCCCAGGTTTCGCGGGGAGACGGATCCCCAGGCAGCAGAGGACTGGCTGGAGGCAGTGGTTCGAGTGTTTAGGCTAGTGAGGACACCAGCAGACCTCAGGGTGGTCCTCGCTGCGAGCCTACTACACGCAGCAGCAGGACGATGGTGGAGCTTGATGCTCCAGGTGCACGATGAGGCATCTCTACTTTGGACGGACTTTGAGAGCCTCTTCCGCTCGGAGTTCGTCCCAGCCACCCTTCGTGCGGTGCGTATCCAGGAGCTTCTACAGCTGCGGCAGGGCAGCATGACGGTCGCTCAGTACTCGGCGAGATTTACCGATCTCTCGCGCTACTCGACCGACATGGTACGGGACCCATTCTTCCGGGCCCGGACCTTCGAGCAGGGTTTGAGACACGAGATCAGGGCATCGCTGATCTCTCTCAGCATACCGACTCAGACAGGAGTACTGGAGCGGGCCCTTCTGATCGAGAGCTTCCTTGCTGAGTCTACACCAGCACAGCGACCCACCGCAGGGCGGCACGTGGCAGAGTCATCTGCAGCAGGCAGTCGACGGATGACTCAGGGGTCCAGACAGACCAGACCTTCGGGCCGACGACCTCAGGGCACTGGCTCAGCAGTGCGGGGCACACAGCGCGGAGCCAGTCTTCCGAGAGGCAGACAGTGCTACTCGTGCGGCGGGCAGGGCCATATGGCTCGCGACTGCCCGACCCGTCGTGCCGAGGAGCAGCAGACAGTTGATGGACCACCGAGGCAGAGGCAGAGGGTCGACCGTGGCGGTCCGCAGGGAGGAGGCGGACGAGGCAGAGGAGCTGGACGAGCAGCTGGTGGTGGCCGACGCTTTGAGGCTCTACCACCACCACCACCAGGAGGTCCACCCCGACCACAGGGAGCTGGCGGGCAGCGACAGGCACAGCTCCAGGCAGCAGAGGCCTACCACCACGGCGCACCTGAGATGATTCGAGGTACTATCTATGTCTATTCCACCCTTGTTGCAGTTCTTATAGACACAGGAGCGAGTCACTCTTTCATAGCTGCTGCCCTTGTTCGGAGCTCGGAGATTCCGACAGAGCCGTTGGCTCGATCCTTACGGCTAGAGACTCCTACGGGAGCAGACTCGACGATTACGCACTGGTGCCGGCAGTGTGAGCTTACTCTAGGAGGCGAGAGCTTCGGCTGGGATCTTCTTGTAGCAGCGTCGAGGCCTTACAACGTCATCTTGGGCATGGATTGGCTGTCTACGGTCCATGCACAGATTGACTGTTTTAGGCGCAAGGTGCGATGTGTACGCACCGACGGGAGCAGGTTCACCTTCACCGGCGAGAAGGGAGCCTTAGAAGCATAGGATGGACTTCCGGGGAGGAGAGGACAGCCCATCACTCATCAGTTGGCTAGCCTTATCCTTGGAGCAGTTGACGTGCGGAGTCCTGGTTTTCCTGCAGTGGTGGATCAGTTTGCGGACGTTTTTCCCGACGACGTTCCAGGGCTACCTCCTCGCAGAGAGGTAGACTTTTATATTGACTTGTACCCTAGGACCGCCCCGATATCCACTCCAGCATATCGGATGGCCCTTGCCGAGCTTCGAGAGCTACGGGTACAGTTGGAGGACTTGCAGGGCAAGGGGTTCATCCGACCCAGTGTTTCACCCTGGGCTTCCCCGATATTGTTCGCCAAGAAGGCAGACGGGAGCTTGCGACTTTGTGTTTACTATCGTCGCCTGAACCAGGTGACAGTGAGGAACAAGTATCCGCTACCGAGGATTGATGACCTCTTTGATCAGCTCAAGGGAGCACGGTGGTTCTCGAAGATAGACCTCAGGTCAGGCTATCATCAGCTCAGAGTCAGAGACGAGGATGTGCAGAAGACGGCCTTCAGATGTCGGTATGGCCACTATGAGTTCTTGGTTATGCCCTTCGGTGTAACCAATTCTCCAGCAGTGTTCATGGCTCTCATGAACATGATCTTTCAGCCATACCTCGATCGGTTTGTCGTGGTCTTCATCGACGACATTCTGTTTTACTCTACGACAGAGGAGGAGCACACCTATCACTTGCGAGATGTCCTTGACACACTCCGAGAGCACCAGCTTTATGGTAAGCTCTCGAAGTGCCAGTTCTGGATACGTGAGGTCCACTTTTTGGGACACGTTATCTCTGAGGAGGGAGTTGCAGTGGATCCCGCGAAGATTGAGGATGTGTTAGCTTGGGAGCCACCCAGGAGCGTGACTGAGGTTCGGAGTTTCTTAGGACTAGCTGGATACTATCGGAGATTTGTGCCGAACTTCTCCAGAGTTGCGGCATCACTTACAGCTTTGACGAAGAAGGGGAAACCCTTCGTGTGGTCAGACAGTTGTCAGCAGAGCTTCCAGGAGCTGAGACAGAGATTGACTAGCGCACCTATCTTGAGGTTGCCTGAGGAGGGAGTAGGGTACGTAGTCTACTGCGATGCATCAGGGACCGGACTCGGATGTGTTCTGATGCAGGAGCGGACAGTGATCGCCTATGGATCACGACAGTTGAGGCCGCATGAGCAGAACTACGCTACCCATGACCTGGAGTTAGCAGCAGTGGTCTTCACTCTGAAGACATGGCGACATTATCTGATGGGCGAGTGCTTTACAGTCTTTTCCGATCATCAGAGTCTCAGGTATATCTTCTCGCAGAAGGACCTGAACCTGAGACAGCGTCGATGGCTCGAGTTCCTCCAGGACTATGACTTTGAGATAGTCTATACTCCTGGGAAGGGGAACGTAGTAGCCGATGCCCTCAGCAGGAGGACGGGAATTCAGCTACTTGAGGAGGCGACGGAGCAGCTAGCCTCTTTGCAGATATCCTTCGTGGATAGAGATGGAGCAGCCTTTCTTCAGTCTCTCACAGTCACTCCTCCACTACTGCAGCGGGTCAGGGAGGCACAGCGCGGGGACGCTGACTGTGAGACACGGCGTGCACAGATATCCTCGGGACAGGCACCTGATGGTTTCTCCCTTGGAGCAGGACACGACATCCTTTTCAGAGGACGTACCATGGTACCAGTCGCATTGCGAGAGGAAGTGCTGAGAGAGTTTCACACATCTCCTTTGGCGGTACATCCTGGAGTGGCGAAGATGTACCAGGACCTCAGACGACAGCATTGGTGTCCGGGCATGAAGAAGGCTGTAGCAGAGTTCGTTTCTCGATGCCTTACCTGCCAGCAGGTAAAGGCAGAGCATCAGGTACCAGCAGGCTTGGTACAGCCCTTGGAGGTTCCGGAGTGGAAGTGGGACGTCATATCTATGGACTTCGTGACTGGACTTCCACACACTTCCAGCGGTCACGACTCCATCTGGGTGATTGTTGACCGACTCACCAAGTCGGCACACTTCTTACCCATCAGAGAGAAGGGCTCAGTGGAGATCTTGGGACGTCTCTACGTTCAGGAGATTGTGCGGCTCCACGGCGTGCCATCATCTATCGTTTCCGATCGAGATGCCCGCTTTACTTCCCGGCTTTGGAAGGGGTTATAGGAGGCGTTCGGGACGCAGCAACGTCTTAGCACAGCTTTTCACCCTCAGAAGGATGGTTAGACGGAGAGGACCATTCAGACTCTCGAGGACATGCTCCGCGCATGTGTCCTTGACTTTGGTCGTAGCTGGGAGGACCACCTACCCTTGGTGGAGTTCGCATACAACAACAGCTACCACTCCACCATCGGGATGGCACCGTACGAGGCGTTGTACGGCCGACCATGTAGATCTCCTTTGTGCTGGACAGACCCTGGGGAGTCAGCACTGGTGGGACCGGAGATGGTCCAGGCCACGACAGAGAAGGTCCAGGTCATCCAGGAGCGGATGAGGACAGCTCAGAGCCGGCAGAAGTCATACGCTGACAGGAGGCGGAGGCCACTAGAGTTCGAGGATGGCGACCACGTCTTCTTGCGGGTCTCACCTCGACGTGGTATTCGGAGATTTGGCCGAGGCGGCAAGTTATCTCCGCGCTTTATCGGACCCTTCCAGATTCTCAGCAGGATTGGCGAGGTGGCTTATCGCCTGGCTCTACCACCTCAGTTGCACCGGGTGCACGACGTCTTCCACGTATCCCAGCTGAGGAGATACGTGCACGACCCGACGCACATCATTGACCATGGGGAGCTTGACGTTGACGATGGGGCGACTTTTACGGAGGTCCCGGTGGAGATAGAGGATCGACAGGAGCGGGTCCTGCATGGGCGATTGATTCCTCTTGTGCGCATCAGATGGCAGCACGGGAATCTCCAGGAGAGCACATGGGAGCGGGAGGCTCAGATGCGTGCTCAGTACCCTCATTTGTTTCCCTAGTTTTTGTTATATCTTTACGGGGACGTAAAGCCCTGAGGTGGGAGTAATGTAAAGACCCGTAAAATTCAAGGGAAATTTTTTCTTTAGAATTTTACAAGAGCGCGGTTTCAGACGGCACCTGATTCCGAGGCCCGGAGTGCCCGGAATTAATTTCCGAAGTTTGGCTCGGGTACGTTCAGTGAACGAACGAGCGGGAATTCCTAACTTTTGATCCGGTGCTCGGAATTGAAATCCGAGGGCACCAATGAACTCGCAGCGCCGATATTCGCTTAAAGAGACCTTTTCGGGAGTTGCGTTTGTTGCGGGTTGAAAGTTACGTTTTGGGGTTTTTAGTTTGAGTTAAATAAAATTGTGAAGAACAATTTTATTACAACAAGTTAAAACCTATCAAAGGAGGTTGGAAGTGGGACCCACACCCGCTTAACCTACCTTGGGAGGATTAAGTGTGGTGGGGCCCACACGAACCCCTAATCTTTTCAATTTCTCTCAACATACTTAACCCCTAATTAATTGGCTTAAGTTACTCTTATTTAATTATGGGAGTTAAGTCTTTTTGAATTTCAAACATTGAAATTCTTTTGTGTTATGTGTTAATAAAATAAGAGGTAGTCTTATTTTATTTGGAGTTCTTTGTTTGTCATTTTGAGAGCTCCCTCTTCATCTTCAAGCTCTGACGAAGAACGAAGAACGCTCAAACTCCGACGAAGAACGACGCCCCTCTTCTTCGTCCTCGGTGTCAACAAGAGGGAACGCCCAACCCTCCTCGGACCTTCTTCGTCGGCAAACGAAGATCCGCCAACGACGTGTCTCTTCGGGCATAACTCTTCGTCAACGGATTTGACGAACGACGACCGCGACACCCGACCTCCGCGACGCCGTCTTCCGCGGAGCGTAGACGAATCTTCGAACCTTAACCAAGGTAGGGGTTGTCGATTTCTTTTGGTTTCCTTATTTTATTCTTGATCGTGATTTTATCAAGACTAACGTGTGACTTGATTTTATTTTGAGTTGCGTTATTATTTTAACGTGAGGGGGGCCAGACCGCACGAACACGGCCGAACCCCCCCTCCATTGTTCTTGTTTAATTCTTGCGGTGGAAGCAAAGTGGCGTGGTGCCGTCGCACCACGCGGATGATCGTACAAATAATTTACGCGGCGCCGTCGCGCTACGCCAAGGAAAAATCTTCAAGAACGCGACGCCGTCGCGCCGCGTTGAAAGGATTCATGGCACGTCGAAAGGGGCGCGGTGCCGTCGCACCGCGCCGGATGACGAACACCGCGGCCGGTTCCGGGCCGCGGCGGGACGAGAAGACCGCGGCCGGTTCCGGGCCACGGCGGAAGAGGAGACCGGCGGCCGGGCCGCCGGCGTTGGAAGTCAAAGGCGGGACCGGAATTTCCGGTCCCGTTGGTAAAAACCGGCCGGCCAGCTGGCCGGCCGGATGACTTAAAACCGGGGAATTTAATTCCCCGGCCGGTTCTTTAAAACCCCCCTCATAATGAGGGGGGCGGTTCCATGGAAGGGGGGGGGGCAGCAGCCCCCCGCGTGCGCCGCGGCCCGCCGCCGCCGCGCCGCGGCCCGCCGCCTCGGCCCGCCGCCGCCGCCCGCCGCCGCCCGGGGGGGGGGGGGGGGGGGGGGGGGTTGGGCCGGGTCGGCCCGGACCCGGACCCCCCCGTTTCGAACCAGTTTTGGTTTTTGGCCCATAACCTGAGCCTCGGACCTCCGATCGACGAACCGTCTGCGGCAACGCGATCCTTGGATCGAGACGGTCGTTTTGATATATCGCACTCAAGGTTTGGGTTAACATTGAGTTCGGCCGGGTTGGTTCGTTCACGAAACCAACCGGGCCTTCGGAGCGGAAACGCTCATATCTTGAGCTACGGACGTCCGATTGACGCGCCGTCAGTCGCGTTGTGTTCCTCTTAGTGAGACGGATCTTTTGGCATACTCCGCCCGAGGTTTGGACGCAGGTGGAGTACGGTCGGGTTGGTTTTGCCTTAAAAACCAACCGGGCCCCGGAGACGAAAATGCCGATAACTCTCAGACCGGGCGTCCGATCGACGCGCCGTTTGTTGCGTTGAGTTCCTGTTGTTGATACGGAACTTTTGGATACATCAACTCTGGTCTTCGTGACAGTTGATGTATCAGCCTCTCGGCTCGTGGAGCGGACCATCCGAACGAGCTAGCTGTGTGCGGGAACCCTAGTGCTGGGTGCGACTGTTCTACTGCTACGACTGCTACTGTGACTGCGACGACGACAGTACAGAGATCCTGTGTGGATTCGACGACGACAGTACAGAGATCCTATGTGGATTCGACGACGACGACTACAGCACTCAGCGATCCTACGTGGATCAGTGCTACAGGTCCTATGTGGGCCCGATCCTGTGTGGGTCCTTACGCTCAGCGGTTCTGTGTGAGCCAGCGCCTACAGGTTCTGTGTGAGCCCGATCCTGTGTGGGTCTTCTGCGGGGGTTAGTTACCTATCGATCCTTCGTGGGTCCGACGACTTAGATGGGTCAGTGATCATCTTTATCGTCCTTGAAGAAGTATACCTGTGTGAGCTGAAATCCTGTTGCTTTCCTGTGTGGATTGTGTTGTGCAATCCTGTGTGGATTATGTTTTGCTTTCCTATGTGGAATACGTATACTTTCCTGCGTGGACTGAGTTGTACTTGGGCTCGGAGGTTGGAGCGTAATTTAAATGATGACTTAGGTATATGTATGGGCATATATCTAAGCAGTGTCGGTTGTTACTTCGTGATTGTACTTTTCTTCGTGGTTTATCCTTTGTGGATTTGAGAGACCTTCAGGGGTCTCGGGGTCCCTACTGAGTATCTTATACTCACCCCTGCACGGGCTTTGCCCGCACTACGTTGTGTTGGTTGCAGACGACGGACAGCGTTGACCTTAGCTGAGGCTTGCAGAGCGGGACGGTACCCGGAGGTGGACCACTGGACGGGACGTGCTCGGAGCGGACGGCGGGACCCGTGGAGCAGAGGAGCTATCTGTACCCACCCTTCAGGTGGGATTTCCAGAGGACAGCTCGGAGTAGCGGCTTTTACTTTACAGTTGCTGTTTTTCCCTTTTCGAGTTGTACTTTACTTTCAGTTTGGGTTTGTATTCTGGCGCATTTACTTTTCCGCACTTTCAGTCGTACTCTGCTTGTTTAGTGTTTACTTTCCGCTTGTTTACTCTGTGGTGTGTGTATACTTTTCAAAGGCAATGCCTTCCCTTTTTACCGGGATTTACGCCTTGGTGCTAGTCGCCAGCCCCTGGCCTATGGAAGGCGGGCTTGGGGTAGTCACGGCACGGACCCCGAGGGCGGGTCGTGACAATTTATTCCGAAAATAAATCAAGATATCAAATAATATAATAACATAATATAATTTTATATTCTTCTAAAAAACCCCATAAATAATGGAAAACTAATATTCCACATTATGAAAAATATAATAGGCCAGTAAACAATAAATAAATCATTAAAATAGTAAACAATAAACAAGTATTTATTAATATTATTTCAAAATAAAATAGAAACTAAGTGGTCACCAATGATAAAATTTGATTCACATTAACTAATGGAAAAGAACATAAATATCATCCATGATCTAAAGAAATTAAGGAAAATAAAAAACAAGATACAAATAGAGTATATTTAAAATTTTATGTGAAATAAATTTATCTTCTTTCATAAAAAACAGAAATATAAAACACTATCCATCATAGAATGTATGAACAAAATTAATTGAATATATTTATTTAAAAGATAATGAAATCTAACATTGAATTTATAAGAATATTATTATATTTTACAGAATTAAAATTATTTTACATTCAATAAAATGACCCTAAGGAAGATAAATTATGTAGTTAAATATGATATTTTATTAAAATGAAATTTCTTGATTTTCCTATAATTTTAACAGCTAATGTATTCCTTAATGATTTTATTGAACTAAAGTCAAATAAATAATTCTATCTTAGGTGATACAAAATCACCACAACCCTCACTTGGCACTTAATTCACGTCCCTGAAAACCTTTTGATATCTACTGTAAAATTCAATTAATGCACCCCAATATCTCTTTCTTCCTTCTACTCAAAATAATTATAACTTCTATTAAATACAATACATTTATATGTGAAATTATTAAATGACTATAAATGTAATGAAAATAATCCTTTAATTATAATGGTTATTATAATTACAAAATTCATACCCTCCTGGACTTTTATCATAATGATTATTAATTTTAACATGGAATATTTATAAAAACATCACACAAAACTAAATGAAATCATTAACATGTATTATTGAAAAGAATATAATATACATGTATCACATATGATTCTAATAACCCACATAGATTCCATGGGTTTATTGAACTCAAATATTAGATAGTGATAATTGTAAAAGAATATAAATAACTAATTTTTATTGATTCTCTTGAAAAAATCATATAAGTTGAATATAATTATAAAATAATCCTTGATAATAAAAATACAAAAAAAAATAATAGAAAATGTAAATAATCAACTCATGGCCATACCTAAAAATATGTTCTCCCACCTCAAATAACAATTTAATCTCTCCTTTCTCCACCATTATTTTAATGGATAACATTAAAAAACAACATTATTATCAAAAAATTTTAATATAATGTCACCAATATGGTAAGATAAAACTAATTTGTTTCCTTATTCTAATACATAATATCTCCATCATAAAACCATTTTTACTTTATATTATATATCTATAAATTATGTAATTTTAATTTTGTTTCTCTAACTTAAGACAAAACAAACAAACCTAGTTATATAATAACTACATGTACATCTTAAAACATCACATTCATGATCAATAAGAGAAAACATTATTCTTTTATTTCAACCCATTGTGAAACCATTGATTCCATTATCCATAATGTAGACGACACATACTACTACGATAGTATTTACAATTAAAAATCATGATATATCAGTCATTAACCAACCAAGGAGAACCAACATGGCACAAAACTATACTATCTCAGTCATTCCATCATATAATGATTAATAGTTATCTTGGCATGTTTTTTTGTATACAACCAGCAACAAAAAATATATGTTTTCCTATTTATATGGTTAAAAATATCATTATATTAATTTCTAGTACATTTAATTTCATTATCATATATAACATCATTGAATTAAAAATAATTGAAAATTAATCTATACCCTAGAAATTTCCATCTGTTTTGAATAATAAAATTATTCATCTTAACGACCATATGATGTCCCAACTAACATCATAACAAATTCATCCCGTATATTGAGGCTCATTAATAAAATGTAAATTTTAAATTATTAAACAATTAATATATGGTGTACGGCCATATTTTTGGTTATTTTGATTCCATCTATATTTTCCAAGTGTTATGTAATTTTTCAAAAAATATACCTTGAGTGAAAATGGAAAATTGTTTATTATATTATTTTATTAATATTATTATAAAAATTAAATGTATATTACTGTTGAATGAAATATTTATGGAATAAAAAAAATAAATAAAAAATCTAAAACCCAAGGAAATATAAATGACCAATATATTGGTGTTTTCTTCATCTTAGTCATTCGTGATTAATCACGCTACCTTATATATCTTCATAATTAATGTTATAAATGAGAATGAAATAAATAAATTAATAGAGTTACATTATCTAACATAATGAATTAAATTTATAGAAATAGACATAGTTATATATAGGAATGGAAATAGGTAATATGGCCATAATAAGATTATTTTAAAGATATATAGTTATCTGGTACACATATAGTAGGACTATATTCTTATATTATTATAATTAATATATAACCATTTTTTATTTTATATAATTATAAAATTTAATTTTATTAATATATTTTAAATTTTTATAAAATATATATGGATTATATAGAATAATAAATTTTACATGTAAATAAATTTTTATTTTAAATGTCAATTTTTTCACATTTTGAGTTTGAATATAATTAATTTGATACTATATTTAAAATCAACCCATTAAAATTTGACAATTAGAATAGTTTAATTTCATATATAAATATATGTAATCGAGGTAAAAAAATAGTTGTACAATTAATGGGTAAAATGATAAAAATGTTTAAAAAATGAAAAATGTTTCAAAATTATCTAAAACAAAACATTTATATGTACTTATATTACTATAGATGATATATATTAATTATATATCCAATTTCCATCACATCTGATAAAAAATCACATTTATAATACATTATAGAAGGGGTATTTATTTAAATGGATCTAATTATCATTTGGAAATTGGGAAACACACCAAATTTTCAATATGGTGATGTTGTTAGGATACAAAAACTTTACTACTATAATATTATTTTCTTCTAACAGTATATTTTGTTTTAATGGCCATTGTTACTTGATTAAATAATTTATCATGTAATCATGAATTCTTTTAATGTGAAAATTGGAACTTATTATGTTTATGTAATGATAAAATTTCTATCAATATAATTTATTTTTACCTATATATTTGTTTTCAGTTTAATTTAACACATATATAACTTATAAAAATTAACATTACACTTATTTAATTATAATAGTCGAATAAATTTAATTTTATTAATACTTATCATGTAATTATAGAATGATCTATTTTTGTTCTCTTTTATGATAATCATGGATGATTATATACATTTTTCATCATAAATTATTGTTAAACCGTATTTTTGTAAAATATTTTATTAAAAATGATGTTATATTGTTTTTAAGTTATATAATACTATTATTAAAAAAATTATTCCCTAATGAAAATCATTTTATATATTAAATGAAATCAAACAAATGAGACATGAACAATTATATAATAATCAATACTAAAAGATTCCTGAGAGTACTATGTGAAACAAAAAAATCATAAATATTCTATATATTATCTTTGGCATTTTGGTTGATTGTGAACTCATAATCATGGATCATGAGCCAATAATACTACATGACAACAACAATATTTGATTTTAAATAATTTAATGTTGAAGTAAATATAATATACAAATAAAAAATTATCGAGGAATAAATAAAATTGATTTTTTATTAATAATGATAATATATACAAATAATATTCTAATATTTATAATTATTCAAGTATGTATTAATATGCCATTAGAATTATCACATAGTGTTGAAATCATATGGGGTATTTTAATGAAATATCATTATATTTATAGGAATAATAAATATTTATATTTATTATCTGACGAGGTGTATATTCTTACCCCAAAATTACAATGTTGAATTATAAAATACAATACATTATGTTTTTGAAATTTCTATATTCATCCATATTAATTATTATAAATAATATATAAAACAATTTACAATTTTTTAAATTTATTATTGATTACACCACTCATTTTTCTATTTAATACAATTTTTTATCCTCAAAAGAAGTTTAGTATACATCAAATATTTATGAATTTGTAAAAAAATAAATTTCTTAACATTTATATCATTTTATATCATCCTATAGAAATTTATTCTAATATATAATTATTTATTTTCAATATTCAATTGTTATGACATATTAATATTATAATAATTTTATATAAATAAGATTATCACATATTAAAAATGATATGGACGTTGATCTACATCATATCTTGAAATAGTATCACTAAATATTATGAAAAATTATTTCTCTACTTATATTTATTTGTGAATTCATTAACTAAAAGTTATATCATCACCGAATATTATTTTTCATTTTAACAATATATCAGAGTCTAAATTTTATTTTGATATGTTTTATTTAGATCTATAATTTTGGTTTTATATGATCCAATTCATGTTAATAAGTATTTTATATCTCATGAAAATTTACAGTAACCCATTTTAATTATAAGGTTTAATAATAATATAAATTTAATTGATATATAATTTTTTGTCATGTAAATATGTTTTTTTCTTAATATATCATTATTTAATTTATCAAATTGGAATTAAATATCAATCCATTAAATCTATAAAATCATTAAACTTCTTGATATTACATCTCTATCACCCTTGAAAAACACCACCAATACAATGACTGAACTAGAGGGACACATTACTTAGGCACACCACCCAATGTACTTCAATTGATAAATTTTCATCCAGGGGTTGGTTTAGAAAAAAATAATACTATACACCATAGATTACATAAATATAATAATTTTTAATGTATAAAAATTGGAAATATGAAGGAATCCATAATAAATAATAATCACTTATATATTGTATGATAAAAATACATCCCCCCATAAAAAATTTATATTTAAAACCTAAAATAGAAATTAGGGATCACAAATACAATAAGTATCCCTTATTAGTGGGGCATATATATCAAGGTTGAAAATATGACCTAAATTTAATGTCATAATACAATGGATATTGAAATAATATTTTTACTTATTACCATTATCTATACTAGCCAAACAAATCCAACATAAATTATTATGCTATTTTCATTTTCCGGATATATTGTAATGAAATCTCAATTGTTTCAAATAGTGGATGAAAACTCCATGGGATTTTAATATTGATTTTATTTTTTATAAATATCATGTTTAATATCATAAATCATGTGATGAAATTAAAATAAAATAATGAATGATATATTTTTTAATTAAGCATAAAGATTAATATATCAGAGTAAAATATTAAATATATAAAATAAAATTCCAAATAGAGTTGAACAGACAGTAAATTAATTTTTTGTAATAATTAATTTATACATATGATTATTAATTCTTTAATGTATAATTTATTTCATTATAATTTTATTTACTTGAATCAATTTAATTTTAAGTTGATAAATAATTAAAATATGTGATAAAATCATTTAGTTCTAGAATGATTACTTTTCAATGTATTTTATTTTTATATATCATATAATTTTTTCATCTTAATATTATATTGAACATTTTTATTTGATTTCTATAATAATATTTTTCATAATAAAAATATAATATATTAACACCTATCTAATTAATAATTGATATGAAATATGATTAAAAACACATAATGTTTCTCAAGCTGTAATCTTAAATATATATATATATATTTAAACAATATTATCTATATTCACATAATTTTAAAATTATTAAATTTTATAATAATATATTATAAGAAATTATTTTTCCGAGATTCATGAATAAATTGTCTTATGGTGAATTTTTAATATTTTTATAATTTTTTAATTTTTTTGTGACTAATAATATTTAATAATTTTGAGCATAACAACATTTATGAAATCATCATTATTTATGAATGGTATAAATGTTTATTAAATACAATTTAATGGAGAAAAAATGAATATATGTATTAATATATTTAATTTAACAAATTCAAATTAATTTAGAGATGAATATTTTATATTTTAGAACCTAAATTAATTTTTATCCTAACAACATTGTGTATGGATATTTTTTGTATAATTTATTGATTCAACTGTGAAATATGGTCTTTTATTTATTTAAATTTCAAATAATCCCAAATGATTTAATTATAAATCAATAAATTCATGGGAATCAACCATTTTGAATATTATTTTTCTTATTAATTAATATAATATTTATAATATTTATATTACCCTAAACAAATCTCCTCAATTATTAATTCCCCCAATTACTTCCTCTAGAAAATAACATCCCATACACATATAATGTCCCATACACATATAAATTCTCACACACTAGTTATTTCAAATTTCTATTGTCTCTTTTTAATGATATAAATTTTACAGATGTTCTCATCTTAAATCCTTTAATTCTATATGAAAGGAGAAGATCAATTATGAAGATATAACATGTAATTTTTTTTCTCTCTTGTTAATTCAATCTTCTTTAGAAATATTTTACTTTCCTAATTTAAAAAATATTATATATAAAAATTTAAAATATTAATTTTATTATGATACTACAATAAAATCCAATTGATTTATATTATATACTCTTTCTCCAAAACATTTGACATGTCCTAGAAATGGAATGTTTCATCTACCTATGTGGATATTATCAATTATTTACATATTAAATCATAAATGAATTTTTATGAAATATTTTGTAATATATATGAATTTCAATGATTATAGGATTCCATAAATAATTTTAAAAATGGTAAATTTGCAATAATGAAAATAACAATATCAAAATAAAAAATGGTAATTTATAAAAAATCGTGATTAAAAATCTTATATTCAATGGAAATAGTAATAAATGAATTCAATTTGTTATAAGTAATAAAATATGAAAAAATTATTATAATTGATATTTGGGATCTTGTTTTAATAAAAATATAATATTATATTATAGGCATAATAATGATGAAATAAAACATTATTTATGTTAATCATTTATTATATCATGATCAATTATGTGATAGAAGATTCACAATGTTCTTTTGATTTATTTTATTCATAGTTTCATTTGTTCAATATTTTCATAATTCATAATAAATAATTATTACATGCTTGTTTTAATTTCCACAAATTAATTTCACTTTAGTTTCCATTTAATTCAATCAATATACATTCCATATTTTTTTTAAATCTATGAATTTAAGTTATGGTATATTTTTTATTATGGAGGTATTTTATTTTACATATTTTTTATATGATATATTTTAGAAAAAGATTCATGTTAATTGAATTTGTTATTGTATTTAATGATCCATAAAATTTTCTCTCTTTTGTGGTCATATTTTACAAATCTTATGAAAGTTATATGGTATTTCCCATTCTCAAAATGAATTAGTGGTTACTTTTGTTTTAGATAAAATATATGTAATTTTATATTGTTTTTCACTAACAAGCTATTTAATTTAACATTCAATGGTTATTTGTGGGTTTTACATTCCTTCATATTATTTAACATTCCTTTCCATCATAATTTAGTAAAATGGTTTCCTAAATGTTAAACATGCATTGTGATTTATTCTTTATTGAGAATTATTATCCTCTAATTGAATGTTCCAAATAATATATAAAGAATGTTATTTTTTAATAATACAATTTTTATTATTTAAATTATATAATTTTTTTGTTTCTAAAATGATGGTAGTTGATTTTAATTGTATATATTTTTGGAACATATCATTTTTAAATTCATTACAAAAGACTTAAAAGAATTAATTTTTTTTATAATTTTCAACTATAATTCGTTATTTTGATAATATATATATTATTAATTGAATAAATACCTCATAGTTTTTTATTATTTTAAAATAAAATTTATATTCCGATTGTTTTTGTGATTTGTTTTTAAAAAAATTATGTATATACTCTTTTAAGAATTAATATGTTGATTTAATTCCATAAAAGTATATTTTTTGGCCATCACTCAAAATATATTTTCTTTAAGTCAATTTCAATTTATAGTTTACATGTTTATAATTAATTTCTAATTTTTGTTTTCAATGGCTTGTATTACTGACATTATATTAGATTTTTGATGTAACATACTAGTTTGTTTTTAAAATAATTCTACAGAAGCTATATTAAAATTTATTTTATAATGTCATTTTCATTTGTATCTCAAAATATGAAATGTCTATCTCAATTTCAGTTATGTTTTATGTATTACTCAATACATCAACTTATTTAAATTTTATGTATGAATATTTAACTTTAGGTATCAAATGATCCTATTTATAATCTCTAATTTTGTGATAGCAATCAATACTAATAAGAAATCTATAACATCTCAACCCAAAAAATAGGCTAGGAAATATATGTTGTAAAACTAATATTAGATGAATTCCCAAAGATATAAAATTATGGTAATAAATGACAAAAGATTGTTATAAAATTGTTAGATTATTTCCCTTGTAAACAATCACAACCTATCAATAACAATTAAATATCTACAGAAATAAAATATATATAGTAGGATGTATATTAATAATGAAATGAAAAAAGAGTAGTATAAAAAAGGCATAATAAGGATAAATAGTAAAAAAATAATATAACCCAATGGAGGGACACAAATTCAGAATCATACAAACCCCTATATAGGGGAACTCCATACATCAAGAACCATCAAATGAATGTAGAATCATACTTCTTAAATAAATAAATAAAACAAATTTATTTTTCCTATATAATGAAGAATGATATCGATATATTAAAATATGTGAATATACAAGGATTGTATAATAAAAACAATTAGGAATTCACTAAGAGACATCATAAATCATACCACTATAACAACAAAACAATACATTAGTGTTCAAATATAATTAACTATAATGAAAGAAACATCAAATGAAGATTGAAAATTTAAATAAAATAAAATTAAACATGGAAATAATATTTTCAATTTATTTCTTTATACCTACCCATTCCATGTCCAAAAACATAGGAAAACATAATAATTCCATGAAAATAAAAATACATATGAGCGGTAACCCATTTATCCACAAAAAATGTTCACTGGTTATAAGTCTATGATGCCTAATGTTTGGAACCACATATTATTTAATAGTCTCATTCGATGAAAATGAACACAACCCAATCCATATTAGCCATGTTCGGAGTTTCATTTCCCTAACATAAATTAATTGTTCCCATTAATATTGTTAATCATTAATTTTTTATGTCAACCAATACCATAATTTATAATAATAAATCCCAATTGGGGTGGTCAAAGACGTAATCAAACTAAAATGTTTTCCAAAGATAAAAAACTGAATGAGTTTTCCGTGAATAAACCATCCAAATTTTCCTTTGAAAATAATATAAATTCATTTAATAAAAATCCATACATCTATATATAGGACTTGCGGAGGAATAAGAGAAGCCAAAAACCCCCCACGACATGATATGAATCCAATGAACCACACAAAAAAACCTCTAGATATGATATGGAAATTTATTTCCATTAAAGGATCACATCAACATTTCATCAAAAAACTAGTCATATAAAATCAGTCAATCTGTAAAATATATCATCTAACTTTTTATTTTGCAGGAATATGATGATATATATATTTTAATATTGAAAATTAGAATTATTATTGAATTTAGTGGTCCAAAATACATAGATCCATTGGGTACATGTTCTCGAGGGAGAGGAGATTCAAAAAATTCAAAGAGGAACCCTTTAGTTTTGGTGTTTAGAAATATAAATAAAAAAGTGAGAGTTACATGAAACAAAATTAAGATAATATTTTTATATTTAATTAATCGAATATTCATTGTGAGACAACATCGATTATTAATTATTGTTCAAACTATGTGTTTTCTATGGGACTCACCTTGGATCTATATATAAGTGCCATATAGAATGTCTAAACCATTTCTGAAATGTGTAGTGGTTAAATTTAAAAACTACCAATAGTATTAGTTCATCACATGAATTGGAAAGATCATTTTCACACCATGTACTTTCATAGTCACTCTCAGAATATCTCAAATGATTTACTATAATATTTTCCCTATTTCCATTAATTCTTATCTAACTATACACACATAAAAGGACTTCTAAAAATCACTAAAACAACAGATAAACTCCTAAAACATATCCCCAAAATTATATAGATTAAATATATATAATAAAATAGAATATAACATCAATCTAGTGGCGTGATATTTTCCCCATCCTTTTCCATTCCATCCTCATAAACCGATTGATTCCTATTGATTTGAAAAACTGTTTGTCATTCATAAATAATCGCTTTCTTTTGTTCGCATATGTCATGTTGAATTTCACCATGATTCAATAAAAATTAAACGTATGGCATAATTTTTCACAAAATAATTTATAATTCTACTCATATAAGAATTAGTATGTTGATAAATATTGATACTTTTCTTAGAACAAAATTATCTAATCGAATCACATGCCTTGGATTATGTTAGTATTTATTTTATTTAGATTCATAAAAGTCATTATAAAAAATACTAAACCATGATGGTAAAGAAAAATAATAAAAATATTATCAAAGTTTTTTTATTATTTCAATATAATCTATATATTGATGATAAAACAATTATTTCTTATGCAATAAATAATTTCCTAGCCTTATAGAGACATAAAAGAATACAAAACCATCCAAAAAAGTTAAATGGGTTTTTTTAAAGTTAGGAATATATTTTTGATATCTTTAGGCCAAAACTATCCCTTTTTATTTACTATATTATTTTTATTCATTTCATAAATGAGGATAGGTCCAAATGGTGTACTTTTTCTAGTCAGTACTAAAAAATTATAGATTGATTTGGATGGTAATATAATGAATTGGATGAATACATTTATACTATAAACTAAAATGACTAATATAAGAAAACTTCATAAAGGGAAAATGGCCCTCCCATGATCCATAGAAATAATAAATCATTTTTTGGATAATGTATTCCTATTTTGGAATCATCCATCTTTATAACCCATCAATTTGACAATGATATGTTGTGCTTATAATAATTTTGGAACACAAATAATTTTAAAGTGATTTCCAAATCAGACATATAAAATATAGATCTCAGCCATAGATGATTGAAATAAGTATTCCATGAAATTTTTCAACATCAAAATTATATATCATTTCCAATATTTTTACATAATTGGATAAAAATACTAGAATTAAGTTTTCTTAGTTTATGATAGTCCAGAATATAAAAGGTTCAATATTTTATTATAACAGTTCACAATAATATTATAAGAAATTCTATTGTAATATTCCTTTATTTTCATATGTATATATATAAATATTATTGCATTCTATCTAGTCTACATGTTTTTGACATAATGTATTTTAATGTCTGTAATTTCAATATAGAATATACAATAGTTTTACATACCATAAAAAAATATGGGACTATAAATCCTTCTAAATGATTTAAATTCCTGGATAAGTTGGCCCCTTAGAATAGTGACATGTTGACTGATATTTTTCATAAGAAAGGTGTGGAATGACTAGCTTACCATGAAAAATATAAACTTAGTGTTATAAACACTACTGGAATTGGGACTTATACCAACACTTATTTCCCAACGGTTTAAAAAAACAGTTGGGATAAGTGTTTTTTAGCTGGGTTTTTCCAACGGTTTAATAAAACCGTTCGGGTAAGGTATTTTAGGTTGGGTTTTGCCAACGGTTTAACAAAACTGTTGGGGTAATGTGTTTAGGCTGGTTTTTTTCCAACGGTTTTGTTAAACCGTAGGGAAAGAAAATTTTTTAACACCCAAATTAGGGCTCCTCATCCTGGACCATCCCCAACCTCCGCCTCCCGACCCCCTCCCCCCTCCACGATCTCTATCTCCTCCCAGCCACCGCCTCCGCCTCTTGGTCCCCTCCCTCTCCTCCGGCGGCATTCCCCTTCCCCTCTCGGCTCCCTCTCCGATGATGACGTCCCCCTCCCCTCTCGGCTCCAGGTGATGTTCCCCCTCCCCTCTCGTCTCCCACTCCAGGCGAAATCCCCCTCCCTCCAATCTCCTCCTCCGATGTTCCCCGATTCCCTCTCCAGTCGCACGCGAGACCCCCCATGGCCGAACACCCCACGAGACGTCCCCCCTCTCGGCTCCCTCTCCTCTGGCCAGGGTTCTTGATCGATATTTTCCCGTTGATATACTCTTCCAACTATTTATCTCGGTGAACTAATATTTGATATCTTGTAATTGATTTCGTTCTCTAACACTTTTTCAGGTACATATGATTACAGTAGAAAACACCCCCATGGCATACTGATTTTCCCAGGGATCTCTCAATTCCCTTTTATTTTCATTTTTTTCGATATCCATTCCCACAAACATTAAAAATCGTTGCCATACCACTCTCACTTGTATTTCATTGACAGTAGGGACACTGCCTCATTTTAAGTGTGGGGGGAGTTTCTCACAGTTTCACATGTGATGCACTTGGATTTTTTTATTATTCTCACTTGTCTATGAGACATTTTTCAAAATAATAAGAATTATTTAAACTTGAGAATCATTATGCCCTTGTTATTAAAAAAAATTGAAGTGTAAAAGTTCCAAGGAACATTTTTGACTCCTAATTAGATTTTTTTAGAATGGTTGCTAAGTTTAGGGAATTAATTTAAATTCAAAATCTTTGAAATAATGACTAATTGACATATTATTTAGGATTTATGCCCTTTGTGATTGCCATTTTTTTATTCGCACTACCCAAGAGAACTCTAATCCTTCAATTTCATACTCATATCTGGGCATATTTCTTGATAGATTCCAGGGGCATGTAAACTGACTAGAACTTACACTGAGATCTTATCTTAGTGATGACTGAACAAGTATAAAACTAAAATGATTTAGGACTCTTTCATAGAAAATTTTTCCCTAAGACCCACCTGACATCTATCCATCATTCATCACTTAGTTTCCATTAATGGCCTATTAGAATGAAGCAATTTCAATCCTATTTCCATTCATAACCTACTTATTGTACAATGCGTATGGATATATTTGAACAAGTGTGGGTGAGACATTCAAAGATCATGGAATGCTTCCACGTCAAGAGATGTATGATATGCTCATCTGATTATGCGGTTGGAATCCCTTTACCATTTTTTGTATTTTGTTCGTAATATCTTCCTTTTCAAAAAAAAATTAAAGAAAGATAAATTGTTATGGGTTGTTTACTAGGAAGGTCAAAAACCACAATTTTCCAGACTGATTAATCCCTCAAAGGATTATCTGTGGTTTTGTGATGGATTTGATATCTATCCTAAGAATATATCATGACGTAGATCACTTTTATACTGTAATACCATGAGGTTTGAGTGTGAGGAAACATTGGAAGATAGAGGAGCCTTCCATGAGATGGAATCGTTTTTTCTAAAAAATCATGTGGGAACATTTCTGGAGTATTTTGGAGTTATGAAATAACCCGAACTGTCTCCATGAGATAGCATAAATAACCCCAAGTGTCTCCAAGTGTCTCCATACATCGTATCATCCTCACATGGGTTGGCCACTCACCCAATCCTATCAAACCTATCCTAGTCTATCCTCTCAGTCGCATAGTCTAGACTCATCTCTCGAGGATTATCTGATGCCTCGATGCACATCTCATCATCCAACCAGACAATGAGGACTATTCACCTTATGATTGTCCTAGTCACAAAAGAACACCATGTCGAACCCATCTACATTATATTCTCAATAATCCGGTCAAGAACCTCATCAAAATCATGTATTATTACCCAACCAAACTAACCAGGTTCCATACTAAGCTAAATCACACCAAGCCACTTGGCATTATAACGCCAATCTGTCCGACAATACCCAATACTCACACTAGCATCTCATCCTTCATCTCTTTAGTTGAACTCCTGAATCATTAAATGGAGTAAAACCTTTCATAATACATTTTATATACTCAGAGGGACCATCCCACTCTAAGAACCTACCAAGATTCCAATCCATCCTCATAAGTATTTCCTCATCAAACGCTAGATGTAAAATTGCAACACCTATCACTACAAGGCCCAATCCTCCTAGGAATATTTTCTGTGATCTAAATCCTCATGGTTAGTGACATTAACCACATTAAAGCACATAAATATCAACTGAACCCTACATTCCAAAAATTATTCATGTGGACAGGCCCTATGGCAACAAGCTAAGAACTAAAACCATAAATAATAATGCGAAATACATGCATCATTTTTAAATAAATATCTCAAGTGTAAACATAAAAACCAAGAATAATAAGACCTCATCCCTTGTATCGAAAAAAAACCAAACTAAGTTGAAACTTGGACCAAATATATTATATACCATTAATAGGAAGTGTAATTGTTAATTAATAGGAATGTACTATTTGATAATATCATTTTGAAAAATTGATCTGTTTCCCCTTGGCTTGCAGGAACATGATTTGACCCATGGGGCACTATTGTACTTATATGTTGGGTGGTAACAAGTATAGTCATAGGAGACATGTATGTTTTAGTTTAGTTTTTATTTTATTTTCTTTAGTGCATTGGTCACTTAGATCTTTGACTACTTTCTATGGATAGATGGTACTTATATTCTGAGAAAGGGGGCCAGAAGGAGTTTAGATTGATTCAGTCCACCGAATTTGATCCGAGGTAAGATTCTATGGTTACTACTTGTCTCGCACCTCATGTATTTGGGGATTTAGTGTTTTTGACTCCATATTATGTTTTCGGTAGGGCGTTGGATCGTTTCGTGTTGGTTAGGGTGGATTTGGTTCTCCGCTGCCAATCTAGGTAATGCTTTAATGCCATTGGTTGGTTTTTCACTGGTTATGTAGCGTCCTTCATGTGTTTTAAGGTTCTTAATATCCTTTGTGTAGTGCGTTGATCCCTGCTCGTTGGTTTCGAGTCGCCAAGTCATGGGCGACTCACCTGCGTGTGCATAGGTAAGTAAGTATATGTATGTGGGTTCCCCCGTTACGTGTATAGTCACCCATGGCAGTGATTATGCACGTATGGGGCTAGGTGTGCCCATGAATATATATATAAATTCATACGCGGGTGAGTGGAGACTGATATATGCATATAAGCATATGGTCAAGGATCCCCTTGCACATGCTCATGGCCATGCAAGTGTGTGCATAGGGGCTAGGTGTCCTTGCATGCGTGAGAAGGTGCGTATACCCAGTGGAGGAGCAATAACTTTTAGTTAGAAAGCTCCAAGAGCCGAAGTGGATGGCTTGGTTCCACCTTGAGGTAGAGTCCCTCTCATAGCCTCTTTAATATAAAAATGCTTTAAATTGAATTTAGCTTCTTTCTTAATTCTACTTAATTATACTCAATTGCATATCTTGAATAAGTTTTCTTTAATATAATTGTTTCATTTGATAAATAATGTCATGTTTTTATAATAAAACCCCTCTAACGGAGGTGCGATGTCTGCGAAAACTCACAGTGATAGTTTAGGCTATAAGATTCTTTTCCGTCGTTTTGTTTCCCTTTAGACGCTGGAACGGGCCAACATGCCGCGGTCACGCCGCGGTCACGCCTCAGTCACGCCGCGGTCACGCCGCAGTCACGCCGCGGTCACGCCGCGGTCACGCTGCGGTCACGCCGTGTTAATGTCATGATTTGGCCCTGCTCCAGGACGACACCTTGAGGCGGTTCGCAATCCTGTCGGGATTCGATGTATGATACCTTGATATAGTTTTAGATACATTACCCATCCATAGTAAATGGGGAGGGAGGCGACGACCGGAATGTTGCCCCGCTTCCTCCTGCTCTCTTCGCTCCTAGCTGAAAGATGCTACCCCGTAGATGTCGTTGGACTGGGCCAACACGCCGCAGTCACGCTGTGGTCATGTCGCGGTCATGCCGTGGTAATTCCATGATTTGGCCCTGCTCCAGGAAAACACCTTGCGGCGGTTCGCAATCATGTAGGGATTCGATGTATGATACCTTGATAGAGTTTTAGATACATTACCCATCCATAGTAAATGGGGAGGAAGGAGAGGACTGGAATGTTGCCCCACTTCCTCCCGCTCTCTTCGCTCCTGGCCGGAAGATGCTACCCCGCAGATGTCGCTGGACCGGGCCAACACGCCGCGGTCACGCCGCGGTCACGCCGCTGTCACGCCGCGGTCACGCTGCGGTCACGCCGTGGTAATGCCATGATTTGGCCCTGCTCTAGGACGACACCTTGCGGCGGTTCGCAATCCTGTCGGGATTTGATGTATGATACCTTGATAGAGTTTTAGATACATTACCCATCCATAGTAAATGGGGAGGGAGGCGACGACCGGAATGTTTCCCCACTTCCTCCTGCTCTCTTCGCTCCAGGCCAGAAGATGCTACTCCGCAGATGTCGCTGGACCGGGCCAACACGCCGCGGTCACGCCGCGTTCATGCTGTGATTTGGCCCTGCTCTAGGACGACACCCTGTGGTGGTTCGCAGTCCTGTCAGGATACTTCTCCTATCCCTAATCTACACTTCTCCAAACCCTCGATGTCAATCCCATACTCCTCCCGTCCTCGCTGCCGCTCCCATACCGACCACCCCTCGCCGCTGCTCCCATCCCAACCACCCCTCACCACTCACCGATCGCCGATCGCCGCTCCCCTCTCATCAGCGCTCACGCTTTTTTTCTAAAATCTCTATGCGAACCCATAACCCTTCTCGTTTTTCCCTAAAACATAGCTCGACGCACCCATATGGAAGATTTTTCCCAATAGCTCGACACGAATCCTACTTCCCAACCGACTCTCGACGCGAACCCTACTTCCCAGCGCGACAGGTCTGGTTTTCCAATTCTCAATTCTCCCGCATTAAATGGGTACGTATTATGATCCCCTTACGATTTTAGGTTTTGTTTGGAACCCTGCTTCCCTACCTACTCTCGAGGGTTCTAACTCTACTTTCCAACCAGTCATCTTATCTTTGATTCAAGTAATTTTTGTTCATTGACTTTAAATCAGTATGTAAGCCTTCATTTATTTTTTATTTTTTGGTTCCATTTCACTGCAATGTACTGTCTATTATGATCCCCTAATGTACAAAATAAATATATCATTTTAGGTTGCAGTTTTGTTTTAATTTACCTGTATAGAATCATTTTGATTGATATTGAAGAGGTCGAAATGAGGTGGGGAGGAGGGGGGATGGGCTGGAGGGGGGGGATGGGAAGGGGTGAGGTGAGGAGGGGGGTGGACAGGGGGTTGGAGGTGGTTCTGTAGGTGGGGGAGAGGGGGAGATGGGGGGGATGTGCTGGGGGTGAGAAAAGATAAGATATAGGGGTGAAAGAACATCCATGTTGATGGCAGTACCAATACATTAACGACTAGAAAAACCTGATCATCGATCAACAATGTCTCCTACTGATCATCTATCAACAACGCACCCAATGGGGTATATAAAAGAAATGAATAACCGATTAATTATCAATGGTCCTCATGACAATCATAAAAGTTTAATCTTACAAGGGCTCTATAGTACAAGATTGACCACTCCACATGGGCATTATTAATTAACAGGTATAGGAAACACTGGTCACTCAATCAGTAACAATCCCATTATGGTATCTTCAAGAGTCCCTTTGACGCATATAAATATCATAAGGAAATCCAACCATAACATCTATCCCACATCATCATCCCATTCCAATGGTTCCAATAGTTCTAATCCTAAAAAAAGGCGGTAATCCTCAACTGTTCTAACCTTGAGAAATAGGTACCAAAATGTCAGGATAAAACAAGATCTCTTCATATATACTACTTGATTATAATTTTCAGGATCTATATGAAAGAACATTGAATAGAACTAGCTTAGATTTCACAATCCATTCAAACTAATGATCTCATAACCCTCACACATGATTCTCATCTCACAACCCAACCTGCTGGAGGATTCTGAATCCAATCCTTGAAGAAATCCTGATAAAGAATTGTTTTAGTCCGAAACACCATAAAAACCAAATTCAAACACATAAAGTATTCCATCATGGAAATTATGAAAAACTGTTCAAAATTGAATACTCATAAGTCGAATTCTGACTCCAGGGTTAAAATAGGGTAAACACAACAAGGAGAAAAAAGTACCCAACCTGTACTTTAGGTATATGATATGTAACCCAAAATGTCCCCTCATTCCATGTGACATAGACTGCTCAGTGTGTACTTTTCCAGAGTACACACCATGTGTTCCGGTATATGATGTTTCCCCCCACCTGGGTACATTCACATACAAGGACCCACTTAGCATGAAAAATTCCCTACTACATGGAATGTATCACCCCATACACAATCTTTACCCCACATATGGTTCTCATGTATGTACCTATCCATATATCCCCCCCACACAAGGTCTACCCATGCACAATGCCTATCCACATACCTCGCACTAGATATAGCTTTATGCCCTACATGGTCATCTGCCACTAGCACACCCCGAGTCACCACTACATGGCATGTAACCCACCCCCTTGTATTAATCTTTTAGTTCCCAAAACCCATATTTCCCAAGTACGAAGAACACATGATGTGTGTTATCAAAACTACACATCATGTACATGAGTTATCCCAAACTAAACCCCCCAAAAATATCCCAAAACACCTAATTTCTCCAAAGTATACATCAATTGAATCCTGAATGGGTCACCAAAAACCCAAAAAATATGATTAAAACATAAAATCAACTACCCTATGGGAATTTTTGGGGGAGGCAGGGGTGTTTGGCGAGGGTGAGGTGGGGAGTAGGGGGGGTTGTGTAGGGGGTTTGGTGGGGAGGGGGTGGGCTGGGTAGGGGGTGGGGGGTTGTGCTGGTTTGGGGGTGGCTGTGTAGGTGGGGGAGCTGGGTAGATGGGGGAGGGGGGCTGGGCAGGGGGGTTGTGCAGGTGGGGGTGGTGGTTGTGTAAGTGGGGAAGGGGGTGGGATGTGCAAGGGGTTAGGCTAGGCAGGGGGAGTGGGGCTGGACAGGGGGGGGGCTATGCCAGTGTGGTAGTGGGGGGGTTGTGCAGGTGTAGGGGGGATGGGCAGATGGGGGGGAAGGGGGTTGTGCCGATGCGGGGTGGTGGTTGTGCAGGTGGGGGAGGGGGTGGGATGTGCAGGGGGGTAGGCTAGGCAGGGGGAGGGGGGCTTGGCAGGGGGGGTCATTATATTGACCACTACCTTATCAATCATGGTAGGGTTAGATATCATGTTATAATATGATAAAATCATTATCACTCAAGTAAGGGTCCTTCTAGCACCTTATCACTCAAGGTGTTGTCATTCCTTATTATATATCACTATACTTGTTAGAATTTCTCACCCAAGATGTGTATGAAATAACAACAAGGGCATTTGGTCCATATCATAGCTCACCAGATAGGTACAAGGTTCTAGTTACTCGGGACCTATTCCCCCTAACTTATCAATCATGTTAGTGTTAGATATCATTTTATAATATGATAGCATCAATATCACTCAAGTAAGGGTCCTTCCAACACCTAATCACTCAAGGTGTTGACATTCATTAAGATATTTCACTATACTTGTTAGAATTTTTCACACAACATGTGTATGAAATATGAAGGACATTTGGTCCATATCATAGATCACCGGCTAGTGTACCACCATGAAGACCATGATCCCATGTGATAAATGGTTAATTTTTATGATTCTCCCATGGATCATCATTCAAATTTCAATGGATACAAAAATCATCTATGGAAGGTATATACTAAAATTCATGTAGTAATCTACTGGATTGTCATGGAGGTTTATCTGAATGTTTTCATTATAGAATGGATACAAAAATCATCTATGGAAGGTATATACTAAAATTCATGTAGTAATAGGTTTATCTGAATGTTTTCATTATAGATTGGGGATAGAATATTACCTTGTAATCCTATCCTCTTAGAATGTGATAGAAAATTTCCAAAGTGAGCCCAACCGATGATGTAAATAATTCATAACCACTGACAAACACCATGTTGGATGTCATCATAGCATATCCCCTTGAAAATTAGCTATGTGATATCTCTCATGAATCAAGTAAATTTCTATCCCCATAGAATAGATTTGTCACAAGAGCCTGACCAATATCCCTCTCTTAAACACAATCCAATACCTTGATAAATGCAACAATATAACGAAATCTCTTGACATTATAGAAGTCATTGCCCCATAGTATATGATTCCCCCATCATTATACTCTAGGAACAAAAGGGTTATAATGGTCATAGTGTAAATATCCATCTAGGTTATTATATTGAATGATTAAATTCATCGAAAAAATATCAAATTTATCCTGGAGTAATCAAAACAAATAACCCTTATTCGATAGATCAGGATTGAGGCAGGGGATTCTTCATATATGAGTTATAAACTTGAATTTCAAATATACCCCTACCTATTTGATGAACAAGACAAAATTTTGTTGGTTATTGGTCTCTCTACCACATCAATATGTGAACCATACAAGGGGAAGGGATGTGCGTAAGCCTTCAAAAATGAGATGATTATTTCTATGTGTTTTTTGTGTGTTTTTTTGTGTGGTTGCAGGTGATTAGAGTGAGTTTTTGTGAGTTTTCTATGTGTTCAGTGGTGTGTTTTCTGTGATTGCAGGTTGCAGTGTTCCTATGACAGAGTGGTGTGTTTTTTGTGTGTGCAGTGGTGTGTTTTCTGTGTGTGCAGTGCTGTGTTTTCTATGTGTGCAGGGGTGAGTTTGCAGGTTGCAGGTTGTAGTGTTTTTTGGAGTTTTCTATGTGTGGAGTGGTGTGTTTTCTATGCATTTTCTATGCAGTTGTGTGTTTCTAGAGTTTTTTATGTGGGCAGTGGTGTGTTTTATGTTTTTGTAGGTTACAGTGGTGTGTTTTTTTTTTGTGATTGCAGTGTATTTTTGTGAGATTACACGTTTTTGACAGAGTAAACATTGCAGCCTGCAGTATTGCTGGCTGTTTCATCTTAAATTAATGGGGGGGTCTAACCCAACAGTTTCAAAAACGTTGGGTTACACCTTTGTGATGCTGCAACATTTCTTAACGGTTCAAAACCATTGGGTTAAACCCCTGCTGCTACCTTTCCCAACGGTTCAAAACCGTTGGGGTATATCCTATGCCAACGGTTTTAAAACTGTTAGCATACCCCTGTGCGCTGATTTTTTCCAACGGCTTCAGCTGAACCGTTGGTATAAAAAAATCTATACAGCCTTTCCCAACGGTTCAGGGTGAACCGTTGGTATAAGGCTTTCCCCACGCCTCACAGCCCAATGGTTTCTAAACCCGTTGGGATAAGTTTTCCCAACGGTTTTAGGGCCTTTCCCAATGGTTTTAAACCGTTGGAAAAACATGGATTCCCATTTGTGAAAATTGTTTATATTCTTAAACAAACTCCCTACCATTTATTTTTACCCAACAATATCTCAATAATGATATAATTTTTTAGAATCCCTAAATTCATCAACCAAACATTATATCAGTATAAATGGAATGGTAATTGTGAATATATTTCCATTAGTGATATCCAAAATAATATCAGTAAAGATACTCATAAATTTCTACTAATCAAAATATTATATGTCAAAATAATTATAATGTTTTTTCTTAACGCTTCATCCAGGGAATTTTCATCTTATGTTGTATAAACCATGTCAAAATCAAACATCTAGATATTTTCTAAACACCATATTTATCTCATCAACAATTTTCTTTTCATAACATTATTTTTTATGATTTTATGGTCAATGAACATAACGATCTTCTATATAATGTGAAAATTAATCTATATTTTCATATAATGAAAATACACATCCAATTCCTAATGACGAATTCACCACCTCATTTTCATAATTTTCATCGTCCAAGATCATAAAGACATGATATGATTTCCTTGTATTTGGATAGAGAAAATTCCTTCTCCAAATTGAAAACATGATCCAAATAATCATTCCTAGGTTTTGGAAACACAACTATAATTCCCATTGTATCACTCTCTTTAATATAAATACTATATTGTTAAAAATCATCATTATAGTGGAATGTATTTCTCTTTACATTGAAAACAATCATAGTATTGGTGAGATAAGAGATGTCCCACGTTAATGTTAAATAGTAAACTATTAATACCATATTTATTCATATACCAATAACATTATTCAATATTTTATAGTAGATGATAGATGATATGTTTTCACATTCTACTGAAACACATTTCAAATAAGTTACATATACATGGAAATGAATTTATGATATCCTATAATTTAATTTCGAAACAATTTATTATTATTAATTATTTTCTAAAATTATAAACCCAATATAAAAATACATAACATATACTTTTTGAGTTCTATAATACAATAATATAATATCTCCAAACACCACAATGAAACAGTATATATACCATTAAATGATAAGGTTCATCATTTCTATGAATTGAAATAGTAGATTTGTGTGACCCAAGGGAATGGAAATATATTAATAATACTATAACAACTTATAAAATATATTTTTAAATTTCCTCTTTACTGAATTAGTGTTGGTTTTTCATGATCAATAAATTAATTTTTGAGGAACATTGGTGTCCCATCAAATGATAATTAAGGACATATATAAGAGAAATAGGGAATTAATTATATATCATAGCATATTTTGGTTTATTATAATCATTATAAAGTCATAAAAACAATATAAATCCATTTTTAAGTGAACTGAAGTACCCTAATTTGATGTACTTCACATTTTTAAACTATTACGTTATTGTACTCCCATTTAGGCCTTAAATTAGATATACGAATTTGGATCCCTTATACTACATGATAATGATATTTGATTTGTTCTTAGAAGAAGATCAATGAAAATTTTCACTTCCAATATAGGTTTAAAACTGATGAAATATTTAGAGAAAATTTTAACATCCATTGATTTGTTTGAAATATTTTGATTCTAATTATTTTAATGTTTTTGATATTTTTATTTCAAACATTACTGAATATAGATTTATTATATGAAAAAACTATGTTTGGAATTTATTATAGAAATCACTATGTGGATATTTCACAACACACATCACTAATATCATATTGCAGTATACACAACACTATTCTTGGATTCTGTTACACTTAACATTGTGTTTTTTTTCATATTTTACATGACATGCAAGACCGAGTTTAATGGAAAATATTCTACTATTGAAATATTTATTTTTAATGTAATATGATATCACCTAGCTATTAAATTTTTTGTTACAAATATTACATGGTTTATAATATAAATTTATTTTTTATTAATTAATTAAACAAAAAAATATATATCATTTTATTATAAATGAAATCTTAGTATATTTATTTTCCCAAATTCATTTTCACTTAATAAATAAATTAATTATAGTTAGTGAATTATATTATTGAAATATATATTATTAAAATTAAATCATATTATGTATATTCATCCCATATATTTTATTGGCATAAGATAATAACCAACTTAATGTGATGCAGAAAAACCAATATTTTTCAAACTGATAATTTTATCATCTTTTAATGGTGAACCCATTTTAAATCAGAATTTTGACACATTAATATGTTATATTATAAAAAATTAATATATTATTTAAATGAATAAAAAAATTACTTTTTCATACGTGTTTTTATTTTTATGAAATGTTTCATTTTTCATGAATAGTATCAAATATTATATTTTAATTGAAAACAGCTATTTCATCGAAATTATTTATCATGTTAAATTATAATTTTTGAAAGTTTTAACAAATATTTAGATGAAAAATTTATCATTAACCTAATATTGGTCGTTGGAATCAATTTCATCTTAATTTTATATATAAAAACGTTTTTATTTTTTTTGATTTAATATTAATAATCCATTTTCTCACCCAATCATTGGAATAATTTTAAATCATTTAGTAGAACTAATTCATTTAAAATATTTACAAATTGAATACATATGGGTAATAATGGTTTAAAAATTATATATGTAGGTTTAATTTATTCATGGAAAATATCAATTGTATGTTTAGTAAATTTTAATAACACATGATGGGTAAATCAGGAAATTAATGATAGAAATGAATAATAATTAATTTAAAAATATCCAAACACATTCCCAACGTGTATTAAATTAATATAATTCGATAATTAACATTAATAGAACCAATTTATATAATTTAATGGACATTATTATAAAAAATTGACTAAAATATTATTAAACTAAAATATAGTGACAAAAATGTCGCAATCTTACATTTAATATGTATAGTATTTTTTATATGTTGATAAATTGAATATATGATTTATTATTTATATTATTATGAAATATATATTATTTATATACATTATATAATTTTATTATTAAGATTTAACGAATAAATAATTAACATAAATAATAATAAATGATGGCGGAGTAATTACTCAATTTTCGAAGAAATTAATTAAATGATACTTAAAATGTTAAAATAAACATAATATGACTGAATTAAGATTATAAAATAATTTTTTGGGTTAATATTGAATGATATTTGTGTGATAGGTGAATTATTTAGTAGTTATATATTTGTATTTATTTTTTTAATGTCAATGTTTTGAGTAGTAAACAAAATATCCAATTGTGATATTTTATGAAAATATTATTATTTTAAATAATTTTTAATTAATAGAAATATAAAATATGTGAAATGGTATCAAATATGGGTTAAAATACTGAAAATTATTTTTTATGTTTTAATTGAAAAATCATATGTAAAATTTACATCCTCATAATATTAAAATATTTTTTCTCATAGTTTAAATTAAAATTGATTAACTAAGTGATAATCAAAATAACGGGGATTAAATTAACCTCAAAACCTTTCTGAAATATATTATATTTTTATATTAAAACCTTATCATATTTTTTATTCAAATTAATGTAATTATAAATATGATTTTATTGGGATTCATTTACGTATAAATTAATATTTAGATAAATTCTAAAAGTTTCATTCTCCTCACATAAAAAAGAAAACCCCTCCTTATCTTCCCAAATTCCATCCATAAATACTAGAATCATTATGAATATAAATCCATAAAAATTAGTAAAATTTTAAAATAAAAAGCAGGTACCTAATGAATATGTAATGTTCATCAATATATGTTTCTTTCTAATTTCTACCTTAAAAAACATCAATTATTTTTGTTTAATGATCATATAAAAATAAAAGTATCATAAATAAACAAGGTTGTTTTTGAATTATTTTTTTACCTAAAATAATAGACACTTCCATTTAATGGGTAATCAATTATCATACCTGTGTATGGGGAACTACCACCTCACAAAACATTGTTTTTTATTTCATTACCACCTCTCATGGTTGGTAATAATGATGATAAGACTATATTTTATATTATACTATTAAATAATTACAATTATATAATTACAATATCATATCTACATTTTCTACCTAATCATTTTGGAAATATTAACATCCCTCTTGCTTACATATGGCATACCATCTCCACGATGTGATGTGATATATTTCTAATATTTATTTCAAAACGATGTAAATAAGGATGAATTTAATGAATATATATATGATATAAATAAAATAAATGTGATTATATAATTATAATATATCATATAAATTTTCATTCATTTAATATTATAATAAAATTAATACAATGTCCATGCGTACGTATGACTTACCGTCTCCGTGAACAGTGTATTTTATTTTTTATATCTATATTCTATGAATAACCATGAATACATATATAATGAATATATATATTAAATATTTATATCATGGTGATCATTATTTAGAAAATAAAAGCAGGAATTGAGTCTAAGGACTAAGAATAACATGTCAAAACATGTAGAAAAACTAAGTTGTTATTACATGACACATAACATTAACATGGAATTGGTAATAAGTGAGAAATATAAAGTCATAAGTAAATAATAACTAGAATTTTATATAGGATCGTTTTTATTTAATAATGTACAATAATTTTTTATTCATTATACAGGAGGTTTTCATGAGTATGATGAGGGTCAATACATAATGTAATGTATTTCTATCTCACTGTTATTTTATAAGAGATACATGTCATTTTCACCACCTATTTTTTATATGTGGTTTATATATGTCCTACGAAGAATATTTTATGATTCATATACTAAATATTATGGTATTTTATAATATATATGTTTTTATTTCATTCACGAGTCATACAATTTGATTTATTCCAAATTGGTAAGGGGTTTTCTTGTCTCACTTATATTTCTCCGAGACTAATTCCATATTATGCACAAGTTAATTTCTATGTGGTGTATATAATACCCATTATTATATTCAATGATTATTATAATTTATTTTATGGGAATTTAAATATCTATTTTATGATATATCTTTATTGGGGTTTAAGGTTAAAAAGTTACTAAATTAGTAAGCTAATTTAGTCTCAATTTTCATTCTTTGAGAAATATGTTATGTTTTGAACCTATATTATTTTATGAGATGTATAAGAATACCATTTAAATATTATATTTTGGGTATCCTTCTTCATAGGATATTATAATTTTCATTTAATTTTACTCCCTCAAAGGTTGGAAATTTACGTTCCTTGAAAATATTATTTTCAAAAAATGGTTTAAAAGTGTTAAAAAAATTATTTATCAATTTTTGAGGAAAATATGATTTTTTTATATATTTGAAATGGTTTTGAGGGAATCCTTATATGTTTTCTAGGTTATTTTCATTTAAAAATTTATTCTAAACGATTTATGATTTAAAAAGTGTGTTCTAAAAGAGAAAAGATATTTTCCTCTAGAGTTATTTCAATTCATATTTGAATAAAATCCATATATGATAGTGTTATTTTCTATTTCATATGGTGTATAGAGGTGTTTATTAAAGGATTATATTATTATTATTTATATGAATATATTATTTTTATAATTGAATTAAATTAATGAATCATATTTTTCTTATCTGGTTAATGATATGGGAATATCATAGTGGGTGAAATTCAATTACTTTTATTATATAGGATGTCTGTGTACAAATTTTCAGAAGGCAATAAACTTATCTGATCGTTAGGAATGTTTTTATGAATTTTAATAAATGATCAACGTAATTTATATAATATAGATGAATGAAAAAACAATTTCATTAATATTGGTATCATATAATGGGATTAGTATAATATTATAATTTCACACAAGAAACATTTGTAGGATCTCTAGGGATATTTCTAGTGATGTATTTAATGATAAATCTGACTATATATGAAAATAGTTGTGTTTTCAAAATAATAATGAATAAAACAGCATTAAAACATTATTTTCATATATTTAAATAGTTTAAATAATTTCCATGGATAATGTTCTTCTACGAATTTAATTACTTTTTTTCACAATATACATTCTTATTTCAGTTAATGGACGGAACCCGAAAGAATCATATTAATTATGGATGTGATAGAAAATGTAACGATTTTCCTCATGGAAAATTAAATATATAGGGGAAAGGATTGAAAAATATTATCTATATACCCATAAAATCAGTGAATCATAATAGATATCCAGCTGAGGAAATGAGTGAATAATATTTTTTTTGTGCCCTTCATGAGGCATTGTCTACCATCATTCAATGGGTCTTCTAATCCACTTGTTTCTAAAATATGGATCAGTACCACTAAAAATATTTTCATTCATCCATTAGTGTTTAGAATATGAAAAATTGGTTTTTGTTATTTAGCATTTGGAATGTGAATCTGATCAGTGTTGTAATATTATGAATAACACGAGCGAACAATATGAAATTGATTTTATTTTATTGGGAGAATTTAAGGTTATTTTTTCCTCAATTACGTCCTTCATATTCTACGAACTAAGATTGAAAATGAGTTTATTAATGTAAACAAAAATGATAATGAATCTCTTAGTACCAGTGTGGGAAATATTACAAGACAAATAAGTTATGATTATAGAAGGATAATCAATCATGAATGTAAGGTTTATCCTTTATCTAATGGAATAATAACATGTCTTTGAAGGTAATTACCAATCAGAGAAACCATTTAATATGAATATATTTTGTGTTATAATATCAACAAAGAAATAGAATTTGGAGTGACATAACAATATAATATATTGGATAAAAAATTAAAGATGTAGTTTAAGGAAAAATATAAAAACATTGATGAAAGGAATATGAGAGTTTATTCATTCTCAATGTATTGTTAGAAGAAGATTGGCTACTCTCTTAATGGGACTTGTAAAAGTTTCAACAGTGGGAAGAAAGGTTTTCATGGATTTGACTACTAACATTAGGGGAAATCAATAGGTAGTTATGTAAATAGAGAAAAGGATACACATAATGAACCGCCCCACATCTATGTCACAAGTGAATGGAAATGAGTATTATGATAAAAAATTCTTTAATATTGTGGTTTGGGATCAATATCACCATTAGAAACCTGTTAAGTACAAATAAAAATGGAAATCTCAGGCCATCACTTTTTTCAATGTGGAGTTTGACAAAAAAGTGGAGTAATTATTGGGTATTTATGTAATGGAATCCAAGAATAATTTTGTAGTAGTACTTTTATGGTATTATAGAATAATCAACTATCAATTTATTGATCCACATTTTTTCCATAATAATTTTGGAGCATATATTGACTTAAACTAGTAACTATGAAAGATGATTGAGGTAATAATGTGATATTTTTAGAAAAAAAATTATTAACTGAAAGATAACCCTTAATATGTGGATTTTTTGTAGATAATTATATTTGGATAAAGATATGATGGTTTTGAATAAGTAAATTTGGTGGTACTTGTTTTATTTGATCTAATTAAGGAATTGATGAAAAGGGGTTTATATTTTAATTGATGAAGTTTACCACATTTGGACATAAGTAAATATCTAATAAACATTCAAATAATACAACATATGGGTATTTAATAACTTTTTTTATAGAAATTTAGGTTATTACTATTTTCTGATAATACTTGATGATGGTAATCAGAATTTTTGAATGTTATAACCAAAATCTACCTTATGATATATAGGGATTAATATTTTGATAATTTATTGTAATTCATTCCATTTTTTTGGAATTTAATCATTCAGAAGTTTTATAAGGTGAAACATTAACTAAATAAAATAAGATAAAATTTAGATGGAGATTTAGATATTAAATTATTATCTCAGTATATGCGGATTCATACATATTGGATAACTTGTGCTATGTTTTTTGTTTGATAAGGACAGAAAAAATAGAATTTCATTATATTTATGGTTATATTAATATATTAACACTTTTGGAATGAAAAATTTTCCTTCATTTCTCGGATAAAGGGATGAAATATAAATTGATACAAGCACAATAAGGGGTGAGGTTGCACTGGAATAAAATAGGTATATCTTATGATGAAAATTATTCAACTCATGGGAAATGATGTTGAAACCGAAAATGTTATCTTAGTACCTTCAATTATGATGAATCAAAGGGTCCCCCATATCATCACCAACATATTGATTTATTATTTTTAAATTTATCTTAACTATTTTATAAGACATTTTCAATAAAAACATTACAGTTGGATTTCTTGTCCATGTCCATGTTTTCACTTTCCACCTGTATCGTCTCATATGAAAACCTAGTTATAAGTTACATTGTTTTACCATTAATGATCCAATTTTAATTTATTAAAATAAATTTTTAGTATTTATTTTAGAAATGTGGGTTTCTATGAATCAAGCTTTCATATATTAAACCCTCGATAACCAAGACGAATTTCGAGGTTGAAAGTTATTTAATTTGTGGCATAATGTAACCCCCGTGAGGTTTTGTGAAATATTTTTTCCAAATTAATTTAATCATTTCAATATTTTTAATTTCACACAATACTAAATATATATTTTTAAATTTTAAAAATATATTTTTGAATTTGTTATATAAAAACTATGTTCATATTGTGATATACACATCAATTATATTGGGGTTTGGTATACCAAAAAATATACTTCTATTGTGTTACACACAACATCAAATAATTTTGATAGAATTCAATATAAAAAATATTGAGTTTTAACAAAAAATTGAATATTGTTGAAATATTATAATTTAATATAATAATATATAACCTTGCCATTATACAATAGGTTATGAATAGTAAAATATTTATAATATAAATTCATCGTTTACAAATTAATTAACATTGAAAATAAATACCCATTGATTATAAAAGAGGTAGTTTTAGTTTTTACTATCCTAAAGTCATTTCGTCTTAATAATAAAATTAAGTATATTTATAGAATGAAACTAATTAAATATGTATTTAATATATTCATTCAAATTTTTTTTATATTAATCACATATATTTTATTGGTATAAGATAATAACCAACCAAATTTAATGCATAAAAACCAAAAAATTTGAAAGGGTAATGTTATCAACTAATAATTGTGAACCCATGTTAAATCCATTTACATAGAATTTTATATATTATATTTTGAAAAAGTAAACTTTATATTTGATATTATAATATAAAACATTAATTTTTCTTAATTTTCCATTAATTTTTATGTTTCATGATTTGATGAATTGTAAAACATACAACATTTCAATTGATAACAAATGTTTTCATAGAATTAATTGATAATTGTAAATAATAATAATTATTATTTTTAATGTTTATTATGTTAAAAATATTAACATTTAATTTAATATAGGTCTTTTGCATCAATTTTACATTAAATCAAGATATAATATATTTTTAATCATTTGCATGTTTTACCACTAAAAATATGTTGTATCACCCCATAAAAGGAATTTATTTTAAATTAATTACCACTTATTTTAAATATATATTTTTGAAAAATGGAATCCATATTTGGAATCATTGGATCCTAAATAATATAATAGGTTAATTTTATTTTTGGACAATATGAATAGAATCATTACTAATTTTTACTACCAAAGTTATGGGTGAATCGGTTAATTAATGGTAAAAATTATATAATACATATTATAATACTATCATAAAACATTCCAAAAATAATATTTATGAAGATAATTATACCCTTCACAGATATCTATCAAAATATAATAATTTGATGAACACTTTATTATAAATATGAATTACATATTATTAAACTCATTAAGAGTGACAAAAAGTCCCACTATTACTCTTAATATGCACAATATTTTTAAAATGGTGATATATAGAAGGTATAATCAAATATTATTATTCTTTTGAAATATAAAATTTATTTACACATCATAGATATTTTTTTAAATTTTTAAGGAAAAGAATAATTAAAAAATAATAAATATAAAAATGATTATGTAATTAATCAATTAATGAAATAATAAAATAATCGATAATTTAACTATTATAATAAATATAAATATACATTATTATGTTGATAAAAGATTTTTATGGGTGAATATGATGTTTTTTGGGATTTTTAAGTGTATGTGTTTATTGTTATGATGATGTATTTATTTTCTCAGAGTCAATGTCATGAATATTGTCCACATTAACACTAATGATTCATTTAAAAAGAATATATAATTTATTTATTTAAATATAATAAAAATAGTAAATATGTAAAAGGAAATGTGATATGGTATGAAATATATTAAATTTTCAATTTCTGTTCCAATTGTAACATTATATTTAAAATTTACAACCCTTTGATAATAAAAATATGTTGTCATAGTTAAGATTAAAATAGATTAACTATTGTTTAATGAAACGTATTTCGATAAAAATGACATCAAAACACATATAAAATTTATTTTTTGATTAAATAACATAATAATAATATCATAGAATATAATAAATTCCTTTTTTAGGTATTTGGATTGGGATTTATTTTACTATAAATTAATCTGTTTGGAAATTCCAAAGTTCCCTTACCCTATCCTATAAAAGGGATCATAACCTTCTCTTCTCCTACCACTTCATTACCAATTTAGGTTATCCAAAAAATACATAAATATATTCCCAACATCCAAACCTTAATTTTAGATGCCTTCCATCGGATATAAATTAAAAAAATGGAGTCCCTTTTTGAAAACCAAAAGGATACTCCCAAAGAGGACGTAATGTTCATCAATGAACATTTTAGTTTTATTTTCTTCTTGAACCCCTTAAATTATTTTAATTTAATGATTATATAATTAAATAACTATACTCAATGTTTTTGGTTTTTTTTTGGAATTTAATTGTTCTAACTACACAAACACACTCTTCCATCAAATTGGTAACATACATTTGATTCTTGTGTATGGAGAAATACCATCTCACGAATCGATGTTGTTCATTTTTCTCATTTTCAAATTCTAAGGGTTTAGATTTATGATGTACACCTTATTTTTATATGATATTTATGAAATAATAATACCTCTATAATGAAAATACCATATCTACCTTTTTATCACCAAATCATTTCGTAAATGATAATGTTTCTCATGTGTAAGTATGGCTTAACATCTCCATGATGTGACATGATTTTTTTCACATCTATAATTCATATTTATTATAATTTGGAGGAATTTAATGAATATATATGATATATATGACATATATAAGATTGTATTATTCTAATATATCATATAGTTTATATTTAATCTAATATGATAATCAATTTAAGACATCTTTCGTTCATACGTATAACCTACCATCTCCATGAATGTTGTATTTTATTTTCAGTCTATAACATTTATGATACACCATGAATAAATATATACTATATATATATAATTTTTATATCTTTGTAATCACTTTTTATATAATGAAATCATGATCTTATTTAGAGGACCAACAATATCAAGTCACATCATGTAAGAAAAATAAAGTGGGTATAACCTGAAACATAACACTAATATGGAATAGATAATAACTGTCTAATATAAGGTAAAAAAATCATATCTAATATTATATATATGAATATGGTTATGTAATAGTATAAACAAATTTATATGTATTATACAGAATGCATTCATGATTACAGCGAGAGTCAATACATTAGGTAACAAACTTCCTTCTTAATAGATTTTATCAGGAGATAAAAGTGATGTTCCCCACATATTTATTATATGTGGAATATATAATTCTATAGAAAATATTTTATGTGTCTTATAATTAATGTTATGTTATGTATATATTCATATTATTTATATTCTATCATGGGTAACTCAATTCCATTGGTTACAACGTGGTAAGGGGATTTCAAATCTCAATTTTATTTATAAAGGACATATGGCATAATCACGACATGTTTCTTCCGATATGTCAAATATATTGACCAGAAATTTTTTATATTATTATTATACACAAATTTATTTGTATTTAAATATCCATTTTATGATCTCTCGTTCTGAGGCATTATTAATAAAAAGTCACTGAATTGGTAAGTCAGTTTTGTCTCAATTTTCATTCATTGAGAAACATGATATTTTATGCACATATCTTCATTTATGTGGTGTAAATAATTCCCTTTTACATATTTCAATTACTATATCATTATTTTTTAATACATTATCTGCTTAATGTAATTTGATTCCCTCTTCATCCAAGAATCTGTGTTACTTCAAAATAATATTTTCTAATGAAATTTAGAATTGTTTTAAATATTTTTTTATGAATTTTCTGGGAATGCTGATTTTTGTGATGATTAGTATTTTATTCAATGATTAATTATATTTTTTGAGCTTTTTCAATGAAAAAGTGTTGAGAAATTATTTTTAATTTAAATAGTCTTTTAATAGGGAAATGATATTTTCCTCAAAAATTATCTCAAATAATATTTCAGAACAAATTTCCTTATATGATAACATTATATGATGTTACTTATTCATTTTTGAAATTATGATTCAAGGATTATATTGAAATTAAATTAATAGGTTTTTATGATATAATGATTTTAATGAAAAGTATTTATTTTTCATTGGTCATATTTTGATTAAGTGTTGTTTATAGAACCCATTTACTTCTATGGGTACTGGTATGGGGAGTGGTTTTTGTTCTCAAGGACCTCATATGTTTAGTTTTTATAAGGTAATTGGTGGGAACAATATCTACCTCTAATGACTTGGGTAATGATTTTTGTATCATGAGATAATGAGGTTAATTAAGATCGTAGGATTTATCCACCGTGAAAAGATGGAGAATCATGATCCACAATGGTAAGATGGTGAAAAAAAATCCACCATGGGAAGATAGGGAAACCCGTATTCACTATTGGATAATGGGGAAAGATATTCCATTGTAGGTAGATAGGGAAACACAGTCCAATATGGGATTATAATGAAACCCAATCCACTATGGGGAAACGGAGAAAACCAGATCCCTTATAAGGAATGAACAATGATTGGGGATGGTGGTGAGTCCTTCCTGGTAGGTGTAGTCCCCATGAAGTTCCCTGATAAGGTCATTAATGTGTCTTATCTGGTATGGAATGATATTACATGTTAATGTGTGTGTCTCAATTCCATGTGTTACTCATTTTTTATGCTTCTATGGATTATTTTCATGATTTATTTTTTATTCATATATTATTTATTGACTATATTTATTATGTGATTTATTTTTTTGTTCTTTGATATGGATGGTAATATATTCAATTATTATGTTGAAATTCTAATACCCTTTGCAGATGTTTATTATTATATGTATCCTGTGTTTACCCTTAATGAGTTTCTTATCGCACCCATTTTTTTGAATTCATTTCTCATGTTTTAATGAAATGTTTTATTTAGGTGTACTAAGGGGGAATATTTTTGTGGGAATAATTGAGTAACCATTATTGAATTATAATTTTGTGTTCTATAATTTCAATTGAACTAAACTAATACAGTTTTTGGGGAGGATCTTGTTTAAGGTGTGAAATGTTCCATAAAATGAATTAATATCCACATATGAAAATATTGGGTCATTATAAAAAACTAATGATACTGATCAATAATATTAAAAAATTCTTTCCACAATTTCCAGATTTTTTCACAAAGTGACTAATTATTATTGATAATAAATTAATCAAAACATAGGTGTTAAAAGTATTAAATTTTACTTATCCACCTCCCTTTATGATAAATTGATTTCAAAGCCCCCTCAGGATAAATGAACTTTTCTCAATCGATAAAATAATTGATTTGTTTCATGAAAGACACTAACAAATCCCTTCATTGGAATAATTCAAAGATATCCCTATCCAAAAAAGAAATGTCCCGAACAAACAAGATTCCTTAATGTTTATAGGTCATGATTCCAAGATAAATATCATATATTATCACTACAAAATAAATGCCTTGATACACTATATTTCTAGCATAATTGTGATATTAATCACTTTTTTACTAATGATAAGTTATGAAATAAATTAGTGGGATGTACAAGAATCAAAAAACCATATATAAGAATCAATGTAAGAATAATGGAAACTCTACATGTTAATTATATGTTTGATTATACATAATCATATTCTCATCATTGTATGACTACTCACTCACTCCCCCATGTTCATTTCTTCTTTATTGTGGTTGTATTTTCTGGAAATTTAGGGTATTCCAAAAATTAGTATGTATAACCCTATTATATGATTGATATATTTTATGATGTGATCATCCAATCGATGAATAATATTTCAATGATATATGATATGTATTACCATGAAACCCCCTTTTAAAATTACGGACAAAATAACAAATATATGTGTTCTGGTTATAGTTTTGACCTACATAGGGTAATTCCACACAATCCTTCTTCTTTATGTACCCATAAACCACATTAGAATGATCTAGTATAAAAACTAATTAAGGGAGAAATGTTAAATGATACAATTTTTATACTATTTTATTTTGCACCACCTTATTAGTTGATGACAATCTTCAATTTTTTCCCTATATTGGAGTTCCCACTTGTTCTCATATAAAAAACTATAATAAATTTTAGAGGATTACAAAAATGATTCTGATTAATATTTTAAAACCCAAGGTAACATAAAGATAATTCATTTTCATTCATTATTAATATTAATAAATTATATTTTTTATATTCGTATTCATTATAAAAAATATTAACTAATTTTTCTGTGAAAGGGATAATGCTTTATTTCTAACCAAATTGGGTTTTCATGAACAATATTGTTTTATTTAAATTCATATTTAAAAAATTATAGACTTTGAAATTGAATAAATAAATTTCATTTTTTAATTCATCATAATAAAAATTACTTAGCATTAATTTTCACAAATTCTCTAAAAAAAATTTATTTATTAATGAACAGAAAAAAATACTGATTGTTATAAAAAAATAACTTTTCATTTTATGTTTTACATGTCACATTAAATTATAGGTTACTTATAAAATTTACATAGTTAGTTTTTGTTTATCTCAATAATTGTTTTTGGAAACAACATTTTCATTATAATTTTTATAAAAAAAATTCATACTAAAAAAGATATTTTTGTAATGAACAATTTACTTTTGCAATTTGTAGGTTGACAATAGATTAAATTCATCCACATATGTGAATATAATTTGAAAAAAAATTATATTTTATAAATATTTATAATTAATATTAATTAATAAGGGTTTGTTAAATATTATTAATAATGAATAACAAAAATAATAAGAATTTATTACCACAATTATGGTTATAACTTTTTTACTGGTGGATTACACATTAGTTATTAGAGTTAAAATAACCTATAAACATGTATATATTATATCTAATTTAAATATTTAGACCCTATATCAGATAAATTTTGAAATGGTTGATTTTTTATATATTTATTTACTGAGGAAATAATATATCATAATTTAATAAAAACATATGATTTTCTATACTACCCTCCTTGAAATGGAAACCCCCTCTACATACTTATTCACATATTAGAGTATTTCGAGTAAAAAGTTCAGCAAAAAATTACCCTTTATAATTCCTATCATATCCTAGAGTCCCAATTTTGTACAGAATAATATATTCAGAATGCTTTTGGTATAAACTAAAGTGGTTGTCTAAAGAAGAGGTATAATTTATAATTGATCTATATAATTTAATTTCACCCAATCCCTTCATAAAATATTATTAATGTATTACTATATTATAAAATCAGTATATCACAAATACTTATGTGTTTTTATGTTAATATAATATAATATATCAATCTCTTTCCTCCGCAAAATAGGAAATTATATCATCATTCATGTGTAAATCAGACTACCACCTCGTGAATCGATGTAAATCATTTTATATCACTAAATATCATAGTAAATTAAAATTACGGATTTAAGAATAAAATAATAAATCAATTAAATAATAATAATTATGTAAATTTAATATACGATATATTTACATACCTTTACATTTATTGAAAAGTGATAATTTCATTTTGCGTTCAAGTGGATTATTTACTCTATTAAGCGATGTGATTAATTTTTCATCACCATATCACATTCCTTGTAAATATAAGTTTATTTTATGATATGATATCAGTTTATTGATATAATAATAATTATTTAAATACAAAATAATATTTACCTTATTTTTTCATTCTCCTTGGATAATAAAAATATAATTCATGCGTAGGTGAGGTTTACCGCCTCCATGATTATAAAATAATTCATTGTTTCATAATTTTTTGACTAATAATCTTGAAATTAAAATTAGTCAATAAATATGTTAGTTATTTAATTATTATGAATTTAGATACTATAGAACACATATCCCTTTTACCATGGTCAACTTACAGAATTTATTTTGAAGTTATGAAACAGACTTCATCAAAATACACAATGTGGAAATAATTGATTAAGTATTTAAATATTTATTAAAAAGAAATATTTTTATTTAAACATTAATAAAAGATTATATTTTAAATAGGAAACAAATAAATTGATATAAATTTGTTATACAATATTTAATGGAAAAAAAAGGAATGTATGGACTTGATGTATGATATTTATTCTCAATTTCATATCATTAAGATATATTTTAATGATATATACCTAATTTTATTATATACAATTAATATAATACTCTCTTAAATGTTATATTTCAAATAATTCATACGTCCTGGAATTTAATGACACAGGTAATGTGACATTATCCATGGAATTTAATTCTGATTAATCTAATATTGTAAATGGGTTCTAAATATAATTTTAACTCAATGAGTTATATCACATATTCATTGATTATATTATTTTTTGATTACACGTAAAATGGAATTTCTTTCTTATTTTTTTTTAAAATTTTCTATTCATTTATTTATATTACACACAGTCACTCCATTAACAAATTATAAATTCAATGATTTTTTTCTTTACAATAATGTTTCTTAAAAAATTAACTTTCATTGGTATATACATTTATATTATGCACCAATATTATTTTATGATGTTTATATACATCCCCATTGTAAAATTATATCATGAATTCCCTATATGAATTATTTGGTATGATTTATTTAAATTTATTCATTCATGAGGTATATTCCTAAAAATATACCAAATTGGTAAATGGTTTATGAAAATTTTAACTTATTTCTCTTTTTCAATTAGAATTTTTTTTTATTCCATATAAATCTGTTCAAAAAATATTTTACTCAATGTTTTTTAATATTATTCAACAATTTCATAAATTCATTTTTACTCTTTTTTGTAATATTATAAAATTATATAGAATGAATATTCTTATAATTTTCTCAATAAGGTACTTTTTACTAAAAGTGTGAATAGAATAATTTTCTTAATGATAAATTTATGAGTGAATGTTTCCTCTATAAGGCCCAATAATTTTTTTAAAGACTCCATTATCGGTTCCCATGATTATATATAATATTTAAATTCTTAAAGAAAAAAATCCAATAATTTCAAATATTCTCCACTGGGGGTTTATTGTAATTATACAATCCACATACATTCTTTATTTGGATTATTATTTTTTACAATAGATTTTCATGGAACCCATTTCTTATCCATGTGTATGTAATGAGATGAAATAATAATGGTTACAAATTTCTAATAATGTATTTTCTGTTCTTTGTTTATGTTAAGGTTCAAGTTGGTTTCTTATGATAATGGGTAATCCACATATGGATCATAATAATGGGTGAGCCGAATACAGATCTTTGATATGGTGGGTAAGGAGACAGTGTTAACCATTTATATGTCTTTACTATGATATTGGTAAAATTTTCCACGTAGCTTATTATTTTTATCAGGTTCATTGAAGGATTGATATTATAAAGATATTCAATGTAACTAACACAATTTTTTTGATTTCATCATATTATTATATATCATTTACATAAGGATTATTTTCACATGGATCATGATTATTGACTTAAATAAATGATATTATATATTAATCCAAATTTCGTGTCCAATGTTTTATGATCTGGTTTCCATGGGATTGAAATATATAATCTTATTTTTAAACCCTTTTATTTTTTCATCAGGCCCTTATTATCATCATAATCTTGCTAATTATATTCAAATTTTAATGCTATTGTTTATTGTTACTGGGATTTCGAGCTCACACTACTAATGATTCTAATGATCTAGATTATGACTAATTTTTTAAAGTATGGTATGCCTAACAAGTTTTCAATCGGTGAAGAATATATTGGGAGAATAAATTTATATTTATGAACTAGTGGTTTTTGTATCCATGTTGTTATTTAAAATTTTCTCCTAATTCACTAAAATATAAAACAATTTTTTTTAACATATTCATGTGATAAAATAAAAAACTTTTTCATTTTATTTTTTGGATATATAAATGTGTCATGTTTATCCGCATCTAGAAAAAAAAGATCATTATGTTTTTAGTTCCGAATCTGGGACCTCAAATTCAGGGATAAATTTGTTTGTATTTGAAAAAAGGATTATATAACTTTTTTGATTTTATTATCTTATAGTGATGATAACATATCATTTAGGTGAACAATTATGGGTTTAGAAGTTCATATTTGATCATCAGTGGAAGAACATATAAACACCTCTTTATATTTTAAGTGACAAACTATTAATGTAAATAATTATATCTTAGGATAAATTTTATTGGGTTATGTTACAATTAACCCTTAGGTTCTTCATGTGGTTTAATGTGAAGTATTATTTTTTGAATAATAATATTATGTTTTTGTGGATGTTATTTGAATGTTATTATGTAACCATTATTGTTAAAACATTATTTATTGTTTAGGTAATTGATGATATTTTGTATACAAGTTCAATTTCTTATGTAATTATCTAATTAAATACATTTGGGTAATTAAAGAAATTTTTAAGGTAATTATATTATTTATTAATATAAAGGATTATATAGTTTTTTTATTATATTACCTTATGGTAAAAAATTTAATTTTTTTAATATATAAGGACATGATGAGTAGTTTTTTTACATTTAGGGATTATATGATTTATTATATTTTTTTAATTCATCATGGATGAAAAAATTCCTCTTCAATACATATTATTTGGAGAAAAATGAGATTTTAGTGGATTATAATGATGCATCAAATTCTACTTTTTGTATAAGAATATTTCTTTCTGTAATATTTTAGATGGTAAATCAATTCCACTATAGGAAAAGGGTCTTGAAAAAAAGTGTTATCTTTTTACATTAATATTGAATGAATTTGTGGTCTTTTTACATAATATTTTTTTCTAGTTTTTATTCATTGAATTTCTCGTAATTATTTTCTTTGTTGTGATAAAATATCCATTCCAATCTCCAAAATTATTTCAAAATTAGTTTTTTCCATTATGTACATATTTTCAATTACCACTATTTTTATCCTATTTTGAAATATATTTATGTTTTATTCGATATGACCTTCATTTTTAAATTTCCTATCTTTTTAAAAGGATGTTTAATTATCACATTTTAGGATGTGGGCATTCAACTAAGGTATTTGTAATTATTAAATGGAATTTCATTTATCTTCTACTCAATTGAATTGATTTTAAAAATCTTTCAATCCCTTTCTATTGGGAATGAAAATAAATTATAGTGCTGAAATTCCATACGAGGGACGAATGTACCAATGTAGGTTATGTTATGATAAAAAATATTCATACCTTATTAATTTTCATGGGATATAATTTATATATTTATTTTTATTATCATAATAATATATAGTTTTTCATTCAAAGTGAAATAAATAATTATTTATAAACAATTTGGTTTTTCATTGGATATATCATTTAACTGTAATGAATAATTTAAATATTATTTAATTATAATTTGAAATAATATACATTATTTATTAATTTATTTTTTAATAAATATATTATTTCTATTTTTTTAAAATAATCTGAAATTTTTTATTTTTCAAGGAATACAAAAAAATACTGGTTTTTAGTGAAAAATATGATTTCTTTTCAAATAATTATCATGTCATGTTATATTATAGATTAGTTGTAAATAAATTATACCCTTTTTATTAAATATAATTCAATAAATTCTATTATAATTAATACTATAATTGAATTAAGTATTATAAACTTCTTATACTGAATACATTTCTCTAAGAAACTATTTTCCTCATTTTTTACGAGTTTAATATTAAACTAAATTTTACCACATATAAGAATTTAATTTTATAAAATAGATTTAATATATTATAATTACTATAATTATTTTTTTTAATATTTTCAACTAAACTTTTCTTCATAATTAATCATAAAAGAGTAAAAATATGTTACCCTTGATAGGTTTAAAATATGTTTACTGGTGGTTTAAACATAACATATATTGGATAAAATTAAAAATAATGATTTTTTCTATTATATTTTATATCCATATGTATAATATAAATATAGTTATTATATTATATTTTTAATTTGGAATTTTTTGATCCACTTATCCTGATTTATACGTTAATATAATTTTTTCTTTTTAAAAAAATCTAAAAATATCCTCTCCCCATTATCTTAAAGAACACCATATTTCATCGAATATAAAAAATTCAAGATCATTTTAGGATGTCAAATAACTCACAAAATAAAATTCTACACACTAATAACATGTCATAGGGACCTTGTTATAATAAAAAATTATAACTAGGATGACATTAGGTATAAACCTAAATATGTGATCCGAGGTAGAGGTAATATTTTTAATTGAAGATTTTTATGTTTTTTTATTCTTATAAATAAATTAAACATTCATAAAAAATTAAGAATAAATAAAAATATATATATTCCACAAACAATTTTTTTATTTAAATTCTATAATCTATATACAAATCCTTATATTAAATGGGAAGTGAACCCATTAATTTTGTGTCTGGTAAAATATTGCCTTGTAAAATGCTATAATTATTCCTCTTATGTCAACTCCCAATGATTGTTGCAATTAGATATTTAAATTATAAATATAATATTCATGAAATAACTATAATTCATGAAAGATAATATATCATATATTTTCTTATATTTACATCCATTGAAAAATAATCTACTTGTTTTTATGTTTTTGTGGATAACCACCTCAATGAAGTGATGTGATACAGTTTTCATGAATACATGACAACGATGTAAAATAAATATTTTATTTAATGATATAATAATATATTTATTATCATATTATAATAATAATGTAATTATGCAATTATTATTACCTCCATTCCTTATTTCTTATTGAAAAATGACAATGTTACTAACAGATATATTTGTCTTATTTTGTCTGTGATTCTAATATAATTGATTTTTCATAAACATATTTAATGGTTACATTTAAAATTATAATTAATGATAAAAAATATCTATTATTATATTATTATTATTATTATTATATATTATGGAAGAGATATCCATTCTACCAAAGACAACTAACTAATGTCATTTTGTTGTTATGGACTGAACATCCTCAAAACACCAAACATTGATATGGATGATTAAATAATTAAATATATAATTAAAATTAATGAAATTAATAGTTTTTTGATAAATTATTAAAACTATAAAAAGGTTCTTATAATATTAAATAACTAAAAAAAATTATTATAAATAATATAAATTCAAAACATTGAAATTCTAGGCTCATTATAAGGGATTTCATCTCCTTTCCCTTTTATTTGGGAATATTTTATAGTTATAAGCATAACCTTACTCTATGAAGTTTATATATATATATATATATATTACATGTTATATCATTAATAATTAATAATTAATTGTATTGTAAGTTACAATTCATGTTATTCCATCAAAAGGGTTTTATATAGAAGTTATAAACTTAGTAAGTGTTTTATCATCTAAATTTTCATTTAGTAGGTTATATCACTTGTTCATTTATTATATTATGTAAATAATTTGATTAAAATGTCATATTTTTAATTAATTGTTTATTTCAAATTTATTTTTTTATATTTTAACAAATATTCCCTCTATTTATAAACTCTAAATTCAATGATATCATCGTTACAAGGGTTGTTCATCTAAAAATCACTTTCCTTAAGGAATTTATTTTTATTACGCACCGTTAATATTTTATGAGGTTCATATACCACCCTATTTAAATTTTATATAATAAATATTCTTAATTTAATAATATTTTATGATTCATTTAAATTTATTATTTTATGGGACTTATGATTGATAATTTACGAAATTGGAAAATGGATTATGTTTGAATCCCATTATTAATCCAGATTATTTACAGTTGAATTATAATAGTTAAATTATAGTATGATTATATGATAAATTTTATTAATATTTCCCCTATTTTTTATAATTATATAATTTGGATGTTTTTGTACCATTTTTTAATTATTGGAACACAGAATGGTGGAAGACATGATTTTTTAAAAATCCAACATTACTACTCCTGTATTGGCTAAAAAATATTTTCCATCCAAATAATTGTTGTCAAAAACATATTCAATAACTATATTGAATATTATTCAATGAATTTTTAAATTCATTTTCTTTCCATTATTGACCTTTTAAATTAATATTTATGTAGAATCATATTTTCATTTTCTGAACGATGTACTTTCACTGATGGTGTGAATATAATATTTGTCTATACGGTTATGGTTTGAATTAAATTTTAAATACTTATGAATGGTCAAATATTATTTGATTACTTTATAAGTTTCCAATATTGATTTTAAAGTAAATATATTCTTCAATATTTTTATGGTTTTTAAAATTTTAATAAATTTTTTAAATAGAAATGTGTAATTTTTTCCAAAATTTGTTTAATTATATTTATATGTTATTAATATTCATAAAATTATAAACCTATTTATTTTACATTTGATCCTTTGGGGATATTTTTTAATGGTATCATACTTCTTATTCTAATTATTTAGTATGAATGTTTTGAGATATAATTTTTTATAACCCATTTTTTTCATGTCTAAATAAATGTATGAAATAATAATTGTTATTTTCATATTGAAAAATTAAAAATTTCATGCATTATGATTATGATATGGTAGTTGAGAAATTTTAATTTTAAAATGACTGATTTATGTAACTCATAATGATGGAAGACCCTAATAAACCTAGCCAATGAATTCGGTAAATGGATAATGTTAATTTCATAGATCATTATCCTAGGGGACTGTTAGATTTTATAGAGTAGGTTATTCTAATTGAAATGGTGATTTTATGATGGAAATGTATATTATATTCCACATTACTAACATGATTTCATTTTTTCTTATGTCATGTTTTAATTTATACTTTTCATTAGTATTTTATCACATGGATCATGATTTTTTACATAAATCAATCTTTTCGTATGTTATATATTTTTTATTATCCTCATATTTTATTATATATGTCTTTATGTTTATGAATACTCTTATGTTATTCTCATTCAGTTTATTATATCATCATAAACATATTCTGATAGTATTCTCAAATATGATATTCAACAGTTAATGATTTTCTTTACCCTTAAAATGATTTTTTCTAACCCTTCTAGTGTTTCCTTTTCCCCATGTTTTGAATAGAGTTTTTAACTATATAATTCATAATTCAATTAATATATTTTAAGAACATAGTGGTAGATGATATAGATTTTTATCAAGTGTTTTCTCAGGAATCCAAGTTGTTATTTAAGTGTTTTTTATAAATATTTAAAACAATAAATTAATGTAAGTTATCCAAGATTTACATTTATTGATTGATAGAATTGGGTAATTTTTATCAGTATTAAGCTATATATATATATATATATTGTTTCCAACACTAGACTTTGGAGCACAGACTTGGGGATATTATAAATATTTCCTTCCTCCATTGTTTCTCTATATGAAGTGTCTAATTAATTTGTAATAAATTAGAATGTTATATTTGATCTATTTTTTAATATTCATAACTGAAATATTTTTTCCTTCAAAATTTCATAGTAGTCACTTCTGCAAAAAAAAATAACCAACTTAAATAAAATTGATTCATATTCCATGAAATTTAAATTTTCTTTATTATGTTAAATGAATGAATTCATATTGTATATCTTTAATATGTATGTGTATAATTGTTTTTTAATCAATTATTTAAATCCCTACCACATAATGACTATATATAATTTATCTTAGATGGATAAACCACAACATTGGAATGCAATATTCTCTATAATGTTTATTTTATAACATGACACACATATCAGCCAGAGTTCCTTGGAGATAATATATCATTAATTATTCTATGTCGTGATTCTACCAACTAGGATCATAATCACCCATAATGATTAGTGGACTCTATTTCCAAAACATTACAAAATTATCCATAAGAAATGGTTGATAATTTATATTTCCTTGGGAAATAAGTTGAAATGATTAACTATTTCTCTGAACAAGAAATTGATTCAATATAGGATTTTGTTGAACTACAATCTATATTTCATCTCCTTTCATGTTTTTATGTAATAGAACATGTGACATTTATATATAGTCAGATAAAAACAAAACTATGTCACGAATCACTAGTAAACTAATGAAATCGAATAATACAAATAGTAATAATAATTATAAACAATTTATAAGAAAAATAATACTTGATATGAGAAATGGATTCCTAATGTGATGTATCAATATTAATGTATAATATGCTCCACTAATTTAATGTATTGATGATGAAGAGATTGTAACAAAGCTATAGTTATATGAAAAACACAACAATTTTACCATAAATACTCAAGTATCTTTATGTTCATTAATAAATTTTTACACACGTATTATTTATTCTATAAATTTCATGTTTTGAGATTTCCTATATCATTAATAACATCCCAAAATTATGGAGAAAACAAAATTGATAAAAATTTCAATATAATGATTCTAATCATTAGAATGTTAGTAATCAGGGATCCACTACCATAAAGTGATATACCCAAGACACCAAAGGGTGAACTAAATTACAAGGGGTTAAAAATAATTTTGGTTCAATTATCCCCTCATTTGACCACAACCTATAATGAAAAAAATAAAAAAATAAACCAAAATTTTAAAATACATAATTTAAAACAATGAAAAAAAATTAAATCACAAAAAATAATAATATCAAGATTAATAGAAAAAAGGTTGATTAATGAGAACCAAGATAAATTATGATGATATCAATGGATAAAAAATGATATTCAATCACACCAAATAATCTAAAAATGAACCCCCATCTCCAAAAATTAACTTTTTCATATGGATTCTTAATGCCCCACTAGAGAAGTAAGATTCATTTCTTTTACCTATTTTCATATTAATGAAATAAATAGGTGAAAAAATTGAATATACTGGGATGAGTTATCTAACATGTGGGTAATCCACACACAATATCCTATATCATAGTACTAGGATTGAAACATATAAGTTCATAGTTATAATATTCTTAAAATAAATTGGGAAACATAACAATTGGTTTAAAAATATTAGGGAACATAAATAGAATTGAAAAATAGTTATTCTATTTATTCCACTTGAAACACCCATTCCATATTTACACACATGGTAATTAATTTTATTAAATAACTAACATTAATGATTGGTAACTCATCTATCCACCTAGTAGTTCAATAGTTATAATGTATCTATCACCCCTAATAAAGAACTATGCCCCATTTAATGTCCACAACTAATTAAAACGAACAATCAGTAATACACATTTTCCATCTTCAGACTTTTATTTATTCCATATAATTAATTTCTTCCCTTTCAATAATTTAGTCACTAATTTTTATTCTATAAAACCAATATGATAATTTAAAACCATAAATAAAATGTTTTCCAAAAATTATTCAGATTCTAATTTTTTTCATAAAAATAAAAAACCAAAATTATTTCCCATCAATAAACCATATAATAATTATTTCAAATATCCATAAAATTCATTTAAGATAAATTATTACTTCAGTTTATTGATCAAGTAGAGAAAATATAGAATCCACATCCCCATAAAATATGATGAAACTAAAAAAATATACAATGAAACCAGTACGTCTAAGTTGAAATTTCAATTCAATTAATAGATCCAAAATTGATCTCCTCAAAAACCCATCATATATCCTAGATCTAACCATAACAGATCAGATCCAACATTCCACATGTGACTATACATGTAGATCTAGAGATAAAGAAGGAAAATATATTTTCATCATTGATTATGAAGATCAAATAAAAGTTCCATTATTAAGAACTTATTATAGATAGAAAATAATTACAAAAAACTATTATAGGATTCATATACTTTAAAATGATAACCTAAAGGGTTAAAGGTAATATATTCCATGTAAAAGAATTATTTAAAATCCAATTTATAGATCTAATTAATTCGCATATAATGTTTAGGATTCACGATTGAACAAAAATTTAGCTAACTATCAGAGGGACACTATATATCACCACAGTGTATACATGGTTGTTATTTATGGATTCCAAAAGTCATAAATTTTTTATTAAATTATATTATCCCAAAACTAATAATTTTCATGGTTAGTCACATGGTTTGGAAAAAACATTCCCTAATAGTATGTTTTCCATGATACATTCAAAATATCACTTAAAATTTTCAACTAAATATTTATGGTTTTTACTATCCATTCATAAAAAATGACCAATTAAAATGGAATCAAAAACATAGAAACACCATCTAGAAATATTGTTCACTCATCCAAAACATTATATAACATAAAAATTCATAATAGATGGATTAATTTCATTAGGTTTTCGGGGTTATAGAACCCATCTATTTTTATAAATTATTTTCTATAACGTAAAATTAAATGAATAATTATTATACTTAAATTAAGATATTATCTTTTAATATTTTCAATAATTATACTCCATATGTATTATTATTATTAATTATTTATCACATCATAAGTCTCATTTCATATTTATTCAATTATAAAATGATGATATTATTAATGTTTTCCAATATGGACCGCATTCCCATGTCCTTATTAGGATGTGAATTGAAAAACTATAGTTATAAAGACATCCACTGTTAGGGTAGTTTTTTATATCTCATTATATTTTCTATAACTTATTATATCATATACAAATGTATTTATTGAACTATATCCACTATTCTATGTTTTATTGGGATTGATCATCTACATATACATACAATGTCATATTTTAAGTCATTTCAAAATTATACTTATGTTATGATATAGTGAAATAATATTATTTATGTTGAATGAATCAAAAAATGATTCAATACATATCATCCTAGTTTTATTTGGTGTGGATTTTTTATTAGTCATCTATACACATTGATCATTTTCTTATTCCCGCTATTTTATCTTATTTTTAATATGGATCGTTAATTTCAAACACTTATGTCTAAATTTATTGAGGGTTTAAGCCCAAATATATTATGTTTACATTTCCCAATGATTTTTTTAAGATTTTTACATTTACTATGTCAATATGGGTAAAATGTTTTGGTTCTTTTGGGTGGAATATTTGGATTCTTTTTATTATATATGATATCCTGGGATTGGAGAAAACATACATTTTATGATATTTATTGGGTTTTTAGATAATGGTTTTCTACTATTTCTGAAAACATGAACACCTAAAATTTCATTCTTTTAAATGTCAAAGAATATTTATTATTTCAAATTTATTAATGGAATATTTTTTCATATTAGTCTCTATTAATGACAGTGTATTTGTTTTCATTTTTATATCAGAATTGGGAGAGTGTGTTTAGGTAATGTCAATAGATATCAAATATCGGTATAGATAACATTAGATGATTAAGATGATATCAGATATGGAAATATTATTTTTCATGGAGAACACAATGTGTTATTACATTTTATATTGATCATAAGTTTTAAAGAATATATTCTACTTTGAAAGTTACGTATAATTTTATTTAAAGGTGATTATTGAAAATATAGATATTTATTTAATATTTTATGGAATAATACTAATTCATGTTATCGGTTTACCTTTTGGTTATTATGTAACATGAATTTAAGAAAATTAATGTAATGATAGAAAAATAATAATATCATTTTGGATGTATATTTGATAAAGTTATAAATTTATTTAAATTTTATTAGTATTTATTAGGGATAATACAAATGTTGAATTCTACTAGATAAGTTTCAATTTATTTTTTTAGTCTTCTAAAAATTATCATTATAAATTTAATATTATTGTTTATTTTATAATTATAACATTAGATTTTTATGGGGGATTCTTTAGCCTTTATGTTCCTGGATTATTTATTTATAAATTATTGTTTATAAAAGTCTGGGGAAAGGGATATTGCAATAATATATTTTATAATGATAAAGAAATAAGTTGAAATCATACATCCAAGGTATTTCTATATCGATTCAATTATTGGTTACACTATCCACTATATAATTACTCTCTAATTATACATATGTAATATGTCTGTTTGGGCTAAGGAGAAGGCCAATTCATTTCATCCATCAATAAGTGAGACTCCATGAGTGACAAATCATTCCATTTTTATGTCTTGAAATATGGTTGTGGAAAAAAATTTATTCCATAAATTAGTAATACTATTGAATCTATAAAAATTGACTATATTAATGATTTAATGTATGTTAGTGTAATAGGATGATGTTAATTAAAAATTATCATATCATCATCCATGAACATTCCTATTAGGGTAAAAAATAGATGAAAATATTAATTGTTATTGATTTACCTTCAAAGAGACATATAAATTCATATGGATCCAACTCATTATAGAATATTTCCAATACAATATCTATTGTTCCACCACATGGTTTGAATTTTACAGAATTATGAAATTATATCAACACAATAACATCATGAATATTATTTTTACAAATTTAAATTTGGACTAAATTAGTATAATTGACAAAGAAAATAATATTTTCAATAGTATACTAGATAATTATGGGATTATAGTGATCAAATTGATCATTTATTATATATGATAATTTTTTAATGGTTCACCCATTGACACGTGAAACAGGTTCCCAATATGGGGAGATAAATATATTTAGGACTGGAGTAGAGAAAGATAGAAAGAGAGTCTATATACAACTATGATATTGTTAAATGAAAAAATTATATCTTTCATAGGGTTGAAATAATGTAATGGTTGTGTAATGTTGGGTTTTCATCCTCTATGTGAAATTTATAGAGATCACCAAGACTAAATACGTACAACAGAAACATGCAAGTAGTTAATATAGAATCCCATGTAATGATTTTATAATTCTTTTTAAAATTTATTAATACTTAATAATTAGATTATAATTTTACTATAAATTAGATGATATTTCCAATATCGTACTAGACACGCAAAAATGGGTTTCATTGAAATATATTATTGCATGAAAGTTAATGTTCTAATCAATAATTACAAACAATTAATATTATAATTTAATATAGAATTCATATCCTAGTAAATGTATTTGAGGGAATAAATATTAATAAATATATTCTATTTAAAAATTTATACAAAATGTTTTAACTTTCATCAAAAAAAATAATATGAAAATGATAATAACAAATCTAATATTATTCTTCAAATGGTATTTTTATAAAATGTAGTTTTACCACCAGTTAATAGAATAACTATGTTAAATCTAATTTTTTAAATTTTTAAAATTATTATAAAACAAAGAAATATTAATTGTTATTTTAAATATCAAAATTTCTTTTAGGTTAATTGTTGTAATTTTTATGTGATCATTTATACTTTGATGAACATTGAATAATATCAAAATTTAGTTACAAATATCTTCTTTATCAAATTTATTTCTATCAATAGATTATGTTTTTGATATTTTTAATATATAATATAAACAATTATATATAAAAAAATATAGGTTATTGTAATCAATTAAAAAATTTATTTAGATATAATAATGTACGAAGTTTTTTAACATTTTCAATTTAATAACTGGTTTTCACATCCAGTTTTGGGGAATAATTTTAAATATATTTCTGACAGTTAGTTCATGGAATATTTGAAAAATGTTTCTATATTTTTAATATTAATAATTTATCATTCATAATAATTTAATATTATAGACTTTGGAAAATGATTTTTAACTGTAATTGAAATTAATTATAGTGATTAAGGAAAAGGGTCTTAATTATAGTTATAACATGAAAATTAAAGTCTAGAAAAAACACAACACATGTTTTAAAAATATTTACTAGACATATTATTATGAATAAACCTACAAGTATATAGGATGTCCGGTTTGGAACCCTTATTGGAAAATTAAAACATGGGGGAGACAATTCTTTTCATGAATACCCAATGTGTTATTTTCCCCTATTATAAAAGGCCTCATAACCTCTCCCTGTATTTAAACCAATCAAGAACTTTTGTCATAATGAAACCATTATAAAACAATCCTTATATCTATCCCCTAACCCTTGAGGCATCAACTTGGGAATACATTCATCTCTTATGTCTATTGACACAAACCCAATGGAGTTATTTGAAGAGGAGGTAACTATCATCAACATTCCTTTTTTACATTGATTATATCTCCACTCAATTATTTTATTGTTAATAAATTATTATATAATAAAATATTTATCATAAATATGTTGATATTTTTATATTATAAGGATTATACATACACCTACATAGAATTCCATCAAATGGGTAATGAAATTATCATTCTTGTACTGAAAACTACTGCCTCACTTAATGATGTCGTTCTTTTTTATTTGACAAAAATTTAATGTTGAAAAAAGTTATGAAATATATAAATACATGTGATATTTAAGATTTATTAATACTTATGTGGTGTTTATATACACATAACTTTATACTTTCCTTCTTTTTAAATATGATAACGTCATTTGTGGACATGTGCACTCCCGCCTCCTCAAAGAGATATGATACGTTCACACATTATGTGGAATGAATAAAGGATTTGATCAATTAAAAATATGTGAAATACATAAATAAAATATTATATTAATGTAATAATTAATTTTTTTGTAAATATAATATATTATTTTATTTAATACATTTGCATTAACATTAAATATGATAACATCGTTCCTGAACGTATCGACTAACATCTCCTCGACACAATGTTATTTTTTTCCATCATAAGATTTTTATCTATAAGAATATATTAGTAAATAATATGTAATATGATATATAATTATCATTATATATGGATAAATGTTATTTTCCCTCTTTTTATAATGATCATTGAATATTCGCTATCTTACTCATGTGTACATATAACTTATCATCTTCATGATTGTAATGTTGGTTCAATTTTCATAAACATATGTCATGATTAGTTTTAATTGTGTAAATTATTTATACAGATTATAATTATTTCACGATTTTGAATGGATATGTTTATTTAATGACCCCATTATCCATAGTTCCATACCTAAGTCATGTTTGACTCATAAACCAAAGAGGGATAAAATACCCTACCTATACATAGTTTTTAATGTAGTTGATTATTGTATTATAATAAGTAAAATAAGATTATTTTTAAACATAAACAAGTTATGAAGACTGTAGATAATTAATATATGTTTATTATTCAATATTATAAAGACACACGAGATAAGAAATACTCAAGGTAATGTATTTCTTATCAATATTCTATCATTGTGTCATTTTCTGATGATACACAACTTAATTATTTTTTAAGGAGTATTTGTATGTCCTATGACATTATAGTTCAATATTTTACATAATATGATGTAATTTAATGTTTTTTAAAAATTATTACATAATGTGTTTTATAATTTAAATGTTATATGTGGTATTCGACACTTTGAATGTTTAAATATTATATCATTTCCACAATTTAAATATTATTAAAAAATTTACAAATTTATTAATATGTATATAAAAGGAATTTTTTTTCTATTTTGGTATTTATATTCCTCTATAGGATTTTATGTTTTTATAATCAAATGAATGACCTCTTTTCCCTTTTTGGTAATTTTGTTATTGAATATAGGTTTTTTAATATGGATTGATAATTTCAATGTCATGAATTGTTTTATTATGATTGGAAATGAAATTTTATGAGTGAAATGTGGAAAATTGACGTCATTTATGTATTATTATTATATAGTTTTCATCTATAAATTGTATTGGTTATTTACTAATAAACCAATGACGGGAGGTTCCATAATAAACCAATGACTGGTTGGTCTATGATAGACCAACAATGAAATGGGTACAAAAGTAGATTTTATATCTATTATGATAATGTTTTCATGATATTGTTATTTATCGATGATGTAATGGTTTCCTTATTTTTATATCCCTATATGTTTTTATCCTCATCACATGTTTTTTAATGATTTTCAATGTAATTAAGGATGAGTGTGGGATTGAATTAATTCATGTCATAAATCATGATGTGTTTATTTATGGAGACCATTCATTAATTTCTAAATGTTTTGGATAATGAAAAAATGGATACAACATGGAAGTGTCCACTTTTATTTTTTATGACCTCGTTATGAATGTATTAGGGCATAATTATCTAAAACTATAATACAAAAATATCATCAATGAGAGAGAAAGAAAAAATATTCACTTAACTTATGATTATGTTATTTTTGAAGAAAATTACTTATTGTTAGTCTCAAAAGATAGTTTAGATAATTTAGATATTGGGATAATATTAAAAACATTCCACTGAAAAAGTTTACCTTATGTTCAAGTTAAGGTGTTATATAATTTAATTATTACCTTTACAATTGATTTAATGTATGTTTTGTCAAAGAAAATTGCAGAGTAGAAACTGGGAAGCTATAATGGGTTGGAATAGATAGGAAAATATTCTTTTGAATCATAATCCTGAGATGGTTTGAATTAGATCTGATATGTTTGTTGTAGTGACGGTTATGTTTAAATAGGAAAAAAATTAGTGGCCTCCATGTAAGACAGAAACTATATCTAACACATAGGAATATTATGATATTGGATCATTTTATATGATAATATGCCACATCATTTGTAGGATCATTCCTCATTGCACTAGCTTAAGGATGGAATAAATCCCTTAAAAATATATAATATTTAACTTGTTCCTCATATCACCAATAGGTAACACATTTAATTTATTATATTGACGCAATGATGACTAGTTGTAATGACCCATAATTTCCGTGGAAATTGTTTTTCCTAAATACATGTGAATTTTACGAGACCATAGTTTTAGAAAACGCTTGATTCCGAGGCCTGGAGTGCCCAGAATCAATTTTTTTAAGATTTTTCCAGGTACGTTCATTAAACGTACGTATGAGATTTTATAACTTTTGAACCGGTGCTAATAATTATAATCTGAAGGCACCGTTGGACTCGTAGTGTCGGTGATTGCTTAGTGAGACATTCACCGCAGTTGCGTTCTACCGAGAGTGGATGTTAGATTTTGGGGTTTTTTAATGAAGTTAAATATAAATAATAGTTATATTATTTTTATTTCTTGGTAGTTAAAACCTCCAAGGGGAGGTTAGTGGTGGGTACCACCTGCATATTACCTCCCTTGGGAGGATATTTTTTAGTTGGGCCCACACAAGCTTTAAACCCCCTAAACCCCCATTTATGTGGGATGAAACCCTTAAACATCCCATGAGTTAATGAATCCAAACCTCTCTTTGTTTAATTGTAACTTTCCACCTTCCCTCATATGTGCACTGAACCACAAATTAATTAAATGAATTAATTAATTAATTTGAAATCGTTTGAATTCTTTTGGATAACAATTAAAAATTGGGTTAGCTTAACCCATTATGTTGGTTAGAACTTTCTTTTTGGTGGAGCTTTCGAGAACCCTTAGAAAACATTATTCTCCCAATGAATAACACCCCTCTCCAACAAAAAACGATGTAAATATCTATCTCCCTCTTCAACCGGGGCAAGAAGAGGATACACTACCATCCTTGAATAATGCCGATGATGCTAACTTCTTCGTCTTCTTCCGACGTCAACAGAACAATGTCGGCCTTTCCGTGACATTGTGAATGATCATCGGCAATGGAGGTAGGGGAATTTAAGTTATTTTATATATGATTATAAACATCTGTTCTACGTCGTTCAAATTTCTAGATTATGGTATGACAAATGTTATCGCCATGACGATGAGGGCTCGGACTGAAAAAACACGACCCGACCCTCCTCCTTTGGTTGTTATTGTTGTTGATGATAGAGGCGGATTGTGATGAAGTCTGGGGCACAAGGCCGCTGGATCGCCACAATGGCACACCACAGACGTGCTACGCAGGGAACCGACCCGCTGCATGTGGGGCCACGATAGTGCTGGAGGGGCATGGGGCCATCGCACCACGGCATAAGCAGGGGGGGCCATGTCCAGGAGGGCTGCGGAGGTCGGATGATTAGCGCGGCGCTGTCACACCGTGTAGAGAATCTTGATGCCACAGCCTAGCCAGGTCATGGTGGAGGTGGCACGGCACCGTCGCGCCGTGCGGAGGCCATTAGAAACGCGGTGCCGCGGTGTAGGAGCCAGGGGCGGCCGGGTGAGCCGGGTGCCAGTGTGCACTACAGGCGAGACCCCTCGTGTCCCGCGTGTCACCGAACCTGCGCCTAGCGCCGGTTTTTTTAGAATCCAGGGGCGCCGCAACCCCCCCCCCCCCCCCCATAGCGTGGCCAGCCTATCCACTTGTCCATCTAGCCACCACTAGTCAAGCAGTCTTCGGCCGGGCAGCCACTTCGGGCCAGGCCGCTTCCTCGGAAAGGGTGGGAACCGCAGACAGGGGCGGTCTGATTGCGTCAGACTTCTCCTAGACCCGTTTGGCCAGTTTACACTTTTCACCCCTATCCTAGGCTACGAGTGTCCATTTCATGAACCACATACGATGATGGAAGGATTAGAGTGAGATGGTGCATTTGGAATACCTCAGTAGAGGTTTGGACACAGTTGGAGTACAGTCGGGTTGGTTTTAACCTAGAAAACCAATCGTGCCCCTGGAACAGAAATGCCAATAACTCACAGTCCGGGCGTCTGATTGATTAACTGTCTATTGCGTTGGAACCCTTATGAGATTGCCCCCCATTGGGTTACTAATTTTTGAAGTTCTGTGGTGGTTGAGGTATGACTGATATCTCGAGGGAAGATTCAATGGAACTAAAGCGCACCGGGTGCGAGGAATCCAATGCTTAGTAGTGAGGAGGAGGTTAGAGACAGATCATAAGGAGGTCAGTGCTCAGCAATCTAGTGTGGGTCAGTGCATACCGATCCTGTGTCGGTCATATCCTGTGTGGGTCAGAGCTCAACAATCCTGTGTGGGTCCACGCATACCGATCATGTGTGGGTCAGATCCTGTGTGGGTCATTATGGGGGTTAGTTCCTATCAATCCTGTGTGGGTCAGACTCTGTATGGTCAGAAGAATGGCCTCTTGATAGAATAATATGATCTATCTTCGTGACTAATCATATATACTCCTATACTTCACTGAAATCCTAGCTTGATCTGAGTCAATGACATTCGTGTTATCTTCATGATTGAGATGGGTTACTAAATAACTTAGGTGTATGTATGGGCATATAACTAAGTAATGGTTATCCATTCATTCTGTACTTTTTGGTTATCCTTATTAGATTTTGTGAGACCTTGAGGGTCTTGGGGTCCTTACTGATTTTAGTTATACTCACCCATGCATGGGTTATTCCCGCAGCTTGATGTGTTGGTTACAGACGATGGACATCGCTGATCAGGATAGAGAGTAGCAAAACTAGATGGTACCTGGAGGTGTACCACTCGACGAGATGTACACGGGGCGGACGAATAGACATGGGGTGCTGAGGAGGCCATTTTTTATCACCCTTCAGGTGGGAATTTTGGGTGACGGCATAGTATCTACTTTACTTCTTTTCTTCAGTTGTACAAACTTTTCAGTTGTATTTTACATTATTGTTGGGATTGTATTTCCTATCACTTTACATTCAACAAACTCTATTTTATACAGTTTTACTTAGTGTCTTAATTCCAGTTGTGTACTAAGTTGTGTTTTTTTACTATTATAAAGGCAATGCCTTCCCATTTTAGAGATTTTTGCCTTTGGTGATAGTCTCCATCCCCTGGCCTATGGAAGACGGGCTTGGGTAGTCATGATACGGGCCCCGAGGACGGGTCGTGACAAATTGGTGTTAGAGGAGTCGGTTCTACCACATAACTCAAGACTATGATCATACTTTTATGTGAATAAATAGTGTTAAGGGTACCAAGTGTGGTTTTCTGTTCAGGGAGTCCAGTGTTTGGGCAGCGGTCGATGTATCCATACACCAGGGCCCTGACTTCTGATTTCCGACTCAGTGCACAAAAACACTGATTTCTTGTGTGTTTCAAAAGTTTTTCTTTAAGTCAGCTCAACTAGGTAAGCTCACCATGTATAATCTTTTGACCGTGTCACATTTGTTTCTTTCCACGGATGACCAGTTAGAGCCCGGAGATTCGTAAACTCTATTAACCCACCGAGTAATGAGGCCTTGGTGCATGGGCCTTTACCAGGAGAAGAACCAGCAGTACCACATTCTGTTGGGCCAGCGATTCCACCAGCCCCAAAAATAGATGATTCACACCACTAGATCGTGTTACATGAGTTCTAGTTCTAGAGGGCACCCAGGTTCTGGGGAGATATGGACACCCAGGCGGCTGAGGATTGGCTGGAGGTTGTGGTGAGAGTTTTTAGGATGGAAGGGAAACTAGAAGACCTTATGGTGATTCTTTATTCGAGACTCCTTCAAGCATCAGTAGGCAGATGGTGGAGGCTGATGCTCCAGGTTCACGACGAGTTGATACTACTATAGACAGGCTTCAAGAGCCTATACAGGGAAGAGTTTTTTCCAGCCACCCTTCTAGAGGAGAAGAATCAGGAGCAATTTCATCTACATCAGGGCATCATAACAGTACTGTAGTATTCAATGAGGCTCACCGACCTCTCTCGCTACTCAATATCTATGGTACGAGACGCATTGTTTAGGGATCGGACCTTTGGGAAGGGGCTCAGAAGATATATTAGATCCTTTATGATCTCCCTTAGCATTCTGATGCAGGTAGGAGTGTTGGAGATATCCCTCCTTGTGGATAGTTTCCTTGCTGAGCAGTCTTCAATAGCGACACCCACTACTAGTCGACATGCAGCAGAGTCTTCTATAGGTGGAAGTAGAAAGATGACCCAGAGGTCCAAGAAGAACATACCCATAGGTGGTCGACTGTAGGAATCGTGATTAGTTGTGGGGGCACACAGAACAGAGACACATATTCCCAGAGAAGATAGTGCTACACATGCGGTGAGTAGGTACATATGGCATGTGACTGTCCGACACGCCGTACAGACGATCAGTAGTCAGTTGAGTGACCTCCCAGGAAGAGGCAGAGGTTTGATCGAGGAGGTCTGCAGGGCATAGGAGGACGTGGTAGAGTAGATGGTCGAGTATCTGGTGATGGAAAATTTTTTGAGGTGTTGCCACCACCACCGCCAGGAGGACCACCCCGACCCCAGGGAGATGGCAGATAGGGGAGAGCTCAGCTTCAGGAAGTTTAGGATTATGACCACAACACTCTGGAGATTATTCGAGATACGATCTGTTCCTTCTCAACCTTAGAGTCAGTTCTTTTAGACACAGATTTTGGTCATTCTTTAATAGACACTATCCTCGTTCAGTGCTCGGAGAATACGATGGAGTCGTTGGCACAATGCTTACGGCTAGACACTCTTGCTGGAGCAGACTCAATGATTATGTACTGGTGCCAGCTGTGTGAGCTTACTCTAGGAGGCAAGAGTTTCGACTGGTATCTCCTCGTAGATGCGTTGAGGCCTTACAACGTCATCATGGGTATTGATTAATTAACAACAATCCATGCTCGGATTGACTATATTAGGCGAAAAGTGCAGTGTTTCCACACAGATGGGACGATGTTCACCTTCACCAGTGAGAGGGGAACCATGGTAGCATAGAACAGACTTACTCGGAGGAAGGTGTAGCCGATCACTCACCAGATGGATTTCCTCACCCTTGGTGAAGTTGATATGGAGAGTCCGAATTATCCTGTAGTGGTGGATCAGTACATGGATGTTTTCCCGGATGATGTTCCATGACTACCACCCCATAGAGAGGTCAAATTCTACATTTATTTGTATGCCATGATGACACCAATATCTACTCCAGCAAATCATATGGCTCACGCTGAGCTTCGTGAGCTGCGGGTATAGCTAGAGGACTTGTAGGGAATGCAATTCATCTGGCCGAGTGTTTCTCCCTGGGTAGCCCTGATTCTATTCACCATGAATTCGGATGGGAGATTGAGGCTTTGTGTCGACTATTGTCTCCTGAACGAGGTGACCATGAAGAAAAAGTACCCACTTCCAAGGATTGACGACCTCTTTGATCATCTCAATAAAGCAATTGGTTCTCGAAGATAGACCTCAGATCAGGCTATCACCTGCTCAGAGTTCGATATGAGGATGTGTAGAATATGGAATTCAGGTGTCATTACGGCCACTACGATTTCTTAGTTATTCCCTTCTACGTAACCAACTCTCCCGTAGTGTTCATGAGTCTCATGAGTAGTATCTTCTAGCCTTACCTTGATTGCTTTGTCGTAGTCTTCATCGACGACATTCTAATATACTCGAATACTTAGGAGGAGCATGCCTAAAATTTGCATATAGTCCTGGACACACTCTATGTGAATCCAGCGAAGATTGAGGTGATACTTGCTTGGGAGCCACCCAGGAGGGTGATGGAAGTACGGAGATTCTAGGGCATGGTTGGGTAATATCAGAGGTTTTTTATAGAATTCTCCAGAGATTCATCACCACTATCAGCCTTGAAGAATAATGGGAAACCCTTTGTGTGGTCAGAGAGATACCAGTAGAGCTTTCAGGAGATGAGGTAGAGGCTGACTAGGGACCCTGTCTTGAGGCTTCCATAGGAGGGAATAAGGTACATAGTTTACTACAACATATCAGGGACCTGACATGTGTATGTCTTGATGAAAGAGCAAGCTGTGATCCCGTATGCTTCTCGGCAGTTGAGACAACATGAGCAGAACTATGATACCAATGACATGGAGCTACCAGTAGTGGTCTTCGCCTTGAAGATGTGGCAGCACTATCTGATGGGTGAACATTTCACCGTGTAATCTGATCACAAGAGTCTTAGGTATATCTTCTCTCAGAATGACCTGAACCAGAGACTGCGGCGATGGATTGAGTTCCTCCAGGACTATGACTTAAAGATAGTCTATACTCATGCGATGTGGAATATTGTTGCAGATGTGCTCATCCGGAGGACTGGTATTCAGCTTCTAGGAGAGGAAACAGAGCATCTAGAAGCATTACAAATATCCATTGTGGATAGAGATGGAGAAGCATATCTATAGTCTCTTACAGTCACTCCTCCACTTCTTCAGCGAGTCAGGGATGCGCAGCGGGGAGACATTGATTGTGAGACACGACGTGCACAGATATCCAAAGGGAAGGCACCTGATGAATTTTATAAGAGTGGGGAGCACGAAATCTTCTTTAGAGGACGTTCCTTGGTACCAGTTGCACTTCAGGAGGAGGTGTTGTGGGATTTATACACTTCTCCTCTAGCAGTACATCCAATAGTGGCGAAGATATACCAGGACCTCATAAAACAGCCCTTTTGGCCAGGTATGAAGAAGGCAGAAGCTGAGTTTGTCTCATGATGCCTCACTTTTCAGCAAGTGAAGGAAGAGGACTAGGTATCGGCATGCTTGGTTCAGCCCTTAGGGGTCCCATAGTGGATGTGGGATGGTATATCCATTGAATTCGTCACAGTTCTTCCACGTACATGCATGAGTCTCAATTCAATATGGGTGATCGTTGACTGATTCAGCATGTCAGCCGACTTAGTACTGATCAGAGTGTTGGGCTTAGTAGAGACCTTGGGATTCCTTTATGTGTAGAAGATTGTGCGTTTTCATTGAGTACCTTCTTCTATTGTCTCTAAACATGATGCACGATTTGCTTCTTGGCTTTGGAAGGGGTTGCATGAGGATTTTGGGACACAGATTCGCTTGAGCACCGCCCTCCATCCTTAGACAGATGGTCAAACTAAGAGGACCATCTAGACCCTCAAGGACATGCTCTGTGCATGGGTCCTTGACTTTGGTCATAGTTGGGAGGATCACTTACCTATGGTGGAGTTTTCCTACAACAACAGTTATCACACCACCATCGGAATGGCACCTTTTGAGGCCTTGTATGGTTGACCATGAAGATCGCCTCTGTGCTCGACAGACCCAGGTGAGCAAGCACTAGTAGGACTAGAGATGATACGGGCTACCACAGAGAAGGTGAAGATAATCCAGGAGAAGATGAGGACTGTATAGAGAAGGCATAAGTTATATGCTGAGAGGAGATAGAGGTCTCAAGAGTTCGAGGATGGTGACCATGTCTTTCTACGGGTCTCACCTCGACAAGGTCTACGAAGATTTGGCCAAGGTGGAAAGTTATCTCTGAGGTTCATTAGGCCTTTACAGCTCCTCGGCAGGGTAGGCGAGGAAGCTTACCACTTATCTCTTCCACCTCAGTTACAATGTGTGCACGATGTCATCCACATATCTCAGTTGAGGAGATACATGCACAACCCATCCCACATCATCAACCACAGGGAGTTGGACATCGATGACAAGGAGACTTTCACGAAGGATCCTGTGGAGATTGAGGATCAACATGAGTGGGTCCTATTTAGATGGTTGATACCTATGGTGCACATTCATTGGCAGTACAGGAACCTCTACGAGAGCACATGGGAACGAGAGGCTCAGATACATTCTCAGTACCCTCATTTTTCCCTTAGTTCAAGTTGTAGCTTATGAGTATGTAAATCCATGAGGTGGGGAGAATGTAAAGACTCGAAATTTCTGTAGAATTTTATTTATTAAATAAATGGAGATTTTACGAGTCCACAGTTTTTGGACTACGCTTGATTCTGAGGCCGGGTGTCCCCGGAATCAATTTCTGATGTTTTTTTTCGTTAAGGTTCAATAAACTTATGTACGCGATTTTTAACTTTAGAATCGGTGCTCAGAATTGAAATCTGAGGGCACCGTTGAACTCACAGAATTAGTGATTACTTAGTGAGACATTCACTGTAGTTGCGTTCTAACGAGAGTGGAAGTTAGATTTTGGGTGTTTTTAATTATGTTAAATACAAATAAGAGTTAGCTTATTTTTATTTCATGGTATTTGAAACCTCCAAGGGGAGGTTAGTGGTGGGGACCACCCACACATAACCTCCCTTGGGAAGATATTTTTAGGTGGGGCCCACACAATCTTCAAACCCCCTAAACCCCCAATTTATGAGGGATGAAACCCTTAAACATCCATTGAGTTAATGAAGCCAACCCTCTCTTCATTTAATTTAAACATTCCACCTTCCCTCATAACTGCGCCAAACCAAAAATTAATTAACAGAATTAATTATTTAATTTGAAATCATTTGAACTATTTTGGCCAACCATTAAATAATGGGTGAGATTAACCCATTATTTTGGTTGGCATTTTTTTTGTTGGAGCTTTGGAGAACCCTTGGAGAACATTATTCTCCGAACTAAGAACACCCCTATCCAATGATGAATGAAAAACATATCTCTCTCCCTTCTCAACTGGGGCAAGCAGAGTAAACACTTTCATCCTTGAACAACTCTTATGATGTCAACTTCTTCGTCTTCTTATAACGTCAACGGAACGACGTATGCCTTTTTGCGACATCGTCAACGATCATCGGAAATCGAGGTAGGAAATGTGAGTTATTTTATATATGAGTTTAAACATCCGTTCTTTGTCCTTCAAATTTCTAGATTATGGTATCACAAATGTTATCAGCATGACATGGTGGGATCAGATCGCACAAACATAGCCCGACCCTCACCCTTTTGTTGTTCTTGTTGTTGATGACGGAGGCGTACCGTGGAGAAGACGGTGGCACAAGGTCGTCGGGTCGCCACAAGGGCGCGACAACGTCATGCCGCGTAGGGAACTGATCCATGGCCTAGCGGGCGACGATGGGGCCATAGGTTCGTGGTGTCGTCGCACAACACTGGAAGAATAGGGGGGGCAGGAAGGTCATGTCGATCAGACAAAGAGCATGACACCGTCGCGCCACGTGGATATGCTGTAGGTCTAGGCCAGGCTGGGCCGCAGTGGAGGGGGCGCAACACCATCGCTCAGCGTGGAGGCCAGCAGAACCGCGGCACTGCCACGACGCAGTGGAGGAGCCAGGGGTGGTTCACTGAGCCGGCTGCTGGTGCACTCTATAGGCGGTACCCCTCAGGTCCCATAGTTCACAGAACTTGCACCTATCATCAGTTCCATTGGATGCCAGGGGGCGCCTCACCCCCCCCCCCCCCCCACAGTGTGGCCCGCATGGCCACTCCGGCCCACCGGCCAGCAACGCGGGCCAGCCCTCTTTCTCGAACCGGTTCGGACACCAGTACCGACCGGGTCAGGCCAACCTGGTCGGACCGGACCTGGACCCATTTGGCCAGTTTACACCTTTTTGCCCCTATCATGGTCTACGAGTGTCTGTTTGATGATCCTCCTGCTGCGATGGAAGGTTTAGAGTGAGACGGTTCTTTTGGTATACCCCACTTGAAGTTTAGACACAGTTGGAGTACGGTCGGGTTGGTTTGAACCTCAAAAACCAATCGGGCCCCTGAAATGGAAATTCCAATAACTCACAGACCGTGCGTCCAATTGACACATTTTCTATTGCATTGGAACCCTTAAGACATGGAGGTCCTTTGGGTTACTTCTTTGTGGAGTTTAGTGGCCGTCGAGGTACAACCGATATCTTGAGGGATGATTCTACGGAACTCGAGTGCACCAGGTGCAAGGAATCCAGTGGCTGATAGTGAGGCGGAGGTTGGAGACAGATCATAAGGAGGTCAACACTCAGTGATCCTGTCTGGTTCAGTGCATTCTGATCTTGTGTGGGTCAGAACCTATGTGGGTCAATGCTCAGTGATCCTGTTTAGGTTAGAGCATACCAATCCTGTGTAGGTCAGATCCTGTGTGGGTTTTTGTGGAGCTTAGTTCCTATTGATCCAGTGTGGGTCAGACTCCGTATGGTCAGAAGTAGTTCCTCTTGACAAAATGAGATGATATAACTTTGCGACTAATCATCTGTAATTATATACTTCACTGAAATATTTGTTTGAGATGAGTCAATTAATTTCGTGTTTTCCTCATGATTGAGATAAGTTACTAAATAACTTAGGTATATGGATGGTCATATACCTAATTAAGGGTTATTTGTTGATTCTGTACATTGTTGTTTTCCTTGTTGTATTTTGGGAGACCTTGAGGGTCTTGTTGTCCAAACTGAGTATCGTTATACTCAACTGTGCATGGGCTATTCCCGCACCTCTATGTGTTGGTTGCAGATGACAGACTGCATTGATTAGTACAGAGAGTAGTAGAACTGGACGATACTCATAGTTGGAGCACTCAGCGTGACGTTCACGGAGCGGACGGACGGACTTGGGGTGCTGAGGAGGCCATTTGTTCCCACCCATCAGGTGGGAATTCCTAGGGATGACCTTGTATCTACTTTAATTCTTTTCTTCCCTTGTACTAACATTTCAGTTGTATTGTACTTTACGGTTGGGCTTGTATTTCTGACCCCTTTACTTTCCGCACAGTCTTTTGTATACAATTTAACTTAGTGTTTTACATCCAGTTGTGTACTCTATTGTGTTTGATTATTATTATAAAGGAAATTCCTTCCATGTTTATGGATTTACTCCTTTAGTTCTAGTCACCAGCCCCTGGGATATGGATGGCAGGCTTGGCGTAGTCATGATACGAGCGTCGGTGGATGGGTCGTGACACAAGTGGAGGCCAATTGGGTATAATTTTTTGAGATTTTAAGAAATTGATGCCTTGGAATGGGATAAATTTTAGAATATTTTTAAAGGTAAATATTTTCCTAATGTTACCTAAGATATAATGGAAAACCAATTAATGGAATTTAAATAATAGAATAATGATTTGGTGGCAGTACTTATGGAAATCATCAGGTGACTTGTGAGGTCTGTATAAAATTTAATCTGAGATACTGATAGTTAGATAAATCAGTATCGCTCATTATTGAATCCAATATATTGATGGGCATTGACAAATAACAAGATAAATATGTAAGATAAAAATGTATTATGTGAAAATAGAATAGAAATGGATCTTTTTTGTTTCTTATGTGTCCCATGAAATTACTTAAATGAAGAGGTCATGTTTTTAGGCAATTGGAAATAAATCATCAAATAGTTCTAGAGGTAGGAAAATATTTTTCCACATAGTGACAAGTGTGGTATGAATCATCATGGATAATGCCTTCCAAAATAACGTATGTGATTTTTAAGGGGTATGTTTGGTAATATGGATCATGACTATAAAAAATTTGATCATGCATGTAATGAGGAGGCCATAATAATATGTTTTAGTTGCAAAGAGTTATTGGTTTTTCAAAATTTTGTCTGAATTTGATTACTTAATTTTCAAACCATCTTGATGAAAAAAAATATTTTCTCTAAACATTTTATTGCTACTATGGTTGATATAGTTCCATAAAATCAAATGGGGATGGTTATTTTATGTGTTTATTTGAATTATTCCAATTCTATATTTGACATTGTATCTTCTCATTCGAACAGTTATGGTAATTTTATTTATATATTTTTTAATATCACTTAATTAATGTTGTAACACCCTAAGATTTCATAGTACATAATTTCTTCAAATTAATTCAATAACATGAACTACACAAAATAGTGAGTTCAAGCGCACCACAACATTCCATACTAGTCGTTCAAAATTGGTTAGTAATAGTATAAACTAAAATTTTAACATTATATAATCCTTATAATTTTAGAATACATATAATTAGTTTCTTATAAATAATGAAAAAACATATTCATTTTTTTATATAAAATATGTATTTTTTTAAAAAATTCAATTTTACCGCCTTTTAATGGTGAACCCTTTTTAAATACAATATTTGAAACTTTTATATATTAAATTTTTCAAAATAAACATCTTATTTAGAATTGTAAAATAAGAATTTAGTTTCAGTTAATTTTTTTTTTGTTTTTCACATAACTTTCAGATTTGGGTGAATAATACAAAATATTATATTTAAACTGAAAACAAATTTTAAAAAAATAATTGGTAGTGTAAAATTGTGGATTTTAATGGTTTGGAAGTATAAATATATTATATTTTTACCATTTAATCCAATTTTATTCATTGTAAATAATTTCACTGTGAAATTGAACATAAACAAGTATCAATCTTTTGTATGTTATTGTTTCTTAAAAACACATTTTTTGGTTTTGACAACGAGAATTAATTTTAAATATATAAATTAAACCCTAATTTATTAAATTTGGTAAAATATACTTAATTTTTGAATTTAGAATATCAGAATTAGATTAGGGTGAAATTTTGGTATTTTTCTAAAAACCTTCAATTTTTAATGAATAGTGAAGAACACTGAGTTATTGGTTAAAATTGAATTTTTATATAAATTTTTTTAAGTCAAAATAAATACATAATACCTATTTATTTTCAACATAATATATTGGATTCATTTTATTATAAAATTATATATATATAAATTTTATTGAACTTTTACCGTCTTATACCCACCTCCTAAGAGAATTTTAAAATTTGTATAAAACAAAATTTTACCACTTATATGAGTTGAATTTAAAAAATCCAAAAGACATGGTTAATATAAGTAAGTAAAATTTGGTTCAATAAGTTGAATTTTTTTCAATGAATAGTAACGTTTTACATTTATTTACCACAGTTAAAAGTAAGTAGGGTAATTATGGGTAAAAATGATATTATTATTACCCTAACACATGTCATAATTCTATTGGATAATTATAATTCATCCAAAAAGAGCCTTAGGAAAAAAATATGAACCTATTTGGTTCACTTGTATTAGATTAGGACGTTTATTATTATTTTATTTAAGGAAGAGTTAAGAGTTAAATTCAATGTTTAATAACTAAATCATTTTTAATATAGGGTTACACACAATATAAATTCTATTATAAATATTAAAAATAAATATATAAAGATTTCCTAAATAATGGAAATTTATTTATAATTTTTATACATTATATGATTGAATTTATTTTTTACACAGTGATGATGTAGTAATTACCGTATTAATGAATGATTAAAATAACTGATATTATAAATACCCAAATAAATATAATATGAGACTTTTGATGAATTCCATTAATTTTATAGGTTAATATGACATAGTAGGGTTGAATAAATCAATTTTGTTCTTTTTAATCATGTTGTTATTATTTTTACAAAAAAAAATAATGTCGAAATTGAAATAAAATACTTTTAAAAAAATACCATATTATTTGTTGATATAATATTCCTAATAATATAAGGTTTAGAAAAAATTCTTAAATAATATTATATATTTCATTAATGAACTAATTGAGGTTCTCTTTAATTTTTATATTTGTTTTATTAACCATCTAGTGTAAGAATACCAGAAGACATTGTAAACATTAAACTATTAAACTAAGAGTTAAACCTAAAAGATACGATTAAAATGGAATAACAAACCTATCTAAAACCTATTGGTTGAGTGGTTTTAGAACCATTACCACCATATCTAAATAATTTATTTTGGTGCCATTAGGAAATGAAAATTAATTTATTATAAAATAGAATTTTCAATTTTCCCTAAGGTTCCCCTCACCCCACTTATAAAAGGGCACTTTCCCTTATCTCAAATTCACACCTCCAAATCCATTTATCACAGACAATCCATGCCCATATATCCTCCCATCAATCCTACCATCATTTTAGAGGCCTTTCTTTTGCCAGAAAGCCAACCTACCGATCCAATTTGATCAAATCAAATGGAAGAACCTGAAAAGGAGGTAATGATTTCACCACCCTCTTTGATGTTCTTTTGTTCTTCCACTTACTCCTTATATGGAATTAACATACCAAAATAATAACCCCAGTACCGTATATATACATTTATGTTATTATAATTATTTCCCAACCATATTCATTATTCTATCCATCCTATGAATGATAACGTCACCATGTGTGCGTACGTATAGCTTACCGTCTCCATGTCGTGTTGTAATTTGTTATTCTACACTATGTTATTTTGATGGATATAATGATGAGTAATATTTAAATAAATAAAAAAAATAAAATTCTGATGTCTCTGTAAAATTAATACACCATCCAATTCCCCACCTTTAAGGAAATGATATTTTCGCTCGAGCATACGTACAGAATACCGTCTCCACGACACGATGAGATTCATTTCCACATTCACCATTCATCAATGATTATGAAAATATATATTACTAATAAGTATGTAATGTATAACATAATAATTCTATTGGATATGTATATATATATATATTTACTTACATGTATCTTATTCAATTAGTTCCGTTCAATATGATATGAAAACGGAAACAACGTTTCGACATACGTACCGACTACCATCTCCAAAAACGGTGTTTTTCTATTTCATATATATTTATATTATACATATTTATATTCTAAATATGTATGATATATAAATCATGTTTTATATTCTAGAAAGTATTTAAATATTGATCTAATTTATACAATCAAGAGTAAAAAGTTATGACACGTATGATAAAGAAAGTGATTATTATCGAAAATATTAATTTAACATAGAAATTATTATTATATGGGTATTATAAAGTCATAAATTAACCATGTATGATATCATAAATAATAATATGGTTCTGGTATAATTTAATAACATATTATGGTCTTTATACAGGAGGTTAAACACACCCTCAACTAATTGAATGTGCTAGGTAAGGGTTAATTTCACAATCTCTTTATTATCTGAGGATGTTTTTACACAAGTATTTTCTCGGACATATTTATTATCCATTTCTATGTTTAATAAAATATTTTTCAAATGGATTCCATTTAAGGTACTTTTTACAAAATCTTCATTTAAAATGTTTTAAATATATATTCTTCTACATCGTTCTCAGTAATTTCTATGTTTTCAAAATGATTTTAAGGATTTATTAATATGAACATGAATTTTTTAAAAATGTAAATTCTATTAAAAAGTTTCAATGTGTTATGAGACAATTTGATTCAAAAATGTATTTAAATTTATTCTTTTTTAAAATTTTGATTCTTTTAAATGTTTTCATAAATAATAGATATTTCTCTCAAAGAGTTTTACAAATCACTTTCATCTATGTCAACATCATTTGATAAATTTTAAAATTGTTTGAGGTTTATTTATTATTATACAAATATTCCATATTTTATTGAATGTTTTGTGATATTTTTGACTATGGATGTGTCATTTTTATACCATTCATGGTTTATTGATAAATTATTGAAATTTTGTATTATATTTTTATTATTAATGTTTATTTTTTTTTTAACCTTTTCTTATGAGGAATGCATTGGACTTAGTAAGTGATGGGTGGAGCCCGCTATAACTCCTTGATGCATCGATAGGTCTCATGAAAAAAAATAGTGTCTTCGCATAAGGCCTTGAAAAAATATTATTTTTATTCCTAGCACAAGTCCCTGACTATGTGGTTATGATGTCGAGCATTATGTATTCCATCATTATAGAAGTGTCTATTCATATTTCTTTTGATTTTTCGACTAGTAGAGTAGCCATGTGAGTAAGTAAATGGGATTATTTTTATTTATATTTTCCATATTATTATGAATTTTTTGTTGGAAAGTATTTTGTTGTAGTTTTATATATTGCCTTTAATATTTATGCTTATTTATGAAAGTTTCCACTGTATTTTTATCCTTACTGAGCATCTGAGCTCCCCGATTTCTATGTATAATTTTCCTAGGATTCCAAGAAGTGCATTGTGATTGATATGCATGGTAATGCTAAGCGAATAATTGCATTAATAAAGGATTATTTATGTTGTTTTGTATGTTATAATGTGTAATGTAATATTTATGTATGTAATCTATTTTCCATGACTACTAAACTGATCAGTCCTTCGAGACATGATTCCATGTAATCATACAAATGTATTAAAATATTGTATCGACTCTGTGTAACTCAGGTCAGGGCATTACAGTTTGTGTCAGAGGAAGTATAGAACAAATCATGGAAAATAGATTTAGATAAAATATGATTAGAGAACATTACCATAAGATTGATTTTGACGATTAGTATAGATGCAATTCCTAGAATTTTGGTACTGTTGAGATTTTGTGAGATTTTCCAAGAAACACATCCCAATCTGGATATGAGCCGGTATAAGTGGATTTGGCACAGATCCACCTAGGGGTAAAACACAAAAACACTGCTTTGAGATAGACTTTAACAGGAACTAGTGCACGACAATAGGCCTTGCTGCACTTTTGGTTATGACACCCTCGAGGGATATGCTTAGGATAATTCACATTTTCATTACAAGACATTATGAGGGATTTAAGAGAAAATAATTTCTCAAAGAATACATTTTATTATTATAGATTATATGTATAATATTTACAATTTATGTTATGTATTTTACATGTTTGGAATTATGCATTGTGATTCATAAACTAACATAGTGTATGCCATTATTTAGAAATAGCACCTAGTTGAAGGAATGCGACCTCCAACAATATGCATGATCCAATGAATAAGAAGGATCATATATTTCATTGTATTTAGCCAAAATTTAGAAATGAAATAGTCTCCCACATTTTATCATCATATGTAGAAATTGAATCATGTTTTAATAAGATAAGTAAAGAATTTTCTGAGTCATATAGCTTTGAAGGGAAGTGAGAGATGAAAATGATTGTATCAAGAAAGATGGGTAATGGGAATAAGGGAAAGAAGGATTTTCCCATATGTGATAAATTTTGAAAGAATCACCATGGTTAATGCTTGAAGGGAAAGAGAGATTATTATAAGTGTGGAGAAAAATGACCCCATGTACATGATTGCAAAGGTATGAAAAAAGTTCCAAATGTACAATGCTTCTTCTGCATGGCGTTGGGACACTACGCGAATCAATTTCCCAGTCATCAGAGTATACCTTAAATGATGCTATTGGATAATAATAAATTTATGATATTACCTCAGATTAAGATGAATGTCTAGTTTTCTTATGTTTTTATTATTGAATTATTTCATTTTAGTGTTGTATCAATAGTATACTAGTTATATAAATTATGGAGATAAATAAGGATTGTACTGAATTACTATTTTATTGTGGATTGGAGATTATATAGTTCTATGAAAAGTGACTTAATAGTAAGATACACTTTTTGGAAAATACATGGTTAAGGGAAAGGTATTCCTTAATATGGTTATGATAACAAGGTAGTGATTTTGGAATATGAGATGGTTGATTTGGATAAATTATATTAGATATTCTTGACTACCGTGAAACTAATTAATGATTTGTATATTCCATCATTGTTGGAGTTTTCCTCATTTTTTTATAGAAGGAGTATATCCAGTATTCTCTAAGGAATAAGGGAGAATGAATGTAATTAACACTATTTTATGGAAATTATGGATGTTGCTATGTTTTAAAATAACACATGATGAAGGCCTTCACATGTTATTACCTGGAAATAAGAATCTTCATTTTTTTAAAATTCTTTATAAATTTTTGACTAAGAGTTTGGATAGAAGTTTTTTGGATAAGTCTAAAGGTTATAATGGATTTATTTTGTGAATGGATACTATATTTAAGGATATATTTGGATTGTTATAAAAAGGATAACCTAGAGGTCGGGCGACATCCCGTCGCTTCTGGAAAGGCCATGAGACTTGAACCAGCAACTGATGGGCGACTAGGGTGTATCACCTACCACTGGACCATGTAATATCTTAGATTGAACAATGTATTTTTTTCAAATGTTCTGGTAGATGAATTATAAAATCATTTTATTTAAGACCCTATACGAATATGATAAATAAAATTTTTTTACGATCTATTATCTTTTAGAGTGAAAGATGATTCTGTGGTAGGAATTAGTTAAAGGATGGAACTATACTTGTCAGGTATATATTTTTTATTCTTATCTTATTATACAAAAAATTAATTCTTAAAAATGTGGTACGTGATCTTAATACTTAAAATGTGATATCCTAATACCTTCTGTTTTGATGAATTGATGATATTTTAAATCATCATAGATTGATGGATTTGAGGCCCTTAATTATACAATTTTTTTTGACTGATGTCCTCAATCACTTCCTATAAATATTTATGTTTTTACTCTAATTAAGTGTCTATAATTTCCACCAATGTTCTCTTAATCGAGATCATAATTTGGTGGTGACTTTTTCATTCCCCTTTTCCTCTTATTAAGACTAAAATTTATTAACCCAATTTATAATGTTGGTTTTTCACAAAGTTATTTTTATATTTATTAAATATTTATTTTCGAATAACAATTTAAAATCACGAGGATGATTTTTATTTAAGGAGGATTAATGTAACACCCCATGATTTCATTGTATGTTATTTCTTCAAAGTAATTAAATAACATGCATAACACGAAACATCGAGTTCAAGGGCACCACTACTTACCAAACTAGTCGTTCAAAACTGGTTAGGAATAATATTAACTAAATTTTGAACTTTATATAATCCTTATAATTTTTGAATCCATATTATGAGTTTCTTAAACATAATGAAAAATCATATTCATTTTTTTCAGATAAAATAAGTATTTTTTTAAATGCAATTTAACAACATCTTAATGGAAAACCCTTTTTAAATAAAATATTTAAAAAATTTATATATTCATTTTGAAAAAATAAACTTCTTCTTTATAATAATGACATAAGAATTTATTTGCAAAATTTTTTTGGTTTTTTTATGATGACCTTTATATTTGGGTGAATAGTGAAATATAAAATATTTTAACTGAAAACAATTTTTTAATTAAAAAAATTTGGAGTGTTAAATTAAACATTTTAATGGTTTGGAAGTATAAATAGATTATATTTTTACTCTTTAATCCAATGTTATTCATTGGAAATAATTTCTCATTGAAATTGATCATGAACAATTATCAATCTTTTGTTAGTTATTATTTCTTAAAAATAGGCTTTCAGGTTTTGACAATGAGAATTAATATTAAATTAATAAATGAAACATATATGTCTTGAATTTTGAAAAATATAATTTAATTTTTGAATTCAGAATATCAAAATAATCATAGGGTGAAATTTTGGTATTTTCTGAAAACAATCAATTTTTAATGAATTGTGAAAAACAGTAAGTTATTGGTTAAAACCGACTTTTTATTTAAATAATTATTTATTTTATTTAAATTTATTATAGGTAGAAATAGTTACATAATTCCTTTAAAATCTCAATATAATTCATTGTAGTCATTTTATAATAAGTATAGATATATAATAATTTAATTGAACTTTTTACCGTATTTTACCCACCTGTTAACATCATTTGAAAATTTGCATAAAAGTTAATTTTACCACATATGTAAGTTGAGTTTCAAAATACCAAGAGACACGGTTAATATCAGTAAATAAAATTTGGTTCAATAAGATGAAAATAAATTTTTGTGAATCGTAACATTTTACTTTTATTTACCATAGTTAAAATTAAATATGCGTAATTAAGGGTAAAAATGATATTATTATTACCTTATAAAATGTCCACATTTTATTGGATAAGTATAATTAAACCATAAAAAACATATGAATAAAATATGAACCTTTTTGGTCCACTTGGATTAGATGAAGACATTTATTATTATTTTATTTAAAGAATAGTTAAAAGAGTTAAATTCAAGGTTTAATAACTAAACTATTTTTAATATAGGGATACACACAACATAAATTTCATTATTAATATCATTAAAAAGATAAAACAATTTCATACATAATGGTATTTTATTTATAATGATTAGAAATTAAATAATTGTATTTATTTATGACACAATGATGATGCAGTAATTACCTTGTTAATGATTGATTAAAATAATTGATATTATAAATACACAAATAAATGTAATCTGATACTTCTGATGAATTTCAATAAGTATATAGGTTAATAGGACATGTTAGGGTTTATTCAATAAATCTATTCAAAGTAATCATGCTGTTATGATTTTTACAAAAAAACAAATACCAAATAATGTCAATATGGACATAAAATACTTTTTAAATCAAATACTATATTATTTGTTGATATAATAGTCCTAAAAATTTTAGGATCAGCCAAAAGTATTAAATAATATTTATATGTCATTAATGAACCACTGGAGGTTCTCTTAGTAGTTTTGAGTATGTTTATTAACCATATAGAGTAAGAATACAAGAAGACACGGTAAAAGTTAAACTATTTAACTAAGAGTGAAATCTAGAATATATTGTTAAAATGATTACCAAAACCTGTTTAAAACCTATTTATTTTGTGTTTTTCGAACTATCCCGACATTAGTATTTAAATAATTCATTTTGGAGCAATTAGAAACTGAAACCGAATTTATTATAATATAATAGTATAAGTTTTTCCTAAGGTTCCCCTCACTCCTCTTATAAAAGGGAACTTCCCCTTCACTCAAATTCACACATCCGAATCCATTTGTCTTGGCCAAACCCTTCCAAAATATCCTTAAAACTATCCTAATTTCATCTAAGAAGCCTTATTTTTGTCAGAAATCCTACTTAAGGATCCATTTTAATCAAATAGAATGGAATAACCTGAAGAAGAGGTAATGATTTCACCACCCTCTTTCATGTTCTTATATTCTTCCACTTACTCTATCCTTGTGATTACCATTCTAAAATAATTACTATAGAACCTTATATATAATTTGAAATTATTATTAATATGGAACAACCATATTCATTATTCTATCCATCCTATGAATGATAATGTAACTATGCTTGCGTATATATGGCTTACCGTGTCCACGCTGTGGTGTAATTTGTTATTCAACACAATGTTATTTGTATGGATATAATGAAGAGTAATATGTATATAACTAATGAAAATAACATGATAATGTCCCTGAAAAATTAATATACCATACAATTTCTCTCTTTTAAGGAAAGGATATTGCTGCTCCTGCGTACGTGTGGATTACCGTCTCCACGAGGCGATGAAGTTCATTTCCATGTTCACCATTCATTGACGATTATGAAAATGTATATTACTAATAAGTATTTAATATATGAAATAATAGTGCTAATGGATATATATATATATATATATATATCTGTACTTACATATATTTTATTCACTTATTTCCGTTCAATACAATATGAAAACGAAAACAACGTTTATCCGTACGTACAGACTACCATATCCATAAATGGTGTTTTCCATTTCATATATATGTCTGTTATAAATATTTATATTATACATATATATGATATATAAATCATATTTTATATTATGTATGTATTTAAATCTTGATCTAAGTGATACAATCAAAAGTAACAAGTTATACGTATGATAACGAAAGCGATTATTACCCGAAATATTAATTTTACATGGGAATTATTATAAAATGGGTAGTATAAAGTAATAAAAGAATTATGTATGATATCCTAAATATTAATATAGTTTTGGTATAATTTAATAACATACTACGGTCTTCACACAAGATGTTAAATATACCTTCAACTAAAGTAAAAAACAAGGTAAGGTTTAATTTCACAATCTATTTATTATCTGAGATTTTTTTTACATAAGTATCTAGTGGGGCATACTTAGTATCCATGTCCATGTTTCATAAAATAGTTTTCAAAGTTATTATTTTTAATGGACTTTTTATAAAAACATCATTTTAAATGTTTTAAATATTCATTATTCTAAATCATTCTCATTAATGTCAATGTTTTTAAAATGGGTTTTAAGGATTTGTTTATATGGACATGAATTTTTTCAAAATGTTAATTCCTTTTAAAAGTTTCAATGTGTTATGGGACACTTTGATTCAAAAATTTCATTAAATGTATTACTTTTTAAATTTTGTGCCTTTTAAATTTTTTCATGAAAAATAGATATTTCTCTCAAAGAGGTTAACAAATTATTTTCGTCTGTGTCAACATCCTTTGATAAATTTTAAAATTCCTTGATGTTGATTTATTATGATACAAATCTTATATATTGTATTTATGGTTTTGTGATATTTTTTGACTATGGATGTGTTATTGTTATACCATTCATGGATTATGTATATATTATTTACATTTCGTATGCTATTTTTAATATGTATGTTTATGTTCTGTTTAAACCTTTTAATAAGAGTAATGAATTGGACTTAGTAAGTGATGGGTGGAGCCCGCTATATCTTCATGATGCATTGGTAGGTCTAATGAGAAAAATAAGTGTAGTGGCACAAGGCCTTGAAAAAAATATGATTTTTAGTCTTGGGACAAGGCCCTCCCTATGTGGTTATTATATCTGGAATTATACATTCAATCATTATAAATGTGGATATTGATATTGCATGTGATTGTTAGACTAGTAGAGTATCCATGTGAGTTTGTAAATGAAAATATTTTGATTTATATTTTCCATATTATGATGGAATTTATGTTGAAAATTATTTTGTTTTATTATTATACATTTACTTTAATGTTTATGCTTATTTATTAAATTTTTGGCATTATTGTTATCCTTACTGAGCATCTGAGCTCACCCCTTTCTACGTTTTATTTTTCACTGGATTCCAAGAAGTGCACTGTGATTGATATGCAGGGTTAAGATAAGGTAATAATGGAATTCATAAAGTATTTTTAATGTTGTGTTGTATGTTATAATGAGTAATGTATCATTAATTTATATAATCTGTTTTCCAAAACAGAAAATCCGATCAGACCTTTGGGACTTGATTCCTTTTAATCAGACAAATGTATTAAAATAATGCCCCGAATTTGGGTAAATTGGTTCGGGGCGTTACAAAAGTAAGATAATAAATTTGGTTAAATGTATGGGTGGATGTATTAAAGTAACAAAGATTTATATGAATCCTCATATTCCCATTATTGGAATGGTCTTTCTTGAAAATCGTGCTGATTTTCCTAGATTGGTGTTTTAAATCATTTTATATCATGATTTTATTTTAATTTATCGTTCTAAAATTGATTCAAAATATAATAATGTTTTATTAAATGGTCAGATACTATAGATAACTTATCATGAATATGATAAATTTATTAAATATAGAATTAAATGTTAAATATATCACGTTGTGGAATACAAATAAAACTGATCTGATTAGTGACATCCCAATAGTAAATTTTTTTTGAAAGTTTCTCCTAATGATTTTACTTGTGTTGTTCCTAATTAAGAAGTTGAATTTATTATTTATTTAGTGTGTGATGATAACCCTATTTATAATACCCTTATATAGTTTTTCAAGCATAACATGTGGAATTGGAAATCCAGTTGTATAAATTGCTAAATAAAGGTTTCATTGTTCTTAGAACATCACCATGTGGCGCTATTATTTTATTTTTTAAACAAAAATTGTTGTATTAGACATTTAATTTAATATATATACTTAAATAACATTAATATTATGAAAAAATAACATTTTCCTCATATCAATTTTTTTATTAGCTCTTGGGAGCATAGTGTTTATTAAATATTGATTTGAGGTATGAGTTCCATTAAATAAAGGTGAATGTGGATGGAATTCTGAAGATAGTATTTCATAAAATATATGGGAATTATGAGATTGTAGTTATTAGGTTTGGGTTAAATAATGAAAATGATATATTTTTGAGTCTTATGAATAGATTCCGCCATTTTTTGGATTAGTTTGTGGTTTTGTATATAAAGGATATTTTTATATGATATAAAATATAAGATGAACATGAAAGGAACATAATTTATTTTCAAAACCATTAAAAAAATAAACCATATTTAAATTTTATTAAGAGTGATCTTTATTTGAAGATAATTTCATTCCATTTTCATATTGTTTATAAACACGACAAAACTATTGACACTATTAAAGACAGAGTTGTTGAAGTGTGTCCAAGAACTACAAATTTCCAAAATAATCAATTTTTTCACTGATTATAGGGTTATTAGCAATGGTTTTATGAAAGCATTGATCACTCATCTAGCCAGGTAAATTGGTTTACATGAATTTGAGTTGGGTTTACATGGACAAGATAATGTGATGTTTGTTTTTAGGAACTGAAAAAAGACTCAATAATGCTTTTATTTTGTATTTTTATCCAAAAAATGGTGATTTTGTTATCTATAGGGATGCTTCATTAAAAAGACCTGGTTGTATCCTAATGCATAATAACAAGTTAATTTTCTATGCTTCATATTTGCTAAAAACCTATGAGTTAAATTACTATTCATGTTATTTGAAATTAGTTGCAATTCTATTGGATTAAAATATTTGGATTCTTAATTTTTATGAACTAATGTGCATAATATACAGTAATCACAAATGTTTGATGTATATATTCACATAAAATTAATAAACCATTATTAGTAGAAGATTTTTTAATGCAATCTAGGATTGTTATTTTCCTATTCACTATCATCCTGAAAACTAAAACAAGGTGGATGATGCATTGGGTAAAAAATGTAATGATACATTAACCATGTTATGTTTAGAGATGTGACCCTTTATTTAATAATCTGATGAATTTTTTCTTATATGTTATGGATGCATTGATGTACTATTTTTTCATGTTTTAGTGTATTAAACATTGATAGAAAGTTTTAAGAGAAAAAAAGGTAGAACATATTTGTAAAAAAGGTATAATATGTTAATAAATGTATATTTCTTATTATTAATAATGATGGTTATTTTTTTCTTACATTAAAAATGATTTTGTGTTTTTTTAGATATAGATTTGAGTAATTATTTGTTAGATGAAGCTCAAAGTTCTTTATTTTTAATTCATATTGGAAAAAAACAATTTAGAGGTATATTTGAGAATATTACTTATGGGATGGATTGAAAACAGTTTTTATGAATTTATTGTGATGTTTTTTACGTTAAAAAAATCTTAATATAGAGGAACAATTAGTTTATGGGATACAATAATTTTTTCTAATACCAAAGATTAAATTGGGAAATATATCCACAGATATCCTGGTAATATTTACAAATACATATCCATGAATTAATGTGATTTGGGTTTTTTATCAAATAACTAAATCTACACATTTTCATCCCATTCAATATATTATGTCTTCATAGAATCTATTTTTACATCATCTATAAATGATTATCATGGTACCTGGAGTACCACAATGCATTGAATAAGAATGTGATACTAGGATAAAATTTAATTTTTGAAATTTATTTTCGAAGTAGTTCTGTACTGAATTAAATTTTAGTACAACATTTCATCATTATTCTAATTGACACTCTGACTGGACAATTACAAATGTGGAAAATACACTTCATTATTTATTAGTATATTACCAACGATGTTGGGATTTAAACCAATCATTGGAACAAATTTATTATAAAAAAATTATCATTGAAAAATAATAATGAAAAAATTCATAGTATTATATGGTAAGCGGTTTTGAACAATAGCATTTTGTTATCTTGTGGGAGAAAGGAAGTTAATGGTACATTATTTTGTAGGGGAAATGGTTGAAAAAGTTCAATTGATTATTCAACAATGGATGTATTCTTAGAGAAGGTAGAATATTTATGAGGATAACTAGAGGAAATATAAATCATTAAAGAAGGTGATCATGTATTTCTAAATCATTCTCAATAGAAAAGTGTTATGTGGTTTGGTAAGAAGCAGAATCTGAGTCCGTTTTTTATTGGACTATGTGATATTTTTGTGAAAGATGGATTGATTACCTACAAAGTATATGACCTCCGTATTGTTTCGAGGTACACAGTATATATTTTTACTCAATGTTAATGAAGTATGTTAAATATTAATATCATGTATTGATTCATTAAGTTATTCATTTGTAAGATAAATTTTCTTATGAGGAAGAACAAATTCAGGTTCTTGTTCATAGAGGGAATGCGATGCTGAATAAATTAACTAATCATGTTATATTTTTATGAAAAACCATATGTTCAAAGAGGAAAAATAGGAAATTGAATATTCAATGAGGTGAAAATAGTCCATGTTGTTTCATATGTGAATAATATTTTGAGGAATCAATATCCAAAAGTGGAAAAGAATGTAATATCCCTTTAATAATAGAATAAGTATATTTCTTATTTGTTAATATTAAATATTTAAATAGTAAATTTAACTTAAGATCAAATTTATTTCTAATATCATACATGAGACCCAGCAATGAGCTTATTTGAACTATTACATTGTACGCAAGTCTGATTTATTAAAATCAATAATATATTATTAATATTATTATTCAATAGAGTAGATATCTCTTATTAGTTTTATTTGGGTGGGTGAGTATTTATAAATATAAATTTTTTAAAAATGTATAGAAAATGTTTTCTCTTACATATAATAAATATTTTTGGAAAATGATAAGAATGAATAAACCTTTACATTTTAAAAACCGTTTTGTTTCTAAAAAGGAGTTTTGTCGACAATTAATAGAGAACTGATTTTAAATAGAATTTCTAAATATTTTAAAATTTTATTATTAAAACGTAATATTATTAAGTGAATGAGAAATTTCATAATTTAATTTGGGTGAATTGTTGTAATTATTCTGAGAAATCTCATGTTTTGAAGAATAATGAATAATACAGAAATTTTGTTCAAATTTTCTTTTTCATGAAATTTATTTATTTAGTGAAATTATGTTTTTGAAAGATTTTAATGTAAAATTGGACCAATTTTATATCATTAAAATTAATATAGATAATTATAAAAAATATTACCATGAAATATTATTTGAAATAGTACCAATCTTTTAGACATTTTCACTTTAGAACCCCACCATCACATCCCATCTGCAGAATTAATTTAAATTAATTCCTCCAAAATTTTCATTTTTAATTTGGTAGAACTGATTCAATATTTTGAATAATAATAATAATAATAATAATATATAATTACTAATATGTTTACAAAACTTATGGAATGAAATTATTAAAAAAACTAATTTAAATTACTTTTAGTGATTATGAAAAACTGAACTTATTTAATGAATAAACATGGAAAATATGGTGTAAAATGACCCTAAAATTGAAAAAAATTATTTTCTAGACCTATTTAAAACACTAAACATATATATCTATAATTTTCAATATTTATCCCTTGGTGGACAACTAAAACATGTGTACTACACAATAGATTCCATGATTACCCTATGTGTCATTTTCCCCACTTATAAAAGGCCCCCTCCCATCCTATTTTCAACTCTCATGCCATTTTATATTAGAAAAAAACATCCCCAATTATCTATAAAATACTTCCCCATATCCTTGAGGGATCACTTTGTTAATAAATATAACTAAGAATACCTTAGGTTATAACCAAAAGGTGTTACCTAAAGATGATGTAAGTTTTATCAACTTACAATTTTTTGTTATTTCCTTATCAAATCACATAATTTATTATTATTAAATGATTATATAATAAAATTATTACCCAATATATACTTATATGTTGTTTTATAGGTTACAACTACACATACACACACTTCCATGAAATGGATAATTAAATTATCTTTCATGCATGGAACAACCACCTCACGTAACGATGTCATTTACTGTTTCCTTTATCACCATTCATGGACGAGAATTGTGATGGAAGCAATATATATATATATATATGATAATTATGATTTATCAATACTTATATAATTTTTATATAAACACACAATGTTCATTCTATTTTGTTTAAATACCATAACGTCGTTTCTGGACGTGTAGACTACTACCTCATCAAAGTGATGTGATACAGTCCCACTGTACAAGGATTGTATTGATGAAATTTTTAATTAAAAATATGTGAGAATAATTAAATTTATATTATCTCAATTTAAAATCGAAATTTCAAAAAATATGATAATTAATTTTATTTCACACATTTTTAGACACTAAAAAAATTATAACGTCATTCGTGGATGACTGGACTACTGTCTCTTTGCCATGATGTGATTATTTTTTACATAAAAATAATTATATACATAAGTATATATGACTAAATAATATTTTATATATTATATAATGATAAAATTATAATGATAAATGTTACATTCCCCCTTTTCATAAATATCATTGGGAAATTGGAATGTTCGTCCAACATAGATACGCCCTGACCTCTCGATGATCATACCAATGGTTCGTTATTCATAACCACCATTCATGATTGGTTTTTAAATATTAATTTAGTTATAAATATGATAATTATTTAATTTTTATTATTATTTATATGTTTATTTAATGTGACCTTGTACCATTGTTGACTTACCAAATCCATTTTGACATGTAAGATGAATACGATGAAACCCCCAACGTAGACATAGATGTATATGTAGTTTTAAAAAAAATATATGTATATGAAATAAAATTAATTATTTAATTAAAAATGTACAAGAAAATTGTAAATAACTAAAAATGTTTTGTTATTCTGGATGATAAAGACATATTTTACATGTTGGCCTCGAAAAAAGGGGATTTTGTCACATTCTCCTTTTTTTGAGGCATTTATTGATCATATGAAACTCAATTATTTTATAAAGTATATATATATTGAATCATTGAAATTATATATATAAATTTAATCTATTTTATTGTTATTTAATGATTTTTAAAATATTTTTTATCGTGGGGAATATAATATAAATGATTGTAACACCCCAAGATTTCATAGTGTGTTATTTCTTCAAAATAATTCAATAACTTGCACTACACGCAACACCGAGTACAATCACACCATGACTTACAAAAAAAATCCATTCAAAAGAGGTTATGAATAGTATTATCTAAATTTTAAACATTATATAATCCTTATAATTTTAGAATCCATATTATGAGTTTCTTAGATATAATGCAAGAACAAATTCATTTTCAGTATTGCACTTTTATCAACTTTTAATAGTGAACCCTTTTTAAATACAATATTTTAAACTTTTTGACTAAATAGGGACATCAAAAATTTAAAATGAAACATCCCAAGCTTCCACGGTACACTTTCTTTGAATAATACAGTAGCGTGTGTTGTACGCAACCTTGAGTTTTAACACACACCATAACCAATCAAACTAGCCGTTATGAATACTAATACCTAATTTTTGAAATTATATATATTTTATATTTTAAAATGGACTTCATTTTTGGATTCGTAATATCGAATTTAGCCTAAGGTAAAATTTTGATACATTTCGGATAACTTTCATATTTTGATGAATAGTGAAAATTACTAAGTTTTAATTAAAAACAACTTTTTTAATCAAAATAATTAATAGTGATAAATTATGAATTTGAGTGGTTTTAAAGTATATTTAGAATATATTTTTACCATTTAATATAATGTTGGTCATTGGACATAATTTTACAATTAAACCGAACATAAACGAGTGTCAATCTTTTGATAGTTATTATCTCTTAAAAACACGCTTTTTGTTTTGACAGCGGGAATTAATTTTAAATTAATTTCTTCCACTTCTGTGTTTTGAATTTAGGAAAATGGATTCCATATTTGGAATCAGGATGTTCAAATTATGTAAATAGGTAACTTTTATTTTTAGACATTATGAATAATTACTGCGGTAAATATTTTATTTACCATGGTTAAGGGTAAATCCGGTAAATAAGGGTTAAAAAATAATATTATAATAATACTAAATTACCCTAAAACGTGTCTTAACAGTATTGGTTGATACATGGTCGACCATGGGAATCTTTGGGTCTATTTTGGGACCCCATGGATCCACTTGTAAGTGATAATGACACTTTATTTTAATTAAGTTAAAATGAATACAAAAATAACACAATCATATATCTTTTAGAAAAACAATTGTGACATAGGGTTATATATGTTGGATTTTAGATTATAAATATTCATTAGAAATCTAAAACGATTTCCTACATAATGATATTTTATTTATAATTTTTATACATTAAATAATTTATTTTATTTATGACACAATGATTATGTAGTAATTACTATAATAGTGAAAACTTAAAATAATTGATATTATAAATACCAAAATAAATATAATATGAAACTTTTAATGAATTAAACTAATTTTCTAGGATAATATGATATATTAGGATTGATTTAATTGACTTTGTTCGAAGTAATAAATCTTTTATGAGTTTCACAAAAATAAACTATTGAATAGTGTCAAAATTGACATAAAAGAGTTCTTAAAACATATATTATATTATTAATTGATATTAAATTCCTAAAAATCTAAGGTTCGGAAAAGAGTCTTATATCATGATAGGTTCATCATTAATGTACCACTTGGGGGTCTCTTGGATGTATATAGTAAGTTTATTAACCATATTATATAAAAATACAAAGAGACATTTTAAAAGTGAAACTAATTAACTTAGAGTTAATACTTAAACATAAGGTTAATATAAGTACCCAAACCTGTCTAAATTCTATTGGTTGAGTGGTTTTCGACCTATCCCCACCTTAACCGTTGAATAATAAGCTTTGGAGCCATTAGAAACCGAATATGAATTTATTATAAATTAATATTTCTAGCTTTTCCAAAGGTGCCCCTCACCCCTCTTATAAAAGCGCACTCCTCATTCTCATTTCTTCACACCTTCCAAGCCTTTTGGTTCGGCCAAACTCTGCCCAAATACTCTCCCAACTTCCCTCACTACAACCTAGGGGCCTTAGTTTGATCAGAAAGCCAACCTAAGGAGCCCTTTTGATCAAATCAAAAGGAAGAACCCGAAGAAGAGGTAATGATTTCACCACCCTTCTCCAAGTTCATTTCTTCTTCCACTTATTCTTCCTTTGTTCTTACCATTCTAAAATAATAAATCCAGTATCTCACATATACTGTGATGTTATTATAAATATGGTACAACAATATTCAGTATTCTATCCACCCTTTGAATAACATGTCACCATACGTGCGTACGTACGGACTACCGTCTCCACGTCGTGGTGTAATTGTTATTCAATATAATATTATTTGGATGGGTATAATAATGATGTGTAACTAATGTAAATAATAAATATAACATGTTAATGATTCTGTATATATGATATACCATCCATTTATATATTATTTTAATATCAAAAGAATGATATTGTCGCTCGTGCGTACGTACGGACTACCGTCTCCACGAACGCGATGAGATTCATTCTCCATCGTATCCATTCAAGTATAATTATCATTTGATGATTTAAAAATGATGTTTAAGGACTAGATATCATTCTGGATATGAATACGATACAACAACCATGGCTTATGTAACAAAACATATAAAAGAAAATGAGTAAGTTAACTCCCGAAACGATGATAATTCTAAGATATTATTAACAAATCAATGTTAAAAGATCATATATGATATCATATTATTATATATGATTCTTGTATAATTTAATAAAAACTATTTCACCATTATACAGGAGGTTAACCTACCCCAACCAAGGAAAAGTACAAGGTAAGGGTTATTTCACAATCTCTTCATTATCCGAGGTTGTTTATATGTAATAATCTACTGGGATCTCTTTATCATCCACATCCATGTTTCTTAAAAATGTATTTCAAAACATTTTTACTATTTACTAGAATATGAGTTAAAGTCATTTATACCCTTTTTGACTTTTATAAGTGGTTTATAAATGAATCTTTCCATCGTTTTCAAAACAAGGTCCCTTTAAACCTTTTCGACAGAATTAAGGTAAGAATGTTTTTTTACTTATACGGCGGGTGCGGCTATTTTCCGCCGTTATAAAATCTTCAAAACTTCCCTTACAAGCTTATAAGATTATTTTCAAAGAAAATGTTTTATTTTATATGGATCTTAAATGATTTCAAAATAAAAGGAGATATTTCTTTAAAAAGAATTTTGATTTCATCTATGTCAACATCCTTTGATGGATTTTAAGATTATTTGAAGTTGATTTATTATGATACAAAACTTCTATATTGTATTGAAGGTTTTGTGATATGTTTGACTGTGGATGTGCTATTTTTATACCATTCATAGTTTATGGTGAAATTATTGACATTTCGTATTCTAGTTTTAATACGAATGTTTATGTTATATTTAAACCTTTTCATATGGGAATGCATTGGACTTAATATGTGACGGGTGGAGCCCGCTATAGCTCCTCGATGCATCGGTAGGTCTCATGAGACAAACTAGTGTCTTGGCACAAGGCCTTGACAAAATCTTATTTGTAGTCTTGGCACGAGGCCTTGGCTATGTGGTTATGATAGTCTGGCATTATGCATTCCAACATTATGAAAGTGGTTATTGATTTTTGCATGTGATTATTCGATTAGTAGAATATCCATGTGAGTAACTAAATGGCATTATTTCATTTTTACCTTTTCCATTTTATGTTGAAGTTCAAGTTTAAAAGGCTTTTGTTTTAGTAATTCATTGCCTTAAATGTTTATTCTTATTTATGAAAGTTTCCGCTATATTGTTATCCTTACTGGGCATTTGAGCTCACCCCTTTTCTATGTTTTATTTTTCCCAGGATGTGAAGAAGTAAGTTATGAATGACCTGCAGGGATTTTATGAGGGGTTAATAGTGTGGATTGTGGAGACATTATGTTGTTGTATTAGTTTTTCATTTTATGATGTAATGTAAAACTTATGAATATATCTAGTGTTTCCAAGGCTACTAAACCAATCGGTCTTTCGAGATTTGATCTTTCTTGTGATCATGCCAATGTTATGTAATAATGCACCGACTCTGGGTAACTGGGGTCGGGGCGTTACAGTTGGTATCATAGGAAGTTTAGTACAAACCTTGGAAGCTAGATTTAGATAATCTCTGATTAGAGCACGTAGACCTAAGATGAACTTTGAGGATTAGTATAAAAGAACTTCCGAGAATTTTGGTATTGTAGAGATTTTGTGAGTTTTCCGAGCAATACAACCCTGTCTGGATACGAGCAGGTAGAGGCGGCTCTGGCACAGATGTACCTAGGGGTAAAACCCGAAAACACCGCTTTGAGCTAGACTCGAACGGGAACTGGTGCACAACAACGGGCCTTGCTGCACTCTTGGTTACGACACTCCCGGGGGATATGCTTAGGATAACTCTCATTTTCTTTAAAAATAATTTTGAAGGGATTATGAGTAAGTACTTCCTCAAAGAAAACATTCTTATGATTATGGATTATATCCATAAATAGTTCAATTTATTTTAAGTGTTTTATAAGTATGGGATTATGTATTTTGATTCATAAACTGATCTAGTTTATGCCATTGTTTAGAAATGGCGCCCAGTAGAAGGAATGAGAACTCCAGAAATGCACATGATCCAAAGAGAAGGAAGGATCATATCTTTCATGGTCTTAAGCTAGAATTTATAAGAGAAATAGTCTCCCATGTATTATCATCATATGAAAAAAATAATATCATGTGTTGATAAGATAAGTAAAGATTTTACTGAGTCCTATGGCTTTGAAGGGAAGCAAGAGAAGAAAAGGATAGAAGAGAGAAAGATGGATAAAGGGAAGAGGGAAAAGAATAATTTTCCCATATGTGGTAACTGTGGAAAGAAACACCCTGGAACTTGCCTGAAAGGAATGGGAGTTTGTTATAAGTGTGGAGGAAAAGGGCACAAAGTACGTGACTGCAAGGGTAAGAAAATAGTTTTAAATGTACAATGCTTCATTTGCAAGGAGTTTGGACACTACGTGAACCTATGTCCCAGTCATCAGACTATGCCGCAAATGATGTTATTGGATAATAATCAAGTTATGATACTACCACAGATGAAGAGGAATGATTAGAGTTCTTATGTTGATTATGTCAATTGAGTGTTGTATCAACAATGTACTTGTTATAATAATTATGGAGTATATAAGGATTGTACTGCAGTACTATTTCATTAAGGACTTGAGATTGTGTGGAACAAAGAAAAGTGACTCAATAGCAGGATAAATTTTTGGAAAATATATGGTTGAGAGAATGATAAATCATAATATAATTCTGATACTGAGGTAGTGATTTTGGAATAATTTGTGATTATTTTGGATAAATTATATTGGATATTCTTGACTACCTTGGAACTGATTAATGATTTGTATATTCCATCATTGTTGGGGTTTAAAACATTTTTGGATTAATGAAGTATATCCAGCATTCTATATGGAATAAGGGAGCATGATTGTAATCAATAAGGAATATGGTAATACATGATGAAGGTATTCATATGCTATTACGGGGTAAAAAGGATCTATATTATGTTTACCTTCCTTATAAATGTTGGACTGTGAGTTTGGATAGAAGTATTTTGGACAGTTCTAGTTTGGATTATTTTGGATTTCCATAAAAGGACAACCCGGAGGTCGGGCGACAACCCGTCGCGTCCGGCAAGGCTGCGAGACTTGAACCCGCAACCGAAGGGCGACAAGGGTGTATCACCTACCACTGGCCCACGAGATGTCCTGGATTAAATAATGTAGTTTTTATTAAAAGATCTTTTTGATGAATTATAAATTCGTTTATTTTGGAACCCTATACGAATAGTGTAAATAGAAGTTTTTTTACATTCTATTATCTTTTAGAGTGAAAGATGAGTTTGTGGTAGAAATTTATTAATGGGTAAAATTCTAATTATAAAGTAAGTATATCTCCTTATTATCTTAGCCAATCTCATAAATAAATTCCTCAACATTAATAATAGAAACTTAGAACAAAAATGTTTTCCTAGATGTTACCTTAAATCATCACTAATTTATGGCTTTGGGATTGTTAGCCTTTTCATAGCCATGTTCTCTACCACTCTCCATCAGATAATAGATGGTTATATTTTTCTTCCATATCCATATTTTACTACATGGAACCCGAGTATGTGTTCTTTTCGGTAATCTTCATACTTTCCACTCTTTATTTTAAATAGAGGCCTCGTTAATTCATTTTTCGATGTGGGATTTCAACTAAGATATTTTGAAATGTCAAAAATGTGTTATCCTAATACCCTATGTTTTGTTGAACCGATGGTATTTCAAATCATCATAGATTGATGAATTTAAGGACCTAAATTTTATACATGTTTGTGATTGATGACCTTAATCACTACCTATAAATATTTACGTTTTTCCTCCAATTATATGTCTCTAATTGCCACCAATGTTCTCCTAACCGAGATCATAATTTGGTGGTGACCCTTTCATTTCCCTTTTCCTCATATTAAGACTAAATTTTAGTAACCCAATTTCTGATGTGGGTTTTCCCACAAATATATTTTCTACTTTCAACCTTTTATTTTCGAAGAACAATTTCAAATTATGAGGACGCAATTTATTGAAGGAGGGGAGAATGTAACACCCCAAGATTTCATAGTGTGTTATTTCTTCAAAATAATTCAATTACTTGCACTACACGCAACACCGAGTTCAATCACACCATGACTTACAAAAAAAAAATCCATTCAAAAGAGGTTATGAATAGTATTATCTAAATTTTAAACTTTATATAATCCTTATAATTATAGAATCCATATTATGAGTTTCTTAGATATAATGCAAGAACAAATTCATTTTCAGTATTGCACTTTTATCAACTTTTAATAGTGAACCCTTTTTAAATACAATATTTTAAACTTTTTGACTAAATAGGGACATCAAAAATTTAAAATGAAACATCCCAAGCTTCCACGGTACACTTTCTTTGAATAATACAGTAGCGTGTGTTGTACGCAACCTTGAGTTTTAACACACACCACAACCAATCAAACTAGCCGTTATGAATACTAATACCTACTTTTTGAAATTATATATATTTTATATTTTAAAATGGACTTCATTTTTGGATTTGGAATATTGAATTTAGCCTAAGGTAAAATTTTGGTACATTTCGGATAACTTTCATATTTTGATGAATAGTGAAAATTACTAAGTTTTAATTAAAAACAACTTTTTTAATCAAAATAATTAATAGTGATAAATTATGAATTTGAGTGGTTTTAAAGTATATTTAGAATATATTTTTACCATTTAATATAATTTTGGTCATTGGACATAATTTTATAATTAAACCGAACATAAACGAGTGTCAATCTTTTGATAGTTATTATCTCTTAAAAACACGCTTTTTGTTTTGACAGCGGGAATTAATTTTAAATTAATTTCTTCCACTTCTGTGTTTTGAATTTAGGAAAATGGATTCCATATTTGGAATCAAAATGTTCAAATTGTGTAAATAGGTAACTTTTATTTTTAGACATTATGAATAATTACTGCGGTAAATATTTTATTTACCATGGTTATGGGTAAATCCGGTAAATAAGGGTTAAAAAATAATATTATAATAATACTAAATTACCCTAAAATGTGTCTTAACCCTATTGGTTGATACAGGGTCGACCATGGGAATCTTTGGGTCTATTTTTGGACCCCATGGATCCAGTTGTAAGTGATAATGACACTTTATTTTAATTAAGTTAAAATGAATACAAAAATGACACAATCATATATCTTTTAGAAAAACAATTGTTACATAGGGTTATATATGTTGGATTTTAGATTATAAATATTAATTAGAAATCTAAAAAGATTTCCTACATAATGATATTTTATTTATAATTTTTATACATTAAATAATTTATTTTATTTATGACACAATGATGATGCAGTAATTACTATAATAGTGAAAAATTAAAATAATTGATATTATAAATACCCAAATAAATATAATATGAAACTTTTAATTAATTAAACTAATTTTCTAGGATAATATGATATATTAGGATTGATTTAATTGACTTTGTTCGAAGTAATCAATCTGTTATGAGTTTCACAAAAATCAACTATTGAATACTGTCAAAATTGACATAAAAGAGTTCTTAAAACAAATATTATATTATTAATTGATATTAAATTCCTAAAAATCTATGGTTCGGCCAAGAGACTTATATCATGATAGTTTCATCATTAATGTACCACTTGGGGGTATCTTGGATGTATATAGTATGTTTATTAACCATATTATATAAAAATACAAAGAGACATTGTAAAAGTGAAACTAATTAACTTAGAGTTAATACTTAAAGATAAGGTTAATATAAGTACCCAAACCTGTCTAAATTCTATTGGTTGAGTTTTTTTCGACCTATCCCCACCTTAACCTTTGAATAATAAGCTTTGGAGCCATTAGAAACCGAATATGAATTTATTATAAATTAATATTTCTAGCTTTTCCAAAGGTGCCCCTCACCCCTCTTATAAAAGGGCACTCCTCATTCTCATTTCTTCACACCTTACAAGCCTTTTGGATCGGCCAAACTCTGCCCAAATACTCTCCCAACTTCCCTCACTACAACCTGGGGGCCTTAGTTTGATCAGAAAGCCAACCTAAGGAGCCATTTTGATCAAATCAAAAGGAAGAACCCGATGAAGAGGTAATGATTTCACCACCCTTCTCCAAGTTCATTTCTTCTTCCACTTCTTCTTCCTTTGTTCTTACCATTCTAAAATAATAACTCCAGTATCTCACATATACTGTGATGTTATTATAAATATGGTACAACCATATTCAGTATTCTATCCACCCTTGGAATAACATGTCACCATACGTGCGTACGTACGGAATACCGTCTCCACGTCGTTGTGTAATTGTTATTCAATATAATATTATTTGGATGGGTATAATAATGATGTGTAACTCATGTAAATAATAAATATAACATGTTAATGATTCTGTATATATGATATACCATCCATTTATATATTATTTTAATATCAAAAGAATGATATTGTCGCTCGTGCGTACGTACGGACTACCGTCTCCACGAACGCGATGAGATTCATTCTCCATCGTATCCATTCAAGTATAATTATCATTTGATGATTTAAAAATGATGTTTAAGGACTAGATATAATTCTGGATATGAATAAGATACAACAACCATGACTTATGTAACAAATCATATAAAATAAAATGAGTAAGTTAACTCCCGAAACGACGATAATTCTAAGATATTATTAACAAATCAATGTTAAAAGATCATATATGATATCATATTATTATATATGATTCTTGTATAATTTAATAACAAATATTTCACCATTATACAGGAGGTTAACCTACCCCAACCAAGGAAAAGTACAAGGTAAGGGTTATTTCACAATCTCTTCATTATCCGAGGTTGTTTATATGTAATAATCTACTGGGATCTCTTTATCATCCACATCCATGTTTCGTAAAATGTATTTCAAAACATTTTTACTATTTACTAGAATATGAGTTAAAGTCATTTATACCCTTTTTGACTTTTATAAGTGGTTTATAAAGGAATCTTTCCGTCGTTTTCAAAACAAGGTCCCTTTTAACCTTTTCGACAGAATTAAGGTAAGAATGTTTTTTTTACTTATACGGCGGGTGTGGCTATTTTCCGCCGTTATAAAATCTTCAAAGCTTCCCTTACAAGCTTATAAGATTATTTTCAAAGAAAATGTTTTATTTTATATGGATATTAAATGATTTCAAAATAAAAGGAGATATTTCTTTAAAAAGAATTTTGATTTCATCTATGTCAACATCCTTTGATGGATTTTAAGATTATTTGAAGTTGATTTATTATGATACAAAACTTCTATATTGTATTGAAGGTTTTGTGATATGTTTGACTGTGGATGTGCTATTTTTATACCATTCATAGTTTATGGTGAAAGTATTGACATTTAGTATGCTAGTTTTAATACGAATGTTTATGTTATATTTAAACCTTTTCATATGGGAATGCATTGGACTTAATATGTGACGGGTGGAGCCCGCTATAGCTCCTCGATGCATCGGTAGGTCTCATGAGACAAACTAGTGTCTTGGCACAAGGCCTTGACAAAATCTTATTTGTAGTCTTGGCACAAGGCCTTGGCTATGTGGTTATGATAGTCTGGCATTATGCATTCCAACATTATGAAAGTGGTTATTGATTTTTGCATGTGATTATTCGATTAGTAGAATATCCATGTGAGTAACTAAATGGCATTATTTCATATTTACCTTTGCCATTTTATGTTGAAGTTCAAGTTTAAAAGGATTTTATTTTTAGTAATGCATTGCCTTAAATGTTTATTCTTATTTATGAAAGTTTCCGCTATATTGTTATCCTTACTGGGAATTTGAGCTCACCCATTTTCTATGTTTTATTTTTCCCAGGATGTGAAGAAGTAAGTTATGAATGACCTGCAGGGATTTTATGAGGGGTTAATAGTGTGGATTGTGGAGACATTATGTTGTTGTATTAGTTTTTCATTTTATGATGTAATGTAAAACTTATGAATATATCTAGTGTTTCCAAGGCTACTAAACCAATCGGCCTTTCGAGATTTGATCTTTCTTGTGATCATGCCAATGTTATATAATAATGCACCGACTCTAGGTAACTGGGGTCGGGGTGTTACAATGATCAATGTGGTATGCGTCACTTTCAATGATTAAAGATTTAATCCTTTCCTCCATTTAAATATTATTGATATAATTTTAAACACATACTTATATAGATATAAAATGATTATAAATTAAATTATATATATATTTGGTATGTGGATTCCTCTACAACCATTGATGTTTTAATAAGAAAATGTAAACACTTTTTCCCCTTTTGGGAATTTTTTTATTGATTATTTGCTTTTGAAAAGGATGGATTATTTACATATCATGAATTTTTTTATTATGATTGAATGTAAATTTTTAGGGTACTTTTGAAAATTGAAATATTTTGTGTGTAATTATTGTTTAAATGTTCATGTACATTGGACATATGGTTCGGTGATTAACAAATGATTGATGTTTTTTGATAAACAGACAAATGGTGGGTCCATGATAGATCTCCAATGAATTGTTTTTAGAAGTCATACAAATGTAAATTATATTTGTAAGTTTCACATGTATAAATGTAGATGACCTCGTAATTCCAATTATAATATTGAAAGTTATAATGATGTCCCTTGACAGATTTAGGTATTTTCGATGCTTACTATTAGTTTAGGGTAATATTTTGATTTTAAAAAATGAATAAAATATCTCATTTTCAACATAATGTATTTACAACTTATTTTTGGAATAATATATTATCTTATGATAAAATGTTCTAATGATTTAATTTTTATTAATGGACTAAGGGTTTCCTCCTTTTTATATCCCTTTCTGAGATTTTTAGGTTGATCCCATGTTTTTAAATGTTTTTACATAACATATGGACTAGTCTGGGATTAGAGTAATTCATGTTGAATTTCATGAAGAGTATCATACAAGATATCATTCATTAATTAATAAAATGTATAAATTGATTAAAAAATTGATAACGTTATTATGTGACCTCTTTTATTTATTACTGTATGATTTATGGCCTAATTAACTATAACTATAAACTTGAAAAGATAATCAACTTGAGAGAAGTAGAATTCATGAAATAATTCATGATTATGTTATGTTTAAGGTCAGTTACATAATGTTATATAATTTAATTCTATTATAAAATATAATACATATAATAATGACACATGAAGTCTTGATCTAGGGCTTTGAAAACCATTTTAACTAAACATAATTCCAATTAAAATCAAGAAAAATAGGAAGGATATACAAGTAACTATTTTTGATTCTAGATATAAAATTTCCATAAACAAGGATATACATTGGGGGAGAAAATAAATATTTTTTATGGTAGATTGGAACTAATTCTACTATTCAAGAAGAGTTCTTGTATGAGAATCCATGATAGTGACCTAAAGGTCAATGAAATATTCTTAGTGATTAAAAATAGTGATATGATTTGATTTTTTCAAGTTTTCTATCCATGTTTTATGAAAGGAATACATGTTTTAAATCAATCTATATTAGGGAATTATATAAAATAAATAATATTTAATTACCAGCCATATTGATGAATCAATATAAATATTTATACCTTGGTCCATCCTTCTAAAATTATATCTCAGAAAGAGCCCATGTTTTTTGAGTATCTACTAATGAAGATCCAACTAAAATGAGATTGGAGATAATATTTAATGCTTTCATGGTTTTTATGATTAGGGCAACACTATTGAGATAAAAAATACATTTCAACCAAAGAATAATTGTCATTTTATATTCAATAATTTATCAAATAGAAAAAAAATATTTTTAAAACAACAATATTTTTTTTCAGTTACATGTTAATCATATAGATCATGGTGGTGTATACTAGTTTTGAGATTATTTGTTACATGAAATGGAAAATCCTATCGACCATTGAGAGATCCTTTCAATTCAATTATATTTTTATTATGATCAGTATGTCTTGGGATGTTGAAAAAATTATTCATCCCAAAAATTAGTGTATTTTCTAGTTATGTTATGCATTTTCTCGCCTAGTTAATTTCCATTTGAATAAAAGTGATATATTTTATATAAAGGAGAAGCATCATCCCAATGTTTACAAAAGTATCATCATAGCAGATGGTTCCCCATGAGATTCATTACATCCATCCAAAATAATTATTTTTTAAAGGATACAAGTCTATCAACTTCCAAAACATGTCAAGGTGGTATAAACTAATACAAACCCAAAGCATCAGCCCGAACCAAGTTAATGAACTCAGAGAGGATGATGAATGTGCTACTAAAAATATTCAAGGGTTTTCAGTTGATGCCAAGGATTATATGAAGTTATAAACCTGGTTTCCTTCCATGAATGAGTGTGTAATATTAATGCAATTAAATTGAATACTCTTTCATTTCAGAACAAATAATGTTATACCCAATGTCTTAGAGAATTTACCCTGAAATGAGCATTGAAGAATCATAGAATCAGTCCCCACCCATTGGAACATAATTCCCAGGGAGTGAAAGAATTCCATCCCCATGAACATGGTAGTTGCCTCGGTCATGGGAGAGTCTCTATGTCCCAAATAGAAATAGAAATCAAGGACAATGGATCCCTTCATCTAATGAAAAAAATCCATTGCACCCCATGAAATTATTCATACAAGAGAAATAAATGTTTTATTTAATGCTAGACTCTGGGGGAATCGGGAATACCCATAATACATGAGGTTTCATGGTATGATATAAAAAGAAGACAAACCTAACCTCCATGAATTAATATAGGGAACCAGACTGTTATCCAAGTCTTGTCAGTGATGTTAGTTTTATCACTAGGTACCTCTCCCAGGCCTTAAAAGCCGACTGGGAACTATGTAGTCTATCATTCATCGCATTATTACTCACGGACCAAAGCATCCAGAACCCTACTACTAGTACCAATGAAATTACCTACCTCACCTGAAAATTATTCCGTAAACCATGGAACCAACTTAAAAAAATACATGGATAAACTCTTCATGTCCAACCCCATGATGATAATTAATTCATTCTAGATATGGTAATCACACTAAATTTCAAAAAAAAAATGTGGGGATCATACACTTCACTGTGATTATGAGATAATGAATATTTTTAAGCCATCTCAGCTACTTTTTTGTACACCACATTATTTTTGGTAAGGGTAGAATCCGACATACTCCACACAATGGAATTAAACATTGTATGGATATTTCTTCACCAAATAACCCCCTTCACAAGAATCATGATTGTTATTAACATGAAATAAAACATGAAAATCCTTTAAAGAAAACACCCTAATTGAGATATAGTGAACACCTGCATGACCTTTTCCACAATAGTAAATATATTCTAGAGTAATTCCAATTATGAAGGGTTCATATATTCTCGGTGATATAGAGAAAAGAGGTTCCCTATCAAAAAATTATTGAGGAACCAAGAGGATATGAAAACCATGATTCTTCCTAGATCAATTGTAACTCTATAAAATTAAAGACCACACACCAAAAATACATCTTGGGTTTTATTTTAATGTAAGGATGTTTCATAAGGAATCTTCCTAGAGTTTGGAGCATCCCCCACCTGCCACCTCAAACTATGACCCATATTTGTTAAGGAAAAATATAGACCAAATGGACATTAAATACATTATATACCATCATATAATTTCCTTCAGGTATGTCATGGATTCCAGGACACTTAAATGATGTATTACCCCTCTTAAAAAACGTAGCCCATTATTTTCCATAATTCCCAATGGAATTTACTCTCTAGTTAAGCATCCCAAATAAAACTAACCCATTTTATTTCAATGTTATGATGGATTGCCTAGTGATCACCCATAGATGATAACAAATACATGGAGATAGAACTTAAATTAATATCAACCAAGTTAATTATACCCCCACCTGCAATAGAATGGAATACATTTCTCCACATGAAGATATGAGTAGTGATTTTGTCCATAATACTATAAAAAACTCAATAAAAATGATGTGTGGAGATATTGTGGCCCTTAGATATTCTATTGAAAAATATCTCATCAGGATATATAGAATAACTATGATCCTTTTACCCCCTCTACTTGAATAGTGACTAGAGAGAGAGGCACCACATTTCCCATGATTAATGATCTGACCACTCCATTTACAATAGACATCAAGAATATAGTCAAGATCTTGTATGTTCATACTACATCCACTGAAAAAAATAACAATTAAATTCACAAATAAGAGGTGAGTAATGTTGGGGATGTTTGGATATCACCTGAAAGGAAAAACATGGCCAACCGAAGTAAAATTATTCTCATATCTACTAAATTTGTCTTGTATCAAAAAGAATATACATGCACAGAATGGGTCCCCCTATATTAGGAACCGAATCTATTTAATTAATCTGTAACTGTTCCACATAAAAATAACAAAAAATTATGGATACCGAATGGATCTAATGAAAATATCAACCACACCTTCATGTAAAATCATCTCCCTCGTGACTCTAATAATGAAACTCTACAAATCCCAATTGTAAGATTCATCAATATCAAACAAAATGACAATGATTGGACCATGGAATTTCTTATTGATATCTAACAACATTTTCAGATTCAGATTATTGGCAGTATTAGCGGTGCAACCCTGATGGAAACATTACTACTCAATAGAGTCCCACATATGGAGGTGCAATGCATGTTTATGATTAAGAAATGTATCCAGAACATGGTGGTAAAAATTTCACATACTAATCGGCCTATATTGCTTTAAAAGGGATATGTAACAATGGGAATAATGATAAGGTTAGTGGAACATGCCACCAAAGGCAAACTCACCACCTACCCCCAAGTATTTTTTAATATAACCCATTAGATTGGGTTTTCTAAGGTTCTAAGGTAGGATATAAAATTATTTAATAAATCTATTCAATCCGAGAGATCTTTCAAAGATGAGTGAAACACATTCCTTAAACACATCATTATCAATGGTGGGAGGATCTCTATTTCCCCAATGATATCATGATTTACCACATGATGCATGGATTCAACATTGTTATCCTGAACTATGGGATAACCATCCTACAAACGAAGGTTAATATTTGTATGTAAGGAGTAAAAATGAGTCTCAACCATACATTTCTACACTTTTAGGTCATTAAAAAATGTGACATCTTTAGAAATAATGTTTGGAGCATTGGGTAGTTTCCTTTAAATGATGAAATGAAATAATGAATTATTTTAACAATCATATTTAATCTAGGTCTCCATAAATCATACTCAAGAAATTTTTTTATTCACGAAGCTGCTCCATGAGATTATTATTTTTGTGAACACAGCTATAAGAAAATCATCATCCCATTAAAATTCATGTCTATTGTTATTCTATTAAAAATAATCCTATAATTTATCTAATTCCATGAATGATGATGGATATGAGTTTTCATAAAAATGATGATCCTCTTTCAGTCTTCAAAGGTTGATGAGAAACACCACCCAATAGTCCACATGAATGGGTTTCCCCAAATAGGAGCTTATAATGATTGGAAAATCAGCATTAGCATCCCAACAACTGGAATGGATGAAATTATCATGTGCAATATTAGAAACATTAAGAAATATGTTTATGGGTGAATGATTAGAGACAAAATGATCCATATTCTCCACTATAGAATTGGGAATAGATGATGTTATTTTGAGATTTGATAGAAATGGCCTATACATCTACAAATATGATGACCTCCCTTTTGGTTTTTCCACCATGAATATTTGGCTCGTGAGAAAATGAGTTCAATGATTTCACATTTTGATTCAAATCCTTTGAATTATTTTCTACTCCTCAAAGGATAATCTCCCCACCTTTCCCATTCAATGTGTATAGGATGTTGTTAACATCCTCACCGTTGAGATATGATTAATGGCTTTCATTTACACCACCAAATCCCTGAAAAATAATTTCAATCCCCCCATGAGTAACATTTTCAATAATAAAAGAGGACTTAGATAATAAAATATCAATGTTGGATTTAATAGTAACGTTTTCTTTTGAGGAAATTATATTTTTAATCAATACCAAATTTAGAAAAAAGAGATATATCTGTTTATTATTAAGATCACCCAATAATAAATGATAAAAACTGTGTATCATAGAAATATCATATATTTTTAAATGTTTCTTCTTGTGTTAAAGGATAACTATAAAGGCAACCTTCCTATGACAAAAATTTGATACTATATAGACAACCATAACCCTTAGTCATAAACCCTAGGAGTTTGACACGGGAAAAGAGATCATGGAAATAGAAAATGTTGGTCTCTATCTTCTGATAATGATCAGTACTTTAATTAATAAATAAAATAATATTATTCATCTTTCGCATGATATTATATTCAAAAGCCTTTGGGTGAAGGGTAAAACCCACTATATTAAATACTGATATCTTTATATGATAATAAGATAAAAATTTTATAGAGTTCCAGTGCATTAGGAGTATAATTTCAAGAATAATAAAAAGTTTATTTCCATTTTCTCTGGCTAGGATTCAATATTGCAAGGATAAGGGACTCATGGATTAGGGAAGAGGAATTCTCCAGCAGTATAATATACTTTTGGAAATCAATGAGAGGGAATAGATAAGGGAAATATTACATTGATTCAGTAAATAGTTTAAAAAAATCACTAATATCCAACTCCAAAAATAAATAAGGAGACTCCATAATGTTATTTAAATGAAGAGAATGAGAAAAAATGGTGGAATTTTTCTCAAAAACTGGTTTAGGTGGATGAAAAATTTCGGATGCATATAGTGCCTTCTTGTCCATGTTTTATGTCTCACCAGATGAATGGGGATGCTTCAACAATGCAGCCAGCCAAATGGTATGAGACATGAAAAAACCATAAGATAATTCTCATTAAGATTGCATGATTTTTAGATATAATGGGGGAAATGTAGATATGATACTTCCCAGAAGACACTACATCTCTAGACCTAAGGAGAATATTGGAATTGAGAGGATAAGATAAATTCATCTAAACACTGATATGAGCAACACCTTTAAATTGGATATGTAGAGACATTTCATCTGCATAGAGAAGTTTTACATGAGTATCAGAAATACCAAAAATGAAATAAATTTTATGAAATAAAAGGAACAGATATAGTTGTTTTACCGGAACATCGACTTAAGGATAATTTCTACCATAGTGTGCCTCCATAGACCACTGAAATATGTTAATAAATAATTTTCGAACTGACCTATGACTCTAGGAACAGGGCTTCATAAAATTATCACATGAGGCCAACAACAGAAAATATAATTATTTGAAGATTAACATCCTATTTTGAATGTTCAATCAATAGGATCTGATGATATTTTGAAAGATGGGATGGGGGTATATCCTCTCCAAAATGGGAAACCAATGTCCACCAGTGTATGTCCACAACATCATTTAATGAATCTTATGGGATTTCAATCATTATATATCCACCAATCAAAGACATCTCTTTTTTTTCCTATATGAATAACGTGAATATAAGAATTGTTTGAAAAATGGTGAGACATTGAGTTTAGGAGCCCAGGCATCATTGAGAGACCATCTAAGGCTACTATAACATGAGGTGGATTATGAGCATCCACTAGATCTGGGGAATCGATGTTTGGGTGTGCGATGAGGGATCCATAGGAGGGTCAACCACCATGAAAGGAGGAGAATAATAAACTTCTATCAGGGGGACATCATGGGCATTGTCAAATGAATTTGAAAAGATGGTGTCACATATATCAGGTTCACATAGGGAATACACATTTTTATTGGAATGAACTATTTTGTTTTCTGATCAGATTATTTCATAATGATGAAGTAATACCTTGAGGTTATAAATTATTCATTCCTTCTATGAATGAAGTTTAGGTTGTCACCAATATAATGAAGACTAGTCGGTATTTCATGGAACCTCATTTCTTGGATAGGTTTGTTAGTTCCTTGGTCAATAATGTGCTTAAATAGTCTACTGAGGTTGAATTTTCCAATGGTGAATAAAATAAATTGGTGTCTGGTACCATTATAGAAGACCTAGAGCATTTCAAATAACCATTTAAAAATCAATTTATGATATAATGAATATAATTAAAACAAAAAGAAAATTTCATCCTACTAATTAATAAACTATTAAAACCAAACATGTGTAAGAATTTTCAAATAATATTCTAAATACATGGTGTCAAACAACATTAAATATAATGATAAAGTGAAATTTTACCACTTATATTTAATTTTTATGATGGTTGACAAAATTTTATGCAGTTCCAATGAAATATTGAATGTTCTTTCCCTTGGAAAATAGAAAATGTTTCTACTTGTTAGTTTTGAATGTTATAGAAGTAATCCTATAGGAAATGATGTAACTAATAATCCTGTTGTGAGGTTTTTCAAGGAAAATTTTCGTGAAGACGTAAATATTACAACAATTTTCATTTAGTTTAATAAATGTGAGGAATTGAGCCTTGAATCTATGTGTGATGATTATATTAGAAAATAAGATGTGAAAACCTTTTAAAAATAGTTTTTACTACATCTCAAATTTTATTGAAAAAAATAATAAATCATCATAATAGATAAATTAATAAAAATATGACATAAATCATTAAAATTTTAATATATTTAATATCTAGTACTCACATTTGAGTAGAAAAAAATTAAATTTTATAAATAGGATATGTAACTATTTATAATAGGATAAAATCTATAAAAAATATTTTGAATAAAACCATTCAATTGAAAAAAAATATAGAAAATAGACCAAAAAATGAAGAAGGATAAAATTTCATCCAAATAATACAGATCTAGAATAAATATATATAAATAATAACACTAAAATATATAGTATTTTCATATTTTCTATATTAAAATGTCAATGTTAAAATATATTGTTTTAAACTGTGATTTTTTTTTTAAAAATATCCATTTACCAAATTAATTTGGATACTGATGGATTTTTTTACAATATCCCCTTAATATGAAAATTTTTTATAATAGAGAGTACTTCCATAATATATCCATTTTTATCCTTAGGAAATTGTGTCATGGATGATGATCATTCACATAATTATTTAAAATCATGCACAATATAATCATGAAAATGAATTTTTCTGATGAAAAACAACGGGCCATTGATCATTTGATGGGTATAAATTTAAAATATTTATTTTTCAAATTCCATGATGATATATGATTCCAATATTTAATTATATAATTTTGAAAAAACAAGTGAAAACACATATTAATAATATTGTACACCATTTATATTATAATCTAAGTTACACATTAATTTATTTACCTAAAATATAGTGTAATTAATATACCATATATCCTAAAAAAATTCAAACTAATATGTTTATGTAGAATATATGTCGTTATATTGGATACATGAAAATTGCAGTGCTTCATCAAAAACATAACCCCACTAATTTTAATGTTACATTTGTTGAACTTATTTTTTAGAAAAATGTTTAACCATTAATATTATTACTAGATTAAATGATCATATTAACATGTGTCCCCCTCCCAATCATTTCAAAATTTTTAGGGTTGTTAAATAAGTGTAAATTTCTCATAAAATAATCAAAATAATATATTTTTATATCCATTCATCAAACAATTTTCTTATCCTCATGGATATCATACAATCAATCCAGTAATATTTGATGATTTATATTGTTAAAACTGAAATATTTTGTTCAATATTCATAGATATCACGAAATCAATCATTTTTATTATTTCATAGAGGCTGGATTAGAAAAAAAACAAACTGATGAATTTTTTTTGGAATTTGGTATTTCTCATTGCTCGGTTTGTGATCTGTTCTTTCGGTATAGAGATGATATGGACTACCTTTTACTTTGTTGTGTTGTGGATTTAGCAATGTGGAAGGGAGTTTATGATATATTTTATGTTCCAATTCCTTTTTTAACTAAATTGGTGATCTCATAAAGATATAGAGCTCTATTCACTTTTCAACACAACTCCAGAATCATTTTCATGCTACTGCAGTAGATTTTGTTCATCTGATATTGACAATAATATATATGTTCAAACATGGCTGTAGTGTTTTTGATTTGGTGCTGCATTTATTGGGATTCTTACAACTATCTGAATGGAGGAAACATTGAAAGGCTTATTTTTCTCAAACTCTATTCATGTTTTCTATTCTTAATTAGATTGGGGTGAAGGGAAACATCCTTCATCAACTTGGTACAATGGAAGTCATTTGGTAGGCCACTTTTCATGGGTGGATTAATGTTAACTCTAATAGAGCTTCGAGGGGAATTTGGGTCTCTCTGGCATTGTTGTTGCCTATATGGACTATCAGGGATATATTCTTAGGTGCATCTATGGATCATGTGGTATTGCATCTTCTTTTGAAATAGAAATGATTGGTGTTATAATTGAAGTTGTGCAAGATGGAATGCGGGGTTGGAAAACACTTTGGATTTAATGTGAATCGAATATTATAGTCTCTTCTATTTGAATGGGGACTTTGCATCTTTCATGGAATCTCACTAAGCACTGTACTAGATGTCTGTAATCTCTCTACTAAAGAGAACACTTTTTTACTCATGCTTATAGAGAGGAAAACGCATTGGAAGATGGGCTTTCCAACAAAGGATTTAATGGTAATGATTTGAATTGGATTGATCATGTTCCATATGATCAACTTCATTTTTTCAAGAGGTACTTTTTTAATTATTCTTATTTGTGACTTGTGTATGTTTTGTTTCTAATAAAGAGATCTTTCTATTTTGGTAAAGGTCTTAGTTTGACATAAAAAAAATTGAATCGCGTCATCATATGGAATTAAAATTACTATAAATCCATGGATATTGGTACTTTCTCAATAAACTATCAAATTTTAATATATATGGTGACCAAAGTTCGCACCATTATAAAACAAATCCATACAAAACTATATCATCTCCTCTGATATATTTTTTTTAACAATATAGGCTGGTGGTGGACACATATTATTAATAAATACCCTAAAAAGATTCATATATCATTCATAAGTATTACTCTATCCTAAATAAACATGAAATCATATTCTTTTCCCTCACCCAAAATGAATTAGTAGATAAACCATTATATCAAAAAAATGTTGTGTTAAAAAAATTCCTAATTGAAAAAGTATAACTCTAGAAAAAATCTCCAAAAAATCTAAAAAAATAGATCTATGAATTTACTAAAAATACAATAAAAAATAATAATAATAAAATTATATACATTCTTACTTGTATCTGTAATATTCCCTGAAATACATCATTTACGAATTGTTTCATCAATACATGGTTGTCATAAAGCTTCATAACTATTAAAATTTAATACTTTAATGGCCCTAGTTTTATCACATTTTATTATGACAAAATAGGAACTCTGAAAAAGCATGATGAAATTGAAATAAATATATCTTCACACACTTATTTAATGTATGACCTGCAAATGTAAAATATATTCTATTACCATTCAATGTGGGATCATACATAAAATTTATTCCAGTTTTTATTAAGTCTATTATATCATGGAATCCATGTTTTTTAATTATTTACTGTTTTACACTCTTCCAATAATATTGGTTAGAAATAATATTCTCCTCATGCATTGTTTAAATATTTTATTGTATATCTACAATTAATAATTATGATGGATTGAAAATATTGATCCTTTAATCCATGATTTTAATATAACCAGAACCTCCTATATTTCTAACTATGACAACAGATTTTTTAACCATGTTATAATATCCTTCATTTAACAAGGGGTTTTTTGGTACTATAAAACTCTTATAAACAATTAAATTCATTTTTAATATTTTATAAGGATAATCGATTCCAAAAAAATATCATATATCTCATGTACAATATATTTCATTCATCCTATTATTAATGATTATATGACTTATCATTGTATATTATCTAAAATTTGTATCATTTATCATTATTTTCAGATAAGTTACCATATGAAATAATTCCATTTGTTGTAAACATTATTATAACTAGAAAATAACAATACTAATAATTTTAGGAAGAAAATACTACAACACATGTCTCCCATAGTAATTTCAAATAATTAATAAATGTTGGCAGATAAAAATCATTAACATTTCATGTTTGTATTGTTCTAGAAATAATCAACAGTATCCTAGAATGTTTTCTCTACATATGTAATTATGAGAGAACTTCTATAAATTTTATATAATGGGCCAAAAACAATATATGATACTGTGGATATGATATAGATTTATTACATCTATACATAATTCCATTATAATGTAATTAACTTCATTTCCAAAACATTAATTTTTTTGATAAATTCTATTCTATTACAGATAATCAATAAGGTTATGTGGGTCTCCATCAGATAATTGAACATATAAATTTCATATTATCCTATTTTTATCAATTAATTTTCAAAATATATGATTCAAATGAAGAATAATTTGAAGTTGAAATATTTTATTAAGTAGAGATTTGTTGTGTGTTCTTAAGAATTAATCATTATTGAATTTTTCATAAATTTTAAATCATGATGTTCCACATTTAAGATGTTATTCTAATTATTTATATTTATTCTTATATATAAAATTGTCTTTTTGGAAATAATGCATAGTTTTTAAACAAAATCCAATTATAAAATAAATAAATTCCTTATAATTTGAATCTAGAAACATGTTTGTTTCTACAAGTATCTCTTTTAAAAGTTTAAGTAATTATGTGAAACATTTGTCACTCTAATGATTTCGTTCATTCATTTTTTCTATAACCATCATTATTAATAACATTTCCTTTTTAGTGAAATAAAATAACAGTGATTTCACAATATGTTTTAACATTTAGTCAAATGAGAGAAGCTTGAATAAAGATAATTGAGGTAATAAAAACATTATAATATTGTATGAGTAAACTGGTTCATGATATACATAGTCTATGTACAGTATGTATACCATATTAATCTGAATTGAAACATAACAAAAAATAAGTCTAAATGGAATGTAAATTGCGATAAAATACATTATAATGATTGTACCCTTATATTAAGTATAATTGAATGAAATAATTATATGTGAAAAAATTATATACACTCAATGTGATTGGAAATTCATTGTAAATAAAATAGATTGTATCCTCACATATTCTTGTAAAAACAACACTAATTTCATGGATGGTTAACCCAATTAATGGAGATTGAGTAAAGATTACTCTTATCATGTTTATATAAATGACTTGATAATTTATCAATGGAGTGATTATGTGTATCAAAAGTTTATCCACACAATGGGGTGTGTAAATTACTACATAAATTAATGAATAGTGATGTCACATGTAATCGTGGCGTAAAATAATCAATGAAGTTTTCGTAACACCGATGAGTGAAAATCAAAATTTGAAATTCCCATAACTATTTGGAAACAAATGAAACATTCACCACATGAAATAAGGATCATAAAATAAAGATCTAAATACCCATAAATTAAATTATATTACACAAGGAATACAATAATGGGTTTTGCACACACCACACCAAAGGAAATAATGGCAATATAGCATGAATCTCACGGGAATAAGATATGAGATGAAAATCCCTTAACTAGTATTTTTCCTTAGTAGAGAGCAGGTTAATGTCATGTATAATGGTTAAATAATTGTTATTAAATTATAAAATAACTATATATGTAAATATGATATCATATATGATCTTCTAATATTTCTTTGTAAATAATATTTCAGTAGTATCATTATTTCAGGTGTGAACTAATTTGTATTCCTTTATATGTTTTTGTTACATAAGTAATGTTTAATATAGATAGGATATATTTGATATATATATAGATTGATATTAATTTGTTAAATATTATTTATAATCATAAAATGAAAATTATTCTAGAATTGTTACGATGGGGAATGAATCTCATCGCGTTCCTGGATACCCTAATCTGTACGTACACACGAGTGACAATACCATTGTATTGATGGTGAAATTGTACGACATTTGATGTTATATAATATAAATATAATAATTACGATGTTATATTTATTATTTACATCAATTATACTCATTATTATACCTATACCAACAATGAAGTGTTGAATAACCAACTAAACTAAGGCGTGGAGACAATAACCTGTATGTATGCACGTGTGGTGACATTTTCATTAATAGGTTGGATAAAAAACGAATATAGTGGTACCATATATATAATAACATCATAGTATGTAGAATTTACTAGAGATATTATTTTGGTACGGAAACATAAAATAAATAAGAAGTGGAAGAAGAATAGAACATTGAAAGAGGCGACGAAATTATTACCTCTTCTTCGGGTGCTTACTTTTAATTTGATCAAAAGGGCTCCTTATGTTGGATTTTTATCAATGTAAGTGATATGGGTTGAATTAAGGGTAGTTGGGAGGATATTGGACCATGGTTTGGCAGAGACAAATTGCTTGGGAGGTGTGATTTTGAGAGAATGGGATGCACCCTATCGTAAGAGAGGTGATGACCACTTTATGAAATGATTGAAATATTATTTTATTATACAATCATATTCAGATTATAATGGCTCCAAAACTATTCATTTCAAGGCTATAGTAGGGTTAGGTTGAAAAAATTTCATCCAATAGGTTTTAAATAGGATTAGTTTACCATATTAACATTATAGTTTAGATTTAACTATTAGTTAAATAATTTAAATTTTACAATGTATTCTTGTATTATTATAATTAATAGATAACAATATTACTATTAAAATATAAACAAACCTAATTTGGTTCATTATTGACATATATAACCTTATTTAATTAATTTTCCTGAACCTCGGATTTTTTATGACTATTATATCAATTAATAATATAGTATTTTTTAAAAAAACTTATTGGGATCAGTTTCGACAATATTTTGTATTTTTTTTAGTGAAAGTCATAAAAACAATATCATATAGAATAAAATTTATTTAATCAACCCTAAAATTCCATATTAACCTATATAATTCTTGGAACACATTAAAAGTCAGAATTTATTATTATATTAATATTTATAATATAAATTTTTTTAATCTTCCAATAATGTGGTAATTACTACATAATTATTCTGTCATAAATAATATTAATTATATAAATTAAAAAATTATATATAAAATAACACTATATAAAAAAAATTATTATCTTTCAAAAGAATATTTATAGTCAAATTTATCTTTTGTATATCCCTGTATTAAAAATGACTGTTATTAAACATTGAATGTAACACTTTTAACTCTTCTTTAAATTAGATAAAAATAAATGTCCTAATCTAATACATGTGGACCAAATGGTCATATTTTATTCCTAAGGTGTATTTCGGTCTAGAGACACTTATTCAATAGAATTAATACCTATGCAAGGGTAATTATAATATTATTATTACATTTAATTACCCTATTTACCTTTAACTATGGTAAATTAAATTCAAAAGATAGTTATCACCAAAAATTATCTTAATCTTATTGAAAAATATATTAATTAATAATTTCAACCGCGTCTCTTGGATTTATGAAATTTAATTTATAGAAGTGGTAAAATTAGGTTTTAGGAAAAAATTTGCTGATGTGGCTCGAAGTTGGGTAAAACACGTTGAAAATATAAATAAAATTTTATAATTCTAATATTATTATAAAATGACTCAAATGAATTACATTGAAATAATATAGGTATTATGTATCTATTTTGACTTCAACAAAATTTAATTAAAATAAATAATTATTTAAATAAAAAGATGGTATTAAACAATAATGCGGTGTTTTTCACTATTAATCGAAAATTGAATGTTCTCAGAAAAATAAAAAAAATTCACCTTAAACTAATAATGATATTCTGAATCCAAAAATGATGTTCATTTTGATAAATAATATATTATTATTTAAATAAGTGGGTATTTTAATTCTTAACGGCTAGTTTTATTGCTCATCGTGCGCTAGAACTCGAAGTTGCGTACAATGCAAGAAATTGCATTATTCAAATTGAAATGTATTGAGGAAGCCAGTAGTGTTACATTACTCCCTCCTATAATATAATGCATCCTCCCTATTAGAAATTTTTCTTTAGAAATAAATGGAAAAAATAGAAGATACTTTTGTGGAAACCCCAATGAATTGTGTTTAGAAGTAATCCAAATGTATATTAAATTGGTAATTTTCACATGTATAAATGTAGACGACATCATTATTCAAATTATAAGAGTGAATGTTGTAATGATGTCCCAAGACACCTTTATGTATTATATATTCATGCTCTGGGTTTAGGGTAATATTGTGATTTCAAAAAATGAATAAAAATATAACATTCTTAAAATAATGTATTTACGAATTATTTTTAGAGGAATATATTATCTTATGGTAAAATTTTCTTTGGTTTTAATGTTTATTAATGGACTAAGGTTTTCCTCCCTTTTATATCCCATTATGTCATTTTTATGCTGATCCCATGTTTTGAAAGGATTTTACAGGACATAGGACCTGAGATTAGAGGAATTCCTATTGAATTTAAGGAAGATTATCATAAAAGATATCATTAATTAATTTATAATATTTTTAGATTGATTAAAAATGGATATTGTTATTAAGTGATCACTTTTTTTCTTACTGTATGATTTATGGCCTAATTCTCAACAACTATAAACCTGAAAAGATACTCAATGTGAGAGAAGTAAAATTCATGAAATTACACAAGATTATGTTATATTTAAGGTCAGTTACATAATGTAATGTAATGTAATTATATTATACAACATCATACTTATAATAATGATACATGATGGCTTGATCTAGGGATTTTAAAACCATTTTATCTAAACATAATCCCAATTAAAATTAGGAAAAATATATAGGATATACAACTAACTATTTTTTATTCTAGACATAAAATTTCCCTAAACGGGGATATAAATTGTGGGAGAAAATAAATATTTGTTTATGGTATATTTGAACTAATTCTGCTATTCTAGAAGAGTGGTTGTATGAAAATCCATGATCGATACATAATGGTCCAATGAAGATTCTTAGTGATTAAAATTAGGGATAAGATGTGATCTATTCAATTTTTCAATCCATAATCTATGAGAGGAATAGATATTGTAAATCAATCTTGATTGGGCCATAATATAAAATAAAGAATCTTTAATTCTAACCATATTGATGAGTCAATATATTTATTTATACCTTTGTCCATCCTTCCAAAAATATATCCCAGAAAGAGTCCCGGTTTTTTGAGAATCTACTAGTGACGATCCAACTAAATTGAGATCAGAGATATTATTTAATGCTTTAAATGGATTTTATGATTTGACCTCCATTATTGAGTGAAAAAAACATTTCTTGCAAAGAATTATGGTCATTTTTATTCAATAATTTATAAAATAGAAAAAATTATTATTAAAACAAAAATATTTTTTTTTTCAGTTACATGTGAAACATATAGATCATGGTGGTGTAAACTAGTTTTGAGATGATTTTTTTACATGAAATGGAAAATCCTATCGACCATTTAGAGGTCCTTTCAATTAAATTATATTTTTATTATGATCAGTAAGTCTTGAGAAGTTGGAAAAATTATTCATCCCTAAAATTAATGTATTTTCTAGTTATGTTAATGTTTTTCTCCCCTATTTCTTTTCCATTTGAATAAAAGTAATATATTTTATATAAAGGAGAAACTTTTATACAATGTTTAAAAATGTATTATCATAGCAGATGGTTCTCCATGAGAATCATTGCATCCATCCAAAAATATTATTTTTTAAAGGATACAAGTCTATCAAATTCCAAAACATGTCAAGGTGGCCTAAACTAATACAATCCCAAAGCATCATACCAAACCAAGTTAATGAGCTTAGAGAGGATGGTGAATGTGTTAATAAAAATATTCAAGGGTTGTCAGTTGAGGACGAGGATGATATGAAGTTATAAACCTTGTTTCACTCCCTGAAATATTGTGTAATATTAATGCAATTAAATTAAATAATCTTTCATTTTAAAATAAATTTGGTTATACCCTATGTAGTAGAGCATGTCACTAAAATTAGCATTGAAGAATCATAGAATCAGTCCCCACAATTGGAATATGATTCCCTGGAAGTGACACAATTTCATCCCCATGAACATGGTAGTTGCCTCGGTCATGGGAGAGTCTCTATGGCCCAAATAGAAACAGAAATCATGGAAAATATATCCCTTTAGGAAATGAAAAAATCCCTTTCCCCACATGAAGTTATTCATACTAGAGACCTCAATGTTTAATTTAATTCCAGACTCTGGGGGAATCGAGAATGCCCATATTACATGAGGTTTCATGGTATGAGAAAAAAGAAGACAAACATATCCTCCATGAATCAATATAATGAACAAGACTATTATCCCTGTCTCATCAGTGATGTTCGTTTTTTCACTAGGTACCTCTCCCTATCCTTCAAAGCCGACTGGGAACTATTTAGTCCATAATTCTTCACATTATTACTCAAGGAAAAAAAATCCAAAACCCTTCTGCTAGTGCCAAGGAAATTTCTTACACCACTTAAAAATTATTCCGTGAACCATAAAACCAATATTAAAAAAATCCACGGATAAACCCTTCACCTCCCACCCCATGAAGATAATTAATTCCTTCTAGATATGGTAATCACAATATCATTCTAATAAAATGTGGGGATCATACACTTAACTGGGATTATGAAATAATAAATATTTGTAATCCAACTCAACTACTTTTTTGTACACCAAATTATGTTTGTGCAGAGTAGAATTACACATACTCCTCAAAAATTAATTAAAGTTGTAAGGATATTTCATCACCAAATAACCCCTTCAAAAGAATCATGATTGTTATTAACATGCAATAAAATATGATAAAACATTAAAAAACAACCCAAATTTAGATATAGTGAACACTACGATGACCGTTTCCACAATAGTAAATATATTCTAGAGTAATTCCAATTGTCAAGGGTTCAAAATATTCTGGGTGATATAGAGAATAGAGGTTCCCTATCAAAAAATAATTCCGGAACCAGGAGGCTCACAAAAAGAAGATTCTTCCTAGATCAATTAAAACTCTATAAAATTTCATACCACACCCCAACAATACATCTTGAGTTTTATTGTAATGTAAGGATGTGTCATAAGGAAACTTCCTAGAGTTTAGAGCATCCCCCACCTACCACCTCAAACTATGACCCATATTTGTTGTGGAAAAATATAGACCAAATGGACATTCCATCCATTATATACCATCATATAATTTCCTTTAGGAAGGTCATGGATTCCAGGACACATAAATGATTTATTACCCCTCTTAAAAAACATAGCCCGTTATTTTCCATAATTCCTAATGGAATTTACTCTCTAGTTAAGCATCCCAAATAAAACTAACCCATATTATTTAAATGTTATAAAGGATTATCTTGTGATCACCCATAGCTGATAACACATGAATAGAGATAGAAATTAAATTATTATTAACCATGTTAATTATACCCCACCCGTAAAAGAATGGAATATGTTTCTCTACATGAGGATATGAGCGGTGATTTTTTCCATAATACTATAAAAACACTCAATACAAATGATGTGTGGAGATATTGTGTCTCTTAGATATTCAATTTAAAACTATCTCATCGTGATCTCTAGAAAAACTATGATCCTCTTACCCCTTCTACTTCAATAGTGGATAGAGAGAGAGGAACCACATTTACCATGATTAATGATCTGACCACTCCATTTACAATAGACATCAAGAATATGATCAAGATCTTGTATTTTCATGCTGAATCCATTGACAAAAATAACAATTCAATTCAAAAATAACAGTTGAGTAATGTTGGGGATGTTTGGATTTCACCAGAATGGTTGAACATGGACAACCGAAGTAAAATTGTTCTGATATCTACTAATTTCATTATGTATAAAAATGAATATACTTGTGGAGAATGGGTCACTATATCTGAGGAACCAAATTGATTAAATTAATCCATCACTACTCCAAAAAAAATTAATAGAAAATGTCGGATACTGAATGTATCTAAAAAAATCAACCACCCCTTAAAGTAAAATCATCTCCCTCGTGACTATGATAATGAAACTCTATGAAGCCCAGTTGTAAGGTTAATCAATATCAAACATAATGATAATGAATGGACCATTGAATTTCTTATTAATATCTCTCAATATATCCAGAATCAGGGAGATGGAAGTCTGAGTGGTGCCATCCTGATGGAAACATTACTACTCAATCGAGTCCCACTTATGGACGTGTAATGCATGTTTATGATTAAAAATTGTATCTAGAACATGATAGTAAATATTTTATATACTAATCGGCCTACATTTCTTTAAAATGGATATTTAACTATGCGGATATTGATAAGGGTGGCGGAACATGCCACCAAAGGTAGACTCACCCCATGCACCCCCAAATATTTTTAAATATAACCCACTAGATTGGGTTTTTTAAGGATCCAAGGTAGGATATGAAATTATCTAATAAATCAATTTAGTGTGAGAGATATTTAAGAGATGATTGAAAAACATTCCTTCCACACCTCATTCTCATTGGTTGGGGGGGATCTCTATGTCCCCAATGATATCATTATTTACCACATGATCGATGTATTCAATGTTTTTATCAGGAACTATGGGATAACCATACTATATACGATGGTTAATATTTGTAAGTAATGAGTAAAAAAGAGTCTTAACCATACCTTTATACACTTATGGGTCATTATTAAATTTGACATCATTAAAAATAATGTTTGGAGCTTTGGATACCTTCCTTTACATGTTGAAATGAAATAATGAATTATTTTTACAATCATCTTTAATCTAGGCCTCCATGAACCATACTCAAGTAATTTTTTAATTCACGAAGCATGTCCATGATATGATTAATTTGGTAAAAGACATCTATAATAAAATCATCATCCCATTGAAATATATGTCCATTTTAAATCTATTAACAATTATCCTATAATTTTTCTATATCTATGAATGGGGATAGATATGAGTATTCCTACAAATGAATATCATCTTTAACTCTTATATGGTTGATGAGAAACACCACCCAATAGTCCACATGAATTGGTATCCCCAACTATGAGCATATAATGATTGGAAAATCAGGGTTAGCCTCCTAGAAACTAGAATGGAAGAAATTATCATGTCCAATATTATAAACATTAATAAATATGTTGATGGGTGAATTATTAGAGACTACATGAGACATATTCTCCACCATAGCATTGGGAATGGATGGGATGAGTTTGATATTTGATAGAAATGGTCCAGACAACTATAAATATGATGAACTCCATTTTGGTTATTCCACCATGTATATTTGGCTCTTGAGAAAATGAGTTCAATGATTTCACATTTTGATTCAAATCCTATGAATGCTTTACTACTCCTCAAATGATAGTCTCTTGACATTTCCAATTCTATGGGTATTGGATGTAGTTAAAATCATCATCATTGATCTAAGATTCATGGCCTGAATTTACACCACCAAATCCATAAAAAATAATAACAACCCCCCCCCCCTATGAGTCACATTTTCAAAAAAATAGGTGTTAGATAATAAAATATCCATTTGGGATTTTATAGTAATGTGTTCTTTTGTGGAAGTTATATTTTTAATCAATACCAAATTTTAACGAAAGAGATATATGTGTTGATTATTAAGATCACCGTATGATAAATGATAAAAACTATGTATCATAGAGAAGTCATAGATTTTTAAATGTTTCTTATTTTGTTCAAGGATCACTATAAAGGAAACCTTCATATGACCAAAATCTGATACTATATAGATAACAATAACCCTTAGTCTTTAACCCTAGGAGTTTGTGAAGACACAAGAGATCATGAGAATATAAAATGTTGGTCTCTATCTCCTAGTAATGATCAGTACTTTAATTAATAAATAAAATAATATTATTCATCTTTTGCATGAGATTATGTTAAAACCCCTTTTGGTGAAGGGTAAACACCACTAGATTCAATTTTTATATCTTCGTATGATAATAAGATAAACTTGTTATACAGTTCCAGTTCATTAGGAGTATAATTTCATGAATAATAAAAATTTTATTCCCATTTTCTGTGGCTAAGATTCAATATTTCCGGGATAAGGGACTCATGGATTAGGGAAGAGGAATGCACCAACATTATATTAACCTTTTGCAAATCAATTAGAGGGAATAGAGAAAGGAAATATTACACTGATTCAGTAAATTGTTTAACAAAATCACTAATTCCCAACACAAACAAAATAAATAAGGACACTACATAATGTGATTTAAATAAAGAGAAAGAGTAAAAATGATGGAGTTTTTCTCAAAAAATGGTTTTGGAGGATGAGAAATTTCGGATGCATGTTGGGCCTTCCTGTCTATGTTTGATGTCTCACCGGATGACTGGGGCTACTTTGAAAATGCAGCTAGACAAATGGTATAGGACATGTGAAAAAACATAAGATAAATATCATGAATATTTATTGATTTTTAGATATAATGGGGAAAGGTAGATATGATATTTCCTAGAAGACACTACTTCTCAAGAACAAAGGAGAATATAATAATTCTGAGGATATGATAAATTCATCTCAACACAGATATGAGAATGACCTACATATTGGAGTTGGAGAGACTTTTCATCTGTATAGTGAAGTTTTACAAGACTATCACAAATACCAAAAATGAAAGAAAATTTATGAAATTGAAGGAAGAAATATGGTATTTTTACTGGGACATCGACTTGAAGATAATTTCTACAAAATTGTGCCTCCGTAGTCAACTAAAATAAGTAAATAAATCATTCTCAAACTGACCTAGGACTCTAGAAACAAGGTTCAATAAAATTATCATATGAGTCCAACAACATATAATATAATTATTTGATGATTGACACCCTATTTTGAATGTTTAATCAATATGATCTGATGATGTACTGAAACAGGGGATGGGGGTATATCCTCTCCAAAACGGGAAACCATAGTACACCAGTGAAACTCCACAACTTCTTTTAATGAATCTTATTGTAATTCAATCACTAAATATCCACCCATCAAATCCATCTCATGTTTTCCCATAACAATAACATGAATATAATAAATGTTTGAAAAATGGGGAGACATTGAGTTTAGGAGCCCATGGATCCTTTGAGAGACCATCTGAGGCTACACTAACATGAGTTGGAGTTTGAGCATCCACTGGATCTGGGGAATCGATGTTTGGGGGTGCGATGAAGGATCCATAGGAGGTTCAACCACCATGAAAGGATGAGAATAAGAAACCTATGTCAGGGGGACATCATGGGCATGGTCCAAGGAATTTGAAAATATGGTGGAATATATAGTGTATTCACATAGGGAATACTCATTTTCATTGGAATGAACTATTCAGTTGTTTGATCAGATTATTTTATGATGATGAAGCAAACCCTTGATGTTATAAATTATTCATTCCATCCATGACTGAAGTATAGGATGTTACCAATATAATGAAGACTGGTGGGTATTTCATGGAATCTTATTTCTTAGATAGGTTTGTGATTTCCTTAGTCAACAATGTGGGTAAAGAGTCTACTGAGGTTGTCTTCTCACATGGCGAATAAAATAACTTGGTGTTTGGTACTACTCTATAAACCCTAGAGCATTTCATGTAATCATTTTAACATCAATTTATGATATCATTAATATAATTAAAAACAATAAAAAAACTTCATCCAACTAAATAATAAACGATTAAAACAAAACCTGTGTAAGAATTTTCAAATAACATTCTAATCCATGGTGTCAAACAACAGTAAATATAATGATAAAATGATATTTTACCACTTCTATTTGATTTTTAAGATGGTTGACCTAAATTTATGTAGTTCCAATGAAATATTGAATTCTCCTTCCCTTGGAAAATAGAAAATGATTTTAGGTGATGTCTTTGATATATATAGAAGTAATCCTATAGGAAATGATATTACGAATAATCATGTTGAGGATTTTTTGAAGGGAAATGGGTTCGAAGAGGTAAATCTTACAACAATTTTCATTATTTGGAATCAATGTGAGTAATTGAGCATTAAATCTATGTCGGATGATTATATTAGTAAATAATAAGTGAAAACCTTTTAAAAATAGTTCATACTATATATCAAATTTTATTGAAAAATAAATTCATAAATCAACTGAATAGAAAAATTAATAAAAATATGACATAAATAATTATAATAAGATGAAATCTATGAAATTTTTTTTCAATAAAACTATAAAATTGAATAAAAATATAGAAAATATACAAAGAATGAGAAAGGATAAAATTTTCAACCAAATAATATAGATCTAGATAAAATATATATAAAAATAACACTAAAATATATGTTCTTTTCATATTTTTTATATTAAAATTTCAATGTTAAAATATAATGTTATAAACTGTGAAACGTTTTTAAAAAATTAGCATTTACCTTATGAATCTGAATACTAATTATTATTTTTTAAATAACCCTTCAATATGAAAAAAAAATTAAAATAGAGAGTACTCCCGCAATATATCCATTTTAATCCTTATGAAATTGTGTCATGGATGATGATATTTCACATATTTAATCAAAATCATGGACAATATAATCATCAAAATGACTTTTTCTAATGAAAAACAATGGGCCACTGATCATTTGATGGGTAAAATTTTAAAATATTTATTTCTCAAATGCCATGATGATATATGATTTCGATATTTAATTACGTAATTTTAAATCAATATGTGAAAAACCATAATATTCATATTATAAACCATTTATATTATAATCTGAGTTGCACATTAACATTTTTACCTAAAATATATTGTAATAAATATCCCATATATCTCAAAAATATTCAAAATAATATGTTCATGTAGAATATAAGTCGTTATATTGGTTACATGAAAATTGTTGTGCTTAATCAAAAACATAACCCCACTAATTTGAATGGTACATTTATTGTACTTATTTTTTAGAAAAATGGGTAACAATTAATATTATTACTAGAATAAATGATCATATATACATGTGTCCCCTCTTAACAATTTCAACATTTCTAGGTTTGTTAAATAAGTGTATCTTTCCCATAAAATAATGAAAAATATATATATTTATATCCATTCATCAACCAATTTTAATTTCTTCATGGATGTCATACAATCAATCCAGTAATATTTGATTTTATATATTGTCATAACTGAAATATTTTGTTCAATATTCATGGATATCAAAAAAATAATCCTTTTTATTATTTCATAGATTTTGGATCACAAAAAATACTAACAGATGAATTTCTGTTGGAATGTGGTATTTCTCTTTGCTCGGTTTGTGATGTGTACTTTCAGCATAGAGATGATGTGGACCACCTTTTACTATGTTGTGATGCGTCTTCAGAAATGTGGAAGGGAGTTTATGATATATTTTATGTTCCAATTCCTTTTTAACTCAATTGGTGATCTCACAATGATATTGAGCTCTTTGCATTTGTCAAAATAGTTCCAGAATCATTTTCTGGCTACTGTATTGGAGGATGTTCATTTCATATGGACAATAAGAAATAAGTTCAGACATGGGTCGAAACGTTTTTGATTTGGTGATACATTTATATGGATTCTCGCAACTATCCGAAAGGATGAAACATTTAATGGCATGTTTTCCTCAAACTTCATTCATGTGTTTTCTATGCTTAATCAGATTTTGGTGAAGGGAAACTTCTGTCATCTAGTTGGTACAATAGAATTCATTTGGTTGGCCACTTTTCACGGGTGGATTAAAGTCAATTCTAATATACCTTCAAGGGGAAATCATGGTCCATCTGGATTTGGTCTTGTTTATAGGGACTATCAGGGATAGTTTCTTGGGTGCATTTATAGATCATGAGGTCATGCTTCTTCTCTTGAAGTAGAAATGTTTGGTTTTATAATTGAAGTTGAGGAAGCTAGAATGCGGGGTTAGAAAAAGCATTGTATTGAATTTGACTCCATTATTATAGTCTCTGCTATTCGAACATGGGATTTTTATATTTCATGGAAGCTCACTAATCACTGGACTAGATGTTTGTAATCTCTCTACTAAAAATACCACTTTGTTACTCATGATTATAGAGAGGAAAACATGTTGGCGAATGTTCTTTCCAATAAAGGATTTAATGGTAATGATTCGCACTGGGTTGATCACGTTCCATATGATCTCCTTCATTTTTTCAAGGAATTTTTTAAATATTCATCTTTCAGACCTATGTATGTTTTTTTCTAATAACGGGATCTTTTTATTTTGGGTAATGACTTAGTTTGACATAAAAAATTGAATCATGTCCTCGCATGGAATTAACATTACTAGAAATCCATTTATTTTGGTTACTTATCAATAAACTATCAAATTTCATGATATATTGTTACCAAAGTGCCCACCATTATAAAAAAATCCATAAAAAATTGTATCATCTCCTTTGATATATTTATTTTAACAATAGAGGCTTGTAGTACACACAGATTCTTAATAAATGCCCCTAAAATATTCATATATCATTCATAAGGATTAATCTATCTTAAATAAACATGAATTCATATTCTTTTCACCGACACAAAATAAATTAGTAGATTAACAATTATTTCAAAAAAATGTTGTGTAAAATAAATTTTTACTTGAAAAATTATTACGATAGAAAAAATCTCTAAAAAATCTATAAAAATAGATCTATGAATTTATTAAAAATACAATAAAAAAATTAAAATTAAAAAATTATATACATTCATACTTGTATCCATAATATTCCATGCAATACATCCATTACCAATTGTTTCATCAATACATGGTTGTCATCAAATTTCATAAATATTAAAATTTAATCCTTTAATGGCCCCATGTTTATCAAATTTTATTATAACAATCTAGGCACATTAAAAAACCATAAAGACATTGAAATAAAAATATCTTGACACACTTATTTAATTTCTAACCCGCCAATGTGAAATATATTATTTTACCATTCAATGTGGGATCATACACACAATTTATTCCCAATATTATTTAGTCTATTATATCATGAAATCCATGTTTTTTATTTCTTTAATTTCTTCCACTCTTCCAATAATATTGGTTACAAATAATATTATCCTCATGCAGTTTTTTAAATGTTTTATTATATATCTAAAATTATTAATTATGAAGGATTGAAAAAAATGGTCCTTTAATCCATGATTTTGGATAACCAGATCCTTCTATCTTTCTAACTATAAAAATGGATTTTTTAACCTTGTTGTAAAATACTTCATTTATCATGGGGTTTTTTGGTAGTATAAAACTCTTATAAACCATTAAATTCATTTTTAATATTTTATAAGGATAATGGATTCCAAAAAATCTCATATATCTCATGTACAATATATTTCATACATCCTATAATTGAATATTATAAGCCCCATCATAGTATATTAGATAAAATTTATATTCTTTATCATTATTTTTTGATAAGATACCATATGAAATATTTCCATTTGTTGTAAGAATTATTATAACTAGAAACTAACAATACTAATTATTTTAGAAATAAAATACTATAACACATGTTTCCCATAGTAATATAAAATAATTAATCAATGTTGACAGATAAAAATCATTAACATTTCATGTTTGTATTGTTCTTGAAATAATCAACATCATCCTAGAATGTTTTCTCTCCATATGTATCTATGAGAAAACTTCTATAAATTTAATATAATAGGAAACAAACTATATATGATACTATGGATATTATATAGATTCATAACATCTACAGTTAATTCCATTATAATATAAATAACTTCATTTCCAAAACATTAATTTTTTTAATATATTATCTTCTATTAGGGATAATCAGTAGGGTTATGTGGGTCCCCATAAGATAAGTGATCATCTAAATTTCATATTATACTATTTTTATCAATCCCTTTTCAAATGATATGATTCAAATGAAGAATTATTTAATGTTGAAATATTTCATTAAGGGGATATTTTTTGTGTGTTCTTAAGAATAAATCATTATGGAATTTTTCAGAAATTTTATTTCATGATGTTCCACATATAAGATGTTATTTTAATTATTTATATTTATTTTTATATATATCATTGTCTTTGTGGAAATAATGAATATTTTTTCAACAAAATTCAATTATAAAAAAATAAATTCCTTGTAATTTCAATCTAGAAATAGGTTTCTTTCTACAAGTATATCTTTCAGAAGTTTAAGTAATTATGTGAAAAATTTGACACTCTAATAATTTCGTTCATTCATTTTTTCTATAACCATCATTACTAATAAAATTTTCTGTTTAGTGAAATAGAATAAAAGTGGTTTCTCAACATGTTTTAACATTTAGTCAAATGAGAGAAGATTAAATATAGACAATTGAGGTAATAAAAACATTAAAATATCGTAAGAATAAAGGGATTCATGATATAATTTTTCTATGTACAGTATGTACACCATATTAATCTTAATTGAAATGTAACAACAAAGAAGTCTCAATGGATTGTAAATTGAAATAAGATACATTATAATGATTGTATCCTTATATTAAAGATAATTGACTAACCTAATTATGTTTGAAAAATGTATATACACTCAATATTATTGGATATTAATTGTAAATGAAATATATGGTATCCACATATATTCTTGTAAAAACAACACCAACGACTTCAATGTTAAACCCAATTAATGGAAATTCAGTAAAGATTACTCTTATCAAGTTCATATGGATGAATTCATAATTTAACAATGGAGTGATTACGTGTATCAAAAGTATATCCACACAAAGGGGTGTGGAAATTACTACATAAATTAACAAATAGTTATTTCACACGTAATCGTGGAGTAAAATAATCAAAAAAATTGCGTAAAACCGATGAGTGGAAATCAATATTTAAAATTATCATACCGATTTGGTAACACACCAAACATTCAAAACATGAATGACGGATCATAAAATGAAGTTGTAAATACCCATAAATTAAATCATATTACACAAGGAATTCAATCATGGGTAGTACATGCCCCACACCAAATGAAATAGTGGCAATATAGAATGAATCTCACCGGAATAAGATATGAGATTAAAATCCATTAAATAGTACATTTCCTCAGTATAGGGTTGGATAACCACATTAATAACGGAAAATTCAGTGTTATTAAAGTATACAATAACCATATACATAAATATTATATAATATATGATCTTCTAATATTGCATTGTAATTAATATTTTAGTAGTATCATTATTTCATGTGTTAACTAATTAGTTTTCCATTATATGTTTTCATTACGTATTTAATGTTTGATATTTATATTTTGTATTTAAATTATATATAGAATGATATTAATTTGTTAAATATTATTTATAATCATAAAATGAAAATTGTTCTTGAATTATTATGATGGGGATTGAATCTCATCGTTTGCATGGATACCGTAATCTGTACGTACGCACGAGTGACAATACCATTATATTGATGGTGAAATTGTATTAAATTTTTATTTATATAATATATAAATAATAATTAACATGATATGTTTATTATTTACATAAATTATACACATTATTATTCCCATACAAATAATGAAGTGTTGAATAACCAACTAAACCACGACATGGAGACAGTAAGTTGTACGTACCCATGTATTGTGACATTGTCATTAATAGGTTGAATAAAAAATGAATACAGTGGTACCTTATATATAATAACATCATAGTATGTACACATTATTGTAGTTATTATTTTGGTATGGAAACGAAAAATAAAGTAGAAGTGGAAGACGAAAAGAACATTGAAAGAGGCGATGAAATTATTACCTCTTTTTCGGGTGCTTCCTTTTAATTTGATCAAAAGGGATACTTAAGTTGTATTATGATCAATGTAAGGGATATTGGTTGAATTAAGGGTAGTTATAAGGATATTTGGTCATGGTTTGGCTGAGCCAAATGGCTTGGGAGGTGTGATTTTGAGAGAAGGGGATGCACCCTTTCATAAGAGAGGTGATAGTCACTTTACGAAATGATTCAAATATTATTTTATTATACAATAATATTCAGATTATAATGGCTCTGAAACTATTTATCTCAAGGATATAGTGGGGTTGGGTTGAAAAAATCTCAACCAAAAGTTTTTAAACAGGATTAGTTCACCATATTAACCTTATAGTTTAGAGTTAACTCTTAGTTAAATAGTTAAACTTTTACCATGTATTCATGTATTATTATAATAAATGGACAATAAACTTACTATAAAAAGCTAAAACAACCCAGTGTGGTTCATTATTGATATATATAACCCTATTTATGTCATTTTCCCGATCCTCAAGATTTTTATGAATATTATATCAATTAATAATATAGTATTTTTTTTAAAACTTATTGGGATCAGTTTTGACAATATTTAGTATTTTGTTTTAGTTAAAGTCATAACAAAATTTTCACATAGAATTACTTTTTTTTATCAACCCTAACATTCAATATTACCCTATAAAATTCGTAGAACACATAAAAAGCATTAATTTATTAAAATATTGATATTTATAATATAAATTATTTTAATATTCCAATAATGTGGTAATTAATGCATCATTATTGTTTCAAAAATACCGTTAATTATATGAATTAAAAAATTATAAATAAAACACCAATATGTAGAAAATATTCCTATATTTCAAATTAATTATTATAGTCTAATTTATCTTACGTATAGCAATATAATAAAAATGATTTTGTTATTAAACTTTGAATGTGACACTTTTAACTCTTCTTTAAATTAAATAATATTAAATGTACTTATCTAATCCATGTGGACCAAAGTTATCATATTTTATTCATAATGTGGATTTAGTTTAAGATAAACTAATCTAATAAAATTGAGACATGTGTTAGGGTAACTATAATATCTTTTTTACATTTAATTACCCTATTTACTTTAAACTATGGTAAATAAAATTCAAAAGATACTTTTCAACAAAAATTATTTTCATCTTATTGAAAAATATATAACGTACTTATGTCAGCCGTGTCTCTTAGATATATTAAATTCAATTTATAGAAGCGGTAAAATAATGTTTTAGGAAAATTTGCAGATGTGGCTAGAAGTTGGGTAAAAGGCCTTGAAAATCTAATTAAAATTTTATAAATCTAATATTATTATAAAATGACTCAAATGAATTACATTGAAATAATATAGGTATTATTTATCTATTTGGACTTCAATAAATTTAATTAAATTAAATAATTATTTAAATAAAAATATGATATTAAAAAATAAATCGGTGTTTTTCACTATTCATCAAAAATTGAATGTTTTCAGAAAAATACCAAAAATTCACCCTAAACAAATAATGATATTCTGAATCAAAAAATGAAGTTCAATTTGATGAATAATATTTATATTGTTTAATTAAGTGGGTATTACAATTCATAACGGCTAGTTTGATTGGTCATGGTGTGCTAGAACTCGACGTTGCGTACAACACAAGCAATTGCATTATTTAAATAGAAACATATTCTGTAAGCCTATAGTGTTACATTATTCCCTCCTATAATAAACTACATCCTCCGTATTTGAAATTGTTCTTTAGAAATAAAAGGAATAAAATAGAAGATACTTTTGTGGAAAACCAACAACTGAAATAAGGTTAATAAAATTTAGTCTTAATAAGAGGGAAAGGGAAATGAAAAAGTCACCACCAAATTAGGATTTTTAATAAGAGATCATTGTTGGAAATTATAATTAGAGAAAAATATATATATCTATAGGGATGGATTGAGGTCACCAATCAAAAAAAGTGAATGAAAACACGGGTGTCTCAAATCCAAAAAACTATGATGATTTAAAATATCGTTAGTTAAAAAAACATACGGTATTAGGATAACAAATTTTTGGTTTTAAGATAATTTCCATAAAGATTAAGAATTATTTTATTCATAGAATAAGAAAAATAATAACTGACATGTAGTGTTCCTCCATTTAACTAATTTCTACCACAAACTCATATTTCACTTCAAAAGATAAGTATTCAAGACGACTTTTTCACACGTGAAGCACTGGAAACAACTTCTAGAGATTCAAAAAATCCAAAAATGATTAACAATATATGTATATTATCTTTATACATTATCCAAAAACAAAATGGTTAGTAGAAGATGAAATAATCTCTAAAAGGATAATCTTTTATAAAAAGAAATTCTTCTCTTAATCTCTAAAATTAAACATACAATACCTAATGTTCAACAAATACCTTTTAGAAAAATTGTCCATAAATTTATTCTAAATAATCGAAACTAAGTTTGAAACCCAAAATTCCGAAGTATTTGATCACATAGTCTTCTATAATAAATAATAACATTTATCTCCAAATAACATCGACTGCTATTAAAGTCACATACATAAATGTAATTAACATAATCACTTAATATCTATGATAAGTTAATAATTTTTCATATCTAACCCAAAATCTCTATAAGTACAAAAAAACATACATTCTTCCTAAATAAAATTCCACCATTACATCTCAAATGAAATCTCACAGTATTCTATTTTCCATAGGCATATAGTCTTCCCAAAAGTGAATACGTCTTCCAAAATAACATTTATTGCTCAATAAACAAATCATTTTACAATACTAACGATAAATAATAAGTTTCAGAAATCAAAATATTCTTGATACATAAAATCAATTCACTAAAGATAATTATTCATACTTACCTAGAACTTCATGTAGTCATATGGTTGGTGAAAAATCTCATTCTTACATTGGTTGTATGATCTATTCCCGAAGCATTGTCTGACATGATAGGTTGTCTCATTGTCTATGTATTGTTATTTTTCAAAAATTATATAATTTTATAACATTAAAAAATTGAGAAATATTCCATAAAAATAACCCTAACATATTTTAACCACAAATGATATCTTATACCTTTCATTTTATTCCCAAAATGTATTAATATGTAATTGACTTAAATTTGAGGATCATATAAACCCAAATGGTTCATTATAACTTTATCCAAAAAAGAAATGAAAATTATTCCTCTAATATAATTTTCACACAACAAACAACTGGGTTGGACATTCAATGTAATCCCATCACTAAAGACCATTACCACATTTAAACATTTCTCCATCCATTTATTTAAATGTAGGTTCTTTAATGGAAAAGGGGTTATTATATAGAATAGGATATTGACTTGGGAAATGCCCATTCCCACTACATTTATAGAAAATGACCATAAATGGATTCTTATAATCATTTTATTTTCTTATATAGCACTCCACATTTTTTCGTGTTAATTATTTAATTTCTGTCCATATTTCCCACACATAAAGCATTTCTTTATTCAATTGAGACACTTTCTGAGTGTCCCCTACCACATTTATGGCATGATGGAAAAGGATCATTATTTTCTCTACGGTCTCCACTACTAGATATATTATCATTATCTACCTTTCTCATTTTTTTTCAGGTGTTGGTTAATGTATATGTTGTTGATTATATTTTAGGAAAATAGATTTGGCATGAACATGATATCTTTTATGCCAATCAACATTCCATTTTGTTTCTAATTTCCTCCACCACTACCACTTTGTACATCTTGTTAAGTGTTATTATGAATTCCTTAGAATCCATCCATTGACTAAAACTTGAATGCAGAGAGTGAGTAACAATAGTTATAATATAATTTATAGAATATCATGACACCTTATTTTCATTCTAAAATGGAATAGGATTAATCAAGGTTATATATTCTAATATTTTGTTAAAATCCATTAAATTTGATGATAAAGAAAACATGAATTATCCTAAGCATATCCCCATGGAGTTTCGTAAGTAAGAGTGCAGCAAGGCACGATGTCATGTAATAGGAAACCCTTGGTGAAGCCCGAAAATCATTGTCATAGTTTTCAATCCTACATATGTCTATGTCATAGCTACATCTACCTGATCGTAATTAGACAAACATTTATTGCATGGAAAATATAAAAAATCTCTACATTACCAAAATTCAAGTAAGTACATCTATACTAATTCTCAAATTTTATCATAGTGTAATGTTATCTAATCAGAGTTTTTATAAATCTAGATTCCATGGTTTGTAATAAAATTCCTCTGATACCAACTGTAATGCCCAACCCTAGTTAAAAAAATTCCATGCATTATTAAATAACATTATCATGATCTCAAGATATCACGTCTCAAAATACTGATTAGTTAGGTAGACAAGGAAGTATTAGATACATAAATATGTTTTGTATTACATCATTAAAACAAAAACAACAATGTGTCCCATTTTAACACACTCATATCCCATAACGTATCCCTTTAGGTCATCAATTATATAATTTTTCACATCATGGGAAAAAGAAAACAAATGAAATGGGTGACCTTAGATACTCAGTAAGGATAACAATATATCATAATCTATCATAAATAAGAATAAATATCTAAGGAAATATTTAAGAATAAAACACAGACCATTTAAACCAAATATTCTGCATAATATGGCAATGATAAATCATATAATTTCATTAATTTATTCACATTGATATTCTAATAGTCGAATATTCATATGTAATATCAATATCTAATTTCATAACAATGAAATGCATAATGTCGAACATCATAACCACATAGTCAATGCCACAAGACAAGACTACATATAAGAGTTTTTCAAGGACTTCTGCCAAGAAACTAGTTTTCCTAATGAGAAATACTAATTAATCAAGGATATATATGGGCGCTCCAACCATAAATTACTATGTATAATTCATTTTTCATATGAAAATACTGACACATAAGCTAAACATTCGTATTAAAACTAGCATATGAAATGTCAATAATTTTACCACAAACCATTAAAGTTATGAAAATAACACATCCACAGTCAAACATAAATAATTCAATACAATATAGAATATTTTATTATAAAAAATAAACCTCAATAATAAATAATGAAGTATATTAACATAGATGAAAATAATTAGTAAAACTATTTGTGCGGAATATCTCCTTTTTTGAGAAAACATTTAAAAGTTCTACTATTTATCAAGAAGTTGTTGAAAATAAATTTTTGAAGAAAAGTGTCCCATACCAAATTGAATCTTTAAAATGGAATTTTAAATTTAATGTCATTCAGGCCCATATAAGTAAATCCTTAATATAATTTTTAAAACATGGACATTAATGAGAATGATTTACATAAATAAATCATTAAAATATTTAAAATGATATTTTAGTTAGAGTTCCTAGCCAAATGAGAGATGCTTGAATAAATATAATTGAGGTAATATAAATTTATAATACCATGATAATGATGGGATTCATTATATACTATGTCAAAGTACAGTATTTACACCACATTAATGTGAATTGGTGAATAATAATAATGAATTCTCAGTTGAATGTAAAAGTGATATGAAATCCTTTATAAAGACCATATACTTAAGTTATGGATAAATCAACGACAGAGTTATGTGTGAAAAACATAAATACACTCAATATGGTTGGATATTTAGTGTAAATTAATTATTGTACATTCAAACATTTTCTGGTAAAAACAACACCAAGGACTCTGATGTTTAACTCGATAAATGTAAATTGAGTTAAGATTACTCTTATCGTGTTCATATCGATGAATTGGGAACTTATCAATAGAAATATTGTGTATCAAAATTATATATACACTAAGGGGACTGTAAATTACTAAATAAATAAATAAATAGTGATTTCATACATAATCATGGTCTAAAATAATCATTAAAGATTGCGTAAATCCCAATGAGTGGAAATCGAAAGTAGAAATTCCCTTACAGATTTGGTAACATATGAAACATACACCCCATGAAAGAAGGATTATACAATTAAATTTTAAATACCCATAAATTAATGTATATTACACAAGGAATAAAATCATGGTCAGTACATACACCATACAAAATAATATAGTAGCAATATAGCATGAATCTCAGGGGAATAAGAAGTGACAAAAAACCCCATACATTGTACTTTTAGTTTGTATAAGCATGGTTAACCTACTGTATAATGTTGAAATTATTTTTACTAAATTATAAAATAACCACATAACTAAATATGATATCATATATGATCTTCTAATACTGACTTGTTAATAATATTTCAGTAGTATCATTTTTTCAAGTATTAACTGATTCATTTTCCGTTATATGTTTGGTTATGTAAGTCTTGTTTGATATTTATAGGATTTATTTTATCTATATACAGAATGATATTATGTTCTTAAAACATTTTTTTAATCATAAAATGAAAATTATTCTTGAATGGTTATGATGGGGAATGAATCTCGTCAACTTCACGGACAATGTAATATATACGTACACACAAGTGACAATACCATTCTATTGATGGTGAAATCATATGTAAATTTATGGTAAATAATATATATATAATCTTTAACATTATATATTTATTATTTAAATCAATTATATTCATTTTTATACCCATCCAAATGATGAAGTGTTAAATAACAAACTACACAATGACGTGGTGATGGTAAGTTGTACATATGCATGTATGGTGACACTATCATTAATAGGATGGATAGAATAATGAATATGATTATAAAAAATTTATAGTAACATCATAGTATGTAGAAGGTTCTATAGATATTATTTTATTATATAAAAAACAATGAATTTGGAAGGGGAAGAAGAAAATAACTTTGAAAGAGGTGGTGAAATTATTTCCTCTTCTTTGTTAGCTTATTTTTGATTTGGTCAAAAGGGCTTCTTATGTTGGATTATGATCAAAGTAATGATTATATATTTATGTGAGGATAGTTTTTAGGATACTTTATAAGTTGTTTTATGACACAAATGGCATTGGAGGTGTGATTTTGAGAGAAAGGTATGTACCGTTTTATTAGAGAGATGAGGGTCACTTTAGGAAAAACTTGAAATATGATTTTATTATACAATTATATTCGGTTTATAATGACTCAAAAAAGATTTATTCAGAAGAAAAGGTTGTTCTAGGTCGAGAAAATTTGAACCAATAGATTTTAGATAGGTTTATATAGCCATAATAATCATATCATTTAGATTTAACTCTTAGTTAAATTGTTTATCTTTTACCACGTATTGTTGTATTATTACAATAAATGGTTAATAAACAAAAAATAAAAAAACAAGATAACCCCAAGTGGTTAATTATTGATATATATAACCTTATATAAGTCTTTTGACTTAACCTTATATTTTTAGGAATATAATATCCATTAACAATATAGTATTTGTTTTAAAAACTCATTTATGTCCATTTTGACACTATTTACCATTGAGTTTTTGTGGAAGTCATAAGAACATTATCACATAGAAATAAATATATTTAATAAACCCTAAAATTTTATATTAACCAATAAAATTATTTTAATACATCAAATTTATCAATTTATTAATTTATTAATTTTTATTATAGAAATTATTTTAATCATTCAATAATAAGGTAATTACTGCATCCTCATTATCTCTTAAATGCATTTAATTATTTAATGTCTAAAATGTATAAATATAATATAATTATTTAGTAAATATTTATACCTTTATAATAAACATTTATAGTTGAATTTATCTTATGTATAGGCTTATATTAAAAATGTTTTAGTTATTATAATTTAGATTCTACCCATTAAAATCTTCATTAAATAAAATATTATAAATGTCCTAATCTAATACAAGTGGACGAAAAAGAACTTATTTTATTAATAAGGATGAATTTGGTCAAAATAAAAATATCCTATTGAATTAGGAAATGTGTTAGTGTAATTATAATATAATTTTAACCTTTAATTATCCTATTTACATTTAACCGCGGTAAATAATATTCAACATTTACTATTCATCAAAAATTATTTTCATCTTATTGAACCCCATTTTACATACTAATGTCAGCCATGTCTCTTATATTTTTTAAATTCAATGCACAAAATCTGTAAAATTACTTTTTATGCAAATTTGCAAATGTTCCTAGAAGGCGTGTAAAAGACATTAAAATGTTCAATAAAATTTTTGACATCTAATATTAATATAAAATGACTCCAATTAATTACATTGAACTAATATAGGTATATTGTATCTATTTTTAATAAATATAAATTAAAAAAAATTAGTAATTGGTAAATAATATTTCGATATTAAACAACACCATAATGTTTTTCACTATTCATCAAGAATTGAAAGCTTTCAAAGAAATACCATAAAATCACCCTTAAATACTTTTGATATTAAAAATACAAAAAACAATTTCATTTTGAATATAAAATTTATAAAAATTTAATAACGGGGTATTACTATCATATCATCTAGATTGATTGGTCATGGTGTGCTAGAACTTGACGATGTGTACATCGTAAGTTTTTGCATTATTCAAAGAGAAACGTTCTATGGAATCCTGGTGGAACTACCATAGACACCTCTTGTGGGAACCATAGAAAAACACCCTATGTGGTTGACATGACATGTTGGGTTGGTACATTACATGTACTTGGTTTTACATTCCAGGTAAGTCTGTGAAATTGGTCAATGGAAGCATGATTGGGGTATAATTAGTGTACATAACATGCAGGCCATGTACTTCCTCTTTTGATGTGTTTGTCATGTTTCTTGAATATGAAGATGGAGTTATACATTTTAGTAGTGTAATATAATTTTATTCCAGGTATGTTGTCATGTTGAGGTACTCTAGGTGATTAAAGAATTTTGGTGATATGTTTTTATTAGGAGATCATTATGCAGAGGTATTTATCATTGTTTTGGTTTTAGATTTCTCTTTAGGGATATGTGGTTTGAGACCCATCAAACGGTTATGTACATGATGGGTTACAAGGATAGTTTATTCCAAGGGGTGTATTTTGTGTTTATAATGAATATTATATAAATGTGTGATAGTGTAGTGTATTGATTTAGTGGATGGTGTTTATTTTTTGTATCTTTGATGTCATGATCATTAACATGATGTTTGAGTGAAGAGTTTTATAGAATGGTATAACATGGTTGAACATAGATAGGGAAATTTAGATTGGATGACATTATGGGGTTTTATGTTAGACTATATTTTGTTGAGTTGGTGTTTGATATGAGCTTTTTTTGACCCTCTTGATGAACATGCAGATGAGGTGATAGTAGAGGATTGAGTTGTGATGGTGGATCCTTAAAGAGTGTACAATTGTTAAGTGCTTCATAGGACTATTATGAGTGCCTTTTGTTATGCTGACCATATAGTGGGGAAGTTAAATGTTTTATTATTGGAAGATTTGGGTGTCATATTAAAAACCTAAGGACAACAGATTAAAACCATTGTTCATATAGTGGTGTTGGTGTTCCTGGGAACTAGGTTAAACCCTAATATTGTTGTTTAGGTTTTTCCTTGTGCTGTTTAATTTTTCCTATTGCGATGATATTAGTGGTGTGGAGGAGGGTTAAGGATGTTTTGGGTTACAGAATTGTATTTGAGATCCATGGATGCTCAACTCTATTGGTTTGAGATAGGTTGGTTTAGAGTTTCAATGGAAACTATAGATGAGTCCACCACCTGAGTTTAACTAATATCTAATGAATGAAAAGGTTGACGGTGAAGGATATTTGTCTCACGAGTGATACATTGGACTTAGTCATGTAGTTTTTCATAAAAATTCAATGATACGTCATAGATAGTTCTTCAAAAGTCATGGATCATGAAAATTTCTTTACTGTTAGCCTAGATTTCATGTAATCTGTCAATATCGAACAATTTGAGTTCTATAATATGTTTGTGGAGTGTGTTTTCATGTTGTAAATAGATAATATTTTAAATTTTCTTGAATGTTTTTATTCTTCTTATGTTTAATGTGTTAAATATTCCCTTTATTCTGAAAGATTCACATATAGTTATGTAGATTGGTGGGTCACATGCACAAAGTTATCAATCTATGACCATAGCGTGATTAATGTGATCTCAAGCATATTGGTGTCTAATGAATTCATAATTTTTTATTATTTCCATATTACATTTTTTATTTATTTTTTACAGTAATTTAATGTCTCTATTTGTAATTATTTGACTAGGATAGTTATATTATTAATGAATTCACTATTTTTTATATAATATGTTATGTCCCACCATTAGGGGTGGCTAAAAGGGATTTATATTCTCACTGTCTATTTAGAACATCAGAGAACATATAGAACATATTTTTGTTATCATGTTGATCATAAAATATTATTTGAGTCAGAAGGAGGCCTAGTGGTTCAGGGTAAAGAAGTTCTACGCGGATGGATTCTAAGGATCATTTTAGAGAAACTCAATAGACATTAGAGATTATGTTATAGGTAGAACTCATGGATGGAAGTAGATATTTTTTTCATTTATCTTATTTTATTTATTATGCATATGGGTTGGGCCTAGAGGGTGATAGGTTGATGTGTTATATAACAAACATAACATTGTTTAATGTATAATATTTATAATTGTATGTGTTTTTATTAATTATTCATGATCTGATGTTTATAGATTTTTACCTATTTGGTTATTTTCTTCTGTTATTATACTCGGATTCTAGGGAATAGTATGATGGAGATATTTCATAATGTTTTATAAATACATGATTTATATGTGTGATAAAAATATATTATATGAATATTTTTTTACATTGGTTATATTAAAATGTAATGTGATGTGTACAAAAATTCTAATTAGTTTCCTTTTTATGTGTCACAGATGTAGTCAATAATTAAGTGAAATCATTTCATATTAATATGAACCATTCAAGAGAAAACGTCAATCTTATTACAAATGAATCATTGGGGACAATTAATTATATGTTATAAATATATATGTTAATTCATTCATGACCATGATATTTCATTAGGCTATATGAATGAACCACACGAAGATGGATGTTGTTTTTTGTGTTTATTCATCAAATGAATCCTAGTTCCCAGTGCTCTATACATCTTATTCCTTTTAAAATTGATATTATATCACATTATGTGATAGGAGAATCATTCATGTGTGACATGTAATTCATATTAGATTATGGATACATTCATAGGTGGGAGAATTTTGTTTTATATTATCTGATATTTACAAAGTAGAACTAAAGACAAACATGATAGGTTAAGTGGACCTTTGAGAAATGGTATTCTCAATTTTACTATGTTAATGAAATTTAATATTTATTATATTATTCATATTATATTGAAATCTATTTCCATATAAAAGTGTTTTATTTGCTTCACCAAGACATAATACTTTCTATTAGACTCTAACAAATCCCTTAAATGCTATCGAAGGCAATCCAAGTTTATTTTAATGAAACCACCTATATGAAATTGAAAAATAGATCAATTTCAATTTTTTATAAATTTATATTCATAAATGGATATATCCTAAAAACCATAGTCCTCATAATGGAAAATTTATACCTTACCCTTCTACAGCTAATGTGCCTAAGAGTAACTATGAAATTTCCCCTATTTAGTGTTTTCTTTGATAGACTAATATCACTTTACCCATATGTAGAGTAGACTTTGTATAGTCTATTTTACCACACCATTACATAATTTGGTCTATATAATGGTCAAGTAATTTTACCCTTATGTGATACAATGGAATGCAAGGGTAATTGTGTTTTTACTAAAACCATATAAAGGTAATCAATCACATACCTTATGAAAATATTCACTATGTTATGGTAGATATGTAGATAAAATTACACATCTAGAACCTTAATCAGTGGTACCATTGCGCAATATATTATAATTAATCAATATAAAGGTAAATTGTGACATAAAATTATTAATGAGATTCCAAATATCCTATGTTTGATTAGAAGTATTTGCCAATATACAAGAACACCCCTATCATAACTTTTAAATATAAATATGGGTAAAACAATTATCATAATAACTGATTTTTCTGGTAGATAAATTGATTATAAAATATATAAAATTAATTTTTGGGATATTTTAATGTATAAAAGGTTTTTATAATATTCAATTATAATTTTTATACTTTTAATCAATTAAATAATTGTTAATAATTTATTAAAAAATTATTAAATATTAAATGTTAATATTTGCACTTCCATTTAACAAATAATATAGAAATTGTAATGATATAGAAAGAAAAGTGTTTATTTTTTAATCATAAATTTTTTTATAAATTTCTATAAAATCTGATATGTGGAAATAATATATAATAATTATATTAAAATTTCGAATTTTTCATATATAATTAATATGATTTTATTCACATTAAAAGGGTCCCCATTGAGATGTAATTTTGCCCACCTCAAATGGTGATTTGATTATTGATATTGTAATGGCCCGAGTTTTTTTGGGGGTCCATTACTTTGTAAAAATCTGATGTTGGGTGTTCTGGGTACTCTGGGAATGTTATCAAGGCTTCTCGGTGATGTTTGACCCCTAAAGGTAGCTTGGACTACCGGTAGCTCAGTCTACATGTATCCGGAGCCCACTAGTAGCTATGTCTATAGGTCAGCTATAGCCACCGGTGGCTCTTGGATACCGGTCGCTGCGGCCTACCGGTAGCTCTCGGCTACCGGTGGCTCTTGCCTACCCCCACAGGTTTTCAAGTAACGCCTCCCTCTTTCGCAAATTGGGTTTTAAACCCTATTTTGACCCCATTAAGCTTTTTTTAAAGCCAGCAATGCCATTAAATGGCGTTTAATTATTAGTTTAATTTGGAACCCTAGTGTGTGTCGGTTTAAACCACCCCCAATGGTGGGGACCCCTTTAATGACATGTGGGGCCGCATGGTCAACCCACGACCCCGCTCTTTACGCGGTTTCACGTTCTTATCTCAACCATCCTGACCCTTATATGCTAAAGGGTTCTCCCTAAGTTTCTTTTCTCGATCACCATCCCATCGATTCGTCTTCTCGTCCTTGAGTTCCCGAGGCCCCACCCCTGAAAATCGCGCATCATCTATCCCTGGCGCGTGAAGATAAACATCGATCGTCGATCAATCAAGTAGGGAATTTCTCCTTCGCCTCTCCCTTTTTTGTATAATGTAGGTTGGGAATGAATTTGATTCTGTAGAATTTGATAAACAAAACATAAATGAAGATAATGAACTGATTTTTTTAATGAATGTAGGGGGAGGGGTGTGATCGATGATGATGCTTTGTTTTATGATCTTCTGATTAATGATTTCTAAATTTTGTGGGCTTACGCCTACAGTAAATCATGGTCGTTGGTGGGATTTCTCTATGTACTAACTAACCCTTACCTCTGGTGATGTTTAAATGGATTGTATTCTGTTTTTGAACCCTTACTGTGCAAAGGAATTCAGTGAATTATGTATATCCGGCTAAATAAGTTGAAAGCACCAGGATAAATCCTTTCTGTAATAACACTGGTTAAAGCACAGTGATGTTGAAATCCTGGAGTATGTTAAATCCATAAAATCAGAAAATACCAGCATGGTCCTACTTGGTGTTGGTGGGGGTGGTTGAGTTTTTTATTCCTTCATGGGCCGATTTTTGGGTGATGTGGGTGGGGATGGGATCCCATGTTGTTATGCTTTTAGTGGTTGTGAATTTATGGTCGGGTGGTTACCTTGAATATATCACGAATTGGGGTGGAATCCTCTATTGCTGAGGAACCATTGGCTCCTATATTTTGGGAACATGGGGTAGTATATTAGGTTTTCCTTTGGATCCAGTACTTCGAGGGATCTCACTTATCCCTTTGTTGTTGGGACATTACAAGAGAACTGAGTGTGAATGTTAAAGTTGATGTTTTACTATACTCTTCCCTTGGTATGTGCTTATGCTTTCTAGTTGCCTATGTAGGTGTAGAATCTTATTTAAAAATTATTACCAAACATGTAATCATGAATGGGAAAAATGTGTTTTGGAATGGTGTGAGTTGTGACTTTTCATGGGTAATGATTGCGTTCATTAGGCTGGATGAAAAAAAAAACCTAGATTTGGGCGAGTGCTTGTTATCTATACATATACTTGTAGTTTTGTCTTTCTTGTTCGCACCCCACCCAAGTTGAGAACATAGTGCCGAACACCCCCATTTCATGGGGGAGGGTGTTTTTTCCAACACTTATATTAGTGGCTGGTTATTAGCTCCTTTCTGCTCCCTTTCCCGGAGAGCCCAAGTATCTTTGGGCAGGCTGTGATGGCCAGAGGTCCATTATTAGCTCAAGAATCTCCGGGCAGGGTACTGTGGTGGTTGGCCCAGGTGTGTGCGGGCAGGTGGTTTCCAAGTGTCTTCGGGATGTGGCCCAGGTGTCTTCAGGCGTGGCAGTAGATCTTCTAGCCCAGGTGTCTTCAGGCATGGCGGTGGTTGTTCTAGCCTAGGTGTTTGCAGGCGTGGTTACATGAGATAGTTATGGCCCATGCGCTTGTGGGTGGGGTTTGGTATTGGGACTAGGTGAGGATGTGGCCTAGGTGTGTGTGGGTGGGGTGAGACAGTGGGACTACAGTGAGAATGGCGTGATTGGTCCAATGCGTAGGATGTCTTCAATAACCAGTGGGAATGTGGCGTGGGGTACCCAAACATCAATGTTATTTTTATATACTTTACATGACTTGCGTTATTTTGGGAGTGTACCTTGGTGAGGCTTGGGTGGTTAGTTTCCTTTCTAGGTGCTTGGTTATCTCTTTTCTCATAGTGCATTAGTATACATCCCCACTTGTGCACGAGAGATTTATATTTACCCCTGGTGAGTATACTTGTATGCTTAGCCTACATATATAAAACTAATTTCAGGTTTCTAGGAGGACTTCATGGATCGTGTTAGGCCATACTAGCTCAGACCTTGTGACAGATCATTCCAGTTGATGTTGTTCTTTATTTTGGTAATTTTCCTTGTAGTCTCCTATACATTGTTGATTTTTTCTTTTGTAACATGCATTGGGGAAGGTTCTTGGCTTTAGTTTTTACTTTCAGTCTTGGTATTGTTGGAATTTCTATCTTATCTCCCGATCCTATTAAAAGAAAATGGGCAATGCCTTCCATTTATTGTTTGATTCTATACCCTTGGCACTGGTCGCCACTCCGGGACTTATTGAAGGTGTGTTTCGGGGGTCATTATCTCTCCTTCAACTTAATGAAGGAAGGGCCTGACAATCTGCTGACCCTTCTCTCCTTTTGGTGAAGGCGGGTCATGACAGATATGATCAAGGATTAAAAAGTAAATAAATAAATTATTTTGACCATAACCTTTTATATATATTATTAAATGATTTTAAGAATTATTTCCTATTAAATAAAAACAATGGATTGAAAATGTATAGTGTATTTGAAAGTCAAGGTACATAAAATTTAAAAAATAGAACTATAAAAAAAACTTAATAATATTAATATCCTTATTGATCTTATAACTTCATTTGACCTCTTATACTGTAAAGGTTATCATGGGGAATACATAGACCAAAAGGGATGTGCTATAAAATATAATAAAGGAATAATCGTAGAAAATGATTCATAATGAATATCATCATAAAAAAAGGCAGTAAACAAGAATATATAAATATATATCATAAAAACATGGAAATAATATGATTATTGAAATATAATAATCTAGAAGAGACATATATCATGACCAAAATATGAATCATTATAAACAAAAAAGAGGGTATCACCTAGTCGAAAAAGTCCCATAATAGATTAGGTTTACACCATAATCTAATATGTATAATCTCAAGAGACTAAAAAATTACCGAATTCATTGTATCATAATTTTGTAGAGACCATAAAACATTTATAGGCATATTTTTTCACATAATGATATGAATCTTATGGAATCAAGATAATGGTAAACCATATAATGAAATATGTCTTGTAATCATGTCATAAATCCTAACCAAAGGGTGTGTAATAATGGTTTACATGAATGATGGTATTAAATAATTATTTATAATTATTACTGGATTAATTGTAAATTATTGTGATAAATGTTGTCCAACTGAGGTGTACACTTGAGAAAATTTTGCTGAGGTAACTTGGGAAAAGTTCCACTTAAGTAGGGTTTTAAGGGAATGGGTAATGAGTATTAGAGAAAGTGGTAAGCGAATAATAATTTCCCAAAAACCAAAAGAAATATATTTTTTTAATTATAAATGGTATTATTTTATAAAATATGGGTATCTTAAAACATTCCATATAGTGTACTTGAAAGGGGGAAAGAAAGAGAAACGTTCTGAATAATCATTTTTTTAGGTAATATATTCATATAATATAATATAATTATAAAATAATAATGGATAAATTCATTGTGGAAAAGACAGAAAAAGAGTAACCCAAAGGTAATACGAATTTTCAAAGAGATATCTTATCTTATGTCTCAAATAATACTTCACTTTATGTTAATATCCTGTATTAAAAAATAGTTCTTTTAATTACATAAATAAAACCAATTACAAATATACTTGTTTTATTATAATTTTATTATAATAATTTATAGACATTTTTTTAGTTATAAGTTTCAATTTCGATGTTCTGGGAGCATTTGTTCTATGGTATCAAGATAATTTTACTTGTTATTAAATATAGAATTACTTTTCAAATAGTAACAATTGTCAAGAAGTGAAATTATATGGTGAAAATAAAATTAAATAACATTATATGGTCCCATATATTACACATTTTGAAATTATGTTGATTCAATTGATAAAACATTAATGAAAAATGTCTAGTGTATTTTTGTGGTTTGTAGGACTATAAAAACTACTATCATTTTATTTAATATTATGTTTATATATTTTCACAAAAACATTAAATAAGTTACAATAAACAATTCAAAATGTTTTTTATCTACAACAGTTCTTTATGACCAACATTGATTGTGGTAATAGAAAACCAAAAACTCATCTTCCATAAAGGTGGTGAATTAACATATTTTGGATGATGACCTCATTTAAAAAATTGAGGATAGATTTGATTTTGAGATGGATATTATATTTACAAAATATTTTTACAATATATATGTAATATTGTATTTATCTTTTCAATTTGGATAAGGATGGAGATATGATAGATGAAAGAATAATATAAAAAGAGAATGGTGGAATATTTTATCACTTGAATGTTGTCTCCATTAGAACCACCATAAAGAACATGTAATTTGTCTTTTGGTGAGACAAGAAAGAATAAGAAGTGGGAAATAGACTTGGTATGTTATTTGGTCGTAATGTAGTCACTCCTAATGTTTTAGATGGTGTGAGGAGAAGGGATGGTGAGGGTGGTATTTATAACACTAGAATAGTTTCTTTTTATTATTATATTGATTATATTATTATTTTATACCAAGAAAATTAATATTATTGAATCTTGTGGCAATATACATTAAACGATTCATTTTATATCCCATTAATTAGAGATTTGAATAGAATTTTCCAAAACAAATCATGTATTTGGTTTATAATTTATATGTATCATAAATTACCATATTCCACATTTCAATAAAAATACAACTATATTAGAAAATTTATAAAAAGTAATAGGTGTTTATATTTCAAAATTTGATTCTTTTTATTAAAATAATTTTCTAAATATGACCTATTGATTTTTAAAAAATTTCATCATTTAATAAAAAAAATATTTATTTTAATATTGTAATAGATATTATATCCCATGTAATGATTAAATTAGGTCTCATAAAATTATATAGCAATTATAATAAAACATTATATTAAATTATGAACATATTTTATGAAAATATTCTTTCATTTAATTAATTATATTTATTATAAAATTGAAAATAAAACAATTACATTTTACCAAAATAAAAACACTTAATTTACCATTTTTAAAAACATTATATCCATTTACATGGTTTAAATATATTAAATTTTAAATTTAAATTATATAGAAATTTTTTTCTTAAAATTTCAGAGGTGATTATACATTTCTAATAGTCATTTTACTATTTCTAATTGTTATATTACTATACCAACAACAATGCTAATTTTCCATCGATCGAAATACAATTCTAATAGATAGATTAATAATTGTAAAATGGGTTCACTAACTCTTATTAATTCTTCTTTTTTTATTCATTCATCATTAAATTATATTTTTTATGAAGTATTTATTTAAATTCATCTTCAAAATTACATTTTTATTATAAAAAATATGTTCTATTTTGATATAAATTTTCATGAGTGCTTTCATTCTAGTGGATCAAACATATTCTAGTTATCTCATTCTTATCTCTAATTTTCTATTTCATATGCCACTGTAATTTTAGGCATTATTGTATCTTTATTTTCTAAAAAATATATATGTCTTCATTGATGATGATAATTTTTTTGTCTGTTTCTCTATGTGATGTGTGTACTATATACTATTTGACATAATTAAAAGAAGGAAAATTACATTTATAAAATTCAAGGGTTGGTACATTCTTCCCCCAAGGAAATTCTTCCATTGAAATTTCATATAAAATACTATGGTGAAAAAATATGATTGTACTTATCCTTAATGAAATTTTATTATTTAAATTTCCCCTTTACATAATTATTGTTATACAATAGAATATTAACCATGTGGGTAATATTGTTATATATAAAAAATATCTATACTCTATGATCACGACCAGCTTCACCTTATAAGAGGTATCATTTTCCAAAAACTACACATATGAATTAAGTACATTTGATAGATCTAGTATATAATCCCTTATAAGGGATTATGGAAGACATCATATTTATGATACATGATTGGTGGAATTTATAAAGTATATTCCACTACTCTAATGTGTCCAGGAATCTCAATGGAGCAGATTTACCTGCGACATAGCTTTACCTTATTCCCAAATTTCATGACTCTCTTATGTAGAAATAGTGATCTATAATTTAGTTCATCAAGAGGGATACATGGAATACATCATGTACTTGAGTCATTTGTATGAATCCATTTTTATGATTATGTGTAAAAAAAATTATATATAAATTTATTATTGGAATATATCAGTCTTATTTTCATTTATGTCTATAGAGTATGATTATGATATATCATCAAGTGTCTGATTAGTCTGTTTTCATTGGCCAACAGTTTGTGGATGTAATGTCATAATAATGTTTATCAATGTGTTTATAGATTATTAGAGACTCTTCAAGAATGTGGAGGTAAATATTAGGTTTCAATTAAATACAATATAAAATGGTACCCCATAAATCCTCACCACTTGTCCATTGTGTATTAATGAAATTTGATAGAGTCTTAAGTCCTACAGAATTGAAATATTGTTAAAATACTTTTTATGATGATATATTACAACAAATATTTTATTATTCCAATAATATATCTTCTGATACCCAGTGACAACTTACATGGTGATGTTTTCCCATTTCTATGTTTGTTGGGATAATAGCTTCATCTTTCTCTTAGACATTTTTTCCATTTATACTTCACTTGTTAACATACTAGGAACATTAGTGTATATTCATTAATCACTTTCTTCATATTCTCACAAATAAATTTCTATAGGATATCCATTACATCTTTTTTCTCCCTAGGTGAGTAAATAATGATGAGAAATTTGAAAAATTAAAAGTCTACCTCTTTATCTCAATATTTTATGGTTCACATAGTGATTTACCATATCTTATGACTCATTCTTCCACAATTTTGAACATCAAACATTTCCAATTATGATATCTTTGTTCTTCTTCTGAATTTCCACATCATTTATATAATAATACATTATCATCTATTAACGGGATTGTCATGAAATCATTTGATAATTAAATGAAGATGTTCCTTCAATTCAGATTCCCATAACCATCATTTGAAATTATATGAAGATTTGATCGAACTCAATTATTATCTTTATTAATGTTACATGATCCTTTTTATATAGAGAATCTACCACTTTAATTTCTTTAAGAGGATGTTAGTGGATATAGAAGTTACAATTATTGATGATATCTAATTATATTTATTTGGGTATAATATGCTATTTCTATTTGAATATATATTTGAAACTCCAGTTCTTGTGTGGGATAGTTTTTCTGATTAAATTCAATCTTCCTTAAAGTGTAGAATTTCAAAATATCATTTTTTCAGAAGTACACAACCTAATCCCATATTTTATGACCTATTGTATATTAGAAATATTTCTCCAATTATAGGTGATGTAGCTACTCGAGCATTGATAATCATATTATTGAACTCTTTGATGTTTTATTGACATTCAGTTGTCTAGAAAGACAACACCCCCTTACTTGTAATCTTGGTTAGTGGATTTCAAAATAATGATAACTTATTACAAAATCATCAGTAATTACCACATAGAATAAGAAAACTATAGTTCTCTATTACAGATGTTGGCCTTGGCCACTGTTCAATTTCATTTATTGTAGAGGGATTCACAAATATACATTTTTTGGTGATAAAATTCCCCAATTATGATAATTACTCTATTTAGAAAATACTTTTATTGGACCTTTCATACAATTTCTATTTTTAAAAATTCATTAGCACTTTATACAAATTCTATTTGTGCTCTAACATTCTCATAAAGTATATCATAATATTATCTATAAATTGTATCAAATTGTTTTTTGGTAATATATAAAAAAATATCAATTAATTTCATTAATATTTCTCTTGCATTTTTGAGTCTAAAAGGAAAAACTATTAAATTATAAAGTTAATTTTTTTTAGAAATGTTTTTTTGGTAATATATCCCTTCTTATAAATTAATTGGTTATATATCAACATATGGTCCTCCTTCAAGAAATAATTGGTACAACATAGTTAATAAAACAAGTCATCTATTTATGGGAGGGGATAATTTTTGTTTATCATTTTTGAGCTCATGATAAGAAACACATAGGACCATTGATCCAGACATTTTCATAACGAAGACGACCGCTACACCCCACAATGAATAACTCGGTCATATTAAACCCTTTTTCAAATTATCTTGAAACTTCATCTTCAGTTTTGCCAAATTAATTGTTTCAATTTGATAGGGGTTAATTTATATGGGAAGTGATCTTGGTATATGTTCAATTGAAAAAACAACCTCTAATTCTAGAAGAAGTAGATTAAATTCGACATGGAACACATAAATGTAGTTATATATAATTTTCATTTCCCCAAGAATGATTCTCTCCCATATCTTAGTAATTTGATCTAGATATTATTTATCATAAGGAAATAGTATATTTGATTTAAAAGAATATTATAGAGGACATATGTCCTCAACCTTACATTTATATAGAATTGTAAGATGTGTTGAGATGTTATGAGAGATCTCCCATTCATGAAAATTGATTTTGGATTTATATAATGATAGATAATATAATCCAAAAATAACATCCAAATTCACCATGGGAGGTAATAAAATAGTTTCTATGAGGTTTAATCAACAAACATTATATTGGGAAGAATTATAAACTTTAGATGAAATGATTTCCCTATTGTCTATTATCACAGATAACTTATCCCTCATATTTTTGATGTGGTATTTGGATAGTTATAATAAATATGAAATATAATAATATGTGTGTGGAACTAGAATGAAATAGTTTGTTTACTATTTTTCAATGAATAACCTACTTACCAATCACTATTTTAGTTTCAGCCCCCCCCCCTGTAGTAGTGATAGCATATTCTATTCCATGGTAATTGGATGTTTTTTCATTGACTGTCTCCAAAAATACATGGATCATGGAATTGGATTGCATAATTTTCATGTTCCTAGAATTTTTATAAATGTACAAATACATAAGTATTGATATAAACATCATTTATTATTTTGAATTTGTAATATTATTTATAACCCTTCAGAAATGATTATCTCAGTGCCCCTCTTATCCAAAATTTAGACATCAACTTGATCCCTTCAAAAAGTTCACTGAGGCTTCCACCCATATATCTGATATGTGAGATGTTGATTTTTCATAACCACATGGGATTTTTTAATCAATCCTCCACTATTAAACACCACAATACTATTATTATCATTGATCCCATGTGACTAATATGTGTCTCTAATCCCTTTCACAACATTCGAGGAATAACATAATTTCTCCACAAGATTTTGGAAATATATAATATTCAAGTATTTTCTAAAACATTGAATTAATACACTGAATAAGGGATCCACCATTTCAGTGTTAATGAAATTGGATGATTTTTATCATGAATTACTTGTGATGTTTTCATTTCATGCACAAATAGAATCATCTCCATTCTGATGTAGTCCAAGTATATCACTCTTTGTCTTATGTTTATGATTTTAGGGTGACTATTTTAAGAAAAATAATGTATTGAATTATTTCCATTCCAGGGAATCAATTTCCTCTTCATAATTTTTATTCTTTAACTATTTCCAACACTAACCTGAGTCCCAATTGAAATGATATACCACCATCATGGCATTATATTATTCTAAAAATTATAGAGAAAATAATATATTCTCTAGGGTTTTAATCCATTATTCAATTATGAAAGGATCAGAAGTTCCACTAAATATAATTGAAATTTTTTTTATAATGGATTTGACAACAACATTCTCATTCTTATGAGAAGGAGTGTTTTATACATGATTGATTTTATTATTCATATCTTGAGCCAATTGATCTAGTATTATTATTAAGATTAGAACTTTTGTTCCCTTAATATTTGGAATGTTATTAGTAAAATCCAAAAATTAGTTATTGTTACGTGTTCTCCTATTTCCATCTATTAAATAAAAAAATTATAAAACTAAAATTATAGGGGATTTTATACACTGAAAATGAACATATAAAAATTAAACTATGACCATATAAGAAATAACAAATGAATTAAAATTTCATCACAACATATTATTACATAATTTTTAATCTAGGTTATCTATATTGATAGTATTTTCCGTAGGGTTATGACTAATTTTGTGTAGTCTTTGAAAAAAAATAATGAGACCATCCACTGATACCGACTATTGTTACACTATCCTTATAGAAATATTTTCAAATTATTTGAGAAATTAAAATCCATTAAATAAAAACCAAGTATCCAAAAACTATAGTGTATCTTGAGAACTGTGTATATAAAATAGAAAACATAGAATAACTATAAAAAATATCTTTGTTAGTTTCTATAATGAGTTTAGAACATCATTTAATATCATATAATTTTTTTGGGTAACTTGGGGAATTCATAGACAAAAATAGATTAAAAAATTATCCTAGTAAGGTAATAAACATGGAACATGATTCAAAAGGTGTGAAACAATAATATTAATGGTATGTCACATGAATAAAAAAGCAGGAGGAAAATCATTCATGACACATGAAATCCTATGATTTAATTATTATAGTAATATGGTAGAAACACATAACATAGAATAAATATGTGTAAAGGCTTACTACAATAAAGGTTTTACATGATTGAAATACTGCCATAAAAATTATGTTTATTCTATAATATTATACATTTCATCTCTTAAGAATAATCCTTTACCCATTGAATTGGAAATCTATTTAGGTGATCCCATCAATTCATGTAAATCTATATGTGTTCTATATAAAGAAATCAAATATAAGGAATGAAGTTAACAGATTCACATAGAAAGAAAAGTGTTTTCATAAACATGTCGTAAAGAATAACCGAATTAACTATTGTAATGGTTTACATGATAGAAGGGAATAAATAAATGATTAAATTTTAAAATGTAAAAATAGGCGCATATAATGATAAATAAATTCAAAATGAAGTGTAATCATGAAAAAATAGTTGTTGGTAAATTTTTAAATTTGTAAATAAGCAGTGTTTTATAAGAAAATGTAAATAATCTTAAATAACGAGGTATGTGAAAAATAATATCCACAAAACCAGAAGTGAACTACAATGTTTTCAAGGTCAACATGAGTGGTTTTAGAAAATATGGGAAGATTACAAAATTTTAATTGTGGTACTTGAAAGGGGTTATGAAAAAGAAAATTTCTATTTAATCTGATTTTCATATCGAGAGGATTTATGAAGGGAATATTTTATGAAATTTATTTCCACACAAATAAAATATTATTAGATATAGAAACATATTATTGGAACATATTCACCAAATATTATATAATTTTAAAGGAATAATGAATTACTAATGTATGAAAAAGGTGAGGGAAGTTGTAAGCCAAATTTTATATGTAGTTTTGGCGAGATCCTTTACCATATGTCCAAAATAATTAGATAAATGAAACTAATTAACAGGATAATACAAGTAGATACAATAGTTAAATAATTAAAAACAAAATAAACATTAATTTATTTATTATAATTTTATTATGTTTATTTGAGGTCATTTTGAGTAGTTATAAAGTTCAATTTCATCATTCTGGTAGTGTTTGTTTTAGGGTTTGATGAATGGTTCACTTATACACATTTAGGGAAGTTATTTTCTATTGAGAATACTTATAAAATAGATAAATTATATGTTATTCGTGAAATTAAATAATATTATATTGTCCCATAAATTATTTTATTTTTTTAAATGAGGAGGATCCATTTGATAACATGTTGATGATAAATATTTTTTTATTTTGGATGTTCTTATAACCATACTAAATTGGTATTATTTTATTTAATGTTATATTTATATATTGTTTTAGAATATAGAATAATTTGATTATAAAAAATATAACTTATTTAATCATAACAAATTTTTTGTACTATCCTTGATTGTGGTAATGAAAAATAAAAAACATCATCCATGAAGACAGTGAACCGAAATACTATAGACGATGATTAAAGTTAAAAAAAGAGGATATAATTTTTATAATTATGGATATTCCATTAACCTAATAAAATTGAATTATATATATATACATATAGTATACATTATTTATCATTAACAATTTGATATACAGTAAATATAAGGTAAAATAAGAAAATAATTTTAAAAAGAAAGACGGATAATTTTACCTTTTGAATGTCGTCTCCTTGGGAACCTCTTTTAGCACCATTGAATTTATATTTTGGTGACATTAAATACACTAAGAATTTATTAATAGTATTGGAAAGGTAATTTGGATAAATAATTTCATTATTAATATTCTAGAATGTGTGGGGATAAGGGATGGTGAGGGGTGGAATTTATAAGGGTGGGAGGGGTGTGTTTATTATTATATTAAATAGTTTAATATTTTTTTTCCAAATATATAAATACTATTGATTACTGGGAAAATATAATGTAAATATTTTATGTTATTTCTAAATAATTTGATATTACATAATTCCATAAAAAAAATCATGTATTTTTCATATAATGATGTCTTCTATAAATTTATGTAATTCATTATACATTAAAATTAAACTATTTTTGAAAAACTATAGAAATTCATCATAATCATTTATCAAAATTTTGAATTTCAAAAATGAATCAATTTTATGAAAAAAATATAAATATGAGAAATTTACTTTTAAAATTAAATCATCATTTATTTAAAAAAATATCTATTTTAACATTGGAAAAGATATTATGACATTTTGAAAAATTTATTATAGGGTCATAGAATTATATTTAATTATAAAAAAAATTATTTTAAATTATATATATATGTTACTATGAAATAATCTATTTTAAATATTTTTATTAATTATAAAATTCGAAATAAAAAAATTAACATTTACAAAAATAATATCAATTAATTAATTATTTTTCAAATGTTCATTTTATTGTAGAATAATTTCAATGTATTTTATTTTAATTTTACAATATTATTAAATGATAGATTAACTTTCATAGGATATGTTACTATTTTAATGGTCATATTATTATTCCTAATGTGATTTATAATACTCATATTGTTATTTCACTATTAAAATGATCAGATTACAATTTTGATGGTTAGATTTATAATGGTGAAATGGGTTCCCTAATTTCTATCAATACTTACTAATCTTATAATTCATAAAAAATTTATATTTTATATCAATGTTTTATATTCTATCATCTTCAGATTGAATAATTTTTATTAATATTATTTTTAATTTCTACATCATTGTTTGTGAGTTCATTCATTATAGTAGATCAAGTCAATCTAAATTATCCCATTCATATTATCTTAGTTTATATTTATTGTCATTATGTAATATTTATAATTTTTATTTGTTTATTTATTAACTTATGTATCATGGTTCATTTCTGATAATAATTTATTTGTTAGTTTTTCTATGTGATGTATAAAAATTATACAAAATGACATAATTACAAGAAGGGAAATTCCATTGATTTTTTTCGATCATATCATAAATGATATTTATATTATTTTAAATATAAAAAACAATGAAACTGAAATGGAAATTGTTTATAATTCATAAAATATCATATATTAAAACTGTAAATTCTATATAGTGATAAATACAAAATATCACATTTTATCTTTAATATAATATTTTTATAATCAACATAATTATAATGAATATAAACATTTTTTTTATCAAATTCATTCACTTTATATGGTGTTAAAATTTGAAATTTTTACAGAATTTATAATTAGCATACATTTACTAATTGTTCAAAAAACGTTTATCTAATGATTGAATACATGAATAATTCATTTATTTAAGGTTAATTTACTTTTAAATTATTTTTTAATAAATTTTTTGTGAATTTGGAATATTATGTATTCATTAAATTAAAAGGTAAAATCCGATAAAAGATATATATTTTCTTTATATAGTATGATTGACTCTAAAGTGAATTTAGAGTTTCATCTATGATATCTAAACTTCATAATTGAAGTTATCATCTTGAATTTAGTTGTAGAATATTTTTTCACATTTGATGAAAGTTTTATGATGAATTGTATTCTATTTTGAGAAACGTATCCCCATGTAGTGGGACATAGGGTCAAAATACCTACCTACATGGAGGTGCATGCCTTTTTATGAGTGGGTGAACTAGGTTGGAAATTTATCACATCAGGATTACTCAAGTATATAACTCTATGAAATTACATTAAGTGTTCATGTAACTTTTGAATATGATATATTTTTATATGTATGATAATAATTTACTTCTAAATTTTTTGGTATGATAAAAAAACATTTTGGTTGTGTAAATGGTAACAAATAAAATGGTTTATAATATATTGATTTTGGGGAGGGAATTGGATTCCAAAACAAATTAATAGAAGAATGAATAAATAAAATGGAATAACATGATAACTAATTATGTGATTAATATCCCCATTAAATACTATGTTTGTAATGCCCCGACCCCAGCTACCCAGAGTTGGTTCATTAGTTCGTAACATTGGCATGATCACAAAAGATCAAGTCTCGAAAGACCGATTAGTTTAGTAGCCTTGGAAACACTAGATACATTCATAAGTCTGTCATTACATCAAAAAGTAAACAAACTACAATAACATGGTCTTCATAGTCCACAATTATATCCCTTCCTGACTACCCCTGCAGGTCATTCATAAAATACTTCTTCACATCCTGGAAAAATATTAAAACATTCAAAGGGGTGAGCTCAGATGCTCAGTAAGGTTAACAATATAGCGGAAGCTTTCATAAATAAACATTAACATTTAAGGAAATGTATAACTAAAACAAAAGCCTTTTAAACTTGAACTTCAACATAATATGGAAAAAGTAAAATGAGATAATGTCATTTACTTCTTCACATGGATATTCTACTGGTCGAATAATCACATGCAATATCAATAACCACTTTCATAATGATGGAATGCATAATGCCAGACTATCACAACCATGTAGCGAAGGCCTCGTGCCAAGACCACAAATAAGATTTTGTCAAGGCCTCGTGCCAAGACACTAGTTTGTCTCATGAGACCTTCCGATGCATCGAGGAGCTATAGCGGGCTCCACCCATCACTTATTAAGTCCAATGCATTCCTCATATGAATAGGTTTAAGCATATCATAAACCATAACATAATCGTATCACATAATACATGCATAAAGGAAACATAAATATCCACATTACAATCACAAGATATCAATACAACACATTGATATAATAAATATGCTTTCAAAACCATTTTAAATTCCAAAATAAAAGAAAGTTAAAAATTTGTATTTATTTTTCATTAAAAAAATGATGGCTTGTAGAGGAAGCCGAAACTAAAATAATGGTCACGGCGGCGGAGATGTCGTTGTCGCCACATAAGTATGGAGAGGAAAACATTCCCTTTTTGTCATTTAGTAAAACTCTTCGTATAAAAAATATTCCTTTTGAATAAACGTAAAAGTCAAAGGGGTTTATACACTGTATAAAAGAAAGTTGTGTATAAAACCGAATATGCCTCAATGAAAGGAGATTGAGACGAAGTCCTTACAAAGATCATTTTTAAAATAATATATATATATTATGTGTATTCACTATAGGTACACATAATGAAAGTAAAACTACAAAATAAGACATAATAATATCATGACATAATTTGAAAGTAGGAGATTAACCCGAAGAATGGAAGTTTGGTTAAGAAATTCCCTTACCTTGCGTCCTGTCCTGACTCGACCGTTCTTTAACCTCCTGAATAATAAACTAGAGTAAATTTATATTTACTTAAGAACCTTTTTCATCTTCATTATTCCTTTTATATCCCTTATTACCATGTTATGAACATTATTTAATTATTTATGTTAATAACGGTCGTTTTGTCGATCTTTGGTACTTGAGTCAAAAATAAACTTCTTATAATTACAAGTTGTTCATGTGGTGAAATATCCATTATATCCAGAATTATATTCATGATTTAGATATCATATATATCATATATATACAGTATATACATTCATTCATAATGTCACGTAACATTTAGAGGTATGAAATGAAATGCACCGTTCATGGAGACGGTAAGTCGTACGTACGCATGAACGCAACTTTCATTTCAATTTCGTATTTAATGGAATGAAATCATAATGATATAAATTTATAATATAATTACAGTATAATATAGTGTATAATACCATTTAATCCATCCTTTATACATCCCACATATGGCATTAACGATTCAAATCACTTTGAGGGGGCGGTAGTCCGCACTTCCTAAAATGAAATTATCACATTTTACCCATAATGGAAATCATAAAGTATGCCATAAATGAGAAATAAAGAAGCATAAGTAAAACATAAACATATTTTATATCATATATAAATATAGTGACATCTTAATGGCCACCTTTAAAGGTGTTATATGAGTGTTGAACAATCATCGTTTCGTGAGGCAGAAATTCGCCATCCACAGAAACCGTATGTTCTTTAACCATTAGATGTAGGTGTGTGTAAGTGTAGATAGAATCCTTCATATAAAAACATCCTAGTATATTGAGGATACTGTTTTTGTTACAAAAGAAATGAATAAAAAGAGTTATGGGGTTGGAGAAGAAAAATAAAACAAAATAACATTAGAGAAGACATTACCTCAAAATCGGGTAACTCTTTTTGATTTGAGCCAAAGGCTTCCTTGGGAAGAGTTCTGCCCAACTTGAGGCTTCTAGGAGTAATAGGGGATGTTGGGAGAGTATTTGGGCAGAGTTTGGCCAAGCCAAATGTCTTGAAGGTGTGAATAATGTGGGAGAGGTGGGGGCCTTTTATAAGTGGAGAGGAGGGGCACGCTTGGAAAGTAAAGAAAAGTCACTTTATTATAAAATGTGTTTCGGATTTTAGAGGTCCCAAACTTATATAATTCGAGGATAAGATGATACGGGTTCGAAATATACTCATCCAATAGGTTTTTGACAAGTGTACGCTTTGGATTTTACATTACCTTTCCATTGTATTTAAATCGTTAAATAATGAGGTCATCACTGCATCATCGTGATGTCATAAATAATTTAATTTATTTAATGTCTAAAAATTATACAAAAAATACTATGATGTGTGAAATATTTTTAGCTTTCTAATGAATATTTATAATAAAAATTTGGACTTGTTTAACCCCACTTAAAAACTATTTTAGTAAAACAACTCATGTTTGTGTCAATTTAATTTTAACATTAAATAAATATATATTAATGTCATTTTCCAACCAAAGTGGATCCATGGGGTCCCCAAGTTGACCCATGGGTTTTCTTGGTCGGCCATGACTCATGAAATAGTATTAGGACAAGTTTCAAGATCATATCATATTATTAAAACATTGTTTTTACCTTAAACTACACTAATTACATCTAATCGGGATTAAGAACATAAAAGTTACTATTCACCAAAAAATTATTTTAATCTCATTGAACCACATTTTACTTCTTAATGACAACCATGTATGTCGGATTTTTTAAAATCAAATCACAGAAGTGGTAATATTTCATTTAAACGAAAAATCAGTTATTTAACTACCACTTAGTGGTTTAACTATTCATCAAAAATTGAAGTTTTTCAGAACAATGCCAAAATTTCACCCTAAGCTATAATTGATATTCCAAATTCAAAAATGATGTCTAGTTTACAAAATTCCAAACATATAAGTTGAATTAGTTAATTTTATAATTAATTCCCGTTGTCACAACAAATAGAGTGTTTTTAAGAAACAATTTATATCAAAAGATTGGCAATTGTTTATGTCCAATTTCAATGTTAAATTAATTCTAATGACCACCATTGGATAAAATGGTAAAAATATATTCTAATTATACTTTAAAACCACTAAATATTATAATTTATCACAATAAATTATTTTGATTAAAAAAGTTGTTTTAAGTATTTTTCATTATTCATAAAAAAATTGGAAGTTCACAGAAAGTTACAAAAAATTCAACTTAGGATAATTTCGATATTACGAATACAAAAATGAAGTCCATTTTGATATATAATATTTCTATAATTTTAAAAAGTGGTTATTACTATTCATAACGGCTACTTTGATTAGTCGCGGTGTTTTAGAACTCGAAGTTGCGTACAATGCAATATATTGCATTATTGAATGAGAAGTGTATCGTGGAAGCTCGGGGTGTTACATTCTCCCCTCCTTCAATAAATTGCGTCCTCGCAATTTAAAATTTTTCTTTGAAAGTAAAAGGTTGAAAAGAGAAAATACCTTTGAGGAAAACCCACATCGGAAATAAGATTAATAAAATTTAGCCTTAATAAGAGGGAAAGGGAAATGAAAAAGTCACCACCCAATTATGATCTCGATTAGGAGAACATTGGTGGAAATTAGAGACATATAATTGGAGAAAAACGTAAATATTTGTAGGGAGTGATTGAGGTCATCAATCACAATCAACTATCAAATTGAGGGCCTCAAAGCCTTCAATCTATGTTGATTTAAAATATCATCAGTTCAACAAGACATAAGGTATTAGGATAACACATTTTTTTGTTTTAATATCTCTTTACTAAAGTTTAAGAATTAATTTATTCTTTGAATAAGAGATAGGTATATATATATTTATGCTTGACAATTAGAGTTTCAACCTTCAACTCATGTTTCACTCAAAAAGATAATAGAACTCAAAAATATTATACTTATCCTAATTGTATAAGGTTCCAAATGTTAACACATACCATTTAGATTAGTAAAATTATTTTGTAATAACTGGGGACTTCCGGTAGGCTAGTGGTAGGAAATAATGGTCTGTCGCACTATGATTGTGGGTTCGATTCCTGAAGCTTTGTCTGATGCGACGGGTTATGCCCCACCCTGCAGGTTGTCCTTTTCCTAAAACTATAGTATCATAATATTCCAAAAATAATCTTCATAAATGCTTTAACCTTAAACAATACTATCCATGGTTCAACTTAATCCATTCCAAGCTTAATAGTTATCCAAAATACCTCCGTCCAGACTTTCTCTAAAAGGTCTCTAAATTACAAAATCAATTGTAACATCAGATTCCCCAAACAAAGAAAAGTTTCTCTTATTGTCACATACTAAAAATATGATTACCTTAATCATATTACCTTAATCAAAAAGTACTGCAGTACAATCTTAATATATATCACATTATTCTTATAACCAGAATATAATCCTTGAGTCCAAAAGCACCAATACATTAATTATTCCGCTTCATCTATAGTCACAACATAAGATTGGCCTTGATCCCTTGGCCTTTTCTGAGGTAAGTTTCCTTGACGCTTAGGACATTCATTTGCATAATGCCCCATTTCCCTACAATTGTAGCATTCAACTTTGACAGCCTCTTTCTTTCCCTTGCAATCACGAGCCTGGTGACCCTTTTCTCTACATTTATAACAAACTCCCATTCCTTTTAGGCACGTACCAAGGTGATTCTTCCCACAGTTATCACATATTGGAAAATCCTTCTTTCCCTTTTTCCCTTTATCTGTCTCTTGTTCCCCCGTTCTCTTCTTCTCTTGCTTTACTTTGTTGTCATAAGACTTAGAGAATCCCTTTTCTGTCTTGATAGGACACGAGACAATATCTTCGTATGATGAGAAGGATTGTGATACTAAAGCTCGACGGAGAAATGGTTTTAACCCATCAAAGAAATGATCAATCTTACTCCTTGGGTTACGTATATAATCGGCAGCATGCCTCGCTAACCTTGTAAAGTTAGCCTCATACTTTGCGACATTCCCATCCTCCTTCTGCTTCAAACTCAGAAATTGCCTTTCCATATCTGCTCGATGGTCACGAGGAAAGTATTTTTCTAAGAAAAGCTCTTTGAACTCCCTCCATTCCTTATTGGATACGTCATCATCTTCCTTTGTGTTTTGAATCAGCGACCACTACTGATCGGCATCTCCAGTGAGGCGGTAAACTACCCTAACAACCTTCTCCCTTTCACTACTCCCCAAGGCATGGAATATTTTCTCGAAGGAGTTTATCCATTGCTCAGCTACTAACATATTTGTACCCCCATTGAAGGTTGGTGGTTGTTGCCTCATGAAACGGTCTAGCATTGATCCTCCACGTTGCGGATCAGGGTGCTCCATACGAGTAAGGTTATTATTCATAACCTGAGTAAGTTGTCCCAGTATGGTGATTAGTTGATCGGCACCAGTTGCATCACCAGCCCCACTATAATTATCTTGAGCAGGAGGGTAATCCCTACATGGAGTGCGTGCATTGATACCGTTTCCATTTCTTCCACTAGGCGCCATTTCTAAACAATTGCATAAACTAGATCAGTTTATGAATCAAAATACATAATCCCATACTTATAAACACTTAACATAAATTGAACTATTTATGGATATAATCCATAATCATAAAAATGTTTTCTTTGAGTAAGTAAATACTCATAAACCCTTCATAATGATTTGCAAAGAAATTGAGAGTTATCCTAAGCATATCCCCCAGGAGTGTCGTAACCAAGAGTGCAGCAAGGCCCATTGTCGTGCACCATTTCCCATACGAGTCTAGCTCAAAGCTGTGTTTTCGGGTTTTACCCCTAGGTACATCTGTTCCAGAGCCGCCTATACCTGCTCCTATCTAGACAGGGATGTATTGCTCAGAAAACTCACAAAATCTCTACTATACCATAATTCTAGGAAGTTCTTCTATACTAATCCTCAAAGTTCATCTTAGGTCTATATGCTCTAATCAGAGTTTATCTAAATCTAGCTTCCAAGGTTTGTACTAAACTTCCTCTGATACCAACTGCAACGCCCTGACCCCACCTACCCAGAGTCGGTGCATTAGTTCATAACATTGGAAAGATCACAAAAGATCAAGTCTCCAATGACCGATAAGTTTAGTAGCCTTGGAAACACTAGATACATTCATAAGTCTTTCATTACATCAAAAATTAAACAAACTACAATAACCTGGTCTTCATAGTCCACAATCATATCCCTTCCTGACTACCCCTACAGGTCATTCATAAAATACTTCTTCACATCCTGGAAAAATATTAAAACATTGAAAGGGGTGAGCTCAGATGCTCAGTAAGGTTAACAATATAGCGGAAGCATTCATAAATAAACATTAACATTTAAGGCAATGTATAACTAAAAAAAAAGCCTTTAAAACTTGAACTTCAACATAATATGGAAAAAGTAAAATGAGATAATGTCATTTACTTCTTCACATAGATATTCTACTGGTCGAATAATCACATGCAATATCAATAACCACTTTCATAATGATGGAATGCATAATGCCAGACTATCACAACCACGTAGCCAAGGCCTCGTACCAAGACCACAAATAAGATTTTGTCAAGGTCTCGTGCGAAGACACTAGTTTGTCTCATGAGACCTCCCGATGCATCGAGGAGCTATAGCGGGCTCCACCCGTCACTTATTAAGTCTAATGCATTCCTCATATGAATAGGTTTAATCATATCATAAACCATAACATAATCGTATCACATAAAACATGCATAAAGGAAACATAAAATTTCCACATTCCAATCACAAGATATCAATACAACACATTGATATAATAAAAATGCTTTCAAAACCATTTTAAATTCCAAAATAAAAGAAAGTTAAAACATTGTATTTTTTTCATTAAAAAAATGATAGCTTGTAGAGGAAGCCGAAACTCAAATAATGGTCATGGCGGCGGAGATGTCGTTGTCGCCAGATAAGTACGGAGAGAAAAACATTCCCTTTTTGTCGTTTAGTAAAACGCTTCATATAAAAATGATTCCTTTTGAATAAACGTAAAAGTCAAAGGAGTTTATACACTGTATAAAAGAAAGTTGTGTATAAACCCAAATATGCCTCAATGAAACGAGATTGAGACGAAGTCCTTACAAAGATCATTTTTAAAATAAAATAGATATATTATGTGTATTCACTATAGGTACACATAAAGAAAGTAAAAATACAAAATAAGACATAATAATATCATGACATAATTTGAAAGTAGGAGATTAACCCGAAGAATGGAAGTTGGGTTAAGAAATTCCCTTACCTTGCGTCCTGTCCTGACTCGACCATTCTTTAACCTCATGAATAATAAAATAGAGTTAATTTATATTTACTTAAGAACATTTTTCATGTTCATTATTCCTTTTATATCCCTTATTACCATGTTATGAACATTATTTAATTATTTAAGTTAATAACGGTCGTTTTGTCGATCTTTGGTACTTGAGTCAAAAATAAACTTCTTATAATTACAAGTTGTTCATGTGGTGAAATATCCATTATATCCAGAATTATATTCATGATGTAGATATCATATATATCATATATATATAGTATATACATTCATTCATAATGTCATTAAACATTTAGAGGTATGAAATGAAATGCACCGTTCATGGAGACGGTAAGCCGTACGTACGCATGAACGGTACTTTCATTCCTATTTCGTATTTAATGGAATGAAATCATAATTATCTAAATTTATAATATAATTACAGTATAATATAGTGTATAATACCATTTAATCCATCCTTTATACAATCCACATACGGCATTAATGATTCAAATCACTTTGAGGGGGCGGTAGTCCGCACTTCCTAAAATGAAATTATCGCATTTTACCCATAATGGAAATCATAAAGTATGCCATAAATGAGAAATACATAAGCATAAGTAAAACATAAACATATTTTATATCATATATAAATATAGTGACATCTTAATGGCCACCTTTGAAGGTGTTATATGAGTGTTGAACAATCATCGTTTCGTGAGGCAAAAATTTGCCATCCACAGAAACCGTATGTTCTTTAACCATTAGATGTAGGTGTGTGTAAGTGTAGCTATAATTATTCTTATAACAACATCCTAGTATATTGAGGATACTGGTATTGTTACAAAAGAAATGAATAAAAATAGATTAGGGGGTTGGAGAAGAAAAATAAAACAAAATTACATTAGAAAAGACATTACCTCAAAATCGGGAAACTCTTTTTGATTTGAGCCAAAGGCTTCCTTGGGAAGAGTTCTTCCCAAAGTGAGCCCTCTAGGAGTAAGAGGGGGAAGTTGGGAGGGTATTTGGGCAGAGGTTGGACGAGCCAAATTTCTTGAATGTGTGAATAAGGTGGGAGAGGTGGGGGCCTTTTATAAGTGGAGAGGAGGGGCACTCATGGAATGTAAAGAAAAGTCACTTTATTATAAAATGAGTTTCGGATTTTAGAGGTCCCACACTTATATTATTTGAGGATAAGATGATAAGGGTTCGAAATATACTCAGCCAATAGGTTTTTTACAAGTTTACGCTTTGAATTTTACATTATCTTTCCATTTTATTTAAATCGTTAAATAATGAGGTCATCACTGCATCATCATGATGTCATAAATAATTTAATTTATTTAATGTATAAAAATTATACAAAAAATACTATGATGTATGAAATCTTTTTATATTTCTAATGAATATTTATAATCAAAATTTGGACTTCTGTACCCCCACTTAAAAACTGTTTTAGTTAAACAACTCATGTTTGTGTCAATTTAATTTTAACATTAAATAAATATATATTAATGTCATTTTCCAACCAAAGTGGCTCCATGGGGTCCCCAAGTTGTCCCATGGGTTTTATTGGTCGGCCATGACTCATCCAATAGGATTAGGACAAGTTTAAAGCTCATATCATATTATTAAAACATTGTTTTTACCTTAAACTACACTAATTACCTTTAATCGGGATTAAGAACTTAAAAGTTACTATTCACCAAAAAATTATTTTAATCTCATTGAACCACATTTTACTTCATAATGACAACCATGTATGTCGGATTTTTGAAAATCAATTCACAGAAGTGGTAATATTTCATTTAATCGAAAAATCAGTTATTTAACTACCACTTAGTGGTTTCACTATTCATCAAAAATTGAAGTTTTTCAGAACAATGCCAAAATTTCACCCTAAGCTATAATTGATATTCCAAATTAACAAATGATGTCTATTTTAAAAAATTCCAAACATATAAGTTGAATTAGTTAATTTTATAATTAATTCCCGATGTCACAACAAAAAGCGTGTTTTTAAGAAACAATTTATATCAAAAGATTGGCAATTGTTTATGTCCAATTTCAATGTTAAATTAATTCTAATGACAACCATTGGATAAAATGGAAAAAATATATTCTAATTATACTTTAAAACCACTAAATATTATAATTTATCACAATAAATTATTTTTATTAAAAAAAGTTGTTTTAAGTATTTTTCACTATTCATAAAAAAATTGGAAGTTCACAAAAAGTTACAAAAAATTCAACTTAGGATAATTTTGATATTACGAATACAAAAATGAAGTCCATTTTGAAATATAAAATTTCTATAATTTTAAAAAGTGGTTATTACTATTCATAACGGCTACTTTGATTAGTCGTGGTGTTTTAGAACTCGAAGTTGCGTACAATGCAAGCTATTGCATTATTGAATGAGAAGTGTATCGTGGAAGCTCGGGGTGTTACAATGTTTGATGGTTTTCTTAAAAAGGAACATTTCCATAAACTAAATAAGACAAATAAGTAGTTTTGTGCCAAATTTTTGTTCCCATATATTATATTATTTCAGGAAAGAATGTAATAAGCATCTCTTGATTATCTTATCAGGTATTTCCTTACTAATTACCGGTTCCCCTCGATTACCACTGGTGATATTGTTTCTTAATTTTCATTTCATGATGCATAATAGGTAACGATTAATGGTTAGGATACCAGAGAGGTAATTATTGAGTTTACCCATATGATGGATTGAAAAATGGGATGTATGATCATCTATCAAAAATAATATTTTATTTGATTTGGATGATTCCATTCCTAAATAAATAAGTGTTGAGATTAATTCCCAAGATGATTCATTTCATGGTGAAATATATATCATGTACCACTAAATGTTGTGATACGATTTCATGAATAAAGATATCCTTTTAGTGGGAGACCATTTACCACCATTCCATATTAAATGGTTTATTAAACATGATACACATATGATACAATATTAATTTTTATATATTATAATCATCATTGTCATCATGATATTATCCAAAATTAACCCATGAAAATGAGAAACTTAATTTATGTTTCTCTTATGACTTTTAATTTAAGATAAATTTTTAAAAATGGTGGGTGATTTATGATACTTTCTAAAGGAAAATTTTATGTGATTGAATAGTTTACTTCACAATAAACATTTATTTATGATGTTAAATAGGTGAATATTTATTATAATTGAAGATTATATTTATTTATTTACATATTAATTTTATGAATACTTACCATAAATATTGTTTTCCTACGCTCATATACATAATATGATTAGGTGTACTAAATGATATTCACTATCACTGAATATCTTGATGACCCAATGAGTATAATAAATATTTAATTGAATTATTAGTAAAATATATTAAATCGATTTCTCAGATAGATTTATTGTAACAGCCCGAGATTTTATGAAAAATATTCTTTTTTATTTCACTAATGTCTTGTGTTTTACGCTACACCAAAATGAGCTTGCACAACACGCATCCTTGACTTGCCTTGCATTACACGCAATCGCGACCTTCCTCGATAGCTTGCGTCGTACGCAATACCGAGTTTCACTAAACAACGATATGCTATTAAAATATTATTAAAACTAGCCGTTATGAATAATAATAACCACTTTTTGAAATTTTATAAATTTTATTTTTCAAAATGGACTTCATTTTTGGATTCAGAATACCGAAATTATCCTAGGGTGAAATTTTGGTATTTTTGTGAAAACATTCAATTTTTGATGAATAGTGAAACCACTAAGTGGTAGGTTAAAAACTGAATTTTGCATAAAACTTAATTTTACCGCTTCTGTGAATGAAATTTTGAAAATTCGACAGACACGGTTGATATCATTAAGTAAAATGTGGTTCAATGAGATAAAAATAATTTTTCTGTGAATAGTAACTTTTTACTTTTTTTACCGCGGTTAATAGTAAATAGGGTAACTAAGGGTAAAAATGATATTACTATTACCCTAACACATATCCTAATTCTATTGGATAAGTTTAATTCGACTAAAAACAAACTTAGGAATAAAATATGACCATTTAGGCCCACTTGGGTTTGATTAGGACATTTATTATTAATTTATTTAAAGAAGGGTTAAAATAGTTAAAATCAAAGTTTAATAAGTAAATCATTTTTAATATTGGGTTATACATAAGAAAAGTTCGACTATAAATATTCATTAGAAAGCTAAAAATATTTTATACGTAATGATAATTTATTTATAATTTTTAGACTTTAAATAAATTAATTTATTTATGACACAACGATGATGTAGTAATTACCCTTTTAAGGAAATATTAACATAATTGATGTTATAAATGCTCAAATGAATGTAATTTGAGACTTTTTATGAATTACACTAATTTAATAGGTTACTATGATATATTAGTGTTGATTTAATCAACTTGGTTCGAACATATAATTCTTTTATGACTTTCACAAAAATCATATATCAAATAGTGTCAAAATTGACACCAAATAGTTTTTAAATCAAATATTATATTATTAATTGTTATTTTATTCCTAAAAATCTAAGGATCGGCCAAATGACTTAGTTAAGGATATATATATTAATAATAAACAATTTGGGGTTCGTTTGTCATGTTATAGTAAGTGTATTAACCATATAGTGAAAGAAAACAAAAAGACACGGTAAAAGTTAAATTATTTAACTTAGAGTTAAATCTAATTGATAAGGTTAAAATAATACCCTAAACTTGTCTAAATCCTATTGGTTGATAGGATTTAGACCCATCCCCACTTTAGCTTCGAAATAAGACACTTTGGAACCATTATAAACCGATTTTGACATTAATATAAAATAATATTTTGAGGTATTCCTAAGGTGCCCCTCTCCTCCCTTATAAAAGGACACCTCCTCCCCCTCCTCCTCACACCAATTTGAGAACTCAAGCTCGGCCAACCCCTGAAAAAATCTCTTATACACTTCCCTAGCAACATCCTAGAGGTTCTGGTCTTCCTCAAAGACCAATTTTAGTTCCCTATGAGGAGGTCTCCAAAAGGCGCTTCAAAGAAGAGGTAATTACCGTTACCAATTCTTTCATCTTTATTTCTTCTTCAACTTCTTCTTATTAGGTTGTTTCATTATGAAGTAATAACATAAGTATCACTCATATACTGATATGTTATTATAAGTATGAAACAACCCTATTTCACCATCTATCCATCCTACGGAAAAAGAAATCACCGCGCGTGCGTACGTACGGACTACCGTCTCCATGAACGGTGTTTTTCATTTCATTTATCTATCTATTATATATATATATATATACTGAATATATATGATATATAAATCATATTTTATATTATGGAAGTAAGTAAATCATGATATAAGTAATAATAATGTCAAGAACAACAAGTCAAAATACCTACGATAAATGAAACGATTTTACCCAAAACGCTTCTTTAACATGGAATTTACAAAAGAATGGGTAATATAATGTCATAAGTGAACCATATATGATATCATAAGAATGAATATGATTCTGTAATAAGTCAATGACATTATTTAAACCATTATAAAGGATATTCGGACACATACAAATCAAATCAGACCTAAGGTAAGGGAAATATCACAATCTCATTTTTATCCAAGATTGTTTATTCGTAAGTATTTACTGGGGTGTATTTTATCATCCACATCCATGTTTCTTCAATATGTAATATTATTTCCATCCACCTACAATTGTTTAAATCCATTTTTACCCTTCGGTGAGTTTTTAGTAATATGTATGAAAGGAATCTTTTGTCGTTTTTCGTACGAGGTACTTTTTTGACTTTTCCGACAAAAGTACGAAGAATGTTTTTTTTAACATATACGACAAGAATGGATTTTTAAAACATTATTTCCAAGAATCTTCATTTATAGGTTTTCAAGTTTATTTTTAATCAACTTCTTTTAGTTTATAATTGTATGACATGTTATGAAAAGAAAAGTGTTTTTGAAGTAGAAAGGATATTTTCCTCAAGAATGGAGTTCAAGTATTTTATCAAAATTATTTTCCATCTAAGATAATTAAAGGGTTCTGTTTTTATCCCTATTATTACATTGGTTTGATTATGTTGTGATGGAAATATTTTTATGAATTCCTTTATCTTATATGAATTGTTTTATGATGTCATGTTGTTTAAGAATTCCATTTTTATTACATGGGTTACGCTATGATGTATGGTATATGATTATGTGGCACACATAAGAAAGGATTCATTATAAGATGGGTGGGACCTATATCTCCCTCCAATGCATTGGGTAAAGATTTTATATCTCATGAGATAGACATGGATGAAATGGTAGGTTATACCGGTTCAGTGAAACAGGACTGAAACGAGGGCTACTCGATTCAGAAAGGGACTTTGTCCACTAAGATAGTCTTGGAAATGAGTCTTGACTAACAAGAAATGATTCTCTATGATTATTTGTGAATGCCAAAAAGTTTCATGTTTTAAGTTATTATTATTGTGATTACATTTCACTGCCATGATTTACCCCATGTTATGAAATTATGATCTCTTTTGCAGGTTAAGATTTCCAAAAGTTATGTGCTTATGTATATGATGTGATTGATATTTCTTTTGTTTACCCTTACTGAGCATTTGAGCTCACCCTTTTATGTTTTCTTTTCCCCAGGATATAAAGAAAGGTTTTAGGTAAATAAAAGAAGATCTTTATGGGAGATTTTGAAGATCTTTCACCACGATTAGAAGATTATATTCCGAGTTTCCAAAGACACTAAACTATTACGATCCTTGTGTGTGTGTTTTTTGTCATGTACTAAGTATTCCGCAAATGTAATGTAATTTCCATGTACGTTAAGCTTCGGGTCTCTATAGTTGGTATCAGAGGAAAGGTTTAGTCAACCTTTGGAAACTAGGATGCGAAACCGTTAGTGAGATCCCTAGAGATAATTCTACGGTATGTCTAGGGATGTCCCCAAGGTTAAGTATACGTATAGGTTATAGTACTAGAACTACGCTAACGATCATAAAATTAAACCTAAGATGTTAGATATTGAAGGTACTCCCCCTTTATTATGCTGTTTTCCCTAGCATGATTTTTGCCTCTCACACTATTTTTTTTGGGTTTTAGAAAATGGCTGGAAACAAGATGATTCACGATAATGGAGGATATGATGGACAATGGAATGATATTATTCATAATGAAATGGGATTTGGAAGTCCAAACATCATTATTATGCCGAATCAGCAATCTCATAATATGATCAATAAAGTAAAATTTGGTAAGTTTCCTGACTCGGCTAATAAGAGAAAGATGGAGTTTCATGATGATCATAGAGGAAAGAAAGTTCAATTTCCCCTATGTAAATCATGTGGGAAGAGGCATCAAGGAGAATGTTTCAAAGGAACTGGAAGATGCTTTGGGTGTGGAAAAGAAGGACACAAAGCAAGTAAATTCAAAGGAAAAGGTTCAGTTAACAACATGGATGAGGATAATGGTATTGCTACGACATCAACAATGGTTAAATGTTTTCAATGCGGAATGTGCGGGCATTATGCAAACCAATGCCCTAAGGGAAAGTCTCATGAAGATAATCAGTATGGTCGTATGGGAAGTATTTATGTGGATGATGGTGAATAGACTACAAATGATATGTGAGATGAAAGAATTGTTGAAGCTCGGCCAATGGTTTAAGAATGTAGTGGAATGATTACATGTTTATCATGTGTAATGTTGTATAAGTAATCTCATGGTACTGTAGAATAAAGAGACATGTAAGGATTGTTACACTGTTTTCTGATTAATGTTACCAGTATCCATGAAAGGTTATTCAGATATTTTTGGAATGTAGATGATATGCGCATATTGAAGGGATAAGGAGAAAATTAAATGTTTGATAGTATTCATGAGCTCATGATTGATATAAGGACTAAGTGATATCATGGTTTGAGTATATAGAATTTTGAGGATTTTGGTATGTGGAAAGAGTTAAATTTTAATAGAATTCATGTTTTCAATAAAGTTAAATGGGTATTCAAGAGAGTACAAGATTAAGGCCTTTGAATGATTGGAATGTGACCAACAAGATATATCTTATGATATATGGGGATCAACGATGGTATTAAATCTCTGGTAATCGTTTTCACTATGTTATGAGAGTGGACTGCAGTATTATGGATAAGCCTAAAGATTGGAATGGATTATGTTGGACATAAGTTAGTATTTTTTAAAGATAGAAGTTTTTTCGATATTATTGATGGGATGTTATAGTAATATAGTTTTAGAAAAAGGACAACCTGCAGGACGGGCGACAACCCATCGCTTCGGACAAGGCTGTGGTAATCGAACCCACAACCGAAGTGCGACTAGCCTTTATCGCCTACCACTGGCCTACAGGAAGTCCTTGTTTAGTATAAACTAGTTTTATTATATTAAGCAGTATGATATATGAAGTATAAGTCCATTTTAGGAACCATATGTGATTAATCTCACTATAGATCGACTTATGTATATAATTTTTGCTAACCTCTTGTTTGAGACAGATGGAATGACCTGTCATACTAAGACTTCACGAATAACAAATTCAACTTCATTTATTTAAGAGATGAAGTGGAAATTTTTCAAGGCATGAACAACAGTGAGATTGTACCAAAATAAAGAAAGTATTTATTCTAATTCAAATTTTCAACTTTAGGGAAATGATCTTGAAAACCAAAAATGTTGTCCTAGTGATCTTATACCTGATGAATCAGATGGTACCTTAGATTGTCACAAATTTATGGATTTGTGATTACTGGATTTTCCATAGCCATGTTCTCTACCACTCTCCATCAGAACATGATGGTTAGATTTCACTTCCATATCCATATTTTCACCTATGTGGAAACCCAGTGATTAGTTTATTTGGGTAATCATTACATTTCATACTTTAGTTTTTAAAGCCATGTTTTGGTATTCCTTTTTACTATGTGGGTTTCTATTAAAGAAATTTCGAATAGTAAACCATTTATAACCCCGACGAATTTCGAGGGCGAAATTCATTTTAAGGGGGGTAGAATGTAACAGCCCGAGATTTTATGAAAAATATTCTTTTTTATTTCACTAATGTCTTGTGTTGTACGCTACACCAAAAGGAGATTGCACAACACGCATCCTTGACTTGCCTTGCATTACACGCAATCGCGACCTTCCTCGATAGCTTGTGTCGTACGCAATACCGAGTTTCACTAAATAACGATATGCTATTAAAATATTATTAAAACAAGCCATTATGAATAATAATAACCACTTTTTGAAATTTTATAAATTTTATTTTTCAAAATGGTCTTCATTTTTGGATTCGGAATACCGAAATTAGCCTAGGGGGAAATTTTGGTATTTTTCTGAAAACATTCAATTTTTGATGAATAGTGAAACCACTAAGTGGTAGGTTAAAAATTGAATTTTGCATAAAACATAATTTTACCGCTTCTGTGAATGGAATTTAGAAAATCCGGCAGACATGGTTGATATCATTATGTAAAATGTGGTTCAATGAGATAAAAATAATTTTTTGGTGAATATTAACTTTTTACTTTTTTTTACCGCGGTTAATAGTAAATAGGGTAACTAAGGGTAAAAATGATATTACTATTAACCTAACACATGTCCTAATTCTATTGGATAAGTTTAATTCTACCAAAAACAAACTTAGGAATAAAATATGACCATTTAGGCCCACTTGGGTTAGATTAGGACATTTATTATTAATTTATTTAAAGAAGGGTTAAAATAGTTAAAATCAATGTTTAATAAGTAAATCATTTTTAATATGGGGTTATACATAAGATAAATTCGACTATAAATATTCATTAGAAAGATAAAAAGATTTCCTACATAATTATATTTTATTTATAATTTTTAGACTTTAAAAAAATTAATTTATTTATGACACAATGATGATGCAGTAAATACCCTTTTAAGTAAATATTAACATAATTGATGTTATAAATGCTCAAATGAATGTAATTTGAGACTTTTTATGAATTACACTTATTTTCTAGGTTACTATGATATATTAGTGTTGATTTAATCAACTTGGTTCGAACATATAATTCTTTTATGACTTTGACAAAAATCATATATCAAATAGTGTCAAAATTGACAGAAAATAGTTTTTAAATCAAATATTATATTATTAATTGTTATTTTATTCCTAAAAATCTAAGGTTCGGCCAAATGACTTAGATAAGGATATATATATTAATAATAAACAATTTGGGGTTCTTTTGGCATGTTATAGTAAGTGTATTAACCATATAGTGAAAGAAAACAAAAAGACACGGTAAAAGTTAAATTATTTAACTTAGAGTTAAATCTAATTGATAAGGTTAAAATAATACCCTAAACTTGTCTAAATCCTATTGGTTGATAGGATTTAGACCCATCCCCACTTTAGCTTCGAAATAAGACCCTTTGGAACCATTATAAACCGATTTTGACATTAATATAAAATAATATTTTGAGGTATTCCTAAGGTGCCCCTCTCCTCCCTTATAAAAGGACACCTCCACCCCCTCCTCCTCACACCAATATGAGCACTCAAGCTCGTCAAACCCTGAAAAAATCTCTTCTCCACTTCCCTAGAAACATCCTAGAGGTCCTGGTCTTCCTCAAAGACCAATTTTAGTTCCCTAAGAGGAGGTCTCCAAAAGGCGCTTCAAAGAAGAGGTAATTACCGTTACCAATTCTTTCATCTTTATTTCTTCTTCCACTTGTTCTTCTTAGGTTGTTTCATTATAAAGTAATAACAAATGTATCACTCATATACTGATATGTTATTATAAGTATGAAACAACCCTATTTCACCATCTATCCATCCTACAAAAAAAGAAATCACCGCGCGTGCGTACGTACGGAATACCGTCTCCATGCCGTGGTGTAATCTATTTTCCACCACCACCTTACATGGATGGGTATAATGGTGTAAATAATAACTATACATAGTTATTAAAACATCATATTGATTCTGATATATTTTATAATCCACTCCAATTCAATTCAATATTTATGGAAATGATATCATCGCTCGTGCGTACGTACGGACTACCGTCTCCACGACGCGATGAGATTCATTCTCCATGTTAACCATTTAAGAATGATTATAAATTATATATAAGAAATAATAATGAAATATATGACATTATAAAGCTACGGGATTTATGTATATATATATATATGTATGTCATATACTTACTTCCATTCAAGGCAATAAGGAAAGGAAAACAGCGTTCATGCGTACGTACGGACTACCGTCTCCATGAACGGTGTTTTTCATTTCATTTATCTATCTATTATATATATATACTAAATATATATGATATTTAAATCATATTTTATATTCTGGAAGTAAGTAAATCATGATATATGTAATAATATTGTCAAGAACAACAAGTCAAAACACCTACGATAAATGAAACGATTTTACCCAAAACGCTTTTTTTAACATGGAATTTACAAAAGAACGGGTAATATAATGTCATAAGTGAACCATATATGATATCATAACAATAAATATGATTCTGTAATAAGTCAATGACATTATTTAAACCATTATACAGGAGCTTCGGACACGTACAAAGCAAATCGGACCTAAGGTAAGGGAAATATCACAATCTCATTTTTATCCGAGATTGTTTATTCGTAAGTATTTACTGGGGTGTATTTTATCATCCACATCCATGTTTCATCAATATGTAATATTATTTCCATCCACCTACAATTTATTAAATCCATTTTTACCCTTCGGTGAGTTTTTAGTAATATGTATGAAAGGTATCTTTTTTCGTTTTTCGTACGAGGTACTTTTTTGACTTTTCCGACAAAAGTACGAAGAATGTTTTTTTAACATATATGGCAAGAATGGATTTTTAAAACATTATTTCCAAGAATCTTCCTTTATAGGTTTTCAAGTTTGTTTTTAATCAACTTCTTTTAGTTTATAATTGTATGACATGTTATGAAAAGAAAAGTGTTTTTGAAGTAGAAAGGATATTTTCCTCAAGAATGGAGTTCAAGTATTTTATCAAAATTATTTTCCATCTAAGATAATTAAAGGGTTCCGTTTTTATCCCTATTATTACATTGGTTTGATTATGTTGTGATGGAAATATTTTTATGAATTCCTTTATCTTATATGAATTGTTTTATGATGTCATGTTGTTTAAGAATTCTATTTTTATTACATGGGTTACGCTATGATGTATGGTTTATGATTATGTGGCACACATAAGAAAGTATTCATTATAAGATGGGTGAGACCTATATCTCCCTCCAATGCATTGGGTAAAGATTTTATATCTCATGAGATAGACATGGATGAAATGGTAGGTTATACCGGTTCAGTGAAACAGGACTGAAACGAGGGCTACTCGATTCAGAAAGGGACTTTGTACATTAAGATAGTCTTGGGAATGAGTCTTGACTAACAAGAAATAATTCTCTATGATTATGTGTGAATGCCACAAAGTTTCATGTTTTAAGTTATGATTATTGTGATTACATTTCACTGCCATGATTTACCCCATGTTATGAAATTATGATCTCTTTTGCAGGATAAGATTTCCAAAAGTTATGTGCTTATGTATATGATGTGATTGATATTTCTTTTGTTTACCCATAATGAGCATTTGATCTCACCCTTTTATGTTTTCTTTTCCCCAGGATATAAAGAAAGGTTTTAGGTAAAAAAACACGATCTTTATGGGAGATTTTGAAGATCTTTCACCATGATTAGAAGATTATATTCCGAGTTTCCAAAGACACTAAACTATTGCGATCCTTGTGTGTGTGTTTTTTGTTATGTACTAAGTATTCCGCAAATGTAATGTAATGTCCATGTACGTTAAGCTTCGGGTCTCAACATTTATGTTATCAAATGTAAGATTTAATTGTAATGTATATATATTTGTGGTCAAAAAAATTGAAAAATAATTGGTGTTTACATCTTGAAGACTTATTTCACGCAATGGAAAAAATCAGATATATTTTTTTCTCTTAGATTATTCAATCTATGATAATATGTTGAGAAGTTGTGTATTTTTTCATTTATCTCATGGGAAGAGTATGAAAATAATTAATTTTAAATAAAATAAAATAAGTTACTTTTAATATGTATTGAGATGATTCGTTCAATTTTATAACATGGTTTGTGGAGACTAAAAATTGATGGTTCTTGTTAGATAATTTATCATATTATCAAAAATTGAAATTTTCAAAAAAAAAGTATGAAATAATTCATTTATAGTATACATGACATGATCAAAGTGCTGATAATTGTTGAACTGTTCTTAAGATGTCAAGATTTGAGTAGCGTATGGATAATACAAGTTAGTAAATTTTCAAAATTGAAAAAAAAATAAATATTTGAAAATATTTAAAATGAATCGTCACGATGTAAAACAAGGGCATTGAAACCTACGTATATTACAATGAATAATAATAATTCAATATTATTGGATTATACATGATATACTATAAATAGTATGTGAAACTCCATGAAATTTCCCTATCATATTTTGATGTTTTAGATAAACGTTATTTGATTAATAAAGGTATATGAAACTAAATTTATATTTTTAAGGAGTTTTATGTATAAATGAGTTTAAAAATTAAAGGAATAAGTGATAAACATCGTAGTCTAAATTCATGTGATAATGTAAATAATTACAAAATATATGATTTAAAAGTGAATGATTTTATAAAGCTCAAATGAATCTATATAAAAGTTTTGAATCTTTTTCACATTTGAAATTAGTGAAATGAGAAGTATTTTGATAATAAAATTTTATTTTTATAAATTATTATATGATTAATTATAAACACATGTTTATTTTTTCATCAATTTATATAAGATGTAATGAGATGAATACTTGGAAAATAAATATTCCTAGACAAAATGTTTAATTTTTTTTGTTAAAAAATTTTTAAATGTGTTCCCACTACCAATGGGTGGTGTATTTTAATAAATATTATATTAAAATGAAAATTTTTGAATCACATGGAGTAATATTTTTTATATGGAACCAAATTTTATTGTTATATATTTTTAATAAAATGATATAAATTTTATTTCAAAACATAAAAACGGATTATGAATTATATGAAGCTTTTTAGAGGAACATAACATATAAAGGTATAGTGGTATTATGATAAGGCAATGATATGTTCAAAATTAAAAAAAAAGGATAAAACCGATCTGATTTTGATTTTTTTCAACTAAATATCCCAAAACGTTTGAGATGTGTGTAGTAGTGAAAAAATTAAAGTGTCATAGTTAATTACTATTTAGATAGTTTATGTCACTATTATAATAGATTTAGATAGAATGGTTTTCTACCTAATGTACTAACTATGATTTGGAGTTATGGATATAATGAAATAGGTAATCAGTTACTATTAATTATCATGATTAATGGACAAAACGATTTCTTGAAGGATTTTACCAATCAATATAATAGATTAATTATTATTTATATCCTAAATGTTGTTACAGTTTGGTGGTAAATATAAATGTAAATTTTTACATTAATTTTTATTAAAAATTTTATTTTAACATATTTATAAAGGTGTTTACGAGGTTTGGTAAAAAAATAATATAAACATATATATTACCTCATGGAAAAATATTTGACATAATAGGGTTCCAAATATGATGATGATGAACATAGAAAGTGATTTTTTGTAAAAAAAATAGATGTTAACAACATAAAATTTATTTTCTTGAACATAAGAAGTTTGAATATATTCAATAATTTGAACAAAAAGGAATACAATTCCTACGTCTCTCAAGTATTAAAACCTTCTTAACTAATAATTATTTTATAGTAAAAAGGTTTAGTGCAATTGTTTTATTATATGGTAACCTATATATGTGACATGTATTATATATGATGTAATGTTAAAAAAACCTATAATGTATTGAGAACATATTTATAAGATATTTTTTAATTATATATGAAATGTTACCCTATTTATTATTTTTGTTTTTAAATATTCATCAAAACGTTAGGAATGTTAAATTGAATTAATTTCAATTAATCCAACATATTATCCTTTATTCACATTGGATAAATAAATCTATATATAGAAATTTGATTCACAATGATTAATAAAAATTGAACTCTTGATTTAAAACATTGAGATTATACCTAACTAATGTTCATTAGGGAGTATTATAGGATGTGATAAAATTTTATGGATAGTGTGGGTAATGTTTTTGTATAGAGATATGGAATATCCTCATGAGACACAACACAATTAATATAATTCTTTATCCATAATGGATGACCCACTAACAAACCCACTTTAGTGTCATATAGATTTTAATAGTATAATATGATAATATGGACATATTTGAGTCCCCATTCTATGAGATTAGTGGGATTCAAAGTAAGAGAACCACCATTTTTTTATACCCTACTTACGGAAGACTACATATAGAATTGTAAAATATTTGTGTGGTTGGGAATGTTTCTTATCATGTTATTGATTGGATCATTACTAAAATGGAATGTGTCCTCTTATATGATGTGAATGAAATAATGGTATTTTATTGAGATTTATTTTGAGAGTGTGAGGCCATAGTAAGTATTGTATATCAAACTCGATGAGGAACATGTGATGCGATTATTTGTAAGGGTGAATGAAATTATATGAATTTAACAATCATTTCCATATATAATCATATAGTTGAGGAAATATGGTCTTCTTATATGGGATTGAAATATTCCATATCACATGGTCATTCATTGTGTTGGAAAAAGCAGAAATTTAAGAATTAACATTTTCATATGATGTACAATATTAGACATAAGTATAAAATACATAAGGTTAATAGAGATCATTTTAGATCCCTTTATTCCAAATTAGCATTGATAATTTTCTACAGGTTGTTTTTTATTATATTTATGGATCTGTAGATTCATATTATTTTTCTCAAGGATCTAAAGCCCCATCGTGTCACATATTTTGGTTGACTAATATAGATTGATATTGACCGAGAGAGCAACTCTTAATGTGTCTTATAGTTAAATATAAACTTGTTTTTGATCAATTTTCACAGTGTATCATATGTTTTGAATCATAAGTAAGAAAGAAAAGTATATTTTTTGTAGAATGTTGAATTGTCTAGGAAATTAAGTATTAGAAATAGTTACATTGAGTTGTGCATGTGGTGGATGTAAATGTTTAACAATTTGACACTGAATCAATGATATTTTATAAAAAATAGGAGGCAAATTTCATGATCGAAGAGTTTGGTGATGATGATGTGATAATGATGATCTTGGTAGTGAAATAAAAATTTTATTGTTTACATTGAGTGGGGGTACATGACCAAATAGATATACTATATTTATTAAATGCACATTACTTTTACATTTATGACCTTGATTACAGTACATTAATCCATTATTGGATGATTCTAGGTGATTTCCCCCAATACATATTGTTAAATTCTATTTATAATTATTTTATATATCCTACTCTTTTTTGTGGATTCATTTAACAACTTTATTTGATTGGGGACTCTATGGAAATTTTATTTTAATTAATTCAATTCTTATTATCAGAATTGGACACAAATTACACATGAATTCAACTCACTACATCTGATAATGAGTAGTAGGTAAATCTGGGAGTGATAGGATATATCTGATTACTATTATGGAAAATATTAAAGGGTATATTAATCAATATATACCCTTGAGATAAAATTTTGAGATTAGTGTAATTAATGAGGTCATGTTTTATTTGAGAAAGAATAGTGAAACAACTTGAATAATGGTTAAATGGTACAATGACGTAATGATCTAATGATAAAACTATATTTCTAGGACTAAATACAAAAACTCAAATTATTTTCACACAAATAATTTAAAAAATAATTGATGAAAACAACCATAAAACTCCCCTCCATGGATTCAACTTGGTTTTCTTACCACTATATTAAAATCATGTTCAAAAATTTAGTTATTGAGGGGCCATGAAAAATGAATCTTGAAACAATGGTTCTATATTAAGGGCTGATAGTGTGTCCTTATTAATTATTTTATTTATATATTATTTAGAAAAAATATATATATTTTAACTGACCCCAGTGTAATTAATATAGATCCTTAAATAAATATTTTAGTGACACGTAGAACATTAAAAAATGCTTAAAAAGTGGACATATAGATTATCACCATTCCCCTACAAACATACCCATCCTACTTCACCTCTCTTACTTATGTCACTATATGTAGTGAAAACATTAATGAACATCTTTCTCATCAAAATAATGTCCTTATTGATTTATATACACTTAATTTTACTAATAATTAGCCTTAAAAACATAATAATCCGTATAACACAAATCATATAAATAGAATGATCCAACTGACACCAAAGATTCATGGATTAGTTGGATAGGATCTTAAAAATTATTAAAAGAATTTTGGGATGTTTTTGGTAAATTAAATACTACATAGGTTTCATTGGATAAAGTTAGCAAGAAGGTGTTTCCAATCTCCCTTAAAATATTTCTAATGGAATAGCTCTATAACATGCATCCAGATGATTTTCCCAACTGGGATAAGCATAATAATTATTTCTTACATATTTTTTCTCCTACCACATGGAGTACCCCACAAGAGGAAAGAGTTATATTAGACCATACAATAATGTTGAGTGACTCTTTTTGTGTTTTAGGATAGATTTAAGCAGCTAGAAATATCCAACATACACAAACCATTCCCATACAATAGTACCCCTGTTTTCGGGTACATAACCCCTTTTCTCACGTTTTTATCTAATTTGGTGTGTAATAAATAGAGAGTTTCCATTAAATAGAGAATTTCCATAAAATTGAGTGTTTTCATAAAATATAGAATTTCCATAATATAGAGAGTTTCCATTAATTTGGATGTTTCCATAATGTTGGTAGTTTCTATAAATATGGATATTTCCATAATGTTGGTTGTTTCCATAAATTTGGATATCACTATAATATTGGGGTGTTTCTATAAAGTGTGATTTTTCCATAAAAAATGTGTTTCCATAAAAAGGGTAAAGGTGAAGGATGGGAGATTTTGGGGGTTTTATAATGATTGTTGGGAAAATAATTATGGTCTCATGATCTATACATGGTTGGCACAAACTCTGTGGTCAAATCTTCTGCAGAGGACAAATATTGATCCTATTTTCTAGAAGATTACTTGTTTTTACTCTATTAATATTGTTTTAGCTTGAAAACGCCCCTAATTTTAGATTCCCCTCCCTAGAATCCTGGAAAACCCTTACCACACACGTTGAAGCCATTATGGAGCCTTTCCTCGGTGATTTTGAATCCGATTCTTGAGGTATGCCACCATTATGTACGGATTTGTCAGGATTTCTTAGATCTGCTTAGATCTAATTCTCTGATCTCCAATCATTCTCAAATCTGAACTTATAGTGGGTATCTCTACATTTTTGGATGCCAAATATTTCAATGTTGAGTCATGATCTAGCAAGGATAAGATATCTAAGGCTACTCTTGGAGAATCAACCCTCTTTCTTGTGTGTTCTTCATCTATTGTTAAAGATTATTCAAGACCTTCGAGGTAGGTTTATTCACAATCATATCCTCTAAAAACCAGAAGATCCTGTGTGAATTTTTTTCATATACATGGGATTTTTATGAGTCTGTGAAAATTTACGGCGCTTGATTCTGAGTCCTGGTGTGCCCGAAATCAATTTACAATGTTTTTTTGGGTGCATTCAATAAACGTACGAGTGGGATTTTAAAATTTTTGAACTGGTGCTCGGAACAGAAATCCAAGGGCACTGTTGAACTCGCAGCGCTGTTATTCGCATAAGAAGACTTTCTCATCGATGGCGGATGGTTGAAAATAAAAGATAGTTTTTGGATATTTATAAAAAAGTATTTAAATAAAGTGTACAACACTTTATTTTATTTTTGAGCCTCCATGAGTGTGAGTGGTTGTTGGTTAAAACCTCCACATGGGAGTTGGAGGTGTGCCCGCCACACCCTAACCTTCCATGTGATTTTATGGTGGTGGGGCACACCCAAACATAACCTCTCGTGAGAGGTTATGTCATGGGGACCACACAAGACTAAAATCCCCTCATTCATGGGAGGGTAGAAAATCTCCCAACTCCCCTCATTAATGAGAGGGGAGTCCCATGACCTCCTCTAACATTAATTGGTGCCACCTCTCCCTTTTAATTAATTGTGCCAATGTGTGTAATTTAATTAGGAGGAGCCTATTGACCTCCCAATTAATCAATTGCACCAACACATATAATTTATTTAGGGGAGCCAATTATTTTATTAAAATATATTAAAATTGAAGTGAAAATAAAATAAAAGATAATTTATATTATTTTTGGCTTGGAAATTCTCATTTTGTGGGAGCTTCAGAGGAGATCCTGGAAGAAATGGAGTTCTCCCAATGAAGAACGAAGAACTCAAGAACACAACCATTAATCTTCTTCGACTTCTTCCCTCGGATCCTACCGACATGGAGTGTCTTCCATGGCCGACACAGCTTGGGGTTGGGAGTACGTGACGAACCCGGAGAACGACGAACTTCATCGTCTTCGTTCCACAACACCGTCAACAAATAACGAATGTCGATCGACCAATCAAAGGTAGGGGTTTACCTTGTGTTTTTATCCCTTTTATTTTCTCATCATTGTTTGAAAAGAAATCGTTCTGTGGTTGTAAATAATTGATTTTCATATTTTCTATTTCTATGAACCAATTGTTATCACATGAAACGTGGATGATGCATGACAACCTAACATGGAACGACATCCTCCATCGATTCTTTCTTCTTTTTGCGTTCTACGGTATGGCGTTGAGGCGACGACGAAGAAGGTGAAAACGGCGAAGGTCGCCCTACCGGCGGCCTCCGTGAATTACGTCGCCCTTGCGGCGCACCAAAGCGTCTAGCCAACCACCGCAGGCCCGAAAGGCCCCCGACCCGCCTACCTGCAGCCTCCAGGTGCCCAACCCGGCGTGCAGCCCGCTTTCTCGCGGCCTCCCAGCACCCTACCCAATGCGCGGCCTGCCTCCCCATGGCCCTCCCGGAACCCTAATCCATGTGTGGTGCCCTGCCGGTGCCCCCGCGGCCTGCCCGACTTATGGCCCGCTTTCCCGCGGCCCTCCGGCACCTTGTCTCCCCTTCCCGGCACCCCTGTGCCCTGTCTGGAGCCCTACCGGCGCCCCATGGCCTTCCTGGCCCCTTCTGCGCCCTGCCCGACACCCTGTCGACAACCCCCACAGCCTGACCGGCCTCTGCGGGCTATTAGGGGGAGTGCATGGTAGTTAGCGGCAGACCCAGAACGGAGGTGCACCTCGTAGTTTGTAGCAGACCCACAGTACATGACAGAAGGAGTACCTCAGCAGTCCAAGGTTAGTGAGAAGCACTCAGTTTTGCGATAGTCCCACTGTACTCGAGAGAGTAGGAGTTCTCCAGCAGTCGTGGTTTTGATAATAAAAATCCTAGTATGAGCTGAGTCAATTATTTTTGTGTTTTCATCATGATTAAGATGTGTTACTCGATCACTTAGTTATAAGTATGGGAATATACCTACGTAATGGTTATCCGTTGATTTCATACATTTGGTTCATCCTTGTTTGATTTTGTGAGACCTTGAAGGTCTCGTGGTCCCTATTGATTATCGTCATACTCACCCCAGCACGGGATATGCCTACACATGGTTGTGTTGGTTCCAGACGACAAACAGCACTGACTGAGGAAGAGAGTAGCATGACTGGATGGTACCTAGAGGTGAACCACTCAGCGTGATGGTACACGGAGCAGACAGACATATGTGAAGTGCTGAGAAGGCCATCTGTACCTATCCATTAGGTAGAAACCCTGCAGGATAACCAAATAGCTGATTTACTTTTCTTCACTTGTACTTACTTTCAGATTTACTTTTACTTTCTAGTTTGGCTTGTATTTTCTGTCCCTTTTTACTTTCCAGAAGTTCTTTTGAATACAGTTTTACTTATGTGTTTTTCTTCCAGTTGTGTACTCTGATGTGTTTGTTTACAGTTATAAAAGGCAATCCCTTCCTAGTTTAGGGATCTACACCTTCGGTGATAGTCTCCAGCCCCAGGCCTATGGAGGGTGAGCTTGGGGTTGTTGCGATACGAGCCTCGGGGGACAGGTCGTGACAAATTGGTATTAGAGTAGTAGGGTATACCATAGAACTTAGTACTCCGATATTTATATTATGTGAAGCAATAACATTAAGGTTACTAAATGTGGTTTTCAGTTCAAGGAGACCAGTGTCGGTGAGGGTGGCCGACGTATCCATACACCAGGTCTGTGACTACTAATTTCCGACTCAGGGCATGAAAACCCTAATTGCGTGTGTGTTTTGAAAAGTTTTCATTAAGTCACCTCAACCAGGTTAGCTCACCTAGTATAATTTTTTGACCATGTCGCATCTTTTTCTTTCATGATTCCTCCCCGCAGACAACCAGTTAGAGCCCCGAGATTTGTACATATTAATAGCCCACCGAGCGACGAGGCCTCAGTACAGGGCCATTTTCCAGTGGAGGAAGCATCGGTACTACTTCTCATTGGGTCACCGATGCAACCAGCCCTAGTATTAGACAATGCACGCCACTTGAGTGTGTTGTACGAGTTCCAGTTCCAGAGGCCACATTGTTCTAGGTGAGAGATGGACCCATAGGCGGCTGAGGATTATATGGATGTTTTGGTGAGAGTCTTCATGCTAGTAGGGACAACATCTGACTTCATGGTGGTCCTTTATGTGAGTCTCCATCAGGAAGCAGTATTCAGATGGTGGAGAATGATGCTCCATGTGCATGATAAGGCTACACTACTATGGACAGACTTCGAGAGCCTGTTTCGGGCAGAGTTTGTCCCAGCCACATTTTGATCGGTGTAGATACAAGAGCCACTACATCTACAGCAGGGTAGCATGAGAGTAGCACAGTACATAGCGAGGTTCACCGCCCTCTCACGCTACTCTAGAGATATGGTGTGGGACCCATTCTTAGGGACTTGGACCTTCAAGAAGGGAATCAGGCGAGATATGGGAGCTTTGATGATCACACACTGTATCCCAATGTAGGTGAGGGTTCTAGAGAGAGCCCTCATAGTAGAGAGTTTCCTTGCTGAGTAGTCTCCAGCAGTGCGACCCACTACTAGCTGACATGCATCAGATTCTTCTTTAGTTGGTAGTAGACAAATGTTGGAGAGGTCCATGAGGACTAGACTTACAGGTGGTGGACCACATAACTTAGGATTAGTTTTACGGGGCACTCAGAGAGGAGACAGAGTCAGTCATGCGAGGAGTGGTCATTGTTACTCATGTGGCAGGCATGGTCACATGTCTTGTGACTATCTAACATACCATTACGATGATCAAGAGGTAGTTGAGGGACCTCCCAAGCAGAGGTAGAGGATCGATTGAGGTAGTCTGCAGGGCGGAGGCGGACGTGGCAGAGGAGCTGGACAAGCAGCTGGCGGTGGACAACGTTATGAGGTTTTACCACCACCACCACCAGGAGGTCCACCCTGACCGTAGGGAGTAGGTGGACATGGGAGTGCTCAGCTCTAGGTAGTTGAGGCTTACATTCAAAGTGATCCATAGATGATTCAATGTATGATTTTTGTCTACTCCACCTATGATGTAGTTCTTATAGACATAGGTTCTAGTAACTCTTTCATTTCCACATCCCTCATTCGGAGCTCGGAGATTTCGATGGAGCCGTTGGCTCAATACATAGGGCTAGAGACTCCTACGGGAGAATATTTGAAGATTATGAACTAGTTCCAACAGTTAAACCTTACTCTAGGAGGTGAGAAATTTGGCTGGGATCTCCCTGTAGCGGCGTCAAGGCCTTACGACATCATCTGGGGTATGGAATGGTTATCTATAGTCCATGATCAGATGGACTATATTAGGTGAAAAGTGTTGTGTGTCTGCATATATGGGACCAGTATTACCTTCACTGGTGAGCAAGGAACCTTTGAAACACAGGACGACAAAAGTCGAAGGCTGGTGTAGCCGATCACCCACCAGTTGACTTGTGTTACCCTTAGAGTTATTGATGTGGAGAGTCCTACTTGTTCTGTAGTGGTGGACCAGTACGTGGTTGTTTTCCCTGACGATGTTACAGGACCACCTCCTCACAGAGAGGTGGACTTCTAAATTGACTTGTACCCTGGGATGACACCGATATCTACTCCTGCATATCAGATGTCTCCTACTGAGATTCACGAGCTGAGGGTACAACTAGAGGACTTGCAGGGGGAAGGGATTCATCTGACCTAGTGTTTCTCCCTTGGCAGCCCCGATTTTGTTCACAAAGAAGAAGGATGGGATATTGAGGCCTTGTGTTGACTACCATCGCCTGAACCAGGTGACCTTAAAGAACATGTACTCTCTCTTGATGATTGATGACCTCTTTGACCAACTGAAGTGAGCACAATGGTTCTCAAATATTGACATCAGAACAGGAAATCACCACCGTAGAGTTAGAGATGAGGATGTGCAGAAGATGGCCTTCTGGTTTCATTACGGCCACTAAGAGTTCTAGGATATTCCCTTCAGCATAACCAACACTCTAGAAATTTTAATGAGTCTAATGAACATGATCTTCCATCCTTACCTCGATCGCTTTGACGTAGTCTTCATCGACGGCATTCTGATATACTCGACTACTGAGGAGGAGCATGCCAACCATTTGAAAGTAGTAGTGGACACACTCTGAGAGAACCATCTTTCTGTTAATCTCCCAATGTTCCAGTTTTTCATTCGAGAGGTTTTATTATTCAGATGCATCATATCAGAGGATGGAGTTGTAGTGGATCCAGTGAAGATCAAGGCGGTACTTTCTTGGCAGCCACCCAGGAGTGTGGTAGAGGTGTGGAGTTTCCTGGGTTTGGCTGGATAATATTGGAGGTTAGTTTCAGACTTCTCCAGAGTTGCAGCACCACTATCAGCATTGAAAATGAAGGGGAAACCCTTCCTGGAGTCGGAGAGATGCCATCAGATCTTTTTGGAGCTAATCCAGAGGCTAACTAGTGCCTCCATCATGAGGCTTCCGGAGGAGGTAATAAGGTACATAGACTATTACGAAGAATTAGGGACCGGACATGGGTGTGTCCTGATGTAGGAGTGAGAAGTGACTGCTTATGGTTCTCGGCAGCTGAGATAACATGAGCAGAACTACACTACCCATGACTGGGAGTTAGCTGCAGTGGTCTTCGCCTTGAAAATGTGGTGGCACTATCTGATGGGCGAGCATTTTACAGTGTACTCTGATCACAAGAGTCTCAGGTATATCTTATCTCACAATGTCCTGAACCTGAGACAACGATGTTTGAATGAGTTCCTCCAGGACTATGACATTGAGATAGTCTATACACCTAGGAAGCGGAACTTTGATGCAGATGCGCTCAACAAGAAGACTGGTAATAGCTTCTAGGAGAGGCGACAGAGCAGCTGGCTGCTTTATTGATATCCATTGTGGATAGAGTCGGAACAACCTTCCATCAGTCTTTTACGGTCACTACCCCACTTATTTAGTGAGTCAGGGAGGCACATAATGGGGACACTGACTGCGAGACACGACGTGATTAGATATCCACAGGGCAGGCACCTGATGGATTCTCTGATGGTGGGGAGCACGTCATTCTCTTTAGAGGATGTACTATGGTACAAGTGGGACATTAGGAGGAAGTGTTGATGGAGTTCCACACATCCCCTCTAGCTGTACATCCAGGAGTGGAAATGATGTACCGGGACCTTCGACGATAACACTAGTGCCCAGGTATGAAGAATGGAGTAGGGGTGTTTTTCTCACGGTGCCTCACTTACCAGCATGTGAAGGCAGAGTACAATGTACCAGAAGGCTTGGTTCATCCCATAGAGGTCTCACAGTGGAAGTGGGATGTGATATCCATGGACTTTGTGATGGGTCTTCCACATACATCCAGGGGTCATGACCTGATTTTGGTGATCGTTGACCAACTCACCAAGTCAGCCCACTTCCTACCGATCAGAGAGTATGGTTTAGTAGGGAGCTTGAGACGCCTCTATGTGAAAGAGATTGTGCGACTATATGGAGAACCTTCCTCTATTGTCTCATACCATTAATCACGGTTTACTTCCCGACTATGAAAGGGGTTGTAGGTGGATTTCGAGACACTGCTTCGCTTGAGCACCTTCTTCCGTCCTATGATAGATGGTCAGATTGAGCGGACCATTCAGACCCTCGAGGAAATGCTACGTGCTTTTGTCCTCGACTTCGGTTGTAGTTATGAGGATCACTTTCCTTTGGTGTAGTTTTCTTACAACAACAGCTATAATCCACCATAGAGAAGGCACCATTTGGGGCCTTGTACGAGCGACCTTGCAGATCGCCCTTGCACTAGACCGACCTTGTGGAGTCAGTATTAGTGGGACCAGATATGGTATGAGCTACTATGAAGAAGGTTCAGATCATACAAGCGGGAATGAATACTGCACAGAGCAGACAAAAGTTTTATGCTGATAGGAGATGGAGACCTCTAGAGTTCGAGGACAGTGACCACCACGTTCTACGGGTCTCACCTCGATGAGCTCTATAGAGTTTTGGCCGAGGAGGCAAGTTATCTACGAGATTCATTCGACATTTATAGGTCCTCACTATAGTAGGCGAGGTTCCTTACCACATAGCTCTTCTAACACAGTTTCACCAGGTTCACAACGTGTTCCACGTATCTCAGATGAGGGGATACGTGCACGACCATTCCCACATCATCGACCATGGAGAGCTGGACATCGACGATGGGGCGACTTTTATAGAGGATCTAGTGGAGATTGGGGATCGACATGAGAAATTCCTACATGGATGGTCGATACCTCTGGTGCGCATTTTCCGGCAGCACGGGAACCTCGATAAGAGCACATGGGAGAGGGAGGCTCATATGTGTGCTCAGTACACTCTTTTGTTCTCATAGATCGAGTTGTAGCTTATGGGGACATAAATCCCCGATGTGGGGAGAATTTAAAGAAACAAAAATCCAGTAGAATTATTTTTTAAATAAATTGGATTTTTACGAGTCAACAAAAATTTACAGCTCTTGATTCCCAGACCCGGTGTGCCCAGAATCAATTTCTGATATTTTTTTCGGGTACGTTCAGTAAACGTAAGAGATGGATTTTATAACATTTGAACTTGTGCTTGGAGCAAAAATCTAAGGGAAACGTTGGAATCGCAACACCGACATTCTCTTATAAATACATTCACCTCAATGGAGGATAGTCAAAAATAAAAGTAAGTTTTTTGGATTTTTATAAAAATAATAATAAAATAATGTGTACAACACTTTTGTTTATTTTTGAGCCCCCATGAGTGTCAGTGGTTGTTGGTTAAAACCTCCACATGAGAGTTGGAGGTGGTACATCCACACCATAACCTCCCATGAGAGGTTATGGTGGTGGGGCCCACTCGAACATAACCTCTCATGAGAGGTTACGTCATGGGGACCGCACGAGACTAAGACCCCCCAATTAATGGTGGGGTGGAAAGTCTTTCAAATCCACTCATTAATGAGAGGGAAGTCTCTTGACCTCCTCTACCATTAATTGGTGCCACCTCTCCCTTTTAATTAATTACGCCAATGTGTGTAATTTAATTAAGGGGAGCCTCTTGACCTCTACATTAATCAATTGCGCCAAAACATTTAATTTATTAAGGCAAGATTTTTATTTTATTCCTCCATTTTGAAATTTTGTTCCAATAAAATAATAGATAACTTATATTATTTTTTGGCTTGGAAATTCTCTTTTGGTGGGAGCATGAGAAGAGATCTTGGGTGAAAAGGAGTTCTCCAAATGAATAATACAGAATGCGAAGAACACCGCCAAAAACCTTCTTCGACTTCCTCCATTGAATCCTACTGACATGGAGTGTCTTCCACATTGCCTGAGTAGCGCCCCTCACTGCACTAGCTGAACTGGCCCCGACCATCGGGCTGCGTCGCCTATGTGGGGGCCTCCAGGCCGAACCGCCCTCGTAGTCTGCTGGACTGGGCCCACCAGACCTGGCTGAAACATTGCAGGCTAACCCGCCAAATGGGCTGGGTCAGACCCAAAGAGACGGACCGGGTCGACCCAGACTAGGTCGGACCTGACCCGGGACCCTTATTGACCCAATAACTTCTTGGGCCATATCCTTGTCACCAGAAGTCTATTTGATGAACCATCGACGACATCAGTATTCCGTCAACGAGGTTGTCCCTTTGAGAATAACCCACTAGAGTTTGGGATATATTTTGAGTAACACTCAGGTTGGATCATACATGAATCCAACCGGGCCCTTGGGACTAAAACGCTAATAACTAACAGACCAGGCATCTGATTGACCTGCCTTCTATTTTGTTGAGACCCATATGACGTGTCAGAACATTGAAATACTTTTTTTGTGGCACTTCATGAAATATGGTGTATTTCCTCATAGCTCGTGGAGCGGATCCTTTCAGTGATGAGTGGACAGAGTGCAGTGACTTAGTAGCTGGCAGACCTGACGACTGTATGGCCAATTCGACTCAGAGTGATTCGATTAGCCCAGTGGGGAGCACCTTGCAGTTGGAAGCAGACCCACGGCAGAGGAGCATCTGGTAGTTAGCGACATGCCTATAGTAGAGAAGCACCTGGTACATGGAAGTAGACATGTGGTTCCCAATAGGCGGAGTACCTTAGCAGTCCATGGTTAGTGAGAAGCACCTCGGTGTCGCGACAGGCCCACTGTACTCGACATAGGAGGAGTTCTCCAATAACCAGGATTTTGATAAAAAAATCGTAGTTTGAGGTGAGTCAATGACTTTTGTGTTTTCCTCTTGATTGAAATGGTTTTCTAGATAACAACGGTATATGTTTGGGCATAGACATATGTAATGGTTATCCGTTTATTTCATAAATTTTGGTTTATCCTTGTTGGATTTTGTGATACCTTGAGGGTCTAGGGGTCTCTACTATGTATCGTTATACTCACCCTGCACGGGATATGCACGCACCTGGTTGTGTTGGTTGTAGAAAACGCACAATGCTGACTGAGGCAGAGAGTAGCAGGACTAGATGGTACCCGAAGGTGAACCACTCTGTGTGATGGTAAACGGAGTAGACAGATGGACGTGGAGTGCCGAAGAGGCCATAGGATGACCCATTAGTTGGTTTATTTTTCTTCAGTTGTACTTGTTCTTTCCTGTTAGGATTGTATTTCCGCCCCTTTTTACGTTCCAGAACATCTTTCGTATACAGTTTTATTTAAGTGTTTTGATTCCAGTTATGTACTGTAATGTGTTTGTTTACAGTTATAAAGTCAATTCTTTCCATGTTTATGGATTTATGACTCTGGTGCTAGTCACCAACCCCTAGCCAATAGGAGGCAGGCTTGGGGTAGTCACGATATGGGCCCCAGGGGATGGTTCGTGACATATCCTCTTGATATAATTGATTGGATTAGATTCTAAATGTTTTATTGATTGTGAAATTCATGAATGAAATATACATTTGTGATGATTTATGTTTTTTGTGAAATTGGGTGATCTTGGTGAATAGTTGTGTAAAAGGGGGTTTAATTTAAATTGATTATTTAAAATTACGGATTTTCTACAATTGCTAAATGGTTGATGAAAAAGCGTTTTTCAATAGAAATTGATTTAAAAAAAATGGAGTGTTATTGAAATGGTTTGGAGTTTAAAATAGTTTTTCATTGAAATATTTTTGATGGAAATAGTTTTCAATAAAAAGGTTTTTTTATTGAAAGGTTTATTTTGACTTGATCGTTGGGCATACGTGTTGTGTGTTCATGTTTCATATACGGGGCTTGGTTGAAATATGACCTTGGTATTGATGCCAATGTTTTAATGGCAGATTGGAATTTCATATACGGGGCATGGTTGAAATATGACCTTGTGCTCGGTGCCAAAGGATTAATGGAAAATGGGAAACAATTACCTTGTGATGACTTGGTTGACCGACAAGAAATCACTCATGAGTATGGAACTGTCATAACGAAGAATGCATGGTTGGTAGCATGGGATGGGAAATGGATGGGTATTCCAAAAAAGGCATGTTTATGAAATGGCTTTTAAGATTGATTGGTTTTTTTTTGGAAAAATAACATGCGAAAAAATGGGTTTTAATTGATCTTGGAATGCCTTTAGTTATGAATGGTTTTGGAAACTTGTTTATATTTAGTTGTAAACTAATTTTGAGAAAATGTTTTATATAAAATGTATTTATATAAATTTTTCTAACTATTCTATCCTAGTGGTGTTAATACGGAAGTAATTTGGGAAAACATACAGAGTCTTATACTCACCCCTACTTTGGAAATTTGGGAATTTTGCAGATGTCGTATTTTGAGACATAGGTAAAGGTAAGGCATCTCATTGCTAGTGGTTTATTTTGATTCTTGGGTGATGTGGTGGTGCTTGGAGCATGGAGCTTGGTGTGGACCCGTGGAGTGTGTCTTGGTGTCTTTTGAGAGTCTTGAGATGTTTTTTCGTTGTTGTGTACATTGTTGTGTTTGACTAAAATGATGTTTCTTAACTATCATTCAATTGTTCATGCATCATATAGTAAATGTGTGGTTATGGTTGTTTGGTTCATTGGGTTATTCTATAAAGGGTAAATCGTCCCCCACTTGTATTTTAAACCCCGTCGACATTTATTGCTTGCCTTTGGCATCTTGGGGATGTTGCTTAAGGCCTGTTAATAACTCTTTGTGCTCTCAATGATATTAAAATTTGCAGGTCATTACAAATGGTATCATCTTGATCGGTCCTTGCCTAACAAGTAGTCATTAGTGTTCCTAGTTTTGGAGATGAAATCACATAATGTCTATTCCTTGGGTGGGAATCTAAGAAAGAAGTAGGATTGTCAGAACATGAAATATGTAGCATAAAAGTACATAGTTTTCCCTTTTATGTAGAACTTCAAGTTACCAGGGAGTTGAGTAAATAAGTGTTTGGACACCCTTATAGGATTTTGAAATCACATTGTCATAGATTTAAAAAATGAAATGGGCAGGACATGCATTATAGGGGAATGGCTTCCCTCTAAGAGTGTATACATCATTTCTAGAAATGATCTTTTTTGAAGAGTATGGGATTGGTTTTCAGATGAATGATTTTGAAAAAGAGAATGATTATCATAATTTGAAAATGGTTTAATTTTCAAAATCATGTGAAGGGGTTTCAAAAATTGTTGAAGATGGGAAAATTATGTTTTCAAAAACAATGTTTTTAAAATTGTTGTTATAGAATTTGAAACGCTAAGAAAACAGTTGCTAGAGAGTGAGATTAATGGTGTTTGTTGTGAGTTTAGAAAATGGCACCTAGTAGGCGTCATCAAAATGAACCAAACGATGTTGTGGAGAATTTGGTTGCACCTGAACCACGTGTCATCCAATATCTGGTTCAGAGTATTGTCCAAGCATTTCAAGTTGTAGACATAGGGAACTAGAGGAATGAGCCATGACATGTGGATCATACCATCCAGTTAATGAAGAAGAATCCACCTAATTTCTGGGGTGATTCCGAACCTAGGAAGGGGGAGGTGTGGTAATGCAGGATGAATCCTATCTTCGACTTCATCGGCACACCATTATAGCTAATGGTCAAACTTGCGACATATATGCTTGAGGAACTTTCACGTCAGTGGTGGGATTTAGCAGTGCATGATAAATTTGCTGAAGGTCTTACACGGGAGGATTTTGAAGAATTTTTCAACAAAAAATTCTATCCACACATCTTCATGATCTGGAAAATGATGGACTTCATCATTCTGAAACATGAGAGTATCTCTGTCATTGAGCATGCAGTTGTGTTCATGAATTTTGTATGCTTTTCACCAGATGTTTTGGTAAGTTCCTCTTTGAAGGAAAACATCTTCAAATCAGGTCTACAATAGGAGATTCTATCAAAGATTCAGTACTTTGTATTACAGACTATACAAATATGGGGAACAGAGTGACTGTGGCTCAATGTGATCTATCAAGATCTATGGGAGGAGGCATGATGATACCTACAGGAAATGGTGGGAACTCAACCTCTGGGAACAAGAGGAAAAGGGACACCTATTTCCATGGTGCAAGTGGAAATCAGAACCCAACAGTTGGATCAGTAAACCTTCCTCCACGACCCCAGATCAAAGCGGTAAGTTATCAATCTGGTTCATTTGACCACATAAAGCGATATTATACGGAAAAAACTAGATCATGTTATAATTTTAAAAATATAGGACCTCTTTAGCACTATTTTCACAGTGATCCTAGGTTAGGTGCTCGAGAAGTTTCTCAATTATTGTAATCATCGTATGCTTCGAATAGATGAGGACAACCGAATTAGTCTAGCCAGCAGAGCAGATCTATCCATGGTGATTCTAGAAAAACCATGATTCCTCAACCTGGGAAACCATGACAAGGAAACAAGGAGAACACATAATAGAGAAGAAAATTTATAGATCAGAGCAGATGATTGTCGATAATCAGGCTGGACCATCTATAGTGAGAGGTATGATTATTTTAAATTCTACCTTTGTGCAAGTGTTTTTTGATACTAGTTCATCACATTCCATAATTTCTTCTCGTGTTGTTGACTTTCTATGTTTAAAAATGGAAATGATGCCCTCTATTTTGAAACTGCAGACTCCTCCTGGTGAAAGACAATGTCAAGCCTCTGTGTGTAGAGAAATTTCTATAACTCTTGATGGAGCCAATTTAAAATGGGACTTTTCAATGTTGGATATGGATTTCTGTGATGTAATCTTGGGTATGGATTGGATGACAACGTTCAAGGATGAAATCGACTATTATAAGAGAACCGTGAGTTTCATTACTAAGGACGGTATCAAGAATCTCTTTAGAGGAGAGAGGATTGTAATGAATGGTTCAAAGAGCTTGTTGATAGAAATGGTGGGAACAATATCTTACCAAATGGAAGCGTTGACTTTGGAATCAATTGAATAGATTGAGGAAAATACTTTTCCATCTGTTGTGGATCAATTTCCAGATGTCATTCCCAAACAATTCCCAGGGCCACCACCTCTAAGGGAGGCATAGTTTGTTATCGATCACCTTTCAAGGACCAGTATATTTTCCCTTCCATATTATTGGGTGGAACCAATAGAGTTATGGGTATTGAAAGTGCAGTTATAAGATCTTCAAAGTAAGGGTTTCATTCGACCAAGTACGTCTCCATGGGCAACACTGGTTTAGTTCGTAAAGATGGATGATGGAACTCTTCAGCTTTGTGTTGATTATCGTATGCTTAAACAAGTTTTGATAAAGAAAATATATCCAATTCCACACATTGAATATCTATTCGATCAATTAAGGGGAGATCAGTGGTTCTCCAAGATTGACATACGTTTAAGATATCACCATTTGAGAGTTCAAAAGGAGGATATTCCAAAGACATCTTTTAGAAGTAGATATGGCCACTATGAATATGTAGTCATTACTTTCGGTCTAATGAATGCACCGACAATCTTCATGGCATTGATTAATGGATATTTAATCAATAACATGATTCTTTTGTTGTGGTGTTTTTGGATGACATTTTGGTCTATTCAATGACAATGGGTGATCATAAGGTTCACCTAGAAACAGTGTTACAAGTTTTAAGAGTTCATCGTCTGTATGAAAAAATATCAAAGTGTGATTTTTGGTTACAGGAAGTACATTTACTTAGCCATGTAATTTCCGAGAAAGGCATTTCGGTGGATCTAGAAATGATAGAAGCCTTTATCTTTTGGCAACCACTGAAGAATATGTTCATGATATGATGTTTTCTTGGTCAAGCTGGTTACTACAGACTCTTAGTGCATGATTTCTCATGACTATCTTCACAAATGACATCTCTAACAATGAATAATTCTCCATTAAAGTAAATGGAGTAATGTTAGAAGTATTTCCATGAACTAAAAGTTCTCCTTAAATCAGAACCAATCTTGATCATTACAGAATAAGGACACGGGTATGACGTGTATTAAGATGCTTCAGGATCAGGGTTCTGTTGTGTTCTCATGAAAATATATCACGTGTTTGCTTATGTTTCAAGGTAGTTGAGGGTGTATGAGAATAATTACCAAAAACATGATTTGGATTTAGCTGCAGTCATATATGATTTGAAAATATTGAAACATTATCTCTTTGGTGAGAAATTTAATGTGTTTACGGATCACAAAATCATGAAACACATTTTCTCAAAGTGAGATTTGGATGTGAGGAAAAGGAGGTGGATGGAGTATCTCCAAATATTTAACATTGACTTGATGTACACACCGGGGAAAGAAAATTCAGTGGTGGAAGCATTGAGTATAAATCCATATGCTCAGTTGGCGAAAGAAGCATCTGATGACTGACAGTTGATATCGGTTTTAGCCAACATTCATGTTGAATGTGAATACCTAGGTGATGTTGTCATTTTTTTTCAGCTACGCTTGTTCCTGATTTAGTAAAAATAATCAATGAAGCAAAAAAATCTGATGCAGAATGTCTAGTTATAAGTTCAAAACATAATGGTGGGGAGATCATTGAAGGATGGAAACATGATGGAGGTTCATTTTTGTGTTTTAGAGATCAGATGGATGTACCTATAGTTTTTCAGGATAAACTACTTAATTCATACCACCACTCAAGATGGGTTGTACAACCAGGTATATAGAAGATGTATAAGGCATTGAAGGTGATGTTTTGGTGGAGTGGGATGAAAGGGAAGGTGTCTGAGTTTGTCTCGTGGTGCCTAACTTGTCAGCATGTTAAAGACGAGCCTCAAAGAAAAGATAGTATGTTACAATCAATTCCCATCCCAGTATGGAAATGGGGTCAAATAGAATTGTAGTTTGTTACAGGTCTTCCAAGAATGGTCTGGAAGCATGATTCCATTTGGGTGATAGTGAATCATCTAACCAATTCGGCCCATTTCATCCTGATTCTTGAAACTCATACAGTGGAGGATCTTAAAAAATATATATATGAGAAGTGGTTAAGAAGCATGGTGTACCAGTTTCAATAGTCTTAGATAGAGATTTGATGTTCACATCTCATTTCTAGATATCATTACAACAAGCCCTTGGAACTTACTTGACTATGATCATCAGGTATCATCCTCAAATGGATGGGCAATCCGAGCGGGAAATACAAACATTGGAATACATGTTGTGGGCTTGTGTAATAAATTTTTGTGGCCCATGGGAGGGTCATATAACTTTAGTGGAGTTCTCATACAATAATATCTATCAAGCCTCAATAGGCATGGGTCCATTTGAAGCATTGTATGGGCGTCATTATCGTTCTCCACTATGTTCGGTGGAAACAGGTGAAAAATCACAAGTCAGGACAAGCCTTGTCCAAGAAAAAAAATAGAAGATCCAGTTGATTAGAAAGAGGATGGGGACAGCTCAGAGTTGTCAGAAATTTTATGGAGATCATCGTTGAAGACCGCTGTCGTTTATTGTGGATGATCATTTCTTCTTGAGGATCACTCCATGTCAAGGAAATCATTGTTTTGGGAAGTAGGGAAAGTTATCTCTGAGATACCTTGTCCCTTTTGAGATTCTATAATGGGTTGGAGAGGTGGCATATTGGTTGGTATTATAACCACGGTTTATTTCGATGCATAATGTGTTCCATGTATCCCAGTTGATAATGTATCACCCTGATCCTGACTATGTGATCAGATGGGATCATGTTGAGCTCGAACTGGATGAATCACTGGTACATATTCTAGTGCAAATCATTCATAGACAAAATAATGTCTTGTATGGGAAAATCATCTTCCTAGTGTGTGTATTATGGCAACATGGTCAGATTCAGGATGATACTTGAGAATGTGAGAAGGAAATAGAAGATCAGTGGCCGGAACACTTTTTGGCCAGCAGGTGATGTCTACATTCCGAAGATGGAAAGACCAATGGTGGGGAAAATGTAGTACCCCCGGTTTCGGGTACATAACCCCTTTCCTCAAGATTTAATTTAATTTGGTGTGTAATAAATAATGAGTTTCCATAAAATAGGAAGTTTCCATAAAATATGGAGCTTCCATAAAAAAGAGTGTTTCCATAATATAGAGAGTTTCCATTAATTTTAATGTTTCCATAATGTTGGTAGTTTCCATATTTTTGGATATTTCCATATTGTTGGTTGTTTCCATAATTTTGGATATCTACATAATGTTGGGGTGTTTCCATAAAGTGTTATGTTTCCATAAAACATGTGTTTTTATAAAAATGGTAGAGGTGAAGGATGGTATAGTTTGGGGGTTTTATAATGAGTTTTGGGAAAATAATTACGGTCTCACGATCCATACATGGTTAGCACAAAATCGTCTGGTCAAAACTTCCACAGAGGTCGAATCTAGATCATATTTTCTAGGAGATTGCACATTTTTACTCTATTTATTTCGATTTGGCTTCAAAATGCCCCTAATTCGAGATTATTATTCCTATAAGGCTGGATATCCCTTCCCACATGATTTGAAGCCATTCCAGATCCTTCCCTTGGTGATTTCAAGTCCGATTCTTGAGGTATGTCACTATTCATTACAGATTTGACATGATTTCTTAAATCTTCTTAGAACTACATCTCCAATATCCATTATTTATCAGATCAAAACTTATAGTGGGTATATCTACTGTTTTTTATGATAAATATTTCAATGTTGTGTCGTTATCTTGATAGGATAAGTTATCCAAGGACGCTCTTGGAGAATCGACCCTCTTTCTTGTGCGTTCTTCGTCTGTTGTTAATGTTTTGTCAAGACCTTCGAGGTAGTTTCCTACACTCTCATATCCTCATTCTATAATTGATTAGATTAGATTCAAATTGTTTTATTGATTTTTAAATGCATGAAAAAAATATTAATTTGTGATGATTTATTGTTTTCGTCAAACTGTGTGATCTTGTTAAATAGTTGTGCAAAAGGGGGATTAATTTAAAATGATGATTTGAAATTATGGATTTTCTAGAATTGATAAATGGTGGATGAAAATTTGTTTTTCAATAGAAATAATTTCAATAAAAATGGAGTTTTATTTATATGGTTTCTAGTTGAAATGGTTTGGCATTGAAATGGATTTCACGGAAATAGTTTTTAATAAAAAGGTGTTTTATTGGAACATTTATTTTGGCTTGATCATGGGGCATAGTGTTGTGTGATAATATATCATATACAGGGCTTGGATGAAATATTACCTTGTGCTCGGTTCCAATGTTTTAATGGCACATGGGAATTTCATATACGTGGCTTGGCTGAAATAGGACCTTGTGATCGATGCCAAAGGATTGATGGCACATGGGAAACAATTACCTTTTGACGACATGGTATATCGACGAGAAACCACTCATGAGTATAGAACTGTAATAATGAAGCATTCATGGATGATAGCATGGGTTGGGAAATGGTTGGGTATGCCAAATAGGAATGTTTATGAAATGGATTTTAAGATTGTTTGGTTATTTTTCTGGAAAAATAACTTGGGGAAAATTTGGTTACAATTGCTCTTCGAATGACTTTTGTTATGAATGGTTTTGGAAACTTGTTTATATTTAATTATAAACTACTTATGAGAAAATGTTTTATATAAAATATTATTACATAAATGTTTCTAACGCTTCTATCCTAGTGGTGTGAGTAGGGAAGTCTTTTGGGATAACTTATTGAGTTTTATACTCACGCATGCTTTGGCACTTTGTGATTTTTCAGATGTCGTATTCCAAGACACAGGTAATGGTAAGGAATATCATTTCTAGTTTTTCATGGTGATTCTTGGGGGATGTGGTGGTGGTTGGATTATGGAACATGGTGTGGATCCATGGAGTGTGTCTTGGTGTCTTTTGAGAGTCTTGAATTATTTTTCCATTGTTGTGTACTTTGATTTGTTTAACTAAAATGATGTTGCTTAAATGTCTTTCAATTGATCATGCATAATATAGTAAATGATTGGATATATTTAGTTGGTTAATTGGGTTATTCCTTAATGGGTAAATTATCCCCCACTTGTATTTGAAACTCTTCAGTATTTATTTCTAGCCATTGGAATCTTGGGGATGTCGCTTAAGTCCTATTAATGACTTGTTTTTATATCAAGCCAATGAGAATTGGCGGGTCATTACACATAACACCACATCAAGATATTCATTAACCATCAATTTATAGAATATTATTGGGACATACTGGATACATATTATATAGAAGAACTAATTGAAAAATCAATTTCTGATGTTAGAGATGTAATTAACATGATTTCCCAAAATTTATATCAATTTTGTACAAGAACCACTACAAGAGGAGTGTGTGGTGTTAATAATTCCTACTCACCATTTCATGAAAATAAAATTTTATAACTAACCCTCTTGTAAGATAATTACTCTTGAATAATGTTTAGGATACCACACAATTCACACCACTCTGGTCTAACAACACTGTTACTCTTCATAACACTACACAAATGTATTCCATTATGTTTAAGGAAATGAATATAAATACCAATATCCTAGTATCCCATATTTTGTGGTTACATTTTATCATTTTAACAATGTAAAAGGAATCACATCTCAAATTACCAAATAGTTTAGTAGTTTTAGAGAACTAAATGCTTATTTGAACATTAAATTACAATTAAAAAATATAAAATTTATAATATGGAATCCTTTGAGGATATATTTACTCTCCTATATTTACACATCATATTGATCATAATAAAATTCATAGCATCCCAAGGAAAATAATACATAATAAATCATTATTCTCTTATTATTAGTTAGGATTTTCTGTTAATAATTTTTATGCATAAGAATAATAGAATATTTCATTGTAAATAATTAAAACACATTCTAGATAATCAATTACTTGAGTATAAAATGTTTGGAATAAAATAAGATATAACAATTTGATATAAATACTCACATGAGAAAGAAAATGTGACCACATATATTCTACATGTTGAATAATCACATGGAAATAAATATTTAATCTCATAATTAAAAAATACATAATTTTGAAATTCATACCATACAATCATTTATTTGGCTAGAACAACTACACAAATGAATAAGACATAAGGAAATACCTAAAGTATTTTGTCTTATTTGACCTACTAATTCATTTATGGGATATCAAAGGATATACCTATCATATACATAGTCAAATTAATTCCTTATATGAATGGGGTGAAACATATTCCCAATATATAATTTTATTAAAAATAGCATAGTAAATGTAAATGTTTTTCCACAACAAGTAATAATAATCAAAAACCATAAAATGTAATATGGGGAATGAAATAAAAATCATCCATCCCCATTCAAACATATCATAAACCATTTAATAAAACATGGAACATGGTATCGTAATATATCACACTCAATTAAGCATATTAATGAAAAAGGAATTGGACATTAATAAAAAAACATCAAGTGGGATCATTGAAAAAGACTTCAGCGAAATAAAAAATTTCTCATTATAAATAATATATATATATTTTTTTGAATTGGTATGTAAAAAAAATTCTACAAAAACCTCTTTAAAAATGTAATAGAGGGATAAAATAAATATGGAATCATGATTTTCAGAAAATTCTCTCACACTATATATGTTTAAAAAACATTCCTTCAATATTTTTTCAAAAAAAATATTCCAAGAACCTTGTTCGAAAATGAAAAAATATACTATTCAAGATATATTGTAAAAATTCATACATTATTAAAATTTAAATTAAATTACCATAGTAAAATAGTAATTACATTTATTTACACACTTTTTACAAAACACAAATATGTAAGAAAAAATAAATTTAATGGAATCATTAAATGGATAATTATCAAATGAATGTTCCTTATAACTATCATATCAATCAAGTAGTTATTAAAAAAATGAATTAACTATTTGTATTAGATGTAAATTAACATTAAACGTATGATATTAACCTAATTTAATCAAAATTAATCTTCAGATAATATTAATATGTAAAAATAAATGATATTGATGTTTAGCCCATGAATTGAAATTGATGTAACAAAGTCTCATACCAAACACTTACCTTTTGATTTTTGTAATCTAGACTACTATAAAATTGTTTAAATAATGTTATTAAATTATTCAAGAACTATATTAATTGTTATAAAACTTTTTATTTTAATTTTATAATATTTTTCAACAAATTCATTTATAATATATCATTATATTCATTGTTTCCGAAGCATTTATTTATTTGTTTCATGGATGTTTTTCTTGGATATAATTAGGAATGCGGTTTTCAACATGAAATAAATTTTTTGATGTTAAAATAAATTCTTTTAATTCACTTAAAAAATTTAACTAGTCCAATATCACATTTTTATATCATACAAGATGATGATTCATTATATAATGATAAATATTTATTTTATTTTGGTAGTTTTACTGACCATAACAAACAAGATTAAAAATATTTAAGTATATATATATATATATATTAGATTAATAATATTAATTAGTTTGTAATATACATTTTCATATCATATTTAACATGAATAATTATTTCTTAAAAATCCTTTAAAGTGTATGTGTAAAATTAAATGTCATTATTCACAAATATGTTTAACTTAAAAAATATGAACAATGGTTACATTTATTTCAATAAGTGGAGGTAAAAAAAGGGATATATAGAATATATTACATTTTAAAAATAAAATTATAGTTCGTATATGATCTTGGAGATATTATTCATTTATTGATGTAGAGGGATATAGAGTGGGTATGATAGGGGTTTGTATATATTTTAGAAGAATAAATAATTTTGATCTGAAAGGGGGTGGTGAGAGGTAATATTTATACAAGAGAAGGTGTGGTTTCCTGTTATTAAATATTGATTGTTTTATATTAAATGAAAACCACATTTGGGTGTAATTAATTAAAAAATATTTGATAATTAATGTTTTATTGTATGGTTAAGACATAAAAATAATCAAATTCCTTAAAAATATGTATTTTTAGGTATTTAATGAATTTAACTTTTATCTTTAAGCCATTATTTATTTTTACAACACTACATTATATAGTTTTTTTCCAAGGTAAATTTTTTATTCCTAAAACTGAAAATGAACGTAAAACATAATTTTTGTTATATTATTCCAATTATGGAATCCATTTTAGTTTATTAAATTTTTAGAATGATGGAAATCAATTCAATATATGTTAACTGTATACCCCATACAAATAATTTTTTTAGAAATAATAAAAACGTGATTTCGAATTACTAGGAATGTGATTTTATGTTTGAAAAAATATGTATTACATCATTATATAAATAAATTATAATAAAAAATAATTGTTATTTAATTTGAAACCGTGATCAATTAATTAGTATATTTTAAGAATTATGAAATTCCATAAAAATGATATTTTCACTTATTAGCACGAAATCATATTTTTAAAAAATTTCCCTAAAGTTTAACCTAAAATAATTTTTATTCGATGGTTCAAAGTGTAAAGTGTATTTTCAAAAGAGGTATATAATGTGTCCCTGATTATATATATCGGTTTTTTGATATACATAAATAAAAATATGTTTTTGAAGAAAACCTATTTTTTGACAATAAAATGAAATTACTAAAAATTGTTTGTTCATTTATGAAGAATAAGAAATTTTTTATTGAATATGAACTTCATATTTAATTCATAATATAGTTAATATTATTAAACACTCCAATTTAATGTAAATTTTAAAATTGATGTGTTAAAAAATATATTAATATTATACCATGGTTTTTTTTCTTGATGTGGTGCATTGTGTACTCTATTAAACATTGTGTTATTTTAAAATTGTGGGGATTTTGGTACTATAATCTGTCAGAGATATTAAATTTAATGAAACATAACACAAAAATATTTATATTTCAAATTCACCCCTCCTTAAATTATGTCCTCATAATTTCTGCAATGTCACATCATAAATATATTTGGGTAGTTTTTCATCATAATTTAATCAAGATCCCACATTTATTCATCTTTCATATGATTTTTTCAATGTACCTTTTCCCTCAGTGTAATATAATTAATTAATATTTATTACATATATTCTACAACCTTTATAGTTTTTTCATAGAATGATTCTTCAAGTCCCAATTTTTTCCCTTGAAATCTGATAACATGTGTAGGTTTCATAATTTACAACCTTAAAAAATAGTTATAGAGAAAATCATGTACATTAGAATTGACAGGTGGAATTGAAAAAAAAACACACAACTCCAATTTATTCCAATAGTTCAAAGAGTCTGATATACTACGATCCCAATTTTCAATTCATACCAATTCTTATTACACCCTTCCATGGAGATATAATCAATTAACATGATCTCCCACCTGAAATTAAAAATCATTCCTTTAGTTCAGGGAATAACTCATTTTCCTAATTTGAGTGGCATTGATATGAGTATGAATATAACTTTACATTTCCATTGTATCATCTACATGTTTTGGTACTACATGATTTATTTCTCCAACTTCATCCACAAAAGACAGTGTACAATATCTCATTTCATATAACGCTTCCTATGACACCATTTGAATTCTTGAATAGGAGAAATTATTATTTCAAAGAATTAAGTCTGTAAAATAGTGATCACACATACCATAAATTTGATGTGATAATGATCTAAACATTTCTTCTACAATTAGGTTAGTAATTTATCACTACCCTTGAGGCTATGGGGGATAAGTGGAGCTCAAATAAAACTCAATATTAAGATCCTTCTAAAGAATTTTCTTGGTTTTTTATATATTTAATCAGGACCATACGTAATTAAATGTGGTTCATTATAATAACCCTGTTCTTCACTCAAGAATGTAAAATTTAAATTTATAGTCTACCTATTTAAGTAGGACATATAATAAATTCCTAATGAGTTAGCAAAGGTTATGATAGTGTCGAGGGATTCTTTGGAACTCAGAACACCTCTTTTTTAGAGAACATGCTATGTATCATGGTTTGCATAGGATTAGCCCACATTTTTTCAAACGAAAAGGATTGTGTTTTTTAGTGTGTGGAACCTTGCATAGCTTGCACATTGGCCATGTAGCTAAACCATGCAAACAACAATTTTTCCCATGTTCTGGCAGAACAATCTCATATGGTTTGTCCACAGTTTGAATAAGATTGTAGAAAAACAGTGTGTAGGATAAAAACCGGTGTAAAATGTCTTAAATTACCTTAATGATATATTAAGTCAACCCCTTCATCCCTAAGACATGAATATGTTGGATTGACCTATTTCTCTCCCATTTTGGAGCATTATGAAGATCCTAACAAGGAATCAGGGGATCTCCTTTTTCTGGCATCCGATTGAGCTTATGTTCATCACATAGGATGCACAACAGTAAGAAATCATGTCCTCCTTAGCTGTTATTTTTGTCTTTCACTCTGGACCTATATATTTGCATGTTATATTTTTTCATCCTTTCATTGATCTACTCGGATCCGAGGAAAATCAAGGGTCAATACCGGATGAGAGGGCTTATACAGACCTCAGGTGGGTGTCCTATAATTAATCCATAAAGTTTTTTGTTTTTGGACTGTTCATGTGGGTCCCAACCATTTTGTTGGAAAATGTTTCATAAATTAACATGCCACTATTATACTCGTTATAATAGTATAATTATACTCTATCAAAATATGTGATTAGTAGTTTGTGGTAACACCCACAACACAATCTGCCTCATGTCAAATGTAATTTCGTAATTGGGTTTTACTGGTACGGCACGTTTGAGCCACCATATGGGTGTGCCTTTTCTTGACATTTCTAAATTTAGGACTCCTTATAATTAATTAATTGTTGATATATATAATTTTATTATGGAATGTACCATGTATTCTGACAACTTGACCCAACTATGGTATGTGCATCCAAATGTTTATTAAATTTGAAATATGAAATGTGAATGGATTTTATACATACTATATTCGATGAACTTATTAAAAGTTGTTGAATAAAGGATAAATTTCTGAAGCACCCCTTCCCATGTTTATGGAAGGTAGCAGAGTGAACCTGAAAAATTGAATAATCCTCAATAACTTACTATGATGTGATTAAATGGTTGTTGTGCTACTTGGCCTATCCACACTAAGGGAAGACAAGGATTGGACCAATAAATAAATGTTTTCAACTCTATATGTCCTATAAAAACTAATGGAGGGTAATACATGAACCAAATGAATTATTAAATGATTAAAATATCAAATAGGAATAGACTAACTCGAGCTTGCTTTGGATTCTGAGATGAGAATATCTTAGGTCTTGGGAACCTCATTTTAATTTCTGGATATGGTTTTTTATGTTTGATACCCACATAAACTATAGTTCTTTTCTATTTCATGGATTCCTGGTATACTACCATTGGGTCCTTTTCTTCATTAAAGGATACCTCAGATACATTTCGTGGATCTAGCATTGGATAGTAGGTGCCATGGTTATAGTCCATAGGGTCATGCCTTTTCTTAGTCTCATTTTATCTTGGTCAATCACCTTGGACTATCTATGCTTCTTATTTTCGAATTCCACGGATTACGCATTTTTTATTACACTATTACCCCTTAGTTAGAGTCAGATACTACTGAGTTAGCTTTTCGAGGGTTTATGTTACATTTGGTTTTATCCTGTAACACCCTCACAAGATATAGTTGTCTTGTTGTCTAGTAATGTCTTGGGACATTCAGTACATATACTAACACAAGGTGATGTCAGTTTTGGCTATGAATCACATGAAATATTAACATTAAATGGTTATTGATTAATTAATGAATCAAATACATATCTAGACACCATATGAGGGATGAATGAAGCACTATTTTATGTAGTTATATTGTACTTCTTCCATTACATTATTTATTTGTATGCACACAACTATATTCCACCACATGAGTTGAATGATATAGACACCATAGTTGGGGGCCCAATGAGAATTATCTCACACACAGTTCGATCATCATTTGGTATCTAATGTAGATTAAATGGTTGCAGGTATTGTTAAAGGGAAGCATATATCTTCCAATCATGATTGTGTGCTAATAGGATGGATATTTATAGAACATGACCATGCCAGATCTCTGAATTCTAGGAGTATACATTTTTTAACATTGTGAATCATGTTATAATTATTTTCATTTATCCTTAATTTCCATTTTTATAGTGCCATGACATTACATAATCACAGTTCCATTTGATACAGTTATTGTAATTCATGATTATCTCTTACATCAGATCGTTCCTACTATTTATTTATATTTCTTATGCAGATACTATTCATTTATATCTCCTCTATTGTTCTACACTCAACTAATGAGGCCATATTCGTCCCATGGACACAAACTAGTCCCTCGCAGATAGTCAGCATCCTCTAGCATTGGGGAAGATGTGCATGAGGCCTTGTGGCACATCAGTCGTGAGGAACCCATTAAGTGGAATCCAGGTCCATGTCATTACAAAGTGGTATCAAAGGATATTTATTTTCATTATAGACTATTTTGAAACAATAGATTGGTGAATAAGAATGCTTGGGACTTGGTCATAAGTTGTTCTTGGGCGTCGTGAACCCATGTTCAAGGTAAAACCCATGTTACCCATAATACAATTGATGCTCTATTTACTCTATTACAGTTGATTTTATTTCACCTCTGGGTAACTCACATGTTGTTTGGTGTTGTTGATTATTACTCTTGTACATTTACTTAATCCTTGGAATGATGACATGGGGGAAAGGGTTACTTTTGCATGCATCACTATAGGCACCTAGAATTCACATTCCATGAATATTGACATGCCATATAGGTGCATTTCACTTATTTTCATAACTTGATATGCTTGTGTTTTTTGAGTGATGTAATGATTATTGCTTGTACATCTACTAATTTGGAATCGGTTGAGTGATTTCCTATATCAATTCATGAGGTGTTTGGGACCCCATGGGTTAGAATGAGTAATTTACTGAGTAAAGTTGTTATACTATAAGTAAATGGGTGTCATTTTGGGTGATAGGTCTATGGGAATGGTTTCATCAAAAATGAATATCCATTATAAAGTGAATCCTAAAATCATAAATTAATTTGTAAAAAATTCATATCCCACTTTTTCATTTTTATGAAAGTTAAATGAATAATCTTAAGAATTAACTGCGAAATGAAATAAAACATATACTTGAGAACTTACTGATTCATGACCGTCTAAGCGGGTAGTTTGGGTAGTATGCCTTGGGTTGTGGGTTTTCATACGATATTTTTCTGCCAGTGATTCTATCTAATTTATTTTAATCATTTTCTAATGATTCTACTTAGAATTTGTTATCCAATTCTGCCATGATGTCCACCTATTGTTCGCCACAAAAGTGGTGATGACCATGCTCTAGAGATTGTGGGCCCTAAGATGGTAGTCTTTCATCCAAGAGTGCCACATGAGCCACTACCTGTTGTACCTAATCCATACACTGAATCTCATTTCTGTGATAGATTCTTAAAATTTATGTAGTACATGATTGGTGTCCATGGGTTTCACCTACAGTGGCTGATCTCACTCACAAGTTCTAGTAGGTGCATCCTCTTATATTCTCAGGGGATAGAGGTGTCACGACCCGTCCTCGGGGCCCGTGTCGTGACTACCCCAAGCCCGCCTTCCATAGGCCAGGGGCTGGCGACTAGCACCAAAGGCGTAAAATCCCGATAACTGGGAAGGCATTGCCTTTATAAAGAAAACAAGCACCACAGAGTACAAGCGGAAGTAAAACACTAAGTACGAAAAGAAGTGCTGAAAAGTAAAAGGGCCAGAATACAAACCCAAAAGAAAGTACAACAGAAAAAGACAACAGCTGGAGGGACGGAAGCGGCTCCTAGGTCTTCCTCCTCGGATCCTACCTGAAGGGTAGGTACAGATGGCGCAGCTCCTCGATCGTCCACCACGAATCCTACCTGAAGGGTAGGTACAGATAGCCTCCACAGTGCTCTCGTCCGTCAACCTCCTCCGAGTGTCGTCTCACCGTGAAGTCCACCTCCGGACACTGACTTGTCGTGTAGTCCACCTCCGGGTACCGTCCAGTCCTCGAACACTCGGCCTCCGTCAGCACTGCCTGTCGTCTGCAACCAACACAACGAGGTGCGGGCATAGCCCGTGCAGGGGTGAGTATAACGATACTCAGTAGGGATCCCGAGACCCTCAAGGTCTCACTAAAACCAACAAGGATAACCACAAGAATATCTCAACAGATAAACTCTACTTAGGTATATGCCCATACATATACCTAAGTTATCAAGTAACCCATCTCAATCATGAGGAAACACAAAGGTCAAAAGTCTCAGCTCAAACCAGGATTTTCATTATCGAAACTGTAACTACTGAGGAGCTCCGTCTCTAGAGTGTACAGTGGTCCTGTCACGACTCCGAGGTACTGCTCACTAACCTAAGACTGCTGAGGTACTCCTCCTGTCGAGTACTGCGGGTTTGCGGCCAACTACCGGGCGCTCCGTCCGCTGAGGGTCTGTCGCCAAATACCGGGCGCTCACCCAAATAGCCTACTGAGGTACTCCTCCTGTCGAGTACCGCGGGTTTGCTGCCAACTACCAGGCGCTCCGTCCGCCGTGGGTCTGCCGCCAAATACCGGGCGCTCCGTCCACTGGGCTAGTCGACTCACTCCAAGTCGAGTCGGTCAAGCAGTCGTCAGGTCTGAGTCGGCTACACAGTCTCCGTACTCTGCACGCTCGTCTCTGGGAGGGTCTGCTCCACGAGCTACTGGTCGATACTCCAAGTATCACAAAGTCCCACAAAGAAGTGTCTCAAAGGACCGCCTCATCATAGGGGTCTCAACACAACAGACGGCGCGTCAATCGGACGCCCGGTCTGTGAGTTATTAGCCTTTTCGTCCGAGGGGCCCGGTTGGTTTCGTGTGCGAACCAATCCCGGCCGTATCACAACTGTACCCTGAACTCCCATAGGGTATACTCAAAGGGACCGTTACTCAACGTAATCACCAACGCCGCTGACGGTTCGTCGAACGGACGTCCTGGCTGAAAGATATCAGCTTTTCCGTTCCAGGGGCCCGGTTGGTTTCGTGTACGAACCGACCCGACCGTACTCCGTCGGCATCCAAACCTCGAGCAGAGTAAGCCAAAAGTTCCGTCTCACTGAGAGGAATTCAACAAAGCTGACGGTACGTCATTCGGACGTCTAGAGCTCAAGATATATGAATTTGACCGAAAAGGTCCGAAAACGGGGGGGGTCCGGGTCCGGGCCGACCCGGGCCGACCCCCCCTGGGTCGGCCCGAACCGGGTCCGACCCGGTTGGCCCGGCCCCGCCCGGGCAGGGCCGGTCCGGCTCGGCTCGGCCGAGCGGCCTGACAACCCCGCGGCACCCGCGGGGTGTCGCGCTGGACACCCGCGGGGTGCCGCCTGACAGCCCCGCGGCACCCGCGGGGTGTCGCGCTGGACTCCCGCGGGGTGCCGCCTGACAGCCCCGCGGCACCCGCGGGGTGTCGCGCTGGACACCCGCGGGGTGCCGCCTGACAACCCCGCGGCACCCGCGGGGTGCCCCCCTGGACACCCGCGGGGTGTCGCCAGACAACCCCGCGGCACCCGCGGGGTGCCACCCTGGACACCCGCGGGGTGTCGCCAGACAACCCCGCGGCACCCGCAGGGTGCCACCTTGGACACCCGCGGGGTGTCGCCAGACAACCCCGCGGCACCCGCGGGGTGCCCCCCTGGACACCCGCGGGGTGTCGCCGCCTCCGGCCGCCGGTGCCGCCGCGCCGGCGACCCGCGCCGCCGCCGGCTTCCACGGGCCACCGGAGACGCTCCGGTGGTCCGATTTGCTTCCCGTCTGCGCCTACGGTCATCCCGGGACCCGACCTTCACTGCGGAGGCCTCAAAATTAACTTGAGGCCTCGTTTGTCGTCGCCCGTCAATCTGCGCTCAAGAACAAAATAAAATTAATTTAATCTGCGGCCTCTTTGGCGCGGCGCGACGACGTCGCGTGCTTGAACGACTTCTCGGCGTGGCGCGAAGGCGTCTCGATCTTGTTTGATTTCGTTCCACAGCGCGGCGCGACGGCGCCGCTCAATAGTTGCCGTACGATTCCCGCGTGGTGCGACGGCACCACGCCATCTCGCTCCATCCGCAAGAAACAACAAGAATAAAGGAGGGGGGGGGGTTCGGTCGTGTTTGTGCGGCCCGACCCCCCTCGCATTAGATTGATAACAATCGGCCTTTCTAGAATGATAATCCATCACAATCTTTTTAAAAAATAAATAAAAAGATTCGGAAACAAGGGCCGAAAAAAAAAAGAACCTTCAAGATCGAAGGAAAGATCAACAACTTTAAAAAGGTTTAAAACCCCTACCTCAAGCGTTGTCGCTCGCGAGTTCATCGCGGAAGAGGACGATCGTCGCGGAAGAAACGTCGCCGGAGAAACGTCGTTGATTCCATTGTCGTCGAGGTGCGTCCGAAGGGAGAACGTCGCTTGGAAAGGAACGATCGTCGCGGAAGAAACATCGCGGAAGAAGCGTCGTTGATTTCCGCGGTTCGGCGTTCTTCGCCGGAGGCCGGCGTTCTTCGCGTTCTTCGCCGAAGAAGAACGCTCTCCTCCAAATTCTCCACACGCCACAAGCTTCCACCCAAAATAAAATAAGAGTAATCTTATTTTATTAACGCACAAGCAACGATTAAAAAAAAGAAACGAACAATTAATTCCAAGAATTAATTTACCAAAGAAACCGCCCAATTAATTGGACGAAAGATACCGCCCAATCTAATGGTCTGTTAAGAAACTAAGAAACCGCGTCAGTTGACTTTCATTAAGACGGGTTTTTACGGGTGTGTTTCTTAGCGGAAAGAAACGGCAGGGCTCGTGCGGGCCCCACCTCACAAATATCCTACCAAGGGGGTAAGATATTTTTGGATAGAATCCTATCCAGTTCAACTCAGTTCAAGCCGCCTTTAAGTGGCTTCAAGTGGCTTCCAAGTGGCTTAAGCGAAATAAAATAAAGTTGTCGCAAAATTATTTTATTTCTTAACTTTAAGCCCGAAAATTAAAAACCACACCCGAGCAAACGCAACTCCGGAAGAGGCGTTTCTAAGCGAATATCGGCACTGCGATTTCATCGGTGCCCTCAGAATTCGATTCCGGGCACCGGTTCAAAAGTTAGAAAAACCCGCTCGTCCGTTCACTGAACGTACCCGAGCCAAAACTTCGGAAAATGATTCCGGGCACACCGAGCCTCGGAATCAGGTGCCGTCAGAAACTGCGTTCTTGTAAAATTCCAAAGAAAATTAAATTTTTTTTTTGAAATTTACGGGTCTTTACATTACTCCCACCACAGGGCTTTAAGTCCCCGTAAAGCTTCACCACAGACTTAGGGAAACAAAGCGGTACTGAGCACGCATCTGAGCCTTCCGCTCCCATGTGCTCACCTGGAGGTTCCCGCGCTGCCAAAGAAAGTGCACAAGAGGAATCGACCATCCTCCTAGGATCCGCTCCTGTCGATCGTCGATCCCCACAGGAACCTCCGTATAAGACACTCATCTCCACCGTCTAGCTCCTCATGGTCGATGATATGCGAAGGGGGGTCGAGCACGTATCTCCTCAGTTGGGATACGTGGAAAACGTCGTGCACCTAGTGCAACTGAAGTGGATGGGCCAAGCGGTAAACCACCTCGCCTACCCAGCTGAGGACCTAGATAGGTCCGTTGAACCTCGGAGATAACTTGCCTCCCAGGCCACATCTCCGTAAACCTCGTCGAGGTGAGACCTGTAAGAAGACGTGGTCGTCATCCTCGAACTCCAGAGGTCTCCATTTCTGTTAGAACTGAAACTCAAAACGACTGCTACTATGAGGGTAAGGTTGACCGACTCAAGAGTGATCGGTCGCACCCTCCTGTGCGATAGTTACTCTGCACTGCCTGGGGTTTCCTTTTCCGCCGACCAAGGAAAACCCATCCCAACGTTTGCCTAAAACCGTCAATTTGAGTATGAACAGTTATTGCCCATTCCATACTCAAACTAACGTCGTAAGGCCTCGACGCTGCCACCAAGAGATTCCAACCAGAACTCTCGCCTCGAGGCTCTGACCACACCGTCGGCGTAAGTGTGATTATCGAGTCTCCTCCCAAGGTATCTCCAGACGTGAGGGTCAATTCCACGGCTTACCGGAAACTCTAGGTCTGGAACAAGATTTGTGGAAGCGAGGAATGATTCATATCGACGTCTGTTACTACAGCATCTAGTAGTGGACATAGACTGTCCCTTGAATCATTTCTAGAGCCATTAGGTCACACTCCTTGACCGCATGCAGCCGCACTCTTCCTCCGCCCTCCAGCTCCCTGAGCCTGGCGGGAATAACTAAGGCGGGTGGTTGTAGCATGTTAGGATGTACACCACCTCATGCTGCTCACCTAGCAGTTCCTCCACGTCTGCTGCTTTGTAGACTCATCTCTCCTTTAAGCTTCCTCTTCTTGAAACATTTAACACGCCCGAGTCTCTAAGACTAGCACTGGTTTCCTGTTTCTTACTGCACTGTGCAGTCTTCATCCGCTCCTGGATGAACTGCACCTCCTTTGCATATGATCTGGAAGAGCTGCTAAAATTTCTCCTTTGCCGAAAAGAGAAACCTGGTCTCATCCCCTCTCTAGATGAACCACACCCATTGCCTAATACAGTCAATCCTGGCATGAAGGATGCATTCACGCCATGGATGACGTCGTAAGGCCTCGACGTAACTACTAAGAGATCCAACTGTCACTCTCGCCTCCAAGGGTCGAGTCACACTGTCGGCATCAGTGTGAGGTCACTGGGTCTGCTCCAGTTGAAATCTCGAAAGTGAGGGTCAAGTCAACAGTTTAACCGAGACCACTCAGTAACATCACAAAAGAGGACAGGAAGGCAAACATCACAAGATAAGTGTCTTCTTTATTATTGCAGCTCATAATACAAAGACACGAATACAACATCAAACATGGAACTAGAAGTACAAGAGACGTATCCACTAGTTCCGCTCCTATCCACCTGCTCCAAGAGTTCTACTGTTGCTCAAGCATTTGTCACTGCCTCTATCTCGGTGGCTCCCTCAAAGCCTGCGGATCGGGAGTCGGACAGTCACGTGCCAGATGACCCTTTCCGCGGCATGAGTAACAGAACCTGCTCCTTGCACAGCTAGCTCTGTTCCCACTCCGGGTGCCCTGCACCACCGGTCCTAAAACCCGAGATCGCCCAACTGCTGGTCTGGTCTTTCTGGGCCTCTGCATTATCTGTCTAATGCCCACAGATGACTCGGCTTCTGATCGAGAAGCACGCGACAAAGGCAGAAGCTCCCGAACACGGTCGGGGTGTAGAGCTACTGGCACATACTCCAACCTGAAGGAGGTCTCGAAGTCTTCCCAAGAGAAGGCCATCCCACGGAAAAACTGGAACAAGTGGCTCCACCACCTGCCTGCTGCTGCCTGAAGAAGGCTAGCCGCAAAGATCGCCATAAAGTCCGATGGCGTCCCCACTAGCCTGAAGACTCCCACCACAGCCTCCAGCCAATCCTCAGCCGCCTGTGGGTCCGTCTCTCCCCTGAACCTGGGTGGCCTCTGGCGCTGGAACTCATGCAGCGCACTCAAGCGTCGTGCATCGCCTACTGCTGGGGCTGGTGGCATCGGTGGCCCAACGTATGGTAGTACCACTGGTGCCTCAACTGCAAGAGGGCCATGTACCGAAGCCTCGTCGCTCGACAGACTGTCAGCACGCACATCCCTCCGGGCTCTAGCTGGTCATCCGAGAAAAGACATCCTGAAAGAAACAACGTAACACGATCAAACGATTATACCGGGTGAGCTGACCTGGTTTGAGCTGTTTTAAGGGGGGAAACCTTTGAAAACACACACGCAATCAGTGTTTTCGTGCACAAAGTCGGAAATCAGTTGTCAGGGTCCTGGTGTATGGATACGTCGGCCGCGCGCACCAACACTGGACTCCCTGAACTGGAAACCACACTCGGTACCCTTAACACTATTGCTTCACAGAAAGAAAGATCAGAATCGGCGGTAGAACCGACCACCTCTGATACCAATTTGTCACGACCCGTCCTCGGGGTCCGTGCCGTGACTACCCCAAGCCCGCCTTCCATAGGCCAGGGGCTGGCGACTAGCACCAAAGGCGTAAAATCCCGATAACTGGGAAGGCATTGCCTTTATAAAGAAAACAAGCACCACAGAGTACAAGCGGAAGTAAAACACTAAGTACGAAAAGAAGTGCTGAAAAGTAAAAGGGCCAGAATAAAAACCCAAAAGAAAGTACAACAGAAAAAGACAACAGCTGGAGGGACGGAAGCGGCTCCTGGGTCGTCCTCCTCGGATCCTACCTGAAGGGTAGGTACAGATGGCGCAGCTCCTCGATCGTCCACCACGAATCCTACCTGAAGGGTAGGTACAGATAGCCTCCACAGTGCTCTCGTCCGTCAACCTCCTCCGAGTGTCGTCTCACCGTGAAGTCCACCTCCGGACACTGACTTGTCGTGTAGTCCACCTCCGGGTACCATCCAGTCCTCGAACACTCGGCCTCCGTCAGCACTGCCTGTCGTCTGCAACCAACACAACGAGGTGCGGGCATAGCCCGTGCAGGGGTGAGTATAACGATACTCAGTAGGGACCCCGAGATCCTCAAGGTCTCACTAAAACCAACAAGGATAACCACAAGAATATCTCAACAGATAAACTCTACTTAGGTATATGCCCATACATATACCTATGTTATCAAGTAACCCATCTCAATCATGAGAAAACACAAAGGTCAAAAGTCTCAACTCAAACCAGGATTTTCATTATCGAAACCGTAACTACTGAGGAGCTCCGTCTCTAGAGTGTACAGTGGTCCTGTCACGACTCCGAGGTACTGCTCACTAACCTAAGACTGCTGAGGTACTCCTCCTGTCGAGTACTGCGGGTTTGCGGCCAACTACCGGGCGCTCCGTCCGCTGAGGGTCTGTCGCCAAATACCGGGCGCTCACCCAAATAGCCTACTGAGGTACTCCTCCTGTCGAGTACCGTGGGTTTGCTGCCAACTACCAGGCGCTCCGTCCGCCGTGGGTCTGCCGCCAAATACCGGGCGCTCCGTCCACTGGGCTAGTCGACTCACTCCAAGTCGAGTCGGTCAAGCAGTCGTCAGGTCTCAGTCGGCTACACGGTCTCCGTACTCTGCACGCTCGTCTCCGGGAGGGTCCGCTCCACGAGCTACTGGCCGATACTCCAAGTATCACAAAGTCCCACAGAGAAGTGTCTCAAAGGACCGCCTCATCATAGGGGTCTCAACGCAACAGACGGCGCGTCAATCGGACGCCCGGTCTGTGAGTTATTAGCCTTTTCGTCCCAGGGGCCCGGTTGGTTTCGTGTGCGAACCAATCCCAGCCGTATCACAACTGTACCCTGAACTCCCATAGGGTATACTCAAAGGGACCGTTACTCAACGTAATCACCAACGCCGCTGACGGTTCGTCGAACAGACGTCCTGGCTGAAAGATATCAGCTTTTCCGTTCCAGGGGCCCGGTTGGTTTCGTGTACGAACCGACCCGACCGTACTCCGTCGACATCCAAACCTCGAGCAGAGTAAGCCAAAAGTTCCGTCTCACTGAGAGGAATTCAACAAAGCTGACAGTACGTCATTCGGACGTCCGGAGCTCAAGATATGTGAATTTGACCGAAAATGCCCGAAAATGGGGGGGGGGTCCGGGTCCGGGCCGACCCGGCCCGACCCCCCCTGGGTCGGCCCGAACCGGGTCTGACCCGGTTGGCCCGGCCCCGCCCAGCCAAGGCCGGTCCGGCTCGGCTCGGCCGAGCGGCCTGACAACCCCACGGCACCCGCGGGGTGTCGCGCTGGACACCCGCGGGGTGCCGCCTGACAGCCCCGCGGCACCCGCGGGGTGTCGCCTGACAACCCCGCGGCACCCGCGGGGTGTCGCGCTGGACACCCGCGGGGTGCCGCCTGACAGCCCCGCGGCACCCACGGGGTGCCACCCTGGACACCCGCGGGGTGTCGCCCGACAACCCCGCGGCACCCGCGGGGTGCCACCCTGGACACCCGCGGGGTGTCGCGCTGGACACCCGCGGGGTGCCGCCTGACAGCCCCGCGGCACCCGCGGGGTGCCACCCTGGACACCCGCGGGGTGTCGCCAGACAACCCCGCGGCACCCGCGGGGTGCCACCCTGGACACCCGCGGGGTGCCGCCGCCTCCGGCCGCCGGCGCCGCCGCGCCGGCGACCCGCGCCGCCACCGACTTCTGCGGGCCACCGGAGACGCTCCGGTGGTCCGATTTGCTTCCCGTCTGCGCCTACGGTCATCCCGGGACCCGACCTTCACTGCGGAGGCCTCAAAATTAACTTGCGGCCTCGTTTGTCGTCTCCCGTCAATCTGCGCTCAAGAACAAAATAAAATTAATTTAATCTGCGGCCTCTTTGGCGCGGTGCGACGACGTCGCGTGCTTGAACGACTTCTCGGCGTGGCGCGAAGGCGTCTCGATCTTGTTTGATTTCGTTCCACAGCGCGGCGCGACGGCGCCGCTCAATAGTTGTCGTACGATTCCCACGTGGTGCGACGGCACCACGCCATCTCGCTCCATCCGCAAGAAACAACAAGAATAAAGGAGGGGGGGGGGGTTCTTCCGTGTTTGTGCGGCCCGACCCCCCTCGCATTAGATTGATAACAATCGGCCTTTCTAGAACGATAATCCATCACAATCTTTTTAAAAAATAAATAAAAAGATTCGGAAACAAGGGCCGACAAAAAAAAGAACCTTCAAGATCGAAGGAAAGATCAACAACTTTAAAAAGGTTTAAAACCCCTACCTCAAGCGTTGTCGCTCGCGAGTTCGTCGCGGAAGAGGACGATCGTCGCGGAAGAAACGTCGCCGGAGAAACGTCGTTGATTCCGTTGTCGTCGAGGTGTGTCCGAAGGGAGAACGTCGCTTGGAAAGGAACGATCGTCGCGGAAGAAACGTCGCGGATGAAGCGTCGTTGATTTCCGCGGTTTCGGCGTTCTTCGCCGGAGGCCGGCGTTCTTCGCGTTCTTCGCCAAAGAAGAACGCTCTCCTCCAAATTCTCCCCACGCCACAAGCTTCCACCCAAAATAAAATAAGAGTAATCTTATTTTATTAACGCACAAGCAAAAATTAAAAAAAAGAAACGAACAATTAATTCCAAGAATTAATTTACCAAAGAAACCGCCCAATTAATTGGACGAAAGAAACAGCCCAATTTAATGGTCTGTTAAGAAACTAAGAAACAGCGTCAGTTGACTTTCATTAAGACGGGTTTTTACGGGTGCGTTTCTTAGCGGAAAGAAACGGCAGGGCTCGTGCGGGCCCCACCTCACAAATATCCTACCAAGGGGGTAGGATATTTCTGGATAGCATCCTATCTAGTTCAACTCAGTTCAATCCGCCTTTAAGTGGCTTCAAGTGGCTTCCAAGTGGCTTAAGCGAAATAAAATAAAGTTGTCGCAAAATTATTTTATTTCTTAACTTTAAGCCCGAAAATTAAAAACCACACCCGAGAAAACGCAACTCCGGAAGAGGCGTTTCTAAGCGAATATCGGCGCTGTGATTTCATCGGTGCCCTCAGAATTCGATTCCAGGCACCGGTTCAAAAGTTAGAAAAACCCGCTCGTCCGTTCACTGAACGTACCCGAGCCAAAACTTCGGAAAATGATTCCGGGCACACCGAGCCTCGGAATCAGGTGCCGTCAGAAACTGCATTCTTTTAAAATTCCAAAGAAAATTAAAAAAAAATTCCTTGAAATTTACGGGTCTTTACAAGAGAATCTCAGGCTACTGAGTTTTGGGAAGAGGAAATGTTGTATATCATTGAGCATCTATAAATTCCCAAATAACAGAGATTCAATCTTGATACATACATGATTTGGGATTCATCCAAGCATTGGTGGGATGTTGTTACCCAGGTCGGAATTCATCATGACATATTATGGGTTGACTTCTAGTCTATCTTCTATGATCAATTCATTCCTGTTTCGTTGAGAGATGATAGAGATAGAGAGTTTATGAATCTCAGGTAGTGTTCTATATTAGTTATGGAATATTCATTATGTTGTACTGATTTACTGCACTTTGCACAACTTCTATCCATGATGAGCTTCCGCGAGCTAGACATTTTGAGGAGGGGCTCTAGTATTCCATCAAATACCTAGTTAATGCCTTTCACCTTCATACCTAAACATGCAATTATTGATCATGCATTTATCACTACGTGTAACCTGAGGGATAGATAGAGTACTGGGTTTAGAAGATTAGTTTCATATCAGTCCAGTAGTTATTATGGTGGAAGGAAACGTTTTCTTGAGGTTTATCATCAGGGAAGTAGCAGCCAGAGTATCCAGTTTGATTTCTTTGTACTGTGTCATCAGTGTGAAAAATAGAGGCATAAAAATCCCATGTGTGATAGAGGTCGTATGGAGTGTTTTGTTTGTGGTCGTATGGGTCATCTTATGAGATTTTGTAGGACCTTTCCACCAGCATCGAGTGTAAGAGGATCAACATTAGCTCAACTATCAAGAGTGAGCTCTTTTCCACTGCATCAGGCACAAAATTGGAGTAGCACAGATAGGTCTAGCTGAGGATGAGGTCATGGATGAGGTAGTCTGATCGTTGATCACCATGAGAACCAGTAGAGCAGTCATTATCTTGGTACTCCATTGGTTTCACATGTCCGTGGATTAGGTAATTTGCATGCCTTATACCTGATACTTGAGGATCATGTTGTGGGACCAACAACATTACAGGGTACTATCCTAGTACCATTTACTATTATTACAATTTTTTGGTATATTTTCTTCAAGATCTTTTATTTATGTTTATTTTATAGAAATTCTCAGATTACAGAAAAAATTTAATTATTTTGTAGTGACCCTCAATACACCAATGAGAATACGTACGTAGGGAACACACATGTGCCTAGACTGTACCCTTGAGGTTGGTAGTTACCCTTTCTCCTGGAATCTCTTTGTTCTCGAGATAATGGGAATAAATGTCATTCTATGGATGGACAGGTTGGTCTATCAACATGCTTTTCTAAAATTTTATCACTGAAAGGTTTCATTTAAATAACCAGATAGAAACAATTATCTTTTCAATGGTGAGTGGGTTTTCCATTATGGGAGATTAGGACCAAAGTTTCATGGGCTAGGTGGGGTGACCACCCAGATTGGAAATCTTTTTATAGATTATCAGGGTTAGTTTCAAACTAATTTCCCTCTAGTAGTTGATCATTTAAAGGAATTACATCTTAATGAAATCTCTAGATTACCTCCTGAGAGAAAGGTGGGATTTTCAATTGTGCTTGTTCCAGGAGCTGATCCAGTTTTCATTCCTCCTTATAAGATGGAACCTACAGAGATTTATGATATGAGGAGGTAGATAGAGTACATATAGGAAAAACAATTTATATGGCCCAGAACATCATCTTGGGGTTCATCTGTTCTTTTTTGCTAACAACGAGGATGAAACTATCCATTTGTGCATGTACTATAGAAAGTTGAACCATCTTACGGTCAAGAAATAGTATCCACTTCCACTAATAGATAATCTCTTTGACCAAATCCTAGGAGGAAGTGGTTTCTCTAACATTGACCAGAGATTGGGTTATCATAAAGTGCGAGTTAGACACTCAAACATGCCTCATGCAGTTTTTTTTGAAGTAGGTATGGTTTTTATGAGTATCTTGTTATGTCATTCAGTCTAATAAATGCTCGTTCCATTTTTATGGTTTTGATGAATAGGGTTTTACATTCCTCTGTTGACTCTTTTTCCGTTGTATTTGTAGACAACACTATAGTGTATTCGTGCACTCATAACGACCGTGCCAATCATCGTGAGATCATTATAAGCACACTAATAGAGCATCAAATTTATACCATGATTGATAAATTTGACATATGGATCAAAATAATCCACCTCATGACCCATATTATTTTAGAATCAGTTGTATTTATTGACCCTAAAATGGATAGTGCCATAGTCTCCAAGGAGAAGCCTAAGAACGTTTTTGATATCTAGAGTTTCTTAATCCTCACTGGATATTATAGGCATTTCATAAAAGTATTTTCTTATCTTATTACACCTATTACTGGTCTAACAATGAAGGGTGTCAACTTCAAATAGTCAAAATCATGTGATAAATCCTTTTAGGAGCTGAAATGAAGGCTTTTATCAGCACCTATTTGTATTCTTCTGGATCCTGCAAATGATTATATCGTCTTCTGTGATGCATTAGGAATTGTCCTTGGAGTAGTGTTGATACAAGAATAAAAAGTTGTTCCATATGGATCTCAGAAGATGAGGTCTCGCGAGAGAAATTTCTTGACATGTGACATCAGCTGGCAGTAGTTCTGCATGACTTCTGTTTCTGGAGACATTATCAGCTGGGTGAGAACTATGTGGTGTATACAAAGCACAATGGCCTCATGTATTTCTTTTCTCAGCATGATCTAAACCTCCAACAATGAAGATGTTTCAAATATCTAAAATCCTTTTATTTTGAACTTTCCCATATTCTAGGAAAAGTTAATGTTGTTTTAGATGCACTGAGTCAGAACAATCAAATGTAGGCCATACAGGATGCCAGTGATTAATGGAAGTTAATGGCCTTTTTATGAACTTGATATGGAGTTTCATGATATTCATGAGCATTTTTACCTCGTAACATTAACAGCTACTTATTCCATCCATGAGAAGGTGAAGAGTAAGTAGTTTTCAAATCTTCATGGTTTGGTAATCCATGATAATATATTAGGATATAACCCACCTCCGGATTGGTCTGTGGATGCAGATAATGTCTTCTGTCTAGATGGACATATCCAGGATCCTTTAGACGTGAGAGGGGAGTTGATGAAAGAGTACAATGCTTCCTAGATGGATGTTCATCCTGGAATATCGAATACCTTTTGAGATATGTGATGCCGATATTGGTGGCCTAGAATGAAACATCAGATTGTAGGCTTCATCACTAGCTATCCCAAATGTCACCAGGTGAAGGCGGATAACCAAAGACTAGCAGTTTTTTCAAAGCCACTTCCAGTCCCAAAATGGAAATGGGAAGATGTTTCTATGGGATTTGTTTTGTCAGATTACCTAGGTCGGTGAGGGGTAGCGATGCTATCAGTGTATTCATTAACGAACTTACCAAATCATCCCAATTCATTCCTATTTGGGAGAGTTTATCTATTGATGATTTGTAAAGATTTTATGTCCAAGAGATTGTATGACTACACTAAGTTCCAGGTAATATCTTTTCAAATAGGGATGATCATTTCACAAAATTATTATAGAAGGGTCTATAGAAAGATATGGGTACTCAGGTGATTCTAGGCACAACATTTCACTCTCAGATATATGGAAAATCAAAGAAAACAATACTGGTTTTAGAGGATATCCTCCGATCACGCATCCATTATTTCAGAAATTCATTAAAGAATCATATCCCTCTCGTCAAGATCACCTATAATAATAGTTTTCAAGCGATGAATCAGATGGATCCTTTTGAGGCCTCAAATGGTATTCCATGTCATTCACACTTGTTCTGGATAAAGGTAGGTGAGGCATACATACTAGTTCCTCATCTCGTGTGACTTCAGAATAGGTCTAGCTGATTAGGAATCAAATGAATTCTACTCATTCTAGAAAGAAATATTATATTGATCTCTTTCAACATCCTATTTAGTTCAAGTATGGGGATTGGGTTTTTCTACAGGTATCGCCTAAGCTATTGTATATATGATTAAGAAAGAAGGTAAAGTTATCACTACTATATGTAGGGTTGTTTAAAATTATAGATGGATTTGGGATGATAGCTTATTAGTTTCTACTACCTCATAGTTACCTATAATTGTACTACATATTTCATGTATCCCAACTTATCCAATATCATGATGACCCATGTGATACCAGTGTCCCCAAGGAAGTTGGGTTAGATGTCGATTCTACTATTGAGGAGTATCTGGTACACATTGTTAAACGAATCACGAAGGATCTCTGAGGCAAGACAATCCCTCTGGTACGAGTTCTATTACAGCATAGAAGATTATATGGTGATAATTGGGAGAGGGAAGCTAATGTACATGCCCAATGGCATTATTTTTTCTCAAACAATATTTCCGTACCCTTAGAAGTATAACTCATGGTGAGTACATTTAAGAGGGAAAGACTTTTAGAACTCGGTTTCTAAATCAGGTATGGGTCCTTTAAATTTATGGTATAAATATTTACATTGGGAAAAATATATATTTAAGATGAGTTAGAAAATGTAATGTGGTTTTCTGGGGATCGTTTTGAGCATGGAACACCTCTTTTAGGAAAACATGTCAAGTCGCCCAGTTTGTGCATGGTTTGTGCATAGTTTCCCTAACCATACGGTTTGTGTTTATTTGGACAGTGGAACCTCGAATAGCTATCACAAAATCCATGAAACCAAATTGTGAAAATTCCCCAAACCAAACCATCTAGGATAGATTATGCACGGTTTGTCAAACTCTGCGTACAAACCGTGCATAGGAAAAAAACATTGAAAAATGTATAAAATTCCCTTAATGAACTATTAATCCAACCCCTTATTCCCTATTGTTTTTATATGCATGAATGAATATGTTATCTATCATTTTGGAGCATTTTTATGATTCAAACTTGGAATCAAGAGATCTCATTTATCTGTCATCTAATGGGGATCATGTTCATCATGTTGGATGTACAACTGTATGTACACTTGTCCTCTTCATCCGTTCTTTTTCACTTTCACTCTCAGCCTAAATATTTCCATGTGAGAGTTTTTTTACCATTTAATATATCAACTTTTATCAAAGGAAAATTAAGGGACGATGCTAGAGGAGAAGTCTCGTACAACCCAAAGGTGGGAGTTCTATAATTCATCCTTAATGTGTGTTGTTTTTTGAGTATTTGTGTGGGGCCCACTGGTTTCATTGGAAATCGTTTCATAAATTAACATTAAAAGATTATAGATTTTAGAATCATAAGGTCATAATCTTTATAAAAATTTGATTATTTTCTATTGGTTACACCTACTACTCAATTCAACTCATTTTTAGGGTTAAGCCATAATTGTGTTTTAGTGTTTCGGAAAGTTTGAGCCACAGCTCAGGTGTGACTTTTTATGACCATTCCAAAGGGATGACTCCTTATAATAAATGAAGTCTTTTTAAAGATAATTTCATAATGTCGTGTACCATGTATTCTCTCCACTTGACCCGCCTATGGTAAGTGCTTCAAAATGTTTATTTAATGTGAAATGTGAAATGTGAAATTTAAAGTATACTAAGTATATGATGTGGCCTTATTAAAAGATGTTTAATAATTTTTACATGTCTGTAGAACCCCATTACCTGAATATTGAAGGTAGTGTAGTGAAACTCAACAATTAAATAATCCTTATTCACTAATTATGGCCTAATTTAATGGTTGCAATGATACTTGGCCTATCCATTGTAATGTAAGATAAGGATTGGACCAATAAATAAATGTTTTCAACTATACATGACCTATTCATTGTAATGGAAGGAAATACTTGAACCAATTGAATTATTAAGTGATTACAATATCAAATTGAAAAGGACTAACTCGAGCTTGCATTGAATTCTGAGATGATAATACCTTGGGTCTCAGGAAGCCCATTCTGATTCAAGGGTACTGTATCCATAGGTAGATACCCACCAGCAATCTAGTTCTAGTCTATTCCTTGGATTCCCAGTATATTTTCATTGGTTCCCTTTATTTATTACATGATTTCACAGATACACTCCTTGGATCCATCATTGTGTAGTAGCTGCAATGGTTAAATCCCATAGGGCCGTGTTTTTTCCTAGCCTTGTTTTACCTTTTTCAATCACCTTGGACTCGTTAGGTTATTTATTGTATGATTCCTTGGATTTAACTACATGGATTACACTCTTACCCTTATTTAGACTCAGATACTACTAATTTATCTTTCCTTGAGTCAATGTTACCTTGGATTTTACCCTGGAACACCCTCATAGGATACTTTGTCATAATGCCTTATTACATCTTGGTATTTTTAGTAATTATTATATGACAAGGTGATTTCAATGTGGTTTATGGCTCACATGACCTATTAACACTATATTTTTATTGACTAATTAATGAATTTGTCACATTCCTATACACCAGCTGAGGGTAATGCATGTACTTGGTTATTTAGTTATTTTGAACTTATTGATATACTTTATATATATTCCTGCACACTACTATATACCATTACATAGGATAGATGTTAAAGGCACTATTGGTGGTGGCCCATCGAGATTTATCTCACACCCACTCTGAGTTATTTTTGGTACCCAGCGTAGATTACATGGTTTAATGTATTGGAAAAGGGAAGCATGCAGCATCCAATACATGATTGTGTTCTGATAGGATGGAGCATGATAGTAGATGACCGAGCAGGATATCAGGATGCTTAAAGTGTACAATTTTTATTTTAAATTCTGGAAAATGTTATTCTTATTTTCCTCTATCCATGATTTCTAGTTTTACTGTTACATGTCATTATATCATCACTATTCTAGTTGGTATAGTCAATGTTATTTTTGTTTATCCATGAAATCACTTTTCTTCTCCCATTTATTTATATTTCTTACACTTTTTATTATTAATTTATATCTCATACCCTATAATACACTCTACTAATGAGGATCTAGTCTTTCCATGGACACACCTAAGGCCCTTTCTATTATTCAGAAGCCTCTAGAATTCGAGATGATGAACGTGAGGCCATGTGGCCCACTGGGCTCGGGGCACCCGTTAGGTGGAATCCAGGTTTGGGTCGTCACATCCACCATGATGTAGTAAAAAATAATTAATATATAGTCTTTCATTCCTATCTAGGAAAAATGTTCCCTTATATTGAAGAAACATGAATATTTTAGAAGTTCATAAAAAATTAATTATTGCACATCAATATATCCTTGAGTCTTTGGTAATACAGAAAAAAATAAATTTCAATGTCATCCAATTTATATGAATAAATATATATAGGTTTAATTAATCATATGGGATGTTTTCATCCATTATATACTTATTAAAAAATCAAACATCTTGACACATAATCAGCAATTTCATGCATCATATTATCTTTCCAAAAATGTTACATCAAATATCAATGTAATTAGGTGAGACTAGGGTTTTATAGAAATTTGAACGACGATAATTATAGAATTACCACATTTTTATCACAATTTTAGGGGGATGTAAATATCTATTTTCAAATTTAAAAGCACCATCATCATATATGACATCTACAAAATTTCCATCATTCCCACCCTTATTTTTATTTTGAAAATTAATATAATCAAATTAAAAAATGTTTATCATTTCTAATAACGATTGTTTGGAAACAATTTGAACCCATTCCATAATAATTCACATACCCATATTTAATATATCCATGAACAATGTATCCTTATCAATACACATTTTATTTATTACTCTATGATTCTTCCTACTAATTGAATCTGCTACCTTATTTTCCTTCCCTGGGTAGTAGTGTGTTGTGCCATCATAAACATTGAGTAGCTCTGGCCATCGCATATTCCACATGTTGAGAACATCTTATGGGATGATATATTTTAAATTGTTATGATATATCTATATATATCTCTAATGTTTTACAATAGATACAGTGTATATAGATTTATAAAAAATAATTATGGATTCTTACTCAAGATCATGAGTTTAAAAGTTCTTCTCAATAGTTTTCAATTTCTTCGATGCATGTAAAATAGATCTATCAAAATTCATAAGGATAAAACAATGTACTTTTTATGATGCATTACTATATATAAAAAATAAACCATTTTCTAATGGTGGAGTCAACATCAAAGTAATTACCAATCTTTTCATCAATTAATCAAATAATTATTCACATTATGTTTACATTTAGTTATAATTTTAGATAATAATGAAATATTTTAATCAAATAACTGAGAGTAACCTTCTAAAGTATTATAACATAATTCAATAGTATAGTTTTATGGTATATTCCATCATTAGACTTCCTTTCTCTTTTTAGGATCAAATTAGATTCCATACATGAATTAAATATGTCCAACAAAATAAACTTCTTGATTTTAAAATTAACTCATTCTAACTATACAATATAACTCTTTTCATTTAAGAGTCTCATGAATATACAATAATTGGTTTTCATGGACCTCGCATATTTTTTATCCTAACAATATATTATCAATAAATACCATAAAATTTGTATCATGTTGTTCATTGAATAATCTAGTAATTATATCCATAAAAATATATGGTACATTTTTCATTTCAAATGGAATTACTATACACTCATAATGTTGATACCTTGTTTTCAATGTTTTCGTTAGAATATATTACTAATTTACTTGTAATTGATTATATCCAAAAATAATTAAATTTTATTAAAATATTGAGCTCCATGATGGTTTTCATATATGTCTTAATTTTTTAGTATATGATACTTGTTATTGATCATTAATAACATTGATCAATGCATATCTTCATAGTTCAATCATTATTCTTATCAAAAATGAACATGATACCTAAGGTGAAGCAATATGAAATATAAAATCATTAATAATGAAATAATTTTGTTTTTTTAATTTACTCAACTAACTCCACATTATCTATTCTATATTGATTATTTTATATAGGTCGTGCATCAGTTATTAAACCAATGGGAAAATCAACTTCTCGCACTGGTGGATGTCCTGGTAATTAATTATATAATGCATCAAAGTAATATTGTACAATATGTACATACTTAATTTTATGATTATATATTCCATTAGTATGTTTTATCTACTATTATTCGCTATGAATATCTTATTGAAGAGCTATAGGAGGTTGATCAAAATATTAATATGATGATAATGTCTCCCATCTAAAGAAATTAAATTCCATATCTTAATCATGAATAATAATTTTCCTTTCTTTGTTATAAAATTATTCATTATATTTTCATATCAAATCCATACAATGGATTCAATCATAGTCAACCATATGTTTTATAATAAAATAACCTTAGAAGGAATTTTTATGTGTCATAATAGGTAAAGAATGACACATCCTTTTTGTAATGAGATTTCCATAATGATTTTTCAATGAAAATGATATATCTCAGTTTCGGGTGCTGCTCAAAGGTTCCCCGAACCCAGTTGGTCACATAACCTCAAGTGCATTTCCAAAAATTCTAGAGGAAGCTGACTAGTAGTGAGGTACACATTTTGATAATGGGGAGACCATGCTCTCATTGGAGGAGTATACTAAATGTATGTAAAATAGTAAACAATATCAGAAGCACTAATACCATAGAACTAATGTAAATAGCAGAAAACATATAATAATATAACATCTAGAGAATATAAAAATTATGCATGTCACATGTGTCTTAGAAAGAATCCAAACAAGTCACAATGATGGAAATACAATAATGAATCCTATGTAAAACCAAATAGTATACGCCAATAGCATTGCATGCCTTAACCTTGTCCATGTTATCCATATCTAATAGCAATCATGTACATGATGAAGAGGAGTGTTGGACCTTGTCTACAACTACAATAATGTAATAATTTGGTTTGAATTCCATGACCCAAAAAGGTTTGAGATGAATCCCAGTGGGAATCCACTAAATGATTTATTCCTAACTATGACTGAATATATATAGGAAAGAATTTTCATAAAATAAAGTAATAAACTAGGAAGTACTAAAAAGTAAAAAATCATAAAGTTTCAATATCATTCGTTTTAATTTATTATTATGTTCATTTAATCATGTAAACCTTTGGGATATTTCCTATTATCTATATCCCATGGGCAATAGTGACCACATACATCTTAGAAGTCCATCTAATCAATCAATTAATTCTGAGTCCTAGCATGTGATTTGTCTTGGAAGTCTTGTCACAATTATTCAATTATTCAATAACATCCCTTGGGTAAAGTTACCACAATCTAATCTAAAAATTCTATCATAAAATAAATTCATTTAATGACAACCCTCTGGGTAGCTCCCACAGTATGACCCATCTGGTCTAACATACCAATAACCATTTAAAACATTTCCACCTAGGAAGTCTCTAAGTGTCTAAATACCATGGTCTAATATAATATCAAAAAATCATAAACCACCACCTATGTATGCTCTCATAGTGTATAATCCTTTTTATAGGACCACCTAGAAGCTCTAATAGTCAATACCCCTAGGTCAACATCACAAAATTTTATTTATAAATGACCCTACATTGGAAAGATCTCAAAGTACAATCCCCCTTGGTCACACATCCAAAATGAATATCAAAGGAATTTAATATAATCATCAAAGCCACCATAATAAGACAAGTCATGGAAACATGGAAAGTATACAAGAATCTTAGAAAAAACAACTGTGAAGAATCAAATAAGGGAACACACCGATTATGTGTCCCACAACCAAGATATACAACCATATGGATAATAAACCACCGTTTATCAAACAATTAATGCATAGTAGGTGTTAAACCACATTAAAATACAAATAAATAAATACCCCAAACACAGGTATGCACCACTTCAAGAATATATAATCCAAAGATAAACAATGAATGGAATAAACTATTTACCTTGATGTCGTACGATCACCACTATTGAAAATCGAACCTTGAATTAGAATAGAATGACATAGATATACAAAAAGGTAATAAAAAAATTCATCCTTTAAATACCTAAGAGAGATGTGGTATTACGAATAAAGGCCATAGAGAAATTGAGAACTCACTGCTGTGATTATAACACACCTAACGTCGTGTCAATCAGAGGTCGGATGTAGAATTGGGAGGGGTTCAGAGTGCTTTGGCCATTCTCTTCTCTCCTTTATGAACCTGTAACGTCCCCGACCTAGAGCCACTAAACCAGTGCTCCGAGATGGTTCGCCACAAGTCCTCAAGTACGCCTCCCCGTACGGTAGAGGATGCCGACTTTCAGGGAGGGTGAGGGGTGTGATATTGGGGATAATATTCCCTCATAATAGAGTAAAAAACATAAAAAATAAATATGTATCATACACAACAGAAAGTAAATAATGTGCGGAAGAAATAAACAAATAAAATAAAACAAGAAATAATAGTAAATTGTTGTAAAATCCTAATCAGTTATGCCATAAAATACAACACTGGTCACCCACCGGGCCAACCATATAGATATGATTACAAAAGAAACTAAAATTAAAATTACAGGTCTCTGCTACTAACTCCGAGCCAATCCACGTACCCGATCTCCAAACACTGTCAAACTGCAACAGCCCAATCAGTAGAACCACTCAAGAAAATCCGCTCGATCATGCTACACTGGGCCTCAGCCATATCAACCATACAACTCGTCTTCTACCTAAAAAGTAGACATATGTTCTAAAAAAACCGAGGTGCACATGTAGGGTTGAGAAATAATATCAGTAGGGACGCCGACAAGCAACCTATAACTGTGCTAAAAAAAGTGTATGTAACAAAAATGTGTTCAGCATAGATGGAACACAACAAAAGGAAGTAAACCAAATGTTCAACCACGTATGAACTCAAGGTACGTAATCCCTGTCAACTGGGAAAGTGCCACCATGGATGTCCATATATGTAACAACCCCAAATTTTATAAGATACATTATTTTTAATTTCATTCATATCTTCTATTTTACGACACACCAAGATTATCTTGCGCTATACGCAACATTGTATTATCTTGCAGTATACGCAACACTTTTCTTGGATCTTGTTACACACAATTTCAAGTTCGTTTGATAGAAGTTATTCTACGCAACATTGAGTGTGTGTATATATATATATTCAATGTATAAATAAAATATGGTTGGATTCTATTATACGCAACAACAAAGGAGTCATGCACCACACGCAACCCTGACTTGGCTTGCATTACACGCAATCGTGACCTTCCTCGATAGCGTGTGTTGTACGCAATACCGGGTTTTACTAAACAACGATATATTATTATAATATTTTTATGAACTAGCTGTTATGAATAGTGTTAACTAAAATTTTCATTTTATAACATTATTATTAATCTTACAGAACATGGTATAAGAACAAAATATATTTTTCGGGTAAAATAAGTATTTTTCAAAAAATGCAGTTTTTCAGCCTTTTGATGGAGCACCCACATTAAATCTAGTTTTTGACATGTTTATAAGTTCAATTTTACAAAATAAAATTCTTCTTTTGAATCAGGATATAAAAATTTACATTAGATGATGTTTTGATATTTTTCCGATAACATTCATATTTTAATGAATTGTAAAAACACGCTATATTTTAATTAAAAACAAATTTTTTCATCGTAATATCTTATGTGGTTATATTATAATATTGAATGGTTTTAAAGTATAAATATAATATATTTTTACCATTTAATATAATTTATGTCATTAGCATTGATTTTACCTTGAATTCTTCGGTTAAATCAATTCCATCTTTTGCAATGTTTTAAAGAAAAACCCGTTTTCTTTCGATAACGGGATTAATTTTAATTTAATTTCTGCAACTTTTGTGTATTGAATTTGGAAAAATGGATTCCATATTTGGAATTAGTGGATCTAAATTATGTTAATAAGCTACTTTTTATTTTTGGGAATTATGAATAGTAACTACGGTAAATTTTATTTACCATAGTTAAAGGTAAATCAGGTAATTTATGGTAAATATAATAATTTAAAATTACCCTAACAAATGTCGAAATCCAATTGGATGACTAAAAGTCGACCTATATCACCTAAGGGTAGGATTAGATTCATTTAATTAAATTTTTTCAATGAAAATAATTTAATTATTATTAAAACCAACGAATGTGACAACATGTCACTTTCTTAAATCTTATAAGTATAATAATTTTAATCTAGTGATAAACTTCATGAAACATCGAACATGAATAGTCTCTAGAACGATAATATAATTATCTACATCATAGGAATTTATTTATAATTTTTAGGGATTAAATAATTATCATTTATTATGACACAAAGATGATGCAGTAATTGTCTTATTAATGAAATATCGACATAATTGATGTTATAAATGCCCAAATAAATGTAATTTGAGACTTTTAATGACTTAAACTAATTTTATAGGTTCATATAACATGTTATTATTGATTTAAGTAACTTGGTTAGAACTTATCATTATTTTATGAATTTCATAAAAATCATGTACCAAATAGTGTCAAAATTGACATAAATTAGTTTTTAAAACAAATATTATATTATTAATTCTTATTTTATTCCTAAAAATATAAGGTTCGACCAAATGACTTAGATAATATTATATATATTAATAATAAACAACTTTGTGTTAGTTTGTCTTGATATAGTATGTTTATTAACCATATAGTGTAAGAAAACAAAAAGACATGGTAAAAGATTAATTATTTAACTTAGAGTTAAATCTAATTGATAAGGTTAAAATAATAACCTAAACTTGTCTAAATACTATTGGATGAGAGACTTTCGACCCATCCCCACTTTAGCTTCGAAATAAGACCCTTTGTAACCATTATAAACCGAATTTGACCTTAATATAAAATAATATTTTGAGATTTTCCTAAGGTCCCCCTCTCCTCCCTTATAAAAGGTCCCCTCCTCCCTCTCCCCCTCACACCAATTTGAGCATTCTAGCTCAGAAAACCCCTGCCAAAATATCTTCTCCACTTCCCTAGTATCATCATATAGGTGCTGGTCTTCTTCAAAGACCATCCTTAGTTCTTTATGTGGAGGTTAAGAAAAGGCGCGTCAAAAAGAGGTAATATCCATTACTGATCTTTTTCAATTTCTTTATTCTTCAACTTCTTATTCTTTAGTTGTTACATGATAAAGTAATAACATCAGTATTAATTATATACTGATATGTTATTATAAATATTAAACAACTCTAATTAACCTTCTATCCATCCTACGGAAAAAGGAAATCACCGCGTGTGTGTACGTACAGAATACCGTCTCCACGCCGTGGTGTAATCTATTTTCCGCCACCACCATAATTGGATGGGTATAATGGTGTAATGGGTAACTATATATTATTATTATAAAGTGATATTGTTTCTTAAATAGTATACATACACTTCAACACAAGTTCACGATCATGAGAATGATATCATCGCTCGTGCGTACGTACAGACTACCGTCTCCACGACGCGATGAGATTCATTCTCCACATTAACAATTCATGAATGATAATAAAGTATATATAATGAATAATAATGAAATATATGACATGTTAAATCTACAGGATTTATGTATATATATATATATGTATGTCATCTACTTACTTCCATTCAAGACAATAAGGAAAGGAAAACAGCGTTCATGCGTACATACGGACTACCGTCTCCATGAACGGTGTGTTTCATTTCATTTATCTATCTATTATATATATATATATACTGAATATATATGATATATAAGTCATTTTTTATATTCTGGAAGTAATTAAATCATGATATAAGTAATAATAATGTCAAGAACAACAAGTCCAAACACCTACGATAAATGAAACGATTTTACCCAAAACGCTTCTTTGACATGGAATTTACAAACGAACGGGTAATATAAAGTCATAAGTGAACCATATATGATATCATAACAATGAATATGATTCTGTAATAAGTTGATGACATTATTTAAATCATTATACAGGAGGATCGGATACGTACAAAGCATATCGGACATAAGGTAAGGGAAAATCTCGCAATCTCAATTTTTATCCGAGATTGTTTATACTTTGAAATTTACTGGGGTGTATTTTATCATCCACATCCATGTTTCATCAATATGTAATATTATTTCCGTCCACCCAAAATTGATTAAATCCATTTTTACCTTTCGGTGAGTTTTTAGTAAAGGATGTGAATGGAATCTTTGTTCGTTTTTCGTACGAGGTACTTTTTGACCTTTCCGAAAAAAGTACGAGAAGAATATTTTTTTAACTTATACGACATAAATGAATTTTTAAAAAATTATTTCCAAGAAGCTTCCTTTACAAGTTTTCAGGTTTTATTTTTAATCAACTTCTTTTAGTTTAAAATTGTATTACATGTTAAAAAAGGAAAATGTTTTTGAATTTGAAAGGATATTTTCCTCAAGAATGGAGTCCAAGTGTTTTATCAAAAAAAATTTCCATATAAGATAATAAAGGGTTCTGTTTATATCCCTATTATTACATGGATTTGATTATATTGTAATGTAATTTTTTTTATGAATTCCTTTATCTTATATGAATTGTTTTTGATGTCATGTTGTTTAAGAATCCCATTTTTATTACATGGGTTATGCAATGATGTATGATTTATGGTTTTGTGGCACACATAAGAATGGTATCATTATGAGATGGGTGGGACTTATATCTCCCTCCAATGCATTGGGTAAAGATTTTATATCTCATGAGATAGACATGGCTGGAACGGTAGGTTATACCGGTTCAGTGAAATAGGACTGAAACGAGGGTGACTCGGTTCAGAAATAGACTTTTTCCACTAAGATAGTCTTGGAAATGAGTCTTGACTAAGAAGATATGATTCTCTATGATTATGTGTGTATGACACAAAGTTTCATGTTTTAAGTTATGATTATTGGGATTTCATTTCACTACTATGATTTATCCCGTGTTATGAAATTATGCTCTCTTTTACAGGTTAAGATTTACAAAATGTTATGTTCTTATGGATATGATGTGATTGATATTTCTTTTGTTTACCCTTACTGAGAATTTGAGCTCACCCTTTTATGTTTTCTTTTCCCCAGGATATAAATAAAGGTTTATGTTAAAATAAAGGAGATCTTTATGGGAGATGTTGAATATCTTTCACCACGATTAGAAGATTATATTCCAAGTTTCCAAAGACACTAAACTATTACGATCCTTTTGTGTGTGTTTTTGTTATGTAATAAGAATTCCCCAAAAGTAATGTAATGTCCATGTACATCAAGCTTCGGGTCTCTACAGTTGGTATCAAAGGAAAGGTTTAGTCAACATTTGGAAACTAGGATGCGAAAACGTTAGTGAGATCCCTAGAGATATTTCTAAGGTATGTCTAGGGATGTCCCTAAGGATAAGTATACGTATAGGATACAGTCCTAGAACTACTGTAACGATCATAGAATTTAACCTAAGATGTTAGATATTTAGGATACTCCCCCGTTATTATGTTGTTTTCCCTAGCATGATTTTTTCCTCTCACACTATTCTTTTTGGGTTTTAGACGATGGCTAGAGCCCGAAGGAACCGTGTTGATCAATGTAATGGACAATGCAATTATTGTCCTCCTGAACAAAAAAATGTAATGGGAGATGGAGAGAAAAATATTATTTCTATACATACACAAGCTATGAATCATTCTGGACTTCCAAATGAGCAGAGAAGGGAACAATATTCTATTGAGTACTTCATGAGGCAACGTCCACCTTCTTTCAGTGGGTCTTCTGATCCACTTGTTGCTGAACAACGGATCAGTACTACTGAAAAGATATTTTCAATTCTTCAATGTTCTAAACATGATAAAGTCATCTTAGCAGTATATCGTTTGGAAGGTGAAGCTGATCAATGGTGGAATCTTATCAAGAATACGAGGCCAAGAGATGAAATTGAGTCCATGGAATGGGACGAGTTCAATAACTTATTTTTCAATAAGTACTTCCCTCGTATTCATCGAACAAATATGGAGAAGGAGTTTCTTGAACTAAAGAAAAAGGATGATGAATCTGTTGGTATATACGAAGCGAATTTTTCAAGGCTTGCAAGGTATGCATCTGGATTTATCATCCAACCTGAAAGTAAAGTTGATCGATTCTTTAGTGTCCTAAAACAAAATCTTCGAAGGGCATTAGCTATAAGAGACTTCAGTAGCTATGAGGAAATTGTACGTTGTGCTGTCAATGTAGAAATGGAAGATGGTGTTATTTATCAATCTCATAGATTTGACAAGAAACAAAAGATGGGGTTCAAGGAGAAATATTAGAATAATGGTGAAAAGAAGATGAATGTTTCCTTATGCTCAAAGTGTGGAATGAAGCATGGTGGAGATTGTCTTAAAGGGACAAGTAAATGTTTCAAATGTGGAAAGGAAGGTCATCGGGCTTTTGAATGCCGCAATGAGGGGAAGAAGATTCCTAATGATGAAAACAAAGGAATGGATACACATAATGAACCTACTACACTTCAATGCTTCAAGTGCAAGGAAATGGGGAATTATGCTAATAAATTCCCTAATCCAAGGGTTAGTGATGATCGACATGAGAAACCACATAAGGCAAAGGAAAAAGGGAAGTCACATGTGATCATCATTGGCGATGTTGAATACGATAATGATGTGGTGGAATGATTAAGTGTATATGTAATGGGATTAAAAAATAATGTTGTATATAGTATCGTGGAATATTGGAATATTTATGTATTGGTATACTGTTGTTTTCAATAATTTTATGGTACCCGTAACCATGGAAAGTGATTGAGATATTTTTGGAAAAAAGATGATATGCGCATAATGAAGGGAAAACGAGAAAATGAAATATTTGACAGTATTCATGAGCTCATGATTGATATAAGGACTAAGTGATATCATGGTTTGAGTATATAGAATTTTGATGATTTTGGTATGTGGAAAGTGTTAACTTTTAACTGCATTCATGTTTTTTCACTAAGGATAAATGGGTATTCAAGAGAATACATGATTAAGGCCTTTGAATGTTTGGAATGTGACCAACAAAACATATCTTATGATATATGGGGATCAACGATGGTATTAAATCTCTGGTAATCGTTTTCACTATATTATGATAGTGGACTACAGTATTATGGATAAGCCTAAAGATTGGAATGGATTATGTTGGACATAAGTAAGTATTGTTTAAGGATAGAAGTTTTTTCGATATTATTGATGGGATGTTATAGTAATATAGTTTTAGAAAAAGGAAAACCTGTAGGACGGGCGACAAACCATCGCGTTGGACAAGGCTGTGGGAATCGAAGCCACAACCGAAGTGCGACTAGCCTTTATCGCCTACCACTGGCCTACAGGAAGTCCCTGGTCAGTATAAACTAGTTTTATTTTATTAAACAGTATGATATATGAAGTATAAGTTCATTTTTTGAACCATATACGATTAATCTAACCATAAGATGGAATTATAACTTTTTCTAACCTTTTGTCTGAAAGAGATGGAATGACCCATCATTCTATCACATGATCTGCTAACACATCACGAATAAAACATTCAACTTCATTTATTTAAGAGATGAAGTGGAAATTGTCCAAAGAATGACAAACGGTGAGACTATGCCAAAATCACGAAAGTATTTCTTCTAATTCCAATTTAATCAACTTTAGGGAAATGATCTTGAAAAACCAAAAATGTGGTCCTACTTCCCATATATCTGATGAATCAGATGGTACCTTAGATAATCACAAATCTATGGATTTGTGATTGTTAGCTTTTTAATAGCCATGTTCTCTACCACTCTCCCCCAGAACATGATGGTTAGATTTATCTTCCATATCCATATTTTCACCTATGTGGAAACCCAGTGATTAGTTTATTTGGGTAACCGTTACGTTTCAAACTTTGGTTTTAAAAGATTGTTTTTGGTATTCCTTTTTAAGATGTTGGTTTCTATTAAACAAACTTTCAAGTAGTAAACCATTTATAACCCCGATGAATTTCGAGGGAGAAATTCATTTTAAGGGGGGTAGAATGTAACAACCCCATAATTTATAAGATACATTCTTTTTAATTTCATTCATATATTATATTGTACGACACACCAAGATTATCTTGCGCTATACACAACACTGTATTAGCTTGCAGTATACGCAACACTTTTCTTGGCTCTTGTTACACATAATTTCAAGTTCGTTTGATAGAAGTTATTCTACGCAACATTGAGTGTATATATATATATATATATATATTAAATTTATAAATAAAATATGGTTGGATTCTATTATACGCAACAACAGAGGAGTCGTGCACTACACGCAACCCTGACTTGGCTTGCATTACACGCAATCACGACCTTCCTCGATAGCATGTGTTGTACGCAATACCGGGTTTTACTAAACAACGATATATTATTATAATATTGTAATGAACTAGCCATTATGAATAGTGTTAACTAAATTTTGAATTTTATAACATTATTATTCATCTTACAGAACAAAATAAATTTTTCGGGTAAAATAAGTATTTTTCAAAAAATGCAGTTTTGTCGCCTTTTGATGGCGCACCCACTTTAAATCTAGTTGTTGACATGTTTATAAGTTCAATTTGAAAAAATAAAATTCTTATTTTGAATCAGGATATAAAAATTTACATTAGATAAAGTTTTGATATTTTTCCGATTACTTTCATATTTTAATGAATAGTAAAAACACGCTATATTTTAATTTAAAACAACTTTTTTCATCGTAATATCTTATGTGGTTAAATTATAATATTGAATGGTTTTAAAGTATAAATATAATATATTTTTACCATTTTATATAATGTATGTCATTAGCATTGATTTTACCTTGAATTCGTAGGTTAAATCAATTCAATCTTTTGCAATGTTTTAATGAAAAACCTGTTTTCTTTTGACAACGGGATTAATTTTAATTTAATTTCTAAAACTTTTTTATATTGAATTTGGAAAAATGGATTCCATATTTGGAATCATTGGATCCAAATTATTTTAATAAGCTACTTTTTATTTTTGGGAATTATGAATAGTAACTACGGTAAATTTTATTTACCATAGTTAAAGGTAAATGGGGTAATTAAGGGTAAATATAATATTTTAAAATTACCCTAAAAAATGTCAAAATCCTATTGGATGACTAAAAGTCGACCCATATCACCTAAGGGTCAGATTAGATTCATTTAATTAAATTTTTTCAATGAAAATAATTTAATTATTATTAAAACCAAAGAATGTGACAACATGTCACTTTCTTAAATCTTATAAGTATAATAATTTTAATCTAGTGATAAAATACATGAAACTTCGAACATGAATAGTATCAAGAAATATAATACAATTATCTACATCATAGGAATTTATTTAGAATTTTTAGGGATTAAATAATTATCATTTATTATGACACAAAGATGATGCAGTAATTGTCTTATTAATGAAATATTGACATAATTGATGTTATAAATTCTCAAATAAATGTAATTTGAGACATTTTATTACTTACACTAAGTTTCTAGGTTAATATGACATGTTATTGTTGATTTATGTACCTTGGTTAGAACTTATCATTCTGTTATAAATTTCATAAAAATCATGTACCAAATAGTGTCATAATTGACATAAATTAGTTTTTAAAACAAATATTATATTATTAATTGTTATTTTATTCCTAAAAATCTATGGTTAGGCCAAATGACTTATATAATATTATTTATATTAATAATAAACAACTTGGTGTTCTTTTTCCTTGATATAGTAAGCTTATTAACCATATAGTGTAAGAAAACAAAAAGACATGGTAAAAGTTAAATTATTTAACTTAGAGTTAAATCTAATTGATAAGGTTAATCTAATACCCTAACCTTGTCTAAATCCTATTTGATGAGAGGCTTGCGACCCATACCCATTTTAGCTTCGAAATAAGACCCTTTGGAACCATTATAAACCGAATTTGACCTTAATATAAAATAATATTTTGAGATTTTCCTAAGGTGCCCCTCTCCTCCCTTATAAAAGGGCACCTCCTCCCTCTCCCCCTCACACCAATTTGAGAATTCAAGCTCGTCCAACCCCTGACAAAATCTCTTCTCCACTTCCCTAGTATCATTCTAGAGGTCCTGTTCTTCTTCAAAGATCATCCTTAGTTCTTTAAGTGTAGGTTAAGAAAAGGCGCGTCAAAAAGAGGTAATATCCATTACCGATCTTTTTCAATTTCTTTCTTCTTCAACTTCTTCTTCTTTAGTTGTTTCATGATAAAGTAATAACATCAGTTTTTATTATATATTGATAAGTTTTTATAAATATTAAAAAAATCTAATTAACCTTCTATCCATCCTACGGAAAAAGGAAATCACCGCGTGTGTGTACGTACGGAATACTGTCTCCACGCCGTGGTGTAATCTATTTTCCGCCACCACCTTAATTGGATGGGTATAATGTTTTAATGAGTAACTATATATGATTATTATTAAGTGATATTGATACTGAAATATTATACATACACTTCAACACAAGTTCACGATCATGAGAATGATATCATCGCTCATGCGTACGTACGGACTACCATCTCCACGACGCGATGAGATTCATTCTCCACATTAACCATTCATGAATGATTATAAAGTATATATAATGAATAATAATGAAATATATGACATGTTAAATCTACTGGATTATGTATATATATATATATGTATTTCATCTACTTACTTCCATTAAAGATAATAAGGAAAGGAAAACAGCGTTCATGAGTACGTACGGACTACCGTCTCCATGAACGGTGTGTTTCATTTCATTTATCTATCTATTATATATATATATACTGAATATATATGATATATAAATCATGTTTTATATTCTAGAAGTATGTAAATCATGATATAAGTAATAATAATGTCAATAACAACAAGTCCAAACACCTACGATAAATGAAACGATTTTACCCAAAACGCTTCTTTAACATGGAATTTACAAAAGAACGGGTAATATAGAGTCATAATTGAACCATATATGATATCATAACAATGAATATGATTCTGTAATAAGTTAATGACATTATTTAAATCATTATAAAGGAGGTTCGGATACGTACAAAGCATATCGGACATAAGGTAAGGGAAAATCTCGCAATCTCAATTTTTATCCGAGATTATTTATACATTGAAATTTACTGGGGTGTATTTTATCATCCACATCCATGTTTCATCAATATGTAATATTATTTCCATCCACCCAAAATTTTTTAAATCCATTTTCACCCTTCGGTGAGTTTTTAGTAAAGGATATGAAAGGAATATTTTGTCGTTTTTCGTACGAGGTACTTTTTGACCTTTTCGACAAAAGTACGAGAAGAATGTTTTTTTAACTTATACGACATAAATGGATTTTTAAAAAATTATTTCCAAGGAGCTTCCTTTACAAGTTTTCAAGTTTATTTTTAATAAACTTCTTTTAGTTTATAATTGTATTACATGTTAAGAAAGGAAAATGTTTTTGAATTTGAAAGGATATTTTCCTCAAGAATGGAGCTCAAGTGTTTTATCAAAAAAAAATTCCATCTAAGATAATAAAGGGTTCTGTTTATATCCCTATTATTACATGGATTTGATTATGTTGTAATGGAAATATTTTTATGAATTCCTTTATCTTATATGAATTGTTTTATGATGTCATGTTGTTTAAGAATCCCATTTTTATTACATGGGTTATGTAATGATGTATGATTTATTATTTTGTGGCACACATAAGAATGGTATCATTATGAGATGGGTGGGACCTATATCTACCTCCAATGCATTGGGTAAAGATTTTATATCTCATGAGATAGACATGGCTGGAACGGTAGGTTATACCGGTTCAGTGAAACAGGACTGAAACGAGGGTGACTCTGTTCAGAAATGGACTTTTTCCACTAAGATAGTCTTGGCAATGAGTCTTGACTAATAAGATATTATTCTCTATGATTATCTGTGTATGACACAAAGTTTCATGTTTTATGTTATGATTATTGCGATTTCATTTCACTACTATGATTTATCCCATGTTATGAAATTATGCTCTCTTTTCCAGGTTAAGATTTCCAAAATGTTATGTTCTTATGAAATTATGCTCTCTTTTGCAGGAGACATGCCGAAGGAGGAGGAAAAAATAAGAGAATGTATAAATGAAAAGAAACAGAAAAGAATAAAAAGATGAAAAAGGGGTTCGGGCCAGCCTCAGTGCTCAACATGAGTTTTTGTCTTCCCTAGGCTAAACTCTCCATTCTGGACTCAACAACGCAGACATAATATCAATATGATGCTCCATTTAAATGTTATTTCCAAAAAAACTACACGAATAATTTAATATTTTATTTAATAATATTAAATATTAAATATTCTTCCAAAATTTGAAAAGCTCATTATTTTATCCAATCTTCTGTCATATGGTAAAATCATTATTCCAGGACCAACTGAGCTATAATAAAAATAATATGAGATCAGATGGTAGGGGAAAATGATCATTTTACACCTAATGAGAATCCAAAAGCATGAAATAATATTTCTGCTCAAAACAGCAGTCCGGAAAAACATGGGTTCTTACAAACTCCCCACCATAAACCTTCTCGTCCCAGAGAAGCCTGGTGAAAGGACCAGAAACCATGATCATTGCCCAAGCATCTGCACATCCATGCAACGTGGACCATCCAACAACTAGCAATATACCGCTAACCACCACCTTCTACATAAAAGATTTTCAACTATGAAAATACTGTTACTCCCCACCATAGGAATACCCATGTCGTCATCTTAAAAGAAAACTTCGATCTCAAAAGCCCACTGTAAAACACCGAAGTTTACTTTATGCAAGGAAAACAACCCTCAAAAGGCCAATGGTTCACACCACACCATATGGATTTCCTTATACTGTTCTGAGAGCACAAATAGAACAGGTCCCATCTGCCACACGGATGAACATTAAGAAAGAAAAAAAGGAGTGCAATGTAGGGTCGAAGATCTCTCAGCATACTAAAGAAAAATCAAGATATCGCATGATCGTCTCTTACACGAGTACAATATGAGTTCACCGACGGCGTGTCTAGCTCCCTCCGAGCCACACAACATCCTGACAACACCCAACTAGGATTCAAGCATGGGTCAACCATTTCACGGTAACCCAAAATTTCACAAAGTAACCTCTACAACATAAGGACTTTTCAACACAACATTCGGGATACGATTCCACAGAACGTCTTGAAACATCAATCCTCATCCCGCATTAGGACACTCAACAATTTAGATTCAAACGATGCCACCTACAACAAAAACATCAGAAACACTGGTCGACTAGGCCAGGAACCTGAACATTCCTACTCGTCGAAACCAGTCACAGAAAACAAACATCGCGGAAAGGCATTGGAAAATGATGGACGTCCTTCTCACATAGGTTTCCCTAGAACAGAACAAACATCGATCTATAAGTGTTCGCATCAAAACCAATGGTCTGTAGGTCTTCCAACTAGCCCTATAGAAAAATCCTCACAACTGGGTCACAAGGTCTAACCACCTTGCCCAAAATATCCAAAACCATGAAAAAGATAGTAAAAATCACAACAACCTATGAAATTCAAAACTAAAACACATCCTACAAGGGACCTGATCCTCTCCGAGAATCCTTAGAAGGAACTACTCTTTGGTGATCACAATCCAAGAAGAAGATAAACCGAACTGACAGTCATCAGGTATCCGTATACAGAAATACCACAAGGAGGTCCAGTTCATAAGAAAATCCTTGGTCTCAATCATCATCATTCTCAACGATCCGACTAGATAACCATAGACCTGAGAAACAAAACCCAAATGGGGTTAAACATAAAGGAATCATGTGCCATATTGGCCAACTAGGGTCACTGCAACACCTGTACACAAGGATTGAGTCATCATCATCACACTAACGCCTCAAAATAGATCAACATAACGTACCATAAGAGTAAAAAGTATGTGTAAGTAGACCCAAAGGTCTCAGTCGTTAGTAAAAACACACACTAGCAGGCCTTTATGTTGTGAATCCTAGGTGCCTAGTATGATGCATGAGATGCCTCATGACTTTTCTAGTGAAGAGTCAAAATATATCCCTGATATCTTACCAATGGACAAGACCCATAGATCCATAGTAAATCAAAACACCACACAACATGTGTGTTGCTTAAGGTGAAAATCAAATACACCTGTAATATCGCAAAATTGGAACAGCGATCCCAAACCCGACAACCATGACTTCTTAACGGAAAAAATGTTCTCGATGCACCGACCTGAAATCCATCACAGGTTCTGACACATTCATAATACTCATGTATACCATATACAAAATAGTAACGACCAGGAAAGAAAACTACTCTGATAAAACATTGTAACATCCCCGAACTAGAGCCTGTAAACTGGTGCTTCGGGCCGGTTCTCCATAAGGCCTCATGCATCCCTCCTCATACGCCTGAGGCTGCCGACATGTAGTAAGGGCCTAGGGTGTGATAGTGGGGAGACAATGCCCTCATACCAGAGTAAGAAAATTGCAGAAATAACTAAGTATCATACACACTAGAAAAGTAAACAGAGTGAAGAAGCAATAAATAACTGAAATGGAACAAAAATTAATAGTAAAATGATGTAAAAGCCTGAAAAAATATGACATAAAATAAAAAATAGTCACCCACTGGGCCGACCATAAAGATAAAAGTACAAAGGAAACATACAGTAAAAGTATAGGGCTATGCTACTAACTTTGAGCGAATCCACGTACCTGATCTCCAAACACTATAGAACTGAAGCTGCCCGATCAGTAGAACCACTCGAGCAGCTCCGCTCGATCATGCCACACCTAGCCATAGCCCTATCCACCATGAAACTCGTTCTCAACCTTAAACGCAGACATAAGTTCTACACGTACACCATTGTGCACATTTAGGGGTGAGAAATAATCTCAGTAGGGCACCCTGACAAGCAACCTATAACTGTGCTGCTAAAAGAGTATGAAACAACAATGTATTCAGCCTAGCTGGAACACTATAAAAGGAATTAGACCAAATGTGCAACCATAGTTGAACTCAGGAACGTAAACCCTTGTCAACTATGAATGTGCCACTATGGATGACCATTTCTATATATGTACAGAAGTATAGTCCCATACCAATACACATATATATAAATATGAATGTTCATGATTACGTGATTGAAATAACAATAACAACATTAGTAGTCGATCCTTGGGACCATAATCCCTATCTCTTGGACATCCTATTCAATGGCATTCAGATGCACATCATGCCACTCAAGTAGTGTGTTAAATAAGTCAATCTCTGGGTCTGTAATCCCATCGACATGTACCTGCTTCGGCCAACGTCGGTGACAAGACTCTGAACTAGCTAAAACAAAGAAAAAACTATGTAGTTCATCAAATCAAACACAAGAAATCATATAACACAAAAGGTAACCATATGGTAAGTACTCACAAGCATCCCCTATGGTCCTTACTAACAATTACCTACAACCCTCTGGGCAGTGCACTCAGCCTAACCCCTCTTGTATGGTCATATGGAATTATAATGACTCTCTGAGGATGCACACACCTTCAATTACCCATATAGTCCAGGGTAGTCTGGAAGTCATTGAGGAAGCTCACACAGTCAATTCCACTTATAGCCCCAAGTCCAAGGACTCTCTCAGGAAGAACACTCAGTCAATTCCATTTGTATCCCAAGTTGTTCATTGACTCTCTAAGGAATCTCACACATTCAATCCTTCCTATAGCCTATTGTAATCATGTGATTCAAATAAACAAAATAGAGAATATCTAAGGAATATCACACCATATTTCCTCGTAGTGTATAAAGAAGTCAAGGATTCTCTGAGGAATCTATCATGGTCTATCCCCTTTTAGCGCAACGTAATCCTAGGATCTCTGAGGATGCCCACTCATTCATCCCCCATACAGCCTAAAACTCCAATACTCTCTATGGAAGCTCAATCGGTCTATCCCTGTATAGTCTATAATGCCCAAAGACTCTATGAGGAAGATCACTTGGTCTATCCCTTTGTAGTTTACTACACTAGGTTCTGATGGCCCTGTGTGTGTCAACGCATAGTAATGATATGTGGCCAATGTAAACCTCCACAACTACTTGGGTTATCAGTCTATAGTATATCAAGAATTTCAAATAAAACCACTCCATACTATCAATACTAGACATGGAAACAAGGCAGCCTAACAGGGAAGCTAGACCAAACAGTTAAAATCAAGTAACATGGTAAAACACATACACATCAATGTAAATAACCTCATTTACAATCAAACCATGTCTACTCTGGCACACGAGGAAATAGTAGGAATCCCAAAAGACATGGAAGAAGCCTCGCGTTACACTTATCAGCCACCAACCAGGAAGCACTTCGGGTAAACACTACAGTATCAGCAAACCAAGTCATATATAAACAAACAGTGAGGGTGGACCGAAATCCCAACACAACAATACATCCAAATCCCAAAGGGATTACTAGTTTGGAATGGGTTCAAGGTGACACCTGATCCCCATATATTCCCAAGCATGACATAACAACTCAGGTTCATTCAAACAACAAGCACCCACTAGGTCCCTCAAGTCAAACACTGAGGAAGCATCATACACGGGATTCTCCAGGTAAACACCTGAAAATGAATCCTATACGGGATCATTATCAATGAGTAAAGGAGGAATAATTCATGAAATTTTAAATGGAATGGAAACATAGGCATTCTATAACATTGGTCCTATCAAAGGAAAAACGGGAGAGGGATCCTATAATGAACTCCAAGGGTCAGTCCACAAGTAAAGATATCCCTCAGAGGATCCTTATAAGTATTTGGTCTCACAAAATCCTATTCCATAAGTGAACATCAAACATGGGGAACATCCTCTAAATCATAGGTTACAAGATATTTGTTATATCTCATCTCATATTCAAGGTCTCAACTAAGATGGGTAGAACAAAAAATCTATCGTCCACGTCAAGTATCACCCTCAGGTGACAACTGAACTCGATAACTGGAGGAAGAACACATAATTTTAGATATTAACCCCAAACCCCACTTTACATGACCACTAAATGTCAAAAGGGTTCCACCATTGCGATGTACGTAGAAAAATGCTCAGAATCGACTACTCACATGCACAATTCTAACTTCCAGAGCCGAATATTTCCCAAAATCTACTAAACGGGAGGAGTACATAGCCAGAGCACATTGGACCTGCTTGTTTAAGAGTACACTACGTTTATTTTACTGTGCATGGAGTTTACTATTCACATAAAGTTACGTCGTGTGTGTTTTCACTAAAACACTTTCCCAAGTACCACTACACAACATGTACTTTATTGTACACGGCATGTACTTAAAAAACCACAATTCCGTGTTCTGTTTCACACGGCCAGCCAGACGGTCACCGACTACACGGTAGGTACTTAAATTACATGTTGTTTACTTAATAAGACTTCGTCTTCCCCGAATGGTAAGAACACAGGGCGTGTACCCCTGGAATACACGCCGTGTATTCTGGGTTTTCTGATGGGAAAACCCTGAAAACACCAGAAGAGCTTGTTTTCACCCCCGAAACATTAGATCTAGCCTTAAGAGACCACAAGCAAGAAGTATAAGGATTTTAATACATAAAACAACATGTTTAAATGGTATCTATGGTGATAACATAAATGGACCTACCATTGGGTGGAAACCGCAGAAGCTTCGATTGCTTTCACAGCTCACGGTTGTCCCATGCCGACAAAGCGCGTCGAGAGCTTCGAATTGGTACCCCTCTTGGAATCCAACTCTCTCTCTTCCTCAAAATCCAATCCTCCCATAGGTCATGGACAATGGGGCATCGCAAGAGACATTAGAATGGAGGAGGAGGAAAGAAGATAAGGAGGAAAAGAAAAGAAAAGGGAAAGAAGAAAAAGAAGAAAAAGGAGCTTGGGCCGGCCCCAATGCCCAACCAGAGTTTATGCCTTCCATTGGATGAACTATCCATTTTGGACTCTACGGCATAGAGGAAATCTCAATTAGAGGCTTTGTATAAATGTAATTACCAAACAAACGTACTTTAATATTTTAATATTTAATTTATTAATATTAAATATTAAATATTCTGCCAAAATTCGAGCATCTCAGATTTCCTCCAAACTCATATCCTAGGGTAAATTACCTATTCTGGGACCAATTGTGAAAGAAGAAAAATTATCCGAGATCACCTAGTAGGTTAAAATTACTATTTTACCCCTCACAAGCATCCAACAGCAAATATTCAAATTTCTGCTCAAAATTGTAGTCCGAAAAAACATGGGTTCTTACAGAACCACAGGTAGAAGATATATGTTTTTTACATGAGACACGACCAGACTCCAATTTATCAAATAAAACGAAAACTACCTAGAGTGTTCATTAAATGTACACTACATATGGTAGCCATTACAATAACCCACCTTAAACGGTTTGTTGTGTCACCAACATGTACATGTACTGGTATGTTACACGCTTGTACACGGCTGTACTTGGTACCCGGGTACAAGAAATGCACTCATAAGTACAAGGTGTTTACATAGAATATTCATATGTCTTATTTTATCCTCAAAACAAACCAAAATGAAGATACACACAAGAAATTATGATATGGGTTCTCAAAAACACCCCCATAAAGAAATTCATCCTTGAATTACCCTTCTAAGGGTGGTATAGATGATGCTTAAAACAACTCTAGGCCCTAGGATCAAATATATTCCTCCCTATACCATGTCTCGTCTTGTACTCATCTTTTCTTCCATAGCACCCATACCAATTGAATAAACAAACCATAGATAACCATTTTGTTGTGATCCACAATCCGAATAGGGTTCTCCTCGAAGGATGAAGCCACCTATAACTCAACTTCTTTGGGATGAAAAATAGGAGATGGGTCTTAAAGTAACATCATAAATTAGAAACATTAAATAAGTCGTGCATATCCTAGTACCTTTGAGGTAACTTCAACTGATAGGCAACCATCCCGACCCTCTCCAAAACCTCAAATGGCCTGACATATTTGAATGAACCCATTCCATTTATCCTAATCATTCTATGTCCCAACCTCAGTTTTACATGTATTAAAACCTGATCTCCATCATTGAACTCCAGAGGTCAGCTCTGTCAAGCCAAATAACAATTCAAGTATGATTGTGTAGTATCCATCCTTTTCCGAACAAACTCCACCAACTCAGCAGTCTTGTGGACAAGACATGGTCCCATCAAAGCTACCTCACCTACTACAAGACAAAAAAGGGTGGATCATCATTTCCTACCATATATATCCCCATGATGATCCATCTGAATCTTTTTTTGAATATTTTTATTGTAGGAATACTAAACTTCTGGTATGTGTCTCTCCTAATATCCCCTAAAATCATGTCCTCCAAAACCTAAATTGTATGATTATTCTAGCCATATTTTTGGGGATGGTAAAATGTACTCAGAACTACCTGTGTACCTAATGAAATCTATAGTCCCTACCAGACATAACAAGTAAACTAGAAGTCCCTATCTGAAATAATTGATTGTGGAACCCCTTAAAAACCTACAATATATTATATGTACAACCTTCCATTCTCATCAACCCTATAGGTTTTCTTAATTGGTAGTAATTGTAGATCCATCACGAACCTATCGATAAAAACCCAAAATGTATTATTTCCTTGAGGTAGCCTTATTAAACCTATCACGAAATCAATCATGGCACCATTCAACTTCCACTTGGGAATGGATAACTATTTTGACAAGTCTACCTATCATTGATTCTATGAATTCTCATATTAATAGGTAGAAAATATCATAACAAATACATCTACATCCCACTTCATACCTGGCCCCCAATACTGTCGGTGTAGATCTTGATGCATCCTGGTGTCACCAAGCTGAACCTCCCATATAGAGGAACGAAAATCTCACACCAACTCCTCACGTTTGTCAACAAACACCCATATGCATCTATGAAAATGCAAGACAACATTTTTTCCTACTGTCCACCAAGGATTAGGGTCCTCACCTAACTCACTCTCATGTAGGACTAAACCTTCAGAATCTGATAGCAGCCTCATTCACACTAATTCAAATAGAGTATAGTTAACAACTATAATAAAATGAAATTCTTACCACTGTCTATTTTTCCACTCCAAAGGAATCTCAGATAATAGATCCATGAGTTTCCAGTCAATACTGGACTATGGATCTAACTTTTTCTAAGTCCTCTGGCTTAATGAATTTTCCAATGTGTTGTCTTTCCCAGGAATGTCTAAATGATCAGTGTCAAAAGACTAAAGGTACAAAACCCACATTATCTATCTCAAATTCAGATCCAGCTGAGTAATAATATAAATTATAATTTTTTGGTAAGCATATACCACAAAATTCTCTGCCAAAATATTATATATCTAATAGTTTAATTCTTGTACCACTGCAGCGAACTCGATATCTTATGTTGGGTAATTACTCTCATGTAGCCGCAACTATTTATAATAACACACAATGACTCCTTCCCCCTACATAAGCACTGCTCTATGTCTTATACATAACATAACACAATAAATTATTTTACTGTTACCTGGATATAGAAATATTAGTATCAGTTCTGAAGTCAAACTCCCCTTCAGCTCTTAAAAGGTAGAATTGTAGGAGTATTTCCATGAGTACATCACACCATTCATAGTCTTTCCTTTCAATAGAGCCTCTAAGAGTGAAATGTTTTGTATAAAATTCATATAGTAACCAGACCGCCCCAAAAAATTCCGCACCTCAAAGACAATCTTCATCTTCTCCCTATAAACTATAACTCTCACTTTCTCTTGGTATACAGAAAGTTCATTCAATATGATAACATGACCCAAGTATTTAATCTAGTCCATCCAAAAGTGGCACTTTGAGATATTTCCATTCAACTGATGATCTCTTACTATACTCAATATGATCTCAAGATGGGTGGAATGATCATGTCGAGTGAGAGATTTCCACACAATATAATCCAATAAGACAACAACAAATGAATCCAAGAAAGTATTCAACACTTGATACATAAGTTCCATGAAAACTATCAGTGTGTTTGTGAGACCGAATGGAATAACAGAAAACTCATAAAGATTATACCTACTCTGAAAAGCTGTAAGAGGTACAGATAATGGTATAATGTGCAAAAATGTGAACTAGATTTCAATTAAATCGTCATGAACACTGTGTCTCCTTGAGGCATATCAAAGAGATCATCAATCCTCGTCAAAAGATATTTGTTATAGACTTTCAACTAGTTCATCTTCTGATAACCCATGAAAAATATGGGTACAATCCAACTTCTTCCTAAAAAGGACAAGAAAACTGCATGGGGAAGAATTTGGTTAGATGATACCCATTTCCTAAAACTTCTCTAACATCTTCTTGAGCTCTTGCAAATACAGTGTTTCATTCCTATTAGGAGGAATGAACACTGGGTCGATCGTGGGTGTGGAAGTGTGGGTGACGGGTGGGTGGGTTGGTTGGGGGGTGTTGCGGGGGTTCATGGTTATGCGGGGTGAATGCGGGAGTCGTAAGGATGAAGGGGGTGGGGGTGGGGTACAGGTTGATGTGGTGGTGAATGGTTGGGGGAAGTGGGGGGGGGGAGTGTAGGGGGAAGTGGGGGTAGGGGGAGGTGCATGAGGGTTGTTATGTTAGGCTGATGGGTGGGAGGGGGTAGTACGGGTGCATGGGTAATTGGGGGTGATGGGGTTGAATTAGCAGTGAAGGGTGGGGGTGTAGGGTTAGTGGTGGTGATGGGTGTAAGGGGTAGTAGGGGTGCAATTGGTGAAAGGTGCGGTAGTGGGGGTGAATGGTGGGGGATGTGGGGGAGCAAGGGGGAAGTGAGGGTGATGGGGGTGTGGAGAAGGGGTGAAGGGGTGGGTGCTGTAGGGATATAGGGGCAATGAGGGTGTTGAGTTTGGGGGTAGTGGGGGTTGTAGGGGGAGTGTGGGGAAATGGGGGTGGACTGTTTTAGGGGGAAGTTGGGGTGAAGGGGGAAAGTAGGGGGGTAATGGTTGGGGATAGTGGTAGTTAAGGGTGGTGGGGTGTAGGGGGAAGTGCGGTGAAGGGGGAAGTAGGGGAGAAGGGTAGGCATAGTGGTACTTATGGGTTGGGTTGTAGTGGGGGTGTGGGTGCCATGAATTTTCTATAAATTAAAAAACAAAGAGGATTATGATTGACCATTCAATGAAACTAAATATTTTTTTATAATTTAACTCAGTTTTTTTGGCACCCATAAATTATTTTATATTGGGTTTTATATAAGACAACATCAATTTGGTCAATTAAATTGTGTTTTAATTTATATATTATATTCAATTTTGTTGTATTCACATCATATTAGTTCATCTTGGTTTGGGGAATGTATTTTATTTTATTCAGTTTAGTTAATTTCAATTCACTTTCGATTTTTCCCTAAATTCAAGTTGACATAGATAATTATATTATGATTGGTTATATTGTTAAAGATTTAATAAATTATTTTCATTATATGATGGTTTGGTTCAATTCAGTTTTTTGTGTTTTTATTGGTTTTGTTCATTTGATTCAAATTGCCTATGTTTTGGTAGAATTTGAATAGGATTCTTTTTTTAGGTTCCATCTATTTTTGGGGTTGTGTTACTTTAGTTTATTTTGCTATAGATATAATTTTTACGTTTGGTTCAGTTCAACTAATTTTTATTAATTTGGGATTATTTTGGTTTGTTTGACTTTTGATTAGTTAGGTTTGGATCAATCAATTTTTGTTTGGGAAAAGGATTTTTTAAATTTTTTATTATTGTATTTTGATTGATGTTTAATTAGTCGATTTAAATTGGTTATTTTTTATTCATTTTATTTTTTCATGGTTTATAAGAATTTTATTTAATTTAATTAATTTATATTTATTTTTTAGTTTAACTAAGGTATGTGTGAGCATGGAGGCAGGTGGGGAAACAATTGACCAGGGAGGCATGACGAAGGAGGAAGAGGTTGAGCTGGTCTATATGAGAAATGATGTAAGAGGTAGGAGGTAGGAGGTAGTGGTTGTGAAGGGAGGCATGAGGTAGTGGTTGAGAATGGAGGCATGAGGTAGGGTGGAGGCAAGGAGTAGAGACCGAGGAGCAGAGTGGAGGTAGGGAGGGAAGGGAGAAGGGGATAAACACAGGGTTCAACAGATGTCTTTTTTTCTAAAACAATGGGTTCAATCCATGGGTTTTTATTAAATTTAACATTAATGTAAGTTTGATTTGTATTTCTGGAGACTCTTTGATATAGCCACTGTTTTTAAGCATAGAAATATGTCTATTTCCATGATTTGATTCATGGATATAGGCCTATTTCCACTATTTCAATCTATGGCAATAGGTTTTCACCTACATCCATGCCAATAAAAGCCTAATGTAGTGAAAATGTGGCCATTACCTCTTTCCATGGTCATAACTGTGGCTGTAGCCTTTTTTCTAGTACTGAATCTAACACTCACTCTGGGAGTAATCCTAAAAATTCATCTGAAAAGACATCTCTAAAATGATCTAACACTAGATAAATGTCCATCTATGAAGTCACCTTGTCATCTAGATATAGACTAATGATATTGGATGTAATTCCAACCAACACCTGATTCATGGGACTATCTTTATTGACCTAGACATACCATTCACCATTCCATAGAAAATACATGCTCTCTATCATTGTGAAACTCACCCTATGTCAATTTTAGTCAAAAATGGCCAGAAAGGTGACCAACCTATACATTCCAAGAATGACATCCAAGCCTATCATCTCTAAAACATAGAGGTCCCATTAAAAGTGACACCCACCAACCATAAGAGGGAACATCATGCACTGAAATACAATATCCTTCATATTCCCCAACATAGTGTCTATCATCATAATATCCTCAGATGTAAACATATATTACCTATAGATCACTACAGCAAAAACCAATATAAAACTATTGGAAGCCCTAGTATCAAAAAGAGAAGAACATAAAACTGAGGAAACTAAAATCTTACCTCTAACCGTAGAGGGTATGAGATCCTTCTCATATTGGATCTTCTCCACAATAAATGTTTGAAATGTAATGTGGCCCTACAACCCTATCTATCTACCCTGAGATGATCCACCATACTACCACTGAAAAAATGTCATCTGGATACCATGACCACAACCTTTTCTTTACCCTAAATATAATGGCGTACTCCATTTCACTAATTAATGAGAATATGGTTCTTCTAATCCAGAATATGGAGACATAATAGACTCCCTCACACTCACTACTGGTGAGAACATGCAGAAAATGTTGAATATAGACTATCATTCCTTAGAATCAGCACTTGGATGGGTCTTTTAGGCACTGTGGTCTCATATTCCCACCCTTTCTGCATTAGTGTCATACCACCAATCTACCCGAAGAAACATCATGTGAATGCCCCATGCGGTGCTTCCTACTATCATTAGAAGGAGTACCAGTCCTAAAAGTTGAACCCCCTTGCTCACATCTCCAAAAATTCTCAAATTGTGCTTGGTTATCATTGCCTGATTCACTATAGCCATCACTAAAGTCATCCTGAAAAGACTCACTTGTGATCAAATTTCATACATAATTCAATCGTCAAACAACCTATACAAAGATAACTCGTCAAATCCCAAAACATGTGTGATTTATGAAGACTATACGAAACGAGAATATTAATCCATCCCAGTAACTGAACCATACTCTAAATACATGAACACTAAGGTTTAATCGTCCTTCAAAATCTCAGTAGAAAAGTAATCATAGATGGTCCAATGTAAATATTCCCAAGACATATCCTAATGATGTCCCGACTGTGAGATAAAATCCCACTATTTCTTGATTGAATCACATTGCATGTTCATCGTGAGATTTAACCTCTTATCTTGATTGGACTCTAGATGTTCAATGATAGAAAGCATGTCATCCAACAATGACATTGTAGATTTTGGTCCCCCATCCCCTGAAAAGGTGGGAGGATATTAGTATAATAACTTGTTATTCAACTCTGCCGTAGTCAGGGAAGGATGATGTGATCCATAAATAGTATGAATCGTCCTTATAAATCTTTCACAGAACTTTGTATCCACACATGTGTTTGGAAAAACAGTTGTTTCCAAGATGTACACGACGAGAGGATCTTCAGGTAGGCCCTATTCTACTAGTTTCGAGGTCTGATCACTTACTTCTCTTTGGTGAACAACTAGATGACGTGTTTGTGGCATGACTTGGCATTGTCAAGCGCACACCTTAGTACAATATTATCATGGATAATAACTTAGAAGTTATATAATGGAAAATGAGATGAAAATAATTCATGTTTTACAAATGTGGGTTACATGGAGTGTAGAAGCACTACACTACTTGATCCATTAATCTTTATCATGGGTGTGTACCTCTTCCAATATGGTCGTGTAGCACCCCATACACATGGCATGTTCATCCTATGACATGACAAGTGCATCAAATTTTCCCTATGGCCCAAGTAATTTTACACGAGTAGAACTACATAGTTCTCTCTCGGTTTAACACTACAGGGCGTGTTCACCCTAGACATGTCATGTACTACTTATCATCCATCCACCTGTGTCATTAGTCACACAGACGGATATACAATTGATTAACTTATGGAATGTTTATGCTATACACAGTGTGTTCCACTCGAATATCATCCACACTATGTGGTTAGTCGCATCGTCAGAAACATAGTCTATACAACATAGTATGTACTCTCAATACATTGTGTTTTATACCAAACATTTATCAACCCCTTGATCTACTCACATAGTTAGTCACGTTGTCAGAGACTACACTGCGGGTACATATGGTACAAAAAGTGCATGTAAGAAAAGTTATTTCTTCCCGAATAGAAGAACACATTTCCTGTGTTCATAACATCACCAAATCTGTTTCATAAGTTTCTAGAATTAGAGCCTCTAAAATGTATCTGGAACCAAAAAAATATTAAATTTTACTATGTCATTCAATTTTCAGATCAATTAGAGCCCACACACCCCATGAATAAATGTTTCACATCCATTTTTATGCCATATCATAATAGAATTCATTTAATGTTCAAACATGATCCACCAAATTCTGATCCAAGAGGGAAAATAACACCTCAAAGACCAATGTCCAACATCCATCCTGTTAAAAATTTGATATTCCATTACCCTATCAAAAATAGATGCTACTCTATCCTGGAATCTATGAGAAAAACATGTATATCTAGTAAAAAAACTATCACAACAACATGAAAACAGTAAAGTATCCTAAATAGATAGAGAATAATGCATGAAACATGATCTCTAGAATGTGCCTATATGAATAATGAAATGTAATACCATTATCCCATTTCGTTTTAATATAAATAGATCCAAAATTATATGAATCATAACAACACGAAACAAGTGTATCTCCCAACAGTGAAATCCGATCAACTGTAACAATTTTAAACCAAAAAAATTGTAACATTCAATGTAAGATGGATTTTCCATGCACACATGTTAGCTACTCCCGATACAAACATATTACCAACTAATTATTTCTTCATATCCGAATATATTGGGTCCAAAAAATATTCAAAAGATGAAAATTAATCCTCTGATACTACATTGTAACATCTCGATTATAGCTGCCTCCTAATGTTGCCCCAAACCCAGTTGGTCACATAACCTCTAGAACATTTCCCAAAACACCAGATTAATCTGAATATGAGTGAGGTATAATGCGTGATAATGTAGAACCTATTCCCTCATTGGAAGATTATAAACAATGGACGTAAAATACTAAACAATAATTAAAGTATTAATACCATAAAACAAAATTTAATAGATGAAGGATGACAATAATATAACATCTATGTCATATGAAAACGATGCATGTCACATGTGTCTATGACAGAATCCAAACATGTCACAATGTAATAAATATAATATTGAAACCAATGTACAACAAAACAGTAAAATCCAATAGCATCACTGGCTTCGGCTTGGTCCAATGATCTCCATCTCTAATAGCAACCAAGTACCTGATGAAGAAGGGAACTTTCCTTTATCTATTCATACAATCAAATAATTTGTTTGGGTCCAAAAGCATGACCCAAAAAGGGTGTGAAAATAATCCTAGTAGGAAACCCCCGAAATTTATGTCTCTAACAATCAATGAATATATATATCATTTAATATGTAGAAAAAAATCAATAAACTAGGAAGTACTCAAAATTATAAAATCTTATAGTTCTTAATTACATTAATTTTCAATTATTATTTTTTTAATTGGATCATGTAATCCTTGGTATCTTGCCTAAGCTATGTATTCCCTATTCAATAGTAACCACAATCATCTCAGAAGACCATATAAAAAATCAAGTAACACCATGTCCAAGCTTGTGCTTTATCTTGGTAAACACTTCAAAATCATTCAATTATTCAATAAGGACACTCTGTGTGTGTTCTCACAATATAATCCCCATTGGCCTAACAAAGAAACAATTCATTTAATGGTGACCCTCGGTGTAGCTCCCATGGTACGACCCCTCTGGACTAGAATATCACTAACCATTTACAAGCGACCACCAAGGAAAGCTCTCACAGTCTAAACCCCTTGGTCTAATATAAAATCAAACAATTATAATCAACTAGTTGGGTAAGATCTTAGAGTCTAACCCCCCGAGGTCAACGAAAACCTTCAAGATCTCACAGTCAATACCCCTGGGTCAAGATAATAATATTTCATTTATTAATGTCCCTACCTTGTGAGGATCTCACTATCAAATTCCCCTTAGTCACACTTCTATAGTGCATATCACAAGAATTTCATATAATTAGCAACATCATCCTAACAAAACCATTCATGGAAAAATCGAAATCCAATATGCATCCAAGACCAATTTACCATGAATAATCAAATTGGGGAACCCACCCATGATGTGTCCCATAAACAATGTATATAACCTTATGCAAAAGAAAATACCCTTTTTCAAACAATCAACCCCTAATTGGTGATAAACATGTTAAAATACAAATCATCAAATACCATATACATGGGTATGAGATACATTAAACATATTTAATTCCAAGATGAACAACTGAAGGTACAAAACATACATCATGTTGTTGTATAATCAACACTCTTGAATATTGTCCCATGAATCATCCTAGAACAGTGTAGATCTACAAAAGGTCAAAACCATAAACCTTGAAATACTCTCTAGAGATGAAGAATAAAAAAAGGCTCTAGCGGAATTGAGAACTCACTGGTGGAATCCCAACGCACCTGAAAAAGTCTCAATCATAGGTCAAACAGGGAATTAGGAGGGATTCAAAGTTATTTATCTATTTTTTTCTTTCCTGTACAAACCATAGGTAGAAGAAATATGTTCCGGACATGAGATGTGACACCACTCTGAATTATCAAATAAAAATAAATGTACATAGCATGTTCATTAATGGTACATGTGGTGTAGTAGGCTTAAATATCCCCCCCATAAGCAGTCTGTTAGGTCACCTACATGTCCATGTACTCAGCTGTTATATAGCCAGTACACGACTGTATACGATACCTAGGAAAATTACTTGTACAAAAAAAATTCTCAATTCTTCATTTTTTCTCAAAAAACCCAGACATAAAATTCCATACCCAAAATGAAGATAACTTTTTTTACATAAAACATTGTTATTTAGGTGAATGTTAAATATAAAATTTTATAGAAAAACATGATGATATAAAATAATCAGATGATCCAGAATCAAATAACTTATTTGGAAAATATTATGAGATGGTTAAAATACTTAACACCACATAACTATGAACTTCGACCTCTGTTGTTTTGACTGTATAAACTTTTCTTTACTACCATCTCTATTTTTGAGGTGAGAATCATTTAATAATTGAAAAACCATTTTCATAGTGACCCATTTCCCTAATTCTAAAACACCTCACATTATTGGATTCCTTCTTCTTCTTAAAATCACAATCATGGTGGCCATTCTCTCTACATTAATAGAAAATTACCATTTAAAATAGGCATGTTCAATTATGTTTCATTTATAAATTGTTTCATGATGGAAATTCTACACTTCACTTATTACCAATTTTTTATTTTATTTTTGTAGTACATAAAATCCTATTTCTTTTCATGCATTCATTTAAATCCATAATACATGTATAATTCATTTTATATCTTTATGGAACATGAAGTGATATCCTTATATGGTGATAATTTTTGGGTGACTAGATCCCTTTGAATAAACATCATAATACCATCATGTAAATGGTAAATATTAATCATTTATCGGGTATCAAGTCTTTAACATTCCTTAATAACCTTGTCAAGTTTGATTTGTACATAACAACATTTTTATCTAAATTTTGTCTCAGACTCAGGAATTGTATCTTCAAATCATATCATTGTTCGTGAGGAGAGAATTTCTCTAGGAAAGTATCGTTAAAATACCTTTATATCATGTTTTCAATTTACTCTCCCTCTTCAGTGTTTTCTATGAAAAAAATTGATCTTCCTCACTTCAGAGAAAATAATATTCCATAAAAAACTTCTCTCATTTGTTAAATAGCAATGAAATAAATATCTTCTTTGAAGAACATTTAAATTTACATATAGAAAATAGATTTGTATACCCATTGAATGACATATTATTTTCTGTTCTAAAGTGGTATAAATTTCTTCCACCACATTGTGGATCATTCTTCTCAATATGAGAATGTTTACTTACCATGAATTGAGTCAGTTGTCACAGTAGAGTTGTATGTTTCTCAACACAAGCTATAGCTCAAGCTCTGGCAACATTATATTTATTAGGAAGGAAATCCCAACATGGAATATGTATATTGATTTGGATTTCATTTCTTCTTATCATAATCATATCTAAAAAATGTTATATATTATATTATATTATAAATAATAATATATTATTTCAAAACTAGTGAAACACATATCATAATTAAAAATTTATTTATAACTAATCTCAAAATATTATGTTTGTTTAACTTATGAATATTATAAACACCCATTAAAGGATTCTGTTTCCCTAATATTTGTTTTTTGTAAATTATGTTCCAATGGAGTATACTGTCCTTTCTATGATACCCACCGTAAGCTACCTAATCGTAGTTTCCAGGTGTAGTGGTTACATTTTTGCATTGGAATAATGTAAATGGAATCACATCCCAAAGAACCAAATAATTTTTATGTTTTATATAACTAGATACATACATCATCATTAAATTAAAATTAAAACAAATAAAATAAAACATAGATAATATTTTTAGGAACCCATTATTTTCCTAACATAATGCTATATATCAACAGTAATAATCTTTTTGTCATCCTATAGAAAAATAAAAAATAAAATTTTTTGAGATCAGATGCTCATTATGGGTTATGTACAATGTAAGATTTCATAAATTATCATAAAAAATTGTGGAATATAAAATAACTAAAACACAAATCATATAATCAATAACATTATTATAACATGATAGAAATAAAATATGCTCAAATAATGACGTATTAATAATTAAATGATCTTGAAAACATATCCATGAATATTATATGTATCAAAAAATAAAATTGAAATAAATTATTATCCTCATATTGAGAGAATATTTAATTTTAGACATCATAACATACCATTAAGGGTTTGGTCAAGACATTATACCTAAATTTGTAAAAAATACAATACTCAATCTAGTTTATCTAATGAGACCTGTCAACATATAAATGGGTTATAGTAGGCCCCACCCATCACATTCTATGTCTAAAAAATTTCACATTTTAAAGATATGTAACTTATTCAACATATTAATTTTTTATGAAACTGGCATATGAAATGTAAATAATGTTCTCCAACCAGCAAACATAATCACATCCCATTTAGATTAATAAGGTTAATGCCATCAAAATTGGTCCCCTCAGTCAAACTAATCATTATCCATTTAATATAATATGTAAGATAATATCATATAATATCAAACTAAATCAATCATAATTTAAAGCCAAGGGTTCCAACATTTATAAAAATACATTAAATGAGATCATTGAAAAATTCATAAGGAAAATACAATGTTTTCACTAAAAATAACTTATTTTTACAATGTTGATCAATTATAAATAAAATTGTTTTTCAAAATAACAATGTAAACAGGAAATTTAATCCTCAAGTCATTATGGATTTCATAAAAGAGGTGAAATCCTATCAATCCATAAAAGTTCAAAAGACATTACATTCATTTTTTTATAGAAAATTATTAACTAACATTGTTTAAAAAAGGACAAACCATATCATTAAAATTATTTTTTAAAACAAAAACATGTGTAAACATGACATTGAACAACCATATAAAAATAGTAAAATAAGTTTTAGAAATATTAATTGACAATAAGGATAATGAAAAAACACATGTATTGATGTCTTTAAAAGTATAGTTTTTAAATGAAAGTCCCTTATAAATATCATTTCAATGCTGTGATAATATTTCTAAAGAATCAAGAATGTTTAACTGATTTGAATAGAAATAAAAATATTTCAAATGTAAGATAATATAACCAAACTTAATCACACAGATAAAGTTGATAGGACCTAATAAATTTATGATAAGTTAATCAAATGAATGGAAAATAAGTTATGAAAATATATTACCATATGCTTCCCTTTTTTTGAGTAATATACCCTTTTTCATACTTGTTAAAATAATATTATAAAATTTCTCTTGAAATATATTAATGTTTATAATAAATTATATGTTCCTTTAATAATATTTTCAACATCTTCATTAATAATATATCATTATTTTTAGTGTTTCATGTGTGTTTGTTTCATGGTTTCATGGATGGTTTAATTGTGTATCACTATGGATGTTCTTTTAAAATGGAAATATACCTATAAACATGAATCGAAATTTTATTAATTATAAATAATAAGTTTAAATGGTAAAATTTATATTTTTTATTTATTATTTGACGATTATTCATTTGATAAATTTTAATAATAAATTTTTAGTTTAGTTTGGTGGGTTTTCCATCCATTAGGAACTAGTTTCATTATATTTGATAATATGTATATATATTAATTCCATGACATTAAAAAGGTTATATTATACATTTTAAATTTATATTTAATGAAATTAATACTTTTAACGCTACCCTTGGGTGCTATAATAGATAACGAAAAATCATCATTCATAGATATGGTTAACCATTATAATTTCAAAAATGGTTTCATTTTATTTTATAAGATGAGGTAATAACAAATATGGATATTTTATATTCTATTAGAAATGTAAAATAAAAATATATATATTATTATTGAAAAACTATTCTATGACTGATGATGGTGTGGAGGAGAAGGTAGAGCAATAAATGAAAATAAGGAGGTGGTTTGGGAAAATTAAGTCTACAACATCACCTCCTTGAAGCAACTTTTGATAACCTTGGAGAAGGTATTTTGGTGAAACCATAAGCACATGGGTGTGAGTATAGTGGGTAGTTTAGGGTTTGTTAGATATTTGAGGAGCATAATTTTTTTATGAAAAAGATTTTGTTGTGGAATGGTGTTTATACTTGATGAGGGGTGCTTTTCTATAATAAAATATTGATTATTTTTTATTTAAAGACAACTAGATTTAGTTGGAATTAATTCCCAAAAATGAAGATGATAAAAGATTTTTTAAAGGATGATTACATTATAGAAAAACATAAAACCCCAATTTAAAATGTTATTTTATGGTATTTTAATATTTTAACTTTAAACATTGACATGTTTAATTATATTACTTTTATTACGAAAAATCGATTTTTTACCAAGAAAACATAACAATGAAAAAAATAGAAAATAAAAATAAAACATAATATAGAATATCCAATTCCTATTATTTAATCTATTTTATGTTATTCAGTATATTAAATTGTTAAAAATAAATTTTATATTTTCTACACATGTAACCCATGAAAACTGTATATTTTAAACCATAAAATCATGGTTTACATAATACTAGAATTGTGTTTCAAAGTGTAACAGATTATATATTATATAATTACATATAAAATTATCAGTAAGAATTCATAATTAATTTTAAATCATTATAATGTTATTATTATTTTAAAATAGTTATAATAGTTATTCAAAACAATATTTTCACTTTTCACATTAAATATCATCTTTTAACAAATTCAGAAAAAATCACCGTAAAATAATTTTGATGTGAGGAATCAAAAAATGATGGGGTTTTTTCAAATAAATGTTAATAAATAGTCAAAAAACAATGATATTTATTTTCACATATAAAGTAATAATTATCACTTTTTAGATAAAACATATATTTTAAAAAATAAAATGACTTTCCTAAACAATTTGTGTTAATTTTGTAGGGATACAAAATTTATATTGTATCTGAACATAATGATTATTTCATAAAATATTAATTCATGTTCAATAAAAAGTATTTAAAAACTAGTTTACAATTTTCTTGTTAAAATACCATGATAATATCTTATCATGATTATTTAACCATGATGTGATGTATTGCATACTTAATATAACATGGGTTTATTTTAATATATTGGAGTTATTTTTCACCCTAATCTATAAAAGAGATTAAATATAAAGAAATATAAAATAAAATATTAGGGTGTTATAGTGAATTTTGTGATTTTATTTTTCATAAGAAATACAAATGAAATCCAATATACAATCAAGGATTTAGAGAGTATTATATTATTTAATGGAGATTCAAAAACCAAAATACAAAAATACCCCAATATAGTATAACTTTACCACATATTTCATATCACCACACATTTAAAGAAGTATTTCTCAAACAACAATGAGTTACCATCACTAGTCGAATCAAAAAAATTCTATAATGGCCTAATAAAAAAACATATAGTGTCCTAAACTACTATTGAAATAACTCTTAACACTTAATGATCAATATAGGAGTAGCAGAGATTGTACATCAACATTTTTTATACCACAATTGAATTTAAATAACATAATTTATGAAAATTCAATGCAAATTCTATTTATAACCCAAAATGGAATGTTATTTTTATTTCAATATGGTGTAGAATGGAGATTTGAATGTGGTAAGAATTACTACGTCAAGCATGTGTAGTCAGCCTCATAAACATTGACATGAAAAAAACATCTTTAAAAAATCACTGCAATAACAAGAACCTATGAAGACAGCCTCATTTAATAAGGATAATTTATAAGATAAAATTGGTGTCATGAATCAACTATAGCCTCACTTCCATACAAGGATTAAACCACCCAAAAAATGTGATGAAATATTAAAACAATTAAAATTTACAATATTAAAAAATGATTAGAGAAACCTCACTATATTGGAATCCATCCAAAAAATCCAATGATAGGAAAAAAATTCACCAGGAAATGTTCACCATGAATAGGTAATTAAAAGTACCTAAAAAGATAAATTTTGTTATACATTTCTCTTCGCATGTTACTCCATAATTACCTAAAAAATTACATGTCCCAAATATATTTACTACCACTCTCACTATAATAAGTATTCATTTTTTAATAAATTGTTTTATTTTGGAGAATGATTAAATGGAAATCCCCATTCATTATATTCTTCTCATATTTTGGGGTTCTCAATCTTAGTCGAGTGGTTATACAACTTTCTAATTGATAAACTACTTACCCATTTTGAGTTCTAGAGGATGTTACAGCAACTATGAATGGATTTTTTCCTATATGGTTTTTATATATAGAAAATGAATGGAGAAAGAGGAAAATATCAATACAATATAAATATTGTTGGGTAATTACTTTATACTATGAAAAAACATAATAATTTATAATAAAGTAACATGTTAAATATATTTTGGAGAACAAATAGGGAAAATTAATATTCTATATTCAATAAATATAAACATGATGAGATATTCATTTTTACATTAAACCAATTTGAGTGAGTTTTTATAAGATGATATTTAAATGTTTAATGAAATGAACTGATTATTTTAATCAATATGATCACTTAATTTGTTGGATAAATAAATTTTTTAAAATGAGATCAATCTCAAAACATGTTTATATGTTGATGATAATTATTTTAATGATTTAATACAAATAAAAAATATATTTTACATTTATATAAATGCTTAATAATGAAAAAGACCATGTTATAACCATCACCTAAACAACCCACTAACCTATAATTGAATCTTCTCACTTATAATTTGGAATATGATTTTCTAATTTAAAATTGTTAATTTATATTCATAATTTCAAACCCAATTAAACAGGAAAGGAGAATTATCTTATATAAATTATGAATCCAAATTCTGTAGAATTATGATTCCATGAGGTGACATCCCATGTATTATACCCACTAAGTGTATGCACTAAAAAAATCAATGAATATGAATCTAAATCATTGAGGTATCCATAATGGAGGCTTAACGCATCATTAAAGGATGTTATAAAAAGATATTTTAGAGTCTTTTAAGAGTTGGAGTCATAGAAACCACCTCAAAATTCATATTTTTGATACACATTCCTATATTCCATGAATATATTAGATTCATAATTGTATAAAATGAGAATAATGAGTTAGTTCTCATAAGGACTCAAAATAGATGAAATTTTTTCACTGAATCATAAAAATCTAATCTTGTGACCTTAGGAGGGCATTTTTTCATACCATTAATAGAATAAATATTTAATATACTAGCTCATATAAATTATTACTACTAAAATTATATATATTTTTAGTATATTTATGCTATAATTAAATTACAAGACCAATTCAAGATTATATTCACCAACACCATCAGTGTGGATTCGTGCCAATATATTCCCTATTATCTTCAAAATTCCATAAGTATATTTCAATGAGGAATTCTATGTAGATTTTCATATCTTATTGAGTGCTTCTTAGAGTTATTATTTTATAATTTTCATCATTACATATAATTTTACAAATATATTCTATAATGACTAGAAAATTCTTTGAAGAAATTCATTGAGAAAAATTATTTTTAATCATTGAAAAAGTTAGTTTAATGGAAGATAAATGAATTGTTTTGGTCCACATATATCTAATGATTGGGTTGAAGTTTATAGGGATAGTTTTGATGTTATTTATACACTAACTTACACCACCACTATGTCACACATTAGATATTTTTTGGGTCATTTTCTATTTTGTAGATGGTTTATTTGGAGAATTATTAATAAATAATCTTCACATAACTAATATACATAAAAGGAGGCTGATATTTATCTTTTAATTGCAGTAGTTTCTATATATAGTAATTTAAAATGACATTAAACACTGCATCCATAATATTACCCCTAACTAGAAAACCTCCTTTATAATATTTTGTGATTCCTTGATAAAATTCATTAGGGATGTTTTTTAAAAATTATTTATAGCCATCAACAGTGATATAAAATACCTATAAGACCCTATACACGACCCATATATTTAAATGATAATACCATACTTTTAAAAAAAATTATTTGGACAATTTTATACCCACATTTTAAGAGTTAATGTTATTATTAATTATAATCATGCAACATTGACATATTGTATTATAAAATAATATTCATATCCAAGAATAGAATGGTGTATGATACTGCAATAATAATTTTACATGGAGATCAAGAATAATAATGCTATTAACAAATCGTGGCAAATGTATTGAGTAGGATACTCAACTCTGCTGATATAGAACCACTAGATAAAATATTCCTTAATGACCCCTTCTGTGGGGAGACGTTCTTCAAAGTAACCCATGTTCTATGGTATATTGATTTGGTAAATTTTATAGTCACATAATATGTACCCTCCTTTATTATTATTTAATTTCTAAAATTTAAATGCCAATCAATAGATTTTTTCCTTGAGGATTAATACCTATGGATAATTTGTAATGAATAAGTTATTATGATGTCTATCACTGAATAATTTATTAATATTTTCCTTTAATTTTAGTATACACTAGAATATAGAATACATTCTATAACTAAATGAATATATTGTAATTTTTTATATATTGTATTTATTATTCCCTTTATTAATAAAATGTTCAATTAATTTTTAAAAACATGTCATAATTTTCAACTTATTGATAGAGGTTCCAAAAGACATGATATTCAACAACAACCTTTAATATTTATTTAAATATTTGATATAAGGTTACTAGATTTCATTGGAACATTTACTGTATCTTTGGTTTCAAAACATATAACTCTAATAGTATACAATGTTTTAATGGGTATTAATGAAAATAAAAAAAAATTGGCGGTTTAATTTTTGTAATTGAATTTTAGATATCAAATACTTTTTATAGTTCTTTATTACAAAAATAACTAATTATTTATTATAGTGTGCATTTTTTATGAGATAATGGGATCCCTCATGAATTATTATGGAGTTTTTCACAAAATATTACCTTTTTATCCATAATAAAAATATTTATATAAGATGTGTGAAAAAGATATATTTATAGGATTCAAGAGATGATGGTGAAAACCAATATGAGGTATAAAAGTTAGAAGAATGGTGATAAATTATGGGTATAAAAAATTGATTTTCAAAAACCCGTACATATTTATATTTATAATTTTTTTAGGGGGACCATTGTCCCATACTGGTTGAGCTGCAACACAATGTATATTAGACTACCAAGAGAGTTGTTCAAGATTTTGGAAATTCTAAATATTATGGGATGTTGTAGGGGATGGAACATACAGAGCTAAAAATGATGGCATACAAGAACACACTAATGAAAAGGTAATATTTAAATATTACCAATATAGACTAATCTGGAAAAGAAAATTTTATATTGTAAATAATGTGTGGATTTTCATTTCATGGATGAATCTCATGACTAGTAAACAATATTTCAAGTGGGAAAAACTTATATAGTAACTAATACATTTCAATTTTATGCTGTTAATATTAAAGGGTAAAATCATAGAACCCCTTCATGTGGAATGGAAAACATCTTAATAATTTCAGTGAAGACTACTGGAACGAAACTCTATTAGATACTGAACACCTTCCAGTTCTAATGGAATAAAGAAATCTCAGGTTTTCTCTTTCCTTCACAAATGTGTAGATAAATTTTTTAAATATTGTTATATTGAAAAGTGGTAGACAAAATTTATTTGTGCTTCTTATTGGTTTAGTGTAGGGGAAAGAGCATATTGTTTCAGATTTAATATTGTTTCTATTTTCCACTGTGTATTTCTATGTGTTTCTGGATTACAAATGTTATTCAAATATATTATTTTCAAAAATATTTTCATAAAATTATACAGGTTTTTTAGTTATTGTTTTAATTTGTATATTTTGTTTTTTATGAAACATTTATTACCAATAGTTATATATATATATAAATACAATGGTTTTAATATGTTATACACTATTTTTGATATTATTCATAATAAAAAATTTCATAGTGAACATAGTTATTTTTTCAGAGAAATTTGGTTTTCTTAATATCAATATGATTGATAAGGAAAATAGTTTTGTTGAATTGAAATTATAACATGGGGACACAAAAAATTTGAACATAATTTTTGGTAACTTGGACATTATGAAACAATAACACATTGATGAGCCAAATACAAGTATATTTTTATTAGTCATTTTGAAAATTAGTAAAATTGGAAATTGGAATCTCACAAGGAACCCTTGTGAATTTAGGAACTTTTTTGTGTATAATTAAAATCTATTTATAAAGCTAATAAGTTCATTATAGAAAAATGGTCGGTAAAAACTGAATATATGTCTAATTATAAAAAGTAAATTTAGTTATGTGATGGGAATGCTAAACCTTATTTAAGAATATGGGAATTGACTTATAAAAATATCATTTTAGTTGTATAAACATTGGTGATGTTGGATATTTTGTTTATGTAAATTGGGAGAGTGTGTAAAATATATGTGACACTTATTTAAATGTCAATTCGAATTAATTCTATCTGTTTCACTATTTTACTGAGAGATTTAGCATAATTTAAGTGTGGATAGTTTTTGAAATTTAAAAAGGATGTATGATAACATAAAAAATGTATAAATTTGTCTTTTTATTTTTCAGTAGTTTTAGTACATGAGTTTTGGATATACATTTTTATTTTGAATAATTATATATCCTTATATTACATTGGAGTTGAATAAGATAATTGTGGGGTGATGGGGAGAGATTCAATTTCAATGATATTTGTTTAATTTCCATTGTATTTTAATAACTTAATTTAGATAAATCCTTGGTAAATAATTTTTTTCAATACTTCTATAAAATCTATTATTCTTTTATAAATGGATTAAAATAAACTTTTTATTACTTTAACTCCATTATTATGTTTAATTATGGATCAATTAATTGAATGATTATATAATTTTATTATTGAAAACATTTTTAATCTAATTTTAATTTTTTAATTTTATTTTTTTTAACAATAAAAAACCTATATTTATGATGTGGAAATTTCACATTATGTAGGTTGATGTTAAACAAATAAAAAACGAAATAAATTGTTCCCCTCAAGTGGCAACATAATCAATCAGAAATTACCTCTAAAAAATAATCAAATATACTTAAAAATTAAAAAAATGTATTCCATCTGTCACATAGTGAACTGATATAACATCATGAGGAACTAGATTGACCACAAAATTATTCCTATCAACCATTAATACAAGATATCACTAATTAAGAATAAGAAAAAATAAATTCGAAGAGATGGTAATAAATTATTGGATCGATTGTAGTGGTTGAAATTCTTTAATTTTCACAAGGATTTAAATTCATGTAAAAATAATGATATGCCATATAAAAAATCAATTTGTCTGTATGGTATGAAATCAACCACACATTTGTATAAATAATTTATATAATGATTCAAAACAAATCGCAAAATGTATTTTTCCCTTGGATAAACCACACATTTAAACAATCCAAACATTCCTATCATTATTGTGGTATATTCGGGACATACCCAAATTTCTTTTGTGCGTATTAAATTTCAAAATATCCCAAAACTATAAAATTCAACAATAATACGAAAAAAAATTCACAATTAATTTCGAAATAAAAGAAAAATATTTCAAGAAATCCACTTAGTGTATATCTAATGTATGAAAGAAATAATTATTATGGGATACCATCAATGAAATTTTAGGATTAATGATTCTTGATCATTACTCTTGACTTGTGAACATGGATGAATTCAAAGATGTGGTTATTTATAACAGAATTTGTAGAATTTCTTGAAGAATTACGAGGATTGTGCCGCACTTATAGAGCTTCGACCTACTGATGTGATAAAAAGGATTTGGATGAATATATAAATGCAAAAATATTTTATTAGAAGTCGTGGATACTTCCATTACTGTAAAATAAACATGATATTTTTCATTTATTAATTTACATTTTATTTTACTATTATGACTCTGATGATGGAACACAAGGCTATTAGTGGTTTCAATAAAGACAATTCCCACATTCTATATAATTCAATTCTATCCAATAATGTTTTATACCTTCTTCTCATTTCTGTATATGTAATTAACTGCTAAATGTTTCATAGGAATTTATAACCCTTTTAATTTAATTACATCTTCTATCAATATAATAACTACACAAAAAGACACATGTATTTAATCGACTATATGATTCTATGACTAGTGGTCTATAATAAGAGTTAAGTGAGATATTTTTTTACTAGGCTATGAAATAATAGGTGATGTAATGAACTTTCCACTCCCTAATTTAAGCAAAAACAAACTTGTGAGTGTGATCAATGATATCTTTTTTTATTAGAGAACATCTACTAAAACAAATTGAATAATTATTCAACATTGGAAATGGGGAATAGAATATTAATAATCATTTATTTTCTAAAAAAAATTAAAAACCAATCCAATTCAATCAATATATTCACACACTAAAACAATAAAAAATAAAAGAGTAAAATCATAGTAGTCTCCTCTTACTAGAAGACCAAAATCACACTTCTAATGAAATAAAATTTGGATTATAAATTTTTTTTCTAAGGGAATAATGATATCACTCTCATAACTTACACCATGAGGTACCTCTAATAGAAATTGTTCTATACCATTAATTTGGTTGATTTTTTAACATTTTCTCCTTTGACTTCTAGACCATTGATCACTATTTGATTACTATATTGTCTACTTAATATCAACTAGATTCATCGAATTTAAATATACATAAGGAGGATATTATATTTTATTTAAAGGAAATGATGTAAATACTAAGTCAACATATTAATTATAATAAGATTTTGGGCGCTACTATGAGAGAATGGTGTGAGGTTATACATCATTTTCATAGTATTGATGTCGTCAATGAACCATCTATCTTATAGGGGTGAATCATACATGGCACATATAATGTGGATTCTTAGAGGAAGGTTGGGTGGAAACTACTCTTCCCCTTTTGTACACTAGATGTACTTGACATTATATGGGACATGGAGTATCCATATATAGATATATCATTGTATCATATTATGTTTACTAATAATAAATTATACGATGAATCATTCTATTAATGATATTAAAATGATATCATTTCCCATATATCATTTATAGAGTTATCACACCGCATCCCCATCACCATTTAAAAAACTATCCCTATGTGTGTTGGTATGTTTAGATAAATAATTTTATTTATATATTTTATAAATGTACCATATGTTAATGTTTTTATTGAACACATTTAGAACAAAACTTATGTACACACCCAAAGGCATAGTGTGGATTATTTTTAGTGTATTTTTATTTCTCTACTAACTATTGAATTACGTTATACATTAATTTTTTATAAAAAATTATTTATTGTTAATTATATATAGTATAATAATAACATAATTGTATATTATCAAAATTTATCAATTATTTTAATCTTATTAATATTTGTTTTTAGGGTCCCATATAATGGGGTTGTCATTGAGTAACTTGCATTATGGCTAAAAAATATGGTTAGAGACAATGAAACAACTTTTCACGTCATTCACTTATAAATCATTATGTTTCCCATGAATATCTAGTCATGTGAATATTGGGGTTCTTGTATAACATCCCCAATGTACAATAGTAGGTTAATCTATAGAACACAATTAAACTCATAAGTAGGCAGGTGGTTGATTGATTATGTTATAACCTATGTACATTGTGTGTCATGAAATGTGTACACATTGAAGTATTTTTCAGAAAAAATATTCCATAGTATAACAATATATATTTATTATGGGATAATAATGATATTTTTACTAGTTTCCCAATATAATGTAAAATATATCTTATTAGATTGCCCATCAACAATTAGTATGTTTTTTTAAAAACTTATATCTTCATATTTTTTATTTTTTATTATCATGAAAGTTATAATATTTCCAATTATATGGGTTAAAGTGAATAATATAGATCACTGATCCTTGGAGGGGATTTTTTTGTAAGGATGTACTTCATATAGATCTGGTTGATCTTGGAGACACCCTCTATTATTTATATGAGTGTGTGTTGAAAAAAATATCTATATTTATATAATGATAAACATGCTTCCACGGATGCAGTTAGGGATGCAGATATTCTATTTCATCCAGTTAAGGATGATGCACCGCCATCATATCCAACACCACCAGTTAGAGGAGTATAATGAAGAAATAGGTGAATAAAGACATTGGTATAGGGATATTGGTTCAAAAGAGTGGATCATAAGCTACATGGATATGATATTACACAATGGGTAGAGGATGTGAATCCAAATTCATTAACCCATACATCATATCGACCAAAATCCCCTAAACCATATCCAATGACCTTGTATATGGATCTCCATAAGGTTGGGACCTAAATATGATATCATAGATTTTACAACACATAAGAGAAACACCCTCATTGAGTGGCTTATTTTAGGTTTCAATAAAATTTTCATCATATTTAGTAGATCCAAGAAAGGAGGCATAACATTTAGCATTTTTCTCTGTAAATTATCTTATAGACTTCTCACGTAATTCGTTTAAAGAGTTAACTACTATTAATTAGTATGAGTCACTAGAAACAGAATATATTAAGGTGTAAGAATGATTAGAGATCTACAAGGATATTATTGCTTTATAGTTTTATCAGCATCATATTGTGGTAGAGGTAGTGAATGTAGAGTAACCTACTCTTGTGGATGGAAACAATAGAATAATAGATATCAAAAATATAGAAGGGAAAAGGTTAAAGCACTGATTTTTCAAATAGATACATGAAAATAGTTATTATTTACAATGTAAAAAAATTTCACATAAAAAATATTTAATGTAATTAAATGACTTTAAAGAATGTACATTTGTAGAAAAGTTTTTCTAAACAATTAACTATAAATTTAATTATATATTTAATTTGAACTATTCCATATAAATTTTTTCTAATTTTAGTTGTAATAAAATGTATTTTTATAATTTGTATTTCTTCATAATTTTTCAAAATCCCATAATAACTTTAGAGATATATATAATGTAATATTAATTATATATAGTTTATCTAAAAATACACATATTTATTATATAAAAACATTAATTTATAAAAACATATATTAATATGAATAAAATAAAACATGTTTGTTTGAAAATATATTTAGTTATAAAGTAACTATTACAGTTGTGTTTTCGTTTATATTAGTTTTTAATTCAATGAGAGGATCTCTAGATATAGATAGGATGTGTTTTCAACTATCTAGAATGTTTCTGTGTTTTGAATTTGCGATATATTTGAAACAATCTTAAATTATTTCCAATATAGAAAATATCTATATAGTGGACTTTTTGACATATAAGAATTCATACAGTTTGAAAAAATCATGTATATAAATTATACCATATGTGAAAATGTTCACATAAATGAACATCCATATAAGATGATAAAAAATATGCATGTGAATATATATAAAGTGGGTTGGGAAAATGTTTCTGAATTTGACAAAATCTAATATGAACTTATGATCACATAAGTAAATTTTAATTGTGTGGTAACTAATAAAATATTATTCCATTAATTTAATATTTTAATTTATATTGAATATATTATTCAGATTCTGATCATTAATGATTTAAACATCACATTTGATTCCTGATTCACGCTGATTTATGTAATATTTGAAAACAAATGATAATTTTTTTCTATTTTAATATCCACGATAATTTATCATAAAATGTCACATGATAGTCGATGAAAATGATGTTTGTGAATAATCTCTATATATTAAATATGTAAAGTCAATATAATGACTTTTTGTATATATTATGATCAAATTAATACATGCGTATAATTATGCAGTGTTTCTTGTTGAATTTTAATGGAATTAATATTTGAGTTTGTGAGATTTTTATTTCATTTCTAGATATTTATCTTTAAACCAAGACTTGTATGGTGTTTTATATTGAATATTATTTTCGTGGGTGAAGCTCATGTGTTTTTCCTGAATTTGAAAATTTATTTTCTCAGTGAATTATATTCAAAGGTGCATATATTTTTCCAATCAAATTACATCAATATAATTAAGAAATATATAGGGAATGCAAATTGTGGGAATTTATTGTCAATGGTACGATAATAAAAATATAAATTTCTATGATTTATGATAAAAGATTTTGTGTAGTATTAAATAATATTGGATATCATTTCCATGATTCCATTAAAAAAATTCAAATTAGAGGAGGCATAAATCTAACTTCATGAAGTTATTTTATATCAGGTATTTCCAAATAATTGAAATTGAAATGATATAACAGAGCATGGGACTTTTGGATTGAACATTTTTTTCTTCTTATAATGAAGAAATATCTTAATGAATATATTAGAAGGTTACTATCTACATTGTAAGGATCTCATGTAATTAAATGAAAATAACCAAATTGTAGTAATAATATATTTTTCCCTAAAATAATATATATATATATATATTATGAGAAAATTTAATTTAATATTGGAATGTATAATAAAGATATATAATTATATATTTTGCATTTTAATGATAAAATCATACAATTTTTCTCCATCCATTTTTATTTATAAATTATCAATTTATATATAGTTGGAAATTGATTTTAGTTTTAAATAACCTGAGCAAGAGAAACCATGATGCAATAGTAAGAGTACATTATTGGTACAAAATACTATAATTCTTAAACATTTAAAAATGATTCTATTCATATATTAATAGATAGATACATAAATTAAATTTACTTACAAATGATTCCATGTCATCACATTGAGAGATATTTTTTATCCCTCCTATAGTATCCTTGGAAATTACATATGGCTCTCCTATTCGATTCCTCGAGAAAGGAAAACCAGTACATGGGATCTCAGATACTCATTAGGAAGTGTAATAAAATAGAAACTATCATATCATAAACCTATAATAATTACAATGACAGTAATAAAAAATCAACATGAATCCATTATAAATAAAATAGGAGGAATAATATATCGTTGAAAAATAATAAAAAATGAAAACAATTGAAATTGTCCTTATAATTGTGGAATACATGATGTTTGATATCCAATCCTATTTTCATTTCCATTTACTATAATTCTATACTAATATATGGAGGATAATACAATAAACCCCATGTTTCACTTTCAAACGAGACCTATTGATGCACCGAGGGGTTGTATAATTTAATGCCCCATATTTCACCATATTAAGTCCAATGTATTCACCATAAGGTTCAAAAATATTTTTCATTCCATTACCTTGGGAACCTCAAATTAAATTGAATCTTGTTTATCCATATAAATAAAAAATATGGAAAACAAGTACTTCCGTATTCAATGGAATAATTTTGATGTCTAAGAGAACATTTATTAATCCACATTGATGTTATAGGGTAGTGTAAAAGTAACAAGATGTAATATTATACTTAAATATAGTGGAGAGGGTATTATTAATGTGTCAGGATATACATGGATGTATGTATTTTGGGTAAATAATTTTCATTTGTATAAGACCCAGGTAATTTAATGAAAAATAAATCATCATTCCTCAAAAATAGTGTGTAAATATTCTAAAGCATGTCCCTTTTCAGTTTCTAGCTATGTTTTAAATCATAATATCACTCCCCATGAATCAAATTCAAGACTAATACAATTCTAAACCAAATATTTTTTGTGTGATTAAACAAATTTGAATTTTTTACCCAAGTGACTCAATATGTAAATTTCTACATATAGATGTGTTTTTAAGTAAACAAAACACATTTACTTTAATAAAACTATTGATTGTGTTTGACAAAGGAAAATAATATTTTTTATTAGTGTATTTGTAACTTGGGAATAAAATTAATATGTGTCAGGAATAATAATATATACATGAAAATCCTTATAAATACATTTTTTATAGAGTAAAAAATCATTAATCGAATTTTATTTACCCTAATATAGGAAATAACTGGTTAATAATAGATGTGTCACAAAAAATTAAAAATGAGATCGAAAAAACCAACAATTGTATTGGGAGGGATTCAATAAAATCTTATTGAAATTGAGGGAATAAAATTGAAATTTAAATATCTTGAAAAATTTAATGTCCCAAAACCCACACTTCCTGATTTTGTAATAAAATCATGCTATGTATTTTTTTAAAATAACTAAAAATACCCAATACATTATATAAAATTAGGACCTTTTCTAATATAGTTTTTGGAAATTTAAAAAAAACATACAATTTTTCAGATTTAAAGAAAATTTAAACCACTGACTAATTATCTTCACATGCACGACATCCTTATAAGAAACAATAACCTTCGGAAATTATACTAAACCTATAAAAAATTATAATTTTTTGGGTGAGTATTAAATTAAAAATTGAGGTGTTTTAAATCATGTGAAAAATATTTTTATAATCAATTATTTAGAAGAACTATTTTACCAAATTATTCCATATATATTATTCTTATATACAGAATAATTTTTTAATCCTTTTGAAAATAGTTTTTTTAGAAAAACAGTAAAAAATATTCTTCGAAAATAACTTGGATTTATCCTAGAAAATTACTGGAAAATAAATATTCATTTGAAGATAAAAATGACACTTGAATGATATCATGAAAACCACCTGGCCCCAGAGCAATATAACATACATTACAACATCTCATTGAGTTCATGGATTCACTCCCCATTTCTCATCATCTTATTTAATATTAATGTTCAATTATTGGAGAAAACATTTTTAGAAGATCCACTATTCTCAATTATAACCAATTAAAATACTTTAAAAACAACAAGACTTATTTAAAAATATAAAAAAATATTTAACCAACTTCTAATCTTTGATAAATATTAATTTTCAAAAAATATGTTGTGCTTAGGAGAAATACATATTTCAAAAATAATTATATAAGTATAATTTCCTTCAAAGTAATTTTTCTTATGAAATGTTTGTAAAAATAATTGATTAAGGCCATTGAGATAATCATAGAAGTCATTCATTGTTATATAAAAACATTTAATATATTTTTAAAACATTTAACATTAATATAAAAAATTATAACTTTACTAACCTGAAAGAGATGTTCTATAAAATAAAACTACATTACACAGGAGTTTTAAAAATAAACATAGCATGTTACTTATGAAATAGATTCCACGTTGAATTATAACAAAATTTTTATATAATTATGAATATAAAATAATAATATCCTTTCCTATAGTGTATATATATATATAATATTGAAGATATATAAACATAAATAACAAAACTATATCCATTGAATTGATTTTCAATGAAATTATTGTAAAAATTGTATGATTCATTCTATTTCATACTCAATCTCTTTCATGCTCAATGATTTTATAAATTGTAACCACTATTAAGAAGCAAAGGGAGGATCCTTATATATATATATGATATAACTATTTTATTATTACATATATAATCATATATAGTTGAATAATTAACCGGGAGAAATATATACACCTCAACTTATTTGGATTGGGTATAATGCTTGTCGAAAAAGTATATATATATATATTACATGATGTTTATATTTTTAATTTTAAAGGGTAAAACAATGAAGTATAATCTAAATTTGGATGCTAAATAGTCGAATGGATTCATTAAAAAGTTATATAGATATATTTTATATCCTCCTTCAATATATTGGGTAAGCTATTCTTCATGGAGCTTCTGATTAATCATTTTATTACCCATATTAAATCAACATTAAGAACAAAAAATCGACTAAAATCCATTGACAATAATCTATCCATGTAATCTTGGAAAATAATGGAAGACTTTTGCGATGTATATGAAATGTATTTAAGGTTTTTACGTGGTGAAACATTTGGGGGAAAAATTTTGATGGTGAATCAAGACATAGGTATAAAATTTTAAAATTAAAATTAAAGTTATTTAACCAATTATTTTCAACATGGGGAATATAACCCACATTACATATCCCAGGTCGAATGAAATAATTTTTTGGAAATAAGATTAATATTTTCCAGTTCACTTGAATATCCATTTTTTGAGTATTGGGGTCTTCTCCTAATGGACCTAATACAATGTCCCAACATGTGTCTAGATAATCCAATGCATGGACTTCATGCCATATACGAGTCTATAGATTCTTGGTGTAATCTGTGATCAAAACATACAAGCATACATAAAACCTAATACACCTATATACTTCGATCATGGGATTAACCATGTTTAATGGGCCAACCTAATTATTGGTTGACCATACAGATGGATGAATTTGGTGGTTCATTTTTTTACTGAAATAATATAATATTAATAATAATTACTTTAATACAAAGTAAATTTATAATTTTTTTATATATTTCTTTCAATTCCAAAATTCTGATTAAATAAAATATTTATTGATAACATAAGAATTAAAATAAATTTTCTTAATCAAATATTAATTTTTAAAACTTATATTCTATAAATATCAACTGAATGTTATTATTAATCAAAGGTTTATATAATTTGAGAAAAATTAAATTATTTATTAACACTTTTGACATAATATTATATTTAGTAATAAGTCTTTTATTTTCTTTAAATAATTAATTATGCTTGGGAGCCAACCTTTAATAAAATTAATCTTTACATAAAATTTATAAAAAATGTAATTTATTTGTATAATAATAGTAAAAAATTAAAAAACTTTACTATTAAGATATTTTTTCATAAAACTACATTTAAATGAAAAATATAATTTCATTTTTGAAAATAAGAAACAATTTCTTTATTCATAATTTTTTCTTGATTTCAATATATTGTGATAAAATAAAATTTTGATTTTATAAAATAACTCATTTGAAAAAAATATTATTTTTAAAAACATATTATTTGTCTGAAACTATAAAACAATAAATTTTCTATGATTTAATAACATACTAAAATACCAAGAATATCACATCCCCCATAATAGAATCCCACCCCCACAATTCAATCATAATCCCTATCAAATTTTAAATTTTCATCTTCAGAATTCGGAACAACTAAAATGGTTTAGATTCTATATTCATAATGGTACTTTAATACAAATAAGTTAAAATGGAAATTTTGTCGCAAACATTATTTCTAAAATAAATACTCATAATCTATAATGTGATTTAAGTGATTCCTCTAATTCTAAATGTAGAGTCCACAAACATACACATCAAGATTCAGTACTGAATACATGTTATGTATTTTTTAAAAAATATAACTACAAATACAAATAACATTATACAACTAAATTCATATTTCATTCATGGTAATGGATAATTAGAAAAAAACCAAAAAAATTATCAATATACAATCAAATTTACATAATTATCGAATTATAATTGTGTTTGATACCTCAGTATATGAAAAAATTACCTTTTAATTTCTAATAAACCTCTAAAACACATTTTAAAACATGGGATGGGTATAAAATTTTCAACTAAGTTATTTCATAAGTAGTGAATATATTTTTATAAATACTTATTTAAGAACAAATTTAATAATGATTTATATCACATATATTTATTTATAATATAAGATTATTTTCAAAACCTTTTAATGATACTTTTTATTTGAAAACCACTAAAAAACACTCATTAAAGATAACTAGTATTTCATCTTCAAAATCATTTGAAAATAACAACTCTATTATGGATTAAAATGATACTTCCCAGATTTTATGGTAACCATGTGGCCACTATATAGTATCACTTAATAGACATTATCTCCTTGAGTGTATGGGTTCACATCCCATTCACGAACATATCAATTGATATTCAATTTCTAAATTTTTATAAATTTTTTGATAATATCATCTTTTCTCGTTTAGGGGACATTAAAACCATAGTAAAAAACAACCTGAATAATTTTTCAAAAATTAAATAATTTATCAAGTCCTATGAATTGTAAAATATAAATTTTCATAAAATATATAATAGTTATAATAAATCAATATTTATAAATGAATTACATAAATATAATTACATTGAAAATAAATGATTTTATCAAATTCCAGTAATAATCATGGATTCTGTATATATCTACTATCATCAAAGACTTTTATGGTCATATAAAATACCCTTTCAATTAATATGTAAAATTTTATCATTAAAATAAAAAATAATTTTTTTAAAAATTAATATTGAGATTCCATAAAATAAATAGTCAATAAATATAAGTATATATAAATTAAAAAAATCTATTAATTATGAATATAGAAGACCATTTTGAATTAGAACATAATTTTGAAATACAAGGGTAATTAAAAAATTAATATAATTAATATAAAATAATATATATATAATTTTGATGAAATAAAAACATGGATTATGAAAATAAATTCTGTACTGTAATTGAAAGTAAAATTCTTGTATAAAATAATATGTTTCTTTCTCATTCCTACATTATCTATTTATTTACCAATGGATTTTTTATTGGTATTCACCACTGTAAATTGAAGGAAGAATCCCCATTTATATCCTTTTCCCACTTATTTTATGATCATATATAACCATATATTATCAAAGAAAGAATGAATATAAATATAGATTCCTCAACATATGTGGTTTCTATATAGTTCTTGTTGATTATATATATATATATATATATATATTTTTTCATGATGTTTACATGATTTATTTTAATGAGGTAAAAAATTCATGAAACATAATTATTGACTGAAAAATATATTACTCATGTTGTTATATATATATATATTATAACCAGTTTCGATCAATTCGGGGGGAGATTCTTAAAAAATATATAGATTAATTATTTAAATACCCATCAAATGTTGGATTGAAGAGCATGACTTCCGTTTAAAGACTTCAAAACTGATATGGCCTTGTATGCATGGATAATAATGGAACATACATTGCAGGTAGCTGAAATGCAATTGAGTGTTTTACTTGATCCAACAAGTTGAGAATAAGATAGATTATTAATTGAGATAGATGAATGAGATTAAAAAAATTAAAAGTGGGGATTTAACAGATTGGTTCTATCTTGGTGAATAGTACATGAGTTTTGGATCTAAGATCAAAAGAAATAATGATTGAGTGACAATATTAATATTAATTATTCCCCAAGACTCTCGAGATGTGAGTAATGGGGTGTTCTTCTTAATGGACTTATACATTGGGCCTACAAAATTCTATCCTTAACCATGAATGATATTAAGGCCTTATATGGGTCTCCACATTATTTGTCTGACCAATGCTCAAAATCAACAATCATACTTATGGCCCTCTAAACCAATGGATTTTCATCATTAGAATCTACAAGTACTCTATGCCTACTTATGTATTATTTGAACATTAACTTGGTAGAATTTGGTTGGGTAATGTTTTATTACAACAAAACAAAAATTAAATTGAATTTCACAAATATATGGAAATTATAATATCATTTTAGATATTTCTCTTTTAGATCAGATATTCAAAATAACTCACTAATTAAAACTTTAACATGGAAATTATTATATTTTTTTAGTATGAAAAAATTATCCTCAAAAATAATCTTTTCTAAATTTATTCTTATTGTAATTATTTAACCCTATATTATATTATTTTTAAGAAAATAAAATTATCTGTTTTATTTTTAGAATAAAATCAATTTAACTTAGAATTATTATGAGAGTAGTAATAGTACAACTCATTAAATACACTAAATATTTTTGTTTTATAATAATTAATAAAAAATTAATAATAAAATTGTATTTTAATATTATAAATTATAAATATCAAAAAAACCATTATGATTATAAATTGCAAAGAAAGTTTTTTTTATAAAATTTTAAAAAATTTAAATAGAATTTTACAAAACAATTTATCTACAAAATAATAAAAATAATATAATCATAACATTTATTAATAAACCATTACATCCTAAATAATAAGTTTTCATAAGAATAAATTAGAATTTATAAAAATAAGATATTTTTTCATTAGTAATAAATATTTTTTGATTTTAATATCTTTTGATCAAAACGTATTTTGAATATTGAAAATATTGTAACTCCATAAAATATTATTTAAAAACATCTATTAGTAGTTTGAAAGTTAAAAAAAATAAATTAATTAATATTAAATAACACTCATAAATACTTGGAAGGATGGAAATTAAAATAATTTACTGATAAAAAATCACAAATAGTCATTATATACACCATATAATCTAAATTAAGTGCAATATTAAAAAATTTCCCAAAAATGTCAATTTTAGATGGAAAACCCTTACCTCTTCCATGATATCCACAAATATACATTATCCTCATATAGCATAAGAAAACTATCGTGATCAAATTTTTCTGAACATTACTCATATGAAAGTACATTTACACTTCTAGTATTAATTCATTCTTTATTTTAATGCATTTTTGTTTTTACATATTTTAAAACATCGAATGTTTTTATTTTTGATAATTAATACTCGTTTCATAATAGTTTTATCTATATTAATTATTATTAAAAAAAATTGAGTTCATTTAAATTACATTTAGGGGGAATTTATAAAAATAGATGATATTTTAAATTACATCAATGTGTGTTTTTTCTTCTTTCTTGATGATGATATAGATATGAAGTATAATCCAATGATTTGTAATGATTGAAGGATGTTTTTTTATTTAATGTTTTAAATATTGTTAAGTTGATTTCAAAAACTGCTAAAAAATCAATATTTAAAAATCAATACCAAGATATATAATTAATTATGATATTATAGGCATTTATCTTATAAACTCATTGTATTGTTCTGGTGGGTGGTAAAACTGACCGAAACCTGAACATATGAAAATTTTAAAGGATACTATGGTTAAGATATTATTTATTTTGATATAATATCACAAAAAAATGATTCTTAATTAATATATTAACATTTTTGTCCTTTTTCATTCAGATTTTATTATATATATATATTTGAAATCAATATGAATAATAAAGAACGATACATTGTAGATGAGGTAGTATGCACATTCATATAGAAAAAATAATCATTTATTTCATATAATTATATGAATTTAATGAGTGGTTCAAAATTTCAAAACCATAATAATTTATTATATATCATATTTTTTAATATATTTCAATTTTTTCAACATCCATTGCGGGTTTATATAAAATAATATTCCTAGTTGTTCATCACAGTGGTAGTATACAAGTGTTCATGACGACATTTTAATTTTTATAGATTTAATGAGATTGAAATATAATATTAACTTCTTATTTAATAATATTATATATACTATATGTATCATATTTATTCATTAATTACAATATTATTAAAAACCGTGAGAAGAGGTTATGAAAAACATAAGTCCTTGGTTTTTAGAGGTGGTAGTCTGCCTATATGCACCATTGATGATCACTATTTTTTCATAGTGGAAAGAGATAAATAAATATGGATTTCTAATTTAATATACTAACATCTCGGTATATTAATTATAACTATTTAATTATAATTATTCATTTTAAATGGTATGTATGAGGAATATTAATAATAAATGACTAAGTAGGGGGTAATACGAACTTCGAGAGACTGATTTTTCTCTTAGAAATATCCATAGAAATTGGTGACATTATATATCTAATGGTAGCCGTAGTAGTAAGGAATTGGTATAGGGTTTAATGTGGTCAAAAATTATGTGGTTTATTAAAATATTCTTTATAAAAGGTGTAACATGATGTGTTGATAAGATCACATTTAATAAATTTTGAAAATGACATTTTCTAAAATATACGGTCCTCAATATTTTAGGAATTTCATTTTAAAAGAACCATTTGAACTAAAATTTAAAATAATAAATATAATAAATTATTTATCCATTCATATCCCACAAAAAATAAGGGATAATATTTTGACTTATATATGTGTTTTTTTAGATCATATTTTTTGATAATTTACTTTCACCATGGGGAAATTTTCACCTATTAAATTACCCTCTATTAATTTATTGAAAAATACAATTTTAGATAATTTCTACATAAGGATTGTAAATTTAAATTAAATTTGAGAGAATTTAATTTATGAAAGTTTTATATGTCAATTTTAAAAGATTAAATACAAACATCGTTAAAACAAATTTAGTTATGTGGAAAAAGGTTTAAAATATAAATTATAGGTTTTAAAATTAAACATTTTATTTTATTAGTATAATATTACTTTTAAAAAATAAATTATTTCCAGATTATGTTTTATTTTGATTCATTCTATTCATATATACAAAAATTTCATAATATTTTGGGTTTTGACAAATATTGTATTTATGCAATTCACTAAAAAATCAAAACTTTTGGAAATATCCCAAAATTTCATCATAAGATAATATCATTATTATGAATTGAAAACTGAATTTTATTTTTATTAAATAAATTTTTATAGAAACTAAATTTATAATTTAAATATAATCTTTTATAAAGTCTCTTTATAGTGTTCATTGTCTGATAGTTTGAGATATGGTGTTGATAAGCTATAATATGGTCTGTGGTATAACATTCATCCCACTAGAAATATTTTAATTCTCAAAATTTTGGTATTTATCATCTATTGAAAAAATTTCGATGTCCTTTTTTTATATTTCATAGGCTCCCATGTTCTCGCTTCTTGATTTTCATTTCCCTTTAAGGATTTTACCAATCAATTTTTTATGATTTTGTAACACATTCTATCTAGTGAAAACAATTTGGATGGGGTCTTAATTATATGATAATTCATGATCTAAATCATTTACATCGTATGTGATAACATGGATTTTATTTCGAATTAATTTTGATAATAATGAATCATAGAATATATCATGTAATTTATAATTTTCGGTGGGTTTTCTAATTGATAAGATACATTTCCAATTTTTTCATGTATTTCAAAAGGCCCAATCCAAATAGGGATTAAATTCCCAATTTAAAAAAAAATTATTACTAACTTCCATGGGGAAACCATCATGAATTAAAAAATCCAAATTTAATTCAAATTCATTTATTTGAATATAAAAATAGAATTATTTCTCTAAGATAAATTAATATGTTTTTGAATAGTCTATACATAAATATCAATTTAAGAACCCATTTTTTGCTACAAAAGACTTTGGAATATTCTTGAAGATATTCCAGAGCATCACCTCCAAACGGCGTGCGATTCCGAGCCCCGGAGTGGCCAGAATTAAATTTTCCCTGCATTCACATTGGAATCGCCAAATAAATGTGATAACTCCTAAACGGAACTTCATATCAGAGCTCCGAATGTATGGATGGGTCTTGAATGGGGTGTTTACCCTAGGAACGACATAAAACATGTTGTCACGGGATGTTTGGACCCCTCACTCGCTTCCGGAACGTTAAACGGATAAATTAATAAATTAATTTATTCATTTAATGGAGAAATGCTAGTATCTCTTAAACGGTGGCTTGTATTGGAAAACTGAGGGCACTGTTGAGTTAGGAGTGTGCTGTTTACCCTAGGAGGGGTATAAGTTTTGCGGGCGCGTCCCGTCTGTGAAAAATGGCCCCAGGGGAGTTTTCATAATTTGGCGGCCTCAGGAAATAAGTTTAATAACATTTGAACGGTGTCTCGGAATAAAATTATGAGATCTCCGTTGCACTCATAGAATGGTTATTAGCCTAGGGGAGGCTAAATCCCGACCCCATCGGGAGTTCGGGTACGGGGCCCACGGGCGAGAGTTTAAGTGTTTTGTTTTTAAACACTTCTCCCCCACCATCTTCTTCTTCTCCTTCTAACTCAAACCCTCCCCCTCTCCTCCAGCTCCGGTGAAGCACTCTGGAGAGGCACCTCTGACGAGCCAATTCCGGCAAGGCAGTGGAGCAGCAGTGGACTCCCCGTGAAGCTCCGGGCATCGCCCAAGAGACGGGAGTCGTTTTTTTTTCGTTTTTAATTTCCCGCAATATTTGAGATTAATTTATTACATCCAATTGTTATCCGATTATTGATCCATGCCCGATGAACGCGTAGTATGATCTCCGAGATTTCCAACTCTTATTTCGGATTCGAAATCCGACCTCCGAAGCTTCCGTAGTGGTCCGGCGATGATCCGCGGGATTTTGGGGTTTTCTGGCTGGCACGGTGGTTCGGCGGGTTTCCAGCGGTGGCGGTGTGGTGGTCCGGTGACCTCCAGGTGGCGGCGCGGCTGCGGGTTCCGAAGAGGGGAGACGGTCAGCAGGGCGGCGAGGGGGAGCATCCAGGCGAGGCCAGGGCGTGCGGCGCTGGCCGGTTTGCTGGGCACCGGCGTGGGGCAGCCCTCACCGGAGCACGACGGGGAACCGGGGTCCCGGCGCATGACCCCGCGGAGGAGGCACGACCCACGCCGTGCGGGTCTTCGTGCGGCGACCGAGCTCAGCCGGTCGGCCGGGCGGTGGACCGGGTCCACCACCGGCCCGCGCGGCCCAGCAGCGGGCCTGCCCAGGTCGGGCGGACCGGTTGGTCCAGGCCGGTCCAGCCCCAAGGGCCTTGCCCCCTCGGTGTTCGGACACCCGTATTTTCCACTACAGGTGTTCGTTTTGAATGCCGTTTGCGGTAGAGCCTTCCTAGAGTCGAGGCGATGTTTTTGAGATAGTTTGGGGAATTTATAATTCTCAAAACAAGGGGCCTAGGAGGCGCGACGTGTCTTTATGAAAATTTGACGTCATTCTGGGAATCTTGTTTTGTGCGGCGCGAACACATCCGGCGTCCGTTTTGAGCGTCGTTAGTGGCGTTGCGACCCTGGCACCGAAGCGGAGGTTTCCAGGGTGGTTTCGAGCATTGAAGCCGGAGTTGAGGCGTGGGCCCCACGACCCATCTTTTGAGCTGCGTGCAGCGTTTCACGAATTTTTCCTCGGACGTCCGTTCGGGGTGTGCGAGCAGTTGATGTTGGGTGTTTTTATGAGGGAATTGCGTTGGCGCAATCTGCCCGCTATTATTCCGCACGATGGTGCGGGCCCCATGAGGGCTGTTTTGGGAGTTGACTGTGATTTCCAGCTTTACCACTAGGCGACCGTTTTGGACAAGTGAATAGTCCATCTTGTGTGTTTTTTTGAGAGGATCACAACGGTGCGATCCGTTCGTTGAGTTTCAGGACCGGGATATGGGTCCCACGAAGCACCGCTCGTGTGCGGTGTGCCGGAATGCATTATTTTCTCTGGATATCCGTAGCAATCATGTGAGTAAGCTTTTGACGTATTTTTTCGAGGGGATCGCAATGGTGTGATGCGCTCAACTATTTTCAGGGCCGAGGCTCAGGATCACGGGATGCCGTTCGGGCGTGAGGCGGTGTTGGTGACCTTTTTGTCGGATATCTATTGGAGGCGAGTAAGGAGTCGATCTCACATGTTTTTCCGTGAGGATTACAACGGTGCGATCCGTTTGGTTGTGCGGAGCCTCTTGCGAGATCCTGTGAATAGTGGAAATGTGAAGGTGCCCCGGGGGCGGTTCTTCTTCCGTGGTTGTAGGGGACCCTTGGCATGTGATAGCGCGCACTCTTGTGTGAGTGAAGTAATGCTGGAATAAATTTGGTTGTCCATTCCCCAGTCGTTGAGGCGGAAAGTTGGAAATGTTACGTCACGCCTTCGCGTTGACGTTGGGTGACGTGTGCACGATAGCCCTTGGGCTGGAGACGTGGTATACTCTGGGAGTATACGAGAGCGCATGGAGGTACTTGTGGTTTTTAACTGAGGTGTTCGTGCGCTTGGATGGGGTTGACTTGGGGCCACATGTCGTGTGGGTCCCATGTGCATGTTGTGTTTTTCTTTACATACCTCGACCTCTCGCGACGTAGAGGGTCCCCCCATGCGCCCGTTGTTTGACCAGTAGGGTGGAGCTTTTCCCCTGGCTCTGTGCTTGTTTGACTGACCAGCAGTGTTGAGTGGTCTCCCCCTGGTTTTGTTCTCGATGGATCTGCCGGTAGCGGTGCTAGTAGCACCCTGTGATGGAACAAGCGCTGAACCTCTTCTGGGAGAGTTGTTCTGGAGTTGGGTTTTTGCGTGATACCCACTCCGTGTTGGGTTGGCCAGGGTTGTACCCTTCAATAGAGATGACCAGAGCAGTTCTGAGTTTTACCCTCCAGTGGGGCTGGGCGGTGAGTTACTCATCGACTTCTTCGGGTTTACCCTCCAGTAGGGCTGGGAAGTGGGATTCTCAATGAATTTTAGCGTCTACCCTCCAGTAGAGACTGGGCAGTGGGTCACCTGACACTTTTAGGGTCTACCCTCCAGCAGAGACTGGGCAGTGGGTCACCCGACGACCTCTTAGGGTCTACCCTCCAGCAGGAATGGGCTGTGGGTCACCCGTCGTCTAGTTCCAGGTCTACCCTCTAGCACGGCTGGGCAGTGGGTCACCTGTCGACTTATTCATGGTCTACCCTCCAGCAGGGCTGGGCAGTGGGTCACCTGATGATGTATTAAAGTCTACCCTGCTGCGGGGCTGGGCAGTGGGTCGCCTAATGATGTATTAAGGTCTACCCTCCAGTGAGGCTGGGCAGTGGGTCACCGGATGATGTATTATGAATTACCCTCCAGCAGGGCTGGGCAGTGGGACACCTGTTGGCATTCCATACTCAGTCCTCTCAACTAGGATAGTATGTGGCTTTCCTCCGAGACTAGCGGAGCGGGACCCTTGGTTATACGGGTCAGTGTTGTGACAGCTTGACTTGAGGAGACCTCTCGACTACAGGGCAGTGAGGAGGTGTGGTTTGAATTTCCCTGGAACTCTCAAGCTTGAGGGGAACTTTCCCCCCTGAGATGCATTCTTGTGACGCGATCTAAAACCGTGCGGGCGAGTCAGTGCCGCCCAAAGATGATAGTGTCAAGGTGTGGTGATTGAGCCCCTTGGCTTGGGGTTCAGGGCAGACATGCGGGATGCTGGGCATCAATGATGGTGTTACATTTGGGACTGTTGGCGACTCATTTTCTTGGGATGAGCTACGGGATGGAGATCCCCTTACGAGGATGTTCGGGATTCTTTCTGAGCATATGTATATGTATATACCTTGTTTTAGGACCCACTTCTTAGGTTTGGTTACTCTCCTTCCAGGAGGGGTGAAGACGCGCGGGGTATGCCACATGATTTCTGTGTCTACCTTCTCATGGTTGAACAAGTCTACTCTCCTGTAGTAGGTAGTGAAGACTCGACGAGAATTTCATCTTCTCACCATTTACAGCTCCTTGTGCCTGGACAAGTCTACTTCATTTCTCTTGTTGGGTTGAGCTGGACTCTGACTGTTTTATTTATTGCACTCTTGATCGTACTCCTCTACTCTTCCTATTCTCTCTACTGCTCACCCTTCAGTACCTCCTTCTGTTGCTCCCTCGAGCATTCGGGGTATCCTACTGAGTATTTTTATACTCACCCATGCTTGGGCTTTTCCCGTATTTGGTGTGACCTTACAGACGACAGACAGGTGGAGTGTTACTTTAGTGGAGCATAGGAGCTTGGGATCTTGGACCGCGTGCGGTGGTCATAGTCGGGTTCCAGGTGGGGACCCTTCCAGCTATTTTTCCGTTTGTTTACCTGTTGTCAGGTTGTGGCACATTTTGGTTGGGTGCATGTTTTGCCCCTTTTTCCTATTCAACACTTTTCTTGTACTTCTTAGAGGTTGATGCACTTTTGGTGGTTTATATATAGCAGTTTCAGGTTACTCTGCTTGTCTTTTCTTTTACTCGGCACTTTTTCATTGAGTGTGATGCATGTGTGTGTACATGTATTTTGGAAAAGTCCTCCTCGAGTTTTTGTGCCTTCGACACTGGTCGCCAGCCCCTGGTCTATGGAGGTGGGCTTGGGGTAGTTGCGGCTCGATCCTGGGTAGGGTCGGGTCATGACAATAAATCTCATCCACAATCATTACAAGAAATATATTTCATTATCTATATTATTCCATAGAATATGGAGTACCAAACATATTCTCATAAATAGATGTGTATGGTTGCCTCAGAAAGGTCAGATGGATGTTCTTACTATATGAAAACTCCACCAAGAAATGTTATTACTCCCACATAACTTTGAGTTCATTATAATATGATATATTAATATATTCCAATTTATGGATAGTCCTTTTGGGTTACCCATCAATCTGGGGATGATTGGTATTCCCTAAATTTATATCATTGAGGAGATTTCTTTGAATACCCTTGCATGAATTTGATGTGTATATAGGACTGAGTTTAGATACAATTTATTGTGGTTCCCCATAAATCCTTGTGATTTCATTCATATAAGATTGGGTAAAGAACATAAGGAGAAGATATCATATTACCAATAAGAAATGAGAAGTCATGGTAATGATATTTATAATAGACCATATATCATCATTTTACATTATATTTAGTGGAAGTCTAATGAAAACAGAAATTTTAATATTTTTACATACTTCTAATTAGTGTAAGATAAGATTTCATGGATCTTTTATGATGTTTTATTTTAACCTTTACCTTCTTTAATAATATGTATTTTGATATATAGTACAAAATTTCCCACATTTAATCATCCTCCATAAATGTTCTATTAAATCTGTATTCATTATTGTGTTACCATGACTTATAGATATATTTAATCTATTATTTTCATATATAAGTTCCCTCTTCATCACTAGTATGAATAAAACATTCAACCTATTTTGAAACAACAAATCTCCATATCCAAAGATGAAGTGTATTATTTTTAAATTATTTAACTCTTTTGTATTCCTCTGTTAGTCCTTATCATTCGTTTGGTACATCTATGACTTTTTAGTTATTATGGTTTAACATTTTTTTTGGAAATGACTGATGGAATTATTTGAGTTGGTTTCCTCAAAAAAATAGTTTATACTTTGATTACAGATATTTTTGATGTATTGAATATTATAAAATGTTATTAATATAATAATTTCATTATTTTAATGAATTTAATTTTACAATGTCCATGAGTTTTTGTTTCATTAATAAGGAAAATTTAGTTTCCATCTATGATGAGAACATTGAAGTGGTATGATGATATTCATAAATAATGTTATGTGGTGGAGTCACATACTATGATGGGATACATAGTAGATAGACTATTAGGTATGATTACTTGAAAGATGGTGAGACTCAGAATCATGGAGTGTACACCTATAAATCTCAATAATTGAAGATAATGAGAAAATACCCTCTATTGGTAATTATACATGTTCTTGTTTAGTTAGATTTTACTATCAATTAAGCATGTATAATGGTCCTTAGAGTTTTAGATTATTAATAACTAATTCTATGAGTTTCTTACATATATGTATTTCATAAGCCATGATGAAAATTCATAATGGGGAAGTTTGGTACATTCTGTTAATCATTGATGACATATAATTAATGGATATGTCAATTAAGTATTTGTCCCATTTATTTTTATTGAAGCTAATATCTATGAACATTGATTATAATAAAATATTATCCATAAAATTCACATCCATGGTGTAGTAACATGTTTATTTGATATTGTTAATGAAATATGTATTGATCATGTTGTTAGGTGGAATATATATCAAACCTTCTTGATTGGGTATTGTTATATATTTATTTTGTTACATATTGAGTGTTTTTATGTCTTTTTAATTATTGATACATTAGATTTATTTGATTGGGTACCATAACCGATTGCTTGACAGAAATCTATTGTGTTAGGAAATCTCACCAAAATCGAATGAGAAAATAATTCTAATGGGTCACACACATAGTGTTTAAATTGATCTTGAAAAAAATTAATTTCAATTTAATTAATAATATAAATATTATAATCTAGATTGGGGAAAAAATTTATTCACTCCAAATCGATCAAAAATCATTATTTATTAATATAAATTTAAGATATGGCCGATTGATCAATAAATGAAAGAGGATTTATAACTGATAATGATCATGTCCAGTGAAAAATATTACATAAAAATCATGATAAGTAATATTTTATATGATGAATTTGGTGTACACTACAAAATTATAATACTATTATTATTATTTTGAGACACAAGGTTTATTAGAGGTGATAATATTATTTAAGGGTCACCATGAAATTAAATAATATTTTAACCTAAACCTTATATTTATAAATAGATGGTTATGTATATTATGTATGGTGTATGAAAATTGAGAATCATTGTACACAATAAAATTCTATATATACTCCTTCTCACACACTCACAATAATGAGAACCAAAATATATTTTCCTTCAAGGATCATAGATGAGTTATCACAACAAAAAATTCAAGATAATCGATTTTCGACAAAACAACCTAGAAATAAATTGGTGTTTCTCAATGATCAATGGTATACATGTGGATAACCACTACATGTAATATACACTTGCATCCTCATATCGTAGAAAAGTAAACTCAAGAACGTTCTTTGAGAAGATCAACATTTTTAATTAAGAAAAGATCTTAAATTGTCTTATATATTTTATTCAGATCAGAAAAAAATATTATAAATTAAACATGAAATGGTACTCTATTGAGGTTTCATGAAATTTCATATAAATTAAATCATAAATATATTTACGTCCAAAGAAACATCTACTACACCTGAAACCTCCAAGTGGTATCTATGAGGTAAAATTATAATACAAAATTATTTATTTAATTGTTATGTTACACAAAATCATGGTTGAATGATTTTATTTCATATTATAACATCTTTAATAAAATTTGAGTTAAAATGCTATCATTAAAATATTTATTTTTTCCATTGATTAATTTTAATAAATTAATAAGAATAGATGATAATTGTGGGAGATTCCATTATAATGTGCTGAATATTTTGCTGATGAAATTGGGTTTCCAGGAATGTATTTAGAGTATATATTCGACACCCATGTACAATACCACTACTAAAAAACATCCTATATCAGCGCTCAAAACGGGCTTTAAAAGGTCTAAAAAAATCACTGTAAATCTCATTGAAAATATAGGGGGTCCCTTTTATCAGCACTCCCAAAATCACTGATAAAGGTCCTAAAAAATTAAAAATAATAATAAACAAATAAATAATGCAGGGCAAGCTTTTAAAAGCGCTTGACCCACCCCCTTATCAGCGCTAGGAGGCCTCCTGTGAGCTTTTCTTGTTGTATATCCTCACGTGCAAACCGCTTTTCTTCCACCCAAACTCAAACCCCCAACCTCCCCCTTTCGCGGCTTCACCTTTAACAGTATGCTATTTAATTTTTTTCTCTAGTTAATGATATATCTATATCTATATATATAGTTATATTTATTCGTATATTAATATAGATTTATATTAATATTAATAAATTTATTCATATATTAATATATATATTCATTCATATATTAATATATATATATATATTTATATATTTTTAGTAATAATGTTTTATCCGTATATTTATTTTTATATTAATATATAATTATAGTATTATTTTTAAATACATTTATGAAATATGATTTTTATTTGTGGTTATAATTAAATAAATAAATACATACATACACATATACAACACACACAGTGAGAGAGACATATATATTTACGAATAAATACATATATATGTGTATTTAAAAAACCATAGAATGTTAAAACGATCATAACATATAATCCAGAAGCCCATTTCAACTCAAAAAATAGTCAAATCGAAGAAAATAAAACAATATTAAATATGATATGTAGTAAAGGCCTAATAGAGATCCGGATCAGAAGTAATACATGTTTGAATGTTAACAAATCGGGGTATCTCGGATAAAAACATAATTTTGGAGGCAAACTGAGCCTTTTTTAGCCTCTAACAATGTGATAGAGGCTTTTCCTGGGACACTAGTGCGTAGATCTCATCACAGGATTCCATTTGATATGTTGTAGAGCTCAAACAGAAACCCAGATCAAATTTTATGTCCTCTTGAAGTTTGAGTAATATTTTCAACTTATTTTAGATCTTTTAATAATTGTTTTGATTTTTTATGTCTTCAAATTGTTATTAAATAATTTTAAATCGATTATAATTAGAAAATTGTTAATTAATAATATTTTTAAAATATTTTTAATCCATTTTCATTAAATTTGTTATATATTAAATTTAATAGTCTATTTATACATATCTAAAATATATTTAAATAATATATATTATATTTATATCAATATAAATATACTTATATAACAATAATTTATTTTTCATTATTTTTTTAGACATAAAATTTATCACCGATAGGAAAAAGCAATGATAAATCCCACAATAATTAGCACTACTAAAAAAAGAACTAATAAAGTTGTAGCGCTTCCCTTTCCCATTTTATAGTAGTGTACATCTGGATGTGACATAGGATGCAACATGTCGAGAAGATAATTACATATGGTGCATTTATTTAACACCGCATATAGAATGAGCCAACATTGAACATGGGATGTTTGATTATATGTTGTCTAGCTTGTGTATAAACCATCTAGTCTGCATGGGTTAACAACATAAATTACCTAATCATTATTGTAAAAACACATACTAAAAAATCATGAGAATAACATCAATGAGAATTTGGGACATTCACGACATGTATGTGGTGTACATACATCGTAGCTCATTATTTCTCTCACATAGAATACATTCTAATCCATCCTATGGAATGAGAAGACACATGACATAAAATATACACGGAATGCAAATTGCTTTTACACTCCACATTGTAAAAATAATAATTATACCTAAATTCATTCATTTATCCAGGTGACCTGACTAGCAGGAACATGGCGTGTTGTTGGAATGTACATGTTGTGTAGTCTGGCCAAGTCAAAAGGCCAAATCCCTAGGCATGTAACCTGGATACACAAAATCCAAGAAAAACTACATGTAAAAAGACAATACACACCTTGTAGTATCCTAATTAATTTATTAATCAAATTTTATTAAATTTATAATTATATCATTAGGGATGTATTTTTTTATTAGATCTAGTTGATTTTCAAAATTTAAGAATGTTTATAAATAATTTTTAATTCTCATTTTATTTATTGTAATAAAATGAAATTATTGTTCCTATTGTTTATTTCTCATTAATTCAAAAAATGGTTTTCTCCAAGAGGATTTAGATGGTCATTAAGATGAATTTGAATTAATTAATTAACTAATTAAATTAAGAAAGTTTATCTTAATAAAAAATTATGAACAAACTATGAATCTTAATAGGATTACTTTTTCATATGTGTTATCTATATGACTCTTTATGAGAATGATCAAGAATTTTCATTGTGTTTGTAGTTATTAAATTTAATTTATTTCATGGAATTGCAATATTAATTACTAAATTAATTTTACGGCTTGTGTGTAATACCTCTATATATTATTATGTATGACCTATGTGTCCAATTTTATATATGTAATCCCCATTTAACTAATTATTTTTCTACCCTCACTAGTGTGTAAGTTATAAAAACTTATAATTAATTTAGTGGCCCAAATAATGTGGTTTTTGTTCAAGATATAACCATAACGATGATAAACAAAGTGTCACACATGTGGATAAGTGTAACATCCGATGTAAATAACGAGACAAAACATTTTATTTTTTAATTAATATTTTTGTGAATTAAATATTAATTTTATATTAACGGGGTTTCTATGTTCGATGGGGTACCCGATACACTACAACAAGTTTCATTGAAATCTTACTTTGCACAATAATAATATAATATTATTATTTTATTTGGTAGTTAACACCTATCCATTGAATTGGCAGGAAAGAACAGAACTAAATACAATATGATGATACATGTTTTTCATATGTTTTTACAATTACTCAATAAAATTTAGGGGCTTAAAATGTGAATGATTCAAATTTTAATCTCAAATACTCAAATATTCGTTAAAAGTCCGATTTACCGAATTTTTTTGGAGAACCCTTTACAAATCACATTTTTCTCAATTTTATATTTATTAATTGACAATAACTATTATTCTTTCGAATTGTGACATTGAAATTTAATTTGGGTGAAATTTTAGTATTTTTATGGTAATGTTCATTTTTAAATGAATAGTGAAAATACTGTTATTTTATTTAATTATATTATATTTTTTCAAATTAATCCAATATTGGACATTAGAATTAATTTCACTTTGAAATTGGACATAAATGTGTGTCAATATTTTGATTGTTATTATTTCTTTAAAACAATCATTTTGTTTTGAAAGTGGGAATTAATTTGAAATTAATTTCTACAAATTTTGTGTTTTGAATTTGGAATAATTTATTCCATATTTTAAATCAAGATGTAAAAATTGTGTAAATAGGTAATTTTTTTAGACATTATAAATATTTATTTCAATAAATATTTTATTTACCATGTTTTAATGGTAAATCTGGTAAATAAGGGTGAACAAATATTACAATAATAAAATAATATTACCCTAACATGTGTTCTAATACTATTGGTTGATTCAATTATTACTATGTGAATCCTTGGGTGAATTGTGAGACTGCATGGGGCCATTTGGGAGTGATAATGACACTTTAATTTAATTACCTTAAAGTAAAAACCCAAATGACATAAAAAATACCTTTTTGTAAATTAATTTTTAAATAGGGTTATATATGTTATATATTCGACTATAAATATTATTTGGAAAGATAAAATGATTTACTACATCATGGTATTTGTTTTTTCACTTATAGACATTAAATGAATTAAAATATATATGACACAACAATGATTCAGTGTTTACCTCATTAATAAAATATTTAAGTAAATAAGATTATAAAGATTAATGTAATATCCAAAACCGGTCAAATTATTATTGGATTATTTTTTTCTATTATGAGTCATTTTATATTTGACTATAAAATGATTTGGACATTTTGGAACCGAGTATCATTATGTAATAAAATAATATTTTCAGACTTTCCTAAAGAGCCCCTCCTCCCCCTTATAAAAATCCCTCAACTCTAACCCATTTCACATAGTTATCATACCCATTGGCTCATCCAACATCTTTCCAATTAATTTACCTAAACCCCTATATTCTATTTAGAAGTCTTAACTTAGGAAGAAGCCACATCAACAAACCCTTGCAGTTCAAACCAAATGGAGTTACCCGATTTAAAGGTAACATCTTCTCTTATTTTCGTTTGTTTTATTTTACTTCTCAAACCCCCTCAACTCATTTATTAAATTATTTTATAAACAATATATTATCCTAAAAATAATAGTATGTTGTTTGGAGAACTATTTGAACTACACTTACACACACCTCCCTCTAGTTGGTAAAGAATATTTTGTTTCTCTGGATGGCAAACTAACGCCTCACGAAATGATGATTATTGAATTATATTCTACCACCTCCCATGGTATCCATTATGATGAAACTGTATTTATATTTGATATATATTATGTTTATGTTTTTTTATTCTTCTTTATTTTATATTTATATCATACATTTATGGTTTCCATTATAGGTAAACATGATAATCTAATTTGAGGTAGTGCGGACTACATCCCCCTCAAAGTCATACGACTCACTAATGCCATATGTGGGACATATTAAGGATAGAGTTAATGGTATTATATATTATATTATACTATAATTATATTATAACTATGTATCATTATGTTTTTATTCAATTAAAATATGAAATTGAAATCAATTTAGCGTTCAGGCGTACGTACGGCTTACCGTCTCCATGAACGGTGCATTTCATTTCGTATCTACAAATTTTATGTACTTTTGTAAATAAATACATATACTAGATATATATTCTATATATTATATCTACATCATGAATATCATTATGTAGATAATGGATATTTTACCACATGATCAACAAGTAATTATAAGAAGCCCATTTTTTACTGAAGTAACAAATATCGAGAAAATAACTGTTATTAACTTAAATGATTATATAATGTTTATAACATTTTAATAAGTTATATAAAATTAAAAATAAATTTGAAAAGTATATTAGGACATTATATATTAACATTAGTTTATTATTCCACAGATTAATGAACTAATGGGTCAAGTCAGATACAAGTTATGGAACATCATCTAGATCTCATTTCATTGAGGATTATTTTGTATTGGTACTTTAAATTCTTTTATATGATGTATAAACACATTTTAATTTTCGGTTCATTCAAAGGGAATATTTTTCTATGAATCATTTTATTAAATGACCAAAAAAATAATGTTTCCTTTATATGTAAGTGGTGACAATGACCTTCTTCTCCGCCACAAGTATTATTTGATCTATGACTCCCTTAACATGCCATAATATTTTTAAAAGGAAAACAAATACCGTATAATATTTTATGTATTTTGGTATTGAAAATGTTTTTGAAATTTTTTTATGTCAATATATTCAAATTAAATATTTTGATTGTACAGTATAAATTTTATCTTTCCTTTATGTTTTTGTGTGTGTTATGAATATGTTATAGTTCTTGGGAATGTTTTTCGTATATCTGTGGTATCATAATAAACCTATGGTGGATGAGATTGAGATATATCTCCAATGCATTAGGTAACATGATGGAGGTACACATGAATTTTTATCCTTATTGATTTAGTGAATACACTGTGATGGGTATTCCAAATGTAACTCCCTATGTAGGTGTGATAACTATAGTGTATGTATGATATTGATGCCACAAGTTACCGTTATAATTTTTTATTTCTATGTGTTATTCCTAAATCTTATGATTTCATAAGGTTTTTAAATGAGATTATTATATGTATGTAATGATGTACTATTGTTTTCATTCATTGTTTTATAACCCTTACTTAGCTTTCTATGCTCATACCATGTTTTGAAATGATTTTATCATGAATTAATGATGAATAAGGTCAAGGATGGGATCCACCAAAAGTTATGATCTCTAAAACATAGAACTAGACATGACTCTTTTTTTCAACATTTTTTATTTTTGTAAAAAAATTGGAAACTATGTAGAAGTGTCTACTTTGTAATGCATTATATGTAATGTCATAGTTATGGCCTAATTATCTAAAACATCATACCTGAAAAGATCTTTAATATGATTTATTCATTTAATTCAATATTATGTAATGTTTCAATGCTAGGTCCATGTTGTTCTTATAAGAGGTCGGTTTAGATAAATTTCTATGTTAGGATATTGTTAAATTAATATCTATAAATTATTTTACGGTAAAATTTATGTGATATTTCATTTAAACATTACCGTGTTGTTTCACCTAAAATATTTTTGCATTCAAAATGGTTTTCTGCAGCGGAAACATGACATCTATGTTGGGAATACAAAAGGTGGAAGATATCCTTCCAAATTAGCCACTTGAGAGGGTTAGAATATGTACTGAATAGTTTTTTGCAGTGATAGAACAGTTGACTCAGGCTATAAATGGTGGAGGTATCCATGCCTAAGATCATCCAGATCAACCATAGTGGAATATGTCAGTAGTGGATCATTTAATAAGGCAACATCCTCCATCATTCAGTGGATCAAATGACTATATTCATGCAAAAGTGTTGATTAAATCAATAGAGAATATTTTCAATGTTATGGGGTGTTCAAATCATCAAACAGTTAGTCTTGTTGTTTAATGTTTTCGAGGTGAAGCTGATCAGTGGTGGTCGATGTTGAAAAAAACAAGGGATAGAGAGGACATTGATGCACTTTATTGGGACGAATTCAATGGTATGTTTCTCGATATATATTTTCCTAAAAAGGTTTATCATATAATGGAAAATAAATTCCTAGAATTGAGGTAGGTTTATTACTCAGTGGTCATTTTGGAATCAAAATTCACATGACAAGCATGATATGCTCCAAATTTCATAAGAGAACTTAATAGTAAAAAAACCATTTTTACTCAGGATTAATGCCAATTTATCGAAGGGCATTACCCTGTCGTGAGTTTAAAATATATGAAAACGTTGTTCGATTTAGGGAGAAGGTGGAAATTGAGTTTTCCAATGATATGTTATTTTAAAAACAACAGAATAAAAGGTCAAGGTAGCAGGAGAGAGGGAAAAAATATTCAAAAAATTTTGATGGTAAGAAACTTAAGTTTATTGTTTGTGAAAATTATGTTAAAAAGAATGCATGATAATGACATTTGAATTCTGGTAAGTGCTACTAAGTTGGTAAAATGGGATATAAAGCTCATAATGTCACTAAAAAAGATCAAGGTAATGGTATGACAAAATCTGATTTTCAATCAGAAAAATGTTTTAAGTGTAATGAAATAGGTTATTATGAAAATGAGTGTCCAATGAAGAACTCATATATGGGAAGGAGAACAGTCTACCAGCATAAATGGGTGGCGATGTCCTTTGTAACTACTTCAACAGATGTTGGGTGATCCAATGAACTATTATCAGGTAGTTTATTAGTTTATAAGGATTATTCCAATTTGTTGTATGATTTAAGGTCTACACGTTTGTTCATTTCGGAGAATTTTTCAAGAAAATTGGGAATTCCTTCTCAAAATATTGATCCTAGACTTATTGTAAAAACACCTGGAGAAATGTTGAAACAAAAATAAATTTTTAGAACCTTCATGACCTTGTGTGAGGAAAGAATATTCCTGCAAACCATATAGTTTTCACATAGTAGAGTTTGATTTTATTTTGGGTATGGATTGGATTTTGGTTTATCATGATATGATTTATTCTAGAGCTAAAAAAGTTTCTATTCAGAACTATTTTAATTTTTTGTAAAAGAATAAACCCTTAATTTTGATAACATGATAAGAATATGAGAAACTAGTAGAAGTTGTAAATGAATGTTACCTTAAACATATTGTTAAAAACAATAAAACTGTTCAAATTAATTATGTGAATGTGTAAATGACTAACTTTATGTTTTTCCTGTTTGGTTTACTGTTTTAATACCTGATCGAAAAGTTGAATTTACCATTGACTTAGTTCCTAATGTAGAGAGAATTTGAAAACACCCTTATCTAATGGCTCAAATTGAACATTTAGATTTAATGATGTAATTGCAGGTGTCAATAAATAATGGTTTCATTCAACCTAGCACATCCCCATGGGGGTGATCCTGTCTTATTAGTTAAAATAGAGATTGTTAAATGAGACTTTTCATTTATTATAGAGCATTGAATAAAATCAATATTAATAACACGTATCCATTTCATCATATCGATGATTTGTTTGATCAGCTCCAGGGAGCTCAGTATTTTTCAAAGATTGAGATGAGGTTGGGGTACCATCATTTGAATGTAAAATAAGAAGACATTCCAATGACCGTGTTTCATAATAGATATGGCCATTATGAATTTTTAGTTATGCCTTTAGTTTTAACCAATTCACCTACTGTATTCTACGATATTATGCATATAATTTTCCATGAGTTCATGGATAAGTTTGTGTTTGTGTTCATTGAGGATATTTTTTTTATTCTATATTTAAAGAGGAGCATGAAATTCCTTTAAGGGTTCTCTTTCAAAAATTAAAATTAAAGAAAATATTTGGTAAATTCTGCAAGAGTTATTTTTGGTTACAACAAATTTTAATCATCGGTCACATTGTTTCAAAAACTTGCATAACTGTTGATCCTGCTAAAAAAAAGTTGTTGATGAATGTCGCAGACCCACATATATAACCATGATATATAGATTTCTTAGGTTGGATGGTTATTACAAGAGGTTTGTTGATAATTTTAAATGGTTATCTATCCCATTGACTAAGTTAACTTCAAAAGTTGTTAAGTGTATTTTGAAAAACGAATGTGAAGATTGTTTTGATGAATTTAAAATAAGATCGGTGAATGATCCAGTTTTGGCACTACTATAAAAAATAGTGAGTGTGTTATTTATAGTGATGCTTCGTTGAAATTACATAGCTTTTTTCCTTATGCAGAATGATCAGGAAATTGATTATGCTTCACGTCAGTTGAAATGTCATGAGTTAAATTACCTTACACATGATTTGGAATTAGGTGATGTTGTTTTTTGATTTAAAAATTTGTTGGCATCAATTTAATGGAGTAAAATTAGAAATACATAATGACCAAACACATTAAATGTAAATATTCACTCAGTTAGAATTGAACATGAGACATAGGATGTTGTTTTAATTAATCAAGGATTATGATTGCATGCTCCTTTACAATCTGGGAAAAAGAAATATAGTGGTTGATGCATTGAGTAGATAATTTAATGCTTCATTGACCATGTTATGTTTGGAACAAGATCATTTGGTTTTTGATTTGATGAACATTGGAATAGATTTTGTTGGTGTAGAAAATTCTTCTATTTGGTTTCTGGTGTCGGTGAGATCATCTCTATCAGATAGAATTAAGCAAGCGCATAAAGAATAAATTGAGTTAATGAAAAAGGTATAGTTTGTTTAGAAGGGTATGTTTCTTGATTCTAACATTGATAATGATTGTATTTTGAGATGTGGAAATATATTATGTGTGACTTGTGATTCACAATTGAAGAATGAGTATTTATGTGAAGTTCCTAGTTCCTCATTTTCAGTTCATCCTAGTGGTACTAAGATGTACAGAGATCTTCAAGAGTGTTACTATTGGGATGGAATGAAAATAGATATTTCTGATTTTACTATGAAGTGATTGACTTATCAGTATGTAAAAGAAGTTCAGAATTTACTGAAAGGGATGCTTCAGTCATTACAAGTGCCGGAGTGAAAATGGGAAAATATATCCATGGGCATCATTGTGGGATTAACGATGACATTTAGTGTAAATAATGTGGTCTTGGTTATTGTTGATCGATTGAATAAATATGCTTATTTACTTCCTATTTGAGATACTCTATATCTATATCAACTTTCTCGGTTGTATGTTAAAGATATTGTAAGGGTTCATAGAGTTCCCCTCTCCATTATATCTGATCATGAACCCAGGTTTACTTCTAACTTTTTGAAAGTCTTTCAGAAGTCATTGGGTACTTAATTAAATTTTATTATATCATTTCATCCACAATATGATGGGCAGTCAGAACGAACAATACATACCTTAGAGATTATGTTATTTGTTTGTTCACTGGATTACTAGGGAAGTTGGGACCAACATATTTCATTGGTTGAATTTTTATATAACAATAATTTCATTCTAGTATACAGATGGCTCCATTTGAGTCATTATATGAGATGCAGTGTCAAACTCTAGATTTTTGAGATGAAGTAGGTGAGTGGAAGCTGGTTGGACCAGAGTTAGTAGAATATATTGAAGAAAATGTTCTGTTGATTTTGAAGCACATGAGAATAGCTCAGAGTAGGTAGAAAAGTTATCCAGATAGCCAGAGTAAGGATATTTCTTTTGATGTAGGTGATCACGTCTTTATCAAAGGTTCTCAATGGAAAATTGGGATGCATTTTGGTAAGAAGGAAAATTTGATTTTGAGGATCAATGGACCTTATAAAATACTAGAGAAAGTTTGATCAATTGGATATAGTGTGGATTTACCTCCTTGTTTTTCCTAGGTACATAATGTTTTTCATATTTCAATGTTGAGAAAGTATATTCCAGATCTATATCATGTTTTTAAGTCGAGAGGTAGTTTAGTTTGAACAAAATCTCTTTTATGGGGAACAACCAGTCCAAGTTCTGGACCTAAGAGAGCTAGTATTACAGAATAAGGTAATTCACTAGTTAAAGGATTTATTGATAAACTATATGGTTTAAGAGGAAATGTGGGAATCCAAATAATTATATGAGGGATAAATAGCCTCATTTATTTGACAAGTTAATAAAATAGAACGGAAGAAATTTCAAAATGGGTGAAGGATGTAAAATCCCAGGTAAATAGAGAAATAATAAAATATCTTTTTAGTTAATATTTTGTGAATTAAATTTTAATTTTACCTTAAAGGGGTTGCAAGGTTCGACAACATACCCAATATGAAACAACGAGTTTCTTTGAAATCTTATGTTGAACAATAATAATATAATATTATTATTTTAAATGGTTATTAATGCCTAAGTGTTGTATTGTCAGGAATGAACATAATTAACTACAATATTATAATACATGTTTGTTAAATATTTTTACATTTATCCAATAAAATTTATTTCCTCAAAATGTGAATGAATCCAATTTTAAGCACAAATAATCTAATATTCTTTAAATGGTCGATTTACCACCTTTTGATGGAGAACCCATTTTAAATCTCTTTTTTGACACATTTATATGTTCTATTTGAAAAAAATATATATTATTTTTTAGAATCGGGACATCAAAATATAATTTGGATGAAATTTTGGTTTTTTCAGATAAAGCTCATTTTTAATGCATTGTGAAAATATTGTATTTTAATTAAAAACTACCTTTTAATCTTATTTATTAATATTATTATATTAAAATTTTAATTGGTATTAATGTTTAATTGGAATATATTTTTTTCCATTAAATCCAAATTTTTAAATTGAAATTAATTTCACTTGGAAGTTGGACATAAACATGGGTCAATCTTTTGATAGTTATTATTTCATAAAAACACGCATTTTGTTTTGACATTGGGATTAATTTTAAATTTATTTCTACCACTTTTGATTTATGAATTTGGATAAATGGATTTCTTATTAGGAGTCTAGAGGACCAAATCATGTAAATAAGTTACTTTCATTTTTTAACATTATGAATATTTACTTCAGTAAATATTTTATTTACCATGGTTAAAGGGTAAATATGGTAAATAAAGGTAAAAATATATTACAACAATAATATAAAATTACCCAAACAATTGTCCTAATCGTATTGGTTGATACACATCTGACAGTGGGCATCCTTTGGTCGATTTGGGGACCACAGGGGGCCACATGGGAGTGATAATGACACTTTATATTAATTAACTTAAAGTAAAGACAAAAGTTACATAAAAAATATCTTTTAGTAAATTAATTTTCTAATAGGGATTTATAAGTTATTTATTATACTATATATTTTATTTTTATGTACAAAAAGATTTCCAATATCTTGGTATTTTTTTATACGTTTTAGAAATCAAATAAATTAAATTATTTATGACACAATAATGACGTGGTGTTTACCTCATTAATAAAATATTTAAATAAATAAGATTATAAATATGGAAATAATATCCCAAACCTATCCAATTTTCATTGGATGATTTTATTTCTACCACGATTCATCTTATATTTGACTTTAATATGATTTTAACATTTAGAAACCGAATATTATTATTTAATTAGATAATAATTTCCCACTTTCTTAAACAACCGCTCCCACCTTATAAAAATCCATATCCTCTAACCCATTACTCACACATCTCAAGCCCCTTGTCTCATCCATCCTCTAACCAATAATGATCCTTACATCCCTCTATTCCTCCTATAATCCTTAACTTCGGTATAAGCCACTTCCTCCAACCATTTTGTTTCAATCCCAAGGGAGTTACACGATTTTGAGGTTACATTTTCTCTTATGTTCTTTTATTTTATTTTACTTATCCAACCCCAAAAACACTTTTTATTCCTTTATTTTATTACAAGAACTGTATTTTCAATATACTAGAATGTTTTTTTGAGATGGATTAAAACTAAACTTACACACACCTCCATCTAATTGGTAAATAACATACGATTTCTGTGGATGGAAAACAAACGCCTCATGAAAAGATGATTGTTCAATTTTCTTCTACCGCCTCTCATGGTGGCCATTATGATGGAACATTATTTATATATGATATATATTATGTTTATTATTTATTTATTCTTCTGTATTTTCTATTAATGGCATACATTTATTGTTTACAATATGGGTAAAAGTGATAATCTCATTTGAGAAAGTGTTGACTACCACCCCCTCAAAGTTATATGACTCGTTAATTCCATATGTGTGGTGTATAAAGGATGGAATTAATGACATTATATATGATATTATACTGTATTTATGATATACCTATGAAATAGAAATTAAAGTAGTGTTCATGTGTATGTACGACTTACCATCTCCATGAATGATGCATTTCATTGTTTATCTCCAAATGTTATTTACTATTATAAATACATAAATATACAGGATATATATGATATATAATATATCTACATGATTAATATCATTCTAGAGATAATGTATATTAGACTACATGATCAAATTGTAATTATAAAAAGATCATTTTTACTCCAATGCCAAATATCGACAAAATGGCAGTTATTAACTTAAATGATTACATAATGTTTATAGAATTATACTAATATATATAAAAGTAATTATAAACTTGAAAAAGGATCTAATTAAAGTATAAATTATCATTATTTTATTATTCATGAGATTAAAGAACAAACGGTTCTAGTCGGATACGAGGTAATGGACTTCATCTCATTCTCCTTTCATTGAGGAATATTTTGATTTAATACATGAAATTATTTTAAACGGTGTATATAAACATTTTAATTTTCATTTCATTCAATGGGAATCCTTTTCTGAATAAAATTTTACAAAATGGAAAAAAAATAATGTTTCTTTTAATGTAATCATTGACAACGCCCTTTTCCACTGTCGCGAGTATTATTTGATCTATGGCTTCTTTAACAAGCCATAATGTTTTTAAAAGAAAAATAAATAATATATAATCTTATACATATTTTGAAATTTAAAATGGTTTTGATAATGGTTTTTTTAATTCAATATATTTAAATGATATACTTTGATTACAATGTTCAAATTTTATCTATCCTTTATGTTTGTTTTATGTGATATGTATATGTTATGGTTCATGGTCATTGTTTATGTATATGGGTGGTTCTGTGAAAATCCTAGGACAGATAAGCCTGATATAGAACTTTAATTCATTAGGTAACATGATGAAAGAAAAAGTGATTATTTCCCCTAATATATTTAGATAATATACTATGAAAATTATTTCAAATGTAACTCCAAATGTAGCTCCAATATCTACAATGTAAATATGATATGGATTCCACAAGTTACCTTTATTATTTATGATTTATATGTGTTATTCGTAACTCTTAAAATTTCAATGGGTATGATAAATATCTTATGTTATATATGTAATGATGAACTAATTTTTTCATTCTTTATTTTATAACCCTTTCTATGATTTTTATGATCATCCCATGTTTTGTAATTTTTATGACAGGACATAAAGAAGAATAGGGTCACGGATGGGATCAAAGAAAAGTCATGATATCTAAAACATGGATGTAGACATGAATCATTTTTTAAGAGTTTTTATTTTTGTGATAAAAATTTAAACTGAGTAGAAGTGTCTACTTCGTAACAATTGATATGTATTGTAATTGTTAGGGCCTAATTCTTTAAAGATATAAACTTGAAAATATCCTCAATGTGAATTATTCATTTAATTCAAGATTATGTATTATTTCAAGTCTGGGACATTATAATAAGTGTAGTCTTAGAACTCAATAAATGATTAAAAATTTGATTTATTTCTCCTAGTTAATTGGTAGATTCATTATCTTCAAATTAAGTAAACAATAAGATATTTCCATTAATGGTACAATTGAATAAGTTTTTATTTTTGTGTATGAATTATTTATTTTATGGATGTGATAACTTGATCACATTTATAAATTTATTATTTTAAAAAGAAGAAATTTAAATAAGTATGTTATGAATAATTGGTTTTTCAAACATGGATACTTAAATATTAAAATCCGTTAAATATTAACAATACATAAAAATAATAAAATAAGATAAATTTTATGAACAAAAAATTAATATTTCCCAAAAATAAATTTAAGTTACACTATTATTTCCATTACCTGATTTCCAATTGAACTATAGTGCAATGTGTTTTAATGGAATATTTCTGGACAATTAATTTTATCACGGAGTTATCAAGGTGGTTTTGGGTTGACTTAACTGAACACAGATTGAATTTAATGGAAAAAGTGTATTTTATAAAAATTAGGAGTCATGTGTTGAGGAAATACAAGTTAGGACTACTAGATTAGGGAGTCCACTCAATGGTTCAAGGATATGCAATCCCACATTTGGCAAGGATTCCAACATAAACACTTATTATGCGTTTTTTGTAAAATGTATCAATTATTACCAATATAAATATGTATTATTTCATATATTATTATATGGAAAGAAGGATTTTGTATATCTATATTTTTGGGGTATTGAGACATAATAATATAGAGATAGATTTAATAAAAAAAATTATTTCTTTATTTTTCTCAAAAAAGTAATCAATAAAATTACTAAAAATATTAATTTTTAATGGTATATTAAAATGGAAATATATTCACAAACAATATAATTTTTATATATATTATAGAAATATAATATCCTCACTACTGTAACTTCCAAAAATTCTTCACATGTCATTATTCTATGTTGTTACAGGAATTAAAATCTTACATGCTAGAATCTTCAATTCATGATCTTTCTTCCAAGTAGGTGAGGAATTAAGAGTTCCCTGTATAAGAGAAACATTTTATCAATGCAAAATATGTTTAAATTTTTATTATTTCATCAATATCTTGTAAAAAGATGATGTCTCAGAAAAACCTAGATGTGTATAAAATGATTATGCACCTATGATGTTTATACCTGGGGAGATCTAGAGAAGAATTATCTGATATATACATATAAATACATAAGAGTAATCTTGTAAATGGTGATCCATATTGTCAAAATATGGTCTATAACATTCATTACATTTGGTATATAAAAATTATAAGGTTTAAACTCCCCCCTGAAAGGTGGCCATGTTTCATTCTAGCATCACTCTCACATATATTCTCTATCTTTGTTTGTTAATTTTAATATGGAAAACATTGGGATGTGACATCCTGATCATATCGTAAATCATTTAAAAGTGGATAAAGAGACAAAGTGAAAAAATTATTTGGTTCTAATAGTAATAAAATGAAATGGAAGGGAGGAAATATAAGACCAAATATTCTTTATGTTATTCAATGAATAGGATGATCAAGTTGAATGAAATATAATATAATGATTCTTTATTTTCAAGTGTAAAGAGGATCTACTGGACGAAATACTACAACAAGACAAAGAAGAAAATAATAAGCTTTAGGTTACATTTTTTATTGAATAAAATTTTCATTTTCTATAAAAAGGGTAGTAAGTATAACTTATTGTTCCCTAATAAGAATTCAAAAATAAGAACCAATTATATTTAGAAATAATTAATCACTGGAGGTAGATCTATGAGTAGGCAACAGAACTAAACATGTTTTTGTAATTATTGGGTACAAGGATAAAATTATTTATAATGAAATGACCCTATATTTAAAGGGTTTTTATTATGTGCGTTTAGTTAATATAAAAATTCATTTAAAATCCAACCTTCATATTGATATTCTTATATTAAAATTTGCAAATAAATGTTGCATATTATATAAATAGAGAATTTTTTGTTGTAAGGAATATTCAGATATTATTATTTATGCTTGGATTATATAATCTAAGTAATTTTAATCCATAATGAAATTTCATATAATGACTCATACCTTACCAAAATATGTATTCGCTATCTAGGTCATGAAAAAATATCTTGAAAAACTATCCCATGATGGATATTTTTTATTTATAAAAAACTAAAACTGCATGGTAGATGTCATGCAGGATTACATGTAAAAATGAAATAATCCATGTTTAGTGGAAAACCATAAAGGGTCCAAGAGCATCTTTAATTAGTTAACAACGATGTGTGAGGAATATTTATTTTTGAAGGTAGGGGTGTGTATGCATACTTCATAAAATCTTATGATTATTTTATTATATATATATATATTTCAAAATGGTGTGGTATAGGTGATAATATTTTTATAAATTCAAATAATAAAAGAATAATGTTGAGATCTGGTTTGGTAAAATATCCACAAAGTCAACTTAGAATATGGTATAGAATACAGTAATTAATTCCTTATTGATTACGTATTGGATTTGATGATCCTATTGTGTCTCACTCCTATATATATTCCTCAATGGAAGGGTGTAAGTGATAAGTGGAAAATTAACTTATTATACATGGTGAGATCAATAATGAGGCATGTTTGAATTCAATTATCATTGTTGGTATACACTCTACACACAATAGTAAATGTACTAAACCCAATGTGAAGAAATAAAAATTATGGTATAGAATATATATAATGGACTGAAAATAAAATGGTGGTATCTTACAAACATGTGTGGGGTTGCGAGGAATTTTGTAAAACATCATTACATAACATGGTTTCACCCCAAAACACAATGTATATATTTATAGGATATCCCAATTATAAAATGGACAATACCTATAAAATAACTCCAAAAATATGGTTTTTGTTGACATAAACCCCTAGTTACATGATTGAGATAATATCTCTAAAAGAGATATTATGAGTAATATATACATCAGTGAAGTCTAGGATCATGATACATAGTAATTTTCATAGAAAAAAACTGCACAATACCCTATGAAAGAAAATCTTTTTTCCAGAGACACAAGTACACCATTGTAGTACTATAAAGATAAGACAAATATAACAATATAGTTTTATATTAAATTATAATTTTGAATCGTAATTAGTTTATAATAATGATCCTCAATAATATAATGATATATTAAGTGGCCAAAATGATTCAAAGTGGAAATAATCCATGAATTCTAAAATGAATTATATAAAAAACTAAGCATATGTCTTTAAGATTCTCTTGAGGATTTAAATATCATTGGTTTTCAGTGGATATTAAATAAAATAATGTACATGAACCGATATGTATGTAACTATAATGTGTGACTGGTTTCAACAGGGTTTAAATTGAACCAAGGCATATATAATGATGAAGCATTTTCCGCAGTTGAAAAATTGAAATCCATTATAATTATGCAATTCATTGTGGATTCTTTTGATAATGATATTTCTAAAATAAATTTAAAATTATCATTTCATAAGGGTAACCATAAAGAATATGTATATATGACATATTTATAAGATTATTCGACTCTAAATCATACCAAATAGATATATAAATTATAATAATCCATCTATCAATTAATTTACAAATTTAGTTCTGGGAATAATTGATTTAATAAAACTAGAACAGAATTTGGTTTAATTAGGAATGAATTTGTTCCTTGTGCCGAAAAACATTTTTTGGGAGTGTGGTCTGTTTCATAATAATATATTTGAATGAAATATTACATATAAGAAATGAGATATTGGTCGTATAGTGGGTTAAGGCCTAGATGAATAAATTATTCTACATAAATGATGTTTATAAAGAATTATATATTATTTGAACCAAGATCCATCATAATAGATCAAATTTTTTTCTCAACATATGTAAATTTTTATATATTGATATGATATAGAAGATATTCCGTAAAAATCAATTTATGGATGTATGTTTTCTAGCATGACATGGAATTCATCTATCTGGGAAACTCTATAATCAGGAATATGGAGAATGAAATAGAATATAATGGATTATATATACATTAGGTATTGGTTCATCCATGCATGTTATGCTTTGTACTATGCATGATATTGCTAAAAAATTATCTACTGTAAGAAGATTTTAAGCTAAAAAGGCATGCACCATTAGATAATGGTTAATACTATCCTTATGTTTTTAGGATGTACTAAGGATACACTCCTATTTAATAGAGGAAATGAGGAACTAGTAATCAAGGAATATGAAAATGATAATTTCTTGGCATATAATGTTTAAAAAAATTCTCAAATGTCACATATCTTCACTTTAACTATAGATTTTGTGAGATGGAAAAGATCAATGCCGTATGTGGTGGCAACATCTATAATTTTTTTTGACTATATTAGAGCTTATGAGGTATCTAAAGAAGTTGTATGGATATGGATAATAATCAAATAGAATGATGTGGTTCCATCTAGTAATGATCAAATCACAATCATTTGTGATAATATGTTATTTATGGATCTATAATATAGGAATTGAAACATCTTAGGGTGGATCACATACATCGTAAGTATCATCTATTGAAAAATTTCATATGGAGGGGTGAGGGTTTGGGGAGTAGTTTTTCAAATAAGAAAACATGGAGGACCCCTTGACTAAATCTTTTACATAGATAAAACATGATTACCATTTGAATTCATGTTCACTAAAAATTGTAGAAGATAACTATATTTTGATTTGGAGTTTGTTGGAGTTGGTGTCAAATGAACAATAATTTATACATTGATTTCATGTATATATAATTTATTTAATATTAATAAAACATCTTATAATAAATATTTCATTATTCTACAATAAAATAATTTAATAATTATCTTGATTGTACTTCTCATTAATAATGTCATTGAATTTCTTTTTTATAATGAGAACCATGATGCTATATGACGATACCCTTTGATATAGTACTGTGGTCTCATAAAAAACTTGTGTGAGACAAAAAAATATACATTATATTGTGTCAGATATCAAAATAACATTAGATATTTCCTCCTTATTTCACACTTAGTAATATCAAAAATGAAATATTATGACAATAAACTCACCATTAAGAATTCCTCATTTTTTGGTGCTATCAGATATTCTTATCTATGATAATGTGTAATGGTCCTTGGAATTTAAAATTAATATTAATCCATGTTTTGACTTTCTTACATCTAATTATTTCATAATTCATGATAATTATAGTTCATGGAGAATTTGTATACATTGGTTGTGTCATGAAGGACATTTTATTATTGGATAAGTCAATGTTTTGTTTTTATCTTACATATTTATAGAAGCTTATATTTTAGCCCTATGATTAAAATTGAATTTCCACAATAAATTCCATGGTCATGGGATAATAACATTTTTATTCCATAAATTCCTCAAAAAATATAAAGTATATAGGATGGAGACACATATATTTAGCCTGCATCATTAATTTTTATTACAAATGAATAATATTAAAGATTGATTCTTCACATGTGGATAACATTGTTTTGAAATTATGTTCTATCTTTCAGGGTCTTTGGAATTTTTTCTTGATTTTATATATTGGATTTTAGACAATTATTCCTAATGTAAATGAGAAAAAATCCTATATGATCAAAAAGTAAATGTTTCTGTTGATTCAAATGAAATATTATTTGAATTTAATTAATAAAATAAATATTACGTTCAATATCGAGGAATAATTTAATTCATGTTTTATTGATGAAAAATAATTATTAATGAATAAAATATTTAATATTTATTCTGTTGGTAAATAAATTAATATTGATGATTTAACTGACCAAGTTCATTTCTGATGAAAAGTATTAAATAACAAGATGATTAAATATAGGTTTTTATTAAAAAATTCGGTGACAAACATAATATAATAATAATATTCTTATTATGACCTTCTAGAACTCAGATCTTATCTCATCTATAAGAAACACCATTAGATGCTTCATGTGACCTGATCAGAGGACATAATCATTTAATCATATTATAGTGGTGTGCCTGTTTTCGAAGTGGAACTCTCACGACCCCCACCAGAGTTTGTGTGGATCTTTATTAAAGGAAAATAAATGTATTTACAACCTATTAATTATGGTGGCTCTTTGATCGAGCTCTAAAATCTTCTTAAAGGGCGTTTGGATCTATATATGAATGATTCTACTGTTAAATGCTCCTTCCATACTACCATTTGAGAAGGGGCTGAGAAGGACTAATGGGATGTATCTTGCGGTTTGTGACTCCCCATTTAGAAACAATTACCTATTGAGGGGCCCTTGGTTTTCCAAGTTTAGGAGGCCCTTGAATCATCATATGAGTACTAGTCCACATAGGTCCTGGGGGGATTAGGGGACAAAAGATACTTCTTCTTATTTTTAGTGTGGGACTAGAAGTTCGAGTCAAAATACAATGGTGTATTTTGTGTTTATATCATAGAAATATGATATGGTGTACTTACTCAATTGTAGGTTTCAGGTGATAATGAGGTTAAGATACTTAGACAACTAGGTTGAATCATTATTGACCATATTTTCTTAGTTATTCCTCCTTTAATTGAGAATGAAAATTCCGTAATCACTCGAGGGGCCTTTGGAAATATTGTGGAGGCTGAGCCATTTGGAAATACACATCAAGAGGAGTCCATGTTGGCTACTATAGAATCAAGACTATAAAAAGGGATTCTAGATAAGGTGTGTTCATTGGGGATGTTAGACACAAACATTCTCTTTAAAATATCATCATCCCATCTGAAGGCAGTGAGTGTAGGGAAGATGACTACCTATGAGGCTAATGTATGAATGGTGAATCACTTTAGTTGGAATAACCCCTCATAGAATGCTTGATGGTTAAGCTAAGAAACTATTTTTAAGGTATGTATGTTCATGAACCAACACTAGCTCAAGAATATGATGACTCATGTGAAGATTGATATATCCAATTATCAGTGGAGAGTTTGTAAGGATTTCAAGGGAAAGGTCTTTGGATCACTATACTAAATAATGGGATAAAATAAAACCGAGACTCTGAAATATCTATTATGTCCAATGTAAAAGAACCGAAGGGATGAAAAGATAATTAAAACATTGGTACACCAATGGAAACTAGGTTTTATGAGAAGGTTGGAAACAATGAAAGGAAAGACATAAACAATAGAGAGTGTGAAGCACAATGTCATAAAATAGGAAAATTTGAAGAATTCTAAAGGTTTTGTTTGAATCATAGACTCTATTCCAAGGAAGTAATATATGTAAAAGATGTTTGTGAAAATACCTCAAAAGAGTAGATATAAATAATATATGATAGAAGGTTTCAATTTGACACTATTGAGCAACAAGAGGCATGTTTAGACAAACATGACTGAATCTTTTCATGAGGCATCCATAATGAGAAATCAACATAGAGGAATTCATATAGAAAATGGAAATAATTTCTACCCACCATGAAGATATTATCAGTGGGGATATAGACAGAAATGTTAGTAGTCTTAATAAGGAATACTATAGAGCTTCATATTGAAATAATCTTTGTCTTCTGTTTAATCAATTTGTATGAAATTTATGAACATAGTTGTATCATTTCTTTTTAATCCCTGGTTTCCCACATTTCATAAAATGGATAAATAAATTTAAATTTTATTTGTTTGAGTATAAATATAATATTATTTTTATTATTGTTGTTGTTATTCTTATTAAATGTTGAGTTTATTAAAGGTTATAATATTTTTATAGGGTTTCATGCAATTAAATAATATTTTAACCGAAACTATATATCTATAAATAGGCATCCATGTATATTGTTTAATGTGTAATAAAATAGAGATTCATTATGATCAATTAAATTTTATCTTGAATCCTCATTCTCTCTCCCTTAGAAGAATGAGAAATCAATGAGAGATTCATTCAAGACAAAAGGATGAGTGATCAATATGAGTAATGCAAGGAAACCAATTCTACAATATTTCACTTAATAATTTATTTTCATTTCTCAAATATCAACAGAAAATGTTTGGACCAAACTCAATATGTATTATAACATTAAATCCTCATATAATAAAAAAAAATAACCTAAAAAGTATATTTCACGAGATCAAAACCATAAATTAATAATGGATCATAAGATGGAGTATTTAATTTTATAAGATCTATATAATTTATTTATAAATTTAAAGTGAAATGGTCCCCTATTAGGATTATATTAAATATTATTTTAACCAAATTATAAAAATATCACCCACCTATGAAAATTTTTCTTTGACAAGAAACTTCAAGATCTCTGTGCCTAAAATAAGCATATCAATATTTACAAGATTATTATATAAAGGTTCCTTGTTAATCCTCATCATGAATAGAATATATTTTCCCCCCATTTTTAATGAATCTATCACTATGTTTTTCTTTGAACTGTGGATCTATATAAGGTAATCATAACCAATGAGCTATTTTATCCATATTCATTTCCTTGAGTTAACCTCTATCTGAGGAATAAAATAATTGGAACTCTTTTGGCTGTTAAATATAATGCATCTTTCACCATTGAGGAAGTGCCAAATATTTTAAATGAACTATTCAGAATTCTATCTCAATTTCATGAGTTTGATAGTTCTACTGATGTATTTTCAATTTCAATGATTTGTAAGGAAACACTATGTTATTTTACAAATGAAAAAACACGTTCCTTTTCATTAATGGACCACTATATATTAAAAATATTTCCTTACATAATATAAATATTAATATTGGGGAATTAATCAATCAATTATTTAGAAATTCTAAAAAATTCATAAATTCACCTACACATGTCAATTTAACCCCTTTACATGTTAACTTCATCAATAGTATGTCCATTAAAGTGAAATATTTAAAAACCCACTGATGGTTACTTATTAAGTCTAGATGCTACCAATCTCAGTAATGTGTGTTAGCATAATCCATTATATTACTACATTTATTCTTCAATTTATCGTTATGTTTTCCTTCCGAAGATGTAGATATAAAATAAATAATAATCAAAACTTCATCATTATAAAATAACACTTACATATTAATCATATAACAATTTTATTTTTGAGGGCATCCATATTTGTTTATAGAATAATATCATTAACATCAAAGATCTTAGATTATATTATTTTATCTTTAATGAATACATCCATAATGTTTTAATGATATTCCTTTAATACTCTATTTAGAATATCTATAATGATAGAAGGTGTATTAGCTAATATAAATGGAACTACCATAAACTCATAATTCCCATACCTAGTTCAAAATATCCTCTTCAATATATCATTGACCATCACCATTATGAAATTCAAACCACAGAAAATATTGATCTATGAAATGTATTATGATTTTTGAATAATATAAAATAATCCATCATTTGTTTTTAATTGATTATTTGTATTTATAGTGATATAACTGATCTCCCAATAAACGATGAACAACTTTATAGACTCATCCTTATTTTTCACAAATACATTTTGTTCCCTCCATTGATAAACCCCATGGAGTATAAAACCATACTTTCACAAATTCTACATCTATTTTTATTACTTATCCAAATATACTAGTTCAATTTTATAGGTATTTTTAGTTATAAGTCATGAATACATAATTATTTGAATGAATAACTCAACATCATGTTTAAGTGGATAAAAATGTAATTCTCTAGGAAAAAAATTAATGATTCTTGGTTCCATGGATACATACTCTATTGTTATTATCTACTCTTTATCAATATATTTTCATTAATAATGATAAAATAAAATAGTTTCATTAAGGATAACATATGAGTGGTTCAATAAGAAATAAATCATTCTAATAATAGGTTTCCATGAAAAGAAATGAAATGCAGAATAGTTTAATTAGACATGGGACAAGTTGTTTTACTACCTATAATACATCATCATTAAGGAACTAAGAACAAGGGTAAGTAAACTTTCCTAGAAATTAATTACTGAAAAGGCTTATGATAGTTTAAAATGATAATTTAATGGTTGTGTGATCACTTATAGCATGTGAATCATTTGGATATGTCATATATGACTCGTGATGGTTTCAGATTGTAAGGTTTCCCACTAAAACCTCAAAAGTACGTTTTTTCAAAATAAAATATATTGATTAGGATGAATATTCAAATAAATATGTCTTAATTTATATCCAACATAAAAGGGTTCTAGGAAAGTATTTAATGTTTTTGGAAAAAATTGAATATAGAAAAGATTGTGAAGGTATGTAATCCAATGAAACATTAGTTAACTTTGAGGATACAATTAAATTACCCAGCTCTACATCATTAGGAACATTAACGTTATCTATTGAAATTAACTAATATTTTTAAATCACCCATGTTATTTTTGGAAGAAAATTAAATTAATATTTTGGGAATTGATTCATTTAATGTCCCTTTTTAGTCACATTTATTCTTCAAACATCAACAAATTTTTTAATGAATATTAATTAATCAGTTTTATTGAATTATTCCATTCACTTGTAACAAACTTATGTTCCCTTCCAAAAATCACTAGAGTGCTTCTTTCTACGATTATCTCATGTAGGAAATCACATCTTTACTTTCATCTCCATTGCTTTAATTTTCTTTACAAGACACTCAGTTGCCCATTTCATTAATTTATTTCTATTTTATTCATATACCCTATAGAACATATTTTATATATTAATGACCCATAATACTATATCATCATCCTATTAAATGTTATAATATACCATCAATATTCAAAGGCTCATCTTTAATCCATTTATGAAATGATCAAAATTATTTCTTAATATATGAGAATATTTTGTACCATGACTTGAGGACCATGTTATTTTATCCTCATACTCATTAACATCCCCCACCTAATTTTTTATATTTTTAAAGAACATTGTTTCTATTTCATCACTTTTCCATTGAGGAATGTTTATTTCAAAAAATAATTCATTTAAAGAGAACTATTCTATAAATATTATTTCATCTTCCACTTTAGTGTTTTGAATAAGAAAAAACTCTTAGTATTTTTTTACCTTTAGATGATATTCTACAATGATGAATTTTTCCCATTACTGACATTACAATGGAAAAATTAAAATCTCTAGTTACTTGATTCATTGTTCTTCAACCAATGATTTTGTAGTTTCACTAGAAGTTAGAGGTTTTTGTCACCTGAAATAGTCTAAGGTAGTTATGCCATGTTTTGGATCAGATGATCACTCTATGTAGGTGAGACCATATTTCATTACCTATGTATACATCTTAAAAAGATTTATGATCTAATTAGACTCAACTATAACTTCATTAACATACTCAGGGGAAAATCACTATAAGGACAATGGGTGTTGATATGGTAACCATTTATATTTTTAGTCGTCATCTATATATAATTCCTTACAAAAACATAGAAGAAGATATTGAATTTCAATTTATGTTCATATTATGTTTTCTAGAGTGTTACCTTGAAAAAATGATTCATATAAAACATTATTTAACATGAACTCTAAAAAAATATACTGTAGTATTGAAGATTAATTAGTTATATTACATTTTGGGTACATATTATAATATTTATTAAATGGTAAAAAACTAACTTTTCTTTGAGGACTATATATACCTTAGAAACTAATGATATGATTATACTCATTGTGAGAACATTATTATCTGTTCAATAATAACAATTAACATTACCCAAAGCCTTTATTTAGGTTTCAAATGGAGAAAAAAATTATGGTTATGTATGATTCTTCATAAAGAGTATAATAGAGTGAAAAATGTCATTATATAAACACTAAGAACATCATATTTGGGGAATAAACAAATAAAACATATCCATATGAAAATAAAACTAACTTAATTTTATAACCATGAACAATAATGATACCTAGATAGAAATTGTCATTAATCACATTATAATGGAATTTATAATGTCTCACATCAGAACATTCTGTCAAATTCATGTTCAAAGAAACTGTATTGAAATTTGGAGAGGTGTACCCCAAAATGCAAGTTATTTTTTCTCATGAAAATAATTTATGAATTGAGTGGTTATAAAATTCTATTCCCCACCCATCACAAAATAAATTTTCATTCATTCCCTGTAATAGTCAACAAGCCAATTTGTAACATTTTCCGAGGTATCTATGTTTTAGTAAAAACATAGTTATCTTTATAATTTGATATAAAAAATAATACCTCAATCAAGGAAATATCGTGAATGTATAGGATAATATTTCTTAATAAACATATAAATTTTGGGTTATCCTAAAAATAACAGTATGTTCCCATATCCAGAAATATAGTGGTGAGAGTACTTTCAATATGTTGGGATATCCATGGATGTTATTAATTGTGATCAATAGATTTCACTGGTAGTATAATAGGGAAATGGTAGGAAAACATACATTATTTTCATAAATATAATGTGAAAATCCTAAAGCATATCCCTTATGACTATCAGGTATGCATCACTAGGCTCACAAATCGTGAATTAGAGTATTTATTGAGTAATCTAATAAACAATGATTTATAGGCTGATTGCTCTTAGGGGAATCTATTTCACAAAAAAACATACTTCCCTGTATACATATGTTTATTTATTTTTTAATAAACTACACAGACATTTACTTCACCAAAAAATTTGATGTGGTTTCCTCCACAGAAAATATTGAGTTCTACAATGGTTTTGGTAACTATGGAATAAATTAAATATTAGGAATAAATCACAATATAGAATTTAAAATCATAGTAAATTGATGAGGAATATTTTAAAACATTCATCCTCGGTAACTAATTCCCCACACACAAGTAAATAACGAGTGAATATTTCATGATTACAAATGAATGAAAATTAAGATGAAAAAAATCATTAATTGATTGGGTTGAAATTAAATTAATGCCACAAAAAATAGTGGTCATAATCAAAATCATTAAATACCACGAATAAAATTAATTTCATGATATATATTCTCAAATTGGTAGTATATACAGAAAAAAAAGTAATGTAGGTTCATAATATAGAACATATCTCATGAAGAGAAATTTCTTATGGAAAACAAAAACCTCTTGTCTGTAAAACCACGAATGTGCATTAAACTCATGTATAAAAAACGTAGACATATTAATTTCATAATTGAATATATATTTCATATTAATATTCATTTATACTGTCCATATATATTCCTTATATAGATGTACTGTTGATAGTTATTTAACTTTTTCAAATATCTGGTATATATATTTTTAATCATTTGTACTAGTTTCATTGTAGTGGTCTCTGTATTCATTATTTACAAAAATTACATATTTACTAGGTAATTATGTTATTTATATAAAATAAATAAATAGTTTATAATGTTTCAAATTCCTTTCATGAGTGTTTTAGTCTTTATACATAAAGAAGAAAATTATAATAATAATGTCTTAGGTGATTCTTTATGATTAAAAGGGGTTTTAATAATTAATGAAATAGATATTAAATTAAAATCTCCAAACCATAAATGCATTATTATTTTTAAAATTTATAAAATATTATACTATTATTTTTTTCCTACTTTAATAAATGACAAAAATTAATTGTATCTTTCATGTAGGTTCTTAAGCTGACCCAAACATGAATATATCATAATTCAATTACAGGTTATGGTAAATAAATTGATTATTTAGATGTAATATTACTATAAAATATTAATATTTAATTTTTTTATAAATTTAATGGTTATGTGACGATTTTTTATTATACTAAATTAATAATGAAAATAAAAACAAAATAAAAAAAACAATACTCTGTGGAGGCGATAACCCGCACATATAAACAAACGAAACATAAATTATTTTGAAATAACAAGAGGATTGTGGTGAATGGGATATAATTTTATAAACATAATGTTTTTACAAATATATCATTACTCCATTAATTAATATTTTAGGACCATCCAATTTATGTGGTTATATAAAATAAAACATGATATTTTTTGGGTTCTTATTGTGCACATACACATTAAATGTTTTTTATTATTCAACGAAATATAAGGAATTAAGGAAAATAGTTAAGATTTTGTATAATAATACAAATTAAAATTATATTTTCTATTTATTCATTAATTATATTATTAGTAAACCATGATTAGTGATTATGAAAAATGAAACACATCAATTCAGGGTGGCAGTAGCCCAAATGTAAGCACTATGGAGGTTCTCTCTTTTATAGTGGATGGAAATGAACAAAAAAAGGTTATTAATTTACAATAATAATAAAAATTTATATTAATTATATTTATTGTATCATACTAATATGCTTAAAAATTATGTTAAAGAGGAGTATTAAATTGAAACGACTAAGAGGGATGTAATACAAACATTGAGATCTTGAGTTACACATAATAAAACACCTTGGAATAGAGGCCTTATGATATAAAATGGTTATTATTGGATTATGAAAATCTAATATTATAATAAGAATGAAAAATTGATTTTTTTTACATGAAAATTGTGACATAAATTTGCAATATATTTTGGGGGAATAATCCCATATTATAAGGGAAGAGAATGGAATATTTATAAACATTGATGAATTAATGATAATTACATGTCATTTTAAATGGAAGGTTCCTCCTAAAAAGAAATATAATGAATATTATATGAATATTTATCAATAAATATATTATCTATAGATGTAAGATATAATTTTTTGAGTTATGTTGGAATTTTTATTTTAATTTAGATTTTTACCATCATTTACTTTTACCATAGATACTATTATTATAACGTAGTAATCTATTATTTGTAAATAAATATAAAACTGTCATTTTATGATAATCGGGACTTAGGTATTCAATATTTGAAATCCATTTAGTAAGATTAAATATGAAAATTTTATAGAAGAAAATTTCAAAATCGTAGATGTATAATAAAATATGATAGTTTTTAATGAAAAATATGACATCTAGTTTAAAATATCAAATATAGTTTCATAAATAAAAAATAATATTATGAACTATATTTTTTTACCAATAAAAAATTAATTTTATGGTAATATTGTTTTTTATTTTTATCTTATAATAACATGTAATGGTTTTTAGAGTTCTCATTATTAAACCAAAAGTTTATCATAAAAATATATTTATTTTTAAATAAAATATTAAATTTATTATGAATAAAAAATTATAATATTCATGAATTAAACTTTGAAATATAATAACATGAAATGGTTCTATAGAGTTCCCATTGTGTGATAGTTTTGAATATGGTGTTTAACAATTACATTATTGTATCCACTATTATAGTCTACTGAGAATATAGAATGGTGTATTAATATAACACGTATGAATGTGTGGATTGGTGTTAACATGTGCATTCTGTGATGTAAAATGGGGTTTGTAATCTCAACCAACCATGATAAGGCATATGTATCCATAAAATATATGAACATTATGAAATATATTCTTATAATTAGTTATTTTTTATTGAAGAAAATTTGTTTTTGAACATACTAATTCCAGATTATATAATAGTAACCTGTTAAGGTAGGGAATTTCTTTATATTAAAAGTCATTAGAAAAATTTTATTTTTCCATTTGGTCATCCCCCAACCCCTTTTCTATGAAACTATGGATCTGTGGAACACCATCTAGTATAATATGGTTGTTACCTCTACGGGATCCAATCAAAAATGAAAATAGATCATTTTAAATCTATAGATAGTATATTTGAACTATAGTGGCCTAATGAAAAGAATGATACCCTTTTATCTACCTCTAGAATTAGAAGAAATAGATTTTTTCATAGTGAATTTTATACACATTAGTAAAAGATATTTTATGATCTTCATATATTATAGAGACATGGATATTAATGGAAAATATTAGACTAATATTTTAGAAACCTTATCTAAAAATCGGTATTCCAATGTTATGGGTTACAAATAGCATATTATAAATTGTATGAACTTGTGATAAAATATAATGGAGATATGATGTTATGGAATCAAAGTTACAAATCAATAATATCTAGTTTGACATTATTTATAAATTTCTGGAGGATTGCATATATGATTATATATAAAGGTGTAATGAAAATTAATGTAACCTTTAGGGGTTTAATGAGAAATATGATGACTCCAAAATTATAAAGACGCTTATTAGGATCATTAAAAAAATATTTTATCCTCATGTATTGGACCTTTAAGAAAGAGAAGACACATTTCTTTATCAGGTACATATATTTCTTATTTTTAATAAAGTAATTATGTTTCTATCCTTCAAAAATAATGAAAAAATGAAATGAATTTTGTATCCACAAAGAAGATGAAAATAAATAGGATGAAGAATATTTATGTTCCAGTAAATAAGATAATTGAGAATATGATGAAGTAATTGAAAAATCTATTTCTCTTATTTCAATAATATTTTATATTGAAATTTTATTGAATTAAAATAAATTCACCCCTTCATTGTTATAAATATCACAGATCATATCATTTTCATGGAATATTCCTAAGTATATATGATATTATTCTAAATTTAAGGAAGATGAGAAACCATAAACAATAATATATAACAAAATTTTTGTAGAATTTTCAAAATATAGAAATATCATCATGATGTTATATAGAAAAAAGAGGATGAATCATATGAATAAAGAAGAGGAATATGATTAATCATCTTTTAGTGAATCTAAAGTTTGTACTTTTGGGAAATTTAAAAATTATTTGTCTCATATTGAAAATGTATTTGACAGTTCATGTAATGTAGTCCATTATTTAGAACAGACAAACTTGGTAAACAAGCTAAAAGATCAACCTATAACAATCTTAAAAAAATGTAATGCTCAAGAAAGAACAAAGACATGATAAATGATAAAAATGTGACTACTAAAGGAAGAAAGGTTGTTTACAAAACTAAATCATACCACATTGTTGAAATCAAGAGACTCAATGTGTATTATTTATAACATGGAATTATTTTTATATATTTTTAACTGATAATTTCCATAAAATAATAGTATTTTATGAAGATAAAGTCAAAATATTGGTATTTTTACGAAATAACTAATTTATTGCAATGATAAATTCAAAAATTAGTTTGAATCCTTACTATAATCATATAATGTTTTTGAGAATTCGTGAACAATCATTTTATGTAAATTACATATAATACTTCATGAAAGTATTTTTCTAATAATTGTGTTTACTTCAATAGCATATCTTCTCAAATTGAAACCCAAAACAATATTTACAAACCATATTATAAAATATTAGATGACATAAAAAACCAATATGTACAATAACTTCCAAATTAGAATGACTTTAAACCCAAAAATATAACAAATTAAAAATTTATTATAATCCATCAAGAAGAATTTTTATAATACAAAAAGATATATATTTCAAGGTTATTAATGGTGATTTGGTTTTATGATCATAAGGTATTCCCATTCTAGTATAATGGATCATTACTCAAATGGTGATAAGAATATGGGTGGAGTTATATAGAATAGTGATTTATGATTCATAGAGAAGGAAAGACGGGTAATGAAATTCTATAAATGTTTCAACACAAAACTGACATGAATGTCTTGATTAAATTCATGGAATGTTTTTGTTGCATAGAGATTGTGTATAAAAGTTTTTCATATTTCTTCCAGGAAAAATTTTACATGCTGAGAGAGTTAATGGAATTCATAATATTAACTGTGAGAAAATTTATTTTAATGAGGTTTTATTGAAATCATGTCATAGATGAAAATCGAGTAAACATTATTAGTGTTTATATTCCCATAGGATTCTTTATTTAATTATCTTAATGAATAATGTGAATTTTCATGGGTAATAACCTGATTTTTATATGATTGTACATTGAAAATCAAGGGAGTTTTCTCATTTGATATTGAGACTCAACCTCTAATATATAATGGTTTCATATATCTGGAAGTGTTAAAAATAATTTCATGAGTTTTATCAGACATTATGATGATATAAAAGTGTTTCTTCAAAATAGTTATTCATGAATAATAATAATATTGATTTGTTGAAGGACCATTTCCCCTGAAAATAGATCATGTGAAAATTTATTTCTCGTGTGTTATACTCATGAAATGTGGTAAATGAGTGATAAATATGAGAGTATTCTAGTTTATATAAGTCTATGAAATATTGGAAAAATAAGTCATAAAAAATGTTGATATTTGATGTAATAAAAGAACAGACCAAGATGAAATGAGATCATGTTGTTGTCTGTGAAATATGCACAAAAAGTAATATGACTAAAAAAATTCACAAGATGGTAGAAATTATGATTATTTGAAAAAAAAATATTATTCAATATAATTTATGTGGCATTCTGAGACATAATTATAATAAACTATACAGTTATTTTATTATAATTTTTATGATTATACTATAATGAATTTTTTTTGTTCCCCAATAATTATTCTGAAGCATTTGAGATGTTTAAAATATATAATAATTTTTCTTGAAGTGTATGTAATCCTCATCAATAAGATGAAATCAAAAAAAAATTAGATAATCCACATGTGATGCTTTAAAAAATATCTTTCAAAATATGGAATTAATAATAATATAATCACATTATATAGTCCATAATAAAAACTTTCATTAAAAAAATAACAAAACCACTAGTGAGATGGGAAATAACATTTTTTCTAAACAAAATCTAAAAATATTTCAAGAGATAATATATGTGTGTTGTTGGAAAAATTAAAAATAGATATTGGTTGATAAATTAGACAAATTTCAATATATATTAAACATGGGAAAATGAGAATCATACTATAATATATTTCATCATATTTTTAATTATTATTTATATTACAAGTAAAGACATGAGATTGGATAATTTAACAAAAAAGATGATTTCATAATATTTAAGTGATACATGTTTGATTGAAGTTGGTAAAAAATAAAAATCAAAATATTAAAAAATATTATAGACTATTTTATTGTTAATATTTTTTTAAAAAATATAAATTTATGTAATTATTAGAGAATATTTTAAAATTTTGGGTTATTCTATTGATAATACATTTTCAATGATGTTTAAAAAATATCTAATATTGAACTAAATAATGCACATATAGAATCATATAATTATAGGGACGATGATGATGAGACCACAATGTCTAATTTAAATATGATTCAATGAATAAATAAGTATGTTTAAGAATAAAAATTTTATTTTAAATAAAGATAATATTATAAAAGGAATGAAAATTATGTATAGAAAAAAAATAAATCACTTATATCTCATGTCAATCCTAGAACAATGGATGAATATATTTATAATAAATAGTGGTAATATGTTTTAAATGATAATTTGAATCAAAATAAAAAACCTCTACTTGGGACACTTATCCAAGGTGAAATGATAGAGATGTTATTTGAACCATATTGGTGATATAAATCAAAAGCAGTGGGAATGGTGAAGCTGTAAAGAATAATGATAGGTTTCTTTACAAATGATATTCAAAAATAAAAGCCATGGCCATTGAGGAATAATACACACCAGTTTCTAGAATTGAATCATTATAGACATTCATAGATATTTCTATACATTATCATTATAAATTCTATCATATAAATGATATATCATAATTTTTAAAAGGATAAAATGAATAAGAGATATTCATTATGAAACATGATTATTTTACTCATGATTGTGATTTTAGTATTGATTATAAACTCAATAACTAATAGTATGGCATATAATACCCTATAAAAGACTAGTAATGAATACATAATAGATACCTATGGAAAATGGGAATAAAAATTTTTAAAAGTTGATAATATTTTTTACAGAATTTTTTTCCCTTTAGTATTTTTATTTTCATGGTGTTCATTGATGATATTGCATTTGATTTTTTAAATAGTACATGTTTGAAATCAATGATGAATGATATTAAGATCTATTTAATACATCAAAACTATAAAAACTTGACATATATTCTCAAGAAGAATATATAAAAAGATCTTGTTTTATATTTCTATGAAAAAAAGAATAATTACAAAGACAATCTCATTTTTTCATTGTATAGATGGATATAATTAGGTTTCCAATATTATATATATTAGAATAATAATGATCAAATATTAGAAAGGTAGATATGTTGATCAAACTTTTTTTAGAATGATCATTGTAATATTTTTTTTAATTAACAACATTATTAAATTACATTTCTTATGTAGATACATTGTTAGAAATATTCCAATGTGTTCTAAGATAATCACATATGTTGGAAACCAATATGGGGTTTAGATATGTAAATTGAATAGTGAAATAATATATATTATAATCAAATAGTGAAAAATTGATCATTCTTAGTCTAATTAATGTGATATTATTAGTGATTTTATAAAGTGAAGTTATACTTAATGTGGAATATTCATTAAAGTTTATGGGTGTGTCATATAGTATTGCATGAACAAAACATTTGTCAAATTATATCAAGACAATATTTAATATGTGGAATCCCACCAAAAATGTGAATAAGTTCCAGGGATAAAGGTTTAGTGAGATGATATTATGGTTTAGACAGAGAGGCCATTGTGGATTCATTGTGATAACCAATGTGTTATTTACATAACCTTGCAGAGTACTCTAGATCCAACCATATTGATATCATGTTTCATTTTATTAAATTAAACATGAAAAATAGTGAGATAAAAGTCTTGTATATTTCATCTGAATATCAATATGTAGATATATGTAAATAAGTTATTTTAGAGGATATATTTTGTGAACGAAGGTTGAAACATCATGATTATCCTTCTTTTCAAACATAATAATGTTTGACTAATTCCCCCACATATGTTTTCTAATGTTGACCATGGGGGAGAAATAATGTTACAAGAATTTTCTAAAATTATATAATTATTAGAAATTTGGGAAGAATGGGAATTGTCTATGTGTATCTAAATTTGAAATAATTTCTATAATGGGAGAAGTATGAGAATTGATTTGTGGAAATAGATAATCTATGTAACATAGAAAACAAATTATTTAAACCATAGTGTGGAATTATCTAAAAATTTTTAATTGTCTAGAAAGGTAGTTCAAGATAATTATCTATTATGAATATTTATAATTTTTTGTTTCTTTTAATTTTATTGGTGATGAGTCCATATGAAAGGGTTTTTTAATTTTTTCAAAAGAACTGTAAGGGGGATATTGAAATTATAATTGATATTTATTTTGGCTTAGACTTATTTTCAATTAATAACGAGAATCAATGGTAGTTGATGATATGTGTATAAAATATTATGAGTATTTTTTCATTGATTGATTATGTGTAGATTGCCTTCATGATGTTTTGAGCTGAATTTGTAAATTAGCCTAAACCACATAAGAGTATCTCCGATGATGATAATATATATTCAAGAGATTTGGGCAGCATGCCATAATTCATAATTATTTAAAACAATGTATATGAATTCAACCATTTATGGAAATTTTAATATATATAAAGATCTACGTATTATTATATAAACCAAATAAGTGACAAAAAATATAGTAGTTCTTGACAAAGTGTGATTATTCAATGTAATCCAATTCAAAAAGACAATCCCATCAGAATATTTTAATATGTTCTAATTCAAGCACAATATAATTTTTATAATTGAATATTCAAATTTATTTTCAATTAATGGATGTATGAAAAAATGTTTTATTTCATAAAAATAATAATTGAATTATGATTCATGTAGATTCATGTAAAATTTCAAATAGAGTGATAGCTGTTTTTATTTGTTCTAATATCTGAGTCTGTTTATCTAAAAGTTTCTTAAATTCCTTGAGGTGAAGATGTTTTTGAGAAATATTTATTTATAAAATTAAAAATTTTATTTTGGTGATGTTGTGTTGAACATATGTTAAAATAAAAAACTACATTATATAATGTAATGTATCTTCTGTTTTTTAATGGAATAAACTAAATTACTGTAGATAATGACCATTTTCAAATAATTTTTTTTAAAAAAATTCACAAATATCATCTCCCTCTGTTTTTATTATCATTTTTTGTTATATCAACTATGTCAAATAAATATTCTTAAGGTGACTCTAGATAGATGTACTCAGATAACACATGTTTGTTAATAAACTGATGTAAACTTGTTCTTATAGTGAATGTTTCTGTGGTTAGGGAGATCAACAAACCCTAATAAGTAGTTGTTACCCACAATGGAACTGAATCATGTATAAAAACATTCTCACGAATCATATTTTTTCTTACATGTCCATGTCAGGTCATTCTAGCTAATTTATGTTTATTGATCTTTAACAAGTCATTGCAGATAATTTTCTATAAAGTGAAAATTAAAGAAAATTACGGTTTCATTGAATTAACCCCCCTATACATCATATTATAATTTTCAATCATATGAACATCTTGTATATATATATATATATTATATTTATAATTGTATGGGAAGGATTTAAATTCTTCCCAGATAATGCTTTTGAACATATATTCTATTTTGTTTTATAAATATAGTTATATATATACATGTATATTTTGAAAATTGATATATATAAATATATATTTCAACTAAATATTAAATAAAATAAATTATTATTTTTAAATATATTTTTAGGTAAATATATATCATTTATGTGCACATACTGTAATGTGTATTAAAATAAATAAATTTAATTATAAACACACACACAGAGACACACATATATATTAAACATTGACAATAAATATTTTATTTATGAAAATTATATGGATTAGTTATAAATGAATGTATATAAAAATATTCAATCATGAATTAATAAAAATGGACATATATAAAAATAAACATTAATATAACTATAAATTACCATTTCATTGAAAATTTATTTATGAAACAAAGGGCTTCTGTAATATCAGCACCCTACCTAGCTCGCACCTAGGCCAGATGTGAAATCATGATACCCTTAAGCTAGATATTGGTGACTAAACCTCAAAAAATGACACACTGGGAACAATTTTCCTAAAATAAGAAATATACAACTCAAACACGGAATGAAAAAAAATCCAGTTCCTCACATCAATAAATTATATATATTATTCAGATATAATTGATTATAAAGTATAAATTGATTATATATATTATTATTATAAATATAAAAATTTAAATCAAAATATTATCCATACCAGATGACTATCTCCTGGAAGACTATGGTTTCTCACCACCACTACCCCCAAATTCCATCGTTGATCAAAGAATATGAATCTAAAATTAAGTTGAAACTTGGAACATATATACAACGTTAATCTACAGAAACACATACCATCTAATGAGTGTCTATGTAGGGTGTGTGAAAAATGGTCCAGTATGATTTTAGTAAGGATTCTATGAATTGTTTTTGTATATATAATTCATAAATTCTATATTGAAATTTAATTGAGAAAATAATATTATCTTCTTTATGAACAATGACAAAAATCATGATTCTAATTATAATAACAAGATAATATTAAAATTTTAAATCAAAACCATTTTTATTATTAATTCCTTATAAAAATCAATTAAAATTCATTTAAATACCATTCAGGAAAAAAGATAGAAAATTTTCCCATTTTTTTCAAGAACAGTTTTCCTACAATGTTCATATATTCACATGTCCCCAATGAGTATCTTAAAAAGATTTCACATCTTACATCATCCTCTGGGAGTTTTAGGGACCGACCAATATAGAATAATAATAAGATGTAACTCCATGTGGGTACTAGCTAGTGTAATCATAATGTAATTGGGAAACATAAATCAAGAGCCTAAATTTTCTACCCAAGGTTCCCATGATGTCATTATAGTGTAATTGAGTAATCAAAAGTGAATGTAATGAATCAATATAAAAATTTCCTACACCAAAATCTCAAAATGCCTTATAAGAAATAGTCCCTTTATTTATAATCCAAACAAAAAATAATCCAATGATTTCCCAATAAAAAATATAATTCAAGGGAAGCCATTGGGGTATCTCTCTTTCCCATACAACAAATTCAAACTATTTAAAAGGAAAATATGGTCCTATCGTGAAAATTTAATCAGAATGCTGATCATTTTTCACATTTTTCAAAACTACACATTACAAAACTATTTCCCTTCGAATCGTGTCTTTAGTTCATGTTTGTAATGAAATGGTATTATTGGTTACTGAGTAGTACATCCATTGTATCTTATGACAGAGGTTTGGTTGTTACGTGAATCACCTCTTGTTTACCATTTTTTAACATTTGAATCATCTTTTTTTCTTTTGGTTGATTTTAATGGGATGAGTTCATGAAATAAATCATGTCAGATCGACTATTTTTAAACGGTCTCCAATGGGTTTTGTTCATTGAGCAGGAATCTCCCAATGGCCCAATATCCATGATTTATGGACCTTTCTTCCAAAGGTAGTTGTTTAATGGGTGACATATTCAGGGACACTTATAAACATGCATTGGTCGAGAGAATGGGAATTATAGCTCATCATACCCATTTGGGGGGATTTATTTCATGTTCTAAGACTCTAATAGATTTAAGTCATGTTCATAAATACTTGGTTCATTCCCTATTATGTCTATAAGTTACCCCTAATGTAATTGTTAGTCGTGATTACACATGGGTTTGGAGTCTTCTGTATGCATATGAGGTTAACCATTGATTGAAAGATATGTATTTCTATGAGGTTCCCCATCAATGATACCCTTCTATGGATATATCATGGATTGTTCACTCCCTCTCTTAGACAATGCTAGGATTTATGTAACGACCCAAACTTTCATTAATAGAAATCCCTCGTGATCTAATTAAATGTATCATTAAGTAAAATTTTTATATAAATTTTCATCTTCTGTGGTTTTATGGTTTTGAATTTTTAAATAATTATATAAATTGTGACCGTTGCTAATATATTTATTGAACAGTGATCACATGATTAGTATAAATATATGATTTTAATAAATCCAATATACTCAGAAAACGTAAGCGAGGGCCTCATCCAGTAGACGTGCCCCATACCAATTCCCTTTGTCAGTGTTCAGAAATGAGGTTGTATCTTTGGGCGTTGATCTTGAACAAGCCCAAGCTGAGCGTGAATATGTAAAGCTCGAGAGGGACCACCTACGAGAGAAGTGAAAGTTGATAGAGATTACCACCTGAGCAATGTTATCCGAGCCACCCCAAGAGTTAGTCAGATTTGCACACCTTACTCTTCGGTCTTATGTGGGTGTTATAAAGGGTTATGTAACAAGACCATAACACTATGGGTTTGTACATTGTTTTTGTATATAATAATGAATATACTTTCATTTTATAATTGTTACCATGTATATTGTTTTTAAAGAACAATTTGTATTTTTAGTTAATGATCAACTTCAAAAACTATTTTGATGAATTAATAGATTTTTGAATTAAATAATATTTCAATAATATTTTATTATTATTTTTAAATTAATTTTTATTCATTAATAATGATCATAAAATTTTATTAATTCAATTGTAATTTTTATTAAGGTTTGAAATCCATTTTTGTCAAAACCCATGAATTTTCAATTGATATCGGTTTTTTTATTTAAAAGTGAAAATTAACATATTTATAATATTATTTAGATAAAATGAATATTTTTTCTAGAATCAGGATGTTGGAAATTATCCAACGGTGAATTTTTCAAAATTTTCTGAGACACTCAAAATTTTGGGTAAAGTTAAATACAATTGAAACATACAATCTGTTTTATGACATCATAAGGACCCAATAGTGATGTAATAAACTACATTAAACTTTATATTCGAAAAATATATGTTTTACCATTAAAAAAATGTGATTTTGGGTTTGGTTGATTTATTTTATAGCTCTTTAGTGGACCCTTCAAGAAATATTAATAATTTTGTCCTTTTAAATTATTTCCATTGGGATTGTGACTCACCTGTACATAAGAAACCCCATTATTTTAATAAGTTAAGACATTGGCCTTATTAAATATTGTTTTCCACTTCCATTTTCCAGAAAACATGGGCCAAAACCATGGCCTGGGTTGTGGTTTGGATTTAGTTTAATGTGAGGTGTCTCAAACCAAAATAATAATGAATTCCCTCAACTTTCCAATATAAAACAATCGAAGATCCCAATTACTGCTCACTCAAAGCCTTTCTAATTATTCCAACCTCTACCCTCCTCTCCCTATAATCCTTCCATGGTTCCCTATGGTCCCATGAATCTACTCTCAATCCACTCTCAAGCCTTTGGAAGCACACTTCCAAGAAAGGGTTTTCTTCCTTTTTCATTTTTGTCCCATATTCATTAAGTGGATATTCCCTTTTTATTTTCAATAATAAATGTTGGGGTATGGTTTTTCACCACCCCCATTCTGCCTAATATATGTTCGAATGATGGGATACCCATTTCCCACTCATTAAATACCTACCAAGTACACCTGTTACTATTCAGAAAGGAATTTTTCTCTTCTCATTTACATTCAAGAAATTCTTTTGTATTATGAATCTAAATTACATTTCATTTGTTGGAACATGTATTTATATGATCCCCTTACTTTCCATGTCATTTAAATATGATGAGATATCCCTTTCTCTCTCATCAACAATTTTTATGAGTACTTACGCCGTGCTGTTATGATGCCGAAATTGCACCGCGTTTTTCCAAGCCAAAGTCATTGTGTAGTAAATAACATTCCCAATTATCTATCAATGTTATTCACCTATATAAACATTTAATTATTGTTTAAGGAGTTTCATGTATGTATTCCACATTTGTTTATCATGGTATAAATTATTGTGTTGAATGATTCAATGTAATATGATCTATGTATCACACTTATGCATGAAGTGAAATGTATAAGAAGGGTGTTCCCTAATAGCACTCCAATGCATTGGGTAAACTATAGTATCATGATACATCATTTGAAATGGCTATTTACTCATTGTAATTCCTGTTAAATTAGGTTTTACTCTTTATTCAAGTTAAATGAGAATTTTCTCATACTCCATATGGAATGAGCCTTGGCTCATGCTAATTCAATGTGAAGTGTTGTTGCCACATCTCCATTTATTGATTATCATGATTTATCATGCCATTATGTTTATGCTTCTTTTGTGCTCTATTGATATTCCAATTGTCTAACATGTATTTTAATCCTCATGTTATTCCATTATTATTCACTTACTAGGATTTATAGCACAACCTTTTCTTATGAATGTCCTCAGGTTATCCCATGCAATGCTATGTACGAGTGAATGTATTGGTCATGTAAAGGATGTTTTCAATAAATATATTGTTTTCATGTTTTAAATTTTTATTTCATATTCCCTATCCTGAAATACACTAGACATATAGATCTTTTATTTTGTATCAAATGATGTTTATGTAATAAATTTTGTTTAGTTGTGTAATAAAATATTACGGTTGTCATAATTAAGCTCTATGCGATGTTGCACTCGAGTTAATAGTCATCCAAGGTATGAGAGATATTGTGATGTTTGGATTGAACCCTTGAGATGGGCTTCCTATGTATCCTCATGAGAGGAATTATAGCCCACATAGTTCAGTGTCTCCTAACTAGACACATCAACTTTTATAGCCATGTGACAAGGACACAACCATGCTGTTTACCTTCATGAAGTAAGTAGGTCTAGTTGAAATATTTCCTAGTCAATGATATTGTGGGAATTATGTTGATGTGGCCTGAAATACATAGAGGAGGTATTATTTTATGGTGAATATAAGGCAAGCCACAATCGTACATGGAAAGCATTAGGTTGGCATTGGGATATCCTGTTTGGAACTTAGTGAGGCTTCCCACGTATCCCATTTAGTTAGGAATTGAATCCCATGTATTATTTCATTTTTATGTATTTAATCATAATGTGGTGGGGATGGGAATGAACCTATAAGAAAGTTTCATAATATATGAGATAGTATATGTTTCAGGCATGCCCCTCAGGTAGGATTCCTATGTACCCACATTTTGTTGGGAATCAATGTCCACATAGTTTTAAACATTGAAATAGGTGATGTTTCATGCTTTAACCACGGAGAGGCTCCCTACATATCTCAATTTGATAAGAATAAATGTAAAAATAGTTATAATAATTGGGTATTATGCATAGGTGGCCCATTACCAGACGATTTATCTTAGTCTGGTATGATGTAGGGAATACGCATGGGAGTTTCCAATCTGATTTATAGTAGGTATTATATCTATTTAAAAAGAACATTTGATGTTTGAGACCATAAATATTCTAGAATTTCCAATAATCTCTATGTGCACATGATTAATACTCAGTGTTAGAAATAGGAGGAAGTGGTAGATATAATTATCTTACAACACTCTCTATCCACCGATAGATAGAATCAAATCCCAAAGGGATAGGGGTATTTGATTGTCCCCACCTCCTGTTTTATTTCAGTAACCGTGATAGTAAACTCATGTTATTCATCTATCCAAATCCTAGGATATGGTGATAAATATATGGTGTCTCCTATCACAAGAAAGGCTTGGATATTACCTCATTAGGTGAGTCCTAGATTTGATTCTAAGGAAAATGGAAGCTTCTTTAACACTATACCTCATTATTGTAAAAAACTAGTAGTTACCCTAAATCACATTAGTGGGGAGGTTCAAGTTAGCACCCTGATATTAGAGCCCTCGGTTCCATGGGAATGTACAATAATGGTTAATCATAGAGACTACCGTACTGATTGGGTATCCCACACAACTCTTCTTACTGTTGGTATGTAAACATAAAAGGGAATGATGATGTTCCTGATGAAGTTATCATAAATTTCTAGTGGTGTTGGAAGATTGCATGATGAAATTATTTATACAGGTTCGAGAAGGGGGTATTAAAAGAGCTAAGGATGCTATAGAAGGGAATAAATGGAATTGAAGAGTGGAATTCCTTAGGATTCCATATTCTGTATACCATGTTTCAATATAGCATGGGGTTCCAACTATGTCGAATTGTTATTTTTGAGTAATGTATTAATCAACCTATCATAGTTTTATATAGACCTAGGTTTATTCCATGCAGCAAATTTCCCTGTATGACCTGGTTCTACAGGTTTAGCATGGTGCTACATTAGAACATGTTCCTCCCATGAAGCAACATGCTATATAGGTAAGGGTTCTTCCCACATAGCATATTTTTATGGGGGATACACAATTTCAATGAGGTCATTGGTTCTGTGACATGGGGGGAGTATGGACACATTAGATATTGAGTTCAAAGACTTCTGGTTACTTTTTAATTTTATCCTTCACTCTATGTTGTGGGGTATTACCTAGAGTGAATATTCAATGGACTATATCTTTTATGGTGTTATCGATATCTTCATCGATCCATTTAGTCGATTTATTCATGAATTAAACATTCACTCAAATTTTTAATTTATCTAGGGTTATATTTATATAAGAGTGGAGGAACTGGGTACTAGTGTATCCCGGCATTCACGGTGGACCAATTTCTTTTCTTGTGGATTTCCTTGATGGACATAGTCAGCACGAAGAATTTTTGGTTGCTAAAATATCAATCGGACTCTCTAAAAGACATCATTTTGTATATGGGATTCAAAAACACCACCATTCCCCAATGATGATTTTTCTTAGGTGAAATAATTTATGGGTGTGGATATCACATCCCTTTTTTTACAAACAACATTATTTTATTCGTAAGAACCACTAGATCCACCGTTTCCGTGAACTGTTTCTGTTCTCGGGGAATTTTTTCTTATTGGCATAATTTCTTGTGGAGCAGTGGTTCGCAAATGGATTATTTCTCCATGGGGTAGCTTACATTGTTATTTTTCACCATCATTGAACATTTTTATTCCAACCCTTCCTATTTTTTATTTTTCTTCCTTTTCCATATCTATAAATGTGGATTCTTGTTTTATGAGGAATTCTGAGGACCCATCAAATGCCACACATCCGAAGGGGTTCTGATGTGATCAAGGAGGGGTATATTCTGATGTACAAACCAGTCCTGATTTGAATAGGTTTTTGGTATAATGGTGGATCATTGAATGGATAAGTTCCTATATATATGGTTCCTTAATCAATTTTTCACCTTGTTTTCTGGTAAATTCAGTGCTCTTGCGAAGATCTAACCGTGTACGATTTCCACTTACAACTACTATTGTGGTCACATTCATTTGAAAACAGAGACATTTCACTCAAAAAAAATAATTCAACACAAAAGGTTAAAATCTATCTTCTACATCGTATAAAATGCTTCGTGGATTTGACTATTCTGTAAACAATTGATTTATTAGCCAATGATTTGTACTCCAGAGTACCAATGAACTATTGCTTCATGGGTGGATACCATCCATATATCATCCATATGTGGACAATTTTTTCATTATATTTTGAACATTTTACAGAATAATTATTTGTTATGATTCTTTGAAAAAATAATAATGACTACATCTCTAACATAATTTAATAAAGAAAGTTGAAGGGTGGTTATGTTTTAGGATCTTAATGATGATATTTTGTCTCACGTTACCCTCAAGAGAGTACACTAATATATCTCATTTCATATAGAATTATGGAATACCCATTTAAAAATCGATTTCTATTTTATAATTTCTTACTTCTAAATGACGTTCCTCTCCCACTGGTGGATTGGAACATCTATATTGTTTGTCTCATGATGTCTTAAGGGCTCTATTGAGAAAATATTTCAATTAGAGGAGAGATCATATATTATTTAGGCCAACAAGCCATGTTTTCCAAAAATGTATCCATTTGGAAAAAAACTAATCAATATATCCATGATGAGTCCTTGGAATCAGCCAATCATGATTATCTGCTTATTGAAAACCTTTCACAAGGTCATGCCAATTGTCGGTGGATCTCTAAAAGGGTCTTAAAATCTACAGAGTTCTTATATAATGAATGATCTTGGGATTCCTAGGCTCAAAATACGTTCTTAGAATTCCTTGAACCTTTGGAGGATATTAAATAGATCTTCACAATTATGTGTTCTCCGTTATAAGCATATTCAACATTTTGGATGCTGACTGAACTACTCAATCAATGGTGTCCAAGAACCAATACCTTCCACGTATCTTATGGTGAACTATGGATTAGTAAATTGGAAATCTATTGGATATGGTAAAATCATATCCTTGGAATTATTTATCAATAATTTAAACCAGAATCCAATTCCAGAGATTACATTGATCAAGTATCTCTATTATAGAGGGATTTACAATTCATGGTATAGGGATTGATCTATCAATTTCTCGAAGCTCACTCATTGATATAATATATTGATTAAATAATGTTGTTTTCTACAATTAATGGAATGAGCCCAAATTTATGACATAACTATATGTATACAACCCAACAGTCACAATGCAATCTAGTTTAATACTGAGAAACTTTTGAGGCTGGACAATACACATCTTGGGATTATAGGATATGATCAGACTTATTTTCTTAGAATAGACTATTATGTTTCTTTTTGATATTCATGGTTATATGGATTTTCTACTCCAAAAATTTCTAAAAAAATGTTATATTTTTCACCTTGACGATGGAAGAAACATTGTGAAAAGTATTACAATTATTTTTTTCATCCCCATCATTACATGTATTTATGAATTACTAGTGTAGATATAGGAAGGAACATCTTTGATTCATATTAGCAGGAGATTTATAATTTTGTATAGTAAGATAGAGGTGAATTTTCACAAATATGAGTACTAGCATTGTATAATTGTTTCTCATTCTCATTCCCACCTCTACAAATTAAAATTTCCATTGTTCATCTAAAATCATTGATTGTCGATTGCATGATTGAATTTTTGATTTGTTTTTCAATATCACCATTTTCAGTTCAGCCTATACTCCATGGAGAAGTTATAGAGGATTGAACGATCTCTTAAAAAGAATGTTCCTATATCATTGTGCTATGAGATGAAATCTTGAAAATTCACATAGAAATAATAACCATTTCTAAAAACTGTACTCTTCATAGTTTGGAATGTCAGTTTTGATACCAAAAAAATGTCACATTCATCACAATTAAAAAATTTAATAAGTAATCTCACACATAAATACATTTCCAATTGTGGAAGATGATGTTGTTTGTATAATTTGGTATATATGTCAATATCCCGCCCCCACCCAACGAATTCATCCTACTTATCATTTGAGTATTCTCAAATGTGGATGGATTTCAATCATGATTGATTATTCACAATGTTAATTCAATGTGTTAAAAAACCTTTGAATTCTTATAGTACATTAAAAATTACAACATCTCCTTTCATCCTAACTGTAAGAAGTTTTTCGGTTCTCCACCACTTGATTTTTGTGGGGAAATCATCCATGCATCTTATATTTATGGGGATTGACTCAGACCCCATATCATTGACTGAAAATGTTGGTAGTGATATTATGGTCCTCTATTGAGTATAATCATCAGGAATTCCTAAAACTGCATCCTACCTTATGTGATTTTCCTCCAAAAGTAAACCACCCACTGATGTGGAATATTTCCATTATCGGGAAGCCCTATTTATGAAAACTCAATCTACTATAATTACACTTCTAGATTATATATATACTTATGTAGAGTAGTGTAAAGGTTCCAATTCCACCAGGGAACCCCGTGATGATAATAGATGGGCATGTAATCATATTTTTACTTCTATAATTGAAACTCCATGATGATACATTGCAGAAAATGATGAAAACTGTATTTAATTGATCATTTAATTAGGCTCAGATGGGTTTTTATATTGGAAACTTCAACTTATTATATAACAAATTATTATATCTTGAGAAGACTTGGCCACTCACAATAGTGAATTTACATAGTTCAATAGAACCTGTCATAAAATAGAGGAATTTTACGATATTAACACTGACTTATGTCAGTTGAAGGATACAGATGAAAATGAAACTGTTCAAATGGTTGTGTGAAATAACAATCTGTGTGAATGTGAGGCACATGATACATGGTTAAAAACATACCATTCATCAAAATAATCTAATAATGAAGAAATCATGCGTAAAGATCAAGATCTCAAGGCCATCTTCAGAAAAGCACAACCAAAATTTTAGGCCATGGTTGGGATGAGGATGAGCTTGGAATGTGACCATATTTTCCTATGTCAGACGATGGTTTATTTACTGACCATAGTGGGTAGGGATTCATTGTATCAATTTTGGTTTCAATCAAACTCTTTTTCATTTTTCTTTCGTAAACCATTTCAGAGTGACTCCAGAATGTTGATAATACCCTATTCCTATATAATAAAATGAATAATTTTCTCTCTCAAGTGAAATTTAAATCTGTTAATATAGTATTATCAAATTATATTTTCTCAAATTTTGACTGATAACACTATAATATATTAATTTCAATCTCAATATTGGGTAACTATATTGAAACAACCATACAATGCTACAATATTCCTAAATCAAGGTACTCAGTTCACATAGTTCTAACTATTTTTCAGGTTATATGAAAGAAATACATAAATTTTGTCATTTTTTTATATTTTGACTCTAATTTATCCAATGTCCATTTTAATGAAGTCTTATATGGTATAACATGACTCTTTATTTGGCCACCCTTTTCCTGTTTTTACCTAACATGATTTATAGCACATCAATTATTGATTAATCAAATTTTTTCCTAAACCATGTGGGGAATATTTTTATCAAGAAAATACTCTATTTTTTAGGATTCCCTTTCTAGTCTTAAATGAGGTGAGTTTTGTGTCTCATTTTATGGAATGTTTACAATCGTCAAAAATGGACTAACATCTTGGATGTTTAAGGTGAGACTTCTTTTACCACTATGGATCTTTTAGGATGTATGATATCGACCATTACAGACGCTTTTGGTTTAAAAAAATTACCATGAATTACCGGGCAAGGGACCTAATAGGGATTATTAACGGAGAATGTACCATTATTTTATAGACATCGATGAGGGATGTTTTCTAAAATGTATTTTTATAACTAAACGATCCAACACAAGATATGGGGAATTGAATCCCTTTATTGATTTGAAGGTAGGATAAAATTGTCATAGGAATTAATTTTCCTTTATTTAACATTCTTTTTTGGGGGAAACTTATGCAGAGCCAGAGGGGGAATATTAAGCATAGTTATGAATATATTTCCTCAAGACACTGGACCTTCATTTCTGATAGCCATATTATTTTATGAGAATTTTGATTTCTCAATACCTTTAGAGGATTATTTTATAAAATGTATGAGCAAATTTGTATCAACATTGATCATGAATGAGAGAACACTCATAAACATATTTTCCATGTGTAAATGAGGGGGTAAATCATAGTTTAGATTAACATAATGAGCTAGGACATCAGTGGTGGAGTTCAATGTCATACTACTGACATGTTTATGATTTTAAATGAAAATGATGGGGCACCCAATTATCCCTTTTCACAGTATTCTTAAAAGGAATATTTTTTCATCTTTATGCTTGAATGATGACATTATGATATTATATTTTTGGAGGTGTCTGTATCCATGTGGTGATGTCATATGAAAACATTTTACGATGTATAAAAGTTGGAAACGAATCTCTGAAGAATGAAATTGTCTCTGGTAGAAATTCCAATTTAGTGGGAAACACATATAAATATAATCAAGTCATATTGATATTTTTCAAATACTGGTGTCCTCAGAGACTGGCCCTATATCTCCCATAGTTGCGGAAGGTAGTCAAGATTTTTAACTTTCCAGACAAAGTCTATGATTTCTGAAAGGATGGTTCCTAAAAATTGAAGGGTGAATTATAGGGTTCAATTGCCTAAGAATATGTAAAGAGTTTTCATTGTGTACATATGAGATGGTTCCTTATGCTGGTTACATCCATGTAAATGGAGAGTGACATGGTTGTTTTTTTATATTCCCTATTTGGATTTTTTTAATTTTCCCTGGAGGATTAATACCATACATAGAATGATTTAGGGGAAAATTTTGATGTTTTCTCAAAAAAATTCATTTGTAGGTCCTTCCAATACATAGGAAATAATGAGAAATTCATTCCCATGGTTGATCCCAATGATTTATATCTAGTATCACTATGCATCCCATGAGTGTAAGATTAAATCCAGACAACATTCTCAATGAAAAAAATCCCTCTATATGTCTGATCTACAAAAAAGGAAGGGTAAATGTTTTTGGGTGGCTGGAATAGGATATAATAATCTAGGAATACCTCATTATCACATGAGGGAAGGAATTAATTCATATGTATTTCTCTATTTCATGATGTTTTAGAGTTATGTTATTATTACTTTTGGTCATGAGGTTTAATATCAGTTATTTAGGAAAATTGAGGTATAGTTTAGTGTCATGATCTGGGGGTGATATTTCATAGAACCTATTAGTAAATAGAGAGTAATCAAGTCAAGATATGTCAATTTTTTTAGAAGTGAGGGTGGAGAGTTTAATCCATGGTTCCCAGAATTCTCATATCCTGACAAATGACATGAGAAATGGATGTCATTGGGGTGTATAGAGAATTGAAAATACTCACATGAAGAAGAATTTTTCTCTTATTTATAAACATGTTTCTTGGGAAACATATGCAGATCCAACTAGGGAATATATTACAATGAAAAATAAGGGTTTCCCCAAGACACTGGAAATCCATTTTTGATGTTCTAGGAGGAGGATAATGATCCGAAATTTCCTAGGGCATGGAGTTTGATTGATGTAACGAGTTTTCCCATGTACATAAGAAATATCCAAATCATGATTGGACATGGAATGTGAGAACCCCTAAATATATATGGCTCATAAGTAAGGGGTATTTATATTTCAATTGTGGATCCTTAAATAAGGGACCCAAATTCATGATCTCATAGATAAAATTGCATGCCTGGGTATTTTTCCATTTTTTTTGTGGATGGGAAAAGGACATGAGGCATAGGAACCACTACATATCTCTTAAAAATGATAATCAAGACATATGTAGTTCATTAGATCAAATTCATTTTAATTTCATATACTAAGGACGATTTTTATCAATTTGGAATGAAGGTATATAACATTTCTAGTTCCAGGTATAAAATTCAGATATCACTAAGTGTAATGTTGGGGAAAGCTTCGTGTTACACCGCCCCTTAATAGATTTCATGTATAATTATGATTCGTACATAGGGATTGGTGGATTTTTTTATTATAGAGTCACCTATTATTTTAGATATGAGAATCACTATATATCTTGGTAAAACACGAATCAAGCCATGATTATTTTGGGAGAGAAATATCGTGGCATCCATCTGGACCATATTCATGGAGGGGGGATTTTTTCTAATAGATAGTGAATAGACATGGGTCATAAGGTTCGGGCATTGTTACATATACCATGTAAATTCGAACCAACCCATACATTGTTCTTGAATGCGGGTGTTCAAGCCATGAGAAGAATTGTTTTCCTTTTTTCATCCAAAACATAACCTCCGTGTGAGAGGGAGGCCCTACGATTATTGGATGATAAGAATGTAATCCCACAAATGGAATGAAATTTGTAGTTGGGACTGACATAATGAGTCTATTTGTCAATCCATATCCCATTTGGATGGAAATAAATCCACATGTAGTTCATTAATATGGTAGGTTAGATGACTGATATCTGAGGTAATGTCCTCTCAGATTAGGACACTATGATGACCCGATGAAGTTTATCATTATACACCTAGGATATTGGTTTCACAATTTAATGGTCATATTTTGATAATATGTGGAGAAGAAATATTCCAATTTAATGTGGTATAGATAAACTATTATAAAACCAAAAATAAATAGAAACTAATAGGACATACACCAGTCTACAAACTATGAAAGTGAACTCGGAAAGAAGGGTAATAAATTTGAATGGATTTGCAACTGGTCAAGATATGTAATTTATAAGAATCATTACATGTCCCCTTGAAATTTAAACAAGCCACACATAGTTCACGATGTTAAAATACATGAATCAGTAAGGCCCGTACATTGGGATTGGGGCATTTTGAAACATTATTTTGGGGTGGATGGACCATGATATGTAATTTTTTTCATATCTACCTATCCGTTGGGGACATTAATCAAGTTGTACATAGTTTAAGAACCCTGTGTAGTTTAACATCATGAATTGAGGATGTATGCGACCCAATGTGAAAGAGGGGATATTTTACAAAAAGTCTTGACATATGGAGTCAAGGCATCACTATGGGCCTTATATTGATAGAATTAAGAAACATGTAGTTTATGATAAGGATAACATACAAATGACTTACTCATATATAATGGAGGAATTTTTAACTTTTTTTAGTTGTTAGTGGATTGGTATATGATATAGGGTTTGGGAGTTACTACATATCTTGTTAAAATGATATTCAATCGAAACTTACTGCTAGTGAAATATAGTTCAAATAAGTAATAGATTCTCACATTGGAACATAGACATTTCATCTTTCCCATGAACATATCAAAAACATGAGTGGTGAATCAATGGTTTAAATAATTATATCTTTATTTTTTATCATAATGTATTCAGTAATATTAATTAATGTCATTTTATATGTTTCGTTAAGGACACTAATCTGTAGTTGTGATAGAAAAATGAATCATTAATCCTGTCATTTATTGTCTTTTGATTAGGACAAAAACTCATAGTTTAATGTAAAAAAGTATAGAACATACATATAGCTTCTCATCGTTTAGTCAGGATGATTGAAGTGTAGTTTAATTTCATGTTTATAGGTATATAGTAGTCTTGTAGTTTAAAATAATGTTGTACTGATATTTCGTCGTATATGTTTACATCTTGCGATCATGATGTCACATCATGCATTTTAACATCTTGCGATCAGGACAATACATCCTTTGGCTACAAGAAATATATATTTTAGAATCTTACATTGGTAGGAGTTTTAATAAGATTTACATCCCATGAAATTAAATAACACACTTCATTTTAGTATACATTATGTATGTTACATTACTTAGCAATTTGGTTCTTATTTAATGGGTTTCTTTCTGAGTAACATTTTTGTTCTGAGTAACAACACCATTTCTCCTTCCTGGTAGACTAGAATAGAACATTCTTATAAAAGGCTAGTGTGATCCAATTTTGATAAATCACCAAATGGTGGTAGGAATGAAATATCTTTTCCTTTTGTCAATATTATGTATCTAGTCATTTCTAATATTTCTCATCTATGGATAGTTGATCAAAGAAGGCCATGCGGAGCAAGGTGACAAGAATTTCTAAGGAAAGGACCACCTCTATCTCATATGATGATGAATTCACGGGTTCCATAGGCTGCAGTGTGGGTTGTGGTGTGGTTGGACAACATGTCATGACGGATCATGCTTGGACATGACTTATTATCCTTATCAACTATCTTTTAGAGTATATTGGAAAGTGTATTATTGAAGGCCTCTATCTTGTTGTTAGCTGCTACATGATAATGTGATGAGTAGTTGGACTTGATATCATACACATAATGTTGTATTTCCTAATAAGAGCAAGATAATGCTGTGAAGATATCTGTCAGTATGGTGGAGGGACACCAAATCTGCTGATTATATTTTCGTTCACAAATATGAAAATCGTTATTCCGCCATATTCATGGGGGGGGGAGGGTTACAAATTCATCCCATATAGAAAGTAAATATGTTTCTGTGGTAATATATTTTAATTTTTACATCGTTTATGGAGGATATGGTCCAATGATGTCCATTCACCATATGGACAATGGCCAAGTGTAATTTGATATGATGAATAACTCCAGGGATGCTAGATGAAATTGACATAAACATGGGTGGAATGATAATTTTGGGTTATGTTAATGAAATGATGAATCAAATTAGGTTATTAGTATACAATAACTAGAATTTAATGTGAAATAATTAGTCCTAATTGAGTGAACCACACGATCTAGTGTGTATTTAATTCTTCAGTGAAACAGTCTCTTCATGATCAATGCATCAGATAATGACCTTATCAAGGCCACATATATAAAGGACCTTTTATTGATATTTACATAATATAAGAAAAGATTAATTTCTCATCTCTAAATTTAATCTCTTATATACCTATTTATTGGCATTTCTACCTTATAGATATAGTCTATAATGTCTTTCATCTATCTATTGGTGGGCCCATACAATTAACGGATGTGGCTAGTCTCAGTGATTATTCCATGTGGGATATCTCCCTTTATTGCATTCAAGGATTAAATTTCATTATCTAATGATGTGTGGGTTTCCCAACTATCATTACAATTTGGGTGGAGAGTTCAACAGTTTTTGAAGACCAATCATTTCATCTATTTATCATAAAAAATTAATGATTTTGATGAGAAATTCCAAATATGAATTCAAGCTGAAACAATTAAAAAATGATGAAAAGAGGGAAGAAATTTAACAATGAATCATTAATTAGAAGGGTAATTTTTAAAAATAAAGAAATAAATGTGTATAGGTGATTCATATTCATTTAGATTTAGGACCAAACCATTCTTGAGAAAAATTGATTTCATCCATTTATATCACTTTAGAGCATAACCCTCATTATTTTACCTTTGATGTTCTTCAATTAAAAATATACCAATACCCTTCCTTAGAAAAAACTATGGTAAATATCTAATGATTTAAATATTTATGTATTTCTTATGTGGAGATATTATGAGGACATAAATCATTTAGAAATCACTCATGTTCTTTGGAATGAGAAAAACTTGAAAAAATCCACGATTGAAGAGTGAAATTTTTTTTGTAGAGAGGTAGGTAGAACCAGAAGGTGATAATTTACATTATATTTAATGGATTCTTACGATTTTTATGTAGTAATGGAATGGTTATCCTTGTATGAGGTATGATATTTTCCATGATATGAAAGTTGATATGGGTTTTCATTTATTTTATTTGATGTCTGTTTGGGCCCTAGTGTTAGATGATTGCCCTAAAGTATAATGGTTAATTGTAGAGGAGTGATGAAGCTAAAAATTTCACATATTTTATAATATAAATACATTTTTTAATACCGTACATAATAAAATTTTATAGGAAATTGCTACATTTATAGGTTTTTGAGGTATTTTGAGGTTAATTGCAATAAGGCCTAATTTTGTTATTTTTCTCTTTAATTTTTATTCAGTGCATATACTATAACATCTATTCATTGGATAAAATTGATTAATTTATTTTATTAGTATTACACAAATATTTATGTTCATTTAATCCTTCTAGTCCCAAATCAAAATCCATCAATTGGGCGCCCAAAATAGGCTCCCAATTCGGGCCTTGAGAACTGTTCACATATTTGGAATGATTTATAGATATGCTTATTTATTTACATGGTCCAATTCAATGAAGATGAAAATATACATGGATCATTAATATAAATTAAATAATAACATTAATGAATGAATAAATGCATTAATTTTATCAGTTTTAGGGATATTATGCCATGAAATTTTTTGAAAAGTAGAATATGATGAGTTGTTTGGATGAAATTAAATTCTCATATTTCATCAGGCATAAAAATTAAATTTGTATACCAATGGAGATTAAAATTTGAGGGCACCCAAACAGAATAATTGTAACAACCATTTGGAATAAAAAATATCAATGTCAAACATTATGTTGTTTTTTCATCCATAATCATTAGGTGACCATATTTTGAAGTTAAGACATTCACCTACTCTCCACAAAAAAGAGTGTCTCTTCCAATTTTAAAAGGGTTGTAAATATATTTTTATATTTTTTTAAATTTACAATATATTTATATCATTTTTCATTAATAAATTATAGTTCTCTTTTAGTATATTATTCTCCTTCTTTATACCTCCCTTCATCCATTTATATTATTTTGGGTGTTCTCCCACCAGTTTTTCCTTCTTAATAAAAATAAATATAGAGAAAAAACCACTAATTTTGTTTGATGGAGGGAATTGTGAATTCATTGAGTTTACATTAAATCATTTTCTTATATCTGTATTCAATTTTGGGAATTTTTGGGTGATTAATTTTATTAGGGTGAGTGGTCCCCCTATTTCTCTAATATATAGTTCTTATTCTCATTAATATTTTTCCATACCTTTAATGTTTGAGTTGTGCATATGGTGGAGTATGGAATGAGTATTAGTTGTAAGTGATGATGTATACTAGATGACTTATGGAAGAGAATTACCATGTATGAATAGGTATCAGTATGGGATGCTCAGATTTTAATTGATAAGGTGAGGTGTAATAGGAATTGATCCCCTAATTGAGTATAATGTTGATATCCTTTTCGCATAATGTATTCTATTACCACTTAATCCAATGAATAATATACTTATTTTAATTTAATAATTAAATTATTATTGTAATTTAATTTTTATATATATTATATATATTCCAAGAAATATTTAAACCCTAAAATTTATATTATTGTTATAATTTTATATTTGTTAGTCTATAATTGTGATAATTGAAAGATAGTGTGTTTTAAGCGGTCCCATTCTGATAAAACCTTGGGTGTAACACTATGGTGGATTATTTCTGTAATGATAATTTAATTGTATAGTGGTTCTTAAAAAACTTCTTTTATTAATTTATAACCCTTATTAGGGATTCCAAGTGCTTTCATACATTTTTTTTCCAAAAAAGAGATCATTAAAAAAATGCATCATTACATATATATTTTATGTTTCAGATGAATTTCATTAGTGATGTTTCATATTATTTTCTCAGTGATGATTATTGTGTTATAGTGAATTTATGAGTAATCAATATAATGGGAACATTAGAACAACTATGGATTTCAGAAATAAATTAAACAACCCTTCTACTATCAATCCAGAATCCAAAGTACAATGGTCGGAATAAAAAACAGTAGAATGAAATTTAACTAGAAGAGATAAATATTTTTACTCCTGAATTTAAAGTGTAATAATCCAGGGGATAATTTAATATGAATCTTGAATATCAAATTTTCATTCCATGGACATTTCTCTAAGATGATTCTCATGATTCCATTCTAGTTGATATAATTTTGGGAGATCAATATGATTATGATGATAATTTTTTAGGTCTATCTTAAGAAAAAAAATTAAGTGATACTCCTATATTATACAAATAATAATCAATACCTATCTACATGTCTCTTGATTAGGAAAATGCTGAATAGAAACCTACAGATATAGAACTCCTAGAGGTCTTTCCTGATGAGATCTTGTATGAAAATAGACTTCATTAAGGGGAATATTTCATTGATAATTCTTTATGTTTTAATCATATTCAAGAGAATTATTATCTAAATTCTCCTTTTATGAATTTTATGAAATAGCATCACATGTGAAATCATTGAATATTGATTTTAAAGAGGCCACTCATGTAGTGGCAGAAAATAGAGAGAAACCATTCTGCCTCCTTCCCCTATATTCTATGTTGTACCACATGTAAAATGGGTACGATTACATTCACTATATTTGTGGGTTACTCTAGTACTATTAAAATGTGACTAGAACTATTAAAAATAGTTTCTTATAGATTATGAGTATGAAAATACATCATCCTTAAGATTTGGGATAAATTAAAGAAACTAGAAGACTATGGGATGTACAAACCAAGCACCTTCTTGTGGTGTCAAACCAAGAATTATCCCTTTTCTTTACAATTTATATTTTTAATTACTTATTATTCTTCTATTTAGTCATTTTATTAATGCGGTAGTATCTAGGAACGTAACTCAAGACAACCATATAAAAATATAGTAGGTTGTGTCTTTCATTTTATTTATTTATTTATTTTTCAAATTAAATATCATGATTAAAACATTTATCTAAATTGAAAAATATTGCGGGTAGTAAATTAAATAAGTTTGAGAGGATCTCAATATTTTTTTTTGAATTTTTTCTGAGGTTTCATTTTTTAATTCATGTTTTATTTTTATAATTATTTCATTGTTTTATTTTCATTTTTTGTCTATGTTTTTAGTATTCTTAATTTGAATTGAATATTTCAGTAAATTAAAACCTTGTTTTTATTTATGGAAAATATATTTTTTGAACGATTGATTATTTAAATTATTTGTAAATGTATTTTTTTCTTTATTTACTATATTTTTTTGGGTGATTTGGGATTGATTTTGAAATTCATTTACACTAGTATTATCCAAATAGTGAATCATTGTTAACTCAAGAGGATTCTAAACCAACTCAATATCTACATACATTTATTTATTTTCAGAGTCTTTAGACAAGTTTTGTGATCTATAAAATTATTTTCCCTATTTTACAAGCTGTTAGTGTTCATGGGATTTGTTGACTATGATCGAGGAACCATGTTGAAGCCCATTTTCATATTTAACTTTCATTTTGTCCTACAATTACATTTTCTATTTATTAAGTCCTTGGAATCCATGAAATAACATATTAAGAAGCCACATTAAAATACATTAATCCCATTAAAACTATCTTTAGAAGTAAAATTCATGATTATTGTTGAAATCTGGTGTGGGGGATGGAGAATATGATGTATATTTCAATTTCATGAAGAATCAGTTAGTAAAAACATGTGCCACTATATTATTTACTGCTTCGGTGGAAGATATTTCATTAGGGAATTATGTATGGGTGGAAGATATATAAATTAATTCTAGGTAGGGTTTTGCCTAAATTTTAATATGATAATTTAACTCTCATTTTCCTAAAAAAATATAATTCTGAAGATAAATTCTAGATCGTAATTAATGCTAAAACAATGATACAAATAGTGAAAAGAGGGAATAAATTTATCATTTATGCTGAAATTACTGATGCCCGCATACCAAATAATGAAATATCTGATTTTTGGCGATTCATCTTTCATCTCATTCAGCAGCATGCCATTCCTGAGATAAACTATTTTCATGATTTTACTTCTATTTAGAGTAGATCACTCATCATTTTACCTCTAGGGTTTTTACATTAAAAATATACCAAACCTTGGCTCAGAACAACCCATGGAATTGAACTTTTGATTGCAATATTTATTACTCTATTATGTGTTGATATTACTAGTACATCAAGCCTATTTATATCAAACTTATTCTCAAGAATGATAAAAATTCCAAAAAAACCCATGAGTAAAGAGATAAATATTTTTTTGGGATATAGGTATGACATGCATGTGAGAATTAACAAGATACTGATAGGATTATATTGATTTTTGGGGAGTTAGGGAATTGTTTCCCATGCATGATGAATGATATTTTCCTTCATAATTTAATTCAGTTGTGTAGTCATTTATGCTTTGGGAAGTCTGTTTTGAGCTTTGTATTATATGACTACCAGGGGTTCAATGGTTTAGTGTGGGGGAGTGATGATGCTAACATTATGAAATATTTAATACTGTAATTAAATGTTTTAGAAACCCCAATATCATTATTATAGAATAAATTTTATGATTTTTAGGTTTTTGTGAAATTGGATATTATTTAAAAAAGGCATAATTTTGGTATCTAGCTTTTTTATTGTTTTTATATATTAGGAGTTGAAATTGTAATCACTAAATAAATTTGTAGAATTAATTTTTTTTAGTATTACTTAGATATTGGGATTCATTTAATCATTCTATTACGAAATCTCAATCCATCAATCGGGGTAAAAAAATAGCTAACAATTCAAGCCTCGAAAACTGTTCAAAAATTTGGAATAATTTAATGATAACCGTATATATCTACTTAGAAATAGAATATAGATCATAAATTATACATGGATATAGAAGGGGAATTAAGTGAAAACATTAATGAATTATTAAATTCATTTATATGTTTGTTTTATGGTCTTTATGGAATGGATAGATGAAAAGTTGAATATGAAGAGTCATCCAAACAGAATTAAATTATTGGATTAAATCATTCGTAACATCTATATCCAATGCCCAATCAAGTTGAAATTTAGAAATTACACATAGATAGATCATATGAAGAACGTTTTGGAAAATATAATGTTCTAATTCATACACTAATTTTGTTTCTAATGTGTACACTTTTTAATAACATTTTGGGGCTAAGAATTCACCCCCTCTCCCTATAACAGGTTGTTTCTATTCATTTTATATTTTTTGGAAACATAGGTGTATAATGCGATTGAAATTTATAGTAGATTTTTATTCATTTAAATTATCAAATTTTAGTTCTCTTTTAATATATTGTTTTATTCTTCTTACCTATCTTCTTAAATTTTAATTATTTTAGCATTCTCCCACCTTTTTCCCTTCCCAAGTACAATAAAAGGGGTAATATACATCAATTCATGTTTGCGGGATGGAATGGATATTTTATTGAGTTTTTTTTTGATTCATTTTCTCATCTATTAATTCCATTATGTGATTATTTTGGTGTTTAAACTGATTATGGTGAGCAGTCACCCCATTTTAACTATAATCGAGTTTTTCTTCTCATTAATCATTTTAATTCCCTTACCTATTAGTATTTTGCATATAATAAAACATGGAAGGATTAGTGGGGGTTTGTGAATAGGTATCCATTATTACTTAAGGAATATAATTACCCTATATTCCGAGGTCTCGGTATGGGGTGATGACATTTCAAATGAGAATGTTATGTGTGATTTTTATTGATCACCTCATTGTGTTGAATATTGATATCATTTTTGAAAAATGATTTTAATCACCAATAATTACCAAGAAAAACTCCATTAATTTATACATATAACATAATTCTATTTTTAATGATTTTATATATGTAATATTTATATTTCATGGACTTTTAAATACCCAGAACATATATCAGTGTTATAATTTTCAATTAGTTAGTTTATAATAGTGATAATAGAAAGAGTGTGTATGGAAAGTGTAATCCTTATCAGGTATCATAGGATGTTACCCTATGGTTCATTCTTATGTTAATAATAGTTTAATTTAATATCATTTCATGACACACAACTATTATCATGGGCTATACTGAATATGAGGCTCACTGAAATTGGACTTATATTGGTCTGATTTGATGTGGGGATTATGAATGGTAGTTACCCGTTTGATTTATGTTTTCTTATTATATCTAAGTAAAAGTACCATTTGAAGTTTGGGATCATATGGATGTCATGATCATTACTAATTTCTAATCCCACCAGATTATTTATTGGTGTCTGAAACATGGGGAAGCAGCATATCTGATGATCGCACAACCCCCCCCCCCCTCTTTTGATGGATGTCATGATCATTACTATTTTGAAACTCGAGAATGTAATGAATTTATAAATAAAGGAGGAACCTAAAAATAACTACCTCAAAATAGATGAGAAACTTGATTTTTTTATATTCTCTATTGAACAGATCCATGAAATGAAATCCTCCCCTAAAATCAAAAAAAATTAATGATATTGGATTGAATCAACATAAAACCACCTAATTCCTAGGAAAATATAATTAGGGTTTCCTATAGAAATAAAAACTCGCAAAAATTGAAGCATAATGGAAGAAGATTATTTAAAAGTAATTTAGAATGAAATACGTTAGAATCCACAATAAATTCAGAGTAATATAGAGAAAAATTGAGGTGGAATTAGACCAATAACTAATTGAACTCGTGGGAGGTCCATCAAAATAAACTGGGAGGTGAAATGGGGGATAATGTACTTAAAATAGATGGGTAAAATATTTATTTAAAAAAACATGGCAGATGACTTGGCATTCCAAATCCCATCCCAACAGTATTGAATCTACATGTTGAACTCCCTAGGTGATGAACCAGACTCTCTTGGTCCTTCCCTTTGCCAAAATACGGTTCCTAAAGGAGTGGTGTCTCGGTGACACCGATCGACACGACCGATCGGTGAGACCGAATGGTGAGACCGATCGGCGAGGCCGATCGGTGAGAGGGATCGGTGAGACCGATCGGTGAGACCGATCGGCGCGTCCGATCTGTGAGACCGATTGGCGTCATCCGGCCTTGTCAAGTTGTTTCGAGTAGCGCTCCATTTTCTCAAATAGGGTTTTAAACCATATTTTGACTCGTTAAGCATGTTTTAATGACCTATATGGTGCATAAGAGTTTTAATTAAATACTTAATCAATTCATGAGTCGGCTTAAACCACCCGACCCCTTTTTGTGATGAGTGGAGCCGCGTGGTCAACCCATGACCCCCGCGCCTTACGCTGTTTCACATTTTCACCTCAACCATCCTCGACTCTTATAAAAAAAGGGTTAGCTTTGGTTTATCTTTTCTATATCGTGGCATTTCACAAACAGATTCTGGTGCATCGGGCGCATTGTTATCCGTAAAGTTTCACGCCCGGCCTAGACGCCGAACTCCTATCAACATGTAGGGAATTTCTCCTTTGCCTCCCTCTTTTGTGTATCATGCGGGGTGGTCGTGCTTTTGATTCTATAGGATTGGATAAACCAGACCTTATTAAAGATAATGAACGAATTCTATAAAGAAAGAGGGGATGTGATCGTTGATGTTGTCTTATATTTTTTTGATGATGTTTCTTCTATGACCACCTTGTTGAGTTGTGCTGGCTTATGCCTTCTAAAAATCGAGGCCGTTGGTGGTCGTTTTTTGTGCAGTAATGAACCCTACTGATGTTTTAAATGGCTTGTTTGTGTTTGTAAACTCCTACTGTGAAAAGTAATTGGTTAATCACGTATATCCGGCTGAATAAATTTAAAGAACCAGGATCAATCCCTTCTGTGCTAACCCCAGTCGAAATAGAATTGAAATCAGGGAATGTGTAAAATCTTTTAAATCTAAAAATACAGTTTTGGCCTTGCTTAGTGCTGGTGGCAGTGTTTTGGTGGTTTTCTCTTACGATTCGATTGGTGGAGGTGTGGGAGGGGGTGGGATCCTCTATTCTTTTACGCTTTTGATGGTTATGAAACTGGGTATGGGATCCCCCTATTGGTTTGGCTTCGGTGTTTATGAGTTTTTAATACCTGGTGGTTACTTGTTTATATCACGAATTGGGGTAGAATCCTCTGTTGTTGAGAACCGATGTGGAAGTTTTGGTTGATGTTTGACTGTTTACTTTCCTGGACTTTTGCTTATGCCTACTAGTTTCCCAATAGTGCTTAAACATAAACATTATTACTGAACTTGAAACACGAATGGGATAAATGGGTTTTGTCGGCGAGATTCATGACTTGGACTTGGATGTAGTGGTCTTGTGCCCTATAGGCTAGTTAGAAAATCCTAGACTTTGGGTGAGTTCTTTTTACCTATATCTATACTTGTATTTTTGTGTTTCTTATTCATGCCCCACCCAAGTTGAGCCCTTAGTGCCGAACACCCCCATTTCATGGGGGACGGTGTTTTTCCCAACACTATTCTTGGTGGCTGGTTATTAGATCCTTTTCTTCTCCCTTTCCTGGATATCCGAAGTATCTTCGGGTAGGCTGTGATGGCCTAAGTTCCATTATTAGCCCAAGAACCTTCGGGCGGGGTGGTGTGGTGGTTGGCCAGGTGTGTGTGGCAGGTGGTTTCCCATGTGTCTTCGGTATGAGGCCCAGGTGTCTTCGGGCGTGGCAGTGGATTTTCTAGCCCATGTGTCTTCGGGGGTGGTGGTGGTTGTTCTGGCCTAGGTGTTTGCGGGCATGGTTACATGTGACAGTTGTGGCCAAGGTGTGTGCGGGTGGTATTCAGCAGAGGGACTGCGTGCGGTTGAGGACCAGGTGTGTGCGGGTGGATTTCAGCAGTGGGACTGCGTGTGGTTGTGGCCAAGGTGTGTGCGGGCGGGTGTGGTAGTGGAACTGTGGTGAGAATGGCGGGATTGGTCTGATGTATAGGATGTCTCAATAACAAGTGGGAAAGTGGTGCGGTGTACCCAAACATCGATGTGCTCTGATTATATATATTACTTGACTTACGTTATTTGGGGAGTGTTCCTCGGTGAGGACTGGGGTGGATAGTTTACCTTGATAGGTGTTTGGTTTACTCTTTTCTCACGGGACTTTAGTATGTTCCCACCACTTGTGCATGAGAGTCTTTTTTTCCCTACTGAGTGTACTTGTATGCTCACCCTACGTATATAAAACTGCTTTCAGGTTTCCAGGAGGACATCGGGGATCACGCAGGACCTTACAAGCTCAGACCATTGGAGCAGTTGCAGTTTTTGTTTTTCTTTTCCTCTTTGGTACTTACCTTTATAGTCACCTTTTGTATCTTGTGGCTTTACTTTTGGAACATGCATGTGGGAATGGTTTATTTTTTTGGCTTTACTTTTCTTTTACCTGGGTGTTGTTGAGTTGCATAATCTCATCTCTCGATCTTATAAAACAAAAGGGGGTAATGCCTTCCATTTTTGAGAAATTCTTGTACCCTTGGTGGTGGTCGCCACTCTGGGACCTATTGAAGGCGGGTCTTGGGGGTCATTATCTCTCCTTCCACATAAAGAAGGAAGGGCCTAGAAATCTGCTGGCCCATCCCTCCTTTTGGTGAAGGCGGGTCATGACAGAATGGTATCAGAGGTGATAGTTGAGAGATAGGATGGAGTCTGGAGTTAGGCACTGTGAGGATTTCATGGGATGGTATGGCAATAGTGTTGGGTGACCTTGGGGCGTGAATTAGGCCAGGGAAGACCGGCTAGGACACGGGATTTTAGGGGCCCCCGTGATCCAATGCAAGGACTCTGGACCAACCGAACGACCAAGTGAGACCACACTGATTGTAGGGTAGAGACACTAGGAAAGGTACATGCATCACAATGAATTGTGTTCTTGTGTTTCTGGGATGTCTTGGGAATTAAGAATAAATTAAATTTTAAGAAGTTTTGAAGACGATATTCTGCACTACTTGGGCTTAGGCATTCCTTGTTTAACTTGAAGCTATGGCACCTGGAAGGCGACCACGTGTGGTACAGGTGATCGAGGCCCCGTAGAATAATTTGGCCGATCGGCAGAGAGCTGATCGAGAGAAAAAGGACGACCAGTGGTAGAAGACGCATTGAGCCTTCCAGCGATAGGCCCTCAAGAAGTATGAGGGAAACACCTCCGATATGAAGACAGAAGGATGGCTAGAGGAGCTAGTTATAGCCTTTGGCCTAATTCGGGCCTCGACCGAGTACTGGGTTCCTCTGGCCATTAGCCAGATGCGGGGAGCGGCACTTCAGTGGTTGATGCTTTACCTGTGGGAGAGGAGAGAGTCTGAGGTGGCTTGGGCGAATTTCGAGAGGGAGTTCTGGGCAGAATTCCTCTCCTCGACGATGAAGGAAGAAAAGAGGCAGGAACTACTCTCCCACTAGGAGGGGAGTATGTCCGTGAGAGAGATAGGTATTAAGTTCAAGGACATCCTACATTTTTCTCCAGACCACTTTCCCTACGAGGATTCTCAGGCAAGACGTTTAGAGGAGGCACTCCGACCCTCCCTCTAGTATGCTGTTACCCCCCTTTACCATGCCGACGTACTTGGAGGTCTAGAAGAAGGCTGAAGTGGTGGAGAGGATGCATGCTCTAGGAGGAGTGTCACGAGAGAGGATCTAGCTGGGACCATCGAATGGGAAGGCCGTCAGCACCAGACCTCCAGCTTCAAGACCCTCTAGGTTCCGACCCGTATGGAGCAGGCCGCAGCAGTTTCAGTTTTGATCCCCCGGCCCTCTCCCTTTTCCTTTGGGTCCAAGACTGCGGTGCTTCATCTGTGAGAGCCCTGGGCATCTCCGGAGTCAGTGTCCCGACCGGGTGAAGTACATCAGTGGCAGCCATCCCCAGCACCCGCCCCAGCAGCATCTTCCAGCCAGACCTTTCCAGTAGCAGCTGCAGGGACAGCGAGCTCCCACTCCTCTGAGGGCAGACATAGGAGGAGGAGGCCGACCTCAGGGCACTCCATAGGGACCTCAATCAGGGCGTGGTTGGGGAGGTGGCCGACAGCAAAGGGGCAGGGGAGCTGGGCGTGGATAGTTACACGCCGCATAGGTAGCAGTTCCAGCAGGGCCAGAGGTTGTTCTAGGTACGATCAGTCTATTTAGCACTCTTGCTTATTCTTTGTTCGATACCGGAGCTTCGCACTCCTCTGTTGCACCCAGTCTAGCCTGTGCCCTGGGTATAGATGTCGAGATACTTCCAGTGCCCCTGGTGTTGAGCACAATAGTCAGAGGTCATACCGACTTGTTGTTCGTTTGTTGGGGATGTAGACTGATGTTAGGGCCACATCAGTTGGTTAGGGATCTCCTTCTGCTACAGATTCAGGTATACGATGTCATCATAGGCATCGACTGGCTATTTTCTATGTGCGCCGTCATCGACTGTTTTCGAAGAAGGGTTGTGTTCTCAGACTTGGACAGCTGGCGTGTTACCTTCACCGGCGAGCGAAGCAGTCCGAAGGGAAACAGGAGAGAGGAACCTCTCCTCTCCTTGTTGACCGAGATGACAGTGGAATCTGTAGATGCTGAAATGGTGGAAGTTCCAGAGATCATCCATTAGTTTATGGAAATATTTCATGAGGAGTTGACGACTCTACCCCCTTGATGTGATATCGAGTTAGGGATAGACCTGCAGCCCGGTGCTCGTCCAATCTCGATGACTCCTTACCAGATGGCACCTTCAGAGCTACGAGAGTTGCGGATATAGATTGACGATCTGATGAAGAGGGGTTATGTTCGACCGAGTGCGTCACCGTGGGGTGATCCGGTCTTGTTTTCAAAGAAGGAAGATGGTGGTCTTAGGTTGTGCATAGACTACAGGAGGCTGAATCAGGTAACGATCAAGAATCGCTACCCTCTTTCGAGAATAGATGATCTTTTCAACCAGCTGAAGGGGGAAGGATGGTTCTCGAAGATTGAACTGTGGTCTGGGTACCACCAGCTGAGGGTGAAAGAGAGCGACATCCCGAAGACTGAAGACAGCGTTAAAGTGTAGGTATGGACACTTCGAGTTCGTAGTCATGCCCATCGGTGTTACGAACGCCCCGGCTGTGTTAATGGGGCTTATAAACTCCATCTTCCAGGTGTACCTGGATTGGTTCGTGGTTGTGTTCATCAACGACATCCTAGTCTACTCTAGATCAGAGGAGGACCATGCAGAGCACCTGAGGAGAGTTTTGGAGGTCCTCCGACAGAACCAGATCTATGGGAATTTGTCAAAATGAAAATTCTGGATACTAGAAGTGCACTTCCTCGGGCACATAGTGTCTGAGCAGGGGGTAGAGGTCGACCCATCAAAGGTTGAGGCAGTTGTTTCTTGGGAAGCACCCAAGAATGTGGTGGAAGTCTGAAGTGTCCCCAGGCTTGAAGGTTACTACCGGAGATTCGTACCCAACTTCTCTCGAGTAGCATCCCCTTTGACGGCTCTGACCAAGAAGGAACATGCATTCGTATGGATTGAGCAGTGCCAGTCAGCCTTCAGCAATCTGAAGGAGAACTTGGTCAGTGCCCCAGTGTTGAGATTACCAGAAGAAGGGGTGGCTTATGAGGTGTTCTGTGATGCTTCAGGACAGGGTCTGGGATGCGTGATGATGCAGCGACAAGGGGTGATCTCTTATGGGTCCAGGCAGGTGCGTTCCCGTGAAAGTAATTACGCCACCCACGACATGGATCTTATAGCGGTCATTTTTGCGCTAAAGTTGTGGCGACACTACCTCATCGGGGAATGCTTTGTGGTCTTCACAGATCACAAAATCTTGAGGTATATCTTCTCCCAGCGGTACTTAAACTTGAGACAACAGAAGTGGGTGAAGTTCCTCCAGGATTACGACTTTGAGATCACTTAGACTGAGGGCAAGGAAAATCTGTTGGTTGATGCCTTGAGCAGGAGGGCACAGAAGGATGTGGTCCGAGAGTCGGCGGACGCCTGGAAGGCGATGGAGGAGTTGGATGCCTTACACCTGGACGCGAAGATGGATAGCGGCAGAGGCTGCCTATATCAGATGACAGTGCAGTCATCCCTGTTTCAGCAAGTGGAGGAGTCTCAGTGGCGAGACCTAGAGTTCGAAGTGATGTGTGACCATGTTGACCAGGGCAATGCTCTGGAAGGATGGACAGAGGATGGTCAGAATCAGATGCTTTTCCAGAAAAGGTTGTTTGTCCCGGAGGCGATGTGCGGCATGGTTCTCAGTGAGTTCCACAACTCACCCCTGGCGGTACACCCAGGAGTTTCCAAGCTGTACCAGGGTTCGAAGAGGTAGTTTTAGTGGCCCAGAGTTAAGCGAGTGGTGGCAGAGTTTGTGGCCAAGTGCTTAGTGTGTCAGCAAGTGAAGGCTGAACACCGAGTTCCAGGCGGCCTACTGCAGCCTCTAGATGTCCCCGAGTGGAAGTGGGATGACATCTTGACGAATTTCTTCACGGGACTCCCAAAGGTCCATGGAGGGTACGACGACATCTGGGTGGTAGTGGACCGGTTGACGAAATCGGCTCACTTTCTGGAAATCAAGGAGTCGAGTATTGTGGATGCTTTGGCACGAAGGTACGTGGATGAGGTGGTGCAGTTGCATGAAGTTCCGAGGTCTATAGTCTTGGATAAGGATGCACGGTTTACCTCGCGATTCTAGAGAGGATTGCAGCATGCGTTTGGCACCCAGTTACGCCTTAGCACTGTTTTCCATCCCCAGACAGATGGAAAAATAGAGCGCACCATCCAGACCTTGGAGGAGATGCTACGGACATGTGTTCTGGACTCACGAGGATCATGGGTGCGATATCTGCCTCTGGTAGAGTTTTCCTACAATAATAGCTACCACTCTACCATCAGTATGGCCCCATTTGATGCTTTTTATGGGAGGCCATGTCGTTCGCCTGTTTGTTGGACCGAAGTAGGAGAGGCGGGAATCCTTGGCCCGAAGGTGTTGTAGAACACGACAGAGAAGGTGTAGCTCATACGGGAAAGGATGAAGGCGGCCCAAGACCGACAAAAGTCGTATGCGGATACCAGGAGGAGGCCCTTGGAGTTTGAGGTTGGGGACCACATGTTCTTGAATGTCTCCCCTCAGCGTGGGAAGCGAAGGATCGGCATAGGGAGTAAGCTTTCTCCCAGATTCATCGGACCCTTCCAAGTGCTGCGGCGGGTCGGCGAAGTGGCTTACCAGCTAGCGTTGTTACCGCCACTACTAAGGATACATGATGTCTTTCATGTGTCCCAGCTCCGTCGGTATCTTCACGAAGATTCACACATCCTTGATTGGGGTGAGCTGGACATCGAGGACGACATGACCTTTGTGGAGAGACTAGTGGTGATTGAGGATCGCAAGGAGAAGGTGCTTCGCGGGCGAACCATCCCATTGGTTTGTGTGTTGTGGAGACTTTGTGGGCTTGAGGAGAGTATGTGGGAGAGGGAAGCACAGATGCGTACCCAGTACCCGAAGTTGTTTTGAGTTTTGTTCCTTTTTGTACCTGTTGTGGTAGAACATTTTGTATTTTGGCTATGAAATGTGATGGTTTTCATTCCTCTGCTTGTGTGTGAAAAGCCCTGGCTATGGGGAAGGAGAGAACCCAACCCCTAATCAAGACGCATTAAGGTAGATGCGATTAAACCTATGTGGGCGAGTCAGTGCTGCCCAAGGCAGATAATATCTTGACATGGGGGAGGAAACTCCCCAACCCACATGCACGGGCAGTTTGGCATGGTATGTTTCTGGGTTTGTGACAGGAAGGTGTTCTTAGTTAACGATGAGGTTCACTCTGGAGTGGTATCTTTCGGGGTGGTCGTTCGGACCCGCCCTTCCCTTCTGGGTTGTTTAAATTCTCGAGGACGAGAATATTTTGAGAGGTATCTGATGTGATGACCCATAATCACTTGGTCCTTCCCTTTGTCAAAATCCGGGTCCTAAAGGAGTGGCATCTCGATGAGACCAATCGGTGAGACCGATCGGCGTCACCTGACCTTGTCGAGTTGTTTCCAGTAGCGCTCCTTTTGTGAAAATAGGATTTTAAACCCTATTCTGACTTGTTAAGCATGTTTTAAAGACCCGTAACACGCATAAGAGTATTAATTAAATACTTAATCAATTCATGAGTCGGTTTAAACCACCCAACCCCTTTATGTGACGAGTGGAGCCGCGTGGTCAACCCACGACCCCCGCACCTTACGTTGTTTCGCGTGTTCACCTCAACCATCCTCGGCTCTTATAAACTAAGGGTTAGCCGTGGTTTCTCTTTCCTCTATCGTGGATTTTCACAAACAGCTTCTGGTGCATCGGGCGCGTCTTTATCCATAAAGTTCTGCGCCCGGCCTAGACGCCGATCACCTATCAACAGGTAGGGAATTTCTCCTTTGCCTCTCTCTTTTTTGTGTCATGTGGGGTGGGCATGCTTTTGATTCTGTAGGATTAGATAAACTAGACCTAATTAAAGATAATGAAAGAACTCTATATAGAAAGAGGGGGCTATGATCATTGATGATGTATTATATTTTTTTGATGTTGTTTCTTCTATGATCATCTTGTTGAGTTGTGATGGCTTATGCCTTCTGAAAATCGAGGTCGTTGGTGGTCGTTGTTTGTGCACTAATGAACCCTGCTGATGTTTTAAATGGCTTGTTTGTAGTTTTAAAATTCTGCTGTGAAAATTAATTGGTTAATCACGTATATCCGACTGAATAAACTGAAAGCACCATGATCAATCACTTCTGTTCTAACCCCAGTCGAAATATAATTGAAATCATGGAACGTGTAAAATCTTTTAAATCTGAAAATACAGTTATGACCTTGCTTAGTGCTGGTGGCAGTGTTTTTGTGGTTTTCTCTTACGAGTTGATTGCTAGAGATGTGGGAGGGTATGGGATCCCCCGTTATTTTATACTTTTGGTGGGTATGAAACTGGGGATGGGATCCCCCTGTTGGTGTGGCTTCAGTGTTTATGAGTTTTTAAGACCCGGTGGTTACTTGTTTATATCACGAATTGGGGTGGAATGCTCTGTTGTTGAGAACCGGTGTGGACGTTTTGGTTGATGTTTGACTGTTTACTTTCCTGGACTTATGCCTATTCCTAATAGTTTCCCAGTAGTGCTTAAACATAAAAATTATTAATGAACTTGAAACACGAATGGGACAAATGGGTTTTGTCGGCAAGAGTCGTGACTTGTGACTTGGATGTAGTGGTGTTGTGCTCTATAGGCTGGTTAGAAAATCCTAGACTTTAGGTGAGTGCTTATTACTTATATCTATACTTTTAGTTTTGTGTTTCTTATTCACGCCCCACCCAAGTTGATCCCTTAGTGCTGAACACCCCCATTTCATGGGGGATGGTGTTTTTTCCAACACTATTCTTGGTTGCTGGTTATTAGCTCCTTTTCTGCTCCCTTTCCCGGATAGCCCAAGTATCTTCGGGCAGGCTGTGATAGCCTGAGGTACATTATTTTCCCATGAACCTTCGGGCAGGGTGGTGTAGTGGTTATCCAGGTGTGTGCGGCAGGTGGTTTCCCAAGTGTCTTTGGAATGAGGTCCAGGTGTCTTCGCGCGTGGCAGTGGATTTTATAGCCCAGGTGTCTTCGGGCGTGGTGGTGGTTGTTCTGGCCTAGTTGTTTACAGGCGTGGTTACAGGTGACAGTTGTGGCCCAGGTGTGTGCGGGTGGGATTCAGCAGTGGGACTGCGTGCGGTTGAGGCCCAGGTGTGTGCGGGTGGATTTCGGTAGTGGGACTGCGTATGGTTTTGGCCCAGGTGTGTGCGGGCGGGTGTGGCAGTGGGACTGCGGTGAGAATGGCGGGATTGGTCTGTTGCGTATGATGTCTCAATAACTAGTGGGTAAGTGGCGCGGGGTACCCAAACCTCGATGTGCTCTGATTATATATATTACTTGACCTCTGTTATTTGGGGAGTGTGACTTGGTGAGGCCGGGGGTGGATAGTTTACCTTGATAGGTGTTTGGTTTACTCTTTTCTCATGAGACTTTAGTACCTTCCCCCCACTTGTGCACGAGAGTCTTTTTTTTCCCTACTGAGTGTACTTGTATGCTCACCCTACGTATATAAAACTACATTCAGGTTTCCAGGAGGACTTCGGGGATCACACAGGACCTTACTAGCTCGGAACTTTGGAGCAGTTGCAGTTGTTGTTTTTCTTTTCCTCTTTGGTACTTACCTTTGTAGTCACCTTTTTTATCTTGTGGCTTTACTTTTGGAACATGCATGTGGGAATGGTTTATTTTTTTGCCTTTACTTTTCTTTTACCTTGGTGTTGTTGAGTTTCATCATCTCATCTCTCGGTCTTATAAAACAAAAAGGGGTAATTCCTTCAATTTGTGAGAAATTCCTATACCCTTGGTGTTGGTCGCCACTCCGGGACCTATTGAAGGCGGGTCTCGGGGGTCATTATCTCTCCTTCCACTTAAAGAAGGAAGGGCCTAGAAATATGCTACCCTACCCTCCTTTTGGGGAATGTGGGTCGTGACACCCTCCCTATTAAATGGTTAAGTACATGTTTATCACTAACCATGTAGTGGCCATGTGATATTAACCTATTATAAAAATTATCAAGAATACTTCCTATAATCACAAAATATTTGATAAATGATAAAGAGACCATGAAATTTTGTCCTATCATGTATGAAACACCATTTTCATGATTTTTTAATAGTTACAACTATATTTATACAGACCTTGAAACCTGAATAAATTCCCAAATTGCAATGTTAATGATGAAAATTTATCAAAATGTAAAATTATGAAAAAATGAAAATAATTGATAATTGACCTGAATAGTAACATGGGAGTTTTTAATATTCTCCCACCAGGCCTCATTACACCCCTATAAAATATTGTGTCATAGTAGAAGGTGGAGACATTATAACACTTTAAAAAACCTAAACGAAAACTAATAAGTATAAATTATCAAATAAAAAAATCATATTCATCAAAAAAAGAATATGTTTCAAAAGAACCCTATACAACAACCACTTACATAGGGTCCCATGTATATTTATAATTATTTAATGTCTCACCACAATTTATAATTCAACTAATGTAATAATTCATAATAAAAATACCTTCAATAAGAAAACATGTATTTAAAAGATAATCAATCACTAAAACTAAAGGAAATAATAACCTCCACCAAAAACATAAAACCATTCCCAAGAAACCAAAAAAAAAAGAATAATGAGAGATCCTTCACACAAGAAACATCCAAAACACCCCCGAAAATAATTTCGTCATACCTTAAAAGGATCTGCAAAGAGATATAAAAAAATTGGGAAATTTGAATAAAAAAATCCAACAATAATCAACATGGGCCAAACCTCAGGTCAAAATACAAATAGATATGATTATCCAAAGACATTACACCATAATAGCGTCCAAACATGAACCCAAATAATCCAAACACTAGCAGATGAATGACAAAAATTAGATCCTCACTTCTCTTGGTCACCCAAAAATAATCCTTTAGTCTATCGTATGAACACCCACCGTAAATCATGAATCATCATATAGATAAGATCCAATAAAAAAACATTACAACCTAGGCATGATTATATCCGCACATAGTTAATAGAAAATGAAACAACTAAATTAAAACAATGAATAAAAAAATAACAAGAAATACTAATTTGTTTGATCAAACAAATACCTTCCAAAATAATCAAACTAAACCATTAATCATCCATAAGATAATCTACACTCAGGATTTTTCATGATGATTTACGTTACAAACATTTTATGTCGGCATAAATATACATGAAGGGGACCATAAGAAATTCCAGAAAAATGATTTAAATTCCATGGATTCCCATTATGGATGAACATGATAGGTTCCAAATTTCAATAATGTTCAAAAAGGCTTTGATAAGGTAGTACCTACAATATTTAAAACTCTTGATAATCCCATTTATTCTCTAGAGTAGAAAAAATAATCCTTATTCTCAAATTGTTGAATAAATGGGTCACCATAATTAGTTTCCAAAACTGAAAAAATTCCATTTTCATGGCCTTCTAGACCACCACAAAAAAAAATGTAATGTTGAAACTATATACAGTTGATCCAATATTTGGTAAATGAACTCCTCTATATAAAAATGATATCTCACATTCATTTATGACTAGATTAGTTATGAAACCCACATACATTTTAATGTAAAAGAAATAAATCAATTTTAACATATATTATGATGGATCGTGAACTTGGAATCCCTCCCCACATCTACACCCTTGGGGATAGATTCACTAAATCTGTATCAGCTTAAAAAACCAATACAATTAATCACAAACATGAAAATAAAAATTATATCCTACCAAAAAATGATTTGTCATTCTAGAAAAACTCTAAGAACATTTATAATTCAAAAGTATCAAGAGAATTTCGGTTTCCATCAATAATTTATAGAAACTCCGAAACTTCAAAAAAACCATGATATCCATAAGAAGATGGACAATATATATTTCTCATGTTTGGTAATTCTTTTATGATTTAATGATATTATGAGTCAACAACTCTATTGATGTTTGATTATAGTCTTTAAATGGAATAATATATTTAAAAGATGAGAGGGTTAACTTGGGGGATCATCCTCATAAAAATTCCTTATACTTTCTCTATCACCTATTTTTTAGTAATTTTTTTAAATAAGATAAGTCATTAACTCAATAAATTAATATATTATAATCCCAAAAAACATCACTTTATCAACCAAATTATAAATCAAATAATATCAGATAAAATCCCAAAAATCTAAAATATTATATTCACCATGAAATATAACATTCTTTAAAATTTTCAATATTCAATATGAATTCTAAAATCCCTTTTAACAAGTTACACATATAGAAAAGAAACCATATCATATTTTAAATAATCCAACCATAGTGATATACCTCACTCCATTTAGAATATCATGAAATCATTCCTCAATTTTAACACCCCATTATAAAAATTTATACATTGAATATATCCACTAAAACCATTTATGTGAAAATATAACATTAACCTAAAAATATATTTCCATCCACTCTGATAAAATAATCCATTTTATAAAATAGTTGATGTGGAATAAAGAAACCCCCTATAATCTACCAACTAAATTTATTTATGAAATAAAATTATCCAAAATAAATCATTTCATATGAAATAAAAATTTTCAATATAATTATTAAAAAATGTAAGTAGTCATTTTTCATCAGAACCTATATAAATATAGTAATGAATAAATGGACCATCAGTTATAATTTTTTGCAATTAATAAAATCAAGGGAAATCCATGAATCAAGAGGTTTAATTAAAATAAATGAGATTTAAAACCATCATAGACCATAAACAATTATTTTATGGACCATATACCAATCATGAACTCATTCCAAAATTATTTTTGATATCAAATTTTGGATCACGCAATGGTTTTTAGGTCATGAAAGCAATCCTTACATCTATTATTATTATCTTTTTTTAATTCAAATTTTCAACAGTATATCAAATAGAAAATCTAAACATTGCAATTAGGATCAAAGATATCAATAAAAATATAAATTTATATCAATAGTTAGTATAAAATAAAATTATGAACTATACATAGTAACTAAGGGATTAGTAATAGAATGAGAATTAATGGATCTCTCCTCTACCACCTCTACAGTATTGATGGTCTTATTCTCCTTTTTAAAAATCATCCAATGTAATGGGGTGAATAATGAAACACTGTAACTTATATGAATCTATGCTCTGATACCATATGCAACAATATAATGCTGACACAAGATTATATACAAAAGTAACACATATTTTAGACAATTGATAAAAAACATCATAAAAACACAACTATGAAATATAATAGTTAAGTGCCATTAGTGGAAAAAAAATATTCAAATTTTAGAAAAGATCTTACATATCTTCCTGAGATATCTTCTCACATTTTAATCCTCTTAGGAATACCATATCGAAATATTTCATCATTTTGTGGGGAAAGTAAAATTTTAAATGGGGAGATCAAATAATCAGTCATGGAAAACATAAGAGATATGAATATATGATCATATGAAATCATAAGAAAAGTATAAGGGTTTGTGATCAAGAACATAACATAGTAAGTTCATACACAACATGTCACTGATCATAAAAATTACCCATGGAATAAAACATTATCATTTTAAAAAACGTAGCCCACATAACTGATACATAATCATAATTAATTCATTATCCATAGTATCATTTCATAACATTTTACATCATAAAAAATATATAAACCAAATTCTATATTTTAAGTTGAACTACCAAGAACATATATATTTTTTATCGAGACTTTTCACCAATAACTCATTATAGATTAAGACACAACTATTTCACAAAGTGGATCCTGACAATGAAATATTTTTCCATTGTTATCTCGTGAGATATAATGTTTTACCGATGTATTTTTAGTAATAAAAATGTCTCACAGATAGCATAATTAAAACCAAACTTATGTGTTCCATAGTATCATAAAACATTAAACATATCATCACATAATAACATGTTTAAAAAAATATTTTCCATAAAAATATTATCCATTCACTATATAATAATCAAAAAAATGAATGGTTTTCATAAAAATTTCATAATCATAAATGGTAATCATATAGAGAAATAATATTAATTTTAACATTCTATATAATCCCCCTTAAATCATAATTAACATCAATGGATTTCATCATATAAGTAATTTTTTTTAATGATAACATAAAACATTTCTTTGAGGAATGTATCTTCACAATGTAGAAAAAAACATTAAAAAACATAAAACCATTTCAAAATCTTTTTCAATAAATATATACTTTGAACTTTATAAGATCATCATTAAAATCATTTAAGAGTATTGTTGGGAAAATATCCCTTCCATTTAAAAATAAATTCTAAAAATTTCATAAAAAAATTTCAAACTCCATTTCATTTAAAATAAACATTGAAACATATAAATAAAACATTAAAATAAATATTTGTTCTTCATTTTGAAAAATAAAATTCATTCCAAATAGTTTAAAACAATGATTCCTTTTAAATTTTCGTTAAATCCAAATGGGAATTATTTGGAAAACGACATGAATAAAATGTTCAAAACATTATTAATGTAAAACTGTCTTCATAAAATCATTTTTTAGGGTTTAAAAATAAATTTGAAAATAATTTTATAATTCCTGATTTTATAATAAAAATGTCTTTTTTTCGATATAAGAAATAAAATCGTTTTTCATTAAAAACAAAATAAATTATATTATAATATTGAGAGAATAGAGAGATGAAAATAATTGGAGTCAATGTAGTATCATTAAATAATGAGAGAAAAATAAATTTTATGTTTTTCTTAGATATAGATCAAAATATTTCATCATTGGAAGATTAAATATAAATAATCCTGATACACAATGAGATTGGTTCAGAATACCCTTAAGACATTGATATGTTTTATATAGTAATAAAATGAAAGATAAATACTCAAATGCATATGTAAATAAAAATTATTTTCAGGTGAATCATCATGGAATAAATTAATGGACTGTACATACACTACCTAAAATAAACATTTGTTGAATATGGCATGTGTCTCAATAAGAAAGTAAGATCAAAATACCTTACCATAAGTATCTAATTCCATTGTACACATTTAAACCCCAAGACTAATAACCATTTTTATGTTATAAATATATTATAGAATAATTTTTTTTTATATCATACCATATGTGACTTAATTATATCTTTTTTATACCCATTCATCATCAATTACATGTTAATGTCCCATTTTAGGAAATACATTCTGCTTTATATTTGTTTTTATTTTTAATTTATAGTCCTATTACATATATCGTAGTTCCATCATTTAAAAAAATAACCATTAAATAATTATTTGATATATCAATTATATATTTATGTGTATTGATCTATAAATGATAAATATCAGAAATTAAATACACTATTTATGGAGATGGTAAGTCGTACATACACACTAATATTGTTTCCATTTTCCATAGGAAATTAATAAATAAACCTAAATAATATATTACCCTTTCAAAAAAAATTATATCATATATATCATATATTTTCAATAAACTCTTCCTCATTATCTATCATGTATGTCGTGAAAAAATCATATCCCATCATGAGGTTGTAGTCACCCATACATGTGAATAACAATATCATATTCCCATGGAAAGGAAGGAAAAATGGTAATGTGATATCATGACTCCAAAAGTATAATATTATAGAAAATATAATATATAAACAATAAATACATCATTGTACCTATCAGTTGGAGGTGGTTATAGAAAACCGTTAACATTAGTTCGCGAGGCGATATTCCACTGTACACATGAATATGGAATTTCTAACGCCTTTCAGGGAGCATGAGAGAGATTTCAGTTATCCCATTAAAAAATAACAAATCAGTATATAAAATGAAATCATATTATTATATCATCATGTTTTAATAATAACTATAGGATGTGGTTTGATAGATAAATAAAACCATTGGTTTAGGGTGTTACCACTTCTTTAGAAAAATTATCATGGTTTGCACAAAAATGTTTGATAGGTTAGAATTGTGACCAATATATAGATACTAGAATGTGAGTACGGAATTGAGGATTTTATTTGGGAATGTTTTGGTAGAACTAACTAGTTTATTAAGTACTAAGAAGATAAGACAATGTAGTCTTTCTTTAAGTGAGGTCGGTGGCACTCTTTTAACATTTGAAAATAAAAAGGTGTACCCTTGTTTTTCACAATAAAAATGAACCCAAAATGGTTCATTATAGAAAATAATTGATATACAGTCCAAATATGGCCATAAAATGTGTGTTAAAAAAATTCATCATTTTTTACCCTTAATGTTTAGGTTTATCCCCCAGTAAACCAATTATTTTCATTAACCATGATTAATAATTTTCATTGTTTTTACTGTTAAGTGTGGTAAAAAATTATATTCAACTTGTTAGATTATATAATTAATTAATATTCAAAATATGGAATCTGTTTTTATAAATTCCATTCAATGAAGTGGAAAATATTAATTTAAATTTATATTTTCATACGTGTTGAGAAAGTAGTCTTACATAAATGAAAATTATCAAAAAATTAAGAACATTGTATAAAAAAATTCAAACTCAAATTGATAAAAGTGAAATAAATTGTATTAATAGACACAAAATTGAACTAATTTTACCTCTACAATAAAAATAAATCATTTTTTCGGATTTAGAATTCATTAAATGAAATTAAAATTCAAATAATACCTTGTATTTTTTTCTATTAATTAAAACATTTAACTTTATATATAATTATCCAAATTTCACAATAAGAAAATTTTTATATTGTTATTATGAAAAATAGTTTCATTTTTTCCAATAAAATTTCTGTGTTTGTATGATGTTTAAATAAAATAATGTGTGCAAAATAAAATTAAACTACTTTTTAGAAAAATACTATTTTATCCATATATTTGTATTTATTATTATCTTCTTTTTACAAATAGATATGATAAATTTAAAACATATAAATCAATATATAATATATAAATTATTTAAAATAATTTATAGAAATTTATTTAATTAATTTATTTAGATAATAAAAGTTCATTTAAATAAAAATAGTTTTACAAAAAAATAGGTTTATTTTTAAATGTTTTTCATTTTCATTTTTAATTAAATGGAAAACAAATAATTAAATATATATACCTGAGAAAGCCATATATCTTCATGTCCAGATGGAGGGGTGGAGGGGAAACCTCTCAAGAGTATGATGACTCAACTCTCGGTTTTTGTAAATTTTCCACGATCATTTATTCTTCCAATAATGTATACCCTCCTTGAGATAAACTATAATGGTATTCATTTTTAGACTGGATATCATGATGATATTTCTGTTTTTTCTTTATATTAAGAATAATAAATCATTATCAACCCATTAATAAGATCATTTATATAAAAATGCTTATAAAATTTTATATTTCCCTTACAAAAAATGATTGTTTTCATCTAAATTCAACAAAATTGTCTCAATGTGACTACATCTATGAAAGGATATATACGACATGGATTTTGATAACTCCTATGACCAAAAATGAAATCATATGTACGAGTTTATTTAAAACCGATTCATCTCTTCATTACAACCAATAAGAATTTCTTCTTAAATCCTATAGTGTTAGGTATATCAAATTTCATATAATAAATAAAAAGTAATTATTATTATACTGGGAACATTTAAAAAATAATCAATGAATAGAAAAAGATCTTACCAAAATCATCTCCCAAAACTGTGATATTATCTCTTGGTCCAAACATCTCCAATCATCATACTAAATTATTATTTTCCTCTTACCATTAGTAGATACAAAACTATTTAAATATATTGCATTTGGACCTCTAGTGAAATCATTAATATCAAACTCAAAAGCAATCATCTAGTCCGGCGTACGGGAAAGTGATAATTTTGGTAAAAGTGTGAACCCACATTTACCAACACACATACTCATTGTCATTATGGGAGCATATGAGGATGAATGTGGAATATCAAGAGGAGCATGTGAATGTTCCTCCCTAAAGGTAGGATCATTATGATCATCTCCATAATCATGTGGTTGATCAACTGATTGATTGTTCATTATCCTTCAAATAAAAAAGCATACATTAGTTCACAAAAATATTTATTCCAATATTACAAGACTAATGGAAATAGAAAATTAAAAATTTATCTAAGATACATAATAGTAAACATGGTTAATATGGTAAGCATGTTAAATAATTGTAATGATGGTAAAAATGGTAAACATGGTAGTGTAATTTTGATTCTACAATATCAATAAATATATATGTCACGTAAAGGTATATTATAGTAAACTATGGTAAACTATGATAAACATGGTAATCATGGTAAACATAGTAAAAATGGTAAACATGATAATCATGGTAAACATGTCAATAATGGTAGAAATGGTATACATGGTAGGTATGATAAATACGGTAATCATGGTAATGTAATTCTCATTCAAAAAATATAATAGATATATAATTTACGTAATGGTAAACATGATAATATAAACTAAATATAATTAAAATAAACAAAAACGTCTACTTATTTGATTTAATAATCATTTTTGTAATGAAAAACATTACAAAATCTAACATTTAATGAAAATAATAACTGTAAATAAGAAATCAATATATGTTACCTATAATATTAATAATGTAAAAATGAATTGTTTTCCAAAATTCCTTCATCAAGATCATACCTTATGGAACAAACCATGGCTTAAACATTATCATCATTATGTTCTTCTAATCATTCCATGGATGTAGAGATCCCACATAAATCAACATATTCATCAAGTTGATCCTCACCAACATATTGTTTTTTCCATGTATAAAAACAGAACACTACATATCCAATTGATCAACTACATAGAAAATCTATTTTTGATGAGTTTCCATTATAAAAGAATTTGTTCTGTCTTCCAGTCTATTCAGATTAACAACTATCATTCCAAATTCATCGTTTCTGAAATTATTGTTATTGATTAACAATTAATAGTTAAAAACTGGAAAATTAATTTTAGATTAATCAACCTCCCATATTTATTCAATGACTCTATAATATGTAGTTGATGAAGAAATTGGGTTTTTGTCTTTAGAACACAAAAAAAACATGGCTTCTGCAAACACTAATACACTACTATTCTGAATTGGACTTCTATTTTCCTTAGCTTTCGTATGAAATGTATGTCCATTAAAGTCCTAACCGGGCCATGTTATCCCATTTAAACATAGACCACCCACTAACCATATTAATATCTCTGATACATTTGATCTATCAAGCAAGGTCTTTTTAAACCATAACAAAAATAATTTTTTTATCATTCAAAATCCACATTTCTATCTTCCTTTGATGACATTGATTCAACTCATCAATATGAAATGTGATAACCATTTCAGAATCAACTATGTTATTTAAGATGAATAATTATTACTTCTTCATATATTCAGCTGACAAAGATATGAATTTCAGGCCATGAATCCCTATTCCTTCATTATTAACTCATTCATGGCGAGATGTAGGCTAACCTATGTGATCTGCCACTTCCATATTTCTCGTAGAAAAATCCACAACCTCCTCGTAAATATAAATTTAATTTATGGAAGATTCAGGTCGATATGATTTCTTATCATACCCCTATAATATTTTTATATATCTTTCATCAGGATACATCTAATGATAATATACAAGTCCACAATGCATTATTTCTCAAACCAGATGAATCATTAAATGCACCATTATATCAAAAAAAAGTTAGAGGAATATACATTTCCAATTGAAAAAGTATTCAAATTCCATCCTTTTCCAAAATTTTCAAAGAATTCACATCAATCACCTTATTAAAAATTGAATTGTAAAAATAACACAACTTCATTATATTCTTTTTGAGACAGATGTGCAATATTCCATGAAATGAAACTGGTAGAAGTTGTTGCATCATGACGTGAAAATAATGATATTTCATACCTATCAACATCAAATTATGTAAAGATATTTTTTTAAAATCTGTATAATAAAATGGAGGCACATTTATATCATGAAGACACTAACAAAATCCAATTTTCTCTCTTTTGGATAATGTATGTCTAGATGGGGGAATAAATGTTCATCATCCACTAGGAGTGGGAGTTAACTCCAAACGTATTCCCATTAATAGTAAGTATAATCTCGCATTCAACTCATATTCTATCTTACCTATTATATCTAATAATGTTCCAATAAAACAATCATAGATATTATTCTCCACATGCATGATATCAATATTATGTTTCACATCATGAAATCTCCAATATGGTAGCTCAAAAAATAATGACGTTTTCTTCCAAATATGTCTTTCATTACCCAATTTTAGTGTCTTTCTAGATCTCACATCAAATGTTTTCCACCCTCTCAAAATACACATCAGTGGATAATGGGTTTGGACCAATATCAAATTGTTGTGATCCATTTAATGCCTTTTTTATTATTCTATAAGAGTGACCAATTAGAAAAATGTTTTGATGAAACATGTACAATATTTTTCTCCCATTATGGAATTGACAATATATAATATCTTGTTCATAAACTGGACATGCTTTACTACCTTAACACTACAAATAGAAAAATTTCCCTAGGCTGGGAAGTCGTTTATAGAGAACATAAGAACTACACGTTGTTTAAAAAATTCCATTTTCTAAGAATCATACACTCTAATACAATCCCCCCATAAAAGTTTTAAATCATCAATCAATGGTGACAAGGAAAAATCAATATCATTTATGGGTTGCTATGGACTAGAGATTATTATACTCAACATGACCTATTTGTGACTCATACAAACATCAGGAGAGAGGTTTTAAATTACTAATAAAACGGGACCTGAACTATGTGTTCTACTAAGGTTTAGGTATGGATTCATTCCATCTGTGCACAACCGTAGTCTACGATTTATAATTTCACTTCAAATTGTAGTATATTGCTCATCAATTTTTGTCCATTGTGGACAATTAGATGGTTGACCTATTTTTTCAGCACATATTTTCTCATCAACATTCCATCTTAACCTTTTTTCATCATTTGAATTATCAAATAATCATTTCAAACGTGAATAATAGGAAGATACGAAAATACATTTGAAGGGATCTTTTTAATCTGTATATTAGACTGTGATTTTAATTTCATCATATTCAGTGATCTCTCACATTTAGGACACTCTGACAGAAATTCATATCCCTTCCTATATATCATACAATCATTCAGATAGGAATGTATTTTCTTGTACCCCAACCCCATCGGGCCGAATATTTTTTAGCCTTATAATGTGAATCAGGAGGATTGTTGTCTTTTCGAAGAATGACTTTCAACAGTTGTACCAGCTTTGTAAAACTTCGTTCACTCCATCCATGTTTCTCCATTTGGTAAATAAATTTTAACACAACAAACATAACCGTAAAATCCATACAACTGGGATACAATTGTTTTTCAGCATCACTATATAGATTCAAAACTATCGGTTCTATATCAATTTGTTTTGTTGCAATATCATGGACCATTTCTTTAATTCCATCAGAGTTACCATCTTGAAAATCATCATCATTAGTAGACCTGACATTCTATCCAATTTCACCATGCCAAATCCAAAGGTTGTGACTCAAATTAAAACCATGACAAATTATATGATCTTTGAGCTCTCTACTTTTCAACTTCATCATATTCAAACATATCTTGCATTTGAAGAAAAAAAGTCACTTCTTGGAACATTTTGTTTAACAAATTCCAAAAAGGAATCAATACCTTCTTCATATTTATTACTCATTCGATGTACCACAATCCTACTTTTAATCATTATTACCTATAAAAAATATAATAATTATACGTCTTGTTAATATATGAAAAATATATATTTATATGAATAATATCATAATTTCAATGTAAAACAATTTTGAAATAAAAAACATATCTATCTGTATTTGAAATAAATATGCATGAAATTGATTTTAAAAAGAAAATGTTGTTACCTATAACAGTTGTTGGGAAAAAATCCCTCAATGTATCATTGATTCATTTTTAAGGTGATTGTGTTTTATAGAAAAATATATTACTATGTACAAACGTTTTTGACAAAGGGGTTTCACATGGTTATTTTTTGGGTTCAAGAGATGTTATTGGATATCCTTGTTTTATTGAAGATCTTAGACAAAGTAATGGACTATCTGGAGGTGATTAAAAGAGATAAAATACAAGGTGGCATCGTTTTCTAGTGTTTTCCAAATTTTTAGATGGTGCATGAAAAAGACAAGTGGTTCCCAAAATATTTACGTTGTGTATGGAAAAGAAAAGTGGTGTGAAAAATATTTTCCTGTCATGTGCAAAAGGAAATTGGTGCGGGAAATATTTTCATGGTGCACGAAAAATAAAATGGTGCGTAAAATATTAGTGTGGTGCATGAAATTGAAGATTGGTGTTTTTCGTACAAGAGTTGTTTTGAGATCAGAAGCTCAAAAATTGAAAAATGAATTTCGTGTGTACAATATTGAAGTAGTGCATGAAAAACATTGTTGTGTGTAAGATGTGTTTTTGGCACTCAAAGTGTATTATGAGCTTATGGATGGTTTTTTTCACAAGTATCGATTTTTCCTATAAATAAGAAGTAATCCCAATATTCAATGAAGATCAAGACTTAAAGAGTATTCTAGCTCTGGCACGTGAAATTGGAATATGCAAGGGAGCTATGCGTAAACATCTAGTTCACACATAAAGATGGTTGTTTGTGCGTAAAGTAAATACTACATGTAAAACAAAGGTTGCATGTAAAGATCAAGGTATGCATAGCGAGGTTGTTGCGAGTAAATGAAAATATGTGCATAAAAGAATAATTTTTCATATAAAAGGTGAGCTTAATTATAAAATATGTGTTGCACAAAAATTATATTTAGTGTAAGTATATGGAATTACACAAAAGGAGCTTTAAGGGATGTGTGTAAAAATTGGGGTTTCCCGGTACACTCGGTGCAAAGTGAGATTTCTTTGTAAGTGAATGTGGGACATCAATAGAGCATCTATTATAAGTTACGGATGATGATTTCATTAAAGATAATGAAGGGTCCTATAAGTCATCAAACTGTGAGTGTATCTTCTGAAGAAGCAGTTAGCACACATCATATGAGAGTGTGGTGATCTTTCATATTGTGACTGGTTGTAAACCCAGAGGGATATTGATTCAGCTCTGAACTTTTAATCAATAGTCTTCTTATAGTTGATTTTGTACATCGGCTCATCGTCGGTTTATGCTCTTTGGACGTAGCCCTGTGAGTGTGAACCAAGTAAAAATGATGTGTCCCGGGCATGCTTTAATATTCATGAATACACTACAATGGGAAGAAGATAGAGATTATGGTTATGTCTAAAAACAAAATAATATCCAGAAAAGAAATTGTTTTAATTTTTCATACCCTGATTCAACCCCCACCCCTCCCTGGGTATCTTGCCTAGGGGATCTAACAATTGGGATCATAGGGATAGGTTGATATCTGTGATTCAATATCAAATTGATGTCACAAATCACAATGGGATTCTGATCATCGGTGGGAATAATTTTTATCTATGGAAGAATCAGATGTAACACTACTTTCGATCGTTGGGAATAGATATGTTCACATTCGCAATGCATGGCATAATAGCCGATATTAATAGTGGTGCATTATCTAAAGCTGGGTATAGAAATTTAGATGCAGATGAAAAGGGAATTAATGCTTTACGGGGATCCCTATACAATGCTATTTATAAAAATGTGATGTCATTAAAAAAATCACATGCCATATCGGAAAAGCTAATGAATATTTATGAAGGAGGTACAAATTTTAGGGAGGCAAAGTTGCGAGTGTTTTGGAACTAGTATGATGATATGTGAATGAAACCAAATGGGTCTATCAATGCATTCTTTGTTTGGGTAAATTTTGAAGTGGATGACACGTGAGGTCTTGGAGGAAATATTGAAGACATAATGATTTTAAAAAATATCTTGAGGAAACTTCCACCTCGTTTCATTAAGAAAGATTCAGTTTTGGAATATAATGTCCCAAAAGAGATGACATTGGATAACCTGCACTACACCCTTGTTTCATATGAAATGAGAAATGATGATAACGATGTTATGGAAAAAGGGAAATCCATAGAGATGGAATTCAATTCCATAAACAACCTCACCATTAAAGATTCTAAGGTCGAAGAAGATAAAGATAATGTGATTTCATTCCTATCCTAAAAGGCATGTTTAAAGGTAAGCTTCCACTTTCTTGTTATCGATGTGGAATGGTTGGACATCTTAAGGCCAGGTTCCCCATAATATTCAAGAGGGATGATGATGTCAATGAAATTGAAATTTTGGAGAAGATGTAACCAACATATGGGAATGTAATGACATAGTTAAAGAGAAATTTCCTTAAGAAGAAGAACAATATTTCCAAAGAATGTCACAGTTCAGAAGAGTCTGAGGTTGAGGTGGTGGAAGAGATAGAGAACTACAAAGATCATGGAAAAAAATCTATTGTGGCAGTTGTATGTTGTTCTCATAAAAAGAATAAAACTGATGCTGATGAAGAAGAAGAAGTTGTTGATGGAAGAGTTGATATTCAAGATGAGTTGGACTCTGCTCTCGAAGAGATTGGTGTTTGGAGAGGAAAAAAAAAGATATCCAACAATGTTTTTAGTGACGCCAAAATTGATATGCCAAAACAACAAGAAGATATGTCCAAGTTGATTAAAGAAATTTCGAAACTAAAGTCTTCAACCATAGTGGAATTAGAATCAGTTTGTGAGCATAAAATTAATATTTAAGAACAATAATGTTATATCGGTAGCATGAATAACACAAGGAAAGATCAAATCAAGCATATTGAAGAACTTGAAGGAAAATGTGTCGGTTTGCAAAAACATGTTAAGGATCATGAAAAACTCTTTACTCTTGTTGGGATATTAGGAAAGAATATCACTCAGAAAACAGAGAACTAAATGTGGATAATAGTGGTTCCAAAAAAAGGAAGTATCAATTATGTTCAGATGCTGAGGACGATGGGGTTCTTGATTGAAATAAAAAAGCTATGAAAATTAATGCCAGACAACAAGCACCCATTCCATGATTGAAGGTCTATTTGGGTATGAAATAGATTTAGAATATTCTGAGATCCCATGGGTAAACTAGAAGTGTTGAAATGACATGAAATAATTCTCCTTATATAGGTTTTTATGGTTTTGTAATGATGGGAAACTCATAATATGTTTGTTCCATATCCAAGATATATCGAAAGTCCCAAGAACAGAGGTGGAATCCAAATAGAGAATGGTTATCTAGAATATATTTTGAAGAAAAATATTTTTAGTGCAGAGGATTTGGGAACCCGGCTAGGTATTTTACTTTGACCATACAGAGGAATGTGCCAAAGAAGAATCAAATTGTTTGCAAGCAACAGTTCAATGAACCAACAAGTTATGTGAGAATGAAAAAAAAATTCGCATCTTTCCATGATTAAGATGGTCCATTATAATATGAGAAAGATCATATGTCCCAATATATTCCGAGTGTGAAGGAAAAAATATGGACCAAGAAGAAAAATTATGTGACAGGAGTGGTGGCAGAAATTTCACTTAAAGCATCAGATCACTCTGGTGTGTAGATCCTTGATAGGAGTTGCACATATCACATGAAAGTTAATAAGGATCTTTTTGCAGGTGTAAAATATTGCAATGAAGGAGTTGTCATGTTTTGAAACTATAAAGTCCTGTAGATTATTGGCTCAAGAAAGGCCATGTTTGGGGGAAAAGAGATGATACATGCTGATGTCTTAGTTGTAGAAGGCCTTAGTCACAATTTCCTCAGAGTGAGTCAATTATGTGACTCAGGAAGTTCTATAAGGTTTACAAAGAAGACGTGTATCATCAATGGAAGAGATGAGGCATTGGTTCTATAGGGAAAATGAACAATGGGAAATCTCTATCTAGTAAGTGGAGAAGAATATATGTTCTTTCTATCTATAAAAGAAGAAAACAATTTGTGGCATAAAGGACTTGGTCATATATATCAACAATCCCTATAGGATCTGGTAAACTGTGATGCAAAATGAGACCAACCTAAGCTATAATGTGATCGTTCTTACATGTGCAATGGAAGCCAACATGGTAATATAATCAGATAGATGATCAAGTAAAAGAAACATAAGTCAACAAGAGTGCACGAATAGGTGCATGTTGACGTTTTTGGGACTATCACCCCATGAGAAATTGACAGAAAGAGGTACCATGTTCTTATATTATGACTATAGCAGAATGACATCGGAATTTGTTATTTCCCATAATTCCAATGTGTTCACCTGCTTAAAACCATACCAGAGAGATTACGAAAGGATCCTTGGACAGAATGTTATGATGTTTCGTACTGATAATGGTACAAAATTCACAAACAGTCCGGTGACAAACTATATCAGGAATCACAGGATAAGGAATCAAGTTTCCTTAGTGGGAACTCCCTAATAGAATAGAGTGGTTGAAAGGACGAATCAAATCATCAACAACATGACCAGAATGATTCTCATAGAAAAATACCTACCAGAGAAATTATTGAAGGAGCCAGTATTGACATTGGTCTACATTTCTCACAGAGATATGTTGTGTCTGGAGGAAAGAAAGAATCTTATGAGATGTGGTATGGATGGAATCCAATAGTAAAATACTTTCACATATTTCAAAGTAATTTCTATATCCTCAATAAGGAGAAACATAGGAAATTTGAGTCATCTAGAGATGAGGGGATATTCTTTGGATACTCAATAAAAAGAAAAGCACACAAATGCTTTAACAAAAGGATGGGAAAAGTAATTGAGAGATATTTTTTCACTGTAGTAGAGAATGAAGGGAGTATTCAACAACACATTGAACAATTTTTAGATGAATGTGGTGAGGAGGAAAGTTATACAGTAGGAGTAGAAGTGGGTGATGCAGATTCAAATGAAGATACTAATGATGACCATGAAGATGAAAAATCTGTATTTTTATAGAAGCCATGGAGTCAAGCAGTGGTTGATAGGATGAATATCATTAGTGATCAGTCAGATCCATTTCATACAAGATGAATGAAATCTCTGTAGCAGAAATCTTTCTAATCTCAGGTAAAACCTAAATATTTTTCTGATGAAGCTAATGATGAAAACTACGTTCATGCTATGAATGAAGAACTAGATTAGATTAACAAAAATCAGATGTTGGAGATTGTTGCTAGGAGAGCTGATAAAAATGTCTTCGAGACTAAATGGGTTTTCCGCAACAAGATTAATGAATATGTAATATTTATTCGAATCAAAGAATGATTAGTGTGAAAAGGATACTCCCAGATAGAGGGAATTTATGTTCATGAGACATTTGCACCTGCTGCATAGCTTGAGACAATCATATTATTCATAGCCATTGTAGTACAACAAAAGTTCAATGTATCCAGATGGATGTAAAATCTGCATTCATGAATGGGATTCTAGATAATGAAGTTCTTATCAAGCATCCATATGGTTTTCTCATTCATGAGGATGAGAACAAGGTTTTTTGGATAAGGATGACATTATATGGTATGAAACAACCACTGAGAGCATGGTACTCCTGGCTTGATCAGTATTTGAAGAAGCTTGGTTTCCAATGTGGTGGAGTTGATTACAATCTCTATTTCAACAAAATGAGTAATCAAAGGATGATGGTTCTGGTTTATGTTGATGACATAGTCTTTGGCAGATTAGATGAAGCACAATGGAGGCTGTTTTCCAAATTCATGAAACATGAGTTCAAAATATCGATGATTGGTGAGCTGACATTTTTCCACGGATTACTAGTGACATAAGGAAGGAATGGAATATTCATTCGTCAATCCAAATATTCCATGGTGGTTATCAGAGGATTTGGAATGAAAAACTCTAAGGAGATTGAAACATTGGTTTCTACCCGAATTAAATTATCGAAATACGATAATGGAAAGGCAGTTAATATCAGAGAATACATGTAGATTATTGGGAGTTTACTATACCTGAAAGCTACATGACCTGAAATTGTTATCGCCACATTCCAAGTAGCATGATATCAAATTTAACACACCAAGCTTCCATAGTATGCTTCTTTTTGTATAATACAGTAGTGTGTGTTGTACGCAACTTTGAGTTCTAACACACCACATCCAATCAAACTAGCCGTTATGAATAGTAATATTAACTTTTTGAAATTTTATAAATTTTATCCTTAGAAATTTACTTCATTTTTGAATTCGGAATATCAAAATTATCTTAGGGTGAATTATTGTTATTTTTTAAAAAACATTCAAATTTTGATGAATAGTGGAAAACAATGAGTTTTTGTTTAAAACCAACATTCTATTGAAATAATAATTTATATTATTTAAATATATTTTAGGTCAAAATATATTCGTAATACCTATATAAATTCAATTTTATTATTTGGAGTTAGTTAGTAATAATTTTAGATATATTAAAATTTTATCGAACTTTTTATCGTCTTTTACCCACCTGTTAGGAGCACTTGCAAATTTACAAAAAACATAATTTTACCACTTCTGTGAATTTAATTTAAAAAATCCGAGAGACACAGTTGATATTAGTAATTAAAATGTGGTTCAATAAGATGAAAATAATTTTTTGTGAATAGTAACTTTATACTTTTATTTACCACGGTTAAAATTAAAAACGGTATTTAAGGGTAAAAATGATATTATTATTAACCTAACACATGTCCTAATTCCACTGGATAATTTTAATTTGACCAAAATCAACCTTAGGAATAAAATATGATCCTTTAGATCCACTTGGATTAGATTAGGACATTTATTATTATTTAATTCAATGAAGAGTTAAAAGAGTTAAAATCAATGTTTAATACCTAAAACATTTTTAATATAGGGTTATACATAATATAAATTCAATAATAAATATTCATTATAAATCTAAAACTATTTCCTACATTATTGTATTTAATTTATATTTTTTTAACATTAAATAGTTTACACTATTTATGTCACAATGATGATGAAGTAATTACCTAATTAATTAAATATTACAATAAATATTATTATAAATATCCATATAAATGTAATTTGAGACTTTTTTGAATTCCACTAATTTTTTATGTTAATATGACATGTTAGGGATGGTTACATAAATTTTTTTCATAGTAATAATTCTGTAATGAATTTAACTAAAACAAAATAGAGAATAGTTTCAAATTTTACATAAAATTGTTTTTAAAACAAATCTTATATTATTAATTGATATTATATTCCTAAAAATTTATGGTTCAACCAAAATAATTCTATAATGATAGGTGTATAATTAATTACCCACTTGGGGTTCGCTATGAAGTATATAAAAAGTTTATTAACCATATAATATAAAAATACAATGAGACATGGTAAACATAAAACTATTTAACTAAGAGTTAAACCTAAAATATAATGTTAATATAGTGACCCAAACCTGCCTAAAACCTATTAGTTGAGTGGTTTTCGACCCATCCCTACCTTATGTTTTAAATAATTTTATAATATAATATTTCTAACATTAACTAAGGTTCGCCTCACCCCTCTTATAAAAGTGCTCTCCCACTTCTCATTAAATCACACAATCAAATCCATTTGGATCAGAAAAACTCTGCCAAAATACCCTCTCAACTATCCTCCCTTTATCATAGAGGACATCCTTTAGTCATAAATCCAACCAAAGGATCCCTTTTTTAAAAAAAAGGATGAACCCGAAGAAGAGGTAAATATTTTATCATCTCTTTCAAGTTCTTTTCTTCTTCCTCTTCCTCTTTCTTGTTTTTTCCATTATAAAATAATAACTCTAGTGTCTCCTATATACAGTGATGTTATTATAAATATGGTACAATAATAATCATTATTCTATCCATCTTACGAATGACATGTCACCGTATGTGCATACATATGGCTTACCGTCTCCACATCATGGGGTAATTGTTATTAAACACGTTATTATTTGGATTGGTATAATAATGATGTGTAATTGATGTAAATGACAAATATAAATCGATAATTATACTTTATATATTATATACCATCGTGTTATATATTATTTAAATATCAAAATAATGATATTGTCGCTCATTCGTACGTATGGATTACCGTCTCCACAAACACTATGAGACTCATTCCCCATCATATCCATTAAAGGATAATTTTCATTGTATGATTAAAAATAATGTTTAAATAATTCCTATCATTCTGGATATTAATAAGATACATCCCATCCATAACAAATATGACTCAAATTACAAATAATATAAAAGAAAATGTATCTGTTAACACACGAAACAACAATAATACTAATATATTATTAACAAATCAATGTTAAAAGATCATATATGATATCATAATATGGTATATGATTATTTTATAATATAATAACAATTATTTAACTATTATACAGGAGGTTAACCTACCCTCAACCAAGGAAAAGTAAAAGGTAATGGATAAATTCACAATCTCTTTATTATCTGAGGTTGTTTTTACATAAGTATATACCGGGACCTGTTTATCATCCACATCCATGTTTCTTAAAAATGTATTCCAAATTTTTTTACCATTTAATAGAAAATAGTTTAAAGACATTTATACTCTCGTTTTACTTTTTATAAAATGGTTTGATATGAATCGTTTCATCATTTTCCAAACAATGTAATTTTTAAACTTTTTGACAAAAATAAGGTAAGAATATAATTTTTAGCTTATATAGTAGGTACGGATATTTTCAAACTTTATAAAATCGTCGAAACATCCCTTACAAGTTTATAAGAATATTTTCAAATATAAATTTTATCTTTTATAATTACGTGACTTTTAAATGATTTCAAAATTATAAGATATATTTCTCTAAAAAGGATTTTGTTTTCATCAATATAAGCATCCATTGATGGATTTAAATTTGTATGAAGTTGATTTGTTATGATACAAAACATCCATATTGTATTGATGTTTTTGTGATGTGTTTGAATGTGGATGTGTTAAATGATACCATTCATGGTTATGGGTAAGGTATTGACATTTCGTATGCTATCTTTAATACGAATGTTTATGTTATGTTTAAACATTTTAATATGAGGAATGCATTGGAAATAGTAATTAACATGTGGATCCCAACATACCTCCTCGATGCATTGGTAGGTCTCATGAGAAAAACAATTGTCTTGGAACAAGGCCTTGATAAAATATTATTTGTAGTATTCGCATAAGGCCTTGACTATGTGGTTATGAAAGTCTGACATTATGGATTTCATCAATATGAAAGTGGTTATTGATATTGCATGTGATTATTGGACTAGTATAATATCCATGTTTATAAGTAAATGGAATTATTTGATTTTATCTTTTCCATATAAAGCTAAAGTTAATGATTAAAAGGATTTGGATTTAATCTTATACATTTCCATTAATGTTTATTATTAATTATGATAGTTTCCACTATATTTTTATCCTTACTGAGCATCTGAGCTAACCTCTTTCTATGTTATATTTTTCCTAGGATGAGAAGATGAATATTATGAATGACCTGTAGGGATAGTTTATGGGATCTCAGTGTTGTCTATGGAAATAAAGATGTTTTAGTTTTCTATTTTATGATGTAATTTGAACCTTATGAATGTATCTAGTAATTCGGGGTGTTACAGTTAGTATCAGAGGATGTTTTGTACAGACCTTGGAATCTAGATTTAGATAAACTATGATTAGATCACATTACCCTAAGATAGAATTTTGGGATTAGTATAGAAAACATCCTAGAATTTTGGTATTGTGGGGATTTTGTGAGTTTTCCGAGCAATACATCCATGTCTGGGTATGAGTAGGTAGAGGTGGCTCTATACAAATGTACCTAGGGGTAAAACTTGAAAACACCAGTTTGAGCTAGACTTGAATGGGAAATGGTACATGACAACAGGCCTTGATGTACTCTTTGTTACGACAATCCCATGGGATATTCTTCGAATAATTATCATATTCATTTTAAAAAATTATGAAGGGGTTTTTATTATGTAATTCCTCAAAGAAAACATTTTAATTATTATGGATTATATACATAAACTATTCAATTTATGTTAAATATTTTACAAGTTTGTAATTATGTATTTCTATTCATAAACTAATCTTGTTTATTCCATTGTTTAAAAATAGAACCTATTGGAAGGAATGGAAACCGTATCAATACACGCACTCCATGTAATGATTTCCCTCCTACTTAAGATAATTATTGTGGAGTTGGTGATGAAACTGGTGTTGATCAGCTAATCACCATATTGGGACAACTCACTCAGTTTATGAATAATAACCTTACCCGTATGGATCACCCTTATCCGCAGTGTGGAGGATCAATGTTAGATCACTTAATGAGGCAACAAACCCCAACATTAAATGGGAGTACAAGTACACTAGTAGCTGAGAAATGCATAAATTTCATAGAAAAAATATTCCATGCCTTGGGGAGTAGCAAAATGGAAAAAGTTGTCATGGAAGATTACCGCCTCACTGGAGATTCTTATCAATGGTGGTAATTGATTAAAAACACAAAGGAATATGGTAAAGTTTCAAATATGGAATGGATGGAGTTTATATAGATTTTCATAGAAAAATACTTTCCATGTGACTATCGATCAAATATGGAAGGGAAATTTATGTGTCTAATGCAAAAGGAGGATGAAAATGTTGCAATGTATGAGGCTAACATTACAAGGTTAGCAAGGCATGTTGTAGATCATATACGTAACACAAGAAGTAATATTGATCGTTTCTTTGATGGGTTAAAACCATTTCTCCGTCGAGCATTAGTCTCACAATCATTCTTATTGTATAAATACATTGACTCATGTTCTATCAAGACAGAAAAAGAAATCTCTATGTCTTACGACTTTAAGGAAATGAAAGATAAGAAGAGACTTTTTGAACACTCTGGAAATGGAAATAAGGGGATGTGGGAAAATGTTGAATATCTATCCTGTAGTAAATGTGGAAAGAAACACCCTGGTACTTTCATGAAGGTAATGAGAGTCTGTTATAAGTGTGGTGAAAAATGCAAGCATGCTCGTGATTGGAAGGGAAAGAAAGATTTTGTCAATGTTGAATTCTACAATTGAAGAGACAGGGTAATTATGAAAATGAATGTCCTAAGAGTCATGGGATAATACCACAAAAGAGTCCAAAGGATCAAGGCCAATCTTATGTTATCACTACTGCTAAGGTTAATGCTTTGAAAGACATGGTGGCAGGTAATTTAATGGTTTTCTCAATTTTATCCAATGCTTTATTCGATTATGGATTAAAAAATTGTTCCATATCATCCTTGTTTTCTATGAAAATTAGATATTTCCAATTTGATTTAAGAAGGGAGTTTTCTGCCAAAACTCCTAAGGGATGTATCATTGCTACAACGTTTTGCGAATCAGTTCCCATTATGTGCTAAAAATGTTCGTTATCTACTGATATCATCGTCATACCCATGTTTGAATTTGATATAATCCTCAGTATAGATTAGATATTAGACCACGATGCAAAAATTTATTGGATTAAGAAAGAGGTTACTATTTTTGATGACGATTATATGGAACACCTTATCAATAGATAATAATCATTTCCACCTAATTCTTATATAGATCCACCCCCAATAGCTCAACTAAATTCAATTATTGGGGAGGAAGAAAATGAAATAACGATGGGTGAGGAAAGGAATGTTCAAAACAGGATGTACCTATTGTGAAAGAATATGTTCATGAGTTTCTAGAAGATTTACCTGGACATCCTCCAGAAAGACAAATTGAAATTTCCATTGATTTAATTCTTGGATAAAGGCTCATATTGAAGACCCCTTATAGAATTCCCACTATTGAATTAGTGGAACTAAATAAACAACTACATGAATTGATTAATAAGGGATTTATTATCCCTATTGTTTCTTCATGGGGAGCATCTTTCCTTTTTGTTAAGAAGAAATATGGATCTATGAGGTTGTGCATTGACTACATGGAGATCAATGCTATAACAATAATGAAAAAGTATCCCCTACCTCTCATTAATGATTTATTTTTCCAACTTCATGGAGATCAATAATTTTGAAAGAGTGACCTTCGATCGGGATACCATCAATTGTGCATGAAGAATGAAGACATTCCGAGGACTGCATTACAAACCAGGTATGGGCATTATGAGTTTACAGTAATGCCTTTTGGATTGACTAATGCACCCTCTATCTTCATGGATCTAATGAACAGAGTTTTCAAGGAATATCTTGACGACTTTATAGGATTATTTATTGATGATATATTGGTATACTCCAAAATATATGAAGATCATTAAAATCACTTGTGCATTATCCTGAAGACTCTTAGAAGGCCTGAATTATATGGGAAGTTTAGAAAGTGTGAATTATTGCTTCTGGATATTATTATGCTTGGTCATATTTCTATAAGGATGGAACCTCCGTTGATCCTTCTAAGACAAGAGCAATCCAAGAATGGACAACACCGTTGGGTATGACTGAGGTACATAGTTTTATTGGTTTAGCAGGTTAGTATCGATGATTCGTCCAAATTTTTTCTCAGTTGGCTAACCCATTATCAAAGCTCACATGTAATGGGGTTAAATTTGTATGGAAAAAAGAGTGTGAATATTTTTTTGAATAAATGAAAAGAAGATTAGTCAATGCTCTTATATTGACTCTACCATCAGGGAATGATGTATTTGTTATTTATAGTGACATATCAAAAAAGTACTTGTTTCTTTCCTTATACAGAATGATAGCCTTATTGCCTATCCATCACGAAAACTAAAAATTCATGGAAAAAATATCATACTCATGATCTTGAGTTAGTATCTTTAATATTAGATTTGATGATTTGGAGACACTATCTCTATGGTGAAAAATGTGAGATTTATACTGATCACAAAAGTTTGAAGTATATTTTCTCACAGAAAGAACTCAACATGAGGAAAAGGAAATGGCTTGAACTACTTAATAATTATGATTGCACGATGCACTACCACCTAGGGAAGGAAAATAAGGTTGAAGATGCTATGAGTAGAAAGGATCATGTTGTTTTGAACAAGATGAGAGTTGAAAAGGATCCTATATACATGGATCTAGTAAATATTGATATAGGAATAACCATGGAAGGTGAAACATCAATACTTTTCAAATTGTTTCCAAACCATCATTACTAGAAAGGGTAAACAGTTCTCAAAACAATGATGAAGAGTTTCAAAATAAGATTAAAGCTGTGAATGATGGGAGATTGAGTGACATTGTGTATTAAGATGGAATTTTGAATTTTGGGAAGAGATATTGTGTTCCCGATATACCTGATGTAAAAAAGGAATTTTTGGATGATGCTCATAGTTCAAATTTCTCAATACACTCTTATAGCACTATGATGTATAGATATTTGAAGAAACCTTTTTTGTTTGACCACATGTAGAAGGAGAATGTTGATTTTTTATCATGATGTATGGTTTATCAACAAGTGTAAGCCATAAGGAAACATCCTGGAGGAGTCAGGCAACCTCATCCCATACCAAAGTGGAAATGGTATAATATTACGATGGACTTTGTCATGGGACTACAAAAGACTCCTAGAAAAAATGATGTAATATGAGTAACTGTTGATCTTCTTACCATGTGAGTACATTTTCATGATATAAGAGAAGATTTACCACTTGAACGATTGGAAAGACTATATATTAATGAAGTTGTGAGACATTATGATGTACCACTATCGATTGTTTCTGATCAGGATCCACGTTCTACATAATAATTCAGGAAAGGTCTTCAGAAATCCATGGATACTGAACTTCTTTTGAGAACTGACTACCACCCCCAAAATAATGTACAATCAAAACAGGCTATTCAAACCTTAGAATACATGTTGAGATCACGTTCACATGAATTTCAAGGAATGTGGGTTCAATATTTACCTCTGGTAGAATTTTCTATAACAATAGATTCCATTCAAGTATTCAGATGGCACCATATGAAGCGTTATACGAAAATAGATGTTGCACACCAACCTTTTGGGATGATATTGGTGAATGAAAACTCATAGGCCCAGAGCATGCGGAGGAAATGATGAAAAAGGTGAATGTAATCCAAAAACACATCAAGGAAGCTCAATGTAGACATAATATCTATGTTGATAACTGAAAAAAGGATTTGGGATTTCAGGTAGGATATCTTGTTTTCTTAACAATATCTCTATGGAAAGGTGTTATATGTTTTGGTAAGAAGGGTAAATTGAGTCTCAGGTACATCGTACCTTTTGAAATTCTAGAATGAATTGGGGATATATCTTACCATTTGGCAATGCCGCCTAGTCTTTCCAAAGTTCACGATGTGTTCCACGTGTCACTATTGTGAAAATACAGCCTGACCCAATGCATGTACTCACCTATGAGGAAACAGAACTAGAACCCGATCTACCTTATTGCGAATAGCCTATCAAGATTCATGATACAAGAGAAAATGTGTTCAGATATCAGATGAATCGTCTGGTAAATTGTTTTTGGAGAAACCATAAGATGGAAGTGGCAATATGGGAACCTAAGGAAAATATGATGAAGAGCCACCCGAGTTGTTTTATGCTATAATATTATAGAAATTTCGAGTATGAAGTTATTTGAAGGAGGGAATAATGAAACACCCCAAGATTCCACGATATGCTTCTCTTTGAATAATAATATAGTGTGTTTTGTATGCAACATCTAGTTCTAACACACCACAACAAATCAAACTAGCAGTTATGATTAGTAATACCCACTTTTTAAATTTTTTAAAATTTTATCTTTCAAAATGGACTTCATTTTTGAATTCAGAATATCAAAATTAGCTTACGGTGAATTTTTTGTTTTTTTTTAAAAACATTCAATTTTGAATGAATAGTAAAAAACACAGAGTTCATATTTAAAACGATTTTTTATTTACAAAAAATATTTATATAAAGTAAATTTTTTTAAGTCAAAAAAGATACAGAATACCTATAAAAACTCAATGTAATTCATTGGAGTCATTTTAGAATAATTGTAGATATATAAAAATTTTATCGAACTTTTTACCGTCCTTTACCCAACTCATAAGAGCATTACAAATTTCCATTAAACATAATTTTACCACATCTAGGAATTGAATTTCAAAAATTCAAGAGACATGGTTTATATCAGTAAGTAAAATGTTGTTCAATAAGATGAAAATAATTTTCAGTGAATAGTATATTTTTACTTTTATTTACCATTGTTAAAAGTAAATTGGGTATTTAAGGGTGAAAATTATACTATTATTAGACTAACACATGTACTAATTATATTGTATAAGTATAATTCGACCTAAAACAAACTTATTAATAAAATATGATCTTATAGGTCCACTTGGATTAGATTATGACATTTATTATTATTTAATTCAAAGAAGAGTTAGTAGAGTTAAAATCAATTTTTAATAAATAAAACATTTTTAATATATGGTTATATGTAAGATAAATTCAACTATAAATATTCATTAGAAAGATAAATGATTTCATACTTAATGGGACTTTATTTTTATTTTTTAGACATTAAATAATTTAACTTATTTATGACACGATGATGATACAGTAATTACCTAATTAATTAATTATTAAAATAATCGATATTATAATATCTAAATAAATGTAATTTGAAACTTTTTATGAAATCCACTAATTTTATAGGTTAATATGACATGTTAGGGTTGTTTAGATTAATTTTTTTCAATGTAATAATGATGTTATGAATTAAAAAAAAAACAAAATAGCAAATAGTTTAGAAATTTTCAAATAAGAGTTTTAAAAAAATATTATATGATTAATTAATATTCTATTTATCAAAATCTATGATTCAGCACAATGACTTATATAATGATAGTTGTATCATTAATTAACAACTTGGGCTTCTATTGGAAGTATATATTATGTTTATTAACCATATAATATAAGAATACAAAGAGACATGGTAAATGTCAAACTATTTAACTAACAGTAAAATCTAAAAGATAAAGTTAATATAGTGACCCAATCCTGTATAAAACGTATTGGTTGCGAGGTTTTAGACCAATCCCTACCTTATCCTCTAAATAATACATTTTTGAGACATTAAAAACTGAAAATTAATTATTTATAAAACAATATTTCTTTCTTTTACTATGGTGCCCCTCACCGCTCTTATAAATGGTCACTCCCCCTTCTCTCTAATTCACACCTTAATAGCCATTTGTCTCAGAGAAACACTACCCAAATACATTTTCATCTATACTCCCTTCATCCTAGGTTCTTTAATTTAGTTAGAAATCCAACCTAAGGATCCATTTTGATCAAATCAAAAAGAAGAACCTGAAGAAGAGGTAAATATTTTATCATCTCTTTCAATTTCCTTTCTTTTTCCCCTTCCTCCATATTTTTTCTTTCCATTATAAAATAATAACTATAGTATATTCTATATAATTTGATGTTATTATTAATATGGTAAGACCATATTCATTATTCTATCCATCCTTTTTATGACAAGTCATCGTAGGTGCGTACGTACGGCTTACCGTCTCAATGTCATGGTGTAATTGTTATTCAATACAATATTATTTGCATGGGTATATTAATGATGTGTAATTGATTTAAATAATAAATATAACATGATAATGATTCTGTATATATGATATAACATCCAGTTATGTATTATTTTAATATGAAAATAATGATACGGTTGCTCGTGCGCATGTACGGATTACCGTCTCAACGAACACGATGGGATGAATTCTCCATCGTAACCATTCAAGATTAATTTTTATTAGATGATTAAAAATATTGTTTAAAGAATTGATATAATTCTGTATATGAATAAGATACATCCCACCCATAATAAATATGACTTACATTATAATTAATATAAAGGAAAACAAATCTGTTAACACTCAAAACAATGATAATACTATGATATTATTACCAAAGAAATGTTAAAAGATCATATATGATATCATATTAATGTATATGACTTTTTATATAATTTAATAACAATTATTTCACCATTACATATGAGGTTAAACTACCCTTGACCAAATAAAATTACAAGGTAAGGGTTAATTTTACAATGTCTTTATAATGTGAGGTTGTTTTTACGTAAGTATCTATTGAGACCTCTTTATCATCCACATCCACGTTTCTTAAAAATGTATTCAAAAACATTTTTACCATTTACTATAATATGGGTTAAAGTAATTTTCACCCAGGTTTGAATTTTTATAAACTAGTTTTAATGGAATATTTCCGTCATTTTCCAATAAAGGTACTTTTTAACCTTTTCGAAAAAATTAAGGTAATAATGACTTTTTTTATCTTATACAGAGGGTGCGGCTATATTCAGCCGTTATAACATCGTTGATGAATCCCTAACATGATTATAAGAATATTTTCACATATAATTTTTTTCTTTTATAATTACATGACATTTAAATGATTTCAAAATAGATAGAGATATTTCACTAAAAAGGTTTTGATTTCATCTATGTCAACATCATTTGATGGATTTTATTTTTTTTCAAAGTTGATTTATTATGATACAAATATTATATATTGTATTGAAGGTTTTGTGATATTTTTGACTAGGGATGTGTAATTTTAAACCATTCATGTTTGATGGATAATGTATTGACATTTCATATGCTCTTTTTAATACGAATGTTTATGTTATGCTTAAACCTTTTTTTATGAGGAATGCATTGGACTTAGTATGTTATGGGTGGAGGTGAAAATAGTTCCTTGATGCATCGGTAGGTCTCATGATACAAACTAGTGTCTTGGCACAAGGCCTTTACAAAATATTATTTGTAGTCTTCGCACAAGGCCTTGACTATGTGGTTATTAAAGTCTGGAATTATTCATTCCATCATTATGAAGGTGGCTATTAATATTATATGTGATTATTCGACTAATAGAATATCCATGTGAATATGTAAATGAAATTATTTTATTTTGTCTTTTCCATATTATATTGAACAACAATTTTAAATGGATGTTGTTTTAGTCTTATACATTTCCATACATGTTTATACTTATTTATAAAAGTTTATGCTATATTGTTATCCTTACTAGCATCTGGGATCACCACTTTCTATGTTTTATTTTTCCCAGGATGGTAAGATGTATATTATTAATGACATTCAAGGATAGTCTATGGGATCTCAGTGTTGTCCAAGGAAACAATGTTGTTGTAGATTTCCATTTTATTATTTAATGTGAACCTTATGAATGTATCTTGTACTTCCAAGGCTACTAAACTAACTAGTCTTTCGAGACTTGATCTTTGGTGATCATGAAAATGTAATGTAATAATGCACTGACTCTGGGTAACTAGGGTCGGTGCATTAGAGAAAGGAAATACCATGGAAAGTCACATGCTTGTAGTGAAATAAAAACTTTAGTATATTAAGGGCATGGGGGATTTCAGCTAGATGTACAATGAAAAATCTCAGATAGAGTTATTGGGATATACTATTGTAGATTGGTCCAGTTCAGATGTTTATAGGAAATCAATGCCAGAATGTGCGTTCTATCATGGTGGACTATGTATTGCATGGCTAAGTAAGAAGCAAGATTTCATTTCATTAAGCACCGCAGAAGCTATGTATATTGTGGACACTCAAGAATCCACATTGTTATTGTGGATGAAGTAGCATCATGATGACATGGGAGTAGAAGTGAAGTCTCCGATCAGAATCTAGTGAGATTACTCAAGTTCTATAAATCTTAGAAACTTTCTCATCCATCACTAAAGGAAAAAGCACATTGAGATAAATATTCTTTTTATCATGGAGAAGGTTTTGCAGGGAATCGTGAAGGTGGAGTATTTTCCTACTATGCTACAGGTTGTAGACATCCTAACAAAGGCCTTACCCAATGAATCTTTTGAGAGGCATAGACATGTTTTATGAGTTCAGTCGACTCCCCGAAATTGAAAAGGTGTGGTTGTGGGACCCCCTCTCTGAGGTATGGTATTTTTTCTCTACTGTGAAAATATGTGTTCTTTACAATGTCTAAGACCATTGAAGAGTGGACTTTTGGTTTGTTTAAATAGGGGGAGAAATAGTGAATCATCAAGGGGGAGAAACACTGGATAAAGAAGAGAGAAATTTTTTTAGTCCAAGCCATGGGGAGAAGCTGTCCGGTGGAGCAGTAAGATAGTGGGGAACCAACAAGATAGGGGAGTAGAAATGTGAAGTGGAGTTGAAGCAGTAAGAAGATAGTGGGAGATTTTAAATATGATGATGCTAAATGTGATCGGTTAATGTGAATACATCACCACAGTTGAGGATCATGAGAAAAGAAGAAGAGAGACATTGGAATAGTTTGAGAAGGTTTCCAGCAATCCACAATTGGTATCATTTTATAAATTTGTATCAACAATTGGTGTCCGAAATTAAGTTATTCATTGATGATCTTTTCATTTATTCTTGTTTCTAACTATGATCAAAGGACATGTGGGCTTAGAGTTTGTGCTAAGTGAATCCACTTACACTATAACAATCACAAGAGGTGAATTGTGGAAGTGGTTGGAAGGATTATTAATGAGTTATCAATGTGCAGAGAATCATTATGAGAAGGTTGTCAATAAACCCTACAAGGGAGATTGTTTGAAAAAAATCCGTCAATGTATCATTCAAGCATTTTTAGGTGATTGTGATTTGTGAACAAAGAATACTATGAGATATGATTTTTTCGAAAAAGGGGGTTTATATGGTGATATTTCAGGGTCAATAGATGTTAATGGCTATCCATGTTTGACTAAAGAACTTAGATAAAGAAAAAGATGATCTAGAGGTGGTACAATAAGAGCAAATACAAGGTGGTTCAATTTTCTTGTGTCTCCCATATTTTTGGGCTTGAAAATCCAAAAATGGAGAGACGTGGTGTTTGGAAAGGGAGGTGTGAGAAAATTAAAAGTGGTGAATGAAATATTTGGTGGTGTGTGAAAAAGAAAATTGGTGAATGAAATATTTGTGTGGTGCACGAAAATGGAATTTGGTAGCCAAAATATTTTCATGGTGTGCGAAAAAGAAAATGGTGTGAGAAATATTATCTTGGTACTCAGAGATGAGGATTGGTGCTTTTCGCCAAAGAGGTGTTTTGATATTAGAATATAAAACATTGGAAAAGGAATTAGGTGTGTGAAATATTAGAGCAGTGCATGAAAAACAATGTAGTGAGAAATATGTGATTTTTCGTGCTTGAAGTGTATTACGCGCTCAAGGAGGGTTTTTCTCGTAGGGATCAATTTTGCTTATAAATAGGAAGTGACCCTACTCATTCAAAAAAACTCAATAATTAGAGATTATCTAATATCTAGAGCATGAAATTGGAATATGCAATGGAGATGCGCGTAAAGGTCATGTTTGCGGATAAATATGGGTGTTTTGCATAAAGAAAAGACTATTCATAAAACGCTGGTTTCATGTGAAGATCAGACTGCATGTAAAGAGGTTGTTGTGCGTAAAGGAAAAGTTGCACGAAACAGAAGACTATTTTTCATAAAAGATAAGTTTTAAAATGAAATTGGTGTTCTCTAACAATTGTATTGCACTCAAATAGTGGAAGTTATGTGCAAGGTGTAGTAAGGGTTGCACGTAAAATTTGGGGTTTCCCGGTACACCCGGTGCAAAGTGAGATTCATCTGTGAGTGAATGTGGGACATCAACAGTGCATCTATTAATAGTTAAGGATGCATATTTCATTAGAGATAATGAAGGGACCAACTATTCTTCAAACATTGAGTGGATCTTCTGAAGAAGAAGTGAGCACACATCAGTTGAGAGAGAAGTGAACTTTCGTTTTGTGAGTGGTTGTAAACTAGGAGGGACATTGTGTTTTCTCCGAACATGTAAAAAACATCAAGATTATAGTGGATTTGATACATTGGAACATCGCCGGTGTATGCTCTATGGATGTAGACCCATGAGGGTGAACCAAGTAAAATTAATGTGTCATGTGCTTGCTTTCAGATTTATTCATACACTGCAATGAGAGGGAGAGATAGAAGATGGGTTTGTCTAGTAGCACAACAACATCAAAAGGGGAAATTATATAAATTTTTCATACCCTGATTAACCCCCCCTCTAAAGGTATCTATCCTAGTGAACCTAACAATAGTTTTAAATTCATCTTGTATTCTTTCTTCTTAAGGTACACATAGAATACATCTTGGTGCAACTGGACACCAAATTCACCCTTCGATAAAAAATAAATATGCAGAGTAAACATTAAAACATGTATACATGAAATATTGAATATTAAAAATATCCCAATGATTTAAAACCATTTTGATATCCCCTGAAACTATTGTGATATAATACGCCCAGGGTTTGACACACTGTTGGCAAGATGGTTGTTGCAATATCCCTCAACCAACAATTCTACTGGAACCGTTGGTATAGAGTATCAGTAGTTAAAATATTCCAATGGTTTCAATGAAACTTTTATGGATATATATATATATATATCATATGGGTGTACAAAGGGTTTGGGTGATTTCATGGGGGTGGTGGGGTCTTTCTAAGGGGGTAGGGGATATTCATGGGGGTAGGGGATATCCATGGTGTCTAAGGGGGTGGGGGTGTCTATGGGTTTGGGTCCTGTCTTGGGGGGGGTGTCCATGGGGGTGGGGGTATCATAGGGGGTGTGTATTTGAAAAAAAATATTAATGAAAATAATTTTATAAAGAAAATATATCTAGATATAACATTTTTAATTCATCATGGATCCTTTCTTCTTAAGGTACACAAAGAATACATCCATGTGAAACTGGATACCAAATTCACCCATCCGTAAAAAAGAAATATGATGTGTAAATATTATAATATGTATACATTCTCAACATAAAATTACACATATCCCAATATTTGAAACCATTGAGATATCCCTAGAAATAGTTGGATTAAAATACCCTAACAGTTTCACACATCATTGGCACGATGGTTGTCGTAATAGCCCTAGATCAATGATTCTACAATAACTGTTGGTATATATTACCTGATATAAAAATAATCCAACAGTTTAAATGAAACGATTTGGATATATATATAAAAAAGGTTTGTCCCAGTGGGTAGGGGTCTATCTATGGTTGTGGTGGGGGTGGTCCAAGGGGGTAGGTGTTATTGATTCTCGCTCAAATTTACCCAAGAGATGATGGTAGAATGGTCCTTGTAGTTTAGCTTGGGTTATCGAATCCTCAGAGACCTAAGAAGAAAACTTTAGACACGTACATTATATGGACTTTTTTGGCTATGAATTGGCCAACATGGGTTGATTATCTATGGGTTAAAAGGATAACTAACAGATTTAAGTGAATTCAATTTAAAAGAGTGAGTTTATCCTAGGTTATCACTTGGGGTGGATTGGACATATTTCCTTTTCAATGATTTCAATTTCATATATTTGAGATGGATTAATTTAAGAAGATAAAACATCATAATCACTTATTGGTTTAATACCTACACCCGTTAATACTAATCACCTATACACTTGAAGGATCAACATTTTGAGCAATTCAAGGTAAAGGTTTGTATTAGCACATGAAGTGTGTGGCCTTAAATTCAAGAAGGACGATGGAGTTTAAAAATCATGAAATAAAAATCTCAATTAAAGAAGTGATTATATATTAATGGGGTGATAAACAACATCCAATACAACCCCTTTATAATCCCTTGGATCAACCCATAAGTGGCTTATCCCTCCATTGATCCCATGGTTTCAATTGAAGGGGAATGTAGACTCATGATGTAGTAAATGGATAATTAAAGAAAACAATAAAAAATAAAATGATCACTCCACCATTTTGTAAATAATTTTACAACGTTTAGTGTGAATAAATTCACACCTTGAACCAATGGTATCAAAGTGATATTAATAACAACATAATAAGAGGAAAAGAAGAACTTTTATTAAGAAACTAATGTTAATTGAACAACTTACATGTGAATGACAAACATGAGACAACAAAATCACAGCATGACATTACAATTGAACAAAGCATCCAATATTCTCAACTCATCCACCACCACTGCCTTAAATAGGCATTTTTTAAGGTTTGGGTCGAGCCTAAAATAGTTCAAGTCTTCTCAATTAATTGTGGTAGGCCATAGGTGGGTGCAATGTTGAGGGAGAGTTGATTTTCCACCCTTGACCCGAGGTGGCAGCCAACTTTCATCCACTGAACAGACACGCTTGGAAGACCTTATAGATGTCTGAATTAGAGAGGGACATAGAAGAAGTAAATGGATCCCCTGATCTATGCTAACCATCTGTAATCCTTGTGCCCATTTGGAGTTGTATATTGGAGATATGATTATATTAGTGGGATGCTTTTCTGAGCCACAGAATCTGGCCCAGAATTTTATATCTAACTTGGGCCACCTAAATGACCACAATGGAGGCCCAATTATCATTGTACTATGTTGAATGATTTGTTCCTATTAATGTATTATATCCTCCCACAAAATTTGGTCTTCATGGGGTTTGTACTGTGGGTCCCACATTCTCATCATTGGGCTGGTGCCCAATCTGCCTTCTCTAAAATTGCTTCATTCATCACAAAATATCCCCATATTATTCCATGAATTCTACATTGATACCTGAATAGAACATGTTCATATTTAAGTGTAGATAAATTTCCCAAAATATAAAATTAGAATATAGATAATTATATTCCTTAAAATCAGATGAATCATTGGGTACTTTAAATGATGTTAAAAAATATACCACAGAATAGTGCATTTTACGTAAGAATTACTATCATAATGTGAAATTATGTTCAAAGTATAAAATGAACTAAAATAGTGATTATGAATAATAAATCACATGAATATTATATATATTTACAATGAATATTAGCCTCATTTAGTGGCTAATCACACCCCCCAACTTGAGTTTTTCTAGTCCTCAGCAAAATATATCTCAACAATATGAAATTCAAATTCCCTTTTCCAAAAACATTTTAATACACAATGATCACCAGAAACCCTTATACCAAAAAATCATGAAACCCCTCAAAATATTTTAATACAAGATAGTTTCATAAGCAGATCCCAATCCCAATCCCATTCCTTTTTTCAAATTAATTTTCATATTTCATCCAATATAAATTAAGTATGAGGATGTGTTGTGCATCACAATAGACATGGGGGTTCATCTTATTGAAGGGGGAAATGACGGAAGTTCTAGGTGGAATCACATTTCAATATTAAGATGAGTATTCAATTTTTTTATAGTATTATTTTTTATATATTTTTTGTTTTTGTTTTTGTTTTTGTTTTTCAATTTTTCCATGGTAATTAAAATTGCACTCAAAAGAGTCAACCCCTATAGCGAGACTTTTCCGATGACTCCCAGACTCAAAGACCTTAGGGCACCAAGTGAATCCCACATACTTGAGAATCATCTCGAGTTAACTCAGTCAAAAAAAATTCAAATTACCAAAAATAGAGGTAAAATTACTATCTCTGGGCCATAAAACTATAGAGTCACGATCCCTAAGTACCGAAAGCCACGCATTAGGTCATATCATTTCTCTATGTGAAAATTTATTGTTTTTTTAAATTTTTTTTATTGAACACTCATATTACAACTAAAATGATCACCAAACCTATGCTATTTATTTGGGGGACCCCATGAACTCAAACTAATACCCCACTATCCAAAGGATGTGCATTGTGATCTTTTTTTTGTTTGGATGAAAATATAAACGATGAAAAATCACATGGGACAACCACTCTATCCAAAATCTATGCTCATGAAATTATACAAGGATTAAAATCAGAATTAGGGCTTGAAAAATTATTTGATATTAAGTTTCATAGTGTGCAATGTGTATTACCATGTTCAATGTTAATAGACTTCTCCCTTCCATTTACACAATTTTTTTCCAAATCCTTCATTTTTTACACGAAAGAATTTTTTATTTTATCTCCCCCAAAGTAAAATAACACTGTCCACAGTGTTTATAGAAAAGAAAATTTAGAAGGGGGTAGAGGTAGAGAACGAAAGTTCAAAAAGTAAATTGAAATTTCGGATCATGGAATGAAGTCATCTAGTGGTTGAATTTGAAATTATTGATACTCTAATTTAATCCTTTGATATCCATGTCTCTTGTAGAAGTCCTTAGTGTAAAAAGGAAAAACAAAACGAAAAAAAACAAAACAAAACAAAACAATATATATATTTATATTTATATAATAATGAAAATAAAATATAAGTATATATATAATAATTATAGAATAAGGAAGCACAAAAAGTCGTATGTCAGTGGTAAGTGCGCACCCCTATCTCCCTTCGGTGCCGGGATCGAATCACCGCGGCTACGCTGGTTGTGACGCAGTTTTCCCCATGACCTACGATGTGGCCTTTTTTATTATAATATTTTTATTGATTTTTTTGTATTTTTATTTTAACCTAGAAACACATAAAAATAAATTAAAATAAATTGATGATACATTGTATTATTTTTAAATTTATGGGTATGGAATAACTCAAGGATCACACTACATGACATGGATGAATATGGTACTCCCCTTTCGTACCCATCCATACTCATAATAGAAGAACATGTCAACAGTCTAATTTTTTTTATTTCTAAATATCAAAATGACTCATTAATCCTATTTTAAATATAAAGTTGACTAAAACAACAAAATTATTTGAAACTTGAAAACCATGGGTTTCCTCCCATGCCGCGCTTTGTTTAACGTCGCTAGCTCGACATGAAGCCCCAAACATATATAATTCAAACTTTCAAAATTTTATAGACCACATGTTTCACCAATTCAAGTAGGTTGTGATTGATTCTATGTTTATAATATGTTTCATTCACAAACCTATATCCTAAAATGAGTGGGTAATTCCAAGGAATATCAGAAATGGTGGATCTAGTTGCTCCTCTAGTCCTGCCTAATACCTAAATAATCATTCCTACATTTTCATTTTCTATAGAAGAATTACTTACATCTTAAAGGTCATGGTTATACACTCTTAATAGATACTTGATTGGCTAAGGATGGATAATAATTTTGAGCTCGGGTTGGATAGGACATTTAGACACATGTTGAGATTTTTAATCTAACTCAATATCATTTTCAAAATTTTTCAATAGAATCGGTTCGTTTTTAAAAGATTATTCAACCAAAAAATTGGAAATATAGGTGTTAGGAATGGGTATAGACTCAATGTTTGTGATTTACCTCAATGGTTCAGTGATTAGAGTTATTAAAAAATCATCAATAGATTTATCCTTAGTAGACTCAATCCATAATGTCAAATTCTCCTGTTGTGAATACAAAAAATAAGTTTTCACTTGCAATAAACACCTATAAAAAATTCCTTGATCATCCTCATATTCCCCAAATCCAAATGTTTTCTATTTAGTAAGTTCATGAGAGGTTTGTGGGAAACTATACACTTCACATAAGTTTATGGAAGGGACAATTTGTGTAGGGACGAGTTCCTCACACGTTTTAATACATTGTATTTCTAACCTCAATGATGAAATATAAAAATTCATTTTCTCCATTTTTTGACACAATTTTTCATGTAATGGTTGTGGATCATTATGGTCAAGGGTTTGAGAAATATGGTCTATTCTAGGTGTATAATTAAGTTGTTGGAATTGCATAGGATGTTGTTCAGATTGGAATTGTTGGGATTGAAACTCATTATATGTTGGAATGTTTTGTGGATCATAGGATTAAAAACATTGTGGTTCATTAGGTTATTGATGATCCCACATGTAGAAATTACAATGGTAATTGTACATCACACATGGGGTTGGGTGATCAATGTAGGGATAAGTTTACCATATTTTTAATTGTTCAAAATTGATTTCCATGGGAGTGAGGTGGTGAGAACAGAGAAGAGGGATGAAAAAAATGATAGTGTCTAAGATAATTTACATAGGTCCCCAGAAACGGCGTCAAAATTTGAGTCTCACTCAAATTTACCCAAGATATTAAGGTAGAACTGTCCTTGTAGTCAAGATTTGGTTATTGAATCCATAGAGACCTAAGAAGAAACCTATAGACACGTACATTCTATGCACTGTTCTTGGATATGAAGTGTCCAAAATGGGTTGATTTTATATGGTTTAAAAGGATAACTAATAGATTTATGTGAATTCAATTTAAAAGAGTGAGTTGATCCTAGGTTATCACTTGGGGTGGATTGGACGTATTTCCTTTTCAATGATTTCAATTTCTTATATTTGAGATGGATTCATTTAAGAAGACAAAACCACATCATCACATATTGGTTTAATACCTACACCCTTTAATACTAATCACCTATCCACTTGAAGGATCCAAGTTTTGAGCACTTCAAGGTAAAGGTTCGTATTAGCACATGAAGTGTGTGGCCTTAAATTCAACAAGGACAATGGAGTTTAAAAATCATCAAATAAAAATCTCAAATAAAGAAGTGATTAATACATTTATGGGGTGATAAATAACATCCAATCCAGCCCTTTGATACTCCCTTGGATCATCCCATAAGTGGGTTCTCCCTCCATTGATCCCATGGTTTTAATGGAAACGGAAAGTGGACTCATGAGGGAGGAAATGGAGAAGTAAAGAAAATAATAAAAATAAAATGACCACTCCACCGTTGTGTGAATAATTTCACAAGGTTTAGTGTGAATAAATTCACACCTTGAACCAATAGTATAAAATTGATATTAATAACAACAAAATAAGAGGAGATGGATAACTTTTATTATGAAACAAAAGTGAATTGAATGACTTACATGTGAAAGACAAATTTGAGACAACAAAATCGCAACATAACATTACAATTGTAAAAATCCTTAAAGATTCTCAACTCCTCCACCTCCACTGCCTTAAATAGTAATTTTTGAAGTATTTGGTTTAGCCTCCAACAGTTCAAGTCTTCTATATTTATTGTGGTCATCCATAGGTGGGTGGAATGTTGAGGGAGAGTTGAATTTCCACCCTTGACCCAAGGTGGCAGCCAGATTTCATCCACCGAATAGACACACGTGGAAGACCTTTTAGATGCCCAAATCAGAGTGGTCTATAGAGGGGGGAAATGGATACCTGGATATCGTCTATCCGTTTGTAAAATTTGGTCCCATTTTGAGTTGTATATTCGGAGATATGATTATATTAGTGGGCTGTTTTTCTAGGCCACAGAATCTGGCCCAGAATTTTATCTCTAACTTGGGCCGCCTAAATGTCCACAATGGAGGCCGAACTAGCACTGTCTAATGAATAATGATTTTTTAATATATAATTCTTGTAGCCTCCCACCAAATTTGGGCTTCATTGGGTTTTTATTGTGGGTCCCACATTCTCATCAATGGGCTGGTGTCTAATCTGCCTTCTCTAAAATTGCTTCCATTCATCACAAAACATCCCCATCTTCTTCCATGAATTCTCCATTGATCCATGAATGGAACATGTTAATTTTTAAGTTTAGATAAATTTTCCAAAATATAAAATAAGAATATAGATAATTATATTCCTTAAAATCAGATGAATCATTGGGTACTTTAAATGATATTAAAAAATGTACCACATAATAGTGCATTTTAAGTAAGAATTACAATCATAATGTGAAATGGTGTTCAAAGTGTAAAATGAACTAAAATGGTGTTTATGAATAATAAATCACATGAATATTATATATATTAACAATGAATATTAGCCTCATTTAGTGGCTAATCAGTTATCCAAGGGGGTAGTGTGCAGTCTAGGGTGACCAAGCATGTCGGGGGTGCCCAGGGGGTGTGGACCTGTCCAGGGGGTGGGGTTGTCCATGGGGGTGGAGGGGTGACCAAGGGGGTGGGGGAGTGTTGTACAAGGGGTGAGAAGAATGTCCAACCCCTACCCCATGGGACACCACCGCCACCACCTTGGACACCCAATGGACACTAACAACCCCTTCGACACCCCCAACCGCCCACCCCATGGACAGCCCCAACCCCTATAGACAGTCCCACCCCCTTGGAAATCCCCCTAACCACTAGACACCCACACACCTGTGACATCCCATGGACACCACCATCCCCTTGAACAGCCCCCACCCCTGGGCAGCCCCCAACCCCTCTGGACAACCCCCACCCCCGGACACCCCAACCCCCTGGATAGCCCCTCACCCCCTGGACACCACCCCCACCCCGTGGACAACCCCAACCCCTTGGAAAGCCCCTAACCCCTTAGAAACCACCCCACCCCTTTGGAAAACCCTATCACCCCCTGGACACCACCCCCACCCCCTTGGACACCCCCTGGACACCCGCCCCCAGACATCGACCCCCTAGATAGCCCCCAACTCCTCTAAACATCCCCCGACCCCCTGGAAACCCCCACCCCCTAGACAAATCATACCCCCTTAAACATCCCACTCACCCCTTGGACACCACCCACGCCCTTGTAACCCCCCACCCCCTGGACACCACCCCCACACCAACCCCCTTAGACACCCCCAGACAACCCCACCCGCTCGACACCAACCCCCCACCCCCTAGACACACCTACCCTATTGGAATACCCCCTCGCCCCCAAGACACCACCCCACCCCCTTGGTCACCCCTTAGACACCATAACCACTTGGAAAACACCACCCACCCCCACCCGTGGATATCCCCCCAATTCTATGGACAACCCCACACCCTGGACAACCCCACCCCTCTAGAAATCCCCTCACCCAATGGACACCCCCATTCCCAAGATATCCCTACCCCTTGTACAACCCACTCACCACCGGGACACCACCACCACATCCCTAGACACCCCAACCCACTTGGACCACTCCCCCCCACCCTGTAAACCACCCCCACCCCCTTGGATACCCCCAACCCCCATGGGCATACCCCCCCTGAACAACACCCATACCCATTTTGACACCCCCTAAACAACCCCACCCCTGGACAGCCCCCCACCCTGTGGACACCCCGACCCACATGTACATCCCCCCACACCCTTGGACACCCCATGTATTCTCAAACACACTTTAGAGAGTGAAACAAAATCATAAACATGCATTATATTACTTCCATAGGTTCATTTTACTAGAAAATAATTTATCATGGTTTAAATGAACACTATAATACTTACCATGATAGCAAAAACAAATATAGAAAAATAAAATCTCAAAAAATTAGTTTAGGGCATCACGAAAAAATAATACTAAAACCAAGCTATGTGATGATTACAAGAGTGTTTCAAGTCAACCTGATAGATTTTATGATAATAAAGATGACGAATGATGTTGGAAAAATGAGGCTGGAGGGAACGACTTCGATGAATCCTTTCTTGGTTCCCCGCGTGAGAGATATGAGTCATAGGACTCCCGATCGAAGAAAACAGAATAACTGAATACTTGTTGCAATTAATCATTAAAAGATTTATCAGACCAGTTATTTAATAACCAATGTGATAAACTATTGTTTTACGTTTATGAAAATTGTAATTTAATAACATATGTAGAAAATATTTTATCACATTTTTATTTTATAACCGATGTGATAAATGATGCTTTATCACGATGGTTCATTTGATAACCAACATGATAAATTTCCGAGAATTTATTTATCTAATAAGTTATTTTATAAATAATGAGATAAAGGGTCTATATTCGATATGCCACGTCATTTATAAAATAACCCATGTAATAAATCAAATCGATGTTTTCTTAATGCCGGTTATAAAATAACCGATGTAATTTTTTTCCCACAACTATAGATCACGTCATTTATACAATAACTGACGTGATAACTCGTTTTTTATGTCTTTGCACATCAGTTATATAGAACTGACATGAAATAGGTAGATGTGTTAATCGTTTATCCACTTGAGATCCATAAATGATAAATAATGAAAATAATATACACCAATTATGGAGATGGTAAGTCACACATATGCACTATCATTGTTTTCATTTACCAAAAAAATAAATAAATAAAAGTAAATAATATATTAACATTTTATAAAATATATTATATCATATATATCACATATTTTCAATAAAATCAACCTAATTATCATTCATGTATGGAGTGAACAAATATCATTCCATCATGAGGTTGGAGTCTCTTTTACATACGAATAACAATATCATATTCCCATGAAAACGTAGAAAAAATAGTAATGTGATATAATGACCAAAAAAACATAATATTATTGTAAACATCATATATAAACAATAAATACATCGTTATACCTATCAATTAAATGTGGTTTGGGAAAACAAATAACATCTATTCGTAATTTGGTAGTCCTATGTAGATACGAATATGAAATTCATAACCCTATTTAGGAAACATGGGAGGGATTTAGGTAATCCCATTAAAAAATTAACAACTCAGTATATAAAATAAACACACATTATTATGTCATCATGGTTTAGTAATAATTATAGGATGTGGATTGATAAAAACAAATATTGGATATAGTCATTACCAATTATTCAGAAAACTTATCTTCGTTTGTAGATAATGTTTTGATAGGATAGATATTTGACCATGATATGGATACTTGGTTGTGATGAGGGAAGTGATGATTTGATTTGGGATTGTTTTGGTATAACCAAATTGTTTGTGAAGTGTGAAGAGGATTATAGAATAGAGGCCTTCTTTATGTGAGTTTTGTGGCACACTGGGAATATTTGAAAAGAAAAAGTTGTACCCTTGTTTTTCAAATAACACACGGATACAAAACAGTTCATTCTATATAATAATATATATATAGTCCAAATATGTATAAAAAATGGGTGTTAAAAAATTATCATCATTTTTACCCTTAACGTTTATATTTATCACATGGTAAAACAATTATTTCCTTAACCATGAAAAATCATTTATGTTCTTATAACTATTCGGTGTTGTAAGAAATTTTGTTCAACTTTTTAGATTATAAAATTAATTAATATTCCAAATAATTAATCTATTTTTAGAAATTTATTTCAATGAAGTGGAAGATTTAAATTTAAAATTAATTATTCTTACGTGTTGAAAAAGTAGTTTTCCAAAAATGAAAATGTTCAAAATATTAAGAACATTGTATAAAAGTTTTCAACATAAAATTGATTAAAATTAAATAAATATGATTAATAGACATATAAGGGATTTAATTTTACCCCTATAATGAAATTAAATCATTTTTTATTTTTAAAATTCATTAAATTAAATAAAAATTTAAATAAAACCAAGCCTTTTTCAATATTCGTTAAATAATTTAACTACATAAGGAATTCTCCAAATTTCACAATAAAATATTTTTTTTTTCATTTGAATAATAATATCATTTCATCAAATAAAATCTCTAAGATTATATGATGTTGAAATAAAATAAAGTGTACATAATGAAATTAAACTACTTTTTAGAAAAATACACTTTTTATGCATAAATTTGGATGATTCTAATATCTTTTCTACAAAGAGATAAGATAAATTTTAAATATTTGAATGAATATATAATATATAAATTTTAATAAAATCATTCAAAAAAAATTGATTTTATTAATTTATTGAGATAAGATAGGTTTGTTCTCATAAAATAGTCTTACATAATAAGATTTCCTTTATTTTTAAATGGTTTTTATTTTCATTTTTATTTAATTGGACATCAATTAATTAAATATATATACCTAAGAAAAACATATATTTTCATTATTTAGTTTATCATATTCCCTATCACCATTCCAAAATCTAGGTGACCACTACTATATTAAATGATAATATTTTAATAGTATGTCTTATTTCCTATAAACAAGTTTTAAGTGTAACAAGAGCTAAAATTAGTGTTGTTAGTAATAAAATATAAAATTAGTGTAATGTGTAATGAAAGATAAACAATTCTCTTCTTGTAAGTCAATATAAAATCAGTGTTGCATTTAATGAAACATAAGCGTTTTTTGTGTGTAACAAAAAATATATGAAATATGAAATTCATTCAAAAATTCATGAAATATATCGGTGTTACATTATGAATTCATCCAAATTAATTACACTATAAAAATTATTCCCTTTAGTATTAAAAATATAAGGAAGATTCTTTCTCTACACAACATTATGATCCCACATATATTCTTCAAGCTAGTGGTTTTGTTAAAAAAAACATTGACCGTGTGAGTAGACGTTTTTCGTAGCTGTTTTTCTATTTGATCCAAAATCTCAACACAATGTTCCACACAATAAATATCATGCTAAAATGATACAACATATGAGTTCAATATATATGAATAATTTTGTTTTTTATTCCTTTGGAGAGGTGCATTGAATATATCTTGAACCCGATAGGGATTCGGTGGAAAAATCAAATGATAAATTAGTGTACCAAAACCATTAATTATTTAAAAAGGAGCAATATACTTAGATAATATTAATCATTTCATTTACCCAGATATAAATTCATAGAAATTCCCTCTCACTAAATTAAAATTATATAACTTGTTGAAAATTATCAGTATTTCATCTCTATCAATTATCACATTTCCATATATATAAAAAAATGGATTTAAAATTCTCATATACATAATTATCTTTAATTGGTCCGATTATAATTTTTTCTATATATTAATTCATGTACATTGGAGTTCTGCAATTCATTTCATAAATGGAATTATGGGGGCCTATCTCAATTCTCTAGTGACTGTTAACATTATAATTAACATAGAAATTATTATAAACTTAAACATTATTTATTACATAACATTACAATTTATAAAAATTATATGTTTGAAATGTCTAGTGTATTTGGGGATTAATAACATTACATGATAACATAAGACATAAAATACAACATCTTCACATAAAACATCTTTTATATGACCACAACATTATTTCGCACATAACATTTCATGAGATAACCTGAGGGAATAAATAAGAAAAGGGAAAGCTATAATACTCATTACAGAAGTAGAGAAGGCATGACATGATGAATAGAATACATGTTATCCAATAGGAATACCAATGGAGAACATGAGAAACATGAACATAAAGTCACAATATATCATATTTATCAAAACATGGAAATGTGGAAATAACATAAAACTCTACATTATTAACATAATGGAATCATGTAAACCCCTATCCTAAAATGATGGTAAACATTCTTATAAAGGAATCAGGTAAATCCCAATACCATCTTGGTGTATCATGATTTTAAATGTTACCCAATGCATTGGATAACGATATGGGTGCACCTTTCATTATTATTTCAATATCATGCTTTGGTGTGCCACATAGATCATATAACAATGATTCATTCAACATAAAGATCTATTACAAGATAAAAGAATGTTTATTACATATGTGAATGTCTATAATATTTATATATATTTTCATAACTCAAAAAAACCTTGAAAGAAATAAGTAAATGGTATTCACTACATGATGATTTTGAAAAGGAAAATTGTGGTTCAATTTTGGCAGTCTAACAATGTGACATAAAAATTCATAAAAATGGTTGACGAAAGAGAAATGGGTCTCTAATAATAATTAAATGAAATTTAATGTATGTGATCCTGATAAATACATGTCCAAACACAAGTAATTTCAAAATAAATGGTTTAACATAACAATGAAACTTAATGAAAGGGGAGAAATGGAATAACTCTTATAAAATTTTTGCAAGGCAACAAGTGTACATTAGAGGGATTAATGAGAGAGAAAGAAATCTATCACCATTAAAACATAATATGTGATGTATAGGAGAGAAGATAAAACATAACCCATAATTATTATTTTAAAAATAAAGGGGTATAACAATATAAGGAATCATGGAAATAATTTAGAATGAATGGAAAGTGGTTATCCCTTACATAGATGTGTGATCCCAAAGGATTGGATGAGGCTTCAAGGGAGCTTGGGGCTCCTTGGGAGGACTCTAGGGAGTTGATAGTAGACTGAGGACATGCATTAAAGATTTTTAATGAATATAAATGGGTAAACGGGTGATATTATATAGGGAAACGTTGCAGGGGGAACTCATTATTATTTAGGTTTTGGACACTACACACAAAAATATTCAAATCCCCAATCTCTTACTTGATTTTTTAACATGGTTTTTTTCCAAATAATAGTATAACACTTTAGTTTATAAGGACATGGGCCAATGATATTAAAATATATTCCTTTCTATTTTGTGGGTGAGTCACACTCTTAAGGAAATGAATTTAAAATCATAAAATATATTATAAATTTTGGAGGATATAGTAAGGCATTATAAAATGACTTAAATTAATAAAAATCAATTTATTTTAAAGGTAAAACATATATTTGGTCTAATATCCATTTTATTTTATTTATTACATCACTATTTTTTCATTATATAGTTGTACCTCATCTAGATTGAATTCATGCAATAGGTTAGGTATCTACTTCCTCAATAGTGATACCTAGAATACATTATGTACATGAGACATGGTTGTTGGGAGTTCTAGTTGATAGGCTACTTCACTGATGTGATTATGGATCTCAAAAGGGATGATGTACCATTGAATATGCATTAGGTTCTTCACGAAACACAGTACTCTCTTCCAATGAGATATGTAGTGGAAACCATTTCTCCATCATTAAACTCCAGGTCTCATCGATGGTTGTATGCATAGCTATTTTATTGACTCTAAGAAGCACTGATGTGCGGTAGTATGGTCATAAAATTCACCACCAATTGGTCAAACATTTTAGGTACTAGATGTTTTCTCTCCCCAACATCACCCTAACATGCCAGTGTTCTACACCTCTTCCCCCAAATGGAATCATAATGTGCTATTTGGATGATTGTGTGTAAACTATTATTGTTAGAGGACTCAAATTGAGGAAGATGTTGATCCCATCCCCTTTTGAAGTATATTGAGCATTATCTCAACATGTCCTCAAGTGTTTGATTGTCCACTCTAATTGGCCATCAGTTTGAGGAAGATAAGCCGTCCTAAATTTACTATTAGTATTTAGAGTGTGTTGGAGACACTTCTAGATCATATAGGTGCATCATGGACCTAAATTGGATATAATTTATTGTTAACATCTTACAACCAAACAACATTTCAGATGTCTATCTGTGCTAGTTGATCTTATAAAACCCCCCCTGATTCACAATGATGTGTGTCATATTTGTAATACAACCTACAAGAACCCGGATATAACTATTTACAATAGATGTCTTATAATGTACAGTTACCATATCTATGGTGACATTATTTTATTTCGATGTTGGTAATGGTAATGGTTACATCATCCCCTTAGACTCCTACCTCTCTGCCTTCAGTTACTAACATACACAGCAATTTGATGTGTACTCAGTGATATCATTCTTCATGTAATTCCACCAATAATACTCTCATATATCTCAGTACATATTAGTGTTTTATGGGTGAATAGATAATTTCGATGTATGTGCATCATCAAACTATCATTTCATTAAATTTGTATTAGATGGAAAAAAATAGTTTTTACCCAAATATCATAATTCCTACTTCATTAACATTGGCCTCTAAGAATTCCCCATTTGCGATAGTTTCCACATTCTTATATATTCCCACATCATCTTTTTGAGTGTAGTTTATCCTTTCCAAAAGATATGATTGATAAATCATTTGTGAAGGAATTTATTATGATCCCTTTATAATGATTCCCATGTCAATATTAATGAAATATAAAAATATTAAATCTTTTTCAATTAACATAAATGATAGAATTGATTAGTACTTTCAACATAGAGAATCTTTCTCCTTTTCACTTTCCCACAGTTATATGGGATTTATCAGACTTAACATTAGATTATATCTATCAATAGTTTTAGGATCATATTCAACTCTTTCTATGTGAATATATATTTTACAATTTTGTGATGAGTATTTATTTCAAAATTTTTCCTAAATAGATAATGCCACAAAATTTTGAAGACAAAGATCACAATATCCAAATCCAGATCATATGTGGGATTGTTTTTATAATTAATTATCATCTTCCTTGGGGAATAGGTGATGAATCTGTCACTCTATATCAATATAATGCCCAATAATTTCTTTAACTCATCACTGATGATTACTAAAATATCCCAGCTTGTGGGTAGTGTGATCACATATACAGTTATAAGCATGTTCTTCAACTCTAGGAATATTTCTTCACATTAATCATTCCAATATACCATGACTCCCTTCCATGTAATATTGGTATGATGGTTTTACAATCATGAAACATTTCTCACTAATCAATGATAATATTCAGCTAATCACAGGAAGCTGCAGATATCCATCACAGATTTCGACCTTAGTCATCATTTAATTTCTTTTGTTTTGGATGTATCCACAGATATCCCATTGTTTATGATGATATTACACAAGATTTATATTTCCTTTAACCAGAACTCATATTTTTCGTACTTTTCAGAGATATTCCCCTTTCATAAAGTCTAAAATACAATTCTTATATTCTCTGCATGCTCGTCTTTTTTTTTGATTTTATAAGAATATACTATATAAATTCTATGAAAATAGTGTTGATGAAATTTCTAAATACTCTATTAATCTCATATATAAATATTATTGGAGAATTAGTGCATTTGAAAGGAATTACAATTAAATAATAGTTCCCATACCTTGTACAAGAAGCAGTCTTTGGAGTATCCTCTATATTCACCATTGCATGGTTATAATATGGTCATAGATCCAGCTGAGAGATGCATTGTGCTCTTTTTATCTGATCGAAAAAGTAATAAATTTTTGGAAAATGATACATTTTATTTGTCATGATTTTTTGATCTCACTATATTCAATGCAATGGGGCATTGACCCATCATTTTTCATGAAGAAGAGAATCGGTTCACCCCATAGTGATGAACTTGTGCATATAAACCCTTTATCTAGATTCTCCTATAGTTTTTCCTTTTAATCCTCAAGTTCCAAAACAGCCATTATATATAGAATCTGTGATATTGGCAATGCCCCTTGTTTGAGATCAATTAAGAATTCAACATCTCTTATTGAAAGAAGACCAGATAGTTCGTCCGGAAACACATCTGCAAATTTCCTCACAAAAGGATTGCCTTTGAGGATGGTACCTTTTATAGACTCAACCATATTAGAATGATATGAGTTCTTATAGTGGATTAATTAACATGCTTCAAATGATGGTTCTATAGATAATTGATCCTCCTCCTTTCACTTGTATAGAATTATGCATCAATTCAACATTTGGAGAGTCATTTCCTTCCCATGAGAATTTATGTTGGATCTATATAGAGAAAACCAATACATGAAAATAGTTTAATCAAATCAATCCATGGAAAGTATGTGGATGTTCATTGGGAAATTAAATTCACAAATTGTGAAAGGGGAGGAGTTATATTCACATGAAAAAATAATTTCCCCACTTTTCATTCGCACCGACATTTCTACATCCATGATTTTTGGTGGTGTTAGGATTGTTATACTAAACATTTGTGATATAAAAGAATTCATAGAGATATAATAAATGTGTATTTTAACTATTCTTGAATGAATAACTAGCTTACCTATTACCACATCATTGTCAGGATTCATGTTGGTGGAAGTGATGAAAAAATCTCACCATTAATTCCTTGGAAGTGGTTGGTTGCCTCAAAAAACTCTTATCTTAGGGTACTTATTCGAAAAGTTCCTAGGATCTTTGCAATTTATAGAAATGAAAAATTCAATAAGAATCTAATGGATCATTCCTTTACAATAATTCCATAGAGGGGTTTTCATGACGGAAATTTCAAGATTGATTCCCTTCCTTCCCACACCTAACACATTTCCTTGTCCCCTTAATGAAGTTTCTAGGGTGTTTCTTTCCAATTCATTGGCAAGTGGTTTGCTATAATTTCATAGCATAATTCATTTTTTCCATCAGACTGCAAAAATTAAATTCTAGTTTCTACATCATATCCCCATGATACCCCTATTATTTTCTAATATCCATCTCGACTTTGAGGTAACATTGGAAAATCTCCACATTGGTGTTAAATTTTTGGTTCTCTAATGCTTTCCATAGGCTAGGATTTAGAACACCAATGTAGCATTCAACCATTAATTTTGGGTGACAATAAAACTATATGGGTATCATGTACATCTGGTGATGTTTTCATAGTACACCCCAATATATTCATCAGAAATTTAGCAGAGATCATGAAAATATCAATCCATAATAAGATTGATGGTGGGGAAAAATATTTATCAAAAATAATTTTCTAGAATTCCTTTCATCCCATTAACTTTATCCCTTCTTCAGACATTATATTTTTGACCAATTTCTACCATTGATCAGGTTCACCCACCATACGATATGTCGTTTGAGTAACCTTCTCTTGTTCAAAACCTTGAAGGATAAAGAAATCTGCTCAATAGAGTTGATCCATTGTTCATTGATTGAGGGATTGAATGATGTCTTGAAATTAGGGGATCATTGTCTCATGAAGCTATCAATTTAAGAAATTTTTATTCCTAGGGGGTATTCATGTTCTTATTGACCCATATTTCTATTAAAAACTTGAGTTAATCGATGGATTTTCCATAAAATGTTTGTGATTCCCGCTCCAATCAGAATGGGCATCTCACTAGAATAGTTATTGTGTTGATCTTCTATCAGTTGTTAGCCTAAGTCCTCTTATTATGGGACATTGGCTAGAAAAAACAGGAAAATTACGGGTCTGTGGTTTAAACTATTAAACACATAAAGGGGGATTATAATTAATAAATGTATAGCTTATAAATTACATTTATTCCGTATCATATTAATTTCAAGGATTCAATCTATGTTATCCAAGATCTATTTCATAACATTTATTATTAAGGGATTTTTAATCCCTTAATATTGGTTCATACTAAGAATATGAATTTACCAAAGCATATCTCCCAGTTTTATTTAACCATAAGTTAAGAAAGGCATGTTTTCATGCACCATTTCCAATTAAAGTCTATCTCAATATGGTTTTTTGAGGTTTTCCCCTAGACACATCTGTGAAATATCCACATCTACTTGTTCATATCATGACAGGGACGTATTTTGATGATAAACAACTTATTCAACAATCACCTAAATTTAGGGATTTTTATTATACATATTCTTATCCCTATGTCTTATAGTTGGGTTTTCTAATCTAAATCAAAAAAATAACTTAACATATCCTCTGATACCAATGATTAAAACCCTGGTCTTTAATACACACTTCAATATGATTTATTCAATAAATTTTCACTTTATAAAACATAGATGATTTAGAGGTCTACTGTCTTTGGGGACTAGGAATATTACCTGACAACTTAAGACATAAAATACATCATCTTTATTGAAAACATTGTTTACGCAACCTCAACATTTCTTCATACTTAGCATTGCATGGGATAACTTGAGGACATACATAAGAAAACTGTGAGCTATAAATCCTAGAAAGGGATTAAACAAATCATAAATTGAATAATACAATACATATAAGGAAGTAGTCATACCGATTAAGAATAATATAAACATGAATATAAGTTCATGATATAGCATGATTACCATAATGTAAAAATGTGGCATGAACTTACAACACTGCATAATTAACACAAATGAATTCAGTAATCCCCTTTGACAACATGATGGAAATGTTTCCTATAATGGAATATGCAAAAATCCTGTCACACTTTGATGAATCATGATACAAAACATTACCCAATGCATTGAACACTATAATTGAACACCCTTCATAATCATTTCAATATCATGCTTATGTGTTCCAATTAGAACATATTGCATTGATTCATTCAACATCATTATTTATTCCCTGATAATGTAATGTGGGATAAATAAATTAATGAAAATAATCAATATGTATATGTTAACAAAGGTGAATAATATTGATAGAGAAATGGTCATGGTATTACCTACACGATGATTTATCATCGAAAATCATGGTTTAATTTCTTCTTCGTAATGCCATGACGTAAAAATTCATAAAAATAGTTGATGAGAGAAAGGGTTATCTCATTATATATACATGAAAATAAATAATATGTCGGTTTTATAAATACATTTCATAAAATGAGCAATATAGAGGTATCTCATGTAACAAAATAAGGGATTTATGGGAAAGGTTAACAAACATACTCCATCATTTTTAATTGAAAAATAAAATTGTATAAAAACAATTAGGAAAGAGGGAGAATGATGATAAAGTAAAGAATGTTAGTATCCCTTTCCTGGATGAATGATACTAAAGGCAACAGAGAGGATTGTTGGGAGCTTGGGGAAACCTTAGGAGGACTCTATGGAGTGGATAACGGAGTGAGGACGATAATAATGTTGTATAAATGAAGACTAATGGGTGATTAGGCGGGTTTATATATGAAATGAGAGGGAATTATTTATTAATTAGGTTTTGGACTCTATAAACTAAAATATTGAAACCCTCAAACCATCCAATGAATTTTCAAATTATTTTTCCAAAGAGGTGTGGAAATATTATTTTATAAGGCCATGGGATGAATATATGAAAATATTTCCCTTTCATATGTGGAGGTGAGTCACACTCATAATGAAATTGAATTACAAATCCGAAAATATATTATACAATTTGGATTATTCACTAAGGCATTATGAAATAAGTCAAATAAATATAACAATACATTATTTTAAATTTAAAGCATATATTCTGTCGAATATCCCATTTATTGAATTTATTTAATCACCATTGGGTCATTATGATGTCATAAGACACACTATATATTTATATATTTTTTAAATTTTACACAAAATTTAGACTTTCTAATAAAATTATTAAATATTAACTATTGGAAATTTCCTATTTCTTAATTCCAAAATAAAAGAATAATTTTATCTAAATATTTTTTAAATTTATGAATTTACACTTTTAATATGATAATCGACATTTATTGAAAATTGAAGTGTTTTGAAAAAAAAAATTTTTAAACCATAATAAAAAAAATGTTACAGTATAAAATTTATATATATATTTATTTTTAATAAATGTATTTTATAATAAAATTTTATTAAAATATTAATTATTTCAAAAATTCATTGAATCCATAAATCAATATTTTTAAAATTACACACTCTATTTTATCCTTTAAAAATATAACTCTTATAAAACTTATTACTTAATAATTTATAGATAATGAATGGATATAATCATAATTTATAAGAATTGTTTTTAAAATATTATAAATAAAAACCATAGTTTAATATAATAATATATATTTTTCAAAAAAGTACCATTTTTACCCAAAGTATGAATTTATAAAATTTATTATTTTTTTATCAATGACTATTCCCCTAATGGAATTGATAGAATAATATTTTTATTTTTAAAAATTGATTGCAAAATATGTAATTAACACTCTAAGGCCACATCCTTAAGCATTACATAATATTTAATTATGTTAATAATTCACATTGAGGGTATTTTCATGTTTTGATCATTAGGGAATTAGGTCATAACTTATACATAACAACTTGAATTTTTCATGTAGACACATCTAGTTGATATCTATTTTTTCAAAAAATAAAAACTCTTAAAAAATTAACATGTCTAGTTTCATGTTTTTTCCAAGAATTATTTTTCCATTATCCCATTCTTGACCTTATTCATCTTTAAGAACTCTGAAAAACACATCAATACATGGGATGAGACAAGAAATCTCATTATGGGATACATAAGGAATGAAAACTAATAGTTCTTCAATACTATAGGTAAACCAAAAATAAATTGTCATAATGTTATACATTTCACCTTAATGTATTAGCAAAAACACTTCACTGAAGATAATATTGTTACCTTCCCTTTGGGTAACCAAAATATTTCCATCAAGGCCATAAAAAATAAAATATATAATATAAAGGATAAATGGGACATAAACATACTTAAATATAATTACAATATGTTTGACACCCAGAAATATCACTAAATGGAATAGCCATATTGTTGACTTCCATACCAAATGCATTAGAGGTTATAACATAACCACCCATCCTTAGTTTATCACGAAACCACTAATCATTTGGTTTATCATGTAACCACCCGTAAATTTCCTAAGTACCATTGTATAATCCAAACACATAATATATTGAAAAAATCAACGTTTCAGTAATAAAATTTCATTTGAAATGAGATGAGATAATTTCAAGATATTGAAATACATAATCCATTTAAAAAACCATTTTCATTACCAAAACATCCTAAAATAGAATAAGGGGATTCTTTTATCCTTTTATGATATTTAAGGATTATAGAGGAATCCAAATAATGATTACGGTAGTAGATAGGTCATTATCACTGCATATATTAAAAACATTTATTTTTTCTTTTACAACAATAATTCATAGAAAAAAATTCCCTTTGAATGATAGAAAAATTCAAATGGTTTTATAATACACCATACAAAACATGGAGGTCTGCATTATAAAAACATACCACAATGAAAGTAGATTGAGTTGAAGTCCCTTACGAAAATTCAACAGCCCACCGGCATTCCATTAAAATTCATAAAATGAGTTTCTGGGTTAGAAAATAGACTCTCATCACTTGGAAATAAAATGTAAAAAAATAAGGATATGTAATAACATATCCTAACACAAGAAAATGGAAATTACAATATGTAACATAATAGAATTCTCTGACTAAAAGAGTAGGGTAAAAGGTTCCCTTACCTCGTGTACGACTTGTCTCGTATGTTCCTTGTTATTCCTAAATAATAAAATTATCTTAATTTTTACTTTCTTCAGATACTTTATCGTGTATATTATTCCTTTTATATCACTTATTACCTTGCTATAAATGTTAATTTATTATTTGAGTTCATATTGGACATTTTTATGATGTTCTGAACACGCGTCAAAAATGAAGATGTTATAATTAAAAATTATCCATGTGATAAAAAGTATTTTATCTGTAGATTTATATTTATGATTTACATATTATATACATAATATATATCATATATATATGAATTTAGAATATTTTATAGGATTTGGATATAAGAAATGAAATTCATTGTTCATGGAGACGGTAAGACATACGTATGCAAGAACAAAATGTTCATTTATTTTTCAAATATAAAAAAATGAAAAATAAATGAAAAATAGTTATATAATCATTCCAATATAATAAACTATCCAATTTCATTAGTTCAATCTCTTAAAATTTTCACGTATGGCATGAATGAGTCATATAACTTTGAGGGGGTGGTTGTCCGCACATTCTCAAATGAAATTATCGTATTTATGAACCATGAAATGCATTAAGTTAATTAATAAATGAGACATAAAGAGGCTTAGAGAAAAATTAAATATCATATATATCATATATAATTATATTTTGTTCATAAGGGAAACCATAAGATATGGTAGGAAAATATTTAACAGTCATCGTTTCGCGAGGCAGTTGATCATTGTCCAAAGAAATAGTATGTTTTTAACCATTAGATAGAGGTGTGCGTATGTTTAATTAGAAAACATATCTTAAAGAAACCTAGTATATTTAAGATAATGGTTTTCTAATAAAATTATTTAATAATGAGTGTTTAGGGGGTTTGAGAAGGAAAATAATTGATACAATATTTAGAGAACACATTACCTCATATCAGGTAACTTCTTTTGATTTAAGCTAAAATGCCTTCTATGATTACCTTTTGTCCAAATTAAGGATTATAAGAGGAATATATTGAGGTTGGTAGATTATTTTGGTATATTTTGGATTATACAAGGGTCATTTAGACATGTTATTTACAGTTAGAGGTGGTATCCTTTTATAAGAGTGAGGGGGAGTACATTTGGAATGTTTGAATGTATTATTTTATTATTAATTGGATTTGTAATTCTAATAACACCATAGTGATATATTTATAAAATAAGATGTGGATGGGTCTAAAAAATATTAGTTAATGGATTTTAGACATGTTTTGGACGTCAAATTAAAATTATCATTTAACATTAACCCTTAGTAAATTAATTTATCTTTTACCATGTCTTCTTCTATATTCATAATATTTCATTACCATATTTACTATAAAGTTACATGAGACAAAAAAAATAGATAGTTAATGAAACTTTTAACATCATATATTCCATTTTGAATAATCTAAGATTTTTTAGGTCTATTATATAATTTAATAAAATATTAATTTATTTAAAAACTCATTTTTGTCAATTTTTATACTATTCATATCTTGACATTTTACAATTCCATAGAAACATCATTCTTTCAATAAAACATCACTAATTTAAATATAACAAGTAATAATAGTCACTAAAATTATTTTATGTTATAATAAGTTTAAAATTGAATTTATAATAATATTTGTAATCACATTTATTTAAATTATTTATTAATATTTTAATCCACACATCACCATTGTATCATAAATAAACTGATTTATTTAATGTCTAAAAATTATAAATAAAATTCCACGATATAGGAAATCATTTTATGTTTATAATGATTATTTATAGTTGAAGATATCAACTATATAATCTCATATAATATTTTTAGTAATTGATACATGTTTAATTTATTTTATTCTTAACAATAAATCAAATATAATTAAATGTCATTTTTCACACCCAAGAAGCTCCATGTGGTCCAAAAATCGACCCAAAGATGCTCATGGTAGGAAATAACTCATATATTAGGTTGAATACATTTTTTAGGGTAATTTAATATTATTATAATATTATTTTTTAAACCTATTTTTTACACTTACACTTTAACCATGGTAAATAAAATATTTGCTGAAGTAACTATTTATAATGTAAAAAAAAATAGGTACCTATCTAAAATCATTGGACCTCATGGTTCCTAATTTGAAATCCATTTTTTCACATTCAAAAAACATTAGTTATAGAAATTAATTTAAAATTAATTCTCGTTGTCAAAACCAAAAGGCATGTTTTTAAGAAGTTAAAAATTCCAAACTACTTACATGTGTTTATGTCCAATTTCAATGTGAAATTACTTCATAGGACAAAAATTGTATTAAATTTAAAAAATATATTCTATGTATACATTAAAACCATTTAAAAGAACAATATAATAATAAAAATAAATTATACTAAATGAAAATTCTGACATAAAATGCAGTATTTTCACTATTCATTAAAAACTGAACTTTATCTGAAAAACTCTAAAAACTGACCTGAAGTAAATTTTTATGTCTCTCTTCTAAAAAAGTTTATTCTGTCCGAAGGAACATATTAAAGTGACAAAAACTGAATTTTAAAAGGGTTTTCCTTCAAAATGGTAAAATAGGTCTTTTAATGTATATTATATTATTTCATTCCTAAAATTGAATTCATTCTTATTTTAAGACATTAAATTTTATTCGATAAATAAAAAATATTTAAAATAAATGCATAATAATTAATTAGGTAGTTATTTTCGTTACCATAAAGACAATGTCTACTCATTAACTACAATATAAAATAATAATAATATTATTATTTTTTTCAGTATAACTCTATGTTGTGGGAAACATAAGCTTTCAATGAAACCTGTTGTTGAATGTTGAGTATCCTATTGAACAAAGTTTCCTCATTAACATAAATTTAATATCTTATTCCTAAATATTAATAGATATTAAAAATTATTATTCTAAAAATACCTCGGTCATTACATCTTTCCCCCTTTTGGAAATTGTGTCTTCCCAATTTTAAAATTGGTATTGGATATTTCATTTAAAGTCCCACATAAGTAAAAGAGTCCATAAAACTATCACTTTAAAAGAATGAAAGATAAGTACAAATGTAACATGATATAATACATACATGGATTTCATAAAAGAAAAAACATATATTTTTGAGAAACTAACTCTCATAGATTAATAGAGAGTGATAGAGAAATTGATCACTGAATGTCATCCTCTAAAATACCATAAATTTGTGGTTGGGTAAAAGTATGATGATAAAAGCAAGATTATAATATTTTTTCATCAATATCCATTTCATAGTGATGAAGAATTTTATTTCCACCTAGATTAATTCATAAGAAAATATAATTACATGAAAAGGTGTGTTTCATCCATTAATCAAATTTCTACCAATAACTCATCTTTTCTCCAAACAACGAGAATTCAAGCTGACTTCATCACATATTAAGTGCTACAATAAACTTCTATGGAATCACATAGTACAAAAAAATAACAATATAATTACCATGTATTTTGACATTAACAAAAACCAAAATGATAAGTACGACAGAAGATAATCCTCAAAAAGGATAATATGTAATGAAAATAAATACTACTCTTAATCTCAAAAATTTGACAATCAATACCCAATGTTCAACAAATTCTATTCAATAAACAATTATCCTTAAAATTGTTCTGAGTAATCCAAATTAGTATTGAATCCCAAAACTAAGAAGGATTTAATCAAATTGTAACAACCGAGATTTCTATGAGTAATATTTTGTTTTTATGTTATATATATATCATTAAATGAATCTTTCACTACACACTATCTTGACTAACAATACAGGCAATCACGACCTTCCTCGATAGCTTGCGTTGTACGCAATACCGAGTTTCACTAAACAACGATATGCTATTAAAATATTATTAAAACTAGCCATTATGAATAGTAATAACCACTTTTTGAAATTTTATAAATTTTATTTTTCAAAATGGACTTCATTTTTGTATTCGGAATACCGAAATCAGCCTAGGGTGAAATTTTGGTATTTTTCTGAAAACTTTCAATTTTTGATGTATAGTGAAACCACTAAGTGGTAGGTTAAAAACTGAATTTTGCATAAAACATAATTTTACAACTTCTGTAAATGGAATTTCGAAAATCCGACAGACACGGTTGATATCAGTATGTAAAATGTGGTTCAATGAGATAAAAATAATTTTTTGGTGAATAGTAACTTTTTACTTTTTTAACCGCGGTTAATAGTAAATAGGGTAACTAAGGGTAAATATGATATTACTATTACCCTAACACATGTCCTAATTCTATTGGATAAGTGTAATTTGACCAAAAACAACCTTATGAATATAATATGACCATTTAGGTCCACTTGTATTAGATTATGACATTTAATGTTATTTTATTTAATGAATAGTTAAAATAGTTAAAATCAAAGTTTAATAACTAATAATTTTTTAATATGGGGTTATAAATAAGATAAATTCGACTATAAATATTCATTATAAATATAAAAATATTTCCTACATAATGATATTTTATTTATAAATTTTACACTTTAAATAAATTAATTTATTTATGACACAACGATGATGCAGTAATTACCCTTTTAAGGAAATGTTAACATAATTGATGTTATAAATGCTCAAATAAATGTAATTTGAGACTTTTTATGACTTCCACTAATTTTCTAGGTTACTATGATATATTATTGTTGATTTAATAAACTTAGTTCGAACATATAATTCTTTTATGACTTTCACAAAAATCATATATCAAATAGTGTCAAAATTGACACAAAATATTTTTTAAATCAAATATTATATTATTAATTGTTATTTTATTCCTAAAAATATAAGGTTCGGCCAAATGACTTAGATAAGGATATATATATATTAATAATAAACAACTTGGGGTTCGTTTGGCATGTTATAGTATGTGTATTAACCATATAGTGTAAGAAAACAAAAAGTCACTGTAAAAGTTAAATTATTTAACTTAGAGTTAAATCTAATTGATAAGGTTAAAATAATAATCTAAACTTGTCTAAATCATATTGGTTGATAGTATTTCGACCCATCCCCACTTTACCTTCGAAATAAGACCCTTTGGAACCATTATAAACCGATTTTGACTTTAATATAAAATAATATTTTGAGATATTCTTAAGGTGCCCCTCTCCTCCCTTATAAAAGGGCACCTCCTCCCCCTCCTCCTCACACCAATTTGAGAACTCAAGCTCGGACAACCCCGGACAAAATCCCTTATACACTTCCCTAGAATAATCCTAGAGGTCCTGGTTTTCTTAAAAGACCAATCTTAGTTCCCTAAGTGGAGGATTCAAAGAGGCGTTTCAAAGAAGAGGTAATATCCATTACCGCTCTTTTCAATTTCTTTTTTCTTCAACTTCTTCTTCTTTAGTTGTTCCATGATAAAGTAATAACATCAGTATTACTTACATACGGATATGTTATTATAAATATGAAACAACCCTAATTCACCTTCTATCCATCCTACGGAAAAATGAAATCACCGCGCGTGCGTACGTACGGAATACCGTCTCCACGCCGTGGTGTAATCTATTTTCCACCATCACCTTACAAGGATGGGTATAATGGTGTAATGAGTAACTATATATTATTATTATAAAGTGATATTGATACTGAAATAGTATTCATATACTCCAATACAATTCCACGATCATAGGAACGATATCATCACTCGTGCGTACGTACGGAATACCGTCTCCACGATGTGATGCGACTCGTTCTACATGATCATCATTAAATAGTAATTATATAAATGAATTGAATGAATAAATATGATATATGTTACACTAATACCATTCTGGATATAAGGTATCTATAACCTTAAAAGAAGAATAAGAATTTATTCGGCAAGACACGCATAATAACAAAAGGCAATAAAGACCCGAGTAACAAGTAACAATGAAATATTACTAATAAGAAGCTATGAATATGACCATATATGATATAATATCAATAAGTATGATTCTGGAATAATTCAATAACATTATTTAAACCATTATACAGGAGCTTCATACATGTACAAAGCAAATAGGACCTAAGGTAAGGGAAATATTACAATCTCATTTTTATCCGAGATTGTTTATACTTTAGTATTACTAGGGTGTATTTTATCATCCATATCCATGTTTCCTGAATATGTAATATTATTTCTATCCACCTACAAATGTTTAAATCCAATTTTATCCTTCGGTGAGTTTTTAGTAAAGAATGTGAAAGTAATCCTTTGGGGTTTTTCGTACGAGGTACTTTTTGACCTTTCCGACAAAAGTACGAAGAATGTTTTTTTTAACTTATACGGCAAGAATGGATTTTTAAAACATTATTTCCAAGAATATTCCTTTATAAGTTTTCAAGTTTATTTTTAATCAACTTCTTTTAGTTTATAATTGTATGACATGTTAAGAAAAGAAAAGTGTTTTTGAAGAAGAAATGATATTTTCCTCAAGAATGGAGTTCAAATGTTTTATCAAAATTATTTTCCATCTAAGATAATATAGGGTTTTTTTTAACCCTATTATTACAATGATTTTCTTATGTTTTGAGGGAATTATTTTTATGAAGTCATTTACCTTATATGATTTTTTTTATGATGTCATGATGTTTCAAGAATCCCATTTTTGTTACATGTGTTATGCGATGATGTATGATTAATGATTATGTGGCACACATAAGAAATGATTCATTATAAGATGGGTGGGACCTATATCTCCCTCCAATGCATTGGGTAAAGATTTATATCTCATGATATAGACATGGCTGGAACGGATGGTTATTTCGGTACAATGATACAGGACTGAAACGAGGAGTGAACTCGGTTCAGAAATGGACTTTGTCCGCTATGATGGTCTTGGAAATGAGTCATGACTAACAAGAAATGATTTTCCATGATTATGTGTGCATGACAAAAAGTTTCAAGTTTTATGTTATGATTATGGGGATCTCATTTTCACTTCTATGATTTATTCCATGTTAAGATATTATGATCTCTTTTGCAGGTTATGATTTTCAAAAAGATATGATATGATTTTTATATCCTTTACTTTCCCTTACGGAGCATTTGAGCTCACCCATTTTTGTATGTTTTCTTTTCCCCAGGTCAGGAAGATAGATATTAAGTAGAATATGATAAAAGGGACCCTAGATATGATGAAATAAATAGGAGACACTGTAGAAGATTTATGAACCAGTTGTTTATGTTTCCCAGTTTCTAAAGACACTATACCTATACGGTCCTTTGTGGTTTTGTCGTATGTTGTAAAAAGTGTGCTTCAATTTTGTAGTATTAACAATGTATGTAAAGTATGGGTCGTTATATTTGGTATCAAAGGAAAGGTATAGTCATCCTTTGGAAACTAGGATGTGAAAGCCTTAGTAAGAACCCTAAGGATAATTCTAAGCATAGAACACAATCTTAGTGTTTTAGAAGTGTACATGAATAACCTAGGATAAGACCTTAAGTGTGAAAATTTTATTCTTGTATTATGTGGTTTTACTATTATAATTAGTGTTGATCACAATATTCTTCTTGGTTTTAGTGAATGGCTGGATCCCGAAGGAACCGTGTTAATGCGGAATGCGATGGGCAATGCAATGATTGTCCCCATGAGCAGCCAAACGATATGGGAGCTGGAATGCAAAATCTTGTAGCCATGCTCACACTACTTTCTCAAGCTATGAATCATGCATGACTTCCAAACGATCAAAGGAAGGAGCAAAATTCTGTTGAATCCTTCATGAGGTAGCGTCCACCTTCTTTCATTGGGTCTACTGATCCATTAGTTGCTGAACAATGGATTAGTACTACTGAAAAGATATTTCCAGTTCTTCAATGTTCTAAACATGATAATGTCATCCTAGCAGTGCATCGTTTGGAAGGAGATGCTGATCAATGGTGGAATCTTATTAAGAATACGAGGCAAAGGGATGAAATTGAGTCCATGGAATGGGACGAGTTCAAGAACATATTTTTCATTAAGTACTTCCCTCGTATTCTCCGAACAAATATGGAGAAAGAGTTTCTTGAACTGATGCAAAGGGATGATGAATCTGTTGGTACCTATGAAACAAATTTTACAAGACTTGCAAGGTACGCTTCTGGTATTATTATCCAACCTGATAGTAAGATCGATCGATTCTTTAGTTGCTTAAAACCAAGTCTTTGAAGGGCGTTAGCCATAAGGGACTTCAATAGCTACGAGGAAATCGTTCGATGTGCTCTCAAAGTCGAGATAGAGATTGGAGTAACCCATCAGTCATATGGGTTTGATAAGAAGAGGAAAATGGAATTCAAAAGAAAATCTAAAGAGCACACTAAAAAGAAGATGAGCTTTCCCTTATGCTCAATGTGTGGAAAGAAACATGGAGGGAATTGTCTTAAAGGGACAAGTAAATGTTTCAAATGTGGAAAGAAAGGTCATCGGGCATTTGAATGCCGCGATAATGGGAAGAAGATGTCTGATGATGCAAATAAAGGAAGGGATACACAGAATGAACCTACTACACTTCAATGTTTCAAGTGCAAGGAGATGGGGCACTATGCCAATCAATGCCCAAATCCAAGGGTTGATGATGATGGTCAACGTCAACAAACTCTTAAGGCTAAAGAAAAGGAAAGTCACATGCAATTTCTATCAGCGATGTGGAGTACGATAACGAAGTGGTGAAAGGTACACTTACCATCCACTCTAATGTAGAAAATGTTTTATTTGATTCTGGATCCACCCACTCTTTTATTTCTGAAGAATTTTCTAAGGGTATCACCGTATTACCTCAACAATTAGATGTTGAGTTAGCTGTGACAACACCTAATGGCACATCAATCGCATCAAAAGTTTATAATTCTTCTCCGATCGAAGTTTGTGGGAAAGTGCTTCCTGCAAATCTGGTGATCCTTCCATTATTGGAATTCGATGTGATTCTTGGCATGGATTGGCTTTCTTTATACAGAGCTGATATCAATTGCAAAAGAAGGGAAGTCACATTTCATATTCCAGATCAATCTCTGATCGTCTCTCAATGCAAGGATGAACATAACCTTCCAGTGGAAATTTATTCCATCTTATGGGTCTTGATTCCACTAAATGAAGGTTATTTATCTCAAATGGTTGGTGAGAAACTCACGATTTAGAATACGCCCATTGTACGGGAGTTTGATGATGTCTTTCCAGAGGAATTATCGGGAATTCCACTAAATCGTGAAGTTGAGTTCTCAATAGAACTCGTACCGGGTGCTTTCCCTATTTCAAAGACACCTTATAGAATGGCCCCAATTGAGTTGCAGGAATTGAAGAAGAAACTCCAAGAGAATCTTGATAAAGGATTCATACGCCCTAGTGCATCACCTTGGGGAGCACCTGTTCTATTTGTTAAGAAGAAAGATGGATCAATGATACTCTGCATTGATTATCGAGAACTTAACAAGATCACTATCAAGAAAAAATATCCTCTCCCATGCATTGATGACCTATTTGACCAACTACGTGGAGCTCAATACTTTTCCAAGAATGATCTTCGTTCAGGGTATCATCAATTAAGGGTCAAACGAGAGGATATACCAAAGACGGCTTTCCATACAAGGTATGGACACTATGAATTTATAGTGATGCCATTTGGTATTACTAATTCCCTTGCAATCTTCATGGATTTGATGAATAGAGTCTTTAGAGACTATCTTGAGCAATTTGTGGTAGTCTTTATAGACGATATTCTTGTCCATTCAAAGAGCATGGAAGAACATGAAGATCACTTGAGAATTATATTGAAGACCCTGAGAAAGGAGAATCTTTATCCCAAATTTACCAAGTGTGAATTTTTGCTTCAAAAAGTTGCATTTTTTGGTCACATAATCTCAAAAGAGGGGATATCTGTGGATCCAGCAAAAATAGAGGTTATCGAAAGATGGTCGAGAACAACAACAGTGACTGAGATCCGAAGTTTTCTTGGTTTGGCTGGATATTATCGATGTTTTGTAAAAGATTTTTCACAATTATCTAATCCACTCACCAAGTTGACTCAGAAAGGAGTTAAGTTTTTTTGGAAAGGGGAATGTGAAGAGAATTTCAAGGAGTTGAAAAGAAGGTTATCCAGTGCACCTGTGCTCACACTGCCTTGTAGTGGAGAAAGGTTTGTGATCTATAGTGATACATCCAAGAAGGTATTGGGGTGTGTTCTTATGAAAAATGATATGGTAATAGCATATGCCTCACAAAAGTTGAAAATCCATGAGCAAAATTACCCAACACATGATTTGGAGTTAGCTGCGGTAATCTTTGCATTAAAGATTTGGATGCATTACCTTTATGGTGAAAGGTGTGATATTTATACTGATCATAAAAGATTAAAGTATATTTTCACACAAAAGGAGCTGAATATGCGTCAAAGAAGATGGTTGGAGCTGATTAAGGATTATGACTGCTCAATCCATTACCACCCTGGGAAAGCAAACAAGGTGGCAGATGCATTAAGTCGACAAGACCATGCTAGTTTATCCATGATGAGGATCACAAAAGATCCAATATTTATGGATTTACAAAGGATGGATCTTGGAATTATAATAGAATGGGAAAAATATTATCTTTCACAAATGAATGTTCAACCATCTATACATGTGTAGATTAAAGAGGCACAGAAAGAATATGTCGAGTTACAAAAGAAGGTGAGAAATGTTCCTGAATTCAACCTTGATTGTGATGGGATAATAAAGTTCAGGAATCGGGTTTGTGTTCCTCCCATCCCCGAATTAAAGAAGGAGCTGCTGGATGAGGCTCATACTTCTTCATTCTCAAATCATCATGGAAGCACGAAGATGTATAGGGACCTGAAAGAGGACTTCTGGTGGGATGGCATGAAAAGAGATGTTGCTGAATATGTCTCTCGATGCTTGGTTTGTTAACAAGTTAAAGCTGAGAGACAGAAGTCTAAGGGGTTGTTACAACCATTACCCATACCCGAATGGAAATGGGAAAACATCACTATGGACTTTGTCATAGGACTTCCTAAAACATCCAAAGGAAATAATTCTATCTGGGTCATAGTTGATTGTCTTACAAAGTCTGCACACTTCATTGCTATTAGAGAGGATTTTTCTCTGGATCAGCTTGCCAGGATATATGTAAAGGAAGTGGTAAGATTGCATGGAGTACCACTTTCTATTATACTTGATCGGGATCCGATATTTACCTCTAATTTCTGGCGAATTCTTCAGCATACTCTGGATATAGAGTTGAGTTTCAGCACTGCTTATCATCCTCAGACAGACGGTCAGTCTGAGAGAACAATTCAAACCCTAGAAGATATGTTGAGAGCTTGCTCTATGGATTTCAAAGGAGTTTGGGATCAACACCTACCTTTGGTGGAATTTTCATATAATAATAGCTTTCACTCCAGTATTCAGATGGCTCCTTATGAAGCTCTCTATGGAAATAAATGCAGGACTCCAACTTGCTGGGATGAAGTTGGGGAAAGAAAGCTATTAGGACCTGATCTCGTTGATGAAATGGCAGAAAAGGTCAGATCTATTCAACAACAAATAAGAGCATCTTAGAGTCGACAGAAAAGTTATGCCGACAACCAAAGGAAAGACCTAGAGTTTGAAGTGGGTGATAAAGTGTTCTTACGAATATCTCCCTGGAAGAGGGTTATGAGATTTGGAAAGAAGGGGAAGTTGAGCCCTAGATATATCTGTCCTTTCGAAATACTGGATCGTGTTGGAAAGGTAGCTTACCGATTGGCACTTCCAACGAATCTCTCTCAAGTTCACGATGTGCTCCATGTATCTCTTCTATGAAAGTACATACCTGATCCTTCACATGTACTCAGCTCAGAAGTTGTACCGCTGGAGCAAGATCTTTCTTATGAAGAACAGCCGATAGAGATTCTGGATCGTAGCGAAAAAGTCCTACGAAACAAGACCACTCGATTGGTGAAATTTTTGTGGAGGAACCACCAATTAGAAGAAGCTACATGGGAGCATGTGGATATGATGAGGGAAAAGTATCCTCATCTGTTTGTTACAAAGTGACGAATTTCGAGGGCGAAATTCTTTTTAAGCGGGGTAGAATGTAACACCCGAGATTTTTATGAGTAATATTTTGTTTTTATGTTATATATATATCATCAAAGAAATCTTTCACTACACTCTAGCTTGACTTACTTTACACGCAATCACGACCTTCCTCGATAGCTTGCGTTGTACGCAATACCGAGTTTCACTAAACAACGATATGCTATTAAAATATTATTAAAACTAGCTGTTATGAATAGTAATAACCACTTTTTGAAATTTTATAAATTTTGTTTTTCAAAATGGACTTCATTTTGGGATTCAGAATGCCGAAATTAGCCTAGGGTGAAAGTTTGGTATTTTTCTGAAAACTTTCAATTTTTGATGAATAGTGAAACCACTAAGTGGTAGGTTAAAAACTGAATTTTGCATAAAACTTAATTTTACCGCTTCTGTGAATGGAATTTCGAAAATCCGACAGACACGGTAGATATCAGTATGTAAAATGTGGTTCAATGAGATAAAAATAATTTTTTTGGTAAATAGTAACTTTTTACTTTTTTTACCGCGGTTAATAGTAAATAGGGTAACTAAGGGTAAATATGATATTACTATTACCCTAACAAATGCCCTAATTCTATTGGATAAGTGTAATTCGACCAAAAAAAACTTATGAATATAATATGACCATTTAGGTCCACTTGGATTAGATTATGACATTTAATATTATTTTATTTAATGAATAGTTAAAATAGTTAAAATCAAAGTTTAATAAATAAATAATTTTTAATATGGGGTTATAAATAAGATATATTCGACTATAAATATTCATTAGAAAGATAAAAAGATTTCCTACATAATGATATTTTATTTATAATTTTTAGACTTTAAATAAATTAATTTATTTATGACACAACGATGATGCAATAATTACACTTTTAAGAAAATGTTAACATAATTGATGTTATAAATGCTCAAATAAATGTAATTTGAGACTTTTTATGAATTCCACTAATTTTCTAGGTTACTATGATATATTGGGGTTGATTTAATAAACTTTGTTTGAACATATAATTATGTTATGACTTTCACAGAAATCATATATCAAATAGTGTCAAAATTGACACAAAATAGTTTTTAAATCAAATATTATATTATTAATTGTTATTTTATTCCTAAAAATCTAAGGATCAGCAAAATTACTTATATAAGGATATATATATTAATAATAAACAACTTGGGGTTCGTTTGGCATGTTATAGTAAGTGTATTAACCATATAGTGTAAGAAAACAAAAAGTCACGGTAAAAGTTAAATTATTTAACTTAGAGTTAAATATAATTGATAATGTTAAAATAATAACACAAACTTGTCTAAATCCTATTGGTTGATAGGAGTTCGACCCATCCCCACTTTACCTTCGAAATAAGACCCTTTGGAACCATTATAAACCGATTTTGACTTTAATATAAAATAATATTTTTAGATATTCCTAAGGTGCCCCTCTCCTCCCTTATAAAAGGGCACCTCCTCCCCCTCCTCCTCACACCAATTTGAGAACTCAAGCTCGTCCAAACCATGACAAAATCCCTTATCCAATTCCCTAGAATAATCCTAGAGTGCCTGGTATTCTTCAAATACCAATCTTAGTTCCCTAAGTGGAGGATTCAAAGAGGCGTTTCAAAGAAGAGGTAATATCCATTACCGATCTTTTCAATTTCTTTCTTCTTCATCTTCTTCTTATTTAGTTGTTTAATGATAGAGTAATAACATCAGTATTACTTGCATACATATATGTTATTAAAAATATGAAACAACCCTAATTCACCTTCTATCCATCCTATGGAAAAATGAAATCACCGCGCGTGCGTACGTACGGAATACCGTCTCCACGCCGTGGTGTAATCTATTTTCCACCATCACCATACAAGGATGGGATGCGACTCGTTCTACATGATCATCATTACATAGTAATTATATAAATGAATTTAATGAATAAATATGATATATGTTACACTAATACCATTCTGGATATAAGGTATCTATAACCTTAAAATAAGAAAAAGAATTTATTCGGCAAAACACGCATAATAACAAAGGGCAATAGAGACCCGAGTAACAAGTAAGAAAGAAATATTACTAATAAGAAGCTAAGAATATGACCATATATGATATCATATCAATATGTATGATTCTGTAATAATTCAATAACATTATTTAAACCATTATACAGGAGCTTCGGACACGTACAAATCAAATCGGACCTAAGGTAAGGGAAATATCACAATCTCATTTTTATCTGAGATTGTTTATACTTTAGTATTTACTGGGGTGTATTTTATCATCCACATCCATGTTTCCTTAATATGTAATATTATTTCCATCCACCTACAAATTTTTAAATCCAATTTTACCCTTCGGTGAGTTTTTAGTAAAGAATGTGAAAGGAATCCTTTGTCGTTTTTCGTACGAGGTACTTTTTGACTTTTCTGACAAAAGTACGAAGAATGTTTTTTTTAACTTATACGGAAAAAATGGATTTTTAAAACATTATTTCCAAGAATCTTCCTTTATAAGTTTTCAAGTTTATTTTTAATCAACTTCTTTTAGTTTATAATTGTATGACATGTTAAGAAAAGATAAGTGTTTTTGAAGAAGAAAGGATATTTTCCTCAAGAATGGAGTTCAAATGTTTTATCAAAATTATTTTCCATCTAAGATAATATAGGGTTCTGTTTTTAACCCTATTATTACAAAATATGATTATGTTTTGATGGAATTATTTTTATGAAGTCATTTACCTTATATGATTTGTTTTATGATGTCATGATGTTTCAAGAATCCCATTTTTGTTACATGTGTTATGCGATGATGTATGATTTATGATTATGTGGAACACATAAGAAAGGATTCATTATAAGATGGGTGGGACCAATATATCCTCCAATGCATTGGGTAAAGATTTATATCTAATGAGATAGACATGGCTGGAACGGAAGGTTATTTCGGTTCAGTGATGCAGGACTGAAACGAGGAGTGAACTCGGTTCAGAAATGGACTTTGTTTGCTAAGATAGTCTTGGCAATGAGTCATGACTAACAAGAAATGATTTTCCATGATTATGTGTGCATTCCACAAAGTTTAAAGTTTTATTTTATGATTATGGGGATCTAATTTTCACTTCTATGATTTATTCCATGTTAAGATATTATGATCTCTTTTGCAGGTTATGATTTTCAAAAAGATATGATATGATTTTTATTTCCTTTAATTGCCCTTGCTGAGCATTTGAGCTCACCCTTTTTTGTATGTTTTCTTTTCCCCGGGTCAGGAAGATGGATATTAAGTAGAATATGCTAAAAGGGACCCTAGATATGATGAAATAAATGGGAGACACTGTAAGAGATTTATGAACCAGTTGTTTATGTTTCCCAGTTTCTAAAGACACTATACCTATACGGTCCTTTGTGGTTTTGTCGTATGTTGTAAAAAGTGTGCATAAATTTTGATGTTTTAACAATGTATGTAAATTTTGGGTCATTATACAAATAATCTCCCATATTAAATAATAACATTTATCTCCAAAAATATCAACTACTCAAAATGTCTCATATTGAATTGTAATTAAAAAATTCACATATTCTTCAAGATAGCTAAATAATTTCCATAAATAACCCAAATCACCATATATCGACATTAAAAACATATATTATTCCAAAATAATATTTCATCAATTACACTATAAATGAGTTCTCAAAGTATTCTATTTTCTTAAGAGTAGGGTGTTCAAAAAAGATATAATGTCTTCAAAAATAACCTTTATCACTTAATCACCAAACCATTTTCATAAATTAAAGATATTTATTTGATAAATTATTATTCCCCAAAATCAACTTATTATTAAAGCATAAAATAATTTATGTAAAATAATAATAGATCATACAAACTATGGACATCATGTAGTCTAGTGGAAGGTGATAAATCCCAATCACACATTGGTTGGGGGGCTAATTCCTACAACATTGTTCTAAATGATTGGTTGTCATACGGTCTACATGTTTTCATTTTATAACAATTATATAATTTTATAACATTCCAAAAATTGAGATAAATTCTTCAAAAATAACCATAACATATTTTAACCACAAATGTTATCTCGTACATCAAATATTCATCCCAAAAAAATTAATAAGCTGTAATTTTCTCAAATTCAAAGATCATATATTTCAAAATAGTTCTTTATAAATATATCTACAAAAGTGAAGATAATTATTCAATGAATAACTTTTTCACATATTAAACATCAGGGTTACACATACTATAGAAAAACTTCCAATGTCATCTTATAATTAATACATTTAAATATATCATCATCCATAGATCCAACATAAATCTTCAATTCTTAAATGTTGACATCTCAATAATCAAACATTATTCATGATCCTTTATCCATGTATTTCAATATTATTATTTTATACTTATTTCCTACAAAATAACCAAGCATAATGCCTTAAGAGTTCAGATATGTCAAAAAATGAGAGAAGAAATAATCCATTCCTTTCATAATTCATTTTCAGTTTCCTCATCTTCAATTGGAATGACATTAGGAATTAGTAAACATACATTTGAAAGATCCTACTGATCCCACCCCCAAACCATCATCATTGGACATCTATTTTTATAATGATCTTGCTCACCACATTTATAACCTTCAATTGATCTTTCTAACGGAACTTCATTTCCTTTCCTGGAGTCAACTGGATGCTTCATTTTTCTATGGAAGGTTACTGCTTCATGGCCTTCATTAAGAAATCTGAAAGATATTCCTATCCCTTTGAAGAATTTTGATAACTGTTTCTTTCCACATACTTGAAACATATGTTTTCTAATTCACATAATAATATTATTATTACCTTAAATTATATAGGGATTTGTATATCATATATATTATGCCATAGAAAAATTACTGAGGTTCATGTGTCCAATCATGAATCCATGTAGTTGGTTAAGAATAACCACAAGAGTTCTCATTGAAGTTCCCATTTAATTTGGTTTCTCCTTAAGAAACCCACCATACATTCTTTCGCATCCATTGTTACACTAGTGCCTACTAGATCCATCCATTTAGTAAAATAAAAAAGGTCTACGTGAGTATATCAGTAAAAACATCATATAATATCATATCAGTAGGGTAAATACTAAGATATACATATTCATATTATATTAAACTCATTTAACATATATAAAAATATATGAATTAATATAATAGGCTATCATTATGGTTATGTCAATTATGCTTAAATAACACCATATCCTCTAAATGTTTCTAAACCGACGTTTAATACCCACTATAAGGCCCCAGTCTTAAACATTAAATAATCATGAATAATGTTAATAATTTATATTCATGATAATTTAAGGTTTAGATATTTATAAAATTCTTTCATAACTTATATGTAACAACATGAATATTAAAAGTAGACACTTCTACACACTATTTATTCTTTCATAAAATAAGAACACATAAAAAAAGAAACATGAATTCTTTCATGTTTTTGATAGCTTGACTTTTCCATGATCCCATAATTAACAATATTTAACTTTAAGTCCTGTGAAAAACATTTCAAAACAAGGGGTGATAAAAAAAGAAATGTAAGGGATACATAAAGAATGGAAATTATTAGTTTTTCAAAATAACATGTCAACCAAGAATAAATTATAATGAATTAATACATTTCAACTAAATGAAGATGAAAAAATGATTCAGTAAATATAAGGTCATTGATTACCATTTTAGTTATTATATTATAACCATCAATGCTATAGAAAACAACATATATCTTATAAAGGTAACGTGGGACATAAACATACTGAAATGGAAGAACCATATAGTCGACTTCCACACATATCACTAAATGGAAAAGAAATATGGCTTAATTACATACCCCATGCATTAGAGGTTATAATTTTACCACCCATCCTTTGTTTATCATGATACCACTAATCATTTTTTATCACATAACCACCTTTCCAATTTCCAAGTACCATTATATAATAATATCTCATAAATTATTTCAAATACTAAAATTTCACAAGTAACATTTTATTTGAAACCACAACAAATCATTTCAACATATTTAAACATTAAATCCTTTTAAAAATCATTTTCAATACTAATACACAAAAAAAAAATCAATAAGGGTTTTATTTTTCCTTTTCGAAATTATTATGGATTATATAGGAAACCAAATAACGATTACAATAGAAGAAAAGACATTGTTGCTGAATTCGTTAAAAACATTCCATTATTCATTTAGTAAAAAAAATCACAGAAAAAATATCCCCATTGAATGAAAGTAATAGTCAAATGGGTTTTTATTCACTTTATAAAACAAGTATTTATTTGTTATCAAAACATGTTTCAATGGAATTCCATTGAGGTGAAGTCCCTTACGAAAATTTGAAAGACATATGACGTAACATTAAAATTATAAAATTGAGATTAAAAGAGAGATTAGGGTCTCTCATAACATAGAAATAGAATTTAAAACAATAAGGATATATAAGAACATATCAGAAGATAAGAAAATGGAAATTATAAAACATAACAAAAATGAAATTTTTGACTAAAAGAAGAGGGTGAAAGGTTCCCTTACCTCGAGTTAGAATTGTCTCGTGTATTACATGTTCGTCCTGAGTAATTAACATAAGTAAATTTATAATATCATTATAACATTTTTCACGTTTATTATTTCTTTTATATATCTTATTACCTCTCCATAACAAATTGTTAATTATTCGAGTTCATATCAGACATTTTACTAATGTTTGGTACATGATTCAAAAATGAACTTGTTATAATTACAAATAGTCTATGTGGTCAAAAGTAAATTATCTAAAAAATTATATTCATGATTTATATATCATATATATCATATATATAAAATATATATATTTATAATAGTCCATTTCATTTGGATATACAAAACGATATGCACCATTCATAGAGAGAGTAAGTCGTACGTACACAAAAACGCTACTTTAATTTCATTTTCATATTTAAAGCAATAAAAAATAAATTATATAGAAGAATATAATAATTATAGTATAATATCATATATAATTTCATTAAATACATCCTTTATACATTCCTTGTATATAATTAACGATTCATATCACTTTGAGGGGGTGGTAGTGCGCATTTCATCAAATTATTCTATGGTATTTATACCACATTAAACGCATAATGGAAATTTATAAATCAGAATTAAAAAATAATAGGGATAAAATAAATAACATAAATATCATATATATTTATATTTCCATCATAATGGCCACCATACGAGGTGGATGGAGAAAATCGAACAATCATCATTTCGTGAGGCAGTATTTCGCCATCCACAGAAACAGTATGTTCTAAACCCATTAGGCGGAGGTGTGTGTATGTGTAGTTAGAATAAATCTCATTAAAACAACCCATTATATTTAAGATACTCGTTTTGTTATAAAATAATCTAATAATGATAGATTATGGGGTTGTATAAGTGAAATTAAATAATGAATCACGAGTGGAGACATTTACTCAAATTTGGTTACTCTTTTTGATTTAAGATAAATGGCCTTCATTAATTACCTTATGCCCAGGTTAAGGAATATATGAGTAATAGAGAGATGTAGGGATATTATTTAGTCCTAGTTTGGTTGATCCAAGGTGTATTTTGTGTGGTGAGTAAGGGTTAGAGGCGGTGTCCTTTTTTAATATAGATGAGGAGAACTTTTGGAATGTTAGAAAGTATTATTTTTATATTAATTGATCTTGGAATTCTAGTAATACAATAGGCATATAATTTGAATACCAGTTGATTATGAGTAGATTTAATTACAAGGAATTTAATTTATACACTTTTATGTCTTAAAATTAACCTTATATTTTCGCTTTAGCACTTAGTAATTTAGAAAAATTTTAGCATGTCTTCTTGTATATTCATAATATATAGTTACAATATTTACAATAAAATGAAAAGTTACCCAAAATGGTTCCCTAATGACATTTATAACATCATATATATCATTAAGAATAATCTTATATTTTTATAAATATTATATCTTTTAATAAATTATTAGTTGATTTAAAAACTAATTTACGTCAAATTTTATACTATTCATAACATGAATTTTTAAAATTCCATAAAAACATTATTACTCCTTAAAACATAAATATTTCAGATATAACATGTTATAATAATATCTAAAATTCTTGGATGGTATAAAAATTTTTAAAATAAATTCTGTGTTATATTTATATTGTCATTTATTAAAATCATTCATTTATATGGTAATCACTACCTCCCCATTGTGTCAAGAAAAAATTTATTTATTTGATGTATAAAAACTATAAAAAAAATACTTTGATATAGAAAATATTTTTAGATATAAGATTTTTATTTATAGTCAAAGATATCACTTATATAACCCCATATAAAATTTTTTAGTAAATGATACATGTTTAAGTTAAATTTTCCTTAAAATTAAATTTAAAGTAATCAAGTTTCATTTTTACACAAAAGTGGCTCCACGAGGTACTAAAATATAGCCACATATTCCCATGGTCTTAAATATCTATTAAAATAGGGATAATAATTGTGTTATTGTAATTTAATATTTTTAAAATATTATTTTTACCCTTATTTTACAGATTTAACCATTAACCATTATAAATAAAATATTTTCTGAAGTTGTTATTCAAAATGTGTAAAAAAAAATCCATCTCAAAAGGATTTGGACATCTAGATTCAAAATATGGAATCCATTTTTTCCAAACTCAAAACATATATGTTTAGGATATTAATTTAATATTAATTCTCATTACAAAACCAAAAAGAGGGTTTTTTAAAAGAAAAAACTACAAAAATATTGACATGTGTTTTTGTCCAATTTAAAAGTAAAATTATTTCTAAGGACAAAAATTGAATTAAATGATAAAAATATAGTATAATTAACCATTAAAAACATTTAATAAGAAAATATATTCATATAAATAAATTATATGAAAACATAATGTTGACTAAAAATGGATTATTTTTCACTATTCATTTAAAAAATTAACTTTATCAGAAAAAGACCAAAATTTACCCAGAATAAATTTTGGTGTTTCTCATATAAAGAAGAGTTTAATTTTGTAAAATGGAACATATTAAAGTGAAGAATACTATATTTAAAAATGTTTCACCATTAAAAGTGGGTAAATCGACATTTTGGAAAATATTAGAGTATTTCATGCCTAAAATTGAATTCATTCTTATTTTTTGCCTCTAAAAATTGTGAGATAAATGTAAATAATTTAACATGAATGTGTAGTACTAATGTAGTTATGTATGTTCATTACAAAAATTTCAATTACTATTCATTAACTACCATTTAATATAACAATATTAATATATTATGTTTTGGTATAAATCAATGTTGTGTGAGACATAAGATTTCAAAGAAACTCATTGTTTCTTGTTGAGTATGATATCAAAAAAAGTGTATTCATTAAAAAAATTAATATCTTATTTAAAATATTAGTAGATATAAAAAATAATTATTCTAAAAATACATGGGTCGTTACAGATAATATATTACATAAACTCTTATAACAACATTATAATACCTAAGGGTATGGTGTGTTAGAATGACTAACTCACGGGGCGAATAAGATAATATTTCTTGGGTGTTAATATATATTGACATGAAATTATCAAAAAGGTCATTTCATTCAATAATAATGTGTTAAAGTTCAGATTGGGTTTGGTCAAGATAGAATAATAGTGTTGTTACTTCCTTTACAAGCAATGATAAATGAGCTTTGTATGACCTGAGTCTAATGGATGAGGCCATGTACTCCTTTGTTTATATCGAAAGGATTTTTTTAAACCTTATATTTAAATTAGTTGTTTGATCACTGTTAAAGGATATATTATCTGTATTAATGATACATAATTTTCATTTAATCCTAACCATAATAAAAATATGAGGACATATTTTTTCTATATCTAAAATAATTAAAATAAATGGAATTTTATTCATAAACGATCGAGTTGTTACAGTTTTTTCAATAAAAAACATCTATAATAAGGTGAAAATCAATCCAAATTTCCTATCCAAATAACAAAATCATATCATATCCTCAATGGTTTCTGTTTTTATCCCAAACATACCATCGATCTAAGGATGATATGTAATGTTGAAACTAAACTCTATATCAGGATCATACAGATACATTTCCAATAATTTAAGGTAAACATGGGATACCAATTCGATACAGTTGAACATGGTACTCTATTTAACTATAAAACATTCATAATTTATATTCAGGAAAGAGGATCCAAAGATAAATATTCTTATGCAGAATTGTTGTGTGATGATTTTGTAAGGTGATAACGAATAACACATAATTATCTAAACATCAATGATATGATAAACCGAACAGGATACCCATTTATTTAATTATTTGTCCATATATTTTAATTTCATTCCTCAGGAAATATATTTTTGACTCAATCATATAAAATCCCATTGGGTTGTTCTTTTTTAAATTTATTTCAAAATTACCTTAATCATGATAAAATCCCATTATGTAAATCCTCAAAATTAGTGTCCTTATTATTGAACATATGATCAAACATAAACTAAAAAACCAACAATGGATTCCATATATTATAATTTAATCATAAATAGAGACATACGCAATTTCAAAAGACAATTTACCATTTATTCATTGTATGAGATCTTATCTTATACTAAAACATTCTCATTAGAAGATTGGGTTTATCATTTTACATATATAAGATAAAATTTGATTTAATTATTCATGATTCATGATGATAGAAATAATCACATGAAATTTCAGTAAATGTTGAAAACAATTTTTTTTATAGGGATAATGCACATAAATTCCAACATGAAATTCTCAAATAAGGATGGGAGGATATGTGTTCCATAATTATCATGATTTTATTCATCCATTATTATCACATAAACTTTTTAACGGGAACTTTTCTACATTGGTTGTTTTTTATTATGTTCCAAATCATCCATTGATTTTTTTCATTTATTTGACTATTGTCAAAAATACCTTCACTTGAAATAATTGAGTGTGAGTGCTTTGTTAGGTTGCTACCTATTATCCTCCATTTAACTAACCATCATATTAATTTCATTTAGATATTCACAAGCCTTATGACTCATCTTTTCATATTTAAATAACATATGAGTTCCATACATGATATTTACATTATACTTCGTCCATCATTTTTGCATGAATATGGATGTAATTTATTTTAAAATTTGAATTTTCCAGATATCCGATCATTGTTTTGTTATCAAAACCAAATTAATAATGGAAAAATAAAATTCCAATATATACCATCAGTGTATATAGAATTACGTCTCCAATGGTATAGTATTTTCTAATATTTATTTCTTATAGAAGAACTAGTTTTAGGCCACTAAAAAATCGATCAATTTTTCATTTGGGTATGAGAAATAAAATAAATGAATATGATGAATGTATACCCAACATAGCTTTATAGTAACCAATAAATTAATTATCCTTTTTCAAAATATTAATGAATTGCATCTCCATATTCTTTTAGATAATTTTAGGGGAGTACTTATGGAGAAATATCCCCTTAAACTCTTCCCATTCCATAAATTAAATTTCAACTTATTACCTCATGTTCCTAATAACCGTCCACTATAGACCCTCTTAAAATTATATATGAAAATAAGAAAAAAAATCATTGTTCATTCCTTGAACACTATATAATAGAAAGTACACTTTCCTTGGTATTGATCTATTACTTGGGAACATTTTCATCCTTTGAAGCATTAAAATATTGTTGATATTGATCCATTAGGGACTCAACATTACATTTTTCACTCCCTTTCTTGTTTGTATGTTCATCATGATTCGTACCTAATGAATGATTTGTGAGAATAGGGAAAGTATTATTCAATCAATATCCCATAATGTTTGGTTTCACATGAGTACAGTCACAACATTTTCTATCACATTAAGCATTAACACAGTTCTATCAGGATTCATCCATTTACTAAAATAGAAAATAATAGGATGAGAAACACTAATCACCATGGAAAACAATAACAAAAACTAATTTATCAGGTTTATAAATCATGAAACCGTATATTTAATCAATGAAACCCTAGGGATAAACGAGGTCAATAATTTTCATTATTTAAATTCTTCATAATGGTTCATTTTTTAAGGCTGTATCTGAAGACTTATTTTATTATTAAAGAAAAGAAATTTCCTCCTAAAACTGTGTAGAGGGAGACCCATTACATAACTTGATGACATAATGGGAATATAGCATATAACATACCTTTTAGGCCAAATTTTTTGGCCCAAGGCCAATTTTGTGAATAATACAGCTATACTACCCACCTGCTACAATACCATATAGTACCCACCACTGGTACAAGATCCTTCTTCCACTACAATGTCATGTTGCTGCAACAGTGTCCTATCACTACTCTAGTTCCACCTAAACTGTGTGATGATTGAGTCTATATCAATAAATCGTTCTCAATGCTATTAACCCTATGTTACTCTATTCTAGATCCATGTCCACTTGTATTATCTAGATGGATATGTAATTTTTTGGAAACCCCATTATATATTCTTAAACATAAGTCAATTATATTTTCATATACATAAAATTATCCTCATACTTTTCTTTGACAATATATGTGTAAATATAATTTTGCATATCCCTATGGATATCGAACAATTGTTTCTAATCCAAATTTCAAAATATTCACTACTAATTTTCATCTGATACAAAATATAGTATCTGCGGTCTTTATGCATAAATATCATGTAGTTTTAGATGAATATTTTAAAAATATTATAAACTCAAATCTGAGTACCATAATATATTAATTTTATTTTATACAAGAAAAATTGTTTATTAATGAATGATATTGATTATATCTCACAAAAGTCATCTTACATGGTACTACTCTTAAAAGATCCCTTTTAAACCCCATCTTCATAACAAGGGGAAAGAAACAAAAATGGATAAGATTTGATCCTCAGTGAGGGTAAAAATATTATACATCAATCTAAGATCATATAAAATCGTACGATAATCATAAGGGTATGTGATAATGAAAATTAATTAATATGTTCATACCCAGCCTCTTAGATATCATTAAAATGAGTCATGATAGAAACCATTAAAATTTTAGAATATATGGATAATAAAATTAATAAATCATCATAAGTTAATAGTTAACCATTATGTCATTACATAAAATATTGTAAACATCATATATATAAAAAACCCATTTAATATTTCCTAGTTAAATACAATGAACATCAACATATTATATCTTGAATTCTCACATGTTTCCCACTATAGGTCTGGACAATCCTTTTTACCATAATTGATCAAGCCCATAAAATTGATACCCATTATTTTCACCTGATTTATAATGTTTTTTTGAATGAAAAAGAGAGATATATCTGTCCCACATTTCTCATAATTAAAACAATACATATTAGTGAAAAATATCATAAAAGCTTAATTATATATTACTAAAATAACTAATATAGAGAAAATGGGGTTTATAATCATTTCATCAATTCCCATATCAAAAACCAGGAAAAATAAATGGGTGTTATTAATATTTCATAAAAATCATAATTATCCATTAAGATAGCGAAAAAGGATGGTATCATTTAATCTTATCCCCAGTAATGAATAAGTAAAATTCATGGATATAAACATATAGGGAATATGATTTTGAAAGATAACATGGAACATTTCATGAGGAAAAAACATTTATAAATTTTAAACACATTTTTCAAAATAAGAAAATATCAAAATATATTTCATTAAAAATATTAATTTATTCTTATAATGTATTATTTATTAAACATTTAAAACATTTCATTAGGAAAATGTCGTTTCCATTTTGAAAATAAAATTTTAAAACATAATTTTTTTTAATTACATTTCTTTGACAATAAAATTTAAATATTATAAATTAATATTTAAAATAACTTTTTGGTTACCATGAAAAAATACCATCTAAGGCATACACCTCAAAATAATTATTCAGTTTAAGTATTAATTAAAATATAATGACACATTTTTTGGAAAATGATTGGAAGATTATTTTTAAAAATATTAATTGGGATGATGTGGAAAAAAATTTATTTAATAATGAATTTGAAATATTTAAATATTTTAAAATTGATTAACCAACAATGACTCAATAAGTAAAATGCTTTTTGGATGAATAGAGAAAAAAAGTAATTGTCATTAAAAAACTCATATAAACTCTTTAGTACATAAGTTTGAAAAGTGATCATAAAACATTTATAATCATGATATGAAAAGAGGATTTGAATTTTCATGATTTTATTGGGAGATTTATCATAATATTACATCATCAGAGGGATAAACATTATCAATCCAGATAAATAATTATATTGTATCGTAAAACAATTACCAGATTTTTAAATTTTGTACTATAAATACTATAAATTAGATATGTAAATCCAAATAATTTTTAATAGAATATTTTTAACAATAATTCATTATAAATACAAGAACCACATAAAATAAAATTTTGTGAATATGGAATGTGTCACATAGAAAATATATGGTGAGACATAAAACATTTATTGTAAGATCCATCTTCCATTGTATATATAAGAACATGATGAAGAATAAATATAATTTTTTAAAAAAAATATTACAGAACCATAATTATAAAAATATATTGACATTTTATTAATTTACATCCTTTTATTAACTGTTTATTAACAAATCCATGTTAAATTTACATTTTGGGAAATAATTTATTTTTTATGAATGTTATGATTTTTTTGACCTCTAAATATTATAATGGTTCTATAATCTCCATAATATTTAAACATTATTTAAAATATCAAATATATATACATTATCTATTTATATATTTATATCTATAAAATTTATAGATATAAATTAAGATACACCGTTCATTGAATAGTAGGTCGTACGTACGAATGATTGTTGATTAAATTTTCATGACAGAAAGAAATAAATATTAGTATATAATATATTAAAATAATATAATAATTTATATTTAATATATATTAAATATTTTTATTATACCCATTACAATTATATTCCATTTATATAATGAAAAATCACAATACTTCGTGAAGTGATAGTTTTTTTGAATACATAAAAGATGTTATTATATTCCCACTAAATGGAAGGTAAGAAAGAGAATGTGATATAATGATTTAAAAATAGAAAAATATCATAAATATGGTAATAACAATAAATACATCATTATATACCTCAATTATTAGTTGTTATAAAAAATTAATAACATTTGTTCGTTGAGAGGTAGTCTGTTTTGTACACTAATGATAATTTCCATCCCATTGTATGGAAAAATAGAATTATTTACATAAATCGATTAACATAATAAAATAATAAAATATTAAATATATTGAGGATACTATATAGTAATGTGTTAATAATAATTTCATAATATTATGGAAGAAATAAAATAAAATATGCGGTTAGAGATGTGACCTTTTTATTGAAAAATTTCGATTGGTTTGCCCCAAAGATATTTGTAGGTTATATTTATGACCAAAATAAGTCATATATTATGAGATGAGGTAATTAAGGTCGTTATTTGGGTAATTACCAATATAAATAAAGGGGTTTTTTATGTATTAATATGAGAAGAGTGGGGGTCGAATTTTATAAGTGAGGTGAGTAGGAAACATGTAATTTTTGAAAATAAAACAGTGTACCCTAGATTTTTATTCCAAAAGGATAAGAATGTGTAAATAATATATTTTATAATTTTTTATGTTGAAATATGGGAATAAAATTAGGTTTGACCATGTTTTTGAATATTTTTAACCCTCCTATTTATAATTTAATCCCTTGTAAACACAATATTACCATAATTATGGTAAACAAATTACTATTTTACAGCGAATTATCATCAAACATTAATTTTTAATTATTATGTAATATAAATTATTATTTTCCCAAATAATTAATACATTATTTAAAATTAAATTTACATAATTTCCAAAATATAATCTAATAATATTCATTCATAAGCGATGTGGGAGGAATTTTCAAAAGAGAAAATATTCAAATGATTAAATAGTATTTATATAGATATTCTATATTAAAATGATCCCAAGTACATAAATGGGATTATATATATAAAATCAAACTAATTATACAAATAAAAAATATTAATATAATTATTATTTTTAATTCTTTTATAGAAATGAAAAATTTTAATAAATTATTTTTTACTCTACAATGAAACTTTCAAATTCAAATAAAATTATCAAAAATTCACTCTATGATAATTTTTACATGCCGATGTAATAAAATAATATAATTTTGTTAAATACAAATTATAATACTTGAAATGTTTTATTTTAAAATATGTGCATACAAATTAGGAAAATAGTTTTTAAGGGGGGAAATTGGTTATCAAAATATTGGATTTTTTCAAATATATAATCATGAAAATACATAATATAAATGACAAAATTTGATACAATATATATTTATATATATATATAACTGAAATAATTCATCAAATTTATTTACTTAATTTTTTGACATAAAATATAATTGTGCCCAATTAAATAGTTTTCCAGAAAAAGATACCATTTATTAACACATGGTTTTTATTTTCATTTACAATTTATTTCTCTACAAGGAATTTGTTATATATACATGTGTAAATCATATATTATCATAATTTATTTAATCCTATTCATTATCATCATTTAAACTTTTATATGATGACTACTGTATTATATACAAATATTTTAATCAAATTTCATGTTTCATTTAAACATTGTATTATGTGTAATGAATGAGAGACAAATTTTTTAATATAATGATGAATAAACACAGGGTTATATATAACCAAATATAAAGTCTACGTTTCTTTCAACACAATATTAAATTGGTGTTTCATGTAATTCCTTTTAAACATATTGTTATGTGTAGTATAGAATATCTAACAAATTAAATTTATTCGTGAAAAATAACATAATCTATTTGTGTCACAAAGCTGAACAAGGATTCCACTAAAATGAAACCCAACCTAGCTCACTACTGGGCCTAAAGGGTTTTACCAATCCCTACATTTCATAAAATAAATCAGTCGAGTCAAAAAAATTCACATTCAGAATGATTTCACCATCAATTAAAAAATGAACAATCCTAATATGGAAAAACCAAACAAACTTATAACACATCACATAATTAATGAAAACATAGTATAAAATAAAATAAAATAATATAAATTTAGAATTATAGATAAATACAAAAGTAAACATATCTTTGAAAGGAAAACATGATCCATACCACATGGCCATCTCCTGGTAACCCGATGCAGCACACGACCCCCCATCCCCCACTCACTATTGACGACCTAAGAATTGGAATCCAGTATAAAGATGAAACATAGAACATTTATAAAACTTGAAGCAACATATGCACACACCAACATTATTTTTTATATAGTATAGTGAACCGAAATTTTCATATGTAAGTATTACATCATTTTTAAGATCAATACAATAATTACAATGCATTCAATGATCGAAACGTTATTTATTTTGGGAAAATTAGGATCATAAGTCACTTCTACATAATAATTAATAAACAAAAATAAAATAATTCATATTTATAAACATAAAAGTTTTCACATTATCTTTAGTATATGTAGTCACATGAGGATATACATGAAAGAAAGTGGTGGGAAAAAATCCTTTCAAGGGGAAGGATGAGATATCAAAAACAAGTGTTATAAATCAATAGTATATGGGTGATAATAATCATAATAATCAGGTCATAATAATTATATCATAATCAAAATAAAGGGGATGAAATTTTAACAAATCATGAAATGTGGTGATGCGTGATAATTTAACACCATGTCATAGGGGTCAAATACAAGGAATAGTTGTGAACATAGCTAGCATCATATTCACACATAACATATCTTTAAAATAATTACACCATCATTGAGAAAAAAATGGAATCATGTTAATTAATGATACACAATATTTCATTAGAAAAATCACATTAATCAATGAATTTTGTGGTATTAGAATTTGGTTCCCACCGTTTATATCATAATATTCACATTATCATATATGTCATATAGAATGTATAATAACCATATTGATGAAAAAACCCATGTAAATTAATCGGTTTTATAATTATTTAATTAATAATAATTTCATGAATAAACATGTGGAAGAAAAATGAATACCAGAAATAATATTTTGAATAATAATAATCATTATTCAGTGATGATTATACATCTCAATGTGAGCCACAAATGTGTTTAGGAAAGTAAAGAATAATTGAAAAAGAAAATTATATTTGGATTTAAAAATAATTTTTCAATGGTGGAAATCCTAAATAAAAATAATAATTAATAATGAAATTATATATTAGAAATAATATGGTTATATTCATATTGAAAAATTAATAGAAATATGGATAACCCATAGAAAAATAAGTAGGGTTTGAGAATATCATTACCTTAACTCTCGCTTTATTTCAACAATTTAATGTATCCAAGATAATAAAATAATTTTTATTAAAACATATTTCTAAAATTTAATTATACACATTTAATCCAATATTTATACATTATATTTATTATTTTGTATTTTTTAATTTAAATTTATGAAATTATAGAAAGTGTATATCTTTTTTTCCATAAAAAATATCCTAATTTTCATCGAATTTTTTATTTTGTTCAAAAATAATTTATATCTATTTAGAAAACATTTAAAAAGAAATGAAATAAATATATTAATACGTGTTTATAAAAAAAATATTTTTTAAACATAATGAAATTTGATGATAATTGATAAAATTATAACCATACCCTTTTTTGATTAACCAGTTAGTGATGGAAACATTCTACAAATCAGAAGAAAAATAGGTATAAAATATAAATAACTCAAAAAAAATATCGAAAGGAGAAAATAGTTAATATAAAGATAAAATTATTACCAAATAAAAAATATAATTTTTAAATTTTTAATATATTGGTAAAAGATATAAAATAATAATATAATCAATGAATAGTTTTAAAAAATACATGCACATTCCATAATGTGGCTTCTCTTGTAGGGAGCTAACCCTCCATGATGAATGGAGTTGGTTTAGTCCCAAATTTAAATAAGATTCATAAGCGTATAATATAGAGGATTTTAGAAGAATATTTATTCAGAATGTGTAAGAGTGGTGGTTTTCAATGGGAAGGGTGTTTTTTAATTTATATTAGAGGTTTGGTGTAATTTAAAAATAAAATAATTAACAAAAAAATTATATTAAATGTAAAACATGTAATATTTATTTTTTGAGAGTATAAATCTATAATAAATATAATATAATTTTATCAGGATATTAAACTACTTTGTAATCATAATTCAATTATTTTATTAAAATTGGACTTGGAAAAAATAATAATTATTAATTTAATAGATCAATTTTGTCCTTTGGTTTTGGGAAAAGCATTATGGTATTGGAAATTGTGTTTTTTGTATTTTAATGAATAATTTATATAATTATTTTTTTTTGGAAAAACCACTTGTTCTAGAAATGATTTGGTAATTATTACATATGAATTATGTAACTCATGATATTCGTGTTACGAGGGAAATTTTATTTTTTCTATTCACCTAAAAATTAAAGTATATTAGATAATTATAAAAAACTCACCTATGAAAAAATTTTATGTGATCCTTTAAAAATTGATATTTATTTTATAAATATAAATTTCAAACATAGGTATTTTTAATTTTTAATATAAATATAAATATTTTTACGAAATAAATTAAAATACTCTTTATTATAAATGTTTCTATATTTCATCAATTTTTTTAAACATGATATTTATATTATAGAATTATAATATTTTAATTTATTTATTTTAATCATTATAATTATTATTTAAATCATAATTTATTATTTTTGGGTTAAATTACTATTCCAACAGTTAAGTTACTATTTCCAATATTTCTGCTAGTATTCCAAATGATCAGCTTACTATTCCAAAATGTCATGTTACTATTTAAATTGTCACATTACCATCACAATGATCACATTGCCTCCTATAAATATCACTTCATTATTTCAATCAATATTCAATAAAATTTTTCCCATGGTTATAAATTTTAATTTTATGAGATACTGATTCGTTTAACAATATTTTCATTGATTTCTATAGTGTTGGATATTGGTGTATCGATTTGTATAGATTTTAGTGGTCTATATGTTTTTAGTTTATATTTTCAATTTTATTTTATTTTGTTCAATAGTAATGTTTTTCAGTTTTATTGGTTTTTATCTAACTTATGTAATGATCTTTATTAATGAGATAATCTATTTTTTGGTCACTCTATATGCTCTTATATTTTAATTGTTACATAATATAATGTAACATACATCTATTTATGAACTAATTATCAATAATATGTTTGGGATATTACATTTTTTTCCCAATTAAAAATTTCGACTCAAAAAATTTCAATACATTTTATCAGTTGAGAATATGTGAGGGTAATCATGTTTTATTTCATTCCTTTGGTTCTCACATCACATCTTCTAACTTACATTCTCACCATAGAACATTGACAAGGTGATTTGTCTTTTTACATGAAACATTTTCTTCACATCCCAATATCTTCACCTATTTCTCTTTATAGATGAGGTCATTTATCCAATTTTACCACCTCTAGGTTTAGTACATTTGAGGGATCAGGTATGTACTTTCCTAGGAATAATATATGGAAACAATCATAAACATGATCCATATGTGGTGGAAGTGAAAGATAATAAGCCACTGTTCCTATTAAATAATTTCCCCCAAGAAGTGAGAATGTACTAATGGCTATGGTGAATTTCCTTTCCAATCCACAGAACTCATTTCCATAGAGATATTGACGGAAAGTTATTCCTCAAGACTCAAACTCCAAGTAAATTAATTTTCTAACAACATAGATTATATTATGACTCAGATGAAATTTTATATATTGTTATTGTTATTAATCCCTCTTTTTCATCAATAATATAAGATCATGTTTATATAGATTTCATTCTCCAATATCCAACCAGTATGTTTTTTTTTCTAAATCACTTCTTATAAAAATATTGATATTGAAAATTTTTATACTTTAGTGGAATATATATTTGTTAGATAACTAAAAAATTTGATTTGATGATCCCACACTTCTTTAAATTCCATTAAACATGCTTTTAACACGTCTTCAAGTGTACGAATAGTCCTTTTATATTTTTCAATAGTTTGGGGGTGATATTTCATATTGAAATTCGGTTTAGTACACAAATCATTTTGGAATATTCCCTATAATATAGATTTAAACCATGGATCTCAATTCTAAATGATTTAACATTGAACCCCAGGGGGCCTCACCACTTCCTTGATTTATATAATGGTATGTTGTTCCAAAAAGGAATCATCTTTAATATAAATTATGTTTTTAGTCTTGGTTATTTTATCCACGACAACCCATATCACATTCCTTCCATTGAATGTATTTGGGAGAACATTGATAGTGTTCGTATATCCATTCGATGATTTCGTAGTGTCATATACTATGGTTTTTTCACACTATTATAGTTTTTTACCTCTACATTAACTTTAAAAAGTACAAGTACATTTATATGCATTCAATAATCACTTACTTCAAATTTTCCTTCTAGAATCTCTTTCAAAGATCATATTACATCAATAAACTTCTATGATAGATATTGAATGATGAGAAATTTTCATTATCTAGTAGATAATTCTATATCTCATGTGATAAATATACATAAATCCCAATTGTAATAAAAATCACACCATAATCATCAATATGGAACACATATGTCATACCTTCCTTTACTTCAGTCACATATTATTTAATCTTTTGATCATCTGATTTGGGATCATGTATATTATCTTTGATATATTGTTGGGAAATATTTGGGAAAGGTGGTATTTATTTTACGTTGATATAATTTCTAGACCCATCCTTTCCATACAATTGATTATAATATCATCCTCAATTTATTCCATAGATAGTTTAGGAAGGTAATTTATACTAATATTGTCATCTAACTTATTTCATTTTCTTTGATGGTGGGGAATAGAGTGGGCGTAGTACTTTATTAGTTCTGACCATATTTTTCATGCATGTTGATCTCTTAATGTATGAAATAATATATTATACATCTATTATTCATATAAATGTCCCAATTTCCTCCATAGGGGTAGTTCTAAAAAGTTTTCTTTGTTTTGATAATAGTTATAATCTTGATATCATGTGTTATGTTTTTTATCATGGATCGTCAACTATTTTAAGGCATAGGCTATCATGTTTTCATTATTAATTACATCCCAAATGAAGCCTTTCCTCAAAGAATCACAACATGTCAAAAAAACACCTCCACATGTTGGTAGTGTGTGTATAGATGCAGTGATTAGCCTCTTCATGGGATCCATAAATCATTCCTCACATTATTTTTTCCATGTATACTGTACCCCTACCCATGTTCACATAGTAAGTGGGATATAAAATAATTATTAATTTTTAACAAAATTCTGGTAATACACTACTATGTTATGGAATCTATGGATTTATGTGAATCTATTAGGTCTAGAGGATTAATCAATTACTTTGGTCTTTGAAGGGTCCACAGTAATTCCCTCACATATATCATTTACCAAAATAATGTTACTACCTATATCTGAACGAACCACTTTTTGAATTAAGAATACTTTTTTTCTATCCCCTATTCCACTATAACACTTCTTAAATATTCTTAATTATTTCATTTTCTATTACTGTTAATTTAAATATCATTGAGAAAGAATATAAATAAATTCATGATATTAAATAAAGACTATATTCGTCAAATCCATAAGTATTTCAGATGAATTATTATGTCTGAAGGGAATCACCATGAACTCATATTTCTCATTCCATTTAAATACAATATTTTTCTATCTATTTTTCTTCATTACATTAAGATTCCAATATGAAAAATTAATATCCACCTTTGAGAAGTTCTGATATACTTATTGTTGACCAAAATAGTTTTCAATAATTGGTAGGGAATACTTTTTCACTAACATGATCTTGTTGAGGTCCTGGAAATCAATACACTACCACATTGATTAATTATTCTTCTTTATAAAGGGAAGAAACACACCTTTTGGCGATACACTAGAGAATATGAACCATTTTTTCAAATTCCTTTGAAGCTACTTCTTAACACTACCAATTTGATCAGGACCATCGTATAGAAAACTACATTATGATCGTTGTGTAGTATGGGTAACACTTAATGAAATAAAATACATTATTCTTTCATGATGGGAATTTACTCCATGTTGATACATTCCATTCAATCAACCATTTTTTAAATGTACGATTCTCTATTGGGTATCAACACCCACACAATCGACATATTTTCAAATCGAGTTTCATTTTCATCCGTGAAATTTTAAAGGAGAATGGGATGGTATGGAATATTAAATAATATTTCCCTTTCATGAAAACTAATGTGTTCATTATATAATTATGTATATACCAGAAACTTGACGTACATTGACATTACATTACATTTTCGGAATACTTAGTACATAACAAAAACACACACACAAGGATCGTAATAGTTTAGTGTCTTTGGAAACTCGGAATAAAATCTTCTAATCTTGGTGAAAGATCTTCAACATCTCCCATAAAGATCTTCCTTTTTTTGACCTAAAACCTTTCTTTATATCCTGGGGAAAAGAAAACATAAAAGGGTGAGCTCAAATGCTAAGTAAGGGTAAACAAAAGAAATATCAATCACATCGTATTCATAAGAACATAACATTTTGGAAATCATAACCTGCAAAAGAGAGCATAATTTCATATCATGGGATAAATCATGGTAGTGAAATGTAATCACAATAATCATAACTTAAAACATGAAACTTTGTGGCATTCACACATAATCATAGAGAATCATTTCTTGTTAGTCGAGACTCATTGCCAAGACTATCTTAGTGGACAAAGTCCCTTTCTGAATCGAGTAACCCTCGTTTCAGTCCTGTTTCACTGAACCGGTATAACCTACCGTTCCAGCCCTGTCTATCTCATGAGATATAAAATCTTTACCCAATGCATTGGAGGGAGATATAGGTCCCACCCATCTCATAATGATACCATTCTTATGTGTGCCACAAAATCATAAATCATACATCATTGCATAACCCATGTAATAAAAATGGGATTCTTAAACAACAACATGACATCATAAAACAATTCATATAAGATAAAGGAATTCATAAAAATAATTCCATCACAATATTATCAAATCAATGTAATAATAGGGATAAAAACATAACCCTTTTATTATCTTAGATGGAAAATAATTTTGATAAAATACTTGAACTCCATTCTTGAGGAAAATATCCTTTCTTCTTCAGAAAACATTTTTCCTTTCATAACATGTCATACGACTTTAAAATAAAAGAAGTTGATTAAAAATAAACCTGAAAACTTGTAAAGGAATATTTTTGAAAATAATGTTTTAAAAATCCATACATTCCGTATAAGTTAAAAAAACATTCTTCGTACCTTTGTCGGAAAAGTCAAAAAGTACCTCGTACGAAAAAAAACGACAAAAGATTCCATTCATATTCTTTACTAAAAACTCACCGAAGGGTAAAATTGGATTTAAACTATTGTAAGTGGATGGAAACAATATTACATATTTAGGGAACATGGATGTGGATGATAAAATACACCCCAGTAAATACTTACGAATAAACAATCTCGGATAAAAATGAGATTGTGGTATTTTCCCTTACCTTAGGTCCGACTTGCTTTGTGAGTGTCCGAACCTCCTGTATATGATTTAAATCATGTTATTGACTTATTCCATAATCATATTCATTGTTATTATATCATATATGGTCCACTTATGACTTTATATTACCCGTTCTTTTGTAAATTCATGTTAAAGTAGCGTTTTGGGTAAAATCGTCTCATTTGTCGTTCGTGTTTTTAACTTGTAATTATTCATATGATTACTTAGATCATGATTAATTTATTCCAGAATATAAAACATGATTTATATATATATATTCATAATACACATATATTATAAATCAGTAAATGGAAAGAAATACACCGTTCATGGAGACGGTAGTCCGTACGTACGCATGAACGCTGTTTTCGTTTCCTTATTGAATTGAATGGAATTAAGTAGATCACATATATATAAATATAAATAATTCCAGTATCATTATTAGGTCATATATTTCATTATTACATATTATATATACTTTATAATCATTCATGAATGGTTAATCATTGAGAATGAATCTCATTGCGTCGTGGAGACAGTAGTTCGTACGTACGCACAAGCGATGATATCGTTCCCATGGTCGTGGAATTGTGTTGAAGTTTATTTATACTATTTCAGTATAAATATCACTTTATAATAATCATATATAGTTACTCATTACACCTTTATACACATCCAATTAATGTGGTGGCGGAAAATAGATTACACCACGGCGTGGAGACGGTATTCCGTACGTACGCACACGCGGTGATTTCATTTTTCCGTAGGATGGATAGAAGGTGAATTAGAGTTGTTTCATATTTATAATAACATATCAGTATATAAGAAATACTGATTTTATTACTTTATCATGAAACAACTAAATAAGAAGAAGTTGAAGAAGAAAGAAATTGAAAAGATCGGTAATGGATATTACCTCTTCTTTGAAACGCCTCTTTGAATCCTCCACATAGGGAATTATGATTGGTCTTTGAAGAAGACTAGGACCTCTAGGATTATTCTAGGGAAGTGGAGAAGGGATTTTGGCAGGGGTTGGCCGAGCTTGAGTGCTCAAATGTTGTGAGGAGGAGGGGGAAGAGGTACCCTTTTATAAGGGAGGAGAGGGGCACCTTAGGAATATCTCTAAATATTATTTTATATTAAAGTCAAAATCGGTTTATAATGGTTCCAAAGGGTCTTATTTCGAAGCTAAAGTGGTGATGGGTCGAAATCCTATCATCCAATAGTATTTAGACAAGTTTAGGGTATTATTTTAACCTTATCAATTAGATTTAACTCTAAGTTAAATAATTTAACTTTTACCGTGTCTTTTTGTTTTCTTTCACTATATGGTTAATACACTTACTATAACATGCCAAACGAACCCCAAATTGTTTATTATTAATACATATATCCTTATATAAGTCATTTGGCCGAACCTTATATTTTTAGGAATAAAATAACAATTAGTAATATAATATTTGATTTAAAAACTATTTTATGTCAATTTTGACACTATTTGATATATGATTTTTGTGAAAGTCATAACAGAATTATATGTTCAAACCAAGTTGATTAAATCAACAATAATAAATCATAGTAACCTAGAAAATTAGAGTAATTCATAAAAAGTCTCAATTTACATTCATTTGAGCATTTATAACATCAATTATGTTAATATTTCCTTAAAAGGGTAATTACTGCATCATCGTTGTGTCATAAATAAATTAATTTATTTAAAGTCTAAAAATTATAAATAAAATATCATTATGTAGGAAGTCTTTTTATATTTCTAATGAATATTTATATTCGAATTTATCTTATGTATAACCCCATATTAAAAATGTTTTAGTTATTAAACTTTGATTTTAACTATTTTAACTATTCATTAAATAAAATAATATTAAATGTCATAATCTAATCCAAGTGGACCTAAATGGTCATATTATATTCATAATGTTGTTTTTGGTCGAATTACACTTATCCAATAAAATTAGGACATGTGTTAGGGTAATAGTAATATCATATTTACCCTTAGTTACCCTATTTACTATTAACCGTGGTAAAAAAAAGTAAAAAGTTACTATTCACCAAAAATTATTTTCATCTCATTGAACCATATTTTAGTCCTTGATATTAACCGTGTCTGTCGGATTTTCGAAATTCCATTCACAGAAGCGGTAAAATTATGTTTTAGGCAAAATTCAGTTTTTTATCTACCACTTAGTAGTTTCACTATTCATCAAAAATTGATGTTTTTCAGAACAATGCCAAAATTTCATCCTAAGCTATATTTCATATTACGAATTCAAAAATGAAGTCTATTTTACTAAATTTATAACATAGAGGTTGCATTAATTAATTTTATAATTAAATCCCGCTGTTAAAACAAATAGCGTGTTTTTAAGAAACAATATCTATCAAAAGATTGACACTTGTTTATGTCTGGTTTAAATGTGAAATTACATCCAATGACCAACATTGTATTAAATTGTAAAAATATATTCTAAATATACTTTAAAACAACTGAAATTAATAATTTATCACTATTAATTATTTTGATTAAAAAAGTTGTTTTTAATTATAATTTAGTAATTTTCACTCTTCATCAGAATATGAAAGTTATCCGAAACGTACCAAAGTTTCACCTTAGGCTAAATTCAATACTCTGAATCCAAAAATGAATTACATTTTGAAAAATAAAAATTACAAAATTTCAAAAAGTGGTTATTACTATTCATAACGGCTAGTTTTAATAATATTTTAATAGCATATCGTTGTTTCGTGAAACTCAGTATTGCATACTACACACGCTATCGAGGAAGGTTGCGATTGCGTGTAATGCAAGGCAAGTCAAGGATGTGTGTTGTGAAATCTCCTTTTGGTGTAGCGTACAACACAAGACATTAGTGAAATTAAAAAGAATATTTTTCATAAAATATCAGGGTGTTACATTCTACCCCCTTAAAATGAATTTCGCCCTCGAAATTCGTTGGGGTTATAAATTGTTTACTATTTGAAAGTTTCTTTGATAGAAACCCACATCGTAAAAAGGAATACCAAAAATTATCTTTACAAACAAAAGTATGAAACGTAACGGTTACCCAAATAAACTAATCACTGGGTTTCCACATAGGTGAAAATATGGATATTGAAGAGAAATCTAACCATCATGTTCTGATGGAGAGTGGTAGAGAACATGGCTATGGAAAAGCCAGCAATCACAAAGCCATAAATTTGTGACGATCTAAGGTACCATCTGATTCATCAGATATAAGATCACTAGGACAACATTTTTGGTTTTCAAGATCGTTTCCCTAAATTTAAATAATTTGAATTAGAATAAATACTTACTTTATTTTGGTACAATCTCACTGTTGTTCGTGCCATTAACAATTTCCACATCATCTTAAATAAATGAAGTTGAATTTGTTATTCGTGAAGTCTTAGCAGATCATGTGATAGAATGACGGGTCATTCCATCTGTCTCAAACAAAAGGTTAGAAAAAAAAATTGTATACATAAGTCGATCTATAGTGAGATTAATCATATATGGTTCCTAAAATGAACTTATACTTAACATATCATACTGCTTAATATAATTAAACTAGTTTCTACTAAACAGGGACTTCCGGTAGGTCAGTGGTAGGCGATAAAGGCTAGTCGCATTTCGGTTGTGGGTTCGATTTCCACAGCCTTGTCCGACGCGATGGGCTGTCGCCCGTCCTGCAGGTTGTCCTTTTTCTAAAACTATATTACTATAACATCCCATTAATAATATCGAAAAAAACCTTTATCCTTAAACAATACTAACTTATGTCCAACATAATCCATTCCAATCTTTAGGCTTATCCATAATACTGCAGTCCACTCTCATAACATAGTGAAAACGATTACCAGAGATTTAACACCATCGTCGATTCCCATATATCATAAGATATGTTTTGTTTGTCACATTCCAAACATTCAAAGTCCTTAATATTGTATTCTCTTGAATACCCATTGAACCATAGTGAAAACTTGAATGCAGTTAAAAGTTATCACTTTTCACATACCAAAATCCTCAAAATTATATATACTCAAACCATGATATCACTTAGTCCTTATATCAATCATGAGCTCATAAATACTATCAAACATTTAATTTTCTCCGTATCCCTTCATTATGCGCATATCATCTACATTCCAAAAATATCTGAATAACCTTTCATGGATACTGGTAACATTAATCATACACTTTCAAAACACAAGGAAAGACAACAGTGTAACAATCCATAGATTTCTCTTTATTCCATAGTATCATGAGATTACATATACAAAATTACACATGATAAACATGTAATCATTCCACTACATTCTTAAACCATTGACCGAGCTTCAAAAATTCTTTCATCTCACATATCATTTGTAGTCTCTTCATCATCATCCACATAAATACTACCCATATGACCATACTGATTCTCCTCATGAGTCTTTCCCTTAGGGCATTTGTTTTCATAATGCCCATACATTCCACATTTAAAACACTTAACCATTTTTGATGTCGTAGCAATACCATTATCCTCATCCATGGTGTTAACCGACCCTTTTCCTTTTCACTTACTTGCTTTGTGTCCTTCTTTTCCACACCCAAATCATATTCCAGCTCCCTTGAAACATTCTCCTTGATGCCTCTTCCCACATGATTTACATAGGGGAAATTGAACTTTCTTTCATCTATGATCATCATGGAACTCCATCTTTCTCTTATTAGTCGAGTCAGGAAACATACCAAATTTTACTTTATTGATCATATTATGAGATTGCTGATTCGGCATAATAATGATGTTTGGACATCCAAATCCCATTTCATTTGGTTTCTCATGAAGAATATCATTCCATTGTCCATCATATCCTCCATTATTGTGAATCATCTTGTTTCCAGCGATTTTCTAAAACCCAAATAGAATAGTGTGAGAGGCAAAATAATGCTAGGGAAAACAACATAGTAAAGGGGGAGTACCCTTAATATCTAACATCTTAGGTTAAATTATAAGATCGTTATCGTAGTTCTAGGATTATATCCTATACGTATACTTATCCTTATGGACATCCCTAGACATACCTTAGAAATATCTCTAGGGATCTCACTAACGTTTTCGCATCCTAGTTTCCAAAGGATGACTAAACCTTTCCTCTGATACCAACTGTAGAGACCCGAAACTTGACTTACATTGACATTACATTACATTTTCGGAATACTTAGTACATAACAAAAACACACACACAAGGATCATAATAGTTTAGTGTCTTTGGAAACTCGGAATAAAATCTTCTAATCGTGGTGAAAGATCTTCAACATCTCCCATAAAGATCTTCCTTTTTTTTACCTAAAACCTTTATTTATATCCTGGGGAAAAGAAAACATAAAAGGGTGAGCTCAAATGCTCAGTAAGGGTAAACAAAATAAATATCAATCACATCGTATTCATAAGAACATAACATTTTGGAAATCATAACCTGCAAAAGAGAGCATAATTTCATAACATGGGATAAATCATGGTAGTGAAATGTAATCACAATAATCATAACTTAAAACATGAAACTTTGTGGCATTCACACATAATCATAGAGAATCATTTCTTGTTAGTCGAGACTCATTGCCAAGACTATCTTAGTGGACAAAGTCCCTTTCTGAATCGAGTAACCCTCGTTTCAGTCCTGTTTCACTGAACCGGTATAACCTACCGTTCCAGCCCTGTCTATCTCATGAGATATAAAATCTTTACCCAATGCATTGGAGGTAGATATAGGTCCCACCCATCTCATAATGATACCATTATTATGTGTGCCACAAAATCATAAATCATACATCATTGCATAACCCATGTAATAAAAATGGGATTCTTAAACAACAACATGACATCATAAAACAATTCATATAAGATAAAGGAATTCATAAAAATAATTACATCATAACATTATCAAATCAATGTAACAATAGGGATAAAAACAGAACCCTTTTATTATCTTAGATCGAAAATAATTTTGATAAAATACATGAACTCCATTCTTGAGGAAAATATCCTTTCTTCTTCAAAAAACATTTTTCCTTTCATAACATGTCATACGACTTTAAAATAAAATAAGTTGATTAAAAATAAACTTGAAAACTTGTAAAGGAATAATCTTTAAAATAATGTTTTAAAAATCCATACATGCCGTATAAGTTAAAAAAACATTCTTCGTACCATTGTTGGAAAAGTCCAAAAGTACCTTGTACGAAAAAAACGACAAAAGATTCCTTTCATATTCTTTACTAAAAACTCACCGAAGGGTAAAATTGGATTTAAACTATTGTAAGTATATGGAAACAATATTAAATATTTAGGGAACATGGTTGTGGATGATAAAATACGCCCCAGTAAATACTTACGAATAAACAATCTCGGATAAAAATGAGATTGTGGTATTTTCCCTTACCTTAGGTCCGACTTGCTTTGTGAGTGTCCGAACCTCCTGTATATGATTTAAATCATGTTATTGACTTATTCCAGAATCATATTCATTGTTATTATATCATATATGGTCCACTTAGGACTTTATATTACCCCTTCTTTTTTAAATTCATGTTAAAGTAGCGTTTTGGGTAAAATCGTCTCATTTTTCGTTCCTGTTTTTAACCTGTAATTATTCATATGATTACTTAGATCATGATTAATTAATTCCAGAATATAAAACATGATTTATATATATATATATTCATAAAACACATATATAATAAATCAGTAAATGGAAAGAAATACACCGTTCATGGAGACGGTAGTCCGTACGTACGCATGAACGCTGTTTTCGTTTCCTTATTGAATTGAATGGAATTAAGTAGATGACATATATACAAATATAAATAATTCCAGTATCATTATTAGGTCATATATTGCATTATTACTTATTATATATACTTTATAATCATTCATGAATGGTTAATCATTGAGAATGAATCTCATCGCGTCGTGGAGACGGTAGTCCGTACGTACGCACGAGCGATGATATCGTTCCCATGGTCGTGGAATTGTGTTGAAGTGTATGTATACTATTTGAGTATCAATATCACTTTATAATAATCATATATAGTTACTCATTACACCTTTATACCCATCCAATTAATGTGGTGGCGGAAAATAGATTACACCACGGCGTGGAGACGGTATTCCGTACGTACGCACGGGCAGTGATTTCATTTTTCCATAGGATGGATAGAAGGTGAATTAGAGTTGTTTCATATTTATAATAACATATCAGTATATAAGAAATATTGATTTTATTACTTTATCATGAAACAACTAAAGAAGAAGAAGTTGAAGAAGAAAGAAATTGAAAAGATCGGTAATGGATATTACCTCTTCTTTGAAACGCCTCTTTGAATCCTCCACTTAGGGAACTAAGATTGGTCTTTGAAAAAGACCAGGACCTCTAGGATTATTCTAGGGAAGTGGAGAAGGGATTTTGGCAGGGGTTGGACGGGCTTGAGTGCTCAAATTGGTGTGAGGAGGAGGGGGAGGAGGTACCCTTTTATAAGGGAGGAGAGGGGCACCTTAGGAATATCTCAAAATATTATTTTATATTAAAGTCAAAATCGGTTTATAATGGTTCCAAAGAGTATTATTTCGAAGCTAAAGTGGGGATGGGTCGAAATCATATCATCCAATAGGATTTAGACAAGTTTAGGGTATTAGTTTAACCTTATCAATTAGATTTAACTCTAAGTTAAATAATTTAACTTTTACCGTGTCTTTTTGTTTTCTTTCACTATATGGTTAATACACTTACTATAACATGACAAACGAACCCCAAATTGTTTATTATTAATACATATATCCTTATCTAAGTCATTTGGCCGAACCTTAGATTTTTAGGAATAAAATAACAATTAGTAATATAATATTTGATTTAAAAACTATTTTGTGTCAATTTTGACACTATTTGATATATGATTTTTGTGAAAGTCATAACAGAATTATATGTTCGAAACAAGTTGATTAAATCAACAATAATATATTATAGTAACCTATAAAATTAGTGGAACTCATAAAATGTCTCAAATTACATTCATTTGAGCATTTATAACATCAATTATGTTAATATTTCCTTAAAAGGGTAATTACCGCATCATCGTTGTATCATAAATAAATTAATTTATTTAAAGTCTAAAAATTATAAATAAAATATCATTATGTAGGAAATATTTTTATATTTTTAATTAATATTTATATTCGAATTTATCTTATGTATATCCCCATATTAAAAATGTTTTAGTTATTAAACTTTGATTTTAACTATTTTAACTATTCATTAAATAAAATAATATTAAATGTCATAATCTAATCCAAATGGACCTAAATGGTCATATTATATTCATAAGGTTGTTTTTGGTCGAATTACACTTATCCAATAAAATTAGGACATGTGTTAGGGTAATAGTAATATCATATTTACCCTTAGTTACCCTATTTATTATTAACCGTGGTAAAAAAAGTAAAAAGTTACTATTCACCAAAAATTATTTTCATCTCATTGAACCACATTTTAGTCCTTGATATTAACCATGTCTGTCGGATTTTCAAAATTCCATTCACAGAAGCGGTAAAATTAAGTTTTATGCAAAATTCAGTTTTTTATCTACCACTTAGTAGTTTCACTATTCATCAAAAATTGGTGTTTTTCAGAACAATGCCAAAATTTCATCCTAAGATATATTTCATATTCCGAATTCAAAAATGAAACTATTTTACCAAATTCATAACATATAAGTTGCATTAATTAATTTTATTATTAAATCCCGCTTTTAAAACAAATAGCGTGTTTTTAAGAAACAATATCTATCAAAAGATTGACACTTGTTTATGTCTGGTTTAAATGTGAAATTACATCCAATGACCAACATTGTATTAAATTGTAAAAATATATTCTAAATATACTTTAAAACAACTCAAATTAATAATTTATCACTATTAATTATTTTGATTAAAAAAGTTGTTTTTAATTATAATTTAGTAATTTTCACTATTCATCAGAATATGAAAGTTATCCGAAAAGTACCAAAATTTCACCTTAGGCTAAATTCGATACTCCGAATCCAAAAATGAATTCCATTTTGAAAAATAAAAATTACAAAATTTCAAAAAGTGGTTATTACTACTCATAACGGCTAGTTTTAATAATAATTTAATAGCATATCGTTGTTTCGTGAAACTCAGTATTGCATACTACACATGATATCGAGGAAGGTTGCGATTGCGTGTAATGCAAGGCAAGTCAAGGATGCGTGTTGTGAAAGATCCTTTTGGTGTAGTGTATAACACAAGACATTAGTGAAATTAAAAAGAATATTTTTCATAAAATATCGGGGTGTTACAAATTATATCCAATTCATGCTTAATATATTGATGAATTACTCAATTTAGAGTATTATGAGATTCACTTGAACAATATATGCCAACTAGATAATAGTCCAACACTTTTGTTTCAATGATCAGATAACTATGTTTATATATATATAAATTAAGGTATTAGGGATTTTATTCAGTGGTTATAAGAAAATTGTTGTATATAATGGAATACATAAAATCAATTATAAAATTAATCTTTTTTCCATACCTCACGAAATAGAATGTGTGCCTCGTATGACTTCATTTTCATGTTCCACTTCATTTTTAGTGATGGAAAAAGCATTTGCTTTCCCCTTTAGATTTATTGATTTCTAGGGACTATTTCCATCAAGAACCCATGGATTAGTGCATTGTCATTCATAGAAATATTTATCCATAGTGGAATCATTGAACCATGGTTAGTTTATTATGATGTTACTGCCATTATTCCTTCATATTTCTCAACTTATTCAAGTATCATTAATATGAACAATCTCGTTGGTTTTTTCTCCCACACCTAAATTATTTATGTTTCTCTTTATATAAATTATCATGATTTGTATTCTCAAATATATTACATGTGGTGGTTGGACCCACTATCTTTCTTTTTCATTTGACCAAACCATCTTGAATCATTGTTCTTCTCAACTTATCTCCATAACCATGGGTTCATTCCCAAAACTCTATCTCTAATTTGAGTGCACATTGAACAACATATTCTAAACAATATAAATTCATATGTGACTAGATCAGTTCCTATGTGTGGTTTTAACCCATTAATGATTAAGACTATTTTTCTATCATTATAGATTACAAAACCAGAGGAAAATATTGGAATCTGTATGATGTTTTCCTCACATGTTTGTATAGAATTTACGTAATTTTTATTGTACTCTTTGAATTATATCTACAAATATATTCTATGAGTTCGATGGAAATACTTGTTACCAAATATTTTCATAATATATTCCTGTTGTCTATCTTATATTTCATACATCATCTTGGTGTTCTTAATCATCACACACAATTAACCAACCTCTCATTATAATTGATAGATGCCCATAATAGCATTCTCCTTTTAATAAAATTTGAACATAGAAAGTATCTTCATCAATGAGAGAACACACTATAAAATGAAAAAATCATGGGAGGTTCCATTATATATCAGTTGTATTTTCCAAAATAAGGAATCAATGTTTAGTTTTTTCTTTCTTTGGTGAAGGCGGAAGTTCCATATTTTTCAGGTTATTAATAATTGGGAATTATTTTTGATAATTATCAAAATTTCCCTCACACATTTTATTGGATTGGTTTCACCATGTTCCCACTATTTTATCAAATATAAATTTTTTAACATTAGTAATAAATTATGATTAACATATTTATTTTTTTGGAAATAAACTCAGAAGTTATATATTTTTTCATCCCAATATTTATTCATTATTAATACAGATATTAATATATTTATACACATAAATAGACTTAAACTAGTGGTTTTCAGTAATTTTTTTCTAATTGTAATCCTCAAATTAGCTCAACCGTATCTCTAATTCAAATAATATAAACCATACTTTTTTTAACATAATTATTCAATTAATATTATGACAAAAATATTTATAGTTATGCATGAAATGATCAAAACATTTATTATATGGTACAAATTAAAATCACACATCATTTATAAAAAATTAATATTAAAAAATTATTAAAATCCATAATCTATCTCCCGTTAAATGGTATCATGTTCTGCTTTATACATTTAGTCACCAGGGGATATTTATAAAATGAAACTTGTAAGCTAAATTCAGTAAGGGTTAGGATAATGAAGTATAAATAAGAAAAATTAATCAATACTGCATGGGTGAGCATAATCATCATTATTATATCATAAGAAAAGATTCATTCTTGAATAAATTAGGAAAAACTATTTAGAAATGGAATGAAATTTTTATATTCATAAAAATGAAACATCATTTCATATTGGTAAAATACTAAATATAGCTTTGAATAAATCTAGAACCATGTTTGTGGAAAGCATTTCTATATAATCCTAAAATAAAAACCATGAAAAAAATAGCATCATGTTCTTGAATAATAAACATTATATCATGAGATGCATCACATTACCCATTTTTTTGGAGTGTTATAAAATTATGTTCCCACTTTTAACATCATAATATTCACATTATCATGTGCTATACCTAAAATGTATAATGATCATAGTCATTAAATAACCCATGTAAATGATTGGGTTTCATAAATACCTCTTCTAGAATAATTTCATGAATAAACATGGGGTTTCCAAATGAATAAAAAACATATTTTTATTAAACATGATATTTATTTAGAGAATAAAGAACAACTCAAGATGAGTTATGGATATGTTTGGGGAAGGAATGTATTTATGAAAAATCTTTGTATTTGGATTAAAAATCATTAAGAAAGGAAAATAATTTAGACCCGTAAAAAGAATAGGTAAGAATAGTGAAATAATATTAATGAAATTTTGGAGTAATATCTATAATGAAAATGATGAAAATTATGGGTAACACAAATAGAATGATGTTTGGTTAATGAATATCCTTACCATAAATCCCAAATAATTCTGTCTCTTTTATACATCCTGAAAAAAATATTTATTAAATCATTATTACAAAAATTAAATATTCTTAGTTATTATAATAATTATCCATCATAATTATTATTTTATATTTCTTAATTTTTGTTGATAAAATTTAAGTGATTTTGATATCATGTTCTCCTTAAAAAAATTTCATTTTACTTCGATTTCTCAATTATTTCTGTAAAGACCAAAAAAATTCAAGGAAATTTTTTTCTTAATTTCATTGGAATTTTACGAGTGCACAGTTTAAGACGGAACCTGATTCCGAGGCACGGATTTCCCGGAATCAATTTCCGATGCTTATCTCGGGTACGTTCAGTGAATGAACGAGTGGGTTTTTCTATCTTTTGAACCGGTGCTCAGAATTGAAATCTAAAGGCACCGTTGAAACCGCAACAACGATAATTGCTTAAGCGGACCTTTACCGCAGTTTTCATTTTAATCGGGTTTGACTTTATTTTGGACATTAATCTTAAATTGAACAAAAGTCGTGTTACACAAAATTTTTGTTTTCAGTTGGTTATATCCTACAAGGGGGAGGTAGGTGATGGTTCCCACCCACACTTAACCTCCTTTGAGAAGATATTAAGGGACGGGCCCCACATGGGTCTTAAACTTCTTTAACCCCCCTTGAACCTATGAGCTTCCATTTAATGTGCCATCCCTCTTCATTAATGAACTAAACATATTTTAATTAATTGGCACATTTTCGAATTATCTGGAAATCTTTATGACAACACTTTAATAAAGTTTTATACATTAATATTAGGGGTGTTTTCATAATCTCTAGTGGGGAGAGTCTGGATAGAGGGGATTTGAGTGGATTGAGAGGACATATTTCCCTCATCAAAGAACCCGATGAACTCCGACACCATCCTCGGCCTCTTCCTTCGTGACGTTGATGAAGCGACGCCATCATCCCGCAAAAACGTCAATGGAACAACAATAGCATCTCCTTCCTTCATCAAGAGATCATCCTTATTGAATTTAGGTAGGGGAATTATATTTGATTTTCTCTTTACATTTTGAGAAAAGAACGACGAGTGCGGACGAACCACTTCCCGGTTGATCCGCGGATCACTCCTTCATGCGGGATGGATGCAGGGTTTATTTTCAGATTGGAATTTAGTTTGATATAGATTGAAAATCTCTAATGCGGAGGGATCGGGCTAACAAACAAGCCCAGACTCTGCGAAGATTTTTTGTTGATGCCTGGATTGACGGGCGGTGATGAAATGGGACCGCAACGGCGATTGGAAGCCATCGAAGTGAAGAACAGGTCCCGGGAGGACCACTGGCGAAGACGAAGGGCAAAACAGACCACCAGAGCGCGTCCAGTGGTCTGAGAAAGGTACTGCCGGCACGTTGCACCGGTGAGGCAGCGGCGCCCTAGTGCACTGATGGAAGAAAACCCACTACATCACAGCTGCGGCGGAGAGGAGCAGGCCCCCACGACCGCATGGGATTCGGGAGGTGGGTCGGCGCCAACTGGCGCCGCCGGTTACTAAAAGGGGTCTCACCCCTTGAGTTTTGCTAGGACAGCGCTGAGCCACGGCCGACCAGCCAGGCTGGGAAACACAAAGCCGGGCCGCGCCGGCCAGGCCGCACTGCGCCGAATCGGGTACGACCGGGCCCAAACCCCCTATTTTCAGACCAGGTTCCTTCAGATGCATATAACATGGGATATGGACCACCGATCGACACATTTTCAGTTGTGTAGGGATCCTTTCATAGAGACGGTCGTTTTTTTATATCACACTCAAGCTTTCGGTAATGTTTGGGTATGGCCGGGTCAGTTCGAACTCGAAACCAACCGGGCCCTCGGAGCGGAAACGCTTATAACTTGAGCTCCGGAGGTCCGATTGACGTTCCATCGACTTTTTTGGATTCCTGTTGATGATACGGTTCTTTTGGAATACCTCAACTGAGGTTTGGACGCCATTGGAGTATGGTCGCGTTGGTTTTATCTTAGAAACCAACTGGGCCCCTGGAATGGAAAAGCCGATAACTTTCAGACCGGACGTCCGTCTGAAAAACCGTCAAAGACGTCAGTTATCTCATCAAGAAATTGTGTCTTTGAGTTTACCCTATGATATTTCAGGGTACAGTTGAGATATGGTCGGGTTGGTTCATACGTGAAACCAACTGGGCCCCTCGGACGAAAAAGATAATAACTCACAGACCGCGCGTCTGATTGACGCTCAGTATGTTGCGTTGAGACCCCTATGACGAGACGGTTCATTGTGATACTACTTCCTGGGACTTTGTGATACATGTAGTATCAACCCGTAGCTCGTGAAGTGGATCCTTCCGGAGACGAGTGTACGGAGTGCGGAGACCTAGTAGCTGTGGACCTGATGACTTCTTTTCCGATTCGATTCGGAGTGACTTATATATCCTAGTGGGGAGCACTACTTTGTGAGGTTGTAGACCCATGGAGGAATAGAACTACATTGTGATGTGACAGACCCTCGGTACTCGACAGGAGGAGTACCTCTGTATGCTATGAGGGGGAGCACTACTGTGTGAGGTGGCAGACCCATGGCGGGGAGCACTTCTTTGTGAGCTGGCAGACCCGTGATACTCGACAGGAGGAGTACCTCAGCAGTCTAAGGTTAGTGACTGTCACCTCAGATTCATTACATGGCTACTGTACTCGAAAAAGGGGGAGTTCTCCATCAGTTGTGGTTTCGATATCATTAATGAAAATCTTTGTTTGAGCTGAGATAATGACCTTTATGTTTTTCTCATGATTGAGATAGGTTACTTGATAACTTAGGAATATGTATTGGCATATACCCAAGTAGTGGTTATCTATTTATTTCATATTTGTGTGATACCTCATTACTGAGATGGGATAATTGATAACTTAAGTATATGTATGGGCGTATACCTAAGTAAGGGTTATCTGTTTAAATATTTCTTTGTGGTTATCCTTGTTGGATATAGTGAGACCTTGAGGGTCTCGTGGTCCTTACTGAGTATCGTTATACTCACCCCTATAAGGTATATTCCCACACCTCATTGTGTTGGATGAAGACGAAAGACAATGCAGACGGAGGCTGAGTGTTCGAGAACTGGATGGTACCCGGAGGTGGACCTCACGACAAGTCAGTATCTCGTGGATGACATCACGACGAGATGGTACTCAGAGGAGGTCGATGAGAGAGAGCATTGAGGAGGATATCTATACCTACCCTTCAGGTAGAATCTGAGGTCAAACACCCATGTGATGCTTCTATTTTCCATCTATTTGTCTTTTCTGTTGTACTTTCGTTCAGTTGTAGTTGTACTTTTCAATTGATTTTGTATTCTGGCCCAATTATTTTTTAGCACATTGTTTTTTACTTAGTGTATTACATCTGCATGTACTCTGTGGTGTTTGTTTATTTTTATAAATTCAATGCCATCCCAGTTATTGGGATTTTCGCCTTTGGTGCTAGTCGCCAGCCCCTGGCGTATGGAAGGCAGGCTTGGGGTAGTCACGACACGGGCCCTGAGGATGGGTCGTGACAATTTCTATCAAAAAATATTTATAAGATGAATAAATTCTAAAATAATTTATACAATTATATATAATAAATAATTTATATTAACCATGGATAATAATTGTGATAAGAAAATATGTTGGAAATGAAAATATTCGTGGTTATCAAAGAATTAAAGGGAAAGTTGTCTAAATATGATGAAAAAGATGTATACAATATAAATACATAAAAATATAAATTTTTTGTATAATTGGATAGCATCATTAATATATTGTTAGAATTATTTCTAATTATCTAAAAACATAATTTTACTGAATTTTTTAAAAGATATATAAGAATAAGAAAACAATATAATATTTTGAAAAGAACTTACTATTTCCTTATTGTGGATTCTCTTTTAAGACACACAAATTCCTTGATGAATGGATTTTGTTATATCCAAAACATCCCCAAGGTGGATAAAGTCCGAATGGAGATGATTTAGAGAGGATATTGGATTTACATAGTGAGGGGGGTGTTGATTGTCCATGAAATTGAGTGAGGTAATTTAGGCAAAAGTATAGAGGTATTGTAGAATGAAATATTCAATAAAATATTATATCAATGGAAAAAAAAGTAATACAGAATTTATGAAAATATAAACCATATATAAATATAAGAGAAGGGTTTTAGGACTTCAAACCCCATTATAATCCTAACTAACATAGTTTATTTAGAATGAATATGGAAAAACAGAAGTTGTTATTTTAAGGCATCACTGGTTACATTATGTTTCGAAGAATTTTTTTATGTTTAAAAATTATTTTTATAGTATTTTATGATTTTTAATTAAATATTATTTTTCATGATACCATTTTTAGAAATTATTATATCATTATTAATATCGTGATGTTTAATTTATGATATATATAAGTACAAGAAAATCTGTAATTGAACAACTCAACAGAAAATATATGTAAATCATAAATTTACCAAAAATTAATCATTCGACTATTTTGGTTTGATGATGTCAAAAATGATATTCATAATGTAATAATAAATTTCTAAAATTTGTAATTTTAATTTTTAATATAAAAATTATAAATTTTAAGAGATACATTAAAATATAGTTTATAAAAAATGTTCCTATATTATATTTTTGTTTTTTAATCATGATATTTTTTTTGGAATTATAGTAATTTTATTTATATATATTAATAGTGATAAATGTTATTAATATCAATATTTATTTTTTTGAATTAAATAACAATTTTAATTTGTAGGAAACTATTTCCAATAGTTATGTTACTTTTTCCAATGGTCATATTACTATTCAGAATGTCTATGTTAGTATTTCACTAGTAGTATTACTATTCCAATGGTCACATTACCTTCAATAAATATCACTTCTTTATTTCCTTAAATTTTAACTAAAATACCTTCTGTGGTTATATATTTTCATTTTCTATTATTTTTAATAGTGGTCAAATATTTTGTTTCATTTCTATTTTGTTTGTCATGGGGGTTATGATTTTAGCAGATTAGGGTGATCCATATTATCCAATTTTATCTAATATATTATAATGTTTTTAATTTTAATTTTTTTTAATTTCATTGGATTCATATCTAGGAAATTTAATAGTATTTATTAATTAATTAAATTGTTTTTTCTCTATGTGATAAATTAGTATAATACTTATATAATTTATTATATCTAAAATATATTTAAAAATTAGTTATCATTTTATAGGTATAGGCATTTCAAATTGGATGTAGGAGAATAGTCCATGTTTGACCTCACCATGTATTGATTGAAATTCATTTGACGAGGATATATATAAGATCCAATTTTAAATAAAATAACAAACATAATAGTTTCTCATTTATTATTCAAGAATAGGTCTTAGGGAAATAAATCACTATTCTCATTTTAAATATAATACTTTCTTTCAAAATAAATAATTAAAACACATTTAAAATTAGTTTCAATACCTGACACAAAAATATAATTAAGCGATTCGTATTTTGATTGAGATATATTTCCATACAACTTTTAAATCCCTTTAATGAATTTATCCACCTATTCGGAGTAAATAGAATATATAAGAGAGAATACCGAGATCAAGATATAATAAAAAGATAAAAACAAAAACAAAAATGGGGTGAATAATCATACCTGAATAAGGGAATATGAGTAAAAGAGTAATTACTTATGTGAAACCACATATGAAGTTATAAATTTAATTTAATAGACTATAAAATAACTCTAGAATGATACTGGACCTAGTTCATGGAATCATTGGGATCTTATGTGTATCTTAACAAAATTTATGATCCATTATCCTCCATATGGAGTGTTAGGGACCTACCAATTTTGGCAAAAGGGAGGGTGACACTATCTTATTGAACTAGCTAACTTGTGCACACTATAATATCTTATAATGCATAAAACAATAAGGTATGGGGACAATTTAGCCTTCATTCTAGAAACAAAAATATGGGGCTCGGGTTTTGGGGGGAGCGGGTGCCTTGCGGCCATGGCTGTTTCGTCTCTCCCATCTAGGGTTTTTTACCATTCCTTTCCCACATTTTCTTCACTCTCCTCTCGTGGCCGGAGACCTGGGCTTGAACTTGAAGGATGTTGCGACCGCAGTGAAGGTGTTGCATCTAGATGCGCGGTGTGACGCTTGGACAGATCTCCGAGATCTGGTTTCGACGGTGGCCCCTTCAGATGTAGCTGTCGCACGTCGGGTTGCAGGTCTCCTAGATCTGTCGTCAGCTTCGATGGGGGCTACTGCAAGTGTTCTTCATGCCTCTGTTGGCGATTCCAGATCTGGAGGCAGGGTTTGCAATGTGAATCGGGGGGCGGAGCAGTGCGGGACATGGCTTCGAATGGGTCTGTGGTGAAGAGGGTGTTGCCGAAGAGTTTGGCCCCCACAATCATGCGTTATGATCCTCTTGCAGTGAAGCTGAAAAATCCTTCATCGATAGCAGATGTCAATGAACAGAACCTTTGTGGTCAAGCGGGCTATCCTGCTCCATTTCCTGCGTTTTCTTCATTTATTGATTCCCATTCAAATAGGATTCTTCGAAAGTGGACAACAGCTCATGTTGATGTCAGTCCTGATATTTTTGAGGAAAGGATTGCAATTGGAATGAACTCTATAATTGTGTGCCTTGTTCTACCGAAGGGTGTGATTTCATGGATGTTTGATGACCTTGTTAGATGGGTTTCGTTTTTGTGGGGCTCATCTGATTGGCGGTGTGTCTCTCTTGGTCGTGGATTCTTCCATTGCATTTTCCCAACAAATTCTCTAAAAGTACATGCGTGGATCATTGGTTCCCTATCTTTGAAACCTGGATGGCTCCATCTTCATGAATGGTCCTTGGATTTTAATTCCTCTTGTGCAAGGAATGCTTTATCTCAGGTATGGGTTCGGTTGCATGGTCATAGTTGGGTCCTTGGCATTCAACGATTCCTCATGACATTGTCATGGCCATTGGGTCTCCTATTCGCCTTGACAAGGAAACTGAAGTTGTTCGGTTTGGCCACTTTTCCATAATGTTAGTGGAGGTTGATATGAGCTCCACCTTAATTGATAAGGTAACTCTTTCCACTCCCACTGATAATATCAATATTGAGGTTGAGTATGAAATGAAGCCTCTCTTTTGTACTGAATGCATGGCTGTTGGGCACTCGTTGGATTTATGTCGGAGGAAGATCTCTTGTGAGAGATGTGGGATGAAGGGTCATTCAGATACTCTTTGTAGAAGAAAACTTGAGGGGAATCTTGTGAACTTGTCAACTCATGATAGAGACTTCCACAAGAATGTCTCTCAGGCTGAGATGGATTCAGGTAAATCTATTCCCTATGTGCATGATTTGAATGGGAAAAAATCGATAGTGGACAAGTCTCCAATGAGTGGTCCCTCTAATGTTAGAGCAGATTTCTCTAAGGAGATTACATCCAAGGATGGTTGTGCATTTATTCCCATTGATTTTGTTGAGACTGGCATTACTCCTAGCCTCTCTGCGGCTGGATCCCCTGCATGCGCTGACCCTCCAAATATAAGTATGCATGGTAGTCCTGATGCAGGCTTCACATGTGATGAGATTATTGAGCTGGCTCCTGAATCCGAGCCTTCACAAAATGTTGATTGTCATCAGGAAATTGAGCAACATCCTTCTTGGATTTCTGGGAAGTGGGGTGACATTTCTGAGACAGAAGTGACATTGGCGGGTTGCGGCGGTCCTAGCACTTTCAAGGATATGCTTCTCTCTAGGAAAGGGAAGGTTGATGAAGCCCTCACTCGTCCTCCTTTGAAGCGACGACCAAGGAAGGATTATTCCAAAACACCTAGGACTGTATCTACCCGATCTTCTAAGCTTACAGGTAAGTTCAATTCTGATTTTCATATGATCCTCAATCAGGGTAAGTCCAACTCTGAATGGTAAACTGCGGGTGACTCTGACTATGAGAATTACATGTCTTACTATGATCTCTAATGTTGTGTTTGACGGCTGAGGGCTTGTTCCATTGTATGACCCCACCCATCTCTTCTGTACTTTTTTCTTTTATTTAATAAATTGTCAGAAGCTTAGCTTCTGGCGGATCTTACTCTGCATAAAACAATAATATAGGTTTTCCATGGTTCTTTTTCGGTCAAAATGGTTATTTGAGTAGTCAACAATGAAAAAAATTAATCAATATAAATAATCAAAATCCATCACCTCACCTCTAACTTGATCAAAAAGAATATACCCTTTTTATAATACAAACACTACATATTACAAAAATCATCAATTAAATTAAAGGGAACATATACAATGGGACTCTTGTGGGACTCACACACACACACACACACACCATGTATGATCTATTTAAAGGTGTCAAAAGGGAAATTCTTAAAGGTAGACTGAGAATAACGATCCATTTCACATTAAAAAAAATTCAATTTTATAAATAATTTTAAACATTTATCAGAAATGAAACACACCATTATTGAAATGGTAAATGTATGATTGAACATCCATTTCCAAGAAACATTAATTAATCATTAAATAACCATTTATTTAGAAAAAATATTTTAAAAAAAATTTAAAATCACTGTATTAATATAATTTATCATAATACATTATATAAACTATATTTATCAAAATATCAAAACTATGATTTGAAAAATATATGAATAATAAAGAAACACCGACCTCAAAACATAGGGAAATAAGTTGAAATGTTTCTACTTCTCTAATTAATACTCAAATTAGAAACGAAACCTCATGAAAAATCAATATTTAATGTAAAATATTGTGTAAATTCCCAATGAATACATAAATCCCCATGATTAGTGAATTAGGATTATATAGTGAAAGAATAACCTCAGAGATATTTATTAATGTAAAGAGATGTGGGTAACAAAAGGAATGCAAGAATAATTATACTAGAATATAAATCAAAGAGAAAAAAATAAAGCTAAAAAAGAGAGAATAATGGAGGAGGATATCTTTTTAATCTATTGATAGGGACAACAGAAGAATTGAGAGGGGACAGAAGTATAATGGAGAAAAAATATTTGGGTAAAATGTTTAATTCCAAAAACATTTACGAAAAATATAAGGGTTTGGATGAATTGTTTTCCAAACAATTTTCTAACCTTACATAAGATACATGGTGTACTCTCCCCATATATAGTGGTCATACACATGATTTAAAATAATAAGGAAGTGTCTTTAAAAGCATACCCATATGAAAAAGATTCCAAACATCATTGGGAGACCCACATAATTGTCCACCCAACATTTAGATCATGTAGATTAGATTATTCATGTTTGTGAACCGATATTCATGGGATCAACATGGTCACTACAAATCATGTTAAAACTAGGAAACCCCAAAAAAATACTAAAAAATTATTTAAACCAAAAAACAATAATATCATAAAATAATTAAAGTAATATATAATTATTATAAAACAGAGATCAACAGTAACAAACAGTGTGTCACAATTCTCACCCCATAAAAATTTATTTTCTTATTAATTATTATATCCAAGTAGAAGGTTGTATCATACTAGCTCTCTATATAAATAAAAAACTAGATAAAATTTCATGAATATGTAAACAATATAAAATAATTCACTAACTGAAACCCACATCTCTATGAACAACTAAAACACAACAACCTACCTAGGGACTAAATAAAGTGGATACCTAATTCACATATCCCAGCCATTTAAAATTTTTATAAAATAATGAGGTAAAAGATAAGACCCTATAAAGAGAAAACCATCCCAAAAAAATTTACACTCTTGATAAAAACCAATTTAAAACCTCAACCAACAGAAGAATCCCAATCACATTAAATAAAACAAATTCATAGAGATATCTTTTGAAAATAAACATCTAAACACACAAAAAACATATAAATTAAACCATCATATGATTCAGAAAAACATGTATAAAGAAATGATAATAATTCAAACCATAAAACACACCAACAAATACAAATATGGGTATAATCTTAATTTTAATGGAAAATGACATTTGGGTAAACTAGGAGTTCACATCAAAAAAATGACCAAAGGTGATCCCAACCAAACCAAACACAATATTATTCATGACCAATATTAGTTCATCTCAAGCCCTAGACACCAAAATATGAGCCCTTGGTCTTCCACATGTACTCCCACAAATAAATAAGTCTCATTAGATTATTAATCCCCAAGAATAAATTTTTACAAACCACACATTAGTATATCCGCACATTATCATGTACCCAAAAATAATCCAATGAAACAATCATAATAACAATTCAAAAAAGAACAACCATAAAACCATCGATCGAGTCCAAACCCACTAAAAGTAAACCATGTACCAATTAACCATCCTCAAATAATACTAAACATAATAAATCTCTTAATTATTTAGTTAAAAACACATCATAGAGGTCCTAAATTGTCCTCATAGATATATTTTACTAAAACAGTCAGGAAAATGTATTTGGATGACCCTAGAACGCCTTTCTAGAAGAACATGAAACACTTCCCTAGTTTCTTCAAGTGAGAAACTCTTGTATTTCTAGCTCATAATCATCATGTTTCTACTCAACACTATATTATATAACCTTATTCATAGTTTTTATAATCCAAAAATTACCCTTCCATAGTTTCTTTAAGTGAGAAACTCGCATCTCTATGGTCTTTTCATCATTTTTCTCAAAATTTATTTGGCTAAACCTAGGATTGGCTAATACAATATCTGTTAAATTTACTCCTCTAAATAATCGAGCTCTCTTTGAGTTACTTATGAATAGCTCAATAAATAATACTGACAAAATCAAGAAAAAAATCATTATTTTCCAACACATATGAACGTTGGGGAACACTAAATATCTCTTAATCACCAGAACTTTGATATAGATCCATTTGAATGAGCATACAACTAATAAAATATTATTTAATGTATTAAAATAACTAAAAAGAATTCATGAACTCCGACCACTGTCTTCTTAGTCCCTTGAGAATGCCTCCTTAAACTATCACCCTTTAGGAGTCTCTAGAAAATTTAGTTTTCACTGAATCCTTTATAGATACATGACTAATTCATTTAAACGTTGGTATCAATAGGTATATTGACGATACCAATTCTATTATTTCATGATAGGGTTTTTTGAGAAAATAATGATCCAAATACAGTACATTATAGGAGTCTTAGTATAGTCCATAATTGGATGGATCTTTCTAAATGATGGTACGATTCACCTGGAGTATCATCAATGATGAAAAAATAATAATTTTTCAATTGAACATTCTTAAAGTAATTTCCAAACAAAATACATGAAACTAAATCAATTAATATTTAAATATATTAAACAAAATTACATTTATTAAATAATGTAAAAATAAAATAAAATATGATAAACTAATGAAAAACACAACATTAATGATACTATTTAAAAAAACATTACTTTTAAATAATAAAAATTCAATATAAAAATTGAAATCCCTTTTTATCATGGAATGTATTAAAGAAATTACCAATTTTGAAAAATAACCCAACATTAATAAAATAAAACAATATATTTATAACTAAATGAAATAATTTAAAAATTTTATTGACCCTATAAAATCACTACTACATTCAATAGACCCATATAAAACATTTATGTTAAAATATTACATTTACTAAATATATATATAAACCCACCATTATATGATGTACCATTTTATTAAACAAACTATAATGAATTAATAAATTCAAATTTAAACCAACAACATAAATTTGTTTTGATATTAATTAATCTAATATTCATATTTTCACACACACCAATAGTAGTTTCTTCAAAGTTATATAAAAAAGGAAATTCAAAATGAACAATCAAAACCCACCAAATTATATAAATATATCATAACACTATCCATGTCCATTTTCTATTTTACAATATAAAAAGAAATACCAGAATCAAGAGTTCAAATAAAAAACAAAAAGGATATAGAAATATGTTAGGCATGAATACATGTTTTGATGGAATATTTGATAATCATGTAACTATTCAGATAATATTTTTTAAAAAACAAAATTGACACAATACTAATTGTTTTTTCATGCAGGTCAACCTCACGTATCAATGACGTTTTAATTTTCATCTCGAAATTTAAACAAAACCCTCCGGAAAAATTGCAACATTACAGTGATGAATTAACACTATCATAAAAAATCTATTGACATAAATAGAATAAAACATATATTTAGACTTCCTTGAGTAACACATGGCCAAGAGTGAGAAATAGATATTTAGCCACCCAAATACCTATTGAGAGATAATAATCATACATTCCATTTTAGAAAAATTCTAAAATAAAAATAGTGTACTCCAAAGCCTATGAATTTATAATAAATATACTCTCATACAATTTTTAATGATCCAGGACAAGATGCCACAAATCCCAGCTATCCACTATGATATAAGGGTGTTCCGGATCCCCATGAGCTAGTAAATAGTGCTTTAAAATCATGGAAAATTACATTGGTAATTATTTATCAACAAAATAATAAATAATAATATTAAGCATGTAATGGTTTAGATGAACATCGAACTCATCATAGAAATGAAGGATACAAAATAATCAACGAACAAATATAATATAAATTCTTAATAGATTAGAAATAAAATAATTACTAATGTATATTTGAAAAACTAATCCATATTGTGATACCTTAATCCTAAAACAAATAGATTATAACCCCCAATAACTCATAAAAATTAATCCCTGGATAATAATCCAATCTATTTGATCATTATCAACTATTCGAATTTTAAACATGGTGGTGAATTTGGATATTGATGTTTTAAATATTTTTTCTTAGTTATATATATTGTTATCTCACATTTTTCACACTTCAATTTACCTCTCTCTGTCTCTGTGTTAGCTCTCAATGAGAGATCAAATAAGTATATTTATTTAGGGAGTATATTGAGTTTGTCTTAAAATTGATACATCATTTGGGAATGTAAGGCAATGAGCATTTTCTCAAAAAGTGATAGATGGTCTCTTATTTACACGTACAATTTTGGAGTACAATCAATAACCTTCCTAGTTCACAACTATGAATATTTTTAAATTTTACTCTTCTCCCACAGTAGTGAACTCACTAATCCGCATAATGCAAACATATTCTTCAAAAATATTTATTGCAATGTTTCACCAAGAATGGTGTTTCATCATTAGAAAATAAATGTTCAAACCTCCAGTTAGAGAATTGACCTCAAATAATATCACATTCTTTGTACTTTAATCATAATCATTAGATCTATAATTTCACCTATTTAATCTTCCCTTTTTATTGATTTTTTTTTATATATCTCCACCATGAATTTTTCCTTTTAAAAAAACTCTTTGATACACATTCCACAATTACAATGAATTCATGAATTTTGGGCTTCAAAAACATACCAGAAACCTCTCAACACTGAAAGTTTAAACTACAATGAAATCCAAAAAACAATGAAACCTATTTTCTTATAACTGTTAAATCTAACAAAAAAAATGGTATGTACCATGATGTGGTTCCCAAATCATGTTCATTTTGACCGAACATAATAAGAATTGTACTTAGAGCATTATTTTGTATTTTTCTTTCAATTAGAATAATTTATTTGATCCCTTAATTTCATTAATGTCATAGTGTCGATGTCCTTGTATCCCATGTAAATGATCAAACCATCACACCTTTCTCTATACCCTTAGGTTACATAAATATTTCTCGTAGGTGAACCAGATGTCCAACACATGCACCACCATGGTGTGGTTCCTTTATAGTTTCTAGTTCTGTGCCACTTTATCTCAATAGAACATATGAAATTGGAATGGTCATCAAATCTAATTGTTCCCACTAATACCATGTCCATGAGAACCATGACCATGGTGTGGCCCCATACTTTTTGGAGCCCTACATTATCATAATAGAGAAAATCCTTATTTCTTATTTCTTTTATGGTTCCTTACTAATACCTATTAATTATTTACAATAAAAAAAATTATAACATTGTTTTCAAAAATAATATCCCTCTAAGGGTTTCATAAAAACACTCAAAAAACACCAGTAATAATTTATTCATCATTTGAGAACCCGAATATTACGATTTTTATAAATGATCCACTAATTAGAAATTTAACTCTCAATTGATCCATGATCAGTGTGAGAAATGATTATTTAATGAGATGTTTACTACGACCCCAATTTGTGAATTATTTTAGAAAACAGACTTATCTCCCCAAGATTTTTCATCGACGAACTCTCCCACATTATATTTATCCCCCTCCAAATTGATCAATGATATTTATAGCCCTTTATCAATGAACCCAAAATGTTATAGTCACATAATATTTCTAATAAGGAAAATATAATCGAAAAGTTTAAGGATTTAAAACATATCATTCTAATGGGATCAAAAATGGGTTTTTAGGTGTTTTTACTAGATCCAATTAACTGCCCATATGTATTTGGACTCGAGTATCCAAAGGATTCATTTCTAACAACACTTCGTATAGTGTATTTATCATGATGTGTTTTACATGATATTTTACAGACAAATACTCTGATGTCATAATATCTTGATTGACATACAATATTAAAAAATAATTTTTGATCATAAAATTCTTGAAATGTTAATATTGTTTATGATTTTTGCACAGATTTATTGAACATGTGTATTCACACATGATTAGAATAATAGGAATCACATAAAGACCCACATCATCATGTTATTTATAAATCTATAGAACTCAAGTGAATGTTTTTGTAACATTATATTCTTATGACACCAAGGTACTCAAGGTTCTAAAGTATTAATTCTTATATTGTTGTGATATGCAAAAATTTCAAAGATAAAATAACCATACAGGTGTAGATTTGTAATCATTGACCAAACAATCCAAATATACATTAGTAACTCCCTATAACATTTTTCAGGAATCTTTATGATATAATATTGTATAGTACATCATGTGATAGATATATCATTGAATTATTTTCACAACTATCATGTGAATTTCCCTGGGATCACCTTAAAAATTAGTTTCTTACAAAGAGTAAAGTAAACTTTCTAGTTTATTGTCAATAAAAATAGAGAAATATTATTTATTTGATGAAAATAATTCACAATGTTTATAACCCATTTAATTTTTATTAGTTTCATTTATCTCTCTTCCAATGTTGGCATAGGCCTCAAATCCTCAATCTGAAATATCAATAAACAACCCTAGAATATTTGATGAGGGAGATAAATGTATTATATATTATTATAATTATGTATAATTCATGGAAAATAACTAATTATAGGAATCTTGATATAAAGCATAATATATCTGAAAAAAATACCATGGGATGTCGTTTGACCCTCTAAAAGTTATTTCATCAACATATATGAGCACCATCAAAACCAAACATTTAGTTTTTTAAAAGGAATTTTTGATCAACCCAAACTATATTAAAAATTATATTCTTATAAAATTTATCTAACCTATAATAAATTTCTCTTGATGCTTTTCTAAGGCCAGACAATTCCATCTTAAATGAACACATATTTCATTCATCATTATTAATTAATAACTCATCCATTTTTTTGGTGTTTTCTTCCACTTCATGGAATCCATTCAACATATGATATTTCATATCAATTTGATTTAATTTGAAACCCTTTTAAAATACAATGGAAAATAATAAATGAATTTTTTCAATCCATGATACTAATGTAAATATCCCATAGGGTCCAATTTCCATAAATTTGATAATTCCTCTTACACACTAGATTTTATTTTCTTAAAATCACTATGATATGTTCATTAGCCTTATTTTAAAACACCCACTTGTTCTTAATAAAATTACAATCATTAGTCCCTAGAACAAAATCAAATAACTCATTTTTATCTATTTTATAAATATCTTCAAACAAATCCATGAACAAGAAACCATCTTATTCAGTGTCTTTAAATTATATACATTCGATAAATTATAATAAAGATACATGGTGCTAATACATTATTCTTCTTTCTTGAATGGGTGTTGTCTAAACATTAACATTGTTCCCTTAATCGATTTCCCCTCTACTCATTTAACTTTTTAACATGTTTTAATGGATATATCCTCTTCACAATCCCATTTAGTATTAGAATTTTCATTATCCCTTGAAAATACACCTAAGAGATGTTCTTGTTCATCACTATTATCTTGAAAAGATAGTTTGTTTATATGTGCACTTTGATCATGTGTAGATGTCATTTTCAAACATTATTCCACCACAAGATCATATCTATAATCAATTTTATCATGATTATTATTGTATCAATTGTTGGATTTTACCTTATATTAGTAAATAAGATATATTACTTCATCACCAAGACCATAAAACGTTTTATATTCCAATATTTTTAGATACAAAACATAGTTTTAAACACCCTTTAATAGTTGTGTGACGTTTTTTTTTCATTCTAGATTTTATATGAAGTTACCTATTCAGTTGGAAAGAAGAAATCTATATTTTAGATATACAAATCTATAATAATTTTTTTATTCCAATTCCTTTCTTAAAGGGACTTCTTTATAGCATTTTTGTAGGCCGTGTGGTTGATTATACTATTTACTCTGTCCACTACACCATTTTTTCATTATTTAATCTATTGAAGCATGATTTAAAATTTTTGATTATACCAATATTTCTTGACATGTTGATTATTAAATACTCTTTTATTTTTAGTTCATAACTTTTGAATCTTCACCCCAAGAATCATATCAATAAGCAATCAATAAGGAGTGATAAATATGTATACCTTGGTCCTATGTGTGTTAATAATATCACTTACCAACCTAATAAAATCATATAAACAACAAAAAATACCATTTATCATATATAGATTTGGGTGATATTGGGAAATGTACATTCTGGTAATGTAGACTAAGAAACTATGATATGTTCACCTTTATAGGATTATAATATTTTTGAGTGATTATCCCATTTGGACATTAGTCCCAAATGTCTATGTGATTATATGATCGATAGGGAATGTCACATACCCCACAACTATTTTCCAAAGTTTAAAAATATTTTTTGATCATATAGACATGTATCCAATTCCATATCCATTTTAAACCTCTTTTGAAAGCCTAAAAAATTTGAACAACAGGTTTTTGATTTTCCATGGTTCGTCCCCCATATTGAAAAATTCAACGATCCAAATATTTTTTAGTTAATGACATTTTTTCCAACTCCACCTCATTCTAAAAGTTTCATAATTATCTAAAAATATAATTATTATGTCTTAGCCCCTCAAATTATATCGCATCAACTCAGCTAAAATATTTTCATAATTTTTTAGAACTACTATTCGTAATACCCTCTCCATTCCAAAATAACATAATCTATGTTTTGAATGATATTCACTATGTGGTATTTATTTCAAGTCACATGTGATGTAAAATCGAAGTCCAATATGGATGAATTCATATTTTTATTTCCCTCAATGAAATTTTATAAATTTTATTATTTTATAGACATAATTTCATTACAGATGATAGTGATTACCATTTCTTCCCATGAAATGGCTCTGTGGACTCATATTCTACTTGCAATATAAAAATATTCTGTTTTTATACTTTTATTTGATGATTCAATATTTTCAAACACATAAATATTTTTTCACTAACTTACTAGTCTCATCATATATCAAATATTTTATAACCCTTCTAGTTCTACGATGTTTTTATTTATTTTTGGTAGTTTTCAAATGGTTTAGAAAAACCCATTAGTGTTTTCTTCTATTAATCATTATTCAATAATAATTTGGATTTATTATTGAATATTATTACGTGAAGAATAGTTATACAGTCCTCCTTGGAAATCCGTTGGGATAGACTTGATGACGATGCATTATAATTATTATGTATCACATAATCTTTCTATAGAATTTCTTGATATTTACCATTATGACACCAACTAAAAAATTCTTATTCAGGCTACTCAATCATTTTAACTCTATCATTGATTGTTTTTTTAACCCACCATTGATTCTAGTATATTATTCCACTATATGATTCTATTAATCTTAATTCTTGATATTTTTTAAATTCACAGTATTTGTATTTAATTATTATACACCATCTCCATCATTTCATCTAGTTGTTTTTGTTTGTAAATATTAGAAATTGGAATGACTGTATTAGCCTTATAATTATTTTCTTTCCAAAAATCAATTTCTTCATGTGAAATATAATGTTATGGGTGAAAACCAACTATTAACACAACTCCTTTATTATCATCATAAATATCAACATGTTTTTTCTTATTTTAAATAATTATAAAGACATGTCATCCTTGAAATATTCAAAATCATCTATTACACTTTCTCTAGATCAATATTCTTCCATAGAAATAAAATTTATCCTATGTAATTGTCTCCTTTAGAATTTGAGTATAATATCCTTATATCGTTTTTTATTCATAGGTTTATTATCTTATTTATCATAATATAGATGGTTTATAGGTGATTCAACAATAAGATATCCCTCAATTTTTCATTTATGGAATGTAAGATGGTGTTTTCCATTGAATTATCCACTTCCTCTTTTAATATTAGAGTAAAATATAACATAACCTCATAAACATCCTAAATTGTTTGATTATTCATGATATATTGATTTTTCATACAATTAAATGCCACCAATTGAAAAATATTTATTCATTTTTACTCATTGTCATCTTTTCTCATCTCATAAGCCATAAGGGTACTATAAAAAAGATAAAGTGATATTTATCTCGGGACATTATCCTCTATAGCCTATAACTATTCATTGAAATTAAGAGGGATTTTTCTCAAGATCCCCTTCATAATATTCTGATCTTTGAGAAATTCATTGAGGACTTTCATATATTCAAAACAAATTTGATGATCAAAAAATTAAGCAGTTCTATCATTGGAATCCATTTTCATACTTTAATATTTTTTCTAAAAGTATTATAAAATTTCATCAAAAAAATTATATTATTATTTACAAATATTAATAATATTATCTGAAATATCATGGAAGGTTTTAATGATATTAATCTTTTTTAAATAAAATTCACTAGAGAACAACCAATTTAATTTTTGCATTAAGAATCTACATACAGTTCTTGAGGATTTATCTCCATTAATGCTTTACACTGTATGTAATAATTGATTCTACACAAGTTTATTGAATAAATTTTAGGATCAAACACCTATAATAGTATTGCATCAATATTTTATACATCTATTAATTGATTCCTTCAGTTTCATTCAATACAAATGTGGTTAGAAATCAACACCAAGACTCTATGAGAGGGAAACAAAAAACACCTTTTAAATGAAACATGTTAGTTTTTTAATGAGGATTATATCTTGATAGTGGTGAATAAAGGTATATAATTTTAAAAAGAATCTTCCTTGATTATAGATCTTTCCCTCCCACATTTACGAACACTATTATTTACCTTTCTATTTCCTTTTAATGAGTGAAAAAACTAGTAAATGACACAAGGGATTTTACATGGCTCACCCACAAAGTTATATGTCAAATTAGTAATCATATTATGGTTCAAAAGAACCATATTACTAAAATTATTAGTAATTTACATGTATAAAATTAGTGTGGTTCCACTCACCATCTTGGTTCACTATTATAAATCTTTGGAAAGCTCAGTGCTCTCCCAAACTAGGGAACTCACTACTACTCATGATGAAAAATAATTCATAAAAATATTTTGATAGGAATGATTCAATAATAATTATGTATCATCTTTAGAACATGATTTTCCTAACTTCTAGTGTCTAAATGGATCTCTTGGAATAAGATAATCTTTGACCGTCAACCATAGAAATCATATCAAGATTATCTCCAATTTCTTCTTCCATATCATTATTCAATAAATTCTGTATATATATCTCCCTCAAGTGTTTCTCCCCTTAAAAGATATACTTCACATTCATTCCTACTTTATAATGAATTTAAGAATCATTTCCTTCAAAAATAAACTAGAAAATACCCTTTAACGATTTTTATAAACTTCCATAAAATCCATGTTTCAAGGATATATTTTTATATCATATCGTTCAAATGATGAAACTATATTCACCATTGTGTGGTGCATAATTATTGAATGTAGTTTTTCAACACACAAAGAATCACACAAACAACTTCCCACTATATGTCATTTTTTACAAGTAGTTTTTCATTGAGCCATGGAATTTAATAGGGCCATAGTGTGTCTCCCCATTGATCCAATATAAATTATCAGACATCCACCCCTAGGTACACACTCTAAGGGGACATATTTATTTTATAAAAGGTCAATGGAAATCAAACACTAAGGACAGTATGGAATGGTCCCTTTCCAAATTCACATTTGCAGATTCATTATTTCAACACACCATAGGTAATGGGTGTGGACACCAACTCATGATGTATCAACCTATATCACAACCTAGTAAATTATTACTGGGGAATAGTATAAGAAATTTTTATTTAATAGATTACCAATCAAGTGAAAAATACTTCCTTTAACATCTCATAATGTATCTATCAACAATCTAGTGAAAAAATACAACCCAAAAAAGTCTTATTATATATTTATTCAAAAATAATATGAAGATGATCTCTGGAACCTGTATACAATAAAAATATATTTACACACACATACAATAGTGTGAATTCCCAGAGTGAGTGAAGAATATCTATTGGAACTCCCAAATGATTATATAAAATTCATTTCAATAAATAGGTCATAAATGATATTTTACATTATAATAATTGAAATATTTCATTCCACTTTACAACCTATAAGAAAAATTTATTCAATAATTTAATTTCAGTAAATATATCGATCTTCTCATTTTCAATATAACCAATTTTTTATAATAAATACTTAAGAATAATTTTAAATTAATTATAATAAATTTATAAAAAAAATTTCAATTTTACCATCAACATCATTCCAAAACACTTTTAAATCCATATTGAGAAGGTAGACACCAATAGGTAATAATTGTATTATACAAGAGAGAACCAAAAAATTAAGAGGAAATATGTTCCTAATGAATAACATAAATTATTCCACTAATCACATAAGTCATAATAGAATAAAATTGTTATAATAATTACTTATGTGCAACTAGCAATCAATTCATGAGTGTCAACAGATCCATTCTAAGTTCTAACTCATTTGATGCTGGATGTTGTTCCATGATTCACTAGGCCCCTACGTATATCATGATAGGATGTCCCATATGGAATATTGATCTATGAGTATTAATAAACTACTTATATTGAAACCCATGATGGTGAAACTCACTAAGGGCTAAATTATACTTTCACACTGGATGAGTGAAACATGAATAAAAAATTATATTTGCATCCTAAGGTTACTATGATGTCAATAAAATATAGTTGAGCAATAACCTAATAAATAATTGAATTAATATAAAAAAAATACATATCCCTAACCTGAACTCATATTATACTCTAATAAACAATACCTTTATTCATCATTTAAACACTTCTTTATTAAAATACTACCCATTTAAATAATTTAAACACCATAAAGTGGAATCATGATTGTATCATACAAATAGAAAATAAAAACCATATGAAGGTAAAAATTGGTCCTTTCTATAAAATTAACTCAAAAATTATATATACGTTTATCATTTAATCAAAAGGCCTAGGGATGAATCAAAGATACACCCATAAAAATTTTATTAAAAAATAAAGTCATGAAACAAAGCATGAGAAAGGATATTTACAAAGTATGGTAAACACCGTGCCGCAAGCGTCTGCCTCAACAAAGCGCATGAAACATTCAGGAGCAATAAAGGACCATTAAGAACGTGACTCTTCAACAACTAGCTTTGATAGAGCATCAACCACTTGATTGGCCTCCCTGTAAACATGTGTCACATCAAAGATATTATCATCATGAAAGTGAAGGCATTCAACCCAACAAGGTAGCATAACCCATGGGACATTCTTGGTCGGTATTTTAATCATTTCATAAAATGAAAAATTATAAATACTTTTAAAAACTCTCTAAAATGACCAACAAATGTTTTATTAGGTTATTGTCACAGTTGAACTCCCATATCAAAAAATAATTTGAAAAATGTTAATAACTCAATAATACAAAATTATGTTTTTTGTAACCCATTTTTAACCACAATATTAATACCACACGTATAAATACATTAAATAATTTTTTATAACAAAACTCAAGAACACGATGAATTTAATATCAATGAAAGAACATATAAAACCCAAACTGAAAAGAGATGGAAACTAGTCACAATATGTTTTCATTAATAATGCTAACTCATGATAGCAATGATTCATCATATAAAAATCATATATAAAAAAAACATGTGGATAGAACCAACCCAAACATCTAATTCCCCCTAAAAATTAATTGGGGTAACTAAGAGAAATAATAACATATTAGAAATGGTAAAAAATAATAAATGAGGATGAATGAAATTGAATATAGGAAGAAATACATTGGAATCTATATTAAAATAATGGGATGGGATCCAAAATTGGATTAGAAATAAAGAGTTTCTCTTTTTTATATTATGATAATACCAACAAAAACAATTTCCATGGAAAGGGATAAATGTCCAGAACATAGAGGCGAAAAAATTGAAATTACAAAAAAAATATATAGATTTTAAATACTAAATGGTTTTGATTCACGATTTTTTATATCATGATAGGAGACTCTTGTGAGGTATATGATAACATTTATATTCATGATAACTCATATAAATCAATTATTTTTAGGATATGGTGATTTAAGGATGATATTACATATTGGGTGTAGTTCAAATACAACCCAAAAATGGTCATTTGCTATTTTGAAATGGTTAATGTAATTATTGTAATATATGATGAAGAAATATATATATTCTTATTGTGGAGTGATTTGGGCCTCCTGTTAAAGTTAGATGATATTTATTTAAGGATTAATTGGACATAAATGTATCGATAATGAATAATTCTAGTAAGATTTGATTTTACATGGAAATCGTTCCTAGAATTTTTTTTGCTGCATGAATGATAAATGAGATATTCATGCGCTTTTTGGTTATGTATCTTTATAGTCTAGTATAGGTGGAGTATGGTTATTTGGATGCGTAATGATGACATTGATGGTGTAGATAATATTTTATTATGATTATTATTTGGATGTTTTTATAATGACGACTACTGATAGAATCTCAATTATCATCATGAGATTTTGTGAAATATTCTTTAATTGTATTCTTATATTTATTTGAGTGACAATAGTACTATTTACTACAAAACCACCAAATGGGGTACTTTTTTAGGTGATACACAACATCGACATTGTTTGTCTGACTGATTGTATTGATAAATATGTATATCATTGAAGTGATTATGAATCAAATTGTATTTCTGTAAATTTTTAATGATGATAATATAATGATGATGTTGACCACCTAGTCTTAATGATCACAAAATCATGATTCTAATGACATTAAATAATTTCATGATTTCATGTAATTAATATGTAATCCTATCCATGAAAAAAAATATTAATGTATTAGTCATTGTTGATGGTATCACACCACCAGGATATCACACCATCAGAATTCCATACCATTGGATTGAAAAAATAAAAAAATCATAGACAATATGAATCGACATACTGCTAGAATGTCATGCTTCCAGAAAACAAATATATGCACGAGATACCTCTAGATGAAGCACTACAAATGTCATACCACCAACATAGAAATTTTTATATGTCTATGAAAATTTTATGTCACACAGTGTAAGACCAAATACCTCTAGTTGAGATGCAACCAACATAGAGAAAATATGGATAGAACTAAGAAACTGCTTGTATAATGCATCTAGAATAACATAAAGACAATGTGAGACACCTACATACCATGATTCACCACCACTAATTTTTTTTACTTTACGTATTTTGAATCATATTATTCTAAAAACAGTGTTTATTAAATATAATTCCATTTATTAATTTATTCCACATATATTAAATTCTACATATAAGGCATTAAAGGGAGTGTCTCAATGTGTAGTATAAGGAAGCAGCAAATCCAGATTTTTTTTGCTGAAATTGATAAAAGTGTATTACAACTCCTAATGTAGTAGGGATACAAGAGTTGATTATGTTAATTAATAGCATAAAGAAACATATAACTAAATAAACATATGTACAGATGAAAATGATTGAATTCTAGGATAAATAACTGACTGAAAACATTCTACTTGATGCTAAACTACAGATTCACATTAAATGATTTTTTTAATTCAATGAACAAGACTCCACGAAACTCATTTTTCAAAAACAATTCAATAGAGTCGAACTCTATATTCGAGTTAGAATCAAATCAAGATTCAATTGATGCATTTAAATCGAATGAGATTTTCTAGACTCACACATTTATATTTCTCTATTATGTCTGTATTTATTATGTTCTGAGTAGTACATGTGCATAATCTATTTAATCATAGGAACATAATCTCAAATTATGAACTAGAAGATACCCAATATCTTCTCAAACTCATTTATTATTTTTTTTCTCCCATGGATAAGAGTGGTTGAGGTCCTTGTGTGTCCTATTAATTTTTTTACTTCCACATATAAACATGGAATAAGTCATTGTAACCTGAATAATTGTAAACTGTTGTAAATTTTGATCTAGTTTTCGAATAATCTTATTTATTTTATATAATCTATTTGGTAGTGTATGATAATCATCTTTAGAGTACTATGTATTCTATTGAGAATAAACATCAATTTCCAAACATTATGTTTTGTGTTTAATTTTTTTCTATATTTTTATATTAAATATGAAATTGTTTTAACTGTAATGAAAATATATACTATAATATTTTATTTTAACTTGTATTAATATATTATTTTCAGATTTAAAATGATTAAAAATCAACCAATAATATTGTATATTCTTCATCTGAAACCAAATAAATCTTTATATTTATATTTAAAATGAGTATGATCTATATCATAATACTTAATTTGATAAATTGGATTGTAATTAATTATTTGGGGGATTTCAAAAAAATAAATTTTACACATAATTTTTTATTGGGTACTCAATTCACCCCCATCTTGAGAAACTCAATATAACCTAAGGCGTATCATAGGTTTCTTATCTTTTTCTATTCTGTTTTTTCAAATTGTTTTATGACTGATTATAATTTACATTAATGATGTCAAATTGTATGTCATTTTTAATTTTCGTTAATTAAAATGTATAACCATCAAGTATGTTATTCTAAAAACATAAATCAATTGTTTAATGTTATAATTTATTCCCAATGGATGATTAAAATGAAAATTCATTTCAAAATCATGGGTTTCTATGTTCCGTGCTCTATAGAAGATGAATATGTTATACATGATGATACTATCAGTACATTATATGATGCTCTTAAGCTTGCATATAATAATAATTATAATGAAATGAATATCTAGTACATTAATTTAAAAAATGCGCTATTTAATAGAATTTTCTCATGTTAATATACATTTTAAATTTTGGAAACTCTTTTTTTACATAATGGATCATAAAATGATAATGATATGAGGCTTAATGATTATTCAAGTTTATATTATAATTTTAAAATGAACCCTAATGAACCCATTTTGGGTATGTATCTCATGTTTAATGATATTTTCAATACAATGAGATCAAATTGAAGATGAGTATATGATAAGGACATGATTATGAGATTTTTGAGATGTATACCAAAAATGTACAGAGGCACATCAGTTTCAACTAGAGAATTATGTGACATAACTAAGCTAATAGTAAACATGTTAATTGGAAAGAATATTCAGTTTTAAGAGTATCTAATGGTAAATCCTAAATAATATGAAGATCATAAAAAATTAGTATTTTTCAATACAAATTCTCTTTGAAAAATTAGGAAAAAATAAAAACAAGAAGAATAAGATTCTAATTCTAGTGATAGTAAAACACCTCCCGATTAAGAATAGAAGATGGATCACTTGGACAAAATATTTAAGTAGTTATATATGAATAATAATTTCATCAAAATATAAAATTATAAAAGAAATAATGACAATAAAAAAATTTGCATGATTGAATTGAAGAAGAATGACGATCTAAAGAAAGTTTTATAATATAAATTTAAAAGAAAAGGTTCCATAAAATCTCACTCACTATGGATAAATTTCTAGAAAAAATATTGGAACAAGTATTTGAGATAAAAAAGACTATAAAGCCCACATGTATTACTCTTGAAGATATCTCATTTGATTTGGATTCGTCAGCAAAGGATAGGAAATATATATAAAATAAGTGTTTTATGTGTAACATTAGGGAGGTTTCTTATTTACTAACTATTTCTAGAATATTTCTTCTACATGAGTCTGATAAATCATAAAATGAACTATATGATGATAAAAATATGTCAATGAAATAATTATATGAATATTTCAAAATTTTATAATAAATTGTTAATATATGAAAAGATAAGTGTAAAGGTATTTAATGGAAGTATGCTCTAACTATAAATAGTAAATCCTCCCACTCTATAGAAAAAATTTGATCAAAAATATGTTAGTGAAATTGAATACTAACTTGGATAGAGGAAAGTAATGAAAAGTAATTTTGTTCCTAAATCCATAACTAAATGTTCTACTGTGAAATATTTCTCTAAAAGACACAATGAGGTTTTTATTTCCAATTGTTGGAAAGATATTTATAAGAAACCCATGAGGTTAATTTTGGTTCCCAAATCCATGATTAGTATCATTTTTTACGCAAACAGATTTGTGTACCAAAATCATTTCTTATTTAAAACATGATTTGCAGGAAAAATGATTGATATCCTCAAATTGGATTATATAGTATTGGGAGAGTGATTGTGAAATACATTTGATAGAATATTATTCATGCATAAAGATCCATATAAAGGATTATGGTAGAAATATCTCTATGGTGACAATGAAAATGAAAAAATCATTAGCCTATGCCAGATTATTAACCAAAATTCAGATTTAATTTCTAAGGTTTTATATGTTGATTCATTAATTTTTAATATGATCATAATTTCTTAATTGTGTGATGATGTATTTCATATTAAATATGAAAAGATTATTCTAATGGTTTTTTCAAAAAAATATTTATTTCTTACTACATTACGAAATGACAATGTTTATGTTTCATATTTAACATCTTTTATTTTTCAAAAATGTTTTCTGCTTTAGTTCCACTAACAAAGGGTCATGGATTTGTAATAGGATACAAGGAAATTTAATAATTAACTCACAAAGAATGAAAACTAGGAAAGGGATAGTTATGGAACAACCTAATATATAGTTCCCAACTAATAATTTCTATAACCCATGAGAAAGAAAAACAATATAAATTTTATTTTAATGTAATGAAACAAGTGTTTACTTCTCATCCACTTGATTTGGATCACATATTTTTTATAGGACATTCTAGAGTTTCAAGTTGTAATGAGATGGAAAATGTTAATGTACTTGTAGATAATTCCTCATGTTATATTTGGGTATAATTTATAGCTCATAAAAATGAGGTTTGATCATATATTACCAAGTATGCTATTAATATAGGATATCATAGTGGTCTTAGAATTAAATCCTTAATGATTGACCTTGGTTGTGAGTTTGAGAATTAGGATTTTGAATCATTTTTATCACAAAATAGATACGATCACAATATATATTCTCTTTCGACACACGTGAAGAATTATTTTGTTTAAAGGGGAAATATAACCTAGTCAGAGATATCATAGACTATACTAATTGAGTATTTTTTACTGATCAATATTTTGGAAAAATCTATTAATACATCCTACTAGATCATAATTATATATTTTATCATTCCAACCCATAATAATACCCTATATGAGTTTTGGAATAATATGAAACCAAAAATTAATTATTTTAGTGTATTTGGCTGAAAATTATTTTTTCTTAATAGTAACGATAATCTGGAAAAATATTATTCCAAACGAAATGAATGAATTCTTCATGGATGTTAATTCCCTATAAAATCTTAGAGAGTTATTAATAAGAAGTCCTATATTATGGATGAATCAATTCACTTCAAATTCAATTAAACTGGTCCAATGTGTCAGAGATCGGGCTTTCCTACGTGTCACACAGAGGCTTGGATAATGGATGATTTGGAGATAAGGCATTCTTTCTTCGAGATACGCTGGATGATTATAGATTATGGAGAGATTCGGTATGTTTTCTTAAAGGCTAATTTTACCTCATAGGTACTAGGATATGCATGAAGTTTTCCAAATTTCTCAGTTAGTGCGTTCCTTATCATTCCTGTCTCATGTCATTCAAGCAAGGAAGGTTTATTAGGAGCTAGATGCATCATTTGAGGAGATTCCATCTAGATTGTTGATCATCATGAAACATGTTCTCCATGGACACTCTGTTCCTCTGGTATATGTGTTATGGAAACACAAGTGAGAACATGAAAGGACTTGGGAGAGGGAGGTTGATGTACGATTTCAGTGGCCATAGTTGTTCAAGGTTTGATCTTCTATGCAACCGTTTTAGGGAAATTCATGAATGATTTTCATTATGGGGGGAAGTTTGTAAGAACCCAGATCTTATTCTTAGGTATGTATTTATTTTCTGGTTGTTTTTGAGAAAAAGATGAGTTTTTCATAATTTCACTAGTACACACTGTGTCCTGGTGGTACCACTTTGTGTGTGAAGATTGTATTAGTTGTCAACAGTTGTCAATTCTGGTCAAAATGAAGAAGGAGATGAAAAAGGACTCCAATTTTCATGGAGATCAGCTGAAGTAAGGATTCCAGAAAAATTGTTATGAAATCATATCATTGAATGTTATACATGGGAAATCCACTATGAAGTGGAATTCAGACAATTGATGAGATGATCCTAAGTTTAAAGAACTTGTTTCAATGGTGACACAGTGTTTATAATAATGAATAATGGAGAAGTATCAATCATTTGAGGGTGATTGGATCAGAATGGGGAAGTATCATCCATCTGAGGATCATTGATGAAGAATAAAGATTAGAAGAAGACCAATGTTGGGGTATAATCCATCTGTGGATGATTGAAGAAGAATGAGGATTTTAAGAAGACCATGAAATTCTTCATGATACAAATCCATGCAAGAGATTACTTGAAAAATAAAATCATATTATTTGCATGAAGTGTAGAATGATTGTTGAATAATAAGAGAGAATGTGGAAGGGATTGGAATTCTAAGGTTTCCATTCTTTTTGGATTATATATATACCTGACGATGCATTGCTGATATGTATTTCAAAAATATCATAAGTCAGCATGAATTTTGATGCAAGCCTTATGATGGAAAGGCGAGAAATGAGGATGCTAGTCATATAAATTTTTATGGGAAAGAGTGATGATGCTGGAAGATAGGGAAGTTTCAGTACATCCCATTGTAATTCTGATGATGCTAAATCTAGTCTATCAAAGGATATATGTAAGAACCCGGTTTTTTCTTAGAAATACTTTGGAATATTCTTGATGATATTCCAGAGCAGCGCCTTCAGACGGCATGCGATTCCGAGCCCCGGAGTGGCCGAAATTAAATTTTCCATGCGTTCACACTGGAATTGCTAAATAAATGAGATAACTCCTAAACGAAGTTCCAGATCAGGGATCCGAGTGTACGGATGGGTCCGGAATGGGGTTTTACCCTTTGAACGACATAAAACTTGTCGGCATGGGATGTTTGGACCCCTCGCTCACTTTCGGAAGGTTAAACGTTTAAATTAATTAATTAATATTTTATTTTAATGTTGAAATGTAGGTATCACATAAACGGTGGCTGGGATTGGAAAAATGAGGGCACCATTGATTTCGGAGCATGCCGTTTACCCTAGGAGGGGTGTATGTTTTGCGGGCACAGGCCGTCTGTGAAAAATGGCCCCATGGGCGTTTTCGTAATTTGGTGACCTCGGGCGCTAAGTTCAGTAACTTTTGAACGGTGTCTTGGAATAAAATTACGATACCTCCGTTGTGCTCAAAGCATGGTTATTAGCCTAGGGGAGGCCAAATCTCGACCCCGTCGGGAGTTCGGGTACGGGGCCCACGGGCGGGGGTTTAAGTGTTTTGTTTTTAAACACTTCTCCCACCCTCTTGGTTGTTCTCCCTAGAATGGCAGGCCCTCCTCTCCCTCTACTCCTCCATCTCTGGCAATGAAGCTCCGACGAGGTGACTCCAGCGAGGTGCGGTGGTGCCGGAGGATCGACGCGATGCTCCGGGTGAAGCCCAGCGAGGTAGGAGGTTTCGTTGTGTTTTCATTTCCGAACCCCCCTTTGAGTTCGATTTTAGTATCAATTTGTATATTTCTTTTCAAAGGAAGCCCATGGACGCGTAGTACACAATTTTATCCTTCCAGCGCATATTTTGGAATCAAAATCCGAGTTTGGAGGAGTTCGGGGTTGATCGTCGAAGGTTACGGGAATTCTGGGTTGACCCGACGATTTCCTGTGGTCCGGTGAGCTCTCGTGGCGGCGCGGCTTCGGTCCAAGGAGGCGGTGGTGGCAGCTTCTCCTCGGCAGGCGGCGCATGCCGGGGTGGCGGTGGCGTGGATCGGCGCGGTGGTGGCTGGGGCTTCAGGCGCAGCGACGGTGAGCGCCTCGGGCGGCTGGCGGCGCACACCCGCGGCGAGGGTGGACCGCCGTCGCGGTGCATGACCCCAGCGCGGGGACAAGACCCGCGTGACGCGGGTCTTCACGTGGACCAAGTGAACGGGCACGACGGTCGGTCGGCGTGCGGTCCGCTGGCCAGCGGTCGGACCGCGGTCTGGGCTAGAACGGCCGGACCGGCCGGTTTAGGCCGGTCCGGCCCAAGGGGCCCTGCCCTTAGGGTTCGGATGCCCGTATTTTCTGCTACGGACGTCCGTTTTACACGCCATCTGCGGCAGGGAACCCTCGTCTCGAGGAGTGTGTTTTGGGATAGTTTCGGGAATTTTCAATTCCCGAAATGAGGGGTCGCGGAGGCGCGGTGTGTCTTTAACTGCACGAGCGTTTTTCCCGAGATTCTTGTTTTGGACGGCACAGACACATCCGACGCCCGTTTTGAGCGCCTTCAGTGGCGTTGGGACCCTGTCATTGAGGCGATGTTTTTCAGGTTGGATTCGTGCGTTGAAACCGATGTTGAGGCGTGGGCCCCATGGCCCATCTTTTGAGTCGCGTGCAGCTTTTAGAGACTTTTCCCTCGGTCGTCCATTCGGGGCATGCTAGCAGTCGATGTTGGGTGTTTTTCCGTGGGCATCGCGTTGGCGCAGTCTGCTCGCTGTAATTCCGCACGATGGTGCGGGCCCCATGACGGCCGTTTCGGGAGTTGACGGTGATTTCTAGATTTATCACCGGGCGATTGTTTTGGACAAGTGAGTAGTCCGTTTCGTGTACTTTTTCGAGAGGATCACAATGGTGCGATCCGTTCGTTGAGTTTCGGGACCGGGATGCGGGTCCCACCTGGCACTACTCGTGTGCGGTGCGCCGGGATGCATCTTTTTCTCTGGATATCTGTTGCACTCAAGTAAGTAGTGCTTTTGACGTGTTTTCCCGAGGGAATCGCAATGGTGTGATGCACCCGACAGTTTTTGGGGCCAAGGCTCGGGATCACGGGACGCCGTTCAGGCGTGAGGCGGTGTTGGTGACCTTTTTCGTCGGATATCCGTTGGAGGCGAGTAAGTAGTCGATTTCGCGTGTTTTTCGGCGAGGATTACCATGGTGTGATCCGTTTGGTTGTGCGGAGCTTTATACGTGATCTTATTAAATGTGGAAGCATGAAAGGTTCTCCGGTGGTGGTTCGCCCTACCTTGTTTGTAGCAGACCCTTGGCGTGTGATCGCGCACTCTTGGGAGAGTGATGTAAATGGTTCACAAGTTGTGGTTGGTCGTGCCTGGGCCATTGAGGTGGAGTTGTTACGTCACGCCTTCACGTTGACGCTGGGTGCCATGTGCACGATAGCCTATGGGCTGGAATGAGATATACTATGGGAGTATACGAGATCGCTTGGATGTATGTGTGGTTTGTACCTGAGATGTTTGGGTACTTGGTTGGGGTTTGACTTGGGGCCACACGTCGTGTGGGCCCCAAGTGCGTGCTTTGTTCTGCTCTGCGTACTTGGACCTCTAGCAGTGTAGAGGGTCCCTCTCTGCTCGTTTGTTGACCAGCATGGTTGAGTGGTCTCCCCCTGGTTTCATTCTCGATGGATCGGCCGGTAGCGGTGTTAGTGACACCTAGTGATAGAACATGTGTTGAACCCCTTTGGGTGAGTTGTGCTGGAGTTGGGTGGTTGCGTGATGCCCACTCTGTGTTCGGTTGTGCAGTGTTGTATCCTCCAGTGGAGATGGCCAGGGCAATCCTGAGTTCTACCTTCCAGCGGTGCTGGGCAGTGGGTTACTCATCGACCTCTTCGGGTTTACCCTCCAGCAGGGCTGGGCAGTGGGTTGCTCACTGATTTCTAGGGTTTAACCTCCAGTAGAGACTGGGTAGTGGGTCACCCGATGCTATTAGGGCCTACCCTCCAGCAAAGACTGGGCAGTGGGTCACCCGACGCTAGTAGGGTCTACCCTTCAGCAGAGGCTGGGCAGTGTGTCACCCGGCAACCTCTTAGGGTCTACCCTCCAGTAGGGCTGGGCAGTGGGTCGCCTGTCATCTATTCCAGGTCTACCCTTCAGTGGGGCTGGGCAGTGGGTCTCCTAATGATGTAATAAGGTCTACCCTTCAGTGGGGCTGGGCAGTGGGTCGCCGGATGATGTGTTATGGTCTACCCTCCAGCGGGGCAGGGCCTTGGGTCACCTGTCGACTTATTCCAGGTCTACCCTCCTGCGGGCCTGGGCAGTGGGTTGCCTGATGATGTATTATGGTTTACCCTCCAACAGGGCTGGACAGTGGGTCACCGAGCATCTAATTATGGTTTACCCTCCAGCGGGGCTGAGCAGTGGGTCGCCTAACGATGTATTAGGGTTTACCCTCTAGCAGGGCTGGGCAGTGGGCCACCCGATATATGGTTATGAATTACCCTCCAGCAGGGCTGGGCAGTGGGGACATCGGTTGGAATTCCAGACTCATTCCTCTCGACAAGGCTAGTCTGTGGCTTTCCTCCGTGTTTACTGGAGCAAGACCATTGGTTATATGGGTCAGTGTTCTGACGACTTGACTTTGAGGATACCTCTCGACTGCAGGGCAGTGACAAGGTGTGGTTTGAATTTCCCCAGAACTCTCAAGTACGAGGGGCACGTTCCCCACTTATACGCGTTCTTGTGACGTGATCTAAAACCGTGCGGGCGAGTCAGTGCCGCCCAAAGCGGATAGTGTCGATTTGCGGTGACTGAGCCCCTTGGCTTGCGGTTTAGGGCAAACGTGCGGGATGCTGTGCGACGATGATGGTTATGTCTGGGACTATTGGCGACTTGTTTTCTTGGGCTGAGCTATGGCACATAGATCCCCTTATGAGCTTGTTCGGGCTTCTTGGCAGAGCATATATATGTATATACCTCGTACGAGTACCCACTCCTTGGGTTTTGGCTGCTCTCCTTCCAGGATAGGCGAAGACGCACAGGGTATGTCACGTGCCTTCCGTGTCTAGCTTCTCGTGGTTGGACGAGTCTACTCTCATGCTATAGGTAGCGAAGACTCGATGAGAAGTTTATCTTCTCACCGTTTCCAGCTCCTTGTGTCTGGACGAGTCTACCTTCTTTCCGTTTGTTGGGTTGAGCTGGACTCTTTACTTCACTTTCAGATGTACTCCTCTACTTTTCATGTTCTCTCTACTGCTCACCCTTCGGTACCTCCTTTGTTACTCCCTCGAGCCTTCGGGGTATCCTACTGAGTATTTTTATACTCACCCCTGCTTGGGCTTTTCCCACACTTGGTGTGCCCTTGCAGACGACAGACACTAAGAGCTTGACTTCGGTTGAGCGTAGGAGCATGGGAGCTTGGACCGCGTGCGGTGTTCGTGGCTGGGTTCCAGGTGGAAGACCCATTAGCTGTTTGTTTTTGTTTACCTGTTGCTGGGTTGTGGCACCTTTTCTGGTTGGGCGCGTGTTTTGCCCCTTTTTCCTTTTCATCACTTTACTTGTATCTTGTAGAGGTCGATGCACTTTTTGGTATATATATAGCAGTTTCCCTTTCCTTTTCCTTGCTTTCCTTTACTTTTACTCTGCATTGTTGCATTGAGTTTTTTCCATGTGTGTGTACCCATGCTTAGGCAAAGGCCTCCCCGAGTTATTGAGCCTTCGGCACTGGTTTCCAGCCCCTGGCCTATGGAGGTGGGCTTGGGGTAGTTGCGGCTCGAGCCCCGGTAGGGTCGGGTCGTGACAAAGTGGTATTATAGGTGGTTTGTTCCTTGGGATGTTGTGTGGATGTCCCTAAAAGAGGAATTGGTTGGGATATAGGTCAACAGTGTTAAAATGTCTCGAGAGCGGCTCTCAGGCCAAGGAGTCCAGTGATGGTGCGGCGGCCGACGTATCCATTCACCAGGAACTTGATAGCTCTCTTGTCGACTCGGCATGCTTAGACACTTGTTGTAGGGAAATGTGTTTGTGCATCACATAGGACTGAGTCTTTGACTATCCATCTTGAGTAATCTCCCATCTTTGATATTGGTATATACATATATGCTCATCTGACCGCGACACTCCTTGATAATATTCAGGGTGTCTCCGCGAGGACAGCCAGCCAGGATACCAGCTTTGGTTTGTGACGACGACCCTATGAGCTACGAGGACACAGTCCAGGACCCATCGTGCGAGCCCTTTTCTCCGGGTGGGCCGGTAGCAGAACCCCCACCTATTGAGCAGCAGACAGTTTCAGCAGAGCAGGCTGAGTTTGAGCGCAGGTTGAGCGTGCTCCATGAGTTCTAGTGGTAGAGACCGCTGAGGTTCAGTGGTGAGCCAGACCCTCAGGAAGCAGAGGTTTGGATCGAGGTAGTGGTTCGCCTTTTCAGGCTTGTTCAGATGCCGATAGGTCAGAGAGTGGCTTTGGAAGCCACCCTTTTCGTGGAGCAGCGCGGCGTTGGTGGACTCTGGTGACTCAGTTTCGTGACGAGTCGTCGCTTTCGTGGGGAGACTTTCAGTTATTGTTTCATGAGGAGTTTTTCCCCTCCTGCTTGCGCTCCATTCGGATTTAGGAACTCCTGCATTTTCAGCAGGGAGGGATGACGGTGGCCGAGTACGTGGCTAGTTTTGTAGACCGTGTACGCTTTTACCCGGACATGGTCCAAGATAAAAACCTCCGAGCGCGGAAGTTTGAGCAGGGTCTCCGCTCAGAGATTCGTGTTGTCATGGTACCCTTGGGTATTTCCACATATGTCGGGGTGCTAGAGCAGGCACTGGTGATAGATGGCTTTCTGTTATGTTTTGCGTTAGGCAGCGGTAGTGGGCGTGACGGAGCTGGGACGTGTGCCATAGTTAGCAGGCGCCAGAGGACAGGATCTCGATCCAGGTGGCCTTCCCACTGCCAGTTTCAGAGTCATGGTCATATACAACTGTGGCGAAAAGGCGTAGGGCCTCAACTGAGGATTCCCTTCCGTGAGTGGATCCCGGGCCGTGGTCGTACACCATAGTGGCGCCGGAGGGCACTAGGGAATCTCAGAGAGTCGGTGCTGTGCTTGTGACGGGAGAGGTCACTTGGCCTGAGCCTGCCCGACCCGAGTTGCTGAGAGCTTTGGGCAGGCAGCAGGTGCACCACCACGGCAGAGGCAGCGCCGTGATCATGTAGTACCCAGATAGGGGGTGCTAGCATAGGAGCGGGAGGAGCTGGTAGTTGGGGGACGACGTTACGAGATCTCCCCATCACCACTAGGCGGTTCACATCAGGCTTCAGGAGCTGACGGTTGGCACCACGGACAGCTGTGAGCTTTGAATGTCTACGATCCTGCAGAGCACGGGATGGTGAGAGGTGCCCCTTGCGACTCTTCTACTTTTTGCAGTGGAATTGTTAGGCTCTGCATTGGAAAGAATTTTCTCCATGCTCCTTGTTTGAGGTGTTACCAGGGTGATGTAGGGCGTCGGGTGTAACCATGTGTTGGTGAGGAAAAAGGCGGGGGACCTTTTCCTTTAGTCGATGGTGTTGGCTCCATCCCTCATCGAGCATGTAAGAGAGCCTCGACTGTGGAATCTTGCATGACCAGATATCCTTGGGTGTTTCACCATATGGATATTCTGAAGGAGGGAATCACCGGGCCTTGTTCCAGGTGCGGGCGGTGATTCCAATCGCGGCGTGCGACGTAGAGGTTTGACCGGGGAGGTGAGCTACCCCTGAGGGCCTTCGGGCCATTTGAGACCGTGCAAAGGGATGGCGAGGTACCCTACCGCCTTGCCCTAACCCCAAAGTCTAGAGTGGGTTCATGACATCAGCAAGGGCCGACCTAGCGTGAACAGATCAATCCTTTGGTCTGTGTGCAGTGACGCAGAGCTGTGCGTGGGTTCTTTTGGGTACGAGAAAGCGAGGTGTGGGCTTAGTACCCTGTGTTTCTCCCTAGTTTTTCTTTTAGAGGATGAAAATATTGAAGGAGGGAATGATTTAAGAACCCGGTTTTTTCTGAGAAATACTTTGGAAGATTCTTGATGATATTCCAGAGCAGCGCCTTCAGACGTCGTGCGATTCCGAGCCCCAGAGTGGCCAGAATTAAATTTTCCGTGCGTTCACACTAGAATTGGTAAATAAATGAGATCACTCCTAAAAGGAGTTCCAGATCAGGGATCCGAGTGTACGTATGGGTCCGAAATGGAGTGTTTACCCAAGGAAAGACATAAAACTTGTCATCGCGGGATGTTTGGACCCTTCACACGCTTTCAGAAGGTTAAACGGATAAATTAATTAATTTATTTATTCTTTTAATGTTGAAACGCAGGTATCTCTTTAATGGTGGCTCAGATTGGAAAACCAAGGGCACCGTTGTGTTCGGGGCGTGTCTTTTACCCTAGGAGGGGTGTATGTTATGCGGGCGCGGGCCGTCTGTGAAAAATGACCCCATGGGCGTTTTCGTAATTTGGCGGCCTCGGGCACTAAGTTTAGTAACTTTTGAATGGGGTCGCAGAATAAAATTCCGAGACCGCCGTTGCGCTCAGAGGGTGGTTCTTATCCTAGCGGATGCTAAATCTCGACCCCGTCGGGAGTTCGGGTACGGGGCCAATGGGCGGGGGTTTAAGTGTTTTGTTTTTAAACACTTCCCCCCCCTCTTGGTTGTTCTCCCTAGAGTGGCAGCCCCTCCTCTCCCTCTCCTCCTCCATCTCTAGCGAGGAAGCTCCGGTGATGTGACTCTAGCGAGGCGCGGTGGTGCCGGCGGATCGACGCGAAGCTCCGGGTGAAGCCCAGCGAGGTAGGAGGTTTTGTTGCGTTTTCATTTCCGAACCCCTCTTTGAGTTCGATTTTAGTTTCAATTTGTTGTTATCTTTTCGAACAAATCCCATGGACGCATAGTACAAAAATTTATCTTTCCAACGCATATTTCGGAATCAAAATCCGACCTCGGAAGAGTTCGGGGTTGATAGTCGAAAGTTACGGGAATTCTGGGTTGTCCCGGCGATTTTCGGCGGTCCGGTGAGCTCCCGTGGCGGCGCGGCTTCGGTCCTAGGAGGCGGCAGTGACGACTTCTCCGTGGAAGGCGGCACATGCCGGGGCGGTGGTGGCGCAGATCAGCGCGGCGGCGGCTGAGGCTTCAGGCGCAGCGGCGGTGAGTGCCTCGGGCGGCAGGCCGCGCACACCCTCGGCGAGGGTGGACCGCGGTCGCGGCGTGCGACCCCAGCGCGGGGACAGGACCCGCGCGACGTGGTTCTTCGCGCGGACCATGCGACCGCCCACGAGGGCCGGTCAGCGCGCGGTCTGCTGGAAAGCGGTTGGACCGCGGCCCGGGCCAGAACGGCCGGACCGGCCGGTTTAGGCCAGTCCGGCCCAAGGGGCCCTGCACTCAGGGTTTGAACGCACATATTTTCTGCTACGGAAATCCGTTTTACACGCCTTATGTGGCAGGGTAACCCTGGTCTCCAGGAATATGTTTTGCGATAGTGTCGCTAATTTTTAATTCCCGAAATGAGGGGTCACAGAGGCGCGGTGTGTCTTTAAGTGCACGAGCTTTCTTCCCGAGATTCTTGTTTTGGACGGCACGGACGCGTTCGACGTCCGTTTTGAGTGCTGTCAGTGGCGTTGGGACCCTGGAATTGAAGCGACGTTTTCCAGGGTGGTTTCAGGCATTGAAGCCCAAGTTGAGGCATGGGCCCCACGACCCATCTTTTGAGCCGCATGCAGCTTTTAGCAACTTTTTCCTCGGTCGTCCGTTCGGGGCGTGCAAGTAGTCGATGTTGGGTGTTTTTCCGAGGGCATCTCGTTGGCGGAGTCTGCCCGCTGTAATTCCGCACGATGGTGTGGGCCCCACGAGGGTCTTTTTCGGGAGTTGATGGTGATTTCCAGCTTTATCACCGGGCAATTGTTTTGGACAAGTGATTCGTCCAATTCGTGTACTTTTTCGAGAGGATTACAACGATGCGATCCGTTCGTTGAGTTTTGGGATCGGGATGTGGGTCCCACGTGGCACTGCTCGTGTGCGGTGCGCCAAGATGCATCTTTTTTTCTGGATATCCGTTGGGGAATCTATATTTCACGAAATAATAGCCTTTAAACCAAAATTTCTACTAAATAGATGCCTATATCTATCCAGATATGGGAAACAAACCATTCAGGCATAAAAATTGATGTGTTATATGAATTATTTCAACCAATACATACTAAAAATATATTCATATAATTATATCTCTATAATAGGGAAATTTCATAGAAATTCAACTCCATTTATGGTTATGGAAAAATCATTACACATAAAGGTCTAACTCACTTATTGGTTAAGAATAGTTTTTAGGTTTTAAATAAAAGATGTCATCTCAGTAGACAAAACCATATTATCAAAAAAATGGCAATAAGTAAATTATTGGGATGATCCCATATAAAAACAATTGTACATAATGTTATAATTATAAAGATTCATACCTCATATAATTTATGGACCAAATTGATTATCAATAATCATTTTCCCATCTCCATACAATTTCTTAATCACTGTACATTTATCTTAATTTACTTGTTGGGGTTTCCCTAGTTTTAGAATTTATTAAATTCCTATAATAACCATGAATTACATAATTTTTATGGTGGTAATTATTACAATTCACTCTTCTCATTAAATAATATGATTTATAAGAATCATGAGATATGTTTCTAGCTTCCAACCATAGAGAATTATGGATACAATTTTAATGATTTTCTATCATGTTGTAGTTGTGAAATTCTGAAGGTGGAATCATATAATATCTTTTCAAATGGTTAAAATAACTACATTGAGAACATATCATCATACTTTTTAGTTATTTAGGAATGACTATTGATTCCAATGTGTGATTTAGAGGTTTCCCGCCACTCTGGATGTAGGTTTCACTATTCCACTAATTTTGAACATTAGTGTTCTTAACTATTCCTATAGGAATAAACATGATACGTCCAAAAATTTCTAATGATATGTCTCGTTTTTTCCCATCAGTATATGGACCATTTATATATAATCCATAATGGATAAAATGGTAAGCCTTGATTAAATTTATGGTTTTAACCCTAACTCAAAAGTGTGTTTGTTCGATGACTCATTGAAACATATAGTGAAAAGTGGACAAAATTGATAAGTAGAGATGAATTGTCTTTGACTAAAATATTATCATACTTAATACTAAAAAAATTATTATTCTAATAATATGAATGTTGTGAGGTTAAAATTTCTTATTAAACAATTATGAAAAATCATATCATGACATGACTTGGTCCAATTTAGTTTTAACTACTATATAACACCACCAACATTTATTTTCATCCAACATATACATTTCAATGATCACCATCCAAACATATAGTTTCCCAAAGAAATTGAAAATTAAATCATCCTATTCCACTATATATTTTATTAATATTATTTAGAATACCCTCCAAATATGGATGGATTCAATTTTTTAAAAAAACTAAATAGTCCTATTATTATTTCTCATAATTTATATAACCCTTATCCATGGATTGGAAATCCTAAAAAATGAATTGAAACATCTATTTATTCACCTATGGATCATGTGGAACTTCATTTTTAGAAGCCTCTCCTTGTTGGATTCTAGGATGCATACATGGAACCATTTATAATGACCAGAAAAAACACCATTAAAACTCATTTCATGGAAAGTAAATGCATATAAATTTCAATTAAACAAATTTAAATGTATTTTGACATATAATTTTTCAAATCGATCATTTCTAAAATGTCAACCATTTTTGAAACCATTGCAACTGTGTTTTTACAAAATAATAATGTTATCCTTTAAAAAATCACTCTTTTTTCAATTCCATAAACTCTTTTACTAAAAATTTATTATTCAATATTATTTGGAAGTCTTAATAAAAATTCATTTCATGAATCATTAATTTACTAAACCCATGAAGATGAGATGAAATCTCACCTATATGTTTCTAAAAAATAGACACATTCCCAAACTCTAATAGTATCATGATGTTCAGCATAAATAGGTTTGTTGTGACTTTTTTATTATATAAAAATTATGTTCCAATAATAATAATCCTTGATATCATCCCAAGATAAACCTCAATATTGTTTCATACTCCATGATTATACAAAAATTACAGATTTTTTTATGACCAGAATAGAACAACATTATACTATTTTCAATTAAAATATAATTAAAAAACCAATACTGATACCATTTGTTACATCATTCCCATCACACATCGGTTTTGGAGTAGGGTGTAGGGTTATTGGGTCTTTAGTGACATACATATGACACGAATGACCTACAAAAGATGCTATTGTCTTCGAAAATAATTTTAAGGATTATTTTCTCATTAAAAATTACAATATCCAAATCATAAAAAAGCTAAAACTACCTCTTTATGAAATATGAGTACAAAATATGGCACAAATCAAAACCAAACCAATAAACCATATAATAGAAAAAATGGAATCCAAAAATACATACTAAATAATACTAGGTTAACCACAAAACTAAAAACACCAAAGTGACATCAACTAGAACCCCCCCATAAAAGCACCAAATACATATAAAAATCCCACATAATCAAGAATAATCACTAAATAACTGAAACACATTTCTTCTAACTTAGTCCTGATAGGGTAAATCTTGAAATACACAATAGTTACCATGAAGGGGTTTAGTATAAAATCGGTAGTTTTTTCCCCAATGACTACCCAACCAATGCAACTAGGACAATGAAAGATAGAGAATTTAAATAAAATGGCATAAAAAATATTTAAAATAGATTATATAAAATCCAAAATAGGTTTCCATACAATGAAATAATTCAACTCCATTAAAATAATTGTTAATTGATTTGTCATATCAATATCCACATCTCAACACAAACACATAGCCTGGATTATCATGTGAAAATTACATACTCCAAAGCAGTCTCTCATTGATCCCCAAGTTCATCACAAGGTGACCAGTTCACGTGCCTCGATGGAACACACCCCATCCCACACGTTTATGTTTATTAAAAAATTACCCAAAAAACTATATATGAAAAATTAATTGGAAAACCATTCCACATAAAATATTTCTTTAATTAAATCATTTAAAAAATAATTTTCCATGAATAAAAATAAAATACAAAATATTAAGATGATAATTTTAAAATTATCATTTGAGAAATGTTTCTAAAAACCATCCACTTTCTAAAATTTTCATAACCATAACTAAATAGGTTAAAATAAATAATAAAATGTAGTTTTCATAATTATTTAAGGAAATGAATTTAATAAAAACTATGACTTCAACTTATATGTCAAAATGGCTTGAGAGAGAATCCACCAACATTAAAAACATAGGTGAAAACACACAATGGTATAACACACCAACAAAATCTAATCAGAAATCATGTTCCCTTAAATATATCCAATAACACATCATAACATCTCATTAATAACACACATATATACATCCATAAAGGACTAAAATTATGGTTACAAGAGAGGTAAGTACCTTGTAACGTAGAACATAAAGTAATAATGGGTAATTAGTAATGAAACCAATCCTCTAACTCACTTTATTTCACTTAAGTATTGATTCTAGATAAATGTAGATTATCTCTCATGCCATAAAATGAAATGAAATTTTTTATGGGAGGATTAAGGTTAAATGAGCATAAAATTGATTGATTAGGATTAAATCTACTTTTTTTTGATATCCACTTGTAAACCACATGTTAATGCACCAGAGTTAGCCAAACCGTGGAAATAAAGTATGGTGATACTGACATAAGGATATACCTCACATGGTTTTCCTGTAATATTAAACAAACTATGTGAAAACTATTATTTTAAATATATTTTATCATAAATGGACTATACTTGCAATATAAAGGTTTTATCAAAATCATTCACCTTATTATCATCTAACCAATTCCCACTATCTTCCCTTTTATGGTTTCCTGGAGATGCTCTGTGTTTTTTAATAATAAATCAAAAATCATGAACCTCTAGAAAGGGATTCAAAATGAACCAAAACGCATTAGAAACTCCCAATAATTAACATGATTATATTATTGACCATATATACATGAATATTTGGTCATGTAACTGAAAAAATGGGTTCTTAATGGAAAAAATCATTAAAGTATTTTTACATATAAAAATTTCACTTTTATAAAATAATTATAAATAGACTTTCAAATGAACAAGAAAACATACATGTCATTTGTAATCATTAAAAAACAAAATATTAATAGAAAAATAAGTATAGTAATCATTTTTTAATCTATTGAATTTCTAAAATTAATTTTCATGATTAATAAATAAAATTATGCTGGAAAAATCCATCCATGTTTTAAAAAAATAAATTCATTCTTTTTGAAACTTTTTAAATGGACGTCAAAAAATGAACCATTTGGAAAAAATTAAACTTATTATATTTGAAATCATTTAAATTATGGTAATAAAGTAGATTAAATTTACAGTTAACAATATTTTATTTCGAAATAAGATAACATTTTAAATAAATTATATAATACAATCATGGAATAATAATATAATCAACATAAAATGAGATATAATATCAATGTTTCATAAAAATAGTCTGTTGATATTTTTTATAGAAAAGAGTGGAAATGGAAATAATACATGAAAAAAAAATAAATAGTGGATAAAAAAATTTATGGGTTTCTAATCGGATAATATATAATTTCAAAAAATTTAAACTAAAATATAATCAATCATCATAAATGTGAGACTGTAACATAAAATATTACCTCTTGTAACAACATCCATTATAAGCATTATATCCTTTAATTTAATAAAATTATAAATACTGAAAATATATAATAGAACCATATTCATAATTCAATTACTATATATTATTCCATTATAAATTAAAATTTTCTATTTATTAATAATTCTTCACTAAAATCAAAATTTGATTGTCATCGATTTTATTACCATGTATGTTTTTGGTTGGTTATTCTAGTGCTTTTACCGTGTTCTAGGTTTTATCAAAAAAAAATATTATTCATATAAAAAATATATTATTAATTCATTTTATACAATTTTATAATGATTATTTTAATAATGTGATGAAAAATTAATTTCCACACTTTGTGGAGACAGTAGACTGTAAGTATATGTGGGTAATGTTTCAAATTAGTAATGCTTGGAGAAGAAGAATGGTAAAAAAATTTAACATTCTAGAATTTGAGATACATTATATATATATACATATGATTTATTAAATATATTTATTTACCAATTAATGAGATAAGATACTAAAAAGGGAATATATCACTTCATAGAGGTGGTAGTTCACACGTCTGCACAATAAATGTTTTAAGTTTTCAGTTTAGTCAAAAAGAGAATGAAAATGGAATTACCATTAACATAAAAATTATCAATATATTAATGATTCTTATTTAATTATATTATAATTCTTATGTAATATTTTGATGTTTTTTAAGATGAATTAAACTAGAAAAATTGATGAAATAACATCTACCTCTTCCATGGATAATAACCATTAAAAACAACTTAAGGCTTCATGGATTATTATTTAGGGAATAAAAAATACAATATTATTTCAAGGGGATATCATTTAATTTATCTGGATATATATTTATTTATCAAACATGATATGTGGTTTGGTTTTGTGAGAAGAGGACGTTTCCTTTTATAAGTGAGAGGAGTGAATCCCATATAAATATTTAGAAAATATAAATATAACAAAAGGACTTATCCTAGTAATTGGATAATATTTAGTATAATGTTCTAGATAAAATAATTTAATGTATAAATAAACTCAATTAGTCTTATTTATACATTTTTTCGTAATATTTGTATCTCTATCTCAGAGTTAAACCCCTAGTTAACCCTCTTAACCCTACCATGGTGAGTATATTTTTACCAACGTAACTATAAATTATGCATAAAAATTTGATGAAATTATAACCTCATATTTATTATGATGATATAAAAAATTTAACACATTTTATATATTCAAATCCTATATTTGTTAAAAGAATTAAATTTAATAGGATTTTGAAATAATATAATGATAATTATTTATTGAAATTTTTTTTATAAAAAAAGTATTTTGCACCCAAATCATGTGCATAATTCATAAATATCTAATTTTTTGAAAATTGGATAAAAAAATTATATTTTTATGAAGTTAAATAAATCCACAATTGAATGTGTCATTACAAATACTTAATTAGTTCGAATGTGATAAAATAATATTTTAATTAGAATAAAATATATCAAGTGTTCCTAAAGGTCATCATATTAGTTTAAAATGCATTATTTTATTCCTTAAACACATTTTTCTCATGAACTAGGCTTAATATATTATTAAGTCAATCTTATATCATGAAGATCTCATAAATTTCATTATATTCATAAAATATGTGTTTTCACTACTCACATAAAAAAACCATTTTAGAAAAATGTAAAAAATTTACCTTAAGTCAGTTCTAGATAGAAGAAATAAAAAATGATGTTTATTATTTCAAATTAAAATTCTATATTTTATTAAATTTATTTTTTATGAAAAACATATAATATACATTGAAGAAATTTTTTTGAACAAATAATTTTTGTTTTATTGAAAAAAATTAAACTTGTATATTTTATAATTATTAATCAATTTTATCTAATTAGGATTCAAATAATTTTATTCTGTTATAATTCATTTTTTATTATAACAAAATCAAATTAAATTATGTTAGGTTTTTTTATATCACTATCTAAGAAACACATTAAATTTGTTAAAGATAAATAAATTTTAAAATCATGATGTGTTATAGAACAATCCAATATTTCAAATAAGTATTCAAAACAAAAATTTATATATTTGATTAATGATAATAACACACTAAATATGAATTTTATTGAATATTTTTTAAAACATGGAAATCTAAAACCAACTCAATGTGGACCTTCATGAATAGTTGTGGAGAAAGAAGATGCAACTCAAACATCAAATTAGAATATACTCTCCATAGGTTCACATTCGATTGTAAATAATAGATTTAATACATCTATTTTTCATTCCCATATAAGATCATTGGAAATAATATCCAACATTTTTGTAAATATAGGACAAATAATTTTATCTAAAAATAATATAAATGTTCCAAAAATATATGAAAAATTGGTGAACAAATTTATGAAATTTCTACCAATAAATAAATAGTTGTTTCCATTATTTCCTTAACAAAATTCCTATTAGTAAGATCCCAAAAGTGGGGTTATATTACTAAAATATATTATGGGTTGTAAGAATATATTTCTATTCAGAATACATCTAATGAAATAATAAAAATGATCATTGAAAAATATTGTTATTGCTAGAGGTTTGGGTATAAAGGAATTGAAAATTGGAACATTATGTTAATACTTTTAAGCTACATTAGAAAAACAGAAAAGGGGAGTAGATATTATGAGATGATATGAAATTATATTAAAATATAAAATTCATAGAAAATGAAAAAAATTACCCCAAAGAAAATATTTTTGTTTTGTGACAACATCTGTCATATTTCTGACAATGGTGTTCATGGGTATGATAAACGTTGCTATGAAACCATCATTCATTATTCATATTATAGATGTTAAAGAAGGACACAATATAAAAAATTACATATGATAAAATTAAATAAATTTTCATTGGTTGAGAAAAAACAAAAGAATAAATTTCATAAACTTAAGATATATAAAAAAATTCCCAAGAATCCTAATAAGAAAGAAAAAAATTATTCCACCAAGAGAAAATACTATGATATGGATTGAATGGATACACTATTGAATTTTTTAATAGTCTATATATATAATGATTAATGGAAGAAGGTATAATACAAAAGTTAATCACTTAATTTTCATAGGTTGTATTTAAATAATATATAACCTCATTGTTTTAGGGGAGTATTGTACAATGTTAAAACAAACTAGTCATGATCATATAAGATGTATCAATATTTTGTATAATAAAGTAAAAATTGAAAGTAATACGAAATATACAGGAAAACAAATATGGTATGAAATTAATTTATCATTGAATAATTATATGCATATTCCTCACAAGAAAGGATCTAAGTACAGTAAGAAACATATTATTCAAAAAATAAAAATTGATGTATAAATTTAAGAGTAAAAACATGAATAGATCTTTGTACTTTATAGATACAAAGAAGAAAGGTTCTAGGATGAGAAATAGAAGATAACCCTTCAACTATTATTGGGATCCAATGAATACCCTCATTATTCTCATTTAATTATATTTATTAATATTAAGGTAAATAATGTAATTTCATTTAGTAGAATGATGGATGCGGCTATAAATATTGTACAATAATAATGGAGTAGCCAATGAGGGAATTTTTCACTAGAAAAACAAATATAATGAAAAGAAAAACTAATACCGTCATGATATAATACCAATTTTTTTTGTTTAAGTTTATCATTTAATTGATTATTTTTGGGTAATATGTTATTGAAACAAATTTTTATTAAAATTAAATTATTTATCATTTCTCCATAAATGATTTAAAATAATGAATATAAATGTCAATGGTAATATAACATTTATCAAAATGTTGAAAAGTAAGTTGATATGAATTCATATATAAATTATAATGATAATTATACATGAATCATATCATTTTGAGGTGAATGAAATTTATGATAATTATAAAATTTAATAGAAATAAAATTATTTATTACGACATATAATGTATTAATTTTATCTAATAAATATTACTATAGATAAAATGTTAATTCAAAATTTATATAACTAAAGTATTTTAATTTTAATTAATGATATATTTTATAACGATAATTATATTGAATCTATTTAGATAATGAACGTAGAATTAGAGAGTATAAGATTAGATTTACAATTTTTAACTATTAAATTATTTTTATGAATGAAAGGGGATTCATGTATGGGTAAATATGCATGTTTGGATGTTGTGTAAGGGTAAGTAGTAGCTCATGTAAGGGTACACTCACGTTGTGAAATATTCATTATCTGGATACATAGGGATCAACTAACATCTCTTAAATCACTTAATGGTGAATATCGATCTCGGGTAAGGGAAGAGTAACACATCAAAAGGTTTCATAATAGTATGAAATATGTTAGGGTAGGGTATATCTCTCATGTAAGGCTTCTTGTGTCACGAAATTTTCTGCATGTAAGGGTAATAAAGATGTTCCTAAACACGTGTTAGGGTTTGAGGGTGAATTTAGAAACTATATAATGTTTAAAAAATCCATCTTGTATGAAGTTTGTTCTTAATTCTCATAATGTTAATGTGATATAAATTCATGAATATAGAATGATTTTTTTTATAAAGTTAATCTAATTTACCTTTACATACTTACATATATAAACTCTATCATCTTCCTCCATAGAAAAGTATTGAAAAAATGCATTCCTATAATATATATATTTATTTATTTATATATTTATATATTTATATATAGGTATATATATAAATGTTGTTAGATCCTTTATGAATTGTTTAGAAAATGAAACAAAAGGTTATGTCATTATGTGTAATGTCTAGAATTTTAAGTTTATTATTTTTAAATATTTTATGGAATTATTACGAGACCATGCATAGAGACGACACATCATTCCGAGGCTCGGTGATCCCCGATTGGTGGTCCATATTGTTTTAAGTTAATTTAGTAGGCACTTGTGCGCGGTAGTGGTAGTTTCCAAACAGATGCCCGAATTAAAAATCTGAGGGCCCCATTGCATCTGGGGTGATGCCTTTACCAACGAGTGAACCTATCCTCAACCGGCATGGGTCAAGGTAAATACATAATTTTCGGACGTTTTAATTAAAATAAAATAAATTGGAAATGTTTATTTTTTTTTCTTTTTGGAAAAATCTGCTGCATCATAGCGACGTGTCAGCAGTTTCATTCATTAATGTCATGCAAAAATGACTCAAAAATAGAAACCTTGAGTCATTAATTTCTCAGTGGGATGGGATGTCAAAAATGTTTCCCTTTTTATTATGATAATTGATGATTACTCATTAGCTGCGATTGAGAAAAATCTCTGGTGAATCCACCGATCGTTGGAGTAAATTTGCAGTGATGAACAAATATGGATCGAAGCTAAAAAACATTTCACCAATGATGTTGAAGGATATCGATGATGACAGTAGTGTGACCCTTTCATCAATGATTGATCCTTCCTTCAAGGTAGTGGTTGTTATTTCAATTCTCCATTCCCCATTTTTGGTTTTAAATGACGAACATGGATCAACCACGAACAACTTGATCTCCAGATTCATACTTTCTTTCATGAGGGTTTTATTTGTATGATTTTGGTGAATTAATCCATGTTGATTATTATTGTTGATTTTTATTCATTTAAGCCTATTAACTAGATCGGATCAATGCCATGACGAATGACGGTGGTGGTTTGTTCCTCAATTTGTTCGATTGGTTTTCCTTTCCCCTATTTCTTCTCTTGATTTCTTCGTGTTCTTCATGGGAAAATTTACAGTGGATCATTGAACACACACGTTGCAATGAAACGATCCCAAAATGGTGAACTGAGATCTCGATGACCCTACGAAGGTGTGATGTCTGAGGTGGATGTCGAATTTTCTCGGATCAGAAGAGGTCGTTCGACAAGCGTTCTTCACACGGGAAGATAAAAAAAAATTCGGAGCCGATTGGAGGTCTTACAATAATGGAAGTAGCCTCGTGGAGTCGGGGCGACCAAAACCTGAGTGGTCCAGGGTGATTGGACAACTGGATCGACAAACGGGGCATCACAGGAAGTACAATAGTGGACGTCTTTATTTTTTGAAATTTCTAGAGTACACAGCGTGCACCTCCAAAGAATAGGTCGTTTAGTACTGGCGGAGGCGGCTAGGGTTTCAGGGGTCAAAGTGGAACCACACAACGTGTGACCCTAGTCACACAACGTTTTGAACTTTCCCCGAAGCTCGGCATGTATTTTGGGAGTACACAGACATGGGTAGATCTACAAGGCTTCAGAACATGGTGTGTAATGCATGGAAGAGACAGCTATGAGGGACTCAGCGTGTATCCAGGGGGTACATAGAAACGGGATGGAGTACACGACAATGTACTCCATCACACGGCCATGCGAGGTTAGTAACACGGGTCACCCCATGTACCAATTACATGAGTTAGAGTACATGGGCTGATGACCATGTACATGCACATAGACAGCATACACGGAGCCAACCCAAGGCACTCAGACACGGCATGTTCACAGTATTACACACTGTGTAGTAACGTTTCTACAAGAACAAACATATGACATAGGCTGTTGTACACAGTTAGAACCCAGGGTCAGACAACACGATGGGTACCTTTACTACATGCCGGGTAATTTTTGGAAAATGTAGTGGTCCTCTTGTTCATCATATCTTGGATACCTTTCATTTGAGTTATTGCCCTTCTTCTCGTTCCCCTGAAGGTTAGTGATCGTTTCCTCCCACAGGAGTATGATCCCTTCAGCAGGACTTTCATTGATAGAGTCATGAATCCATCTGAGAGGCCCATATCAAGATCCTCTATCCATATATAACCCTAAGAAGAGTCAGGCATCGATGTGACCAACTCATCCGGGCGTCGTTCCTCTACCTAGTGGGTGAATTTCAAATGAGTCAGGGTATCCACTATGGCCCTAGCAGTGATCCTCATATGTGTATCGTGATCTTTCCATCTTTGGACTATGTCTCCTGTAATGAGTACATCTATCTATAGTAACCTTCCCAATCAAAAGTGTGTCTCCCATAATGAGTGTAACTACATCTCATGACGTTTCCTGATGAATAGTATTTCTCCGACAGACGTCACCAGAGCTACAAGACTCTAGGAGTGTGTTCTCCCAGAATGATTGTTTTGTGGAAATCATCGAACTGAATCCCTACATGGGTATATGGTTGTGTTACTTGTCTCTAGACTACGGGTCTGGGTTATGAGTATATTTGGTTTTTTCCCTTGCAATATGTTCTGTAGACATATGTTGTACATCGCTGACATTAACTTTACATTGTGTACTATTTTGTGGTTTTCAGGGTCCTCTGCTGAGTATTATTATACTCACACATGCATGGGCTTTTCCCAAACGTGTTGTGTCTAGGGAAGATGCGCATCCTTTTGAAAAAGTCCATGGTGACCCAGGACATGACCGTGTTTTCTGAGATTCCTACAAGATGAGGTGTTCCTATGGCTATGAGTAGTTTTCCTAGTAACTTTTGTGGCTACAGGTTGGGATTTACAGTTTTTAGACTCTTATTTTGGTGGGCTTGTATTCTGGCCCAATTTACATTCAGTACATTTCCTTCAGTCGTACTCTGTTAGTTGGGATTAATTGTATGCATGCATTTTGTCCCTTGCTGATTTTAATTTTAGAATTTTTTTTTCTTGGAGATGTTTGAATGTGTATAGGTACTTAATAAATGCCTCCCATGTTAGTGATATTCCTACTCGGTGCTTGTCACCATCCCCTGGCCTAATGGAGGCAGGCTTGGAGAGTTACGGCAGGGGCCCCACTAGGATGGGTCATGATAGAGTGGTATCCGAGGAGGTTGGATCTACCATAGGACCAAGAGACTGTGAGTTTGGTTTGGGGAAATAGTGGTAAGTGTTTCGAGTTGGGATTTCAGGCCAGAGACTCCAGTGTTGGTGTGGTGGCCGACGTATCCATACACTAGGACTCTGATAATCGACTTTTCAACTCAGTACATGAAAACCCTAATTGCGGGGAAGTAAAATAATGGTACATGCATCATATAAGATTGGGTTGTGTTTTCCATATATTTGTGTCAGCTATCGAGATATACTCATTGACCACAATACATCTTGTTTCATTACAAGATGCCTAGACGACGTATACCCGCTAGGATTCAGCAGAGACATCACGAGGACGACCCACTCAGTGACGAGGCATCGATACATGGACCAGTTACCCAGGCGTTTCCACCAAGAGGTGAACTACTATGCCACTGCTAGTGGAGCAGCCCGTGGTACCAGCTATACCGACCGACGAGAGGAGCAGGCGTAGTGTGCTCCATGATTACTAGAGACAGAGAACCCTCAGGTTCCTAGGGGAGCCCGACCCTCAGGCGACTGAGGACTGGCTTGAGGCGGTGACTAGAGTTTTCTGTCCTATGAGGACACTAGTAAACCATATGGTGATACTAGGAACGAGCCATCTTCATGGTTTGGTGGGATGATGATGAATTCTAACCACATAGACTCACGACGAGGACACTCTTTCATGGACAGAGTTTGAGTGTCCTTCAGGGATGAGTTCTCTCCTGTTACAATAAGAAAAGTACTCATCCAGGAGCTTTTTCAGCTCCAGTAGTGTAGTATGACAGTAGCTGACTATTAATCGAGGTTCACCAACCTCACCCAGTACTCAATGGATATGGTCAGGGATCATTACTTCAGAGGTCAGACATTAAAGTGAGGTCTGTGATGAGACATACGAGATACTATCCTGCCTCTATGCATTTCGACTTATGTTGGAGTGCTCGAGCGGGCCTTGGTGATCGAGAGCTTCTTGGCGGAGCATAGATATCTGAAGACAGTCAACAACAGGAAGACAGGTGCAGAGACCCCAGCAGCAGGGAGCCGATGTCAAGCACCTGGATCCGGATGTGGGAAATATCATAGGAGGACCCATAAAAGAGGATCGACAGTAGATGTCTCTCAGGCTGGATCCAGTCAGCCTAGGGAGAAGTGATTATACACATGTGACGGGTGGGGACATCTCTCAAGAGGTTGTCCGACCCATCGATCTGCTGACAGGGAAGTGGTGGATGGATCACTGAGGCAGAGGCAGAGAGTGGAGGAGACGTACCCACCAGGCAGTGGATGTGGCATAAGAGTAGGGAGAGCTTTGGGTGGAGTCATACACTTTGACTTACTTCCACCACCGCCCCCAGGGGGTCCGCACCAGGTTCAGGGAGCCGGGGGATAGGGACGGGGACAACTGTATGCAGTCGAGGCATACGACCCAAGGGATCCAGGTGTAACAACCCGAGATTTTATAAGATACATTATTTTTAATTTCATTCATATCTTCTATTGTGAGACACACCAAGATTATCTTGCGCTATACACAACACTGTATTAGCTTGCAGTATACGCAATCACGACCTTCCTCGATAGCGTGTCTTGTACGCAAAACCGGGTTTTACTAAACAACGATATATTATTATAATATTGTTATGAACTAGCCGTTATGAATATTGTTAACAAAATTCTTAATTTTATAACATTATTATTAATCTTACACATTTCTAGAACATGGTATAAGAACAAAATACAATTTTCGGGTAAAATAAGTATTTTTCAAAAAATGCAGTTTTGCCACCTTTTGATGGCGCACCCACATTAAATCTAGTTTTTGACATGTTTATATGTTCAATTTGACAAAATAAAATTCTTATTTTGAATCAGGATATAAAAATTTACATTAGATAAAGTTTTGATATTTTTCTGATAACTTTCATATTTTAATGAATAGTAAAAAAACGCTATATTTTAATTAAAAACAACTTTTTTCATCATAATATATTATGTGGTTAAATTATAATATTGAATGGTTTTAAAGTATAAATAGAATAAATTTTTATCATTTAATATAATGGATATCATTAGCACTGATTTTACCTTGAATTCGTAGGTTAAATCAATTCAATCTTTTGCAATGTTTTAAAGAAAACCCCATTTTCTTTCGACAACGGGATTAATTTTAATTTAATTTCTGCATCTTTTGGATATTGAATTTGGGAAAATGGATTCCATATTTAGAATAAGTGGGTCAAAATTATATTAATAAGCTACTTTTTTTTGGCATTGTGAATAGTAACTACGGTAAATTTTATTTACTATAGTTAAAGGCAAATCGTGTAATTAAGGGTAAATATAAGATTATAAAATTACCCTAACACTTGGAAAAATTCTATTGGATGGCTAAAAGTAGACCTATATAACCTAAGGGTCGATTACATTCATTTTATGAACTTTTTTCCATGAAAATAATTTAATTATTATTAAAACCGAAGAATGTGACAACATGTCACTTTCTTAAATCTTATAAGTATAATAATTTTAATTTAGTGATAAACATCATGAAACTTCGAACCTGAATAGTCTCCATAAAGCTAATACAATTATCTATATCATAGGAATTTATTTAGAATTTTTAGGGATTAAATAATTATCATTTATTTTGACACAAAGATGATGTAGTAATTGTCTTATTAATGAAATATTGACATAATTGATGTTATAAATGCCCAAATAAATGTAATTTTAGACTTTTCATGACTTACATTAATTTTATAGGTTAATATGACATGTTATTGTTGATATAAATAACTTGGTTCGAACTTATCATTCTGTTATAAATTTCATAAAAATCATGCACCAAATATTGTCAAAATTGACATAAATTAGTTTTTTAAAACAAATATTATATTATTAATTGTTATTTAATTCCTAAAAAATATATGGTTCTGAAAAATGACTTAGATATGGATAGATATATTAATAATAAACAACTTGGGGTTCTTTTGGCTTGTTATGGTATGTTTATTAACCATATAGTGTAAGAAAAAAAGACAAGGTAAAAGTTAAATTATTTAACTTAGAGTTAAATCTAATTGATAAGGTTAAAATAATAACTTAAACTTGTCTAAATCATATTGGGTGAGAGTATTTCGACCCATCCCAACTTTAGATTTGAAATAAGACCCTTTGGAACCATTATAAACCGAATTTGACCTTAATATAAAATAATATTTTGAGATTTTCCTAAGGTGACCCTCTCCTCCCTTATAAAAGGGCACCTCCTCCCTCTCATCCTCACACCAATTTGATCATTCAAGCTCGGCCAACCCCTGAAAAAATCTCTTCTCCACTTCCCCAGTATCATCCTAGAGGTCCTGGTCTTCTTCAAAGACCATCCTTAGTTCATTAAGTGGAGGTTAAGTGAAGGCGCGTCAAAAAGAGGTAATATCCATTACCAATCTTTTTTCAATTTCTTTTTCTTAAACTTTTTCTTATTTAGTTGTTTCAGGATAAAGTAATAACATCATTATATCTTATATACTGATATGTTATTATAAATATGAAACAACTCTAATTAACCTTCTATCCATTCTATGGAAAAAGGAAATCACCGCGCGTGTGTACGTACGGAATACCGTCTCCACGCCGTGGTGTAATCTATTTTCCGCCACCACATTAATTGGATGGGTATAATGGTGTAATGAGTAACTATTTACGATTATTATAAAGTGATATTGATACTGAAATAGTATACATACACTTCAACACAAGTTAACGATCATGAGAACGATATCATCGCTCGTGCGTACGTACGGACTACCGTCTCCACGACACGATGAGATTCATTCTCCACATTAACCATTCATGAATGATTATAAAGTATATATAATGAATAGTAATGAAATATATGACATGTTGAATCTAATTGATTTATGTATATATATATATGTATGTCATCTACTTAATTCCATTCAAGACAATAAGGAAAGGAAAACATCGTTCATGCATACATACGGACTACCGTCTCCATGAACGGTGTGTTTAATTTCATTTATCTATCTATTATATATATATATACTGAATATATATGCTATATAAATCATATTTTATATTCTGGAAGTAAGTAAATCGTGATATAAGTAATAATAATGTCCAGAACAATAAGTCCAAACACCTACGATAAATGAAACGATTTTACCCAAAACGCTTCTTTAACATGGAATTACAAAATAACGGGTAATATAAAGTCATAAGTGAACCATATATGATATCATAACAATGAATATGATTCTGTAATAAGTTAATGACATTATTTAAATCATTATACAGGAGGATCGGATACGTACAAAGCATATCGGACATAAGGTAAGGGAAATATCACAATCTCATTTGTATCCGAGATTGTTTATACTTTGGCATTTACTAGGGTGTATTTTATCATCCACATCAATGTTTCATCAATATTTAATATTATTTCCATCCACCTACAATTTTTTAACTCCAATTTTACCCTTCGGTGAGTTTTTAGTAAAAGACATGAAAGGTATCTTTTGTTGTTTTTCATACGAGGTACTTTTTGACTTTTCTGACAAAAGTATGAAGAATGTTATTTTAACTTATACGGCATGAATGGATTTTTAAAAAATTATTTCCAAGAATATTCCTTTAAAAGTTTTCAAGTTAATTTTTAATCAACTTCTTTTAGTTTATAATTGTACGACATGTTAAGAAAGGAAATGTGTTTTTGAAGCAGTAAGGATATTTTCCTCATGAATGGAGTTCAAGTGTTTTATCAAAATTATTTTCCATCTTAGATAATAAAGGGTTCAGTTTTTTATCCCTATTGATTTGATTATGTTGTGATGGAATTATATTTTTATGAATTCCTTTATCTTATATGAATTGTTTTATGATGTCACGATGTTTAAGATTCCCATTTTTGTTACATGGGTTATGCTATGATGTATGGATTATGATTTTGTGGCACACATAAGAATGGTATCATTATGAGATGGGTGGGACCTATATCTCCCTCCAATGCATTGGGTAAAGATTTTATATCTCATGAGATGGACATGGTTGTAACGGTAGGTTATACCGGTTCAGTGAAACAGTACTGAAACAACGAATGAACTCGGTTCAGAAATGGACTTTGTCCACTAAGATAGTCTTGGCAATGAGTCTTTACTAAAAAGAAATGATTCTCTATGATTATATGTGTATGCCACAAACTTTCATGTTTTATTTTTTGATTATTGGGATTACATTTCAGTACTATGATTTATCCCATGTTATGAAATTATGATCTCTTTTGCAGGTTAAGATTTCCAAAAGATATGTTCTTATGAATACGATGTCATTGATATTTATTTTGTTTACCCTTACTGGGCATTTGAGCTCACCATTTTATGTTTTCTTTTCCCCAGGAAATAAAGAATGGTTTTAGGTAAAAAAAGGAAGATCTTTATGGGAGATTTTTAAGATCTTTCACCACGATTAGAAGATTATATTCCGAGTTTCCAAAGACACTAAACTATTACGATCCTTGTGTGTGTGTTTTTGTTATATACTAAGTATTCTGCAAAAGTAATGTAATGTCAATGTACGTCAAGCTTCGGGTCTCTACAATTGGTATCAGAGGAAAGGTTTAGTCAACCTTTGGAAACTAGGATGAAAAAACGTTAGTGAGATCCCTAGAGATTTTTCTATGGTATGTCTAGGGATGTCTCTAAGGTTAAGTATATGTATAGGTTATAGTCCAAGAATTTCGCTAACGATCTTATAATTTAACCTAAGATGTTAGATATTGAGGGTACTCCCCCTTTACTATGTTGTTTTCCCTAGCATGATTTTTTCCTCTCACAATATTCTTTTTGTGTTTTAGTTAATGGAGGGAACTAGAAGGAATTCGATTATCATTGAATCCAATGGAAAAATTGGTGACTATGAGCAACAAAATTGTGTAATTCCTAGAGAGAAAGATCTTGTGATTATGCCAAATCAGTCATCGCGATATATGATTAACAAGTTAAAATTTAGTGGTATGCCTAATTCATCAAAGAAGAGGAAGATAAACTATTATGCATGATCGCATGTTGAGAAGCAAAAAGAAAGGAAGATTGAGATTTATAAAGAAGGGAAGAAGAACCTTGAGGAATATCTCAAATGGAGGGACCGATGTTATATCTGTGGAGAAAAGAGTCATAGAGTGACAGACTATTATGGAGTTCAATGTCTTATTTGTGGAGAACATGGGAATTACCCAACTCAATTCCCTGACCTAAAAAGTTACTTCTATATCAAGGAAGGACTTATTCCAGGACAATCATTGAAGTGGACGGACTGAAGTGTTTATGTATTGGTATTCTGGAATAATGTTGTTGAGGTACTTTTATGGTGTATTGAAATATTTATGTATTGGTCTATTGTGGTTTTCAATAATTTTATGGTACCGGTAACCATGAAAAGTGATTCAAATATTTTGGAAAGTAGATGATATACGCATAATGAAGGGATAAGGAGAAAATTAAATGTTTGATAGTATTCATGAGATCATGACTGATATATGGAGAAGGATATATCATGGTTTGAGTATATATAATTTTGAGGATTTTGGTACGTAGAAAGTGTTAACGTTTAACTACATTAAATTTTTCACTAAGGTTCAATGGGTATTCAAGAGAATACATGATTAAGGCCTTTGAATGTTTAGAATGTGACCAACAAGACATATCTTATGATATATGGGGATCAACAATGGTATTAAATCTCTGGTAATCGTTTTCACTATATTATGAGAGTAGACTGAAGTATTATGGATAAGCTTAAAGATTGGAATGGATTATGTTGGACATATGTTAGTATTGTTTAAGGATAGATGTTTTTTCGATATTATTAATGGGATGTTATAGTAATATAGTTTTAGAAAAAGGACAACCTGCATGATGGGAGACATCCCATCGCGTCAGACAAGGCTGTGGGAATCGAAACCACAACTGAAGTGCGACTGGCCTTTATCGCCGACCATTGGCCTACAGGAAGTCCATGTTTAGTAGAAACTAGTTTTATTATATTAAGCAGTATAAGTTCATTTTAGGAACTATATAAGATTAATCTCACTATAGATGGACTTATGTAATTTTTTTATAACTTTTATAACCTTTTGTTTGAGACAGATGGAATGACACATCATTCTATCACATGATTTGCTATAACATCACGAATGACAAATTCAACTTCATTTCTTTAAGAGATGAAGTGGAAATTCTCCAAAGAATGACAAATAGTGAGACTATACCAAAATCACGAAAGTATTTCTTCTAATTCCAATTTCATCAACTTTCGGGAAATGATCTTGAAAAAAAACCAAAAATGTTGTCCTACTGCCCTTATATCCGATGAATCAGATGGTACATTAGATCACCACAAATGAATAGCATTGTGATTGTTGGCTTTTTCATAGCCATGTTCTCTACCACTCACCATCAGAACATGACGATTAGATTTCTCTTCCATGTCCATATTTTATCCTATATGGAAACCCAGTGATGAGTTCATTTGGGTAACCATTATATTTCATACTTTTGTTTTTAATGTTCAATTTTGGTATTTCTTTTTACGATGTGGGTTTTTATGAATAATAAATGATTTATAACCCCGACGAATTTTGAGGGTGAAATTCATTTTAAGGGGGGTAGAATGTAACAATCCGATATTTTATAAGATACATTCTTTTTAATTTCATTCATATATTCTATTGTACGACACACCAAGATTGTCTTGCGCTATACGCAACACTGTATTAGCTTGCAGTATACGCAATCGCGACCTTCCTCGATAGCGTGTCTTGTACGCAATACCAGGTTTTACTAAACAACGATATATTATTATAATATTGTTATTTACTAGCCGTTATGAATAGTGTTAACAAAATTTTTAATTTTATAACATTATTATTCATCTTACACATTTCTATAACATGTTATAAGAACAAAATAAATTTTTCGGGTAAAATAAGTATTTTTCAAAAAATGCAGTTTTGCCGCCTTTTGATGGTGCACCCACTTTAAATATAGTTTTTGACATGTTTATATGTTCAATTTGACAAAATAAAATTCTTCTTTTGAATCAGGATATAAAAATTTACATTAGATAATGTTTTGATATTTTCTCGATAACTTTCATATTTTAATGAATAGTAAAAACACGCTATATTTTAATTAAAAACAACTTTTTTCATCGTAATATCTTTTGTGGTTAAATTATAATATTTAATGGTTTTAAAGTTTAAATAGAATATATTTTTACCATTTAATATAATGTATATCATTAGCATTGATTTTACCTTGAATTCATAGGTTAAATAAATTCAATCTTTTGCAGTGTTTTAAAGAAAAACCTGTTTTCTTTCGACCACATGATTAATTTTAATTTAATTTCTGCATATTTTGTGTATTGAATTTGGAAAAATGGATTCCATAGTTGGAATCCGTGGGTCTAAATTATGTTAATAAGTTACTTTTTATTTTTTTGGCATTGTGAATAGTAACTACAGTAAATTTTATTTACTATAGTTAAAGGTAAATCGGGTAATTAAGGGTAAATATAAGATTGTAAAATTACCCTAATACTCGGAAAAATCCTATTGGATGGATAAAAGTTTACCCATATAACCTAAGGGTCGGATTAGATTCATTTTATGGACTTTTGTAAATGAAAATAATTTAATTATTATTAAAACCAAAGAATGTGACAACATGTCACTTTCTTAAATCTTATAAGTATAATAATTTTAATTTAGTGATAAAATTCATGAAACATAGAACATGAATAGTCTCCAGAAATATAATTCAATTATCTATATCATAAGAATTTATTTAGAATTTTTAGGGACTAAATAATTATCATTTATTATGACACAAAGATGATGCAGTAATTGTCTTATTAATGAAATGTTGACATAATTGATGTCATAAATGCCCAAATAAATGTAATTTGAGACTTTTTATGACTTACATTAATTTCCTAGGTTAATATGACATGTTATTGATGATATAAGTAACTTGGTTTGAACTTATCATTCTGTTATGAATCTCATAAAGATCATATACCAAATAGTGTCAAAATTGACATAAATTAGTTTTTTAAAACAAATATTATATTATTAATTGTTATTTAATTCCTAAAAAACTATGGTTCGGTGAAATGACTTAGATAAGGATAGATATTTTAATAATAAACAACTTGGGGTTCTTTTGGCTTGTTATGGTATGTTTATTAACAATATAGTGTAAGAAAACAAAAAGACAGGGTAAAAGTTAAATTATTTAACATAGAGTTAAATCTAATTGATAAGGTTAACATAATAAACTAAACTTCTCTTAATCCTATTGGATGAGAGGATTTCGTCCCATACCCACTTTATCTTCTAAATAATACCCTTTTAACCATTATAAACCGAATTTGACCTTAATATAAAATAATATTTTGAGATTTTCCTAAGGTGCCCCTCTCCTCCCTTATAAAAGGGCACAACCTCTCTCTCCTCCTCACACCAATTTTAGCATTCAAGCTCGGAAAAACCCTGCCAAAATCTCTTTTACACTTCCCTAGTATCATCCTATAGGTCCTGTTATTCTTCAAATACCATCCTTAGTTCTTTAAGTGGAGGTTATGTGAAGGCCCATCAAAAAGAGGTCATATCCATTATCGATCTTTTTTCAATTTCATTCTTCTTAAACATCTTCTTCATTAGTTGTTTCATGATAAAGTAATAACATCAGTATTTATTATATACTGATATGTTATTATAAATATGAAACAACTCTAATTAACCTTCTATCCATCCTACGGAAAAAGGAAATCACCGCGCGTGCGTACGTACGGAATACCGTATCCACGCCGTGGTGTAATCTATTTTCCACCACCACCTTAATTGGATGGGTATAATGGTGTAATGAGTAACTATATATGATTACAATAAAGTGATATTGATACTGAAATAGTACACATACACTTCAACACATGTTCACGATCATGAGAACGATATCATCGCTCGTGCGTACGTATGGACTACCATCTCCACGACGCGATGAGATTCATTCTCCACATTAACCATTCATGAATGATTATAAAGTATATATAATGAATAATAATGAAATAGATGACATGTAAAATCTAATGTATTTATGTATATATATATATATATGTATGTCATCTACTTACTTCCATTCAAGACAATAAGGAAAGGAAAACAACGTTCATGTGTACGTACGAACTACCGTCTCCATGAACGATGTGTTTCATTTCATTTATCTATCAAGTATATATATATATATATACTGAATATATATGATATATAAATCATATGTTATATTTTGTAAGTAATTAAATCGTGATATAAGTAATAATAATGTCAAAAACAACAAGTCCAAACACCTACGATAAATGAAACGATTTTACCCAAAACACTTCTTTAACATGGAATTTAGAAAAGAATGGGTAATATAAGGTCATAAGTGAACCATATATGATATCATAACAATGAATATAATTCTTCAATAAGTTAATGTCATTATTTAAATCATTATATAGGAGGTTCGGATACGTACAAAGCATATCAGACATAAGGTAAGAGAAATATCACAATCTCATTTTTATCCGAGATTGTTTATACTTTGTCATTTACTGGGGTGTATTTTATCATCCACATCAATGTTTCATCAATATTTAATATTATTTCCATACACCTAAAATTGTTTAAATACAATTTTACCCTTCGGTGAGTTTTTAGTAAAAGATATGAAAGGAATCTTTTGTCGTTTTTCATACGAGTTACTTTTTGACATTTCCGACAAAAGTACGAAGAATGTTTTTTTAACTTATACGGCATGAATGGATTTTTAAAACATTATTTACAAGAATCTTCCTTTACAAGTTTTCATGTTTATTTTTAATCAACTTCTTTTAGTTTATAATTGTACGACATGTTAAGAAAGGAAAAGTGTTTTTGAAGCAGAAAGGATATTTTCCTCAAAAATGGAGTTCAACTGTTTCATCAAAATTATTTTCCATCTTAGATAATAAAGGGTTCTGTTTTTTATCCCAATTTATTATATTATGTTGTGATGGAATTATATTTTTATGAATTCCTTTATCTTATATGAATTGTTTTATGATGTCACGATGTTTAAGATTCCCATTTTTGTTACATGGGTTATGCTATGATGTATGGTTTATGATTTTGTGGCACACTTAAGAATGGTATTATTATGAGATAGGTGGGACCTATATCTCCCTCCAATGCATTGTGTAATGATTTTATATCTCATGAGATAGAAATGGCTAGAACGGTAGGTTATACCGGTTCAGTGAAACAGGACTGAAATGAGGAATGAACTCGGTTCAGAAATGGACTTTGTCCACTAAGATAGTCTTGGAAATGAGTCTTGACTAACAAGAAATTATTCTCTATGATTATGTGTGTATGCCACAAAGTTTCATGTTTTAAGTTATGATTATTGGGATTACATTTCAGTACTATGATTTATCTCATGTTATGAAATTATGATCTCTTTTGTAGGTTAAGATTTCCAAAAGATATGTTCTTATGAATATGATGTGATTGATATTTATTTTATTTACCCTTACTGGGCATTTGAGATCACCCTTTTATGTTTTCTTTTCCCCTGGATATAAAGATAGGTTTTAGGTAAAAAAGGAATATCTTTATGGGAGATGTTAATAATACTTCACCACGATTAGAAGATTATATTCCGAGTTTCCAAAGACACTAAACTATTACGATCTTTGTGTGTGTGTTTTTGTTATGTACTAAGTATTCCAGAAAAGTAATGTAATTTCCATGTACGTCAAGCTTCGGGTCTCTACACCAGGAATGATTCAAGGTACAATCTGTGTCTTTTCTACCTTAGCTGACGTACTTATAGACATAGGTGGTAATCATTCCTTTATAGACACATGTCATTTACAAAAACTCGAGATTCAAGTAGAAATGTGACTCAATCCTTATGATTGGAGACACCTATGAGAAGAGACTTGATGACCATGAACCTTTACAGATAGTGTGATCTTACCCTTGGAGCTGAGAGTTTCGGTTAGAACCCCTTGGTGGTAACATTGTGCCCTTATGACGTCATTATCAATATGGATTTGTTATCTTTGGTCCATTCCTAGATTGACAGTTTTAGATGAAGAATGCAGTGTGTCCGCCGTGATGGAATGAGGTTTTCATTTTTCAGAGAAAAGTAATCCTGGGAAGCGCAAAATGGGCTTATGCATAGGAGGGTGCATCCAATCACTCATGGTTTGGCTAGCCATTCCCTCAGAGTTGTGGATGTTGTTAGCTCCCAGTTCCCAGCAGTAGTGGTGGAGTACGAGGATGTCTTTCCCGAAGATATTCCAGGATTACCTCTCCACTAGGAAATCAAATTCTTCCATGACATACATTCCAGGAAGACACTGATTTCCTCATCAGCATATCAGATGTCTTCTGCTACACTTCGTGAGCTGAGGTTGCAATTGGACAAATTTCAAAGTAAGGGTTTCGTAAGACCTAGTGATTCACTATGGGTGGCCCCAGTCTTGTTTGTCAAGAAGGAAGACAAGAGTCTGAGGTTGTGTGTGGATTACCAGTGCCTCAAGCAGGTGATGGTGAAGAACATGTATCCACTACCAAAGATATATTTCCTCTTAGATCAGCTAATCGGGGCACATTGGTTCACAAAATATGATCTTCGATCAGGTTATCACCAGTTACGATTAAATGATGATGATATATCGAAGACGACCTTCAGATTCCGCTACGGTCACTATGAGTACGTAGTGATTCCTTTCAGCGTGACAAATGCCACCGTAGTGTTCATGGGACTGATGAACCAGATCTTCCAGCCATACATGGACTGGTTCATAATGGTCTTCATCGACGACATCCTTGTGTACTCGGAGTCAGAAGAGGAGCATGAGAGACACCTGCAGATGGTTATAGACGTACTTAGAGAGCACCATCTTTATGGGAAACTCCCAAAGTGCATGTTCTAGATTCAGGTGGTGCAATTTCTGGTACATGTCATCTCAACAGATGGAGTATCCATATACCCATCCAAGGTGGAGTTTCTGTTAGCATGGGAGCAACCTCAGAGCATGACGGAGGTGCGAAGCTTCCTTGTATTGGTAGGATATTACCAGAGATTCATTCCTGATTTCTCCCGGGAATCAGCACCAATGAAAGCCTTGACTAGGAAGGGGAAACCCTTCGTGTGGACGGAAAATTTCCAAAATACTTTCGAGTGGTTGGGAGTGAGTTTGACAAGTGCCCCTAGTCTTGAGATTTCTGGAGGAGGGTGTCGAGTACATAGTTTTCGGCGACTCATCAGGGACCAGGATTGGTTTTGTCCTGATGCAGAGGCAGACATTGATTGGTTATGGTTCACGCCAGCTTAGGCCACATGAGCAGAACTATGCGACCCATGATCTGGAGTTGGCAGCGGTAGTCATGACATTGAAGATGTGGAGACACTACCTTATGGGCGAGCGGTTTATCATCTACTCTGACCACAAGAGCCTCAACTACATCTTCTCACAGAAGGATATGAATCTGAGGTAGAGGCGTTGGCGAGAGTTCCTCCAGGATGATGATTTTGAGATTATCTACACATCTAGGAAGGGGAAAAAGGTGGATGGTACTCTTAGCAGAAGGTCAAGCTCAAAACTGACGAGTGAGGAGAAAGAGCAGTTTGTTACGCTGTAGTTATACTTTGTAGATGGAGAGGATACAACTTACCTACAGTCGATGGTTTTTACCCCTCCAATCATACAATGGGTTAGAGAGGTGTAGCTCGGAGATGTCGACTGTGTGGGATTACGTGCTTTGTTATCCACAGGACATGCTCCTGATGAATATTTGAAAGGTGGGGAGCACGTACTTCTTTTGAGAGGATGAACTATCATACCTGTGTAATTGCAGGAGGAGGTCTTGAGGGAGTTTCATACTTCCCCCTTTGAGGTACATCCTGGAGTGGAAAAGATGTACCGGGATATCTGACGAAAGTATTGTTGGTCAGGCATGAAGAAGGCAGTAGTAGAGTTTGTTTCTCGATGCCTAACATGACAGCATGTGAAGGTTGAGCACCAGGTTCTATCATGATTAGCTCATCCCCTGGATGTTCTAGATTGGATGTGCGATGGAATATCGATGGGCTTTGTGACAGTCATACCACAGACATCCAAGGGGCATGATTCCATCTGGGTGATCGTTGACCGACTCACCAATTTGGCCCACTTACATGCTATCATGGAGCAGAGTTCTGTAGAATGCTTGGGAAGACTCTACGTTCAAGAGATTTTACGGCTTCATGGACGCCCCATGATAATAGTCTTGAACCAAGATACCCACTTCACATCTTGGTTGTAGAAGGGATTGCATGAGTCTTTTGGGACTCATCTATTCTTGAGCACAACGTTTCATCCCCAGACAGAAGGTCAGACGGAGAGGACCATTCAGGTACTGGAGGATATTTTGTGATATTGTGTCTTGGACTTTGGTCTATGTTGGGAGGAGCACCTACCATTCATGGAGTTTGTGTACAAAAATAGATACCACTCCACCATTGGTATGGAACCATTCGAGGCCTTATATGTGAGACCCTACCTGTCACCGCTTTGTTGGACCGACCTCGGAGAGTCAACACACATGGGTCCAGAGCTTGTACGAGCTACCACCGAGATGGTGTAGACCATCCAAGAGTGGATGAAGACTACACAGATTCAGAAAAAGTATTACGCTGATAGACAACAAAGACATCTGTAGTTCAAAGAGGGAGACCACGTCTTTCTTCGGGTCTCACTTCGACAAGGGTTACCGAGATTTGGCTGAGGTGGCCAACTATCTCTGAGAATCATCAGATCATTCCAGATACTTTGCAGAGTTGGCGAGGTAGCATACAACTATGCTCTACCGCCACAGTTGGATTGTGTACATGATGTCTTCCACGTGTCGCAGCTGAGCTTGTCCGTGCATAACCCATTTCATTTCATCGACTTGGGCGAGCTGGACATCGATGATGGAGTGAACATTGTCGAGTAACCGGTGGAGATCGAGGATTGAAATGGAGGATCCTTCATGGGTGATTGATTACCTTGGTGCGCGTCTGATGTCAGTACTGAAATCATCAGGAGAGAACATTGGAGCGGGAGGCCCAGATCTGTGCCCAGTACCAACATCTTTTTAAGTAGCCTTTGTTTGTTTTTATGGGGATGTAAATCCCAAAGGTGTGGAGAATGTAATGTCTCAGATTCTCCGTGTATTATTTTTAAATATTATATGGAATTATCATGAGACATGGCACAGAGAAGACACATTATTCTGAGGCCTGGCGATCCCGGAATGGTGGTCCACACTTTGCTATGTTAAGTGAGTCGTCACTTGTGTTCAGTAGTGGAAGTTTCCAAACGGATGCCCAGATTAAATATCGGATGGCACCGTTGTGTCCGGGGAAATGACATTACCTATGAACAAGACTCTCCTCGAACAATGTGGGTCGAGGGAAAAATTTAATTTTCATACGTTTTAAGTAAAATAAAATAATATAAAATTGCAATGTTTATTTTATTTCTTTTTGGAAATATCCGTTGTAGTGAAGTGATGAGGCAGTTGTTTCAGTCATTAAGGTCATGTCATAATTACCCAGAAACAGAAACACTAACTCATTAATGCCATAGTGTGATCGGATGTCAAATTTGTTTCCATTTTTATTTGGATAATTGATTTTTGCTCATTGGATGTGATTGTAAAAAATATATGGAGAATCCATAGACCTTTGGAATAAATTATCAATGACGAACGATGACAGATTGATGTTGAGAATCATTACGCCAACGAAGTTGTAGGATCACGACGATAATGGTTGCGCGACACTTTCGTCAATGGTGAAACCATTCTTTAATGTAGTGGTTGTTATGTCAATTCTCTTTTCCCATTTTTGGTTTTAAACGATGAATGCGGATCAACCACAAATAAGTTGATACACAGATTCATATTTTCTTGTGGGATGGTTTTATTGGGATGATAATTGTAACAACCCGAGATTTTATGAAAAATATTCTTTTTAATTTCATTAATGTTTTGTGTTATACGCTAAACCAAAAGGAGCTTTCACAACACGCATCCCTCACTTTCCTTGCATTACACGCAATCACGACCTTCCTCGATAGTGTGTGTAGTACGCAATACCGAGTTTCACTAAACAACGATATGCTATTAAAATATTATTAAAAATAGCCGTTATGAATAGTAATAACCAATTTTTTAAATTTTAGTCTTCTAAATGGACTTCATTTTTGGGTTCATAATATCAAAATTATCTTAGGGAGAAATTTTGGTACTTTTCGGATAACTTTCACATTTTGATGAATAGTGAAATTTACTAAATTGTAATTAAAAACATCATTTTCAATCGAAATAATTAATAGTGATAAATTATTAATTTGAGTGGTTTTAAAATATATTTAGAATATATTTTTACAATTTAATACAATGTTGGTCATTGATTGTAATTTCATATTTAAACCAGACATAAACAAGTGTCAATCTTTTGATAGTTATTATCTCTTAAAAACACACTATTTGTTTTAATGACGGGATTTAATTTTAAAATTAATTAATGCAACTGATATTTCTTGAATTTGGTAAAATAGACATCATTCTTGAATTCATAATATCAAATATAGCTTAGGCCTAATTTTTGGTATTTTTCTGGAAACTTTCATTTTTTGATGAATAGTTAAACCACTAAGTAGTAGTTAAAAAATGAATTTTCCATAAAACTTAATTTTACCGCTTCTGTGACTGGAATTTCAAAAATCTGAGAGACACCGTTAATGCCAGTAAGTAAAATGTGGTTCAATGAGATGCAAATTATTTTCGGTGAATAATAACTTTTTACTTTTTTTACCACGGTTAAAAGTAAATAGGGTACTTAAGGGTAAAAATTATATTATTATTATCCTAAAACATGTCCTAATTCTATTTGATAAGTGTAATTCGACTAAAAACAACCTTAGGAATAAAATATGACCATTTAGGCCCACTTGGATTTGACTAGGACATTTATTATTAATTTATTTAAAGAAGGGTTAACTAAGTTAAAATAAAAGTTTAATAAGTAAATCATTTTTAATATGGGGTTATACAAAAGATAAATTCGACTATAAATATTCATTATAAATCTAAAATTATTTCATACATAATGGTATTTTATTTGTAATTTTTAGATATTAAATAATTTAATTTAGTTATGACACAAAGATGATGCAGTAATTATCTTATTAATGAAATATTGACATAATTAATGTTATAAACACCGAAATAAATGTAATTTGAGACTTTTTATGAATTACACTAATTTTATAGATTAATATGACATGTTAGTAGTGATTTAATTAACTTTCTTCGAACTAATCATTCTGTTATGGTTTTCACAAAAATCAATTAATAAATAGTGTCAAAATTGACATAAAATAATTTTTAAAACAAATATTATATTATTAATTGTTATTTTATTCCTAAAAATCTAAGGTTCAGAAAAATGACTTTGATAAAGATATATATATTAATAATAAACAACTTGGGTATCGTTTGGCAGCTTATAGTATGTTTATTAACCTTATAGTATAAGAACACAAGAAGACACGGTAAAAGTAAAATTATTTAACTTAATGTTAAATCTAAATGATAAGGAAAAAATAGGAACCTAAACTTGTCTAAATTCTATTGGATGAGAGTATTGAGACCCATACCTACATTATCTATTAAATGAATCAATTTGGAGCTATTTAAAAGCGAACTTGACTTTATAATAAAATAATATTTTTAGTTTTTCCAAAGGAGCCCCTCTCCTCCCTTATAAAAGGGCACTTCCTCCTCCTCTTCCTCACAGCACATTGAGCCCTCAAGCCCGGCCAACCCCTAACAATTTTTCCTATCCACTTCCCTAGAAACATCCTAGAGGTTCTGGTCTTCTTCAAAGACCTATTTTAGTGCCCTAAAAGGAGGTCTCAAAGAATCACTTCAAAGAAGAGGTAATGTCTGTTACCGATTCTTTCATCTTTATTTCTTCTTCCACTTCTTATTCATTAGTTGTTTCATTATGAAGTAATAACATCATTATCACTCATATATTGATATGTTATTATAAGTATTAAACAACCCTATTCCACCATCTATCCATCATACGGAAAAAGAAATCACCGCGCGTGCGTACGTACGGAATATCGTCTCCACGTCGTGGTGTAATCTATTTTCCACCACCACCTTACTTGTATGGGTATAATGGTGTAAATAATGAATATATATGACTATTATAAAGTGATACTGATTTTTAAATAGTATACATACACTCCAATACAATTCCACAATCATAGGAACGATATAATCACTTGTGCATACGTACGGAATACCGTCTCCACGATGTGATGCGACTCATTCTACTTGATCTTCATTTAATAATGATTATATAAATGAATTGAATGAAGTAATATGATATATATTACAATAATACCATTCTGGAATGGAGGTATCTGTAACCTAAATAGAAGAATAAGAATATATTCGACAAAACACACATAAGAACAAGAAGTTATAAACACCTGAATAACAAGTAGCAATGAAATATTACTACTAAGAAGCTAAGAATATGACCATATATGATATCATAAAAATAAGTATGATTCAGGAACAAGTCTATAACATTATTTAAATCATTATACAGGAGGTTCGGACATGTAAAAATCATATCGAACATAAGGTAAGAGAAATTTTACAATCTCATTTTTATCCGAGATTGTTTATACTTTAGTATTTACAGGGGTGTATTTTATCATCCACATACATGTTTCCTCAAAATGTAATATTATTTCCATCCACCTAAAATTGTTTAAATCCAATTTTACCCTTTGGTTATTTTTTATTAAAATATATGAAAGGAATCTTTTGTCATTTTTCGTACGAGGTACTTTTTGACTTTTCCAACAATAGTACGGGAATAATGTTTTTTTAACTTATACGACATGAATGGATTTTTATAACAAAATTTCCAAGAATCTTAATTTACAAGTTTTCAAGTTTATTTTTAATCAACTTCTTTTAGTTTAAAATTGTATGACATGTTAAGAAAGGAAAAATGTTTTTGAACTAGAAAAGATATTTTCCTCAAGGATGGAGTTCAAGTGTTTTATCAAAATTATTTTCCATTTAAGATAATAAAGGGTTCTGTTTCTATCCCTATTGTTACATGGATTTGATTATGTTGTGATGGAAATATTTTTTTTTATGAATTCTTTTATCTTATATGAATTGTTTTATGATGTCACGATGTTTAAAGATTCCCATTTTTATTACATGGGTTATGCTATGATGTATGGTTTATGATTTTGTGGCACACATAAGAATGGTATCATTATGAGATGGGTGGGACGTATATCTACCTCCAATGAATTGGGTAAAGATTTTATATCTCATGATATAGACATGGCTGGAACGGTAGGTTATACCGGTTCAGTGAAGCATGACTGAAATGAGGGTAACTCAGTTCAGAAATGGACTTTGTCCACTAAGATAGTCTTGGGAATGAGTCTTGACTAATATGAAATGATTCTATATGATTATGTGTGTATGCCACAAAGTTTCATGTTTTAAGTTATGATTATTATGATTACATTTCACTATTATGATTTATCCCATGTTATGAAATTATGATCTCTTTTGCAGGTTAAGATTTCCAAAAGTTATGTGCTTATGTATATGATGTAATTGATATTTCTTTTTTTTACCCTTACTGAGCATTTGATCTCACCCTTTTATGTTTTCCTTTCCCAATGATATAAAAAAAGGTTTTAGGTAAAAAAAGGATGATCTTTATGGGAGATATTGAAGATCTTTCACCATGATTAGAAGATTATATTCCGATTTTCCAGAGACACTAAACTATTACGATCCTTGTGTGTATGTTTTCGTAATGTACTAAGTATTCCGCAAAAGTAATGTAATGTCCATGTACGTCATGCTTCGGGTCTCTATAGTTGGTATCAGAGGAAAGTTTTAGTCAACCTTTGGAAACTAGGATGCGAAAATGTTAGTGAAATCCCTAAAGATATTTCTATAGTATGTTTAGGGATGCCCTAAGGATAAGTATACATATATGATATAGTCCTAGAACTACGGTAACGATCTTAGAATTTAACCTAAGATGTTATATATTGAGGGTACTCCCACTTTACTATGTTGTTTTCCTTAGCATGATTTTTTCCTCTCACACTATTCTTTTTGGGTTTTAGACAATGGCTAGAACACGAAGGAACCATGTTGATCAATGCAATGGACAATGTAATGATTGTCCTCCTGAACAATCAAATGTTATGGGATATGGAGTGCAAAATCGTATTGCTATACTTACACAAGCTATGAATCATTCTGGACTTCCAAATGAGTAGAGAAGGGAACAATATTCTATTGAGTCCTTCATGAGGCAACGTCCACCTTCTTTCAGTGGGTCTTCTGATCCACTTGTTACTGAACAATGGATCAATAATACTGAAAATATATTTTCAGTTCTTCAATGTTCTGAACATGATAAAGTCATCTTAGCAGTATATCGTTTGGAAGGTGACGCTGATCAATGGTGGAATATTATCAAGAATACGAGGCCAAGAGATGAAATTGAGTCCATGGAATGGGACGAGTTCAGGAACATATTTTTCAATAAGTAATTCCCTCGTATTATTCAGACAAAGATGGATAAAGAGTTTCTTAAACTAAAGAAAAAGTATGATGAATCTGTTGGTATATACGAAGAGAATTTTACAAGGCTTTCAAGGTATGTATCTGGATTTATCATCCAACCTGAACGTAAAGTTGATCGATTCTTCAGTGGCTTAAAACCAAATCTTTGTCGGGAATTAGCTATACGAGACTTCAGTAGCTATGAAAAAATTGTGCATTGTGCTATCAAGGTAGAAATGGAAGTTGGTGTTACTTATCCATCTCATAGTTTTGACCAGAAACGAATGATGGTGTTCAAGGAGAAATCTCAGAATAATGGTGAAAAGAAGATGAATGATTCCTTATGCTCAATGTGTGGAAAGAAGCATGGTGGAGATTGTCTTAAAGGGACTAGAAAATGTTTTAATTGTGGAAAAGAAGGTCATTGAGCAGATGAGTGTCGAAGTAATGGAAAAAGTGTTTCTAAGGATGTGAATAAAGAAAAGACTGCAGAGAACGCACCAACAACACTTCAATGCTTCAAGTGCAATGAAATGGGGAATTATTCTAATCAATGCCCAAATCCAAGGGTTAATGATGATCGACATGAGCAACCACTTAAGGCAAGGGACAAAGGGAAGTCACAGGCGATCACCATTGGCGATGTTGAATATGACAACGATGTGGTGGAATGATTATGTGTTTATGTAATGGGATTCCAAAATAATGTTGTATATAGTATCGTCGAATATTGGAATATTTATGTATTAGTCTATTGTGGTTTTCAATAATTTTATGGTACCGGTAACCATGGAAAGTGATTGAAATATTTTTGGAAAAAAAGATGATATCCGCATAATTAAGGGAAAACGTGAAAATGAAACATTTGACAGTATTCATGAGCTCATGATTGATATAAGGACTAAGTGATATCATGTTTTGAGTATATAGAATTTTGAGGATTTTGGTATGTGGAAAGTGTTATCTTTTAACTGCATTCAAGTTTTCACTATAGTTCAATTAATGGGTACTCATTCTTCAAGAGAATACATGATTAAGGTATTCACATGTTTGTAATTTAACTAACATGATATATCTTATGATATATGGGGGATACATGATGGCATTCACGTGATTATTATGTGACATTACAAGTAATCATTTTCTTTATACTATGAGCTTGGACCAAAGTATTTTAGATAAGCCTAAAGATTGGAATGGATTATGTTGGACATAAGTTAGTATTATGGATAGAAGTTTTTTTCGATATTACTGATGGGATGTTATTGTAATATAGTTTTAGAAAAAGGACAACCTGCAGGACGGGTGACAGCACATCGCGTCGGTCAAGGCTGTGGGAATCGAACACACAACTGAAGTGCGACTGGCCTTTATCACCTAACACTGGCCTACAGGAAGTCCATGTTTAGTAGAAACTAGTTTTATTATATTAATTAGTATGATATATGAAGTATATGTCCATTTTAGGAACCATATATGATTAATCTCACTATAGATGGACTTATGTATTTTTTTTTGATAACTTTTCTAACATTTTGTTTGAGAAAGATGGAATGACCCATCATTCTATCACATGATCTGCAAACACATCACGAATGACAAATTCTACTTCATTTCATTAAGAGATAAAGTGGAAATTGTCCAAAGAATGACCAACAGTGAGACTATACCAAAATCACGAAAGTATTTCTTCTAATTCCAATTTCATCAACTTTAGGGAAATGATCTTGAAAACCAAAAATGTTGTCCTAGTGCTCTTATATCTGATGATTCAAATGGTACATTAGATCATCACAAATTTATGGCTTTGTGATTTATGGCTTTTCCATAGCCATGTTCTCTACCACTCTCTATCAGAACATGATGGTTAGATTTCTCTTCCATATCCATATTTTCACTTATGTGGAAACCCAGTGATTAGTTTATTTGTGTAACCGTTACGTTTCATACATTAGTTTTTAAAGCCATGTTTTGGTATTCCTTTTTAAAACGTGGGTTTCTATTAACGAAATTTTTGAGTAGTAAACCATTTACAACCCTGAAGAATTTCGAGGGCGAAATTCATTTTAAGGGGGGTAGAATGTAACATCCCGAGATTTTATGAAAAATATTTTTTTTAATTTCATTAATGTCTTGTGTTATACGGTAAACCAAAATGAGCTTTCACAACACGCATCCTTCACTTTTCTTTCATTACACGCAATCGCGACCTTCCTCGATAGCGTGTGTAGTACGCAATACCGAGTTTCACTAAACAACGATATGCTATTAAAATATTATTAAAACTAGCCGTTATGAATAGTAATAACCACTTTTTTAAATTTTAGTTTTCAAAATGGACTTCATTTTTGGATTCAGAATATCAAAACTAGCTTAGGAAAAAAATTTGGTACTTTTCGGATAACTTTCATATTTTGATGAATAGTGAAATTTACTAAATTGTAATTAAAAACAACTTTTTCAATCGAAATAATTAATAGTGATAAATTATTAATTTGAGTGGTTTTAAAATATATATAGAATATATTTTTACAATTTAATACAATGTTGGTCATTGAATGTAATTTCACATTTAAACCAGACATAAACAAGTGTCAATCTTTTGATAGTTATTATCTCTTAAAAACACGCTATTTGTTTTAACGACGGGATTTAAGTTTTAAATTAATTAATTCAACTGATATGTTTTTAAATTGTTAAAATAGACATCAATTTTGAATTCATAATATCAAATATATCTTAGGCCTAATTTTTGGTAATTTTATGGAAACTTTCATTTTTTGATGAATAGTGAAACCACTAAGTGGTAGTTAAAAAAATGAATTTTTCATAAAACATAATTTTTCCACTTCTGTGAGTGGAATTTCAAAAATCCGAGAGACACCGTTAATTTCAGTAAGTAAAATGTGGTTCAATGAGATGAAAATAATTTTTGATGAATAATAACTTTTTACTTTTTTTTACCACAGTTAAAAGTAAATAGTGTAATTAAGGGTAAAAATGATATTATTATTAACATAACACATGTACTAATTGTATTGGATAAGTGTAATTCGACCAAAAACAACCTTAGGAATAAAATATGACCATTTAGGCCCACATGGGTTAGATTAGGACATTTATTATTAATTTATTTAAAGAAGGGTTAAAATAGTTAAAGTCAATGTTTAATAAGTAAATCATTTTTAATATAGGGTTATACATAAGATAAATTCTACTATAATATTAATTAGAAAGATAAAACTTTTTCATACATAATGGTATATTATTTGTAATTTTTAGACATTAAATAAGTTAATTTATTAATGACACAAAGATGATTCAGTAATTATCTTATTAATGAAATATTGACATAATTAATGTTATAAACACCAAAATAAATGTAATTTGAGACTTTTTATGAATTCCAATAATTTTATAGATTAATATGACATGTTATTATTGATTTAATTAACTTTTTTTAACTAATCATTCTGTTATGGTTTTCAAAAAAATCAATTACTAAATAGTGTCAAAATTGACATAAAATAGTTTTTAAAACAAATATTATATTATTAATTTTTATTTTATTCCTAAAAATATAAGGATCTACCAAATGACTTAGATAATGTTATATATTTTAATAATAAACAACTTGGGCATCGTTTGGCTGCTTATAGTATGTTTATTAACCTTATAGTATAAGAACACAAGAAGACACGGTGGAAGTAAAATTATTTAACTTAATGTTAAATCTAAATGAGAAGGTTAATATAGGAACCTAAACTTTTCTAAAATATATTTTATGGGAGGATTTCGACCCATCCCCACCTTATCTTCGAAATTAATAAATTTTGTGCTATTCAAAACCGATCTTGACTTTATAATAAAATAATATTTTTAGTTTTTCCAAAGGAGCCCCTCTCCTCCCTTATAAAAGGGAACCTCCTCCGCCTCTTCCTCACACCACTTTGAGCCTTCAGGATCGGCCAAACCCTGCCAATTTCTCCTCTCCACTTCCCTAGAAACATCCTATAGGTTCTGGTCTTCTTTAAAGACCTATTTTAGTGCCCTAAATGGAGGTCTCAAATAAGCATTTCAAAGAAGAGGTAATGTCCGTTACAGATTCTTTCATCTTTATTTCTTCTTCCAAATCTTCTTCATTAGTTGTTTCATTATGAAGTAATAACATCAGTATCACTCATATACTGATATGTTATTATAATTATGAAACAACCCTATTTCACCATCTATCCATCCTGCGAAAAAAGAAATCACCGCGCGTGCGTACGTACGGAATACCGTCTCCACGCCGTGGTGTAATCTATTTTCCACCACCACCTTACTTGGATGGGTATAATGGTGTAAATAATAACTATATATGAATATTATAAAGATATACTGATTCTGAAATAGTATACATACACTCCAATACAATTCCACGATCATAGGAACGATATCATCACTCGTGCGTACGTACGGAATACCATCTCCACGATGTAATGCGACTCATTCTACATGATATTCATTTCATAATGAGTATATAAATGAATTGAATGAATGAATATGATATATATTACACTAATACCATTCTGTAAATGAGGTATCTGTAACCTATAGAGAAGAATTATAATTTATTCGACAAAACACGTATAAGAACAAAAAGTTATAAACACCTGAATAACAAGTAGAAATGAAATATTACTACTATGTAATTAAGAATATGAACATATATGATATCATAAAGATAAGTATGATTCTGGAATAAGTCAATAACATTAATTAAATCATTATACAGGAGGTTCGGACAAGTACAAATCATATCAGACCTAAGGTAAGGGAAATATCACAATCTCATTTTTATCTGAGATTGTTTATACTTTAGTATTTACTAGGGTGTATTTTATCATCCAAATCCATGTTTCCACAATTTGTAATATTATATCCATCCACATACAATTGTTTAAATCCAATTTTACCCTTCGGTGAGTTTTTATTAAAAGATATGAAAGGAATCTTTGGTCGTTTTTCGTACGAGGTACTTTTTGACTTTTCCGACAAAAGTACGGGAATAATGTTTTTTTAACATATACGGCATGAATGGATTTTTAAAAAAAAAATTCCAAGAATCTTACTTTAAAAATTTTCAAGTTTATTTTTAATCAACTTATTTGAGTTTAAAATTGTATGACATGTTAAGAAAGGAAAAATGTTTTTGAAGTAGAAAGGATATTTTCCTCAAGAATGGAGTTCAAGTGTTTTATCAAAATTATTTTCCATCTAAGATAATAAAGGGTTATGTTTCTATCCCTATTATTACATGGATTTGATTATTTTGTGATGGAAATATTTTTTTTATGAATTCGTTTATCTTATATGAATTGTTTTATGATGTCACGATGTTTAAAGATTCCAATTTTTATTACATGGGTTATGCTATGATGTATGGTTTATGATTTTGTGGCACACATAAGAATGGTATCATTATGAGATGGGTGGGACCTATATCTCCGTACAATGCATTGGGTAATGATTTTATATCTCATGAGATAGACATGGCTGGAACGGTAGGTTATACCGGTTCAGTGAAGCAGGACTGAAACGAGGGTAACTCGGTTCAGAAATGGACTTTGTCCACTAAGATAGTCTTGGCAATGAGTCTTGACTAATAAGAAATTATTCTCTATGATTATGTGTGTATTCCACAAAGTTTCCTGTTTTAAGTTATGATTATTGGGATTCCATTTCACTATTATGATTTATCCCAGGTAATGAAATTATGATCTCTTTTGCAGGTTAAGATTTCCAAAAGTTATGTTCTTATGTATATGATGTAATTGATATTTCTTTGGTTTACCATTACTGAGCATTTGATCTCACCATTTTATGTTTTCTTTTCCCCAGGATATAAAGAATGATTTTAGGTAAAAAAAAGTATGATCTTTATGGGAGATTTTGAAGATCTTTCACCACGATTAGAATATTATATTCCGAGTTTCCAGAGGCACTAAACAATTACGGTCATTGTGTGTGTGTTTTCGTAATGTACTAAGTATTCCGAAAAAGTAAGGTAATGGCCATGTACGTCAAGCTTCGGGTCTCTACAATAATGGGGAATTAATACATGTTGATTATTGTTGTTTATTCTGATTCTTTTAAGGATATTAACTGGAGTGGATCAATGCAATGATGAATGTTGGCGGAGCTTTGACCCTCAATTTGTTCGATTGGTTTTCCTTTCCCACATTTCTTTACACCCGTTCTTCGTGATCTTCGCTGGGCGATGAACAATGTATCCTTGTGCACCCATATCTCAACACAATGATCCCAAACTGGAGATACAACATCACAACGACCCTATGGAGGTGAAACGACCATGACGGATGATGAATCATCTCGGATCATAATAGACCGTTCTTTGAGCATTATTCATGCAGGATGATCAAAACATGTTTTCGGGGCTGATTAGAGGTCCAAAAAAAATGGAAGCCACCTCGTGGTGTTGGTGCGACCAAAAACCGAGTGGTCCAATGCGATCGGACGACCAGATCGACGAATGGGGAACAACTAGAAGTGTAATTGCTGAGGTCCGTATTTATGGAAATTTCCATAATACACAACGTGTACTTCCGAAGAACACACAGTGTAGTACTGGCGGCAGCAGCTAGGGTTTCGGGGGTCAGAGAGGAATCACATGACGTGTGACCCAGGTCACACGCCATGTTGGAAATTCCCCAAAGCTCATCTTTTATTTTGGGATGTACAGGGACACATGTTGATATACACGGCTTCAGAACACAGTGTGTAAAACATGGCAGAGTCGGCTACCCGGGACTCGGCGTGTATCTAGGGGGTACATTGACATGGGATGGAGTACACGACCGTGTACTCCATCACACAGCCAGGCGAGGTGAGTAACGCGGGTCACCCCATGTACCGATTACACGGGTTAGAGTACACGGGTTGAAGACTATTTACAGGAACATTGCAGCGTACACGAAGCCGACCCAGACAATCAGACACAGCTTGTGCATAGTACTACATGCCGTGTATTGACTATTCTACATGACCAGCCTTACGACACATGTTGTTGTACACATGTTGTACCCAGGATCAGAAAACTCGATGTGTACCTATACTACACACCGTTTAATTTTTGGAAAATGGTGTGGTCCTCTTGTTGACCATATATTGGACATCTTTCATTTGGGTTAGTTCCCTACTTCTCGTTCCGCTGAAGGTCTGACATCATTTCCTCCCACAAGAGTATGATCCTTTCAGTAGGACTTTCTGTAATAGAGTTAGGCATCCATCCAAGAGGCTCGGATGGAGATCCTCTATCCATTCGTAACCCTACTCAGTGCTAGTCACCAGACATTGGCCTATTGGAGGTGGGCTTGTGGAGTCGCGGCATGGGCCCCAATTGGATGAGTCGTGACATTATGTGCTTTAATTTTAGTTTTTGTTGTACGAAAGTCATAATTGAAGGTATCTTCATAGAGGTGTTGGGTTAGCTTACCATATTCAACAAAATTTTATCTATTATATGGGAACTGATCGGTATATATATGAACATATATTTTATTTCACACAGTGATGATATATAGTATATATTTGGCTGGATTTCAGCGGTAGTAGAATATGTAAATTCAATTATTTGTTATATAAAACTGAATGTGTACCCACCACTGTAATGGGCGTAAATTCCATTTTATATAGAAATAATGTGTATAGTAAATACAAATTATTTCTTTGTGGGGAATATATATAAAATAGGAAATTTCTACACATAGTTTCATTGAATAAAACATTGTTTATTCACCCTTGTTTGTAGCAGTAAATAGAGAGAGAAAGGCAGTGAGTAAAGTTAGTGGGATAGATGAAAAAGTGAATTTTGGAGTTACCTACTTGAAGATATAGTCTATTAGATTTTAGATAGATGTATAAGGTTAGGGGAACCCATATATTCAAATTATTAATTTTTCAATACAAATTTTTTTCAACTCAAATATAGATTTTAAAAAAATAAAAGGGGAATATTATGTCAAATTCATATTTTTTAAGAACCCCCTAATGTTTTGAATGAAAGTATAGTGGAAAATGCTTCAAAAGAAACATTTTAAAGAGAATTTAAATTTAAATTTAAAATTATATATTTATTTATTTTCTGAAATAATTTTCTATTATTATCACATTGTAAATTTCCTTAAACCACATTTATAAGGGGTAAACTGTTTTAAAAGATGATTATTTTTCTGTTGAAACTACTTTATATGTGGCTAATTTATTCAAATTTATCACTTAATATGAAAAAATTATTCATTGATCCCCATGAATAAATTTTTTCATGAACATCATTTATTTTTTAATAATATATGGACATGATTTATTTATTCTTATTTGGTGATCAATTTTTGTTTTAGATCATCCTAATATTTATTTCTATTATCATGAATTTGATTTTAATATTCTATATTAATGAAAAATAAATATATTTTTTCACTTACATATTTAAATATCTTATCCTATTTTTGAACATTTGATTAAAATATCCCATGAAAATGGAAATATAAAAAAATTACTAAAATTTGATGGTTGGAATTCATATATAGGACGAGGAATGGGTATTGAAACTAAACCTCCTAGAAAATTATCCACTAGGGGAAGAGTGTGGAAACTATAGAATTAAATATTCAATGTTTCCTCATGTCTTGGTTTTCGAATATTATGAATTCTTTTCTGAAAAAATATGGTACTATATTTAATAGAAATTAATTTTTATGTACTGTAATAGTAATTAATTTTTATTTTTAAGTGATTACATGGTTAAAATCTATAATTAGACAATTTAAAATAATGATTTAGTATTATAATGTATGTAAAAAATAATTGATTATAATTTATTTTCATTTTTAAAATGAATTCTTTGTTTTTAAAGGAATGATAATTATTATAAAATACATTACTTGTTTAAATTATTTTTTAGTGTTTTGATGATTTTTTTTCAAATAATTATTTCAATTATATTCAAAAACAATAGTCATTTTTAAAAAATCTTATCGATATTTTTTCTCATCCGAATTTAAAATATATTTTAAACTAATAAATTTGGGAATAATGTTATTTTAATTGATTGGAAATTAATTTTATTAGAGTAATATAACACCCTGAGATTTTATGAAAAATATTGTTTTTAATTTCATTAATGTCTTGTGTTGTACGCAACACCAAAAGGAGCTTTCTCAACACGCATCCTTGACTTGCCTTGTATTACACGCAATCACGACCTTCCTCAATAGCGTGTGTAGTATGCAATAACGAGTTTCACTAAACAACGATATGCTATTAAAATATTATTAAAACTAGCCATTATGAATCGTAATAACCACCTTTTAAAATTTTAGAAATTTTAGCTCTCAAAATGGACTTCATTTTTGGATTCGGAATATCGAATTTAGCCTAAGGTGAAATTTTGGTACTTTTCGGATAACTTTCATATTCTAATGAATAGTGAAAATTACTAAATTATAATTAAAAACAATTTTTTAATCGAAATATTTAATAGTGATAAATTATTTATTAGAGTGGTTTTAAAGTATATTTAGAATACATTTTTATAATTTAATACTATGTTCATGATTGGATGCAATTTCACATTTAAACCAGTCATAAACAAGTGTCAATCTTTTGATAGATATTATCTTTTAAGAACACCCTATTTGTTTTGACGACGAGAATTAATTTTAAAATTAATTAATGAAACTGATATGTTTTGAATTTGATAAAATAGACATCATTTTTGAATTCATAATATCAAATATAGCTTAGATCTAATTTTTGGTATTTTTCTGGAAACTTTCATTTTTTTGATGAATAGTGAAACCACTAAGTGGTAGTTAAAAACAGAATTTTTCATAAAACATAATTTTACTGCTTCTGTGAGTGGGATTTCGAAAATTCTAGAGACGCGGTTGATGACAGTAAGTAAAATGTGGTTCAATGAGATGAAAATAATTTTTTGGTGAATAGTAACTTTTTACTTTTTTTAACCACGGTTAAAAGTAAATAGGGTAATTAAGGGTAAAAATGATATTATTATTATTATCCTAACACATGTCCCAATTCTATTGGAAAAGTGTAATTCGACCAAAAACAACCTTAGAAATAAAATATGACCATTTAGGCCCACTTGGATTAGATTAGGACATTTATTAATAATTTATTTAAAGAAGGGTTAAAATAGTTAAAATCAACGTTTAATAAGTAAATCATTTTTAATATGGGGTTATACATAAGATAAATTATACTATAAATATTCATTAGAAATCTAAAAATATTTCCTACATAATGGTATTTTATTAGTAATTTTTAGACATTAAATAATTTAATTTATTTATGACACAACGATGATGGAGTAATTATCTTATTAATGAAATATTGACATAATTGATGTTATAAATACCCAAATAAATATAATTTGAGACTTTTTATGAATTCCACTAATTTTATAGGTTAATAAGACATGTTAGTATATTTTAAATTAACTTTTTTCTAACTAATCATTCTTTTATGATTTTCACAATAATCAATTACTAAATAATGTCAAAATTGACATAAAATAGTTTTTAAAACAAATATTATATTATTAATTGTTATTTTATTCCTAAAAATATAAGGTTCGGCCAAATTACATAGATAAGGTTAAAAATGTTAATAATAAACAACTTGGGGTTAGTTTGTCTTGATATAGTATGTTTATTAACCTTATAGTATAAGAACACAAGAAGACACGGTAAAAGTAAAATTATTTAACTTAATGTTAAATCTAAATGATAAGGTTAAAATAGGAACCTAAACTTTTCTAAATTCTATTGGATGAGAGGATTTCGACCCCTCCCCACCTTAGCCTCAAAATAAATCAATTTGGAGCTACTTAAAACCGAACTTGACTTTATTATAAAATAATTGTTTTTGTTATTCCAAAGGTGCCCCTCTCATCCCTTATAAAAGTGCACCTCCTCCCTCTATTACTCACACAACTTTGAGCCTTCAAGCTCGGCCAAACCCAGCCATATTCTCTTCTCCACTTACCTAGAAACTTCCTATAAGTTATGGTCTTCCTCAAAGACCAATTTTAGTTCCCTAAGAGGAGGTCTCAAAGAGGCGCTTCAAAGAAGAGGTAATTTTTGATACCGATTCTTTCACCCTTATTTCTTCTTCCAATTCTTCTTCTTAGGTTGTTTCGTTACGAAGTAATAACATCAGTATCACTCATATACTGATATGTTATTATATGTATGAAAAAAATCCAATTTCACCATCTATCCATCATATGGAAAACAAAATCACCGCACGTGCGTACGTACGGAATACCATGTCCACGCCGTGGTGAAATCTATTATCCACCACCACCTTACTTTTATGGGTATAATGGTGTAAATAATAACTATATATTATTATTTTAAAGTGATATTGATTCTGAAATAGTATACATACACTCCAATACAGTCCCACGATCATGAGAACGATATCATCGCTCGTGCGTACGTACGGACTACCGTCTCCACGACGTGATCGGATTCATTCTCCACTTTAACCATTCATGAATGATTATAAAGTATATATAATAAGTAATCATTAAATATATGACATTATAATGATACTGTATTTATGTGTATATATATGTATGTCATCTACTTAATTCCGTTCAACTCAATAAGGAAACGAAAACAGCGTTCATGTGTACGTACGGCCTACCGTCTCCATGAATGGTGTATTTCTTTCCATTTACTGATTTATTATATATATGTATATTCTGAATATATATATATATATAAATCATTTTTTATATTCTGGAATTAAGTAATCATGATCTAAGTAATCATATGAATAATTACAAGTAAAAACACGGACGACAAATGAAACAATTTTACCCAAAACGCTTTTTAACATGGAATTTACAAAAGAACGGGTAATATAAAGTCATAAGTGAATCATATATGATATAATAACAATGAATATGATTCTTTAATAAGTCAATGACCTTATTTAAATCATTATACAGGAGGTTCGGAAACTTATGAAGCAAATCAGACCTAAGGTAAGGGAAATATCACAATCTCATTTTTATCCGAGATTGTTTATACTTTGAAATTTACTGGGGTGTATTTTATCATCCACATTATTGTTTTCTCAATATGCAATATTATTTCCATCCACCTACAATTGTTTAAATCCAATTTTATCCTTAGGTGAGTTTTTAGTAAAAGATATGAAAGGAATCTTTTGTTGTTTTTCGTACGAGGTACTTTTTTGACTTTTCCGACAAAAGTACGAAGAATGTTTTTTTAACTTATACGGCATGAATGGATTTTTAAAACATTATTTCCAAGAATCTTCCTTTAGATGTTTTCAAGTTTATTTATAATCAACTTATTTTTGTTTATAATTGTACGACATGTTAAGAAAGGAAAAGTGTTTTTTGAAGCAGAAAGGATATTTTCCTTAAGAATGGAGTTCAAGTGTTTTATCAAAATTATTTTCCATCTAATATAATAAAGGGTTCTGTTTTTATCCCTATTATTACATTTATTTGATTATGTTGTGATGTAATTATATTTTTATGAATTCCTTTATCTTATATGAATTTTTTTATGATGTCACGATGTTTAAGATTCCCATTTTTATTACATGGGTTATGAAATGATGTATGATTTATGATTTTGTGGTACACATAAGAATGGTATCATTATGAGATGGGTGGGACCAATATCTCCCTCCAATGAATTGCATAAAGATTTTATATCTCATGAGATAGACATGTCTGGAATGGTAGGTTATACCGGTTCAGTGAAACATGACTGAAACGAGGATGACTCGGTTCAGAAAGGGACTTTGTTTACTAAGATAGTCTTTGAAATGAGTATTGACTAATAATAAATGATTCTCTATGATTATGTGTGTATGCCACAAAGTTTAATGTTTTAAGTAATGATTATTGTGATTACATTTCACTGCCATGAGTTATCCGAGGTTATGAAATTTTGATCTCTTTTACAGGTTAAGATTTCCAAAAGTTATGTTCTTATGTATATGATGTGATTGATATTTCTTTTGTTTACCCTTACTAAGTATTTGAGCTCACCCTTTTATGTTTTATTTTCCCCAGGATATAAAAAAATGTTTTAGGTATAAAAAAAGGAAGATCTTTATGGGAGATGTTGAAGATCTTTCACCAGGATTAGAAGATTATATTCCGAGTTTCGAAAGACACTAAACTATTATGATCCTTGTGTGAGTGTTTTTGTTATGTACTATGTATTCCGAAAATGTAATGTAATGCCAACGTACGTCAAGCTTCGGGTCTCTATAGTTGGTATCAGAGGAAAGGTTTAGTCAACCTTTGGAAACAAGGATGCGAAAACGTTAGTGAGATCCCTAGAGATATTTCTATGGTATGTATAGGGATGTCCCTAATGTTAAGTATACGTATAGGTTATAGTACTAGAATTACGCTAACGATCATAGAATTAAACCGAAGATGTTAGATATTGAAGGTACTCCCCCTTTATTATGTTGTTTTCCCTAGCATGATTTTTTCCTCTCACACTATTCTTTTTGGGTTTTAGACGATGGATGGAACCCAAAAAAACCGTGTTGATCAATGCAATGGACAATGAAATGATTTCCCTACTGAGAAAACAAATGTTATGGCAGATGGAGTGAAAAATCTTATTGCTATACTTACACAAGCTATGAATCATTCTGGACTTCCAAATGAGTAGAGAATGGAACAATATTCTATTGAGTCCTTCATGAGGCAATGTCCACCTTCTTTCAGTGGGTCTTCTGATCCACTTGTTGCTGAACAATGGATCAGTACCACTGAAATGATATTTTCAGTTCTTTAATGTTCTGATCATGATAAAGTCATCTTAGCAGTATATCGTTTGGAAGATGAAGTTGATCAATGGTGGAATCTTATCAAGAATACAAGGCCAAGAGATGAAATTGAGTCCATGGAATGGGATGAGTTCAAGAACTTGTTTTTCAGTAAGTACATCCCTCGTATTCTTCGTACAAAGACAGAAAAAGAGTTTCTTGAGCTGAAGAAGAAGGATGATGAATCTGTTGGTATATACGAAGCGAATTTTACCAGACTTGCAAGGTATGCATCTGACATTATAATCCAACCTTAAAGTAATGTTTATCGATTTTTCAGTGGCTTAAAACCAAGACTTAGAAGGGAATTAGCTATAAGAGACGTCAGTATCTATGAAGAAATTGTGTGTTGTGCTATGAAGGTAGAAATGGAAGTTGGTGTTACATATCCATCTCATGGTTTTGAAAAGAAACGAAAGATGGAGTTCAAGGAGACATCTCAAAATAATGGTGAAAAGAAGATGAATGTTTCCTTATGCACAAAGTGTTGAAAGAAGCATGGTGGAGATTGTATTAAAGGGACTAGAAATTGTTTTAAGTGTGGAAAAGAAGGTCATCGAGCAGCTGAGTGTCGATGTAATGGAAAAAGGGTTTCTAATGATGTGAATAAAGCAAACACTGCAGAGAACGCACCAACAACACTTCAATGCTTCAAGTTCAAGGAAATGGGGCATTATGCTAATAAATTCCCTAATCCAAGGGTTAGTGATGATCGAAATGAGCAACCGCTTAAGGCAAAGGACAAAGGGAAGTCACATGCGATCACTATTGGCGATGTTGAATATGTCAACGATTTGGTGGAATAATTAAGTGTTTATGTAACGGGATTCCAAAATAATGTTGTATCATAAAGTATTGGAATATTTATGTATTGTTCTAATGTGTTATTCAAAGTGATTGAGATATTTTTGGAAATAAGATGATATGCGCATAATGAAGGGAAAACGAGAAAACGAAATGTTTAATAGTATTCATGACATCATGATTGATATAAGGACTAAGTGATATCATGGTTTGAGTATATAGAATTTTGAGGATTTTGGTATGTGAAAAGTGTTAACTTTTAACTACATTCATGTTTTCACTATGGTTCAATGGGTATTCAAGAGAATACATGATTAAGGCCTTTAAATGTTTGGAATGTGACCAACAATACATATCTTATGATATATGGGGATCAACGACGGTATTAAATCTCTAGTAATCGTTTTCACTATATTATGAGAATGGACTGCAGTATTATGGATAAGCCTAAAGACTAGAATGGATTATGTTGGACATAAGTTAGTATTGTTTAAGGATAGATGTTTTTTTTCGATATTATTGATGGGATGTTATAGTAATATAGTTTTAGAAAAAGGACAACCTGCAGGACGGGCGACAGCCCAACGCGTCGGACAAGGTCGTAGGAATCGAACCCACAACCGAAGTGAGACTGGCCTTTATCACCTACCACTGGCCTACAGGAAGTCCCTGGTTAGTGGAAAGTAGTTTTATTTTATTAAGCGGTATGATATATGAAGTATAAGTCCATTTTAGGAACTATATAGGATTAATCTCACTATAGATGGACTTATGTATTTTTTGATAACTTTTCTAACCTTTTGTTTGAGACAGATGGAATGACCCATCATTCTATCACATGATCTGCTAACACATCACGAATGAAAAATTCAACTTCATTTCTTTAAGAGATGAAGTGGAAATTGTCCAAAGAATTACAAATGGTGAGACTATACCAAAATCACGAAAGTATTTCTTCTAATTCCAATTTCATCATCTTTAGGGAAATGATCATAAAACCCAAAAATGTTGTCCTAGTGCTCTTATATTTGATGAATCAGATGGTACCCTAGATCATCACAAATTTATGGCTTTGTGATTGCTGGATTTTCCATAGCCATGTTCTCTACCACTCTCCATCAGAACAAGATGGTTAGATTTCTCTCCCATATCCATATTTTCACCTATGTGGAAACCCAGTGATTAGTTTATTTGGGTAACCGTTAAGTTTCATAAATTTTTCTTTAAAGATTAGTTTTGGTATTCCTTTTTACGATGTGGGTTTCTATCAAAGAAACTTTCGAATAGTAAAGCATTTATAACCCCGACGAATTTCGAGGGCGAAATTCATTTTAAGGGGGGTAGAATGTAACACCCTGAGATTTTATGAAAAATATTCTTTTTAATTTCATTAATGTCTTGTGTTGTATGCTACACCAAAAGGAGCTTGCTCAACACTTATCCTTGACTTGCCTTGTATTACACGCAATAGCGACCTTCCTCGATAGCGTGTGTAGTACGCAATACCGAGTTTCACTAAACAACGATATGCTATTAAAATATTATTAAAACTAGCCATTATGAATAGTAATAACTACCTTTTAAAATTTTAGAAATTTTAGCTCTCAAAATGGACTTCATTTTTGGATTCGGAGTATCAAATTTAGCCTAAGGTGAAATTTTGGTACTTTTCGGATAACTTTCATATTCTGATGAATAGTGAAAATTACTAAATTATAATTAAAAACAATTTTTTTAATCGAAATAATTAATAGTGATAAATTATTAATTTGAGTGGTTTTAAAGAATATTTAGAATATATTTTTACAATTTAATACAATGTTCGTCATTGGATGTAATTTCACATTTAAACCAGTCATAAACAAGTGTCAATCTTTTGATAGTTATTATCTTTTAAGAACACGCTATTTGTTTTGACGACGGGAATTAATTTTTAAATTTATTAATGAAACTGATATGTTTTAAATTTGATAAAATAGACATAATTTTTTGAATTCATAATATCGAATATACCTTAGATCTAATTTTTGGTATTTTTTTTGGAAACGTTCATTTTTTTGATGAATAGTGAAACCACTAAGTGGTAGTTAAAAAACTGAATTTTTCATAAAACTTAATTTTACCGCTTCTGTGAGTGGAATTTCGAAAATCCGAGAGACACAGTTGATGTCAGTAAGTAAAATGTGGTTCAATGAGATGAAAATAAATTTTTTGCTGAATAGTAGCTTTTTACTTTTTTTTACCACGGTTAAAAGTAAATAGGGTAATAAGGTTAAAAATGATATTTTTATTACCCTAACACATGTCCTAATTCTATTGGATAAGTGTAATTCGACCATAAACAACCGTAGGAATAAAATATGTCCATTTAGGCCCATTTGGATTTGATTAGGACATTTATTATTAATTTATTTAAAGAAGGGTAAAAATAGTTAAAATCAATGTTTAATAAGTAAATCATTTTTAATATGGGGTTATACATAAGATAAATTCGACTATAAATATTCATTAGAAAGATAAACATATTTCCTACATAATGGTATTTTATTTGTAATTTTTAGAAATTATATAATTTAATTTATTTATGACACAACGATGATGCAGTAATCATCTTATTAATGAAATATTGACATAATTGATGTCATAAATACCCAAATAAATATAATTTGAGGCTTTTTATGAATTACACTAATTTTCTAGGTTAATATGACATGTTATCATAGTTTAAATTAACTTTTTTTGAACTAATCATTTTGTTATTATTTTCACAAAAATCAATTACTAAATAGTGTCAAAATTGACATAAAATAGTTTTTAAAAAAAATATTATATTATTAATTGTTATTTTATTACTAAAAATCTAAGGATCTTACAAATGACTTAGATAAGGTTATATATATTAATAATAAACAACATGGGGTTAGTTTGTCTTGATATAGTATGTTTATTAACCTTATTGTACAAGAACACAATAAGACACGGTAAAAGTAAAATTATTTAACTTAATGTTAAATCTAAATGATAAGGATAAAATTGGAACCTAAACTTGACTAAATTCTATTGTATGAGAGTATTACGACCCATCCCCACCTCAGCCTAGAAATAAATCAATTTGGAGCTATTTAAAACCGAACTTGACTTTATAATAAATAATATTTTTAGTTATTCCAAAGGTGCCCCTCTCCTCCCTTATAAAAGGGCACTCCTCCCTCTCTTCCTCACACAACTTTGAGCCTTCATGCTCGACCAACCCCTGAAAAATTCTCTTCTCCCCTTCCATAGAAACATCCTAGAGGTTCTGGTCTTCCTCAAAGTCCAATTTTAGTTCCCTAAGAGGAGGTCTCAAAGAGGCGCTTCAAAGAAGAGGTAATTTCTGATACCGATTCTTTCACCTTTATTTATTCTTCCACTTCTTCTTCTTAGTTTGTTTCATTATGAAGTAATAACATCAGAATCACTCATATACGGATATGTTATTATAAGTATGAAACAATCCTATTTCACCATCTATCCATCCTACGGAAAACAAAATCACCGCGCGTGCGTACGTACGGAATACCGTCTCCACGCCGTGGTGAAATCTATTTTCCACCACCACCTTACTTGGATGGGTATAATGGTGTAAATAATAACTATATATTATTATTTTAAAGTGATATTGATTCTTAAATAGTATAAATACACTCCAATACAGTCTCACGATCATGAGAACGATATCATCGCTCGTGCGTACGTACGGACTACCGTCTCCACGACGCGATGAGATTCATTCTCCACTTTAACCATTCATGAATGATTATAAAGTATATATAATAAGTAATCATGAAATATATGACATAATAATGATACTGGATTTATTTGTATATATATGTATGTCATCTACTTAATTCCGTTCAACTCAATAAGGAAACGAAAACAGCGTTCATCTGTACGTACGGCCTACCGTCTCCATGAACGGTGTATTTCTTTCCATTTACTGATTTATTATATATATGTATATTCTGAAAATATATATATATAAATCATGTTTTATATTCTGTAATTAAGTAATCATGATCTAAGTAATCATATGAATAATTACAAGTCAAAACACAGACGACAAATGAAACAATTTTACCCAAAACGCTCTTTAACATGGAATTTACAAAAGAACGGGTAATATAAAGTCATAAGTGAACCATATATGATATCATAACAATTAATATGATTCTTTAATAAGACAATGACACTATTTAAATCAATATACAGGAGGTTCGGACACTTACGAAGCAAATCGGACCTAAGGTAAGGGAAATATCACAATCTCATTTTTATCCGAGATTGTTTATACTTTGAAATTTAATGGGGTGTATTTTATCATACACATCCACGTTTCCTCAATATTTAATATTATTTCCATCCACCTAAAATTTTTTAAATCCAATTTTACCCTTCGGTGAGTTTTTAGTAAATGATATGAAAGGAGTCTTTTGTTGTTTTTCGTACGAGGTACTTTTTTGACTTTTCTGACAAAAGTACGAAGAATGTTTTTTTAACTTATACGGCATGAATGAATTTTTAAGAAATTATTTCCAAGAATCTTCCTTTACAAGTTTTCAAGTTTATTTTTAATCAACATCTTTTAGTTTATAATTGTACGACATGTTAAGAAAGGAAAAGTGTTTTTGAAGCAGAAAGGATATTTTCCTCAAAAATGGAGTTCAAGTGTTTTATCAAAATTATTTTCCATCTATGATAATAAAGGGTTATGTTTTTATCCCTATTATTACATTGATTTGATTATTTTGTGATGGAATTATATTTTTATTAATTCCTTTATCTTATATGAATTGTTTTATGATGTCATGATGTTTAAGATTCCCATTTTTATTACATGGGTTATGAAATGATGTATGATTTATGATTTTGTGGCACACATAATAATGGTATCATTATGAGATGGGTGGGACCTATATCTCCCTACAATGCATTGGGTAATGATTTTATGTCTCATGAGATAGAAATGGCTGGAATGGTAGGTTATACCGGTTCAGTGAAACATGACTGAAATGAGGGTGACTCGGTTCAGAAAGGGACTTTGTCCACTAAGATAGTCTTGGCAATGAGTCTTGACTAATAAGAAATGATTCTTTATGATTATGTCTGTATTACACAAAGTTTAATGTTTTATGTTATTATTATTGTGATTACATTTCACTACCATGAGTTATCCCAGGTTATGAAATTATGATCTCTTTTACAGGTTAAGATTTCCAGAAGTTATGTGCTTATGTATATGATGTGATTGATATTTCTTTTTTTTACCCTTACTGAGCATTTGAGCTCACCCTTTTATGTTTTCTTTTCCCCAGGATATAAATAAAGGTTTTAGGTATAAAAAAAGGAATATCTTTATGGGAGATGTTGAAGATCTTTCACCAGGATTAGAAGATTATATTCTGAGTTTCCAAAACCACTAAACTATTACGATCCTTGTGTGTGTGTTTTTGTTATGTACTAAGTATTCAGAAAATATAATGTAATGTAAATGTACATCAAGCTTCGGGTCTCTACAAGTAGACCAAAAATTATGTTAGATTAATTTTATTTCAAAATAAATAAGTACTGTTTAGTGAGATGTTTTGTGGTTATATTTTGTCATAATCCTATATAGCAGTAGATCTAAAATATCCTCTAAAATATAAGGAATGTAAATTTTTTAATGATGTTAAATATTTTTTATTGAAAGAATATACAATTTTATTCAAGACGTAGAAGTGATTGTTTGGGGAATTACAATTGGAATAAAAGGAAATTTTTAAATAACGTTTGAGATTAGGATGGTAGACAATATTTTAATATTTAGAAATTTCCATTAATGTTTTTGAGATTAGGTTTAATTTCATTGAATGAATTAATGGAAAAATGTTATATTAGAATGTCCTTTTGATTTTCAAATAGAATCCCATATATCATCATGGTTTTTTATTTTCATATTTTGGAATCCAAAGAGTCACTCTTTTGAAATGAAAACTTTACATTGAGTAATAATTTATAAATTTTATATGAATTATTTTTTCCAAACAATATATTATTATATATAGGAACAACCATTTACGTGCTTAATTAGGGAGTATAATTGATCATTCCCCAGGTAATAAAATTATTAGTATGTAATTTATTTATGTGGGGTTGAATGTAAATCTCTGAGATTTTAGTATAATGTATTCTATTAAATAGTTTTTGTGGGTAATATTGTAATATATTATATATGTTAATAAATAAAATTATTTAACACATATTAATAAATGAAATAAAAGAATGAATATTAACTGTAATGATAATATTACATTTCTCAATAAAAAAATTTCAATTTGAGATGAATATATAATCATGATAATGATTTTTTTATATGAATCATACAATTTTTAAATGAATAAATTTAGTGAAAAAATATTATAATTTAAATTATAAATGAAATTTATTAAGAAATATAATGTATTAATATCAAATAATAAAAATTACCATAAAAAGGTAATTTTTAAATGAAATTAATTTAACTAAATTATGTTTAATGAAATAATATGGTCTAATAATAATTATATATAATATATTTAAGTGATAAAATTGTAATTATAATGAATAATGTTAAAATAATAAATCATAACAATTAAATCCTTTTTTGTGTAAACGTTTATTCATTTAAGGGTAACATTTCAAGTTTGGAAATTGTATAAGGGTAGTAAGTTGATAACATTATAGTGCACTCACATTTTATTGTGTACAATATCTCACTATGTATGGATCACTAAGTGTCTCCTTGTTCATGTATTGATGAATGTAACACCAATATAAGGATAAAGTAACTATATTACGTATCATGTAATTGTAATGAATATATAAGGTCAGTTTAAAACTCTCAGTTATGGGTTCTTATCTAACATAACTGCCATCACATAAGGGAAATAAATATGTGTCTTGACTAAAGTGAGTATCATGCGATTACTTCAAAAGCTATATAAGGGTCCAAAACTCTTGCTTGTGTGAATATTGTCTCTATTTCACATGAAGTTACTATTATTTACCTTAAGAAATTTATATTGGATGTTCTAATAAGGAAAAAAAATTACCTTTATGTAGTGAACAACATGAACTTACATCATCTTCATCCACCCACAAATTGTTTTGAAAATATATTCAATATATATATATATATAAATAAATATATACAAATATATGTATATATATATATTGTAATAATATCATTGAGTTGTTTTAAATTTCAAATAAAATTAAATTTCATTAGGTTTCATCCTTTTAATTTCCTTATAGAGTTAGAAAATAATAATTGAAGGTATCTCTATAGAGGTGTTGGGAAAATCTCATTATATTACTCCATAGTGTAATAATTTCATGGAAATTTATGGGTATATATATTCATTCACATATGGAAAATATATATCACATGCAAGGATACAATCCATTTTAACTAGATGATATAAATAATCTTCTCAATTATGGAAATTCAGTAGTGGACACAACATTCCCATTTATATTAGTCATTACATATAGTAATAAACATTATTTTATTTATTAGTGATTATTGGATATAAAAATAGCAATTTATAATTTTGGGGTCCATATAATTAAAAAATGTGATTACACATTGGTTTGTAGCTAAAAATAGAGAGATAGATAGAGAGAGAAAATTGTTTTCAAAAAAGAGAGTGAGAGAGTTGAAGAAGAGAGTTATGGAGTTTCCATCATGGGTAATGAGGTCCAGTATAGTTTTCTTATTATTTTGAGGTAAGGGGAATCTATATTTTCAAATTATAATTTTATTTATATTATTTTTCTATTTTTTTTTGTTTTTATAATTTTAGCAATGGGGAAAATGCTTTCAACTTCATATTTTCTTCCAAACTCTCTTATGATTCGAAATAATGTTCATAGGTTAATTAATCAAAACCTTATTTTTATTCAAAAATTAGTTTCTAATTATTGTTTTGTGTATATTTTTTAAGGGAAAAATTTCATTGAATTATCAATCAAAATTTTCCAAAACCCTTTTTGTAATATAATAACTTTTGTAATGATTTTATTGTAATTGTTTTTCAAACATTATTTATAATGGGTTTACTCTTTAAATGATATAATTTTTGTGAAATTGTTTAATTATCCCTCATGAACTGATTTCTTCATTAACTATATTGATATCTTAATAATATATGACCATGCATTATTTATTATGATTTAGTGTTCAATGTATGTTTTATATTATCTCATTATCTAGTATTATTAAAATGAAACATTCATGATTGTTTTTCAATGATAAAATACCTATATATATAAATTTATTTAATTGTATATATATATAAATTATGTTTCAAATATATTATAAAATATGGTTGTATTATTTAGAGGAAAATATAAATATCTGAATTTTTTTATTAAAATCTAGCACATAGAAATTGTAAATAAAATGATGGATATAGAGTAATCCAATTAATAAATGGTCTTTTTATCCCATGAAATGAATATTAATTATTTATACTTTAATAATCAATGTTTCCTCACATTTTTTCACTATATAAAAGATATTTTAAATAAAAACAAACACTAATATTTTTATTAAGAAATTTTTTTATGTACTCTACTACTTATAAATATATTATTTATAGTGACTCCATGTATATATTAAAGTCATTGGTTATTTAAATTAAAATTTCATTTTATTATTATAATTTTGTTATAAAATAAGGTTTTTTATATTTAGTTTAATTTTTCAAACATATTATTGATTTTTAAAATATAATTTATTTTCATTAAAAAATAATGTTTCATTAAAAAAAAATTATTTGTTCTTGAAGAATTTTTTTAAACATTTATTTATTGAATTTAAAAATGGATAAGTTTATTTCGAAAAACCATTAATTTTCCATTATCTCATAAAATATTTTTAAAATAGTTATATGGTTATAAATTAGTAGAAGAATTATTCAGTAAATATGCGATTACAATTTTTATTCACAAAAAGTTGCAATTGTATTAAAAGTATTTTGATTCAAAATAAAAAATTTATTTTGATGTGAGATATATTTATTTGGATTTTTTCCATTATCTTCCAAAAATAGAACAAATAACATTCAGTATAAATGTCAGGAGTATATATTTTTTAGTGATGTCAAATAATTTTCATTATAAAAAAATATACAATGTTTTTAGCATTAGATTCAGGAGTGGGGGTACTGGAATTAATTTTTTTTCAAAATGTTAAAATAATAAATTAATTTAATACATATTCTTTCATAATTCATCAAAATATGGAATAGATATATAATCGATTAAATAAATATAAGGTCTTACATCAACAAAATTCATCATTATTTTGACATTATTAAAAATGTATATATTGGGTGACTATCAAATGATTATAATGAAAACAGAAAGGGGTGTTTTATGACTTTTACTTAAATAATTATAATTGTTTTTTCTGAAATGAGTTTAGGATTAAATATCTATTGATAAATATTTTTAAAATATCCCTAAACTGGGAAAATTAAAGTTGGATCAAATGCATGATGCTTACAGAATAATATGAACACCTAGGTTGATCGCTCATGACTTCTAAACTGGGTTGGCCTATATATACTTATATTTTACTTATAAAAGTCTCATTTCTAAGAAATTATAAGAGTATTTACTTCATTATACAAGATAATCATACTATAATTTTAAACACAAATGGGATACACATTTTTTATAGAGAATCCTTTTACATAAAAAACAATACAGAGTAAATGTATGTTATTAAACACCAATATGACCTTAACCTTTATTGAATATTAGGGGGAGAAGAAAGGGTGTTAAATAGAAAAAAATAATATTTTTATATTTGAAAAATATATCAATGTGGGGTGAAGTGACCATGAACATTATAGTAGTTTTTGTCACATGTTGAGGGTGGTTCATGTGGGTGTAATGACCAACTTGTTTGAGGATCGGTGGAGATGGGGAGGTATTTACATCATACATTACATTTATTCTGGTAATGTTATATTCCATGTACAATTTTTAAAGGGAATAGTTTTTATTACATGAATATCATGGTCGAACACATTCATGTACAAAAAATTTAGATGTGATGATTGTAGAACATTTATTCATGTTAATAGAAACTAATAATGCCGATTGTTTTGTGTGCACCATTTATTATAATTTGAATGATTCATGATAGTGAAAAATATAAATGATTAATATCTAACCATGTATAAAAATCAATATAATTAGGATTTATGAATCTGACCATGTAAATAGATTAGGGTTAGAGTGGTAACTACTATATGAGGAGTTATAGAAGGGTAGATCTTGATGATTGAGTAAATCCAGGTATATGTTAAAAAAGATGAGTGGACCACATATGGGTGCAATCACATTTTATAAAATTAGTGTCCCACATATGAGTTTCTAATTCTTATAAAGAGACATGTTGAAGTTGTCCATTTTCTTAAAGTTTAATATTACATATGGATGAATAGTGTTGATATTACATAATAAATAGATTTATGAAGAAAATTTTAATTGATTCTCATGATTTGTTCTTCAGTGGCATAAATATCATGATGATATTAACAATAATTATGATTCATGTTGATAATTTATATTTAAAACCAATATGATTCTATATATTGTTGAAGTGGAGGTTTTCAGGTCACACCATTATTTTCCGCATTATAATATAATTAAAAATGGAAGATATTTTGGTTTATTTAATGAAATATATTTCTTGATGGAGAAATTAATATTTATATATAACCAAGATATTGAAAATATAAGACTTATGGATATTTAAATAGATGACCATGACATAATTTAAATGGATTTCAATGAGGATAAAATTCCAACTGAAAATCACAGATTTTTTAGATTTCCATTATGGAAACTAATATTCATTATTTTGTGAATATTAATATTCTATGACAAGAAGAAACAATAGAAACCCATTCAGAAGTAGTGTAAAATTTATAAATATTACACATAGAAGAAGAATAAAAGAGAATCATGATAGTAATGATGCCCATGATATTATCAGTATATTAGTAGAATAATATTTAATCATTTATGATTGAGCCTGTGTATTGAAGAATAATAACATTTAGTAGATGAGACAACACACCAAAAACAATATCCTATAATGACATTAGAGAATCTGAAATATTAAAGAGATATTATGATAAAAAATGTTTATGAAAAAATTGAAGAATAAATATAACATAGTTATTTTTTATCTAGTATTGGTATTTTAAGGTGCACTTAATATATCAAAGTAGTTCCCATAAATAACTAACAGTTTCTAATTACATAGTTCAATCATCCATTTTGGAGGACTTAGTTGTGTGGAATGCAATAGAATTATGTGTATATTCACAAGGAAGTGGAGAATTCCTTCCATAAGGACATGGATAATATACAACCGACCCCTTTTGTGCCTCTTATAATGGATCTTGGAATCTCTAAAATATAAAAATTCTACTAAAATATGTAGTAGAAAGAGTTACAATATTCGGATTGGGTTTTTATATTGGATAAGAACCCTATAAAAACTATGCATGTTATTATTCATATTCATCATGAACTGCATTATAATGTGATGGTTGAGTGGGAATCATTGGATATATTTCTATTAACTATGAAGTAGTTCTAATCATAAGAGGGTACAACCAGAAAAAAAAATTAAAACTGAAAAAAGATGTGTACAACAATTCAAAACCACCCCCAAATTTACCAAGATGACGATTAGGATCTATAGTCCCCTCCAAACCTTCTGAGTGGTATGGAATAGTTATGGATTTTTTATGTTATTTATATAGTTTGATTGTAATTGTCGATAAGTGAATGGATGATTGAAGTTGATGTTATGGATATTAGATGGTGGTTTAATGTTTTTGGTGGACTTTTATATTTTTTTGGAGTGTATTATTCTATTTATATATCATGTCATTTAATGAGTTATGTTTTTTCTGTGATGGAGATAGAATACCAAAATGCATTTAGCCTATAAATAGTGACTATTAAATTATTGGAATTGAATAGTATTTGGCATAGTATCTTATAAATATTTGATAAACATATAGTATAAAAATTGTATTAAACAAAGATTACCTCTAGATGGTTAGGGTAAGTGACTGGTTTCTACATATTATGATGTTAATAATTTTTTTTCACAAACATGATATTAACATAGTGTTATTCTATAGTGGATGGATTACTATGTATGTATAAACATTCACCCATGCTATTATATACAAGTTAATAAGAATTGTTGGTGGAGTTGTAGGGTATCATAATCATGTAGACCATGTTTCATTGGAGGAGTTTGGTTTGGGGGGTTATTTCATATACCATTCTTGTATGCATGCTTTTTATGTTTTATCTAAATAGTGGGGGAAATTGTTTTTTCTACATTTGTTATTTTTATAACACTATTATATTGAATAAAATCCATGAATTAATCATTGATTTTGAATTCAATTTTTTATGATTCATAATTATTCATTGATTTGGGGTTTGTATTTCTTATAATGTATTTTATGTTTCTTCTATAGGATAATTCCTCAAATTTGTTAGATTCACTACCTTGGGGACTCTGAAAAAAATACTTATTAAAAGGTGACTTTTGTTATTACACAAGGTTTAATATCCAATCAAATTGGGATTCTTTAAGAATATGTGTTGGAAATGTGTAATAACTGTAAGAGAAAAACATAGTGTATTAAACATTTTAATCCTAATCTAGTATATAATATTAAATATTGAAGTTTACCACATCATGGTTTCTATCACCACTTCATGGTATAGTGCATGGATGCTCACATATTATTGAATAATGCATGGATACAACCCCATTATTTCGCTTGAATCTATTATAATTTATTTTTTATAATATGATAAAAAATTTAATATTAACATCCAACATAAATATAAAAATTTTAAAAAAATTATCATAAATGAATATGTGAATATTAGAAACATTGTAACCAATGAATAATTTTTCAAATTACTGTCTTTAATAGTTGAATGTTTTTTCCCTTGTATAATTAATTTATAGATATATAAAGATCTCAGGGTTTGTGATTTTTTATCATCCAAATATTGATAAACCCATTATTTTGTGACCATGGGGATATTATTTTATTCAAGACATTAAACTAAATGTTCTTGAAGAGTATTTTCTTAAAAAGGTACTTCATAAGTTTCAGGAGATGTATATATCTGAATGATAACATTCCAGGAAGGATTATATAGGTCATATCTCATATATCAGTATCAAGCTTATGTGGTAGAGCATGAAAAAGTTATTATTATCCAAGAAAGTGTATATATTTCTCTATTTATTTATTCTATCTAATAATAATGGAATGATCATATTTTATAATTGGTATGGTTGATGTTTTATTGTATATTTATGTAGGATTTATACCCTATAAACCACAATAGTGGAATTATTGAAAAGTCTTAAAGGGATGACACTCATCTTTAATATAGTAAAAAATAACTCCAAAAGCCCTTTACAGGTAGAATTTATCTCTATATTTGGAATTAATAATATATCAAAGAATTAATTTTGTTTTATTCACCAGCCAAACAAGTATATAAAACCTTATCATAGGATCTTGATAAATATGACTTAGTGGAGACCAATAGGATTCCCATTCTAAGAGTATCCATGGACTGTATGAGTATTTTCATTCTTGTGAAGGCCCTCTCTCAAAAAAAATCTAAAAAAACTTATTTAAGGTTATAAAGAAAAGTGATATAAAATGGTTCATCTTGGATGTGTTTTAATTATTATAGTATAATATCTAATGAGTGAAAAAATGCATAAGTGTTTAACATATTTATATAGGCCTTAAATAACCTCATATATTTGGCCCTTTCATCACATGTTTTGGAATCAATCCAAATGTTTCAACTGATTTGGTGAATAAAATAATATGTAATCTATAGTGAAATTTAGAAGATGAAACGAGAATTAACAAAAAAATATATGATATTTATATTAGTGTACAATGTTAATAATATTGCTCTATAACTAAAACCCCACTAATTTGGGGAACATTCACATTATGTCACAGAAGACATAATAACCTGTGAAACAATAACATAAACTGCATTTGGACGTCTTAAATTTTTTTTTGAAAAACTGTTATACAATTTCACCATTGTTGCATCATATGTAACAAATTTTAAAAATCCATCCTAAACATCATTTACAAATCCTATAAAACAATTTTTGTTTGACTCATGATGTTTTATAAACATCATTCCAATCCGTACAAACAAAATTCTATACCCCATGATCCCTTTTATATCTAACAAAAAAAATATGATAATTAGAATCCATATATGTGAGTAACAAGTTTCCTCAAGAAAAGTAACAATTATTGTCAAAATATAAATAGTTTATTATGTTATATATCAAACACATGTATCATAAAATTTATTTACACTTGTTATATAATATAAAAGTTCATGTAATAACATATTACATTATCCAATTCATAGAGTGATTGTGGGATATTAAGTATGAAAATACCATATAGCCAAACAAAACATTCTTGATTCCCTTTGTATAGACTATCTATGTCAATGAATTCATCACATTTCATTCATCTATGTGGATGAGCACATTATATTCCAATAATACATATATATAATCACATAACATGAACCTTATCTATCTAGGTTCATGCACTTCCCATGTCAATCTGAATTGACGAACTAGATGTCATATTCATCCTATGATGGAAAAAATGTCATCTAGATTAATCGTCAATTGAATCAATGATAAAGAAACCCCACCACCTTCAAATTAGATAATTGTAAAGGATTGTATAATATAGGTACCAATTCCTGATGTTTATCATGCTACTAATCATCAAACCCCTTATATAGTGATTCAATATTAATCATGCAATCATTGAATAAAACAAACATATTTTATAGCACAATAGGTGGTATAAATAGAGGTTGTTATAACTTATAAAATCAATATTGCGACCCATGATAATATTATATATCTCTATATTCCATCAGACTCATGAAAAAAAAATAACATTTCATCAAAACATATAGTAATTTACGATGGGGAAAATGGGAATAGGATTTTTACCCTTGGAATTGAGTAGGTGGATATCAGATTCATTCAAATTTATATGAAATATATAATATTTAATTAACTAAATATTAATTATTCTTCAAATCTCCATTACATGATATATTCCAAATGGAGTGGTGAATTTAGATTTCATATCATTGTTTATAATTATAATGTGGGTTTAACAAGGAGAGGCAAAAGACTACTGTGAGCGTCGGATAGGGGTTAAATCCCTTTTCATTCGGTTTTATTTTTTTCATTCCATTTCATTTTTCATTTTTTAGTTTCTATTATAATTTAAATTATTGAATATGCCTCTATGGATTCCTCGTTGGGGTCTCCATCCAATTTAGGGAGTGGGGGAGAATGTAGAGGGGGAAGTAGTAGTCGCATAATGTTCTCATTTATAGGTATATCCGTGATCAATAGATATATGGGGTAGATCCTGTGTGAAGCTTCAATGGTTTCACCCAATGTTATTAATGATTTATGTTTCTAAATATAAATCTCAATAGTTTATTATATTTTAAATTAAAATTCTTTTAATGGGGTTTTCTGGACCCTATGGTGGTTGACCAAAGATTAATAATACATCAATCAAGGGTTTCAGTCTCTGTCGAGGGTTTTCCATTTAGGAAAAATAATGTACATTGTTTATGGTTTAGAGAACCCATTTGTGTTTCCCACTATTTAGGGGAACATGTTTTTTAGAGGACACACAAGTTTCATAAAATAAAATTTCAAATATGGTTACATGGGTTGTGGATGGGGTCATCAACAGACACCACGTGTCGGGGAACATGGACAAGTATGTTATACATCATGATCTCATATGATCTAAATGGAAAGTGGACACATAAAGTACTAGTGAAAATCATGTGTTGTTTACAGGGTTTGTAAACCCTATTTGAATAATTCCATGTGTGTTTGGTACATTCCTTAGGGTTGTGAATTAACAAACCAAAATTGATTGAAGTACAAGGAAAGATACCTCGTACATGGTACACACTTTGTATAGGGAATATACACCATGTACTTTAGAGAATTACCTACAAAGGGGGAAATAGAACATGGATAGGGAGGACCTTCAGGTGGTACACATCATGTACCTGGATTACATGTTATATATATTTTACTTACATTGATATAATTTAATTTAATTCTATTTAGATTCACAGTTGGACATAATAATTGACAATTATGAGCATTATTATTGTTTTGATAAATATAGTGGTACCATTTCGGTGTTTCGAGGATGTGTGGAGGGATTTATGGATTTTGAATGAGTATAATGGGGGTTTTCTTTGAAGTTTTCATTCATAATTCATATATGGATTGGGTTTTGTGCTACATGTACTGGTTGAGATTTATTAGCTCATTGGATGGTATGGATTGTGGTTTCTAGGATAGTATTGTTAAGGTTCATTCGAACAGATCCCAAAATGATGAATCAATTAATATCACTAAGGAGATCATGGGTTTTCCCTCAATGTACGGATCCATTTCTTGAGGAAAGAGATGTTCGAGCCACTATGTAGGGTTGTAAGTGCAGGATGTAGGTTATAGCCAAGTGTCATTGTATTGTTGATATGATTTTGAGTGACTCTATCAGATTATCTAATGTTATAGTTTCTAATCAAGTGATTAGTGTGTGTTGTGGTCAACTATTTAGAATTCATGTAGGGTATGGAATTGATTTGGATGCTCATTGCATGAGGTAACAATGGTATATGGGTTTTATAGTAAGACCAGCTGAGGTTTTCTTATATTGGAAATTTCATTGAGGATTTGATTTTTTTGAGGATCACATGTTGTGTACTTCATATTATGGTAGTCTTTTAGGTCTTTGAGAAAAATGTTGGGGAAATTATTTTCTTTTAAATTCCCTTTTGAGGATTATTTGAAGGCTACTAAGGGATGTTTGGGATAATTGTACATTGGATCTATCCAATGATTTGGATTATCTAGAGGAATCTATTATATTATTTCATTCTCTTACTCCAGTTTTAGAAACAATTAAGGATATCTTGATGGAAATGTGCCAATACCATTGTATGAATTATAGAAGTTACTAGTTTTATTTTGAATTATTCTATAACCTTGGGGGCCTTGGGATCACTATGTTTTGGATTATCCACGAGGATGGGCATTGAGATCCTATGGTGGTTGTTTTCTAGATAAGGATATCTATGGTACCAATAGATGCCCCATGATTTTTTTAAGAGAGTTTATTACTAATGTTATTTCATCATTTTTTATGGCGAGATAAACATTTGGATCATCAAATTTTCAGGTTTCCAATGGACATTATATTTTTGGTAGAGTCTACATTGGAATTTGGTTGAGAAGGATACCATTGGATATCATGGATTTGGTGTTGGCCTTGAGTTATGATCTAGTTGTATCATTTTTTGGAGGGTTTGGGTTATATGGGATTATGGAGCTAATAGATGATCATGATGAGTCAAACTTCCCTATTTGAGTATACACCCGGTATAGATGTCATATTTATGCATTTTGTGGATGTTATTTCACTCCGAGTATAATAGATTCTTTTTTCTCTTTATTTTGTGTATGGATCCCAGAGATCTGTATATCTTTCAGGTTTGTGAGGATGAATCCCATAGGTGGTGTAGCATTCAGTTCTATGATTCAGCTAGATTTTTTCTATAGGATTCTTGGGACAAGAGAGTTTAATTGGGGTGTAGTGTGTAGAATCAATCACCTATTTAGATCATTCCATATGAGACTTGGAGCATGTTATATTCAATTTTCATGTGGATTCATTTTCTTAATCCACAAGGTATGGTATTCATTGCTCTTCATTTTAGATATCATGGAGCTCCAATATAGATTTTTTGGATGGATTGATTATTTTATTGGATTTTAATATGATATAAATAATCTTTTTTAGGTGAAAGAAGGGTTAGATTTTCCTTATGTGTAGTAACTGAACTTGTGGTTTGATATTTTCTTGATTTATTTCGACCAAAAGATCATGATTTTTTCTCCTATGAGAGTTATTATTACACTAAAATATAATGGGAATATAACATGTTCATGTAGATTATAGGATATGTTATTTTAGGATCCCCAATGGGGTTAGGCTATAAATATTTATTTTTCACCCCCTATATATGAACCTTGGTGTGCATGCATACCTGATGTTTGTATTTTTTTCAATATCACAAGTTACATAGTGGATTGGGTGGAAGAATGTTGATTCTATTTCATCTACATCCGCTAGTTTGGAGTCTCATGATTGGTTCTATATTACTCTAGAGTCTTATATATAATTTATGCACTATGTGTTAGAGTTCTAATTAGATCCTGATGTATTTATTTTCAATTTTTTTACTTTTTATTTGTGGTTAGCCATGTGGGTGGCTGGTTGTTTTATGATTTTTAAGATTCTGAATCTATTATTATATAAAACATTAAATTATTACATTATTCCCTTGATCTAGTTTATACATTTTTCATTCCCTAATGTTTACTATTTTGTTTTCATTGGTTTTTTATATTTTTTTACTCATAACCAAGGGCATAGTATCCCAACTATATCTTATCAACCATATACTCTAGTCGGAAGCATCTAGAATTTGAGGATGAACCCTTGAGGCCTTGTTGTGAACCAGATTAGGTGATGTGTCAGGTCACCAGGGAGGTTTTTTTGCAAAATGTTATTAGAGATTATTTCATGATTTTGGGAGTAGGATGATAGGTGTTCTGTAAATGTGTTTAACCCTGTGATAGATATAAAAATGGTTTATTGATGACACATTTTTTATAGGATGTATATATTTCCCCATCATGGGATTAATGATGTTGGTCAAAGTAGAGTACTATGGGGAGTGAATCGAGTATCAATGATCATTTTAGTTGAAAATATTTCAAAAAAGGTTCCCTAATAAAAATAAATGCAGCCCAGTCAATCTAGGTAATATGGTTATAAAAGTATTACTTATCAAATAAACTTTCATAAGATGGATTATTTTTTAGTAGTATCATTATGAGTTTTTGATGCTACTTTTGAAGATATTCTAATATGGAAAAATAATTATAACTTCTATTCAAGATTAACTATCAATGTATAATCAGTTGATTTTTGAATTATACAGTAAAACAAAGAAATAATAAATTAAACAATACAGAAGATAAAATATCTGGTTCAGTCTCAAGCCGGTACCCAATACACTTCACTGGGTGATTATCTGCCACTAAAAAATTTATATTAATAATCCTTGATCCACACCCTAGATCGAGGAAAACAACAGTGCCCAGAACTGTCTAGGTCACATGACCTCTTCCATAGTTCATCATGGGTATAAATTACCATGTTACACAAGGATCTCTTCCACACTATTCTATGGGAGTAAAAAAATGAAAAAATATATGACAGGAAGGAAATATTCTATCATTCAGTTTAATGTTGGTGACAATGTGTGTTTTTTAATAAAGTCTCATACACACTATTCATAAGCATAAACAATACACAACAATGATAATATAATGAAAAAAGGTTTTATGTGCTCTGAGTGTTATTTTTTGAAGCTCTGGACTTGTATGATAAATCAAACAAAAGTATTGAGTCATCTTATAAAAAACAGGGTATCGTATGTTTAGTTGTCTGGATTCTAGTTAGATACTATCTTGTGTTCTTCATCGAGTTTTTATAGAAAAGATATTTTTGGCTATGATCTATGGAATTCCATCCTTAGGATTTGAGAATGCTTCATGTGTTCATCATATGTATCTTGTGGCATGTATGAGTTCTCTTCAAAAATTTCTAGTGTTTCTTCTATTCTTCTACAATATATATTTTTACATCTCATATTATATGCTTATTTATTAGGGGTGAAAACATTTTATATGACATGATTCTTGTATTCTTCACCTCTTACCATGTACTGCAAGGTGACATAAAGAAGAATAAATGATGTGATTCATTTAAATTAAACAAAAATGACTGTTATAAATAATATTGAAAATAACAAAATATATTAAATAATTGATTCACAATCTATTTATAAATAGTATTACATGGAAATGATGTCACCAGGAAACAATGTACTATTATTTTCCTTTGAGTGATGAGATAGTTATGGTGACATAGTTGTATTGAGACAAGAAACTGGTAGCACATATGTGGAGATAAGATCACAGTGTATGGTCCTTTTCCAAACATCAAATGGTGTCTTAGTGATGGTAGCAAGGAACCCGTGTCATAGAATTCATGATATATGAAAATGGATATGGAGTCTTGTCACGGTGTCTGGGTCACGGTTTCAAGATCATGGTTTTTGGGTCACAGTTTCTAGGTCCCGGTGTCTGGGTTACAATGTCTGGGTCCCAGTGTCAGGGTTCTTCACGAGAAAATGAAAACTGCCGGCAGACTCATGGTTTCTCATTCATAGCCAAATATCTTTACACAAACATAAGCAGTAATATTCACAGAAATAATTAGACATTAACATTCATAAGATAAATTCTTTATAATAATAAATAATTATAGTTTACAATAATCAAACACAATTTATCCGAATTTAGATAATGGGTATGTTTCTTTAAAGCATAAATAACCAACCATCTTTGTACATGATTTGATTTAGATTTAATAGGAGAAACATGATTTACAAGATGTATAGGATTTGTGATAATTAAAACATGTTTAAAACATGACCAGTCAATCAATATCCCCCCTTTTGATGGTCCCAAATCAGGTCTATTATTGGTGTTCTATTATCTACCTTTTGGGATTAATAAAATAACAGAAAAGGAGGATGAAAATAAATAAGATAGTAGAGAGCAATAGTTCACACTAAATTTGTTGAAAAATATATGGTAGTATAAGAAAAAGGTAAAAATAAAAAATATCTGGATGAAAATACAATTTTCACTGTTCTTCAGCATTTGTTGTATTTTCATTTCCATTGGAAGAATTACCATAATGTTCCATTGTAGCAGAAGTAGAAGTTAAAGAAAGGAGTTATCCAACTCATAGAGATGGGAGAGGGAGTAGTTGAAAATTAAATTGTGCCAATGTAGGTTTGGTGAATGACTGAGGAATTTTCTGGTGGATAACAGTTTTGATCTAGATTTGATCATGAGATAGAGACATTGAGGTGGATGCAAAGGAAATAGATGAGAATGGAAGTAAACCAGGCCATAAGGGTGCAGCTGTAGGATCTAAAATAGCAGTGCTCTACACATGAAGCAAAGGCTTCAACAATTGAATGATGTCTGTAATAATCCCACCAACATACTGCATTTCATTTAAAAAATCATCTTTGTTATCCATGAACTTTTCCATTAAAAGAGGTAAATCATTATACATTTGAACTTAAGTCTTGAAGGCTTGAGTGAAAAGAGGGATTTATGACTTCTCTACACGATACTTGAAATGATTGGTCTTATCATGCTCAGAGAAATTTTTTAAAAGTATAAATCCACTTTCTTAGTAATTTCTTCCAGATAATCATTTGCTTTATTTGAGTGATTCCTTACCAAATCAAGTACCCTATCACTATTCTTGTAACCCCTAGATATAGTATATTTTTCAATGACACTTAATAATGATTGATGTTCCTCTTTAACAGTAGTAATGAGAAGCTCACTGTCAAAGGATGGTTGGGATGACTATCCAAAGACACTAGAGGCTATAACAGCTAAAGTGAGGGACTTTAGTTGATTCAGAACATTCTGTAGACGTCTCATATACTCATTAGTCAGTTTTTTGTGAACAATAACAAGCTCACACATCTCTTGAAGTATATGTTTTTTTATTTTAGAAACTTCTTCTATTAATGATGTCAAGTTGGGTTAAATTATAGAGGCAACATACTATGGAATCTGACCACTAACATACATAACATGATGAAAAACATTAACATGTCATGATAGCAAAACTTTGTGTGGATCGTCAAACATATCTCTTACACAGTGTTTGGTGATATTTTAGTAAAAGAAAAGAAATGATTTGATAGTTTATAAAAGAAATGAAAAGAAAAGAAATGATTGTGATTTCTATCCTTGTGTTTGGATCAACAACTTAGTAAATGAAAAGAAATGATTTGAATTTATCTCAATCATGTTCGGTGACAAATTTTTAAATGAAAATAAAAGAAATTGTTTTGATGGAAATGACACAAATAAACATTAATAAAAAATAACACATACACAAAATATTAATTCAAGGTAATCAAAATAATAAGAATAATAAATAATTATTAATTCAAAATTATTAATTCAAGGTAATAAATTTCAAATATTTATTAATTAAAAATTATTTATAATATATTTATATAAACTATTAATTTTGGATAATCATAATTAATTATAATAAAAATTATCTATAATGAAAATTATTTATAAATTATTTATGATTATTTATATACAAAAAATTAGCCATAATCAAAATTATTTATATAACATTATAAAAAAATTCTATTTGATTGTTATTATTACTTATAAATTATGCTGACCTTAGAAAAATCATTATTTATAAATTACATTAAACAAAATTTTTTCATTTATTTGTAAATTATTTATGCACGAACTATTTGAATTATTTATGAACAGAATTTTTATTTATTTATTTATAAATTATTCAATGTAGATATTATGGATAATTTTGGAAATTTAAAAAAAAATAATGAAATGGGGATGATTTCCGTCGGAATCGTCCATATTTTGGGACGATTCCAAAAGCGACGAAATCAATTGACGGGGGAGAAATAGATTTCTCCCCACTTCCATGCACTTCGTTTCTCTCTCTCTTTTTGATAGTTCCAAACAGAAGAAATCCATTTCAATCCACCTGTATCATCTTTTTTCGTCCCAAATCAGCCCTGCCAAACGAGGGTTTATAGAATTCACTTCAACAGTTAGTTGTTTGTTCAAAAATATGATCTCTTGAATTTGATGAATCATTTTTCGTTGAATATGCCTCATGATCCTCTCTTATAGTAGGGAATCATCTCTTACAGTTAGTTTTGTTCTAAGAAATTTTTTTCTGTTCATGGTACTTTCCACTCCAACCAATAAACTAGCTCTAAATCCTTTTAAATAATTCCGAATCATAAAATAAGGACGTTATTGTGAAGGTTCAGGAACATGAGCATAGATAGTACTAGGATCCCTAGTAGAGATTATTTCAAAAGCTGAGACTGGTTTTAATTTAAATATGGTAGACATGTCTATACCTTTATCCCAGGATTCATGGGTGTCATGTACATAAAAGTAGATTGGAAACATATATAATATATCCATAGTGCTTTGATCAGCTGGATTATGAATTTCAACTCTTCCTAGACTGGGGTGTTTCTCCCCCTCAACCAGTGAATCTCTCATAGAACTAAGAGATTCAGTTCCTTGATCTATTTCTAAAAGATCATCTCCAATACATTAATCCATTTATTTTATATATAGCTGGAATGTTTCTTCAATTATTTCCTTATCATATAGGATAAAATCAATATTATCTTGTGCTTCCAAAATTTCTACAACTGCACCATCGTCTCAAGAGAAAATTAATCTTCTAAGGGGTCTTCATGGAATACCTCTTATATTACATTGAAAAAAATTATTTTCCATCAGAAGATTCTTATTCCAAATTAATACTTCTTTTAGGAACATGAGATTCCTTCTGATCATTATCATGCGGAACAGGCCCACTATCTTCCTTATATAGGACAGTTTCTTTTCCATTTTCATCAACTAATTCTTTATCCTCTCAATTGGATAGTAAAAATTTTATCTTGATTTAAACCAGGATCAGAAATGTTGTTATGTTGGGAATGATTCTCAATGAGATTAAACATTTCATATGCCATTTCATTATCCTCCACATAGGCCTTTCTCTATGGATTCCAGCTGATTTTTATTATTTGGACTGTAACCATTGAGATACAAAATTCATAGTCGTTGATGACTTCTTCATTTGGTCCAACCATTCCTTTAGAATATATCATAGTATAGATTAACCTTAATAGAACAAGGAGGTAAACATTAAGGTAGTCTTAATCAACTCACACATATGGAAGTATAACATAAATTAAAATGTCAATCTTGTGTCCATTATTCAATTTATGTCTCGAAAATACATCTTTATACATGAGGGTAGAAAAATATCATTTCCATAGACTAATAAAATTTTGAATAAACATAAACAATAACATGGTTTCACAATCTATCTCAATAGCAATAGCTCATCTCTTTTTTTTCCAATCAAGCTTTATAAATACTCTTCTAAAACAAACACATCACTAGGAGGAGGAGGACCTCTCTAATAGTCCTAAATAATTCCCCCATGAGGAAATCATAGGAAAATAGCCCATCTACTTGAGTAATATGTAAATCATTGTCATATAATCCAGCTTCTCAAAAGAAAACTATCCTCTAATTCAAATGTGAACAGAAAAAACTGATAGAATTGAGCAATAAGATTTTGATAAATCGACATGTATCCTTTATAAATGAATAAATCCATCCTTTATCTTTCAATATATTAATCAGTAAATACATAATTGACATAAACCATTTATGGATGATTTTCTTTTCTAGTACCACTATTATATCGACAAGGTTTTGGTTTAGTGGTCCTTTAGGCGCTAACTTCAATTGTCGTTTAAAATTATTCAACAATATGTGCTTATCAAGAGTTTATGAAGATGGGCACTTCATTAATGTAATTCATTGAGAGGTTAGGGGCAGAGATATGAATAATTTAAAGGGTCTTACAGTTTCAGAGAGAAATGATATAGGTTTGAGTGAGTAAAGCTCATTTGAATAATATAGTGAAATTAATTTGTTTTTTTAACATTTATGGATTTCATGTGTCGCAAATTAAAGAAATGGGGGATAAATATAGTAAAATAATAAACACAACAATAAAAGTAATAAAATATAAGAAAATGAAAATGTTTCTTTACTGTGAGACCAGAACAAGTTGTCATGGTGAGACCAGAACAGGTTTTCGTGGTATCACATCTACAGTGTGTCTCCACATAGTGCGACCGTAATACTTGAGATAGTAAGTGCAAGACAGTAATTGAGATATATTTATAGTGAGACCGTAAACATGAAACAGTAACAAGAAGAACTGTTAGAGTTAGATAGAAATCTTAAGACAATGACTTTCAAAACTGTAATATGTGAAACAGTAAGTTGTAAAATAGTACACATTCAACTTAAGATTTATCATTCCTAATTAATGTATGAAGTAATATATTCTTTCATAATTTAATTTTGTGATGAATATATCAGCAAGATGATATTCAGTTCCAATGAACTATAATGTGATATTACTTTTTTCATAATGTTATCTCAAAAAGTGATATAATACATCAATATGTTTTTCCCTAGAGTCTGATACCAGATTTTTTGATATGATAATAGAAATTATATTGTCACAATTTATAGGTGCATGCTTGAATTAATATCAATATCCGAGTAATGTGTGTCTCATCCACAAAATATTTTCACAACAATTACCTATAGCTGTGTATTCATATTCATCCATAGATAATACAATAGAGTTTTGTTTCTTAATATACCGTGATACTGGAGACATTCATAAAAACTGACACGTTTTATAGATTCCCTTTCTACCAAACATACAGCCACTGAAATCAGCATCAGAATAACTAACTCACTCAAATGATTATCCTCTATGATAAAACAGTCCTAGAATTGGTGTATGATTGAGGTATATGAAAATCCATTTAATAGAATTAAAATAAGATTCCGTAGGGATTTCATGAAAATGAGCTCACATAAATACACTAAAAAACGTTAGTTCGACTAGAAGTTATGTATAATAATCTTCCAATCATTCCTCTATATGTGGTTTGATCATCATATTTTCTGTCATCATCAAGATCCAACGTAAAATTTGTACTCATTATAGTATCTTTACTTTTAGTACCATCCAAACCAAAAAGTTTTAAAAGATCTTTATTATATTTTCTTTAGTTTAAGATAATACCATCATTGTTTTGAATGATTTGAAATACAAGAAAGAATTTTAGTTCACCCATTGCACTCATTTAAAATTCATTTTGCATCATTTTAGAAAATTCAATACATAAATAATTTTTGAATATCCAAATATAATAACATAAAAATAAAATTGAACAACTAAAATATCATTAGAAATTTGTTTTATAAAAAGGGTAGGATCAACTATTCCTTTTTTAAAACCATTAGAAATATGAAAAGTATTTAATATATCATACCAACCTCTTCGAATGTGTTTTAAACATTAAAAATCATATGATAATTTAAAAACATGATTGGGAAGGTGAGGATTTCTGAAACTAGGGGTTTGTTCAACAAATATTTACTCGTATATATAACCCTTTTAAAATAAACTCTTAACATCCATTTGATATAATTTGAAATTCATACGCACTACATAAGAAATAAGGACTCTGATGGCTTCTTGTCTAGCTACTACTACAATGGTCTCCTTGTAGTGAATTAATTATTCTTGACTACAGCCTTGTGCCAAAAAATCTAGCCATGTTTATAACTATACGACGACCTTGATCTATCTTATTTATAAACACCCACATAGTACCAATGGTAAATGTGTCTTTGGGTCTGTTAACATGTTTCCAAACATTAGTCCATTATAACTGTTTAATTTCATCTGGCCTATCCATTACACAAAACTCATCATTGATATAATCATTTATGTTTTTAGGTTCATGTTTAGACAATAAAACTCGATGTTCAACCTGATTTCAAAGACGATCTCTAGTTTGAGTTCATTTTTCTAAATTTCCTACAACATCATCTAGAGGATGGATCATAAGGGTTCTAACAGCTCTAGAAAAAGAGGGAATAGTGATTTTAGGTTCATTAATAGGTTCAGGTTCATTATGACTTGAATATGGATAATTTTAAGAACATGAAGTTTTCATAAAACCATTAATAGGTTGGTTACAGGGATTATCATTGATGCCAAATTTGACATTCCATCCTCTAGGTTCTCTAGAGTTGTCTTAGGTTCATTTGGATCAGTCTCAGCAAACATGACGTGGACAGATTCTTCCACACATTTAGTTCTTTAATTTAAAACTCTATAGGCTCAACTAGTGATTGAATATAGAACAAAAATTCCCACTTCACTATTTGATGGAAACATATCATGATTGTCCTTATTATTAAGGATATAGACATTGCAACCAAAAACATTGAAGTGGATTCCATTGGGATTTCTATTGTTTTATAAGTCATAAAGAGTTATTTTAAGAATGGGTTGAATAAAAACACTACTAATGCTATATCATGTTGTATTTACGGCTTCAGCAGAGAAATAAATAAGTAAGTTATATTCACAAAGCATGGTTCCTGAAATACGAGACAATGTTATATTTTTTCATTCATCAAATCCATTTTGTATAGGTGTCCTAGTTGATGTGAATTTATGACTATATACATATTTTGGGAAAAAGGATTGAAAATCATAAATTTAAAACTAAAATCATTTATTAGTTCTTATGGATTTAATTTTACATTTACTAAAATTTTCAACAGTTTTTGCATATTTGGTGAAATGAGTGAAGGGTTCACTTTTGTTAGTAAAAAAGGTAGTCCTTTTATATCTAGAAATGTAATCTATAAGAACAAAAACATAGTGCTTCCCATTTAAACTATAAACTCTAGATAGTCAAAATAATACCATGTGAACCAATTTAACAGGATGAAACGTTGAAACTTCTTTTTTTTTGGTTTGAACACAATTTTGTGTTTCTTTCCCATTGGACACGGATTAAAAACATTATAATTTGGAAACTCATGTTTAAGAAGGTCATTGACTAAAATATTTCAAGTTATCATTATAAGGGAGTGAATATTTTAGTGTCATAGTCTTCTATGCCAAATCCAAGACACTTTATGAAATAAAATTACACATGAATTATTTTGAGAAACTAAATAATATATATTAATAATGTATACATTTTAATTTCTCAATGCAGAAAATAATAGTTTATTCTTTGAATTTAAAACATTTCATGCATGATATTAAAATTTTATATGAAACCCATTTTCAAATAGTTGTGAAATATCATGCAGTTTATATTTTAGTCCACCAACAAAAATTACATTAGAAATTTAGACAGAGTTAGAGTTATTGATTTGGCCATGGCCAATGATTTTTCCTTTAGCATTTTCACCAAAGGTGAAATTTCTTCCAACAATTTTTTATAATGTCTGGAATCATGAATAGACCATTCTCATTTGTCTTGAACACCCACTATCCTTGTAACATAACAATTTAAATATGACATTTAAACAATTTTCCTACCAAATAGTCAAATAAAAATAGATTTTGGTACACATATTTGTTTGGGTCATGTAATAATAGTGGCTAGTGCTTTAGGAACCCACATCTGCCTCATTGGTTTCCTAAAATCATTATGTAATGTGATGAAAGAAAACACTATTTTTTTATAGAAAATATTGAAATAGTAGAGAGTGTATCATTATTTATATTTGTAGAATGTTTTCCAGAACTAGGAGTAATGGTGTATATCCTATATTTAGAAACAAAACTTGTTCTTCCAAAATTTATTTTACCAGGTTGAAAGCCAATACTAATAGACTATTTATTGTAAATATCATTACCTTGAATTTGTACAAAGTTATCTTTACCATTAGTAATAATTTCTAGGTCCTCTTTCAATATCTCATTAGATAGATTCAGTTCACTATTTTATTTGAGTAATTGAACATTTTTTTTCTCTTTCTACTGTAAGTTCATATTTAACAGCTAAGGTATGACAATGTTGTTTATTTAAAAAATGTATTTATTATTTAATTAATTAAATTTCTCTTCATGCATATTATAGTACTCAAAAATTTCATCATTGTACATATTTTCAAAATCAGTTTCATCTCTAGAATAATAGGAATTGTGTAAAGGATATTCCAATGTTACCTCATTTGTGTTTGTAATAAAACACATTTTGGATTTGTTAGCCTTTTCATCATGTGAGGATTTCTATTTACTTGAATATTTCTCATAAGCACTCCATGTTTCTTTCATTTTCTTTTTTTAATTTCTATATTTCTCTTCATATTTGTTTTTATACTTAATCTTGGGATAGTCAGAAATTATATGTGTTTCTTGTTTACATTCATAGAATACTCTCTCTAAAGACTTGTCACATATTTTTGAATATTTCATCCAACATCCCTTTTGGTCATCTCTTCCTTGGAAGTTAGGCTTTCTATAAAAATTATTATTATAGAAAAATTTCTTAGACCTTATGGATAACTAAGACATCTTTTCATCACTATCAGGTGATGATTTTTCACTATTGGAACATTCTACAAAGAATTCCAGTTTCTATTTTTTCTTTGTGTTTTGAGGTAGTATTATTGAATGAAATATATTTTCTTTTGGGTTTATACTCCTCTTTCTTATTTACTTTCAAATCCTCTTCATACATCATTATTTTCCCATTTATTTTGTTCGTAGGTAATTTGATGATGTCACATGACTCTCTAATAGAGACAGAGGTTCCCCTCCATCTATCAAGTAAGCATATGAGAGTCCTAGTGATTTTTTCTTCAGTAGTAACTTCTCTTCCAAGAGAAATCATTGTGTTGTCAATTTGATTGATCCTATGAAACATGACAGAAATATTCTTATCATGCTTCATTTTAATGTTATCATATTTTATAGAATAAGTATTGAGTCTCATTTACTTCACACTAGACGTTCCTTCTTTTCAAACAGACATTGTATCCCAAATTTTAATGGTCAGTATCACATGAATATATTATGTTAAATTTTTCATCTATTAAAGATAAATATAAATCATTCATGGATTTTCAATTGTTATTATAGGATATAATAGTTGGGCCATCCCATGTAATTATATATGTAGTAGAAATCTTATAATCATCTATAATTGATGAACAAATATCAAATCACATACCTTTTAATGAATTTTCATTTTAATTATCCATTTGGAATAATTAGTTCCATTAATTTATGGTTCTATATTTGTTGCAGCCCCTTCCAGTATTTTGTCCATAATAAAGAAATACTTTAGAAGAGAAAAAAAAATTAAATTTAACAGAAATATATATGACTTTAATGTATAACTAAAATCACATTTTAATAGTTTTAAAAAATCCAAACTAGAATAAAAACTCCTTTGATACCAAATGTCGGTCAGAGTACATCACACAATAGGGGGTCAATATAGTATCTATAAAAACTGTTGTTGAAAAGTTTTATTAAAAGGGGCCCCAATAAAATTAAATAATGCCCATTCAATCAAGGTAATGTGGTAATAAAAGTTTGACTACTCAAATAACCTCTCAGAAGATTTATTAATTCTCAATAATATCAGCCTTAGTTATTGATACTACTTTTGAAGATATTATAATAATGAGAAAAAATTATAACCATTATCCAAGATTATATATGAGTGTAAAATCATGTGATTTATGAATTATAGTATAAAAAATATAAAACCTAAATTAAATAATACAACAGATAAAATAAGTGGTTCATTCTCTAGTCGAGACCTAATCCACTCCACTTAGTGAGAACCTATCACCAAATAGTTTATATTAATAAAAATTGATCCACACTGTGGATTTTTGTGAATAATAGTGCACATTATTTTCTCTATCACATGAATTTTTCCACAATTATTCATTGGTTAAAATTACTAGGTCTCAAAAGGACCACATATACACCTATCTGTGGGAGTAAACAAATGTAAAAAGATACGTGGGGAATGGTATCTTGTATCCTTCAATTTAATGCAAGAGGCAATGTGTGTGTTTATTTAATATAGTCACACACAAATTTCTCAAAATCTAAAACAATACACAATGGAAAAAAGATAATGATAAAAATGTTAAATTTGATCTACGTGTTATTCTATTCAACTCTGGACGTGTAAAATGATACAGATGCAAGTATCGAGTCCTCTTGTGAAAAACAGAGTATCATAAGAGTGGTGCTCAAGATTCTAGTTACATACTAGCTCGCGTCATTCATGGTTGGAATAGTGAATATGTTTTTAGCTCCGATCTATGATATTCTGTCATTATAATTTGTCAATTCTTCATGGGTTCTTTAAATGTATCTTGTTGGACGTATTCATTCTCTTCAAAAATTGCTCATGCGTCCGCTATTCTACTATTTTGTACATTTGTGCAGCTCATCTTATCATCCATTTTAATTGTAGTTTCACATGTTATTACCACCATGATTCATGAATTCTTCAACTCATAACTCATACTGTTAGGTGACATGTCTATAAAGAAGAATTAATTATGTTAGTGCTTTTAAATGACTCAAATATGTCCATTATAAATTAAATTGAAAATGAAAAAAAAGACTAAAAAACATTGTCACAGTTTATTTTGAAATGGAATCGCACAGAAATAGTGTCACTTGGAAACACTGTCTTCTTTTTTTTATTTGAGAGGTGATACATTCAGGATGACACATTTGTATTGAGATCATGAATAGGTATCATAGATGCAGTGTTTGGATCACAGTGTCTGGTTCTTTTCCAATCATCAAATTTTGTCTTAGTGATAGTTGAAGTGTTCCAGTGTTACAAACATCATGAGATCATAAACTGGTTATGGTGTCTGGTCATGATGTCTAGGTGACGGTGTTTGGGTCATCATGTCTTAGTCACGGTGCCTGGGTCATAGTGTCTGGGTCACGGTGTCTAGTTCCCTGTGTTTGGGTCATGGTGTATGTGTCACGGTGTCTGGGTTCTTTTCCAAAAAACTGGAAATGGGGCCCACTCGTAGTTTCTCATGCTTATCCTCATATTTGTACACATACATAAGTATTCATATTTATATAATGAGTTAGAAATGACCAGTCCTAAAAAGATTAATTTTAAAAGAGGTTAAATATACTTTAGAATAATAAAAATTATTTAGAAAATTATGATATTGAGTAATTTTATTCAAATAATAAAACTACCAACCATTTATATACCTTATTTTTTATAGATTAAATATGAGAATATGGATTTACAAGATGTATAGTATTTTTGATTGTTAAAACATGGTTAAAACATGATGAGCCCCACAACTGAATTTATTTATTTTTTGGTTATTTTGGCCAATGTCAATCACATGGGTTTGTGGGTTTATGTTATTCAAGTTTTATTTTTCTACTAGGTCTATGTACAAGACACCATTGTTATGTAATTATACTATGCATGTTGGATTCACATGAAATTTTCATGTCTATGAAGTTTTGAAAATTTATGGAGGTCCAATTGTTTAATGTGTATACAATAACCTATGTGGTTTATCACATATATCATCCTGGTGGTATTCTAACAGAAAAGAATTTATCTGTATATATTTTCATCTTACTAATTTCTATGTGTATCATGTGTTAGGAGGTTCTCTGGTGATGGAGATGAAATCCCTTCATCATGGGACTAATGTAGACCTTTTTTGGTTAGTAATGTTATCTTAGTACCTCATTGGTTGCATGACGATGTTAAGGATTCATGAGAGATGTTTGGATCAGGGTTAATTTAATTGAGGTGGTGGTTTCTGGGAAATCCTAGAATGGATTGTATTCATTGGAAGCTTTTATTATTCAATTTTATCTTTTGGGTCATACAATGGGTGTTATGTCTGTGTTTCCACTATTGGATTGGGTGGGAATGGTTCATATTCTATGGTAAACCTATTTAGTAATTCATTTATCAGGGTGTGTTCATGTTTATCAATTTCTACTTTTTGGGAATTGGAGTGCTGTGTGTGCTTCTTGTATCATTGTTGTCTTAATATGGTAGGTTTGGCATGAACCATAAACTATACCATTTTGGTTAAACATTATGTAGAACATTGGAAGAATGGTGGTATGCTTGAGAATTTGGATGAACTCCCTAGTAAATGATGGTAATGTGGTTGATCTAGGAATGAATGAGATGGAATCATTTTGAAGAGGGGTCTCGTGGGTTCTCATGTTTGTTGTAACAGACAGGTATGAGGATAATGGTCTACTTTGTTTGGTTAATTAGCCAAGAAACATTAGGTTGTGGACCCTATGATCATGTATCCTATTTCATTCTTGAGTAGTGGTGTAAGAAAATCCTTGAGGTGGGTATCTCACCATATTCTATTGAATGTGGTGAACCTTGGTTAATTTTGTTTGTTAAGTTTGGATAGTTATGTTCTTGGAGATCCAATAATGCGTGATGATTATTTCATTTTTCATGTTGGCAGACAAATTTGAGAATTTTTTACACTTCTCTCCATTATGTTCAATGATAGATGCATGATTTCATGGGTGGTTATCCATTCGTGTAGGAGTTCAATAATATGGATACTCGTGTGGTGGGTAGCATCAGATCGGTAATGGTTGAATATATCTCGTTTTGCAAGAGGGTTATGGATGTTTTAAGACACATCACTATTTAGTTGAGATACCACTAGATATGCTAGTTCTCGGCTGATATCATAGATACAAGTTGAACACCATGGCCTCTCTAGAGTAAGAATCAATTGTGGTGGGGTGTTTATGATGACCTGTATCAAAAGAATATATTAAATTTAGGAATAAATTTTAAAGTTCATCTTTGAGAGTATATCAATGGGATAATAATATTTTCATATATAATATTACCACGGATAATATTTAAAATCATTTGTTAGTACCAAATGTGGGGTTTTACTCTTGTATAGGAGTTTGGTGTAATTTCAAACCATTCTATTTTTAAAAAATATTTAGTATTAATTGAATTTAATTTCAATTTCTTCAAACACTCTAATTTGGTGATATCTTCAAAATGGATCCTCATATTAATTGGTTTTATAGTGATAAACAACTAAATTAGGGATTTCAATGTGAGTAGAAAACCTATCATTGGATCCAGGTTCGATCAATGTTTCATTTTTTGATTTTCATTAACTTTTTTTTATACTATTTTTTTTTCTATTTTGATTCTGGAACACACCCTTAGATATTCCACCATGGGGTCTTCATCTAATACAGGGAGAGGGAGATAAAATGTAGCAGTGTAGGATGTGCTTCTGAGGGAGCTAATTCATCGATACATCAAGTCATAGTGGGTGTATGGCCTATATCTATTGTGATGCATTAGTGAATTTTGAACAAAGGTATTACTTTTTTATGTTTTTATCTATAAATTAACATAGGTTTAATTTTTTCTATATTTTAATTCATTAAAAGGATTTTTAGGAACCCTGTGGGTTTGATTTATGCTATATAAAGGATTAATGGTGGTTTAGGATGTTTTTGGGTTTTTTATTTGGGAAAACCATTGTGTATTGAATTTTATTTAGAGAAAACATGACACATTTTCTTCAAACATGGGGGAAATATGATTTTGGGAATACTCACCATGTGAATAGAAGTCCAAATCATATTAGAAGACTTAGGGTGTGGATGAGGTCATGGATATACACATTGTGTTAGGGAACATGACTATATTGTGAACAAGGATGTATACTATATGATGTACATGTTTAGTGGCCATGTAGCATTCTTATATATTCTATGTGTTGGGTACATGTATTGGCACCTCATTTAGGACAAACATAATTTCAATCGATACACGATGTGTAGTCATCTATTTACAATCATAGTTGGGATAATTTGTAAGGGTAGGTTTCATTTGTTGGTTACACATCATGTACATGGAACACAAACCATTTAATTTGAATATGTGCATTCCATGTGGCTAGTGGAAAATTTTTAGTGAGGAACACTGAGGGTAAAAACTTTGTACAAATTGTAAACATAGTGTTCCTTTTCAAACCTTGCCTAGTTTTTCCTATAATTCACCATAAATTTGAAATTAAAGATAATTAGGCTCCATTATAGGAAATCTTCCTACATATATCACACTTATGTTATCCTTTAGGAATTTAGAGTCCATCAAGATATAGTTTTGGATTGTATGGGTGTTTTAAACCAAGTTTATTTGAGGTTTGGGTTCAAAATCCTCATGTGTCTTGGGTTTTGAGATATAAGTCCTATGTGAGGTTTTTTATCGTGTTAATTGGTATGGGTTATGGATTACATGGGGGTATTATTGTTGGTTTATTCGGATGGACCCCAAAAGTGTGGGTAAAGTATAATCTACGGGGAGAAATTAGTTTTTACCATTTTTTGAGACCAATTTATCTATGTCATAGAAATTGGAGCCATCAAAATGAGATTCCATTGTGGTATGGTGGTTATGACTATTTTTTTATGGTGTAGAGTTGTGTCTAAGGGAATCATAGGAATTCCCTTTAGAGATGGTTTTTGATCAAGTAACAATGGAATATGTGGTCTATTGTTGAAAAATCCCATTGTACATGGTGTTTCATGGTATTCCATTTTGGGTGAGGTAGTACCATTGAATGGGGTTTTTTGTAGGAAGGTTGGGTAAGGATTTTTTATTATTGACTTTTACATGTTGTTTGGACTGTACCAACGAGCCCTTGTAGGGTCATACATTTGAAGCAGTTAAGGAAAATTCAGAATTACTATTTTGGTGTTATTTTTAGGATTCAATTTAGGAACATTGTTAGTAAATGATCAATTACAGGCTATTAAGGGTCATTTGGGATGTTTTTGCACGAGCTGTGTCCCATATATCTTATTATCTAGAGGAACCCGTCATAGCATTTCTTAATATTTTTTTTGAAAATTGGTTATGTTAGAGGGCCTTTTAATGGGTTTCACCTGAGTGATTAGTGGTTGTAGGGGAGTCCCTAGTTGGAAGTCATTTTATATTGTGGTCCCATGGTCTATGGGTACCCTTTTTGGTGGGATTTTGAGTTGGGTCATTGAGAGCCCATAGTGGATATTTTTTTGGATGCATACATCAATTGTATTGAGAGTTTCTTAATGATTTATTAGCCAAAAATTAATCAATACTTCTAGTTCAGATATTTTGGTGATGAGTTTGAGAGTTGGATAATCCCATGTTTACATATCCTTTTGACAAGATTATTTAGGGTGGTTTTTTTAGTGATTTGTTTGAGGTGGATAATCTTGGTATATATTGTATAATACATTGGCCCCAAGTATTTATCTGGTTCTCTAATCTTCTAGAGGAATTTTTTAATACGTGATTAGAGATCTAATTGATAGTCTAGATCAGTGAACCCCATCACTTTGAGAATTCAACCATTCTATAGTGTTTATAGATTGACACCATGGATGTTATTTCACAACAGATACAATTGATTCATAACACACCCAATTCTTTGATTGGGGACCATATGGTAGTGCATCCATTATGTTCATATAGATGGATCACATATGCAGTGTATCTTTTGGGTCCATGTTAGAGCCTAATTCATCATATAGTACATTTAGGACATTATAGTTTTTATATAGTGTGGCATGGATACTATGTCTCTAGCTAATATCATTCCTTCAATGTTTTAGATCCCAGTAGAAAAAAATTTTTATGTGGAAAGATATAGTTAGGCCCTGGATCCTAAAATCTGTACAGTGTGTTCAGACATCTTTTAAATCTTGTAAGAATCTATTGGATGCACTGTTTCTCTTGTATCTAGGTGAGACAAATTCTATGAATACTATTGTGAAATATAGTGTTGTTGTAGATTTATATTGGGGTCATACTAGAACATGTTGTTAGGTTATTTACCTAATTGTTCCCTATTTATTTAATGTGGCTCTTTTATCTTATGATGGATGTTATTTGTTATACCCTAGTATGGAAATACCATGGGAGAATAAAAAAAATTATTACATAAGTTTATAAGTTATCTTCTTTGAGTGGCATACTTTGATTTGTTTATTAACCTAGTATAGTCACCTTGGGGTGCATAAAAACATGATTTCTCCTTTTAGGTTGAGTAGTTTGTTACACATTAGACTAAGAAGAGGCATAATTTTTCTTGTTAGTGATGATCCACACATGTAGAGTCTCAATACAGATTTTTTATATCATGAGAGTATTAGAGATGAGGTATTTTCTTCATTTGGGAGTTTTTAATATATACTGATGTATTAATTTTTAATTTCATTATTATTATATATGTGCTCCACCCAGTGGTAGACTGGTTTTTTAATTTTATTCATTATTCTACGTTTGTATCATTCTATTCATTATTTCATTAATTTAGCATTCCATTTTTTCATTTTACTTATTATGAATACTCAGATGTTAATCTTTGGGGATATTATTTTATTTCTTCTTTATTTTTCATCTTAGTAGAGTGAATAGTATACCCACTTTAACTTCCAAAACCTCAACACTTTTCAAAAGAATCTAACATTCATGGAGGTTAAATTGAGTCCTTTTAGTGATCCATATCATGAGACGTGTCAGTTCCTTCCTAGACTGATCATTATATAGAGGGAAAATATCACCTAGATTAATCCTCCACAAAATACATTATCAAAGAAATCCTTACATCGCCATGATTTGGTATTCCTTAATGATTTTAAATAAAATGTTTCAAATAATGAATTTTATTATTCTATTTATATTTCCAACCACATATTTAGCGATAAACTATGAAATGTGTACCCCGTGAATCCGAAAAACATAGTGTGTGGAAAATTATGTTCTACACCTGGTGGGTCATCCATCATATAAAATTCATTTTATTTCTCCTAAGCATATTTGAAAACTCTATATGAAATATTACTCAAAGAAACCAAAAATATTCATCACAATATATAATAAGTTATATTGATCATTGATTAGAGATTACTCAAATGTTTACATTGAGTGTTCAATTATCACTTCATTTCACATTACACCTGTAACTAACATGAATGAATAAAAAAATAGAAACTATATTTTTCTAAATATTATAACAAAAAAGGTATTCCTAAAAACATTATTAACTCAAAAAAAACACATAATAATATCATATATTTTATACCACCAAATATTTCTTATGTATTTTAAATTTTCAATTTCATAACTAACTACAACTCTATGTAATTCCTTCCACATCTCAATGTGACAATTTTATAACAGATCCCACTAAACCCATTTGTTGAGTGAAATCTGTTAGAGAATGATTTTTAAATTGGCGAGACTAAGGAATGATATTGTAAATGTTAAAATCCTTGATAATATAATTCAATCTCTTTGACTTAAACATAAATAGGTAGTGCTTATAATACATGTTTTTCTATGTAAAACATTTTCTACATTCATTATAAACCCCATTCTATGAACTTGTCCATAAAACATTTCCTTTATAATTATTTTTATAACTAATATAACTCTTTTAATTATTATTTGTGAATATATCCTAAAAATTTTTTGGATTCAAAGTGACATTCACTTCGTTATAGTAATTAAATGTTACTCTTCGTAGTTTTTTACCGACATAGCCTAAATAATATTAGGATATTAATTTATATTCACATTGAATTGGATTATATTGATCATATTTTTAATATTATAAAATTATATACATCTAATCATACTCCCACTATGATCTTTAAAACAATATTGTCTTCAGAATGTCATTCTTAGATACACACACCATTGTGTTTAAAAAATATTATTTATTTTCTATTTTTAGGAGTATTTAAAAACAAAATTTTTACTAACCATATAATATATGGTATTATGTTTTCATTTTAATTAATATAAAATAATTATATATTATTTATATTATGTAATTAATCAATGGTGGAAACTATTAACCATATATTTTAAAGAATATATCAGATTTAAGTCATGTTATTCTTATCTTCGTCAAAAATATTTTATATATATTAATGAATCCAAAACAATGTGTATCTTTACATTAATTAATAACAACTAAATGTTAATAAATAACTTTTATTTTGATATTAAATACATAATATGACAAAATAAATCCTTTGTATATATCTATCTAAGCATTAAATACTCTTTTTTCATACTAATATATTATTCGACAACACTTTTCCTTATCATCAAAATAAAAACTAAAATCATCATCAATTAATAATTTTATTTTTAAATAATGTATACTTATTATATTTTAAATTAATATTTTGGTATCATATACATTTTAAAAAAATTAATTTATTATATGATACTAATATCAAACATTGATTTTTTCATAGTGTCTCTCAAATCCCTTTTGGTATTTTTGATATTTATATCCTATGGAACTTTTCTCATCCAACCTAATACCTTTTTTTGGTTTCAATTACATTATTTGGATACTAAATGAAATATTATTTATTTTTCCATGTATCTTATTTTCATAAAGTGTGACCTTTCAACAACTTATACTATTAATAAACCACTATAATCTAGACCACGAATGATTGATTCATCTATTCTCAACATCTTGTGATAATATGGGTTTTTTGAAGTAATTCAGATTGGAAGAACAATTAAAATTATGATTAAATAATGAATTACATATCTAGAAGAGACATTAAAGGAACGATTCATTATCGTCATGTCAATATTATATCCTTACACACTGAATATATTTGTGGAGGTTGAAATATATTTATTCATCAAGTATATAAATAATTTAGTTGGAACATTAAGTGATTTAATTTATGCAATTTCTATTCATATACAAATTTTTTTGACCAACATCAACATTTTTTCATAGAAATTGGGTTTTCTGACACATATAATTGTATTCTTGATTAACAAAAAGTCTAATATTTTTATACTAGTATAGGAAATTTCATCCATTAATCATTTCCAACTCAATGATCAATCATAATGTCATTTTAATGATGATTACATCATTAAATATGTAACATAATATTTTATCAGTTGAGTTTCCTTTTAAATAATTATATACTTTAAATTTAATGAAATGTGCTCCCATAAAAATAATGAACAATTTTAAAAACCATTATACCAATTATTGGGACAAGATCTATATGTTAATATTTTTTATATTTCATTGTAATTTATCTTATCACATAAACATATAGGAAAGAAATAATATCAATCATACAAGACATAAGTCTTGAATATTTTAACAAATAACTCATTACCCTAATCCACAAAATGAATTAACTCAATATAATTCCTCCAATATCACAATCATATTAGGGTTTCCAAAATAATTTTTATATAAAGAATTTTTTTTTAAATTGGAACCTAATCCTATTAGGGTGACCTATTGTTTTGTTTTCTTTCATAATAATATATTTTATCACACAACATTAGCTTAACCTTCAATGTTAAATTATTGATTTCCTTGAAAGTGTCTACATTGGATGGAATCTTACACTTATTAGTTTTCAATGGGATATAATCTCAATAACTTATCTCATGTTATTCAATTTAGGTATGAAATATTCAAATAATTTAGTTTTCAATCCTTATTCCTTCCACCAAATCAATATGTTTATTCCATATTATTGTGTAACTCTATACATGAATTATGAAAAATCTATAGTGATGATTGATGTAATATAAAATACTAATCACACATCACTTGTAACTCCTTAAATTCATGTATGATGATTTAGTCATGTAGTTTAATTCCTGAAACAAAATGATTTCATTTATTCATAATATATCCAATTCACCCCTACTAATAATAAATAATGGAATGAAATAAATAAATGAAAATTAATAATATATTCCAATATATGGTAAGCACTTAGGAATGCTTATTAAATAAACTAAAAATAAATTTTAATTTAAAGATGGATAAAAATGATTAATTTACTTTTATCAAATATAAACACTCCATACAATCATTTATATATTTTTCAAATGAAATCATTTATATTTTTGAAATGTGTGACATTTAAGACAAATTTATTTTCTAATAATATACATTTCAGAAAAACTATAACCAATCCCATAAATTAGTCACATTCCATATTATGGGTATTAATATAAATATTTTATATACATATTTAAAAATTATTCAATAATAAATAAAGATAATTATATTTGTTTCAATTCTGTTAAACAAGTTAGTCCACTTAAAAATAAAATAATGTCATCCAAAAAAATTATGTAATTTAAAGATCCGCCATCTCATTTAGATTCTATATATGCAAAGAAGGACATTGATGATGAAGGAATATGATAATTTTAATAGAAATCATAATTCAAAAAAATAATACTCACTATGGATTATACAATGGATTAGGCATCCCCATACTGATAAACATTTCCATATGGTGTTCTTCATCCATTTTTCACACCATTTTATGATCATTTCTTATTAAGTTCAATAGATTTGAAAACAAATCTCTGAAAGTCCATTTTACAAAATGACTATTTTGGCATTACCATAAAGTGAAACAACTCAACATTTTCTTAGTATTCTATTCTTATACTAATTATAGATATTGAAAATTGTATGGATATTAATTAACTATAGTCTAGATCATTATCCATTGATTCATTAATTTACAATATTTTTCAACAGATTCGATAAATTTTAGTAGTTGTTATATTAAACTATTTTTTCTTGAAAAACATACAGGAATTCATTTGTTTCAAAACCATTGAGTAATAGTATAATTTATCAAAAAAAATCATTTATTCTTTGACTGTGTATTATTTTCTAGAATACTTATTTTACTGTTTCTTTTTTTCATTTTGAGACGAAACTAAATGTTTATAGATCTATCTCTAATAAAACTAAGGGTTTATAATGGATTACAATCATCCAAAACACATCTTAAGTGAAACATAAAAAAACCTTTAAGGCCATGTTATTTCTTTAAATATGGAATTAATAATGAAAACATTAATGAAAAATATACATTAACTGGTTGATGTGGCCATTATAAGCTTATGACATGAGCATTATCCTGATTAGTGAATAGTATCCAATTGGTTCCTCAATCCCAATGTATCCAAGGAAGTATAATTATCTTATGATCATGAAAGACCACTATCAACACCATATATTTCTATAACCTTATTTTATGGTGAGTGAGAAACAATATATAAAAATAATTAGTATTTATATGTTATAAAAATTACAATATCTCATCTAACAATTGAAATAACTTGTATGAGTGTTAAACCAGTTATATAATCATTCAACAACCTCTCATTTTAGTCTGTTTCATGTTATATTTTGAGAAAAACAATAAATATAAAATAAGTTTAAATTTATTGATCATTGTAACTAATAATAATTTAACATTTGAATTATTATACATGAAATTAAAAACACCTTTAATTTATCATAAAATATTGAATACTTTAAAATGATTTCTGTAGTTTAAGATGGCGGTTGGGCCCCAAATTAACATAAAATATGATAATTACCTTGAAAATCACTATCATTGGTGATACCCCCACATCATGGTGTATACCAAGGAAAACCAAATTTCGGTCTAAACAACCATGTTTTGGTGGTTCCTTTACTGTGAAATTTCCACCATAAAATCCTAATCAATATTAGTGGGAATAATTCTTAGGTTGAACAATGAGATAAGAAAAATGATAACGTTTTTAACTATTGTGTGTTTGATGTGAAAATGATTGTAGTTCTTATAGTGTTTGAAATCCTGATGAAAATAGTTATTTAAAATTACGTGTTATTATAATAATTTATAATAATATATCAATGATTTACAAAATGGACATTGAAAAGTTAAATAAAAAAATGAGTATCATTTTCTAATACTAATATATCATGGATAACAAAGTATTGTTTACTGCTATTTGGAACCACGAAATTGAACTAATAAATGTTGATTTTTGACATTTCATGGTGATAATGTTTTGGGTTTTATATAATATGATTTCACAAGACTAAAATGATGTAACTAAGGAAGCCCATAAAATTTTGTCCCAAGACGAACCTAGTGGTCAATGAAAAGATTATATTTGTCCCCATGGAAATAATTTCCGCTTAGGGAACTACCACACTGTATTATATATGAGAATAGGAATTTTGTATTAATTGTTTAAAAAAATAATATTTTAATGATCATAACAACATTCATTGATGTTCTCCTAAAGGGTTTTCATTTATTCTAAATTGGGCACTAAATTGTAAAAAAAATATCCTGGTAACTATGATAAAGTATTAAATTAGATTTACACATAGAATAATTTATATATATTATGAATTATAAAACAATACTGAGTATGAAATATTTTATATTGAATTATTAATTCATAAAGAAGAATAATAATTTTTTTAATTCAGTGACCATATTTGGACAATTACTTAGACCATTCCAGATTGAGTTAAAGTTGAAATAAGATAATGTTTCAATAAAATAAAATGTGTGATGTTTATATTATTTAATGTTTTACATAAAATATGAAATTATAATATATTTATGATCGTTTTCATAAATAAAACATTTTTTGAATATTAATGTGATCATACTAAATTCAATGTAAATTAATATTATGAAAATTTTCATATGATAATAAATAATAAATTATCATATTTATTTATTTTATGTAATTTTAATAATTCTTACCAAATAATAAAATGTTTGAAAATTATTATTTATTAATTATTCATAAATAATATTCTTATATTTAAATTTATTTATTGATAATTTATTCAGTTTATTTGGTATATTGTTTAAAGATATAATGTATTTATATTCATAATATGTGTTTTCTTTAGTTTAAATTGGATTAAACTATTATTTTAAAATTACATAAATTTATTTAAATTGTTAAACTATATGTATAATAACTTATTTAGTTTTATTTTCGTAAAATATTGGATGCTCATGTGTTATGATATTAATTTAATTTTTTTTATGGTTTATAAAAAATTTTCCATTAAAAATATGGTGGAATTAAGGTATCTATTGAGTGGTGAGCCACGGGTAGTTGAACATTGAGTCATGATACAAACTAGACTATGATATTATTTCTATTATAAGAGATGTAGGGTAATAAAACATCACACCATTTATTGAACTGAAATAAGATAAAATAAATTCAATTTTAAATTAATAAATTCCATATATAGTAATGTGGTTATTGATAACAAATATACTACATTGGCTATTCTAGACCTATATAAGATATATCTTAGTATATTTAAATCATTATTACTGATGTTGACACATGATAATATGGTTTATTTATTGGGTCCATTATGATTACTTTATATTAATTTTAATGATACAATCTAATTGACACAATATAATTATGTGATGACCTCAGCTAATAGATCATACCATATAAAACCCATTTATTAGAGATTATGAGGAAGATGGAATCACTATGATTTTTCCTTGACCAATAAAAATCTATGATACAAAAAAACAAAAGATTGAGAAAAAAAGTTATGGATTAATTTCAATCATATCTGGATCATAGATCAAGCAATGTTCATCGAACCACTCCACGAATGGACAATTATTGCACACTATTTTTATGTCATACCCCAGTGTAATAAAGGATTATATATCTGGGCACTAGCAATGAGATTCTATATATTTTCATTTTTAGTGATATAATTATTATATTAAACATTTCTATTACAACATTATAGATGATTATAAAATGAGTTATATAAAAATTATATTTTCAGATGAAGAAAATAAATTCGAAAAGAGATAATCTAAATTAAGACACTATTTAAATAATTTAATTAATTTATTAAAGTAATAATATTTTAATAAAATATTCTTGTTAAATATAATTTATTTAAATATAAATCACAATATAATTTAATGTTGTCCAATATATTTTTTGTAAGGGAAAATATTTTTAGTGCTGAAAAAACTAGTATATTCAAATAAATAATTTTTTTATTGAAAAATGAAAATTCAAATATTTAAGAATTTTATTTTTAAAATTATTATTATTTTTCAAATGAACAATCCATATTATCCAATAGTAATTTATTTTAATTTTATGAGAGATTAAAATTTTTTTGTAAAAAAATATATTATAAATATATTTTTTGTATTATATCATAAAAAAATTCCAAAAAAATCAAATAATTTATACAATTAGAACCAATAACCAAATATAGATAATCCCGTCAAAATAATTTTTATAATATTTATTGAATTAATTTTATAATATTTTATTTAATCATCCGAAAAACATATAACATTATATCGTATTAAAAAAATTCATTTTAAACATGACTCATTTCAACATCACTAGTGACATTTCTTAATTATATATTTTAATATAAATAAATAATAATTAATCCCAATACACTTTGGTAGAAACCAATGTAATACCCATAACACTTTTTTTCACATATATATTCAAGAAAATATGTTTAGAAATTAATAAATAATTACCATATATTTTTATATAAATACCAACCCAAAATTCAACTCCCCTTCACTCAAAACCCATTGAGAAAAAAATTTCATCTACATATGTCTCTATATATCATTCCCAAGGTGTCTAAATTATCTAAATAAGATCAACCCCATCTTTTACAAGCTCCCTTGCATGGTAAGGGGTTCTATTTTTCTTTTTATTTCAAGTACATTCATTATAATAATCTTTTTTCTATACAAATATTTATTTTTTAATATAAATATACACATAAATTAACTATCCTTGTTATTTATAATTAATTATAGACCACCTATTACTCTCAATATACCTTCCTATGTATAATTATGTAAACCAGTTATACTACTGAAATTATTCATTGATTATTTTCTATGCCAAAAATATTTATAGTTAACAGCTATCACAAATTCTACTAAAGGGTATTCTAATAAAATTATTTTTATTCTATTAATTATGCACATCCACGTATTTAATCCCACACTCCATAACCAAGGGATTTAATGTTATATAATGAAATTGTGTGTTCTATGATATAAGTGTAATAATAATGCATATACAATATATTAATGTGAATGGTTGGAGATGAATTATATATCCCTAAAATGCATTAGTTAATGTTTTTAGCACATTATATTCCATTAATGGTACATGGTAGGTTATATTAACCATTGTAAGTTAAGTGTTTTTGTAGTGCATAGCCTTGAATAATGATTACCATGTTAGGTTTTTTGTTGTTTCCACATTCTTTTATTGCCTATATGATATCATCTTATATAATGCTTAGATGTTCATATTTATGATTCTCCCCCATTTATGTCAACTTGATTTGACATTGGACTCACATGTATTTCTTTTATTATTATATTCTATAAATATTTTGTTATTGGGATTTATATCACACTATTTTCTTATGTATGTCCATATGTTATCCTGTGTAGTATAAGAAGATTGACTTATTTTTAAGAAAAAGATAACGAATTTTAAAAAATGATTTCATATATCTATTTTGAGTTATTATATGATGCATCTTACTAATAAAATATTATATACCTCATGGTATTTTTGGATTTTATTATGTGTTTATTTATGTAATAAAACAATAATTATGTTTTGTTAAATATATCATTTGATGTAGCTTGTATCAGATGAAGGCCTGTTATTTTTAGATATATTTTTTGAAATAATTTATCTAAATACTTAAGGATATGACTAAACATATTAATAAATCCCTAATTCATTTACAATTTATAGATTAATTGACTTTGATAAAATAATAATTATATGGATATGAAAATTGGATGTGGATATGGAACCGTTCTACCTTTTGGAAATAACATTAAAATGGGTGAATATTGAATTGAATCGATCATTACCTAGTCCACAGAAAATAGAATTTATTGCATAACTAGTTTTCCACTCTCATGGGATATGAATTAGTAAATTGAAAATATTTTTTTGGACCATTCGAATGTGAAAAAAATGACCACAAAATATTTATGTTATGAAATTGACCATGGAAAACATAGAATGAATCCTATAAATACAAATGTTAAGGAAAGAATGTCATTTATGAGTTATTACTTAAATTCCAATAAATTACATTTTATATGTATAATTTTTTAAAACATATCATCCTAAAGTATGTTAGGATGGATTATATACTTAGAACCAGAATAATATTGTTAAAAGTAGTCTTATCATCCATTCATAAAATTCAAAATCATTATTTGACTATAGTTCGATGAATTATTTTGTACCACAAAAGTATTGTATAACTATTCAAACGCCACTAGAATACATGGAATTAGAGCTACCGATAAATTGTAAATGGGAACATTATTAATTCATGGGTATATAACTCCTCCACTATCCATATTTACTAGTTGAATTACCCATTGAACCATGAGATACTAACATTAGTGTAATTTTATGAAATTTTGGGCATGGATGCGCTTTCCTTATACATACAAAACATAAATTCTAAGTGAAGGACAACACCCATTGTATAAGGAATCCCCTCTGATTATATACAACTATAGGGAGGTGGATGAATCTTTTTTCATATCATCATATCAATAATTGTAATTATTACCTTATTAGAAAGTGTATCTATCTTAAATTATTGATAATAAGGAAAAGACCATCCTTGATGGAATACCCATTATTAAGGAATATGTTGATACCTTTCTTGAATAATTGTATTTTCTTCATTCATGCAATGATGTTGAGTTATCAATAGCGCTTCTACCCAGATCATTGCTAATATCAGGACTACATAAATAATATTCATTGTTGAATATGAGGAGCAGAAGAATAAAATATAAGAGAACATGCATAAATAATTTATATTATCATGTGACTCACCATGGGTTGTTCTAATCCTATTCTTCAACAAAGATGGGCCACGAAACATCTCTATTCATTATTGTAACATAAATAATGTTAAATTAAATAATAATTATCATCTTCAAGGAATTGATGACATTCTCAATCTATTACATATGTCACAATATTCATATAAGGTGGATCTTCAATTGGGTTATTATCTGGTAAAGGCCAATGAGGAGGATATCCCCATGACTGCTTTTCATACAAGGAATGGTTAATAAAAGTTCATAATAATTCATTTTTTATTAACAATTATCAATGCATCTTCATCAACATTAAGAAAGTGTTTGATGATATATAGGATAAATGTTTTGTTGTCTTAGTTGATGAAATTAATTTATAATAAAAAATAATGAAGGAGTTTGTGGGGAATTTGAAACTTGTACTGATGACCTTGTGAAAGGAAAATATTTATATGTTGTATATTATATGAAACGTTTGGATAGATAAATCATCATTCCTAGGGATTATTATTACCAAAAATTGGTATATGTGGAACCATACAAAATATAGGAAGTTAAATGATGTCCGACACCAATATCTATGAGTGATATCCATGAATTACAAGGATTTTTATGATACTATTTTTTATTTTTGATAAACTTTTCATGATATTCAAGAGAACTAACCAAGCTAACTCAGAATGGAGTGTTCTTTTTCAAGAATGATGAATGTGAAGATTGATTTAAGGAATTATAGAAGAGTATATTAATTTCACTGATGCTCACATTACCAACCAATGTTGAAGGATTATTGATCTACAATGATGCATCCAAAATTTTATTAAGTCGTGCACTCATGAAATGTGAAATATTTATATAATTTCCCACCCATAAATTAAACATTTATAGAAATAACTACCCAATTCATAATATGGAAGTTTTTATTGATCTTTTCATTGAATAATTTGTGCCATTATCTCTATAAAAAATGTGGGACATATATAAAAGTCCTAAAAACCATGAAAATATAGTTACAAAAAATTATCCTAATATTTCCCAAATAATATTGCTAGAGCTGATCAAGGATTAAGATTTTTTCAATCTATTACCATCATCATATGGTAAAGAATTAAAAGATACCGTGAGTAGAAATGATCGTGATACCTAAGGCAATATAAGGATTGAAAGGGATCTAATATTCATATATATAAAATTTATTGGCATGTGAATCAAAAAAGGATAATTATCCTACCTTTCCCAAAAAAAATTCATCAATCCAATATTGAGAGGATCAAAGAGGCCCCAAATGATGACTAGGATCTTTATAAAATTGTATTTAATCATACAGAGTATAACTTTTTAGAATATGGAAAATATGGTTTGGATCCTTAATATACATTCTATTAAAAAATTTAACAGGAATCTTTTGTATTATGGGATTATCTCTCCTTATCAATTTTTATAGGAAGAAACAATATCTATAAATATAAAATGGAAGTTATATATTGGGATGACATGTATATGGATATTATAGAATTTTTATTTCAATTCAAATTCTTACATAAATTCATGGGTGAGTTAAAAAAAATCTACAGGTATAATGAAACCATTTCCCATGCCCATATGTAACTGGAATAACATAACAATTTATTTCATTAATGAAATCAACATGAACCCTATAGGAAATAATTCCATATTTGTGGTATATGGGTCCCACAAAAAGATAGATAATTCTATTATTATCAAGTAATAATTATACCTTAATCAACTAGCCAAGAAATAGTTAAGGTAAGTGGAAATATTTGATTTATTTAAAATATCCCTTGTATCTGATTGAGTTATAAGGTTCAATTTTGGGTTCTAGATAACCCCTTAGTAGGCACTGGATACATAGTAGAGTTTCAGTATTTTATATCACACTCATATGGATGTTCAATTTGAGAGAACAATCCAAAATCTAGTGGATATGATATAATGTTGTTATATGGACTTCAAAAAATGTTTGGATCATCAGAACCCCTTTTTTAGTGATCATAAGAATATAGTTCCTATTATAGAATTAAAACTATACCAGATGAGGATCTGTATGGGAAGAGGTGTTAGAATCCTTCATTCTAGGACGATGTTGGATAGTGGAAGCTTTTGACAACCAATATTATCACATATATGACATATAATTTTCAAAACATTCAATATCATTTGAAATCTACTCAATGGTGATAGAAAATATATATAAAAAATCATCTGTTGGGCAAGGAGTTTGGGGTGAAGGATATGGTACTCTTTCATATATTACTATGCAAGAATGTCATAAGGTTTTGGATGAAGGGAATGCATAGTCGTAGATAGATTTGACCCATTGATATTATCATTTCCCAACCCACATGGGATCACTAATCTGACTGTATGTTGAGGGTGACTAATCTATGACAACCTCATATAGTCCATGGGCTAGAGACTGGTGTTGAGTAGGTATAACATTAAAATGTGAGGCCTTAACCAATGTTACCTATAAAAATGAACATATCTCCAACACATAAAATGATTAAAGTAACGTATAACTGATACCAATTAAATTATACATTAAAAACAGACAATCAGAGTGTGATCAATAATAATTGAAAACATAAAGAGATACATACAAGATTATGATAACTATAATGATGTAAAATATAAAAGATTGATGATACTACCATAAAAAGTGAAAATTTTTATAAAACATGGTCTATCAATACCAATATAATATATTTCTACTTTTGGTCCACCAAAACCTCTTTGAATAGCCAGTTTTCTACATATGACTTGAATTCTATAGGCAGAACCCATGTAGGGTGAATAAAATAATACATAGAAGGGAACCACATAATAAAAAAAATCATCATGACAGTACTATGATAATCATAGGTATTTGTAAATAGAGGTATATGAAATACCAAAAAATCATATACATATACTCATGATAATTCATAGACTCAAGGTAGTGTCATAATTATAAAATTGGCCTAAGATTCATCTTGAGGGTTCTAATAAATTCATGCTTAGGATAACACACATTGTCATTCTGATAGAACTAATGTAATCTATTTGATATGTCACTCTCATCGAGCCTTTCCATGAGGAAGTACACATTATATATAATAAGATATTGATTCACCTATAAGGGATCATACCCAATGCCTTGGGGTATATCAGAAACCTTATTTAGAATATCTTTCTATGTATTGAACCATTTCCTATGTATGTTGGTCATGCATATTATTAGAACCTATCATTGGGTAGAATATGAAATTGGTTTCCATATATTTTCTCATGTTTGTAGCCTGATATATTTATTAGAGACTAATCCATTAGAGGGGATCAAATCCTATAAATGGGACATAATGTATACTATACCCAAATGGGATGGATAGAGGGAACATACACTAAGGAAATGTTTCCATGATGAAAAGAACATGGATATCACAAATCCCTAAATAATGTACATGATATGTACTATTAGAATAAGGAATATATTGAATAACTAGAATATACTACTATTCTCTAGATAATTCATGTTTATTTGAGGATATTCCCATGTACCGCATACCATTCCCATGCACTCTATTTATTATCAAGTACTAGGCCATGTCCACATTCTATGTTTTGCTGATGAACCTTAGTCATACCATTGTACATAGTTATTTATATGATCGTACACTCCAAGGGTACATTCCATGTAACCTAGTCAAGTAAAAATTCTTGTGACAAGTGTGACTTGGTTTCTTAAACATTATTTGACATGTGAACCCAATAACCATAGAAGAGGTTAAAAAAATTTATTCCAAAGTACCATCATGTAGTCTGATTATTCATACCACCCATAGGTACCTCAGGTAGACTACTCACACCATCATTGATTCATTTACTGAATCCATTCCCATTTTCCAGTCATAGATTTGAATCTTTTTGTAACACCCCGGTTCCAGAAGCCACCCAGAGGCGCCCCGTACCCGGTTGGTCACATGGTCTCAAGTGCATTTCCCCAAACTCCAGAGGCTACCGACTAGCAGCGAGGGCCTTGGGTGTGATATTGGGGAATCTATGACCTCCTTGGAAGAGTACACAACAGAAGAGAAAATAAATAATATCAACAGGTGAAGTAGAATACATGTATACAAGAGTAACGATAAATAGCGGAAGACAAACAAATAAACAACTGGAGTAGAAAAATATGAAATGATGCATGATACATACATGTCTAGGAAAAACAGCCAGTCAAGTCACAATGCTGAAATACAGTACTAATCCCAAGTAGAAAAGAAAAACAAATGAGAAACTTCTCAGCATCGCAAAACTCGGCTCGGTCCCATGTTCTTCAGCTCCAGTGCAATCAAGAACCTGCAGTTGAAGGGCGCTTTCCCATATCTATACCTACTACAACATAATCTATTTGGGCCCAAAAGAATGACCCAAACAGGGTGTGAGATAGAGTCCCAAGAGGTAATCACCCAAAGATCTGTTCCTAAAAATCAGTTAATATATAGCAGGTAAAGTGCAGTAAGCAGTAAACAACAAGTAGTAAATATGATAATACACAGCCGTAAAAATCCACATTTTCTATCACATAATCTACAAAAATAATCATCTGCTCAAACAATAAAAACAAAAAGGTAACCACTGGGTACTTCTCACATCCTAACCCCTAAAGTTCAACCTACAAGTACTAGCAACCCTCTGGGAAGCACACACAGTCTCACCCCTCTGGTTCAGCTAAAGAATTAATAGACTCTCTGGGGAAGCACTTATCATCAATTCCCCCTATAGTCTTTTATCGTAATAAAGGCTCTGTGGGGAAGCACTAAACGTCAATTCCCCATGTGGCCCGCATTGAGGAACTACAGACTCTCCGAGGAAGCACTCAACGTCAATTCCCCTGGTGGTCTCGCATCGTATATTAAAGACGCTCTGGAGAATCCCTTCCGTCTATTCTCCCTATGGTCTACTACACCGGGTTCTCATATCCCTGTGTAAAACAACCATGCATAGCGGACGTATCATCCCAAATAAACCCCAATAACTACTTGGCTATCATTCTAAGTCATTGTAGCATAACAGTACAACAGTTCCACTATCCTACAACTAGGCATGGCAACATGAAAATGCATAATAAGAAAAACATGCAAGGAAAATCACATGAACACAGTATAAATTATCCAAAATTTATAAGATTTTACCTCTACTCAATCAATCAAGAAAACCAGGATATAACATGGGAAAAACATGAAACACTCAATACCTCGTTTAAGGGTATTGGTGGAATTTGGAAAAAAAACTAAAATCCTTTCTACAAAAAGGCATAAACCACCTAATATAGTGCTAGGAGAATGATATACATGAACCACAATGATTGATTCCCCTTATAACATCAAAGATCTGAGAAAACACCAAAAACCCTCAACCCATGAAAACATAGCAATGAGGAGGAAACATAGAACAAGGCTAAAGCAGAAGAGAGAACTCACTGCTCCGATTCCAATGCAATCAACGACGATCGATTCAGGGAATGAATGGAGGAATGGAAGCTCATCCATGATCCGAGGATTCCTGGCGCTCTTGGACGAAGAAGCTAGAGATAAAGAGCTTTTCGTCAATTAGGCGCAACCCCGATATGTTTAATGAAAAAAAAAATAAAGTACACGCCGTGTACATTTAGAGTACACGGGGTGTACTAGGTTATTCCATACACCGCTTTAAGCGGCATCCATGTCACCCCTACACCATGTGTGTGTGGCTCGGGCATGACCAACACACAGCTTCAAGACAGAAAATAGTAAACAGCTTATCCCCAGAGAATAAATGGCGTGTACTTAAAATATTTCATGGAACTCCATTTTTCTCAAAAGCTCCCAAAAAAAGAAAGACATACCTCAAACGAAGATCCAGGTTTCTACAAACCTCCACCCTTAAAGAAATTCATCCTTGAATTTCCCAAATAAGGGGTGGAAGAAGAAACTTCTAAGAGCTCTGGCCACTGCGATCGTACATCGGCCTCCCTTTCCCAAGTCTCATCTGGTACTCGTCCATGCTGTCATAGAACCCGTACTAGAGGAACATACTTCCCACGGAGAACCTTCGTACTACGATCGAAAATCTGGATAGGATGCTCCTCAAAAGATGAATCTGCTTCGTGCTCAACTTCCTCAGGATGAAAGACATGATACGGGTCCAAAAAGTAATGTCGGAGTTGAGAGACGTGGAAGACGTCGTTCATGGCCCAGTACCTCTAAGGTAACTGCAATCGATTGGAAACCGTCCCAACTCTCTCCAATACCTCAAACGGCCCGACGTACCATGGTGAAAGATTACCCTGTCTCTGAATCCTCTTGTGCCCCAACATCGGTGTGACACACAGGAAAACCCGATCCCCGACCTCAAACTCTAGAGGTCATCTCTACTGTTAAGAATAAGACTTCTGTGGAGACTGTGCTGTAACCATCCTTTTCCGAATCAATTCTATCTGCTCTGAGGTCTGCTGAACAAGACGAGGCCCCAAAAAAGCTGCCCCTCCTACCTCCAGCCAACATAAGGGTGATCAAAATGGCCTACTATACAAAGCCTCCTTAGGTTCCATCTAAATAGTTTCCTGAAAACTGTTGTTGTAGGATAACCCCACCAAAAGGATATGATTCTCCTAAGAACCGCCAAAGTCTATAATGCAAGCTCAGATCATATCATCAAGCAGATGGATCGTACACTCGGACATGCCATCTGTCTGGGGATGGTATGTTGTACTCAAAAGTAATTGTGTACCCAAAGCCTTCTGAATCCCCTGCCAAAACCGAGAAGTAAATCACACATCTTCTTCTGAAACAATGGAGCATAGAACTCTATGAAGACGTACAATCTCTTGGATGTACATTCATTCTAGATCATCAACACTGAAGGTATCCTTAATCAGTATGAAGTGAGAAAACTTCGTAAGCCTGTCATCGACAACAGAAATAGCATAGTTCCCTCGAGTAGATCTCGGTAAACCAGTCACGAAGTCCATCGTGACATCGTTCCACTTCAACTCTGGAATGGGTAACTGCTGCAAAAGGCTTGTTGGTCTTAGATGCTCTGCCTTCACCTGATAACAAGAAGAACACCGCAAGATGAAACCAACAACATAACTCTTCAAACTTGGAAACCAGTACTGATGCTGAAGATCCGAATACATTTTTGTGATTCCATGATGAGCTTCCCAAATTGAGGAATTAAAATCCCGCATCAGCTCCTCGCGTATGTCTATTGGAACCCATAAACATCCTAGGAAATTCATGATCTCATCCTTTCCCAATGTCCATCTAGGAAGAGGGTCCTCTCCAGACACACTCTCCCATATGACTATGCCATTTGAGTCTGATAGCTGCCTCATCCATACCCGATCAAGTAGTGTAGATGTTATAGCTATAAAAGATAGAAACGTTTGTCCCTGTCTGTTGTGCACCTATAGATGCATCTCAGATAATATATCTATAAGCTTCGACTCACTGCTGGCCTCCTGAAATTCTTGAATCGGAGTTCTTCTTCTCAATGCATATGCCACTGTGTTTCCCTTTCCCGGCATATAAGCAAGCTCGAAATAAAAAGACTAAAGATACTCAACCCTTTTGCGCTATCTCTTATTTAGATCACACTAAGTGATGATGTAATTGAGACTCTTGTGGTTGGTGAAAACAACAAAGTGCTCTCCGAAAAGGTAATGTCTCCATTATCCTAATTCATGACCATCAACCGCCAACTCGAGATCATGCGTCAGGTACTCCCTCTCATGTGGCCTCAACTGCCGAGACCCGTACACAACAAATCCATCTCCCTGCATAAGCACAACACCCTGCCTGATACCTGAAGCATCAAAACAAAAAGTGTAGCACTTTCCCGGCTCTGAAAAGACTAGAATTTGTGCTAATGACAACCTTCCCTTCATCTCCTGAAAGGATGACTCGCACAAATCTAACCATAAGAACTTCTCCCCCTTCTTGGTCAGACCTGTCAAAGGTGATGTTGGGCATGAAATGCCCAGAATGAAGTGTCTGTAGTATCCAGCCAGCCCTAGGAAACTCTATAACCCAAAAACGTTCTTCGACTGCTCCAAGGAAGCTACAACTCTCTCTATTTCTAGTTCCATAGACACTCCTGCCTCTGAGATGACGTGGCCCATGAAGTGAATCAGATCCATCAAAAAGTGGCACTTCGAGAGTTTAGAATAATGTCGATGCTCTCTTAGTGTACTCAGAACGATTTCAAGACATTTAGAATGTTAATGTTGAGTGTGAAAGTACACCAATATATCATCCAAGAAGACCACGAAAAAGGAGTCCAAGTAAGGATGGAACACTCAGTTCATCAGTTCCATTAAAACTATTGGTGCATTCGTGAGACCGAATGGCATAATCATATAATCGTAAAGACCGTACCTGCTCTTGAAGGCTTTCAGAGGTATATCTGATGGTCTAATGTGGAAATGATGATAACCGGACCTCAAATCGATATTAAAGAACACCCAGGCTCCCCAAAGATGATCGAAAAGGTCATAAATCCTAAGCAATAGATACATGTTCTTGACCATTAACTGGTTCAACTTCAGATAATTCACAGAGAGCCTAAGGGTACTGTCTTCATTCTTCGAAAATAGGATAGGCGAACTCCAAGGAGAAGTACTGGGTCAGATGAAAAAATTTTCTGCAACTCCTCCAACTACTTCTTGATCTCTTGCAACTCAGGTGTAGCCATCCAACAGGGAGTAATGGACACTGGTGTCACTCCTGGAATGAGCTCAATAGAGAAGTCCAAGTCACACTCTAGAGGAAAACCTGAAAAGTCCTTTGGAAAGACATCCCTGAAATGATGCACCACTAGAGGATAGTCTAACTATGAAGTCCCCTTTTCATCCAGATAATGACTAGAAATCTAGGTTATCACCCTTCCAAGCCCATGATGATCGAGTACTACTCGAATCGCATGAACATCCCATTTGTCTTTATGAAGAAACGATTCACCCTCTGGTGAAATGAAACTAACCATGTGGTGATAACAGTTGATGACTTCATGGAATGGAACAAACCAGTCCATACCGAGAATGAAATCAAAGCCTGTCATCTCTAGGAAGTAGAGATCCCATAAGAAACGACACCCTGCAACCTCTAGAGGTCACTCTCGACACTGACGAACACTAGATGTACTTGTCCCAAAAGGTGTGTCTTGTGTTAATGAGTTTTGAGAAGAAAATATTCAGAGCCCAGGGCTCTCCATGATAGCTACAGAGATAAAGATATGCTTAGATCCAGTATCAAAAAGAGTTGATGATGAAACTGATGCTACTAAGATTGTACCTCGAACTGTAGAAGGTTCAGGATCCTGCTCCTGATAGGTTTGTTCTACGACAAAAGACTGGCCTAGAGTATGGCCTTGCGACCCTGCCTAGCCACTCTAAGATGATCCTCCCTGATGGCGCTGAGGGACATGTGACTAACTACCATGACTTCGACGTCCACCTCGGCCCGAACGGCCGAAAGAACTCTAGATCCCAGACTGGTTAGAAACTAGTGGTGGTGATCTTGAACGAGGAGTCATGGAAGAACCCCTGTCACCTGCCACTAGTGAGAAAACCTTGCAGAAATGCTGAAGGTAACCCATCTTGCCACAAGATCGGCACTCCACTGGGTCTCTCTGGTACTGCGGCCTCATGTGCCATGCCTTTCCACAATGGTAGCATACCACTTGGCTACATGAAGCTGTATCTCGCCTCCTCGGATCACCGTGTATAGGCTCCCTACATCACATCGTGCTGTAAAATGAAGAGACACTAGCTTATGATGCAGAACCTCCCTAGCTCACAGCTCCAGAGTCTCTTAGATTGTGGTCTGCAATCAGCAGCTGGTTGAAGATAGATGTGATTGAAGTCAACGTGAAGATATTCACCTACGAGCGGATCTACCGCCATAGTCAAATCTCAAACATCCTATTTAAGAACACCCCACTTCCATCCTGGAGAGGTCTGAAATGCTGCAGCTCAGTGAAACGAGAGAAATACTCCAAGATGGAAAGAGTACCCTTCTCTAGACTCAAGAACTCCCGGGCTCGGTCGACCCTCAGGGTATCCGTGTAGAAGTAGTCGTATAACACGTAGTGGAACTCCTCCCAATCCATAACCTGCTGATGAACTACTTGTGAGATCACATCCCACCACCTCTTTGTGGAGTTTTAGAGCATTTAGGTAGTGAGCATGACCAGCCTCTCTGGAGGTGTCTCTAGATGCTCGAAGATAGTAAGCATGACTTCCTACCATGACTCTGCAGCCTACGGTTCTCCTTCTCCCGAGAAGGTAGGAGGATGTTGTAGGTGGAAAACTCGCGTCAAGTCGGCCATAGACGTGGAAGTAGGAATTTCTCCTTGAAAATTCAGCATCGTCCTCATAAAACCTTCCCTGAATTGCACATCAACTCCCACAACTGGTATGACAGCTGGTGCCAAGGCTGGCCCGACTGGAGGATCGGAAGGAAGTCCCTGATCAGCCATATCTAGCGTCTGATCGCTTCCGGAAAATTGACGTAGAACCAGAGGACGTCTCAGAGGAATAACTCTGAAAGATCAAAGCATACTTTGGATTAGAAAGAACAAGGACATAGAACCAAGGAGTACAAAACGAAAACAGGAGAAGGAAACACAAAAGATTTACAAAACAAGACTACACGGCGTGTATAAACTATACACAACGTGTACTTAACTCCCCTCCCCTGTCCATGTCTCCTTGCACAGCTAACCCACATGGTATTCTTAAACTGAGACTACAAGGCGTGTTCCCTGTGGACACAGAGTGTAGTAGTCATGGTTTCAATGACCCGTGTTGTTAAATACATGGTCGGCTACACGGCTGAGACTACATGGCGTGTTCCAAACAAACACGGCGTGTACTTGAAGATTTTTCCCAACCCGTGTTGTTGGATACACAACCACGTACATTGCTTTTCCTTAAACTGTATATTCCAAACAAACATGGCATGTATAGGAGATGAGGACACCATACCGTGTTGTTCGTGACATGGACGGGTACTGAGAACAAGGATACACAGTGTGTTTATACATAACACGGCATGTATGAAATGAGCTTCCCTGACTCGTGTTGTTCGTTACACAGCCGGGTACATGCTTACTACTAAACGACGTGTATCTACTATACACGTCGTGTTCCTGGACATTTTTTACAACCCGTGTTTCTGCTCACACAGTCAGTGACATGGTTTAAAACTACACGACGTGTATATATAAGGTACATGCCGTGTATTCTGGGTTTTTCCAAGAAGTAGCTCTGAAACTGCACTGAAGCCCAGAAAACACTGAAAAACGAACATGAAGGTGCCAAATTCTGATCCATGAGGTCCCATACTCCCCACGAATCAATGCTTGGAACCCAATACAGGGATAGATAACGAAAAAAAGTCAATGATTCACTAACTTCAGATTCTATAGGGCCCATAACACCTCAGGATCCAAAACATGGCTTTCATTTAAGCAAAGTATGATTCAAAAAGACCTCTATTAGAAAACTGAGATTCTATCAACCATCTATCACAACATGATGCAGAATCTACACAAAGTCTATCACCACAACATGCAATTTCTAATGCACCCTAGATGGAATGGAAAGAATTCATGGAATATGATTTCTAACAGGTTCCTATATGATGCTTGAGATGGAATACCCACATCTCATCAGGTTGTGATAAAAATAGAACCAGAATAGAAACAACAATGACAACACAAGTCATGTGAATCACTCTTGGTGAAATCTTATCATCCGTAGAATCTCAATACTAGAAAACTGCAATAATCAAGGTAGTATGGCTTTTCCCTGTACACGGGTCAGCTACTCCCGAGCACATCTTAACACCATGTACCATATCCTTCCTATCCCTGAATAAATTCTCCAAATAGTAAATCAAGAGAAAATAACCTCCTCTAATACCACGTTGTAATGTCCCGGTTCCAGAAGCCACCCAGAGGCGCCCCGTACCAGGATGGTCACATAGTCTCAAGCGCATTTCCCCAAATGACAGAGGCTTCTGACTAGTAGTGAGGACCTTGGGTGTGATAGTGGGGAAAATACACCCTCTTTGGATGAGTATACAACAGAAGAGAAAATAAATAATATCAACAGCAGAAGTAGAAGACATGCATACAAGAGTAACGGTAAACAACAGAAGACTAACAAATAAACAATTGGAGTAAAAATATATCAAATGATGCATGATACATACATGTCTAGGAAATACAACCAAGAAAGTCACAATGCTGAAATACAGTACTAATACCAAGTACCAAACGAAAACAAATGAGCAACTCCTCAGCATCGCAAGCCTCAGCTCGGTCCCATGCTCTTCAGCTCCAGTGCAATCAAGAACCTGAGGTAGGAGGGTGATTTCCCTAATCTGAACATGCAACAACATAATCTGTTTGGACCCAAAAGCATGACCCAAATAGGGTGTGAGACAAAGTCCCAATAGGAAATCACCCAATAATCTGTTCCAAATAGTCATTTAATATATGTCAGGTAAAGTACAGTAAGCAGTAAACAACAAGTAGTAAACAAGATAATATACAGTAGTAACAATCCATAGTTTCCCGCACATAATCTACAAACAAGAAACAACCTATCATGAAAGCAAAACAAAAACGTAACCAATGGGTAGTTCTCACATCCTAACCCCTAAGTTTCAATATAGAAGTACTAACTACCCTCAGGGAAGCACACACAGTCTCGACCCTCTGGTTGAGTTAAAGAATTAATAGACTCTCTAGGGAAGCACTCACCGTCAATTACCCCTATTGTCTCGTATCATACTAAAGGCTCTCTGGGGAAGCACTCAATGTTAATTCCCCTTCTGGCCCGCGTCGAGGAACTACAGACTCTTTGAGTAGGCGATCAATGTCAATTCCCCCTGTGGTATAGAATAATAAATTAAAGACACTCTGGAGAAGCCATTTCATCCATTCTCCCTATTGTCTACTACACTAGGTTCTCACAGCCCTATGTAAAAAAACATGCATAGCGCGCGTATCATCCCACGTAATACTCAATAACTACATGGCTATCATTCTAAGGCACAATAGCATAATAGTACAACAGTTCCACTATCTTACAACTAGGCATGGAAACTGGGAAACACCTAATAAGAAAAACATGTAAGGAAAATCACATGAACACAGTATAAATTATCCAAATTTACAACCATTTACCTCTACTCAAGAAATCAAGAAAAGCAGACAATAACAGGGGAAAAACAGGAAACACACAATACCCCATTTAAGGTTATTGGAGGATTCTTCACAAAATACTCAAATACGTTCTACAGAAAGGCACAAACCACCTACCTTAGTGATATGAGATTGATATACGTGAACCATGAAGATTGATTCCCCTCACAATGTTGATTATCTAAAAAACGCCAAAAATTCTCAACCCATGATAACTTGGAAATGATGAGGAAACATAGAACAAGGATAAAACAAAAGATAGAACTCACTGCTGCGATTCCAACACAATCAACGACGATCGATTCCGAGAACAGATGGAGGAACGGAAGCTCATTGAAGATCCACGGATTCACGGTGCTCTCGGACGAAGAAGCTGGAGAAGAAGAGATTTTCATCGATTAGGCATGACCTCAGACCATTTAATGAAAAAAATACACGGTGTGTACTTTTAGAGTCACGACCTGTACTAGGTTTTTTTACTCCTCTTTAAGTGGATTCCATGTCACACCTACACACCGTGTGTGTGGCTAGGGCACGACCAGCACATGACTTCGAGCTGGAAAAGAGTACACAGTGTGTACTTAGAGAATACATGACGTGTACATCAAAATTTTTTCAGAAACTCCATTTTTCTCAATAACTCCCAAAAAAGGAAAGACATACCTCAAATGAAGGTCCGGTTTCATACAATTTTGGGCCTCTTCATCATCAGTAAAAATATTCCATCCATTGAAATCCATTCAAAAATATTTTTTTCTGTAGTTTTTTCTTCATACATATTTCTAGAAGATGAGATATGTTGATATAATAATTAATTGTCATCATTGTTATTATACCATATTCCACTATACAATCATGAACCTAAAATCATGGTTCCAATTTTTTTCACGAAATAATAATTGTACAATGATTGATAACCATTTATATTTCAATCAACCAACTTAAAGACATGTTAGCGATGAATGCACAAAGAATAGATGAAGAAAACCAAAAAACATATGGGAGGAATGATCCCTATCCAATGATTCAATATACCATTATTAAATCTCATTGGAATTAATGAATATAAATGGAAATAAAATGATAAGAAAAAGTATTTTTAATTTATAATTTTCTATGAAGATAAACACTAACCATAAATCAACTTTTTAACCAAAAATCCAAATTTTAGAATATATTTTTTTGATTGATGAGGGAAAATAGAAAGTGGGTTAAAATTAAAAAATAAACTTCTTATCTCCCAATTGGACCAATCATTGATTGAGAAGGGTTCTAGGCCATTTTCATTAATGAGATCTATAAGTTCCATTGGAACTCAAATCACCAAATCACAACATATTGATCATTTTACAATAATGCTCATATACTAGATCCTCTCACTATATTAATGTTTCATTGCTAACCCATGAGATTTTTAATATTCATATAATTTTCTAGTGCATTGAAACATAGATATATAATTAATAAAAAAATATTTAATTGATTTATTAAATTAAAAATCTCCCCATGAATTCCCAACACATGAACACCAGAATTCAACACACATTAAGTTGTTCATTGGGTAAAAACAATATTTTAGACTCAATATTTATCACCTTTTTGAATAAAAGTCTCATTTTATGAGTTATTTTATTATTTTAGAACAATTTTGGGCATATGGAATTAATAATATTATATTTTTAAAATATCAATAATGGGCGCATCAGTCCTCAAAATTGCATTCCATATATGTGCATGTCATAGAAAATATTTTGGTTATATTCTAATTCTTTATATGGAAGAATAGAGAAGTAAAAATCTCCGTTGAATTTTTAGTTTTGTTTTAAAAATTTAATAGAGGAATATTTCAATAGAAATGAGTAATGAGATCATATCTGCGCTTCTTCTCTTATGTTCACTGTAGAACGTTATTATGTTTCCTTTGGTAACACACTGGGAGAATCGGTTGACCATGGGTGTCTTCTCTTACTAATAATTGATCTCTACATGGTAATCTATAATGGAATATTATTTATCGTTGTCGAGCTCTACCCAGTCATTAACATGAAATGGTTCATGCACATACATCCCCACCTACATCAAGAGGAAGATTTAATGTACTCTATCAAACTATGGTTGTATGTCCAACATATAAAATATTAGGCGATGATAGAATAAATCACATTAATCATTAATGTTATTTTTATATTCAAGGTAATAATATTGAGCAATATTTTTAAATCAAAATGGATATTTTTTTAAATAGACTAATTTCTTATTAGGATTTTATTTAATAATATAATATATGAATTTTGTAATTTTAAATATAAACAATGAATTTAGTTTCAGAAATCATAATATTTAAATTAACATAGGGTAAAATATTTATATTTTTCTAAAAATATTTATTTTTTATTGAATAGTTAATGATAATGATTTTGTAAAAATTTCATTTTTTTTCAATAAATTGCGTAATTGGAAATATTAATTGTATTTTGGATAAGATTTAAAATAATATAAGTAATATTTAATTGTATTATGCCCGATAATTATATTTTAAATAAAATTTATTTTTTATTTTAGTATATGTTTTTTTGGTTTAAAAATACGTTTTTTCAGAAAACTGTTTAAAAGCATACAATGTTTCCTCATTTTAACTAATTTAAAAAATGCAAAATGAGTAAAACTGAAATTTAAATATATAGATTGTAAATTAGTAGTTATTAATTAATATTCATAATATTATGATTATAATTTATAATGTTAATATAAAATTAACTTTTTCTTGAAAAATACACCTCTTGAAACCCCTATTTTCATCTCCTCTCCTATGTTATTTTAAATTTAAATTTTCAAATAGGTCAATTGAATTTTGTAAAATTGATTCCATATTTTGAATAATAAAAAAATATATTATCTAATATGGTCAAAAAAATTTTTCTCATCATTAATTTTGAAAACAATAAATATTAATTATTGAATTTAATGTTAAAAAGAATTTATCGTGGGTTGAACTAATCAATAAATATTACAATGAACAAAAAAAATGTATAAAATAAATAATATGGACATATATAAACCATATAATATTTAATAATATGTAATTTTATGATTGAGAGACTTTTGGAATATGAAAACCATCGATATACCTTTTTATATTCAAACATTACAAGTGTTCCTTTCACCCCACATATAAAAGTACATCCCCCATTCTCTCTTATTCACACATTAAAGACCTTTTATTAAACAAAAACTACCCAGATATTATTTTTAACTCCTTAATCATGTCCAAGGTCCAAAATTTTGATCCTAAGTCTATCACATTGACTGTTTCCTCTTATATAAGGAGGTTTTATGAAGTAGATGAAGTGTGAATTATTGAGAATATTTATTTTATTTCTTCTAACACCTCCTTAAAATGTTTTACATTTCTGAATATATAATAACAATTGTCTATTAAATATATTTAGTTTTTATTTTTTCAATTTAATATTATAAATATATCTCCTCTTCTATAAAATTGGATAAAAAATCATCATTCATGTGTACAACATGCCACCTCCTCACGAACTGATGTCATTTGTTCTCCATCGTTGACTCGAAAGTATTTTTGTAATAATGGATTTAATGTGTATATATATATATATATATTATTTATATGAAATATATACTTCTTTAGATTTTAATGCACATATACTTCCATACATTCATTTTTCTATGTGATTCAATAACATTGCTAGTGTGTATGGTGTTCTCACGCCTCGAAAAGCGATGTGATTCGTTTCACACTAAAAATATACATGAAAGGTAATAAGGATAAATTTAATAAATATATGTGATATAAATATCATAATAATTATATTCATGACATATTAATATTTATAAAAGATAATATATTTTTTACTTCATACACTGAAAAATGATAACATAGTTTGTGTGAGTGTGGACTACCATCTCTATGAACTGATGTGATATTTTTTCATCACCACATTATAATAATTATATATTTATGTATATGTAAATAGAAAATTTTTCATATATGATATTATTATAATTTTTTATGTATAAAATATTACATACCTCCTTTAAATAATGATCTTTGAAAAATTGAAATGTTACTCAAGGGTACTTATCAACTACCATATCCATGATCATAAAAATGTTCATTTATAATAACCATAATAAATTATTGGTTATAAAAGGAATAATTGATTTATAATTTTAATAAATATATCAAGATTAATGTTATTGATATGTTGAAATAATGACCTGCTAGACCAACAGTCAACCTACCGAAGTCACATTGAAATCTAAGCCAAATATCATCAAAATAACTAATGTAAAGTTAATTGGACAAGAAATTTTATATTTAATAGTAGAAATTGAAATAAATGGAATAATAAAAATTCAACTTTTTTTTATGAAATTAAATAATTACTATATGTTTATAATTCATGATAATATAGAAATAATGTGATGAATCAAACTCAAGGTAATGGACGTTATCTCTATCTTCTTTTATTAAGGAATATTTCAATTTATGTAAATATATTATTTTATGAGGTGTAAATATAGTCCCTTTAAAATTTTATATGAATAATTTTTCTTTTATAGTGATATTTTAACATTTTATTATTGTTATTATTTAATGGGGCGTAAAATTGAAAATTTTCAAAACTGATATGTGAGTTTTCTATAAAAAATTATATTTTATTATTTTCCTTCAATATATATTTTTATTCCATAACCATCTTGTGAGGAATATTTTTTTATGGAATTTAGAGTTTTAAAAAGTACATTTGTTTCATTCATTCTTTAAGAAAAATTGGAATCATATTATAGAATTTGTTAAATTATTTAAAATGACAAAAGTAATTTTAAATTTAAACATATATGGTGACAATGGATTGTTTAATTAACATAAAAATTATCTAAATATTGTATTTCTTTAATGGTTTCATTTTTTCTTAAAATAAAATGGAATTTTTAAACTGAAAATGAATGTTTTCTGGGAAAATGGTATTTTGGTAATGTAATTTTTTTATATAAAATGGGTATTTTGATAACTACAAGTTTTTTCAATATCATATTAAAGAGTTATTCAGGTTTTTTAAAAATAAATGTATCAAGATTAAAATGGATTATCCCAGATGTGGTCCTAATGCATTTTTTAATTTGGGTGCAACCCAATAGTTCAGGGTGATTCCATTATATCTGTTATGATGGGTGCACCCCAATAGATCATTATTGGATTGGGAAATAATTATATTCTCTAAAATTATTTATTATAACGTTTGGAAGATGGTTATTATAATTTATAAGAGTTATTTAATGATTTTATATGGGTTTCATGTGATTATATTCCATGAAACCAACATGAATTTTCTATGCTTTTAAATTATTTTTCTGGATATATTTTCTTTAAAAATGTTATGATAAATGAATTTTTTAAATTGTAATAAAGAATATTTTGGGTAAAAATTTATATTTTTTAGAAATGATTTTATTGGGTTTTCATATGTTTTTAATTGAATAACAAATTTCGATTTTTTATATCCCTTACTAATCATTTTGTGCTCATTTTACGTTATAAATTTTTTTTTTCATTTAATTTAAAAATGGGAAAGGGAAAGTCTTAGGTCAGATTCAAAATCCTGAATATTTTTCATGAAAATAGGTCATATTTTATTTTTAAAAAATTATAAGGTAGAAAAATGGATTCCAATAATAATATCACACTTTTTAATATATGGTTATTTATGTATGAATTGTGACCTAATTGTATAAAAATTTAAACTTGAAAAGAACTTCATATTATAGGGAGTGGATTATTTATATAAAAATAATGATTATTAATGCCTAATGATAGGTACAAATAGTGGGTATCATCGGTTAATTTGGTAATCTTTATAGAATGGGATAATTTTAATATATTTTCATTGAAATATTTTACTATGTGGTTTTTATAAAATGATATATCATTAAGTGGTATCCATATTGATTCATCTAAGCAATGTCTTTTTAGAATGGTTTTTTATGGAGGAAATGGGGATGGTGTGATGGGAAGGAATTAAGTAGATAAAATTATTTTAAATCAGAATCCTGACATGTTTGGAATTTGAATTGATTGCTTTTTAGTGATTGATTAGTTGACACTATTAATAGTTGTGGTGTCCATGCTAGGGAAAATCCGAATCAAATCAAAGGGGAACATGGCAGTAGTGGATATTTTAATGATAAAACAACCACTATTTTTTAGTTGATTATATGGACTTATGTTAATAAATGGACGGATTTATTATCTTAAGAATATATTAAATGTCATTGGATATTTAAAATTTCAATAAGTGACTCTATCCATTTATCTTATTGAAGTTGAAGCTAATAGAAGGTTGTCATTATTTAAAATCATGAGAGAGAAAGATGATCAGGATTCCATGGAATTGGATATATTTAATTATATTTTACAAGATAAAATATTTCACTATGATTGTTTAAATCCATATTGAAAAGTAAATTTCTAGAATTTGTGGAAATGATAATGAATATGTGGTCATGTATGAAGCTAATTTTACATGAAGGTATAGGTACCTACATGATTTTATTTCAAAAATTGATTGTGAAATTAATATATATTAAATAGGATTAATACCATGAATATAATTTTTATTTCATGATAGAGAGCTTAAAATATCTGATAATGATAATATATATTTCAAAATAATTGTTTATGACGTTTTTTACACATATTTCTTTCTTGATGATGAATGTAATTTGTGGTCAGGATTAAAGGTTATTCAAAACCATACATCCATTAAATATGGAGGTAAGGGACTAATGATTCCATATTATGGAATCTATGGTAATAATAAACTATAAAATATATTATAAAATTAATTAAGTGGTACCGATGTGGAAATTATGGTCATGTAGCTAGTGGGTATAAACTAAATAATAATGATGAATCCAGGATTTGGGTAATCGATATCCATCCAATGGTGATATTTTTTATTTTAATGAAATTTTAATTATTCAAACATGTTGTTAAATATTGTGGATCATTCTCTAAATCATGAGGATAAAAATAAAATAGGAGTGTAATATTTGTTCCCAACCACTAAAATAGATTTTTGTCATCGAGTGAAGTGGTGACATGTATGTTACCTTTTAATTCGAATTATAGAAATCGTATTTTGACTCTAGATCATTAAAATCCATAATTTATATGAAATTTTAATGTAAATTCGTAATTTCCCCACATAATATTATGATACAAATTTTAATGAAGAAACATAGAGTAATTATTATAATAAAAAATATCTATTGGAGTCTTCATGTTGTTGTTTGTGGAATGGTATTTCATGAATAAATTGATGAACTATCCACAATGGATTTTGATATCATTTTGTACAAGGATTGAATTAGAATTTATCATGATAATATATATTATAGATCAAATAAGGATTTATTATGTGATTCTATACATTTAGTGACATACCTAAAATATGCGAAATTGATTAGATATGGTGGTGAAAGATATCTAACTCATGTTAATGAATAGAAAAAAATATTCATATTATTGATTCCCGAATAGTGAATGATTTTATTGATTATTTCCAGATAATTTTGATATTTATAATACAGATCAGGTTGTTCATTTTACTATTTACATCATTACTAATGATAAGATGATTTATAATCCCACTTATCGAATGAATTATGTGTATATTTTATAATTTAAATGTAAAATTTATGAGTTACAAGATAAAGGTTTCATTAATCCTTTCACCTCACTATGGGGTTATTCTATTTTGATTGTTAAAAATAAATATGGTGTAATGATACTTTTCAATGATTATATATCCTCAAATAATATCACTATTAAACAAATGTATCATTTTCCTCATATCAATGATTTTTTTGAAGAGATCCAAAGAGATTTGAGTTTTTCAATTGTTGTTCTTAGGTCAGGGTATGATTATATGAAATAAAAAGATTCATATATTCTAATAAATATAATTTTTACTTGATATGGGCATATATATTTTTTAGTTATTCCATTTGTGTTATGCAATGCACCTACTGTATTTTTAGAAATTGTGAATATAGGTTTTTACGAGTTCTTGGAAAAGTTTATAACTGTGTTTATTGATAAAATGTAGTAATGTTCTAAAAGATAGGAGAAACTGGAAATACCCCAAATTATTTATTTTGAAAATAATAAAAGAGAAAAAATTGTTTTAGAAATTTAGTAAGTTTTAATTTCTGTTCCAAAAAAAATTCTTTTCAAAGAAATATTGTTTCTAATGAATAAATAAAATTTGACCATTCTAAAAAAAAAGTTGTATAAGAACATACTATACCTGAAAATATTGTTTTGTTTCATAGTCCATTTTGAATAAATAGGATACTACTTATGGTTTGTGGAAATATGTGCTATGTTTTCAAGTCTACTTATTATATTAACTCAAAATTGAGTTCATCTTATCTAGAAAATGTAATGTTATATTTGTTTTTAGATACTAAAAATAAGATTTGAGAATGCTTCTGTTTGTTACCTTTTATCCAAAAATATAGAATTATTCATCTATTGAAGTTATTCATTAAACGAATTTTTTGTGTTTTGATGACTAATGAATAGTAAATTGGTTTCTCTTCTCATCAGCTAAAACATCATGATATAAATTATTTGAAAAATGATCTAAAGTTATCTTCTAGGATTTTTTAGTTTAAAATTATTGATGCATAATTTTTATATTTTGAAGTATTAAATATATTATAATCACAAAAATATGATGAATATACTCACTCGAAAATAATTAGCATGGGGCATATAATATTGTTGAAACAAAGAAATGATTATTTTCTAGGATGAATTAAAATCCAAGAAAAAGAAAACAAATCATCTAATTTATTGAGCATGAAAAATAATGATACATTAGCTATGATATATTTTGAAAATGATCCTTTTAAAAATTATTTTATAAATATTTCACTATAAATCGTGGGTGTAGGGACATCCTCTATTTTATTTTAAGATTCATTATAGTCTATATTTTTATAAATAATTATAAATGTTCAAAATAAGGATCATGTTTTGTAATAAAAAAAGTGTATAAAGTGTATATGTTTATGTTTCATGATATTAATGTTTATGAGGAATGTGCTATCTAATTTTTATGAATATTATCTATTCCTTGGGATTTCTATTTAAATAATGTGTTGGTGATTGGAGCTTAGAATTCAATTTTTTCATTCAACTGGACAACACTAAGAAATATATAGTCCTTCGTGAGTATTGCTAGTGGGATGGAATTTAAGGAGATATTGGTGACATTGTCATGAAGTGTTCAACATGTTAGGAGGTTAATGTGGAATGAAAATTACTAAAGTTAACTAATGAACCCTTTCCAGTGCTAGAGTTGAAATGAAAAAATATATCCATGTATTTCATGGTGGAATTATCAAATACTATATAATGGATCAATGTGATTTGGGTTATTGTGAATCAATTAACAAAATATAAAAATTACCTCCCCATTATAGATATTATATCTTCAAATCAGAATTATAAAATGTATCTTGATGGAATATTCAGGTAACCTATATTTATTCACTCCATTATATCATACCATGATCCCAAGTTCACATCTAATTTTTTGGAATGAAATTAAGAAGTCATTAGGTAATTAATTTTTTTTAATATATCTTTTCATCCACAATATGATGGATAGTTTGAGAAGAATATCACTACCTTAGAATATATTATTTATATTTTTTAATGGAAGACAAGGTAGTTTTTGAATAATATATTTCTTTGGATGAGTTTTATTATTATAATAGTTTTCATTCAAATATTCATATGGTATCATTTAAGGAATTATATGGAAAGTAATGTTAGACACCAGATTTAGGGATGATGATGGAGAATTAATTTTTATGGTACTTGATTTAGTATATGAAATTTCTAAAAAGGTTTATTTTATTCAATAACATATAAATATAGATAATATTGGGAATAAGGTTTATAAAGGTAACGAGAGGAAATATATTTCCCTCTATTATAGTGATTGTGTCTTTCTCAAACGATATCTACAGAAAATTATTTTTAATTTTAGTAAAAAGAAATTTATATATATTTGAATCATTAGACTATATAAAATTCTTGACAAATATGGATTAGTTTCCTACCATGTGTCTTTACCTCTAATTTTATACCATGTACATAATGTTTTTTAGGTCTCGATTATAATGAAATATGTTCTAGATTCATCTCATGTTTTGAGCCTTGATGTTGTTTTCTTTGAAGAGAATATTTTATATGTAAACATAATATTAATATCCATGAACATAGAGTGAAATTATTGGAAAATAATGTGATTTAAATGATCATGGTTTTTTAGAAAACCCATATGGTTGAATTGGCAATGAGGGAATCTAAAAACACTATATGGAAATAATATCCACACCTGATTAATATGTGAATGAAATTGTGAGGGAATAATTTCATAAAGCATGGAATAATGTAAAAACCATTGTAATTATTGAAAAAATAACATTAATTTTTATTAATATAGTTATATTGATTTTCCAAATATTAATTAAATATTTTCAAAAAAAAAATTAAAATTGTTTTAACTACATTATTATATTATATTGTTTTCATTTAAAAAAAATTACAAAATTTTAGAGTCTAAATTTGGAAAACATTAAAATATTTTCCTTTATAGGTATATAATAATTATCTTATGGTGGAATTTTTGGGTTTTTCTAAAAATGTTTATTTTTTAGTGAATATAGTAAAATAACGATATGTTTAAAAATTCTACTTCCTTTAAATAAATTATTTAATTTAAAAGTTAAATTTTATTTTGAATATTATTTCTAGAAATACATTTATTCATTATTTATATTTATTACACTTATTTTATTTTGAATAAAATTTACATCGGAATTAAGTATATGTTTATTGATGGTTTAAAGGTAATTTTCAGAAGATTCTTTTAAAGTGCATAAGGATGCCTCATTTTATATAATTATAATAATCCATAATGAAGAATGATTTAAATGAAATTAATAGACTATATATCATTTAATATAAATCCATATTCATTAAATTATCATTATTATTCAATGAGTTGATATAATGTCATCTTTTACTCAAAAATCCATTTTTTTAAAACCTGCATTTTTGTAGCTTTATGGTTTTTTTAAATTAGAAATTTGAAATTATGTCAATTAAATTTTGGTAAATATTAATCCATATTTGAATTAATCATAATTTATATTATCTAATATTTTAAACATGAATTTTTACCCTAATTAACATTGAAAACAATAAATATTATTTACCGGTTTTATAGTAAAATAATATTTACTAGGGGTTAAAATAAATGTCTAACTATTAAAATGACCTAAAAAATTATGAAATGTATTTTATAATAATATTATGGCCATATCATATCTAATTCTTGATAAATTTCATTTTTGAAGACTTATTTCATAAATAAAATGTGGGAAAAAAATTTCATTTGATAACATACAAGTGTTCTGCTCACCAAAATTATAAAAGTTCATCCTCTCACCTGTCTAATTCACACCTTTAAAGACCTCTTTCTTGGCTCAACCTACTAAAATAATTTCCTTAATCCCATATCCATTACCAAGATCGTTTATTTGTTTCATAAATCATTCCAAATATGGATTTTGGAGAATATCTAAGGAGGATTTCCGTAGAAAAGGTATAATTATTTACTGAGCGTGTTTATTTTAGATCTTCTAACACCTATATACAAATGTTTTCAATTATTCATATATAATTAAAAATTTAATGAAACATCTCATTTCTATTCTGACATGTATTCCCTAAACAATGTTTTATTTTTTTCCTTCTCTATTAAGATATATGGTTTATTTTTTATTGGAAGGATACCTATAATGGTGAAGTAATAGATTTCTGGTATTCTCATAATCAAATTGAATTTTTCATGCAGACTTTTAGAGGGTTAAATGTTGTGTATCAATATTACACACCATTTAATGGTCCTACTAAAAGTCATGAATGGATTCATGAAGTGTTTTTTAGACATCATGAGTAGAAATTTAATTTCGTGAAAAATTTAATGATATTTTTTTAATTCAAGGAATCTAAATTAATGCCTATGTGACAAAGTTTTTGGAAGTTATAAACTTTAAATGGTTCGGAATGTGTATTGGGATTACACATCATGTAATACCTAGACATTATTTTAAAAAAAATAGGCAGTTCGTCTAGTTAATTGTATTAGGCTACACTCTAGTTTCTTCTCCCTGAACTAATGGCTTTCCGAGGTGATCTCAAATCTATCAAAACATTTGGGATCCATTCCATAGTCATTCAATCATCATTTTTCATACATTTTGATTCTCATGCATGTGTTCTCTCTCATTATTTGTCGTTCTCTCTTTCTCCTTTATTGCGTTCTCTATTCAACATATTTGAATTGATGTACATATTCCATGTGGGGTTGTATCTTACTTCTAGGCTGTGTTTCTAAGTCTAATTCACCTTTTTTCTTGTTGAGGGATGTCGTTGTGAGTGTTGAGTTTCATGAAGATGTAGGTAGTTCAATCCTGATTAGATAATTTTACTATCATTGTATTACTTGATTTATTTTAATTATTTTTTAAATTCAATTCCTAAAATTTTATTTCAATTACATTAATAAATTCCAATTCAAGTGAATCAAAAGATTTGAAATAGTTTTGGCACAAACATTGGGAAAATACCTAATTTCATTGATTTGGGATGTCTTTGTAAAAATTGGCTTATTTAAATTATTGATTTTAAATTATGGATTTCATATATCTATTTTCAATTAAATTTTTGAATTAAATTTTAGAAATTAATTGTGAAAATTATGGAATTCATTTTGAATGGATTTCAATTCTGTGAAAATCGCTTAAAAATTATTTGAGATAAACCTAATGGTTTTATCTTGTGGAAAGAGAATGTTTTTTTATTAATTCATGTTTTGGTTTTAAATGGAATGATATTGGAATTTTTTATATGGTTGAATGGGATTTGTTTGATTTTATAATGTCTCAAAATAAGATACCCATCATGTAAGAGCACAAAATAGACATAGGTATTCGGTGAGATATACAAATAAACTCTATGCAATTACAATTTCTTAAAAAATATCCTAGGTAGGTCACATTTCTGATGGGTGGGTAGCGAGTTACCTCTTTCCAGTGATAGGGGGATTTGAGTATACTCTGTTTTCTATGTTCAGATAGTGAGTGAATAATCTTATAGCCAGTAAATAATATCATATCTATGTGGTAAATGACCATATTACTTGATTGATTATTTATACCTAAGATTTTAATGAATTCTAATTTTTTAAAAATGTTTTAAATTCTTTCCGGTGTTTAGACAAACTATTTTATGTATAATTTTTATTTATGACATTTTTTTAGAAATATTTCATCACATGTAAAGTAAAATCTGTTGTTTTAAATTATTTTCCCATCATTTTGAAATAGTTTAGCATGTTCTTCTAAAAAAATATAAAATTCATAAGCATATTTATTATGAATATTGATATCCTTTCATGGTATAACCTATATATTTTATCAGTTATGGAATCCTTGGTGGTATCATATTAGTCTTAGGGTCAAACATTATTTTTTCATTCAATTGTATGTAGAACATCATGTTCCTTGTTCAAGTAGATTGGATGAATCTCTTAGAGTTGGATTCGGCTATTGATCTTGGGACTTTTTGAGTGGTTTTCTTTGGGACCATAGAGATGGTTTCCCATTTTACTACTTTGGTTGTAGTATGTTGGGTTGGTTTAAGCTTTTTTATCTTCTGGTACATTACTCCTTATGAAATTTCATTTGTTTTGACTAATTCATTATTTATTTTCTTCATCTTTTTTAGTTATCAGAGGAGATTGTTCTGCTCTTGTTTTGTTGTCAGTATGAATTTTTTGAATCTTGTTAGTATATAAGAGGTAGTTTTGATGGCGTTTATAGACATTACACATCGTAGTAAACCTTATGTCACCTGGGGTGGTTTGGGAAATACACCTTTTGGATTAGTTCTAGTCTTTGATCAGATGTTATTTGGATATAGTGAAATAAAAATCTTGTTTGTTCCTTATGATGAGGGTAGTATCTCTTTCATCTCAGATATAGTTTTGATTTAATTTCATGATTTTGTATATTGACCTTTTGTAGAATTATCCCTCTAAGAAGACTTGAGAATCAGATCCATGAAGTGTTTTCTAAAAAAAATAAGAAAGTCCTACTATCGATCTATATCTGGTTGAGTTGTTTGTGAGCACTACCCATGCTTTAGGATAGGCACTACTTCCATTCCAAATTAATGGTCTAGTTATAAATCCACATGGGGGGATGTTCTTTATAATAAATCTCAAGTGTTCCTTTTCCATAAGCCACCAATTTTCAAAATATCCCTTAATCCTCAACATACTGAGGAATATGTAGGAAACAGATAATATATGATTGAATTCATTGAAACACCAGAACTGAGAAGGGTGAAGTGATCCCCCATTATACTGGAGGGACTGAGAAAGATATGGTGGGGCATGATGGTGATGATAGGGATCCGTAAGGACTTATCATGGTAAAAAATAATGTTCTTTTCACCGACCAGTTATATCTGTAGTCAATGGTGTTGGCCAAGGATATGGATTTTTTCAATCATGATCAACAAGAATGAATTATTATTCAGTATAAAAATTGTATTATAGATATTGTGTGGTTTTCTACTATGATTTTATCTAATGACAGGATGATTGATGGATGATCTGAGTTATGGATTTGATCATATATTTGTTCATAGGATTCTTACTGAATGTGTCAACTTATGCTGATGTGCTGAATAGGTTGATGATGGTTGAGATAGACATGGATGGAATTTTGGGGTTTATGGGAGTTCCATTTTCTCCCAGTGCTAGGATTAGTTCCTTTAAATAAAAATATAAGAATGATGATTCTCACAGTAGTTATCGATAACGGGGTCAATCAAGTAAACATAAATCAAAATTTGGGAGTTCATTGGTTTGTTATCGGTGTGGAAAGCATTTCGTATATAAGAGTATTTTCTTTTAGGAACATAAGAACTATTACCTAATTAGATGTTTAGAGTACTTTATTATATTTTTATATCACTTCCTTACTCCATGTAGTATAAAAAGATCATCAAATCCTCCTTAAACTATGGGGTAGTAAAATTATTCATGTAATATAGAGTTCCAGTAATAGGAATCCAGAATGAAGATACTTCACATAGTGGAAGAGTCTCAAGAGGAAAAAGAAATGGGTCTAGTGACTGTGAGAGGTACTATTACAATAGCATCATTATCAGTGACAATTGTTTTTGAAACTGGAGAATCTCATTTGATTATTTCAACTTATGACATTAATCTTATTATTATTTCAATATAACTTTTTTATTTTCCAATTGATATTACTACATCCCATCATACGAAGAGAGAGCATGGGAACTATAGTCCCACTTGTGTCATCTCTCTATTAAATGTTGAGCTTTCTTGTGGTTTTCTTGTACTGGACATGGAATCTCAAAACATCATATTTCATGATATATTAGATCATTTCCAATAAATCTTGGATTTATTGTTAACTTAGATGGGTCTACACTTCTATAACTAGTCATGTGGCTTTTTCTTTCAAGTAGAATGGTACCAAAGTTCGAGAAGATCCAAACATTATTCATTGTTGTTGTATAAATCTATATCAGTGTTTTTGGTTGTTCTATATTGAGATTCAATGATTCTTGATATCCATATAGTCATAATTTAGTGTCCCAACCAGATTACATCTAAATTTTCAGCTTTTACATAGGTAATGGATTATAGGTTTTTTATTTTTTTAATTCCTGGTCCTCAATTAGTTTTATATCACTATTACATTATAGAACCTGCTGATCTGAAAGAGATGATGTCCAAATTGGATGATCTTATTTCGGATTTTTTTTCACGCTTCTTCTCTCAACTTCTTCTGGATTTGGATTATCATTTTGGTCTAGATTATATTTCATATAACAATAAATTCTAGTATGTGGTCATAATGGATCCTTTTGAGGCCACGTATGGTATTCCTTATAAATATCTAATGTGTTTTCAAGATATAGGAAAACTATCCTTGGTTGGATCATGTTTGGTGCAATAGATGAAAATAAAGATAAGATTGATTTTTTGGTGAATGTTACCATCCGCCAGCTGATATAAGTCCTATGTTGATCATCACAGTAGACCATTTTAGTTCTCAGTTGGTGAACATAAGTTATTAAATGTTTTACCTAGATTGGGTCAATGATGGCTTGGGAGACAAGAGAAACATTCTCTTCATTTTGTGGGACCTTTCAAGGTAGTTGAATAATTGGGGATAAGATCTACAATTTATCACTACCACCGCAGATGACATAAATACCTAACATGTTCCATGTGTTGCAGAAGAGAATGTATCTATCGGATCCATCTCACGTTTTTAGGAGTGATCTTGTAATTGAAAATGATTTATCTATGACTTATAGGTGAATTAGGATAGATTATTTTGAGAAAAAGGTAATTCATGGAAGGATGATACCTTTGTTTCGTGTGCTGTAGATGCACCGTTATGATAATCAAATGCAGTGGGAGTATATGTTATTGATGAGAGACTTACAGACTCATATTTATGGAATGAATTCTTATTCATAGTGTTTCGAGGGTTAGAATGTTCTTATCGTGGGGAGGTTGTAACATCACATTACCATTCTAAAAGTTATGATTTAAAACATGTCTTAATTTTTCTTTTTATTTAAAGAGGTAGGCTGGTGTTTTGGTTAGGAGGATACCAAAATTTGTGAATTCATGTATTTTTTGTAATATTACCTTAATATAGTCTTTTAATACAAAACACCAGAGGGTTAAACACCATGTAATAAGATTACACATCTAGTAATGGTCCTTCTGAAAATCGTGAACAACTTCACATTGTGAAGAGAATCATTCTGGATTAGTCATTTTGTTTCGTGAAGATTTAATGATCATCTCTTAGTTTAGAGCATCAAAATTGAATTCGAGACGATGAAATTTATCGAAGTTATAAAAAATAAATGGTTCCCACTTTGCCTTGGGATTACACATCATGTAATACCATGATTGTGTTTTAAAAAGACAAGAAGTGTAGATGGTTATTCATTTTTCACTCCTCTTTAGTGTCTTCTACCTCCAAATAATTATTTCCAAGGTGATATAAAATCATTCCAACCCTTCTAAATCCATTATTTTGGTGTTTGAAAGTCATTTCACTTGTGGTGTGATTCCTGGGTAATTTCCCCCTTATTTATTGTGTTTCACTCTTTCAAATCTCATAGGGGTTCAATGGATCATATTGGAAATGATGTATATATGTCCTTTAGTGTTGGATATTTCTTTTAGGATTAGTTTTGATGTCTTCTTCACCTTCTTTATAGAAGTTGGGTTCTGTTGTGAGTGTTATGTTTCGAGAAGAGTTAGGTTGTTCCATATCAATTAATCAAATTCATTGTCCTTGTATTGCTCGCTTTAATTTAATTATTAGTTTAAATATAATTACTCAAATTTTCATTCAGTTTTGTTTAAAAATCCGTATTCTATTAAACTATGATATTTCAAAAGGTTTGGTTATATAAATTTGGTAAACCCCGAATTCCCTTAAATTGGGGCATGTTTTTAGAAATTAGACGATTCAAATTAATAAATTTAATCATTGGAATTGAGGAAAATATTATCAATAGAATATTTGAATTTTGTTTTTGAACTTAATTGTGAAAAAAAGATTTTTTAGTGGTTTTCAAACTTTTCATAAAGTCATTAAAATGATTTGATAGAATCCTCGTAAATTTATCTTATGGAAACAACAATTTTATTATAAAAATCTTGTTTTGTTTTTAAATGGATATAAATTGGCATTTTTTGGAATCGATGAATGATTTTAATTTTATTTTTTGTAGTCCTAAAATATGATTACTGTCTTGAAAGATAACATGAAAGCCTTTGAAAGTTAGAGGTTTATTTCAATACACTCAATGTAATTAAAATTTCTAAAAAATATCTATCATGGGTTAGATCATTAATGGGAGGGTGATGAGTCACCTCTATCCAGTGTTAGTGGGATGTTAGTATATAAATTCTATTCTGTTCACATGGTGATTTCAGAACCCTATAGAAAGTTAATACAATCATACCTACATCATAGATGACCATGGTTCTCAATTGTTTATTCATATATGGGATATAAATGCATAAAAAGTTTGTAAAACTATTTTACATGACTTCTCTATATTTACATAAACTATTTTATGTAAATAATTTTTTTAGGCCATTATTTTAGAAATACTTTATCACTTGTAATGCAAAGCCTGTGGTTTTAAAGTATTTTTCCATCTTTTAAAAACTATATGACATGTTTTATTAAAATGTGATATTAAATTTCAAAACCTGTTTATTTTGAAAATAGAAATAAATTATTAGGATAGTGTATATATGGTATTTGTTATGAAATAATTGGAGGTATCGTTATAGGCTTAAGCTCACACACTAATTTTTCCTTCAAGTGCAAGTAGACTTTATTCTTGAAATTTCAAGCAAAGGGGAAGTATCTCTTGGAGGTAGACCCAACTATTGAGCATGGTACTTATCATGATGTGTTCCATGAAATATAGAAGTTGTTTTAACATTTTAGTACTTTTGTTGTAGTACTTTGTGCTGGTGAATGCCTTGTTGTCTTCTGGTACATTACATCTTGTCGAGTTTATTTTGTTATGTGTACTAACTTGTTTAATTTCATCTACATTTTTAGTGTAAAAATAATTCCTACATTCATGTTATGAGATGTTTTGTGCTAGTCATCAACCCATGGGGACAAGAATGACCTTATAATATGTCAGGGTTGGCTCATTTATGAGGATACCAGGGTACTTGAGAAGGTTTATGAAAAAAAAGAAAATAATTGTATGTTATTATAAGAATTTTATAACCTAAATACATATATTCTTTCAAAAAATGTGATACAAAATCATTATTTGTGTGTACGGTTGACTAACGACTCATGAACTGATGTCATTCAATTTACATCATCTACTCTAATGGATTCCTATAATGATGTAATAACAATATATTTTATATATTTTTAAAATATTAATACTTATATTTTAAATATATCACAAATACCTTCTTACGTTCCATTATATGTGTGATAAGATATTGTCTCTCATGTGTATGGTGGACTGCAGCCCCATTAAGCGATGTGATTCACTTTTCACTAAAAAAATTCATGGAAGGAAAATAGGATAAGTTTTATTAATATATGTCAAATAAATGGAATCATAATGATTTTAATTTCATATTCATCATTATGAAATGATAATATATTATTTTCTTTCTGAATTTGGAAATTAATATCATCATTCATTTATTTGTGGGCTATGGCCTCTACGGAGTGATATTCTTTTTTTTTTCTTCACCACATCACATGTTTGATATATATGTGTATTTAAAATAATTATATGGTATATATATATATATATGATATTATTATCATTCATGAATGATAAAAAAATTACTTACAAAATTTACATAATTATTGTTGAAAAATGGAAATGTTATTCATTAGTATGTATGATATACCATCTCCTTGAAAATAATGTAATTTGATTTTTTCAACCATTTTTAATGATTTGGTTTTAAAAGTAGAATTGATGTATAAGTAAAATAAGAATTTCAAGATTATTATTTTAGCTATAATGAAATATTTACATCTTATAACAATTGTCAGCCTACCAAATTCATTTTGACATATTATCCAAATATCATCGAAACATCCTATGTAATCATAATTAATTAAGTAATTTAATATGAAAATATAAAAATTGAAATAAATGGATTCATAAAAACGGAAGTTTTTCTTATGATAAATATATAATTATAAAATGTATATTATTTAGTAATATAAATAATGAATGTGATCAATCAAACTCAGGGCAATGGGCCACAACTCAATCTCATTTCACAGAGGCATTGATCACACCATGATTCACTATTTTATCTCAACCTTATGGTACTGTATGAAACTAACTTTTATATAAATTTAATATTTTATAACAAATTTAACCTCATTTTTTATTCAGAACTTTAATTTTAATCGCTTTTATTAAGGGATATTTAATATTTTTTTGTTGTAATTGAAGGTGGATTTTATTTGGTGTCCCTAGAGAAGATCTAGAAAAAAATGGGTGAAACTACATAGTAGGGCAAGGAAACATGTCCACTATTTTACACAATAAAAAATATCCATGCATCAAAATGGGATGAAATTTTTTGATCTTATTCATATCACCATTGGAAAAAAATCAAATATAAAATACCAATTTTTTAATCCAGGGGTCCATTCGAATTGATCTATCCAAGGGACCAAATCTTCTTGAATTCAAAAGATAGGTTCGATATTTTGACAATATATTCTAAAATAGATTCCCAATGGCCACCATTATTGACATAGAGATAGTAAATATTACTTCCAACAAGTCTAAACTTTTTCCATTAGAAGACAGGTCTGTTGTCTAGTCAAAAACCGAGATAGAAGTTGTATATCAAAAACTGGGTTCTCAAAACCACTTCCAATATTTGTTATAAAAGGGAACCATGGGTACCTCATTTTAATGTTCAACCATGAGATTTAAATAAGTCATATTTTGAGTTTTTGAGGTGTCCTATAATCACCTTAGGTATTTTTATTTCCCTATCGTCATAGGGACAACTGAAATGGAGAAGAAGATTTAACAGAGTTTCCTCGCAATCTCGATGTTGAAATAAATGTTGTGTGATCATTGTTATAGTGCTACACACATGAAGAGAGATTTCAAGAACATAATTCTCTATGGATTTAGTGAATATTTTGGTTTTTAATATTTCTTTTATGTGTATCATACCTTTCTTTTGATTCATTTTATAGAAACAGTTTTCATTTCAGAACTGGTCGTTGTGTAATTTAAGTTGTGTGACTTGTGTTGTTATGATTATACAACATAAGATTCATATTCAATACCAAAACGTTTATATTTCAATGTTACTATAAAACCCAAAAAACATGAAAAGGATATTTAACTTGGACACACAATATTTATTTCATTGGTTAGTTTTATTTTCATCCATTTAAGTGGATTGTGGGTATGGTAGATCTTGGTTAACCATCAACCAAAAGATTACCCTAACACATAAAAATCAATTAAGAATTTTGATATTTTAAAGTGGTTTAGTAACATATATTTGATCAAATACATATCATATATTTTGGAAAATACACTTCTATTTGAGTTATTAAACTCCTTGAATTAAGTCGTTTTTTATTGAAAATTATTTCAAAACCACTATCTCAATTTGTCATTTTTTTAAAATTCACACTATAAACATGCAATGATCCTTGAGAGATGACCTAGGTTCTTTCCTTGACTACATGATCAAATTTAAATAATACAAAATTTTGTGTTTCCAGAAAAATTGTACTTATTTTTTCACTATTTTCAAGGAGTGATAAGTTTTTTAGTGCTTGTTTTTATATGTTTTTATTAATTTTTATTGAATATTTGTTTCTTTTATTTTCTACCATTACATTTTTTTTATGTTCTGATTTATTTCATGTGTTGTTTGGGTTCAATATGTGTTCTATTCTAGGAGAATAAACCCTTTTAATCCCATACTAGAGAGTATCCAACGTCAATAACACCAAGACACACAAGATAACCCTTTGAAGTAGGACACACCACAAATTGTGACTTTTATAATCCCATATTATTTTGTGAATAAATAGAAACTGAAAATAATGTGTATTAAAATAATGATTACAATCAAACAATAAATAAATAACCTCCCTTTATGTTTATTTCTAACCCAAATATGTTCATATGCACGGTGATGCACAAATATTTGACGAAAAATACGATTATATTCAATTATTTCCATGATTCCGTGGAATCATGAGAGAGTGTACATATATGAACAGAAAGTATTTCATATTGTGTGTTCTAAATTAAATTCTAAATGTGTGAATGAATTATAATGTGTTCTTAGGGAATTTTCATTCAAATTATAAGAGACTACAAAAAATTAGATTTACTGTGTTAAATCAACAATTAGAGGTTTGGCAGACATGAAATGCCTTTTTCATGAAAAAAACATCCCAACATCAAGAAATACTATAATAAAGAAAACAATATGTGGGATAGGACAACATCTATGACAACACATCATGTATATTGGGAATGATTTAAAAGGCATTGTTCATTTTTTCCATACCACCAAATCTATGATCAACTTTTAATATTATAATATTGAAAGGATTAATTCTTATTGATAGGAACTATATTGATGCTGCCACAGGTGGTGTAATAGTTGATAAAACCACATTTAAGACCAAGACCCCCATTGAAAACATGGTGCATAACATTCAAATATTTTTTAAGATGTTTGGTTTACCAATTCAAGGTGTCCATAACTTTTAGAGTACAAAATTCAAGAAGGTGGACAATATGTTTGATGAGTTATTTAATATTCTTGAGAAACATTCTATATTGGATGTTAAATCTTGATATCCTCCTCCCCTCCATTGTGGTATTTTTTCTTCTAAAACCTAGTATTCTGACCAGTGCCCTCAACTAAAAGAAAAAACTGGGATTTATGAGAAAATCTTTCCCCGATGCCCATATAACAAACCCTTTATCCAGGAACCACAATATCCATCAAAAACATGGTGAAAATGAAATCATGACTATAGGCACATGCGATTCAAACCAACCTGAACAACCATGGAACCAACCAAGTTAATTTCCCATTGCTAAATAAATCGTGTAATCATTCAAAAAAGTGCAAGCTAATGTCCCATTGATTAATATCATAACGAAAATGTCATTATATGTCGTCTTTCAAGAGGATATGTGTAGGTAAATGAATGAGATATTAAGGTGATGAAAATTCTATCTTGTATAAGAACATTTCTTCATTGATAGAGATATCACATTCAAGAATATTCAATGATCCTAGAACATTCTTTATTTTATGCACCATAGGGTAGTATCTCTATTCCAATAATATTATATATTTTGGTGCTTCTATATATGTGATTATTCACTCCATTATCTCTTCAATTATGTTTGGGGAACAAAATACTACTTGATTTTTTTCAACTAGAAAATAGAAACACAACACACCTCGCGGGTGTGTAAGAATATATTCCTATGATGGTGAATCACAAATTTTTCTATGGATTTTTATGTTCTTAAAATGAAAGGTGATATGTTTAATGGACACACCCAAATTATATTGGGTGGCCTTTCTATAAAACCACAAAAACCATAATTATTTTCCACAATGATACATTATAAATGGGATTTTATGGTGATTTTTTCTATTTAAAAATCATTGATTCCATGAAGCACCCCTTAGAAGAACATTCCCCACATTCCTTTAATTCTATTGATGAACTCCATTCCCCGAAAACACTTCTTTTCATTACATTCATCCCCTATCTATATTTATAACATTTATTGAAAATCTAAGAAATAAATCATGCATATAATTTTGTAATGGTAAAGAAAATTTTCATTCCTATATGTTAACAAATAATTTATTGAACAATGATGATCCAATGACCATCAATGATACTGCTATGATTGTATAATCTAATTCAACATTTGAGGATAATACCATTGAGAAGTTAGATGATATTATTGGGATCCCACTATCATATTAACTCCCATAAATCCGAAATCCACCTAATTTAAAACTAAAAAATGTCTTATGATTTATAATATTCATATCTTAATAATGGAAACATGATTCATATCATCAGTGCAGCTTCACTACCCCAAGATCCTGAATTATGACTACTCAAAATTTTTAGGTATTCATAAAATGATTTTAGATGGACACTATCTTACATTATGAATATATTTCCATCATATTTCACACATAAAATATGATTAAATGATGTGGCTAAACATGTTAGGCATGCACAATGTCCACTAAACCCAAAAATCAAAGATCTTATCAAAATAGAGGTCCCAAAACTAATGGTTTATGAAATCATTTACCCCATATCCGACATCCAATATCCATCCTAGTTCATTTAGTTTATAAAAAAAGGTTTTTATGATAATTAAAAATTAAAATAATGAATTGGTTCCAACTCCTGTGTAGAATTTTCGGAACGTGTCCATAGAAAATAGTTGACTGAACAAAAACATTAGGAAGAACCATTTCCCATTATAATTCAATGACCATATGCTAGACAAGCTAGTGAGGAAGTCCAAATACTACTGTATTGATAGATATTAGAGATATTATTAGAACTATATTACCTCTGAGTATCAGGAAAATAAAACCTTCACTTTCGCCATTGGAAAATTTTTATATAAGAGGATTTCATTTGTTTTTTTGGCAATGCTCTGGGTACTTTCTTGAAATTCATGGTTAGTTTTTTATTTATATTACTTAGAAAATTACATTGAATATTTCTAGGATTTATTCAATGCTTATGGATCAAGTTTTGAAAACGTTTTATATAGTATTGGTTATGCCTGACATCATTATATTGAAAATAATATCATACCAAAATATAAGAAATTCTACTTCATGCCTCGATATGGTATAGTACTTGAGAATTTCAATAGTAGGGATGTTGTCCAACTAATAAATATAATGTGGATGTCATAACTTTTCTGAGCCAAATTCATTGTGTTATCAGATCATGCATCCCACCGCTATATCCTAAAGATATTAGAAACCAAACCACATCCCATTCATTTAAAGTTGATGCATTAAGAATTTAATCTAGAAAATAGGGATAAAAAGGAGTAGAGAATGTGGTTGTTGACAATATCAGTATGCTCCTTCCATCCACATATATTGACTCATTTCACTCTATTCCCATAAATGGTATACTACCAGATGAGAAATTGTAACGTGTGCAAGATAATATTCCTTGGTCTGCAGAAATTGTAAATTATTTGGTAAAATCACACACTTCTACAAATTTCAACAAAAAACCAGGCTGACCATCTAAAACATGATTCCAGTTGTAAAAATTTAGGATGATTCCTACCTTTGTATCATATGTAGTGATTATTTACTAATGAATTGTATCCCTGATATCATTTTTCATTCAGTATAGAGGTTTTTTACACACTCTTGCTTGTGGGGTTGACAATGTCTCCAATGGATTGCTCACATGGACCTAAATGTTAGTATCTTTTGTCGAAAATTATTTTTAGATTCCCATGATTTTTTAACGATTTTCAATCCTATAAAATAATTTTTAATGTCTCCAAAAGAAATAAAATTCTACAAAAATCCTTTCTCTTCTATGAAGTTTTTGATGATTGGAGAATTGACATTATGGGTCCACTTTCCAATCCTTTTTCTTCTTTTACATTTATTTGGAAGCGGATTATAAGAATAAATGGGAATAGAAAAATCACTAAAAAGATGGTGTAATAAAGTACGATTGTATACATATTATGAACTTTTTTTTGTAGCTTTAGATTACATAGGTTCAACATCAACTATCAAGGTTCTCAATTCTACAACCAGAATATGAATTCAATTTTGGGTCAGTTTAGGGGTGGTCAACGAGTGTTTATTTTCAATTAGCCACTAAACAATGGTCAATCTAATGATTATAATATAATGGTAAAACAAATTATTGAAAAAAATGGTTCAACCCAATGGAAAAGATTGTTTTCTTAGATTCAATGATTTTTTCGGGGCTTGTCATGCTTCCTTTAAAACTATCATTAGAATGTCAACATATCTGATTGTGTTTGCAAAGTTATTTCACCTCCTTTTTTGAGATAGTGAACTATGCCTATTGGGAAAGAAAATAATGCAATTCAAGCCCTATCGTTGTAGGTTCTCTGAAATTACTGTAATCTTCATTTCAGGTATGTCATTCCTTTTCCTTGAGTTTTTGAAAAAGTGGAGTTTCTGGAAATTTTTGAAGTACACGTCGTGTACTTTATGAGTACACTCTGTGTACTCCTCTTCTGCTCAAGGCCATTTTTTGGTCATGTCTGGGCCACCTACAAGGTGTGTAGGGGTGATGTAGAGGATGCTTAAAATAGAGTATGGAAAAGAAGAGTACACACAATGTACCCCTGAATTACACACCGTGTATTCTATTTTTTTCATTAAACAGAAAGGGGTCACGCCTAATTGCCAGAATGACTTTCTTCTCAGACTCATCCGGCCGAGAGCTTCCGTACTAATATGTTTCTTCTCCGAGCCCTAGAGTTTCCATCTTATCTATGTTTCATCCACTTTCGATTTCATTGGGATCACCTCGGTAAGCTCTCTCTTATGATTTAGCCTTATTCCTTGTTTTTCCCTCTTTCTCAAGATATCGTGTGTTGAGCGTTTTAGACGTTTTCTCAGATCTTCAGCATTCCATGGAGAATAAATCATTGTGGTTAAAGTATATCGATCTCCTAGAATCGAGGTAGGTGGTTTGTGCCTTTCTTTAGGATGTATTTGACAATTTTGTGCAATTCCACAAATTCCCTTAAACGGGGTGTTGGGTGTGTTTCTTATTTTTCCCATGTTGATTCATGCTTGGATTGATTGATTGAGTAGAGGTAAATGATTGTGAATAGGGAAATTTTTACTGTGATCTAGATTTTTTTACATCCATGTTTTGCTTGTTAAGAATTTTTTCATTTGTCATGCCTAGTTGTAAGATAGTGGATCTGTTGTACTATTATGATGTTGTGCCTTATAATTATAGCCAAGGAGGTCATGAGGCTTAATTGGGGCGATACGCGCGCTATGCATGTTTGTTTTACACAGGGCCTTAGGAACCTAGTGTAGAGGACCATAGAGAGAATACACGTAAGTGATTCTCCAGAGTGTCTTTAATTTATGATGTGAGACTATAGGAGAATTGACGCTGAGTGCTTCCTCAGAGAGTCTGAAGTTCCTTGACGCGGGCCACAGGGGGGATGAAACGTTGAGTGCATCCTCAGAGATCTTTTAGTATGATACAAGACTATAGGGAGAATTGATGGTGAGTGCTTCCTCAGAGAGTCTATTCTTCAGCTGAAGTAGAGGGGCGTGACTGTGTGTGCCTCCCAGAGGGTTTCTAGTACTTGTAGGTTGAACCATAATGGTTAGGCTGTGAGAACTACCTAGAGGGTTACCTGTTTGTTCTACATTCTTGTGTGACTTCTTACTTGTTTGTAAATTATATGCTAGAAAATGTGGATTTTAGTTGTTGTGTGCTTTCCTGTTTACTGCTTCATGTACCATTACATGCCATTTATTCACTGACAGTTAGGCACATATCGTTGGGTGGTTGCATATTGGGACCTTGTCTCACACCCTATTTGGGCCATGCTTTTGGGCACAAACAAATTATATTGTTGCAGATATAGATAAGAAAAAGAGACCTTCTACATTAGGTACATGACATTCTATGGAGCTGGAGAGCATGGGACCAAGCAATGGCTTGTGATGCTGATGAGTTCACCTGTTTTTAATTTTCACATTGGTTTATTATTGTAATCAACATTGTGACATATTTGGGTGATTTCCCTGACACATGTATCATGTGTCATTTTATATGCATGTCTGTCTGCTCCTGTGTTTTACTATAAGTCTTCTGTTATTTATCATATTCTCTTGTATGGATGGATTTGGTTTCAGCTATTGTCTATTTGTTTATCATCTACTGTGTACTCATCCAATGAGGGAATAGTTTCCCCACTATCACACTGAAGGCCCTCGCTACTAGTTGGTAGCCTCTGGTGTTTGGGGGATTGTGTTTGAGGCCTTGTGACCAACCGGGTACAGGGCGCCTCCGGTTGGCTTCTGGAATCAGGGTGTTACAAAGTAGTATCAGAGGCGAATCTTTTCTATTGATTTACTGTTTGGATCCTTTAGTTAGGTATATGACGGATTTGGAACTTTGTATTAAGATTTGGTCGGGAGTAGCTAACCCGTGTATAGGGAAAAGCCAATCTACCTCGCTTACTATAGTTTTCTAGTTTTTCTATGTTACAGTTGATCTGATTTCACCTAGAGTGATTCACATGCCTTGTGTTTTTATTTTTGTTGATATTTTGGTTCTATTTCTGTCGCAACCCGATGAGATCATGGTATTCCATCTCATTCATCATATAAGCACTTATTATAAATCACATGCCAAGCATTCTTGCCATGCCATCTTGGGTGAATTATAAATTTCATGTTGTTGTGATAGATGTTGTTTAGATTATGCATGATTTTGTGGTAGATTCTTTGATAGAATCCCTATAGTTTGGTAGAGAGATTGTTGGTATTGTGATTTTCTTAACTGAAAGAAAAATTTTGGTTCGTGAGGTGTTATGGGCTCTCTTGAATTAGAAATTGGTCAATCATTGACATGTTTTTCTTTATATATGACTGTATTTGATTCCACGTTTTTAATTTGTGGGGAGTATTGGCCCTCATGAATTGGAATTTGGCACCTTCATACCTTTTTTTCTGTGTTTCTGGGCGTTAGTGCAGTTTCTGAGCTACTTCCCAAAAACACCCAGAATACACGGCGTGTACTTTAGAACTACACGCTGTGTAGTTTCACACCGTGTCACTAACTATGTACGATGGAAGTCGAGGTTGTCGAAATGTCTTAAGGAACATGTCGTGTATTGTAGGAACATGACATGTAGTATAGTTCCATGTAACTGGATGTGTCACTAGCTACACAGGCCCGAGAAGATCGAGTAGAACACACTGTGTTTGTAAAGAACATGTCGTGTAGTCGTGTTCTAGGTACCCAGCCGTATCAAGAACAACACGGGACGATGTTATCTCCTCCCTTACTTGCTATTTTTGTTTGGAACATGCCGTGTAAGGGTCAATCGTGTGGCGGACAGTTTGACTAGAAATATGGGTCATTAAAACCATGTATACAACATGTCCTGTCCACACAGAACATGCCGTGTAGTCTCAGTTTAAGAAGACAGTGTGGGTTAGCCCTGTAAAGAGACTCGAGTAGAGGAATAGAGTTCATGTACATGTCGTGTTTGGGAACAACATGCTATGTAGTTTTGGGTGTTACACGACAAGAGGTGGCAGGAGTACACACACATGTCATTGGTATAAGTGAACACGCCCTGTAGTTTTCATACACGCTATGTAGTCGTGTTTTGTAAACATGAATGTTTACTTCTCCAGCTCCCATTTTGTACTCTTATGTTTTCAGTCCTTGATAATCCTGACCTATGGTGTGCTTTTGATCTTTTATGGATATGCCTCCGACACGTCCTCCGGTTGTACGTCAGCGGCCAGATAGTGGTCAGACACCGGATACGGTCGATCAGGGACTTCCTGCGGATCCTCCTCCTGTGCCAGCCATGGAACCAGTAGTTATAAGAGTTGCAGGTCCTGATGTGCAGTTTAGGGAAGGCTTTATTAGAATGATGCAGACCTTTCAGGGGGCACCGCCTCAAGCCAAGACTATGGTAGACTTGACATGGGTTTTCCAACAGCAACATCCTCTTTCTTTCTCGGGGGAAGGAGGACCAAAGGCTGTAGAGTCATGGATGGAGGCCATGCTGATAATCATTGAGCATCTGGAAATGACTCCAAAGAGGCGGGTCAATCTTGCTACCTATATTCTACGAGACTCTTCCAAGAGATGGGGGGACGTGATTGCATAGGTGGGTCATCAGCAGATTATGGATTGGGAGGAGTTCCAGCACATGTTTTATGACCAATTCTCTCTGGAGACCCTGTGGGATGATCGAGCCCAAGATTTCATGAGTCTAGAGTAGGGTAATTTTTCTGTTATGGAGTATTCCTCTCATTTCACCGAGATTCAGAATTTCACACCCCTCTGAGGTAATGAAGGGGTGTTCTTACCAAGGAAGTTTGGAGATGGTCTCATGTGGTTGATCAGCTCACAGGTGAATATCTTCTAGTTGACTTCCATCACTTCTATTGTTAACCAGACACTAATTGAGGAGCGCAATCTGACAGCCTTCGGAGCTGCGAGCCAGGGCGATTCTGCTTCCATATCTATTTTTGATTTAGTTTACAGTAGGAATTGCAGAAGGGAGTCGACATGTGGTGATCCAAGGAGGCATGATACATCTTCAGGTAGCCAGGTAGTATGCTACCAGTGTGGAAGGGTAGGTAACATGAGACCGTAGTTCCATAGAGACCCAGTGTAGTGCCGATCTTGCGTCAAGATGGGTCACCTTCAGCGTTACTTCCATGTTTTATCACTAGTAGCTGGTGATAGAGGTTCTTCCATGACTCCTCATTCAAGAGAAGCACCACCAGTTTCTCACCAGTCGGGGAACTGGAGTTCTTCCGAACGTTCAGGTCGAGGTGGAGGTTGAGGTCGTGGAAGTCAGTTAGAAGTCTTTCAGCGTCAGCATGGAGGATCTGCTCAAAGTGGTCATGCAAGGTCACATGGCCACAAGGCATGCCATACTTTTGCTGTAGAGCAGACCTGTCCGGTGTAGTATCCCGAACCTTCTACATTTCGATGTACAATCTTAGTAGCCTCAGTTTTATCTTCATCTCTTTTCGATACTGGTTCTACTCATAGTTTTATCTCTATTTCTGTTATGGAGAGACTTGGGCTCTCTATATTTTCTTCTGCAGACTTGTTGACACTAGACACACCTTTGGGGATGAGGACATCAAGTGTATGTTAGTGTAGAGATTTCCCTCTCGAGGTTGCAGGGTATCATTTCTTAGAGAATCTCTATGTCTTAGAGATGGCAGGCTATGATTTCATTCTCAGGATGCACCGGTTTGTTCCCTTCCAGGTAGTCATCGACTGTTATCACCGCAGGGTGAGTTTCATTTCACCAGTGGGTGAATTGTTTCTTCATAGAGGTGAGTGGGATGTTCAGGCGAGTTGAGCAGGACTCGAGCATCATGGGCTAGGAAGGGTTGTGACACAGATTGACATTAATTATCTAAATGACCAGGGGACTTCATAGTTAGACTTTCCTTTAGTGGTGGATCATTTCAGGGATGTATATATAGAGGAATTTTTTGGTTTGCCTCTAGAGAATGAGGTAGACTATTCTATTGAGCTCATGCCAGGAGCGGCACTGGTGTCCATTCCTCATTATACGATTGCTACACCGAAGTTGCAGGAGCTCAAGAAGCAGTTGGAGGTGTTGGAGGAAAGGGTTTCATCTGACCTAATACTTCTTTTTGGGGTTGGCCTGTACTGTTTCCAAAGAAGTTAGACGGTACCCTTAGGCTCTGTGTGGATTATCAGAAGCTGAACCAGTTGACTGTCGAGAACCGATATCCCTTGCCAATGATTGATGATCTTTTCGATCTTCTTCGAGGAGACCAGGTGTTCTAGAAAATTGATTTAAGGTCCGGTTATCATGAGTTTCGCATTAGACCATCATATATTCCTCTGACTATCTTAAGGAGAAGGTATGGTCTCTACGAGTATACGGTTATGTCGTTCGGTCTCACAAATGTGCCAACATTTTTCATGGCACTGATGAACTGACTGTTCCATCGTTCCTTTGATTACTTCATCGTGGTCTTCTTAGATGATATCTTGGTGTTCTCTCACACTCGACACGACCATGCTATCCATCTTGATATCGTTCTGAGTACACTGAGAGTGCATCAACTTTATGCTAAACTCTCATAGTACCATTTTTGGATGGATCATACTCACTTCTTGGGTCACGTCATCTCAGAGGAAGGAGTATCTGTGTACCCATAGAATGTGAGAGCTATAGTTTTTTGGGAGAATCCGAAGACTGTTTTTGAGGTACAGAGTTTCCTTGGGCTGGTTGGATACTACAAACGCTTCATTTAGGACTTTTCACGCCAAGCTTCACCATTGACAGGTCAGACCAAGATGGGGGAAATGTTCTTATCGTCCAATTCTTGTGAGTCAGCCTTTCAGAAGCTGAAGGGAAGGTTGACGTCAGCACCGGTACTAGTCTTTCATGAGCCAGACAAGAGCTATACTGTTTTTTGTGATGCTTCAGGTATCGGTCTCGACACTTTTCTTATGTAGGGAGATGGAGTCGTTGCGTACGCATCTCGGTAGTTGAGGCCACATGAGAGGAATTACCCAACACACGATCTGAAGTTGGAATCAATTCTTCATGCCTTTTATGTTGGAGACATTACCTTCCCAGAGAACACTTTGTGGTTTTCACTGACCACATGAGTCTCAAGTACATCTTCACTCAGTGTGATATGAACCTAAGATAGCGCAGGTGGGTCGAATATCATTAGCATTTTGATTTCAAACTTGACTATACGCCGAGGAAGGGCAACACAGTGGTAGATGCGTTGAGAAGGAGAACTCAGATTCAGGCAGTTAAGGAGGCCAATAGTGAGTTGCAGCTTATGGCTTTGTTCTCTAAGATGCATCTGGAGGAGCACGACAGACAGTGATAGACTTACCTATCTTCTGTAGCTGTTACCTCTACACTTATTGATCGGGTATGGATGAGATGCCTGTCAGAATCAGAGGGTTTAGTCTTGTAAGAGAGTGTGTCAGGGGAGAAACATCTTCTTGTATGGACAGTACGTGTGGATGAGATCTTGCATTTCTAGGGACGCGTATGGGTGCATGCAGACATACGTGAGGAGATGATGCGGGATTTTCATTCCTCCATTTGAGCAGTTCATCCTGGCATCAGCAAGATATATTGGGATCGTCATCGCTAGTACTAGTGGCCAGGTATGAAGAGAGATGTTGCTGGTTTCGTCTTGAGGTGTTCTACTTCTCATCAGGTGAAGGCGGAGCATCAATGAGCAGCAGTCATTTTACCATAGTTACCCATTCCGGAGTGGAAGTGGAATGATGTCATAATAGACTTCGTGACTGTATTTTCGAGGTCTCCTCGAGGGAACGATGATGTTTGGGTTGCCTTCGACAGACTTACGAAGGATGATCACTTCATACTAATCAAGGAAACCTTCGGTGTTGACGATCTGAGATGTCTATACATCAGAGTGATTGTATGTCTGCATGGAGTTCCACACTCCATTTTTTCAAATAGGGATGCACGATTTACTTCTCGGTTTTGGAAGGGTCTTTATAGGTCTTTGGGTATACAGGTACATTTGAGTACAACATACCATCCCTAGACAGATGGCCAGTCCAAGGGTACGATCTAGGTGCTTAAGGATATGCTCCGAGCTTGCATTATAGACTTTGGAGGTTTTTGGGAGAATCATATCCCTCTTTTAGAGATCGCCTACAATAATAGTTTTTAGGTGACTATTCATATGTCACCATACGAGGCATTGTATGGTAGGCAATGTTGATCACCTTTATGTTGGCTGGAGGTAGGAGAGGCAGCTTTATTGGGACCTCATCTTGTTCATGAGACCTTAGAGCAGATAAAGTTGATTCGGAAGAGGATGGCTATAACAGAGTCTGGACAGAAGTCTTATGATGATCAGTGGAGACGACCTATGGAGTTTGAGGTCAGGGATCATGTTTTCCTATGTGTCGCACTGAGGGTGGAGCACTAGAGGATTCAGATATAGGGTAAGCTTTAATCATGGTATGTTGGGCCGTTTGAGGTATTGGAGAGAGTTGGTCCGGTTGCCTATCGGTTGCAGTTACCTCAGAGGTACCGGTCCATGCACGACGTCTTTCACGTCTCTCCACTCCAACATTAATTTTTAGACCCGTCTCATGTATTTTATCCCAAGGAGGATGAGCTCAAAGCGGATGCATAATTTGAGGTGCATCTAATCCAGATTGTCGATCACAATATGAATTATCTCTATGGGCGTTCTGTTCTTTTAGTACAGGTGTCATGGTAGCATGAGAAAGTACATGACGAGACCTCAGAGAGTGAGGCCGATGTACAATTGTAGTGGCCGGAGCATTTCGGGATTTCTTCTTCTATTCTTTGTTAGGGAAATTAAGGGATGAATTTCTTTAAGGGGGAATTTTTTTAGAACCCAGATCTTCTTCTCATGTATGTCTTTCCTTTTCCTGAGTTTTTGAGAAAAGAGTTGTTTTTAGATATTTCTGAAGTACACCCCTTGTAAACCTCTTCCGCTCGAGGCCGTGTGCTGGCCATGTCCAGGCCACACACACGGTGTATAGGGGTGATGTGGAGGCTTCTTAAAGAAGTGTACAGAAAAACCCAGTACACGCAGTGTACCTCACATGTATACGCCGTGTATTTTCTTTGTTTTCATTAAATGGGTCGGGGTCATGCCTATTCACCAGAAAGACCGTTCTCTATGTCTCATTCGGCTGAGAGCTTCCATACGACCACAATTATTATCCGAGCCCCCGAGCTTCCATCTAATCTCTGTTTCAGTTTCCGTCGATTGCGTTGGGATCACCTCGGTAATCTCTCTCTTATTCTTTTTCCTTGTTCCATGTTTTTCCCTCTTTCTCATGATATCATGGGTCGAGCGTTTTGGAAGTTTTCTCATATCTTTGATGTTATATGGAGAATCAATCATTTCAGTTCAACTATATCATTCTCCTAGAATCGATTTATGCGGTTTGTGCCTTTCTGTAGAAAGTCTTTGAATGTTTTGTATAATTCCACCAATTCCCTTAAACAGGGTATTGTGTGTGTTTCCAATTTTTCCCATGTTGTTTCCTCCTTTTCTTGATTTGTTTGAGTAGAGGTAAATGTTTGTGAATAGGGTAATTTTTAGTGAGATCTGGATGTTTTTCCCTGTATGTTTTTCTTGTTAGGAGTATTCCAGTTGCCATGCCTAGTTGTAGGATAGTGGAACTATTGTACTGTTATGATGTTGTTACATAGAATGATAGAGAAGTAGTTCTTGCTATTTACTTGAGGCAATACACACTCTATGCAAGTTTGTTTTACACAAGGCTATGAGAACCAAGTATAGTGGACCATAGGAAGAATGGACATAAGGGCTTCTCTACAGTGTATTTAATTTACGATGTGAGACCACAGGGGGAATTATCGTTTAGTGATTTCTCATAGAGTCTGTAGTTCCTCGACATGGGCCACAGGGGGAATGAGATGTTGTGTGCTTCCCGAGAGAGCCTTTAGTATGATACAAGACTATAGGTGCAATTCACGGTGAGTGCTTCCTCAGAGACTCTATTCATTAGCAGAACCAGAGGGGCGATATTGTGTGTGCCTCATATAGGATTGCATGTACTTGTAGGATGAACCGTTAGGGTTAGGCTGTGGGAAATACCCAAAGGGATTCCTATTTTTTATACTTGCTTGAGTTACTGCTTACTTTTTTGTAAATTATATGTTAGAAAATGTGGATTGTAGATATTGTGTGATTTCCAATTTACTTATTCTTGTACTAGTACTTTCCATTTATTCACTGAATGTTAGGCACATATCATTGAGTGGTTTCCTATTGGGACCTTGTCTCACACCCAGTTTGGGAAATGCTTTTGAACCCATACATATTATATTATTGCGGGTATAGATTACAGCAAGCTCCCTTCTACTTCAGGTACGTGACTTCCTGTGGAGTTGGCTAACATGGGACCAAGAAATGCCTTACGATGCTGAGGATTTTACCTTTTTTTCATTGGAACATTGGATTATTATTGTTTTCATCATTGTGACTTATTTAGATTCTTTCTTAGATATATGTATCATGCATCATTTTATATACATATTTGTGTGCTCCTATTATGAACTGTTCGACTTCTGCTGTTTATTGTTTTCTCTTGTATGGATGGTTATAGTTTTGGCTGTTGTCTATTTGTTTTTCTTCCACTATATACTCTAAAATGAGGGAATAGTTTCCCATATATCACACCCAAGGCCCTCGCTTCTAGTCAAGAGCCTATGGAATTTGGGGAAATGTGCTTGAAGCCTTGTGACCAACCTGGTATGGGGTGCCTCGGGAAGGCTTCCAGAACTGGGATGTTACATGCTCAATATAAGATAAAAATTCATGAGTTAGAGGAAATTCATCGAGATTATTATATGAACTCTCGAATCTATAAGGAGATATCCAAGGCTATCCATGACTGCCTCATCCTTATCCATTTATTCCACATTGGGAAAAAAGTCTTCCTTTTTAATGAATGGATAAATATTCATCCTAGTAATCTTTTTTCTTACTAGTTTGGAACAAACATTATTATTAATGTTTATCTTTTTGGTTTTGTTAAATATAAAAATGATGAAACAAAACAATCAATGACATTCCATGGGTAATAGATGACCCACATTCATGAATCCATTCTGGGGAACATGATAGAGTAACTCCAAATTCAAGAAACATCCAACTAATGATACCCACCATGTTTTCTTATTCCTTCACATAATATATTTTATTCTAGTGAGGAAACTATGTGCTCTAGTAATAGGGTATGGGTAGATTCATGGTTTTTTTTAATTTTCATCATTTTTCATATTTTAATTGTTTTATTACGTGATTTTATTTTCACTTTCCCCCTATTTGACCCCTCAAATTTTTAACAAAATGTAAATTTTTGTTACCAATATTAACATGGAATTGATTCCCACTTAATCATATAGGTTATTGAAAATTCATGAGGAATTTCCATATTTCATGTTGATTTATCATTTAAAAAAATTTCAATGATAAAATGTGCATTTTAGATTGAATTTAACATTGAGGTTTGAATTCTTCATTGAAATTGGTTAGTTTTCTATTATATGAATATTTTTATAATCACCAATCCTATGAGAAGAATTTTACTATATGTGTGATTTTTTTTTGGAAATTTTTCCACTTAATTTCTCCACAGTGTATTTCACCAAACCATCATGTGTGAAAAATAATTATTTAATAGAAGGTAAATATAATTAAGGATATTATTTATCTATATCCAAAATATTTTTTCCACACATTCATTATTATCCAATATTTTTCATTCCTATATTAGGTTGACCTATATTTGTGTACTAGTTACTATGTTGTGTTATGCCCTATAGAAGATAAAAAAAACAAAAACATGGGATGTGTCTTGAGAAGGTAAAACAACTATTCCTCAAACATTAATTTTTTTTATATGTGTTACAATCAGTGTCATCTAGAGATCGAATAGGGGTCGAGTGATGAGTGTGAGATATGTCCCAAGATCAACATTAAAAAAAAGTAAGAAGATAAAAGTAATAGAAATTGTGGACAGTGTTGAAATGTAAAACATATGGGGATATCTTGGTTGGGAGATAATCGATTTATTTTGAGGAATGATTATGTAGGTGGGATATAAAATTTGAATAAAAATGATGTAGTTAATGTTAGATGCATATAATTATTTAAGAATACAAATTTTAAATTAACTAATATTGACTGGATAAAAAGTGGGAAGAATGGAAGGAAATGGTTTTCACCCACATGTGTAGAATTATTGAAAATTTAAAATTCCTAATTACATGATTTTATTGGTATCATGCATCTCTTAGAATTTAATTTTCATAAAATTAATGCGACATCCATTTCCATGATCAATGAAAATGACTCCTTTGTGTCATTTTTTAATTGATCACAATTATAACATTGATTAAATTTTCATTCATTGTTGTATGTTCATGAATTTTTTCATATATCCAGTAAAATAGTTGTGAAATGAGACATTTCTTAGGAGAGAAATTTTTTAGGTGAGGTGGTATGATAACAAAAATATTCGAAATTTTATTCCACCATTTCACCACTTTATTACATTGAATTTTTTGAGTAAATTTCAATTATTATAAGAAATTTAAATTAATTTTTTATCACCATTATTAATGTATATTACCATTGTTTTTATATTTTCATATATTATTGAGGTGATTTGGAGGCCCTAGATATGATGGTGAAGGAAAAAGGGAAAAATTGAATGGATTCCCAAGGAAACATGTCCAATAAATTTCACATGGAGATAAATAAAAAATAAAATGGGATTAAATTTTGAGATATGAGAAAAATATAAATGTGATACAACTCATATCAACACAACAAATCCCAATTCACCCATCTTGGGGAACATCTAAACTAATCTATCTAGGAGACTGAATCTAAACGAGTTTAAAATTTAGGTTCCGTATTTAGAAAATATCTCACAATTCTAATGTCCAATAAATTTTTAATTTGACATGGTGATTGTAAATAGGCCTTATAAAAACTCTACTATGTTTTACGAGTTGTGATATATCTTTTTACTAATCTCTAATATAGATATAAGTTGTATAACCAAAATGGGGTTCTCCAAAACAATTCCTATTTTGGATATGAAAGGGAAAAATGGGAATATTATTAAATGTTTTGAAAAAGGTATTGAAGTGGTTACAATTTGGAGTTCCAATGGATTATTTTAATCACACTAGATTTTCCCGATCTCCCTATCCTCATAGGGTGATATTAATTGAGGGGGGAGAACAACCTGAGCTTCAACCTCCCCTCGATGTTAAGATAAATGGTTAGTGATCATTGAAAGGGAAAACAAACATTATGATAGGGTTTCACCACATTATTATATAATAGTTTGGTTTATGTTTTGGTTTTATTATTATTCTTCTTTATGTATCTTAAATTATTTATATTCATTTAATTAAAACACTCTTTACTTCATAACAAATTAGTGAGAAATTTTCAATATGATAATTGTGTTGTTCTAATAGGACAATATAATAATGCACTTATTTTCTAAACATTTGAGATTTAATTTTTTCTTTAAAACTTATAAATTATGATAAGTAGCCGTAATTGGACTATATGGTTGTTATCTCAAGGGATAGTGTTATTTGCCTCATTTTTAGAGGCTTGTGGGTTTTCATGTTCTTGGTTAACCCCCAATCAAAAGACTACACTAATACCTAATAATAAATTAAATACAATGAATTATTATAGTTATGTTGTAACATAGAAATGATCATTTAATTATCATATATTTTTTAAAATCCCATTCTTTAACAAATATCAAACTACTCAAATTAAGTCATTTTTTTAAAACCATTTTTAAATCCCCCTCAATGTGTAGTCCTATTTATTAAAAATACAAACTATAAACCACCAATACTCTATAGGATATGACCCATGGTCAATACTAGACTATAAAATCCTCATTAAATCTTAGTAAATTGGATTTTTCATTAAAATTCATTTATAAATATTTTAATTTATGAACCTATATTCTTTTTTAGATGTATATACAGCCCCTTTAATAGGTAATATACATAATTTCTCTATAATAATAATATTTGAAAACATTGTTGTTATTTTATAATGTGTATTTTGATTCAATGGTTAACAACATGGAAAGTGTCATTTTTGTAAAAAAATATATTTTATTTTTTTCGTTTTAACTCACATTTTTACCATTTACATATTTATCAAATGAATTTACTATGGACATGAGAGATTTCTAAATGAATGTTTTTTCATTATTTGAATTTATAGAGAAAAATAATAATTTAACATAATGGTAGAATTTATTTTCCAATTATGTGATTAATGTTATATTTTAAAGTATATATGGACAATGAATTATCCCAATGTCATAAGAATTATTTCATTCTTTCCATCCTTCAAAATCTGTCATGTTTTATTCAATGAAATTAGAATTTCAGGATTGAATAATTATTTTTTAAAAGAAAAGTATATTTTTATTGAGAATAATTTTTTCAAGAAAAAATTATTTTGATATCCAAAAGTCATTTTTAAACTAATACAAATGTTATTTTTAATGAAAATTTGGATGCTTAAATTTTTTTATTCATGATATTATCCTTGAACATTGTTTGTGATGGGTGTTTCTCGATATTTCCAGGTGATATTTTTATATCATATATGATGGGAGCACAAATATTTCACTCTAAAGTATATGTAAATGATTATACTCTAGGTAATTATATTGGATATTGGTCATATGGTTTTTCATATTTATAAGGGATATATAATGGCTCTATAAGGATTTTTACGATGATGTCCTCAGGAAACTTTGTGAGTTTTCTGTTTCCTAAAATGAGTTTTTAGGGAAATGTTTTTTATTCATATGTTACTGTTAATTTTCATCAAAAAATAATTATAATTTCATTTTGGATAAAAATATATGTTTTTATGAAAAAAAATATTTTCTTGTTTTTCATGTTATTCCCCAGACTAATAGTTTTATTATTTTTTTGTACTTTACTACAATTCATTTACTCAAAAAATATTTATAAAAAAATTATGGGATTTAAATATGGGTACAAGAATTAAATATATCAAGAATAATTTCATGATGATTTATAATTAAAAATTGTCATTTTATATTTTAAAATATTTTATAGTGGAGAAAATGGATACTTATTAGAAGATTCCAAATTGTGGGATATGATTTTGGTGTGTATGAGTTATAAAATATTTCTACAATACATTAAACATGAAAACATCCTCAAATTTATGCTAATGATTCCATAACATAAAAATAAATATTTTTTAATTTTTATGACTTGATCCTTATACAAGTTGTATGCCACTTCACCAACCCCACACAGTATCTGGAAAGTGATAAAAAATCTCATCGATAACATATATCCCTGAATAAATATCCACAATCGATGTCATGGTTAGACCATTAAGAACACATGGTCCCCATACATGAACTCAAAAGGCAGGTTTAATCTGTCCATATAATACTTTTTATCACATCATGATATCTTTGTCAACTCGTAGATGGTCTTTACATTTCTATCGTTGCTCACACCAACATTGGGACCATAAGTGAAAACTCAATTATGTCTATCCCACACATTGGTGAACTAAAATATCTCCCATACTAGGCCTAAAATGGTTTCGTACCAATGGTGTATTGGTAGTTACTGTTTCATGAATGTTTCAATAAGGTTAGGTGATTCTACCAACTATAGACAATGTATAATAAACAATCTTGAACCATGTAATCAAGGAATCGAATGGTATGCACATCTATGAAATCATCCATGGGATGGAGAATCAATATCAATAATAATTGATTCCCAATGTACTCCTACATTCCTACGATAATCATGTCTTGAAACAAGCATCATGGTCTAAAATTATCATAGAGGGAACATCTTGGAGTTGGACTACGACCAAATTATATGTTCATCCCATGTTGTCTATTAAACTCTAATATTTAATTTCTAGGAGGTGGAATGACATTGTGATTCCTTATATGATCACACATATGGTATTGTATCCTCTGGATATCTATGAATTCCGCACCATTATGTCCATATATATCAAATTCCTCATCCAATCTGGATCCTCATGGGGTTAATATATATATTCTAGAACTTGGTTCACAATGTTAACTTGCTGAAAATTGCGGTTTTGAGATCAAACACTAATACACCCTTCTTCATACTAATCCGTGAGAAGATACATTGGAGGTCCTAGTAAATCATTTCCAAGACATGATGTAATATTGATAGTGAATTATGAAATTCCCACATCTCCTCTTATCACAATGTCATTGGAACCATCATTCTTCAACTAAAAAGGTTGAGATAATCCTGACAATCAATAAATCCATCAGGAACTAATCTAGTGGGTAATTTATGTTGTAGTGTGTCTTGGTCGGTAACACCATGATTTTTCTCCCTATAACATAGTATAATTTATGGGGTAAAAACTATAAACTATAAATATGTCACTCCATAATTTTCCACTAAGGGAAATTAAAATGATGCTAATTATTCCAAACCCTCAGTCAAAAATTGTAATCAATATCTCCTAATGAGAGAATTTTTTAATTAAGTTTCCATTACCAACATTATTTACTATATCAGATTCATAATCCTTGAGAAAATATACACATATCTTATGTATCATCATAATGTATTTATGAAAGATGATATTCTTGAAACTCGTGTTTTTTGAATAAGTGATAAACCACACATCCATTAGGTTGTGTCCTCATATATACAGGGTTAAGACTATATCTATTAACTATAATTCATGATTCATGTAGTAATTTTCTTATGGTAACAACTATTGGCACCCAAAAGAAATCACCTCAGTCCTTTTCATTAGAACAAAACCAATTCTGGTCCCTATGGAATCGTATAACACTATGTAATCGACACCCTCCTATGGAATGATTAAAATGGCGAAACTCTTTAATCTCTACAATGACTCCTAAAACGAAAAATAGAAACATCATATAAAAATAAATGGATACCCATTATAGATTAAAGTGGTCAATGTAAATATTGTCTTGCTGAAATCCTGTAAGAATCATCTATAATATCTTTTTGACCAAATGATGCTCCCAACCTTTAACAAGATATTGGGTGGATCCCAGTCTAATGCTTCCAAAAACATCACCAGGACCACCACAAGTAGCTATAATAATATGGTATGTGAAAAAAACTAAACATCATGAACCTAGATCTAACACTTAGAGAACGTCCCATAAAGGTGGTGATCTCAAAATTTGTATTGTACTATCCTCATGTGTCTCAAATTCTCCTCCTTTGATGCTGAGTATAGTAGGATATCATGGATGATGAAAACCAAAAAAAAATATACTAATGTTTGAATGATCAATTTCAGAGTCCCACGAACAATATTGGATTTTTAAGGCCGAAATGAATCACCAAGTTCTCATAATGATCAATGAGTACAGAATGTCTATATTTGAAACTCCACTGCCCCTACTCACAACCAGGGATATGATGTTATAAGGAATATCTTTGAGAACCATCTCGACCATCTGAACTCATAAAACATGTCATAATTCCATTTAAGTGGATAGTTATTCTATATAGTAACTTGGTTTAGGAAATGATATTACACAAAAAACCCCAACTGCATATATTCCTTCTTAGTGAACAATACTACGACTGCTCAGGGTGACACAGTTGGTCTTACAATTCCCTCCCTCAACATGTTCTCCAACTGTACCATCTTCTGGAAAATCTCTACAGGACCAATCTGTTATGATAGTATAATTTTCAAGTTCATCCTTGGGTGAAATTATATGTAGTAGTATATCTCTTATTGGGGAGGTAATCTTGGAATTAATTACTAAATAAATCTTCTTACTCTACCACCACAACATAAAAACTGAAAACTTATAGCATTCACTACTACAAGACCAATACTATCCATATAATGAGTAATCAGTTGTATAATTCTAGGAATGATAACTTTATTATGAGTATAGGTTTCCTTATCTCTTAAAAAATATAATTTCATCCCATCACCATTAAAACCCTACATCCTCCTCCAAAAATAGTAATTTTGGGAATGAACTGATATTTCTGAGTACATACATAAGAGGACATCATAATGCATCATTGCTACTACATGGATATCCCAAAATAATATATCTCCAAATAAAGTCATATAAAACTACCAATAGACGTGTGTGATCATTGAATCCTCTCTTGTGAGAGTCTCTAAAGGATATGGATAATCTAATGTCTCAACTAGAATCTCTTAGTCCCAAACTAGGATTGTAGATTTGGAATAGTGACTCTATCCTATGTTTAACAGAACAAAAAATAGGTTATAAATGACACATATCATACCTATAATCATACATTGAGTCTCCAGTTCATAGGTATTCAATACCTACAAAATTCCTTAGCTATGACCACCAGATCCATGTGCCTGACGGGTTCCACTTGGGGGTGGGGTGGAAGTATGTCAATCCATGAGAAACCTCAATATACTCTCTCTACTAATCTGACATGTATTCCAAACTATGGACCTTCTTGATCTTGTTTTTTCCGCTTCATAGGTCATGACCCCTCAATCAAAATACGACACTCCAAATAAATCAATTATAGAATATAGATAATTTCCCCCAATCCCCACCTCTAGTAATCACTAGGGTGGCCACTAGAACCAATGGTATAGAATCTCAATAAATGAGGGGTCTTACCTTTTTTATAAGAAAAATATATAAATATATGAGTTGGTCCATTCCCAAACAACTACAAGAACTGTATATGAATATATATATATATATATATATATATATATATAAACCAAAACCATCTCACACGCATGATTATGATATAACTGTAACAAAAAAAGAGTCTCCAATGTAAATACCACATGAAAATTCTATGAAGTGACACAATAAATATCCTCAATGTATGAGAAGGTAATTCCAAAAACAGTCTACATAGTCCTCCTAGAAACCAAAAAAACATTTTTATTTACTTAGGGTGAGAAAAAAGTATACTTATTTGGAAAACGAGGGTCTCTTGTGCACAAGTGGAAGAGGCATACTAATTACCCAATATTAAAATAGTAGAAACTAACAACACCTACCAAGGGATACTAGCCATCCCAACCCCACAAAGGCACACTCACCAAAAAATAAAATTCATGTAAAGTAATAAAAATAACATCAATTATAGGGTACCCTACACTACATTCCCACTGAGTATCCACTCTAACACCCTAACAAAAAACATCATGGTGCCCCACCACTTCTAAATGTACTAGGTCACAACCATCCCACACACACCTTGGACACCAACAAAGGTTTATAACCTAGGAAAATGGTGTGCATAACATCTTACCCACACACGACTAGGCCTCTCAACCATGTCCCACCCACATACGCTTGGGCTAGATAACATGTCACATCTGAAAACACCTAGGAACACACAACACATATCATCTTGAATACTCCTAGTAAATAAAAACTATTCTCATTCTAAAGACACACTGGTTAACTGAACTCTCCCGCACACACCTGGACCTTTATGTCACATCTTTTCTGAAGGATCTTTAGATAACACCACTGGGATTTGGTAGTTGGGAAGAGTAGCTGGTCATCCATCCATCTCCACATTGTGTTGTTTTTTCAAAGACTTCCTTTCCTGTGACAATGGTTTTGTTAAAAAAATAGTGCTCAACTAGGGTGGGGTGTGAATATAAATCACAAGGATAAATACATGTATATATATATATTGTATAAAACAATCAAACCTAACCTATGTGTTCTTAATAAAAACCCAAACAACCAATGATACTACCTATTTTTTCCCCTCGAAATGCATTTATCAAAACCAACAACAGTCATTTAATAAAATGATAAATGAATGTCGATTAACAATAATACACAAGCCAAAACATACCCATATCCAAATCATTAAATAAAATTCATTCATTATTAAGAAATCCATTTATTCATTTCATCCCTACCTTGGAAAATATCAACCAAATAATGCAACAAGACAGACATCGTAAACTAAAAAAGGAAAGAGAGACACATTTAGAAAACTAACTTCATATTTCCACTCTATTCAACACCCCTACCAACCACTTCTATCAGCATTCTTGAACTTCATTCCACACCAATATATCCTCTCAACAATAATACCCCCAACACATAGCCAATCCCCACAGTATATCTCCTCATAAGAAAATATGGAAATCCTTATTTATAACAACATGACACCCATCACACATAGCCATATAAACATAGAAAAATATGATCCCATATCACCTCTACACAAAAACTTCACATTCATTCCACAATATGCCAGTCTCGGACCAGATATTCTATTACACCACCTATACCACCCCACCTTATAGCCGTGCTCTCAACCCCAACATCTCACAACCACATAAAGGAAATGATAGAACAAAACCACATAAAAAACATAGACACTCCAAACAAGGGAGGGTGCATTCATATTTGGCATGCACTCATTATTTAATCTCCACATTGATAATTTAGGGGTTATCACAAAACAATTTATCTCATGGGGTATCCATTTATTTATCTATAACTACATAGTTAATCAATTTCAAATATACAACCACTAAAAAAATGATCAATAACAATCCATGACAAGTAATACAATGTTTATAAACAACTACCACCCATAGCCATGATTTTCAGTAGGAATATAACCTATATAAATCAAAATATCATTAAATAATGAAATAGAAGCATGAAAAAAATTTCCTATCCCTTCTTTATTACTTTAATTATAATTAAATTATATTTATTACATTTGGATTTAACTGCATTCACATGGGTAAAATTCATACTCTCACCCAACATGAATTATATTAAGAGGGATGACTTGATTAACCACAAGAAAATAATGATCAACACCTCCCCTTTGCACCAAAATATGGTTGTGCAAGGTTCCATTGAAACACAGTCCAATGGGGAAACATCGATGCATTGATCCTTGGAGAAGAATGATTATAGGATGCCTAATTATCAAGAGAAAAGGGAAATAAATAATGAAACAATGGATTCTATCTTTGAAATACTAAATCTGAGACTCAAGTGATATGAAACCATTTTGAACACCCCATTAAAAGTGGATCTTGACCATGAATTTTGACTAACAGAAATCATCCCTAAGCATTAATAAATTGATGATATTATCTATATCCTTAAAAAGAGATTAAAAAATTGATAAACATGTTTTTAACCCAATTTTTGTTAAATAAGACATTAAATGGGGAAACATGAAAAACTGATGAAATTGGGAAATAAAAAAATGGTGGAAAAGAGTCGACATTGAGTGAGTCAACATCGTGATTCATTAGTGGGTGAGTCACTGGTGGTTGAATCACCACAGGAAGATTCACTAGTGTGATCTATTGGTGATGAGTTACTGATGGAAACTCACTATTTGGTTTTCTAAAGTTTGGTGATCCATTGTTCAGTGACCTTCCATTCAGTGAGTCACCGTTTCGTGAGTCACCATTGCGATTCATCGTTAGAGACTCACAATTTTGAGTCATCGACGCGACACAACATTTGCAATATACCAGTCCTAACTCAGCATTGTGAAACTATTAAAGCTTGAAAACACTAAAATAATCTACCATTATCTCCCCGAACACCTCAATCACTTGTTTTTTACAAAATAATGGGCTAGGGAGGTCAGATCCATTACATCAGATACATCCAAAACTATTATCACCACAAGAATGTAAAACTAACCCTAATGAAAGTGGGGTACAAACAACCACCGTATAAGATACCTCTCAAGGTTCTTGAAAAAATTGAAACACCTCTACTGACAAAACAAAATGGACATCAATAATAAGCCACCATGCATTGCTCATATGATGGGGTGAAACCTCAATGTACATGAACACCTCCTCTATCATTTATTATGCTAACCAACCACAAGACACACCACACAATCCCAACAACCACATTTTCCAAACAAACGAATTGGGGAATCTCATCTTCAATGACATGATACTATTAACTATAGGATACACTGACTTGCTAGCATAGGTTAAATCAGATAAAAATTAATGTGTGTTGATTAAGAAGCAAGTCCTCCCCATTTTCAATGTCAAGACATAACTGTACATTCCACCAAACACATCGCAAGGTAACGAGAAAGGGTCATCAAATAAATCAATGTTCGAAAATATACTTACATGGAAAAACATAACAAGGAAGAACACAAATCAACTCTAGTTAAGGTGAATGCATTTGGAATTCTCAGTCCCAAGTACTCTCTTATAGGAAAACAAGCCTCTACAATAAAAACCAAGGGATTGTTCCATCATGTAGCACATTCTACTAATAATCCTAGATCTCTACTGGCTGCTTAACGAAAATTGTGTGGTATTTTTCATAAAACCCTTACTAGTCAGTGAAATAAGTTTCATTGTGGAGATACCAATGTTGATGAGAGACAAGAATGTGGTTATGGTCTTTTTCTAACTATGGTGGTTTCTCCAACTATTATTCTTCCTTCCCTAATCACCCAAAATTCAAAAAAGGATATGATGATCCTAAGATAAATCTCAATATCTATTCCAAACCTCAGCTAACCATGTCTTGGGGAAACCATTAAGAATAGGTGGTCCCCAACCATGATATCCAAGGGCCACCTTCTAGGATCAGAATATGATTTTTTTTGTCATGTGAAAATTTAATACTCTCACAAGCATGATGAACCTTCTCTATTGTGTTTTGCACCACATCTAGACCATAACAACATCATCCGTGACTTATATCTATAATAATGGTGAATGACATGGTATTTCATAAAAAAATATAGAATAAATCCATTCCAACGTAAGAGTGATTGCAATTATTATTATATAACTCAAACAAGGGAATTTGTAACACCCAAGATCCACCAATGTTCCGCACATATTTTAGAAAATTTTCCTCCAATGTTTGGATGGTCCACTCTCACTGTCCATCAACCTATGGGTGGAAAGTAGTGATAAGGTGTAACTAAGTGCCAAAAGGATGAAAGAATCCCCCCAAGTATCTTAAATAAAACATGTATCATGATCCAAAATAATGGACCTCAAAACCCCATGCAGATACACCACATGATCTACACACCTATTGGACAACGTATCCAATGCACGCATAAGAATAAATGCAACGAAGAGATCTAATTTTATTAGTTGATCCACCAATACCAATATTGAATCAAAACCTCTTTGATCCTTGGGAAATACTGTGATGATATCAAACAAGATTTCATCCCAATTACACTTAGGGAAATCTAAGGGATGCAACAAACCACCAAGTACATGGTTCCCTACCTTCACCTTCTGGAACAAAAATAAATTCACCGTAAACATCGCTACATACAGTTTCATTCAAAGAAACTAAAAATTATATTTCAAGACATGTTACATCATGGAAAATTTTGGGGTTACCAATGAATTTCATATTTTAATCACATGCAGGAATTCCTCATGCATCACCAGAGGAATGGAAAACCACCCCAGAAAAAACATCTAATTCGGGACATTCTCAAACAATCCCTCTAGGGAATCGCCATGGTCAACGTGATTGCGAATCACTTCTACCTCTGAGTCTCCCCACAAAAACTCCTCCACATGTTGTATAAAATATGAGTAATCATTATTATTAAATAGACAACATCTTCCACCAACCATTCATGCATGTAGGTGAAATGAATCAAACTCTTCTGTTGCCATCGATCTCTCCAAAAATACCCAAACAACACCCATATACGACATTATTCACAATAATTTGGCCTCAACATTCCCCTTTATCATGTTATATGAAAACATTATGTCATATAAAAAGAGAAAATCCGTCTGCATCCACTTTTGCAAGTTCAATTCTCACTGAGAAATGATATACCCCGAGATCATGTGGTTTGTGAAGGCCATAGAGAGCATCCCAGTGAGGTGATGCCACCACAATTATAGGGAACACATGGAAAAATCATATTGTAGATCATGTGTGACATAGATATGTTCATGGGGTTGTAACTTCTTAGACCCATAAGATATCACTCCGCACTATTGTTTTAGGATGTATTATAAACCCAGAATGGAAGAATCAGATAAGACCTTGAACATCATCCCTTCCTCTAGAAACCAAATCAATTGAGCACTGAAAATCATCCTATTCAGATAGATGAACACTGCATGGAACTACTCACTCCTCAAAATGGTATATTATTTCTGTATCAAGGTCACTACAAGAAAACCCAATTTAGAGAAATGGTGTATGAATCTATGATAATATCTTGTCATACCAAGAAAACTATGATCCTCAACAACATTATTGGGTAATTACCAATAATAAAATTCCTCAACCTTTAGTGGGACCACTTCTACACCATGTTTTTACACCACATGTATATGGAAATAAACAACTAATGACCAGAACATGCACTTGGAAAACATACCAAAGAGCTATTGGTGTCATATGACCTACAAGGAAATAGTAAGAGATCATTATGAATATCCTCTAGATTCAAGTAGATCAAAATTTCAACGATGAATATTATGAAAACCCAATCTATGAACTCATGGAAGATAGAGTTCATAAGCCCTGTGAATAGGTCTCGTGCATTTATAACACCAAAAGCAATGATAACGAACTCATAGTTCCTATAACTAGTTTTGAAAGAAATCATTAAAATATTTCCCTCGATCACCCTCAATTTGTGATATGTAGAACTTAGAGTGATCTTAGAGAACCAACATTATCCCCTCAATAGGTTAAAAATATCATCTATCCTTGAGTGATGGTAACATTTCTTGAAGATTACCTTATTCAATATCCTATAATATATACACACACTTATACCACCATCTTCCTTCATTGCTAACATGACTGGGGCACCCCATTGCAACACTCTGGGCCTGAAAAATCCATTCTTCATTATGTAATAAAAATAATTCCTTAGCTCCTGTAACCAAAAAGGAACCATCCGATAATTCTCCATCAAAATTGGAGAAACACCAGGAAGAAATTCTATCCAAAACTCAACATCAAGTCAAGGGGGTAGAGATACTACATCTTATGGGAATACATATAAGGAAGCCCAAAAAAATTATGGGAAACTCCTTCATCTCGTCATCACCTATTTCCATTAACCGCATGTCCAATAAAGAAGGAAGTGGATCCACACAATGAATTGCCAAATGGCAGCTTCGCTCAATGATAAGGTCATACATTGACTATATATGTCTGAAACAAAAATCACATAAAAAAATAGTCAATAACATCATGAAAAAAATTAAAACCAGTCATTTCCTATAATGACATCATACAGTTGAATCTTTAATAGTAAAAGGTCTCCATGGTACTGATGTGGTCCCATACTCATCCAAAATCCCCAATAAATATCACATTAGATGGAATGACCTCTAACAAGAAAACTCAATCTCATGGTAATTGTAAGCCTCTTTATATCTAGTATCATAGAATGTGCTAGAATGGGTGATTCAAATTAGTGTGAAGATCCTAAAATAAAAAAAGAATAAGTAAGAGTACTAAAAAAATTGATCGTACCATAAAGGATCTCTAGTCCTGCGGGTGTTGTTGCCTTTGCAATGTGTAACTAACCACAACCAACCCATGTACCCTTCATCTAATAACTACCTCATAAACAATTTTGGGTTTGATGTCCTTATGGAATAACCTGATTTCGGCCTCTACCTACTCCATTTCCCCTCATGGGGAGTGAGGCTGATGTCCATACATTTGAAACTAAAGGACTGGAAACTACTGCTATGGTCGGTGTTAGATCATAACTCCTCCAACAAAATGATATTGAATAGCCATAAATAACTAACTCTGATGATTCTCATGGACTCCACAAACAAAAAAAAACCTTCCTAAATCACCCAAGGCAGGTACATGGACTAGAAGATCAAAACAGAAACTGTTGTGGTCACCACCCCACTGGTTAAAACCTTAAATACTCTTGCACCTGAGACCTTCAACTAATAACCATTCCGATCAAAGATCATGGATGACTCCCATCTTTTAGTATACCTTCAAAGGAGTAAATAATATCAATTACATCTTCCTTCTACTATACCACCAAATATGTCATCAAGGTAAAATGAGTAACCGCGAACTGGAGAGAAGGATGAAGTTCCTTTTCTAGGAGTCTCATATGAGACTCTTCGTCTGAAAAGAAATCTAGGGAAAAATTAATGAGACACTATAACATGATCTCCAACTCTCGAACTAAAAAGAGACCTTTTTAAAGGGAGAGTTACTCATACCTTTTCTCATCCTTTATGGTGCATGATATTAATTCCACATGGAACAAGAATTCATAATTAGCCCACAAAACAAAATCCTCTTTCTTCTCTCCAAGGTGTAGTGTCCACCATGGACACAAAAATCATATCATCTAGCACACCACCAAGGGATCCCAAAAATATATCACATACAAGATTAAGCTTAATTTGATCAAAAGATCCTTAAGCCAACTCTCTATATCCATGTATAAAACACAACCCTCGTACTTTCCCAGAGTCTTTTTAGAAAGTCATGTAGAATCTTCTACAACTAATCATCCTCCTATACACGTTCACCCTATATTGATTGACCAGGTTAGCATGTCAGGACTCCACTACCAATACTAAACACATTCAATGAATATGTTCAATGGAATAAAAGTAAAACCAATTATGTTTAACCCTGAGTAGTATAGTATTTTTATTTTAGAATCATTTTGAATTTTTATTTAGATATATTTCTCCAAATTTCAGATTAAAAAAGGGTAAAATATCATTATGTCACATGTAGGTATCCTATGGCCTCCACCCTACAAACGGTGTGGAATCACATGGTCATTTGAAAGATATGGAGTACTTAAAATGGATAACAGTGTGGGGGGAATAAAATCTCATGGTCTAGCCTATCTTCTATGGCCTATTTCATGCACTATGATCACCTACCACTGTCTCCCTACCTACATATACAGTCGTCACTATTCCTAACTCCTAACTCCATCAAATCCCTTAACCACCACATCATATAACATTGAATCATGTCCCCTACCTCCAAATATTCCCAACTTTAGATTTCAATTAATGAAGAGAGGTAATGACTCTTGAGTCCAGCCACTAGTATGCCCCAGGGTGGTGACCAACATCACTGTTTAGAATCTCAAGAAACGGGAGGCTTCCGTTTATTTCACTGAATATGTTTAGTAAATAAATTTAAAATATTAAGACGTTCAGCACATAATCAAAAACAATCCATCACAAGTCATCAAGAGTTCCCAAACAAAAGCTATCAATTATGAATATTTTTAACAGGCATATAAAAAAGATAATTAATAATAACAATGTAAATTAAATAGAAGATTGAATCACTTTTTCCCAGCCCTTTTTATTCATTTAAATAGGATTCAATAATCATTATTAAATTTTGATTCATCCACCTTCACATGGGAAACATTCATACACCCAATATTCATAAAACCCAATAAGCTGGATGAATGGATACCTACCTCGAGAAATAGATAATTAGAAACTCCTCCATAACCCATAGAGGTTGTGCACAAGCCTCTAGGGAAATATGATCAAAGGGTGTAACATGGAAAAATAGATCCTCATGGAAGAACATTTCTGTGACACTTGGGTATCAAGAGGAAATAGATATAATGAATGAAGAATATGTTTCCAGCTCAGATGGACTATTTTTGAGACTCGAGGGATATAAAACCATTTTGAACTCCCCATTAAAAGTGATCCTGGCAATGCATTTTTATTAACTTAAATTCGCATGAACATTATAAAATTAATGATATAATTAATATCCTTCTAACTAGATTCAAAAAAATGTAATCATTATTTTAAACCCCATTTAGGTAAAATAAAACATTAAATGGAGAAACTAGAAAGAATATATATAACATAATAGTTTAAAACTATAGAATGTGCTCACTATTGGTTGAGTCCACATCGTGAGTCACCGGAAGTGGACTCACCATTGGATGAGTCGAGAGTGTGAGTTATCGGTGATGAGCTACCACTAGCAATCCACCATACAGTGATTTGTTGTTCAGTGACTCACTATTCAATGAGTTGTCATTTGGTGAGGCAGTATTTGGTGACATACAAATCGGTGAGAGAATGTTTGGTTAGTGACTGTTCTGTGGGAGACCATTCAGTGAACGATCATTTGGTGAGTCACCATTGGGTTAGTCACTATCATGACTCACCATTAGTGACTAACATTTAGTGAGTCAGTGATTTAAGTCACAGGTGCAACTCAACAATAGTGACCTACCATTCTTAACTCACAATTTTGAAATTGAAAAAACTATAAAACTTTTAAAATTTTCTATCGTGAGAATCTAAAACACCTTAAACACTAGTTCTACACAATGTAATGAGTTGGGGAGGTATGATCCATTACTACTTAGATTTCATGTCATATGTCTCTCTTTCAATCATATTGTGGGTTTGAAAATACCATGTGAGAATTCCCCAGTGATGAAATGGGTATCACTACCTCTCCCTATGATACTTACAACAGCCCTATAGTCCATAAAACATAAAATCATTATCTCATGATCTCCTTCAAAAAAATATCTCACAACTACATCCCTATGTCTTTTATCAGCTACATATTTATGATGTCTTAGCTATTGTGTTCCCACTCTTGGAATCCACAATCAATGTCCGCTCAGTCAAAAAGATCTCTACTACCAAATAATATTCTAACACATAATAATTTGTAGCAATATATAGAGGTATAACACTATCATTGATGTTTCTTCATATTTATTTCTCATAGGTTTGATCATGGAAGATCATATGACATACCATATCACCCATTTATCATGTGAGGTTGGCGATCCTCGATGAATATCCATCCTTATTCATGTATCCATTATGAAGATATTGAAGATAATGGTTGTGAATATACAACAATTTAGATGAAAAATACTCAACTCTAAAATTTTACTAAAAATATTTTCATAAAAGAGTTACCTCAACATAAAATAAATTCACAGGGACCCATCATTTCCCAACTGATCCATGAAGATGAATCACCTCCAAGACCATCATCAGGTCTTCAAGTGTTCTACAGAGGTAAAATACATGTGTCACAACCTTGAGATAATAATAAACCATATAGGGTATAGTTGACCCTAGATCCTGAGTAGTTTATAATGTTGAAACTCATGAAGTGCACTAATCCAACATGCCAAATCATCTTGTACTATTGGAACAATCCATTACACGACTTGTGGATGAATGGATGGAATCCCACCCAGATGTACCACCTCCTAAAAAGGTCTATTTATTGGTGCCTTGTAACTATTTGGATCATCATTTTGAAACTTTTATGGAATCAATGATAAAAATAATTCAATAATCATACAAAATAGACATTATTATCTATAGTACAGAGTATATCTGGAGAGCTTACATTAGAAGGGAATGAAAGCATAACCGTTTCTTTTTTATGGTTGTACTAATTTTTCCCAATAGTTAATGTAATTATATTTCATGTAGAATTTAAGGAATTTTGTGTCTTATTGTATGGATATGGAATTTGATAAAATTATAATGGAGTCCCTTGACTAAAATAAAAACTCAAACTATTTAACATTCTCTCCATAAAACCCAAACCAATTTCCCATCAGCAGAAAACAACAAACACTGAATTGAGAATGATCTTCCTATATACAAAAATGATTTTTTCATTACATTTCCCACCATGTCCCACCTAACCAGTGGAAATCCATGTGTGACTACCTCCAACCATCCTTTAATGGGTCAGGGTCAAGAAACTAGCGATGAGTAGTCAAAACTGTCCATGAGGGGTCTTATTTGAATGTACATGTACACATGTAATCATATACGAACCCAAAAATGATGATATTAATGTTAAATTTGTAATAGTACAATCATTAATCTAAAAAACAAAATCAAATAATGTTAAATATAATAGAAATCATAAAGGGACAAAAAAATCCCACCTAAACCTTAAATTAGTCTAACCTCGTAGAATGGTGGGAATCCAAACAAATGTGTCACTTGGGACAAAATATGGTCTGGATTTCCCAATATAATAATAAATAAAAATTCTTTCACCAATAAAAGCATTGAATGTTCTATATTCTTCATTATAATCAAAATGTGTCGGTAGAGCCTATGCAGGGGTTTAAATAACAACACTAAGTTCAACATCCCAAAATAATGAAACGAATGCCTCAGGATATTAGTCAGCTCATCATACATGTATGTCAATCAGAACATGTCACATAAAAAAACATACTGATATACATGTGGTAGACACTATATGTCATGGTAAGGTAAAATTACAAAACAAGAATAAGATTCTAGAAAAGTTATTATAACAACAATCGCTTAAGAGAAATCACTTTTGGAAAGTAATAGATCATATAAAATCCACATGATATGTAATTATCATCAAGACTCACCATGAACAAGTACATATTGTATGTCAGAAGATATAAATACATAGATGGGGTATCATAACCATAGCCATGGGAATATCAACATCCCAAACAAGGATATCTTACTGAGAAGGGGATTGATTCTCGTGTATGATGGTCATGTTGATTCCTGGAATCCCATGTAGGGAAAAAGATGACTAAGGATCACAGACCATGATATACATTGTGATTCCTGTGACAACATCCAGGAATAATATCTTAGAAGGGATCAAAATCATATAATAAGGATAAAATTTAACAATATAGTTTTGTGGTATGGATTAAGGGATTAAACACTATGTCAATTGGTCCTTGATGAAGAGAACATGGTCCTTTTACCTCTGAAGGTATTGTACATGGAATATAACAGTAGTATATAGAGTGTATGTTTTTAAATGGTTTTTCAAAACTTCCTTGGGTCTACCCATGTGCTATATCATGTGACTATGTACTCTTGTTCACGCTCATGTACTTCAATTACTACTCTTATACTCTAGTGATACTTATATACCTAGCTGTGTCAATGTAATGATTTATTCCCATGAATTCTATCCATTTCCAAACTTGTGTTCCAAAACGGTTCATGTTGAGTCACCATGTCAATTCACATATTGTGTGATGAATTTAACACATCATTTTATACATTATTTTAAACATAAACCCCAGTATCATATAATCGGATGCATAAAGAATGTTTTTCTGATGTATGCTTTGTGGAGACAGGCATCACCACACATCCAACTGGAAAACAAGATATGCCAATATAATCCCAATTATACATCATGGATACCATACCATTATATCATCATTGGTACCAAACTCAATCCTGTGGTACTAACCTATTACACCAAATAATGGTGACACAATGATTTATTAATCTGTATTTTTTGATCATGATGTGGAAAGAAATATTGGCCATTAACACATTAAGAACAGTGGGAGAAAATCACAAAAAAATCCAGGAATGAACCATATACAATGGTCATTCATGACTATATTTTTTCCATATAAATCCTTTAACTAATAGGGAAAACATATAAAAAAGAAAAGTTTTTCAAATTCGTAATATTCTAAGAAGATAATTATCAATATTAAATCATATGTGGATCCAAAAATCAAACTATTAGAAGAATTGATCTTAATTAAATGTGGTTTTATTTTAAACATGATGAAATCTATAAAAAACATCCTAAATAAGTATTGAATCAAAATTTAATTAATAACAAGTCTATCTCATTATCGTTGATGAGATTCACATGTTCTGTTAGTGCACGAATCGACAAAGTAAGATCTATTGATGATCATCCCTGAAATATCTTCGATCATCTCCTCTCACATTACCAAGTATTTAGAGACTAAAATTAGGTTATTTTTATCAATATAATTATAAGGTATATTATTTCATGGGAATATTAAAAAAAATATATTTATTAATTTAATAAATTTCAAATCCATCCATGACTTCAATTATATGAAATAACGGACGTTGAAAAATAAATTGGGTCTCCTAGGGTAAATCTTTTATGTTGAGATCAACTATGGTATGAAATTTCCAATATAAGACACTATTATGAGATTTATTCCCCTATTTCATGAAAATTGTATGTGGGTATTAAAAATATTCTTAATATTTATATAATAGTGATATCAGGACCATCAATCCTTTGAATCACATGATGAATTAGCACCTTGCTCTAAAATATTGCTAGATATATTTCTAGTTATTAAAAGGTATAATATTGAGAAATTATATATATCCATGATCACTTCAAATTGGCATCCTATCAACTAGCACTCTCACATAGACTATATCATGTAAATGTTGTTTTCTATGTATCCCTCTTGAAGATTTACAAGCCATTTCCCTCACGATAACTGAATCCATAGGTGGTATACATGGAGAATGATATTATATATGAGGAGTATATGGTGATGTTCATATCTTATAGACCAAAAGTGCTATGAAACAATACTACTCACCTGTATAAAGTATAATTAGTGGACCAAAAGTTTGAGGATGAAACTTGGGAACCAGATGAATCAATGAAACAAAAGTACCCTCACATGTTTAAGTGTATGAAATGAAATTTCAAGGGAAATATTTGTTAAGGGTTAAATAATGTAGTGAATTATAATTATATAAATTTAATTCCCTTTTAATGAAATAATTCATAATGTGGTAATTTAGTTATAGAAAATAGATGCACTAATTTATCTATTTTGGACCATTATAAGATATAGGTTGTCGAATTAATAAAATTAAGCATGTTAATAATTAATAATATTGAAATTTTTCAATGATGATTACCATTAGTATATATTTATGGTTATTATAAAATCCAATTGACAAAGATAAAAAAATAAATATCCTCAACCAATAGGATCGTACTCAATGAAGTCCATTTGTGAGATCTTCTAAGGGAGGTGACTTCGTTAAGATTTTACCTTAACCACGACCATATTATAATCCAAAAACTAATGATTGAGGGAAAAGATACAATAAAAGTTCAATATTATCGAGTTCACTTCCCAAATAGTGTTCACCGAACCACCTTTCACTCTCATCAAATCCTTCAATAAACCATTACGCACACCAATTGTGATGTTGAAATTATCTTATGATTTTCCCTTCCAAAAATTAGTGTAGTGAATATAAATACACATTTATACTCAATGGTATTCACCTAGAAGTAATTTTACTCCATTTTTTGTGTATATCCATGTATATATTAACTCACTAATTAAATATTTTGGATTTTTTGTAATGAAAGGTGTTTTTATGTTTTATAGTATTAGTGGAAAAATAATGATTTTATGTGACATGAATATGATGGGTGGACCCTTATTTATATAACCTTACAACATATTGATTACTGTTATTATCTCCTGAAATTCCATATATATTGAATAGAAGGATATCCTACGAATTTAATGTTATTATTTGAAGGTCAGCAGCCTTGCTAGATTCTTATAATTTAAAGTACTATGTTTCTGATGAATTTCTATGTTACCTTGGTGTTATAATCTTATTTCCAGATTCAATGTTCATTTTAATTATTATCATCCCTTTATGTCACCATGATATATCTATTTCCCAATATTAATTATATAATTTATTTTATTCATTTATTTTTCCTTCATAGGTATTTATATATAATCAATTTATAATATACTCCCTCTTGTTATATTGTGCTATTTTAGAATGGAATTGGAATTTTAAGCACTTAGGAGTTTTTAAAGAATGTTATTGTATCATACTGTCGTATTATTATGTTGTGTATCTAATTACCCAAATAAACTATGTTTATCAGTATTTTAAGATTATATTACATGTTTCATTTTAATAAATAATGAATTATCTTTTATTAAACATATGTGTTATCATAAACAATTCTTACTCTTATATTGATTATTTATTTCTTATGATTTTAAATATTTACCTAAAAAAGATTTCATATACCTTATATATTTATTACATTTTTGTATGTTATCATGTTATCTTAGTGATGTTTATGGGTTTAATTTTTTTCAATATTTATTATGGTTTATTTGAGGTTGTTGAGATGTGGTTTGAATTTTTTAGGAATTTTGGTTTATACATTGAGTATAACTAGATGTTTTTTTAACTAATTTTACAATTAATTTCATGGAATATAGATTTTTAATATAATCACCATTTTTTATTATGAATGAATTTCATATGTATTATTTCCTTATAATGATGGATTTTGTATGGATAACTAGACTGTAAGGATTATGGATCACACAATCGTGAAGTTATTCATAAGCATAATCTCCTATAATAATAAAAGAGTGTAATAATAATGGGACTATATGATAAACCATAAGGTTGATACCATAAGTATTATCCATATTTTTCATATATAAATATGATCCCACATTTATGATATATAGGGTTGAGACATATCGTTGAGCCTATAATTATGAGCTTTAATATTAACCTGAAAAGATCATTTTACCAATACTAAATTTCAATGTTTCCAAAATTTGATATTTTTATTGATATTGAAACAAATTAATCATATGTTTATCATCAATGAATATAAAATGACAGTTAAAATGTTATTATACCTAATTATACAAATATTTGGAAATTTCTTATCATTGTGTGTATTTGGATGAAGTTTCAATAGAAGCTTGATTTAGAAGTGATAAGGGTATAAAAGATGATACATTTCTTGAATAATATCTAGATTTTTTTCTATAATTTTATTGTGATGATGATTAGTTTTTTTGAAGTTCAAATAATCATAATCATCTAATTTATGTATTGAATATTCAGTTTTATATAGCATGGGTAATTATTCTACTGATTTTTCAGTACCATTGAGGTAATGAATTAGCACAGTGAAAAATTATCCAAATGATGTTGATGATAACTAAATTTTATTCAATAACAAAATTGAGCGATTATTTTATGATGATCTATGTTGGAGATGCTTATCTAATGGGTTCTTTTTTGAACTATAAAATTAAAATGTGTAGAATTTGAAATGTATATGAGTCCTGGAGTTATTCTGAACGATATAATATTACTAGGATAATGGTCCATGTTCATGAGCCCATCCAAATTAGTTATAATTGTGGATCATGTTATAATATTCTATTTTGATACATTTTGATTATACTAAGATTTAAATTAAAAATTGAAATTATTTTTAATTCGATATTATATAGTCATTCCAAAATACTAGAAGGAGTAAGTGAGATAGGAAGAATAACTTTTATTTAGTGATTTATCGAACATTTTTAGATTAGATAAGAGTTGGAGCTTGAATTTTATAAATTATCATTTATAGATGTTTGAGTGCAAGAAATAATTGAATTGATCATAGAAGGAGAATCAAGATCCATTCCAATATCTAATTTTGTAGAATGTGAGCATGCAATTCATGAAAAATATGGAGGCACATAGAGGAGGATAGTGAATTGTTATTTTTGATGAAAAAATGATAAATAGATATCAGTTTCATTCATATTTATGATCTATATTTAATTAGTTTCAAGATAATATATCTAGTTTTACTGTATATAGTTTATGTGAAACCTTTTTCTTATATTTTAAACTATTATATATTCAATAATATGTTGAAGAATTCATGGTTGGTGAGACAAACCATCCATGAAATGAAGTAGGTTCCCTTCAAGGAGATAAATCATTAGAAAAACTTATGATTTATGATATTCTATAGTATATATGTGTGAGTGGGAGTGATAATTATTTTCTAAGTGAACATAACATTAACAAGTCAAAATATTTTTTTCTGTAAAAATAAATTATATAATCTTATCTCCTTTGATTCACCCCCATATCAATAGAGCTATGTAATATTTGGTAGTCCAAATAGTATCAAAAAAGGGTCCCACTGTTAGATTCAATATTGTTCCAATAATGGATGATCTTAATTATGTTAATACAAGGGTTTTTCCAAATTTTTATGCAAATAATTTCTATAACAATAAGAATATATTTTTTCCGTATGTTTTATCCTTTGGATTGGGGGATAGATGTGTAGTTTGTATTAGTTTTACACCTTTTATGAAAGATTCACCATTGAACGTCTCTAATTAATTGAATATAAATGATGACGGTAAATATAAAATTTAAATTATAATTTATTTATTAGAAAAGGTCAATAAAATAGAGTTGGGAATTCAATCATCCAAATAAATATGTGGCATGATAGAAATTATCAATGAAGATATTGAGAATTTCAAAAATAAAAAATTATAATTCTATATAATATTGTATAAAGGTATCATGATAATAGAGTAATAAAATGTTGATGATTTTTTAACAAGGTCAATGAGACTATAATAATGTCCAATGGTTTTGGGAAAATATTAAAGATTCCACAATTCTCAAAAACACTTGTGAGAAAATATTTGGATAGAATTCTTATAAATATTTCTAAACAAGAATATAGTGAAGACCTATCAGTAGATTAATTATACAATATAAAAAATCATGTGAGATGAGAAAATGCTTAACTATAAAGAAAATTTTTAATGATAAAACGGATTTTTTGTGTATAATAAATATTGAAATCAAAGAAAATGTTTTTACTGAATATTCAATGGAATCTAACAAATAATTAAATGGTTAATATGATAAAATCATTGTTTCCCTAATTTCAAATATGTTCAACAAGGGGAAAAAGAATAAAGGAATGATCAACATATATTCTATAAAGGTAATAGAATTTGATAATTTTACATTAATTTGATAAAGAATAATGGAATATATATTGAGTCTAAATATGATTAGAAACCTCAATGGAAAAAATTGAATAAAATCAGAAATAATCATCCAATGATGGTAAATCAATGAAGAAATTTTTGAAAACTAATAGAAAAAATATTATGAACAAAGTGGACATTCGTTCAACTAGAAGTGAATATGGTGATAAATTTACCACTTTAATCAGTCAAATCAAATATTTTTTGATAGTTAATATGTTGAATAAGATGATTCAATAGGGAATGAGCTGGAACACATGTCAAAAGATAAATTTAATTTGTTCCTTCAGTATAATACCAAGCTCAATAATGAAAATAATCAAATGGTGAAGGAAATAGATAAATTTATTGAATATAATAATGCTCCTTTTAATAAATAAGTATTTTAAATTGAACACATCAATAAGTTATAGTTAAATGTTGTTGAAAATGAAATATAGTTAGTTATATTGATGATAAACATTCTTTTAATGAAGTAGAATTATACAAAATTAAATATAACTACATTTTGGTGGATAATGAGTTAAATATGATCATATAGTACATCAAAGACTTTATTAAATTCATGTTTGTATTATCGATAGTGAAAAAGGGATCTTGTATAAAAAATATTGGCTATATATAATCCTTAAATATCTTAATGTAATTCTAGTTTTTACTAACAAATTATATCCTGTATCAAATTCATGTTTGGTGTTGTAAGAGGAAAATAATGAAAAAATATCTTCCAATTATAAATTATACAAGAGGAACTATGGGTAATCTATAGACAGAAAATAGATGTTAATTAAGACCCATATGGAAGAAAAATATAGAAAACATTACTGTAATGATTTTTATGGACCTATTCGACTAAGATACCAATGTTATTATTGGTTATGTGGCGTTGTTTTACAAAATACCTACATGTTATTGTAAAACATGATAATACCTGGATGGATTCATGAAATAGATTAGATTTATTCCATTAAGGTGTAATATAAAACAAAAATATTATTGAATGAACAGAAAAATATGTCAAATTTATCAACTCATAAATAATATTACTGTATTTATGAAGTATTTTGTTAGTGTGAGAATTATGTCTATAGAGTCATAATGTATGTGAATGTATTATTAGGATAGATTCACTATGCTTAGAATGGAAGGCAAACAAATGATCTGAAGTAAAAAAATTATATATATATATATGAGGTTGTATTTATGGATAGTAGAATAACAATACCAAGGGTTCTTTATAGTGGTTTCTCTTTCCACGTGATAGGTGATCTGATGATTCAGAAATAAGTTGAGAAACATTAAGAAGAAGTAGATATATTTGGACGTTATTTGTCTACCATATTAAAGGTTATTCAATTAAATAAAAATAAATACAAAATTGATAAATAGAATGATTTTTTATGTGTGGATGTGAATATCACAATATTTTTAGTGTTAGTTACCTATATGATGATGGGAATTAATATCATTTCAATAATTACTAATATATCATCAAAAAATTAATGGATGAAAGGATAATTACATTAGGAGAAAATAATATTTTTTAATCAATATTTAATTACTAATTCAACAGATTTCTATTATTTGGGTGAAAAATATTAATCTTTTATATTTAATAAGTGGTGAGGTCAACATGGCCCAATAAGTGTAATAAAATGTTATAAATCAATTAGTATGAGATCATTCTAATTTTAATATAGAATGTAATTTTGTAAGTGGAAAATTCAAAAATGTAAATATAAATCATAAATCTCATAAATAGGTTGGCATTATTCTACAATACCACTGAAACTCATTCACATTTAAATATGTGTTCCCATGAGGAAACTCTCTACAATAGTTCCTTTATATCTCATCACATTCGATTAGTATTAAACTTTAATGAATAATTTGATGATCAAAAATACCAGGTTAGAATCCAATGAGATGTTTTAAATTTCAAATCAACACAATCCAAAAAAATTAGGACTCTTCATAAATAAATTGAGATTAGGTAATTGAAAGGGAAACAAATGTGATTCTTTGAAATATAGATTTCCAAGAATAGAATAAATGAATAAATTTATCACACCATATAGTCTCTAATGGAATTTCTTTTTGTAAGTTAATAATAAAATATTTTGGGAGATGGGAAAGATAATGTTGGCTAGAAATACAATCTGAAACTCTTTTTAGAGAGAATCTTCGTATACTATTATACACATCCATAACTGATATCTATTGAGCCATGGGACATATTTATCTCCTTATGAGATGTGGTACAAAAATAATCCAACTATCAAGTTCTTAATATTTTTTTGGTTTCAATGCTTTATATATAAAATTGATAGAACGCTTGGAATGTTTGGATAGAGAACTACTAAAGGGGTATTTATTGGTTATATAAATAGTGGTATTGAGTAATGGTGTTAGAATAAGTGCTTAAATTTGATTAGTGAATGTTTTTAGGTTTAAGTAGGTGAATATAAACATAAATAAATGTTTTTGTCGTTTAATATGGGTTAATAAAAGAGAGAAACCAGAATAACTTTGAAAAATAGATTATAGAAGAAGCATATTTTGAGAAGAATACTTTTGATATTGGAAATGAACAGACGTCTAATGGGTAAGATATAGTTAATTATGGTTTAAAACAAAAAGGATAAAAATTAAATTTATTTAAAGAATTTAATATAAAAATATGAGGCATAAATAATTTCCTTATATTCTAGGTACCGTATTTGTTCCATAAACAATATATTTATAATTCTCAACCATTTTCTATTTTATTCCATTGAATTTAATTAGAATTTGAAAATATTAATAAAATATAAGAATTAATTTATAAAAAATTTATTCACTCATACTAATGCTTTATAATTAAATCACATAAAACTAATTATTACTCACCATAGATTATTACTTTCATGAAAACTGTAAAAATTTAATATAGATAATAAAAATAGAAGAATAAAATATTAAATTAAAAGATATCTTCTAAATCATATTCACCTTTAAGTGTAAAATATAATAATAAACTATAGAATGAATAAGAATATCATGAATGTATAAATCATGTAATAAAATAACTGTGAAATATATGGAATTGAGAAAAGAGAATTAAGAAGTGAAAATTTGATGGTTGATTCTTACGCATCAAGATATAGGAATGAAATATAGTTGTTATAAACATAGTCATTATAAATATGGGTGTTTAATATATAGTTATTGAGAATATAATTTTTTGATATACGCCTGTCTTATATATATTCAAATGTTTTTTATTCATGGTTGTATATTTAGTATAAAATAAATCTAAATGGGAAAAAATATTATAGTCAAATATTATAAATATATATATTTATGTGTTAAAATTATATGATGTACTTTAAAATTTTTTGTAAATCTTTTATTATCATTGGAATAGTAAAATTAAATTTCATAATATAAATTTTTAATTTTAATGGTTTTGTAAAATCATATTTGGTATTAATGTAATTTTTAATGATTTTTAATTTAGTGCTATATATTTTATTGCATAAAATTAAATGAAAAAAATTAAAATTCAATTATATATGAAATATTATTTAAAAATTAATAAAATTGGAAATAAATATTAAATAATATTAAGAATGCTTATTGCTTAAAAAAGTTATTAAAAAAAGTTTTTCCAAATGTTTTTCATTTTAATTTAAAATACAAATTAATTAATATTATAAATTATATTAGAAATAAATTAATAATATTTTTGGACTTAAAATTGTAATATTTTCATTCGTTTAATTTTTTTTATTGTTCTAAAATAGATTAATTTTTAGGTGAATAGTTTAAAATATTATTTTTTCCAAAACTATAATCTTTATAACATTATCATACAATGATTATTATATAAAAATTTATACAACAAATAATATTTTTTATAGAAAAAATTTTTTCATTTTGATATATTATTTGGAATTTATAAATTGTATAAAAATAACATTAAGCAGTTAAGAAATAGTTTTCAATAAAATGGTTTTTTGATTTTTTAAATTAACATGTATTTTGGTAATCTTTTATTTTATATTGAATTAAAAGTCACATAAATTTAAATTTTTTTGTAATAAAAAAATTAATATCTTGAAATGAAAGGGAAGTTATAATTTTACCCTTCAAATAAATGTGATGCTTCAAAAGACCTACTTTCTAAAAAACAGATTCTTACGTATTACATGAGAAACATTTTAAATTTTTTTTTCATACATATAGAAATTTTATTTAATCAAATGCATTAAATATTTATATTATTTTGGTCCATATGATTTTATAACTATAATTTTATTTTAATGAATTAAACATAAATTATATAGGTCAAAACAAGTTACCACTATAAAGAATTGTAAATGAGAAAATTATAAGAGTAAAACTTATAAAAATGTTATTTAAATCATTTGTTAAAATTAATGGATGAGTTAGTGTAAAAATTATATAATACACCGTTTCATTATTGATTATATTTTTCTTATTTACAATTGATACATATTCCCTCTTCATATAAATTTAAATGATTTATAAAAATGTAATTCTCACCCCTTATAGAAGGGGTCTATAACCACCCTTTCAAAATCAGAGTAAAAATTATGCCTCCACAGGAAAATAATAATTTTTCAATTTCCTTATAACTTTTTTCCTTTTACTTGTGCCTCAATTCCAAGTTTATTATATTAATCCCTCAATTTACTAGGATTCATCCAAGTTAAAACCCATGTACTCAATGTGAGAACTTTTTATATATCATCATCTATTTTCATCAATAATTTACCAAATATATGTTTTAAATTAATATATAATTTCACAATAAATTTTTTACTGTAAATTTAATTATAATAATATTATAAACATTTTATTATTTTATTATTTTCCTTTATGAAAAATGAAATCACCATTTTTTCATTGTGTGTAATGCCTTAAGGTAGGTAGATAGTAATAGTAACCCAAATGAAATTGTATTTTCTCATGGAAAACAACGACAACTTTATAATAAATTGATTTTCATTCCCCAAAATTAATAACCATTAAATGATAAATTTAATATTATTAAAATATGTAGATTAATGATCTGAAACATCAATGTAGAGTATAAATACACAATACATAAGTAATAGTTGTGAATAAAAAATATCCCACAAAATTGGATGTGAGATGTAGTAACCCTTACCTTAAATACGAATGTGCAATGCTCTTGGACTCGAGGTACTATAATATGAAATTAAATTTACTAATAACATAATTCATATCATTTTTTACATTAATTTAGTTAATCATAATATTTTATGTTCATTATGTCCTTATTGATAAGTTATAAAATTGAATTTCATCGTTTTGGGGGGTTTCATTCCTTGATTTTCATTAATGGTATATTGCTCTAGGATTAAGGATGTTCGTGTGGAAGGGATGTAATTCTCCAAAACTAAAATTATATATTATTTATGAACATCCATAAGTGTTAATGGTAATATATATCAGTTTTTAAAGTTTATGAAGAATAATTAATTGATAAAATGGTAATGACAATCATATAGATTTTTTTAGTGGTATTTTGATTTTTTGGGAAATAGTTTGGTCATATGATTTCATATTTTATACATATACTAGTTCAGGATATATATTAATTCATAAAACATATATTATAGTATATTTATACCATTTAAAATGATTCATGGGAAGTAATGAAATAGAAATTTAAGAACTAGACTTTTTCATCCACGAAGGATATAAATTGGATCCTCACAGACGATGATTTAATTTACAAAAGAGGGAGAGAGTAATAATAATGACAATTGTTATTAAATCAAAATGGTATAATTAAAGTATATATATCATAGTAGTGTTATACTTATTAGTTGGATAGAAGAGGTTAGGAGAGAATACAAAAAGATGATAAATTGCAATGAAACAAAATGAAAAGGAAAGATGCTTTAACTGATAAAATAAACTCCTTGAGAACCAACTTAATGGATGGGGTTTGGGTCTTTTGTAATGATCTCGAGAACTTGTCCGTGGGGGTTACTATGGAAGAGTATTTGGGAAGTACATAGATATGGCAATAGGATGGAGAGTAGTGAAGAGAAGAGTGAGGGGGGTTATAGTTGACGAGAGGAGTAAAGTTTTTATATATTATTCATTATATTATTAATTCCCTCAAGACAGCCAATAGTGCGGATTCATGTGACCCAAAATTGTAATATGTTCATTGAGTTAGAACCTAGCGTGCTTACATCAAAATTGACTCACTTATGACCCAATAAAACATCTATTTAGCAGTCATCGAAAATTATCATATTTTACTATTCCCCCAAAATTCATTTATTTTAGATTAATCCAAAAAATTTACTTGAATAATTTTTTGACGTTTCTAATTCAAAAATAAAATCAGTTTTTTGAAAATAATATTTTAAATGTTTTTATTTTTTTAAACATAATCATAATTTACATCAATGAATCATTAAAACTATAACTTGTTTTATAACAACTTTAGAAATTAATCAAGGTCCCATAAAATTATCTTATAGCCATAATAATTTAAATAGACAATTTATGATTACATTTTATGAATATAAATTTAAATATTTATGTATTAAATTATTTATAATATTATAATTAAAATAACCATGGAATACAAATATATCAATACTTATACTATGAATGTTTTCTCACTTATAAGATATATAAATTATATTTATTCACTCATGGGTGACGTTTCTATTTTTTCTATTTAGTATTATTACAATTCATTATGGTATTTTACTATTCATATAGTTATTATACTATTCTTAAAAAAGATATATTTTTCAGAAAATACACTAAATATCTTACTGAATGCAACTGTGTATGCCATTTTTTGAAATTAAAAACACATAGGTGTAAAATAATTTTTAGTGGCTAGGTTATAACAATATTGTGTTTTTTAAGGATCGTTATTTCGTTCATTAAATATTAAATTTATTTTTTAAATAATAATGTATTATAACATTAATTAATAATATATAGTTTATATTAAATCATATAATTTTGTATATTCATCCATTATGTTTGGTAGACATAAGATAAGAACAAACCTTAATTTACACATTAAAATCTATTTTTTAATTAGGGAAATGTTAAATTATTTTAATTGAGAACAAATTTTAAATAATAAATTTGGATAATTAATTGATTTAATATGTCAAAATATATATAATATATGAAATACAAAAATAATAATTCAGTTAGTGTGATTTTTGATATTTTTTGAAACATATCAATTATCAGGAATAGTAAAAAATACTAAATTTTATTTTAAGAATTCATTTTCATTTAATAAATTTATAAAAATAAATAATATTTTTATTTGATTTTGAATTATAATTATATAATATTGGTAACAAAAAAATAATCTTATTTATTTTTTTATCAATTTCAGATTGAAATTGGATATTCAAACAGAGAAAACATTCAGATGTTTTTACATTTATAATCTGCAATATCGTCTCGCTTGCAGGAAGAATATAAAATTTATTTATCCCAAATATGTTATTCAAATTTAGAAAAATGGATTACATATTTATAATATGAATAATTTATAATTTTTTCTAATGCCAATTTTGTTTTTACAAAAAATAATAACAAACGTAATTAAAATATTTAACATTTATAAAAGAAACAATATTCTTTATAAAGGAGAAAACCATAATCATTGAGCCCGAAGAGAACTATCCACTTGTAGAACTCCCATTTAATGGGAATATATCTTCCATAAACAGTCCATTATTTTTTTTGGGTTTTTATGTCTCTTTTTATGTATGGACATGTGTACACATAACTTCTTTAAAAAAAATTCCATGTTAGTCATTTTCCTTCCCAATAAACGGCCACTAAATCACCCCATTCATAAAACATCTAAAAGACATGGTATAAGTTAATCTATACTCATATAGCTTCCAAAAAGCCCTCCCCTCAACATCAAAGCTTTGTTTTGGGCCGAAATTCATCAATGGAATCATTTTTTGTACAATATAAAAGTAGTTACCCAATTTGTATGTAGCATATTCTTTGAATATTTTTAATTTTATTTCAACTCTCTAACCCTTATATATTCTTATAATAATCATTTGTAATAATAATAGTATACTAAATATAATATGATGATGTTTTTCAATGGTTTCTACCTAAACATTCATTCAATTCCATATGATTCCTAATGAACATATTGGTTCTGTGTAAAAAAAACTACTACCTAATGAAATGATGATTGTTCATTTTCCATTTACCACTTATCATGGGGGAACTTATTATAGAATATATATATATATAAATATATATTATTTTTTATATATTTATAATAATTTAATACATATAACATATACATTTAATTCATTCTTTTTTTGGTGATATGATAACATCGTTTGAGGAACTATGGACTACCGCGCCCTCAAAGTGATGTGATTCGTCCACAATAAAATAAGAACATCTAAAAGATGTTTGTAACAAAAAATATGTGAAATAAAAAACCATTATGTGATATTTATGAAAAATTTTACCTTTTTCAGAATATAAAATATATATATATATATATATACATATATCATTTTTTATTACCCTCTCACACATTTAAAAAGTGATAACATTTTTCGTGGACATTTGGACTACTACCACCTCCACACGATTGGATTACTTTTATATCACAATAATTATATATAAAAAATTATATTATTAAATGACATGGTATTAATTAAATAATTATAATTATGTAATATAATGGAGTAACTTAACTTTGTTCCATTACAATAAATTAAAATGAGAACATTTCTCGAGCGTATGTACAACCTACAGTCTCAATGATCCAAAAGATGATTCATTTTTCAAAAATGTATTTAATGATTGGATTTAAAAGTATAATTAATTAATTAATATGATAATTATTTAATTTTTATTATTATAGTTATTTTATATTATAACCTATTTTACTACATTTTACCATCCAAAGTCATTTTTGACATGTAAACCTAATTTTGTCAAAACAACTGATATAAACATGGTTGTTTATGATGTAGTATACAACATAGTAAAAAAGTGAAACAAAATTAACGATAAACATGAAAATGTTTCCCACGAAATTATAAAATTAACCTATGATTATTATATTGGAATTTAAAGGAAACTCACCAAAACAGAAACTCAAGGTAAGTGATACATGACTCAATTTTATTTCTTTGAGTCATTATTTATTATTGTGTACATAATTTATCTTATATAGTGTACATAATTATGCATTTATATATAATATTGTGAATTATGTTATCTAAATGGTATGTAAATGTTTTATTTATTGATTATTACCATTTGGTTTTCCAATTCATTTGTTTCACAATGGTAAGGGAATTTAGTCATAATTTACATTTCATTGAGCATTATTTCTCATTATCCACCAATTCTATTTTATTTTTCATATATTCTAGCTTTTTTCTTCTTATATCATGATTCTAATTACTACCATGATATTATATGTTTTATTTAAGTATTATTCCTCATTGGGGATTATGAAAAAAATATTTCAATGTGGTACAAGACACTTTTGAATGTTTAAATATTATTCTCACCAAGATTGTTCTTAATGATTATCTTTAAGATCTCACTACTATTTTTTATTTTCATCATTATGTTGAAAAAATAATTTAGTTGTAATCATTTTGAATTTTAAATTTCTTGATTATCAATATTTTCATAAAATGGATATTAGTATTTTCTATACAATTCTCCATATTTCATATGGTTCTTACATTGATAGTTATTTGTTGAACATAAGAATTAATGGAAAATCTATAATTCTAAATTATTATCATTTTATAATAATTAATATTATTTATTTTGATTATTTTATATGAGTAATGTAATGGACACACAATGATGGGTAGATTCCATATATTATATCGCCCACTGAGGTATCGATAGGTTCTAATGAGAAAAAAATAGTTGGTCAAATCAAAATAGTAAAAACTATCTTGTCAATAGTCGTAATGGTATAGGTTATCATGTGTCTCACATATGATAGCTAATAATTAATAATTTATTCCATTATAGTTTCAATTATTATTGATCGACGATATTTTTTACTGACTTATCATTGGATACATTTCATTTTTTAGGTTCATTAATTAAATTATATTTGTTTCAGTTTCTTACCTAGATATATTGATTTTTACTAATATAGTTATTTGAATGGAATGTGTTTCCATTTTTTTAATTTCAATATTTTCTATACACTTACATTAAATTTATTGATTACATGGGGTTTTTTTAAATATATACCCTTTCATATTGACAATTTTAAAATATTTCTATTTCCTCCACTATATTTTTCCCATACTGTTCATTTGAGCTCACCCTTATTATGTTTCATTCCCCCATATTAAAAGAATAATTCCTTGAAATATATTCATGGATTTTAATATATTTATTATAGTTATTAAATAATCCATTATTTTAAAAAGATGATAGAATTATGTTTTAATTAGTGTATTCATTTTTAATACATGACTCTTTTTGGTATTCGGTTTACCAAGACCACTTCACTCTCAGTCCTTTGGAAATTAATTCATTGTAATTAATTCTATGTAATAGTATCTAAAACTATCTCTAGAATATATTTTATCTTTTTGATAAATATAATATTCTATAAATAATACCAATATGAAATTAAATTCCCCATTAATGATGATGATAGTCCGTACGTACCTATTAATGTTGTTTCCATTTTCCTATAATATTAAAATAAACAAAGAATATAATATATATATATATATATATATAATATCAATATAGTATAATAAATATTTTATTAATATCTTATAATTTAATTTATATCATCACTTAAATTATATGTAGTTTGTGAATGAATCACATCACTTTAAGGGGGTGGTAGTACACACGTCCACAGATGATGTAATCGTATTTACGAAAAATGATAAGAATTATGGTATGTGATATATAATTATTAGAGAAGTGTAAAAAATAATAAATATAATATATATCAAATAAAAATTGTATTTATATGATACTTCAAAACAATATTAGGTGCTAATGGAAAATATGAACAACATAATTTCACAAGGCCGAAGTTCCCTATAAACAGGAATGATATGTTTGGTACCCTTTGAATGGAAGTGTTAGTATGTTTTAGTCAAAACCATATCATTAAAATATATAATTATATTTAGATTATTGATACTATAATATAATCATATAATTATAAGTGTTGAGAGGGGTAAAATGAATGTTCCTGTTGAAGTGTGTTACATATTCTTTGGGTAACTCTTTTAGTTTTCACTAATGGGATTCCATGGCAGGATTTATTCCAAATGAGAGGATTATAAGAAGAATGGATGGCTGTTTTGAGTATATTTTTGATGGTTTTGTGTGATGAAAAAGGTTATTATGTGTAAAGACTCGTAATTTCCATGAAATTTGTTTTCATTAATACATGGGAATTTTACGAGTCTGTGAGAATTTACGGCACCTGATTTCAAGGTACGGTGTGCCCGAAATCAATTTCTGAATTGTTGTTATGGTACGTTTAGTAAACGTTTGAGAGAGTTTTTATAACTTTTGAACTGGTGATTGTAATTGAAATATGAGGGCACCGTTGAACTCAATGCGCTGATATTCTCTTTAGAAGACATTCACCTCGACGGTAGTTGGTCGAGAATAAAAGTTAGTTTTTGGATTTTTAAAAAAAAATTACAAAATAATTTGGGAAACACATTATTTTCTTTGAGCCGCCTTTTGGTGTGTGGAGGTTAAATCCTCCTCATAAAGGATGGTGGTGGGGCCCACCCCAATTCAACCTCCCATGAGAGGATTAATGTGGTGGGGACCATATGGGGCTTAACAAACTTATAATGGGAGGAGAGGAAAACCTATCAGCACTCCCTCATTAATGATGGAGAGCCTCTTGATTCCTCAACTTCTTATTAAATGGAGATAGACTCCTTGACCTCCCGGTTAACTAATGGACCCAACTCCCCTAATTAATTCGTGTCAACACTCTTGTATTAATTAGTAGGAGACTCTTAAAATTAATTCTCTACTTTGAATTTTAAATCCAATGTTCTAAAATAATTGACAAACTATTATTTTTTTGGACATAAATATTTTGGTGGCTGCTTAAGGAGACGGTTATTGGGAGATTGGGAGTTCTCCAATGAAGAACCTCCAATCCCAATGAAGAAATAATAATGAGATCTTCCAATGAAGAAAGCCGCCAAGGGCCTTATTTGACTTCTTCCTTGAAATTTATCCCCAGACACCTACCGACGAGGAGCCATTTCCACAACAGCCATGCGTGCTCGGGTACAGAAGTGCATGGTGGATGTGACGAACGACGATCCTCGACGTCTTTTTCCTGCAAATTCACCATCGACGCATGACAATCCAAATAGGGGGTTTATTTTGAGTATTATTCCTTTCCTTTTTCAAATCTTTTGTTTAAAAGGAATCAATGTTATGTATTATAAACAATTGTTGTTTAACTTTCTTCCTCTTGGTTGAACCAATTGTTATCATCCCTAAGCGTGGAGGGTGCGGGCCAAACTAACATGGCCTGAAACCCTCTGTCGATCTCTATGTAAATTTTATTTTGACATGGTGACGAAGTGGAAAAAAGGCGACAAAGTAGTCAACTACAAAGTTCGTTCTACCTATGAGCTCCGTGAACCGTGCCTCCCCCGTAGCACACCGGTGCTGTCGGCGGAACACCACCGGCCCAAGCCGGCCCATGCCGCGCCGAACCAGCCTGCCTGGATTCCCCTGGCCGTCTGTCTGCTTGTGCACTACCCAGTAGCCACTAGCCACCAGCTGGCCCGCGCCCTACCGGCGCCTCGCCACCCTACCCACGCAGTTCCTATGTGCCCCGCCGGTATGTTCACGTATTGCCGACACCCGTCCTGCCTGCCCACGCAATGCACCCACACCCCACCGGCAAGCCTACGCGCAGCCCGCTTGCCTGCCAGCCTACTCGTTCTCTACCCAGTGCCCCGCGAGACTACACGTGCCTGGCGCAGCCTCCCAGCACCATGCCACCCTCCCAGGCCCAGCTGTCGAGCCATGCCCCTCGCGTTGCTGGCTGAAACGACCCTGGCCTCTGGGCTGAACAACCCCCGCAGTCTGCAGGGATGGGACAAGCAGACTAAGATGAACCTAGTGGGATGAACCTCCCAATAGGCCTGGTCAGACCTAGACCGTGTCGTCCTAGTCTGGGTTGGGCTGAGTCGGTCCAACTAGGTCGGACCGGGGCTGAGCCCATTACCGGCCCCTTTAATTCCTTGGGCCATATCTTTGGAACCAAACGACCATTTTAAGAACCATCAGTGGTGATATTTTTCATGGAACATGAAAGTCTCTTTGAGTATACCCAACTGATGTTTGGGGTAATGTTGAGTTATGATCAGGTTGGATTGTACACGAATCCAACCAGGCCCCCTAAACTAAATAGATTATAACTCACAGACCGAGCATCCAAATGAGGCACCGTCTGTTGTGCTGAGACCTCTATGATGAGGCAGACCCTTGAGATACATCTACATGGGAATTTGTGACATTTGTAATATTGAACTACAGATCATGGAGCAGATCCTCCTAGAGCCGGTGAGTTTAGCAAGAGACCTTGTAGCTAGCTGAGACCTGATGACTGTACACCGATTCAACTCAGAGTGATTCAACTAGCCTAGTGTGGAGCCCCTTGGTGTCGCAATAGACCAATGTTGGAGAGAACATATGTGTGAGCGCAAAAGAAAAATGATACATGACACGTGGAGTACCTTAGTAGGCCACGAGGGAGAGCACCTCTGTGTGATGCGGGAGACCCACGGTAGGGAGCGCCTCTCTATGACGCGGTAGACCCACGATACACGACAAGAGAAGTACCTCAGTACTATGAGGATAGTGAGAAGCGCCTCTGGGTGATGCAGCAAGCCCACAATACTCGATAGAGGAGGAGTACTCCATCAGCCGAGGTTTCAACAATGTGTCTAGGTATGTTACTTGATACTACCCCTATAATCAAATCCTTGTTTGAGTTGGGTCAGTAACATTGTGTAATCCTCATGATTGATATGGATTACCTGGTAACATAGGTATATGAATGGGAATATACCTAATTGAGGTTATTTGTTGATTTCATTCATTGTGGTTTATCATTGTTAGATTTTGAGAGACCTTGAGAGTATCGAGGTCCCTAATGAGTATCACTAATCTCCCCCATGAATGGGATATGCACGTACCTCGTTCTGTTGGATGTAGATGATGGACAATGCTTACTGAGGATCAGAGTAGCTAGACTGGATGGTACGTGAAGGGGGACCATACGATGAGTTGGTACACGGAGGAGACTAACAGACATAGAGTGATGATGATGCTATCTGTACCTACCCTTTAGGTAGGAAACCTAATAGAACGAACTTGTAGCTGCTTTAATTTTCTTCTTTTGTACTTTAATTTTCTTTATATGTACTTGGATTTCAGTTGTACTTGTACTTTCTAGATGGGCATGTATTTCCGACCCTTTTTCTTTTCAGCACTCCCTTTTGTATACAGTTATTAATTATTGTTTTCTTCCTGCGGTAATATGATTGTGTGTGTTTAAAATTTATAAAGGAAATTCCTTCCCAGCATAGGGATTTACTCCTTCAGTGCTAGTCACCAGCCCCTGGCCTATGGATGGTGGGCTTCGGGTAGTCACGACATGGGCCCCAGGGGATGGGGTATGACAAATTGGTATCAGAGGAGTCGGTTCTACCGCATATCATAAAACTCTTATCATTATTTTTGGTGAATAAATATTGTTAAGGGTACTGAATGTAGTTTCAATTCTGGGAGTCCAGGGTTGGTTCCGCGGCAGACGTATCCATACACCAGGACCCTGACTTCTGATTGCCGACATGGTGCCTGAAAACACTGATTGCATGTCTGTTTTCAAAGGTTTTTCTTTAAGTTACCTGAACCAGGTCAGCTCACCATGTATAATAATTTGAACGTGTCACATTTGTTTCTTTTATGATGCCTCCTCCCGAATGACTAACTAGAGCTCAAAGAGATGTATACACAGATAGCCCACTAAAAAACGAGGCCTCAGTGTAGGGCCCTCTTTCAGCAGAGGCACCAGTAGTACCACTACCCATTGGGCCACCGATGCCACCAGCCCCAGTAGCAAACTATGCATGCCGCTTGAGTGAATTTTATGAGATACTGTACTAGAGGCCACCCAGGTTTAGGTTTGAGATGGACCCAAAGGTGGCTGATGATTTCTTGGAGGTTGGGGTGAGAGTGTTCAGACTGGTAGGGACACCAACAGACATTATGGTGATCCTTGTCGTGAGTCTTCTTAGGGATGCATCAGTAATATGGTGGAGCCTGATGCTCCAGCTGCATGAAGAGGTGACAATACTATGGATAGACTTTAAGATCCTGTTTCGGGTGGAGTTTGTCCCAGCCAACCTTCGTGTGGTGTGAATATAGGAGTTGTTGCATATACAATAGGGTACCATGACAGTAGCTCAGTACTCAACGAGGTTCTCCAAACTCTTGCACTACTCCACAGATATGGTACAAGACCCATTATTCAGGGCCTAGACCATAGATCAGGTGATCTATCATGAGATCCAGGCTTCAATGATCTCACTCAGCATCCCGACGCCAGAGGGGGTTCTAGAGAGTGCCCTCCTGGTGGAGAGTTACCTTGCTGATAAGTCTCTGGCAGCGAGACCCACCGCTAGTCGACATACATCGGAGTCTTCTGAAGCAGATAGTAGAAAGATGAATCATATGTCCAAGAATACCAGACCAATGGTGGGATGACCGTATTACACCGGATCAGTTGTACGAGGCACCCGGGGTAGTGACATACATGCCAGGAGAAGACAGTGTTACACTTGCAGCGGGTAGGGTCACATGGCTCATGACTTTCTGGCCCACCTTTCATATGACCATCAGATAGTTTAGGGACCTCTCAAGCAGAGGTAGATAATCAATAGAGGTATTCCAGAAGGATCTGGTGGACGTGGAAGAGGATCTGGCCATTCAGCTGGCGGTGGATGACGTTCTGAGGTGTTACTGCAACCACCACCAGGAGGTCCACCCCGACTGCAGTGAGCAGGTGGATATGCGAGAGCTCAGTATCAGGAAGCTAAAGAAAACATCAATGGTGTTGTGGAGATGATACAAGGTACGATTAGTGTCTACTCCAGCTTAGCTATAGTTTTTATAGACACCGTTTCTAGTCACTCTATCATTGCCACTTCCCTCGTTCGGAGCTCAGAGATTCTGATGGAGCCGTTGGATTGATCCATATGGCTAGAGAATCCTACGGGAGTAGAATCAAAGATTAGGAACTTGTTCTAGAAGCATGAGAATATTCAAGAGGCTAGATCTTCGTCTAGGATCTTCTCATAGTGGCGTTGAGGCCTTAAGATGTCATCTTGGGTAGGGATTGGTTATCTATAGTCCATGCTCAGATAGATTGTATTAGGCGTATAGTGTGGCGTGTCTGCACTGATTAGACCAAGTTCACCTTCACCAGTGAGAAGGGATCCTTTTCAGCATAGGACATACTTACTCGGAGGATGCTGTAGCCGATCACTGATCAGTTGGACTTCCTTACCTGCAGAGCAGTAGATGTCGAGAATCCGAGATATCCAATTGTGGTGGACCATTTCACGGATGTTTTCTGTGAAAATGTTCAAGTACTATCTCATCACATAGAGGAGGACTTCTACATTGAAATGTACCCCAGGAAAACACTGATATCATCTCCAGCATATCTGATAGATCTCGCTGAGCTTCATGAGCTACGGGTACAGCTGGAGGACTTGCAAGGGAAGGGATTTATATGGCCCATTTTTTCTCCCTGGGCAGCCCAGATTCTCTTCACCAAGAAGGAGGATGGGAGCTTGAGGCTTTGTTTAGGCTACCGTCACCTGAACCAGGTGACTGTTAAGAACAAGTACTCACTATAGATGATTGAAAACCACTTTGATCAGCTGAAGGGAGAACAATGGTTCTCGAAGATAGACCTCGGATCAGGCTATCACCAGCTTAGAGTTCGAGACTAGGATATGAAGAAGATGACCATTAGGTGTCGCTACATCCACTATGAGATCATGGTTATGCATTTCGTCATACACAAATCTCCAGCAGATTTCATGGGACTCATTAATAGGATTTTCCATCCATTCCACAGTCGCTTTGTCCTAGTCTTCAACAACGACATTTTGATGTACTTGACTACTGAAGAGGATCATGCCTACCATTTGCATGTAGTACGGGACACACTCCGAGAGCACCATCTTTATGATATGCTCTTGAAGTGCCAGTTTTTGATATGAGAGGTTCACTTTCTAGGTCACGTCATCTTAGAGGCTGGAGTTGCAGTGGATCCAGCGATGATTGAGGCGGTACTTGCTTGGGAGACACCCAAGAGTGTGACGAAGGTAAAGAGTTTCCTGGTATTGGATAGTTACTAACGGAGATTCATTCCGGACTTCTCTAGAGTTGCAAGACCACTCTCAGCCTTGAAAAAGAAGGGGAAACACTTCGTGTGGTCGGAGAGATGCCAACAGAGCTTTCAAGAGCTGATTCAGAGGCTGACTAGTTCCCCATATTCCGGATTCCAGAGGAAGGTGTATGGTACATAGTTTACCGTGAAGCATCAGAGGCCGAACTCAAGTGTGTCCTGATGCTGGAGCGAGTAGTGATCATGTATGTTTTTGGGTAGCTAAGACAACATGATTAGAATTACACTACCCATGACCTAGAGTTAGAAGAAGTGGTCTTTGCGTTGAATATGTGGTGACATTATTTTAGGGGAAAATGTTTTACCATGTACTCAAATCACAAGAGTCTCAGGTATATCATCTCTCAGAAGGACCTGAACCTGAGATAGTGACGTTGGCTTAATTTTTTGAAAGACTATGATTTTGAGATAGTCTATACTCATGGGAAGGGGAACGTTGTTGCGGATGCACTCAGTAGGAGATTTGATATACAGACACTAGTGGAGGTGACAAAGTAGATGGATACTTTACAGATATACTATGTGGATAGAGATGGTGCATCATTCCTTCAGTATCGTAAAATCTCTCCTCCACTCCTTTAGTAAGTCAGGGAGTCAGAACACAGGGATGCTAACTATGACAAACGGAGTACTCAGATATCCATAGGGGAGGCAACCGATGGATTTTCTGTAGGTGGGAAAAATGTCATCCTCTTCAGAGGACGTACCTTCATACTGGTTGAACTTCAAGAGTAATTATTGATGGAGTTCCACACATCCCATTTAGTGGAACATCCAAGAGTAGCAAAGATTCAATAAGACCTTCGATGAAATCATTGGTGGCTAGGAATGAAGAAAGCGCTAGTGGGGTTTGTCTCTCGATGCCTCATTTTTCAGTAAGTGACGGTAGAGCACCAGGTTCCAACAGGCTTGGTCCAGCCTTTAGAGGTCCAAGAATAGAAGTGGGATGGGATATCCATGGACTTTGTGATGGGTCTTGCACATACATCCAGGGGTCATGACTTGATTTCGGTGATCATTGACTGACTCACCCTGTCATCCCACATCCTACCAATCAGAGAGAAAGGTTCTATACAGAGCATGGGATGCATCTATGTGTAGGAGATTGTGTGGCTACATGGAGTATCTTATTCTATTATCTCTGATCATGACACACGATTTACATCCAGGCTATGGAAGGGGTTTCACGATGATTTCAGGACACAGCTTCACCTAAGCACTGCCTTCAATCCTTCGACAGATGGTTCGACGGTGTGGACCATTTAGACCCTCTAGGACATGCTACATGCCTGTGTCCTTGATTTTTGTCATAGTTGGGAGGATCTTAAACAGTTGGTGGAGTTTTCCTACCACAACAGATATCACTCCACCATCGAGATGGTACCTTTTGAGGCCTTGTATGGTCCACCTTACAGATCACCACTGTGCTGGATAGAAACTGGGGAGTCAGCACTAGTGGGACAAGATATGGTACGACCTTCAACAGAGAAGGTGATGATCATTCATGGTGGATCAAAACTACACAGATTATGTCTAATTCATATGACTTCAAGAGACAGAGGCCTTTGGAGTTCGAGGATCGCGACCACGTCTTTCTATGGGTCTCACCACGATGAGTACTGTACATATTTGGCTGAGGAAGAATGTTATTTTCGAGATTCATCAGACCTTTCCAGGTTCATAACATAGTAGGCGAGGTGGATTACCACTTAGATCTTCCACCTGAGTTAAACTTGGTGCACAACGTCTTCTATGTATCCCAGCTGAGGAGATATGTGCATGACCCTTCCCACATCATCGAACATGTAGAGCTGGATGTTGACGATGGGGTGAATTTCATTGAGGTTCCAGTGGATATTGAGGATCGACAGAAGCAGGTCCTACATGGATGTTTGATACCTCTTGTGCATGTTCGCTGGCATCACTGGAACCTCCAGGAGAGAAAATGGGAGAGGGAGGCTCATATGTGTGCCCTGTACCCCCATTTTTTCCCATTTTTCGAGTTTTATTTTACGGGGTCGTAACTCCTTGAGGTGGGGAGAATGTAAAACCCCGAAATTTACATTGAAGGCCTTTCCTAAATATATTGAAATTTGAAGAGTATGTTAAAATTTACAGCGCTAGATTCTGAGGCCCGGTGCCCGGAATCAATTTATGATGTTTTGTTTGGGTATGTTCAGAAAACGTACAAGCGGGATTTCATATGTTTTGAACCAGTTCTTGGAATTGAAATCTAAGGGCACCGTTGAAGTTGCAGCACTGGTATTCGCTTAAGAAGACTTTCACCTCGACGACAGTTGGTTGAGAATAAAAGTTAGTTTTTAGATGTTCATGAAAAAATAATAAAATAAAGTGTGAAACACTTTATTTTATTTGAGATGCCTTCTCGGGTGTGGTGGTTAGAACCTCATCATAGAGGTTGGGGGTGGGGCCCCCTCAAGCTCAACCAACCATGAGAGGATTAATGTGGTGGGGACCACATGGGGCTTACCACCATAATAATGGGAGGAGAGGAAAACCTCTCAACTCTCCCTCATTAATGAGGGATAGCCTCTTGATTCCTCAACACCCCATTAAATGGGTAGAAACACCGTTACTTCCCTATTAAATAATGAATCAAATTCCCCTAATTAATTCGTGCTAACTCTCGTGAATTAATTAGGGGAGACTCTTATAATTAATTATCCACATTGAATTTTAAATCCAACGTTCTAAAATAATAGAGAAACTATTATTTTTGTTGGACATAATTCTGTTGGTGGTATATCCTGGAGAGGATTATTGGGGGAAATGGAGTTCTCCAACGAATAACCTCCTATCCAAATGCAGAATGAAGAACACATTATTCCAATGAAGAACGCCTCCATGGACCTTCTTCAGATTCTTCCTTGGACGTCTTCCCAGGACATCTAACAATGTGGAGCCATTTCCACAACCATCGTGCGAACTCAGGTTTGGAAGTGCTTGGTGGACATGACGAATGATGATCCTTAACATATTCTTCCCGTGAATTCACCATCGACACCTGAAAATCTAGGTTGGGGGTTTCCTTTGAGTATTATTCCTTTCCTTTTTCTCATCTTCATTTAGTAGGAATCTATGCGATGTATTAGAAACAATTGTTGTTCAAATTTATTCCCCTTTTTTGAAACAATTGTTATCATCCCTAATCATGGAGGGTGTCGGCCAAACTAACATGGCCTGAATCCCTCTGCCGATATCTTTTTGAAGTTTCATTCCACATGGCGAAGAAGAGGCGACGAGGCAAAAAAGGCTCTGACGACAAAGGAAGCACTTCCTGCAGCCTCCGTGAACCTCGCTGCCCCCGTGGCGCACCGGTACTCTCGACCGAACACTGTCGGCCCGTGGTGGCCCGAGCCATGCCGAACCAGCCTTCCCCGCCATTGTTGGCCATCGGTCTACCCGCGCGCTGCCCGGCCGCCACCGGCCCCCGGCCTGCCTACGCATGCCCCGCTCCCAGCAGGCCCACCCGCGTGCTGCCCCTCTCCCACTGTCCTACACGCACGCCCCAACGGCCCACCCATGCGCTTCCTGTGCACCATGTCGGCCTGACTGCGTGCTTTCCATGTGCCCCGCAGGCCTGCACACGCGATGCCCGCCCCGCCCCGCCAGCCTTCCCCCGTGCTGCCTGCATGCCCCGCTGGATTCCTGCGCGCTACCTGGCGCCCTGTCGGCCTTCCCCTCATGCTTCCCGGGTCCCGCATGGCATGTCGGCGCCCTACCTGGCGCCCCGCCAACCTGCCCGCACCTTTCACAGCCTCCCGACGCCGTACTGACCTCCTTGGCTGAGCCGCGTCCCTCACAGGACTAGTCGAACATGCCCCAACAGCGGGGCCGAGCCGCCTAGGTGGTGGCCTACTGGTCGAACCGCCCCCGCAGTTCACTGGGATGGGCCCAGCGGACCGGGCAGAACCTAGCGGGCTGGCCCTCCCAATGGGCCGGGTCAGACCCAATGAGTGTGACAAGGTCGTCCCTGTCTGGGATGGTCCGAGTCGGTCCGATCGGGTCGGACTGGGCCCAGGTCCAATACAGACCCATTTACATCCTTTGGCCATATCTTTGGCACCAGACGATCATTTGACAAACCGTCAGCGGCACTAGTTTTCATGGAAAGTGACAATCCCATTGAGTATACCCCACTGGAGTTCGTGTTAATGTTGAGATACAGTCATGTTGGATGATACACGAATCCAACCAGGTCCCCGAAACTAAAAAGATAATAACTCACAAACCTGACATCCGAATGATGCGTCGTCTGTTGGAATGAGACCCCTATGACGAGGCGGACCGTTGAAATACTTCTATGTGTGACTTCGTGATAGTTGGAGCATCTACTTGAAGATCGTGGAGCCGATCCTCCAAGATATGAGTGAGCTTAGAGCATAGACATATTAGAAGACTGAGACCTGCCAACTGCTGACCGATTCGACTCAGAGTGTTTCTACTAGCCCAATGGGGAGAACCTTGGTGTTGTAGTAGAACTAGGGTGGGGAGAGCCTCTGTGTGAGCGAAGAAGACTAACAGTATTAGACACGTGGAGTACATGAACATGATACGAGGGGGATCTCCTCTGTGTGACTTGGAAGACCCACAGTGGGTAGCGCTTCTGTGGGACATGGCAGATACAATTTACTCGATAGGAGTCGTATCTCGGTAGTCCAAGGATAGTGGGAAGTGTCTCTGGGTGACGTGTCTAGCCCACAATACTTGATATAGGAGGAGTAATCTAGTAGCTGAGGTTGCGAAAGTGTGTCTGGGGATGTTACTTGATACTGCCCATAGAATCAAATCATGTTTTGAGATGAGTGAGTAACATTGTTTTTTCCTCATGATTGAGATGGATTATTTGGTAACTTAGGTATATGTATGGAAATATACCTATGTGAGGTTATTTAATGATTTCATTCTTGTTTGCCTATCCTTGATGGATTTTTAGAGACCTTGAGGGTCTCAGGGTCCCTAACGAGTATCGTTATACTCACCCCTACACGGGTTACACCTGCACCTCGTTGTGTTGGATGCAGACGACGGACAACGCTGATTGGGGATCACAGTAGGAGGACTGGACGGTACCCAGAGGTGGACCCTACGACAAGTCAGTACACGTAGGAGACTGACAGATGTAGAGTGCTGGGGAGGCTATCTGTACGTACCCTTTTGGTAGGAAACCCTAGAAGACAACCTAGTAGCTGCTTCAATTTTCATCAGTTGTACTTTAATTTTCTTCAGATATACCTACCTTTCAGTTATACCTATACATTCCTGTTGGGATTTTATTTCTGTCCCTTTTTCTTTTTAGAACTCCATCTTTTATATAGTTTTTACATAGTGTTTTATATCAGTTGTACTCTGAGTGAATGTGTTTACACTTTGTAAAGGCAATGCCTTTCCAAAATAGGGATTTACGCCTTTGGTGCTTGTCACCAGCCCCTGGCCTATGAATGACAAGATTGGGGTAGTCCCGAAATACGACTCGGGGAGATGTCGTGAAATTATGGGTGTAACAATAAGGGAGGATGGATGTAATTTTATTTGTTCGAAAAAGTAAAAATTATGTATGATTGAATATAATTGACTTATACCCATATTTGTCATTTCAAGCATAGGATAAAAATGCTTATTCCTATATTCATAGATGAGGTTTTGTATAACATGAAGAGAAAATAATTTTTTGGACAAATAATGATCACATTTACACATTATTTACTATGTTATATCATTAATTAATATCATTTTTACCTCACTAACTATATTTAAATTTAATTAATACCATTAATAATTTTTCTGAAATACTGTGATCATTGTATTAGAAATTATATATTATTCTTATTCATAATAAGGAATACATATTTCTAAATTATAATATTATAATTGTAATTACATTATTTAAATTAATTTACATAGATGGGATGAGTTGACAAGTTTTTAAATAAAAAAAGTCAAAAAGATTGAAAGGGTTTTATATCCAATATCAACTTGATAATTATTATTATGAAATAAATTATATTAATTGGTATATTAATTCTATAATTAATCATTAAATCTTAATTACAATATTATTTATAAATATAAATAAATTATATGAAAAAGAAATTTTGAATTGAAATTCTCTATTTTTAACTATTTATCAAAATGGAAAACTTCATTAAAATACCAAAAATATAACCAAAGTAAATTTTGGTATTAGTCATTAAAAATTAAGACATATTTATAATATTTAAATCATATGTGTTTCAAAAAATATATTTAAAATTTTTTCTAATTTAAAAGGCCTTAAAATTACCTTTTTAAAAAATACAACTTTTTATTCATAAAATTGTATTTATTCTTACATTTTTCATATAGAAACAACAATATGAGTTTAACAAATATGATTTAATTTATTATATATAAATATTATTAACGCATTCATATAATGTGTTTTATTAAATTTATTATTAGAAAATGGTTTTTTACGTTGACAAGTAAATTTCTTTTAAAATGAATTTCTTTATTCTCATGTTGTTCTTGGTTTAATTAACAACTCATTTATAAACAAATTATTTAATTAATATACATTCATAAAACATATTTTCATAATTTATTACATATTATAAATATATTATATTATATAATCTTGGAGATTTTTATAAAAATAATTTAATAACAATATTAATAGTTTAATATAGTGTTGAAAAACATGGTCTTAGAGGTAACACAAGTTATTGAACGAGCTCTGTATTTTTGGTAACTAAATCCAAAAATAGTGTTGTTTGCATTTTACGGTTAACATGGTGTTTCATATAACACATCATAAATTATTTTTTTATAACAATATATATATTCAGTGTTGTGTTAAATGTTGAACATAAATAATGTAAAATTAATTAGAGAAATATTTCAAAAAATATTGTGGTGTTACATTACACCACATGCACTCCCATAAAATTAATATCTCCCTAAAAAATATTATATTTTATTAGTGATTTAATGATTTAATTATACATTGATTGAAAAATTCATCATAAAACATATTAATATTAAAACATCCATTAAAATGGGAATGTAGTAACCATACTGGTTCGCCATCGCAACTCAAAACTATGTTTCCATGATAGAGAATGTAGGTGGAATGTGAAAAAATGAACGTGGAATAAAGGAAGAATTAATAATATTGATTGATAAAGATCACAAATCCCAAGAAAGTGGGTGATTAATATAATGTTAACAATCACAAATCCACAAATTGTAGATGTGTTAAAGTGGTCATTGATTTCAAAAAATATTGATAATAGGAAAAAAATTTACTTCAATACACTTTTTCTTCATATTGAGTAATTATTTCAATAGAAGATATACATTAATTATTTCATTCCCATTAATAATAAAAATCTCAGACTTTTTTCATATGCAGGGGTTGAATGGCTCATATGAGGATAAGGCTGGAAAAAGGAGGGTCCCGTCAGAAGCATCCACTAGAGCGGCTGAGGCTGTACTTTTTTGTTGACCTAGACATGAAGACTTTTCTAAGGTGAGTGGATGTTAATGAATCAAGGCTATGTTTACTCAACATGTAGTAGAGATGATTGAGGAGTCTGATGTGGATCAGATTGATGAGTGATTTTAAGATAAATTCATAACTAAAAAAGGAATGGTGGTTATTGTAAACATTCCTCAATCAATGACGGACTTAGGAGGAATGGAGTGTGGTATGCATTGTACTATGTCTATTAAAGCACCTATGGAAGTCTTAACTAGTTGATATTTGGTTACTAGAGATATTGGATCAATTCCAGTTTTTCAAAAATTAAAAATTTGGGGGGAGGATGTATACCAGCCTATAGAGTCGATGATCCATTCATCAAGATCTACTTTGGAAGATGATACAGGTTATCATAGTTATAATATAGGTAAACCTGATTCTCTGAAAACTCTATAGATGTATCAATTTGGTTTTATAAAAAATGATTTGAATTCCATCATAGGGTTTTTTCCTGTTAATTATGTTGTTCTAGATAGAATAATAAAGATTTGTGACACTGCCCACCTGATTGTTAATAAATTGGTGATTGTCGACAGATTTTAAATATATGAGCACTCCATAATTTCCTAGGTAGTTATTCCCATTTGATCATGGTCCTACAAAACCAATAATATTGTTCCAAATCTATCAACTATATGGATTTTTTCAGTTTATTAATGTATTCCCATGGGTTAGGGTTTCATTCCTGTCATTTTTTCTCAGAGTATCAGAAGTAAAAGGCTTGGGTCATCAGTTCCATCACTTGAAAAGTATGTGTGTTCTTCCTTCAAAGGTGGGTTTTTTTATTTTAATTTTTTCAGTAAGTATCAAAATCTGATGTGTGGATCAATAATTTTTAGACTCAATTGTATCATTAGGAATCTTAAGATTTTTTAGTACAGCCTATGTGGTGGTTATTCTGAACAAAATGGATATAAATAAATAGTTTTCAAAAGGTGGACAATTTTTTAGGATTTCGGTAGAGATTTAATTGATTTTTTTAATCATACTAATTATTTTTGTCACTAGGTGGTTATATACCATTAAAATTGGAGTATGAAATACTGCCTAATTTCTACTCAATGTGTCAAATTATTGGTCACGTTAAGGAAACATGTTGTAAGGATAAGGATTACCCATTTTTATATTTAATGGGACTTCTTGAATTTTATTATATGAATAAATTTTTGAAATACTTTTCTAATCATTTTTTTGTCTCTATTGGAAATATAAAATCTACTCATGTTGAGAATAATGTGATCGTTAGTCCTAATATACCACAAATACACAATAAGTTGTCTTCATTGATGAAATAACAAAATCATGGGCCATATGTGGACCTAAAATTAGTACAAAATCATGGAATATGTTCCCACAATGATGAGGATCATCTTTGTCTAGGAGTGGATGAAAAGGATCAGTGTATGTATGACTCCAATATTGCAATTTAGGGCCTAGAAAATTAGAGTGATGGTTGGAATACATAATGGTTTAAAGATGAATTAACTAAATTAAAGTAAAATCTATAAATTCATAAAATATGGGAGTATATAGATGATGATTCTACAAGGAAAAAATCATATATTCAGGCTTAGTCCATAGAGAAAAATATTGTTGGGAATATTGCACTTTTGAATGGAAATACCCCCTCAAGGAAACAAATAGTTATGGTCAATCCTCTTTTAGGGAACAGTTCATAAGTATAATGGTTATGGTGACTAACACTTTGGGTTTCATTCCTTCCCCTTAAAAGAGATATACATTTAAGGATTACTCCAACACACCTCAGATTGTATCTTCCCAAGACTCTTCTCAATTTTCAAAATAGGCCAATGAAGATATCATGATGATCTTCAATAATGGTAAGCCCAAATATAAGTGGGAAGTATTTAATGACTCTGATTATGGAAAGGAAATTTGTTTTTATTTTCATTGACTCTTCTATCTTAGTGAAGAGATAAATCCCCTTTGTTTGACCCCACCACATCTGTTATACTTTTTCAATCATTTTAATAAATAGTCAAACGCATTACTTCTAGCTACAATTGTTTAGTATAAACATTTGATATAAGGTCACATAATTTCTCAAAACATATTATCATTAATCCCCCAATTATGAAAAATTATACTTTTTCACATTCCAAACCTGTGAATACCTTTATCGTGAATTAGCATGAAATATAGTAATAACATGTATTACCGTACATTATTATTGAAAACATGATTGAATTATTATTCTAATGGTCATTGGATATATTCAATAAATTCCTTAATCTCTATCCATGATACCAAAAACCACTTTATCAAAAATCCATTTATCAGTTCTGAGATTATTGATTATTTCTGAATCATTCATCTCTTTATCCAAGAAAAACCCAGTTATCTCAACATCATGAAAACAGTAACTGTCACCCGCTATTAATTAAAAATATCTCATTTCCATTAAATTAATTTCCTATTCCTTTATAAATAATAAAAATTTAATGTTCAATAATTAATGAAAAACATATAATATGAATACTTATATATTTCATGGTACAAATAACATATTCTTTGAATTAAAAAAACATAATTCATCCCACTTCTTTCTCATAACATTAAGTAAAAATATCCATATTATTCATTAAAACACATTTTCTAAAATATAAAATAAAAAACATGTATAAAGGTTCCTCATTCTCAATTTAATAATTATTCTAAAATTTAATGTAAATTATATTGTTATAACATCACATTGCTTTTACATCACATTTTTCAATCATTTGTCTATAAGAGTCTAACTAATTCTCGTACCACCTTCTTGGTTCTCTATATAATATTTACCCTTTTGGAAATTTATTTTCATATTTCTAATATATTCAACATCTAAAACATTCAATTTTAAACATGTTCCTTCTAGTTCCCTCAAATAAATAAATCCATAAAGAATACTATGAGAAACAATTATTGTCATTAAATCAAATAATCATTAAAATTCACTTATAGTATGCCTAAACCATGACCCTTCATCTTTATTAAATGAATCCAAAGATTTGTCCAATTTTATTTATAGTCATAAACTATATACATCCATCATGTGGAATTATAATGATTTTGTAATTTCCCAAATCAAATGCCTTGAGAGTGTTAAACTAGTTTCACATCAAGGCCCATTATTGTGTACGAGTTCCCAATTGAGTCTATCTAAATATATTGTTTTCATGGTTCTTACCCAGATATATATATATTCTAGATCCATATCCATTAATATTGTCTAGACATGTATTTATTTCTTGGAAACCACTCACTCTATCCCTTACCAATATTCAACTTAATTTTCATAACCATTTACTGATCCATAGACCTATCCTTATAGGCATCCCAATAAATGTCATAAAAAATATCCATCACCGTATCACTGAAGATTTATTATCCTAGTTTCCAATTGATAACTAGAACATTCAATTGATATCAATTATAGATTCATAGGCATAACATATATGTATATTATCTCAATTTAGATGAATATTCATCTCATGAAAAATGTATGTGCATGTAGACCGTAATAGTTTAGTGTATATAGAAAATTAGAGAAAATTTGAATATTAAATGAGTATAAGGGTGTGTGAACAAAATTATAAAATTATATGATCATACATTAAATACTAAATATTATAATTAAGATTCATCAAATAAATATTTCAGGAACATGAGGTATGAATCAAAAGGATTTCAAAGGGAATAAGGCTTAGAAACATAATATTGGAATAATCTATAAATATACAGCATATATGTCTGATTATAACATTTGAAACATGATTAAATTTAAACATGTTAACTCATTTATTTAGGGACATGAAAGTAGGACCTCGAATAAACATAAGGACATTCATCCAAGTCCACACATAACATTGTGATCATTTAATCATGATCAAAAATAAATATCATTATCTACAAGTCACTGTTATTTGATAAAAAAATGTTATGAAACATCACGTGGAATATAAATACTGGGTGGGACACACCACCATACCCAGTTACATTATTTACCTTATAATGGTTCTAGTTTTCCTTTCTTCCCATAGTGGATAGGGTTTCCTCGTCATCTTATACCAGATCGGGTTTTACTATCTTCTTATAGTGGATCAGTTTCGCCATGTCACCATATTGAATTAGGAAAACCCTATTTCCAATGATGGATCAAGACACACATGTTTTCAATTTGGGAGAAATCCCTTAAACTTTTTTTTTGACATTATATCATTATATATAAATATATATTTATATATTTAAACGATGAATTATATGATGATATAAGTCCCACCCATTACATAAAAAAATCATACATACATTTTCCACAAGATGACAAACAATTCATAATATATTGACACAAAAATAGAGATTGGTTCATAATCATCATATTATAACCCCTGAAATAAAACGTTTATCATATACATTCTATCAGATCATAACCTGTAGAAAAGATAACGGCTTTATAATCATTTCATTAAATCATAATAGGTGAAAATATATGGGTTTTATATGATTTTTATCAATATATAACACATGTATGAGAAACTTTTTCGAAAAAAATTGAAATCACAAAAAGAATCCATTCATAGAATTAATTAAAATTGTTTCATAGATCATATCCCCAAAATATAATAAACTATATCGAGGTATTTCATCTTAGTTAGATAATTATTTTTTCATATAACTTTGAGAATTAAATAAAGAAAATATAATTTCAAAATAATAACGATTTAAGGTGTAATAAAACATCAAAATTATTTTTAATGAAAACCTCTTTGGAAACATATAAAATTTGCATTAAAAATTCCTAAAAATAAATGATAAAGATATCCCATAATCATTATATATTTTTTTAAAATATAAATCATTTCTAAAATAATTATATTTGAAAACAATTAATGGATGAATAAAATAAATTTGAAAAAATATTACCTAAAAATATTTTTTAAATATTAATAATTAAACATTTAAAACCATAAAATATCTAAAATACATTTGGGTTGAATATTATTTTAAAGATCATTTATGAAAATTTTTTGAAATCAATTTTCAAAACATTGTATTTAAAAAAAATAGTTTTCCAACAGAACTCATAACGAGGTAAGATTTTGTTATAAAAACAATATTTAATATGTTGTGTACTAGAGTGTGAAAATGTTAATAATACTTGAAGAAACCATGAATAATTTGAATATAGAAAAATTAATTATTATTCTTGATGGATGGATGACAATATGTCATAAATGAAATAATAATCATAGAAAGTCTGAAAAAATGATGTGTTTATTACAATAAACTCATACCACATCCTAATGATAAAAAATATTTCCCATATAAGATTATGTCATTAGATGAAGATGAAAATATAATTAAATGATTTAGTTTCATGATTTCACTTGAAAACGGTTTTGTACACCTCAATGAATATTATAGGTGCATAGAATAACATGTGTCTCGAGAAGGAAAATTGAGAGAAATTTAATATACAGATTTTCTATATTTCGAAGAATAATCCTCGTAAAAGATAGGTCATAAAATGGATATTTAAATAACTATAAATTTAAGTATATAAATCATAAAACTCATTGACGGTATTTCAATACACCATACAAAATAAATGAGTGTTTAATGAGGCAGAAGTTTTATAGAAATGAATGTTTGACGCAAAAACACGCACTACATGAGTAACGATTCAGTATTGATCCCTATTCAACGATAAATTAAATTTAAACATTATATATCATGAAATAAAATTTAATTCATGATATAAAAAGTCTTAGGGAAGTATATTCACCACATTAAATAAATAAGTAGTAAATATGGAATATATCTCATATATATGAAAAGTGAGATGAAAAACCTTAACCTTATATATTTAATTTCATCAAACACAATCAATCCTTCTTTATAATAAGTATAGGTTTATTATAAATAAACCATATAAACATATTATTTTATATAATATCATATATTGTTTTATTATGACTTTATATTACCCATTCATTAATAATCTCATGTTATTGTTTCATTTTGGGAAATAACTGTTTTGATTTATATATATATTTTTGAAATTTCATTCATGATTATCAAACATAGATAATGATATAATAATTTTTGGAAATATAAATATTGTTATAAATATCATATATATATATAATCAATGAAATATAAAAATATGAAATGTAATACACGGTAAGTGGGGACAGCAGACCCTACTAACACATAAAAATTGTTTCTGTTTGGTTGTCATATTGAACAAAAGAATTAAATTGAAATATATGAATATATATATATAAAAATAATAATATTATAGAATAATAATTATTTCATATATAACATATATTCTCACTAAATACATCCTTAATATATTAACTGTAATGTCTGAGTGGATCACCTTTCTTTATAGATGTAGTAGTCTCCATTCCACAAATGAAGTCATCATAATTATGAAAAATGTAATCCATGAAATTTTTTGTAATATAATTTTTAAATAATAATTAATACATCACAAATTTTATATATATCATAGAGAAATTACTTGAATGAATATTTTAAACCATGAGAGTTGGTGATGGAAAATATAAACAACATCTTTTCATGAGGTTGTTTCCATAGTACATGCGAATGATAAGATCATTACCCATTTAGTGGATGTGTGTGTAAGTGTAGGTTGAACCCTCTTATTAAAAAATATCAGAATATTTAGGACTCCAATGTTATTATATAATATTGAAATTATATGGTTTCTTTGGATGATTAATGAAATATAATAATAGATTTTGTTTAATGGTGTTACCTATTATTTAGGTAACTCCTTTTGTTTTTACACCAAAGGAATACATGGATGGATTTATTACAAAGTGGAGTATTATATAATGAAGATAAAGGATTTTGGAGTATATTTGGGTAGTTGTTTTCATACATAAAATCACTTGAAAAGTTAAAAAGAGTGGGAGAGGTGGGGGCATTTTAGAAGTGGGGAATAAAACACATTCACTATTATTGAAATTAGTTGAGTGTTCACCACCAATTAATTGTCTTTAATATTTTAAAAGTGTTTTATTATTTATTATTATATAGGTAATGGAAAAAATATGGTAATCCAATAATTTTTTGACAAGTGATGTGTAATTTTTAATCATTATTTTTTGTATATTGTCATTAATTTTGAACGTTTTTTACCTAGATCGTTGTAATTATTTTTAATTACATTCTTTAATATTTTTTCAAAAAAAGATATCCATATTAGAAATTGTAAATTTTTGTTATTCCTAATATATAATACATTTTATCAAATTCTAATAAAAAATTTACTATAAATTAATTTAAAATTAATCATGTATATAGAATGAGATGACATGTTTTTAAAGTGAAAAAGTCAAAAAGATTGCAATTTTTTTATTATATTAAAATGAAACTCGTTTCTAAATCCCTAAATTTTATTTCATGATGTAAAATTGATCTAATTAATCTTGAAAACAAAATTATATTTAAAATTTAACTATATAAAAAAAATTAGATAAAAACATGCTTTCTTATAAAACACACCATTATTCACTATTTAGAAAAACATGAATCTTATTAAGATGTACTAAAATGTACCATAAAATAAAATTTTATATTATTATTTAGAAAATGTTTTTTATTTTTTCATATATCAATTATAAAATTGACAAAAAAGTATTTTAAAATTTGGTACTCTTTTAAATGGCTCTATGTTTACCCATTTGAAAAATAAATTTTTTTATTTATAAAATTTGATTCATTATTTTCTTAAGAATAAAATATCTATTCGATTATTGTAAAAAATATATTTAATATGAAATATATAAATCTTATAAAAAATGATCATAAGTGGTTTGTTTAATTTATTTGGTTGAAATGGTTTTTGTACATAGAAAAATAGTTTTATCAAAAAAATAATTTCAATATTTTTAAATATTTATTACAATAATTTACAACTAATTCATACCCAATGGAATAATTTTATAATATTTTTTAAACCACATTTTTATAATATATTCAAAATCATTCATATATTTCACTATAAAGGGTAGGTGACAATTCCAATAATATTTTAGTAACAATTTTAATACTATTTTGTTTTTTAATAAAATTCGTTCGTCCATGTATCATAAGATATTGAAGGGACATAGAATTTTATATACTAAAATCTAAACATGGTGTGTTGTGTAGTTCAATATTAACATGGTGTTGATTATAAAATAAAAAAACTATTACTTTCATAATAATGAAATCTATATTCTGTGTTCTGTAAAATGAAAAATATCAAAATGATAAAAATAATAAAACAATATTTCAAACAATTATATTGGTGTTATAATTACATAGAAAATAACAATAAGAAATTTCAAAATTACAAAATAGTAGGAAAAAACAGACACATTTCCTCAAACTCAAATATGGTCTCTTGGGTAAAATATTCACACACACACACACACGTGACAAAATATTAATCATGGTAAAATGAGCCCCGCATCCACACATGAGTGATTAAACATAAAAAATTATCTATAGGCAATTTATGCACATACATGTAATAAAATAGTGAAAATGTTATCAAGGGATATCCCTTGACACTCATCGGATAAACTCAAGAATTTATTAAATCATATGTGAAACAATGTCTTATCACACTAATAGTTATATAGAAATCCACTAAAAGTCATGTATTAAATCATATAAATAATATAGATATCCACGTCGATTTGCATCACTATCATTGTCTCATAAACGAGATTCTAACCCCAACTATCTAAATATTTACTTTTATGATCATTTGGAAGTAGATCGAATCCATCATGATATAGTTTTATAATTATGATAAAGAAGGAATAAATATGATTGATTATATCTAAACTAACATAAATCCCAAATATTTCCAACATATATAAATCTAGGTCCAATGAATAGATAAGGATCCATCACTCCAGGAACACCAATTAGTCTAGATAACCCAAGATCCCCATGAATTTATATCTATAAAAAACACCCGTTAAAATAATTAATCCCATTGATACTAGTTGACGATGAAAATCACTCATATTATTACCCTTGGAAAATGTGGAAAAGTTCATGAGATAATTTAAATGGAATCTCATTCTATGTCATGATAATGGGCAAGGGGGATGAATTAAATAATATTTTAAATAATTTATTATTGTTACATCGATGACTCATCATTCAATATCCATATATTTTCATTTAAAATGATCCATGGTTAATGGTGTAAATTTGACCATTTCAAAACCCATGTGACCTCCACCATGTAATTCTCCCTTAAATCACCATGATATTGTAGATTTTTACATTTTTGAAAGGAAATTATAGTCATATGTAATGTAACATTTAATATATCACTTGTTACTTACCATATAATCTATCATGGGCTCCATGAGAACACTAAATCCATGGACCATGAGATCTATCATTGGGAACACCAACTTTTTCCCTACATATAATAACCATTTCACTACTTTTAAATTTTACATAAAATATCACTAGCTATATCACAACTTTCACATGGTTTGAATTTATCTTGTGTTGAACAAAATAAACATAAAACAAAATATATGTTATCAAATAGAAATAACACTTTACCTAAAAATAGGAAAATTCAAAATATTTTGTAGAATATTGTATATAGTCTTATCTTATTTTTTTTGATTTTTTGAGGATTTATAGTCACCCCTATAGGGATTCATATCCAAGAGATATATCTCTCAAATAACGTTGGATGCTAGGTTATTAAATAAAATTATCACTCCCATGTTTACAGAAGGATCCATACATAATCCCATAATACTTTTAAATTTGGAACATTCATACCCTAAACAAATTATCACTGTAATCTAAAATCTACAATAAATGTTACACAAAATATACGTTTGGTCCCAACTCATTTTCTTTAATATCTACCACTTGCATAGGATCATGAATTTATAACTGATGTTAAGAAATATCGATCATATCAGAGGTTTGTCAATAACATAGTGGATGTTCATGTCCGTATGGAACAACTCAATTATAATATATTATCTCTAATAGACACACATATCATTGTTTTTCATTCCCATGATTATGAAAATGATGATTCATTAATCGAGGTGATAACAAAAAAAGAAATTTGATTCCTTCAATGAACATCAAATGTTATCTACCCTGCTCAAAATAAGTTTATTTCTTTCTTTGAGTAGTAATAAAACACTGAAATATCAATATCACTCTCTTAAAGGACTCATGTATTATACTCATCCAAATAGTTACTACCTCACCCACATCATGATAACATATTGATGTTTAGAGGAAACATATATAAATATCCTTGAATGATTCCATTTTAATAGAATCCAATAATGTAATAAAGTAAATAATCAAAAAATGGCTATATATTTTTCCAATGCTCCACTAATGTATACATTGCATACATGGAGAATATATTTTAAGATGGAAATTTTAATCAATTTTATCAATCAGTTATTGTATTATTCACTATAAATTAGATATAACAAAATACACAAATTATTCTTCGAACCATTATATAATTATGAATTGAATGACATGTTTTTATTCGATTATATTCTCACATGATCTCCACATAAGAATAAAATATCATATACGTACTACATTCCAAAGTAATTTAGTTAAATTTTCTCTTTAATTTATAATAAATAAGATCATTTATTCAATGGATTGAATATCATCCAAATGGATTGAATAATTATCAGGGTTCTGGGTATCCTTGACATGAATATCTTCAAGATATTGTCTAATCACAACCTGACCACTAAAAAAGGATATAGTAAACCACAAGGAAAAAAATTCCCTTTATTTACCCACATCCGGGAAACACATTATTGAAGTAAACCAATTATGCCTATCATAATTCATGGCCACTTACACAAATATATGATATCATGGAATATTTTAATCTCCCATAGATGAATATACTATTTTGAATCACGAATAAGTCTCATCATCTCCTCTCTAAATGAATCTAAAAAAACAACTATCAAACATTTTTAGATCATGATTTCTTCTTGTAAGGACCACCCTTGACAGAATTGTCCCCCACAATGTGTTCCCTCATTTATTAAACCATAGGTTATTAATATTAGATCACTATGACATAGTTCAAAAAACTAACAGGAAAACCAATGTCATGCATATCATCATACCATGATTCACATATTTGTCCACAATCCAATTATAAATCGAACTAATTAATCATTATTTATCTTATGAAGTCCCCTCTCCCAGTTCATACATATCTAAAGTTTTTTCATCTAAGGGAATCTATGAAAATCATATCTTTTTTCCAATTTTCAAGGAAAAAAAACTTTTATCATAGGTTCATGTTAAAATTATATACAATATAATGCACATTTTCTTATACATAACATATTTTCAACTATCAGTGAAGGCCTAGATTCCATTTTATTGTTGACTATACCATTAGTATCAAAAAATAAAATAATTAAAAATAAAACAATATAAAAAATGAACAATGTCATTAATAATATAATTAGATGTATCTGAAGTAAACCATTTAAATAAACTCTAAACCCCCATTGTGGATGGTCCAAAAATAGTATAAAGAAGGTAAATAAGTAAACAATACATTGTGGTTTCACTATATAGTTCATTTTTTGATCACCACATATTATTGGGATCATTATCCTATCTCAATATTGCTTAGTATATTACCTTTATTTAAACCACGATCAAGTATTATTCAAGAACATTGATATTCCCATTATATGTTTGAGTATAATACTAGTATGAAATATCTAATGTGTCCTTAACATGAGTTTACATTTATAATAATTTATATCATGATAATAAATAAAAGAAAATAATAAAAACATAATCAACAACCAAGTGGTCATGTACTAACCAATCCGTTATAAATCCTTTTCCATATATACAATGACTTTATGTTTGAAATGTTGTAAAAAATAACTTTTGACCTTGAGTTTCCCATAAGGTCACTATATATATTTTATAAAAATGTCATGGTTAGAAATTCTATGGTGTATCCAAATTGGTATCCAGTCCTATCCCTATCACGAATTAAGGAACAAGAAAAATAATTTCAAAAAACAATATTCGGTCAGGACATAGAGTCCTCATATCAAAAAAACTGTGATTTAGGATGGGTCATTAAATAGTATCAGACTACACTATCATTTATTAGGAAAGGACACAGAAGAATTTCCTGCACCTATGTTATTTCCTAGAGTTTCATCATGACCATTCATCATATTTTATATTGTCATCATGTCACAAGTAGTACATAAAAGACTCTCCCACTCAAGATATCACCAACAACTAGCCCACTATTCACATGGGTACCATGTAAATAATAACTAAAATAATATAATATAATTAATATAACTATTGGAATTTTTTTACCACAGAACGATTTAAAAAATTATATTTAAAGTGAGAAATACTATTTCCCACATACACACACACATGCGATCAATATGAATCATTGTCTAATAGAATATTTAGGCACACAAATGTAATAAACATCCATCATGGTCTCATGGGATAAAATAGAAGAAAAATGTGATCAAACATCAAACATGGTCTCATGTGGTTAACACACACACATATGATCAAGACAAGAATTGTCTATGGAAATAATCTCACACTGTAATATAACACTAATAAGGATATAAATATCCACAACATGTCACATAAAATCATTCATTAATTGTATCAATTTAAACTTCATGCTTTATATTGGGTGTTTTTTAATAAACCAAATTATAACTCTAAATAGAATAATATTTCATGTTGTGAATTCCTAGAAAAAATTCCCATCCTATATTATATGGTTTTCGAATGAGAATAAAATATGATTAAGTCCTTGGGATTATATCTACATAATCATACATCTCATAAACTTAAAAAATCACTAGATTTAAGGAATGTCAATAGGGAAGGTCAGGGAACACCTTCAATATTTATTATGGGAGGGAAACCATTAAACAAATGAATATAGAAAAAAATATAAACCCCTTGTTATATGGAATCACCCTAAACTTTTATTCATATATGAAAATCATTGAACACATAACCATTTTTTCCATCATTTATATGTCTTCAAGTATTCTATAATTACTCTAATTATATAGAAAACTTAATGGAAAGTTAGATTAAATTGTTAATAAGAAATATAATCAATTAATGTCTCAATAATTACACCCTATAAATTATCCAATTTTTTCGGATTTTAAATTTTCATTATCCTATGAATAAGGCGACATTATAATCCATTTATATTCCCATATATAAAAAATCATTTCTTAATACAACTAGCCATAGAATAGTTCATAATGTCTTCTAATTGTTTCTATCACTATATCATCTACCAAGATCAATGAATGTCACTCATTTAAAGGAAACAAGATTTCAATATAATTAATACACCCATAACCACACATTTTCTAAGAAGTTGTACCTTTTATTTATTACGTAGATACTCTCTGGGGACCCCACATCTTCACCATGGCCCTAGTGTAGTTTTTGTTAAAAAAATCTCCAAAACACCATAACATGAATAAAAATACCACATGACATTTTTAAATCATAGAACCCCAAAAAATATTATGAAATTATGTAAAAGGCATAATATATTTTGAAATAAAAAATATTCAGGCCTTAAAATATTATTTGTGTGTGTTTGGTTTACTAAGATCAAGATGAATACAATGATTTGAATGTTAACATTAAAAAATAGGATTTTTCTATATCTATTACTAGTTTGAATTTTAATTAATGAATTTCCAACCAATTTTGAAACAACTATAATAAATCATTTAAGAAACATGAGTTCCTATATTTTTTATTTTGAATAAATAGTAAATTTAAAAACAAAACTATCATTAATATAGGTAATACAACAATTATCTAAATTATTATATTAATTCCCCTTTAAGTGACATAAGATATAATAAATAAATTATAATGGATAAGATGTATGGATATGAACCTTTCTACATGAATAATTTGAGGATATTAATTTCTATCATATTGAACAATAAAATACATTCTTTTTAGCACTTGAGATAAATCCAAAACATATCCACCATATGACAGTCCTTTTCATTAATATACATTATATAAGGATTCATTATATAAAAGAATACTTTTTTTACAACACATAGAATAAAAAATACTAGTGTATTTTATAGATTAGGAACATAAAACATCAACATGATACATGGATACAACAATTGTATTGAATACATCCTTATCGTGGTTCTAAAATTTCATATCATCTAAAACTGCACAACAAAGACGGGGGTATATATAAGAAACATGATATTTAATAAAAAATAAGGGAGAAATAATGTATAATATATTTATTTTATGAACTTTTTGTCAATAGGTATTTAAGCGGGACATAAAATTGGTTAGAATCCTAAGCATGAACAAGGATGAATTATATATTATGAAAGCATAAAGGAAAAATGGGAAGGTAAAAATTAGATAAAACATTCTATCATAAACATATGTATAGGATAAATACGAATACATCATACCAGGGTGTAAGAGGTTCCATAATATATTACGATTACTCCATAATCACAAACATAAAATCTCACAAAACTAAATCGTTACCCAATACACTTGATCATTATATAATTCTAAACACACCAATCGCATTCATATCATGTAAATACATAACCGTTACAGATTGATCATTCAATATAGAATCATATATCCTCCAATATATACCCCATGTTAAAGAGTGTGAAATAAATCTATATAATTCCATAATTAGATATGGTCATTTATGACTATGTTATTACCCTTCACTGTAAATGTCAATGGTTTTCACAATAAAAGAGTATGGTATCGGACAATAAAAAGATAAATTTAGAAGCCTTATGGGGGGACATAATGATTCATGAGAGGGATTAGTGATTTTGAAATGTGTCTTGCATAGCTTTTAAATAATTATAAAATAATGGGGACTCTGTAAAATCATACTCATTCAATAGGAGCTGGAATAAAAATGTATTTATATAAATATACTCTATGAATAATGATGAGAGGAAGATGACCACTAACCTTGAAAGGTTTATTACAAAATCTCAGGATGACATTATTGATAGAAATAAGGAACTATGGGAGGGAACTTGAGATTAAATATAATATTATATTTATGATCTAATGTTTTTTACTAAATATAAATGTGATCATTAATGGGATTATATATAAATGTTAGGGGTTTCTTTACTATTTTCTAATAATAGGTTTTTCAGTATATAAAGTAATATAATAAAAAAATCGAATGTTTTTTGAATTTATTCTTCAAAATATTAGTTCCTTTAAATATATTAAAAGTCTAAAAGTCAATCACATTAAAATATTATCCTTATATATGTTGACGTGTGTTAGGTTTTTAAATAATTTATTTTAAAATCATAAAAAATAGGATTTGAAGGATTTATAATAGGTTTTTAGATTTAATAAAATAACCTAAAAAACTCTTTAAATTAATAATATATATTAATCATGTGTACCTTTTATGGAATATATTATATTACTTTTAGTTTATTATGATGTCATAATATATACAATATTGTTTTCCTATATTTAATTTTTTTCCACAAATTTTTCTATAACTAAAAATTTAGAAAAATTATCTATGGTTATATATGATATGATTAATACAAAATAATAATTATATTATCAATTTGTTTTTAAAATATTATAATTTTAAATTTTAAATTAATATACCCATTAATTAAAAATTATATGTTTTGACCCTTATAAAAATTTAATTTACACTTCCTCAATATTATATTTTATTTTATATTTTATTAATACTATTTGATAATAATATTTCAATAAAACAAAATTAATTTAATAAAATTAATAATTTCATAAAAGTTAGTATCGTAATTTATATTTCCTGATAGTAAAATATTTAATTCATTTTATGTCATATTAAAATATGATTTTTATCATACACATAACATAGTAATTTATAGAAAAAACAATAAGCATTAAATATAATAATTATTTATTGGAAATAAAATATATATATTCAAAATCGGACTGACTAGATAGATATCCTTATATTACACTATCGGATTCTCTAAGGGTAAGGTGTGCGAGGGAGTGATTTTCTTGGGGTGGTTCGGTGAATGTTGTTTGGGACATCATCTCGATGAGCATAAAACTGTCTGATAATTGATTTTCTCATGATTTTGTTTGTAAACTTCATAATTGGTTTGATCGAGGGAAAATACAAAAGATATTATCTCCCTCCTAATCCCTATAATTAGTGATTCATAATGCATGATCCCACTTTCTAATTCCACCGCTTCATTCCTTTGTTTCAACTGGATATATCGTAACACATTATTTATAATATTTATATGACAACTATTCAATGTGTATATTATCATAGGTCCCGATTCATAAAATAATTGTAAATCCAATAAGATATTACCAAAAAATTTCATTTGTTTTTTATAGACACAATACATAAATTTAAATTTAAATGAATCACATATGGAAATTTATTTATAAAATTTGGGGTCACTACATTATTTCCCCATCAGAAATTTCATGATCATATTTATATTTTCAAATAGTAAAATAGATTATGGTACATAATTTTCATCACCGATTCTAGTTTCATGTTACATCATCAAACATTTTGTTCCTCCAAAACACTATGACCTGGTGAGTTTTCCTATTTTATAGAAATTTATCTCTATGATCTATAATATTCATTTTCTTTTCCTAATATGAAATACTATTCTTCAATGGTACCACGTATGTATTCAATATATTTGAGGGATCTGGAATGTACATTCTCGAGAGAGAAACAAAGAAAAAATCATGTACTAGGGATTAGTTTAGATGTAGTTAGAGTAAATTGTTAAACTCTTTGATGAGTTCATGGAACATAAAAAGAATGATGTGTCACATACTAAGCTTACCCTTTATTCAAAGCCTCATGAAATTATTCCATGGAGATATATTAATGAATACATTTACAATGACCTATAACTATAGATCTCATAAATGATTGTATACCCTTATTTTATTCCTTTTTTTAGATTTTATATGATACTGAATCATGGGAATGTTTTCCAAAATCTATTATATATGATCATTTCCCATAATATTATTCTCTCTATCTGCATCCATGTTTGTCTGACTCTGAAACCACTTCCTATATATATCATCATAATATTCCATTTTAATTATAGAATGGAAACTATTATTATATGAGTAATAAGCAAGAAAAAGGTTCTGATCCCAATATCCATGGAAATTAATTGAACATGATCCCAATATATTCTCAATAGTTTGAATGGTCCTTTTAGAAATACTATCTGTATGAAGTTGAAAATAAGTTATAAAACTATAATATATAATCAATTATTGGTAAATTATTATCCAAAAACATGAGGTAAACCATAGATATTTACCAGACACATTGGTATGTGTCAACAAATAATGAATTACAATGTCTCTTATATATATATATCATAAGGAGATGCTTAATAGACGAATATTCCAGGATAGAAATTAAATGAGCTAACATGATAAGGTGATCGTCTACCTCCCATATTTTCTTATTACCTATCGATTTTTTGGGCTGCCTAATAATGAAATACATGGATTTTCATTCACATTTTTATAATTTTTATGTTATACAGATGCATCATACTATTAGACTTCTATATTTATTCCTACAATTTATACATTACCATGGATTAAGAAATAAATACTAAAATCTCTCTCATAATGTTATGCCACCATAAATTTTTCTTTAAATATTTATACATATTAGTGTTTCCTATATGAATAGAGAGGGATTCAAAGTGTTTATCATCTGAATGTTTCCTCCATAGTTCTTGTTTTTGTGGGACACATATCCCGGTTCCAAACCATTAACTCAATCATTAGAAGAGCTGAACAATGGAATATTTACTACATTATAATGTTGAAACTGATCCACTTTCTATCAATCATTTATCCTCTCAGTAATTGATGGTTAATAAATTACTTGATCACATTAGGATGATGAACATTTTATTATTCCCATATCCATCTTTTGTATGTACCCACATATTGGATCCCTTCAAACCCACATAATCTAAAGTGTTTCTGGATCCTTTCTAATAATAAAATCACCAACATTTCCTTATTTACCAGGATAATAATTGATTGAACCATATTAATCCTTGATCAGATATATCCACCACCATTGTCATATATTAATCGCCTTTGCTGTGAATATATACCTGATGACTTTATGTTATGTATATATATTAGTCTTCCCTATATATATAATTTCACAAATTCATTATCCAATAATCAATGTAGCAAATTATTTAACATGAGTTTTGTTTTTTTTATCATTGATCCTTAATTGGAGCGATTCATATGTTATCACATGGTAAATTTTCATGACGTCCCAACCAGTTTTTTTTCCATATCAATTGATCATAAATATATCCCTTCTTGTGAGTAATGTGTGAAAACTTTAATTACTAGCCTATTTTCTATCTCACTAAAATATTCCTCACATTTATCATTCTAAACATACATGAATCCCTTTTGAGTTATCTTGGTTTGTGGGATTTAATATCATGATAAGTTCTAATAAAATGATGTGAATACCAAAATATTCCAAGAAATCCCTGGTTTTCCATTTGAGAGGTTAGTATGGGACAACAAATAGTCATCTCTATTTGTAATGTATCCACATATATCCCATTACTAGTGATAAAATTTCAAAGGATAGTTTGTTTATCTATGAATAAATATTATTTATTATACTTTTCATATATCTTTTCATTATGTAGTGTTTGCAATACAACATTATAGTGATTTTTATGTTCCTCCTTTATTTTTGAGTATATAATAAATACTTCAATTAATACTACCCTAAATATGTTGATGTAAAAAATCCATTAATTACACCAATGGTGACTATTGAAGAATTAGTGAGAATTAATGGAATCACTGTGAACACACAACAAACGTACCTTGTAAGAAAATAAGTATCTAGGATATTCACCTCCATCACCTTTTCTAATTAATATCCTATCTAAATATCTATCCTAGAGATATAGTATAATCCGTTTAACATATTAATCATGTCATCAATCAATCGTTTAACATTCTTGTTCTTTTTCTTGACCTTGTTGAACTCATGTTAATCACTCCCAAATAACATTTATCCATCATTCTAAATGACAAAGAACATGTAAACCACATAGAGAAACATGTTTTTGTGTAAATATAGTATCAAAATTATCTTATATTTGTTTCTTTAGTTCTTAATGTTTTACCTTGACCATTATATATAGATTTGAGGATATTGTAAATGAATCATAAATAAGTATGATTAAAAATTCAACATTTTATCTTTGAGGAAGAGAAAAAAATTATTCCCAAAACACATTTTCATATTCCATCACAATGTTCATGTATTCCATGATTCCCTTTTCATTGATCAAAATCATTTTGGCTATATACAATTTCTCACAATCTAATAAAAACCATTCTAGAGATTTTAGTACTTAATAAGATTTATCGTCATCCTAACACTTGTATATAATTATAGTGTGAAGGAAATATATAGGGTGATTTCATTTTGTAAGTATTTTATGATTTATCTATACAAGGAAATAAATTCAATACCCAAAAGTGCATTAAATTACAAGAATTTAAGTATCATATGTTTTTTGGGATGGTCAGTCCAAAAATTTTGATAGTGGGGGAGTCATATAATTATGATGAAATAATTTCTCTATTTACAATTTTCACTGGTAGGTCTACATTCATGCATTCTAGTGTTGTTTAAAAATTTATACTAAATATACGAGATACAAAATAATTCATAATAACTGATTAAAAAAATTTATATTCATTATATAATAACATGTATACTAGTCGCTAATTCATTTTCCTGATCCACCTACCCAATTATGATTACATAATCCCAACCATTCTCTCCAGGACGTGGTGGTAGATGTCATCGGTTTTCATATTCAACCTTTAGAATAGTACATTGACTCAAAAATTTTCCTCATTCATTATAGTTGTAAAAATTGAATATGGTTTGAGGGTTGGCCTGAATATTCAATTATTCCATAACATTGGTTGATTTATCCCATCCACAATTGCATGCAATATGGCCTTCCTTCCTAGACCTAAATAATTTCATTATCCCCTTTACAAAAAATTAGGTGTTCTTATTCCCACACCCTTATCAAGTAGGATATGGAAATTTCATTCCACTTCTTGATTTCACGACATTATTTTTAGAACTAAAATAAACATTCGGTTTTTATCTCAATGAGACTCTTGAGTTTTGTTGATCTCAAATTAGATAATGACGGTAAAATAGAAAATTATCTCTTAACAATCTATGTATCAAATGGCTATTAATTTTCATATTGTCAACATAATTCAGTCAAAGAACTGGTTGAATATACCTTAATGATTAATGACATAGATACCACTATATTTTACATTTCATATTAAATTTTCCTTGTATTCCCTAATTGATTCATTGTCATTTTTTATGAAGGTAAGAATCTCAAACTATATTTTTGTCTTAAAGTGTGATTAATATATTTATCAAAAAAAATTGGATTTTATTCCACTCATTCTATTCTATACCGCCTATGGATTTATATTCATGACCAACATCAACCAGTGATCATTTTCTTCTTCTATCTCATAATCAAAGAACATTAAATTATCATTATCATAGCATTGATTAACATATAAGGACATTTCAATAGATCTAATCGATTGTTTTACAATTAAGTGATCAGAATATTTACTTAAATTCATAGGCCATTATCAAAAAAGGGTATCAATTTCTACATGCCCAATATTAGCCAAATTCATGATTTTCTCCCTATTTTGGTTTAAGTTCAAAACTAGAGTCTTTTGATAATTTACCATCAAGAATATTATTATTCTTTCTCCCTCTATGTTGGATATCTCATTTGGTAAGCCATTATATTTGAACTCAAATTTGTATTTGACTCGGCTTCACTTACTTCATTCCAAAAAATAGTATAATGGAAAAGTTATGGATTATTTTTTAAAAAAATTATTAAACTCATTAAATTTAAATAATGAAAATAAATATCATAACTCATAAATAACATATATTCCTTAACCTATTAATTTCTAGGATTCATTACATTTTTATCCATGGTCTATTTTCTAATATAAGATATTAATTTAATTTTTAGTCCCTTAATAATTTTTCATAAGGATATTGTGTATTAACCAATCAGTATCCCTAGAGAGTGTCAAACCAAATGGGAATTAATGCACTTTTTTTATGGAAGGTGATGACTGAGTCTTTATGAATGAAACAGTTTCTATATTTTTATACCTAGATACCTTATTCCAATGCCCATATAAAATCTAGTAATGGTATAAAAAATATTTTAATGATGTATGTATTACATGTTAGTCAATGTGAAATTTAATGGGACATAACAAGGGTGAGGATTAGGAACGATAACATCAAAATAAGATAGAAAGTGAAGATGAAAAGGAAATATGTAAATGCAACAACAACATTAAATATGAAATTAAAAATATAGCTATATGATTACAACAAATACATTATAATGTGGTTGATAAATTCCCATAATAGATTATTTTTACTACTTATTTATATACATGATGTGTCAAAATTTAAATAAGTATGCATAGCATTAGGGGAGTATATAATTCCACGTGTACCCATCACATTCTAAGAACTCATGTGCTCTATTGAGGTTGAAATAGTTCAAAAAATTTCAATTCGTTGAGAAGATGACAATTAAATGAGTTTTTACATCCACCAATTATTGAGATGAACATTACATTAACATAAAGCATTATTAGGACTCAATTTCAATTCCATTTGAGTTTTGGAGTTGTGTACAAGATATTTCAGGAATGGCATAGTCTTTCTGATTTGACTGACACTCTATGTTGGTTATTTGATAAAAATTATTTCTTAACCAGAAAATATAGCCTTGATATTTTCATCTGTTACGGTCATAGGCGGTCAACTCCCTAAAATGTCAATGTAGGTGGCATGGGTGTGCATTGAATTCCCACAATGGCATTATAGTTCAGTGTCAAGCCACTATGTGGGGTGGTACGATAGTGAAGGTGGAGGTGGATTCCATCTTATAGAGGTGACAGAGGGAATAGTGAGTGAAAAACTCACAAATTCTGTCATATAAAACCCATGATTTATATAATAATGGTTTTGAAAAATACATATAGTTTCAATCTATGATAGTGTCTATCATAAACTATTCATCTTCTTTAAAAAATGGAATGATTTTGGGTCATCAAATAAGAATTATGGGGACACATCATTTGAATTTATCCATTATCCTCATTATCAAACCTCATCATCGAACTTATGCTTACAAGGATATCCATGAAACATCATCCAAAAGATTTATTTGAGGCTTCTAATATTCATATGATCATTTTTATAATTTTGTAATGATTGAATTCACAAGAAAAACGTTTTTAGTAATATTAAAAAGAAAATTTTTATTATATATAGTTTGTATACAATATTTTTTAATGATTAAAGTGATATTAATTTTTGTGAAGCTTGAGGTAATTCAATGAACATAGATTCAGGGTACTTATTGGAACACAGACCACTTCATACAAAAAAAAGATGAACTATGGAAGAGTCTGTGATTTTTATTATGAGTTTTTCTTATTTCCAATGATACCGAACTAACATTAATATCTGGTTTTTGGATATTTTTTGGGACATGTTCCTATTTGGGCTATAATGAAGAGAATATATGAGCCTTGGATACGTTTCTTTCCCACTATTATTTAATTATAATGAAAATAGTATCCTCAAATCATTTTTGGATTTGGTGTTAGGAATCATTGTTAATTTTATGATATGATATTACTATAAGATAGTGTCACTTACATTGTTCCTCATGATGAATAAGTTGAATAATAGTGAACGATTGAGTTTTACACATAGAAGACTCTCATTCAATTGGTACGTGTGATCTATGTGAGAAGTTAAAACAAATTATGTAGAGAAGTTCTCATAGTTCATGAATTATATTCACATGGTTAGTATGAATGTTGTGGGAGGATTCTGTGTGTGTATCATAACCACAACTTGCATCCATGAGATCCCATGTATACACAATTGTGAATAAATAAATAAATGGGAATTATTTGTGTCCATGCATAAGTTAAGGGATTGGATAAATAAACACTATCTATGTGCATAGAAATAATTTTGATTGCGAGTTCATATAGGCAAATCAGCTACGTGCACATCCATTCAGAAAATAAATTGAATTTGGTGTTAATTATTACATTAATATGTACAAACCTTGAGTATAAAATTCAATTTTATACAATCATGATGAAGAGTTATGTACAAAAAATATATTTTTTAAATAATTCTTTACAGTAATTTGATATTAAATCTTGATAATTATTTCAAAAAACTATTATATATGATTTATTTGTTGATCATTGAGGTAGTGTATTCAGAAGAAGAATCAATATTTTCCCGATTAGTGTGGAACTGAGGTAGCTGACTATCATCTGGTGATGATAAATTATTCGATAAAGACCACCATCAGTGAAATGGTTATTTAATTTTACGTAATTCAAATTTAATCTACTATACCTGTGAAGGATGATCAAGAGATCAAACTATCAGTGGATCAAATGATGTGTGGCTCAAGATTGTGGAAGTATTGTTTGGGATTATGAAGTTGAAGAAACCACCAGTGGGGCTATGGAGATACTATATAAGATAATGGAATATTTGTGGGATGTTGTATAATGATTATACAAGGGGACTCAAGAGTCACCTGTGTTGGTGGTAACCTGTGACCTCTAGTGGGACTCTAGAGTTGAATAGTGTGGGGCTCATTGTTGAACATTGTGGGACTCATTGTTGAATGGAATTAGACTTTACCCAATTGTAACCATGTACATATAGTGAAGAATCTATAACAAATAGATATAACTAGTTGAATCAATGATAGAGGTCTTATTACTAAACCATATAAAAATATTATGTACAGTCATTCATTTACAATCGACACCACATACATGTTCCACTCATTCTAACCAGTGAAAAAGGATACAAGGGGGTTGACGAAAAGAAATAAATTTAGGAAAAAAATTCAACCCTAATCCTCCCCTCCCAATTTGACTAAATGATCCATTATACACTTTAATTGGTATTAGAGTAAAATAATCAGATATTTGTGTATATGTTAATTGTCATGTGGTTTTCATAAGAAGTACATGGTGTGAAGATTTGAGTATGATGAAAATTTAGAATATATTCCAATGGATTATCCAATCTCCACTCACAACGTATGAAATGTTTATGATACATTACAAACTCAAAAAATGGAGGAAGATAATGGAAATGAAGCTGAGAAACAGTCCAGTGGAAAATGTGGGTCAACTACTAGCTAAAGAAACATATATTGGTGATTGTTTTGTGAAATCAGTTGTTAATAATTATGAGGAATCGATTTCAATTTTTTATAATTGTTTTATTAATTTTGAAATTATAGAAAATTTGAATAATTTTATAAATAAAGAGGTCACATGAATTATTAAATATTTCAAGGAAGGTTTTTTAAAAAAAATTACAAATAAAATAATTGGATAATATAATGGAAGAGGATTTAAGTAAAAAATCTACGATATTCGAAACAGTCACAAAAATAATGAATGAGGGGGATGAAAAAATATCAATTTTCAGTGGTTGATATATTAGTATATTGAATAATTAAAATCAAATATGCGTGAGAATGATATTTTTAAATGCTCTTTACAGGATTTATACATACACTTTAAAAGACACAAAATACATTTATTAATGTTATATGTTATTTTTTGGATGTCAAACAATTTATAACCATGGAACATGATATTTTATTACATAAGAATAATATGATTCATGTATAGGATATTTAAAAGATGAATATGCAGTTGGAAGAAATCAGGAAATCAGTTGGATATGAAAAAATTACTCCTTGATTAAAATGACATGAACTAGATGTAAAACTAAGAACATTGAAGATATATAATATGAGACTTCCCATGATACTAATAAATGTATCTTTTTCCTAGGATTCATTTAATAAGGTTAATATTTCAAAAAACAATCAATATATTGGTATGAAGATAATGATATTATCTAAGGATAAATATATTTGTAAAATAATTGAATAAGACAACCTTTTCTCTTGTAAAATCTGACATTTCTAATTCTATTTTTATTAGCAGTGTTAATTTAAAACTAAAATCATCAAAAACCTAGATGATGAGGTATTATTAAGAACCCACTACTTCTTAAAATATTTATTTCAATATATATGGAAATTTATGTTCCCGAAATAATGAATATTAAATGATATGTGATTCCTAAAAGAAGAAAACTTCCAATGAATATCAGAATGCGTCACTAAAGAAGAAGGAACTATTTTTATCTATTGTTGGTTTGATATGATGTTTGGGCACTAATAAATTAATTTTTTCCTTATATTTGTTTGAATTATAATTATATAATTCTTATATTTAGTGGGGTAAAGGGGAATATAACTGAAAATATGTATAGAAAAATAAAAACTCACTGAATGGGAAACATTTGATCATGAATGGATATAAATACTTGGAAACATTATATGATTATTGAAACATAAGTGGGGATTCGAATGATGGGTACTGGTATATACCCATCAAAAAAATTTCATTTTTTTACATGTTTTAAAGATCACAACAAGAAGTGAAGTAGTTAAGAAATAAAGATGAAAGTTTATGTTTGGGATGTGATCGAAATAATAATGTTGTTGAAAATAATCCTCAAGAAGTTGATAAAGAATAAATTATTGAGTTTCATGCTAAATAAACATATATTCTATTTATGTTGGAAATGTCACATTATGGAACATTGTGATGTAAAATTTTATATACATAATAATGTAAGAAATATGTAATCGAATAATGTATCAATAACTGAGATAATCAAAACGATTAAATTTTTAAAAGGCATATCCGATGAAGAATTTGAATATTTACTTAAAAATGGTCACTTGATAAATGATAATAGTCTATTAAAATGGTGTAACATTTATATAAATTAAGGTAAAAAATGTTTTACATGGTTAACTGTAATAGAATAATTATTGATACTGAAATTTATAAAACATGATACTTCAAATGCAGGGAAAAATATATATACACACAATGTGAAGACAAAGAGCGTTCATAAATAATGATGTAGTATATGGCCCGAATAGTTTTAAGATTCATGAAATATGAAACTAATAGGAAAAATAGAAATACATTTCTGGATAAGATGAATATTATTTTTTCAACAAAAAAGATAAATGGGTTGATTAAAAACTCTTATATTTGTTTCTATTTCTTCGGATCATTGTTTAAAACCCTTTTTTACACATATATATATTGTGATTAGTATTGGTATAGGTAATTCAAGGTGATGAATGAATTCTTGCAGAGACCCAAATTTGATAAAATATGTAAGCCTTTTATTGCACGAAAAATTTACATTATAGAAGACAATTGACATCATGTTGTCTATTTTAAAAATTTAAAATAATCAATGATGATTCATGGAGTTTATTCATGATGAAATCCAATCATGATGAAAACGTGTTATGTGTATCTCTTGATGGGGACAATAGGATATCGAACTAATGATATTACTATCTCAGTTGATATCATATGAAAATTAGATGTCAGAGTGATGTCTGAAGCTGAAAATTCTATATTATAAAGATATAATGATTAAAACATCTCATAATTATGGTATTTAGGAAAAATTATCTTATATTATAGTTAAAAAAATATTGGATAGATATATTTCATGATGGAAATGAGGATGGTATATTTGAAAAGTAGATGGAAATTTTTCTCACAAAAATTAATTAATCTATTTGAATAGGTTTATGAAAGAGATTAATTAGAAAATAATTGAACAATCCTTGATTAGATGTTCTATTCGTTGGTGTGATATTCTATAAATTCATTTACAATAGTGATGATAAATTTTATCTCTAATTTTTTCTTCATATAGGATTTATAAAATAGTCTTAGATTCAGATAGTTTTAGGTCAATTGGGGGGGGGGGGGAATCTATCAATCACAGAAGTAAAATATATAATAAGGTGAAAATAGATGTGGATATTTTTTAAATCATAATATTAGTTATGATAAATACATTGTGTGTCTATATCATTGTATTTATTTCAAATAATGAGGAGGAGATTTAATTTATGTTCAAAATTAAGTAACTATTGATAAATATTCTGAAGGAATTATTGAAAAATCAAGTGGTTTGTAGATATATAAATAGTTTAATTGTTTTGAATCAGTTAAGAAGTTTAAAATTCCAGGATTTTTTTTACTGTGAAGATTTATTAGGTGGACATAATTTTAAAAAACAATTTTTATTAAGACAATTTCTCAACACCATTTATGTTTTAGAGTTGGGATCTTGGGATGCTAGGGTTTTTGTAATCATTATGATGTGATAACACAATATATTGTCTCTTGAAAAAAATAGGGTATATACACATCATCCAGCCTAGATGGACTATAACCACTACCTGGGTGGCTAGTCAACTCCCTAGATTGATATTGTGGGTGGAATGGGTGTTCATGGCATGGATGAAATGGATCAGGAGGGATGTGGTATCCAGTGTGAAGGTAGAAAAATTGATAGAGGTCGATGGTAACATGGGGCAGTGCTAGTTGGAGAAGTGAGTTGGCCAATAACCAATTTTTACTAGTCCATCCCATGAATTGCATTATAAGATAGTTTTGAACTAAGAGTTTATTTTATATTGGATAATGACTCTCAATATCTAATCATATATTATAAAAATCTTAATATAAAGATCGAACATCCAAATAGATTTATCAGGATCATTCATTTTAATGCATTTGTTGTCATCTTCATCGAAAATCATTACAGAATTGTTTCCAATTAGTATCTCCTTGTAGCATCATTAAGAATATCAACATAGGGATTCTAATCCTCATGTCATAATTGTATAAATTATAAAATGATCCAAGTCACATAAATCTTATTTAGCATGTAAATGTGGATTTCAATACAACTATATACACTTTGTAGTAATTTTTTATCAAGATGATGATTTTCATTTTCCTAATGTGGGATGTATGTTGGTTCATATATATTTAATGTAGTTACACACATGACGATCCTTTCATATAAATATCAAATGCATTAGGTCATGTTTGTTTGTTTTTGATCATGAGAGGTTCTTTCATCCAAAAAAACAGGAATGCATTGAATTTATACATCTCATATTTATGCTTCACATTATTTCTATTTACATGAAGAAGAATAGTAAACACGAGCCTTCCACATGTGTAGTTATCACTCGAATACATTTTTATGAAACTTGTTTTTTTGATACCTTTCGTGATAGTGTGAAAAAAATCTCCACAAATTTTTTAAACTGATATTACTTTGAGACATTGCCACATATATTTTTCCTCACGAAGAATAAGTAAAATAATTGTGAGAGAAAATGTCTTATGTAATGTAGACTCTAATTAATTTTTTTTCAATATATTTGAAAGAAGGCCGCAAATATTAAATAATTAAATTGGTTTAGTGCATTTAGTTCATGAAAGTGTATTGTGTGACAAATTTTCATCTACTGTATGTTTGTATAATAACCATAACCAGAAAGTATGATATCTTGTGCAAAAAAATTTGTGCGCAATGAAATATGTAGATAGTGTTCATGAACAATCATACATTAATGGATTGGTTAAACAAACTGGGTTTCTTTATAATGGAATAAAATTGAAAGTGTGTTCATGTATGTATATATATTTCAATTAGATGCATTTATAAAAAAATAATTATTGATTTCATTCTTACATGTATATTACCAACCAGGATTAGACCATGGTTTGTTTATTAATTCACAAATAAGATTAATGAACATGCAATATATTTTTCTTGGATATTGTTTAGTGATTTGATACTGAAGCCATATCATTATTTTAGAAGACTGTTTTATCAGAAATATTCAGTGATTAATGAGTATGGGTTTTTTGTAGAATAATGAATATTTTATAGATAATTATTATATTGGTGATGTTTACCAACTAATGGTGATCCAAAAAAATTGAACAAGACTAGAATTAGGTCAATGTTTATATTATTGGACCCAAAACTCTTTGATCCCATAATCCCATAAAGTAATATAATGAGATAATCATATAGGGGGATTATATCTTTTGTGACTCAATATTGTGGAAGTTTTCAATAAGATTCTGATGTAGAATAATTCTTCCATGGGGATTTAGAGTCGGTTAGTGGTATGTTGTGGGATGAAATAATGATATCATATTGTGGAACTCAAGAGTCCCTTGAGTTTGTTATATATTGTAATCTATAGTCGGAATATATAGTGAAACACTGTGGGAATTAGTGTTTAGGTGAATGTGACATTACTTTCTTTTATCTATTTACATATAGTGAAGGATCTATGATCAGGGTTAAAACTAGTTATAGTAAGGATGTAGGTCTTAATACCAAACCTTTTAGATTATTGTTTTGTGGGTTTTATATAATTTCATCATTTCAGATAGATTCATCTCATAATAATAGGAGAAATAGGTTCAAAGTGAATTAAATAAATGGAAAGAATTTAATTATATAATTCCATTCTAATTAATCCCCCTATTTGTGTGACTTCATAATCCATTAGACACATCATCTTTCAGATCATTTATATTAATATGTTTGCAACATAGATCGTTCAACACAGGATCATACTTCATTAAAATTCTATACCACTATTAAGACGTTTGGAAAAAATACATTTAAGTATGCAATAAAACAAGTACGGTATGTTAGGGTAACTACCATTGATGAGAAATGAAAATGTTATTCATAATACAGTTGTTTGGCACGAAAAAACATAGAATACTTTATGCAGTATAATGGGGTTATATAATGAATCACATGAGGGATTAATGTGAGTAAAAGTGGCATCGTATCACTATGACATAATATTGGTAGTAATAAAGTTGTGGAAAGTCCTATCAAATCTATAAAAATCCGAATAAAAATGGAAATATATTTTGAAGGTTCAAGAATAATGATTAGAAGGAGTAGATATCTTACTTTGAGATGGGATTCCAAATTCTTGTGAGGTTCTTCTTGAGGTCAAGGGGGAACCATGGATGGTATATATTAGGGGAATGGAAATTCTATATTCATGATCATTGGATTTTTAGTGATGTGAAATGGGAACTATTGTGGGTTTATATAGGAAGCTAAAGGGGAGTAATTTTTTATTTTTGAAACATATGTTTTGGAATATATATAATAATTAATAAAAATCATGTAGTATACGATGATTTTCCAATGGTTTCTACTAAATTTGAGTAGATCAAATTAATTTATATGGCCATTCACTATGTAAAGTAATATAATCCTATTTTTTGTTTTCATAGGAGTCATGTATTCAAAGATTTGATTCTAAAATTTTAAAATATAATATATAATTTGGAGGATTCATAAATGGTTTATAATGATAGAAACATAACCTAAAAGAAAAATTATTTTAATGTGGAACCATATATAAGGAGGTGGATTCCATTTATAGAATATATTATACCCATTTTTCCCATTAATTTTTTAAATTTAATTCCTCAAATTTATACCATATTTAATTCTTAACCAAAACATCCACTACCTTAGAAAAATATAAAAAATAATGGTTTGATAATTTTGGCGTAATTTTTCAAAAAATTATATTTATTTGAAGAAAAATTACTCTAAAAATATTAAAAATTTTAGTTTTTAATAAAAAACAATGCTTACTGATATGTTTTGGATTATTAGTCTATAAAATTTTTATGGGTGTTAAAAAAATTACATTTCAACATTATAAAAATTATATTATCATTTATATTTAATGTATAATTTATAATAATAATAATTTTTTAAGATATGATATATTTCAAAAAAAATCATTATATTATATTACTTAATTGAAGTTATATATTATTCCAAAATAACATCTGAGTAGTGTTATATTAAAATATCAATTATATTAAACTCACCACTTAATATTTATAAATTAAAAAAATAAGTATTAAATGTAATCATTATTTTATTAGCAATAAAATATTTATTTTAATAAATTTAATAATGATATATATTGACATATATTTCACATGAAAACACTCTAACGGTATCGTGTGTGATAGTAAAATTTTAATGAGGGGGTTTGGAGATCATTTTTTGGGTCATTATCTTGATGATCTTGATCATATCATATAAAAAATTTCACATCTGATTTTTTTAATCCTTGGATGGGATAATTTAAGGGAAATTCCCAATGATTATATCTCCCTTGGATGCATTGACAAATTCTCATCATATGATATGATCATACAAATCAATGCTTTTATATCTTTCATTTGTGTCAATTAGATTTATAATAACCATTAATATACAATAATCACATGATCACTGTTAATCAAATATATTTTCAACAGTCAAGATTCTAAAATTTGGTTGAATTCCAAAAAATATTAATTAAATAAGTATATGTGTTTACTATAAACACATTGCATTATAGGTAATTAAATTTAATTTGAAATGGAATTTCATTTATAATGGTTGGATTTATTACACTCCATGTGTTAACATTATCATATTTGTCTAGAATATATACTATGAAAATCTATAATAATATTTCATTTCATCCATCATTTATATATTATAAGAATATTTTTATCCATAATGGAATGAGTTTCCCTTATACCAAATTCTTTAATCATAACTTCCCCATCATCATGTCATATAAAAATAAATCCATTTCATTTTAAGAAAATTTTGTATTACTTTATTAATATTATGTGAAGCAATAATATTATTAGTTTAAGACCATTGAATAATATTACAATTCTTGATTTTAAAATTTTTATTAGAATTACTATTGATGTGATTCCATTGATTCTAGGACACACATAATTTCAAATTGTGACCACCCCATCATTGTAGTCATTCACATTTTATAAAAAATTTACGTCCCTTATAATATATGGAGGACACCGATTATGAATTATACAACAAGTTTATAGTAATTTGTAATTTATTGTAGTTTGAACTGTAAGACATTTTTCATTTATTTTCTATTTATTATAATAATGGTTCTAAGACTTTTCTTTGAAGGATCATTAAGATGGTTGCATTATATGACATCCTTTATTATGAAAACCCATGCCTATAATAAAAAACAATTATGTATTTATTACATAATTTAAAACATTATACAATGCCAAAATATTGAAATTCATTTTGTATTTTTGTAATTAGATACATAACATAATAAATTTAATGTACGAAATAACAACATTATTTAAAGGTAATTAATATACTCATAAAATTCTCTAGTTTATCAAAATGTGCTTGCGATAACCTTGGGGATATATTAGGAAGTGGTGGTTTTAAAGGATATGTAATGGAATAATCAATTTATAACGCGCTGGAAGGAAAATACATTTAGTAACAAGTAATATAATAGAGATAAAAAATGCGGATAATCATAACAATGAAAATATAATCATGATATAAGATTTTATTATTAATGAAACATTGTAATTTTGAAAAAACGTAAACCTAACATCATAAGCATAAGTCAAGTCTATCATTGAATAAATCATTAACATAGTGCTCATAGGAAAATATATCATGAACCATAAATGGAATATAATTAGATGACAATGTTAAACAAGGAATTAGAGAGATTTATAACTTCAGGACCTCAAATCACATTCATATTAGGTACATTCATGTGTGTCCCACATTGGTCATATATCATATGTGATTTTTTCATCAATTTTAAGTCCGTGATTATGATGTTTCTGTTAAATACATGTTTTTCCATAACTATTGAAGTAAATTTCCATCCAAGAAAATAACTTTTACTAGATGTGGGGATCGGTATTTTATAATGAAAATGTTTTTCATAGAAAATCATCGAATAATATCAGTAGCATAATGGGTGTGCATAAAGGTACACTGATGAAATTAATGATAAAGAAAGGTAATATATCATTAAATGGACATCATATGGATAGTATGATGGATTTAGAAAATAACATTAAAACATATTTATTTTGGAATCAAAATGGATTGTTACATCAATCATATTTGAAATAGATGATGTAGAGATGTTCCCTTACATTAACATAGTAATGAATTTGGGAAATGATATAAAAATATATAATAATGATTTCCCTTTATAAAAATTCAATTTTATGGAAAATAGATATTTAAAAATTCATGGAGATATAAGAAATTTTTATTCTAAATGATATATATAAATAGGTTTATTCAACAGAAATGAAGAAATAAATTCTATAATCATGAAAGGGTGAATCTAAAAGAAATAGAGGAGCATACTAAGATATTTTTAACAATATGAGAGGGATAGAGGAATGGGGTGTAAAATTAAATTAATTCTTTATAGATTTTTATTGAGGTGATGTGGGAATACTGGATAGTATTTATAGAAAAATAGAGGGAAACTCTTTATTAATTTCTCAACATAGATTCTGTTATAAATATGTTAAAGAAATAAAAACTACAATCTATATCATGGTTCATAAAATTTTTTTTAATAAAACTAGAATTGGTTTCCAATAAATTATGTGTAAATGAATGGAATTAATTATAATAACCATAATGGTGATATGTGAGTAAGTCAGGTTTTTAAATAATTGTTTTTCATACCATTAAATGAAACATTGGTTCTGTAAGATTCAATAATTTTTATAAATTTAGATAAATAACATCAAATATAAATTAATTTAAAGGTTTATTAAATTATGGGTTATTGAATAAAATTATTTTATTTATTAAGAAGGATATTTTTCAATTATGATATCACAATATTGACTATGTACTTATATTGTATTTAAATTTTACCCTATTTTTTATTTTTTCAATATAATTCTAGAATTTCCCATTGTATAATTCTGATAGTATTATATAGAAAACAATATTGATTTAATCAAAATAATATTCAAAATTAAGGTATTCTATTTTTAAAATAAATGTTTTTATTATAAAGAAAATATTATTGTTTACAATATTTATCACTTTTCGACCGTTATAAACATTATCTCATGATGTAAAAAATTATATTTAATAGACTATTATCTAATATTAATAATTTAATAATCATAATATACATCAAAAGATTGAATTGATCAAAAAAATATCTTAGCTGACACTATATGTTTTATAAATTAACATTTTTATTCCTTCATTTCAAAATAATATTTTTAAACAAATTATATAATCATTTATAAATTAATAACAAAAACCTTTAAATATTATCATTTTTACAAAAAAAAAAAGAAAATGTAAATATTCATATTATGAGGGTCTAGATAGATAACCATTTATTAAACCAATATCCGCCCAAATGAAATGTTGTCTTATGTTGGAATATTCTATGGGTTTTTTAACAATCAGAGTTTTGGTCATGATCTTGATATGTTAAAAATTATCTTATAAATGATTTTATTCCTCTTTCAGTTGGTCAATTTTATCACGAGATAAGGGAATTCCTAGTGAATTAATCTCCCATTGATGTTATAATATACGGGCATCATAAGATATGATCCTATTAGTCCCAACCATTTAATCTTCATTCTAAATAAAAAAAATTAAACTAAACTATAATATCTAAAATATAATGGTCGTTATACAATGACTACATTGTCAAATTTTATAAAGATTATTTTTTTTAAAAATCCGACAAGTGGTACTATATAACAGTCTATCATTAATACACTAATTCATGTGTTTTATATAATAATAGTAATTGGTAAATAATTTATTCATTCAAAAGAATAACTTAATTTACAAAAGTTTGGGTCATTATATTATTTATATAACAACCCAAAATTTCAATAAATGGAATTTATCCCCTATAAATGTTATTTAACATATAATAAATCACACCAAATCAATTATAGAGCATAATAATGACTTTGTGAACAAAAAAATCATCAAATAATAATTTCTTCTAGTAGTTAAGGAACCAATACTGACGTAATATTAACTTGACCTAAGGAATAATAATATGGCCCTTACGAATAGAAAAATATCCAAATAAACAGTATCCTCACCCATGAAGGTGTAAATAAAATTTAGTTATTCTATAAATGAATTTAATGAAAAATTATATCATAGTCTATGTGAATAAATATATTAAAAATTATTAATTAATTATTGATATTTTTGGAAGTCATGGTTTTTAATTAAACTTTTATGGTTAATTTAATAATATTAAAGTAAAAATATTTTCTTAAAACCTATTGTTAAATTGATATTTTTATTTCTTTTGATTTTATAATAAGGATAGGAGCCCTTTTGTAATTTTATAATGTGTAATAAAATCTGTTATAATTTGAAAATCTGTATTTTCAATGAAAATGACTATTTTAATTAAATATTAAATTCCACTTATTTAGAAAATTATTTTTATAAAATTATGTTTATTTTTTAAATAAACATATTTAAAAATTATTAGGGTGAATTTTTTGGATTTTTCTGAATTACAAATGATTTTGGTGAATGGTGAATTATAGTATTTTATGTAATAAATACATTATAAATTAAATACTCAATTCCCTAGGTCATCAATGACGTAAGAACTATATTCTAGAATTAATATTTTCCGATAATTGTGTTTTTTCTTGGAATGATCGCTATTTCGATTCTTGAGAGAAATTAAAATACTGATGAATATTTTAATAAGAAAACACCCCACTCTTTGACTATATATACCACCCACACCAAAACTTCTCATTACACCTATCATACTTTGAGTGCTTCTTAAATTCATACCAATACTATTCCCCATCCCATTCCCCAAATCCATGATATCTTGGTCTCATCAAGAGACCAATCCGTGGATCCATATGGAGGATATGCAGATGAGATATCAAGAGGTAAATCCTCTCTATTTTTCTGTTAATTTTATCTCAATATCATATATTAGAATCTATTTTCATAACCTTCTTTTATCTAAAGGGCATGGTAACTACATTATTTTGGATATACTAGAAGTATATCATGCTAATTAAAGATTCATCTTTATAATCCTCCCACTCAATCTTGTTTTCTAAAAATGAAATCCTCGCCCATGATGATTAATATAAAATAGTCATCATTAAATTTTATCTAATGATTAATCCTAATGGTAAATAAAAAAAATTCTATAATATCACATGAACTTATCAAATATCATTAATAACATATAATAACATTGCTCCATAATTTTCCACATTTTTCATGAACATCCATTGATGTATAAAAATGAACCGATCATGAAATCTATGGAAATGAAAACCCCGAATAATGAAAATAAAATCTTAAACTCATCCAAAAGACTATAAAAGAACATAATAAAACAATACTGAACATTATTAATATATAAAAGATTCATTTATTTTTAATTAGTTAATCTAATTTTAATATATATGACATTAAAGAGTAGATATCATTAAGGTACAAGCTAAAGGGAAATCATGAACCCAACTCTCATTCATTTAGTATCCACTCTTTCACCAAATTTAATGTATGGATATTCATTAAATATAATTTATTTATAATTTTATTAAATTTTCATGGAGATTCATTTTTTCTATGTGACTTTTTTTTAAAGAAAACAGTTTTTTAAAGTATTTTTCATTCCAAAAACTCTCTTTTTTTATAGAGATTGTTTCTTCTCCACTCAAGGTTGATGATTTATGTACGTTAGTTCCATTATCTTTTATTATTTCAATTTTTAGGAATTTATTCATATAAATTTAAAACATTTCCATTCAATGGGTTGTTGTATGTAAAGTGTTTGTATATTTTTATGTGGTATGCTTGATAATATAAATGTTGTGATTTCACATGTGTCCCTGTCATTATATTGCTCAATCTAAATGATATGATGTGATGGGTGAACCAAGATTTTCATAGTTCTAAAATTCATTAGGTAATCAGAGAAATATTTTGAGATAAAGTGAAATATGCATGGACATGATGCTATATTTGTTCACAACAATGTGAGGTAGCTGACTACTAAGACGTGATGTTTCATTTTTATGCATTTCCACATTCCAAACCTTTCCCTAATGCTTACTCTCAGGATTTTGGTCTTATCAATATGTAACTATTATAGTAATTATTTTTATCCAATGTTATATTGTTTGATGTTATTATTTTCCCTCTTTATGGTTATTTACCTGAACGATTTTTTCATATCCTTAGGTGATTACATGTACCATGGTTAATAATGGGGCCAATAAAAAGATAGAGACAAAGGAATTAAAGAAATGTTTATTTTTTATTTTTTAAATTTAATGTATAGTCCATGTTTTCCCATGAAACTAATCGTTTTCACCCTTGTTGTGAAATGATTTTGTTGTTGTTAGCCTTTGAAATGTTGTGATACGATATGCAAAAAATGCAGGGTCACTATAGTTGGAATCATAGGATGATGAAGCTATTTTGGAAATTGGGATTACAGTACATTAGTGAAAACCCACAGTATGAGACTAAGTATGTGTAAGAACCATAGAATATTTTAAAAAAATTAAAATTTTATCAAACTTGTAATATATGACATCAGACATAAATTCACAATAGCATAAATTATTTAATCATGACTTATGGAATAATTCATTTTAAATAAATTTTTAATTATAGTAATTGGTGGGAACCAGGATAAAACATGCCAAAAAAACATGTGAGGGGAAATGCCATGATTTCCTGAATGACATCACTATTGATTTCGATGTTGGATTTCATGTTCAATTGTGTTTTTCAACCAACTTTCTCTGTTTAAGAATAATAACTAGAATAATGAAGAATGACCACCTTAACAAAAGATGGAGAAACTAGCTAACACGTGATTAATGTGGAAATGAAAAATGATGGTTAGTGTATCTCATGATCCTCTGGTCATGGAAAATTGTGTTAACTCAATGGAAAAGTTATTTTCTATTCTTCGCTATTATGAGATAGAGAATATGAATCTTGTTGTTTTTCATCTATACATAGAGGTCAATAAATGGTATGAATTGACCAGGAACACCAATATGATGGATGAAATTAAAGATATACAATGGGAAGACTTTAATATCATGTTTCTTGACAAGTATTTCCATATAAATATATGAATAAATATGAAAAGATAAATCATAGAGCTCATAAAAATGGTAAAATCATCTGTTACAAAATATGATGAAAAGTTCACAAGGCATGGAATGTTCACATTAGGTTTTGTTATCAACAATTACAGAAATATTTATATATTCCTCAGAGGTTGAAAACCACACCTTTTAAAGGCTCTAAAAATTCAAGGCTTTAGATATTTTGATGAAGTTGTTCATTCTGCTTTCGAAGTGTATATAGAGATTGTAGAATGGTCACATGGATATAGTAATAAGAAATGAATGATGGAGTTTCAATCCAGAGTTTCAAAAGAGGAGGTTGGAAAGAAAACCCAACCACCCGCATGTTAGACATTTTGGAAGAGGCGTCTTGTGAACTTCTTCAACAGGACATTGAAATGATTCATGTGGTGGGGATAAGTCCACCAAGCTCATGAGTGTAATAAAAACTTATAGAAGATGGAAAAAGTGGTGGAGAAAAGAATAGAATCATCCATGGTCCAATGTTACAAATTTAGAGAGAAAGGTAACTATTCATTCTAGTGAACTAAACATTGGGTCCGTGATGATAATCAACATAATGAGCCAAAAAAGACAAAGGATAAAGGGAAATATTATTCCATTACTACTATGGAAGTGGAGCATAAAATGAAGTTGTACAAGGAATAATTTTTATTAAATCATGAATGGAAAATGTTTTATTTCATTAAGGTTCTACACATTAATTTATTACAAGATTTTCTCTAGAAATATTGAATCGAATCCTCGAAATCCTGACATTGAGATATAAATAAAAACACATAGTGTTGTAATCATTGAAACCCAAGTGTTTCACTCTTCTTCTATTGGTGTATGAGTAATGATTCTTTAAAATAATCATGTAATAGTCACATTGGTGGAATTTGACACTATCAAGTATATGGAATGTGTCTTGTTATATAGTCCAAATATTATTTTTCGGTAATGGAAATATCATTTCATGTGTTGATCCATCCCACAATTCTAAAAAAAGATAAAGGAATATCAATAATTTCTTATGGAAAATCCTTCAACGGTGTAGGTATTGATTTTCTATAAAGAAGTATACCATGCTCAACTGGTTTAGTCAAAGGAAGTTATCTACCTTATGGAAATTAACATCATAAGAGAATACAATAATGTATTTTCAAAAGAGTTACCCGGAAATCCCAGATAGTGTGACATAGACTTATCAATAAAACTCATACATGATTCTAATCTTATCACAATGTGTCCCTGTAGGATGGATCCTATCAAACTAGAGATGTTAAAGAAGTAGCTGAAAGAGAATTTGGACTAAGGGTTCATATACTCTTGGGCATCACTTTGGGGTACACCAGTTACCTTTCTCAATAAGAAGAATGGTTCAATGTAGTTGTGTATTGATTAGTAATAAATCAATAAGATAACTATATAATAAGTATCTTATTATAAGAATTGATGACTCATTAGACTAGCTACTAGGATCTCAGTACTTCTCAAAGGTCAATCTTCATTCTGGATATCATCAGCTAAATGTTAAGAATGTAGATATTTAGACGTTTTCCATCATTACAGGTTATGTTAAGTATGAGTTCATGGTGATTCCCTTTTTGACATACCAATTCCTATTATACAGTCATGTATTTTATGAACAATGTCTTTAGAAAATATGTCGAGAATTGTGTGGTAGTGTTTATTGATGATATTTTTAGTTACTTCATGAGTATGTAGGAAGATGAATAATATCAAAGTCTTCTGTTACCAACCATAAAGAAAGAGAATTTATACACCATTCTATAGAATTCATACATTTAGATGTAGAAAGTCACATTATTGGGACATGTGATCACATGTGAGCGAATTTATATAGAATCACTGAAAACAATGGTAATTGAGAAATGGATCAAACCCTCTAGTGTCTGATAAATCTATATTTTTCATAGCTTAGTAGGGTAATATCAAACTTTTTTGAGAAATTTATCAGGATTGTCCATCTCGATAAGTAAGTTAACAAAGAAATGGGTTAATTATATCAAGACATATGATTTTGAGGAACCCTTTAATGAACTAAAGATACAGATGATCACTACACCTGTACTCACATAACAAAAATGTGGATAATGTTTTTTGATATTCAGTTGTCCCTCAATGAAGTGTCTGGTCTGGGTACTCTAAAAATGATAATGTGATATCCAATTCCTTAGTGTAGCTAAAAATCTATTTTTATATTTACCGGACACATGATTTGGAGTTAGAATCTATGATATTTTCCTTGAATGTATATATGCACTAACTCTAAGGTGATACATGTGACATATATACGGATCACAAGAGTGTAAATTATATACTCAATAAAAAGAGAACAATAGTAATGAAAGAAGATAGTTAAATAGAATTACAGTCTATTATTTCTCTATTCACTATCATCCTGACATTGTGAACAAGGTAGATGAAGCTATTGGCAGAAAAGATCCAACTTCACTATCCATGTTTCGTATCGAGAAATACCCAAACTTTGTGGATATGAAAAGGTTGGATTTGGACATTATAATGGTAGGGAATACATAATACATTTAAAAAATTACTTCCCAAACAACTATCTAAAAAATCTTAATGAGGCACAATGGGATGATCCATAGTTACAAAGGAATATGAATTCATTAATATAAAGAATATTAAAGAGTTCAATTTTGATAATGATTTTTCGATTCAGGTTGGAGAAAGGATTTGTGTTCCATTATCACATGACAAAAAGAAGGATCTGTTGAATAATCCACATATCTCAACAATCGATAACTATCATGGTAGCACTAATATGTAATTATATCTTCAATAAATCATCAGGTGCGATAACATGAAGAAGTATATTTCAGAATATCGTTCGAAGTGTTTGATTTGATAGAATGTTAAAGTAGAATAACAAATGTCCAAAGGGACGATGCAATCATTTCCAATACCCAAAATGGGATAATTTTATTATGGATATCGTCACTAGTCTACTGAATTCATCTAGAGGAAACAATGTGATATGGTAATTGTTGGACTGAATCACCTTGAATGACACTTTATCTTTATTTAGGAAGGTCTCTCTCTTGAATAACATGAAAATATATATGTGAAGAATGTGATGAGACTACGTGTGGTGAGATAATAAAATTTCCCTAGTCATATACTGCGGTACACATTTATTTTCTGGATAAGTCTTTAAAATAATTTTATTACACAATTAAATTCCAAAAGAACCTATCACCACCAAACTGATGTCCATTCTCAAAAGAATATACAGATGCTCAATGTTATGCTAAGATCCTACTTGATTGAATTATATGGAGAATGGGACCGACATACCTCACTGGATTAGTTCTCATTTAACAATAGCATCCACTAGGTTATTCAAGTGTCTCTATATGAAGATCTATATGGAAATAATAGTAGAACTACAACCTATTGGGATGAAGTTAGTCAAAGAAATCTACTTGGACTTGATCGTGTGAAAGTTATGATAGAGATAGTTCAGGCCATCTGAAAAAATATAATATCTGATCTGAGTTGGAAAAAGATCTATGCTGAAAACCATAAAAAGGACTTGTAGTTCGACATTGGATACAAAGTATTCCATTGAATATCCCCATGGAATAGAGTCATGTTGTTTGGAAAGAATGAGAATATAAGATAAATTTATGTTGGATCCTTAGAGATCCTTGATCTCATCAGATCCAAGACCTATCTTCATTAAATTCAAAAAAATATTGCACAATTTCAATATGTGTTTCACAAATCACTCCTGAAGAAGCACAAACCAGATCCATCATATGCACTTAACTTAAAGGATGTACATTTAGAATATGATAACTCCAACAAATATCATTTATTATAGATTCAATACTTTAGAGATATGGTTTTCTCAACAATAAAAAACACCTTTTCAATATGTTTTGGATGAACCATAATGTAAAGAAACAACTTGGGAACTAGAGGATGCGATGAAGGATATGTACCCTAACATGTTTATGTACAAAAATCAAGGTGAAATTTTAATGTGGGGAAAGAATGTAAGAACACAAACATTTATCAATTGAAATTACCCATTCTTATTGTAATTTCACATATTATAAATAATATAAAAACACTTATAGACCATAATAATTACTTTATAGATAAATAAAAAATGAAATAAGAAATATTTCAAGTACTTAAGGAATATATAATGATGGATTAATAACTGGAACATAGGAATAATTACATGAACCTTATGACTAGTAAACCAAAAAATATATAGTAACCTCCACCGTGAATGTATAAGTAAAATTTATGTGTCTTATAAACAAATGTATGGTATAATTTCATTAAACTCTATGTAAATAATTTTTTTAGAAAATTATTAATAACATGTTACTGTTTTGTAAGTCATAATTATTTAATTAAAATATTATGATTTATTTAATGACATAAAATAAATTTTTTTACTAGAAATGTATACATTAACTAATATTTTGATATATTTTTATTTTAAAATAATTTTATGAGACCGTATGCAAATTTTGAAATTCTTATAAAATCAGTTATAATTTTAAAATATTCATTTTTCATATAAATGATGACTCAAATTAAATATTCAAATATTCATATTTAGACAAAATTTCATTAAAATGGATTCCATTTTTTAATTCCCAGCATCTATAAATGACCAGGTTGAATATTTGGGATCTTTCTAAAATAATTGTTTTTGGTGAATAGTAATATACACATTTTTTTGTGTAAATATGATATAAATTAAATATAATATTCCATGATTAATAAGTGGTATAAGAAAAATAATATCTAATTACCATTCTTAATTTATAGTATTTTGTCAAGGAATCTTCTCTATTTATTTTCTATTGGGAAATTATAATGAAATGAATAAAATATTGAGAAAACACCCATCGCCGCCACTATATCTACCACCCCTTATACCCCTCTTTTTTGCAAACCTCTATATATATGTGACTTTTCTAAATTCTACATAATAATCTTACTAATCCCCCCCCCCAAATTCCAAGGTTCTCTTGGACTCATCATAAGCCAAATCCTTGGTTCCTTAAGGCAGACCAATGGAGGAGAATTCAAGAGGTAAATCCCCCATTTTTTTCTGTTAATTTCCATTCAAATTCATTTAATTTCTTATGTAATCCTCATGTTCACTAATAAAAATGTATGGATAACATTTGTATTTTTGATATAAAAAAATTATATAATGTTAATGAAATATTCTTCATCAAAATCCTCTATCTCACTCTCGTACTATTATTATGAAATCATCGCTTGTGATGTGTCAATTTTCTGACATCGTGGGAGATGCACTTACATTTTCATTAAAAACATTCAAGGATGTTTGTAAAACAATTAAATTATTTAAAAAGGATTAAAATTTTTATTATATACCCTTATTTATCTATAGAACATAAATTTTTAGATAATAATAAATGATAAAAAAATAATTAGTTGTGGTCGAAAAACAGCAAAAAAAACCAAAAAACAATCACCATTAACTTTTATCTAATGATTAATCCTCATGGTATATAAAATTTTTTATAAGTTATTGTAAGGTTCATATATATCATTAATATCATATAAAAACAATTTTTAATATTTACCATAATTTTACACAAACATCCATTTATGTATATAAATGTGAAATTCATGTGAAGTATTAAAATAAATACTCTCGAATGATGAAATAAAACTCTAGAACTCATCCCAAGGCCCATAAAAGATACTAATAAAACATTAATTAATCATATTTATGTATAAAGTTTTCGTGAATAGTTAATTAATTAATATAATGTTGTTATATATGAAATTACATTGAAGAAAGCATTCAGGCACAAGATAAGGGGAATTCTTGAACCCAACTCCATTTCATTGGGTTTCCCCCATTCACCCAATTTATTGAATGGATATTCCATAAATATTAATTATTCATCATTATATTACCTTTTCTAGGATATACAGGTTTCTTATATATATATATTTTTAAAAAATATAGTTTTTTAAAAGAACACATCCTTCAAAAAAACACAAATTTTACTTCTCGATATTATTTCTACATCACTCATGGGTGATGAATCAGGAATGTTGTCATAACATTAATTTATTAAAAAAAAATTTAAATTAATTTTTATGAAATTAATCCCATTCCATTTAATGTGGTTACCTATTCCTGATTAGTATATGTTATATGTGGCATCCATGATATTGTAAATGTTTTAATGTGACAGGTGCTGATAGAATAATGTAGCGCAATGTAAATGTTTTGATGTGATAGGTGTGACCAGAAATATATAGCACACCAATGAATTTGGTAATGTTAGGAAACTAATGTGATAAAGTGAAATATGTATGAACATGGTTTTATAATTTTTCATAATCAAGTGAGTTATTTTTCTATGGATACATGATGTTTTATTTTTATAAATTTCCACATTCCAGGGGTTTTTAATAATGAAACTCACATTATTATTATGTTATGCCTATGTAATAATGATAATGGTAATTCTCAACCAATGTTATATTGTTCCATGTTCTTATATATCCCCTTACTAGGATTTTATATTACCCCTTATTGATGTATATCCTCTGGTGATTACATGAACTTAAGATAATTCATTGGCCAATAAAAATCTATAAAAGAAGTATTTAAATAAATGTTTATGTTTTATTTTATAAATTTAACATATGGTCCTAATGATTCCCAGAAAATAAACATTTGGATCTTTATATAGTATTTATTTTATATATTTTTTCATTAAAATGATTTAACAATATCTGTAGAAAAATGTAGGGATTCTATACTTTATTCCTTATTAAATTTCACCATTGAAATTTTATTTTCAGTACAAGAAATTATGATATAAATTTTTCTTCATCACCACATTTAACTACCATTTGACTTTCTCAAACAGGTAGTTCCACGAGAACTCTTTAATAGAGTGATTTTTATGTTTTTAAAAAAAATTACTCCGTGATCAAATATCATCATTTCATTTTTCTATTATAATTTTTTTCACCAATGATAACTTAATTTTTTTGTGTAATGGTAACTAGACTGAAATGTACTTCTTTAAGTGGTATACATTTAAGACATCGTTTACATAAGAAATATTACTTTGAAGTGCTATCAAAAAGTTCATAGATCTGATGCAATCAATGATATCAATGGATAAGATGTATATAAAACTAAACATTCTATTCTTCACAAATATTATTACATTAATAATTAAAGATATAATATGGAAGAAAATATCTTTGACATCAGATTATATTTTTCATCGATGATTGTCTTCATTACATTTCTATAAACATATTAATGATTTCATTAAATTTTGAATGACTTGAACCATATATGTTATATCATGTACATGATCAGGAACCATAATCATCCACTCTCTATCATTAGCCTATAATGTTGGATTCCTTATTCTCTTTCCATACACAACCTTAAGATATGATTTTTTAGTTATATAATTAAGGAAGTTTTTATATGAGAACTCCACAAGGGGAATTTTTTTATCACAATGTACATGGAAATATATTACTATGATGTTATAAAATCATAAAGAGTTTGGATTAATCTCACATATTCTCCATTCACATGAGAGTGATTATAATTACAAAAACACTTCTATGAATCTATTTCCTTCTAAATATTTCACTATAACATTTATGCAATCCATATGTCTTTATTTGATTCAATAGATAGTGTCACTAAAAGAAATTATACAATTTAAATTATGTTTATATTGCTGTTCTGGTAAAGGGATGACTAATCATTTATAGAAATTAATTTCACCTACTTTATAATCTGATTTACTAAAACCTATATGGGGTTGTTTCCATTATATTTCATAGGTTTTCTAGTATAAAATCAAAGGTTATGTTTTCCCATTTCTATAATGGTATGGTAATTGGATGTATCATTCCATACACTCAGTTCATTACGCCTTGACATATTGAAATTCTAATCACTACGATACACATTCTACAATATCCCTTATCACTTTACTCCACTATAATTTTTTCATTAGATACTTATACATGTCAGTTCCTCCAAGATGATTAGATATGGATTAGATATAAAAAAATACGTATATTTTTTTAATCTAACTATCGTTTTGATGGGAAATATATTTGTGTAAAAATGTTTTTATCCCAATAAACATAAAAATTTACTCCATAAAATTATCAAACATCTTCTATTGCTTTTAATATTCATCTTGGGTATCCTTAATAATCTTAATAATAGGTATTTGAGAACTTATTGGTGAAATGTGATATGATTATTATTTATGATACACATTTCCATGATTTTCTTTACCCAAAATATTGGATTCCTATAAATAAACATCTTGAATAAGGTTATCAGATCCTTTATGCTAAGTGCATATTCCATTTCATTCTCTATCTGAGGATAGTATTGGGTGGAACAATAATAATTTTTGATCTTCTCTGAAAACAATTATATTCAATTATGGTTCTATATTTTGTGTGTGTGTTTAATTATTTCTTTTATGATCCATATATATGTAACATTTTTTCATGAATAGTTACTTTCACAATATATTCCACATTAAGATCACTGTACCCATTTGAAATCAAGCATCTGGTACTTATGACAATGAATATTTAATTGACGTCATTCATAGACTATCACATTTTCATCATTCATGAGTATAAAACATAATAATTCTTTTTATGAAACACTATTTATCAAAAATAATTTTACATTGGTTGGTAATGTGAGAAAAAGTGAAATGAATTACATCTTTATTAAAATTTTAATTATATCCTCAAATTCACTTTCCTTGAAAAACATAACTCACTTTTGATTTATCTTTTTTAGTGGGATTGAAAATCATTGGATGATTTTTAATAATCAGTTATAATACGTGGCTTATCCAAGGAGACTACAGATATTTATCACAGATATTGGTTTGTTCCATCATTCAATTTATTGTGTTTTATAATGATCCATAGATATCCCTTCTATGGTGATAACATTTCATAAGAATATTATTTTCTCCTTCTATAACAAGAATTTATTTTTATTCACTAATAAAATATTTATTCAGAAGGTATTCTTAAAATCTCTCAAATTTTTCTCATAAGCATCCTTTATTTTTCTATAGATTAGATGAAGATTTATAATTATTACACAAAAATTTTCATGATAATACCTCAATAAACTGTGCATTAATTCCATGATGACAATTATAGAATTAATTAGTAAAAATGGAAAATCAATGAACTTATAGTGAATGTACATTACATGAAAATTTATATAGTTAATATATTCCATCCTAACATTTTCGGGATATTATCTTGATTGGAAATCAACCAAAATAAATTTACTAGGATCCATGTTTCTGATCTATTAAGTCATCAATCAAATAGTGATGATTATATTTCTATATCTTGAGCTTATTTACATCCTTATAAAAAATTAAGTGTTTTTTGACCCATCCATTCTATTAATGAAAAAGAATATGGAACTTAATGGGAAATCACATGGTAATAAAATAACATTATCTATATTCTTCTATATAAATTATTATTCATCTCATTTTCAATAATGTCAATTCTATATGTATTATCTGATAGTGGAAATTTTCCAGGTGTAATCCTAATTGAGAACTCGACATCATGACATGGAGGGAGGCCATGAAATTATTGAGGAAAAGCATATTCATTTTACCTTATAATGGGAATTCCGTCAATGATGATATTTTATTTACTCCAATCATTTATGAAAGATAATCATTCTCATAAAAAAATTATTCATTAATGAGATGATGATACAAAATGAGATTCCTCATTCACCATACAATTGTATAGAACTATAGGGTGACTCATGTTATATATGATAACTACTTTCTGTCATAAATTATTTTTTAATCTAAATAATGATATCCAATATATTTCCTAAATTACACGGATACAAATAAAGTGTGTATCACAAGATTCACTACAATTATATACCAGAAAATATAGATCATTGTTGAGTCATAGGAATGGTATTAAATAGTTGGTCCATTTAAATTCATTCATAATACCCCAATTTCAATGTTTTAAGGTGATTTTTGAATATTGTGAATAATTATGAATGTTATAAATAAATAAAAATATCTATTTTATCATAATATATTTTATTTTGATTTTTGATTATAATCCCACCATTCCCCTTTATATTATGGTTCCAATCATGTTTCTTATCTAAATTATAAATAGGATTGGGAATTTTAGAACTACTAAAAACATTAAATGAAAACAATAAAAATTTAATGGGTAACTCAAATCTAACATATACTCCATTTCCTATGAATTTATATGTTTTTTATATTTTATTAATTATATAGACCTTTCTTTTTCCTACATTTCATTTAAATTGATTAAATGTTAAACAATAAAATAGTGTTACAATCCTCAGATTCAAAAGATTAGTGTCTTGGAAAAATTAAGACCACACATAACATTTACATAATAAACCATTATAAGTGTTTAATTCCTTATTCACTTCCTTCTTAGTGAAACAAAATTAATCTGTAGTGTATGTTATCACATGAGTATATGCTTCAATGAAAGGGATGAGGTAAAATCCAAGTAAGAGGATAGATAAGAACATAAATCAATATAACATTGGTTGTCATAATCATCATAATCATTACCAAACATGGGAACATAATCCTAATCATGAGATGAATCAATAGAAAAAGGAATGGTATATGGTATTGTATAAAAATGAAACATCAAATCAATATGGTCAAATACCAAAAATAGTTATATACAAAGTTGGAACCATGTTCTTGAATAACGTATGAGTGTAATCATAACCTCATTAATGTGGTCAAATATTGAATAATGTTCAAACATATTACACATTATCTCAAGATATAATTCATATACCTAATTCATTGGAACAATATATAATTTAAAGAACACATGTCACATCAAATGAATTATTTTATCATTCATTCTAAATAGAACATAAATCAATCATAGATGAGAAGTAATTTGAAATTAATTATCATTATTTCACAAAAATATATGATTTATTAAATTTAATAATTCATAATAAAACATAAATAATGTATAATTATAAAGTCTTTTGGAGTTAGGTAAATATCACAACATCATTAAAATGGGATATGACATCATTATTAAAAAATTCCATAACATGCAACTATAATTCCATGTCTTTTTAAACTACATGGGATAACCTTGGGACATACATAATGGGTCATCTTTAAATATCATTAAGGGAATAAAAATTGAATAAGTGATACATGTTAGACAACGTGAATATCAATGTAGAATAAAAGGGACATAAAAAATAATGCATGATATGAAATGATAATCATAACATGGGAAATGTTTCAAAAACATAAAACACCTAATCATATAAATAATCCAAATCAAAAGTCATCTAGACATCATGGTGGAAAATTGTCAATAATGGAAAAAGGTTCACTACCTATCCCAACATGATGTATCCTTATACTAATTATTTCCCAAATCGTTGGTGCATTATATGGGTGCACTCATCATATACATTTCATTCTCAATTATATGTGTACCACATAGATCATACCACATGGAATCATTAATCAGAATAATTTGTTAAAAAATTAATGAATTTACAATATATAAATGTAATTCTCCAATAAATTAATGTTTTTGAATAAATTTTAATTCCCTACATAGAAAGATGGGTACGGTATTCAAAACATAATTTTTTTTGTCATGTGAAATCATGGTAAAATTTCAACAGCATAATAGTGATACAAAAAAATTCAAAAAAATTATTTATGAGATAGAAATGGGCCTCTATATATTTTACGTCAAATGGAATGTAATAGAAACATGGTAAGATATTTCCCAAATTTTAGCAATGGAAAAAGAAATCATATATTCATAATGAAACATTTAAATTTAATAGAAGGTGAGGATACTTTATGGTATTTCAGGATTGAAAAGGTTTCTGTAATGGTCTAATAAATATTCATAAATGGTCCCACATTCAAATAACATCTATTGGATTGTAAGGAAACTATTAAAAATTAAATAAAATATTAAAAATTCAAAATAAAAGTAAAAATTTAAAATATGGTGATTGAATTCACAATCATGAGAGGAAGGTGGTGAACCCTTACTTTAGTTTGTGACCACAAAATCATTGAAGGTTATTATTTAGAAGATTAATGATCTTTGAGAGCACTATAGAAAGTGGAGGTAAAAGTATGTGTGTGCTATAGTTGTTTGAGTGAAGGGAAGTGGGAGTTTGGTTGGGTTTATATAATAAAATGGGAAGATTTCATTATTATTTTGGTTTTAGACTATACATAATAAAATAAACAAATCTACAAACCATAACAGGGTTTTTTCCAATGATTCTATAAAATGGAATCAGATATAATTATTGTATTTTTAAAAGGTTGGAACATAATAAAATAAATAACCTTTGTATATCGAGATGATTCATAAATTTAATAAAATAATTTTAAAAACATAATATATATTATATGTTTGGGCTTATTTTTAATTGCAATAAAAAAATAAATCAAATAAACATTAAATCACGTTATTTTCAAAAAAAATTAAAATTTTTTTATGTATCCCATTTATTGTAATTCTAATATCACATTTGGGTAATATTATGTCATAATAATCAACATATATTTATACGGTATTTAATTTTTACACAAAAATTTGAATTTCTCAATAAATTATGAAAAATTCAATATTCTATATTTTTGATGTTATGATTCAAAAAAAATTATTAATTTTTTTGAAATAAGTTATAAATATGAGAATTTTCAATTTTAAAATAAAATCAAAATTTTTTAAGAAATGTTTTGTTTGTTGACAATAATAGTTTTCGAACCATATAAAAGACAATTTACATAGTAATAATAAATGAATAGAAATATGTTCAGTATTTTATTCAAAAAATATTAATATAGATAGGTTCAGGATCAATATGTATTTAATACAGTAGAAAAATCATTATGAGTATGTTTTTTGATGGTAGTACATTAATTTGTCATTTTAAAAAACATGGTGTTGGTCATGATTTGTATGAGTATGAACTTCATTCATAAATGGTTTCACCAATTCATTAGTTATCATAGGTCGTATTTGGTTTCATCAAGGTCAAATTTTAGAAATTATATCTCCCTTAGAATATATCATATCTGGGATTTATATGGTATAATCATAGTAGTTGAGGTCTTCTATAACAAAGTCTCAGTTAGTTTGATTTGTTAAAAACCTATATTTTTACTAAACATGTGGTAATTATTCAATGGATAAATTAAACACTATAATGATATATGATAATATTTAAAATCCTATATGATATAATAAAATCATATATGTGCGTGTATTTTAAAAAACCAAATATCATCATGAGACATTTAAATATGACAAAATGGAAATTTTATGTATAACATTTCATATCATTACAACAACCCCCCATGAAATAATTCCTTTAAAAGTTTGATTTCCCACATAAAAACAAATTAGGTTATCACTGCATCATCACCTCCTTTAGTTCCCATGCTATTTCTTCAAAAATTTATTTTCTCTATAGCACTTTAACGTGGTTAATTGTCTTATTTCTTAGAACTTTTTCTATATGATATAGAATCTTCATCGTCTACTCCTCATAGGAATGGTCATTCTCCAAAGGAACCAACTCTGTATTGATTGTATGTGAGGGGTCTGGTATATACTTACTCAGAAGAGATACATGGAATACATCTTGTACATTAGATTTGTTTGGTGGGAGAACTAGTCAACATTCCACCTCTCTGATGTGATCAATGATCCCAAAGGGGTGATGTATCTTAGATTATTCGTTACCTTTCACCCAAATCTCACCAATTTAATCAAATGAGATTTTTGGAGGAATACCATGTCTCCAATATCAATCTCTAGTTATCGTTGATTATTTTTACAATACCTCTTATATCGACTCTACGAAGCCTTGATTTTTAATTTAACGGTCATATCCTTTTCCACCATTTCCATGACCATTTCAGGACCTATGATTTTATGTTCCCAAAATTCATCCAAACATGAAGGTGTTCAGTAACACTTCAAATAATGTGATTCTTAGGGACATATTTGGATTCTTGACTGGAAACTATTTTCTTATGAAAATTTTACTATAAGAATATATTGGTCACATACTCTTTTAAGTTGACAGAACAAGATCACAATATGGCTTTCATTGTGTGAGTAATCTCCCTGAATTTTCCATCAGTTTGTGGATGATATGTCATATAGAAATTTGACTAATAATTTTGAGAATTGGGGATAATACTCTAGAACATGGTGCTGAATATCATATATTTTTCACATACAATCGATAGTGGTACTCCATACTTCCTTATCAAATCACTGATGTATATCAATACAAGATGATCCAATGATAAGTCCTCTAAAATTTCAATATTATGAGATATCATTCTAAGACGATCCTTAAGAACCCATATGGATCTATTTCCCTTGGATATCTTCATAAGCCCAAAAAATACTATTTTGATTTTCTCGTATTTACATGTATGTACGGGTAGTTGTGGAATCATCTCTAGTGACCTCTTCCTTCAACCTTCACATGATATCCTACTATGCACTTTGATGTACATTCAACGACACACTTCTTCATATTGTCCCACCAATGGAGCTCACAGATATCATGATACATCTTTTTTATTTCTGGGTTAATGGATATTGTTGAACTACATGAATCAACTAATAGATTCTTACTCAACTCTGGTTTTAATGGAGCACATAGTCTTTGACCAAATCACAGAATTCCATCTTCATCAATTTAATAAGATAAGGATTTCAACATTCTTATGTATTCCACCTTCATCTAAATCCTGAAATAATTTCTTTGATAATACAATTTTTCACTATGATTTATGGTTGAGAAATCATTTGTGAATTGATTGATGATGTTCCTTCTTTAATGAATTCCATATGTATCTTTTCCAGATTAAAGAAGATTCGATCCTACTCTATTCACATGATTGATAAAGATGCGGCATCTTTTCTACTAAGTGAATCATCCACTATATTAATCTTACCATAATATTAGTGGATTGAGAATTTATAGCCCTTGATCAGTCGTACCATCTTCATTGGTGCATATTCTACTCATTTTGTGTGAATATATACTCAAATCTTTTTTGATCTGCATATATCTCATATGTCACCCCATAAAGATAATTCCACCACCTTATCAATGAAATGATCATTCCTCCCAACTCCACATAATTCATGAGATATTTTTTATTGTAATTCTTCAACTACCTCATATTAAATGTTATGAATTTATAATTTTTCATTAACACAAAGAAAAATAACTTCTTCATTGAATCAATTAATACTATAAGGTGTTATGCACGTGTGTGTAGTGCGAGAACATGCATGGTGATGGGCCTCTTTTTCAACTCCATGATTCTCCGTAAAAACCAATAACACTTATAAAATGTTACTCCCTTATATGGTAGATTGGTAATTGGGTTTGACAATTGCAATATATTCCTCATAAGAATACAATAATACACAGATATACTAAATTATATATGGATATTTTAAACTGATGTTGTCCTCGAGTATCTTTTAATTGATTGTATCATTGAAGGGTCCAAAAATTTCTCATTCATTTTATTCCCATACCCCATAAAATATTGATCCAAAAATAACGCACTATCATTTGATTTAAATTACATAAAGATATTCATTTTTTGGGTCTTTAACATAGTGCTCAGAATCTCCTCATACTTGTCAGTGCTTTTAGTTTATATTAGAATATCATTTCTAAAGACTGCAACAAATTTTTTGAGGAAATATATAGATTATATTTATCAGTTCCATGATTAATATTATAATCTTAGTGATTCTGAACAGAATAACTATGAACTCATAGTTCCACTTCATTACATGAAATGTTGTCTTGGGTATATATTTCTTATTAACCCTTACATGATAATATCCTGATTAAAGAACCAAATAGGTGGAAGTGTTTTGATCCATGTATTTGAGAGATCATTTCATCAATCTGAGGAAGTGTATCATTTTTTTATTTAGATCTTATTGAGCTCATGATAATCAATGAAAAGGGGAATGTACCCATCTATCTTCCTAATGAAGAGGACTAATCATCCACATGGTAAATCATTTTTTAGAATGAACCCATTAAATATTTTATCCAGCTTTTTGGTTCTACTACTCATTTTATACAATATCTATTCTATAATGAGTCTTGGAATATTTTAGAACTCTAGGTATAAAATGGATTGAAAATTCAACATCTCCCCTAAGAGTAAGTCTAGTAAATTCTCCAAGAAATCCATTATTGTATTCCCTCACAATTTGCATGTCTTATAGGATAGTTCATTTCTTAAACAGAATAATTTGATCTTCATAAACATGATCATAGGTAAATAATATCCACACTTAATATGATGGTGATAAAGTATATTGATCCTACTCATTTCACTTGTACATATTTGGGGGCCGATTTGCAGTACATAGAGTGATTTCCTTCTTATTGAAATTTATGATGTCTCTATAAAAGAATATACAATCCATGCATATAATGGCATTAAATTTCACAAAAGGATGTTTGAAAAGTTTTACTGGGAATATAATACCATAAAAATTGATATGAGAGTTTTTATATATATGGGATATTGTAATTTCCCCATTATCCATTATCAAAAATAGATCCACCTCCATGATTTTCATTTGTGTTTGAATAACCCTATTAAAATTTTAAGGTTTGTTGGAATTCATAGAAAATAACATCAAAAATTATTTTCTCTATTCATGAATGAATAACTAGTGCATAATTAATTACATTGTTGTCGGGATCAACCTCAGTGGTTGTGAAGGAAAATAGATAACCCTAGCTTCTTTGAAGGTTATTGGTTGTATCCAAACACCATTAACTTAGGGAATTATTTTTCAAATTTACATGGTTCATTGCAGATGAAATAATGAACAATGTGCTGATTATTGACTAGATAATTCCATTTCTCCATCACATTAGTGGGTATTCCCTTTGGAAAATTTATAGATAGGATTAATTCCCCCCCCCACACCCAATGCTTTATTATTTCTCTTAAATAATATTTCAGGGACTTATTCCTACACCTTTGACATGCAGTATGTTGAAGTTTCATTATACTGTTCAATTTCTCCATCTGACCACTAGAATGAAATTAAACATTATACACATTATCCCAATGATACCATTGAGGTTCATTTATATAAATTTCAACTGAGGGAACATCAGAAAATTTTCTATATAGCTATTAATGTCATAGATCACTATAGAATTTTACAGACCGATTTTTACCCACCAACGAATCATACAACCATACATTTTGGAAAACAAAATTTCCAAATTCATATCATTATATAAGTTGATTTTTTCATGTACACCATGATAGATTTTTTGTCATTTATGATGAGGGAAAAAATCCCTTCCCATTTTAATGCATTTGTTGTGAATAAAATATTTATCCAAAAACATTTTCTGGAATTACATCAACTACATCACTTCAATCTCTTCATTATTATTCATATTACTAAGAAATTTCCAACACTGGTCATTGAATATTCCACTAGTTCCAATACGCTTGGGGGAAGCAAGGTATGAAATATTGAAACAACTACACATTTTGATCATGTTTCTTTATTGAATAAAACACACTTCTCCCTTATCCCATAGCTATATATGAATAGAAATAAAATCATAAAAATGACACAATAATTTTATATGGTTTATCCTCATTGGGATATGCCCATGTAGCACATAATGACAACGTTCCGATGATCCAAATCCAATAAAGTTGACATAAAATTACAAGGTTCATGCTACATCACTTCTATGGAAAGGCTCAATGCCAGTACACGTTATAGGGTCTTCTCACTTCATTCCCAAGGGATACTCCTTATGTCTCTTTCCCTAGATCACTATCAATGGAAAGGATCACCATATTACTCTTCCTTTTCACACTTCTCATGGAACAGATCCACTCATCATTTACGGAGTTGTAGGCCCTTTTATTTTCATTAATGCACACATCCTCAACTATATGTATGTGACTTTTGAAGTCCCATTGTCACCCATTGATGATATCCCATTTTCTATGTTATATTAGTTTGTGTAAATATCTTTTGAAAACAATTTAAGTCCCTTCACAAACCACATTCATATTTTGAAACCCACAGAGCCCATATTCTTCCCAGACGACCTCTTTTGTAAACTACCTCTACTTGCACCAATGCATACCGCCTCTGCGTACCGATTCTATGAACTGACTCCCTATACCACCTCCACATACTGGCCTAACACACTTAATTTTATTACAACTTCAACATCTATGAAATTATTTATTCCATGGACTTCATTATTCCTTTGTATAGAAATATTCTCTGTTATCACCCATTCATGTAATTTCATGTATCAACTACTTTAACATTTATTGAATCCTCCTCACGAACCACTTTTGGGCATGGCTGAATTCACAGAAAAAATATGGCTTCTTATGAAACACTCCCCTAGTTATGATGGTATTAGAACACTATATATAGGAAAATAGATCTACATTATCTTCTAATATGAGATTTACCAAATCTATAATTTTCCAACATTTACCATGGGTCATGCCTCTTCTGTGAACCCCAATCATTCTTCGAACAATTTTCGCTACGCGGTCCATGCACTGCCTATTTTGCTTTGTGGAAACCAAAATTACCATCTTGTTTTCCCCAAAAATATTTCATCCCCCATACAAAAATCCATCCATGAACCACGTGACATTCTGGTAACAGCTTATGTAAACTATTTTTCATCCACCAACTGTGAGCCTCCCCAGGAACTGTTATTCCTTATGCGACTAATTATATGTACCTCCATTCTAATCTGTGAATTATCCGTCATGGTCTATGAACCATGAATGCCTCTTCGAAAATACAACTTTTTTCAAAGAACAAATTCCACTGTTATGTCCTAAATGTTTTTCCAATAATGTGAATCTACGCCACCATAAGTACCTACATAGGAAAACACCAACTATAATTATTCAAAATCACCTATAATATTCAACAAACACAACACCACTCAATAAACACTGAGAAGAAATTGTAATGGAATTTTCCAAAAAAACATCGTGTTTATCCATATGATAAGTCGCTAGTTGGAACTTCTCTTTCTCAAAACATTGAACTATTAATAAGGTATTATCATTGAAATTTTTCCATTATTCTTGATTAAGGGATTAGATGATCCCCTCAATGTATGAGGCAATTGTTTCATGATGCACATGACCGTGTATGTTCTCTATTTGGTTGGGGGGGTGGAAACCCTTTTTATCCAGGTTTGTAGTCAGAACCTGAGTCAACTAAAAGAGTATCTCAAAATGTTTCGAATTCATTCTCTAATCAGGTAGGTTATCTCATTGGGATTGTAATCACATTTTTCAATGAATTGATTGTTTACCTGATTCCCTATATTTCCCAAAATTGGATATTATAATGTAAAAATTAGGGATGATTATTTTTGTACTATTAAACAAAAAAACAGGGAATCTAGTGAATTTAATTGGATTACATATATATTACATTTATTATCTTATCTAATGAATCTCTAGGCTTCATTATAGGCTATCCATGATTTATTCACTAACATATATTCTTATGGTCTTTTTTCCCTACCAATGAATCATAATGATATTACAAATTTGCCAATAATATACCCTAGGTGTCTCAGACCAGGAGCGTTATAAGGATTATTATCATGTTTTAGGTTACCCCAAGTCTGGCCTAGAACACCCAGTCAGAATTTTTACTCCTAGGTACATATGTTCTAGAACCACGTAAAAATGTAGTATCAAGAAAGTGATTCATTTTTTTGATGAAAAACTTACTATAAACTAAATATATATATATATATAGATTTTTTAAACATAGTATTATTTCTAAGGATTTCACTATATTATTCTCATATGAATCTTGTATATAACTAAATATTTCCTCTATTTCCTAATATGACAAACCTTATCATTATTTCACATTAATACATGATTTATTACAATAATTTTCAAAAAATAAAACCAATAATATCAACATTTATAGTTTATTTATGATTTAGGTATGTAGAATAACATCATAAACATGGGAAAATGAAACATAATTCAAAACATCATGAACATTTTCCTAGAATTCCATGTCTTATAAAACTGTATAGGGCAATATGAGGAGATTTGTAAGAAACGGTTGATCAAAAAATCTTAGTAGGGACACATCAAAAAATATGAGACCCATGATTGTCAATAGGCTTATAAAATACGAATAAGAGGGGAATGAATAATATTTCATTATATTGAATTATAATCATAAAATGGAAATGTATAATCAACCTAAAACATAATAAACAAACATAATTCAGGTCAAAAACCATCAGTAAATCATGGTGTATAAAGTAATATAGTTTAACAAAGATAACTCCCAATCACAACATGATGTATTATGATACTAAATATTATTGAATGCATTGGAGGTCTATCTGGGTGCATCCATCGTATTCATTTCTTTCTCATGCATACGTCTGCCACATAGATTGTATAAAAAGGATTAATTCATCATCACATTTAATCCATATTAATTTAATGTGTAACAGAAACATGCATGTAATGATTCATAATGTATATGTTCATAATTGTAAATACCCTTAGTAGAAAAATGGATATTATATTCACCAAACTATTGTTTTATTATAAAAAATAGTAGTTAATTTTCGACAACATAATGATAATTCATAAAAATTAAAAAAAATATTTATGGGAGAGAAAGAGGACAAACCCAATTTGGAAATAAAAATGGATATTAATAGGTACATGGAAATATATGTCCCCACATTATAATATTGAAATAAAATATAATATTTCATAAAAAACATGAATAACGAAATAAAAGGTGATGATCCCTTGATGATTTTCAGTAAAGTAACGACTTAGGCATGCTTTCAATTGATAGAGCATGCTAGATCTCTAATTATAATAACATAAATTATAATATAAGGAATTGATTATATATTAATTATAATATAATCAATTGAAATTAAATTAAGTAATTTAATATAAGGTGATTAAATCTGAAATAATGGTACATATATAATCATCCCTTACATGAATGTGTGACTCCAAAATTTTTGGAATAGATTCATGAAAGCATGGGAGTACTTTAGTAGAAATCTAAAGTGTGGAGGGAAGTAAATTGAAATTATATATGGAGTTTGAGTGAATATAAATTGGGGATTCAGTGGGATCATATTTGAAAAGACAGGGATTTCATTATTATTTGGTTTTTGGACTGAACATAATAAAATTAACAAAACCACAAACCATCCCCTGATTTTTGTCCATATTTTATACCAAATGGGATGGTTTATAATTATTTTATAAGGCCAGTGGCATAACATAATAAAATAATTCTTTTTCTATTGTGGTGGCGTTTCATACTCTTAATGACTGGATTTTTGAACAATAAAAAATATAATATGTTTTGGAGGATTCATAATGATATTACAATATAAATAAAATAAAAATAAAATCACATTATTTAAAATGGAAAAATTTTATATTTTCGTGGATCCCATTTAATTTAATTATTTCAGAACATTGGTATCATTATTATGTCATAATACAAAAACAATATTCATATGCTTGTTAATTTTTAGTAAAAATCTAACTATCTCAAAATAATTTAAAAAATCCACAACGGTATATTTTTTGATATTATGATGAAAAAATAATATTCAATATATCTAAATAATATTATAAATATTTAAATTTTCATTATTTAGTAAAATCCAAATTTACATTGAAATGTTTGGTTTTTTACAATATTTGTTTTCGAACTCTGATATAAATTTACCTTTTACATCACACAAATCAAATGATCATTTATATCAGGTAAATATTTTTTAATAAATTATTAAATTTAAAATAAAATATTTCATTAATTAACTAACTAAATTTGTATATTATTTAAAAACACAATATGAGCTATATATTATCGAAATTAAAAAATGTTAAAAATTAACAATAATATCAAGAAAATATATTCATTATTGATTAAAAATAATTTAAATTTCAAATAAATAGGTTCTTGATATATATCCCTTTAATAAACTAAGAAACAATCCATGATTCTGGTGTGCGATGGTGGGACATTCATGGGGTGGTTCTATAATCATTGTTTTGATTATGCTCCTGAGGATCTTGAACTTATCCCATAAATTATTTTGTTCATGGATATGTTATTCGGTCTCACCATGGGAATGGTCAATGGAAAAGTGAATTGTAGGTTTAGACCCTACTTTTTGAGGCCATAACTTCTATTATCTATTCCAATTTGATTTTTTAAAACTCTATATGTTTATGTTATTAATGTGGTCACTATTCACCTTCAAAATTATCAATGATAATGATAAATAATGGTATTTTAAACCCAATGGGATATTTAAAAACAAAAAAAAGTGTACTTATTTTCTATAACCATACTTATTGATGATAAAATAAAATAAATAAAAATTATGAATTTTATTTTTAACAGACCAGGTCTCCATAACAAACAAATGGAAAAAATCGATTTCAATAAATAAGTTCATGATAAATAGGTATTTCATAATTATAAAGGAGGAATCATGTTTTTCATTAATTTCCTCATTATAGAGATAATATGAAACCACTCAAGATGATTCATGATTTTTTTGTAAAGAATAGATATTTTGGAAAATCATTGATTTTTTAGTAAATATTATTAAAAACATGTATATCCCAACAAATATTGTCAAAAAAGAAAATTTCTATTTTGGAATTTTTAAATTCAAATTCATAATGAAATTTCAATTGAAAGGGGAATAACCCAATGATATAAAATTGGGTTCACGAATCCACTTTCATGGTGTACAAATGCATTCTTAACATTAATATCATGGATAATAGTATCAGATTCATTAATAAAAAAATTGAGAAATGCTGGTACATGTATTTGTAATTTTATAATTTTGTTAAGTTAATTTATTTCCATTAAAATGGGTTAGAGTGCTTAATTTCATTTTTTTGACAGTGTACATTTTCTTGGTTTTCATGATCGGTTAACTTTTATATATGTATGGAAGATTATGTAATGTGAAAATTGTTATCCAGAATTGAAATTTTATGACAATAATAATCTTCAATAATTTAAAAATATCTAATATATCATTTTGTTTTGTGGTATGAAGATGAATCATTATATATAATGTTAATGAAAGTCATTTCGATTAATTTTGTAGTTTTTCGATCATCTTTAACTAGTATTGTCATATTATTTATTATTATGTATATATTCTAGTTCCAAAACATAAAAAGGTTTATAAAATGAATTTAATAATCTATATCAACCGTTAATATTATATTATTATGAGACATAAATGTAGTAAAAAAATGAAATCATATCATCCACGATGTTAAAAATCGATAAATTACAAGAAAAATAGGGAGAAGAGAAGAGGATCAGAAATGAATTATTCCACTAAGAAAATAAAAATACATTTTATATGAGGGTTTGGAGTTATAAATCCACTTGGATAAGGTGAATTTAGGATAGAATAACAAAAGTAAAAAGATGAAAATAATTTATAATAAAAATAATGAAAATTTTACCTCCAAAATTCATCTACTTGAGAAACTCATTAGGGAAATATAATTTGATCTTTTTATAATAAAAATGAATCATTTAAGTGTGGGATAGTGTTCTAATGTTCATTGGAAACAATCTAGATAATAATCATGTTTTTGAGGTGTGAGTGGAAGAGGTGGTTAGGGGTGGTATTTATAGGGGAGAGGGGTGTTTTTTCATTATGATTTTCATTTTTTTAATATTTTGGTTCATGAATACCAATAGTTTTACATTTTTACTAAATATATTAACATAATGAATTAAATATCATGATTATGGGCTTACATAATCTGTATATAGTCTATGACTCCATAAGTCATGTATTTGTTAAATACTATAAGTTATAGTATTTCACACTTCACAGAAAATTACCAATTTTTGGAAAGTACCAAAAAAAATACCATCAACATTGTTTAAAGTATAGAATTAAAAATTTAACTCAATTTTATTAAAATATTTTTCTAACATTGAAAATTTTAATTTTTAGTTAAAATCAGGATTTCATTGAAAAATAATAGTTTAAAATTTATAAATGATTTTATGATAACATGAAAAATTAATTAAAGTCTTATAAAATAATATTATAATCGTAAGAAAATTGAATATTAATTTATTATTAAATTTTATTGAAATATATTTTCTTTTGATTCATTATATTAATTGTAAATCTATAAAACATTATATTTTTAAAAAAATTATCAACAATTACTTTACCATTTTAATATAATTTATTTACTTATAATATGTTATAATTAAAAAATATTTTCATTTATAATATGCCTTAATTTTTTTATACTTTATTAGGTGAGGTTATTATTCTAATGGTGTATTACTATTCGTAATGGTCATGTTACAATACCAAGGGTTATGTAAAAATTACATTGGAATATATTACTTATTTTCTATGAAAGTTAATTGATTAAATATTTATTTATAAGAATTATTTTTTATTGGGATCTCCATACCATGTGTATTTCTATATTATATAACATAATCGTAATTAGGGTAAATTATTTTGATAAATGTTTTTGGGTTCAAATTATTTCATCATTTGGAAATTTCTTCCTCAAAATTTCATTTTACATACAAAGGAGAGAACAATTGGAGGAACTTCTCTTTTATTTCATCTTCTAGTTCCCATGTTTCCATGTCGTACTTATGTTTCTACCATAGTGCATATAAAAATTGAGTTTTATTATTATTTTGAACAATATCTTTTCGAACCATCGTATTCTCCCACTAGTCCTCATTAGAGAGATCATTTTAAAATTTCACCACCAATTGGTTCAGTACATGTGAGTGGCATAGTATGTAATTTTTCAAGAGGGATATATGGAATACATTGTGTAATTTAGCCATGTTAGGTGGATGTTTTAGTTGATAGTCCTTTACTCCAACATAATCAATAATTTCAAAGTGGCTAATGTATATGGGAGTCATCTTTTCTTTTTTTTTCAACTCTCATGATCCTCCTATATAATGATATACAGAGGAATATATTGTCTCCAACCTCAAAATATAGGGCTCGTTAATTATTTTTGTCATATCCTTTTTGAATTTGGTCTACCATGACGTGATTTTGAATGGGATTCACCTTTTCAACTATTTTATCAAACATTTCATGTCATAACTACATACATTCACTGAAATCATCCCAAAATTTCCATTTTTATTATCTTTTCCCATAAAAGGATTTTATTTATAAACTATTGGATGCATAGGTGGAAACTGTTGTTATAAGAGAACATAGCTAGATGTAGACATTGGTTTCATCCTCTTTTGAATTCTATAGAACATTTTCTTAACATGATTACATGTTTTGTAATATTCCATTTGTATTCGAATTACACTGATGATGATATGATTTACTGATGTTCGGTTCGATGTTTAGAGAATAATTGTGTCTTTTCTAGGACTTGGAGGTGAATTTGAGATCTCAATCAGAGAAATTCAATAGTTCTACTCCATGTATCCTTAAAAATTTTATAATATATATCATTGCAGGTTGATCCAACGAGAATTCATCGTCAATTGTGGTATAGTGATATACATTTTTAAGACGATCCACAGAAAACTAGTTTTCATTATTTCCTATGGATTTAATCATATGTCTGGTGACAAGGTCCATCGTAATGTTTTACTATTTCCATATGTGTATGGGTAACGGTTTCACCACCCCCATCAACATTTTAAATTCATCCTTCACTTGATGATATTCCAGGAACATTGATTTATATTTAGGTATCTGGTTATTCATCATGGTCCACCAATATATCTCTCAGAGATCTCAATAAATTCTAATGCTCCCTAGTTTAATAGAGAAGGATGAGATATGTGTGTCTCTTAAACAATATTTCATTATCTTTCAATTTAATGGGAAACATAATCATGACCAAAATATTAAAAAATCATTTCACATTAATTTTTATCTCAATGAATTTATTCATTCTTTATTCTGCCACCTTCTTCTAAATTTACACATGATTTCTTTAAGCATACATTATTTTCTACAAAATGGATGGTTGAGAAATCATTCGTGAATGGATTGATGATATTCCGTACTTAATGATTCCCTTTTCCATCCTTTCACAATATAATAATATGGGATACATTTAAATTCTCAGCATTAATGTTGTTGCAATGTTTTTTCTATATATTGGATCCACCATGTTATATTCCCCACTAGGTTGTTAGTGGAATGTGTATTCATAATATGTGATGAGCTCTAACCATATTATCTGATTAATATTATTCTTCTTTTATGGGAATATATATTTGAGTCATTTATAGTAAATATATATTTTACAATTCTTCCATTATTTTAAATTTTGAAAAATATTCAACGTAGATATTTCATTCGACAGCTCTAGATCTTTTTTGTGATAATATTTCTCATCTCTTTTCAACTACCATGTGTCATAGTCTATAAACTTATCATGTTGCATCATCACACATCCTAATAATTTTTTTCAAACAATGGTGTATACCATAATGTGATCCCCACCTATATGAAGTGTTAATACTATTTCTTTCATTAACCCCCCTTTTAACTCATCAATTAATTATTTACTTTTCATAGTTTATAAATTATATTCCACCATCAGATTCAGCATGGTATATGGGGTTTACAGTCATGGTGTGTTCTTTAGAAAACACATGTAATACCCAAATAGACAAAGGAAACTGAGTTTCTCCATTATAGTTGTTGTCATTGGAAAATCATAGAATAATTCTTTCATGTAATGGTCTAATGATATATTTTTTCGTGTGATAACATGTAAAAATAATTTTACTTCCTCCATTCATAACCCATATTTACTGTACTTTTCCTAATGAATATCTATTGAAAAATTATTTAGAAAATTATTCCAACTATCCTCATGATCCCCATTTTCCATTGAGTATATTATAATATCATATTTCAACACAATCATGAATTTATTGAGGTAATCACAAAAGAATATATTCACTATTAACATTAATATATTTGGAGCATTAGTGAGTCGTAATGGCATCACTAAGACCTCATAGTGTCCTTATATCATTCAAAATTGACTAATGGGATTATCTTTGTTCACCACCTTTAATTAGTGATATCATGACCGATGGTTTTCCCTAGATAAATACTTGGATAAACATAGTTGATCAAACAAATCATCTACTTGTGTAATTGGATACATATTATTTTTTTTAATTTTTTTGAGCTCCAAATAATCAAGATTGATTCACTTCAATCCATCGTTTTTCTTGATGAATATTAACATTACACCCCATGGTGAAGAAAAATTGAGTATAATACCATCTTCTTAATTAACTTGTTACTACATCATCAGTTCTTACAAATCTTTATTTTACATTCTATAAGGATAAATTTATATTGGTTGAGATCTTAGAATAAGGTAAATATAGAAATAAACAACTCATTCAGTTTGAAGATCATGAAATTTGTCGAAGAACACATCGGTCAAGTCCCTCATAATGGGAATGAATTTTGGGAATGATTATCTCCTTTTTCAAAATTATTTGAGCAAGATATGTTTTCTCACAATTAAATAATCATCATTATTGAGATTATGATTTTGTAGGAGATTCATTGTACACATTAGAAAAATAAAAAATTGGAGGATTCCTTAGCATATCAAGAGTGATCTCTATTTAATGAAAATTAATGTTGTAATTGTTTAATGATAACCAATCCATGCCCAATATGGAATAAAACTCCTCTAAAGTATGTAATAAAAAAAAATATTTGGTGTTACATTCGAAAAACAATAACTGGGGAGGAGTTATATACATTAGATATAATAATGGACAAATTTTTTGTTCTTTCAGATAACTCATCCTCTGTATTTTGTTTTACTATTTAAATAGTTATAATAAACATTCATGATATTAAATAATGAAAAAAACTATAATTAAATATTACATTTACTATTTATGAATTAAAAACCATGGTACATGTCACCACATCGTTGTTAGCCTCCACCTCAATAAAAATGATGTCATATGAATTCCCTTGATCCCTTGGATTAATTGGTTATTTATTCTAATTTCCTCCACTATATTATTCTTCATTGTTATGTCTCTTTGACAATCGTGAGAATGACGTCCATCTCTCCAATACTTTATGTGTTTCCCCATACCATTCATTAAATTCCCATAACGATTTTTCCCATATTTTTGACATGTTAGTGGTGGAGTTTTCATACCACCATTGCCATTAGATCTCCACATTGGAAACCCATCATTTCGTTCAAATCACCAAAACCATGGGAAACTCTCCAAATATGATCTCCTATTTGATATCACATCTAATATCTTCTTCATAACCCCAAAGGTCTTAAATTTCATGATCCTTTTAAAGGTATGGATTTAAACCACTAATTACCCTATCTATTTTCTATCATTATTTGTAACAAAACCAAAGTCGTAACTTGAAAGGCATGTGATATTTTCATCATAATCCATGAGATATTCACCATCCATTTTATTAATTCTTGGTCTACTATGCCAACTAACATGAGGGGGGGGGGTGAATCAATGTATGATAGATTAAAACAATAACCCCTTTCGATCTTGTTTCTTTGTAAATAAAACTATCTTCTCTATCATTACCTATAAAATGAATGAAGATAAATTAAAGCATGAAGAAGAAGAAAATTATTTATCTTGGTTCACCATCACTAGGATACATCCAAGTCACAGACACAAGCAATTTGCAGATGTAAAAAATCAACAAAAATCACACTACTATATATAATGTTCGAAGGAGACTCACTATCTATCCAAGTTTACAACCAATCACAAAATCCAAGATCACTTCTCCCAAAACTGATGGGTGGTCATAGATTCATTAGAATATCCACTCATAGTTTATATAATTGTATGTCCCTTCATTGTTTCAAATTAATACCTAATTTAATATATATAAATTCTATCTTAATGTACCACTTTCATCCAATGATGAATACCACATTACCATATATGTACTTGGAATCATGACACATTCATGCAATCTTATTTTGACATGCATTCTACATTAATCCTGTGCGCAACTGTTGATTTTTTACAATAGAAAATCTTTCACACAACGTTCTACTTTCATACCATAGCATTGGTGCCACCACCTTCCACACCACTTCATGTACACCATTACTTTTGTGCCACTAATTTATCCACACATTTTGGGTTCCAATGCTTGTGCGGTAGTCACTACTTATTTCCCAAATCCACTTGCAATACCATATCATAGATTGTATCTAACTATTGTGAAACTACTAAATTTTGAGGGTGGTGATATATTTATAGTCATTTTGGTTACCCTGTTTGTGAGGGATGAAACTCACCATGTACACATTATTTTTTTATCAACTCCAGATCTTCCATTCCTTTTCAAGGTTCCTTATCAACATTGAATGTCCTTAATATCTTATGAACTATACATAAATACATAGAAACCCACTTTATTGAATAAACACCAACAACCAGAAAACACATTAATGTTTCTTGAAGATTTTTTCCCAATAATCTCCCCCATTAGGTTCATTGGCAACTCATTCCTAACATGATACCCTTTACAGCTTCACCCATATTCTAAATCCATTAGATTCATGGGACTTAGATATTGATCAATGATTTACTAAACACATACAATTATCAAACATGATCAATGCTCGAAATGAGAAACTAGAGTGTAATGAAAGGTTAATCAATTAATAACTTCATTCCTTGCATTGATTATTGACACCAAACTACGACTTTCTTAACAAATATCAGCTATAGTGATATATATTATTTGATTGATCACATCTATCCAAATTAGATTTAATAATCCACCTATCTTATTGCTTATCTTATCTCATTTATCCACTTATCAGCTTCTCCTAATGACATAACTATGAAATTTTATCCCATTTATATCCAAAATTTCTCTCCCTTGATAAATGGCCCCAATGAAAACTTTCATTTGTAAGTTTCCAAGAAGGTAAAAAAATATCAACATAATAAGTAAAATCACACCATATCTCAAGGATAGGTGGTCCCACATCCACACTCTTTCAAGTATGGGGAGTTGATTAGACTCCAAAATCTAGTTGATTCCTCCCAAATAATTCTTTGTGTAAGGAATTTATTGTAATTTCAGAAACATATTGTTATGTAGGAACATAATCCAACTTCACAATTCATTTTCCACCCATTTCTTGATAAAATAATATCTGACTTCAATGTATTTTTTCTTTGAGTGATGGAAAACAATTTTACTAATATATATATAACATTATTTGTAACAATAGATTATAGTTATATATTTCACATTAAATCCCATATCAACAAGCTAAAACTTCATTAACAATAATTGTGTACATTAATAGTGTAGCTAAATTATAATAATCATCGGTCGTACTAAATATAATTCTACATTTTTTAATGCATATCCAACATATACACAATCTAGAAAGATATAAATCACATCTAGAAATTAATTAACATTCATATGATGAACTATCCTAATATGAATGTCTTTATTCTAATTTCTTTGGATGATATTTTCCATAATACTTCAATCCAAAATCCATTGTTCCCTTGATATACATAACTATACATTTTTAAATCAATTATTTTGTGTTCCATGGGATTACATCGATATCTCACTGCTTGACATGTGTAAAAAACAATCTACGTTCCTGTCACTGTCAAGTAAAATAGAATGATAATGAATTTCCTATATTCTATGATATAAACTACCTTTCCATGAACAATTTTTGATAGGTCCTTATGAGTAGAAATTAATGGTTTCATCTCCATGTAATTTTCCATTCAAATATTATAAAAAACTACATGGAATATTTTTATTAAGAAATGAATGTTCCATTCCTCCATTTTTCATCAATAAATCAAGTAAAATAGAATCTCACTAATCATTGAACTTTCCAAATCCATTTTCATGAATTTGGAAATGTTTTTAATCTATTATTAATCTAACCCACAAAATATTATTTCAACGTTGAATATCAGCATCATCATCCATTGCTTACTGACATTAATAAATAAATATTATAATAAACTCTTCCACAAAGAAACTGGAATTCTTCAAATACTAATCTAGTCTTCAATACTATGATCATGATATTTTCTTCAACCCATATATTTTCCTCTTCATCAATCAGACTTTTTTATCATATTCATGAATGTGAAAATCATCTGTGCTACTCAATATACACTTATTTTATAAAAAATCCATTCAAAAAAATGAATACATGACATCCATATAGAAAACATTGAAGTTATATTTCAATATAATATCAACTAATAATTAGATTATTTTCATCCATACAGTAGGTGAAAATGAATAAACGGCATCGATACCCACTATTTGGGTGTATCATTTTCAAAAAAAGACTTTTCTTTTCATCAAATCACTAAGCCATAATGATTCATATTTTTTTTAAATAAACATTTAGTCCGAATGAAAACCCTATCATTGACCCCAAAAAAATCCCAGTCCTCTTATTCTTCCCAATCTTTTGTAGGTCATCATTCGTTTCTCGAACCAGGTTTTCATCTTAATATTTTTTAGTAAAATATATAGGCTCTACCTATGATTGGAATGATTCCTAGTGTAAGGAAATCATTCTTCATATTTGAACAGGGACTGTCATATCATCATTTATATTTTTCCAGTCAATTTTTTATTGACTCACTGCTATCTCCACAAATACATATTTGACCCCTTATTTCTATTCATTAGTATTTTCTTTTTAAATTAGCATCTACCACTTATTCTCCCTATGTATTTGTTACATCAACATAACATTCATCTTGAAATTGTTTGATATGTTGTTCAATGTTTTATTCATATTACACATAAATGGAATCATTTCTTTCAACTAATTTTCCAATCATCTTGTGATGGAATTTATATTGTTTTATTTTTCCTCAAATACCCACGTAATATTCCCTCATCTCCTCTTAATTCAAATTTCCAAGGTTTATAATTGTTGAGAATAAATAACTTAATTCCAAAAATTTTAAAATTATTCTAATGTTGGATTCATTACTTACTAAAACTCATAAGGAGTATTTTTTCCTTGTATAAAAAACTCAACCCTATTATAAATATATACTGATGTCAATAACTTCTTTTCAGAATTTTCCAACAGCTATTTTTGAAAAAACTTATTTCTAACTAGGTATTTGATAGTCATATTTCTCCCCTCAACCATCCAACCTGTTGAGAATTAACTACTGAAGAAACACGTTTTCTCCTCCCCTTTTCAGAATATATTATTCTACATTACTATTTATAAATTACATATTATTATCTATACGAAAAATTAGATTTCATAGTCCAATAATCCTTTATGATTCCCACCGATATTTTTTTATTTAACTAAACACAACTGGCATATGGAAAATGAAAAATAACCATTCCATTATGCTATAATCACCAATGAATATAATTTAATATCCCTTACATGTAATGGATATTGTTGAGATAGATCCACAGACATCACAGTGAACCAATTCAAGCACTCTAGTAAATTTATGTTCTTTGATGATACATTTTTTTGATGAGATTCACTTGTTTATAGGTATACCATGTATGTGTATGATCCGGTGATAGCTTAGAGAGGTCTCTTGCTACATCACAATTTTCCATATCATTAAGGGACAATTTTTATAGATGAACAATTAATTTATTCCATAGCCTATCTTCATCCTCTTTGAAAAAAAACACATTTATTCCTCACCACAAAAGGTATATATTTCCCTTTTTCTTCTTTACTTTTAGAACAAATTCACCATCTCTTCCATTAAAATACTCATCTTCTTAATATATCATATAGTATTCCTTGAGTCACATAGTTAACTAACACTAAGAATGTTGTGACTGAGTCCTTCTACTACTAATACATAATCATGTCTCAGTTCATTACCCCCAAAGTTGGCCTTTACCAAGTTAATTATCATCATTCATTCATCATTTAAACATTAACATACAATTATATTTCAAACATTATTGCTGTAAATATATCATTATTTCCTATTATTTGAGATGTGGAACCACTATCACGGATCTATACACCAGAATGGTTTGATCCATTAAGGGAAATATATGTAATGACTAGACTCTCTAGTATTTTTTTAACACATGTTTCTTACATTATACTAGGTATATATTGATAATATTGATCTCCCTCATTGAATGTTGGACCGACTTCATCCGATAGAGCTGCAAATCGATTTTGTGTTTTCAGCTGACCTATTGATTCATTTATTTACTACTTACAATCAATTTGGTTCTGTTTTTGTATATTTTTCTCCATAGTTTATGTACAATATCTTCCCTTGTGAAAAAATCCTCAAAAACAAGAAAAATTTCCTAAATTTATATTCTATTATATCATGATCATTTGGCGTTTCAATTATATTCTTGCTCCCTTCAGTATCTTATAGATATAGAACACATATTTTTTGAGTGTCTCGTCATTCCAAATCAATATCAATTGATGTATGGTGTATTACTACAAGTCATTTCTACACTTCTGGATGTCCCATGAGTTCTCAGAATCTTTTGATTATACTTCATTAAAAAATAATTCTTCAATCTTGGAGTGGCTGCTTTAATTCTAACCTCAACCATGAATTATTTCTATTTTTTTCAACCACATTCCAGCATTACCATTTAGATTTTACTATGGGATTCATTTTGTCTAACCTCTATACTCTACTTCTATATTTTCATATTAAAATGATCTAATTTCATGATTTCGCGTTAGGAGTCAATAGTTTTCCTTGATCCTTAAATTTTTATCATATACTAATGAATTCCTATTGATATTATTCAATACATTTGATTTGATTCCTTCCAGTGTTAGTCAAACTATTGATTTCACTTTTTTGTTCATAAATGTTTAGCTAATAATCAACAACATATTTTGATCTCAATTGTATTGATCTGTTGTGTTTTTTAATTTATTATTTCACCTCATATTTTTATTCTTTATACTATTTCATATAGAGTTTAGTATTATGAAAAACATTGTTAGACCCCTTTATTTTTTATCTCCCAACATCTATATCTTCTATATAATCCTATTGCTCATCGAAAAATTCAACTCTTTCTTCAGCATCTTATTCATTAAAATCAGTTAATCCTTTTTTATGGGCACTACTAACTACATAAAACAAAACATTTTCTCCATGATCATTTTTTCTCTATATCTTCGTCACCAGATTCACCTTAACTATTACATTTCTATATATTAAGATTCATTTTTTAAAATAAATTTTCATAAAATATTTCCACATTTAAATAGGATGAATACTTCTTCAATAGGATTTCAGATTCATCCTAGGGTTAATCTTGGAACATCTTAGGAAGAATTTATAGAAGTTGACCTACCATTCAACATCTAATGAAACTAAGACGACATTTCCCATTAAAATTTCTTCTTCCTATTTTTTGATTTGAGGAAAGGAATTACATCACATCAAAAATCATTTTTTCTTCCTAAAAATATTAAATGGTTATATTTTTCATTGCCTTGAATTCTATATCCTTATAATACCCTTTTCCCATTAACTTAATGTCCTTATTCTTCATCTCATATGTCACAAGATTACTATGCACGAACTCATATGTGAGATCCTATAGATCTTTATCCTCCAATACTTTCAAATTTAACCAATGTGAACGTATAATAAATTTTCACTTGATTATCCAAATTTGACAATAATTTATCTAAGACCATCCATGTCTTCCCCACCAACATTTACCCAGTAAAAAAATGCATCGATAGACCCACACAGGCTGATTATTAGAAATTCAGACTTGATCCACAAAACCTGCTACTTTTCCTCTCTATTCATTGAGTATTTTTCATAGATATTTAGTATTTTTTACCACATACCATTTGATGATTTAAATTACATCACATTCAAGTATTATAATTTTATATGGCCAAGTAAAAAAATTTATTCTTTTGGAATCATAATCCATGTCAATTCGTTTAGCATTTGATAAGGCACCACTATCAATGTTGTCAAGAATACAACGTATCACAACTATATACACATCCAATACAAAAGATCAAATGTTTTTCTAAATCTAATTCTTGCGTAACTGAAAATTATTTCCATTGATGATAGGAATCACTTCATGATTTGTTACCTCTATTGATAGAGAAACATATATATTAACATTTTCTCTAATACAAATTATATAGTCCACATGTTCACACACCCTGATGGGGGGGGGGGGTTAATTAGGGTATGACGTGTTAAAACAACAACCCCTTTTGATATTTTTTCATTTCTAAAAAACCCACTTCTCTCTATTTACATTATCAAAGTATGAATATCAATTAAATAATTCACATGACACATCAATTGTTACTTGGTACACCTTTATTGGGATGAATTCAAGGAGAATACACTGGAAATGTGATAATGTACCAAATACACTAAAAGAACACATCTGTTAACCATTTTAGGAGTATAATCACAATATTTCATACTTTAAAATTAATCAAATAATGAATTATCACTACTCTTTCAATTTATTTGTGCTTACTGATTCCTTAGAAGATACACCAACAATTTATAATCATGTCTATCCCTCCATTATTTTAAATTAATGTAGCATCCCTTATATGAATATTATATGTTGACGTCCCACTTTCAACCACAGATGAATGATTATTTTCTATAGATATACTTGGAAACATCTCACTTTCACAAAACCATAGGATAATAAGAAAAAAAATTATCCTTGCGCATAAATCTTGAATCAGTTTTGAAATAAAAACTTGCGTTCAAATGTCTACAAGAATGTCAACATATGTGTGCCTCTACCTTGTGTGCCACTGCTTTCATGCCACTAGTTATGCATCACTTCTTGCATGCCACTTCTTGTGAGAGAGATCTAGAGGAATGATCAATGCTTATATTATGTCTACATATTATGCTACTACTAATTTAAGTGGGAATACATTTATTTTTATAAATATGATGAATCTACACATGAGGAAAAAACTTACCACATATATGTTCTTTTTATACTGCCTCTAGGTCACCCATTCCTTTAAAGTGTTTCTTTGTCATCATGGTTTGTCAATAATATATATGGATCTTGAGAACATACTTTGGAAACCAACTTTTTCAAAAAAAAACTCAATCAACCCCCAAATGATTCAATTTCATTGATTATTTCTTCCCATCACATAATAACGTTAAATTATATCACCATAATCATATAATGATTTCATGGAAAATACTTGTTATGAAATATTTTAATAATTTATTTCAACTCCATCACAATAATATCTTGATTCATCATGGTTTTAATAGTCAACTCCCAACCTTAGTCACTCAGTCGATCTAAATTATAAAATTAGAGAGTCAACATATTCATCCTCTAATAGAGAAGAACAAAAAATATATTCTCCATTTGGTTCACCTAATGATATTACACAAGTGGATCTGAATATCTATTAACCATTGGTTTCCATTTTCATATTGATGAATCAATAGACAATTTAACCCTATTTGGTGATGGATGTCATTACAGTTTATTTATCTTTATATTACTACCCTAAGACAACTTGGTATGTATCACCTTGAAATTATGAATTCCATATCCCAAAGAATTGGGGGTGTCATTTAATAATTCACTACATTATCCCACACACATATTTCTAAAATCATTTCTCATATTTCCCACCCTTTTCTAAATTACAAAAGTCTTGTCAAACAGATAAGTTAACATGTCATGAATACATAATTTAATCCATTGTAAAATTAATATTATTGGAACGTCATGCGGGATCCCTATAAATATAATTTTTCTAAAACAACTCATCATGAGTGCATATTTTTATGTCAGATTTATAGAGCAACACAAGTGGGGGTGAATTGTGTATTTTCAAATTTCCTTCCACAAATTAGATTTATGAATCCCGATGAAAATTAAAATTATTTGAATTGTTTTTCTTCTATATGAAAAAGTTCATCAAATATGAAGAAGTAAAAAACAAAACATTTTATATTTGTTCAGGGAATAATTATCCCTAAGTCCACTCCACCAATCACTCTCTCTACAAGATTAGAGATTTCACTTGAACATGTCCTCTTATCACAAGACTGACAATCCACAATTGAGTATAGTTAGTTGATACCATTACAAGTTAGACTAAAGGTAAAACTCTTCTAGTTCTGTAACAATTAATCAATATCAACAGCTTAAACCGAGATGCTAATACTCCACCAAAACTGATTATGAGCAGTCGAAACACCAATCGATAGGAATTGATTTGAAAAATAGTCAGGTTGATCTTCATAGTTAAAGAAATATTAAACTGACAATTGATTTATAGTCTTCTTTAAAATTTAATTTCATCGACAAATAGTAGTCTAAAGATAGCCTTGTTTCACAATGATCATCAATACAATTGAAACATCTTATAAGATGAACGAGGTTGATAACGATTAGTACATTGAAAGTTTCTCCTCTTTTATAAATGATCAAGGTTTGATCAACTATAATAGTGGAATTTTAAAATGAAATTTCATCAGTATCTATAATAATTTCTACATACATACATACTTAATTTTTTTCTTCTCTATAAAGAATAAATAAAGTATGTGATTTCCTTTGATATTTCCACATCCTAAATTATTTCTAGATTATTCATGGGAATTAAAAACTTATATTGAAAATACATTAGGAATTGAAGTTGTTCTCCGTGAAAAAGGATTATTAAAAAAAACACCATAGAAAAATGTGAATCAGTCATTAGCTATAATTAAATAAATCTCATTGATTTGACTAAGTATCGCGGCTTATAGATCACAGTCATTGAGAACACAACGTAGGGTTATGTTGTGTTGCATAGGGATCTATTACAAACATATGGTTCTCAAACCATACTTTCATTTTTGTAATATATGGATGGCATATAGCATCCATCTTTCATACGTTCATCTGTGTAATAGAGGGATGTCACAAAGGGTTTACAAACCATACATTCCTATATTTCATAAATTTGTGGTTTATGAACAGTATTCCTTGATTTCATCATAGGTATGGAGATCCATATGCGATCTTGTAATCATATCACTGGGATGTTGATCCGTACGCACACTATTCAATGAACATTGGAAATGTAAACTTTTCTATATAGTGTAGGGATAAAAATCCATATGTGCACTTTTCAAGGTAGCATAACGTAGGTTTGGAAACATTAATTCTATAGTATATCCAATAATAATAGAATTCCATTAACATGAACATAATTCCTAAGATACATTCTCATAAAAACTTCATTATAAAACTAACAAGGGTATTAGTGAGCATAAAAATTATCAATGATTATTGGGTATTGTTGCGACAATACATTCCCAACAATCTCTCCTTTTTTGATGATCAGAAAATCTATAATATTATCCATAGTCAAAAATACAAGATTCTAGTAAATCATTAATGATGTTTTTTATTCGTATTTAATGAATAACTTGATATTCATTATTGATACTTTTCACATCTGTATCTCTTTCTCCCATATATGTATCTATCTCCCATTTCTATCAATCTCCCAATTTCATCTTTATCTACACCTTTTTGGGATATCCAAAAAAAAGGTTCTATAGAACAATGGTTATGTACTGGTTTAATGTAACACTGAACAATAAAGTAATAGTTACTAAAACACATAAGAGAGATAAATGTTGGATTGGAAGGAAGGACTTGAATGTAAATAAAATCATCACAACTTAAAATAAAAATTATAAAATTATATCAACAATGAAATGTTTGAGTTTATGTATCATTCATGATCAGCAAAGAGAGGGTTAAAAGGAGGGGCTTTCATAGGGTTCCAAAGAAACAATGGGTTCAACAGGTGGGTGAGAAATGGTTACAACTCCACTGGTACACTCTATGATCTCCATCTCAGATTATGGAAGTGGTGGTTGAATGCATCAGTCCATTTCTAAAGAAAAATATTTGAGTACATGCCAACCAGTATGTTTTCAACATGGATGATCTTTATAAATGCATTAATTTCCTCCCCAGACTAAAATAAAGAATTCAAAATGTCCTTAAGTTCGTTAACCACCAAGCCCATCCATGATTGGGTTGAAGTGAGCATGCTCACTAGGAGCGTTTGATTTTCAATAAACCCATTGAAAGGTGTACTCTCACACCAATGAGTGTGTGGTCTATCATTAAAATTATCCAATAGTGTTGTAATGGCTTATAACCTTTTATTAATATATTGAATGTATTTCGGAGCATTGTAAGATTCCCATTCACATTCCTTAAGAGATTTAAATTCCCTCACCACCATTTACTTGAAATCATCAAACTCAAATTTATTCATAGCTTAATATTTCATAGAATAAATCTCTCCAGATAGAATCATTATATGTTCCCTAATATCTCCCACTAAAATGAAATTTTTTTGAACTGTACCAAGTGAAGCTTCTAAGCATCAGATTCTTCTCTTGGCACTATAATCAGTTTGTATTCCTCAAACTTTTACTTTTCTGATTATAAATGTTCTCTTGGAAAGGAATTATAATTAACTAATAGCTGAATATCGATTACATTGGCATTTACCTCTGAGTCAGAAGATTCATATTTTTCTCTTGTGTGTTCAGAACCAACCATAGTAAGGCTTTGCTCTCAATCCTTTTCAAGACTTTTCCTCTGAACAGATTCACCTATGGCCGTTAAATCTGGAATAATCATGGAACGATCAGTAGGGTTCGGGACAACATCCCATATATTTTCATGTATTTGATTGTATTTATTAACATTTCTATCCTTATCACCTTGTTGAGATTCAGGTTCTGGTACTAATGACGCATCATCCACTTTAGCTTGTATACTCACTAGTGTACTTATTTGATTGAAATGAATTAATTATTCTTGTGTTATTGATCCACTGGCCTCCTCTTGAATCTATATCATGGAGCCTACATATTGAATCATTATTTCCACCCCCCTGATCCGAAACTGAAATCTTTTGTTGTTCCTTAGCACCAAAAAGTAAAAAATTGTTTCATGAATTTTTCAAAAAAAAATTCCATCTTCTTGAAAAACCCAGAAGTAAATGATTCTGAATTGTGGCACCATTGTGCACAAAATATTCTGTCTAGCTTTCTTTTTTCCTTAAATACTGAGAGAGACTTATAAAATAGGGATAATATCCAATATTTTCTTTCGGATAACAATACTGGATTAAATACCTCATCAGTAACTGACAGAAACTTAACATGATGTTATTCTGAAATAAAAAAATCACATGCATATCTAGATATTGAACCCTCTCTAGCTCTTTCATCCAAGGTAGTATAGCTAACTGTACGAACATCATCATAACTAACCTATCTAGTGTTAGTTCCTTGGACATGATCTTCTTGATGGTTCTTATTCCAAATAATGAAAACATTATATCCTATGAGGGATACATACCATCACCAATATTCATTAAATCAAAATGACACTATCCCAGTTGGGGAAAATTCATTTCTTCTTCTACATCAACTGAAGAGAATGTGAATTATTTGTCATGAATTTTAGAAAGAACTATATCATCCTCAAAACTGAAATAGAAAGAATCATTTTTATAGATTTTGTTAACAACTTGATCATACAAAACATGTGTATTATGTTCTAAAAAGACAAACACTATCCATTTAAATTTTATTTCTTATTTGTTATATTGATCTGTTGAATCTAAATAGGTAAAGTCAATTACCTTTCCTAAAATAATTCTTTTGTATTTCTTCTGCAGATAGGGAGAGAGCACAAACACAGCATTATATGATATCATTGAGATAGTCATCTTCTAAAGGTTTCTATTTGTAAGGTTCAAAGGATTAGGAATTGAATTATTTGTGATAGGGTTTTGAGAGATAATGTTCTCGATTAACTGATAGGACGTATAAGAGATAATAATAAGAGCAGAAGAATGAAAATGTTTCTCTCGCGCCGATTGAGATCATAATCATTAATTTCAAAAATGATATATTTTATTACATTCATGAAAAAATGTAATTTTATATTTTCCAAAATAAATTATATAAATAAATATCTAGTCAGTTTTAAATTGAATTTAAAAAACTAAATATGGACAAAAAAATTAAGTAACAAAAGGTAATTATTTAGTTTAAATTTAATAATACTAACCCCCTCCCATAATAAAATCAAAACATTTACTAAAAAGTGGATTAGTGAAAAAATAATCTAGTTGATATTCTTTATTAAAAAATTGCAATGATATATCCTTTTTAAGGACAATATCACTTTGAAAATGATGCCTTATATTAATGTGCTTAGTCCTCGAGTGACTGATATGATCCTTTGAAATATTTATAGCACTTTTATTAGCTCATAAAACCATTGTAATATTAACCCATATTCCAAATCCCGCAGAGTGTTTTCTTCAACAATACCTTTACACAAAAACTGCTTGCATATACATATTCTTCCTCGGTTGTTGACAAAGAAAACAAGTGTTGTTTCTTACTTGAGATTGATACTAATGATATTCCTAAAAAGTGACATGTTCTTGATGTACTTTTTCTATCTAATCTACAGATATAAAAATCACCATTTGAATATGAAATTAAATTAAAATTAGATGTTTTGGGTAACCAAGAGATTGGAAAATATTTCCTTTTAGTTATCCAAAAATTCTATTAACAGTAGTAAGAAAATATTATTTAGTATTTGATAAAAATCATGCACAAATACAAACTTAATACATAATGTATGGAATGCTAGCATTAATTTCCAATAAACTACCAATCATACCTCTATATAAGATGTTTTCAACTATTTTTCCAACTTTATTATAATTATGTTTTACATTAATACACATAGGGGTTTTATATGTCTTAGTGTTTTTAATTGAAAACTTTTTCAATAAATCAATATTATATTTTCTTTGATTTAAAACATTTACAAAATAATTTTCTTAAATTTTCAGTCCTAAGAAGAAATTAAAATCTCCCATCATACTAATTTCAAATTCATTTTTCATTAGATTTGAGAAATCATTACGAAGCTATTTATTATTTGAACCAAAAATTTCAACATTAATATATATTTAAACTAATACAATATTAAACCAAATTGTTTTCCTAAAATATGTTGGGTCTACAATATCAATACTAAAATAATTTTTTAATAGAAAATAACTTTATCATTTATATTATGATTAAGGTTCTTATTTAATTCCATGGTGATCTTTAGTATGTTTTGAAATGCCTGGATCGGTTGTGATCACTGAGAGGGGAGGGGTGAATCAGTGATAACTTTTTCTTTTTATGAATTGTTCCCTTTGGATTATCAATTCAACCTCTGCAGCTGGTTAAAGCCTAGATCTACTCTTTTAGTGGTTCAGTAATAATGAGAGCACAAAACACAGAGATTTACAAGGTTCGGTACAAAGACCTACTCCTTGCCGTGTTGGTTACACCCCCCAACACAGATTCTTCACTATGCCAAAAGATGATTACACAGTAATTGGTTACCCCCCCCCCCAATTGCAAGTTGGTTAAACCCCCCAACTCCACAGCATCATCTTCATCATGGCTCCACTTCACTTCTTCAAAGGTGTTGTTCAAGACTTCAAGTAGCTTCAACAGTCTTCAAAAGATCTTCTTGGTCTTGCTCATAAAAAACCCAATCACTTAGAATGATCAGTTCTTTTGTATTCACACACATAAGTGTGTACTCATCTTCTTCTCAAAGTTGATCTTCTTCACATGTGCACACATGCACTACTCATTCTTTTAGTGCACCCACTTGACTTGTCCTTCTTCTTCAATTTATAAACAAACAAAGTGTGGTCTTCCTTTTGCACCCAAAGCACAAAGGTCCTCGGCCTTCTCCTCTTTGTGCACACACTCTACCCGTATACTCCTCTTCACTTGGCACACAAACACAAAGGCCTCGGCCTTGTTTTCATACACACTGCCCAATATAAAGGCGCGCAAGTGCTTGGTGTTTCAAGAGGCGCGCAAGGTGTTTCAACCAAGGGCGCGCAAGTGACAGGCCACAAGGAGCGCGCAAGGTCCTTTCTTCTCAAACAGAAACCCTTCGCACAAGGATTGCGCGAGAACAAAACTTGAAACCTCCTGTCGCGCAAGTGATGCGCAGGATTTTACTTCGCGAGGCAGAGAGCGTCGCGGGTCTTCACGAATGAACAACAACCTTCACTCGGCCTCGGACTCCTCTTTATATAGGCATTGGAGGTGCACGGATGATCCGCGCGGAAATACGTTTTGAATGCCCGAAATCTGCGGGGTCTTTGAAAACTTCAAACGCGTTAAAAAGATCTTCCGCATATCACGGTTTTATCTTCTGTCAATCGCGGGTTCATTCACCTTCAGCCTTCTCCACGTACATGCGTTTTAGAACGCATGCATGGCTCTGTTAAAGCCTAACACATGCAAAACATGAACACCCGATGCCTTGGCAGATTCTCTTGCCTCGGCCGAACACAAATATCTTCATTACTGGCATGCATGCCTATTTCTACGCATGGATGTGTTCGTAAGGGCGAGACAAGCTCAATGGTGGTCTTAGATCCTTCAGAGGTGGCCGGGAACTCGAAAACCGTCGTCGGGGAAGCCTCTGGTTCGAAGGAGGCTGCGGGAGGTGCTTCGGCATGGCTCGAGGTTGAGGACGAAGCTGGGGCCGTCGGATCAGATCTTCAACGGCCTGGATTAGATCGCGGCGCCGCGGATCAGATGTGCGGCGCAGATCAAGTGCGCGATGAGACGGATGAAGAAGATTTGCTCCCGAGATTTTTTGCGCGTCCCACATCGAAGCCTTCCGCGGATTTTCCGTGGTTTATCACCCTGGTGCTCCCATGAGCGGCCAGTTGAATCTCCTCCCCTCTCGGTGCCGCCCCGCACCGAGTTCTCCCTGCGGGCGCGCTCTGCGCCCACTCACTGCTCCTGCGGGCGCGCTCCTAGCGCCCACTATGCTCTCCGGGTGCGCGGGCTTCACCACCGCGTGCCCTCGGGGGCTTACACACGGCCCCTGCCTCTGCGCTCCTCCGGGCGTGCCCCAGGCGCCCATGTGGTGTCCTTGGGTGCGCCCTGCCGCCCTGGCTCGCCCCACGGGTTCCCCCGGGCGTGGTGCCCTAGTGACCATGCCTTGGGATTGAACCCCCAAGGTGCCTTGGCTGGCCAATTTTTTGGCAAAGGAAAATCTAATGACTTTGTTAAAAACAAAGTTCTCCTCCATATAAAGCATGCCAAGTGCCACTTCTTCCAAGCCATCATTCTCATTTCTCCTTCTTCCTATCTTCTTCTTCATTTGAAATTCCTCCATTATCTTCAACATGTATTCATTACTTAGGAGTGAATTCTTTGATGGTTCTCCATCAACCGAAGCTCCTGAATCAAATAATTCTTCAATGTTCTTCAATGATCCAATTAGAGGTCATGTTGGATCACATTCACATTGTCATGCACTAAGGATTAGTACATGTTCTTCTTCAGCTCACTTCATCCACTTAGAAGTTGTGGATGGCTCTCTTCATCTCCTCATGCATTGTGAAGACAATACATGGTCTTCTAAAAGTGTTGTGACTTTGTATCCAGTTGATACAAGTTCTTGGAACTTAATGATCAGCTCAACAATCGTCAGATTTTATGCTTCTATAATCATCAATCTTCAAGATGTACTTCATCAGATGGCACACCATGACAAGTTATTGACAACAAATGCAATTACTTCACTTGGGCACAACAATCTCCCCCTTTGTATTTGGTTGTCAATACTCCGAAGCACACTGAGAGAATGTCGTGTGTGCCTGATGATTTCTCCCCCTTATTGGCCAACAAATGCAAAGGGATGAATGAAAGCCATACTCAGAGTATAGAGCTTCTGGAATCTGTACATATTCAAGTACCAATGCTCCCCCTCAGGGGATGCACTCATCTCCTTCAATTCCCTGCATGTAAGTATAAGAATACAAAAATTTAGGGAATAAGGAGGGACCTTCTTCTTCCTCAAGTGAGAGTAGAAGGCTGGACATGAAGTTTCAGCCTCAATTCAACAAATCTTTCCGTAGGCATAGCTTTGGTGAAAATGTCTGCCACCTGATCTTGAGTAGGAATGTAGTCTAGCTTGATGTCTCCACTGGCGACCCTTTCTCTGATGAAATGATATTTTATATCAATGTGCTTGGATCTGGAGTGTTGGATAGGATTCTTAGAAAACCCAATTGCACTTTGATTATCACATAAGATCCTCAATGGTTTTTCAGCTTTAATCCTCAAATCTGCTAGCTGCACCTGCATCCAAATCATTTGAGTACATGAATGTGTAGTGGCCACATACTCCGCTTCAGCTGTGCTCAATGTTACAGAATTTTGTTTCTTTCTGTACCAGCTAACACATCCTTCTCCCAGAAAGAAGGTTCCACCAGATGTGGATCTTCTATCAGTGCAATCACCAGCCCAATCAGCATCTGTGAATCCCAACAACTGTATGTTTGCACTGTGTTTGTATAAGAGTCCATAGTTGAGGGTTCCTTTAACATATCTCAGGATTCTTTTGACTGCAGTTAAATGAGATTCTTTTGGATCACTTTGGAATCTGGCACACAAAGTCACTGCATATGCTATATCTGGCCTTGAAGCCGTGAGATAAAGTAGACTGCCAATAATTCTTCTGAACTCTTTCTGATCAACATTGTTGCCTTCTTCATCCTTGCATAGCTTGGTTCCGACAGAAATGGGTGTGGAGACTTCCTTTGAACTTTCCATTCCAAACCTTTTCACTAAGTCCCTTGCGTACTTTTCTTGTGAAAGAAATATGGAGTTTTGTCTTTGTTCCACCTGAAATCCTAGAAAATATGTCATTTGACCAAGCATTGACATTTCAAAAGTTCTTTTCATCTGCTCAGCAAATTCTTCACATAGTCCTTCCTTGTTACCAGCAAAAATGATATCATCCACATAGATAATGACTATGAGGGTACCATTGGCCATTTCTCTGACATAGAGGTTACTGTCAACTGTTCCTTTGACAAATTTCATGTCTTTAAGACAACCATCCAATTTTGAGTACCAGGCTCTAGGGGCCTGCTTCAATCCATACAAGGATTTTCTCAATCTGCACACCATACTACCATCTTTGTCCAGAAAAAATCCCTCTGGTTGTTCAATATACACCTCTTCTTCAAGATCTCCATTCAGAAATGCAGATTTCACATCCATCTGATAGACCTTGTACTGCTTGTGTGCTGCAACTGCTAAGAACATTCTGATAGTTTCCAGTCTTGCAACTGGTGCAAAGGTTTCCTCAAAGTCGATTCCTTCCATTTGTGAATATCCTTTGCATACAAGTATGGCCTTGTTTCTGGAAACTTCTCCCTTTTCATTGAGTTTGTTTCTAAACACCCACTTTGTCCCAATAATATTTTTATTTTTGGGCCATGGCACAAGATCCCAAGTGGAGTTCTTTTCAATTTGATTGAGTTCCTCATGCATAGCTTGTATCCATTCCTCATGTACAACTGCTTCAGCCACTGTGTGAGGTTCAACTTGAGAAACCAGTGCAGTCTGATCTTCCAATCTCAATCTTCTTCTAGTTCTTACTGAGGACTGTAGGTCTCCAAGGACATTTTATGTGTCAACATGCTTCTTCAATTTGTTGTATCTTCTTCTTCCATTTTCATTACCTTCATCTTCATCACTGGTATATTCAGAGTTGATCTCACCAGCAGTTGGTGTTGGCTCAGGTAATTCTGCATTCTTCTGTTCCAAGGCTGTGTCATTCTTTGAGTCATCATCATCCACATTGTGTGGTTTGGTGTTGTTTTCAATTATTATGACATCACTGCAGTCAATCATTTTATTCAACCTCTTATTCCAGCATCTGTAGCCTTTTCCATTAGGTAGGTAACCCATAAATATTCCTTCTTCACCTTTTTCTTCAAACTTTCCCAGATTGATGTTTTTAATCTTGATGATGCAGGGACTGCCAAAGACTTTGAAATATTTAACAGTTGGTTTTCTGTTAAACCACATTTCATAGGCTGTCGTTTGTGTTTCTGGTCTCAGGAGACATCTGTTCTGTATGTGTATAGCAGTGCATACTGCTTCTCTCCAGAAAAACTTAGAGATATCATGCTCAGCTATCATAGTCCTCCCCATTTCAACTATGCTTCGATTCTTTCGTTCAACCACTCCATTCTGTTGTGGAGTATATGGTGTACTATATTGATGTTTGATTCCATGCTTGACCAGATAGCTTTCAAAGACATCACCGGTATATTCTTTTCCGTTGTCTGATCATACTTTCTTGATGCAGAGCTCCAGTTCCTTCTCAGCCTGCCTTCTGAAAGTCTTGAACATCGTGATTGCCTCTGACTTGTGTTTCATGAACATGACATTGGTCATCCGAGTGTAATCATCAATGAAGGTTATAAAATAGAAATCTCCTCTTGTAGACTTCTGTCTCATTGGTCCACATATGTCTGTATGGATGAGTTCAAGAGGTCTAGTAGACATGATATCAACTCCTTTGTGTGACCTATGGGTCAGTTTTCCCTTCTGACATGTGTCGCAGACTTCATCTCTTTCTCTCTTTAATTTGGGTAGATCTCGTACAACATTGTACTTCAGAATTTTACTCATACTCCTTTGACCAAGATGGCCAAGTCTTCTATGCCAGAGGTTGTTTTCATCTTTAGAGCTAAGAAAACAAGAATTGATGGGATCACCAATTTGAAATAGATTTCCAGTGGTTCTTCTTCCTTGAGTGATGATTTTTCCATACTTTGAGCTCTTGATGATGCATGAGTCCTTCTGGAACAACACCTCATGTCCATCATCACATAATTGACTTACACTCAGTAGGTTGTGCTTTAATCCTTCAACAAACAACACATCATTGGATTTTAGATTTGTTGTTGCAATCATAGCCTTTCCAACTCCCTTGATTTTCAGAGAACGATCATTTCCAAACACCACGGTTCCTCCCTCATGACTTTCAAGGTTGCTTAGAATTTTTGTATCACCAGTCATGTGGGATGAGCATCCACTATCAAGAATCCATGACTTGGTTTTACTGCTGGCTTTTAGAGCCACTTCAGCAAAGCATGTGATTTCATCATTGGTTTCTTGAATGCCTTTCCCTTTCATGTCTTTGACTTTTTGTTTAGGAAGAGTTGTCATACATTTATCAGCTCTATGACCTTGTTGGTCACATCTTCCACAAGCTTCACTCAGGCAGTCAAATGTGTTCTGAGTTGGAGGTTTTGATGCTTTCTGCAAAACACTCTGGGTGTCAGGATGTCTCCCCCTTGACTCATGCCTCATGTTTGGACGAGACATGTTATACCAGCATGCATAGGCCTTATGTCCAAACACACCACAACACCAACAGTAGCCTCTGAACCTTGACCTTCTTTGTTGATAAGAGTCATGTTGTAATTTTCTGTCCAAGATTTGAGTAGTCCTTCCTGAGGATTTCCTTTCTTCCATTGAAGATGATTTTACACAGATTGGTTCATGCCATGTTTGTCTCAATTTTATCTTTGAACCTGCATTGTTAGAAATAACAGATGTATTTTGAGATTTACTTAGTGGTAAATTGACCTTCCTCTGAGCACTAGCATAAGATGATTCTGCCTTGACCTCAACAGCCTTGTTGAAGTCTTCTCTCATCTTTGTCAAGCTATTTTGTGCTTCAATCCACTTGGAATGTGTCAGTGATTTCTATTCTTCTTTGAGGTGAAGTTTCTCCTCAAGATCTTTTGCTATCTTGTCCAGCTCAGCTACCTTCAGTTTGTGTCTCTTGATTTCATCAATGTACATTGTCTCTTTCTTCATACATTCTTCCAACTCCTCAGTCATCCTTTTGGTTTCCTTTTGTAACAATCTCTTCTCTTTCTTGAGTCCAGTGTTCTGTTCAAGGCAAGCCACTAATTCATCTTTCAATCTGTATTCATGCTCTGTTCGTTCACATTCATCATCTTCACTGCTGCAGGTATCAAACCCTTTTTCTACATGAGCCATAAAATTCGTTTCTTCTTCTGATTGACTGGCTGAAGTAGAGTCTGATTCTTCCTCTTTGCTTACATAGCTTCTTCTTTCACCTAGAACGAACCTTTTCTTTCTTACACCTGATTGGTTTCCTTCTCTTGGGTATCTACTCCATTTCTTCTTTTGTGACTTCTCATCTTCAACTTCTGGAGCACTATATCTCTTCTTGGGGCAGTTTACAGCAAAGTGTCCGATGTTTTTGCAATTGAAACATCTCGATGGTGATTTCCCTTTTCCCCTGAATTTAGTTTTTCCAAACCTTTTAGAAAAAAGAGAAATAATCGTGTTGAGATCTTCATCCTTTTCTTCATTGTCAGTATCACTTGATTCTAGGACTTCGTCATCTTTTATCTTGAGTTGTCTCATGGCCTCAAAAGCCATCTCATCCTTGATCTTCTTCTTGAATACTGGGATCTTCCTCATTTCATATGCAATGAGAATGTTGTGTAGTTCATCAAGAGAGAGATCATCTCTGTCTTCTAATGCTGAGACTTTGGGGTCAAACCTGTCAGGAAAATTTCTCATAAGCTTTTTAACAATAGTGGAGTCCTCCAACTTTTCTCCAAAGCCCCGAATGTTACTGACAATTTCATTGACTCTTGTGAAATAATCATCAATATTTTCTTCTTCTCCCATCTTGACATCTTCAAACGTGCTTCTCCAAATCTTTAATTTGGCTTCCTTGACTTTCATGTTGCCTTCATAACTACTTTCCAATTTGTCCCAAATTTCTTTAGCATTCTTGAGTCCCATGACTTTTGTGTATACCTTTTCTGAGAGTGACATAAGAATGGAATTTTGAGCTTTACCATCAACTTCCATATTTCTTTTCTCATCGAGTGTCATAGCAGCTTCATTAGCAAGAGGAGGTAATCCAAATAAGGCTGCATTTCTAACTTCAAGGCCGAGAGATAGAAGGTAGGGTAACATCCGATTCTTCCAGCTGTGGTAATTCTTTCCATCGAATGTAGGAACACCCCTACTATTAACAGAATTCAGATTGTCCATCTTCTCAGAAGTAGATCCTTACAGAGGTAACCTCGCTTTGATACCACTTGAAATGCCTGGATCGGTTGTGATCACTGAGAGGGGAGGGGTGAATCAGTGATAACTTTTTCTTTTTATGAATTGTTCCCTTTGGATTATCAATTCAACCTCTGCAGCTGGTTAAAGCCTAGATCTACTCTTTTAGTGGTTCAGTAATAATGAGAGCACAGAACACAGAGATTTACAAGGTTCGGTACAAACACCTACTCCTTGCCGTGTTGGTTACACCCCCCAACACGGATTCTTCACTATGCCAAAAGATGATTACACAGTAATTGGTTACCCCCCCCCCAATTACAAGTTGGTTAAACCCCCCAACTCCACAGCATCATCTTCATCATGGATCCACTTCACTTCTTCAAAGGTGTTGTTCAATATTTCAAGTAGCTTCAACAGTCTTCAAAAGATCTTGTTGGTCTTGCTCATAAAAAACCCAATCACTTAGAATGATCAGTTCTTTTGTATTCACACACATAAGTGTGTACTCCTCTTCTTCTCAAAGTTGATCTTCTTCACATGTGCACACATGCACTACTCATTCTTTTAGTGCACCCACTTGACTTGTCCTTCTTCTTCAATTTATAAACACACAAAGTGTGGTCTTCCTTTTGCACCCAAAGCACAAAGGTCCTTGGCCTTCTCCTCTTTGTGCACACACTCTACCCGTATACTCCTCTTCACTTGGCACACAAAAACAAAGGCCTCGGCCTTGTTTTCATACACACTGCCCAATATAAAGGCGCGCAAGTGCTTGGTGTTGCAAGAGGCGCGCAAGGTGTTTCAACCAAGGGCGCGCAAGTGACAGGCCACAAGGAGCGCGCAAGGTCCTTTCTTCTCAAACAGAAACCCTTCGCACAAGGATTGCGCGAGAACAAAACTTGAAACCTCCTGTCGCGCAAGTGATGCGCAGGATTTTACTTCGCGAGGCAGAGAGTGTCGCGGGTCTTCACGAATGAACAGCAACCTTCACTCGGCCTCGGACTCCTCTTTATATAGGCAGTGGAGGTGCATAGATGATCCGCGGGGAAATACGTTTTGAATGCCCGAAATCTGCGGGGTCTTTGAAAACTTCAAACGCGTTAAAAAGATCTTCTGCATATCACAGTTTTATCTTCTGTCAATCGCGGGTTCATTCACCTTCAGCCTTCTCCACGTACATGCGTTTTAGAACGCATGCATGGCTCTGTTAAAGCCTAACACATGCAAAACATGAACACCCGATGCCTCGGCAGATTCTCTTGCCTCGGCCGAACACAAATATCTTCATTACTGGCATGCATGCCTATTTCTACGCATGGATGTGTTCGTAAGGGCGAGACGAGCTCAATGGTGGTCTTAGATCCTTCAGAGGAGGCCGGGAACTCGAAAACTATCGTCGGGGAAGCCTCTGGTTCGAAGGAGGCTGCGGGAGGTGCTTCGGCATGGCTCGAGGTTGAGGACGAAGCCGGGGCCATCGGATCAGATCTTCAACGGCCTGGATTAGATCGCGGCGCCGCGGATCAGATGTGCGGCGCAGATCAAGCACGCGATGAGACGGATGGCGGAGATTTGCTCCCGGGATTTTTTGCGCGTCCCACATCGATGCCTTCTGCGGATTTTCCGCGGTTTATCACCTTGGTGCTCCCATGAGCGGCCAGTTGAATCTCCTCCCCTCTCGGTGCCGCCCCGCACCGAGTTCTCCCTGCGGGCGCGCTCTGCGCCCACTCACTGCTCCTGCGGGCGCGCTCCTAGCGCCCACTATGCTCTCCGGGTGCGCGGGTTTCACCACCACGTGCCCTCGGGGGCTTACACACGGCCCCTGCCTCTGCGCTCCTCCGGGCGTGCCCCAGGCGCCCATGTGGTGTCCTTGGGTGCGCCCTGTCACCCTGGCTCGCCCCACGGGTTCCCCCGGGCGTGGTGCCCTAGTGCCCATGCCTTGGGATTGAACCCCCAAGGTGCCTTGGCTAGCCAATTTTTTGGCAAAGGAAAATCTAATGACTTTGTTAAAAACAAAGTTCTCCTCCATATAAAGGATGCCAAGTGCCACTTCTTCCAAGCCATCATTCTCATTTCTCCTTCTTCCTCTCTTCTTCTTCATTTGAAATTCCTCCATTATCTTCAACATGTATTCATTACTTAGGAGTGAATTCTTTGAAGGTTCTCCATCAACCGAAGCTCCTGAATCAAATAATTCTTCAATGTTCTTCAATGATCCAATTAGAGGTCAAGTTGGATCACATTCACATTGTCATGCACTAAGGATTAGTACATGTTCTTCTTCAGCTCACTTCATCCACTTAGAAGTTGTGGATGGCTCTCTTCATCTCCTCATGCATTGTGAAGACAATGCATGGTCTTCTAAAAGTGTTGTGACTTTGTATCCAGTTGATACAAGTTCTTGGAACTTAATGATCAGCTCAACAATCGTCAGATTTTATGCTTCTATAATCATCAATCTTCAAGATGTACTTCATCAGATGGCACACCATGACAAGTTATTGACAACAAATGCAATTACTTCACTTGGTCACAACATGTTTAAAAACAAAATCTGGTATTTTGAGAGTTTCCAAAACCCGGAGTTTGTTCTACATAGACATCCTCTATTAAATAACCCTTCAAAAAGGAAATTTTTTCATACATCAGATATTATTTAAAATTCATATGAGATTAATATTCTTAAATAATTCTAATGGATTCTAATATAGATACAAATGAAAAAGGTTTCCCCATATTCCATACCTTCTTTCTGATTTTATACTTTACCTATTAATCTGGAATTGTTTCTAGTTATTATTCTTTGATCATCTTGTTTGTTTCTAAAGACCCATTTAGTTATTACAACATTATAATTTAAAGGTCTATAAACTAAATTCCAAACACCATTAATCTTTAACTGGTTTTGCTCTTCCTTCATTGCTAAAGTCCAACTTTCATCTTCTAATGTTTCTTCAATATATATAGTTTATAATTGAGATAAAAAGGAATATAATTATTATAAGTTTCCTAAACATGTTCTAATTATTATTCCTATGTCTAGGTCTCCTGTAATAGTTTCTAAGGGAATATTATTTTGGCATATAATCTGTCTAGGTTAGACACTATTTTGTTCAGTAGAATCATGTTCTTCTTAACTGAAATGTGTTTTGTTATTTTCAAAATATTTTTATGAGGTTTCATACTCTCATGCTATAATTATAGTCATTAATTTCATCAATTTGTTCTTTCTATTTTTTGAAAGGGTCACTTTCATGAAAACTCACATGAAATGATTCTTCAACAATCCTTGACTTTTTATTTAAAAAATCTATAATCAATAGAAGTAACAGAATACCATAAAAATATTCATTCTTCATATTTTGGATCAAACATACCTCTATTATCCTTGGTGGTTAGGATATAAACTTTTCATCAAAAAATATTAAAGTACATTACATTAGGTATTCTATATTTGAAGTGTTTATAATGTGTATTTTTGAAAATTGCTCTAATTAATACTCTATTCATTATATAGAAGGGTGTTCTTAAAGCTTCTCCCCATATGTAGGTAGGTATATTATATTCATTAAGCATAGTCCTAAACATTTCATGAATAGTTATATTTCATTATTCAATAATTTCACTTTGTTGAGGTGTTCTCGGTGCATGGTAGGTCTGTTTAATACCAACAATTGAGAAAAAATAAATGAATTATTAATTATATAATTAACTACCATGATCACTTATTAATGAAAATATTTTATGACCCCTATTTTTTTGAATAAATTATCAAAAACGTTCAAAAATAGTGAAAACTTAACTTTTTAGTTTTAGAAAATAATCCCATCTAAATCTTGAACAATCATCAAATAAAACATATAAATATATTTTACCCACCTAACTAGCTATATTAGATTGTCCAAAAAAATCCATATGGATTAGTTCTAAAGGATTAGATCAAATTTTTTTGTTAATTTATTTCAATAAGAAGACTTGTGTTGTTCACCAATTTGACATGGATCGCTAAATCAATCACTATAAAATTTAAGACTAGGAAAATCAGAAATTAATTACTTCTAAGATTATTTATGTAATGAATATATATTATAGTGATAAGGTATTTTATGCCAAATTCATGACTCATTTACCTTAGCAGTCAAAAAATTCACATTCTATTTACATACAGAATTTAAATCCAAAGTATTAAAAACATCATTTATTGGTTCTTTTAATTTAATCATCTCATAATAAAATAAAATAAACCAGAATTTTTATAGTAATCAACATAATATCCACAATCATAGAGTTGAGAAATACTTATCAGGTTGTGCATAATCCCTTGTACATATATTACCTTTTTTATTGAGAAAGTTTTTTGATCACCAACCATTCGAAATCCAATTATATTTCCTTCGGAATTATCTCCAATGGTAACAGTACCTCCATCTATTTGAGTTAGTGTACTAAATATTGATTTTTTCCCACTAATGTTCCTAGAGAAAACATTGTCCAGGTAACATACCACTTTTCTGAATCTATGACATGTTTACTATTCTTCTTCATTAGCCATAAATTACCTGGGGTATTTGGGATTATGTAGTCCTTTTTCTGAATCCGCTTTCGAGGAACAGTTGGTGTCCTTAGATACACTACATGTATACTTCATTTCCCTTTTTCCCTTTTTGATCATAATCAATATTTTTCAGTTATTATTTTCTGGTATTTTTTGTAACATCCTAGGAAAATAAAGAATTACATATTTTCTATAAAAATAAATATTTTAATTATATAATAATTTTACTTTAAAGGGGGTCCTATGCTCGATGGCTTACTTAATACAAAACAAAGGGTTACTTTGAAATCTTAAGTTGCACACTAATAATATAATAATATAATTTTAAATTGTAGTTATCACCTAGTTATTTTTTGGCAGGAATGAGTAGAACTAATTAATTTATGATTATACATGTTTTTTAAATCTTTTTACATTTATCCAATAAAAGTTAGAGGATTAAAAAGTGAATGAATCTAATTTTAAGCATAAATAATCTATTAATCTTTAAAAGGTCGATTTAAAGCCTTTTGATGGAAACCTTCTTTAAATCTAATCTGGGTCACCTTCATATGTTATATTTTTCAAAATTAAATTCTTTTTTTAGAATCGGGTCATAAATATATTATGTAAAAAAATTTTATTTGTATTTTTCTGATAAAATTCTTTTTTTCATTATGAATAGTGAAAAATATTGTAGTTTAATTGAAAATTTCCTTTTAATATAATTTATTTATATGTTTAGATTAACTTTTTCATTAGTTTTAATGTGTAATTATATTATATATTTACAATTTTTTCCATTATAGGTAATTGGAATTAATTTCACTTTGAAATTGGACATAAACAACTTTCAATCTTTTGATAGTTATTGTTTCTTAAAAACACGCTATTTTTTTGATAACGAGAATTAATTTTAAATTAATTAATCCAACTTCTATGTTTGGAAATTAGTAAATCATACATAATTTATGAATTCGGAATAACAAATATATCTTAGTCTAAATTTATGGTAGTTTTTTTAAAAAACTTATATTTTTTAATGTATAGTGATAACAATAAATAGGTGTGAAAAACAGATATTTTCATTTAAATGAAATTTTACTACTTCTATGATTTGATTTTAGAAAATCCAAAATACATGATTTTTGTTAGTATGTAAAATTTGGTTCATTAATGTGAAAATATTTTTCTGTAAATAGTAACTTTTGAATTTTTTTATCACGGTTAAAGGTAAATAGGGTAATTCAAGGTAAGAGGAATATTATAATAATTAATAATTACCTTAATTCCATTCTTAACTATATTGGATGAGTCTTTTTCTATCATGGGCATCTTTCAGTCGATTATTGGACTCCATGGAGCTACATGGGTGTGATAATAACACATTATTTTAGTTAACATAATGTAAAGGCAACCGTGACATAAAAAATATCTTTTAGTAAATTAATTTTTAAAAGAGTTTATATATGTTATATTATAGACCGTAAATATTCATTGAAAATATAAAAATATTTCCTACATTATGGTATATATTTTATAAATTTTAGACATCAAATAAATTAAATTATTTCAGACATGATAATGATGCAGTATTTACCTCAATAATAAATGATTTAAATAAATAAGATTATAAATATTAAAACAATATCAAAAAAATTTCCAATTATTATTAGATGATTTTATTTAGAACTTTAGTCATCTTATATTAAACATTAATGAGTTTTTGATCTTCAGAAACTGATGATAATTTTGTAATAAAATAATATTTTCAAACCTTCCTAAAGAGACCTCCCCCCCCCCTTATAAAAGGACACCACTTCTTACCCATTCCTCACAACTCTCAAGCCACATGGCTCGTCCAACCCCTGTCCAAATAATCTTGAAAGATCACTATCTTCCTCTTATAAGCATTAAATTATGCAGAAGGACCTTCAATATGTCATTTGGATCAAACCAAAGGGATCTGCCCAAAATAAAGGTAACCATTTATCTTAACTTCATTTTTTTATTTTACTTATAAAACACCTAAACACTTTTTATTCATTTATTTTATAACAAAACATGTATATTATATATAATTGGATGATGTTATCATAATTATTCAAACTAAACATACACACACCTCCATCTAATGGATGAATAATGTACTGTTTCAATAAATGACATACTAACGCCTCATGAAACGATGATTGTTCAATTATCTTCTACCACCTCTCATGGTGGACATTAATATGACACTATATTTATATATTATATATATTATGTTTATGTTTTCTATATTCTTCTATATTTTTCTTTTATATCATACCTTTATGGTTTCCATTATTGGAAAACGTGATAATTTCATTTGAGGATGTGTGGACTACCTCCCCCACAAAGTGATATGACTCGTTAATGCCATATGTGGGACATATAAAGGATGGAGTTAATGATATTATATATGATATTATACTAGAATTATAATATAACTATGTATCATTATTTTTAATTCCAATAAAATAATAAATAGAGATTAAAGTAGCCTTTATGCATACATACGGCTTAGTGTCTCCATGAATGGTGCATTTCATTTCATAACTCCAAATGTTATTCACTATCATAAATACATGTATATATTGTATATATATGGTATATATGATATCTATATCATGAATATAATTTGAGTTAAAATGAGCATCTGACCATGTGAAAAACTTGTAAATATAAGAAGTCCATTTTTGACTCAAGTACCATATATCAAAATAACCAACATTATTAACATAAATTATTACAAAATGTATATAAAATGGTAATATATGATATAAAAGGAATAAAAAACTAGAAAAAGGATCTTAAGAAAGTCAAAATTAACTATAGTTTATTATTCAGGATATTAAAGAACAAATGGGTCAAGTTAGACACAATGTAAGGGACTTCGTCTCAATCTCCTTTCAATGAGGAATATTTTGTTTAAATACATGATTTTATTTTATACGTTGTATAAACACCTCAGACTATTACTTTTATTCAAACAGAATCTTTTCTGTATGAAGCTTTTAACTAAATGAAAAAAATAATGTTTCTTTTTTGTGTACACGGTGACAAACGCCTTTTCTCCACCGTGAGTATTATTTGATCTTTTGGCTTCCTTAACAACATGTAATGTTTTTAAAAGGATAATAAATACCATATACACTTTTTACGTATTTTGGTATTGAAAATGGGTTTGATAATTGATTTTTATGTCAATATATTTAAATGATATATTGTGATTGAAATGTGGAAATTTTACCTTTCCTGTATGGTTGTTTTGTGAGTTATGAATATCTTATCGTTATTGGGAATTGTTAACGTATATGGGTGGTTTCTTGAAAAACCTAGTTCAGGTGAGCTTGAGATATCCATCCAATGCGTTGGGTAACGTGACATAGGTAAATGTAAATGTCTGTCCTATAAGATTTGGTGAATATATTGTGATGGGTATTCCAAATGGAACTCCCTACATAGTTGTGATAACTAGAATGTAATTATGGTATGTATGCCACAAGTTATCTTTTTGATTTATGTTTTCTATGTGTTATTCATAAATATTATGATTTCATTGGGGTTTTTAAAGGGATAATGTTATGTATTCATTGAGGAACTATTTTTTTACTTCTTTGTTTTATAAACATTAATAATTATTTTACGCTCATCCCATGTTTTGAAATGTTTTTCATAGGACCTAAAGATGAATAGGGTCAAGGATGGGATCATGGAAAAGTCAACTTGTGTAAAAAATGTGTATACATCACTCTTTTTTCAAGTATTTTTATTTTTTGAAATAAAGGAAACTGAGTGTAAGTGACTACCTTGTAATTTTTGAGATGTAATGTAATTTTTATAGAATAATTATATAAAAATATAAACCTGAAAACATGGTCAATGTGAATTATTCATTTAATTCAAGATTCTGTAATTTTTTATTCTGAGTCCTAATATTTGGAATCAGAGGTCTGTATAGATAAATTGGGGTGTTAAGGTATTGATAAATTAATAACCATAAATTATGTTATGATAATATTGAAATTATATTGCATTTATAGATTACCATGTTTCTTCAGTTATGATATTTCAGTGTTCAAAATGGTTTTCCACAGAGGAAACATGGTATTTATAATGGGATGACTTCAGGAAGAATAAATCCTTCCAAATAAGCGACCTGAGATGATCGGAATCAGAACTAAATAGTTTGTTGTAGTGATGTCACAATTGACTCATGCACTAAATTTTGGTGGTATCCATGCATGAGATCAGACAGACCAGCCATGAAGAAACATGTCTTTAGTGGGTCATTCCATGAACCAACTTCCCCCATAATTCAGAGGATCAACTGACCCTGTGCTATCAGAAGGGTGGATTAAAGAACTGGAGAAATGTTTTGATGTTATAGGGTGTTTGTAACATCAAAAGGTTAGTCTCACTATTCACTTTTTTTAAGGTGAAGCTGATTAGTGGTGGCAAATGGTGAAAAATATTTGGGATAGTGAATGGATTGATTCTCTTGATTGGGATTAATTCAAAGGTATGTTTCTTGAGAAATATTTTCTTATGGTGGTTTGTCTTATGATGAAAAACAATTCCTATAATTAAGGCAGGATGATGACTCAGTGGATGCTTATGAATAAAAAAATCACTCGACTGGCAAGGTATGCTCAAAATTTTATATGAGATCCTGATAGTAAAATCAACCATTTTTACTCAAGATTAAAGCCATTGTACCGAAGGGCTTTAGCTTCTCAAGAGTTCAAATGTTATGAAAAACATTTTCATTGTGAGGAGAAGGTGGAAATAGATTTTGCGGATGATTAGGTGTTCTTTGATAAACAACATAATGAGAAGATGAAGTGGCTGATGAAAGGAAAGAAATCATCCAAAATGTCTGATGGTAAGAACCAAAGTTTACAATTTGTGAAAATTGTGGTAAAAAGAAAGTTATGGAATATCTGTTGAATTCTAGTATGTGCAACCGATGTGGTAAAATGTGACATAAGGCTCATAATTTCACTGAAAAATATCAAGGTAATGTTATTACAGTATATGATTTATAGTCAGTAAAATGTTTTAAGTGCAATGAAATGGGTCATTATGCAAATGAGTGTCCAACAAAGAACTCAACTGAGGGAAAGTATCCATACTACATGCATAAAAGGGTGGTTAAGTACTTTGTAACTACTTTATTATATTTTGGGCCATCAAATGATGTTGTATCGGGTAAATTGTTTGTTTGTTCAGATTATTCCAATGTGATGTTTGATTTTGGGTCAAAATACTCATTCATTTCTGAGATTTTTTCAAGTAAATTGGGAATTCATTCACAAGATATGAATATGGAACTTATGGTAAAAATACCTAGAGGAAACAATGTTAAAAAAATAAATTTTAAGAACCTTCCTGTCATTGTGTGCAGAAAGAATCTACCTGCAAACCATATTTTTTTCCTCTAGTAGAGTTTGATGTTATTTTTGGTGTGAATTAGATTTATATTTATCATGCTAAGATTGAATACAGAGCTAAATAGGTTTCTTTCAAGAAATAGTTTCAATTTGTGTACAATAATTAAACCATAATTTTGAAAAAGTATCAGGAATCTGATAAACTAGTAAAATATGTAAATGAATGTTACCTTGCACATATTGATGAAAACAGAGGAACTGTTCAGATTTATGATGTTCTAGTGATAAATGCGTACTTGATGTTTTTTTAATGAATTTCTTCGTATTATACCCAATCGAGATGTGGAATTTATTGTCGATATAGTTCCTAATGATATTCCAATTTCAATACCACCTTATCGAATGGCTCAAATTGAAAATTTACAGTTACAATATAAATTGAAGGAGTTATTTGATAAAGTATTCATTTGACCTATCACATCTCCATTGGGTGCTCGTATCTTGTTTTTTGAAATGAAATATGGTTCAAAGAGACTTTGAATTGATTATAGATCATTTAATAACACCAATATAAAGAACAATTATCATTTACCTCATATCGCTGATTTTTTGGTCCGATCTAGGGAGCTTAGTATTTTTTTAAGATTCATTTGAGGTTGGGGTACCATCAATTGAAATTTAAGGAAGCAGAAATTCCGAAGACCGCATTCCATACTAGATATGGACATTATGAGTTTTTAGTTATGCCTTTTGGATTAACCAATGCACCTGTTGTATTCTTGTATATTATCAATTGAATTTTCAGTGTGTTATGGGATAATTTTGTGGCTGTGTTCATTGATGATATTTTTTTATTATAAAATTAAATAAGAGAATGAATGTCATTTAAAGGTTTTCTTGAAAAACATAAAAGAAAAGAAACTATTTGGGATGTTCATAAAGTGTGATTATAGGTTTTGGAATTTTTTTCCATGGTCACATTATTTCAAAAAATGGAATAACTAATGATCATACGAAAACAGATGTTGATGGAGAATTTCCAAGACCCACAAATATAACCAAGATACGTAGTTTTCTTGGTTTTGCAGGTTATTGCAAATAGTTTTTGGAAATGTTTGCACGAATATCTAGTCCACTGACGATGTTATCTCAAAAAGGTGTTATATTCATTTGGACAAAAAAAATTTATTGTTTTAAAGAATTGAAAAGAAGATCGGTGAATGCTCAAGTTTTGACCGTGCCTTCCAGAAATGGTCAGTTTGTTATTTATAATGATGATTAATTGAAAGGAATTGGATGTGTCATTATGCAGAACGATTAGGCAGTTTCTTATTCTTCACGTGAGTTGAAACCTCATGAGTTAAATTACCATACACATGATTTGGAATTAGCTACTGTTATTTTCCCATTAAAAATTTGGAGGCATAATTTTTATGAAGAAAAATCTGAAATATATACTAACCAAAAAAGTTTTTAGTATATATTCACTCAGAAATAATTGAACATGGGATTGAAGAGATGTTTGGAGTTAATCAATGATTATGATTGTCCGATACTTTATCATTCAAGAAATGAAAATATAGGGGCTAATGCATTGAGTCGAAAATGTAATGTTTTCTTTACCATGCTATATATGGAACGAGATAATTTGGTTTTTATTTGTACAAAAATACCATAGATGTTGTTGTTGTAGGAAATTATAATATTTTGTTTTAGGTGTTAGTAAAATCTTATCAATCATATGGACCATGGAAAGCACATAAGAAAGGATGTGAGTTATAGAAAAAGGTAGAGTTGGTTCAGAAGGGTATGTTTCCTTAATTTAACATTGATTATGATTGTTTTTTGAGGTTTGGGAAGAGATTATGTGTCCCTTATGATTCATAGATGAAGAATGAGTTGATATGTGAAGATCATAGTTCTCTGTTTTTAGTTAATCTTGGAAGTACTAATATGTACAGAGATCTTTGTGAGTATAACTAGTGGGATGGAATGAAAATAGGTATTACTGATTTTGTAGTGAAGTGTTTGACTTATCAGCATGTCAAACAAGAGTGTTTGTTACTGAAAGGGATGCTTCAGTCTTTACTAATTCTATAGTGGAAATGGAAAAATATACCCATGGACTTTATTGTGGGATTACGAAAGATATCTCACGATAATAATGCTTTCTGGGTTATTTTAGATCGGTTGACTAAATCTACTCATTTCCTTCCTAATCGAGATACTTTGTATCTATATCACCTATCTCAGTTCATTGTTAATGTGACAGTCAGGTTTCATGGTGTTCCCCTCTGCATTGTATCTTATCGTGATCCCAGGTTTACATCAAACTTTTGGAAAGTCCATTAGAAGTCGTTGGATATTGAATTAAATATTAGTACAACATTTTATCCACAATCAGATGGGCAGTCAGAATGAAAAATTCATCCCTTGGGGGATATTCTACATGCTGGTCCACTAGATTACAAGGTAAGTTGGTACCAATATATTTCATTGGTGGAATTTTCTTATGATAACAGTTTTCATTATAGTGTACATATGACTCCATTTGAGGAATTATATAGAAATCATTGTCTAACTCCATCTTTTAGGGTTGAAGTAGTTGAAAGGATGCTCATGGGACCAGAATTGGTAGAAGAGATCGAAAAAAAAATATTCAGTTGATTCAGAAGAACATGAGAACAACTCAGAGAAGGCAGAAAAGTTATGTATATAATCAATGAAAGGACCTCTCATTTGAGGAATGTGATCATGTCATTCTTAATGTTTCCCCATGTAAAAGTGTGATACGTTCTGGTAAGAAAGGAATGTTGAGTTTGAGGCTCATTGGACACTATGAAATCCTGGATAAAGTTGGATAAATTGCATAATTATTGGCTTTACCTCCATGTTTTTTCCAAGTACACAATGTTTTTCATGTTTCAATGTTGTGAAAGAATATGCCAATTCCATCTCAAGTTCTATGTCCATAGGTAGTTTAGTTGGGAGAGAATATCTCTAATGAAGAACGACCAGTCTATATTCATAACCATAGAGATAATGTGTTTCCAAATAAGCTAATTCACTAGGTAATGGTATTGTGGAAAAAACCATATGGTTGAATAGGAAACATGGGAATCTAAAAATGTTAAGAGGGATTAATGCACCCACTAATTAGATAATTGAATTAAATTGTGAGGATTCAATTTCCAAAAGGGGGGAAGGATGTAAAATCCCAGGTAAATTATGAATAATACAATTTCCATAATTATTCATATTTTTAATAAAATATTAATTTTACATTAAATTTCTTGCTATGCTCTATGGCATACCCGATACACAACAACTGGTTTCTTTGAAATCTTATTTTGAGAATTAATATTAAAATAATATTATTTAAAATTGTAGTTAACACCTAGCTGTTTTATTGGTGGGAATGAAAAGAACTAACTAAAATATTATTATACATGTTTGTTAAATGTTTTTACATTTATCCAATAAAATTTATAGTCATAAAATGGGAATGATTCTAATTTTAAACATAAATACTCTAATATTCTTTAAAAGGGTGATTTACCACCTTATGATGGAGAATACTCTCTAAATATAGTTTATCTCACTTTTATATGTTCTATTTGACTAAATAGAATTCTTAATGAGAATCAAGACACAAAAACTGACTTTGGATTAATTTTTTTTATTTTTCTGATAAATCCATTTTTTATGAATAATGAAAAATACTGAATTTTAATTCAAAAGTGCATTTTAATCTAATTAATATATATCATTATACTATATTTTTAATAGGTTTTAATGTTTATTTATATTATGTTTTTACCATTTAATCCATTGTTGGTCATGGGAATTAATTTCACCTTGAAATTGGACATAGAAAAGTATCAATCTGTCGATAGTTATGGTTTCATAAGAACACACTATTTGTTTTGATAATAGAAATTGATTATGAAATAATTATTCCAAAATCTATATTTTTAATTGTCTAAAATTTATATCATTATTGAATTCATAATATCAAATATAGCTTATGTTCAATTTTTGGTAGTTTTCCGAAAAACATCAATTTTTGATGAATAATGAAACCATGAAGTAGTAGTTAAAAATTAAAATTTTTATTTAAATGAAATTTTAATGCTTCAATAGACTGAATTTCAAAAATAATACAGACATGGTATTTATTAGTAATTAAAATTTTGTTCAATAATAGAAAATATTTTTTTGTAAATAAAAACTTTTGACTTTTATTTGCTGTAGTTAAAGGTAAATACGGTAATTCCATGTAAACAGAATATTATAATAATACCAAATTACATTATAACCTGTCCTAACCTTATTGGTAGAGTCATTTTATAACTTGGGAATCATTGGGTTGATTTTTGGTTTCCCAGGGATCCAATTGACAGGGATAATGACAAATTATTTTAATTAACATAATGTAATGGAAAAAATGACAGAAACAAATATCTTTTTGTAAATTAATTTTTACAATGGGTTATATAAGTTATCATTTCACATATAAATATTAATTGGAAAGCTAAAAATATTTCCTACATTATGGAAATTATTATATTATTTTTACACATCAAATAAATTATATTATTTATGACACAATATTGATGATGTAATTACCTCATTAATAAATGATTTAAATAAATAAAATTTTAAACATTAAAACAATATCAAAAACTTTTAAAATTCTTATTGGATGATTTTATTTCGAACATGAGTCATATTAACTTCAACATAATGAGTTTTTGATCTTTATAAACCGATGACTGTTTTATAATAAAATAATAATTGCAAATATTCCTAAACAGCCCCTCCTCCCCTTATAAAATGACAACACTTATAACCAATTCCTAACACCTCTCAAGACTCTTGGATAATAAAAACCAAGCCCAAGTAATCTATAAATATCTCTATAATCCTCCTAGAAGCCTTAAAATAGGCATAAGTCACTTCAAGAATTATTTTTTGTTCAAATCAAAGGGTGTTAACCAAATTAAATATAACTATTTCTCTAAACTTATTTTCTTTATTTTCCATCTAAAACCCCTAAAATATTTTTATTCCCTTATTATATAAACAACAATGTATCCTAAATATATTAGGATGTTGTTATGATATGTATTGGAACAAAACTTACAGACACCTCTATCTAATGGGTGAAGAAGATTATGTTTCTGTGAATTGAAAACTAACGCCTCACGAAACGATGATTGTTCAATTGTCTTCTACCGCTTCTCATGATGTCCATTTAGATGAAAATATATTTATATATGATATATATTATGATTATGTATTATTTATACTTATATATTATTCTTTTATATCATACCTTTATGGTTTCCATTTTGGGTAAACACAATAATTTCATTTGAGGAAATGCGGACTACCTCACCCTCAATGTGAAATGACTCGTTAATGCCATATATGGGACGTATAAAGGATGGAGTTAATGATATTATATATGATATTATACTGGAATTATATAATAACTATGTATCATTATTTTTTAATTCAATTAACATAATAAATAGAAATGAAAGTATCCCTCATGTGTATGTATGACATACTGTCTCCATGAACGGTGTATTTCATTTCTTACCTCCATATGTTATGTAATATTATAAATACCTAAATATATGGGATATATATGATATATATGATATATAAGTCATTAATATAATTTTGGATATAATGAAATTCTGGCCATTTGAACAACTTTTAATTATAAGAAGTCCATTATTGACTCAACTACAAAATATCGACAAAACAAACGTTATTAACATATGTGGTAACATAATGTTTATAACATGGTAATAAGCGAAATAAAATGATCAATAACATTGAAAAATTTAATTAATAAAGTATAAATTAATTTTAATATACTATTCATGATATTAATAAACTAACGGGTCAATTCAGACATGAGGTAAGGAACATCATCCCATTCACCTTTCATTGTGACATATTTTGTTTTAATACACAATTTTATTTTATTCTCTATATTAACAACTCTGACTTTTACTATTATGCAGACGGACAATTTCCAATAAATAGCATTTTACTAAAAAAAATAATGTATCATCTTAGAGTATGTGGTAAAAACGACCTTTCCGCCTCCGCGAGTATTATTTGATCATTTGGATTCATTAACAAGCCGTAATGTTTTTAAATGAAAAATAAATACCATATTCACGTTTTTACATATTTTGGTCTTGAAAATTGGTATGATAATGGATTTGTTGTGTCAATGTTTATAAATGATATATTGTGATTGAAATGTGAAACTTTTATCTTTTTTTTATGTTTTATTTATGAGTAATGAATATTTTATGGTTCATGGGAATTGTTTGTGTATATAGGTGGTTTCGTGACAAAACTGGGACCGGTGAACCCGATATAGCTCTCCAATGCATTGGGTAATGTGATGGAGGTAAACAGGAATGTTTCTCCTAAGATATTTAGGGAATATACTCTGATGGGTATTCCATATGTAACTCCCTAAATAGCTGTGATAGCTACAATGTACGTATGATATGGATACAAAAAGATACCTTTATGATTTATTTTTTCTATGTGTTATTAATAAATATAATGATTTCATGAGGTATGATAAAGATCTTACGTTATGTATGAAATGATAAAATAATGTTTTCTTTATTTTTTTTTATAACCCTTAATGAGATATTTATGCTCATCCCATCATTTGAAATGTTTTTCATAGGTCCTAAAAATAAATAGTGTCAACAATTGGATCACGGAAAAGTCATGCTATCTAAAGCATAGGCTAGATATGACTCTTTTTTTGAAATGTATTTATTTTATGAATGAAATGGAAACTGAGTAGAAGTGTCTGCATTGAAATTTATGATATGTAATGTAATATTTATGGCCTAATTATTTAAAAAATACCAACCTAAAAATATCCTCAATGTGAATTATCCATTTAATTCAGGATTATGTAATGTTTAAGTGTGGGTCCTTATATATTTTTTTAATTCAATTAAGGGAAATTAGGTATGATTATTCTTAATTTTGTTCAACCATAAAATTGAACTTCTCTTTATTATTACTCTTCATTATTTTAAGGTTTTCTAATGCATATTATCTTTTTTTAGAACATCTTGAACATTATAGAAAATTGAGCAAGTTCAATTTCAGAATATGAGGATTTTGAATTCTTCTCAATTTTTCTTGGTTTTTCATTGTTCTTTGGTTCAGAGATGTCACATTCAATGTAGTTATTTTTTCTATTTTCACATTAACTTTACAATCAATAGCTTTTTCTTTCATTTCTGCTGCTTACATCATTCGATTCCCAATTAAGTTTTTCACTGTGAAAATTTTTGTAGGAGATTATTTCCAAATTGCTTCTAATATTCCACTTGATTCCATGGGTAGTACTCTTATTAAGTTTGACGCTTGATTAGGTTCACTGATAGGCTCACCCAATGATGCATCATTATTAAAAATTTCAGTCATACTTCAATTTATATTTTTATTTCTCTCACCATCAATCATTCTAAAATTTTTTAATTTTAATTTTGATATTTCATATCTCATTTTAATTATATTTTCAATACCTTAGTAGGATACTGCAATCATTTCACACATTTCATAGACTGTTGGGAGTTACGATGCATGGTTGAATTCATCTGGTCCACGGTGTGAAATAATAGAATTCATTTCTTTTGAATTCATATCATAATATGCTTCAATAGTTGCATACCAAGTCTTTAGTTTCTTAGGAATCTTGTTGAGAGATAGTATTTTATAATAGACTTCATAACTGACATTTTTGAGATATATAATCATACTTGAATTCTGGCATCTGTAGTTTTCCCCATTGAAATATGGAGCATACACCATTGAAATTCCTTCTCTAGTATCAGTCATTTCCATCTTCTTTGTAAAGATCTTATACACATTAGTTTGTTATAGCTTTCTCCAAAAAGATTCCTATTCATAACAATTGTGGGGATGGAATGAACAGAGCATCACAAGATAGGGGTGAACTGTGTATTTTAAAATTACCTTCCATAATTCTGATTTTTTTAATCCCTCTAAAAATAACGAAGATTTACAGTGTTGTCATTCTGTATGAAAATGTACAGTGAAAATGTATATGTAAATAACACAACATTTATAGTTGTTTGTGTAACAAATATCCCCTAGTACACTCCACCAATCACTCTCTCTATTAGCATGGTTATTCACTAGAACATTTCCTCATATCACTAGACCTTCAACCCATTACTGAGTGTAGGAAATTTACACCTTTACAAATAATACTAGAATTAAAATGTACCATAGTTCTATAACATATAACCAATATCCACAACATAGACCGAGAATCTAATACTCCACCACAACAGAGTACGAATAGTTGAAACTTCAATCAATAGTAATCGCCTTCCAAAACAATAAGATTTACAGTTATAGTTGATGTAGTATGCACCTACTATGGAGAATGCGATGAGCCTGTATGGGGTGCTCCCCTTCTAGGGTTTTCCTCTTCGCCACCTACCTCCCTTCCACCGTGGGTCGTCTCGGTATTCCCCTAGGTGTTTTCATGGTGGCTAGTAGAGGCCCGTCTTTTAGGACATCGTCCTTTTGGGCTCTACTGCCTCTACTTTCTTCATGGATTCTTCCTTCTACTCCTCACTCATCCTTAGCTGGATAGGGTTTATTCTGGAGGTGCGGGGATGGTCCAGTGGATGAGTTCCAGTTTCCATCTCTAAGGGTTGCGCCTCGCCTCCGATGTATGCAGCAGGTAGTCCATTGTGGTCTCTGAGCGTGATTTGGATGGAAGTGACAATATTTCTTCTCTTTTCTGGTGATCTATGGCTCTTGGGTGTCCGTCAATTTGGTGATTGGTTGTTGATATTTTATTTTCTCATTCATATTTAGATTTTGGTTTGGTTTTTTCTTTTTTGTGTTGGTATTCGGTCTGCATTTTTTCTGGGGATTTTTGTGCTGGGATATGGCTTCAGTTCTTCCTAGGTTCATGGTTGTATGTGCAAATTTTTCTTATGGAAGGCTTGAGGTTGCTTTAGGTACGATGATATTTGCTGATGTAGTGATCGGAGAATTTGTTCATTGCTGATTTGTGTGTGATTTCAGTGTGGCCATATACAGATTTGGATAATCTGTTTCAATCTAGTTCACTGCTTAAGGAAATATGTTGAGGCATATTGGATGCGCTGAGTATACTTCATGCTTGGATGTGTTGTTGGAAGTTGAGTTCACCATTACGTATCACAGATCTCATTTCTTTTGGTTTTCTAATATGTTTCAAGAAGATGGATGTGATAGGCTCGAGTGCAGACTTGATTTGGGTTGGCTGCTGGTTCATTCAGGTTTCTTATTAAGAACTATGATGATGAATTGTTTTTTGGTGTTGAAGGTAAGGTCTATTGTCAGTGGAATTCAACTGATGTGATTGTGAAAAATTTACTATTTGGGTCTACATCAGAAGAGGTCCAGATCCAGAAGCTTTTACCCAAGAAGACCATTCAGATTTGGATCTTTGAGAGGGTATGGTTTTTCCATTTGTACTGGGCCCATGCATCTCTACACAGGATAGTTTGTGAAGTATTCATGCAATGGTGAAGGCTTGTCATCCCGATGTAATTGCTGGGAAGGGTAAGATCCTATAGTTTTGTCCTAGGATTCCCCCTTCATGGTTTTATTTGGTTTTATGTTTGGATCTTGTGGTTTTTCACTTTTTCCTCAAAAGTGTTTTGATAATAAAAAAGTTAATTATCAGTCAGAAGTAGTATGCACCTATCAATTGATGGATCTTATTCTTCAGAAACGAATTTCTTTGTGAAAGTGTAGTCTGAAGAGATCCTTGTTGTGCAATGATCTTCAATAAAATTGTAACTTCATGTAAGAAGAACGAGGTTGAGAATAATCATTACATTGAAAAATTATCCTCCTTTACTGATGATTAAGATTCAATCAAATTCAATAGAAGACCTTTAAAAATAATTATTTTTTTAGTATCAATAACTACTCAAACATAGATACATATTTAATTATGTGAGGAACTGTAAATAATAAATATAGGAGGTGATTTCCTTCGATATTTCTAGATTGGAAATTCTTGACTGATTAATCAGAGGAATTCAAATATTAAATGTAAGTTACCATAAAAAATGAAACATGTCATTGAGAAAATGGGTTCTTAGAAATAGATCATAAAAATATTTGAATGAGTCATTAACTATAATTAAATAATTTTATATGATTTGAATAAGAAACGCAGCTTCACAGATCACTGATTTTGAGAACACAATATTGGGTAAAGCTACAAAGTGTAGGGTTCTTTTACCAATGTATTGTTCACTAAACAAAAGTTAATTTTCATAACGTAGGGATGGAACATAAAATTTATATTCCATACGTTCATCTGTGAAATATAGGGATGTCAGATAGGGTTGAAAAACAATAACTTCTAATATTTCATGAATGTATGGTTTAAGAATAGTACTTCCAGATTCCAATGTAGTGTTGTTGATCCCTACAGGATCTTTTTGGAATAGTGTAGGGATGATGATCCCTACGCGCACTGATCAATTATGTATGAAACAAAAAAATTCAACATAGAGTAAGAATAATGATTCATACATGCACTGTTTACTGTAGCGTAATGTAGGGATGGAAACATTTTTTCCAAAGTAAATCTAGTAACATTATTGTTCCATTGATATAAAAAAAATTCCTGATGAACATAATCATAAAAACTTCATTAGAAGACAAAAAATTAATTTTGAGCATCATAATATTCATTGATCTTAGATTATTTTTGCAGAAACACATTCCCAACACATACAGGTACAAAATCCAATACTGAGGGTTTCAAATAATGTTTTGTAGTCCAAATTCCTAAATTAACAAAACCTCCCTCTCATTCCAACTATAGTGACCGAACTTTTTCATAGAGTAATATTATATAATATAATGGATAAAAATTATAATATTGTTACAATCATATGATCAAATATTTTACTGTCACCTGTGAATTTGGATGGTATGTAAAATTTATATAATGAAACATAAACAATATTTAATTCCTTCTTCACTATATTTTTTCCCCACAAGTATTCTCTAGTATAAGAAACCTCATAGGTTACACATTACTGAATGGGTTGAGATAAAATCCATGAAATAGTATAGAAAATTATATGAATCAATATAACCTAGGTGAGAATAATAATAATCATAATAACTAAAAATAGGATCATCATCATAGTAATTAGAGGAATAATTATAGAAATGCATGCAATGTTTCAGTGCATAAAAATGAAATATCTTTTCTTAGTGTTCAAGTATCACACATAGTTGTGAATGAATAAAACATCATCTTCACACATAACATATTTTCATAATCATAACAACATCATTGTAAAAAATTATAGCCTAATTTTAATAATATTTTACCTTATCTCATGTTTTACATAACATTACCCAATGCATTGAGCCCTAAAAAATTCTGACCACACCAATTACATTAAAATAGTTACAAAATCAGTCTATGGAACATAAAATGAATATAAATCATAGAAATAAAATAAAAAAATAAAAAATCAAAGGTTTCATATGAAATATTCATAAATAATCATTTGGGATTACAAAATTATAAATGTAAAAAAAATTATTAGATCCATCATTCATTATTGATGAAGAATCAACATGAGATGATTCAAAATGTGTTTTTAAAGAAGACTTATTTTTGTAAAATCATTTAATTTTTTATAAAATAATATAGAAAAAATGTATATACCAGAAAATAAAATGTGTGAAAAATGAAATTATATTTTAGGATTATTAAATTAAAATCCACAATTTAATTTCAAATGAATTTTGAATAAACTAAAGAAAGGAAAATCGGGTTGAGAATAATCTTACCTTATCTATGGATTCTTTATTAACATTAATATTCATGATTATAAAATTATATTCCTTAAGTTATATAATATAACATATAGTATTAGATTTTATTTATTATAATTTTATTGTATTCATTAATGGCCATTATGACTTGTTTTAGAGTTGAATGCCATCATTCTATGACTGTTCATTTTCTTGGTATTAATGATCAGTTCACTTGTAAAAATTTATATAAAATCGTGTATTGTGTAATAAATTATCATGATTTTAAATTAAATATCATTAATGATATTAGATAAGTTTAAATGTTCATACATATTCTTTGGTTATTTGGTCTGAGGATGATTCATTAGATAAAATGTTGCTAACAATCATTTATATTAATTTGGAGGTTTTTTGATCATCATGAACTTGTTTTGTTTTGCTATATAAAATATTGTATATAATTTATATCTAAAATGACAATTGGTTATAAATAAAAATTTTCAATCCTTATCATCAATTTTAATTTTTATTACCATTCTTGGATTTGTTAAAATAAAATGAAAATGCATCTTCCATGATGGAGGTAAATCGACACATCATGAATGATTATTTCATTTATATAATAAAAGGGATATGAGAGAGGGTTGATGATAAAATATTACAAAAAAAAATTTATAGTGTATATAAGTTAATTTATTTATTATTCCTCTTCGATAAAGAAATGTGTGGTATTAATAATAAATGAAAATAAATTTAAATTAATTTACAAGAAAATGAAAGACGATTTTACCTCATAAATTCCTCTCCATGAGAATCTTTATAATGAAATTTGATGTTGTCTCTCATTGATAAAAATCCCTCCAATACATTGGAGAAAGGGATGGAAAAGGTATTGTTTAAAATTTCGACAACATTCGATGCCTCTTTCGAGTGACAAGAGGAGGTGGTGAGGGTGGCATTTATAAGGAATGAGTGGGTTGTTCTTAAATAATTTCATTTTATAATTTTTTTTTCTGAAGGCTATCAATAGTTTGATACAAATCACTAAATATATTAAAATGGTGATTTTTTGTTGATATTACAGTCTTACATCATTCATACATCTTCGAGGACTCAATAATTCATGTATTTGTAAAATTCCGTAAATTACCATCATTCCTCATTAATAAAAATCAATTATTTTAGAATAATTCAAAACAATTATCCCAAATTTTTTTAAATGTGTTCAATTATAATATTAAATAAATTTTTTGAATGTTTTTCAAAATATGATACATATAATTTTTAATAAAAATAATAAATTCATCAAAAAAAATTTAAATACTAACATATTTGATGAAAATTTGAAAAATTAATTTGGGTATCATAAAACATTATTATACTCATAAGACAAAAAAATATTAATTTATGCATAAATTTTTTATTAAAATATTTTTGTTTTAAAAATCATATTAATTATATATTTTTATATAATCGTTTATTTCATATTAAAATAAGAACAAATAATTTATCTTTTTTATACAATATAATTACCGGTAGTATGATATAATTATATCATATTTTCATTTCAAAAATCCCATAAATATTATTTATAAATTCAAAGGTGAGGTTATTAATCTATTGGTCATATTACTATTCATAATGGTTATGTTACTATTCTAAGGGTCATGTTATTATTCTATTGGAATAGGTTCCTTAATTTATATAAATATAATATATTTCATTATTAATTTTAAAGGATGATGTTTTCATTTAGATCTACATATTGATTATGTGTTTTATACTATTCATCATAATTATAAGAAGATAAAATTCTATTGATAAAAGCTTGGGTCGTTTCATCTTTAGTCTACTTCCAAAGGATAGAATTTTATTTTATCTATTATTCCATTCATGATTTTTCTTAAATAGATTTTTAATTTACCAATGTATGTTCCCCATGAGTGTCAAACTTGGTATGTCAAACAAATTTTTTCCATTCACGTGATTATGATTCAATCAATGCGCAATGGACCCTTTTCGATGTTAATACCCCTTGGTAAAACTATCATAGATTCACATTAATTTTTATAATCTGTAAAAGTATTTTTTTCCAAGGAAAAAACATACTGCACAATTTTACATAATTTAGGTATTTTGGTATATGTTTTGTCTTAACCCAATGAATTCACTAATATTTTATAAATCCTCATTAAAAACTTAATTCCTTTCTCTAGTAACAACTATGATAAACCATATCATTAATAAAATATAAATTATTTTTTATCAAACATTGAATCACATAATTAAATAAAAAATAATCTAAATTAGTATTATCAATGTTTAATTAGATAAATCCCAAAATAACATGAAACACTAATAGTCCAACATTATTTTAAAATCCAAAAGTTACTCTTAAAATTAAATCAAATGTCTAAAACTACACAAGATAACTTGGTGATGTACATATGAAATGGATGAGATATAAATATCCTTAAGGGAATAATAATTTACAAAAATTATGAAAGTTATAAATTTGAATTAAATGGAATATAAATGTGAGATAGTGGGGAGTGAATCATGAACATTAACATTGAAGCATGATATAATATAATAATATCATGGAAACAATAGAATGTGACCTCGACATAAAAAACAAATCACCAGCATAAGTAATTGATAACTATAATTTAATCATAACATAGTGTTCTTAGGTTGTCATTATGTTCTCTAGAAATTCAATATCATGAGATAAAAACATTATCCAATGCATTGTTGGGTGATAAAATTTTTATCCCTCCTTTATCATTATAATCATGTATATGTATTTTTGTGGCACATAGATCATATAACATAAGAACAAAATTTTTCACATTTAATCCCATGAATAATAAGAGTGGGTAACATTGATGTAATTCCAAAACAAATATTTGTAGGATCATATTGGTGAATAAAAAAGAGTGGAAATAGTGGTGGGTATTCATAATACCATTTCTCAACATGTAAAATCATGGGATAATTTGGGTAGCATAACGATTTTTCATAATGGTACAGGTAAGTGATCATTAAGAGGGAATGATATTCTATGAAAAAATTAGAATAATAATTAAAATAAAAGATATATTTACTAAAACTTTACAGAATATAAAATTTGAAATTTATAGGGCAAAGTACAATGGATGTACTTGAAATAAAGAGAGTCCTTTACTTCAACATTGTACATAATTATATATATATTATAATGATATTATTTAAATGATAAATAATTTTTCGAAAATAAATTTTATATTAATTATTTATTTTTTATTTCCTGAAAAAATTTCCAGGTGTGTTTAAAATGGTTAAATAAAATTTACGTGCTCGAATGGAAAGAGGGAGAGAGGGATCAACTTCATTGATAGGGAACATCTATAAGCTTTATTGGTGCAGTATAATAGCATTGTAACACCATGGGAAGTATTCAGAGAGGTATATGGGGATAAATTTCCTAGTCAATGGGGTTTGAGTGAATGGGAGGGGTGGGATTTGAGGATATTTAGAAAATAATGGAGAAGAATTCGTTATTAATATCCATAATTATGTTTTGGACACTATATGATAAAATAATTAAAATTGAAATTCAAAACATGCGTTTCTACCATGTTTTTGGTCATATAAGCTTATTTAAAAAATTATATTACTTAAAGATATTCTATACTAGATAAAATACAATATATGATTGGGAACTAATGCATGTTAAAAAGGAATTGATTTTAAATCCATGGAACTAAATAATGGTTTCAGAGGATTCATTAATGGTTTATGAAAATATTAAAATAACATAAAAAATCATTATAGTTAAATGGGAAATATATTTTGGGTATTTATTCACGTTTTATTTTTCAGAAATAAAATTTTGGATAATATGATGTGTTAATAATGATAATATATTTTTAATGTATTTAATTTTTCACCAAATTTTAACTATCTCTGAAAATTTTAAATAAACAGCATTGTATAAATTGAACAAAATAAGTTTATAAATATTGGTGATTTTAACAAAATAATATTATAAATATGTGAATTTTCAATTTCAATTTAAAATCCATATATATAGGAAAAATATTCTTTTAATATTATTTTCCAAATTATAATCAATATATAAATTACACTGGACTTCATTAAATTATATTTCCAATTATATTTTGTAGAATAATATTTAATACGAATTTTTTACTAAAATATCACTTATTTTAAAAATTATTTTTCATTTAAAATGATTTTCTAAATTAAAACAATATATTTCCAAAAAATATATTTTTGAATACTTCATTCCAAAATCTAATTTTTATCAAACTCGTTGTATAAATATTATTATAGTAATGATGAAAATATTAAAATATTATTTGTATTTCATTAAAAAAAATATAAATATTCATGTTATTAGGGTCTAGATACATTACTCCATATTACACCATTTTTCTCCATTAGTATTCGGTGTGAGATAGTGAAACATTCTTGGGGTTTATTAAAGAACATGGTCTAGGATGTGATATTAGAAATCATGAACACATCCCATAAAAGGTTTCTTCCTGGTTTCTCTTCATGAAATTTATCTTGGGATTGGTCACATGAAACACCGAATTGGTCCATATTCTCCATAATATCAAATATAGAGTAATAATAATGTATGATCCCTCTAGATGAGGACATTATTTTAGTTTCCTATCTCAAGTGGAATTTATCAAAAAAAATTAATAAAAAATTAATAATGATAAATTTTAAAAAATTATATTATCAGTGGTTGGGAAAAATATAGATATTTTAAATCAGACATGAAATAATTTATAATGGTTCAAATCAACAAATTAGTGAATGTGTTTATTAACAATTTTTATTAAATAGAACTATATTTATTTAAAATAGAATTGTAATTTTAAGAAGGATAAGTTATTAATATTAGAATGGTTATATAAACGACTGCATCCTTTAAAAATGATTTTAGTGGTATAAATCAATGTTTATATTATAACGTTTATTTTTCATGTTTTTTCAGAGCCGGTTATATTTAAGTGGGTTAATTACCCCTTAAACTATCATTGAATTAACATCAATATTCATTGATATACTGAATATGTAACAAACACATATCTATTTTAAAAAAATTCATCCACAATTATAGTAGTATATAAGAAATTCACATATCTATTTAAAACACTATGTTTTCCAAAATTGGAAGTCAAAATTCAATCATAGTTTTGACCATAAATATTTTTTCTCATAAGAAGAACACAATTTTTGTGGAAACCTAACTTCTTAGTCCTCATATTATAATTAATTTCAGCCTTAACAGAGTCTCCAATCATTTTATTTTTTTCAAATATATTTTATTTATCAAAAAAATATTGAATTGTTTAATTTACAAGTTTTACCTACTACCATGATTCCATTTACATTCCCATTATTCATAGTATTAATATAAATTTTATTACACATGTTGTCATCATTTGAATATGATTTTTTAACCTTTGAAGCATCCCATTTCATTGAAAATTGTACCACATATTGATTTGATTTAGGGAATCCATAACTGTTTCCTTAATCCCCAATAGCATTATCATGTACAATAATAATATTAATTTTTATAAAACGTTTCTTCATGACTTCTCTCCTCGAAAAAATATATCATGTTTTAAATATTTTTTATCTACATGTAATTTTCATCAATAAATAATTATTTATTATCTATTTACTTATTATCATTCTCCATCATCTTATTATCATTCAAAATAAATGAAATTTATGAAAATAATTAATTAAATTATAAATATTTCATGAACTCCATTTGATTTTCCACATTTTATTCTTAATAGTTTTTCAATTGAAACAATATTAAAACTTACTCATTTAAATATTAAATAAAAATATTTTAAGAACCATCATCACTATAACATTCAACATTCACTTATACATAAATATCATCAATTACATAATGTTTATGATGAAAATATAATTTTTTATGGTGAGATGGAATATTATTCATTCATGACATATTTTTTAATCCCATCAACTTCAAATATCATTTTATCATTATATATTTTCCATATTTTGATCGTACATTCTTAGGAATGGATAGTTTTTTATATTATATCTCACAACTAAACTATTAAATTAAATTAATAGAAACATTACATCATACATTCGCATTAAATTATATAAATTTCCAGAAAATAATGATCTGAATTCATAAAACTTTTTAATAACCTCATCTTATAGATCAATTTTTTCATCTAAAAAATATTATTCATTCTTATTTGCTTCATCATTGATTTCAATGTAATCCATTACATTCCATTTTATATTATCATGACATATCATCTTATATATTGAGATAATAATATAAAATTCCTCTAGATGGGTCATTTTGGGGTCTTCATCTTATAATTTTGATTCTTTGGGAAAAAATAATATATCCAGGGGAATTCTCATTATCTTTTCCAACCTATAGTTTCATATAATTTACAAAAAAACCTCTAATGGTTCTTATAATATCATTATCCCTTATCAGGTACTCACCAATTGACTTATTGTCTATCATATTCACATTTTTTAATTAAATTAATATATTTATATCAGATATCTATTTAAATTTGATGTCTATTTATAATTAATCATTAATTCATCTCAAATCCACATTGTTTTCCAACTCTATTAACCCCCAAAAATTTAATTTCTATGATAGAGTAGTGTATAAAATTGATTTCTCTCTATTCTTTCTAAATATAGTTCATATCTATTTTCATTAAATGGGATCCTTCCATATAATGAATAAAAAATATATAGGTTCATTCCTAACATCATAAACAATTGATAACAGATAGGTTGACGTTCTTCATATAATGATATGAATGTCCATTCCATTGAAAAAAATTATCCCCTTAACATTATATTATATTATAACATATGTGTAATGTTTCTTCTTTTTAAAACACTAGAGTCAATAAAGAGACATAATATAAAAATAATTATAATGAACAGTCTGAATCTATCTTACCACTATGTAGAGTGGGGTGGGGGTGTGTTGGGGGTGAATCAAATGTTTTCTTTTACTGTTTTACCAAATAATATTTTATAGTTAAATAAAAATATATTAGCTAAATCACAATAAAAATTAACATCCATGTAAATGATATATTTTACATTTATTACAAATAACATGATTACCAAGTCGATGAAATTATTTAGAATCACTCTGGGAACCTAAAATGCGTTAGAAAAAAAATTACATATTTTTTATAGTAAGTAGGGTATATAAAACTCTTAAATTTCTATAGGTCCTTGGTATGTTAAAGTTATTTATATACTATACTAATAATTAACTATTGTTAAATAGTTGGATATTGTATTATAAACATTCCATAAAACAGCATCATTTTTATACGTAAATTTATATCACATGAACTTTTATTATCCAATTATTATTTTTATACAATTTAATTCACATCAGTGGTCAATAACATATTATTATTTATTTATACTTATCCATTCTTATTATTCATATAATTACTTCGTACTACTAGCATGTAAATGATAAATAACTAATATAAATTTAAAATATTAATTATTTTATAATTATAACTATTCATATTCTCTAAAAATTTATGAAATCGTGTAAATATTTATATTTAAATCCCTATAATTCTCAGGTATTTTTTACATATTATATTCTAGGAGAAACACATTGGATAACTCTATGTAACTTCTTATTAGTATATATATTTATCATGGACTATTTTCAATCCTTTAAAACACAATCATTCCAAAATATCCACAATAATTTCATCAATTTATGGGTGAATGTAAATATTCATGAAACCTGCATCTATCATTCCAATATAATCATTGAGAAACATGTGACATGGAAACATGATCTGTTGTGGTTGGCATGGTTTTGAGGAATCAAAAGTGAAATTATGAAATGGTATTGTGGTAGGTTATGTTTTACCAAGGTTTCATTGTTTTGGGGAGAAAGGATGTCATATATGCATAAAGATAAATTGGCATGGTAAAAAAAAGATTTTGTTGTATTTTATTAATTGTTGAATTAATTAATACATATATTTATATTAATTTTTATACTATTTTTGCCATAATGTTTTTATAAGATAAGGTGGGGAAGACCTACTGTGTTTTCCTCAAAACATATTTTGGCTTCTGTTTGGTACCTTATAAGATTACATGGATGCAGGTTCGTACAAGGGGGAATAACCATATTTTTAAATATTTGCTAACTGAATGGGATAAACATTTGGGGAAAGAATGAAATGGTGTTTGGGAAAAAGGGACATTGAGTGATTATATGAATATAATTGCTATTTTATTTGTATGAAATTTAAAATATCAATTAATTTAATTTATTTAACAATTACATTATTCTTTTATTGTTTGGATTTATTCGTTTTTCATTTTTACAAATTTGGTTGTATGATTAATTATCTATTTTTTTAATTTATTTTCACAATCTGATATTTATTTCTTCTTCTACGATATTGTTGCAAAAAACCAGGGTTTATAGTCCCCTGACTATATTCACCACACCCTTGCTTCATGTCAATAGAAATTGGAGTACATGGATGCGTGCATGAGGTCGCATAACAAATTGAGTTCATACACATGGAAGTGTGATTAGTATGGGAAAATAACATAGTTATATTAGAGAAATAGGTTATATTTTTTATTAAATCTGTATTTTGGAATGGTGGAATGGTTATGTGGACATGTTCTGACATGGTAAAGGTCATGATCATGGTAGTATCTATACCCTGTTTGGGGGGTATGAGTGGCTAGGGTTGGCCTATTGTTTACAATGTATCATTGTCATAGTTGATGTTATTTTACTACGAGAGATTCACATGTTCTTTTATGTTATCATTTCTTTATATTTATATTCTTCATCTGTTATGACATGAGATGATTATGCATGCATCAATATAATAACATCGGGATATATGATGAAATTTGTGGTTCCTGATATGGAAATACATTTTTGTTTGGGATTTATTAAAAATTTAGAGTATGGAATGATATATGTGTTATACCTAAGAGATAATATTAATTAATTTCTATGTCATGATAAATCATTTGTTAAGAATATTTTATAGAGATCTACCATGAGATTGTAGTTTTATTTTGTTTCCCCTATTGTGGTTGACCTTATTCATGCCATGATTTATAGGGTGTTAATTTATTTTGAATAGAAAATTCATACTCAAAATCCTTGAATTGACCAATATATGTTTATAAATCAGAATTCTCATACCATAGTAGATCTATAGATTCATATACTTATTGAGGATTAAATGGATGTTCAGTTTCCCAAAAACATCATGAGGGTCATGAAATACATAGAAATGGATATTGTTCACACTAAAGATATTATGTCTCAGCTGACTAGAGAGTTTCAGTTGAATCATATTCCTATGTTCACAAGGCAAAGAGGCACATAAGAAGATGAAATTTGGAGCAAGTTAGTGCAATCCATCTTCAGTCACATTGAGACACCCATATAAATGAGGGAGAACCTTTCAACATATATTATTTATGGAAAAGTGAGGAAGTTGTTGGACATTTTGTAACATGATATGTAGTACGAGGAATTAACAGGGATGAAAATCAAGATGATGTTCCTCTACAACTTCTATCTAGATACATTAAAGGATGAAAAAGGTGGTAAGTTCATCCATTTGACACATGAGTGCATGCTAGTGTTGTACAATTATGTAGAGTTCTCTGAATTATATAGATTTCACCACGATTTGAAGATAAATATTTCATATGGGTGAGGTGTTTTCAAAAAATTATTCCCAATGGGATTAGGTGAAGGAGAAAATTTATCATTTGAGATGTTTTTAGGACATGATGAACTTGGAAATAATCACGTAATAGATTCATAGAAAGGCCCATAGTAGCATCTTGTCTATTTCATCCTTGAGAATAAGGTTCACTTCTTCGGATAGAAAGAAGTACCACTATGAATTTTTTCACCAAGGGAGTTATGGGAAGAGTATATAGTTAGTGGAAAACCATCTCAGGACAATGTTCCATTCAATTACACTCAACATGGAAATTTTGGCAGAAATCTCCCATGTTTCCTTTACCCCATAGTTGTGTGTCAAAGATGGAGTAGACTATGGAATCATTAAGAGTGGTATGAGAATATTCCATTTCATACCAGTATAATGGGACAAGGACATACAACTAAGTCTTGAAGGGGGATATTTACCCCTCATCATGGATTTAGTTGTAGTTATACTAGTGGTACATCCCAAGGTATGAGATGTGGTACCCCAATATTGATGTGGCATTACCACCCATAAAGAATATCACAGGGGATTCGTAATAGAAGAAACGTCAGGGGGGTGAGAATGTTTTATTATATAATTAATTATCAAAATATTTTGATACATGACCTTCTACCATCCAAGGTAAGGTTCCTCTATCCTATATCCCAGATTTTATTTTGATTTATATTGGAGATTCACATTACATTTTATATGATCCTTTCAAAAATGGGTTTGGAATGGTTTAACAAATAGGGGATGGTTTGTTGACCATCATCGCACTATTGGTAAAGTAGGAAGGGAATATAAAATGTTGAAATATGTGTTCTCTAGAGATTGGTGGTTTTTGTTTCTTTTGGAAACCATTTCTCTTATGAATTATAGTTTTTATTTTATTATTTGAATTGATTGGATAGTCTTATACCAAGCTTATATTGACTATTAAAGGAGGAGATTTACATTTTTTCTCAACAATTGGGAACCTATTTTGAATAAGGTGTGTGGGATCTTTAGGGTTTTCAAGAAGGACCAATTCTATACATATTGGATTATCTCAAAGATCATATATTAGGTATTACTCTAGAAAATGGTGTAATGTAGATGTATTATTTTTCATTACTGGTAGATAAATTTTTGGATATAAGTTATGATGAGTTCCACTTATTATCGTCTGAGAGGGAGATCAGGTTCATGATTTTGTTAGTGAAGGGAGTCGATCCAGCTTCTATCATGCCATACTGAATTGTTCTAGAGGATATTTGGGAGTTCAAATTCTAGTCAGATGATCTTAAATATAATGGTTTCTTATGTCAATGTACATACCCATGGGATTATCATGTACACTTCACCAAAATGGATAAAGGTCTCTATTTATGATGTGTATATTATTGGATGTTGAACCAGATGAAGTCAAGAACCGGCATCCTCCTCCATGAATTAATGACCTCTTTGATCAGATTAGTACTAATAAGATCTTCTCCCTGAGAAACTTGTGATATGAATAACACTAGTTTAAGCTGATAGAATCAAACATACCTCCAAATTTATTTAGGAAAACATATGGATTGTATGTGTTTTCAGTGATACCGTTTAGTTTGACCAATGCACGATATGTTTTTAAGGCCCAAATGAAAAAAAACAGTCCTCGTTTTATTGATTGCAGTTTTGTTGTTTTTTTGATATCTTATTGTTATCCTATTCAACAGACAATATTACCCAATATATTGACATTGAATTTATTATATTGGATGAGGATCATCTATATGCCAATGTAACCAAATATAGTTTCAAGACTATTAATATCTACTTCTTGGGCCATGTCATCTCAATATATGGAGTTTTGAAGACTAAGAGAAGGTTGCATTAGTTTTATTTTGGGATAAGATCGATAATTTCTTCTATATTGAGTTATTTATTGTTTTCTGAAGGTATTATCTTTACTTAATACATGACTTATCACATATTGAATCACTAATTATTGTAATTACCAAAATGTTAGTGATGTTTGTTTGCTCAGATACGTGAGAGAGTGATTTTTAAGAGGTGAAATAAAGGATTAGCAGAAAAAATCTCCACAATTACCTATTTCATGAAAGTAATATACCATGTAATGTTATTCATCCTATATTGGAGTTGGAGAAATTCTAATATAGGAGGATCAAATGGATCCTTATGGATCCATGAATATGAGACTGTACGAGATGAATTGTGATACTCATGACTTGGACTTAGCAGTAGTGGAAAATGCCATGATATGTTGGAGACATTATCTTTTGGGTGATATATTTTTGGTATTCAAAAATGAAAAGATCCTCAGGTACAAATTTACATAGTGATACATAAACCTTTAGAGGATGATGTGGGTCAAATATCTTCATCAGTTTCACATCATATTGTCTTATAAAATCCGAAGGGAATTTTTTTTCTAATTCATTAAGTAAAAAAGACACATATACGGGTGTTAAATAATTTTTTATATAACAGATATGTAATGAACCTCTTTGGGGATAGGGATCAATATTTTAATGAGTTTCACATATGAGAAACCTTGACCTTGGTATATTATATACCCATGACCTTTGACCAGTTCAATAACAATATTTTATCTAGTATAGAGCTCTTATTTTTAGTGGAAATTAATATGGTGGGTATACCCCTCCTATATGGTCTATTGGTAGTGGTAATTATATTCATTTTCAAATCCAATTTTGGGTTCTAAAAAACAAGAACATGGAGCTGATAAAAGAGTTTCATGCTTCTAGATGGGTGTTCCATATTATTCTAAAAATGTTATATTGTGATTTCCCAAGAAAACACCAGTGTCTAGGAGTGATGCTGGAGGAAGCAGTCATTTTGTAGTGTTCTCTCACTTGTTATGTGGTGATTTTAGAGCATTATTGGATAGCTAGAATATTGTATCCTTTTCCCATTCCTCTATGGAAATGGGATTCTTTCACTATCAATTATGTGAAATGATTACCCAAGATAACCCATAATAATTATGTACTATCATATATATTGGATTTATTGACTAAGGGATCCAACTTTTTACCAATCAGGGATTGCATTATGATCAATTATTTGGGTAGTCATTACATTCATGAGGTTGTTCAACTACTTGGTGTTATGAGGTGTATCATTTCACACAGAGACCCTAATTTCACATTACACTGTGTGAAGGTTATTCAGAAGGGATTTGGATCATGTGTTATTTCGATTATTTCCTTTCATCTATAGACTAATGGTAAATATGATTGTTCTATTTGGATTTTGTTTGATATATTATGAGAATATGAATGCTATATTTTGTTTTATGGGAGAAACATTGGAACATAGTGAGTAATAATATTATAAAAACATTTAGGAATAATTCCAAATGATAAAATTTATGAATTTGAATGGATGGACATGTCATTATTATCCTTATTGTTTTGAGGAAAATGGGTCAGCCATTATTGGACCTTGTCTCCTATAAGAGATGACTAAAATTGTTCAATTGATTAGGAACTTGTAGGTGACTACATATGGTTGTAATAAAACCTACATTGACCATTAGAGATGGAATCTAGAGATCATGGTGGTTTATAATTATTTCCTTTGGGATGTCACCTAGGTTGGCCAATACCCTATCGAGAGACATGGAATTCAAGTGCCTTGGTTTATTGAGTTTTTTGATATTGTGGAAGGGGTCGGTCAAATGGAATAGACTATAGACCATACATAATTCTATAAATCCATTATCGATGTGTTTTGTGTGTCAAAACAACACATATATCATCCATAACATTCTCATGAGATATACATTGATGATGTTGATATTTCCACTAATTCTTATTTTATGGAGAATCTGATAAGGGTTGTGGACCGTAGTGAGAGATATCTATAGGGTAGTATAATACCATTGGTCCATGTGTAGTGGTAGCATGGGTGTTCTCTGGAGGTATAATGAGAGGGAGTTTAAAATACAAGAACAGTGTATAGACATGTTCACTAAGAGCCAACAATAATACTTTGAGGAGCATAGTGTGGAAATATTATATAGTGGGGATTTTAATGATCATATCATTTTCCTGGTACCAATCGTTCTAAATTTTTCATTTATTAATATAAGGTTGAGTGTTACCTTACCTTTAATCTGTTTTTATTGTCTCCTTTCATGTATGTATGTTTATAGAAACACAATCATGGGATTCGATGAAACATTATAAATATAAAAATGTTCCATGTGAGGAGTGGTTTGGGGATTCTCTATTAATTATTTGAGGCTTGGTAAAAATTGTTCAAGTATTACCAATGGTTCTTTTTATGAATACAATCCTTGAATGGGTTATATGTTTTTATAAGGAAACTAAGATGAAAAATGATAATAGTACATTTATACACCATATAAATGGGTTAAAAAACATGTAAATTCCACCAGATTCATATCATGAAATGATAAGTGATGTGATGTGAAAAATCATCAGGAAGACATTATTCTTCAAGTATTTTTCAGTTAAATTAAATATTCATTTGATTTAATATTTTTTTGGAATATCCCTATAAAACTAAATACATACTGTGTTAATATATTAAATTCCATGTAATTTTCTAAGAAGTAGGTTTTAATTGTGTCATTCATTTGATATTTTACTCATTCTCTCGTGAATATTTCACCTCTAAACCCTAGTACACCTTCTATGTGATTTTAGAGTTCCACTATTGTGCCCTAGCATTCTAATCATGCATCTGGTAACTATTTGGTGGTTTTGTTTTGGGATTCCCTTTTCTTATGTTTTTTCACTAACTATTGTGGCATAACATTTTGAACATTTTCATTGTTGATTATTTTCATGATCTTCATTGATCTAGGTTCTCCATGAGATTAGCTTTAGTATTTTCCTTGATCGAGTTTTTCCTTGGAAGTGTTTTATTCATCTCTTATTAATGGAATAGAGCCTAAATATTAACCCAATGGTTTTTATTTCCAATTTATATATATTTTCAATTTTGTGTTGTGCTAATGAATGTGAACTATAATAAATTAATAATATTGAAAGATAATAATCTTACATTTCATTCTTAATTTAATATATTTGGATATAATTATTGATATGAGTTGGATTTTTTATACCCTTGGGATGAGAGGAACATTGGAAATAATGAATTGAAAATGGATTACTTTTTATTTTAGCATGATGTTTGATTAATGAGAATACATGTTATAGAATCAAATTGGAAAATTTATTATTTGACTAATTGAAATATGTGGTGAATTAAGTGATAAATATAAATTAACATAATTAACTATTTGGTCTTATGTAGTAATATTATTATATTCATGGTTTTGTGATATGAACTTTTGGCACATTTTGAAATGATTATATTTCAATTTGTTACTCTATAACATGGTGTGTTTCTTATATATAGAATTCTGACCCAAGAACAAGCTATACTTCTTATATATCATCATATTACCCTAGGACATAAGGAAAGTCTTAAATATCATGATATAAACCAGGAACCTATTATATTTATTATATATTGGGACAAACCATTAAACATACTAAGATGACTGTATTGTAGGGGTGGCCTAATGTGTCATCTTACAATGATTATATATTAGTGGTTTCCAAGGTTGTGATGCATGCTCAAGGACATTATGACATGGAGTAAATGATGGTTAACTTTTATCATATTAATGTGGGTGTGGTTGGAATAGATGTGGGACCTGATCAAAGATATTATAGCATGGTGCAAAGCCTAGTTATTATTTTATTTTTTTATTTTTCAATTTATTTAATACACATATTTATTAAATTATTTCATACACATCATATAAATTTTTTTTTAGAATATTGGTTTCTTCCTAATGAGTTTTAGGCCATCATTTGGAACCCAGGAAAATTACATAGATTTAGGATTCTAAAAGTATAAAGGACCTTGTTATTAATTGTTTTGTTATTGGGTGGGTTGGTGTTTGGAAAGGGGGATGAAATGGGGATTGATATTACGGTCATTAAATATTTATTTTATTTTTCCTATTATTTTATTTTTATTTCCCTAGATATATAAAATAGGTTTATTCAGATTGACATTAAATTATACTTTAATATTTAAATTTATTGAACTATTATTGTCTCATCTTTGGTTGTATTATTATTTATCCATATTGTTATTGTTATTTCCAAATTATGAGATTTATTTACTCTTCTTCCCTATTATAACATACTATAAGGCACTGATACAAGTAGAAAAACTCTATCTCACAGGAATGTGTACATGACGTCATGTATCAAACTTAGTTCAGCCACGTGATAGTGCTCCGAGATGGTGGGCATTAAAATGTGGCATCATAAGATCATGTTTTCTTTTTTAATGATTTTTTAATTGTTAATGGTAGAAAAGAGAATTTGATTTGTTAGTACGTGGTAATGATCATGTTCATGGATGTAGCTAACAAATGTACATGGGGGGAAATCCAAATACATATGGATTTATTTTTATATATAATTATCTTATTATTGTTGATTTTATTTCACCTTGGCTGATTCACATGTTGTGTGTCGTTAATGTTTCATAAGAGTTATATTTCTGGCCCAATATGGCGTGAGGGGATTATGAATTAATCACAATATGCAGATAAGGATATATACTGACATTTATGGTTCATGGTAGGGACGACCTTGTATTCATTAAATTTGTTTTCTATGAATAATATAGTATGAGAAATATATTATACCTGATCAATGAAATAAATCAACCTATTATTCATTCTAAATCATTTGTTAATCCATGTTTATCGAGATACCCTGAGACATTGTTTCTCTAACGTAGTCAATTGTTGTGTTTCACCAAGTTGTTACTATTCTCTCTGAGTTGGGTATTTTTCTCCTGAAAATTCCTACCCACAATATTCAAATTGGGTATCAATAATGTATTAACTAGAATGCTCCAAAAGAACTTATTTTGGAGATTTCTAGAGTTGATGGGGATTATATATGTGTTTATCATTATGATAGCCTCCATAGAGTCCTACGATTTATAGAAAGGTATATTATTCCTATTATTACTTTGATATCTGAGATGAAAAGGTGTTTTTAATCTTAGAATCATCATATGTTTACAAGTGCTAGAGGCCCCCATTAAGGTGAGTTCTAGTTCAAGTGATCCCAAAAAAAATTATGCACCTAGAGACACCCACAGATAGGGGTGAAGCTAAATAGGAATATTCTTTTTGGATGAGATATATGTTGGTGAATAAATCTAGAGAAATCTATATATAAAGTACATTTATTAAGGATGTAATTGAAGATAATGTTTCTAATCCAAAACTATCAATAGGTGTTTATGGATTAAATGTTTCATTTGTTCATGAATTTTATACAATATAGGATGTTTTAGATGGAATACACTATAAATTTCACCGACATGAATAACATTGCACCATATTTGAAAACTAATTAGAACTATAGAATGATATTTTTTATTGACGTTCTTGTTTTTGAGATAATGTCATAGGTGACTATTTATAATTTTAGAAGGTTTTGAGGATGTAATGAACCGAGTAATCATCACATAACATACTAAATAGAGTCCCAAAAAACTTGTCAATCAGTTTTAGCATTTCATGTTGGGATATCTTATAGGATAAGAATGATGGTCCACTATTATAGTTTTCACTCTGGATGTAGTTGGTGGATAAACTAGGGTAGTGGACAACCATCACATAGTTTTGTTTTGTTAATGATCTTTCAATCGTTCATGTTTTTGCAGAATTTCAAGAAATGTCCTTACCCCTCAATTGAGTGTACTATCTATATAATATTATATCATCATTATAAATTCATTGAAAATATTTTCAATTTGACTTGTGGTTGAAGAAAAGGATATGCACATGAGTTTGAAAGGTTCTCATCTACCCCATAGAATGTTTGTAAATGTTTTTCTACTGGTTTTCAAAATAAGGCCGGAGATGTGGCACCCAGTGCATGAGCAGCAAAACCAACCATATGCAAAAAAGCCTAATCCCAGTTAGTGAGGACTCGACAACTGCATCCAAGAGACCTGAGTTCAGAAAAAGGCCTAGACATATTTCAAGTTACTATTTTATGACTATAGCAGGAACTATAGTAGGTACTATTTGGTACATTAGAAGTAAGAAATATTCATCTATTTTGGATTTTGGGCCACCTATTATGGCCTAGGTCCTTTAAGGCCTTCTGGCCACCCTAGGCCATCACGATAGTAAGTATTTCATGACAGCTCTAGGCCTTCGGTCCACTTCAGGGACTTGGAGACACCTCAAGGCAATCAGGTGACCTTAGGGGCCACGAGAAACCTAAAATTCTTAAATGATAACAATAAATCTACAAGGAGGTGACTATAGAAATAGATTTAGAGCATGAACATTCACCAGAGTTGAATCTATGCAGATTTTTTAGAATGAGAGGGTATGACATTGCCATCGGGACCAACCTGGGCTTGCATGGGAAGCCTAGGAGAACATTCATGCGAAGGTGGAGAGCTAATACCATGACGAAGAAGTTTTGAGGAGGAGTTCCAAGTATATTCTATATATTTTCTAAGGCCAACAGTTCATGTAATCTCTAATATTATAGGAATTTCCAGGGTTCCCCCTCACCCCTTTAAAGGGGGTTAAAAAAATGAATAAAAAAGTAGTCATTTGGACCATTCATGCCAGTACCACCTACAATGAACAACACATGGGAGTTAAATTGGTTCCCATGGTAGGCGTGATCTAATTACATGACATATAGACTTATCCAAGTAGTTTGGTTATAGGACCATTTACCAAAAAAAAATGATTATACCATCAAACCTAGATTACATTTTGTTTCATATAGGGAAATCACATAAATTAGAATAATCTATTCTAAAAAATGATTTGGGATTGGTTGTGGACGTATTTTGTGGTACTTTGTCCATAAAATACTTTGGTAGTATAGTTAGAGAATATAAAATGATGAATGATCTATTCTATAGATATTGGTGGTTACCTTGTATTTTGGGATGTTATTCTGTTGTAAATTACTTGTTTCAATTTCATTCAGGGTATGGATTGGATAGTCTTATACCAGGCTCATATTGAATATTACATGAATATATTTACCATTATATCTTCATAAACTGTAATATATTTTCAATAGGTTGATTGGTATATTCAAGTACTTCATGGAAGACAAATTTAGTATATATTGGATTATCTCATGTCTCAAAATAATAGTTCTTCCTCTCAAAAATGTTAGAAGATATATAAATTATTTTCCTCCAATGGTTGATAATTTTCAAGATGACCTTTTAGATGATTTCTTTGGATTATGACTTAGTGATTTGATCGAGTTCACAATTGAGTTGTTTTTGAGAGTATATCTAGTTTCAATCCATCATTACTGAATGAATACCACAAATCACTAAGAGTTGAATTTCTAGTTGGAAGATTAGGATGAATAAGAAATCATAAAAAATACTGCACCTCCTTGGGGATCTACAGTTGAATTCTCAAAAAAAAAGAGTGTGGTACTTCATTGTTATGTACGGATTATAAAAGGGTAATCTAGATAAATATGGAGAACTATATCCTCTTTTACGCATTAACGATATATTTGATCAGCTGATTGGTTCTATGATCTTCTGCATGTTAGATTTTAGATCTTGATACCACTAGTTGATGTTGAGTAAAAAAGACCTTCCTAATACTACTTTAATGAGAAGGTAGGACTTGTATAATTTTGTAGTGATTTTGTTTGGTTTAACTAATACAATGATGATATTGAGTGACACGATGAATCAAATATTTCATCCGTTCATATATCAGTTTCATGTGGTTTTAATGATACCTTAGTGTACTCTCAGTCAGTATACAATCATTACCAATATCGTAACATCTTTTATGTAAATTGAGAGGGAATTATCTTTATGGTAAATACATTTTTTGGATTGATAAAGTATTTTTCATGGCCCATGTCATCTCATTAGAAGGAGTGTCAGTTGATATAGAGATGGTATCTATTGTGGTATATTTGTATTAGCCTAATAAATTTCTCTACATTTAGATAATTCGGTATTAGAAGGTTATTATGGGTTTTTTATATTGTACATCGTTTATATAGAAGAAGTGATGCCAGGATTGAATAAGAAGTGGGCGATGTTTGTTTGGTCGGACACTTGTAAGAGAGGTTTTTTGGATCTAGAAGGCATGATGACCTCATTATCTATCATCACATTACTTATGCGGGGTAATGCATATACCTAGTACATGCATCCGGATGTGGTATAGGAGATGTTATGATACTAGTGTTATGTGTTTTCACTTATTTCTCCACGAAAAGAAGACCATACAATAAGAATTACCCTACTCATTAGTAGAATTTTAAGGTTGTGATACATTCCAAAAGATATTAGAGCCATTATTTTATGATTGTTTGTTTTTAGTATATATAGTTCATGAGATCCTCCTGTACATATTTTCTCAATGGGACATAAAACAATGGTAGACAAGTTTTGTCAATTATCTTTAATATTTTGAAATAAAACGGATTATACACTTGTAAATGGAATATTCATTTCTTGCTCATTGAGAAAAAAACGATAATAAATAAGAATTATAGAAGTCTTTCTATGAGTGGAATGTAGTATCCCACTTTGAAGACACACATCTAGATATTCAGGATCCTATGGGATGAATAACCTTACCATCAACATCTTTTATACCCATTCTTCTAGATGGGATCATGAATAAATTATTATCTAATCTGGGGATCATAGTTCTGAGAGAAAAATAATATGGTTGGGAGACCCTATCGAAATGGAATCATAGAATTTGTAATACCATTATTTTCCATAGATGTGTATGAGTTCCGATGGACTTACATGCCGAGTTGATCAGAGAGTTTCATGCTTCATGATGGGAAATGCATCGTATTTTTACAAAGACATATCATGATCTTGTAAGAAAATATAGGTTTCCAGGAAAAATTTAGGAGGTATTATGAATTTAAATATAGATTTTCCCATTTTTAAAGTTGATATTTGAGCATTAAAGGCTTGCTATGATTTTAAAACCCTTTACCATTCTAATGTTTAAATGGGATAATTACACTATTTATTTTTGGAATAGAATACCTTAGAAATCCTATAATAATTATTCTTTTATGGGGATTTTTAATATGGTAATGAAGATATCCAACTACATATCGTGTACGGATACCTTTAGAGTTCATGATCTGTGTAGTGTTTACAAGTGAAATTTGTATCAATAGTATGTTGATCTTGTGAGTGTCATTTCATATAGAGATCCACAATTGAAAAAAGAATTTATTGATATTTATTTAAAAAGGTTCTGGGTTCATTGGTTATTTGTAATGACCTATCCTCTTCAAATAGACCATCAATAAAAGAGAATGATTCAGATTCTAGAGATATGTTACAACTATCAATTTTGGAATTTTCTAGTTTATGGGACAAACAAATGGAAATCATGGAGTTCAAATATAATAATAATTTACATGCATCAAACAAAATGGAAGCATTTGAGGATTTGTATGGATGTCAATGACACTCACCTCTATGATGGTTAGAGGCATGAAAATAAGTGATTTTTGTGACTTGTCTCAGGTTAGAGATGTCCGAGTAGGATTAGTTGATCATGATGAATTTCATGAACTCTTAAAGAATGAATAAATAATTTCTCAATAATCATATATGACCTCTACAGTTTGAGGACGATCATAATGTTTTCCATTAGGTGTCACCTAGGATGGAAAAAATAACATATTATAAAAAAGGGAAATCTGGCACCAATGTTTTTATGAAATTTCAGATAGTTGAAAGGGTTTCTTTAATGTCATATCGTTTATATATTTAATAGTTATACAATTACATAAAATATGTGTTTCAGAATTCATAATATTAGATATATCATCTAGACTATTGTGATTTATAATATATTCATTATGATTTGTTATAATTTTTTATTTATAGATCATGTGATATAGATTGTGGATCAATGTATGTGACATCACCAATGTTTGGTTATACCATTAGTTTGAGGGAAGTGGATGCATGTGTGAGATGAGGATCAGACCTAGGAGAGGGTATATGATATATGATCATAGTGACTTGAATTTTTTGATGAGTCTCCACAATGATGTTTATCACATCATGGGGAAGAGTTATTATATAGTGGGGAGGTTGTCAGATCTCATATTTTTCCTAGAGCATCCATCTTTGTGTTTTTAATTGAACATATTTTATTAGAGATTTCCCTTGTTTTTTATTTTTATTTTTATTTTTTCACCCTGGATTTTTTAGAATAAATAAGGTATTTTGTTAAAAGGTATCATGATAAAACTAGAGAGGATCCACATCAGGAGATTTTTATGTATTCTAGGTATAAAAGGGTGAAGTATTACCGAGGGTACATTTTTTATTGAGAAACCTAAAAAGGGGATATGATCTTTATAATAATAAACTGATGAAAATAGATTGAAGGAAATTTAAGTGTTGTTTCAATAGGTAACATGAAGTATAAAAGTTACCTGACTCATATTGTGGCCTAATACATGAGATGAAGTAAATATAAACCCTGAAAACATTATATATCTTGAAATGTTTTGGTGAATTAAATATTCATCATTGGTGATGGGGTTTTTAGTGTATCCATTTAAACATAAACACATGATGTGTAACAATATTAAACTACACGCAATTCCCTGATTAATAGGTATTATTTGTGTCATGCATCTGAGAGTTTCCTAAATCTATAGGGAGCCTTCATCCTTTTGAACCTTGGGTGTCTTACATGCTATTTGGGAGAGCCTTCCATGATTCCAAAAATAAAAATAATGCATATGATCTATGGTAATATGTATTCGTTGGATTTTATTTTCTCTTCCTTTTTTATCCAACCATTATGTTGTAACACATTTCTTATTTAGGGTTGATTTTAATCTTTATCAGATTGATCAAGGTTCTCCTCGCAATAATCTGCACAGTTGTTTTCGTTGTTGTTCACTATTGAAAGTGTTGTGTTCTTCTCCAATTAATGGTATGGAATCCTATTTCTAAACATTATGGCATGGCTTCCAACTCCAATTTATATGAAATTTTTTGTTTCACTAATGCACACACACACACAAATTATTTAATTGAATTGAATTTTGGAAATCCTATCTTCAACTCTTTTTTGAATACCTTTAGATTCAACCAATGATATGAAATTGATTTTGGTAACTTATTTCGTGAGTGAACCATTTAATGTATTTAATTTTAAATGGATTACTTATGATTTTATATTGACATATGATTTAGGTGATTTCGTAATATATATTCACATTAGAAAATGGATTTTTTAATTAATTGAAAAAATTGTGCATCTAATGATTGTTGGTAATTAGTATAATTAACCAATTTTTCATAAGTGGTTATTTTTTTATATGATTTATAGTGTAAAACAAGCTTCTGACTCTTGAAGTAATGTTTACTTATTAGGTTCTAACCCAGGAATACGTCGCAATTCTTATATAAAGTGTTCTAACCATAGAACATGTCTTAATACTTGTATATCGGACATGGACCCTCGAACATGTTACTATTAATATTTATATTGATCAGACCTTAAACCAAGTTTTAATGATTATATATTGGGATATTTCATTACAAAAGATTATATTATTATATATTAGTCTTATCCTAGTGTTTTTTAATACCATGGTTATATGGTTGTGTTTGGCATGTTTGTGATACATTATTATTGACATTATGACATGGCTTTAAGAAAATTTATGTTTTACTATGGTTTTATGGTTGTAATTGGAATGATTGGGAGACATGTTTAGATATATTATGGTTTTCTGAAGAAGAATTCTGTCCTATTATTTTTATTAATTTTTTAATTAAATAATACCCTTGTTTAATGAGATATTTCAAACAGTTCTTATAAGGATAATTTTATTAGACACAATGACGTCAACCAACTTAAAAATACTCACACAATTGTCTGTTTCTCATTGGTACCTAAATTGATTACATGGGTGTAGGTTCGAACATGTGAAACACCCATATGTTGATTTATTACATGTATAATGTGTTGGAGTTTGGAGGTGGGACTAACATGGTGTTCAAGACCAGGGACATTGAGCCTTTATTTGATTCTTCTTATTCTATTATTTGTATAACTTTAATCTGGTTATTTTGTTCAATTCATAATTTTATTAATTTATTCTTTTATTATTTCAATTTAATCTACTGTTCATTTCTCATGTTTGTTCATATTATTATTAGTCTATATTTTTTGTGTTATTTAAGCACTCTGATATTTATTTATTTATCCACTATTATTTAACTCAATATCGTGGGATATTATATCCCCCAATATAACCACCACATCACCACCAGTATTCATCATCCCCTGGAGTTTTTGGAGTCATTTTTGAGGACTCATAAGTGAATTCATTAATCCATGTGATAGAGTGATAGGCCATGGAACCTCACAATTTGATCATAAGGTTATTAAAGTAAAATTAATTTCTATAATAATAGTGTAAACGATTCATTTCTATAAAAACATGGGTCATAAAACATTATTTGGGGAATAATTGATGTTTCAAATGTGTTAATAATCATGAAAAATGTGAAATCATTCTTTTTTAAAGGAACCATTAAAACATAAAAAAGCGTTGTTAAATCTTGTTGGTTTTTGGGAGAATCTTTTATTCATCATGGAATCAAATGGAAATGATAATCAAAACATTATGTTGGGTGTAATTTCCTCATCTTTAAGGTCCAATTTATATATGATAAAAAACATCATATTCTAGGATTAACTTTAATCTAGTTAACCCGATATGTTTCATAATGAATTGGATAGATATATTAGGCTGACATGTCGCCGTAATACTTTTTGGTCTCACCTACCTTCAATAATAATATCCTTGAAAAATAATCTTAAAAAAGTAAGTAATTATTTCATTTCATCATAAAACTAACTAAAAACCATCATTACCCGGATAACATGATTGAACAATGGAAACAAAATTTGGATAATTTTTTTAAAAACATCATCCAAGGAAATCCATAGATATTATTTTAATGGACTTATAAAAATATTATTTATTTCATTATAGCTAATATAGCAGATAAGAATGTAATGGGAATCATATATTCATCCTTAATACAATAACATCGCAATGAATCAATATATAAATGGTATATGGAAATATATGACCACATCTCCCATTGTTAATAAAAATCCTTAATAAATATTGATATTAATGAAAGATATATTTGATAGATAATTTTAATGTTGTTGTAAAAATAGTATAAAATACCCTTCTTTTGATATCATTAAATATTGAATATTCCATGAATATAGAGAAATTGAAATTTATTAAAACTACTAATCAATTCATGTAATTTAATTATCAATGCGTTAAACGTTCATGATGGTGGTAATGATCGTTAATATCATATATGATAAAAGATGACATTATATTTATTGATTTATAAAATGTTAAAAATTGGTGATGAAAAAAACATTTGAAAAAATTTCTTATAGTTATTTGTAATGAAATTCATATAAAAAAACAAAAAATCTCAAAAAATTAGGTATTTAAAATATCATATGTAAAACATTTTGAATAACAAGGATATAAAGGAGAATCATTACGGACCATAAAATAAAATAATGATGGAATGTTTACAAAAAAACATTTTATAGATCATTTTTGGTATCTAATATAGGAAATTAGTGATAATAATTAACGATTTAATTAATGTTTTTTGGATTTGTTAAAATATTGGATTGATTAGATTTTCATCATATAGATCCCTTCTATGTGATTTTCCATTGACAATATAAAAATGAAATTATATTGTAACGTAGACCCTTATCACATTGTTAACTTTTGGATGAAAAAAATAGTGACATAAAAATATTTAAATGAATCCTAAAGAAAAATATAAATATATTCATGATATATGTCATTTAAGTGGTACTTTAAAAACATTTAAATATAAATAGTTTCATTATAAGAAACATGTATCCTGGAAATAATTAATTGAATAGCCCATATTTATTTTGTAATCAATAAATCAAAATCTAATAAAAGACATAATAATATATGAAATTATAAATAACCATAATATTCAGGAAGATAATAATAATATAAATTAATGTTAATTATACATTCCCAAAAAATAAAATAAGTTTTGAATTTGACATATGGCTCATAGAAATAAATATTTGAGGAGAAACCATTACATTATGATATAACATTCTTCAAACGTGCTCTTGTCCTCCATTATAAGAAATTAATAAATACTGTAAATTTTTACCATATATTTATTTATAATTATATTATAAAATGTTATTCTATTAAAATTTCTAATTGGGCCTCTATTAATAATACAATTTTATATGCATAATTCTATTTATTCATTATATCATTTTCATAAATGTTTTAGGTTGGATGTTTGGGTCCGTAATAAGTCACAAGAACTACCATCACATTTTTGGATTAACAATGTTTTATTGTGGCTTTATTATGGTTTATTATTTGTTGAAATGTAATTTTATACTATCATAGGTGTTCTAGAATTGGGAACTCAAAATGGGAATGTTATAATAAAGATCATGCTTCACACCCCCTTATCACATTAAATCAATTTTGGTAAAAAAAATATAAAAGGTATGTTTCTTGTGTCCTTTGATTATCAAGTGAATCATATTGATAAAAAATTATACAAGAATACTAATTGTTCTTCTATAAATTATTTCCCAGCTTTTAACCTCTAAGGTTTCATAGAGTCAGTACATTATTCTCATTATAAATATACGAATATGCATTCTTTTATGAACAAAACATCGGCTAATGATGCCACACAATGTGATTATGGAGGGAACATAAATGACCATTATAATATTTGTGAGTCTCACCATGATAATTTAGATAAATAATTTCAACATGAGGAAAAATTCTAGAAATAGAGTGCTTAAAAAGATTAAAAAAGATTTAGTCAAATGATTTCATCACAATTAATATTAAAATAAATTGAATGTGTAGGGATCACAATAAAACTGAGAGTAATATCATCTCGGGATCCACATTGGCCTCTAAAAATGAAAAAAAATATTACACCCCCCACAATATGTGATTTCCTATCATTCAATTGCATCCTCTAAAATAGATGACATAGAAGACACTATTGGTGATAATGATGATGACCCTTGTTATAGGGATGCTTACCCAATTGATTAGAAATTTTATTTTTTGGGGTAACTTGACACGGGTGTGGAAGAGAATGATTCCAATACTTACCATAAATAATAATTGGATATATGACTTTTAATATTTACTAGAAAATAATAATGAGTATGTTTTTTTAAAGTAGAGGATCATTTTATGAAAAATCATAAATTCAAATTTAGAGTTATAACATAGAACCAAATCTTGAATTTTTCTTCCTTCTGACTTTGGATTTGGATTGACTAGAGATTCCTGCTTGAACTCTAGCACCTTTTTTCAGTTGATTCAAAATTTTTTGGGGAAAATGGATCTAATATTCACATGTATGCCTCTTTTATGATGGGTTATATATATATTTTGACCCATATAATGGGTATTTATTATTATGGATTCTAGACCTTTTAATCATCATTAAAAATTGGGCAAATTCATCATTCTACTTCTTTGATTTACTGTATTATTTGAAGAAGTCACTCTATTTTGGATAGGTATTTATTTCCTAAGACGATGAGCATTGAATTTATTGGGTTTTAATGAAATTCCGAGAACATTATATTTTGTTTTGTTGTCTCCAAATATTTTTTTCTACATCCAACAAAAAAAATCTTCTTAAAAGTAGGATTTTATTTTCAATGAAATGCTTATTAACCTATATTCTAGAATACAATTTCATATTAATGCTTTTTTGACATACATGGAAAGACAGTTTGGTATTTTTTGGTATCTGGTGTGACATTTCCATACTCCGATAATAATTTTTCCCCTAGTGGAGATAAATACATGAATATGAGGGTTTTTAGCACACATGGAGAATCTTTCCTTTCTGAATTTTGTGGCATCTTACATGATGGCATGCCCTTTGGGTATATTGAAAGATATGATTTTTGGAGGTGAATTTTTTTCTCTAAAAATTATACATCAATAAATTACATGATGGTTCAATCTTGTAACTCCTCATTATGAAATTTTTAACTATTTATTTTAGTTTATTTATTGGGGGCATGAATTGGGTGACCATGTTATCTATCATTACATAAAAAACATGTGATGTTTTCAAGTATCAATGGAAGGATTGAAATAAAGAAACATTGTATTAAATAATTATTAAATTAAAAACTATCATATGGGTAGATTTATATTATTTAAATCTATCCTTATCTCTCAACATATAATGACAATGTTTAAAAGGAATCAAATAGCTCCATGAAGGTTGTATTACACATGTATGCATGCGTGGCATTATCATCCATCAATAGATAGGAGTGCCAAAATATATATTATATTTTATATTTTAGTAATTATAATGTTGTTAGAAATAACATTAATTACCATTAAATGCAACAAAATATCAATCAATGAGATGGTGATGAAAAAAATACATATGTATTAGAAGATTATAGTCAAAACATATGCACAAGAAATTATTTCAATTCCAATTGGATTTTAAAAAAAATATAACATGGGTGGTACTACAAATATAATAACAATAAATTATATGATAGATAATTTTTTTATATTATAAGCATGATAATAGAATATTAAAATGTAATTGAAGAGTAAATTATAATGAAAGAATGATGTTTAGAGTTATAAAACTTCTTTGGAAAACCTCTTTTTCATATAATATTTATGAAACCTGGTTTGGAAATTTAAGAATACAAAAAAATAATTTTATAACAAAATGAATAATTAATAGTAAATTAAAATCATCAATGATAATAATTTTAATCAATTTTATGTGGAATTATAATTTATCAATAAAAACACTTAATAGAGTATTAATGGATTTGTGTTAATATAAAAGCCGAGTTAACTCCTTGTAATAACCTATCAAATATTTTTAGAGTTAAGAACTATGTTAGTCTTAAATTATGAGGCCCATTAGGCCTCATCAAAGATTTAAAAAAAATATTAACTGTATTATATTACACATTCAACATTTTTCTTAAATAACATAATATCTCTTAAATTGTTTGTCATATGAGAATTCCTTGACCACTAATATGTTTGGGATGATGGATTTACTATATAAGTGAAAAAAAATTGTGTTCTTTTGAAATTTAGAAATATCACTCATGATGACAACTTATTTAATAAATTAATGATATTTGATTCCAAAAAATGATTACCTCAAAAATGGTTTGTTATATGAGAAATTTGAGACTAATGTTATGTTTGGGATGTGTGGTTAATCAATACAATACATACCTTCTTTCCCATATTGTGTTTTATTACATAAAAATGATGAAAATTTTATATTATATATTTATATTGTTATTATGAATTAAATTAATTTAATTCATTGGTATATAATGTCATCTTCTTCACCGTGTTGAACCTCTATTATCAAGCATGGATAAAATAAAAATTATCATTTTAAAATGTTTATGATATATTTAAACATTTAACACCTTAATGAGGTATAATTAAAGAATCCCTCATGAAATTTTGGTTTAATTATGGATTTAATATGTATTTTAAAAAATGGTTTCAAAGGCTGTGACTTTGGATTCTAACGAATTGAATCACTTCAGCATCATTTTTGATCAACCCCATGTAGTTCTTATGATCCAAAAACATATTATCACATTATTAGAGAACCTCAAACATTCATATTGGATCCACTATATGAAAATATGCATATAGTGATAGCCAAAATCCAACTCTAAAGGCCTATAGTGGCTACCGAATGACCAGAAAAAGGAAAACACATTCATCCCATCAATATTTCCTATAGAATCGGCGCAATAGTAGAAGCTATAGAATAGGTTAGGGTAACCTATATTGACCACCATTTAGCTAAAACTATTGAATAAATCAATTGTATGTTTACAGAATTCCAAATGGTTTTTTATATTGTCAATCCTAGCATGGACTATAGCGATTATCATTTGGCAGTTGATATAGGTTCCCTCGTTCTAGGTTCTAGAATCCCCCATTTGGTGGCCACTATAATTTTGTTATTTCATCAAAAATATATATATCAAAATTACAAAGAACATCATATCTAAAATATAAAACATCTTTTTCAAAAATATGAAAAACCATAGTCCCATAAATCTCATTCCCAAATCATCTACCCAGCTCCACACATATCATTAAATATAACCACATATCACAAAAAATAATAAAATAATTATTAAATTACAAAATATAACAACAGATGAAAAATTTAAATTCAATAACTAATAGTAAATAAATAAATTTACATCACACTATTGTTTTTTATTTTCAAAATATATAAGTAATATCTATTAATTTTTCAAATCATTAAACATGTTTATTTGGTCATTTTAAAAAACAAATAATTAGATTGATGTTCCCTATAAACATATATATTTCAAATAATAATAAAATTGTTTTAATTTTATTTAATGTCATTGTGATCTAATTTAATGTTCATCTAACCATTAAATGCATATTTTCATGTTTTATAACAGAAAATGTTTCTTATCTATCATCCTAAGAAAAAACACCCCCACAAGATATATCATCTTCTTAACAAATTCAAAATTCACATTATACGTGTTCTCTTATAATGTAATAAAAGAAAAAGTTTTTTTTATGATTCCAATAGATTGGTTATGACCATAATATACATCTTTTTAAGGGGAATTAAACCTTTAAAAACAACATATTCATTCGTTTCATGCAGAACAAGTAACACCTCAAGATTTTGTGAAATACATTTTTTCGAATCTATTTATCTTTTAGATATTTTCATTTCACATGGCACTTGAAATCATTATCCATACATACATATATATATATATATTAAAAAACTAATTCAATCTATTCTTTCTCATGGAAATTACTTGGCTTGCACTATAGACATTACAAATTTGTCATCTACTACATACAACACTGACTCGGCGTATGTTACACGTAACACCATGTTTTTTAGAAGTTCCATTTTATTATTATTTATAAAAGATATAATTATTACCTTGCCATTAAAAATAAGTATTTTAATATTAGTAAATGGTTGTAAAATATTTTTTATAATGGTTTTATATAACTAAATCATATTGATAATAAATGATATAATTTTTTGAAAATTCGTTTAATGTCTAAAAATATCATTTTATCGAAAGAACCGATTTTATTAATAACATTATTTTAGACACATTTGGAAATTTAATTTTATAAAAACAAATTATATTTTAAATTTATAATTATGAAATTATATTAGTGTAAATATTTCATATTTTTAATTCAAACATCCTTTTATGATGAGTATTGACAAATACTGCTTTTTGGTTAAAAACTGCATTTTCATCATAATAAATATTAATGATAAATTCAATTTTAATTTAAACAAGGCCTCAGTAGATTAACTATTCATATATAAATGAAATTTATATCATTATAATAAATTCCTCTTTGGAATGAATGAAAATTACATAATAATATTTTGAACATTTTCTAATTTGATGACCTATAATTTCATTCCTTCTAAGAGATTAGAAATAATATAAATTTTCCACTTCTAACATTTTAATTTTAAAAAAATAACATAAAACCTTTTAATTAGTACAATATTTATTTTATAATAATATTAAATAATTTATTTTACAAAAAAGATTATTAAAAGCGATTAATGTTAATAACAACAATTGAGATCATATTTATCTTAATTAAGAACTAAACATTAGAAGTATGGGGCCAAATGACTTATCCAAATTTTTAATACATTTTTCTGGACGTATATCAGACATATACAAACCATTATTTAATTATATTTGTTATATATGAATTTTTTTAGTCACGATCACATGTACACCTTACATGTTTTAAAAAATTCCATGTGAGTCCTTTTCTTTACAAATAAAAGGCCAAAACCTCTCCCACATCTTTTCACCTCTCAAAAATCTTATGTTAGACCATGAACTACCAAATACCCTTCCAAAAATCCCTCCCTTACCACTATAATCCTTCCCTTTAGAAAATGAAATCCAGGTAAGCCTTTTGGCACAAACCAAATGGAGTAACCCAATTAAGAGGTAGCATCTTCTCTAATGTACTTTCACTTATTTTTCTTTCACCACCCCTAAAACTCTCTTCCTTATATGATTATATAACCAAAATAATTATTATAAATTTAGTATTTTTTTTATAAAGACATTTCGAACTACACTTACTAACATTTCAATCCAATGGGTAATGACTATACTGTTTCATTATATGGTGAACTACTACCACACAAAATGATGATCGCTCATTTTTCTATTACCACATATCAAGGTGTCCATTATAAATGAAAAACATTTTATATATGATATATATTTTATTTATAATTTATTTATTCATATGTAATATTTATTTATAACATACATTTATACTTTCCATCTTATGTAAATATGATAATTTTATTTGAGGAAGTATGAAATATATCACATTCAAATAGATATGATTAATTCATAGACTACATGGATTGTATTATTGATGGATTTAGTGAATATATATTATATATATTCCATTAAAAACAATATATAACCATGAAATTTATATATATATACACATATATGTATTTTACTTTTGTTTTCATTCAAAAAGACTAAAAAATGGGATTATAGTTCATGCATACATACCACATACCGTCTCAATGTATAGTGTATTAAATTTCATTAATATATATTATATATAATATTATAAAACACATATACTATACACAAATTATATTTATACAATTGATTATATTCATGAAATCATGATATAGGTAAATAGACTTATGATATAACAAATTAAGACACATGTAATGAATAAAACGAATATTAACCAAAGTGAAACTGTGACATAGAATGGTTAAAAAGTATGTAATATAATGTTGTAATAAACACATAAATTTTATTTTATATAATAATATGGTTTTGTAAAATATGTGTACTAAATTTATTTTATTTATACATGTGGTTTGAATGGGTACGGCGAGAGTCAGGACAAAAGGAAAATGGAGTTTATCTAACTTTTTATTTTCATGAGATACATACTATATAATACATGAATTAATTTGGTCTAATGTATATAAAATACATTACTCAATTACATATATATTATGGTAATATTTATGGGAACTCACATATCCATTTTATGATTTTTATTTCATGGGGTATAATTTAAAAAATTTACTAAATTTGGGAAATTGTTTTGTCCCAATTTTCCTTCTTTTTGACTCATGTTTTGGTATTCACATAAATTTTCATCGAGGTGAATATACTTCCATTATGCATGTTTTAACAAGAATAACATGCTGAATGAAATTTCATTTTCTTACATGGATAATAAGATCCCATGTTACCAAGTTATAAGAGTTAATTGGGACCATCTTATAGGTTTTTAAATTATTTATGTTTATCCATAATCTAAGGAAATATTGTAATTCATATCTCAAGGACATTAAGGAAATTTCTTCTCATATAGTTTTTTTGATCTATTGTTATTTTTTTTACCATTTCATCCACTATTTTTTACATAATATTGAAAAGAATAGGGAATAAAAATGCCCAACATTTACTTCCCATCGGTCGAAAATTTGTGTCCCATTAAAATCATGACTTCCATAAAGGGTTTACAAGAATATTTTACTATTCTCCCAAGATAATTAAAAGAAATTTTTTACTTTTTGACTATTTCCAAAAAATTTAAAGGAATCGTACTATCTCTTTCTAAACAAGCCATTTTTCAAAAAAAAATATCATGTACAGTGAATGTTCTTTCTGCCTCATATGACCAATATGGATTTATCCACTACCAAGAATTTAATGAATTAATTTCATATTCAAAAGTTAATTTTTTAACACATGTTTTTAAATAATATCTTCAATGAAATGGTTTTTAAAATGTTTTCATAATTATTTTATTAGTTTTCAATTAAAATGGATTTCAAAATGATTTCAATGATTATTTATAATTTCTCAATTTATTTTTTGAAAAATCCGTATCAAAATGCTTGTAATATTATATCATATGTTTTAAACTTAAAACGTTTTTAGAAAAATTTCAATCCTTTTAAAATTTTTTTAAAAGTGATTGAAAAGAAAATAAATTTACATTTTTTATGAATATTTTAATGGTTTTCAAGGAAAACGTTTTCAAAATGATTTCATGTATTCTTTATAATTTTCAATGTATTTTATAAGATAATTAATAATAAATTTTTTTAAATATTGAATTTCCATTTTAAAATATGATAGGATATTTCCTCAAGAATTATTTTTGAAATATATTTTGAATTATTTTCTATCTATGATGACATCTTTTGAGGATACCCTTAACCTTCTAGTAAATGACATAATGGTTCCATTTATATTAATTCTCTAAGTAGGTTTAGATTAATGACATGGTATTTATCGATCTTCTTTCTCTTTCACGTGTAATATATTTATTAAAAACAAATTTATATTTCAGGGTTTATATGTTTAGGAATTTTTTTTCTTTTCATGAGTTTTTTTACATCAATTGAAAAGGAAACTAGTTTCCTTTTTCACTGATTATGATGTAGTTACGTGTTTATGTTACCCATTTAATTGTATGAGTTATATTATGATTTTTAGGATATCGTGTCATATACATATATGATTTATGTATGAAATGGGAGGCACATATAACTCCATCCAATTCCTTGGGTAATGATTTATTTATGTTGGTATATACTAAGATGGTGTTGGGAGTAACCATGGACAACTAAGATAGAAGTGGGAGTGAAATATGACTACCATGATGGTATGAGTAGTGAACTCCTGCTACTAAGAAAGAATACAAGTTAAACATAAATAACATTATTGTATGGGTAGTGAAACCATTATAATAATATGGTTCTAGAAATGGTTCCATTGATACTATGAAAATCATTTTATATGATGGTGTGTTTTCCACAATTCCATGTTTTATTCTAATAATATTCTTTCATGGATTTGGTTCCTTGTTTCTAATGATTATTGTCATATAAACACCCATACATTATTGTGATCTAAAATATTTAGGTTATGATAGTCAAATGTTATGATCAAGTTCCAAACTATTTTGTTCTTGTTATTCACACTCATTTCCTTTATTTAACCTTTCTCTGCAATTGAGCTCACACCATTATTTTTTTCATTTCTCCCAAATATAGAGAAATGTTTTAGGTAGAAATAGTAACGTTGGAGACCATTATGGGTGATATTCTAGATCATTAATTAGGATATAAAATATTGTTTCTGTGTTTCCAAAGACACTAAAAAATTATAGTCCTAATTCAAGTGTTTTTTTAATATAACTAATACTCATCTAAAATGATGTTAAATCAATATATGTCTTCCCTCTATAGTTTTGTTTTGAATCAATGGAATGTATTAGTCAACCATTGGAAGCTATGACGAGAAATATTTTGTGATATCCCGTGTTTTACTTATAAAGATATTATAAGGTTTTAAACTAAGTATAATTATAAGGATGAGTTATCATTTAAGATAATGTCTATGAATTTTGGTAAAGGAGGGAGTGAGTGTTTTTCTTGAAATGTGTCCCTTTCATGATACTACAAATGAATGTTTCTTTATAATATATGCACATTGGGTTAAAAACTCCAACCTGATGTTTTGGGGTACACATTAGGTAATATGGTAGATGACAATGAACCTTGTTGCGCACCTAGTTTGACATCCCATTAGATATGATTTTTCAAATCACAAAATATTCATGAATCATCAGAAAGGATTTTTAAATTATCTAGTTATGAACATCCTATGGTGTAATTGGTTAATAAACATATCATGATTTAGAAATCCTATAAGTAATTATTTCCTTGATTATGTGGTTTTCTACTTTGATAATTAATGTAAACCCTATGATTCTAATTTTATATTATGGATTTAACTATAAGGAACTTGATTAATGTTAAATGTGATGGACGATTCGGTGATGAGAAGTCAAATAGGATGATCACCATAGTGACTGTTTTTGTGATCATTCCTTTTCATTTTTCCTTGAACATGATGAAAAATGTGGTCCTTAACCATTTTTCAAAAACACCAAGGAATATGAAGAAGGAGTCCACTTATAGTTTGGGTAATGGAGACCATAAAAGAAATAATATTTGGTTTACTATTTTTCAAGAATTGGGAAATACACACATATGTGAATGTACAAGAGGATTGATAATTTGTTCTAAATATTGAAAATAATAATTCATTTCAATTGACTATAAGGGAAAAATTAAGTGGTCAATTAATGAAATGGATGAGAATGTTGGCCTCCTAAATACATCATCGATGGTAATGTGTTTTCATAGTTCAGTAAAAAATCATTATAGAACTAAATATATCATGATGAATGGTCCTAAATGGAACCATAATGGTGGGTTGAATAATGGTTACATTACAAATAATAAAGATACTATAGATGAAATGTCAAATGAAAGTGGTATTTTGTAATAGGATAAGGTATCATTGATAATGGAATAAGCATGAAGGGGTAAAATAAAATCTTATATGTGTTTAGAGTTAAAAATTAAGACTTATGAATTATGAAATATAAAAGGATTATTGCACTTATGTTTTTTCACCTAGTATTTACATGTTTATGTTGAATTTCTCGCAAAAATGGTCATGTTATTTAATCAAAGGCCATATTCTGATTATAGAAATATAACCCTTAATATTTTTTAAGACAATGCTATACTGAATATGTAAATTAGACAGAACAGATTACCATGGAACAAATTAAGGACAAGTTGACAAGTAGTTCATGCAATCATGGATTAATTTTTAAATATCATTGATTTATGGAATATATTAAGTAATCTATGTAATAAGAAATCATTAATGTTTTCCAAAAATATTTATGGTTATTCAGGTTGTTGCCTTTTTCTTAGAGGATTTACCATGAGGGTATTCACATGTTTGGAATGTGAAAACCATGAGCTGTTGTATGGTATATGGGGGGATAGTGTTAATATTATTTTTTGAAATTTTTCTAATTTTTTGTATTTTCATCTTTTATATGTGTTATTAAAGATAAATATTCTAGAAATGATTACATTATACTTTATAGGAAGTATTTAGGCATTGTTTATGCATTGGACCCCATGTTTAAAATGATATTTAGTGATTAACTATATTTCATGGATTTACACCATTTTTTATAAAATTATTATTGCGGATTTATAAATGGACATCATGAACATTTGGTTACAAACAATAATGTCCTACAAGGACCTAGTTCTTAACCCCATGATCGAAGGACTATACGGTTTTTATAACTAGCATTGGCATATACGATGTAATGGTTAATGTATAATTATATATAATGAATAATTATTTATTTTCAAACAATAGAGTTATTATATATTTGTTGATAATAATGTATTAAACATGATTATTTTCATAAATATTTTGATAAAAATACTTATGATTTTCATTCTATTAATGGACTTTAGATTAATAAAATTATATTTTAGTACTTTAGGAATCAGACTTAATTTTAAGAAGTCCATTACATAATGTTAATGTTGAATTTGAAAGTGATAAAATCACATAATAAATATTTTTTTATAGAAATATATAAATTATGCATATTTCCTTATCTTTAAGGTCAAAAAATTATTACTCAAGATTAAAACAACAGTAAATGGAAATACTCATCTTATAATAGATTAATTTTTTTTTAAAACTGATGGCATTATAAATCATCAAAGATTTGTGAATTTGAGTCCCTCAATTTTTATTTTATCGCTCACATGTTTGTGATTGATGAACATGGTAAAGATTTATAAAACATTTCAATTTTCCTTCGTGTGAAACCATATATCCCAAACTATGTTCTTCTAAATGGAAACGTAGTTTTATGTTACATTAGGTGACAATTATGGTTCCAACTATACCTCTTTAAGTGATGTTTTAGTATTCCTATTGACATTGTGTGTTTCTATGAATGAAACTATCAAGTATAAAAACCATCGATAACCTAGATGAATTTTTAATGATAAATTCTTCTTATCTGTGAAAGAATGTTACACTCAATGATTTTGTGAATTGTTATTTTTTGGAATAATGTATCTTTTTAATATTTTCTATTTCACATGAAAATATAAATATATATATTTATATATATATATATATATATATATTAAAAAACTAAGTCAAAAATTCCTTTAACATGTATCTTATGTGGTTTTCTCAACACACAATACTGACTTGGCATGCGTTATCAGCAACCCTGACATGACATATATTAAACACAACAATGTGATTTTACGAGGCATCATTTTACTATATTATTTTGGAAATGATATAATCATAACATAGCCATTAAATATTTTTACATGAATGTTAAAAAATAATTGTGACTTTTTTTATAATGATCTTAGAGAAATAATACATATTGATAACTAAATATATATATTTTGGGAAGGTCCATTTATGTTTAAAAATATAGTTTTATTGAATGAACTTATTTTAATAGTAAAATAACTTTTAGAAAAATTTAGAAATTTAATTTATTAATATAAACTTCATTTTTTTCATTTATAATATATTATATTTATGGGTGAATTTTTTGAATTTTGTGAGAAATATCAATTTTTTAATAATAGTGAAAAACCCCATTTTATTTAAAAACATCTATTTTTGTTTAAATAATTATTAATGTTTAATTAAATTTTAGATTTTTTAAGTAAATATCAGATTAATAATACATATATTAGTTAAATTTAGGTTATTTTAATGACTTTATCATACAAATTCAATATAAAAACATAATAAAATTTTAATCTTTTTTTAATTTAAAGACCCATAATTACGTCCCATAAACAGGATTAGTATTAGTCACAAATTGTACAGTACTTTAAGTTAAGTTAAAATAATAATAATTAAAATTGTAATCAGTATATTATTTAAAGTAGAATAATATAAAAAATTGACCAAAAATATTAGTAAAAGTGTATAAATTAATCATATTTATTGAGGACAAATTAAGTTTAATTGTAGAGTAAACCTTAATATTTTGGTAAAAATGATATACAAATATGTCAAAACCCCATTTTTCAGAAATATATCTAAAATAAACCTTCTATTATTTATTTATTTTGTGTTTTTGTGAGTTTTTCCAGTAATAACATTATTACACCAAACTTGTTTTCAAATATTCCATGTGAGCCCTTTTCTTTCCCAATAAAAGGCCATAACCTCTCCCACATACTAAAACCACTAAAATATCATTGGATCGGCCATAATATATTAAATACAATTCCAAAATTACCTAACATTATCTAGTAATACATATGATGATATTAAGTATATCAACAGAAGCCTTTTGGCCCAAACCAAAATGAGTTACCCAATTAAGAGGCAAAATCTTCTCCCTGTTCCTTTCTTTCATTTTACTTATCCACCCATCCCACACTCTTTATTCTATTATTATATAACAAAATTATGTATTAAATATAATTTTTTGTTTTTATGGAACTATTTAGACCTATATATTACACACAACTCCTTCTAATATCTAATTAACATATTGCTTTTGTGTGTGACAAACTACTACATCATTATATAACGATTGTTCATTTTATCATTACCACTTATGATGGTCAAAATTAAGGAGGAATATATATTTATATTTTATGTATATTATATTTATAATGTTTTTATAATTATTTAATTTTTAATTATAACATACCATTATATATTCCATCTTATATAAATACGATAATTTCATTTGAGGAAGTGTGCACTATTACTCAATCAAAAATATTTGACTATTTCATACACTAGATGGATTTTATTGTGTAGGTTTTACTAAATCTATGTTATATATATTATATAATAAATTTATAGTAATAATCATATATATATATATATATTTATTTTTATTTTCATTCTTTCAACACCACAATTAAATAGGAATACTGTTCATGCCTACGTATGACATACCGTCTTCAAGAATGGTGTATTAAATTTCATTAATATATATTATATAGATTATTAAAATAAACATATATTTTACATAAATTTTATTTATATCATTTTTTACTATCATTAAATTATTATATAATTCTGAGGAACAATGATATAACAAATTAAGATACATGTGATAAATGAATAAAATATTACCCAAAGTGAATCCTTAAAATATTATAGTTTTCAAGTAGTTAATATCAGAAAATTATCATAACATATATGGTATTATATATTATAATATTTAAAAATAAGAAATTTATTATATTTATAATTATTATATATTTATTTTTAACAAGTAATATTAGATTCAAGAGACTAGGTAAGGGGATTTTATCTCAGTTTTTTATTTTTGTGAAATACATGCTATGATAGCCACTCATTCAATTTGTGTGGTGTATATACATCCCAATATTTTCATCCATGTTTCATTTAAATAAATTTCTATGTATTCAAATATCCATTTTATGGTTTTTATTTCATGGGATATATGTTTAAATAGTTACCAAATCAGTGAAATAGTTTTGTCTAAATTTCACTTTTTTTGAGACCCATGCTTTGTTTTTCACCTAAATTATATTCCAGTTGTATATACATCCATTTTAAATTTTATATAATAAATTTTCAACTTTTCATGATATTTTATGCTTTATGGATATTTTTACTTATAACTAGAGTTTGATCCAATGTTAACATATTATTTGAGTGTATTGAGACAACCATATCTCTTTTCAAGATTGTTTATTTTTACGCTTCCCTTGATGAAAGATTATGTTTCATATCATATGAATATTATTAATTTTTCTTATATTATTGGTATTAATGAATTATTCATATACTAGAACCATTTTGTCCACTCTTTGGTGTATACAATATTTAATAATGTGTTTTTAAGGAAGTCAGTCTTTACCATCTATTTGGTCATAAATCTATGTTCCATTGACATCTAATTTTCCAAAAAAAGGTGTACAAGAATAGTAAAATATTCTCCTATGGCCATTAAAACACATTTATACCCTTTTAAATTTTACAATTTTATCAATGGAATATTCTCATCTCTTTTGAAATGATGAATTTTTCTATCATTTTTATAGTTACAAAGGAATGTTCTTTTTATCTCATCCAAATTTTATAAAATTATCTACCATAAATCATTTGAATATATATTTTCATGTATAATGTTACATTTTTAATAAACATTTTTAGAATTATATTTTCAATGTAATGGTTATCAAAATACATTCATGATTAATTTTCAATTTTTCAACCAGATTATATTTCAAATTTATTTCTTGATTCTTTTTAATATGTTCAAGTAAAATGTTTTTAAAATTGATTTCAAGCATAATTTACAAGCCTTAAAAATACTTTCAACAAAATGGTTTTCAAAAAATTCAATCTTGTTTTATATTTTTTCATGTAAAATATGTTTTAAAACATTATCTATATTTCATTATATGTTATCAAAGTGTTTTCAAGTAAAATATTTTTAAAAATGTTTTGAGGATTATTTTAGATATTTCAAGGAAAAAATTTTCCAAAAAGATTTCAATTATACTTTATATATTTTCAAGGTATTTGAAAAGAAAATAATGTTCAAATGGTGTTATGGGTTATAATTTTTTTTCAATGAATAGAGGATATTTTCCTCAAGAAACATTATTGATTCATTTTCAAAAAAAATTCCCATCTTAGAAAACATTTTTTTATATTACTCATGATCTTCTATGAAAATATCCTAATGATTCATTAATATTATTTATATGAATGTGTTAGGATTCATGTCATGGTATTTATCAATAACTTTTTTCACTCCTGTTATATTTGTTTATGAAAATTATTTCCCCTTATTTGGTTATATGATTATTAAAGTCATTTCTCATTCACGAGTTATAGATTAGTTGAAATGGTTATGAAACCAATATCAATTTCCAATGTTTATGATACGTTTACATGTTTATGATACCCATTTAATTTCATGGGTTAGGATATAATTATTTATAATATTATGGAACATGATTGTATGATTTCATTTTGATATGGGTGGGACATATATCTATCTCAAATGAATTGTGTAAAAATTTATATATGAGGATATAGATTATGATGGTCTTTGGAGTAAACCATGTCTACTAAGATTGTCATGGGTGTGAAACATGACTTCCAAAAAGGTATGAGAGGTAAAATTGTGCTACTATGATGGCCATTAGTGTGATACATGACTACCAATATAGTATTTGGATATAACACATATGACTAATATGGTCTTGAAATAATTCCTTGTCTATTATGGAATTCATAATATATGTTTATGTGTTTTCCATAATTCTATGTTTTCATCAACTGTGATGATTTCATGGATTATTTTCATTGTTTTCTTATGAACTTTTTTCATATGGATTTATTATAATAATAATTATATATAATATGTTGGGTATGATACTCAAAATTCATGAAAAATATCTGTCACCTAAGGTTCATGTTATGACTACGCATTTACAATATTTACAATTACTGGGCATTTCAGCTTAACCCTTTCATAGGATTCCATTACCCATGATATGAACAATGGTTTTAGATAGAATTAGTAAAGTTGAAGATCTTTATTGGAGATGTTGATGACATTTCAACAGGATAGGTTTTTGGGTTTCCATGTTTCTAATGAAACTATACTATTATGGTATATTGACATGTATATTTTTAATGTACTGAATATTAATATAAATGGTATAATATCCATGTATATCAATTTTGGGTCATTATAGGCCACACATACTATTGCACTTTACATTTCCAAAATAGAATCTGAACAATTATAAGTAGGTTTTCCTATTATTTCAAGATATTTTGACAACATTTTCTATAGGTCTTATTATTAAACCCACATTTTTATATTTAATGACACTAACATTGCATTATCCATCTTCCCAGGAAAATAGAATTTCCAATTGATGTATCATAAGGTAAACCATTTCACAATTCACTATATATTTTTTTATCTAATTTCATGGCATTCAGATGTTGTTTGGAAAGTTTTGAACCCCACATATTTTTAAAGGTATTAAAACTAAATTAAACTATATATTCATTAAATATAGGTATTCTGAACATTCTAATGATGTTCACTAAGCTTGAAAACATAAAAAATTAAAAAATGAAGTTATTTGATGATTTTATATCATTTTGTTATTGTTTTCAATGGATCTGACCATCAATCATGCATTTTAGTATTTTTTTAATAGTAAATATGCATTTTTAGTCCTCTGAGGAAAAAACACCTCATATTTATTTTCCATTTATTCATTCATTTTAAAATTCACTATGTTTTTTTACAAATGTCATAGAATTTGGATATAGATTAGATAGCTTTTACCCTTAGACACACCTTTTCAAAGTGAATCAATCCTCTGAAAACAACATATTGTGTAGTTATAGTGGACCACATGTCTGATTGATGTTATGTCTGCTCATACACTTCAAAAATAACAATAGTACTTCTTTCTTATGATTTAAATTCATTATGCGGTTTTTTCAATATATTTGATCATTAGTCGCATATTTTTTTGTATTATGACATAAAAAGTGAATTTTTCACCATCTAAGGAAAATAGATCTTATGAATATGAAACCATCAACTGAAAAATCTAGAAAATCCCTACATGGTATTTTTTTCGATTTTACACCTTTTAGAGGTCATTCAACTGGTTTTGACCCTTCACTTGTTTTTAATGCACAACAAACATTAATGAACTAAACATTTAGTCATCTTTGGTTAACCACACATCTTATTGATGTTATATATCCTCCTAAACATAAAATACATTAAATAAACTTTTTATTTTGATTTCTCATCATTATAGGGTTTTTCTATTCATATAACCTTTAAAATATGGTTTTGGGGTTTTATGTCACTAAATGTTCTTTTATGGTCCTCTATGAAAAACACCAACATCCATTGATTCTATATTATTCTACAACTTCCAAATTTCCTATATAGTTGTTCTACTCTAATTTAATGGTATTTATCTATAATTCATCTGGTTGGAACCCGATGTGAAACATTTTTAAGGGCATTAATCCTATTAAATCCATCTTGTTCTGTCATTCTAAGAAAATTTCATGTCCAATTGATGTGTTGACTTATCATAAACATCATGAATTATAAGTGAAACATTTTCCAATTATTAATAATCATATCTAGGATTGTTATTAATTTGACCGTTGAACTCAAATTTTGGTGTTTTATAAAACTAAATGTTCCACTTCCACCATCTGAGGAAGCCAAACATCAAATTGAAATAACATTATCTTGATCATCTTGGAATCCATCGTACAATTCTTCTCATATATTTTTATGGAATTCAGATTTATTTTGATAGGTTTTGAACCCCACTATTATTTATGTTTTTATATTTTGTAAAAACATAAAAACCATGAATTTGTCTAATCTAAGAATACCTCTTTTTTATTGATATTATTGGGAAAAAATCCCTCAAGGTATCATTAAAGCATTTTTGAGGTGATTGTGTTTATTGATAAAGTGGACATCTATGTTGTGATTGTTGACAAAGCAAACCATAACATACAAATTTGATGAAAAATGGGATTTCATGGTGGCATGTCTATTTCAAGGGATGTGGTTAATGATCCATGCTTGATTCAAGAACACTGACAATGGAAGGAATGATATGGAGGCGGTACAAAAAGTGGAGATACAAGGTGGCGCCATATTCCAGTGTTTTCCAAATTTTTGGGCCAGAAAATCGACAAATGAATAAAAGTGGTTTTTGGAAAAGGTACATGTGAGCCATGTACATTAAGGAGAGGAAAGTTGCATGCCTAATGTTTTTAAAGATAAGAACATCAAAATATGGAAAAGGGATAAGGGGCGCCCAAGTTTTAGGGTTGGTCGTACAAGTGACTTGCGCATCAGAGACTTGCACGCCAAAACTTGCGCGCTGAGGGGAGACTTGTACACCATCATGCAGGGTATCCAAATGCCTATAAATAGTGGTCAACCCCTACTCATTATGCACAATTTCAATACTTATTGAAAATCATATCTCCCGTCTAACTAGTGTAGTGGTCGCAGAAGTGGTGGTCGGTCGTGCAAGTAGAAGTCGTGCGCCAGTTGTTTGTTGTGTGCCCAAGGTGGTTTGGACGAGAAATGAAGGAAGTATCCCATGTATTGAGTTGAAGAATAAGGCATCACACAAGTGGTTTGGTGAGACTTATGCGCTACGTTTTGAAGAATCATGATAGATAATGGTTGTGCACCAATATTGTTTTGGCCATAAAAGGATGTGAGTGGCGCAAGTTTGGAGTTTCAGAAGCATGTGTCATGCAAGTAGTTGAGGTGGACTTGCGCTCCCATTATAACACGAGCACTGATACTTGTGCGCCCACTCAGAGAAGGGTTCCAGGTATGTTTGTTGCATGATAGTGATTCAGGACTGCATAGAAGTTGGAATATTTCCTGATACCTTCGGTGCAAAGTTAAATTCATCTATGGGGTGAATGTTGGACTTCAACAGAGCATCTACATACAATAGAAGATGTATTCCGTAGTGATAATGACAACAACTACAGGTATATAAACTGTGGATGGATCCTTTCCACTATAGTAAACAAAGGAAGAGGAAGAAGGTGATCCTCTCCACTGGCAGTGAGCCAGAGAGAGGGAAACAACGAGTGACCCTTGGGAATGCTGTTAGCCGACCCTAAAATTGTAAAGGTAGTGATCCGGGGAATAGAAGTGATCTATCCTGACCATGTAAACAGAAATGTGCTTATAGTGGATTTGGAACATCAGCACATTTCCGGTGTATGCTCCTTGGATGTATCTCAGTTAGGGTGAACCATGTAAAAATAGTTGTGTCATGTGCATGATTTACTATCTGTTTATATTTAGAAACATGATCTATTAAGAAGAGTATTTTTCTTAACAGCGAAACAAGATCAGAACGGGCATTAATTTTGATTGTGTCATACCCTGATTAACCCCCCCCCCCCTCTATGGGTATTCAGACTTGTGGACCTAAAAATTGGTATCAAAGGGAATGGTTAATTTTTGTAATTCACTCTCAAATGGAGGTCACTAATCATAAAGGGATTCCGATCTTCGACAGGAACAATTTTCATCTATGGAAGAATCGGATGCAACACTACTTCCGATCATTGGGAATGGACGTATTCATTGCAGCAATGCATGGTATAACAACAGAACTCAATAGTGGGGAATTATCGGAAGCTGTGTGAAGTGAATTTGATCCTAACGCTAAAGGCATAAATTATTTTGGAGGAGCCATATCCAATGCTATCTATACGATGGCGATGTCATGTAAAACATCACATACTATGTGGGAAATGCTTCTGAATATATATGAAGAATATTCAATGGTCAGAAAGGCAAAGCTACAAGTTCTATGGAATATGTATGAAGATCTGAAGATGAACTCGAATGAGTCTGTTGATGCATTATTTGACATAGTAAATATTATTGTGGAAGATATGAGAGGTCTTGGTGTAGTCATTGAAAACATAAAGATCCTAAAGAATATCTTGATGAAACATCCTCCTTGGTTCAATCTAAAAGTTTATGTGCTAGAAGATAAAGATCCAAAAGAGCTGACAATAGGCAATTTTCATAGTACCCTGGTTGCATATGAAATGAGGAACAATGATAACAAGGCTATGGAAAAGGGTAAATCCAAATAGGTGGAATTTAAGGCCATGAATAGGCTCAATATTGAAGATTCTCAGTAAGAAGAAGAGGAAGATAAGGTAATGTCCTTCCTTTCCTTGAATCATCAACGAGGAAAAGGAATGTTAAACGGAAAACTTCCACTTTCCTTCTTCAGATGTGGAAAAGTTGGTCATCTTTCCGCAAGGTTCCCCAAAAAGTTTCAAGAGGAAAATGATGATGATGAAGTTGAAATTACCAATAAAAAATATTCATCCTATTCAAAAGGAAAGAAGTAGTTCAACAGAAATTTTTGCAAGAATAACAATCTTCCTTTACAAGAAATAGGTAGTTCAGATTAGCTTGAGGTTAAAGAGGTTTAGGAGATTGAAAATTTCAAATATTGTAGAGAAAATTCAATGGTGGCTATAGTCGGTAGTGCTCAAGAAAATAAAGAAACCTAGGCTGCTGATGAAGAAGAAATTGAAGGGAGAGTTGACATGTAAGATGAATGAGAAGATCCTCTTAAAGAGATAGATTTTTGGGATCACAAAAAAATAATTCAAAAAAGTTGGTACATGATGACAAACACTACATACTACAGTAGGAAGAAGAGATGTCTGAGCTAGTGAAAGAAATCGAAAACCTTAAGTCTTCTAGGCTAGAGAGCTCAGAAAAGGTTGATGAGAAGAAACTCAATATTGAAGAACAGTAAAGGGATATCGATGGCTTGAGTAGAAAAGCGAATGATCAAGTCATGTGTATCAAAGAACATAAAGAAGAAGTGGTCAGTCTGTGACGAAAAATTATGGGTCAAGAAAACCTCTTGACCCCCAATGTTATACCAGGAAATCCGGACATTTAGAGGAATGAAAAGATTAAATAGAAGTCTAGTAGTTCAGCATGAACAAAGTAGCATGTGAGCTCTAACAATAAGGCTTATTGAGGCACTGATGGGAAACAAAAATATGTGAAAATTTATGTCAGACCACAAGAACCCATCTCGAGGTTGATGGTTGATTTGGCCACAAATCATAAACCAAATTTTCAGAGATTCCAAGAGAAAACATGTAGTGCAGAAGTTACACGAAGGAATGCACCTTATATCTGGTGTTATTGTTGTGGAACGATGAGACATTCACATTATTTGTGTTCCATAGCCAAGAGATATCGAAGGGAACAAGAACAAAGGTGGAACCTAAACAGAGATAGGTTCCCCAAAACATATTTCGAAGGAAACTATTTTTGGTGTGGTGGATTTGGGAACATGGCTAGGTAATACACTTCAACCATACCGAGGAATGTGCCAAAGCAGAGTCAAAACGTTTACAAGCAGCAGATCAATAATCCAACAGGTGTGTTAAAAATGCAGAATCGATTTGCAGCTTTTCAAGATGAAGTAGGTCCATCATACTCTGAGAATGATCATAAGTCTCAATACATTCATGAGTGTGGAGACAAAAATATTCACCAAGAATAAGAGAGTAGAGAAGGCAGTGGTGGCTAAAATTTCCCTAAAAGCATCATATTTTTTTGGTGTGTGGATCCTTCATAGTGGTTATACTTCTCATGTGACTGGAAACAAGGATATTGTTATATACATAAAATATGACAAATATAAAGTTTCCATGTTTGGAAATGATGAAGGCCTGAAGATAATTGGATTGGTAAAGGTCAGGTTTGGGCGAAAATAAATAAGACATGCTGATGTCTTAGTTATAGAAGGCCCCAGTCACAATTTTCTCAGTTTCAATCAATTTTGTGACTCAGGGCATTCAATATAGATTATCAATAAGACATGTGTCATCACGAGAAGATATGGTATAATGATACTACATGAGAAGAGGACAAAAGGGAATATATACCTTGTAATTGGAGAAGATGATTTCTGCTTTTTATCCAGAGAGGAAGATAAGAAAATGTGGCATAAGTTACTTGGTCATCTATGCCAACCATCCGTGGAAGATCTGGTGAAGTGTGATGTAGTAAGAGACCTCCCTAATCTATCACGTGATCATACTCACACGTTTGATGCAATCAAATTAGGTAAGCTCATCAAAAAGACGTATAAGGAAAAAGAAAAGAATTCGATAAGAGTGATCGAATTGGTGCATGCCAATGATTGTGGTCTTATCACACCAAGAGAAATTGATGGAAAGAGGTACTATGTTCTTTTTATTGATTATTATAGCATAATGGCTTGTGTATTTGTTATTTATCATAAGTCAGATGTGTTCAGTTTCTTAAAACAATACTAGAGGGAGTATGAAAGGATACTCAGAAAGACAATTATGAAGTTTCATACTGACAATGGTATAGAATTCACAAACAGTCTGGTGGAAGACTATCTCGAGAAACACGGGATAAGGCATCAAGATTATTCAATATGAACTCCCCAATGAAATGGAGTGGTTTAAAGGAGAAATCAGCTTATCATCAACATGGACATAACAATGCTTATATAAAAATACTTATTAGAGAAATTTTGGAAGGAAGCAGTATTGACATCGATATAATTTTCGAACATGGCTCTATTGTGTACAAAGGAAGGAAATACACTGTAAGAAATTTGGTTTAGAAAGAATCCAAGAGTGAAATACATTCGAATATTTTGAAGTACGTTCTTCATTCCCAACAAAGAAAAGCATATGAATTTTGAAACACGTGGAGATGAGGGAATATTTCTACGATACTCAGGATAAATAAAGGAATACAAATTCTTTAACAAGAAGCTGGGAAAATTAGTTGAGAGCAATGATGTTAGTATTGTGTAAAACGAAGAGAATATTCAACATTATAGTGAAAAATTTCAGGATCAAATTGATGTAGAGGTTATAACACAGGAGGAGCCAATGTAGCAGATTCTGACTCGGAAGAAGACATTGATGATAAACAAGAAAGTTCCATATCTGTGCCTGCAAGGTATCCAAAGAGTCAAGATGAAATTGATAGTCAGAATATCATTGGAGATCAGACAGCTCTTGTTAAGACAGGAAAAATGAAATCACTAAAGAAAACATCTTTCTTATCTCGTGTAGAGTTGAAATGCTTTGCTGATGTAGCTAAAGATGAAAACCGGGTCCAGGCTATGAATGAAGAGCTTGTTCAAATTGAGAAGAATTAGAATTGGGAGATTGTTTCATGACCAGCATATAACAATGTCATTGGGACTAAATGGTTCTATCGCAACAAGATAAATGAAGATGGAATAGTGGTTCGAAACAAATCATGACTAGTGTGCAAATGATACTCCCAAATATAGGTAATAGATTTTGATGAGACATATTCACCGGTTGCAAGGCTGGAGACAATTAGATTATTCCAAGACATTGAAATTCAATGGAAGTTCAATGTTATATAGATGGATGTCAAATCTATATTCTTGAATCGGGTTCTAGAGGAGGAAGTGTATATTGAGTAGCCAGATGTTTTTGTCATTCATGATGATGAGAACAAGGTGTGTAGACTGAAGAAGGCGTTGTATAGGCTGAAATAAGCACCAAGAGCATGGTACTAAAGGCTTGATCAGTACATAAAGATGCTTGTTTTCTAGCAAGGGTGAGTTGATTAAAATCTCTATTTCAACAATGATAGTAATCAAAGGATAATGGTGTTGGTTTATGTCGATGAAATAATATATCATGGCTCAATGAAGCTCAGTGCATACAGTTTTCCAAATTTATGAAAAATTAGTTTGGAATGTTAATGATTGGAGAGATCATGTTTTTTCCTGGTCTACCGGTGACAAAAGGAAGTAATGGAACATTTATTTCTCAATAAAAATATTCCAAGGAGGTTTCAAGAAGGTTTTGAATGGAGAATTCAAAGTATATGAAGACTCTGGTTGCTACCCGGATGAAATTATCAAAATATGAGGATGAGAAGGTTGTTAATATCATAAAATATTGGCAAATTATTGGAAGTTTGGTGTACTTGACTATAACAAGGAATCACATTGTTTTTGCCACATGCCATGCATCAAGGTATCAGAGTAATCCCAAGGAAAGACTCGTGATTGTAGTAAAAAATAACTCTTTAGTATATCAGGGGAATGGTGGACTTCATCTTGACATATAATGATAAATCTCAGACAGAGTTATTGGGATATACTGATGCAGAATGGGCCGGTTCAGCGAATGATTGGAAATCAACATCTAGTGGTTCTTTTTATCTTGGTGGATTTTGTATTTCTTGGCTAATCAAGAAGGTAGATTGCATTTCATTGAGCAGCTCAGAAGATGAGAATATTGCGACCACTCCAGCATGCACACAGTTATTGTAGATAAAGAAATAGCTTGAAGATATGAGAGTTTAAGTGATGTCTCCGATCGGAATTCAGTGTAATAACTCAAGTGATATAAATATCAGTAAAAATATAATCCATCAATTAAGGAAAAAGCACATTGAGATAACATATAATTTTATCAAGGAGAAATTCAAGCTGGGAATCGTGAAATTGGAGTATGTTCCTACATAGCTACAGGTTGTAGACATTCTGAAAAGGCCTTACCCAAGGAAGCTTTTGAGAGGCATCTTATGGCTCTAGGAGTTCAGTTGAATCCCTGCACTTAAAAGAGTGTAGATGTGGAACCCACCCCCCCCCCTCCTCTCTCCCTGAGGTATGATGTGTTTTCCCTAATATGCTGAAATGTGTTCTCTACTCTGTAAAAGAGACTACAAAGGAGTGTCCTTTGGGTTCGTTGACAAAGGGGGAGAAAATAGTGATTGTTGAAGGGGGAGGTAGTGTGTCTATTTGAAAATTCATGAATGATATGGGGAGAAGCTGACAGGTGGAGTAGCGAGATAGGGGGCAATGAGAAAGGGAGAGCGTATTAAATTTGACTATGCTAGAAGTGATCGATCAAAGAATAGATATCATGACAGCTTGGGATCCTGATAAAAGAAGAAGAGTGGTGTTGCAATGTAGTATGAATATTTAAAAAAATTACTATTAGTTTTGTGTTAGAATTGGATGTCAGAGTTGAAGTGATTCATTGATGAACATTTCATTTATTCTTGTTTCTCACTCCCAACATTACTCATGTGAGCGTAAAGTATATGTTGAGTAAATCCTTGATCGCTATCAGAATCGCAATATGTGAATGGTGGTTGAAGAATTAACGATTCATATTTTAATAGAAGTGTTTTCAAACAACCCAAAGAGGTTGATTGTTGGGAAAAAATCCTCTCAAGGCATCATTGAAAAGTTTTTGAGGTGATTTTGTTTGTTGAAAAAGTGGACATCTGTGTTGTGATTGTTGACAAAGGAAACCATGACATAAAAATTTGTTGATAAAGGGGATTTCTTGGTGGCATGTTGAGTTCAAGGGTTATTGTTAACGATCCATGATTGATTCAACAATGTCGACAATGGAATGAATGATCTGGAGGCTTTACAAAAAGAGAAGATACAAGGTGGCACCATTTTCCAGTTTTTTCCAAATTTTTCGTCATGAAAATAGACAAAAAAAGAAAAGTGGATTTTGGAAAAGGGTCTTCCGCGCCATGTACTTGAATGGGAGGAAACATTCACGCGTAATGTTTTTTATGATCAGAACAGCAAAATATGTAAATGGATAAGGGGCGCCCAAGTTGTAGGGTTGTTCGTGCACGTGACTTGTGCAGCGGAGACTTATGCACCGAATCTTGCGCACCGAGGGGAGACTTGCGCACCGTCGTGATGGGTGTCCAAATTCATATAAATAGTGTTCAACCATTCCTTATTTTTCATGAGTTCAAGAAATAGATAAAATTAGAGCTCCCGTCGTGAATGAGTGGTGGTCATGCGAGTGGTGGTGGGTTGCGCAAGTAGATGTTTTGCGCCAGTTGTTTGTTGTGCGGCCTAGGTGGGTTGGGCGGGAAAGGAAAGAAATCTCCCATGTTTTCTGTTGAAGAAGAAGGAATCGCACAAGTGGTTTGGTGAAACTTGTTTGCCATGTTTTGATGAAGCATGATAGTTTATGGTTGTGTTCCAATAATGGTTTGGGTGTAAAAGGGGGTGAGTCATGCATGTTTGGATTTGAAGAAGCTTATGTCACGCAAGTGGTTGAAGGGGACTTGCACGCCAGTTATAACATGCCTGCTGATACTTTCACACCGACAGAGAGAAGGGAACTAGGTATGGTTGTTTCATGGATATGATTTACAACTGCATGGATGCTAGAAGATTTCATGATACCTTAGGTGCAATGTGAGATTCATATAGGTGTGAAAGTTGGACTTCAACAGAGCATCTACATACAAGAGAGGAAGTATTCATTATGGATAATGAAGAGATCTATAGGTTTATAAACTGTGAGTGGATCCTCTCCAGAGTAGTGAGAAAAGGAAGAGGAATAAGGTGATCCTCTCCAGTGGCAGTGATCCAGTGAGAGAGAAATAGGGAGTGACCCTTGGGAAGCATTTAATAGACCCTAAAAATTGTAAAGGCAGTGAGCCTGGGAATAGAAGTGACCTATCCCGAACCGTGTAAACAACAGTGTGCTTATAGTGTATTCAGTACATTGACACATTGCTGGTGTATGATCCTTGGAAGTAGCCTAGTGAGGGTGAACCATGTAATAATAGATGTGTCATATGCATGCTTTACTTTTTGTTTATATTGTGAAACAGGAAATAGAGATAAGAGTTTTTTTCTTAACAATGAAATAAGATCACAACGGGCTTTAATTTTAAATTAGTCATACCCTAATTCCCCCCCCCCTCTAAGGATATTTAGCCTTGTGGAACTAACAAATATATTTCATTCTCATACATATAAACAAATTATATTTTTTTATATTGATTTCACATAATTATGGTGTAATTTAATTTTATTTAGGCCATTAATTGTGTTATATTTTTTGTTTCTTGGCAATAAATGTGATTTTCTAGTCCTCATTGGAAACCATTACACTAGACATTATTATGTCAGCTCAACCATTTAAATGATCACTACATAGTTGTTCTCAAATGGCATCACATTTTTCAAAGGGAAATTAGTTTGTTTTGAACCCCCTTTGTGCACATTTTTAAATGGGTTCAATCCTTCAAAACCCACTTATTCGATTATTCTGATTAGAACATCCATATAATTGATGTGTTTTTCTCATAAACTACATGAATAATAATAATATTGTTTTCCTGTTATTTCTTATCATTCCATTTCTATTTTATATAGATAAACCTTTGAAACCATATTTTTTTATGACACTAAATTTGAATTTTTCATCATCTCGGTAAAACAACACCCCTAATTAACATACCGTTTACTAAATCATTTCACAATTCACATTATAGTTTTTTTCTTGAATTTAATGAATTAAAAGTCTATTTATATGGTTTTTACACACAATATGGGTTTCCATTATTTGGGTTAGGTTGAGTTTGGTTTTTAACCCTAATGACCAAAAGGGAATATGTTGAGTTATATGCTTTGTGAGAAGGAATCCTTAACCAACCTAGAAAATTGACTATGTTATTACACGAGACAAAATAAAATGCCTATACTAGACAAAAACATATGTGGGTTGTGTCAGGTTTATTTGGTTATTAACACATTACTATTCTATGTGCCACCATTAAATATTTTGAAGGACCAACATTTTTGGTATTTAACACCACTGATCATTTTTCATATAGTATATGCATTAAAATAAAAAATAACTACTACGAACATATATTATAGAATAAATACACTTATATATGTGATAGAAAAAAAAATATACAATATTACATTGGGAAGAACATGCATAGAATAACTAACTAAAACATATTGTTTATAAATAACAAACATTATTTATTAAAACGACTTATAAAAATATCCCATATTTCTCCTAAATGTAATATTTAATAGCTATAAAAAGTATCATATAAATATTTGAAAATATAAACAAATTGCAATAGAAAAAATCATCATTTGTGTGTGATAAGTTCTAAAAGTAACTTCAAAAATGCGTAATCAAATAGAAATATTCTTATAATAGCGACTTCTTGTAATTTAAAAAAATCAAAAAGATATCTTTTTTGTGGAATGTTGTATAAAGAGATCCACAAGACCTAAAATTATGTCATGATACTCTTACAGATATTTCGTTTTTTAGTAATAAATATTGATCATCAAGAATACTCCAATCAGAGTATATTGTGGGAAAAAATATTCAATCTATATTCCTATCATATGTCACCAAAATTGATTATTAAAATAAATAAACAGAACATTGTATAATAAAAAATAGGTAAACTAGTTTTCAAAACAAGAGTATTTTCATTGACAATATAGAAAAACAACATGGTGTACTTTTTTAGAACCTTAATATTACCAAAAGACCTTAGATGCTTAGGAATAATTTAACCTAGATATGAGAAATATAATTGACACACCATTAAGTGATCATGTGTGTGTATGTGATCATACTCTTTCTGGAATAAATTGGAATTTATAGTAAATACACCAAAAAATTATATAAACCCTCTTGAATAAGTAGTCAAATTGACCATTACAACTTTTATATGTTAATTGAAATTTTGAAAAACTAAAAATCCAGAAAACAAAAAAGTACATCAGTGTGTTACAACAAGGCTTTATTTAGGTATTTGTCTAGTTATAAGTTAAGTAAATTGTATAATGGAATCGAACTTTCCTTAGGAGCATTTCATAGTGTGGAACTCTATCTAACACACCTCGAATAAAAACCATTGATATCTCTAAAAACATATAATGAGTTATGAACCAAAAGTGTAACATATAAGGGAATGTAGATAATTGATTTTCTCTTAAACATATATATGATATATAAAATTAAAAAAAAATACAATCATAAGTTTGATGAATGGAGGAATACATTTTTAAACTAATGAATTGGGAAATATGATTATCTATATTAATGGGGAATTGGTCATACAAATGTAAAAAATAAAAATTGAACCAAATATAGAAATTTTATACTTGGATTCAAATAAAAGTGGAATTATTTTAAATTTAATTAAATCCTCAAATAATGATGAAAAATATATAATATGGATAATACTACATCTAGTGGAATCAATAATAATGGTTATAATGGGAAATTATTTAAAAAATTTAATAAATCGTAAAATATAGTGTGATTAATTGTGGATTGAATGTACAAGAACAAATAAATCACTTTTTTTGTAACAACCCCAACCCCAGTATCCCAGATTTTGTGGTCACATTATTAAATTGGTACATGATATAAAGAATTGCATCCTAAATTAATAATAGATCAGTATTCTTGTTAATCTAGATACATAAAGGATATCAAATTATATTTAAAATATAAAATAAAAAAGTATATTCTTCGAGACCAACATTATCCCTTTAAATGAAACCTGAATAATAAGTCCAAAAAAACATTTTGGTGTCCTGAGGAAAAATAAAACAGATGAAAGGGTGATCTATTTTGATCATTAAGTGTTTATATATAGAATAATTTAAGAAATAACAAATTTAACGAGGAATATAACTAAATCACATTACATTTAACCAATAATTTGAACATAATAACGATTATATTAAAAATGATGAAATAATTTCATATAAAAAACCACATTATCTATAAAACATAAACATTGATATTCTGTTATTCATTTAATCACTTGGAAATAAAAAACGGATATCATAAGTATGGAATGAATAATGCAGGGAATCTAAATCATATCATTGAGGCCTATGCTAAGAGATATGAGCATAAATGTGTTTGGCTCTGCCAAATCCCCACGTGGTTTGACTCATGTGACCTACCAATGAATTGAGGGGATACAAAAGGAAAAAATAATGGATAAAAATTTATAATAAATCCCTCATTTGAATGGGGTGAATCATAAAAACATATATATATGAAATATCAATTTCATTCCCCAATTAGTAAACATAATATCAAAACATTTTGATTGATATGTTAAATGTTATAATAATAAAACATCATGAATACAAATTATAATGAAACAATTATTAAATTATTTTAGTTGATATCATAACATATCAACATCAATGAACCGTAAGATTTATCAAATGGTTTTTACATAGATGAAAATACTACAATAAATTTTTTAAAAATTATAGAGAGAAATTTTCATTTTTTAAATCATTTATTTAAATGTTATTCAACAATAAAAGAAAATGTATGAATTGAAAAGAACCTTCTATATTTTTAATGAAAGATTTAATATATTAAGGAATTTTTAGGGAAGAAAAAATACACTCATTCCACAATATTAAAAAAATCATTCCATCTGTATTTTTTGTCAAAAGAGACATATATTATATGGTTTGGAATAAATTAAATAAAATATTCCATACAAACCTTGTTATAATAAGTCAAAAAAGGATAATAAGGTATTAAATATTTGGATGATATATGTTAAACAAAATTTAATATTTTATTTTGAAAACATGGACATGGTTTATTTTATTCCACAGTGGAGACTTAAACTTAAACAATCCTGAATAATAATGAGATTGTCAAATAACTATTACCTTAGGGCTCAATTTTTTATATGTATATGAACATCATATATAATTGTTTAAAATATTTTATTAATCTATAATAGAACCATATTAATATTTGTCATATATAATCCTGTTATATCATAATTTCACCCATTTATTAATAATATTTTTTTATTACAATTGTTCTGGGTGTTAACGACTTAATTTTCATATGCACATTTCTTCATGTATATTCGGATTCCTGTGAAAAGTATATATTTTCATCATATTCTGAATGATATTAAGGTCATATATACAATATTTATTCATTATTTAAATTTTAATTATCCTTATTTAATGGTGAATATGAAGAATTAATTTCATCACTTCATAAAGATTGTATATCATATGTACGCACAAGTGATGGAATCATTCTGTTATTGGTTAATGGGTAAAAAATTGGATGGTATATATTTTTTATGAATAAATATAATCTTATAATTGAAATATATATATTATTTACATCATTATACATATCCATGTAATGTGGGGATGAAAACATACTATACCATGTCATAAAGACGGTAATATATATGTACACATAAATAATGTTTTGTTTTTCATAGTATGGATAAAAGAATAAATATTATTATACCATAATAGTATATACATACTATAATATAGATGATATTAGAATTATTACATTATAATGTAATCAAAACAATAATAATAAGTAGATGAATAAATGTACATGAATGAGTCAGTAAAAATGATTACCCCTTCTTCGGCACACATCCACTAGATACTTTATTATGTGATCTAGGGAAGGTCACTTTGGATGGACAAGATCTCAATGACATTGATATGGTTTTTGAGATGTTAAATCATTAGGGTTTGGTTGATATAGAAATATCAATGTGTTATGAATAAATGATGGACGTGGTGACCTTTAATAATTGATTTGAGTGGATCTTTTGGAAACACTGAAAATAATAATTTAATATAAATTAATTTTCAATTTTAAATGTCTAAAAAGTGCTTTATTAATAATCTAACATTATTATGGATCTAAAAAATTTCAACCACCTAATTTTAGATAAGTTTCAGTCACATTCAAATTCTAACCATTTGGATTTAACCCATATTTAATCCATTTTACTATTACCATGAAAATAAGGTTTTTTACAATTTAAGAGACAATATTGTTACTATAAAATAAAAAAAATAACCATTAATGAATCATGGATAAAATTTTTAGGATTATCTAAATTATTCTATAGAGTTTTCTATTTTAATATAATATATCTCCTTTAATAAAATATTATATAATTTATATAACATTAATTTCGATTTTTTACTGTATTCATTTCATTGAATTTTAGAAAAAATACTCAATATAAGATACAATAAAACAAAAACTATTATTGTATCACTCAAATTTTAAAGGAATCTATAAAAGTTTTGGATGAAATTAATTATATAAAATAATATTATTTTAAAATTTTTATAATAATTAATTTGATATTCCTATTTGAAAAACAACAACAACATAATTATTTTGAAGGCCTTTATGGTAAATATTTATTTCAGAATAATTAACAATAAATCATCTTAATGATGTTAAACACCATGGATTTAAAATAACTATTTCTAGTCAATTATTTTTTTCCAAATAACCACATATTAAGAATGTAATAGTTATTAAAAACATTAGTATGACATATTTGACTTCTCTTAAAATACTATAATGGTCTAAATTCCAAAAAATGCCTATAGAATGCCATAAAATCGACCCAATTCTGGTTTTTATTAACACTAAATAATTCAATAAATTTATTTCAAGTGTTACAGTAACTATTCTAATATTTACAATATTACTTTTTATTCTTAATTACAAATTTTACCCTTAATTGTGGTAAGTAAAATAACAAATATTACAGTTCATATGGCCCAAAAATTAGAAGGACATATAAAATAAATTTATAATTCCTTGTTACATATATTGAAAAAATTTTTCCTAATTATATTCCATATGGTTGAAAAAAATAATTTGACATTATTCCTATAGACGGGATGAAACAACGAGTTTTTAATGTAACAATGTCCAAAATAATGAAATGTATTTATATCAAATTTTAATGTTAAATTTATTTCAATGACCAAAATTGGATGTATAGATAAATCATTGATGTATTTATACATTACAAACAAAATTAATACAAAATTTAACTATTTAAATAAATTATATGAAAGTAAAACCTTCAATTAAAATGTAGTGTTCTTCATTATTTATCCAAAATTTTATACATATTAGAAAAATACTGAAAATTCACCGAAAATATTTTTTTTTTATTCATATTTCTAAATTGATTATTTTTTGTTCATATAAAAATTATAAAATTTCCAAAATTTACTTTTCAATCATGTCTACAATTAATATGTGGAATAAATTCCTTTAGATAATATAGATTTGTATGACTAAAAATGAATTTATTCTTATGTAATGCCTAAAATATCAGTAGGATCCATGTGAGATAAAATTTGATCTATGTAAATATAATAATTTTGTTAATAGTATCCATTTCCACAAATTAAATTTTTGGGTTATAATAATATTTAATTATTTGGTTAAGCTAGGTGTTGTGTGCAACGTAATCAATCGAAGAGATTAAATTTAAATAAATATAACCCATTAAATAATGTGGTTTTCTATTGTACCTTCCTTCAAAAAGTGCATCATTTAAATTTTAAATTCAACTTTAAAAATTAATGGTTTAAAGATGAGGAATCCATTATAGGATACCCATATTTTAAAAAGAGATAATAAAACATCCTACAAAAATGGAAAATAATATGTGACTATCACTAAAAACATACACTTTTGAATAGGATAAAATAAGTGTGAATTGATAAAATTTACAGAAAAGAGAAATAAAACAATAAATTTTAGATATAGAGTGACATAAAATGGAAATTTGAATGTTAATTAACACCCTAGAATAAAATTTTTATCTGTTATAAGTCAATGGAGTTTTCAGAAATAAAGGAAAAGGAATAATGTTTTTTTTATAAAATCATTTTCATTAGAGTTGATGGATATTTTCTGATTCATATAAGAACATTTGAAAATAAAAAGACAATATTAGTTTATATGTTGTAAGCATAATCTCATCAATTGGTTCAACATCGGTCAATTTCCACTTTATCCCATACACATGGTAGTGGATGTCCCTTATAATTTTATTAATTCATAGAGGACATCAATGAGTCATAAGATCATAAATTCATTCCTTCGCCATTAAAAATCTTAATGGAAACAAAAATGGTTAGAACATGATATCTAATATCATACTATTCAATAACAAAACCAAATTTGGTTCTTGAGCCACAAATACCTCAAGACTGCATCCATAGGACAGGTCGGGCGACCAGTGCCAAGGTAATAAATAATGTAACACCCCGAGATTTTATGAAAAATATTATTTTAATTTCATTAATGTCTTATGTTGTATTCTACACCAATATTACCTTGCGCTATACGCAACACCGTATTGGCTTGCAGTCTACGCAACACTATTCTTGGACCGTGTTACGCACAATTTTAATAATAGTTATTCTACGCAACATTGTGTATATATATATATATATATATATATTAAATGTATAAATGAAATATGGTTGGATTCTGTTATACGAAACAATGAAGGATTCTTTCACAACACGCAACCCTGACTTGGCTTGCATTACACGCAATCGCGACCTTCCTCGATAGCGTGTGTTGTACGCAATACCGGGTTTTAATAAAAAATGTTATATTATTATAATATTGTCATGAACTAGCCGTTATGAATAGTATTAACTAAATTTTGAATTTTATAACATTATTATTCATCTTACACATTTCTAGAACATGGTATAAGAACAAAATAAATATTTCGGGTAAAATAAGTATTTTTCAAAAAATGTAGTTTTGCCGCCTTTTGATGGCGCACCCACTTTAAATCTAGTTTTTGACATGTTTATATGTTCAATTTGACAAAATAATATTCTTCTTTTGAATCAGGATATAAAAATTTACATTATATAAAGTTTTGATATTTTTCCGATAACTTTCATATTTTAATGAATAGTAAAAACACGCTATATTTTAATTAAAAACAACTTTTTTCATCGTAATATCTTATGTGGTTAAATTATAATATTGAATGGTTTTAAAGTATAAATAGAATATATTTTTACCATTTAATATAATGTATGTCATTAGCATTGATTTTAACTTGAATTCATAAGTTAAATCAATTCAATCTTTTGCAATGTTTTAAACAAAAACCAATTTTTATTCGACAACGGGATTAATTTTAATTTAATTTCTGCAACTTCTGTATTTTGAATTTTAATAAATGGATTTCATATTTGGAATCAGTGGGTCCAAATTATGTTAATAGGATACTTTTAATTTTTGGGAATTATGAATAGTAACTACGGTAAATTTTATTTACCATAGTTAAAGGTAAATCGGGTAATTAAGGGTAAATATAATATTTTAAAATTACCCTAACAAATGTCAAAATTATATTGGATGACTCAAAAAGGACCCATATCACCTAAGGGTCGTATTAGAATCATTTAATGGACATTTTTCCATGAAAATAACTTAATTATTATTAAAACCAACGAAAGTGACAACATGTCACTCTCTTAAATCTTATAAGTATATTAATTTTAATTTAGTGATAAACTTCATGAAACATCGAACATGAATAGTCTCCAGGAATATAATGAAATTATCTACATCATAGGAAATTATTTAGAATTTTTAGGTATTAAATAATTATCATTTATTATGACAGAAAGATGATGGAGTAATTGTCTTATTAATGAAATATTGACAGAATTGATGTTATAATTGCCCAAATAAATGTAATTTGAGACTTTTTATGAATTAAACAAATTTTATAGGTTACTATGATATATTAGTGTTGCTTTAATCAACTTGGTTCGAACATATAATTCTGTTATGACTTTCAAAAAAATCATATATCAAATAGTGTCAAAATTGACACAAAACAATTTTTAAATCAAATATTATATTATTAATTGTTATTTTATTCTTAAAAATCTAAGGTTAGGCCAAATGACTTATATAAGGATATATATATTAATACTAAACAATTTGGGGTTCGTTTGGCATGTTATAGTAAGTTTATTAACCATATAGTGAAAGAAAACAAAAAGACATGGTAAAAGTTAAATTATTTAACTTAGAGTTAAATCTAATTTATAAGGTTAAAATAATACACTAAACTTGTCTAAATCCTATTGGTTGATAGTATTTCGACCCATCCCCACTTTAGATTCGAAATAAGACCCTTTGTAACCATTATAAACCGATTTTGACTTTAATATAAAAAAATATTTTGAGATATTCCTAAGGTGCCCCTCTCCTCCCTTATAAAAGGGAACCTCCTCCCCCTCCTCCTCATACCAAATTGAGCACTCAATCTCGGCCAACCCCTTAAATTTTCTCCTCTCCACTTCCCTATAATAATCCTAGAGGTCCTGGTCTACTTCAAAGTCCAATCTTAGTTCCCTAAGTGGAGGATTCAAAGAGGCGTTCCAAAGAGGAGGTAATATCCGTTACCGATCTTTTCAATTTCTTTCTTCTTCAACTTATTCTCCTTTAGTTGTTTCATGATAAAGTAATAACATCAGTATTACTTACATACTGATATGTTATTATAAATATGAAACAACCCTAATTCACCTTATATCCATCCTACGGAAAAATGAAATCACCGCACGTGTGTATGTACGGAATACCGTCTCCACGCCGTGGTGTAATCTATTTTCCACCATCACCTTACAAGGATGATTATAATGGTGTAATGAGTAAATATATATGATTATTATAGAGTGATATTGATACTGAAATAGTATACATACACTTCAACACAATTTCACGACCATGGGAACGATATCATCGCTCGTGCGTATGTACGGACTACCGTCTCCACGACGCGATGAGATTCATTCTCAATGATTAACCATTCATGAATGATTATAAAGTATATATAATATGTACTAATGAAATATATGACATAATAATGATACTGGATTTATTTATATATTTATATGTATGTCATCTACTTAATTCCATTCAATTCAATAAGGAAATGAAAACAGCGTTCATGCGTATGTACGGACTACCGTCTCCATGAACGGTGTATTTCTTTCCCTTTAATGATTTATTATATATATTTATATCCTGAATATATATATATATATAAATCATGTTTTATGTTCTGGAATTAATTAATCATGATCTAAGTAATCATATGAATAATTACAAGTCAAAACACGGACAACAAATGAAACAATTTTACCCAAAACGCTCTTTAACATGGAATTTACAAAAGAACGGGTAATATAAAGTCATAAGTGAACCATATATGATATCATAAAAATGAATATGATTCTTTAATAAGTCAATAACATGATTTAAATCATATACAGGAGGTTCGGACACTCACCAAGAATGTCGGACCTAAGGTAAGGGAAATATCACAATCTCATTTTTATCCGAGATTGTTTATACTTTAGTATTTACTGGGGTGTATTTTATCATCCAAATTCATGTTTCCTCAATATGTAATATTATTTACATTCACCTACAATTTTTTAAATCCTATTTTACCCTTCGGTGACTTTTTAGTAAAAGATATGAAAGGAATCTTTTGTCATTTTTCATACGAGGTACTTTTTTTGACTTTTCCGACAAAAGTATGAAAAGAATTTTTTCTAACTTATACGGCATGAATGGATTTTTAAAACATTATTTCCAAGAAGATTCCTTTAAAAGTTTTCAAGTTTATTTTTAATCAACTTCTTTTAGTTTAAAATTGTATGACATGTTAAGAAAGGAAATGTATTTTTTAAGTAGAAAGGATATTTTCCTCAAGAATGAAGTTCAAGTGTTTTATCAAAATTATTTTCCATATTTGATAATAATGGGTTCTGTTTTTATCCATATTATTACATTTATTTGAATATGTTGTGATGGAAATATTTTTATGAATTCCTTTATCTTATATGAATTGTTTTATGATGTCACGATGTTTAAGATTCCCATTTTTATTACATGGGTTATGCAATGACGTATGGTTTTATGATTTTGTGGAACACATAAGAATGGTATCATTATGAGATGGGTGGGACCTATATCTCCCTCCAATGCATTGGGTAAATATTTTATATCTCATGAGATAGACATGGCTGGAATGGTAGGTTATACCGGTTCAGTGAAACAGGACTGAAACGAGGGTTACTCGATTCAGAAAGGGACTTTATCCACTAAGATAGTCTTGGCAATGAGTCTTGACTAAAAAGAAACGATTCTCTATGATTATGTGTGAATGCCACAAAGTTTCATGTTTTAAGTTATGATTATTGTGATTACATTTCACTGCCATGATTTACCCCATGTTATGAAATTATGATCTCTTTTGCAGGTTAAGATTTCCAAAAGTTATGTGCTTATGTATATGATGTGATTGATATTTATTTTGTTTACCCTTACTGAGCATTTGAGCTCACCCTTTTATGTTTTCTTTTCCCCAGGATATAAATAAAGGTTTTATGTAAAAAAAGGAAGATCTTTATGGGAGATTTTGAAGATCTTTCACCACGATTAGAAGATTATATTCCGAGTTTCCAAAGACAGTAAACTATTACGATCCTTGTCTGTGTGTGTTTTTTGTTATGTACTACGTATTCCGCAAATGTAATGTAATGTCCATGTACGTCAGGCTGCGGGTCTCTACAAATAACATGGGGGGGGGGGGATTATCCAATTCACCTTTACTCCCACACACATCCAAAATCATAAAAACGTTTTGAAGGATAGATTAAAATGTGAAACACTTTCAAAATGTAATCCATTGTATAAAGAACCTCTAGACAATACAAAAATATGGTAGTGTATACTAAAATTTAATGGGATGAAATACACATCCAACCAGAAATATGTCCAAAGCTAATAAAATTTGAAATATAATCTTTTTGGGGAGAAAACTCCCATATAATAATATACAACCACCATTTTTGGTCCAAAGTACCTAATATCCCTAAGACCCTCTCATGTCACGATTGACATATCCTTCATCTTCATAATTCATGACACATGATGGAAAAACCAATGCAGCTGTAAGTATATACATAACCATTTGGAAAAAAACTAATGTTAAAGGGGGATAAGTAGGAGATACAAAATAATTTTGAATGATTGTAGATGAAAGATACCGTTAAATAGAATAGATCCACTAATAAAGAGAGTGATATTAAACTTTTCCAAACACAATGGGATAAACACAATTATTTGATGAACATACTATTGGATCCATGATTTCCTTTTCATGAATTAGAGTATGTTTTGTGTTTGTTTCCAATACTCATTGGATTTTCAGAATATGTTCCAGTAACGTGATCTTAAATTTCAAGCAGATTATAGTATTGAACGTGGCACAATTTTCCCGTGTTTTCCAAATTTCTAGACCTCAAGATTGAAAAAATTTAGAAAAGTGTGTTTGGAAAAGGGACTTGCGCACTGATTACATGGAGGTTTGGAAAATTGTGCTCCATATGTTTTTCAAGATCAGAAAATCAAAATATGGCAAAGGAAGAAGGGGATCCCATGTTTTGAGTTTGTTCACGAAAGTGACCAGTGTGGTAGAGACTTGCGTGCCAGAACATGCACGCCGAGGGGAGACCTCTGCGTCGTCGCACATGGTGTTGAGAATTCCTATAAATAGAGGACCACCCCTCATATTTTAGGTGATGTTCAAGACTTAGATAAATTTAGAGCTCCCACTGCGCAGGTGTAGTTGTAGCTCAAGTGGTTGTGTGGTCATGCAAGTAGAAGTTGTGCGATAGTTGTTTGCTGCGCGTCCAAGGTGGTTTGGGAGAGAATGGTTGTTGGTCATCCATGTTTGGAGTTGGTGAAGTAGGTGTTGCGTAGGTGGTTTGGTGACACTTGCATGCCGTGATTTGAAGAAGTGCAACAGATGACAATTTTGAGCCAAAACTGGTTTGGGTGGGAAAGAATGTGAGTCGCACAAGTTTGAGGTTGAAAAATCATGTGTCACGCAAGTAGTAGAGGTGAACTTGCGCACTATCTTTAAAACTTTAGAACCATATTGGAGAAGCGAGCCAGGTGTGGTTGAAGCACTCCAGTCTTTTTGGGGCTGCACGAAAGTTGGATGTTTGTCTGATACCTTTGGTGCAAAGTGATATTTGTTTACAGGAGGATGTTAGACATCAACATAACATCTACATACAACAGAGGATGTATTCATTAGCAATGATGAAGAGACACTCACGTCTATAAACTGACTGGGACTTCACCAAAGGCAGTGAGCTAGGGGGAGTCTACAGGAGTGACCCGAGGGACATAGTGGAAATTCCTTAAACATTTGTAAAGGTAGTGAGCCAGGGATGGAGTGACTGTTCCCAAAACATTGTAATCCCTAACTCATGAATAATAGTGGAATTTGGTATGACCGACAACCTATCGGTGTATGCTCCTTGGTCTTATCCCCTAATGGTGAACCAAGTAAAAAGTTTTGTGTCATCTCATTGCATGTTAATGTTTTATTTATTCTCATATCCATCATTCATGTTAAACTAGTTTCTACCAATGTGGGAACAAGATTTGTTAATTTAAAATGAAAAAGTTGGCACCCTGATTCACCCATCCCCTCTCAGGGTGTCCTGGGGTCCTTCACATATAATCACATCTTCTCCACCTATTATAGGATATTACTCACATCAAACCAGAATAATCTATATTGGGAAAAAACGTAGAATACCATGCCCATCTTCACCTCTCCTAGAAGGGGAGTAACCAAATACAATGGGTGGATATAGAAAAAAATATACATACAAACATATATATAGTTCAAAAATCCCAAATAAGAGACTAAGGGGGTCTCCAAAAAAGACATAGCTTGATAAAAAGAGTATCCAATCATTCCAAAAAGACCATAAATTATGTCTAAAATATGACAAGTCATACCATAAGTAATCATCTTATCCCATCCATGCCACCTCACTCAACTAAATAGTTGAGGCGGACAAACTCTATGTAGAAGACCCATAACCTAGTATAACAAGCGAGTTCTTACTAGATGGTCAAGGAACCATTACTAACCTTGTTTTAGGGTGACACTATAGGCCATTGAGTATCCATGACCTGATTTCATAGGAGGGTTCCACTCAGGTGGTTGAAGACCCTTTCCCTACTCAGCCAGAGTGTTCCACACAAAGTCTTCAAAGACCCATGACCTGATACCACAAGAGGGTTCCACTATGAATGGATATGTCTGATTCCCATCATAAATGGAGGGTGACATTCAAATTAATTGATGTTACATGACCTAATACAATAATATTAATACACACTAATGGCCAAAAGTCCATTCCAAACCCAGATAGAGGGTGCCACTATAATCATTTATAACTCACGCCCAATCCCACAGGAGGCTGCCACTCTATATGAAGGCTATGGTTATATCTATTAATAACTTATATCATTAGGGATCAACTCAAAATAGCCTCATACCCTAAAAATTACATGTCATATAGATATATCCACATATAATTGTGCCTTCATTTTCTATAAAGAAAACTAATTTGGATGAGCAACTCACATGCCAAAATCCATGTTCAAATGATGTAGATACAGAACCAGGAAGTTTCCTTTGAAGAAACAAGTTGATACATGACCTTTTTGGAAACCCAAAGGGTTTGTGGTATGACCCCAATGATTAGACATGTCCCTAGATATTACAATGCTACCCAATCCATGTACTAGTACAAATTGAGGAGGTGGACTGAATTGTGTGTCTAATCCTACAGGGACCCAACCCATGTCCTATTATCCATGTCCTTATTAAAAACCTTGTGTTAGTGTACTTGAGTACATGGGATGCTCATATCCATGTACATACACAAATGATACCATGCTCGTTATCCATCATAAGAGTTGTCAAACATGGGAAGGGTGTATAGAGTTTTTGAGGGGCACATGGTGTGTCATCCTTAACATTTTTGAATCCCTGGTTGTCACCACTAAGGTGACTGAACACATGTGTCAGTCCTTGAACATGGAGTGTAGTAGGGTTTTCTCTAAAAAAATTAAAACCTTGACCATATGTTAAATCATCTCAATCCACCATATATCTAACATTAAATTGGTCCAAAACTAATGCATCTGGATAGAGATTGCAAATCACTATTGTCACTCTCGGTAAACTAGTCTCAGTTCATCGTGTGGTATTTGTACTTGGTTTTCACATATCCTAAGATTCTTAAATCGATTTCATGATATTTAACCCCCAAAACAAACAAACATACCTCCAAAAAACTATATATATTCTCATTTCATCGATCCATGGTCATTTCAGCAATCCTTAGTGTTTTCGGGATTCTGATCATGCTTGGTACCACCTAAAAACATTCTAATGGAGACCAATGGGGCCAAATGGTGAAGAATGATAAGCAAAAAGAGTGAAAAGTATGAAAAACTATAGTTTAATAGTCATTATCAAATATTAATTTTTGAATGATCAAGATCTGGAATACCGGGGATAAAATACATTGATTAAAAAATTATAATATAGTATATAATCCCATATAAAGGCAAATATTTGTGTGAATCCATGAAAAATGGGGGGTTAAATCCCTAATTTAATAATAATTCCATAATTCACCAATTGATTTTTCTTACCTCAATTTTGAATCATTAATTTCTGAAGAACAAAAATTCCATTGAGTGGTAGAAGCCATTATATTCGATTCACCTTGATCTGGTCTGATTTAGAGGACTTTTTTTGTAATGCCCCAACCCCAGCTTCCCAGAGTCGGTTCATTACTTCGTAACATTGGCATTATCACAAAAGATCAGGTCTTGAAATACCGATTAGTTTAGTAGCCTTGGAAACACTAGATACATTCATAAATGTTACATTACATCATAAAGTGAAAAAGTAATAACAAAGTCTTCATAGTCCACAGTCATATCCTTTTCTGACTATCCCTGCAGGTCATTCATAAAATACATCTTCACATCCTAGAAAATATTAAAACATTGAAAGGGGTGAGCTCAGATGCTCAGTAAGGATAACAATATTGCGGAAGCTTTCATAAATAAACATAAAAATTTAAGGCAATGTATAACTAAAACAAAAGCCTTTTAAACTTGAACATCAACATAATATGGAAAAAGTAAAATGAGATAATGCCATTCACTTCTTCACATGGATATTATACTGGTCGAATAATCACATGCAATATCAATAACCACTTTCATAATGAGGGAATGTATAATGCCAGACATTCTGAAACATTTTGTCAAGGCCTCGGCCAAGACGTCTAAAATGATTAAGGCCTCGTCCAAAACCATAAATCAAATTGGGAAAGGGCCTCGGCCATTTCCACGTCTATTTGTCTCATGAGACCTACCGATGGATCGAGGAGCTATAGCGGGCTCCACCCGTCACTTATTAAGTCCAATGCATTCATCATATGAATAGGTTTAAACATATCATAAACCATACCATAATCGTATCACATAAAACATGCATAAAGGAAACCTAAAATTTCCACATTTAAATCACAAGATATCAATACAGAACATTGATATAATAAATACGCTTTCAAAACAATTTTCAATACCAAAATAAAAGAATGTTAAAACTTTGTATTTATTTTTCATTAAAAAAATGATGGCTTGTAGAGGAAGCCGAAATTCAAATAATAGTCACGGGGGCGGAGAAGTCGTTGTCGCCGCATAAGTACAGAAAGAAAAACATTCCCTTTTTGTCATTTATTAAAACGCTTCATATAAAAAAGATTCCTTTTGAATAAACGTAAAAGTCAAAGGGGTTTATACACCGTATAAAAGAAAGTTGTGTATAAAACCAAATATGCCTCAATTAAAAGAGATTGAGACGAAGTCCTTAAAAAGATCATTTTTAAAATAAAATAGATCTATTATGTGTATTCACTATAGGTACACATAAAGAAAGTAAAAATACAAAATAATAAATAATAATATCATGACATAATTTGAAAGTAGGAGATTAACCCAAAGAATGGAAGTTGGGTTAAGAAGTTCCCTTACCTCGTGTCTGACTTGACTCAACTGTTCTTTAACCTCCTGAATAATAAACTTGAGATAATATATACCTTATTAAGAACTATTTTCAATTTCATTATCCTTTTTATATCACTTATTACAATTATATGATCATTATGTAATTATTTAAGTTAATAACGGTCGTTTTGTCGATCTTTGGTACTTGAGTCAACAATAAACTTCTTATAATTACAAGTTGTTTATGTGGTAGAATATCCATTATCTCCAGAATTATATTCATTATTTAGATGTCATATATATCATATATATCCAGTATATACATTCATTTATAATATTACGTAACATTTAGAGGTAAGAAATGAAATGCACCGTTCATGGAGACGGTAAGCCGTATGTACGCATGAACGCTACTTTCATTTCTATTTCATATTTAATGGAATGAAATAATAATGATATAAATGTATAATATAATTCCAGTATAATATATTGTATAATACCATTTACTTCATCCTTTATACATCTCACATATGGCATTAACGATTCAAATCACTTTGAGGGGTCGGTAGTCCGCACTTCCTAAAATGAAATTATCACGTTTACCCATAATGGAAATCATAAAGTATGCCATAAATGAGAAATACAGAAGAATAAGTAAAACATAAACATATTATATATCATATATAAATATAGTGACATCTTAATGGCCACCTTTTAAGGTGTTATATGAGTGTTGAACAATCATCGTTTCGTGAGGCCGAAATTCCCCATCCACAGAAACCGTATGTTCTTTAACCATTATATGTAGGTGTGTGTAAGTGTAGCTCGAATACTTCTTATAACAACATCCTAGTTTATTTAAGATACTTGTTTTGTTACAAAAGAAATGAATAAAAAGAGTTTAGGGGGTTGGAGAAGAAAAATAAAACAAAACAACATTAGAAAAGACATTACCTCAAAATCGGGTAACTCTTTTTGATTTGAGCCAAAGGCTTCCTTAGGAAGAGTTCATCCCAAAGTGAAGCTTCTAGGAGTAAGAGGGGGAAGTTGGAGGAGTATTTGGGCAGAGGTCGGCCAAGCCAAATGCCTTGAAAGTGTGAATGTGGTGGTAGAGGTGGGGGCCTTTTATAAGAGGAGAGGAGGGGCACTCTTGGAAAGTAAGGAAAGTTTACATTATTATACAATGCTTTTCGGTTTCTAAAGGTCCCACACATATATAATTCGTGGAAAATGTGATAAGGGTTCGACATATACACATAAAATAGTCTTTGGACAAGTGTGAGCCTTGGATTGTACATTATCTTTTCATTTTATTAAAATCGTTAAATAATGATGCCATCGCTGCATCATAATGATGTCATAAATAATTTAATTTATTTAATGTCTAAAAATTATAAAAAAAATACTATGATGTAGTAACTCTTTTTAGCTTTCCAATTACTATTTATAGTCAAAAATATGACCTTTATACCCCATGTAAAAATTGTTTTAGTAAAACATTTCATGTTTGTGTCATTTTTTACTTTAACATTAAATAAAAGGTATTTATGTCATTTTCCAAATAAAGTGGCTCCATGTGGTCCCCAAGTTGACCCATGGATTTTCGTGGCCGGCCATGGCACATCCAATGAGGGTAGGACATGTGTCAAGCTCATCTCATATTATTAAAACATTATTTTTTCCTTAAACTACACTAATTACCTCTAATCGCGATTAAGAACATAAAAGTTACTATTCAACAAAAATTATTTTAATCTCACTGAACCACATTTTTCTTCTTAATGACAACAATGTATGTCGGATTTTTGAAAATCAAATCACAGAAGTGGTAATATTTCATTTAAATGAAAAATCAGTTATTTAACTACCACTTAGTGGTTTCACTATTCATCAAAAATTGATGTTTTTCAGAACAATGCCAAAATTTCACCCTAATCTATAATTGATATTATGAATTAAAAAATTATGTCTATTTTACAAAATTCTAAAAATATAAGTTTGATTAATTAATTTTATAATTAATTCCCGCTGTCACAACAAATAGCGTGTTTTTAAGAAACAATTTATATCAAAACATTGGCAATTGTTTATGTCCAATTTCAATGTCAAATTAATTCTAATGACCACCATTGGATAAAATGGTAAAAAATATATTCTAATTATACTTTAAAATCACTAAATTTCATAAATTATCACTATAAATTATTTTGATTAAAAAAGTTGTTTTTAAGTATTTTTCACTATTCATAAAAAATTAGAAGTTCTCAGAAAAATACCAAAAATTAAACATAGGATAATTTCGATATTCTGAATCCAAAAATGAAGTCCATTTTGAAATATAAAATTTCTATAATTTTAAAAAGTGGTTATTACTATTCATAACGGCTACTTTGATTAGTAGCGGTGTGTTAGAACTCGAAGTTGTGTACAATGCAAGCTATTGCATTATTGAATGAGAAGCGTATCATGGAAGCTCGGGGTGTTACATTCTCCTCTCCTTCAATAAATTTCTTCCTCGCAGTTTGAAATTTTTCATTGAAAACAAAATGATGAAAATAGAAAATACATTTGTGGGAAACCCACATCGGAAATAAGGTTAATAAAATTTAGCCTTAATAAGAGGGAAAGAGAAATGAAAAAGCCACCACCAAATTATGATCTCGATTAGGAGAACATTGGTGGATATTAGAGACATATAATTGAAGGAAAAATGTAAATATTTGTAGGGAGTGATTGAGGTCATCAATCACATTCAACTGTCAAATTGAGGGCCTCAAAGCCTTCAATCTATGTTGATTTAAAATATCATCTGTTCAACAACACATATGGTATTAGTATAACACATTTTTTTGTTTTAATATCCCTTTACTAAAGTTTAAGAATTAATTTATTCATTGAATAAGAGATAGGTATATATATATTTATGCTTGACAATTAGAGTTTCAGCCTTCAACTCATCTTTCACTCAAAAAGATAATATCACTCAAAAATATTATACTTATCCTAACTGTATAAGGTTCCAAATGTTAACACATACCATTTTGATTAGTAAAATTATTTTGTAATAACCAGGGACATCCTGTAGGCTAGTAGTAGGAAATAAAGGCCTATCGCACTATGGTTGTCGGTTCGATTCCTGCAGCTTTTTCCGACGTGACGGGTTATGCCCCACCCTACTGGTTGTCCTTTTCCTAAAACTATAGTATTATAATATTTCAAAAATAATCTTCATAATTTTTTTAACCGTAAACAATACTATCCAAAGATCAACTTAATCCACTCCAACCTTTATAGTTATCCAAAATACCTCTGTCCAGACTTTCTCTAAAAGGTCTCTTAATTCCAAAATCAATTTATCAGATTCCCCAAATAATGTAAAGTTTCTCTTATTGTCATATACTAAAAATATAATTAACTTCATCATATGAAAACCTTACTGAAATAAACAAGTACTGCAGTACAATCCTTATATATATATCACATTATTCTAATAACCAGAATATAATCCATGAGTCCAAAAGAACCAATACATTAGTTATTCTGCTTCAACTGTAGTAACAGTATAAGATTGTCCTTGATCCCTTGGCCTTTTCTGAGGTATGTTTCCCTGATGCTTAGGACATTCATTTGCATAATGCCCCATTTACCTACAATTGTAGCATTCACCATTGATAGCCTATTTCTTTCTCTTGCAATCATGCACCTGGTGACCTTTTTCCCCACATTTATAACAAACTCCCATTCCTTTTAGGCAAGTACCAGGGTGATTCTTCCCACAATTATCACATAATGGAAAATCCTTATTTCCCTTTTTCCCTTTATTTATCTCTTGTTCCACCGTTCTCTTCTTCTCTTGCTTTACTTTGTTGTCATAAGACTTAGAGAATTCCTTTTCTGTCTTGATAGCACGTGAGACAATATCTTCGTATGTTGAGAACGATTGTGATACTAATGCTCGAAAGATAAATGGTTTTAACCCATCAAAGAAACGATCAATCTTACTTCTTGGGTTATGTATATAATCTGCAGCATAACTCGCTAACCTTGTAAAGTTGGCCTCATACTTTGCGACATTCTTATCCTCCTTTTGTTTCAGACTCTGAAATTTCCTTTCCATATCTACTCTATGGTCATGAGGAAGGTATTTTTCTAAGAAAAGATCTTTGATCTCCCTCCATTCCATATTCGATATGTCATCATCTTCCTTTGTGTTTTGAATCAATGACCACCATTGATCAGCATCTCCAGTGAGGTGGTAAACTGCCATGATAACCTTTTCCCTTTCACTACTCCCCAAGGCGTGGAATATTTTCTCTAAGGAGTTTATCCATTGCTCGGCTACTAATGGATTTGTACCCCCATTAAATGTTGGTGGTTGTTGCCTCATGAAGCGGTCTAACATTGATCCTCCACGTTGCAGATCAGGGTGCTCCATACGAGTAAGGTAATTATTCATAACCTGAGTGAGTTGTCCCAGTATGGTAATAAGTTGATCAGCACCAGTTGTATCTCCAGCTCCACAAAAATTATCTTGAGAAAGATGGAAATCCCTTCACGGAGTGCGTGCATTGATACAGTTTCCATTCCTTCCACTAGGCGCCATTTCAAAACAATGGCATAAACTAGATTAGTTTATGAATCAAAATACATAATTCCGTACTTGTAAAACACTTAACACTAATTGGACTATTTTATGGATATAATCCATAATCATAAAAAAATTTCTTTGAGGAAGTATATACTCATAACCACTTATAGTGGTTTGTAACGAAATGAGAATTATCCTAAGCATATCCCCCGGGAGTGTCGTAACCAAGAGTGCAGAAAGGCCCGTTGTCGTGCACCAGTTCCCGTTCGAGTCTAGCTCAAAGCGGTGTTTTGGGGTTTTACCCCTAGGTACATCTGTGCCAGATCCACCTCTACATGCTCGTATCCAGACAGGGATGTATTGCTCGGAAAACTCACAAAATCTCTATAATACCAAAATTCAAGGAAGTTCTTCTATACTAATCCTCAAAGTCTATCTTTGGGCTATGCGCTCTAATCAGAGTTTATCTAAATCTAGCTTCCAAGGTTAGTACTAAACTACCTCTGATACCAACTGTAACGCCCCAACCCCATCTTCCCATAGTCGGTGCATTACTTCGTAACATTGGCATGATCACAAAAGATCAAGTCTCAAAAGTCTGAGTAGTTTAGTAGCCTTGGAAACACTAGATACATTCATAAATGTTACATTACATCATAAAGTGAAAAACCAATAACAAAGTATTCATATTCCACACTCATATCCTCTTCTGACTATCCCTGCAGGTCATTCATACAATACTTCTTCACATCCTGGAAAATATTAAAACATTGAAAGGGGTGAGCTCAGATGCTTAGTAAGGATAACAATATTGCAGAAGATTTCATAAATAAACATAAAAATTTAAGGCAATGTATAACTAAAAAAATCCTTTTAAACTTGAACATCAACATAATATGGAAAAAGTAAAATGAGATAATGCCATTAACTTCTTCACATGGATATTCTTCTGGTCGAATAATCACATGCAATATCAATAACCACTTTCATAATGAGGGAATGTAAAATGCCAGACATTCTGAAACATTTTGTCAAGGCCTCGACCGAGACGTCTAAAATGATTAAGGCCTTGGCCAAAACCATAAATCAAATTGGGAAAGGGCCTCGACCAATTCCACGTCTAGTTGTCTCATGAGACCTACCAATGCATCGAGGAGCTGTAGCTGGCTCCACCCGTCACTTATTAAGTCCAATGCATTCCTTATATGAATAGGTTTAAACATATCATAAAACATAACATAATCGTATCACATAAAACATGCATAAAGGAAACATAACATTTCCACATTTCAATCACAAGATATCAATACAGAACATTGATATAATAAAAACGCATTCAAAACCATTTTCAGTACCAAAATAAAAGAAAGTTAAAACTTTGTATTTATTTTTCATTAAAAAAAATGATGGCTTGTAGAGGAAGCCAAAACTCAAATAATAGTCACGGGTGCGGAGAAGTCGTTGTCGCCGCATAAGTGCGGAAAGAAAATCATTCCCTTTTTTTCGTTTAGTAAAACGCTTCGTATAAAAAAGATTCCTTTTGAATAAACGTAAAAGTCAAAGGGGTTTATACACCGTATAAAAGAAAGTTGTGTATAAAACCAAATATGCCTCAATGAAAGGTGATTGAGACAAAGTCTTTAAAAAGATCATTTTTTAAATAAAATAGATCTATTATGTGTATTCACTATAGGTACACATAAAGAAAGTAAAAATACAAAATAATACATAATAATATCATGACATAATTTGAAAGTAGGAGATTAACCCAAAGAATGGAAGTTGGGTTAAGAAGTTCCCTTACCTCGTGTCTGACTTGACTCAACCGTTCTATAACCAACTGAATAATAAACTAGAGTTAATATATACCTTATTAAGAACCATTTTCAATTTCATTATCCTTTTTATATCTCTTATTATAATGATATGAACATTATGTAATTATTTATGTTATTAACAGTCGTTTTGTCGATCGTTGGTACTTGAGTCAATAATAAACTTCTTATAATTACAAGTTGTTTATGTGGTAGAATATCCATTATCTCCAGAATTATATTCATTATTTATATTTCATAATATCATATATATCCAGTATATACATTCATTTATAATATTACGTAACATTTAGAGGTAAGAAATGAAATGCACCGTTCATGGAGACGGTAAGCCGTACGTACGCATGAACACTACTTTCATTTCTATTTCGTATTTAATGGAATGAAATAATAATGATATAAATATATAATATAATTCCAGTATAATATAGTTTATAATACCATTTACTCCATCCTTTATACATCTCACATATGGCATTAACGATTGAAATCACTTTGAGGGGGCGGTAGTCCGCACTTCCTAAAATGAAATTATCACGTTTACCCATAATGGAAGTCATAAAGTATGCCATAAATGAGAAATACAGAAGCATAAGTAAAACATAAACATATTATATATCATATATAAATATATTGACATCTTAATGGCCACATTTGAAGGTGTTATATGAGTGTTGAACAATCATCGTTTCGTGAGGCAGAAATTCGCCATCCACAGAAACTATATGTTCTTTAACCATTAGATGTAGGTGTGTGTAAGTGTAGCTCGAATACTTCTTATAAAAACATCCTAGTATATTGAGGATACTGGTTTTGTTACAAAAGAAATTTATAAAAAGAGTTTAGGGGGTTGGAGAAGAAAAATAAAACAAAACAACATTACAGAAGACATTACCTCAAAATCGGGTAACTCTTTTTGATTTGAGCCAAAGGCTTCCTTGGGAAGAGTTCTTCCCAAAGTGAGGCTTCTATGAGTAAGAGGAGGAAGTTGGGAGAGTATTTTGGCAGTGTTTGGCCGATCCAAATGGCTTGAAAGTGTGAATGTGGTGGTAGAGGTGGGGGCCTTTTACAAGAGGAGAGGAGGGTCACTCTTGGAACGTAAGGAAATTTTACATTATTATACAATGATTTTCGGATTCTAAAGGTCCCAAACTTATATAATTCGTGGATAAGGGTTCGAAATATACCCATAAAATAGTCTTTGGACAAGTGTATGCCTTGGATTGCACATTATCTTTTCGTTTTATTAAAATCATTAAATAATGAGGTCATCACTGCATCATAATGATGTCATAAATAATTTTATTTATTTAATGTCTAACAATTAATAAAAAATTCTATGATGTCTGAAATCTTTTTAGCTTTCCAATGACTATTTATAGTCAATAATATGATTTGTATAACCCCATGTAAAAATTGTTTTAGTAAAACATTTCATGTTTGTGTCATTTTTTACTTTGACATTAAATAAAAGGTATTTATGTCATTATCCAACTAAAGTGGCTCCATGGCGTCCCCAATTTGACCCATGGATTGTCTTGGTCGGCCATGGCACATCCAATGAGGGTATGACATTTGTCAAGCTCATCTCATATTATTAAAACATTATTTTTACCTTAAACTACACTAATTACCTCTAATCGCGATTAAGAACTTAAAAGTTACTATTCACCAAAAATTATTTTAATCTCATTGAACCACATTTTACTTCCTAATGACAACCATGTATGTCGGGTTTTTGAAAATCAAATCACAGAAGTGGTAATATTTCATTTAAACGAAAAATCAGTTATTTAACTACCACTTAGTGGTTTCACTATTCATCAAAAATTGAAGTTTTTCAGAACAATGCCAAAATTTCACCCTAAGCTATAATTGATATTCCGAATTCAAAAATGATGTCTATTTTACAAAATTCGAAACATATAAGTTTCATTAATTAATTTTATAATTAATTCCCGCTGTCACAACAAATAGCGTGTTTTGATGAAACAATTTATATCAAAACATTGGCAATTGTTTATGTCCAATTTCAAAGATAAATTAATTCTAATGACCACCATTAGATAAAATGGAAAAAATATATTCTAATTATAAATTAAAATCACTGAATTGTATAAACTATCACTATAAATTATTTTGATTAAAAAAGTTGTTTTTAAGTATTTTTAAATATTCATTAAAAATTTGAAGTTCTCAGAAAAATACCAAAAATTAAACATAGGCTAATTTCGATATTCTGAATCCAAAAATGAATTCCATTTTGAAATATAAAATTTCAATAATTTTAAAAAGTGATTATTACTATTCATAACGGCTACTTTGATAAGTCGCGGTGTGTTAGAACTCGAAGTTGCGTACAATGCAAGCTATTGCATTATTGAATGAGAAGCGTATCATGGAAGCACGAGGTGTTAAATTTTTTATCTACGGAGATTTAACAATGCAGGTTGGATGAGAGCATCATCGTAGAAATCTATGATTTTGAGGATAATGTCGGTAATTTTTCCATGATGATAATTTATATGAATATATTAGGTTAAACATGTTTAATCAATTAATTAATTTAATAAATTAATTAACATCAATGAATGTACCACTAATGGTTGATGGATGTGAATTCCTTTCACCAACCCATTTTATTTGGCATCAATACTATACACAATGTTATAGACACAATAGTGACCAGAGATTTCATGTCTATGATTTTGTTTAATATTGTTTAATTTTTCAATGAGGTATCACAAGCACATAGTAAAAATATATTTCATATTTTTATAAAATTTATTCATTGAACATTAGGCCTTCTAATCACACGCCAACTTAGCACCGAGATCGAGAAATATATATATAATTAATTAAATATCTAGTAAGGAAAAAATTGTATCTATAATTTATTCTCTATTTTATGGTTTTAATCACCAAAAATAAAAAATAACCAAAAATGGGATATTGATCCCATGGTTGGCTCTCTTACTAATAGTATCTATCCTTCAAATTCCCATGAAACCGTAACACACAATCCAAAGGGACAATCCATTCCCATTGGGTCTTATTTTTTTTATCCTCAATCTCCACCTCATTCTATGAAATAGTGTACACATCCTTAATATCTACCTCTCTCCATTTGTTTATGTGAATTGGTTCATGCATGTATCTCCTCTAATATGAATAATGGAATACCTCATTCACCCTATTCAGTTATTTTGGATGGTTGATGTGGTACACCACCTCACTACCCCTATTCACTATCACAAATGACTCAATGAACATCAGGGATAACATATACCCACAAAAAACTCCATGATACTCAAAGATTAGAGACTATTTGGTATTTTTGGCCTCCCTATTAAATATCCAATGGCCTATGCTGATAATCCTCATATAATTTCTATGTGCTTTGGGATTTCCTCGTCTACTCACAGTTGACCTGGAGTTTCTTCATCTTCACCATCACCATATATGTTCCCAAAAGAAATAAATTTCCAATCATAATCTAGATCATTTGTGTCCTATAGGGTCTCCCATAGTGGACCTCAAAAGGCTTCATGCTGATGGTAGAGTGGTAGATATTGTATTATAGAAACACTATAAATGTTTGGTGATCATTGTATCTTTTGCTAATGTCTGACATACAATCCCCCATCATAATTTCCAATTCCTAGATAGTGCACTCAGTCTTCCCATTAATCCGGTGGGCACATTATGTACTCATCAACATGTGGTTCCAAAATTCCTCCCCAAATAGAATCCACAATTTTAATGTAAATTTCATGTCACAAAAGAAGAAAATCATTTTGGGCACCCCATGAAGGGGGAGGATCTCCCAGTCATAGAGTTACCCAAAACACTCTTCTAAACACTACTCTGTAATAGCATGGAAGGGTGCTGAATTCATGGGTCGGTCAATTATAACTGAAATGGAATCATCAATCTATTCTATTCATGGAATCCATATAAACAAATCCATGGATAGGCCTTCCCACATCCACAACAGAATCTCATGTGGTGGTAACATAATTTCTTAAACATACTTTCCAGCATTCACCTTCTGGCATATGATCCACCAAGAGACATAATAATCCATTGATTGTCTCTTGATGGACCACCAAAATAACCTATGATGCTCTCTATTAATATTTACACACCATGATGATAATCTTGGGTAGAAGTGTGTATCTCTAAAATCACCTCCCCCTACAATGTTACTGGAACCACTAATTTCCCGTGGAACATTATTACATGATTCTTACCTTAAAAATATGCATATGGTGAGTAACCTTTGGATATATTACCACATAATATCTCAGAGATGATGTATCATATTAGGGACTCTCTCATGCACAATAGAAGAGAAGTACTCAACACCCTCAACTGCTAAAATGTTATACCATCATGCTACACGTGGGTCAACTAAAAGAAGGCTATCTATTTTGAATTCTCCTTCACTAAAAGAATCAGATAAATTTTTTACATTAACTAGAGTGTGAACCATCTTGAATTCATTGTCCTACCTGAATTCCTACTTGAATAGTTGTCCTAGTTTCTGGTCTCTTTGTGTTAAGACATACAAGATACACTGATGGTCTTAGAAAACCACAATGAACTCACCTAGAAGGGGGTTACTCCACAACTGTAGGTAGAAGACAACCATTAATATATCTATTTGATGATTAGAATAATTATGCTTCTGTTATATTCACTACCTCGACCCATATTTGATTAACTCATGCTTCTCCATCAATACCCAGCATATTCCATCTCCCAAGGCCTCACAATAATTTATGAAGTCAATTACTTTCATTGGTAGTCTTAATATTAGTGAAATTTTCATCATAATACATTGCTCCTCAATGGAAATATAAATCACATGAGCCTCATCCCAGTTGGTGAGGTCTCTATAAGTGCATCCACGAGACCCAGGATCAAAACCAGGCGAAAGCATAATTTCGGGGGGGGGGGGTGTTTGTAGTAGTACTATAGAAATACTATAACAGTATTGTAGTAGTCATGTAGCAGTTATTGTAGCTGGTCTATAGTGGGTATTGTAGCAGGTACTATTAGGTACTCTAGCAGCCATAACTATTCACATTAGGCCACCGGTTTGGGCTTGGAGTCTTTAAGGCCTTCGGGCCACCCAAGGCCTTCAGTTCAGTAATGCATTCGGGCCACCCAAGGCCTTCAGTTCAGTAATGCTTTCGGGCCACCTCATGGCCTTTGTGCCACCTCAAGGCCCTCAGGGCCCCCTGATTTTTAGTTGAACATACATTTTCAATAAGGATCCACTCTTGAGGAGGAAAGATCAGGTCACACCCACCAAAGCAGGTCTAAACTGACTATGGAAGAATGAGAGGGTATGGAATTTGACATCTGTAATGCCCATGTGCACCCTTGATGATGGACATACTAGGAGAATAGTCATTCAAAGGTGGAGAGATGATCTTGATGTAGATGCTGGGGAGGATCAGTTTTAAGTAGTCATAGTCTGTATGATTTCTTTAAGACCAATGAGTCATGTATTGTCTCCATGCCTACGGGCAATGTACTTCCTAAGACTACAGGCCTTGTAAGGGTTCCCCTCATCCCTTGAATGGGGGGTTATCAGAAAATCAATAAAAAAGAGTCCTTCAGTCCATTTAGTCAACGAACCTATGAAACTTCTCATTCTATGAAAAAATATTTTGTTTCCACATTTGGATTTTCAAAGGGGAATAAATTATAAGAATTATTCCAAAAATCTCATGTTTTACCCCACCAATCCATGATAGATTGACACCTCCAAAACAATTTATGGTGGCTCCAAAACATGAAATGCAACAATATATACAGGTTCCATGGAAAAACCATACATAAAAATGAGATCCTATAAATTGAACATCTTGAATTCCTTACTTCAACTTCTAGAGCTTTCTATAAAGCAGGTTCTCTCATAAAAAGTGTATGACCATCCAAATGTTATCTATATTCTCTTTCCATGATGAATAGTTGAAGATTATGTAATTAATGATGAAAAAAGTGACTCCATATATTTCTAGAAGATCAGGTTCTTCTAATTCATAAACAAGACAGAGGAATTTAACACATCAATGGGAATCATTATGAACTCATAGTACATCAATCAACATAAAAAATAAAAAATATGAATTTTTTCCAAAAAAACCATCAACAGTTTGTAGCTAGGCCATATATTGATATTTGAGAACCATCTCTCAACTCACAACTTTTCAAAGATGTTTTAAATCCTTCTAACATGATAATTTTTATTTATCTTGTACTGGTTTCAGAGATGACAATCCATGCAATCCCACATGATTTTTTCCACCTTTTCCAAGAAAAATATTAGAGTTCTTAAGAGGGACACATTTGGTCTTATGAATCATTTATCTATATGGTCCTCCTACTATAACAAAACCTATTAGATATTTATCGGGGACATCCAATAAGATACAGATAATATCAGAGTAGTTCCAGGAGGCATGCAAATGAAAAACTATATCTCCGACCTTGAAGGTAGTCCTAGAATTTACATATTGAAGGCTTCTGATAATCCTCCATAACTGAAGGAATATAGATATCTGAATATACTACTACAACAAATGCCACACTCATTGATTTATGGGTTATGGGATGTAGCTTGCAGGTCACAATAATTGGGTTATCATCCGTGTGAACTCTATCTCTTGAAAAGTAGAACCTCTTACCATTAACACCCAGGACTATGAATTGTAGGTTGTGACATTCAATCTAGGACAAGGCCATGGAAAATGAATTCATACCCAATATAACATCATATGATTCCATTATTAAAACCAATAGGTCCTACATGAAACTCTCTCCATAAATAAATGTATTACCCTATCAGTATATATAAGATAATGAAGATGTGTTCCCTGTAGAAACCTCCAGACAAAGCTGATGGGATAGTATCACAACATGGATCTCTAACTCTCACAAAAAGTTTATAGAGATAAATGAATGCATTGAAGATATTCATACTAATTATAATTTAATATGTTAATAAAAAACCTATCTTACTTCATATCATCTCATGTGAAGTTGGATCATGTGCATCCAAAGCCTATATCTATCCACGGTCATGAAGGCTAGATCCCAAAGCCTGAAATGGGTCACTTGGTGGTGGTGGTTAAAGGATATAATTTCTTATTCCACAACCAATCACTCATCATTATCCACTACATGATCCACCTCTCATAGGACTACCCTTGCCATGAATGGAAGATCACTGATCTCGATATGGCATCTACTGTGGTGGCCCATCACCTATCTTGCTGTGGTGATTAACATTTTTTTGAAAGGAAGTATCCTTATATGTATCCTTTGGAATCATAATTAACTTACCTCACATATCCAAGAATCATTGTTCCTATATTAATCTTTTTACCATATGCCTTGGCCTAATCACGGGATGGTCTCCTCCTATAAAATCCTAGTGTGTTGTGCTTGCTAAAAGTTGTAGATGACACGTCAGTGTTGCACCCACTGCCTACTCCAACTGTCCAGAATCTTTTGAAATGAAATATCCATATAAATAGATTCCTCTCCAGTAGCCATCATAGGCTGGGATTCAGAAATATACAACAACAGAATTGATCTCTCAGTAGACTCCCTACTAAAACATCCTTTCTCGAAACTATCCATAAAAGATCTCATAAAGGGATTACCATGTAAGATCTAGAAACCACACTCCATAATAAACCCCCAAAATCCCTTTATTATGTAGATCTATATGATTTTATACTTGAACTATGACCCAGTATGAGTTTAAGTACTCCTCAAAAGGAAAATAGTGAATTTCGGTCCATGAGAGTGTGGACTCATCCTACATCAACCTAAAAAGGATACACCAATTCTCAACTGGTTCATGGAAGAGGTAATTCTCTAGTTCAAAAAACTGATCCATCAGTTTCCAGATGAGCCTGAAGACACTATCGACAAACTCTAGTAAATCCTATACTAACTAAGGATATGGATCATTAGGAAACCGAGTGGCCATTGGTGCCAGAGCTCATGGATTGAACTATGACTTTACATGTAGTCAGCCTGCTCAAAACAAATGATCTATCTCTCAATAAGTGATTGTGCTTCTACCCACACTCATGAATGAGGTGGGTGTGGGATGTAGCATGAACTAATTCCTCATCAATCATCAGTTCTTCATCACGGTCTAGAGTAGGTATCCCAACAAGATGTCATCGTTATTGCATCATTATATTTATCAATATGTAACATAGTCTTATGAGAACACACACACACAAATATACATATATATATATATTAAGAAAACATGGATATTTATCTAGGAGGAAAATCAACTACTAAATCCTATATGATTCATTTTCCATTAATCCCTATGAAAAATGTACCATGGGATGACTCGACAAGAAGGTTGTCATGGTTTTGGTGATGGGATAGATCATCTTCTTCCACATCGATAGATTACCTAACCTATGAGTTATACTCGAGACACATTAATATTATTTCCCTATACTCAAACAAATCCTCTTAAGTGGAATAGTATGAAAGTCATCACAAGGATCAGACCACCAATGATACAAATGTTTAATGACCCAATGCAAGTCGAGGAATGAATGAAAACTACTCCCAACATACCTCTATAATCTAGAGACATAATACCAATTCCGATGTAATAAATAACACTGGGACGAATATTCATTAGTTCCCATATGCACAAAAACAACCAACTTGATGATAATGTGGTGAGGGATATTGTAAAAAATGAAACAATGCTACTAAGTAATCAAACCATGCATGAATGTCTAGATAGTAAAAAAGTAAGATAGTATAAAATGTAAATTAAAGTGAGAAAATACACACTCAACTAGAAATATGTCTCATATTTTAAAAAAATAAATGTAAAATATTGAGAGAGCCCATATCCTGAATCGTAGGCTATGGCCACCTTACATGGTCTAGAGAATATAGAATCCCAATACACATCTAATGTCACAGAAAACTTGTCCATAATCTTTATGAGAGATTAAAAGTAACATAAAATCCAATGAAGGGCTAATTTTATACATACACATTAGTGCACCCTGACAGCTGAAGGTGGATAAATAAGAGATACATTAAAAATTATAATGTTATTGTATAAAATATAAAGTAAATTAACAAAACTTAACCTATAAATAGTTTAAAATTAATATCTTCCAAACAAAAGGGTCTAGAAATGGTGAGTAGATGAATAACCCTTCAATCATTCACCACATATAGTAAGAGAGTATTATCATAAATCTAAGAGAAGTTTTACACAAAAACAACATGAAATACCTCATGCATGTTCTCCACTCCTAGAAGTAGAGAATACCCACAAAATGGTGATATAGATGAATATATATATATATACATACGTATAGAAAAAATAAAAAAAATGAGAGAGAGAAAGTATCTACATATCAATGCTCATCCCAAGAAGAATCGTATCCTATAGTTCGAAAAATCCATCAACCATGCCCAAGATCTCACTTGTCAGCACAGATAAAACATTCAATTCAAAACCACACACCTGAATGTTATATATAATAAAGGGTCACAAAGTCTACCAATAGAACCCATTCCCTGGTATAATAGGAGTGTTCCACTCAGATTACCAAGGAACCATTCCTAGATTTATTAGAGGGTACAACTATTAGACATCAAGGACCCATGCCACGATACCATAAGAGTGTGCCACTCGGAAGGTTGAGGATCCACAATGAACCCTAATTGAGCATTCCAATCAATTTCATCAAGGACTCATGCCCTAATATCATAGGAGGGTTCCACTTATAAGGTTAGGTACCCACGCTAAACCCAGTTAAAGTGTGCCACTCTAGGTCCTTGAGGACCCATTACCGGATATCAGAAGAGGTTTCCACTATAAAAGATAAGGAACCATGACGTAAGCAGATGTAGGGTTCCCCAATAATAATCAAGGATTAATTACATTATTTTCAGCACATTCCACTTAGAAATAAGTCTCTAGTGATCTCTTGTGATGACTACTATCATCAGGTGTATCCTTAAAAGAGAACCATGATCAAAACATTCAATATCGTATCTACAAATCCAACACAAGAGGGAACCATCACGTTCTATGTGGAATGACAGTCAGAATGGGATACTCAGAGTAAAAAGTTATGTGTTCAAATTATGGTGATAAGGAACTAAGAAGTTTACATAGAAGAAACCAGCGAAAACATGACGGGTGAGGGGAACTACACATCGTTTCCTCCTGCTCCACTGCTTGGTGGTGTCCCTAGATAATGCATGGGTCCCTTATATGCATAAAAGTATGTGATGTGTATGTGGAATACAAAGCATGCCTATGTTATTAGGGACTCAACATTTCTTACTAGATGTTTTTATGTACTGATCCCCATGATTGTATAGTTGAGTTCACGACGTGCTCCATTCCATGTATTTCCACATGAGTTCTCATATGGGCTATCCATCACACATGTTTTCCAACAGGGAAAGGGGTATGTGATGTATATGAAGGATACATTATGTGTCATAATTATCATTTTCAAAACCATATCCATCACTATTGAGCAAGATACACACCACATGTTAATCCTTGAACACGATATCTTGCTGGGGTTCCCCTAGAAAATTCCAATTCAAGTTCCACTCTTATGTCTACTCAATACACCTTATATATCACCTTGATTCATTTGGAGACTCATGTATCATGGTATATATGTCATATCTCAGCAATAATAATCTAGAAAATGGTTATTGTTCATCATTTTGGATTCAATGTTCATTTTTTATGCTACAAAAGGATCTACAATTGATTTCTTTAGCAGTAATCACCATAGAGAACACCCATGTTTTTTGAAAAACCCCAATAATGTTTCTCATTTCATTGGTCCGTGTGTATTTCATCATTCTATCATGGTTCCAAGGGCCCAATTGGGGTTGGTAGCACTCAGAAACTATCAAACAGGGACAAAGGTGGCCAACTGGTGAAGAACACAATGCATCGTGAAAGAAACACTCCATGAACAAATGTTTGGACATCATTTTCCTAGAATAATTTAAAAATGATAAACTATATGAATAAAAATATTAGAAAAAAAATATTAGGAAATTCTAATATTGTACAGAAGCTCATGAAAAGGTAACATGTTTCACATATCCAATAAAAATGGTTGAAATACTCAATCATTTAATAAAAATGGCGTAATAAATCATTTAATGATTCCTAAATATATTATGAACCATAATTGGATAAATAAAACTTCTTATAATTATTGATAGAATACAATGTGTTTTTACACCCTCAACAAATACAATCTATAGTTCTATGATTGATTGAAGAGGTTTTCCAATTGATGTGGGAGGAGAGGGTCATGTGAGAATTCCATGACAATGAGGCTAAACATGGAAATTCTTACATGATGATACATTTATAATAATATATTACGAGAATTTACTTAAATTAATTAAATAAAAAAATAATTAAACTCACTGAATATACCATCAATAGGAGAAGGATATTAATGTCAGGAACTCGAACCATTTTTTTGTGCTTGGGTAAAAAGATTTGTTCTGCACTCAACCATGTCTTTGGATTTCTAATATGATATTCCAATAAAGATTTATCCAAAAATAGTTGGGTATCACATGTGTTGAATATAAAATATATTTAATATTTCAATTAAATTAATTATCAAAAAAGTATCCCAAGAATCACATGTCGTCTTAGAGCTTAGGTCTAGAAATATATATAGAAAAATTAAAAATTCCAAAAAGGAAAAAACCATGTTACTACATATATTATCCTAAAAAATTATATCCAATTTTAAACTTAAAACATTTCTACCATAATATTGATCCAAAATATATCTTCCCAAATTCATAATCCCAAAATTTATATGAAATGTAACAATATTTCCAAACGTTAACATAACATAAGATATTACCTAAACATAATAATCCTAATTTTTTATTCACATAAGAAATATATGAATATATTTATCAACTATAAAAAATAATCCATAAATACATTCTTCTAGTAATAAAATATAAGGTATATTTATTTAATCCAGACAGGTAATAAAATTATCAATAATAACACAAACCTTAAAATAACAATCCACATGAATATCCACCTAGAAAATTCCATAAATTTTTATTTGTCATTATTATCTCTACATCTAGAATATATTAATTTTTATCTTTACCAAATATTTTGTTTTCCAAATGATAAAAATGCCACTAAAAATGTTTTCCTGGTCATCGAAAAAATAGTAATATATTCTCTCTAATAAATAATAATGAATTAATGAAGTACATTCCTTACATTTCTCGTGACTATTATAACTTGAATATCCTTGATAAAATACATTTTCATCATAATTTTTAAATACAAAATGAAAATGAGTTATTACTCTTCATTTTGGTATGATTATATGATTGACAAAAATCTATAAGGTTTTTTTTAAACATATATTAGTGAAAATTGAAATATTGGTTTGTTTAGTGTCCTTCCACCTTGAAATTAAGGTATGGAACATTAGAATCAATTTTCATACCCTTTTTGTCAAAAGTATATTTTTCTTTCTCTATAAACATTTACAAAACACTCATTCATTTTATGCTTGTACCCGGGTGTTTATCTTGACAATGATAACATGTGGTAAAATAATTCTTTCAGCTCGAAATCATTTTAATAGGCTGAAATATACTAGAATGGATCAAAACATTATGAAACATAATGTAAAAACCTAGATCTAGTGAATCCCATAAGATAAATTTATTTTTTAGGTATAATAAATATCGATATCATAATCATGGTTGTTTTGGGAATATTTCTTAATTATTTCATATTGGTTAACATGATAATATTGTTCTTGTGGTTTATATTAATCATCAATTGACTCAAAATATAAATGAAAAAACACTAGTAATCTGTTTGATATTATTTATATTATTAAATTGGTATATGATATAAGAAATATCATCCCAATGGTATAGATAGTTTATTAGTCTTATAAAAATATATATAGAAATTAATTTGAAATTATATTTAAGACATAAAATAAAATAAAAGTATTTCTTTTTAAATCATAATTATCTCTTTAACATAAACCTGCATAATCAATCTCAAAACACTTGGTTGTATCCAGAGGGAAAAGAAAAATAATAAAGGGATGTTATCTTATTCAAAATAAGGGGATGTATACAATGAATTTTAAGAAATAGAAATTTTTATAAAGTATATAACAGAAAATTCATGCCATTTAATTGATAACTTGGGCATTATATGGTAGTTATAAAATATAATGAAATAATTACATTAAAATAATCACATGGAAATAAAAAAATAAATGTGGATATTATTTTAATTTAATAATAATTTATTATCAATAAATATTATCATAATTATGGAAAACTAATGATGGTCATCTAAAACATACATTTGAAGCCTGAACCAGGTCATTTGAAAATAAATGGTTAAGGACTCAGCAAAATTCAGATACGGTAAATCTCATGAGACCAAATGAATCATTTAAAGGATATAAATGGCCCCAAAAATAACATAATATATCCAATACATTATCTTATGTATGGGTTGAAGCATAACAACATATAAATATGAAAAAAAAATTATCCCCAATCAGTCAACATAATCATAAATCAATTTTGTGTAATATGATAAACAATATCAATATAGAACATATATTGTCAAAATGACCATTAATAATTTAATATATTATTTTATATTATATCAAAATATATCAATCTTAATGATTCATATTATATAATGATCTGTTTTGTGATTGATCAAAATGCTCCAATAAAATCATTCAATTTTTTGAGAGAAATAACATTATTTCATAAAAATCTTAACAAATCATAAAATTTATAAAAGAATAAATCTTCACTAAAATGAACATTCTAAAAATATATGGAATGATTTAGATAATTAATGATTTATGATAGTGAAAAATAATGTCAGGTGGAATATGATATAGAAACAGTTATTTCGTATTTTTCCGATAAATTCATTAATAACCTCATTCAAAAAATTTAAAAAAGTATTCATTTCAATGATATTAATTCAAATTAAAAAACCTATAAAATAATATATATATTTTGGATAATATTAAAAAAATATTTAATATTGTTTTATAAAACATTAGCATGGATGAAAAATATTCCATTGTGGAGACATAAAAATAAACTATCTTGAAAAATAATGAGAGTCTAAAGTAACGCTTACAGGTGATCTTACTTTCATTGTGTGTATCTAAAAATAATCAATGTTGGATTAATGTATCTTAATAATTTATAATATAACCATATTAATATTTATAAAATATAACCCCATTTTATCTTCTTATTAACAATTTATAAATATTATTTCGTTATTACCCTTTCTTAGGGTGTTAACTGCATCATTTTCATATCCACATTTCGTCATGCAAGTCCGGATTCATGTACATATGAAATAGTTTAATAATAATAATAATAATATGATGGTAATATATATCATATTTATTTGTAATATATAATTTTATAAATATTCATCAATGGTGAACATGGAAAATGAATCACATCGCATCGTGGAGATGGTATGACTTATGTATGAATCTATGATTGTATCATTAATTTATTTATGAAATAGTAAGGATTTGTATGGTATATTAATTATTCTAGAATAAATATTAGGTTATAATTATCATTTATATCTTTTTTTACATAATTATACACATCTATGTAATGTGGCGATGAAATAAAATATTACACCATGACATGGAGACGATAAGACATATATAGGCATGAGCGATGCTTTAATTTTTTGTAGTACGGATATAAGAAGGAATATTGTTTTCCAATATTCCTAATGACATATAATTACATATAATATAAATTTTTTATTACTTTATCATTTAAATAACTCATTGAGAGGAATTAAAAAAATATATGAACATAAACAGTTAGTAAAATTGATTTACACTTCTTCGATAGACATTCTTTAAATATATTATAAAGTGATCATGGATTGGTAATTTCAGATGGAATGGATTTCCATAATATGGATTAGAATATTTATAATATAAATTATTACTATTTAATAAAATATAAATCTGAATATGGATTGAAGATGTGAGGTAGGATGTTCCCATTCATATTTGAGGTGTGGTCGATTTTGTAATCTCCCACAATATTAAAGTAATATAAAATATATATTAATTCCAAATGGATCCAAAGAGATGTCTTTAAAATATAATATGGGGATGTGTCGAGAATATATCAATAAATATTTATTATAATAACTTATATCACTTTATTATTAATATATATTGGCTTTAAGCCTTATTTAATACTTTTTGATTCTTACCTTAACAACATGAATTTTTACTCATTGATGGGAAATATTTTTATAATAATATGAAATACTAACCATAATTGAGTAATGGATAACATTATCAACCATATATAAATATATTGGAAGTAGTTATATATATATATAATTATATTATTTAATAAAATATTATTTATTTCAATATAAGGTTACATATAATTTTGACACCATTTATTACATTAAATTTTACAAAATAAATAAAACAATATATCTCTGAAAAAAATTATACATCTCATTGACGTTTCCATGTAAACTAAAAACATCTTGGATGATACTAATTATGTAAATTATTTGTTATTTTAATATTTTTATAACCAATTATTTGTTAATACCATTGATTAAAAAAACACTGCATCACAATAATGTAAGAGATTTAGGCAATGATTTATTTTGTAAAAATTATAAATTAATTAAAATGATGATGAAAAACATTTTACATTTAAATTATATTTTATATATGAATATGTGTTACAAATAACTACATATTAAAAATTTAATACATATTAAAAACACAAGTATGAAATATTTGTTTTTTTAAAATCGGTAAAAGGTTTTATATATTACATGTGGCTTAAATAAGACATAAAATATGGCCAATGAATATTTTGGTCTACAGTCACTCATAAACTAAAACCAAGACATGTTTTATGGTAATTTTTCAAATATATATAGAATTATTTTTACTCTTAATTACTTTATTTATCTTTAACTATGGTATATAAAATTACTTGGTTTACAATTCATATAGACCAAAGATAAAAGGGAAAATTTTAATAAATTTAAAATTTGTTAATGTAATTATGTAATTCATTTTTATTAATTTAATTTGAACAGACTTCTAAAATTTATTTAAAATTAGTCCTAAATACGGGATGAAACAACGGGGTTTTAGTAACAATTTTCAAATAATAAAATGTTATTATATACAATTTATTAATGAAACATATTCTAATGAACAAAATTTGATTTACTGATTTATATTTTGACTATATGTACATTAAAAAAGTTATAAAATATTTTTAAAAATTAATTAAAATAGATGAAAATTTATTTTTCAATTAAAAATTAGTGGTTTCACTATTCATAAAAAATGAAACATATCATAAAAATACCCAAAAAAGTAACAATTGATCTCATTGATATTTAAAATTAAAAAATTATATTTATTTATTTATATATACTTTATAAGAGTTCAAAAATTTATATTTAAAACATGTCTGTCTTTAAATGGATGAAATACTACATTTAAAAAATATACCTATTATGCATAAAATTTTATTTATTTTCATATAATATGTTTAAAATTTAATAGATGAATGTGAAAACATTTTAATATTTGTAAATTTCATAATTTCGTTAATAATATTTATTTTCTCCAGAATTTCTGCTAGATTAAAAAAATATGTCATTGTACAGTTAAGATGGGTCTTGTGTGCAATGTAAGATGTTTACGAGATTAAATTTAAAAATAAACATACCATAAAAACTTGTTGTCTTAAAATTTTAGTGAGATTATTTCAAAAATATTATATATTATATGTAATAATTTATTAAAATTTAGTAATATTCTCCGACTTTTGATTTACTTTTTTATTATTTTGTTTAAAAGATTACATGATTTAGGTCTTCGAGAAATTATTTGATATGTAATTTTGTTATAAACAAAAAAATATGGTAAATAATTACATTAATATGGGTTTTTTATTTCATTTGATATTGTTAGAGTCTATGAGGGTTGAATAATGATTAAATATATTTTTTGGCATTTATATTTTAGGTACGGTACATTTACTGTGTCTAAATAAAAAACAATTAACAAACGTGTAGTTTTGTTTAAACTATAAATCAAACATAAATAAATAAAAGATTCTATTTATAAAATATAATGAATTTAATCCCAACAATATTTATAAAATGTATAGAAATTTATACATTTAAGAAGTATTTTCCTTTATTTTTTTCATTGTCAGTTTTATCATTATTCATAGATGATAGAATATATTAAAACAGAATGTATTTTATTGATTTTTATTCTCACAAATACATTTATATTTAATTTTCATGAGGAAATACTTATATAAAATATGATTAAAAATTAAATGGTAGGCCTATGTGATGTAAATATGATTTTCTATTTATCCATGCTTCTTTTTGAGAAATAATTCCTAGATGGTAGAATAAATATGAAGTATGTATTAGATGTATATAACCATACATTCATATTAAATTTATGTTGTGGAAACTATGATGAATATAATGTGAGATGTCAAAGGATATGGGTTTTCTCCACGATAGGCCATGGATGATGATAGTCGATAGTTTCAATCGGATAAAACTGTGGAAAAGGTGGAATAACCTACCCTAAAAAATATAAAAAATAGAAAATTATCTAACATTTATACCATGTAGAAATAAATTAAACAATAGTTATATTTTCTAGTCCAACAACCTACACAATATTATCTATAAATTTGAGTGCATACTACATGATTTTATATATATAATGGTTTTATGGATTTACATATATAAAACTATGTAATGTTATTGATTAAAAAAAATTCTTTTAATTTGTAAACAATATGAATATAAATAATTAAAAACCCAAGTTACATCAAATATCAGTATGAGGCTCTGATATACAAGGTTCCACCACATGATATATACTATATTCCATCGATAAAGTATCATGGTATATAAAATTAATAGAAATAAAATAATATAATCTAATTATTGATAATAAAATAAATTAATCCAAACAAAAAATAGAATTTTAAATTTTAAATTTATTGACTCGTATATGAATATATGAAGAATTTCCTAGATTAACATCATAGTAACGTAGTTTAATGTAATTGAATTTTATAACGAATATAATAAGAAATCAACATATTGGGAGAATAATTATTCGAGTCATATATATTAATATCTTTTAGGAAATTGGGGATATTGATTAATCAAAGGGACATTGATTATTGATGAAAAGAAAATTATAAAATATGAGTTAAATGTGTTCCGATGAAGGTCGAATGTTATGAAAACAAAATATATATTTAATAGTCACTTTTGTGATAGTACATATAGAAAATAGTGGTATTTTTATGAGAAAAATCTGAATGAACATATGGAGAACCTAATTATTTGGATTACAATATGTGTTAAGAAATAATCTAGTGATAGTTCTAAAAAAGTAGAAAATATATATGAAAATTATTTTTCCCATCATTTGAATATAATGATTATATTTTTTACATATTTATACTATTTTATAACCATTTATGAAATATTATTATCATGCATATGAATATTAAAATATGGAATTGAATAATTTAATGAAAAACACTAATGTCCAAAATAAAGATTAGTACACCATAATTTATGGTATTATATGAAATTTAGAATATTGGGAGTCAACATAAGATTATTTTTATTGACACATAATGTAATAGTAAATAACACGAAAAGTTTGAAATTGAATAAAGTATGAATATTATAGATCATCATCAGATGTTTTTCTATATTTGGATATTGGGATTTAACTATTCCATCCTATAATTCAAACGAGAAAACTATAATGGGTATGAAATTTATGAAAATATCAAATCAATTATCTATAAAAAAAATTAAATTAATAGGGGCTTACAACAAAGACAATAGAAATTTAGTTATGAAATATAATCATATAAATGGATAATATAGTATAAAATAGGAATAGGATTAATAAATTGAAATCGTAAACATAACTGTAACAGTTATCATCAAATGTATCATTTCTTTTTTCTTAAAATATAATGTCAAATTGGGAAAATGGAATTAATATAGGGTTTAATGAAATTAAAAAAATGAATACAATAGATATAAAAATAGTTTATTCTTTAATTTATACCCCTTATCAATATTTATTAAATTTAACTATATAATTTTTTAGGAAATTTTATTAAATATATATTCTCTTGGATATATACCCTAATATTTCTTTAATGAGTTTGGTCTAGTATTTTTTAAATTACTAATGTTTGATATATCACATTCAATTATGTGATCATTTACTCATTGAGGAAAATTTACTAAATATATAATGATTATAAGATATGGAATATATTTTTTATAAAATATGTATAAAAATATTATGAAAATTGATATTTGATCCAAGTTTTTGAAAACCCAAGGGATTATATACAACACGTTAATATTGTTTTGCAGTTTACATTTTATAATTACACCAAAAATATATCTCTGAATACCTATTTATATAAATATTATAAAATACTAATTATAATGTTAATATATTATAATTTCAATATATCAGTATCAATTTACATATACAATTTACAAAAATACGTAATGAGTTTTTGGAATTTTAATTCCTGATATGTAATCCCTAAGATACACCCCTCTTTGATTCATTCTGAAATATCATGTAGTTAAATAATTAATGATGTTTGAAATTTCACATTTACAATACAATCTAGACATTAAATTTAACATAATTAATATATAATGGGTACATTATTAAACACATAAATCAAATATTCTTCATAAATTAAGTTATATTACATATGATATTTAGATATGGTAATAATATAAATATTTAAAATTTAATATCTAAAAAATATATCCAAAACCATTATAATGTGACTTCATTCAAATGTAATTAAATATAAAAATATATTTAAACAACAATTTTTCAACAAGGTATCATTTAATATTTTTGTTAATATTAATAAATTTTTTAATTTATTCTAAATGAAATCACTAAAATCCCCAAACTATACTGCTCGTATTTATTCAATTAATGAGAATACTTATTCTAAAAAAACTAATTATTGATATGTAACATGTAATATTATGAATAATATAAATATACACTATAATATGATGAAATCTCAATGAATACTATATATATAATAAAAATATCATTATCTTTATTCAATATATATATATATATATGTTACATGGTTCTATATTTTCTCCAAAGTACTCAATAAATGATAGATTTTATTGAAAACATCAATATGATAAGGTTGTGAGCATGTGAACTTTAGCATATAAAATATTTTTATAAACACAGAATTATTGTATACATATATTGTTACAATAATATTTCACAAAAAAAGTATTTATAGTAAATTAAACAAAAAAAATCATGTTAAATCACAATAATTTTTCCATTAATTATACTCAATATCTTAGAAATTAGCGACCCATGATATTTCATAGTAAATTATATAAACTGTATATGCATTCAATAAATTCTATATAATCCACAATGAATAAAATATAATACATATGAATAACATTATCTTCATAAAATATACATTTATAGTTATTATCTAATTCTATATTAGTTAATATATCGAAATGATTATATTTATGATATCAATATGGTCATGAAGGGTAAATTTTATATTTAAAACCTAAATCATCTATCCAATTATATATTGAGTTGACGGAACTAAAAAATTTCATAATTTAAAATATTAAATGAACTGAAATATATTAGGAAGTATTTAAATAGGGTTCCCATATGTCTTTTATAAATCTATATACAATTTTTCAAATTAGTACTCAATAATATTTGAAAAAATATTAATATAATAGTTTAATATATAAATCATTATGTACATGATTCTTCTTTTTAAAAAGAAAGCATAATGTGGTTGCTCGACTGTGGATGAAGATGGGGAAATGGTGGTGGGGTTCAACAATAGCGGCAGAGTTGGGAGCTTGTGGTGGGGTATTAAATGGGGTGGGGGAGGGGGAGTAGGTGGGAGGGGGTTCCATACTGGAAGAAGGGTGGGAGGGATAAGGCAGTGTGGTCTCAATAGGGGGGGGGGGCTAGTGGTCGAAGAGGGGAGTGGGGTGGTTGGGGATCAATGATAGAGGGGGTAAATAATGCAGGAGAGTGGGGTGACATGGGAGGTGCTCAATGGTTGATAGAGAGGATGACTTGGTAGCTGGGAATCGATGGTGTGGAAGAGGGGTATTGGGAGGAGGATTGGGGAAGAGAAACATTTGAGGGGCTAGATGTATGATGAAATAAATTGGGTGACCATATTTTAAGGGTCTATAATACACTAATTATAGGCTTAAAAAATAGAGGTATCCAAATTTTCCCACATGGAAAATCACAAAATAATAATAACTCCAAGTGCATGGATTCTATTTACATGGTTCCTATTCATTGTCAATTATTTTCTTTCATATTCTGTTTACTTTATTTATACCATTTTGTATATAATTTTAAATTAAATATAAATGATTTTTTAAAATAAAAAATGATAAATCTAAGAATAGTCAAGAGATAATTATATTAAACTATCAAATGTTATTTTTTAACAATCATTGAATTGGAAATTGAGATAACTGTAAAAACATAAATAAACTAAATAACCAATATTCTGTTTTTTTATAAAATAATGATCACATAGATTTTTCAAGGATAATTATTCAAAATAATCAACTTATAATTATTTTGGTTATTATAGGCAATTATTAAATAAATTAAAAATGTTTATTGTGTAATATTGAGAAATGATAATTGAATGACATAATCAGAAAATAATAAAATGATATTATTAATTTATAATAATGAAAAATCATTTAAAAATAATTGAACATATTTATCAAAGATAATTTATCAATAATTATCAAATTATAAAACAATTAATTATCTAAATTAATATAATAATATTATCGAATGATATTTGTGCTATTATTAAAGGGTTGTTATTAAAATAATCCCATTATAATTTATATATTATCAATGTAAAATTAATAGATAAAAATACAAATATAATTATATTCGATATATTATATTCAAATATCAAAATATATTTAGAAAGGATAATTTATAAGATATTTTGAAGAAATAATTACAAGAGGTTAATTTCTGATAAATTATCTGAAGTTTCTATAAAAGTATATTTTTTGATAAATTATATAAATAAAATTATAAAATATAAGTTATGAAAAATTATTAAGAAATAATTATTGATGTATAAATAATGAGAAATTATCCTGAAATAACTTTAAAAGAGTAATTTCTGATTAATATCCGAAAGATAATTATATAAGGATAATTTATGAGAAATTATCAAATTAAAATTTTAAAAGGATAATTTATAAGAATTTATCGAATGATAACTATTCTTATAATGTTTTTTTTGTAATTCCATATTTTGTCATATAATCACATGATGAAAATTATCCAAGAGAGAGAATATATCATAACTAGGGATATTATATTTCACCAAGAGAGAAAATATCTAGTTTTGGTTTTTAGAAGACTTGGAAAACATTGATATTTAACCTGTCAATGTTTACGATAATGTGATTAGGAAGATATGTTCTAGACTTTTGAGTTTTCCACTAAATCAATTGAACAACATAGGGGGTTCTTCCATGCCATTGATGTCAAAAGCATTGAGGTAGGAAATTCCTTACTTTATTGGGCGCACGATAACCATTTTCATATTGTATGATGGATTTTTTTGAATATTTCACAGTCATACATGGTATGTAATTTCATGAGGGATTATGAGTAATCCATGACAAAATATGACTTTTTTCTCTATATTTTATCGGATATCCAGATTCTATGATGTTTTTGATATTCATGTTGATATATAATGATGACATCCCATGATTATTGTCTTGGATATTATCATGGAATGTCTTGAAATGTTTTCCTCTAGAGGGTTGGTATGTTTTAACATATAGGTGGTCTTAATGGTATGATTAGTCTATTTGGGTCCACACATGGTGTGTCTTATTGCTGATATTTTATCATGAAAACCCTATTACATAGCCTCAACCTAATTCCTTGAGTGTTCTAAGTTGATGATTAACAGTTTATTCCTTGTGGTTTTTATGTGTCACCCGAGGCCTTAAGGATTACAAAAATGATACAAATAATTTATTCCTGGGATATTCCTTGTATTTATCAGTAAATTATATTTTCTTTGTATATTTTCTATACCTAAATCCTTGTGGATTCTGAGGTACTCACCAGCATCACTTTGGTATGAATTGAATTCATATTTATATTTAATACATTTTTTTGCATGAAGCTAGTGCAAGTATGACAATCGGTTTTTTGGGGCATGGTTTGGGAACAACAACTAGTTTTTTGTATTGAATGAATATTTTTCACATTAATTGATCATCATTTTCAAATAAATTTTCATAATTGGGAACATCAAATTAAGGATGTATTGGTGCTACCGTATTATGTATTTTACTCACTGCCTAGATTGAAATTTCAATGCTCTTGTAGATTTCATGACTGATCTGGATGAGGGTATGATCTCTTTAATGGAAACACGAGTAGTGGATCATTGAAAAAGTAGCATACTAGAACCAAATATAAATGACCAACTATTTATTATTTAACAGACATAATTCTCTATATAGTTTATAAGCTCACCAATATAGGAGAACATTTATTATATGACATGTATGTAATCCTTCTTAATCTTTATTAATACCGTAATTATATTTTTGAATTATTTTATATTTATTAAATTTATGACTTGATATAATGGGTATATTAACCCCACTATTAGAATTATACCCTCACAACTAGTTGATTGACCATTGTGTTTGGGAAGGAGTGCCTGAGATCATTTGGAATTTGTTTTCGGACATTTTGGTTCAATTTAGGGAGTAAGGAAATGGTACTAGTGGTTTTTAATTCATAACATATTATTCTTGATGAATTGGAACATGACATGACATATAGGAGTTTTGTTGGTTGATACATGGCTTGGAGATCTATGATAGTTCTTGGCCATCACTGTATAGTGGTCCTTTGAGTTTCAATAATTTGGGTAGTTTATATTTTTTCTGTTTCTATTAATTTAACACAACTTATTTTATTTTCATGATTTTTATATATGATTTATGAGATTTCAAGTTCATTATTGCTTCACTAATAGAAATTTTGGGTCATATTTTTTATAAATAACATTTCTTGTGTTGGATAAGAATTCATTAATTTAATTACTTCATTTTTGGAAATTATTTAGGATAGTTCTTTCTACAGTCATGTAGCTATTTTCATTTTTTTGTAGTATATATTTGTTGGAATTTTTTGGATAAGCTAATAATGCTTCTATGTTAGCATGTATATGATAACATTGATAAACATGTATGAAAAAATAAGGGTATTTTCTATATGCGGTTTACAATGGGTTAATGGTATCCTCTTATGAAATCCTTGTGTTATCTAGTATACTTGTCATGATAATACATTCATGATCCCATAGAGAAGGTTGGGGTTATAATAATAATTTGGTTACTTATAGTAAGTGTTTTACTTATCAATATTAATTATAAAACCTCAACATATTCTAATGGGAATACATGGTATGGTGAAAGGAATACTTCCATATGGGAGGAGGTATAAACAATACCACTAAAAGTGTAATATAATGTAGTTGATCTTTCTCCAATATATGCTATTTGTTATAGTCAAGAGTACAACTTCAATTATAATTATATGACTATGTTTATATCATAGGTATAAGACATTGTGAATATGGTTTAATAATCCATGATTTAAACTCAATTATTGTTAATACTTTATGCAAACAGTGGTCCATCACGATAATAATTTATTGTATGAAATCATTCTGTATTTTTTTACCCTACAATGATGAATAAAGAACAAAGCATTTAGCTGATATTTAGTTCAAATCAAGAGAATAATCATTTCAATAGATAGTATCGGTTATCACCACTTGATCAGAAGGAGATCATTGTTTAGCTATGTGATTTTTGGTGGTCAAGATTCCTAAGACCATGTACTTCAGTATAGGGTTCATCTACATCGTTCTATAGGACGATTGATATAAGTATTCAAATATGAATTGATTACTTGATGTTTCACCCAATGATTATGATGAAATAAAATCCATCCCCTATAATCTTTGATTCTTTTAATCGGTTATAGGGTTTATGGTTGATCTCCAACAATTATCTATAATCGGGTAATCACCAGTTGTGGGATAAAGGGGAGGACATTCCAAAGATAGTGTTTCAAAGAAATAATTGACTATAAGATTAATTGGTAATTCCATTTAGGGTAAATAAAATATAAATATTGTTCATGAATCCATGAAAAATACATTTAATTAATACATAGAATTGTTCGTCATTGTGTTCATCTAATAGATCCTCACAAACTCACCGTCATGAGAAAAAATTATAGGAACATATAGATATTCTTCAGTACGTATCGAGAACACTGTATTTACATAAAGCTCTCAAATGGTGAATTTGGGATTCAAGATATACTATTACAAGGACATGTATTTTTAGATCATGATATATATATATATATATATCCATAAGATGTTGATATAGTCATGTCCTGGACACATCCCATGAACGTTTTTGTGATTATGGACTTTTTATGGTTAATAGGCTATTACCAATTTTTTATCTAGTACATCACACAAATATATTCAACCATGTCAATTCCAGTAAATATGGGAGTGATTTTATAGTAGTTTAGGTTATATGAATAGGTGTCGATTGAGGTAATGTGAATGTATAATATAACAATAGTATTAATACTGCATTATAATTTTATTTGTGGTGTATTGTAATATGATTCTTCTGGTGTTACTCTGGGTGAATTGTTGATGTGAAGAGAAAAGATAGTAGCCTATGTGTATCTATAGGTTTGAATACGTTATATTAACTACACTACACAAGTTATGGAGATAATACACATATTACATGCTCATAAATAATGGATACACATTCCCTTTTGTGATATATTATTTATTTAAATGAACCTCCACTATATCATCAGACAGAGAAACCCCATAATATGACAATGGACTGGGGATGAGTTTATATATAAATTAATTTTGGAGATTGAACATGAATCTAGGATAGTAAATGCTATTGTAGAGTCTCCTGGCCATATGGAAAAATATAAGTATGAGTTTGGAGAGCCTTCATTGGAAGAAAAGTGTAACTGAGGAACATATTGGATGAGAAAAGGATGGATTCCTCATAATAATATTTTTCATTGAATTTTAATCCATTGGTGTACACATATTAGCTTGGGGACAAGGTAAAGGATGAATATAATTTAGACTCTTGTTGTGTCTAAATTCTGGAATGCCTAAGTAGTTGAGAATTAGTAACTAAATGGTTGATGGAAGACAATGATGTGATATTGGTATATATGAAAGTAGTAGTACCTACAGTTATCAGAGAGGAGATCATATAATATTTTGATAAATATAAATTGTAAGTAATTCCCATCATGTGCAAGCTGTATCATGACTTATGGTGGTATTTTAGGACTCATGGGATGAATAGAAACATTGTTCGATTCATCACCTGATTCCATGCCTTTCAGAGGGTGACAATCATGTACTAGTGATCGGGTGAGTTGTTGAATCGACTCATAATAATTATTTTGAAGTGGGAGGATTCAATGAAATACAATATTAAAATGGTTTCTAGATCCCAAAGGGTTCATAATATAATATTGGTGATTATCAATTTGATAGTGTATTATGCTCACTGCTTTCTGATTATAGAAAATCGAAATGTTGAGGATCTGGAATGCACTATGTCTGAGAGATCATTTACCTAAATGAAGTTACCTTGAGTGTTTTTAGAGAGGGATGTTAATTTTAAATCATGATTTAGGATGGTATTTCAATGATGCCTAGGGACTCAATTGTTATTGGTAATGACAGATTATCCCTAGACTGATGGCCATCATGATAGAAAAATATTCATATTGAAGGATTTGATTCAATATTTCATGATAGACATCAATTGATAACGGAATGATCACTTATACATGATTTAGTTTTATAACAAAATAGTTACTAGATTTCAATTTTTATATCACCCTATGAGGGACATTATGGGAGGTCGTGTTAGTCACCACTCTATGGGAATGAGGAGGATGAATCAGTGGTTGGGACAAAAATTGTTCCAAATACTTATGAAAGAGTGTAGTTAATATGGAATAGGATAATATTTATTTAAGGAAGTCAATGATCTTACCCAACTATAGGAGGATACCCTTGGATGTTCCTATGGGATATTTGGTTTTCTTAAGAGTGTCTCTCAGGTTTGGACATAGTCATCTTGGGAATTATGAAATGCTTTTACTGCATACCATTAGACCATTTGATATCCCTGAAATGATAGGGGATTTTAAAATATCATATTGACATTCCTTATTAATATCTATGTAACCATGATGTGTTACATGTGTCCCAACATCAGAGGAACATACACAAACATTCTTTTTTTATTATTGTAAGGATGGTGAGATAGAGATCAATGCATCTTATAAGTAGTTTCCAGTGTAGACCATTGACCATTGAAAGTTGTTAATGGAAATATAGTATCTATAATTCCCAAAAAAATATTTAATTTTGTAATAATATAATTCTTTTTTTTATTTTTTTGGTTTTTTTTCAACGGTGAATCTAAAAATAATAATTTCTGTATAAATATAAATACATGTTTTAGTCACTATGAATGCTAAAAACATTTTATTTCTAGGAGGTCAAAATAACCTCACTAACATAAAATGCCTACTATGAGACCTATTAGTACAAAGTGGAGACCACAATACCATACAACATAACCAAGTGCATACTTCACATACTTCGGTTTAGTCATGTTGAAAAACCTTATGGCTAGAGGAATAGAAACCACACTATGAATTAATGGGATATAGAGCACAATCTTCACCATGTGGGTTTTTAGAGTTTTTTACCCTTAAGAAAGTACTTTTAAGGCCTTTATGACCATGAATTGAAATTTTTATCCTTAGGATACCATTCGATTTTTTAACCATCCTAAAATCATTTAACTGTTCTGTATTTTTATATATTTTGATTATTTTATGAATTCAATGTATGTATATATATTATGAATTCCCAATGTTTTAAAATGAAATAATGAGATTTTTTTGAAATTTATTTCAATTGAACTTACCTTTGGATTTTGAAATTATAATGTTTTAATGCTATATTAGAATTCGAAATTGTGAATTTTTTGTTTTAATGAATATATATGTAAAAGTACATATTGTAAGGTTCAATAAATTTTAAGAGAACTATACTAATTATTTTTAATAAAAAATATTTATTTTATTAAAAATCTTATTTTAAAATAGTCTTACTCATTAAATGTTATAATTTGTCTTATTTAATGACGTGGTAGATATTATATGATTGATAATTCATTTTAATGATACAAATTTAAAATGAAGTAGAAATCATGTTCTTATTGAAATATATTATTTTAAAGAAAAAATATTGAACACATAATTATCTATTTTTATGGTTTTAGATAGAGTTATATGGTATTTTTGAATGTTTTTTTTACTTTATTAAAGGTTTATATAAATAATAAGTCAACCTTTTTCTAGCCTTATAGCCTTCCAAGAGAGGTAGCTCACACCACTGTACAAAGAGAGGGTCGCCAAGCATTATCCCCTCAGCCAGCATAAGGCAACCATAAGGGAGTGCTCATGCATGTGGGACGCATAGAGGAACTGAGGCTATGCCACCATGTGAGGTGTAACAACGGTAGGGAGTACGCAGCATGCATTCCAGTTGGGGAGAACTGGTACGAAGGTGTATTTGGGAGGGAGAAAGGATCTAATTGATTATTGGTATAGACCTCAAGGACTATAAGGTCGTCTCAAAACCCCCTCCATTGTGATGTGGGACATAATTTTTTAAAGGAAAATATAATCTCAACTATTAAAACTCACAGTGTGAGATCTAGACCCCACAATATGTTCTCTTCTTCGAATCACTCTACCACATCCTTTTCCTTCGTGATTTCCTTGAAAATCTGATCTCCCAATGCGAGATCTCAGATGTCCTTCCCTTTTAAAATGTCGAAGAAATCAAATGTTGTATAATCAAAAATGATATATAATATCATCATTGCATTATTTTTAAAACTGTAAAATCATCTGTAGTTTTTCGATCGACTTCGATCGATCCCAACCATCTAGACATTTAAATTATTTTACCTTTCCATCATCTTCTTCCTCACATCAAACTAGTGGCCTTGCCCGTAGTTTTCTCCTCCATCTTTTCTAGTTTCATATTTGGTGACCCTCTTTTACTCTCCTCATGACCCAACCCTCAGTTTCTACCCATAATAATGATTTTGGTATATTTTTTTTACCTTAATTTCTTTGGGATTCATTTTATTTTTTCACAAACATTATATAAATATAATAATAAAACCACTGATTAGTTTTGGGTATATTTTAATAAGGGTGTTAGAATTGTTTTTTAGGGGTCAATATTCATTTCTATTTGATTATATTTCATATATGAATCATCATGTTTAAAATATATACATATACAGCTTATATAAACCCTCTTTTTTCTGATAACCATACAGGTTCTCTCTTTTCAATCTTCCCTCCAACCTCTTCTCGACTCCACTCATTGTTCAATTAAAGGTTAGTCTTGTTTTGTGTTTGTTTAAACTATATATATATACCTATATATGTATATACAAAACAAACCATCTTGATTTTTTTTTTATTTTCAAATAATGGTATTTTACTTTTTTAAATGATACTATTGATATATATAATACATGTAAGGGTTTATTTCAGGTAGTTTTCCATATGAAAAAACCTTGTTTATAGCTTATGCATATATATTTATATGTATTTATACGTCTATTTCTATAACAATTCTATTTTGATTTTATGATTTTTAAATGATGAAAATTTTTAAGTGGTTTTCTTAATTCATGTTATATATATGGGTTTACTTTGTTAATTGTTTAATTAATCCCTACTTATAAACCTTTATATGTTTATTTATAAAACACATCATTTCTGCTTTTATAGGTTTCTATTTTTGAAGATATGTTTTCAAGTAATTTCCTTAAAAAACATATAAATCATATAAGTATTGTACATTGTATTTTTTAATTAGACCATATAAACATAAACGTGCTTATACGGTAATGTGAATATATACACTTAATCTGAATTAGGTTTTCTTAAAGCCAATTTTAATTTTTTAAATTAGGTTATTTTGAAGTGTAAAATATTAATATTGAATTATTAAACATTATTTTGGTTGTGTAAATTCTATGTATACACTTTTTTTACATATGGTTTTATATAATTTTGAAATTCACATATGTATATGAATGAATTTATGTAAGTCAATATGGTTTTAAAATTTTTTTAAATGGTATTCGATATTTTATTATGTTTAATATTATTTTCTCATGTTTAAGTATAAATATATTTATTCTCACTTTTTACATGATTTATATTCATATGTAAATCCTTGAATTTGATGTAATTATTTATGTGGCCTAAATTTATTTGTAAATTGTTGTTAGAAAATGATTCACTTTCATGAGATAACGGTTTTAATGAAAGAGTTATTATTTTATGTAAAATATCGTTATTTTAATTGTACCATTTATTATCACATGTACAAAAGAAGGTCAATTTATTCCATGCATGTTAGAGTTAAATTTGAGGCAATCATAACCTAAAACTGACAAACCTTTCCATTTTTACATTTATTGCATAATTCAATTCATTTATGAATATTTATGTAAGAAATAAATCTACCTCTCTTGATAAATTTTTCATTAAGTATTTAAATAGTCAATTATTTATGGGATAATATGAATATAAGACTATATTAAACGTATGATGAATTTATTGGACTTAAGAAATAAGATTTGTGCGCACGGATAGAGCTCCTATTCATTGGGAAATTTTATGATTCATGAGATGTTTTTTGGGGTGGTCCAAGTGGTTATCCTTGGATTTTGATACTATGTGATATGATCTTGATGGCTATCCTGCACTCATAATATGTCATGATCTATGTACGGTCTTGGCTTATGTATTTGAAAATATGTGGCATTATACATTCCCTTATTATGTATTAGAATATGATCGACCGAGTGATTATTCGACTAGTAGAATAGCCCTTGGTTTTGAGGCTTTTAAATATGATAATAGTGAATAATGATTATGGAATAATGAATTATTTACTGGGAATGTTTTGTAAGTAAGGGTATGGTAAAGAATATTTTACTTATTTTCATAGTGATGAATTGTTATGTCATAATGAATTATGTACATGGCATATTTTTACAATAAAATTGTAGCATCTAATATCATATTTTTTATAATACATCTACCATTTATGGAATATTAATTTAAGTGTTAAGTAAATCATGAAACTATTACTCTTGAAATTATGGGAAAGAATTAATTTTTTGAGTCAATTTGTACTCGATAAATTTCATGACATTTTTGAATTATTTGGATAGATCCCTAGATTATACAACATTCCCACTATTTTTGTACATGTATGTATGTCATGATATATGTTTTACCTATACCATTTATGTAAATTCCCAGTATTTTTGTACATGAATGCATGTCATGATATATGTTTTACCTATACCATTTATGTAAATATATAAAATTACTGTGTTAGAGGTTTTTCGGAAAATTTCATCATGTAAACTTTGAAATTTTTTGATTATGAGCTTCAAGAAGTGCAAATTTACCCTTATGAAAATGTTTTTATCTAAAAGGTAGATTTTTTATAAAGTAATTTTATTTTTTTTAAAACCCCTTACTAATCATTTTAAATTATCACCTGATGTTTTCAATTAATGTTTTTATTGGGTTAGAATATTTATCATTCTTTGAGTATTCTTATGTGATGGAATCAATATAATGTTTATATTTGTGATGTTTTGGATGTGACGAATCAAAAGTATCTAGTTTCCCAGAACGTAAATTAAAATGATTTCTTATAATGAAATGAGATGTGTAATTTTCTTCTTCATGTTTATATAAAAAAATTACACACCATGTTTTAGGAACTAACTCCATGCTTCTTAGGTCAGGGTCACCGCAGTTAGTAATAGAGGATCGACTTAGCTAACTCTGTAAAATTAGAATGAGACTAAAAAATTTATTTAAACCTTTTTACCTATCAGTCATTCCTAAAATAACTAATGGAAGGTGAAGGTTCACCAACAAAAAATTTAAGTCTTCCTATTGATTTTATGGATAACATAATTTCCATTTAATGACTAGAAGATTGTGATCCATTTGAAAATACTCTTTTGACATTCAAACATCTCTACAATGTATCTAACTCCCCTCTTATACTTCATCTCTATAAAAGATATGGATTTGATTATTTTATCATGATGCATACCCAATTTTTATCCTTTGAAAATTTGGGAAGTTCATTGCGGGTATTTTTGAATGTTTTTGTCTAGGATAAGGGTTTTAATCCATTAAGGACTTCCAAAAATCTGCAAGATCAGGTGACCTCTGTGCAATATATATCTATCAAATCGTCTATGAATATCATTTTGGTCAAGTTAGGGACTTTGAAACTCATGAGGTCGATTCCTTTTGTTCATTTTATAAACAACATGTCCATGTTGATGTCTCCTAGATTCACACCCCTCATGCCACACTCCCTATAAACTATATATATCAATATGAGTATAACCCACATTGCTCATGTTTCATCTAGACCATATAATATATGGATTTGACACTCTGCTAGGATTTCATATAATCGTAATCTAGGTAAATATCCCACACTGGTGGTACTTATGACGGGGCATAGCGGTGGAAGGTAGAAGCTCAGTTCTTGTGAGTATGAATGGAATTGTGGGGAAGAAATTTTTTTAAGTGAGGAATATTGAAAATCCCCGAACATTTTTAATTTTTTAATAATAATAATATTATTATTTTTTGTTTATAAATTGTGAATATAAAATGAAAAACATACAGTATACAAATAGACATTTTTAATTTTTTAATAATGTTGAAACCATACATTTTTTTACGGCCAAAAGAACCTCAATATCCTATAAAGCCTACTTGGAGACCTACTGGAAGAACAAAGAGACCACCAAACACTACAACATGATCAAGTAGGTATTTCAAATACTTCAGGTCAGTGATGATGAAAACATTATCAAAAGAGAAATGGAAAGTATATGTAGCCTTAAAGGGATGTAGATAACCATCTTCACCATGTATTTTTTTAATTTGGAACACCCTAAAGAATGTATTTATATGCCCTTTGTGACCATTAGTAGTATTTGGGACCCTTAGGTGATAGTTGATTTTTTTAACAGTAATAAAATTTTATAACCATTTATTATTTTAGGTATTTATATTATTTTAGGAATTCTGTGTATGTAAATATATTATGATTTTCAATTGTTATAAAATGAATTACTGATATATCTTTGATCATAATTTATCTTATCATTGGATTTTTAATATATAATATTTTAAAGTTATGATTAATTTCAAGTCATTAATTTTTTTTGTTTTAATGAAAATAAAATGAAATTTACATGTTTTTTTACTTCAATAGATTTGAAGAGAATTATAAATATTGTTTTTAATATATAAATACGTATTTGGATTTAATTTTTTTACAATACTCGTAATAATTAAAAGTTATAATATTTCTTATGTGATGACATGGTATAAATTATATGTTAGATTATGGATTTTAATGTTTGAATGTTTAAAATGAAGATGATTTCATGTTTTTAATGACATTGTTTTTTTATTGTAAAGAAATATTAAAAACATCATTTTTTCAGTTTTTGGATTTAGAGGAAGTTATATGGTATTTTTGAAAGATTTGTTAACTTTTTTAATGGTTATTAACAAATTATGTCAACCTTAGGCTATCCATCTAGATAGTCGAGGGAGGAAGCCTGGACCACCCCCTGTAGAGGGAGAGGCTAGGCCTTTTCCCCTCAGCTAGAACATGCCAGCCGTAAAGGAGTGCACTCCCACACGGTATGTTTAGAGGAACTGAGGTGGCGCCACCGTGCGGGGTGGAACGGCGGAAGGGAGTGGTCATAGAGTGTGACCGTAGGGGAGAATCAGTATGGGGTGGTAACAGGGATGGGGAGGAGAGATAATTGATCATTTGGATAGATCTCGAGGAGTATAAGGAGGTCCTAAACACCTTATTTTCAATGTGGAAAAAAAAATTTAAAGGGAAATCTATTCTCAATAGTTCAATCTCCCCATGAAAGATCCTGACCATATGATATGTCCTTGTCTTCAAATCACACTACTATAATATTTTCCTCGGTGTTTTACTCGAACTTCTGATCTTTCCATGCAAGATCTCAGTTGTTCCTCAATTTTAAAATGCAAGATAAATCCTCATTTATCCGATCAAAACATATATTTAATCTCAATTGTCCCTTTTTTTAAAATCACGGTATCATTTGCAGCCACTTGATCAACATCTATCGATCCCAACCATCCTATATTTTCCCCCATCCTTCAATCTCCTCATGACCTAGCCCTCAATTTCTACAAGTAATTCTTCTTTTGGTCTTCTTTTTTATTATTTTTTTTAGATTCATCTTTTTGTTTCCACAATCATTATATATATATATATAATAAAATCTATAATTAGTTTTGGTTTTATTTTAATTAGTTTATTAGACTTGTTTTTCAGCGGTCAATTTTCATGGGTCATTGTTTATATTTTTTGTATGAATCATTATGTATATAATATATACCAATATATCTTATAAATACCATCTTTTTTCACAATAACCCTATGAGCTCTATCTTCTCATGCTTACCTCAAACCACTTCTCGACTCCACTCAAAGTTAAATAAAGTTCTAATCTTGTTTTATGAATGTTTAATATATATATATATACATATATGTAAAATTATAGATTCATATATGAAACAAAACATCTTGGGTTTTTATGACATTAAATTGATGATCTTTTTTTAAATTATTTCCTTAATGTGTGTAATATATGTAATTTTTTTCATCATGTTTTCCATATGAAATACTATTATTTACAAATTATGTATATAAAATTATATGATTGTATATGATTATTTATATAAAAAATATATTCTTATTTTATGCTTTTAAAATGATAATTTTTTTTAAATGGTGTTCTAAATTCTTGTTATACATAAGAGTTTACTTTGTTTTGTGTTCAATTAAACCCTATGTATATAATAATATATGTTCTTTTATAAAACATTCCTTTTTTATGGTTTTTAAATGATGAAGATATGCTTTTAAAAAATTACATTAAATATCTATAAATCATGTAAGGATTTTTCAATGATTTTTAATTATACTATATTCATATACATGTTCATATATGTTTATGTGTAAATATATAAATATAATCTTAATTAGGTTCTCAAAAAATATATTTTAATTATTAAATTGTGTCTTTTTATGTGAACAATATTTATATTTATTTACTAAAAAATGTTTTGGTTGTGAAAATTTCAAGTATACCCATTGTGTATATAAGGTTTTATATAATTTTCAAATTCACATATGTATATCTACACAAGTGTGTAATTCCATGAAGCTTTTAAAAGTTTATAAATTGAATTATCTATGTTAGTAAGTTTTAATAACTATTTTCATGTTTAATAATAAATGTTTTTATACTCTCTCTTTACATTATTTTCATTCATAATAAATCAATAAATTTGATGTTATTATTAATGTGGCCTAAATGTATTTGTAAATTGTGGTATGAAAAAGGTTCACTTCCATGAGAAAATTGTATTAATTCAAGAGTTATTATTTTATTTTAATTCTATTAATTTATATGGACTAGTTGTTGTCACATGTGAAAAATCATGTCATTTTATTCCACAAAAATCAATGTTAAATTTTTTTCGGTCAAAACCAAAAACAGACAAACCAAGCCATTTTTACATTAATTTCATAATTCCCTTAATTTATGAATATATATTTATGAATGAAATCTATCTCCCCTAGTAACTCGTGGATTAAGAATCTAAGTATTCAATGTATTATGGGAAACTATGAATATATTACCATATTAGATATATGAAAAATTTATTGGGTTTAAATATTAAAATAGGCTCTACCAGATTGAGCTCCAATGCATTGAGTAATGTTATGTCTCCTGAGATGTTATGTTCAATGGTCTCAGAGGTTATCCTTGGTTTATGATACTATGTGAAATGATCTTGTTGGTTATCTTGAATCGTACTTGTTCATGTTTTATGTATGGTCTTGGTGTAAGACCTTGAAAAATTATGGAATTATACATTACGTCATAATTTATTAGTATATGACCAACCATGTGATTATACGACTTGTAGAATATCCAATGGTTAAGAATCTTTTTCTTATGATAATGGTGATGAATGATTATTGAATAATTAAGTATTTAGTAGGAACGCATTCTAAGTAAGGGGATGGAAAAGTATATTTTACATATGATAATGGGGATCAATGCTTATATCACAATGAAGTATGTACATTGAATGTTTTCATAAGGAATGTGAACCATCTATTATTAGAATTTTTTTATTAATTTTATAATTTGATGAATATTATTGTTGGTGTTTTTTGAATCTAGACACAATTCCATATGCAATTCTTTGATTGTTTCAATTCCTGAGATAATTTTAACATGATACCTTTCATGTGAATTTTAAATTAGTTTGATCAAAATCTGGATTATATAGTATTACATCCATTTTTGTACATATAAGAACACTCTGATATACTTTTACGTAGATATTTTATGTAAAAACATAAAATTATTTTGTAAGAGGTTTTCCTAAAAATTTCATCATGTAACCTTTGAAAAACCTTGATGAAGTGCTTCAACAATTTTGGTTTTATTTTAAGAAAATGATTATATTTAAAATGTTTGTTTTAAAAAGGAATTTAATTAAATATTTTTAACACATTACAGAGAATTTTAAATGAACACCATAAATTATATATATATATTTTATAGGTTTTGTATATTTATAAAGGCTTGATTACTCTTATATGATGGAAACAATATGAAGTTTATCTTTGTGATGTTTTTTATGAAATGTGTCATCAATATCATGTTTTCCAGAACATAAACTAAAATGATTCTCAGTGATGGAATGAGATGTGTAATTTTCTTATGTATGTTTATATGAAAAGAAATTTCACACTATTTTTTAGGCACCGACTCCAGCCTTCTGGGGTCGGGGTCGCCACATTACCACATTTATGGATTTGGGGGATGTCTCTACAGATCAAGGAGGGTATATGGGATCATGGGTCTGATGTTTCACCTAAGTAGCATATGTTTCTCAAGAAAAAATGTTGGAAAAATTATTGGGGTTTGGAAGTCAATAGAGGGGGATAGTTGTAAGAACAAATTTTTTTTACAGATGATAAAAACCATCGTTGATAATAATTTATGATTATTTATATATGAAAATATAAATTTATAATAAAAAGAAACTTATAGATTATTTAATGGAATTTTGTATGTTAAAAAACCCAAGTAAAAAACTTTGAATAGTCTATAACATATTTTTGATGACAGGAAATGTGATAATGTGATATTCCAAGGCCCATAGATACATGGAAAAAATAGAATTCAAATATTAAACATATTGTATTATGTGAATAAATTTCCTCTAAAATACTTTAATATCTCTCAAACTATGAATCATATGAGATATATTAAAAAAAAATTAGGTTGGAGATGGGGGGTTCAAGGTAGGAATGAAATAATATTTGTGTACATTGACAATTAGTTAAGATGTCATGCAAGGATAACATATTTAATAATATATTTATTTTTCTAAAATAGAATATATCTTTAATGGTGAATTATTTGTGAAATATATGACCACTATTAGAGGTGGGATGTGACATTTCCCTATTTGTGTCATAAATCTTATGTGTGTGAGCATTTTTGTCACATCACACATGATATAAACATACTAATATTAATTTTTAATATGATAATGAATTTATTTATATTAATTTTGTTTTTAATAAGTCATCTTTATCCCAAAGGTGGAACCACTATTATTAGACATGGGTAAATAATTAATTTTTTTTATAAAAATAGTTTGATCCATTTTATCATTCCACTCCATAAATTGGTAGAATTAAAGTCTTCACCATCAATTTTTGGCTGCATCATATATTAAAATGTTGCAATTTGGTGTTGAAAATTACTATGTTATTTTGACATCATTATTGGGTGACCCCATTACGTCCATGCAATCCAAAAACTCATTTTCATTTGATTAGGGAACCTAGAATGATCTGATTGGATCTACTATTAATGATTGACCAACTCTCTGTGTGTGTGTAATCTTTATCTGTACTGCCAATTCAAGTAGATTGTTTTGATTTTACATTTTTCATTAATTTAAAATATTCTATTATTTAACCATTCTAAATTATATAAAATTTTATGGAAAAAATAAAGGATGACAAAAATAAGAATAATAAATTGATAATTCTATTATATTTTCAAAGGATAGATTAGAAGAATTAGAAAATACTAAATTCATGGAATTATCATAATGTAATGGAAGTAAATTATCAAAATTTCTTTTTCATTTAAGGAAATGACATACACATAAATTTCCCATGGATAATTTACTAAAATTTTAAATCAATAATTATTTTAGTATCAAAAGGGTAATTAGAAAATAAATTATGAAATTATTATTGTGTAAGATTATCTGCTGATAATTGTATGAGATTACAAAAAAATAATATTTAGAAAATATAAATGGTTAAAATGAAAAAAAGTTAAATGATAATTAATATAATTTATTGAATAATGATTTTTCGGAAATATCAGGGGATAAATAATTTAATTAAAATTTTTAGTCTATTAAAATATGTAAATAATAATTTAGGTGTTATCAAATATTAAATAATAAAATTTTTAAATGATTGTTCTAGATTATCAATAGGTATTTTAAAAACTAATATCAAAAGATAAGCCTAATGTTTAATTTATAAAAAATTATCATAAAATAATTACAATTTATAATTTATATCAAATTATAACGAAATTACTATAAAAAGATAATGTATGAGAAGTTATCAATAAAGTTTTATAAATATATAATTTTTTAGAAATTATAAAATGATAGTGATATGGTATTATTTATGAGTAATTATCAATAAATAAATATTATTGGATAATGTATAAGAAATAATTACAAAATATTGATAATTTGATAATTTTTGATATGTTACTATGACAAAATTATAAAAGAATAATTTATGTGAAATTATAAAATTCTAATTATAAAAGGATAATTAAAATAAAATTTTCTATATATAAATATTCTTATAGAGTTTTTTGGAAAGGTCATGAGTTTCCTATATATGTAATTCGTAAATTATCAATGATTTATAATGTTTCCTCACATGTGATATTTTTTAATTTTTGATATTAAATAACTGGATTTCAGTTTATATACCCTTTCCAAAACTCATTCTTTGACGTATTGATTTTTACGATAATAAGTCTGTGAAGAGGTATTTTTTTCTTTTGAAAAGATCATGTCTAGAATCATTAGGATGCTCTATCAGAAAGAAAATTTTCCAATGATCGTCTGGGGTAAGATTTCTAAACACATTCAGGGGGTATTAATTCTAGTTTCTTAGTAAAATATCTCTAGTGAATGGATGCAAAGCTGGCATAGGAAGTCATAGAGAAAAGTTTGTAATGGAGAAAGGAAATGGTGGGTAAAATTTGATGGATCTCTGATAGGGATGACGGGAATGTGTTTCCAATTTTATTCATGATCATTAATATCATCCATATTCACCAACCCTTCACCCGTTTGATTTTTGGGATGGATGAAATCTCATTTTGGCACAAAAATTAGTTGTGCTCAAACATAGGTTTCCCAAGATGCCATGCTTCCAACCATTACTTAGAGGAGGAATCCCTGCACCCATATTTCATCAGGGCTATTTAGGAAAAGGATAATATGAACATATTTGGTCTCATTGATCTCAATGGAGTACTAGAGAGGTGTGTTTTTATTAGTTCTATTTTTGATGCCTTCCCTTAAAGGGATTTCCAAAGGATTTTTACTATGATTTTTTTCAAATGGATTGTATGACACATTGTGGTTCAAAATAAATCCAACCAAATATAATGTTCTTGCATAGAGAATAAAGAAAAATGCAATCCCCTAGGATGAGAGCATAAAAATGTGGTATGAGTAGGGATTCCAGTTGCTTTAGTTGAAAAAATAATCCTGAGGAGAATATAGATTGTATTTTCATTAATGGTGATTGGGTTCGAGAGGTCTGGCATGTTTTTTTGAGTTTATAGCTACTTTTATTTATAGTATGCATGCATTCCCCTTCTGAGATTTATTGTTTCATGGATTTTGTGATACAGGTCCATAAACGATGGCTCAGGTGATGGCTCTTCAAGCTGGGTGTTAGTGTCTATGGCAGGCATGGAATTTGTCAAGGGATTAGGGGAATCAAAGATCAGGATGGTCCATCTTTGTTCAAATTCAGAGCTTTCTAGTTGACCTATTTGGGTTATACAACAACTGGCGCACTCCTCCCACCCTCCAAAGGATCTTCATTATCAACTCAATGGCTCACTCGGACCTCAATGGATCCCAACATTTATGGGTTGGGTGGATCCCTAAAACCATGGGACTGAAATTAAACACCAAAATCACATTTATATTAGGGGTTATTAGAGGATATGGAGTTATCCGAGACTTGGATGGTTGTGTATTGTTGGTGTTAACTACTCACCTTTCTATGACTCCTCACTCTCGGTAGACTCCAAGGCTGCATTCTCTAGCTTATCTCTTTGATAATAGGACGACATTTTCCCCTATGAAGAAGGAAAATACTACAAGGTACATCATAATTTCTTGTGCATCAATGGTTCTAACCAATGGATTATTTATTACTCCATAATAAAAAAGAATAGGTATTCACAGAAATAACAAAAAGAAATTACATACATGGAGTGATGGATACAAAGTTATAGATTATCATATATCCAAAAGTGATCAAGGTCACAACATTTCCTTATTCTCTAATGTGAAAATTGTGAAGCCTAAGGGGGCTTTGTTTATTATAGAGACACCCTTGGGTTACATTACATTAGGACCCCTTAGTATCATATCTTCTGGACCTTGCATGTACCTATATCAATCCTTTTTAAAATTAATAAATAAATTATGATGATGATGATGTGTGTATCATGTGATTATGTGTGATTTAAATTTTGTTATGTAAATATTCTAAATTAAAATAATGTGTTATACGAGTACTATCTTTTTATTCTTTCTCGTTATTAATCAATGAGAATTTCAAAAAAAATAGTTAATTTTTTGGTAGTCATTGTATTAATAATTCTTGTGGGGTGTTTTCATGGTGTGAAAGGATAGTGAAAATTAATGATGATAAATTTATAACCAATCCTATATGTGATGATTTTCATATTCTGAGAAGATGGAAAACTGTTCATTATTTATGGATTATTTGTGTTACCTATTTCATTGTGGATTGTAGTATGTTACAGATATGTGATACCTAGCCAATTTTTTATATTAACTAATTCCTTGAGGATTTTAGTGGGTTGTCTACACTTGATAAAATGTAGATTTTGAGTGTATCTTTGACAGTCTTGTAGATACTTTTCAATAATTTTGGACGTATAATAATTTTAAAGCATGGACCCAAAGAAGGTACAAATAGGGTTTTGTAGAGGATTGGTCAATGTGAGACCACTCAAATTTTTATTATTTCTTATACATGAAATGCATTTATCATTAATTGTTCATAAATATTATACATGAGAAAATATGTGTAAGGATGTATTGGTGAACTCCTATTGATTCCTATAATAAAACCATGCACCAAAATCTAAATGATCTTGTAGAATTCATGAGGGATCCAATGAAGTAAATGATCCATGTTGTGGGAAGATGAGAAAATTATCATTGATGAAGTAGTTGAATAGGATTAATTTAAGAGGGAATTCTATTTATTATTAAAAATATTTTCTGTGTTATATATTGACATGCATTCCACTGTTGTTGCTAATTTATTATCTTACATGCACTCTGTCAGTATTGTTCTTCATGATTTTTTTATTTATTTTTATCTACATATAATTTTTTTTATTCAATGACTCGATATGAAGGATATAGTATGACAATTATTAGACATGGATCCTCTTTGAAAATTGACATCCTCTTACAAACAGGTAGGCACACATAAAATCAAGTTGAATTAATTCCAAGACCCAACTATTTAGGTCGGAAAGTAACATTGTGTGGTGATGTTCAAACTAGTCACTAATATGGTATGGTTGGAAAATTTTCAAATTTATATGTCAAGTTGAAATGGAGAAGGATTCCTTTTTAAGGGATTTAGTGGTAAAACCTCTAAATATTTAAATCATATCTATATTTATATGTCTTACTCATCTAAATGTTTCTATACATATTTAGAATCAATTTAAATGAGGCTATGGGAAAAAAATATAAAAATACAATTTATTTTAGATATGATTATCTATCATTATAATCAATATATTTAAATTTACCTCCCACGATATCAGTGTTTAACGTCAATCGTTGGAACAAAATATTCAACTATTAAGTTTAATGAGTGAAATTCAAAGATACATAGATGTGCATACAAAATCCTTGTAAGAAGGGATTGATTATTTGATATATAATGTATCTATTATTGGATTTCTATTGTTTTCTAATGATGTAAAAATAATTATTCAACACTAATTATTTTTCACATTATTTTTCATTAGTATTCATATATTGTTTCGTAAAATTAATCAATATAAAAAGTGATTTGTAATATTAATATTATAAAAATAAGTAAAACATTATAATTAACCATGATATTCATTTAACAATATATTTCATCAAATAATATTTTTTATTTAATGTCTTAAAATCATTTACATCATTTTTCTACTGTTTTCAAAAACACAACATCGATGTAATGTAAAAATTAAATATAATTATACTGTTCATATTTTAAAAAAAAATTAATATAGTTCATTATTCATAAATTTTTGAATCCATATTCATCCATTTATATTTTCTTATATCTATGTCAGGAAAAAATAATATGTTAGAGATAGTGATAATTTTTAAATTTCCATAACATTAACTAATATAACTTCATAATCAATGGTATTTGGAAGAAATTACATATTATCAATGATTTGATAGTGGTTGTAATGTTAATCACATATAATAATTGAGTATTAGTAGTTTGAGATGTTTTGGAGACATTTTAGATTTGCTTTAATCCCAATCATCCCATTTGACCATTTATTATTATGATAAAAAATTACCATTAATAATGTTCATTGTTTCAGAAATAAAAAATGGAACTATTTACAAATCAAGACCCTTAAATTACAAATATGTAATAGATTATAATATATTCAAATTTAATATGTGTTCAAAAATTATTTCAATATAAGTTTTGTAATTTAATTTCTAAAAAAATTTAGAACAAATAAAATTTCTAAACATATAAATAATTTTCACCAAAATATATTATAATAATGTTATAAATGTTAATAATTGAATTATAATTCATTAAAATTAAAATAATATGATTTGGAAGTCAAATACTCAAAAAAGGAATATGGTTTTTTTTCAATGTCTTTAACTTTAACTATTCAACAGAAAAAGAATCATTTTTTTAAAATTCACAAAAAATATTCATAATATTATAATGAGATAATGATTTAAAAATTGGATATTTTTTCATCAAAAGAAATTTTAAAAAGTTCTAATTTTTTTATTAATTGAATCATAATAAATATATGAAAAGAAGGCCTTTATTGAAAAATAATGTTTTTAATCGTTAAATATACATAAAAATATATGATTTATTTTCTATAATTAAATATTGAGTACTTATAACCTATTAAGGAATCATAAAATTTGAATAAGAAAATATTTTAAAATTAAATGTCATAATATGGTTATTGTTATTCAAAATCCACAAAGCAGCATATATTATTCAATAGTTAGAATTAAATAATAGTATTTCAATTTTATATCATGGTCATATTATTTTCATAATTTCATGTACTACATACAATTTTTTTAAATTTTTAATTAAAAATAAAAAAAATTTAATTTTGGTACACGAAACCACTCATAATGTGATAAAATCCACACTATTTTATATTATGTTTGATAAAAAGTTTCAAAATCAATTCAATGTAGTGGAAGGTAAATATAAATAAATAACAAGAAACAAAATTTAATAATCAATTATTATATTTCTATTTTATAATGAAATTAAAATCTATGTTATGACAATGAATCATATCATTTACTAATTATTTCAAAAAACCTGGACAATAACATTCCTAGTCATGTAATTGTGAACGATCATCATAATGCAGTTCTCAATAGCCAAGAAAATCTTTCCTCAGAGGAATCGATATATATACATTCATATAGCTTCAATTTATGTATTTTTTTAAATATATTTATAGTTAATGATATATAATATAATTACATTATATATACCCGCAATTTCATCATTTAGTTTTCCATTATGCAGTATACCACCTATAAATCCTATCATTAGATAAAAAGGATGATTTATCCTTGCTTAATGACATAAATAATCATTAAATGTATAAAAATTAACAAAATTTGTAGAATTATATTATTTAAATTACTCGAGATTAACAAAAAATGAATAAAAGATACTACTGTTAAAATCCAAATGAAAAAAAATCATATGATGAAACAAATTAGTTACATAAATTTCCTCAACAATAATAACAGCAGTTCAAACTATAACATTAGATAAACAAATTACTTTAATATTCAATAAAAAATGAATTATTGAATTAAAAACCCAAAAATATTAATAATATTACCATATATTATACCAAGATAAAATTATAATTTATACCAATAATCATTTATATTTAAAATTTTCATATAAGAATAATTTATATTAATTAATTATATAATCTCTAAAATATAAAAATCTTGGAAAATAAAAACACCACTAGAGAAAAAAATTATTATAAAAGATGAATAAATACTTATTCCCCATATTAAATTCTATCCAAGAATATAATATTCAATTTAGAATAACCATATTATGTCACAAATATAATGACCTTTCTAAAAAAATTAATACATAGCCACACATTCACTTTTAAATCTCATATATTCTAAAAAATATAAAAAAATTATTTAATATAAAAAATAATCAAATAATTGATTAATCAACATGGTTATATTTTTCGTTGAACATATAAACCCACTAACAGTATTATCTAATGAAATTTAACTAAATCAAACAATAACATATAGTGTAACATATGATTCAGTGATATATTAAAACTTAATAAATATTTCTCATACTTTTACCCATCAAATTAATATTTTTCAAAATATAACCTCCAAATATTATCTATTATATTATAATTATCATTTTCCCCAAATATATAAAATAATAAGGGTATTCAAAAATATTATATAATCCAAAAAATTAATTGTTGGGGAAAAAGACACATTTTATTATTAAAGGAAATACCTTCTTTTATTTGGGTAGAGGGAGACACATTGCATAACCCGATGGCCCACCCCCAAATGGCCTGAGTAATTCTTGAATGCCCATTTTTGGGCCCAAAGGACCCATTGGTGAATTGTACTCTAACAAAACACTTGCTACTGATGTACCTTCTACTATACCATCACCGTTATAATTACTACAATTGTACCTCCACTGCTACAGTCCCACCACTACTACAAATGATAACTTCCAAAATACAAATGTTATATATACCCTAGTATAATACCAAATATAATACAATGAGAACCATACATTGGGATTTGGTAAAAAATAGCATATTATTTAAACTTATGTCTCTGATACTGGTAAATGATTCTCAATTATGATCGTACACAATTACAACATTAAATGGAAGTATTCAGTCCCCAACATAGCCATGAAATTTTAGTTTTATATTTTGAATGATTTATGAAACAAAAGTACAACACTAAACTCATATATGTGAATCCAATTTGTTATTTTTCACATTATTCATACCTTCTGAAACTCCATGATAATTTTTTTTCATGTCCCATTAAATTGAACATAAATGATAATATAACGTACATATAATGCATAATATCATTCATTAAAACTAGAGGAAATTAAACTACCTATATGATTATCAAAATAACAATAAGGGTAAACATAATAATCATTCAAATTTCACCAGTTAACATAAGGGGATCATATCAGTGTGATAACATTGTCAATATTCATCAGCATAACATTACATAATTTATACTCATCAAAACTAGGACCTTAATGCATGAGTCAAATTAATAGAAAACATTCTAGTGAGTAAACAATCATAAAAACTTGAAAATGATCACATTCAATGGAATCATTAAATCTCACAGAAATCATATAGAAACCATATTTGTATATTTGAAAATTATACATTAATTATTGAATCTTCAAAAAAGGTAATTTGATATTATCATAACTGTAAAATCATTCTAGTTAGCTCGATTATATCATTAGAGTAACTTATATTCAGAAAATTACGTCATATATTTAAAATAAATTACATTTTTAAAACAATATAAAATTATCCAATTATTTGGAAATATATATTTGAATCATTCATCTTCATGATATATATTATGATAACTCAAATTTATCAGAAATATCCATGAACATTATGATGAATTACATACATTGAGAATAATGTTTTTTAGAAAACTCATTAAAACAAAAAAAATTACATTCAGTAAATTGTTATCCTATGGAAAATAATTATATATATTATTAATGAAAACATATTAATAATACAATTAGAGTAACGATATTGAGAATAATATACCAAAATTTCTTATGACATAAAAGAGTAAATAACATAGAGTAAAATAAATGGTTTTATAGAATAATCCTTAAAAAACATCATAAGCCAAGGGGGGAACTAGAAAATGCATCCATGAAGAGATCTATCATTGGGGTCCATGATCTATGAAGTTATTTCATTTCATAGGATTCGATTTAACTATATTTCAATACTGAACAAACATACTGATCAAATTTCTTTTCTATTTGAGTTCATGGTATTGAAAACAATCCACATGGGTGATTAAGGAAAAGAGTATATAATTTAGTGAAACCATTACCAATTACCATAACCACTAGATAGCTTGTTTAATGAGGTATATTTCATAGTGGTCGGGTTCGTGGAGGTCAATCATATTTGGGATTGGTTGTAAACGTTTTCTTAACAAATGTCTCAAACATAGATGTCATATTCAAGGACATCTTGTTTTAGGAAGTCCTATTCCATGAAAGAAATTGAAAGGAAATATTGAAATGTGTATGAAATGATCATGGAATACCATTCATGGAATTCCCTATAGGTGTGACTCAATTATGATAACCATTACACAGTATATGTGAAACTTTATTTTGAAAAATTCCCTGACCACATGATGCCTTGATGGTAACCTTCACATGGACTAATCATGGTTTTGGTAGTCCCATTTTTAGATGTACCTGAATGTTAGAGTCCTTGATGTTGATATTCTTGTAGATAATGTTTGGTTATTGGATTTCTAATTCATGGAAGACAATGGATGTGTGATGTCTCAATGGTAATATTTTAGTAGTGTTACTCTAGATAGCTAAACCCTACATGTTCAAGAAGCCTAAAAATCATTGACAAAGCCCAATCATTCTAGAATAAATCAATCGTGCCATAATAGGTCATATACCACCCCCTTGTGTCATCATCTATGATGTAAAAGTGTCTGATCTCTATCAGCACGCACTCCGTTCACAAATCTCTAGTGTTTCAAGAATTCAAATAATTTATTTCCCTATGTCCTTCATGAATTAACTAAATATATCCCTCTCAAATAGTGGTTAATATTTTAGGTATTATCACGAAATATCTATACATTAAGAGAATAATTCATTTAATATGAACATGAATTCCCAAAATCCAATTCTCATGATGATTTAATGATACATGAAACAATGTTTTCCATATCCTTTTAGATCCATCAAATTGATGACCATACCTTCATGAATGTTTGTGAAGCTTTGTGAAACCCCTACCATTTATGAAACACCTATATCCACTAAATTCAGGTACCACCATGAAAATCTGAGAGTCTCAATGTGAACATTTCATGTCAGGTTGATGAATTTTTTGCTGCACCTTATACGACAAAAATGTTCACCCCATATAATAACAATAGAGGAGATACTCATTTGAAATGAAATATATACCACAAGATTCAACACCCCTCTATGACCCATACATTTTAAGTGATTTGATAACCTCTACTTTGATTCCAAGAGTACCATGATTTAAAATAATTTTCAAAATACTCCTGAAACAACATCACATGAATCCTTTGTGAAGACAAACTAAAGTGGGTCACACTTGTGTATGTCCTTCAAAAACAATTTCTAGGAATACTCTACCTAGTTTTCCTAACTTAATGATAATATAATATAGTATATCTATATGAAAAAAACAATATTCTTCATGCGACACACACTATATTTCATATGCCTCAAAAAATAAGATGCCTCATGCCATGATCAAGGGACGAGCTCTATTAGTCCCCACTACGTGAATTTATATTGTTGTATATCCAATATTTTTTAAACATCAGAATACTCCTCTAAAAAAATAAGAAATGTATTATAATTCATTAATATGGTTCCTATAATTCATCACCAAATGAATTTATTAATTACAATACCTTATATGATGTGAATAAGATGCTTAATGTGGATAACATGAGATACTGTAAGAGTCAAGAATAATATGCTTGATGTAATAATATTTCAATATACATGAAGAAAACCCTATGGACCTCCATATTAGGTATAATCCCTATTAATATCCCTTGAAACATTAGTTTTTAAACCTTACTTCATGAACCTGTATGAAAAAGTAGAATGAACATCCCAAGAGGGCATACTCAACATGAATCTATATACCTCAACAGATGTACACATTCGACACATAAATTTTTGTTTTCCCAAATCATATTACTCAAACCACTATTGGTCCTAGATTCTCCCATAACATGAAATGAATATGATAGGATGGGTAGCTCAATGTATAATCCCCACCCAGAAAATCGCTTCAAATGATGTTAAACTATAATCATACCCCATGAAATGCACTAGGAATGTCCTCTTGAATTGACATGTGTAAGGTAGTATATAAATATCAATGAATAAGCTCCATGAAAAACTTCATTTCTCATAATTTTAAGCTATAACAAACACTATTCAATGTACATTGAATTCCTGAGGTGATATGTGCAGGATGCCTCATGTGAGAAGCAAGATATTCATCATGTGATATGAATGAGATGACACGCTATCACATTGGCAGATTCCTAACATAATCCAAAACCAAATCATTGTTTCTCCTTTAATATTCCATATATAAGCCAATTTACATCATCCCTAGTCCATAGTGGTACTTGGGTAGCTTCCACGTGTAAGACCCACAACATCCATCATTGTCACTCCTTTTATGAATAAAGCATCCATAGCAAACAATGTTAAATTTTATGGATTATTTGTAATGACCCAATGTTTTAAATAGAAATTTACTTGTTATTATTATGTAATATAATCACATTAAATATCTCCATAAGGAAATACTATGTTCAATATGTCCTTCAAACATACGTTAGTCACTTCTGTGATTGGAATTTCAAAAATCTAAAATACACGGTTGCGATCAGTATATTATTCGAAGTCTAATATGAGAAAATTAATTTTTTGTGAATAGTAACATACCCTTAAGAATATTATTATTACCATTATGAATGGTGAGATACCCTAATGAATATTAACATTTCCTATGATCGTATATAAATATGATTCTGGTGGAAGTATGATATACTTATATTGTGGAATAAGAATATAAATGTTTTAAAATTGTTATTTATTGAATAAAAAATTATTTTAAATAAATTTAAAATTAATCATATATAGAACATTATTTTTAAACAATGGAGTTAATTTTTTGTTTTTTCAAGTCAAAAAAAGGATACGGTGATTTTTTATGATTTTTTTTAAAGAATTGAAATTTTGATGAATAGTAAAATATGATAATTCGAAATAATTGTTAAAACTTAAATTATACATCTTGCATGAGTCTTGGATGATGTAAATGGCCATGGGTATGAACTAACATGCACATATTACAATTATTTCCCACAATAATCTTCACTATTTATTGTCTTATAGAAAAATGCTAAACTAAAGATTATAATTTAATGAGAACTCGCATCCCCTCCACTATAAATACAACCCATACATACCTCTTCACTTCACTCCTCTCAATCCTAGTGACTTTAGATTATTCTTATGAAATATCTACTCAGTATCCTCCCACACATCTGATATCATTTTTCCTCCTCCAAATCCTAAATCCTCTAACCTTAAGAGGCTATCAAGGTAGACTGTATTGAGCGGTAAATTCCTTATTTCATTTCTTTCTCTTTCTTTTCATGTTCTTTTGTTTACTATTTAATAATTATCTATACTTATAAAAATGTTTTAAAAAATCATGTACCGTATATTTAATGGAATGTTTTTACAATAATGGAATAGTTTATTATCATCTCCCCTTTACCATTCTCTTATTTTAGTAGTAAAGACATCATCTAAGATGTGTAAATTCACCACATTCAAGGACGATGGGTTTTCATTTTCTATAAACATAATCAATTCTAGAAATGAAACCATTTTCATGGTTTATATAATATAAATTATATGTATTATACCACGTATAAAGTTCTGGAATTCTTTTTTACACATGTTTCTGGTTTATAAAATGAAGGGTGTTCTTTGTGGTCAAAAACCACCAATTAACCAAAAAGGTTGTCAATAATGTCTTACATAATGATTCAAATTCACTCAAAGTTACCAAATTAAATTTTAAACCATGTAAAATTAAGCATGATCAATGGTAATAATAACATCAATTATGGACAAACACCTTCATCATACATGTTTATCTGAACATGAACCAATTATTAATATCTAGGAAGCAAACCGACCCAAACATTGAAATTGAGCCATATGAACAATAAAAGTGGTCTTGAATGAACATAGTATTGTTATATTAAATAATTTACTTATTGAAGAGTTTTTTGAATTATTAATTAATAAACATTATTTTTTTATTCAGTTCATTAATAAAAACTGGATAACACCATCAGATTTAAGGTATGGGATTTCGCCATTTCACTTTTATTCAATATAGTCCTCTAGGATATTTCATTTTATGTGTAATACCTAATTGTAGGAATCATTTTTATCCTCCCCCATATAACTCATTATGTATATGAGATGATAAATATTGTTATTTTTTTTGAAGCCCTCTTAAGTACACCTGATACCATGCTAATAATCTGTAAGGAATTCTACTCCAACCTCCTTTATTCAATTCGGTTGCTCTATATTCATTATTACCCAAATGAAGAGGACTTTTCATTTTATTTATAAAATCTACATAATATTTATATTATTCAAACTCATGTTTCATGATTCATCCATTGTTCCCTATTGGGGATATAAATGATTTTATGTGAATCCCTCCTGAATACTTCTCAATAAGCAAACTTCTTTTAAGGGAAGATCCTAGATTTTTTACCGAATTTCATGTGGACTATATCATCTATTTTAAGACTCGATTTTATTTGTAAAATTATTCTATTTATTATAAAAATTATCTTGGTTCATTTCTTGATTTATATAAGTTATTTTTCACTTTTCTGTTTTAAAATCTCTTTAGTATTTTCCATAAAACCATAGAAAAATGTTTTAATGATAAAGTGTCACAAATATATTTTATTGCATATTGTAACTTATTTTGGACATAAAATACCATGATATATGACAAATTTACCTTATTAACTTCCATTAATCTTCTAATTCATTTATAAATGGACACTTTCTTGATAAAACCTTTTGATGTGCTTTATGTCGCAGTTGTAGTACCCAATTCCTTCTGTGGGTAACCCTTATGTCTATGCATGATTGATTATATTTGATTATTTATGTTTAAAACATATTATATAATGTAACATGGGTTCACCCAGATATTTCCCCAATTCATTGGGTAAATTTATGTCTCTTGAGACGTTATGCGTGACGGACGTGGCGGTTAGCCTGTGCTTGTGCTACTATGTGCAATGGTTTTGGCGGTTAGCCTTTGATTGTGCTACAATGGTAAATGGACTTAGAAGTTATCATTGAATCATAGTAAATTCATGTTTTTTGTTTTTTCAACATTTCTATAATTACTTTATTGAATCATCCCACATTTATATGTTATGATTCCATATGTTACATGCCATTTTATATCATCATGTCATTCCATTTATCTTTTGTGCTAATGCTTTGTTATTATAGTTATTCCCTTTAATAGACTTTTTTCTCATCCCTTTGTTCATTTTATCCCCAGGTTGTCCTATGAAGATGTATAAGCAAAATGGAAGATAAGATCTCATTATAAATTTTTATATAAAATTTTGTTTTTATAATGGTTTTTTATGTACCTAGTATTCTATGAAAAAAGGCATTTTGATCTATGGCTTGTAATATAATTTATCATTCAGATTAAAATCATGTAATTTTATCTTTGAGTGTCTAGGGTCTCTATATTTATAATATTACGATTTTATAGTTATTTTATAAGAGTAGGAATAAATAACATAATAAGAAAATTATCAGTGAGACATGGTATTGGAAAACATCGATTTATTTTGGTAAGTATAGAGTAAATGGATTATCAGAAAAATATGTCCCAGTGTGGATACAAACATGTAGTAGCAGCTCTAGCACTGTAACACCCGATAATTTTATGTGAAATATTTTGTTTTTATTTTATATAAATCATCAAAATAATCTTTCACTACACACAACACTAGCTTGGATTTCTTTACACGCAAACGCGGCCTTCCTCGATAACTTGCATCGTACGCAATACCGAGTTTCACTAAACAATGATATGATATTAAAATATTATTAAAACTAGCCATTATGAATAGTAATAACCACTTTTTGAAATTTTACAAATTTTATTTTTCAAAATGGACTTCTTTTTTGGATTCGGAATATCGAAATTAGCCTAGGGTGCAATTTTGGTATTTTTATGAAAACATTCAATTTTTGCTGAATAGTGAAACCACCAAGTGGTAGTTAAAAAACTGAATTTTTCATAAAACATAATTTTACTGCTTCTGTGAGTGGAATTTCGAAAATCCTAGAGACACGGTTAATATCAAGGACTAAAATGTGGTTCAGTGAGATGAAAATAAATTTTTTTGAATAGTAACTTTTTACTTTTATTTACCACGGTTAAAAGTAAATATGGTAATTAAGGTAAAAATGATATTATTATTACCCTAACACATGTCCTAATTCTATTGGACAAGTGTAATTCGACCAGAAACAACCTTAGGAATAAAATATGACCATTTAGGCCCACTTGGATTAGATTAGGACATTTATTATTAATTTATTTAATGAAGGGTTAAATAGTTAAAATCAAAGTTTAATAAGTAAATCATTTTTTATATGGGGTTATACATAAGATAAATTCGACTATAAATATTCATTAGAAAGATAAAGAAATTTTCTAGATAATGGTATTTTATTTCTAATTTTTATTCATTAAATAATTTAATTTATTTATAACACAACGATGATGTAGTAATTATCTTATTAATGAAATATTGACATTATTGATGTTATAAATACCCAAATAAATTTAATTTGAGACTTTTTATGAATTAAACTAATTTTATAGGATAAAATGACATGTTAGTATTGATTTAAGTAACTTGGTTCAAACTAATCATTCTGTTATGATTTTCAAAAAATTCAATTACTAAATAATGTCAAAATTGACATAAAATAGTTTTTAAAAAAAATATTATTTTACTAATTGTTATTTTATTCCTAAAAATATATGGTGCGGCAAAATGACTTAGATAATGCTATATATATTAATAATAAACAAATTGGGTTTCGTTTGGCTTGATATGGTAAGTTTATTAACCTTATAGTGTAAGAAAACAAGAAGACACAGTAAAAGTTAAATTATCTAACTTAAAGTTAAATCTAAATGATAAGGTTAAAATTGATACCTAATATTTTCTAAATTCTATTGGATGAGAGGATTTAGACCCCTACCCACCTTATCTTCAAACTATATCAATTTGGAGCTATTAAAAACCGAATTTGACTTTATAATAAAATAATATGTTTAGTTATTCCAAAGGTGCCCCTCTGCTCCCTTATAAAAGGGCACCTTCTCCCCCTCTTCCTCACACCACATTGAGCCTTCAAGCTCGGAAAACCCCTGCCAATTTATTTTTTCCACTTCCCTATAAACATCCTAGAGGTTATGGTCTTCTTCAAAGACCTATTTTAGTTCCCTAAAAGGAGGTCTCAAAGAAGCACTTCAAAGAAGAGGTAATGTCCGTTACCGATTCTTTCATCTTTATTTCTTCTTCCACTTCTTCTTCATTAGTTGTTTCATTATGTAGTAATAAAATCAGTATCACTCACATACGGATATGTTATTATAATTATTAAACAACCCTATTTCACCATCCATCCATCCTACGGAAAAAGAAATCACCGCGCGTGCGTACGTACGGAATATCGTCTCCACGCCGTGGTGTAATCTATTTTACACCACCACATTGCTTGGATGGGTATAATGGTGTAAATAATGACTATATATGAATATTATAAAGTGATATTGATTCTGAAATATTATACATACACTCCAATACAATTCCATGATCATAGGAACGATATCATCACTCGTGCGTACGTACGGAATACCGTCTCCACGATGTGATGTGACTCGTTCTACATGATCTTCATTTCATAATGATTATATAAATGAATTGAATTGAATTAATATGATATATATTACACTAATACCATTCTTTAAATGAGGTATCTATAACCTAAAGAGAAGAATAAGAATTTATTTGACAAAACATGCATAATAACAAAAAGTTATAAACACCCGAATAACAAGTAGCAATGAAATATTACTACTAAGAAGCTAAGAATATGACCATATATGATATCATAAAAATAAGTATGATTCTGGAATAAGTCAATAACATTATTTAAATCATTATACAGAAGGTTTGGACATGTACAAAGCATATAGGACCAAAGGTAAGGGAAATATCAAAATCTCATTATTATCCGAGATTGATTATACTTTGGTATTTACTGCGGTGTATTTTATCATCCACATCCATGTTTCCTCAATATGTAATATTATTTATATCCACCTAAAATTTTTTAAATCAAATTTTACCCTTCGGTGAGTTTTTAGAAAAAGATATGAAAGGAATATTTTGTCGTTTTTCATACGAGGTACTTTTTGACTTTTCCGACAAAAGTACGAGAAGAATGTTTTTTTTAACTTATACGGCAGGAATGGATTTTTAAAACATTATTTACAAGAAGCTTACATTACATGTTTTTAAGTTTATTTTTAATCAACTTATTTTAGTTAAAATTGTATGACATGTCAAGAAAGGAAAAAATGTTTTTGAAGTAGAAAGGATATTTTCCTCAAGAATGGAGTTCAAGTGTTTTATTAAAATTAGTTTCCATCTATGATAATAAAGGGTTCTGTTTCTATACCTATTATTACATGGATTTTATTATGTTGTGATGGAAATATTTTTATGAATTCCTTTATCTTATATGAATTGTTTTATGATGTCATGTTGTTTAAAAATCCCATTTTTACTACATGGGTTATGCAGTGATGTATGATTTATGATTTTGTGGCACACATAAGAATGGTATCATTATGAGATGGGTGGGACCTATATATCCCTCCAATGCATTGGGTAAATATTTTATATCTCATGAGATAGAAATGGCTGGAATGGTAGGTTATGCCGGATTAGTGAAAACGGACTAAAACAAGGAGTGAAGTAGGTTTAGAAATGGACTTTGTCCACTAAGATAGTCTTGGCAATGAGTCTTGACTAATAAGAAATGATTCTCTATGATTATGTGTGTATGCCACAAACTTACATGTTTTAAGTTATGATTATTGGGGTTACATTTCACTACTATGATTTATCCCATGTTATTAAATTATGATCTCTATTGCAGGTAAAGATTTCCAAAAGTTATGTGCTTATGTATATGATGTGATTGATATTTCTTTGTTTACCCTTACTGAGCATTTGAGTTCACCATTTTGTATGTTTTATTTCCCCAAGTCAGGAAGAAGGTTATTTAGTAGAATATGCCAAAAAGGGACCCTAGATATGATGAAATAAATGGGAGGCAAAGTAGATGCTTTATGAACCATTTGTTTATGTTTCCAAGTTTCTAAAGACACTATACCTATACGGTCCTTTCTTGGTTTTGTTATATGTTGTAATAAGTGTGCTTAAATTCTGAATTAATAACAATGTATGTAAAGTATGGGTCGTTATAGTGGGTATCATAGGAAAGGTATAGTCATCCTTTGGAAACTAGGATGTGAAAGCCTTAGTAAGAACCCTAAGGATAATTCTAAGCATAGAACCAAATCATAGTGTTTTAGAAAAGAAAATGAATAACCTAGGATAAGACCTTAAGTGTGAAATTTTATTCCTGATTATGTGGTTTTCCTATTATAATTAGTGTTGCTCACACTATTATTCTTGGTTTCAGTCAATGGCTGGAACCTGAAGGAACCATGTTAATGTGGAATGCGATGGGAAATGCAATGATTGTCCCCCTGAGAAACCAAACGTTATGGGAGCTGGAATGAAAAATCTTGTATCCATGCTCACACAACATTCTCAAGATATGAATCATGCAGGACTTCCATATGAGAAAACGAAGGAGCAACATTCTGTTGAATCCTTCATGAGACAGCGTCCACCTTCATTCAGCGGGTCTACTGATCCATTAGTTGCTGAACAATGGATTAGTACTACTGAAAAGATATTTTCAGTTCTTCAATGTTTTGAGCCTGATAAAGTCATCTTAGTAGTGTATCGTTTGGATGGTGATGCTGATCAATGGTGGAATCTTATTAAGAATACGAGGCAAAGGGATGAAATTGAGTCCATGGAATGGGATGAGTTCAATAACTTATTTTTCAATAAGTACTTCCCTCGTATTTTCTGAACAAAGATGGAGAAAGGGTTTCTTGAAATGAAGAAAAAGGATGATGAATCTGTTGGTACCTATGAAGCAAATTTTACAAGACTTGCAAGGTACGCTTCTGGTATTATTATCCAACCTGAGAGTAAGATCGATCGATTCTTTAGTGGCATAAAACCAAGTCTTCGAAGGGCCTTAGCCATAAGGGACTTCAATAGCTATTATGAAAATAGTTCTATGTGCTCTCAAAGTTGAGATGGATATTGGAGTAACCCATCAGTCATATGGGTTTGATAAGAAGAGGAAAATGGAATTCAAAGGAAATTCTAAAGAGCACACTGAAAAGAAAATGAGCTTTCCCTTATGCTCAATGTGTGTAAAGAAACATGGAGGGAGTTGTCTTAAAGGGACAAGTAAATGTTTCAAATGTGCAAAGGAAGGTCATCGGGAATTTGAATGCTGCGATGATGGGAAGAATAAGTCTAATGATGCAAATAAAGGAAAGGGATACATAGAATGAACCTACTACACTTCAATGTTTCAAGTGCATGGAGATGGGGAATTATGCCAATAAATTCCCTAATCCAAGGGTTGATGATGATGGTCGACGTCAACAAACTCTTAAGTCTAAAGACAAAGGAATTTCACATGCAATTTCTATCAGCGATGTGGAGTACGATAACGATGTGGTGAAAGGTACACTTACCGTCCACTCTAAAGTAGAAAATGTTTTATTTGATTCTGGATCCACCCACTCATTTATTTCTGAAGAATTTTCTAAGGGTATCATCGTATTACCTCATCAATTTGATGTTGAGTTAGCTGTGACAACACCTAATGGCACAACCGTCGCATCAAAAGTTTATAATTCTTCTCCGATCGAAGTTTGTGGGAAAGTGCTTCCTGCAAATCTTGTGATCCTTCCTACAGTGGAATTTGATGTGATTCTTGGAATGGATTGGATTTCTTTATATGGATCTCATATCAATTTCCAAAGAAGGGAAGTCACATTTCATATTCCAGATAAATCTATGATCGTCTATCGATGCAAGGATGAACATAACCTTCCAGTGTAAATTTATTCCACTTTATGGGTATTGATTCCACTAAATGAAGGTTATTTATCTCAAATGGTTGGTGAGAAACTCACGATTAAGAATATGCCCATTGTACGGGAGTTTGATGATATCTTTCCGAAGGAATTACCAGGTCTTCCACCAAATCGTGAAGTTGAGTTTTCAATAGAACTCGTACCGGGTGCGTTGCCTATTTCAAAGAAACCTTATAGAATGGCCCCAATTGAGTTGCATGAATTGAAGATACAACTCCAAGATAATCTTGATAAGGGGTTAATACGCCCTAGTGTGTCACCTTGGGGAGCACCTGTTCTATTTGTTAAGAAGAAAGATGGATCAATGAGGCTCTGCATTGATTATCGAGAACATAACAAGATCACTATTAAGAAAAAATATCATCTCCCATGCATTGATGACTTATTTGACCAACTACGCGGAGCTCAATACTTTTCCAAGATTGATCTTCATTCAGGGTATCATCAATTAAGGTTCAAAAGGGAGGATATACCAAAGACGACTTTCCGTACAAGGTATGGACACTATGAATTTATAGTGATGCCATTTGGTCTTACTAATGTCCCTGCTATCTTCATAGATCTGATGAATAGAGTCTTTAGAGACTATCTTGATCAATTTGTGGTAGTCTGTATAGACGATATTCTTTTCTATTCAAAGAGAAAGGAAGAACATGAAGATCACTTGAGAATTATATTGAAGACCCTGAGAAAGGATAAGCTTTATGCCAAATTTACCAAGTGTGAATTTTGGCTTCAAAAAGTTGCATTTTTGGTTCACATAATCTCAAAAGAGGGGATATCTGTGGATCCAGCAAAAACAGAGGTTATCGAAAGATGGTCGAGACCAACAACAGTAACTGAGATCTGATGTTTTCTTGGTTTGGATGTATATTATCGACGTTTTTTGAAAGATTTTTCATGATTATATAATCCACTCACCAAGTTGACTCAGAAAGGAGTTATGTTTTTTTTGGACTGAGGAATGTGTAGAAAATTTCAAGGAGTTGAAAAGAAGGTTATCCAGTGCACCTGTGCTCACACTACCTTGTAGTGGAGAAAGGTTTGTGATCTATAGTGATGCATCCAAGAAGGGATTGGGGTGTGTTCTTATGAAAAATGATACAGTGATAGCTTATGCCTCATGATAGTTGAAAATCAATGAGTATAATTACCCAACTCATGATTTGGAGTTAGCTGTGGTAATCATTGCATTAAATATTTGGAGGCATTATCTTTATGCTGAAAGGTGTGATATTTATACTAATCATAAAAGTTTTAAGTATATTTTCACACAAAAGGAGCTGAATATGCACCAAAGAAGATGGTTGGAGCTGATTAAGGATTACGACTGCTCAATCCATTACCACCCTGGGAAAGCAAACAAGGTGGCAGATGCATTATGTCGACAAGACCATTCTAGTTTATCCATGATGAGTATCACAAAAGATCCAATACTTATGGATTTACAAAGGATGGATTTTGGAATTATAATGAAAGGGGAAAAATCGTATCTTTCTCAAATGAATGTTCAACCATCTATACATGTGAATATTAAAGAGGCACAAAAAGAAGATGTCGAGTTACAAAAGAAGGTGAGAAATGTTCCTGAATTCAACCTTGATTGTGATGGGATAATAAATTTCATGAATCGGGTTTGTGTTCCTTCCATCCCCGAATTAAAGGAGCTACTGGATGAGGCTCATAATTGTTCATTCTCTATTCATCTTGGAAGCATGAATATGTATAGGGACCTGAAAGAGTACTTCTAGTGGGATGGCATGAAAAGAGATGTTGCTAAATATGTCTCTCGATGCTTGGTTTGTCAGCAAGATAAAGCTGAGAGACAGAAGTATAAGGGGATGTTACAACCATTACCCATACCCGAATGGAAATGGGAAAACATCACTATGGACTTTGTAACATGACTTCCTAAGACATCCAAAGGAAATAATGATATCTGGGTCATTGTTGATCGTCTTACCAAGTCTTTACATTTCATTGCTATTGAAGAGGATTTTTCTCTGGATCAGCTTGCCAGTATATATGTAAAGGAAGTCGTAAGATTGCATGGAGTACCACTTTCTATTATATCTGATCGGGATCTGAGATTTATCTCGATGTTCTGGAGAAGACTTCAGCATACTATAGATACAGAGTTGAGTTTCAGCACTGCTTATCATCCTCAGACAGATGGTCAGTCTTAGAGAACAATTCAAAATCTAGAAGATATGTTGAGAGCTTGCTCTATGGATTTCAAAGGTGGTCGGGATCAACACCTACCTTTGGTGGAATTTTCTTATAATAATAGCTTTCACTCTAGTATTCAGATGGCTCCTTATGAAGCTCTCTATGGAAAGAAATGCAGGACTCCAACTTGCTGGGATGAAGTTGGGGAATGAAAGCTATTAGGACCTGATCTCGTTAATGAAATGGCAGAAAAGGTCAGATCTATTCAACAACACATAAGAGAAGCTTAGAGTCGACAGAAAAGTTATGTCGAAAACTGAAGAAAAGACCTAGATTTTGAAATAGGTGATAAGGTTTTCTTACGAATATCTCCCTGGAAGAGTGTCATGAGATTTGGAAAGAAGGGGAAGTTGATCCCTATATATATCAGTCCTTACGAAATACTGGATCGTGTTGGGAAGGTAGCTTACCGATTGGCGCTTCCACTGAATCTCTCTCAAGTTCATGATGTGTTCGATGTATCTCTCCTGAGAAAGTACATACCTGATCCTTCACATGTACTCATCTTAGAAGTTGTACCGCTGGAGAAAGATATTTCTTATGAAGAACAACCGATAGAGATTCTGGATCGTAGTGAAAAAGTCCTACGAAACAAGACCAATCTCTTGGTGAAAGTTTTACGGAGCAACCACCAATTAGAAAAAGTTACATGGGAGCTTGAGTATATGACGAGGGAGAGGTATCCTCATCTGTTTGTTACAAATTGACGAATTTTGAGGGCGAAATTCATTTTAAGGGGGGTAGAATGTAACACCCGAGACTTTTATGTGAAATATTTTGTTTTTATGTTATATAAATCATCAACGGAATCTTTCACTATACACAACACTAGCTTGGATTTCTTTACACGCAACCACGGCTTTCCTCGATAGCTTGCGTCGTACGCAATACCGAGTTTCAATAAACAATGATATGCTATTAAAATTTTATTAAAACTAGCCATTATGAATAAAAATAACCACTTTTTGAAATTTTATAAATTTTATTTTTCAAAATGGACTTCATTATTGGATTCGGAATATCAAAATTAGCTTAGGGTGAAATTTTGGTATTTTTCTAAAAACTTTCAATTTTTGATGAATAGTGAAACCACTAAGTGGTAGTTAAAAAACTGAATTTTTCATAAAACTTAATTTTACCACTTCTGTGAGTGAAATTATGAAAATCCTAGAGACACGGTTAATATCAAGGACTAAAATGTGGTTCAACTAGATGAAAATAATTTTTGGTGAATAGTAACTTTTTACTTTTATTTACCAAAGTTAAAAGTAAATAGGGTAATTAAGGGTAAAAATGATATTATTATTACCCTAACACATGTCATAATTCTATTGGACAAGTGTTATTCGACAAAAAACAACCTTAGGAATAACATATGACCATTTAGGCCCACTTGGATTAGATTAGGACATTTATTGTTAATTTATTTAAAGAACGGCTAAATAGTTAAAATCAAAGTTTAATAAGTAAGACGTTTTAAATATGGGGTTATACATAAGATAAATTAGACTATAAATATTAATTAGAAAGATAAAAATATTTCCTACATAATGGTATTTTATTTGTAATTTTTAGACATTAAATAACTTAATTTATTTATGACACAACGATGATGCAGTAATTATCTTATTTATGAAATATTGACATAATTGAGGTTATAAATACCCAAATAAAAGTAATTTGAGACTTTTTATGAATTAAACTAATTTTATAGGTTAATATGACATGTTAGTATTTATTTACGTAACTTGGTTCGAACTAATCATTCTGTTATGATTTTCACAAAAATCAATTACTAAATAGTGTCAAAATTGACATAAAATAGTTTTTAAAACCAATATTATATTACTAATTGTTATTTTATTCCTAAAAATATAAGGTTCGGCCAAATGACATAGATAAGGCTATATATATTAATAATAAACAACTTGGGGTTCTTTTGGCTTGATATGGTAAGTTTATTAACCTTATAGTGTAAGAAAAGAAGAAGACACAGTAAAAGATAAATTATCTAACTTAAAGTTAACTCTAAATGATAAGGTTAAAATTGAAACCTAAACTTGTCTAAATTCTATTGGATGAGAGTATTTCGACCCATACCCACCTTAACTTCAAAATATATCAATTTGGAGCTATTAAAAACCGAATTTGACTTTATAATAAAATAATATTTTTAGTTATTCCAAAGGTGCCCCTCTCCTCCCTTATAAAAGGGCACCTCCTCCCCCTCTTCCTCACACCACATTGAGCATTCAAGCTCGGCCAAACCCTGCCAATTTCTTCTCACCACTTCCCTAGAAACATCCTAGAGGTTCTGGTCTTCTTCAAAGACCTATTTTAGTGCTCTAAAAGGGGGTCTCAATGAAGCACTTCAAATAAGAGGTAATGTCCGTTACCGATTCTTTCATCTTTATTTCTTCTTCCACTTCTTCTTATTTAGTTGTCTCATAATGAAGTAATAACATCAGTATAAATAACATACTGATATGTTATTATAATTATGAAACAAACCTATTTCACCATCTATCCATCCTACGGAAAAAGAAATCATCGTGCGTGCGTACGTACGGAATACCGTCTCCACGCCGTGGTGTAATCTATTTTCCACCACCACCTTACTTGGATGGGTATAATGGTGTAATAATAACTATATATGACTATTATAAAGTGATATTGATTCTTAAATAGTATACATACACTCCAATACAATTCCACGATCATAGGAACGATATCATCACTCGTGCGTACGTACGGAATACCGTCTCCACGATGTGATGCGACTCGTTCTACATGATCTTCATTTCATAATGATTATATAAATGAATTGAATGAATGAATATGATATATATTAAACTAATAAAATTCTTGAATTGAGGTATCTATAACCTAAAGAGAAGAATAACAATTTATTCGACAAAACACGCATAAGATCAAAAAGTTATAAACACCCGAATAACAAGTAGCAATGAAATATTACTACTAAGAAGCTAATAATATGACCATATATGATATCATAAAAATAAGTATGATTCTGGAATAAATCAATAACATTATTTAAATCATTATACAGGAGGTTCGGACACGTACAAATCATATCTGACCTAATGTAAGGGAAATATCACAATCTCATTTTCATTCGAGATTCTTTATACTTTGGTATTTACTGGGGTGTATTTTATCATCCACATCCATGTTTCCACAATATGTAATATTATTTCCATCACCCTACAATTGTTTAAATCCAATTTTACCCTTCAGTGAGTTTTTTTCAAAAGAAATGAAAGGAATCTTTTGTCATTTTTCATACGTGGTACTTTTTGACTTTTTTGACAAAAGTACAAGAAGAATGTTTTTTTTAACTTATACGGAATGAATGGATTTTTAAAACATTATTTCCAAGAATCTTACTTTACAAGTTTTCAAGTTCATTTTTAATCAACATCTTTTAGTTAAAATTTTATGACATGTTAAGAAAGGAAAAAATGTTTTTTAAGTAGAAAGGATATTTTCCTCAAGAATGGAGTTCAAGTGTTTTATCCAAATTATTTTCCATCTTAGATAATAAAGGGTTCTGTTTCTAATCCTATTATTACATGGATTTGATTATGTTGTGATGGAAATATTTTTATGAATTATTTTATCTTATATGAATTGTATTATGATGTCATGTTGTTTACGAATCCCATTTTTACTACATGGGTTATGCAATGATGTATGATTTATGATTTTGTGGCACAAATAAGAATGGTATCATTATGAGATGGGTGGGACCTATATCTAACTCCAATTCATTGGGTAAAGATTCTATATCTCATGAGATAGACATGGCTGGAACAGTAGGTTACACCAGTTCAGTGAAACAGGACTGAAACGAGGAGTGAACTCTGTTCAGAAATGGAATTTGTCCACTAAGATAGTCTTGGCAATGAGTCTTGACTAATAAGAAATGATTCTCTATGATTATGTGTGTATGCCACAAAGTTCCATGTTTTAAGTTATTATTATTGGGATTACATTTCACTACTATGATTTATCCCATGTTATGAAATTACGATCTCTTTTGCAGGTTAAGATTTCCAAAAGTTATGTGCTTATGTATATGATGTGATTGATATTTCTTTTTTTTACCCTTACTGAGAATTTGAGATCACCCTTTTGTATGTTTTATTTTCCCAGGTCAGGAAGAAGGTTATTAAGTAGAATATGCCAAAAAGGGACTCTAGATATGATGAAATAAATGGGAGGCAAAGTAGATGCTTTATGAACCAGTTGTTTATGTTTCCCAGTTTCTAAAGACATTATCCCTATACAGTCATTTCTTGGTTTTTTTATATGTTGTAATAAGTGTGCTTCAATTCTGATGTAATAACAATGTATGTAAAGTAGGGGTCGTTATAGGAACAGACATACCTAAGAGTGAAATCTCTAATAATGAATTTTAGGCATGACCCGGGGAATCCAGGTACACGACAACAGGTCATGTAGCACTCATGGTTTGACACTCCTTGGGGATATGTTTTTGTAAATTCATAAGCATAGTACAAACCATTATTTTGGGAATAAAAAATAATCCCATAAGAATATAAGTTATTAAATAGATCGAGGATAACCTAGATTAAATCATAATGAATTTCATGTTTGGATATACTTCACCTTTACATGTTTATCCTTTTATGTTAAAAACATATTTTTTGTGATAAATAACTATGTATTCAAGCCCTCAAATTGTATGTTCTTTTTCATAGATAATGGAGATAAATAGAATAACATGTTTGAACATCCATTTTGAGATTCATTAGGATGATTTCCTTAATGATATTCCTGATATGAATTGAAAGGGTTCTCAAAATATATTGACAATACTTTCTCATCTGGCTCATGTTATGAATAATAACATGAATTATATGGAATGCCCTCCTTCTATGTGGACAGATAATTTTCCATTGAATCCATCATACGAGAAATTCTTCCAATTTTTAGTAGATCTTCTGATCCCCTCCTCACAGAATAGTGGATTAACTCCATGGAAAATATATTCCCAATACTCTTTATCTTGGATGAAAGGAAATTTTTACAAGGGGTCTATCATTATTATGGGGAAGTTGATTAGTGGTTGAAACATATCAAGAATAAAAACCCCTAGGATAAAATTGATTCTGTGGATTGGGAGGAATTAAAGAGGTTGTTTTTTCAATAAATATTTTACTCAAACCCTTCATATCATGATAGAAGGAGATTTCCTCATACTCATGAAGAATCAAGATGAGTCCACGGTGGAGTATGAAGAATACTTTACAAGTCATGAAAGTTATTCCTTTGGTTTTTCAATGAACTCCGAATGAAAGGTGGATCGCTTATTTAGAAGATTAAATACAATTCTATGAATATATTTGTTGAATTGAGACAATGACATTAGTGATGAAATTGTTCATTGTTCCATCAAGGATAAAGTGGAGATTATACATTCTTAGTGCTCTCATGGGCCTAGTGAAAAGAAACAGAAAATGGAGAATAACATGGGTGGTTCAACAAAAAATCACATGATCAAATGAAGCTCGAATATACCACAAGTAAAAGTTGTCGGAACAAGCTTCTTGGTAACTATCTAATGGTTTCCAAAAATTTCTTAAAATTTGGAAAGCTAAGATATCTGGCCATGAACTACTGAATGAATATAAAAAATCCATCAAATATAAAAGAATAAAAGAATGTTCAGATCATCGATCAGCCAGTGGTATAGTGTTACAACTGTAAAGAGATTAGTAATTATTCCAAAAGATGCTATAATCCAACTGTTGTGTTAGGAAATCACCAACAACCCTCATGAAAATATGGATAAGATTAGGGTATCACTACTATTAATGTGGAGTAAAACAGTTATTTGGTGACAGGTATGCTAGTTAATCATTTCGAAATAGGGAATGTACTATTTGACTATATTTATAAGAATTTTTTCATATCATTCATGTTTAGTTAAACTACTCATACACCACCTCCAAATATAGAGGAAAAGTTATCTATGAGAATTTTGAATTGGGAAATTGTTGTATCCATGGTTCATTTCTAATTCCATCTAAAATTTGGTGGACTGATCCTCCCATAAAATATTGGCATACATCTTTTAGTGTTGTTCGATAATATCTTGGACATGGATTGGGTGTCTTTATACAAAGCCAACATCAACTGTTGGGAAAGGGAGATCACACTTCACATCCTAAAACATCCTCTAGTTTTATAGAAGTGTAGGGAGTATGATGAATATCCTTTAGAATTTTTGTCTCAAGTGGGGATATTATTTCCTTATGATCAAGAATTTCTATATCAAAATATTGAGAAAAATGAGAGAATCATGATTTAAGACAATCCCATGGTGAGGTATCACACTAATGTATTCCATGATGAGTTCCCCATTCATCATCATGATCAGGAGGTTGAGTTCTCAATTGACCTTATTTCTAGATCTCTGCCTATATCAAAGACACCTTCTACAATAGACACCATAGGAATGGTAGAGAAGATGATGGAATTACAAGAGAATCTGGACAACGGTTTTATACGCCCGAGTGCTTCACCAAGGGGTGTGCCAGTCCTCTTAGTCAAGAAGATGGATCGATTAACATGACTCCATGTTGATTATTATGAGATCAATAAAATCACGATAAAGAACACGTATCCCCTTCCAGATATAGATGAATTTTTTTAATCTACTTCATTGGGCTAGTTATTTTTCTATGGTGGTCCTTTAGTTGGGATATCACCAATTAAAGGAAAGGAAGGTATATATTCCCATGACTGCGTTTCGAATGAGGGATGGAAAAAATGAAATCATAGTGATTCCCATAACACATTCTAATGCTCTATAAATTTTTTATGGATTTAATGAATATATTATTTAGAGATTACCACATAAAATTTGTCATAGAATTTATTGATGATATTCTGATATACTCCCCGAGCATAGAATAACATGAGGAGAATTTGTATATTGTGTTAGAAACATTGAGAAGGGAGAAGTTTTATTCAAAGTACAATAAATGTGAGTTCATTATTGTGGAAGTATCATTAATGGGGTACTTTATCACCCGTAAAAGGATATCGGTGGACCCTTTCAAGACAAAGGTAATTGTAGAGCAGCACATGGAAACATTTATAATGGGGATCCCAGATTTCTAGGTCTATTCCAGTATTATCGAAGATTTGTGAAGAACATTTCATTATTTTAAATCCCAATGACCAAGATAAACTAAAAGGGAGTAATTCTTTTCTGGACTCACAAATGAGAAGACTTCATTATGGATTTGAAAAAGAGTCTAATCAGAGAATCAGTACTCACACTCCCAACAAATGCATAACTCATGGAGGTGTACAATTATGCATCAAATAAGGTAGGAGGTTTTTTTGCTGATGATAAATGGGAATGTGATGCCAATGCCTCTATGAAGATGAAAATCTATTAGGAAAACTATCCCATGCATGATCTAGTGTTGGAAATTGTGATCATTACAATTAAAATCTGTCAACATTATCTTTATAAGGAGAAGTGTGAGATTTATACATAACAAAAGAGTATCAAATAAATATTCACACCTAAAGAGAAAAATATTCACTAGAAATTATGGATAGATATTATCAAGGATTATAATTGCTCAATCCACTATCATCCCTATAAGGAAAACAAGGTGTTAGATGCTCTAAGTAGAAAGGATATTCCATCATTATCAATAATGATAATTACAAAGGATATGATCTTCTTAGATTGTATGAGGAGGGAAATGGTAATAATTAATGTGGAATACAATCAATATTTTCTCAAATTATTTTTCAACCATCTATCATGGAGAATATGAATGACACTCAATGAAAAGATATGAAAATCCAGAAAAGGGTAGAAGCTAGAAGAAGTGGGAAATACTCGGAGTTCATGATTGATGAAGAAGGAGTTGTAATATTTATCACAATTATGTGTTCCATCTGATCCACATACGAAGAATTATATTTTTAATGATGCACATATCTCAAACCTCTCTATCCACCCATGGAGAACAATGATGTATCAAGATCGCTGAGAATACATTTGGTCGGAAAATATGGAAAAAGATATTGTTGAATATATATTAAGGTGCCTATAATTTTTTAAGTGATGGATGAGAGGAAAATCCTAAGGGGGTGATGAAATGACTACACATACCAACAGGAAAGTCGGATAACATAACCTTTGATTCGTTCATTATTCATCCAATGACATCCATAGAAAACAATGCTATATGGGTTATTTTGGATCAACTTACAATGAAAAATCATTTTATCATGATTCGAGAAGACTTATCATTGGATCAAATTTCAAATATTTACATCAAACAAGTTCGAAAGATTCATAGAGTACAACTATTTATTGTATCCAATTGTGATCCGAGAATCACATTGATGTTCTGGAAATATCACCAACATGATCTGAGAATTTAAATGAAATTTAGTACAACCAATCACCCTCAATCTGATGGCCAATATGAGAGAAATATTAAGACACTACAAGATATGTTGAGTGATTATTCTATGGATATCAAAAGAGGATGTTACTAACATATTCCATTGTTTGAATTATACTACAATAATATTTTCTACTTGAGCATCTAAATGGAACTATATAAATCCATTTATGGGAAACGATGCAGAAAACCGGCCTGTTGAGATGAAGTCTGTGAGCTTAAGCAACTAGGACCTGAATGGTCGATGAAATGGTGGGGAAGGTGAAAACCATTCAACAACAAATCATGGAATTCAAAATTCAACAGAATATTTATACATACAATCATTGATGAGAACTTGAGATCATAGTTGGAGACATTTTATTTCCCAGCATATCTCCATGGAAGAAGGTCATGAGGTTTGGAGTGAATGGGATGTTATGTCCTATATACATTGCCCCCTTCTAGATCCTTGATCATCTTAGATCTGTGGACTATCGACTTGCACTTACACCAACCATGTACAAAGTACAAGATGTCTTTCATGTATCCTTTCTAAGGAAGTACATACTAAATCCATCACATTTACTCTCTTCAAATGTGGTAATGTTCGAGGATAATCTTTCTTAGGAGGAGCATACAGTAAATATATTGGATTTTAGAGATAATGTTAAAAGTAATAAGAATACTCACCAAGTCATGTTACGATAGAGGAACAATAATTACGAAGAGGAAACAATGGAGATGGAGGAGGTAATGAAGAAAAAGATCCTCCACCTCTTTATGGCCAAGAATATATAACGAAATTTTGAGGGAGAAATTTCATAAGGGGGAAGAGTATAATGACCCAACATTTGAAATGGAAATTTAATTCAAATTATTATGTCATAAAATCACATAAAATCTCATAATAATTAAATATGAAGTGATGTGTGGCCTTTAAATATATATTGGTGTCTTTTGTAATTTTAATTTCGAAAATCTGACATACATGGATACAATCAGCTAGTTATTCGGAGTCTAATATCACCAAATTAATTTTTGGTCAATAGTAACATACCCTCATGAATATTTATATTACCCTTATAAATAGTTACACAACCTAATAAATAGAAACCTTACCTATGATAAAATTCAAATATGATCAATGTGGGAGTATGATATACCTATACCTTTGAATACGAATACAAATGTTTTGAAATTATTATTTTTTGAATAAATTACAATTTTAGTGAATATTAAAGTAATCCTAATTATATTTTTTTAAAAAAAATTGGATATTATTATATGATTATACAAATCGAAAAATGGATAGGGTTATTTTTTTTGTAAATTTTCTAAAATACATGATATTTTGATGAATAGTTAAATTGGATATTTCACAACAAATGTTAAAACACAAATATTTGAATCATGCTTGAGACTTGGATGAAGTAATTGGCCATTGGATCGAACTCACATGAACATATTTCTATTTTGTTCAATAATTATCACTATTTCTTATCTTATGGAAATATAATAAACAAATAATTACAATATTATGAAAACTCTCATCCCACCCTCTATAAATACCACCCATCCTTACCTCTTCCCTTATCTCATTTGAAGCGTTTTTATTTTCCAATATTCTACCCAAATCTCTATTTTTGCTCCTCCAACACTTCCTACATCAATTTTCACTTCAAAATAAAAAATCCTCTCCCATTAATATTCTCTCATGAATATTGAATCAAGAGGTAAATTCCTCTTTTCTTTTCTTTCACTTTCATTTCATGTTCTTTTGTTTAATATTTCCTAACATATCCTCATCAAAATAATAGGTAAACTCTAGTAAATTATATGTATTGTAATGTTTTCATGATAATGGAATAAATTATTATCATCTTTGCTTTACCATTCTCTAATTTTATTAGTAAAGACTCCATCTGAGATGTGTAAATTTACCCCATCAAGGACGATGGGTTTTTAATTTTAGTTACCATCTTTAATTCTTGTCATGAAACCATTTTCATGGTTGAAACTAACAAAAATACACTTATTACACCTCATATAGGGTTTTGGAATCATTTTGATCACATTGTTTTGTTTTAAAAAAATGATCTCTTTGTGGTCAAAAATGCCAATTAACCCCAAAGGTTGTCACTAGTGTTTTAAATAATGATTCATCTAAAATCAATGTAACCCAATTAAATTTTCAATCATTTAACCTTTTGGAGGTTTGATGAAAATACAACTTCTATTCTAGATGGACACCTTTATCATACATGTTTATCAAAACATTAAATGATACTTAAAACCAAGGAAACAAATGGACACGAACAATGAAATTGAACATTATAACAAATAAAAATTGCCTTGAATGAACATAATAAGGTTAAAAAATATATATTATAGAAGATGTAAAAGAATTATTAATTAATAATCCAAATTTTTTTAATTTAGTCCATTAAAAAAAGTGGGGAACACAATCCTATTTATTGTAAGGTATCTTCTCTATTTCACTTTTAGTCAAAAAATGCCATCTATGCTTTGCCAAATTATGTGTAATACTGAATGATGGGGTATGATTATTCACCACATTCATACTTCCATAATGATTTATATGTAATTAGAAACCCCGTTCTCTCTAAGGATTCCATCTTATGTACACCTGATACCATGCCTCTAATCTGTAAGGAATTTTACTCCAACCGCCGTTATTCCATCACCTTGCTCTATCTTTCTTTTTACCCAAATTATGTTGACTTTTCATTTTATATAATCTTATAAATTCTATTTATATTTATCAAAATAGGTTTTCCAGATCCATTCCTCATTCTTTTTCAGGGATATACATGTTTTTCAATGAATCCATCCTTGATACTTCCCAATAGAAAAACACGTTTGAAATGAACTTCCTAATTTTTTACCCAATTTCAAGTGCAATATATCCATTGTTTTAAGAGAAAATTTCCATTAAAAATTAATATTTATTATATGTTAATCATGTTGATTCATTTCCAGTTTATATAAGTGATTCTACCCATTTCAATTTTAAAATCTCTATAGTATTTTCTGAAAAATTGCAGAAAAATGTTTTAATGTTAATGATTTTCAAATAAATTTTATTACATGATGCCACTTTTGTTTGAAATCAATTACCATGATATATGCCAATTTATCCTATGAAACTGCCATGTTTGTTCTAATTTACTTCATTCGGGACACTTTCGTGATACACCCATTGGTTATTCTTTTTGTCATGATTGTGGTACCTTGTTATTTCCTTGTGTAACCATTATGTATATGTAAGATATATTATATGTGATTATTTATATGGAAAAAATATTCATGAAAGGTAATATGGGTGCTCTTAGATATAACATGAATGAATTGGGTAAATTTAGGTCTCATAAGACATTATGTGCGACAGTCTTGGCGATTATACTTGGCTTGTGCTACTATATTAAATGGTCCCAGTGGGTAGCCATGGCTTGTGCTAACATTGGAAACAGTCTTGGTGGTTTTCATTGAATCATACTGGATTTATTTTATATTTTTCTTCCACATTTAAATGATTCATTGTTTTAATGATCCCGTGTTTATATGTTATGATTCAATGTGTTACCTACCTTTTTATATAATCTTGTCATGCCTTCTATCCCGAAAGTTAATGCTTTGTTCTTTTGGATATTCCCTTACTGGAATTTTAGCTCATCCCTTTGTCCATTTTTTCCTCTGGATATCCTATGTAGTTTTATGAGAACAATGGAATATAAAAGAACATTATGGAGTCTTAAATAATGTTTTTTTATTATATTAGTTTATGTACTTCATATTCGAAGACATATGACTTTATGATCATTTGGCATGTAATATGATGTATAATTAAGATTAAAATCTTGTAATGTTATATGTAAAACAATAGGGTCACTATTTTAGTCCAATCACATTCCTATATAGTGGAAAATCAAAAAATGTTTGTTTTGATGCCTACCTCTCTAAAAGGGTATGTAGGACAACTCCATAAGGTTAAATACTATCCATAATCAAGTGTGGTATCTCCCATCCTATGGACACACTCCTCATACAGATCCACCTACATGATGTTTCTTGATCACTCAACATAATCCTATTGGGAAACTATCCCTAATAGGTAAACACTCTCTCGATCGTTCTAAAGAAGATGTTATGATCTATACTCCAAAGTTATTAAACATGATCCTCAATTTCTCTAAACATGATGTTCTGATCTAACTCCACAAGATGATAAAATCATTACTCAATTTTATCCTATAACAAATTATGATCTGTATCCATAATTTAATTATCACATTCCTCGATACACCCATATAATGCATTCTGATACACCTCCACTAGATATAAATCTCATTCCCTGGTCATCCTCTATAAATTATTCTGTTCGTTATCCTTCTGAACATAAAACCTTGCAAATATCTTCAACTATAAGAGTTCTGATCCATCACCACCTAATATTAATTTTCTTCCATAGTCATCCTCAATAATGAATTATGATCCATATCCACATTACATTAAAATAGAACCCAGCATGTCATTAGTTGATGTTTATCATGCATCCCATCTATCTCATTAAATCATTAAACATGGGCCTGATCCAAAATCCCTACAAAATTAAATTATCATGGGATTCATGAGGTAAAAATATTCGCAATATTTATTCCGTTATCCTCAATTACCTCATAATCAAAACAAGATTCCATAGGTTTTGTGCCAAATATTAATCACATGATAGGCCACCAACATCAAAAGGTGAATAATTTACATTTTTCCAACCAAACCAACATCTATAGATTCCCACACTTTCCTCACATAATAATATAATCAGAAAAAAATTGTTAAATCCCTATTGATATATAAGTAGGCGAGTTAACTTTAGTCTACCTAATTATGGAATTGCAAACATGGTTCACAAAAATTTCTTAAATGTATCAAGGATACCCTAACTAGGATAATATCTGCAAGGAAGTTTCCATTGAAATATGAACACACATACCATTATATTGTTTCGATGAAGGATCCAACCTCACTATCCTTGGTAGTAGAGGTTTTCGGCCTTTGGAAGTATTTTATTTGAGGCCCAAAATATACATTATTATGATGATGTTTTCCCCATTTGTCAATGTATTGTAAAAAATATATGGAATTAATTTTGATGGAATCATTTGATTGTATCCCCATTGAGTCATAATAATCATTAAAGGTTGTTGATGTAGATAAAAATTACTTAGAAAAGTACATTTGACCATTTCTTTTGAAGTTTTAAAAATATAAATTTCCTTTGATATCAATTAAATTAAAAAATTCCAAGAAATTTAAAAATATTGTCGATGAATATAATACTGAAAAAATTTATAATATCGTACAATTAAATGAATAATCTTGTTGGAGAGGAATTTTATATATATAAATTTCATTAAAATAATAAATTCTTTTAAACATTCATAAATGTTCATAATTGTGTTGAGAACAAATCATTATGAAGGATTCCTTTTTATCTTATATAAAAAATATAGGGTAATAAAATTAAAATATTAAAAACAATTATATAAATTAAAAAATATATATAACATTTTCAAGTACATTGACCTATATGATAGATATTTCCATTAGGAAAATAATAAATATTGTTTCCTTTACTTCAATATATTTTCTTCTCCAGTTTATATAAAAAAATAAAAAATTGGTAGTAATACATGATATTATGAATATTTACTAAAAGAGTAGAAAATATACGGGGTTTAATTTTTTATATCATATAATTTACCACAATGGATATTTAACATAGAATATACAGAGAATAAATGATATTGTAAGATAATAATGTATCTCTATTTGTAACAGTTGAATAATAAGACCCCAGACATAAATATCTTCAAACTAATTGAAGAATATAATTATTAGAAATATATTACAAATATAACATATTATAGTTGTATTACATAATGATTAAAAAGTATTATTGGTACATAGTGTGAAATATATATCAAAAATATAACATTAATATTATGTACCATTACACAAATGAGATTCTCTAAATAAAATCCTCACAAATGATAGAACCATTGATGGATTTTAAAATAACAATTATTTTCATAAAAAAATAATCACAATAGAGATTAATTCAATTTATATACACTACACTAAATATATAATTGTAAATATGGAATATGTATCACATGAGTAAAAGTGAATTGAGAATCCCTTACCTCAAATATTGAATTTCATCATATATGTTGTCAACATCCTATATAAAAAATTTATATTTATTATTTATTTATATTGATATATAATTCATCCAATATTACAATATATTAATCACTAATAATTTAAATTTAATCCTTTATTAAAAATATCTCTTTAAAATCCATATTCGTTGTTATAAATATTCCTTTTTTTCATAGATGTTTCAATTTAGTAGTTTTTATTAATGAATATTGGTAATTGTTTCATCATTTAAAAATTATAATTACTTAAATTGAAATATATTTATACATTATAAAAAGTTTCATATGTAATAATATATGGTTGTAATGAAAAATTAATTACATAATTTGTGGGTAGTGAAGTACCCACAGACATGTGAGTAATGTTTTATCTTTTTTTGTTAAAGGAATATAGGAATAAAAATTAGTAATTATATTTTTTTGAATAATAATAATATATATATAACCATTTTATTCATTAAATATATAATGGTAAACCTCTATATAATGTAGAAATGAAGAAAGTAAAACATCACTTCATAGAGGTGGCCTCCCACATAAACTGACGAGTGGCATTATTATATTAAAAAATATTTGTGGTTTAGATTGTAGATACTAATTTATCCAAATAGAATAATAAAATTATATAACAATCAGATATTACTATTAAATAAATAAACATAATAGTACATGTTATGTGGATTAATAACTAACTATGTCACTAATTAGAGACGATAGCCCATATATATTCACTAGTGATGAATTCATTTCCGGTTTGATGGAAAAAGAGATGAAGAATGTGTGTAATATGAAGATAATAATTTTTTTAATATGGATGATACTGATATTGTAACATCATCATGTTTATATAATATTAGACAATGGGTAAGAAGAAATAGGCATGAAAACACTCAATTAAGAGTTATATATTCTCATTGGAAACGTCCATTTGATTGATTATTAAGATCATAGGGGATGGTATTTTAAGGGGGAATATAGCTATAATATGTATTTTAAATTTTCAATGCTATTTGGGTAGGTTTTTCACAAAATATGTGGCTCAGGAATATATGAAGAAGAGAATATTGGAGGTTCCAATTTATATGCGTGGTGGGTGATAAACATGAAAATATAGTTATCCGTAAAATATAACATATATTTTATTAATGAAAAATTTCTAAATAAATCATAATAATTTAGGAGTATGATATAAGTCTAAATATTATCATTCAATATATTTCAAATAGTATTAGGTGATATTTATAATATGTATATTTTTGTTCAACTCTATCATTATCTTTGTTTGACCAAAAGCATTGAAAAAATATTTTCAATTTTTAAGGTCCATGAATGTAAATTAAAAAATTTACATTTTCATATACATGAACCAAAAATGATATACTATATATTTAAATATATTATTCAGTCATGTTATCATTTTTCATATTTTGTTTTTTTAAATCAAATTTTAATCATTAGATATCATTAATATTTATTTTCATCCCTATAAAAACATTTCATCATTAATGAAAACCTGATTGAAATGAACAGATAACATAGACATAGTAAATATTACTAATAAATTATAATTAAAAATTAAATTAATGGTAAATTTTTATATTTTGACACAAAAATGGCCTTTAATGTTTTTAAACCCATTATTTTATTTTTCAACTGTCTGTAAGAGAACTTCATCGATGTTGTGTAAAAATTATAGGTAACCACACTATAACTAATAATGATAAAAATTTACATCATTAGTTTATATAATTATTCATAAATTTTATTATATTAATTTATTTTAGTATTTTATATATATATATATATTGAAAAACTTTTAATTTAGTGGTTGTGAAATTTTGTAATTACCCTTAACATTAAAAAGTATTAAGGTTTTAATCATGGTTATGTTACCAAATAATGTAATTTAAATGGATAATAGGTTTTTATGATTAAATTATAGTTATCCAATAAAATAGAAAAATATTATTTGATATGTATAGAATATATACCATATTTTTTACCACTTATTTACCCACTTCCCACTATATTGAGGTGATAAAAAATTACCATGGTTACAATTCAAAATATCTAAAAAAACATGTGATCTATTTGATAATTTTTACCCTTATTATTCCAAAATATAAAAAACATTTTAAAATAACAAATAATTAGATTTCATAAAAAATACTTATATTAATATATTTAAATGTTATGAAAGGAAATTTTTATAAATATTGCTATAAAAATATGAGTTGTTGGGAATTTTTTTAAATTTAATTTAATCTATTTTTTATTTTTCATTTCACCCAATACTAAAAAAATGTAACTTTATATATATTAAAGGACAAGTATTGGCTCACATAATATTTAATACCTAGTTAATCATGCACTACACATAATATAAAGGTTATATTTCTCTATACAAAATGATGAGGTATGTTTATGTTTCATGAATGACTTACTTTCCTCGATGGATCTTGTTACTTGAGTGACTAAGTTTTACCTAACAATAATATTTTATTAAAAATATATATATTATAATATATAATGTAGCCGTGAAATTAAATTTTAATAATTTAATGAACTAAATTATTTAAATATATGGTTTTTACAAAATTTAAATATTTTAAATTTTTACCACAGTTTTTTAAATGAAAATAATAACCAATTTTATATAAATAGAGTATTTTTATAACAAATTGTTTTTATAAATAAAATGATATTGTAATCGAGATAATTTAATTTAATGAAAATTAGTAAGTATTTTATTGTATTATATATGATATATATCCAATTAATTATTCATTATATTAATAAAATATATTTTATAAGATTAAGATAAGAATAATACCAATTTATCACATAAACCCCAATATTTTTAGTAATGAAATTTTAAAACCTTATAATGAGGAACATATATTAAATCTAAATTTGGGAAAATTTATAATTATTATATTTAATCTCTTAAAAAAAATAAATATTTGGTTTTGGTTAATAGTAGTTAAAATAATGAATGTTAGACCAAAACTACATTTCTGGATAATTTATTTATAACGATATTTTGAATTTTATTTTTTTCAATGTTTTATTATATAATATTTTTATAAATAAATTCAATATAGGTCATTGAAAACAATTTGAATTTGAAATTGGGTATACAAAATGAGAAATCTATTCACTGATTTTACATTAAAGCCCAATTATCGACGTGAATGCAGTATTAAATTTAAATTAATATATATAAATTATGTGATTATAATTTTCCTAATTAGATTCCCCATCTAGGATCAGAATAAATTAAAATATTTAATAATGTGAAATTATTTTTTTTACCAAAAAATATTATCGACTTTAATTAAAAATAATAACATCAACTAAGGAAAAATAATATTTAACCAAGGTCTAAACCCTAAATTTTAGCATCCAAAATGATATAGAAACTTTTCCAACACCCATTGGATTGAAATATTTATAACATATAAAACAATGGATAAATGTTTTTCCATTATTTTCTCCAATTTTATTATGAAAAATTGGTATGTAATTATATTTTCAAATTATGACAGGAGATTCACTCCTCCTCCAATATTAAAAGGCCACATATCCATAAATTATTTACACATCTCAATAAACATAAAGTCATCCAAGATATGCTAAAATATCCTCCAAAAAATAATCCACTCATCCCCGAATCCTCCATTGGTCAAAATACATCCAAGGAATCCCTTTGGTGTAATCTAATAGTAGTTACCTAATTAGAAGGTAACAACCTCCCTCAACTCCATTTTTTTATTTTATATCTCCACTCACATAAATATTCTTATTCCTTGATTGTATAATAACTCATGTATCTTCAATATACTAGGATATTTTTCTACTATGTGTATGGACCAAAACGTACAAACACTTACTTCTAATTGGTAATGAATATAGTGTTTACGTGTAAGGGTAACTACCACATCAATGAACGATGATTGTTGATTTTTTACTTTTATAGAATACCAAGGTGTCCATTATTATAGACTCTCTGTTTACATATGAAATATATTATATTTTTTTATTTGATCTTATGTAATTATTTTCTGACATTTGTCTTTATATTTTCCATTTTTCATTAATATGATAATTTCCATTGAGTTAGTGTGGACTACTGCCCCCTCTAAGCAATGTGATTTGTTCATACACTAGATAGAATGTATTAAAGATTGTTTCAATGAATATATATGATATAATAGATAAAATAAATCTAATTTAATAATAATATATATATATGTATTTATTTTACATTCATTCTTTCAACATGATAATTAAACAGAAAAAACATTCTTGTGTTGGTACAACCTTTTATCTCGATGAATGGTGTTTTCTGTTTCATACTTCTATATTATATAGATTGTTATAATAAACATATAATTAACATAAATGATATTTATTTAATAATATAAATTTCATAAGTGATGATATAATTATAAGGGCTTATGATATATCATATTAAGACACATGTGAAGAACAAAGTGAACAATAGGCAAAGTGAAACTATAACTTAATACTGTTAACAAGCATGTAATATAAGGTCATAAAAAACCATATATTATATTATATATAATAATGTGGTTATTTAAATGATGTTAAATATAATTATATTTAATATAATATTGGGTTGAATGAGTATGATCAGAGCCAAGACACAAGGTAATGGAATTCCATCTCACATATAATTTCAATGAGATACATGCATTATTCCCCAACCATTCCTTTTTTGTGTTGTGTTTACTTAACATTGATGTATTCATTGAATCATATAGTTAAAATTTTTGGTATATAAAAATCCATTTTTTGATATTTCCTTCATGGTATTTATGTTTCATGATTTACCATACTAGTAATGTGATTTTGTCTCATTTTTCCATCATTGAGACACATTCCATGTTATACACCTATTTTTTTATGAGGTGTATATATTGAAATTAAAATTTTTATCATGAATACAATTATTTTCATGAAATTTTAGTATTAATGTAATTCTCATTTTATACATGGGTACTATGGTTCAAATTTACTAATTGGTAACAGTTCATTGAATGAATATCATTTCTTTTCAAGATTGTTTATGTTTACGTTTCCATTGATGAAATATTATGATAAATACCTTAAAAAATACCCTGAATTTTCTTATCCTATAGTTATTCTTGATATAGTCATGTATTGGTTAACCTTTTTCACATTTCAGTACTTAATATAGTTAGGATTCTATTTTTAAAAATTCCTGACATTACCCACTCTATTATCAGAAATACATGGTACATTAAACCCATGTTTTATAAAAAATGATTAAATGAATAAAATAATAATTTATAATGATTATTAAGGGAAGTTTTTATCCTTTTTCATTTACTAATTTTATCAAGGGAATCTTCTTATTTCTTTGTGAATGAAATAATTTTTACCATTAGTGTTGTGAAAAAACAATGTGCCTTTTACCCTGTATAACATGTACAGATTTATATAGGATCAATCCATAGAAGCCTTATTTTGTTGCGTAAAAGCAAATTTTTTTATAAAATTTCTTAATAGAAATTTGAAAATAAATTTCTTGTAAAGTGTTAGAAGATTATTTTATAATATTTCATTGAAATTTATTTTGAAAAATGATTTCAAGACTATTTTATAAGTATTGAATTAAAAATATTTCATATTTCATTTAGACTCACATTATATGTATACAATGAAAAAGGATTTGAAATGTTTTTCAAATATTTATTTATAATATTGCAGTTTTATTTTATAAAAAAATTAATAAAATAAATGTTATAAATAGTGTTTTTTAATATAGAAAAAATATTTTCTTGAAGAAATGTTTTCAAAATAGCATTCCATGTTATTTTCAATGTAAGATAACATATCATGATGTTACAAATTTCATTTTATGAATTGATACATTGCTTTCATTCAAATTTCTTCTTCATCGATTCATGTTTTTATGGAAGGATGCTTGTGACCTTTTTTTGTTCCACATGTTCTATGATTTTGAAACCAGCTTCTTTTCTTTGGGTATGAGTTTAATGAAATGATTATGAAAATTTTATTTTTCTATATTTTATGATATGATAACATATTTATGAAACCCTATTTTATTTCATGGGTTATGATATGATTGTTTATGATTTTGTGGCACATGTATGCATGATTTCATAATGAGATGGTGGGACTATATCTCCCTCCAATGTATTGGGTAGTGATAAAAATTAAATGAGATCAATGTGTAATTACGAGGGAATACCACTCCATAAAAAAGAAGGCACGCGGGAGGACATCTCATGATCAATATTTAGGGTATATAAGTGGACATCCCAAGAATGTTACAATAAGGTACATGGGAGGGAATATTAAGACCGAAGTAGGTACACTAGTGATTAAATCCCTCCCAACATGTCACAAATACCATGGTAGGCCTCCATTAATAAGGGTTTTCATATGAATATATGTCTTCCAAAATTATATATTTTATTCCTATGTTATTATTTCATGGATTATGTTATTTATATGTTTATGATTTAAGACTTATAAACAACCAAAAATTATTCCATGATACATGATAATGATCAATGAAATGTAAGGAATGATATTTTATTTTCAAAATCATATTCTCATACACATATTCTCATAATTATTCTTGTGTATCTCACTTTTTTACCCTTGATAGGAAAATGAGGTCACCCCTTTTTATGATTTCTTCCTCCTGGTTATGAATAAATGAATTATATTTGATGTATCTAATTAGGGTTCTATCCAATATAGAATTAGTGGGATATTATGTACCTCACTTATGTACCAAGGTTTATGTTTCAGTGATTCCAACATAACTAGATTTTTATAGTCTTTAGGATCATATTTGAATAATGTTTTAATGTTTTTTCAAATTCAATATAATGTTAATCTACATCAATACTGTCTTGTTATTTTAGGTACTAAAGAAATTATTATTTATAATTAAAAACATGGATGTGAAAAATTTAGTGTGATCCATAAGTGTATTTATAAGGATATTCCATAGGGTGTCTCTAAGGATAATTATAAGGATGAGTTAATGTTTAGGAAAATGTAAGGAAATTTTTAAAAATGATAGAGTGATTGGTTTCCAAGAAATTGATCTATGTATGGATACTACAAGTGGATGTGGCTATGGTATATATGTAACTTGGTGTAACAACTCTGATAAGATGTCTTAGGCCTAACTCGGGGTAATCTTAAACATGAAATGAGGCCTCCCTACATAAATGATTTTACCCTCCTAAAGGATATGGTTTGAAAATTTTAAAAACTCATCTCAAACCATTAATAAGTATTTGAATATAATATGACTATGAATAACCTACAATAATCATATGTAATTAGTGATTTAAAGGTAGTTGTTATGATTTAGACACCATATAAGTAATTTATCTTGATTATGTGGATTTATTCAGCAATATGCATTTCTCATTTTATGATTTCTGGTAGTAGTCAATGGAGTGGAACATAACTAACATGGTAAACATTGAATGTTTCCGATGTAGAATGTATGGGAATTATGGAAAAACATTCCTATGTAATAAACTCATAAATAGAATCATTAATTTTATATGAGTATTATTTATACTTATGAAGATAAAGAGACCTCAAATGACATGTGAAATGTATGAGATATTCTTCCAATATTGTTTACATTAATCCTATGAAGAATAATTATATTTTTGATCAGGAACCTTAAATATGATTTGTATTTAATATTTTACGTAATGGTTATTAAATACTATTTCCACGAAGCACAAGTAATGGTTTAAGAATAATGTTGGAAGAATGAAGTACATATGTTCTGGAACACAATGGATATGTTATATGAATCCAGAAATATATATATTTTCAGTTTAATGATTTATTAAGTATTAAAAATTATATTTTTAATAGTGATGTGGACTTAGAAAATTGATATTCAGATAAACTAAATGTAATAAAAATTGTGATATAAATTTTGAGATTATTGTGTTTCTCACGGATATAGGGAAGATAGATTTTTAATAGTAAATTAGATATCACTGATTACCCAATATCTGGTTATTGATTTGATAAATAAAATTTATATCCCATCAGAAATTAATTTTACAACATCAGGGATTGAATGTATAAATATATTAATAATAAAAATAAGGAATCATCCATGTTTTCCAAAATTATTTTTTGTAATTCTGATTAATTACTCATTTAAAGAAAATATATGATAAAGGAATTGACATATTTGAATGGAGACAACCAATAACTACATTATGATATAAAAGGTATCAATGTTAAGCTGATTTTGTGATATTCTTTCCAATGTTTTTGATTTTTATTATTTATACGGGTTTTAAGGTGAACCGTTTATGTGAATTTTATGTTAAATATCAGAGGATGTTTTTCAGATCGATGTATTATCTCACCAAATAAGGATTTATGAATATTTGATAAAATTCTCTAACAATTTTTTGTTGAAGGTAACTAAATAGATATGAGATGACTTATCATACATCTCATGATCTATTATTTCTTCAAAAATAAAAAGCTTATGTTCATTTTTGGAGAAAGTGATAATGTGAATCAAGTAACAACAAAGATTGAGGTTTTCATAAAATCATCAAATATATCATTTCATGAATATTATTCATCATTATAAAAATTATATATTAATAAAATTTAATCATTGTGCCTTTGTTACCATTGGATAAGATTGTCCTTTAGGTCATCACAAATTTTTTGATTTTTGAATGTTAAGTTTCTCCTTACCTTATTCTCTAGCACCTGAATCTTAACTTGATTGTCATTTTTCTATTCCATGTACAATTCTTCATTTTCCACCAATTGTTTTCTATGTGGGATGCAAGTTATAATTTAATTTGGGTAACCATTAATGTTCCAATTTTCTTTTTTAGGTAAGATTTAGTATAAATTTTTAAGTTGTGGGTTTCTATGAAAGGAACACTTATATAACAAACCAATTATATTAAAGAAAACTTCCAATGGATCAGTTAATTTTATGGAGGGGTATATGTAACACCTCAAAATATTTGGAAAATTATTTTTTTTCAGATAAATTTAATATTTTTTACATCTGTTATATTACGAAACACTATAATAGTTATTATATATATATTTAATAACTACGTTTCGATTATTTTATAAACAATTCCATGTTAATTGTGCACAAAAGGAAATATAAATTCTATATATCTCTATATGGAACACTAGGGTAAAATTATATTTTATACAATATTAACTTTCCTCAATTTCTTTCATAACATGCGAGACCCATATTAACCACACAACGATATATTTTTTACAAAATATATAATAATATATCACCCAGATGATAAATAATTTTTTTGAATTATTATTAAATTATATATATAAATATATGGTTTCCAAAAAAAATAAAATGAATTTTTTAGTTACAAATTTTTTATAAATTAATATAGGAACCAATTGAATATTAATAGAATACATTTATAAAAACAATTATTATACTCAAAAATTTGTTTCATTCCATGTAAAATAAATTAATTACAATTATTAAATAATTTTAATGTAATATATATTTTATATTTAAAAGTAATTATTTTTGACATTCAAACAATATATTTTATATGAATAAGAAAAGATTAAGAATTATTAACACATAACCCCAAATATATTATTAAGAAACATTTTCTTCATTTTTATAGAGATCCTATATTAAATCCATATTGTGGAAATTTGATATAAATTATATATACAATAAATATTTATATTTGAAATATAATAATCAAAATTACATCGGGGTGAATTTTTCATATTTTTCTGTAATGTGTTTATTTTAGTGAATATTTAAAAATCAATTTTTTTTTCAAATCTTCTTTTTCATCTAAAATATTTATAAAGATGAAATATATTTTCAATTGGATTTAAATATTAACTAGATACTATTTTTATGAATTAACACAATTTAGGTCATTGATATCAATTTCTCTGTGAAATTGGGTATAAAAAATTAACCATCTTTTTAATTGGTTTTCTTTAAAACGATTCTTTGTCGACCCAAATGCAATATTTAATTAAAATTAATTTTAGAGAATTATATTATTTAAATTTTAAAAAATGGAATCCATATATGGGATATTAATAATTTATAATATCTTATATTAAAAAATGATTTTTTTAAAATAAGTGTTAGTGAAATTAATATAAATTTATTACATCAATTAAGGTAAAATTGTGTTTAACTAAGGACTAGACCATAAACATAAGACCCAAACATACATAGTGGTTTTTACAAAAACCATTTTCTAACCATATATTGAAATAATCCTCCATTTGATCTACATTGAAATATTATTGGATCCACCTTAAATGTGATAAACATGTATTGGATTCCGTTGTAAAAATATTACTAGAGTGACAGTACTCCTACACTATAAAAATGCATCTTATCTTCTACTTCATGACACCTATCTAAAAACATATGTTTATCCAATATCAAATAAAATATCCTACAAAAAATCCTACCCTACTCTATGAATCCTCCCATTGTTTGATAGACTTTAACATAATCCATTTGCTCTAAACCAATAATAGTTACCTGATTACGAGGTAACACCCTACCATATCTAATTTGTATCATTTTCCTTCTCCTATCCATAAAATCATCTTTTTACATGATTGTACAAAAAATTAATTTCCTATATAAACTAATATGTTTTCATGATATGTTTTTGACCTACACGTACCCATAATTTCATCTAATGGGAATCAAACATCTTGTTTACATGTTTGACAAACTACAACCTCAATAAATGATAATGCTTCATTTTTCCATTACTGTCAGTAATGGTAGAAATTATAATAGAATATATATTTAATTATATTATATAATATTTTTATTATTAATCAAGATTTTTTATTTTAATTTGAAAACATATATATTTATACATTCCATTTTTTTCAACCTAGTAATTTCATTTCATGAAGTGTCGACTACCACCTCCTTAATGGGACATGATTCATTCATACACTAAATAGAATGTATTATGGATGGTTCTATTAAATATATTATATATATATTATATAAAAAAGGATATTTACCTCTAATATATACACATATATTTCTTTTACATTCTTTATCACAACAAGAAAAATCAATTATAATAGTTATCATTCGTACGTATGGCCTACCAAATCCATTATCAATATATTATGTTTCTTACTTCTACACAATATAGATTGTTATAATAAAAATATAAATAATATAAAACATACTTATATTGTTATTTAAATTCATTATACAAGTATAACTATGAAATATATAACAAATTAATAAACATGAGAAGAACAATATGAATATTAGCTGAAGTAAAACATTAACATTGGATGGATAACCAAAAGTTAATATAAAGTCATAATAATTCCATATATGAAATTAGATATAATTATATTGTTATATAAAATATTTACAATAAATTTATATTTATTATAAAGGTAGTTAATTATTATGATGAGAGTAAAGACACAAGGTAAGGGAATTTCATCTACCTTTTTTCTATGAGATGCATTACTTATTCACCATATGTTCCTTTTGTGTGGTGCGTGTACATAAAATGGATAAATTATATGATTCTTATAAATAATAGTGTGGGTATTTAAATATCCATTTTATGATATTTATATCAAGGGATTTAGTTTTCACATGTTATCAAAATAGAAATTTAATTTTTAATGAATTTTCCATCTTTGAGACACATGTCACGTTATGCACATATATTTTTTCATAAGGTTTGTATATAGACATTTAAATATTTTAACATCAATATAATTATTTTAATTATATTTTAAAATTAATTTTATTCCATTTCATTACAAGGATATTATTGTTCAAATTTACCATGTTGTAAAAGATTATTCAAACAATCTGATCTCTTTTCAAGATTGTTTATTTTTATGCTTCCGTTGCTGAAATATTATGATAGATAACTTAATAACTCTCATGAATTACATTTTACTCTAGTTATTCAGGGTATAATAATGTATTTGATAAATTTTTTCCCTATTTGTTACCTGATATTGTTATTAATGTGTTATTAAGAAAGCATGACTTTAACCTCACTTTGGTTGGAAATCTATATTCCTTAAAAACCATGTTTTCTTAAAGGGGAATTCAAGAATATATTACTAATATCCAATGATAAAAAAATAATTTTTTAACATTTTTTCATTTTCCAATGATTTCAAAGGAATATTCTTTCCTCTTTATCAATGATATATTTTTCTAACATATATACAATGAAATGTGAATTTTCTTTTTATCTCCTACAACATGTAATAATATACCTGTTATTAATTCTTTAAATCATTATTTTCATGTTTAAAGGATGTTTTAGTATACATTTTTACAAGATGGTTTTCTATACAAGAAAAATCTAGTAATAATAAATTGATAACCCAGATGAATTTCAAGTTCAAATTGTAATTAAAAGTTGGTATAATGTTGCACCCCATGATTTTGTGAAATACGTTTTTTGAATTAATTTAATTTTTATGATATTTTTAAATTCACACAACACTGAAAATATTTTTTTTATAAAAATTAATGAAATATGATTTTATTATATTATATGAAGTTCCTAGTTGTTAATATATTACATGAAATATAAATGTTATATTTCTTTATACAGAACCCTAAGTCCATATTATGTTTCACAAAAGAATGACTCACATCGATGGATGGTCTAACAAGTGAGAGTGAGTATTACCAAAACAATAGTACATTATTAAAGTTATATATAATGTACATAACAAATCCATAAAAATATATAATAATATTATTATTAATTAAATTAAAAAAAAAATAGTTTTAAAAAAAATACAAATAATTTATTAGATAAAATTATTTATAAATGAATCTAATATCTAATTGAATATAAATGGATTATTTTTATAGAAAACTATTATTTTGATCACAATGTTATTTTAATGAAAATAATTCAAATTAATAATAATTAGTATGTAATATTAATTTATATATATTTTTTATATCTAGGTAAATACTTTTGATATACATTAAATATATTTTATATGAGTAAGATAAGAATAATACATGTTTAACAAAATACAAAATATTTTTATTAAGTCAAATTTACTACCTTTAACGGAAAACCTATATTAATTAAAAACCTAGAAAATTTATTAAATATTATATGTCAATATAATCTTTTAATTATAATGATAATAATAAAAATTAGGTTTGGATTAATTGTCATTATTTTTCTGTGATGTTGTTTCTAATGAATAATTAAATATGCTGAATTTTAGTACAAAATATGTTTTTCGTCTAATTATTCAATACAGATAAATTATATATTAAATTTGTTTAAAAGTCTATTTAGATTTATTTTATCAATTAATACAATTTAGGTCATCAAGATCAATTTCAATTTGAAATTGGGATTAAATACATACGAAACATTTGAATGTTTCTACTTTAAAACCGCGCATTATCGACCTGAATTTCAGATTAATTTTAAAATACATTTTTAAACAAATGGGATTCTAATTTTTGAAAATTATTTCCATATATTCTATGATAATTATTTATAATTTATAAAATGGTTATATTTTTACCAAAAATAATAGTTAATGTAATTAGAATTAATTATATCCATTACGGTAAAATTAATCTTATATCAAGACTAAACATTAAATTTTAGTACCAAATGAATTAGAATTTTGTCCAAACCCCATTGGATAGAAATATTTAGGTCATATCCTCAATTTTAACTTCGATGTACCAATATCTGATGCAATTAACAAATAAAAAAACTACTGTAATTACATTGTCAAATTTTTACAAGAGTGACACTCCTCTACAAATATTAGAATGCCTAATATCCTCCACTTATTTACACCTCTGAAACCACATAAGTTCAAAATAGATCTACACATATAACCTCCCAAAAATCATAAACTATTATTTGAATACTACCTTTGGAACAATTCTTTCGAAGGATGCATATTGGGGATAACTAAAAGAAGTTACCTAATTAGGAGGTAACACCCTCTCTCAAACAACATTCATTTATATTCACTATCGATTGTATAAAATATAGTTATTAATTTATTATAAAAAAATATTACCATGAATATGATTTTATATTTTTATTATATGGTTTCTACCTAAAATTACACACAATTCTGTCTACTGAAAATTGAACATACATTATATGTGTACGAAAAACTAATGCCTTATTGAACGATGGTTTTTCATTTTTATGTTCCCACCAATCTAGGGGGAAATTTTGTTAAAAAATATATTATAGTATATTATATACAATATTTATTATATATTTAATCTTTGTTAATTATTTTACAACATTTACCGTTTTACTTTTCATTTTTTTAATACGATATTTTCATTTGAGGAAGTGTGGATATCCACCAATTCAATGAAATGTTATTAATTAATACATTAAATGGAATGTATTAAGGATGAGTTAATTGAATATTTATGATATATGTCAATTATGTTCTTTCTTTCAAGATGAATATTAAGTAGAAATAACATTTTATTGTACATACGACCTAACAACCCCATGAATCATGTATTATATTTCATACATATATATAATATCAAGTATTATAATATATATTTACTAAAAATAATTTATAATAATAGAATTATTACTATTTTTAAATATTGATATATTTATAAGGATAAATTATATACAAAATTAAGAAACATGTGAAGAGGTAAGAGAATATTATCCAAAATGAAACATTAATATATGATGGTTAACAATAGTGTGGTATAAGGTCATAATTAAAAATAAATGGTTTTATATATAATAAAATGGTTCGGAAAAATATTTATAATAATTTTATATTTATTATATATGTGTTTGGAATGAGTACATTGAGATCCAAGAACAAAGGTTCATGAATTTCATCTAACATTTTATATTCATGAGATACATGATTTATTTACCACTCATTCCTTATATGTGGGGTGAATACATACCATTTACGTATTATATGATTATTATTGAAAACATTATGGGCATTTAATTATTTATTTATGATATTTCTGTGTTGTAGATTTATGTTTCAAAATTTACCAAATTGGTAAAGTAATTTTGTCTGAATTTCTGTTCTTTGTGTCATAAGCCATGTTATGAAACTATATTTTTTCATGAGAGCTATATACTGGCATTAAAATATTATATCATGACTATACTTAATTTAATTACATTTTAAACTTCATTTAATTCCATTTCGATAAATGCCGAGTATGGTTCAAATTTACCTTATGGTAATAGTTTATTAAAAAAAATCTCATCACTTTTCAAGAATGTTTATGTTTATGCATCCATTGATCAAATACTATGATCCATATATAATGAGATTTCAGGATTTAATTATGCTATGTTTAATTAGTATATATTAATGCATTGTATGTATTTTTTCACTAATTGTTACATAATATAGTTAAGAAATTAGTTTTATGAAATCTTGATTTCCTCCACTATTCGCTTGGAAATAATTGCTCTTTTAAAAAAATGATTCTGAAAATGGGAATCCCTAAACATTATATAAATATCCTATGGAAATAAAAAATTACCATTTTTTATTTTCCAAATATCATCAATGGAATTTTATTATTCGTTTAAAAACTATAAATTATTTTATCCTTTTTACCTTGTGAAAGGAGTGTTATTTTTTACCTCGTATGGCATGTATAAATTTACCTATCATCACTCCATTCAAATTTTTTTTCAGGTTTTTAGAAAATAAATGATAAGGTATTTGTAATATATTTTCATTGGATTTTTTTCAAAATTATTTAAGGATACATTTATATGTTTTTTAGGACTTTTATTTTTAAATTTTTTTCAAACATCATTCATTTGTTTTCATAGAAACTGTTTTACAAAATAATTTAAATATTCCATTATATATATTTCAGTGAAAATGGGATCCAAATGGGTTTCAAATATTTATTTAATATATATCACATCTATTTTCAGAAAAATTGTTTTAAAATTAATTTAATGTTTAAATGGATATTTTTTAATGAAGAAAGGATATTTTTACCATGACACATTTTCAAATGATCATTTTGAATTATTTTTCATCTAAGATGGAATTTGTGGATGTGACTCTTAACCTTATAAGAAATTGTCAAATTTTTCCCTTTGTTTTCCTTATTTAATGGTTTATGTTTGTATATAATGATTCTTTATGAACCCTATTTCTCTTATATAGGTTATATTCTATTGAAACCCACTTCTTTTCAAGGGTTATTCATTGTATCAAATAATTATGAATCAGATATTTTTCTATATGTCAATATATTATTATGTTATTATGAAACCAATTTCATTTAATGGGGTATGATATGATTGTTTGTGATTTTTTGGAGAATGTATGTATGATTTCATCATGATATGGGTGGGACCAATATTTCCCTCTAATGCAATGGGTATTGGTAAATGTTTTATGATCTCAAATGCTACATGAGAAGGAATCTGATTACCAAAAGAACATGACACGTGGGAAGAAATTGACTTCCCAAAACAAGAGGGTACAAGGGAAAACATCTCATTCCATAAACAAGAGGGTGCATGGGAAGACATACCATGACCGAAGAATTTACACTAGTGATTAACCAAAGATTAAGATATAAAAAATTCCTTTGTAGGACATCATGATATAGGGTCTCTATATACCTATGTGTAAGCAGCAATTCCATGTTTCATTCTAATGTTATTATTTCATGGATTATGTTAATTATTTCCTTATGACTCATATACTATAAATGACCAAGACATATTCCATGATACTAGTTTACGATTTTTATATACATGGTATTCTTGTCTATTATTATGATCATGTTCTCATACACATATACTATTGATTATGCTTATATATCTCTCTTCTTTACCATTGATGAGCATATTACATAACCCCTTTTTATTTTTCCTTCCCCATGTTATGAATATATGAATTATGTTTTTTTGATTAAAAAGGATCATCGTCAATAATAACATAGTGGGAGATGTTGTAGATCATTTATGTACCAGTGATTATGTTTCCACATTTTCAAAGGCACTAGATTACTAAAATCAGTTGGAATCTGTTTTTATAATAGTTTATGTTTTTTTAAAGGTAATGTAATGTTAACATACATCAATAGTGGGATTTTTATAGTTACTGTTTGATAATATGCCTTACTGCACAACTAGTTTGACACTCCGAAGGGATATAATTTCGAAATTCACAAACTATTTACAAACAATTATAAATGATTCTAATAGAAATGTGACTATTATTAACCTTTGATAATCCAATGGTTTCATCGACTAAAATTTAGCTGTAGTGATTTATAAATAAAATTTATAATTTGTCATGATTATGTGTTTATCAGCTATGATATGGGGTTTCCTCCCCATGCTTTCATGTTTTAGGGAATGAAGAGAAATATAAGTACTGTGGTTAAAATTTAATTTTTTAGATGTGGAAACTACGAGAATTATGAAAATTTATTTCTTATTTCAAAATCATATAATGTAAATCAGTATGGTGGTATTATTATTGGTTATACTAATGATGATAAATAGACCACAATAAAAATGGTATTTTTTTGTGTTGTTCTTCCATTATTGTTTACACTAATAATAAGAAGAATAATTATTTTGAGGTTTAGTAACCCTAAAAAATTATTCATAATTCATATTCTATGAATATTTCATTATGAAATAAGTTTATTAAGCCTAAGTAATGATTTATGAATAAAGTAAGATAAATGAAGTACTTTTGTTTTGGAACTCAAGGTTTATGTTATATGAATCATGAAATATTTAAGTATTTTTAGTATAAGATTTCATTATGGATTGAAAATGATTTTTAAATTTTTTTTGAATACATATAAATGATATATTTTGAATAATAGATGATAACCCATAATATGATCAAAATACAAAAAAAATTGGGTTCACATGGATAGAGAGATCAATGATTTGGATAATGTAAATTAGATAACATAGACAAACCTAGATCTAAATAAAAACTGGTTTAAAAAGTTTTCCATACCATAATGGATAAAGTTTAAAACTTATTTGATTAAAATAATAAAGTATAAAACTTTGAAATTAGGAATAATTCATTTTTTCCAATCGTAATGATAGAAATTTAGGGTATTTCAACATTTCAATAGAATATATGGAGAATTTATTTACATGATAAAATTTTGATAACCATGAGATACTTTTTGATATTAGAGGGATCCATGTTAATCTTATTTCGTGGAATTATTTCAAATGTTTTGGATTTTAATCATTTAGAAGGATTATATGTTTTGTTATTTTTAGAATTTGTATGTCAAAAAATGGATGTTGTTTGTGATATTAAAGTATTATGTCACAAAATGAGGATTTATGCATGTTGGATAACATGCTCTAACAATTTTTTATTGATAATTACTGAAGATATATTTTATGACATTTCATGGTTTTCAAGATTTGTTAGTGCTTCAAAATTGAATATTCAACTTTTGTTTTATAGAAAGTGGTAAAGTTGAAAAAGTAACAACAATAGGGGAGGTTGGCCTGATATTCCAGAAGTATATATTTTCATTAAATTTATTTAGATTTAGAAAAGATATTAATAAATAAAAATTTATCCTAGTACATGTGTTTTTGATGGATAATATGGTCCTTCTGGTCATCACAGATTTATGGCTTTGTGATTGTTATATTTCTATAGGAATTATTCACAATCACTATCTATCAGAACTTTATGGCTACCTTTCTCTTTGATGTTCAGTTTTTCACTTCCCAACATTGCTCTATTATGTGGAATAAATTTCTGATTTACATTGGATAATCGTTAAGGCTCTGACATTCTTTTTTAAAGGTTGTTTTATTATTCATTTTTATGTTGTGGGTTTCCATGAATAGAAATATCATTTAATAAAAAATTAACACCCAAATATAATTTAAAAGTCGAAATTAATTTTAATACAGTTAGAATGTAACACCCCATAATTTTGGGATATAAATTTTTAGAATTAATTTAATATTTTTGATACTTTTCATTTCACACAACACTGAAAATAGTTATTTTATATAAACATGAGAACATTGTTTGGCTACCGTTATCTGAAATTCCAATTGAAGCATATACTATATTTAATATAATTGTTATATTTCTCTATAAGAAACACTATGGTAAGAAAATGTTTCACACAAGACTTACATTCCTCAATGAGTTGTGTAATAAGCGAGACCGGTTGTTATTGAAAATTAATATATTATGAAATGAAAATATAAAACTTTATAACCCAATCATTAAATTCTTATTTATTAATACGACTAAATATGTTATTTATATATCTGGTAATATGAAAATAAAAAAAAATTATTAAGTTATGTTTTATTTATAGATTAATATAAGAACCAATTTATTATAAAGGTATTATTTTCATAGAAAACTATTTTTATTCTCATAATTTTGTTTTAATACTAATAAATTTAATTTATTAAAATTAGTATTTAATTTTAATTTACTATATGTTTCATATATTTAATTAAATGTTTTATATGTTAATGAAACTTATATTAAAGAATAATATATGTGTAAGACCTATTGAAAACATAAAAACCAATATTTTTATTAAGGTAACTTTACCAACATTTAATAGAGAACCTATATTAAATTTAAAATTTGTAACTATTCTAAATATTATATGAAAAAATAAAAATTATCATTTAACTATTACAATAAAATTATATTAGGGTGAATATTTTGTTTACTTTTCTTTGATATTTTATTTTCTAATGAATTGTAAAGAATACTGAATTTCAGTTCAAAACTAATTTTTCATAAAAACTAGTTATATTATTAAAAGTTTAATTATATAAATTATTATAAAATAAAACAATTTAAGAAATTTTAATAAATTTCACTTTGAAATTGGGAAAAAAATACAATTTTTTTTTAAACTAACGTTAGTTACCTGACTACGTGATTAATATTTAATTAATTATTTCCATTCCTCTGATTGGAATTTTAAAATGGACTCCCTATTTGGGTTTTGAATAACATAAAAATTATCATATAGTAAATTTTGTTTGTAACAAATAATATTACTGAAATTAATTAAAAGTAATTACTTTGATTAAGGTAAATTAAACTAAACTATGGACCAAACATTAAATCTATGACCCAAAATGACATAGAAACATTTCTAAAAAAGATTCTATCATACTATTTTCACCATAGACTCAAAATTATTGACATTGTTAAATTATGAGTTCCACCTAACATGTGAAAAACTTGTTTTTTAATTCCTTTATCAGAATATTGCATGAGTGAAACTACTGCTCTTCTATAATAAGGCCTCATCCCATCCACTTATTTACCCCTATCAAACCACATAGGTTCGGTGAAGGTCTGATAAATATCCTCTCCAAAATCATAGACTCTTACATGATTCCTCCCTTGGGGAAAAATCCTTCCATGGAATGTTTTTGGTGCAAGCCAATTGGAGTTACCCGGTTAAGAGGTGACACCCTCCCCCAAAAACCATTATTTTATTTTCCTTCCCCAATCACTTAAATGTAATTATTCATTTATTGTTTAAAAACAACCGTTTAATAAATATAAATGGAATCACTTACATCTAATGTGTAATGAACATACTGTTTACTTGTAATGAAAACTATAGGAACACTAAACAATGATTTTTCATTTTTTTTCATTACCGCCACTCATGGTGTATGTTATGATAGTAAATATGTTTATATATGTTATTTATTATTTTTATTTTTATTTAATATTATTTAAATATTTTACAATATATATCATTACACCTTATATTTTTTTTAATATGATAATTTCGTTTGAGGACAAGTGGACAACCGCCCCTTCAAAGCGATGTGATTCGTTCATAACCTACATGGAATGTATTAAGTATATGTTCTGTTAATATATATGAAATATATGTCATAATAATTAAACTTTAATAATTATATATATATATAATTATATATACATCATGTTCCTTTAATTTCATAACATAGACATGAAAATTAAAAATATACATCTTTCATGCGTACGTACGACCTATCATCTACATGAAAAATGTATTTCATTTCATACCTCTATATTCATTTTATTATTATCATAATAATATTATTAATATAAATTAAAATTTCTCATGATTTTATAAATTGAAATAATGATATAAATATAAGGATCAAGAAACGTCCAAAGAGCAAACTGAATATTATCTAAAGTGAAACCATAATATAGGATAGTTCATACGCAAGTAATATAAGGTCATAATCATACCATATATGATATTCAATGTATGAAAATGGTTTATTAAAATTTTTATAATTTTTTTATATTTATTATAAATGTGTTTCAAATGATTTTGATGAGAGTCAATGAAAAATAAAGGAGATTTCGCCTCACTTTTTATATTCATAAGATACATGCTTTATTCAATCCCCATTACACTTATGGTGTGTGTGACATTCCCATGTATGTATTATATTATTATTAATAAGATTAATAGTATTTTCATATTCACATTATGATATTTCTATCATGTAGCTTGTGCTTCAATAGTTACCATATCGGTAAAAAATCTATTCTGAAATTTTCTTCATTGAGACACATTCCATGTTTTGCACATATATTTTTTCATGGGGTATATATAACTGATTTTAAATTATATTTAATGAATGTAATTATACTAATGATATTTTAAGATTCATATTAATCTATTTTTAGGAAATTTTGACTTTACCCTCTTTTCGATCAGAAGTATTTGTTCCTTAGTAATATTATTTTTAAAAAGGAATTAAAATTGTAATATAAAAATATCATATTATAATTAAATTATATGTTTCCCTTTTAAAATTATAATAATGCCTTATATATATTAATTTATTCAATTTATCAATGAAAAATGTTTTATAATATTTTTACCATGCAAAAAATAATGTTGTGTTCACCTCGTACGAAATGCACTGATTTATCAAAAATCAATTATGAATAATTATTTTTATTGGTAAAAGGATAAATTTTATGAAAATAATTTTAAAATAAAATTTACCAGAAATGGTTTTTAAATTTTTTTCAGGATTCAGTTATAATGATTCTTGGAACGTAATTTTTAAAAATGTTTTTAAGATTATTTTATATTTGTTGAAGGAAAATTGCTTTCAAAAATTTTTCAATCTCTCCTTTTATGTCTTCAATTTAAAAGGAATAGGATTTTATAAAAATATTTATTTATAAGTAATCAATATTATTTTTAGAAAAAGTTTATTCAAATGGTTTTTATGTTTTAATTAACCTTTTTCAAGGAAAAAAGGTATTTTCCTCAAGAAATGTTTTCAAAATAACTTTCAATTTATATTACATATATTCTGTAATATATTAATGTTTCTCATTTCCTTATTTGAATTTATTCTATGTTTTAATTCATATTCCATCTTTAATGTATTTTTTTCTTTAATGAATTGATGCTTAAGACACTTGTTTCTCCTACACACGTTGTACACTTTTGAATCATACTTCTTTTCATGGCTAATTATTTTGATGTTATAATTATGAAACTTGCCTATTTCCATATGTTAATATATTATTACATTTATATGACTACCATTTATTTTTATGTTTTATGAATTGATAATATATTATTTGTTGGAACATGTATGAATGATTTAATTATGCGATGGGTGGGAAAAATATCTCCCTCAAATTCATTTGGAAATGATAAATTCATTATGATATCAAATTCTACAAGAAATGGTATACTAATCTCGAAACAAGAGGGTACAAAGGAGGAAATCCCATGCCTAGAAGAAGAGGGTACATGGGACGAAATACTAATCCCAAACAAGAGGTTACATGGTAGGGAATCCTAAGACAAAAGTAGTTACAAAAGTGATTAACCCAAGAAGAACATGTTAAAAAGGACATGGTAGGAAAACCTAAAATATGGTTTTTATAGAATTATTATTTACTACAATAATATATTTTATTCATTCATTATACATTCAGGGATTATGTTTTTTATTTTCTTATTGTTCATGACTTATTAACTACCAATATTGATGCCATGATACATGTTTATGATCATTAATATTTGTCATATTTTATTTTATTTTCATGACCATGTTATCAAAACCATTTTCTCAATATTATTCTTAAAAATATGTGTATTTTCTCTTACTCATAATCTGAGCTCATCCCTTTTTGTCTTTTATTCCCCAAAGGTCATGATGATATTTACTGTATTTGATATGTTTAAGAAGGGTACTCGATAAAAAAGAACCAATTGGGATAGGATTTACCTCATTTATATTACATTATTTTTTTTGTGTTTCCAAAGGTAGTATACTAGAAGTGGTTGGAAATTTGTCTATATAATATTTTACATATTCCGTAAATGACTAGTTAATGTTAATATACATCATTACATAGTTGTTATAGATGGTAGTATAGAAAATGATTACTAAACCTTTTTAAATTTGGATAAGAAAACATTAGTGAGATCCCTTGGTATATTTCTAAGGATATGGATAGGGATGCCTCTTAAGATAAGAATAAGGATGATTAAATATTTAGTAAAATGTCATGTAATTTTGGTAAAGGATATAGTGAGAGGGTTCCAAGAAATACATCAATGTCTGGATAATACAAGTGTTTGTGGATTAGGAACATGTGTACCTAGGCATATCAACTTTAATAAGATGTCACAGACAAGGATCAGGGTATTATGGTATAGAAATTTGGCCATAATTGCACACCGTGTTTGACACTCCCTAGGGAAATTCATTAAAAATAACAAACTCTTCACAAAAAGTTATTAAGTATTCGAATAGATTATTACTATTTATATCCTAGGATAAACCCAATATTCCTTCTATTAAAATATATTTGTAAATATTTTTAAATTTTATAAATATTTTTCTTGATTATAGGGATTTATTCTATTAAATTTTTTTCTCACCATATGATTACTAGTTTTAGTCAATAGATAGAAATATAGATAACATAGTTAAAATTTAATTCTTTTTGAAGTGGAATTCACTGGAATTATAAAAATATATTTCTTAAGTTGAATTTTTGTAAATGGAATACTGAAGTTGGAATGATTATTGCTTATACATCTGAATATAATGAGCCAACAAATGACATGTGAAAGTTTTGTGATGTTCATCCAGTATTTTTTGAATCAATAAAATGAATCATTATTAGATTGATGTCAAGGGACCTTAAAACATGTTAAATATTTCATATTCTCAAAAAAATGGAATTGGGGAATATTATGATTAATTCTAAGTGATTTATTATAAATAAATTTGGATAAACTATGTAATTATATTTTGGAACTCAAAATTATATTATAAGAATATTTAAATATGTAATTTATTTATTAATAATTATTCACTATTTATTTAAAATTAAATGCTTAATGGTGATTGAGACACAGAATATTGAATTTTTTATTATGGGTAGGTAACCCTTAATGTGATTTAAATGTTTTAAAATTTTTATTTCTCTTTGATAAATAGATGGCTTAATTCGATAATGTAAATTGGAAAACACTTATTATCATGGATCTGGTTATTTATTAGTTGAAAAAGTGGTATCTTTAATCATATGTGAAGTTTAAATATTATTATAATAAAGAAATATATCTTTTAACATAGTAATAAATAGGCATGCATATGTTACAAAAGTATTTTTGGTAATTCAAGTTGCTACCATATTTCAATACAATATATAATGTAGGTATTCACATGATTGAATTATGAATACTATGAGATAATTTGTGATATAAGGGGGGTCAATGTTGCATTTATTTAATGAAATTCTATATAATGTTTTAAATTTTATTTATTCAGAAGTGTTTTATGGTTAACCGTTTATTAAATGATTATGTTCTGTATTGGATGATTCTTTTGTGATTAATGTATTATCTCACCACATGAGGATTTATAAATATTGGATAACATGATCTAATAATTTTGTTTTTTCTCGTAACTAAAGAGAGATGGTATGGAATATCATAGATCTCATGATATTTTAGAGCTTTAGGAATAAAAAATTTGACATCATTTTTGAAGATAGAAGTGTAGTGTATCATGTAACTAAAAAGGGTGAGGTTATCCTAAATTCATGAAAAAATATGTTTTCATGAAAAATCATTATCTTTAGAAAAATGATATGTTATTAAATTTTATCATAATAACATTGTTTATAAGGGATAATATGGTTCTTTTATGTCATCAAATAATTATGTATTAGTGATTTTTAACATTATCATGACCTTATTCTCTATCATTGAATATCAAAAAATTATCGCTATACTTCTCTTCCATGTCCATGATTTCACTTCCCACTTATGTTATCCTAGGTAGGAAGCTAGTTATGAGTTACATTGGCCAACCATTACGGTTCTAACATTAATTTTTAATAGACTTTTTTGTATTACATTTTATTATGTGGGATTCTATGAAATGAAATCTCAAGTAATAATCCTTTGATAAACCAGATGAATTTCGATTGAGAAATTAATTTTACATGGGGTAGAATGTAATACAATGATATTTGGGGGAATAATGTTTTTGAATTAATTTAATCCTTTTTGTATATTTTATTTCATCCAACACTGAATAAAGTTATTTTATATATACTAAAGAGGATAGTTTGTATTGAATTATACACAATTTCCTGGTATTTGTGTAGAAAAAACAATAAAATGGTTATCATTATATATGGAACACTGATGTAAGATTATGTTTCAGAGAAGACTAGCATTCCTCAATGCCTATCATGAAACGCGAGATGAAGCACATCTGAATAATATTATACCCTTAAAAAATATAATAACATAAAACCATTCCATTAAATCATATTTTCTGAATATTATTTAATAAATTGTCTAAATATATAGATTTGAAAAAATATAAGTTTAGTTAAATAGATAAAAATAAATTCTAAATGGATATATTAACCAGTTCAATATAAAAGGTGTGTTTTTATAGAAAACCATTGTTATGCCGAAATAGTTGATTGAATAGTAAAAAATTTAATTATTTATAATTAATGAGTAATTTTAATTTAATATATATATATATTATATTTCAAATTTAAAATTTTTGAAGTTCATCAAATATATTTATATTAATATGATAATAATAAGACCAATTCAACAAATAAAAAGAAAATTTTAATTGAGGAAATTTTACCGTCTTTTAATGAAAAACCCATATTAAAAATAAATTTTGGAAAATTTAAATAAATTATATTTCAAAATATTATTATTATTTTAAATATAATAATAATAATTTGGTTAATGATTTTTTTTATTTTTTATAAGATGTTTTGTTTTTTAATTATTAACTACAAATATTGAATTTTAGTTCAAAACTATCATTTCATCTAATATATTTTTAATGATATATTATGTTTTAAATTTGTATTAATGTATAATTAGATAATATTTTTATCTATTAATGGAATCTAGGTAATTTAGATCAATTTAATATTGAAGTTGGTTATAAAAAATTAACAAACATAGGAATGTTTTTACTTTAGAAAACTGCATTGTCGACCTATCATCCGGATTGATACTAAAACTATTTCCAGCACTTCATTGAATTGAATTTTCCAAAATGGATTCCATATTTCAGATAATCATATTTTATAATGTAAAATTAGTTCAAATTAGTTTTCAAACTATAATATTAATGAATGTAATATAAAATTATTAAGATCAATTAAGTTAAAATTATGTTTAACTAAGGAAAAATTATAACATTAATACCATACACGAATTAGATATTTTCCAAAACCCATTTTATATGCTAATTTTGACCATATTATCCCATTTCTTGATTTTTTTACATTATTGGATCTATATGACAGGTGAAAAATCTGAACAGAATTCAATTGGAAAAATATTACAAGAGTGACACTCCTCCTCCACTATAAAAAGGCCTCCTCTCATACACTTATTTACAACACTAAAACCCCATAAGGTCAGCCTTACTATACTAAAATAACCTCCCAGTAGTTCTAATATCTTATTTGTTGCATCCCTTTGGAATAAATCCTTCAATGGAATCCCTTTAGTGAAAAAAAAGAAGTTACCTAATTAAGAGGTAAGACACTCCCTCAAACTCATTTCTTTTATTGTGTCCCCCCCCCCTCATATCATCTTATTAAATTATTTCATAAAAAAAATTATCCTCAATATTCAATGATACATTATTATAATGTTTATATATACACTAACACACACTTCCATCTAATGGGTTATAAATATACTGATTACATGTACAACGAACTACTGCCTCACTATACGATAATTGCCCATTTTTCATTTAACTACTATCATTGTTGAAATATTATGGATAAAATAATTACATAAGATAGATATTATGTTAAATATTATTTAAATATTATTTAATTCTTTTACAACATATATCATTTTCACCTCCAATTTTTTCTAATACAATGATTTAATTTTCGGAATTTGTGGAATACTGCCCCCTCAAAGTGATGTGATTCATTCATAATGTTCGTGGAATTTATTAAAGATGAGAATAGTGAATATATATTATATATATGATATAATAAACTAAATTAATAATATATATATATATGTTTATTTTATTTTCCTTCTTTCAACATGACAATTAAATAGAAATAATGTCCATGGAAACGTAAGGTTTACAATCTCAATGAATAGTGTATTTAATATCATAATTCAACATTATATGGATTATTATAATACACATATAATGAATATGCTTTATATTTATTTCATGATATAAATTATATAAATCATTATATATGAATTCGGTCCAAATATATTATGAATTAATATACATGCGAAGAACACTTCGAATATTACTTGATGTGATGCCTTAGTATATGGAGGTTAACAAATGTGTAATATAAGATCATAAAAATTCCATATATGGTATTAATTGTAATAATATATTTCTTTAGTATATTTGTAAAAAAATTATTTTATATAAATTTGTTATTAATGAGTACAAACTGATTCAACACACAATGTAAGAGAATTTCATCTCACTTTTTATTTATATGAGATATAAGATTTATTCACCACCAATTCCATTTATGAGGGGTGTATACTTCGTATTATTGTATTATATGATTATTATACATAATATTATGGTTATTTAATCATTCATCTTATAATATTTATATCATTGTATTTAGGTTTCAAAATTTATAAAACGTATAATGTAATTTTGTCATAATTTTTCTTTTTTGTGACACATGTCATGTTATGCATCTATATTTTTCAATGTGTTTTATGTATTTCATTCAAAATGTTTTTTTCAGAATATATATATTTTGATTATATTTTAAGGATAATTTAATTCTATTTTATTACATGGAGAGAATGGTTTAAATTTTCCAAGTGGTAAGATTTTATTGAAACAATATCATGTCTTTTATATATTTTTTATGTTTATACTTACATTAATTATATATTTTGATAAATATATTTAAAAATATTTAAAAATTAATAATTCTATATTTATTCCTGATATATGTATTTATTGTTTCCATTTTTCAACTTGTTGATACATAAGTTATTTAAGAATTTGTTTTCAGGATGTCATGAATTTACACTATTCATAATCGGAAGTATGTGTTCCTTCCAAACCATGTTTTATAAGAAGGGTTTCCATGAATATTAGAATAATATAATATTTTGTTTAAATTAAATATTTACCTTTTTTTACATTTACCAATGTTTTCCATGGAATCTTTTTGTCTCATTCCAAATGTTCCATTTTTTCTATTATTTTTTACATGCAAAGGGTATATTCTTCTTAAATCATATGACATATTTAGATATTCTGACCTTCTATTCATTAATGAATTATTTAAATTTTTAAATGGATAATTTGATGAAAATTATTATAAATATGATTTCCAATGAAATGGTTTTCAAAATAATTTTATTCTTCTATTATAATTTTTCGTGAGAATATATTTTTAAAATGTTTTCTAGGTTTATTTTATAATACATTAATGAAAATTTTTTTCGAAACATTTTCAAGATCTAAGTATATGTTATAAAAGAAAAATATTTCAATACATTTCTATAATATGTCTTTATTATATTATTATTATATTTTTAAGAAATGTTTTTAAAAAACGTTTTTATATTTTAAAGTGTCTTTATAAAATGTGAAATGATATTTTCCTTATGAATTTTTTTAAATATATTTCAAAGTTATTTTCAATCTAACATAACATTTGATGATGATAATCATGCCTGTCTAAGATATAATACAAATTTTCTATTCATATTCCTTGATAAATGGTTTATGATTTGATGGAATGTTTCATATGACACAAGTTTCTCTTCAACGGGTTATATTATTTTGAAACATAATTTGGTGTCCCTCATACCATATTGACAGAAAATGGCACCAACTTCTGTTCATTCGAGGTGGAGAAATTGTATCAAGAATACAACATCAAATCCAACCATTCCTCTCGATATCATACAGTGTCCAATGGCCAGATAGAAGCTTTTAACAGGACTCTGTCAAATATACTGCAAAAGATAGTGGATAAAGATAAGAAATCATGTCCTGATAAACTCTTTCATTCATTATGGGATTATCGGACTACCACCCGCACTGCAACCCGGTCAACAACATATTCATTGGTATATGGAACGGAAGCAGTGTTTCCAATTGAAGTTCAACTACCCTCTCTCAGAGTTTCCATTTGTGATCAGTAATATACAAATGAACATTCTCAAAAGCGATTGAATGAATTGGAACAATTACATGAGAAAATATTGTGCACTTTGCACCACTTGGAATTCTATTAGAATCGAATAGCATGAGCTTTTAACAAAAAAAAGTTCGTCTTTGTTCATTCACTCTGGGATAATTGGTATTAGTTATCAGAACTCCAATGATACAAGGAAAGAAACCTCCCAAGCTTGATCCAAAATGGGAAGGACCTTACTCAATACATAGGGTTTACTCCAATGGAGCTTATTCATTAATCTCTATGGATGGAGAAATCATCACTACTCCAACCAATGACATCTTTTTTAAGAAGTATTTTGTATAAACACAAAATATATCATCCATGGTCTGGTATGACCTTAAACTGCACCACCGTCCACCAAGACGTTAAACTGCATCATCAACGGTCCATGCATATGACCCTAAACTATTTGCACATACGTCCAACATGATGTTAAACTGTGTCCCCTTCATCATATTTGCTATATGACATTAATCTATACACCAATGGTCCATATATATGACATTAAACTATTTTAATTCCATTCGCCTCACATGACATTAAACTGTGATGTCCTAACTATATTACGCTAAACTATACAGAAGTCCCTTACGTCCAACATGACATTAAACTATACCATCCACAGTCCATGCATATTACCTTAAACTATTTGCAATTTCGTCCAACATGACTCTAAACTATATCGTCCCTTTTTTTTTCCAACATGACATTAAACTGTGAAAAAAATCCCCAATACGTCCAACATGATGTTAAATGGTGCACTCTTTTGTCCTCACCGCATGACATTAAACTGCACAGTCCCCCTTAAATCCAACATGACGTTAAACTATATTATCCCCATTGTCCTATCTATATGACACTAAACTGTATAGAATGTCCTTGATACGCCCTACATGACATTATATTGTACTTTGTCCCTGCTACATGACTTTAAACGATGCATCACCAATAGTCCTAACTGCAAGAAGTTAAACGGCATAGTCTCTTTATATGTCCTACATGACATTAAACTATGCATCGTTAAGGTTGTTGTTACCTCTTGTTTCTCACACCGAGTATGACCCACGTTAGCTTAGAGCAAACCTCAACCATAACACTCTCTCTGGGCTACTAATAATGAGTATGTCCCAACAACATCATTTTTTAGGTCATTGTCCTCAAGAACAACTTGATCATTAATTCATTCTTTAATTGAACTACGTGGACTTTGATCCTTGCCTTCCAGGCTGGGTACGTAGGTAACATCCCAAGGTTCAAGCCCAAAACCAATCTCTTCACATCGGTTCACCTCCATCTCATACGATGATGATTCGTGAAACCTCCCCTAGAATCAATATCTTTACATTGGTTTACTTTTGTCATTGTTATACGATGTTAAACTATACAACACATTTGTCCAGTATGATAATAAACTAAAATATTATTTCATACCCTCACCTGAGAGGGAACCAATATTTAAATTGATTTTTCAATAATGTTTCATTTCAAGGACTACGTGCATACATGGAAATACCCAAACCTTTTATCTTGGGTTAAACCATCATTGTACTAAAGTCCCCTTTCACCCTTCACTTGTACGAACCAAATTTGTATAGATGGTATTTCTAGAACTACGTGAGCTTGATTCCCATCCTTATGGGATATGTAGGAACGTTTGAGTGTCCCTCGAATCCAGCCCCAAGTCTTTGGTCCTATCCCAAAATTCCACTTTCATTCCCTTGGCTGAAAAGTCCCCAAGAAAACACACACTATGTATTTCTTACAATGGTCCAAGCTCTATAACCCTATACTAAGATCTCTAATAGTTTTGTCCCACACGATGTAAAACTATAATTTAAGAACTACGTATGGCTTGATTCCCATCCTTATGGTATATGTAGTGAAGTCCAGCATTTTAATTCAGGACCCAGCCACAACATGATTATGGTTAGAATTGATCTGTGTATCTTTGTATACATTGTAAAATACCCATCTTTATGTGTCATAATCCTAACCTAAATATTTTCAGATCATCATAGCCATTTTCTTGACCTTTAGTAACAACAATTTCAAATTTCTGAGAGTTCTTTTACCTGACTATGGAGCACGTGCCCATAGGCGGCCATGCAGAAACAGTCTACATAACAGACATGTCAGCCGAAAGATACTATTATTTAACTATGAAGCAAATGTACTTAGACGGCTCTGCATAATTCAACCCCCTAATGGGTTTGTAAAATAATGGTATGTTCATTCTTGGGAAGAAAGCCTCTTTTTTCCTTATTGGTCATAAATGACAGTATGTAGGGATCCGCAAAACTAGCCATCCTTAACATATTTTTTCCATATCCTTTTTCATGATCTGAAAGTATTCATGTCTATGGTTTATATTTATGTTCCCTACGTTTGGTTCAGACCTTTGTAGAAGTGATAGCCATCCAGTTCTTCGAAAATCTCGTTCGGAAATATCTTCTCTATATTCAAGTACCTTTTTCCATTCAACAAACTCTATACTTTGTAAAATTTTAATCTCCATAAACATTCAATGGATTTTAGCAGTAGAAAGATAAATTTTGAGAGTTCTTTCGCCTAACTATGTAGCATGTGCCCTTAGGAGGCCTTGCATAAACAGTCAACATAACAGACTTTTCAGCCGAATGATACTATTATTTCACTATGCAGCCAATGCCCATAGGTGGCCCTGCATAATTCGACCCCATAACGGGTTAGTTAAATAATGGTAACATCATTCTTGGGAACTACTTCTTCTAATTCCTTTTAGCTCTTTTTCATATCATTACTCATATTCAAATATTCTTAAGTCATAGTTTACATATTTTTTCCCTCATACTTGAGTATGGTAATATGTTTTCAGATAAATTGTCAAAAAAATTGTGTCAATTCTAATTCATTCGGCTAAAGCTATTTCGACCTTAAACAATAGCCTCTTTATGTCCGACGTGCGTGACTTTAAACTACACAAAAAAAGACAAGGGAAATCTAATTAAAAGTCATGTTCCAACTCACTGAACATACATTTTGTATGATTATGTAATATTGAGAAAATAAGAGTTTCAAAGTTTGTAGGGTTATTTATATTTAAACTAGTAAAAAGCAATCTATTCATACTAGGCCCATTGGATTAGGTAAAATATAAAGCATGTAGCAAAAGAATGCAGGTACAAATGATTGAATATGAAAGTGTTTTTCATTGATACAAAGGAGATAGAAGGACATCCACAGACTGGAGTCTCTTCTCTTTTTCAAGAATTACAAGAGGATTTCAACATAACTCATCATTTGATTTACGACATCCCAAGCTTCCTCACCAACCACCTGGAATTCATTCATTCAACTGGATACAATAAGAGATGCAGTGATACAAGCTCTTCCTGGAACAATTGTAAAAGGATGTTCTTGAGTGTGGTTTGTGAAAATTTTCTGCTGATCAAATAGTGACTCTATTTATGTCCAAGAGACTTAGATGATGGATACATGGATTTGAGAATGGAGCATTGGAAGTAAAGATCCATTTGGAGAGAGTAATCCTTTGAGATATTTCTGTAATGTCATAGTTGTCTTTTCTCCACCAACTGGTAGCGGAAAACATTTTAGCCCATGGGTTTTCAATTTTCATATCTACAAGGAAATTGCTTGGAGAAAAAATTTGAAATCTAACCCAAATGTTGTTGCTCTTAATGCACAACATAACCAAAACAGAGGAGTAGTGGTGAAGCTTCATCTCAGGCATATAGTTCTTTTCATCTGGAACATTGACGCCTTGCAGATGACCATGACCATACAGGGATAGGTAGATTCTATGTGGGAAATTAAGATTATATTTCTTCAAGTACATAGCCAAATTTGGGAGAGTGGTGTCACAGATATCATAGTAATAATGTCCAACAATGTTCATCATGTCATCGATCTGTTTGCTTTCTAGTTCATTAGCCATTCCAATTCCCTTGGGAGCCATTGAATCTGCACAAAATTTGAATAAACTAACTCTTAAAAAGGTTAATTTTTCATGACATTTGTGAAGGAATTCAGAAAAAAATGGCTAAGGCATTAAGGCATGCAAGTATGGATGTGTCGCGCAAGTGTTAGTGTGCCGCACTAGTTTTTGACACGCATGTATAAACCGCGCAAGTCTAAACACCCCTATAACAGCACGACAGCAAAGAAAACTGTGGAAAACGAGCAACCTACGCGGTGAGGGGGACATGCACGGAGAGAGATCGAAAATCCGGAAGTCAGATTCTATGTGCGGCAAATGACCGCATATTTATAAGCCACAACCGTACCCTGTGCGCTGAAGTCTGTCCAGTTGGATGTTGCGTGCCGTACCTTGCGCGCCACATCCTGCGTGCCAAGTATTGCGCCCTGAACACTTGCGCGCCACCTTTCCTATATTTTTCTTCTTTTTCACAGAGTCACATCCTCATTTCTTTCAGATCCAACTCTGAGGGGGGACATTTTTTAACGCTCCTTTTCGTCACATTTTCTAAAAATGGAAAGGGAAATGACTTAGCACAAATTAATTCATCCTTTGAAGAAATCATCAAAAATCGACAAAGGCATGAACAAGGCTTCAAAAGCACAAAGGATGCGCAAGTTCCCTCATTGTCGCACAAGTATACTTGCGTTCCCTAAAGGATAACTACCCGAGGTCTTCTCCAGCCTATAAATAGACCCTGTGGGCCCCCATTTAAAGAGAAATGTTTCCAGAAACTCATATTTGAGCTCTTGGCTCCCTAGTCTCTTCTCAATGATTCCGAAACACTTCTAAGGTAATTTCTTACCTACAACAGAGGATCTAAAGAGGGTGAGGAAGGCCTAAGTGTTGAACCATACGCGCCACTCATCTGGAAGAACCTCAAGATGATTAAAAAGAATTTAACCACGAGTCGCTCAAGTATTACCCTACTAGTTAACCATCGCGCAAGTACCCATGTGTCGCGCATGTATACCTGGACGACCAGGACATGCGCGCCCACGCAGTACCTATGCGCCTTCCAGGACTTGTGTGCCCTTACCTTTTTGGGTGCCCTTCTTGCCCATTTCACCCATCTTAAGCCATTCCACCTCTCCTATTCAAGATTCTGTCTTCAAGACACTCTTCAAATCCATTTATGGCAAGATTTACTGATTTGACTTCCTTATATGAAAGGAATTCGGTGGAATATCTCTCAAAATTTAGTGATTTACACATATTTATGTCACTAATGATTGAGATTTCATTCATTCAACCTCATCCTTTAATAGGAAATAACTCATTAACCTGGGCCTCCTTTTCAGGAATAAGCCCTAGTCTTAATTCTTAACATGGGCCTCCTTTTTAGGAATAAGCCCCAATCATAAAAAAGGGCATCCTCTTCAGGAGTAAGCCCCAAGTCCCTTAATTTTTCATGTCTCTTAACCTGGTCCTCCATTTCACGAATAATCCCCATTCATAATTCTTAACCTGGGCCTCCTTTTCAGAAATAAGCCCCAGTCAGAATTCTTAACCTGGGCCTACTTTTTAGGAATAAGATGTAGTCATAAATATGGGCATCCTCTTCCAGTATAAGACCCAATTCCCTTAATTTTTCATGTCTCTTAACATGGGCCTCCTTTTTAGCAGTAAGCCCCAGTCTTAATTTCTCTTAACTAGTCCTAATTTACCTTTGATCTGGGATTCCTTCTCAGGAGTAAAACCCAATCATAAGTCCTCTCCTATTTTGGGCCTCCTTTTCATGAGTAGGCCCCAAGTTAGAGTCTTCAAATCTCCATGAAGCACATATACCTTTATGGACCCTGTTCCTGGATTTCATCCTTAATGTAAATCCTAATCTTCATTTATCTAGGCAGTCATAAATACATAAGTCCAACATTATTTCTTATGATTGCATCCTTCATGGCACAATTGTCTGATTTTTACCAATACCACCTGTTTCTCACACCGAGCATGACTCACGTGAGCTTAGAGTGTAAAAGTAATTATGATATCCTTCTTTGAGCCATCAATCATATACATCATACTCCCTTACTCGAACTACATGGGGTCTGATTCCTTTTCTAAACAAAGTATACGTCGGTAGCCCATCTGCGGGTTCGATCCCAACTCTGAAATAATCCATGTCCTTCTTAATGAAAATAAACTTCAAATTCCCCACTGAGTGGCATTAAAATCAGCATGGTCATCATAATGAACAAGATACTTCTATATAAATGTGCCGAAGGATACCATTGACCAAGAATCTCTAATAAATACAGATGATTATCTATTGATGATGAACCTTGAATACATATAAAATATTCTCTAAATTTCGTACATATTTAATAATTTATTTTCAGATCTGAAGGAAAGATCATTTTATATTTGTAATGTCATAAGGATTCACGAACATAACATAAATCTATAAAGAGAGTCTCGAAGTAGACAATAATTCCCCCCAAAAAGGTGCGATGAGTCCGACCTCCCATACTATAGACCAATGCAAATTCCTAAGCCTCATAAGTCCACAAACTAATGAGCACCTACCTTTGGAAAGTAGGTCCAAATGAATGTGGAATTATTTTGTGTTTTTGGTTCTACGAACAAACCCGTTAGAAACTGATTGAAATGTTTGAACCTTCAATGAAGGAGGTCATCCATGAATTTCGGGGGAAACAATTTCCCAAGGAATTGCATGTTCTTCCTCCTATAATACATGTTGAATTCTCAATTGATCTTATAACTAGGGCATTGACAATATACAAGACTCCATATAGAATGGTTGTTGTAGAGCTTGAGATGCTGATGAAACAACTACAGGAGAATCTAGATAAAGGGTTTATATGCCCAATTACTTCACCATGGGTTGCACCAGTCCTCTGCATTAAGAATATGGATGGGTCAACGTGCCTTTTCATCGATTCTCATGAGATTAACAAAATCATTATATATGACTACTATCATATCCCATGAATTTATGACTTGTGCGATCATCTGCGTGGAGCACAATACTTATCCACGGTGGATTTGCGGTCGGGATAATATCAATTAAGGGTGATGATGGAATATATCCCCAAGACAGCTTTTTTAAAAGATACGGGCACTATGAATTAATAGTTATGCCTTTTGGACTCACTAATGCTCTAGAAATGTTCATGGACATAATGAATAATGTCTTTAGAGATTACCTTGTCATATTTGTGTTAGCCATTATAGATGATTTTCTAATGTTCCCCAAAACCGAGGATCATGAGGATCGTCTAAGAACTATACTAGAGACATTGTGGAAGGATAAGCTCTATGAAAATTACCTAAAGTTTGAGTTCTGGTTGAAGGAGGTCTCATTCTTGGGCAATATCATCATGAGCAATGAGATATTTGTGGATCCCTCCAAAATAGATGCAATAGAGGGACGGACGATGCTATCCTTGGTAATGTTTATCTGTAGCTTCCTGGGGTTAGCTGGATATTATCGACGAATTGTGAGAAATATCTCCCAATTTTCCAACCCTCATACTAAGATAAATTGGAAGGGATTATTGTTTTTTTGTAGTGATGAATGCAAAGAAATCACCAAGTAGTTGAATAAAGGCATATCACTACACCCGTGCTCACATTACCCACAAGTGGAGAAATTATTGTCGTATTTAGTGAGTCTTTGAAGAAGGGCATGGGATGTCTGTTAATGAAAAATTACAAAGTCATTGCCTATGTTTCAAGGGAATTGAATGTTCATGAATAGAACTATACAACACATGATCTTGAGTTTGTTGTAGTGATCATCGCTTTGAAAATTTAGCGTCATTATCTTTTGGGGGAGAAGTATGAAATATATAGGACCACAAAAGCCTCAATCATATATTCACACAGAAATAGTTGAACATGCACCAATGAGGATGGTTATAGGTGATCTGAGACTATAACTGCTCAATCCATTACCACCCAGGGAAAGTGAACAATGTGGCATATGCCCTAGGTTGAAAGTACCCAACGATTCTATCATTGATGAGAACTGAAAAGGATCCAATATTTTTAGATTTGATAAAGATGGAAATGTGAATCATAAAGAAGGGAATATCATCAATCCTTTCACAAATGATTGCTCAACTGTCACTTTTGGTAAGGATAAAGTATGTCTAGAAAGATTATGTGGGAATTTTGGAAAATGTTGAAGCTATCTGAAAAGGGAAATGCTCGGAGTTTAATGTTAATGAAGAAGGAATTGTGGGATTTGGGAAAATAGTATGTCTTCCATCATGTACAGAGTTGAAGAATGAAATTTTTTATGATACACATATTTCAAATTTCTATATTCACCCTGGAAACAAAAAAATGTATCGAGATATCTAAGATCATTGTTGGTGGGATAACATGAATATGGAGATCACTGAATATACATCAATGTGCTCGGTATGTCTGCAAGTGAAGGCATAGAGACAGAAGTCTAAAGGGATGATGCGACCATTGCCTATACCTTAATGGAAATGGGAGAACATCACCATGGTCTTTGTCACCATACATCCGAAGACATCCAATGGCAAAAATGCAATCTTGGTTGTTTTTTATCATCTTACAAAGTCTACACACTGCATTTCTATTCTAAAGCATTTCTAATTGTATCAACATGAACATATATATGTCTCGGAAGTGGTAAGGATTCATGGAGTACCACTATTTATTGTTTCCTATCTAGATCCAAGATTCAACTCTACGCTTTAGAAGAGTGTTCCACATGCTCTGAATACTGAACTAAACGTTAGTATGACAAATCATCCTCAAACTGATGACCAATCCAAGCAGACTATCCAAACACTTGAGGATATATTGAGAGTGTACTCAATGGACTTTAAAGGATGATGGCATCAACATCTTCCTCTGGTTGAGTTCTCTTATAGTAATAGTTTCCACTCGAGCATACAAATAGACCATATAAATCCCTTTATGGGAAAAGGTGAAAAACATCGGTTTGTTGGGTTGAGGTTGGTGAGTGTAAGCTGATTGGATCAGAAATGGTCGACGAAATGGTGGAGAATGAAAAAAACCATTCAGTAGAGTATCAAGGCAGCCCGGATTCGATCGATGAGTTATGTAGATAACCATCGACGAGACCATGTGTTTAATGTTTGGGACATGGTATTTATATGCAAATCTCAAGGGAATATGTTCATGGGGTTTTGAAAGATATGGAAATTAAGATCAAGGTAAATTGGCCCCTTTGATAATCTTGATCGTTTCAGGGATGTTGCCTATCGACTAGCACTTCCATCTACCATTGCCAAATTACATGATGTCTTTCAGGTATCCCTCTTAAAGAAGTACATACCAAACCCATCACATTTAGTCCATTCAGAGGTGGTATTATTATAAGATGATCTTTCATATGAGGAGCAACCAGTGAAGATCATAAATCATAGAGAAAAATTTGTACGAAATAAGACAATGCCCCTCATCAACGTATTGTGATGAAACCACAAGCTTGAATAAGCGATGTTGGAATTAGAGGAAATGATGAAGTAGAGTTTCCGATATATGTTTTAGTGAGGGAAAATGAAATTTCTAGGAAGAAAATTATTAAGGGGGGGAATATTGTAACAATCCAAACATTCAATAATGGAAATCCCTCTTGATGTAATTAAATGTCTCTTTGTGTAAAATATTTATATATAATGTCAAATTCTTTGGTTTTATTTTTTTGGATTTTTAAAATACCGTTATCAATTGTGACCATTGCTAATATAGCAGTTTGAACAGTATCACGTGATTAGTATAAAGAAATTTCTTTAAGAATTCCAATTTACATAGACAAAGAAAGTGATGGCCTCATCCAGTAGGCGTGCCCTATACGAAGCCCATTGGTCAGATCATGGAAAGGATGTTGCATCTTTGGGCTTCGATCTTGACCAAGCCCAAGAAGAGATTGAATATGTTATGCATGAGATGGACTGCCTATGAGACAAGTGGAAGTTAATAGGGATTACCACACGAGAAATGTTATCTGAGCCACCCCAAGAGTTTTACACATTCGCACACCTTACTCTTCAGTATTATGCAGATGTTACAAGAGGTTATGTAATAAGACTCTAGTACTATTGTTATATACATTATATTTTAACATAATAATGAATATACATTCATTTTATTATTGTTACATTTAAATAGTTTATAAACCACAAAGAGTATTTTTAGTTAATATTAATCTAAGAAATCTATTTTGATGAATTAATGGTTTTTTTAATTAATTATTATTTGAATAAAATATTATTATTGTTAAATTAATTTTTATTTAATATAAATGATTTTATAATTTTATGAATGCAAATGTAATTTTTATTATGGTTTGAAAGCCATTTTTTGTCAAAACCGAAGAATTTTTTATAAATGTAGGTTTTTATTTTAAAAGTGAAAATTAACATATTTAGAAAATTATTTAGATAAAATGAATACTACCTAAGGGATTAGGATGTTGAAAATATCTAATAGTGAAAATTTCAAAATTTTCTGAGACAGTCAAATTGTTGGGTAAAAATTAAACACCTTTTAAATATATAATGTGTCTTATGACATAATAATGACCCAATATTGATGTAATTAAAATACTATAATCTTTATCTTCTTCCAATATATTTTTTACGAATTAAATATTATTATTTTGGGTTTGTTTGACTTATTTTTCAATGATTTGGTGGACCCTTCAAAACATATTAAACATTTGGTCTTTTTCAATTGTTTTACTAGGGAGTGCGACTCACATACACCTATGAAAACCTATTATTATAAGAATTTAGACTTTGGACGTATAAAATATTGTTTTCCAATACCATTTGAAAAAACAATGGTAAAAAACCATGGGCTGGTTGGTGGTTTTTATTTGTTTAATGTGAGGTGTCCCAAACCTAAAAAATAAACAATTCCCAATTCTTTCTTATCTAAACCCAACCAAGATTCCACTTCCTCCTCACTAAAAGCCTTTGGAGTTCATACAACCTCTTCTCTAGTCTCTCTATAATTCTCCCAAGGATCACCAGTCTCCCAATAATCCTCTCTTAAGCCTCTCTCAAGTAATTTAAGCACACTTCCAAGTAATGGTTTTTATTCCTTTCTAATTTTTGTCCAATATACTATAAGTTCTTATGCCATTTTAATTTCAATTATAAATGTTGGGGTATGGTTTCACACCTTTCCCATAATACCCTATTTATGATTGAATAATGGGAGAACCCTTTCACTCTCATTATATTCATCCAACTTACACCTGTTACTATGCTGAAATACCCAATGGAATTTATCTCTACTCATTTACATTCATCCAATTATTTTGTATCATGAATCTAAATTCCAATAAAATAGTTTGGACATGTATCTATATGAACCCATTATTTGAAAATTTCAGGTACGTATGATGAGACACCACTTTCTCTCTCATCATCCATTTTTATTAATTCTTACATAACGTTGTTACACTGCTGAAATTGCACCGATCTTCCGAACCAATGTCATTGTGTAGTGAATACCATGCCCATTTCTCTAGAAAGGGTATCCACCTTTATGCACATTTACCTATTGATTATAACAATTAATATATTAATTCCACATTCAAATTTCATGGAATAAATGATGATGATTATTTATGAATCCATGTTAAATGATCCATGTGGAACACATATTTATGAAATAAAATGTTAAAGAAGTGTGCACCCTTATAGAGCTCCAATGCATTTGGTAATGTATAGTATCATGATACGTCATGTGAAATTGGTGTTTAATCATTCTAATTCATGTTCAATGAGGGTTTAATAATGATTCATGTGCAATAAATATTTACTCATGCTCCATGTGCAATGAGCCTTGGCTCATGCTAATTCCATGTTAAGTGTTGTTGCCACATTTCCTTGTTATGATTTTCATGATTTATCCAGCCTTTATGTTTATGGTTATCTTTTTCTCAATTGATATTCCTATTGTCTAACATGTATTGTATTCCTCATGTTAATACATGATTATTCCGTTACTAGGCTTTATAGCTCACCCTTTTCATATACATGTCGTCAGGTTATCCCATGCAATGCTAATCACGAGGTAATGTAGTTGTCAGGTAAAGGAAGTTTTCAATAAAGATGTTGTATTTCATGTTTTAAGTTGTTAAGTAATGATCCTAATCCCCAAATATACTATACCTCTCGATATTCTATATTTTATCAATTGATTTTTATGTAACAAATTATTTTTTATTGTATAATAAAAATCTGGGTTTTCATATAGAAAATTTTATTCATTTATTAGATAATTAATTTAATTCTATTATACATGATATCGAAGTGTAGAACTCACTTGGACACAATATAAGGGCATTTTTCGAATTCAACTCTGTTTTCATGGATTCACCCTATTTCACTATTTTTTGAGTATGGATGTTCCTTTAATAGGGTATATACATGTTTCAAATTATTTTTTAGGAAAAAATTCTATGATATTACAAAAAGTACACTTTTCTATTAAACGACTTCATTTTTAATTATATTGAGAATGATTCTTCTTCACTCATGATTGGTTCCAAACATTTTATTCCCAATTTCATCAGTAAATAAAATGTTTATGCATGTATTTATTCTTTAAGTAATGAAACCCATTCCACACTAGGGGTTATTTAATTTTTTTATTGATATATGTTTTATGTGAAATGAATTGTTATATACATATTATGATATTATGTGTGCATCTAGAATAATATAGCACACCAATTTTTTTGGTAACATGATGTATATGATGAGATAATGTTCAATAAGCATGAACATGATGCTGTTTGTGTCTAAAATTCTAATGTTGTGTCTATGATCATATTTTATGCATGAACATGAAGATATCATTGTACAAAATTATGTGTGGTAGTCTGCCACAATGAAATGATGTTTTATTTTTTTATATTTCCACATTCCATGAATTTATCTAATACTTTCTATCATGATTATGATGATGACAATATGATTATTTTATGATGATGATGAAAATTTTTATCCCATGTTATATTTTTTCATATATTTATCTATCCTCTTACTGGAATTTTAGATCACTTGTTTCTTTGATGTATATCCTTGGGTGATTACATAATCAAAATATTAAATGAGGGACACTAAGAATCTAGAGAATAAATAAATAAGTAACATTTATATTTCATTATTGAAATTTTTTTATGGTCCAAGTTTACCAAATTCATGAAACCATTTGATCCTGGATTTTTAAGAGCATTATATTGTTTATATTAAAAACAATCTAATAATAATGTAATGAAAAGCATGGTCTCTAATGTTTTTATTAGTTCTTGGTATAGATAATTTTTAAATTAGGATTAGAGAACCTTATTGAAAACCATTAGCATGTGAATATTTATATGTAATCACCCATGAATATTTGTTTTAGAAAACTCTATTCATATGGATACCACATAATATTAATTTAGTGTTAATTGCTTGAAATAATAAATTATTTATTCATGAATTTTTTACATAGGATTTTTTCAATCCTTTTCTATTTCCTAAAATGGTGGGAACCAGGAGGACCAAGTCAAAAAACCCATGTAAGGGAAAATGAAACGATAGACCGAATAACATCATTAATGTCTAGGGAGATGTAGTTAATAATTTCATAGTAATGCCTTCTCTACTAATATAGGTTTTGATCAATAAATTTTAAAACATTGAATTTCCTCCATCATCTATGAGAGAGAAACTATATATCATGATCTCTATTTATAAATTACCGTATATGTTTAAGGGATTTTCCCAACCACTTGTAATGAAATTGTGGGTCAACTCAATGCACATGATATTATTTATTCCTCGCAGATCTAAGATAGAAATGTGGACTATAAATTTTTATCTTTTAGGTGGAGAGGCTAATCAGTGGTGGTATAACATTAAGAACAACAAGAAAGAGGGATAAATTTTGGAAATAGATTTTGAATACATGATGAGAAATTTATTAACAATTATTTACATCAAACACATTTTACATAGAATGAGATATAATGTTTAGATATTTAGGGCTTTGAAATTCATGAAACATGAGGTACGAAAAAATTCATTTTTGGTTAATTATTAATATATACTAAAAATGTCCTTAAAACACATCAAAACTATATAAAATGATCATGTTAATGAAGAACCTAATAAGGTTGTCCCGCCTCTGTGTTCATGAGCCTATGTGACTGAACCTTTTTGAAATCAAAGATTTTTTACACATTAATGACATCACATTCTAACCATATCTCACTCTGTTATGGCTTCCTCGGTGATCCTCAGCATGAATTGAATAATTCTTAGTCAGTATGACAAATTCCATCAGAGGCAAGCCTCTCCACGGTGTCACTTTTTCTCCATGGGAAACACCACAATCTTGACATTAACAGACCCTCTAGGAGTCTGACTGAGTCTTACACTAACCCTTTGTCTTCCCAGCATCACATCCTCTTCGTGTTTCCCAGGATTTCTCCTCAGTGAGCTCTGACCCCCTACCGAACATCATTACTAATAAATATGAGGCAAACCCCCACCCCCTTCAAATTACAATCACTTTTCCCTTTAACCGTCCATATTTTTATTTATCAAATAACATCATGAAGTTGAAAAATTGGTAGCCAATGGTACTATTCCTCTATGATTTATGTCTCTTTCTATTCTTAATGGTCCACTCATATGATAGGGATTCCATTTTGAAGTCATATTACCTTCATAATGAAGGGACCCCCTTCAGAGATATTGAGACTTTTTGAAGCATTAATCCTTCCTAAATCACACTAATTATAAAGAATTCTTTGATAAGGTCAATATATTCTATATTGATAACCTCTCTTTGTGAAGCATCAGTCCATTCATGAAGACTCTTCTCTTCATGAAGACTCTTCTCTTCATGAAGACCATCCTCTTTGAGAGGAACTGCTGTTTCATGATGGTCATCCTCATAGTGTATCCCCAAAGCTTCTTGAATACCCAATTTTAAAGGTATCTTACTTTGAAAACACCTATATCGAAAGGCCCTCTAGGCTTGTATGAAGTAATTTAATGTTTCCCTAAGTTGACAATCACGTTTTGTTTTCCTAACATGTTATTCTTCACATATTTATGTTGACATATATTTCTTCTTATCCTAGCCATGATAATATGGACCAATTAATGGATCACTCCCAAACCTACAAAACATGGAAATTCATCTTTCTTCCCTTCCCTATATGTACATTGGTAAAAGTTACATATATATTATGGGTGAGGAGTGATTCATAATCATTCATGTTATAAGATGTTAAACATTTAGGAAACCCCACATCCCCAAAACATGAAATTAAATTATGATTTCTAAATGTGTGGAAGTTCTAGGACGATCATAGATGGCATTGTCATAGATTCCCTCCTAATCTATATTTCCCTATGGGATTTGTCTCCATGTGTGCCTTAGATGTCCATTGTGTAAGTCCTGACTCACCTTGATGGGGGGATTTTTTTGTGATGTCCATATCATCGTCATATATATGGACACCCTCTATGGGATTTCCACCTAGAGTAAGTCCTAATATTCATCTCCTTAGTTCCCCATACACGTGTAAGCCGTTTTCCCCCTTTTTCCAGTAATCATTCACATTCACCGCTCTAAACCTCATGGATGCACTTTTCATTACAAAATCATCAAGTCTAAATATTCTTATTGTTTCTCAATCCAAGAACCACTCACATGGGATTATAGTAGAATCGATCATCAAATCCTCTTTGTTCCACCATAGCATGTAATCCCCATCTCCCTCTCCACCGATATATGTGGTCTTTGATTCTCTATCTTTTGGAAACCTAGGAATACTCTATGAGGATCGATCCAATCACCCATTAGTCCCCAACACATCACATTATTTTAACCACATCCTGATTGAAAATAAACACTATTACCGTTTCATACTGCATGATGTTAAATTTTATTCGTGAACTACATTATTTTTTATCACTTTATAATAGACATTGTAGGTATGAACCCTACAGGAGGTTCAACCCCAATAATAGATAATCTTCAGTGAGCCCTTCGTTTGGACACACATCCTTTGCCCACCCCTTATTGCTATCAAACATGTTCCAAGGACATCTTATTTTTTATGTCTAACAGTCAATCCATACTCCTCCAACCAAGAGTGTCTCTATTGTGATAGGAGGATAACCACACATAATCCCCATCATGACTTTTGGTTGTTTTCCTTTGTGTACAACCTGATTATGTACCCCATTCCTTGAAAATGTGGACATTGAGATTTTTCCTTCTTTACCTTGTTATGTAAGTAACCTCCCCTAGGTAAAATCACAACCCACTCCTCCCCATGTTCTCTCCCTCAAGCCTTTGTGTCTTAGGAAGATAATACCTTAACATGTTGGTTCCATTTCTTCTGGGTCCCCTTCCAAGAATCAATTTTCATAAGCTGTCTTCTTAGGTGACACAACACCCCATTCAACAAATACGTGCAATTTGATTCCCTCGCATTGTGATCGATTGGATTCATCCACGTGGATCAATCCCAATATCATCACCTACAAACATGTTCTTGGTTCCATCCCCATTCATTCCACCATTCGAATCATCATCAATATACATACTGATTTTACCAGATTCACCGCATCATAGTGAATCTATGCCATTCATACTGGTATCTACCCATGTGTATGCCTCATCATCTCATTTCACATTCTATAATCTAGGATTCATATCAAATATAACCCCCATCATTTCATCCGGTTTTTTTCCATTTTGTACACACAGATTATAACGACCCATTTTTTACATACATTATTATTACATTAGAATTGAAGAACACTTATTACAACATATAACACAACCAGGAAAGGACTGTATAGGTATAGTGTCTTTAGAAACTGGAAAACATAAACAACTAGTTCATAAAGCATCTACACTGTCTCCCATTTATTTCATCATATCTATAGTCCCTTTTGGCATATATTACCTAATAACGTTTTTCCTGGCCCGGGGAAAGAAAACATACAAAAGGGTGAGCTCAAATGCTCAATAAGGGTAAACAAAAGAAATATCAATCACATCATATTCATAAGAACATAACTTTTTTAAATCTTAACCTGCAAAAGAGATCATAATTTCATAACATGGGATAAATCATAGTAGTGAAATGTAATCCCAATAATCATAACATAAAACATGAAACTTTGTGTCATACACACATAATCATATATAATCATTTCTTATTAGTCAACACTCATTTCCAAGACTATCTTAGTGGTCAAAGTCCATTTTTGAACCAAGTTCAGTCCTCGTTTCAGTCCTGTTTCGCTGAACCGGTTTAACCTGTCGTTCCATCCATGTCTATCTCATGAGATATAAAATCTTTACCCAATGAATTGGAGGGAGATATAGGTCCCACCCATCTCATAATGATACCATTCTTATGTGTGCCACAAAATCATAAATCATACATCATTGCATAACCTATGTAATAAAAATGGGATTCTTAAACAACATGACATCATAAAACAATACATATAAGATAAAGGAATTCATAAAAATAATTCCATCACAACATAATCAAATAAATGTAATAATAGGGATAGAAATATAACCCTTTATTATCTTAGATGGACAATAATTTTGATAAAACACTTGAACTCCATTCTTGAGGAAAAAATATCCTTTCTACTTCAAAAAACCACTTTTCCTTTCTTAACATGTCAATACAATTCTAATCTAAAAAATTTGATTAAAAATAAAATTTAAAACATGTAAAGGAAGCTTCTTGAAAATAATGTTTTAAAAATCCATTCATGCCATATTAGTTAAAAAAACATTCTTCTCGTACTTTTGTCGGAAAAGTCAAAAAGTACCTCGTACGAAAAACGATAAAAGATTCCTTTCATATCTTTTACTAAAAAATCACCAAAGGGTAAAATTGGATTTAAACAATATTAGGTGGATGGAAACAATATTACATATTTAGGAAACATGGATGTGGATGAAAAAATTACACCCCAGTAAATACCAAAGTATAAACAATCTCGGATAAAATGAGATTGTGATATTTTCCCTTACCTTAGGTCTGATTTGCTTCGTAAGTGTCTGAAACTCATTTATAATGATATAAATAATGTTATTGACTTATTCCAGAATCATAATTATTTTTATGATATCATATATGGTCATATTCTTAGCTTCTTATTAGTAATATTTCATTACTACTTGTTATTCAGGTGTTTATTACTTTTTGTTCTTATGCGTGTTTTGTCGAATAAATTCATATTCTTATTTTAAGGTTATAGATACTTCATTTCCAGATTGTTATTAGTGTAATATATTCATTCATTCAATTCATTTATATAATCATTATGCAATTAAGATCATGTAGAACGAGTCGCATCACATCGTGGAGATGGTATTCCGTACGTACGCACGAGCGATGATATCGTTCCCATGATCACGAAATTGTAATGGAGTGTATATATACAATTTAATAATCAATATCACATTACAATAATCATATATATTCATTATTTACACCATTATACCCACCCAAGTAAGGTGGTGGTGGAAAATAGATTACACCACGACGTGGAGACGGTATTCCGTTCGTACGCACGCGCGGTGGTTTCGTTTTCCGTAGGATGGATAGATGGTGAAATAGGGTTGCTTCATACTTATAATAACATATCAGTATATGAGTGATACTGATTTTATTACTTCATAATGAAAAAACTAAAGAAGAAGAAGTGGAAGAAGAAATAAAGATGAAAGAATCGGTAACAGACATTACCTCTTCTTTGAAGCGCTTCTTTGAGACCTCCTTTTAGGGCACTAAAATTGGTCTCTGAGAAAGACCAAGACCTCTAGGATGTCTCTAGGGAAGTGGGTAGAAGAAATTGGCAGGGTTTGGCCGAGCTTGAAGTCTCAAAGTGGTGTGAGGAAGAGAGGGACGAGGTTCCCTTTTATAAGGGAGGAGAGGGGCACCTTTGGAATAACTAAAAATATTATGTTATAATAAGGTAAAATTCTGTTTTTAATAGCTCCAAATTGATATATTTTGAAGAAAATGTGGGTATAGGTCGAAATTATCTCATCCAATAGAATTTAGACAAGTTTAGGTATCAAATTTAACCTTATCATTTATATTTAACTTTAAGTTTGATAATTTAACTTTTACCGTGTCTTCTTGTTTTCTTACACTATATGGTTAATAAACTTAATATATCAAGCCAAACGAACCCCAAGTTGTTTATAATTAATATATATTACTTTATGTAAGTCATTCGGCCGAACCTTTGATTTTTAGGAATATAATAACAATTAATAATATAATATTTTTATTAAAAACTATTTTATGTCAATTTTCACACTATTTTGTAATTGTTTTTTGTAAAAATCATAACAGAATGATTAGTTCGAATAAAATTAATTAAATTAATATTAACATGTCATATTAACAAAGAAAATTAGTGTAATTCAGAAAAATTCTCAAATTACATTTTTTTGGGTATTTATAACATCAATTATGTCAATATTTCATTAATAAGATAATTACTGTATCATCGTTGTGTCATATATAAATTAAATTATTTAATGTATAAAAATTATAAATAAAATACCATTATGTAGGAAATGTTTGTATCTTTCTAATTAATATTTATAGTCGAATTTATCTTTTTTATAACCACATATTGAAAATGATTTACTTATTAAACATTGATTTTAACTATTTTAACCCTTCTTTAAATAAATTAATAATAAATGTCCTAATCTAATCCAAGTGGGCCTAAATGGTTATATTTTATTCCAAAGGTTGTTTTTGGTCGAATTAAACTTATCCAATAGAATTAGGACATGTTTTGTGGTTATAATAATAACACTTTTACCCTTAATTACCCTATTTACTTTTAACCGTGGTAAAAAAAGTAAAAAGTTACTATTCACCAAAAATAATTTTTTTCTCATTGAACCACATTTTAGTCCTTGATATTAACCGTGTCTCTCGGATTTTCAAAATTCCACTCACAGAAGCGGTAAAATGAAGTTTTATGAAAAATTCAGTTTTTTTAACTACCACATAGTGGTTTCACTATTCATCAAAAATTGAACGTTTTTAGAAAAATACCAAAATTTCACCCTAGGCTAATTTCGATATTCCAAATCCAAAAATGAAGTTCATTTTGAAAAATAAAATTTATAAAATTTCAAAAAGAGGTTATTACTATTCATAACGGCTAGTTTTAATAATATTTTAATAGCATATCATTGTTTAGTGAAACTCGGTATTGCGTACGATGCAAGCTACCGAGGAAGGCCGTGATTGCGTGTAAAGAAATCCAATCTAGTGTTGTGTGTATTGAAAGATTCCTTTGATGATTTGAAAACAAAATATTTCTCATAAAAGTCTCGGGCGTTACATTCTACCCCCTTAAAATGAATTTCGCCCTCGAAATTCGTCACGTTGTAACAAACAGATGAGGATACCTCTCCCTCATCATATCCTCAAGATCACATGTAGATTCTTCTAATTGGTGGTTTCTCCATAAAACGTTCACCATGCGAGTGGTCTTGTTTCATTGGAATTTTTCACTATGATCCAGAATCTCTATCGGTTGTTCTTCATAAGAAAGATCATGTTCCAATGGTACAACTTCTGAGCTGTGTACATGTGAAGGATCAGATATGTATTTTCTCAGGAGAGATACATGGAATGCATCGTGAACTTGAGAGAGATTTGGTGGATGCGCCAATCGGTAAGATACCATTCCAACCCGATCCATTATTTCAAAAGTACCAATATATCTAGGGCTCAACTTCCCCTTCTTTCCAAATCTCATGACCCTCTTCCAGGGAGATATTCGAAAGAACACATTATCACCCACTTCAAACTCTGTGTCTTTTCTTCGGTTTTCGGCATAACATTTCTTTCGACTCTGACCTGCTCTTATGTGTCGTTGAATAGATCGGACCTTTTCTGCCATCTCATCAACAAGATCAGGTCCTAATAGCTTTCTTTCCCCAACTTCATCCCAGCAAGTTGGAGTCTTGCATTTCTTTCCATAGAGAGCTTCATAAGGAGCAATCTGAATACTGGAGTGAAAGCTATTATTATAAGAAAAATCCACCAAAGGTTGGTGTTGATCCCAACCACCTTTGAAATCCATAGATCAAGCTCTCAACATATCTTCAAGAGTTTGAATTGTTCTCTCAGACTGACCGTCTGTCTGAGGATGATAAGAAATGCTGAAACTCAACTCTGTATCCAGAGTATGCTGAAGACTTCACCAAAACATCGAGGTAAATCTCGGATCCCGATCAGATATAATATAAAGTGGTACTCCATACAATCTTACCACTTCCTTTACATATATCCGTGCAAGATGATCCAGAGAGAAATCCTCTCTAATAGAAATGAAGTGTGCAGACTTTGTAAGACGATCAACTATGACCCAGATAGCATTATTTCCTTTGGATGTTTTAGGAAGTCATGTGACAAAGTCCAGAGTGATGTTTTCCCATTTCCATTCGGGTATGGGTAATGGTTGCAACATCCCCTTAGACTTTTTTCTCGTAGCTTTATCTTGCTGACAAACCAAGCATCAAGAGACATATTCAGCAACATCTCTTTTCATGTCATCCCACCAGAAGTACTCTTTCATGTCTCTATACATCTTCGTGCTTCCATGATGAATAGAGAATGAAGAACTATGAGCCTCATCCAGCAGCTCTTTCTTTAATTCGGGGATGGGAGGAACACAAACCCGATTCCTGAACATTATTATCCCATCACAATCAAGTTTGAATTCAGGAATATTTCTCACCTTCTTTTGTAACTCTACATCTTCTTTCTGCGCCTATTTAATCTTCACATGTATAGATGGTTGAACATTCATTTGAGAAAGATATGATTTTCCCCCTTCCATTATAATTCCAAGATCCATCCTTTCCAAATCCATAAATATTGGATATTTTGTGATCCTCATCATAGATAAACTGGCATGGTCTTGTCGAATTAATGCATCTGCCACCTTGTTTTCTTTACTAGGGTGGTAATGAATTGAGCATTCGTAATCCTTAATTAGCTCTAACCATATTCATTGGGGCCTATTTAGCTCCTTTTGTGTGAAAATATAGTTTAAACTTTTATGATCAGTATAAATGTCACACCTTTCTCCATAAAGATAATGCCTCCAAATCTTTAATGCAAAGATTACCACAGCTAACTCCAAATCATGAGTTGGGTAATTTTTCTCATGGATTTTCAACTGTCGTGAGGCATAAGCTATCACCATATCATTTTTCATAAGAACACACCCCAATCCCTTCTTGGATGCATCACTGTAGATCACAAACCTTTCTCCACTACAAGGCAATGTGAGCACAGGTGCACTGGATAACCTTATTTTGAACTCCTTGAAATTCTCTTCACATTCCTCTATCCAAACAAACATAACTCCTTTTCGAGTCAACCTGGTGAGTGGATTAGATAATCGTGAAAAATCATTCAAAAAACGTCGATAATATCCATCCAAACCAAGAAAACTTCGGATCTCGGTTACTGTTGTTGGTCTCGACCATCTTTCGATAACCTCTGTTTTTACTGGATCCATGGATATCCCCTCTTTTTAGATTATGTGACCCAAAAATGAAACCTTTTTAAGCAAACATTCACACTTGGTAAATTTGGAATAAAGCTTCTCCTTTCTCAAGGTCTTCAATATAATTCTCATGTGATCTTCATGCTCTTCCTTGCTCTATGAATAAACAAGAATATCATCTATAATGACTACCACAAATTGATCAAGATAGTCTATAAAGACTCTATTCATCAGATCCATGAAGATAGCAGGGGCATTAGTAGGACCAAATGGCATCACTATAAATTCATAGTGTCCGTACCTTGTACCGAAATCCGTCTTTGGTATATCCTCCCTTTTGACCCTTAATTGATGATACCCGGAACGAAGATCAATCTTGGAAAAGTATTGAGCTCCGCGTAGTTGGTCAAATAAGTCATCAATGCATGGGAGAGGATATTTGTTCTTGATAGTGATCTTGTTATGTTCTCTATAATCAATGAAGAGTCTCATTGATCCATCTTTCTTCATAACAAATAGAACAGGTGCTCCCCAAGGTGACTCACTAGGGTGTATGAATCCCATATCAAGATTCTCTTGTAGTTGCTTCTTCAATTCCTGCAACTCAATTGGGGCTATTCTATAAGGTCTCTTTGAAATAGGAAAAGCACCTGGTACGAGTTCTATTGAAAACTCAACCTCACTATTTGGTGGAAGACCCGGCAATTCCTCTGGAAAGACATCATCAAACTTTCGAAAAATGGTCATATTATTAATCGCGATTTTCTTACCAACTATTTGAGATAAATAACACTCATTTAGTGGAATCAAGACCCATACGATGGAAAAAATATCCACTGGAAGGTTATGTTCATCCTTGCATCGATAAATGATCATAGATTGATCTGGAATATTAAATGTGACTTCCCTTCTTTGGCAATTGATATGAGCTCCATATAAAGAAAGCCAATCCATGCCAAGAATCACGTAAAATTCCACTATAGGAAGGATCACAAGATTTGCAGGAATCACTTTCCCACAAACTTCAATAGAGGGAGAATTATTAACTTTTGATGCGACTGTTGTGCCATTAGGTATTGTCACAGCTAACTCATCATCTAATTGTTGAGGTAATACGGTGATACCCTTAGAAAAATATTTAGAAATAAAAGAGTGGGTGGATCTAGAATCAAATAAAACATTTGCTACATTAGAGTGGATTGTAAGTGTACTTTTCACCACATCGTTATCGTACTCCACATCGCTGATAGAAATTATATGTGACTTTCCTTTGTCTTTAGCCTTAAGAGTTTGTTGATGTCGACCATCATCATCAACACTTGGATTTGGGCATTGATTGGCATAATGCCCCATCTCCTTGCACTTCAAACATTGAAGTGTACTAGGTTCATTAAGTGTGTCCCTTCCTTTTTTTGCATCATTAGACATCTTCTTCCCATCATTGCGGCATTAAAATGCCCGATGACCTTCCTTTCAACATTTGAAACATTTACATGTCCCTTTAAGACAACTCCCTCCATGTTTCTTTCCACACGTTGAGCATAAGGGAAATCTCATCTTCTTTTCATTGTGCTCTTTTGATTTTCCTTTGAATTCCATTTTCCTCTTCTTATCAAACCCATACGACTGATGGGTTACTCCAATCTCCATCTCAACTATGATAGCACATCGAACGATTTCCTCATAACTGTTGAAGTACCTTATGGCTAAGGCCCTTCGAAGACTTGGTTTTAAGACATTAAAGAATCGATCTACCTTACTCTCAGGTTGGATAATAATAACAGAAGCGTAGCTTGAAAGTCTTGTAAAATTTTCTTCATAGGTACCAACAGATTCATCATCCTTTTTCTTCATTTCAAGAAACTCTTTCTCCATCTTTGTTTGGAGAATACGAGGGAAGTACTTAATGAAAAATAAGTTCTTGAACTCGTCCCATTCCATGGACTCAATTTCATCTCTTTGCCTCATATTCTTGATAAGATTCCATCATAGATCAGTATCACCTTCCAAACGATACACTGCTAAGATGACTTTATCATGTTCAGAACATTGAAGAACTGAAAATATATTTTCAGTAGTACTAATCAATTATTCATCATTTAATGGATCAGTAGACTCGCTGAATGAAGGTGGACGCTGCCTCATGAAGGATTCAACAGAATTTTGCTCCCTCCTTTGCACGTTTGGATGTCCCGCATGATTCATAGCTTGAGAAAGTTATGTGAGCATGGATACAAGATTTTTCATTCCAACTCCCACAACATTTGGTTTCACAGGGGGGGACAATCATTGCATTTCCCGTCACATTCCGCATTAACACGGCTCCTTCGGGTTCCATCCATTGACTAAAACCAAGAAGAATAGTGTGAGCAACACTAATTATAATAAGAAAATCACATAATCAAGAATAAAATTTCACACTTAAGGTCTTATCCTCGGTTATTCATGGACATTTCTAAAACACTAAGATTATGTTCTATGCTTAGACTTATCCTTAGGGTTCTTACTAAGGCTTTCACATCCTAGTTTCCAATGGTTGACTATACCCTCCCTCTGATACCAACTATAACAACCCATACATTACATACATTGTTATTACATCAGAATTGAAGAACACTTATTAAAACATATAAAAAACCAGGAAAGGACCATATAGGTATATTGTCTTTAGAAACTGGGAATCATAAACAACTGGTTTATAAAGCATCTACACTGTCTCCCGTTTATTTCATCATATCTATAGTCTCTTTTGGAATATCTTACTTAATAAACTTCTTCCTGACCTGGGGAATGAAAACATACAAAAGGGTGAGCTCAAATGACCAGTAAGGGTAAACAAAAGAAATATCAATCACATCATCTTCATAAGAACATAACTTTTGGAAATCTTAACCTGCAAAAGAGATCATAATTTCATAACAAGGGATAAATCATACAAGTGAAATGTAATCCCGATAATCATAACATAAAACATGAAACTTTGTGGAATACACACATAATCATATAGAATCATTTATTATTAGTCAAGACTCATTTCCAAGACTATCTTAGTGGACAAAGTCAATTTCTGAACCAAGTTCATTCCTTGTTTCAGTCCCGTTTCGCTGAACCGGTTTAACCTGCCGTTCCAGCCATGTCTATCTCATGAGATATAAAATCTTTACCCAATGCATTGGATGGAGATATAGGTCCCACCCATCTCATAATGATTCCATTAATATGTGGGCCACAAAATCATAAATCATACATCATTACATAACCCATTTAAGAAAAATTGGTTTCTTAAACAACATGACATCATAAAACAATTCATATAAGATAAAGGAATTCATAAAAATAATTCCATCACAACATAATCAAATCAATGTAATAATAGGGATAGAAACAGAACCCTTTATTATCTTAGATGGAAAATAATTTTGATAAAACACTTGAACTCAATTCTTGAGGAAAATATCCTTTCTAATTCAAAAAACACATTTCCTTTCTTAACATGTCATACAATTCTAAACTAAAAAAAGTTTATTAAAAATAATCTTGAAAACTTGTAAAGGAAGCTTCTTGAAAATAATGTTTTAAAAATCCATTCATTCCGTATAAGTTAAAAAAACATTCTACTCATACTTTTTCGGAAAAGTCAAAAAGTAACTCATTCGAAAAACGACAAAAAATTCCTTTAATTTCTTTTACTAAAAACTCACCGAAGGGTAAAATTAGATTTAAAAAATTTTATGTGGATGGAAAAAATATTACATATCGTGGAAACATGGATGTGGATGATAAAATACACCCCAGTAAATACCAATGTATAAACAATCTCGGATAAAATGAGATTGTGGTATTTTCCCGTAACTTAGGTCTGATTTGCTTCGTAAGTGTCCGAACCTCCTGTATAATGATTTAAATAATGTTATTGACTTATGGCAGAATCATAATTATTTTTATGATATCACATATGGTCATATTATTAGCTTCTTTATTAGTAGTATTTCATTACTACCTGTTATTCAGATGTTTATTACTTTTTGTTCTTATGCGCGTTTTGTAGAATAAATTCTTATTCTTATTTTTAGGTTATAGATACCTCATTTCCAGATTGGTATCAGTGTAATATATTCATTCATTCAATTAATTTATATAATCATTATGCAATGAAGATCATGTATAACGAGTCGCATCACATTGTGGAGATGGTATTCCGTACGTACGCACGAGCGATGATATCATTACCATGATCGTGAAATTGTAATGGAGTGTATATATACAATTTCAGAATCAATATCACTATACAGTAATCATATATAATCATTATTTACACCATTATACCAATCCAAGTAAGGTGGTGGTGGAAAATAGATTACACCACGGCGTGGAGACGGTATATCGTACCTACGCACGCACGGTGATTTCGTTTTCCGAAGGATAGATAGATGGTGAAATAGGGTTGTTTCATACTTATAATAACATATCATTATATTAATGACACTGATGTTATTACTTCATAATGAAACAACTAAATAAGAAGAAGTGTAAGAAGAAATAAAGATGAAAGAATCGGTAATGGATATTACCTCTTCTTTGAAGCGCTTCTTTGAGACCTCCTTTTAGGGCACTAAAATTGGTCTTTGAGGAAGACCAGGACCTCTAGGATGTATCTAGGGAAGTGGAGAGAAGAAATTGGCAGGGTTTGGCCAAGCATTAAGGATCAATGTGGTGTGAGGAAGAGAGGGAGGAGGTGCCCTTTTATAAGGGAGGAGAGGGGAACCTTTGGAATAACTAAAAATATTATTTTATTATAAGGTCAAATTTGGTTTTTTATAGCTCCAAGTTGATATATTTTGAAGCTAAGGTGGGTATGGGTCGAAATACTCTCATCCAATAGAATTTATACAAGTATAGGTATCAATTTTAACCTTATCATTTAGATTTAACTTTAAGTTAGATAATTTAACTTTTACACTGTCTTCTTGTTTTCTTACACAATAAGGATAGTAAACTTACTATATCAAGCCAAAAGAACCCCAAGTTGTTTATAATTAATATATATAACCTTATGTATGTCATTTGGCCGAACCTTATATTTTTATGAATATAATAACAATTAATAATATAATATTTGTATTAAAAACTATTTTATGTCAATTTTGACACTATTTGGTAACTGATTTTTGTGAAAATCATAACAAAATGATTAGTTCAAAAATAATAAATTAAATCAATAATAACATGTCATATTAACATATAAAATTAGTGTAATTCCTAAAAAGTCTCAAATTACATTTATTTGGGTATTTATACCATCAATTATGTCAATATTTCATTAATAAGATAATTACTGCATCATCATTGTGTCATAAATAAATTAACTTATATAATGTCGAAAATTTACAAATAAAAAGCCATTATGTAGGAAATGTTTTTATCTTTCTAATGAATATTTATAGTCGAATATATATTATGTATAACCCCATATTAAAAATGATTTATTTATTAAACATTGATTTTAACTATTTTAACCCTTCTTTAAATAAATTAATAATAAATGTCCAAATCTAATCCATGTGGGCCTAAATGCTCATATTTTATTCCTAATGTTGTTCTTGGTTGAATTAAAATTATCAAATAGAATTAGGACATGTGTTAGGGTAATAATAATAAGACTTTTACCCTTAGATACCCTATTTACTTTTAACTGTGGAAAAAAAAGTAAAAAGTTACTATTCACCAAAAATTATTTTCATTTCATTGAACCACATTTTAGTCCTTGATATTAACCGTGTCTCTCGGATTTTCTAAATTCCACGCACAGAAGCAGTAAAATTATGTTTTATGAAAAATTCAGTTTTTTTAACTACCACTTAGTGGTTTCACTATTCATCAAAAATTGAATGTTTTTAGAAAAATACCAAAATTTCACCCTAGGCTAATTTTGATATTCCGAATCCAAAAATGAAGTCCATTTTGAAAAATAAAATTTATACAATTTCAAAAAGTGGTTATTACTATTTATAACGGCTATTTTTAATAATATTTTAATAGCATATCATCGTTTAGTGAAACTCGGTATTGCATACGACGCAAGCTATCGAGTAAGGCCGCGATTGCGGGTAAAGAAAGCCAATCTAGTGTTGTGTGTAGTGAAAGATTCCTTTGATGATTTTAAAACCAAATATTTCTCATAAAAGTATCGGTCGTTACACAGATCCCGTGACTAACCTTCTCGCACTATGTGGGTTTTGATCCCTATCCCCCAAATATGGTACACATAAATCCTCAACGATGTTTAATCACAACCAATAGCAATCCTCGGTGTCACCTTTGTTGGGATCCAACATCCTGTTATATTTCCATTTGTGGTGTGTATATCAACCATGAATGTGTGAGAATTTCTCCTTCGTGGAACACACCACCATGTTTCTGTCTTTATTGGGCGTTCGGACTAATCCCTATAGTAAAACTTCTAGGTGGTCTATCCTAGGTATGTACCTATATGATCCATTTTTAGAAGTGTTCTATTCATTCTGATCAATCTCCACATGAAGATAAAGTAGTGGACTACCCCATGTTAAACATGGGAATATGAGGAAAACATCTGAGAAATGCCTTTGGCATACAATTACCCACTATGTATTCCATGGGCTTACATACCCTCGAGAAGCCCTATGATAAGGTAAATCTAGTTATTCAATTGTTTTAGCATCCAGACATGTCATCGATTCCAAATGTGACTACTCATCTAATCGAAGGTCGACACCAAGACATTACACATTTGGAATGTCATGATAGAACCATCATAATTAACCATTGTCCACAAAGATATGGCATAGGAAAGAGTTTCATGGACAACGTATTAATATTTAAAGGAGACCTGGGCTATGTGACGAATTCATAGGAGGAATCCATGAAAGGATAGAAAAAAATCCCTTCATCTCATTTCAATTTAGTAGAAAACATTCCCCTAGAGGTGGTTGATACCACCAACAATTGGAAATAAATAATGTGGGGAAACAACATGACCCGTCTTACTGAATCATCCCACACATGCGGAATGACGAGGTGTGACCCATCAGAAAAGCATTGGAAATAGTAATTCTAAGCTCTATGTGATGTTCTCCTACTCATTGTGTGGATAAGTAGGATCCGAGGAATGAAAAGATGGTCATGTCACAGAATCCATCTATTTGAGGTCAGGTCTCTCCATGAAAGTTTTTGGCATGGTATGAAACTCACTAGTATTTGGGGTAGTTAATCATTGGGTATCAAGTTCTACAACGTTGTCAACATGGATCATTCTATCCATCCATGGAATACTAAATGATGTTTGGGAATATGAATTTCGTTACTAATATATTTACTAATGGATGAATCTTCTTGTATTGTAAAACAAAAGATACTACTTTAGGAAAACAATCAACTCATGCTCAGAGACTTAGGGGTAGGGGAATGGGAAATACTGATGTAGAAATCTGGTATAGATCCACCTCTGCCATAGTACCATCTAATACCACAACCAATGGTTTCCCATACCCTTTCTCACATTCCAAAATTGTCCAATGGATGGTAATAAATAGTTGTTCCCATCTATATGCACAAAAGGGAATCATACTGATGTGGGATATGGCCCGTCAATATATGGAGGCCTAAGAACCCGACCATCGCCACTTCCCCCAAGGGACAAAAAGGGAGCTGCTACTCCCAAATCTGATTTTCAATCACTTTTGGAGCCTCTATATGGAACAATATTATGAATCACTAACATAAAATAATAGAGTAAGGCTATTGTGTGTACCCCTAAATGAAAATTCATTCACATAGCATCCGAGGAGGGCTCCCACTAGGCCCCGATAACCCTGCCACCTGGTCCAACATACTAAAGAGAAGGCGGTCCATACCCTTGAAAATTCAGCCCTAGCTTATCAGAATTGATTCCAATGTTGGGAACAAGCTCACAAGGATTCCCTCATGGGATAATTATTTTCTATGGATTCAGTTGTCCAAGCCAGCCCCGGCGAGTGCTATCACCCCCATATAACTAGAGAACATGGGAACCACTATTCCCAATCGAGATTGAGGCCTCCGCATCCCACGTGTAGGATGGGTTGACTTCCCTAAAAAAGAACAATAGATATTTTAGAGCTTCAATCGACATTCATGATACCAACCATCACTTTCGAATGACTGATTTTCACCTTCCTGTGATAGAGCGGTTGATCGAAACTACCACTAGATTCCTTGATCACTTTTTCATGGATGGTTATTTTAGATATAATCAGTTCTAAATGAACTATAAGTAAGAAGATTCTACCACCTTTAAAGAACCACAATGTACATTTTTTATAAGGAAATGTCATTCAGTATGAAGATTTCATGATCCAACTAACAATGTTCCATGCACTGCATATTCAGGTTGATCCTTAGGACATCAGTAGAATGCTATGTGGATGATTTGGTGGTCAAATACCACAAGTGTTTGGACCATATCAGAGATCATAATAAAGTGTTTTTTTTCCTTCGGAAATTCCATTTGAATATTAATCCCTTGAATTATTCATTTATTGTTACCTCTAGAAATTTTCTCGGCATTATTTCCTAATATATAGGCATCAATATTTATCTAGAGAAGATAATGGCCATTAGTCAGATACCTCCACCCAAAAACATTTGGGAACTCTAAGGAAGTCCATTCCGCATATCCTACATATGCTGAATCATTACGAATATGACTAGAAGGTGTAAGAATAATTTCCCATCTCATTCCAAAAGATTTTGACTACTAGTGGGATGAATAGTGTTAGGTCGATTTGGAGGAGATCAAGAAGTACCTATTATAGCCTATGGTTTTGATGACACCCATCTCTGGAAAGATGATAGTCCTTAATTTGACTACTCTAGAATGGTACCTTGGTGCTCATATCACTCATAAGAACAACTAGGGGAGATCTAATAGTTTATACTATCTCATCCAAATGTTACTCGATATAGAGATCATATATTTCTCTATCGAGAATAGATTCCTTGTGCTATTATTTGAAGTGAAGAACATGCAGCATTACCGAAATCACCATGAGATATAGCTGGTGTCCCATGTAGATCCATTGAAATGTATTCAAAACCACTCCATGTTGACATTCCATCTAGCTGATTGGGAAGTGATTATTCAGCAGTTTGATATCATGTTCATCCAGTGGAATGGGGTCACGGTTTAAGTATTTGAAGACTTTCTTGTTAACCATCTATCCACTATATAGAACACTCTAGATCATGATTTCCTAGATGAGTAAATCAACATAGCATATCAAGTCATTCCATGATTGAAGATTCACTTCTATGATGTATCATATATCCCTACCAACAGTAGACTTAGAGATTATCAGATTAACAGAATGGACCTTTGCATAATCTTCACTATGCATGCACATGATGTCCTACCATATTCACTATTTTTGTCAAATGGATTCACCAACTACAAGACAAAGTATCATTCCCTTATCAATTGTATTTAACACACCCATGAGTAAGATGTTCCCCACTTACATGTGAAATAGAACTTCGAACTGGAAATAAAGATAATCAATGGTGAACACGTTGTGAGGAATCAAGATCTTGTACCCCAGTTAGAGTGAACTCGCCAGTTAATAGAATGGTTACTTTCTCTTCTTGAGGTCATTCATGTTCTACAATTATTAAATGGAATGATGATGCCTTCTTCATGCTTTCAGCATCTCTTTTGGATCCTGAATATGATGATTTGTTCATCATTGTGTCACATCATAGATTCATCGCTCCATACACCATAGTCGTTGATGATAGACAACAGGTAGACCATACTTCCACCGACAGATCTATAATGTTACATCATAATCCCCTTTCCACAAAACTGAATGGGACGCCCGATTGGAAAACTCTTCTTATCAAGTATATCAATGATGAAAACCCTTGACCAAAGAATCCAAATGTTATTGAATCCATATGTTCCCAGTGTAGATCTCCCTATAGGGTGGTCCATGTCTTGAGTAGATTTTCTAATGATGTGTGTTTTATTGGATTCTCCTCCTTTGAATTCCTGGAGATTAGATTCACACGGTTATGGAAAAATTTAATTCCAGTTCAAGTGGAGCTCATTAAGAAGGATATATACTCTCTCGTTTATTCCGATGGTTGGGATACTTATAGACCGCCATGTTCTATGATTGTATTGAGTTTGTAAAGAGGTGCCACATGTTATAGTTCCATGGTAATTTTTTTGCATAGGCCTTCAGAGCCTCTCTATAGCACTATGTACACTTGGCCCTTTGTAACACCCCGACCCCAGTTACCTAGAGTTGGTGCATTATTACATAACATTGTCATGGTCAAAAGAAAGATAAAATCTCGAAAGACCGATTAGTTTAGTATCCTTTAAAACACTAGATATATTCATAAATTTTTACATTAAATCATAAAATGAAAACTATAACAATATAGTCTCCATATTCCACACTCTAATCCCCTCATACTATCCCTGCAGGTCATTCATAAATTACTTCTTCACATCCTAGGAAAAATAAAACATAGAAAAGGGGTGATCTCAAATTCCCAGTAAGGATAACAATATACCAGAAACTTTCATAAATAAGAATAAAAATTCAAGGCAATGTATAACTAAAACAAAATCCTTTTAAACTTGAACTTCAACATAGTATGGAAAAAATAAAATGAAATTATTCCATTTACTAATTCACATGGATATTCTACTAATCGAATAATCACATGTAATATCAATAACCACTTTCATTATGATGGAATGCATAATTCCAGACTATCATAACCACATAGCCAAGGCCTCGTTCCAAGACTTCAAATAAGATTTTTCCTAGGCCTTGTGCCAAGACACTAGTTTGTCTCATGACACCTACCGATGCATCGAGGAGCTATAGCGGGCTCCACCTGACACCTACTAAGTCCAATACATTACTCGTATGAACATGTTTAAAAATAACATAATCATTCATATTAAAACTAGCATACGAAATGTCAATACATTAACCTCATACGATGAATGGTATCAAAATAGCACATCCAAAGTCAAAAATAACTGATTCGATACAATATGGAATATTGTATTGTATCATATTAACCTCAATCGATAATAATGAAGGATATTGACATAGATGAAAATAATCATCAAAACTATTAGATAGAAATATCCCCCTTTTTCTTGAAATCATTTAAAAGTCACACTATTTGTCAAGAAGCCATTTAAAAATAGTTTTTTGAATCAAAGTGTCCCATACAACATTGAGTCTTTTAAAAGGAGTTTCAATTTTAAAACTTTAATGTTCAAATAAGTAAATCCTTAAAACCATTTTTAAAACATGGACATTAATGAGAAAGATTTAGAAGAATAAGTGTTTAAAACATTTAAAATTGGTATATTAGTTAGAGTATCTAACCAAAAGAGAGACACTTGAATAAAAATAAATGAGGTAATAAAAACATTGTAATATCATGAGAATAAAGGAATTCATGATATACTATGTCGAAGTACAATATATACACCACATAAAGGTGATTTGGTGTATAACAACAATGAAGTCTCAATGGAATGAAAATTGAGATGAAATTTCTCACAAAGGTTGTATCCTTAGGTTAAGGATAAATCAAAGAAATAATTATGTGTGACAAATATGAATACACTAAATATGATTTGATATTCAGTGTAAAACAATCAAAGTACATTCACATATAGTCTTGTAAAAACAACACCAATGAATTGGATGTTTATCTCAACAAATCCAGATTGAGTAAAAATTACTCTTATCAAGTTCATACCGATGACTTGAGAATTTAAAAATTGAGTGATTATGTGTATAAAAAGTATATCCACTGAAATGGGAGTGTAAATTATGACATAATCAAATGAATAGTGATTCTACACATAATCTTGGAGTAAAATAATCAATGAAGTATGCGTAAAGCCGAATGGGTGAAAATTGAAATTTCAAATTCCCTTATCGACTAGGTAACTTACGAAACATACACCCATGAAAGAAGGATATTAAAATGATGATATAAATACCCATAAATAAAATTATATTACACAATGAAAACAATCATGGGCAGTACACATACACCACATGCAATAAATAAGTGGTGAACAATGGAAATCTCACGGAATTAAAAGTGAGATAAGATACCCCTTACTTTGTACTTTTTCCTTGGCCGATGGTAGGTTAAACTCCTGTATAATGGTGAAATAATTTCTATTGAATTATTCAAGAATCATTTACATTAATATTATATCATATATGATCTTTTAACATTGATTTGTTAATAATATCTTAGTATTATAGTTGTTTCAGGTGTTAACATTCTCATTTTCTTTTATATGTTTTGTTACGTAAGCCATGTTTTTCATTGATAGGTTGTATATTATTAATATCCATAATGATATAAAGTCCTTAAAAATTATTTTTAAATAATCTAATGATAATTATACTTTAATGGACACGATGGAGAATTAATCTCATCGTGTTTGTGGAGACGGTAGTCCGTACGTACGCACGAGCGACAATATCATTCTTTTGATGTTAAAATAATATATAATTGGATGGTATACCATATAGACAGAATAATTATCATGTTATATTTATTATTTACATGAATTAAACATAATTATTATAACCATCCAAATAAAAAAAATTTGAATGACAAGTACACCACGGCGTGGAGACCGTAAGCCGTACGTACGCACGTATGGTGACATGTTATTCAAAGGATGGACAGAATACTGAATATGGTGTACCATATTTATAATAAAATCACAGTATATATAAGATAATGGAATTATTATTTTAGAATGGTAATAACAGGTAAGGAAGAAGTGGAAGAAGAAAGGAACTTGGAAAAGGGTGGTGAAATCATTACCTCTTATTCGGGTTCTTCCTTTTGATTTGATAAAAAGAGATCTTTGGATGGCTTTATGACTAATGTAAGGCCTCTAGGATTAAGTGAGGGAAGTTGAGAGAGTATTGGGTAGAGTTTGGCCGAGTAAAAAGGCATTTAAGGTGTGAATTAATGAGAAGGGGGAGTGTCCTTTTATAAGAGGGGTGAGGGGCACCTTTGGAAAAGCTAGAAATATTATTTTATAATAAATTCCTATTCGGATTCTAATGGCTCTAAAGTGGATTATTTAAATTTTAAGGTGGGTATGGGTCCAAAAACACTCAACCAATAGAATTTTGACAGGTTTGGGTTACTATATTAACCTTATCATTAAGTATTAACTCTTAGTTAATTAGTTTCACTTTTACAATGTCTCTTTGTAGTTTTATATTATATGGTTAATAAACTTACTATATACATCCAAGAGACCCCAAAGTGGTCCATTAATGATACACCTATCATTATATAAGTCCTTTGGACGATCCTTATATTTTTAAAAATTTAATATCAATAAATTATATAATATTTGTTTTAAAAACTCTTTTATGTCAATTTTGACACTATTCAATAATTGATTTTTTTGAAAATCATAACAGAATGATTATATCGAATAAATTTAATTAACTCATTCCTAACATTTCATATTAACCTATAAAATTATTTTAATTCATAAAAAGTCTAAAATTATATTTATTTGGGTATCTACAATATCGATCATTTTAATTTTTCAATATTATGGTAATTAATGCATCACTATTGTGTTATAAATAAATTAAATTATATAATGTCTAAAAATTATAAATAAAGTACCATTATGTAGAAAATCTTTTTAGATTTCTAATGAATATTAATAGTCGAAAATCCAACATATATAACCCTATGTAAAATTTGTTTTTCTAATAGATATATTGTTGTGTCATTTTTGTATTCATTTTAACTTAATTAAAATAAAGTGTCCCTATCACTTACAAGTGGCACCATGGGGTGTCAAAATCAACCCAAATATGACCATGGTCATACATGTATCAACCAATAAGGTTAGGATACGTTTTAGGGTAATTTTTTATTATTATAATATTATTTTTTAACACTTATTTACCGGATTTACCCTTTAACCATGGTAAATAACAAATTTACCGAAGTAAATATTCAAAATATCTAAAAATAAAAGTTTCCTATTTAAACAATTTGAACATCCTGATTCCAAATATGGAATCCATTTTTCCAAATTCCACACACATAAGTGGAAGAAAATAATTTAAAATTAATTCCCGCAGTCAAAACAAAAAACGTGTTTTTAAGAGATAATAACTATCAAAAGATTGGCAATTGTTTATGTCTGGTTTAATTGTGAAATTATGTCCAATGACAAAAATTGAATTTAATGGTAAAAATATATTCCAAATATACTTTAAAACCCCTCAAATTTATAATTTATCAATTTTAATTATTTCGATTAAAAAAGTTGTTTTTAATTAAAATTTAGTAATTTTCACTATTCATAAAAATATGAAAGTGATCCGAAAAGTTCCAAAATTTCACCCTAGGATAACTTCAATATTCCAAATCCAAAAATGAAGTCCATTTTTAGTGATAGAATTTATAAAATTTCAAAAAATAGGTATTACTATTCATAACGGCTAGTTTGATTGGTTGTGGTGTGTTAGAATCTCAAAGTTGTGTACAATTTACGCCATTGCATTATTCAAAGGGAAATGTACAATGGAATCTTGGGGTGTTAAATTCTCCCCTAATTCAATAAATTGTGCCCTCACATTTTTTTAAAATTTGGCTTGATAATATAATGGAATGTCCCACATCGAAAATAGAGTTAATAAAACCATCACTTTAAAAGAAAGGAAGAGGGGTATAAAGGTCAGCTAAGATAACCCATACTAGGATTCCATGTAGGAAAACATGGATATGGATGATAAACTAAGGGTTCAGTTCTGATGGATAGGGATAGAAAACATGATTAGGAGAATGTTAACAATAAGAAAATCAGAAACTTTTGTTAGGAGAAACGGTCCTTAGTCTCCCAGTAGAAAAAGTAAACGAACAACAATTTTTTTGTTTTAAGTTACATTACATAAGGAAAAAAGAATAACTTTATGATATTGACTAAGAACATAAAGAGACATACTTAATTTTTAATTAGAGTTTCATTATTTAATAACTTTTTACCACTAACTCATTTTTTTTGAAAAATGAGTATTCAAGAAGACTTGGTCATAATGGAAGATCTAGAATAAACATCTATAGAAATACATGATCCACGTAGGATAAACTATATATTTACCTGGTTTTTATGGAATAATCAAAAACAAAATAGTTATTATAAGATCTGATGATCCCCCAAATGGATATTCCATTAGAGAAAAAAAACAGTAATCTTAACTTCTAAAATGAAACCGTCAATACCCCGAAGTTAAATAAATAACAATCAATAATAAATTGTCCTTAAAATCCATTTATATAATCCAAACTATTATTGAAACCCAATACTTATAAGAATGTAGTCTTCCATGTTAAATCGTCTCTCCAAATGACATTAATTTCTCTTAAAGTCACAAACTTAAAAGTTATTAACCTAATCATTTCCATAAATAACCCAAATCACAATAAATACACAATAAAAACATAGATAAATATCCACCATTACTCCTCAAATGAAATACCATAATATTCTATTTTCCTTTGGAATATAGTGTTCACAACAAAGCGAACAACTTCCAAAATAACATTTTTCACTTAATCACCAAATCATTTCCCTAAACTAAGGGTATTCATTTGATAAGACACAAGATCCCAAATCAAGTTATTATTGATAAATAAAATCATTTAACTAAAAATAATAGTCATACTAACCAGGGACATCACGTAGTCCAGTGGTACGCGATATATCCCAATCACACTTTGGTTTTGGGTTTGATTCCCACAGCTTTGTCTGACGCGACGGGTTGTCACATGGTCTGCGTGTTGTCCATTTTCAAAAACTATATTTTATAACATTACCAAAATGAGATCAATTCCTCAAAATAAACATAACATAATTTAACCACAAATCTTATCTCCTACCTTGCATTTTCATCCCAAATTATAATAACTTATAATTTCCTCAAACCCAACGATCATATAAAACCACTTGGTTATTTATAACTATATCCACAGGAGAAAAGATAATTCTTCCTCAAATGTCATTCTCACATGGAAAACTGCAGGTTTAAAAATACAAGATAATGTTATTCCAAAGTAAACCCATCAACAAGGAGAACTAAATTTTTTTTAACATTTCTCCAACCATTTATTTCCACATAACATCTTCTTTGACCAAGAAAATATCCTATAAAATAGGGCATTCACTCGGGTAAGGGCCAGGTCCCCTACATTTACGGCAAATGACTGTAAATTGATTTTTTGGACCATTTTTTTCTTCTTCCATAGTACTCTTTATTTTTCTTCAGTAATTATTCACTTTATTTCCTTCCTTCCCGCACGTAAATCATTTCTTTGTCCCATTGAGACACTTTCTTGGGTGTCTCCTTCCACATTTCCTGCATGATGGAAATTGAGGATTTCTTTCTCCATGGTCTCCACAACTGGAGCTCTTATCATTCATCACCTTTCTCTTCTCTATTGAGTCCCAGAATTGGTTAATATATATATTTTTGATCATATTTTTCGAAAATTGATTTGTCATAAAGACGATATCATTTACGCCTATAAACATTCCATTTTGTTGCCTATTGCCACCACCATTCCCACCTTGTACATCATCCTCAAAGTCACTATGACTTACTTGGAATCCATCCATTGACTAAAACCAGAAATCATTGTGTGATTAACTGTAGTCATAAAATCATTTAGATATTAACATGTCACCATATTATCAATTTGAAACACATTAGGATTAACCAAGGTCATTTACTCTCATCTTAAATATAATACTTCAAATCGGTTTGTAAATAAAATGTAAATTATCCTAAGCATATCCCCCGGGAGTGTCGTAACCAAGAGTGTAGCAAGGCCAGTTGTCGTCCACCAGTTCCCGTTCGAGTCTAAATCAAAGTGGTGTTTTCGGGTTTTACACCTAGGTACATCTATGCCAGAGCCGCCTCTACCTTCTCGTATCCAGACAGGGATGTATTGCTCGGAAAACCCACAAAATCTCTATAATACCAAAATTTTAAGAAGTTTCTCTATATTAATCCTCAAAGTTAATCTTAGGTATATGTGCTCTAATCAGAGTTTATCTAAATCTAGCTTCCACGGATTGTACTAAAATTCCTATGATACCAACTGTAAGGCCACGACAATAGTTACCCAGAGTCGGTGCATTATTATGTAACATTGGAATGATCACAAGAAAGATAAAATCTCGAAAGACCGATTAGTTTAGTAGCCTTTGAAATACTATATATATTCATAAAGTGTTACATTAAATCATAAAATGAAAACTACAACAATATAGTCTCTATAATCCACACTCTAATCCCCTCATACTATTCCTGCAGGTCATTCAAAAATTACTTCTTCACATCCTGGGAAAAATAAAACATAGAAAAGGGGTGAGCTCAAATGCCCAGTAAGGATAAAAATATAGCAGAGATTATTATAAATAAGAATAAACATTCAATGCAATGTATAACTAAAACAAAAGCCTTTTAAACTTGAACTTCAACATAGTATGAAAAAAATAAAATGAAATAATTCTATTTACTTATTCACATGGATATTCTACTAATAGAATAATAACATGCAATATCAATAACAACTTTCATAATGATGGAATGCATAATGCCAAACTATCATAACCACATAGCCAAGGCCTCGTGCCAAGACTACAAATTGGATTTTGCCAAGGCCTTGCGCCAAGACACTAGTTTGTCTAATGAGACCTACCGATGAATCGAAGATCTATAGTGGGCTCCAACCATCACTTACTAAGTCCAATGCATTCCTCATATGAATAGGTTTAAGCATAACATAAATATTCGTATTAAAACTAGCATACGAAATGTCAATACTTTAACCTCATACCATGAATGGTATAAAAATAGCACATCCACAGTCAAACATAACTCATTCGATACAATATGGAATATTGTATTGTATCATTATAACCACAATCTATAATAATTAAGGATATTGACATAGATGAAAATAATCATCAAAACTATTTGAGAGAAATATCCCCCTTTTTCTTGAAATCATTTAAAAGTCACACTATTTGTCAAGAATCCATTTAAAAATAGATTTTTTGAATCAAAGTGTCCCATACCACTTTGAAACATTTAAAAGGAGTTTTAATTTTAAAACTTTAATGTCCATATAAAAAAAATGCTTAAAACCATTTTTAAAACATGGACATTAATGATAAATATTTAGAAGAATATGTCTTTAATACATTTAAAATTGGTATTTTAGTTAGAGTTTCTAACCAGAAGAGAGACAGTTGAATAGAAATAATTGAGGTAATATAAACTTTGTAATATCATGAGAATAAAGGGATTCATGATATAATATGTCAAAGTACATTATATACACCACATAAAAGTGATTTGTTGTATAACAACAAGGAAGTCTCAATGGAATGAAAATTGAGATGAAATCTCCCATAAAGGTCGTATCCTTAGGTTAAGGGTAAATCAAAGACATAATTATGTTTGAAAAATATACATACACTAGATATGATTTGATATTCAGTGTAAAACAAACAATGTACATTCACACATATTCTTGTAAAAACAACACCAATGTATTGGATGTTTATCTCAACAAATCAAGATTGAGTAAAAAATACTCTTACCAAGATCATACCGATGACTTGAGAATTTAACAATGGAGTTATAATGTGTATAAAAAGTATATACACAGAAAGGAGAGTGTAAATTATGACATAACAAATGAATAATTATTCTACACATAATCTTGGAGTAAAATAATCAATGAAGTATGCGTAAATCCGAATGAGTGGAAATTGAAATTTCAAATTCCCTTATCGATTAGGTAACATACGAAACATACACCGATGATAGAAGGATCCTAAAATGATGATGTAAATACCCATAAATTGAAATATATTACACAATGAATACAATCATGGGTAGTACACATACACCACATGCAATAAATAAGTGGTGAACAATGGAAATCTCACGGAATTAAAAGTGAGATAAAAAACCCCTTACTTTGTACTTTTTCCTTGGTTGACGGTAGGTTAACTTCCTGTATAATGTTGAAATATTTGTTATTGAATTATAAAAGAATAATTTACATTAATGTGATATCATATATGATCTTTTAACATTGATTTTTTAATAATATATTAGTATTATCGTTGTTTCGGGTGTTAACTTACTCGTTTTATTTTATATGTTTTGTCAGGTAAGCCATATTTTTTATGGATAGGTTGTATCTTATTAATATATAGAATGATATCAAGTCCTTAAACGTTATTTTTAAATAATAAATTGATAATTATACTTGAATGGATACGATGGAGAATGAATCTCATCGTGTTCGTGGAGACGGTAGTCCGTACGTACGCACGAGCGACAATATTATTCTTTTGATGTGAAAATAATATATAATTGGATGGTATAACATATAGACAGAATAATTATCATGTTATATTTATTATTTACAAGAATTAAACATCATTATTATACCCATCCAAATAATAATTTATTGAATGACAATTACACCACGACGTGGAGACGGTAAGTCGTACGTACGCACGTATGGTGACATGTTATTCAAAGGATGGATAGAATACTGAATATGGTTGTACCATATTTATAATAACATCATAGTATATATAAGATACTTGAATTATTATTTTATAATGGTAATAACAAAGAAGGAAGAAGTGGAAGAAGAATGGAACATGGAAAAGGGTGGTGAAATCATTACCTCTTCTTCAGGTTATTCATTTTTATTTGATCAAAAGGGCTCTTAGGTTGGATTTATGACTAAAGGAAGGCCTATAGGATGAAGTTAGGGATGTTTAGAGAGTATTTGGGAAGATGTTTCTGAGAAAAAGGGCATTGATGGTGTGAATTAATTAGAAGGGGGAGTGCCCTTTTATAAGTGGGGTGAGGGGCACCTTTGGAAAAGCTAGAAATATTATTTTATAATAAATTAATATTAGGTTTCTAATGGATAAAAAGTGGATTATTTAGAGGTTAAGGTGGGGATGGGTATAAAACCACCCAACCAATCAAATTTAGACAGGTTTGTGTAACTATATTAACCACATCATTAAGTATTAACTCTTAGTTAATTAGTTTCACTTTTACAATGTCTCTTTGTATTTTTATATTATATGGTTAATAAACATTCTATATACATCCATGCAACCCCCAAGTGGTCCATTAATGATACACCTATCATGATATAAGTCTCTTTTCCGATCCATAGATTTTTTGGAATTTAATATAAATTAATAATATAATATTTGTTTTAAAAACTCGTTTATGCCAATTTTGACACTATTCAATAATTGATTTTCGTAAAAATCATAAGAGAATGATTACTTCGAAAGAGTTTATTTAACTCATTAATAACATGTCATATTAACCTAGAAAATTAGTTTAATTCATAAAAAGTCTCAAATTATTTTTATTTGGGTATCTACAATAACAATCATTTTAATTTTTCACTGTTATGGTAATTACTGCATCAATATTGCGTCATAAATAAATTAAATTATTTAATTTATAAAAATTATAAATAAAATACCATTATGTAGAAAATATTTTTATATTTATAATGAATATTTATAGTCTAAAATAAAACAAATATAACCCTATGTAAAAATTGTTTTTCTAAAAGATATATGCTTGTGTCATTTTTGTATTCATTATAACTTAATTAAAATAAAGTGTCCCTATCACTTACAAGTGGCACCATGGGGTCCCAAAATCGACCCAAATATGCCCATGGTCAGACATGTATCAACCAATAAGGTTAGAACACGTTTTAGGGTAATTTATTATTATTATTATATTATTTGTTAACCCGTATTTACCAGATTTACCCTTTAACCATGGTAAATAAAATATTTACCCAAGTAATTATTCAAAATGACTAAAAATAAAAGATAAATATTTACACAATTTAAACATCCTAATTCCAAATATGGAATCCATTTTTCCAAATTCCAAACACATAAGTGGAAGAAATTAATTTAAAATTAATTCCCGCTGTCAAAACCAAAAGCGTGTTTTTAAGAGATAATAACTATCAAAAGATTGGCACTTGTTTATGTCTGGTTTAATTGTGATATTATTTCCAATGAAAAAAATTGAATTAAATGGTAAAAATATATTCTAAATATACTTTAAAACCACTAAAATTCTTAATTTATAAATATTAATTATTTCAATTAAAAAAGTTGTTTTTAATTAAAATTTAGTAATTTTCACTATTCATCAAAATATGAATGTTATCTGAAAAGTTCCAAAATTTCACCCTAGGCTAATTTAGATATTATGAATCCAAAAATGAAGTCCATTTTGAGAGATAAAATTGATAAAATTTAAAAAATTAGGTATTACTATTCATAACAGCTAGTTTGATTGGTTGTGGTGTGTTAGAATCTCAAAGTTGCGTACAATGCACGCCATTTCATTATTAAAAAGGAAACATACCATGGAATCTTGGGGTGTTAAACCCTTTGTATTCTAGGGGATCAATGTCCAGGGATCATGTCCGCTAGTGGAATATCACTAGTATATGTTCATCCTGAACTCTATGGATTTATTTTCCTAGGGGGGATTGGGAATTTCTATCAAGGAAATAAAGTCCATTTTTATCTTTGATATCTAGAGATATAATATCATACACTCATGTAGAGTCCCTCCGGTCATCCTTACTAATAACGAAACTAAATTCTAGGTATCCAAGATGAAAAAATTGTACGCCAAGTATAACATCAATTATAATCATTCCTCTCACTATCAGACCCAAGAAAATGGTATGATTGAGGCTTTCAACAAACCCCTCTCTAAAATCATGTAGTATAAGGTTGGTCAGAACAAGTAGAGTTAGTTGGACAAGCTTCCCACAACTCTACGGGGTTATGGAATGACGACCCATAATTCCACCTAGGTGACCCCATCTTCCATGGTGTAAAGAAGATAGGTAGTCATGGCCATTTTGATTCAGTTTCTGTTACTCAGCATCGCCTTCTATGATTAGAAGACATCAAAAAATATAGGAAAATTCAATTTGGATGAACAGGAAGTACTCACTGGAAATAGGATCTGGGTCAAGTGAAATCTAAAGTGGCATCATAATAAGATAACAAGAGAATTCAATAACAAATATCATCTCCATTATTTATTTTATTGTGACACAATACTAGACCTGAGAACACTAATGTTATCTAGAAGGAAGCCAGCAATTTTACAAACCAAATCGAAGGGACCTTATAAAATACATAAGGTTCACCCTAATAATGAATACTCTCTAGTCACTATGGATGCTGATCAAATTACTCCTCTCTCCAATTCCATGTTTCCCATGTAGTACTTTACACGATTGAATCATCATCCTACATGATGATAAACTACAAATGGTGAATAATCCATATGGTCTAAGCTCCAAAAATATAAACTATGATCATTTCGGTATTTACCCCAAAATGTTAAACTGAAAGCATTTTCCCTTTACATGATGTAAAATTACAATGAACCCTCATCCTACATGATAATAAATTTCAAGTGGTATGAATGGATCATAGTTCAATCTATACCAACATAAACTAAGTCCTCCCGCATCCATACCACAAGAGTTTAAATAGCCCGAGTACAACCATGCTTCACACAAGCCCTTAATTTGGGTATTTGTCATCTTTCACATTTGGAAAGGGAACCTAGAATCCTTGTCTCAGGCCACATTGGATCACCAACAAATCAAGGCCAATGTCTTGGAGGATCTCAAACCAAACATTAATTTGAGTCCAATATTGTTAATATGGTCAGCGGTTGATGTTTAATTATTAGTTCACATTACAGGTCAAATGACATGGATACTTTCTTTTAAAAAATTGAGTAGTTATATTCAATAATTCATTTCATGCACATGGAATACTAAATAGTATGGGTGGATTTTCACCGTTCTTCCCTTCTGTCCCATGCACATGACATTAAATTGGGCATCTGGTGTCCATGATATACAACAATAAAATAATATCGTTTTATCCATATCTCATGATGTAAAACTACATGGAATCATAATAAATATTTATGTATTTATTATCATCCTTATGGGATTTATAAGAATGCCTGAACACATTTTACATGGGTCCATCCCCCGTTACCATAGATTCAATCTTTGTTTTGGCTTCAATGCCTATGTATCATAGAGTATGTGAAACAATGTTGACTTCTTTTTTCCTTATTTGTGTTGGGATTTATACTACCACATCATGTATCCCCTTCATGGATCTTCTCATTTTCTCGTCAGTACTGCATGACCTTAAATTTCATCAAATTCCAAGAACTATGTGTGGCTTAATACAGGCCATTAAAAGATCCATAGAAATGGCCAATCATTTTTTCTTTGGGTCAATCCCAGAAATGCGTTCCATCTCATTGGATCCCACAATGGGATTAGTTCTTATAGAGGGATACATATGGTATGTTTTGTAAATCATTTTTCATCATTCACATTGGGTTTTCTACATTCTCAACATGTGCCCCTCCCTCAAGAACATACACATTCATCTATGGCCTTAATACATGATGTTAAACTACATGGAATTTTTGAACTACATATTGCTTTATTACTATCCTTATGGGATATGTAGAAAGGCCCAGACATTTCATCAGTGGGTCCCTCCCCAGACCCCTCATTTTTTTTCACACCATGGCTTGAGATTCCCCCATGGGAATGATCATAGTGTGGTGTAGACTTCTCCTATAATCATTTATGTCGACAATTTTTTATCAGGCCCTGTGAATTCCAATTAAACCTTGTTATTTTGCAAACGTACTTACTCCATGACATTATACTACACTTAATTCAACTACTATGTATTTCTCTATTCCCATCCATATGGGATATATTAAAATACCCAAACATTTTTTCTTCGAGTCAAGGACCATGATTTCCCATTTGTTTCCTACAACATGAGATTACTTTTAATATGAATATGGTATGTTATGGAATTATTTTTTCTACATTCACTCTGATTTTATAAATGTAGAACCGACTGCCACTTTTATGAATAACTCCTTTTAATAATCATAAAATCCTCAAAATGTTATTTTTTTGGATTTTTTGAACTACATGTTCCTTGATTCATTACATCATAGGATATGTAGGAATTAATGGGCTTTGTGTCCCAGGGTCTAGTCCAGATTCGACAAATTATATCTCCTAGGATTATCTGGTGTGTCATGTGGACTTAATTATTCAACATTCAGATCTTGTTTACAATAGTTTCACCATATACCCCCTATGATAGTTCCCCTTTCATCTTCATCCATCCCCCATTATGTTAAATTACATATATTTTTCTAACTACATATATATTGATTCCCATCCATTTTGGGATATATTGTAATTCCTTGACATGTTGACCTCAGGTCTATCCCTAGCTTCATCAACCTATTTTTTCATTTTCTTCAACTAGTCTCCTCATGTAGACCACTCTTTTTTGCAACCCCAACCACTACTATGACTCACCAATGTGCTCACATGAACTACGTTTTCGTACTTATAGTATTTAATTATTCCTGGATATTCCCTCACTCCATTTCCTTGCTTCATGCATCACTTTGTTTGGGTCTCCATCATTTATCTCATCTAAATAGACCCTAGAATTGTGTGGATACTAAGCCTTATGGATCCTTATGGATCAGTAGCCATTTTTTTCAAACATCCCATAAGATCTCAATGGCCATTTGAGATAGGTCCTAAATTGCTAATAAGGTCAAGAGTCGCCCTCATGTGTTTTTTCCCATCCTTCGTCACATGGTATGAATGTTGTGTTTCGAATATGGTCAACAGTTATCCTCCATCATTATGAAAACCCTATTAAGATATAAATATTGGATTTGTGATTTATATTCCTTTAAATATCGTCATGTTTAGATGGAACCATGACACCCTCATTATTATTTCTTTTGTGCACCATTGCCTCATAAGAGGACAAACTAAAATATTGGGGTCATCCTTTTCTACATACATTCTTTCCCTACCGCGTAATTCCGTATGTAATAATGATCATATCAACATTATTTACTACACTGATAATGGATAACGTTGTCTTAGGGATATGGGTAAGGATTGTGCTGTCATAGAAAACACACACATCCCATTGGACTTAGCACTATGACCATAATCTAGGATCTCATACAACATTTTCATTTGATATTATGAGATGTCTTTACATCTAGGATGTGTACTAAAATAATACCTAACCATTTTAAGACCTCATTCAAGAATACATTTCCCTTTTTTAATTGGACATATTCCATGCCAAATTCTATATCTACATGTGGCTTGATTATCATACATATGATATATGTAGTGACACCCATGCACTTTACCACAAAGTCTCGCTACATAGTCCTGATCATTTTACGATCTAGTAGGACTAGGATTCCATTTATTTGGAATGGTTTGGTTTGGTGTTGTCTTATATCCTCATTAATGTTGGGTTACCTTATAAATCAATACTACAACACTATTCCCCATACGGTATGATCTCTATGACCTTCAAAAAATGGAATTCAGTTTCCTAGTTCTCATGACAATAAACAATGTTAAATTTTTGAATTTCCTTGCCTAAGAGGGTCTCTATAATTTGGGTATGGGCCATCTACAATACCATATTCCTACAATAATTGTTTATTGTTTCCAATTTTCATGGGATTCTTAGTGACACCTAAACTCTTAATATATGGTCTAGCAGGAACCTCTTTCTTCTTTTTGACCTCTTGACCCTAGTCCCATTTTAGCAAAGTTTGTTCTGGTGTGGACTTATTATGTCCTCATTCACATCGAGTTATGTACCACACAACATATTTTATCTTTATGATTCCCTAATCCATACATAGTTGATGTTAAACTAAATGTAATTTAATAACTATTTACATTTAGATTATTTACCTCACAAGATAGGTAGAAAGTTTGAAGCATTTCACATCAATCCTTAACCTAGGTTCATTAACCTTCTCGGCTCCTTTCCTAAGATTATGGTTCAAACTCTATAACCATAAACCCAGAGTCCCCTATCAGTGTAAAACAATTTTAAACTATTGACAGGGGTCCAGGAATCCAAACCTTAAACTATATATCCTACTAACAATATGATGCTAAAATATGCGTCTATCACAATAATTTTCATGATATAATGCTCCATGACATCCTAGGTCCTTACCAGAGTGGTAATATCCTTGAATAGGATTGATCTCAATTCATCCTAATATTCTCACCAAATGAACATTCATCATAGTGTCATAATTTCCAGAGTATTAGAATCCATTCAAGTTGCTTATAACTAGATTTCCATGATTTTCATGCCCCTTATTTAGATCATCATCCTCTTTCACATCCAATGGGACACCAAATAGTACAGATGCATAGTCTTAATAATCTCCTACAATTATATGCAAACGTTCTAGAAGACATCGATGAAACATTGTATTTTGGAACCATGTTTTTAATTTAGATAGTGGTCATCCCTCATTTTTCATTCCCCAATTCTAGCTACTATGATATGGATATTGTGTTACGAAAATTGGTCAAAAGTTATCCCTTATTTTCATGCCACTCTCATGGTGTTCCAAATTTTTTATCATGATTCACACTTTTCGTTCCACTATATTCAGATTGATTCCAACACCATTATAGTTATCCCACTTTTATACTAGAGTACGGTGGGAAAGGGAAATTTGTATGTTCAATGAAATGTATTCTCAAATCATGAACCCCTCTCAGCTCCCAAAAAATATGATTGGTCATTCAGACACTGGGTTTTGGGTAATTTTTTGGTGATCTCATATTCAAGGTGAATGATTATGAAGTAATCCCTTGTTTCTCACACTAGTTATGACCCATGTCAGCATTGGAATTGATCGATGGTAGATTGATAAATATTATGGAGATATAGTAAACAATGTAGTACTAAAACTCATGTACAAAAGTAAATTAAGAAAGAGAGCATGATATTTTTTTTGAGTCCTTGAAAATTACAGCCCCCATGGATTCTCTCCTACAATTGATGTATTGACCTCATAAATGGAATACGTCATCTACACCACTCTTTATCATGTGGCCTCTAGGATTATTTTCTCCCTCTAAGATCTCTCTATTATATTCTTATTTTTAGTCACAATTCATTATCCCTGGTTAGTGTCATATCCTTATCTGCTTGGATGTTGGCCATTTCACATGATTGTTTCCTTAGAATGTCTTTGGCATCTTGCAACAATACCGTAATTATTATATGAGCTCTTTTTCGCGGTCAATTAAGGACTAGAGCTCATCATTAAACATTCATAAGCATTTTATATCTTGTTCATCCTCATAAATTTTCTAGGTGTTGATTACCTTCCTATTCTTGCAGCCAACACTGATGTAACACTCTTCCTCCAACACCTTCTCGGAAAGGTGATATCAAATGGAAATTTGAGGGCATTAGGGATCCACCCACCTATTCATAGTTCATTCTTTTTGGGGATGACGGTTTCCCATAGGTCTTATGAACTCCCATTTATGGTTGTTATCATCGAAGAATTTTATTAGTGCCCATGATTGACGATGGACAACCATGTTGTCATATTCATCAGAAATGGTCTCATCCAGCTACTCTGGGTCAGGAGGTTCATATTTGCTAAATGGCTCGAGGAACTCAGCAGTAGGATCTACATTAGGTTTTTCTTCATCACATGATTATAATTCAGAGATATCCTCCTTGACAACAATATACTATATCCCCCTAGCAGTAACAATCGTCTATATGTATATAACATAAGGGACTACAACTTAGTCATATCGAGAACTCGGTTATGTATTTACTAGCGCCGATATTTGTAGAGGATACATTATTCAGCCTTCTATTTTCACTAGTATATTGTGTTCCATCTTGAAAATTATTCAGACATGGGTTATATTAGGCATTATGATTTGACAGACAACATTTGGAGCCCGAATGTCGAGAAACTAATTTTAGTAAGCCTCAGGATACTACCTCAGGTGTGTCATCAACAATTTTATAGGGGGTGTTCCTGCATAAATTGTCACTAACTTATAAGGTTCCTAAGAGACCACCCTCACATCACCTACACTGTTGATCTATGAAATAATCATCTCAATAATTGCAGATCATGGTGTTTAGTTCTCTACACCTGTCTCCCTTCCTTCATTCCCATCAACATGAGAGCTTGGTTCAAGATCCTCATATGTAGATAGGTATTACGTGAGAGGAAAAAAATAATATAATCAAGAAAATGACACAATAATGATGAGTTGAAGCTTACTTCAACAGTTGTGGTAGACATACTCAGAGATGTCCCCTTAGAGGCCATTATATCTCCTTATTTTGGAGATTCCCCTTTTGAAGCTTCTTCCTCATCACCCTTCCAGAGGGATTATTCTCTGACATATTCCCCCACGATCTTTCTTGGTTTTTAATTAGGAGAAACCATTCTTATAGTTGAGAAGCCGACTCCATTGGGGGGATGGTCTTGTCCAACAAAGCCCTCCACTTATCTATCAGTGCTCATGGGGTACCCCAAAATTATACCAGTGTATAAATATACCATACAAATTTTCTTCCCTTAGGATGATCTGCATTGAAGAAACCCTTCACATGATCGAGTTCCCCCCTACTCCATTGCATGCTTATTTATGTTCGCCCAAAGGTCATCAGGACTTAGGTAATAATTATATAATTTCTTGACTTTCTAGGCCTTTGGATAATCATCATCAAAAGGAATAACTTCTTGTTTCACAAACTTTCCTAGGGCCTAAGGACACCACCCACAGAATCCCCTTGATTATCACCCTCTCTCATGGGTTCCTTTGATCTGAGCAGATGGGCTCAGCCTTGGTGCATCCCTTTCTTCAACATCCTCTGGAGCAGGTTTGTGGTACATTTCCCTAACTACTATGGACTCTTCTCCATTATGAACATTGGATATATCCTTGTGATGTCCCATAATAACCACTCTGTAACATTGAATAATGGGGACCACCACTTTGCAAGCCCAGATGGTTGGTTTCTTCAGTGTCTCTCCCTGGAATCTAGAGAGCCAACTAAATACATATAGGTAAACCAATCTAAATGTGGTGGTGGTCAGTGGAATAATGTTCTGAAACTTGCAGTCCCCCAGTTTAAACATTATCCATAATTGTCACATAACTCATGGGAAATTATCACGGACTACTCTCGGATACTCTTTTGGGGTCAGTCTCTACATGCATAAGAATTGTCTGGTGATCTAGTGTAGAGGGTATGGCTCTCATATGGGTTCTAAAATATACCCACTCCACCTTCACACCACCCTGGATGGGAAATTGTTATGATCGTTTCTCGGGGGTATTTTTCCATCATTTGTATATGATCTAGTCTTAGAGGAAATGTGTGGAAGATGAATTGTTATGCCTGCGCCAGCTTAGCCAATGTGGCTGATGTGTATAGTTTTAGTGTAGCACTCCCAGTGATATTAAAAACTATTGGTTGATACTATATAAGAGGTGAATCAATGGGGTTGAAGTATTTATAGCTCCCCATATGTGTTTCAATATAGCTATATATGAAATGGAATGTCCCACATACCAACAATTATCCCATGCCCTCATTGATGTGACAATGTAAATGATATAACATCTATAGCACTGATATTCCAAGGTTGACATGTTCTCCACCAGACAGTAATGGAACCACAATGAACGTACATGGTAATACTCCCATGTGATAAATATCTAATCGGTATCATCGACCAGTATATCAATATTGTGATGTATGCGGTCAGCCTGACTATTGGTAGCTGTTTAGTCTTGAAACAATAACCACATTGCTTCCACTATTTCTCCTCCAAGGTCTTATAGTATGAACCCTCTTCTCCCCTTGGATCTCCTCTCAGTCATGTTGGGGAATTGTTTGTAGTTTATCTTCATCTAGTGAGATGTTCACGAAGTAGATGAACCACATCTTTAAGTAGACATCTTGGGTTTTATGTTTATCATCATCCATTCCTAGTAATAAATTAATTAATTCCTTCGTAAGAGGTGGATTTTGTTCCACATTATCCGATACATTCATGGATGTAAGTAACTTATCATACATAACTATATGGATCAAGATTCCCAAAATTTGATGATGGTATTAGAGACTAACAACATCCTCCCCGTGGTTCAGGTGGAGTACGTAGGAATACAATGACTAACTATATAACAGTTCTCATATGAATTTCTTCAGATGAGAAAAAATTAATTGGGAAGACCATGTTCCATTGTATTTGACTACTGACCACATCACAATATCGAACACTTCATAGGATCTGAAATCCCAGTCGTCCCAAAAAAACTCATCTATGATTTTTCCACCCGATCATAGATCCCATCATTTGATCCTTCCCTTATCTGGATTCCAAAGCTCCACCTTGACAATGGTCCTGTACTACTATCAGGATGAATCTACTGATAGATTTGTACCATTGATTTTGTTTGTGTGGTTATAGAGGGTGTTCACCCTGAAAATGGTGAGACCCTTTCCATTTTGTCCATCCAATTATTTGTACCAATAATATTGTTCCAATGTACTACTAAAATATTAAATTGGGCCATCTCTACTTTCCTTTGGGATGAAGATGTCATCCTAAAATATGAATCCATATAAAATAATGATTTTCCATAGAGCATATTATTTCTATGCCTTCATCAGCAACACATTTATTGATTGGTGATTAGATGTGGTCTAGATATATTCCCCCTTCTGGATGTTTATTTCCAAGGTCTCCCATTGAAAAATGCATCCATGATCCTCTTAAGAAAACTCAGGAGCATCCATCAGCCTAATACATAGAAAAATATTCTGGTTGGGCCATGAAGATAGTCATAGATGACCTTTCATGAATACAGTTCATGAATGAAATAGCCCACTGCAACACATCCTTCATCTTGACCAATGTCACAACGGAATTAGCAGATCATTATGTACACGTTTTCTAATGTGTTCGCAGAGCATCAGACAAAATTACCATGATCATGTACTGATGTTCTTAGAGAGTATTTATTCAAGAAGTGATAAAAACAACATAGTACTTAATGGAGATCAACATACAAAAAAAGACCCAAGTTCACCTTTTTATTGGTACGATTAGCATAGGATTCACGGTGACATACACCCGGGCATCACGACAACCATAGCCCATACATTATAATCTATCATTGAAATCTAGCTTCATGATCTGCCTTTTTAAAACCATTTTAGTTTTTTAGAGTCTTTCCCTCCAAATCCAACCCTCCTTTCCTTCAGCTCCCATTACAAGGGGGAAATTTTTGGATCTTGAATTCATTCCACATGAGGTATAAACAATGTCGTTGTTTTTTCATATTAAATCTAGATTCAAAATGGATTTAAATTCCATCAATAAATCTTAATTTACATGGTTTTTAAAGGCCATTTCAAGGAAACGATGCATCTATGATCTCAAGCATTTGGGATGGACCCACATTGAGTTTTTCAATTCCCAATTCCTTCACATCATCACATCTATCTATGCCTCGCTCCATGATGGCTACCTCAGTGATCCCTTGATCGATAAGATGAACCCATGGTGAGTCTGATGGAGCCCTTACTATTCACAAAAATATTTTTTCTCTATTCCATATCTAAGATAATCACAATGATGGCCCCTCTACGAGTCGGACTAAGTCTCATCCCACCCCTATGGCTTTGCATTGTAACATCTTATTCGTGATGCTCGGGTTTCTCCATTATGAGCTCTGCGAATCCCACCATCCTTTGGTACCTATAAATAGAAGGCTCACCCCCTTCAAATGACTATCACTCTACCCATTCTCCTTTAAAGCTTCAAATTAGGAATGAAATTCATGAAGATGAAAAATGTACCACCAATGGTACTTGGACTCTACGATCCATGCCTCCTTTTGTTCTTCGTGGCCCCCCAACTATAGTGGGGATTACCTCTATGATGGATTATTCACATAGAAAATGAGGGAGTCCCTTCTGGGTGCTCTAGGATTCATGTGGAAATAAAACTTTGTAAAAAAACTATCTAAATAAGGAGTCATTTTCTTGTGTAAATCAATTCTCCAATGAAAATTTCCCTTCACTATGAATCCGTCCATCGCCAAAACCCTTTAATTTATAATGATCATCCTATTTGTGTAGAAACAGAGATTCACAAAGGCCATCCCATTTTGAAGCACCAAATATTCCTGAATCCCCACTTTTCAAGGTCTTATTCTTTGTAAAAACCACTCCCATGCATCCCACCTGGCTTGTACATTGTGATTGTACGGTCTCTCGTGTGGTTCTTCATCTTGTGTCGCCCTGCCTTATGCATATTTTCATTTGAATGCTTTTTGACAATGCTTCTTCACATAGTCATTCTAATACGGACCTCTAAATGGATCACTCCACAGCCCCGTTTGCTTTGTATTGTTTGTTCATTCCCTTCCCCAAGTGTGGGTTTTCACACGTTATATATGTCCCAACGGTGAGAAGCAAGTCTTCGTCATTTGATATTATGAATATTAAGTTTCCAAGAAACTCCATATCCTTAACACATGATGATAAAACATAATTTCCATTTGTGTGCAAGGATTAGGAGGATCAGAGAGGGGATGGACACTGATGCCCTCTTGCTATATCTTTCCATTTAGTATTTCTCTCCATGTGTTCCTTGAGCGTCCTTTGGGTAAGGCTAGCATACCAGGATGGGTTTCTCCTTGTAAGATGACCATAACAAGATAATACATCAACATACAATCCTAGATATTACCTCCATGAGTAAGTTCCAATATTTTTTTCACAATGATGTCAACCACGGGTAAGCCTGTGTTTTATCATTGGAATGTTAATCAAGCATAATCCCCACTCTACCACTCACTTATGCAATTTTTTTTGAATCCATCATCATGTCGATTTCTTTATTTGTTTATCACACTAATAATAACTCAAGAGGGATTTGTGTAATAATCGTACATGGCATCCCCTTTAGGCCACCTCAGTATGTAACCACATCCCCCTCTCCACCGAACTACTTGGAATTTGATTTCCTACTATGAAGTTATATAGGAAGACTCCCTAGGGGTGAATCCCATCACCGATCAGTCCTGACCACATCACATCGGTTCACCCTGATCCCAAATGAAATTACAATGTATTACCCTTTCATCTGATGTGAATGAAGACTATATTCCTGGACTACATGTGTTTTTATCCATTTAACCTAGATAGGGTATGTATGAAGCCTATCTAGGGTTCAATCCCAATCATTGATAAACATTTGTGTCCCCTTTGTTGGAACCCATATCCTTGGTTGACCGTATAGTGTTGTAAGTCCATTTCAAAGGTCATCTCAGTGTGTAAGTCCCACACTCAATCCATACTCTTCCAACATATACACTACTATAAAAATGGTCAAGCAAAGTGCCACCTTTATTAGCGCTAATGAAAAAGAACTGATAAAGGATAATCTTTATCATCACTATTTAAAAGCGCTGATAAAGGATTATTTTTAAGAGAACTTTTATAGTGCTGTTAAAACCTATCTCCTATATTATTAATAGGAGGTAGACAGTCTCCTCTTTTTTATCGTGCCCCAAGCTCTTGCGGTAATGTACCCTTGCGACTACTCCCCCCCCCCCCCGATCTTCCCTTTTCCGGACCTCTGCCATACTCTTTCTCTTTATCCTCGACCCTCTTCTGCAGATCTTCCTCCCTTCTGAATCCTACTCCTCCTCTTCAACGATTGGCAGCTCCTCCCGTGCACCCCCACTCCGGCGGTCGCATCTTCCAGGCAGCACAGAAGGCTCCATCAACTTGATTTTTCCTTGGAATTCCAATTTCTTCATCGATGGTCAGTGGATGCCCTAAATATTTTTTTGTAGTGTAGGTTGATCTTTTGTTTTTTCATGCGGTTGTCATTTATTGGCATTTCTTGGTCACAGTGATTTGGATAAACGTCTTTAAGGTTTGTAATTCTTTCATTTCTCAGTTTTGTGTTTCATGCAGGAGGGGTTTACTCTTGTTTATCATTGGGGATGGTTTGCAATAGCCTAATTAAGATAAATTAATAAGTTAATTTAAATTCAAGGGGAAGGGTTCATGATTCTTGTACATTTACAGCTTTGATAATATTGTGATGTTGTGTTTGTACAGACTGAATACCCCGCTAAAAATAATGGATATTGGGCACCCTTTCTTTCATTGTATTTTTTGTCATATGGAAGCCTTTTTTCATGTTGTTGTGATATCACCCAAAAATGGAAATTGGATAACCACTTATATTTGGATAATGAAATTATTTACCATGGATTTATGGAATTTTTGATAACACTCTTAAAGTAAAGTGAAATTTTCTAAAAGTCCCTTTGTTAAATCTATAAAATGGTATTTGATGTGTTGTGATGTGTGGTCATGCTAGTGGGGGTTACGATAATTGGATTTTATGTAGTGTGGGATGATGTATGGATTTTTCTTCCATGGTTCTGGTTTGGAGAGGTGATGGTTCGTTTTTTCATGCTTTTTGGGTAGTGAGGGGATGATTCATTTGGTATTTCTTTTTGGGTGGCAAGGTGAAAGATTGTTTGGACATGCTTTTGGGGTGTTGAGGTAATGATTTGTTTGGTCGTTCTTTTGGGGCGGTGAGGCGATGATTCGATTGGAATAATGAGCTACGTTTTATTTATGGTTTCTTTGTGCTAGAAGCCTAGGTAGTGAAGTAATAATTATTTAATAATTATATAAATGGTTGGATTTTGGTTTGGATAATGGGATTGGATGGAAATTATAAATTTTTCATTTGGATTTAACCCCTTTCCATGATCCACCAAGACTCATCTATAATCAAGAGTATGACTTTATATTATAGGGAATATATATATTAAAAATGGTTTTAACCCCTTTCTAAGATCCACCAAGATACATACAAGATGTTTAATGTTTATTATGAATGAGGTGACTTGTAGGAGTGGTTAAAACGATGATTAATGTTTTGTTACAGGGTGGTGGGTGCTAGAACTATTGGTAAGGGGGCCGGAAAGTGTGTTCATTTTGATGGGGGTTTATCCTAGTTCGGTTGATTTCCAAATCATTATTGAAAATGGATAGGCTGTATTAGTATCTATTTTTATAAGGAAGTGGTTCTCTACTACCTTGTATTTGGAAGTCTTGTTTTGTGTATTTTAATCATAAATAATAATATTTCATATTCAAATAGGATGGAGATGAATAAACATTGGGTGGATGCTAATCGTTTGACATTAGATTATGAGAACAGAGTGAAAGAGTTCATCATGTTTTCAAAGTATCATGCAAAGGATCCTTATCAATCCTTTTTCCATGTTTACATTGTTGTTATTCTAGAGTAATTACTCTAGAGGAGTTGGAAGAAAGTTTTATATGTCACGGAATAGATCGGAGTTATAAATGTTGGAATAAACATGGGGAAAAAGCGAATGTAGCTACTAGCTGGAATAAAACTGTATTTTTTGGATCATCAGATATGATTACAAATATGGATAATAAAGAAGACCGTATAGAGGATGTGATTACGGATATCAATTATGTTGAAGATCGTATTGATGGAAATGACAAGGACAGGTGAACATGAACTTCGTGACTGCACAAAATTGTTTGAGAAATTAAAGAGTTGCGCAAAGACGTCATTGTATGTTGGTTGCAATAAATATACATCATTTTCACCTGTACTGGTGTTGTATAAATTGAAAGTAGGCAACAGATGGAGTGATGTCAGTTTTACAGAACTACTTGCTCGTTTTAATGACATGATTCCAGAAGATAATGAGATCCCAAGACAGACATATGAAGCTAAACAAATGCTACGCTCGATGGGTATGATTTCTGAAAGAATACATGCCTGCCCGAAAGACTGTATATTGTTTTGCAAAGAGAAAAAATCACATTTAAAATGCCCAAAGTTTGGTGCTTCACGATACAAGAAAGATGAACAAAGTCCTACAAAAGTTGTATGATACATTCCAATCATTTCAAGGTTTAGGCGTCTATATGGAAGTGACAAAACTGCAAGACCATTGTCATGGCATGCAGATAAAAGAAATAAGGATGGAAAATTACGTCACCCGGATGACTCTCCTCAATGGAAGAGAATTGATCATGAGTATCCTAAATTTGGAAATGAGCCGAGAAACATGCATCATGTGTTATCTACTGATGGAGTGAATCCTTTGGGTTTTCAAACCAGAACTCATAGTACATGGCCTGTTATGTTGGTAAATTATAACTTGCCACCCTGGTTATTCATGAAACGGAAAATCATTTTGTTTTCTTTGCTTATATCAGGACCAAAACAACCAGGTAACGATATTGGTGTATATTTGGTTCCCTTGATCGAGGATTTGAAGATACTTTGGGATTCAGGTGTTATGTTGTATGATGCTTATGAAAAATAATACTTCACGTTGAGAGTGATGTTGTATGGGATTGTAAATGATTTCCCTTCTTATGGGAATTTGTCAGGCTATAGAATTAAAAGAACTCAAGGGTGTCCTATGTGAGAAGAAGATACATAATCAATTAGGATGAAACATTCATTGAAATCTGTGTTTCTAGGACATCGTAGATTTTTACCCCATCGACATATGTACCTATCTTGGACAACATCATTCAATGGATGTTCAGAACAACGCAAAACACCGTCTCCACTAATAGGTGATCGGCTGTTTGAGAAAGTAAAAGATGTGAACACTGTTTTTGGTAAACCATTTTTGAAAAACCTTACGAATATCGGTTTGAAAAAGAGATCACTTTTTTTTGATTTACCATATTGGAAATGTCTGTACGTCAGAAATTTTCTTGATGTGATGCATGTGGAAAAAAATGTCTGTGACAGTGTTATCGGAACGTTGCTAAATGCGCCTGAAAAACAAAGGATGGAATTATGGCAAGGATGGACATGGTTGACATGGGAATAAGAGAAGAGTTGGCTCCCGTGAAGGGTAAAAATCAAATCTTTCTTCCTCCAGCTGCGTACACTCTTTCCAGGGATGAGAGATATCAGTTTTGCAACTTCTTCAATGATGTAAAGGTTCCAAATGGGTATTCATAAAATATCAAAAACATTGTGTCAATGAATGATTTGAAGTTAAAAGGTTTGAAATCACATGACTGTAATGTTTTGATGCAAGATTTAATTCATGTATCTTTACGTTGAATTTTTTCCAAGAATGTTCGTAATACATTAACCGAAATTTGTTTCTTCTTCAATTATATATGAAGCAAAGTTTTAGACCCGACAAAATTTTCAGCTATTGAAGGAGAAATTGTCATCATATTATGTGAATTAGAAATGTTCTTATCGCCAACATTCTTTGATATGATGGTTCATTTGATGGTTCATTTGGTGAGAGACGTTCGACTTTGTGGTCCTGTGCACTATAGATGGATGTACCCCATTGAACGGTATATGAATATTTTGAAAGGGTATGTCAAAAATCAATGTCGGCTAGAGGGTTGTATTGTGGAGCGATATATTGTTGAGGAAGCCATTTAATTCTGTACCGAATACCTATCTGATGTGGAAGGCATTGTTCTACCGAAATCTCATCACACTGGACGCATTGAGGGTGAGGGAATTTCTGGAAAAGATGTTGTGACAATCAATATTATAGATCGGGAGCAGGCCCACCATTATGTTTTGCATAACAGTTGGGATGTTTCTCCATATATTGAAACCCGCAAAGAATTTTGGAGATAGTTGAATCCATCAAGGTCTGAAAAATGGATATCAAATACACAGAATCACCAGTTTATAGGATGGTTTTGAGACCATATTTTTAAGGAGTTAGATGAAAATCTGAATTCAATTTCAGAACGACTTCGATGGCTAGCTGCCGGACCAAGCGTGTATGTATTATCTTACAGTGGTTATGTAATTAATAGTTATACATTCTATACAGATAAACATGATGAAGATAGTACCATGCAAAATAGGGGAGTAACAATTGTGGCTGAAGCGATGCATGTTTCTGGTAGTAAGCATACAAATCCAATTTATGCGAATATGTCATACTTTGCATTATCAAAAGAATATGGGAGTGGGATAATACGACATTCCAATTGATGATTTCTTAATGAAACTGGGTTGATAACAATAGTGGTGTAAAAATAGATTAATTAGGATTTGAGAATGTTGATTTCAGTAAAAAAGGGTACAGAGATGAACATTTTATAATTCCATCACAAGCGGTACAAGTATTTTATGTGCCAGACCCCACAAACCGAAAGTGGTCGATTGTTCTGTTATCATTCAAAACTACTGAAGGGTCCGATGAAAATTCAATTGAGGATGATCATTTTAGTGGGATGTCGTAATCATTTCGCAGCGGTCCCAATGAAGACAATGTTCTTTATGTTAGAGGAGACCACAATGAAGGGATTTGGATTATCGATAGAGTTGTCAAATCCCTTCAGCCTTTGAAAAAAAGGGAGTTCAATAAACAGGTAATATTTTGTTTGTAATATAAAACTTGTTATCTCATGTTATTATCGTATCATTATTGCATTTATGTAATCCAACTTAAGTGTTAAGCCTTTTTTGCAGATAATGACTTTTGCACGTTCTGGTGCTCCTAACCTCGAGGCTGATCAAGCCTCTCAAGCTGCTGCTGATGCTTCTACTGCTACTGCTTCTGCTACTGCTGCTTCTACTGTTGATGCTTCTGAACAAGCCTCTCAAGCCTCTCAACCTCAACCTATTGTTGTTAGTGGTTGTTCTGCTGCTATTGGTGCTCCTATTGTTGAGTTCCAACAACCATCTGAACATGCTGATGCTAGCATTTTAGATGAAAACATTGATGATGCTGATATAGACAAAATGGTCGGGGATAAAGGAGTGGCATCACAGAAAAAACAGGTGTGTCGTAGTTTAACAGTGTTGGCTAACGTTCTGATGGAAACGATCAAAGGAATCAAATTTGATGTTGGGTGGAATGCACGGGGCCAACACGTTAACCCCAACAAGGCAATGTTTATCAGTTACATTGGAATTGTCACTTGGCAATGCGTGCCTATTGACATATCTTCATGGCACCTAGTTGCACCCGGCCTGAAGGCTATGATGTGGGATGAAATTACGGTAACATTTTGATTTCATTTCATTAATTTACTAGTAAATAAAATAATGAAACAATGTCTTACTCTTCACAATCCATTGCAGAGTGCATTTATAGTAGATGATTCACACAAGACTTATGTACTAAGGCTTTCAGGAAGCTGTCATCGAGGTTTTCACACTCTTATTACAAAATATCATATGAAATATTCCAAGGGTAAAATAAACCCGCACCCAGCCATTGTCTACACTCAATTTATAACCCATGAATCATGGGATTCATTTGTTGGTCATCGTGGGGATCAAAAGTTTCATGTACATTGTGACTGATAATATGTTGTTTGAGGATATACATGTATTCATCGCTTTGATTTTCAATATTTCATTTATGAAACAGAAACTCAGTACTAAAAACAAGGAACGCTCATCAAAACTGATGTACCCCTATCGTAAAGCAAGTATGGGGTATGACTCACTAGAAAAGAAAATGGTGCGTATTTTAAATTTACACTGATATTGTTATGTGTCAAGAAACAACTTTATAAAAATATTTCTCTATTTATATGTAGATTTATGCCTCCAAAACCAAACACACATCCATCCCTCGTCATGTGCTATGGAAGGAGGCACATGTGGATAAGGAATGGAATATAGTTGATGAAAACACACAAAAAGTGTGGGAAATATGTGTTAGTATGAAATGATAAAAAAAATTGATTGAGATTTCTATTACATAATAACAATTAATTATTTTCTTATATCTGACAGTCACAAGAGTCAGGTACTCCTGCAGCTGGTGAAGACATATTAGCGACAGCTTTGAAGCGACCAGAACAATGTGGTCGCGTCAGTGGTGGGGGGTTTGGGGTCACACCCGGAGTATATTATGAGAAAAAAAACAAGAGGATGAAAAAAATGAAGAAATGACAGCAATGAAAAATAGAATATAAACTCTTGAAAAACGGTTTCAATGACAGGAAAAGTTGCTAGAAACTTTAATGGGTGAGAATCCAAGAGAAGAGACAACTCAGTAACAACCAGTGCATGAAGATCCTTCCCCACAGCCCACCAACTTTTAGGCGAGCCATTCCCCTCAAAGAGCTTTCTTAGCCGTGGTAATCAATATTCTATTAATTATTCTGATGAAATGTGAATCAGGCAAACACTGATTTCTTCTTATACTGATCTTCTGTAGGGTGATAATGATTGTGATTTATATCTTTCAACACCCAGGTATCTCCTTGTAGATAGGGCTACAGTATTCAACATCTCAGAAGACATGCTGCACAATAGACCACTTCCATAAGATAATCTGAATGTGACGATTACGGTAGCTCATGAGCCAACATCACAACTACCTGTTCCACATGATGATGATGATATTTTTATAGTTGAACAGGCTATTGGGACATTCATTGCATGTCCATCACAACTTGTGAGACTACATGCCGAAGAAGAGGTATTTATTTACAGTTTTTTGAGCCAAACCTTTAACAAAAAAAGGTCTTAACAAATGAATTTTATTGTAGACGAAGAATGGGGATGAGGTAGAAGGAAACTTGGGAGCAACGAAAGGATCGACCAACTGATCCAAAATATCTACTGAAAGTGGAATTACACCGCCTATTATCTATCAACATTTAATTGCATTGAAGACTCATGTGCATACGAATTTGAGAAATGGTAGTAGCCGTGTAGTTGTTTTTGAAGAGAATATGTATGGAGAGGAAATACAAGATTTTGTTGCTACTGAGAATGTAAATGAGATCCTTGAGTATGGGTGGCTCAGTGTCACAAGTGTAAATGTGTATATGAGGTATGTTTTCAACCCCGTTTCTTTTCCAAAAGCTGATATATTGTGCTAATTATGATGAAATAAATTTTATATTATTGGAAGACATATATATGAAAAGCAGTTGAACGTTTTTCATCATGAGCCAAAATTCGGACTCGTTAGTCCTCATATCAAATCAACACAAGAAATACAATTATCAGAATCAAAAAATAAGGAAAGGGCGACTGCTTTGCTGAAAGCATTTGACAGCAAGATAACGGATGGCATACTCTTCCTCATACCAACCATGCATGGGTAAAACTCTATGATTAAAGCATATCAATTATATTTTCATTTTGTTCATTAATTATTCATTTTTGTGTATTTAGGCAACATTGGCTGCTAATTGCGGTGAATATGGATACTCCCGAGATTTATTTTCAGGATTCAATGCATGGATATCCAACAAACCAACCGCATGTGATGCAGTTTGTCAATTTGTAAGACACTACATCCTACATTTTAGGTCTAAACATCATGTTATATAATATATATTATCATTTACTGAGGATTCTGTTATGATAGGGTAGTGTACGAATATCATCTAAATCATGGTATGAGGACAGGGGCTAAGCATAAGAAGCCGAGAAAGTACTACGTCTGGACAAATATCACGGTATATATAATAAAACTGCACTATCCAACCATATATCAAAACAAGTTACTTACTCACCTCATGATCAATTTTTCTACAGTGTCCAAAACAAACAAACGACAAAGATTGTGGTTATTATGTTTGTAGATTCATGAGAGAGATCGTTGTCAATGGACAAACTAGCATACCTAAAGAGGTATTTTCGAAAACAATTCCTATTTCATTTAAATTATTTATTAATTCTTTATTTATATATTTTTTAGAACTATTATGAATGTCGAAAAGTGTCATCTTCACAAGACGATGTAGATATGTTCAGAAAAGAGTGGTCCGCATACCTGATGCAAGATTGTCTAGAAATATCAAGAAGATCTAACTTTTATTGCAAGAGTTGCAGACGCATATAATTGGCGGAAATATTTGAGAGGGGTTCATGGGGATCAAAAGATGAAACATTCTTGTATGAAAATGTTTGTATAAAAATTGTAATTATTATTAAATGAAACATTCTTCCTCCAATGGGTCATTTGTCCATTTTGACTCGTACACATCACACATGAGTCATGGATCGTTGTGAAAAATTATCAACAAAATCAGAAGACGTTAGATCGGTTTGGCATATGTACATAAAATATTGTCAATTTTAAAAAAAATACATACACTTGGAGTGATACCAGTCATACTGCGCCTCATATTGAGGCCGAGTTGACTCGTACATATCACATATGACCCATGAATCGTTTTCCTAAAGTGTCAACACAATCCGAAGGTGTTTGGTCGGCTTCTCGTATGTCAGTTGTTGATTTCTCACTTAAAAATAAATCCATTTTGAACAAAACAGAGGCACTTGGAGTGGTGTCAGCCACACCAGGCCTCAGATTGAGGCGGGGTTGACTCGTACACATCACATTTGAATTTGAGTATGCATACACGGTAGTTGACCTTATTAGAGAAGAGTTTCTTGATGAGTATAAGAGACATGATTCAATGAAGATCATTTGAGTGCTGGAGCAAATGTGGTTGCTACAAACAATGTGGAAATCAGATTGTGCAAGGCGGCCTAAGATACAACTTGCAGGTATTGTACTATATTTTTTTCTAGAGGGTTTCAGTTGAAATGCATTTTGGAATTATCCTTGCTATCCATTGTCTTTTAGGTTTTTTATAGCCGAGGGGAAAGGGTGGGGTCTGCAGACATTGGAGGATATGTCGAAGGGTGATTTTGTGTGTGAATATGACGGTGAAATTTTAACTCACGTAGTTCTGAAAAAAGTCACTATTTAAAAGAAAGTCTCATGTTTATGTGGTAAGTGAATTGAACGATGTATCACGAGCGTTCAAATGCATATCTTGGTTGGAAGATCATTGTAGTAGATAACGTTCTAAAAGTGGGGGATGTGTGCATATTTGAGCATGTCTTTTGTAGTGTCCCTAAAAATTTCATTAAATTGAACATCATGAGATGTATCTAAACTTGCGACTTTCTTTTAAATAGTGACTCTTTTCAGAACTGCGTGAGTTATCATTTCTCCAACATATTCACACAACAAATTACCATTCAACATATCCTCCAATGTCTGCAGACCCCACCCTTTCACCTTGGCTATAAAAAAAACCTAAAATAAAATGGATATCAATGATCATTACAAAATTCATTTAAACATAAACCCTAAAGAAAAAAATAAAGTACAATACCTGAAAGTTGTAACATAGGCCTCCTTGCACAAGCCGATTGCCAAATTGTTTGTAGCAACCACATTTACTCCAATACTCTAATGATCTTCATTGCTTCATGTCTCTTATAGTCTTCCAGAAACTCTTCTCTAAGAAGGTCAAATATCATTTATGCATACACACCTTCAAATGTGACGTGTACGAGTCAACCTCGCCTCAATCTGAGGCCTGGTGTGGCTGACACCACTCCAAGTGCCTCTGTTTTGTTCAAAATTGACTTATTTTTAAGTGAGAAATCATAAACTGGTATATGGGAAACTTACCAAAAACCTTCGTATTGTTTTTAAACTTTAGGACAACGATTCATGGGTCATATGTGATGTGTACGAGTCAACCCTGCCTCAATCCGAGGGGTGGTGTGACCAGTATCACTCTAAGTGTATGTATTTTGTTTAAAATGGACAATATATTACGTACATACGCCAAACTGATCTAACAGCTTCTGATTGTGTTGATACTTTTTAACAATGATCCATGATTCATGTGTGATGTGTACAAGTCAACCCCGCATCAATCCGAGGCCTGGTGTGGCCGGCACCAGTCACAGTGTCACTATTTTGTTAAAAATGGACTTAATTTTAAGTGAAATCAACAAATGACATACGGAAAAGTGACCAAACGCATTTGGATTCTGTTGAAACATAAGGACAACGATACATGGGTCAAATGTGACGTGTATGAGTCAACCCTGCCTCAATCCGAGGTGCGGTGTGACTGGTATCACTCCACGTGTATGTATTTTGTTCAAAATGGAAAATATTTTACGTACATACGCCAAACTGATCTAACGGCTTCTGATTGTGTTGATACTTTTTCACAATGATCCATGACTCATGTGTGACGTGTACGAGTCAATCCTGCATCAATCTGAGTCCCGGTGTGGCCGACACCACTCATAGTGTCTCTGTTTTGTTAAAAATAGACTTAATTTTAAGTGAAATCAACAACTGTCATTCGGAAAACTGACGAAACGCATTCGTATTCTGTTGAAACTAAAGGACAATGATCCATGGGTCAAATTTGACATGTAAGTGTCAACCACAACTCAATATAAGGCCCAGTGTGGCCGACACCACTCAAAGTGCCTCTATTTGATTCAAAATGAATTTATTTTTAAGTGAAATCAACAACTAACCTACGGGAAACCCACCATCCACCTTCGGATTGTGTTGAAACTTTAGTAAAACGATTCATGGTCATATGTGACGTGTTAGAGTCATCCCTGCCTCAATCTGAGGCACGGTGTGGCTGGTATCACGCCAAGTGTATGTATTTTGTTTTAAATGGACAATATTTTACATATATACGCCAAACCGACCAAACACATTCAGTTTTTGTTAAACTTAAGGAAAAAGATCCATGAGTCAAATGTGATGTGTACGAGTCTACCCCGCCTCAATCCGAGGCCAGGTGTGGCTGACACCACTCAGAGAGCCTCTGTTTTTGTTAAAAATGGACTTAATTTTAAGTGAAATCAACATCTGATATACGGAAAACTGACCAAACGCATTCGGATTCTGTTGAAACGTTAGAACAACGATCCATGGGTCAAACGTGATGTGTACGAGTCAACCCTGCCTAAATTCGAGGCCCGGTGTGGCCGACACCACTCAAAGTGCCTCTATTTTGTTCAAAATGGACTTATTTTTAAGCGAAATCAACAACTAACATACCGAAAACTGACCAAACGCTTTTGGATTCTATTTAAACTTAAGAAAAATGATCCATTAGTCAAATGTGATGTGTACGATTCAACCCCCCCTCAATCTAAGGCCTGGTGTGGCTGAAACCACTCTAAGTGCCTCTCTTTTGTTCAAAATGGATTTATTTTTAAGTGATAAATCTACAACTGACATACAGGAAACTGACCAAACGCCTTCAGATTGTGTTGAAACATTAGGAAAATGATCCATGGGTCATATGTGACGTGTTTGAGTCATCCCTGACTCAATCTGAGGCACAATATGGCCGATATCACTCCATGTGTATGTATTTGTTTTTTAAAATGGACAATATTTTACATACATACGCCAAACCGACCAAACACATTAGGTTTCTGTTTAAACATGATTAAAACGATACATGAGTCAAATGTGACGTTTAAAAGTCAACCCTACCTCAATCCGAGGCCCGGTGTGGCCGACACCACTCAAAGTGCCTCTATTTTGTTCAAAATGGACTTATTTTTAAGTGAGAAATCAACAACTGACATACGGGAAACTGACCAAACGCTTTTGGATTCTATTGAATCTTAAGTAAAATGATCCATGGGTTAAATTTGATTTTTATGAGTCAACCCCGACTCAATTCGAGGCCCGGTGTGGCCGACACCACTCAAAGTGCCTATGTTTTGTTCAAATGGACTTATTTTTAAGTGAAATCAACAACTAACATACGAGAAACCAACCAAACGCCTTCGGATTGTGTTGACACTTTAGGACAACGATTCATGGGTCATATGTGACGTGTACGAGTCAACCCCTCCCCAACTATCGTGTACACAAACTCAACTTCAAATTCATGGGTGCAAGTACAAGGCACAGATAAAGATAAACAATTTCCAAAACAAGTTGACCAACATGAATCATCCTCGATGGAAGTAAGATAGAAATTCATATGGACATTCTTAAAGATATTATTTTGATGTATATAGTGAAATGGTGGTGGATTTTCATTTATGATGTTCGTCTATGGGAATTTCACCTTCTCTTCCCCTCTCGCTATATTTGAACATCATGCAATAGCCTTATATCATGTGGGGTTTTAGTGGTTCTTTCCCGGCGATGGAGGTGTTAAACATAAAATGGTGGTGTTTGTGAGCTAAAGCGTATAGTGGGGAGCACCATAGAAATTAAGCGGTCAGTTGATGACATCATCGGTGTTTTGAATTAGATAGTCTTGGGTAAAATCCATCTTAAGTGTTTAGATCTGTTGAGTACATTGGGATGAAGGTTGTGGTTGTGGTTGGGTTGTGTTATGGGTGTTTGGGTAAATGTAAGTATTTAATGGTTGGGTTGTGATCGGTTGATGACATGTTTGTGGTTGATATACTATTTTTTCTGCAGGTCTGTTCGGCTGGCTATACTGATGCAGATTATTTATTTGCAGCAGGTAGGGATTTAACAGCGCTTTTTTTGCACTATTAAAGGAGACCTTTAACAGCGCTTTTTTAGCTCTGTTAAAGGTGACATTTAACATCACATTTTTAGCGCTGTTAAAGCCCCCCCCCCCCTTTATCAACGCTGATATTTACAGTGCTTTTATAGCACTGTTAAAGCCCGATTTTCACGCTGATATTGCCCATTTTTATAGTAGTGATAGAGTGTCTCTTATGTGATGGGCTACAAATCATGCATAATCCCCAACATGTATTCAACTTATTTTCCTTTTTGTACACCCCGATTCAGTGTCCCATTCATATACTACGTGGAATTTGATATTTTCCCTTTTTTTAAGGTACGTTGGAAGCCTCTCCAAGGTGCCAGCCTAACCCACTCTTCATCATCATATATCCCTCAAGAAATTATTTCATGGTATGACCATACTAGAATAAGTTATTTCCATTTCCATTGGGTCCCATCTAGAATCCCATTCTCACTATCCTCCCACGTCAGTGACTCATCTCTCCATTCAAAAACAATGGGGACTTTTATCTCATGTCACTAGGATACGTAAGAAACATAACTGAGGTTGAAGCCCAATATCGTCACATTTACACAGGTTCTTGGTTCCATACCCATTCATTCCACCCTTCAAATTTTCATCCCTATCCATACTGATTTCTCATGAGAAACCACATATTGGTGAAGGCATTATATCTGTATTGGTAGCCAACCATGTGTAAGACTTCTTCATCTCATTTCTCTTTGTAGTACCTAGGGCCACTAACCACACATAACCCCCATCTTATCATTAGGTTGTTTTCCATTGTGTACACTCAGATCCCATGGCACACCCTCTAAAACTATGAGGGGATTGATCAATGTTTCCTAAAAATTATGAATAGTAACACTCATAAGGTTTAAGCTTATCCAATAGTTAACCTTAGTGTCCCCTTTGTTGGGGCCTACCATCAATTGATCCACCATTTGTGGTTTCTAGGTCATCCTTCACGATGTGATATCTTCCTCTTTGTAGAACACACCAACCTGGGTCCGCCCTTATTGGGTGTTCTAAACCATCAATGCATTATTCTTTCATGGTGCTCCCTCCTTGGGATATAACCATCTGATCCACTTTCATAATTGTTCCAATTATTCAAATATTTTTCTATTACATTCAAAACACAAGGAGTAACCGTTTTTTAATCATGGTAAGCTGGGGAAACCTCAGATACAAGCCTATAGAGTACAATTTCCCAATTCATTTGTGGGATAACATAGGCTTTCGCACCCTTGACAAGAACTCAGTTAAAGGAAAATATCAATGTGTCAGTGTTTCAACGTCTATACATTCCAGAGATGCCCAATAAGAATATTTTCTTGGCCGAAGGTCTCTACCCCCACATGACTCCATTTAAATGTCGGGAAAAAACATCGTAAATAACCAGAATCTACACGGATATGGGACTATGGATAGTTTCATGAAAAACTCTCACATCCTTAAGGAATATCCAGACTATGAGAAAAATTCTGAGGAGGAATTCTAGGAATAATAGATCGACATACCATCATCTTGTTTTGATCATGTAGAAAAACTCCCCAAAGGATCTAAAGATTTAACATATCTTAGGAATGCTGTAATATTGGGAAATAACATGACCCATATGGTTTATGTATTCAATGAATGTGGTAAAATAAGCGCACCTCGATAAAAAACTATTGGAAATTGATATTATGCAAAATGAAGGTAGAGCTTTCCTGGATTATGAGGAAAATTTTACTAGGATTACAAGGTACAAATCATGTTTTGTTATCACCAATGATATAAAAATAGATATATTCTTTAGTGGAATAAAACTACACCTACTAAATTACAAAGCTATTCAAGACATTTGTAGTTATAAAGAAATTGTTTGATGTGCTCTCAATTTGGTGATGGAGTTTAGTGAACAGTACCATGGATATGTTGATAAGAAATAGATTATAGAGTTTTAAGATGGTGTATGTAAAAAATGTTTGAAGGAAAAATCAATCATTAAAATTTAAAACATGTGGGAAGAAGAATCCTTGGAATTACATAAATGGGATGATAAAATTACTCATATATGGTAGATAATTCCATCATTCCCATGAATATTATAGAGTGATGAGGAACCTGGACAATGTGGTGGGGGAAAGGATAGCCCCACAGATGGTTTAATGTTTCAACTATAGAGAGCAAGGGAACTATGAAATAAACTGAACTAAACCATGTGTTCTAAAAGGTAATCAATGTAAAAAACCAGCAAATACAAAGGTTCAATGGAATTAATATTAAATCACTAACATTGATATAGAGCCTAACAATTATGTGGTGAATGGTGGTTATTTATTCAATAATAGAGAATGTATTAATTGATTATGATTATATACATTCATTCCTATATTTGATGTTTACTATAATGATTCAAACACCACCTCCAAATATGGCACTTGTGTTATATATAATAATATAAAATTAGGTAATTATTACATACAATGAATATAAATCCACTATGGATAATGTTTTTGGAATGAACATCTCAAAAAAAATTGGTCAAAGATCATTCAGTGGAGTTTGGTGCTATTTAGGGAATGGAATGTAAATCGTTGTTCAAATTCATCATCATCATTTAGTAAAGGCAGATCACTCTTAAAATCATGAGGCATAATCCAATTCATTATTTGTGTAAGGATGGAAATGAATATCTTTTAGAATCATTCTATCAATTGTGGATATTATTTCATTATGAGGAATAATATCATTCTAAAATTATTAATACAGAAGAGATAATCATGAGCCACGAAATTCCAATTGTGAGGGACTGCACTAATGTGTTCCCTGATGAATTACTTTGTCTTACTCATGGCCAAGATGTAGAGTTCCCAATTGATTTATTTTAGGATCTTGTGCAATATCAGAGACTCCTTACATAATGACCACTATTGAGTTGGAATAAAAGTAGAAGTAGTTACAAGAGAATATGAACATGGGTTTTATATTCCAAATTACTTCACCACGGGGTGTTACAGTTCTATTCATAATCATGAAATATTTAACAATGATCCTCTACATTTTTTATCACAATCCCAACAGAATCACTATAAATAACACCAATCCCTTTCCATAGACATATGACCTGATCATTCGACTACATGGATCGAAGTACTTATTAGTGTTGGCCCTTTAGTCAGTAAATCACTTACTAAAGGTGAACATTAAATATATTAAAAATATTTCCATTGTAATTAGGTATGAGAACTATGAGTTAATACTTATTCCATTTGAACTCATTAATTCACTAGAATATTTCTTGGAATTAATGAATATATTATTTTGTTATTACCTTGAGAAATTTGTGGAATAATTAATTGATGATGTTATGATATACTAAAAGATTAATGGGGGACATGAGGAACATATGAATACAATTCTAATGGGATTACAAAGGTAGAAAAATTATAAAATTTATAGTAAATGATATTTCAAGATTAATGAAGTATCATTCAGGAGGCATTTTATCACTAATAATGTATTATATATGGACCCTTGAATGCAATGGGAATCCAATAGTGGCCCATAAAAAATACAATAATTGAGATACATATATTATTTGGTCTATCTAGGAATTACTAGATACTTGTGAAAAACATATAACAATTTTCAAATCCAATAAACATGTTGACTCAAAATGGAGAAGAGTTTGTCTGCAATAGTGAATGTGAAGATGTTTTTCCATATTTAAAAAAGATGATTATGAACACACAAATACTCACACATGTAATAATTGTGGAAGTCCATATGGTATAAAACAATGCTTCAATGAAGGGATTATATTGTATGCTTCTGAAAAATGATATAGTGAAAACATAAGATTCACTACTGTTGAATATTTGTGAACAAAACTATCCCACACAAGATCGAGAACTCGAAACAGAGATCATTGCATTCAAAATAAAGTAGAAATGTCTCAATGGGGATAATTGTAAAATATAAACTAGTCATAATATCCTCAAATATATATTAAAAAAAGAGATTAATATGAAGTAGTGAATTTTTATAGATCCCATTAAGGATGATGAGTACTTAATCCCATACTATGCTCGAGAATGAATAAAGTGGTAGATTCTCAAATAAGAAATGGTCTTATAACATTATGAATAATGAGAATTAAAAGGAATCCAATATACATATATTTTAAAAGGATGTACATTGGAATAATTAAGGATGAACATCTTCCATCCTTTCTCAAATTGTTTATCAACCATCCCCCGTGTAGAAAATAAAGGATTCTCAATAAAATAATGTTAAAATAAAATGGGAAATAATCATAGTTTAAAATTTATGTTAATGGATTTATAAAATTTGTCCCATGAAAATATGTACCATCCAATACAATGGTAATTAATGATCATCTGAGTGATGCACACATCAAAAATTTATCTAATATTTTGGGGAGCACAACGATGAATCGAGACCACCGCGAGGACAATTGGGTGAACAATATGATGAAGGAGACTAGAGAATATACATCAGTGTTCCTGGTATGTCAGAAAGTGAAAAAGGAAAGGAAAATATTAAAGGGATGATGAGAAAATTAGCCAAAACCACATGGATATGGGAAAACACAATCAGGTACATTTTCCCCAGACATCCAGAGACATCTATAAGAAATAGTGCAACATGGTATATTATGGATATTCTTAAAAAATTCATCTGGAATAATCATAATTAAATAGGGAATATCACTAGATTAATATACACATTTATACTTTAGATATCTTTTAAGGATGTATAGATTACCATTGTTGATTGTATATGATTGAGTTTTCATATTCACCAACATGTTCTAGAAAAGCCTCCAAAATGATCTTAATAATGTCTTAAACATCAGTATAACATAACAAACTCATCTTATTGTCCAATTATATAATAAGATTCAAACAATAGAATACATCATTAGAGTATAGTCTATGGACTTCAAAAGATGATGGGATCAACATCTGCCTCTAGCCGAGTTCTCTAACAACAAAAGTTTCCATTTTTGCATCTAAATGGACACATATGAATCCCTTAATGTGAAAATATTTAAAACAAAGATGTACTGAGATGAAGATTGTGAACATAATTTAATTTATCCTGAAATGGTTGAACAAATAGTTGAAAAGGTGAAATCCATTTAGCATCACATCAATGAAGCCTGGAGTCGATAGAGGGATATTAAGAAAATACTCAAAGAGACCTAGATTATATGGTTAGAGACATTGAATTCCTCCTTACATCCCCATATAAAAAGATTGTGAGATCTAGTTAGAAAGGAATGATTATTATAGAGGGACCTAGCATTGAAATATAAGGAAATTAAATATTTTAAGATGAATTGTTAGTACATTAAAAAACTACATCTAAGAGGACTGTAATAGATTAGTGACATTGAAAACATGGAAATAAACTATTCTATCCTTATAAAATATTGTAAACATATCCCCTAAATATATCCTACATAATTAATTATTCCTAAATTCTTTTTTTCATATAATAGGAAAAGGAAACATAAGAAATGTGTCAGCTAGTATTCTTAGTAAGTGTTAATAATGGAAATATGTAAGTATAACCTAAAAATAGGTTATAGAACTTGAGACTAACATTTGATGATCATACCATATGTATTAGATATCATAAAACAATTTTGCGGTTCATAAGACATGAATAATAAGAATATAAATAATAGAATACATTAATGAATTACAAAGGAATAAAACATGAAATTTTGGAAAATAGTATGAAATATAATATTATTTTCATAGTAGTCAGGGAATCGTTTCCAATACCATATTAGTATAATGGGTTCACTTCCCATACCATAATGGTTGTAATGGATCACTCCCATGTGAATCTTATTAGAATGAGTTCAGTCATAATACCATCATGGTAGTTATGGTTCACACCTATTAACATCTCAGTTTTCAATCTTTACTCTAAATACCATCATCCTACATTACATGATATATATATCATTACCTAATTCATTTGAGGGAGATGTATATCCAACCCATATCACAATGAAATAATACATGAATGTTCCCCAAATATGTAAATACAATCGCATAATAACACATGAAATAATAAGGGTATCATAGTCATGTAAAAATATCACAACTTGTGGAAAAAGATATAGGTTTCATATCCATTTTTTCTAAATGATAACCCATGATAGAGAAATAAATTTTATAATTATATATCCCATGAAATTGAAATAGATTACATTAACATATAACCTTAGAAAGACGTTTGATAAAACCTTAACATTAATAAATTCTCATTCCCAAAAATAATTCGAATAGATGTATTAGATAATTTCCTTGAAGTACATGAGTAACATAATCAAATGTCATCTAATATGGAAAATAATTTTAAAATATCATTAAAATAAGTTAATTGAGGAATATATATTTTCTTCCTTTTAAAGGAAATATAATAAAAAAGACTATTTTAAAATCATTTTGAAATAAAATACCATGATGACTTATAAAGAATACTTTAAATATTTTTAAAAACCATTTTCATTGAAGACGAATAAAATAAGAATCAAAATAAATTTCAAAACCTTTTTCTATGAATAAACATTTCTAACATAAACAAGATATTGAATTTGTTTTGAAAAACTTTTTACTTGAAAAATATGAATAAATCCTGAAAAGGTTTTCTAAATAATTTCTTTTTAAATACATTGATAACTTATGAATGAGTCTTAATTTAAATTTGATAGCACTTTTCCATGATTTCATATATGTTAATCATAGAAACATTTCAAAAACAATTTTCAGTGAAAAATTATAAAAGAAGCTAAAAATCAGAATGAAATCCATTTATGTAAAAAGAATTAAAAAAAATTCATGATTATTTAGATTTAAACATGATAATTATTCTTCAATGAATTTATGATAGGTAAATCCATACATACTGTACTTGGTAAAAGGGCCATTCTATTTTCACGATAAAAAGGTTGGAAAAATGACTCTATCAGAAACAAAGAAAAATATTCATTTAATAGAAATAGAAAAATGGGTAAAAATTTATTTTAAATATCATTGATGAATAGTATAATATTCTTTCAAGCCCTTTGGGATAACATTATTTTAAATAAACACATATTACTGACCAAATATAAGGTAAAGTCAACATTTCTTAAAGAAAATCATAAATACATTATGATCCCAAGAGTGTAATAAATTGTTCCAATATATTAATATATAGATAATGAATATTTGATAATAAAATTCATGATTTTTCATGAGATATGGATAAAAATATTTCATCATAGGATGCATAAACATAAACATTATTGAAAAGAAATAATATTGTCTCGATAATCTTTTAAAACATAATAGCATGGGATCATAATCACCATGTAATAAAAGGAAATATAATAAATCATTAAATATCATGAATTGAATTAAATTTGTGAAACAACATTTTCAATCAATTTATATACACCATGATGTAAATTTAGGTACATAAAAAAGTATGGGTATCAATGAAGAAGAATTGAGAAAAACCTATTTCACCGATTTGGAAAATTATTAAACTTTTAATCCATAAAAGGAATAGAAAAATATTGATATGTGATTTTCCATAAAACTATGTACAAGTTACATGGGATACAATAATTTTATGTTCATATACCACACAAAAGGAAGGTGTAGCAAATATAGCATGTGTCTCGTTGAAATAAAAAGTGAAATAAAATCCTCAAACCTTGGGTCTTGACTCTCATCGTACCCATTCAAAACAACATTATAATAAATAAAAATTTTTTATATATCAATTATATAGAAATATTATATTATATAATAACATATATGGTCTTATAACCACCTTATATTACCCTCTTGTTAACTGTAATTTTTTATGATTTCCCTTCGCCTAATATTCATTTTATTCTTCATGTGTGTTATAATTTGTTATATCATTGAAACTTCTAAATATATAATTATATAATAAATATTAACGATGATATAAATATCCTATATACACATTATAATTTAATTATAATAATCTATTTAATATAAATGTATGAAACATAATACACCGTTCATGGGTACGGTTGGTTGTATGTACGCATGAAGGCTATTCAAATTAATTTTCATGTTTAAAGAAAAAAGTAAAATAAATGTATTTATATGTAAAATTAATAAATTAACATTTTTATATAATATATATCATAATAATTTACTAAAACCATCCTTAATTCAATCCATATAGTGTATGAATAATTCATATCACTTTGAGGGGCGGCAATCCATACTTCTAAAAACGAAATTATTGTATTTATATAAAATGGAAAGCATGAAGTTATTTTATAATTAAAAATTAAAGAGTAATACATAAATTATATATATAATATATATAATATATAAATATAGTTTCAATTATAATGTCGACCATGATTTTTGGAAATGAAAAAATAAACAATCATCTTTTCGTGACAGATTACTTCACTGTATAGAGAAACATTATATTTGTAACTCGTTAGATGGTGGTGTGTGTATGTTTAGGTAGAAAAATATAAATAAAAACATCCTAATATATTTTTTATTCAAGTGTTTTTTACATAATCCAATATGAAATATATTTTTAGGTAGTGTGGATGGAAAATAAAAAAAACTAGAGAGGAGACAATACCTCTTTGAAGTGCCCAGATCAGTGTGAATCACTGAGAGGGGGAGGGGGTGAATCAGTGATCCCTTAAAACTTTTTACTAATTGATTCTTATCAATTAAACCTCTATGGCTGGTTAAAACCTCGATCCACTCTTCTTGTATCTCTCAACCTTTCCCGAATGATGCAGTAATGAAAAGGCACAGGATACAAGGATTTACAAGGTTCGGCACCAAAGGCCTACATCCTTGCCATGCTCTCCCAGCATGGATTCTCCCATTATAACTTGTTAGAATTACAATGGTCGATACAGCTTCCCACTGTATCTCTCCTGAGTCCCACAGGAGGGTCTTTATACTGCTTCACACAGTGTTACCAGAGTCCCACTGGCCTGCTCCAGAATCCCACTGAAGACTTCTTCTCCCTGAGTCTCACAGGGGGCTTCTCCTGGCTCCTCGAGTCACACGAGTAGCTCTTCTTCACTTTAAGTTCTTCAAGTATCCTCAGCAGTCTGGGATAAAGACTGCTGGCCTTGCTCTGTACCTCTGATCACTTGTGATGATCAGGTCTTCTCGTCTTGCTCAGGCTTTATCTCCTTCTTCTCAGGATGACCTGGCCTCTCTCCAATTACTGAATACTCAGACAATTGATGTCTTTAACTTCAGTCTGGTCCAGTCTCACTTCACTTCAACTTCATGCACTGAATGAATGGAAACTCTGAATCCTCATGCACTGAATGCATGGCCTTCTCAAATTTTCTTCAAGATCTTCAAGTCTTGGACAACTCAAATGCACACAACTGATTTAGCACTGTTCACGTGTGCACTTGCATGCATGCATGCATGCACTCTCCTTTTCTTTTCTTGGTGCAGTAGACCCACAAAGGGTGTAATCAATTATAGCACACACCTTCTCCACAATATTCACACACTATATTCAATTTGTTTACACACTTAGAGTGTGTTCTACTTTAGTGTGGGTCACTCCTTATTTCTTCTAAGTGTATACACACTTCTTAGTGCACACACTTAGGTTCAGCCAACTTGTCTCTTTACACACACTTGTTTCATTTTGAACACACTTGAAACTTGGCCTATTCTCCTCTTCTTGTTGCACACACTCACTTTAGTGTTCTTTTAGTTTGTTCTTCAAAGTGTGCACACACAAGGTCACAACCCTCGGCCTCTTCAAATGCACACACTTAAAGTGTGTTCTTCTTTGTTCAAATGCACAACCAAGACTATGGATTATTCAATTTTTACACACACACAAAGTGTGGTCTTCCACTTCACTTGGCACACACCACTTGGTGTTGTTCTTTGTGCACACACATGGCCTCGGGTTCTTCTTCTCCACTTGGCACACACACGAGGCAAGGCCTCGGCCTTCTTCCTTGCCAAGCACCCACAACCCGTAGGGTGTGGTCTTCTCAACACGAGCCCCTGCCTTAGTGAAGGAGCGCAAGGGGTGCAGCCACTCTTGTCTTCAAATGCCGCGCAAGATGCACTGGCCGCGGGCGCGTGGGTGCTACTGCCGCGCAAGCACTCTGGTGTGCAAGGTGCAACACCGCGGGGCTTCAACAGTGGGCGCACAAGATGTTGCGTCCACGGGTCTTCCTGCTGCGCAAGGGGAAGGCGCGCAGGGGTCCTTCTCCAACCTCTTTCGCGCAAGGAGTGCGCAAAAGGAACCAAAACAGAGCTAGGGGAGCTCCGGGCTGTACTGCCGCGCAAGTGTGCGCGCAGGCTCTTCTTCGCGAGGCAAAGGTGCTCTCACGGGACTTCTCATTTTTCTTCAAAAGCTCAGCAAGCACTCCAAGGCCTCGGGCTCTCCTTTTATAGGCAGAGGAATGCCTCAGCCCATCCGCGTGATACAATATTTGAATCCCCGAAGTTTTCAGGTATTTCAAGATTCTGCAAATCTTGATATCTTCATCTGTTTCACACGCGGGTTCTCCCTTTTTATTTCTCCTTGTGCATGCGATTTAGAACGCATGCAAGCCTTCGGTTTAGGCGTTCGAGCAACGTGGCACGCCCTCGGAAACTTTTTTTGCCTCGGCCGAATCTCGAAATCTCCATCACCTTGCATGCATGCTTATTTTATTGCATGGTTGGATTCGGTTTGAGGAGACGAACTCAACGGACACTTCATCTTCGGCAATGGTGGCCGGGAACTCGAAATCGGTGCTTGGGTTGCTCCTGGTTCGACGGAGGCACGCGGGTGGCTTCGGGGAGGCCTCGGACGAGCTCGATGATGAAGACGAGATCTCGGCCGTCGGATGCGATGTTTAACGGCCAGGATTAGATCATCGCCGCGGAGATGGATCGTGCGGCGTGGATAAAGCGCGCGATCGATCGTGCGGCCAGGATCGCTCCCGCGAAAAACTTCCGCGTCCCACATCGAAACGGGCTCCGATTTTTCCGCAGCTTATTACCCAAGCGCTCCCTCAACCCCGCAATTGAACTTCTCCCCTCTCGGTGCCGCCCCGCACCGAGTTCTCCCTACGGGCGTGCTCTACGCCCACTCTCTGCTCCTCGGGGGCGCGCTAATAGCGCCCACTATGCACACACCGGGTGCGCGGGCTTCACCACCGCGTGCCCTCGGGGGCTTATACACGGCCCCTGCCGTGCTCCTCCGGGCGTGCCCCAGGCGCCCATGCGGTGTCCTACGGGTGCGCCCCTGCCTCAAGGATGCTACCCTGGCCTTGAGGGTTCCCCATGGGCGTGGTGACCTTGAGTCCCACAAGTGCCTTGGGTGATGACCCTCGGCTGGCCTCCTTGGTGGCTTATTTTTTGCTTAAGTATAGAACAAGTCCTTTGTGTAAAAACAAAGTGACCAAGTTCAAATGCCAAATGCCACAACTCTTCTTCTAAGCCCTTCTTCCTCTTCTTTATTTCTTCTTCTTCATTAGAATTCATCATCCTTCTTCTTCTTGAGAATTCAAACATTAATCTACTTGATTATAAACAACTCCTCAATTTATGATTCTTCTTCATCATCTCATTTTCTACTTAGGAGAGAATTCTCAAGGATCTTCATCAACCGAACTCCTGAATCACATAACATCTTCAATGGGCTTCGTTTGATCAAATCAGAGACCAATTGGATCTTCTTTTGATTCTCATGCACTAAGTGATAGTGCATGGACTTTATTAATGCACATCATCCACTTAGTAGTTGGGGATGGATCTTCTTCAACTCATCATGCATTGTCACTACAATGCATGGTATTCTAATCATGTTGTGACATTGTATCCACTTGATACAAGTTCTTTGAACTTTAAGAACAGCTCAACAATCGTCTGATTTTCATGGAGAATGTTTCAACCACACTTTCCAATACCACTTAGTGAATCTCCTAAGTGACATGCATCTTAGTACCATGGCCATTCTCCTTCATCACCATCACCATCACATCCTTTAACATTCACATCTTGAATCCTTGACATCCATTCATTCCAAGACAACTTCATGCCTCATTGACAACAAATGCAACACAGTGCACTTCAATCTCCCCCTTTGTATTTGTTGTCAATACACTCCTTCAGCACATATGAATGGGTCAATATGTGTGCCAATATTTTCTCCCCCTTATTGGCAATCAAATGCAAAGGTGTGGTGTGGTTCTCTTTCAAAAAAAAAATCTCTTCCTCCCTTCGAATAGCATCTTCTTTAAAAATAACTAAGAGAGGGATGATGCCACATGTTCTCTTTAGCAAAGAACCTTTAGTTGATCAACTCTAAGTCTACTTGGGCCAACCCAGTGTAGAAAACAAGAGTGATGTAACCAAGGAACTCAATGCTGTCCAACATTCACAATACATGTGAGATCATGCTTAGGGGTTGAATTTTTCAGATATTCAATGAATTGTTGAATCCTGCACATACTTCACAAAACACTTTAGAATGTTCAGGTGCAAAGATAAAGCTCCCCCTTTCATACATTTGCCTTCAATCCATACTCCCCCTTAATTGACAAGATAAACTCAATTAAGAAACAAGGGATGAAAGTATGATTGGAATACCTTCACTTTTTTCAAGATGATATTAAATCTTAGAATACCATCTTCTCCAGATTGGCTCCCCCTCAAGGGGTGCACTCCATTCTTTCCAAACCATCCTCCAGTTGAGAATGATCATCATCTTCAATTCCCTGCAATGTCATCACATGTATATACCAAGAGTATAAGGGAATAAGCTGGAACCTACTTGGTTCATCAATGTGAACAACAAGGTTGAGAAGATTCTCTCAACCGAGATGTCCCATTTTCACCAGTCTTCACACTTGCACATTTGATCTTCATTGATGATTGTGCTGGTGTGGTTCTCAAAACATCTTCATGTGAAATCTTCTTCTTCCCTTTTGCCTTAGAAATTTCCAGAACATTATCTTCAGATTTTTGCAGATCTTTGGCAAGTTGTAACTGATTTGGCCATATGACTAAAAAGTTGTTTGGAAGTGAGGCCACAGTTTTGGAAATCCCACATGGTTCTTTTGATACTGTTAAGCCACCTTTCTTAGGAAACTTATTTTCAACCAATCCCTTCTTCTTCTGGATTGATTGTCTTTTGGAGTTCAGTCTGCTTCTATTTATTTCCATGGCTTGTTCGCAAAGATCCATGGTATGACCTTTCTTCCCACAGTAGAAGCATGTCTTCTTGGTGGTCCTACTGGATGACTCACCCTTCTTGGACTTAGACTCCAAGGTCTTCTCTTCCTTTTTCATAATCTTCTTGGGAGCATCTTCCACTTTCTTCCTGCTTCCCAAGGATTCTTTCTAATCCAGGTTCTGTGATCTTTTCTTCTTTCCAGCTTTGGATACAGTTGGAGATTGACATGTATCTTTTTGACCACTTTTCCAATCATCCCAGATGTTGTCAAGTAATCCAAATCTATTTGCAGTAAACAGATGTCTCTGGACCTGTGGATGTTTCTTCTTTTCCTCTGGCTTGCTCCCCCTAGGCATGGGCTTCCTCTGTGCTTTGGCATTCAGTGGATTGTACCAACAATCCTTTGCACAATGCCCATACTTGTTACAACACCAACATTGACCCACAAATCTTGACCTTTTGATTCCTTATGATTGTAGGGTACTTGTCTTGAATTGCTGTGTTGTTTCGGGAGAGCTCTGCTTCTTCATTTTCTTCATCCATACTTGTTTGGAATTATTTTTCCATCCTGCACTTTTTGTGGAAACACATTTAGAAGCATCAGTACAAGATGGTATGGATGGTACCTTCTTTCTAGAAGATGTTGCACTTTTATAAGAGGATGTCTTTCTCTTAGAATCATCCTGCTCAAAGCATACTTGAGTAGCAACATGTCTTCTTGCAGCTGACTAGGAGGATTCAGCTTTAGGTGATTACAGATGTTTCAATATCACCTCCAGTTATAAGTATTTCATGTTGAGGGAGTTCTTCTCATCCTCAACAGTTCTTAGCTTTCCTTCCCATTTCTCTTCTAGCTGCTTTATCTGGTCTTCAGGCACCTTATTCATTTCAAGCAATGAGTTGTCATGCTCCTTCACCCTTTTTACATTGTCTTCAAGTTGAGCATCTTTAACAACCATTGATACTCTATGCCTCTTCTCCAGTGCATGGTACACATCTTTGATTATTACTTTAAATATTTCTTTCTCAGAAAGGATTCTTTGCAATTCTTCAGCAGTGTCTTCATATCATTCATTGAAAAGAGAAACGGTTTCATCTTTAGCCTTCACCAGCTTTCTGAGAGTGTTGGTTATGCCAACCCTTTTTTCCAATTGATCTTCCATTTCATTGGCTTCTTCTTCTAACTGTGATTTTTCTTCATGAAGATCATGGATGCCTGTAGCTATACACTTTACCACTTCCATGGGAACTGTCTTCTAAAGATATTTGAGTGCATTTATAATATCATTGTTTCTTTCATCATCATCATAGTTAGATCAGGCTTCATCTGAAGAATGATAAAAGGAATTTTTATCTGATGTGACTTTCACATTTCTTTCCATAGAAGGAGTTTCTCTGATTGCAACAACCTTCTTCCTCATCTTCTTTGCCTGTTTCTTCATTCTGTTTTTCAGAGTCTTGGCAGATATCTCCATTTGAGGCTGTTCTTTCATTTCCTCAAATCTTCACTCCATATAGACTCTCTTGGATCTTTTAGAGGTAACCTCGCTCTGATACCAATTGAAGTGCCCAGATCAGTGTGAATCACTGAGAGGGGGAGGGGGTGAATCAGTGATCCCTTAAAACTTTTTACTAATTGATTCTTATCAATTAAACCTCTATGGCTGGTTAAAACCTCGATCCACTCTTCTTGTATCTCTCAACCTTTCCTGAATGATGCAGTAATGAAAAGGCACAGGACACAAGGATTTACAAGGTTTGGCACCAAAGGCCTACATCCTTGCCATGCTCTCCCAGCATGGATTCTCCCATTATAACTTGTTAGAATTACAATGGTCGATACAAATTCCCACCGTATCTCTCCTGAGTCCCACAGGAGGGTATTTATACTGCTTCACACAGTGTTACTAGAGTCCCACTGGCCTTCTCCAGAATCCCACTGAAGACTTCTTCTCCCTGAGTCTCACAGGGTGCTTCTCCTGGCTCCTCGAGTCACACGAGTAGCTCTTCTTCACTTTAAGTTCTTCAAGTATCCTCAGCAGTCTGGGATAAAGACTGCTGGCCTTGCTCTGTACCTCTGATCACTTGTGATGATCAGGTCTTCTCGTCTTGCTCAGGCTTTATCTCCTTCTTCTCAGGATGACCTGGCCTCTCTCCAATTACTGAATACTCAGACAATTGATGTCTTTAACTTCAGTCTGGTCCAGTCTCAATTCACTTCAACTTCATGCACTGAATGCATGGAAACTCTGAATCCTCATGGACTGACTGCATGGCATTCTCAAATTTTCTTCAAGATCTTCAAGTCTTGGACAACTCAAATGCACACAACTGATTTAGCACTGTTCACGTGTGCACTTGCATGCATGCATGCATGCACTCTCCTTTTCTTTTCTTGGTGCAGTAGACCCACAAAGGGTGTAATCAATTATAGAACACACCTTCTCCACAATCTTCACACACTATATTCAATTTTTTTACACACTTAGAGTGTGTTCTACTTTAGTGTGGGTCACTCCTTATTTCTTCTAAGTGTATACACACTTCTTAGTGCACACACTTAGGTTCGGCCAACTTGTCTCTTTACACACACTTGTTTCATTTTGCACACACTTGAAACTTGGCCTATTCTCCTCATCTTGTTGCACACACTCACTTTAGTGTTCTTTTAGTTTGTTCTTCGAAGTGTGCACACACAAGGTCACAACCCTCGGCCTCTTCAAATGCACACACTTAAAGTGTGTCCTTCTTTGTTCAAATGCACAACCAAGACTATGGATTATTCAATTCTTACACACACACAAAGTGTGGTCTTCCACTTCACTTGGCACACACCACTTGGTGTTGTTATTTGTGCACACACATGGCCTCGGGTTCTTCTTCTCCACTTGGCACACACACACACGAGGCAAGGCCTCGGCCTTCTTCCTTGCCAAGCACCCAAAAACCGTAGGGTGTGGTCTTCTCAACACGAGCCCCTGCCTTAGTGAAGGCGCTCAAGGGGTGCAGCCACTCTTGTCTTCAAATGCCGCGCAAGATGCACTGGCCGCGGGCGCGCGGGTGCTACTGCCGCGCAAGCACTTGGGTGTGCAAGGTGCAACACCGCGGGGCTTCAACCGTGGGCGCGCAAGATGTTGCGGCCACGGGTCTTCCGGCTGCGCAAGGGGAAGGTGCGCAGGGGTCCTTCTCCAACCTCTTTCGCGCAAGGAGTGCGCAAAAGGAACCAAAACAGAGCTAGGGGACCTCTGGGCTGTACTGCCGCGCAAGTGTGCGCGCAGGATCTTCTTCGTGAGGCAATGGTGCTCTCACGGGACTTCTCATTTTTCTTCAAAAGCTCAGCAAGCACTCCAAGGCCTCGGGCTCTCCTTTTATAGGCAGAGGAATGCCTCAGCCCATCCGCGTGATACAATATTTGAATCCCCGAAGTTTTCGGGTATTTCAAGATTCTGAAAATCTCGATATCTTCCTCTGTTTCACACGCGGGTTCTCCCTTTTTATTTCTCCTTGTGCATGCGATTTAGAACGCATGCAAGCCTTCGTTTTAGGCGTTCGAGCAATGTGGCACGCCCTCGGCAACTTTTTTTGCCTCGGCCGAATCTCGAAATCTCCATCACCTTGCATGCATGCTTATTTTATTGCATGGTTGGATTCGGATTGAGGAGACGAACTCAACGGACACTTCATCTTCAGCAATGGTGGCCGGGAACTCGAAATCGGTGCTTGGGTTGCTCCTGGTTCGACGGAGGCACGCGGGTGGCTTCGGGGAGGCCTCGGACGAGCTCGATGATGAAGACGAGCTCTCGGCCGTCAGATGCGATGTTTAACGGCCAGGATTAGATCATCGCCGCGGAGATGGATCGTGCGGCGTGGATAAAGCGCGCGATCGATCGTGCGGCCAGGATCGCTCCCACGGAAAAATTCCGCGTCCCACATCGAAACAGGCTCCGATTTTTCCGCAGCTTATTACCCAAGCGCTCCCTCAACCCCTCAATTGAACTTCTCCCCTCTCGGTGCCGCCCCGCACCGAGTTCTCCCTGCGGGTGCGCTCTGCGCCCACTCTCTGCTCCTCGCGGGCGCGCTACTAGCGCCCACTATGCACACACCGGGTGCGCGGGCTTCACCACCGCGTGCCCTCGAGGGCTTATACACGGCCCCTTCCGCGCTCCTCCGGGCGTGCCCCAGGCGCCCATGCAGTGTCCTACGGGTGCGCCCCTACCTCAAGGATGATGCCCTGGCCTTGAGGGTTCCCCATGGGCGTGGTGACCTTGAGTCCCACACGTACCTTGGGTGATGACCCTCGGCTGGCCTCCTTGGTGGCTTATTTTTTGCTTAAGTATAGAACAAGTCCTTTGTGTAAAAACAAAGTGACCAAGTTCAAATGCCAAATGCCACAACTCTTCTTCTAATCCCTTCTTCCTCTTCTTTATTTCTTCTTCTTCATTAGAATTCATCATCCTTCTTCTTCTTGAGAATTCAAACATTAATCTACTTGATTATAAACAACTCCTCAATTTATGATTCTTCTTCATCATCTCATTTTCTACTTAGGAGAGAATTCTCAAGGATCTTCATCAACCGAACTCCTGAATCACATAACATCTTCAATGGGCTTCGTTTGATCAAATCAGAGATCAATTGGATCTTCTTCTGATTCTCAAGCACTAAGTGATAGTGCATGGACTTTATTAATGCACATCATCCACTTAGTAGTTGTGGATGGATCTTCTTCAACTCCTCATGCATTGTCACTACAATGCATGGTCTTCTAATCATGTTGTGACATTGTATCCACTTGATACAAGTTCTTTGAACTTTAAGAACAGCTCAACAATCGTCTGATTTTCATGGAGAATGTTTCAACCACACTTTCCAATACCACTTAGTGAATCTCCTAAGTGACATGCATCTTAGTACCATGGACATTCTCCTTCATCACCATCACCATCACATCTTTTAACATTCACATCTTGACTCCTTGACATCCATTCATTCCAAGACAACTTCATGCCTCATTGACAACAAATGCAACACAATGCACTTCACTCTTAATCGACGGGGGTTGCTTTGCGGTGTTTTTTTGGGCGGGACTGGACATAGCCCATGTTTTTTGACTAGACATAGAATGACATCTCATGATGGGACTATATTTTCCATGTTATCACTTTTTCTCAATGGGTTTTTTTTATAATATATAAAATTGGTGTGTTAACACTTAATCGGGTATCTCCTTCGGGTTTGTGCCAAAAGGCTTCTGAGGATTATCATCATCTCATGGGAAGGAATATAGGAGGAAAGGAGTGATTTTAGGGAGTCTATTTGTTGGATCCTATTTGGTCATTTGAGGTTTGAGTGTTTTGTGGATATAGGGGGGGTGGACATTTATAGGGAATGAAAAGGACTCACAAAGAATTTATGAAAACAAGATAGGTGTACACATGTTATTACCTAATAAGTCATTAAAATCTAACCTAAATTAATATTGTAAAAATTAAGGACAAAATTATTCCATAAAATTGTTTTTTGACTAGTTTATATGTTATTTGGGACCTTATGATTATGGTTTCTCCCTTAATTAAATTTAATTTTACATTAATCACTCTGATTAATTTTAATAAATTTTAATAATATATTTGGGAAACAATGAAGTAGATTTTAGTTTACTCTAAATAATATAATTATTAAAATATTTTATGTTTATCTTCAAAAATTCAATTTAGATAATTGGAAAAATTATTGTTAATGTCAATCCCGCAGACGAGATGATATTACAGGTATTTAAAGTTGAAATAAAATGAAAATATTATTATGTTTTAGTATTAAATTTCAATGATAAATTTATTATAATGATATAAATTGTATTAGCATATTTTTAATTTATCTAATTTAACCATAAAACTAATTTTCCAACATATGTTAACATTAATAATTATTTTAATTTTAAAAATTGTTTTTAACCTAAAAGCATTATTTTTCATTATTCATCAAAAATTGATGTTTCTCCAAATAAATATAAAAAATAACCTAAATATAATTTTGGAAATCTATATTAAAAATTTATTTTATTTTTACTATTTAATTTTCAAAATGTGTCTTAATATATTTTATTGTATAATGATTTTCATTTGAGTGAATAATATTTTTAAACATAAATGGACTTTTCCAAAAATTATATATTTAATTATCAATATGTTTTATTTCTAAAAATCCATAATAAAAAAATATATGAAATGTAGTCATCAGAATTAACATCACTATGTTTAATGTCTAGGGTCTAATTATCTCATTTAGAAAATTATTATAAATTGATACATCATAAAAACACTTCGATGCACGTAACGTACACCAAGTCATTGTTACTAGAAATGTATGCCATGTATTTAGTGTGTGTAGTGAAATAAATGTCATTATCATATCAAATGTCTGATTTACATAGTGTTATAAATTATAAATATATTTATTTATATAACTATATACAATGTCATGTGTGTAAGAACCCAATTCTTATTTTTGAGGTATGAGATTTTTCTTTTATATTTTCCTTAAGTGTTTTAGAGAAAATAATGAAAATGGATAAAAATCATAAATTTTGGAACTACACGCCGTGTACATATACACATGTCGTGTACTTTGGTCGTGTGGGATGAGTACACAGGGCATGTAGCCCTGTCGGCGACCAAAGGTGTAAAACCCAACTACACACCATGTTGTTTGTATTTACATGCCATGTAGTCAGTCGAAAAGAAAATAGTAGGGCGGTGGAAACATCCACCAGCTGAGCATCAGTACACACCGTGTACTCATGGATTACACATCGTGTACTCATTTCTACTGATGAACAATGTCGCGGTGGAAAGAAGCCGTCGGGGGAACAGTTAAAAAAGTGAAAATTACATGCCATGTACTCAATAGTACACGGTGTGGAGTCTGTTTTTTCGTTTAAAATATGATGTAGACTCCCCTGTTCACAGGGAAGGCTTAGAACCGGAGGAGGAATTGGGAGAGAGGGCCGAACGTTTGTGGAGCTCTAGATCACACGGCCGGAGTCCATTTCTGCCACTATCGATCTTGTTGGAACCATACAGGTAAGCCACTCCTTCTCCTTAAGTCGTTCTTATGAATTCTTTCTCAAGGAATGTTATTTACGTTTTAACGGGTTTTCATTAACCTCAGATCTTTGTCGTTCTTGGAAGATTCGAGGAGTGTTGTTCATGTATAACGATCGGGGGCGATCGAGGTTGGTGGTCTAGTGTTTGTTTCTAACTACTGTGGTGAATTTTTGTACCGTTGTGATACACGCCCATGAATGGTGTGTCGTATGGTTGAGTCCTTTCATAATTAAATACACATAATTTCAAAGGTAGTTTAATGATCTTGTATAACTGTTGTTTGGGATCTTTGCTTGGATCCAGGACCACCCCTAGGGTGCATTCATCTATTTAACCATTTTTCCAGGTTACTCGAGGGTATACCGTGATTTTAGTATGTTTTAAATTTCCTTGAGAGTAAGTGTATATAAATTTCTTGTTTATATGTTGGTCATGGATCGATTACATATTTAGCTTGAGGGAATTGTTTTGATTAGCCTGTGGGTAGTGCTCTATTCAGCCTGAGGGAAACTTCATTCGTGCCAGTGGGCAGTAGATTTTGTGCCTATGGGAGACACCTCGTAATCCTGTGTGCATTATTTGATATGTCTATGGACAGATTCCTATGGTTTTAGATTCTCATTACCCCGGGGTAAGGGTTTTACATTCCTGAGGACACTGGTTGTTTACTTATAAATACATTGTGGTATTCTCCTGCAATTGAATGATTAAATGAATATTAAAATGGTAATGTAACTAGTAATGTTAGTTAACTTTGAGTATTGCTTAGTTTATTGAATTTACTACTACACACTGATGTTGCACATTTACAATGACAATTGGGCACATATCTTTAGTGGGTACCTACTGGGATTCATTTCTCACACTCTGTTTGGGTCATGTCTTCGGCCCAAACAGATTAAATTTCTACAGGTATGGATAAAGGAAAGGGTCCTTATACAGGTACATGAGTGTTGCTAAGGTGTAGGGGAGCATAGGAACGAGCACAGGCTCGCGATGCCACTGGCAGTTCTGTTTTTCCTTTCTGTACTTGTACTTTAGTTGTATCGTATTGTAGTTTATCATGTTTTGGCTGTTTTTATACAATAGTGACATGCTGCATTTTCATATATATGACTGTTGGTTTCCTTTTACATATGTTATACATTTCAGTTATATATTTATTGTTTACTGCTTTCTCTTGTTGTATGCTATTTTTCTATTCTGTTGTGCTACACTATGACAAATGAGGGAATAGTTTCCCCACCATCAGACCTGGGCCCTCACTGCTAGTCGTCAGCCTCTGGAATTTGTGGAAATGCGCTTGAGGTCATATGACCAACCAGGATCGGGGCACCCGTGGAGTGGTACCCGGATCTGGGACGTTACAAAGTGGTATTAGAGGGGTTTCTTTTCTTTGAATTACTATTTGGAGCCTTAGTCAGGGATATGATGTAAATTGTAGGTGGTAATATGCTGCACCCGGGAGTAGCTAACCCCTGTACAAGGAAAATCAACTTTACCCCGTATTGCAATTTTATTGATTTTACAATTTACAGTTGATCTGATTTTCACCGTTGGGTGATGCACTTTGGATTGTGCGGCTTATATGATATCCATGGGTTCTATTTAAATGCAACCCGATGAGATGATGGTATTCCATATCATGCATTATTTAGGCACATGCTTGAAATTGCATTCCATGCATAGTTCCAAGACATTTAGGTGCATTAGAAATTGCACGTTGTTGTGATAGTTGTTGTGTTAGAAAAGCATGGTTTTGTGATAATTGCTTTGATAAATACCTGCAATGTGATTGGGTATTTTTGTGTGATCCTGTTGATTGGATGGATTCCAAACTTTTTTTTGGGATTATGGGCCCTCAATGATCGGAATTTGGTGGATCATCGACTTGTTTATTTATGTATAACATGTATATGATTCCAAACATTGATTCGTTGGGAGTATGGGACCTCACAGATCAGAATTTGGAACATAGGTGTTGTTTTTTAGTATTTTCTGGGTTCCAGAGAAGTATTTGAGGATTACTATCCTGAAATCCTAGGATACATGCCGTGTAGTTCTATAGACACACGCCATGTGTTCTTCTGTTCACGAAGAAAAGAAAACTTTTTGAGTACACACAGTGTACCCTAAGTACATGTCGTGAAGTCCCTTTCTGTTTCATGGACCATGTTGGTGGGGACACGGGGTAGGGAAAGGTTTGGAAAAAAACACACTGTGTACAGGGTGTACACGCCGTGATGTTCTGACCCTAAGTACGCCCGTTTATCTAACAACACGGACAGAGGAGACCTTGAGGCATAGACGCCATGTCCACCATGGAACACATAGTGTACATTGACCTAGGGACCCGACCGTGTAGCTAACAAACACGGGTTGGTGTTACCTATTCCTTAACATACCGTGTACCTGACGGACATGCTGTGTAGTCCTTACCGGTGGGAGACCGTGTGGACTTGGCCATGTGGCTGGGAAACGGGTTGGTTTACCCGCCGTGTGCGGGTGTAACACACCGTGTGGTGTCAGTCAAGTAGTCAGTCGTGTCATGAATGACACTACGAGTTTGAAATTAAACCATACATGTCATGTATATGTTATAAACGTTGTGTAGTCCTATTCATGTGAGTCGTGTGGCCTAGCCATGTAGAAGGACTCAGGTATGGAAGAAGGATTCAAGTACACGTCGTGTATTTGGAAGGCACGCCGTGTGTGTCAGGTGTTACACGACCAGTTTAAGTGGGGGTACACGCCCATGTGAATGAATTGAAGGAACATGCCGTGTAGGTTAATACACACTGTGTAGTCATGTTTTGTAAATTTTGAAAACGTTCCTTCTCCATCTCCTTGTTTTCGGTCATTGATAATCTTGATCTAAGGTGTGTGTTTGACCTTTTAGAGTCATGCTGTAGAGACGACCACACATTGTATTCCAAGAGAGCGGTGACGATTATACTCCAGAGATGGTAGGCCATGGGATACTGGTGGATCCTCCAGCAGAGCCAGATGTGGCGCTAGCCGTTATACATGACATAGCCGCGGATGTGCAGTTTCGTGAAGGCTTTATGCAGTTCATGCAGACCTTTTAAAGAGAACCACTGGATTCCACATTTATGGCCGAGATGGGTTTTATCTCCCAACAATATCATCCGCCTATGTTTTTCTGGGATGGCGAACCACTAGCTGCGGAGTCTGGGATGGATTCAGAGAAGACTATTTTGGAGCATCTTGAGACGCCTCAAGGGTGGAGGGTCATGCTCGAGACGTATATGCTGCGTGATTCTGCAAAGAGGTGGTGTGATGTTACCACCTAGTCAGAGAATCATATAAAAATGTTGTGGGAAGACTTTTAGACATCATTCTAAGACATCTTCTTCCCATCTATGTTGTGGGCAGATAGAGCTCGAGAGATCATGAATCCGAAGTAGGGTGCTATGTTGGTGATGTATTATTCTACTCATTTCACCAAGCTTCTGCGTTTTTCACCTATTCTGGTGGGTGATGAGATGTTGATGGCTATGCTCTTTGAGGATGGTCTCCGATATGATAACCGCGCACTAGTGAATGTTTTCAGGTTCCGTATTGTACAAGATATTTTGAACCAGGCACTGATTACTGAGCATAATCTGCGGGAAGCTAGTGGTGTGGGATAGGGTCGTTCAACACTAGTTTATGGTACTATTTCTACAAGCAAGAGGATGAGATTGATTAACTTCTCTCATGGTGGCAGTATCAGCCAGAAGAATGTTTCTGGTGCCCAGGTCATGTGCTACTAGTGTGGTAAGGAGGGGCACAAGAGACCGCAGTGTCAACGTGACCCAGTGGAATGACGAGCTTGATGCAGGATGAGTCATCAACAATGCTTTTATAGGTCGTTTCCACCAGTGTCTAGTGAGAGGTGTTTTGTGCAGACTCTAAATGCTGGAGCAGGACCAACGACTTCATACCTGTCGAGAAACTGAATACGTCAGCGCGTGCAGGAAGGGATGGTGGTAATGGTCGTGGTATCCAGACACTAGGATCTCAGAGGCCGAAGGATGAGATATCTTAGGGTAGCCAGGCTCTGTCGCAGGGCCGCAAAATTGGGTAGGCATATGCAGTGCAACATACCCTACAACAGTAGGATCCCAAACCTTGTACTCTCATAGGTACTATTCTAGTAGCTTCTGTCTTATAATCAGTACGTTCGGATATGGGTGCAGTACATATCTTTTTATATGTTCCTTTTGTGGAGAGCCTTGGGCTCTGTGTTCCTTCTTCTTCTGCTGTTATGATGATAGACACTCTGTTGGGAGCTAGAATTACTGGTGTGCATCAGTGTAAGGAGTTCCCCCTTGAGGTTGGTGGGTGTCACTTCCTTTGGGACCTCTATGTCTTAGAGATTACGAGCTATGATTTCATTCTCGATATGGAATAGTTGGTTCCATTTAAAAACATTTTAGACTGCTATCGTCGTAGGGTGTGGTTCACGTCACCAGAGGGCAGAGCGTTTCTATATAAGGGAGAGTGGGATGTTCAGGCAAGTCGAGATGGACCAGAGCATCGTGGGCGAGGTGGAGTCACAACCCAGATTGCGAGTTTATATATGGATGATCAGGGGACTTGTCAAAAGGATTTCCCTCCAATAGTTGATCATTTCAGGGATTTCTTCCCAGATGACATTTCAGGTCTACCTCTAGAGCATGAGGTATATTTCTCTATTGAGCTTGTGCTAGGAGCGACACTGGTGTCCAATCATCCTTATAAGATGTCTACACCAGAGTTGTAGGAGCTCAAGATATAGTTAGAGGAGTTGTATTCAAAGGGTTTTATCTGATCCAGTACATCTCCTTGGGGTTTTCCGGTCCTTTTTAAAAAGAAGGCGGACGATACCCTCAGCCTCTATGTGGATTATTGGATGTTGAACTATTTGCCGATCAAGAACCAATATCCTTGTCGAGGATTGATGATCTTGTTGATCATCTTCATGGAGCACGAGTGTTCTCGAAGATTGACTTGAGATCCATATATCATTAGTTACAAGTTAAACCATCCGATATACATCTCACGGCCATCAGGAGCAAGTATGGTCTGTACGAGTACTTGGTTATGCTATTTGGACTCACGAACGTGCCAGGAATTTTCATCGCTCTGATGAATCATGTGTTCCATCCTTATCTGGATTCTTTTTTGGTAGTATTCATGGATGGCATGTTGGTGTAGTCTCACACTCGACATGACCATTCCAACAGTCTTGAGATCGTATTGAGTACACTGAGAGAGCATCGGCTATACGCTATGCTCTCAAAGTGCCACTTTTGGATGGACCAGATTCACTTCCTGTGTCATATTAAATCATAGGAAAGAGTTGCATAGACCTAGAGAAGGTGAGAGCAGTAGTTTCCTGGGACCAGACAAAGAACATGTTTGAGATACAGACTTTCATGAGGCTGGCTGGTTACTATAGGCGTTTTATACAGTACTTCTGCCACTTAGTAGCGCCGTTTATGGGTTTGTCTAAGAAGGTTGTGAAGTTCATTTGGTCAGAAACTTGTGTGGAAGACTTCTAGGAGCTGAAGGGGAAGTTGAAATCAACACCAATCCTGATACTCCCAAAGCAGGGAGAAATCTATACAGTTTACTATGATGCATCGGGTATTGGGATAGGAGCTGTGTTGATGTAGGGCGATCGAGTTGTTTCATACGAGTCTCTACAGTTGAGTCCACATGAGAGGAATTACCCAACGCATGACCTCGAGTTGGATATAGTTGTTCATGCATTACGCTGTTGGAGACATTATCTCTTGGGAGAGAATTTTGTGGTTTTCCTCAACCAAAAAAGTCTCAAGTATATCTTTACACAACGTGACTAGAATTTGAGACAACTATGATAGGTCGAATACCTTCAGTACTTCTATTTTGAGCTTGCCTATACACCTGGTAAGGGTAATGCAGTTGCTGATGCACTGAGTAGGAAGACTCAGACCCATGCGGTTCATGAGGCCAGTGGTGAATGGCAGCTTATGGCATTGTTCTCTGAGATGCATTTGGAGTTTCACGACGGTCTGGGGAAAACCTATATATCATCTTTAGTTGTGACTTATACACTCCTGGATAGAGTCTGGATGAGATGTCTATCTAATTCAGAAGGCCTAGTTCTACGGGAGTCGGTGGAATGTGAGGAACCTCCTCATGGGTGGACAGTAAAGGATGATGCAGTACATTATTTCCATGGACGAGTATGGTTTACATGGGATATACGTGAGGAGTTTATGCTGGAGTTTCATGCTTCATCTTGGGCAGTTCATCCCGGAGTTTCCAAAATGTATCGTGACTTGAGGCGTCAGTATTGGTGGCTGGGTATAAAAAGAGATGTAGCTGGTTTTGTTACGAGATGTTCCACCTATCAACAAGTGAATCCAGAGCATCAGAAACTAACTGGACTATTATAGTAGTTACCCATTCCAGAGAGGAAATGGGATGATGTCCCAATAGACTTCGTGACTGGGTTGCTGAGGTCACCTCGAGGAAATGATGCCGTGTGGTTGTTGTGGACAGACTCACAAAGGTATCTCACTTTTTTCAGATCAAAGAGACCTTCGGAGTTGACGAGCTCCGACAACTGTATATCCGAGAGGTTGTAAGTATTCATGGGGTTCCTCATTCTATTATTTCAGATAGAGATGCCTGTTTTACATCTCGTTTCTGGATGTGTTTTCCGATGGAACTGGGTACATAGGTGCTTTTGAGCACAGCTTACCATCCTCAGACCGATGGCCAATCAGAGTGTATTATACATGTTCTTGAGGACATGCTATGTCCATGCGTCCTAGAAATAGTGGGCTCTTAGAAGAAGCATATACCCCTAGTTGAGTTTTCCTATTATAATAGTTTCAAGGAATCTATTTAGATGGAACCTTATGAGGCTTTATATGGTAGGAAATGCCGATCACCTCTGTGGTGGTTGGAGGCAGGTGAGGAAACTTTACTGGAACCACAACTTGTGCAGGAGACTTCTAATCTTGTCCAGTTGATTCAGAAGCGGATGGCTACCACATAGTCTCGTCAGAAATCTTATTCTGATTGTCGCAGACAACCCTTGGAGTTCATGGTCGGGGATCATGTTTTCTTGCCTGAATCACTGAGGTTGGGACATAGTGTAACACCCTTAGATTTTATGAAAAATATTATTTTTAATTTCATGATTGTCTTGGGTTGTATGCTACACCAAAAGTATCTTGCACAACACGCATCCCTGACTTTCCTTGCATTACACGCAATCACGACCTTCCTCGATAGCGTGTGTAGTACGCAATACCGAGTTTCACTAAACGAGATATTATTATAATATTATTATGAACTAGCCGTTATGAATAGTAATAACAAATTTTTTAAATTTTTTAAATTTTATTTTTCAAAATGGACTTCGTTTTTGGATTTGGAATATCGAAATTAGCCTAGGGTAAAATTTTGGTATTTTACTGAAAACTTTCAATTTTTGATGAATAGTGAAAACACTGAGTTACTATTTAAAACCCGACTTTTAATTTAAATAATTATTTATTTCATTTAAATTTATTTTAGGTAAAAATTTATACATAATACCTATATATGTTCAATGTAATTCATTGGAGTAATTTTATAATAATTTTATATATATAAAAATTTTATTGAACTTTTCACCGTCTTTTACCCACCTCCTAGGAGAATTTTCAAATTTACATAAAACATATTATTACCGCTTTTGTGAATGAAATTTCAAAAATCTGAGAGACACGGTTGATGTCAGTAAGTAAAATGTGGTTCAATGAGATGAAAATAATTTATGGTGAATAGTAATTTTTTACTTTTATTTACCACGGTTAAAAGTAAATAGGGAAATTAAGGGTAAATATGATATTATTATTACCCTAACACATGTCTTAATTCTATTTGATAAGTTTAATTCGACCAAAAACAACCTTAGGAATAAAATATGACCATTTAGGACCACTTGTACTAGATTAGGACATTTATTATTTATTTATTTAAAGAAGGCTTAAAATAGTTAAAATCAATGTTTAATATGTAAATCATTTTTAATATAGGGTTATACATAAGATAAATTCGACAATAAATATTAATTATAAATCTAAAAATCTTTCCAACATAAGGATATTTTATTTTTAATTTTTAGACTTTAAATAATGTAATTTATTTATGACACAATGATGATTCAGTAATTATCATATTAATGAAATATTGACATAATTGATGTTATAAATACAAAAATAAATGTAATTTGAGATTTTTTATTAATTCAAAAAAAAAATTCAATGTTAATATGACATGTTAGTGTTGATTTAATAAACTTTTTCTAAGTAATCATTCCTTTATGATTTTCACAAAAATCAATTACCAAATAGTGTCAAAATTGACATGAAATAGTTTTTAAAAAACATATTATATTATTAATTGTTATTATATTCCTAAAAATATATGGTTCGGCCAAATGACTTATATAGGGGTATATATATTAATAATAAACAACTTGGGGTTCGTTTTTCTTGTTATAGTAAGTTTATTAACCTTATAGTGTAAGAACACAAAAAGACACGATAAAAGTAAAATTATCTAACTTAAAGTTAAATCTAAATGATAAGGTTAAAATAGGAACCTAAACTTATCTAAATTCTATTGGGTGATTGGATTTCGACCCATCCCCACCTTAGCTTCTAAATAAATCAATTTGGAGCTATTTAAATCCGAATATGACTTTATAATAAAATAATGTTTTTTGTTTTTCCAAATGTGCCCCTCTCCTCCCTTATAAAAGGGAACCTCCTCCCTCTTTTCCTCACACCACTATGACCCTTAAATCTCATCCAAACCAGGCCAATTTATCTTCTCCACTTCCCTAGAAACATCCTAGATGTTCTGGTCTTCTTCAATGACCAATATTAGTGCTCTAAGATGAGTTTTAAAAAGGTGCCTCAAAGAAGAGGCAATGTCCGTTACCGATTTTTTCAACTTTATTTCTTCTTCCACTTCTTCCTCTTTGGTTGTTTAATTATGAAGTAATAACATCAGTATCACTAATATACTGATATGTTATTATTATTATGAAACAACCTGATTTCACCATCTATCCATCGTACGGAAAATGAAATCACCACGCGTGCGTACGTACGGAATACCGTCTCTATGTCGTGGTGTAATATGTTTTTTCCACCACCACCTTACATGGGTGGGTATTATGGTGTAAATAAATAACTATATATGATTATTTTAAAGTGATATTTATTCTGAAATAGTATACATACACTCCAATATAATTCCACAATCATGGGAATGATATCATCGCTCGTGCGTACGTACAGACTACCGTCTCCACGAATGCGATGAGATTAATTTTCCATGATTAACCATTCAAGAATTATTATAAAGAATATATAATGAATAATAATGAAATATATGACATAATAATGCTACTTGATTTATGTATATATATATATATATATGTCTGTCATATACTCAATTCCATTCAATTCAATAAGGAAACGAAAACAGCATTCATGTGTACGTACGACCTACCGTCTCCATGAACGATGTATTTCATTTCTTTTATCGATCTATAATATATATGTATATAATGAATATATATTATATATAAATAATGTTTTACATTATGGAATTAGGTAAATAATTATATAAGTAATAATATCATGAACGACCAGTCGAAACACATACGATAAATGAAACGATTTTACCCAAAACGCTCTTTAACATGGAATTTACAAAAGAACGAGTAATATAAAGTCATAAGTGAACCATATATGATATCATAACAATGAATATGATTCTTTAATAAGTCAATGAAATTATTTAAATCATTATACAGTAGGTTCGGATACATACATAGAATATCAGACATAAGGTAAGGGATAAATTTTCAATCTCATTTTTATCCGAGATTTCTTATATGTAAGTATTTACTAGGGTTATGTTTATCATCCATGACCAGGTTTTCTAAAAAAATGTTTTCATAAAATGTTTACTATTCTTCCATGAATTTTTAAATTCATTTTTACCCTTTATTGACTTTTTACCACATTGTATGAATGGAATCTTTCCTTTGGTTACCATATAAGGTACCTTTTGACTTTTCCGACAAAAGTGTGAGGAGAATGTTTTTTAACGTATACGGCATGAAAGGATTTTTACGGTTTAATAAAGCCATATTTTCATGAATCTTCCTCCAAAAGATTTCATGACTATTTTCAACAAAATCCATTTCTTTTAAAATTTCATGAGATTTTGTGAAAAGAAAATGATTTTGAAGATAAAAGGATATTTTCCTCAAGAATTCATTTCAAGTGTTTTATCAAAACCATTTTTCATCTAATATGACATTATTTCATATGGGTTTGTTTCAAGTATAATTTCTCTATGATTTTCATGTTTTTACTTCTCTTATTATAAAATCATATCCATTTATTTTATATGGATTATGTGATGATGGAATGATGTTTTTGAAACCCATTTTATTCTTTGGGTTATGATGAATGTTTCAAGTTTAATTTGTGGCACCAGTAAGAATGATTTCATTATGAGATGGGTGGGACCTATATCTCCCTCCAATGAATTGGGTAAATATTTATATCTCATGAGATAGACATGGATGGAATGGTAAGTTAATCCGGTTCAGTGTTACAGGACTGAAACGAGGAGTGAACTCGATTCAGAAAGGGACTTTGTCCACAAAGATGGGCTTGGAAGCAATGCCTTGGATACTATGGAAATCATTACATGTTCTTAATGGAATCCACAATTACATGTTTTATTCCCATTCTATTTTATCATTATTTGTATTCCATTATGATCTATGCCTTATGTACTTCCATGTTTTAAGTCGTTGCACAAGATTTTGATGTTTAAACATTATGATCATGTTTTTAAGTTCAAATGTATATGGTATGTTTTATTTTATCCATGCTTACCCATACTGAGAATTTGAGCTCACCATTTTTATGTTTTATTTTCCCCCTGGATTAAATGAATGTTTTTAGGTAAGGAAACAAAAAGTGTAAGATCTTTATGGGAGTTATTGAAGATCTTTCACCACGATTAGAAGATTACGTTCCATGTTTCCAAAGACACTAAACCATTATGGTCCTTGTGTGTCTATTTTTGTTATGTATTATGTATTCCGCAAAAGTAATATAATATCTATGTATTTCAAGCTTTGAGTCTCTACAGTTGGTATCCGAGGAAAGGTTTAGTTAACCATTGGAAACTAGGATGAAAAAACTTTAGTGAGAACCCTATAGATATTTCTAAGATATGTCTAGGGATGTCCCAAAGGTTAAGTATACTTATAGGTTATAGTCCTAGAATTGCGCTAACGATCTTAGAATTTAACCTAAGATGTTAGATATTGAGGGTACTCCCTCTTTAATATGTTGGTTTCCCTAGCATTATTTTTACCTCTCACACAATTTTTTTGGGTTTTAGGCGATGGCTAGAAACCGAAGGAACCGTGTTGATCAATGCAATGGAAAATGAAATGATTGTCTTCTTGAACAAAAAAATGTAATGGGAGATGGCGTGAAAAATCTTATTTCTATATTTACACAAGCTATAAATCATCTTGGACTTCCAAATGAGCAGAGAAGAGAACAATATTTAATTGAGTCCTTCATGAGGAAACATCCACCTTCTTTTAGTGGGTCTTATGATCCACTTGTTTCTGAACAATGGACCAGTACCACTGAAAAGATATTTTTAGTTCATCAATGTTCTGAACATGATAAATTCATCTTAGAAGTATATCGTTTGGAAGGTGGAGCTAATAAATGGTGGAATCCTATCAAGAATACAGGGCCATGAGGTGAAATTGAGTCCATGGAATGGGACGACTTCAAGAACTTATTTTTCAATAAGTACTTCCCTCGTATTCTTCAAAAAAATATGGAGTAGGATTTTCATGAAATAAATCCAAAGGATGGTGAATCTTTTGGTATATACGAAGCGAATTTTATAAGGCTTGTAAGGTATTCATATTGCTTTATCATCCAACCGGAAAGTAAAATTGATCGATTCTTTGGTGGCTTAAAACTAAATCTTCGAAGGGAATTATCTATAAGTTACTTCAGTAGCTATGAAGAAATTGTGTGTTGTGCTATCAAGGTAGTTATAGATGTTGGTGTTACATATCCATCTCATGGTTTTGACAAGAAACGAAAGTTGGAGTTCAAGGAGAAATCTCAGAATAATGGTGAAAAGAAGGTGAATGTTTCCTTATGCTAAAAGTGTGAAAAGGATCATGGTGGAGATTGTCTTAAATGGAATAGAAAATGTTTTAAGTGTGGAAAAGAAGGTCATCGAGCAGCTGAGTGTCGAAGTAATGGAAAAAGGGTTTCTAATTATGTGAATAAAGAAACGACTGCAGAGAACATACCACCAACAATTCAATGCTTCAAGTGCAAGGAAATGGGGAATTATGCTAATAAATTCCCTAATACAAGGGTTAGTGATGATCGACATGAGCAACCACTTAACGAAAAGGACCAAGGGAATTCACATGTGATCACTATTGGAGATGTTGAATATGAAAAATATGTGGTGGATTGATTATGTTTTTATGTAATGGGATTCCAAAATAATGTTTTATATAGTATCATGGAATATTGGAATATTTATGTATTGGTCTACTGTGGTTTTCAATAATTTTATGGTACCGGTAAGCATGGAAAGTGATTGAGAAATTTTGGTAAGCAGATGATATGCACATAATGAAGGGATAAGCAGATAATGAAATGTATGACAGTATTCATGAGCTCATGACTGATATAAGGAAATAGTTATATCATGGTTTGAGGTTTTTGTATGTGAAACGAGTTAACTTTTGACACCACTCATGTTTTCACTAAGATTCAATTGTACTCAATTTTCAAGAGAATACATGATTAAGGCCTTAGAATGTTTGGAATGTGAGAAACAAGACATATCTCATGATATATGGGGATCAAAGATGATATTAACATGCTTGTTATATGAACTCATTGGTAATAGTTTTCACTATAATATGAGATTGGACAGTAGTATTTTGGATAAGCCTAAAGATTGGAAAGGATTATGTTGGACAAAAGTTAGTATTGTTTATGGATAGATCGTTTTTCGATATTATTGATGGGATGTTATAGTAATGTAGTTTTAGAAAAAGGACAACCTGAAGGACGAGCGACAGCCCATCGCGTCGGACAAGTCTGTGGGAATCGAACCCCCAACTGAAGTGCGACTGGCCTTTATCGCCTATAACTAGCCTACAGGAAGTCCCTGTTTAATAGAAACTAGTTTTATTATATTAAGCAGTTTGATATGTGAAGTATAAGTCCATTTTAGGAACCATATATGATTAATCTTACTATAGATCGACTTATGTATATTTAATAATTTTTTCTAACCTTTTGTTTGAGACAGATGGAATGACCCGTCATTCTTTCACATGATCTGCTAACACTTCACGAATAACAAATTCAACTTCATTTCATTAAGAGATGAAGTGGAAATTGTTCAAAGCATGAACAAAAGTGAGATTGTACCAAAATAAAGTAAGTATTTATTCTAATTCAAATTCTTCAACTTTAGGGAAATGATATTGACAACCAAAAATATTGTCCTAGTGCCCTTTTATCCGATGAATTCGATGGTACCCTAGATCATCACAAATTTATGGCTTTGTGATTGTTGGATTTTTCATAGCCATGTTCTCTACCACTCTCCATCAGAACCTTACAGTTAGAGTTTTATTCAATATCCATATTTTCACCTATGTTCTCCTACGTGGAAACCCAGTGATGAGTTAATTTGGGTAATCGTTATGTTTCATACTTTAGTTTTTAAAGCCAAGTTTTCGTATTCCTTTTTACGATGTGGGTTTCTATTAAAGAAACTTTTGAGTAGTAAACAATTTATAACCCTGACGAATTTTGAGGGCGAAATTCATTTTAAGGGGGGTAGAATGTAACACCCCGAGATTTTATGAAAAATATTCTTTTTAATTTCATTTATATCTTGTGTTGTACGCTACACCAAAAAGAGCTTGCACAACATGCATCCCTGACTTGCCTTGCATTACACGCAATCGCGACCTTCCTCGATAGCGTGTGTAACACGCAATACTGACTTTTACTAAACGAGATATTATTATTATATTATTATAAACTAGCCGTAATGAATAGTAATAACAACTTTTTGAAATTTTGTAAATTTTATTTTCCAAATGGGCTTCATTTTTGGATTCAGAATATCGAAATTAGCCTAGGGTGAAATTTTGGTATTTTTCTGAAAACTTTCAATTTTTGATGAATAGTGAAAACACTGAGTTACTATTTAAATCACGACTTTTTATTTAAATAAATATTTATTTTATTTAAATTTATTTTAGGTAAAAATTGATACATAATACCTATATATGTTCAATGTAATTAATTGGAGTAATTTTATAATAATTTTAGATATATAAAAATTTTATTTAACATTTCACCGACTTTTACCCACCTCCTAGGAGAATTTGCAAATTTATATTAAACATAATTTTACGGCTTTTGGGAATGGAATTTCAAAAATCCGAGAGACACGGTTGATTTTAGTAAGTAAAATGCGGTTCAATGAGATGAAAATAATTTTTGGTGAATAGTAACTTTTTACTTTTATTTACCACGGTTAAAAGTAAATACTGTAATTAAGGGTAAAAATGATATTATTATTACCCTAACTCATGTCCTAATTCTTTTGGATAAGTGTAATTCGACCAAAAACAACCATAGGAATAAAATATTACCGTTTAGGCCCACTTGGACTCGATTAGGATATTTATTATTAATTTATTTAAAGAAGGGTTAAAATAGTTAAAAATCAAAGTTTAATAAATAAATCATTTTTAATATAGGGTTATAAATAAGATAAATTCGACTATAAATATTCATTAGAAAGATAAAATTATTTCCTACTTAATTATATTTTATTTTTAATTTTTAGAATTTAACTAATGTAGTTTATTTATGACACAATGATGATGCAGTAATTATCTTATTGATGAATAATTGACATAATTGATGTTATAAATACCCAAATAAATGTAATTTGATACTTTTTATGAATTAAAAAAATTTATATGTTAATATTACATGTTAATGTTGATTTAATTAACTTTTTTAGAACTAATCATTCTGTTATGATTTTTACAAAAATCAACTACCAAATATTGTCAAATTGACATAAAATAGTTTTTAAAACAAATATTATATTATTAATTGTTATTATATTCCTAATAATCTAATGTTCTGCCAAATGACTTAGATAAGGTTATATATATTAATAATAAACATCTTGGGGTTCGTTTTTCTAGTTATTGTAAGTTTATTAACCTTATAGGGTAAGAACACAAAAAGACACGGTAAAAGGAAAATTATCTAACTTAAAGTTAAATCTAAATGATAAGGATAATATAGGAAACTAAACTTGTATAAATTCGATTGGATGAGTGGATTTCGACCCATCCCCACCTTAGCTTCGAAATAAATCAATTTGGAGCTATTTAAAACCGAATATGACTTTATAATAAATAAATATTTTTAGTCTTTCCAAAGGTGCCTCTCTCCTCCCTTATAAAAGGGCACCTCATCCCTCTCTTAATCACACCAATTTGAGCCTTAAATCTCGGCCAACACCTGAAAATTACTCTTCTACACTTTCCGAGAAACATCCTATAGGTTATAGTCTTCTTTAAAGACCAATATTAGTGCCCTAAGAGGAGGTTTTAAAAAGGCGCTTCAATGAAAATGTAATGTCTGTTACCGATTATTTCAACTTTATTTCTTCTTCCACTTCTTCTTCTTTAGTTGTTTCATTATGAAGTAATAACATAAGTATCACTCATATACTGATATGTTATTATAATTATTAATCTACCCTATTTCACCATCTATCCATCCTACGAAAAACGAAATCACCACGCGTGCGTACGTACGGAATACCGTCTCCACGCCGTGTTGTAATCTGTTTTTCCACCACCACCTTACATGGATGCGTATAATGTTGTAAATAAATAACTATATCTGATTATTGTAAAGTGATAATTATTCTGAAATAGTATACATACACTCCAATAAAATTCCACAATCATGGTAATGATATCATCGCTCGTGCGTACGTACGGACTACCGTCTCAATGAACGCGATGAGATTCATTTTCCATGATTAACAATTCATGAATGATTATAAAGTATATATAATGAATAATAATAAAATATATGACATAATAATGCTACTGTATTTATGTATATATATGTGTGTGTCACATACTCAATTCCATACAATTCAATAAGGAAAGGAAAACAACGTTCATGCGTACGTACGGCCTACCGTCTCCATGAACGGTGTATTTCATTCCTTTTATCGATATATAATATATATGTATATAATGAATATATATTATATATAAATCATGTTTTACAATCTGTAATTATGTAAATCAAGATATAATTAATAATATCAAGAATGACGAGTCGAAACACATAGGATAAATGAAACGATTTTACCCAAAACGCTATTTAACATGGAATTTACAAAAGAACGGGAAATATAAAGTCATAAGTGAACCATATATGATATCATAACAATGAATATGATTCTGTAATAATTAAATGGCATTATTTAAATAATTTTACATGAGGTTAGGATACATACGAAGCATATTGGACATAAGGTAAGGGATAAATTTTCAATCTCATTTTTATCCGAGATTTCTTATACGTAAGTATTTACTGGGGTTATGTTTATCATCCATGACCATGTTTTCTAAAAAATGTTTTCATAAAATTTTTACTATTCATCCATGAATGTTTAAAGACATTTTTAACCTTTATTTACTTTTTACCACATTGTATGAATGGAATCATTCCTTTGGTTACCATATAAGGTACTTTTTGAGATTTCCGTCAAAAGTACGATGAGAATGTTTTTTTAAACGTATACAACATGAAAGGATTTTTACGGTTTTATAAAGCATTATTTCTATTATGCTTCCTCCAAAATATTTCATGACTATTTTCAACAAAATACTTTTCTTTTAAAATAGCATGACATTTTGTGAAAAGGAAATGATTTTGAAGAAAAAAGGTTATTTTCCTCAAGAATTCATTTCAAGTGTTTTATCAAAACCATTTTTCATCTAAGATGACATTATTTCATTTGTGTTTGTTTCATGTATAATGTCTCTATGATTTACATTGTTTTAGTTCTCTTATTATGAAATGATATCCATTTATTTTATATGGATTATGTGATGATGGGATGATGTTTATGAAAACCATTTTATTCTTTGGGTTATGATTAATGTTTTAAGTTTATTTTGTGTCACATGTAAGAATGATTTCATTATGAGATGGGTGGGACCTATATCTCCCTTCAATTAATTGGGTAAAGATTTATATCTCATGAGATAGTCATGGCTGGAATGGTATGTTAATCTGGTTCAGTGTTATAGGACTGAAACGAGGAGTGAACTCGATTCAGAAAGGGACTTTGTCAACTAAGATGGTATTGGCAGCAATGCCTTGGATACTATGGAAATCATTACATGTAGTTAATGGATTCCACAATTACATGTTTTATTCCCATGCTATTTTATCATGATTTATGTTCCATTATGATCTATGCCTTATGTACTTCCATGTTTTATGTCGTTGCTCAAGATTTTGATGTTTAAACTTTATGTTCATGTTTCTAAGTTCAAATGTATATGGTATGTTTTATTTTATCCATGCTTACCCTTAATGAGAATTTTATCTCACCATTTTTTTGTTTTATTTTCCCCCAGGATTAAAATAAAGGTTTTAGGTAAGGAAACAAAAAGTTGAAGATCTTTATGGGAGATTTTGAAGATCTTTCACCACGATTAGAATATTAAGTTCCAAGTTTCCAAAGACACTAAAACATTACAGTCCTTGTGTGTCTGTTTTTGTTATGTATTATGTATTCCGCAAAAGTAATGTAATATATATGCATGTCAATCTTCGGGTCTCTACACACAGGGAGATCAGGAGATAGGGTAAACATTCACCACGATATGTGGGGTAATTTGAGATTCTGGAAAGAGTCGGGCCGTTTGCCTATCGGTTTTAGTTACCACAGAGGTATTGGGCCATGCACAACATCTTCCATGCATCTCAGTTGCACCGTTATCAACTAAACACATCTCACGTCTTTCATCCTGAGGAGGTAGATATTGAGTGAGATGAATCCTTTGAGGAACATCTGATTCGTATCGTTGATATGAGAACGAAGGTTATCTGTGGCCAGTTAGTTCCTCTCGTACGGGTGCGCTGGCAACAAGGCCAAGTGCAGGATAAAACCTGGGTGTGGGAGATCGACATACGTGCTCAGTGGATAGATTTTTTCATAGCTATATCTTCACCACCATTGGAAGGAAAATTTTGGTACTAATTTCTTTAAGGGGGAAGTTTGTAAAAAGCCGGTTCTTAGTTTTGAGGTACGGGTTTCATCTTTTCCCTTTTCATTCAGTGTTTTTGATAAAATAAGGGAAACGGGGGAAAATCCTAAAATTTGGGACTACACGCCATGTACATATCCACACGCTGTGTACATTGGACATGTGTGATTAGTACACAGGGTGTGTAGCAATGTCGGTGACCAATGGTGTAAAAACTGACTACATGCCATTTAGTTTGAATTTACACACCATTTAGTCTGTCGGTAGGAAAATTGTAAGGCAGTGGAAGTAGCCTCCAGATGAGAATCAATACAAGCTGTGAACTCATGGATTACACACTGTGTACTCATTTTGACTGATGAATAGTGCCTCAGTGGAAAGAAGCCGTCGGGGGAACATCTAAAAAAAATGAATACTACATGTCGTGTACTCAATAGTACACGCCGTGTAGTCTGTTTTTTCGCTTAAAATGGGTAGTAGCCTCCCCTATTCACATGGAAGGCTTCGAACTGGAAGAGGAGTCAGGAGAGAAGTCTAAAACTTTATGGAGCTCCAGATCACACACTGGTTGTCCGTTTCCACCTCTGTTGATCTTGTTGAAACTGTACAGGTAAAACTCTCCTTATCCTTAATCCATTCTTTCCAATGCTTTCCTAAGGGAAAGTTATTTACCTTTGAACGTGTTTTCTTTCAGCTCTGATTTTCATCATTCTTGGACGATTCGAGGAGTGTAGTTAATGTATACCAATCAGGGGCGATCGAGGTAGGTGGTCTATTGTTTGTTTCCAACTACTCTTGTGAATTTGTGTACCATTGTGATACGATCCCATGAATGGGGTGTCAAATGGTTGAGGCCTTGCATAATTAAATACCTAGAATTGAATAGGTAGTTTAATGAAGTTGTATATCTGTTGGTTGGGATCGTTTCTTGGATACAGGACCACGCCTGGGGTGTGTTCCTTTGTTTAACCGATTGGAAAGGTTACCTGAGGATATAACATGATTTTAATTTGTTTTAAATTTCCTTGAGAGGAATTGTATATAAATTTCTTGTTTATATGTTGGGCATGGCCCGGTTACTTGTTTTCCCTGAGTGCAGTGTTGTGCTTAGCCAGTGGGTAGTTCTCTATTCAGCCTGAATGGAAACATCTTTCATGACTATGGGTTGTAGATTCTGTGCCTGTGGGCGACAACACGTAAGCCTATGGGAATTATTCGATATTCCAGTGGGCAGATTCCTATGGGTTTATATTCTCTTTACCTGAGGGTAAGGGTTTTATGTGCCTGAGGACACTGGCTGTGTACTTAGAAATACACTGTGGTGTTTTCCATCTATTTAATGATTAAATGAATATTAAAATGGAAATATAACTGGTAAAGTTAGTAACTTTTGAGTACTTCTTGGTTTATTTTATTTACTAATACACACTGATGTTGCACATTTACAATGACAGTTGGGCACAAATCATTTGTGGGTGGCTACTGGGATTCATTTCTCACACCCTGTTTGGGTCATATTTTCGGCCATAACAGATTGTATTTCGTCGGGTATGGATAAGAGAAATGGTCCATATACAGGTACATGAGTGTTGCTGAGGTGTTGGGGATCATAGGACCGAGTACAAGCTCGCGATGCTGCTGGCTGTTCTGTTTTGCTTTTCTGTACTTGTACTTCAGTTGTATTGTATTGTAGTGTAACATTTTTTGCTGTTTTTATAGAATAGTGACATGCTGCATCTTCATATATAAGACTGCTGGTTTCCTTTTACATCTGTTATCCAATTCAGTTATATATTTATTTTTTACTACTTCCACTTTTTGTTTGATATTTCTCTATTTTGTTATGCTACACTTTGACAAATGAGGGCATAGTTTCCCCACTATCAGACATGGTCCCTCGCTTCTAGTCGGTAGCCTATGTCGTTTGGGAAAATGCACTTGAGGTCATGTGACAAACCAGGTGTGGGTCACCCATGGAGTGGTACCCAGATCCGAGACGTTACAATGTGAACTAAAATATTTTAAAAAGATAAATTAATTTGATAAATAATAATTAACAAAATACTGGGGTGTTAAATTATACCCACCATATAATGAATTTTTCCCTCATATTTATTTTGGGTTTTCAATGGTTTAATACCTGAATGTTTCATCCATTAAAACCCACATCATAAAAATTAATTGTAAAATTTCTCATTAAAATTAAATGTTGAAACCATAATACTTACCCCATATAATATATAACTAGGATTCTACATACAATAACATATGTTGGGAGTGAATATTGGACATATAAGAAAAGTGTAAATATTTATAGGTAGTGATTCATATCTTATATCACAATATTGATAATGATAAAAGAAAATTTGAGGGAATCAAATTAAAAAAATATTGATTTATAAGGATTCCATTTACATAAAAATTATTGTATTATGTCAACACATTTTCTTCAGATTGTCATCATAATGTTTATTAATTATTTTATTGAACATGATTATAAAGAAACATACTTATTTGATAAATTTCTATAAACAAAATTTTATACTCCAATTATGATTTTATCTTTTTCTAATTCATCTTATAGTTCATGTAAATGACATCTTGAAATTAACATCAATGCTTGATGTGCTCAAATTGAATTTGTTAAAATCATAAAGGCCATAAAAAATTAAAATAACTTTTTATCTATATATATTCTTTAAAATAAAAATGGTTAACACATTAATCATTAATCAAAAAAATTAATAGTATTTTATTCATCATAAATTATTATTCAATAAAAATAATTATTTATTAACCAAGAAATCATCTTGTTTAGTTGTTGGAATAATATCATTATAATCCTTTGTTTGTGGGTTCAAGACTAATATACATTCCAGACAAGATTGGTTTCGCCTGACATACATGTTTTCTTTTTCTAAAATTACACTAATATAATTTCAAAAATTCGATGTACATCCTTGAAATAAGGTTATTCAACAAATATGCTTTTAACCATGTCTTTAAATACAAACACAGTGCATAAATAAATCAACTATAGTTTAACATAAAATTTTCTAAATAGAACATATTATTACCCTTTTGAAATATGAAAATCCAAAACCATAAAAATAATGTCCAAAATAAGATTATCACTGATCCCATATATATCACAAATTATCTCTTGTTTGTCTCATTCCAAACATGTGAATACCATCATGGTAAATTTTCATGGAACATGGTAATGACTGTAATGACCATTAATCCTATTGGAAACTATGAATTCTTTCTTATTCCATAGATTACTATTTATATTCAATAAATCCAAGAATTTATAAGCATCATCCATAATAGCATGAACTACATTTCAAAATTTCTTTAACTCATCAAAATGTAATTAGTACCATCCATTTTATATTTACATAAAATAATTATTGTTACATAATGAACATATTAAGTGTTACCTTACCTTAGTAAAAATTTCACCTTGTCATTAAATAACATCACCATTCTATCTGGATCATTCAATTTAATATTTTAATCACTATGTCAAAAAAAGTAGACCAATCCAGGGATATTTCATCATTCTTATAACATAATGTTTATCTCCAAAACATAATAAAAATAAATATTCCACTTCATAATTATTAAATTAACAATCCTTCTTCATCCTGTTACACAATACATCAATCCTTTCACATTTGATCTCTAGTCACTTTATCAATAGTCATGTCACAATCACTCAAACCACCTTGCCAATTTCCTTTCAGACCATTCATATTTGGATATTTAGTAGATTAATGACCATCTACACCACACATTAAACACTTAACCATAAATTATTTCTTAGGGAGGGAAAAATTATAATCCATTTCATCAACAAAACTATCCATTTTACCATGAATTAACATATATTATCCATTCTTTTCTACGACCATTCCATTATCTTATTTCTATAATACAATGCTATATGTGATTATTTACACATTCATGGAACAAAATAAACCGTATATTCATTCTTATATGGTCTTCATTACCTTGTCACTGATAAAAATCTTATTTGTCCTCCTTGGTGAGTCTAATAGTTGGTCAAGGTACACATTGATAATCATGTTCCATAAAAATAGATTAGGAATGATCATAACATCATTAACTCAATTGATCATAACAATTAATTTCCCATTATAAAATAATCTATCACATTCATTGTTAATCTAGATCATTTTGGTTCCTACAATATAATTTAACAAGAAACACAATATGAGCATTACTAACCAAAAAACCAAGACTACATAGTCATGAAATGATTAACTTAGCGGTTTTCATAATTACAACACCTTTATTAGAATATGACACGCTAGGTTCATTTTAGGTTATTCATAGATAAATTATATTTAAACCCATCATGATGGTTCACTAATATTTCGTGAATTCTTCAATCACGTACCACAAGAGTGTGAGATTTGGTATATAGCAGGACCTGTTGGCATGTACCAGATTACCCTAGGTTAGGCTCGAGACATCTTGTTGTATTTTTTACCACTAGGTACATATTTTATAAAGACACATTCGCTTGTACTATATAAATTGGATTTTATTTCTAGGAAACCACTAAATCTATCTTTTACCAAAATTCATGCTCATTTTTTCCAATGTTAACTCATCCCTATACTTATCTTTTTATAAAAACATAGCCTTATCCATTGAAATATAACTAGGGATATCACTATTGATTTTTCAGACTATTTTCCAAGAGATGACTTAACCACAAATTTGATACTAACTATAGTGACCCTGGCATGGCATATATGGATACTAAAAAAATTTAGATAAATATTCATTACATTGAAAAAAATAAATTCCAAAGGATTGTAATAGTTCAATATCATTAGAATCATGGAAATAAAAGCGTATATCATGTTGAAATATCTTCAACATCTCTAATAAACATTTCTATATTTATTACCTCTACCTAAAACATTTCTTCATATCCTCAGGTATGGATACATAGGAACGGGGTTAACTCAAAATGCTTTGTAAGGGAAAAAAGGAATTATATAATCATAACATGAAAAAAAAATTCTGAACATGATAGTAACATTTGATGATAATAACCTATATATTAGCAGGAATTATATGAATTGGAATCTCATAAAAATAAATCAAAAGAAAATAAATAACATATTCAATGAAATCATAACATAGAAATAAAACATGAAATTATGGAAAACACAAAAGAATATATCATTATTTCCATAGTATCCAAGGGATCATTTACAATACCATTTTTTAGTATGGGTTCACACCCTATACCATCTTTGTCTTCAAGGTTTACTGTTATGTCCATCTTAGAAGCATGATTTCAATTCTCATATCATCTTGTTAGTCATGTTTCAATCTCATCGCTATATTGGTAGTAGGAATTCACTCATCATACTGTCTTGGTAGACATGGATCACAACCATGGACATCTTTATATTCAATGTTTACCCCCATGACCATCGTAGTATGCATCATGAGATTTAATTCATTAACCAATTCATTGAAGGATGATATAGATCCCACATATCACATAATGAAATCATACATGCATGTTCCAAAATATCATAAACAATAATATTATAAAAAATTCAATGAAATGGGTATCATAAACATTTAAACATATCATAACCAATGGAAGTACATATAGGTTTCATAATCATTTCACCTAAATAAAAATTTATTAAATAGAAATAGATTTAATAAGTCTATAACCCAGGAGTGATACCATAAATTCAAAAACATATATCACATGAAAGTGAAATGGTTTTGATAAAGACCATGGCATTAAGAATAACCAACTCATAGAAATTATATTAATGGAACCAATAGATTAATTTGTATAATGGAATGAATAACAATAATGGATGTCATCTTAGATAGAAAGGTATTATGTAATATCATTAAAAATCATTTCGTGAGGAAAATATATATTATTCTTTGAGAAAGGTTTATTAAAACATAAAACCATATAAAAATAATTTTCCTATAAAATACCATGGAAAAATATAAATAATAGCTGAAATAATTTTGAAAAACAATTTTCTTGAGAACATAAAATATAAGCTTCATAATTTTTTATTACCCTTTTTTTAAAAAACTCATATAATACATATAATGAAATATATAATATGATTTTAAAAAAATTATTTGAAAACATATGAATGAAAAATGTAAGGGTTTTGAAAACAAATTAAATCAAAACTTATTGAAAAACATTAATGAGGCTAGAAATTATTTTGAAATCGATATTCCTTGAAAACATATAATAGAAACATTAAAAAAATTTGAATGAAATTTTCATCGTAAAGTTCAAAAAGAATATTAAAATCTGGTAAAACCCATTTATTTGGATATATCTTCTAAAGAAATTTCATAAAAATTATCTTTTAATTAAGAAATGAAATATTTAAAGTAATTGTAATAGATATATCCATACATGTCATACGAGGTAAAAACAACATTCTTTTTTAATGATAAAAATAATTTCAAAAGGAATTTTTTGGAAACAAAAAATAAGTTTCATTTTAAAAAATTCGAAATAAAAAAAGAAATTTTTTTTAATGTTCATAGATAATATATAAGATTCATTGAAACCATTTTATTAATGTATGATTTTAATAGAACACAGATTTCCGACCAAATAGAAGGTAAAGTTCACATTTCTTAAAAAAACATTCCTATTATTTTATATACCAAAGAGGTGAATAAATTCTAACAATATATGAATGAATCATTAACAACAATTAGATAATAAATTCATTGAATGTTCTTGAGATATTTATCATAAGATTTAATCAAAGGAATCATTAACCTAAATGAGTCTTTGGACACAACATTTAAAATATAATCTTGAGAAATGGTGTGAATGTATTAATAATTTATTATTACATGGTATTAAGAGAACAGAAACTAAATGTAATAAAACTAAATTTAATAATGCTAAAAATATCATTAAAATAAATAAATTCATAATATAACATAAAAAATAGAATTATATACACCTCGAAGAGAATTCAGGTGCATAATAAAGAATGAGTCTCGATAATGAAAAATTGAGACAAAACTATTTCACGGATTTGTTAACTATTAAAACTAATACCCAAATTTATGTATTATAAAAATGAAATAAAATAATTGGTATAACATAAACCACACAAATGGAATTATTTGTGAACATAGCATGTATGTCACATAAATAAAAATTGAGATAAAATTCCATTACATTTTGTCTTGAATCTCTTGGCACTCATTCAAAACACCTGAATAATAAATATTAATTTATTATAAATATTTTACAGATCCATATTATTATATATAATACCATATATGGTTTTATTATGACCTTATGTCACCATCTTCTTAAAAAATTATATTTTATGGTTTCACTTTGGGTAATATTCAATTTATTCTGCAAATGCGTCATATTTTGTTATATATTTTGTCCTTATAATTATATAATGATTTAAATAATGTAAACCATGATATTAATATAATGTATATAAATTTTATCAGTATTATAATAATCTTTAGAATATATATGCAGAAAATAGAATACATTATTCATTAGGATTATAGGTCGTACATATGCATGAACGCTATTCATGTTTAATTGTCGTTTTGAAAGAAAAAAAATAAGAAAATGAAATATATATATATATATATATATCATTATTAAAGTATATTTAAGATATCATAAAAATAATATATATATAATAAACCATTCTTAACACTATCTATATAGTGTTTGGATTAATCATATCACATTGAGGGGTGTTAGTCCACACTTCCCCTAACTAAATTATGGTATTTACAGAAAATGGAAATCACCAAATTATTTTATAAATTAAATTTATAATAGAATATAGAAATTATAAATATAATATATATCATATATAAACATATTCTCTAACATAATTTCCACCATTTTAGGTGGTAATGTGAAAATGAACAATCATTTTTTCGTGAGTCAGTAGTTCATCGTACATGGAAAAAGTATGTTTGTTACCTATTAGATGGATAGGCTTATATGTGATGGAAATATTTTTTCAAATAAAACCTATTACATTGATGATACTTTTTCCATATAAGGGTAGAATAAATAAATTTAATTAGGGGTGGAGAAATAAAATAAACAAATGGATTTGAGAAAATGATACCTCATAATTGGGTAAATCCTTTTGGTTTGTGCCAGAAGGATTACTTTGGTTGACTTCATACTAATGGATGTATTCTATGAGGTAGGTAGGGAATTTGGGAATTATATTTTGAATATCTTAGGCGAACTTATGATTTTTTAGTGGTGTGAGGATGTGGGATAGGTGTACGCCTTCTCTTGGGAAATAAAAGTACACAAATTGAATTTTTAAAATTAAATTAGGTTTAGACATGTTCTTACCAAAACCAATTCATAAAAACCCAAAAAAATAAAAAATAGAATATCTATTTCTTAAAAAGGTCTATAAAAATGGGTTAGGACACGTTTATAGGTCATTGGGGCCTCTAAGATTAATGTTTAGTCTGTAATTAATCATAATTTGACCTTACTCGTTGTGATTAATTTTAATCACTTTTACTATTGTTTTTGATAAAAAAACATGTCTATATTACTCTTCTATAAATATTATAATGATTAACAATGGTTGTTTTTGTTTGTAAATATTTTATTTAGAGAAGTGGAAAAATTAAGATTAATGATAATCGCGCATACATGAGGATGTTACAGTTCTTCAATGAAGATTCAAGTTCAAATGTTTATTATGTTTTTAAATTCAATTTTAGTTGGAAATTACGTCTAATTAAAAAAAATTAGTTCTAAATGTATACATTATCTAATTTGACCTTTAAAAATATAATATATAATTTAACATTAATATTTATTTAAAAAAAATTAGTTTTTAACTTACATTCTATATATTTCAGTATTCATAAAAAATGACATTTATCAGAAAAATATTAAAACATTACTCTAAGATAATTATTAGAATTAAATACATAAAAATAAATTTTATTTTAACAAATATTTTTTTTAAAAGATTTAAGAATTAATTTTAATATTAATAGTGGTCCATTAGAGAAAATGGTATTTTTAAACATAAAAGGACATTACCAAAAATTATATGTTCCTTTATAATTATGTTTTATTTATATAAAAAAATTTAAAATATATTTGAAAATTTTTATAAATATCAATATCAGTAATTTTAATGGAATTTTTATAATTATATCATTCCAAAAATTAAAATAAATTTATTTTTCATAGAAACTTGGTGATGTGAGTAATGTACGCCATGTCAGTGTTGCGAGTTTTACAAGTCATGTAGGTATTGTGTGTGGCACAAGGGAAGTTGGATTCATGTGAAAGGAATGATTGAATTAGTGTTTTAATATATATATATATATATATATATGATGTATTTTTAAGGTTATGTGACATCCATAATATAAAAAAGATATATTATGTCAAAAATAATATGTCACCAAATTTTGGGGAGTTACAGAGTCTCATGTATGTTAGAACCTTTGATATTTTTAACCGTGTCAGTTTTCTAGATTGTTGACAGTAACTTTTTCCTACTATGTCTCAAGTACACGATGTTTTACATGTATCCTTCTTGTGTAATGACATTCCAGACCCCACACATTCACTAAATCAAGATGTGGTAAAGTTGGTAAATGACTCCTCATATGTGGAGTATCCACTAAATATCTTGGACCATATTGATAAATTAATTTGAAATAAGATTACTTACATGGTTAATGTACTGTGGGGGAAAACAAATTAAGTAGATGAAACTTGGGAACCGTAGTAAGTGAATAAGGAGAAATAAATTCACTTGTTTGCAGCACAATATTTAAAAAAATCGAGGGAGAAATTTCCTACGGGGGGGCATGTAATGACCAGAAGTGTAACCAATGGAAATTCCTTTTCAATAATTATTTCATATAGTATGAAATGAATTTTTAAACAATGATAATATAGTAAAATCTTTATATATAATGAATGAATGGAATACACGATATTTCATGTAATTAATGAGAACATCTTGATGGAATTGTAACATGCACATTGGAATAGTAATTCAGTCAATATATTATAATCGAACTATGAATGAATAAATAAAATTAATGCATCCTATAAATTAACATATGATGAAATAATATCATAGTATAAGTAAACAGATGTTTTAAAAAAGTGTTTGTACTTGTGTAAAACACAAAAGATTATATACACATTTATAATTAATATAATACTTAAATGATTATTGAAAATCATAATATAGATTCCTAAATTAAAATTTTGTTTTTTTGTAATTATATGATTATTTTCCAGATCAATGTAAATTTTGCAATGGGTTATAAATTTAGTTACAATTTTAATATTATTATTTTCAAAAGTAAAAGATGATATTATTTAAAATAAAATTTCTCATTTGTTGAAATTTATTTTTTGAAAATTGTGTCCAATTTGAAAACATACCTCTTAAAAAATGGTTCGGGTAATTTTTTTAGATTTTTCTAGAATAGTTGAATTCTTTGTGAATAGTGATATCAGGTAATTTACTGTATTTTACAAATATATCAAGTATTGTGTCATATATCATGTATGGTTGATATAAGACCTTATTATGAAAAACTAATTATTATTTTAATATATTTAGTGATAATGTTCAAACAATTCATAGTATTGTGACAAAAAGAAGAGTCTAATGAATTAAATAATAAAAAAAACACACATATCCCTACAATAAATACATCCCACCCCCACCAATTATTCTCACACATAAAAATCCTTTAAGATTTTTTAAGTTATAAAAAATATTTTTCCCAGCCCTCTTCACCAAATCCAAGAGCATTTGGTCTCAAAAAGAAGATGAACTGCAATTTTCATATGGTTTTTCTCAATGATTGTCCTTAAAGAGGTACCATCCTCTTTCATTTTAATTTAATTTATTTTCAATTTATTTCCTTTTATTATTTCATCCTTTGATAAATGATAACATGTGGCTTTATAACTAAATTAGTTTTAATATTATATAATTTTATTATGTTTATGAAACAATTTATCTTCAAATATCTTCCCTTTTCATTTGATTCTAAAAATAAAATATCATATCTACCGTGTCGATTTATGGACACCATAAAGGATTCATTTTCATTTTTCACTATCTCCAAAATGCATGGAAATATAAATGTTTTTATGTTTAAATAAAATTTTATTATTTTTATTACAATTTATTTAAATTTCTTTAACATATATATAAACATGATGATATAGTGTCCTAATGGTAGTAAACAATTCCAAATATATTAACCTATTGTCATTGACGTTATATGTAATAAATAATCTTCATATAATACAACCAAAATATATACAGTAAAAATTACACTCTAGTGTGTTCATTAATAACATGTAATTTCAATTATATTGAATCATTCTCATTGTGCGTGAACTTTCATACTTATAAACAGGAAAAAAGATCATGAAAATCCAGAAAAATACACTTATGATATGAAAAGATAAAACTATATAACTCTTCATAACAACCATAACAATACATAAACAACAATAATGATTTGAATACAACTCAAAACACTTATGGATTTATTGATAAATTTATTTAATTTGATTACATATGATATTAATGTGATTATTGTACTCAGAAATGAGGTAAGGGGAATTATCGAACATAACTCCATTTCTGTGTGTTCTCCCTCTTTCACTACATTTTTAGTGCGGATGTTCCTATAATATCATTTATTTTCTTTTCAATTTTATTTTTTAGTACTTGATTGACTAGAATTTATATTTATGAAAAAATCAGTGAAATTTCATAAACAACTCATCATTCAGAAAACACATCATTTGCTTCTCTTGAGATTGATTCTTCTTCAATAATGATTGAAACAATGCATTTCATTTTCTCATTATTTTTTAAACTCCAACGTTTATTCATGAATTTATGATTTATGAAATTAAATACATAAATATCCATGGGTAATTTTTTCTATGATTTATAAATCATATATTTGGATTTCATGGTTATGTAAATTTATTACATTAGAAGTGCTCCAAAAATTATATAATTGTCTAATGTGTTGGTTAATGATATGTATTTCATTATATAATTCCCAATATGCATGAACATGATTATATATTTTTTCAAAATTGTTTCTTTAGGATTGTTAACATATTTTATTCATGAACATTATTCATGATTTTTTCACAAATATGTGTTTTATTTGACTACTATGACATGATGTTTAGTTTTTAGGCAATCCCAAATTACCTGACATTATCTAATAATTTCCCTCATTATAATGAGTACAATACCATGATTATGTTATGATGGTGATAATTATTGTAAACCGAATTTATATTAATTCATGTTATTATCTAACCCTCTACTTGGATTTTAGTAAACAAATTTCATTCATGAATATCCTCAGGTAATTATTTATACAAAGAGTATATGAGGGTCACTAAAGAAGCTAGGCAAAAAGGATATAAATAATGTTTATGTTTTATTATATAAATGTTATTTTTTGGTTCTAACTTACCCAAGACACTAAACCATTAAATCCTAGTATGGTAACAATATTATATTTTTTTCTTTAAAATAATTTAAATTATTCTATGACAAATAAGCTTCACTATTGAAAAAACCTCAATATTGTTTGAAAAATGTTTCATATGACCAAATGCATCAAGGATGGGTGTTCTAGTCAAATTTTTCAAAAAAAAGGATATATCAATATGTATTTACATTTATTATTTTGATATCAATAATCACCAAAATCATATGTGTTACAAACATATAAACCTAAATAATGTTTTTACAAATTAATTTGAAAATAATATTAGAACCCATTGAAAATGAATAGAATATTTTATGGAAAAATATTCTTATGTTCGCAATGGTGTTTATCATAATAATATAAATTAATTATAATTATTGAATTTATTAATTAAATATATATATATATATTATAAAATCAATAAATTATTTTTGATATTAATACAATAGATTTGATAAGCAAGTAATAAGAACAATCCTAATATTCTGAATAAAATTATATATTTTTTTATTAAAGAACATTTATATCCTTTTAATAGAGAAGAAATTTTAATTCCAATTTATTGAAATTTTATATATTTTTTAAAAAAAATTAGACTACATTTTTGAATGATAAGAATAATAATTTATTTTGGTTAAATTTTGGATATTTTTCTATAAAGCCTCATTTTTTAGAAATCATGAAAATTATAGATTTCTAATTCATAACTAATTTATCATATAATTTAATTATATAGTTTAATAGTATATTAATTTGGTTTTATATTTTAATAAGACAATTTTTTATTAATTAATCCATTTTATGTCATTGGAAAAAAATTTCACATGAAAACAGATATAAAATCATAGCAAATTATTGAACAGTTTTACTTTTGAAACCCACATTGTGGTACTGTATACAAGATTAAATATAAATTAATTTCAACCTCTTCTGTGATTGGATGTTTGAAAAAATGATTCCATGTATGGAATAATAAAAGTTTTAATTTATAATATAGTAAATTTGGTTTTTTTCTAAAATATTTTGTGAAAGTAATTAAAATTAAATTCAACGAATATGTTGAAATTATTCAAAAAAATTGAATAAAAATTCATATTAAGTGAAAAATAAACTAGAAAATTTTCGAAAAGTCATTTTATAGTCATATATAAATAGTATCTTCCCATGTATTGAATATATTCTATAATATTGGACACATTTAATGGTATTATTATTGGTGGAATTACATTTTCCAAATTTTACAATACTGTCACTCCCCCAACACTATTTGAAAGAACTCACTAATCTTATTTCCAAACACATCTCAAGAAACAGTTTTCTAGAGAAGATCATACTAGAAAGATCATCAATATCCCTCCCCTTAATAAATAATACACACTATTTTCATAATTCTATCCTTGGAATCACTTCATGGAAAACAAAAAAGAGTTAAGTGATTTTGAGGTAACAACCTACCCCATGCTCTTTTCATTTCATTTCAGAGACCATCCTATTAACAGTTATTATTCAATAAACAAAAAATTAAATGGGTATCCTAAAGAAACTAAAATATTTTTATTTTATTTTATCAAAATAAACTTACACAAACATCCTTTTAAAGTTTAAGGATCCAACAGTTGGTGTAAAATGAAATACACATTACGAACCTATGATTATTCATTTCTATTTTACCACATTTAATGGATGAAAATTTGGGTGGAAAATCACTTTTTATATTATATATATGATATTAATTATGTTTTTATTTTTTAGTAATTATTTTATAACTCTTTCATTTATACATTCCATTTTGGGTTTATATGATAAAATCGTTTATAAAAGTATGAACTACTCTCTCTGAATGCAATGTGATACATTCACACATTACATTGACTCTATAATGGATGTTTTTAATAATCTTATTTTAAATATATTACATTTAATATCATAATAGAATTAAAATTTTCCAATATATATATATAAATGTATATATTAACTACATTTCAATATTTTAAATACGATGATGAAATGAATGTAGCATTCATGCATACATACGACCTATCATCTCTATGAACTATGTATTTCATTTATTATCTCCAAGTATTATGGATTCTTAATAAATCATATATACTGAATATATATGATAAAAATATTTTTTAATTTTTGGTAATGTTGAAATCATGATTTATATAATATGAACAACAAGTAACCCGTTAAAACATACTTGGTCTAGCTAGGAAATTAAACACCTGAAATAGTAGATATAATATAATATTGTAAACACAAGGGTAATAAAATAAAATTAAAAGTTAATATATGATATCATATATATATCATACTGGTTATATTATATCATAGTACATCTTTAACCCCTATATATATAAGGGTAATGGACGTTTACCTGAATATGAAAACAATGAAAGGGATTTTCATCTCAGTTTTTCACATTCATGATATTTATGTCATGTTCACCACATTCTTAATTTGTTAGGTGTATATACTGATCATTTTAATATATTTAATCATGAAACATGTTTTTATCATGGTATTTTATGCATCAATAAGAACTATTTATTTTATGGGGATTTTAAATAAAAGTGACCATGAAAAAGGAGTGCTCATTTTACCTCATATGACATATAAGAATTTAACTACAATTATTTCATTGAATCATTATTTAAAATTTTAATATGATAAACTTATAAAAAAATTAAATTTTTATTTTAATTGAAAATGAATTAATCTATTTTAAATGAAAAGTAATTATTGTAATTGATTTTTCTAAATGGTATTTCATTAATATTTATCATTGAAATAACATTTATTTTACCCCACTTGGGTGAAATTATATAGAAACAATAATTATTCTTCATATACATGGTTTGAAATTTATTTTAGATAAGTTTAATAATGATATTAAATTCCATGATTTATTTTGCAGTCCCCTTGGAATATTCAATTTCCCATGATCATTATAAATTGAATTTCTTCTAATTATACATATTATTTATCTAGGATATATTAATTTCATTAACAATATATCATTTTTACATGTGGTATTTACCTTGACAATTCATGTCATTAATGTGATGCCCCAAACATATTTTAAATGTAATATTAATAATATAATTATTGTTTTCTTTTGTATAATTTTCATGCTATCTCGAACTAAATTGAAAAATAAAACAAAATAAATTTGTTTAATTAAAAATCGAGTGATTAAATTAAAACAAATCCAGAATGAAAAACTAAAACCCTAAGATACTTACGAAAAACATATTAAAATCATAGAGAGACCACCAAATACCCCAAAAATACCAAGGAATGGGTGGGGGTATTTCGGATATGCATCTCTAATTGATATAAGACACTCTAGTTGTTGGGTATTTTGGTGTTTTAATTTAATTTATATTGGTATAATGAGTTTTCCAGGCGTTCAATGTGTGTAATGAAGTTATAACATTAAACATGTTTGTTATAAATTGATTTTTATATTTTAGAAGGATAATGATATAAATTTTAATATGGATTTGATTCACATCGCATGAATTTAAAATAAATACCAACAAAATAACACATTTGATACAAATAAATTTTTGTAAAAATAAACATAATTTTGAGTTTCAAATCATACCTTCGGAAGACGAAATTAACAACTATTATTGTATTTAATAATTTCACTACTATTATTTAATTAAGTATTTATGTATTTTAAATATATTAAAATTAATTTTATAAATGATTTCATCTTTGGATGAATAAAAACAAGTTGTAATTAAATATATGTTTTGAATAATTAATATAAAAATAGTTTGAGATTTCCCATAGGATTTATTAATATTTTATTTTAAATATTGATGTTTTGAAACTCAAATGTTTATAAACTAATGAATAGTTTGTCATTATGATTTTGTTTATCCATAGTAAGGAATATATATTCATTATCTATAAACATAATAAATTTATATTCTTATTTATAATAATGATGTATTTTTAACTTTGCTAAAAAAAATCAGGTGAGACTCCCACCTAGCAGAGGATGACCTAGAAGGCCATGTCACTCAAGGACATGGTCAAAATCTCACTCAAATCCCCTGGAAAATGGAAAAGATAAATGCATTCCAAGTGCATGATTGGCTGTGCACATGCATGCATAGTTAGGAGAAAATTGTGCACGAGATAATGCAGGGGCGCCAGAGCGCACCACTATGCGGGGCGACATGAGGGTAGGGGTGGGCGCTGAAGGACGACCGTAGAGACCCGGGACAAGGTGGTACCGGGGAGGTTGGTGGGGGATTTTTGTTCTAATTCCGGGTGCTCTAGGCTTATTAATACAACACGAAATCCTCCTTGTTTCAATGTGGGGTGGGGATTGTAAGTGGAAAATTCTGTCTCCACCATTAGATCTCACCGTGTGTGATCTGTGCTCTCTGATATATTCATACATCAAACCCACAGAGTCGCGGTTTTCACACCACATTTTTATCAGTTGTTCGATCCTATTGGGATTTAATCATGGCCCTTCAAGCCATATTAAAATGGAACGTCTCTCATAGCCGTCCGATCGAAATCAGATGTAATATCGGTCATCCACTTTCTTACACTGCTCGATTGATTCCGTGGACACTCCTCATCCTTTGGATCAAGGTGAGACTAAATACTGACCATCTATTCATTTCTGCACCAATCTTCACAACTTTCTTCTTCTTCCTCCCGCTTGTGCCTAACATGTAGAGACTAATACTCATTTTTATTCATTGATTCCACACCTGTGACCTCAGGTGGACCCTCCTTTCTCCTATTGTTTTACAAGGCTGAGTCCACTCGGTCTTCGTTTAAACAAAAAAAATTTGGGTCCTTTTCAAGTTTCATTAATATATATTATATCGAGCTTTTATGTATGACCCATTTTTCACTTGAACCCTCTGGGGTTTCTTCGTTCCAGCGCCTCCTTCAAGCTCCTCTCGAGTTCTTCTCATTCTTCGAACTAGGTAAGGTACCTTGTTTTTCATGCATTGTTACAGTTTGATTATATATATATATACATATATATATATATATATACTGCTAACTATAAGATTGACATGTTTCTTATATGACGGTGATTTTTTGGTCTTAAATGATGTTCTTAATTCATTACCATGCCAGGGCTTGTGATGTTTTGTGAAAATGTATATAGATGACTACATAAACATATATATGTATTTGTTTTATAAAAAACATTTTATGTTTTATATCATGATTTGAAATTATTTAACCTTTATTTAATTATTTGTCCTAAAACAATTAAATCATGTAATTTTTATTAAATTTTTTCTATAAAACCCTTATATAAATTATGTATATTCAGATATATGTATATATATATACATGTAATCATTGATACTAAATCTAATTAATATTTTTAAAAGGTCTATAAAAATGAATAACAATTTTTTTTAATTATGAATGGCTTATTAAGAAAAATTTAAAAATAAAATCCTTTTAATACGCTTTTGTGTACAAACAGATTACTCACCACTCCATAATATATAATTTTGGGTTTTCCAAAAATTATTTACTGACTTTTAGTACATATAGTATTTATGGAGAACTTATGAGTAATAATTAAGGGGTTTTCCACACCTATATTCATATGTTTACAGTAATAAAAATGAGTATTTTCAAAAATAGATTATTTAACATGTTTCAAAGGAGAATTATCTTTTTGTTGAGAAAGTTGGTGTTTTCCTGCCCACATTTATAATTCATCTAATTATGTAAAATCCATGGGTATGAATATATACGTCTGTATGACACACTTATTCTCAAACGTAATAAATGGTATTAGATATGATAGTAAAATGTGTGATTGAATTTCAAGCTTTTCATTTATTATCGTTGGGTTAAACAGCTGGAGGTACCATTATGTTATGTTATACATGAAAGTAATTGGTGTTTGGAAAACAATGTGTTTAATACCTCACATGGAATATTTTTTTTACCTTTAAATTAGTTATTAATTCATTCCATGTTGAATTACCATTAAAACTTTTTAAATATAATATTCTTCATTATAAGAATATTTGAATTTCTGGGTTATCATTTTATGTAACAAATCTTATATTTTATTTTCTATGATTATCATAACATGTGATATAATCTTCCTACCATTTTTTATTTTATAAATTTCCAAGTAGTTGTTAGTTTTCACACTTAAGTTCATGATTCAATATATATATGTAAATTCTAATGAATTTAATAAAACTGTTGTGACCATTAATGGATTAAGTAAATTACTCATAGTGGTATGGGAATCATTGAATAATATAAAATGAGATATTATGTATTCGACGTAGTATGTGTCAATTTGTATGAAAATTAATAAATAATTTAATAAATCAATGTTTTATGAGGCACATTGATTTAAAAAACATAGAAATTCCTTGGAATTAGTTTGTGATAGGTGGGGGCCGTTATAGCCACTCGATCCAATGGAAGGTCTCATGAGACTAATAGATGGTGAAATGGTCGTGGCCTTTCTCAATTTTGATTTATGGTTTTGGGTGAGGTCTTAATACATTTATATGTCTTGGTAGAGGCCTTGACAGAATGATTCAGAATATCCAACATACGGCCTTCCCCCATTATGTAAATGATAATTATTTAACCAAGTGGATATTTATCTTGTAGAATATTATTGGTTGATATAGTGTAGTTATTAGTATCAGAAGAATTAAATTCATATCAAATAAATTGTATTTAGTATTCATAGATTTAACTACCTTTTTATATTATACAGTTAGTAAGAAAAGAAATTGAAGTTCTCATTTTATGCGCAACTCTGGTCATGTATTACTTCCATTTGTAAATTATGTACTTGAAAATTCACAGGTCAAGCTTAGTTTAGTTATAATAACTCTTGATTTATATGTTTCACAACATATATTGTTTATAAGTATACATATTATTGGAACATTATTCTCTTTAACCCTGTAAATATTCCATAACATGTTAACATCTATTTCTTGGACAAGATGTTATGTCACATACCAGGTAATTAAAGAATATGATATTTTCATATTTATTAATATTTTTTAATTAAATATTAATTTCAATTTAATGTTGATTATATGTTTTATGGCGTACCTAACACGGAAACAATGGGTTTCTCAAAAATCTCATGCAATAGACAAGGCTGAGTCATACTGAAAAATAATAATATAATATTCTTTTAAATTATAGGTAACACCTAGTCGTTGTATTTTTGGGAAAGAAATTAACTAACTAAAATAATATTATACATTTTTTTACATGTTATTACATTTATCAAATAAAATTTATAGGCATAAACTGTGAATGAATCCAATTTTTAGAATAAACACTCTAAGATTGTTTAAAAGGTAAGTTTATCTCTTTTGATGGAGAACCATTTTTAAATGTAGTTTTTGTCAATTTTATATGATCTATTTAACAAAATAATAATAATTTTTAACATTGGGGCATAAAATTTTAATTTGAATGAAATTTTGATATTTTTTTGATAATGTTCTTTTTTAATGAATAGTAAAAAATGCTGCATATTAATTCAAAAATGCCTTTTAATATAATTTATCATTATGATTAGATTATAATTATAAAAGGATTTAAAGTGTAATTGGATTGTATTCTTATCATTTAATCTAATGATTGTAATTGTATACAATTTCACTTTGATATTGGATATAATCAAATGTCCACCTATTTATAGTTATTGTTTCTTAAAAACACACTATCTAGATTTGACAATTGAAATTAATTTTAAATTATTTAATGAAACATATATGTCTTGAATTTGATAAAATATAAATCATTTTTCAATTCAGAATATCAAAATTATATTTGTGTGATTTTTTGGTATTTGTCTGAAAATGTCCAATTTTAATGAATTGTGAAAAACACTACACAGTAGTTAAAAACTGACTTTTTCATTTAAATGAAATTTTACCACTTCTATGAATTAAATTTTAAAAATCCAAAATAAACTATTTTATTATGTATGTAAAATATTGTTCAATAATATGAATATTGTTTTTGGGGAATAATAACTTTTGACTTTTATTTACGATAGTTAATGGTAAATATGGAAATTGAATGTAAATATAATATTATAATAATGTAAAATTACACTAACAGTTGTCCTAAACTTATTGGATGAGTAATGGACGACCAATACTATCCTTGGGTGTGACATCTGAATCTTTAAATCCATTTTAGTATTATAATGACATCAAATACTTTTTATTTAATGTAAAAATAAAAATATCATAAACATGTATTGTGGTGCTAAAACGATTTTAATGTAGGGTTATATAATTGATATATTTGATTATTAATAGTAATTAGAATTATAAAATTGATTCATACATCATGTTATTTTATTTATTTTTTTATAGATAAAGTAGATTTATTTATTTATAACACAATTATGATGTAATGATTACCTCAATAATGAATGTTTTAAATAAATGATATTATAAATAATAAAATAAATTTATTTTAAAACGTTTTTTATGCCATAAACGAATTTTATGTATTAATATGACTTGTTATGATTTCATTAATGAATAATTTTTCAAATAATAATGTTGGATTGGTGATTTTTAAAATTCATGATATGAATAGTATGGCAACCCTGCTTTCTATTTCAACTTAAACATGCTTTATTACATAAAAATTCACATGATACAACAAAGAAGATCGAGAGGTTTAGTTTCTTTGTGGCTTAGGATCATTCCATAAAAACTTGAAACATGAAATACAACATCTTTATTGAAAACTTCCTTTACAAGACCACTACATTCCCTCGTACTTAGCATTGCATGGGATAACCCGAGGACATGCATTAGAAAATGTTGAGCTATAAAGCCTAGTAAGAGAGTACACATGGAATAACATGAGAAGTACAATACATGTTAGAAAATAGGTATATAAATATAGAATAAAAGAAACATGAACATAAAGGCATGATAAAGCATGATAATCATAACACGAAAATGTGGCAACAACAATTAACAAGGAATTAGCATGAGCCAAGGCTCATTGCACACTAAGCATGAGTAAACCCTCATTTCACATGAAGCACGAGTAAACCCTTGTTGAACTTGAATTATCATGAGTGAAGACTCATTTCACATGATGTATCATGATACTATACTTTACCTAATGCATTGGAGTGCTATAACGGCGCACCCTTCTTAAACATTTCATTTCATGTATAAGTGTGCCACATGGATCATAAAACAAGGATTCATAAAACATAATCATTTATTCCACGATAAAGGAATGTGGAATTAATATATTAAACTTTACAATCAATAAGTAAATGTGCATAATGGTGAATTCCCTTTATGGAGAAATGAGCATGGTATTCACTACACAATGACATTGGCTTAGAAAATCAATGCGATTTCGGCAGCGTAACGACGTGACATAAGAATTCATAAAAAAGGTTTATGAGATAGAAAGGGGTTACTCATCATATTTACATGTAATGGACAGTAATGAGGTAATATATATACATGTCCCAACAATTGTGATGGAATATAGATTCATGATACAAAATTATTGCTTGAATGTAAAAGAAGAGAGAGAAGTTCCTTTGGGAATTTTGGCATAGTAACGGGTGTACATGGGAGGCATTTAATGAGGGATAAAGTGGTGTCCCATCATTCAAACAATAATAGGGAAGTATGGGGGAGGTTTGAAACCATACCCCAACATTCATAATTGAAATTAAAAGGGAAATACAACTTAAAGAAAATTGACAAAAATGAGAAAGAATGAAAAAACCCTTACTTGGAAATGTGCTTCCAAAGGATATAGGGAGGCTTTTGAGAGGCTTCTTGGGATATTGTGGCACCATGTTAGGATTATAGAGACAGTATGTCAGAGTTTGGATGAACTCCAAGGGATTTTACTGAGGAGGAAGTGGGAGCTTGGGTGGTTTTATATAGGAAAGGTGAGAGAATTCTTTATTATTTAGGTTTGGGTCCCCTTACATTAAATTAATCCAAAACACAAATCATCCCATGGTTTTTGCCCATGGTTTTTGGAAAAGTGAAGAGAAAAACAATATTTTATAAGGCCCAAGTCCAAACTTCTTAAAATAATAAGGTTTCTTATGTGGAGGTGAGTAACACTCCCAGGGAAATTAATTTCAAAAGGCAAAGTGTTGAATATGTCTTGAGTGGTCCATTAATGCATTGAAAAGTAAGTCAAACAAACCCAAAATAAAATTATTTTAATGATAAAACATATATTGGCCGAACATAAGGATTATGGTATTTTATTACATCACCATTGGGTCATTATGATGTCATGAAACACTTCATATATTTAAATGGTATTTAATTTTTACCCAAAATTTTGACTATCTCAGAAAATTATGAAAAAATCACTATTTGATAATTTCGACATCCTGATTCCAGAAATGAAATTTATTTTATTTAAAAAAATTTCTAAATATGTTAAATTTCACTTTTAAAATAAAAACCAACATTTATCGAAAATTCACGGGTTTTGACAAAAATGGCTTTCAAACCGTAATAAAAAGTTTAATTGCATTCATAAAATTATAAGATCATTTATATTTAAGAAAAATTAATTAAATAATATTATTATTATTTTATTAAAATATTATTTAATTCGAAAATCTCTTAATTTAATAAAATAGATTTCTTAATTAAATAATAACTAAAAGCACCATTTGTACTTTAAAAAACTATTTATAATGTATCAAAAAATGACTATAAATTATATTCATTATTATATACAAAAAAACTAATGTACATGAACATAATACTACTTATTTGTTACATAACCCCTTAAAACATTCGCATAAGACCTAAGGGTAAGTTGTGCGATGGTGACAGACTCTTGGGGTGGCTCAGACAACATCGCTCGAGTGGTAACCTCTATCAACATCCACTTTTCCCGTAGACTATCCCGTTTGAGCCTGACATGGTGAATCTCAGCTTGGGATTGGCCATGGGGAAAGCCCAAGGATTCCACCTCTTTTCTGAGCTCCATCAAATGGGATTCGAATGGGGAAATTCTACTGGATGAGGCCATCGCTTCCTTTTTCTGAGTAAAAATGGGTTCGTTAAAGCCTTATATTTATACAAATCAAGTGATCACTGTTCAACAATTATATTAACAACGGTCACAATTCGTAACATAAAACCAAAGATGTTGACATCTTATAAAAACATTTTTTCATAATGATACATTTAATAAGATCAAGAGGGATTTCCATTAATGAAACTTTGGGTAGTTACAACATTCCCCCCTTAAGAAATTTCACCCTAGAAATTTTTCCTTTTTCCACACTAAAATAGATGTGGGTAACTCGACTTCATCTTTTTCTCTGATTCCGAAGTCACTTCTTCAAACTTGTGGTTTCTCCACAAAACCTTGACGAAGGGCATTGTCTTATTTCATAGAACTTTTTCTCTATGATCTACGATCTTCACTGGTTTCTCCTCATAAGAAAGATCATCTTCTAATTGTACCACCTCAGAAGAGAGTACAAGTGAAGGGTCTGGTATGTACGTCATTAAGAGGGATACATGAAATACATCATGTACTTTTCTCATAGTAGGTGGAAGTGCTAGTCGATAGGCCGCCGCCCCGACACGATCAAGAATATCGAAGGGGCCGATGTACCATGGACTTAACTTCCCATTATTTCCAAACCTCATGACCTTCTTCCACAAATATATGTGTAGAAAAACCATGTCTACAACTTGAAACTCAAGGTCTCTTTGACGATTATCTGCTTAACTATTCTGTTGACTCTGGGATGCCTTGATATGCTTCTGAATGGTTTTCACCTCCTCCAGCATTTCTTCGACCATTTCTGGTCCAAGTAGCTTACATTCACCGACCTCATCCCAACATGTCAGTGTTCTGCATCTTTTCCCATATAGCACTTCATATGGTGCCATTTGGATGTTTGAATGGAAACTGTTATTATAAGAGAACTCAACCAGAGGAAGATGTTGATCACATCCTCCTTTAATGTCCATTTAGCACACTCTCAACAAATCCTCAAGTGTTTGGATAGTCCGCTCGGATTGGCCATCAGTTTGAGGATGATAGGCCGTACTGAAGTTCAGTTCAGTATTCAGAGCATGTTGAAGACTCTTCCAAAACTAAGAGGTGAATCTTGGATCTCAGTCAGACACAATAGATAGTGGTACTCCAAGCAACCTTACCACTTCCCTAATATATATCCGTGCCAGTTGATCCAATGAGAAATCCTCCTGAATAGAGATGAATTGTGCAGTCTTTGTAAGATGATCCACAACAACCGAAATTGCATTGTTGCCTTTGGATGTCCTCGGAAGTCTGGTGAAAAATTACATGGAGATGTTCTCCCATTTCCATTCAGGTATGGGCAATGGTTGCATCAACCACTTAGACTTCTGCCTCTCTGCCTTCACTTGCTGACACACCAGGAACTTTGCTGTATATTCGACGATCTCCTTCTTCATATTATCCCACCAAAAGTTTTCTCGGAGATCTCGATACATCCTTGTGCTCCCTGGGTGAATAGAGAAATGTGAACTATGTTCATCATCAAAAAGTCCCTTCTTCATCTCCAGACTTTATGGAACACATAGTCTTTTCCCAAACCGCACAATTCCTTTTTAATTGACATTAAACTCCGAGGATTTCCCCTTTTTGATAGCTTCCACTTTTTCTTGAATTCCCACATCATCCTTTTGAGCATCTATTAACTTTCCAAAAGATATGGTTGAGCAATCATTTTTGAAAGGATTGATGATGTTCCCTTCTTTATGATTCCCAAGTCCATATTCATCAAGTCTAAGAAGATTGGATCCTTCTCAATTCTAATCATTGAAAGAATCGCTGGATCCTTTCTACTTAGGGAATTCGCCACCTTGTTCGCTTTTCCAGCGTGGTATTGTATTGAACAGTCATAATCCTTGATGAGCTCTATCAATCTTCTCTGGCGCATATTAAGATCTTTCTATGTGAATATATATTTAAGACTCTTGTGGTCAGTATATATCCCACATTTCTCTCCATAGAGATAATGCCGCCAGATTTTCAAGGCAAAGATCACAACCGCCAACCCCAGATCATGCATTGGATAGTTTCTCTCATGGATTTTTAACTACCTTGAGGCATAGGATAACACTTTATCATTCTACATCAGCAGACATCCTATTCCCTTCTTCAAAGCATCACTGAATACCACAAAAAGCTCCCCACTTGTGGGTAAAGTGAGCACGGGTACAATGATAAGCATCCTTTTCAACTCGATGAAGCTTTCTTCGCATTCATCACTCCACGCAAACTTTACTCCCTTTCGAGTTATCTTGGTAAGCGGGTTGTACAATCGTGAGAAATTTCTCACAAATCGTCGATAATATCCAGCTAACCCAAAGAAGCTACGGATATCTGTTACCGATGTTGGCCTCGACCATCCCTCAATTGCATCTATTTTGGAGGGGTCCACAGATATCACATTGCTTGTGATGATATTTCCCAAGAATGGGACTTCCTTCAACCATAACTGACACTTGGTGTACTTTTCATAGAGCTTCTCCTTGCGCAATGTTTGTAGTACAGTTCTTAAATGCTCCTCATGATCCTCCTTGGTTTTGGATTATATTCGAATATCATCTATAAAGACTACCACAAATTTGTCAAGGTAATCTCTAATGACTCTATTCATTTAGTCCATGAAGATTTCTAGAGCATTGGTGAGTCTAAAAGGCATTACTATAAATTCATAGTGCTCGTATCTTGTATGAAAAGTAGTCATGGGGACATCTTCCTTCTTCACCCTTACTTGATAATATCCTGACCTCAAATCCACCTTCTAGAAGTATTGTGCTCCACGCAGCTGATCAAACAAGTCATTGATTCTTGGGAGAGGATACTTGTTATTTATATTGATTTTTTTAAGTTCACGATAATCGATGGAGAGCCGCATTGACCCATCCTTCTTCTTGATGAAGAGGACCAGTACACCCCATGGTGAAGCACTTGGGCGTATAAACCCTTTATCCAGATTCTCCTGTAGTTGTTTCTTTTGCTCTTCAAGCTCAACAACATCCATTCTATATAGATTCTTGGATATTGGTAATGCCCCAGGTAAAAGTTCAATTGATAACTCAACATCTCTTCTAGGAGGAAGACCAGGCAGTTCCTCGGGAAACACTTCCACAAATTCCCTCACAATAGGCATTTCTTCAAGGATGGTTTCTTCTGTGGACTCAATCATCTGAGCCAGATACGCGTGCTCATAGGGAAGTAATATCCATTGTTGAGATGGTGGAGCTAAATGAGATTCATCTTCCTCTTGACACTTGTAAAGAATCAGGGGACTATTCTCCATATGGAGTGTGATTTACCTCTCCCAACAATTTATGTTGGCTCTATATAAGGAAAGCCAATCCATGCCAAGAATTGCATCAAATTCCACTAGAGGGAGTATGACGATGTTTTTTGGGAAATTCAATCCACAGATTATAACAGGGGATGACTTATACTCATGGGATGCAATGATTTCCCCATTTGTCATACCCACCAACATCTTTACTTCCATGATTTGTGGTGGTACTGGGATTGTTCTACTAAACATTCGAGATATAAAAGAATGCATAGAACCTGAATCAAAAAGTAAGTATTATATTCTTGAATGAATAACTAGCGTACCTTTCACCACTTCGTTGTCGGGGTTCACTCCGGTAGAAGTGATGGTAAAACCTCTTCCTTGCTGTCTGGGAGGTTGTTGGTTGCCTCCGATAACCCTTGGATTAGGGCACTAATTTGCAAAATGACCCGGTTCTTTGCATTTATAGTATTTAACAACGCGTTGAGGTTCGAACAGAGCGTTTCTCTCCTCTGTCGCAGCCGCGGGTCCTTCTTGCCGACAGTTAACAGCTAGGTGCCCTTTTCTTCCACACCTGAAGCATTTTCTCATCCCCTTAAGGAAATTTCTAGGGTGCTTCTTTCCGCAATTTTGGAAAGTGGGGTGATGGAACTTCTTAGCGCCATTGTATTTATCCATCAGACCACCAGCATTGAAGTCTAACTTACGATTCTTGTCCCCATGATACCCCTGTGATGCTTCGATCATTATTTCGACCTTAAGGGCACATCGGACAATTTCCTCATAGCTGTCGAAGTCACGGATCGCTAATGCTTTCCGTAAGCTAGGCTTCAGCCCCCCCAAAGAAGCAGTCAACCTTGAATTTGGGGGTAACGACAAAGCAGGAAGCATATAGTGCAAGCCTTGTGATGTTTGCCTTATACTCTCCAATAGATTCTTCACATTTTTGCTTGAGGGAAAGGAATTCCCTTTCCATCTTACGCCGGAGGGTGCACAGAAAATATTTATCGAAAAAAATAATCTGGAAATCCTTCCATTCCAAAGCCTCGATCTCCTCCCCAGGCTTCGTATTTTTGATCAATGTCCACCATTGATCAGCTTCACCTTCCATATGATAAGCAGCCAGGAGAACCTTCTCTTGTTCAGAACATTGAAGGATGGAGAAGATCTTTTCAATGGATTTGATCCATTGTTCAATGATCGTGGGAGCAGATGATCCACTAAAAGTAGGAGGCCTTTGTCTCATGAAGCTCTCGATAGAGACTTGTTCCTTCTTAGGGGGGTTTGTACGTTCCTCTTGACCCGTGTTTCTATTCAAAACTTGAGTTAGCAGAGAGAGAAGCGTGACAAAGTTCTCTATTCCCGCTCCTATTGGATTGGGCAACTCATTAGTACAGTCATCACACTGATCTTCACAACGGTTGTTAGCCCGAGTCCTCCTATTACCGGCCATTGGCTTGAATAAAAGGAATGATAGGGGTAACACATAAAGGGTAATCCAAAGACAAAAGTTTATAACTTATAAATAAACTTTTATTTACTTAACTCATGTGTCTATAGGCTTTAATCTATGCTTTTTCATGACCTAATTTTGAACATATATTCTTAGGGGCATTTTTCCATTAATAAGGGTTCATACTAAGATTGTGAATTTATCAAAACATATCCCCCGGGAGTGTCATAACCTAGAAGGAAGCAAGGCCCATTGTTATGCACCAGTTCCCGTTTGAGTCTAGCTCAAAGCGGTGTTTTCGGGTTTTACCCATATGATACATCTGTTCCAGAGCCGCCTCTACCTTCTCGTATCCAGACATGGATGTATTTGTTTGATAATACACTTACATAGTATTTACAAAAACATAGGGATGTATTTATTATACTTAGACTTGTATCTAATGCTTTACTAGGTTTTCTTATTCCCAAAAATAACTAAACCTATCCTCTGATACCAACTATGACAACCCTTCTTTTTATTGAAACTTAAACATGATTTATTACATAAAACATCACTTGATACAACAAAGAAGATCGAGAGGTTTAGTGTCTTTGGGGCTTAGGATCATTACATAAAAACTTGAAACATGAAATACAACATCTTTATTGAAAACTTCCTTTACAATACCACTACATTCCCTCGTACTTAACATTGCAAGGGATAACCTGTGGAAATTCATAAGAAAAGGGTGAGCTATAAAGCCCATCAAGGGAGTACACATGGAATAACATGAGGAGTACAATACATGTTAGAAAATATGCATATCAATATAGAATAAAAGAAACATGAACACAAATGCATGATAAATCATGATAATCATAACATGGAAATGTGGCAACAACACTTAACACGGAATTAGCATGAGCCAAGGCTCATTGCACATAAAGCATGAGTAAACCCTCATTGCACATGAAGCACGAGTAAACCCTCGTTACACTTGAATTAGAATGAGTCAACAATCATTGCACATGACATATAATTATACTATACTTTACACAATGCATTGGAGCGCTATAAGAGCACACCCTTCTTAAACAATTCATTTCATGCATAAGTGTGCCACATGGATCATAAAACATGGATTCATAAGACATAATCTTTTATTCCATGATAAAGGAATGTGGAATTCATATATGAAACTTTACAATCAATAGGGAAATGTGAATAATGTTGAATACCCTTTATGGATAAATGAGCATGGTATTCACTACACAATGACATTTTCTTAGAAAATCAGTGCGATTTCGACAGCGTAACGGCGTGACATAAGAATTCATAAAAAAGGTTTATGATAGAGAAAGGGGTTCCCCATCATATTTACATGTAATGGGCAGTAAGGAGGTCATATAGATACATTTCCTAACAATTGTGATGGAATATATATTCATGATACAAAATTATTGCTTGAATGTAAAAGAAGAGAGAGAAGTTCCTTTCGAAATTTCGACATAGTAATGGGTGTACATGGGAGGCATTTAATGAGAGGGAAAGGGGTCTCCCATAATTCAAAAAATAATAGGGAAGTATGGGGGAGGTGTGAAACCACACCCCAACATTCATAATTGAAATTAAAATGGAAATACAACTTAAAGAAAATTGACAAAAATGATAAAGGAAGAAAAAACCCTTAATTGGAAGTGTACTTCCAAAGGCTAGAGAGAGGCTTGTGAGAGGCTTCTTGGGAGCTTGGGGAAACTTGGGAGGATTCTAGAGATAGTAGGTAAGATGTTGGACGAACTCCAAGTGATTTTAGTGAGGAGGAAGTTGGAGATTGGGTGGGTTTATATAGGAAAGCTGATGGAATTCTTTATTATTTAGGTTTGGGTCCCCTTACATTAAATTAATCCAAACCACAAACTATCCAATGGTTTTTGCCCATGGTTTTTGGCAAAGGGAAGAGGAAAAAAATATTTTATAAGTCCCAAGTCCGAACTTCTTTAAATAATAAGGTTTTTTGTGTGGAGGTGAGCCACACTCCCATGGAAATTAATTTAAAAAGGAAAAGTGTTGAGTATGTGTTGAGGGGTCCATTAATGCTTTGAAAAGTATGTCAAACGAAACCAAAATCAAATTATTTTAATGAAAAAACATATATGGGCCGAACATCAGGATTATGGTATTTTATTACATCACCATTGGGTCATTATGATGTCATAAAATACATTATATATTTAAATGGTATTTAATTTTTACCCATAAATTTGACTGTCTCAGAAAATTATGAAAAAATCACCGTTGGATTATTTTGACGTCCTGATTCTAGAAATGACATTTATTTTATGTAAAAAAACTTTCTAAATATGTTAATTTTAACTTTTAAAATAAAAACCAACATTTATCGAAAATTTACGGGATTTGACAAAAATGGCTTTCAAACATTAATAAAAATTTTAATTAAATTCATAAATTTATAAAGTCATTTATATTTAATAATAATTAATTTAATAATATTATTATAATTTTATTAAAATATTATTTAATTCAAAAATCCCTTAATTTAATAAAATATATTTCTTAATTAAATAATAACTAAAAACATCATTTGTACTTAAAAAACTATTTATAATATATCCAAAATAACTATAAATTATATTCATTATTATATACAAAAATAATACTGTACAAGAACATAGTACTACTTATTTGTTACATAACCCCTTAAAATAGCCGCATAAGACCTAAGGGTATGGTGTGAGATGGTGACAGTCACTTGGGATGGCTCGGACAACATCGCTCGAGTTGTAATCTCTATCAACATCCACTGTTCCCGTAAACGGTCTCGTTCGATCTTAACATGGTGAAGCTCACCTTAGGCTTGGTCAAGGGAGAAGCCCAAGGATGCCACCTATTTTCCGAACTCTGACAAATGGGCTTCGTATGGGGAAATTCTACTGGATGAGGCCATCGCTTCCTTTGTCTGAGTAAAATTGGGTTCGTTAAAGCCTTATATTTATACTAATCAAGTGATCACTGTTCAACGACTATATTAACAACGGTCACAATTCATAACATAAAACCAAAGAAGTTGACATCTTATAAAAAAAAATTTCATAAAGAGACATTTAATAAGATCAAGAGGGATTCCCATTAATGAAACTTTGGGTCGTTACAAATAGTTAAAAATGACATATATGAGTATAAAAATAAATTAATATTTTATTAAATGATAAAATAATCAAAAAAATTTAATATTCACGAAAATGACAAGTATAATGACACTAATTTCATTAAGGTTGAATTTTTGGGTCTCTTTTCATTTTATGGAAAATATATTAACCATATAGTAATAATATACAAGAAGACATGATAACAATTAAATAAGTTAATAATGGGTTAAATAAAAAATATATGGACTGAAAATATCCATAAACTATCCAATTCTTATTTTATTATTTTATTTATACTTATATTAATCATATATTATAATTTAATTGGTTTCGGTTATTTTGAAACCGAAAATTATTTTATAATGAAATAATACTTTCAAAAATTCATAAAGAGCCCCTCCTATCCCTTATAAAGTGTTGTCACCTCTAACCAATTAAACTCACCTTTCAAGCCACTTGGATCATAAAACATCTACCCAATTGAGTTCCCAATATCTCTATAATACTCTTAGAATCCTTTACTTAGTAATAACACATTTCAAGAATGCTTTTTTGTTCAAAGAAAAGATAGTTACCTCATTAAAAGGTAATGTCTTCCCTCAAGTTCACTTCTTTTATTTTCTTTCTTCAGTCCATATCCTCTTAATAATTTTTTTACATAAAATCTCTAGAATCCTAAATATACTAGTTTGTTTTATGATATGGTTTAAAACTTCACTTACACACACCTCTATCAAATGGATATGAACATTCTTTATCTATGTACGACGGACTGTTTCCTCATGAAATGATGATTATTCAAGTATCTCCTTCCACCTTTCATAGTGGCCACTATTATGGAAGTGTATTTATATGTGATATATAATATAGTTATATTTTCACTATTTTCTTTGGAATTTATCATTTACAACAAACCTTCATGATTTCTATAATGGGTAAATACGATAATTTCATTTTGGAAAGTGTGGATTACCGCCCCCTCTAACTGATATGACTCATTCATGCCATACGTGGAACGTATAAAGGATGGAGTTAATGAAATTATATATTATATTATAATGGAATTATAATATACATTTTCATCAATAATTATTCATTCTATTGATTACAAAATAGAAATTATTGTAGCGTTCATGAGTACGTAAGATTTACCATCTCCATGAACGGTGAATTTCATATCTTATCACCAAACATTACATACTATTACAAATAAATATATATATTTGACATATATGATATATATTCTATTTAAATCATGAATATAATTCTGTAGATACTGAAATTTTGATCAAATGGAAAACTTCTAATTAAAAGAAGTTCCTTTTTGAATCATGTGCCAAATATCAAAAAAAATTCCTTTGTTAACATAAATGAATATTTAATGTCTATAAAATGGTAAAAGGTATTATAAAATGAATAATAAACCTGAAAAAGGATCATAAAAATGTATAAATTAACAGTAGTATATTATTTAGGTTATTAAATAATGAATGAGTCATGTAAGACATGAGGTAATGTACCTCAGCTCAATCTCCTTTCATTGAAGAATATTTTGATTTACACACAACTTTCTATTATACGGTTTATAAACCCCTTTGAAATATCATTTCATTCAAAGGGATTCTTTTTCAACGTAGTATTTTACTAAATAAAAAAGGGAATGTTTTTTTAACAAACGCGGTGACAATAACCTTTTTTCCACTGTCAGCGTTATTTGATATTTGGCATCCTTAACAAGTGATAATATTTTTTAAAGGAAAATAAATATCTTATACACATTTATTTATTTCTGTATTGAAAATGATTTTCAAAAGGGATTGGTTATGTCAGTATATTTAAATTATATATCGTGTTTGAAATGTGGAAATTTTATATTTCCGTTATGTTAGTTTTATGTGTTATAAATATTTTATGGTTCTTTGGAATTGTATACGTATATGGGTGGTTCTGTGATAATCCTAGGGTTTGTTATCCGGAGATAGCTCTCTAATGAATTCGGTAATGGGATATAGGTAAACGTTAATGTTTCTTCGATGAGATTTACGGAATATACTATGATGGTTATTTCAAATTTTACTCCCTTTGTAGCTGTGAAATCTACAATGTAAGTTTGTTATGGATTCCAAAAGTTAGATTTATGATTTATGATTTCTATGTGTTATTCATAAGTCATATTTATACATGAGGTATGATATAGAGTTTATGTTTTGTATGTATTTATTTACAAGTGTTTTCATTCATTATTTTATAACCCTTACTGAGTTTCTTATGCTCATCCCATGTTTTTGAAATGTTTTTTCACAAGATATAAGGCAATTTAAGAGAATGGTCTATTTCATGGAAATTTATATCTTGAAAATAAATTTTTTATTTTATGAGCTTTTATTTTATAAAAAAATGTATTCTGAGTTGAAATTTATATTTTGAAATATTTGATATCGATTGTAATAGTTATGGCACAATTCTCAAAAAATATAAACTTGAAGAGTTCATTAATGTGAATTATTAACTTAATTAAAGATTAATTAATGTTTAAGGTTGGGGCCATATAGTTGGTATAAAATTTCAGTTTACCTAACTATAACTGTTAGGGTATTGTAAAATTAATATTCATAAATTAATTTTTGTTATGATTGAAAGTATATAGATTATACATATTACCATGTTGATTCACCAATGTATATCTATGTTTGAAATGGGTTTTCATAGAATAAATAGGGCTTCTATGATGGAACTACATTATGAGGAAAACAACCTTCCAAACCATAAATATGAAATGGTTTTTATCAGAACTAAACAGTTTGTTATAGTGATGGAATAGTTGACACCGAATATAAATGGCGGTGGTATCCATACATGAGATCATCCAGATCAACCACAGTGGAAGTTATCAATAGTTGAGCATTTCATGAAGAAATGACCCCTATCATTCATAGTATCATCTGACCCAGTGATAGTTAAATGTTGGATTAATGCACTAGAAATAATATTTAATGTCATGCGGTGTTCAAAACAACAAATGTTAAGTCTCACAGTTTACCATTTTGAAGGTGAAGTCGATCAGTGGCTGTTTATGGTTAAAAATATCATGGATAATGTGTTGATTGATTCTCTTGATTGGGATGAATTCAAAGGTAATTTTCTTGAAAAAAAACATCACAAGGTGGTTCATCATAGGATGGAAAAACAATTCCTTGATTTGAAGTACGAGGATGACTCAGTGGCTGTTTATAAAGAAAAATACAATCATCTGGGAATGTATGATTCAAATTTCATATGAGATCATGATAGTAAAATCAATCATTTTTACTTAGGATTAAAGCCAAATTATCGAAGGGATTAAGCATATCTTGAGTTCAGATGATATGAAAAAATTGTCCTATGTGTGGAAAAGGTGGAAGTAGAGTCTGCTAATGATCAGGTGTTTTTTGAAAAACAAAAGAATAAGAGGTTAAGATGGTAGATGAAAGGGAATAACTATTCAAAACAGTGTGATGGTGAGAAATGTATGTTTATAGTTATTGAAATTTTGGGTAAAAATCAGGTTGGGGAATATGTTTTGAATTCTGATACGTTCTACCAGTGTAGTAAAATGGGACATAAAGCTCATTGTTACACTAAAAAAAGAATCATATAATGGTATGAAAAAATCTGATTTACAGTCACTAAAATGATTAATGTGCAATTAAATGGGTCATTAGGAAAAAGGGTTTCCATCAAATAACTCGAATGAGGGAAATCATCCGAACTACAAGTAGAAAGAGGGGTGAAATCTTTTGCAACATCTTTAGTAGATGTTTGGCCATCGAATGAAGTATTATCAGGTACACTGTTTGTTTATTCATATTATACCAATGTGTAGTTTGATTCAGGGTCTACACATTGTTTCATTTCTATGAATTTTTCTTATAAATTGGGAATTTCAACTCAAGATATGAATCCTGAACGTATGGTGAAAACATCTAGAGGAAATATTGTGGGAAAAAAATTATAAGAACCTTTAGGTACTTTTTTGTGGAAAGAATATATATGCAAAACATATTGTTTTAGCTCTAGTAGATTTTGATGTTATTTTGGGTATGGATTGACATTCTGTTTATTATGATAAGATTTAGTGAAATGATAAATATTTTTATTTTCAGAAAGAATTTTAGTTTGTGTACAAACATGAACCCTTACTTTTGATAACATATCACAAAAATTAGAAACTTGTAAAAGGTGTATATGAATTTTACCAGGCACATAATGTTAAAAAAACTAATTATTCAGATTAATGATGTTTTAGTGGTAAATGAATATCATGATGTTTTTACTAATGAGATTCATGGTATAATACATGGTCGGGAAGATTAATTTTCAATTGACTTAGGTCCTAATGCTTAGCCTATTTCTAATACCCCTTAACAAATATCTAAAATTAAAGATTTCGAATTAAAGAAAAAATTGTTGTAGTTGTTAGATAATGATTTCATTTGTCCTTGAAAATCTGCTTGGGTTGCTCTAGTCTTGTTTGTTAAATAGAATGATTGTTCTATGAATCTTTTAATTGATTATAGGGCATTAAATATCATCAATTTTAATAACATTTATCCTTTGCATCATATTGATGATTTCTTTTATCAACTCCAGGGAGATTTTTATTTTTTGAAGATTGACTTGAAGTCGAAGTACCATCAGTTGAATTTAAAGGAAGCATACATTCCGAAGACCGTATTTTGTATTAGATATGGCCATTATGAATTAGTTGTTATGCCTTTTGGGTTAACCAATTCACCTGATGTATTCAGGGATCATATTAACATAATTTTCCTGGAGTTCTCAGATATGTTATCAAGTGGGGTTAGTGATGATATTTTGGTTTATTCTAAATGTAAAGAGGAACATGAATGTCATATAAGGTTCTTATTGAAAACCATAAAAGGAAATATACTATATGGAAAATTTAGAAAGTGTGAGTTGTGGTTATAAAGAAAATAATTCTTGGTCAATTTTTTAAAAAAAATTGGCATTACGGTTGATCCAGTTAAAACAAAAGTTGGTGAAGAATGGCCAAAACCTACCTGTATCACAGAGAATTGTAGTTTTCCTGTATTAGCGGGTTATTATTGGAGAATTGTTGAAATTTTTTCATGATTATCTTTGCCAAGGAAGAAGTTAACTCAAGAATGTGTTATGTTCATTTGGAAAAAATAATGGGATGATTTATATCAAGAATTGAAAAGATAATTGGTGAATGCTCTAGTTTTGGCACTAGCTTCCTAAAATGGTGAGTTTGTTATCTATTGTGATTCTTCATTGAATGGACCTGGGTATGTCATTGTGGAGATTGATCAGTTAATTTCTTAGGCTTCATTTCAGCTGATACCTCCTGAGTTAAATTACCATACACATCATCTGGAACTAGCTACGGTTGCTTTTTCACTAAAAAGTTTGAGGCGTCATCTGTATGGAGTAAAATTTGAAATATATACTAACCACAAAATTTTAAATTATATATTCAATCAGAAATAATTGAACATGAAAAAATTGAATATGGATTCACGTAATCAAGGATTAAGATTGGATTATCCATTACAACTCGGGAAAGGAAAATAAATTGGTCGATGATTTGAGTCAGAAAAGTGATGCTACATTAACCATGTTATGTTTGGAATTAGATTAATTAATTAATTATTTTATGAAAATTTAAAAAGAATTTGGTAGTGCAGGAGATTTCTCAGTTTTGTTTTAGGTGTCTATGAAATCAACTCTATCGGAAATAATTAAGCAATCGCAAAAGGAAGACAACGATTTGAAGAATAATGTAGAGTTGGTTCAGAAGTGTAAGTTTACGAATTTTAACATTGATAATGTTTGTATTTTGATATTTGGGATGAGATTATGTGTGCCTTTTGATTCACAGTTTATGAATGAGTTGTAATGTGAAGCTCATAGTTCTCAATTTTTAGTGCATCCAGGTAGTACTAAGATGTAAATAGATATTCATGAGTATTACTAGTGGGATAGAATGAAATGAGATATTGCTAACATTACATTGAAGTGTTTTACTTGTCAACAGGTCAATGTAGTGCATCCGTAACTAAAATCAATTTTTTAGCCTTTACCAGTTCTAGAGTGGAAATGGGAAAATATATCAATTGTATTCGTTGTGGGATTACCAAAAATATCTTGAGGTAATAATGCAATATGGGTTATTGTTAATCGGTTGACAAAATATGCTCATTTTCTTCCTATTCGAGATACTTTGTTTCTAGAAAACATTCTCATTTGTAAGTTAAATAGATAGTCTGGTTGCATGGAGTTCCACTATAAATTGTATCTGATCATGATCTCATGTTTACTTCTATCTTTTGGAAAGGTCTTCAGAAGTCATTTGGTTCTGAATTAAATTTTAATACAATTTTTAATCCTAAATCCGATGGGTAGTAAGAATTAAAATTTCAGTCATGGGAAGTTATGCTAGCTGCTTTCTCAATACATTACTAGGGATGTTGGGGCCAACATCATTCTTTCGATGAATTTTTTTATTATAAAAGTATTCATTCCAGTATACATATGGCCCCATTTGAGAAATTATATGGAAAGGTGTGTTGAAGTCTTTCTTTTTTGGGAAGAAGTAGGTGAATGGATGTTGATAGTACTAGAATTGTTAGAAGATATGGTTGAAAAAGTAAAATCGATTCATAAGCATTGAGAACAGCTTAGAGGAAACAAAAAACTAATGTATATATCCGAAGGATGGATCTTTATTTCGAGGTTGGTGATCATCTCTTTCTCAAAGTTTCTGCATGGAAAAGAGTAATGCATTTTTTTAAAGGAATGTTGAGTCTCAGATTTATTAGACCTTATGAAATCATGGAGAATGTTTGATCAATTTCATAAATAGTGGATTTATCTCCAGGTTTATCTTAGGTACATAATTTTTTTCATGTTTCAATTTTGAGAAAGTACATGTTGGATCCATATCATGTTTTATGTCTATGAGGTAGTTCAGCTGGAAGATAATATTTCTTTTGAAGATCAATCAATCAAGATTATTGACCGATAAGAGAAAGTGTGGTAGAATAATGTAATTCATTAATTAATGGTTTTTGGAAAAAACCATATGGTTGAAGAGGAAATGTGGGAATCTAAAAAATCATTGAGAGGGAAATACCCCCAATTATTTGATAAGTGAATAGAATTGTGGAGACATAATTTGCAATAGGGGGAAGGAGATGAAACATCCCATGTAAATAATGAAAATGATATTTTCATATTTATTAAAATTTGTGAATTAAATATTACTTTTATGTTCATGGAGATTATATGTACAATGGAGTACCTAACACACGACAATGGGATACTTCAAAATCTCCTATTGCACACTAGGTTGAGTCATAATGAAAATAATAATATAACAATATTTTTTGGTATTTCATTCCTTGCCAATATATATGGACAAGAATGAACAAAACTAACCACAATATTATTATACATGTTTTTAAAATTATTTTACATTTATCCAATAATATTTGGCGGCATAAAATGTGAATGAATTCAATTCTAACCATAAACACACTAATATTTTTATAAAAGGTCGATTTACCACATTTTGATATAGAAACCTCGTTAATGTAGTTTCTGTAACATTTATATATTATACCTAACAAAATCAATTCTAATTTGGAATTGGGACATGAAAATTTAATTTGTTTGAAATTTTGGTATTTTTATGATAATGAACATTTTTTAATTAATAGTCGATAATTCTGAATTTTATTTCAAAAGTACCTTTTAATCTAATTTATTTATATGGCTATATTATCTTTTAATACAATTTAATAGTTAAATTAAATTATATTTTTTCCTTTTAATCAAATATTGGTCATTGAAATAATTTCACTCTGAAATTGGATATAAACAAATGTCAATCTTTTGATATTTATTATTTCTTAAAGACATGATTTCTAGTTTTGACAATGGAAACTAATTTGAAATTAATTAATGAAACTTACATGTTTATAATTTTGTAAAATAAACATTATTTTTGAATTCGGAATATCCAAATTATATTTGGGTGATTTGTTGGTATTTTTCTAAAAAAGATCAATTTTTGATTAATAGTGAAAAAACATTACATAAGAGTTAAAAATTGACTTATTTGATTTAAATGAAATTTTACCACATTAGTGAATTGAATTTAAAAAATCTAAAATACATGGTTGCCATTATTATGTAAATTGTGGTACAATAATATGAAAATAATTTTTGGTGAATGGTAACTTTTGATTTTTATTTACCGCAATTAAATGTTAATAGGGTAATTCAATGGAAAATTAATATTATAATAATATTTAATTACCTTAACACATGTCCTAACCATATTTCATGAGTAATGGATAACCAATAAAATCAGTGGGTGATATTTTGTGTCTTTTAATGCATTTTGAGAATGAAAATGACATTAATAACTTTTTATAAGAAGTAAAAATAAAAATATTATAATCCTGAATTTATTTTCAAAAAGGATTTTAATGTCGGGTTATATAATTGATACCTTTAACTATAAAAATTAATTATAAAGATAAAAAGATTTAATAAATAATGGTATTTTATTTAAAATTTTTAAACATCAAATAAATTGATTTATTTATAGCACAATGATGATGTAATGATTACCTCATTAATGAATGATTTAAATAAATTAGATTATAAATAATAATACAAATTTATTTTGGATCCTTTTATTTTCTCCACAAATTTAATTGATTAATATGACATGTTATATTAGAATTAATTATGGTTTTTCTAAATAATCAATTTTCTATGGATTTATTTTAAAATCAGGGTATAAATAGTATAAAATTGTCATAAATGTGTTTTTAAATCAATTAATATTTTATTAAATGATAAAATAATCCTAAAAATATAACATTCTACCAAATGAAATAGATTATTTTACTAAGGTCATTAATGTTAAATTTTTGGATCACATGCAATTTCCTTAAAAATATATTATCCATATTGTATAAAGACAATAGGAGACATGGTAAATGTTAAATAAGTCAACAAAGTGTTAAAATAAAAAGACATGATTACAAAATATCCAAAACCTAACCAATTCTTATAGTATTATTTTTTTATAAATATATTCATCTTATATTCTAATCTAATTTTTTTCTTTTTTAGAAATAAATTTATTTTATAATAATATAATACTTTCAATCATTCGGAAATACCCTATCTTCTCACTTATAAAAAGAAATCACCTCTAACCCATTAAACACACCTCTAAATCCACTTGTACCATCCCACTTCTACCCAAATAAGATCCCATTATCCCTATATTCCTCCTAGAAGCCATAAATTAGTCATAAGGAACATAAAAAAAGGCTTTTGGTTCAATCTAAAGGGAGTTACCCGATTTAAAGGTAACAACTTCTCTAATGTTCTCTTCATTTATTTTACTTCTTCACTCCATGTGCTATTTTTATTCATATTTAACAAAAAAATACTAGTATTATCAATATAATAGGTTGTTTTTATGAGAATTATTCAAACTACACTTACCCCCACACCCATCTACTGGATATGAACATATCGTTTCTGTGTACGACGAACTACTACCTCACAAAATGATGATTGTTCGATTATCTCTTACTGCATATCACTGTGGACATTATGATGGTACTATATATATTTATGATATATATTATAGATATATTGTCTCTAGGATTTAGTTATTGTCATTTATATCATACCTTTACGGTTTTTTAAATGGGTAAATAAGATAATTTAATTTGATAAAGTGTAGACTACCGCCCACTCAAAGTGATATGACTCATTCATGCCTTACCTGGAAAATATAAAGGATGTTGTTACAAAATTTATATATGATATTATACTCTAATTATCATATACCTAGTTATCACAAGGATTTCATTCCATTAAATTGGAAATAGAAATGAAATCAGCGTTCATGGGTATGTAAGCCTTATAGTCTCCTTGAATGGTGCATTTCAATTATTATCTCCAAAACATTATGTATTATTATTTATATATATATATAATGTATATAAATGATATATATGATACCTAAATCATGAATACAATTCTATATATAATGGAATTTTTACCAAATGGACTACTTCTAATTATAAGAAGGTCATTTTTACTCATATACCAAATATTGAAAAAACAACTGTTGTTAACATAAATGATTATGTAATGTTTATAACATGTTATTAAGTAATATAAAAGGAATAATAAACGTGAAAAATAATCTTAAGAAAGATGAAATTATCTTTAGATAATTATTTTGGAGATTAAAGAACAAATGAGTGAAGCCGGACCTGAGAGAAGGGACTTCATCTCATTTTGTGGAATATTTTGATTTTTACACAACTTTCTTTTATAAATTGTATAAGCCACATATAATTTTCATTTCATTCAGTGGGAATATTTTTCTATGTAGATTTTTAGTAAATGAAAAATTAAATGTTTCTTTTTAATGTACAGTGTGACAAATAACTTTCCACAACTGCAAGAGTTATTTCATATTTGGTTTCCTTAATAAGTAGTAATGTTTTTAAAAGGAAAATAAATAAAATATACTCATTTATGTAAATTGGTATTGAAAATAGTTTTTATAATGAATTTTTATGTCAATATATTAAAATGATATATTTTGATTTAAATATGGAAATGTTTCCATTCCATTATATTTGTATTAATGTTACAAATATGTTATGGTTCTTGGGAATTTTTTACATAAAACGGTGGTTATGTGATAATCCTATAGAGAGTGAGCCTAAGATAGCTCTCCAATGCATTAGGTAATGAGACAGAGGTAAACATTAATGTTTATTCTATGAGATATAGTGAATATGTTGTGTTGGGTATTCCAAATATAACTCCCTATATAGCAATGAAAGCTACAACATAAGTATGTAATAGATGACACTAGAAACCATTATGATTTATGATTTATATTTGTTATTCATAAATCTTAATATTTCATGAGTTATGTTACAGAGAATATTTTTTTAATGTATTTATGGAAAAATGTTTTTATTCTATATTTTATAACCCTTTTTGAGCTTCTTATGCACATCCCATGTTTTTGAAGTGTTTTTTCGTTGGATATAAGGCACTGTAAGAGAAATAAAGAATTCAAGAAGATTTATATCAAGAACAGAATTATTATTTTATTTTATGTGTAATTAATTTATGAAAAATATGGATACTGAGTAGAAATTTCTACTTTGAAATATTTGATATGTAATGTAATAGTTATGGCCTAAATCTCTAAAACTCTAAAACTGAAAATATCCTCAAAGTGAATTATTATCATAATTCATGATTATGTAATGTTTATGGTTAGGGAATTATATGTAATGTTATGATTCATGTTTTTTCACATTCCATAAGAAAATGTTTTATGTATAATTTTAAAGTAATGTTATAAAAATGTTTCAATTGTAATATTATTTTATTTAAAAAACCCCCTTGTTGAGCATTCATATAATCACCCTATGATTTAATTTATATTTTACAAGATTAAAATATTTGAGTTACACATATCAGTGGATGATTTTTAGAGATTCATTCCTCCTTAAATTTTAATGGATTGTAATATTTATATATTTTTTTTCTAAATCTAAACTGAAGAGATCCTCTTAATTTTAAAATGATGTGTAATTTATGATATTTGTTTTTACCAGAAAATTACACACCCTTTTTTAATGAATCTTTTATGGCTTCGGGCTACTCTGGTGCTGGGCATGACAATTTGTATTATAGGATTGGTTTAGATAACCAAACAAAATTGAACAACATTAAAAACTTGATTGTGTCTTACTAAGTATTAGTTATCATAAAATTTTCAGATTGTAGACAAACCAATCCTTATATCTCTTATAAGGTTAATATTATACAATATTGATTATAAGTCATGTTTATAAGGTTATAAGACTTTGGAAAACCTTCGTGTGTCTTTTAAACACCTCTACTATGTATCTTATTATCCTCATTTACTCAAACATCATGGAGGATCTAGATTTGATTACTTCCTTATAATGCATTCCCAATTTCAATTCAATTCATGTAAGGGAATTTGTTATGATGGTATTTTTCAATATTTTTCCTTGGAAGAAAATTTTCAATCACTATTGGACTTCCATGAGGCTTCACTAGAGGGTAACCTCTGAGCCACATACCTTTGTCAAATCACTACCTATGGTATTCATGGTCAGGTCATGGACATCAAAACTCATAAGGATGGGTCTAACTATTTTCATTATAGACATCAATTTCAATCTGATGTCACCCAACTATAGAGACTTCATGCTTTCATTTTTTGAAACTTTAGATATCCACATATGACTGATCCATGCTGCCTGTATTGCATCTTGACCACAGAGATTTAGGTGTTTTGGACCACATTAGTTATCCACTTAACTGGGAACTCAGCAAATCACCAACATGAGTAGTACCTATGATGATTCATCTTAGTAGATGTTAGGAAATTCATACCAGTGAATTGAGTGTGGGAGTGAATGGTTATGTAACCCCATGAGTCTTATGAACCCTGTTCAAATAAATAATGTTTTATTTTATGTGTTGATATTTTAATATCCTTTTATAAACAATGTCTCAATTTTAGAATTGGTTTCCCATATAAGAAACTTATTTATTAAAAAACATTGGATGGAAGACATGGGTTAACCGACAAACCTCTTATCACTTCCTACTAAATTAGTAGGGCCAATATTCATCAACTATTATTAAGAAGTCTAGAAAACTTTTTAGAACCTCCACTTGTATTAGAAAAGCGTCTATAAGTTGTCCCATAGCTCAAATATCTTACATTCCAATAAATAAAAGAGATACATTTGTGATTGTATCCTTAATGAACAATTTGAAGTGTATAGGCAAAGAGGGTGGTACCACGATGGTATCATCTTTTGTATCACCTTATTAGATAAATATCAGGATTTGGGAATGTTTTATGAAGATTTATTTGAGGGTGATATTAAAGTAGTGTATATGTTCCAACCACTATGTTTTACTATGTATGATATGATCTACAACTTTAATATGTTCAAGAATGGCATAGTTCGAGGGATTTATAGGGAAGTCGTACACTCAAAAAATCTCTGATCTTCACACCTTACAAGGCTCCATATGGAAACTTGAATGATTTATGCATAAGGGTTATCCTATCTTATCTCAGTGTATATAGACCAAAGAAGTTGAAGAACTAGAAATTAATCATGGGATCCACCAGAGGATTATCAGTAAATCATCGAATTTGGCTGACTTTGTGAAGGGATATTGGAAGTTATATATTTCTGGTGTTTCTGGTGGATGGGTACGAGTCCTTAAGAATTTCGAGGACCCATTTTGTTAAAAGGGGAATCATTTTCCTCCTCCAAAATATTTCACATGTGATAATAATAATATTATGGATTTATTTGGTTTAATTTTCAGGCTATTGAGAACAATCTTGAAAAATAAAATAAATCATTTTTATTTAATTATACACTGAAATGATTACATTACAAAAAAGAAAAAAGAAAAAATTAATTGCCTAAGAGACCTACTAAAATACATTCTAAATTTATAGGGAGACCACCAAATACAAAAAAAATCCCATGAAAATAGTGGGGGTATTTCAGATCCATCCCGATGAATATAAATATAGGGAGAACAATATCAACCATACTTATCATTCGAGGAATCACAAGCATAATCATTGCCAAGTCATTATGATGTTGAAACACCCTAATAATTTTTTTATAAGGACTTAAAAATAATACAAAAATTTCCACCTTTAGGTGATTGTTGATTCGCTAATTGCTATAAGACCTTATAGTCATTTGGTATTTTGGTGGATTAATTTAATGTATCTCGGTATAATGAGTTTTCCAGGTGCTTAATGTGTTCATTGTAGTTATAACATTAAACATGTCTGCAATAAACACTTTTTCTGTATTTTATAAGGATAATGATTTAATTTTTTAAATGGGTTTGAATCATAACCATTGAGTTTTAAAATAAATACCAAAAAAATCACATATTTGATACAACTAGATGTTGGTACAATGACACTTATTTTGGAGATTGAAATCGATCATTTGGAAAATGAAATTAATGATTATTGTGGAATTTAAAAATCCAACTATACTAAGTGAATTATGTATTTATGTATTTAAAATGTCTTCAAAATGTTTTTATAAATGTTTTCATCTATGGTTGATAAAAACAAGGTCTTAATTAAAAATATGTTATGGATTTTAAATATAAAACTAGTATGGGATTTCCCATAGAACATATAAACATTGATTTTGAACATTTCTGTTTGGAAACACAAATGTTTTTAAACAAATTAAATAATTGGTTTTAGGATTTTCTTTAACAATAATAGGGAATTTATATTCATTTTTTATAAACATAATAAATTTATATACATGTTTATAATAAAAATATCTTTTTAACTTTTCTAAAAAAAATTAAGCGAGTCCCCCACCTAGCCAAGGGGGAACTAGAAATCCAACGCACTCAATGCCTTGGTGGGAATCTCACTCACATCCCCAAGAAAATTCCCCAAGGAATTCCATGAATGGTGTGTGTTATGTCACGTGCGCAGGCATGCATAGTTAGGACCTATGCGTGCACGGGCATGTGCAAGGGGCACCAGAGTGTGCCACTGTGCGGGGTGGAACGTCGACCAGGTTGGGCAGAGAAACACTCCCGTAGAGACCCGTTATGGAGTGGAACTGGTGATGGGGGAGGGGAATTTCTGGACTAATGTAGGGAGTTTCATTCTTATGAATACAACTATAAATCCTCCCTATTTTGATGTGGGATGGGAATTTTATGCAGAGACTATATCTTAGCTGTCATATCACATTGCGTGAGATCTGATCCGTCTGATTGGTTTGGCCATCAAACCCACATAGCTTCAGTTTTTAACCCTCATTTTTATCATTCGTTCAATCCAATTGGGATATATTCATGGACATTAATGCTATTTTAAAAAACTCCATCTCTCGTAGCTGTCTGATCAAAATCCAATATAATCTTGGGTATCCACTTTATTAAACTGATCAATACATTTTTGGGTGCTCTTCAGCTATTGGATCAAGGAATAATTAAATACCTACAACCCGTTAATTTATGCACCCATATGTGTCTACTTCTTATTCTTCCTCCCACATACACAAAACCAGAAGTTATCGCTATATGGTTTTCTTCATTTATACCACACTTGTGATCTTGGATGACACCTCCTTTATCTTTTTTTTCCACAAGGCAGAGTGTACTTAGTCATTGTTTAAACCAAAATGCCTTATATAATTTTCATGTTTTCTTATTATATATTATATATGTTTTTTATATATATCCCATTTTCACTCGATCCCAATGGGGTGATTCCTTTCAGCACCTCCTTCAATCACTGCTTGACTTCTTCCCCTTCATCGAACCAAGTAAGGGACCTAGTTTGAATTGCTTTGTTATGGTTTGAATATATATATATACATATTTTCCTATACATATATGTACATATTGCTAAGTATATGATTTATAGGTTTCTTCTGCGATGATGAATTTTTTAGTCCTAAATATTGTTCCTAATTATTTACCATGCAAGGTCTTGTGATGTTTTGTGAATATATATATAGATGTATATATAAAAATATATTTTAATTTGTTTAATTAACAAACCTTTTATGTTTTATATCACAATTTTAAATTAATGAATCATTTTTTAATAAATGTGATTAATATATTTAAATTAAGTAAGTGTAATTAAATTATTGGTGTGATACAATTTTATACAATATGTATATTCGGATATATGTATATATATACATATAAACACTGATCCTAAATCTAATTTATATTTTTCAAAGGATGATAAGAATGAATAAGAAAAGTTTTTGAAGTATTAAAGGCTTATAAAAAACAAGTTAAAAATAAAATCATTTTTATACACATTTTTTATAAAAAGATTAAAAAACACCCAATCCTATATAATTTGGGATTATACAAATATTATTAAGATACATTTAATATGTATTGTATTTATGAATAATTTATTAGTAATAAATTTGGGGTTTTCCACACCTATATAAATATATTTATAGTAATAAAAATGAGTTTTTTCATAAATATATAACTCAACCTATTATAAATGAGATTTATCTTTATGTTGAGAAATTTGGTGTTTTCTTACCCATATATATAATTCATAAAATTATGTAAAATCTATGGTTAAGAAAATATACATTTTTATGATAAAATAATTCTAATAATTATTAAATAGTATTAGATGAGACAGAAAATTGTGTGATTGAATTTCATGCTTTTCATTTTATAACATTGGGTAAAACAGCTGGATGTACCATTGTGTTATGTAATACATGAATGTAGTGGGTGTTTTTAAAAATTTTCATCTAAAATATCTAATGGAATATATTTTTTTACATTAAAATAGTTATGTGTTAAATATATTTTTAATTTTCCTTATACATTTTTGAATATAATATGTTTTCATAATGATGATTTTTGAATTTAAGGGTTATAATTTTATGTGTCAAAACTGATATTTTTTGTTCCTTAGTTATCATCACATGTAATATAATCATCCTACCATTCTTTAAATTTATAATCATTCCATGAATTTTTTAATTTTCACATATTATTTCATGATTCACTATATATATGTAAATGCTAAAAAAATTAATTAAACTATTATGACCATTTATGGATTAAGGAATTAAATTACTCAAAGTGGTATGTGACACATTGAATAAAATGAAATGAGAAAATAGATATTTCATGTATTATGTGACAGTTTGAATAATAATTATTGAGTCATTTAATAAATCAATGTGGTATGAGACACGTTCATTTAAAGAAATGAGTAATGCATTGAACGTAGTATAGGAACGGTGTGGCTAGCTATGGCCCCTCAATGCATTAATATGATTCATATGAAAAATAAATGTCGAAATAGTCAAGGCCTTTCCCAGTAAGATTTATGGTTTTGGTAGAGGCCTTAATCATTTTAGATGTATTAGTCGTGGCCTTGACAGAATGGTTCAGAATATCCAACATAGGCACTTCTCTCATTATGATTATGATTGATAATTACCCAAGTGTATATTCTACTAGTAGATTATACATAGTTACTAGCTTATACTTAGGAGTATTAGAAGAAATAAATGATTGTGGAAAAATATTTATTCAAAATTTAGAGATTTATCAACCTCTTTATGGTTTATAGATATTAAGGAAAGAAATTGATGTAATCATTTAATACTCAACACTGATCATTTATTACTTTCATATGTAAATTATGTACTTGATATTTCTCACATCACACATAGTATAGTTATAGTAACTCTAAATTTATATGATTCACACAATATATTTTGTATAAAGATGATTATGAATGGAACATGTTTTAATGTAACCCTGTTAATATTCATTGACATGTTCACTTGTAAATCATGGACAAGATGTTATCTTATGCTTAATATATTTCTTATTTCCTTAAGAAAATATTTTATGAATAATTTTGAAGGAATGTTTTAAAAATGTTTCAATTAAAATATTATTTTATTTCAAAACTCCCCTTATTGTTCATTCTTGTTTTCACATTACGTATTAATTTAAAATTTTAAAGATCAGTTGATTTTAGTAACAAAGATTTGTGGCTGGTTTAGGAAGATTATTTCTTATTTATGTTTTGAAGGATTGTAATATTTGTATATGGTTTTCCAGAATCTAACCCGAAAAGATCCTGTTAAGTTGAAAATGATGTGTAATTTATCAACTTCTTTTTATAATAAAATTACACACCATGTTTTATTGAAACTGCTTGAGCTCTAGGAATGGCTGGGGCTGTGGAAAGACAATTGGTATCAGAGGATTGGTTTAGAAAACATTGATAAATTATAACAACATTAAAAACATGATTATCTCATACTATGTAGAATTTGTCTTAAAATTTTTATATGGAAGAGGAATCAATCATTCTATATCTTCCAATGAAAATATTAGAAACTATAGTGGCCAGGTCATGTTTATATGGATATGAGAATTTTGAAAACCGTAAGGTGTCTTCTAAACGGCTATATATTATATAATATTCTCCACATGTACTCCAACATCCCTGAGGATCTGGCTTTGACTACTACCATATGATGCATGCCCAATATTCATTCAAACCATGTAAGGGAATGTATTACGATGGTATATTTTGATACTTTACTTTTGTAGGGTATTTTCAGTCACTAATGGAATTCCAGGAGGATGCACAAGAGGGTGACCTCCAGGACGCATTCATCGGTGATATCATGACCTACATTATATGTAGAAAGGTAGGTACCACGAAGGTCTCTAAATTTGTTTCAACTTGTCAGAGAACTATCATGAATTGGGAATATTACATGAAGCTTCATTGGAGGGATAACTTTGAGAGATCTATATATTCCAAGTCCTGTGTTTTACTATATAGGGGATGTTCTACGACTTAGAAGTGTTCATGCATGACATATTTCAAGGGATTAATATGGAACTAGTACACTGTCAAATCTGTGATCTTCACACAACACAAGCCTACCTATAGAATCCTGAATTCTTTATGCATAGTGGTAATCCTAATTTCCCTCAGTGTATATGGACTAAAGAAGTAGATAAAATCGAAAATAATATAAGGATCCCCCTATGGATGATTAGTAGATCATCCACGTTGGCTGACATTGTGAAGGGATGTTGGATGTGATGTGTGTTTGTATTTGTTGGTGGATGGGTAGGAGTGTTTTAGAATTTTGAGGATGCAATTATTTGAAGGGGGTGGGGGTGATAATGTGACACCCCAAACATATTTCACATGTGATAATAATAAGATAATGCTATTATTTTGTTTAATTTTCATGCTATCCAGATCAAAAGTACAAAATAAAAATAATTCATTTTTATTAAAGTAAACAACAAAGTGATTAAATTAAAAAAAATTCAAAAAGGGAACCTTACTATCAAAATATTCCAACAAAAAGACCTATTAAAATAATTGGGAGACCACCAAAAACAACAAGAAGAAAAATAATATAGTGGGGGTATTTTTATTCCATCATGATGAAAATTAGTATAGCCAGAACAACATCAATCGTATTGATCATCAGAGGAATGATGAGAACTATCTTCACCAAGTAGTTTTGACGTTGGAACACCCTAATCATGTTTTTATAAGGAGTATAAAATAATCTGACTATTTCCTCCTTTAGGTGACTGTTCTGTCTCTAACAACTGTAGGACATTATAGTAGTTGGGTATTCTTGTGGTTTAGTTTAATATATCTAAGTATAATGTATTTTACATGTGTTTATAGTGTGCATTGAATTTATAACATTAAACATGTTTGTAATAAACTCTTTTAATTTGTTTTAGAAGGATAATGATTAAAAGTTTTAAATGGGTTTAATCATAACTATTTCACTTTAAAGGAAAACTAAGTGAATCACATATTTGATACTACTTGGTTTTGGTACAATTAATCATATTTTTTTGTATTAAATCATACCTTGGGAAACGTAAATTGTTGACTATTTTTGAATTTTAAATTATAAATATACTTAGTAATATAGGTATATATGTTTTTAAAATGTCTTAAAACGATTTTTATAGATTTTTTCATCAATGGATGAATAAAAATATGGTTTTAATTAAAAATATGTTTTGGATTTTAAATATAAAACTACTTTGATATTTCCCATGGGACATATTAAAAATAGATTTTGAACGTTGGGGTTTTAAAACTCAAATTCTTATAAACTAATGAAAATTATGGTTTCAAGAGTTCGTTTAACCATAATAGGTAATTTATATTATTATTTTTAAAATGTAAAAAATATACATTGTAGTGCATAATAAAAATGTATTTTTAGATTTTCTAAAAAAATTATGGGATTCCATCACCAGGCTAATGGTGACTTAGAAGGCCAAACCACTCAATGACTTGGTTGGAATCTTACACACATACCCAGGAAAATGGACCAGGGCTGTGCATGCATGGCTCATGCTAAGCAATGTACACATGCATGCACAGTCAGGCCCTAATAATGCATGTTAGTGTGCAAGGGGCACAAGAGGTCACCACTGTGCAAGCAACACAATGACATGGTTGGGTGTATAAGTGTGCCATAGAGACCCAATACGAGGAGGTATAGGGGAGGGGGAGGGGGATTATTGGACTAATGTCGAGATCTCTGGACTTATAATTCCAACTAGAAATCCTCTCCTTTTCGATGCGGGACAAGCATTTTAAGCGAAAATTGTGTCCCGGCCTTCAGATCTCGCGGCATGAGATTTAGAATGACGATCAGTTCGGTCATCAAAACCTTATAGCCACGGTTTTCAATCCACATTTTTATCAACTGTTTGGTCTAATCAGTATCCAATTATAAACGTTCAAGTCGTTTTAAAACAATGCTTCACTCGCAGCTGTCAGATCAAAATTTGATCTAATCTTGGTTGTCTAATTTGTTTAACTGATTGATCGATTCGGTAGATTCTCTATAAACATTGAACCAAGGCACAATTAAATCCTAACGGTCAATTCATTTTTTCACCCATCAACGTCACCATCTTCTTCTTCATTCACATAAACTGTAGTAGTAGCTATCTCTACTATTTTTTATTCACTTATTCCACACTTATGACCTCAAGAGGCCCCTCCATTATGCCATTTTTCAAAGGACCTAGTGCACCCTGTCTCTGTTTAAAACAACATACCTCAAATCCTTTTTCATTTTCCTTAATATATATTATATATGAATTGTATATATGACCCATTTTTTTACACAAACCCTATGTGATTTCTTCCTTTTAGTGCCTCATTCAAGGTCCTCTAGATTTCTTATCATTCATCGAACCAATAAAGGGGCCTAGTCTTTCATACTTTGTTACGGATTGAATATATATATATATACATTAATGTATATATATATATATAGTTGAGTATAATATATATTGTATTCTTAAATCGTGGTGATATTTAAGTCCTAAATGATGTGATTAATTATTTATCATGAAAGGTCTTGTGATGTTTTGTGAATCTATATATAGATGTATACATAAACATATATATATTTACTTGTTTTGTAAACAAATATTTTAATTTTTATATCACTATTTTAAATTAATGAACCTTTGTTTAATTATTGTTCCCAGAATATTTAAATCATGAAAGTGTCGTTAAATATTTTGTGTGAAAACCACATATATATTATGTATATTTAGTTATATGTATATATATATATATATATTGATCCTAAATTGAATTTATATTTTTTGATGGTTGATAAAATTGTATAACAAAATATTGTGAATTGTGAAAGGCTTATAAAGAACAATTAAAAAATACAGTACTTTTTATTCACTTTTGTGTATAAATGGATTACACACCACTCGATCTTGATAAATTTAGATTTTCCAAATATTATTTAGATACTTTTAATGCATATATTATTTATGGAGAATTTATAAGTAATAAATTTTGGGTTTTCCAAACCTATATACATTTTTTTATTAATAAAAATGAGCTTTTTCCTAAACAACAAACGCCAAAAGTTTCAGAGGAGAATTATATTTAGGTTGAGAAAGAAGTGTTTTCCTACACATAAATATTATTCTTCTAAATATGTAAAATATTTGTGTATGAAAATATATATATTTGTGACACACATTTTCTCATAACTATTAAATGGTATTAGCTATGATAGAAAATTGTGTGATAGAATTTCATGCTTTTATTTTTATAACCATGAGTTAAATTGCTGGAGGTAGCATTGTGTAACGTTATACATGTAAATAATTGATGTCTGGACAAATATGAGTTTAATACCTCACATGGAATCTTTTTTACCTTTAAATTAGTTATATATTCAATCCATTATAACTTTTCATTAAGTAATTTTTAATATAATATGTTATCATATTAATGATTTAGGAATTTCAGGGTTGTCACTTTCTATGAGAAATCCCATATTTTTTTCATTTGCTATCAACACATATTCCATAATCATCCTACCATACTTTTCATTTATTAAATTCCCATGAAGTTTTTATTTTTGAGTCTTAAGTTCAAGATTCCATAAATATATGTAAATTATAATGAATGTAATTAAAATCTTATGACAATTTATGGATTAATAAACTAAATTATTCAAAGTGGCATGGGATACTGAATAATAAGGAATGAGATATTAAATATTTCAAGTATTATATGAAATATTTAACAATAAGTAATGAGTAATTTTGTAAATCAATGTTGTGTTAGATAGTTTTATTTAACGAAATTAGGAATGCATTGGATATAATATGTGACGGGTGGTTCCCATTACAGCTCCTTGATGCTTTAGTATGTCTCATGAGTCAAATAGAAATGGAAATGGTTGAAGCCTTTCCCAATTTTTATTTATGATTTTGACTAGGATTTAATCATTTTATACATCTTGGATGAAGCCTTGAAATAATGTTTCATAATTTTTTTAATATGCTCTCCCCTAATTATGTTTATAAAAATCATTTAACCAAATGAATAGTCGACTAGTAGAATATAATTAGTTGAGAGACTGTACATATAAGTTTCAGAAAAAGGTAAAGCTTATGGAATAATTTTTATTCATCATTCAGACATTTATCTACCCGTTTTTTGTTTTATAGTTAGTATGGAATGAAATTTATGTTATCATTTTATGTTCAACTATAATTGTGTATTATATAAATTTATAAATTCTTTACTTTCAATTTCGCATGTCAAACATCATAGTGTTAGAATAACTCTTGATATATATGATTCACACCATATATTTTTGATAAACATTATTATTATTATGACACGTTTCATTGTAACCCTGTAAATACACCTTGACATGTTCACTTGTAATTCTAGGATAAGATGTTCTACTATGATTCAACGTTTGGAACTTTACATAATAAAATTTTAAGAATAATTTTAAAAAAATATTTTCAATATGATTCAATATAAATATTATTTTATTTAAAACCTCACTTACTGGGAATTTTTATGTTAACCCTATGTTTTAATTTAAATTTTACAGGATTATTATATTTGAGTTACAATGATTAGTGGAAGCCTTGTGGATATTATTTACTCTTTCATTATTGAATGATTGTAATATTTGTAAATGGATTTCCGAATCTAAACCTAAAATATCCTCTTATATAGTACAAGTGGATTAATTTATAAGATTATTTTATAAAAAAATTACTCACCATGTTTTATTAAATCTGAACCATCTCTAGGCCAGTCTGGGAGCAGGGCGTGACAATTAATATCCTTATACTTATGATATTCAATTTTTAATTTATTGTTAATCTATTAGAGATATTATTATTGAAAATTTTCATAGTGCTATGAGACAATTTCGAATGTTTATATATCATTTTACTCCTTGATACATTTTTTTATCTTTTAGTCGTATTTCCATCCACAAACGTCAAAACTCTTCTCGTCACTTTTCCTCCACTAGGGAATTATTGATAAATTTTATTGTTATATTTAATACGTATATGTTATAATACATATTAATTATTTTTATTATTTGATAATATGATAAATTTGGATAGGTATGACATGGGTGGGGACTAGTTATAGATTGAACCTATTTGCATCGACAATCTCATGTGAAGAATTGGTTGTTCAAATCAGGTGGATTTCTACCCGATATGTTGAACCATATTTCGAATGTCTTGATGGTAATGGTTCCACACACCGAGGAATCCTGGTATCTAATAATTAATTATTTCCCATAATTTGTTTTATTTATTAATCATCAATGAGACATTTGGTTGACATATCTATGGTTAAATTTAATTTTCATTTCATTGGGTAAATTGAATAATTTTTTCATAAAATTCCATATTTATTATACATTATCGTGTTATTTTTATGGTATCTGTTTATACTTATTAAATTTCTATAATATATTAAAACAATGTAACTTATTTATGTATTATAGGGCATGTGTGGTTAGTTATTACCTATCCATATTGATTATTCTAATGGATTCAATACTTTTTCTGCTATTCCTTACCCTTGTCAATATTTTTCACTTGCCTTTATTTTTTTTCCTTTCCCCAAGAATTGAAGAAGCAGACTATAAATGATATTCGTGGATATACTAGATTAAATGAAGCTATCCTGAAATGGAAAAATGTAATAATTAGTGTGTTCAATTGTAATAGTGAACTTAGGAATGTATATAGTTTACCAAGATTACTATAATCATATGACCATTGGGATTTGATTCCATGTAACCATTCTGACATAAGTATAGTAGACAACATCTCCTAATTCTATATGGTTGGGTCACTAAATTTGGTATTAAAGGTGGGTTTTGTAGCAATATTTGGAACTAGATGTATGAAAATCTTTGTTAGTGAACATAACCCTAAAAATGATTTGGAGGATATGTGAAGATAGAAATCCTATATATTTTTAAGTTAGATACTATGTTTCCCTTTTTAGAAATACATACATGTATGGATTATACAATTGGATGAGGTTTTGGAATAGTTGTACATGTTCATTACAAATATGAAATGGGGTGTCCGGCCTTGCTCAACATAACCTCGAACATGACAACATGATTTACTGCCACATAATTTTTACTCCCAGGGGGTATTCTTTGGATATTTCAAATTTATAATTACAACCCATAAAAAAGAATTTGAATTTATAGTCACAATAAATGACCAAGGATTATAATTATACCAAGGTTGGAAATATGATGAAATAAAACGGATAATATATTTATGTATTGGGCTAGTATTGAAAACCTTAGTGTAAATGCAATTTAGTGATTAAACTTATTTCAATCATGTACATCGTATTTATTTTTGAAATTATATTAATATGGTTTAATAAAATGAAAACATTATATAGGTGGACAAACCATCATATATGGAATGGTTGTGGGAAATGAACGAATGACCGAAGGATAATAAGGGTTTAATGTCAACCATTTACCTCTTCAACGTCCTCTATTAATTTGTTATTGATTTTAGTTGAACAATTTTAAGAATACATATTAATGTTAAAGTAAAAGCATTACATTTTATACTTAGTGATTAATATATTATCAATATTAGTTTTGGATATTACATTGGGAAAACAGTTTGACATTTTACCATTTATGGGTTATATGATCTAGAAAAATCATTTTTTTGTGATTCAGATATCAAATATAATTTTTTTATATCAATTTCATCATGTAAGGAATAAATTTAAAATTGATCAAAGAACATGAAAAGGAATAAATTTTGTTTATATTAATATATCACTTTGTATATTTTCTTATATACATAGGTTGTAATGGAATTTCACAACATGAAGAAAAGGATAAAAAAATGCTTTCATAATACCTTAATTTTTGTTGAACCGATGGCCTTTTTAATAATAAAATATTTATGGATTTTAGGCTCTCAACGTTCCATTGATCATTAATTTTTTGTGATTGATTACCTCAATCATTACCCGTAAATATTTACATTTTTTCTCAATGTACTTATCTTTACATTCCACTAAAGTTATCCTATATATATACCTATTCGTATGTTAATCAATGAGACCTTTTTTACTTCCAATTCATTTTTTTAGAGAATATTTATTAAGAGCCGTTATCATGATGTGTGATTTTAAAAATAGGACATATCATACAATTTCTCACAGTTATAGAGCCTAAATTCTTAGGATATAATGTAAATATGTTAGAGAGTATGTAATGTCCCAAAATTATAAATTAATAATATTATATTCGATATTGTGTATGAAACGAAACACAAAGAGCATAATGGAATATAATATCCCATGAATTTAACATATATTTACTATTTTGAATGATCTAAATATACTTTTTTATATTTCAATACACAAGATACTTAGTTAGTATATATCGAACACAACAATGAGTTCCTTCAGTGGGTTGCGCTACTTGTAAGACCGAGTTTTACTGAATAATATTAAATTATTAAATTATTATTATTTATTATATTATGATATATACTACCCATTAGGAATAATATTTGATAACATATGAAAATATATGGTTTAAAAAAATTAAAAACCAATTCATTTCATACAAATTAATTATAAATGAATTTAAAAACCTATTTAAAATAATTAGAATATTTTATAAAAAACTATTTTATACTCACAAAGTTGATTCATCCTAATAAATAAATATAAATAAAAAAAGTTAATTACGTAAATCAAATATATATTATATATTCATATAAATATTTTTTAACATTATCTAATAGATTTGATAAGAATAATATAAGAAAAACCCCAACATATTACAAGGAAAATATATTTTTAATAAGGCACTTTTACCACCTTTTAATGGAGACCATATTTTATATTCAATTTTGGATATTTTATTAATATTTTATGACAAAATAATATTCAATTTTGAAATATAAAAAAAATTATCTTATGGGTAATTTTTGGCATTCCTCTATGATGTAACATTTTTTTGAAAAAGGGTTTAAAATATTGAATTTTAAAAGAAAACTACATTTCTTCTAAAGGTTTTCATACGAATAAAAAAAATTAAACTTGTTTTAATGTTTAATAAGATGAAATTTATATTAATAAATAAATTTTTTGTCATTTTAATCAATTTCACGTTGAAATTTGAAATATTAACATAGATATACTTTAATCATTTATTGTTTAAAGACATGCATTGTCGTCTCATCTATGAGGTTAACATTAAATTTATTTTTTGAACATATATTTTTGGTATTAGGAAAAAATTATTGAATATTTGGATTCATCATAATATATAATTTATAATAATCCCATCTTAGTTATTGACCAAAAATATTAGTGAATGTAATTAAAATAAGTATAGTGATTAAGTGAAACTTATACTTAACTAGGGACTAAGCCTTAGTACTATAGGAATATTTGCCTATAAAATTGTACAAAATTAATTGGATGGTATAATTTCGACTCTATCCTTAGTTTTATGGAATTGTTTCCTTTATTGGATCTAATTATAACAAAAAAAGTGTGGATTTCCATTTTAAAAAATTTATAAGACTTCTACTCATCCATTATAATACTTCACTCACCCCTCCCATCTCTTCACACCTATAAAGAAACTATGGATTGAACAATATCTACACAAAATGATCATAAAAATACCACCACTAAAAACTGAATCCTCATATCATTCATAAATCCATCCATGTAATCCCTTTGGTGGAAACCAAAAGGTGTCTCTTGATATAGAGGTAACATCCTACATCATTCTATTGAGCTATATTTTATTTCTATGCCTGACAAATTTGACTTTTACGTGATTATAAAATAAAATTAATATGATAAATATTTAAATAAGTTTTTTTTAAAATTTTATTACCTATACTTACAAAAATTTTATCTAATGGGTAACTAACATACCTTTATATTACGAAGAACTACCTCCTCACAACATAATGAATGTTCATTTTTTTCATTTACCACCATTAATTGATTGAACATATGATAGAAAAGATGTTTATATATTATATATATGATATTTATTTTTTATTTTTTCTCATAAAATTAATGTATAACACTTTTCATTATAATTTAAAATTTTTGTCAATACGGTAACATTTTTTGTGGAAGTGTGGACTACCAGCTCTTCAAAGCGATGTGATATGTTCACACATAACATTAAATGTATAATTACTGATTATAAAAATCATATGTGACTTATATGAAATTAAATAATATAATTTAAATATAATTTAAATATTTAAATATTTATTTATATATCATTTACTTTTCTTTATTTTAAATACGACAAAAAACTAAATGTATTGTTCTTGTGTATATATGGTCTACCATCTCAATGAATGATTCATTTTCTTTCTCATATATAAATATTTTAGATATTTATAAATACATGTAAACTTAATATATATGATAATTAGATTATGGTTCAATCTCTGTATAGGATTAAATAATGATATATGCATGTGGAATAACATGTAACAAGTAAAAACATACTCAATAAACTATGAAAATAAACTCCTAAAATATGGGATATAAAACAGATTGATAACTAATTGTTAATAAGATATTATGAGAACATAAATTTTGGTATAGTAATAATTAACATGGTTATGGTGTAAGGTAGTAACTTTTTTGACCCCCTTATAAATGACGTTAAGGGATGTTCACCTATATAGAAATGTAAGTTAAGGGATTTTCATCTCACGTTGTACATCCGGGTGATCCATGTCATATCCACCACTTACAACATTCATGTGGTGAATTTACAACCAATTTTGATATATTATATAATTAATTATGTTATATTCATGTAGTTTTATGATTTATTATGAATTATTCATTCTATGGTGAATTTTATTAAAAGTTAACAAGTGGAAAAGAATTTCATAAACCAATTTATTTTCATTGGGTTAGATTAATTCCACGCTGTAGTTAATATTATATGATTATGTGTATAATAACATTTTTTATATATATTTTTTGATTTAATATTTTTATTTGTATTTATATTTTACACTCATACTCTATTCATTTATTGATTCTCATATCAACTTTTTTGTATTTTCTAGGGGTTACAGTACAATCTCATTTTGTTTAGGATTATTTACACATGAACTTACATCAAAAGAAATTATTTGATGATTAATTAACAAATCCTCTAATTTTATTCTACTATGTTAATTCATTAACTTTTCATGTATTTTTAGAAATTTTCTAATTTTTGGTACTCAAAAAGTTTTAGAAAATTTTTTCATGAGATCCTAACATCATTTATCTCATTAGTATGAGAACATGTTTTTTCGAAGAAACCAATTTTCTAAAAAGATATTATTTTAACCTTCCAAAAATTATTTATTATATTCATTTTTACTATTTTATCTTATGCCAATTTTTTAAAAGACATATTTTGGTCAATTTCCGAAAACCCCAATTTTATTTATATTTTTAAATGAAAAATGAATGTTCTTATTTCCACATATGAAATATAGGGATTTAGCTGTCATATTTTATCAGAGGATTACTTTGCATGTTTAATGATTAAATTTTTAATAATATTTTTACGTTAATTTTCAATAAACATGATAATTGAAATATTATTCAACACGAAAATGATATTTTCCTGAGGAACATTATTAAATGTACATTTATTTCTGTTCGTCAACAACAAAAAGTGTTTATTTTAATCCACTTGGAATATGTTGTTTTTATACCATAACTGTTCTTCCCCTATATTGTTTTTATTGATTTATCAAAATATAATATTTGCATTCACTTCTATGAATTATTTTTTGGTTACTTTGAAATATTCAATTTCCAATGATCCTTATACATTTAATTTCCCCTAATTATTCATATTTTTTCGTGGATATTTTATTTCTTTAACCATATATAAATTTCACATACTATGTTCACCTTGATACGTTATATCATGAATCTTCATATTTTAATAATTTCATATGTTTCATATATTTTTATTTTTTTATGTGGATTATGATTTTAATGTTTAAAAGCGGTAAAAGACACTTTTTAATGATTAATGATTATTTTCCTCAAGATTAAATTTATCGATTTTAAAATGGTATTTCCATTCATCAAAATGAACAACCATGGTTGTTACTTATCCTCCACTCAAAAATTATTGATAAATTTGTACCTTATGTAGATAAAATATATTTTATTAGACAAATTATATATTTTTATTATTCAATATGAGTATTTTATTGGAAAGGTGTTACATGGGTATGGACAAATTATAGATATCCCCACAATGGATCTATAGTCTAATGATATGAATTAGTTCCACATATTACATTAGTTTCTACCCGATATGATAAACCATAAAGTGAAAGGGCATAATGGTAATGGTTCCATGTACCTAATGAATCAGTTTTCCAATATTTAATTATTTCCCACATTAAGTATTAGTTATTATTCATCGAAGAAATTTTTTGTTGACATATCTAATAAATCATTTCATTTTTAGTTCATTGGTTTATGGGAATGTAATTTAGTTTCTTATTTTACCATATTTATTTTTAATTTAGATTTTATTTATAATTGCATGTGTTCTCATTTATAAAAATTATATATTATTTATACACTCACTTGTCATTTTATTGTTTACATGGAATTTGTTTTCAGTAATAACGTTACCATATTAAATTTTTTCACTAATTCCTAATTTTTTTCTATACATTTGACGTAATGATAATTTGATCTTACCCTTCTTCTTTATATTCCCTATGATTATAATCAGAATAATATGATTGATATGCAATGATATACTAGATGGAATAATGTTATCCTTGAAAGGAAAAACATTGCAATTAGTGTATTCATTTATAATTGATGATTTCTGAATATACCAGGTATAACAAAACTACTAAACTCTATAGATCATTGGGATTAGATTCATCATAATCATTCAAATGTAATTGTAGTAGACACCAGATATGATCTATATAGTATTTTGTCTATATAGAATTTATGTAGAATGTATTTAATAATATGCAGAGCTCATCCTTATCTATACATCTAGGCTCCATGGCGATGTGCATATATCTAAATCAATTCATCTTGTGATGTTGTTTTGATATAGAGATTACAGAGTACATGCAATTTTTTTAGCATACTTTTAAGATACGACAAAATGGTAATAGTCTAATAATATATTTTAACTACTACCCCTGCCGAAATGAAAACGGGAAAACCATTTTATGGAGTTCATCATATGACTCCTGAAAAAGTAAAATGTCTACAATGATATTTAGGTCATTGTTGATCACCTTATTAAGTAAACACATTTTATGTTCATAATATAATATTTCTCTACTTATATGATCTACATATGGGAAGTGGTGAGGTTTCATAGAATTCCATGATTCATTGAATTTGATTGGGAATTAAGGATTACCAAATAATTGAAGTTTTAGAGAACCTAAAATATAGATCTGTTCATGAGAACTAAATTTAATTATCATGTAGATGGGTTGTCTAAGAGTAGTATTAAAACACCATAAAATATTTTGAGGTATTTTTTGATAGATTTCCAGGGATGTTGGGATCAACAAAACCACCTAGTAGAATTATCATATAACAATACAATGATTTTAGCAGGTAGGAATATCACATATTGGTATGAAGTGGAAGGGAGAAGGAGGATAGCTCCTAACCTATTATATGAAATTATGAAATATATTCCAACCCTTTAGAGGCAGGTGATAAAAACATAAATTCTATCGAATTATTTTGAAAATAATCATCATAGAGATCTAGATTATGAAGCTAATGATAATTTAATTATCTAAATATCTCTATGTAAGATATTAGATGTCCTTAAACAATATACCCATGATTCCAAATAAAAAAATAATTACAGAAGAAATCATTTACAATTGGGTGAAAATTATCCCTTTGAAACTAAAATAACCAACCATACAAACCATAACCAAATAAAACACAACATGATGCATGATAAAATGAACGAAAAATCAAACACGTCATTTATATCGAAACAAATAAATATATTACCATTTTTGAAAACTAACCAATGACCGTGTTCTCAATGAATGACTATAATGAAAACAAAACTCAAAGATGACCACAACTCTAAAGTTCGACATGGTATGTGCTCCAATTCCACCAAAACTGAATAAGTATTATGAAGAACTAAAAATTATTTGTTATATGTTGACTTTTCTAATGTCCTCGTAAATGATATATGCCAAATCCCAAAAATCTGAAAAATACCAATGTAGGGGTGAGTTCAAAAACTCAATATGATTTCCCCAAATGGCTTCCCTACTCACACCACTAAGATAAAAAAATTATCATCTCATATAATATTTTATATGTAATCCATTTTCTAAAACATATTTATATTAGAATATAAACATGTAAAATAGTTAAAAAATATTCATAAACATCCTCATGTTACCTAGATAAAATCCAAACAATGTTCCCAACCCATTTCCAAAGTTTTACATTTGGATCACACCATTCCAATACTAATATCTAAAGATATATACATGAATGATTTATTATGACAGTTCCAAACCCATGAGTGGTGTCTAGTTCATCTACCATGTCTTCACATGGTAATTATATCCCAGTTTCCATTACACATTTGGCACTTAGTATAACTTTATACTTCAAACATGAATAATAATGAAATATGAACACAGACCATCATGTATTACAATGAACCATGCCCATATAATCACACCAAATCATTTTCAATTACAAAACCATTTCAATAAAAACCCCTTTTCATTGAAATTTTTTTCCCAAAATCAAAACATGAAACTATTTTAATGTAATCAACTAAAAATCATTTATCTAATCAATTTTCATAATAATATCCACAATTTCACCCAAAATACAAAAAATTCACTAAATAAGTTATCAATAAATCCTCTTGCAGAAGTTTCACAGTCAATTTCAGTCAATTTAATCAATTTGAAACTAAACGAATCTGTTATAGTTATAAGAGTTGATAGTTAATCCACCTACCATTTGATTTATGGTAAAAGAAAAGAATGATGTTGAAAACCCAATAAAACTGGGTTGGAACTCAAAAAAACCCTCCTTAGATCACTTATCTGATTTACAAAAAACCAAATATATCATTTTTCATAAAATAACTTAGATATATAAATTGTTGATATAGATATTTTAAGTATAGAGACATAGATATGTAGATATAAGGAAGACTACAATGAATGACCATGAACAATGGCTTGAAATAATAATCTTTCTCCAAAACATCAAAAGAATCCTTCATATTACATCTAAATCAATGTGTGAAGTATCCTAAAACATTTGGAAGAGGAAATAATGAGTCAGGACCACATAATAGAAATAATGTTTTCCTTAGAGGTAAATCTTTTTGAGAAACATAATTTTAGGATCTCAATTTTAACATGTGCATGATTAGTCTTAAAGTAAGTGAAACCATGCACTAAGTCTGCACTATCTTTTGTCATCATAAGGAACCTCTCATTGTTAGATCACACATATCCCAAATTGTGCACCATATTTTCCAAATACCACTACCTCAATGTATTCATAATTTTCCCATTTTCTCTTTGGGTGATGTATGGTTTGGGAAAACATTGTGCCATCCATGCACCTTTCATTTTTCATTTGTTTCATTTTGAATGGGTTCTTATAAGGGTTTTATAGTTTTCCAAACTATGTACCAATTGAAATTCCCCCCACACCACTCCAAATGTTCTCTAAAATCCACCACACAACCTATATAAATATTATATGCAAAAAAAGCATAAAATAATGGTTATTATTTTTAAACTATAGTGTTATATTATAACCAACAATTGTGTTTACATCCCTATAATGTTAAAATCTATCGTTACTATTAAAGAGTTACATCGATTTATATTTCATTTATTTATCTTTTTCACACGTATCCTCAAAGATCTAATAATGTTTCCAAAAAAATATCACTAGACAGATCATCTATCAATGTAATATTTTATGTTTTTAATCCAAAATTTTCACCAGTATATGTACTACCAAATTATCTAGATCATGATATTTATGATCACATCTAATCACATGGTGAGAATCAGTCTAATAATATTTCAACTAAGATACTTGAAAAAAAAAATTGTATTTATGTAAAAAATAGTGGCAATGCGAGCTGATATTATTCCTATAAAACCCATTCATGTATCTCAAAATATCATATTCATAGAGGGTATAAATTTACCTAAATTCCAAAATTTGGTACAAAATTCATGGGAGAGACCCTAAAGAAAAAATGATCAGTCACAACGAATGGAAACAACCAATGATGACGGTCTGTATAATATTTCTGATGTCTATGGGTTTTCTCCATCCATTTCCTGAAAAAATAAATTTTCTATGTTGTTTCTTGTACAAGGTTCAAAAAATATAGTAAAGTATCACCGGTTTCCACCCATCAAATTAGAGAACAGCAAAGAACCAATAAAATGATTCAAAGGGGTAATATTTTTTCATTTCTGGTAGGTTTTATTACATTAAAAAACTATTAATTCCACGACCGCTTCCATTGATCAAAAAAATTCCATTACACAATCCCACAAAAGCCTTATAATATATTTATCATCCATTCATATTTCATGTCTATCTAGGGATGATATTTTGTACTCATATTCAATTTATTCCTAATGGATTTCAAGACGTATTCCCAATAACATATTGTAAACCTCAGATATCTATCTAACCCAAATAAATTTTTTACACTACGCCCCTTTAAATCCCATACAACATATATTTTGGACCTGTTCTCAACCATATTTGATTCATGAATAGGGATGAAATGAGCCCACATTATATGATGGTCCACTATCACCCATATGGTATCATGTTTTTGAACCCTTCCTGAGAGACCTATTATAAAATCAAAATCTATTTTTTCTCATTACCAAATAATAATAAGTATGTAATATAACATACATAAGTTTTCTTGATTATCTTCCTTAACATGCTAACTAGTTAATAATTTCAATACCAACTTTTTCTCTATCCCTTTCAATCCAATCATAAAAAACTATGCTTTCAACACCTTATATATTTTATGTATTCAAGGATGAAAAACCAATATTGAATGGTGGTATACATAAGGATGTTATTCCTAACAATACATTAGTATAAAAAATGTACTTTTTAACCACACAACTAAACTCCCATCCATATTCTATTACTCAATGGTTTCCCTACCATGGGGTTTTGAACACATATTAATGAATTCTGAAACAGATGTTTATTCCACTTTAGATATCATTACCAAATTAGGAACCACAAAAACTATGAATAAAACCACAAAATCACCTACATTTTCGCAATACACTTTTATTTCATCTAGGAATAAAACAATCTTCCACTAATATGAAGCCTCTTTTTCCAAATTAGCATATGTCTCTCTTCTTAATACATCAACCACTAAATTGACATTACTCGGTGTATATAGAATGTCAATGTAAAATATTTTAAGATATTCAATCCATAAGAATTATATTATATTACAATATATACATTTAGAAATATATTCTAAGATCTTATGATTAATGAACGCCATAATTTTTTTACAAAATAGATAATGATGTGAAGTCATCATAGCGTTGTCTACAATAGATAACTCCAAATCATGTGTTGTGTAGTTATTCTCATTAAATCATAACTTCCATGATACATAAGCAACATCATGGTTTCAATTCATAATAACACATCCCATACCTAATTCGGAATCATCAAAATAGACCATGTAACCTTTTACAAATTCTAAAAAACTGATGATTTGTGTTAATATAAGGAAAATGTTTATCTCTTGAAAAGACTTCTAGAATTCATCATCCAATATTAATGGAACATTATTATTTTTAAATGATGTATAATGTTAATCTAGTTATGATATGTCATGAAAACATAATCGGTAATAATAATATTGGACAAGAAAACATCATATCTAAATGATATTCATTTGAGGGATCCATGATATAAAGTCATCTAGCATTTCAGGTTCCAGATAAACACATTTTTACTACATTACCTTTCCATGTGGGCATACCTCATGTATTAAAAAATAAAACATTCATAATTTTTGATATAAATTGGTATATCATAAGAGTCCCAACACTGTCACCAATGGATACTCAATATCATCCATTTTCATTGAGTGAATCAATATGTAATTCACAAAGATCACCTGGAAGGAATCTAGATATCTTTAAAATATCTTATTCATTAATTTCATATATACTTTTAGTGAATTATTATGACTAAAATTCATTACCAAATATTCATAATGGACATATCTACTTATGGAAATTGTATTTGGGAAATCATCCTTCCAAACCCGAAATTTTTTATATCCTAATCTAATGTCAAATTCAGAGAACCGCTAATATATATTCAATTTAACTAAAAAATAATAAATGTGTGGTAGTGGATATAGATTCTTTATCATAAATTTTTATGAGTAAAAAAATCCACTCATATACTTAGAGTTCCCATAAAATTTTTTATAACCAAATTTGTTGTTTCCCATGGGACGTGTATGGCCGAATGAACCCTTTGATTTCCATATCTTTTGATTACACATCCAATTCCCATAATTTATTCATTACATTATTTATTATTGATGTTATAATGGACTAGTATCTTGATGGAGATAAAATGAAAACTATACTTCTATCGTAGGTGGAAACCATGCTAGAATTTAGGAAAAATCTTGAAACTAATCCATAATTGCTAGAAATCTAATTTACTCGATCTCTTCCATCGATCATAAAGAAAACGTCACCAACTGGTAAGAAATATTTCCAACTATTGCTACCAAAAAACTTGTTTCACCTGTCTTTACATTCCATTCTACCCCGAAGATATTCTCAACACAATCCTTATGCACAAAACATATTCTTCTTCTATAATAGCTGATGTGCACTATGAATGCTGTCAACAAAGATATACTATGGATTATATCAAATGTATCCATCTATAGCCTATAGAAATCCCATTTTAGATCATCTCCATTAATAGATATGGATTATTCTTTACACACAAAGGATTTCCATATTCATTTATGAAGAGGTATTTGATTTTTTATTACAGAAGGAATCATCTCAACATTTAAGAATAGAAATTCAATATCATTAGAAGAAATAAATTAATGTGATGAACCCATATAAAAAAATGGATGCATTAGGGTATAATTCAAAATAAGAATACCTCTCACCATAGATGGTCTAGACTGATCATCAACAACAACCTCTTCATCTCTATATAATTAATTTTATACCACACTTTTTAACTTGTTTCCTTGTTGAGATTACAGTACCTGAGGATTCATAGGGTTCATAAAATCACTATTTCTGGATATATTCTGACGAAATGATTGATCCTACAACTCTCATTTCTTTAAATTGTATAATTCTTGTCACACTTGAGATTTATCCAAAACACCTTACCTTAGAGCATTGGGACAATAGCTTTAAAGATTCCCCACATATTTGTAATTGTGGAATTCCTTTGGTGGTGTATACATTCCATCTAAATGTGGTCGAATGAGCCACATTGGAATCATATTTATTGGATCTTGAGTTATGGAAGATGGTTTATTTATCCAGCCATCTGATTTTGACTAATGCTCCCACCATGGGATTATGTGTCCCTTTTTCTCTTTCTCCCAGCATTATTGTTCTCATAGTTTTGAATGGGTAACTAAAAACATCATCCTATCATAGCTTTTAACTTATCTTATTCATAAACGTTATCTCTATTCACCATATATCTATAATATATAATATAGAGATTAACAATATTTTTGAAAATCTCATCCATCAACCCAAAATCAAAGAAGCGATCCATCAAGGATGAAATATGTAACACCCCAAGATTTCATAGTGTGTTATTCCATCAAAATAATTCAATAACTTGCACTACATGCAACACCGAGTTCAATCACACCATGACTTACAAAAAAAGCCATTCAAATGAGGTTATGAATAGTATTATCTAAATTTTAAACTTTATATAATCCTTATAATTTTAGAATCCATATTATGAGTTTCTTAGATATAATGCAAGAACAAATTCATTTTCAGTATTGCACTTTTATCAACTTTTAATAGTAAACCCTTTTTAAATACAATATTTTAAACTTTTTGACTAAATCGGGACATCAAAAATTTAAAATGAAACATCCCAAGCTTCCACGGTATGCTTTCTTTGAATAATACAGTAGCGTGTGTTGTACGCAACCTTGAGTTTTAACACACACCACAACCAATCAAACTAGCCATTATGAATAGTAATACCTACTTTTCAAAATTATATATATTTTATATTTTAAAATGGACTTCATTTCTGGATTCGGAATATCAAATTTAGCCAAAGGTGAAATTTTGGTACTTTTCGGATAACTTTCATATTTTGATGAATAGTGAAAATTACTAAATTTTACTTAAAAACAACTTTTTTAATCAAAATAATTAATAGTGATAAATTATGAATTTTAGTAGTTTTAAATTATATTTAGAATATATTTTTACCATTTAATATAATGTTGGTCATTGGACATAATTTTACAATTAAACCGAACATAAACAAGTGTCAATCTTTTGATAGTTATTATCTCTTAAAAACACGCTTTTTGTGTTGACAGCGGGAATTAATTTTAAATTAATTTCTGCCACTTCTGTGTTTTGAATTTAGGAAAATGGATTCCATATTTGGAATCAGGATGTTCAAATTGTGTAAATAGGTAACTTTTATTTTTAGGCATTTTGAATAATTACTGCGGTAAATATTTTATTTACCATGGTTAAGGGTAAATCCGGTAAATAAGGGTTAAAAAATAATATTATAATAATAATAAATTACACTAAAACGTGTCTTAACCCTATTGGTTGATACATGGTCGACCATGGGCATCTTTTGGTCTATTTTGGGACCCCATGGATCCACTTGTAAGTGATAATGACACTTTATTTTAATTAAGTTAAAATGAATACAAAAATGACACAAGCATATATCTTTTAGAAAAACAATTGTTACATAGGGTTATATAAGTTGGATTTTAGATTATAAATATTCATTAGAAATATGAAAAGATGTCCTACATAATGATAGTTTATTTATAATTTTTAGACATTAAATAATTTATTTTATTTATGACACAATGATGATGCAGTAATTACTATAATAGTGAAAAATTAAAATAATTGATATTATAAATACCCAAATAAATATAATATGAAACTTTTAATGAATTAAAATAATTTTCTAGGATACTATGATATATTAGGATTGATTTAATGGACTTTGTTCGAAGTAATCAATCTGTTATGAGTTTCAAAAAAATCAACTATTCAATAGTGTCAAAATTGACATAAGAGAGTTCTTAAAACAAATATTATATTATTAATTGATATTAAATTCCTAAAAATCTAATGTTCGGCCAAGAGACTTATATAATGATAGGTTCATCATTAATGTACCACTTGGGGGTCGCTTGGATGTATATAGTAAGTTTATTAACCATATTATATAAAAATACAAAGGGACATTGTAAAAGTGAAACTAATTAACTTAGAGTTAATACTTAAAGATAAGGTTAATATATGTACCCAAACCTGTCTAAATTCTATTGGTTGAGTGGTTTTCGACCTATCACCACCTTAACCTTTGAATAATCAACTTTGGAGCCATTAGAAACCGAATATGAATTTATTATAAATTAATATTTCTAGGTTTTCCAAAGGTGCCCCTCACCCCTCTTATAAAAGGGCACTCCTCCTTCTCATTTCTTCACACCTTCAAAGCCTTTTGGTTCGGCCAAACTCTGCCCAAATACTCTCCCAACATCCCTCACTAAAACCTAGAGGCCTTAGTTTGATCATAAATCCAACCTAAGGAGCCCTTTTGATCAAATCAAAAGGAAGAACCCGAAGAAGAGGTAATGATTTCACCACCCTTCTCCAAGTTCATTTCTTTTTCCACTTCTTCTTCCTTTGTTCTTACCATTCTAAAATAATAACTCCAGTATCTCACATATACTGTGATGTTATTATAAATATGGTACAACCATATTCAGTATTCTATCCACCCTTTGAATAACATGTCACCATACGTGCGTACGTACGGACTACCGTCTCCACGTCGTGGTGTAATTGTTATTCAATATAATATTATTTGGATGGGTATAATAATGATGTGTAACTCCTGTAAATAATAAATATAACATGTTAATGATTCTGTATATATGATATAACATCCTTTTATATATTATTTTAATATCAAAAGAATGATATTGTCGCTCGTGCGTACGTACGGACTACCGTCTCCACGAACGCGATGAGATTAATTCTCCACCGTATCCATTCAAGTATAATTATCATTTGATGATTTAAAAATGATGTTTAAGGACTAGATATAATTCTGGATAAGAATAAGATACAACAACCATGTCTTATGTAACAAAACATATAAAAGAAAATGAGTAAGTTAACTCCCGAAACGACGATAATTCTAAGATATTATTAACAAATCAATGTTAAAAGATCATATATGATATCACATTATTATATAAGATTCTTGTATAATTTAATAACAACTAAATCACCATTATATAGGAGGTTAACCTACACCAACCAAGGAAAAGTACAAGGTAAGGGTTTACTTTACAACCTCTTCATTATCCAAGGTTGTTTATACGTAATAATCTACTGGGATCTCTTTATCATCCACATCCATGTTTCTTAAAAATGCATTTCAAAACATTTTTACTATTTACTAGAATATGAGTTAAAGTCATTTATACCCTTTTTGACTTTTATAAGTGGTTTATAAAGGAATCTTTTGGTCGTTTTCAAAACAAGGTCATTTTTAACCTTTTCGACAGAATTAAGGTAAGAATGTTTTTTAACTTATACGGCGGGTGCGGCTATTTTCCGCCGTTATAAAATTTTCAAAGCTTCCCTTACAAGCTTATAAGAATATTTTCAAAGAAAATGTTTTATTTTATATGGATCTTAAATTATTTCAAAATAAAAGGAGATATTTCTTTAAAAATAATTTTGATTTCATCTATGTCAACATCCTTTGATGGATTTTAAGATTATTTGAAGTTGATTTATTATGATACAAAACATCTATATTGTATTGAAGGTTTTGTGATATGTTTGACTGTGGATGTGCTATTTTTATACCATTCATAGTTTATGGTGAAAGTATTGACATTTCATATGCTAGATTTAATATGAATGTTTATGTTATGTTTAAACCTTTTCATATGGGAATGCATTGGACTTAATATGTGATGGGTGGAGCCCGCTATAGCTCCTCGATGCATCGGTAGGTCTCATGAGACAAACTAGTGTCTTGGCACAAGGCCTTGACAAAATCTTATTTGTAGTCTTGGCACAAGGCCTTGGCTATGTGGTTATGATAGTCTGGCATTATGCATTCCAACATTATGAAAGTGGTTATTGATTTTTTCATGTGATTATTCGATTAGTAGAATATCCATGTGAGTAACTAAATGGCATTATTTCATTTTTACCTTAGCCATTTTATGTTGAAGTTCAAGTTTAAAAGGCTTTTGTTTTAGTAATGAATTGCCTTAAATGTTTATTCTTATTTATGAAAGTTTCTGCTATATTGTTATCCTTACTGGGCATTTGAGCTCACCCCTTTTCTATGTTTTATTTTTCCCAGGATGTGAAGAAGTAAGTTATGAATGACCTGCAGGGATTTTATGAGGGGTTAATAGTGTGGATTGTGGAAACATTATGTTGTTGTAGTAGTTTTTCATTTTATGATTTAATGTAAAACTTATGAATATATCTAGTGTTTCCAAGGCTACTAAACCAATCGGTCTTTCGAGATTTGATCTTTCTTGTGATCATGCCAATGTTATGTAATAATGCACCGACTCTGGGTAACTGGGGTCGGGGAGTTACAGTTGGTATCAGAGGAAGTTTAGTACAAACCTTGGAAGCTAGATTTAGATAAACTCTGATTAGAGCACGTAGACCTAAGATAAACTTTGAGGATTAGTATAGAAGAACTTCCTAGAATTTTGGTATTGTAGAGATTTTGTGAGTTTTCCAAGCAATACATCCCTGTCTGGATACGAGCAGGTAGAGGCGGCTCTGGCACAGATGTACCTAGGGGTAAAACCCGAAAACACCTCTTTGAGCTAGACTCGAACGGGAACTGGTGCACGACAACGGGCCTTGCTGCACTCTTGGTTACGACACTCCCGGGGGATATGCTTAGGATAACTCTCATTTTCTTTACAAATCATTTTGAAGGGATTATGAGTATATACTTCCTCAATGAAAACATTTTTATGATTATGGATTATATCCATAAATAGTTCAATTTATGTTAAGTGTTTTATAAGTATGGGATTATGTATTTTGATTCATAAACTGATCTAGTGTATTCCATTGTTTAGAAATGGCGCCCAGTAGAAGGAATGAGAACTCCAGAAATGCCCATGATCCAAAGAGAAGGAAGGATCATATCTTTCATGGTCTTAAGCTAGAATTTATAAGAGAAATAGTCTCCCATGTATTATCATCATATGAAGAAATAATATCATGTGTTGATAAGATAAGTAAAGAGTTTACTGAGTCCTATGGCTTTGAAGGGAAGCAAGAGAAGAAAAGGATGGAAGAGAGAAAGATGGATAAAGGGAAGAGGGAAAAGAAGAATTTTCCCATATGTGGTAACTGTGGAAAGAAACACCCTGGAACTTTCCTGAAAGGAATGGGAGTTTGTTATAAGTGTGGAGGAAAAGGGCACAAGGTACGTGACTGCAAGGGTAAGAAAATGGTTTCAAATGTACAATGCTTCATTTTCAAGGAGTTTGGACACTACGCGAACCTATGTCCCAGTCATCAGACTATGCCACAAATGATGTTATTGGATAATAATCAAGTTATGATACTACCACATATGAAGAGGAATGATTGGAGTTCTTATGTTGATTATGTCAATTGAGTGTTGTATCAACAATTTACTTGTTTTAATAATTATGGAGTATATAAGGATTGTACTGCAGTACTATTTCATTAAGGACTTGAGATTGTGTGGAACAAAGAAAAGTGACTCAATAGCAGGATAAATTTTTGAGAGAATGATAAACCATAATATAGTTCTGATACCGAGGTAGTGATTTTGGAATAATACATGATTGCTTAGGATAAATTATATTGGATATTCATGACTACCTTGGAACTGATTAATGATTTGTATATTCCATCATTGTTGGGGTTTAAAACATTTTTGGATTGATGAAGTATATCCAGCATTCTATATGGAATAAGGGAGCATAAATGTAATCAATAAGGAATATGGTAATTTTGGATGTTTCAGTGTATTAAAAGAATACATGATGAAGGTATTCATATTCTATTACGGGGTAAAAAGGATCTATATTATGTTTACCTTCCTTATAAATGTTGGACTGTGAGTTTGGACAGAAGTATTTTGGATAGTTCTAGTTTGGATTATTTTGGATTACCATAAAAGGACAACCCGGAGGTCGGGCGGCAACCCGTCGCGTCCGGAAAGGCTGCGAGACTTGAACCCGCAACCGAAGGGCGACAAGTTTGTATCACCTACCAATGGCCCAAGAGATGTCCTGGATTAAATAATGTAGTTTTTTTTTAAAAAGATCTGGTAGATGAATTATAAATTCGTTTATTTTGGAACCCTGTACGAATAGTATAAATAGAATTTTTTTACGAGTGAAAGATGAGTTTGTGGTAGAAATTTATTAATGGATAAAACTCTAATTATAAAGTAAGAATACCTCCTTATGATCTTATCCAATCTCATAAATAAATTCCTCAACATTAAGAAAAGGAACTTAGAACAAAAATGTTTTCCTAGATGGTACATTAAATCATCACTAATTTATGGCTTTGGGATTGTTGGCCTTTTCATAGCCATGTTCTCTACCACTCTCCATCAGATAATTGATGGTTATATTTTTCTTCCATATCCATATTTTCCTACATGGAACCCTAGTATGTGTTATTTTCGGTAATCTTCATACGTTCGACTCTTTATTTTAAATAGAGGCCTCATTAATTCATTTTTCGATGTGGGATTTCGACTAAGATATTTTGAAACGTCAAAAATGTGTTATCCTAATACCCTATGTTTTGTTGAACCGATGGTATTTCTAATCATCATAGATTGATGAATTTAAGGACCTCAATTTTATACTTGTTTGTGATTGATGACCTCAATCACTACCTATAAATATTTACGTTTTTCCTCCAATTATATGTCTCTAATTTCCACCAATGTTCTCCTAATCGAGATCATAATTTGGTGGTGACCCTTTTATTTCTCTTTTCCTCATATTAAGACTAAATTTTAGTAACCCAATTTCCGATGTGGGTTTTCCCACAAATATATTTTCTATTTTCAACCTTTTATTTTCGAAGAACAATTTCAAATTGCGAGGACGCAATTTATTGAAGGAGGGGAGAATGTAACACCCCAAGATTTCATAGTGTGTTATTTCATCAAAATAATTAAATAACTTGCACTACACGCAACACCGAGTTCAATCACACCATGACTTACAAAAAAAGCCATTCAAAAGAGGTTATGAATAGTATTATCTAAATTTTAAACTTTATATAATCCTTATAATTTTAGAATCCATAATATGAGTTTCTTAGATATAATGCAAGAACAAATTCATTTTCAGTATTGCACTTTTATCAACTTTTAATAGTGAACCCTTTTTAAATACAATATTTTAAACTTTTTGACTAAATGGGGACATCAAAAATTTAAAATGAAACATCCCAAGCTTCCACGGTATGCTTTCTTTGAATAATACAGTAGCGTGTGTTGTACGCAACCTTGAGTTTTAACACACACCACAACCAATCAAACTAGCCATTATGAATAGTAATACCTACTTTTCAAAATTATATATATTTTATATTTTAAAATGGACTTCATTTCTGGATTCGGAATATCAAATTTAGCCTAAGGTGAAATTTTGGTACTTTTCGGATAACGTTCATATTTTGATGAATAGTGAAAATTACTAAATTTTACTTAAAAACAACTTTTTTAATCAAAATAATTAATAGTGATAAATTATGAATTTTAGTAGTTTTAAATTATATTTAGAATAGATTTTTACCATTTAATATAATGTTGGTCATTGGACATAATTTTACAATTAAACCGAACATAAACAAGTGTCAATCTTTTGATAGTTATTATCTCTTAAAAACACGTTTTTTGTATTGACAGCGGGAATTAATTTTAAATTAATTTCTGCCACTTCTGTGTTTTGAATTTAGGAAAATGGATTCCATATTTGGAATCAGGATGTTCAAATTTTGTAAATAGGTAACTTTTATTTTTAGACATTTTGAATAATTACTGCGGTAAATATTTTATTTACCATGGTTAAGGGTAAATCCGGTAAATAAGGGTTAAAAAATAATATTATAATAATACTAAATTACCCGAAAACGTGTCTTAACCCTATTGGTTGATACATGGTCGACCATGGGCATCTTTGGGTCTATTTTGGGACCCCAGGGATCCACTTGTAAGTGATAATGACACTTTATTTTAATTAAGTTAAAATGAATACAAAAATGACACAAGCATATATCTTTTAGAAAAACAATTGTTACATAGGGGTATATAAGTTTGATTTTAGATTATAAATATTCATTAGAAAGCTAAAACGATTTCCTAAATAATGATATTTTATTTATAATTTTTAGACATTAAATAATTTATTTTATTTATGACACAATGATGATGCAGTAATTACTATAATAGTGAACAATTAAAATAATTGATATTATAAATACCCAAATAAATATAATATGAAACTTTTAATGAATTAAAATAATTTTCTAGGATAATATAATATATTAGGATTGATTTAATGGACTTTGTTCGAAGTAATCAATCTGTTATGAGTTTCACAAAAATCAACTATTGAATAGTGTCAAAATTGACATAAAAGAGTTCTTAAAACAAATATTATATTATTAATTGATATTAAATTCCTAAAAATCTAAGGTTCGGCCAAGAGACTTATATCATGATAGGTTCATCATTAATGTACCACTTGGGGGTCGCTTGGATGTATATAGTATGTTTATTAACCATATTATATAAAATTACAAAGAGACATTGTAAAAGTGAAACTAATTAACTTAGAGTTAATACTTAAAGATAAGGTTAATATAAGTACCCAAACCTGTCTACATTCTATTGGTTGAGTGGTTTTAGACCTATCCCCACCTTAACCTTTGAATAATCAACTTTTGAGCCATTAGAAACCGAATATGAATTTATTATAAATTAATATTTCTAGCTTTTCCAATGGTTCCCCTCACCCCTCTTATAAAAGGGCACTCCTCCTTCTCATTTCTTCACACCTTCAAAGCCTTTTGGTTCGGCCAAACTCTGCCCCAATACTCTCCCAACATCCCTCACTACAACCTAGAGGCCTTAGTTTGATCAGAAAGCCAACCTAAGGAGCCCTTTTGATCAAATCAAAAGGAAGAACCCGAGGAAGAGGTAATGATTTCACCACCCTTCTCCAAGTTCATTTCTTCTTCCACTTCTTCTTCCTTTGTTCTTACCATTCTAAAATAATAACTCCAGTATCTCACATATACTGTGATGTTATTATAAATATGGTACAACCATATTCAGTATTCTATCCACCCTTTGAATAACATGTCACCATACGTGCGTACGTACGGACTACCGTATCCACGTCGTGGTGTAATTGTTATTCAATATAATATTATTTGGATGGGTATAATAATGATGTGTAACTCATGTAAATAATAAATATAACATGTTAATGATTCTGTATATATGATATACCATCCATTTATATATTATTTTAATATCAAAAGAATGATATTGTCGCTCGTGCGTACGTACGGACTACCGTCTCCACGAACGCGATGAGATTCATTCTCCACCGTATCCATTCAAGTATAATTATCATTTGATGATTTAAAAATGATGTTTAAGGACTAGATATCATTCTGGATATGAATAAGATACAACAACCATGGCTTATGTAAAAAAACATATAAAAGAAAATGAGTAAGTTAACTCCCGAAACGACGATAATTCTAAGATATTATTAACAAATCAATGTTAAAAGATCATATATGATATCATATTATTATATATTATTCTTGTATAATTTAATAACAACTATTTCACCATTATAAAGGAGGTTAACCTACCCCAACCAAGGAAAAGTACAAGGTAAGGGTTTACTTTACAACCTCTTCATTATCCAAGGTTGTTTATACGTAATAATCTACTGGGATCTCTTTATCAACCACATCCATGTTTCTTAAAAATGCATTTCAAAACATTTTTACTATTTACTAGAATATGAGTTAAAGTCATTTATACCCTTTTTGACTTTTATAAGTGGTTTATAAAGGAATCTTTTGGTCTTTTTCAAAACAAGGTCCTTTTTAACCTTTTCGACAGAATTAAGGTAAGAATGATTTTTAACTTATACGGCGGGTGCGGCTATTTTCCGCTGTTATAAAATCTTCAAAGCTTCCCTTACAAGATTATAAGAATATTTTCAAAGAAAATTTTTTATTTTATATGGATCTTAAATTATTTCAAAATAAAAGGAGATATTTCTTTAAAAAGAATTTTGATTTCATCTATGTCAACATCCTTTGATGGATTTTAAGATTATTTGAAGTTGATTTATTATGATACAAAACTTCTATATTGTATTGAAGGTTTTGTGATATGTTTGACTGTGGATGTGCTATTTTTATACCATTCATAGTTTATGGTGAAAGTATTGACATTTCATATGCTAGTTTTAATATGAATGTTTATGTTATGTTTAAACCTTTTCATATGGGAATGCATTGGACTTAATATGTGACGGGTGGAGCCCGCTATAGCTCCTCGATGCATCGGTAGGTCTCATGAGACAAACTAGTGTCTTGGCACAAGGCCTTGACAAAATCTTATTTGTAATCTTGGCACAAGGCCTTGGCTATGTGGTTATGATAGTCTGACATTATGCATTCCAACATTATGATAGTGGTTATTGATTTTTGCATGTGATTATTCGATTAGTAGAATATCCATGTGAGTAACTAAATGGCATTTTTTCATTTTTACCTTTGCCATTTTATGTTGAAGTTCAAGTTTAAAAGGCTTTTGTTTTAGTAATGAATTTCCTTAAATGTTTATTCTTATTTATGAAAGTTTCCGCTATATTGTTATCCTTACTGGGCATTTGAGCTCACCCCTTTTCTATGTTTTATTTTTCCCAGGATGTGAAGAAGTAAGTTATGAATGACCTGCAGGGATTTTATGAGGGGTTAATAGTGTGGATTGTGGAAACATTATGTTGTTGTAGTAGTTTTTCATTTTATGATGTAATGTAAAACTTATGAATATATCTAGTGTTTCCAAGGCTACTAAACCAATCGGTCTTTCGATATTTGATCTTTCTTGTGATAATGCCAATGTTATGTAATAATGCACCGACTCTGGGTAACTGGGGTCGGGGCGTTACAAAATAGTAGTATCCTCAGGTAGAAATCACACTAAATTCATGAATATATATTCACACTCTATTATAGAAATTATTTACTACTTCATGATGAATAATTCCATCGTTCATTGAATTCCGAACATGTGAGGATATGAATTTTAATTGAATAATCCTTAAAAATATTCCCAACCAAGTCTCCAGTCATCATTAGTGTACACATCTAGATCCCACCAAAGTAATGCAATATCCTCTAGCATATACACATACAACTTTAATCTCTTCATTTATGGTTTGTTGATGGAATCTCTGATATGATTCATTATATTCATCCACAACTATTCCATTTCTATTTTTAAATCACAATAAAAATAGGTGGATTCTACTTCTGGAACATTAGGCAATTATCTACTATCCATGGTTCATATATTCTGTTCCCTATGTCCAAATCTTTAAATTATGGGGAAATACTATAAACTAGCTATTGGTTCAACTATGTCTTAGTTGAGACCACATTCTATAGAGATTTTTCTAGTTGGTGTTTATGAACCCTATAAGGTTCCATATTCTATACAAAACAACAGCATACCATAAGTATTACTCTCTATCAAATTAAGGCATAGCATTTGAAATTCATCCTCATCATACTATAACAACAATGATATCAAAAATAAATGTTTTCCATTTTAAAGGAATTTAAAAAAAATTAATTGCCTTTGAAAATCATTCCAATTTCCAAATACCACAACCCTTATCTTTTCAAATCCTTTTAATTGAAAATAAATTCATCAATTTTATTTCCAAAATCATTCCATTACCCCAAATAATATATCATTATTAAAAAAAATATGCATTCTTAATGGGATGTCATTTATACAATTCATGTCCTACTCATCTCATTGGCTCAACCTGTGAGAATGATATTTCATAATCAAATATCTCTCTCCAAAACACGTATGTACCTAATACCCTATTGAGACGATGATTGGCATAAAAAATATTTCTATATATTTTTAGTCTCCATATTTTTCATCCTTACAATTCTACTCCATTTTACCATCCTAATGAGAGGAAAAACCCATAATAAATTTCAACTCAATAACTGACATAACTAATGAGCACTTGATGGTTAAGGTCTAAAAAAGATTATTCAACATGTAATTTCACTCCAATTTTGATTCACTTGAGATAGAGGGAGGTTATTACATGTCCTTAAGCGGCATGACCTTTACACCAAAGGATTGAAATAAATGTTGAGTTATTCGTTTACAATTTGGGGAATACATTACATTTTAAAATAGAGAAATCATGAAAACAAACTAAAACCAAATAAAACACAACATTATGCATCATAAAAATGAATGATAACTCATTTATATAAAATCTCTAAAATAGTACGACATCAGAATAGTACAAAACAATGAAGTAAACAAAAAATGAATAAGAAGAGAATAATACTCCAAGACAACCACTCCTTAAAGGTCTACATGTTTTGTGATCTAACTCCTCCAAAATATCCCATTTATCTTGATGTACTACTAAATATGTGTGATACATTACTGTTTCCTGTGTCATAATAAATGATACATGCAAACAAAATTCTAAAGTAGGTGTGGGTACTAATTCATGGTAGGATTTTCGCAAATGAATTCTCTACTCATGCCACTGGGATAGTTGGGATATCGTATTATATAAAAAAATTTAAATAAAAAAATGTTAATATAGTTTATATAAGAATATAAAAATTTTCATATTAAAATTATTTTCTCAAACAACCTATTTTTCTAGTGAGATAACTATATCAATATTCTCAAACCATTTCGTTAATTCCACTTTTTATTATACCCATTTCCAATCCACATATCTACACATCTATACAGGCATGATTCGTTATGATAGTTCCATATTGATGAGCAGTTTCTCATTGATCTACAAGTCCTCATAAGTTAATTATAACAAATGTATAATTACTACTTTTGAACAATGAACAAGTTCTTATTTCAACCAAACTTCATAATAAAATATGAACTCACGCTACCTAGAATTCCCAAAAATAATGCTAATAAAATAATGAAAAAACTATTTCTATCCCAAAAACCATTTCAATAAAAAAACATTATTATCAAAATTGTTATTAAAAAAATAAACAACATAAGTATTTTAAAATAAATTATAAAATAAAATTGAGAACAAATATCCATAATTCCACTAGAAATCCAAAATGATCATTAAATAAGCATTCAACCATATATTTTACAAAACATTCAAAACCAATATAAATCTATTTAATCCGATTGAAATGAAGAAAATGAGTTCTAGATGGAAGACTGTAACATCCCTTGTAAATAAGAAATATGATATTTTTATATTTATTAATAATTGTGAATAATGTTTTAATATTACTTTAGATGGAATGATATGTTCGATGGTGTACCCAATACGCAACAACGAGTTTCTTTGAAATCTTACGTTGCACACTAAAAATATAATAATATTATCTTAAAATATCGTGATTAATTAGTAATCAATTAGTTAATGGTAATAAAATAATATTATAATAATATAAAATGTACCAAACATGTGTCCAAATCATATTTTTTCAGTCATTTCCGACCATGGGAAGATTTTTACCAAAAATGTCGGCCAATGGTGTCACATGGGCGTGATAGTGTCATTTATGACATTATTTTTAAAAAAGAAGAGAAATATAAGAGAGGTTTGTATATCCTAAGTAAAAAAAATTTAGTTTTTTTTAAATAAATGATATCTTAGACTATAAATAGTAATTTTAATGCAAAAAATATTTCATACATCATGTCATTTGTTTTATAATTTTTAGAAATTAAATAAATTTATTTATTTATGACACCATGATGATGCAGTGATTACCTCATTAATGAACGGTTTAAATAAAATGAAAAGATACTATAATATCTAAAACATACACTTATTTAAAACCTATTGTATGGGTGGATTTCTAACCCTTATCACAATACCCTTGAAATATATTATTTTGGGACCTTTAAAATCCGAAAACCAATATATAATAAAGTAACATTTCAAGACTTTCCAAAAGTGACCCTCCTCCCACTTATAAAAGGCCCCCACCTCTACCCCAATACCCACACCACTCAAGACCTTTGATCATCCAAAATCTGCTCATATTATCTCTCCACATCCCTCTCATACTCTTAGAAGCCTCACATTAGGCATAAGTCTTTCCAAGGAACCCTTTTGCTCAAACCAGAAAGAGTTACCCGATTTAGAGGTAATATCTTCTCTAGAGTTTCTTTCTTTTCTTTTCCTTATTCAATCACAACTATCTTCTTATTATTTGATCCCATAATAAAACCAGTATCCTCAATATACTAAGATTTTGTTATGATATAGATTCTAACAACACTGACCCACATCTCAGTCTAATGGTTAAAGAACATACTGTTTCTGTGTGTGGCGAATTACTGCCTCACGAAACGATGATTGTTAAATATTCTTTTAACACCTTTCATGGAAGCCATTATAATGTCACTGTATTTATATATGATATATGTGGTAGTTTTTTATATATTCCTTTTAATGTTATTTTTAAATCACATCATTATGCTTTTCATGTTGTGGAACTGCGATAATTCAATCTGAGGAAGTGTAGACCACCGCACCCTCAAGTGACGTGACTCGCTCATTCCAACCAAAGAATTTATAAAGAATGTAACTAATGAACTTATGTTTCCTATATAAAATATATATATCATACTGGAATTATAATATATATATGTGTCTCATTTATTATTAATTCTTTTAGTATAACAAATAAATGAAAGTAGTGTTCATGCGTACGTATGGCCTACTATCCCCATGAATGGTGCATTTCATTTTTTATCTCAAAATGTTATGGAATAGTATAAAATTAATATATACTAGATATATATGATATTTAAATATTTAATACTTTAATGGAGATGATGTACTTTTTAATACATGGGCAATTCTCTTCAAACAAGTTCATTGTTGACTTATGTACTGAACATCGACAAAATGTATGATACGAACTCTCATAATTAACTAAATTTTATAACATGATAATATGTGATATTAATTTAATATTAAACATTAAAGTATATCCTTATGGAATTATAAATTCACCAAATTTTATTATTCAGGAATAAAAAGAAACAAACAATATTAGTCGGACTTGAGGTAAAGGGATTTATTATCTAGCTTTTAATACCGTGATATTTCCATTGTTCGCCACTTATTTATTGCTTGTGGTGTATTTTTTACTTCCATAATTCATGATATTAGGTGAATTATTTGGTTTTTATTATCTTTTGGTCATACGACTCGATTGATTACAATGAGGTAAGGTGTTTTTATCTCACTATTTATTCCCGTGAGATTCTTGCTACATTTCCCAATATTTCCTTTTGTGTGGTGTATGTTCTTCCCATGATTGTATTATTTGTGTAATATTATTTAATTTATAGGTATTTACATATTCATCGTATGACCTTTCTTTCATGGGGTGTACGTTTCAAAAGTTACCCAAATCGGTAACGGAACCTTTCACCCCCCCTCTTTTTAAAAGACTTCTTTTTGTTTGGTCATTTAATTTACATCTTCTTATTTTGCTATATGTTCTTATATATCCTTATTTCTGAAAATTGTATGTCCCTGTGATGAGATACCCCTTTAATATCATCAACTCATTTTTTGAATTTTAATTTGACGCTTTTAGGCTGTCGAATTTTTACAAGGGAACTTCTTAAACCAATTTCAATTCTTTGGGTTCAACATGTACTTCTTGAATATGTCAACCTATGAATATGTGTGAATGACCTCTAATTGTTTTAAACTTAATATCCACTTATATTTGTTGTATTTGTTTCACACAAAATTGTTTGATTGATGTATTAAGGATACCATCTTTATATGGGATTTCACCCCAATTTACATTTCCACTGAGACTTCATTGTTGTTATGAACCAATTGACTCTTATATGGTGTATATATTGTCCTTTGACATATTATATCATGAATACCTTTATACTCATGATATTATAATGTTCTGATTAAAAGTTATTCTTCAATTATTTTTATTCAGGCGTCTCTCTTTTTGTTAAATACTCTTCAACTAAAATATCGTTTTAAATGTTTTAATGATTTATTCATCTAAATATTTCTCATTAATGTCCATTTATTCAAAATGGGTTTTAGTATTTATTTATGTTGGAATTAATTTTTTCATATGGGAATTCATTTAAAAGCATCAATGTGGTATGGGACACTTTGATTCAAAAATATCTTTTTAAATGGTTTGGAAAATGATGTGATAAAACATAGTTTATTTCAATATCTTGATTTGATACATTGGAATGTGGAAATGTTATCTTTCCTTTTTTACATGTGTTATATGTTATGATTATGTTATGGTTATTGGAAATTATTTACGTATATAGGTGGTTCCATGGTAAACCTAGTGCAGGTGAGCCTGAGATAGCTCTCCAATGCATTGGGTAACGCGAAGGAGTTAAACTCTAAAGTTCCTCTGAAGAGATTTAGGGAATATAGTATGATGGGTATTCCAAACGTAACCATGTGGGTTACACCATACGTAAAAATGTTATGAATGCCTCAAGTTATCTTTTTGTAATATTATTTTTATGAGTTATTCGTAAATCTTATTATTTCCTATGGTATGTTAAAGTGCTTAGGTTATATGAGTAAAGTATGATTTCATTGATTCTTATGTATACATGGACCAATGATTTCATTCCATATTTTTATATCCATTACTTATATTTTTATGTTAATCCCTGGTTATTGAAATTTTTTTCACATGATATAATTTGGAATAGGGTCAGGGATGGGATCAATGAAATTTCATGATGTCTAAAACATTGAACTAGACACGACTCTTTTGTTTTAGAGTTTTTATTTTTTGAAAAAAATGGAAACTTAGTAGATGTGTCTACTTCGTAATCGTTGAGATGTAATAGTAATGTCCTAAATATCTAAAACTCTATACCTAAAAAGGTCCTCAATGTTAATTATTCATTAAATTCAATATTATGTAATTTTTTAAGGCTGGGTCCTTATTGTTGGTATCAGAGGTCGGTTTAGATAACATTAGAGGTTAGGGTATTATTTATGCTTAAGTGATATTACCATAATGGTTACTATTTAAGAAAGGTTTATAGTTATTTTTATAAAGTGAATGAGTTTAAGATAACATGAATAAGTATATCTTAGTATTACCCTCCTCATAAGATATTATATGATGATTTTACTGATATACTCACATTGAACATTTTTGTTTAAGTAAATGACTGGATCTAGCAGGCACCAATTTAACAGTATATGTGAAGAAAACGATGATGGTTTTCTGAACGAGCAACTGAATGATGTGGGATATTCCATGAGAACAGTTGTGGTTATTCTCAACCAACTATTTAGAGTCATGATTGACCACCTGAACCTTAGTGATTTTTATAAGGCATCATATATGAGAGAAACATATCCCAACGGAAGTTCAGGTAATAATCATAATGGTATGTGTGTTCAAAAACTTATGTGTCAAAGATGTGGAAGGAAACACCTACAAAAGTGTTTCAAAGGGACCAAAAGATGCTATAGATGTGGAAAAGATGGTCATAAAGCAAGAACATGCCCTAGAAAAAGGAAACATCTAGTTGAATCTTGGAACGGGAAGAAGTTCTTTTTGAAGGATGAATTGAATGTTTTAAATGTGGTGTGCATGGTCATTATGAAAACACATGTCCTACGAAGAAGTTTCGGGAATGGGATCACCAGGATCATACAAATATCCATTTATCAATACCTAATGCCATTCCGATTGAGGATTAAGAATCTAACAATGACCACTGAATTTTATGGATTATTGCTTAACATATGTCTTCCTATTATTGAATCTTATGATATGATTAATGATTTTCATTGTAGGAAAGAAGTAGTTAAGAATAAGTTGGAAAGGAATGTTTAATAGATCATGAATAATGTTGAATGAGTAAGAAGTCAAAATATATGGGACTACAGAGTTATTGTATATTTTAGGATTGTGAAATTAATAAAAGTATTAAGGCTATATTGATGATGGGATTACATTTGAAGACTTTTTATAGTAAGTGTAACCCTAATTTTTGATATATGAAAATGTTATTCATGGAATAATTAACTTTTCTTTTATGGATATAGTTATGAAGAAATGTTTGGGTTTATATGATCCTTGAATTTGAGGCAATTACAGGTTAATAAATTTTGGGATGCAAAACAAAAGTTATTTGATAATCATTATGGTTGAATTATGTTATGGTTATTTTTTATGAATTTATATTTTTTTGGGAATGTTATAAAATTATATAGTTTTCTAAAAGGGACAACACATAGACCGTGTGACAACATGTGATGTCGAATGAACCTGCAGGAATCGAACCCACAAGCAAAGTGTGACTGGTATTTATCACCTACCCCTGGCCTACGTGAAGTCCCTAGTTAGTATGACTAATTATTTTTAGTTATATGATCTTATTAAATAGTAATAAGTTGACTTTAGGTTATCTATGGAAATTATTAAACTGCCATGGAGGATATGTGATTAGGTTAATTACTTTTCTATAAGATACTTTTAGAGTAACTTTTGTTATTTAGAAATAAATGTATATATTTACCTTGGAAGACTATGTGATTAAATACTTTAGAGATTTGGCTTTCAGTCTTAGTTTGGATTACTTTGAAGAATTTTAGTGATGGCTGTTTATTTAATGGTCTTTCTTGATCCTTGTGTTCTTTTTGTTGAATTTTGGAGATTAAGAGTAGTATTTGTTTTTATAAAATATTTTCCTTTTTTGGATTATGTGATCTTGTTCTAAATATTTTGGTTTTGGTTAAGGTCTAGAGACATAGGAAATATATAGGTCATCGTTTTTGGATTAGGTGATTCTCAAGAAGTTTGTTATAGCGCTCTTAATGTGAACATGTCTTCCTAAATACTCATCTTTTTGAGAAAATATGAGTTTGTGTAAGAAATATAGTAAAAGATGAAAGACTGCATGACAAGAAAGTATGTTTCCTTATGATTTAGTTAAGGTTTTAAATAAATTCCACAATGAAATGTAACTTAAAACAAAAATGTTGTTTTTTATCTTTTCCTATTGGGGTATCAAATACCGTTAAACCCATCACATGTTTGTGATTTTTGGTGGTTAACATTCTCATAGACATGTTTTATATCACTCTCCATCAGAACATGACCCTCTGTTTTATCTTCCATATCTATGTTTTCCAATATGGAATCCTAGTATCGGATAACTCGGGTGACCTTTGGACTTTTCTTTCTTTCTTTTAATGTGACAGTTTAATTGGATCCTTTTCCGATGTGGGGATTTCAATAATGTTTCTCAGCCCAATTTTAAAATTACGAGGACGTAATTCCCAAAAGAGGGGAAGGATGTAACATCCCAGGTAAATAAAGAATATGAAATTTTCATATTTATTAATAATTGTGAATATAATGTTAATTTTCCTTTAAAAGAAAATTTTATGTTTGATGTCCTACCCAATATGCAATAACGAGTTTCTTTGAAATCTTACGTTGCACACTAATAATATAATAATATTATTTTATATTATAGTTAATTCTAAGCCATTTTAATGGCGGGAATGATCAGAACTAACTATAAAATGATTATATATGTTAGTTAAATATTTTAACAACTACCCAATAAATGATAGAGGCTTAAAATGAGAATGAATTAAATTTTAGGCATAAATATTCTAATATTCTTTAAAAGGTAAATTAACCACCTTTTGATGGAGAACCTTTTTTAAAACTAAATTTTCACAATTTCATATGTTATATTTGGAAAAATAATATCCTTATTTAGAATAATGACATCAAAATTTACTTTGTGTAAATTTTTGTTATTTTTCCGATAAAGATCATTTTTAATGAATAGTGAAAATGATGTATTTTAATTCAAACCCTCCATTTAATCTAATTTATTAATATGGTTATATTATCATTTTAATAGGAATTAATGTGTGGTGAAAATATAATTTTAGAATTTAATCCAATTTTTGTCATTGGAATTAATTTTACTTTGAAATTGGACATTAACAAGTGTCAATCTTTTGAAAAACATTATTTCTTAAATACATGATATTTGTTTTGACAGTAGGAATTAATTATAAAAATAATTAATGAAAATTATTTGTTTTTAATTTGGTAAAATGGACATCATTTTTTAATTTGTAATATCAAATATGGATTAGGGTGAATTTTCGGTATTTTTCTAATAATGTCCATTTTTTAATGAATAGTGAAATATACAACATTTTAATTTACAACTTCCCTTTCATCAAAATTATTTATATAGTTAAATTGTCATTTTAATTTTTGTTAAGGTTTAATTTAATAATGTTTTTATCACTTAATAAAATGTTTTTCATTGGAAATAATTTCAATTTTCAATTGGATGTAAAAACAAGTTAATATTTTGATAAATTTTACTTCTTAATAACCCGTCTTTGGTTTTGAAAACAAGAATTATTTTTAAATTAATTACTAAAATTTATGTATTTGGAATTTGGTAAAATCGATTCCATTATTGGAATATGAAGCTCCAAATTATGTAATTAAGACTCTTTTGTTTTTTGGACATTATGAATAGTATTGATAGTAATTATCTTTAATTATCATTATTAATTAGTAATCAGGTAGTTAATGGTAATAAAATAATATCATAATAATATAAAATGACTGAAAAATGTGTCCAAATACTCTTTTTTGAGTCATGGTCGACCATGGGAATCTTTTTACCGAACTTGAGGTCCCATGGAGTCACATGGGTGTGATAGTGACATTTAAGACATTATTTTTAAAAAAGACGAGAAATAAAAAAATGGTTTGTATATCCTAAGTAAAACAATTTTAATTTTGTTTACAAACATGTTCTCTTAGAATATTTATTTTCATTGGAATGCTAAAAATATTTCCTAGATCATGGTATATTTTTATAATTTTTAGACATTAAATAAATAAATTTAGTGATGACTCCATGATGATGCAGTGATTACCTCATTAATGAATGATTTAAATAAAATTAAAAGATAAGGTAAAATATAAAATATAAACATGTATAAACCCTATTGGATGGGTGTATTTCGAACCCTTATCACCTTATCCTGGAAATATATCATTGTGGGACCTTTAAAATCCAAAAACCATTTTATAATAAACTAACATTTGAAGACTTTTCAAAAGTGACCATGCTCCCTCTTATAAAAGGCCCCACCTCAACCACCTTACCCACACCTCTCAAGCCCTTGGATCATCCCACCTCTGCTCATATTATATATGAAAATCCCTATATTACTCCTGGAATCCTCACTTTGTGCATTAGTCTTTCAATGAAATCCTTTGGCTCAAACCAAAAAGATTTACCCGATTTAGAGATAATGTCTTCTATCGAGTTTCTTTATTTTATTTTTTCCTTCTTCAATCACCACTATATTCTTATTATTTGATCCCATAATAACACCAGTATCATAAATATACTAGTATATTTTTATTATATTGATTCGGCCTACACTTACGCACCTATCTCTAATGGTTAAGGAACATACTGTTTCTATGGGTGACGAATTACTGACTCACGAAACGATGATTGTTCAATATTCTTTTAACACCTTTCATGGTGGCATTTAAGATGTCACTATATTTATATATGGTATATATGGTATTTATTTTTTCTATATTCTTCTGAATTTTATTTTTGAATCACATCGTTATGCTTTTCATATTATAGAACTGCGATAATTTCATCTAAGAATGTGTGGACTACCGCCCCTTAAGTGATGTGACTCGTTCTTTCCAAACATGGAATTTATAAAGAATGTAATTAATGAAATTATGTAACACATATAAAATATATATTATACTGGATTTATTATATATATTTCTCATCTATTTTTAATTCATTTAATATTACAATGAAATGAAAGTAGCATTCATGCTTATGTAAGGCCTACCTCTCCATGAACGGTGCATTTAATTTTTTATCTCCAAATGTTATAGAAAAGTATAAAAAGAATATATAATGGATATATATGATATTTAAATCATTCATAAAATTCTGGAGATGATGTACTTATAACTACAAGTGCAATTCTCTTCAAACAAGTTCATTATTGACTCACGTACCGAACATCGACAAAACGTATGATTTGAACTCAAATAATTAAATAATTATTATAACATGATAATATGTGACATGAATTGAATAGTAAACATTTATGTATGTCCTTAAGAAATTATAAATTGACAAAATTTTATTATTCAGGAATATAAATAATTGATCAAGACAAGTCGGACTTCAGGTAAAGAGATTTCTTATCTAACATTTAATTCCATGAGATTTCCATTGTTTTCCACTTATTTATTGCACGGTGTGTATTGTGTACTTCCATAATTCATGATATTATGTTATTAAATTGGTGTTTATTCTCTTTTGGTCATACGACTTGATTCATTACAACAATGTAAGGAGTTTTTAACACACTTTCTATTCTCTTGAGATTCATGCTATATTCGCCACTATTTCCTTTTGTAAGGTGTATGTACTGCCCATGATTGTATTATTTGTATAATATAATTTAATTTATGGGTATTTTAATCTTCATTGTATGACCCTTATTTCTGATTTTGTACGTTTCGAATGTTACCCAAATCGGTAACGGAACCTTTCACCCTCCTCTTTTTAAAGGACTTATTTTTGTTATGTCTTTTAATTTACATGTTATAATGTTGAGATATGTTATTATGTATAATAATTGTTCTAAAATTTATTTCCAAGTGCTGAGATATCCCTTTTATCTCATCAACTCATTTTCTGAATTTTAAAGTGATACCGTTAGGTTGTCAAATATTTACAAGGGAACTTCTTAACCCAATTTCAATTCATTTGGTTCAACTTGTACTTCATTAATATGTCATCATATGAATATGTGTGAAGGAAATATTATTGTTTGACACATTATATCCACTTATATTGGGTGTATTTATTTTTTTCACACTTACTTATGTTATTTATTTATCTTTAATTTAAGGATACCATCTTTATATGGGATTTCATCCCAATTTACATTTCCCCTGAGACTTCATCGTTGTTATGCACCAATTCACTCTTATATGGTTTATATACTGTCCTTTGACATATTATATCATGAATCTCTTTATTCTAATAATATTATAATGTTCATATTAAAGGTTATTCTTCAATTATTTCTATTCATGTGTCGTTCTTTTGATAAAAACTCTTTAACTAAAATATAGTTGTAAATGTTTTAAAGATTTATTCTTCTAAATATTTCTCATTAATTTCCATGTTTTCAAGTTGGGATTTAAGATTTATTTATATGGACATTATTGTTTTCAAATGAGAATTCATTTAAAATATTCAATGTGGTATGGGACACATTGATTCAAAAAAATATTTTTAAATGGTTTTGAAAATGATTTTATAAAACTCTATTTATTTATATATCTTGAATTGATATATTGGAATGTGGAAATGTTGTCTTTACTTTATAGATGTGTTATATGTTATGATTATGTTATGGTTATTAGGAATTGTTTATGTATACAGGTGGGTTCGTGATAAACCTAGGGCAGGTGAGCCCGAGATAGCTCTCCAATTCCTTGGGTAACATGAAGGAGTTAAATGCTATGGTTTCTCTGAAGCGATTATGGGAATATACTATGATGGGTATTCCAAACGTAACCATGAGGGTCACTCCCTACGTAAGAATGTTTTGAATGCATCAATTTACCTCTATGTATTACTATTTATACAAGTTATTCATAAATCTTTTGATTTCATGAGGAATGCTAATGTTATTAATTTTTATGGGTAATGTATGATTTCATTTATTCTTATGTATACATGGACTAATATTTTATTTCCGTATTTTTATATCCCTCACTGAGCTTTTTATTCTCATCCCATTTTTTTGAAATGTTTTTCACATGACATAAAGTGGAATAGGGTCAAGGATGGGATCAAGGAAATGTCATGTTGTTTAAAACATGGAACTAGACATGACTCTTTTGTTCAAGAGTTTTTATATTTTGAAAAAATGGAATCTGAGTATATGTGTATACTTTGTAATCTTTGGGATGTTATAGTTATGTACTAATTCTCTAAAACACTAAACATGAAAAGATCCACAATGTGAATTATTCATTTAATTATAGATTAAGAAATGTTTTATGGTCATGTCCTTATAAGGATTCTAGAATGAAGCCACATAACATTTGATTTATATGGAAAATGAAGAATGATAATCAAACAATAATAAAATAGTGTTAAAAGACTAAAAACATGCCTTATATCTTTTCTCCTATCAACAAAAATAGAAAAATCTAATCATTTCTAGAATCCATTATCTTTGATATATGCACGGTGGATGTATATCTAATAATCCAAGAGAGATAGTGATTTATATCTAAGGTATACCACAAATAAAGACAAAAAATGATGACATAACCTAAGAATCTAGATTCAAAATAGTAAGAGAACCCGTCAAATCACCTACGGATATATGGAAGAATCTTACAAAGCCTTTGGAAAGATATTATATCAAGTTAGTGTATCATAAGATAAAAAATGATGTCCTTATAGGTCAAAAAGTGTGAGATCTAAAATTTTAGGATATCACATTTAAACAATGAATGATTTGTCTCATAGTTATGAAAATAGTTCCCTTATAATGTGCCAACTATCATCCCATGCAAGAACTTCGCATGGTTGTATCAAACGGTCTCAAGACCATGTGAAATCTATTCCGAAGTCATTGTTTCAATATTTCCCAACATAACACAATTCCTTTTTTTGGATGCAATGGTTGCCAAACACATTCCCCACTCGTGAATCTTCCCTTTTTCCCGTATGTCATTGTGTATATTTTATTATAGATGTTTCATGGTTTCCCCAAATTATGCACCAATTGTGCACCTATATAAATTCCCAAAATATACTCCAATGGTTTTCTAAAGTCCCTCAAACAACACCCATTAAATTAACAAACAAAAAAATCATATACTAAGTGTTACATTAAACCACAGGTGTAACACTAAGGATGTGATTAATGAAATTTTCCTTAAATTATTTCTTTTATAACAATAATATTTGATCGAAAATTATTCCAAGAGGGATAAAATGTGATAAACTATAATTTGGATAATTAATAATACATAATTTACATGTAACAAGATTTTACTGTATGAAATAATAGATATAAAATAAAAAATTTACATCTATTTTACATATTAAAATGAAGGTATCACAAAAACATAACCTCTTCATAAAAATTATTTAAAATCATATAATAAAACAAATGTATATATATATATATATGTTTCTTATGAATATTAATTTCTTTCATATAAAAAATAATATAATATCTAAAATAAATTTAATTTAAAATAAATATAACATTATATTGACTTATCTTGTCCTAATTAGATTAAGAGGGAAATTATAAATTTTATCATAACAATTGATTTATATAGTAATAGTGGAAAATACAATTATTTAAAATACCATGGATTTTGTAACATGTCATGGATATTAACATAACCTAAAATATAAGGAAATTCATATTAAAGAAATATATTTCCTTTAATTTTCATTGTATATATCAAAAAACCTATTTGGATTGAAAAACTATAATTGATATTTCAAAACATAAGATATATTTTCAGAAAAAACAATTATGTGTATTATACAATAGTATTATTAAATTATTTCTTATGTATTAATATAAATGAAATTATTTTTATACATATTATTAAAATTTCTATATTATCTAATAAGGAACAAATTTTTATGGGGAATAAATATTAGGATACCATGGATAAATAATAGATACCCTGAAAAAAGAATTAATTATAAAATAATAATAATTTTCAATATATTATATATTTTTAAAATTAATATAAATTTATAAACTTATGTCTAAACATATATTTAAATAAATTAACAAAAAAATTAATGGATATTAATTGATAAATAAAAATACTAACTCTTAACAATTAAAACATTATATTTCAAGAAAAAATGCTTACAAACATAAGATATGTTAGGATTAAAATGTTAATTTCCCCCCAATTTATAAATTGAATAATGTTAAATGGACCAAAACTTTTGATTCCTCACAAAAAAAGTGTCTAATAATATTTTATGTAATAATTAATTGAAATGATAAATATTATTGAACGTGTAATAAGTGTTTCAATGAAAAAACTACGGTTGATCATATATCCTATATTAACAAGACAATTATACCATTTAAAAAACAATTTCTATGTTATAAATAATTAATTAAATATATTATAGTCTTTCACTCACCTAACACGCAAGTATTTTCATTCTTTTCCCTTATTTACAGTTATTTCACTGGAAAATGTTTCATTTATACTTATGAAATGGGGATGACATTAACACTTTCAATACTGAATTCCTTATTTTTTTCTATGATACCCTACTAGATTTTCTCTTCCTATATTTCCTTTAAATGACCTTTTTAACATGTATAATATAAATTTTTGTAATTCCCTCAAATCAATTGCTTTCATCAAGAGGATATTTAAGGTATAAATATAAGATTGACATCATTTTTGAGGTTTAATTATCATTCCTTCCATTTCATTACATCCATATCCATATTATAATAATTTAGTCAACCTAAATATTTTGTTTATATTTTATTATAAATAAGTTTTCATAATTTATTATTCTATTCTATCTAAAATGAAAAACAAGAATTATATTTAGTGAATGTGTGTGGATTATCTTTTCTATGTAGATAAACATTGATTTATTTTGTCACCAACATACATGGTTTATAGTAAAGGTCGTATTGAAAAATAAATATAATTTTTATAATGTTCTTATTTTTATAAAATTTTAACTTTGTATCCACCATCACCCCTCTCATTAATTGGGTAACTGAAATGATTATCATGGGTAGCGTAGAATACTAACTACTTGAATAACTATGTTTATATTTTCATCACTAATATAAATTGTTGGTATTTGTGTTTAATTGATGGTTATAAATAATATATTTTAAAAATATGTAATTAATATTTTTATTTCATGGTAATGAAGAATGCTATGTTCATTGTAATGTAATCAATCAATATCAACAAATAACCCACAAATATTTCATTACCAATTTTATTTTCAAGAAAAGAGACTGAGAAATCATATAATGTTATTATAACATTATAACTCATTATAAAACATCAATTACAGTTATATTAATTATTTTTAAATGAGTATATTTGGGATAAAATGGATGATCAACTCTTGTTTAATGAACAAATTTCAAAATGGGAATAATTATTAACATATGATCTTGAAAAGATATTACAAAAATATAATACAGGAAGAGAACTATTTAAAATTATGTGTATAAATGTAATTATATAAGAATAATTATTATAAATTAATAATTATGTTGTGTATATTTTATATTCATGAGGATAAATCATTCCACAGAATTCATGGTTATGGAATGGGTATTGGAATCACAAAATGATTTCATTGAGTATTGTAATTTAATATTCAACAACATATATTTATTAATTTCAATTTTTAATTATTTTCCTTCATTTTTTGTGAAAAATGTGTTTTTGTGCCAAAATTAATTTCATACAATATACCCTTTATCATTTTAAAATAGTGAATTTTTTAAAGTTACCATGAAACTACAAATATTAAAATAGTTAATATAATATGGAAATATATATTTTCATGATTTGGTTCTCATTATCATATAATGATCCATCTCCCAATAGGTGGTGCGTAATATTTTTTTCCCAATGAATCCTTCTTTATAATATTATTTTCATATCCTATGATTAAATATGTTTATGTTATATGATATGACTGACAACCCCATTCCCTTTTCAATTGACTATTTATAGTATAATAATTATTCTTCTTAAGTGAAACACATATGTATGTATAAATAAGGGTGGTGTATAATTTCACATTGTAATGCATTGGGGTAACCATATATCTCATTACATATTCAAGCCTAGATATAATGGGATTGTTCAGAAAAGTATCAATATAATGAGCTTTCACACATTTTCAGTCATGGAATTAATGAATTTGTTCACATTTTCATGTGCTTAATGAGTTTTCTCACACATGTTTTACAATCAACATATTTATGGAAAATTTTCATGTTTTATGATTTTATGACACATTTCCATGTTATTTAATATGTAACTCCACGGGTCTAGATTAATTTAATTCATAATAGAGTCAATGTTTTTATGATTATACATTATCATGTATCGTCTGGCTTATGTATTGTTCCCATGTAGATTTTTATCTTTTATGATTCTTGAACAACATATTCAATAACATATGTGTATCCATAATGTTTTTTTATTATCATACTTCATCTTCTCATATCTTATTTTGATATATATCATTTCAACATTTTCTCTTCTTTATAGGATCTTATACATTATGATACGTCTTTTATAATACTAATCATTTTAGTTCACCTCATTCAAAAAATTCCATTCGCAAGGTTATGAGTATTATTACATTAGGTTATATGTTTAGTAATCCTTCCATATGTATATTGGTATATATATATATATATATATATTTATTTTTTATTGAATAAGTTTTTGATTCCTGTAATTGTCGGGAGATGAACATTATATTCCTTGTATTTGGTGACTCAACATTGATGCATTATTTAGTAGAAGCGATTAATATACTTCTGAAGTTATTTTTATTTTGGATCACATTAGTATGTTTAGTGCATTATTGCTTGTTTAATAGAAAACCATGACAAATAAAATAGATCCCCCATAAATGAGTTAATAAATAAGAAAATTAAGTGATAAAAACATAATTTAAACCCAATTATCTTAATGAAAATAAATATAAAACTGAAACATATTAAATAATAAAAATAAATTTCAAAATAAATTGTTTTCTATATATTTTATTTTTAAAAACGTCTATTATATATATAATAAAAGTAATATATATTTGTATAACATAAAAAAGTATTAATAATAAATATATATTTAGAAATAATAATAATATATATATATATATTTTGAATATATATAAAAATAAAAATTTGTTTTACAGTATTGATTATGTTGGTTATGATGATGATGATCATCAATATTATTACTATCATTAGTAAAAATTAAATACTTCTTGCTAAATATTTAACATAAAATTTGTCCTAGAAATATAATATTTCATATAAGAAAAGATGATTTTTGGAAGTATTAATATATAGTAAATAACCATTCATTTTTGTATAAATTAAAACTATCCTTTCTGAGAATAAAACTTTTTGGCCGCTTATGGATTATATGTAACACCACTAGTTTTAATGGAGTTTTTTTATATTCTCGAATAAATTAATATTTATTAATGTATTGTATTTTACTAATTCATATATTCAATTCATAGAGGACAAAAATGGCATTCATTACACACAACTCTAACATGATATATGATACACACAACACCGACTATGTGTACGTTACATGAGACACTGACGTGGTGTATGTTACATTCATCAATGTGTTTCTATAAGACATAATATTTTTGATATAAATATTTAATTGGATATTTTTAAACTAGCTATCAAAAATAATAATCTGAATCCTAATATCTACATTGGAAGAAAGTTTAATAATGGTTTTAAATAAATTAAATATATTTATCATGAAAAATATATTTTTTGATAAAGTCATTTTGAGTTCAAAAATATCATCTTATAAAATAAACATATTTTCATGTCCATTAGTGAAAAAACAAAAAATAATAATTTGATAGACTTTTAGAATATCAATTTATTAAAACATATTTTTTGAATTTAATTTTTTTGAATTATCTATGGTTGATTTCTTTTTATTTTTCTGAAAACATACTTTTTAGATAAATATTCAAAAATACCTAATTATAATTCAAAAATTGCAATTTCATTTAATTAATATATATGGATAAATTAAATTTTAAATTTCATTAATTGTTTAATTACATAAATTTTTAATATATTAATACAGTTTAGGTATTTATAATAGGTTTATATTTAATTTTGGAATAAAAGTAAAATGTGATTTTGAATATTATCACATTTAAACCCAGTTTTCTCATCATTTCAATAGGATTATCATTAAACCTAATTTTTATTATATTTTGAATTTATTTTTAAAAAATTGGACACAAATGGTTTTTATTGGAATTTTATTTACAGTCTTATAATAATTAATTAATATTTTAAAAAAAATATTCATGAATGTAAGTTAGATTAATTAATACGATTAATGTAGAATTAAACTTAACTAATTATTAAACCATTATTACTTGACATAAAATAACCTAGAAACTTTTAAAACTCCCATTTTATGGAATTATTTCAGCCATAAACCTAAAATTACTGATTTTTTTGGTTTTTTTTTACTTTTTCGTGTAAAAACATCAGTAAACATTTCTTATTTTCATAATTGCCAATGGTGTCCCTTCCCTCCCCTATAAAATGACACCAACTCTCCAACATCTTCACACCTATAAAACCACATAAATCCTTAAAATATCATCCATATAGAATTACAAACATAATCCATTCTTCCTTGAATAATCCATCTGTGAATAAATCCATCCAAGTAAGCCCATTTGCATAAACAAAAATGAGTTACCCAAGGTAGACGTAACGTCTTTCAAAATGCTCTTTAGTTTTATTTCCATTCTCCACCCCTAAAGTAGAATTATTCAATTATTTTATAAAATCACTAGTATATTCAATAAAAAGGTATATTTTTATGTTAATTCTTCTGTATACACCTACTTATGATTTCATCTACTATGTATTGAATATACTATTTATGTTTATAGAAAACTACAGCCTCACAAAATGATGATTGTTGGTTTTTCCTATATGACCTTCCATGTTTGGAAATTTTGATGGAAATTTTATATATGTATTTTATATAATATATTTATGAAGGATTCATGATTCTATAATTATTTTATTACACATTCTTTGGACTATTTCATATTGAGTACATAGGATACCATCGTTAGTGGATGTGTGGACTATTTCCTACATAGAGTGATGTGATTCATTCACACTCATCATTGAATGTATTAATGATGTGTATAGTGAAATTATATGACTTATAAGAAATAATAAATCTAATTAAATAATGATATATATACATATATATACTTATATGTTATTTTATAACTTGTTTTCAATATGATAACCAAACGGAAGCAACGTTCAAGTGTACGTACGACCTACCATTTCTGTATACGATGTATTCAATTTCATAATTATATATTCAATAGATTATTATAAGACACATAAAAATATTATTATAGATATTTGAATTATTTTTTTCATTTTATAAATTCTAATATAATTATAGAGACCAATGATATAACAAATTATGACACCTGTGAAAAATAATGCATCTATTTCTCGGATCATCACCTTAATAGGGAATTTATAAAAAGTGGGTATTATAAAGTTGTAATAAAATCATATATGTTATTATATATACCAATATTATTATGTCATTTATTTATAATAAATTTAAATTATTATATACAATATTTTAACTAGTATGGCTTGAGAAAAGTCACAATGTAATGAAATTTTATCTCACTTTTTATATTTGTGAGATGAATGCCATGTTCCCCAGTCGTTTATTTTATGCAATGTATATTTTAACCATAAATTTATTCTATGATTTCTATTATTAAAATTATGTGTATCAATAAATAAATTGAATGATATTTATTTTAGGATGTTTAGGTTTCAAAAGATACCTTATCAATAAGATAGTTTTGTCTCAATTTCCCATCATCAAGACTCATGTTTTGTTTTGCAGAAAAATTAATTATCCAAGAGAATATAGTTTAATTTTACATATTATATAAATAATACTATTCTTTTCAATATATTTTATGTTTCCTGTAATTTTATTTACAAACATGGTTTGTATGATCCCCTATTACCATGTGGTAATACATCTATGAAAGAATCCATTAATTTATTATGGTAATTTATTATTATGCTTCTATTGAAGAATTATTATGAACCATATATCAACAGAAAACATGAGTTTCTATATCATCTATTTATTTAATATATATATCCATGTAATTTAGCAGTTTTCCACACATTGTTATATAATATAATTATGAAAATGTTTTATAGTAAAATATTATCATATATCTCTCTTTGATCTGAAATATGATTTATTTCAAAAACAATTTTTTATAAAAACTTTTCAATTGACAATTGAGTATCATTTTCACGGGAAAAGTAGTTTAGAAAAGCATTATTTTCTATAATTAATAAATTATATGTTTCCAAATCTATTTTCAAGGATAATGGTTTTCAAAATTTTTTATATTTTAAAATTCATTTTTCAATGTGGAAAATATTTATTCCTTTAGATGTTAGATTAAAATATATTTAAAAATTATTTCCCATCCATGTTGAAATATTTTGGTGTTAATCATTCCTTTAGATGGAAATGATTCTATTTTTACATTCATATTCTTTCTTTAAATGGTTTGTATTTTTTTCATGATCGTTATGTTACTCGTTTCTCATTCACAAGGTATATACTTGTGCAATCCTCTTCATCTCACATAATATAATTTTGATGAAATGATTATGAAACGAAAATATTTTTCCATCAATTATGATATAATGACATTTTCAGGTTACCCATTCAATTTCATGGGTTATGATGTGATTATTTCTAATTTTGTGGCACATGTGTCTACAATTTCATTATGAGATAGGTCTGAACTACATATCCCTCAAATGAATTTGGTAATGGATAATATATAAGGATATAGACATAAATAGTATTGAATGTGAACCTTGACTACTAATATTGTGATCTTCTAGACCCGGATGTCACATAATGGGTTCCCTGAGCCTGGGGGGCCACATTGCCTCCAACACATCATCGTGAATGCTAGAGGATATGACTAGCATCAAGGTCCTATGATGTGTTTATGAGAATACTATGAAATAATTAGTAGGGAGAATCACAAGGGAAGGATCTATGTAGTATTAAAAAGAGGGGACAATAAAAATAAATATCAAAAGAAAACTGATGCAATAGATAAATGAGAATAATAATAACTGTATCAGATGGAGAAATTCCAGTAAAATATCATGTTAATAGAAAATAAAAAAACATGGATTCATGAAAAAATGCATAACATGTTCCACAAAGAAATAAATAAAAACAAAGTATACTCCTATAATCCAAAGATCCAACTCAGTCATCTTCTAAAATGATTCATCCTATCATAACACAATCAAATGTTGTATGGTGTATGATTCCCTTTGTCAACACCTGAAGTCTTGTAATCTACATCGAGTACTAAACAGTGCATGGAGAGGGAGTGAGATATATCTTAGTGGGTCACCACCAACGGTTTTTATAACATCTTTCCCGTGTAATGGAATCTTGTAGTGTTCATGAATGAATATATAAACTAATGAAAACAATATAATATGACTAAATATCCAAGTACCTATTTCATATCATGACTGGATTGTAAAAATATACATGTTTACTAATTATGTAATTACCATTTAATTCTATCAGGTCATGTGAGGCATAAACATTACTAACAACATCTTTTGATAATATAAGTAGTGACGATCCCACGATATAATAAGGCAACCTGAAAATGATATCCCCAGAGGGAATTCTATGGTAACAACTAATGTAACATATATCTCATGGTACCCAAACTAAGATGAATTAGAGTATATCAATGGGATAAGAGTTTAATAGAGGGATAATAATCCAAGGAATTCCATAAAAGGAACGTACAGAGTCCAAGGTGATTTTACAAGGTAAAATATGTCTATATAAGGATAGGGCCCTATGGGATTTCACTATGGAACCTTCTAGTAAATGATGGAACCAAGGACTTTATCCAGGGGATCATGTAATAATGTAAAGGATCCTATAGTAGTATAACAAGAATCCAAGGAATATAAAATTACTTATGTATAGGTGGTTTTCAACCAAGGAAACCCGCATCCATTAATAGGAATGATGATCCCAAGTACCATGGTATTGTCCTCTCAAAATCCAAGGCGAGCTCGAGTTAGTCCATTACTATTTGATTTTGTAATCATATAATAATTCCTTGGGATCAAGACTTGAATTCCATTAGTATTATTAGGAAATAATGCATGAAAACCATTTAATCAATTAATTATTAAACATTAAAGCATATTTAATTATTGATGTTCACTCTGATGCCTTCCACCAATATAGAAAGGGGTGTTAAAGATGTAATATTTATTTAATATCTGTTGATATGTACATGTTATATACTTGGTATACATTCCATTTCAAATTTTATATCTAATAATTAGTTTGAATCAATTACCTTAGGTTGTTCAACTGGGGAGAATACCTAGTAGGCCCAATTATTAAATTCTCATTAATAAAATTCCATTTATTATTAGAAGGCTCACATTAAAAAAGGTCAATCAATAGAACACCCAAACATTGGAAAAAAAAATTCCAAAAAACTAAATCCAAATATATATATAACTACTTTTTACATGTGGTGGATTCAGAAGTGGGTGTAATGGATAACAAATAATAACATATTTCGAAATATCATAACGATAATAATCTAAAAATTAAATCATGGATTGTAAATTTTAGAAACATTTCCCGATGAAATCAGCTGACCCCACAATGAAATTTCAAAATCAAAGAATGTTAGGGATGAGTTATATACTATCCACATTTGTGTTTTATGACTCTCCTCTTACTGTATGAACCCTTGATTTTAATTGGATTAGAGTAGTTTTATGAAAAGGTGAAAAATTATCATACGATGTTTTCCCGGACAAGAGGAATAGAGAAATATAAAAACACAAGAGGACATGGGTACTTGCCGTTGTTCATCGAACGTTATGAACATAAGATCTATAGATTTCTAGATAAAATATGTATCATTATTCCTAGGGTAGATCTTCAGAATGATCTAAAGTTAGAGGAAAGGGAATAATCCTATTGGTTCTTATATTGGAGAGGATGAGGGGATTAAATTGATCATTAAGGGAAGTTAGGACATTTTAAGAAGATTTTTTATCCTGCACAAGGTTTACCCCCATAGTTTGTCAAACCATTCAGTAACCGTACGAGATAGTTCTACACGAAATAACATCATCTACATGGTTCGGTCAAACGGTGTGAAGACCATGCATGAGTACCTGGTAAAAAACGGATGTTCGCTTGGTTAGGTTGAATAGCCATCTGCCAAACATGTGTGGTGGCTCTATCCCAAAAAATCATTCCACATGGTTTTCCAAATTGTGCGTAATTATTTCATGGTTCACTCTAAACGGTGTGTCGCACCTGATTTTTACAAAAATAAGATTGCTTTTGAGCTCTAAACAATCCTCATTTGTCCTCTGAACCATTACTAAGTCCTTAAGAATCCATATTAGGTACAAAGTTAATATTTAGATAGAATATTAATGGACCCATACCTATGAAAAGAATTGTGTTCTTACAGTCTTTACTGTATAAAAGAACTCACCCATAATGTTCTCCTTCCATGGGTAAAGAAACACTATCTAAAAACAACTCTATCCATTTGGCATGTACTGTATAATATATCTCCCATGTCTCGTCTTGTACTTGGGCATGCAACCATTATACCCATATGAGAGGTACATACATGGCTTGGAGAGCCATCTTGATTCAATCAAAGATGCATACTCGATGTTCCTCAAAGTTAGAATTTACATCTAACTCAACGTCCTCGGGATCAAAGCATTGTGATAGGATGACATTATATTCACAAATCTATGAAACATAAAAGACTTTTTGCATAGAATGGTGCCTATAAGATAGTATCAACTTATAAGTTATCATCCTGAATCTATCTATAATCACAAACAACCCTAGGTAATGGGGAGATTGCATTCCCTTCTTTTGTAACCATCTATGTCCTACCTTGGGTGATACCTGAGGAAAAATATGAACCACAACCTTGACCACACGAGGTCATCGATAGTGATCGACATAATAGTATCTTTCTAGACTGAGCCAAATTCATACACTTTATAATTTTCTGAACCTATTCTAAAGACCCCCAAATGAGTTGAGGACCTACTGGGTTAGCCTCACCTGCCTCTAGCCCACACAATGGTGAAGAGAATGTTCTACCATATAAGGCATCCAAAGAAACAATCTAAATAATTTCATGAACAACTGTTATTATAAGTGAACCTGATGAGAGGGATATGCTTCTCCAAAGAACCAGCGAAATCTAGAAACTTTCTTAGACCATGTCCTCTAGAACCTGTGTTTTACTTTCCAATGGTCCATTAGTATGATGGTTAAAATATGTTCTTGTAAGAACCTATATTATCCTAGATATCTAAAAACCTTTCCAAAACCATAATCTGAATTAAGAAACCCATTCTGAAAAGATATTACAAGGAATCCCATGTTGGCATATGATCTCACAGACATATAGTCTTCCCAACTCATCAATTGAGAATGTCTCTCGAATAGTAATGAAGTGGGATGCTTTTTTTAGTTCGTAAATTACTTCCCCAAAAAGAATCCAACCTCTCGACAACCTAGGAAAGACAACTAAATAACCCACATCAACATCTCTCCATATCCATTCTAGGACTACAAGCATTTGTAACAAGACTACAGGTATCCAGTGCTCTGGCTTCACCCACTAAAAGGTGGAACACCTAGTGATGAAGCCTGAAATCTAATGTCTCATTACAGACCACCAATATTGGAATCTTATATCTCAATTCATATTCAAGATACCTGGATGAACTGCCCAGTGATATGTTTGGGAATCCATAATCAACTATTCTCTCTTATCTCTGGGAACCTAGACACATCCATGTAAATGAAAGATGTCATCTCTATCCACAGTCCAATATTGATGTGGGTTATATCCTACTATACACTTAAGGAGAACAAATAAATCAGAATCTAAAAACATCCTACTCTTCACCTTCTTAGCGAGGGAAGAGGTAACTATTAAGGATAAGAGGTAATACTTCTTGTGATTATGATGAAAATCTATATGATGTTCAAGAAATATGGGCCATTAAATTTGATTAATCACTATATTCTTATAAATCATGCATTTGAATTTTCTTACATAGGGAATCAAAGACCATATTTCCCTTTCCAAGCATATAGGAAGGAAAAAATTAATGTATTATAGATATTAAACCACAAACACCTATCTGATGTTCATTTCAAGATGAAAAAAATATATATTTGAGGCTCTTGTAGACTGTGTACAACATAATTTTCATACCCAATAGATAAAATCTCTTGAAAAGTACGGCATTGACAACTTTTTCTTGTTCAAGACCATGTGTGGGGTAATTTCTCTTGTGAGGCCTCAACTATCATGATCTGTACATAATGACCTTTTACTCTTACATCATTACTTCTCAAATAAAAATTCATGATTCATCACATAATAAGGTATAACCTATATACATGTAGGGAAGAATTAGAATAGTTGTGGATACAATCCTCCCTTTCAACACATGGAAGTTTTTTCCACATGCTTATAACTGTGGGAACATGACGCCCATCATTGTATGAACTAAATGACGTGAATAAATAAGTGATAATTCTGGTATGAAACACCTATAATATTCATCCCTCCCATGAAATGACAAATATTAAACACGTTCTTGGGTACTCCCAGGAAACTACAACACTACCTTTTCAAGGAAATAAGATAAACCATATTCCAAAATAATATAACACAAGAAGTGGACCTCATCGATCTAGAAATGGCACATATCAAATAATTTAGTTAATATGATGATATCTCAGTGTATGTAAAATGATCCCAATATTTTTGACATGGTCTCAAAAAGTGAGAGTACATTATGATATTTTCCATAAGGACCACAACAAACGTTTCCAAATAGGGGTGGAAAACCCTATTCAAAATATCTAGGATACAGTAGGTTCATTCGTAAAACTGTATGGCAAAACAAGGTACCCATATATACAATACCTATTGTGGAACGTTGTATGAGGTATACATGATATTCTGACTGGCTCCGGATGATAAAATGATCTTAGATCAATCATAGAGAAGGTCTTTGATCCTTTGTGTTGATCAAAATGATTATCTATTTGAGGACGTGGATACCATTTCCTGATCATATAATAGTTCAACTTTTGGTAATCCAGGCATAAATGAAGTGTTTCATCCGTGTTCTTGAAGAAAAACATGGGTGAACCCCAAGTGGATGTATTTTTTAATATAAAACTTTTGGCCTCTAGATCCTTAAACTACCTCTACTATTCATTGAGTTCAGTTGGTGCTATCCTATAAGGAGGAATGGAAACTGGATCTTCTCCTATAAAAAGATAAATTGTAAACTCTACCTCTCTATTTGGAGGTAATACAAAAAAGTCATTGGGAAAGACTTATTTGAAACAATGCACTACTAGAGGGAAATCATAAAGATTTAAACCATGATCCTTCATAGAGAGATTTTCAATCTGGGCGGTCACTCCACATATCCCATGTTGCTTTGGTCCTTCTCTAGAAACCGAGACTTTCAAATCCCCATTATAAAGATAACAACTACCCTATGGGTATGTAACTAATATCTTATTGAGATAGCAGTGAACAAAATCATGATTGTGATCCAACCGGCCCATCCCAATAATTACCTAGAAACATGTCATCTTGAGAATAATAATGTTCTATAATAATGATTAACTACCTACCATAAGAAGAATATCAGTATATTAGAGTATGACCTATGTTCATACCCCTAATGACATAACTACAGTCATTAAACCATAGTGATACAGTATCTCTTGTCTGAGGCTTCCCACGATAGATACAGAAATGGATGAGTTTCAGCATCTGTATCAATCAAATAAGAGAAAATAGTGTAGGCTACTAGAATAGACCCTTGTACTCTAGATGATCCGGAAGGTTTATCATCAGGTATTGGCTATAAAGAATGCAGTTTACCTGGTCCACAACCCTATGTAATATATGGAAAAATATGATCATGACTGCTCTTTTGGAACTGCTGGTGATTAGGGGTTACACTATGTCAACCATGACCTCCTCTTCATAAATACCTACATGTGCTATTTCGACTCCCTGCCTAATGTGAAAAAAAAACATACTTATGGTAGTGGAGATGATATTGACATTTTTCCACTCGAAGTGGGTGGAAAGGTCCAATAGAAACCCTAAAGATGACCCATATGACCCGAAGCACGACACTCCATAGGGTCTTGTTCACATTGGGGATTCTTATGAGCTAGTCATCCACACTATTGACGCACCACAAAACTATCAAACAGGTTATAGTAACTGCCACTTTCGCTAATGATAATCCTCAACATAAAATTTTTTGCCTCGAGAAGAACTACCGACATGACATGACATTGATCCTCTAAACCTGGCACTCATTCCATCCTTTAGGATATTCTTAGTGATAAGTTAATAATCAAATATTTTAGAAAATGTATACAGGTGAAAAATATTCATGTGAGTTTGGATGGCATACAAGGGTGCATCCTCAAAATGTCTATCACACAAAAGATCATCACCGACTAGAAGTGGATGAAAGTACTGTAAATTATTTAAACATACAAAATAGTACATAACTAACATAGAAACCAGATCAAGATATAGTATCTCTTTAGATCTATCAACTCTTAGTGCCCGAGGATCGAACTGGTTATAGAAGGCAGTCTAGAAATCAACCCAATACAAGCCATAATGATGATCGGCTAGGGTAACCACATCCCACCTACACATGGACCAATCCCGAAGCATGTATATATTAATGTTGACTCTCTTCATTTTTGTAATATTCATATGATCAATGATAGATAGCATGGAACCAAGCCAAGGCACTGCAGGATGAGAACTATCATCCCTTGAGATGGTGGGTGGATGCTGCTGTTGGAACTGAAGAGTCATATCATCCATCATAGGTGAAACCCATATAGAACTATTCAAAGAATGCATTGGATGATAGAAACTAGCACAAACATGGGCATCAAGACCCAGATCATGTACAATAGTAGGTCCCCCATTCGGCACTATTGGCGGTAATATTGGTGGCTCAGGGCCCACCATGTGTAGAGCATGATCCACACCACCTTCCCATCGAATAACATATGGACTTCATGGTAGTATTAGACTAAAAATTCCAATCACATGCCTTAGAACATGCATCTAAGCAAGGAAATAGAATCACTAAGGGATTCTAAATGTAGGTGAAATCACTACACATGGTATACTACCCAAAAAAACCACATAAACAGCCATGTATCGGTAGGTGATCAAATATAAGTTTCTTGCCATTTTTCAGTTAATAACTAGGTTCACTCTTAGTCCATTAAATAATATGACAATGTGGTATATGGATGTGAAACCAATTCATTTTTTATTTAATGTTTAACTTTATGAAAGATACCCATTCTTGATTAATCAGTTCCCATACACCTATCATGAGAAATGACTACCATTTATTTATCGTATATTGGATTGACTCAGTAAAGAACTCATCCAAATCCATGAGGTCCCATGAACCACATGAATTGAGATATGAAATAACTCAAAAGAATACAATAGAAATACATTCATAAGCTAACTATCAAAACATCACTCATTAATCCCATGAATATCATGCAATGAATGACAGTAAAATGAAAATATATAGCATGGAAACATTCCTCACATGTGATTTTTTAGGTTCTTATAATAATGGATGGAACAATTCTCCTTGCACTCATATCATCAGGACATGGATGAAATAACATCCTAAAATAGGGAAATAATCAACAACACCACATAACATGTGCCTCACCCAATAGAAATATAATATTAACAATAATAGGAAAAATAGAAGAACAATTATAAATTAGGAAACTGAACATGGGTTCATGACGCTCACAGATGGATTATGACCAAGACCCAAGAATTCCAATTCTCCAATATATTGTCTCCAAATAGTAAATCAAGAAACAAAACCTGATTTGATACCACATTGTGACATACTAGACCCAGATTCCAATTAATGGCTGCCCTGAGCCCAGTGGACCACATGGCCTCAAGGGCGTCTTCCTGAATGCCTGAGACTGCTAACAAGAAGCAAGGTCCTAGGGTGTGATCATGGGAAGACAATTAATTCATTAACATATTTTAGTATAGGGGAATTATATTAACAATAGTAAACCTTGGGAAAAATATCAATAAATAAATGAAGAAATGTGATGCAATAAATAAATGTGAATATCATAAACTGTATCAACTAGAGAAATGATGACAAAATTCCATGTTACTAGAAAACATGGATACATGGATACAAGACACCATGCATTGAATGTTCCACAATGTAAACAAATAAAAATAATACTCATAACATTATGAGATCCAACTAGGTCACCTAATATCAAGATCCATCTTATCAGCATGCAATCATGAGTTTGAAGAAATATGCTTCCCTCTATCAACACCTACATTCATGTAATCTACTCAGGGTAAAAAATGGTGCTCGAAGATAGTGTGATATAAATCCAAAAGGAACACCACTCACAGTTTCTATAAAATCCATCCCATGTAATGGAATATAGCTGGGTGTATGCATGCATATATAATTTAATGAAAACAGTACAATATAACTAAAAATCCAAGTATCTGCTTCTGCACTTAACTTGTTTCTAGACATATAACCATATTATTAATTATGAAATTACTATTTTATGTCAACAGGTAAATTGATCCCTATCCATTACTGACATCACCTCATTATTGTATATGTAGAGAATGTCCCAAGATGTTACATGGAAACCTGAAAATGATATCTGGTGAGGGAGTTCCAGGGTAATAAACAAGGTAACATAGATATCACATAATGCTAACTCAGTAGTATCTAAGACTTTCCAAGGTATATGTGTGTAATCTAAGGAGCGTAATCCAAGTCATTAAACTGTAAGGAACCTACATAGTCTAAGGTGTTTGACCACGGTAAAATGCGGCATAGTAAGGACAGGACCCTACGTGATTTTACCATGGAAGCTACAAGTCAATGCTAGAATAAAAGAGTGTACCTAAGGTATCATGTAATAATTTAACGGACCCACTGTAATTTATTGGGAATACAATGAATATAAAAGAATAGGAGTCTAGGTGGGTGTCAACATATGAAAACCACATCCTTGAATCGAAATGTGGTTCCCGAGCCCCATGATATTATGCAATCAGAAACCATGGTGAACTCGAGTCGGTCTATTTATATTTGATATTGTAAACATGTAATCATTCATTGGGTTAAATCCTTGTCTTCCATTAGTGTGGATAGTCAAATTAGCATTTAAACCATTTAATAAAGAAGTTATTATCCAGTAAAGCATTAACAATTATTTAGGTTCACTCTGCTACCATTTATCATTATAGAAAGGGTTTCTACCGACATGTATCCTTTATTCAATATATTTTTTAGGATATGTTAGATAACTAGTATACATGCCATTAAACATGTAACATTTAATAATCAATTTGACGCATTTAAATTATATTGGACATGTGGTGAGAAAAACTCATGCATTCCATTACACAAATCTCATCAACAACAAGGCACTTATAATAGGAAGGCTCACCTTTAAGAAGGTCAGTAGAAGGGAAACTCGAACGGTGGTTCAAACATTCCAAAACACTAAAACAAAAATATAAAATAACATTAAACATGAGGAAGATTGTGTTATGTGTGTAACTACTAACAAATAATCACATATGTTCGAATAACATGACTATAGTATTCAAACTTGTATTATCACGACATTTAAATTTTAGAAATAATTCCAGAAGAAATTTCAGTCCCCACACAAATATTCCAAAGTCAATGAATATTAGGGATGAGTTATAGACCCCCTCCTTAGGGTTTTATGACTCTCCTCAACAATTACCGGTCCTTGATTTTCTTCTTATGTTAATAGATCTATGGAATGTTAAAAACACTCACATGAAGATATCTCGGTCGAGAGGAAAAGAGAACGAGTGTGGCTCAATAGGACTCGATTACATATCGTTGCACATCCAACGTGACAAACAAAGCTCCTTAGGTTTAAAGATGAATTAGATCTCATGATTACGAGGATAGATCAATTAAATGATCAAAAATGAGAGGAAAAGTTCTTAATCTCTCTGGTTTATGGAGTTGGGAGGAATATGGGAGTAAATAGATCATTAACGGAATTTTGGATATTTTACCCAGAATTATTTGCCGACACATGCCTTGTTCACTTTGTTTTATCAATCCAATCCCAAACCATGAATGAGTTCCTTTGAAATAGATGAATTCACCTAGTTAGACCTCATAGAAATGCACCATCTGTGGGTGGTGGTTATGTCTGAAAAAATAAAATCTGCACGGTTTACCCTAAACTATGTTTTAAGCATGTTTTTTTTCAAAAAATATTATTTATAGGATCTGAAATATCTTCAAATATCCCCTAAACCATCAATAAATTATTATTTATCCACATTATGTCTGAATTATATATTTATACCAAAAATTAAAGGATACATACCTGATGGAAAAACAAGGTTCTTACAAATATTGTCATATGGGTGAAACCCGAATATCATGATGAAATGGGGAGTGAACGCATTCTACTAAAGTAGATATGATAGTGAACAATGTATTTTATATGTTATGTGGATTCAACCCATATTAACATTATTTCATTGTCAATGATATCCTGAATACTAAGGAAATCAATTTTTTCCTTATTTGTGTTAAACAATTCCATGTCTTATTCCTATATTGTCATTTTATGGAAATCATTATTTATTACCTTATGATCAATTTCTTATAAACTACCATGATTTATGACACTATTCATGTTTTTTATCTTATTTTATGTATGGTTTTTATTTTAATGTTATGATCACATTCTCTTTCCCATATGCTAATTTTTATACTGATATGTCTCCCTCATTTGTAATTATTGAGTATTTGAGATTACTCCCTTTTATGTTTCGTTCCCCTGGTAATGAAGATATGTACTAAGTTTTATTTTTATAATAATTCTTATAGTCTTTAAGAACCTAATGGGTGATAATTAATCTCATTTATTTAAAAGTTTATATGCTTCCATGTTTCCAATGGTACTAGACCAATATAGTGTTTGGGCATTTGTTTGTATAATGTTTTATGTATTCTACAAAAGTTAAGTAATGTTAATTTGTGAAACATGAGGCTCGCTATATTTTATAATATAGTAATGGTTAATTTAACCTATTAAATCTAGGACTATATAACCTTAGTGTGAACCCTAATGACATTACTATGGATAATTATCAGGATAAGAACAAGTATATAAATATTTTAATGAAGGTTTCTAAAGGATAGAATTAGAGGATTCCTAGATATACATCCTCGTATGGATACAAAAAATGGATGTGGCTCTAGAATAGATTTACCTAGGTGTGACAACTCTGACATGTTGTACCATGCCTGATTCAGTGTGCCCTCGTATAGGACAACATGACTTGGTACATACCTGGTTTAACACTCTAATGGGATATGATTCCGGAATACACAAAATATTCATGAACCATCAGGATGGATTTAAATATATGTTGGTTATGAATAAAATTGGAGAAAAATATGGTTTTATATTTTATGTAATAATTTCCTAATGTAGACTTATTATATGTTATTTCTTATGATTATGTTGATCCTAATTATGATAATTGTTTATTAATCTACATTTTTCGGGTTTAGTCAATGGTTGGAACTAGAAAGAACAATGTTAATTGTGATTTAAATGGAAAATGGAAAGATTTTCCTAATAAGTAACCAAATTCCATTGGATCTAGAATGAAAAATTCATTGTTATGCTCACCCAAATCTATCAAGCTATGAATCATTCTGGTATTCATAATAGGAAAATGATGGAACAATGTTCTGTTGATTCTATAATGATGTATCATCTACCAAATTTTATCGATTCTTATGATCCACTTATTGGTGAATAATTTATGAGGAAAAAAATGATATTGTTCACACTCTAGTGTTTCATGTATGAGAAATTAATTCTGTTTGTTTAAAGGTAAGAGGTGAAGCACACCATCCGTTTATTCTAATTTAGAATATAAGAGGAAATATGAAATTTAATCCCAATTTTGGGATGTGTCCAAGAATGTATTCTTTGTTATGTATATTCACTAGATTCTTCATTCCAATTTGGATAATTACATCAATGAGTTTAATCAGATGGATGCAGAAATTTTTGGTACCTACTAGGATATTTTCACAAGACTTTCAAGGTACTCTTTAAGAATTTTCATCCAACCTTAATGTAACATTGATTTTTAATTTATTAGATAATATCCATGTCTCATATAGTATTTTTCCATTGCATACATTAGTATATATGTAGATATTGTCAAATTTTCTATCAAGGTAGAAATAGTGGTTACAGACACAAATCAATCTCATGGTTTTGATAGAAAAAATAGTATAGAGTTTAACAAAATATATAAAATAGATGAAGAGAATAAGATGTGATTTCCATTGTGATCTATGTTTGTGATGAAGTAAGAGGGAAATTTCTTCAATGGGTCAAATAAATTTTTTATGTTTGGAAGGAATGGACATAGATATTTTGATTTCTCATGGGATGTGATGATGTTTGTTAATATTATGAAGGGAGAAAATGTTTCAACGAATAAACCTCCCATGTTTCAATTCTATAAGTGTATGGAGAATGTGAATTATACTATTTATTGCCCAAACTTAAGGGAAGATGATGTTGATCAATGTCCTAAACATATTAATCCATGCCACAAGGGGAAATATCTTGAAATCATTATTTTTTATGAGGGGTGTGAAAACAACCTATTGAACATTATGCTACCTATACACTATAGAACAGAAAATGAGTTATTTCAATATATATCTACCCAAAAATACATATCTGATGAATTTTATAATGGTGTTAATATTCCACTCGGATAATTATATGTGAAATTAGTTGTGAAAACCCATAATTTTACGATGATTTTACCCTAATTATATGATTCCTATGTAATTTTTTTATGCAGCATTGTGCTTCCTAAAAATATTTTGAATATTCCTTTTCTTGAATTTTATGCCATATTAGGCAGAGATTATTTTTATTTTCAAAAAAAACACATTAATTGTAATTTATGGGTAGTTATGTTTTATATTTAAAACCATTTTTGGATCATCCATCAATGTGACAATATGTATGAACATCTTAAAATGTTGAAATCCAACATATGGGTCTTAATTCAAATTAAGATGTGATATTTATCTCAAATAGTTATGAAGAAAATCCAAATCAATGATATGCTTATTGTTTATAAATTTTTCGTTGCATGTCAAAAATATTTTCAGAACCTTACAATAATGTGTGAAGTTGAACTCTCAATAAAAAAAATAATAGGTTCAACACCAATTTTAATGAATCTCTAATGAATGGCACTGATTTAGTTTCATGAAATGAATATGAAACTTTATGAAATCCTTGATATTGGATTAATTTGTCCATGTGTATCACCATGGGGTGCACATGTTCTATATATGAAAAAAGAAATATGGATCGATGTGACTATGGATTTATTATCTGGATTTGAAAAAGTTCATGATCATGACAAATTACCTCTTCCCCGTATTGATTATATGATTAATCAACTACGTGGAACTAAATAATTTTTTATTATTAACCATCATTCTAGATATCATCAAATTTGTGTCTGGAAAATGGATTCACCCAAGACAACATTCCATGAAATGTATGGACAATACAAAAATACTGTAATGCATTTTTTCTTACTAATTCCCCTTCTGTTTTAATAGATTTAATCAATATTTTGTTAGGATGTTACCTCAACCATTTTGTGAGATCCTTTATGGTGATATTATTATCTATAAAAAGAAAAAATAGGAGAATTAGTATCACATGATAATTTTACTAAATACCCTAAGGAAGGGGAATCTATATTCCAAAAATTTAATGGGTGAATTTTGTATTCAATGGGATTCGTTATTTCGATACATAATGTCAATATATGGTATAACTATTGATCCATCAATGCTAGAGGCCATTGAATGATGTTCATGAGAACCACAATGATTTATACCTATATATTTCATGTCTTTTATATATATTATTGATATTTTATAGATAATTTCTCACGAATATCTAATATTACAACTCTGTTAACTAAGAAGAGTGTCAAGTGTTTCTAAAAAATTAATATGAGGGAAATTTCAAGGAACTGAAGAGAATTTTAGTTAGCGCACCTATGCCTATATTACCCTATAGTTGAAAAGAGTTTTAAATGTATAGTAATTCGTTCATGAAGGTATTGGTTTGTTTTATTATGAGGAATAACATAGTTATAGCCTCTGTCTAATGAATGTTGATAAATCTTGAGAAAAATTACCCAAATCCTAATTTTTAGTTAGATATTGTTATTTTTTCCTCAAGGATATAGAGTAATTATAATTATGAATAAAAGGGTTATATTTAAAATTATCACAAAATTATAAAATATAAATTTACACTGAATGACATGAACATGCGACATTGAAGAATGTTTCAAGTGAGAAGGGATTATGACATCTCAAGTCATTAACACCGTTGTAATGTAAACAAGATTTCCAATGATTTGAGTCGAAATGGTCCGTATTTATTATCCAGGATGAGGATTAGAAAATAATTTTTTTTATTTTCATAGGATGGATCTATAAATAATTACGGAAGGGGAAGATCATACCATTCTTGTATGAATATTACACTATCTATCCATGGGCTAATTTAAGAGGTGCATAAAGAATACGTAGTCTGTAGAAGAATGATAAATTTTTTCTTGAGTTTAACATTTATTTTGATGGAATGATAATGTTTAGTAATTGTGTATGTGTTCCTTCCATACTAAATTTTATGATTGATTTAGTAGAGGAAACTAATAGTTCATCCTTATTTGTTTATTATATAAGTATGAAAATTTATATGGATTTGATAGAATGCCTCTGGTTGGATAACATGAATATAGATATTATGTAGTTTATATCTTAGATCATGGTATTCCAACATGTTAATTATAAAAAGAATAAAGTAAAAAAGGGATTCTCCATCCATTACCCATACCAGAATGTAAATGGGAAAACATCACTATGCATTTTGCAGTTTGAATAAAAAAACTATAATAGGTTTAATGATATATGGGTGGTAGTCGATCACCTTATAATTTCATCTAAATTCATCACAATTAGATAAAACTTCTCTCTGGATCATAATTTTTGAGTATACGTTAAGTATTAAGTATGGTTTTATGGAGTACAATATCCCTGTATATCGTATAATCATCTAAGGGTGGAATCTATGTTTTCCGAATTTCATCAGAAAGAAATTTCTATAGTTGAGTTTCCATACAAAAATATCATTTATTTGTGAATTCATAAGGACCCTCATTCAACTCTCTATGATAATAAATGTATATCTTCAATGCGATGGGACAAAATTTAAGGAAGAATGTTATTGGGACATGATATCATTGCAGCAATGATAGATAATTTTCAATGGATTCAGAAAGTGGTTCATATCAAAACCTTCCCTTAATAGTTATCTCTGATAAAAAATATTAAATTAAATCATTCAAATGAAAACCATTATGATCTATATGAGATGATTTGTATAATTATAACATATTTGTAAAAATTTTAGGGATGATATTTCTGGGATTGGATTTTAATCATGAAATATTATATGTGATTCAATCCATTTGATGGAATATTTAATGTGATGAAATTCCAAAAAAAATTTAATACTATTTTTGTTTGGGGATTTCTAGAGTATGATTTAGGAGATTGTATATTTTTTGAACATCCTGATGAAAAATGGTTATTGATTTGAGGTTAATGGAATGTTGGGTTCAATATATATATTAACTTTAATAACCCAAGATGATTTATGGATGGAATAATATTATCAGGTATATCCATTGAACCTCTCTCTAGTGAATCATCATTTTGATGTTTAAAAATTAATGATGTTCATACTTGGTTCATCACATATATAAAAATTCATGGTAGAAAAACTAGATCGTGATAAATATTTATGCAATTAACAATTATATGTTCTTGATAATTGATATATATTAAAATTATGCCAGACCACTTAGTAGTCTATTTTTCACTAATGGAATCATATGTTTGAGGATGTGATGTAGGAAACTGAGGATTTAATGAGGTATAAGTAAAAAAAATTATTAGAATTATATAATATTAGTTCATAAATCTGTAAAAGGGGGAAGAATACAATACCCCATGATTTTATAAAGTATTATCCATTAGATAAATATAGTGTTTTTTAAAATATTTTGATACACGAAACACTAAACAAAAAATGAATAATTCTTTATTACAATAATAAAAAGAAGGGATTTAAGAAAATTCAAATGAAACTTTCTTATGAAGGTAAAATATTTTTTTAAAAAATAATTGTAATTATTTTCAGGAATTACATATTTTTTAAGATAATTTTTTTTAAAATGAATACAATTAATGAAGGGAAATAATAAAATATTTTTCATAAAATAATTGTATATAAAATAAAATAAAATAATTCTATCTTGTTTAAAAATAATAAACTATATGGATTACAACTATATCTATTTGAAAAAAAATATATTTGGGGCTAAAATTTTCTTTTTTTGATCTTATATTATTTTTAATTTTGAGTAAAATTTATTATATTTTATATATTGATAATAATTAAACGAATTTATTATATTTATATTCAATAAAGGTATTGTTCACTTAATGATTCTTAAGTTGTAAGTAATATATATTTATTCATTTTTATTTATAATTATCCACTCGTAAATATATTTTTATGGTGGTGTTAGCCATATATATATATATATTAAATGTTTTATCTTTCATCATTATAAATTGATTCTATTAGAAATTTTTCCAAATAATTATTTTTTATTTATATATATGGATATATGTCAACCATCAATTTTATTCTAAAATATAATTTAATCTCCTAAAAGTTAGTAATGACAGTACTGATTAAAATATGGTAAAACGATGAAATTAATGGAATATTTAATTAGATATCAAGAAAATTTTTTATAAATGATTTATAATTTAAATATAGTCATCCGACATTATTTAGATATTAATTTCTACTGTGTCTCTAAAATATTCTTCAAAATTAAATGCTTCTAAATTATATAATTGATATTTAAGAATTGGAAACTCATTCTCACATATTAGAGGTCTTTTTAACATCCCACCTCGAAAAAACCCTATATACGTATATTCACCTTTGTATCTACTAAAATTCACAACATTATTATAGTCTCTTACAATCATGAATCTCTAGTATTATGATAGAGACAATAATCTAAAACTTATAACATGAACTCTATGATAATATTCATGTCATCAATTTAACTTCTATATTCTAATAAATAAATATTTTATATCTTATTCATCCCCCACTTTTTTTATATTATTTTGCAAATTAATATTTTTTATAAAATAAAATTCAATATATAAATATGACATTTATAATGTACAATTAAATTTTTCTTCCCATTAATCAATTTTAGAATGTTCATGTTTGGGTGTGCTATACTACAATAAAAAAGATTTTATAATGATTTAATTAGGAATGAATATAAAAAAAATAAAATAATTAGGATTAAATAATGAAATAATTAATATTTTTTCACAATACTTTAATGGGAATATGTATGAAAATTTTAATTCATAATATAAATTTTTTATTGTAAAATAATTTGAAAAATATATTTATGTTTTTCATGAGTGTAATAATCGTATGTTCAATGGAATTATCACATGAAACATGAACTACAACAATACATGTAATATGACATTATGAAAATTATTGTCGTGAAGAACCTCTGAATATGAAATAAGGACCCAAACAACCAAATAAAATCATACATGATAAAATTCCACAATTCACATTTAAATTTAAATTTTATCAATAAACATCTAGTGTTTGGGTTATATAGAATGGTAAATGAGTTATATTAAGAAGGATATATATTAATACTATTATTATTAATATTAATAATAATCCCATTTTTTTATACTTGGGGTTAGAGAATATCTGAACAAGAATATATCTGAGGTAAGGGTTTCTTTTTCCCATCATACATTAAAATAAATAGAGTTTTAGTTTGTCTTTTTTAGGTAATTATATGTTCATTTACTCTAAAAAACTAACTATTTTTTTCCTTCACAATGATAATCAATGTATTATATTTCTATTAGTAATTTGACAAACCATCAATTAAAAATTATTTATATAGGATACCATTAAATTGGACTAACCGCATCTCTTTTTAAATGTTTAGACCATTCATCTCTGTCTAAATATTATTTATGTTTTTAATGGGGTTATCTATTGAGACATAAGATATTAATAAGTTTATCTTATATTTAATTTGATATCCTTTTAAAATATATTTAATGAGTATAATTATTATTTTAACATATGTAATTTTATTATTTCATTGCAAAGATAAAGAAATAATCACATTGATAATAATTTGAATTGGAATAAATTTTCACAAAATTATATAACATATTCTTTTGGCATCGTGTTTTAATAAAACAATTTTTTTATTTTAATTTCCATTAAAATTATTTTTATGAATTTATCCTTTCTATATAAATGTTTTCAAATATATTGGATATTTATTATTATTTTTCAGGACATTTTTAATCGTCTAAGAAAAGTGTGATTCCTCAGAAATAAGACCATTTAATATTTAGTATACGTTATATGGTTTATTTTTTAATTTTAATGTCCGACCATATTATCTAGACAGATTGTGATCACATATTGTCAACCATTTCATGAATTTATTTATTTCATAGGGGTTAGTTTTGATATGATGTAATTATGTTGGTTATCATGTTCATGTTCCCATAATAGTCCCTAGAATAAAATTTTCCTCTATTGAACTTGGTAATGAATCATATATCTATACAACACATTTATGGTACAATACATCGAACAAAATCAAATATAAAACATTGTACAATAATATACGGGAATGGGGAGTGTACCAAATTGAATAAGGGAATCAATCAAAAATGTGATGATAGACTTTGTGGTGATCCCTGATAAATGAAATAATCTTCTAGCCATATATTTTTCTTGAAATATTATACAAAATTATTCTGCATATATGTTATTTTTATGGATCGTAATTAGTAAGTTATATATCCACAACCATATTTTACATGATTTATTTTATTCTGTTGATTTATTCCATGACCCATGTAAAATTACCTATTTTTTTAATCTGATTTTATTTGGTAGGGTCTAATAGTTTTTTATGATCTCATACCAAAATGATAATCTTATACAATGTTATCATATCTTATTTTTCTCTATTGTCTCTACCCATACAGAGAATTTTTTTGAATTTTTTTATATTTATATTATAAAATACAAAAGTATGGGTAATACATGTGATAACATTGTAAGGGTATCATGGGTGAATAATATATGTTGCTGATGTAGATGACTTTATAATTTATTTGGTAATGTATTTATGTTAAAATGAAATTAGATATGTATTTTTCAAAGGGATATTTTTGAAATGTACAAAATATTATTAAAAAATGATGTAATATTCATGTATGCTATGGATTGTTCACCTCAAAATCCCCTTAAAATTAAAACATGACGCCTGTAATACTCAAATAAGTATGTAATAATCTTATTAAAACCATGCCCATACACAAATATAAATAAGTTGACATTATTTAATAAATTATTATCATATAAATTTGACCCCTAACCATTAATATTTATATTTTATATAGTTGTGTTTATATTTTTTCCATTACTCAAAAGGTAATAATTACATATATATTTATTCATAAGTTAAATTAATTTTATAATAATTTCTTCACATACTTGAATATTAAAATAAATATTTGTTAAAAAATAAAAGGATTATAATAATTTATTTATTGAATTTGGTAATGATTAATGATTTATTTGAAAACAATTATTTTTTTAATAATATCTAAATTTTTTGATTTTATTTATATATGAAATGATATTTGATATATTTAATTTTCTTGAATTTTATTCCTATATTATAATAATTATATTATATTGTGAATAACTAATACAAAATAAAATATATTGTTCCTTTATAATTACAATTATTTTAAAATGAAAATATATTCTAAATTGTATTATTTTCAAGTTTTCATTGTTCATGAAAAAATATTATAGATTTTATAGAGTTATATAAACATTTAGAGTGAAATACACACTTCTTATATCATAGTAACATAGATATAAAGTTATAAATTGTTAGGATTGGGCATAAATAGTATGAAGAACCTGTCTATTTTGTGCTAGCACCCAAAATTTTACAAATTGAGTTCAAATATTTGTATAGAATGAGTAGACACATTTAGATGAATCACCATTTATATTAACCTTCATAAGAAAAAATTCATCCATAGAAGTAATGAATATCAAATTATGAATTTTAATATCAATTGGGTAATTATTATACAAATATAATATAAAATAAATGTTAATGATCCATTGATGAGATTTTGGGGTTAATATTTAATTTTTATAATTTATTTCTCATTTATATTTATGGAAGAACAACATTATACAATAACATGATACTTTCATGTTCCACACAATCCGTTAAATATAAAAATATGTTACTAGATATCATATTGAAAAATGGTTACATGGTGTAATGGATACATATATACAAAATAATACCTCATTTACATCATTTTTTCCGGAAGATATTCATAGACTTTAGGGAATTCTTGTTCAATCGTAATAGGTTCGATAGACCAAATCTAAGCCTATTCAATGAGGGTATTATAGTTAGTTCCATATCCCACAAATATATGTCTAATATTTTCAACATATTCAAATATAGTTTGAAAACATACACAATGATAATAATATCATAGATAAAAAATGTATATATATTTCTAAAGGCTATATGATATTTATATATATAATAGAATATATATATATATATTTAAGGTTTGTGGGTGGATTATTTTTTCTAAAAATGTTTATTAGTTATAGGTTCTTGTTCTTCCATATTTTCATGTTACTTTTCATAGGGTTAGAGTTCTTATTAGTCATTGTGTGAACCCATATAGATAGTTTATTTTAATGATTTTGAATTTTTTAGGCCACATAAGGTTGTTATTAGAGCCATCACATTTTGGTATTTTTGGGATTCATATAATCCCTTGATACTAATTAAATTTTATATTGAATATTTTTATATATCTGCAGATTAATGTAGTTTAATATATTATATACTATGAACATCTAAAAATACTATAAATTTTATACTTTAAAAAATTGGAACACATAAACACATTTATAAAATGTTGATGATTGTATACATATAAATATATTTAAGTTTATGTGGGTGTTTACAAACATATTAATGAAACAATTGCAATATATGAACAACCGTAATTTAGATAAAATTTAAAATCTAATATTATATAAATTTTAATATACTATGAAATTAACAAAATTGAAAATGAGCGGAATTAATAAATATGATAAAATCTTAATAAAAATATAAAAAACAAATAGTATTCATAAATATTAAAAAATTGATAGATGTGGATATTTTTATTATTTTTTACATATAATCACAAGAAATAAATTTTAAATTCAAAGGAAACATATTTAAAAAAACCCGACTTTATAAAACCCTCATTAAAAAGGTTGTTTTTTCCTCAAAAAACCCCATCAATAAATTATCAACGAGAGGAAACTGTAATATAAATAAAAATCATATAATGGAATCTTAGGGTATTATAAACCTTTTTTTAATTTTATTATAAATCATAAATTACATTTACTTAGTCCAAAAATCATTATTTAATTTGAAAATTATATAGAATATAATATATTACAAATTCTATAAGAAAATATTAAATTTTTATTTATATTTTTGATTGTCTAATAATGTAACATAACCCATACATATCCCATTCATTCATAAATCATTGGACATAAAAATAACTCTTAATTTCATGATATTTTCATTGCCCTTTTTATATAATTATTTTTAACATTTGATATTAAAAGTGAATTTTTTTGTTAAAAAGTTTTCATAAATATTCATTTCCTGAATTAGATTCCAATGAGATTGAATGTTGAAATAAAGGAAAAAAATTTGATCATGTTATATATGATCTTCCCAAAAATTATGTTTATTTATAAATTTCAAATATCAATACAAATAACACTCTATGAATATAACATAAAAACAATGCATGAATTTATCCCGATAAAATGGTTGTTAGTTAATTTTTTAATTATCATTATTATTTTAAAATAAATTATTATTTGTACACATATCTGAATATTTATTTGAAATTTTAATATTAACATAATAATGTCCTATCTCATAATCTAGAAATTATTAGATTTATTAATATTTTAAAACAATATTTTAAATTACATATCAGCCCTATAAATATGTTTATGGAAATGGAATTGTTTTTTAAATCATTTATTATCCAATACGTGGATAATTCATGAAATTTTTTAAACCCATAATAAAATCAACGGTTCCACTATAGACTGTAACATATCATTATGCATGTGTCCTATTATGTAGAGGGTTGTCGAATTGTACAGAGTGACTATGTGGGGTGTTTGGGATATTATTCTCTCAGTAAAAATAACCATATAGAAGAAAAATGGTAATATATAAATAAATATTCATATGATAGCATTGATGAAAGTAATACAATGATGACATATCATATAAAATGAAATAAAATCCATAAAAGATATCCAAAGAACGACATATGTTAGAGGTAAACTATGTTTAATAAGAAAGGAAAAATTAACTGATGACTCTAGTGAAATAGATTGGAGTTGTTCTATACATATTCCTTATAATTGAAGCCCCACATACTCAAATTCCAGAAAGAGGGATCTTTCCCTTTAATGAATCATAGATAATAAAATCATCCTGTTAATTCAGATGATAATGAAGAGTTTTTGAATATCTTCATTATGAAATTACCCATCATTCATAAATATAAGTTCACAATTTATAAATTTAAATTTCTTGATAATAAAGAAAATATTTAACTAATAAAAAATTACAATTTAATCATGAACTAACAAAGATGACATAAACCTATTCTCTAATTGTTTCAAGATAGTTTCAAAATAAATGTAAAAACTACAAATTTAATGACATATATTATTCTATATAATACAAATATCATTAAGAAAAATTCACCTATTAGATCATTATAAAAAATCCACCATTAAAGAAAAATTGAATTCCATCATTTATGGAAATGTAAACATTTGTACACAACGAACCCATTGAATGATTTGAAGAAATCCATTACACAGCATGAATACCCAATATATGGATTTTTTCCACAATAGATTTCATAAATTTGAACCAAATATCATAATATGGGGAATGATACACTCAAAAATGTATCTTTCAAGGTTAAATCCAAACCATCCAACAAAAATACCGTCAATCCCCAATTAGGGGGGGTAACTATTCAATTTCATCAATCATAGTTATTGTAAACATTGCATAGAGAATCCATATATAAAATCATAGAGATCCCCTAATAAATTAGGTTAATATAATTTCATATAAGGCATGGGGCTCATGGTATACAAACACTCCCACATGTATATCTCACCAATCAGTGTTCTGGTGGTACATACATGCACCCATAAGATTATCTTTTCAGTCAAGGGATTCATTGGTCACACATGAATCAACATTAATTTCATATCAGGAAAATGTCTCATAGACCACACATATACCCACATGTTTATCATATCATATAATTTAATACAAGGGTCTAAAATAGAATAGACTTATATCCTTAAGAGTATTGATTTACATGCCGACAATGTGCACCATGATATCAAGAACCACCATTATTATATCATCATATTATAGAATGCATGATTTGGGGATTTTTTATCTCATTGGAAAAAATTTGGTTTCCATATTGGTGATAAATAACACATAAGGAACATGTGTTATCCAATGGAGATTTTCACTAGTGTGATAAATAACCATATTTTCAAATACTGTATTCATTTCATGTAATGTATCAATGTTATTATAGGAGACCCATAACATCAGATCACTATATTCACTTCCCATAGAAGTTGGGTTACTGATATATTTTACTTAATATTGTACAGATTCTGTCAAAACCAAAAATTATATATACTATAGCCATGGAAGTCCACCATTGATAAAAAAATAGTTTAAGATGTACTTTATCATAATTATACTCTAATTGGGTGGGAAATATATATAGATATTGAAAATATATAAATTAACCAATTTTAAATATTATCTATCCTTAAAATTAAAATATCACTTTGTTATCCCCACCACCCATCAAACACAATTTAATAAAAGGTATTTGTATTTTTAAAAAATAATAGATGTGATAATTGATAATTTCTCAAATGAGTTATATATTATCTAAAAAGGAATCATGTTATCAAAATAAATAACTCATACACAACAAAAATAATTTCCCAACATAATTAGTTTATAAAATAAACAAATTTTATTATTATATAATAGTATTCTTCTCATATGAATGAAATAAAAAATAGTTATGTTCCTAGTCATATGTTCCCCAACACTGTTCCAAAATCTATTTCTACATGATCTAAAAATGGTTATATTATATGATGAATAATTTTAGTTACACTATAAACACAATAGTGTAGAAAAATATATGACGATAAAACAATACTATTTCATGAAAATCATCATTATGTTGCATGGTTTTTACCCAATATTTAAAAAAAATTGTAATCATTGCCACTAAATGATTCTATTTTTCATATCATGAATGGATTTGACAAGAATATATTGTTGTGATGGATGGTAAATAGAAATAAAAATAAACAAAATATCAATCTTTAATTGATGTGCATTAAACAATTTATCTATATCAACTATTTTCTACTTAAATATTGAAATAATATATATTTTCAATAATAATTCTTTGAAATATTCTTATGTTTGGAGAGCCTCTGAAAATAATTGTCATATGTTTCACAAAGATGGTTTTGATCCACTGTCATCTATAATGTTATTAAATCATTGATTTGTAGATTTCATTTATGATTATTATTATTTTTAAATAATAACTGATCATCTAGCCTATTTTATAACCATATATTTTGACTTTATCTAATAATTATTTTAAATATATTAGGTTTTTATAATTATTATGATAAATATGATATCATATATGTTGTCATAAATTCTTGATAATTAATGTTACATTCAAAATATTTAATAAAATAATATATAATAGCGTTTAGATAAAAATATTTTTTATGGAAACTCGATTAGAGGGTTCATCAATTTCTAACACTATTGTATTTAATATTAACATTTTTTTCAATTATTGGGAGATATAAATATATGTGATGAAATTTTAAATATTTCATTCATAATAATTATTTTGAATGGAATCTATAGTATTCATATAGTAAATCCCTTAAAATTCTAATGTTTGTTAAATGGTGTTGAATATGAGTTCAAATATAATCATATCAATGATTTTATTACTTTAGCATAGTCTTTATAATTTCACCAATTATTAAACAATGATCTAAGGATAGAGTTTTTTATACTGAAATAAAAAGGTAAGAATTATATTAGTCCCTTTAGAAAATATAATATTTATTTAACTCATGGTTTGATTTGTAAGGGGAATAAATTATTTTTCCCAAGTATTCAGAACCCTATATATAAAGACACATACAAAAGAAGTGAGTATAAACTATTTCATTTAAGGAAAAAAATTATATTAAATACAGAAATTACCAAACCATAAACATTCATAATTTTATTTAATGACTTTTAATTTTTGTGGATTTATATGAATGAATGTAAATATTATAGATATATAATTTAGATAATATTATGGTGATATAGTTTTCAATGATGTTAAAATAAATTTCACAATGTTTTCCTTTGAAAAAAATAAAAAGTGGATGAAATAAAACCAAATTAAATTAAAGTATATGGTTTCCAATTAAATATGTGGAATTACCCGATTAATATATTTTTAATGGTCGGTATTTAGTAAAATAGTTCTTTTTGGATAAAATAAACATTGAAATAACATTAAATAATAGTAATAATGATGATATTGATGATCGGTTACACCTTTTGAGGATATAGGATATGGAAAACCTAATACATTAGAAAAGTACATAAATATGCATATAAGGATAATATTTGCCATCCAAGTGATGGTGGTGGTGATGAAACTAATAGGAAAACTAGTATTACAACAACAAAAATTGAACTACATATTAAATAACTATTCATTGTAATGAAGATGACATAGAACCACATTAAACTATTACATATAACACATTCTAATATTAATTTAGAAAGTACGTGATAACTATTCTATATAAAATTTCATTATAATGAAGAATTTTTCAGAATTTTCATTATCGTTTTATGTAGAAAATATTATATATTCTATATACCCTAGATTGGTGTGTTTTTAGTTTCAGGGATATTATTTCGTCAATAACAAAAAAATTAATAATAGAGTTGTGTCACATATATTTCATGTTTATACACATTTTTCATCTATTAAAATCATTATAATCTACCATATGCATATCAATATTTAGTGGATCACGACCAATTCATCACCCCTTTAGTTTAGTTCAAGGCTAGTACTTAGAGACAATAATTTTTTGTTTTATATAAACAGATGACCAAATAATGGGAGTTCACAAACATGTTTTAAAAAAAATTAAGGAAATGTTCAAAAAATAAAGAAATCATAAAATATAAAAGAAAATAAAATTTAAATAAATAAGATATTATACATAAATAAAATAAATAATAATTTAAACTATTTTTAATATAAATATTATATTTTAAAATATTTATAATTTCCATATATAATTAAAATTATATTTTATACTATAAAATGACAAAATTATTAATACTACATATTTTGTATAGGCTATTAATTATTTTGATATTAAATGTTATTATTAGATGTAACTATTAATATTATAATTTTGATTTTGATTGTGGCAATGATAATTATCCTAAACATTATTAATAGGATAAGTGAAAATGTAACAAATCTAATGGAAGATGGGCTATTTACATGGTGATGAAAATATAATTATTTGGCATCAAATAGATGATTGTTTACATTATTCTTATTGATAATGAACATTTTGAATCTTACGAAAGTTTATGCTAATATAGGATATTGACTGGAAATCATAGTTGTGTACGAACTAGATCAACAATATTCCACTACAGAAATTGCATTTCATTGTATTCATATACTCCCATGACATATAATATAGTATTTAAGAATATTATAATTGGAGTAAATATTAAAAATTATAAAAAAACAATATGAAGAATAATATAAAAAATAGGATATTTAATTTCTATTATACCATTTCTATTTGAGTGTTTTTATTTTTAATAAAATAATATATAACAATATGGTGGCAATGTATTATGATACTAAACAAAAAATATTCAAGTCTTCTTCAAAAATAAAAAAAATTGAAATTTAAATAATGTGATTATAGGACATGAACATGTCAAAAAAAAATTAAATATTAATTTCATGTATTTTATTAACAATATAAAACACTTGGATTAATTTTTTTTGAGGGGGTTTTACTAATTAATCACTAATAAAATTTTAAATAATGGTTGAAAAATATGAATAAAAAATTTATAGAGTAATTGTTCTTTAAAAAATATGACATTTACAATATGATAAGGGGAATGAAACAGTGAGAGTGTTTCAATTTATGTAAATATTTAATACTTACTTAAATTAGTATTATAATGTACTTATTTTATATTCAATATAAAATATTTTAAGAAAATAATAGTATTTGATGAAATCTATATTGACATTGATATTTCTCATATTCCATTTGATTATTTAATAATTATTTTGTAGGGGAATCATGTATTGTTCAATTTTAGTAGAATATTAGGAAATCATAAAATATTTAATATTTCCAGGATATTTTTTTTAATCACACAAGTCAAAATGAGTTTAATAAATTTCATTTTATAGATGAACCACTATGAGTAAATTTTCACTTCATAGATGTAACTTACAACAATATGGTTTACCTATTAGGGGAGTAACATTTGTTTTAGTATCAGTCCCAATACATGCTTCTTTTAAAAAATTATTAAATTAGAATAAAAAACATGATTTCTGATTTCTATATACTTTTTTATCCCCAATATTATGGTATTTTTGTTTAATCTAAATTTGTGTATAGAGATTAATGGTTATAGAAATGTCTCATAATGTAGTTCATAGTTGGTATGAATGTGGACGATTCATAAAATATCAATAGAAAAACTACTATGTTAGGTCACTTGTTATGTTTAATTTTAACTATATATCATGATTATTTTTTTTATTCTTGGATAATCCTATGAGATAAATCCTTGAATTTTGATTATATTATTAATTTCACCCATTTATTTACTTCATGATTAAATTATTGGAGATAAAATTATTATTGATAAATAGTGGATAGAAAACTATATTGAACAAAAATCCTTCCATATCCCATATTCATATTAATTATTACATCAAGAAATTATCCCCTATATTCATAGTGACTATTTATCCAATTATGATATCATAATATAATGTATTAAATGATTTTAAATCATGGGTGGTATTTTATATATATGAAAGATAATATGGGGTGAGTTATTGATAAATTTGATGGCCAATATGATTATTTATGACTTATTTTGTGGTTTCCCATCTTTTTATGTTTAACTATAAATTAATTAGTGCATTAGTGATGGGTTGAGAAAATTCAAGAAATATGAGGTATACAATACTACAAAATATTTAGTAAATTGTTATTCTTGTAAATAAAGTTATAGAAAATATAAATAATTATGAATATAAGATCCATAGTTCTATTTTCTTTATACTAATTCCATATTTTATTTCATTATATTGATATATTTCTATTTTTGGTTTTAAATATTATGTAGAATATGAATTTCATGATTAGGTAAGGTCTCCAGATTGTTTGATGTATATAGTTTCTCATGGTTGAGAAATATCATATGATGTTTATTTGTTAATAAAATATTTTTTTCTAGTTAAAATTAGATGATTAATGCTATAACATTCATTATTTAATGCATTAGATTCATATATATTCCATTCTAATAAAGACATGTTTTCTAGGAAAATGGAATTAACTATGATACTTGGGTATACACACAACTAATCCACTAGATTATCCTTTTATATTATTTTGAAATAAATCCATTTAGGTTCACATGGATTGCCTAAATGAGAAATGTAGAAAAATTACTATTACATCGGCGTTGAATGTAGTTTTTGATATACTACATTAAAATTACTATCAAATTATTTGGGGTTTTAAAATCTATTACCTAGTTAGAGAATCATAAATATAATTAATTCATTTTGATCTTATTTTAAAATAGTTTAATAATAAAATTATAATTATCATTTGGGAAAATATATTGTTGGTTTTCAAATATTATGGGACCATATCCCAGTAATGGTGATGTGATGCATATATTACCGAATTAAATGGATTAAAGGGGTCCATGTACTACAATATTATCATTATATTATACGAACATATTGATATCTTTGACTTATGGTGTTCCAGTACAACCATATTATCATCCTCAATCTAGGTTTTGGTCAAATATGTAATTGATGGAGTTCAACCTCAACCATATTTATAAAACATGATCATCTATAAATATGTTTTATTAATATTTCAATATCAAAATAATTTATCATGATGAGGTGTGGCCCAAAAATATAATAATCAAGTGGTAGTGTATCTGTTAGGGGAACTAAATATATGGATTTAAAGTTATATATTGTATAATTTGGAATAGTCTTCAATGAAATGTATTTGTAACTACCTCAGTAATCTTATATCTCGATTATTGATTTGATATCTCCCAAAACAATATAAATGGTGGAATATAGACTATAATGTAAGATCCAATACAAGTTTTTAGGTATTAGGATTCCAAATGTCTGAAAAATTCTTGGTTTCCTTTAAGATATTTGTTAAAACTATGACACTATCATGGGTATTTATTAGTTTATTTATTTTTTATATCTGTTATGTATATATAAGATTAATATTTATTTTATTCTATCTATCTAGATATAATATTAAATGTATTTTTATCATTAAAATTTAGCCTAGTTTTTCATGATATTTTTATACCTAACCCTATTTGGATAATATTTACCAATTGTTATATAAATTAATATGGTATATAACATAGAGGTTTCATTAGTGGATGTCTAGTTATGGACTTTCACATTATTACTACTTGATACATGATGTTTATATCGATGATTATATAGAGAGGCGGTGGGAATAATTTTTTCCATTAAATATTTTTGGACTATCATTAATTTGAAGGATAAGACTATTATTCACACCTTGTTTCAAGAGTTACATTTGAAAATATGTTACTAAATATTAGTTTAGATAAAAACAGATTAATTTATAGGTTTTTAACAATATTGGTTTTGTATTCATCATTTATATTTTTAATATATGTGTTTATGTATATGAATTATTATCTATTAAACACTATGTGTGTTGTCTGAATTCATTATTATATTATCCATCCCTCTTATTAATATAAGAGATAAGAGTGTCATTGAATTTTCACAATGTTAGTCTAGGATGGGGATTTAATAGGTTGTCTTACATCGCTGTGGTATAATCATTCATATTTATAATTGATGGTGTCTGATATCAATAGACCTATATCATTTGAGTTAGGAATAATATTTTTCATACATTCGTTAATCAATGATAATGATTATTTGACCATGATAATTGAATTTGAAGAGTGACTAATTTATGATTTCACATAGAGGATGGTTATAAAATTTTTAAAAAAATATCTAAGGTATTTTTTCATGTTGAAATGAACCACCCATGATCGACTAAACACACCACCTGATTTGACTCACTATACAGCCTCGTGTGGGCACCCTATACGATAGAGGATTCTAATAATTATTTAGGGTATCAAAGATACAATGTGGAGACTATATCGTATAAATAGATTGAAATAATTATGAAAATAAGCCAAACTAATAACCATCCTTAAATATAAATATAAGAAAAAAGAAATAATAAAACAATACAATCAAAAAAAAGGAAGTAAAAGTCAAACAAATAAAATGTCATCTATGGAGAAAATGATCATCCACAAGGATGATCCAACATATAGGAAAAATAAATCAAAATATTTATAAAAGTGGCTCCACTAATATATATGAGTTGTATAAAAAATATATAATCCTTCAATATCATGTTACATCACCATGACCATGATATTGAACATAAGTGCCTCATTATGATCCTGAATCATGGGTCCCACACCTAATTTAAAATGAATTGTGTAATCAACAAAAATATTTTGATAAGGTCTTAGAAGATAAATGGGTTCACATATAGGTCTCGATAAATAAATAATAGGAGGAAATCCCCAAATATTAACCTATAATATGATATAATATTTCTGTTAATGCACATGTAATAAGCTCATCCTAATCGAAAACTAATAATAGCTTGTGTAAATCCTAAAATAACCCATTAACATAGTTAAATATAATAAAAATTATAATGGGTTAAGATAAAAAAAAATATAATCCATGTACTCTTATTTTATACCCCTGCTGTGTGAATTCCCATATTGTGGAGTAGGTATAAAAGTCTATAACATATTGTATATTCTATTTGGTTCTCCAGATGAATCATAAATTATGATTTGTAATGTAAATCCAAATATTGAAAACCATATTGGTTTTTAGTAAGACGTTTAACCTAGGATTTTTATTGGATGTTTGGTTCAGTTTGTAGGCATTGGGATATGAAAGCTCTATTTTTTGGGGTATCAAAATGCGGTGAAGATATAGTGTAAAATTTATATAACTATGAGGAACAATAGAGTGGACACTTTTCTCAAGATTCATGGTTTTTTAAACAATGAAACATCCTACAAATAATTGTCTGACATAGTGTTGGTGTATATGGATGATGTGCCCAGATTTAACATGGTTTGGCCAAACCATGTGCCTATCCAGTAGGCTTAGTACAAAATTACTGATATAAAGAAAATTTTGGTGAATGCATAGATCAAACCATGTGACCTAACTATATGGGGTGAGGAATTTTGTATAAGTAATATTCAAATTTTTGCGAAAGGTTTTAAATATTTTTCATCCAAACTAGGAGACTATTAAAAAATGGGAAACTGAAATTTTCCAATATATTATTTAAAAAATTTCTTCACATTATTCATCTTCTCTATACAGACACTAGGGGTGATTGATCTCCTTCTAATCTCATTATCATTGGTATATATCTCCTCCTCGCAAACAATGATTCTAGTTCATTTTCTTATTTTTGAATAATATTGATTGGTCTACAACTATTTCTTCCCCTTTTATCAGTTTCTTTCTCAATATCATGTTTTACCTTTCTTGGATCTATTTCACCCAGTTTATATGGAATTTCTCAATTTAATATATTTCTCTCAAATTTGATATAAGAAAAGTTCGATATTGGAAAAAGTAGATAATCCCATGTGTGAGGTAGCTATTCTATGTATTCTCCATTCATGTATTTTTAGTTTATAAATTACACTATTGTCTTACAATACAAATTCTCCTTTTTATCCAATTAATTGGGAAACTAATCACTTAACACATAATGCCTGAAATTATAATTTCAATATATGTCAATTTAAACTATTGTAGGATGTTCATAATAACCCGAATCACCCACTTGGTGTGATTTTTTATACTCAATGTCATGAATGCCTATTTTTGTAATTTAACCACCATATTAGTTTTTAGTTTTAACTGATCATGATTTTAATTTATTTTTAACATTGATAAACCTTCTTAGGTGTGACGAATAATACCTCTTCTAAGGTATAATTTTATTTATTTAGATGATATGGTTGTGAATGACACACCTCTATTTCCTAATAAAATCTATATTGACGTTAATTATATTTCATAATATAATAGGGAAATTAAATTGAGATAGTTCAATGAAAACATAAATTGATTATGGAAATATAATTATTCTTTTTATAAATATATATGTGTTATAGAATTATTATATGCATGGCCTTCATATATTTTAAATTTTAAGGAAAAATGATTTTGGTGATTTATTAGAAAAACATAGGTCCCTTCTTCAAGTACAACATGGATGTGATCATAGGCTATTAAAGTGTTTTTATACCATGAAATATTCTAGTTACAATATTTTGGAATATTTGGGATGGGATCATATGATACTTGATTTACGTATGCCTTGAATAATACTATGGTTCATTTTTATCGAATTCCTTGGATGGACTCACAATTTTATTGTGATTACATGCACATTGATAAATACTAGAGTTCATTACGTGGAATGCATTGGATGGGCTCAGAGGCCTCATACATTATTTTATGACATTAGTGATACTTGGATATTATTATTCTAGAACTCATTGGATATAATAATATGAAATATTTTTTTAACATCCTCTTAATGTTATTTTGATTTCTATTCTTAGGAATTACATTGGCATGATTATAGTGTAATTGGATATTATATGTGATACTTCAGGTTTCTGTATATATATTTCCATGAATTAACTCATTATATAAATGGAATAAAATAACAAATTTGGAGATACAAGGGTTCCTCATTACAGAACTACATGGAATGTCTCTCAGGAGTACTATTCTATATCATGTTTGTTTATTACATATGTGTAGTAGTGATTCCTTATTTTAATTATGGGAAAGGTACGATGAATCCCTTGATTATATTTTTGGTATTATATCACATATTTAAAATGTGAACCCCTATTATATAATGTGGAATAGGCAATGGATTCCATTTTCATGGAATAGCATACCATATGATATATGGGTCGGGTGTCCATTAATCATAATGTTAAACTCATTAATATTATTTCTCAAGTGGATGACTTGGAATTAAACTTCATGTACACCACAATTCATGTAAATATGTTGAATTTTTTTTTATGAAATATGAATATATATGTGTGTGTGTGTGTGTGTGTGTGTGAATTTTTTGAGATATTATGTCTTAGGATAAAGTATATATATTCATATAGGTGTCCCAATGGTACCTAGTCCTAACATGTAACCTTTTTTGTATATTTCATTATTTATTAATCAAACCTTAAAATTGTTATATATTATATTCATGAACTGGATATCTTTAAACATAGTAATTGGTGGCATAATGTGTATATATCCGAATATATTCAACATTCATTTCACTAGGGTACCCTCATAGACCTCATGTTATTAGGTTTAGGTTTTTTGACTATGATTCATCTCTCCATTTGTACATTATAGATTTGGAGAAAATGTTTGACCTAGACATCAGAATGCTCAGTGAGTAATCCCTTGGTTATTTTTGGTCATTTTCCTTGCAGATTCACTATTCTGTATTGTCTCGCATGTCTTATTTTTTCCTCTTTAGTTTATTTTTCATAAACTATACATGCAAGCATTATTTTATATTTTACATTATCAATTTAATAACATAATATTATCTTCTTATTCCCTTTAATAAATAATTTATGATGCTTAAAATATTTATTGATGTATTTCTTTCTATAATAATGTGTTTCTCAGATCATGAGGGTATAGTCTCCCCAACATACCTTCATTATAAAATTTTCGATAGTTAGTAGCCTCTGGCATATGAGGAGTCATGCATGAGGACCAGTGGGAAACATGATCTGGGAATTAATCAATGTGCATCCTAGGTGGGGATACTATTAGTGTTATCATAGGTTTAATTTCTATTTATTTACAATTTAGAATTGGTAGACATGATAATTTGAATGTAGAGGCGGATGGAAAATAGCGTCATCTTTTAGTCATCAAACCACATATAGGGAAAATTCTAATTGTCCACATGTGATGTTGTTCCTTATGATCTGATTTATTAATGTTGATTATCATTTCACATTGACAAAATAGAGTACATTTTCTAATTAACATTTTTTTTGATTTATTGTATTTTCACACTCTTTTAATATTGGAAGGAAGTATAATTACACGAATCATTAAAGGAACATTGTGATTTCCATTCCAAATATAATACATATCATTTGGTTTCATTATTAGAATATGTGATAATGTATTATATTACATAACTATTAATCCATACTCAATGTTTTATTTAGAATGTTTTCTTATAGGTAACCTTTTTTTGATTAATAAGCCTTTTTGAATTATTAATTATCATCTGTTTCTTCTTACCATTATTAGCTAATTAATTATCATGTATCAATATATTTACTACATGTGATATCATATATAGAAATACTTTTGATATAAAATTATTTATTACTAAATATGCATCAATATAAATTCGTTTTCTATATATAGCTTTATTATGGATCCTTAGAAAAATCAATAATGACATGTTTTATCTATAAAAACATGGTTCCATGGGGTGAAACGTACAATTTTCTTTTATATTTGATCCAATGTTTAATCCATAATTTTTATGAGCTCTCTATAAATTGTGAAATGGTAACCCTTATAATTGAAACAATTTATATGAGCTTGATAATCCGTTAGACAGTCGTATCAATGTAAAAAATACTCAAACGTTAATATAAAATAAATTGGTTGATTATGCATCTTACGCTCAGCTTGACTCATGTAGGTTTGATTTAAATTTTTATGAATATGTGATAAAATTGTGAATGGTTTTCAGAATATTAATGTTTAAATTGTTTCAAGGTGCAATTTTGATAATCATTGAGTGGATTAACAGGACCCTTATAGGTTTCCTTATTTATTATGTCATAATTATAAACCCCTAGGTACATGATTATGTTTTGAATAGATATTTTCATAAAATGTATATAACCACATATATGAGATAATATACAGATGTTTTTTTTGTAATCATACATGACCAATACTCTTATAGAAATATAAAAACATACTATACAGTTTTGAGATTTAGTTATAGGATTTGATAGTTAATTAAAATGAAAATTTCATCCTAAAGGGTGTTTTCCTATATTTATTGGAATTGAAATATTCATTAACTAGTAAATTTTATGAAATGTTATGAATAATTATAATATGTCAAAAATATAATTCATAAGATAAATTTCCAACATATGATTTAATTTCTTCTATATATTAATGTTTAAATAGAGTTTTGATAGAAAATGATTGTGTGTCTTGGCGAATTATCAAAATTATGTACAAAAAATATTTCATAAAATATAAACATGATGAATTACAAATGATCCTTGACATTTTTTAAATAAAATGTGAATTTAATTAAATATCTGGAAATGATATTCATAATGTATTTTATGGCTTGGGAATCCATGTATGGTTTAGCCTTCAATTTTTCTATGTGGAACATTTGGACTAGAGTTTTTATTTTTCCAATTGATATTGGGAGACTTTCCTTAGGTATGGATGAACCCATATAATAGGTCGTGGAGAATAGTATCCACATAAATGTTACATAGATATATATTCAATGCTAACTAATTTTTTATGGGTATAGTCTGAGGTAGCTAGAGTCCTCAAATCATTAAAACTGTGATAATGTTTTGTTAAACTATACAAAGTTGTGCTGTTTTTCTGGTGTTATTTATCTAATTCCAAATATTAGATTCTAAATACAACACCAATGATTGAAGGTTGGTTGTATGGTAAAATGACCATTAAATTGGGCATGATCAGTATGCAATTATTAATTTTTGTACGACATAAATTCATAGGGCATGACCTATGACAATGTCAGTTATACAGCCATTCATATTTTTAGGGATATATGACTTCATACATCATCAACTTTTTTGACATTCACAAGGAATAATATGACTATAGATATAAATATTTTGTTTTTTACCATATATTTAATGTAATGGGATGAAGAGTATATAGATAGTATCATGGTATGTTTCAATTTTTTGAAATAATCTATGGGTAGTATGCATTGAAACACGTGTTCTCCATCGAGTTGATAAATTAAATTACAAAATATATGGATTAAGTGATAATCATTTAAATTTGGAGTTTTGACACATGAATCACTGATCATTTCCAAGGTAGTTTGACCCGTGTGTTAAAGGAAATCTATCTCGTCTTAATGCATTTTTATGATGTTTTGAAAGCATCTAGGGATGCGATACACACCTAAATATGGATTTGAATTCCAAGATAGGCACGGATGACATGGATGTGTGCGTCAAATTATTTAAACACACCTGTGTCTCAAATTTATCTGATCTACCATCTATTTTTCCTCTTCACTAATTTTTTTGTTTTATGAATGTATATTGTCCATGTATGGAAACAAATATTTTTTCTTGAAATATCATGTTCCCTTAGATGGGTTATTGTTTTTTGTTACAGAAGAATATGACTCCCCTAATGTCGGGTGTATAATGTTTATTTGGGGAAACATTGTCTTTCCTTGTAAATGGGACACCACGATGATGGGACAATTTAAATTTATTAGTACTAGTTTTGAATTATGATGGTTTGAGAATTTATTGTAAATTTTTTTGGTGCCTCCAAAGAAGCACGATGGAGATATGGTTGGATATGTATGAATCCTTTAAGAAATATATTTTCCAAAGATGGAAATCGATGGTTATGATGGATGATATATGGTATGGCTTCGATATAGATGTAATTATGATACTTTAAGGATGATGTGCTAGATGGTTTATCCAAAATAATTTTCAAGGAAATGACCGATAATGGTTAAACTATTATTTATGTGCACATTGGAAAATCATTGGTAGAAAAACATAACAAGAATTACATCTTAGATATAGAAAAAGTTATAGATTCATCTTGGTAACTCTTGAATTCATATTTTTTTAGTGGAAGTTTGATGATGATCATTTTCTATAGATTAACATCATTTTGGGTTCACTGAGAATGTGTCGGTTCTAAATTTAAATGATTATAGAATTGATAAATAAATATAACAAGATTTTTTATTCTACCAAATGGTATTTTAATTTTTTGTGTAATTCTTGATGGATATCTGGGTTCTTGAGTAAGATTTCCTTAAATAGAATCATGGACAACACCTGAATCATTACATGATTTCCATTGGGGTTCATAATGTATTTTTTAGATGTTTCGACATTGCACTGACAACTCAGTTGTAAAAAATATAGAATAGAATAGTTCATATTAGATCCTTATTTTATAATTATTGATTCTAATGATATCATATTCTTCCAATTGGGATCATATGATGTTTTTTGAGGGTTATGATCCATGTGTGTTGGATATAGTGTACTTATGTTTGTTTTGTGCCATTACAACAAAAATTAAGAATCTTGTTTAAGACATAATCCAAATCCAGTTACCGGATTTAGTGGACATGTTCAAATTAATCTCAATATGAACTATGATGTGGATTCATGATTTGATTTACTATACATAGATAGTCTAAGTTGATCATTTTAGGAATTGTATGTCTTCCATGGATTGAATTTTATTCCTCTTGTTTTATTAAATATGATCAGTGATGAAATGATTTGATCATGTCGTTGTAATGAAATGAGTGTATGGAATATTTGGATAACAATTCCCATGAAATTACAGATTGGCCTAGTAATTAAGGTTGAGTAGGTATCAAATATTAAATTATGAAAATGATTATTCTACGAGAAAGATTATAATGTTAGTTGAAAATCAACATAGTAAATTTCAAACAATAGAGATACCATGAATCATAATTTCCATTTAAAAGTTAGAACCTTTGATGGGGTGAACTAGTGTATTTATTTTTAATGATATTACTTTTCAATATTGTTTCCTGTCAAAAGGATAGATATTAATCAATCCAAATGCTATATTTTGGAGAACAGTTATTGGATCATGTTTTAATTGATCATGTACAATACTTTTATGGGATGACTGGTGTGCATGTGGAATTTAGAAAAGTGAAATAAATGTTTGAATAAAAAAACATAACCTAATGAGTTGATATAATGAATTAAGTATTTTCATTAATTATTATTGGTGAAGATAAGTTCAATGTTGCGGATATTGTAATGTCCCATGTTTTGGACATAGATAAAAAGTCTGAGACATTTTTTACTTTTCATTTAGTGGTTGAGAAGAATATTAAATAGAGATTTGGAATCTTAATATACTACTATTAATATTAAAATGTGTTTTTCTAATTATGTTTTAAGCCTGATAGGATCCTGGGGAGTTCAGTTGATTTCATATTTTTCATGCTCTGAATGCTCGTCTTTTTATAAAAATAGAATGTCGTGCATGGTTAGGGAATGGATAGTTTAACCCCATTGAATAAACACCAGTCAAAGATTTCATATTGGGAATGGTTTGGTGTTCCATGAAACCTCTAACGGATAATAATGTGACATTTTGTAGGTGTACAATGGCGACACGCATGGGAAACACATGATTTTCAAAAAACTTTGTCCCTAGCCTACAACCATAGGTCCACTAAACTAGTAACATCATAGAGTTTGAAAAATATAATATCATATCATGTGACCAAACCATATTGGGTGTGGCTCCACATAAAGAGTAGGAAACATAGCTGGATCCTATATTTCCAAAATATGTGACCAAACAAAGAGGATCATAAAACTTTGAAGAAGTATAGTTTTCTTATTGTACTATAAAGGGTTTATTCATTTTTTCATTCTCTGTGCATGCACAGTAAGTGTCCACTCAAGATCATCCACATCTCATTCTTCCAGGGAGAGATATTTTCTATCTTGAATCTATTTAAATTACTATTTTCAATTTTTAAATCATGTCAGTGTCTCTTATAATAATCCTATCAACATTCTTAGTTTCTTTTTCAATCTCTTATGATACATTAATGTTGGATAATTTCTATATTTTTATGTTATTTTTTAATTTATTAGTTTTCAATAGAATTATCTGAAATAAAATATTGAAATTGGTTGTGTATACCATATTATGTACATTTTTTGTGGTATATGTATTTTCCTTTCAAGTATTTTAGGATTATAAATAATATTTTTCTACAACATGTGGGATTCTCTATGAAATTCCCACGAATAATTAAAATTACTATATATTACATAATTCCTAAAATTATTTTTTCCATTATGCACGATTCCAAATTATTGGCGGTGATTAATTTTAACTCTAACCACCCCCTTATGTGGAGTTGTTTATACACATTGACATGTAAGACTAATAATGTAATTAAACAACCCTATTAGAGCTTTTTTAATAGCTCATGATCATTACGACTTACATATATAGACCACTATATTTAGGCCTGATGATTAATCCATATTGTAATGTACAATTTAATTGAGTTAGATGAAGATGATGTTTTAGAAACATACCTATCTTCTAATAAAATAACCACTGAGGTGTTTTTTCATTGTTAACAAAATTTGGTCATTAAATATATATAGTTTATTAGAAAAATAACATTCTTATAGTAATTTATTTATTTTTTAATATTCGATTATTTATTTAATGAAATGATTTCCTTGAGGGCCTTATTATAATGTCAAATTTAAATGAGAAATATGAGTTATAAATTCCTTGAGTGTTACTAGAACCACTTCATTGTAATATCTGTAGTTTTAATAATGAAATAATATGTTCATTAGCATAAATCATATGCTACATCTATCATAAACAAACAACAAAATATTTTTATTTAAATGTTATCGTTATAACCTAGTCTTTAGAATAGTATGAATGAATAATATCCACTGAATTAAGAATATACAATTTTCACATGTTAAAATAATGATTCAATTGTTACCAAAATTATTATAATTATAAATAAATACCAATTTAATATAAGTGATGTGTTTTTATGAGAACTTATTTAAAAATGAATAATTGGTTTTTGAAATTCAAATCACACATTATAGATTTATAATTAACAAAAAATATATGTTATATAATCAATGCAATGTTTTAAATTCTAATAATAAGTTTTCTATATATTATATAAGAACAAGTCCACCTTTTTTGATTAAAAGAAGTATTAAGTAATAAAAATTAATATTAACAGATTTTGATGGAACTCCATTTTAGATCTAGTTTATTCACTATTATATGTTCTATTTGAATCTATAAACATATTATTTATTAGAGGGACATGAAAATTTACCATGGTTGAAATTTTGTTAATATAATGATAAATTAATATTTTAATGAATCGTGCAAAATAATGCATTTGGATTCAAAACTGGCGTTTCATATAATTTATTTATATAGTTATATTGTCAATTTAAATGGTTTTTAAGTTCAATTTGATTAGGTTTTTATCATATAATATATTTTTTTGTCATTGTAAGTAATCTTACTTTTTAATTGGACATAACCACATGTCAGCATTTTTGATAGATTTAACTTCATATAAACCCACTTTTTTGTTTTAACAACATGAATTAATATTAAATTAATTAATGCAACATATTTTTTTTCATTTAAAAAAATGGATTACATATTAGGAATCATACATTAAAAATTATGTAAATAGTTACCTTTTATTTTTGGATATTATGAATAGTAACATTAGTAAGTATTATTATTTACCATGGTTAAAGGCTAAATCAGATAAATAAGGGTAAAATAAATATTATAATAATACAAAACTACCCTAACATATGTACTACTCAAATTATACAATATATTTCCAACCATGATCATCATTTTTTTGATTTTAGTACCCCATGGAGCCACATGGGTGTGATAATGAAATGTTATAAAAATTAATTTAAAGTAAAGAGAAATACTACACAGAAATTTATCTTTTTTGTAAAAAAAAAATTTGGTGGGGAATATAATTTATCTATTTGGAAATAAATAGTCATTAGAAAACTAAAATAATTTTATACATCAAGATATTTTATTTATAATTTTTATATATGTTTCCTCTGGAATTTGGGACAACCTCATTGATTTAAGGTTCAAACATTCCAAGCAGTTTATAACGGATTTGTTCATAGAACCGGAAACATCCAATGATTCCATATCCATTTGGACCTAATTTCCAAAGGTAGGTGATCATTAGTTGTGAACTGATGAGGCTTAAGAATGTGCATTGGTCAAGAGGATGGGAGGTCAAACTCATCACACCCTTTTGAGGGGAATTATTGTCTACATCCGGACTCTCTTTATAGATTTAGGTTATGTTCATGAATCATTATTACATTACAATGTATGAAAATGAGCATTCCTTTAGATCTGACAATCAATGATTATTATGAATGATATTTAGAGAAAATTTTATATGTATTTGAGGTTCTTCATCGATAGAAAATCATCTGTTATTGTTAGATATTCCTAGTCAATGGTATCCTTTGACAAATTAGATAGAAATATCTTGTTAATTATGATGACCATAATTGTTTTAAAGCCACTCAATGGGGGCACTTGAAGTTTATTTTCACTTAGAAGGACGTGGATTATTTCAGAGTTGGGATAGTACCTGCAAATGGGCTACGTAAGTATCCTTTGATTTAGAAAAGGAATCAGAACCCATGTAGTTCCAGTAAGGGAGTATGATGTTTGTGCATGATTTATGGCTTAAATAAAGATGTCATAACTACTTTTACACTCTACGCTCATGTGATTCATGCTCGTTGTGAGAAACAAGAGGTATTGGTAAAAACCAGACAATTGTACCACGAAAGATACAGTTATAAGATATGATATGGGGTTTATGTAAGGATGATTTCCCAATATAGATAAAGACTGGGTTTTACATCAGGGAAGAAACATAGGAACAATGTCTATAAAGGTATATGTTCTTTATGGATATTTTGATACATAACATAGGACTTAATCTTAATAAGGATGCCCAAATTAGAGAGGACTTATGATTGGGTTTTATTCTTTCGAAGGAAACACAAATCAAAAGTAAATTACGACTGGTTAAGAAAAATTATGACTGGGACTTATTCCTGAGAAAGAGGCCCATGTTAAAAGGGATTTGAAAACTGGGGATTATTCCAAAGAAGGAATCCCAGGTTAAGGGGAATTACGGTTGGGGGTTACTCCTGAAAAGGATGCCCATATTAGGGAACTTGGGGCTAACTCCTAAAGAGGATGCCCAAAATTAAGGAATTATGGTTGGGGATTACTCTTGAGGAGGATACCTAAAATTAAGGAATTATGATTGTTGATTACTCCTAAGGAGGATGACCATATTAAAGATCCACTCATCTTAAAGGATGAGGTTGAATGAATCAAATATCTCACATTAGTGATATAAAGATATGTAAATCACTATGTTTTGAGAGAAGTTCCCCATAATTCCTTTCAGATAAGGAATCCAATCAAGGAAACATGCCATAACATGGATTTGAAGAGTGTCTTGAAGACTAAATCTTGAATAGGAGAAGTGGATTTGAATAAGAGTAGTGAATAGGAAGGAGGGGCACCCAAAAAGAATGAGGCGTGCAAGTCCTGCGTGGGCGCGCATGTATACTTGTGCGGCACATGGGTACTTGAACTAAGGTCAACACATAGGGAAATACTTGGAAGAGACTTGTCTCAAGACCTTAATTTTATCCTTAAAGGATTCCAAAATAGTGGCCCACAGGTTTTGATTAAGGGATAAGGAGGCGCGCAAGTGTGGCCATTTCCCTTAAGGGATGGCCACTTAGGCACGCAAGTATTGATTTGTTTCAACACTTATACCTTATTTCCCCTTTTTAGATCATCTATTTTAGGTATTAAATTACCTTAGAAGTGACCGGAAGACTTCAAGCGAAGACTAGGGGGGTCAGAGCTTAAATCTGACTTCTTGAATTTTTCCATCCTCAAATGGGGGGCCCAACAGGGGTATTTATAAGCTTCTAAAGACCACGAGTGACAATCAAAGAGGGCATGTAAGTCACTTCTGTGACCACTATGCGGAGCGCATGTATACTTTAATGACCATGGGGAAACATGCGCGACCCAAGTGGGAAGAAATCATTTTTCATGCTTTTGTTGATTTTTGATGTTTCATCAAAGGATGAATCACTTTGGACTAAGGTATTTCCCTTATTCAGTTATTAGAAATTGTGACGGAAAGGTGCGACAACAAGAGCCCCCCCCCCCCCCCCTCAGAGTTGGTTCCAAATGAAATGAGGATGTGACTCTGAGATAAAGAAGAAAGCCAAGGAACATGCGTCGCGCAAGTTTTGAGCACACAAATCACGGCGCACAAGGGTCCAACACGATGGCTTTAGGCATGCAGGGTTGCGCGCGCTGGATTTAGGTGTGCAGGGTTACGACCTGGACTATATATATTCGACCATTCACAAGCAAAGCAGCCGGATTTCAAACTTTCGAGCTCTTTCCGCACAATTTGCCTTCACCGGACAAGTTACTCTGTTTTCCGCTGCTTCCATTTGTGTTGCGCTGCTATATAGTTATTTGGACTTGAACGGTGATACATGAATTCCAAAACATACGTGACACACTAATACTCTTGCGCTAACTTTGGGACATGCACACCTCAATGCCTTAGCCATTTTTTAACTTTTCTTCACAAGTTTTATGAAAAATTAACTTAATTAAGAATAATTATTCAACCTTTGTATAGATTCAATGGCTCCATGGAGAATCGGAATGGCTGATGAACTGGATAGAAAGCAAATTGATGACATGATGAATGTTGTTGGCCATGATTACTATGATATATGTGACAACACTCTCCCATATTTGGCCATGTACTTGAAAAAATATCATGTTAATTTTCCACAGAGCATCTACTTGGCTATGTATTGCCATGTTCATCTGCAAGGATTCAACGTTCCAGATGCAAAGAACTATACAGAACAGATGAAAATGCACTGTTAATCCTCTATTTCGGTTATGTTGTGCATTAAGAGCAACATCAATGGTGTGAACTTTCATATTTTTCATCCATGCCATTTCCTTGCAGATATGAAAATGGAAAACCCATGGGCTGAAATATTTTCCACTGCCGGTTTGTGGAGATAGGACTATCTTGGTATTAGAACCATATCTAAAAAGATTACTTTCTCCAAATGGTTCATTACTTCGAATGCTTCATCCAAAAATCCATATATCCATCTTCCAAGTCTCTTGGACAAGAAACATATTCACGGTTTGATCAGTAGAACATTTTCTAAAACCGTACTCAAGAACATTCTATTACAATTGTTCCCAGAAGAGTTGGTATCACAGCAACTCTTACTGTATATAGTTGAATGAATGAATTCCAGGTGGTTGCTGATGAATCTCGGGATTCCGAAAATCAAATGAAGAGTTATCTTGAAAGTATTTTATAATTCTTGAAAAAATAGAAGACACTCCAGTCTGTGGATGTTCTTCTAACTCTTCTGCATCAATGAAAAAAACTTTCACCTTCAATCATTTCTGCATGTTTTCTTTTACTACCTACCTTAAAATTTTACCTAAGCCAATGGCCTTAGTAAACATAGTTTTACTTTTGCTAAGATTATTATAAATAACCCTACATACATTGAATCTTTAAATTTCTCAATATTACATAAATCATATGAAATGTATGTTTAGTGAGTCGAGACTTGACTTTTGTTTAGAGTTCCTTTGTCTTTTTGTGGAATGTTTAATTTCATGCACATCGGACATAAAAAGTCTAATGTTTAAGGTCAAAATAGCTTTGACCAAATGGGGTAACATTGACTCAATTCCTTGACAATTTATCTGAAAACATATTACCACACTAAAGTATGAGGGAAAATATGTAAACTATGACTTAAGAAATTTTGAATCCGAGGAATGATATGAAAAAAGCTCTAAAAGGAATTAGAAGAAGTAGTTCCCAAGAATGATGTTACCAATATTTAACAAACCTGTTAGGGGGTTGAATTATGCAGGGATGCCTAAGGGAATTTGCTACATAGTCAAATAATAACATCTTTTGGTTAATAGGTCCGTTATAAAGACTACTTATGCAAGGCCGGATAAGGGCACGTGCTGCATAGTCAGGCAAAAGAAATCTCAGAAATTTACTTTTCTACTGCTAAAAAGTCAGTGGATGTTTATGGAGATTCAAATTTTACAAATCTTAGCGTTTGCTTTATGGAGAAAGGTACTTGAATATGGAGAATATATTTCCAAACAAGAATGTCTACGAACTGGATTAATGTCACTCCTATGAAGGTTTCACCCAAATGTAGGTAACCGAAATATAAACCAGAGACTTGAATACTTTCAGATCATTAAATTAACATCGGACAAATATGTTAAGGATGGATATTTTCTACGGATCCTTAAATATTTTCAATAAGACCAATAAGGACAAAAGAGGTTTTCTTCCAATGAATGAAGTTTCCATTATTTAAAAAACCTGTTAGGGGGTTGAAATATGCAAGTCCACCTAAGCGCATTGTCTTCAATGTCAAATAATTTTATCTTTTAACTGATAAGTCTGTAACGTAGACTATTTATGCAAGGCCTCCTAAGGGCACGTGCTGCATAATGAGGCAGCAGAACTCTCAGAAATTGGACATTTATGACCAGAAGTCAAGAAAAGGGTTATGGAGACCTGTAAGTATTTATTTTTAGGAGTACAACATTTAAAAATGGTCATTTTTCAATGCATTTAGAGATACATAAACCAATGCTAACCATAATAATGTTGTGATAGGGTCCTAAATTAAAATGTTTGAATTCACTACATATCTAATTAGAATGACATTAAAGCCAAATGTAGTTCATGAAATATAGTTTAATTTCATTTGGGATGAGTGTATGTGAGATCTTCGTGTAGGGACATATAGCTCGAACCATATTAATGAATACACAGTGTGTGTTTTCACAGGGAGTTTTTAGCCAGTGGACTGAAAGTGGAATTTGGGGATAGGCCCTAAGACATGGAGCTGGATTTGAGGGATGCTCGAATGTTCCAACATATCCCATAAGTATGGGAATCAATCTCACTTAGTTCTATTAAAACCCTATGTACATATTTGGTTCGTACAAATGAAGGGTGAAAGTGGACTTTAGTGCCATGATGGTTTGACCCAAGATAAATGGTTTAGGCATTTCCATGTATGCACGTAGTCTTTGGTATATAACATGATGGGAGATAAATGTAAATAATTATTTCCTCTCAGATTAGGGTATCAAAAAATGTTTTATTTTATTGTTATACATGACAAAATTATTGTACACTTTAACATCATATAGAAAAGAAAAAGGTGAACCACTGTAAAAAATATTTGTTCTGGGGGCGGTTTCACAAATCAGCATCATATGAGACGGAGGTGAACTGATGTGAATATATTGGTTTTGGGATTGAACCTTGGGAGGTTTCCTACATACCAATCATAGAAGGCAAGGATCAAAGTCCGCATAGTTCAATTGAAGAATGAATTTGTGGTCAAGTTTCTTTTAATAATAATGACCTAAAAATGGTGTTGGGACTTACGCATGGTTAACGAACCAAAGAGGGTGTTATGGTTGAATATTACTCTATGATCATTTGCGTCATACTCGGTGTGAGAAACAAGAGTTAGAAACAACCCAAACGATGCACCGTTTAATGTCATGTAGGACGTATGAACAAACTATGCAGTTTAAAGTCTTGTAGTGAGGACTATTGGTTTGGCATAGTTTGATGTCATGTAGCAGGGAAAAAATACATATTAATATCATGTAGGACATATTAAGGGACCTTTTCATAGATTAAAATCATATTGGACAAAATGGTAGTATAGTTTAACGTCATGTAGGACAAATATTGAGACACAGTTTAATGTCATGTTGTATGTGAACACAGTTTGTGTCATGATGGACAATAAGTGTGTTGTACATTTTAGCGTCCTATAGTTAAGATGATGGGGAAAATATAGTTTAACGTCATGTTGGATGAAAGGGGGGCTATGTAGTTTAATTTCATGAAGTAAGGACAAAAGGGGACACATTTTAACGGTATGTTGGACATATTAGGGATTTTTTTCACAGTTTAACGTCATGTTGGATGATGGTGAGAATAGTTTAAGGTCATATTCATGGATTGGCAATGGTGCAGTTTAACGTCTTGTTGTACATTGGAGACTATGCAGTTTAAAGTATTCCAGAAATGACAACACAGTTTAGTGTATTGTTGGGCAAGAGAAATGAAAATAGTTTAAGGTCATATGCATGGGCTGTGGTGATGTATTTTGTGTTTATACAAAATACTTCTTCATAAATCTGTCATTTGTTATAGTAGTGACGAGTTCTCCATCCATTGAGATTAAATAATAAGCTTCATTGGAGTATACCTTATGTATTGAGTAAGGTCCTTCCCATTTTTGCTCAATATTGGGTGGTTTCTTTCCTAGTATCATTGGGTTTCTGAGATCCAATACCAATTCTCCCTAAACTAATGAATGAAGATAAACATTTTTGTTGAAATCTCGTGATATTTGATTCTAATAGACTTCCAGGTGATGTAGTGCGCACAGTATTTTCACATCTAATCGTTTTAATTCATACAATAACTTTTGAGATTTTTCATCTGTAGATGACTGATCACAATTGGCTACTCTGAGTGAGGGTACTTGAACCTCAGTGCGAAAGACTGATTCTGTTCCATATACCAATGAATATGGGTTTTACAGCATTGCAGTGTGGGTGTTGTTATGATAATCCCATAAAGCATAAAAGAGTTTATTAGGGCATGAAATCATATATTTAATCACCATCATTTGCAGTATTTTTTAAAGAGTCATGTTGAAGGATTCTATCTGGCCATTGGCCACTTCATGATACCAAGATGAATGATTAGATTTGATGTTGTATTCTTGATACAACGTCCTCACCTCAGATGAACATAAGCTGGTTCCATTGTCCGTCAATATGGTATGAGGGACACCAAATCTGGTAATGATGTTAGACTTGATGAAGATAACAATGCTTTTAGAACTGACTTATTTGAGGGGTATTGCCTCTGCACATTTGGAAAAGAATTCAGTAGCAGTAATAATGTACTTAAACTGCTTGGCTTTAGCTGAAGGGTAAGGTCCCACCACATCCATTCCCCATGTGGAAAATATCCATGAGTATTTAGCTGTATGAAGAAATTATTTGGGTTGATGAATGAAGGTGGAATGTACATGGAATGAATGCCACTTATTTGTGAAATAAACACAATCTTGTGTCATTTAAGGACAAACATATCCAAGCCTTCGAATTTGATCAGATAGTCTATGTACTGACTGATGGGCACCACAGACTCCTGCATGCACTTATTTCATGACAACCATCGTCTCTTCACCATCAATGCGTCTGAAGAGAACTCCATCAAAACCATTCTTGTAGATAATTTTCATAGGTGATCTGGGCTATCATAATGAGTAAAATTGACCAAACATCTCCGGACTTGTTATTTCCCGGCTCTATCAGGTGGAAGTGTTCCATTTTGATGGTATTCCTTGATAGGTGTCATCCATCATATAGTATGACAATATGGTTCAGAGATGGGACTATTTTCCTTGATTTTATCTATTCTAGTTTGAACATAAGGTGAAATAGTATAGCGGTGGGCAATACTAATGGTTGTCTCATCCTGATTTGGATCTTCCAGAACTTTGGCTATATTAGCCATTGCATCAGCTTGAGCATTTTGTGACCACATGACATAAGAAAATGTCGTTTCCATATGAAATTCCGCTATTAACTCTTTGGAATAATCATACGAAGGGATTAGTTCTTCTTTTCTGATGGAATAATCCCCATTGACTTGTTTCATTACCAGGTCTGGATCACATTTCACCATTAAGTGATTCACTGGTGCTTGAAGCGCCAAATCCAATCTTGTGATGAGAGCTTGGTATTCTGTTTCATTATTTGTACAACCTCCAAACAATGAGAAGGAATAGGGTAGCACTGCCTTTTCCGGGGAAATAAGTACATTTCCTAAACCAATTTTTTTGAATTTAGGATCTTCCATTTTCTTCCCTGTTGGACTTCTGGAAGCACCATAAAAGTACATTTCCCATATTTGAAGACTATATTTTATAGACAAGACTTCCTCATCAGTAAGTTCAGTATCTAAAGATGTATCTTCTACTAACGGAAGTTTAGCAAAGAAATCAACCAGATCTTGGTCCTTTATTGTCTTTTGAGACACATAATGGATATCAATTTGCTGCAAAATAACCACCCAACTTTCCAGACATCCTGTAAGCATTGGACGACTAAGGATGATTTTGAGTGGGTTATTGTGAGATAACAATTGGACCTCATGATGTTTCAGGTAGTGTCTCAACTTCTGAACTTCAAAAATTAATGCTAGGTAGGACTTCTCTATATTTGAATATCGTGTTTCTGCTACAATCATAGTTTGATTGAGATAGTAGAGGTTGTTTTCATTCCTAGCATCATTCTTATGAGCAAGTAATGAACCCATTGATCGCTCTAAAGATGTCACATAGAGGATAAGTGGTCTTCCTTCAACATGTGTCATTAACACCGGTGGACTCAGTAGATATTTCATGAGGATATTGAATGCTTCTTGACATTCTTCAGTCCACTGGTAAGTGACTCCCTTCTTCATCAATTTGGGGAATGGTAAACTTTTCCCTACTAAATTGGTGACGAAAAGCTGAATATAGGCTATGTTTCCTTGAATTCCTCTCAATTCATTCAAATTCCAAGGAGGTAAAATACCTTGTATTGACTTTCTATTATCAGGATCAACTTTTATACCATGATGGCGTAAAACAAAGCTGAGAAATTTTCCTGAGGTTACCCCAAAAGCACATTTTAAGGGGTTCATCATCAAATTATGTTGCTGAAGTTTGTGGAATATGATTTCCAAATCATCCAAGTGATTAGAATGTTTCCTGGATTTAACCACCATATCTTCCATATAACATTCAACAAACATCCCTTAAAAGGGTTTGAAGATACGATGCATGGAATGCTGATATGTTTCCCCTACATTCTTCAGGACAAAAGGCATTACCCAATATAAAAACACACCTTGAGGGGCTCTGGAGGCTGTAGATTCCTCATATTCTAGATCCATTCAGATTCAATTATATCCTAAATATCAATCCATTAATGAAAGTGCTTTATAGCCAGCTTTTGCATCAATTATGTGTTCTGTAATCGGAACTATAAAATCATCCTTAGGACAATGCCGATTATGATCTTTGAAATAAATGGAAACTCTAATTTGTCAATTCTTATTTTTCACAAGGAAAATATTATCCAACCACATAGGATATTTAAATTCTCTGACAAATTAATATTTGATAAGCTTATCCACTTCAGCTTCAATTTTGGAAGCATAGGTTGGATGTGTTCTTTTTACGGCTAGCTTAAATCTTCGAAGTTCTTCTGGAAAACTTAAACGATGAGTAGCAACATCAGGATCAAGCCCTGGAATCTCTGTATGGTTCCAAGAAACTATATCTTTATTTTTATTTAAAAATGAAATATACATCTCTTTCTCTTCTAGATTCATGCCCGCACAAATTAATGTGGGGCGTGGATCTTCTTTTGTACCCAGATTTATTTCCATGAGTTTATCCATGGTGGTAGAGATTCCCTCTTTAAAAGATGGAGGAGCATCTCATAGATCTTCCTCTTCTTCTTCAACATGGGTTATTTCTTCTATTTCTACTTGCATAGTATAGGGTGAAGTAGCATTTCCATGATCAGAAGTGATGTTCAAATTTTAACATATTGATGAAGAAGCTTCCATTTCTGACCCGATTGATGATGAAGGATCCTCCTTGGGTAATAATGAGGAGATGATGAATTGAGAATTGACATCATCGTTCACCTCTGAAATTAAAATATCTTCTTCTGGCCTAGTTGGCGATGTATAGGCTTGCTGGATTTTAGCAGTTGAAATGAATAAATCCCCGTTTGAGCATTCATCATTTCTTGGTGAATCACCAATTTCTCCCATGTTGTCTGGCTGATTGACGTAATTGACATTATAGAGGTTTCCATAAGAGTATTTTGATTTGGGTCTATCATGTCAATTTGACTGATAGGAAACACATAATCTGCACTCACATGTGTAAATGGATTTACTGGAATCTTTTCCAATCCAAATGGAGCATTAACCTTGGTAGACTCTCTCACTGTGGATTTCTCTTTACCTTTCATGTGATAGAATTCTACCTCAATGAATTGAGGTCCACATGTTTTCAATGGGGTTTATCACCATACAAGATTCCAATTTGACCATCGATACAATATTTGAGACATTGATGGTATGATGAAGGGATAACCACATGTTGATGTAGCCAAGGTCTTCCAATCAAGATGTTGAAAGCTGTTTCATGATCAACAATCATGAAATCTGAAATGGATATAAGATCTCCAAACTATGTTCTGAGTTTATTCTCAACCAATTGTTCTTGTTCATTATTATCATATCCTTGTAACATAGAAGTAGAAGGAGATAAATAAGATTCTGTTAGGCCCAATCAACGATATATACGAATAGGGATGAGGTTGACTCCTGAACCATTATCAATGAATTCTCTTTGGACATCAACACCATTGACCTTGCCAGATAAGTATAAAGGTCTAATATAGCAATGCACAACATCATCCTCATCCTCATCTATGAAATATATTACTGAATGGAATTCTGCAGAATTATTCCTTACATGGTAGACTTTAGCTGCAGCTATTTCAGTTTCACACTCATGAGGACTTGACAAAGCCTCAATGAATGCCTCCCAAATATCCTTTGATAAATTTAAGGAATCCAAAATTTATAACATGGCCGGTACATGGGCCAAGTGTTTCAATAAATCATAATTTTGATCCAAATGTCTGCATTTCAAAACAAGAACATGTGGGTTCACAAGTACCGTAGAAGTTGATGCTTTGGAAGTAGATGCATCTTGTATCAGGGTAGGAGTTCAAAATACTCCTCGATTTGGAAGATTAAACCGAATATGTCTATTTTCTTACTGAGAGGAAGAAGGTGGAATATCTTAGCAATCCTCCAGAATAACTATACCAGGGCTGAGTCTCGTATTGGTGGAAGAATTTTCTTGTTCTTTTTGAGCCTGCTGAAGGGCTCCGCCCCGTGTTTCATCTGAATACACAGTTCTAGCAGGGGTAGAATTGGAATAGTGTCTTTTGGGATATCAATGTCTTCCTCTGTATCCTAGACCTCTGAAACTCCATTTAATTCCTCAGCTTGATACTAGGAAATCAGGCACATCAAAATTAAAACTACGGCTGACATAAGGATACGTTAAATGAATCATATTAATAGAACCAAAAATCAACTCTTCATCCGATAAATACTCTACCTGATTAGCCAATTTAGGATGTGCCGTTTGGTGGGGCGGTGCCCATTATTTTGAAATATTTGGCATAAAATCTGCCAGAGTCAATGAAAATTTGGGATTTGACACAATCTCATATTTTTCTTATTGATATTCTTTCTTTTAATTATTTTGTTTCTTTGAGGATTTTACCTATGATGAAGAGTGTTTTGTTGTGTCATTCATCGAATAAGACATAAGTGGTTTCTTTAATTGCATTCTAAAAATGTCATGAGTTCAGTTGATAGTTTTTCTGACCATCCAATCATCATATTTTTTTTCGAAATTTTGATATTGACTTCTTTCCACTCGACTTCATCCACAGTATTTGTAGTAGTTACACATGCTACCTGAGCTGAAGAACCTTTCAATTTGTCTTGTCCCGAGTCCACCATTTTTTGCATAAGGTCTTTGAAGACAAAAAACTATTGAATGGGATTCCCCAATAACTAATTAAATGGGAAATAATTGGGATGGTCTTCATCTCCTCCCTTGTTTGGCCTCTTGGGCCTTGGCAATTGAGCCAAATTATTTTCCAGAGCCGAAATGAAGTAACCAGGAACTTGTTCATTTCGGAAAGAGTAATCTTTGCTCTTCAGATCCTCAAATTATTCCCATATTTGATCTCTTTTATCATCTTGAAGAAATGACCTCTATTGTAGACACTCAGGAGGTGGAACCCTTCGAGAAGATGAAGGTTTTGAGGTGAATGTAGGTACATGTTCTTGTTTAAGCGTAACTGTAGCAGTCTCTTCTTTACCCATTCTCATTCCAGTAGATAATAAAATTACATAAGTTTTATCCTTAGTCTCCGTAAGAGAGTCTTCAATCTGTTGAGTGATCGAAGTAAGGTCTTGAAACCCTCCTTTGTACTTTACAGGTACCAATGGTGTGCGCAACTCATCACACAAATTTGACATACATATTAGCAATGGTTCTTCTTGAGGGAGTGCTAGGCATAGGGAATATGTTAATCCCTTCTAGCGAGAAATGAAATCGGAAACTCTTTCATTTTCCTTTTTCATACAATTTGTAAGATAAAAAACTATTTTCAATGGAAAAGTTGATGTAAATTGAAGAATAAATCGTTGATGGAGATCCTCCCATCCGATAATTGACCGGGTTTGCAAGCTTATATACCAAATAAAATCAGGTCCTTGTAATGACTATACAAAACACCTGAGATTAACTGCTTCCTGTTTCTGAGGGGTTTCAATCATAGGATCACAACGAGAAACAAAATGGTTTAAGTGTTGCTCTGGGTCTCATGAACCATTAATGGTTGGGAATGTGGTACTTGAAAAATTTTATGTCGGAGTAATTGCATCAACCCATTCAGCGTAAGCTCTCTTTTCTAGATGAATTTGAGCTCGTTTTCACTCGATATCTTCCAACCGATCTGTTAATGACTCAATAGTAGTTATTAACTTTTGAGAAAAATTCGGTTGAGCTTGGACCTGAGCATGTGCAATAACTGGAGCTTGGACAGAGGCGGTGGCTGGTACTATAACTAATGATAACACCACCAGTTGTTAATGTTCATAACCCATAGGATTAAAATTGTGAAGGTGTAATATTAGAGGAAGATATTCTTGATCCATCTTAGTAGCGAAAACAAATTTCTTTGGCTGACTGACTCCAGCACGCTTTGGAGAAAGACTACTTTGAAGTAGTTCTGCATTAAACCTCCTCAATTCCTTTATTTTTCCCCTTGTTGTGCAGATATTGGCTCTATGGAGAGTGATTGGCCTTCTCCATAGGAAGGGTATGTAACCTGATACATTCTTTTCCCCCGACTGGACACCTTTCAGAGAGAGGGAAGTGTTTTAATTGAATGATTACATAGATTCTGGGTAATCCTTTGATTTTTTGTACGCACACCTTCTTCATTTGTCTCTGTGCATTCAACAAATTAAGCAGGAACTTCTTCATCTAATCCCTTTGAGAGAGCCTCATCTGGTGGATCATCAACAATGGAATTGATGACATTAATTTATGCATAATACATTGAATCCCTTCTATCGGAATTTCTACGATAATGTCTTCTTCCATTTCATTGATGAGACATTGCCTTTTGCCGATTTGATCCCTTAGGAACTTCTTGAAGAACCATAATTTTGAGGGAATATCCTGATAATTTAACTCTTCGTTCCTCTTGGGGATTCTTCCCTAATTGAGAGAAGACGGATTTTCTCTGAGGAAGAGATTGATGATTTGAAAAAGTCCTTAGTCTTGTGGACTGGGGCTGTTCCTGTTGTTTCTTCTCAACTCCTTGAATCTTATTTGTTGATTATGAGGGTTGGTTTAAAAGAGTCCCCAGTCTGGTAATCTGGGATGGTTCTTGAAATGATATATCTGAGAATTTCTTAAAATCTCTCTTGATCATGCTGACATTAATCTGGAAATTGGCTGGATGCATCATCGTACATCCACTCTTATCACCTCTCTCAAATGACTGTTGGAAGATTTTTGAAACTTCAGTCACGTGATGATGTGCATTCTTCAAACGAGAAGCATGTTCAATATTCTCATTTTCTTGATGTAGGATTAATTCAACAACTTGTTCTTTGTATTCTTGATTTTAAGAGGAACCAGTTGAGGTATGTTCCTGAGTGAGCCATTGATTACAAATAGATCCAATGGATTGTGGCCGGACATGGGCAATTACATTGCATGAGACCATTTTCGACAGGATTTGCTGACTGGAGAGTACAGTGATATGTAGTGCTCCATGAACACCTCATCCCATGATATGGATACCTGAAATGGAATTTGGAAATTAACTAGAGCAATCTTCTTAGTACGCCAAGGCATGAATGCTAAAGGGATCTCTGTTGCTTTTTAGCCTTCGAATATCGAGAAACTGAGAGAGATGCCAAGTCAATTTGGAATTGTAACCCTTCTATTATCTTGACATGATTTTCATATTCATCATAAGATAATATTTTTTTTCAACCGACAATGAGTTTTCCATATGTTGAGATGAATATCATGAATTCTGTCTTCCATCAACATCTCTGGAATGTCATACTGAGTGTCATCCAAAGGCCAAAACATAACCGACACCTCACCTTTTTCCAGTTGTATTTTCATATTCAGTATTTCCTCTTTATCAGTTGATGAAGATTCTTCTACCTGATTAGACCAATGTCGGTGCTTCCTTGTTGCTTCATCAGATTCAACAAAATTGGTAGAGAATTCACTGATCAAACTAGAAGATGAACGACCGAGGGGTGGTTTGGAGAATGACCTACACCCGGGCTATATTCTGATTAATAAAGTATTTCACCTCCTAGTGGTAAAGCACCAGACATCACTGGCTTCACATTTTAATTTGCCTTATGATAAGAGGGCATTCTCGTCACTACAATTTCTATTAGATCATTTTCCAGGAAATGTGAATTACTCCTGCGGGGAGGACTTTTTAGCTAAACTCATCATTAGGGGGAGGACCACCATGGTGGGTTACAGAAAAAGATGAAACAATCTTCTACTTAGTATTCTAGACACAAAGAGGGTTCTTGTGCCTCTCATATGAAGATGAAACTTCGAGATCGTCCGAATTTTCTGGAAGCAAGCCTTCATGAGGAAGTGTCTGATGAAGACCTTTGGAATTAATGTTCCCACTATTGGGAAATTATGGAGTAGAATATTGAATTCCAACCGATAATTCTCTGAGGGCTTGAAGAACTCCAGATTCGAGCATGGCCTTATTATAGATTGGTTCTTGATTTCTTGAATGTGTTGGGCAGGTCTTCTTCTTAGATGCATTCTTACTCACTTTAGGAAACACTTGTTGACGAAAGTGGTTATTATGGGCATTTTTATGTGCCTGATTCGGAGAAATGATCAATCAAGGATGATTATCTCGACCCAAATCAGGTGTATGTGCCCGACATGTTTGTCCATATGATATAGGGGAGTATGGCCCACAACCCTCCTGGACTGGAACAGAGGTGTGTGTTTCTTCCGGAGTGAGCTGTTGATGTGTCACTCTACTGGTAGGGATATATTTAATAGTTTTTCCATGAGATGTTGCATAATCTGTTACAATATCCTAACAGGCTTCCAGAATATGAGCAGGTATTTTCTTCTGATCTTTCACCATTGACAGAATATGCCTGGTGACTTCAGCTTCCGAAACGGGAATATACGTCCATTTCGTTCTTGGAGTAGGTGAGTATTCCTGCTCTTGTCCTCCTTTTCCTATCCGGGAATTTTGACAGTACTCATGTGTGGGGGTAGAGAGTTGATTCTGCCTCATGTTTGTCATTGGGGCCTTCCATTTGACTTCTTCAGGTGCTATCAAACGAGATTGTTGGTAGGATTGATCAATACTAGAAGTTGTATGTTCCTGATAATTGCACTCCGCCAAACATGGTTGACGATCATCCTTCAATACTGACAGATGAGGCGGTCGGAAGGATTGATGAGTCTAAGTAGGTGTATCATCATGTTTACCATTTGTCAACACATTAGGTTGGAAGGCCTTATCGTATGTAGTCAGACGAGCTTGCTGACTAGATGATGATTTGTAAACAGGTTTATGTTTCTGTCTATAGTACTCCGGCAGAATTTCATGGCGGGATTGCCGTGTTGTAGCCAGATGAGCCAGCTGGACAGTGGAATTAAAAAGGGCGGGTGTGTGTGACCGCTCATTGCTTGCCACCAAGTTAGGTTGGTGGAATTCTCTGTAGATGGTAGAGATAAGGACCTACTCACTATTGACAGGATTTTCCCTCTGGCGGTTCGTCTTTCCTTCTCAGGTTCGAGGAACCCGAGCCGAACGCCTGGAGACGATACCCTCATCATGTTGAGGGCGCACTGCAGCAAGATTATGGCGGCTATTGTTGATGGGAGCCCTCGGGAAGGACACCTACCTCTTTGAATTAAGGCCTTCAGAATCCTTCTCATTCATCTCTCCAGAATATGGAAGGGAATAGTGATTGTGTTATGGTGATAATGACCTGGAATGGTTGGAGACGGTGGTTGGAACCACCTGCTTCTTGATTGCTTTTTGTCGTTTTCTGGATGACCTGGGTGAATTGTTGACTTGGAGGGCTTGTCAAGCAGCCTCCAGAGTCAAAATAGTACCGTTTTGATGATATAACTTAACCAGCACATTTGATACCCAGCGTTGAAGATGCTGGGTAGGTGATGGCATCCTCATATTGGATGACGATCTAGCAGGAGTAGCAGTAGAGGCCTTCAATGTAGAGGTATTCATAGGTGTGAACTTTAAGGAATCCATTTTTTAACGAAGAAGATATTGGAAAAGAGTGCATGTTTGATATAACATACGTAATCAAGATAAGTCAATCCACTACATCTTTTGGATTAGAACATATTTTATTGATTGTTTTGTTGGTCCTCTCATTTAGTTTTAAATAGGGGCCTAATAAATAATTAAAACAACATTTTAACTTGGGTTAGGATTCACGTTGGGTTCACCATTTTTTGTTTCCTATGTAATTGGGGACAACCTCGTTGATTTAAGGTTCAAACAATCCAAGTGATTTCTATGGGGTTTTCTCGTAGAACTAGAAATGGCCAATGATTCAATATCAATTTGGACATACATTCCAAAGGTAGGTGCTCATTTGTTGTGAACTGATGAGGATTAAGAATTTTCATTGGTCAAGAGGATGGGAGGTCGGACACATCACACCATTTTGGGGGGAATTATTGTCTACTCCGGGACTCTCTTTATAGAATTAAATTATTTTCATGAATCCTTATTACCTTACCAAGTATGAAAAAGACCATTCCATTGGATCTGACAATCAATGATTAGTATGAATGAGATTTATAGAATCTTATATATGTATTCGAGGTTCATCATCGATAGAGAATCATCTGTATTTGTTATAGATTATTATTCAATGGTATCCATTGACACGTTATATAAAAATCTCTTGGTCATTATGAATACCATAATGGTTTTGAATCCATTCAGTGGGGAACTTGTTGTTTATTGTCATTTAGAAGGAAATGGTTATTTCAGATTTGGGATTGTACCCACAGATGGGCTACCTATGTATACATTGTTTTAGAAAAGTAATCAGAAACCTCATAGTTTGAGTAAGGGAGTATGATGTTTATGCATGATATATGGCTAGAATATAGATCTCATAATTACTTTTACACTCTAAGATCACATGATTCTTGCTCAGTGTGAGAAACAAGTGGTATTGGTAAAAACCAGACAATTGTGCCATGAAATATTCAGTCAGAAGATATGATATGGGGCTTATGTATGGATTCTATCCCAAAATAGATGAATATTGGGTTTTACTTCCGGAAAGAAACCCAGGAAAAAGGTTTTTAAAGGTATATGTTATTTATGGAGACTTGGATACTTAACATAGGACCTAATCCTAAGAAGGAGGCCCAAATTAGAGAGGATGTATTATTGGGTTTTATTCCTTATAAGGAAGCCCAAATCAAAAGAAAATTAAAACTGGTTAAGAGAAATTATGACTGGGACTTATTCGTGAGAAGGAGGCCCAAGTTAAAAGGAATTTGAAAACTGGAGCATCTTCCTGAGAAGGAAGCCCTGGTTAAGGGGAATTTTGATTGTGGCATACTCTTGAAAAGGATTCCCATATTTGGGAAATTGGGGCTTACTCCGAAAGAGGATGCCCAAAATTAAGGAATTGTGGATGGGGCTTACACTTGAAGAGGATGACCAAAATTAAGTAATTATGACTGGGGCTTACTAATGAGGTGGATTCCCATATTAATGATCCACTCATCATAAATTATGAGGTTGAATGAATAAAATCTCTCACCACAGTGATATAATGATATGTAAATCACTATGTTTTGAGAGATGTTCCACAAAATTCCTTTCAGATAAGGATTTCAATCAAGGAAAAATGCAATAAAATGGATTTGAAGAGTGTCTTGATGAGTAAATCTTGAATAGGAGAGGCAGGTTTGAATAAGAGAAGTGAATAGGTAGGTGGGGAACCAAGAAAGAAAGAGGCACAAAAGTCTTGCGTGGGCACGGAAGTCCTAGTCATGCAAGTATACTTCAACAACACATGGGTACTTTCACGACGGTCAACCCTTATGGTAATACTTGGTGATACTTGACTCAAGCCCTTAGTTTTATCCTTAAAGGCTTCCAAAATAGTGGCGTACACGTTTTGTTGAAGGGATAAGGTGACACACAAGTTTGGCCATTTCTATTATGTGCTGGCCAATTAGGCGTGCAAATGTTGATGAGTTTCAACACTTAGGTGTTGTTTCCCCTATTTAGATATTCTATTCTAGGTAAGAAATTATCCTAGAAGTGACCAGAAGTCTTCAGGTAGAGACTAGGGAAACCAGAGCTTAAATATGACTTTTGGAATTTTTCCCTCCTCAAACGGGGGGCCCACCAGGGTATTTATAGGCTGCTGAAGTCCCCAAGCGAGAATGAAAGAGGTCGTGCAAGTCACCTGCATGACCACTATGTGGCGCGCAAGTATACTTGCGCAACCAAGGGGAAACAAGTGCTATCCAAGTGGGAAGAAATAATTTTTCATGATTTTGTTGATTTTTGATGTTTCATCAAATGATGAATCACTTGGAACTAAGGTATTTCCATTTTTCAGTCATTAGAATTTGTGACTAAAAGGAGTGTCAACAATATATTATATTAATTAATTAATTTACTACTCAATGATGATGTAATGATTACTATATTAAGGAAACACTCAAATACATTATATAACAAATTATAAAATAAATGTAATTTGAAAATTATTATTCCAAACACAAATTCAATGTATTATAATGATATTAATACTTTAGTTAATTCTTTTTGTTCAAAGGAATAAAAATTTTATTGCTCTAACTAAAATCAATTGCCAAAAATTATCAAAATTGATATAATTTTTTATAAAAATAATCATATTTAATTAATTGGTATAAATGTATTAAAATTAAAATATTTGTCTAAATGACTTATATAATATTAATAATGTCATTTATTCTCATCTTGTAGTTCCCTTGGATTTTTTTACCAATCATAGTAACCATATATTATGAAAATACTAGAAGACGTCACAAGAGTAAATGTTTTTAACTGAGGGATAATGCAAAATGATTAGGTTAATTTGTTGACCTAAACATGTATAAAACCTATTGGATGATAGTATTTAGACCCATCCAAATCTTATCATAAAATTATATCACGTAGGATACATTATAATTAAAAAATACTTTTTTAATAACATAATATTCAAGACAAACCTAAAGTTCCCCTCCTCCCTCTAATAAAAGGCTACAACTTTTACCGACTTACACACACCACTCAATCCCCTTGGCTCATACAATGTATATTATAATAAGATTCCAAAATCACCGCCTTACTCCTTTAATCCTTACTATGGATAGAGTAAAATTCAAAAAATCATTTTGACACAAATCAAAACAAGTTACCTGATTTAGAGGTAACGTCTTCCCTCGAGATCCTTAAATTTAATTTATTTATCTAACCCCCTAAAATCCCTTTTTCCATTTTTTTATAAAAACACATGTATCCTAAATTTAATTTTATTTTTATGCTATGTTTTAGATCTACACTTATACACCACGCAATCTAATGGATACAGAACACATTATTTCTGTGTACGGTGAACAATTTCCCCACAGAATGATGGTTATTAAATTTTCTCATACCACCTCTCCTGATGGCCCTTATGATTGAATTTCTTAATATATTATGTATATTATATTTATATTTCCTCTATTATTTTATAATTTTATTTACAACATACCATTATACTTTCCATAATGTGCAAATACAATAATTTCATTTGAGAGAGTGTGCACTACAACTCCCTCAATGTAATATGAATTTTCCGTGCCATACATGGAACTTATAGAGGATTTTTTAAATGAACTTTTGTAACATATATAACATAGATATTATAATTAATGTATAATATACCTATCTATCATTTAGTTTTCTTTCCATTAAAATACAAATGAAATTAATATTTCTTTGTTGTGTATGTACATTATACCATCTACCGAAACGATGTATTTTATTTATTATCTCCAAATATTATAGACAATTATAAATTCATATATACGAGATATATTTTATATTTAATCCATTAATATTGTTCTAGATATGATGTACTTTTGACAACATGCACAATTTTAATCAAAAAAAGTTCATTTCTGACTCAAGTACCAATCATCGTCAAAACATCCAATATGAACTCAAATAATTATATAAATGTTATAACATTGTAATATGTGATATAAAATGAATAATAAAATTTAAAAAGTAACTTAATCAAGTATAAATTAACCAATGTTTATTATTAATTAAATTGAAAAATGTATAATACATGTCTGACTCAAGGTAAGGAAATTTCAAAACTCAATTTCCACTCATTGGGGTTTACCCATATTTTTTGGTTCATATTATGTAAATATTATGAGTGGAATAATTATTTATTTATTTATGTATTAATTTTTCCTTAACTTTTCATGGATATACTTTTTCAACTCATAGTCTCCCCATTTATAAATTCATAATCAATTATATGAACATTGTAAGGGATCTTTTAACCCAATTTAATGCTTTTCATTAATCATCATATTTATTATTATATCGTGATTTGATTATATAAGAAATAAATTTTTATATCCTATATTGGATATTTACTTTATTAATGTGTTTTTAAAATTAATACACATAATCAATCTAATTTAATATTAAAATGATCTTTGTAAGGGAAATCATAACTCAGTCTCTTTTCGTTGAGTTAAATATCCTTATAATTGGTTTTCTTTTTTCAATAATATATTTGAATGGCATTTGATTGTTTTAAACTGATATCCACTTATATCGAGTGTATTTATATTCGTCAGACAAAATTATGTTATTGATTTATCATTAATATAAAGTGTCTATCTATGTAAGGGACATTGTCTCAATATCAATCATTGAGACATATTTAGATTTATATATGACATTATTTTATATGGTATATAATCAACCAATTTGAATTTAAATTTCATTCAATTATTTTCAAAATGAATATTTATATATGAAGAGTTATTTTAAGAAACAAAAGGATTGTTTCTTTTATACATACATGGTGACAACACCATTTCCACCTCCATTACCATTATTTGGTATTTTTCATCCTCTACAAGACATAATATTTTTTAATAGAAAATTAAATACCAAATTTATTTTTACATATTTTGGTATTGAAGATTATTTTGAGAATTGATTAATTTTGTCAATATTTTGAAATGATTTATTGTGATTTCAATGTGGACGTGTTATTTTTTCTTTTATGCTTGTTGTTGTTTTAGGATTATGTTATGATTCTTGGGAATTGTTTATGTATGTGGGTGGTTATTTGATAACGCAAGGGTGGGTGAGATCATGAATACTCTCCAACAAATTGGTTAATGAGACGAAGGTAAATGTTAATGTTTATCATTATAGATTTAGGGAATATACTATAATGGGTATTCCAAATGATACCATGATGTTTACTCCCTATGTAGTTGTGAATGCTGTAATGTAAGTATTATATTGATGACAGATGTTACCTCTAGGTTTTTTTATTTCTAGTATGTTTTCTACAAATATTTTTATTACAAGACGTAATCTATATAGTATTTCTTTTGTGGGTAAAAATTATGATTTTTTTAAAATGTTCTCTAGATTTTATAAAATTCATAGACTAATTGTTTCATTTATTATTTTATATCCCTTACTGAGCATGTTGTACTAATCCCAAGATTTTGAAATGTCTTCTGTAAGGTTTAAGGATTTCTATGAGAAATAAAAACATCATGAATTTTGTTATATGGAGCATTAATAATGTTTATTTTAATAAATATTTATTCTGAGAATGAACAGGATACTATTTCAGTTTTATCCACATTGTAAAAAATTTACATTATATGTAATTTTAATAGCTTATCCTCGAAAACTCTAAACCTGAAAAGAACTCCAATTATAGTTCGAGACTTAACTCAAGATTTTAAAATTTTGAATGTCGGGGCCATATAGTTTGTATCAGTGGTCAGTTTAGACAACATAGTTGATTAGGATGGTTTATTATGTGTTAGGGATATAATCATGAGTTTATAATGTTAAGGTATACAATAATTTAAATGTCTTAGAAACCCCTTTTAGGATTTATGATCTGAAATATTAAGGTGACTAATGGTATTTTATAATACATTCACCTTTGAAGAAATTATGGATTATTAATTTTTAGAAGGAAGAATGTGATGTGTGAGATAATGATTGAGGTTAAAATTTGTTATGGTAATATATGAGGATTTTATCTCATTTATCAGAATGTAAAATATATATATATATTTTAGAAGAAAATATCATGAAGACTATTGAAAACCCATTGCGTTGGAAACATTTGATGGAATCGAACCCACAACTAATGTCAAACTAAAATTTGCCCCTACCACTTGCCTACGTGAAGTCCCCATTTATTATGACTTATTCTTTTTAGTTAAATTATTTTTTGGTTTAATAATAAGATGATTTTTGGGAAATATGTTTTATTTAATGTATAACGTTAGTATATAAAAATGATTTGATGATTAAGTGATAAATTTTTTTTGGAAGGTGTTATCTCTTTTAGGAACACAATTTTCCTAAAAAATAGAATATTATGGGATTTCATTAGAGGAGTAATGGTCGAATTTTTTTGGAATAATATTTTTTTTGTAGACATATAAAGATTTAGGTTATTTATCGAATTGAATAACTAATCATGGAGAATATGTGAATAGGATAATTACTTTTCAGTATAAGCCATTATGGGTAGTCGATCCTATTTAGAGACACACGTTAAAATTTATCTTAGAAGTCTATGTGATCAAATACTTAATAATTTTGGGTGTCAATCGTATTTTTTATAATTTTGAGGAATTTTAATGAAATTTTTTTATTAAATGGTTTGTATAAAACATGGATATTATTATTGAATTTTTATGAATAAAACTAGTTGTTCTCTTTATATATGATTATTCTTTTGGGGGGATTATCTGATATTTTACCACCCATTTTAATTTTTCTTAATATTTCAAGACAATATGAATATATAATTAATATTATATGGATTAATTGATTCTTTAAAAGTTTATTCTAGTGCGCCAGGTGTGACAAAGTAATCTTGAATATATAACATTTGGAGAAAAGATGATTATTTTGTAAAACGTTATTAATGGTCAAAACTCTACTTATAAAGTAAATATTTTTCCTTATGTTCTTAATATAAGTAGTAAAATAATTTCTCAACATTATGAAAGGGATATTATAACAAAAATATTTTTGGTTTAATTTTCTTACAGTGAGATCAATGAACATCCAGCCAATCACTTGTTTGGGGTTTTTTGTTTGTTAACATTCTCCTGATCATGTTCTCTATCACTCTCCATCATAAAAATATGGTTTGTTTTTATTATATATATAATTATTCATAAAGTGAATCCTAAAAAGTTTTATATCAAAGGAACTTTTTAATTCTATTTATATCTTTTAAAGATGATGTTTTAGTATCCCTTTTTCGGATGTGGATTTGTAATAATGGTATTTCAAAAAGACACAACCTTATTACCGAACCCAGATTCAAATTGTAAGGATGAAATTTATTATAGGGGGAGGATATAACATAATGATATTAAATTATAAAACAATACGTTCAATATAATACATGATACTCCACATCGAGATTAAATGAACATCTAAGTATAATTTTTAAAATGTTACCATTATAACAAAGATTTTGGAATGACAAGAATTAATAGTATCAAATATTTTATGAAAAATATGGTTTATACGTTTTTAAATAGTTATTAATTTGTTACTAACTTATTTATAATTGTAAACAATAACCAATTGAATATATTTAACTTATTTCTATAAAATACTATTTATAAGAGAATAAAAGTTCTTAAATATTCATATCACTCTTTATAATTTTTTTTAAAAAATATTTTATATATTTTATTTAATGACTTAAATATAATAATATGTTTTATAGATATGATCTATGAAAAAAGCCATTTTTTCGTATAAAATAAGTAATTTTAAAAAAAACACACATTGTTTCACCACCTTTTGAAGGATAAAAGTTTTTAAATAAAGTTTGTGTCCCATTTATATGTTCTATTTGAAAAAATAAACATCTTATTTTGAAGGATAACATCACATTTTTAATTTCTTGAAATTTTCTTAATTTAATGATGAAATTCATATTTTAATGAATAATAAAAATACTGCATTTTAGTTAAAAACTACCTTATCATCTAATTTATTTATATAGATATATTTCCATTTTAATTGGTTTTAGTGTATTATTGGATTATGATTATATAATTTAATAAAATTTTATAATTTGAATATATTCGACATTTGAATTGGACATAAACACATGTCAACCTTTTAATAGTTTTTTTATATCATAAAACCAACAGTCTGGTTTCGAAAACAAGTAATTTAATTAAATTAATTAATGAAAATTGTGTATTTCAAATTTTGAAAAAGGAATTACATATTTGGAATCAGAAGGTACAAATTATGTAAATTGTTACGTTTTATTTTAGGACATAATGAATAATAACTTTAGAAATTATATAATTTACCATGGTTAAACGGTAAATCAGATAAATTATGGTAATAAATAACATGATAATAATATAAAACTTTTTACACAAATGTAGAAATCATATTTTATGAGATATTTTTGAACAGGATCATTCGTCTGTCTATTTTAGGATACCTTGAGATAGTTTTGGTTTGATAATGTCGGGTTACAATAATTTATTTAGAATAAAGAGAAATATAACAGAAACATGTATCTTTTCAATAATTTTTTTTTAATTTGGCGTTATATAACTGATCTAATTATCCATAAATATTTTTTTATAAATCAAAACATTATTCGTACATTATTTCAGTATATTTATTATTTCTAATAATTAAATAAATAAATTTATTTATGACATATTTATGATTCTTTGGTTAACTTATTAATGACATATTCAAATTAATGATATTATATATTTTAAAATAAATGTGATTTTAACATTTTTATGACATACAATAATTTTAAAGATGATAATGACATGTTATATTTGATTTAATTCCTTTGTTTCGAAATAATCATTTGGTTATTATGGACAAAAATCTATTACTAAATTACTTTAAAATTAACATAAATTAGTTATTGAAACAAATACTATTTTATTAAATAATATAATAGTATTAAAAATAAATTTTTCTACAAAATTTACATATATAATGTTTTAAATGTCATTCATTAACCACTTAAGGTTCTCTTGGTATGTTATTGTAATTATGGTAACCATACATTATGAGAATATAAGGAAACATTGTAAGAGTAAATGTTTTTAACAGAGGGTTAAAGCTAAAAGACAGGGTTAATTAGTTAACATAAAAATGCCTAAAACCTTTTCGATAAGATAATATAGACCCAACCAAATCTTATCCTCTAATTATTAAACATTGGATGTATTATAATCTGAAAATCAATTTTTAATATAATAATATTTCAGGACTTCTTTAATGTTCCCATCATCCCTCTTTAAAATGCCACCACCTCTACCCACATACACAACCCTATCAAGCCCCATGACTTCTAAAAAAATTTATATAAAAAAATTTAGTCAAACTTAATTAACACGTTGAAGTCTTACATTGATCTATAGAGAAATTAATGAAATCGTTTTGGCACAAATAAAAAAGAGTTACCAGATTAATACGTAACATCTTTTCTCATAGTTCTTTATTTTATTTTCTTTATCCATATCCCCAAAAAAATAATTTTTTCTATAATTTATTAAATAGAAAGTATAATCAATATTATAGGAATTTTTATTCTAGGGTTTTTACCTGAAATTACACACACCAATAGTTAATGGATATAGAACATACTGTTTCTGTGTAATGTGAACTACTACCTCACGAAACGATGATTGTTTTATTGCCTCCTACCTCCTGTCATAACATCCATTATGATGTAAATACATTTATATATGATATATATTATATTTATAACGTCTATATTCCTATACAAGGTTTATTTACAACATTTATTTATGCTTTCTATAATGTTAAAATACGATAATTTCATTTGAGAAAGTATGGACTATCGCCCCCTCAAAGTTATATGAATAGTTCATTCCATACATAGAACGTATAGATTATGGGGTTCTTGAAATTATTTAACAGATATAATATAGTTATTAAACATTAATTATAATATACCAATTTACTATTTAGGTTTCATTCCTTTAATATTAAAAATCAATAAAGTAGTGTTCGTGCATACGTACGACCTACCATCTCCATGAATGGTGAATTTCATTTTTATCTCCAAATAGTATAGACTATTATAAATAAATATATAAAAGATATATATAATATTTAAATACTTAATTTAATTCTGTATATGATTGAATTATGACCAAATTAATAAATTTAATCAAAACAAGGACATTTTTTACTCAAGTACCAAAACATTGACAAAATATCTAATATGAACTCAAATAATTATCTAATTGTTATAACAAGGTAATGAGTGGTATCAAATGGATAATAATCATTAAAATTTTCATATTAAATATAAAAAATAACCTAATTTTTTTATTTATTAAAATAAAGAATGAACAAGAAATATCGGACTCATGGGAAGGGAATTTATATGCTCAATTTCCACTCATTGGGTTTTATGCATACATCATTTATTATATTATTCCATGATTATCTGTGGACTCGCTATTTATTTATTTATATTTAAATTTTATCTTCCCTTTGTGTGGATATACTATTTCAACCCATAATCACCACATTTATAAATTCTTAGGTCATTTATATGAATATTTGTTAGGGATATTATATACCCAATTTCCATTATTTAGTTTAATGTGCAACTTCTAGATTATGTGGTTCTATGATTATGTGAGAAATAAATTTTAAATATTATCATTTATTTTTACTTTTTTATCTATATATATAGGTAATACACATAATCAATATATTTTATTAGAAAAATGATATTTCTAAGGTCAATCTTAACTCAATCTCATATCATTGAGTTAAATATCCATGGAAGTTTATTTGTTTTTCCATGTAAAAATGTTAATTACTCATAATAGATTTAGAAATAAAATACATATAGTTTATTGTATTTATATTTGTTACACATAATTATGTTAGTGATTTATAAATAATCTAATGGTAGTATCTTTGTAAGGTACTTGGTCAAATTCTACTTTAATTGACGCATAGTTTGATATATATATGAACATATTTGATATATTATATAATAATACCCTTTGATATTTAATTTCATTCAAATGTTTTTAAATGAATTAATTTCTATAAAGAATATTACTAAATTAAAAAATGAATGTTTATTTTTAACAAACATGGTGACAATGACCTTTCCATTTCCAAGACCATTATTTGGAATTTTGATTCCTCTATAAGTCATAATATCATTAAAAAATGAATGTAAATACCATATTCATTTTTATATATTTTGGTAATGATAATTATTTTGATAATGGATCAATTATATCTATATATTGAAATGATGCCTTTTTATTGCAATGTGGAAATGATATTTTTTCATTTGTTCTAGTTCATGTGTTGTGATTATGTTATGGTTCATGGAAATTTATTTTGAATATGGGTGGTTTTGTGAAAATTGGTGGGAGGGTTAGCCCGAGATAGCTCTACAATGCATTGGGTAACATGACAGAGGTAAATGGTGTGCCTTTATTAGCCCATTTTTAGTAGCGCTGATAAGGGGGGGGGGTATTTTCTATGCAATTTTTGTGCCCCAATAAAGTTTATATTTCAAAAAATAATTCATGATAAATAATATATTGTTATATAATTATATTTTTATTGATATAAATAAAATAAATAATTTTTAAATCTATTTTAGATAATTATAAATAGACTATTACATTTAATATATAAGAAATTTTGTTAAAATTGTATCAAAATAATCTTGAAAAAATTATTAATTAATTTTTTGCTAATTATCATCGATAAATAATCATTTAATAAAAACAATTATACAAAAAAAAACCAATAAAATAATAATAAAGGATCTATAATATGTTAAAAATGTAAATCAAACTTCAAATGGGGAAAAAATTGATCAATGTGTATGTTTTAGATCTACATATAAAATTGAAACTATAGATGAGCTCTAAGAGATATTTACCCATGTGAACCTTTTTTCTCATTTTTATGGCCCAAGAGTATAAGGACTCCAAAATATAGTTTTTATTTGGGATAACCGGATTGTTTTACATTCAAAGAGGTATAAATTTTGATCCATATTTCCACAAGGAAAATACAACATGTTAAATGGAAGAATTTTCCATTTTATTTGATTTTACTGGTTGAGGTGTTTAAAAATACTTCACCTTTATTTGATATGGTAATTTTAACATTCTATTTGTTTTCAAATACATATATATGTGTATTTATTCAAATATACATATATATATATATATATATCAGTGTGTGTGTGTGTGTGTCTTTTTTTGGTATATTTTTGTATTTATTTATTTATAAACACACATAAAAAAATATTTTGTAACTGTATTTATAACTAATCTTATAAATTTATATTAAAATACAAGTAAATATATGGATAAAAAATTAAAACCATATATATAAATAGATATAAATACATATTAATATACGAGTAATTATATATATATATATATTAACATATAAATAAACTGATATGTATTAATATAAATAAATATATATATATTAATATTAATATATTTTAATATAAAAATAAATATATCTATATATATGTTAATAAATATAAATATATATAAATATATAATAAAATATAAATATATATACGAATAAATATATATGTACTAATATAACAAAATATATTTATATTAATAAGAATCTATATTAATATAGGAATAATTATTACTATATATATATATAAATAGATATATCTTTAAATAGAGAAAAAATTAAATAACTTTGTTATAATGGTGTAGGTGCCCAAGGAGGGAGGTCTCAGGTTCGAGTATGGGTGGAAGAAGGGAGGGGGCGTGGTCATGTGGGGGATGTGTGGGCATGTGTGGGCATGTGCCGCCCGTGGGAGGGTGGGAGTGGGTCCTCCATGATTTGATAAAAGGGGGGGTGAAGCTCTGTTAAAAGCTCCCCAAACATAGTATTTTGTTTTTAACATCATTTTAATTTTCCTTTACTTTTTTTAGCTCTAAAAATAGATTATAATGGACATTTTTTCTATGATTTTTTAGCACAGATAAAAGTGACCCCAAATATTTTCCTCGATTAACTGTTCTTTTTAGTGCTGTTAATTCCCCTTTCTATGGCAGATGAAGGTCATATTTTCAGTAGTGGTTCATCTAATATTTTAAGGAAATATACTATTGTGGGTGATCCAAATGTAAGGATGATGGATCTCCATATGTTTTTGTTAAAGTTACAATGTATATATGATATATATTCCACAAGTTACCTTTAGGTTTTTTTATTTCTATGATGTTATATAGGATTCATATGATTACATAATGTAAGATATGTAATTTATATTTTATGGGTGAAAAATATGATGTTTTGAAAATGTTTTCATGAAATGAAAATGTTTATGGGATAATGGTTTCATTTCATATTTAATATTTCATACTGATCTTGTTGTTCTCATCCAATGTGTTTAAAATGCTATCCATGGGGCTTAAGTATTGGTTACAGAAAGGAAAAATCCATGAATATTTTTAACAAGAAAATAAAGCATGTTTATTTTTATATTCTTTTATATTTTGAAAAAAACATATACTATTTTACTTATACCCAAATTTTATAAATTAGAGTTTTTATGTAATATTATTGGTTTAATTATTCTTAATTGTAAACCTAAAATGATCCTAAATAAAAATTATTAGCATAACACAAGATTATGTAATGTTTAACGCTAGGAATTTAAATTCATAGGGAATGTCTTGGATGGGATCATAGGTAGTTAACAATTATTTGTACCATAATTGATACAAATTTACCTAATTTGAAATATTGAGGATGATATCAAAGGATTCTTGAATTTTTGATTCCATGAGTGATACTCATGTTCGTATTTATGGAATCTCATGGATGTGATCACATGATTTTTGAGATTACATGAAGCATGAGTGATACTCGGGTTCCTTTCTTGGAATTCCATGGATGATCTCATAGGTAGACTATATTCTTTTACTCCTTAAACGCAACGTGGGACACCCTATTACAAAATGACTTGTATGGTATCATAGGATAGAGATACCCCACATTCTTTATAAAATACATGCTTTTTTTCTATGGAACACCATGTTTGAGATCCATTGGATGTTGGATGTTAGAAGAAATACACGGGTTTCCTTATTTTGTAAGTCCAAGTTTGGGATCAATAAATATGTGGAATAACATTACCACCTGGGTGATACATGTGATCATTTTTATATAATTCCTTTTATGGGATCATAGGATGAGTGTTGTATGTCATTATTTTTTTCTAAGTGTAAAATTGATTCCATATTTTCATGTCATGCGTGACATGTATTATATATTCCATAGTTTCATGGGATTAAATCCATTATTTATAATATAATATTTTAATATATAATGTAATAATATTCATGGATTCCAAGGTTGTTGATTCGTATACGTTATGATAAATGGGCATGGTGTCCCATAATTAGAATGTAAAACTAATTATTATTATTTTTTAGGTTGATGGATGGGAATTATATATTAGGTAAACACTGATACATGTATATAATTTGTAATTATTGTAGGGAATTTGAATATATATACATGTGGGAATATTTAGAGATATGTTTTCTTATGAAAACTTTGGTATGGTTATCTAGATTTCATTGGGGGACTTGATCCCAAATTCATACATTTTTTTATTTATTTGGTTCTCTTTTTGTATACCTACAAACTTCTATATTTTATATTCACAGAGTAGATATATTTTGGAAAAAAAAATTGGTTCATTAATGAGTATGTATCGCATCATTTTTAGGACACCATTTATCTATATTACCAAAATATACATCATGTTTTCCAGTTCTAGTTTATGGATTACGATTCACCTATTTGTTGGAACATGTGAGCTTATGAAAGAAATACCAAGATGGATCTAATGAGTCTCCCAGAGTCACCATATGTGGATTTATTTTCATTTACATTATTCATGTATTTATTAGAATGGTATCACTTATTTATTGTTTAAAACATTATTTTATTTATCATCACCAAGACATGCATGTATGATCTCATGTTTGTTGTTGGTTAATTTGGTACTTATTATTATTTTTAGCTTCTCTTTAAAAATTACATTTGCTTCATAAAAAATTTATTTATGTCTTTATTGTAATATCATTGTGAAATTATGATTATGTGGGTATGGTCTCCTAACCGTACCATCAGTAAATACTCACTTCCAATTTGGAACATCATGCATATGTGGAATAGAACATGATGCCTAGTGGAAAATTGGCCTAGGGCACTGATCGGAGTGGCTCATTGGTAATGAAGATACAATGTGAATCTACCAATAGGATGGACCATGCTAGTGGTCTTATAGAATATGTATTCCTTATCCTGATAACATAAATTATGACTCTATGGTCTATATGGAATCTCAATGATGATTAAAACACATGACTACTGAATGTTGAATCATAGGGACTAACTATAGTCATCAAATTTTTCCACAAGAAAGTCTAGTAGGATATAAGACTCCAATAAATCCTCCATAAATGAATAAATTGACTATAATAATACATAGAAAACGTGTATATAATAGGGTATTCCTTCATTAGTAACCAACTCCAGAAAATATACAATGATGAGGGCCATGCTTGGAACGGAGGTCATAAAAATATCTGAGAAATTAGAAAAATAACCACTAACTAAATGTAATAGCATATGGTTAAACTCCTCTAGGTCACCCATTAACTACCAAGTCCCTCCTAATGTTAACCATCTTAAAAAAAATAGAGAAGCATAACAAAAACAACATGGAATTAGAATTTTCAAATATTATACAAAACATCTCCTCTTACATCTTTACTAGGTAGAAACAACCAAATACCATCCATCAAAAAGTTATAAATATTATGTTTATAAACTATAAAAAACAGAATCCAAACTATTATTTTATCATTATCATCCATCTCAAATTCGATGATTCCCACAGATGCTAGTGTCCCCTAGATCAGAATATCCAAAAAAACAAAAACTGTCACCACAGATCTATAGGTTATATAATGAATGTCTAAGTAACCAATTATAAAAAACAATGAACCTAATTGGGTTTAACAAAATATAGGGTTCCATTAGCACATTGGATAACCTTCGTAACAATATCATTGGTCACACATGATATATGAATCATCAACTATAGACTCAATACCAAACCAATACATGAATATAAACTATCCTTCATATGCAACCAAAACAAAATAATGTGACACCATAATAGTGGATATTATATTTAATGCAAATTAAATGAATATATATTCATAGAGAACACACTAATGTGGAACTCAAATTAAGAAAATTAATCCTCTATTATGTTCTCACTAGATTGAGAATAAAAATCACTATTACCCATGAAATTCCATTCTAAATTATCCTGGTGACCCCATTAAAAGTAGAAACCCTTACTAAGTTCTCCATTAATACAAGATAAAACATATGAAATTCTAGTTTTAAGAAAATATTAGTTAGTATCCACAACATAAAGCACACCATCAGGTATTATCTCACTGATAATGTCATCAACAATAGGTTTATCAAATCTATATCAAAATCCACTCAATGGATATTAGTATTACCCAACATACCTCATTATCATCCCATACCAAAGTCCCAAACACATCCAAAACATAATGTGGGAATTAAAAATCCAAAAACCCTAAAAACCCAATCCATGGGTCTCAATATATCAGGAACACATTAATTTTCCTCCTTGATATTACCCTCTTATGACAAATGGAAACTATTTGAATGAACCTTTAATAGGACAAAATATGCATGCATAAGGAAATTCTTTCAGAAACAAAATTCCTCTCACTGGGGTCTCGAAACACAAAACCCATATATCAAGAGGATTATACAAAAAATTTAAAATAAATAATCACACCAAAACATAAATATTATAAAAATACCACAAACAACATCCAAATGTGAAAGCAGAACCACCCACAGGATATACATGGAAAATTGAGATAAATGACTACTCTTATAACACCCTCACCCAAGATATACAATTTCAGTGCATCATTTTAATAAATTTACATGATTATAGGGATTAAAAACATGAAGTACTGACCAGTTTTGCAGTCGTGGAAAAGATATTACATGTATGATCTATTTATTAAAATTCAATAAATAATCACTACTAGAAAATGGACCTATCCCCACGGTTTTCCTCAAAACCATGGGGATAGGTACCCCCTATACCCACGGTTTTGGAAAACCGTGGGTAGAGGTCAATTTTCAAGACCTGTACCCACGGTTTTTAAAAACCGTGGGCATAGGGGGGTCTATCCCCACGGTTTTCCAAAACCGTGGGGATAGGTCTTGAAAATTGATCTATACCCACGGTTTTCAAGAACCGTGGGTATAGGGGTACCTATCCCCACAGTTTTGAGGAGAACCGTGGGGATAGGTATAGGATAAAAAACCTATACCCATGGTTTTGAAAAACCGTGGGTATCGGTTTCCCATGTGTGCGCGGGAAAAAAAAATTTTCCGCGGGAAAGATTTTTTTTTGGCGGGAGTCCTATACCTACGGTTCTTCCATCTATACCCACGGTTTATATAACTATATTTAACTAAATATATATATATATACACACATAATTGATAGTAGGGTAGTGGTAGACGCGGTACTTTGCAGCGAGGAGGTCGTGGGATCGAAACCCACCTGCGGCTTTATTTTAGGATCTATACCCACGGTTTTGAAACCGTGGGTAAAAGCCATTGACACCGTGACAATTGGGAATTTTTTGTTGACACGGTGGCAGAACACCTATACCCACGGTTTTGGAAAATCGTGGGTATAGGCTGGGGACCTATACCGACGGCGTTCCAGCCCACGGTTCCCAAAACCGTGGGTATAGCCTATACCCACGGTTTTGGGGGCTATACCCACGGTTTTGAACCGTGGGTATAGGCCTTTTTTCTAGTAGTGAATATTCAATATAATCCATTCTTCGATTATGCCATTGTTCTTATATATTAACCTTATATTTCAATCATTAAAAAATTGTGGGCATCCTTGGAAAATAAATAAAATAAAATTGGTGAGATCAAGTGCTTAGTATGTTTAAAAAATATAAAAGAATCATTCATAAATAAGACTAAACTGTTGAGGCGAGGTATAAAATTAAAATAAAATATTTTTAAACGAAATCCTACTTATAATATGGCAGTAATAAATATAATAATTCTACTTAATCATTCACAAATATATTATAAAGGTTGATTAATCACACATAATATCTAAAACTAATCATAATATGAGGAAACGTATAATTACCGACATTTGAAACAATCCCTTGAGGTTTCACATAATGAATCTAATATTTTCTAGTCTTCGTGCCAGGAATCTAATTATTTCAATGCTTCATTCCAAAAATCTAAAAAATGTGTATGGACATAGCCAAATACATATATATTTTGTTTCAAAAAACCTACTAATTCATTATGGGGCTTTAGGGGGACCCTCACATCACATACTAAGTCAAATAAATTCCTCTTATTAAATTTTTAAAACATAACATAAACATTCATATTAAAACTATCATACAAGAGGATAATTCATTAATTATAAACCATGAATGGTATCAAAATATAACATCCAAAAGAAAATATATCATAAAACCTTCAATAAAATATGAATGATTGTATAACAATAAATCAAATTCAATTAAGAATAAGATCCCACAATGAATGTTGTCATAAATTAAAATAATCTAAAAAATAATTAAAAGTATTTGAGATAAATAATCATTTTTTACTTATAAATCTTTTAGAAAATTCACAATTATAAAAAACCATTTATTTTGAAAATATCCTTGTTATATTGTAATTATTGATTCAGAAATTTGATGGTTATTAATAGCATAAAATAGTCTCTTGTGTTAAACATGTTAAAAAAACATTTTCCCTGAATTTGTCTAAATTGTTATAATGTACCTCATTTGTGTTAATGGAGTTGATTTTTCTTAGTATGATCAAGTTCTTAATGATCTTCTTACTTTTCATAAAAGGTATTGTGATAAGTCTCCCATTTTTATACTTGTGTTATTTGTCTCTTGTTTTAATATTAATTTGGTTTTTAAATGTCATTTGTGGTGACTTAATTCCATTTTATTGATTCTTATGTTTAATGCTCATCCTTATTTGAGGATATTATATAAGGGTTTTTAATTTTATTAGATATATTTTAAATACATGGGGACAGTTAGTTTTGTTATATTCTTTCTTCTTACTTAGAGTTGTTTGATTTTATGTTTTTTCCATAGGAATGAAGTGGCAGGTTCACTGATCTTATGACATGTTTCTTCTTTTTTAATTGGATTCAAAATATCTATTTTTTCATTATGCGTTAAACTATTTTTTCTGATTTATGTTACTCTCTGCTTGATGTTGACATGAATGGAGTGGCTTATTTTTTTTTATCATTGTTGAGAATTTCTACAATTGGAATTTAGATTGAAAACGCCTATGGGTTCAACTTCATAGTGATCACACTACTTCTTGTGTTGGGGATATTGCTGGAATTCTTCCCCTATTACTACGTTCTCTATGACTCCCCCTTCAATATGAAGTTCTTAGAGATCCGATCTCTCATCCTGGACTGGTCTGCAACTTTGATGAAATTAGAAGGAGTTCTTGGTGAAACCTTCAAATTTGGAAATCATGGAAGATCATTTTGATGTAAACCAATGCCCACTTTGTTCATTGGGTAGTTCATGACGAATTGGTTATTGTTATCCAACACTATAAAATTTACATTATGTTTTTATGGTGTTCCATGATTGTACCTTTTTTCCAGTATTTTTTCTTTTTTCATTAACAAAATTCTATTATTTTCTAATAAACAACCTAGGATAAAAATGAGATTGTGAAATTAACTTTTACCTTGTACATTTCATTAGTCAAGGGTGTGGTAATCTAATTTATAATGGTTAAATAATTTTACTAAATTACTATAGGACCATATCTATATTTATGATAAAATATATGATCAAATAATATCATTTTATTAATAATATTTCTGTAATACTATTATTTTTGTGGTTAGATACATCATTTTCCTATTCATGTTTTGTTGAGTAAATCATGTTTTTAATGAAAATTATTTATTAAATAAATATCCATAAATATATAATGTTATTAATTATTATTTTTATTCAAAATATATATATTATAATCATTTTCTAATGGTTAACATGTAAAATTAATCTCACCATGTCGTAGAGAAGGTAGGTCGTACGTATGCATGAGCGACGATATCATTACACATAGGGTTATAGAGTATGGAATTAGATGTTGTACTAATATTATTGAATAATTATCATGTTATATTGATAATTTATATCAATTATACTTATCATTATACCCATCCAAGTAAAGTATTGGTGAATAACAAATTATACCACGACGTGGAGACACAAAACCGTACAAACGGACGAATGGTGATATTGTTATTCATATGATAGATATAATGAGAAATATGGTTGTACCATGATTATAATAAAAACTATGTATATAAATTATACTAGAGTTATAAAATTTAATTGGAAACAATATAGAAATAGTTAGTAGAAAAAGAAAATAATGTTGAAAGTGGATAAAAAATAATTACCTCTTTTTCATGTGCCTCCTTTTGATTTCCACAAAAGTAATACATAAGATGGATTTATGACCCAATTATATCCAATATGAAGTATAGGAGGTCTTTGGGTAGTAAATAGGATGGGTTTGGTGGTGCCAAATGGCTTTAGAGTGTGAAATTAAATGAAAGATAAGGTCCCTTTTATTTGAGAGGGGTGGAGAACACTAGGAAACTCGTAAAATATTATACTTGTATACTTTAATATTAAATTAAAAATGGATCCAATGTCTGTTTAGTAAATTTTAAGATATGTCTATGTCAAAAACATAAATAAAATAAAATTTATACATCTTATGATTTTCTTTTAAAACTTATCGTTCTGATTTATCATTATTTAATCTATTTTATTTTAATTCTCGAAGTAATATTCAAAATATTACTGAGCTATAAATATTTACTTATATTCTGTCAACTTCCCATAAATGGAAACATTATGATAATTTAGACCTTATTGTTATCATTTTTAAATTTTTAAATATTTTTTATGATTTTCTAATATTTTAATAAAGTATTATTTTTATATAATATCAATAGCTTCAATTCTGTCACAATTCATTAATTTGAAATTAAATTAAATACATTAATAAGATACCATAGAAAAAACCCATTTAATAAACTCTTAACATGTCATATTAATATATAAAATTTTGAATCACTTCATTTCGGTGGAATTATATTTGTTTTAATATTTTTAAAATTATTAATTTGATATTTTATTAAAAAATTATTTCTACTTCACAATTGTGTCCTCATTAATCATAATTATTTAATCTCTAAATAATATAAATAAATTTATATGATGAATATAATAGATTAAACTTTCTAGAGACTATTTATAAATAATGTTATCTCCTAGGTATATCTATATTCAAATTTGAATATTCATATGATATAAGAGTTTGAAATTTTGTCACATTCATTAAATTTTAATAATATTCATGTCATATTCGTAGAAAATGGTCTATAAAATGATTACATGTTGAAATATAGGTGATAAGAGTGTGATTAAGTAATCAAATAGGATTTCTAAAGGTGTCATTGTAATTTTATAATATTATGTTTTCCTTTATTTACCCTAATTATCCTTACCCACAATAAAAAAACAAAAGTTACTATTCAGAAAAAAAAATAAAGTAACATATTAACATAATTTGGACCCATTGAATCAAAATAAGGGTTCCGTTTTTCAAAATTCAAAACACATAAGTTATATTAATTAAATAATAATTAATCCTCATTGAAATGATGAAAAAATGAGTTTTTTGAATGTAAAAAACCTTCAATAGATTAGCACGTGTTTATATTTAATTTTAATGAGAAAATAATTTCAATGACTGAAATTATACTAAATGAAAAATAAATAATCTAATTATTATTTGATCCCAATTAAAAGTATATTCTATGAATATAACTAAATTTGATAAAAATTATGTTATGAATTAAAATGCTGTATTTTTCAATATTTATTAAAATATGAATGTTTTGAGAAGAAAACCAAAAAATATTTCATACTAAATTTTTATCTCCTGAATCTATAATATATTTTTAATTTTTAAAATTGAATATATAAATGTGTCATATATTGTATTTAATTATGGTCCTCCATGAAAATGTTGTAATTTGTTTTTACAAAAATACTTATTTTATTTGAAAACGATTTTTTTTGTTTTTATATAATGCATAAAAAGAAATAAGACAAAGGTTAAAAGTATGTGGAATATATAAAATTCAAAATTTGGATAATACTATCAATAACCACTATTTAAATGGCTTGTTTAATATATAATGGTTTGATCTAACTTGGTGTTGAGTGCAACACAGACCATGGGACTAAAGAAGCATATTGTGGATTATTGCGGTGTAAGATTTTAGACACTTTCAATAAATTTCAACCCCATAATATAAAATCAGGATATAATATTTTATTTTTCACTTACCAATATATAATTACTAAAAAAACATTTAAAAATGATTAATGAGTCCTCATATTTAAAATAATGATAGAGGAGTATGATAGTCACCTGAGATAAAACATATAATGTTTCCATGTAAGAAACCATAGACATGAAAAAAAACAACCATCATGTTATGATGGAGAGTGATAGGGAACCTGATAACAAAGAAGCTAATAGTAAAAATACTATAATTTTGTGATGATCTAAAGGGCCATTTGATTCATCAGAAAGTGAACATGGATAGAATTGTTTTTAAAAATTCATTCCATATAGTTGAATATTTAATTTAATTAATATACAAAAAAACAGAAGGAAACTTACTTATTTGAAATGGACAGTTTTGTGCTTTAATTAATTCCTAAAACAGACTCATATTTCTCTTCAAAATATAATAAAATTATAATATATTCTATTTATATTAATTGTATAAGGTTCCAAAAATAAACATATTCCTTTTTAATAAAGAAATATGTGTTATAATAACAAGGACATCATTTATGCCAATGATAGTTAATGCACCACTGTCACCTTTTGGTTGCGGGTTCATGTTTCACGGCCTTCCCTGATTCAACAAGTTCTCACTCGACCTGTGGGTTGTCCTTCTTATATTACTATATTATTATATCATTCCCAAAATATACTTTAGAAAATAATTGACATTATGAAATAATATCCAATTCATTTCATCAATGGGACTTATACATAATTATTCCTTCCAAATTAACATTATAATAGGGCCTCAAACATTAAAAAATCAACATTAACATCAAATTTTATTAATAACCTAATGTGGATCTTATTGTAACATATAAAATATTTTACAACCATAAAAAATTAATAAGAGTTTCATGCTTCCAAATCCAAAACTAAAATATACTACAGTAAAATTCTTATATATTTCATGAATATGATAACCACAAAGTCATTGATATAATAATTCATGAATGTAGATAAAAAATGAATTTACTCATTCCACGTCATTCTTAAATAATTCACTTCTCTTATACATTTTATTCCTTAATACCTCCATTATTTTATTTATATTTTTGACTCTCTTCATCTTCCAAATCAAAACCATTGCATGAATAACATTTATTATTCTATCCATTCACCCTAAACTCAAATAACGAAGTGAGAAACCCAAATCATAGTGTTAATCTTTGGAATAATAATTTATAGGATTTCTAAATAAATACTTATTATTCTAAATCCATAAATCTATAGGATTAGTGTTGGTTACAAATTATTAATTCTAAATAATTATTTCTTATATGTAGACTATTCATGAAAGTATATATTATGGTTATTTTAACTAATTTTTCTTTTGTAAACAGAATTTAAAAGGTTGTTACTAAACTTCCACTGATATGAATAGAAATTTCCCGACACCATATTCCATGAAAATGTATATTACTTTAATATATATTCACGATTAGAAGGAATCAAATCCACATGGACCGATTAGTTTAGAAGTCTTATAATACAGATTAGATAAATGAACCATTCATAACAATTCAAAACATAATATGACACATAGTACATTAATTGAAAAGTCCATTATTCTCCTAGATTAAACCGACATAACAATAATAAAAAACTTATTAGGATCTTGGGAAAATAAAACATACGAAAGGGGTGATATCAAATGCTCAAAAAGGTTAATCAATATTGAATAATCTTTCAAAAATAATCCTAATATTTTTATGAATGGTATAAAACTAAAGTACAACCCATTTAAACATAATCAATAGAATAATATGGTAATAATAAATCTAATAATTCTATTTAAACAAGTATATGGAAATTGTACTAGTTGAATAATCCCATGTAACATCAATAACTGATCTCGTGATGAGGAAATTTATAATTTAAGACATTTTAAACATACCATCGAGGCATCAAGAAATCAATCTTATATTTTCGAGGGATCATGCCCAGAATCTCATATTTTAATGGATTCATTCCACAAATCTAATAAAAGAGTATGTCGTAGCCCAAAAACAAATCTATTTTTTTCATTACCCCTACCATTTGTTTAAGGGGCTATAGTGGGCCTCATCCTTCACATACTAAGTCCAATGCATTCCTCTTATGAAAGGGGTAAAACAAAACATAAAAATTTATATTCAAAATATAATATGAAATGTTAATAAATTAACCATAAACCATGAATGTTATCAAAATATCTCATCTGCAAGAAAATAAATCATAAACCCTTCAATAAAATATGTAAGATTGTATCATAATAAATCAACCGCAATTATGCATAAATTAAAACAAAGGATGTTGACATTGAAGGAAAAAAATCTAATAAATTCATTAAAATTATTTGAGATAAATATCAATTTTTTTACATTGAAATATTTTAGAATATGAGAAATTATGAAAGAAAATATTTCATTTTTAAATAATAATTTAATATTGTAAGGAAAGCTACAAAATTACATGGTGTCAAAATAGTGGATGATAGAAAGTTGTACCGTATATGTTAAAAAATATTCAGTCCTTAATTTGTCGAAACGTTTATAAAGTGTCTTGTTTGGAAAATGAAATAAATATCCCATTAAAACTATTAATAAAAATTCATAAATGGGTAAACATAACAATAAACAATTTTCAATAATATTTAATTACATTTTAGGAATCATGGACATGTGTGATAATGTTTTCGGTGTAGATACATATAAATAAAAAACATGAATAATAATGATTTTTTAAAAATAATCCTTTCCATGTTATTTTAATTTGTAGAGGTTATGTAATCATCATGTATAATGATTAATTTTTTTTGTTAAATTATAACAGGACCATGTCCATATTTATGATATCACATATGATCCTATTAAATTATTTTATTAATATTGTTTCACTATAACCATTTCTTCGGATGTTAACTACATTGATATCATATGCATGTTTCGTTTTTAAGTCATGTTTTTGCTAAATATAGTGTATTTTTTTCATATCCATAATTTTATAACGTTTTTAATTATTATTTTTATAGACATTATAAATTTTTTAATCATTTATAACGGTTAACATGGAGAATTAATCTCACCGTGTCATGGAAACGGTAGACCATATGTATAATGAGTCATAGTATAATTCACTTGATAGTTAAATGATATAAAATTGTATGGTATATTAATTATAATGATTAATTATTTTGTTATATTCATTTTTTATATCAATTACATTGCTAATTATACCCTTCAAAATACCTTAGTGTTCAAAATCAAATTACACCACAACGTTGAGACAATAAGTCGTATGTATGCACACATGGTGATATTGTTATTCAAATGAATGATAAAATGAATAATATTATTCTACCATCATTATAATAACATCTTAGTATATGTACGATACATGAGTAATTAATTTGGTATGGAAACATTATATAATGATGAAGTAAAAAAAGAAAAAATCTTTTAAATAGGTGAGAAATCAATTACATCTTTTTTCAGATATATCTTTTTGATTTTAAAAAAGGACTCTATATGATTGATATCATCACAAATAATGGCATATAAGATGTATTGTGGGAAGTCTGGAGAGTATATTGGTTATGTTTGGGTGAGACAAAGGGCTTTAGAGGTGTGAATTTAAGAGAAGGAGAAGTGCCCTTTTATAAGAGAAGGGAGGGGCACTTTTGGAAACTCCTAAAATATAAGATTAATATTAAATAATATTCTATTAGTAAATGATCAAAATTTTTTTGAGTCTAAAATACTTTTACGATTTCTGAAAATCCTCTCATGAAATTAAATTTAGACATGGTTTTACATTATTCTAAGCTTTATCATTTTGATTTATCCAAATTTAATCTATTTAATTTTAATTGTGCTAATAATATTCAAAAAAATAAATGTTTATAAATATATACATATATTAATTAAATGAACCATAAATCTATATTTAATGATATTTTATACCATATAATTATCACATAGTAATTTTAAATTATATTTTTTATTTTTAAATAATTTAATAAAATCTTCTTTTTGAAATATAAAAATATTATCAATTTCTACACTATAATTTAGTTTGACATTATATTTAATCCAAACAGAACAAAAACTTCAAAGAAAACATTAAATATATTCCAAACATGTCTTGGTAACTTATAAAATTTTATTGTCAATTCAATTATTTCTAATTGTATTTATTTTATAATTTTTATAATCTTTTAATTGATATTTTTATAAATAATATAATTGTTACTTCACTATTGTGTCTTCATTAATGTTAATTATTTAATTTATAAATATTATAAATAAATTTATATGACGTGGGTAATTATTTTATATTTCTAGCTACTATTTATAATCAATGTGTTCTCATAGAGATATCTATATTAACATTTTTATGTGTATAAGACATGGGAGTGTGACATTTTTTCACATTCATTGTTTATAATAGTATTCAAGGAATATTCATGGAAAAGGATTCATTAGATGATTATATTTTTAATCACATGAGATAACGGTCTAATTTAGTCCTTAAATGGTATTTTTACTCATGTTTGGGTAATTTTATAATATTATTAATACCATTAATTACTCGATTTACCATTAACTACGGTAATTAATAAATTTCTAAAGATACTATTCAAAAAGTCCAACAAAAGAAAATTAACTTATTAACATAATTTGGAACCATTGTTTGAAAATATGAAATTTGTTTTTCAAAATTAAAAACACTAGTGTTTTAGTAATTAAATAAAAATTAATCCCTGTTGAAAAATGAGAATACGTGTTTTTTTAATGTTAAAAATAACCAAAAGATTGGAGTGTGTTTATTTTAAATTATAACGTGAAAATAATTCCAATTACCTATATAATATTAAATAAAAAACTTAATCTAATTAAACATTAAATACATTTAAAATGATAATATAATAATTTAAATAAATTGGATGAAAAAGATTTTTTAAATTAAAATGTAGTATTTTTAACTAGTCATTAAAATACTAAAGTTATTAGAAAAACACCAAAAATCTTCCAAACTAAATTTTTATATCCCACTTCAAAAGATGAAGTTTATTTTGTGAAGTTGAATATATAAAACTGTCAAATATTTGATTTAAAAAAATTTCTTCATTAACATGTGGTAAACTAGATTTTTTTTGAAAAATAATTCTTCTTTAAAAAAATAGAATATGTTCTTATATCATGTATAGGAAATACCTAAGAATAATGTTAAATTATATTTAATATATTAAATCCCAAACGTCGTTAATACTATAAATAATAGGTATTTAAATGGCTAGTTTAAAATATCATGGTATACTAGAACTCGGTATTGCGTGCAACACAAGTTATAGAATTAATGAACTGTAACATGGAATCATGAGGTGTTATAACTCTGATGTCAATTTTTGACTCCATGGTGAAAAAATAGAGAAAAAAATCCATGGTTTGGGTCCATGAAATCTTCCTTAGGAACATAGTGTGTAGCCCCAACATTCCCTCAAAGTTGGGTATCCCAGTCACACATAGTGTGAAAAAATTATGTTTTTGATTTATACCATCACTAGTTTACTTTACACCCAAATGGACTATGTGACCATTTATTATTCCCTATATTCCACATGGTGTGAAGAGAAATTTTATACAATTACAATTTCTATATACCTCCCTTATTGAAAGGATATGTACTCTACATAATAATATGACTTGAAATAGTGTGTGCAGTTATGCCATACTCCAAATATCAAGTAATCCTTAATGGAATATCCCAAAAAAAATCATATTATAACCCAATATTATAAACCTAACATAAAATGTGAAACACAATGTGTGCGTAATCTGAACATTATTCTAATGTAAACATTGTTGAGTCAAAAAGGTTTTCTTTATGAGATTTCCATTCCTTCGTTTTTGGGTGAGATTGTTAAGTCAATAAGGTTTCATTATGACTATACCATCCCTTCTTGTTTTAAAAATCACAAACACCTTATCTTGAGAAAAATTTCATTTATCGTATGATTTTCTTCTATATGGAAAATTTTTCTTCCCCATAAAAATTTTTCATTACCATGTTTTTCATTGTTCATTATATTGTCTAAGTGAAAAATTCAGTTTCATCGCCTATAACCATGGAATAATATAATACATAGAAAAATTGCATTCTGTTTTTGGACTCCGAATTTAGACTCCAAACCATTCGGATTTCTGAATCTAAGTTCTATGAATTCAGACACCGAACTCTTCTAATTTTTGACTCTGAATACTAATGAATTCAGACTCTGAACATTGTGAGTTCTGACTCCAAATACTGATGAATTCTGACTCCGAACATTGTGAGTTCTTACTCTGAATTCTAATGATTTTAGACTCCGAACCTTGTGAGTTCTCACTATGAATTCAAATGAATTCAGACTCCAAACATTGTATGTTCAGGTTCCGAATTTCATAGAAAATAGAATCCAAATATCCTTGTATCATAAGACCCCGAATTTATTTTTGATTAGTCTCTGAAATTTTATTTTCATATATTCCGAATATTGGATTTTAGGTATGTAACCATATTTTTTTTTCTTACACTAGTTCTTTTGTTACACAACAATGTTGTGCATTTAGTTACTAAGAAATCATTGTTTAAGTGACACGTGAATAGGTTCCTCTGAAATTCAAGATAAAATATGACCCTTGGAGGATTTTACCGACCGTTGGAGTAGTGCCAATAAATATGAGCTCATTTGAAGAGCTCATAGCTTTTGATGAACTGTTCTATGACTCTATGGATTACATGTTGTTGAAGTGATTTCTAGAGAGATACTATTATGCCTCGGGTGTACTGAACTTCTTGTTCATATTTTCTTTGAGCGACTATGATTGTTATTGTGTAATATCGATGCCTTCCGAGGATACGAATATAGAAGTGCCGACTACCTTGAAGTTGAGGGCCTCCTTGATGAGGAATACCGTGGTGTCGACTACCATGATGTTTATGGATTGCGGGGATAGAAAGACAAACTATGATCTTTATATCAAGGGATTAACCTAGTGTGGTAAAGACATAATTTCTTGAAAGTATAAATCAAGGAACCTTTATCCAAGGTTGTTGGATGCCCTTCTATTTAGGTTAAAATATTAACTACTTGTTACATGTGTTGTTTCGCGTTTTTTGCTGCATTTTATTTGTTAAGGAATGTATAACTATCTTATACTTCTTTATACTTGTACTCTAATTTAGTGAGATTCTATATGCTTTAATGTAGAATCTTTATCATTATAAATGTTCATTAATTTTCATTTTCCGGAACCATCTTTTGGGATTCACTTTCTCGGAATCATATTTCCAGATTCAAGCATGTGTGTAGAACTAGAGGTTTTTTGAATTACCTTCTTTAACCTTGTTAAGCCTAACCATCAATAAAAGTTCCAAAGGAATTTTTTAAAAGTATACAATTATCCCACATCTTGTATTTTTAGCATCACTAGATACAGTATATAGTATCAATATTATTTCGATCCTACATTTAATATTGTTGAGCCCTCTGGGAAAATTAGTTGAACATACATTTTGATAATCCCATCTATGATCAATCATATTTTAACTATGCTAAATTTTATTTTGATAATCTCAATTATGATCAAGTATAGATTGATAGTTCCTATATTAATTAATGATTAATTAATTATTTTAGTATTTATGTACACCATGCAAATATTCATATAATAATTACATAATATTTATAGAATTCGGTTACTAAATGGATATATATTCAAACGTGACCCATTCTGCCAAATGAATGCTTAAACAGACAAGTGGTCACCATTACAAAACAAGCCTACCAATACGTGATGGTCACAGTTACAGAACAAGCATACCGATACGTGATGGTCGCTGTTACAAAAGAAGCCTACCGATACGTGATGGTTACCGATACATCAAGTCTACCGATACATTAAGTCCACCAGTACAACAATTCAACCATTATACATGCTCACCGATACAAAAAGTCACCGTTATGCAGGCCTACCATTATAGACGAGTCACCGAAGGAAGTCCACCGATTCACCAAGGAAGCTTCCGGTACAACAAGGCTACCGTTACACGAAAGGTCACCGTTACACCAAGTCTACCACTACCGATCAAGTCTACCGACATACATGAAGTCTATATATAGAAAGGCTACCGTTAGAGAAGAGGTTACCGATACACAAGGCTACCAATATCCAAATCTACAGTTCCAGAAGAATCCAACAATGTCTTAATTTCGTTATCTTTATTTAATCTAACCAACGGTCATATCAGGTATATTTTAATGCTCTTTAATTTTTTTAATAAAGGTTGTTGGATTTCAGGAAACAGTACCTCGTACCTGCAATAATAAATCATTTCTTTTTCTGGAGATCATGCCATAAATAGAAGAACTCCCTATTGCTAGAAAAAATAGATATACACACATACAGAATACACGATGAATATACACATGATAGAAGTATACATGAATAAGTAGATCTCAGAGAGATATACATGCACGATCAAGAAGTCACAGAAACTCATACACTTTCATGTGGATTTTGAAGAACTATATCGACTACATTTTCACTGTCTCTGAACCTGGATGTCAAGAAAACGACACTCTGTTTTCCAGAAAAAATCCAGAAGAGGACTCAGAACCATTTCTGATCAATATGAAGGAGTTCAGAGCTACACTGCAATCACTAGAGCCATTCTAAACTATATATATTGCTTAGTGATTTATTATTTACATTACGAGCAGTGTGTATCATCTGTTTTAATTTACACACACTATATCATGAACCTTAACTGGAGGATCTTTAAATCCTCATTCAAACTCTTTACCTTCTATTTTTCCACTGTGGATAGTGGTTGAGGTCGTGTGTGACTAGGACAGCTGTATTTGCTGTTGTTTTTGTTTCCCACGTAGAACTGTGGTAGAGGTCTTTAACCTGGACAGTTGTAAACTGTTGTGAACCCCGATCCAAGATGTGGATCAAATTTATATAAATTATTTAAAGGAATAAGTCTCAGCTTGAGACTGAACCACTTGGTTATATCTGCTGTTCTTTATTCAGTTTTATCTATATTCCTTTTTTCACTGCCAAGTGCTTTAAAACCTACACTATTTTTCATGTTACTCTAATAATTGAATTAGCAAGTGTTTTCATTATTTGTAAATCAGTAAGTTAGTTTCAAAAGCTAATCTGATCCTCTGATTAGATTAAATGGGAATTAATCAATCCCTAGAGAGCATAGTTGAATGTTTTATTTAATTCATATTCACTACAATTCAATTTTTATTTTGAAATTAGCGGATTTAAGTGAATGATTTGGAAACAGAAATTTTAATTGGAACTCAATTCACCCCCCCTATTGAGTGTCCACTCTGAAAAACATTTGGTATCAGAGGAGCTTAAAATATTTTCTGAAGTACTCTGTATTTCAACAGTGATTTTAGTTGTATTTTAAAGTTCATAAAATTTCTGTTATTTCTAAATTTTTATCTCTTTAAAATTTCTACTTTAACCTAGTTATCATGGATAACAGACTTGAGGGTGCATATACTAACATGACACCATTATTCAATGGCACAAACTATGCTCAGTTGCAACTTAAGATGAAAATTCACATAGAAAGCATAGGTTTTGATATTTGGACTGCCATAGAATTAGAATATAAACATCCCACTACTACTAGATCCACTTGGGATGGACCTACAAAGACTACATACAATAATAATTGTAAATCCATTAATGCCTTGTACTATGCTTTAGGAGATGAAGAGTTCAACAGAATTTCTTCTTGTAAAACTGCTTTTGAAATTTGGGATACTTTGGGTGTTTCTCATGAAGGAACAACCAATGTTAAATATATGAGATTAAATACTTATACTATTAAATATGATAATTTTAAAATGAATGCTGATGAATCTATTTATGAAATATATCTCTAGTTTAATGAGATAGTCAATACAATGAATTTACTTGGAAAGGCTATTCCAGCAAATGAACAAATTATGAGAATCTTGAGATGTTTACCTGACTGATGGAGAGGCACATCTGTTTCAATCAGAGAGTCATGTGACATTGCTACTCTACCTGTTAAGGAACTTATTGGTAAGTTAATAATGTACGAAGAAGATCATAAGGTAAATAAGGAAGAAGATGATGAACCAAAAAGGAATTCATTTTCTTTCAAGACTACTGCTTCAAAGATCAAGGAAAAAGATATAGCTCAACTACCCATTGAAAGTACAACCAGTGACAATTTAGACTCTGATAGTGATGCTGAAATGGCTCAGATAGACAGAAGGTTTAAGAAATTTTTTTGGAAGAATAAATTCTTCAGAACATAAAATTACAAAGGAAAGTATGATGATAAGGGACACTGGAAGAAGGACTGGGAAAAGTTAGATAAAAGTGATGAAGCTGTTTGTTATGAGTGCAAAAGAAAAGGACATATCAAAGCAGACTGCCCAACGATCAAATTCAAGAAGAAATACAACTACAAGGACAGTAAGTACAAAAAGGCTATGAAGGCTGCTTGGAGCGCTTATGAGGATAGCTCCAGTGAATCTGAAGCTTCTGATAATGAATCCATAAATAATGAAAACATGTGTTTTATGACAAATACATCTGAGGTAATCTTAGATACACCTGCTTTAAATTATTATTATTCTGAAGATAGTGCAGAATATGATACTGATTCTGAAAACATGACTAGTGAGGAATTTGTTTAATATTGTAATATGCTGGAAGAGACATTCCATGAACTTAGGTATAAATACAAATCATTAAAGAAACAACATTCTCCCACTACTACATTTAAAACAAAATTTACTATTGAAAAGGAGAAAAATGCTCAACTGTTGAAGGAGAACACTAAACTGAAAATATATAATGAGAAACTCAGAAAGGATTTAGAGAAATTCACAATTGGAAAGGATACACTAACTCAAATTCTAGGAAAGAAAGTTGCACCAAAATACACTACTGGAATAGGCTACAAACCTAGACAGAGACAGTTTACTAAGAATAGATTTATTCCTAAATCTGGACAGAATACTGCTAGTTCTAGTTCTGGAAATTTATATGATTCAACTAGTTATATTCATAGTTACATATCTAATAAGGTTTACCTTTAAAATTCTATTGATTCTTCAAATTTTATGAGACCCATAAGACAAATTTGGGTACCTAAAGTTATATTGGCTAACCTTTCCGAACCCACGAAAATCTGGGTACCAAAATCATTTCCTATCTAAATCTGTTTTGTAGGAAACCTGCTTAAAGTGCTCCTGTAGAAAGACCTGGTACTTGGACAGTGGATGATCAAGACATATGTCAGGATACTTCTCATGCATTAAAAGCATAGTAATAGTTTATGGAGGTTTTGTCACTTTTGGTGATAATTCTAAAGGGAAAATCATCGGCTTAGGCCAGATTGGTAAAACTGACTCAGTATTAATTTCTAAAGTTCATTTTATTGATGGACCTATGTATAATTTTCTAAGTATTTCTCAGTTATGTGGTGATGGTTTTAATGTTAAATTTTAAAATGATTCTTGCAATGTCTTTAATTCTAAAAATGCTTTAGTATTTTCTGCATTGCGAAATAAAAATGTCTATGATGTTGATTTAAATTCATTACCTATGCAAAATATTACTTGTTTAAATGCTTTTCATAAAGAGTCTTGGATTTGGAAAAGAATATTAAAACACTGCAATGTACATTCACTTAGAAAACTGACTAGGAAGAACGTATTTAGAGACCTACCAAAACTTGAATTCCCAGCAGATAAAGTTTGTAATCCCTATCAAAAGGGAAAGAAACATAAAGTTTCTTTCAAATCAAAGAAAGAAGTGTCAACTTCTCAACCTCTTGAGTTGGTTCACATGGATTTGTTTGGACCTTCTAGAGTTTCTAGTTTAAATGGGAAGCACTATGTCTATGTTTTAGTAGATGACTATTCTATGTATACATGGGTATATTTTCTAGCTCACAAAAGTGAAGCTTGTTCTTACTTTTTTAAATATTCCGAGTCTATAGAGAACCTTAGTGGACATACGATTAAAACCTTGAGAAGTGATCATGGTCATTAGTTTGAAAATCCTTAGTTTGAATCCACTTGCTCACACAATGGCTATAGTCGCAATTTCTCTACCCCTAGGACACCTCAAAAAAATGGTGTAGTAGAAAGGAGGAATAGAGCCATTCCGAAAATTGCCAGAACCATGCTCAATGAGTAGGACCTACCTGTTTATATTTGGGTTGAAGCTGTCAATACAACTTGTTATATTATCAATAGAGTCTTGATCAGACATGTTCTTAAAAAGACCCCTATGAGTTGTGGAACCACAAGAAATTTATGGTTAGCTAATTCAGAGTTTTTGGTTGTAATGTCTTTATTCATAATAATAAAGATAATACTGACAAGTTTGTATCAAATAGTGATGAAGGAATTTTCCTAGGTTACTCTATTTCTAGTAAAGCCTATAGAGTCTTCAATAAGAGAACCAAATGTGTGGAGGAATCTGTTCACATCAAATTTGATGAAACTGATCCACATGAACCTAAGACCTCTCTTGAAAATATTGAAGATGATCTCTCTATTTTAAACCATAATGATAAAGATATTGGACCTATAGTTAAAACATCCAGTTCTGTAAATTTTCTAGAACCTGCTTCTATTGACTCCCAACCTGTTGATGTACCTGAAATCTCGATCCCTACCTTTTCAAGACCAACTTGGATTCTAAAAAAATATCCATTAGATGTTGTTGTAGGTAATCTAGATAGAGGAACATAGACTAGAGCTTCTCTAAGAAATCAGGTTGAACATCTTGTTTTTATGTCATAGTTAGAACCTAAAAATATCAATGATTCTATCAATGATGAATTTTGGGTAATAGTTATGCAAGAAGAACTAAATCAAATTGAAAAAAATAAAGTCTGGGAATTAGTAGAAATACCTAAGGACACTTTGACCATAGGCACAAAGTGGGTGTTTAGAAACAAAGTTGATGAATCTGTAAATATCATTAGAAACAAAGCTATACTAGTTGCACAAGGTTACAATCAAGAAGAAGGAATTGACTATGAGGAAACCTTTCCACCTGTAGCTAGATTAGAGGCAATTAGGATCTTACTTGCCTTTTCATCACATCTGAGTTTCAAGTTATATCAAATGGGTGTGAAAATTTCTTTTCTAAATGGTTTTATTATTGAAGATGTGTTTTTGGAACAACCACATGGTTTTTCAAATCCTCACTTTCAAAATCATGTTTTTAAACTTTTTAAATATTTATATGGTTTAAAACAAGCTCCAAGAGCTTGGTATGAAAGACTTACAACTTTTATTATATCAAAAGGATTTACAAAAGGAATTGCGGATCCCACTCTTTTTATAAAAATAATCTCAAAAGATGTTTTAATAGTACAAATCTATGTTGATGATATTATTTTTGGATCTTCTAAAAATTCATTATGTACTGATTTTTCAAAGATTATGCAAAATGAGTTTGAAATGAGCTTAATGGGAGAGCTTAAGTACTTTATTGTATTTCAAGATATTTATTTGTTGTATTTGTTAAACCATGGAGTAAAGGTGAAATTATGCAGACTTCTAATGATTCAGATTGAGGATATGACTAGACAGAAGTCTAAGTCCAATGCACTTTTCTTTTCTAAGTTGATTTCTATTATGTTGAAAGCAAAGGAGGTAGCTGGACCTCAAGATAGAACTGTTGTAGTTAAGGATAACTTTTTCCTCACCAAGACTCTTTGTAAGTTTTTCAAAGTCAGCAGGAACCCTTGGAAGAAATCATGTGTTAATGATGATGGAAAAATCTATGAAAAATACAATCCACTGGACCATCCTTCTAGAGAAAAGGATGTGAGGGATCCTGGTCTTGGACCAGATGAGCCAGAACCGGTATACAGTGATGATGAAGCTAAGGAGGAAGAGACATCAGTTGAGGAAGGAGGAGACCTAGATTTCCCTCCTAGTCCTATGTCCCAAAACATTTCTTATAGAGCAGCTAGCCCTCCAAAAGAACTACCAAGGAGAGAAACTATTTTGAAGGAAAATGACACTGAGACTACAAAAGAAGAAGAAGAAGCATATTAGATTGTTTTCAAAGACACATCTGAAGAGGATGAGGCAACTGCGTCAGATCAGATTGATCATGAAGAGAAGGATTCTTCTGGTGAAGCAGATGATGAGGAAAATGTAGAAGAAGAGCCCAGTTTGAGCCCTCTCATAGTTTGTACAGTCAGGACAGTACCTGATCAGAAAGCGGAAGCAACATCTGTTGATGAGAGAGTCATTGATGACTCAGAGAAAATGGCTATTGAATCTGCTGCAGTTATAGAGGATGTTGTAGAATTACATCGACAGAACAGTTAGAGGAGATTCATCAAGAGAATGTTCTAAGAGAGGGTGTGCATCTTGGTTAAGTATCAGTTTTTTATGACATTGAAGTTTGGTCATCAGATCCAGTATAAATGGTTCTTGGAATTTCTTATAGAGATTCGAATGAGGAAAACCAGCCCCAAAATGAATCAGTTACCCTACCAGCAGTGGCTGAAAATGTGGCAACCAAGGAGGACCTTGAGTCCTTAAAGTCTGAAATGAATGAAACACTGAGATAATCAGTGGCAGATTTGAAGAAAATCATAGTTGATGAAATGAGGGCTGTGGAGCAATCCCTGGAGCTATCTCTGGGATGTGTTGTGTCTATCCCAATAAAGGAAATGACGGATGAAGTTAAGGTTTTCCATACTCAAATTGAGAGTTGGACAGGAGCTGTGGTTTCTCTCAGACAATCAATTGCTTCATTGACTGCTTTGAACAGTTCTCAAACCTAAGTGAATACTGATATGAGATATATCAAAGAGGTAGTCAAACAGTTTGTGGATATGTTTGAGGCTTTTAAGACATTAGTCAAAGAACATTTGAACAGTCAAGATGAACTTGTTTAGAAGGTGGTTAGTAATCTGACACAATCTTTCAAGGAGACAGTAGCTTTTTCAGTGAAACCTTTTCCCCCATCCACCTCCATTGTGAACCTTGACCAGATCAAATATATTATTTAGGAAGAGTTGGACAAGGCCAGTACCGGTGGCTCCTCGGATACTCAGATCCTTGCTACCCCTAGGGAAGTTAGTAGTTTTGTTCGTGGTCACCTACGGGCAGCTACTGATTCCCAAGATGGAATTAAAAATAAGGTGGATGCTTAATTTGAGAAAGTCTATACCAAGCATAAAATGACCAGCCATTTCAAGCTCTTTATGGAAAATATGAAGTTGCCTCCAGTGACTCAAGCATTCAGAGAACAGGTTAGTAAGCTCAGGGAGCTTACTCCTGCCTTTGATAAATTCATTGAAAATTGAGATGATTTTGTGTCAGTAATGGAGAGAGGAGGCAGTATTATTATGGATTTCAGGAACCTGTTGCTACAATTCTTACATGTGGATGCCAGACCTGTGATTGTACCTCCTCCTCTTTCTGCCTATGCCTCTGGGAGTACACCCTTGTTTACTCCAGTTCAGGCTATTCAATGAATGACACCTATGATCCCACAGAAATGCACAGATTTTAGATCTGGTACAGTTTTAGTGGACGACCTTCTAGTTTTTCTTTCAGCTATTCCTAAGCCATCTACTCAATCTTAACCTACATCCTCTTCTGATCCTAAGGGAAAGACTCCTATTCAAGAGGATTATTGAGTGATTCTGGATGTTTTTGATAGGATTCACCTGTATTTTTGTAATCCTGACTTTCTCAGTTTGTACCTTTTGTACCTTAATGGAAATTTACTCTTACATTCTCCACTTTATTTTGTTTATGTGTCCATGCAATCTCTTCTCTTTTTGTCTCTACATTTCCATGATTCTACCCTTCATTTTGTTAATCACAAAGGGGAGTGAAAATGAAACTAATGAGAAAAGGGAGTGCAATAGAAAGGGGGAGAAAAATGGGAACATTGTTTTAATGTATATTTTGGAAAATTTTCCTTTGACACTATCTTAATTTTCATAATGCTTTGGCAAAAGTTGTGATAGGTTGAGATTATAAAAAAGGAGAAGATTGTTGAGCCCTCTAGGAAAATTAGTTGAACTTATATTTTGATAATCACTACTATGTTCAACCATATTTAAACTATGTTAAATTTTATTTTGAGAAGCTCAATTATGTTTAAGTATAGTTTCATAGTTCCTATATTAATTAATGATTAATTAATTATTTCAGTATTTCTGTACACCATACACATCTTCATATAATATTTACATAATATTTAGATAATTAGGTTACTAAATGGATATATATTCTAAGTTGACCCATTCTTCCAAATTAATGATTAAACAGACAAGTGGTCACCGTTACAGAACAATCCTACCTATACGTGATGGTCACCGTTACAGAACAAGCCTACCGATACGTGATAGTCACTGTTACATAACTTGCCTACCAATACGTGAAAGTTACCGATACATCAAGTCTACCAATACGTGAAGGTTACCTAAACATCAATTCTACTCATACGTGAAGGTTACTGATACATCAAGTATACCGATACATTAATTCCACCAGTACAACAAGTCTACCATTATATAAGCTCAACGATACAACAAGTCACCATTATGCAATCCTACTGTTACAGACAAGTTACCGAAGGAAGTCTATCGATACACCAAGGAAGCTACCAGTACAACAAGGCTACTGTTACACGAAAGGTCACCATTACACTAAGTCTACCTCTACCGATCAAGTCTACCGACAGACATGAAGTCTACCAATAGAAAGGCTACCATTAGAGAAGAGGTTACCGATACACAAGGCTACTGATATCCAACTCTACCATTCCAGAAGAATCCAACGTTGTCTTAATTTCTTTACCTTTTTTAAATCTAACCAACGGTCATATCAGGTATATTTTAATGCTTTGTCATTTATTTAATAAAGGTTGTTGGTTGTCAAGAAACCATACCTCATAACTACAAAAAGAAATCATTTCTTTTGCTGGAGCTCATGCCATAAATAGAAGAAGTCCATGTTGCTACAAAAAGGAGATATACACAAATGAATAATACACGAGCAATATACACAAGATAGTAGCATACACGAAGAATAAGATCTCAGAGAGATATAAATGCATGATCTAGAAGACACAGAATCTCATACACATTCATGAGGATTTTTAAGAACTTCATCGACTACATTTTCACTGTCTCTGAACTAGGATGTCAAGCAAACGACACTCTGTTTTCTAGAAAAAAAACGAGAAGATGACTCAGAACCATTTCTGATAAATCTGAAGGAGTCCAGAGTTACACTACAGTCGCTAGAGACATTCTAAACTCTATATATTGCTCAGTGATTTATTATTTATATTATGATCAGTGTGTATCATCTGTTTTAATTTACACACACTGTCTCCTGAACCTTAACTAGAGGATCTGTAAATCCTCATTCAAACTCCATAAATTCTATTTCCCACTGTGGATAGTGGTAGAGGTCGTGTGTGACCTTGACAACTGTATTTGTTGTTGTTTTTGTTTCCCACGTAGAATCGTGGTAGAGGTCTTTGACCTGGACATTTGTAAATTGTTGTGAACTCCGATCCAGGGTGTGGATCAAATTTATATAAATTTTTGAGATGACTAATTCTCGGAATGAGACTCAACCTCTTGGATATATCTGCTGTGCTTTATTCAGTTTTATCTATAATCCTTTTTTCCGCTGCCAAGTTATTTAAAACCTAAACTGTTTTTCAAGTTACTCTGAAATTGAATTAGCAAGTGTTTGCATTATTTGTAAATCATTAAGTTAGTTTCAAAAGCTAATTTGATCCTGTGATTAGATTAATTGGGAATTAATCAATCCCTTGAGAGCTTAGCTGAAAGTTTTCTCTAATTCAAATTCACTACAATTCAATTTGTATTTTTAAATTGGGGGATTTTAGTGAATGATTTTTAAAAATAAATTTTAATTGGAACTCAATTCAACGCCCCTCTTGAGTGTCCACTCCGACCAACAGATATTATAGAGTATATCATACTCCACATTCCATCTCAAAAAAATGTGTCAGAGCAGGTGACCTTGATTCTGAAACCAATTTAACAGTTAGCATCATAATTTTGTTTCAATCTGAATTAATCTCATGATTAGATTCAGAAGAGAAATATTCCTCTTCTATTTTTTAATCATATTTTCATACTAATAATGTTCAAATTCATATTTTTTGTTGAGATACTCTAGTTTTATTTTTCTTTCTGAGGAATATTTTCTTTCTTTATAAACCTTTTCTTTAAACAAGTATTTGTGGAAAATATTCTTCTTAAAGATGGAAGGAATCAATGTTGGTCCCATATACATTCTCAAACCAACCAGACAACCTATTTTTGATGAAAATGATTATGAATATTGGATATATCATATGAAGACTTTTATTACCCATATTGGAGATTATTTTTTTTTTATGCTTACTAGAGGATATAAAATCATTGATAAGGAAATTAGTACCTTCACCAATCAAAAAAATCATGAATATCAACTGAATTATAAGGTACACAATACCTTGATTTGTTATATGTCTAGAAATATCTATATTCAAATATCTTCTTGTGAAGCTAAAAACAGTATATGGATGAAACATGAAGTTTCACATTTTGGTACATATAAATATATTGCCACAAAAAGAGCCATGCGCATATCTGAATACCTTGGATTTAACTTTCCTTTTGGAGAACCCATATGTAAGGTGAAACAATGTTCTATAACTATTGGGAATAGTTTACAATCCATGGGTGAGAAAGTATTAGATGATGATGCCCTTGTTGATAAGTTCATAAACATCAAGCCCAATGAGTGGGAATCCAAGAGGACATCTATTGATGAGAACAGAAAGGTTATACATATTTCTTTTGATGATCATTTTTGGAACACTACTTTAACATGAGACTGGAATTAAGAGAGATGATGATAATTTAAATAAGAATAATCGTAATGGTAGTGTTTCTTTTACTACATCTTCAACTAAAATTTAACACAAAACTCCTGAGAGAGTTACTAGATTCAAATATAGTAAGGTTATTATCCAATCAGAATCTAGTAGAAGTGAATCTTCAAAAAATGAGTTAGAAAATAATGCTCGAAGGATGAACAAGATTGTTGGACAGAATAAATTTCACTCTAGATACAAGAAAAAGGAAAGGAAAGACATGAAAGATTCAGAAGTTACATGTTATGAATGAAAGATATATGGACATATAAGGCCTAATTGTCTTATGCTTAAGTGAAAAGAAATAAAGAAAAAGCGTTATGAGAACAAATACAATGAATTAATAAAAATCTAATGCTAAGAATGTCTTGAAAGATAATGACACCTGGAGTGCCAGTGGTTGTGACATATTAGATGAATCATCAGATTACGAATATTCTGGAAAGAAGAATCTTGGTCTAATAGCTAGGATACCTATTGACAATCATTGCTTTATGGATAACATACACAATTCTGAATCTATGACCAATATATATTTGAATAATAATGATAGTAAATATTATACCTCTTCATATTAAGAATCAACTTATGATGAAGATAATACTTTACCTTCCTATGAATAAGTTTCTAGTTTTTCCAAACTCTTTGAAATTGAGAATTCAAAACACATTAAAAGCATGATAAGGAAAATTCTAGGAATACTATTCTTACTAAGGAAATATCAGATTTTCTAAAGATCTTGATAAGAAAATTGTTGATATTTACACTATTTAAAAAAATATTGAGGATGCAAATTCTGAATAGAATAAAAATTCTAAAGATCTAGAAAAATTAATTTCTATGAAAAAAAATTTCGAGCCTAAGTATAGTTACAAATCAAATGTTTTAGATGAAAAGAACATGGTTTTCAACCTGAAAACTGAAATTAATTCCTTGAGGAAGTGTTTGTCAAACTTTTCCTTAGGTAAGGAAAATTTTGACAAGATTTACTCACAAATCCGACTTTCAATTAGTAGATCTAGTTTAGGTTATACTAGTTCTAAACCGTTTTTTAGTAACAATTATTTTGTTCCTCAAAGTGCTGAATTATTCACTAAGTGTCAGTGTGGTGGGAATTGGGAAAATAATTTTTCCTTAAACAAAAATAAATCATTAGGATTTCATAAAACATATTTTTCTATGAAAACGTGGGTACCTCAAATTTTACTTTTTGATATTTTTGGATTTTATAAAGATTGGGTTCCGAAAGTCATACATTTTTGTTCTTAGGAAAATAGGGAGAGTACCAACCAAAATACTTGGTACATGGATAGTGGATGTTCACAGCATATGACTAGTAACGAAAACTAATATAAAAAGATTATCAAGATGAAAGTAGGAAAAGTAACATTCATATATAATGCTCAGGGAGAAATTATTGGTATATGTTACAAAGTTCTTCATGGAAAAACATTTATTTAAAATGTATTATTTTTAAGGGTCTTAAGAACAACCTCATTAGCATAATCAAATTATGTGACAAAGGTTACCTTGTGAATTTTAGGAATGACATGTTCTTGGCACACAATTCCAAGTAAGATCTTATTCTTTCTACCCATAGGCAATAGAATGTATACACACTAATCATAGAAGACATTATGAACCAAGATCTACCTTGCCTTAGTGTAACGGAAGATCACTCTTGGTTGTGGCATAGAAGGTTAAGTCATTATAACCACAAGAACCTATTCAACCTCTCTAAGAAAGGATTAGTCATTGATCTACCGGAGCATAGATTTGATTCTTCTAATGTTTGTGACCCATGTAAATATGGAAAGAAACATAAATCAATTTTTAAATCAATCATTTAATCCTCAACTATTGATCCATTATAGTTAGTGCATATGGATCTCTTCGGTGCTGCACAAACTAGAAGCATTGGAGTCAAGTATTATGTATTTGTATTAGTTGATGATTATAATATATTTACATGTGTCTATTTTCTTTCAAATAAGACTGAAGCCTTCTCCTATTTAAAATTTTTTCGATCCCATGTTAAAAATGAGAATAATCGTCTGTTGAAAAATATTCATAGTGATCATGGTGGAAAATTTCAAAATTATGATTTTGATACTTTTTGAAGTAAAAAAAATTACTCCAAATTTCTAATCACCAAGAACTCCTCAAAAGAATGGTGTTATTGAAGTGAAGAAATACAATTCATCAAGAGATAAAAATAACCATGTTGAGTGAATATTCTATAGCCAAACATTTTTGGGCTGAAGCTGTAAGTACTACTTGTTATAATATAAATCGAGATTTAATTAGAACTTCTCTTAATAAAAAACCTTATGAGTTATGGAATGGTAGAAGACCTATAAATTCCTACTTAATGGTTTTTGGTTGAAAGGTATTCATCCTTAACAATAAATATAATCTACATAAATTCACACCAAAATCTGATAAAGAAGTTTTTTAGGCTACTCCACAAATTCTTAGGCTTATAGAGTTTTCAACAGAAACACTTGTACTATTGAAGAGACAATACATGTCAAATTTGATGAAAATATTCATTTTGTTTTTAAACAACCCCTACCTACATCTTCATATGTGTTTTCAAAAACTGATTATCAACATTTGTTAGAAGATCATTCTAATAAGGAAATTTTTCAAGAAGATGTTTCTGAAGAATTTAACATAGAATATTTTTTAAAATTTGTTAATGAACATGTTTTACAAAATCCAAATTAGTTGTTTTTTAAGAATCATCCTTGTGATAGTTTCATTGGTGATGTAAATCAACCCGTACGGACTAGATGTTCCTTATGGAATGAAGTAGAACATCTATAATTTCTTCCCCAATTAGAACCAAAAATCAATGATGAAGCTTCAGGTGATGATTTATGGATTAAATCCATGTAAGATGAAATAAATGAATTCGAAAGGAATAATGTCTAGACCATGGTTTAAATACCTAAGGAAACTTCTCTTATTGTAGTAAAATGGGTTTTCAGAAATAAGTTCGATGAAATGGGAATCATATTTAGAAATAAAGATAGATTAGTTGATAAAGGCTCTAATCAAAAAGAGGGAATAGACTATGAAGAAACATATTCTCTAGTATCTAGACTTGAATCTATTCGTATCTTACTTTCCTTTGTAGAATTCTTCAATTTAAAACTTTTTCAAATGGATGTGAAATGTGATTTTCTGAATTGTTATGTTAAAGAGGAAGATTTTTTTGAACAACCTCTTGGTTTTGAAGATACCAAATATCTTGATCACGTTTTTAAACTTACCAATGCTTTGTATGGACTTAAGAAAACCCCTCGAGCCTGGTATAATAGACTTACATGTTTTTTTATTCAAAATAACTATGTTAAGGGAAATGCAGATCCAACCCTTTTTATAAATAAAGATAAGAAAAATGTTTTGAACATTAAAATTTATTTTGATGAAATTATATTTGGTTCATCTTAGAAATATTTAACTGATTCCTTGGAGGATCTAATGAAATCTGAGTTTGAAATGAGTATGATGGGTTAGTTAACATTTGTCCTTGGTTTTCAAATTTCTCAAAAACCAGAAGAAATATATATATCCTAACATATGTATTTTAAAGATCATCTTAAAAAGTATGGATATGACAACACAAAATGTATTAGTACTCCCATCAGTACCTCTAATACACTTTATCTTGATAAACATGGGAAACCAGTAGATAAAAAATCTTTTATAGGTATTATAGGATGTTTACTTTACTTGACATCTATTCGCCCATACATAATGTTTCGAGTATGCTTATGTGAAATATATCAATCCAATCCTCAGGAATCTCATTTAAAGGTAGTGAAAAGAATTTTTCGCTACATAAAGGGAACCATGGATTTAAGAAACTTTAATAATTCTGGAAATGATTTTGTTTTGAAATGCTTTTCAGATGCTGACTTTGGAGGATTTAGAATGGATAAAAAGTTTACATCTGGAACATGCCATTTCTTAAGAGGTTATTTAGTTTCTTGGTCATGCATGAAGCAGCACTCAGTAGCACTTTCCACTACTGAAGCTGAATATGTAGCTTCTGGAAGTTGTTATGCTCAACTGTTGTGGATGCAACACACCCTCACAGACTATTTTATCAGTTTTTCCAAAACAAAAATTTACTATGATAATACAAGTGCCATTGCCCTTAGTAAAAACCATGAATTTCACTCTCATGCAAAACACATAGATATTAAGCATCACTTTCAGAGGGATCAAGCACAAAAAGGAGATATCATTCTTCAATTTATCAGAACTCAAGATCAAGTTGCTGATATTTTCTGAAAAAAATTACCCTATGATAGATTTGAATACATTAAACAAGTGTTAGGAATGACAACCATAAGGTAATCGTTCTTGTTCTCTGTCTGTTGAAATAAATCTCTTTACAGTAATAAACTCCTTTTTATAGGGGGAGTACATTTGATTGTTAGTTTTCAAAAAACATTTGTAATGAATTTTTCAAAATCATTCATAATTGAAATTTTCTTAATGAATATTTTCATATATTAGATATTTGTAATGAAAATTTTTGTCATGGAGAGTTTTATAATGAATATTTTTGTAATGAATATTTTCGAAATAAAAATTTTTGTACTCAAACTTTATTCTAGTAATATATTTTTTTTACGTAGTCAAGATTTTTTTCAGAATCTAAAGTTCTTCAAGAAGAATTTTCCTCAGAATGAATAATCTTCAAAAAAATCTAAAAGGTATGATTATTTCTTGAGTTCTCATAATGACCTTTTACTTGCTGCTAGTTTCATTTGTTTTCCTTAAAAATTTCATGGTAACTAGTTTCCTTAAATCCTATATTTTTCCTTTAAAAACCTCAAAAGATCGGATCCTACCAAATTTTCCTTGTGGCAATCATTTCAACTATCAGATCTAATCAGAAGGATTTGCAGCCGTTAGATTTTTTTTTGGAAGTCCAACTGTCGAATCGATGCCTATATAAAGGACCCCCAAAGGGTGGTCCCACATCAGTTTTTAAACCTCTGCATGTCGAAGCTCAACCCCTCTTTAAAAATTCCATTCTGATCCTCTCAAATATTACTCAAATCTGAATGTCTTGTGAAGTTCCTTCTCAAGAAATGTCAACTGTCAAGTCCATTTTGGAGTGGACTATTTATAGAGAGAGGCTAGGGAATCCCAATATCTTTTCCAAATATGATTCCATTATATCCCAGAATATCTGGTTTAATGGATGGAAGAGTGTTTCTATCTCAATTCCAGGAGCTCGACACTTGGTGTATTCAGATCTGCTTATCATGTCTTATGAGTTAGTTTGTTTCATTAAGGAAGAAGGCAGATAGAAGTTTTCATTCAAAATCTATGGAAAGACATATGCTCTATCTTATACAAATGAATCTAGTTTGGTTGGAGTTCCTTTTTATGGGGAAGCTGAATTTTGTTCCCATAAGTTTCCTGATTTTAAAGTATGTTTGTAAAGGTGAATTCATTATAGTGTCTTTTACTTTCAGATTTCATGACTCCAAATAATTCTCATTTGTCAAAAAATAATCGTATACTTGAGTTGGGGGTTCAAGGAATCATCATACCGAGAAAAGGTGATAATGACACCTTGAAGAAGAGCGACATGTACATCTTCGATTTTATAGTTAATTTGAGGAAGATAAATCTAATGAAGCATATTCTCATTACGATAGAGAATATCAAGAATGGAAATTTGAAATCTCAGATTCTATTGTTTATGGATATTCATTCCAAGATAACTGTTCGGTGTCTGGATTCTTTCAAAATCCCTTGCAGTTACAACCTGAGGAATTGCAATGACATGTTGGTAAGTGATGATACTTTGAAGAGAATTAATGTTAGTTTCTCTAATGAATATTGGGAAATCTATGACTTACCAGAGAAGGAAGCAGAAGCCGTTCTGAAGAAGAAAGAGGTGGAAGAACCATATAAAAGGTAGGAAAGAAGAGGAATCTAAAGGAAGTGGACGAAGAAGAGAAAACCCCTAAAGCTAAGGAAGCTCAATCCGCACCTCCAATGCTCAGGAAGCTGAAATCCTATCCAGATGAGGTAGTTGTGGAGTGGATGGAAGACAAAAAGAATCCGAATGATGGAGAACTATAGTTTGGTTTAGACCCTGCAGAAGGAAATTATTAGAAAGAGAAGGAAGCCAATGAGATTGAGAACAGGCCAATGAAAAGAAGGAAAACAAGAAGATGTAGGAGGCTAAGGTTGATCAATCCCTTCTGAGGGATACTGAAATATCATCTGAAAAAATTACAGTATCGAAATCGTTTTCGGTTGAGGTTATACATGAGACTCCGGGGATGAAGTATATGACTCCAGAAAAACCCCAAGAGAAGGTTGTTGAAGAAAAGGAAGATATGGAGGAAGTGAAAGAAGAATAAAGCGGTGATGACACAGAAGACCTCATTCAGCATGTTAAATACTTTCATGAGAAGGAAACCCCAGCCGAAAAACTATCAATCCAAACTTTTGATGCAGATTCTTCAAATCCCCCACCTCATAGGAAGTATGAGGAAGGTGATGATGAGAAGGGTGAATAATAAGTTAATAAATTTTCTGAAGAAGAGAGTTATAATCAACATTACATACACCATGAGGATGCATAGGCTAGAACTAAGATTGAAAAGGAAGATGAAGACAAGATTGTTCAGTTGTCCTAAAGTGAACATAAATCTCCAAATAAAGAAGCTGTTATGAGAACCAATAAGGGGAAACAAGTGTTTGTGGATACACCCACAAAAACAATCATAAGGAAGACGGATGTTGGTGGATCTTTGATGGGAAATCTTGTTGAGCTAGAGAAAGATCCCTCAACAAGCAATGTTTTGGATCTAGAATCATATTCTCTAGGACATGATTTCGTAGTCCAATACATGAAAAGGCTTGCTGGGAGAATTCCTATTTTTACAAGAATATATTCTAGATGCCAGATGCTTCAACATAATTTGAACCAAAAATCAGATTCAGTTTCCATGTTGATGGAAAAGTGTGTCATCCTGGAGACAGACATCAAAGCATTCCTTATCAACTATGAAGCCCACAAAATATCTTGTATGAAAATGGTGAGCTGGTCAGAGAATATAGTTGAATATTAGAGAGATCTTGATAAGTTTCAAGATGATGTTAAAGATGATTTTGATACTGAAGATTTCAAAATCATGGATCTCAGAAATATCTTTGAGGAAAATCTAAACCTTTATCATAATATTTAAATTCAGGATGTCTAGGATCTAAATGGGAAGTTTGACTTTGTTTCTCAAAGATGGAAAAGTGAAAGGGATCTCCAGATTGATATTGAAGAGAATCTAGTGAAGAATGATGTCTTGTTGAAGGCTCATGTAGAGGCTTTGAATGCTCAAGAAGGTTAGATAAAAGCCTTAGAGAAGAAAACAAAGGAAGATCAGAAGGAGCTAAATAAGTTGAAAACCATTGTAAAGAAATTGATACCCAAGAAGGGAGGAAAATAAATCCAATCTGATCTTTTGTTGTATTTCCTTTCCTTTTACAAATTCTTCCAATCTTAATGAAATTTTGTTTGCTCATTTTTTGTCTGAATTATTTGTACTAATATTTTAGGTACTATAATTTCCTTTCCATTCCATGAAATTATTTTTGAAAATCCTAATTGTGGAGAAAGGAAAAATAATACTATGAAAAGAAGAAACATCCCCAAGTAAGGGGTAGTTTATCTATAGGGAATTTTTCATTACACAGATTTCAATACTCATAATAATGAAAAATACCATTTTTGAAATCTAGAATATAGTCCATAGAGTTCTAAAGCCTTTGGGTGAGTTATTCGTATTCATCATTGTCCATTTGTAATGGCATATAGGTTTTACATTCAAAGTATAGATATATATTTTCTATGTCCTTTTATTATTTTTCGTAAGGATGTTTGTGCTTTCCAAGTAGTCGGATATTGTTGATTCAATAAGGTTTTCCTTATGAATTTTACATTCCTTCATGTTTGGGGAATATTGTTAACTTAATAGGGTTTCCTTATGACTTTACCATCCCTTTTTTTAAATCATAAACACCTTATGTAAAGAAAAATATCATGTATCATATGTTTTTCTTCTGTATGGAAAAATTTCCATCCCCATGGAAATTTATCCTTACCATGTTTTCCCTTGTTCATTATCATGTCTAAATGTAAAATTCAGTTTCATACCTAAATACTCATAATCATATAATACTTAGATAATGTGAATTCTATTTTCAGACTCCGAATTTAGACTCTGAACCTTTCTATGTTATGAATCTGAGTTCTCTGAATTCAGACTCCGAAATCTTCTTAGTTATGACTCAGAATTCTGATGAATTCAGACTCCGAACATGGGGAGTTCTGACATTGAATTCCGATTAATTCTGACTCCAAAAATTACGAGTTATGACTCCAAATTATAATGAATTTAGACTCTGTAACTTGTGGGTTCTGACTCTGATTTCTAATGAATTCAGACTCCATACATTGTACATTCAGGTCCCGAATTCCTTAGAAAACAGAATCCGAATATCCTATTATCATAAGACTCTGAATATATTTTTTATTAGACTCTGAAATTTTATTTTATTACATTCCGAATATTGGATTTCGGTTGTGTGACAATATTTTTTTGCTTAAACTTATTCTTTTGTTACAAAATGATGTCATGCATTTAGTTACTAACTAACTATAGTTTAAGTGACACGTGTACAGGTCCCTCCAAAATTCAAGGGAAAATATGATCGTTAGAGGAGGGATCTGACCATTAGAGTTGTGCCAATAAATTGGAGCCCATTTGAAGAGCTCACAACATTTGATGAACTGTTCTATGACTCTTGATATTACATGCGGTTGAAGTGATTTCTAGAGAGAGACTCTCGTGCTTATTGCGTACTGAACTTCTTGCTCAGATTTTGTTTGTGCGACTCTGATTGTTGCAGTGTACAATTGAGGGCTTCCATGGATAGGAATACAGAGGTGCCGACTATCTTGAAGTTGAGGGATTCTTTGCTGAGGAAGACAGATGTGCTGACAACCTTGAAGTTGAGGGCTTACGGGGATATCAAGACAGACTTTGATCTTCGTATCGAGGGCTTACCCTGGTGTGGGTAAGATCGACTTTCTTGAAAGAATAAATCAAGGGACCACTAGCCAAGGTTGTTGGACATCCCTCACTTGGGGTTAAAATATTTACTACTTGTTACTTGTTTTGTTTCATGTTTTCCACTGCATTTTATTTTATGAGGAAAGTATAACTATCTTATACTTCCTTATAATTTCATTCTGGTTTAGTGAGATTGTATACGCTTTAAGGTAGAATCTTTATCATTTTAAACAATCCTTATGTTTCATTTTCTGGAACCATCTTTTTGGATTCACTTTCTCATAATCATATTTCTAGATTTAATCAACTGTGTAGAACTATAGGTTTTGTAAATTACTTTGTTTAACCTTGTTAAACATTACTATCTTTAAAAGTTCCAAATGAATTTTTTATTAGTATAATATTCACCCCCCACTTGTGTTTTGAGCATCACTATATAATTTATATAGTTTCTATATTATTTTGATCATAAATTTGGTAATATAGAGTATATCATACTCCACATACCATCTCATCAAACATGTTTCTTATATAGAAATATAATGAATTCCTATTGAAACCACAATTTCTCCATGATAGGAACCAAATTTAACCAAAGGTTGTCCCCTACAACACATATCATAGTTTATAATTGATATGTGTTCAATGTATTAGGATATAAGAAGAAACGTTCCCCATCATGGGTGTGTAAAAGATCATGGATTCACCAAATGAAATGCACCTCAATATTATGATACTCTGATTCCGGCCCAGATGACCTCCTATGTTCCATATTCATCTAAAAATCCCTATTTGTCCCAATCTTATCTCTTTGTAGAATGAAGATAGAATTATAAAATCATGTAACAAAAATTCCAATGTTGATGCAAACAAAACTGAATAAAAATAGAAAAATAATATGGAATGTAAAAAAATTAAAGTGCATCAGGCATGAATTTGTAGGAATGATGTGATTATGACTCATTTATGAAAAATAAATCATTCCATATTTATCCACATATTATTCATCCTAATCCAATCCATTATTCAAATGATATTATTCAACAGATATGCATAAATAAATTTATTCATAATTAAATAATTATAATATATTCCATGAAATTCCAAACACCTTTTATTTTCATAATGTTCCTTCCACTGGATTAAAACCACTCTCAAGGACCTATGTATTGGTCAAAGTAATTATTTGTGATCATTTAGGGGTAGGAATTACCAATTTATTCATTATAAAAATCAAGAAAAAATATTCAAGTCATTTAAATTTATTTAGACTATAATGATTCATGTTATTAGAAGGACGCTCAATAAGCATTATGAGGAATCTATCTACCGTACAATCATTAAATTCATTGTCGCAACATATGCTAATACAACTATCAACAAATCCATCTTGAAATGACCATAAATATCCCATCAAGAGACACATTCATCCGTGACTGATTTGATGATCCCCAACAATGGATCATGCTTATCATTTCATCCCATAAAATAGCATTCCTGATGGGATAAACTGTATCCAATGCCAACCATAACATATTTATATGGGAAACCAACTCCCATAAGAAGAAAAATATATAAGTAAAAGTATCTCCCACTCCAATCCAACCAGGTATTTCGTCTTCCATTATCTAAAAACCATTTATGATGTGATTAAAATACTCTAATTGAATCCTGTTTTTATCCTATATATGTATCCCTGTATAGTAATCATACCCCATCAATATCATTAGCTTCACCATAGATACACCATGCATATTTCATAAATACATGAAAAACACTATTTGAACCCAATGTCATACCATCCAAAACCATGCATAAACCACACTCACATAACCTTGCATAATATTGGATCCTTCCAAAACACAATTTAATACATCACTCCCCTATAAAAGTTACATCAATTATATATGAATACCTCATAGAAAAACAAGAACCTAATCACACATTATAGATAGTGATCACATTATACATTCCATAATGAACATAGGATAAAATGCCTGAACCACTTACCATTATCCTCCCATAGGTCATTTCCAATAATCCATTGTACCCTTAAAACACTTTTTCAATGTTTTGGCATATCCCTCGTGTCATGATAAAAAACTCCACCACCCTATACTTATAATTAAATTAAAATACATTAACATCAATTCACAAACTCACCATTTTACAAAAAATTATAATGAAATAATCAAGGCCAATTATCCAACTTGACCTACTCTTTAATTCCATCCACAAGACTCGGTGAACTCCCGACACACCCCCTATTGGGTATAATTTTTTCCTTATCCCTAACCAAATTGGATCCTAGATACCTAATGAAACCCTTTTGATTAAAAACCCTGTTAGGCCCCAACAAGTAATTATCTACCACTACCACCAAATCCCCGTATAATAGAATGAAATCCATTAGGATTTTATGCCCCGTTAGGCATGATGTGGAAATATCGAAACCATATTTCAAAAAATACATAAAACACATTCCATATATATAACAATGATATCTCTATATAACTTCATCATTAATGAAAATCAATAATAATCTATAAATCTATCAACAATCTAATCCATTATCAAGCCGCCATCAAGTCATTTGTATCACACATTGATCCATAAGTATCAACATGAGTCACTATACCAATTGAATACATCTTCATCATCAAAGAACATATCACCATTATATCAAGAATAAATTCATGTTAATGAAACTTTATAGTCATATAGATAATATTTTATTATATAACAAATGATCTATATCTGAAGACACTATATTTTTCATTATAGATATTTTAACGAACTAAACGTAAATATTCATTGAAACCCCACATATCTGAGAATATTTCCTGTGATTTATATGTTACAAAAATAATTCATGATCACTGGACTCTTTACTATGAGACGGGAATTTAAAATAATATAAATCATAGATCTAAAATAGATGTTCATAAAAATAGTTGAAATCATAAAACTATAAAAATGATTTCATGAACCAAAATTTCATTCCCTAAGAACATTGACTTCCTATAATAAAATGGATTCATGAAAAAAAAATTATGATAAACATCACATGATTTAAATCATCCAAAAATTAATTTTATAAAAACTCCATGAATCAGGAATGAAATATATTATATGATAATATATGTTAATGACCCAGATTGGTATGTCCTCATATATGACATAATCTAGATAACAATACGGCCTCTATCAAACTTTTATGATTGATGAAGGTTGATGGGCTATGGAAGGGGTCTCAAGGTTATGGTGGGGAGATAAACCCCATTGATAAGAGTGAAATAAAATTGTAAATAATCAAAATATATACACATATATAAATATTATATCACATGTAATAATTTAACAGAAAAACCCAAATTATATAATGAATAAAATCCATATTATAGTCATATAGACAAAAATAGTGCAGTAAAAAATGACCATCGACAAGGAAAATAAAATATATATGATAAATTATATTATAAATAAATACATCAAGCTACACTGGAAACATTAATCCATATATAAAAATTGCACACTTCAAGTGTCAGGGTTAATCAACAAAATACTATCATACGACATGAGAAAAAATTATCAACAATAAAATACTATGCAACCACTAAGTACATTGTGAATAATTCCATAACATAATTTCTGACATTTTTTCATATCTCACACCAACATTCATATAAATGGGATTATAATTAAATCTCTATGGAACACTAGGTATAGTAAATCTATTTTCTGATGACATATAGAAGTGAATTCACATGGGATCAATAAAGGGCAGGCTAAATCTAGTAATATATTGATTAAATCAATAAATCGTGATGTAAAATGACGAATAATAAAGAATTAAATAGGGAAAAACAAAAAAATGAATGAAACGATAATAGGTTCTAGTATGAAAAGTAAAATGAATCTTTCTTCTCTCTTCTCCATGATTGATGAATTTTAAAATTTAAAACATGCTACCAAATTATGTCATGTTCTCCCACTATATATAAAAATTTTCTTTATGGTTTCTAATGTGAAATAAGAAATAATATTAAACACTAGGGTGAAATCATATGCATCCAAAATGACAACATGATACTACAACCAGAAATAGGACTCTAATGTCATGGTATGAACATTAGACATGAAGATTAATAACACAAATTCGATAGTATAAGGCAAATTAGTCCAAATAAAAAAGATGGGTCCATAAAATAATGATTATGGGGAATACTGGATAACCATGATCTCTAAACATACCAGACCACGGACACACAAACCATATTCGGTTAAAAATACTTTTTCCTATAAGGGGTATGCATCCACCCTCTCAACCATTATCTCCCTATACCAATTTTAGTGAAAACTTTTTAAAATAAAATGGGTTAATAGTTCCAACCATAAGGAAAGTCCTTAGTCCAATGATATCTTAAGGGTATCATTACATATTCAACATGAGAAGAATCATCCCTGAATGACCCTATCAAATGAAACAAAAAATCGGTTGATCAAATATCATACCCATCGTCAAAACTAATAAATGATCATTATATACCTCCTCACATTCAAAAAATAGTTGGGCTCCCACAATCCATACCCACCTCAAATAGCCCATTGGACTATTCTCTATACCAGAACATGAGAAGACCCAAATGAAAATCTTGGTTCCCTTATATTTGTGACCACATTTTGAAATCTAACAACAACCAAAGTGAATGATTTTACCTTGAAAATAAAAAAAATGGAATCTATGTACATAAATAAATGAATGGAATATATAATATTGATAAACTAACAATAGAAATGCTATAAATAAAGCGGGACGCCTAAACCAAGGTACATGTCCAACAAAAATTTAAAGGTAACTAAAAATAATTAAAGATCGTTCCTGAGATATGTAGATAATATAGTACTATTTCACAACCAACTACCCATTCCCATCTTTCAATAAAACTCACTATGTCACTGTGATTCCCTCTCCATTCCTACAATATAGAAAATATACATTACACAACACTAATTTAGTGTGTTTGGTTTGAGATAAGTTTTCAATGTTGGATCTCACAAAAATTATCCATTCTAATAATATACCAAATTATACTTATATGTTTAATATACGAGAAGCATTGAATGAAAAAATAGTTTCCAAATATTTATCAAAATAAATGTAATCCATTTTTCCTTTTCATGGTTTTAATGATTATTCCATGTGACATAGGTCAATGATGATTTTTAAATAAAACATTTGTCAAATAATTCATCAAATATCCCTATCTTAAAAATATAAAATAAAATAAATAAATAATTGATATCCACTATAGGATAACATAGATATATGATAACTAGGTCCCCTTTTCCATAATAATAATGTTTAGATATAATCCACAGAGAAAATCCCTTTGAAAATGGGTCTCTAAAAATAGAAGAACACACCATGACTGAACTCTCTATGGTTCCATATAATAAAGTTACTATAAAAAATAAACAAATGTTATAGAGGAACACCTATGAGTACATCCTTATGGAAATAAGGATATGTCCCTATACTAAAGTCATTCATAGGTACCCACAGCTAACTTGGGAAGTGTATTTCAAAATATGTGAATGTGTTTATAGATTTTCAAAAATGATTTAAAAACAAAAAAAATCATTCAAAATCATTTCATGAATTTGATAAAAAAATTATAGTTATATAAAAATATTCTTGATTCATCAATAATAGAGTCAACCACCACTTGTGACAATGAAATTATTAAATAATATCTTATTTACCACCTATCATCATTTAGAATACATGTTCTAAAACCAATTAGTATGTTATTCACTATGTAAATACTATATATATAAATATAAACTCACCCATTTGTTCACATGGAAACATTAATATGATTGAAAACCAATAAGGATGACTAATCCGATATTAGTAGGATATTGTATTAAATAATGGAACTCACATCACCAAAAAAAAATTACTAAATGCTCAAGGTAGAAAAATAGAAACATATACCATATAGGTCCCCATAAAATGATCATTAAAATATAGCCTATATATCCCATATCTTGATTGTCTATAATAGATGAACAATAACATAGTAAATAGGAATCAAAATATCATTTAATGAATTTTGAACAAAAATATATTTTCTAAATATATCTTCTCAAATTGGATAAATTGGGACCCCAGAAAATTATTAAATATGAGATTCATAATGTATGAAATACTGAGTGATTCATACATTAAAAACCGCATCGAAATGATGCTATGAGATTCCATAAATCTGCACATTAATTTCATCAAAATAGGCAACCAATTAGGATAATTGAAATTAAAAACTATGATCTATGATATCATATCAGAGGAAAACCACACCCATAATAAACTCATTACCTCCTAAAAAAGAGGCTATCATGCCCACTAACCACACCTTATTCATAAAATCATTTTCATTGGGGTATATCCTTGTGTTACCTCACTGTCATTGTTAGGATTTGGTTTTGTGGATAAAAGGGAAACCAACAAATATCTACACCTAATAACACAAATTAAACAAGGCATATTGGATTAGGCCGTTTTAGAAAGGAGTAAGATATAAAAACCCCATAAACCATCGTATCCATGGCCAAGCCTATATGGTACCAAATGTCATGAAATATATTTTAAAAGATACAACGATATTAAAAATAATTCTTGAACTCAGGTGGAATCACATCAAAGTTGAAAAATAGAATATACCTCATGTTGGGATGTAAAAAACTCTCCAAAATAGAAATTTATATAAAAAATTGTCACATGTTATAATTAATATCAATGAATAAGTTTGGAAAATTATACCTCATTAATGATTGTCACTCACATGTATTTTTGAATCTGATTCGTGAAATGAAAAAAATATTTTCCCATATAGTATAATTATAACATAGAAGATTATTCTATGTATAAAATATATCCACAAAATACTCAACAATAGAAGAAACCGGATCCTAATCAACATCTTCTAAATTTAGAATAATGGAAGGATTATCATAACTTTTCTTGTGTTTATATAGATAGAAAATATCACCAATTCCCATCAATTGATCTAGAAAATCCACTTGAGTGTCTAGATTCACAATCCTCAATGTGATTTCAAAATATATAAAATATGCAGGAGGAAAAATTCCCATCATTCCTAGTTTATAGTGAACTAAATATGATTAATTTATCAATAAGACACAATTAACAGGAAAAATTACTAAATGTTACAATTGGTGATCTACTAAATAATTCTACATACATTTATCTATATCCAAATTTAAAATATTATCTTGAATCCTTGATGATATATCATGAGTTAAAAATGGTCCATCAATAGAGGAAAATCAGAATAATTAAATAAATAGGTGACCTATATGAGTGACTATACATTACATCACAATTTTCCATTTTCATAGATGACTTATAACTATTATTATAAGTGTAGTCAATTAATACCTTATTGGTATTCAAAAATCCATCAAAAAAATGTCACAAGAACAAACAATATCTTCTAGAATATTAATAGGATTATCTATCAATCTATCTATACAGTAATCGATGTAGTTTTGTACTCCATATAACCAAACTCCTCCTCACCATTGGATACCATACAAGAATCAAGAAAAAACAAGGCATCCTTGATATAGATAATAGTTCATGTAACCCCATATTAACAAAAAAAATTATTACACTAAAAATTTGATGAGATCAACAATCATATTTGTGTCCCAAATAATAATTAAATTGACTAATTTCCTTCATTTATCTGTGACAACATATATTAAATTATTTCCATGAGTATTACATGGTAATGATACTATTATTTTACTGGATACCTTGTCCCATTTCCATATCATCTCTCAAAGTGGGCAAATAAAACTAGAAGCCATTAGGAGCTCTCCCATATTTTAAACGATAGTACAACAATAAGACAATTATTTTGAAATGTTGTGATTCATATATCCCCACTGGAAATTTCAACTAATATTTTAATTCATGTTCATTCTTCCTAGATGAACGAACCATATTGAACAATGAAAATCATAAACCAGCATCATTATAAAATATAATGGGACAATAAAAACACATGAATTGAAGAATTCAATCATAACGGAGATCCCTATGAGGAAATATCTCCCCAACAAATAATGATTTTATTCTTTATCTAAACTCATATTAATGGTGGTGTGGTTTAATAATTAACAAAAAGATAGATGACTACTTCTAGACATTTTTGAGAGATACACTCCAATCATCCTCCTATATATCCAGAAGAAACTAATAGAAAAGACACATAATGTTCCAGTCTTCATTCTCAACCATGAAAGCAAGTGAAGGTAGTATTTTTATTAAAATCATCAATTTCCATTCCCATGGTCTTAGAAGATGTCAATGTCAAATATCCAGATGTAATATATATATTATAACTACATCAAGTTCAATTTATTTTGAGTAAAAATATAATATAGAATAATCTAATTTTAATTGTATATGTGTAACATCCCAGTTAAATAAAGAAATAATAAATTTCCATTTTAATTAATATTTTGTGAATTAAATATTAATTTTACTTTAAAGGGGTTTCTATGTTCGATGGCGTACCTGATACTCAATAATGAGTTTCATTGAAATCTTACGTTGCATAATAATAATATATTATTATTATTTTAAATGGTAGCGAACTTCTAGCCATTTTATTGGCGGTAATGAACAGAAAAACTAAAATATGATTATATATTATTTTTAAATTTTTATATATTTTATGAATTAATTTTAGAGGCTTAACATAAGAAAGAATCTAATTTTAAACAAAATTTACATTAAAAGGTTGATTTAAAACATTTTAATGGTGAAACCTATTTAAATAATGTTTTGGTTACTTTTATATGTTCTATTTAAATAAATGTTCTTCTTTATAATCTGGACAACAAAATTTACTTTGGGTGAATTTTTGATGTTTTTCTGATAAAATTCAATTTTTAATAAAAAGTGAAAATACTGTATTTTAATTCAAAACTTCGATTTAATTTATTTTATTAATATGGTTAGATTATCTTTTCAATTGGTTTTAAAGTGTAATTAGATTATATTTTTACCATTTTAACCAATTTTAGTTATTTTATGTAATTTCACATTGAAATTGGACACAAACAAGTGTCAATAATTTGATAGTTAATATTTCTAAAAAAACGCTTTTTGTTTTGACAGTGGGAATTGATTTTAAATGAATTTATACCAATTCATTGTTATGAATTTGGAAAAAGTTGTTTAATATTTTGAATCATGTGGTCAAAATTTTGTAAATAGGTGTCTTTTATTTATAGACATTATGAATATTTACTTCATTAAAAAATTTATTTACCATGGTTAAAGGGTAAATCTGTTAAATAATGGTAAACAAGTATTATTGTAATACTATAAAATTACCCGAACATGTGTCTTAATATTATTGACTAATACATATCTGACAATGGGAATCATTGGGTCATTTTTGGGACCCCATGGTGCCACATGGGAGTGATAATGAAAATTTATTTTAATTAACATAATGTAAGGACAAAAATCACATAAACAAATATCTTTTAGTAAATTAATTTTTCGGTAGGCTTATATAAGTTATCATTTTGACTATAAATAATATTTGGAAATATAAAAATATTACCTACATCATGGTAATTGTTTTATAATTTTTATACATCATATAAATTAAATTAATTATGACACAATAATGAGGTAGTGTTAACATCTTATAATAAAAGATATAAATAAATAAGATTATAATGATTAAAATAATGTCCTAACCCAATAAAATATTTATTTGATGGTTTTATTTAGACCATAAGTCATCTTTTCTACGACTGTTATATGTTTTGTACCTATAGAAATAGAAAATCATTATATATAAAAATAATAGTTTCACACTTTTCTAAAGAGCCCCTCCTCCCCCTTATAAAAATCCCTCCCATATAACCCATTATTTACACATGTCAAGCCCATAGGTTCATCCAACCCTAGCCCAAATAAGCTCCCACAATCCCTTTATACCTCATAGAAGCCTTACCTTAGGAAGAAGTCACTTCAAGTAATCCTTTTGGTTCAAACCAATGTGAGATAACCAATTTAAAGGTAACATTTTCTCTTCAGCCCTTTTTTTATTTTATATATCCAATCCCCTAAAATATTTTTATCACATCATTTTATAATAACACCAGTATCCATATTATACTAGGTCGTTTTTATTTGAAGTACTCAAACTACACTTACAGACAACTCCATCTAATGGTGATAGAACATATTGTTTCTGAGGATGAAAAATTAATGCCTCATGAAACGATATTTGTTCAATTCTCTCATACCGCCTCTTATGGTGGACATTATGATGGAACTGTATTTATAGATGATGGTTTCAATTGTGAGTAAATGTGATAATTTCATTTGACAAAGTGCGGAATACCACCCCCTCAGAGTGATATGACACGTTCATACCATACATGGGATGTACAAAGGATAGAATTATTGAAATTATATATTATATTATACTAGAATTATAATATAACTATGTATAATTATATATTAATTCCATTAAAATACAAAATAGAAATGTGTAGCATTAATGCGTACGTACGACTTAACGTCTCCATAAAGGGTGCATTTAATTTCATTTCTCCAAATGTTATATACTATTATAAATAAATATATATACTAGATATATATGATATACATTATATCTAAATCATGAATATAATTATAGAGAAAATGGAATTGCGGCCACATGAAAAATTTATAATTATAATAAATTCATTTTATCTCAAGTTCCAATCATCGATAAAATATATGATGTGATCTAAAATAAATAAATAACTGTTTTAGAAAGGAAATAAGTGATATAATAAAATAATAAATGTGGAAAAGTTTCTTATGAATGTATATATAAAATAATTTTGTTTATTCAAGAGAGTAAAGAACGAATGGGTCAAGTCATATGTGAGGTAAGGGGTTTCATATTTCACTTTTAATTCTGTGAGATTTTCTATTGTTTTCCACTTATTTATTTCATGTGGTGTATTGTGTACTTCCATTTGATATATATTATCATTATTACTTTAATATTCAAGTAATTATGTGATTCATTTCGTGGTTATTAACTTTTAATCATATGACCTGATTGATTACAACGTGGTAAAGGATTTCTTATCTCACTTTTATTCCCATGAGATTCAAGCTATATTTGTAACAATTTCAGTTGTTCGGTGTATGTAATACCCATGATTTGTACTCTTTGTGTTATATAAATTAATTTATGTGTATTTAAATCATCATTTAATCATCATTCTTTCATGTGGTGTATGTTTCGAATGTTTCAAAATCAGTAAGGGAACTTACTAACCCAAATTTCATTACTTGGGGTAATCTTCTAATTCATAATTATATGATGCTATGAATATGTGTGGAATCACATTTTTTATATTTATGTTGTAAATTCCACTCCCCATTGAGTGGATATACTTTTTATACACATAATGAATCCATTGATAAATTCTCATGTCATCTATGTGAACTTGATAATAGTAATTTTAACTCAATTTCCAATCATTGAGTTAAGCATCCGAGCAACTAGTTTTGTCTTAAAAAGCACATGTGTGAATGTAATCTAATCCATTTACACATAATATCCTATCATACTGTGTGTATTTATATTTGTCACACTTAATTATATAATTTATTTATCCTTAATAAAAGGATACAATCTTTATAAGGGATTTCGTCTCAAATTACATTCCACTAAGACATCATTGTTGTTATGCACCAATTCACTCATATATGGTGTATATACATCCCTTTGGAATATTATATCATGAATCCCTTTATTCTCATGATATTATAATGTTTTTATTGAATTTTAGTCCTCAATTATTTGAATTCAAGCATATTTATTTTGGTTAAGAACGCTTTATCTAAAATATTATTTTAATGATTTATTATTATAAATATTTCTCATTAATGTCCATTTTTCAAAATGGTTTTTAGTATTTATTTATATTGACATTAATGTCTCCAAATATTAATTCATTTAAAAGCATTAAAGTGTTATGGGACACTTGGATTCAAAAATCTTTTTATTATGTGTTTTAAATGGTTTTGAAAATTGGTTGATTATCCATTACTTATATCTATAACATGAAATGATATATTGTATTTTCATTGTTGAAATTTTATTAGTGAAATTATTATATTTGAAATATTTTATGTGTTATGATTTTTTAATTGTACTTGGACATTTGACGGGTGGTTACGTGATAACCCAAATATCGGGTGGTGCCGTGATAAACTAGGACGGGTGGTTACGTTATCACCTCATATGCATTGGGTAAGGAAGTCGGCCATATGGCTATTCCATGAAAATATCATTATTTAGTGAAGAGTATTTACTACTTCATAAAGGTAAAAAGTATTAAATATCATAAGGTATTCATTATTTACTTGTTTTTTTAAAAAATAATAGTTTTCTTTCTCTGTGTATCCCTTACTGATCTTTTTTATCGTCCCATATTTTTGAAATGTTTTTCATGGGAGATGAAGTTGAATAGGGAATAAAGATGTGATCAATGAAAATTAATGATTCCTAAAACACAGAACTAGACATGTTTCTTGTCAAGATTTTATATTTTATGAAAAAATCAATACTCAGTAGTAGTTTCTACTTGTAATTTTCTGGCTTATATGTAATAGTTATGGCCTAATTATTTAAAACTCTAAACCAAGAAAGTTAATCACTGTGAAATATTGACATAATTCAAGATTATGTAATTCTTAAGGTTGGGTCCTTATAGTTGGTATCAATGGATGGTTAAGATAAATTTATAGGTTAGGGTGTTATTTAAGTATAAGTGACATAACTATAATCGTTATCATATTAGAAATATTTATAGTTATTTTAGAGGTGATAAATGGTTATTACATTTTAGGGTGGAAAATGAATGGTATTCAATTACCATTGAGGATAAATGATGTTATGGTTATTTTTAGGAATTTGTCTCATTTTTTTGGAATGATATGGAATTTTATAGTTTTTGAAAAAGAACAACACAGAGACTGTGTGACAACCAGTAACGTCGGAAAAATCTATGGGAATCGAACCCACGACCAAAGTCTGATTTGGATTTATCGCTTACCACTGGACTACGTGAAGTCACCGGTTAGTATGACTAATAATTTTTTGTTAAATGATTTTATGGATCAATAGAGAGTTTATTTGGGATCGTATGTTTTATTGAATGGACATCAATTGTATAGGAACATGATTTAATGATTAAGTGATAAAGGTTATTTTGGAATAAATTCTCTCTATTTGGAACAATATATGCTTAAGGAAAATTGAATACTATGGGATTTAATTTCTGGAGTAATGGTTGAAATATTATTTTGGATGAATATATGTTTTTATTGTTGACATAATGTGATTTAGGTAATTTATGGAAATTATTAACCTATAATAGAGAATATTTGATTGGGTTAATTACACATCAGTATGAATATTCAAGAGTAGTTGATGTTTTTTAGAAAAATATTAAGATTTACAATGGAAGACAATGTGATTTAAATAATTCGGTGTTTTGGGTTTAAATTTTAGTTTTGATTATTTTGAAAGATTTTAAGGGCTATTGTATATTTAATGGTATTTCTTGAACTTTGGGATCATTTTTTGGATTTTGGAGATTATGAGTATTATTTCTTTCTATAATGTATTATACTTTTAATTATTATCTGATATCTAACTAACCAATTTTGGTTTTGGTTGATGTATAAAGATAAGGGAAATATATATTTTATATTTTGTGGATTATTTTATAATCTATCTATTGATCATTGTGCTTTTAATGTGACCAAACTAATTTTAATACTCATCATTTGGATAAAAGATAAGTTTGAGGAATAAATTTAGTAATGAATGAAACACTTCAACAAAAGTAATTATATTTAATTGTGTATTAAATTAAACTCATAAACAAATTCCTCAACATTAGGAATTGTAACCTAAAGCAAAAACATTTTCTGTTAACTTTTCCTACTGGGGAATCAAATATCTTTTAACCTATCACAAGTTTGTGATTTTATTTGTGGTTAACTTTCTCCTAATCATGTTTTCTATCACTCTCCATCAAAACATTATAGTTTTATTTCTCATCCATATCCATGTTTTCAAGGAATCCATGTATCTTTTCCTTGGGTGAACTTTGTACTTCTGTTCCATTATTTTATGTTGATAGATGTATTGACACTTATTCCGATGCGGGACTTTAAAAGAAGTTTCTAGAACCAAATTTAAAATTGTGAAGAAGAAATTCCTAAAAGGGTGGAAGGATGTAACATCCTAGGTAAATAAAGAAAAAATAAATTTTCATTTTAATTAATATTATATTAATTAAATATTAATTTTACTTTTAAGGGGTTTCTATGTTCGATGGCGTACCCGGTACGCCGCAATGGGTTTCGTTGAAATCTTACGTTGCATAATAATAATACAATATTATTAATTTAAATGGTAGTTAACACATAGATTTTGAATTTGAGGGAATTAAAAGATCTAACTACAATATTATTACACAAGTTTTTTAAATGTCTTTACATTTATTCATCAAATTTTAGAGGATTAAAATAAGAAAGAATTTGATTTTAAGCATTATTTACTTTATAAGATTGATTTACCTCATTTTGATGGAAAACCCACATTAAAACTTGTTTTGGTCACATTTATATGTTATATTTGACAAAATTAAATTCTTATTTAGAATCCAGAGTCCAAAATTTACTTTGGGTAAATTTTTTGTATTTTTCTGATAAAATTCAATTTTTAATAAAAAGTTATAAATACTTTATTTTAAATCAAAAAATCCATTTAATATAATTTATTTATATGGTTATATTATCATTTTAATTGTTTTTAAAGTTTAATTATATTATAATTTTACCATTTAATCCAATAGTGGTTATTAGAATTAATTTCACTTTGAAATTGAGCATAAACAATTGTCAATCTCTGGATGGTTAATATTTCAAAAAACACACTTTAATTTTTAATAGAACGAATTAATTTAAAATTAATTTCTTCCACTTATATGTTATTAATTTGGAAAATTTTATTCCATATTTTGAATTAAGATGACGAAATTGTGAAAATCGTTAACTTTTATTTTTATACATTATGACTATTTACTTTAGTAAAAATATTATTTACCATGGTTAAAGGGTAAATCTCGTCAATAAGGGTAAACAAAATGTTATTATAGTAATATAAAATTACCCTAAAAGGTTTCATAATATTATTTTCTGATACATATATGACAACGAGCATCAATGGGTTCATTTTGAGACCCCATGAAGCCACATGGGAGTGACAATGACACTTTAGTTTTATTAACTTAAAGTAAAGACAAAAATTACATAAACAAATATCTTTTCGTAAATAAATTTTTAGATTGGATTTTATAATTCATATTTTCTCATATAAATATTATTTTGAAATATTAAAATATTTCCTACATCATGGTAATTGTTTCATAATTTTTAGACATCAAATAAATTGAATTATTTATGACACAATAATGAGGTATTGTTTACCACATTTATAAAAGATTTAAATAAATAAAATTATAAAGATTAATATAATGTCCAAAACTAGTCAAATTGATATTGGATTATTTTATTTCTATCATTAGTCATCTAATCTAAAACTTTAATACGTTATGTACTTTTAGATAGATAATATTCTTATATAATGAAATAATAGTTTCAATCTTTCTTAAATAGTTCCTCCCCCCCCTAATAAAACTCCCTCACTTCTATCCAATTTCACCCACCTCTAAAGCCCATTAGATAGTCCAAATCATACCCATATATTATCTCAAGATCCATATATTTCTCCTAGATGTTTTAATATAGTTATAAGGAACTTCATGTAAACCATTTGGTTCAATCCAACGGGAGATACCAAATTTAAAGGTTACATTTTCTATTAAGTCCTTTTGTTATATTTTACATGTCCAACCCGCTAAACACTTTTTTACATTATTTTATAACAACACTAGTATCATCCATATAATAGGATGTTTTAATTATTAGGATTTCAACTGAACATACACACCCCTTTATCAAATGGGTAAAGAACATACTGTTTCTATGGATGAAAATCTAACGCCTCACGAAATGATGATTATTCAATAATCCTCAACCACCTCTTATGGTGTCCATAAGGATGGAACTATATTTATATATGATTTATATAATTCCTATTTTATTTTTATTCTTCAGTATTTTTAATTTATAACTTACTTTTATGGTTTCCATTATGAAAAAATGCGATAATTTCATTTGAGGAAATGCGGACTACCACCCCCTCAAAGTGACATGATTCGTTCATACAATAACTGGGATGCAAAAAGGATGGAATTATTGAAATTACATATTATATTATAATGAAATTATAATATTAATATGTATAATTATGTTCTAACTCCACTTAATGACAAAATAGAAATGAATTTAGCGTTCATGCGTACATACGGTTTACCGTCTCCATGAACGGTGCATTTTATTTCTTTTCTTCAAATGTTATGTACTATAATAAGTACATATAGATACAGGATATATATTATATATATTATATATAAATAATGAATATAATTATATAGATAATTTAATTTCTACCACATGAAAAATTTATAATTAAAACAAATTCATTTTAACTAATGTTCCAAACATCGACAAAATATACTATATGAACTAAAATAATTAACTAATTGTTATAGAAAGGTAGTAAGTGATATAAAAGGAATAATAAACTTGAAAAAGGATTTTATTCAATTATAAATTAACATAAGTATATTATTCAGGATATTAAATGACGAACGTGTCATGTCAGACACGAGGTAAGGGGTTTCTTATCTCACTTTTAATTTCATGAGATATCGATTATTTTCCACATAATTGTAGCATGTGGTGATTTTTTTACTTCCATTTTATATATATTATCATTATTATATTTATATTCATTGTATTCTATGATTAATTTGGTGGTTGTTAACTTTTTTTTCATATGACTCCACTGATTACAACGCGGCAAGGGATTTCTTATCTCACATTTATTCCCATGAGATTCATTCTATATTTGTCACCATTTCCATTGTGTGGTGTACGTAATGCTGATGATTTTTACTCTTTTTGTAATATAATTTCATTTATGGGTATTGAAATTTTCATTAAAGGATCCTTATTTAATTTGGTGTATGTTACGTATGTTAATAAATCGGTAAGAGAACTTTTTAACCCAAATTTCATTCATTGGGTAAATCATCTAATTCAGAATTATGTCATGCAGTGATTATCTATGGAATCAATATATGTTTATTTATGTTGTAATTTCCACTCTTATTTTGTGTGGAAATAATTTTGATACACATAGTGGCTCCATTGATAAATTCTCAAGTCATCGATATGAACATGATAAGAGAAATTTTTACTCAATTTTTATTCATTGAGTTAAGAATCCATGTCATTGGTTAATATCCAATCATATTGAGTGTATTTATATATTTCACATATAATTATGAAATTGATTTATCCTTATTCTAAGGATACCATCTTTATAAGGGATTTCATCTCAAATTTCATTCCATTGAGACTTCATTATTGTGATTCACCAATTCACTTTTATATGGTGTATATACTATCCTATAGAATATTGTATAATAAATACCTTTATTCTCATGATATTATAATTTTTCTATTGAAATTTATTCCACAATTAATTTTAATCAAGAATATCTCTTTTTTTAAGAACTAATTAACTAAAATATTGGTTTCAAGATTTATTTTTCTCAATATTTATCATTAATGTATATATATTCAAAATGGATTCTAGTAATTATTTATATGGATATTATTGTTTTATTATTTTTATTCCATTAAAACAATCAATGTTTTATCATACACTTTGATTCAAAAATCTCATTTTAAAATGACTTAAATGGTTTTGAAAATGGTTTTATTATGCATTGATTATATCAATATATTGAAATTATATATATAATTTTCAATGTGGAAAGTTTATTTGTGAAATGTTTATATTTGAAATATTTTATGTTTTTTTATTTTATAATGGTACTTGGACATTTGATGGGTGGTCACATGATAAACTGGGACAGTTTTTTATGTTTTAACCTCCAATGCATTGGGTATGGAAGTCGACAAAATGGCAATTCCATTTAGTGATTTTTGTGGAAGCCTACAATATTGTTATTCCATTTAAGTATGTTTATGTCTCATGTTATCTATATACATTATGTGTGTTTCTATGGTGTTTATGTTAATAGTTTGGTTATGAAATGGTAAGAAATGATCATTCTTCATTGAAGAGTAATTACTAATACATAAATCTGAAAATTATTACTTATCATAGGGTATTCATTCTTTATATATTGATTTTAAAAACTAATAGTTTTCATTCCTTGTGTATCCCTTACTGAGCTTTTTTCTCATCCCATGTTTTTTAAATGTTTTTCACAAGTCATGAAGTGGAATAGGGACATGGATGTGATAAAGGAAAAGTTATGATGTCTAAAACATGGAAATGGCCATGTTTCTTATTAAGAATTTATATTTTATGAAAACAATAGACTCTAAGTAATAGTGTCTACTTTTAATTTTCAGGCTGATATGTAATAGTTACGGCCTAATTCTATAAAACATTAAACCTAAAGATATTCTTAATGTGAAATCCTGACATAATTCAAGATTATGTAATGTTTAAGTTTTTTCTTCATAATATGGTCCTCTCATTGAAACAATTATGATTAGAACAACAATGATTGTGCATTACAATAATGGACTCCATGTCCACTCTAGAATAAAAAGTCTCATATGTCCATAGATGATGAGAATCATACTCTACTGTATGAGAATCCTATATAATAACACATCTTGTTAGGAAGAATAAAAATAAATTTTGACTACATATATCTTAACATATTCTAGATATATTAGAATAGGTTTGAATGTAAAAATCATTTAAAATCATCAAAATAAGTCCTTCGTGTACTATCCTTGGTGAATTTCTCCCCGTTTAAGCAACAGTAGTCACTAGGATGCCAACATATTGTTTTTTCTGAATCAGTGATATTACATTGATATACTTAGAAAACACTATTTCTCAAAGGCAATTTATGGATCTTTCCATAATTGGAAAAATATTCCACATGTCATGATCAACTAAGAGGCCCTATTTTGAACTAACATTCCACATCATCATCTACACTCAAATACAGAAATAGAATTTTGATAACATCAATTAATGGTTGTGACTCCTCATGTTATCTAAAATATGTTTAAAATATTTCCCATACAATTACATATTTCATGAATATATTAAGATATCATCCACCAATAATAAAATAAATGTATTGAGATTTTAGTGGTATATCAATTTATCAAAATCAATAAAAACTAAATCCATGTCATTTAGTCCAAAGGTCAACATGAGATATTCATATTTTCTATACCTAATAATAGAATATATAATTAGGATATCTCACTCCTTATCTCTTAGTTGATGATAATCCTGATGAAGATTGAAATTTCACAACTATTGTTTCCCAATTAAATGATCAAACATGCCATATAAATGGGGAAATGATATATTTTCATTATTCATAATTGATATTTCCTCTAATAATCTATGTGGAGATAAATAGGGCCATTATATTTCTTGGTAAAGAGCATTGGGGCCACCCATGGTAAAAAACTAGGACAAATAAATTATTTCTCATATAGGTTGTCTAAATATATTGTATGTACATTGAACTCAGAAGATTCCATAATATTTTTGTATATAAATAGAATTTATACATTTCACAACATTGATAGAGAACACTACCTCATTTTCTAGAGAAAGACTATGGAGGTCATCTAGGAAAACCTAACAAAAAAACAAAATAATAATAGGATGTTCAACATGGGAATATACATAATCAGTCTCCACTTAAATAGAAGAATATATGTTCACACACTCTAGTAGAGAAGGTTATGCATGGTTATACCCGAGACACCAATCTCCATGAAAAAACATGGAGAATCCATTTATATCCTCGAAATAAACATACCAATGGAAATAACCATTCTTCACTTGGGAAGTGACCAAGAAATCTTTCAAAATGATGAATTTCAAAATATCTAGATCTATAACTAAAATGTCTTAGACGAAATAATCATAGACTATAAAAAATGAACATTAATGATATAAAAACCACCACTATTTTCTCCTTCCAAGATGCAGATTCTCATGACCAGTCTATGCGGGGCCTGTGTTGTGACTCCCTAGGCCTTCCTCCAATAGGCCATGGGTTGGCGACTAGCATCTAGTAGGAATATCACTGACTTGGTAGGAAATTCTTTTGTAAATGTACACACACACACACACACACATCTTCCAGAAAAAAATGAGAATTTTTTTCAAAAATAATATAGAAGAAAATTCAGGGATACAAGTAAACCCAACCAACATTGTATAATGGATTGTAATGCATAGAAAAGTAATTGTTCAAGAATACATGCCCACCTGAATAATGATTCTATAATAACAAAGTCCAACTTGTAAACATGAAATGTACTTGGAATGAATCTTGACACAAAAGGAACCCCTCGGCCTATATGGAATCTCACAATTCATAGTTTGGTCATAGTCAACCCTAGTCTATGTCAAATGTACACTCTTCTAAAGAAGACACCACACTTGTGATAAATCCTATGTAGCGGTGAGTTTAACAATACTCAGTAGGAGACCCCGAAAACCACAAATCAATACACAATTTAATTGTAAAGTCAGATATACTATGTATATTTCGATAAAAAATATTATAAGATAAATATCTACATATACTTGAATCCCAAACATGTAGTCTATAGGTAAGTCACAGTGGCCTGCATACCCAATATTCGGATTTAGCTCGAAGATTCCATTCGCACTCATCTAGTAGAACAAACTCTTCGAATGCGATAGCTCTGGCGATGTATATAAGATAAGTAATAGTTTTCAGTATGTGTCACAAGAGATATATATATGCTTATAAATCCGAGGAGAGAACAGATGCACTCATTCTAGGAGAACTCACACCTGAGTGGGGAAAGATCAACATTCATGGATGAGGATCAATGCAAAAACCATAGAATATACCACAAAACATATGCATTCACCAACTATGTAAAGGATCAGAGTCTTGTATGATTGGTTACATTGATACCTAAATCTACCAAGGAATAAAAATGGGTAGAGGATATCACTCTGAGCCTATCGGAATAACACTGACTCTATACAGAAAGTCATTCTACGGGGATCATACACAAATAGATGGAAATTATATCTGAAATTTAGTGGAAAGAGAAAGGGGGTACTAACCCAAATGAAACATTACCAATTTATGGTGGAAAAGGATATCATGCAATTTATAATAATCTACAAGGTGTATAAAAAGGTCATAGGTCGTGTCCCATGACGCTGAGTACTAACTATGTTTAACAAACCATGTCGAAGAGTGTGTCATGTAGAAAGAGATATACATGGAATTTAAGAGTGACGTACATCATGTCATATTATTTGGTGAAGGCTCTATGAATTCAATCCATTTTCCCAAACACTACTTCATCCCATGTCCTCCATGAAGAGTTCTGGTACATTGGGTGACCCACGTATCCGGTCTAGTATGGTCGTGCGATTAAGTACATGTCGTGTACTCCACACTGTGTTCATTTATCATTTTAGATACATGATGAGTCCTACATAAGGACCCACATACCTTGTGATACTTGTCTCATACCATTTCATCGCTTCCGGAATCATGAAACCCATGATATTGTAGGGTCGGCCGCACATGCCATGTTTTTGAGGGGACACGTTGTGTTTTTTGGGAATTTTCAGAACTACAGTTCTTCACCAGTTCTCCTTAGGTGATCTTAAATCCATTGATTCTTCCATATGATCATCTAAAATAAGAATATTATTAGTTTTAAGACCAAGATAACACCAAAATAGTACTTTTTAGGACTTCAATTGGCTCCAAGAATGTGATTTGATCATTCGTGCAAATAATGGTCAATGAAAGATTTCATCGGATCCAGGTTGATTGATTTTTATCCATCATCATCACACCTCCATCGGTTCATCATGTTTTTAGATCTACATTTTGTGGTAATCATGTTAGGGAATGAAACATAATGGTCCATTGTTCATATCCCTACGAATAACGTGAAGAACATAATGGTAGATCGGGAGAAGAAATCCAAATAGAAATTTTAGGAAAAAAACACCTACAATAGATTGTCAGAGTGTTTATCTACTACCATTAGAAGGATCCAAAATATCTATTAAATATATGAATGAAATCAATAATGCATCAATTCCACAATAAAAACCCAATAAAAGACACTCATGAAATAATGAATGTTCCTCAAGTGAACCTGTCCATCAGTTGATATGTGTTCATTGTTTAATAAAATAGCGGGCAAGACAAAATCAAAACAACATCCTCAACCAAAATTTTCAATGAAGAGGGAGAGTTGACATCAATCTAGATTCTATCTCATAGTGAAATGATCCAAGCATCCTCTCTTGTAATTTGTCTAGAATTCTCTAAGGGTGGACCTTATCTAAGGATCTAGTGGATTCTAGGGAGTTTTCCAAGTTTAGGATCCTATCCTTGGTCTCTTTAGCATTTTAAAAAGTAAAATAAATCTCTTATTAATTTAATAATTTTAAATAAAATATAAATATAAATTTATTTTATTTACTTTAAAACATCCCAAAAAATCATCTTCTGCATGTGACCCTAGTCATTCGTTGTTAGGCCTCACCTAATGTAATGTCACTTAACTAAATGGAATGTTGCCCTTGGATTTGTAATCTGGGAACCCATGTAATGGTTCATCGACTTTTTTAGGGAAACTGCTAACATGTTCTTCAAAAGATTAATTTATTCCAAATATTTAATCTTGGCAGTCTGGGTCTCAGAATCGCACTTCATTGACAATATTCGACGCATATTAAATCCATATAGTAATTGAAAAAATACACAAGAAATCTAAGTGATTAAATTCTTCACACAATATGTATTTATGCCCTCGAAATCAATATCAAATGGATACTCAACAAATTTGGGCTCTGAGTATGGATCTAATAATACCACTCCCACATGTTCTCCATATGATACATGTGCTACCATCGGACACACACTATGGAAATTTATCACCCATGATGGATCTTCTTCTGTCGACCCTCAATCTTCATGGGTTACTTTGCAAAATTTTCTCCATCTTCGATGTCTAGCTTGACCCAAATTTTGACATGTGGCAGATCATGCACATACCTCCTCAACTGCAATACTTGGAAGAGATCACGTGCTCGGTCCATGTTTGGTGGGAGAGATAGGTCATATGAAACCCGTCCAACACTTCTTAGTATATTGAAAGGTTTAATGAACATTAGAGTCAAATTTTTATCCAAACCAAATTTCAATAACACACTTTGAGGTGAGACCCAAAGGATGAAAATGTCTCCCTCTTAAAACTCTAGATGTCTCCTCCTTGTACCAAAATAATACATTTTTCATATCTCAATAGTATTCATTAACATCGTATTGATCTACACCTTCTCGAATGTAGATCACACCAACTCTTGACCAATAAGTGATGACTCTCCAAGGATGGTCTGGCAAAGCGATGACCAGAAGGTTCACCCATATAAGGCATCAAATGACGCCATACCAATTTGGGAGTGGTAGCTATTGTTGTAAGAAAACGCCACCAGTGGTAGGTGGTCCTCCCAACTATAAACAAACTCCATGATAAAATACCGCAACATATCCTATGGAACATGAATGTTTCCCTCTGTTTGAACATCTCTCTGGTGATGGAATGTTATGATTAAGAATAGGTAATTCCCAAAAGCCTCCTACAATCCCTTTTAAAAATGGGATGTCAATCAAGCATTGATATCTAGGACTATCACTGAACAGAAGTCATGAATCATAAATATATCATGCATATAAAATCATCCCAATGTCGCTATTAAACTATGCTCTCTAATTGCTAAGAATTTGGTTGACTTAGTGAGTCGATCAATAACCACCAAGACAGAATTGTTTCTTCTAGATGTTTGTGGTATGCCTGTCATGAGTTCCATCAATATTCCATTCCACATTATTTCCAAAACATCTTGGGGGTGAGCTAACCCTACTGGAACCTGGTGCTCATCAATCACCTACTACCCTATATGGAATCGAAAAATGAACTCTACTATAACCTTCATCATCACTACCCTTTTGAACTAACGTTCAATGTCCTAGTACATTTTCTAGACCGCATGATGTATGGGAAATGGGGTTGTGTGAAACTACCTATGATAATCCTCCCATAATTCTATTGGAACAACTGTAAATCCTATTAAAAGGATGACGTGCTCTACACCTTGAATGTTATATATTCCGACCATTTCCTATCGATAACATTGCAATTAAAGTATAGTATTCGACATCCCCTAGTGGTGCCTTAGTAACTCACTGATAGAGTCATGGGGTGACAACCATCGATTGGAGATAAGATAAATCATTTACTTCTATGAAAAATAATAATATCATTGCCAACTTCCTTGACACATTGATTAGCAGCTGTGAACTCAATATCTGATTGAGAGCGTCAACTACTACATTACCCTTCCCTAGTGTATAAACTATATAAAATTTATAATTCTAGAGAAACTCCAGCCACCGCCTCTGCCTGAAATTTATATCATTCCATAATAAGATGTACTTGGGGCTATTATTTTAAGATTAGACGATAACATTTTCTCCCATTAGGTAGTGTTACCACATCTTTAATGTGAAGATTACCACTATGAACTCAAGATTACGGGTCACGTAGTTCAGCTCATGCTGCTTTAGTTGGAGTGAACAATTTATAACAACTGCATATCCCGGAATCAAGATACAACCAATCCACGTCCTTGATGTTTCAAAAGAAAACTATGTAATCCACACCCTCTTCTAAAAATACCATTATTAATACACTCATCAAACTCTGCCTCAACTGATGAAAGTCTTCTAGCACTTCTTTGTCCATACAAAAATATTACCCTTCCAGGTCAAGCTTGTCATCGGTGTGGATATCCAAGAGATATCAAGGAAAAATATATTTTAGTAATCTCCCATACCATGGATTCTCCACATATCATTCACACCTCAAGGTGGATCTCTTGATAACACCACCTCAACCATGAAAAGGTCCACTTATACTCCCTATATTGAGATAACTTGTTCCAAAAAGTGGACCTCAGGTATCCAAAAATTGAACTATGAGAGCTGCCCATAAATCTGGTTCACTTAGAGTATATATATATCCATCTGTTGATGTCTTGAATTCTCCCCAAATTAATTTGAGAACAAAAGCATGTAATTGATGAAGACTAAGATGAACAGGTCTATATACTATTGGACTATCTAGTTCATAATTTCCATGAACACTATAGAGGCATTTTTCATGTTGAAAATAATCACCATGTATTCATTGTGATCATAGAGACAAATGAAATAAGTCTTTGGTATATCCTCTTCTTAGACATGTATCTTTTGGTAACATGATTTAAGGTAATCTTTCAAGAACCGTTGCGCCACATTTAGCTGACCAAAGAGGTCATTTATCCTTGAATGTAGATATTGTTTCTTCAACACTACCTGGTTCAATAGCCAATAATCCACACAACCTCAAACTCTAGGTTGAATTCATTTATGATAAAACTAGGGAATCCCATATTGAAACATTATGTCTCAATAAAACCTTCCTCTTTAAATCCTCTAGTTTCACTCTCAGCTCGCACATCTCTGCGGGAGCTACCTAATACACTGATGAGGATATCAGTTTCTTCCTGGGGAGTAATTTGATACTGAATTCAATCTCACGATGGGGAGGTAATTGTGGAAAATCCTTTGGAAAAGAATCATAATACTCCACCACTACTTCTAAGACCTTGATGATCATAACCTCAACCACTCTGGGGGTAAGTCTATCCAACATATAAGTGATTTACAATGTTGTCTCATGCATGATCTCTAATGTGTTGTTTGGGATTCCTTTTCACCAACAAAGGAAAAAATTATTCCATAACAGCAAGCAGACCACACCCTTTACCTAAAAATATCAATCTGGACTTGGACCAAATATAACCAATCAATTCTGAGAATGACATCATAAGGCCTTTATAATTCCAATAAGAGGTTCAAGCTAAAAACCTCCCCTCTAAGGTAAGATCACATGACCATCCAAGATGAATGATAATAGAGTATCCTCCCATATGTGACTCCAATAATTAGGTTCAATTCAACATATCTACAATAATCTTATGATTTTTTACAAGACATGTGGTGAAGAAAGAATGCATTGTACCTGTGTCTATAGGAATTGATGATAACGTAGAAAAGACACATAACATACCATGAATCATCCCTAGATTCCATGGGTCATTCACATAGACTACATGTACATCCCCCAACCATGCCCCCAACTCCCTAATCCCAGTGTGAACCTCCTGGGGGTGGTGTTGGATATATGTCTAAACATATTTCACATCCTAGAGCTCTACCTACTCCTCTGCCACATCATCAACCTATCGAGTCATCCTACTCTACTCTCTGCCTCTACATATGTGGTCCATCCACCTCCTCACAGATAGTAGATTGATGGGTTGGGAAATCTCTATTTATATGTCCCATATCCTCTCACGAGTAGTATTTCCTCTCCCTATGCTGACTGTATCAAGCTTGAGAGCCTTAGAACACCGAATTGATATCTTGGGTCCTCCAATGATGTCTACCATGTACTATTCATTGTGCATGTGGTCATATCCCTACCAGTGATGTATCTACACCAATATCCCTACTGCTGACTTCCACTTGATGTATCTTCTCACCCAAGAATCTCTCAACCACCAAAGCTTGTTGGAGCACTCCTTAATACATCTAAATTCATAGAAGCATGACACTAGCTTTGATATTTCATCATATATATCTCTCTATGGTCGATGCTATGATGTACTGATCCCTAACCATATCAATCAAGTACCTGGTGATGTAGGTGAACCTTGATGAATGGTTATCCACCATTAAACAACCATGTTGGAGCATAAGAAGATCTTTGATACACACTTCTCTCCATGTAAATAGATATATCTCCTCACAAAAGAGTTTCTCAAACTACATCCACAAAAGGGAATACACATTGTGAGTGTACATTGTCATAATCGACAATCTTCCTACAAATCCCTGAAGAAGGATCACTCCTATGATCAAGATCTAGTTCACTAGTGTCCACACTAGATGGAAAAATATGTTCACTGCTTCAAGCCAGTCCTCATCCTCATGTGGCTCGGGATCAACTCGGAACCTGAGGGGGACCAGTCTTTGAAACTCATAGAGCATGCTTTTACTTCACTCCTCATCTACTAATAATCTAGGTAAAATGTTCTTCTCCACTGGTGGTGTTATAGGTGGTGTACTACCTAGAGGCAATGCTTGGGGAACATGTCTATGAATGGAAGCATCATCATTGAGGGGGTTATCTTCATGTTCAAGCTGTTGAATCATTGATGGTATGAATCTTGGAGGCATCTTGTAATGAATCAAAATGTTACATGGTCAATGAAAATATCTAGATAAATGTCACTAAAGGAAATAAAAAAACTCATTCCTATATGATGATTGTACTATTATTTTTTCCCTCAATCTAGTGTTATCATGTACCGAGATTAAAATAATGTTATCAGAGTCCGGGTGTATGGATACCTCAATCGTCCATACCAACACTGGAGTCCCCTGCCTGAAATCCAAACTCAAATCACTTAACATTTTTTCCCCAAACCAGAACTCATAGAAACATGGGGTTAATTTAGAACCAACCACCTATGATACAACCATGTCATGACCTATCCCTGTGGGGGACCTACCATGACACCCCAAGCCTGCCTCCAATTGGCAGAGGGTGGTGACTAGAATCAAGTAGGATTATCACTATCATTGGAGTCATTGACTAAATATTGATAAAAATTAACACATATCTAATCCCAGAATAAATAAATTCAACAAAAAAACTAAGTACTAAAATTCATGCACACGACTAAACCCAAAAAATAGAGTACAAAAAAATTTAAAGTGACAAAATGTAACTTGGATATAACACAAGCCAACAAAAATAGTCTACAACTACAAAGTACAACCTATAAATAAGAAATGTATTGTAATTACTACTTGATGCTGAAAGAACACCTCAGCCTATAGGGAATCTCACAAACATCACCTAGTCCCGGTCCACCATAGACTCATGAAAAGGAATAACATCTACCCAAGACCTGACTGATGATGGAAAATCACATGTCGGGGGTGAGTATCTCAATACTCACTAAGAGACCCCAAAAACCACAATGCAATACCCAAAGTAAATGTATAGTCATCTCCACACAATATATGTATAAAAAAACATATTAAAAGTGAAATATCATGTTATATTCAAAACTCTAACCCATAGTCTCAAGGTATGTCCCAACGACTCATATACCAATGTGATTGATTCTGTTCAAAGATTCCCTAAAGTACTCATCTGGGAGAATTCACTCTTCCTATGTGACAAATCTAATGATATCTTTATGAGAATTAATTTTCAACATGATGTTTCGTGATATATATAGATTCACTCATAGATTTGGAGAGAGAATAGATTCACTCATTCCAGGATAAATCACTTTTGAGTGGGTAAGGATCATGATAAATGGATGAGGATCACTTTTAGTCCCTTGGCGTATACAACAACTCATCCATATCGACCTACTTCATAGAGGATCTACATCCATTAGGATTGGTACCAGTGACACCTGAATATACATAGGGCAAAGAATGGGTAGTGGGTCTCACTCTAGGCCTCTCTGAGCGACTCTAAATCTATATAGAATGTCATACTAATGGGATCATACACCTGTTGATGGAAGTGATACCTAACCATCACGGGAACGAGAAAGCGGGTACTAACCAAAATAAAAATAGTCCAAGGTATGTTGTTAAAGGAGATTAATTCATGCACAAGAATGTAAATGTTGTGTAGGAAGGCCGCACATCATGTCCTCTTACATCAGGTACAACCCATGTATAGTAGACTGTTTCATAGAGTGTGTCATGTAGAATGAGATATATACGGAATGTAAGATAATGGAACAATGTGTCCTATTATTCATTGGAGGCTCCATGTACACTGCCCATATGCTTGTAAATTGTTCCAACCCATGTCTTCCAATCCATGAACCAAAACATGAGGTAACCAAAATATCCATCCTAGTCTGGCTGTGTGGTAGAGTACAGGCCGTGTACTCCAACCTGTGTCTCTGTATCGTCCGAGATACACTCTGAGTCCTATGTTTGGCCCCACATGCCATGTGACACTTGTCACAAGTGATGTAATCATATCCTCCAACATGATTCCATCACCGCCATAGAGTCTGTCATACATGAAATGTTCTTCAGAGAACCCGATGGGATACTTAAGAATTTATAGAACTCTAGTTCTTCACTGACATGCCTCATGTGATCTTAGTTTCGTCTATTTGGTTATCCGATAACCTCGAAAAAAATATCTACTGTCTTACAACCATGATAACACCTAAATAGAAAGTTTTAGGCTGTAAATCGGCTCCAAGCACGTGTTTCTATTATCCTTGTAATGAATGGTTGATGAATGATTTCATCCGATCTGGATCGATTTCCCATCAACCATCGTCGTCGCAACTCTATCGGGCCATTACGATGTCGAATCTCCAGTTTGGGATCATTTTAAAGCAAGACAGAAGCACAACAATCTGTTTTTCATATCCTCATGATGAACATGAAGAACATGTATGCTGAAGGACATAAGAAATACAAATAGCGAATCCAGGAATTCACCTCAGCCTTTATTTTCCACGACATTGATACACACCCATTATAATGTTCCGAAAGAGAAAATAAAAAATATGAATCAAATAAAACATTGATCAATTCCCCAAAATAAACATGATAAATGGCCATATCGCAATAATGAATAATCCATGGGTCAACTTATTCCTTGGTTAATCGGTGTTCATTGTTTAATCAATGAACACGAACAACAAAATAAAAAAATCCATACCATGATTTTTGAAAAATAGTAGGAGTGGTTTTCAGTTAGGATTCAATCTTTTGGTGTAGTAATCCATGCCTCGTCGCTCATCGTTCATTAAGAACCCTCCAAGGGTGGCTCCTCTCAAGAGATTGAGAAGATTCTATGGAGGCTTCTAGGATTATGAGTCTAACCCTGAGATTATTCTCATTTAAAAACATAAAATGCATCACTCTTTCATTGAAAAGTTCAAAAATAAATAAATAAATAAATTATTTTATATTCTTTAAAACATCTGAAAAATTATCATCTTCAGCTGACACACAGAGGTCATTGTTCGGCCTCATAAAAGGTATGGTCACTGATATAAATACAATAGAGCCCTCAAACATATGATATATATTGTATCTATTTTTTATAAAATGTATATAAGGTATAATGTATCTATTTATTATTAAAATATTTCCCCTCACAATTGCATAAATGATAGCTAAATGTGGTCAAAATGAAACTCTTCACCCAGAATATATCTAAATCATATTTTCATTTTGTGTTCTATTCTCATTAAACTTCCATAATTTCTAACAAAAAAATATTCATCTCTATTATCATTCCCTATAAATATATAATAGAAAATTTTCTCCATTTGTTTCCATATCTATTCCATATCATAATACCAATGTGAATTTTAAGTGAGAACATTCAAATTAACAATTCATATATCTTTTTCCACTAATTAAATGTTTCTTCTTTATCTATCATCAATTGGATATGATTGTTGGGATTGATGGGATTTTTTGAAAAACAAGGTAAATCAATATGTCTTATATGTATAAAAGAAACATGAATTTTAAATTTCTATTTATCTTGGTGTGATTTTAAATATATTATCATGATAATTGTATTCATTGAATAATAAATAAATTCCAAATGTAACAAATATGTTTTCCTAATTCTATAAAAAACTATTCCACTACAATTTAGAAATATATTTCATGGAATGAGATTATTGTATTTCAATTACAATTATGAACATAATTATATTTCCTTATCAACTATGGAATGATTCTTGAAGAGTTACTCTTACATAGCTTGAGTTTTAATCCAGGATAAGATTCCTTGATACTTTCTCTCTTCAATTACACTAAAATATATTTAAAAACACATAATTTTTATTATTATATTAAGTGGATTAATTTATATGAAATATGTTTTAAGGGATGTTCAACACTTCATCAAACAACATATTTTTACACCTTACACCTGAACCCCTTTTTCTTGTGTTCTGTGATGTGATCTACTTATATAAAATTGACTTGATGGAACCTCAAATCTATAAGTGTAACGATTTAATGATGACATATCACTAAAAAATAATTTCTATTACTTAATTTTCAGTTCAGTTAGTTATTAAACTATATTAAAGTATTAATGTGAGTACTTTTTTGTTGATTGGACTACTCATATTCTAGGAGAATTTAATCTTTTCAACTTTTGATTTAATAAAAAAATTCATTATTTTAATAATACATATATTAATTAGTGATTATTTATTATACATTAAGATACTATCCAAATAAATATTCTATTATCAGATAATCATCCATACCATTTGAAATAGGAGAACTATAATCAACTCAAATGTGTTAACATGATTAGCTTGAGATTGAATATTCATAATATTATGGACAATTGTTGGTAAAGAAATCAAAATGAATAGTCATGAGATATATTGACATCAATGTAACTCAACACTCATTTGAAATGATCTATTTGATATATTTCTATTCATATATCTCAATTATGGAAAATTGAAAAAAACACACAATTTTCAATAATATCATTTATGATGGTATGAATTAACCCCCCTTTAGATGATGTTCTCAAACAATGAACCATAAAACCCAAAAAATATATTTTTATGAATTGATATTTTCAACCAGTTTATATATTTAATGAATCATGAAATCATTTCAATATTCCTACATGAGTCAGCCAAATATAGGGAAAAAAATATATACAATTTTTTTTTTCCTGGTATCCATTTTGGTACCACGAACTAAACTCCATCCTCAATTTTAACATATAAATTACTTGTTAAATATAATTTCATCTAAAATACTCTTTTTCATCCATATAAAAACATTATAAATATATTTTCATTGAATTTCCACAAAATAAGTCCCAAAAATCTCAAATTCTAAAACAATTTCATAGTCAACATACCATCCTTTAGGAGAACAATGTTAATATATTCAAAATATTACTGTAATATATATTCATTGAAATAATATTGTTATACTAAATCATTTAGAAAAATTAGACCCATATTTGAAATTGGAGATGTAATCACCATAACTAATCCATGAATGGAATTACAGTTGATCTCCCATCATTAACATTATTTTTTTGAATTAAATCCATGTCATGTGTCTTAATGAAAAATTTGATTATTTATCCTTTCTAGAGGAAATAAGATCTTGGAAACTCCTTTCTACCAAAAAAATATTGTCATATTTTATATACGTATTCCATATATAATAATTTTCAATATGATTTCTCTATAAATGTAGTGAATTCTTATTATCAACAATGATAATCAATTGTAACCTCAAATCCTCAATGTGGCTTCAAAATTGAGTTTTTATCCATATTAATGGGTTTTATCTTGTGTTAATATAATTTAATTGTCCATATTAGTAAACATTATTATGTAACATTATTTTTTAATTTCCCTTATGAAAAATGAATCTTAAAGGACAAATATTCCCTCATATGCTGATATAATGTAATCTACATTTCTATCGTAATCAACATATGCATATCAAATGGGATTATTATTTTAATAACTTACATATTTATCCTCAAAAGTAATTATTAAAATTATATATATATATATATATATATATTAATGGTCATTTAAAACAATATTTAGGATTCCCTTAATGAAAATTGTTTTCAATAATAATAATTTAATATCATTTTTCTGATTTTTCTCTAAGAAATATATTAGAAATAATAATAATAGTATATTTCAATAATCTTATGTAAAAAAAATTTCCATAACATAAAATTATATAATGGTTCCACAAAAATTATTAGATAAATAAAATATTGTTGCTCAATATTTTTATTCCTCAAATTTCATCTATTATATATCCCCTGAGACTAAATAATATAATCCGAATTCATACACATTGAATCCTAGGATATACATTATGTGTATAAAATTTTACATATATTTATCTTTTCCTACAAAATATAACTCTCATTGTTAGTGCATTATTTATTTCCAATAATAAAGATGACATTAAAATATAAAACAAATAAAGAAACTACATTCAATTCATGGATGTATTTCTTTTTTCTTGACGTATGCTTTCATAGGTGTCATAAAAATTATGAAAAATTAAATTATATATTAAAATCAACATAGATTTTGTTTTAGTATATATAATTCATCCTTTTACATGAAAATATATTATTTATATGCATTAAAAGGTATTTATATTGTTTCACAATGTATAAACCCCCCTAAAATTTAATATTGAGATAGCCTGACATGAAATTGATTTTAACAGTATTTTATCCCCATTTAATTCTAATGGAATACAAAACACTAAAATATTTATTCCTAAAAAACTATTTGAATGTCTAGTAAAAATTAGTCCTTTCAACTTATGTGTTTCTATTAAAATCAATTCCAAAAATTTATCTCATTACTCCACCATTTTAATTATTCCAGTTTTACAACAAATTTGTTTAGATATTAATAAATCATTTAAGAAAGGATACATTTTCTAATATATCAATATATTTTAAATAATTATACTCCCCCATAATATTAGTAATCCAATCATGATTATCTAAATATATGTTTAATATACTTGGTTTCAAAGGGACATAATAATGAGTTATAGGTTTTTACTCCAACAATATTCCCATTTAAATTGGATAAACATGATTTATAGAGAAATTATTTATAACCACATACATCCGCATAATTAGATTTGTGAAAAAGGATGATCATTATTATAAGAAATAGTAGTATCATTTATAGCATCTTATATTTCTAGAAAATTCAATAACCTTTAATAAATTCCATCTAACTTTTCTACATTATCTACATTGATATATTTTTTTGTCGATCATTATCCATATTGTGTACACTAATTAGTTAAATGTTCCAACACCTGTAAATTATAACTATCTATAACCAATATTATGTAGTCATTCTAGAAGGGATATCCTATTGAATTTTGAGGTTATACATGTTTATTACCTTTATTTTTAATCTAGTAAAACAACTCAAAATTATATAATTTATGCATTATAATTCTAGGGATACAAAACAAAATTATGTATTTTAATGATAAAGTTATATTATAACACATCATTTATGGTTTTATATCTGAATTATGTGTGAGTAAGGTATATTGAATTGTACGTTAATCTACCAATATACACGACTTTAATATAATGGATTAATTATATTAAATTCCCATAATCTTCTAGGTTGATTGTTTGTAGGTTTTTTTGAAACTCATTAATATATAACATTTAAAATAATAGTTTTACACTTCCACTAAATTTCAATTTTTCATAACAAATATTTTTATTGAGTTGATAACCATTTTTTGTAAATGATACACCTGCTTCATCAAAGGTCCATAAATATTATTTGATTATAGAGTAAATAATTGTTTCCAATATAGAATTAGCCCTAAAAAATATTTGATTAATATGAATTAGAATAAAAAAATTATTATCTGTTGAAAAAAATAGTGGAAAATAGTTAGTCCATTAGAAATCACTAAAACCCCTTAGAATTATTATTTTGTTGACAATATTTGTTTATATATAGAAATACTACACATACACCTAATTAAAATAAGAAATTTACAAATGAAAAATAGTGAAGTCTATTAGAATCATAGAAAATTATTATTTTGATTTGACGCATGTGGTATCCCATGAAGATAGTGCATTAGAAAACTATCCATTTAGATTTAAATGTTCTTCAACATTCCTTACCCCATGAAATCAAATAATTTATATTAAAAAATCTAAAAGTATAATATAGGTATCATATAGAATCACATTCATAATAAATTTTTATTCATTCATAACCCATTCTAGTTTAAATATATCCCATTTAATCATATATTAATTTTCACACTATTTATATCCCTCATATTCGACCTCAACGACTATATTACTACCCAATGAATTAGAGATCTGTATCATGTTAACTCATTTCATATTTTCTATAATGGTGCCACCTTCCATAATATATAATTCTAATTTACTATGTCAAAAAAATAATCATTCAATTTTACATTTTAAACACTTTAAAATAACGTTTTGACACATAAGTAAAACTATTTTCAAATTTTTTCTAAATTGGTGAGGAATTATCACTTTCATTTAGAAAATATTAAAAAAATATAGAATTTATGATATTTTGTAATTGGATACTATTTTAAGACCATGTTTTATTTTCATCCACTTATGGTAATTAATCATCACAATGATGGATGTAATAGGGGCCCAACAGTTATTAATTAAAAAAAATTATTCCAATACATTTCTTAAAATAATAAAATAAAATATATAGAAAATTCAAAACAAATATTTTTTATCAATTATAAAGAATATTAATATTGAAAAAAATATATTAGTGGCCATATAAGAATAAATAATAATATTCTCAAATAATTCATGACATGAAATAAAAATGTGTTTAAATAAAAATAGAAAACATTATTTCTCTATGAAAGTCTATCGCATTGAGTCATGGGTTATTTTTTATTTTATATATATCCTTAAAAATTATAATATTATATTATATTTATAAATTATTGTAAAATTTTTTATTTTAAATTTTCTTAAATGTATTTCATTATTTTATTTTATAACACAATGTAGTTTTTTAATAAAATATTTATGTTCATGTTAGGCACTTAGAGGTCATTCAGTTTATAACCTCAAAACAAGATATATATATGTTGATTTTGGTCCAAGTGGTTGTTGTTAAATTAACTCGAAAATAAAAAAATGAATATAAAATAATATTTATACACTAATGACAATTTACGATCCAACTATAAATGGATGATGTGAAAATTGAATCACATCATTTCATGGAAATGGTATCCCTTACATACACAAGAACGACGTCTCCATTTTTACACACAGTGAAATAGAAAAAAATATATTACATTTAAATTTAAAATAATCATTAATTGGTTATAAATTGTTTAAATATTAATTATTTACATCTGTATAACTATCATTTAATATTATAAATGTTAATGGAATCTCATCCCTTCATGGATGTTGTAGTGCACACGTAAGCACGATTGATGTTATCAATTTCTCTTAGATTGTAAGGTTATAAGGTAAGTAATATATTATAATTATATTAAAATAATCCTGTCAAAAAAATAAAAATCATTATTTTAACTATCCATATAATCTAGTGATTAAAGATGGAACACAACACACCATTGAGGTAGTGGCCAACCTGTCTACATATGTGATGATTTAATTTCTTATAAGATAGAAAATGTTGTTAAAATGTTTTCTTAACATAGTTATAATTTAATGTATGTATATTGAATTCATTGATATTGTTATGTCTTCTAATTTATTGTTTATTGGATTTAGTTTTTATAGTAATTAACACGAACCCCTTAGTAAAAAAATTACCTCTTATTGGGAAATAATAATTTGATTATAGAGAATTCCTTCTTATGATAGTTTTTTGTTGATACCAAACATTGTTAGACATGAAATTGATTAATGGGAAGGAATTATATTAGATATTTTCAATGATAAATGACACAGAAAGTTTGATTTAGATATGAGAGAATGTTTCCTTTTATAATTGTGCTCAATCATAATTTGGTTAATACATGAAATATTAAAATTTAAAACATTCCTATCTCATTTGAAATAGATATATAACATTATTTATTAGATGATAAGTATTTTATCTTCCAAATATATTTTTGAAATTATTTTTTACATGTTTATGTGTCATTATAAACCATTTATTTCAGTTTATCCTTCTTATAAACCCTATTCAATCATTATCACTTTCTAGATTTTTCAATATCTAAGGGTCATAAAAGAAATTTTCAAAAATAAAATATTAAAATAAATGAAAAATATGGATATCAATTTGAGTTAATATTTTTTTTATCTTTAAAAATTTATTTTATAACATTAAATAAAATTAATGCATTTCCATTACAATACAAAATCATTGAAATTAAATAAATGAATAAAAAATGGAATTAAAAGAAACGATGTGTCACAATCAATTAAACAAGATAATTACCCAATATATTTATTTATCACTATAATTCCACCAAATACTATTAAAATTTATTTTTTTATCTAAAATTTATTTCTTTTTCCATGGCTATCACTTTGTCCTCATTTACACTATGAAATTCGTCAAGGTAATTATACAAAGTTAGGAAACTAATGAAAATTTTGTATAATAGAACTAATATATTAATATTAATTATTATAATCTATATTAATTCTTATATAATTTTAATCTATATTCAACTTTTAGACAACATAATAAATGACAACGATTAATATTTTTAATTAATAATAAAAGAATTAATTTTAAATTTCAAAAATAAAAAATAGAAAATATAAATATTCTTTAAAATAGTAATATAATATAACAAATAATTTAATATAATAATAATTAATATAATATTTTTTACCTAATAACATTTTTAAAAAAATAATTTACTCGTTAATTTCACTATCCCGGTGAATGTTGTTTTACTACGGTCAACGTTAATTATGACGGAAATTGTAATTTACCTAATTACTGAATTTAATCCTCCCAATTAAAAATATGAATTCATTTTTTCATGATTATATATTTCTATGTGATAAATTAATTTTATTGTTAATCACAAAAAACATTGAAAAAATATTTTTAGAAAAAACCAGGATATAATACTAAAAATGATTTTAAATAAAATCAGGTATAATGTTGACTCAAATAGATTTAGAATAGTTTTTTTTCAATAAATGAAATATTATTTAAATTTTAAACAAATCTGAAAAAAAAAAATTATAATTTTTTTTCTCTCATTTAAATATTAAAATTGGTTATTATTTTGGAAAAATCAATATTTCTCTCCATTCCTGGAGAATAATATTTTTTCCAAAAAAAAAAATAAATGAATTACCTTAAACTAAATTAAAAATGATTATTTAAAAAATTATTTCACATTTATAAAGTAAAATGAATATTTTCCTTATAAATTAATAAGTATATCCACAGACAAAATAATTTAAAAACAAAAATTTATGAAACATAATTCATAAAGTGAGAAATAAATTTACAAAAAAAGTTTATATAGTAAACCACACTTAATTAATGATTGTTTTTTTAAAAAATATTTGACAATGTAGTGACCTCAATTTTTCCAAATAATACTTTGAAGTACTTTTAGCAATATTTAGAGAGTCAGGTGTTTGGAAGATAAGATATTATGAGGCTCGGTGTGACCAAAATTGATATTATAAAAGTATTAGATAAATTAATATATTACTTGTTTAGTTATTTAGGAATAGTGGAATAAACCACCAATGTAGTATCAGATCAGAAATATAAAACCATGGTGGAGTCCAACACATGTGGTTTACCCTAAGCATGACTAATGGTTTGATTTTAATAGACATCAAGTAGAGAAATCCATTGGAGGGGGAATTGAATTATAATAAATAAATAATTTAGATATAAGTTTTATTAGATGTTGTAATTAAATATTCTATAAATCTATCCTTATAATGAATTTCCATCGGTTATCAACCTAGCCCTTTTGAGATGTGGGAGGATGTTAATTATTTTCCTTAATTTTTAATAAGAATCTAAGGATAAATGAAAATCATATCAGTGTGGATAAAGAGGAAGAGATCACAAAGGGTCTTCTATATCAATGGAGTATAATATACTCACCAATGATCTATTGAAACATCAATGTAGGGATCATTTTTTGGGTATTTATCAATTTTTCATAAAATATTAAAAATGTATTTTATAATTTTGAGATATTTGATCATAATTTTTCACATGAGTCCGACAATTTATTGATTATATAGATATAATATAATTATACATAAAATTCACATGTTATAACCCCGGAAAAACCCTCATGTATGATCATTTTTGAAGAAATCACTAATAATGATAGATTTATTTTGTTGAAATTCTTCATTACCTTTAATTCATTTAGTGAATTAACCTTCAAATAATATTTTTAAATATTTGAATATCAATAACTATGAAATCTGAGACCACCTCAATCGTGGCTATCATCAATCATCCCATGGGACATCTGAAACCTTACTCTTTCCCAAAGGTGTGGAAATATCCTATAATAAATTCATATCCTATTAACACAAACCAAAAATTTCATAAAAATTCACTATATAAATTATTTATTAACACATGTATCTAATAAATATATCACCACAAGAAATGAGAGAAACATTGTGCCACAAATAGTAGATGGTCCTGCTTCATATTCAATAAGAGGATATACTGATGATTAATGTTGTCCAGTGTTATCCACATTAACATATCACTTAGATTGAGGATTATAACCAAAAAAGTTTGAAGAATATTCAAGAACCTTCTAACCGACTGTGAGAGTCGATCATTCCCTATTTCTTTAGATGTCTTTTGAAAAAAAATTATAGATGGAAAGATCGACTACAATGATAAAATTACCTAAGATCCTCCACATAATTTGGAATGGTTTGACATCACCACCAATATTGGTATCATAATACCTAATTATACCAAATCATAAACCATGATGATGGTCCGGAGGATAACGAACCACTTATACAATTTTTGTTCTAACATGAAGATACAACCTGGCTAACCAATGAATCAATATATGCACCACTGAAATATTTATTACTCACTATTTCTACCTAAGATATAACTACCTTTTCAACTTCCACCATAATGTTCAATAAGATCATTATCATCATCTTCGACCAAATATATGGCCTCAATCATAAATCACACCTTATATCAATTATGGAATAATTGGTGACATGAATTAGTTCCATATGCACTAACTCAACAAATCATGAAAAATACACCAAAATAGTACACTCCCACTATACTATGGTAAAAAATTATTAGGCCTATTACACATGAAATCTCTCATCATAAACAAATTATTAATTATTTTTTATGGAATCCCGATTAATATCCTTATGCATATAGTCATTCATAAAATAGCCCATGTATTTCATTTATAGTCCCTGGTGAATATACATGTTGAAAGACAACATGCAGTCATCAAGAGTATTTTTGATGCTAATGATACTCTCTAAACATTCATTCCACTCCTTGGATTCCATGGGTTATAATTCACCTTTAAAAAATAATGATGTTTCATTGTAAATTCTGAGTCATGATCCACTCTAAAACATTATTTCTTGACCCCCACTTGATAATACATTTGAATAATGTGGATAACATCTTCTAAAAAATATTGGTCAATTATAGAACTCATATATGGAAACTATATCACATCCTCCACCATTGGATTTGGAAGAGTTATTTTTCAAGGAATTTTCTAACAAAACTGAGAAATTCATCAGTCATTAGAAAATTAAATAATCACAGAACCATCTTTCAGTATTGAAAAAAATAATTAAATGAGTAATAATTTAATGTTATCACAAAACAACCTACTTAAAAAAGAATTAGTCAATTTTAATAAACCATACACAATGTACATTTATATGACCTAAAACATGATGTCTCAAACTTGGTAAATGTCCCCGACCCTCTTTGGTAGCTCTGTTTTAGTAACAGAAGTGAGATGGCTATTATATAACCCCCATAGTTTCATGTAATTAACACCTCAATTATATATCTATTGTATATTATGTTGTTTGTTCATGTTTGGGTGTGTTTTAACACCTTTTGGAATGTTTTTATGATTTTATAAACGTGCACAGTTAGTGCATGGTTAATGGAAATCGAAAAAATCCTACATTAAATGATCCACAATGAGAAATGGGATATGAAGATGGTGCATGAGTTGGCATAAAAAATTTTAAACATTGAAACTACATAAGAGAAATAGAAAATGGGTGAAAGTTGGATTTTTCACATTTGGAACTCAATTTTTCTAATAGTACTGTCCAATCATGCATGGTCCCTCTTGAAGAAGATGCTAGAACAAGTTTAGGGCACTGTTTGCCTAACCAATAAATGTTTTAAAACAATACAATAAAAAATAATATCTTCTTGGGATTAAGATCTAACCCATATTTTATTTTATTATATCAACCCAAATTATTCTTTTTATTCCATTCAAATTATTTGGAACCCTTCTACATCGAATTGGATTTGACCTGGTGGTGTTTTTTGCTGTGTTAAAGATTGATTCTTCCGGTAAGCCATCATTTATCATTGGTTTGGGTGGGTTTTCATATATCTAATTTACTTCCTATATTGGATTCTATGATATAGTCTTTCTAATGAGATATTTAATTTTTTCATGAATACCGTGGTTATATTTTTACTTTTTGATTTTTGTGGAAGAGATCTATAGTGGATTTTTTTAGATTGATATTAGGTTTGTTGGTGTTTCTATACCTTTATATGTTCCTATCATAAATTCTTGAGGTATGTGGCTTCACTCTCGAATGAACATGAAATAAATACAAGGATTAATATCAAATATAATCTTTTCATTGAAATTAATTATGAAATTTTTTTGAAATTATTTTTAGAAACACCCTATTGTGATGTTTTATTGAAATTTCCAAATTTTGTGTATTGGTGGATGGTTAAAATGAAAACATAGTTTTAAAATGATGATTTTAAAAAAGATATTTGGTTTTGATACATGGAAATGTGTTTTCAATAAAAATACACTTTTATTCAAATGGTTTGGCAATGATTAATTATCATGTGGTTTGATTATATGGTAAAGTGTGTGTGGATTGAGATGGATATTTTTCAAGAAGTACCACCAATAAATGTATGGGTTATGGACATGATTTATTCATGTAAATGTCAACACGATTCCAATGCTAATGGGTGTGGTTGTTTGTGTTTGGATGTAAGATATGGAACTGGTAATTCTAATTTAACTCATGAAATAGTTGGAATTAATTTTTTGTGTATTATTCTTAGAAATCAGTTGATTGGAGAAAAATACTTTGATATTTAATTATTTGTACATGTTATGTAACATTTTTTTTATTTTAAATGGTTCTTATATTAAATTTTATGTTAACTATTTATATTTCTATAACCTATGGGTAAAGTAGGGAATTTATTTGGGGAAATAGAACAGAGTTTCATTGCTCACTATTTCTTTGGCACTTTGGTGCTTTTGTAGATATTGTTTTTCGGGACACATAAAAAGGTAATGAATAATAAAAAATTAGAGATGAATCATGATAATTTTATTTTTTTTCATAGATATGTTGCATAAATAATCATCATTCATGGGAGTTATCTGGGTTTCATTGTGATTAGTTGGTTTAGTCTTCTCTTATGTACATTTATTCTAGTTGTCTTCTATTGTGGTACTATTAGTAAATTGGTTTGGATATAACTGGTATTTGATCGTAATGACATACATTGTTATCATGCACCATGTAGTGCTATTTGTTATGTCATGTTTGGTTGGATTGTGATATTTTGAAATATACAATCATCCCGCATATTCCGATGAGGCCCTTGGAAAATACGTCCATCCTTTGGAAACATGGGAATGTAACTTATGGATAGGTAATGTACTTCCAACATCTCTAGATAATAAGGAGGGTCATGATTTTACTTGTGGTATCATCTTGTTCAGTCATTGACCAATAAGTTGTAATTAGTTCTATTTGTCTTGGAGATGAAATTCATTTCAGTTTGTTCCCCATGTTGGCTTGGTATAGAGTAGATGGATTATTGAGACATGAAATTTAAACATAAAAAATACATAGGTAACCATTTTTTCCTAATCTTTATGTTTCAAAGGATTAGGGTACATAATTTTTTTGGAGACACTTATAGTATTTGAAATCTCATTTTTTTGCGTTATTTCAATGAGTAATGCATGGAATGAATTTTAGAAATTATGTCCCATAAGGTGTACATACCTCCTTTTGATTAATTATTTATGATTTTTGGTCAAATTGTTGATTTTTTTAAAAAAATTGTTGTTTTATAATGTGATATTTCAAAAAGACATGAAATGGATATTTTGGACATGGTATTATTTAAACAAGAAATGTGATATCTTCAAAATTTATGAGCATGGAAAGTGTTGAATTTTGGAAAATAATGTTGTGATATTATGATGAGATAGAATTAGAAATTTTTAAACCTTTAGTTTTTAGAGAGTGATAAATATGGTATTTTGTCTCAATAGAAAATGGTGACCACTAGGAATCGTAGAAACCAACCAGTGGATGCTACTAAGAATGTGGTTTCACATATTCCATAGGTGAAATAAGTGATGGTTTAGAGTATATTCTATGATTTTCATGTTGTGGGTAGATTTAAAAGTATATATGAACCAAGGAAAATGAATCATTCCATTATATTCTATAAGTATAAGACACCAGAATTTCAGGATCATTAAGAACAAAAATGTAGAGGTGTGATGGAACTAGATGAATCAAATCGTCAATTTTCAAGGAACTCAGGAAACAAATAAGGCCATTCTCATGATGTATACCTGAGAGGATCATGATCCCCACTCCTGGTATTTAGTATTCCATCTTAAATTATACTAATTCTTTTCTTGTGGGTATTTAAGAATCTGTTTAACAAACAATTATATCCATATTCATCAAATATTGAAATTATTATAGCATTAATCCTCTTGAAATAAGAGATCCTTAATGTAAAAAATTCATGGATAAATTCATTAATTTAATATTTTATTCAACTGAAGTTCATTTTTGTTCATCCTTGGAGGATAACATCATTGATGTAGGGATGAGGCAGAAGATTCTCTCAAATATTATTGTGAATTTTATTACATATTATTTAAATATTGATAAAAGGGTGACAGTGGCTAATAGTTCAAAATACTCGTGTTCACTGTATAATGTGTTTTTGAATTTAACCCTATTTGATGACTAATATTGTTGTCTGTTGAGAAAGGGTTATTGATTATGAATAAAGTTTATTACCATGATTATAGATGTGTTACCTATGTATGTTTTGGTTACGGATCTTGGGTCATGAAAGCATCCTACGCTATGTTGTTTTCCATTTCAAGTGTTTTTATGAGGGAGTTTTTATTTATATGAGATGAATGTGTTTCACATTTTGAATATATGACCAAGGGTAATTGACTATAAGAGCTTCACGAATTAGGTTCTTTTAATTATGTATTGTAAATATGATTGTCCAAAGGCATTGACTGTGAGAGTTTCCTTAGGTCTTTGGCTAGAGGGGTTACACTATGAGAGCTATCCAGAAGGTCATTGTTAAAAAAATGTTAGACCACATGGCCTTGACTATGAGAGATTCCAATGGGTCATTATAATGTAGACCATGACGTTATTGACTATGAGAGCTACCTAGATGGTCATTTGTATCTGTTTAGTACAATGTGGGACAAAATGGTTTAGACTGTGTGAGCATTCCCAAATGGTCTTTATTTTTATATAATGGTTTATATGTGAAACAAAGGGGATTATACTTTTAGGTCTTACCCAAATGTTCTCTTTTCAATTTTTTATTTATTTTGATGAGTCTTACAAGCTAAAGCACAAGCATGTACTTGATCTTACTTGTTTGTTTGATGGTCTATTGAGAAGTTGATTTGTTATTGTACATAGAGAGATATAAGGAATAGTCTAGATCTTGGGGTTACTTTATTATATGGACTGAATAATTTATATATTAAAATGAATTTAATTAAAAATAGTAATATTTCTTACATTTGAGTACTTCCTAGTTTATTGCATCATTTTTTCATTTTACCTACTACATGTATTTACTGACTATTGGGAACAGATCTTTTGATGATTACCAATTGGTATTCGTCTCACACAGTGTTTGGGTCATGATTTTGGACCCAAACATATTATATTTTTGTAGGTATAGATATGTGGAAGCACACTTCTATATCAGGTACGTGATTCATGTTGGAGCTTGAGTGAATGTGACCAAACAAATGCCTGTGTTGCCGTTGTAATTTACTATTTTATATACATTGGTTTCAGTATTGTATTTCCATCACTGTGACATGTTTTGATGATTTCATATATACAAATGGATATGCAAAATATATATATATATATGATACTGTTGTTAATACTATCAATCTTCCACTTTTATTTATGTGGTATGGTATTACTGGTTCCACAAATGTTTTATATTTCATTCTACTATTTTAAGCATATAATGAGGGAATATTTTCCCCACTATCACACAAATGTCCCTCACATCTTTTTGGAAGCCATTTCCATTAATGGAAATGTGATTAATTCCATGTGACCAACTGGGTACAGGACAACATTGGCTGGCACCTAGAACCAGGACATTACCAAATGGTATCAGAGGGGGTTCTTTTTAACTTTTTCATACTACATGGAACCTATAGAGAGGGATATGAAGGAATGGATATTTTTTAATAAGTTTTTTCAAGTATTTGGTAAATTATTACTATAAAAATAAAATATAACTATATTATTGAAATTTTTCAAGTTTTCCAATTATTACAGTTGATTTGATTTCACCATTGGGTGAGACAATTGTTTTGTGATATATGGTTTATATAAATGTAGTTATATTTCTAGTAAAACCCTATCAAGTGAGGGTATTCAATCTGATGAATCATTTAGGAACCTGATACAGATCACATTTCATGCATTATGGTCATGCCATTTAGGGTGCATTACAGATTACATGTTGTTGTGATAGATATGGTGCTAGATATTCATGACGTTATGATTTATTCTAACATATAATACCAAATATGCTTATAGGGTATTGAAATAAGTAAATTATCATTAATATGGATGCCAAAAGTTTCTCCCACAGCTGTTATATTCCCTCTTGGGTTTGATTTTGGTGGATTGTGTTGAACATTAATTGAATTATCTTATGTTGTAATATGAATAAGGATGACATAGTTTTATTCATGGGTGTATGGGATATCCCATGTCAGAATAAGTCATTCCGTAGAAAATTATTGAAGATTTCATGTGTTCTGAAGAGTTTTAGAGGCTTACTTTCTAGAAACCCAGGTTACACGACATGTGGTGCTATGAACACAACCAATGTGTTCTATTGATCAGGAATAAACCAATTTTCTTATTTACACACCATGTACAGTATGTACATGTCTTGTAGTCCTTGACCATGTAACTGCATGTGTGACAAGAGACATTGGGTAGTGAAATCATTCTTGGAACACACCGTGCACTGGTATTATATGTCATGTTCTAGTGGATCTTGTGTCCGTCCATGTGACTAACGACATAGATGGATGAAATATAGGTGTTACTGTTGTGTCCAATCCTTTAATTATGTTTAGATTTGGCAGTGTCTCTATTTGTGTGAATGACAATGCGACTGGTTAGAACATAAGTATTGTACAACTTTTTTAGGGTGAACATGTCATGTAGTGTTGCATAGGAGAGAACCGGGTAGTTCTATTCATGTAGAGGAACATGGTAATGAGGGAATATTCATGTACATTTCATGTCTCAATAGGAAACCATCATGTATATGGGTTTTTAATAACCATAATGGAAGATATACATGAAATGTTATTAACCTAAGGGAATATGGAATGTAGTTTTTATAGATGTTGTGTAACAATATTTTGTAAAACCTGAATGTTTCTTATCTTGGTCCATTCATTGACTTCTAATTTTCAGTCCATGATATTCATAAACTGATGATTCCAATTGAACATGCAGATTCATGCTTCCAAGACATCCCCTGGTTCTGCGCCAGGAGCCCGGTGATGAGAAGACACCAGTATGGATAGGTCAGGGACTACCATTCATTCCACCCATCGTGCTTTTCTTGGCACCAGTTGTTATACCAGACACAAATGTTGATGCATAGTTTTTTGAAGGCTTTATGAGAATTATGAAGACTTTATAGGGACCACCACATCATTCCATGACCTTCGTAAGGTTTTAGAGGGTGTTCGAGTAGTAGCATCATCCCACCATTTCATGGGATGGAGGACCACAAGCTGCAGAGTCATGGTTGGATTCCATTGATTCTATCATTGAGAATATAGAGATGCCTCATGAGAAGAGGGTGACACTCTCTATGTACATGCTACTTAATTCTTCCAAGATATGGTGAGATGTTATCTCACAAGCATAACATCATCGGGGTATGGTTTTTGAAGTGTTTTGGAGGGTATTCTATGACAATTTCTATCTCAAGATTTTGAGGGCTGATCAAGCCTGAGAGTTCATGTATCTTGAGTAGGGCACAATTTTAATGATGGAGTAAACTTCTCATATTATAGAGAAACAGTGTTTAGAACCTATTATAGGAGGTGATATGTTATAATTTGTATGAATATTTGAATATTTCCTTATGTATGACATCTAATCGTAGGTTAATTTCATAGGCATATATCTTGGATGGCTATAGTGAACCATACACTGATTACTAAGAAAAATCTCAGGGAGTTGGGTTCTTTCATCCAGGGAAACTCAACATCCAAATCTTGTAATCCTTCATAATATAGTATTAAGTGCCTCAGTGAGACTTCACGTTATGTTTTCTCAAGAATCCAGGTGGTATGCTACTGGTGTAGAAATAGTGGGAATACAAGATCACATTTCCCAAGAGACCAAGTAGAGTGCCGATCCTGTTGCAAGATGGTCCATATTGAATGCCTCTATAGGGCGTTATCACCAGCAGCTAGATAGAGGGGATTATTTATAACTCAACCATTAGTATAGGAACTTCTTGTATCTCTTTAGTTAGGTAACTCTAGTTTATAGGATTTCATTAAAAGTAGGGTGGATCAGCCTAGGGTAGTCAGGAAGGATCACAGGGCGGCAGTATAGGTATGAATTTTTTAGTGGAGCAGACCTAGCTGGAGGAGGATCCCAGACCCTCTACAGTTAGAGGTTTGTTTTTAGTTGCCTCAGTTTTAGTTTCTTCTCGTTTTAATACAAGGTATTCCGATAGTTTTATAAAATTTTATATTATGGAGAGCCTTGGGATCTTTATCATTACGTATGAGGATGTTACGACTCTAGACCATTCGTTAGGGATTGGGACAACCAGTGTACATCAATGAATGGACTACCCCTTCAGGTTTTTTGGTGACACTTATTGTGGGACCTCTATGTATTATATATAAAAGTCATATATTTCATTCTAGAAGGTGTGTAGTTAGTATCATTTGAAGAAATTGTTGATTGTTATCACCGTTTGGTGAGTTTAACATCACCAGAGTGTGGGTATTTTCTACACAATGGTGAATGGTATTTTCAGGTGTGGTGAGATGGACCTGAGCATAATGGGTTTGGAGGAATTACCACCCATATTTATATTTAATATATGGATGACTAGGGGATTTCACATATGGACTTTCCATCCGTGGGGGATCTTTTCAGGGATGTCTTTATATACGAATTTTCATGTTTACATCCTGAGTGAGAGGTATATTTATCTATTGATCTTGTTTCAAGAGTGGCACTAGTGTCTATTTCTCATTATAGGATGACTACCCTCACGTAACAAGATCCAAAGAAGAACTTAGAGGATTTGAATGAAAAGGGTTTCATCCGACCCAAAACTTCTCCTTGGGGATCACAATTTCTTTTTGAAAAGAAGGTAGAAGGTTCTCTCAGTCATTTTGTGGATTTCTGAATGTTGAAAAGGTTGAAATTCAATAAATGATATCCCATACTGAGTAATGATGATCACTTTGATCAAATTCAATGATCTTGACAGTTCTCGAAGATTTACTTGTGATTTGATTTTCATCAATTGCGCTTTTGACTGTCACATATATCTCTTACAACCTTTCTGAGAAGGTGTGTCCTATATGAGTATTTTGTTATATCCTTATGTCTCACAAATTTGCCTTCAGTTTTCATGGAACTAATTAAGTAAGTGTTCCATCCTTACATGGACTATTTTGTGGTAGTCATTGTGGACAATATCTGGGTGTACTCTCATATTCGACTCCACCATGCCACCAGTATTGAGATCATTTTTAGTAAAGTAAATGATCATATAATATATGATAAGATTTGGAAATTCTACTTTTGGATAGACTATATTAGCTTCTTGGTTCATGTTATATTAGAGATAAGAGTATCACTACAACTAGAGAAATGAGACCACTAATTTCTTGGGAGCATTCGATGAAAATTTTTTAGGTAAAAAGTTTTCTGGGGTTGGCTAGTAAATACATGATCTTTATAAAAGAATTATCACTTTTAGAGAAGCCACTAACGATCTTGACTATGATGGGTGCAACATACTTGTGGATATATTCCGACAATTCTACCTTTCTAGATCTGGAATGAATATTGTCTTCAGCCACAATACTGGTTTTGTTAAAGCTGGGAATGAGTTACATAGTTTAATGTAATGAATTAGGTATCAGGATGGAAGTATTTCTTATTCAAGGAGAAGGAGTCGTTGCAGATGGGTCTCGGTAGTTAAGGCCAAGTGAAAGGAATTACCTGATGAACGATATCAAGTTATCTGCAGTTGTTCTATCTTTAAGCTATTGGAGAAATAATCATTTGGGAGATCATTTTCTGGTATACAATGACCACCAATGTCTAAATTATATCTTCACTCAGAATGATCTACATTTGAGATAGCGATGGTTGGTTGAGTGCCTTATGTATTTTGGATTTGATCTTTCCTACATTCTTAGGAAGGGCAACACAGTGGCAGATGCGTTCATTAGGAGGAATCAGATATAGGCAGTTCGTGATGCCAGTAGTGTGTGGCAGATTATGACTATGTTCTTGTAGATGAATTTATATGATCACATCAAAGAGGGTTATCCATATTTTCATCTATAGCTATTACATCTACTCTATTAGATCGATTATCAAAGAGGTAGATATCAAATTCAAAAGGCCTAGTCCCAGATGAGTTTGTGTTAGGTGAGGGCCATACTCTTAGGTCGACAATAACCGAGGATAGGATATTTTGAATTCATGGGCACGTATGGGTGTCAGCAGACATATGTGAGGAGTTGATTTGATGTTTTCATTACTCAGTATGCGATGTTCACCCTTGTATCACCAAGAATTATCGAAATCTACACCATCAGTCATGGTGGTAAGGTATGAATAAGAATTTTGTAGGTTTTGATATTAGATGTTCCACCTGTAAACAGGTTGTAAGAACCCATTTATATTTTTTGAGGTACATGTTTTTTCATTCCCTTTTTCCTTAAGTGTTTTTTAGAAAGTAACAAAAATGAGGAAAAATCCCAAAATTTATGGGTACACGCCATGTACATTTCCACATGCCATGTAATTTGGCAGTGTGGGAAGAGTACACAAGGCGTATAGGCCTATCAGCGATGGTGGGTGTAAAAAATAACTACAAACTGTATACCTAGTATATACACATTGTGTCCCTAGTCGGGAATTGAATTGTATGGTGGTGGAAGTTTCCACTAGTGGAGTTACAGTACACACCGTGTACTTAGAAATACAGATATATAGTGCCTCGGTGAAAATTATCCACCAAAGTAACCATTAAAAAATGGAAAGTACACTCGGTGTACTTGAGAGTACACGCCGTGTAGTTGTGTTTTTTATAAACCGGTAGTAGTGTACACTTTAAATAGAGGAATCTTAGAATGCCGGGAGGCAACAAGAGAGAATGTAGAACCATGGAAGAGCCCCAGACCGAACACCGGGACACTGATTCCTTCAACAACTATCATGTTTGGACCGCGCGGGTATGCCCTTCCCTCTCCTTGTGTGTTTCATACCAATTTATTCCTGAGGGGAACTTATTTGGGTTTGAATGGGTGAACGTTTATCCCAGATATATGCCATTCATGGACAATTCAAGAGGTGTCGTCCATGTATATCGATTAGTGGAGATCGGGGTAGGTGTTCTGATGTTTAATTCAACTATAATGTTGTTTTTTTGTATTGTTGTGCTACATGCCCATGTTTAGGGTGTCGTATTCCTAAGGCCTTGACTAATTAATTTCCTATAATTTCATAGGAAATTTAATTTATATTTATAAACAGTTTTCTAAGATCATTTCTTGTTTCTAAGGCCACCCTGTGGGTGTAGTTCCCTTGTTTATCCATTTAGCCTGGATACCCGAGGGTATTCCATGATTATAGAAAAATTTGAGTTTTTATAAGAGAAAATGTATATAAATTTATTGCTTCTGTATTAGTCTCAGCCTTTTCACTTACTTATCCTAAGGGAAGGTTTTTGTTTAGCCTGAGGGAAAGGTTTTTTTTAGCCCAAGGGCATTGTTCTTTTTAGCATGAGGGAAACTTTTCATACGTATGAGGATAATAATTCCATTCATGAGGGAAAAAATTCATTCCTGAGGGAAATATTCATTATGCTAGAGGGAAATCACTTGAGGGTTTTGTTTTTGTTCCGCCTGAGGGAAAGGCCCGAGGGAAAGGTACTGTTTATCCCATGGGCAACAATTATTACACCTGAGGAACTTGGTTACTTGATTATTCATTGTGGTGTATTATTGTGTTATACTTGCCAAGATAAAATACCAGCTTGGTATTATTTTACCTTTCACTTGGTAGATATCTTGTAGTGAATTTGCTGTGGCACCATATAGGAGATGGTCAATAAAGGGTGAGTCTCAGAAACTTATAATTCAAAAATATTTAATGGTTAAATAATATTTAAATAAAAATGGAACTGGTAGGAGTAATAGATTTCATGTACTTCATAGTTTACTACATTTTCATTACTGCACATTATTGTTTCACAAATTCACTGATTTTTGGGAATGGGCCTTTGGTGGTTGCCTACTGGGATTTATTTCTCACACACTATTTGGGTCATGTCTTTGGACCAAACAGATTATATTGATTTAGGTGTTGATAAGGGAAAGAGTCTCTATATATGTACATGATAGTTATAGAGGAGTGGGAGATGATGGGACCGATATTTCACATACGATGTTGTTAAGTTCCTACTACGCTCTTTAGTTTTTCATTTTTGAACTTATATCTTGTACTGTATTATTTAGATCATAGTGTATCATGTTTTGACTGCTTTCTTAGAATTAGGGACATATTGCATCATTGTCATCTATTATATCTATAATGTCGTCCATTTCATCTTAGTAATCTTTTCTACTTCTGCTTTGGGTATGTTTATATTTTTCTGCTATGCTACACATTGAAAAGTGAGGGAATAGCTTCCCCACTATCAGACGTAGTCCCTCGCTGCTAGTCTGTTGCCTCTATAATTTGGGGAAATGATCTTGAGATAATGTGACCCACTGGGTTCGGGGAAACCATTGTGTGGATTCCGGAACATCGAAGTTACAAAGTTGTATGACAAGGAGGTTCTTTTATTCTTCACTTACTGTTTGTAGCCTATAGTCAGGGATAGGACATAATAAGTATTTGGTAATATGTTGCACTTTGAGTAACTAACCCATGTAGATGGAAATGCCAATCTACCTCATTTCATTGCAATTTATTTTGTTTTTAAATTTTACAGTTGATTTGATTTTCACTGATGGGTAAAGCACATGTGGTGTGCTGTTAATATTTTTATACTGGGTTCTATTTAGTTGCAACTTAATGAGATGAGTTTATACCATCTCATGCATCATTTAGGCACATGTTAGAATTACATTCCATACATTTTTTCGATCTCATGTAGGTTTATTAGAAATTGCATATTGTTGTGATAGATGTTGTGCTAGAAAATGCATGATGATTGTGATAGGTACCATGATAGACATGCCTACAATTTATATGGTATCGGTACATGTTATGGTCGGGTTGATGGAAGATAAACATTGGTTCTTGAGAAGTATGGGCTCTCTTGGACCGGAATTTAGCGGATCATGATCCAAACTATTGTTTTAATGGTCGGGTTCTAAACGTTGATTCACGTGGAATAAAGGCCCCCATGGATTGAAATTTGGAATACTAATGCTTGAAATTAAAAAAATGGGGCTCTAGGGTAGTTTCTATGGTCTACTATCTGAAAACCCAGACAACAAGTTGTGTGGTTCTATGAATACACACTATGTACTCTACTGTTTGGGAAGAAATGAAAATTTTTTAAGTACACGCTGTGCGGTTTCTAACTGTGTCCCTGGACATGTAGGCGGAGACACGTGATGATAAAACTCTATAGGGAACATGATGTGTATTGATTTCACACGCCATGTCGTGTTGACCCTGTTTCTGCCTTGTAGATAACAACACGGGAGGAGAAATCAAAGCTTATACATGCTGTGTCAATGACGAACATGCCATGTAGTTTAACTTGGGTATGTGGCTGTGTAACAAACAAACACATGTTAGTGTTATCCTTTCAAGTATACACTGTTTACCTGTGGGACACACCATGTAGTCTTGACATGTGAGAGACCATGTGGACTCATCCCTGTGGCTGAGGAAACGGGGTGGTGTATACACCGTGTGCAGGTTTAACACGCTGTGTAGTATCAGCCGAGTATTCGGATGTTTCACTAACAACACGGGTAGTTGGAATCTAATATTTACACGTTGTCTCTATGTGGAACACTTCGAGTAGAGTGAGCTATATACACGGACGTGTAATGGAAAACACGGGTCAGTGAAGCTCATTTAGTACACGCCGTATATTCATTATACACGGCATGTAGTCTTGGTCAAAAGAGAGCCACGTGGCTAAGTCGTGTAGAAGGACTCGAGTAGGGGATGAAAATTCAAGTACATGTCGTGTTTGTGGACAACACACCATGTGTTTGGGGTGTCACACAACCAGTTTTGGATGAAGTACACGCCTGTTTGAATGACATAAGGGAACACTCTGTGTTTTTATTATACACGCCATGTAGTCTAGTTTTTGAATAACATGAATGTATTATTTTTCGTGTTATATTTGGAATTGATGATAGTTGGAGTTGAAATTTATAGTGGGTTTTTTGAGATTCAACCAAATTTTGTTTGTGTTTTTTTGTTGTTCCTCATTTCCATCATATATTCTATAGGTATTTGGCTTCCCTCTTATCACTAATTTCATGAATGAAAAAACATAATTTAAAATTTACTATTTTTAATTAAATTTGTTGTGAATTTATGGTGAAATATACTATATAATCCCCATTTTTTAATATTTTAATAAATTTTGAAAATTGGTTGTTTTTTGGTGTAAATTATAAGTGGTAACAAGATTTTAAAATTTTGATTTTCGAATAGATATTATTTTGATTCATAGAAAATTTTTTTAATTATAAATGTGTTTTTATTTAAATGTTTTTCCAAATATGTGTTTTAATGTTGTCGGATTAAATTTTTATTTGTTTGTGGAATGAGATGGATACTAGTCATAAATTTCTACCTTCTAAGGGATGAGTTATGGATGTGATGTTCCACTCGAAATGGTAACACAACAATTGCGTGTGTGACTATGCGTCGGTATGTGTGGATAAGTGATATGGAAGGGTTAATGGAAATTGAATTAATGAAATAGTTTTAATGACATTTTTTGTACCTTCCTTGTAAACCAGATGATTGGAGATAAATATATTGATATGGAATTGTTTAGGTTTGTTATAAATAGTTGAACTATTATAAATATGATTTATATAAATTTTCAAACATGTTATATACTAGTGGTGTGATTAGTTATTTCAATTTGTGAACGAATACTTAGTTTTACTACTCACCCCTTCTTTGGCAACTTATAGATTTTAATGATATGGATTATCAGAAAACAGGAAATGGTATATTATCAATCTTATTTAATGATGTGTCACAAAACTAGGGATGTTTTATGGAGATGGATCATAGATAATTTTGGATAATGGTAATTTTTTGGATATATAATAATTTTTTACGTTTTTTATTCTAAATTTATCTTCTATATTAGATGTTTTATGTTGTGGTGCTCTTTAATGTTTAGTTTTGACATAAATAGTGTTTATCTGATTTTCTTGACATTTTAATAATTTATCAAATAATATTCTACCTTTTAATTGTATATTTGGTTGGTTTGTTTTGTTTTCAAGGGAAAAATTATTGCCTTTATATTAATAATTCCATTTTCATTTATTGTTTTCTTTTGTTGTATTGGATACGTTGAAAATGGCTATGTAATGTCCATCCACATTCTGAAGCAAATATAGAGGGTTAGGATGTTGCAATCAGTCTAATATTCCACATATAAAAAATTAATTATAATCATCCTAACTCCATTCATCCAAATGAAAAAAAAACTCATGTAGTACTAACAAATATCAGGTTGATTTTCCCTTTGATATCAAATTTTATCGAACCAAATTAGGTCAATTGGACAAGCCACTGAAAACAGAAATTCACATGATATAGGTAATATATGAATGAAGTACAAATTAATAAATATAAGAAGAATATAAATACAACAAAATTATGTAGTGGAAACCAACAAGATTCCTCAAAAGACATATAATCCACTCCAAAACATGTTATACCCAAATTTATGTCATGTCCCCACATGACCAAAAGTCATCCATAGAACAAACTAAATTTAATAAAGAAACAATAATATGAGAAGATTTTATGTAACAATATTCTCTACCCTTAACCTGAATCCTAAAACACAACACCTAAAAAATTATAAAATAACATATAGGGTGTGTGCCATATGACAGTGTGATACAACCTCATGTATTAAAATATGATCAAGAATCAATGGTAAAAAATCCTGAAATAAGTTAGAAGAAATTAGAAAACAACTCAAATATGGGTTTTAGTATCTGGAAAACTATGTAATAAGCCTTAAAATCTGTAAAATGTATAGCATTTGATCAAATAAAAATTAAGTCCTTGCAGTCGATATCACTAATAGTTATCTCCTAGTGGATAAACAAAACTAAGGCTACCCATGACTCTTTCAAAACACACCCTAGGAGTCAAATGTGAAACTTTCCAACACATTTTTAAAACCATGGTAAAAATAGTTATAAAATATCTTCAATGTGAATCATGTATGCTTCAGAGTTTGGAAAACAATTTCCAAATCATGAAAATCCATTTTAAATGAAACTCCCTTTTTAAAATGTTTCCATTTCTAAGAAAAATTTTGAGAAAACTTATCACATAATATAAATGAATAACCCTTCTAAAATTATAATTAATATTGTGAAATTTAATGAATTAAACAATTTCATTGCTATAATAACCTCAATATGGTATAAATCTAGCTACTAATGTCAATTGTGATTAAAATCCAAGAGAATGACCTTTATAAGATAAGGAATACAATAAAACTAAAATGGATCTACATAAAACATTATCTCATCACAATTTCATATCTTAAATAAATAATGAACCATAAATAATGAAAAACAAGATGGATCTCATACATAAAGAGAAGAAATCAATCACAATGGTGATCAATTTTCTAATCACGAATTCTGGACAAAAGGGATGCTTCACAAATCACATACAATGAGAGAATTGGATGATGGGGGAAATTTGTGAAGATATATGAAAAATAATCACCTATTTTTTTCCCAAAAAGTCACGTCCCACAAATGTTTTATGTTATTTAATACCATTACCCATAATTTAATCCTAAGGACTATGATATATTGAAATAAGGTATCTTTTTAGTAATAAACACAAATATTTTAAATTTCATGATATGTGAACTTTACATAGACTTTAAAATACCATTGGTATGTTTCAATTCCATGGGTTTATTCTGGTATCCATTACATGGCGAGTACTCACATTACACATCATTTAAGTTCCTATTTAATTATAGAAGATGATTTTTGAAATGGAAAATTCCAACAAATCCATATATTCACCAGTTTTTCTCATCTTTAACCAACAAAATAAAAATAATGAAAGAAAATTGTTAGAAAATAAGTAATAAAATATTATTAGTGTGGTAAACTTTTGGAAATTGTGTTTTCAATTTTCATAATATTAAATTACCCATTTGGTTATCTACATGGTTTTAACATTTGAAGGCTACATTAATACTCTATTCATTATAGATTATTTACAGATTTATTTTTCGTCAAGATATTTATCAGGATAACATTTCATCATCTATTTTTATCAAGTACCCTAACATGATGAAAATATATAATATATAAAACATTTTAATCCTTAGATCCTTAATAATGTCATTTAACCCCATAATTAAAACCATATTCCATATCATATGAAATTACAAAGTATTATCCCATTATTTTTAGAGACACATAAAAATAAAAAATTTCATGAATTGTTGGAGTAAGGCCTTTATTGAAAAAAATATAAATACATAGAAGGATATCGATAAAAATTATATATAATATGAAGGCAAAATGTGGTCAATATTGAGATGGTAAAAAATTTCTTTTTAAACGTTTCAAAAAAGATGAAAAAAACTGAAATAAAAATGATGAAATAATTTATTTGTAATAAGATATATAAAAAATAAATCAAAAGAGTGTAAAATCACATTTATAATATTATAAATCATATAAAAATAAATTCTAAAAAATTAATTAGAAAATCATATATAAAAAAATTATTTCAAAAGAAAAAATTAAATCATAATTTTAAAGTAAATTCTTTATCCTCTAGTTATGACTCATCATAAAAATATATAAAACATAAAAAATTATTAAATTTTTTTAGTATTATACTTTCATAATAACAATTTTCATGTTAATTATTGTTCCATTATTCAAAATATTTCATTTATTACCTATTTCATTTAGTTACTAAATGGTTATGTTCATGTTGGAAATACTGAGGATGTTTTATTTATAAGGTCAAAAAAATACATGAGTTTCGCGTTTACACATGAGATATAGTCCCATTAAAAATAAAATCATTAATATTTTCAGAGTATAATATTTATTCCCTAAATACATGTTAATATTATTAACATATGGTTCTAATGAAAAATGATTAATTTTTTTCAAGGATATTACATTCCATATGTATACGGAAGCTTTTTTTTTATTTTTTACATTATATGTCAATGAAATAAGGTAGAAAATATTTCTTACTTATATAATAATTTATATATTATTTATTTTTTTCATATCCATTAGTTTAGACCGTATTTTCATACATTTAATTATGATAAAAATTATTCACATCACTTCATGGAGGTAGAAATCCACATGTTCATATCAAGAATCATCTTTTTTTGATGGATTGTAGGTTAATGAGATAGGCAATATATAATAGTTTTTAATCATAATAAATAAATATATATATATATATTATAAATTAATTTTATCCAAAAAAAATAAGAATCTATATGACCTTTTTGGGAAAAACGAAACACTATGCTTTGTCGAGGCGGTAGTCCATAAATAAAGACACTCAATGTTTTCATTTATCATAAGTTGGGGGAGGAGATGAAATATTTTTTATAGAATAATTATAATAACAGTAAATTATGTAGAAAATAGATTTTAATTATTAATATAGTATGGTTAAATAAAAATTTATGGAGGTATAAGAAGAAATTAAAATGAAACTATATGTTAAGAATTATGCCTCACCTTTGGAAATATCTATTAGATTATACATTAAATCATAATATTGTAGTTATTTTGAGTCCCAGACTACTCGACCATATTGATGATCTTTGGAAATTAAATTATATTCATAGTCTTTTGGATTCAAGAATATATAATTCTATGGAAGATAATATATGATTTCCTCTTTTAAATGTGACATTGGTGGGAGTCTTGAAAATAAATGAAATATGATTATAAAATATGTGTCTAAATCATTTAAAGTAAATACAAAGTACCATATATTCTAATATAATTAATATATGGATAATTTATATTCATAAAAATATTACACATGTTTATCTTTTATATTAAATACTATATTTTAGTTTAATCTTACTATTATATTTTTTTATGCATAACAATTTCAACAAATTTATCATTCATTAAGGGTCAATAAATGTAAATAAAAAAATTCCATGTTTGAAATTAATGAATCATATATAATAAGTCAAAACAATTTCCCTCCATTTGAGTTATTATAAAATATATATTTTATTTTTTAATAATATACCAATTATTTTTAAACATTAAATTCCATTTAAATCATTTTGATAACAGTCACAAATGATGATAATAATGGCATCAACAAAACCAAGGAATATTAATGCAAAACTATTCATAATATCATTTATTCTCATTTAATTTTATCATCTATATTACTCCATATATTATTTTTATCAATATTAATAATGGGATAACATAATAATTATGATGAAAATACATTTTTTATCTGGTCAACTAGTGTCCTAACTAGATGGAATAATCGGGTCACCGCTTCAAGCCAGTCCTGAACCTCTTGTGGGTCGGGATCTACTAGGAACTTGAGGGGGATCAGTCTCTGAAACTCATAGAGCATACTAATCCTACACTCCCCATCTATTGGTACTATAGGTACCAAGTGATTCTCCACTGGTAGTGTTATAGCATGTGCACTACTTAGAGTTAATGCTTGGGGAGCCGGTCTCTGAATTGAAGCCTCATCACAGAGTGAGTTATCCTCATGTTCAAGCTGTTGAATCATAGATAGTACTCATCATGGAGGCATCCTATAAAGAAACAATATATACGATGATCAATGAATATATCTGGATAGCCTTCACTAAAGGACATAGAAAACAAAACTCCTTCCTATATGATTCATTTACTATTATTTTTTCCCACCAACTAGTGTTATCATGTACTGGGATTAAAATCATGTTATCAGAGTCTGGGTGTATGGATACATCGATCATCCATACCAACACTAGAGTCCCTAGCTAGAAATACAAACTCAAAACACATAACATTGTTTCCCTAAACCAAAACTCATAGAAACATGGTCTTACTATTGAACCAACCACCTATGATAAATCATTTTCATAACCTATCCATGTCGGGCCCCTATTGTGACACCCCAAGCATGCCTCCAATAGTCTCATGGTGCTGACTAGCACCGTGTAGGCATATCACTATCATTGGAGTCATTGAATAAGTACTAGTAAACATTAACACATCTCCAACCCATAATATATAAATGTAACAGAATGACTATGTACTGAAATTCATGCACACAACTAAACCCAAAAAACAAAGTACAACAAAATGTAATGTACCAAAATGTAACTGGGCTAGAATATAATCCCAAAAAATATGCTACAACTTTAAAGTCCAACCTATAAAAAGAAATGTATTGTAACTACTTCTTGATGCTGAAAGAACACCTCAACCTCTAGGTAATCTCATAAACATCGCCTGGTACTAGTCCAACCTGGACTCCATGAAAAGGAATCTCATCTACACAAGACCTGACAGATACTGGAAAATCCCATGTAGGGAGTGAGTATATCAATACTCAGAAGGAAAACCCAAAAACCACAATGCAATACACAAAGTAAATGTATAGTCATCTCTACACAATATATCTATCAAAAAAGTATGAAAAGAGAAATATCTAGATATATTTGAATCTTTGACCCATAGTCTAGAGGTATGTCCCAACTTATCATAGACCAATGCGAGGGATTCATTTCAATGATTCCCCAAAGTACTCGTCTCGGATAAATCACTCTTCCTGTTTGATAATTCTGTTGTTGTTTGTCTATGATTTAATTTTCCTCAGGATGATTCTTGAGAGATAGATATACTCACATATTTGGAGAGATAAAAGATTCACTCATTCCAAAAGAACACACTATGTAGTAGGGAACGATCATGATAAATGGATGGGGATCACTTTTAGTGCCTTGGTGTATACAACATCTCATCAATATCAACCTACTATGTAGTGTATCTACATCAAGTAGGATTATTCCCATTGATACCTGGCTCTACGTAGGACTTGGAATGGGTAGCAGATCTCACTCTGGGCCACTCCGAGGGACTCTAACTCTGTCCAGAATGTCATACTAAAGGGATCATACAAATGTAGATGGAAGTGATACCTAACCATCGGGGGAACGAGCAAGGAAGTACTAACAAAAATAAAAATAGTCCACAGTATGGTGTATAAGGATATTAATCCATGCACAAGACTGTAAACTGTGTGTAGGAAGGCCTCACATCTTTTCCTCTAACCTCAAGTAAAACCCATGTATAATTGTTCGTGTCAAAAAGTGTGTCATGTAGAAATAGTTACACATGTCTTGTAAGATAATGGAACAATGTGTCATATTATTCATGGGAGGCTCCATGTACACTGCCCATGTGCCCATAAATGGTTTCAACCAATGTCTTCCAAGCCATACACAGGAACACGAGGTAACCAAAATATCCATCCAAGTATGGCTATGTGGTAGAGTACATGCCATTTACTCTAAACCATGTCTTTATATAATCTGAGATACAATATAGGCCCTTTGTAAGGCCCCACATGCAGTGTGACACTTGTCACGAGCCGTGTCATCACATCCTCCAATGTGATGCCCTCACCGTCATAGAGTTGGCCCCACATGCAATGTTATTCAGAGAACATAATATGTTATTTTTGAATTTGTAGAACTCTAGTTCTTCATTGAAATGCTTCATGTGATCTTTGGTTTGTCAATTTGGTTTTCTGATCACCTCTAAAAAAATATCTAATATCTTACATCCACGATAACAACAAAATGGTAGGTTTTAGTCTGTAAATCAGCTCCAAGCTCATGTTTCAATCATCTGTGTGAAGAATGGTTGGCGAAATATTTCAGTAGATCTGGGTCTATTCCCCATCCACCATCATCGTCGCAATTCTTCTGGGTCATCACGTTGTCAAATCTCAAATTTGGGATAATTTGGAAGAAAGACAGAAGAACAACGATATGTTTTTCATATCCTCATGAAGAACATGAAGAACATGTCTGTCGAAGGGCAGAATAAATACAAATAGAAAGTCAAGGAATTCACTGCAGACTTTAATTTCAATGAAATTGATCCACTCCCATTAGAATGTTCCAAAATTGAAAATAAAAATATTAATCAAATAAAACAATGATCAATTCCGCAAAATAAACTTGATAAATGACCCACTCGCAATAACGAATGATCCACGAGTAAACCTATTCATCAATTGATCTATGTTCATTTCTTAATCAATGAACATGGTAAAAAATTCAAAAAAACCACCCCTACCTCGATGGATGAAAAATAGAGGGAGTTTTAGATAGGATTCGATTTTTCTATGTATTAATCCATGCATCGTCACTCATCATTCATTAATAATTCTATAAGGGTGGCTCCTCTCAAGAGATCGAGAAGATTCTAAGGAGGCTTCTAGGATTATTAGGCTGACCCTGAGATCATTCTCATTTAAAACCATAAAATGCCTCAATGATTCAATGGAATGTTTAAAAATAAAGTAAATCAATAAATTATCTTATATCCTTTAAAACATACAAAAAATTAACATCTTCAAAAGACACATAGAGGTCATTATAAGGCCTCTCCAAAGGTAATGTCACTAGTATAAATGAAATGGAGCCCTCAAAAATATGATCTGGACACCCATTTAAATGTTATTCCACTTTTTCAGGAATAATGTTCATGTGTTCTATTTAAATGTTTAATTTATTTCAATCATTTACTCTGAGTACATTGGGACTTAGAATCACACGCTGTCTCAAATGCTGGTATCAAATTAATTCCATATAAAATTTACCAATAATACATGGAAAATCATTGATATTAGATATATTTAGATCTATAACATACGACATGAACTCAATTAGAAATTTTGAAAAACCAAAAAATGAGGGAGATTTAAATGAATGGGTGTTACTATTATCATATAAGGTAATTTCTATCTTAGATACAATAAAAATGGTGTATATCACTATAAATAGTCCCAAAATAACATATTTAAAAAAGGTCCTCTATTACATCAAAATGAATCACTCTAAATTCATGTGGCCAGAACCTTATTTAATTTTAATAATTTAACTTTGCCAATGACCCCTTTAGAGAAAATGAACCAGAATTATATCAAGGTGTAGACAGTGCATTGCTGAGTCTATATAGATGTCATCGGTAAAGAAATACACTACATTTCATTGAACGTTTCAGGAAATACCATCATATTTACTATATCAAGAAAAAATGGTCGTGATCTTAGGTATTATATGATCAACTATTGATGGAGTTAAAGAATCACAATAGTTAGAGACACCTCCACAACCAATGAGATTATAATGTAACTTTACCTTCATTCGTTGTGTGGAATTGAAATTCCCACAAGGTAGATGGAAAAACCAATCAATAATAAACATCCCACGATTTCGATATCTTCTATTATAGACATATCATCCATTTTGACATATGTGGTGAGATTCATCATATACACATGTGATTTAATATTAATTATTTGGCCGTGTAGGTATTACCATGCCATTATCTTATAATTAATCATAAACACATGTGATTTAATATTAATTATTTGGCCTTGTAGGTATTACCATGCCATTATCTTATAATTCATCATGATCATAGAACAAAAATGAACCGAATATGAAAAATGGTTTGTGTACTCCTTTCCAAAATTATCTCCATACTAGAAGGTATGTAAGTAAATAAACATTAATATCATTCATTATTCCCTATATTAAAGTGGAATGAAAATCGTTTTTTTTTTCATTATACTCTAATCTCATGGGTAAAATATATTAAACCATAGTATCCCACAACCTCTTTATAGAGCCCTTGAGAATAAAAGTCACACATTACACCCTAAAATATTCATGTTTCAAATTGATTTCAAAGAGATAATTGATCAGTTATATCCAATACTCAAACTATTATTGTTCATTCCTTATTTTAGAGGATAGAGGAATATAGCATGTGTACTCCTACACATGATATTTATCACCCCCAATATATTGTTGTTACTATTTAGATAGGGTTTGAATAGGCATCAAATTATGATCCTCAACACAAACATCCTATATGATAGTATTGCGGATATTTTGATCAATATAAGGATTTCATTATGATGTTTTACCCAAAATACCCTACCATACAATAAATTGAAAATTTATTAGTGGTAATAATTGATATTATAATGTAAGGAGGGGATGATGCAATGTAAAAAAACTCAGTTACATCATAAGAATACCAAAAAAATAGCCCTATTAATCAAAATATGACATAATAGATACACAATCCAGCATCCCATGGTATGATAAATGTTCATTTTGATGATTTATATCAATTTACCTAACCGTTAAATATCTTTTTAGTGTTGAAAATCCTATTTATTATTTACAAATATCCCAATATAATGACACATGTGGATAAACACTATCTTATAAAAAACTATCACTACACATCTAAAACAATATCTAACTATTTTCTTATCTCAATTTAGATATGATACTAAAGGAATTTTTGATACCCCTAGGTATATGAAAAGAACTCATATGTACAAAATCTAAAATAAGGAAATTTTTACCAAATATAGAATAATGAAAAATTCATATATAGTGAAAAGATAATGAGAAATTAAATTTTCCATATTTATTACCCATCATCAGTGGTGATACAACTATGTATCCAAGTCAAATATAAGGTGATTATCAAAGAAAAAAATGTAACACACAATACATATAGCTACTCCATGTCATACTTGGGAAGAATCCTACTACCTCACAAACTGCTACCCATTCCCAGTATACATAAATCCATGGCGTTTCATTACAATGTATTTCCCTTTACGTCCTCAAAAAAAATATCTCCAATCCCATTAGTGGGTGTGTAAGGGGAGAGTTAAATTGTATTAGTATAATCGAACCCACCACTTCTATAACATTACTCTACCAAATAATTTCAATATTCTGAATATTGGAAAAGCATATCATTATAAAGTGGTTTTCACCTTTATATCAAAATAATGTTAAAATATTTCCACTTTTCTATCTTCTAATAAGTATTCCATATGATGGAGGTCAATTTTTTTAAATAAAACATTTTTAGAAGCACTAATTATATATATATATATATATAACCAAAATATGTATGTATAAAATAATAATGGAGATAATCCTTAGGATTTGAAGTGATCATTCTAGGTAGGTCTATCGAACCCCAATCATCTTATAATTACTCAGTGAAAACAATATGACCATAGAAAAACAATTTCTAGGTATCATAGGAAATATCCATGAGTAAAACAAATATTTTTTTTGAGATTCATGTCCATAGGCCAATTTGACATTTTGAAATGTGGAAAATTCATTGATCGACCTACCAATATTGATACAGAAAATGAGTAATACTAAACCCTTTATGAGGTACTCAAGATTAAAAAGTGTTATGTATGTCAAAACATTTCAAATGGATCATATGATTTATCAAAAATATTTGAAAACAACTATTTTCAATGAAAATATGGTGTTGAATAATTTACAAAAACCATTTCATTGTTCTTTAAAAAATTATATTCTTTACCATAAAGGGGGAATACAATTTTATGGAAGCTATATTATAGGCATAAAAAATATTTTATACCAATTAAAATGTAGAAAATAATTTTTAAAGCCATTTCTAATTTTATTCATGAGGAATAAACTAGAGATAGAACATCCAAAATCATACATACGTTCACACAACAATAACAACGGGTACCAAAACCAACTATAATGAACTATCAAATTATTGTAATTCAATGTCCAACATCAGGGATCTAGTGTCAAAAAATGATTAAATCAATATCCCTATGTTTAAGTTATGTAAAGGGAAATATATTCCCCCAAATTTCGTAGAAAATATTCATGGAAATACTATATTTATATCCCTTAATCTAATCTAACATTGAAGATGACCATGAATAAAATTATGTGGAACCAAAACACATATTTAATAAGATGGAATGAAACCAATTCCTACATTAATCTACTACCAAATCCACTATAATATAAGCCCTTGTAATTGAAGAATAATGAATGTATAAAATGAAAAAATAGATTAAAAATGAATAAGAAATCCCATCATAAATAACAATCATGTTTCACCAAATAGGTATAATGATATGAAAAAAATATGTGGATGATTTGGCCACATTAAACTATATAGTAGAACACACTACATAATGATGGATGTTACCCAACCTCATGGTAACCCAAATAACACATGTCTATTAGGACCATAATATTTATAAAATACAACCTATCTCTAATTAGGATGATGTTTATGTTTGAAAAAGTTCTCTACCATGACCTCGGTGAGTGTTTGTGGTCATGGAACACATGGATGAAACCAAATATTCGTATCGGAGAAAAATATATACATTGAGAATAATCAATAAGGATCTTTTAAATTAGAGATTCAAATTAATAATCTTGAAGTAACAATGATCATGGTGATATCCATGTTTCAACAGAAGTTAGCAAACCCCCTTTTAAATAAACCTATCTATTACTAATGCTTTTTGAGGCTAAGAGGAAAAATCCCAATGCTACAAAATATATGATACCTCAAAATGGGATATTCGAACAATGGTCTCTTAGATCACCTCAACAAAAAAATATTACATGTTCTCTCAAATTTGGGCTAATGGGTATAGGGTGAAATTTAAAACAATTAATTCTATAACCAAAATGGCTCTAATGTTGTTAACAAAACATGGGGTTATTTTAGTCCCTTATATCATATCCATATCAAAGATATGTTCTATACCCAAAACATGAATAATAAATAAGAGAATCTTCATCGATAACACCCTCAACCATAAAATATCCTACATGCTAAATTTTAATGATATAATATTAAACCTTATAAGAGGATGTTTTATCATATCTAAGCCACGAGACATTACATTTAAGATAAATACTCTCATGCATCACTCAATATCCACCAACATTTATTTGATAAAATATATTTCAAAAATGGAATCCAAAAACCAAAAACTGTCTGGGAGGGAATTATTAATTGTCCATAAAGCATACAATAGATTATAACACCTCAGAGGGTTCTCCATTAATAATGGAAAATTCTATAGTAAATCCCCTCACAGAAAACATATTTTATCATCCCTAATATACAACACATAATAAATTATTATGTTCAAATTAGGGAATTAAAAATTGGTATATTAGAATTATATTAATACACTCTCAATGGATACCATACATATCAATCACCCCTTTGCATTATCCCATCACAATGGCCTTAATAGATCAAAAACCCTAAGTGATTGGTCTAAAATCATAACAATAGAATCATGAAATAATATTATACAATGTCCAAGGACCAATAGATATATTCTAAGATATACTAATCAATATTTAATTACATGAATAATAGAAAAGAATATAAAAAACAAAGCAATAAATCCATTTTTTATAAAAATAAAATGCCCCTTTTTTGTCCTCATAACGAAAAATCCAAAAATCCGCAAGGATTCTGTTCAAACCCCCATGTAAATAATCCCATGATACTAACAAAGTCCAAATAATAAAAATAAAAACAAATACCAAAGGGTTTACTCATTTTTATTTATGTGGAAAATTAAAATAATTAACAACACAAAAGTCTAATTCATGATCTAGTGTGAGAAAACATGAAAACCCAATCCTCGAGGGGGGGGGGAGTTCCTGAGATATACTACATCTATATATAGAGTACTTCAAATAGTAATACATATTCATGTACCCATATATAACATGGAATTAAAAACACTAGTACCCATAATATGCAACCACTAAATTACATGTCACTTAATATGTTGATTATTCATGTACATGGATATTTACTCAATTGATCTCCCTTATTTAATATATTCCTACTAGCCACGTACCTCCAATGATTTCTATCCTTGTACACTATATGTACATGTGCCCTAACATGGTGTCCATGGATATGCCCCAAGAGAAACAACAATATAACCCATATTTTCTATAAAAAACTAAAATTCCATGTAACCCCTACATCATCATCATTCTTAAAATTAAGAACCCACAGTGTTTGTTATATGAAGTACAAATAGTTTAAATGGGTTTCCCTGATTGAGAATCTCTTACAAAATTTTTAAAACATAATTTATCTTTAAAACCCCACAATTTTATCCTCTTGTGTTTCTCAAAAACAAACAATGGTTATTAAATATATAAACAAATGAATCAATGGGGATAAAAAAATAGAGTCCTTATTCCTTAGGATTTAAAACACCGAAGATTTTCACATGGATATTCTCCACACCACCACAGCTAACCTATATTGGTTTATATGAGCTCTAAATTTCTATCCCCCTCTCCCATATTTAGTCCCTTTCCACATAGTATTTGTGACACTATCTAGGTTGGTGGATCCATGTAAACAAGAAATCAAATGGTAAAGGGGTGAAATAAAAATTGTAAAATCAACAAAATTAGAAGAATAAAAATGAAATACAAGGTGTTGGACATTATATCCTATAATGAGATTACTTATCCCCTATTTAAATTCCAATTTTAGAATCCAAAATAGAGATTTTATCACAATATGATTCTCTGGTCAAAAAAATCATCAAATCAAGTCACCAATGTAAAATTATATTTAATTAATTTAATATAAAATATTACATGACAATTAAATTGTTTGGGTTTTGATAAAACTATTATTAATGAGTAGTCAAGATATTATAAATTCCAATAGGAAGGTGATAGATGTTTTCTAAGGTTATACAATAAAATATATCGTTATTTTTTCTAATAAAAAAATAAGAGATGAAAAACTCAAATCCCCATTTATTTTCTCAAAATGTAAATATTTAGATAATTATAGATGGGTATATTAATATTCTATTTCATTATTTAGGTTTTCAGTTAAAATTTTATCATGACGATTTTCATTTTACTAAACATGATATATATTTATTAATGGGGTTAAATTATGTAAAATACAGAAAATCACATCATTGATAACAATTTATGATTTTCACATAAGATAAGGTTTATCTAATACATGGGCCAAAAATACATGTCATATACTAGTGGATGATGTAGTGTTATATGCATAGACAATAAATTATATCCCCATTCCTCATGAGTTGGTTTGATATGATACCCATATTTCATAATGTTTTCTCCCCACCTATATACAATATTTTAATCCTCACTGAGATGTGAGAATCTACCTTCATGTTATTTGTGGATAATGATTTCTGGTAAAAATGTTATTCTGAATTTAATGGTTTCCATGATCCCCTTACCAAAAAATTAGACTTTGGAATCCTATTAATTTTTACATTTAATTCAATTATCATACATTCAACGAATCATGAAATTATCATTCTAAAGGTAGTAACTAAAAAATAATTCATTATTAATACTTACACTCATAACAGTTCTACTCTACATTTGTTTCATTTTGACCTCTAGTTCAAATATAAGTTTTTATATATTATATTTTCAATGGTATAATTTTAGAAGAATTTTTATTTAATAATTGTGAATAAGAACATGATATAGTATATGATAATTTTTATTCACGCCATGAGGATTGTTATTGACACAATTTGTGATTGGTTTGAATGAGAATGATGTTTTATCATGGATATTGATGGTATATTTATATTTGGATCATAACATTTTATATTATCACTTATTAAATTATTCTAGAGAGGAAACGTTTGATAAGGATTTTCATTTTTGAGAAGTACTTGGAAACTGGGGAAGGATATGGTATACTTGTGTTAGATTCATATATCGTTTCTAGTTGATGACATCCATCAGGATCCCCACATCAGTGGGTTTGATTTTGAAAATGGTCATGTGTATAGACAATAAAATGATCAAATAATGTGTTTTACATGTAGGGGATAATGTTCTATATATTTATATAAGTGGTGATGTAATTATACACATTTAATATACATTAAAGAATCAAATGGGATCGAGAGTTATAATCTACATTGGTAACATTTTTATATAAACATTTGGGTTCACTATCCTCCCACAGATGGATTGGGTATCCCATTATGAGGTGGAATTCAGAATGGAGTAGGTGGTACAATAATAGGAGTTTTATGTGGATTGAAAATTTATCATCTTCTATAATAAATATAAGTTGGACCTTAATGGGAACATGGTTCTTGTTTCCAAGGCTATGAAATTGTATACGTAATATAGGGTTATAACTCAGAGTCATAATACATGAATTTATATATGATATATGATTTTATTATGATAGAATTTAATTTTACCACCACCATCATGTAATTGGTTTTTATTGAAAATAATTGTTCGAGATCTTTGAATACAATTTGGGCCTCTAGAAAAAACCTATTTTTCTAGATACATTTATAAGAGGAGATCACCATCCCCAATACATATACAATTAGTTTCATCATGATCTTAAGATTGAATATTTTCATGGTATATCATTGCAATAAGTATGATACATTTTGGCATCACCCATGGTATGAAATTGTAATATACTATCTAGGATTGGGAAAATTTCATTCATCTCATGGTGTGTTATTGTCATAAATATAGGACAAAGATAACAATTATTCGATATTCTTATAAATAAATGGGTTATGATGGTCAAAATATTAGGACATCATTGTTCATTACTCACTATAATAAGATGCTTGATTTATAATTGGAATATTTCATATGGTATTAACATATTTCAATTAAAATGATATACTAGGGACCTTTTAGTAATGGTGCCCAATTTTTTCATAAGGATGATATCAATTTTATTTGAAAAATACATCTTTAGATAAAACCAAAATATTTGAAAACATACCACATGCACTTAAAAATGTTGATTATGAAAATGGTGTTGCTGGAGGAATATTTATATAATATATTCATTAGACCATGTGTCTACCATTAAAAATTGAGAATTATATTACATAGTAATACATATTTGTGATTATTTAATTTTAATGAATTTAACATCTTAAAGGAGTTCATAACCATGAAACAAATTACCATTTTAATGATTTATTAACATTAATACACTATAAAAAATGTGAACCAAATCATGAAGATCGAACTCACATAATCCTAACATCATTTTTTATGTTCTGGATGTGTAAATTCATAAGAAATATTTTTGGTCTTAGTATTGAATTCACTTATCCAAGTGTTATTATTTTGGGGAATTAATTTCACTTCGGTGTTCATGGGTGTCATTCAGTAGAAGTTATATAAACTTACTAATTTTCTTAGAGATGTATTCATCGATAACATCATTGTCTATTTTTCATCAATTAATGAAAATTACAAATATTTGAGGATTCTCTTGGTTCTTCATCTAGGGACATGATTATATAATAAACTATTGATGTTTAGTTTATTCATTTTAATTTTTTTCATTATTCATGTCATACTGGATGGTATTGTAGTTGTAAAGCCACTTAATATTGGAGTTTTGATGGATTTAGAACCATCTATGATTGTCAATGAGGTGAAAAAAATTATCTATTTATATATTGATACTACTAATGATTGATTTTATAGTTATTTAGAATTTAGATTCCCATAATTTTTCATACTATGAATGGGAAAAAATTAAAAATTATATGGAATATCAAGACCATCTAATTAGTTAATCTAGTAGAAAACATGTATATTCTAGAGGAGGGAGTAGGGCATGTTTAAAATACGAATTATTTTATAGCTGGGCATGGATGTTTGGTGATTCAAAGTAATATGTGATGTCTTATTTGTGAAATATGGTGGGGAATGATTCCAATAACAAAACAAACATCAATTTTATTCTTGATGATGTTGTAAATTCCATGAAGAATAAAACACACTACATTATAAGTGATATATAAATTAATTTTTGGGTACATAAGAGTCTCATGTATATTATCTGATATAATGAATTTAATTTGAGATATATATTCTTTCATCTGTTATTATTTGTGTACAATATCAAGGTATTTAGTAATTCTAGAATGTGAAACATTGTAATTCATTTCATTTTCGGTACTAGAACAAAAGGCATCTCAGTAACTTCCCTCAAAATATTATTATAGGGTAAATGAAATTAAAATTTTATAACTATGATTAATGTTTTCCCCCATACAGTATGAGTAAGTAAGGGAGTATCATATTATATATGATTTTTAAATGTATTTTTTATAACTATATATTTTTTGGGGATAGAATTTACAAAATATCATTATTTGTGCATCACATCAACCTGTCTAAATTTTGGATGTTGTATCATGAGTGTTTATAAATGGATTTATTGATGTATTTTTACACATCAATAATAAAGGTGATTTCTAGACTGATATTGATTTATTTGGAAAATATAATTATTTATAGGTAGCCAAAGAATAAGTAATAAAGAGTTCAATTTTTTGTAGAAACATCACACCATCCAGTAAGTAAAGGAAAAGAATAACTTCCATGGATATTTTATCAATAACCATAATGATTTAGAGTATATTTGAGATTTTATATCATTGGATATCAGGACTGGACTACCATGTTCGAATTAATTTACTCACTTTGTAGGGATGATAATCTTCTAAGTAAGCATTATATTTATTTATTTTCTTGTTAATGTAATGAGTTTTATTGAGATCCTTTATTGAATGATCCAAGGATTGAATCTTTGGTTTCGAGAAATTTTTTGATGATACTTTGTGACTGAAATATTTAACTACCATTATAAAATAGATGAGTCTACAAAAAATAAAATTTAAAACTTCCGTAGGAAATGTATATAATTCAATAAAATGAAAATAATCATATTTAGTAACAAAATATTGGTTTTCATATATATTATAAATGATTCATTTAATAATTTTTTTTGTATTTTATATTATCACTAACACATATTAGTGTTTCTATATAATAATACGTGTTACTCCACTATTTCCCTCTAGATTCCTAAAATGGGATTCCCTTTATGATGAAAATATTATTTGGTAAAGATTGTTGAGACATTTCCTATATTTCTTGAGATACTATAGTTAATAATTAATAATGTTTATGTATGACATGAGTATATGAGTATAAATAAAATCTATCCAATATAACAAATTGTCCAATGATAGAAGATATCGATGTTTGAATATGGTTTTTATCTTTTATGTAATGTATAAAAATGATTTGTCCTTCAGTTTTCTTGGACATATAATTTTATCAGTATGTTATATTATGATATTGTGGGTTTTTAGTAGTTGTTTTTATTTACATGATTGGGTTACCCGAGATGTTTTATTGTGTGCGTAATAAATTTCTTTCATCACTACTTTCGGATTATTTGTAAAAAAATCAAAAAATATTTTTATTGGGGATAGCTATATGTCTATAAAAATTAATAATATATTGAGTATCCCATAGTGAATGATTTCATAAAGGAGAAACCCATTGATGGTGACTAAACACATTGATCAATGTATTGTGGATGCATAATAATCCTTAGGAGAGATCCTAGTAGCCAAATAATGTTAGAATATATCTATACTTAAACTTGTTTTTGTGAGATTTGATTTTTCAAAATGAAAATCCACTTATTGTTGGTAGATTTGGTGTCTTGTATTTTTTATTGAATCTTAATTATTAATTTGATTAGAAATTATTAAAGGATCCATTTTCTAGCTATATTTTAGAAGTAGTGGTGTGCTAAAAAATATCTAATGAATCAAATATATTTTATATAGAAAACATAAAATTTTACATGGAGGATAATTAATATTACAATATTTTATAACATATGGAAATTATAATAATGTTTTAATGTCTATAATGTGAGGTTTTACCAAATAGGGGTGTAATTTGGGTGTGATTATCTTTCACTTAAAAAAATTATATCTTAATCATGTATATATCTAAGAATATGTTTTATAATATAAACATTATATGATTTCCCATCAATTAAAAGATCAAATGTGAGACTATGTATTTATGGTTATCACTTCCCATGGAGATAATAAATGGTGAGGAACATTTATATATCATTTAATAAAATGATCATGGAATGAAACATTTTAAAATTATGTCACATCATAATTAATGCTGATTAAAATTTTCATTTAAAATAAATGTTGATTCAATATAATTATTTAAATATTTATTACTAGTCAACTATTATTATTATTTCTATGTTTCTCTTTGGATGATTTATTTACAATTAATAAAAAGTTTTTTACTATTTTAGAGGACAATAGTCAATCACATTACCATTTTATTCTTCATTCATGCATAACTTGATTTCTGAGATCCATTATTATAGTATATAAATTTACTATTGTATCCTATAATGGTGGGATTAGAAATTATGTATTTGGGGTTCCCAAGTATAGAGTTAAAATGATGGAGTGGGGTGATTTTCACATAGAATATGTAAAAGTAGTTAATTAGGAAGGAGTGGTAGTATAAAATCATTTCCCTGAGAATGTATATAGCTCATATGGATCCCAAAAGTGTTAAAAAGGGTTAATATAAAATGAAATTCGTGATTTTTGGTACTAATAATTGTAGATATTGGATATTTTAGAACATGAATTTTTCTAAGAAACAATCATTATAATACATATATTACTCAAATTAATATTATTCTAGATTTGGTTCATTATTTTGGTTTCTATGGAGAATTTATATATCAGTATACATGTGAAGTCATATTATTCTCTAAAACTAATCTCTTACTTGTTTAAAAATATTATCTATGTTGATAAATATCACTTAGTTTATAGTTTTTAATCGCACACCATTTTTTTGAATGAAAATATGTCCAAATATATTCATATGTACCCAATAGATAACAACTTCTCCTCACATTTTGTGTAGTATAGGAAAAAATAAATGTCTTGGTAAGATACATTTCTCATGATACATGAGAACATTCTCTATTAAAACTTGACTTCCATATGCCAATACATTATTAAGGAACTCCTTAAAGGATTATCATACAAGATGGATAGTTTTTTTTACTCACAAGAGAATATGAATATTTTTAAACTATGTTAAAGAGAGTAAATTTATTTTTATATTCTATCATATAGGTTATTATATTTTATTAACAATTGAGGGAAATAATATTTGAATGAGTGTGAAGGATTCACATATAGGGAAGCTAAATATAAATGATTTTCTCCTTTTAAATTTCTCTATCATATCATAATGAACAGAAATTACATTATATGGAATGACCATCACACAAAATACAAAAAAATCACTTCAGTGTAATAATAGTTGATATGATATATTTTGATAGGGTTCAATCCCCAAAAAATTCCTAATTATGTGTCAATTTTTTGTAAAATAAATTAGCTCACATTCCCCTATAATCACAATGTGGATTTATAATGATATGGAATTATCCACAACGAAATGATATATAATGTATCTAGTTATTAATAAAATATTTCCCCTAACAATAGAATAAATGAGAACTAGATTTTTTCAAAATGATAATCTACACAACGAATATATTTTAGTTATATTTTCATTATCTATTCTATTGTTATTATACTTCCATAACATCTGACATATCAAATATTTTTCTCTATTATAATTCCCTATAAATATGTAACATAAAATTATCTTCATTTTTTTCTATTTCTATTCCATATAATAATTCCCATGTGAATTTTAAGTGGGACCATTGAAATAAATAATTCATATGTCTTTTCCACTAATCTGATATTTCTTCTTTATCTATCATCAGTTGGATATGATTGTATGGATTGATGGGGTTTTTTTAAAAACAATGTATATAAATCTTTCTTCTATGTATAAAAGAAACTTGAATTTTAAATTTCTATTTATCTTGATGTAATTTTAAATATATTATCATGATAGTTGTTTTCATAGAATAATAAATAAATTCCAAATGTAACAAATATGTTTTCCTCGTGCTATAAAAAACCATGCCACTACAGTTTAAAAATATTTTTCATGGAATAATATTATTCTATTTCAATTCAAATTATAGACCTTATTGTATAGACTTGTCAAATATGGAATGATTATTAAACAGTTACTCTTACATAGCTTGAGTTTTAATCAAGTATAATATTCCATGATACATTCTCTCTTCAAATAAACTACAATATATTTAAAAAACATAATTTTAATTACTATATTGTGTGGATTAATTTATATGAAATATTTTTTGAGGCATGTTCAATACTTCATGACACAACCTATTTTTGCACCTTACACTTGAGCACCTTTTTCTTGTGTTGTGTGATGTGATTAACATATATAAAATTGACTCGATTGAACCTCCATGATATAAGTGTAACGATTTAATGTTGACATGTCACTATAAAATAATTTCTATTAATTAAGTTCATGTTCGATGTGATATAAAAAAAAATTATGTATTAATGTAAAGTGTTTTTTATTGATTGGACTACTCATATTGTAGGAGAATTTAATCTTTTCCACTATTGATTTAATAATAAAAAAAGTCATTCTTATAATAATCCCTATATTAAGTATTTATTATTTCTTTTACACTATGATACTCCAAAAACAAAAATCTATTATTAGATAATCATACATACTCTTACAAATATCAGAACTATAATCAACTCAAATGAGTTAACATGATTCACATGAGATTGAATATTAATCATATTATAAACAATTTTTTGTAAAAAAATAAAACATAATAGTCGTGATATATATTTACATCAATGTAACTCAACACCCATTTGAAAAGATCTATTTGATATATATATATTCATATATCTAGATTATCGAAAATTGAGAAAAACACACGATTTTCAATAATATCATTTATGATGGTATGAATTAACTCCCCTTTATATGTTTTTCTCAAACAACGATCCATCAAACACAAAATATAGATTATTAATAATTTGATGTTTTAAAAGGTTTATAAATTTAATTAATTATAAAATCATTTTAATATTCCTACATGAGTGAGCCAAATATAGGGATAAATATATACAAATAAAAATTATCATGATATCCATTTTGGTACCATGAACTAAATTCCATCCTCAATCTTAACATATAAACTAAACATTAAATATAATATCATCTAAAATACTCTTTTTTCATCCAAATAAAAACATTATACATATATTTTCTATGAATTTCCACTGAATAAGTCTAAAAAATACCAAATTCCAAAATAATTTCACAGTCAACAAATCATCCTTTATGAGAACTATCTTAATATATTCAAAAAAAATTAACGTAAAATATATTCAATGAATTAATATTGTTATACTCTATAATTTAGAATAATTAGAACCATATTTTAAATTGGAGATGTAATCACTATAACTTATACATGAATGGAATACAGTTGATCTCCCATAATTTACTTTATTTATTTGAATTTAATCAATTTCATGTGTCTTAAAGAAATCATTTATTATTTATCCTTTATAGTGGAAATACTACCATGGAAACTCTTTTTTACCAAATAAATACGGTCATATTTTATATACATATTCCACTACCAATAATTTTCAACAAAGTTGTCTATACAAATTAGTGAATTATTATTATTAACAATGAAATCAATTTCAACCTCAAATACTCTAGGAGGATTCAAAATTGATTTTTATCCATATCAATGGGTTTTATCTTCTGTTTATATAATATACTTTTCCTTATTAGTAAACTTTTTTTCATAACATTATTTTCTATTTTCCGTAATGACAAATCTATCTCCATGGAAAAATATTCCCTCAAATGCTAATCAAATGTATTCTACATTTCCATCCTAATCAACATATGAATATCCAATGGTATTATTAATACAATAACTTACATATTTATCCTCACATGTTATTATTACAATTATATATATATATTAAATTTTATTTAAATCAATATTCAGGTTTCCCATAATGAAAATTCTTTTCAATAATAATAATTTAATATAATTTTGAGGATTTTTCTCTAAGAAATATATTAGAGAATACCACAAAGAGGATTTTTAAATAATCTTAATACAAAATCATTTCTATAACATCCACTGATATATTGGTTCCACAAATATTATGGGAGAAATAAAATATTGAAGCTCAATATTATTATTCATAAAATTTCATCTATTATATATCCCCTATGAATAAATAATATAATCCCAAATGAGACAGATGGATTACTAATAAATTCAATATGTATATGAAATTTTACATATATTTATCTTCATCATCAATATATAATTCTCATTATAGTGCATTATTAATTTCAAATAAAAAATATGACATAGAAATATAAAACAAATGAAGACACTACATTAATTTCATGGAAGTATTTGGTTTTTCGTGAAATATGCATTCCTAAGTTTTATCAAGATTATGAATCATTAAATTATATATTATAATTCTTTTAGTTTTTGTTTTAATTTATATAATATATACTTTATCAATAAAATATATAATTTATATCCATTAAAAGGTATTTATATTTTTTCTCAATATACAAAAACCACCTACAATTTAATATTGAGATAACCTCGCATGAAATTGATTTTAATAGTATTTTATCCTATTTTAACTCCAGTGGAATAAAAAATATTAACTATTTATTCTTAGAAAACTCTTTGAATTTTTACTAAAAATTAATCCTTTCATCTTATGTATTTCCATTAAAAACAATTCAAGAAATTTATCTCATTACTCCACCATTATAATTATTTTAGTTTTAGAACAGAAATTTTTTTAGATAATAATATTTCATTTAGGAATGTTTACATTTTCTGATATATAAATATATTTTATAAAATCTTAATCTTCATTAATATTAGTAATCCTATAATGATTATATAAATATATGTTTAATATATTTGGTTCCAAACTGTCATAATAAGGTGTTATATGTTATTTCCCCAATAATATCACAGTTTAAATTGGATAAACATGATTTATAGAGAAATTATTTACAACCACACACATCCACATAATTTGATTTGTGAAAAAAGATGATCATTATCATAAGAAATAGTTGTCTCATTTCTTTAATCCTATATTTCTAGAAATTTCAATAACCATTAATAAAGTCCATCTATATTTTCAAAATTATCTACATTGATATATCTTTTTTCGAACATTAAAACTGTTCTGTAAACTAATTAATTAAATGTTCCAATACATCTAAATTAGAACCATCCAAAATCATTGTTATATAGTCATTTTAGAAGGAATATCCTATTGAATTTTGAGGTTATATTTGGTTATTACGTTAATTTGTAAACTAATAAAACTACTCAAAATTATATAATGTAAGAACTATAATTAAAGGGATACAAAATAAAATAATGTATTTTAATGATAAAGTTATATTATGACACATCATTTATGGTTTTATATCTAAATTATGTATAAATAAGGTATTTGGAATTGTACATTAATCTTCCAATATAAATGACTTTAATATAAAGGATTAATTATTTTAAATTCTTATAATATTCCATTTTCGTTGTTTTATAGGATTTTAAGAAAATAATTCATATATAACATTTCAAATAATAGTTTTACACTTCATCTAAATTTATATTATTCAAAAATATCATTATAGAATTGATAACTATTTTTCTTAAATGAAACACATGCTTCATTAAAAGACCATAACTATTATTTGATGCTAGAGTTAATAATAGTTTCCAATACTACATTGTACCTAAAAAATATTAGCTAAATGTGGATTAGAATAAAAAATTTCTTATGTATTGTAAAAAAATGGAAAATAGTTAGTCCATTAAAAAATACTAAAAACCCTTAAAAAGATAATTTTGTTAACAATATTTGTTTATATACATAAATACAACACATAAACCTGATGAAAATAATGAATTTATAAATGAAAACTATTGAAGTCTATTAGAATAACTTAAAATAATTATGCTGATATGATGCTTGTGGTATCCCATGAAGATAATGCATTAGAAAACTATCCATTCATATTTAAATGTTCATAAACATTCCTTACCCCATGATATCAAATAATTTATATTAAAAAAAATCCAAAATAATAATATAGGTATCATATAGAATCATATTAATAATACATGCTTATTTATTATTAACCCATTCTAGATTCACTAAATCCCATTTAATTATATATTATTTTTCATACTAGTTACATCCCACATATTTGAAATCAGAGACTAAATTACTACCCAATGAATTAGAGAGTTGTATCAAGTTCACCCATTTTATATTTTCTATAACGGTGTCACCCTCTATAATATATAATTCTAAGTTACTATGTCAGAGAAAAAATATTTTTTTTTATCATTCAATTTTACATTATATACATTTTAAAATATTGATTGGACACATAGGTAAAACTATATTAAAATTTCATATAAATTTGTCAGGAATTAACACATTCATTTATAAAATATTGAAAAATATTGAATTTATGATATGTTGTAATTGGATACTATTTTGAAACCATGATTATTTTCACCTACTTATGGTAATTAATCATAGAAATTATAGAAGTAATAGGGGACCAAGTATCTTACATTAAAAAAATTATTCATATACTTTTCTTAATATAATAAAATAATAAATATAGAAAATTCCAAAAAATGTTTTTATCATTTATAGAGACTATTATTAATAATAAAAATACATTAGTGGCCTTATGAGAATAAATAATAATATTTTCAAATAATTCATGTCATGAAATAGAAATGTGTATAAATGAAAATAGAAAACATGATTTCTCAATAAAATTATATCGCCTTGAGTCAGGGATAGTTTTCGATTTTGAATATATCCTAAAGAATAATAATATTATATTATATTTATAAATTGATGTGAAATTTTTAATGTATATTTTCTTAACTGTACTACATTATTATATTTTATAAAATGATGTATTTTGTTAATATAATATTTATGTTCATGTTAGATAGTTGGAGTTCATTTAGTTTATAACCTCAAAACAACATATAAATGTTTATTTTGTTCCAAGTGGTTGTTGTTAAATTTACTCTAAAATCATAAAATGAATATAATATAATATTAATACACGGAAGGTGGATTTTTAACTAACTGTAAAATAATGTTATGAAAATTTAATCACATCATTTCATGGAAATGTTATCCCTTACATACACAAGAACGACGTCTCCATTTTCAAACACAATAAAATAGAAAAAAAATAGATTAGATTTAAATTTAAAATAATCATTAATGGGTTATAAATTATTTAAATATTAATTATTTCTATCTGTATAAATATCATTTAATATTATAAATGTTAAAGGAATATCATCCCTTCGTAGATGTGGTAGTGCCCATGTATACACGATTAAAGTTATCAATTTCTATAATATTTTAGGGTTATAAGGTTTGTAATATATTAAAATTATATTAAAATAATCATGTCAAAAATATCCCAAATCATTATTTTTACTATACATATAATCATGTTATTAAATATGGATCACAACACACCATTGAGGTAGTGGCCTACCTGTCTACATATGTGATGATTTAATTTCCTATAGGATGGAAAAGGTTGTTAAAATGTTTTCATGACATAGTAATAATTGAATGTATGTATATTTAATTCACTAATATTGTTATGTCTTCTAATTTATTCTTTATTGGATTATGTTTTTATAGAAATTAACAAGAACCCCTTAGTAAAACTTTTTACTCTTATTGTGAAATATTTATTAGATTTTAAGGAAATCCACTTTAGGATAGTCCTTTGTTGATACCAAACCATGTTAGACATGAAAATGATTGTTGAGAAGGAATTAATTTAGATATTTTCTATGATAAATGACACAACACGTTTGATTTAGATATGAGATAATGTTTCCTTCTTATAAGTTTTCTCATTTATAATATGGTTAATAAATGAAATATTTAAATTTAAAACTTGCCTATCTCAATTAAAATAGATATATACCATTATTTATTATTTGATAAGTTTGTTATCTTACAAATCTATTTTAGATACTATTTTTTACATGTTTATCTGTCATTATAAACCATATATTTCAGTTTATCCTCTTTATGAACCCTATTTAACCATTATCACTTTCTATATTTTTATAATATCTAGGGGTAATAAAAAAAATTTAAAATAAAATATTATAATAAATGATAAATATGGACATCAATTTGAGTTATGATTATTTTTTTATCTTTGAAAATTTATTTTATAACATTAAATAAAATTAATTCATTATTATTACAATACAAAATCATTTAAATTAAATACATTAATTAAAAAATAGAATTAAAAGAAACAATATGTCACGATCAATTAAACATTATAATTAATGAATATATTAATTTATCACTATAATTCCACCAAATTGTATTAAATTTAATTTTTTATTTATAATTTATTTCATTTTCCATGGCTTTCACTATTGCCTCATTTACACTACAAAATTAGTCACGGTAATTATACGAAGTTATGAAATTGAGCATAAATTTGTATAATAGAACAAATATATTCATATTAAATATTATCATATATATTATTTTTTATATAATTTTAATGTATATACATTTTTCAGACAACATAATAAATGATAGAGAGTAATATTTTTAATTAATCATAAATGAATTTATTATAAATTTTAAAATAAAAAAATATAAAAATTACATATTTTTGAAGATAGTAATATAATAAAAAAATTAATATAATCTAATAATAATTAATATTATATATTTTTTACCTAATTACACTTTTATAAAGATAATTTACACATTCAGTCCATTATCATGGTGAATGTTGTTTTACTATGGCCAACAATAATTATGACCAAAAGTGAAATTAATGTAATTATTGAATTTAATCCTCCCAATTAAAAATTTTAGTTCTTTTTTTCATGATTATATTTTTGTATGTGATTTATTAATTTTTTTAATTATTCACAAAAAAATTGAAAGAATTTTTTTAGAAATATAAATGTTTTAATCATACAAATGAATTAAAAAAATCAAGTATAATGTTTAATCAAATATAATTAGAATAATTGTTTTTAATAAATGAAATATTATTTAAATTTTAAACAAATCTGAAAAATTAACAATTTTTATTTCTCTCGTTTAAAATTTAAAAATGATTAATATTTTGGAAAATTCATTATTTCTCTCCATTCATAGAGAATAGTATTTTTTACAAAAAAACTAAATTAATTACATTAATATAAATTAAAATTGAATATTTAAAAAATTATTTCATATTTATAAAATAAAATTATTATTTTTTGTAAATTAATAATTATATCAATGATCAAGATAATTTAAAAACAATCTTTTATGAAACTGAATTCATAGAGGTATGAATAAATATACATCAATTTGTTATATAGTAAACCACACTTAATGCATGTTTTTTAATAAATATTTGTGATTGTCGTGCCCTTAATTTTTCCATGTTATACTTTGATGTTATTTTAGAAATATTTTGAAAGCCAGATCATTGGAAGAAAGGATATTACGAGGCTCTGTGTGACCAAAATTGATATTATAAAAGTATTAGATATTTTAATATCATAAATTTTTAGTTATTTAGTGATAGGGAAATAAACCTCCAATGTAGTATCAAATATAAAATATTAAACCATGGTGGAGTCCAACACATGGGGTTTACCTTAAGCATGACCAATGGTTTGATTGTAGTAGAAGTCAAGTAGAGAAATCCATTTGAGGGTGAATTTAATTATAATAAATAAATTATTTACATATAATTTTTATTAAATGTTGTAATTAAATCTTCTATATATATATCCTTATAATGATTGTTCCAGGGTTATCCACCTACCCATTTTGAGATGTGGGAGTTGGATCATAGTTTTCCTTAATTTTAAATTAGAATCTGATGATAAATGACAATCATATTAAGGTAGATAAAGAGGAAGAGATCACAATGGGTCATCTATATCAATGGAGAATAATATCCTCGCCAATTATCTATCCAAACATCAATATAGGTATCATTTATTGTGTATTTATCCATTTTTTTAAAATATTACGAATAAATTTTATAATATTTAGATATGGAATAATTAGTTTTTACATGAGTCCCACAATTAAATGATTATATTGATCCAATATAATTATACTTCAATTCCTCATATTATAACTTTGGGAAAACCCTCATTTATTATCATTTTAGAGGAAATAATTGGTAATGATAGATTTATTTTGTTTATATTCATCAATCCATTCAATTAATTTAGTTAATGACCATTAAAATAATAATTTTAAGGATTTTATGATTTATCAATAAGAACTCTGAGCCCACCTCAATCTTGGCAGTCATCAATCATCACATGGGACATCTGAAACCTTATTCATTCCCAAAGGTGTGGGAAGATCCAACAAGAAATTCATATCCTATAAACACAAACCTATCAATTCATAAAAAATTCACTATATTAAATAATTATTACCACATGTATCTAATAAATATATCACAATAGAAAATGAGAGAGACATTGTACCACTAATAGTAAATATTCCTACTTCATATTCCATAAGAAGATAGACTGGTGAATAATGATGTCCACTGTTATCCACATTAACATATCCCCTAGATTGAGGATTATAACCAAAACTATTGGATCCATATTCATGAATCTTGTAACCCATTGTTTGAGTCAATCATTCCCTACTTGTTTCAAATGTATTTTGAAAAAAAATTATACATGGAAAAATCACTTACAATGATAAAATTTCCTAAGAGCCTCCACATAGTTTTGAATGGTATGAAATCACCATCAACATTTGTATCATAAAACCTAATTATACCCAATCATCTATCCATATGATGGTCCATAGGAAAACATACCACTAATAAAATTTCTTTTCTAACATGAAGATACACCCTGGCTAACCAATGAACCAATATATGCACCACTAAAACCATTATTACCTACAATTTATACCTAAGTTATAGCTACCTTTTCAAATTCCAACATATTGTTCAATAAAAAAATTATCATCATCATCGACCAAATATATGGCCTCAATTATAAATCACATCTTAGAGACATTATGTAAAAATTTGTGACATGATTTATTTCTATATGCACTAACTTAGTAAAACATGTAAAATAATCTAAAATAGTACAGTCCCACTACACTATGGTCAGAAATTCTTAGGCCTATTACACATGAAATTTCTCATGATAAATCGTTTATTAATTATTTTTTATGGAATCTGAATTAAGATAATCATGAATCTAGTCATTTATAAAAGAGTCAATGTACTTCATTTATAGTCCCTCAAGAATATACAAGGAGAAAGACAACATAAAGTCCTCAAGATTCTTTTTGATACTGATGATACTCTTTATACATTCATGCCACTCCTTGGATTCCATGGGTTATATTTCACCTTAATAGATAATAGGATGTTTCATTGTTAATATTCAGTCATGATCCACTCTGCATCATTATTTATTGACACCCACTTGGCACTAATTTTGAATAATGTGGATTACATATTCTAAAAAATTTGGGTCCATTGGAGAACACTTATATGGAATCTATCTCACATCATCCCCTATGAAATTTGGAAGAGTTATATTTCTAGGAATTTTCTTACAAAACTGATATATCAATCTCTCATTAGAAAATTAAATAATCACAGAACCATGTTATAGTATTGAAAAAAATAATTACATGAGTAATATTTTAATGTTATCGCGAAATTACCTACATAAACAAGAATAAGTAAATTTCAATAAGGCTCCCACAATTTACATTTATATTACCTAAAACATGATGTCTCAAACTTGGAAATTTTCCCTGACCCTCATTCGTAACTCAGTTTCATTAATGGAAGTGAGATGACTATTATAGTACCCCCCGAGTTTTATATAATTCACACCGCAATTATGTATTTTTAGTATATTATGATGTGGGGTCATGTTTGGGTGTGTTTCGATACCTTTAGGAATGTTTTTAGGATTTTATAAAGGTTCACAGTTAATGCATGGTTAATGGAAACCGATCAACTCCTATATTAAACGATCCACAATGAGACATGGGATATGTAGATGGTGCATGAGTTGGCGTATAAATTTTCTACCCATCGAAACTAAATAAGAGAAATAAAAAAAGGTGGATGTTGGATTTGTCACTTTTGAAACACTATCGTTCTAATAGTATTGTCCAATCATGCATGGTCCCTTTTGAATAAGTTGTTAGAACATGTTTAGGGAACTGTTTTCCTAACCCGACATGGTTTGAAAACAATACAGTAAAAAATTATATCTTGTTGGGATTAAGTTGTAACCCATATTTTCATTCATTATATTGACCCTAATTATTTTTTTATTCCATTAAAATGATCTGGAACCCTTCTACATCAAAATAGATATGACCTGGAGGTGTTTCTTGGTTTTTTGAAGATATATTCTTGTGGTAATCCATCATTTATCATGGTTTTAGGTTGGTTTTCATAGCTCTAATGTCCTCCCTATGTTGGTTTCTAAGATATAGTCATTCTAATGATATATCTTATTTTTTCATGAAAACCATGGTTATATTTTTCCTTTTTATTTTCGGGGAAGAAATCGATGGTGTGTTTTTTTAGATTCAAATTGGGATTGTTGGTGTTTTTTAACTTTATTTGTTTCTATCATAAATTCTGGAGGTATGTGGATTTACTCTATAATGACCATGATATAAATACAAGTATTAATTAAAAATATATTCTTTTCATTGAAATTATTTATGATATTTTGTTGGAATTATTTTTAGAAACACCCTTTTATGATGTTTTATGGAAATTTGCATCTTTGGTGTTTTGGTTGAAAGTGAAAATGAGAACATGCTTTTAAGATGATGATTTTAAAACAAATATTTGGTCTTGATACATGGAAAAGTGTATTCAATAAAAATACAGTTTTATTCAAATGTTTTGATAATGATTTATTATCATATGGTAGGATTATATGGTTAAGTGTGTGTGGACTGAGATGGATATTAGTCGTGAAGTACCACCAAAAAATGTGTGGGTTATGGACATGATTTTTCCATGTCAATTCTTACACCATGCCTATGTTTTTGGGTGTGGTTGTGTGTGTTTGGATGTGTGATATGTAAATGGTAATTCTAATTTATCTCATGAAATAGTTGGAATTACTTTTTTTGGTAACACTCTTAGAAATCAATTGATTGGAGAAAAATATTTCGATAATGAATTAGTTGTACATGTTATATATTATTTTTTTATTTTAAATGGTTCTTATATAAATTTTTTATATTAAGGACATATCTTTTTATATCCAAGGTGTTAGAGTAGGGAATTTATTTGGGGAAATACTCTAATGTTTCATTACGCACCATTTCTTTGGAACTTGGGTGCTTTTGTAGATATTTTTTATCACAACAGATGAAAAGGTAATGAATAAAACATATTTAGGGATAAGTCATGATAAAAAAATTTCCATAGAGTTGTAGCATATATAATTTTGGTTCGTGGGAGTTATGTTGGTTTGATTGAGATTAGTTGGTTTAGTGGTGTTCTATGTACATTGATTTCAGTTGTCTTCTATTATGGTACTCCTTGAAAATTGGTTTTGATATAAATGGTATTTGTTTGAGATGACATATATTGTTATCATGAACCGTGTAGTGCTATTTTTTATAGCATATTTGATTTGGTTGTGATATTTTCAAATGGAAAATAATTCGGCATATTCAGATGATTCCATTGGAAAATACGTCCATCCGTTGGAAACATGGGAATGTCACTTCAGGATAGGTAATTTACATCCAACTTCTCTAGACAATTAGGAGGGGAAGAATGTTACTTATGGTATCATCTTGTTTAGTCATTGACCAATAAGTTTTTATCAGTTCTATTGGTCTTAGAGTTTAAATTCATTTTTGTTTGTTCCCTATTTTGGCATGGTAGAGAGTATATTGATTGTTAAGACTTGAAATTTAAAGCATAAAAAACATAGGTAACTTTTTTTCCCTGATCTTTATGTAACAAAGGATATGAGTACATAACTGCTTTGGAGACACTAATAGGATTTTAAATCTCATTTTCATTTGTTCTTCCAATGAGGAATGCATGACATGAATTTTTGAAATGACATCCCACATGGTGTGCATACCTCATTTTGATTAATTATTTATTATTTGGGATCAAACATTTGGTTTTGAAAAAAAAATATATTTTTTATAATGTGATATTTCAAAAAGACATAAAAAGGATATTTTATAAATGGTGTTATATTAACAAGAATAGTGATGTCATCACAAGTTGATGACCATGGAAAGTGTTGAATTTTTTAAAATAATGTGGTGATAGTATGATGAGATATAATTTGAAAATTGTAAGCCTTTAGTTTCTAAGGAGTTAGACATATGGTTTTTTTATCTCTTTGGAAAATGGTGACAACTGGGAATACTAGAAACCAACCAGTGGATGCTATTATGAATGTGGTTTCAATTATGCCATAGGTGAACCAGGGGATAGTTCATTGTATATTCTATGATTTTCATGTTGTGTGTAGATTGAACAGTATGAATGAACCAAGGAAATTGAATCATTCAATTATATTAAAGAAGAATAAGACACCAGTATTTTAGGATGATTAAAAAATGTATAGGATTGATGGTACTAGATGAATCGAATAATAAATTTCCAAGGCACAAAAGAAAAAATAAGTTCATTCTCATGATGTATACACAAGAGGATCTTGCACCCCACTCATGGGATTTAGTAGTCCAAGTTAAATTATACCAATTCCTTTGATGAGGGTATTTAAGAAACTGTTTTAAAAACAATTATATCCATATTCATTAAATATTGAAATAATTATAGTATTATTCTTCTTGAAATAAGAGATCCTCAATGTAAAAAATACATGAATAAATTCATTAATTTAATCTAATTTTCACCCGACGTTGATTTTAGTTCATCCTTAAAGGATAAAATCATTGAAGTAGGGAGGAGGCGAAATATTATCTCAAATATTATTGTGATTTTTATTAAAAAATATTGAAAGATAGATAATAGGGTGGCAGTGGCTAAAATGGACGTATAAGAGCTACGGGGGACGGAGTATGTTGATACCTATATGAAACTGTGGGAACTCTAATGATACAAGTAAGTGGAAAAAGGAATCTTATTTCCATGTTATATGGTTGAATCAAACTCAAATAGCTAGATTAGAAAATCATCCTCTAAGAAAAAATATATTTCAAATATATTTCAAATGGGGTTCTTTGTACCACATTGTATGAGATGGTATTAAACAACATAGCATATTCCAAATTTCAAACTCATTGTGAATATTTAGCGCTATTTTCAAAGTGCTATGAGGTCGCGTGTTCGTGGAAATTTTCAGCTATCATAGACAGCCTATGATTCAATTGTATAAGGGAAGATGAATACCTCTATTCATAAGAATACAACTTGAAAGTTTGATTCTAGGATTAATATAACTCCTCAGTAGGGTGAATCTCAATAAGAAAGAAATGAACAATGTATCATGATCATGAAATTTTTTAGGGATGAACATGTTATTTTAGATGATCAATCTAGACCATTTATGGTACGAGTTATGATTATTTTGAATTCTTCCCGTATAGAATTTTTTTTTAATGGGGGAATTTCATTCATTTTTTGTTTCTCATGTTTTTGATCTGTTTTTTTTAAATATTGAGATGATTCATTTCGTGTTGAAATTTCAAAATTTCACTTGGTTAAAGAGAATGTCGAGCCTTTTTTTGTAAATCATGTTATATAACTGTTGATGTTGTTGATAGTATAGAGGATATGAGAACTTGGATTTTCATTTCAAGAATGGATCTTGATTTTAGTTTTTTTTTAAGAAAAAGGAAGATATGGAATTTTTATAAGAACATTATGTGTAATATTTAGTACACAACATGTACTTGTCATTACACATTGTGTAACCAGTTTCCACGGGTAGCCATGTACTTGTCATGTAATGACCGAGTACCTGATAATTTAGACTACATAAAGCTGTGGAAAGTTATGGCTAATACCAGTCGACGACATTAAATGAATACACCATGTATTTTTCATTATATTTGATTAATCGGAATTGGGACACGTTTAATCACCAAAACCATATTCTTCGAATTGTGTCTCATACAACAGAGTGTCGTACAGATGAAAATCATAGATATCATCACATTTCTCCGTCCATGCTCCGATCGAGACACCATAGGGTTCATTGGATTCCCAATAGTGAGTTCTCCAATTCTCTAAATCCTATTATCCTAATTCCTCACTCTCGTATGTTATTCCTGAATGAATAATTTTGATCTTTTTGTAGATATACAATGTTATAGGCCAATTTAAGGGATGATGATCAAGAGTTACCATCCTACGACATCTAGGTAGGTGGTTTGAGCCATTCCTTGTTTTTCATTGAATTATATGCACAAATAGTGCTGAATACCCTTGTTTAGGGGGTAGCATGTTTTTTTGAATTTAACCCTATTTGATGCCTTAAATGGATGTTTGTTGAGAAAGGCTTATTGATTTTGAATAAGGCTTATTACCTTGATTATAGAGGTGTTACCTATCTCTGTTTTGGTTATGGATCTTGGTTATTGAAAGCATGTTATGCTACGTTGTTTTCTATTCCATGTGTTGAAATGAGGGAGTTTCTATTTATATGAGATGCATGTGTTTCACATTTTTTTAACATATGGCCAAGGGGAATTAATTATAAGAGCATCACGAATTAGGTTCTTTTAATTACTTTTTGTTAATATGATTATCCATAGCCATTTAATGTGAGAGTTTCCTTAGGTCATTGACTAGAGGGGTTAGACTATGAGAGCTACCCAGATGGTCATTATTAAAAAAATGTTAGACCACATAGACTTGACTGTGAGAGCCTCCAATGGGTAATTATATTGGAGACGGTGAGGGTATTGACCATGATAGCTACCTAGGTGGTCATTTGTATTTGATTAGTACTATGTGGGACCAAAGGGGTTAGACTGTGTGAGGTTTTTCAAATGGTATTTATTATTATTGAATGGGTTATATGTGAAAAAAATGGTATTAGACTATGAGGTAAACCCAATGGGTCTATTTTGAATTTTTTTAATGATTGTGACGAGTCTTCCAAGACAAAGCACAATCATGGACTTGATATTATGTATTTGTTCGATGGTCTTTTGAGATGTTGGTTTGTTATTGTACATAGGAAGATATAGAGATTAGTCCAGATCATGGGGTTACATTTCTAAATGGTTTGAATAATTTATAAATAAAATTAATTTAATTAAAAACAATATTATTGTTTACATTTGAGTACTTCCTAGTTTATTGCTTCATTTTTTCATTTTACCAACTATATATATTTACTGACAGTTAGGAACAGTTCTCTTGGTGATTTCTAATTATGATAAGTCTCACACCATGTTTGGGTAACGCTATTGGACCCAATCAAATTATATGTTTCTAGGTATAGATCTGGGGAAGCACCCTTCTACATCAGGTTTTTGATTGATATTGGAGCTGGAGTTCACGTGACCAAACAAACTCTTACGATGTCGTTGGAGTTTATAGTTTTTTATACATTGGTTTTAGTATTGTATTTACATCATTGTGAATTTTTTTGAATATTTCCTATATTCAAAGTGATATGCATAATATATATATATATTTATATATGATGCTGTTGTTTATACTATCAATATTCCAATGTTATTTTTGTGGTATGGTATTATTTCTTTTACTACTATTTACTATTTAATTCTACTATGTTAATCTTCTAATGAGGGAATATTTTCCCCACTATCCCACAAAATTCCTTCACTTCTAGTTGGAAGCCTCTGGGATTCATGGAAATGTGATGGAGGTCATGTGACCAACTAGGTACGGGGTAACATTGGTAGGCACCCAGAACTGGGACGTTAAAAAATGGTATCAGAGGGGGTTATTTTCTACATTTTCAAACTACATGGATCCTATAGATAGGGATATGAAGGAATGGATATTTGGTAATATGTTATTCCCAAGAGTAACTAATTTATTTACTAAAAAAATACAAGATTCCTATATTATTGAAATTTTTCTTGTTTTCCAATTATTACAGTTGATTTTATTTCACCATTGGATGACATAATTGTTTTGTGCTATTATGTTTTATATCAATGTTTTTTTATTTATATTAAATCCCTATAAGATGAGGGTATTCGATCTGATGAATCTTATATGAACCTGATAGAGATCACATTTCATGCATTCTGGTCATTCCATTTAGTGTGCATTATAGATTTCATGTTGTTGTGATAGATGTTGTGCTAGATATGCATGATGTTGTGATATATTCCATGATAGAATACCTGATATTTTGATAGGGTATTGAAATATGTAAATTATCATTAGTATGGATGCTCAAATTTTCTCTCATTGGTGTTATATGCGCTCTTTGGTTGGAATTTCGTGGAACATGTTGAAACTTAATTGATTTTTTTTGATATAATATTAATAAGGATTCCATAGTATGATTCGTGGGTGTATGAGAAATCACAAGTCATAATATGTCATTCCCTAGAAAATTATTGATGTTTTCAAGAGTTCGAAAGATTTTTAGAGGCTTACTGTCCAGAAACCCAAGTAACACGACATGTGGGGCTATAAACACAATCAATGTGTTCTAATGATCAGGAATAAATAACTTTTCTTATGTACACATAGTGTACTATATGTACATGTCGTGTAGTCCATGACCATGTAACTGAATGTGTGAGTAGAGACATGGGGTTTGGAAATCTTTCTTGGAACACACCGTGTACTGGTATTACATGTTATATTCTGGTGGATTCTGTGTTCGACCATGTCACTAACGACATAGGTGGATGAAACATAGGTGCCACATGTCTTGTCGCATCCTTTCATTCCATTTAGATTCAGTCGTGTCTCCATATGGGTGAATGAAAATGCGGGTGGTTATAACATAAGTATTATACGCCTTGTTTAGGGTGAACATGTCGTATAGTGTTACCTAGGAGAGAACCATGTTGTTCTATTCTTGTAGGGGAACATGGGAATAAGGGAATATTTAAGTACATGTCATATCTCAGTAGGAACCTATCATGTGTATGGGTGTTTAATGACCAGTATGGAAGAGGTACATGACATGTTAAAAACTTAATGGAATACACTATGTAGTGTTTATAGACGCCGTGTAAAAATATTTTGTAATACAAGATTATTTCTTATCTTTTTACTTTCTTTCACTTCTAATTTTCAGTACATGATAACCATAAACTGAGTTTTCTAATTATACAAGTAGAATCATGCTTCATAGACATCCCTTGGTTGTGCGTGAGGTGCATCGCGATGACCAGACACCAGAAAGGATAGGTCAAGGACAACCATTCGATCCACCCATCATGCATGTCTTGGCACCAGCTGTTATACTGGACACAACTGCTGATGCATAATGTCATGAATGCTTTATGAGTATAATGAAGAAATTCTAGGGACCACCACATCATTCCCCGACAATGTTAATGTTGTAGAGGGTGTTCTATAATTAGAATCATCCTACCATTTTAGGGTATAGAGGGCCACAGGATGCAGAGTCAAATTTGGAGGCCATGCTTTTTATCATTGAGAATCTAGAGTTCCATCATGAGAAGAGGGTGAAGAAATGTATGCACATGCTACTTGATTCTTCCAAGAGATGGTGGGATGTTATCTCATAAGCAGGACATCATCAGGGTATGGTTTCAGACGATTTTTGGAGGATTTCCTATGACTATTTCTATCTTGAGATATTGAGGGCTGATAAAGCTAGAGAGTTCATGCATCTAGATTAGGTCACTCTTTTAGTGATGGAGTAAACATCTCATATTATAGAGAAACAATGTTTCAATACTATTCATTGAGATGATAAGTTCTCATTTGGTAGAATATTTTAGGATTGCCGTATGTATGACATCTAATCGTTGGTTAATTTAATAGGAAGACATCTAGTAAGGCTATAGTGAACCATACTCTGATTAGAATGAAAAATCTCAGGGAGTTGGGAACATTCATCCCGGGCAGTTCAATATCCAAATCTTGTAATCCTTCAAAAGATAGTAGTAAGTGCCTTTGGGAGCATTCATGCTATCTTTCCTCAAGTATGGAGGTGGTATAAAACCGGTGTGGAAATAGTTGTAATAAATGATTACATTCTCCAAGAGACCTAGTTGAGAGACGATCTTATGGAAAGATGGGCAATATTGAGAGTTTTTGTAGGGAGTTTTCACCTGCAGCTAGTGAGAGGGGATCAGTTATGAATCCACCATTAGTAGAGGGATTACGAGTATCTATTTTGTTAGGTAACTTGAGCTGGTTGGATTTCACCAAAAGTAGGGTGGATCAGCTTAGGGTAGTCAGGTAAGGTCATCGGGCTGTAGTACAGGTCACACTTTTGTATTATTGATGACCCAACTGGAGGAGGATCCCAGACCCTCTACGGTTAGAGGTTTGATTTTATTATCCTTAGTTTTATCTTCCTCTCATTTTTATACATGTTATCGCCATAGTTTTATATATGTTGTTGTTGTGGAGAGCCTCTGGATATGTATCCTTACATCTGAGGATGTCATGATTCAAGACCCTCTGTTAGGAATTAGGATAGCTAGTGTGCATCAATGAAAGGACTATCCCATGTGGTTTTTGGGTGTCACTTATTGTGAAACCTCTATGTCTTATAGATGAAAGACATATATTTCATTCTAGGATGTGTGTAGTTAGTATCCTTTGAGTCAATTGTTGAATGTTATCTCTGTCGGGTGAGTTTCACATCACCAGAGTGTGGGTATTTTCTATACAAGAGTGAATGTGAATTTCAAGTGAGCTGATATGGACCTGAGCATAATGGGTTGGGAGGAATTACCACCCATATTTATATTTTTTATCTAGATGACTAGGGGACTTCATAGATGGACATTCCTTCAATGGGGGATCATTTCAATGATGTATTTCTAGACTACTTTTTAGGTTTACCTCCAGTGTGAGAGGTATATTTCTCTATTGATCTTGTATCAGGAGTGGAACTAGTGTCAATTCCTCATTATAGGATGGCTAACCTAGAGTAACAAGATCTAAAGAAGAAGATAGAGGATTTTAAAGAAAATGGTTTCATCTGACAAAGTACTTATCATTGGGGTTCGTAATTCCTTTTTGAAAATATGTCCGAAGGTTCTCTCAGACATTTTGTGGATTGTTGAATGTTGATCTAGTTAACAATCAAGAATATATATCCCTTATTGAGTTTTGATGATCTCTTTAATCAAATTAAATGATCCTGAGTGTTCACGAAGATTTACTCGAGATTCGATTTTCATCAGTTGTGTTTTTGACCATCATATATACCTCTCACAGCCTTTCAGATAAGGTGTGTCCTATATGAGTATTTTTTTATATAATTTGGTCTCACGAACATGCATTAATTTTTCATGGCACTGATGAACTAAGTGTTCCATTCTTACATGGACTGCTTTTTGGTAGTCATTCTGGACAATATCTGGGTGTACTCTCATATTCAACTCGACCTTGCCACCAATATTGAGATCATTTTAATTAAACTCAAAGATCATGAAATATATTCTATGATCTCGAAATTTTAATTTTGGATAGAGAATATTAGCTATTTGGGTCATGTTATCTTAGATATAAGAGTATCTGTAGAGCAAGAGAAAATGAGAGCAATAGTTTATTAGGATCATCTGATGATCCTTTTTTAGGTAAACAGTTTTCTAGGGATTTATAGTTAATACCAGATAATTATACATGAATTTTCACACTTAGAGGATCCACTAACGGGCTTGACTAAGATGGTTGAAACATACTTGTGGATATATTTCAAAAATTCTGCCTTTCTAAATCTGAAATGGATATTGGCTTCATCCCCAATATTGAATTTGTTAAAGATCGTAAAAAGATAAATAGTTTAATGTAATGCATCGGGTATCTAGATGGATGTAGTGCTTATGCAAGGGGAAGGAGTCATTTCAAATGGGTGTCAGTAGTTAAGGAAACATCAGAGAAATTACCTGATGCATGATCTCGAGTTAGCTACAGTTGTTCGTGCATTATTCTACTGGAGATATTATCTTTTGGGAGATCATTTTTTGTTATACACTGAACTCCAATGTCTAAAGTATATCTTCACTCAGCATGATCTACATTTGAGATAGTGAAGGTATGATGAGTACCTTTAGTCTTTTGGATTTGATCATGCCTACTATCTTAGGAAGGGTAACATAGTGGCTGATGCATTGAGTACGTGAACTCAGATACATGAAGTTCTTGAGTCCAGTAGTGAGTGGGAGCCCATATCTAGGTTCTCTAAGACTAATTTAGAGGTTCACGACAAAGAGGGGTAGCCATATTTTTCATTTGTAGATATTACCTATACTCTTTTAGATCGATTATCAAAGAGGTAGCTATCATATTTCGAAGGCCTAGTCCAAGATGAGTGTGTGTTAGGTGAGGACCCTGCTCACAGGTGTATAATATGTGAGGATATTATCTTTTGTTTCCATGGAAACATATGGGTGTCAGAAGACATATGTGAGGAGTTTATGTGATGTTTTCATTACTCAGTATGGGTAGTTCACACTTGTGTCACTAAGATTTATCGAAATCAACACCATTACTATTGGTGGCATGTTATGAAGAGGAATGTTGTAGGTTTTATTATTAGATGTTCCACTTGTCAGCAAGTTGTAACAACCCTGTTCTTATTTTTGAGGTACGGGTTTCATCTTTACCATTCTCCTTATGTGTTTTTGAGAAAATAAGGAAAAATGAGAAAAATCCCAAAATATGTGGGTACACACCATGTACTTTGACACACGCCGTGTACTTTAGTTGTGTGGGATGAGTACACAAGCCATGTAGGCTTGTCGACGATGAAGGGTGTAAGAACTAACAACACACCGTGTACTTAGTATATACACACTATATCCTCATTCGGTGGGTGAACAGTAAGGCGGTGGGAGTAGCCACCAGTGGAGCGACAGTACACACTGTGTACTAAAAAATTCACGTCGTGTAATCATATAGACATATGAATAGTGCAGTGGTGAAAAGTAGCCGCCAGAGGAATAGATAAAAAATAGAATGTACACATCATGTACCTGAGAGTACATGCCGCGTCGTTGTGTTTTCTTTATAAACCAATAGTATCCTTCTCTTTCAATAGAGGAAGATTAGAATGCCCAGAGTCTATGAGAGAGAAGGCCAGACCTTGGAAGAGCTCCTGAACAAACATCGGGACTCCGATCCCTTCACCAACGATCATGTATTGACCGTGTGAGTAATCCATTACTTCTCCTTGCATGTTTCATACCAATTCTTTTATGAGGTTATGTTATTTGTGTTTTAATGGGTGAACGTTTATCCCAGATCTACTATGTTCACAGATGATTCCTGGGGCGTTGTTCACATATATCTATCAGTGGAGATCGGGGTAGGTGGTCTGATGTTTAATTCCAGCTGTCTTGTTGTTTATTGTGTACCATTGTGCTACAGTCCCATGTTTGGGGTGTCATATGGCTTAGGACTAGAATAAATAAATTTCTATAATTTCATTGGCAATTCAATGAATATTTATAAACTGTTGTCTGTGATAATTTCATGGATCCAGGGCCACCCCGTGTGTGTGATTCCCTTGTTTAGCCATTTCACCAGGATACCCAATCGTATGTCGTGATTTTATAATGATTTTTGTTTTCCTGAGAGGAAATGTATATAAATTTCTTGCTTAAGTGTTGGGCTCGACCCGGTTACTTTCTTAGCCTGAGGGAAGTGTTTTTTTAGCCTAAGATCAATTGTTTTTTTAGCCTGAGGGCATTGTTACATTTAGCCAGAGGGAAACATTTCAAATTTCTGAGGATAGTACTTCTGTGTTTGAGGGAAATACCTTGTTCCCAAGTGAAATATTCATTATGCCTGAGGTCAATCACCTGAGGGTTTTGTTTCTATTCTGCCTGAGGGAAAGGCCTAAGGGAAAGGTTCTGTTTAGCCTGTGGGTAATAGTTCTTACAGTTTAGGACACTGGTTACTTTATTATTCACTATGGTGTTTTCTTGTGTTATACATGCCAATCTAAAGCACCAGCTTGGTATTGTTTTACCTTCTACTTGGTAGATACCTTGTAGTGGATCTGTTGTGGCATCGTATAGGAGATGGTCGGTTAAGGATGAATCTCAAAAACATATAATTCAATTTTATTAAATTCTTAAATAATTATTAAATGGAAATGAAACTGTTAGGAGTAGCTGTTTTTGAGTACTTCCTAGTTTACATCATTTTCATTAGTTCACACTGTTGTTGCACAAATTCACTGAAATTTGGTCAGGGACTTTGGTGGTTTCCTAATAGTATTTATTTCTCACAACCTATTTGGGTCATGTCTTAGGCCTAAACAAGTTATATTTTTGTAGATGTTGATAAGGGAAAGAGTCCATATATAGGTAATTGATAGTTTTAGATGAGTGGGAGAGCATGGGACTGAGCTTAGGCATACGATGCTGTTGAGTTCCTGCTGCACTGTTTTGTTTTTCTTTGATGTACTTATACCTTGTACTATATTATTTTGATCACAGTGTATCCTTTTTTACTGCTTTTTTAGACATAGGGACATATTTCATCATTGTAATCATTTACATCTTTATTTTTGTCCATTTCATCTTAGTATTTTTTACAACTTCCATTTTTGATATGTTTATATTTTTCTTCTATGCTACACATTGACAAATGAGGGTATAGTTTCCACAATATCAAACCTAGGACCTCGCTGCAAGTCTGTTGCCTCTGGCATTTGGGGAAATGCGTTTGAGGTATTATGACCAACCTGGTTCGGGGCACCTGTTGTGTGGCTTCCAGAACCAGGACATTATAATGTTTTATCAGAGGGAGTTTCCTTTATTCTTGACTAACTTTTTAGATCCTATAGTTAGGGATATGACAGAATAGGTATTTCGAAATAAGATGTGTCTGGGATTAACTAACCCGTGTTCAAGGAAAATCCAATCGACCATGTTTAATTGAAATTTATTTGGTTTTTCAATTTTATAGTTGATTTGATTTTCACCATTGGGTGATGCAATTGTGTTGTGCTGTTTATATTTTTATACTGGGTTCTATTTCGTTGCACCCCGATGAGATGAGGGTATGCCATCTCATGCATCATTTCGGAACATGTTAGAAACACATGCCATGCATAGTTTCCATGTCATGAAAGTGTATTATAAATTGCATGTTGTTTTGATATATGTTGTGCTAGAAAATACTTGCTGATTGTGGAAGGTGCATTAATAGATACACCTGCATTTGATAGGATATTGGTACATGTTATGGTTGGGTTAATGGACGCTAAACATTGATTCCATAGAAGAATGGGCTCTCTTGGACAAGAATTTAGTGGATCATGATCCAGCCTGTTGTTGTGATGGTCAGGTGATAAACTTTGATTCAAGGGGAGTATAGGCCCCCATGGATTGGAATTTTGCATAACGACGCTTGATATTTAAGAAAAAGGGGGCATCAGAGTAGTTTCTATGGTCTACAATTTGGAATCCCAGATAACACAGTGTGTGGTTCTATGAATACACACCATATACTCTTTTTTAGGGATGAAATGCAATATAATTAAGTACATGTTGTGTACTTTATGTACATTCCAGGTAGTTTCCAACCGTGTCCTAGGGGAAGTTGGTGGAGACACAGGATGCGAAAACTCTAGAGGGAACACGTTGTGTTCTGATTGCACATACCATGTCGTGTTGACCCTGTGTCCTCAGTGTAACTAACAACACGAGTGTAGAAATCTCATATTATACATGGTGTGTCAAATACGAACACGCTGTGTAGAAAAACATGCGAATACAGACATGTAACTAACATACATGGGTTAGTGTTATCCTTTCTAGTATACTTCATGTACCTATGGGACGGACAATGTAGTCTTGACCTGGGAGAGACCGTTTGGACTCAGGCATTTGGCTGAGGAAACAGGGTGGTGTACATGTCGTGTTCGGGTGTAACACGCTGTGTAGTGTCATCCAAGTAGCCGGTTGTTTCACTAACAACACGGGTAGTTGGAATCTAATCCATACACGTCGTGTCAATCTGGAACACACCATGTAGAGTGAGATGTGTACTAGGTCGTGTAATGGATAACATGGGTCGGTGAATCTCATTTAGTACACGCCATATAGACATTATATACAATGTGTAGTCTCCGGAAAAAGAGTTCCCTCTAGCTAGGTCGTGTAGAAGGACACGGGCATGGGAATAGAATTCATGTACACACTGTGTGTGTTGACAACACACCGTGTGTTTGGGGTGTTACATGACCAGTTTTGGTAGAAGTACATGCCTATGTGCACGACTTAAGGGAACACGTCATGTAGTTATTATACACGACATGTAGCCTTTTTTTGTAAAACATGAATGTTTTCTTTTCCCAGTTATATTTTCCCTTGATGATATTTTGAGATAAAATTTATGGTTGGTTTTTGGAGATTCAACCTGATTTTTTTGTGTTCTATTGTTGTTCTTCATTTCCATCATATATTCTATAGTTATGTGGCTTCCCTCCTAACTACGCTTTCTAGATTGAGAATACTTAATTTAAAATTTTCTATTTTTAATGGAATTTATTGTGAAATCATAGTGAAATGGATCATATAAACCCGATTTTTTAATTTTTTAGAGAATTTTGAATATTGGGTGTTTTGGTGTAAATTAGAAGAGGAAATAATATTTAAAATTTTAAATTTTAGAATAGTTTTTTTATTCATGGAAATTTTTTATAAATAGAAATTTTTTTTATTTAAATGTTTTTCCAAATATGTGTTTTAATGTAGTTGTATTAAATGGTTATGTGTTTGTGGACGGAGATGAATACTAGTCATGAAGTTCCACCATTCAATGGATAGGATATGGATGTGATGTTCCACTCGAAATGGTAACAAAAATATTGTGTGTGTGACTATGTGTGGGTATTTGTGGATAAGTGATATATATGGGTTAATGGAAATTGAATTAATGAAATATTTTTACTGGGTTTTTTGTGTACATTCCTTGTAAATCAGTTGATTGGAGAGATATATTTTGATATGGAATTGTTTGGATTTGTTATAAATAGTTTAACTATTTTAAAAATGATTTATATAAATTTTCAATATTGTTATATACTAGTGGTGTGAATAGGTAATTCAATTTTGGAAAGACTAATTATTTTTATTACTCACCCCTACTTTGGAACCTTGTTTCTTTAATTGATATGGATTACCAGAAAATAGGAAATGGTGAATTATCAATCTTTTTTAGTGATGCATCCAAAAACTAGGGATTTTTTATGGAGTTGGATCATAGAGAATTATGGAGATTGTTAATTATTTGGATATATTTTAATTTTTTCTGTTTTATATTATAATTTTATCTTCAATATTAGATGTTTTATGTTTTGGTGTTCTTTAAAGTTTGTTATTGATATAAATAGTGTTTCTCTGATTTTCTAGACGTTTTAAAAATTTATCAAGTAATATTCTACATTTTATTTCTATGTTTGGTTGGGTTTTTTACATTCAAATGGAAAATTCTTCCCCTTAAGATAATTATTCCCTTTGAATTTATTTTTATCATTTGGAATATTAGATATGTCGCAAAAGGCTATGTAATGTCCATCCACATTCTGAATCCAATGTACAGGGTTAGGATGTTGCAATCAGTCTACTTTTACACATATACAAAATGAATTATAATGGTCGTAAATCTATTCTTCCATATCAAAAAATAAAAAACATGTAGTACTAACAAACCTCAGGATGATCTTCCCTTTGATATCAGATTTTATCGAACCAAACTAGGTCAAATAGACAAGCCACTCAAAATAGCATGTGACATGATATAGGTAATACATGAATGAAGTAAAAATTAATCAATATATGTAGAAGATAAAAACAACCAAAGTATGTAGTGGAAAACAACACGATTCTTCAAAATACATATAATCAAATCCAAAACATTTTATACCCAAATGTATTTCATGTCCCTACATGAACAAACCTCACCTCTACACCAAACTGAACTAAATAAAGAAATAATAATATGATAAGCATTTATGTAACAATATTCTCTATACTTTAACTGAATTCTAAAACACAACACCTAAAAAATAATAATGGGTCATATACGGTGTGTTCCATATCGCATTGTGATAAAACCACATGTAATAAAATATGAGGAAGAATCCATGATATAAAATTCCGAAATAAGTAAAAAGAAATAAAAAATCACCTCAAATATGGGTTCTATCTTCTGGAAAACTATGTATTAAAAACTAAAAATCATTAATATGTATAAATTTTTATCCCATATAAATTGAGTCCTTCCGGTCGATATCACAAATATTTATCTCTTAGTTGATAAACAAAACTAAGGCTACCCATGTCTCTTTCAAAACACATCCTATGATTCAAATGTGAAATTTTCCAATACATTTTTAAAAACATGGTCAAAATACTTATAAAATATCTTCAATGTGAAGCCATCATTATTAATAGTTTGGAAACCACTTTCCAAATGATGAAAATCCATTTTCAAAGAATCCTCTTTTTTAAAATGTTTCCATTTCCAATAAAAAATTGGAGACAACTTATCACATCATATAAATGAATAACCCTACTATAATTATATTAATATTTTGAAATTCTATGAATTAATCTATTTTATTTCTAAAATAACATCAATATGGTATAAACACAACTAATTTTGAAAATTGTGATTAAAATCCCAGAGAACTCCCTTCATAAGATAATGAATACAATGAAACTAAAATGTATTTTTAGAAAACACTATATGATTACAATTACATATCTTAAAGAAATATGAAACCATATATAATGAAACACTGGATGGATTTCATACATAGAGAGAAGAAATCGAATCACAATGGTGATCAATTTTCAAACGAGGCTTTCTAGACAAAATGGATGCTTCCCAAATCACATACAAAGAGAGGATTGGATGTGAGGGGAAATTTGTGAAGATATATGAAAAATGATCACCTATTTTCCCCCTAGAAGTCACTCCTCACAACTTTTTTGTGTCATTTAATACCATTATCCATAATGTATACATGAGGACTATGATATATTAAAAAAACAATATATTTTTTATTATTAAACACAAATATTTTAAATTCCATGATGTGTAAACTTTACATATATTTAAAAATACCCTTTCTATGTTTCCATTCTGTGGGTTCAGTCTGGTATCCATTACATGGTGTGTACTATAATTACACATAATTTAATTTTGTAGTTAATTTTAGAAAATTATGGTTGAAATATAAAATTCCAACAAATCCATATATTCACCAATATTGGCATCTTACGAGTTTTTCTCATATTTAACCAAAAAAAAGAAAGCAAAAAATGGTTAGAAAATAACTAATAAATTATTATTAGTGTGGAAAATATTGGAAATTGTGTTATCAAATATCATGATAATACATAACCAATATGGTTATCCACTTTTTTTTAACCTTTGAAGGCTACATTAATACCCTCTTCATGATAGATTATTTACTGGTTTATTTTTCATCAAGATATTTATCAGGATAACATTTCATGATATATTTTTATCAAGTACAATAAGATGATGAAACCATATTATAGATAACGCATTTTCATCCCAAGAGCCTTAATAATGTCATTTAAACCCATAATTTAAATAATATTCCATTATCATCTAAAATTTCAAAGTATTATTCCATTATTTTTAAAAAAGCATTAAATACAATATTTCTTGAATTGTGGGAGTAAGGTCTTGATTGAAAAAAATATCAATAAATAGAGGGATATAGATAAAAATGATATATAATATATATGGAAAATGTGGTTAATATTGAGAGAGTAAAAAACTTCTTTTTAATATTTTCAAAAAAGATGAAAACAACTGAAATAAATAAATCATGAAATAATTAATTTGTAACAAATTATATAAAAATTAAATAAAAAGTGTCTAAAGTCACCTTGATAATATTTTAAATCATATAAAAATAAATTCTATGAAATTAATGAGAAATTCATATAAATAAAATTATTTTGAAAGAAAAAATTAAATCATAATTTTAAAATAAATTCATTATCTTATAGTCACGACTCATCACAGAAATATATAAAACATTAAAAATTAGTAAATTTTATTAGTTGTATACTTTAATAAAAACAATTTTCATTTTAATTATTGTTCCATTATTCGAAATATTTCATTTATTACCTTGTCTAATTAGTTACTAAATGGTTATGTTCATGTTGGAAATATTTAGGATGATTTATTTATTAGGTAAAAAAAACTACACGTATTTTCCATTGACAAATGGGTTATAATACTATTAGAATTAAATTCAATAATATTATATTATTATAATATTTATTCCAAAAATAAAAATTAATATCCTACACATATGGTTCCAATGAAAAATGAATCAGGTTTTTCAAGGATATTATATTCCCTATGTATACAGAATAAAATTTTTAGTTTTTCACATTATATGTTAAAAAAATAAAGTTGAAAATATATTTTGTTTATATAATAATGTATATCTTATTTTTTCATATTAATTAGTACAAACCTTATTTACATACATTTAATTATGAAAAAAAGGATTCACATCACTTCATGGATGTAGAAATCCACAAGTTCATATCAGGCGTCTTCATTTTCTGATGGATTATAGGTTAATTATATTGGTAATAAATTATTACTTTTGAATCATAATAAATATATATATAATATATATATATTAATTTGATCCAAAAAATTTAGAATCTATATGACCGTTTTAGGAAAAATGAAATATTATGCTTTTGTGGAGGTGGTAGTCCATAAATAAAGGTGATCAATGATTTCATTTATCATAAGATGTAGGAGGAGATGAAATATTTTTTGTAATTTAATTATAATAACATTAAATTATGTGGAAAATAAATTTTATTATTATTATTATATTATGGTGAAATAAAATTTTATGGAGGTAAAAGAAGAAATAAAAATGAAACTATCAGTTAAGAATTATGCTTCACCTTTAGAAAATATCTATTAGATAAGACATTAAATCTTCATATTATAGTTATTTTTGAGTCCCAGACTACTTCAAAATATCAAGGATCATTGGAAATTAAATTATATTGACAGAATTTAGGCTTCAAGAATAAATAATTCTTTGGAAGAGAGTATATGATTTACCCTTTTAAAGGTGACATTGGTGGAATTCTTGAAAATAAAATAAATATGAATATAATATTTGTGTATAACTTATTTAATGTAAATAAAAAAGTACCATATATTCTAATATAAGTAATATATGGGTAATTTATATTCCTAAATATATTACACAAGTTTATCTTTTATATTAAAAACTATATTTTAGTTTAATTATCCAATCATGTTTTTTATGCGTAACAATTCCAAAAAAAATATTATTTTTTAAGGGTCATTAAAAGTAAATAAAAAATATTCATATTTGAAATTAATGATCCTTATATGATAGATCCAAAAATTTCTTATCCAATTGAGTTATTATAGAATAAGTATTTTATTTTTTAAAGATATAAAAATTATTTTTAAAAATAAAATTCCATTTAAAATCATTTTCATAACTATTCACAAATGTTGATAATAATGACATCAACAAAACCATGGAATATTAATATAAACCTATTCATAATAACATTTATTCACTTTGAATTTTATCATCTATATTCATACATATATAATTTTTATCAATATTTATATTGAGACAACATTATAATTAAGATGAAAAGACATTTTGTATTGCTGATAATATAAATAAATATAATCGATATAATAAAATTCATTAGAAAAAATTTAATATTTTTAATCATAGAATGATAATATTTCGAATATTTATTTGAGAAAGAATTAAAATGAAATTTTTTTATCTTGACAAAGTTATTTTATATAAATAACATGTTTTACCCTTTACCATATAGAAAACTACTTACAATAGATATTATTTAAATGACCAAAATTAAAATAATTTCATTTCAAAATATTAGTATATTGATTCAAAATATGAAATACATTTTTATCATTCATATTTTATAAATGATCAAAATTAAATTTATTTTATTTTAAAAATAAATTTATTATATGTTAAAAAATGTAATGACAATTGTTTTTCGGAAAAATAATCATATTAAGAATAAAAATAATTTTACAACAAAATCATGTGTAATATTGATTCCTAATGATTTAATTGAAATAAAATTAATAAAATTAATCTTATTTATATTTAAATATAAAAACCAAATAAAAATGAAGGATTCAAATTACAATGATAAAAACAAATGAAATAATAGTTTTTAAAAAAAATGTACAGATCACTATTCCACTAAATACCATTCCTTTGAGAATAAACTGAATGAAATAATATAATATTATTTTGATATGACGATTTCAAAAATTATGTCCCAATTATAAAATATGTCTTTTAATATGGTAAATTTTTAACATAATATTCCCACACAAAATTAAGCTCAAACCATTTTGAGGACAATTTATTTTTAAAGAGGACATTTAATTTATAATAATAAAATACCTACTATCATCTAATAAATAATTTTTAGTTTATTTTATTTAATATATGGTATATTAAATTAATTAAAATTATTTGACAAGATAAAAATAAATTATAGATATAATATAGTTCTTTAAAAATATCTCCTTCGGTGTTCTATGATTTTTATAATCACTAATTTCATAATTAATATTAATTAATAAACACAATTGTAATAAAAGAATAATTTTATAAATATATTTCACAATTCAGTTTCACATTTCTATACATTCTATACCAATGAATAATTTATAATGACTCAATTAATATAATAATATTTTAATAGCAGGACATGGGTTTTTAAGCACTGTATTGTATGTGGGACAAGAAATATTATATACTATTTTTCTATAATAATATATTGATCAGATTATTAAATATATGATTATAATATAAAATAAAATAAAAAATTTTATTAATAAAAATATTAAGGAAAATCACAATCATGTAGGAAATTTTTAATTATTACCACTAATTTATAATCCATCTTACTGGCATATCTATTTTATTATGTCATTATTTGATGTGTTGAATTCAGGATAAATAATTTTATTTTCTTGTTCTTTGTTAAATTCCTTGTTATCTATTCAATCTTTTTATGTTTTGGTATATTCTTCCATGTGAAACCGCACTCAAATTATAAATTATTTTAGAACAGTTAAACAAATTTGACAACTATAAATAATATTTCATACAAACTACAAGTAATAGAAGTAAAAAATATATATATATATATATAATTAATATCATTCACAAGATATATAATTTATAGTCCTACAAAAATGAAATATTAAACTACTATTGGTGTGATGTTTTCATATCAAAGTTTTTATAGAATCTCCAATCATCAAATTTAACAAATATAGCACATCCAATTTCCTTTTATATTTAAATTTTTCACATTATATATAAACATTTATAGGGTAATCATGGTTTAATTAAATTATATGATATTTGAAATCCATTTATTCCACATTTAGTTTTATTCCTTAAAATATAATTATCATCAAATTATATAATTACCAAATAAAAACATGTTCCCATATATAAGTGTAAAATTTATATTTATACATCCATTATTTTTTCACTTAAAAAATCTCACGTAAAAAATGAAATTATTATAAAAACAATATATTTTAGGATTAAATAATATATTTGTTTCAAAAAATGATAAAATTGATGGTTTTGTATGTTTTTAGAACATTATTTAGTGAATTTTTAACAAAATAATTTAATATGGAATGTCTATAAATCAATAATGATCATTGATTATTCAATAAAATATAAAAATTATTAATAGTTTTAAATTTTCATGTCATATGAGAAATAAAACCAATATGTAAATACATAGACATTACATTTGACATTCTTATATGGACACATTAACAACCAATTCCATCAATATTCTTATCCATATCATCATATTTGAAATTGCAATAGATTAATTAATACTACATTTAGAATTATGTAATATGTGAAAATATTTTGTATTGGTAGAATTATGATAAAACCATTAATTTGGTTTTCAAAGTTTTGTATATTATTATCCCCAATAGAAATAATATATTACTATTTTAATTATGATCATCTGTATTTATTAGATTCACAACTTTTAAAACTATTCATTATATTTTTTCTTGGATAATTTAAATTATATTAATTGAATTAACATCACTTTTTAATGTTCCCAATTCCAAACAATAACATCTAAAAACCTAAAATAATGTCATCAATTTTAATATTAGTTTTTTTAATCCGGATTTATTTTATAATTATTCTTTCACATTATAACAATCATACTTAGATATATTCTCTAGCCTATACAAATTATATAAAATTAAATAATTATTATTCATTGTATTTTAATTAATATATAATTTTGAGTCAATATTTATAGATGATATTCTATTAAACAAACATTGAAAAACATTATAGATTATGTGATTTTTTTCTGCAACTAACTCATTATTCTCCACCAATGTATTTTCAGTGGATAATTTATTCTTATTATTCTTTATTCATTCTCAATCATAATGAATAGATTCATTAATGTGAGATTTTTATTTTTATAATTCTTTATAATGGTTGATCAATTTTTTGAAAAAATATTCCACAAAAATTCCCATTTTATATGCATGTATATCGCTGTCATTATTCAACTTGTTCACATTAGCGAGAAATATAAAATATATATCAATATCATTCTTCAATTTGTTAAGAATGTTTCTTTATGTATGGTTTGATTATACCATAATGAAACATCCACATTATCTATATTCATATTCCCCATTACTATTTTTTATTTAATATGTAGTCATTCACTATTTTCCTACTTTATAATGAATAAATATTTAACATTCCTCATCACTTCAATTATTTATACTCTCATCCCTGGTAGTGTCTATATCATTCTATATTTTAATGGAAATAATTTCTCCAACATCAATATATTTATAAAAATATTATTCATCCCCACATTCAATATCATTTAAATACATATATAGGAGATATAATAATAATCTACCAAAACATATTTATCATTCAAAAATCATGAAAATGGTGAGATCATGTGTTCAAAAAAATTCTTATTTTAGTATCTTTTTAGATAGTTTTACTACATAATTCAAACACATTAGTTTTATCATTCCATTATAAATTATATTCTATATTACAATACATCATATACTATACATAATAAATTTGTTATGAATTATTTTATAATATATAATTCATTAGAATTATATTATCACACATCAAAATTTTTTATTTTACTCTACATATAATCTATGGATGTAAAACTGTTCATTATCCCCACTCATTTTTATAAATATGAAATATTTACAAATTTCATAAATAATAATATTGTTATGAAATTGATTTAATTGATTTGTACGCAAGTCATATAGATTTGCTATTGAGACCTTTTACAATACATAATCAGCAAATATATATTTTATAAATTCTATTCTCATTCATCCCTTTAACTTCTAATATAAAAAAAATGTGTGATGTGTTTCATGGACTCAATTAAATAAATCTCATACGATTATATCAGAATTTATCATTATATATTAATATATCAACATTAATACATATATCAATTAATTGTTGTCTTTATTATAAATATATAAATATTTAGAAATTTATTCCATTGTTGATTTATGCATCAATATTATTATGATTAAGAAACACATTTTTATAATTATCCAAAAAGATATATTTTCAACCATGAAAATATTTCTCCAAATTAATACTAAAATATATTTTCATCTTAGTAACATCAATAAATTTCGTAATCCATTCATATCATCCTTCAATATATCTAATAAGATTAAAAATTATATTGTATAATATGGTCATACCAATATCGAAAATATCTCCTAATGAGTGTTGAAATATATTTAATATTACACAAGAAATTGTAATATATATTCAACACCTAAATTAAAAACATGAATCTTAAAAATTAAATTATATATTCTGTTATCTCCAAAAATATATAAAATTTATCATCATAGATATACACCGTTTTGATTTTATATGAAATTAAATGTGTCTGACAAGATCAAGGAAAAATCATTTGGGGTACATCCATGAATGGAATTCATTTTAAAATATTAAATTTGAAAAAGAATTATTTACAGTAATGGAACATGAAATGATCAGTATACATACACAAAACATGTGTCACCCCAAATTGTATGAAAGGAAAAGTTATATAATTTTTTGTAAATATTCAAAAAATATCATAAAATCATTAAAATATTCTAAATGGTTTATTTTAATAAATGAATATATATATTATCATCTTATATCATGAATTATCATTGAAATATTTCCCAAATAACTTCTCAGATGGAACACTTTTAGTCATGGAATCTATAAAACAAATCTTCAAAACCTATATAAATGAAATATATGAAATTTTTAAAGGAAATAATCATTATGGGTAAAAATGATATATCAATATATCATGATAGTTTTTAATATAATGATAATAGGGGTGTAAGGACATGGTAATAACATTAAAAAATAACACTAAACAATTCATAGATAATAATAATGACATAAGGTATTTGTCGATCACATGACATGAATCATAGAAGAAATAGAGACCATGAGACATTATATCATAAATTAAATATAATAAAATTTTATATATTGTGGTGAATTTTTCTTAAATAGTCATAATAATATATAACTTGATGTATTGGATACCCACCAAGTCCTTAATCACATCATATGCCTTCTTTAAATACAAGTGTTACTTCTTTGGGCTTCGAAACGCCTCAAATATAAACTCTTTCAGGATTAGTAGAAACTCTTTTGAACCTTTTGAGCAATAAATAACTATTAATTACCCAATTAATTGAGTGGTATATTAGATCCACCCACCACAAATAGATAATACACTTATATATAATCCACAAGATCACGAAAACTTTTATTATTTCATCAAATGTTAACCCATTTAAATAAGAACCACAAACATTAGTATTTATATTAATTTTACAATAAAAAATTTTATTCAGAGAAATGTTATGAATTTATCATATATAATGGGAATCATATAAAAATTTAATTTCTTTTTCCATTGATTTGAATAATTTTACAAGACAACTAGTTTAATTCATGTGGAAAATACTTTATTTGTTATGAAATCAATTATATAAATTATATAAATAATGGTAACATATATAAATACAACATCATTGAAAAAGAACATATAATCAATTAATTTAATATTTAATTAAATGACACTCATAACTATATCGAAATCCATTAATCATATAATGCTAAAATAAAAATTCCATTAACAACATTAGTCCAAAGGTCATCATTCAAATAACCACAACAATATATCATTTTATAATAGTTTATAGAAAATAAAAACTATATAATAATGATTATAAAAAAAATCATTTTTTAAGAATAAAATTATTAGTTAAAAAATTTTAAAAAAATATGTAAATGTAAGGAAAAATTTCACAACATAATAATAAAATAATATAGATTTACATTAACTATTGGATATTGGAATTTTTAGAATAGAATGTGAGTAAAATAAATTAAAAACCTGATATTCCATAAATTTAAAAATGGTAATTGAATATTTATAATATATTATATTGTTGAATCATATAATTTTATTTTTTAATATTTAACCACATATAATCTTTTTAATAATTGGGATTGTAACATAAATTTATTACCTCATGATCGATATTCTTCATAAATGATGTATCAACCAGTATAACAAAACTAAATTTGTTATTTTTATTTTATAGAACCATATTCATAATTATAATTACATAAATTATCTACTCAAAATATTTTATTAACATTTTATTAAACTTTATTATTAAAATTATAGTTCTGGGTTATTACAAGTTTTTTCATGTATGTTGCCCGATAACCATTATAGTCTTTAAATATTCACCAAGGATCCTCTATAAAAAATGTAAAGAATGGGAGAAATATGATATATATTTATATATATTCAATATATAAATATTTATTACCTTTTATAAATTCTAGGGATATAAATGAAATACGCTATTTAGGGAGATGATATTCTATAAGTCTGCATGATCTTTCATTTCATTTATTGAAAAAGTAATGAATGAGTGGTCAATATTATTTTATAATTAAAGGAACATAATTCTACCATAAATATCATATATATTTACTAAATCCTTAATTTTATCAGTAAATTAGGGCAACATAGAGAAATTGAAACTATTTTCTACATTGAGGTGTAAGTACAAAAGTACACATGAGTGATAACTTCATTTTCCATTTGAGGGAAAAGTTTTAGAAAATGTGTTTCCTAAAATGAGATTAAAATGTGAGTATATTTATGATAAACTATTCCTTATTTTATGATACCTAGATAATATTTATAATATTTATAGGAATCAATTATATTGGAAAGAGTTGGTAAGTATAATTACCTCTTCTTTAAAATTCATCCTTTGGAATACACCTTAAGCCTTTTTTATATGATCATAGGTTAATAAAAATGTATCATGAAAGAATGGAATAATTCACAGAACATTTTTGAGTGGTTTTTTGGTTAATCAATCATAATAAATTATTGTGATTAATGGAGAACAGCATGTTCCCATTCATAATTGAGTGGAGGGAAGATGTTGAAATACATTAATGTTTTAAATATTATAAATTACCATTCTCATGGAAGTGAGATAAAATAGATATAATTTCAATAAAATACATTATAGGTTAGAAATTTATTCCAAAAATAAATTTTTACCACATTTATCTGACATTATATACACATATCTCTTAATTAAACCTATGTTTATACTATTATAATTCTATCAATGTTAAAAAAGTTCTCATATTTTTACTACATATCTTGAAGAAAAATGAATGTGGTCTCATTTAAAAATTTGTTCATGATGATTTAAAATATTGAATACAATTATATTTTTCAATATATATAAGTTGAATATATTATCAAAAAATAATTAACAAAAAGGCAGCAAACCCTCTATTAAAAAAATGTTTTTTCTAAGTGTAAATATATATTTACATTCATTCCGTGCCAATAAACAATAATTATATTAATTGTATTTTTTTTATTGAATATAGAATATAAATGAATATTTTATATCATTAATAAATAGTTATTTATTTACAATGTTAGGATAAAATTATACTGCACACATAAAAAAAATTTTATTATTACAACTCTTTTTCTCTTCAACTGATTTTATCATCATTTGTAATAAAAATATATATAATATATAAATGATTTTAAAAAATATTGTTAAAAAATAATTCTAAATGTGAAAAAAAAAATTTCACTTAAATAATCTCATCAAATGGAAAATTATTTTTCTTTAAGAAACATAATCATTTGATTCCATAAATTTTTTATTAAAATTTTAATTATTATTTAATAGGCTTTATAAAATTATTTGAATTTAGGAATAAATATAATATTTTTGATAACACTATTAGAACCATTATATATATTGTTTAAGATATATATTTCATAACATATAATGGTACATTTAGACTCTAAGGTGTATGTATATAAATATATTAAATGCATCAATTTTATTTTGGAGGAATATATATAAAACATCCTTGTGTAACATTATAACAAAATTAAAATGAACTTTTCCATTGAAATTGCCAAATATTGATGAAGATAAATGAATATTCATCTATTTTATCACATCTATAGGTTCTAATGTATCATACTAGAATATTGGATTCCTCTAAATTATGTTAATGTAGTTAGAAGTCTTATAACATAGAAATTTACCAACATAATCCAATATTACTATTGGTTGTTACTTATAAGAAAATTAATTCGTTGACCATACAACATATGATTTTACTACATTTTAAAGATCATTTATGTACATCCCAGATATATTTAAATGGATCATATTATGAATATGTGTGAGCTTCATTAGATATTCTGTTGTATAGTCTTCATTCCCAAGTCAATAATGAATTTTGAAGTGTAATATATTTACATGGGTCAACTATTCCTTAATATGAATCTATTAAACATATTTCATAGATGAATTCATCATAATAAATTCCCACAAAATTAAAATTATAGATTTATCTAATGATTTTCAGTATATATATTGTTTTCACTATACAATTCCTTGATGTTATATTGAGTGGGTATAATATTAAATTCAATTTAATCTGAAATCATATGCCCCAATAAATATAATTCTACAAATTATATACAACTTGTTGAATTTTCAAATATCATTATGTATATGAAATTATAATGACCTATATATACTTTAAACTAGAATATTTAATTATAATAATAGTCGATAAGATGAAGGTGTGCATCCCAAACATCATTGAATTCTAGAAAATAAAATTCTAAAATATCTTCCAAGTATTAAATTTTTCTATTAGAATAAATTAAATATGTTGGCGATACGTATTAAAAAACAAAACACTGTATCAAGAGAAAGGAGACAATTATCTAAATCTGTGAGGTAAAACCATGATCATATTCATATAAAATAACATGCAGCACTCTATGAATCATTACCAATTTTTTATTTTATATACTTATAAGTTGACGAAGAGATTAATAATCCTTAATTATATTTAATTTTATAGACTTCTAAAGGTGATCAAATACAACCCAAAAATAAATATGTCCTTTAATATTCTTGGGGAGTCTTATAAAGAAATAAATAGCGAGTTCTTCCAATTTACATGTACGTATTGGTAATGGTTTTAATTTACCACAAAACATATTTTAATCAACATTATTTTCATACAAACCATGAATTGTGATATAAAATATTCAATACCATTCTTCTAGATGTCCAAAAAAGGAATATTATATTCTATGTATATCTTCATACTTTCAATATTAATATATGATGATGATTAATGTGAATAATCCAATAAATCCTTCATTATTTATGGTATAATTGGGAGACATAAATTAATCATAAACCCTATAAATCCTTAATAATCAATGTTGAACCACTGAACAATTATAATCATTCTTGAAATACATTATCTTAATTCTTTCCCAATTTATTATTTTCATGGATATATTTTAAATTCATATTTTAGAAAGTTATTATTTCTCCAATTAATATAATATTTCAAGGATAATCATTCCAAAACCCATATATATTGTATATTGTTCAATATTTAACATAGATAATCTTGTATGTCCTTTGTGATTCGAATAATTAACCACCTTTTTTCATTCCCACTATGGAAATATAATAAATGATCAAATTCCTTATTCATCTTAAATAATATTCTATATAGCATAGTCAACTATTTCGTTGTGAATATATAAATTATTATTTTATGGACATTATAAATATCATACTATTATTGAAAATTTTAACAACACTATAAATTTAATACAAGTGTTATAACAACTAATTAAAACTTAAGGGTTAGAAAATATTTCTCGTATACCATTAATTGATGACATGAGTAAGGCATCATAATGTCAATTTTTTAATAATAAATCATAATCCTTTATTTTATGCATTACTAAAAAACCTCCCTACTATAGGGTATATTAGTACAGATGCACTGACTATCCATCTCTTTAGATCTATGAATTTTTTTCACAATAATTAGTCTAGTAGAACATAAATCCCTTTAAGGTAAACTTGTTTAATAGAATATATATTTTTTAGAAAATTTTTATAATGCACTGATAATATCAATCTAACCTATGAAATCTAGATATATTAGTCACAATGGTTGGTCTAGTATATTGTTTAATGACTTCTATCATAGAACACATTAATAATATACTCTATCTTGAGATGATGTTCCCCATAAATGATAATTTATGTAAATATAATTCATTATTTATAAATGTGGTATGTAATTAGTCTGTACTGTCTAAAAAAATTCTCTTGTGATCTTCACAGTCTTCCTTTCTCGTTGTGAATACATGAATATAATCTAAAATGGAAACATATAATTGATCTAGGTAATTTTTAATGAAATTTTCATAAAATATTTTATATTAGTGGGTGAATGATTGTATCCAAGTAATATCACTATAAATTCAAATATAATATACTTGAAATGGAAGGTTCTTTTTAATAATTTAGTAACTATTAACCCTAAATGTATGGTATCCATAATGAATGTAAATGATATATAAATATTTAAAATCTATCAATTGATCATTATTATTATAAGGCCCCAACCTTAAACCTTACTTAATATTGAATTAAATGAATAATTCACATTGGGGATCTTTTCAGGTTTAGAGTTTTAGAGAATTAGATCATAAATCATTAATTTCATTCCACATTTAAACAAAGTGGTTAAATAACAGATAATACTCGTTTTTCCCCATCAAAGAAAACATATTTAAAATAAAACAAGGATTCTTTCTTAACACTTCCTTGACACGATCATCATATCATGTACCATTCCCTTGACCTATGAAAAACATTTCCAAATCTTGGGATGAGCATAAAAATCTCAGTAAGGGATATAAAAATAAGGAAAGGAAACATGAATATATGTATACATAAGAATGAAATCATACACTACCCATAAAACATAATCACTTTAACATACCCCATAAAATCATGAATAAATCATAGAAATCATAAGACATAAAGGCAACATGAGGCATTCATAACATTCTTTCATAGGGAGTAACCCTCTTAGTTACGTTTGGAATACCCATCACAGTATATTCCCTAAATCTATTCGGATAAACCTTAATGTTTAACCCCTTCGCATTACCCAATGAATTGGAGAGCTATATCAGGCTCACCCGCCCTTAGTTTATCACAGAACCACCCGTCTTCATAATAATGCCCAAGAACCTCAACATAATCGTATCACATAAAACATACATAAAGGAAACATAACATTTCCACTTTTCAGTCACAAGATATCAATACAACACATTGATATAAAAACATTATGAAAACCATTTTCAATACCAAAATAAATGAAAAGTAAAACATGGTATTTGTTTTTCTTTTAAAAAAGGTATGGCTTGTAGAGGATGCCGAAACTCAAATAATGGTCACAGCGGTGGAGAAGTCGTTGTCGTCGCATACATACGACAAAAACATTCCCTTTTGTTGTTTAGTAAAACGATTTGTATAAAAAAGATTCGTTTTGGATAAATGTAAAAGTCAAATGGGTTTATACACCGTATAAAAGAAGGTTGTGTATAAAACAATATATTCCTCAATGAATGGAGATTGAGACGAAGTCCTTTACAAAGACGATATCCTTGGATTAAGGATAAATCAATTACATAATTATGTGTGAAAAACGAATACACCAAATATAAGTGGATATTAAGTGAAAATCAATTAGAGGACATTCAAACATATTCATAGAACGACATATTAAAGGAGTACAATTTTATCCCAAAGAATCAAAATCGGGTTAAGAAGTTCCCTTCCAAAAATTCGACAGCCTAACGGCGTCACTTAAAAATTCAAAAAAAGAGTTGATGAGAGATAAAAAGGGTATCTCATCACTTGGACATAAAATTTAAATCACTAAGGATATATAATAAAATATCCCAAAATAATGTTATGTGAATTAAAAGACATAACAAAAGAAGTCTTTTAAAAAGAGGAGGGTGAAAGGTTCCCTTACCGACATGGGTATCTTTCGAAACATACACCCCGTGAAAGAAGGAAAATAAAACATTGATGTAAATAATCATAAATGAAAGTATATTACACAGTGAGTAAAATAATGGTCAGTACATAATCCACTCAAAGGAAATTGTGGCAAATGTAGCATAAATCTCACAGGAATAAAAATGAGATGAAAAATCCCTTACGAAAACTCGGCAGCCTAAAGGCGCCACATAAAACTTCCAAAAATGGATTTATGAGATCAAATAGGTTCTCTCATCATATTAAAATACAATTTACAGCAATAGTAATATAAAATAACATCCCCCATCATAACAAAGAGGATCTTAAAATAAGTGACATAAAGGAGAGTACTTAAAGAGAAAGAGAGAGGTAAGATCTCTTACAACAATTCGGCAGCCTAACGACGCCATTCAAAACATCCAAAATGGATTTATAAGAGAGAATAGGGTCTCTCAACATATTAACATAAAAATTACAATAGTATTAATATAAAAGAACATCCCAATCACAAGAAAGAAGAGCTTAAAAGGAATTACATAAAAGATTTTACTTAAAAAGAACGAGAGGAGTAGGATCTCTTCCCTCAAGTCTGACTTGTCTTGTTCGTTTATATATATTGTTTAATAATAAACTTTGGTCAATTTATAATTTTCTAAGGAAATCCTTTAAATATTTTTATTCAGTTCATATCACATATTATAATGTTATAATAATTGTTTAATAATGTTAGTTAATATCAGACGTTTTTGCTGATGTTTGGTACATGAGTCAAAAATGAACTTGTTTGAAAAACGATTTCCCATGTAGTTATAAGTAAAAATTCTAGAATAGTATTAATTCTTAACATATCATATATATCCAGTACATATTCGTTTTATACAATTCCATATCATTTGGATATAAAAAACGAAACGCACCATTCATGGAGACGGAAGACTGTACGGACGCATGAACGCTACTTTCATTTTTTTGTCATATTAATGGAATTAAAAATAAGTGATATATATATATATATATTATAATTCCTGTATAATATATATGTTATATATCTCACATATGTTCATTAATTTCATTATTTATACATTCCATGTATTGCATGTACGAGTCACATCACTTGAGGGGGCAGAAGTCCACACTTCCTTATATGAAATTATCGCATTTGCACAACATGAAAAGAATAAAGGTATGTTTAAATATAAAATACATAAGAATATAGTAAAGCTAAATACCATATATATCATATATAAAATACATTGACATCATAATGGCCACCTTTAAAGGTGTTAAAAGAATATTGACCAATCATCATTTCGTGAGGCAGAAAATCACCATCCACAGAAACAGTATGTTCTTTAACCATTAGACAAAGGTGTGATTAAGTTTAGCTATAATCCTTCACAAAACAACATCCTAGTATACTGAAGATAGTTGTTTTTTTACAAAATAAAAGAATAAAAAGAGTTTAGGGGGTTGGAGAAACAAAATAAAACATAAGAACACAAGAGAAAACACTACCTTTAAAACGGGTAACGCACTTTGATTTAAGCTCAAAGGCTTCCTTGGAATGGATTATGCACAAAGTGAAGCTTAAATAATTAATAGAGGGATGTGGAGAGATGAAATGGGTAGGGGTTTTCCGAGCCAATGGCTTTGGATGTGTGGGTATGGAGGTAGAGGTGGGGGCCTTTTATAAGAGGAGAGGAGGGGCACTCTTGGAAACTAAAGAAATGTTACTTTATTTTAAAATGATTTTCGGATTAAAAAGGTCCCACATTGATATAATTCGAGGATAAGGTGATAAGGGTTATAAATATACCCATCCAATAGGTTTTTGACAAGTGTAGGTCTTAGATTTTATATTATCTTTTCAGTTTATTTAAATCGTTAAAAAATGAGGTAATCAATGCATCATCATGATGTCATAAATAATTAAATTTATATAATGTATAAGAATTATAAAAAAAATTACTATGATGTATTAAATAGTTTTATATTTCCAATGACTATTTATAGTCAAATATCTGACTTGTATAACCCCATTTACAAATTGTTTTAGTAAAACAACACATGTCTGTGTCATTTTAATATTAACATTAAATAAAAAGATATTAATGTCATTTTCCTACAAAAGTGGCTCCATTGGGTCCGAAAGTTGACCCATTGCTTGTATTGGTCGGCCATGACACATCCAATAAGAGTATGACATGTGTCCAGGTCTTTTCATTTTATTATAATATCATTTTTGCCTTAAATTGCACTAATTACCTCTAATCGCGATTAAAAACTTAATAAGTTACTATTCACCAAAAAATTATTTTAATCCCATTGAACCACATTTTACGTATTAATGAAAACCATGTATGTCAGATTTTTGAAATTCAAAACACAGAGGTGGTAAAATTTCATTTAAACGAAAAATCATTTTTTTAAAGTACCACTTAGTGGTTTCACTATTCATCAAAAATTGAAGTTCTTCAAAAAAATACCAAAACTTCACCCTAAGATATATTTAATATTCCGAATTTAAAAATGATGTATATATTACAAAATTCGAAACATATTAGTTACATTAATTAATTTAATAATTAATTTCCACTGTCAGAACAAATAGCGTGTTTTTATAAAACAAAAAGTATCAAATGATTGACACTAGTTCATGTCCGATTTCAAAGTGAAATTAATTACAATGTCCACCATTGGATTACATGGTAAAAATATATTCTATTTACACGTTAAAACCAATTAAGAAGATAATATAACTATATAAATAAATTCGATTAAAAAGTGGGTTTGAATTAAAATACAACACTTTTCACTATTTCTAAAAAAATGAACATTATCAGAAAAATACCAAAAATTTATCAAAAGTAAATATCAATGTACCAATCAGAAAGAATAAGTTTATTTTTACAAATACAGCTTATAAAATTGTCAAAATATATATTTAAAAATGGTTCTCCATCAAAAGGCGGTAAAACAATATTTTAAAAAATATTAGAATTTTTACGCTTAAAATTGGATTCATTCGCATTTTTAATCCTGTAACATTTATTGTAAAGAGTAAAAATATTTGAAAAACATATATAATAATTTTGTAGTTAGTTCTGTTCATTCCCGACATTACAATGGCTAGGCGTTAACTACCCTTTAAAATAATATTATTTTATTATTAGAGTGCAACGTATGATTCCCAAGATACTCGTTGTTGTGTATTGGGTACGCCATCGAGCATAGTGTCCCCTTTAAAGTAATATAAATATTTTATTCACAAATATGGATAAATATAAAAATGTCATATTCGTTATTTACCTGGTGTGTTACATCCTTCCCCCCTATTGGGAATTGCGTCCTCGCAATTTTAAAATTGGTCTTGGAAACATCCTTGAAAATCCCACATCGAACAAGAGTCGGTAAAACAATCACTTTAAAATAAGGAAAGATAAGTATAGAGGTCACCCGAGTTAACCCATACTAGGATTCAATGTAGGAAACCATGGACATGGAGGAGAAAACATAGGGTCATGTTCTGAAGGAGAGTGATAGAAAACATGTTTAGGAGAAAGTTAACCACAAGAAAATCACCAACTTGTGATGGGTTAAACAGTATTCGATTCCCCAGTAGTAAAAGTTAATAGACAAAATTTTTGTTTTAAGTTACTTTTTATTGAGGAATTTATTCATAAGGAAACATAATTACTTATCATGTGGACATTCAACTTTTATTTGATTTCTTACACAAACTCATATTTTCTCCCAAAGACGGGTATTTTGGAAGACTTGTTCACATTAAGAGTACTATAATCAACTTCTAGAGAATCACCTAATCCACAAAAGAGAACTATATACTTCCCATGTCTTTAGACTTTAACCAAAACCCAAACCAAAAAGGTTAGTAAAAGATTATACAATACCCAAAAAGCATAATCCTTTATAAAAAAAATATATTCTTTATCTCCAAAACTTGTCAACCAATTCCCAAAGTTCAAAAAAGAGCATTCAATAAACAATTTGTCCATAAAATTCTTCAACGTAAACCAAACTAAGATTGAAACCCAAATATTTGAAGGATTTAATCACACAGTATTCCAAGGTACAAATTAACACTTATCTCCAAAATAACATCTGTTTCTTTTAAAGTCTCATATTGAAAAGTAATTAACCTAATCACATATCCTCCATGATAGGTTAATAATTTCTATAGATAACCCAAAATCAACTAACTATTAATTCATAAAATCATCTAACTAAAAACAATCAGTCAAACTAACCAGGGACTTTACGTAGTCTAGTGGTAGGCGATAAATACCAGTTTCACTTTGGTTGTGGGTTTGATTCCACAGCTTTGTCCGACGCGACGGGTTGTCACACAGTCTGCGTGTTTTCCTTTTTATAAAACTCCAAAATTAACCCTAACATGTTTTAATCTCAATATTTTCCTTATACCTCTCATTTTCATCCAAATTCATTACGATCTCATCATCTTAATTCTTGATGTCTTATTTCACCACCATAAGATAAAATAAAACAATTCCCAAAATGAATAACATCATACCTTTATCATGGCGTCCACTCAGTTTCATCGTCATCTTGCTCACGTAGGTAGAAGTCCCATTCATTACAACAATGATTTAGAGATCCTTCAAAATCAATTTCTTCCTCCATCCAAATACACCATGTACAACATAAGTCATATGGGTGTTCACAGGAAAATATTTTTGGAAAATAATCATGTATAACATATAATTCCAAAACATCTGATAAAACATGATTTCTATAAAATAGTCGGACAGAATTTGAGTTGAAACTTTCTATTATTTGTCCTTTTAAAATACCATAAGTATGTTCTGAGAGACTATATTTTAAAATCAAATATAAATAGGTAGAACCAATGTCTCCTTCCTCAGAACCATTTTTAAAATCATAATATGCTTCAAATTCTTGTGATAAGGTAAAATATTTGAAAATACCTTGATAATATTTACCTTTCATGAAAATATGAGAATATTGTGAAAATAGTATTTGTCTAAATACAACCCATGATCCACGATGATAACGAGTTATAGTGGAGGTGTTTGATATCTCAAACAACTGCTTGAAAGTTAGTTGTATGCTAGAAAAAGTTTCACAATCATCCGAACATGACTTTGTAATAATTATTGCAAGCATTTCATCAGGAAGAGATAGGAATGTCGTTTGAGATCCTTATCCTTCCATTCGTAACCGACTTTACTTAACCAGAAAAAAGGTTATAAAACAAGGATTTAACTGAAATAATAGATATAGGGACTAATCATGTGTCTAACAAAAACTCCTCATCCCTAAAGTTGTCTAAATCAACCTCTGATACCAACTATAAGGCCCCAGCCTTAAACCTTAATTATTATTGAATAAAATGAATAATTCACATTGAGGATATTTTCAGGTTTAGAGTTTTAGAGAATTAGATCATAAATCATGAATTACATTCCACATTTAAACAAAGTGGTTACATAAAAAATAGTACTCATATTTTCCCATAAAAGAAAACATATTTAAATTAAAACAAGGATTCATTATTGACACTTCCTTGACACTATCATCATATCATGTACTATTCTCTTGACCTGTGAAAAACATTTCAAAAACATGGGATGACCATAAAAAGCTTTGTAAGGGATATAAAAATATGGAAAGGAAACATGAGTACATGTATACATAAGAATGAAATCATACTTTACCCATAAAACATAAGCACTTTAACATACCCCATAAAATCATGAATAAATCATAGAAATTAAAATACATAATGGTAACTTGAGGAATTCATGACATTCTTACGTAGGGATTAACCCTCTTGGTTACGTTTGGAATACCCATAACAGTATATTCCTTAAATCTCTTCGGAAAAACCTTAAAGTTTAACCCCTTCACGTTACCCAATGAATTGGAGAGCTATATCAGGCTCACCCGCCCTTAGTTTATCACGAAACCACCTGTCTTCATAATAATTCCCAAAAACCTCAACATAATCGTATCACATAAAACATGCATAAAGGAAACATAACATTTACACTTTTCAATCACAAGATATCAATGCAACACATTGATATAAAAACATTATGAAAACCATTTTCAATACCAAAATAAAAGAAAAGACAAAAATGGTATTTATTTTTCTTTTAAAAAAAGGTATGGCTTCTAGAGGAAGCCGAAACTCAAATAATGGTCACGACGGCGGAGAAGTCATTATCGTCACATAAATACGACAAAAACATTACCTTTTGTCGTTTAGTAAAACGATTAGTATATAAAAAATTCCTTTTCGATAAACATAAAAGTAAAATTGGTTTATACACTGTATAAAAGAAGGTTGTGTATAAAACAAAATATGCCTCAATGAATAGAGATTGAGACGAAGTCCCTTACAAAGACTGTATCCTTGGATTAAGGATAAATCAATTACATAATTATGTGCGAAAAACGAATACACGAAATATAAGTGGATATTAAGTGAAAAACAATCAGAGGAAATTCACACATATTCATAGAACGATATATTCATGGAGTACAATTTTATCCCAAAGAATCAAAATTGGGTTAAGAAGTTCCCTTCCAAAAATTTGACAGCCTAACGGCGTCACTTAAAGATTCAGAAAAATAGTTGATGAGAGATAAAAAGGATATCTCATCACTTGGACATAAAATTTAAATCACTAAGGATATAGAAGAACATATCCCAAAATAATTTTATGTGAATTAAAAGACATAACAATAGAAGTCTTTTAAAAAGAGGAGGGTGAAAGGTTCCCTTACCGACATGGGTATCTTTCGAAACATACACCCCGTGAAAGAAGGATAATAAAACATTGGTGTAAATACTCATAAATGAATGTATATTACACAATGAGTAAAATAAAAGTCAGTAAATAATACACTCAAAAGAAATTGTGGCAAATGTAGCATAAATATCACGAGAATAAAAGTGGGATGAAAAATCCCTTACGAAAACTCGGCAGTCTAACGACGTCACTTAAAACATCCAAAAATGGATTGATGAGATAAAATAGGTTCTATCATCATATTACAATAAAATGTTCAGAAATATTAATATAAAAGAACATCCCCCATCATAACAAAGAGGATCTTAAAATAAGTGACATAAAGGAGAGTACTTAAAGAGAAAGAGAGAGGTTAGATCTCTTACAAAAATTCGGAAGCCAAACGGCGCCATTCAAAACTTCCAAAATGGATTGATAAGAGAGAATAGGGTCTCTCATCATATGAACATAAAAATTACAGTAAGAGTAATATAAAATAACATCTCAGTCACAAGAAATAAGCGATTAAAAGGAATGACATAAAAGAGTGTACTTAAAAAAAACGAGAGGAGTAGGATCCCTTACCTCAAGTTCGACTTGTCCTGTTCGTTTCATTATATTGCTGAATAATAAACTTTGGTCAATTTATAATTGCCTAAGGACATACTTTAAATATTATTATTCAGTTCCTATCAAATATTATAATGTTATAATAATTGTTTCATAATGTTAGTTCATATCAGACGTTTTTGCCGATGTTTGGTACATGAGTCAAAAATGAACTTGTTTGAAAAAGGATTTCCCATCTAGTTATAAGTAAATAACTCCCAGAATAGTATTAATGCTTAAAATATCATATATATCCATTAGATATTCGTTTTATACTATTCCATATCATTTGGAGATAAAAAATGAAAAGCACCGTTCATGGAGACGGTAGGTCGTACGTACGCATGAACGCTACTTTCATGTTTTTGTCATATTAATGAAATTAAAAATAAATGATATATATATATATATAATTATAATTCCAGTATAATATATATGTTATATATTTCACATATGTTCATTAATTTCATTCATTATACATTCCATTTATTGCATGTACGAGTCACATCACTTGAGGGGGCAGGAGTCCACACTTCCTCCTATGAAATTATCGCATTTTCACAACATGAAAAGAATAAAGGTATGTTTAAATATAAAATACATAAGCATATAGTAAACATAAATACCATATATATCATATATAAAATACAGTGACATCATAATTACCACCTTTAAAGGTGTTAAAATAATATTGAACAATCATCGTTTCGTGAGGCAGAAAATCACCAACCACAGAAACATTATGTTCTTTAACCATTTGACGAAGGTGTGTGTAAGTGTAGCTCTAATACATCACATAAAGACATCCTAGTATATTTAAGATACTGGTTTTGTTACAAAATTAATGAATAAAAAGAGTTTAGGGGGTTGGAGAAACAAAATAAAACATAAGAACACAAGAGAAAACACTACCTTTAAAACGGGTAAAACTCTTTGATTTAAGCTCAAAGGCTTCCTTGGAAAGTATTATGCCCAATGTGAGGCGTAAATGATGAATAGAGGGATGTGGAGAGATGAAATGGTCAGGGGTTGTCCGAGCCAAAGGCTTTGGAAGTGTGGGTACGGAGGTAGAGGTGGGGGCCTTTTATAAGAGGAGAGGAGGGGCACTCTTGGAAAGTAAAGAAATTTTACTTTATTTTAAAATGAGTTTCGGATTTAAAAGGTTATTCATTGATATGATTTGAGGATAATGTGATAAGGGTTATAAATGTACCCATCCAATGGGTTTTTAACAAGTGTAGGCTTTAGAGTTTACTTTATCTTTTCATTTTATTTAAATCGTTAAATAATGAGGTAATCGATGCATCATCATTATATCCTAAATAATAAAATTTATTTAATATCTAAAAATTATAAAAAAAATACAATGATGTATTAAATCATATTAGATTTCCAATTAAAATTTATAGTCAAATATCTGACTTTTATAACCCCATTTAAAAATTGTTTTAGTAAAACAACTCATGTTTGTGTCATTTTAATTTTAACATTAAATAAAAAGATATTAATGTCATTTTCCTACAAAAGTGGCTCCATTGGGGCCCCAAGTTGACCCATTGCTTGTATTGGTCGGCCATGACACATCCAATAATATTAGGACATGTGTCTATGCATTTTCATTTTATTATAATATCATTTTTTGCCTTAAATTGCACTAAGTACCTCTAATCGCGATTAAAAACTTAATAAGTTACTATTCACCAAAAAATTATTTTAATCCCATTGAACCACATTTTACATATTAATGACAACCATTTATGTCGGATTTTTGAAATTAAAAACACAGAGGTGGTAACATTTCTTTTAAACGAAAAATCAGTTTTTTTAAGTACCACTTAGTGGTTCATTATTCATCTAAAATTGAAGTTTTTTAGAAAAATACCAAAACTTCACCCTAAGATATATTTGATATTATGAATTAAAAAATGATGTCTATTTTACGAAATTCAAAACATATTAGTTACATTAATTAATTTAATAATTAATTCTTGCTGTCAGAGTAAATAGCGTGTTTTTATGAAACAAAAAGTATCAAATGATTGACACTATTTCAAGTCTGATTTCAAAGTGAAATTAATTCCAATGTCCACCATTGTATTACATGGTAAAAATATATTCTATTGACACATTAATACCAATTAAAAAAACAATATAACTATATAAATAAATTTGATTAAAAAGTGGTTTTGAATTAAAATACAACACTTTTCACTATTTCTAAAAAAATGAACATTATCAGAAAAATACCAAAAAAAATTCCAAAGTAAATTTTAATGTACCAATCATAAAGAATAAGTTTATTTTGACAAATATAGCTTATGAAATTTTCGAAATATAGATTTTAAAATGGTTCTCCATCAAAAGGCGGTAAAACAATCTTTTAAAACATATTAGAATGTTTACGCTTAAAATTGGATTCATTCGCATTTTTAATCCTATAAGATTTATTGTAATGAGTTAAAATATTTGAAAAACATATATAATAATTTTCTAGTTAGTTCTGTTCATTCCCGCCATTACAACGGCTAGGCATTAACTACCATTTAAACTAATATTATTTTATTATTAGAGTGCAATGTAAGATTCCCAAGAAACTCCTTGTTGCGTATTGGGTACACCATCGAGCATAGAGTCCCCTTTAAAGTAATATTAATATTTTAATCACAAATATGGATAAATATAAAAATGCCATATTCTTTATTTACCTGGGGTGTTACAAATATAATTAATAAATTTAATATAATAGTAATTTAGTTTCGTGACCTTCATATGTTTATTATAATATACATAGACTCGCATTAAAAAAACTATATTCATAGAATAGATGTATTAAACCCCATGGTGATGGGAATTCCAAAATTAATCCCTTATCATTATTATCCAAGAGTAACATACTTAATTACTATGAATTTGGTTGGGAAATTCAATACGGATTAATTTTAAAAGGTAAATCACAAGCAATGAGTTATATTTAAAACAGAACAACACATTTTAGAGGAAGTCTTGCTGCAAATTTGAGAAAGACATCAAAAAACTACTATACAGTAGAAATATCATTGGTTTTGATTTTATCCCAAACCATATGAGATAAAAATTACTTATTAATATGAATCATGTCATATATAATGTATTTAATTTCCATTGGAATATCACATTTACCATCAAAAAACATAACAAACAATATATCGTTTCAACATGAAATATGGCTTCCCTTAATCTGAAATTGTTATGACATCTATATAAATATATCCAATATATACGAAAAATATAATTAAATTAAACTATGGGAGAATAATATGGGTTTATATAGGACCATTATCACAAAATTCAATGAGTGAAGAGTCACTTACATGATATGTGATAATCATACCATTTTGGTTTTCAAATATAATTAAATAACGAATTATTGAGGCGATACTATGAAAACCATTAGAATTTCATCAGAAATAAAAGAGTAGCTATTACTAGAATAAATGAATTCATTAGTGGTTTTTGAGTGGATAATAATTTTACCTTTCACCACTTCATTCTCATAACCCACATTAAAAATACTGACCACTTGTGATTTACATTTGTCTATGGTCTTAATATGTAACTTATGTCAATCAATTTTTTAAACCCTATATTAGAAAACTATGGAGAATATACCAATACTCCTTTAATTATATAAAATGTAGTATGGGTTGTTCATATAGTATAAATTTCAATATATTCTCACCATTAGAAATCTTCTTCCCACAAAATCAGTTTTCTGTTACCCAAAAATCTTTCTCTCTATATTTAATCAATTTAATAATATCATTATAAATAATTCAATCATGATTCTATACACACACAGGGATTTATAGAATACTATTGTTCATATATAAATGTGTTTTATTTCCATTGAATTTCGTCATTATTTTCTAATATAAAATATAATTTTGATTGGTAATTTTGATTGTTATTTATACCATAAATTTACATAAAATGATTCTATATATAATTTTTTTATGGTTTTTAATAATTACACTCACACACATGGTTATTATCCATCTAAAAATTAATCAATATTTCTTTCAAGTTAAATAATAATACCTGAATCATATCTAACATAACCAATAAAATGATAATTATAGATGATGATTGATTCCTTATCCTACAACTTTAGCTCAATAAATTAATTCTCCAATTTCATATAATGAATATAAGGAATTTTTTATTGGAATATATCCTCCCCAAATAATCCCACACCATCATATAAATTTATTTTGAGTGCCTCCCATTCTTAATAATATTACACTATTTATCTAGTTAACCATCCATATAATAAACATAAAATATAATTTTTTCATGTTTGGAGAACCAAAGAACCAAAAATATATTTTTAGTGGTACCAATACATGTTTATAAGATTTTTGGATTATTAAAAAATATTAAAAAAGATATAAATTTCTTTAAGAAGTGATTAATCGTACATTTTACCTCTATTTATAATTTAGAAGCTTAACATGATTCATGAAATGAGATGTTTTCATATGTATAAAAACATGAATTTTCATTCTATCTAGAAAAATATTTGTATCAAAAATTTTAAATCAATGAATTATCCATCACATTCAATGTTTACATGATTTATCTAGGTTCCATCCATTAACGAAAACATAAAATAATAGTGTGATAAACAAAAACAATAATTAGTAAATATATAACAATGAAAAATCATTTATATGATTTATAAACCATGACACAGTTCTTTTAAACAACATAAAATATGAATTACATATGTTATATATTATCATTATCTATTCATATACGTAATAATTATTTATAATGAAAATGTTAACTGAATTAATCATATTGAAAAAAAATTTCTATACATGTGTGCATCTATAGTCTAAATCATTATCCACCAATTTTAGTCAAGTTGATACCCATTATACTACTTCCAGAGTTGTTACCCATGGATTATTTGGTCAATGAAACTTACCACAATAGATAAAATTAAAAATCATGTAATTTCTATGGAAAAATAAAATACCTACAAGAACAATGGATAATGTTGTTATAGTATACATATAAATATCCTCGGGGGTTTCAATAATGTAATCTAATATAATAAATAAAAAATAAATAAACCAAACTCTGATGGAAACAATGTGACCCAAATACCAGATACATTAATATAACATAATTTCATATAAATATTCCATATATATCATAATATTACACTCCCTATAACAATAAATATGTTTTTTTATTAATATACGAAAAATATTATTTTTTTAATGTCGTCATAATATCATTAAAAAATTTCTTCACAAATATCCATCTTCTTAATCAAACCCTATATACATCCATACTCCATAACACAGGGAAAAGAAGTAATATAAAAGGTAAAAATTGATTATAATTAAAGATAAATATGTATGAAATCAATAAAAAATCACATGTATGAATATATAGAGCTAATTATCTTTGAAAATGAGCTCAATACATAAAATAACTCCCATCAATTCATTGACCATAAGCATGAGAAAATGATTTGGTAGATAAAAAATGATCAAAGATCATGAGTGATGCTATCATAATATAATAATAATAACATTTAATAGATTGATACATAAAATTAGTAACATAATAAAAATATTTAAAAAATTATCATGTTTTCCCACCAACACATTTATCATGTGTTACGCATGGGATAATATCACATGTACCTATTTTGGGCATGGGATAGCCTCTTGTGTACCCAAATTAGGTATTGGGATATTCTCTTACGTACCCATTAAAATCACAAAAATTAATCATTATAAAATACATTTGAGGTTCATATAAGACCCAACCATCACATAATCATAATACATTCATATTTATTAAATATTTCCATCAAAACACTTCTCATTTCATTAATGTATAACCCATGGAATAGAAAATGGTTTTCATAATCATCTCATAATAAAAATAGTAACCATCAATTAAATGAAACATTATTATAAAATATATCCATTTCCTAGTTAATCATAAATAAAATAAGTGGAATTTTTTATCGATGAAAATGAATATAAAATATTATAGGAATATTTACTCTGGAAGATACAATTTTCATTTGGAAATTGTATATTTGAAATATGAAATATATAGAATATGATGGAAAAAATATACATAACTATACAATAGAAATATTTTAAATTTTTAGTCAATTAAAATTTAGAACTGATAGTGATAAAATAAGTAGTTATGATATAAATTAAATCACTTATCGCATTTAAAACATTATTATAAATTATAACTTTTGAAAAATGAAATTACGAATAATTTTATTGATTTTTTTAAAAAATAATGTATAAAAATGAATTTAATTAATAAATATGGAATGTGAAAACTAATAATGGGAATATTTCAAAGAAAATAAAGAAATATTTGAAGAATATACCATAAATATTTGATAACAATGTTATACTACATAAAAATAGATGTTCAAACTTTCGAGTACAAAAACCGAATGAAATTATTAGAAAATTTTTTATTTATAGAAAAAACCATTAGAAAATAATTAAAATTATATTTTGGGATATATATCATAAAATATTATTTTCATCAATTTAACCCGAAATAGTCTAGGTAAAATGTTGCATTTTACCATAAAACACTATCCTAATGTTTGAATTGATTCAAAAGTGGTCAAAATCCCCATAGATAAAGAATAATTTATTATAAATCTGTTATATAACATTGATACTATATATAAACCCACTCATGGTTTACATATAACTTCTAATCACCCATCAGATTAAAATTATTTTAATTTCACTATTACATGTGACAAATGTTTCATTTTTCATGTACATTTCATTTTTTATATTGATGTTAATAATGATATCAATATCATATTATTAATTTTCTAAATATTTAATCCATCAATAAAATGTTTTAAATAATAAATGAATAGCACCATTCCCGATGATGGTGGTCCAAATATCCTATAAATTTCTTCCTAATTTACTATCAAAAAGATGAAAATAATGATAAATAATATTTTATAACCCACTTGTCTTATGTATATCCTGAATATAATATATATTCAAAAATAATAATTATTATATCTAAAAATGTTATTGTATGTTGGAAAATGAATCATGTCACTCTGTGGAGCCTTTTTTCAACATGTACGTACGAGTGATAAATTTATTTACTTTTTTTATGGAGAAGAGGTGAAAATGGGAAATAGATTAATTTTAGTTTATATTCCTTTTAAATTCGTTATAATTATGCTGAAACACGAAATTAAATATTACAATAAATTAATAATTTAGGTTCCTTATAGTTAAATTATTTTTTTGATCTATCAATTTATAATATATTAATCAGAAATTTTTCAATTATATTGTGTTTATAAAATAATATTAAAACAGATAACGATTAAGGAAACCATACATCAATTGAATTATTTTTTTCATAAAATTATATTTTAATTTAAAACATTAATATATAAATTTATTAAATAAAGGTAGAATAAATTACCCGTATTATTGAATGTATAATATCAAAATTTACATATGAATAAATTTTGAGCATTTTATTAACATATTAATTTGTAGTCCAAAATGTGGTTTAAAAAAATTAATTCATATGAATTCACCATAAAAATATGAATTAATTATTTCATAAAAAAATATTTTATGTTATAAATTATTAATTAATGTTTGGAAATTATTCTTTTTAAAATATTAATGGGATTTTGAGAACCCATTACCACGTTTTTAAACCAAATTAAATTGTTACATTAATAATTAATATTTTTTCTGTCTAAATTTTTTCAATTAATTTGTATTTAATAAATCTATATTTTGGATTCATTTTAATGTCACATAAAATTAATTTTATTCAAAAATTAATTAGTGGAGGTTAAAAAAATATGATAATTAAAAGTTTAAGTCTCACCAAAATTTCATGAAAAAAAAAAGAATTTCTCAAAAAAATAGTTTTCAAAACTGCTGTTTTAAATAATTATATGTAATTTCATATCTTATATTTTAATACTCAAATTGGTTGGTATGATAAATATTAATTGGGAACATTATAAGAAGATAGTACTGGTGAAATGAAATGTTAGTTAGAAAAAATTACACATGAGTAAATTTGTAAAGTGAATGTAAAATATACAAAATCCCACAATGGGGATCTGAATATTTTTAATCCATGTACTGGTTAGATTCAACTAATGGGGTGGTGGGGAATCATGGATACCCTGAATTTATGAAATTATATTTTAATTCAACCTATTGAATATGATTCTGGTTCCCAATCCACTCTCTGTAAACACTCAAAATTACATCATGTTTATTCTTTACGATATAGAGATATTAACAACCAAAAAATTTATAAAAGAAAACATTGTTCAATATAGTATTTGACTTGAAACACAAAGGGAAGAAAACATCAAAAATATATAACAATTATTACCATGCAATTAAATTTCCCAATATGGATATTATTAAAAAACATATTATAATATTTATATCCCTATAAATATTAATTATTTATAAATGTTTCATAAATTTTAATATATTATTTTAGTAAGGTTGTTTTATTCATCAAAAATATGTTTCCCTAAGGCATTATTATTATTTATATTCATAGAAAAATTGTAAATAAAAATTTTAAAGTTCATAAAATTTATTTCAAATAATAAAATCACTTTTAAAACTAAAATTTATCAAAATTCAAAAATTATATCTTTTTTTCATATTTTAAAAAATATTATTTTATAGTGAATAGTGACAAATAATGGTTTTTTATAGAAAAATCAATTCTTTTAAATAAATATATTTAATTTAAAAGAATAATTCTTTTTATTTTGATTTAAAATGTTATAACTGTTTCTTATTTATATTAAAATCACTTAATTAAATTTTAATCATCTTTGTATGGGATTTTACTATATGTTAATTTAAGGTTAAAAATAAGTTTTTTTAGAAAACTATTTTAATGATAATATGGTTTCACTTTTTTATTTAGTTAAAAAGCAACAAATGAGGAATTATTTAGATGAAATATATATATAATATATCATTAAACATTAATTTAGATATAAATACTTGTTATTAATGTCCATAATTTTTATATAAAATCAAATTTTCTTGGAAAAATACCGTACATGAAAACCCACTTTTTCACCATTTCTGTGGGTTTAGATTAAAATAAATTTTCAATTATATGTTTGTGGAATTTTTTAAATGTTATTACTTATTTTGAATAATGATAATTAATACGATAAATTATAATAAAAATAAATTATCAAAATAACGAGTTATAAAAATGGTATAAATTAATTACAATGGTCGATGGGAAAACATGTTTACCTGGGGATAATCTAAAAATATTTGGGTTAAAATGACCAATAAACTTGAAAACAATGTGTTTTATGGACTTATCTTTAAATTATAATTTCAAATATATCTAATTTTCAATTTTTTATCCTTTTATAATGATAAAAACGTGGGTAAATATTTTTATAATTAAATTACCATTTTTCTTTTCACATCAACTATAAAATGTAACCCTCTTTCATCTCCAATTCACACCATCAAAACCATTTGGATCCACCAATCCATCCAAAATTTCATAAAAATCCTTATCATTATAATTTATCCATTATTTTGATAATAATTTCACTATATGAATGATTTTTATTCATTCCTAATAATGTTGTCCGAAGAAGAGGTTTTATACATAACAGACCGTTATTAATTTATTTAATATTCACCATCATAACAAAATGTAAAATTATATATAAATAATAAGAAAATTATCTCCCATGTTTTCATATGTAATTATATTTATTTAATTATGTAAATAAATACCCTCTTCTGTCAAATGTGATAAAGAATAATAATTCAAGAATACATAGTGCTACCACTGTGTGAACCGATATCATTCGTTTTTCCATCATTAAATCACATGAACTATTGTATTTACGGAGACAAATTATATATATATATATATATTATTTGTAACAAATTTTTACTTATCTATTTATGAAATCCCATTTCAAATTTACCTTTTATTCCATGGGGGATATGATAATTTTGCTTATGTGTAAGTCACACTCCCTCCAGATGATGCAATGCAGTTTGTCACAATAATTCAATACATAAAAGTTAATAAGGATAATGTTAATAAATATATGGGAAATAAATTAAATTATTATAGTTTTAATCTAATATTTATCTTCATTAATTGATGATATATAATTTTCATTGATGCATTGAAAAATGATATCGTCGTTTGAAGGAACGTGTGGACTACCTCCTCTACGATGCATTGAAATTGTTTTTTAACCATAAACACACATGGATGAAATAAATATGCATATTTTAAAAAATAATATGGTATTTATGATATTATTTTATTTATTTAATGATTAGATAACATATTCCTTCGTTCTCTAATTTATTTGGAAAATGGATGCCTTACTCATGGTTATGTATAGCCTACAATATACATGATTGTAACATAGTACATTTTTGATAAAAATAGTTCATTAAATTTTTTAATAGAATAATTGAAAAATAAAATTCTAAATATGTTGAATTATTATTCTTTAGGTATTGAAACGTTGATCACTTTGAAAAAATTTGACTCACAGAGTTGTCTTGAAATAATGAAATAAACATCTTAAAAACAGCTGATGTGGACTTAATTTATTATGTAATGAAATAAGTCAATAAAAATAAATTTATGAAAATATAATATTATAAGGTATTACGTAAAAAACTATTATTAATTAATTAAAAAATTAGTGTAGGTTTATTATATATGAGGTTTAATCACGTTCATGAATTTTGAACAGAGGTATAGGATTCTCTTCTCTATTTTTCTGTTGTGTGAAATATGATTTATTCAGAAATTATTTATATCATATGGTTTATATTTTTGCTATAAATCTACGTTATGATTATTATAATTAAATATATTTAAATTTAAAAATGAATTATATTTTCTATCTATTATGATGTTTTCATCCATATATTACAAACACTGTAAGGGACTCCATCTCATTTTCCCTATGTCGAGATATATTTTAATGAAACACGCATAAATTATTTTATGATGTGATTCTAAATCCTTGTTTAAATGTTATATCATAAATATAATTATTTTTCTGACATTAAATATTTCATTTATAATATTTTTTAATGGAACTTATCATTAAATATTTAACAAAGTGGTCAAGTATTTGTGTTAAAATGTCTTTTACTATATAATCATACTAAAATAGTATATTATTCTCCTCTAGTATAGAATGTGGTACATATTTGTAATATTAATTTAAGATAATATTGATTAAAGAAGTATGAATTATGTTGTTTTTAAGTGATATAAATCTTTTATTTTTATTTTTATCATGTTACTTTCACTTCCATATCCATGTTTTTAAAAATGTTTGGAAAAATGTTATTCATTAAAAGTAAATTCATTCTAAAATATATCATAAATGATCTCACTCAATATTTGTTATATTTTTCATTAATTTAATATTTTAAAAAATATCTAAATGTGTCACTCATGACCCATTTTTTTTAAAGGTTTTGAAAAATTGTTTAATTTTAACAATTATGATATGAATTGATTTTCCACAGATAATTAAACACTATATTAATTGAATATTACTGTATATTTTTCTTTTAATTAATCAATTAATATATTATCTCAAAAAAAATTGTTTTAACTTTTTAATTTGTATTTTCAAAATGAAATTGTTATTTTCATAAAAAGGGTTTTAATGATATTTTAATGGTATTTAAATTTATCAACATCCACAAAACAATTTTTTAGTTATTTTAAAATTGTTTTATTTTTTTATTATATAATACATCTTCTTTTTCTGGAAGGATTTAGATTGTTTCTATCAGATTATCAAGGAACCCATTTCATTTCGACAGTTTAATCATTATTCATAGTGATTTTCTGGGAATGTATTTATTTTCCATGGGTTATTTGTGTTTCAATGATATTATAATGAGTAATATTTATTTTCTAGTGTTTAATCATGGATAAAATATATTTTCATGGAATCCATTTATTTCAATGGTTTAACCATGTCAAAAATACATTGTTATTAAACTTGTTCATTTTCAATGGGTGAAATAAGAAATAAAAGAATAATGATAATTGTTATGTGAAAAAGAAAATAATATAAATTATTTATTCAATATTTGTGGTGGGATATTAATGGGGGTCATGGAGAAACCCAGATTACACTATGAGATCCTGTTATTGGTTATATGATTAGTTCACCCATAATTTACCAGCTGAGTTGATATAGGTTAAACGATGTGTGGGACCAAATAAAGATCCAATTCATTTCATAATCATTATGATAAATATATAATTATATTAGATTTTGAATTTATGTTTTTTAATATCATGTGTTCTACAATTGATCATTGATTATTATTTTTAAAGACAACAACATGTTTTTCAATTGTTTTTAAGGGTTAACATGATCTCATTTGATGAATAATAATATTACATGGATCATGTTTATCAATTATGGTGATTATTTCCTTTTTTAAATTCCTTATACTATGTTTTCAGGACTATTGATCCATTTGTTGATAATTATGTGTTTTCTTATTTTATGATCATGAAATTAATTTTTTAGTGTACAATTATGCTCAAAAAAATTTATCTAATGACATTCAATTATTAATAATTATGTTTACCCTTACTGAGTGTATTAGTTAACACTTCTCATTTTCATTTTAACCAAGATATATAGAATAATTTCAAATTATTTATGTCTATAAGGGTGTTATATAGATGATGATGATGACCTAATGTGTAATATGAAATGGTCAATATAGTGTGAGATGTGGTTCTTCTTAATAAATTAGTTGTTAATGAATCAATGATGTTAACAATTTACCCTAGTTATATAAAAATATAATCTAAAAAGGAACTTTTTAATATAATTGATCTAATATTTCTTTTTAATGATGTGAGATTTTGATTGTGATTAATAGGCCTCTTCATTGGAATCAATTTAAGAAAAATAATGTTTCATATTTTTGCTCCTCTGTTGGGAGTGCAGGTTCATGGATGTTATAGTTGGTAATTTTGGAGGGTTTAGATATATTTTGAGATGTATATGGTTTCATGTGATGTTATCATAATATTAATCGATTTCATCATAGTTTGATATGATTATGTATTATCAATATTTCAATGTGTGGGACTCCCCTTCGAGTTTTAAAGCGATGCGACCATAATGTGAAAAATGACATATTAAGAGATGTTATTGTATATTGATGTTAATGTAAATATATTTTTTAATATGAAATATCTATATATTTTTTTTGGAATTAATATTTATATTACTGAATTTGTTTTTGTAATTATCTTAAAATAGGTGTTGAGAAAAGAAATTATCATATGGATTACTGTGTGATTTAAAATTATTTTATTGACTAACTGATTAATTTTAGATCAAAATAAGAAATATATAAATATATATATATTAATGTGAAATAAAGCTAAATGTTTTTAGATATATTTTGACGTAAAAATAGCCATTAATTATGTGATTATTAGGGACTCATTTAGTTTGACCAGTAGTTATTATAGTTTAATATAAGATATTAATATATAATTTCATTACATCATGTATTACTAATTTTTTAATTATCATAACATGTGATACCAATACTGGATTTTATAATGTGTAAACATTGGTGTAATAAATATAAATCCCAATTATTGTTCTAATTTCCTTTAAAAGATGTTTATAGTGATTAAGGAATTAAAAATTGTACTTAAATACTCAGATTTGGGAGAAAAATATTATATTATGTTGGAAATCTTTAAAAGGAAAAAAGTTCACTCATCACGTAATTATATTTCTTAAGGATATTACTCAAGAAGGAGAAAAAATACCTTAACATTTGTAAATTTACTAGAAAAAAAAATTCATGTTACACTAATATTTTTATTAAATCAATGTCCTTTTTCACCCCACTTTCGTTTATGTTTTTTGGGTTTTAAACATTTATTTTGGTCATATCGTTTCTTATGATCAATGATCTTTTTGTCTCTATATATGAACCCGATCATTTAAGATAAATGACATATTCATTTTTCAATACTGTTTTACCTTTTTTAAATAGTTTTTTTTGGGATTTTATTTTGGGTTCTTTAGGGTGAAATAGAGATATTTGGAAGCCCATCGGGATGTGAAAGGCTGGTGTATCATTAAAGAACACCATTAGGTCTTACCTATGAATCCATGAACCCTATTTCATCCAAATGTGGTTTCCCCCAGTGTTTGCATGGTATGAAAATATACTATTTCACCTCCACAGACCATAAAACCTCATATATATGTTATTTTCATGGTGGGTGGATTTTTTGTAAACATCTGTTCCACTTAAGAGAAACTATGCACCACATGAGTAGGGGCACTCAGTTTTGGATCAAAATTTCAAAAATAGTGCACCCAACCCAGGAACTCAACACATGGGGTTTAAAAAAATAAAAAATTGATTTTAAAATTCATGAAATGGGTATTATAACCCTAAATTACATATTTATTCATAATAACATTTCCATCATATTTTGAGGATCATAGTACAAATTAAAGACTCCTCAAATCCCTTTCATGGAGAATCAAAACTCGACAATATAATAATTCTCCAAATACCGATGAGTGTTACATATTAGAGAGTGTTTGTAAAACATCTGGAGTTAGATATTATATTTTACAACTAAAAAGGTATTTAGTATAATTTTTTTGGTTATTTGTTAAATTTTATTTATCACGTGGGGAAATAAAAATATAAATTGAATTAATTAATTAATTTCCCACATGATTATAAAACTATTCTACATTCCAATTGGAACTAATGATATAATTATAAATATTCATGGTGGAAATCCATGGGGTGTGAATCTATAATTAAAATCATGTTCTTTTAATTATACATAGTTGATTTATAAGTTTTTGAACATGGTTTATAATTGATAGTATGAAATTGGAATAATAACGAACTGTTGAAAAGGTTGATAAATGTTATGTGAATGTGGATACATGAGAGGTGATATTAGTGACTATGTTCTGGGAAATTGAATAACTCTCCAAATACCAATGAGTTTATAGACTAGTTATCTGCACCCATAAGATATATATATCTGTTTTTTCCATCATCATAATGTAGTGGGACAAAAACAATTGCTATAAATTGCAATGGGTTGATAGACTACTACTATAGGACACAAATATATGAATGTTAAATTTGAATTAAATTATTAATGAAACTAAGTGAAAAAAATAATTTTTAAATCCCTTTTTTATGTTTTAGAATTCAGAATGGGATGAAGACGGCATTATTGGTTTTGGTGTCACCTTAAACTTCCATTCCTATGCCTATATTTAAACAAAACATATTATGTGAAAAATATTTACTTCATCAATTGATATTTCTTAAATATAAATCTTAATACAAGATTATCAACTATATATTTCTTCATACACTATTGAAGATGACTTATTGAGTATGACTCAAACAATACTCAGGATACAGAGTTGACCCATGAATTGTATTCATGTTTACAAGACACGATAATTGAAGGATCCCGATGATAGATAATTGAGATGGGATTCAGGATGGAGCATGGATGAGGAAACATGACATAGTTTTAGACCTACATGGTATTTTATAGTGTGTCCTTATTTTTTGTTTCCATTTTAAACATTATACATATATGGAATTTTGTATTTAATGATTTTTATCATCACTTATCAATATTTGAGGATTATCATTTGATATTAGTAACTATTAGTTTTAGTAATATCATTATTTCTGTTAATTATAATTTTTCATTATTTAATTTCATTCTATAATTGTTATTATTCATTAAATATAGAGTATTTTCCCCCCATAGCATATTAAGAACTCACTATTAGTTGACAGCCTCAGGGATATGAGGAGGCGTGCCTAAGTTCATATAAAAAACTAGATCAAGCCACTGGGATGTGTCACCCATTATGGAACATTGAAAATTTGCATAAAAGGAGTTTTATTTTCATTTATTTAATTTTTACTATTTGGGTTATTGACTGAAAAATTGGCTAAGTCTAGCCATAGTCCTGACCACCACCATCGGAGTATCTAACCCATGATCGAGGTTAAATTCAAGGACCTAGGGTGGGATTGATGTTCTTGATAATTTTTTACACATGAATTTTAATTAACCTTTGGTGGTGAACTTTTTTGGTAGTTTCATTGTATTATTTGATTTTATAAGTGGACTTGTATGGCCTGGATGTCCAGTACACATGCATCATCCAAACAAATCAATATTTTTAGGTCACATCCTTCTTTGAAGGAACTCAGGGAATGAATTTATTTAATAAGTGGTTGTAATGAAGAATTATTTTCCTTCATGAGTATATTAATGAAAAATAAAATGGGCCCTAATGAGAAATCAATAATAATAAGTGAATCTAATTATTTTAATATAAAATGGAGAAATGGGTGTCTAATTGGAATATTATAATTATTAATGTGTTTATCGTATCTTAACCATGAACCAAATTAGGTATGGATTAGGGTCATGATAGAGCCTTAGTTAGGACTGTGTGGCATGGTATGTGAATTACTTTTTATGGATTAATATAAATATGTCTCACTAAAATGTGTTAATGTTTTGTTATGTGTCCTATGATGTGTGTTTGGAATTTTAGAGACAAGCCTCCATGATGACGTTTGTTGATAATAAGATTGGAGGACAAAGCTATAAATGATACACCAGTAGTGGAACTTGTGGTTTTGATAGTTCCACTTGAATGATACAGATATAATTTTTGTAACAATAATTTTCAAATAATATTATTTACGGATTGAAACCAAAGGAGGCTTTTTCAGAATATGTATAACATAACACAAGAGTTCCAGTTGCACTGCCCTTTGACCATCAATGGGGAAGGAATTCCTAAGAATGATGAGTTATAGATTGAGACTATCTAAATTGTACAAGATTGTTTATTTACTCGTATTTATAGGATAGTCAAATTCATTTCTTATATTCTACAAGTATTAATATAACATTCGTGGAATATTAATAAATGAGATGAGGAGTTGGAAAACATGGTAAGGAAATAATTTTAATAGATTTATCATGATCACTTTTACCCATAGAAACTCTGACCAGAATACAAAACATTACTTATGTGGTAAACCCATGGGAGTATGTTCATAATGTATAATACTGGTCACTCCTACAATTTGAATAAAATATTCCATTTTTTGGTAGTAAATGAGACTATTTTTGAAATATATTTTTAGGATAGATTTAAGTGCAATATTAAGTCTCATGTTAACATATTTATATTGATTATTCTTTTTTGGTGGTGAATCATTCTCTAATTTCTAGTGGAAACCTGAAGGATGATTCTATTGAGATGTAGGTGGATTTTTATAGATGAAATAAAGGAACATCTTAAATGTGTATGAAGCATATCTATTAGATTGTCATCCAGGAAAATAGAAAACATAGTTCCTAGGGGGAATGAGTAGTGACTCATAGTAGTAAATTTTTATATTAATTCTACTGTGGTATGTTGGGTCCTATTCTTATCCCATGTCCATGACCAATACTGGTGTTCTAGGCTTCTAGAAGAATGGGTAACATATTGATGTCTTTCATAGACCCTCAACTGATGGGGATTGACAGAGGAACTAGGGTGAATAACAATGCATGAATAAGGTCCTCTACCCTATATAAATTGGGAAGTTAGAGTTGTTATGGACATAGAAGTCTTGTATGTGTTCATTGTACATTTGGGAAGGGAAACATGTATTAGTATAGTAGTTATATATAGAGGACCCAACATATTTCATTTGGAAGAGGGGTAGGCTGTCAATAGTGTGGCTATATAGAGGACCCAACATATTTCATTTTCATGTAGTTCTTCATTCACACATCGATAGTGTGGCTAGGCCATCAATAGTGAGATTTTTATTCTTGTATCTTCTATTCTTATTAGTTCATTGATTGATAATAGATCCTTTAATTATTTTATATCTTCACAATGTGTGAATGGTTTCTGTATAATAGTGTATTTTGTGAGTGGCACTATGATGATTTACATAACATTGGGAGTGTGGTTGAAGGAAATATATGTATATAAGGGTGTTCTTTCCTGGATGGATAGTTTCATTTTTTATAATATTCATATACATGAAAATTCATAATTGTATATTACATTTATATTGTACTGGTTAGTTCATATTGATCCCACAAATTTTGTTCCAGTATGAGATTTTACTTTATATATCTTGAGGATAACAGTTTAATTCAATATGGGGAATGGGATATCCAAGAATTTTATATATGTCCATTTCATCAGTGATGGGGGGATCTCACTACCCATGTTTCATGTCATTTATGGGAAGATAGGATGTGTAAATCATGAAATCTTTTCACCTAGAGGGGACCTTTTCCATGATGTATTTCTTAAAGACTTCTTAGGTCAAACACTCAGAGGAATATTGAGTTTACAAATGACATCATCCTTCAAGATAAAACTATTTATATTTTACTTTATATAATTAAACCTATAGGGAATCATGATATTAATATGCCGATGGAAGAATTGAGGGATGATGAATTTATCCATTGGACTACATCACCTTGAGGTTCTATGACATTGTATTCAAGGAAGGATTATGGGACACTGTGAATATTTTTAGAATACCGAAATTTGATACATGTAATAGGGGATAAACAATATCATCTTATGTGTAGAAATGATCCTTTTTACCATATCATATGAGAAATTTTTACTCCATGATCTACTTGAGATCAAGGCATCATCAGTTGAGAGTGAGAACATATAATATACCATATACTTCTTTTAGAATACGATTTGGCCTATATGATCTTTTCAAGATTCCATTTTGGCTGATGAAATTTCATGTTGTGTTTATGGCCTAGATGAACCAATTTTTTTCAGATAACTATATAATTTTACATTATTTTTATGGATCCTATATTAGTGTACTCCAATACTCACTATGATCATTCCCAACATCTTGAAAAACAATTAACCATATGTGAAGCTATCTATGTTTCAATTCTTTACTGACATGGTAGATTTCAGGGGTAACATATTCTTTTTTGATATTGTGGTAGTGAACCTAGACAAATATTATTTTGTTTTTTCATGGGAGTATCACAACAATGCCTTCAAATTTCACAACCATCTAGTTTTAATAAATTATTATCAAAGGTTTATCTAGAACGATTCATACATAGAAGATCCACTTTGAATCTTGAATGATAAGGGTATAATTTTTTAATAGATGGGTTCATGTGAGAATTTTTACTAGGAATTTAAATAGCAATTAACTACCACACAGATCATTATACTACAAGATCCTAGTAAGGATTATTCCATTTTTGTGATGTTTCGGGGATCATACATGGATAAGTGTTAATGAAAGGAAATTGGTTTGTGGCATATGGGTCTTGGATGTTGATTCCATAATAACCTAATTACCCTATGAATGATCTCAAGTAAGATATGGTAGTTTATTACTAGATGTGTTGGATGGATTATCTATTTAGAGAAAAGTTTAGAGTTTATACTGACCACATAAGGATAAATTGTACAATTTCATAGTGATATATAAATATTTTACATTAGAGGTTAGTTGATTATATAACGATATTTTATTATTGATCTTTCAAATACACCTAGGCAGGGAAAGAGTTTAGTTGATGTTATGATAAGGAAAAATATTACTCATTCAATTCTAGAGTCCAGTCCTAAATAGAAAATGATGACCATGTTTTTTGATATGAATATTGTGGTTTTTGAGTTCTAATAGACGATTTCCCGTGTATCTGTTCCCTATGATTCCCAAATTCTGAGCTATATTAATTAGATAAACATTGAGGACATAGAATTTGTTTCCATAGGTGAATGTCTTAAAGATATTGAGTCTCGTTTTTATTAGACTATAGATGAGGATGTGGTCATATATGTTTGGAAATGTGTTTTTGTGTATATTTGTTTGTTTCATGAGTTACTGCATGAATTTAATTCCTCTAATTTTGAGGATTATCCTCGATTGAAAAAAATGTACAATTATGTACATAAATTATATTGGGGGATGGGAATGAAAAAGGGGGTTGTTGTTGTCTGGATAAGAAGCTACATCTACTAGTACGTTAAGGGTGGGTATTAACAACTAGGTTGATTACTACAATCATTTCCAATTAGCTTATGAAAGTGGGATGGTGTTATAATGGAAATAATTGTATATCATCAAATGATTCCACATATAAATGACATTTTATGGTTGATTGTAGACGAATTGATGAAGATAGACCATTTCATTTCTATCTAGGAGATATTCATAGTGAATTAGTTGGGGGCATATACTTTTTGGGATATAAAATATTTAAAGGGGATACTCAAAAGTGTTGTTTTTTTTATTCATTCATTACTTCATTATTATGTTATGGTATATAGATATCATTGTCTATATAGGTTTTTCTGATCATGAAATTCCACCCATATGAAGATGAGAAGTTATAACATAATATATAGGAATTAGATGTTATGTTATAATAGTGCATCCTTGATATTGGTGGGAATAAGGTGAAAAAATTATCACACATTGAGTTTGACGATAAAAATAATAATTATGTGATTATATAGATGGAATTAAATTAGTAATATTAGGCTAAATGATGCAGATCACCTCTATTATGGATGCAAGTGGGTTATTCTATGTTGTTAGAATTGAGTCTCACACAGTAGGCATTTGAGATGGTCGATTTGGATCATAAAAATAATGCTACATGTTAGAGTAATAAAATGTTGTAGAATGATTGAGATAATTGACTCGTTGAGTTTATATTATATGATCATTTTTCCTTCAGATGTCTCGTCGATTGGTTGGAAGTATGATATAGAGGCAGGGATAGTTGGAACCAAATTAGTATGACCTTTTAATTTTGTGGGGAGGATCAGACAATGAGCATACTAAATGACTATTAAAACAGGTTTCATGATATCCACGATGTTTTTCATGTGTCATAGTATTGTTAGTATCACCCAAATCGTTTTCATGTGATAAATGGTGATTATATTAGGCTTAAGGATAATATTTCATTTGAGTTTCATCTAATTCATGTTTTTGACCACCGTCAAAAAGTGTTTTGGGGAAAGAAAATTCTGAAAGATTAAGTGTTGTTGAAAAATGGAAATCATATGAAGGAATTATGGTATAGATAATTCGATATGTGGGTTTATTTTCCTGATCATTTTACCTCGAAATCAATGAGGTAAAATTTAGTACATCTCATGGATGATAAGTTCTATATTGGAGGGATTATAAACTCTCAATCATTATGGATATTCCTCATGCACATTTTCTGGAAATTTTTTACCCTTTTTGGGTCATGCATTGGTTCTTTATTTGGTTTCGTATTAGGCTAAATTTAATAAATTTGAATTTCCAATGTTGTTATCACATTTTTCACATAGTTTGGAGAAACCATGTGGTTTTTCCTAGAAATTTAATCTCCCTATTTGGATCCACATGCAGTGGCACACGGTTGGTGCATGTTTTGGTCAATCTGTGTGGCCTCCCAACACAAACATTACAACCTATAATAGAGGGGTTGTGTTTGGTTGTATTATGGTTTTTAAAACTATTCTCCATATATGATAAACCTTACACGCCATGTGTAGGGGATTAATGTTATGTCATGTTATTTGGAAAATGATGTCTACTTGATTTTAAACCTCTAAAATTTTATTAAGAAATTCTCAATCCCCCAAATTTTAATCGTAATAAACCTTTTTTGACATAATATGATTTCCATTATTTTTATAGTCTCATGGTAGGATTACAAGGCTCCTTAAACCCATTTCATAGCGAATCAACGATTAGGTTGAAGGTTTGAATCATATTAGGAAAGTCATTTTTATCCATATATGGTTCATTTCTCTCTATATATTTCCCTATAAAGAGGGATGTTTTTCCACTGATACAAATTGGTTTATATTGAGGTTTTGATAAATATAGTTTCTATATATCTGGTTCCTAGGTATCAATCCAATAACATTGATGAAATTGTGATTATGGTCTTTTTGCATCTATTTAAGGGTTAATGGTCGATGTGTGTTCACCAAAGATATTTAATTTTTGGGTCTATTTTTTATATTTCTTTATTATTTATTATAATTTAATTTATTTAATTTTGTTATTTCATTTCCTATATTTGGAAATATCATTCTAAATTAAATTAATTAATTCATTCCTTACGTGACTTTGAAACCCTTCCTTTATCCTATTTGACATGTTGACGATTTTTTGGATGGAGAATATTTCAACCTATGTATAATATTGGGATAAATTTAATGAATATTGTTGAATTATTCTTAGTTGGTAAATTAGTTTTTAAATATTTTTGATAAAATAATTTATTAAATTGGTTGAATGATGAATTTTTGAAATGGTTGATAAATGTGTTGTGAATGTAGAATCCTAACTTATGATATTCATGACTGAGTTGTAGGACATGTAATTATTCTCAGAATACTCATGGGGTGATAGACTACAGATCATTCCCACTATGATGTTTATATTTTCGGAATATGGATTAATGCTTGAACTTCATACAAGGATCTAGACTACTATTCTAGGCCAAAATTTTTTGAATATGAAATTTAAATTGAACATTTAATAAAAACACATGATAGAATGAAATGTGATATCCCTTTGATGGTTTTTTGGGACTCTATTAGGTGGAAAAAATCAGATATTTTTGGGTGTCACCGGGTTCCTGGGAACCGATGTGGTTAATTGATGAATTATTTATTCTAAAAACAGTTTCCTTTACCATTTAAAAACTAGTCTATTTATATCTTCCTATGTTATTAAAGAATGAATATTTAATTTGATTATGTTGGAGGTCACTTACTGAGTTTTACTCAATCCCTATTTATTCATCCTATTCTATACCTCGATAGGCTTCCTATGAGTTGGACATGATAAAAGAGAAATACCAATGGTAGATAATTAATTTATTATTTTTTTGGTCTACTGATCAGGGAACCAAGCATGGTGTTGGGATTCACCTAGGTGTTATCAGGGTGTGTTTGTATTTCCATTTTTAACAAGATAGATATACAGAATGATATATCTAATGTTTTGGTTAATTGTTTTTTATCAATGTTTGGGGATTATCATGTGATGTTTGCCGTTATTGGTTATTGTAATGTATTATTGTTTTTGTAGGATAAATTTTATATTTTTTATTTATTTATGATGTTTTCATACTTATAGAAAGGTGATATAATCTCCCCCTCATTAAATATTAGACCCTCGCTCTCTGTTTTCTACCACTTGCATACATGGAGGCATGCATAAGGGAATATAACTAACTAGATCTTGGTATCAACCTGTAGAACCCTTTTCAAAATGTTACACACTATATCATTATATATGAATTATTATTTTATTTTAAATCTATATATTTAATTAACTTTTCTATTATCTTATTTGTAAATATACTATGTGTTATTCTATATGACCATTATACATCATTTTCTTTTTTTATAAAGATGATGTTTTAATATACATTTTTATTATGTGGGTTTTAAACAATATAATTTTTTTATTTCCGACCATTAATTAAGAAGTAAAATTTTAAGTATCACTGATGAAATTTATTAACAGGGTGAGTATTAATTCCCCAAAATTTTAGTAAACATATATATGATCAATATCGTACTCAACACCCAACATATAGTTTAATAGGTCCATGGAATATATAATCATAATAACATATCTATGAAATTGTTCGGTATGAATAGTATTAAAAAATTTATGATATATATATATACTATTAAAATATTAAAAAAATTAATGAATGTTTATTCGAAAATAATTATTTTGTTTTATGTAATGTAATTTTAGTCTTCGAAAATAATTTTTCATAACACTAATTTTATATTTATTTTAATGAAAAAGTATTATAATTAATTTAGGAAATTTTTTTATAATTTAATATATAAAATTAAATTCAGTATTTAAATACGAATAAAAAAATAATTTTGGATTATTTGTTTTATTTTTTAGGAAATATTGATTTTTTGTGAATAGTGAAAATTTTGATTTTCGTAATAAAAGTCATCTCATTGAAATAAATTATATAAATTTTAAAGCCCAATTATGTATTAAATAAACTTTAAAATGAAATAAGTATTATTATGTTCTACATAAAACACTTAATTACATATGAGTCATTATTATATTGGATTTTAGTACATGAAATATTTTTGGATTAAGAACGAGGTTTTCAAAACACTATTTTAAATTGTATATTGATTGTACAAAATATTTATTTCAAACAAATAGAAATTAAGAATTATTTAAAAAAAATTTATAGATTACAATTAGATTAAAGTTAAATTATATAAATATAATGATTATTTTTTTTCATATAGTTAATAAAAATTTACTTTTTCCTTGAAATGTTCAATTCTTGACAACCAACTTTTTTTATTAAAAATGTCGGATTAATTTTAAATTAAATATTTCCAGTTATGTATGTTGAAAGTGATAAAATGTATAAAATATTTGAAAAAATAATAATTTATGTAATATAATAATCATAATATAAATTTTAATGATAATAAATAGTGAAAACAAGAAAAATTAATTACAACAATTTTGCTGAAAATAAGATTTGTCCGGGTTAAACAGAAATGTTAAAAGTTATATTCAAAAATATATTTTATGTGAATATGTAGACCGTATCATGTCGGGGGATCACAAATGGTTCATTTGGAATCCTTCTAACATGTGAAATATGTTGGAACACTTTTTATTTTCTAAAATTACAAGTGTTCCACTCACCTCACTTATGAAAGGAAACCCCTTAAGCAATCCTCTTTGCACAATTGAATACCTTTATCCTGGAAAAGTCCTTCCCAAAATTCATTATTACATACATCCACAAATCGTACAGACCGTTTTTTATCGCAAATACATCCTCATAATATTTTGGTTTCTTATCCAATGTGGTTTTCTAAAGAGGGGGTATCATACTTAACATATCATTATTATTTTAATTCCTATTCCAAATACATAATTTTTTTCAAATATCCTTATATTAAATCACCAGTATCATCAATATATTATATTTTATTATTTTAACTTAATAAAAAAAATTATATAAAATTACATCAATACATATATTGAATCCTTATTCGTATGTACGACAAACAACCGCATCATGAATAGATGTCATTGGTTTTCCATCATCTCAAAAATCAGATTACTATGACCATTGATAAAAAGTATATTTATATATATGATATTTTTCAAACATATTTACACCAATGGATTTATTATATCACATATAACATCTTACAATCTATTATATTTGGGATACAAATTCGCCTCTCACTACTTGAAAACTAACCTATACCAACGGCTTGGAACCATTGGTATAGGCCTCCAAACCGTTGGTATAACCTATAACAAATGTTTGCAGAACCGCTGCGAAGTAAGCCATTGGGATAGGTCTAGATCAAAGGTTTTCCCAAAACCATTGGTGTAGAGCTATACCAACGGTTTTGAAAACTGTTGGTATAACTAATATGAAAATCTATACCAACGGTTCCATAAAACCGTTGGTATATGTATTTCAAAAAAAAAACATTTGCTGGGATTTGATCCCATGACCCCTAGTTTATCATTGAAATACCTAACCACTAAACTAAGATTACTTTTGTGCACATAATTTCATAAATATATATATATATGTATTCTCATAATTATTTTAAATTTTGATTTATAAATTGTTCTGGGTGAGAAGATCCGATAAAAATTTAAAGGACCTATGCCAAAAGTTGCCAAAACCGTTGGCATAGACCTATACCAACGGTTGCCAAAACCATTGGCATAGACCTATTCCATGGTTTTGACAACCCTTGGAAAAGGTCCTTTTGTTTCTAGGTGTGATGTTGGAATTTTGGGGACCTTTCCCAATGGTTTGGTCAAACCGTTGGGAAAGGTGGCCACAATGTGGACTTTTCCCAACGGTTTGGCCAAGCCATTGGGTATGACATACCTTTTTCCAACAGTTTGGACAAACCATTGAGAAAGGGGACCTATACCAACGGTTTTTACAAACCGTTGGTATAAAAGCATTGGGAAAGGTCATATTTCTAGTAGTGTCTCATGTGTGCGAGGGACAACCACCCTATAAATCGATGTGATTTGTTTTTCAATAACTTATTACATGAAAGTTAACAAGGATTCAATAAATTAATATATGTGGCAAAGATTTTATATTTATTTTATTCATGAAATATGTATCATTTTGAAAATAAAACATATCATTTTATTTCTAAAACTGAATTATTACAGTACCATTCATGCTTATGTGTGGAGTACTACCTCCATAAAGCAATGTGATTATATTTTTTTCAACACAAAAATAGAATATATATATATATATATATATATATAATTGAAGAAATAATATTTTATTCATGATAATGTTATCTACTCAACAGGATGATATTTTTCTTCAGATTGAATATGAATGCATTCCTTCATTTTGTGTTTCTTGCCAAATTATTGGTCATGAATAATCTACATGTAGAAGAAATGTTATTTGTGACAACTATCAAATTAAAAGTCATGAACTACAACATAGTATGATGCAACCTAAAAAAGGTATGATACAAAGCACTGAGCAGAATAAGACGGTTGTTGTTATTGATCATGATCTACTAAAGGACTCTGATAGACAGACTATTTTGTCGGCTAAATAGTCTCAAAGGTCTCTTGATGAAAAACCCAGAAAGTGATGTTCTGAAGAACCTATGAAGTCCTACACCTCTTTACAAAAAAAAGAGATTTATCTTATCCTGGGCATATCTTTCTGATGATATCCATCTAGCTGAAGATGAAAATTCTAGTATGGATGGTATGAATGGATCCTCATTCAAAGAAATAGTCACAAGAGGTCTTAAAGATGATGAAGATGATGAATCATTTGATATCCTTGATGCTTGGGAAAATGTTTCTCAAGAAGATGGAAACTCTTTCCTAAGAGAAGAATAGATATTGGTCAATGCCAAAAGCATAAAAGGCAAGGAAACGATGGATCTTTCTATTTCAAGGAAATATAATGAAAGGAATGTAGTGACTGATGATTGAAACTATACATTTGAAAAATACAATAAAAAGGTAAAACACTCTAGTCTATTTCTTTCCTCAAATAGAAAAGACTGTTTTTTTTATTGCGGATAGAGAAACAACCATTGTTTCAACAGTTCCTCATGCTACACATATGGATGTCTCCCATCCGAAAGGTACTCCTAGAGAACAAGTTAAGTCTAGTTTAATTCATGCTTTTCCAGCAAAGTCTAATGCTCGTGATTCATCACCTTTTCATGCTAAAGAAGGTCAGGATACAGTTTATGTTCCAGAATCAGTATCTCATAAAAATACTAATTCTTAGGATGCCATGAATACACATATCATGTTCTATAAACCCACTCCAACTGGGCAGCATAAACAGACAGGTCCCTTGAAGGAATCTGTCCAAAGCTCCTCTGTAGTGCATGCAGATCTTCCTAGTTTTGTGGGAAAAAATGACAAAGTTTCAAGATCACCAAGCGGTGGAACCCCTCAATCTCAAAGTCTGAATTATATAAAATAGATGAGTACCTATAATTCGTTTTAATTACATGAATCAGCTAGTAGTGATGAAGACAAGAAAATAAAAGAAGATAAGGATTGAGGTGTGTGAACACTGATGTAACTTCCGAGATCCTAGATGATGGTGGATGTCCCTGGATGTTAGAAAAGCCCGTGAAGACGGGGAGACAACCAAGTGGAAGGGGTGCTCGAACATCTTTTCATAGTATAAACACTCGCTCCCAAGTGCGCTGATGTATTTTTTATGGACTTGCTTTGTTGTTTTTAATCCTCTGTATTTACTTCTTCTATAACATTATAATTTAATAATAATGGCCTTTGCACCTCATCCTTATTTAAAAAATTGATAATGTTATTATTATATAATGAAAAAATATATTCCTTGTTTCCATAATGATAATTAAAAAATGAAAACATTACTCAGGATTAAGTGTGGCCTACTATCTCCATGATAATAACATATTTCATTTTTAATAACCATATGTACCTATTTTATTTAAATGTATAAATGATTTGTAAATATGAAAAATATTACACAGATATTATTCTATAGATGCTGAAATAATTTCCTTTTTTCTAGGATCAACACCCTGATGGCGTATTGAAATAACGAGTAAAACATCCTCAAAACAAAGGATGTGGACCAAAAGATTAATTATTTAAATAATTCATTAGAAATAAATTAAATAAATGAATCATGTTTAAGGAATTAAATCTATATAGGGTAATAAATGAATGAAAATAATTAATATGATTTTATTATTTTAGATGTATGAAATCATAAAATGGAAGACAAACCCAAGGTTTTGTTTATCATATAGATTTTAATTTTTTGAGACATATAACACATTAAACATTTCTTTATTTTATTGTTCATATACAAACCATGAATGTATTTTAAAATTTTTATCAAGATAATTAATGGGATTAAAAATCCTTATGTGGTTCTGTTATTTATTAGGTTTTGATCATGATATTATTGAAGCCATAACAAACACCACCTCAATTTCCAATTATTGATTAATGTTATTGTGATACAAACCTATATTATTATACAAGGTTTATCTACATCTCTTATAACATTTTATATCATTAATATCATCTTTTATAGATAGTAAATGTTTCATTTGATGTTATTATTTTATGGAGAATATGATAATTATGTTACCAAATTGGAAATAGATTTACATTAAAATATCAATTACTTCAAGATTTTTTATTATCAATGTTACATTTAGAAAATAATTTATTTATTTTTATTAAATAATATCTCTATTATTATTCTATGATATTGAATGTTTTTGAAATTTGAAATTTTCATTCAATCTCTAATTTAATAAATAAACATCATTGTAGTCATTGTAAAGTGAATACAATCTTTTATTTTCTTTGGGATCTCCTAAATTTTCATCCATATACATTTACTTTAATGTGTTTTCAAGTATTATATTTTATAAAAATAAATTATTTCAAATAGATATTTCTAATAATCATTTTCCTTATTTGAAATTATTTTTAAATGAAATTTTATATCATGTTTTAAATGGGTCACGTTATAGTACCTTTTAATTTTTTTCAAATAAATGATTATTTTTAACATTGATGATGAGAATGAATTTTTTTACATATTTAAAATTATTTTATAATATTATTTCTTTAAATGATTCCAATTATTTCAATGGGAAATATTTTGAAAATATTTCGTATTTTTTTAAATTTAATTTTCAATATGAAAATTCTATTTTCCTAAAAAAAATTATATGGTAATTGTACTTCATTTCATCAACATCATCGCATATCCATGTTACTTACACTAAAAAGGGTATATGTTGTAATTATACCATTCATACTATTTATAAGGTTATATGAATATTATTTCAAATAAATTTTCAATAAACACATTTCACTTCCATGTGTAAATCATGTTTTAATTTTATTGTCCTAGAGATGTTTTCTATTTTGTTGGTTAATCCTGTTTTAATGAGTTTTTATATGAAAATTTATTATTTCACATGATTTAATCATGTTTAAAAGTAATTTTTTTGGAACAAATTTATTTTATATGGGTTATATTTGTTTCACAAATATTTTTAACCATATTTTATCATTTCAATCGGTGAATCATGAAATAGATAACATAACATTATTATATGTGAAAGGAAAAAAATTGTAATTTTTATAATCATGAATGGTAAATAAAAATTATTGGTTGTTGTGGGTGAACCCATCTAGTACCATGTGAACTTTTTTTATCTTATAAAATAGGTGAAAAAATATAGCACATGGTTATCTTTATGTACATTATACTATGAGTATTCCATGATAATAGTATAATTCATTTGGTCAGGATTATGTTCTTCAAAAAATTATTCTCGATTCCCACCATATGGTGAATTCAATTATAATTTTTCTATAATAGTTCTAAAATCATGATGTCCTATGATACAAACAGATTATTTTATTCAACTATGGGTTTTGAATTTATCTTTTGTTCTTGATTGATATCACGTGGATCCTAATTATTAATTCTGATGAATCATTCATTTTCAAAATCTATATCCTATGTTTTGTTGTTCAATTATCATGGTATTATGGGTATGAGGTATCTGATTTTATTCTAATAGAACTTAATTACTTAATCAAACCATTAGATTAATATTAAAATCACTATTGAAATTTAATTTTGAATTATATTATTTACTATAAATGATAAATTCAGAACATCCTTATTATGTTACATTTTCCCCATTTTAATAATGATTAAGTTAAATAAATTATTCTTATATGGGAGTCAAATTGATTTTGATGTTGAACTAATGTGAAAAATGAAAAGTTGAGTATTTCGACAGATAGTCTGAATCATTGTGAACTAGTTGTTTATAAATCCATGATGTTTAGGGGTTCTCATACTTCTCTTAAACATTATACCAAAAAAATCCATGAAATTTAATTTTATCAAATATTTCCTTATAATGTTGTATTTTGTGTGTGGAGAAAATTGGATCACTATAATATGTATCTAATCCTTAAATGTAATGATTGTGATTTCAATACCAGATCTGAAAGTGTAGGATTGGGGAATAACATTTTTAATTACCTGTGGATTTTGATAGATTTCAAGATTTTGATGATTTAGTGTGAGGTTATATAATGATATATTAATACTTTCATAAGTAAACAATATAATGGATTATAATATTTTTAATACCATAGACACCCCTTGAGGTTCTATGTGATGAGAACATTAAGTTATTAATGACATTTTAGGAGACATTTTAGTAGATTGATGTATATGTAATTCTTTATTTTAACATGGAGTATGAATTTAAATAGTTTTTTAATTAATATATAATGTATTTATAGATTTTAAGGTTTATATAATCATGGATAATCAGAATAGAATTTTAACTAATGGATAACCAAGGGATTAAAATGTTTCTTCGTGATAAATTGATTAATGATACATCAAAATAAGATCACTATATTTATTGTCTGGAATGATAAAGGGGTTAGATACAATTTTTGGATAAAATAGAATTTAATTGTGATTTTATATTGGAATGATTTAGTTTTACCATTTTTTATTACTTGATAAACACCATGATTTCATTTTATGTTATCTTTTCAAATTAATTCAATAACATGCATTACACGCAACACCGAGTTCCAGAGCACCATGACTTACTAAACTAGCTGTTCACAAAGTGTTTATGAATAGTATAAACTGAATTTAGAATTTTATAAACTCAATATATTTATAGATTCCATATTATGTTTTTATTGGACATAATAAAATAACATTTTCACTTTTTTCATCTAAAACATGTATTATTAAAAAATACAATTTTATCACCTTTTAATAGAGAACCCTTTTTAAAACAAAAATCTTACCCTTTTATATATTAAATTCAATTAAATTAAAATCTTTTTTTGAACCGGGACATACAAATTTAGATTGGATAATTTTTTGGTACTTTTTGTAAAACATTAATATTTTTATGAATAGTAAAGAATACAAAATTTTAATTAAACCCAACTATTTTAATTGGAATAATTTATAGTGGTAAATTATGAATTATAATGGTTTGAGAGTATAATTAGATTATATTTTTATTATTAAAATCAATTTAGGTCATTATAAGTAATTTATCATTTAAATTTGACATAAACACATATCAATCTTTTGATTGTTTTTACATCTAAAAAATCTGCATTTTGGTATCGACAATGGGAATTAATTTTAAATTAATTTATGAAACATCATTATTTTGAATTTAGAAGAACCTATTTCATAATTTTAATTAGGAGGTCCAAATTGTTTACATAAGATACTTTAATTTTTAGACAATATGTATAAATACTTCGGTAGATAATTTATTTACCATTATTAAAGTGTAAAACTATTATATAGGGGTAAAATTAATATTATAGTAATTTTAATTACCTTAACACGTGTCCTAAAACTATTTTTTATACGGGTATGACCATAAGAATCCTTGGGACCATTTTTGGATCCTCTAGAGGCACATGGCAGTATTGATGACATTTTATATTAAAAAATCTAAAGTAAAGGCAAAAATAACAAGAGCATGTATCTTTTAGTAAAACAATTTTTATATGAGGTTATATAATTGATATATTCAACTACAAATAGTTATTAGAAATATAAATAGATTTAAAATATCATGACATTATATTTATAAATTTTAAACCTATAATAAATATAATTATATAAGACACAATAATGAGGCAGTATTTGTTTCCATATAAATGAATGAATCAAATAAATGATGTTACAAATATTAAAATAAATATAATTTAACGTTTTGATGCCATAAAATAATTTTATAGGTTATTATGTCATTTTAGGATTGATTCAATATATTTTTTTCATTTTATTAAAGTTGTTATGACTTTTAGGAAACTAAATACTAAATAATGTCAAAATTGAATTAAATGAGATTTTAAAAAATTAATATATTATTAAATGATATAATAGTCCTAAATATTTACATTTCAGCAAAAAGTTATATATAATAATATATATGTCATTAATTATTATCTTACTTTTTTATTGGCATTTTATTTTATGTTTATTAACCATATAATATAAAAATACAAGAAAACAAGGTAAATGTTAAATTATTTAACAAATAGTTAAATCTATAGGATAAAGTTAACATGGTAATATAGACTTGTATAAAACATATTTATTGTGAGGAATGAGACTAATAACCACCCAAGTCTCAAAATAAATTCATTTGGATCCATTAAAAACTGAATATGATTGTATACAAAAATAATATTTCATGTTTTTTCATATGGTTCCCCTCACCTCTCTTATAAAAGGGCACTTGCTCTTCCTTCAAAATCACATCTACAAATCTATTTGGATCAGACAAACACTGCCCAAATATCCTCCCAAAAATCATCACTTTTACCTAGATACCTTTCATTGATAATAAATCCATCATAATGAGCCTTTTTGTTCAAATCCAAAGGAAGCACCCGAAAAAGAGGAAATAATTTCATCACCTCTTTCAATGTAATCTTCTTCTTCCACATTCTATTTCTTTATAATTTCCATAACCAAATAAAATCTACAGTAAATTATACATAATATAAATTTATTATTAATATGGTAGAACCATATTCATTAATATATCTATTTAATGAATGAAAATGTCACCATGCGTGCATATATACGACTTACCGTCACCACGTCGTGGTGTAACTTTTTATTCGACACTATGTTATTTGGATTGATATAATGATGATTAATATGTATATGAATAATGGAAATATAGTGATAATTTATATATATAATTAATATAAAATCCAAATCCACATCTTTTAATCATTAAAGAAATTATATATTCGCTTGTGTGTACATAAGGCATACCGTATTTTGGATGAGATGAGATTCATTTCCACATTCACCATTCAATTATGATTATAAATTTTTTTAATTATTTTTAACTATTAAATATAAGTCATAATAATGGTATTGAATATATATATATTTGTGTGTGATTGTATTTATATATATATATTATTCACTTATTCCCACCCAATACGATATGAAAGCAGATTCAACGTTTATGTGTATGTACTGCCTACCGTCTCCATAAATTGTGTTTTCCAATTCATATATCTATCTATAATACATATTTATATTCTTAATAAAGATTATATAAAAATCATGTTTTATATTTTGTATGTATTTAAATCATTATCTACGTGATACACTCAAAAATAAAAAGTTAAAACATGTATGATAAAGAAAGTGATTATTACCAAAAAAGTTAATTTAACATGGAAATTATTATTAAATGATTAGTATAAAGTCGTAAATGAGTCATGTCTGAAAATATAAATAATAATACGGTCATATTATAATTTAATAACATAATATGGTCATCCTACATGATGTTAAATGTACCATCTACTGATGGATAATACAAGGTAATAGTTAATTCCACAACCTCATTATTATACAATATTGTTTATATGTATGATATTTTTGGGAAATATTTATTTTCAAAGTAAATGTTTCATAAATTACATTTCCAAAATTATTCATTTAAGGTACTCTTTACATAAAACATCATTTTAAAATTTTTAAATATTTATTATTATAAATATTTCTCCTTAATGTCCATGTTCTCAAAATGGTTTAATGTATTTATTTTATATGGAAATGAATGTTTTAAAATGATAATTCATTCAAATATTTTCAAATTGGAATGCAGAACATTGATTCAAAAAGGAATTTTAAATGTAATCCTTTATAAATTGTGTGAATTTTAAAGGATTTCACGAAGAAGGGGTATTTTACTCAAGTAGATTTACGAATCATTTTCAAATATATTTTCATACTTTATAAGATATTATTTTTCATTGAGGTTGATTTATTATAATACAATTTTCCATATTGCATTGAATGAGTTATGATATGTTTTACTGTTGATGTGATATTTTATACCATTCATGGTTTATGGATAAAGTATTGACATTTCATATTTTAGTATTAATATTAATGTTTATGTTATATTTCAACATTTTCATATGAGGAATGCAATAGACTTAGTAAGTGACAGGTGGAGCCTTCTATAACAACTCCATGCATTGGTAGGTCTCATGGGACCAACTATTGTCTTAGTACAAGGCCTAGACAAAAAATTATTCATAGTTTTGGAATAGGCGTTACCTATGTGGTATAGATGTCTGACATTAGGCATTCAATCATTTTGAAATTAATAATTACCTATGATTACATGACTAGTAGAATACCCCTGTAAATGTAAATATGGAAATGTTTGATTTATATTCATTATATTATGTTGAATTTTATGTTTAAAAGTATGTTTTTTATTACACATATTGTCGTAACTGATTATAGATTCCAATAAATTATTTACCCTCACGGAGCATCTGAGCTCACCCCTTTCTTATGTTTTGTTTTCCCATGATTACAAGAAGTTTATTATGTTTGATATACAGGGTTAGGAAAGGGGAATAATGGAATTATCAATGGATTATTTATGTTGTTCTTTATGTTTTAAAGTGTAATGTAATGTTCTTATCTATAATATGTTTTCCAAGACTACAAAACTGACTAGTCCTTCAGGACATGATTCCTTGTAATCATTCCAATGTATTAAATAATGCACCGGCTCTAGCCTTCGGGGTTCGGGGCGTTACATTACTGTTAAATTTTTGAGATCAATGTATTATTTTACTATATTATGGCTTAATAATTTTTATAATTATTTTAACATGTGCTAACCATATTCTTTTCTATTATTTCATAAGTAATATTTTAATATATCTTTATCCCTTTTATGGATATATGATTCAATAAAAGCTTATTTTTAGTTCTTCAATGTTGTGAAATTTTTCTAGGAAACTCCCCATTTATGGTAAATGAAGAGATTGTGGTGGAATGTAACAAAAGGACGAAATTATACTCATCAATTAGGATTATTCCCACATTCATTTATTATAGGTGGAAATTGAATTCTACAACTTATGTATGGGTATAATAAATCAAAATTTCAAAATATTACAATCATTTTTCATGATATCAATGACCTTTTAACAGATTTTTGGTTAATTGTTTTCTATTTTTCAACATTTCATAAACATTATAAATATTGTAATTAGTGATGAATGCTATTATATATCATTATTTGGAATTAATAATTCCTTAAATGTATAAATATTAATTTCCCATCCATATTAACATATTTTAAATTGTATTATGTGTTATTCTAGATGTCCTTCATATGTCCATTTCTCTCTTATAAATTGGATGTTTCATTAACCATTTTTAAAATTTCCGTTTCTAACAGTGGAAATTTCGAATTTTAGAAAAATTATTACAAAGATACAGAGATAATTTGAAGAATTAATTTATTAGTTGTGGAAATTATGAACTCTTTGATATATTAAAAAATAAAACTATGTTTGATAGAAAATTCGACACACAACAATGATCCTAAACGACCTTTGGAATATATATTGGTTATAACTATGAAATTATGTTGTACAAAATGAATATTATTAAATATATTATTAGAAATATTAATATTTATTTCTTAACCAATATAATTTATTGATATATTTTTAGTTAATAATCAATAAATGTTTATTCATATAATGTTTTTATTTAAAAATATGTTTTCTTCAAATATTATTTTATTCATTTTCATGAAAAAAAATTATAATTTATTCTTTAAAAGAAATTAAAACATTTATTTATAAAATTAAATTAAATTTTGATAATGTAATATTATCATTATAATTAGGTGGACTTTTGTTGTTTTTTAGAAGACATATATTTTTCAATGAATAGTGAAAATATCGATTTTTATAAAAATGTCCATTAAATACTATAAATAAATTGAATTTAAATATATCATTACTGTTTTAATATGATTTAAAATTAAATAGTTATTTTTATTTTCATTAACTCCCCACAATTAAATATAAATAATCATTATATTGGACTTTAGTTTAAGTAATCTTTTGGGTTTTAAAATTATTTTCCATTGAAAACTAGTTTAATGTGTATAATGTTCCTAATTTTTAAATAAATAAAATAACCGTTAATGATGAATGAAAAAAAATTAATTTATATATTAAATGTAATTAAAAAAATTATGATACATAAAATTATTATTAATCCTAATAATGTTATTATAAATTGATCTTTTTATAGAAAAATACACTTATTTAAAATGTTTTGTTCGCCGCATCGATCTGATTAATTTCCAATGAAATATTTGTATTTATGTGAAATAATCTAGTAAAATGGAATTAAAATTATTAATAATTAGTATTTATATTAAATAATATTTATAACATAATTGTTTCACATAAATAAAATTAAAAATTAATTACCGCATTTAAGGTTGATATGTTTATATAATGGGTTTAAAATAAAATGATAAGTCTTAAACTAACCAAAAACCAGGTTAAAAACTATTTTATTTAAATTTTTCTACCATATATTTTCTAATTTTATAAAATAGATCATTTAAAGTACTTTTGGAATTAAAAAATGTGGTTTTCCTTTTTCTTCTAATAGATTGAATGTGTGGCACTCAACTCACATATAACTGGCCACCCACTCTCCTCTTCACTTCACATCATCATATCCATTTAATTCCTACAACACCTAAAAATAAATATTCCATACGTGCATAACCATTTCCCAATTACCTTATTTGGTCAAAAATATATCAAATAAAGGATTTTTGTGCATACCTATGGAGGTTATCTGAAAGGAGGTATTGTGCTTAACTATGCTTTATTATTTTATTTCCTCTCACACCACCTCAAAATATTATTGAATTATACTTGTATTAAAAAAAATATATCATATATAATCAGATGTTATTATTTTTATGTGATTATGTAAATAAAACTCATCTTCCAACAAATGGGATACAAAATCTGTATTTATGTGCACAACAGACTGTTGCCTCACAGGCTATTTATACTCATTTTCCATCATTTGCAAACATGGATTGTTGTAATGACAGATTATAAGTATTTAAATGATATTTTTCACATATTTATACATATTTATTTAAAATATCACATATACCTTATTAAAATCTATTCCTTGGGTGATATGAAAATATCTCTCAACTGTATAATAGAAGACTGCCTCATGAAGCGATGTTATTCATTTTTCTATAGAATTTAAAATTTAATTTAATAAGATAATTTTAATGAATTTATGTGATATAAATTAAATAATTATGATATTAATGAAATATATATCATTGTAAAAATATATGGACCCATTTCATTTCTTATAGTGAGAAAGGAAAATGTCGTTAGTGTGTCGTGTATACTACCATCTCTACGAAGTGAGGTGTTTCTTTTTTTCATCACCACAACAAAAAAATGATACATATATGGATATTTAATGAAATAAAATTCTATTAATGGTAAAATTATCATTATTAAATTATAAAATAATTCATACATTCTTTTCATAATTAGAATTTAAATATAGAAATGTTACTCCTGGGCACATATGACCAGACATATTCCTGATAATAACAAATATAGTACTTCATAACTAGATGTCATTAAGGGTTTCAAAAATATAACTTATGTTAATTATGATAAATATTCAATGATTATTATTCAGGATATTTTTAAACAATAACCTCTCTGACCCTGTTCAATAAACTGAATCAATTATAAAATAATAAACTTAATTTCCCCAATGAACCCAAGAAGGACTTCACTGATTATGTGTTTAAATTTGTCATTATAATGAAGTTAAATAAATCCTTTAATTATACGGTATTATATATGGAAATTATAATAATGAAATTAAATATATAATATATTTTTATAGGACATGATGATAAACATGTAGGAAGATAATAAGGCCATATGAAAAGCTTCTCATCTCATTTTTACTTATGTGAGATAAATTCCATCATCACCACTCGTTTTAGTTTTTTAGTTAATATACATAAATGATTTTATTTTGTGATTTAATTGATTATAAATATTTTATTTACAAATCTATTTGAGGATCTCCCTTCCAATGGGTTTTAATCTAGAGATTACCATACCTATAAGGGACATCAAATGAATTTCTATTTATCGAGGGATATTTATATGATACACACAAAAATTAATTTTAGATATTTATATAAAACCATGTTTAAATTATATATCCTGAATATATATATATATATAATTGATCTTAAATGTCCCATTTGACATTAATAATTCATGGGTATTATTATTTTAAAATTACCAATGTAGAAAAATATTAATGTTACAATATACTTTCTTCTAGGATTAGTTTAGTTTAATTATACAATTGAGGAAATAATTATCTATTATCTAATTGAACCACATATATTTTTGTCAAAAATTATTACGAATTTAGTTAAAATTGTATATTTTTATTTACATCATTATTCAATAAATAAACATCAAGGAAGTTGTTTATAAGTGACATCAGTCATCTTCTATATATTAGATCGTGTATCATTATCTTCAATGTCCAGGTTTTCTAAAATTTATTATAGAAATTAAATATAGAAAATGAATCATTTATTATAGAAATTATACATGATCAATTAAATTTTTAATCATTTAAATTGTGATTTTTTTATCATTTCAAAATAGTTCACTTTTTATTCCATTTTAAAAAAAAATTTGTACTGACTATCTGTTCGTATCATTTATAACATGAATGGATTTTCATTCCATCTTGTAACATATTTATATTTAAATTTTCATTATATTATTAAATAATGTTTTTGAAATAAATTTAATTTAGCAATATGTTTTGATTGTGCTGTTCATAAATTTTATTTTCAAATTGAAATGTGTTTTTCGTAAATAATGTTTTTCATAACATTTTAATAGTATTTATATTCATCACCATTAAAAACTAATTGATACATATTCTAAAATGGGTAAATTTCAATATTACACAATACATATTATCTGTTTAGTTTTTTTATGATTGTTTCAATGATATTTTCATGGAACTTTTTTATTTTCTATGACTTAATCACATTCATTGAGATATTCATGGAAAATGTTTTGTTTAAATGGGTTAATAATATTATATATATATTTCTATGAAAAATATTTATAATCAATTTAATTATTATTTTTCAAATATATTTTCTAGAAACCCATTTCTATTCTATCATATAGTCATGTTTCAAAGATATTGTTATCTAACATGTTTCCTTTCTATATGTTATATGTAAAATAAAACAAAAATTATTATTGTTAGGTTATAAAGTGAATGATTCTAAATTTTTTATTCATGAATGGAATATATAAATTATTTTCTTATCCAGTGTTCACCTAAATTGTACCAAGTTATCATGATATATTTTATATGATGGGTGCACCCAGATAGATTCTATTGATCTAAAAATATATTATATAATGGATGCACCATGATAGTGATGAATTATATTTTGTAATTATTATATTCTCTGAATAATTTTATTATAAGTCCTCTTTATAGATATATGAATTGTATGTGTTTTTATGTGTTATATTATTAAGGTATCCAATGATACTAACGTGTTTTTTATGAGGATATGGGTTATAAGTGTTTACTTTGATTAAAATAGATATCACATAGCTCTAGGTTATAGACTCTTAGGACTATTTTATTTTTAAATAAATATAATATGATTATTTTTTGATGATCTGGTTATTTATGAATGTTAATTAATTTATTTTATGCACATGAATATAAATTATATCATCATACCATTATGCACATTTAAATCTCAATGATTAAATTTAATATTAAAGCTTATATTTACTCTAAGGTAGAATTTTATCTCACTTATATAATGATTCCATTTCCTTTAGTTTTGAAGATTTATATTAAAGGGATAATTTATATAACATTTTAATATTGATGATGAATATGAACTAATCTGGAATATAAAATTATGAGTATAGTGGGAGATGATGTTTATCTTCTTTGACTAGATTTTATTACTACATGATGTTAAAGGTAAATTCTAATTCCACAAAACATTAAACCTAAAAGGTTTATTGAAAAATTATGTGATCCAATATTTACTTAAAAAATTTTACACTTTTCTGAATAAAATTGGGTCACCATCATTGGTACCAATTCAAGAAATACAATGTTTTTATAGGAGAAACAGATCAAGGAGTGTGGGTATTGGGATGTTATAGAAAACAGAACACAATATTTATAAGGTCATCCCAAAATGGGTATTCATTTAAATTTTTTTTGAACAACCCATAATTTATTCTTTATAATATACACAAGTGTATAAAATGACATATAATCCATTGTTATCTCTATATTATAATGCTAAATAAAATACACGGACTCATTCTACATATTCCACTATAGACCTATTCTTTCTCATGATCTCGAATCAAACTGATCTTCTTCATCAGATAGACTTTCTCAATAATATATCTTAACACCCATTCCTTTTGTAAAACCTCACAAAAATTATAAATGTTTTACTCAATAAAACTTCCATATTTTGGGGAATATAAACTATCAAAAGTCATTAAATAACCATTCACATATTTAATTTCCTCATGAATGGATACCAGTATCAAACTCCTTGTTTGATAAATAAGATTATGAGGTTCTAAAAAAATACTATAATAATTCTTGATAATTATTTTTCAAATTCATGAAAAAAAGATTTACCAATTTTATTGGGGATATAGATTAATTAAATGAAATATATTGGTTTTTAAATAACCCATTTTTCAAAATTTAATTAAATAATAATGAATGATCATTTTTTCATCAATAAAATAGAAATTATCATCATGTGATCCTCATTTAATTAGAGGGGTTGTCATATCCCCCAAAAGATAGAAGTGAGGTCTTAATTTGAAATGCAAAAAATCATGTGTGTACTATCGTTTTCAACATATGGATAATGTAAAATTAATTCATGATACTCAAACAGATTTTGACTCATTATAGATACTCAAAGGATGAATTTGACTTCTTTTATCCATGATAAATTAAATTTTACGACTCAAACATTATATATACAACTCATTATACAGATTGTAATTCATATTCATATAGACTTAGTTTATCTTGAATAAAAATTAATTCATAAACGACATTTTTACATATGATTTTGGATATTTATCACCCTATAAATAAATTCAATGAAAACTAGATTCTAAAATGAATCTTTTCTCATTTTCATCATTAACTAATAATGATATAATGAATAACAAAATGTATCATCATTTTAATCATGATTTTGAATCTATAAATTAATTTAATTATTTTGAAGTCTCTTCATCATCATAAGATATCATGAATTTTATTCTTTATGTTTTGGAGTAGAAAATGATTCAATACCATTTCCAATGTGTATTTTAGTCTTTTATATATCTCAGTAGGTTGACACTCCCTTATTTTTATGTAGATGAAATTAATTTTCATTTGACGATGTGAATTTAATAAATATAACAGAAAGAATATCTCTTAGATTTATGGTGGATAAAGATCATAATCCCGGTTTGATTATATATTTCAAGTGTAATGAAAAAATTAGATTGATAGATAGATGAAATATGAATAATTAAAGAAAATTAAACTAATAAATGGGAGATCCCACCCCATATATATTCTCATCTAGTTTGAGTGTTTCTATTTTTTTCATACCTAATCACATAGAGTTTAATGATGTTAGTAGGTTAAAAACCATCATCACAACACATATACCCTCACCAGGCCATTCCACACCTATAATATTTATTCTAGGACCTCTGTGTGTAGTTTTCACAACCCATGAACATAATGCCTGCTCTCATCTAGGAGCAATGTGTCGCAATGTAAACGTAAACTCCCTTTGGGATATATGCAACCTTCTACCTATATTTTGGATATATTCCCTAGCTCCCATGAATGGTTATGATTGATCCCATAGTTCATGGTTTAATTTTCTTATATGATTATCTAGGTTGCCCAAAACAATCCAAAGGTTCATCCTAATATATATCCAATTTTACATATAATAATCGTCCAATTAAAAAAAGTTGATGATAAATAATATACTTTACCATAGTCTTCTACGGATGAAATAATTTATATATTTCATGGAATTTAATTTTAATTCATCCATAATTGTTTTCTTTTCTCATGTAAGCCTTTAAATCCATATGAAAATAATAATTTTCATAGTATTCTAAAATTTTTGAAAAAATAGGGATCTTTAGCAAAAATATTTAGAACATTACATTTAGACATAACTTTAGTTTAATTAGTATCAACATTTAATATAGATTAATATTTAATAAATATATATAACTCCATTAAATGAATACATAAAAATTCTCAAATAATCACCAACTCATCAGTAACACATGAAAAATATATTAAAAATTCATTTTTAAAAAATAAAGTGCATAGTCTCCAAAATTTTCCCCTTTGTCTTTTTTTATATATCCTCAGGTCCTAAAATTCAATATTTGTTATCCAAAATTTCTATCCCTTTTTGAAAATCAAATAAAATTGTTATTTGTTACCTTCCTATATCATTTACCCTTCGTAGAAAACATATTGTCCCCATTTTAAATATAAGTATCGATATCACAAGACAAATGGAAAAGATACATTAGTTAACTAACTCTATGTCAACATGGTCTAATCTAGTGTTGAAAAATGATATATTTTAAATTGTTATCAACTCTTTACTTAAATTAATTACTTGTGAAATTATAATAAAAATTTATCAAATATCAACATTTCTATTAATTTGTTATGAAAGATATAATCATTCACACACACCAAACAACATTACATTATGTTCAAATACACTAAAAAATCCCCTATTTGACTCAACATTTCAGTAGTTAAGATCTTCACGATAAGTAGTAAAATTTAGAATTAGGTATGACTGCGTGATTGATAGAATTTATTTACCATGAATCCCACATAAAGAAACTCATTCATTCATCATTTTTGAAATTGTTAAACTTCATATTAAACTACACTTGTCATAAAATTCCGTGAATTTTAGTTGATTACATAAAAAATAATATTGAATTAATAGGAAACTCTTATTTCTCTAGAGGAATCATTCATGTTGAGAATAATCTATTATAATAGTTTTCTTCTACTTTCCAACATCAATAATGGGGTAAATAATTTTTTATTAACATGATTCTAAGATTTCAAAAAAAAATTATTCTAATTAATTGCATCTTTTAATATAAATAATTTTCTTATATTCATCACATCTATAAAAAAATTATTTTTTCCCAAAAGTGTCTTCTTTGCATCAAAGATAATATTTATGGGTGATCAGATTTTGGTGTTTGACACACCCATTATAGAAATTATTTTTTCCAAAAAACAATTCTTTATATTTCCTTCTTAATGTTTGTTTTACATAGGGAAGAAAATAAATTTTAACTCATAATATTAGAGTATATTAATATGGATTCATCAACATTAAATTAATTTTTTTATGTGTAATAACTTTCATTTGTCCAATTTCAGATGAAAATGAAACATTTGAAAAATAGTATCACCACATTTGGTATCGCAATGATTTAGATATTGGAACGATTAAAGTTGTTCTAATATAATTATCCATAATAGATTTGAAATATATATACATGATGTGACCAAATACTCAATAATATAAACACTTTTCTGCATTTATATTTTGTCGAACCATAAATTTTGACATTTCATAGAACACATTACATATATATTTCATATATAGGTTCATATTTTTGAATAGTCATGATAAGATAACATTATTATGAATATTAATATTTTCATTAGTGGTGTTCCATTTCCCCTAAAGAACCCTTTTCTTTAATTTTTCCTATTTTTATTGAGATACCATTTAATTCATATTTCATGTTGCATTTAGAACTTAATTCATATTTTCTTTGAGTTTAGTATTGAGATATTTGATGTGAGGATTCAAATCCTATTTCTATGTTCATTTCATTTGAATATATTAGGAAGTATCTGCCATCACATCACTATGATAAAATGTATTTTCTACCTAATTCACTTATTTGAGATTCTTTGTCACATGTTGTCCTCTGCATATTTTTTACATGGAAAAATATATATGCATTAAATAGTAAAATTAATTCCTAATTATAAACTGGCTTTCTTTATCCTTGAATGGGGATTCCTTGTAAATTTAGCTTAATTGTGTTACCTCTTGTTATCAATAATGGATTTTCTATATATTCTCTAAGGGGGATCATGAAAAATCATATTCATTATGAACCCAAGGATTAGAATAAAAATAAATTTGGTTCAGAGATTACCTTGACTTGGAAGCACAACATCTAGGATTGATTATTCTTCATCTTCCTGTTTTCATGGAGGTATGTGATTTAATTTCTATCTAAATTTAGAACTTTAAAAGAATGAAGAAAATATTTTTTTACCGCACTTCACATTCTTATTTGGGAATTTCATTCCATCATTCATTACATTACATGTTTTATAGATTCTGGAAATAAAGTAAATCACCTTATCCAAATCAATAAAAATCTATAATCAAATCTACATGGATCATTATCGGAAACCTACTATTATGAAATTTTGTAATGTAACAATTAATTATTTTCTACTGAGATGGTGTGAATCAATTATTAACCTCATTTTATGAATTCCTCTTTTATCTCAAGCTCTTTAACTTTATTCATGTTCTTGATTGAATCAATATAAATACTCCATCCTACCTCATGTACATTTCTATTGATATATAGTGTAACATATAATTTTTATAAGGATTGGGAGAAATAATTACTACTTTTAATGTTTTTTATACAAACAAAATATTTTCACGATCTAAAAAGTTGATTATAATGAGAAATAATACTCAATTCAATCTCTACAAAAACAAACAATCGGTTGTTCCCTATCATTCCATAAATTACCATTAATACATTTTTCTCATGAATTTTATAGAATCATAATTATTTTTTTCCATAATTAGTAATGCTCGATAAGTATATTTTATATCCCTTTATTTTTTTTGTTCCGTCATGAACATCAGTAATGTCATCGTTGAGACTCCAACAGTATTTAGTGAAATAATGATACTACACAATCCTTGAATACTCAAGTACACATTATTATTCTTCCTAAATGTATTAAATACACAAAATCATTATTTTCAAAATTAGTTTATCAAATTCTCAAAAAAAATATATAATATTAATAAACCATTATTTTCCTCCACTGAAAAAATTTATCCCCAAAAAATAGAGAATGAGATAATAAATAATTTCATTAAATAAATAAATTTATAAATAAAACCATTAATTAAAAAACTAAACAAAAATATAGGATATTGAATTTTTCAAACTCCATATGCATTTAATTTTAATTATGTGATCATAGTTTCATGAAATGTGTAGTAGAATCTCATTATGTATGCATTGAGGCATTCATTTTAAATACACAAAAATACCATTTTTTCTCAATTTCATCACGTAACATAAACAATATATATTCATGAGACTCATAAGACATGAAAATATTTCTAAAAAAATAGAAGGATTAGGTTTTCTTATTTTCATCACAAGATTATTGCTTCAATATCTCAATCATTATACATAAACCTCATTATACATGTAGTATTTAAAATTCTAGAAGACATGGACCATCCTATATCACCATTTATTCCTTCAATGTCATTTTCATAGATTATATATGATAATTATCACATTATTCACAAATTACATGAATGATTGATTATCATATGATAATTTTATCGTTCCCCACATTCAATTATCAACAATACTATTATATGTTATTCCATTTATCATTTTTATCATACATGTGTATTTGTACAATAATTTTTATCATCTAGAAGCATATCTTAAACATTTGATATCATGACTCATATTATTTCACATATTTAATAGAAAATATCTGAATACCATTTGAAACAATTATTCAAGTGTCTCTAAAATCTCATGAGATCAAAAAAATTATTTTTAATTTGATTATATTTGGTTTGATCTGAGGAAATGGGTTAATGATCTACCAAAAATAGTAGATATTATATCCTCGACCTAGTATCCCATAGAATGGTTCCTACTGAGATTCAGTTGGAATAATATAAAATGAATCATATCCCTAAAAAATTATTTGTTTATTAGTTCTAGTGAACCTAATACAAACATGGGTCATACATTATATTTGAATAAACAAACTAAATAATGATTTTTTTTTGTAATGTCATTAATCCCTATAAAAATATTGTTGCATATTTTCCATATATATCATCATGGCCTCCTGTGTCATTGAAAAAGGGTGAGCTCAAATTTTAAGAAAGGGTTATGTACAAAGGAATAATTCATGAATAAATAAGAATAATCAATATGATAAGGTAATAACTAGCCACACATATCACATAATCATTAAACTGAGAAGGATGTGCATCCATATGTAATATCAATTGGAATATTTCTAACATAATTATCAATATAGAATGATAAATTATAGAAAAAACAACACATTGAACAAAACATTACCATATGAATAGATTATGAATAATAATTATGGAAAAAAATAAATGAAAACACATTCCATTCAATAAATAACTAATAATGAAATAAATATAGAGATACTCCCGATTAAATATCTTTGGGATCATAATAACTATGTAAAGAATGATGGGAATCCATATTTATTTGATGTAAAGTTTCCAAGGAACATGATACATTTACAATCAAGGTCTTTCTTCAAGATAGTTTAAAACATTCCAGGTAAAAACACATATAATTTATGTGATGAACATTCACAAGATACAAACTGTCATGATGTATAATCTAAGTACTTTAAAACATCTTATTTAAGAATTTTATGGTTTCTGGGAACTAAACTTTTCTCAAGAGACTAATGATTCATCAAGGTGATTAAATTAACTAGTCCCCATCATGTGTATTTCATGCCCAAAAAATTCATCATATATCTAATAATAAGTTTAATTCATAAACCATGTTATTTATAAAATATATGTATTGAGTAAAGAATACATAGTTATCTATATTCCCCTATTTAATCCAATAACATTATTTATAAACAGTGTAAGTAAAAAATGAAAATTTTTATGAAAGAATCATATCCATGATAAATGATATGTATAAGTAGTTGAAATTTAATGTTTACTGATCCCACAATTGTGAATAAATCTATGTGATATTCATTAAAATAAAAAATATATTTACAGAATGTTAATAATAAAATTGCTAAAGAAATAATAATCCTTCTTGATAGAGTATTATTATAGTATTCATACAATGCATACCCATTAGAGTAACAAAATTTTTTTTGTAGTTTATGAATGGAAACAACATGAAAAGAACTTTAAAAATACAATGAGGATAATATTATTTTCATTTCAAAATTTCATTCCTTAAAAATTAATCATTTAAAAAATCATATTCATTGAATCTGAATTTTAGAAACCCAAGAATTTAACGATTATGGGGGGGTTATCTAATTATAGCCTTATAAAAATGAAAAAAAATTAATTAATGAAATTAAGATTGTGAATAAATTTGATTTTGAATAAAATTTTAAATTGGAAAAATGATAATATTTTTACATAGTAATAAGTAGGAATGTTCTTTGATCAAAAAATGATAAGAGGATTACATTATCATTTTTAGGAGAAGAAAAATGGGATTTTTGTTTTTAAATGACATAATATTCCATTGGAAACATTTTTTAAAGGGTAAAAAAGGGTCAAAATTTAAATTATTAATAATTTTTAATTTTTAAAATACATTTTTTATTTTTTTTGAAATCATGGTTTTGGATGAAAAAATATATTCAATTCAAGAAGGAAATGAATTCAAGTCTCCTAAAAAAATTCTAATACATTTTCATTACCCATGTATGGCAAACAAATGTACTCTATTGTAGTGATAAATCAATAATATATAGGGGACATTATGGAAAAATGTTTTATTAACCAAGGATGGAATTGTTTCCTTTATTTGATATTTAATAATAAACTGTCATAATGGGAATGATATTGTGAAATAAATTGTTACAGTGGTCATAGAATTGAAGTGAGAACAAATAATGAATATAATATGGGTGATAGAAATAAATTTACATAAATAAATTTAAATTAAATTAAATTAAAATAAAAAATTATTTTATGATTAATAATAGAATAATATAGTCATTAATGGACATGTTTAACCCAATTAATGGAATGTAAGATAAGAAATCCCTAATGATGATGTAACTATTAAATCAAATCATCCAATATGATATAATTCTTATTAAAACAAATAATTAATTGAATAATGAATATTCGTGATATTTTATGTCAATTTGGTAGTATATATAGTTATATCATATAAATGTAATTTGGTGCATAAGAATATAATATAGCTCAAGGAAATTTATTTTAGATTAAAACCATTATGTTATGCTTTCCCATAGATGAATTTTCATTATCCATATATTTTAGGGTATAATGAATGGTGTAAACTTTTTTAAAGAGAAATATTAATATTTATAATGTCATACATAATCCTTTTATAATTTCTTACCACCCACTCATTTATAATGGTTAGTTATTTTCATTGTTTCATGTGTCAATAAATTTGTTTTCTCTTGTTTGTTTTTTATTATGTCCCAGTTATTTTAAAATTATATAGTAATATAATGTATAAATTAAGAATCATGAGATAATTATGAAATTTTTAAAAAATTTAAACCAACCATGAGTTATTTATATGAATATTTGTGTATATTATTATCTCGGAGATGGTATGCCATACATATTCAAGATTAATATTTACCATTTTTTAGTAATCATTATAGAAAGGGTGTGTGTAATCTTCTATAATTCCTGAAATATCGTAATATAAAAATATAATATATTCCATATTATTTAATTAATATTATATATATATTCCTTGGGTGTGGTTATGGAATGATTTCCACATTGCATTGTGAATTCGATTGTTCACATGTCACAAATTTTGTGATCGTCTTTACATGATCGAACAAGAACAATTGAAAATTATATATAAAATGGGAAATATATTATAAATATCATAATTATGTAATTTAAATCAAATAGTATCATTAAATTTATCTTTATCACCATCCATTAGATGAGTTAGTTAATGATGATTCACATCACATCATAGGGTAGTAGTCCTCCAAATACAAAAGTGATGTTACCATATCTCCAACAGAATAGAAGATTAAAAGTATATATATATTCAGTAATTACTCTAATAGTATAAATATGTTATAAATATCGTATATACAATTTTTATTCATTTCGATTCCCTTCATTGATTGGTTCTTAGGAAAAAATAATGGCATAGGTTAACAATGTGGAAGTCCCCCATACATAAGGATGCTAAAATGATAGTATATATTAATGGATTGAATTGAATTTAAGGAGTTAATGGATAAAACAAAATGAACATTATATATAAATAACATTACCTCTCACATAGGTATCCACTTTATGGTATTACTAAATACTTTGATGGATGGATTTATTCCCAACATAAAGATTCTATAATATGGAGATGGTTTTTGGAAATTTATTTGGGAATTTGTTTGCAATGTCATGTGGTTTGATGATGTTAATTTGAGAATATATTGTCTAGCATTTTATAAGTGGGGATAGGACACCTTGGGTACTTCTGAAATTAATTGAGTGATCCAACTTTTTTATATGAAAAAATCCCAAATAGATTTTTATCATAACATAGAGGTGTAATGGTCAAAATATTTCTAGAAAATAGTTTATTTACAAGTTCATAGGTGAATTTATTGCGTATTTATTTATTTAAAACCCCAATAAATTAATTCTTTCATTAAACTGAGTACTTTTTTATTATTTTCAATAATCTTTTTGGTAAAAATAATAATTCGTAGTTATTATATAGTATAAATTATTCTACATTAAAATTTTGTTTCTTTTTTTTTTAAATTCAATTCAAAATTAGTAAGTTTAATTAAAAATTAATCTCATAAATGGTAGAAAAAAACAATGTTTTATAGTGAATATGTTTTAAAGAATGAAATTTTATTATATCCAATTTCAAGATGAAAATTATTCAAATAATATAAATTGGAAAAATAGATATAAAATTGATCTAATGATACTTTAAAACCTTATATAAATTTATTTAACATAATAAATTGTATATATTAAAATGTAGTTTTGATGTTAAAATATGAATTCTTCACAATTAATCAAAATTGATTCTTTTTAGAAAAATATGAAAAAATACATAAAATATAATTATAGTATTATTATAATAAATTTGAAGTAAATATATATTTATTTTTTATATTTTTGGTAAATTTTATTTTTATATTATGTGTCTCGTTCCTGATAAAAATATATTTTTGAAAAAAATTCTATTTTTCAGAAATCATTTTATCCTTCATCTGATTCTTATTAATATATATAATTAATTGGCATCAAATAAATGTGTATAAAATATATTAACTCATAATATATATAATTATATTAGTACCCACCATTCAATCATCTAGACATTGAATATCATATTAAATAATATTATTAATAGTTTATTGTTTTCGATAAAACCACTCTTGTGTGTAATGCAAGCTATCAAAGAAAGTCAATGTTTCACATTAAAAAAATAAAAAATTAGTGGCAAATGAATTTAAAATTATTAAATATATTTAATTAATTTAAAATATTAAAAATCTCATAAATTTTTAGGGTCTTATGATTATTTCTATAGTTGGTGCCACGTATTATACATGTTATCAAATTTGATGTGCATATTTTCAAATTTCGGGAATTACATTATCCAAACAATGAATAAATTGTTTCCTAAAAATTTAAACATGATCATAGTAATAAATGGGTTGATATTTGATAGAAATATTATTGAAGAATCCAAATCATAGAATGGTTAAAATATCCACTTAAAAGGGGATAAGTGGATGTACAATGATCATGTGGAATAATAAATTACTAGGTTGTTGAGTAGGAAAATGTTTTAGGAAAGTGAATATATAGGAATGGAGGAAAATTTTATATATTTATATAGTGATTTTGGTCATTGATCAGAAAAAAATTATGTGATCAATTTTATGTTGAGGTGCTTAGTGACATAAACATGTGATGATTTTAAATACCATCAGGTCAAGAAATATGATTTTATTAGGATAAACATATCCACTGATGATTATTTTTCTAATGTTGAGTAGTTATTTTTCTTCCTATGAATGTACGAAACTATTCTTTAAAGGTATATTTATACTTTATAAAAAAAATTAATCATTTTTTTGTTATTTCATTTGTTTCCAACACATTCCTTACTCCATGAAATGAATACCGAAAAAAAATAATTTTTTATGTCTAAAGAAATAGAATTCAGTTTTAATAGATAAAAATATCCATTAAGAGTGGTATTTAATTCTATCTGTGAATACAAATTTTAAAAAAAGATAAATTTATATATAAGATTATTCAATATAATAAATTAATAATTAAACAAAAAAAGATACACTACTGGTTCATCAATAATATTCATTATTTCAAATCGTTTACTTAAAAATAATGACATATTAACCAAGATAGTGCATATGACATTTGTACGTGTTAAACCTTTATAGACCATAAATCATCTATACAAGCCCCATAGCCTTTCTGGACATCATGAGATGTCCCCAAATATACGGGTTTTACTTTTTCTCGACTATATTAATATAATTCCAATTATGTTTCCAAAAATATAAGAGACATCCGTGAAATAAAATTATTAATTATATAAAATTATTGCAAATGTTTTCAATACAACCAAAATACATAAATATTTCATCTATTTTATTTTCACATAGTTCATTCCTTCGTCTACCATTTAACCATAATGTCATTTATAATATGTTACAATCAGGACACATTATCTTCAATCTAATACAATCTAAGTTCAAACTAGGTCAATCATTTTCATCATCCATTCAAATCCTTTAAAATGGGTTTTGAATAACATGTTAATTATACTAAGAATATCTAATGGGAGTGTCATGTCAGGTGAATAGTAAGGCCAATTATGATGAACCATTTGATGATTGGGTGTTAACCAATGTTCCATATTCATTGTTATTACCTCTATGTACCTTTATTCCTAAACATTTCCACTTGTTCCATCAATACATGGATGTATTGCTTAGAAGACCCACATAATCACCTAGATATTAGAACTTTAGGATATTCATCTATACTTATCCTAAAATTATACCATTGATCTATGTTCCTTACTAAATGTTATACTAAATCTAGTTTCCATTGTTTCTACAAAACACACCCTAATAAAAACTATAGAAACCATGACCACAGTATCCCCAATATGGAGTCTATTAGCATTATATTGGAAAAATATACACAAAACAACATCTAAAAATTCCAATTAGACTAATATTTTAGTAAAATTATTATATTTATACGTTTCTATTTACATTTTAATACAAAAAATTCAACATATTTATTTCTAGAATATAATGATTCCATTAAGAATATTATTCATATTTATAATATTAAACATAATGGAATCATGGGGAAGGCAAAAAAATATTGGTGAGCTCCAATTCTCATTAATTTATATCTATGGAATAATAATTGATTAATAAATAATCATAATAATTATTGAAGATAATAAAAATACACACATTCCATATAATCATTAATATGGTAAGTATATGAATCAAGAGATATTGTCAAATTTAAAATCTCATTGATAATAATCTAAAATTAAAGGTAAATAATAAATCACAGAATATATATAAATAACATTACTACATGAATAGATAGGTATTACACAATATTAGACGGGAAATAACTAAAAATAGAGTCCTTTTAATAAATAACTAATAATGAAATGAATCTATAGATTATGTCACAGTGAACACATCATGGATTTTAATAACATGATAGTGAATGATCAAAATTCTTTAATTAATTTTCATCATGATTTCCGACAAATAATACCGTTAAAATCAAGATCTACCCTATATATGGTTTAAAAATTTCTAGGTAAAAAACAATATGATTTGTGTCATAACCTTTCAGAGACATATAATATCATGATTTATCCTCTAGATTTTTTAGTACTTCTGGGATACAAAGGTGAATGGTTTGTGGCCAAAAAATAATTTTTCATGAGACTATTGATGCATTGAGAGGCTTACATTAACTTTTACCCATCCTGTTTATTTAATGTCCAAATCATTCCTAATATATCTATTAATTGATTAATTCATAAACAAATTCCTTAATAAATATCATTATTGATTAAAGGATGTTGTTTTGTGAATATTTACCTAGTTGAAAAAATAACATTAAAGGGAAATTCTATATGTATAAATGGTACATAGTTTATGAAATAATCAAATAGATGATAAATAATATCAATATTTATTGGAAATATAATTGTTTATGATCATAAGAATGTGAATAAAATAAGGGGAAGATAATTACTTCCCCAAAATTTGGTAATAAATTTTTAATAATATTTTTGGTCAAAATAATTATATTCCATCTATAGAAAGGATAAGGATCGTATCAACTCAACCTACACATAATATAGTAAGAATAAAGGGTTTATTTCAATGATCAATGGAAAAATAATAAAAAAAATATGGAAAATATTCTTATGGAAAATATTACATTTGTTTTTTGAAAATCCATTTTTATATTATAAAAATATTTTAATGTAATTTTATTTGAAAATAAATTTTTTAAAGATAACAATTTTAAGAAGATTAAATAGTTGATTTCATTAAAAATACACTTCTAAACATTAAAATGGAGATTCAATGAAATAATGGACTTTCTATATAGTATTTCCATACATTCTTGAAATTTAAAAACAAAACATTTCGTTTTTACTATAAAAATATTACAAAGGTTCCCTGTTTCAAAAAATACAAGAAGATCACTTCCACTTTTTTGGTAAAAGAAAAATGAGAATTATTCAAGAAATATCATTTGATGCTGTTGAATATTTTTAAAAAAATAAAAATTAGTGAAAATTATTCAGATACTTATTTTGGATAATATTAAAACCATTTTTTGATATCATCCTTTTCTAAGAACACATATTATTTTTCTAATGTGATAAATGAAGATGGATTATTTTAAAAACATTTTCTAAACTATTTTATGTAATCAATGTAATGATAAATTAAGAAATTACATAAAAATATATCATTAATAAATATAGGATAATATAATTAAATTTTTATTAAATAATGATAAAATTAGTTCATTTAACATTACTTTTTCAATGAAAAATCATTATGATAATGAGATTATGAAATAAACCCTTTAAAAGATCATAACATTGAAGTGATAATTATTAAATACTGAAACTTTGTGAACATATAATAAATCAAAATATATCATGTATAAATACAATATTTATAAATAATAAGTAATTTTACGCATATCAAAATAATGACATAATAAATAAAATAAATGATTAACCCAATGCATGGATATTGAGTAATGAAATCCATTACTGCATGGTAACTTATAATTCAAATCCCATTTGATAAAATAATAAAAACTGAAACATATAATTCCATGAAAAATTAATTATTACGGGTATTACTTGAAAATGGGTCAATATATAGACCGTATAATATAAAATTAGGGCATAACGACACAATATTCTTAAATGAAATGATGTTGAGATGAAATACCTTACCTCACGCATTCCCTTTCTCGAACGTGAATTAACATTGTGTATTATGGTTTTAATCTTATATCTAAATTATTCACGAACTATATTAATATTTATAACATCACATTTTCTCCTTTTATAATGTATTATCATCATTCATTAATGTTTTTATTACTTTCATTGTTTTGGGTGTTAATTAAATTTTTTTATTAGGTGTGTTTGGTAATGATAGTCCATTTATTTCATGTATTATATAGTTTCATAATAACCATAATACTATTTATATCATAATTTTTAAATTAATAAAATATTAAAATCAATAATAGATGATGAATATGATAAATGTTGTAAATTAAAATCATGCTTATAGTAGACATTATGTAATCATGAGTAACATGTTCAATTTTTCAGTTATCACTAAGGAATGGTTTAATAAAATATTTTTTCTCCCCATAATTATTTTACTTATGTTATCTTAGTTACCTGAACCACGTAGTAGAATCTCATTATGTATCCATTGAGACATTCATTTTAAATACACAAAAATACTATTTTTATCTCAAATTCCCCATGCGACATAAAGAAGATGTATTCATAAGACTCATAACACATGAAAATCAATCTAAAAAATTGTAGGATTAGGATTTCTTATTTTCATCAGATGATTTTATCTTCAATATCTCAATCATTATATATACACCACATAATACATGTGGTATTATAAATTCCAAAAGACATGGGCCATCCTATATCCAAATATATTTATTCCACATCATTATCAATGATTATATATCATTAATATAACAATATATAAAAATTCCATGAATAATGGATTATTATATGACAATTTTATCGTTCTCCATAATCAACTATCAAGAATACAATTATAGGTGCTTCCATTTATCATATTGATCATACCTGGGCAAGTATACAATAACATTCATCATCTAGAAGCATATCATATTCAGTTGATATCATGAGTGCTAATATTTCACTTGTTTTATTGAAAATATCTAAATACCATTTGAAACAAGTATTTTAGTATCTCTAATATCTCAAGAGATCAAAAAAATTCTTTTTAATTGTATTATCTTTGGTTGGATCTTGATACATGGGCTACAGAACTCCCACAAATAGTAGACAAAGTCACCTCAACCTAGTATCCCACAGATGGTTCCTACTAAGTATACATTGGAATAAGATAAATTGAATCACATCCCTAAAACCAATTTTAGTTTAGTAATGCTTGTTAACCTAATACAAACATTTTTCATACATTGTATTTGAATAAAAAACTAAAATATAATTGTTTTGGTATTATCAATATTCCCTATAAAAATATTCTTGAATATTTTTCGTATACTTCTTCATGGACTCACATGTAATGGGAAAAAGGGTGATCTTAAATATTAATAAGGGGTTATCTACAGATGAATAATTTATGAATCAATAAGAATAACAAATATTTTCATATATAACTGGTCACACATAGCACCTAATCTGAATAATAAGAAGGATGTGCATCCACATGTAATATCAATGTGAAAATTTCTCATATAGTTATCTATATTGAAATATAAATAACTCAATCTATCAGATCTGTAGAGGCCTCTGAGCGGAATCGCTTTCCCCTCCCAAAGTGACTAGGGTTTTTCCCTGTCCCCGCGCTCCTTCCCTCTTCAGCCACCGTTTCCTGAGTCTTCTTTCTCGGGTTCGCCTCGGCGGCTGGGTGATGGCGCTTCACAGCTGATCTCAAGCGTCGGTGTCCCTTTGAAGTTTGACGATGGAGCTTCTCTGATCCGGGGAGGGGAGGTCGTCGATTCTTGGTTTTCTGTGTTGTTCTTAATGGTTTGAAGGGTCCCTCTCTATGGTCTTTGGCTGGATGCTTGATGTGAAGGATGCGCAAGGTTTTTTCCCTCTAGTGGTGGTTTTTTTCCATGAATCCCTTTGTGCTCCCTGCGGTGGTTCCGTGGCTTCCTCTCCTACTGTAGATTCTCTCTATGGGCTTCTGTGGTTGCTGATTCAGAGCTAAGGGTGTAAGACCGAGTTTTCGTCGGCATACTCTACGGAGTGCTCCAGGTTTGTTCTCGGCAGCTCGTTAGCCCTATGGTGAGTGTCTCAGCTTTTGATGGTCGTCTTTGGCCCACTGTGGTGAGTGGTTTGAGGGTCTTATTTGGAGGCTTTGGATTTTTGGTGCTTTCATGGTGGTTCTACGATGTTTGTGAATCACTGCAGTTTCTTGTTTCCTGGTTGATTTGGTTCGTGATGCGCATCCGTTGCATTTGATTTTCTGGTTCTGTGATTGTCTGTGGTGCGGGGGATGTTCTCGTGGTTTCTTGGTTTGTGTCTGTGACGACGGGTTCTCGATGGCGGTGATGGTGAAGACGACGACGGACGCCGGTGAAGCTTTCCGGCGATCTGGCGTTGATACGATCATGGCGTGTCAGTCAGTGCAGGCTCGCGGCTCGTGGTGTCAGGCATGCGGCTCGAGGAAATGATGGCGGTCGAGGTGTGGAACGTGACTTTTGATGGAAATTTTGTTTTGTATTTGAAATTTGAAATATGCTTGTTGGGTCTGTCGGTACGGGTACCGGGAACCCCAAAACCGGCTTCTGAAAATGGGAAAAAAATGTTTCGGGAAATATAAATAACTGAAAAATCAATCCATTGAAAAAAAATCACTATATAAATAGATTCGGAATCATAATTATGGAAAGGAAATTAAATGAAAACATGTTCCATTCAATAAATAACTATTACTGAAATTAATCTTGAGATATTCCATATTGAATATCATTGGGATTTTTATAAGTATATGCAGAATAATGGGAATGAATAATTATTTGATGTCATGTTTCCAAGGAACATGATACACTTACCATCAAGTCCTTTCATAATTATAGTTTTTAAAATGTCAGTTAAAAACCCACAAAATTTATGTGATGAACATTCACATGATACAAACTGTCAAGATGTATTCTCTGAGTAGTTTAAAACATCATATTTAAAAAATTTGTGGGTTTGTGTGAACTTATTTATCCTCATGAGACTAGTGATGCATCGAGGGGCTCAAATTCACCAGTCCCCAACATGCATATTTCATGCCCAAAGAATTTATCATATATCAAATAATAAATTTAATTCATAAACCATGTTCTTTATAAAATATATGTATTGTGTAAAGGATATATATTTATCAATATTTCCCTAGTTAATCCAATAACATTATTTATAAACACCGTATGTAAAAATTGATATTTTTTTAGGAAAGAATCACATACATGATAAAAGATACGTAAAATTAGTTTAAATTTAATGTTAAGTGATAACCCAAATGTGAATAATTATATGTGAAGTTAATTAAAATAAAAAAATTAATTAATAGAATGGTAATAATATCATTGCTAAAAAAATAAAAAACCATTCTAAGAATGTATTACTATAGTATGAATACAATGCATACCCATTAAAGTAAAAATATATGGTTTGTGTAGTTGATTAATGGAAACAATATAAAATATCATCAAAAATCCCATGAGTTTACGATTATTTTTTTCGAAATTCCATTCACAAAAAATTAATCATTTAAAAAATATTTTTAATTTAATATATATTTTTAACACCACTGAATTTCAAGATTAAGTGGGGGGAATTTATCTAAAAATAGCCTTCTAAAAATGAAAAAATGAATTAATGAAATTAAGATCATGAATACATTTAATTTTGAATAAAATGTAAAATTGTTAAAATAATATAAATTTAACACTATAATAAATAGGAATGTTCTTTGATCAAAAAATGATTAGAGGATTACATTAACATTTTCAGAAAAAGAAAAATGGGATTCTTATTTAAAATGACAAAAGATTCCATTGAAAATATTTTTTAAAGAGTAAAATGGTTCAAAAATTAAATTAATAATAATTTTTAAAAGATAAAATACATTTTTGATAAATCTAATGAATTTTATTTACCCAAGTGTTGGAATCAATTATACACTTATGTGGAAATAAATCGATAATATACATGGGACATTAAGGATAAATGTTTTGTTAACCAATGATGAAATTATTTCCTTTATCTTATATTTATGAATAAACAGTCCTAGTGGTAATGAGATTGTAAAATAAATTATTAAAATGATCATAGAATTGAAGTGAGAACTAATATTAAATTAAATATGTCTGATATAAATAAATATACAAAAATAATGTTAAAATACAAAATTATAAAATGAAATATTATTTTACACATAATAATAGATTAAATTAATCATTGAAGTATATATTTAACCCAATGAATTAAAATAGTATTTAGAAATACCTTACAATGAGGTAATTATTAATTAAAATCCTCCAATATTAAAAAAACCATATTGAAACAGATAATTTCATGAATAATAAATATTTTATATATTTCATGTCAATTTGGTATTATATATATCATTTAAATTTAATTTGATCCCTAACATTAAAATATTGCACAATGAAATGATGTTTAGATAAAAACCATTACGTTATGATTTCCCATATATAAATGTTCTTTATACATATATAGTAGGGTATTATTAATGGTGTTAACATTATAATGGTAAATATTAATATTTATAATGTCATATATGATCCTTTTGTAATTTCTTAACACCCATTCAATGATAATGGTTAATTAATTTCATTGTTACGGGTGTCAATAGCCTTGGTTTGTCATGTGTGTTTTGTTATGAAGTCCCGGTTTTGTTAAAATTAAATAGTAATATAATGTAAAAAATTAAAATCATGAAATAATTATCATATTTTTAAATTTTTTAAACCAACAATTAGGGATGTTTATGAATAATTATGTATGTTATGATCAAGGGGATGTTAGGCCATACATATACATGTGTAAGATTTTCCATTTTTGAGTAATCATTACCGATAGGGAGTGAATAATCTTATATAATTATGGAAATATCATAATATTAAAATACATATATTCCATAATATTTCATTAATTAATTATATATATATATATTAGTCATGGGTTGTGTTTATGGAAATATGGCCACATTGCATTGTGAAGGTGATTGTCCATGTGTCAAGAATATTGTCATAATCATTACAGGAGTGAGAAGGAACAAATGAAAATTATATAAATAATTGAAAATATATTATTAATATCATAATTATGTAATTTAAATCAAATATAATTATTTAATTTATCTTTATCACCATCCATTTGATGGTTTAGATAATGATGATTCACATCACTTCATAGGGTAGTATTCCTCCATACAAAATAGTGATGATATTGTATCTCCAACAGAATAGAAGATTAAAATTATATATATATATATATTCTATAATTACTCCAGTAGGATAAATATTTCATAAATATCATGAATAAAATTTTTATTCATTACCATTATCTTTTCTCTGATAGGTTAGTATGAAAAAATGAACGACATCGGTTAACAATTCGGTAGTCCCCCATACATAAGGATGATAAAAAAGGATAGTATATCCTCATGGATTGAATTGAATTTAAAGAGTTACTAAATAAAATAAAATGATGATTATTTATGAATAACTTTACCTCTCACTCAGGTATCATTTTTATATTAGTACTAAATATTTCAATGGATAGATTTTTTAACAAAATAATGATTCTATGACATGGAGATAGATTTTCGTAATTTATTTGGGATTATTTTTTTCAATGCCATGTGGTGTGATGCTATTAATTCGAGAAGAGATTGTGTGGCATTTTAAAAGTGGGCAGGACACCTTTGGTATTTTTGAAATGAATTGACTAATCCCACTTTTTTTATTAAAAAATGCCAAATGGAATTTTATGAAAACATAGAGGTGGAGTGGTCAAAATATTTTTAGAAAATAGTTTTCCTACACGATAATAGTTGATTATAATTCTTATCTATTAATTTAAACCCCCAATTATTTAATTTTTTCCTTATCCACATTAATTTTTTTATATTTTTCAATAATAATCTTGGTAAAAATATTAATTCCCATTTATTATACAGTCAAAATTATTCTAATTTAAACAATTTTACCTTTTTTAAAATTCAATTCAAAATTTTAAGGTTTCATTAAAAATTAACTAATAAATGTGAGGAAAAAAACAAGGTTTTAAATTGAAAATGTTTAAATGAATGAAAGGTTTTTACATCCTATTTCTCGATGAACATTATTCTAATAACATAAATTGGGCAAATAGATATAAAATTGATCTGATGATTGTAACACCCCAAGCTTCCACGGTAAGCTTTCCTCTGAATAATACATTAGCATGTGTAGTACGCAACATCGAGTTCTAACACACACACCACAACCAATAAAACTAACCCTTATGAATATTAATACCCACTTTTTGAAATATTATAAATTTTATCTTTCAAAATGGACTTCATTTTTTGATTTGGAATATCGATATTAGCCTAGGGTGAAATTTTGGAATTTTTTGAAAACATTCAATTTTTTATGAATAGTGAAAAAACACTGAGTTATAGTTTAAAACCGAATCATTATTTAAATAATTATTTATTTTAATTAAATTTAATTAAGGTCAAAATAGATACATAATACCTATATCAGTTCAATGTAATTCATTTCAGTTAGTTTAGAATAATTTTAGATATATAAAATTTTTATTGAACTTCTCACCGTCTTTTACCCACCTCCTAGGAGAATTTGGAAATTCACATAAAACATAATTTTAACGCTTCTATGAGTGGAATTTAAAAAATCCGAGAGACATGGTTAATATCAAGGAGTAAAATTTGGTTCAATGAGATGAAATTAATTTTTGGTTAATAGTAACTTTTTACTTTTATTTACCACGGTTAAAAGTAAATACGGTAATTAAGGGTAAAAATAATATTAATATTACCCTAACACATGTACTAATTCTGATGGACAAGTATATATCGAAAAAGTAAAACCTTAGGATTAAAATATTATCATTTAGGTCCACATGGATTAGATTAGGACATTTGATATTATTTAATTTAAAGAAGAGTAAAAAGAGTTAAAATAAAAGATTGTTTACAAAAATATATTTAATATTGGGATATTCATAAGATAAATTCGATTGTAAATATTACATAGAAATCTAAAAAGATTTCTTACATAATGGTATTTAATTTATAATTTTTAGACATTAAATAATTTTATATATTTATGACGCAATGGTGATGCAATAATTACCTAATTAATGAAATATTAAAATAAGTGATATTATAAATATCAAAATAAATGCAATTTTAGACTTTTTATGAATTACACTAATTTTCTAGGTTAATATGAAATATTATTATTGGTTATATAAATATTTTTCGATGTAATAATGCTGTTATGAAATTATCAGAAACCAAATACCCAATAGTGTCAACATTGACATAAAAGAGTTTTTAAAACAAATATTATATTATTAATTGATATTAAATTCCTAAAAATCTAGGGTTCATCCAAGAGACTTATATCTTGATAGGGATATCATTATTAGACCACTTGGGGGTCTCTTGGAGGTATATATTATGTTTATTAACTATATAATATAAAAATACAATGTGACATGGTAAGTGTCAAACTAATTAACTAAGAGGTAAAACTAAAACATAAGGTTAATATAATGACCCAATACTGTCTATATTATATTGGTTGAGTCTTTTTAGACCCATTCTCACCTTAAATTTTAAATAATCCACTTTGGAGCAATTAGAAACCGAATATGAATTTAATATAAAATAATATTTCATGATTTTCCAAAGGTGCCCCTCACCACCCTTTTAAAAGGGCACTCCCCCTTCTCACTAATTCACACATTCAAAGCCTTTTGGCTCAGCCAATACCTGCCCAAATACTCTCTCAACATCCCACACTTAACGCTAGAGGCCTTAGTTTGATTAGAAATCCAACCTACGGAGCCCTGTTGATCAAATCAAAAGGAAGAACCTGAAGAAGAGGTAATGTTTTCTCCACCCTTTTTCAAGTTCATTTTTTCTTCAACATATTCTTTCCTTGTTATTTCCATTATAAAATAATAAATATATTATATTATATATACTGTGATGTTATTATAAATATGGAACAACCAAATTCATTATTCTATCCATCCCTTTAATGACATGTCACCATACGTGCGTACGTACGGCCTACTGTCTCCACGGCGTGGTGTAATTGATATTCAATATATTATTTTTTAGATGGTTATAATAATGATGTGTAATTCTAGTAAATAATAAATATAAATGATAATGATTTTTCATATATGATATATCATCCAATTATATATTGTTTTAATATCAAAAGAATGATATTGTCGCTCGTTCATACGTACGGACTACAGTCTCCACGAACGCGATGAGATTCATTCTCCATCGTATACATTCAACTATAATTATCATTTTATGATTTAAAAATAATGGTTAAGCACTTGATATCATTATTTATAAGAATAAGATACAACCTATCCACCAAAAACACAACTTATGTAACAAAACATATACGAGTAAGTTAACATCCAAAATGACGATAATATAAAGATATTATTAACAAAGAAATGTTAAAAGATCATATATGATATGATATTAATTTATATGAATCTTTTATAATTTAATAACAATTATACCACCATTATATAGGAGGTTAACCTACCCCCAACCAAGGAAAAGTATAAGGTAAGGGGTTTTCATCTCACCCTTTATTCCCGTGAGATTCATGCCATATTGCCACTATTACCTTTTGTGTGGTGTATGTACTGCCCATAATTTTATTCTTTATGTAATAAACTTTAATTTATGTGTATTTACATATTCATTGTATGATACCTCGTCCATGGGGTGTATGATTTGTAAGATACCAAATTGGTAAGGGTTTATTTCACAATCTCTTCATTATCTGAGGTTGTTTATATGTAATTATATACTGGGGCTTCTTTATCATCCACATCCATGTTTCTTAAAAATGTATTTGAAAACATTTTTACTATTTACTAGAATATGGGTTAAAGACATCTATACCCTTTTTTGACATTTTATAAGAGGTTTATAAAAACATCTTTCTGCCATTTTCCAAACAAGGTCCTTTTTAACCTTTTTGACATAATTAAGGAAATGCCGTCTTTTTTTAACTTATATGGTGGGTGTGGCTATTTTCCCCCATTATAAAAACATTGAGGCTTCCCTTACAATCTTATAATGAAATTTTCAAAATAAAGGATTCCTTTTAAAATTATGTGAGTTTTAAATGATTTAAAAAAAGAGATATTTCTCTCCAATATATGAAAATCTAGTGCAAATGTATACGTATTTAACGCAAGCCTAAAAATGTTTTCAGAAAACCCGAAACTCGAGTGTAGTATACATGAAGGGATTGGGTGTGGACCCATCATGGCTTGTAATTAGTCGAGAAGTCTCAGAATTAGTTATTTTGTTATCAGAATCTTTTATAATGTTTTGAGAAAAACACTGGAGTATATTAGAGAAATTTTAAATGTTAGTATCTTCTTAAAAAGAATTCATCGGTAGGTCTCATGAGAAAAACTAGTGTCTTGGCACAAGGCGTTGAAAAAATATAATTTGTAGTCTTGGCATTAGACCTTGGCTATGTGGTTATGATAGTCTGGCATTATGCATTCCATCATTATGAATGTGGTTATTGATATTACATGTGATTATTCGACTAGTAGAATATTCATGTGAATAAATAAATGTCATTATTTCATTTTAACTTTTCCATATTATACCGAAGTTCATATTTAAAAGGATTTTGTTTTAGCTATACGTTTCCATAAATGATTATGTTTATTTATGAATGTTTTCGCTATATTTTTATCCTTACTGAGAATCTGAGCTCAACCCCTTTCGATGTTTTATTTTTTCTAGGATATGAAGTAGTAACTTATGAAGGACCTGTAGGGATAATATGAGGGGCAATGAAGAAAATATGTTTTTGTAGTATTTTTCACTTTATGATGTAATGTAAACATTATGAATGTATCTAGTTATTCAAAGGATACTAAACTAATCTGTCATTCGAGACATGATCTTTCTTATAATCATGACAATGATATGTAATAATGGGCTGACTCTGGGTAACTAGGGTAGGGGCATTACAATTGGTATCAGAGGAATTTTAGTACAAACCATGGAAGCTAGATTGAGATAATATCTGATTAGATCACAATGATTTAAGATGGACTTTGAGGATTAGTATAGAAGAACTTCCTGGAATTTTGGTTTTATAGAGATTTTGTGAGTTTTCTGAGAAATACATCCCTGTCTGGATACGAGCCGGTAGAGGCGGATCTGGCACAGATGTACCTAGGGGTAAAACCCGAAAACACCGCTTTGATCTAGACTCAAATGGGAACTGGTGCACGATAATGGGCCTTGCTGCACTCTTGGTTACGTCACTCCTGGGGGATATTCTTAGGATAACTCTGATTTTCTTTACAAAACATTATGAAGGTTTATGAGTATATACTTCCAAAAAAGAAAACATTTTTATGATTATGTATTTTATCTATAAATAGTTCAATTTATGTTATGTGTTTTACAAGTATGGAATTATGTATTTCGATTCATAAACAGATCTAGTTTATGCCATTGTTTAGAAATGACGTCTACTGGAAGAAATGGAAACTGTATCAATGCATGTACTCCATGTGCGGATTTCCCTCTTACACAAGATAATTATACTAGATCTGGTGATGCAACTGGTGCTGATCAACTAATCACCATACTGGGAAAACTCACTCAGGTTATGAAAAATAACCTTACCCGTATGGAGAACCCTGATCCACAGTGTGGAGGATCAATGTTAGATCGCTTCATGAGGCAGAAACCACCAACATTCAATGGGAGTACAAATCCATTAGTATCTGAGAAAAGGATAAGTTCCCTAGAGAAAACATTTCAGGATTTGGGGAGTAGTGAACGGGAAAAAGTTGTCATGGAAGTTTATCGCCTCACTGGAGATACTGATCAATGGTGTTCATTGATTCAAAACATAAAGGAAGATGATGAAGTATCAAATATGGAATGTAGGGAGTTCAAAGAGATTTTCTTAGAAAAATACTTTCCTCGTGACCATCGAGTAGATATGGAAAGGCAATTTCTGAGTCTGAGACAAAAGGAGGATGAGAATTTCTCAAAGTATGAGGCTAACTTTACGAGGTTAGCAAGGTATGCTGAAGATTATATACGTAACCCAAAAAGTAAGATTGATCATTTCTTTGATGGGTTAAAAACATTTCTCCGTCGAGCGTTAGTCTCACAATCCTTCTCATCATACGAAGACATTGTCTCATGTGCTATCAAGACAGAAAAGTAATTCTCTAAGTCTTATGACATTAAAGCAAAGCAAGAGAAGAAGTGATCTGCTGATCAATCATGGAAAGGAAATAAGGGGAAGTATGGAGAAGTTAAATATCCAACCTACATTAAATGTGGGAAGAAACACCCTGGTACTTGCTTAAAAGGAATGGGAGTCTGTTACAAGTGTGGTGAAAATGGCCACCAAGCTTGTGATTTCATGGGGAAGAAGGATGTTACCGATGTCCAATGCTACAATTTCAGGGAGATGGGACATTATGAAAATTAATTTCCAATGCATTAGGGGAACATACCTCAGAAAAGTCCAAGTGATCAAGGACAAGCTTATGCCATCACTTCTACTAAGGTAGATGCTCCGAATGACGTGGTGGCAGATAAATTAATGGTTTCCTCAAGTTTAGAAAATGCATTATTTGACTATGGATCATCACATTGATTCATATCTTCCGAGTTTTCTAAGAAAATTAGATATTTCCAATTTGATTTAACATGGGAGCTATCATCTAAAACTCCTAAGGGAAGTATCATTGTAACAATGTTTTGTGAATCAGTCCCCATTAGAGCACATAAATGTTCATTATCCGCTGATCTCATCGTCATACCAATGATTGAGTTTGATATAATCCTCGGTATGGATTGGATTTGGGACTATGATGTGAAGATTTATTGTAAGAAGAAGGAGGTTAAATTTTTTGATGATGATGATAAGGAACACCTTATCTTTAGAGAAGAATCGTCACCACCTAATTATTATCTAGATCCACCCCCAGTTGCTCAAATAAATTCAATTATGTGGGAGGAAGAGAATGAAATTAAAATGGGTGAGGAAGGGAATGTTCAAATAGAGGATGTACCTATTGTGAAATAATTTTTAGATGTGTTTCCGGAAGATTCACCTGGACATCCTCCAGAACAAGAAGTTGAGTTTTCCATTGATTTAATTCCTAGATCAAGGCATATATCGAAGACCCCTTATAGAATTGGCCACTTTAGAATTAGTTGAACTGAAGAAACAACTAGAGGAATTGAGTAATAAGGGATTTATTCGCACTAGGGTTTCTCCATGGGGAGACCCTATCCTTTTTGTTAAAAAGAAAGATGGATTATGAGGTTATGTATCGACTACAGGTAGATCAATGCTATAACAATAAAGAACAAGTATCCCTTACCTCGTATTGATGATTTATTTGACCAACTACATGGAGCTCAATAATTTTCAATGATTTTCCTTTGATCTGGATACCATCAATGTGTGTGAAGAAGGAAGACATTCCAAAGACAGCTTTTCGAACAAGGTACGGGCATTTCAAGTTTACGGTAATGCCTTTTGGGCTGATTAATGCACCTTATGTATTCATGGATCTAATAAATAGAGCTTTCGAGGAATATCTCAATGATTTTTTGGTGGTATTTACTTATGAGATCTTTGTATACTCCAAAAGATATGAAGACCACGAAAATCACTTGCGCATTATCCTGAAAACTCCGAGAAGACATGAATTATATGCGAAGTTTGGAAAGTGTGAATTATAGCTTTAGGAGATTTCTTTTCTTGGCCATATTGTCTCTAAGGATGGAATCTCTGTTAATCCTTATAAGACCAAGGACATCCAAGAATTACCAGCACCTTCGAGTATAAATGAGGTATGCAGTTTTATTAGCTTAGCAGGTTATTATCGACGTTTCGTCCAGAATTTTTCCTGATTGGCTAACCCATTAACAAATCTCACACGTAAGGGGGTTAAATCTTTTTGGAAAAAAGAGTGTGAAGAATGTTTTAAAGAACTGAAGAGATGATTAGTCAATGATCTTATATTGACTCTACCATCAGGGAAGGATGGGTTCATTATTTATAGTGATGCATCGAAGAAAACACTTGGTTGTGTCCTTATGCAGAATGGTAGGGTTATTGCCTATGCATCACGACAGTTGAAAATTCATGAGAAAAACTATCCTACACAAGATCTCGAGTTAGCAGCTGTGATATATTCTGTGAATATATGGAGTCATAGCTCTATGGTGAAAATTGTGTGATTTATACTACACTGAAAATTTAAATTTTTTTATCAAACACTTTTAAAGAAGAATGTGAGAAACCGAGTCAATAACGGAAAGATAATACAACGTCACAAAAGTGAAACTGAAGCCTTCCCATTTTAACCTCTCTAAGATGTTTCCAAGATATGGTGTTTACCTGGATGTCCGGTTGCTCCATCAGAAGATATTCAAATCTGAATTCCATCTTTCCCCAAGACTAGATGTACTCCTCTACATTGACCTTTCCGTTATTAAACCCCAAAACCAGAATCAAATCCTGCTTGTCCATCCAATCACTCTTCTCATCATTGGGTTCCACATTATGCGTCTTCGTCATCATTCTTTCCACATCCTCCTTAGGAGCATTGATAATCAGACTCGTTTCAATCATAATCTCATCCAAACTCATAAGCATCTCAAGAGGATTATCATCCCTCTCCCGTTGTTGTCTTTCCCCCTTGGGGGTGAGAGGGTCACAATCCTTCGGTTTGTCCTTCGCCTTCTTCACTGACCGGATCTCCATCGGTAAGGGTAAATACGAATAGTCCTTTTTCTCCATCTGTTTTCCCCTTCTATTCTTGCTCTGACTCGGACTAGCATATCTTCGCTCTTGGTCCTCGTCCTCTGTATCGCCAATGAAACGGCTTGAACGTTCATCACTGGACGCTCCCTCCGAAGACATCTCCACTTTCTCCACATTCGCAGGTTCCTCAACAACCAGAGCATCAAACCGGTTTGCCATCTCAATACCTCCAACCTCTACAAATCCCCCTGAAGGAAACCGTACTCTTGCCAGCCGTACTCAATGATTATGATTTCATGATACACTACCACCCAGGGAAGGAAATAAGGTGGCATATGCTTTGAGATGAAAATATCATGGAGTTTTGAACATTGTGAGAACTGAAAGGGATCATATTTTCATGGATCTAGTGAATATGGATATGGTAATTACCATGGATGGTGAAACATCAATACTTTTTCAAATATTTGCCTAACCATCTTTACTAGAAAGGATTAAGAGTTCTCAGACTGGTGATGAAGTGTTTCAAAAGAAGATTAAAGCTATGATTGATGGGAGATTGAATGACTTTGTGTATGAAGATGGAATTTTGAAATTTGGGAAGAGGCTTTGTGTTCCCAATATACCTGATCTAAAAAGAGAATTTCTAGACAATGCACATAGTTTCAATTTCTCTATACACCCTGGGAGCACCAAAATGTATAGAGACATGAAGGAACATTTTTTGTGGGAAAACATGAAGATGGAGATTTCTGATTTTATGTCAAGATGTATGGTTAGTCAATAAGTGAAAGCTGGAAGGATCATCCTGGAAGAGTCATGCAACCTGTTCCCATACCGGAGTGGAAATGGGACAATATTATGATAGACTTTTTCATGGGACTACCAAAGACTCCTAGAAGGAACGATCCAATATGGGTTATTGTTGATCGTCTTACCATGTTTGCACATTTTCTTGCTATAAGGGAAGATTTACCACTTTAACGTCTAGGAACGATATATATTAATGAAGTGGTGAGACTTCATGGAGTACCTCTATCGATTGTTTCTGATCATGATCCTCGTTTTACTTTATGATTCTGGAAGAGTCTTCAGAAAGTCCTGGATACTGAACTTAGTTTGAGCACTGCCTACCACCCAAAATCAGATGGACACTCAGAATGGACTATTCAAACCTTATAAGACATGTTGAGATCCTGCTTTATTGAATTTCAGGGTATGTGAGATCAATATTTTCCTCTGGTAGAATTTTCCTATAACTATAGATTCCATTCAAGTATTTAGATAGAAACATATGAAGCGTTATATGGAAAGAGATGTCGCACACCAACCTGTTTGGATGAAATTGGTGAAGGAATACTTGTAGGCCCAGAACTGGTGGAGGAAACAATGGAAAAGGTAAAGGTAATCCAAAACCACATCAAAGTAGATCAAAGTAGGCAGAAGAGTTATGCCGATAACCGAACGAAGGATTTGGAATTTCAGGTAGGAGATCATGTTTTCTTAAAGGTATCTACATGGAATGGAGTTATACATTTTAGTAATAAGGATAAATTGAGTCCTAGGTACATCGGACCTTTCGAAATTCTAAAATGAATTGGGGCTGTAGCTTACCATTTGGCAATGCCGCCAAATCTCTCCAAAGTTCACGATGTGTTCCACATATCACTGTTGAGAAAACACATGACTGACCCAACACTTGTAACCAACTATGAGGAATTAGAACTGGAACCTGATATTTCTTATTGCAAATATCCCTTCATGATTCTTGATATGAGAGAATAAGTACTGAGAAACTGGATGACTCGTCTGGTAAAGTTTTGTGAAGAAACGATAAGATGGAAGAGGCAATGTGGGAACCCGAGGAACTTATGATGAAGAACCACCCGAGTCTTTTCATGCGGTAGTATTCTAGAAATTTTGAGGATGAAATTATTTAAAAAAGGGTAGAATGTAAATACACAAGCATTCACGGTATGCTTTCCTTTAAATAATACAGTAGCGTGTGTTGTACGGAACATTGAGTTCTAACACACACACCACGACCAATCAAACTAGTCGTTATGAATAGTAATACCCAATTTTTGAAATTTTATAAATTTTATCTTTCAAAATGGACTTCATTTTTGGATTCAAAATATCAAAATTATCCTAGTGTAAAATTTTGGAATTTTTCTGAAAACTTTCAATTTTTGACGAATAGTGAAAAAACACTTACTTATAGTTTAAAACGTAATTTTTTTTAAATAATTATTTATATTATTTAAATTTAATTAAGGTAAAAATAGATACATAATACCTATATAATTTCAATGTAATTCATTGGAGTTAGTTTAAAATAATTTTAGATATATAAATTTTTTTTTAACTTTTCACCGTCTTTTACCCACATCCAAATTGAATTTGGAAATTCACATAAAACATAATTTTACCTCTTATGTGAGTGGAATTTCAAAAATCTGAGAGACATGGTTAATATCAAAGAGTAAATGTGGTTCAATGAGATGAAAATAATTTTTGGTGAATAGTAACTTTTTACTTTTATTTACCATGTTAAAAGTAAATAGGGTATTTAAGGGTAAAAATGATATTAATATTACCCTAACACATGTAATAATTCTATTGGACAGGTATATCTCGACCAAAAACAACCTTAGGAACAAAATATTATCATTTAGGTCCACTTGAATTAGAATAGAACATTTATTATAATTTAATTCAAAGAAGAGTTAAAAGAGTTAAAAACAATGTTTATTTAATATAACATTTTTAATATAGGTTTATAAATAAGATAAATTCAATTGTAAATATTCATTATAAATATAAAACATTTTATTACATAATGGTATTTTATTTATAAATTTTATACATTAAATAATTTAATTTATTTTTGACACAATGGTGATAGAGTAATTGCCTAATTAATGAAATATTAGAATAATTGATATTATAAATATCAAAATAAATGTAATTTGAGACTTTTTATGAATTACAATAATTTTATAGATTAATATGACATATTATTATTGGTTATATAAATTCGGTTCAATGTAATAATGCTGTTATGAAATTATCAAAAACAAAATAACCAATAGTGTCATAATTGACATAAAATAGTTTTTAAAACAAATATTATATTATTTATTGGTATTAAATTCCTAAAAATATAAGTATCGACCAAGAGACTTATATCATGATAGGTGTATCATTAAGGGACCACTTGGGGGTCTCTTGGAGGTATATAGTACGTTTATTAACTATATAATATAAAAATAAAAAGTGACATGGAAAGTGTCAAACTAATTAACTAAGAGGTAAAACTAAAACATAAGGTTAATATAATGACACAAACCTGTCTAAATAATATTGTTTGAGTGGTATTCGACCCATACCCACATTAACATTTAAATAATACACTTTGGAGTCATTAGAAACCGAATATGAAGTTATTATAAAATAATATTTCTAGATTTTCCAAAGGTGCCCCTCACCCCTCTTATAAAGGGCACTCACCCTTTTCACTAATTCACACATTCAAAGCCATTTGGCTCGTCCAACCCCTTCCAAAATACTCTATAAAATTCCATCACTTCAACCTACATGCCTTAGTTTTATCCTAAGGACTCCCTAAGGATCTCTTTTGATCAAATCAAAAGGAAGAACCCGAAGAAAGGTAATGTTTTCACACCCCTTTTTCAAGTTCATTTCTTCTTCAACTTCTTATTTCCTTGTTATTTCCATTATAAAATAATAACTATAGTATTTTCTATATACTGTGATGTTATTATAAATATTGAACAACTGAATTCATTATTCTATCAATCCCTTGAATGGCATGTCACCATACGTGCGTGCGTACAGCCTACCGTCTCCACGTCGTGGTGTAATTGTTATTCAATATATTATTATTTATATGGGTATAATAATGATGTTAAATTCATGTAAATAATAAATATAACATGATTATTATTCTTTATATATGATATACCATCCAATTATATATTATTTTAATATCAAGAGAATGATATTTTTGCTCGTGCGTACGTATGGACTACCGTCTCCATGAAAGTGATGAGATTCATTCTCCATCGTATCCATTCAAGTATAATTATTATTTGATGATTTAAAAATAATTTTTAAGGACTTGATAACAATCTGGATATGAATAAGACACAACCTATCCATAACAAAAATGACTTTTGTAACAAAACATATATGTGTAAGTTAACACACGAAACGATGATAATACTAAAATTTTCTTATCAAATCAATGTTAAAAGATCATATATGATATCATATTATTGTATATGATTATTTAATAATTTAATAACAATTATTTCACCATTATAAAGGAGGTTAACCTACCACCAACCAAGGTAATGTACAAGGTAAGGGGTTTTCATCTCACTCTTTATTCCCGTGAGACTCATGCCATATTGCCCCTATTTTCTTTTGTGTGGTGTATGTACTGCCCATAATTTTATTCTTTATGTAATACACTTTATATTATGTGTATTTAAATATTCATTGTATGATACCTATTTCATGGGGTGTATGTTTTGTAAGTTACCAAATTGGTAATGATTTATTTCACAATCTCTTTATTATCCTAGGTTGTTTATACATAATTATCTACTGGGACTTCTTTATCATCCACATCCATGTTTCTTAAAAATGTATTTCAAAACATTTTTAATATATACTAGAGTATGGGTTAAATACATTTATACCCTTGTTTGACTTTTATAAGAGGTTTATAAAGGAATCTTTCCGTCATTTTCAATCATGGTCCTTTTTAACCTTTTCGACAAAATTAAGGTAAGACCGTCTTTTTTTAACTTATACGGCGGGTGCGGCTATTTTACACCATTATAAAAACATAGAATCATCCCTTACAAGATTATAATGATATTTTCAAAATAAAGGTTTTCTTTTATACTTTTTAGATTTTTAAATGATTTCAAAAAAAAGAGATATTTCTCTCCAATATATGAAAAATCCAGTGCAAATGTATACGTTTTTAACACAAGCTTAAAAATGTTTTCAAAAAACCCGACTCTCGAATGTGGTAGACAAAAAGGGATTGGGAGTGGACCCATCATGACATGTAATTAGTCGAGCAGTCTCAGAATTAGTTATTTTGTTTTCATAAGCTTGCATAATGTTTTCAGAAAAAAAACTAGAGTATATTTAATCAATTTTAAACATAAGTATCATCTAAAAAATTTGCATCGGTAGGTCTCATTGGACAATCTAGTGCCTTGACACAAGGAATTGACAAAATATTTTTTTTATTATTGGAACGAGGCCTTGGCTATGTGTTTATGATAGTGTGGCATTATGCATTTGATCATTATGAAAGTGGTTATTGATATTGCAAGAAATTATTCGACTAGTAGAATATCTATGTGAATAAGTAAATGGGATTATTTCATTTTATCATTTCCATATTATACTGAAGTTCAAGTTTAAAAGTAATTTGTTTTACCTATACATTTCTTTAAATGTTTATGTTTATTTATGAATGTTTTCCCTATATTATTATCCTTAGTGAGCATCAGAGCTCACCTCTTTCGATGTTTTATTTTTCCCAGGTTGTGAAGAAGTAATTTATGAATGACCTGAAAGGATATTATTAGTTTTCAATTTATTATGTAATGTAATATTTATTAAAGTATGTAGTTATTCAAAGGCTACTAATCTAATTCGGCATTCGTGACTTGATCATTCTTCAGATCATGCCAATGATATGTAATAATGCACCGACTCTGGGTAACTGGGGTCAGGGCATTACAATGATACTTTAAAACCTTAAAAAATAATTTATGATTATAAATTATTTATATCAAAATGTATTTTTGAAGTTAAATTATGAATTATTCACTATTCATCAAAAATGATTCTCACTAAAAAAACATGAAAAAACTACAAAATATAATTATAGAATTATTATTTTAAAATTGAAGTTAATTATATATATATATATATATATTATATGTTTGGTATAACATATTTCAAAAGTATTTGTCACGTTCCCGATGAAAGAATATTTTAGAAAAAATTAATATTCTGCAGAAATAATTTTTCTCCTCCATCTGATTCTTAATAATATAAATAATTAATTGGTGACCAATTAATGTTTCTAAAATATATTAAATAAAAATTTATTTAGTTATATTAGTAATCGCCATTAAATCATCAATACATTGAAAATCATATTAAATATTATTATTATTTCTATATTGTTTTCGATAAAACACAGTCTACTGTGTAATGAAAGGTATCGAAGAAAGTCAATTTTTCACGTAACAAAAGAAAAAATCATTGGCACATGAATTAAAAATTATAAAATATATTAAATTGTTTTTTAAATATTAAAAATATCATAAATGTTTAGGTTGTTATAAATCATTCTACACATGGTGTCACATATTACACATGCTATTGAATATGATGTGCATATATTCAAATTTCTGACATTACATTATATAAACATTGAATAAATTGTGTCTAAAAAACATAAATAGGATCATGATAATAAATGGGATGATATTTGATTGAAAACTTATTGAAGATGAAAAATCGTAGAATTGTTAAAAATATATACATTATATGATATAAGGGGATGCACAATGATCATGTGGAATAATACATAACTAGGTTTTTGAGTATAACCAACTTGTTGGAAGGTAAATATACAGTCATGGATGAAAATTATATATATTTATACAGTGATTTTGGATGCTGATAAAATAGAGTGATTAGTTTTTTGTTGAGGTCCTCAATGACATAAATATGTAATGATTTAAATATTATGAGGTCTACAAAAATAATTGTATTAGGATAAAATCATTCAATGAAGACCATTTTTCTAATTTCGAGTAAATAATTTTCATCCTATGAATATATAAATTTTTTTAAACATATATTTATAATTTATAAGAAACATTAATAATTTTTTTCTATTAGTTTCCAACACATCCCTTATTCCATTAAGTGAAGACCCAAAAAATATGTTTTTTTGTCTAATGAAATAGAATTCAATTTTAATAGATCATAATATCCATGAAGAGTGGAGTTTCATTTTTTTTGTACCTAAATATTTTAAAAAAATATAAATTTATATAAAAATATATTTAATATATTAAATTAATAACTATACCAAAAAAGTTACACTATTGGTTCATTATTAATATTTATTTTCTTAATTTATTTACCTAGAAATAATAACATATTATCCAGGCAGTGCATATGTTATTGGTAGGTGCTAATCATTTATAATCCATAAATAATATATTCATGCCCAACAACCATTCCACACATCATGTGTTGTCCCCAAATATATGGTTTTTACTTTTTATTAACTATTTTAATAAAATACCTATCACCTTTCCATTAATATAAGAGACATCCTTGAAATAAAATTATTAATTATATTAAATTATTTCTGATGTTTTCAATACAACCAAAATACATTAGTACTCCATCTATTTTATCTCCATATAGATCATTCTTTCTACTAGTGTTTAACAATAATATCAATTATAAGATGTTTATATAAGTACACATTATCTTCAATATAATACAATCTATGATCTAAATAGGTCATTAATTTTCATCATCAATTAAAATTATTCATAATTTTATTTGAATAACATGTTAATTATACTATGAATATCAAAAGAGAGTGCCATATCGGGTGCACTGTAAGGACTAATATCATGATACATTTGATTATATGTTAGTAACAAATAACCCATATTCATTTTTATTACCTCTATATACCCACATGACTAAACATTAGAACCTGTTATATCAAGACATGGACGTATTTCATGGAAGACCCACATAATCACCTAGATGCAAAAATAATAGGATATTATTATTTACCTATCCTCAAATTGTAACATAGATTTTTGTTCCTTACTAAATGTTAAACTAAATCTACTTTCCATGGTTTCTACAAAGTATACCCTTATAATAAAATTGAATCCATGAATCAGTATCCCCAATCTGGTTCCAATTGGCAACACATTTGATGAATAAAGACAGAACAACATCTATAAGGACCGATTAGTGAAATATTTTAGTAAAATTAAAACATTTATATGTTTCTATTTACATATTAACAAAAAAATTCAATATATTTTTTTCTATAATATAATTATTACCTTAAGAATATTCTTCATATTTATAAAATTAAACATAAAGGAATCATTGGGAAAGTAAAAAATAGCTCAAATTCTCAATAATGTTTTCTATGTAATAATAATTGATTTATAAGAATTCATAATAATTATGGAAGTTAATAAAAATGTACACATTCCTTATAATCTTTAATACGACAAGGATGTGCATCAAGAGATAATGTCAATTTTAAAATCTCCTTGATAGTAATCTAAAATGAAAAGTAAATAATATATCACACAATATATATAATTAACATTACTACATGAATAGATCAGGATAACTCAATATTCGAAGGAAAATTACAAAAAATAGTGTCCTTTTAATAAATAACTAATAATGAAATGCATCCATAGATAATGTCATAGTGAACACATCATGGATAGTAATAATAGGATACTGAATGATCAAAATTCTTAATTATTGGTCATCATGATTCCACACACATCATACATTTAACATCATGATATACCCTTAATATGGATTAAGACATTCTTGGTAAAAAACAATATGTCTTGTGTCATGACCTTTCACAAGACATATAATATCATGATTTATCCTCCAAATAGTTTAAAACATCTTGCATTGATATTCGAATGGTTTATGGCCAACTAATATTTGCTCGTGAGACTATTTGTGCAATAAGGGGATTATATAAACTATTCCCCAACCTGTTTATTTAATGTCCAAATAATTCATAATATATCGAATAATTGATTAATTAATAAACAAAATTCCTTAAAAAATAACTTTATTGAGTAAAGGATATAGTTTTGTGAATATTTACTGAGTTAAACAAATAACATTCAATAGAAGCACTATATGTAAAAATGGTACATGATTTATGAAATAATTATATCTATGATAAATGATATCAATATTTGTTTTAAATTTAATGGTTTATGATCATAATAATGTGAATAAAATATTTGGAAGATAGTTACTCCCAATAAAATAGTTAATACATTTTCAATATCATTCTTTTTCAAAATAATAATAGTCCCTCTATAGAAAGGATAAGGAATATTTTGACTGAACCTATACCTAATAGAGTATGAATAAAGGGTTAATTTCAATGATCAGTGGGAAAATATTAAAAATATATCTAAAATTTTCTTAAGGTAAATATTAGTTTTATTTTAAAATCACTTTTAATAATATAAAACATTTTTAAAGTCATTATATATGAAAATTAATTTTTAAAAGATATAAATTTTATGAAGATTAAAAAAGATGACTTCATTAAAAATACATATCTATACATTAAAACTGATATTAAATGAAATATTGATCATGCTAGACAGTAATTCCATACATTCATGAAATTTGAAAACAAAACATTTCTTTTTGACTCTAAAAATGTTACGATGATTCCTTGTTCCAAAATATACAAGAAGATAACTTTCACATTTTTAGTAAAAGAAAAACAATAATTATTTAGAAAATGACATATAATGCTTTTTAATTTTTTTTGTTAAAACAAAAAATTAATAAAGATTATTTTGATAAATATTTTGGATACTGATAAAACCATTTTTAGATATTATCTTTTTGGAATAATACATAATATTTTTATAATGTGATAAAAGACGTTAGATTATTTTAGAAACCTTTTATAAAATATTTTATGTAACCAATGTAATGAAAAACTATAAAATTACATAAAAATATATCATGAATAAAAAAGGACAATATAATTAAATTTTCTATTAAATATTGATCAAATTATTTCCTTTAACATGAATTTATGAATAAAAAATCTCGATGAGATTGAGATAATGAAATAAACCCTTACAAAGATCATAACATTGAAATGATAAATATAAAATGATGAAATTGTGTGAAAAACTTATAAATCCAATAAAATCATGAGTAAGTAAAATATATATAAATTAAAAGTAAATTTACACATATCAAAATAATTAGATAATAAATAAAGAATATGATTAACACAGTGCATGGAATTTGGGTAATGAAATACCTTACTGCATGGTAACCTACAATTCAAATCCCATTCGATGAAATAATTAAAATTGAAACATATAATTCCATGTAAAATTATTTATTCTTGATATTACTTGTTAATAGTACTATATATACACCATATAAAACAATGTGTGCATAAAAACATGATTTTCCAGAATGATATGAAGTTGAGATGAAATAACTTACCTCACACATTCTCTTTGTCGAATGTGATTTAACATTTTTTATTATGGTTTTAATCATATAATTAAATTAATCAATAACCAGATTAATATTTATAATATTACATTTGATCCTTTTATAATTTATTATCTCTCATTCATTAATTGTTTATTACATTCATTATTTTTTGTGTTAATCGTCTTTTTTATTAGGTGGGTTTGGTAATGATGATCCATTTATTTCATTTATTATGTTGTTGTATATTCACAATATTACTATTTATATCATAATTTTAAAATTAATAAATTTTTAAAACAAATAATAAATTTTAAATTTGATAAATGGAGTATATTACAATCATGATTATAGTATACATTCTGTAATCTGGTGTAACATGTTTCATTTTTCAATGATCACAAAGGAATGGTTTTACATAATATTTTATCTCCCTGTAAATATTTTAATATCATATACATCATATTATTTATTTTAATAAAGTTAAATATATTATTCGTGTGGTTTTATGGCGGAATGAATGGAATGTTACTTCATGAATGAGGTAGTCTACACTTACATGCATGATGTTTTAATCTTAACATGAGTTATAAACAAAAAAACAATATATATATATATATATACATATATATTAGTTTCATAATTAAAAATATTTCATTAATGTCACTATTATATTATAAAATCATATATAATAATTAACATTATAATTATCACCTTTAATGTGAAACGTTAATGAAAGATGAATCACATCTCTTCACAAAGAGGTAGTCCATTGTACACAAGAGAATTATTATCATATATACTAATTATTGGATTGTAAATGGAATAAATTTTATATAATGATTTCAAAGGTGTAAATATGTTATACATTTCATATATAACATTTTTTTCCATCATAATCTCGTACCATTAGAGATGGTAATGAAATTATGTATGTGGTCAGTTCACAAAGCGATAGTCTGTCATACATAAGAATGATGATTTTTAACCCATTAGATTAAATTTGGTTAGGTTTTATTTCAAAACCATATCATAAAAACATATCATTATATTTGAATATAAATTTTTAATTATATTATGGTTGTTTGAAAATAATTTATTGAGTTTGTAATGGAAATAAAATGAATAATCTTGTCAAATAACAATACCTCTCCTCCAGGTATCCTTTAAGGATGACACTAAATTCATAATAGGATGGATTTTTTAAAAAATTATGGATTTTATAATGAGGGGAGGATTATTGTGATGTGATTTTTTCCATTATATTCTTCATTTAAATGTTTTTACATTTCGATGTATAGAGGAATGGTGGTTTCATTTTATAAGTGGGGAGAGGACACAATATGTATTTTTAAACTAACTGAGTGTTATGATGTTTTTTATATGTAAATGGGTTCTAAAATAGAAAATTATAAATATGTAAAATATTATTTGTAAATATTTCAAAAAAATATTTTTTTACACGTTTTTGGTAAATTTAACCGTTATAGTTTACTTTAACCCCACAAGTAAATAAATTTTTATATTATCCACAATATTTATTTTTGAAAATTAAAACTATTCATATTGGTAAATTATTAATATGAAATTATTATATATTATAATTTTTTATTCCAAATATGATATCCAATTTTCTAAATTATAGTTATTGATGTGGAAAAAGTAAATTTCAAATTAGTCTCGTATACATGATGCGAAAGCATAGTTTTAAAGTGAAAATGTTCAAATATTTCAGTATGAAATCATTCAAAAGCATAAAATGGGTTTATAGATATAAAATATATTAAATTATAATCTAAATCCAATTAAATTCATAATTTATGAATATAAAATAATAGAATAAGAAGGCAGTTTACAATAAGTATTTAGTGTTTTTCATTATTCATCAAAAAAATGAAACATCTCAAAGAAAAATTACAATACCTTAATTTTAAGATTATGATTTAAAATATGTGTATCACTTTTCCATATCATGTTTCTAAAGTTTTAAAAACTAAATTTTTAATATGTGCACCAAAAAATTATAATATATTTTATAAAAACTTTTTTTTTAGAAAACATTTTATTTTCTTTCAAATGATTATTATTAATAATTAAAATAAATATGTGAACAAAAATGAGTCAAATATATATATATATATATATTCATGATTTGTTTACTCTGATTCATACATAATATTACAAAAGTCTTACGATTATCTATCATAATATATAATAACATTTATAGTATATTATACTTCTATATAACTCTATTAGGTAGGAAACACATGTAGTAAATAATAGTAGTTGATGTGTGTAATTCGAGAAAAACTCAAGTTTTCATTCATTAAAATTTTTATAATATATTGAATCATTTTTAAAATAGAAAATATATTATGATATATTATGCTTCAAAATTCTATTATGCGCTTGTGGTTGGGTGTCACACATTATATCAAATAGGTTGTTCACATTTTGAAATTTTCGAGTGTTATTGTTGAAACCTAGATTTTTTTGAGTAAGAAGAAAATTACATCATCTTTATTTGATGGGTCCAGTGAAATAGATCTATTAGATAAGATGATTTTTGAAATTTGATTACCTTTTTATTCATGGGAATAATACAGGTGATGTTTGGACCCGACCCCAATATCCTAATGTTGGTCCCTTATATTATTTTATTTGAATGATTTTAAGTAATTAGTATCTAGAAGGAATAAATTTATAATTAGTTTGGGAAAACCAGACACAAACATAAGTTCCACATTACAACATGAAACTGATTACATAATAGAAAATCCATTTGACCCATAAATTATCCCTACAAGTCGTTCATAATATTTATATTCAAAACATGGGAACAATAAAACATACAGAAGTGGTGAGATTAGAATGTTATTAAGGGTAATCAATGTAATGGATTTTATCATTAAAATTAACACTATGGATGATGAACAACTTAAAATAGATTCCATCAAAAATATACTTGAGCATAATCTGGGAGGGATGAAATCTAATTAAATATATCCATAAAAATGATCCTAAAACAATGAAACATAAACATTATTTTTCTACTACTCCAATTATCCCACGGTTAATCAATTAATAATACTATAATTATAGATTTCCTAATTCCACACATATGAATCATATTATCAAGGCCTCAGATAAGATGTCTGAAAATACTTGGATAAGGACTCTCACAAAACACATTTCAATTTTTTATCTTTAAACCTATCGATTCATCAAGGGGATATATCATGCCACACCCATCATATTATATGTTCAATTCATTCATCATATGAAATGGGATAAACCAAAAAAAAAAAGAAAATATGAAATAACATTCCCAAATTTTTAGACATAAACACTAACAATTTTGAGTAGTTTGGTGATTAGTATCAATATTGAACATCCTTAGTCAAACTAACCATAAACCCTTTAATATAATATGTTAGATGATAAAAATATGATATTTACCTCAATAAGACATAATATTCAGCATAATTTGTGAAATAGAAAAAAAATATAATAATAAATTCGGCTTGGAATTATAGAGAGAAATAATAATTTACATTAAAATGACGAGTTATTTATAGAATTCACTAAAAATTACCTATAATGAAAAAATGTAGTTTTTCAATGATGAAATGAGTCGTTTTATAAAAATAATTGTGGGTTAAAATATATTATAGAGTGCAGCTGCAACCAAGTAATAATTTTAGATGCATCCTTGAATAAGGTTTGTTTATCTAGAATAATTGAGAATAAAATCTATAAAACATTCAACTCCCCAAAAAATCATGAATTATTCTGATTGGTAAATGCATATAAAAAATTCAAACAGAATTTTTGAGGAGTAAATTTGAATAATTCATAATTTAATTGGGATTATGAGAGATAAAGTGTAACATGAATGAAAAAAGAGGTTCAGGTAGAAAACTCTTATTCGGTGTTCAAATTTGTTTCGTACATGAGATTAATGTCCTAGATAAAAAAATTAAATCCATTAATTACTTAATTAGGATTCATATTTAAATGGTTTTGTTATAATTTTTTTATGTTCATTAATAGCCTTTTGAGGAATTATAAGATATAAATTTACCTCTTGGGAGCATTCATTTCCTTGGTTTTCTTAATCATTATAACATTATAGGATAACATACGTTCATTTGGAATGAGTATAATTATACAAAATTGAATTTATATGATAGTTATGATCACAATGTAGTGGAAATGTTTATACATATAAGTTGGTTATATTTTACGAGTATGAATTATTATATAAAATATTTAGTGATAATCATTTTTATTATTATGGCGTTTTTTAATCACAATGAACTAGATTTCTTATATTATTTAATATAATGTATAAATGGTGGTTAAAGAATAATTAAACATTATATTATTTTTATTTTCCAATGTATTTCAACCATTAAATTGGTTTCCTGACAATCCTTGAAGAATAAATTGAGGAATGAATCATCAACATCTATGAAGGTTGTAAATCATTACCTCTTGGATGATGATATTTTTATAAAATAAAAGATATATAGTACATATATTAATGATGGATCATCCATTAACATGATATTATTCTTGTATATATCTAATATTGTAGTCACCATGATCATTTGGATAGAGTAGGTGAGGATATAATAATAATATAATCAATAAAAAAATTAAAAGGAAAAAGGAAGAGGATTTTACCTCATGAGTAATTATCCTTGAGATCCAATTTCAGGGAAGGGTTTTTGGTAGTTTGAAATGAAAAAGGGAACAAGGTTGTGGGGATAGACTAGGGAATATTATTTGTGCAGAACTATGAGATTCTTCAATGATTAAATGATTTAAGAGAAGATGGACTGACGGGTTATTTTTATTGTGGAGTAGAGGAGTAATTTTGGAATATCTTATACAATATTATATTATTTTTCACATGAAAAAAATTGTGTTTGATTATTGTGTAAAAACAATAATAGGTGTTTGTGAGGTTGAAAAATTGGTCATTTAAATCAACCATGACTCAGGAATAATGTATAAATTCGTTAATTTAGCATATTTTTTATATTATTAAATTTTAATATTCACCAATAATTCATGTATTTTAGAAAAATCACCAAAAATATAACTAACCAATTTTAAATTTTTTGAATTAAAAAATGAACTCAAGTTTATGAAAATAATTTTAAAAGAAATATAAAATTATATTTTAAATAAAATCATTATTTACTGGAAAATTACATATTTTAAATTTCAAAATGATTTTATAATTCAATAAAAAATTAAATATGGAATCAACGAATTATACAAAAATCATTGAACCAAAAAATATTTAAAAAATAATAAATTTTATAAAAATGAATTATATTTTAAATAATTATATTAAATTAAAATTGTAATTAAGTATTTATTACCCGCACAAATATCAACTGTTATGAAATTGTTTTCAAAATATTCACTCTTATTTATATGGTGTATAATTTTTATTTATACATACATGGGTTGGGATTATATTTATAAGGACACATTACTATTCATAAGGGGTTTTATTTATTCATAAGGGTATGTTACTATTCACCAAAAATGAATGTTGTCCAATCAGACTCTACATATCTCAATGATCACAACCATGTTTGTCAGTTTTTTGAAATGAAAATAATAGAATAAGAAATATTGTGTTTAGAGTATAGGTTATGACTATATTCTATAATGAAGTGTTTGTTTCACAAGGGATTCATGTTTCATGCATTCTATATTAAATTTATTTTTAGACCCTTTTGGTGTTAAATTCTCCACCATTAAAACGTTTCCTCATAATTACATGAATGTTAACTCATTAAAAGATTTGGGTAGGTATTAATCATTTGTTCTTTATTCTCCCATATTGCCTCTACAATTTTACGATATTTAGAAAGTTCCTTTACAAGATAAGTTATATGATTCCTCAACAATTGTTCTTTAGTGTCTAGAATCCAGATAAGTATTTCATAGTAAGATAATCCATGTTCAAATTATATACCTTCTGAATTGAGTATATGTGTTGTGTGTAGATGTTACATTATCATCAATGTGAATTGGAACACATTGTATACCTTAGATATGCTAGGCATGATTGTCAAATGATAATCCACAACTCCAATTCACCCAATAATTTCTAAAGGACCCATTTATATGGGGATCTGTTTTCCTTTCAACCCAATTCTTATAACACCCTTCCATGGAGGTACATTTAATAAAACATGATCTCCCACATAAAATTACATATTCTTCCATCAATTGTCAACATAACTATTTTTCCTACATTGAGATGCTTTGACATGGATCATAATCATAAAAATACTAATAAAAATTGAGATTATAACATAAAACCATTATAACATCAGTATCTTTTGAATTGAGATCCCAATGACTTCAAGATAATTATATGGATATGTTTATCCCATAATGATCATTAAAATAATCAAAAAATAAATCAATGGTTCTCATATAAACTAAAAATAATAATTATAACACCCCAAGATTTCATAGTGTGTTATTTCTCCAAAATAATTCAATAACTTGCACTACACGCAACACTGAGTTAAAGAGCACCATGACTTATCAAACAAGCTGTTAAAAAGAGGTTATGAATAGTATTAACTAAATTTTAAACTTTATATAATCCTTATAATTTTAAAATCCATATTATGAGTTTCATAGACATAATGTAAGAACAAATTCCTTTTTTTAGATAAAAGAAATATTTTTCAAAAATGCACTTTTACCACCTTTAATAGTGAACCCTTTTTAAATCCAATATTTTAAACATTTATATATTAAATTTGACTAAATAAATTTATTCTTTATAATGGGGACATAAAAAAATTACAATGTAACACCCCAAGCTTCCACGGTTCGATTCTCTTTGAATAATACAGTAGTGTGTGTTGTACGCAACATTGAGTTCTAACACACACTACAACCAATCAAACTAGCCTTAATGAATATTAATACCTACTTTTTAAAATTTTATAAATTTTATCTCTCAAAATGGACTTCATTTTTGGATTCGGAGTATCGAATTTAGCCTAAGGTGAAATTTTGGTACTTTTCGTATAACATTAATATTTTGATGAATAGTGAAAATTACTAAATTTTAATTAAAAACAACTATTTAATAAAAATAATTAATAGTGAGAAATTATGAATTTGAGTGGTTTTAAAGTATAATTAGAATATATTTTTACCATCTTATCCAGTGGTGCTCATTGTAATTAATTTCACCTTGAAATTGGACATAAACAATTATCAATCTTTTGATATATATTGTTTCTTAAAAACACGCTATGTGTTGTGACAATGGGAATTAATTATAAAATAATTTAATGAAACATATATGTTTGGAATTTTGAAAAATAGACATAATTTTTGAATTGGGAATATATCAATTATATCTTAGGGTGAAATTTTGGCGTTGTTCTGAAAAACTTCAATTTTTTATGAATAGTGAAACTACTAAGTGGTGGTTAAAAAACTGAATTTTTCATAAAAATTAATTTTACTGCTTCTGTGATTGAAATATCAAAAATCCTAGAGACACGGTTAATTTCAAAGAGTAAAATGTGGTTCAATGAGATTAAAATAATCTTTGTGGAATAGTAACTTTTTACTTTTATTTACCACGGTTAAAAGTAAATAAGGTAATTAAGGGTAAAAATGATATTAATATTACCCTAACACATGTCCTAATTCTATTTGACAAGTTTATCTCGACCATAAACAACCTTAGGAATAAAATATTATCATTTAGGTCCACTTGGATTAAATTAGGACATTTATTATTATTTAATTCCAAAAAGAGTTAAAATCAACGTATATTTACTAAACCATTTTTAATATAGGGTTATACATAAGATAAATTCTATTGTAAATATTCATTAGAAATAAAAAACGATTTCCTACATAATTATAGTTTATTTATAATTTTTAGACATTGTAAAATGTAATTTATTTATGACACAATGATGACGCAGTAATTACCTAATTAATGAAACATTAGAATCATTGATATTACAAATACCCAAATAAATGTAATTTGAGACTTTTTATAAATACCAATAATTTTATAGGATAATATGACATGTTAGGATTGATTTAATTAAATTTTTTCGAACTAATAATTCTTTTATGATTTTTACAAAAATCAATTATTGAATAGTGTCAAAATTGACATAAAATAGTTTTCAAAACAAATATTATATTATTAATTGATATTAAATTCATAAAAATATACGGTTAGTCAAAGAGACTTATATCATGATTGGGGTATCTTTAATGGACCACTTGTGGGTCACATGGATGTATATAGTAAGTTTAGTGACCATTTAATATAAAAATAAAAAGAGACATTGTAAATGTGAAACTAATTAACTAACAGTTAATACTTAAAGATAAGGTTAATATAATGACCCAAACCTGCCTAAATTCTATTTTTTCACTGGTTTTCGACATATACTCACCTTATACTTTAAATAATTAACTTTGGAGCCATTAGAAACCGAGTATGAATTTATTATAAAATAATATTTCTAGATTTTCCAAAGGTGCCCTTCACCCCTCTTATAAAAGGGCACTCTCCCTTCTCATTAACTCACACCTTCAAAGCCTTTTGGTTCGTCCCAAATCTTCCCAAATACTTTCTCAACTTCCCTAAATTCATCCTAGAGGCCTTACATTAGTCAGAAATCCATCTTAAGGAGCCCTTTTGATCAAATAAAATGGATGAACCCCAAGAAGAGGTAATGATTTCACCACACTTTTTCAAGTTCCTTTCTTCTTCCACTTTTTCTTTCTTTCTTATTACCATTCTAAAATAACGAATCCAGTATCACTTATATACTGTAATAATATTATAAATATGTTTCAACCATATTCAGTATTCTATCCATCCTTTGAATGACATGTCACCATACGTACGTACCTACGGCTTACCGTCTCCACATCGTGGTGTAATTGTTATTCAATATATTATTATTTGGATGGGTATAATAATGATTTGTAATTCATTTAAATAATAAATATAACATGATAATTATTCTGTATATATATGATATACCTTCCAATTGTATATTATTTTAATATCAAAAGAATGATATTTTCGCTTGAGCATACGTACGGATTACCGTCTCCATGACGCGATGAGATTCATTTCCAAGTTCACCATTCATCGACGATTATAAAAATATATATTACTATTAAGTATTTAATATATGGAATAATAATTCTACTAGATATATATATATAAGGATTTATGTACATACATATATCTTATTCATTTACTTCCGTTCAATACTATATGAAAACAGAAACAGCGTTTATGCGTACGAACGGACTACCGTCTCCATAAACGGTGTTTTCCATTTCGTATATATGTCTATTATAAATATTTATATTATAAATATATATGATATATTTATCATGTTTTTTATTTTGAAATTATTTAAATCATGATCTACGTGATACATCACGAGTGACAAGTTAAAACACGTACAATAAAGAAGGTGATTATTACCCAAAATGTTAACTTAACATGGAAATTATTATTAAATGGTAATATAAAGTCATAAATGAATAATGTATGATATCACTAATATTAATATGGTTCTGGTATAATTTAATAACATACTACGATCTTCATACATGATGTTAAACTGACCCTCGACTAAAAGAAAGTGCAAGGTAAGGGGTTTTCATCTCACTCCTTATTTCCGTGAGATTCATGCCATATTGAAACTATTACCTTTTATGTGGTGTATGTACTGCCCATAATTATAGTCTTTGTGTAAAACTCTTTAATTTATGTGTATTTACATATTCATTGTATGATACCTCCTTCATGGGTTGTATGTTTCGTAAGTTACCAAACTGGTAAGGGTTAATTTCACAATCTCTTTATTATCCGAGGATGTTTTTACATAAGTACCTACTGGGACATATTTATTATCCATGTACATGTTTTATGAAAGAGTTTTCAAAGGGATTATTTTGAGGTACTTTTTACTAAAATATCATTTCAAATGTTTTAAATATTTATTCTTCTAAATCGTTCTCATTAATGTTCATGTCTTCAAAATGGTTTTTAAGGATTTATTTATATGGAAATGAATGTTTTCAAAATGTTAATTCCTTACAAAAGTTTCAAAGTGGTATGGGACACTTTGATTCAAAAATATATTTAAATGACTTCTTTTCTAAATTGTTTGACTTTTAAATGTTTTCATGAAAAAGGTGTATTTCTCTCAAAGAGTTTTACAGATCTATCTCTTCTATGTCAAAATACATTAATGGATTTTAAACTTGTTTTGAACTTGATTTATCATGATACAAATATTCCATATTATGTTGAAGTTTTTGTGATATATTTGACTGTGGATGTGTTATTTTTATACCATTCATGGTTTATGGGTAAAGTATTGACATTTATCATGCTAGTTTTAATACAAATTTTTATATTATATTTCATCCTCTTCTTAAGATGAATGTGTTGGACTAGTATGTTCCGGGTTGGGTACCGATAAAAGTAAGCCCTCCAGGTTGGTGTCCGGTTATTAGAGGCACTCCGGGTTGGTGTCCGGTTATTAGAGGCACTCCGTGTTGGTGTCCGGTTTTTAGAGGCACTCCGGGTTGGTGTCCGGTTATTAGAGGCACTCTGGGTTGGTGTCCAATTATTAGATTCACTCCGGGTTGGGTTCCAGTTATAGTTAGCCCCTAGGACTTGGCACGAGGCCTTGATAAAGAAATTAAAGTTCAGCATTATGCATTCCATCATTATGAAAGTGGTTAGTGATATTTCATGTGATTATTCGATCAGTAGAATATCCATGTGAATAAGTAAATGGAATTATTTCATTTTATTTCTTCCATATTATACTAAATTACAAGTTTAAAAGGATTTTGTTTTAGTTTTATACATTGCCTTAAATGTTTATGCTTATTTTTGAATGTTTCTGTTGTATTTCTTACCCTTACATAGCATTTGAGCTCACCCCTTTTTATGATTTAGTTTTCCCAGGATTCCAAGAAGGGTATTGTTATTGACATGCAGGGTTAAGACAAGGGAATAATGGTATTCATGAAGGATTATTTATGTTTTTTTGTATGTATTGAAGTGTAATGTAACATTCATGTATGTAATCTATTTTCCAAGATTGCTAAACTGGTCGGTTCTTCGGGACATGGTTCCTTGTAATCATGCCAATGTATTAAAATAAGGCACCGACTCTAGGTCACTAGGGTTGGGGCGTTACAGTTGGTATCAGAGGAAGTTTAGAAATAACCATGGAAACTATATTTAGATAAACTATGATTAGAGCACATAGCCCTAAGATAGACTTTAAGAATTAGTATTGAAGAACTTCCTAGAATTTTGGTATTGTAAGGATTTTGTGAGTTTTCCAAGCAATACATATCTGTCTAGATACGAGCAGGTAGCGGCGGCTCTGGCACAAATGTACCTAGGGGTGAAACCCAAAAACACCTCTTTGAGCTAGACTCGAATGGGAACTGGTGCACGACAACGGGCCTTGCTGCACTCTTGGTTACGACACTCCTGGGGGATATTCTTAGGATAATTCTCGTTTTATTCCCAAACCATTATGAAGGGCTCATGAGTATATATTTACTCAATGAAAACATTTTTTATGATTATGGATTATATCCACAAACTGTTCAATTTGCATTAGGAATTATTTATTGCAATTCATAAACTGACCTAGTTTATTCTATTGTATAGAAATGGAGCCCAGTAAAAGGTATGTGAACTCCAGTAATACGTTTGATCCAAAGAGTAATAAGGATAGTATCTTTCATGGTATTAAGAAATAATTTAGAAGGGAAATAGTCTCCCACATATTATCATCATATAAAGAAATAGTATCATGTGTGGATAAGATAACTAAATATTTTACTAAGTCCTATGGCTTTGAAGGTAAGCAAGAGAAGAAAAGGATGGAAGAGAGAAAGATGGATAAAGGGAAGAGGGAAAAGAAGAATTTCCCCATATTTGATAACTCTGGGAAGAAACTCCCTGTAACTTGCCTGAAAGGAATGAGAGTTTTTTATAAGTGTGGATGAAAAGGGCACAAGGTATGTGACTACAAGGGTAAAAATGGTTTCAAATGTATAATGCTTCATTTTCAAGGAGTTCGGACACTATGCGAACCTATGTCCTAGTCATCAGACTATGCCGCAAATGATGCTATTGGATAATAATCAAGTTATGATACTACCACAGATGAAGAGGAATGATTAGAGTTCTTATGTTGATTATGTCATTTTAGTGTTGTATCAACAATGTATTTGTTATAATAATTATGGAGTATAGAAGGATTGTACTGCAGTACTATTTCATTAAGGACTTGAGATTGTGTGGAACAAAGAAAAGTGACTGAATAGCAGGATAAATTTTTGGAAAATATATGGTTGAGATAATGATAAACCATAATATAGTTCTGATACTGAGGTAGTGATTTTAGAATAATACATGATTGATTTGGATAAATTATATTGGATATTCTTGACTACCTTGAAACTGATTAGTTATTTGTATATTCCATCATTGTTAGAGTTTACATCATTTTTTGAGTGAAAGAGTATATCCTTTAATATTAAAGGAATAAGGGATCATGAATGTAATAAATAAGGTTTTATGGTAATTCAGGATGTTGTAGTGTTTTAAAAGAATACATGATGAAGGTGTTCACATGTTTATACGCAGCAAAAATGACCTTCATTTTTGGACTAAAGAATTTTGGATAGTTCTAGTATGGATTATTTTTGGATTTCCATAAAAGGACAACCCTGAGGTTGGGTGGAAACTTGTCACGTCCAGCAAGGCCGTGAGACTTGAACCCACAACCTAAGGGTGACAAGGGTGTATCACCTACCACTGGCCCACGTAATGTCCGGGATTAAATAATGTAGTTTTTGTTTAATGATCTAGTAGATGAATTATAATTTCCTTTTTTTGGAACCCTATACTAATAGGATAAATAGAATATTTTTTACGTTCTCTTATCTTTTAGAGTGAAAGATGAGTTTATGGTAGAAATTAGTTAAAGGATGGAACTCTACTTGTCAAGAATATATTTTTCTTCGTCTCTTATTCTATGAAGGAATTAATTATTATTCTTTATTTAAAGAATCCTAAAACCAAAAATGTGTTATCCTAATACCCTATGTTTTGTTGAACCGATGGTATTTCAAATCATCATAGATTGATGAATTTAAGGACCACAATTTTACACTTTTTTGTGATTGATGACCTCAATCACTACCTATAAATATTTAAGTTTTTTCTCCAATTATATGTCTCTAATTACCACTAATGTTCTCCTAATTGAGATCATAATTTGGTGGTGACCCTTTAATTTCTCTTTTCCTCATATTAAGACTAAATTTTAGTAACCCAATTTCAAATGTGGGTTTTCCCACAAAGATATTTTCTATTTTCAACATTTTATTTTCGAAAAACAATTTCAAATTGCGAGGACGCAATTTATTGAAGGAGGGGAGAATGTAACACCCCATGATTTCATAGTGTGTTATTTCTTCAAAATAATTCAATAACTTGCACTACACGTAACACCGAGTTAAAGCGCACCATGACTTACCAAACAAGCCGTTCAAAAGAGGTTATGAATAGTATTAACTAAATTTTAAACATTATATAATACTTATAATTTTAGAATCCATATTATGAGTTTCTTAGAAATAATGAAAGAACAAATTCCTTTTTTCAGATAAAAGAAGTATTTTTCAAAAATGCTCTTTTACCACCTTTAATAGTGAACCCTTTTTAAATCCAATATTTTAAACTTTTATATATTCAATTTGACTAAATAAATTTATTCTCTAGAATGGGGAAATAAAAAAAATTTACAATGTAACACCCCAAGCATCCACGGTACACTTCTCTTTGAATAATACAGTAGCGCGTGTTGTACGCAACTTCGAGTTCTAACACAAATTACAACCAATCAAACTAGCCGTAATGCATATTAATAACAACTTTTTAAAATTTTATAAATTTTATCTCTCAAAATGGACTTCATTTTTGGATTCTGAGTATCTAATATAGACTAAGGTGAAATTTTGGTAATTTTCGGATAACTTTAATATTTTGATGAATAGTGAAAATTACTAAATTTTAATTAAAAACAAATTTTTTAATCAAAATAAGTAATAGTGAGAAATTATTAATTTGAGTGGTTTTAAAGTATAATTAGAATATATTTTTACCATTTTATCCAATGGTGTTAATTAGAATTAATTTCACTTTGAAATTGGATATAAACAATTGTCAATCTTTTGATATATATTGTTTCTTAAAAACACACTATTTGTTGTGACAGTGGGAATTAATTATAAAATTAATTAATGAAACTTATATTTTTGGAATATTTTGAAATAGACATCATTTTTGAATTCAGAATATCAATTATAGCTTAGGGTGAAATTTTGGCATTGTTCTGAAAAACTTCGATTTTTTATGAATAGTGAAACTACTAAATGGTTGTTAAAAAACTGAATTTTTCATAAAACATAATTTTACTACTTCTGTGTTTTGAATTTCGAAAATCCGAGATACATGGTTAATATCATGGAGTAAAATCTGGTTCAATGAGATGAAAATAATTTTTGTTGAATAGTAACTTTTTACTTTTATTTACCACGGTTAAAAGTAAATAGGATAATTAAGGGTAAAAATGATATTAATATTACCCTAACACATGTCCTAATTCTATTGGACAAGTTTATATCGACCAAAAACAACCTTAGGAATAATATATTATCATTTAGGTCCACTTGGATTAGATTAGGACATTTATTATTATTTAATTCAAAGAAGAGTAAAAAGAGTTAAAATCAAAGTTTATTTACTAAAACATTTTTAATATAGAGTTATACATAAGATAAATATGATTGTAAATATTAAATAGAAATATAAATATATTTCCTACATAATTATATTTTATTTTAATTTTTAGACATTAAAAATTTTAATTTATTTATTACACAATGATGATGTAGTAATTACCTAATTAATGATAATTTAGAATAATTGATATTATAAATACACAAATAAATGTAACATGAGACTTTTTATAAATACCAATAATTTTTAGGATAGTATGACATGTTAGGATTGATTTAATTAACTTTTTTCTAATTAATCATTCTGTTATGATTTTTAGAAAAATCAATTATTAAATAGTGGAAATATTCACATAAAAGAGTTTTTTAAAAATATATTATATTATTAATTGATATTAAATTTCTAAAAATCTAAGGATCGGCCAAGGGTCTTATATCATAATTGGGGTATCATTAATGGACCACTTGGGGGTCTCTTGGATGTATATACTATGTTTATTAACTATATAATATAAAAATACAAAGAGACATTGTAAAAGTGAAACGAATTGACTAAGAGTTAATACTTAAAGATAAGGATAATATAGTGACCCAAACCTGTCTAAATTCTATTGGTTGAGTGTTTTGCGACCCATCCGCACCTTAAACTTTAAATAATCCACTTTGGAGCCATTATAAACCTAATAGGAATTTATTATAAAATAATATTTCTAGCTTTTCCAAAGGTGCCCCTCACCCCTCTTATAAAATGGCACTCTCCCTTCTCATTAACTCAAACCTTCAAAGCCTTTTGGTTCGAACAAAATATGCCCAAATAATCTCTCAACTTCTGTAACTTCATCCTAGAGGCCTTCCTTTATTCATAAAGCTATCTTAAGGAGCCCTTTTGATCAAATCAAAAGGAAGAACCCGAAGAAGAGGTAATGATTTCACCACCGTTTTTCAAGTTACTTTTTCTTCCACTTATTCTTTCTTTGATATTACCATTATAAAATAATTAATCTAGTATCTCCTCTATACTATAATATTATTATAAATATTGTACAACCATATTCTTTATTCTACCCATCTTTTGAATGACATGCCACCATACGTGTGTACGTACGGCTTACCGTCTCCACGTCGTGGTGTAATTGTTATTCAATATATTATTATTTGGATGGGTATAATAATGATTTGTAATTCATGTAAATAATAAATATAACTTGATAATTATTCTGTATATATGATATAACATCCAATTATATATTATTTTAACATCAATATAATGATATTTTTGCTCGTGCGTACGTACAGATTACCGTCTCCACGACGCAATGAGATTCATTTCCAAGTTCATCATTCATCAACGATTAGAAAAATATATATTACTAATAAGTATGTAATATATGAAATAATAATTCTACTGGATATATATATATATATATAAGGATTTCTTTACTAACATATATCTTTTTCATTTACATTCGTTCAATACTATATGAAAACAGAAACATTGTTTATGCGTACGTACGAACTACCGTCTACATAAACTGTGTTTTCCATTTCATATATATGTCTATTATACAAATTTATATTATAAATATATATGATATATTTATCATGTTTTATATTCTGCAAGTATTTAAATCATGATCTAAGTGATACAACCAAGAGTGACAAGTTAAAACACGTACAATAAAGAAAGTGATTATTACCCAAAATGTTAACTTAACATGTAAATTATTATTAAATGGGTAATATAAAGTCATAAATGAATTAGGTATGATATCATAAATATTAATATGGTTCGGGTATAATTTAATAACATACTATGATCTTCGTACAGGAGGTTAAACGTACCCTCGACTGAAGGAAATTTCAAGGTAAGGGGTTTTCATCTCACTCCTTATTCCCGTGAGATTCATGCCATATTGCCACTATTAACTTTTGTCTGGTGTATGTACTTCCCATAATTATATTCTTTGTGTAATAAACTTTAATTTATGTGTATTTACATATTCATTGTATGATACCTCTTTCATGGGTTGTATGTTTCGTATGTTACCAAACTGGTAAGGGTTAATTTCACAATCTCTTTATTATCCGTGGTTTTTTTTTCATAAGTATCTACTGGGATATATTTATTTTCCATGTACATGTTTTATCAAAGAGTTTTCAAAGGGATTATATTAAGGTACTTTATACTAAAACATCTTTTCAAATGATTTAATTATTTATTCTTTTAAATTGTTCTCATTAATTTCCATGTCTTCAAAATGGTTTTTAATGATTTATTTATATGGACATGAATGTTTTTAAAATGTTAATTCCTTTAAAAAGTTTCAAAGTGGTATGGGACACTTTGATTCAAAAATGTCTTTAAATGACGTATTTTCTAATTTGTGTGACTTCTAAATTTATTCATGAAAAATGGGTATTTCACTCAAAGAGTTTTACAAAACAATCTCTTCTATGTCAAAATCCTTTAATGGATTTTAAACTTGTTTTGAAGTTGATTTATCATGATACAAATCTTACATATTGTGTTGATGGTTTTGTTATATATTTGACTGTGGATGTGTTATTTTTATACTATTCATGGTTTATGGGTAAAGTATTGCCATTTCTCATGCTAGTTTTAATAAAAAAATTATGTTATATTTCATCCTATTCTTAAGATGAATGTGTTGGACTAATATGATCCGGGTTGGGGATGGGTAAAAGTAAGCCCTCTGGGTTGGTGTCTATTTATTAGAGGCACTCTGGGTTGGTGTCCGGTTATTAGAGGCACTCCTGGTTGGTGTCCGGTTATTAGAGGCACTCCGGGTTGGTGTCTAGTTATTAGAGGCACTGTAGGTTGGTGTCCGGTTATTAGATGCACTCCGGGTTGGGTTCCGGTTATAGTTAGCCCCTAGGCCTTGGCAAGAGGCCTTGATATAGAAATTAAATTTCATCATTATGCATTCCATAATTTTGAAAGTGGTTAGTGATATTTCATGTGATTATTTGATTAGAAGAATATCCATGTAAATAAGTAAATGGCATTATTTCATTTTATTTCTGCCATATTATGCTGATTTTCAAGTTTAAAAGGATTTGGATTTACTTTTATACATTGCCTTAAATGTTTATGCTTATTTTTGAAAGTTTCTATTGTATTGAATACCCTTACTTAGCATTTGAGCTCACCCCTTTCTATGTTTTATTTTTTCCAAGATTCCAAGAAGTGTAATGTGATTGATATACAGGGTTAAGACAAGGGAATAATGGCATTCATAACGGATTATTTTTGTTTTTTTGTATGTTATGAAGTGTAATGTAACATTCATGTATGTAATCTATTTTCCAAGACTGCTAAACTGATCGGTTCTTCAGGACTTGGTTCCTTGTAATCATGCCAATGTATTAAAATAATGCACCGACTCTGGGTCACTGGGGTCAGGGCATTACAATAATCGAGTTTTGTATTAAACATGTTCCACATAGAAATAATGTGAGATGAAAATACCATACATACTTTATTATATTTTGGAATGCATTCCCAATTAAATAATAATTGTTATATAAATAATTTAATTTAATTTAATTGTGGATATTAATTACGTAAAATTTCAAATTTCCCAAATATGTACTGAATAAATGAACATAGTTGTGGAACAAAACATATGTCCTAATGAATACAATTTGAGATGAAATTTCCTTACCAACATTGCTAAAATTTCTATCGCACTCCCCTTTTAGGAATAATAATAAAATAAAAAACATTCAATTCATTTATTACATATATATTAATGATATAAAATTTCAAATTGAATGTATATATACCTTATAAAATAAGACCAGTTCGTAACATAAAAAATGTTTTGAAGATGAAAATTTGTGACAATATTCCCTTTCCTTAAGTATCATTTGAATTCATAAACACTCAAACCTCCAATATAATAACTATAAATATATAATAAATCGATTAAGGAAATCTTATTATATTTATCAAACCATATGGGATTTACATATGTCAATTTATTATCTCTTTATTGTCATTTTCTTGTTAAAATCACAGTTTGGGTAGTAATATCTTCAATTATCATGTATGTTATTGATTGATATTTTTATCCTTTTTTGGTGAACATGGATAAATTATTTTAATAATGTAAACTATTATAAAAATATATTATATATTCCTTATATATGTATTTATATTAAAAAATAAGTTAACTAATGAAAAAAAAATTCATTGTTCATTTCGACAATATGTCTTAAATAGGCATAAAATTTTTTTCCATTTTTTAATGGACAGTAAAAAATAACAATAAATAAAAAATAAAAATTATTGAATAATTATTTTTTCATTTATATTAAATACATTAATTTATTTTTTCATTATTACCTTTTATGAAAAACATTAGTGAAAAGAAGTCAATTACTTTAGTAGGTGGTAGTTCACTATACACCCGAGTGACAACATCATATTTTACACAGAATATAAATTTTTTATTTTTTTGTGATAATAAATTTAAAATATTAATAATTATTTCATAAATATTATATAAAAATTATAAAAACAATGTCATATCCATCCATTTTATTATTTTCTGAAAAGTGTTTTACATCGGTTTATGAAGTGGTTGTTTTTTATAAACATGATCATCAATTTCAACTATCATTTAATGGAAGATTGGAGACATGTAGATAATGAATTTAACAAAAATAAATATAAATAAGTGGAAAACAATTATAATATTATATCATCATTTTTGAATAGTATTTTAATGTTTTGGAGGAATAAATATAATTGAAAAATGTGGTTTAGGACAATACGTCTTATTCATAGAATCTCTTTTGGACTTCAGATAATTTCTTAAAAGGAGGGTTTAAGAGTAAATCTAAGACCAATAATACATAGTATGTGATATAAGGTTGTGTTCTAGAGTAGTTATTTTCTCAAAAAAATAATATTGGAGTATGGAGAGGAGAGAATAAGAGTGGTTCTGTTATAAATAGGGAATGGAACACACATGGAAACAACTTCAAAATATCTCAAAAGAACAAAAATTGATAAAGTGTATATAATCAAAAAACTTATATAAATTACAATATATTATTAATTTATAAGGATAATATAGATTTATTTCTATAAAATATGATTTATACACATTTTATTGGAAATATTACCTTTATCGATTTAGTTTAGCCTCCCAGTAAACCTATTTTATCATTAACCATGATAACTAATTTTTTCTATTTTCACACTTAATTATTGATGAAATGATGTTGATCATAGTATAAAATGTAAAATATTATTATTCTATATTTTAAATCCGTTTTTCTAAATAAAATTCATCTAGGTATAACAATTAAATTGAAAATTAAACCCATATATAAGATGGAAGTTAGGTTTTACAAAGAGAAAATGTTCATAACTGTAAAATTTTATAATATAAGAATAAATTATGAAATTTATTCTAATGAAATAAAATATATGTATATATATATATATGTTTATGTGTGAACTAATTTTTCCTTTAAATACCTTTTAAAATTAAATTAATCCTTTACATTTTTTTATTAGCAAAAGCATGTTTTTAAAAAATCACTATTCGTTTTACTATTCATCTGAAAATTAATGATTTCATAAAATTATAAAAAATTCAATGAAATATAATTTTTAAATTTTTATTTACAATTTTCTTTACTTAAAATAAATTTTTTAAGAGGTGAAAAATGTATTTTTTATATGTCTATTATTGAAAAACTTTGTAGACAAATTGGTGGTTTAAGCATAAAACTAGTTTAACCGAATCCCATTATTATAAAATATATTTGATGAAGGATAATCATTTTTTAAAATATATAATATAAAATTTTCATTAATATCATTCTCCAGTAGTTGAAAATTTAATTCTTTATGATTAAAACACCTTTCAACCCCTAAACATTTTTTCATAAAAACACATTTATTTTATGTTATGTATATTTTTATTATCATTTCTAAAAAAATTATAGCTAATGAATTTATCTTATAAATGTGTAGAAAATATATGTTCAAAATATATTCAATCATATTTATACTATCCATCTGAATGGTTATGTTATAAATATCTTATCAAACAATATTATTTTAATAATTTTTTGTGTTTCCTTTCGACTCTCTGTTTCATGTAACACAAGCAATCAAAAAATCTATTAATTATTTTAGGAATGAAATCATAAAATCTGATAATGTCATAATATAGCCCCATTAAATTGGTTTTATCCTCAAAATTTTAACATGATCTAGATAAATTTATTTTTAACATTAGACAATTATTTCATGGAAACCCCACATCATAAAAAGACTTCCATAAAATATCTTCTTGAATAATGTTGAAAAATTTATTATTGTGACATGGAATAACACATAAAAAGGATTAAAATTTTGGAAACATTACAATAATGTGATAATATTAAAAATAAAGAGAGAACATACACACATATTTTAAATGTTAGTGATAGAGAATATTATAATGAGAATGTCACCAACCACAAAAACAAATATATGCGATAAATGAAAAGAACATTGATAAACCACTAATAAAATAAAAATTATTAAATTATATTGTCATGATACATTTTTTAATGTTTTTCGAATTTTTTCTCCATAGATTATGAAACATGAAATTATTCATTCTTAATTTATATATATTTTATAATCACAATCTCATCAATTGATTTTGAATCTGTCAATTTCCAATTATTCTATTACTCAATTAAATAATGGTAAATTAAACAAGACAAATGAACAATGAGATGAAAATATCCATAAATTAATTATAATTCATTCCTTCTATATCTATTTATCATCAAAACTAGAAATACTAGAAAAAATTATCAAATATACACAACAACTATAATGAAGAAATAGTAAATTAATATTTATAACCAAAACTAATTGTCACGACCCGCCCTCGGGGTCCGTGCCGTGACTACCCCAAGCCCGCCTTCCATAGGCCAGGGGCTGGCGACTAGCACCAAGGCGTAAATCCCGGTAAAAAGGGAAGGCATTGCCTTTGAAAAGTAACAAACACCACAGAGTAAGCAAGCGGAAAGTAAACACTAAACAAAACAGAGTACAACTGAAAGTGCGGAAAAGTAAATGGGCCAGAATACAAACCCAAACTAAAAGTAAAGTACAACTCGAAAGGGAAAACAGCAACTGAAAAGTAAAAGCCGCTACACCGAGCTGTCCACTAGAAATCCCACCTGAAGGGTGGGTACAGATAGCTCCTCTGCTCCACGGGTCCCGTCGTCCGCTCCGTGCACGTCCCGCCCAGTGGTCCACCTCTGGGTACCGTCCCGCTCTGCAAGCCTCAGCTAAGGTCAACGCTGTCCGTCGTCTGCAACCAACACAATGTAGTGCGGGCAAAGCCCGTGCAGGGGTGAGTATAAGCTACTCAGTAGGGACCCCGAGACCCCTGAAGGTCTCTCAAATCCACAAAGGATAAACCACGAAGAAAAGTACAATCACGAAGTAACAACCGACACTACTTAGGTATATGCCCATACATATACCTAAGTCATCAATTCAAATACGCTCCAACCTCCGAGCCCAAGTACAACTCAGTCCACACAGGATAGTAAACGTATTCCACACAGGAAAGAAAAACGTAATCCACACAGGATTGCTCAACACAATCCACACAGGAAAGCAATAGGATTCAGCTCACTCAGGTATACTTCTTCAGAGGACGATAAAGATGATCACTGATCCATCTAAGTCGTCGGACCCACGAAGGATCGATAGGTAACTAACCCCCGCAATGACCCACACAGGATCGGGCCCACATAGGACCTGTAGGCGCTGGCTCACACAGAACCGCTGAGCGCAAGGACCCACACATGATCGGGCCCACACAGGACCTGTAGCACTGATCCACGTAGGATCGCTGAGTGCTGAAGTCGTCGTCGTCGAATCCACACAGGATCTCTGTACTGTCGTCGTCGCAGTCACAGTAGCAGTAGAACAGTCGCAGCCAGCACTAGGGTTCCCGCACATAGCAAGCTCGTTCGGAGGGTATGCTCCACGAGCCGAGAGGCTGATACATCAACTGTCACGAAGACCAGAGTTGATGTATCCAAAAGTTCCGTATCGTCAACAGGAACTCAACGCAACAGACGGCGCGTCGATCGGACGCCCGGTCTGAGAGTTATTGGCATTTTCGTCTCCGGGGCCCGGTTGGTTTTTAAGGAAAAACCAACCCGACCGTACTCCACCTGCGTCCAAACCTCGGGCGGAGTATGCCAAAAGATCCGTCTCACCAAGAGGAACACAACGCGACTGACGGCGCGTCAATCAGACGTTCGAAGCTCAAGATATGAGCGTTTCCGCTCCGAAGGCCCGGTTGGTTTCGTGAACGAACCAACCCGGCCGAACTCAAAGTAAACCGAAACCTTGAGTGCGATATACCGAAACGACCGTCTCGATCCAAGGATCGTGTTGCCGCATATGGTTCGTCATTCGGAGGTCTGAGGCTCAAGATATGGTCCAAAAACCGATTCTGGTTCGAAACGGGGGGGTCCGGGTCCGGGCCGACCCGGCCCGACCCCCCCCCCCCCCTGGGGCGGTCCGGCGGCGCGGAGGCCGCGGGGGCCGCGGCGGCCTATCGCCGCGAGGTGGCCGCGCGAGGGGATCAATTCCCCCGCTTTTCAAGTGGCGGCCCCCCCCCCCCACGTGGGGGGCCTGCTGGTGCGGAACCGGGGGGGCCGGATGCCCCCCTCCCTTCAAAGAACCGCCCCCCTCATAAAGAGGGGGGTTTTTATGAGTTGTCCGGGGGATTAATTCCCCCGGTTTAATGGTATCCGGCCGGCCAGCTGGCCGGCCGGTTTTCTCTAACGGGACCGGAAATTCCGGTCCCCCCTTCGGCTTCCGACGCCGGCGGCCCGGCCGCCGGTCTTCTCTTCTGCCGCGGCCCGGAACCGGCCACGGTCTCCTCATCCCGCCGGGGCCCGGAACCGGCCGCAGTGTTCGTCGTCCGGCGCAGTGCGACGGCACCGCTCCCCTTCGCCGTGCCTTGATTCCTTTCAACGCGGCGCGATGGCGTCGCGTTCTTGAAGATTCTTCCTCGGCGTGGCGCGACGGCGCCGCGTAAAATAATTGCACGATTATCCGCGTGGTGCGACGGCACCACGCCACTTTGCTTCCACCCGCAAGAATAAACAAGAACGATGGAGGGGGGTTCGGCCGTGTTCGTGCGGTCCGGCCCCCTCACGTTAAAATAATAACGCAACTTTAAAATTAATTCAAAGCCACTCGTTAGACTTGCTAAATTCACGATCAAGAATAAAATAATTAAACCAAAAAGAAAACAACAACCCCTACCTCGGGTATAAGGTTCGAAGATTTGTCTACGTTCCGCGGAAGACGACGTCGCGGAGGTCGGGCGTCGCGGTCGTCGTTCGTCAAATCCGTTGACGAAGGGATGCGTCCGATGCGATACGTCGTTGGCGAAACTTCTCAAGTCGACGAAGGAAAACCGAGGAGGAAGCGGTGTCTCCCTTTCTTTGACATGGAGAGAAGATAGAACGGTGTGTCGGTGTTCTACGCGTTCTTCAAGGAGGAAGATGAAGTTCTTCAAAGTGTAGAACTCTTCTTCTCTCAAATCTCCACACAACATAGCAACTCCCAAAATAAAATAAGCTACACCTTTTTTTATTTTCACTTTGCCAACCTTTTAAAATTCAAAAGTTGAATTCAACACATTAATTAAAATCTAGAGTTGTCAAAAATTAAATGAAGAGTTAAGTTGGAATGAATTAAAGTAGGGGAGTGTCACATAATTTAAGAGGGGGTTTAGAGGGGTTAGGGAATTTGAAAGGTGGGGGCTCGTGTGGGCCCCACCTCCCTCATAACCACACATGGGAAGTTGGGTGGTTATGGGCCCCACCAACAACTTCCCATGAGAGAGTCTAACCACCACGAATAAAATAAAATTCAAACAAAATTTTATTTTACTTATCTTTTAATCCCCAAAACTAACTTTCAACCCGCAACAAACGCAACTCCCAAAAAGGTCTCTTTAAGCGAATATCGGCACTGCGAGTTCATCGGTGCCCTCGGATTTCAATTCCGAGCACCGGATCAAAAGTTAGGAATTCCCGCTCGTTCGTTCACTGAACGTACCCGAGCCAAACTTCAGAAATTGATTCCGGGCACTCCGGGGCTCAGAATCAGGTGTCGTCTGAAACCGTGCTCTTGTAAAATTATAATGAAAATTAAGAAAAAAAAATTCCTTGAATTTTACGGGTCTTTACATTACTCCCACCTCAGGGCTTTACGTCCCCGTAAAGATACATCAAAAACTAGGGAAACAAATGAGGGTACTGAGCACGCATCTGAGCCTCCCGCTCCCATGTGCTCTCCTGGAGATTCCCGTGCTGCCATCTGATGCGCACAAGAGGAATCGATCGCCCACGCAGGACCCGCCCCTGTCGATCCTCTATCTCCACCGGGACCTCCGTAAAAGTCGCCCCATCGTCAACGTCAAGCTCCCCATTATCAATGATGTGCGTCGGGTCGTGCACGTATCTCCTCAGCTGAGATACGTGGAAGACATCGTGCACCCGGTGCAACTGAGGTGGTAGAGACAGACGATAAGCCACCTCACCAATCCTGCTGAGAATCTGGAAGGGTCCGATGAAGCGCGGAGATAACTTGCCACCTCGGCCAAATCTCCGAATACCACGTCGAGGTGAGACCCGCAAGAAGACGTGGTCGCCATCCTCGAACTCCAGTGGCCTCCGCCTCCTGTTAGCATATGACTTCTGCCGGCTCTGAGCTGTCCTCATCCTCTCCTGGATGACCTGGACCTTCTCTGTCGTGGCCTGGACCATCTCCGGTCCCACCAGTGCTGACTCTCCAGGGTCTGTCCAGCACAAAGGAGATCTACAAGGTCGGCCGTACAACGCCTCATACGGTGCCATCCCGATGGTGGAGTGGTAGCTGTTGTTGTACGCAAACTCCACCAAGGGTAGGTGGTCCTCCCAGCTACGACCAAAGTCGAGGACACATGCGCGGAGCATGTCCTCGAGTGTCTGAATGGTCCTCTCCGTCTGACCATCCGTCTGAGGGTGAAAAGCGGTGCTAAGACGTAGCTGCGTCCCGAACGCCTCCTGTAACCCCTTCCAAAGCTGGGAAGTAAAGCGGGCATCTCGATCGGAGACGATAGATGATGGCACGCCGTGGAGCCGCACAATCTTCTGAACGTAGAGACTTCCCAAGCTCTCTACTGAGCCCTGCTCTCTGATGGGTAAAAAGTGTGCCGACTTGGTGAGTCAGTCAACAATCACCCAGATGGAGTCGTGACCTCTGGAAGTGCGTGGAAGTCCAGTCACGAAGTCCATAGATATTTCGTCCCACTTCCACTCTGGAACCTCCAAGGGCTGTACCAAGCCCGCTGGTACCTGATGCTCTGCCTTTACCTGCTGACAGGTGAGGCATCGAGAAACGAACTCTGCTACAGCCTTCTTCATGCCCGGCCACCAGTGCTGTCGTCTGAGGTCCTGGTACATCTTCGCCACTCCAGGATGTACCGCCAAAGGAGAAGTGTGAAACTCTCTCAGTACTTCCTCTCGCAAAGCAACTGGTACCATGGTACGTCTTCTGAAAAGGATGTCGTGCTCTGCTCCAAGGGAGAAACCATCAGGTGCCTATCCCGAGGATATCTGTGCACGCCGTGTCTCACAGTCAGCGTCCTCACGCTGTGCCTCTCTGACCCGCTGCAGTAGTGGAGGAGTGACTGTGAGAGACTGAAGAAAGGCTGCTCCATCTCTATCCACGAAGGATATCTGCAAAGAGGCTAGATGCTCCGTCGCCTCCTCATGTAGCTGAATGCCCGTCCTCCTGCTGAGGGCATCGGCTACTACGTTCCCCTTCCCAGGAGTATAGACTATCTCAAAGTCATAGTCCTGGAGGAACTCGAGCCATCGTCGCTGTCTCAGGTTCAGGTCCTTCTGTGAGAAGATATACCTGAGACTCTGATGATCGGAAAAGACTGTAAAGCGCTCGCCCATCAAATAGTGTCGCCATGTCTTCAGAGCGAAGACCAATGCTGCTAGCTCCAGGTCATGGGTAGCGTAGTTTTGCTCATGCGGCCTCAACTGACGTGATCCATAGGTGATCACGGCCCGCTCCTACATCAGAACACATCCGAGTCCGGTCCCTGATGCATCGCAGTAGACTACGTACCCTACTCCCTCTTCAGGCAACCTCAAGATAGGTGCACTAGTCAATCTCTATCTCAGCTCCTAGAAGCTCTGCTGACATCTGTCTGACCACACGAAGGGTTTCCCCTTCTTCGTCAAAGCTGTGAGTGATGCCACAACTCTAGAGAAGTCTGGCACGAATCTCCGATAGTATCCAGCTAGTCCCAAGAAACTCCGAACCTCAGTCACGCCCCTGGGTGGCTCCCATGCTAACACAGCCTCAATCTTCACGGGATCCACTGCAACTCCCGCCTCAGAGATAACGTGTCCCAAAAAGTGGACCTCACGTATCCAGAACTGGAACTTCGAGAGCTTACCATAAAGCTGGTGCTCTCAGAGTGTGTCAATAACAACTCGCAAGTGATAGCCGTGCTCCTCCTCTGTCGTAGAGTAAATCAGAATGTCGTCGATGAAGACCACGACAAACCGATCGAGGTATGGCTGAAAGATCCTGTTCATGAGAGCCATGAACACTGCTGGAGCATTGGTTACACCGATAGGCATAACCAAGAACTCATAGTGGCCATACCGACATCTGAAGACCGTCTTCTGCACATCCTCGTCTCTGACTCTGAGCTGATGATAGCCTGACCTGAGGTCTATCTTCGAGAACCACAGTGCTCCCTTGAGCTGATCAAAGAGGTCATCAATCATCGGTAGCAGATACTTGTTCCTCACTATCACCTGGTTCAGGCGACGATAGTCAACACAAAGTCGCAAGCTCCCGTCCGCCTTCTTGGTGAACAATATCGGGGAAGCCCAGGGTGAAACACTGGGTCGGATGAACCCCTTGCCCTGCAAGTCCTCCAACTGTACCCGTAGGTCTCGAAGCTCGGCGGGGGCTATCCGATATGCTGGAGTGGATATCGGGGCTGTCCCGGGGTACAAGTCAATATAAAAGTCTACCTCTCTGCGAGGAGGTAGCCCTGGAACATCATCAGGAAAAACATCCGCAAACTGATCCACCACTGCAGGAAAACCAGGACTCCGCACGTCAACTGCTCCAAGGATAAGGCTAGCCAACTGATGAGTGATGGGATGTCCTCTCCTCCGCGGATGTCCATCCTGTGCTGCTAAGGCTCCCTTCTCGCCGGTGAAGGTGAACCTGCTCCCGTCGGTGCGTACACATCGCACCTTGCGCCTAAAACAGTCAATCTGTGCATGGACCGTAGATAGCCAATCCATGCCCAAGATGACGCCGTAAGGCCTCGACGCTGCTACAAGAAGATCCCAGCCGAAGCTCTCACCTCCTAGAGTAAGCTCACACTGCCGGCACCAGTGCGTAATCGTCGAGTCTGCTCCCGTAGGAGTCTCTAGCCGTAAGGATCGAGCCAACGGCTCTGTCGGAATCTCCGAGCTCCGAACAAGGGCAGCGGCTATGAAAGAGTGACTCGCTCCGGTGTCTATTAGAACTGCAACAAGGGTGGAATAGACACAGATAGTACCTCGAATCATCTCGGGTGCACCGTGGTCGTAGGCCTCTGCTGCCTGGAGCTGTGCCTGTTGCTGCCCGCCAGCTCCCTGTGGTCAGGGTGGACCTCCTGGTGGTGGTGGTGGTAGAGCCTCAAAGCGTCACCCTCCACCGGCTGCTTGTCCAGCTCCTCTGCCTCGTTGGTCCATCAACTGACTGCTGCTCCTCGGCACGGCGGGTCGGGCAGTCGCGAGCCATGTGGCCCTGCCCGCCGCACGAGTAGCACTATCTGCCTCTCGTAAGACTGGCTCCGTGTTGTGTGTCCCGCACTGCTGAGCCAGTGCCCTGAGATCGTCTTCCTGAAGGTCTGGTCTGTCTGGACCCCTGAGGCATCCGTCGACTGCCTGCTGCAGATGACTCTGCCATGTGCCGCCCCGCGGTGGGTCTCTGTGCTGGTGTAGACTCAGCAAGGAAGCTCTCGATCAGAAGGGCCCGCTCCAGTACTCCTGTCTGAGTCGGTATGCTGAGGGAGATCAGCGATGCCCTGATCTCGTGTCTCAAACCGTGCTCGAAGGTCCGAGCCCAGAAGAATGGGTCTCGTACCATGTCGGTCGAGTAGCGCGAGAGATCGGTAAATCTCGCCGAGTACTGAGCGACCGTCATGCTGCCCTGCCGCAGCTGAAGAAGCTCCTGGATACGCACCGCACGAAGGGTGGCTGGGACGAACTCCAAGCGGAAGAGGCTCTCAAAGTCCGTCCAAAGTAGTGATGCCTCATCGTGCACCTGGAGAATCAGGCTCCACCATCGTCCTGCTGCTGCGTGTAGTAGGCTCGCAGCGAGGATCACCATGAGGTCTGCTGGTGTCCTCACTAGCCTAAACACTCGAACCACTGCCTCCAGCCAGTCCTCTGCTGCCTGGGGATCCGTCTCCCCACGAAACCTGGGCGGTCGCTGGCGCTGAAACTCATGCAGTGCGCTGAGGCGACGTGCATCGTCAGCGGCTGCTGCTGGAAGCATCGGGGGATCGGCGGGTAAAGCTACCGCCGGTGCCACTACTGGAAAAGGGCCCTGCACCGAGGCCTCGTCGCTCGGTGGGCTGTCGTCTCGCTCGACTCTCGGAACCCTAGCTGGCTGTCGTCGTGGGGCCATCCTGAAAAGGAAACAGGTGCGCCACGGTTAGAACAGTATACCTAGTGAGCGGATATAATTAATCACAAAGAAAACTTTGAAACACACACGCAAACAATGTTTTCGTGCATTAAGTCGGAAATCAGAAGTCAGGGTCCTGGTGTACGGATACGTCGGCCGCCGCACCAACACTGGACTCCCTGGACTGATAACCACACTTAATACGCTAAACATTATTGCTTCACATAGAAAAGATCAGAGTTCGCGGTAGAACCGAAACCCTCTGATACCAATTTGTCACGACCCACCCTCGGGGTCCGTGCCGTGACTACCCCAAGCCCGCCTTCCATAGGCCAGGGGCTGGCGACTAGCACCAAGGCGTAAATCCCGGTAAAAAGGGAAGGCATTGCCTTTGAAAAGTAACAAACACCACAGAGTAAGCAAGCGGAAAGTAAACACTAAACAAAACAGAGGACAACTGAAAGTACGGAAAAGTAAATGGGCCAGAATACAAACCCAAACTAAAAGTAAAGTACAACTCGAAAGGGAAAACAACAACTGAAAAGTAAAAGCCGCTACACCGAGCTGTCCACTGGAAATCCCACCTGAAGGGTGGGTACAGATAGCTCCTCTGCTCCACGGGTCCCGCCGTTCGCTCCGTGCACGTCCCGCCCAGTGGTCCACCTCCGGGTACCGTCCCGCTCTGCAAGCCTCAGCTAAGGTCAACGCTGTTCGTCGTCTGCAACCAACACAACGTAGTGCGGGCAAAGCCCATGCAGGGGTGAGTATAAGCTACTCAGTAGGGACCCCGAGACCCCTGAAGGTCTCTCAAATCCACAAAGGATAAACCACGAAGAAAAGTACAATCACGAAGTAACAACCGACACTGCTTAGGTATATGCCCATACATATACCTAAGTCATCAATTCAAATACGCTCCAACCTTCGAGCCCAAGTAAAACTCAGTCCACACAGGATAGTAAACGTATTCCACACAGGAAAGCAAAACGTAATCCACACAGGATTGCTCAACACAATCCACACAGGAAAGCAATAGGATTCAGCTCACTCAGGTATACTTCTTCAGAGGACGATAAAGATGATCACTGATCCATCTAAGTCATCGGACCCACGAAGGATCGATAGGTAACTAACCCCCACAATGACCCACACAGGATCGGGCCCACACAGGACCTGTAGGCGCTGGCTCACACAGAACCGCTGAGCGCAAGGACCCACACAGGATCGGGCCCACACAGGACCTGTAGCACTGATCCACGTAGGATCGCTGAGTGCTGAAGTCGTCGTCGTCGAATCCACACAGGATCTCTGTACTGTCGTTGTCGCAGTCACAGTAGCAGTAGAACAGTCGCAGCCAGCACTAGGGTTCCCGCACATAGCAAGCTCGTTCGGAGGGTCCGCTCCACGAGCCGAGAGGCTGATACATCAACTGTCACGAAGACCAGAGTTGATGTATCCAAAAGTTTCGTATCGTCAACAGGAACTCAACGCAACAGACGGCGCGTCGATCGGACGCCCGGTCTGAGAGTTATTGGCATTTTCGTCTCCGGGGCCCGGTTGGTTTTTAAGGCAAAACCAACCTGACCGTCCTCCACCTGCGTCCAAACCTCGGGCGGAGTATGTCAAAAGATCCATCTCACTAAGAGGAACACAACGCGACTGACGGCGCGTCAATCGGACGTTCGAAGCTCAAGATATGAGTGTTTCCGCTCCGAAGGCCCGGTTGGTTTCGTGAACGAACCAACCCGGCCGAACTCAAAGTAAAGCGAAACCTTGAGTGCGATATACTGAAACGACCGTCTCGATCCAAGGATCGCGTTTCCGCAGACGGTTCGTCATTCGGAGGTACGAGGATCAAGATATGGGCCAAAAACCGATTCTGGTTCGAAATAGGGGGGGTCCGGGTCCGGGCCGACCCGGCCCGACCCCCCCCCCCCCCCCCCTGGGGCGGCGCGGAGGCGCGGCGGCGCGGAGGCCGCGGGGGCCGCGGCGGCTGCGCGGGGGGATCAATTCCCCTGCTTTTCAAGTGGCGGCGCGGCTTTGCCGCGCCGTTTTTTTTTTAAAGCGCCCTCCCCCCCCCCCCACGTGGGGGGCCTGCTGGTGCGGAACCGGGGGGCCGGCTGCCCCCCTCCCTTCAAAGAACCGCCCCCCTCATAAAGAGGGGGGTTTTATGAGTTGGCCGGGGGATTAATTCCCCCGGTTTAATGGTATCCGGCTGGCCAGCTGGCCGGCCGATTTTCTCTAACGGGACCGGAAATTCCGGTCCCCCCTTCGGCTTCCGACGCCGGCGGCCCGGCCGCCGGTCTTCTCTTCCACCGCGGCCCGGAACCGGCCGCGGTCTCCTCGTCCCGCCGCGGCCCGGAACCGGCCGCGGTGTTCGTAGTCCGGCGCGGTGCGACGGCACCGCGCCCCTTCACCGTGCCTTGATTCCTTTCAACGCGGTGTGATGGCGTCGCGTTCTTGAAGATTCTTCCTCGGTGTGGCGCGACGGCGCCGCGTAAAATAATTGCACGATTATCCGCGTGGTGCGACGGCACCACGCCACTTTTCTTCCACCCGCAAGAATAAACAAGAACGATGGAGGGGGGTTCGGCCGTGTTCGTGCGGTTCGGCCCCCTCACGTTAAAATAATAACGCAACTTTAAAATTAATTCAAAGCCACTCGTTAGACTTACTAAATTCACGATCAAGAATAATATAATTAAACCAAACAGAAAACAACAACCCCTACCTCGGGTATAAGGTTCGAAGATTTGTATATGTTCCACGGAGGACGACGTCGCGGAGGTCGGGCGTCGCGGTCGTCGTTCGTCAAATCCGTTGACGAAGGGATGCGTCCGATGCGATACGTCGTTGGCGAAACTTCTCAAGTCGACGAAGGAAAACCGAGGAGGAAGCGGTGACTCCCTTTCTTTGACATGGAGAGAAGATAGAACGGAGTGTCGGTGTTCTTCGCTTTCTTCAAGGAGGAAGATGAAGTTCTTCAAAGTGTAGAACTCTTCTTCTCTCAAATCTCCACACAACACAGCAACTCCCAAAATAAAATAAGCTACACCTTATTTTATTTTCACTTTGCCAACCTTTCAAAATTCAAAAGTTGAATTCAACACATTAATTAAAATCTAGAGTTGTCAAAAATTAAATGAAGAGTTAAGTTGGAAAGAATTAAAGTAGGGGAGTGTCACATAATTTAAGAGGGGGTTTAGAGGGGTTAGGGAATTTGAAAGGTGGGGGCTCGTGTGGGCCCCACCTCCCTCATAACCACACATGGGAAGTTGGGTGGTTGTGGGCCCCACCAACAACTTCCCATGAGAGAGTCTAACCACCACGAATAAAATAAAATTCAAACAAAATTTTATTTTACTTATCTTTTAATCCCCAAAACTAACTTTCAACCCGCAACAAACGCAACTCCCGAAAAGGTCTCTTTAAGCGAATATCGGAGCTGCGAGTTCATCGGTGCCCTCGGATTTCAATTCCGAGCACCGGATCAAAAGTTAGGAATTCTCGCTCGTTCTTTTCCTGAACGTACCCGAGCCAAACTTCAGAAATTGATTCCGGGCACTCCGGGCCTCGGAATCAGGTGTCGTCTGAAACCGCGCTCTTGTAAAATTATAAAGAAAATTAAGAAAAAAAAAATTCCTTGAATTTTACGGGTCTTTACACTAATGTTCAACTCAAACAATTTCATAAATGAATAACCTTATTATACTTATAAAGTTTAAAATTAATAAGTAATGTTTCCAAACAATCCCAGATGAAACCAACATTAATCAAAAAATATTATCATCATGATATTTTCCCAAGAAAATTTATATTCATAATTCTCATTCATTCCCCATTTAAAACATTTAACAATCGACGATCTATTAGGGTGACCAATATCCTTATCCATTACATAAATTGAATATTTCATTTTTCCAAGAGCATTAAATACATTATTTCATTATTATACATACTCAATATATCTTCATGTTACTATAACATATTCACATTAGTAATTATTCCCACATTAAAAAAATTTGGGAAACTAAATCTTTATTCCACATTGGTAACTACCACTTGATCACTCAATGAACTATATCCTTCTCTTAATTGGTGAGTCTAAGTGTTAATTATGGTGAAATTTTTTAATCATGTATTATGATAATTTATTTAAAATAATCACTATATACTTTAATCAAAACATCATATCATTTTGTTTCTCAACATCACATTGTTTATCACATTCAATGTTGACTATGTTCCTTCTTCTTACAACTATTAAACACACAAAATGAATGGTTTGAAAAATAATAATTATACTGTTTAATCACAGAATCATAAAAAAACATATAAGATGTCTAAATCATGAATCCTACTTATCAATATATGGGTCCTTAGGATTATACAAGGTCATTCATAGTTATTATTCAAATCCTTTATTATGGTTCATAACAAGTTTCAAATTTTCCAAAGCATAATCCCAAGGTGTTTCAAATTGGGTGATCAAGATCTCCAATTTTCATATCAAAGCAGATGACTAGCTTGATATAAATTCTCAATTATTTATACGGTTACACTGAGATACATCTATTCTAGAGACACATCCATGTGTTGTATCCAATTAGAGATGCAGTTTATTAAAATCCAATAACTCTATCCAACACTAAAATTCCAATACATTTTCTTAAACATTAAATTATCTTTAGAATTATTGTAATAAATATCCCTAAGAAACACACTAATGGGTTTTCCTACTTTTTTATATATATTAACTATCCATTTTCTATAATATCAAGTGTAGATATCTAGTACTTTTGTACATTAATATAACATCTTTTAGATAAATATAAAATAAATTACACAAATACATTCTCAAAGACAATAATGGTTTTTTTGTATTTCGATACTAGTTACATGGTCATATTTTTTATAGAATTATCATTGAAATATCCCATTAATATCATCACACATTTTAATAATTTTAGAAATACCATACATAATACTATTCTTCATAACCATGGGAAATGAAATCTTGAAAAAGGGTGATCTCAAATGATCATTAAGGGTATAATTGGTTAATATCATCATAACATGATCGTAAGGGTATAAGAATATGATAATAAAATCTAAAAATGATTACATATATATCATTTATTTTATAATTTATATATGGAATAAAATATGGATTTTCATAAGACATGATTTATTAATGAATCAAATAACATGATTGTTGGGAAAATAAAATTAGAATAACACATATATTTTTGTAATAAACAATATCATATACAATGTTATATAAATGATACATATAAAGATATTCCTAACATGTTAGGATTTCTCTAAACACCAGTTTAGCTTATTTGGGATTGGTAGAACATGTAGCATACCCTCTTTAGGTTTTGGGATGACCTATAATGTACCCTTTTGGATTTGGATAACTTCAATTGTACCCATTTTATATAATAAGATAACCTCCCATATATAGTTGTATCTCTTATTATACTAATAAATTCCTCATTCATTTTAGACAGATATAGGTCCCAAAACATCATCAGTAATAATGTTATAACCACCCTTTGTAATTTTTCAACCACCACCATAGAATAAAAACTAATAATAATTGTGAAACAAGATCCTAAAACACTAATCTTATAGGAAATCATGAATATAAATGAGTGTCATAAGAATTTAATCAAAGCATAACCCATAAAACTGAATGGATTTCATGGAAATGTTATCATAATTAATATAATAAATATATTGAAATAATAAGTATTGTATGATTGAATCATATCTCCGGAAAGTATTAAGTAATACCAAAGGATTTCATCTTATATTGAATGTGATTTTGAATGATTACTAAAAAATTTATTCAGGAAAACATCCATTCCACATTGAAAAAACCCATTAAAATGAAAGTATATCAATAATATTTAATAATAAATTTTACATGAAAAAAATAAATAAAAATAATGAAATCTATTCCTTAAATAATAAATTGTTCCAGATTAATAGAAACAATTTTCATGTTTTAAACATTAAAACCAATATTCCTTTAATACTTATTAATAAAATTAAGAGGGCATTGTTTATAAAATGGAAAATGGATTCATTTGAAATAATTTTTATAAAATTTTGAAACTATAAAAAAATAAAAAAAAATATTTATTATATTAAAATAATTATTTAAATATTTTATAAAACATTGATATAGAATCAAATAGTTTTTGGATGAAGAGAGAAATAATGGCAATTTTACTTAAAAACATTCTTTTTGTATCATTAATTCATTAAAAAATGAAAATTTAGGTTAAAATTTATTATCATGAATAAACCAAAGTATAAGAAAATTGATGATTTTATTTAGTGATAGAGCATAAAAATTCATCTTTAAAAACTTACTCAAGAATAAGTCTGATTAATAATGAAATTGTAAATAAAACCATTATCACTTTGGTGTCATCTGAATTGAAATCCCCATAAAATAAATAAAATTATATGTGTATGTATATCACATAATTTACATTATTATTACCAAATATATATTCATGGTATGTATATACACCATGAAAAATAATCATTTTATTTATCAAACATGTGTGCTAATGAAATAATGTGAGAATAAATATAATACCTGCCTTGGTTAACTGTTGAATTGTAAGCCCCATTAAATAATAGTCATAAAATATAAATTTAAATATCATAAAACTTGATATATTTATTATATATATAGTAAAATGGGACTTTTATACACATACAAAAATAATATATTTTTGTAAGACAATGTAGGTCCCAAAAATACGATTTGAGAGAAAATTCGCTTACCAGCTTTTGTAACATTTTAACCATAATACCAATTAAAGAATAATAATCAGAATAAATATTAAATATAATAAAATATGGATGTTCATGCAATATCATGTAAAAACTAATTTATATATATCTCATAAAATAAGATATGTTCAAAACAAAAAATTCGTTCCAAGGAAGATAATTTGAGAAAAATTTTAAATAACTTTTGTCTCAAATTCATTTGAAAAAGTTCTAATGCAATATAAAATCAATTTTTTTATATTATAAATATATTATAGAACAACATACATATTTATATAAAAATATATGATTTAATTTTTATTTTTATTAACTATTTATTTACAATTCATTGAAAAAATTACATTTTGGGTATTAAATACTTTTTTTTAAAGTTTGTTTTGGTTTTCTATTTTATGTAATTTTACATTAACTATGGTTTAAAATTAATTATATTTTTAACCATGATATTAATATATTATTTATTAAATATATAATTATTTTTAGTAATCCATTAAATTTGTGGACGGAAAATGAATTGATCCTTGAATAAGGATAGACAGTCAAACGTATGCATGAACGATGACTCAAATTTTTAATAGTTGGAATAAAATAAAAATAAAAAATAACTAAATTATAAATAATAATTATAATTTAATATATATCACATATATTCATTAACATTATCCATTTAACCACTATTGTTACAATGATTCGTATCCCTTCACGATGTGGTAGTCTATCATACACATGAGTGTTAGTATCATATTTCAAATGGAATCGAATGAAAAATAGAATATGTGATATTATGATATTAGAACTATAATTAATCCATATCATATAAATATATAATATCCATATTTGTGTCAATCATTAATGGGTGGTTTTGAAAAAATAATAATTATGTTCATGAGGCGGTTGTCCAAGGATCAACAATTTCATTTCCAATATAATAGAAGAGCAGATATGATTAAGTAATTATATTAACATAATAACATATCAATAATTGGGATATATTTATATTGTTATACCATCGTGTTTTAATATTATTATATTGACATAGTGGAATGAGTAAAATTAAAATCCATGGTTAAGCACTATACATCATTTTCAGGGAACCTGTTTAGGTTTACACCTAAATTAATTATGGGAGGGTTTCATGAAAAAAACAATTCCTTTATATTTTATAGTATGTAAGGAATGGAGTATTTATTGTTCTTTTATGAACCTAAAAGATAAAGGGTCATGGAGAAGAGAGGATTATAAAGGTCCTTTTATAAATGTGGAAAGAATCCCACTTAAAAACTACATGGAAATTTCCTGGAACAATCCAAAATGACAATGTGATTCTAATGATAAAATATATCAAATGGAATGTTGTATGATATTTGGAACTTTAATGTTTTCATATTTCCGAAATATATTATTTATACATTTTTGGGAAATAATACCCCTATCTATTTAGATTATCCTCTCGGTAAACACATTTTAGCAGGAAATGAAGTAATTATAGTTTATTATTTTTACTTTATTTTATGGTAAAATTAACTTGATCATATTATATCTTATTAATTGATATTATTATTTAAAATATGATAAAGATTTATGAAATAACACTCACAGAAGTAAAAAATTTAAATTTAAAATTTACCCCGCATAAATTATAAAAAGGGTTTTCTCATGAAAAAATATTCATATGTCTAAAATGTTTTAATAATAAAATGAAATATAAAATTTATTCAAATGAAATATATTAAAATAAAATATTTATATTAGATCCCATTTTACTTATAATATAATTTTAAAATTAAATATAGTTTCTAAATTATTGAAATGAAAAGGATGATTTTATTAAAAACACGTATTATTTTTAAAGATAATTGAAAAATTTATATTATCTGAAAATTATAAAAAATTAAACCTAAGGAAATTTTGAGATGTATCTTAAAAAAAAATTTAACCAAAACATTTCTTATAAAATTAAAAAAAATTAATAATTTTTTAGAGTGAGTTGGAAACATGTTTTAGTAAAAATTATGGTTTTAAAAATAAAACTGGATTTATTCATTTCTCCCGTGTAGAAAAAAAGGGATTGATAATTAATTTAATAAAATTTATAAAATATAAATTTAATAATAAAATTCTACAATAGTAAATAATTTGATACATATAGATAAAAACATTACAAAACATAAATACTTTTTCATAAAACGTTTCACATTTTCATTCAAAGGATTTTTATTTTTGTTTCAAATCAATTGAAATCTAATACATTTATTTTATAAATGGGTAAAAAATATATTTTCATAAAATTTTTATTTCAACATATAAATTAAATTCTAACAGATAGTCATGGTGTATCATATTAAATATTAATATTTTAATAATAGGATTCAGTTTGTTTGAACTGTTTATTGTGTGTAACATAAAAATCAATAAAACTAAATTTATTGGAATAAAAATAAAAAATTTCCTAAAATATCATGGCGTTACAATGATATACATTACTATATTAAAATAATTCAAGGAAATGAGGTCTTAGTTAGGCATTTAGAAGCCATCAGCTTATATATTTATAAGATACTTATAAGAGAGAAATATTATATCCATTTTTTAGGAAATGTTGAATGTTATAAATATATATATATATATATATATGAAATATTAAAAGGAAAATATTATATATTTTATGAAATGATAAATATTTTGAATACGAATTATATTTAAATGATATCGTCACACAACTAACAGGTCATTGACTCCAAAAGATCCTAATAACTATTTTTGGGATATAATTTTTGGCTAAATCCTTACCTAATAAATTCAAAACATGTTTCAACGTGATTTAAAAAACATAATCTTATATTTTTTATTTTACAATTATTTACCATGATTACTGGTATTTACGAAATATAGATTATTATTTAATTGAAATAAACTATAACCCCTCACACAAAATATAATGCTTCTAGACCATAATTTATCACAAATTTTATCCAACATAATTCCAAAAATTTTCATTTCTCTCTTTTAAATTAAAACATATATTACAATGAAGAAAATTTAAATGAAAAAATGATGTTATCATTATTAAGCATTCCTATTCATATATATATTTAATCACTAATTAAATGAGTTATAACATAATCATTTATACATTGAAGAATCATATCCTAGTAATCGTATAAAATATTTAAATAATATTTATAAAATATTTAAATAATATTTATTAGATAAATAATTACACAATATTAGTAAAACAAGTAATTTTAAATTACTATTTCATCATTATAATGTGTTTCTACTTTAATCATACTTGTAATCATTTCATTCCTAAAAATGAAATTGAAATTATTAAATAAAATGAATATTGTTAATGTATAATTTGATATAATTTTTTAATATTTAAATTCTATATGTGATAAAAGAAAATTATTAAAACAATGGAATAAATCCATTAGTAATATAATATATTACTTATGTTTCCAATATGGTAAATTGGTTTTTATAAATGAAACATAGTATAATTAAATTATATATAATTATTTATAAATATAAAAAAATTTATTAAAATATTTCTAATAACTTACTTCATTCTTGTTTTATGATAATGACTTAAATGTAAAATTTATCAAAATCAACATTGTATTATTATTCCTGGAAAATAAATTATTTCTAAAAAAGTAAAAAATTATCCATGAAAATTACTTTTATTTTATGTACAAATATAATGATAATATGTGAAAATAATAATTTTTTAATTTATAAATTTATCTTTTAAATTAATATACAGCTTATAAAGTGAAACAACATTAATTGATAAAACACCTTTTTAAAAAATCAATTGTCATAAGTCAAATATTGTATACATTTCAATTTGATTAGAATATATTTATTTACTATATTTTTATACTTATACTTTTCTATAAATATTCATTTAATATGTTGGAAATTTTTTTAGTCTTGTGATTCATGTGAAAAAGTGTTTCAAATATAAGGTATATTTAAATTAATTTTATATAATGAAATATGGAGGAATTACATTATCCTAATGGAACCCTCATTATTTACCTTAATTTATTATGAATTAAAATATCAAGAGGTTTCAAAAAGTATAAAGTAAATCAAGATACATTTTCATTAAATATGTCAACCATCAAAACTATTTAAATATATCATTTTTTATAAGAATAGGTCAGCTAATAAAGATGTTTATTAACAATAGAAAGAATCATAATCCCATAAACCATAAAAATATTCAAATTCCTAATGTACAATATTGTTACAATATGTTATTATTATTTTAAACATGTACTTTTTTTAAAACATTACATGACATAAGACATAAACAAATCTAGGGTGATGAGTAAGTGTACCTATAAGGATTTAACTTATAAAGTGTTTCTAGGGAGAATATTATATTTCCCATCATATTAATTGAACCATTTTTTTCATGAAATTTTTTTTCCTGTTACAGAATTTTGCCACATATATAAATACTTCTAATATATTTGATACCATCTTAATGGTGTCTCTAATGATATTTTTCATAAGAATGAAAATGAGTTTTATTTCCATCACCATTTTCATAACCATAAATCCGACATAATATACTTATCTTCATTTTTTGGTTTCAAAAGTCAATTATATTCAAGGTAATTTTTATACGTCATGTTTCTTATTCTATAATAATCTCAATATCCTCTCATCCATCTTTTTTACTATTTTGTTTCTTATTGATATAATCTCTTCATTATTCATATCACCCATCATTAACCAGGTTAATTTATTCATAATCCATTAGTAAGTCCCATAAAATTAATTGAGACTTCTAATCAATTGGAATAATATGGTAAATATTATAAATTATCTCTTGAAAAACCCAACCTTGATATTTATTATTAATTGAAACTATCACTCTATACATCAGGTCAAAAATAATTATCTCTGGGTTAAATATTGGTTTATTTAGGTTTGTATCTCACACACACCATGTACTAACTCTATATCAAAACAAAAACATCATGATTTTTTATAAACTAATTTTGATTAAAAACATAACATCCTCTGGTAATTTCAATCAAGGATTGTAGTTATGCCTCTATATTGGAATCCAGGTAAATATATATTTCATATCCACCCAATACCATGAAAGGTTACTAACCCTATGTACTTATAGTCTTAATCATATATCAAATTTTATTATTTTAAATGGGATGTTATTTCTTTCAAAACCACATAATATCATCATTATAAAATAAAATTATAATTTTAGCCTATACATAGAATATCCATAAAATATATGACAACATTTATAACTAATATTATCATACATTAATAATTAAATATTATAAACTATCATTTAAAAAAATAATTACTCATTTGATAAATTTTTAGGTGCCTCATATCTATACTTCTCTTCCTACAATAAAAAGGAACATAGTTTTTTTATAAAAAACTAATTTCACATGAGATTATAAAAAGTAGACATGTAATAATTTCGAATTTTTATTATGTTTAAAAAATACCTTAGAGAAAATTTATATTTACTAACCTTGAATAATAACTACCCATGTGTTCCATTTTACTATACTTGTAAATGTTTCATCAGGATAAAAATCCTCTCAGCTCCTTTGTAGATTCTCATATTATATACTTGTCATTACAACCAAGGAAACAAAATTGTAAGAATCGCGTGAGTGAAAACATGATTAATGGAAAACATACCATCAATTCATCATTAGTTATTTGTAAAGAATAAGATAAAACATAAATAGGGGATAATGTTCAGTTATTACCATAAATTATAAAGAACACTAAGAATCATATAAAAATGATAGAAGGTAATGTAATTTGAAATGTATTAACATATACCCTGAAAAAAGTGTGTCTAGTCATATAGCGATAAATATGATCCAAGGATCAGAATCAAATGAAAAGAAATTAAAATATGTAATATTATTATTAAATTAATAAAAAATGACTTTGGAACAATGATTATCTAATTGAAATTATATCATTGGGAATTTTTTTAGCATGTCATGAATAACAAAAATATTTATACTTCAAATTGGGTAAAAAATTACTATTTTAACTATTATGATTATAAAAAATTTCCCAATACATTGTTTTAAAAAACAATGTATAAACATCTATATTTTAATGAACTGAATTTCCATACATAGCTTCCATATCTCATTCTATATAAATCCTTAAAAATGAATTAGATTGTGATTTATGATTGAAAAACATATTATCAACAAGTATGTTTGAAACACAATACATGTAATTATATCAAAAAAATACATATACATAAAATGGGATTCACAACATTTCTTAGTGGTGTCAAAAAATTTACATCAATAATAAAAATTATTGATACCCAAAAACTGGAAACTATAAAAATTAATTTCTTAAGGCTATTTTAATTGACTGGCCTGATAGCACATGGCGGTTCCCTGATCCGGATATCCACATGACCTAATGTAAACCTCCATATATTCTAGAGGATTTTGAAAAGATGCAATTTGTCAGAAAGTTAGCCACAGTGAGACTATACCATCATTTATCAGAGTAAAACATCAACAGAAATAAATAAACTACTGGGGAAGAATTTATATCCAGAATAACAACTTTGTTAGAAGATAACCTAAGAATAAATACAATACTCAAATAAAAGGGAAAACATGATATTTTAATATCGGTGTTAAGTGTCTATAATTAAACTGAAATGAATGACACTAGTAATCCCCAATCAGAATCTGAATGATGTATGATACCATCATCAAATATACACCCCAAACATGAAATCCAACTCATGGCATTTTCCCATATCCTATCTTGTAAAAATATTATCTATTCAGGTACTAATCAGGGTATACAAATAGGGTGTGTGTACAATTCAGAAGGCAACCACAAACGATGTCTAAAACAAGTGCATTGAAAATATAGTGTATGCAGTTCTATAATAAAAATGTACAAATCATTAACAACCAAATATTATATTATCATTTATTCATATCCAAAACATTATCTCTAGGGTTTCCAAGTAGTCACATACCCCAATAATGACTTCATCTCATACGAGAGCCTGATGTATTCCCTTGTTAATATCATATCATAATACTTACATCTTTCTAGATCTCAAAGTATTCAAAGGTGATATGATATATCAGTACATTATTTGACTCATGCCGGAGTTCTAATATTCTTGTATGAGGTCATAACTCAGAGTTCCATTATTTCCATTCTTTATTTTGGCATATAAAATCCAAATTTACAAAATTATCAATATCAAAATTGTATGTAAGATGACCTTGTAAACATGATTACACCTCAACAGAATGACCATGTTCCCATTCTCATTACTCATAAGTATAATGAATATATGACCATGTATACTTCTCAATATATAATTATCATGTTCCCAATCACTTTTCTCATAATTATGATGACCATGTTACGATTTGAACATCTCTAGTTAGAATAACTATGTTCCCATTTTTTATCACATAATTTATTTATTAATTAATTATCTTCCGCAATCGCTTTACTAATTCAACAATTAGTTCAACACAACCATTCCATTATTTAACTCAACAATTAACTAAGTACATGAAATTAATAATTAATACATCAATTTATTAATAATTATCACAATTAAAATTCTTTAACTAATTCTTAAAAATTAATTAACTCATTCTAATATAAATTTTTAATAATAAATCCAACAATTATTTATGTATGTCATATTATCAAAGGCGCATAATTAATCCATAATTAATTATCTCAACATATCAATTTCAATATCTCATAATTAATCTGCCGATTAATTATCAATATTAATACCACTCCTTCTTATAACCAATTTACCGAAATTATTTATCTTATTTAGAAACACTACAGTCTCATAATAAATTTCCCAATTAATCAAATTTTCAACAATGATTTTAAAAATTAATTGGTCAGTCTATTTAACCAAAAAAATGAAAATCAATTTATAATGGATTCTAGAAATTATTTAATGTTATACATACATATCAAATCCAAGACTATGTGAATTAGATATAGACCACCCATAATGGTTCATTGATGGAAATTCCTAGAATTCAAATACCCAAAATCTGTGTAGAACATGAGGTAAATATATGCTTCAAAACTAAATTCAGAAATCAAAATTACGATATCAACATATAATCAAACTAAATCAAGATATCCAATACAATATATAGATCTCACCACATAGGTTTAGATAAAATAAAATATCTGATATTCTCCACCAAAGGATGAAAGACTGAGAAGAGATTTAAATAGGAAAAACATTAGGATGAGATCCACTTACTAGGTTGGGAGAGGATCATCAAATTGGGCTCTCAAAAATATATAATCGAGTTAGTATGGCCTTGGAATCTTGTCGATTCTATGGTTGAACCTTCCCAAACCATTTGGAAATTAATATCCAGAGTTAGGACCACATAGGAGGTGAAATAAGTCATTAAATGTTGAAAATGAGTGAGATCCACAATTCTAGGATCTTGCAATTGCCCCGCACATAGTTTAACAACATGGTTAGACGAAATGTGCACTAACCATTAATTAGACACTATTTAAAGGGGCCCCACTTGGATTACTCACACATCCTCACAGGCTGTGCTTTAACTAAGTGATGATATGGCCCCAAAAGACCAGATAATGTACAATTTCTCGTAGACATCTTCACGTTTTGTAAAATTTTCAACAACCATGCACATTCCATTTTTCTCCAAACATTTTTTAGACTCCACCCAAACACAAACCGATTAATAACACGGATCAAAGTAACTTATGAAAAAAGTACCTAAATGTAGCCTAATATTACTCCATAAATGGTTGAGATCTTACAATATTTGCGCCTTATAATAGAACTTATTCATTTCCATTCCATTATAATATTCTAATCATCAAATATTTCCCCATAGATCCCTTATATCTACCTCTATTTCTTATGTTTACTCTTTTACATGTCCAGGATTCCATAACACATGAACTATCGGCACAGTCACTCCCCAAAACACATTCGTATTGTGATCCAATACATGGATTAAATTCTCCTTAAAGGACACATCTGTATCAAGGTCAACCTCATATACATCGATCACATGAGAAGGGTCAAGGTGATACCACTAAATTTGTGATACATGGAAAAAATCATTCATAGAGATGTAACTCTACGGAAAATCCAAATAGTATGCCACCATCCCTATTCTCTCAACTATCTCAAATGGTAAAACAATCCTAGGTTCGAACATGCCCTGCATCCATATCCTGGAGTGACCGATCCTAGTCGATACCGGAACCCCAAATCTAATATCTAGGATCATCTCTATCTACCAACATATGACATCTATCCACTCTATTCCATATCCATATGTTTCCAAATAAATTGAACCTTATCCATTGACTTATGTACAAGATTTGATCTTGACCACTCTAACTCACCAGCCTCCATCCAACATAGCAGTTATCTACATAACCTAAAATAAAGACCCTTATATGGTTCTGTTATTATATATTCATTAAAAATATTATTATAGGTGAAATTCACTAATGCCAAGTGTTTTCCCAAGATCCACCAAACTCAAGCACACATGCCTGTAGAATTTCCTCAAGCACCTGTATAGTACGTTATGAATACACATCTGTCTATGGGTGGTCTATTCCAAGAACATTATATAAGACCTATCAGAAGTAAGACGTAATGAATGAATCATTATATGAATATAATGTCTTTGGTACTCTATGATGAAGGACTATGTCTCAATCCTATAGTTATCACAACTATTCCACATTAAAAAGATTCCCTAAAAGGTAATAAATATGCTTCCTTTGTCAGTTCATCCATAGTTATCCATAAAACATAAATATTTTTATGTGCCATCAGGAGACCCACCAAAAAATCCATGGTCACTTCATTCCACTTCTATATTGAGATAGGAAATGGTTATAGTAATCCTCCAGGGCATTGATTCTCTATCTTCACCTGCTGATATGTAAAGCATCTTGTCAGAAACCCTTCTATCTAATTTTTTCTACAAGTCCACTAAATCCATCATTGTATATCTCCTTACATTTTGGTTACACATAGATTCACCTCCAATTTCGATGCATGAAATTCCCACATGAGAAACTCTCATATGATCATAGGTATAACAATTCTTTTCATCACATATATGATATCATATTCATGTATCAACTTGTCTGAAGGTGTCTCTCCACCCTAAAATTATTCCCTCATTGTTAAGAACATTGGATCCTCATAATATCTATCTCTGATCCATCTCAATAATGTAGTCCCCACTACAATTGAATCTAGATTCATTTTCTCATAACTCTTTTGAACCACTACAAGCATTTCAACCAACGCATTCATCATCTTCTTCTCTTTACTATACTTATGCACCTTCTGATTGTGAGTTTTTCTACTCAATGAATCATCCACAATATTTCCTTTCAAAAGTGTATCTGCTAGTTTAATGTAAATAGACTACATATACTCATCCCAAAATTTATACTGAAGATTCATATCACATTGTGAAAATATATAGTTCTTGATCTTGTTATTTAAATAGATTATAATATTTTATCAAAAATTAATGTGACTCTAAAACATAAGATAATAAAACATATATACCTACTCGATGTAATTAATAGTGTAATTCCATTCAGGAGGCCAGAATTATCGAGACCCATTTATGACAACTCAATCTCCCTGCATTTTCCCATCTCCAAGTCTGATCCCAAAAGCATCACAATAAACCATATACATCTCACATGTCTCAGGTAGGATAAAAATTGGTTTCAATGATAGGAGGTTCTTCAACACATAAATATCTCACATATAGGCCTCAAACCATTCAAGCATCACTCCATTTAGGTCTTTCTTGAAGGTGGCCCTTCCAAACGAGAAAGTCTTGGATAAACCTCCCATAATATCCATCTAATCCCCGAAATCTATAGATATGAAAAACATTTTTGGGATTATACCAGGAAACTACTTCCTGAACCTTCTCTAGGTCCACTGAGACACCATCCTTTGAGATGATTTTCCTAAAGAAGTGTACCTGGTCAATTCACGACTAGTACTTAGATTGCTTGGAATACAACTGATTCTCCTTCAGTGTACCAAGGATGGTGTCAAGATGGTCAAAATGATCACCATGAGTTTTTTTAGTACACAATGATGTCATCCAAAATCACCACTATGAATGGATCTAGATACATATGAATGATCTTTTTCTTGGAATCCATAAACACTAATAGTTTATTCTTCAACCAAAACTACATTATGATAAAATCATACAAGCCATACCAACATCGGAATGCAGTATGTGGTATATCATAATTCCATAATCTCAACTGATGATAACATAAAAGCAAATCAATCATTGAGAACACACAAGCTCCCTTAAATTGGTCAATGTGATAATTGATACATGGAAGATGATAAAATTTCTTCACAGCCATTTTGTTCATCTTCAGGTAATAGAAACACAAACCTAAAGTGCTATCATTATTCATTGTGAAAAAACATGTAATCCCCAAGGCAACGTAACTGTATGGATAAATCAATTTTCTTCCACATCCAACAACTAAGTCTCGAGATCTTCAATATTTTTATGGAAATCTATATCATGGAATGGATACTCATTCAGCCCTAGACATGAGATCAATAGTGAATTCCACATCTCTCTTTAGTGGATAACCTAATAAATTATCAGTAAATACATGCTGAAATATTTACACTAATAGGGGAATGACTTATTTTCTAGCACCCCCATAATCCAAAAATGGACTAGGAAATTAGGGTAGTGATCTCTCCCATTTGATGGGTAATTGGCCCTTATCCTCTTTCCTAGATATCCCACTCTCTATGATGAATATATTGGTCACCCTTAGGGGACACAAAGGCATGTCTCCTACGGTAATAATCAATATGGGCTTGTTAGATGACTAGACAGTGCATACATATAATCATTTTGAATGTCATCATATCAAGAACAAATATATCCCATATGAAATGATATTCCCTGATCTCTAGAAAACATCCCTTTAATAGATAGATATCTATAGACTACACTTTCAGTGGCGTATCTGGAGTCATTACCCATCATGAAAACTCCACCGTCAGTCTAAAAACATCATCAAAATTTTCCTAAATAAACTAATGATAGACACTAGTATCAAACAATTCCATTGCTAATATAGAAGCTACTAGAATAGTACCACTCACAATAGATGGTACAACATCACTATTCATATGATTAGACTATAATGCATTTAAATATGTTTCCAATATTCCATGTAATGTTGTCTAACCCACCTGAGTCACACAACTCACCTGATGCGGCCAATCTTACCCATAACAACCACATGCACCACATCCACTAACTCTACTAACATGGTCCTTACAAATCCATCTGGCATCCCAATATTGTATAGACGATTTCCTTCCTATACACTAACTCTAACAAATTTCACTTATTATACATGTTTGTCACTGCGACTTACAAAACATCTGTAGATGTACCGTCTTTATGAAACATCGACACACTACTGGTCTTTAAGAATATCGTTGATGATAGTGTCCCAAAATAACTCACTACAGACATATCAACCATGTAAGGCCCTATCCAATAGAACCTCCTATCTAGGTACTCTTCTTCAAACTACCTTAGATTAAGTTTAAACAACAGTGGTTCCTACTCCTTGAAATTATACCTCTTTATCATCCAAAACAACTACTTTTCCAGTACTAGAAGCCTGCCTTAGTGTCCCTTCAGCTATGAGAGCCTAATCCACCACTTCTATAAAATCCTTCTGCCTAATGATATTCTCATGGGACAATATGGCACACTTATGTCCATCCTAAAAACAGTTCATCGTACCTACCTCTTCTCCTTCTAATGTTGGAGCAAAGAATTCCTTTTTTTAGTATGATTAATAGTCCCTTACAAGCATTCTCCCCTGGTTTAATGAATAAATTCTATATAGTTCTCTTCTTTTCAGTTTCTTTGGATAGAAGGGAGCTAAGAACCTATCCATGATGTCATTGCATTACATGTTGTCAGTATATCTAATTCACACTAGAATTTCACCCTAGTGATTTACGGGTCCCCATAGCATATTAGAGGCTAAAATGAACCCCAACTCAACTCAACCTATAATTCATCTCCCTCTGATACACTATCACTAGTAAAATTATGAGGGTGATGCAACTGAAGATCCATTTTCAACATAGAGATACTATCCAATACTCATCCTTGGTCTCCTTCAATGAATTTGATGAAGTGAGAAATGTTCTCTCAAAACTAATACCCTTTATCTTCAGCTGGTACGGTCGGTGCCTCAGGTTCCCTGACTATAAAATAATTCCTAGGCATTCCCTTGGGAAATCTCCTCAACAGTAATCATGGAGGAATAATCTCTATAATGTCAAACACAGGCCTCAAGCATCATATCCTAACCATAAAAAATTTAGGTGATAAAAAATAATCCCCACATGTCACAATATGTATTTTCCCCAAATATCTCTATATGGTCAAACTGAGTTGCTACCACTACCCTTAACAATCAGACTTCTATGTTTTGGTTATAAAGGGTAAAAAAACTTTCATAATCAAGTTTCTCCTTTAGACACAAAATTATTCTCATTTTTCATCATTTTAACATCGTTATCAAATCATGTTGGGAACCATTTTACCATTTCAATCTCAAAATAAGGAAAACATTTCAAGTTCAACAACTTACCCATAAATTGTCTTCCCTTACATGCCTAAAATGAAGCTTCTCAAAATAACATTATGTGATGTGAATGATACTGGTAGACTCAACTCTTGTGTCATTCTAGACCATGAGATAATACTCAATAATTCTCAGAAATAATTCACCCATCACACCACAATTATATGACCCAAGGATAAATAATATTAAACTATAACAACAAATAGTAATAACCACAATCCCACCCTAGGTACTTATGTTTTCCCCCATATATCTGTTTTCATATCCCTTTCATGAACTCATTACCATTTTCTAAAACTTCAAATTCTCCATTATTACTTTCCAAAAAAAGTAATACAAAAGAAGAAGAAATTAAACTAGACCTTTGATATAACATTGCAATGTCCCATCCTAAGTTCCACAAAAGGTTTTCTAGATCTGGTTCACCACTTGACCTCATGTGCACCTCCCCATACGGAAAACGCTACTGAATATCAGTGGGGGACTATTAGGTCAGTCATGGGGAGAGTACACCACAATTTATCAGGGAAAAACATCAGCATAAATAAATAAGAAAATGCAAAAAAAAAATATGTAACTAGAACTATACTCATGCAGCATATGAAAAAATAGGAAAATTATAATAAAGTGAAAGGTAAAACATTATATGCCAATAGATGTGTCAAGTGTCTATAATAAAATAGAAAATAAAAACACTAAGAATCCCAAAGAAGGTTTTGAACAGTATCTAGTCCCCTAATCCTAGCTCAACCACAAACCAACAATCCATCGTAGGGCCTTTTCCCATATCTTTTCTACAATAATATAATATATTCATGTACCGATCAGGATACATGAATAGGGTGTGAGTACTACTTAGTATGACACCACCAATGGTGTCTACAACTATTCAAATCAATAGAAGTTTATGAATATCTATAAAAAATAAGTATAGTGCGTAAATAACTCTTAGTAAATTATCATTTATTCCCATTAAACTACATTAAATATAGGGATCCCAAGTGGACCCAAACCCCAATAATAAATTTTTATTATACTTGATCATATTGTTCCCCCTATGTAATATCAAATCATAATACCATCTTATTTCAATAGCTCTATGTATTCGAAGGTGTTATGATATTTCAGTACCAGATTCGACACATGTTGGATTTCCAATATTCTTGAGTGAGGCCATAACTCGGAGATCCAATATTTTCATTCATTAATTTCACATTTAAAATCAATATTACCAATGTTACTAATCTCTCAAATATATGTAAGATGACCATGTTACCATTCTTACTACCAATAAAATGACCATTTTCTCATTATCTTTACTCATAAGTATAATAACCATGTTACCCAATATACTTCTCAATTTTGGATGTCCATGTTCTCATTACCATTACTCTTAAGTATGATGACCATGTTACCATTCATAATTTTAAATTTAGAATGACCATTTTCCTATTCATTATCACATAATTAATTTATTAATTAATTTTACATGTCAATCTCATTAATAATTCAAAAATTAGTTTAACAAATCCATTCTATTAGTTAACATAACAATTAACTAAGCATTTTAAACAATTAATTAATTCATCAACTAATTAATCAATAACATAATTCATAATTTGTAATTAATTTTCAAGAATAAATTATCTCATTTTAATCTCAACTTTCTGTTATTAATCATACAATTATTTATTTATATCATATTATCAAAGGCCCATAATTAATTGGAAATTAATTATCATGAAAAGTCCATTTCAATATCACATTAAAACTCTATTGATTAATTATTTTGATTACAACCCATGCCTCTTATAATCAATTTCCCAAAATGAATTATCTAATAGGGCCTCCCCTTATCCTAATGATTAATTTTCTAGTTAATAACATATTTCAAATTTTCATCAACAAATGAATTGGGAAATCTAATTAACCCAATTCCAGAAAATAAATTACTTATGCATCATTGAAATTATACAATTTTTCATATATATATATATATATATATATATATATGAAATCCATGATTATAGAATTTATATTTAAACCTCCTTCCTTGATTCATTGATGCATTTCTGTCAAATAATATCCCAAAAATCTAATTATCATACTGATATAGATAATCTTTAGATCCAATATAGTAAATCCATATCATGATATATATATAACCAAACTTGATATAGATATCCAATCCAAGATATATATCTCACCACATAGGTTTAGATCTAAGAAAATTAATGATCTTATACAACAAATAATGAAGGAGATATAGGATATATAATAGTAAAGACATTGGTATGAGATTTGCATACCGGGCGGAGAGTAGATCTCTGATTGTTTCATTCAATCATAATAAATGGTGTTCATGCGGCCTTGGAATCCCTATGCGTCAATGGTAGAACATTACCATACACTTCAAAAATAAAATCCACAATTGGGGATAAATAGTAGGTGAAACAAGTCATTAATATCTAAAAATGAGTGACATCCACACTTTGAGGATCATAATATTGGCGCATGTATGGTTTAGGCACACAATATGACAAATCGTGTGCTAACTGTGCATTAATCACAACTTCACGAGGGCCTCACAAGGCTTCCTCTAACGACCTCCCAAACTGTTCTTTATTAATACAAAATATACTACCTAAAAAGACCATATAGCTCAAAATTTCTCTAATATAGCAACATGGTTTGTAAAAACCATTCACTAACATACCACAACCCATTTTTCTTCAATGGATTCTTAGACCCCATCCCAAATCACCAATGTCATAAATCCCACGAATGATAGATAATTAAATAAAATTACCTAAAATCACACTCGTGATAACTCTATAAAAGTTGGAATCTTACAGAAAATTTGGGGGAGGTTCATGAAAATTAAAAAACAAAAAAATAATGGTATTAGTGATAATGGATTTAAAAAATAAAAATCATATATTCTTTTTAATAATAGTTTATATTTAGTTGATATGATTATTTTTCAGTTTCGTCAAAAAATACATTTTTTTAAATATTAATTAAAAATCATTGGAAAAATACAATTAAAATGATCGTTCATTAGTTTTTCATTCTTAAATACATTATGTTTTAAAAAAATGGTATGATAAAAGAAATAATATTTTTTTAATTTTAAATGAACCTATGATATTATATCATTAAATATAAGTAAATTTTATTATAATGGATTGTGAAAAGGATGATAGAAAATTTATATATTTAATATATATAATACCTTTTTAATATTTTTAAATACCATTATTAGAAACATACAGCAGGGAAAAATTAATAATGATTCCATTTTAAAAATGATATCTGAAATATTATGATTATATGAATTAAAAAACAATTTATTTACAAATTATAAATAATAAAATTTGAGGGAATGAAAAATATGGAAATGTATGGGAAACCACCATAAGAGAAAATGGTTGTTATTCATGAAAAATAATTACATATTGAAGTTGAAATTCTTCATCTTGAAATTTTTTAATTTATAAATTATTATTCTATAAATCGGAAGACAACGTTCATTGAAATAAAATATTTTATTGATAATAAGAATATTTATATAAGTATAAATTTCAAGTAGAATCATTAAAACTAAATAAAATGGGGTTTGAGTAAATCAAACACTAATATATTTTACATGTTTAAAATTAAACCCTATAAAAGGTAGAACAAAAGATTGATTTTTAATTCCCTTTGGGGGATTCAAAATTATGATAAATTAAATACATTTCCAATATATACACCAAAATAAATATATTAAATGGTAAAATATGAATCATATATTGATAATGTTCAATTAAGATTCAAAAACACTTATCATAAGTCTTGATTTGTAATACATGGGTGCCTAACATCCTCACTAATAAATAAAAATTTATTAATTACAATTTTTAGATCCATAATTAGATATATATCATATTATATGGACTATATAATATTATACATATTACATTCATATCAATTATGTGATGTTTTTCTGTCATTTGATAAAAAATAAAATTATTATGTTTCCCATTGGGAAAATATTTATAAAATAGCATAATAATATTTCAAATTTTTTTTATTCCATTTATTATATTATTTTAACAAAATATGTATTGTTATATAGGATTCTAAAATAGGCATAAATATTAAAAGGTCTCTTGAGATGTTTATTTATTGTGATAAAATTTATGGTAAAAATTTACTATTAAATTTTCATATATATATATTTAGATACTATAATTCTATAATATTAAGAGTTTGATAGGTATAATTTTTTTAAATTATATAAATTTATATTTTGATTCTTGTTAATAGGTAATGAGAAAATAAAATACTATGTTTTGTATAGGTGGCAGTCTCCATGTATATGAAAAACTATTCCACTTTCTATTGAATTATATGGGTGGATAAATAAAATAATTAATTATTTAATAATATTATAGTTGTAAGAAATATTATTTTATATTTTAAAATAAATCATGGGTATCATCCATGTATAATTATTATGAAAACTATAACCATCATTTATAGGAGGTGGAAGTTTACATATTGAATGTTGATATCTTAATATTTATAATGGTTATTTTGAGTGGTTGAAAAGTTAAATTACAATAGTATAATAAAATTTTGAATATTAATTTCATATATTTTATTATAAATTCATGGTGAGAGAATAAGTGAAATGTATAAGAATGTTCATAATATATGTTCGCGTAAGAAGAATCAATCATATAGATTGTTTGAGCATTATCTTAAAGGTATTTCTATAAATAAACTCTATATGGTAACTTCTATAGAATTAGAAAATATTTTTCTCTAATAATAAAACATTTAGGGGAAAATTGGAATGGGAGCAAGTAATATATAAATATTTTTTGTGACATTGATGTGGTAAAATTATTTCCCATTTACATATGACAAATAATGAACAATTATGAGTACCCTTTACTTTTCAATGTTATATTTATAGTATTAAAGGTTCAATGAATCCAATATTTAGAATTAATTGAGTGTGGGGTGATCATTTTACATGAAATCCTCATCCTCTTCCATAATTGTTTTAATCTTTTTTTATGTAATTCACTCTTTTATTGTTATCTTTTACCTTTTTAAGTTTTTAAAATGGTGTTTAATTATTTAAAAAGTAAATTTTTTAAAATTAACACAAATCAAAAAATATTTAGTTTTTATTAAATTTAATTTCATATCCAATTAATCAAATTATAGTTATATATGTGAGAAAATTAACTTCTAAATTAAATCATTTTAAATATATAAAATATGTTTTTGTTGAAAAATTATAATTTGACTCTTGAATGTTCTTAATTTCTAATAGAATTAGTGCTAAAACTATGGGTGATAATATATGTTTATAAATGTGTAAAACAATAATATAATATCCATTTTATTAAATATGTATTTTTTTAAACATACTGAACATTAATAAAATAATTATGTGAAATTAACCCTTTAATAATTTACATGGTCAACAACATTATTATTAGAAATCATATTTTTATACTAAAAATGAAATTAATCATATTAAATAATAAAAACATGTTGATCAAAAATATGATTTTTTTCTTATATTTAATTACTATATGGGTTATTAATTTATTTTTAACATAGGTGATTAAAAAATATTTTAGATTAAAGTATTAATGTGTATCCCAAACTATAATATAGAATTTAAATATAAAACATGGTATCAATAAATTATTTATTTTTATTTCTTAATATATTGATATATTATTTAAAAAATATGAAGAAATATTCATTTCAATCCTTAATTTTAATAATTTCATAAAATTGATGGTTTTAGCAAATTTTGTTCTTTTTTACTCTTCATATTAAAATTTATTGATTTTTTAAAAGACCAAAATATATTGGAAGATATTATTTTCATTATATGTATGAAAATAAACAAAATTTTTAAAAATTGAATCATAATGTATTATAAATTTTTCATGGAAATTAAAATAAATAATATCTGAGAGAACAAATTTTATTACAGAATAAACCAGAAAAATATAATGGTTATCAATCAAATTTTTCTTGAATTTATAATTTATTAAAATATGTTTATTTAAAAATAACTTAAATATTTGATTATTTTATTTATTATATTCATTTAATATATTACTATTCTTTTTAATTCAGTGTTTTTTAAAAAATACTCTATCTAACAATGTGTTTATATGAAAGAAAATGTTACTCGAAAATCATGAAGAGTTAATGATTGAGAACATTAGATTATGGATATCTAGTTGGGAAATATGTTTCTGAAAAAATATTATAATAATTATATGTAGTTTTTTATTCTATTTTGGTCAGAATAAGGAATATAAATCATAGATGTCTGATTTTGGAAGATGACAATAGATGTGGGGTGAGATGGGGAACGTAGGGCTGACCACAAAGTCAAAAAAAACTTTTCAAGACCCAAAAAATACATAATGTTTTAGAGGAGGATATTTAATTGATCCTTTTTTCAATTCTTTGTGGTTCAATGGGTGGCATTTTAATTAGGGATTTCAAGGATTTTTAGAAGGAAAATGCAGAATATTGGGGAGATACACTAGGGAATAGATAGGCATCTGAATAAGTGAAAATATTATTTATTCACCTATATGTATAGAGGTGTTCCACCATTAATTAACTACATAATATTTATACTCTACTAATGATGATAAAAAGACGCCAAATGAAAGTTAATAAATTTTTTAAGATAGGAGATCTCCATTTTTTGTTCCAGATCATCATGATTGGGTTTGTGTATTAATTTTCTATATATACAATAAAAAAGAGAATGATAGTGAGTACTATATATATAGATTTATGGATCTAAATTATGGTCGTTTTATACAGCATGCATCGGGTCTCAACAGTAGTTTAGGGTTTTATAAGGTTCAGTGAATCTGCTGGACATGTGATTATGTGGATAAGGCCTTTGAGAAGATAAGTATAGGGTGTTCACAGAGGATTAGATTCATGCTGATGGTGGAGAGGTACCATTTATATTTCATGTAATTTATTTAATTATATATGTACTTTCTATTTCAATATTTGAAACAAGACTATCCCATTATATTATAACATTTAATATTATTAATGGGTATGGGTTTCTTGTTAATATTATCCTTGTGTTGCTGTCTCTTGATACTATAATTTTAATTTCAATATGGAAAACTGAGAGATGTCATGATTTTCTAGCAGCATTTTCTATTTATAGATATTTTTGGTAAATCAGGGTTTTAGAGATACATAGATTAAATATAATAATTGTTCTATTCTACTTGAAACATTAAATAGATCACTTTTATTTTTATCAAATACCTATGATACATAAAACCCTAAATGGAATGAATAACATCTTCACTAATGAATGAGATCTAGGAGTTGGTAGAGTAGGATTGGACCTCAATAAAATCCAAAACATTATGCTGATGTTCCAGGTATAGTTCATAGAGCATATTATGTAATGGAAATAACCACTTTTCCTCATATGTTGGGCATTTACCATGTCATGTCTCTAGGTGATTTCTAGTCACGCCCATAAAATATATGAATATTATATAATACTAATCTTGTTGTAGGTGTATGACCTATATTGATCTCCATATCTCTACTACAAATAAACAAGGAGAATGTGTAAAATGTAAATATTGATGTTCATGGGGTAGGGGTTTTTATATATGAAAAAACATCAACATACGATGCTATGGTTATTTTTAAACTATTATAGAAGAATTAATATTTTTATTGAAATACTCTAATGTGGTATAACATAAATTATTTGTGGTTTTTGGATACTTAGGTGTAGAAGTGTGGCTGAACAAGGTCATCTGTGATGACCCAGACTCTCTTGGTCCTTCCCTTTGCCAAAATCCGGGTTCTAAAGGAGTGGCGTCTCGGTGAGACCGATCGGTGAGACTGATCGGTGAGACCGATCGACGTCACTCGGCCTTGTCATGTTGTTTCTAGTAGCTCTCCTTTTCGCAAATGGGGTTTCAAACCCTATTCTGACTCGTTTAAGCATGTTTTTAAGACCCGTAACGCGCATAAGAGTTTTAATTAAATACTTAATCAATTCATGAGTTGGCTTAAACCACTCGAACCCCTTTTTTTGACACGTGGAGCCGTGTGGTCAACCCACGACCCCCGCGCCTTACGTGGTTTCGCGTTTTCACCTCAACCGTCCTCGGCTCTTATAAACTAAGGGTTAGCCATGGTTTCTCTTTTCCTCAATCGTGGCTTTTCACAAACAGCTTCTGGTGCATCCGGCCCGCCGCATCATTATCCGTAAAGTTCCGTGCCCCCGGCATAAACGTCGACCATCTATCAACAAGTAGGTAATTTCTCCTTCGTCTCTCTCTTTTGTGTATCATGCGGGGTGAGCGTGCTTTTGTTTCTATAGAACTGGTTGGACCGAACATAATAAATATAATTAACGAACTCTAGAAAGAAAGAGGGGGGATATGATTGATGATGATGTCTTATATTTTGATGTTGTTTCATCTATGACCATCTTGTTGAGTTGTGCTGGCTTATGCCTCCTGAAAATCGAGGCTGTTGGTGGTCATTGTTTGTGCACTAATGAACCTTGCTAATGTTTTAAATGGCTTTTTTGTGGCTGTAAATTCATGCTATGAAAAGTGAATTGGTTAATCACGTATATCCGGATGAATAAATTTAAAGCACCAGCATCAACCCTTCTGTGATAACTCCCGGTTAGAACACACGGAATATGAAATCATGGAGTGTGTTAAGTCGTTTAAATCTGAAAATACCGGCAATGCCCTCTTGTGTTGGAGGTGGTAGTTGGTTGTTTTCCATTCGGGCCGATTGCTGGAGATGTGGGAGGGGATGGGATCCCCTGTTCTTTTATACCCTCGGTGGTTGTGTGAAATTTGGGATGGGATCCCCTGTTGGTATGGATTCAGTGGTTGTGAGTTTTAAGACCGGGTGGATACTTGTTTATACCATGAATTGGGGTGGAATCCTCTGTTGTTGAGAACCGAGTGTGGGAGTCTTGGCTGATGTTTGACTGTTTACTTTCCTGGACTTATGCCTATGCCTACTAGTGCCCAGTAGTTCTTAAACGTAAACATTATTACTGAACGTGAAATAAGAAAGGGGATGAATGGGTTGTTAGCATGAGTCGTGACTCAGACATGAGTGTTGTTGTGATCTGTAGGCTGTCTAAAGAAAAACCTAGCTTGGGTGAGTTCTTTTTACCTATATATATATATACTTGTATCTTTGTGTTTCTTATTCGCGCCCCACCCAAGATGAGAACTTAGTACCGAACACCCCCATTTCATGGGGGGGGGGTGTTTTTCCTAACACTATTCACAGTGTCTGGTTATTAGCTCATTTTCTTCTCCCTTTCCCGGATATCCCAAATATCTTTGGGCAGGCTATGATGGCCAGAGGTCCATTATTAGCCCAAGAACCTTCGGTCGGGGTAGTGTGGTGGTTTACCAGGTGTGTGCGGCAGGTGGTTTCTCAAGTGTCTTCAGGATGAGGTCCATGTGTCTTCGGGCGTGGCAGTGGATCCTTTAGCCCAGGTGTCTTCTGGCGCGGTGGTGGTTGTTCTGGCCTTGGTGTTTGCAGGGATGGTTACATGTGACAGTTGAGGCCCAGGTGTGTGTGGGCGGGATTCAGCCGTGGGACTGCGTGCGGTTGAGGCACAGGTGTGTGCGGGCGGGATTTCGGCAGTGGAACTACGGTGAGAATGGTGGGATTGGTCCGATGCGTAGGATGTCTCAATAACTAGTGGGAAAGTGGCGCGGGGTACCCAAACATCGATGTTCTCTTTTTATATATATTACTTGACTTTCGTTATTTAGGGAATGTGCCTTGGTGTGGCCTGGGGTGGATAGTTTACCTTGATAGGTGTTTGGTTTACTCCTTTTCTGACGGGACTTTAGTATGTTCCCCCACTTGTGCACGAGAGTCTTTGGTTTTCCCTACTGAGTGTACTTGTATGCTCACCCTATGTATATAAAACTGATTTCAAGTTTCCAGGAGGACTTCGGGGATCACGCAGGACCTTACTAGCTCGGACCATTGGAGCAGTTGCAGTTGTTGTTTTTCTTTTCCCTTTGGTACATACCTTGTAGTCACCTTTTGCACTTTGTGGCTTTTACTTTTGAAACATGCATGTGGGAATGGTTTACTTTTGGCTTTACTTTTCTTTCTACCTTGGTGTTGTTGGATTTTCTTCTCCTTATTTCTCGATCCTATAAAATAAAAAGGGTAATGCCTTCCATTTGTAAGAAATTTCTATACCCTTGGTGCTAGTCTCCACTCCGGGACCTATTGAAGGCGGGTTTCGGGGGTCATTATCTCTCCTTCATCTTAAAGAAGGAAGGTCCTGGAAATCTGCTGACCATTCCCTCCTTTTGGTGAAGGTGGGTCGTGACAGAATGGTATCAAAGGGAGGCTGAGAGATAGGATGGAGTCTTGAGTTAGGAACAGTGAGGATTGCATGGGATGGTAAGTCAACAGTGTTGGGTGACCTTGGCGCGTGAATTAGGCCAGGGAAGATCGGCTAGGACACGGGATTTTAGTGCCCACCGTGATCCGATGAATGGACTCTGGACCTATAGAACGACCAAGTGAGGCCACACTGATTGCAGGGTAGAGACCCTCGGAAAGGTAGATGCATCATAAAGACTTGTGTTCTTGTGTTTCTGGGATGTCTTGGGAATTAAGAATAAATAAAATTTTAAGGAGTTTTAAGAATGATATTATGCACTACAAAGGCTTAGGCATTCCTTGTTTACCTTGCAGCTCTGGCACCTGGAAGGCGACCATGTGTGGTACAGGCGATCGAGGCCCCAGAGACTACTTTGGCCAATCGGCAGAGAGCTGATCGAGAGGAAGAGGACGGCCAGTGGAAGAAGACTCTTCGAGCCTTCCAGCAACATGCCCTCGAGATGTATGAGGGCAGCACCTCCGATATGAAGAAGGAAGGCTGGCAAGAGGAGCTAGTTATAGCCTTCGGCCTGATTCGGGCCCCGACCGAGTTCTCGGTTCCTCTGGCCGTTATCCAGATGCGGGGAGTGGCTCGTCAGTGGTGGATGATTTACCTAGGGGAGAGGAGAGAGTCTGAGGTGGCTTGGGTGGATTTCGAGAAGGAGTTCTGGGCGGAATTCCTCTCCTCGACGATGAAGGCAGAAAAGAGGCAGGAACTACTCTCCCTCCAACAGGGGAGTATGTCTGTGAGGTAGCTAGGGATCAAGTTCAAGGACCTCCTATGTTTTTCTCCAGACCTCTTTCCCAACGAGGAGTCTCGGGCTAGACGTTTGGAGGAGGCACTCCGACCCTCCCTCTAGTATGTTGTTACGCCCTTTACCATACCGACATACTTGGTGGTCCAAAAGAAGGCCGAAGTTGTGGAGTGGATGCATGCTCTAGGGGGATTGTCGCGAGAGGTTATCCAGCTGGGACCATCGATGGGGAAGGCCGTCAGCACCAGGCCTCCAGCGTCAGGACCCTCTAGGTTCAGACCCGCAGGGAGCAGGCCGCAGTAGTTTCAGTTTCGATCCCCCGACCCTAACCCTTTTCCTACGGGCTCGGGACCGCGGTGCTTCATCTGTGGGAGCCCTGGGCATCTCTGGAGTCAGTGCCCCGACATGGTGCAGTACCGCAGTGGCAGTCATCCCTAGCACCTGCCCCAGCATCAGCTTCTAGCCAGACCTTTCCAGTAGCAACAGCTGGGACAGCGAGCTCCATATCCTCCGAGGGCAGACGCATAAGGAGGAGGCTAACCTCAGGGCGCTCCACAGGGACCCCGACCAGGGTGTGGTCGGGGAGGTGGCTGACAGCCGAGGGGCAGGGGAGCTAGGCGTGGACAGTTGCACGCTGCAGAGGCAGCAGTTCCAGCAGGTCCAGAGGTTGTTCGAGGTACAATCAGTCTGTTTAGCACTCTTGCTTATTCATAGATCGATACCGGAGCTCCGCACTCCTTCGTTTCAACCAGTCTAGCCCGTGCCGTGGGTCTAGATGCTGAGATACTTTCAGTGCCCCTGGTGTTGAGCACACCAGTTGGAGGTCAGACCGACTTGTTGTTCGTTTTTCAGGGATGTAGACTGATGTTAGTGCCACATCAGTCGGTTAGGGATCTTCTTCTGCTACAGATTCAGCCATACGATGTCATCCTAGGCATCGACTGGCTATTTTCTGTGTGCGCCGTCATCGACTATTTTTGAAGAAGGGTGGTGTTCTCAGACTTGGACAGCCGGCGTGTTACCTTCACCGGCGAGCGGAGTAGTCCAAAGGGAAACAGGATAGAGGAACCTCTCCTCTCCTTGTTGACCGAGTTGACAGTGGGATCAGTAGATGCTGAAATGGTGGAAGTTCCAGAGATTGTATGTATGTTTATGGAAAACATTCCTGAGGAGGTGACGACTCAACCCCCTCAACGTGATATTGAGTTCGGGATAGTCCTACAGCTCGGCGCTCGTCCAATCTTGATGGATCCTTACCGGATGGCACCTTTGAAGATATGGGAGTTACGGATATAGATTGAAAATATGATGAAGAGGGGTTATGTTCGTCCGAGTGCGTCACCATGGGGTGCCCCGGTCTTGTTTGAAAAGAAGGCATATTGTGGTCTTATGTTGTGTGTAGACTGCAGGAGGTTGAATCAGGTGACGAACAAGAATCGCTACCCTCTTCCAAGGATAGATGATCTTTTCGACCAGCTGAAAGGGGTAGGATGGTTCTCGAAGATCGACCTGCGGTCTGGGTACCACCAGCTGAGGGTGAAAGAGAGTGACATCCCGAAGACAGCATTCAGGTGTATGTATGGACACTTCTAGTTCGTAGTCATGCCCTTGGGTGTTACGAACTCCCTGGCTGTGTTCATGGGGCTTATAAACTCTATCTTTCGGGAGTACCTGGATTGTTTTGTGGTTGTGTTCATCGACGACATCCTGGTCTACTCTAGATCAGAGGAGGACCATTCTGAGCACCTGAGGACAGTTTTGGAGGTCCTCCGACAGCACCAGCTCTATGGGAAGTTGTCAAAATGCAAGTTCTGGACATGAGGAGTGCACTTCCTCGGGCACGTAGTGTCTGGGAAGGGGGTAGTGGTCGACCCATCAAAGGTTGAGGCAGTTGTTTCTTGGGCAGCACCCAAGAATGTGGCAGAAGTCTGATGTTTCCTCAGGCTGGCAGGTTACTACTGCAGATTCGTACCCAACTTCCCTTGAGTAGAAGCCCATTTGACGGCTCTGACCAAGAAGGACCAGGGTTTCATATGGAGTGAGCAGTTCCAGTCAGCATTCAGCTATATGAAGCCGAAGTTGGTCAGTGCCCCAGTGCTGAGATTACTAGAAGAAGGGGTGGCTTGTGAGGTGTTTTGTGATGCTTTAGGACAGGGCCTGGGATACGTGTTGATGCAACAACAAGGGGTGATCACCTATGGGTCCAGGCAGTTGCATTCCCATGAGTGAAATTACGCCACCCACGACCTAGATCTTACAGCGGTCATTTTTGCGCTAAAGTTATGGCGGCACTACCTCATTGGGGAACGCATTGTGGTCTTCACGGATCACAAAAGCATGAGGTATATCTTCTCCCCGCGGGACATAAACTTGCGATAGCAGAGATGGGTGGAGTTCCTCCAGGATTACGACTTCAAGATCTCTTATACTGAGGGCAAGGGAAATGTGGTGGCCGATTCCTTGAGTAGGAGGACGCAAAAGGATGTGGTCCGAGAGTCGGCGGACGCCTGGAAGGAAATGGAAGAGTTGGCTTCCTTACACCAGGATGCGAATATGGATAGAGGTAGAGGCTGCCTATATCAGATGACAGTGCAGTCATCCCTGTTTCAGCAGGTGGAGAAGTCTCAGTGGGGAGACCTAGAGTGTAAAGTGATGCATGGCCAAGTTGACCAGGGCAATGCTCCGGAAGGATGGACCGAGGATGGTCAGAACCGGATGCTTTTCCAGGGAAGGTTGTTTTTCCCGGAGGCGATGCGCGGAAAGGTTCTCAGTGAGTTCCACAACTCACCCTTGGCGGTACACCCAGTAGTTTCCAAGATGTACCAGGGTTTGAAGAGATAGTTTTGGTGGCCCGGAGTTAAGCGAGCGGTGGTAGAGTTTGTGTCCAAGTGCTTAGTGTGTCAGCAAGTGAAGGCTGAACACCGAGTTCCAGGCGGCCTACTACAGCCCCTAGATGTCCCTGAGTGGAAGTGGGATGACATATCGATGGATTTCGTCACGGTACGACCCAAGGTCCAAGGAGGGTACGACGCCATCTGGGTGGTAGTGGACTGGTTGATGAAATCGGCTCACTTTTTGGCAATCAGGGAGTCGAGTGTTGTGGATGCATTGGAATGAAAGAGCGTGGATGAGGTGGTGTGGTTGCATGGATTTCCGAGGTCTATAGTCTTGGATAGGGATGCACGGTTTACCTTGCGAGTCTAGAGAGGATTGAAGCATGCAGTTGGCACCCAGTTACGCCTTAGCACTGCTTTCCATCCCTAGATAGATGGACAAACAGAGCGCACCATCCAGACCTTGGAGGATATGCTGCAAGCATGTGTTCTAGACTCAGGAGGGTCATGGGTGTAATACTTGCCTCTGGTAGAGTTTTCCTACAATAATAACTACCACTCTACCATTGGCATGGCCCCGTTTGAAGCTTTGTACGGAAGGCCATGTCATTCGCCTGTCTTCTAGAACGAAGTAGGAGAGTTAGGCATCCTTGTTCCGAAGGTGGTGCAGAACACGACAGAGAAGGTTCAGCTCATACAGGAAAGGATGAAGGTGGACCAGGACAGACAGAAGTCGTATGCCGATACCAGGAGGAGACCCTTGGAGTTTGAGGTTGGGGACCATGTGTTCTTAATGGTCTCCCCTCGGCGTGGGCAGCAGAGGTTCGGCCAAGGGAGTAAGCTTTCTCCCAGATTCATCGGACCCTTCCAAGTGTTGCGGCGGGTCGGCGAAGTGTCTTACCTGCTAGAGCTGCCACCGCCGCTACTAAGGATACATGATGTCTTTCATGTGTCCTAGCTCCGTCGGTATTTGCACGACGATTGACACGTCCTTGATTTGGGTGAGAAGGACATCGAGGATGGCGTGACCTTTGTGGAGAGACCAGTGGTGATCGAGGATCGCAAAGAAAAGGTGCTTCGTGGGCAAACCATTCCCTTGGTTCACGTGTTGTGGAGACATGGTGCGATTTAGGAGAGTACGTGGGAGAGGGAAGCACAGATGTTTACCCAGTACCCAAAGTTGTTTTAAGTTTTGTTCCTTGTTGTACCTGTTGTGATATAATGTTTTGTCTTTTGGATATGAAATATACTGGTTTTCTTCCTCTGCTTGTGTGTGGAAAGCCTCGGCTATGGGGAAAGAGAGAACCTGACCCCTAATCGAGAAGCATTAAGGTGGATGCGATTAAACCCATGCGGGCGAGCCAGTGCTGACCAAAGTGGATAAAATCATGACATGGGGGAGGAGACTCCCCAACCCACTTGCCCGGGCAGTTTGGTATTGTATGTTTCTTGGTTCGTGACAGGAAGGTGTTCTTAGTTAACGATGAGGTTCACTCTTGAGAGGTATCTTTTGGAGTGGTTGTTCGGACCCACCCTTTCCTTCTGGGTTGTTTAAATTCTCAGGGATGAGAATAGTTTGAGAGGTATCTGATCTGATGACCCAGACTCTCTTGGTCCTTCCCTTTTCCAAAATCCGGGTTCTAAAGGAGTGGTGTCTCGGTGAGACCGATCGGCAAGACCGATCTGTGAGACCGATCGACGCGACCAATCAGTGAGACCGATCGGCGTCACTCGGCCTTGTCAAGTTGTTTCCAGTAGCGCTCCTTTGTGCAAATAGGGTTTTAAACCCTATTCTGACTCGTTTAAGCGTGTTTTTAAGACCCATAATGCGCATAAGAGTTTTAATTAAATACTTAATCAATTCATGAGTCATCTTAAACCACCCGACCCCCTTTTTGTGATGAGTGGAGCCACGTGGTCATCTCACGTCCCCCGTTCCTTACGTGGTTTCGTGTTTTCACCTCAACCGTCCTCGGCTCTTATAAACTAAGGGTTAGTCGTGGTTTCTCTTTTCCTCGATCGTGGCTTTTCACAAACATCTTCTGGTGCATCCTGCCCACCGAATCATTATCCATAAAGTTCCACGCCCCCAGCCTAAACGTCGATCATCTATTAACATGTAGGGAATTTCTCCTTTGTCTCTCTCTTTTGTGTATCATACAAGGTGGGCGTGCTTTTGTTTATGTAGAACTGGTTGGACCGAACTTAATAAAGATAATGAATGAATTCTATAAAGAAAGAGGGGGGGTGTGATTCTTGATGCTATCTTATATTTTGATGATGTTTCTTCTATGACCATCTTGTTGAGTTGTGATGGCTTATGCCTCCTGAAAATCGAGGACGTTAGTGGTCGTTGTTTGTGCACTAATGAACCCTACTGATGTTTTAAATGGCTTGTTTGTGGTTGTAAATTCCTGCTGTGAAAAGTGAATTGGTTAATCATGTATATCCGGCTGAATAAATTGAAAGCACCAGGATCAACCCTTCTGTGATAACTCTCAGTTAGAACACACAGAATTTGAAATCATGGAGTGTGTTAAGTTGTTTAAATCTGAAAATACTGGCAAGGACCTCTTGTGTTGGAGGTGGTAGTTGGTTGTTTTCCTTTCGGACCGATTGCTGGAGATGTGGGAGGGAATGGGATCCCCTGTTCTTTTATACCCTCGGTGGTTGTGTGAAATTGGGGATGGGATACCCTGTTGGTATGGATTCGGTGGTTGTGAGTTTTAAGACCGGATGGATACTTGTTTATACCACGAATTGGGGTGGAATCCTCTCTTGTTGAGAACCGGGTGTGGGCGTCTTGGGTGATGTTTGACTATTTACTTTCATGGACTTATGAATATGCCTACTAGTTGTCAAGTAGTGCTTAAACGTAAACATTATTACTGAACATGAAATAAGAAAGGGGACAAATGGGTTGTTAGCGTGAGTCGTGAATCAGACTTGAGTGTTGTTGTGATCTGTAGGTTGTCTGAATAAAAACCTAGCTTGGGTGAGTTCTTGTTACCTATATATATATATATATATATATATATATATATATTTGTAGCTTTGTGTTTATTTTTCGCACCCCACCCAAGTTGAGAACTTAGTGCCGAACACCCCCATTTTAGGGGGAGGGTGTTTTTCCCAACACTATTCACAGTGGCTGGTTATTAGCTCCTTTTCTCCTCCCTTTCCCGGATAGCCCAAGTATCTTCGGGCAGGCTATGATGGCCTGAGGTCCATTATTAGCCCAAGAACCTTTGGCTGGGGTAGTGTGGTGGTTGGCTAGGTGTATGCGGAAGGTGGTTTCCCAAATGTCTTCGGGATGAGGGCCAGGTGTCTTCGGGCGTGGCAGTGGATCCTTTAGCCCATGTGTCTTCGGGCGCGGTGGTGGTTGTTCTGGCCTAAGTGTTTTCAGGCATGGTTACATGTGACAGTTGTGTCCTAGGTGTGTGCGGTCGGGATTCAGCATTGGGATTGTGTGCGATTGAGGCCTAGGTGTGTGCGGGCGGGATTTCGGCAGAGGGATTGCGGTGAGAATGGTGGGATTGGTCTGATGCGTAGGATGTCTCAATAACCAGTGGGAAAGTGTTGCGGGGTACCCAAACATCGATGTGCTCTTATTATATATATTACGTGACTTGCGTTATTTGGGGAGTGTGCCTTGGTGAGGCCTGGGGTGGATAGTTTACCTTGATAGGTGTTTGGTTTACTCATTTTTTCACGGGACTTTAGTACGTTCCCCCACTTGTGCACGAGAGTATTTGGTTTTCCCTACTGAGTGTACTTGTATTCTCACCCTACGTATATAAAACTACTTTCAGGTTTCCAGGAGTACTTCAGGGATCACGCAAGACCTTACTAGCTTGGACCTTTGGAGCAGTTGCAGTTGTTATTTTTCTTTTCCCTTTGGTACTTACCTAGTAGTCACCTTTAGCACTTTGTGGCTTTTACTTTTGAAACATGCATGTGGGAATGGTTTACTTTTAGATTTACTTTTCTTTATACCTTGGTGTTGATGGGTTTTCTTCTCCTTATCTCTCGATCCTATAAAATAAAAAGGGTAATGTCTTCCATTTGTGAGAAATTTCTATACCCTTGGTGCTAGTCGCCACTCTGGGACCTATTGAATGCGGGTTTCAGGGATCATTATCTCTCCTTCAACTTAAAGAAGGAAGGGACTAGAAATCCGATGACCCTTCCCTCCTTTTGGGGAAGGCAGGTCGTGACATCATCTCTTAATGAGGAAGTAATTAATACAAAATTTAAAGGATTTATAAAATTAAAAAAATAAATTCTTAGAAAAATATGTAGGTGGTATGTTTTATTTATATATTTAAAGAAGAATTATTCTAGAAAAATATTATATATATATTTTTTAAATGATATTATGAAAATTCAACGATACAATGTTTTTTAGAAACTATTTTTACATCGGGTAGCCAATCTAATTGAACATCATCACATTATTATTAATAATATTCCTTAATATTAATATATACTAAATTATGATATCCTAATTTATAAATTGAAGAACCATATGATAATATACTTCAACCACAATTCTGAAATGAATTAAACCCTTTCTAAGCATTTGAAAATGTAATTATAACTCCCTCCATTGATTTTCACTCCATGAATAGCATAAGGGATGTAGTGAAGTATAGGTCATATACATTTTATAAGTGAGTTTTAATTTAATTTATCTATTATATTTTGACTCTAAAAATATATCCACTATGTTTTTATTTTGTTTATTATGATCACACTGTCATAATTCACACATTACTCAACTCATGAAATCTATTTTAATTATTCAATTGCTTGCTTAATTTAATTTAATTTTAAAAATTTTCATCTATCATATATTATAAATGTATTATATCATTGATTCGAAACATATAATTTAATATGTTGAGAATTATATAAATTAATAAGAAAAATTACTCTTACATGGGTGGCATAGTCATCATATTGATATTTATTATTCGCAACATTTTTGGATATAGTATAACCCCATCACATTTATACTATTGATTTCATATCCATAAAAATGATTATAGAAGAAAATATTGAATAAAATAGAAGAAATAAATGAGAAAATAAGATTTTTATTATTCAAATACACTCATTACAAATAGGCAAAGAAGAAATTTTGTATAAAGGGATCCTTGATTTAAGAGATCTTCCTCCTGAAATGCAAGGATAACGAGACTAAAACCAATTATCCTCTAACCTAAATATCATAATTCATTAACCCAACACATAATAATGATAAACAAAATGTATATAGTGTAGGGGAGGATAGGGTTATAATATATGTTATGTTTGATAGTGAAAATTATGCTAAATATTTCAATCCACATAGACCTTACATGTTAGCATCCGAAACTAGTGAACCAGCCATCCTTCCAGAAGGATGATTTGAGAGAAACCATGTCTTGTAGTGACTCACCAAAAGTGGACCAAATAAAATAACAGATGAAGATATTACTTATCAAATACTGATGTGTGTCAAATCTCCCATGTCAATTCCATATTTAACATCATGACACATTTACTTCAAAAAAAATACACTATCTATATAATATGTACTGAATGAATGCTTTCTTCCAATGAATGAGGAACAAAATTAAAATATTTGAGATAAAATAATCCACACTAAAAAAATTATATTTGATCTACTACAGTTCACCATAAATATTTGAAATTGGAATTTTTATTTAATTTTCTATTAAATGATCTAATACCAAATTTTCCATAAATAAAGAAAATTTAACCAATGTAAGGAAGATATATTTTTTATTACTTGAAAAAAATTAAATAAATATTTTTTATCAACTACCAGACACTAACCTTTTTCACTCCTACGAAACACCACATTTAATGTATTTAAAATATATTCATTTTCATATTCCCTAATCCACAATATATGCAATGAAAGAATCTCCTCAAAAGACAATATCAATAAGTATCATTTTCATTCAATCATTAATTAAATAAAAATAATCAAGGTATGTTAATGACTCTACTCATAATGAGACAAGTTATCGATATACCTGCCATTAATTCCCCATGCATGGGTTTGTGCAAACCATTTCTGGTACATATATCCATCCTTAAGTCAATATATTTAAGTAATTTAAACAAATAATATTAAATGGTTTAATTAAAATATTATATTCTATAGTCTATTGGAATAAATTTTTAATACCCACTCACTTAATAACTATTGAAATTCAATAATTTTGTTTCTTACATAGGCATCCCCACATGTCATATATTTTACCACTCCCCTCTTTATTATGATAATATATATATATATATATATATTATTCTTTAAAATGATTTACAACTATCTAATATTAGATACACCCACATTGGTCAATTTGCTATAGTAATCAAACTGATCTTATGAAAATACCAATGTATAGTCAAACAATTGATATTAAATTATTTATCATAATAACATGGATATTCCTTCAATGATGTAGGAAATGTTTCATAAGTCATGGTTGTGTGAAATATGAAGAGGTGGAATCAAATAATAATTTTACAATAAAAATATTATAAAGAATGGTTTATTAATATAAAATGTATTATAATGACACAAACAATCATTTCAACAATGAAATCAATTTTTTTTAAAAATCCACCCTTGATGATGAAATCCTTATCTTAATTATCATTCTATAAATTAATTATCAAAACATGCATTTCAAATTTGTTCCACACATAATTGATCATGTTACATTATTTGTTTTTTTAATTTAATAGGGAAACTGAAGGTAAAACAGTCACAAAACATAAAAATGGAAATTCTAAATAGATACCCAAAAATATTTCCCCCTGAACCATATATAAAATATTATATTTTCATAAATGTGAACCGAATAGATGATAAATAAGCATAAAATTTAGAATATAAACAGGAGTGATAATATAAATGTGAATGTGTTAGTGGTATATATATAATGCCATGAAATTTGGTGGTCATGTAGTGTGATGGAATCAACTTCATGTATGGTTAATCCCTCAATGTATTACAAAAAATTTTCACATTGATTGTAAATATCATTAAAATATCCTATTGGGTAAAATATACAACACTATAATGAAAAAAATAAAATTCAAAATAAGTACCTTACTATACAGAACATAGCTTCATAGGAATCAACTTTAGTTGTGAATTATAGAGTTGGACTTTGTACCCTATATGAAACTCCATTTATGGATCATTATATCATGACTTATTTCATTTATTTCATTTTAGAAACCTAATTTATTATATGATTATTATTGAATCTATTCACATTCTTGATGTTGAAACTTATTTTTAATTCCATCTCGGGTGAAATCAATGATGTGTTTTTTATAGACAAATATGACCAAATTCTCTACCTCCAAAGGAAGATGTAATGATTTTCCCAAAATGGTCTTGTAGGAGGACATACCAATGGGATATATTTATGATTTAGTATAATTACATAGAGAACCATTCATGTCCATTCTATAATCCTTCATATCGGTATGCATATTTTTCTATAATTTTATTTTTCAACTCCTGGTTAGAATCCTTGTCTTGAAAATTTGTTTTTGGGTGGTATGGTGTAGAATATTTATGTGTCCCACCATAATTCAATGGGAGGGAATCAAAATTCAACATTAAAAGGTGTGTCCCAGAATAACTAATGATATCATTTGTACTCCTAACATATAGAAAAAATTAACCTTTACAGAATTGAATACGACCTGAGAATCATTAGTAATTAGGACCTCATCCTACACCCACATATTAATATGATCAAATCAAAAAATAATGTAATGAAAAAAAATTATATTGGTAAAATACCAATAAAATAAATAACCTATACATAAATAAGATCCCAAAATAATATGTGAGGTTGGGGCATCTTGGGTCTCCTTAAAATGTCTCCGTTGTGTTAGGAATGATGTCATGACTTAAAAAAGACATGTGTATCATGAAAAAAGGTAGAACAATATAGTATATATTTTATGACCATCCTATCCATCTATTAGGGTCCAATGGGTCAACAAAAATCATTTTTATGACAAAAATGTTGAACATAATAAAACTCAAGTTCGTGCACACTAATCTAAATGACATTGTCACAATACATGCACAAGAGTTTTTAATGATACCACACATAATAGCCCTAATGGACCGAAGGCCTTTATTTTATTTTATTATAGATAAATCTCAGTTTAAGAGTTGAAGGGGAACTCATACATGACCCGTAGGCCCAAGGCACAATGCCCGACAAGACCCATAATAAATGACCCGAAGGCCTAGAGGCATACCATGCCCAATACATGACTTGTAGCCCCATCCCACTAGAACTGCCCCACCCCATCTTATGCATCATTGATTTCCTTGAGCTCCCCAACTGCATTTCTGATTAGCTATATTTTCCCTATAAAATGATGCACGGTGTCTGGTTTTGCTGGCGGTTTCCATACCCTCTCATTCTTCCAATCCGGTTAGCTCTGCATCTGGTGACTGTTACTGGTTCTCTGATCCTCATCTAGGGCCTACTCTGAGTGAACTGGGCTACTTCATGGTCTTCAATGGCCCAAAGGCACTGTGTCCCAAAGAACTTTGATGGACCGAAGGCCCTAAGACCCATATGCCCAAACAGGTGGCCCAAAAGCCCAAATTAGGTGAATAGTCTGGCTGCTACAGTACAGAATAGTGCCTGCTATAGTACCTGCTACAGTAACTTGGAAATTCGCCTTCACCCAGTTTTGAACCTGGGTCACTTGGATTCCATGCAAGAGCCCTTACCACTTGTGTACTGGCTCGTTGGCCAACACATAATACGTAGACTCAATTAAGAATTTTTGTACATATTTATTTTTTAAATTTTCTAAAATTTTAGGGGAAATTTGGTGTTTCATTAGACTTTCATGCCAAATATGTATACCATGGATTACATAATGATACTAATCAAGGAATCTTTCATGAAGTGGTATATGGTATAGGGTTTCATTCACTATCATGTGAGTAGTCCTACTCATTTAGTTAGCCACTATGTTCTGTGACCCCTTCTATTTATTTATCTAAATATCAAATTATTTAAAAAAGATGATCCCTCATATAAGTCTGGGATATTCATATGGATTCTTAAATAGGTACCTCAAATATGCATGGTTAAAAAATTTACTACATTAGATCCTAATGAATAAGAATAGAATTTATCAAAAGAAAACATAAAAAATAAAAATTTCTTTTCAATTATGGTGTATTTTTTAGACTAAATTCAATTTTCAAAATGATTAATAGTTCAATTGGGACCACCATTCTACCCTTTATGAAATAAAATGTCCAACCGGGAGGTTGGATGTTTCATACCTAATCTCAAAAATAATCTCACACCATTGGGGATATGTGATCGATGGAGTGGTTAGACACTTTTTAGCTCATCAAATTTTTCCCAGTTTGAATCATCAAAAAAATGTAGTCAAAATCTTTTTTAATTAATGATGATAAGTTTAAAGTGATATTACTAAAATCATTACTGAATAATCAATAACATCATGCTTTCCCTATGAATGATATATCATCAGTCACACATGAGGGATATGACATGTATGAAATAATATATACCATATATCCATCAACATATATCATGTACCAAGATGGTAAGTTATTTAAACCGGTTCATGACCTAGTCTGTGGCATGGCTCGAAAGACATTCCTGATCCCCATGGGATATAAACAAGTTCTCGGGTATCATCAATACAAATTATGAATGGTTTCAACTTATTTCACAAACATAAACAACCAACAATTAAAAATAAACCAAAACTGAACAATCATTACCAAGCATGGAATAAAAAAAATTTCAAATTCAATTATACAACATTATATAAAAAACCCAAAGACTATAACAAAGTAGAACATGTCATTATCCCAAGAACAACCGTATGAAAAGAGGGTCGACAGCCTCATGCCACCACCACTACACCTATATGAGAAGTATAATATCATCCTGAGCTACCATCTCTAAACACATTTCCTTTAACTCTATCAAGAATAACCAATCTACATACACCCAAAGGTTTAATTAGGGTTTGATCCATAGCCCAATAGGATTCCTCCCAATAGAATAATCCAAGCAATAAACATTATATTATTAATTAACATGCATGGTTTATAAATGACAAACATGAACCCTTTTATGGAAAATATTTTAATGGAAAACAAGATTTTATTTTGGAGTAACCAAACAAGTTATCCATTTTCTAATAGTAAGATAAATATCAAAAATGTGCGCTATGTCATTGTAAATCCTAATAAGAATGATATAATTGGAAACTGGGTTCCTCATATCTTATCAAAACGTGGTATAATAACAACCCTAACCATCTTCCTCACACACGATCAACTAGAGAAGTATGTATCCCAAATTATAGTGGCATCGGACCATCATAGTTTAGTTAGTGTTGATTCCTCAATCCCACTAAAAAGAACATTTCTTCCGACGTACTGATCCAATTAGTATACTAGTCCTATTACACCCGCCTAGATACCTAGGTTCTTCTTTTATGCTTAATATTTCTTCCAAATGTCATAAGGTCCACAATAATGTACATACACACATTCCAAATGCTATAAAAACAATTTTTAACTCACCATTTTCAAGACCAAAACCACATTAAAATCCAAACGAAAACCAAACCATCCCAAAATGAGTTTCACACTAATTTATATTTCATTAAACATCTTTCCTAATTTATAAAATACATTAAAGAATCACAAATAGGGTTTAAAAATGAAATACATACAATTTAACATAAAAAACTATTTTCAAGGTATATGCATATCAATACCCTTCAATGAACATTCCAAACCACACACATAAATCATATAAGAAATTTTAACACTCAAGAAAGCATATAAAATTCATCAAATAATGTTTAATCATGGAATCACCTACTATGATTGTAGATATTTCTGTAAAATGGTGAAAACAGTCATCCTACACTCAATAAAACTTCATAAATGCATGATTATATCATAAACATCAAGATCAAACCCTAAAAATGATCCAAAAAATAAGGAACCAAAGTAACGTGAGAAATAAATCTCCAAGCGTTATAAAGTTAATCCCTATAAAAGATGGAAAAACCACGAATGAAATGAACATACTCCAAGAATCAGAAATAAATATCAACAAATCCACCTAAAATGAATATCTAAGGAGGCTAAAGGGAGTAAGATCAGCTCTTAGGGATCAAAGTCACCTGTGGGAAAAATGGGGGTGATTTGGGGTTAAATACATACAGGGGAAAGGTATTAAATCCCCATTTTTAATAACATAGACATATTTCATGGTTATCCCTCACAGTTTTCCAAAAGATGCAGAAATGGTTCCCCCCTTCTTTATCTATAAATATCAAATATCAAGGTTAGCTCATGTAGTTTACAAACTGTGAAATAACCATAAAACAATCTATTCTCCAGAAACACTCCTTGGTTTTAAAATTTCATGGTAAATGAGGCACACTTTGGAAAACTATGCCTCGACCATGTGTACCATTCTATTAAACCAAACATTATAATTTTATTCCAAAAAATACACGAAATATTAAGTGAAAAATATAAACTAAAAATTAAATGAAACATTTATCAAAAATTAATCATGTGTTTGACAAATCCCCCCACCATGAAAACTTTTCATCCTTGATAATTCAACCTGAATCTTGATCAGAGAATAAAAATGGATACTCTTGATCATCACATGAATTCTGAACCAAATTATCAAGTATTCCATTTCCATGATGCCAAGAAACTCCAAAAATGTAATATACTTCCCATGAAGCACCTTCTCTTGTGAATCCATTATCTACACTGGCCATTTAAACACAAATAAATCAGTATTTATTTCCAATGATTCCCATTTTTCTAATGAGACGGATCTGTGTTATATTTATTCAACTAGTAGACATGAAACACCTTATGAATTTATTTCAAATGTGAAGGAATATATAAACATTATTCCACTTTACGAACCCTCTCAGTGATATTGTGTAATGCATCGACCCCAGTTACCAAGAGTTGGTGCATTATTACATTACATTGGCATGATCAGAATGGATCAAATCATGAAAGACTTATTAGTTTATTTGACTTGGATGTTCTAGATACATTCATAAGTTTTACATTACTTCATTAAATAAAAACATCTAACACATTTCTTCCTCTTTCGAACACACTTATATCCTTAGCCTATCTCGTCAGGTCAACCAAAAAATTCTTTCTCACATCCTGGGAAAAATAAAACATAGAAAGGGGGAGCTTAGATACTCAATAAGGATAAAAATATAGTGAAAAAATTCATAAATAAGTAAAATTATTTAAAGAAAATGTATTAGACTAAAAAATCCATTTAAACATTGAGTTTAGTATAATATGGAAAAGATGATGTCAAATAATTACCTTTGATTATTCGCATGGATATTCTAATAGTCGAATAATAACATGAAATATCAATAGCCCCTTTCATAATGATGGAATTCATAATGCCATATTTCATAACCACATAGTCAAGGCCTCGTGGAAAGACTGCAAATATGATTTTGTCAAGTCCTTGTGCCAAGACACTAGTTTATCTCCTTAGACATACCGATTCATCAAGGAGCTATAGCGTGCTCCAACCATCACTTACTAAGTCCAATGTATTCTTAATATGAAAAGGTTTAAACATAACATAAACATTCGTATTAAAATTAGAATAAGAAATTTCAATACATTATCCATAAACAATGAATAGTATAAGAATAATACATCCATAGTAAAACATATCACAAAACCTTTAATACAATATGGATGATTTGTATCATAATAAATCAACTTCAACGAATCTTAAAATCCAACAAAAGACTGTTGAACAAGAAGAAATCAAAACCTTTTTACAGATATATCCATATCTATTTTGAAATAATCTAAAAATCATAAAAGTATAAAAGAAAAAATTTATTGTGAAAATATTATTATAATCTTGTATGGGAAGGTTTTATGATGTTATAATGGCATAAAATAGTCGCACTCGCCGTATAAGATTAAAAGAACATTTTTACATTAATTTTGTCGAAAAGGTCATAAAGTACATTATTTGGAAAACAACGGTAATATTACTTTAAAAAAATATTTGGTCAAATAAGGATATAAATGAATTTAACCATTTTTCTAGTATATAGTTAATTTTTTTTTGAAATATATTTTTATGAAAACATGGATATGGATGATAAAGAATTCTTAGTAGATACATATGTAAAAACCACCTCAGATAATAAAGAGATTGTGAAATTAACCCTTAATATGTACTTTTCTTTGGTCGAGGGTATGTTAACATCCTATATAGTAGATAAATAATTTATATTAAATTATACAAGAACAATATACATAAATATGATATCATGTATGATCCTCTAATATTTCTTTGTTAATAATATTTTAGTAGTATCATCATTTCGGGTGTTAACTGATTTTTTTTCCATTATATGCTAGGTAATGTAAGACATGTTTGTTGTGGATAAGATTTATTTTATTCTTATACAGAAAGTTATTAAGTTCTTAGATATTATTTTTAATCATAAAAAGAAAATTATTCATGAATTTGTATAATGGATATTGATTATCTTCGCGTTCGTGGAGATGGTAATCCGTACGTACGAAAGAGAAACAATATAATTATATTCATGGTGAAATATAATGTAACAAGATTTTATATCATATATACATAATATTTAACATTTTATATATATTATTTACTTCAGTTATACACATTATTATACCCATAAAAATAATGGTGTGTTTTAATAACCAACTACACCGCGACGTGGGGATGGTAAGCCGTACGTATGCACATATGGTGACTTTTTCATTCATATGATGGATACAATAATGAATATAGTTTTAATATTTTAATAAAATAATATTATATATATGATATTGGGGTTATTATTTTAGAATGGAAACAACAAAGAAATAGGTAGTAGAATAAGAAAAGAACATGAAAGCGGTGATGAAATATTTTCCTCTCTTTTGGGTTCTTCCTTTTGATTTTATCAAAAGATCTTCATAGGATGGCTTTATGATCAATTTAAGGAATATAGGATGAATGGAGGAAATTCAGGAGATTATTTGGGATGATTTTGGCCAATCCAAATGTCTTTTGATGTGTGAAATTAAGAGAAGGGGAACTACCATTATATAATAGAGGTCAGGGTCACTTATGGAAAAGCTTGAAATAATATTTTTATAATAAAATAATTTTCATTTTCTAATTCCTCCAAAATGATTTATTTCTAGGATAAGGAGAAGAAGGGTCAAAAAAATCTTAACCAATATCTTTTAGATAGGTTTAGGTGACTATATGAAACTTATCTTTTAGATTTATCTCTTAGTTAAATACTTTGACATTTACCAAGTCTCTATGTATTTTAATATTATATGGTTAATAAACATAAATAGTCATCCAATAGAACCCCACATAGTTCATTATTAATATATATCACCTTATCTATGTCCTATGGGTGAAACTATGTTTTTTTGAAATATTATATCCAATAATAATATAGTATTTGTTTTAAAAACTCAATTATGTCAATTATGACACTATATAGTATTTGGTTTTTGGGAAAATCATAACAGCATGATTACGTCAATTTTTTTAAACAAACCCTAAAAAGTCATATATACATATAAAATTAATGTAATTCATCAAAAATAACAAATTAAATTTATTTGGATATTTATAATATCAATTATTTTAATCTTTCATTAATGCATTAATTAATGCAACATCATTGTGTTATAAATAAATTAAATTATATAATATCTAAAAATTATAAATAAAATACCATTATGTAATAAATATTTTTATATTTCTAATGAATATTTACATTATAATTTTTCTAATGCATAACACTATATTAAAAATGGTTTAGTTATGAGACACTTAATTTATCTCCTTTAACTCTTCTTCAAATAAAATATTAATAAATGTCCAAATATAATCCTAGTGGATCAAAGTGGATCATATTTTATTCTTAATGTTGTTTTTGGTCGAATTATAATTATCCATGAGAATTAGGACAATTTTAATGGTAATTATGATATAGTTTTTACCCTTAATCACCTTATTTACTTACAACCGTGGTAAATAAATGTCAAAAGTTACTATTCACAAAAAATATTTTCCATCATATTAAAGAAAATTTTCTTTATTAAAATTTACCGTGTCTCTCTGATTTTGGAAATTCAACTCACAGAATTGTTAAAATTATGTTTTATGCAAATTTGAAAATTCTCTGAGGAGGTGGGTAAAAGAGGGTAAAAAGATCAATAAAAATCGTATATATCTAAACATATTATAAAATAACAAAAAATAATTACATTTAACTTATATAGGTATTATGTATCTATTTTGGCCTAAAATAGAATTAAATGAAATAAATAATTATTTAAATAAAAAGTCAGTTTTAACCAATAACGTAGTATTTTGCACTATTCATCAAAAATTAAATGTTTTTAGAAAAATACCAAAAATTATTCTTCACTAATTTCTATATTCCGAATTCAAAAATGCAGTTCATTTTATTAAAATAAAATTTCTACAATTTCTAAAAGTGGGTATTGCTATTCATAACGGCTAGTTTTATTGTTCGTAGTGTGTTAGAATCTCTAAATTGCTAACAATTCAAGCTATTACATTATTCAAAGGGAAATGTACAATAGTTGCTTGTGGTGTTACATTCAACCCTCCTTCAAATAATTTCTTCATTGAAATTTCTATAATACTACTTCAAAAAATGATTTAGGTGGTTCTTCATCATAAGTACCTTTGAATCCCATGTTGCCTCTTCCGTCTTATGGTTTCTCCATAGAACCTTTAACAAACGAGTTGTTTGCTTTCACATCACTTGTTCTCATGTATCAAGAATTTTGACATGTTATTCGTAATAAGACATATATGGTTTCAGTTCAATTTCCACGTAGGGGAGTACATGCGTTAGGTTAGGAATGTATTTTCTCAATAGTGATACGTGGAACACATCATGATCTTTGGATATACGTGGAGGCATTTCCAAATGATAAGCTACAACTTCAATTCGTTATAGAATTTCAAAAGGTCTGATGTTCCTGGGAATCAATCTACCCTTCTTACTGAAATTTATAACATCCTTCTATGAAGATACCATCAAGATAACAAGAACTCCTACATGAAATTCAAAATCCTTCATTTAGTTATCAGCTTAGCTCTTTTTCCAACTTTGATATGCTTTGATGTGGGTTTGTATAACCTTCACCTATTCCATCATTTCATCAACAAGTTCTGGGCCTATGATTTTTCTTTCACCAACATCATCCCAACAATTTGGTGTGTGACATCTTATTCTATATAGCACTTCATATGGTTCCATCTGAATACATGAATGGAAGCTATTGTTATATGAAAATTCTACCATATGTAAATATTGATCACACATGGCTTGAAAGTCATGTGTGAAATATATCAATATGTATTCTAAGTTTGGAATAGTCTGTTCTGATTTTCCATCAATTTTAGGGTGGTAGGAAGTGCTCAAATGATGATCAGTATACAGGGCCTTCTGAAGAATTTTCCAAAATCATGATGTAAAACTGGGATCACGGTCAGAAAAAAACAATTAGGGTACACCATGGAGTCTTTCAACATCATTAATATATAGTCTATCTAGACGTTCAAGTGGTTAATATTCTCTTATATTAACAAAATGTGCTGACTTGGTATGACGATCAACCATGACCCATATTGCATCATTCCTTCTGGGAGTCTTTGGTAGCCCCATGTAAAAGTCCATCATAATATTATCCCATTTCCACTCTGGTGTGGGAAGAGGTTTCATGAATCCTCCAGGATTGTGCCTTTCGGCTTTTAGTTGTGGAAAAACCTTATATCTTAAAAAAAATCAGCAATATCCCTCTTCAAGTTGTCTCAGATAATATTTTATTTCAAATATTCATACATCTTAGTGCTACCAGGGTGTATAGTGAAATTGGAGCGATGGGCATCGTCAAACAATTGAATTTTTAGATCAGGTATATCGGGAACACAAAGTCCCATCTAACATTTCAAAATTCCATCTTTATATATGAAGTCTATCAATCTCTCATCGTCCACAACATTAATTTTCTTTTGAAATTCCTCATCATCTGTCTGTGAAATTTTTATCCTTTCTAGTAAAGATGTTTTGACATACATTAGAAAAATTATTGATGGTTCACCTTCCGTGGTTATTCCCATATATATATTTACTAGATCCACGAAAATTGGATCTCTTTCAACTCTCATCTTGTTCAAAACTCCATGATCCTTTTACCCAAAGCATCTGCCACCTTATATGCCTTTCCTAGAAGGTAGTGTATTGTGCAATAATAATCCTTGAGTAGTTCAAACCATCTCTATTTCCTCATGATTAGTTTTGTTTGAGAGAAAATATTATTCAAACTCTTGTGATTAGTATAAATCTCACATTTTCACTATATTGATTGTGTATCCATATTTTCAGAGAAACTATTATAGCTGCTAACTCAAGATCCTGAGTGGGAGAGTTATTCTCATGAATTTTTAGATACCATGATGAATTGAAAATAAATCTATAATTCTGTATAAGGACACAACCAAGTCCTTTATTTGAACCATCATTGTAAATAAAAAACCCAACATTCCCCAATGGTAGAGTCAAGATATGATAATTAACTAATAATCTCTTTTGTTCTTCAAAAAATTGTTCTCAATCATTTTTTCAAACAAATTTAACACCATTACGCATGATCATGGTTAATGGGTTAGCCAATCAGGCAAAATTCTGGAACAAACACCGATAATAACATGATAAACCAATAAAATTGTGTACCTCTGTTGTAATCATCGGTGATGGCCATTCTTGGATTGCCTTGGTATTTGAAGGATAAACAAATATTCCATCATTAGAGAAAATATGGTCAAGAAAAGAAATATCATGAAGATAGAATTCACACTTTCTAAACATCCCATATAATTAATTTCTTTTAAGAGTCATTCGAATACTACACAAGTGATTTCCATTATCTTCAAATCTTTTTAAGTACACCAAGATATTATTAATAAATACCACTACAAAGTCATCATGATATTACTTGAAAACTCTATTCATTTGATCCATGAAGATAGATGGTGCATTAGTCAATCCAAAAGGCAATACTGTAAACTTGTAATGCTCGTACCTGGATTGAAATGCTGTTTTTGGAATGTCTTCCATCATCAGACACATCTGATGATATCTAGATCTAAGGTCATTCTAAGAAAAATATTGATCTCTATGAAGTTGGTCAAATAAATCATCAATGTGAGTTAGGGGTTACATGTTCTTTATAGTTATAGCATTGATCATCCAATAGTCAATTCATAACTACATAGACTAGTCTTTCATCTTAACAAAAATGACAGGGGCTCCCCATAGAGAAACACTACGGGTGAATAAATCCCTTATTACGCAATTACTCTAGTTGTTTCTTTAGTTCCACTAATTCCACAGTGTCCATTCTATAAGGGGTCATCGATATGGGGCTTGAACCAGTAATTAAAGAAATGGAAAACTCAATTTATCATTCTAAAGGATGCCCTGGTAATACCTCAGGATACACATCAATATATTCATGAACAATAGGTATGTCCTATTTTCGAACATTCTTTTCCTCACACATAATTAATTCATTATCTTCCTCCCCAATAATTTAATTTTGTAGAGCTAATGGGGGTGCATCAAGATAAAAATTTGGTGGTGACATTTCTTCTCTAAAGATAAGGTCCTCCTTATCAACATCAAAAATTGTAACCTCTATCTTCTTACAATAAATTTTCTTAGCATGGTCCTAAATCCAATCCATAACAAGGATTATATCAAATTCAATCATGGGTATGATGATGAGATCATTAGATAATTATCATTTATTTTATATAATAGGAACTGATTCCCAAAACTTTGTTATGATGATACTTCCCTTAGGTGATTTGATTGACTACTCCCTTGTTAAATCTAATTGAAAATATCTTATTTTCATAGAAAACTAGGAAGATATGAAACAATGCGATGATATAGAATCAAATAATGCATTGGCTAAAAAATGAGGAAACCATTAAATTACCTGCCACCACATCTTTTGGAGCTTCAAACTCAGTAGTAGTGATCACATAAGCTTGGCCATGCCACATCGGCCTTTTTTGAGGTATGTTACCTTGGATCTTAGCACATTAATTTTCCTAACGACTCTTTTCTCTACAATTGTAGGATTCAACATTGACAACTTGTTTCTTTACCTTGAAAGCATCAGTGTGTTTTTTCCCACATTTACCGTAGTATGGATATTCAACTTTTCCCTTATTCCCCTTATTTCTATTTCAAGAGAGTTCAGCAGATCACTTATTCTCTTACTTTTCATTAATTTTGTAAGACATAGATAATTCTTTTTTGGTCTTGACAGCACATAAGACAATATCTTCGTATGATAATAAGGATTGTGAGACTAATTCTCAGAGAAGAAATGGTTTTAACCCATCAATGAAATGATCAATCATACTCTTTTGGATACGAATATAATCTACATCATGCCTTTCTAACATTGTAATGTTAGCCTAAAACATTTCGACAATCTCATCCTTCTTTTTCCTCAGACTTCGAAATTGTCTTTCCATATCTGCTTGATGTTCACGAGGAAAGTATTTTTCTATGAAAATCACTTTAAACTCAATACATTCCATGTTTTATTCTTATTCATCTTCCTTTTTGTACTAAATCAATGACCACCATTGGTCTGCATCTCCTATAAGGCGATGAAATTCCATGAAATATTTTTCCCTTTCGCTACTCCCCATAGCATTAAATATTTTCTCTATGGAACTTATCCATTTCTCATCTAATGAAGGATTTTTATTTCATTGAATGTTAGTGGTTATTTCCTCGTGAGGCTGTTTAACATTGATCCTCTATGTTGCGGATCATGGTGCTCTATATAGGTAAGGTTATTATTACTATCCTGATTGAGGTGTCCGAGTATGGTGATAAGATAATCAACATCAGTTGCATCAACACCTCCACTATAATTATCTTGAGCAGGATATTAATCCCTACATGGATTATGTGCATTGATACAACTTTCATTCATTAAACTAGGATCCATTTCTAAACAATGGCATATTATTAATTACTTTATGAATCACAATACATATTTCTGATCTTTTAAAACACTTAACATAAATTGAACAGTTTATGGATATAATCCATAATTATAAAAATATTTTCATTGAGGAGGTATGTACTCATAAACCCTTCATAATGGTTTATATTGAAAATTATAATAATCCTATGTATATCTCCCAGGAATGTAGTAACCAAGAGTGCAGCAAGACTCGTTGTCATACACCAATTCCGGTTCGAGTCTAGATCAAAGTGGTGTTTTTGGGTTTTACCCCTAGGTACATCTGTGCTAAAGCCACCTCTTCCTTCCCGTATCGAAATATGGATTTATTTCTTGGAAGATTCCCAAAATATATACATTACCAAACTTCTAGGATGTTCTTCTATAATAATTCTCAAAGTCCATCTTAGGGAAATGTTCTCTAGTAAGAGTTTTTCTAATTCATCTTTCCATTTTTTTATTATACTTCCTCTAATACCAACTGTAACGCCCCGACCCCAGTTACCCAGAGCCAGTGCATTATTACATAACATGGGAATGATCTCAAAGGTATAAAATCCCAAAATACCGATCAGTTTAGTATACTTGGATGTACTAGATACATTCATAATTTTTACATTACATCGTGAAATAAAAACATCCACAACATTTTTCCCCTTTTGATCTAAATTATATCCTAATCATATCCCTACATGTCAACCACAAAATACATCTCCACATCTTGGGGAAAATAAAACATTGAAAGGGGTGATCTTATACACAAATTATGGATAACAATATTGTGGAAACTTTTATAAATTAGCATAAACATTTAAGGCAATGTGTTAGACTAAAAAAATAGCCTTTTAAACATAAACATCAGCATAATATGGAAAAGATAAAAATAAATAATTCCATTTATGTTTTCACATGGATATTCTACTAGTCAAATAATCACACTCAATATCAATAGCCACTTTCCCAATGATAGAATGCATAATGCCAGACTTCATAATCATATAGTGAAAACCTTTTGCCAAGAAAAAAAATAAGATTTTTTTCAAGGCCTTGTGCCAACATAGTAGTTTGTCACATGAGACCTATCGATTCATCGAGGATCTATAGAGGGATCCAACCATCACATACTATGTCCAATGCATTCCTCATATGAATAGGTTTAAATATAACATAAACATTTGTATTAAAACTAGCATACAACATGTCAATACATTATCAATACACCATGAATGGTATAAGAATAACACATCCAAAGTCAAACAAATCACAAAACCTTGAATACAATATATAAGATTTGTATCATAATAAATCAACTTCAAACAAGCTTAAAATCCATTAAAATGACTTTGACCAAGATGAAATAAAAAAATAGTTAAGTATTTCTTTCTATTTTTAAATCATTTAAAAGACATATATTTATAAAATAAAACATTTATTTTGAAAATATTCTTATAATATTGTATGGGATGTTTGGATGATATTATAGGGGCCAAAAATAGCAACACTCACCATATATGTTCAAAAAAACATTCATACATTAATTTTTTCAAAAAACTCATAAAGTACAATGTTTGGAAAACGACGGAAACAATCCTTTAAAAACATATAAGGTCAAATAAGGATATAAATCACATTAAACAATTTTCTAGTAAATAGTAAAATTGTATTGAAATACATTTTTAAGAAAACACAGATGTGGATGATAAAGAGGTCCCAATATATACATTCGTAAAAACAATCTTTGATAATAAATAGATTGTGAAATTAACCCTAACCTTGTACATTTCCTTGGTCGAGGGAACTTTTACCTCCTAAATAATTGTTATTAAATTATAAAAGAACTATATGCATAAATACGATATCATATATGATCCTATAATATTGGTTTGAGTGAACAAGTGAATGTATTCTTCCCTGGATCTTATAGAACTATAGGGGCCTAAAAATATCCAATACAAATAAATACATTATACAGTAGTATGTCGTCCAAGTAAGTATCTAAAATTTTAGAATTATAAATGGGATGGTAATTAGTACTTGGGAGTTGATTCATTTATTTTTCTATACAATATACACAAATGACAAATTTTTTGCACCATCATTTGAACTAGCTCCTCTCCCAAATAATATCAATAGTAACACAACATTTCATTGGAATATTATTGATATGACTGAACCAATTGCAATCACAAATGAGAGAAATAATAACTTATTCAATAATTTTGTAACTTCCTTTTTAACAACTTTCAAAAGGGTTAGATTATGTTTCCTTTGTGCCAACCTTACTGGTTTTCCCCATCCTTCAAAAGATCATATGCATGAAAATATAGGGTCTATTTTGAGACATATCATCCAAGGCCCACCCGATTTTCCTAATTTTCTCCATCAAAAGATTCATAATATTCACTTCATGTTTAAAAGGGAGATAATTAGAAATTATAACATGAAATATATCACCACTCAGCACATATGAGTATTTGAGATGTGTTCCAATGATGTTAGTTCAATAATACGGGTGATGTATATACAGAGAAATTAAAGGAACTATAATTTTTCACAACAAAGATTAATATCAGAAATAAAATCCTCCATATCAGAGAATATTTCATTAAATCCACTAGAATACTCATTTACCCTGTTACTTTTAAAATGAAAATGATCAAAATCAGAATATGAATCCACATCAAAATCAAATCCAATAGAGGATTATACATTAGAAATAGGTGTGGAAGTTATATTATAAATCAAAAAATAAATAATTTTAATAATCCATCTAATTATATGAAAATAAAATTCCATTATGTTTTTATTTGGTGGTTCAATGTGAGAGATAAAAAAGTAGAATGGATATATATTGGGTACTTCATAGAGTCTACAACATTAAATATGATAAATTTATCTCCAAACTCCATGGAAAGTCTTCACCTATTGACATTTATGATCATATTTTTAGTTTTGAGGATGTTCATACCTAATATAATGGGGGAATGAGAATTTCACATCTCATGAATCATGTAAACCATGAAGATATCTGATGGAAATAACAAGTTTTTTTCAGAATAAGTATATCATCGAGGACTCCCACATGATATGGTATAGCTCAATTCCCTAACTTCATAACTAATATCATCCTCGTTAATTATTCTTTCTATAATGTAGATAATAGAGTGTGATACATTACATTTTTGGATCCTACAAAATCACATAATGCACCCAATAAGTGTGAATCATATATGGAGCATGGGATGGTGAATATCCCTAGATCCTTTAGAATTGTTTTCATTACATGAGTTAGTTTAATAAGTTATGACACATTAAATCCAAGATGGATCCCCTTATATCACTAGAACCCAGTTTTTTTTATTATTTCATTATGATAGTTGTAATACATTGGTTTTTGTTAATGGCCTCAATAAGTTTTTGCTAATCACATCACACTTGAATGTGTCCAAATTTTTTTTTAATTACCACTTCATCCATATTTTGGTATTGAATAAATCATTTTAGAATGAGAATGGGTTTTAATGGAATAATATAAATTTTCATCTGAAAGTTTTATTTATATTTTGGATTCCCAAAAACCAATGATAATGAAGGAATTATCTCTAGTTTGGTGAATCCCTGTGGACTTATAGGAAATATTTTCATTTATTTTTTCTTCCCATTCATAATTGTTATAGAACTCTCATTCCTGCATTGTATTTGTCCTTGGTTGGGAAGAAATAATTGGAGAGTTATTACATACTAGTTAATGAGCCCAGTGACATTTGAGCTCATTTTATTTTTAACTCTCTCAAAATAAAAAATTTAATATTTAGATCATTATATTGATTATAAATTTTTTTCAAAATTTTTTGAGTATTAGAATATATATTTATTGAGAATTCCCATTTTTTGAACAGCTGATGTTGGTTCATCAAATATCCTTTGGGGTAATTTAAATATATTTTAATAAAGAGGATGTTGTGAGATGATTTGTTGAACGGGGGTAGCTCTATTGTTGTCTACATCTGAAATTCATGTAAGAGTGATCCTTCATTCTTATATTGAAATATTTTTATAAACAAATAATAATTACCTAGTATGGGATCTTGTTGTTTTACTGATATGGTTTCCTTGAGAATATAAATAAAAAATCCCCTATCTCTTATAATTGGGGGAATAATTGGTCGAGTGATCTATTTCAATGAAGATTTGAAAAGGCCTCACAAGAGTGCATTGGGTTGTATTTTGAGAAAAATCATTTTTCTCACTATATGGGTTAATTATTCTAAAATTTGTTATTTTAAATGATTTTAATAAGACGAATGAAATACCTGATATACTCTAATAATATGTGGTGTACCTTGATCACAATATTTTTGGTAGATTTTTCACCCATTTCAATCAACACACGTTTAACTGCTAATTAATTGTAGACTGATTCCCCACCTCCTAAGGGATCCTCCATGCACATCTCAATTGACATAAGTCATTCATATGTGTACTAGATGATATGTTTTTCACTGATTTAGTGATGAGGGAAACCAATAAAGAACTTATTGAATCACCCCCACTACTCATATATAGATTCCCATTATGCATGATTGATCCCTGAGATATGTAATCTAAAGGAGATTTCTATTTATGTTGGAAACAATATCATAAAAAACAATTTTCAAATAATTCCAATATATTACATCTTCAGGTTATAAATAATATATCCATTCATTTTCAGTTCCATTAAGTGTGAATGGGAATTATCTTCAATTTATTTGAACTATAGATAAATTATATGGTTTCTGGCTTGAGAAAACCACATTATATTTTTTTATATGTTCATTGGGATCCTTACCATATAGGAAAAAATCTTTTTGATGGATTTTAATCCATCAATACTTTAATTAAAATTATGATTCACGTATTGAGTATTCAATTCAATTTAGGTGATAATTAGTGTATGGTGTAGGAAATTAATGAATTATTATAAAAATATAATTTTTTTAATTATTGATATTATTTTTGATTTTTTGTTTGATTCAATTATTCGTCCGATTCAAATGTTCCCATAATTGAGGAATTCCGCAACTGGATTAATGTGGAAGATTATCAAAGGCTGAGACAATATGATTTGAACCTTGTGCTTTCATTCAATAAAAGGGCCAAGATTGAATAGATCATCATGATTAGAATGTGAAATATATCAAAGAAAAATTAAATTAATAAAATCGGACCATATAAAAAAAACAATAATTTTGAGTTGATTGTGAAAAAAATTAGATCAAAATAAAAATTGAGAAAGGAGAAAGATTGATGAAACAATAGAATAAGAGAATGAAATAAAAAATTAATTATTTGAAGGAATTTCATTCCAGTTGCGAAATGACTAATTTTGAAAGCCGATGTTTTGGGAAATATGAAATGATTTTTGGTTTTTAGATTCTTATGTATACCACAGTGGGTGTCCAAGTTCATATCTCAACGATTTAGAAATTAGAAAAAACATAAAGGTATAATAATAATAAAATAAATAAAAATAAAATACATATAATTATGGGGTAGGATGAGGTTTATAAATCACGAACATGTATTTTGGAATAATATTCTATAATTGTTTCTAAGTAATAATATGAAAATGAAAAGAGATAAAAAATTAGAACGGATTTTTTTTTAAATTTTATTGATCTTACTCTACCAAATCACTAAATTATTATTAATATCATTAAAATTAAAATCCACATAATTATAATCCAAAAAATTTATATTCCTTGAACCGTATGAGAATTTACCTCAACAACAATGAGGAAATGAATAGTATCCTAGGAATTCTTTGAATCAGGCAATTGTAGCACCCAACATTGATTCTCGTTCTGAGGCTAGAATATGGTCAGTGGTCAATTAAGCCTCGTATCAATTCTATTAGGGATAATTAATTGATATTACGGATTTTATTTTATCTCTATATAGTTATCCCTCATGTTTTTGTTTTACCTATTATTATCATGCTCTCACAATTCACACATTACTCTATCTAACTATAATTTTTATTAAGTCGCTTTAAGGACAAGTGGGAATCCAAAGTTCTCACAAAAGGACTGCGTACTGAAAGAGCTCATAGAATTGATAAATGCATGACTAGGTTACTTGATTCAGATTCACTATATAATTCCTAGTGCAGAGTACTAACATTGGTGTCTGGATCCTCTCTAATAAGTGCTTCAAGGTGAGAAATCATTCTGTCCATTATCTAAATGAATTCCTCCAAGGTGATTCTGCCTTGGTTGAAGCCTCGGGTGATTATTCGGTCTTTCTCATCTATCCATGCTTCTATCTCCTTTGTGGCCTCATTCTTCATGCATCTTTCAAAGATCCTTAAAATTTCGTCATTTGAGGTGTTCGGCCGATGGAATTTTTCAAGCATCTCTTCCTTAGAGTGGTATATGAGCCTTAGACACTCTACACCCTCTTCCTATATTACTCTTGATTCTCTTCTTGGATCCCCACTTTCTCCATCATGAAGGCCATTGCTTTCCTTGCTTCTACATTTCTTGGCCAACATAGTTTCCATTAGTTTCGGCATGTGAGATTAGTCTTTGCGCCCCTTGGGTTTTTTCCCTTGAACCACTATACATTTCCCCGAGTCGTGCTTTCCTTTTTTCCCATTCTTCCTTCTTGGACTATGGGGACCATTCCCTTGGAACCGGTCCATCTTTTCAACTGAGAGATGGATAAAACTATCATCACCATAGTCCTCATCCTCTTATGACAATGATTTTTCGTGAGTTTCCTTGACATCAAATCGGGTTTTCACTTCAACCCACAGAACTTCTTTGAGAGCCCTTGGCCTACCTGATGAATCCAACTCGCCTGCTTTGACCACCAAGTCCTTCTTCTTCTTCCCCTCACTCCCAGTCATCTGAAAGGTTGACTTTTAAATGAGCGTGTTTGGATCAAGAGGACCCAATACGATGGCCCCTTCTTTCATTCCATGACTGTGGAGAGAGCTTGTAGCTATATCCAAAAAATAATTTCCCCTGCAATGCCTTGACAGATGGTTCAACTTCCTCTCCAAATTCACCCTCAGTGACCTCACTACATGGAAACAGGCCTATGGACTGCTCATATCCATGACCCATGAATTGAGATTTCTAGTTATATCCCTACCATTTCCAACCTTGATGACCCCCAAGGCCATGGACCTCACTAACACCCTTCAACAAACATTACTCCATCTCATGAATTTTGTGTCATTTGTTCATATGCATGAATAGTTATATTTATTATTAAATATAAATTAATGGATCATATTATGGGAATTAATTTATATCATTTATTCATAAGAAAATAAATGAATAAGGTTATAATTATATAAATTACAAATAAAAATTACACTTTCATGGGTAGTGCAGTCATCGTAGAAATTTTTTGCATTCCCAAAGGATATGGAAATGGTATATCCCAATAATGTTTCTAAAACTTATTTCTTGCCAAAAAAAAGGATGAGTATAGAATAATAATATTTAATAAAACATATGTAAAAGAAGAGAAACTAATATGATTTTATGATAATACAAACATTATAATGAGAATAATAATATGAAGAATTCATCAATAAAGGATCCTTAATTCAATAGCTCTACAAATTGAAATTCATTAATAAATGGTGTGAAAAAACTATAAACTTTATAAAATACCCTTAGTTATGTTTCTAAGCCCACCAAATGGTAAAAATAACTATTTATATATTGTATGGGAGGGATGGGTTTTAAATGGATTCTAGTGTGATTAAGAAAACATGTATTAATATTTAAATCCAAATTGATACACCTTTTTGACATTTTAAACGTGTGAACCATCGGTCCTTCCACAAGGAGAATTTTTTAAAATTAAATTATTCTATATTATTTAAAAACTTGGGAAAATCCTAATCATGGATGATGAATTTATGAACCAAATATTGAAGTGGTGTCCAATATGGTGTGTCTTGTCATGACCTGTCCTCGGGGCATGTGTCGTGACTACACCAAGCCCGCCTTCCATTTTCCAGGGGCTGGCGACTATCACCAAAGGTGTAAATCCATATACAAGGAAGGTATTTACTTTATAAAAGTAAACAAACACAACAGAGTACACAACAGAAGTATGAAATAAGTAAAAATGAATACAAAAGTAAGTGCTGAAAGGAAAGTGGCCGAAAATAAAATCCCAACAGTAAGTATAGTACAAATGAAAAGCTAGTACAACTGCAGTATAGTAAAAAGATAAATATTGTAGCTCCCGGAATGTCCAATGAATATCCGACCTGAAAGGTAGGTACATATGTCCACCTCAGCACTCCACACCTATTGGTCCACTCTGTGAACCCTCTTGTCGTGTGGTCCACCTCTAGGTACTGTCCGGTCATATCTCCCTCTCGGCCTCTGTCAACACTATCTGTCATCTCCATCCAATACAACGAAGTGCGGGCATATCCTGTGTAGGGGTGAGTATAATGATACTCAGTAGGTACCCATAGACTCATGAGGTCTAACAATATCCACTTAGGATAATCCAAATAAGAATGATAAAACACAAAGTATCAACCAAATATACTTTGGTATATACCCATACATATACATAAGATATCAATCTCACATTGGCTCCAACTCTCTAGACCAAGCACAATCTAGTCAACATAGGAAGTAAATTCAATCACATCGATGATAATGATTGAAAGTCAAGATTCATCTCACACAGGAATTGCACAATAGTAGAGAGATATAGATGATCAGATGTAGCCACTGGACCATATAAGATGTCGGACCCACATAGGATACAAGACCAGTTAATCTTTCGAACCCACAAAGGATAAAAGACCAGCTATCTCGAGATTAATAGAGATGATTAGATGGAGTCACTGAATCATCTAAGCTATCAGACCCACACAGGATACAAGACCAGCTAAGCTATCGAACCCACACAGGATAAAAGACCAGCTACTCTATCGGACCCACACATGATACAAGTACATAGGTCAAATGGCCAACCCACAAAGGACACCAGAACAGTAGTCATCACTATCGAACCCACGGAGGATCCCAGTATAGTAGTCTTCACTGTCGAACCCATAGGGGATTCCAGTATTGTAGTCATCGTAATCGCAGCCATCTCTAGGGTTCCTGCACACAAGACGCTCGATTTTGGGAGGGTCCTCTCCATGAGAAAATGGGTTGATAAATCAACAATCACGAAGTCAGGGGTTGATGTATCCCAATGTTTTTTCTCGTCTAAAGGAATCCAACTCGATAGACGGCACATCAATCAGACGCCCGGTCTGAGAGTTATTGGATTTTCGGTTCGAGGGCCCGGTTGGAACTACGATCATTCCAAACTTATAAGTTTTTCAAAGTTTTCCTAAACTCACTAAGATAATCGAAAAAGGTCCTCCTTGTCTCAAGGGTCCCAGTGCCGTAGATGGCGCATTTATCAGAAGAAAAGTCAAGAATTTATTCGCATTTAAATGAAATGGGCCCAACCCGTCAAGCTCGGTGGGCTGGTGGGTCGGCCTGGCCTGCGGCTCGGCCAGCTGGCTATGCATAGCGGGGGGGCATGGTTCCTCGAAACGACAGTGCTGAGTAGTGCCACCCCTCCAGTCCAACCTGCCGAAGCTTACTGACAGTCTTTTTCGGAGCAAGTGGCCCGCAGTTTCGGGCTGAGGATCTTCCGCATGCGGTGCCTTAGGGTGTCATGGTTTATTCCACCCAGTCGCCTAGTGAGCCGCCTGGCGAGCATGCCGAAGCGTCCTGCAGAGTGTTTGTTGCGGCTTTCCGCAGCATGGCACCAAGGGGGAGTTGCGGTCTTCTTCCTGGTCAGCTATGGCAGGCCGGTTCGTCCGGAAACGCGTCCCGCGGTTGCGGGCCGCACCTCCTCCGGAGCGCGGCGCCAAGGGGCGCCGCGGTTCCTTCATCCCTCCCACCTTGAGCTGGATAGTTCTTCATCAGACGAGCATCCCGCACCGTGGGCTTCGGTTTCCTCAGCATGGTCTATGTGCGGATTCCTCTTTCGGTTGTCGTCGCCTTCGGACGCCCCCGCCTCCGGTTACGGCCTCCAAAGAAAACAATAATTTTTTGATGGTTTTCGGGCGATGTTTGTTCGGCCTGCGCTCTCCGTATTAGGTGATATCAAATGGCCGAAGACAATACAAGTATTCATCAATGACAAGAGTATAATTTTATTAAACTAAAATCATACAACAACCCCCTACATGGATCTCAAGAACGTTGCACGTCAACGATCTGTGGAAGACGAGTGTCGTGGAGGTCAGGTGTCTTGAATGATGGACATCGATTCTATTAACATCAGGGAGTGTTCAAAGAGGAAGCATATCTAACGTTCCTTGCGGGTGGCTCCACCTCTTGTGTTTTGGATGAAGATCGAGGTCGACTTCTTCATTCTTCATCAGTTATTTGTTGTAAGGTAGAAGCTTTCCACTAATTCTCCAAAGGTTCCCACAGAATATTTGCCAAGAAAATACTATAATAAGGCCTTCCCAAAAATTATAAACTTGACATGTAATTCAAATTAATTCAATCCTTAAAATTTATTAATGAAGGCATTAATTTTCTGTGTTGTCACAATTTATGGGAAGGTAGATGAAGAGACCCCACAAAAATAAATGAGGGGTGTGATGCCCTCATTAGTTCTAAAGGGGAGTTTAATGGGAGATGAGGCAAGGTGGAAAGTTTGAGTTCGTGTGGGGACAACCACACTTCATCCTCTCATGGGAGGTTATGTGGGGTGTGTGCCCTTCCTCTAGCTTCCCCTTGTAGGAAACAACCACCACTTAATAAATTAAATAAAATTGTGTACACTTAATTTAACCCAACAATTTCATTTTAAATTGTTACGAATCCCCAACATAGAGCATCCACTCTCGACCAAACACAACTATGGTAGAGGTCCCCTTAAGAGAATACCAGCAATGCGAGTTCATCTGTGTTCTCAGATTTCAATTCTAAGAACTGGTTCATAATAAATAAAAACCCTCATGTACGTTTACTGAATGTACCCAAAACAATTTCAGAAATTTATTACAGGCACACCGGGCCTCAGAATCCGGCACCGTAAGAAACTACAAACTAGTAAAATTCCAAATAATTAAAACAAAAAATTCCCCAAAATTTACGGGTCTTTATATTGCCCCCACCTCAGGGCTTTACGTCCCTGTAAATCTAAAAAACACACTAGGAAAACAAATGGATGTACTGAGTATGCATCTGAGCCTCCCGCTCCCATATGCTCCCCTGGAGGATCCCATGCTACCAGCGAATGCACACAAGAGCAATCGACCGTCCACGTAGGACCCGCTCCTGTCGATCCTCAATCTCCACTGGGACATCTGTGAATGTCACCCTGTCATCGATGTCCAGCTCCCTGTGGTCGATGATGTGGGACGAGTCATGCATGTATATCCTCAGCTGAGATACGTGGAAGATGTCACGTACCTGGTGAAACTTAGGCGGGAGGGCCAGACGGTAAGCCCCCTCGCCAACTCTACTGAAGACATGGAATGACCCGATGAAGTGCGGAGATAACTTGATGCCCCGACCGAATCTCTATAGACCTCTTCGAGGTGAGACCCAAAGGAAGACGTGGTCGCCATCCTCGAATTCCAGTGGTCTCCGTCTCCTATCATAATAGGACTTCTGTCGGCTATGTGCAGTCTTCATCCATTCCTGGATGATCTGCACCTCCTCCATCATAGCCTGAACCATCTATGATCCTACAAGGGCTGACTCCCCTGGGTCTGTCTAGCACAGATGTGATATGCAAGGTCGTTCATACAGTGCCTTGTAAGGTTCCATCGCGATGGTGGAGTGATAGTTGTTGTTGTACGCAAACTCTACCCAGGGTAAGTGATCTTCCCAGCTGCGACCATAGTCGGGGACACATGCACGGAGCATGTCCTTGATAGTCTGAATAGTTCTCTCAATTTGGCTATCTGTCTGAGGATGGAAGGCGGTGCTCAAGCTAAGATGCGTCCCAAAAGCCTCCTATAATCCCTTCCATAGATGGGAAGTGAAACGTGCATCTTGATCGAAGACGATAGCCGATGGTAGACCATGAAATCGTACGATCTCTTGAATGTAGAGGCGTTACAAGCTCTCTACTGATCCCTTCTCTCTGATCGGTAGAAAGTGGGATGACTTTGTTAGTCGGTCTATGGTCACCCAGATAGATTCGTAGCCTCTAAATTTATGTGGAAGCCCCGTCACAAAATCCATGGATATCCCATCCCACATCCACTCTGGGACCCTTAAGGGTTGTACCCAGCCTGCTGGTACCTGGTGCTCTTCATTCACTTGCTGGAAAATGAGGCATCGAGAGACAAACTCAATTGGATTCTCTTTGACTATACGAAGGGTTTCCCCTTCTTTGTCAAATCTGATAATAGTTCTGAAATTATGGAGAAGTATTTCACAAAGGTAAGTCTAGCCAACTCTTAAGTGATCGACTACACCATCATATGCATGATTGCATCCTGTGTTGCATGGGTTTTCTTTTCACCAACCAAGGAAAACCCCATCCCATCATTTTAGTAAAACCACATCCATTTTTCCTAATACAGTTAATCTGTGTATGAACTGTGGTTTCCCAGTCCATACCTAATCTAATGTCATAAGGCCTTGACGCTACCGCAAAGAGGTTACAACCCAAACTCTCACCTCAAGGGTCAGATCAAACAATCAGCGTATGTGTGATTATCGAGTCTCCTCCCAAAATTTATCTCTATATGTGAGGGTCAAGTCAAGGGTTTAACCGAATACTCTAGTTCTGGGAAGATATTCATGGAAGGAAGGAACGATTGGTACCAATGTCTATTCATACGGTAGCTAGTAGTAGTCACAGACCGTAACTCGAATCATTATTAGAGCCCTTGGTTCACACTCTTTTACCGCATGCAGTTACTCTCTTAACATGCCATCCAGCTCCCTGAGCCTAGCAGGGAATAAAAAGGTGGGTGGTTTCAATATTTCAAAATGTTCACATTCTCATGATGCTCTCCTAGCTCTGATTCCAGGTCTGCTACGCTGCAGATTCATCTGTCCTGAACACTTTTTCATAGAAACATTTTACATGCTCATGTATCTGAGACTTGAACCAGTTCACAGCTTCCTACTACTAACATTCCCTGGCTGTATTCACTCAGCCAAAGAACATTCAATCACAAAGGATCTCTCAAGCACTCTAACATAAGTAGTAATTCCTAGAGGAAAATGTGCGGGCTTGGATGTCCTTAAACACACCTCACTCAGAGGTTTGAGCTCTAAATCCATGTTCGCATCGTATTAATCGAGTACCATGAATGGTTGGTATGCCTCGATGAATACCCAACTACCGACATGTCATCCTGCCAAAGCTGTATAAGCTTTATAAAACACAAATACACCTCCTAAATCCATTCCTCATCCACCTGTGGGTCAGGATCTCCTAAAAATATGAGGGATATCCCGTGTTAAAACACATGTAAGGCACTAAGCCTACGTGTTTCCTCTACCGGTATCACCGGTAGTTTCTTCTGACCAACATGCAATGATATATTTGGCACACTACTCGAAGATACCATCTCGAAATACAGTCCTTGTAACGAAACATCATCATTAAGTGGAAAATCCTTAGGTTCACTTACTAAAAAAAGATTAGTAGTTAATATCAACATTTGCTCTACAAGTGTCTTAACTTGGAGGAAAACTCCAGTAATCTCCTCCATCCAGTCCTCTTCTACTAGAACACGTGCAACACGCATTGTCGGTGTGCACCATCTACTAGTACGAATGGTGGCATCTGCTACCCAGTGGGTGGTGGTGTTGCTGTTACACCACCCCAAGGATTCAAAATAGAATGAGGTCCCTGCACTAAAGCCTCATCATTCGGTGGGCCGTCATCATGTACTCTCTCTCGGGAACCCTAGCTAGCTGTCTTCGTAGTGGAATCCTGATAAGGAACAGGTGTGCCACAGTCAAGAAGTTATACCTACTAAGATGACTCAAAGAGACAACAAAGGAAACTCATTAAACACACACGCAATCAGTGTTTCCATGTACTGAGTTAGAAATCATTAGTCTGGGTCCTGGTTTATGGATATGTCGGCCATCACACCAAAACTGGACTCCCTGGACTGAAAACCACACTTAATACTCTTAACACTATTTCTTCTCAGTAAGACATATCAAAGTCCTATGTTCTAAGGTAGAACTGACTCCTATAATACCAATTTGTCATGACTCGTCCTCGAGGCTCGTTCCGTGACTACCCCAAGCCCGCCTTCCATAGGCCATGGGCTGGCGACTAGCACCAAAGGCGTAAATACCTATACTGGGAAGGAATTTCCTTTTTAAAAGTAAAAAATACCACTGAGTACACAAAAGAAGTAAGAACTATGTAAAATTGAATACAAAAGTAAGTGCTGAAAGGAATTGGGCTAGAAATTCAGGCCCACCCATAATTAAAACACAACTGCAGTAAAGTAAACAGTTAAAAAGTGAAACTTCTAGAACGTCCGCCGAGTATCCTACCTGAAGGGTAGGAACAGATTTCCACCTCAGCACTCCACATATATCGGTCCGCTCAGTGTATCGTCTTTTCGTGTGGTCCACCTACGGGTATCTTCCAGTCCTGGATCTCTCTCGGCCTCCGTCAACACTGTCTGTTTTCTGAATTTAACCCAAAAAAGTGCGAGCAACTCCCATGCAGGGGTGAGTATAACGATACTCAGTAGGGAGCCTGAGACTTGAGAGGTCTCATAAAATCCACTAAGGATAAGAAAAATAAAAATGATACAACACAAAGTATCGACCAACACTACATAGTTATATGCCTATACATATACCTATGTTATCAATCTAAGTTCGGTTCCAACTCTAGAGCCCAAGCACAATCCAGTCCACACAGGAAGTAAAGTCAATCACAATGATGATAATGATTGAATGACAAGACTCAGCTCACACAGGTATTCCACAATAGTAGAGAGATATAGATGATCAAATGTATTCACTAGATCATCTAAGATATCGGACCCGCATAGGATACTAGACCAGCAAAGCTGTTGGACACACACATGATACAAGACCAGCTATCTCGAGAGTAATAGAGATGATCAGATGGAGTCACTCATTCATCTAAGTTGTCGGACCCACACAGGATACAAGACCAGGTAAGATGTCGTACCAACACAGGATACAAGACCAGATACTCTATCATACCCACACAGGATACAAGTACAGATGTCAAACGGCCAGACCCACATAGGATACAAAAACAGTAGTCTTCGCTATCGAACCCACAGAAGATCCCAGTATAGTATTCGCTGATGTCGAACCCACAAAGGATTCTAGTAAATGTAGTCGTCGCAATCGCAACTAGCTCTATGGTACCTACACACAACACACTTATTTCTGGGAGGGTCATATCCTCGAGAAAAGGGTTCGATACATCAACTATCATGAAGTCTGGGTTTGATGTATCCCGACATTCTGTCTCATAAAAAGGAACCCAATGCAATAGATGGTGCGTCAATCGGATTCCCGGTCTAAGAGTTATTGGTTTTTCCGTTCTAGGGTACCGGTTGGAATTACACTGATTCCAAACCCTTCTGTTTTCCAAAGTGATCCAAAAGTTACTTAGATTATTGAAAAAGGAAGGCATATTACAAAGGGTCTTAGTTTCATAGATGGTGCATTGATCAGATGCATGGTCAAGAAGTTATTCGCATTTAAGCGAAACGGGCCCGACCCCTAAAGCCCAGTGGGATGGCGGGTCGCCTCATCATGGCTCAGCTGGTCATACCCGGATGAGGGTTCACCCCACCCTAGTGGGAAGAAGTCCGGCCTGGTGGGGCATGGCACTGCCTGGGGGGCGGTGGGGGGGGGCTCTGGTTCCTCGAAACAGCGGCGTCGTGCAGGGCTGCCCCACCTGTCCGTCCACCCGACGCTAGCCGGTATTTCCAACGCAAGCGTCCCACAGTTGCGGGAAAAAGATATTTTGCAGGCAGCGCCAAAGGGCGTCGCGGTTTCTTCCACCCAGCCGGCTAGCAAGTCGGACGGTTCGCCTGCCGAATCGGCCATCCCATCACAGGCCACGGCTCTCTATAGGGCGACACCAAGTTGGCACCTCCGTCTTCTGCCCATCTGGCTATGGCCGGCAGGTTTATCCGGTAAAGCGGCCCACGGGTGTGGGTCGCACCTTCTCCACAGTGCGACACCAAGGGGCGCTACGGTTCCTTTAGCTCAGTCGGCTTTAGCCGGCTGGTTCTTCTTTAGATGAGAGGCACAAACTACAGGCCATTGTTTTCTCCGCACATCCAGGGCGCAGTTTCTGCTTTCGGTTGCCGTCACCACCGGACGATGCAACCTCTTGTCACCGCCTCCAAATTAAACCAGAATTTTTGGAGGGTCGATGTTTCTATGTTTGTTCGGCCTGTGCCCTCTATGTTAGGCGATATCAAATGTCTGAAGACAATCCAAGAATTAATCAATGGAAAGGGTATAATATGATTTAACTAAAATCATACAAAAAACCCAACCTCGATCTCAAGAATGTTGAATGTCGACAAGCCGTGGAAAATGAGTGTCATGGAGGTTGGGCATCACGGAAGATTGCCGTCGATTTTGTTGACGTAGTTGTGCATTCAAGGAGGAAACACAACCGACATTCCTTGTTGGTGGCTCCTCCTCTTCTATATTGGACTAAGATCGAAGTCAGCATCGTCATTCTACGGTGATTCTTCGTTGTAAGGTAGAATATTTCTTGTAATTCTCCAAAGGATCCCGCATAATATTTTCCAAGAAAATATTAAAATAAGGCCTTCCCCAAAATTATAAACCTTCCATGTAATTAAAATTAATTTAAACATTCAAATTAATTAATGAAGGCATTAATTATATGCATTGGCATAATTGATATGAAGGGAGATGAAGAGACTCCACTAAAATATATGAGGGGTGTGGTGGCCTCATTATTTCTAAATGGGATTTTAATGGGAGCTGAGGGAAGATGGAATTTTTGAGTTCATGTGGGCCCCACCACACATCATCCTCTCATGGGAGGTTATGTGGGGTGTGGGCCCCTCCTATAACTTCCCCTTGTAGGAAATAACCTCCACATAATAAATTAAAAAAATGTGTACACTTAATGCAACACAACAATTTTATTTAAATTTGTTAGGAATCCCCAAATTTAAACATTTACTCTCGAACAAACACAACTGTTGTAAAGGTCCCCTTAAGAAAATACAAGAGTTGAAAGTTCATCGGTGTCCTTCAATTTCAATTCTAAGAACCGGTTCAAAAGATATAAAAACCTTCACGTAGGTTTACTGAACGTACCCAAAAAACATCATAAATAGATTCCGGGCACACCAGGCCTCGGAATCAGGTGCCGTTAGAAACTGCAGACTCGTAAAATTTCACAGAATTTAAAAAAAAAATCTTTCAATTTACCAGGTATTTACATGTCCATCCCATGGATTAATTAATGGGTCATTTACTCAAAATTAATGCATGATCTAGCTCAGATTCCCAAATGTGGTGTTAGATCTGAAATATTATAGTTATATTTAAAGTTTTAAAACTCTAATTTACATCTAATTATAAAATTAATGATCTAATCCCAAATTTATATGATTACAATTAACATAATGTGAGAAAAATATGTCATTTTTTATCAATACAATATTCAAAAAAAAATATTTTATCGGATGTTAATTTATTTCCACGAGTAGAATTTTGTCATATTGAATAACATCAATCATCTTCCATTGATTTATAATTTTATTAAACATGTTGTGGGGATCACACTGGTTCCCTATAAAAGATATAAAATTTGTATATCACCAACATTATGTATTTTAAGGGGATAAAAATGATTAATTTTAGGACATTTCCTTGATCATAAAAGCATTTAAAATTTTTATTTCAGTAAAACTATTATATAGTATATTTCCTGGTCCATGGAAATATAATTTAAACCATTACATGGATTGATTCATCATGGTGTTTCATGAATAATGTTGAAAATATTCTTGTACCTTATAAATATATATTAAAAACTATAGACCATGATGAGTAAGCTATAATCACATTGTATTTTGTTATACATTAAAAATTAGTTTTTTGATCCAAGAGATATTATTTCATGGGATTGTTATTTATTAGATTATTATTTTTTAATTTTTTAAATTTTGAGGTGGTTACATCATGGGTGCATCATATTGAAAATTTTGGGATTATAGGTTTCCTTATATTACTCAGTTTACATAGGAAGTTCATTACAGAATTATCTCATGTTGTAGTACCTATGAATTCCCAAAATAATAATGGGATTTATTTTGAGAGGTTGAATCAATGTTAGGAGTCCTTCTAAAAGAAAAAGTGATGTTTGAAACCAAATATGATTTCAATTATACTAAACCGTGGATTGGTTATGTGGTACACATATACACCTCTGGAGTTTTTTTGGGATAGTCATGATATAGAATGAAAAACAATTTCCCACACCAATTATGAACTCCCAACTAGAACTACCATACTATTAACCTAAATTTTATTATGTTATTCATGACATTAAATTATAGTTTCATTATAAATTTGGAGAGTTTTTTTATGGTATCTATAAACAAAAATTTTGTTATGTTATACTTTTCCAATATAAATAGAATTTCTAGTAGTGGAAATTGATTGAGTGTTTTCGTACTGTGTATTTGGAGATGGTGTATGCAACTAAAAACATTTTAATGTTTTTTGATATTCTCTTTTTGTGATGAAATGTTTTTTGGATCTATATCATTATAAAAAAATTTATTTTGATTATACTTCTCTTAAAATGGCTTATGGGTGTATCTGATTAGATTGAGGTAGTAATTTGTGCACCCTTTGAAATCACTTTTATTTTCACTATTGAGTTAATTATAGACAAGATACGAATAATTGTTTTCTAGTGATATAGAGATGTTAATTGGATTCAATATTTCTCTAAGATAGTATTTATATGATAATGAGAATCTCCATATCCATGTTTGATTAGTATTTTCAACATCAATGTGAGAGGAATTAATGAAGGACTCATATAACTCATATTGAGTGGTTCATAAAGGTTTGAGTATGATTGATCATGATTGGAAACATTGTTTTAGTTATTTTGGAATATAAATGAAATATAAAGATAACTTTACCATTTACTCAATAGAGAAATGATTAAAATAGACTACCAGTGACCATTGGGCTTACCTAAAACTTTTTATATACCTATGTGGAAGAGGTATGAGGTGATTATGGATATTTTCATGGGGTTTCCTTGGAATGTGACATGTTAGGATGCACTCTATTTTATCATAGATTATATTATAATGGTTTTAAATTTTATTCCAATAAATGAAAATCAATATTTGGATGAGTTTGGTAAGTTTTACATTGGGGAAATAGGATGGTCATATGGTTTGTTTTTAGAAATGTATCCATTGATCCCCAAAACCCACACCCTTGAATTTAGTTTAAAAACATATAACATATACCATACAACATTAACTTTGATAAAATTATATTTTTACAATATGTTTCGGAAATTTACAAAACATTAACCATTACTTTTTCTATTTTATATCATTATGAAAAAAACATAAAAATCTAATTTTCTAGTAATCTAAAAAATGGGAATTATTGAATTATATAGGAACCCGGTAAATCCATAATGGGTCATCAATGACATTAAAAAATTCACCATATAAGATACCATTATTGTAATATATTTCATTAAACTTTCATTGAAACCATGTTGTATAATAAAATTTATAAGGAATGTGAAATAAATTTTAAATAAGTGTAATCCTGATAATATATCATAACATGAGAGATTTGGTGCATAACATGATTTCATAATCAGATTTCACAAAATCATGAGAGAATGGAATAAGGAGTTGGTATCATAAATAAATGGATTCAATAATAGTCATAACAAATTATCATTGAATAATTGGAATGTAGTTGTAACATATGCACGATATCATAAGAAAATGACAAGTAATACACACCAGACCATTAGTATCATATTCCAAGGATTACTCTCTGTTCTATTATAATATTACAAGTATTACTCTATAGTTCATCAAAAAGGATTTTGTACACCCTAACCCCATAAATAACCTCTTATGAAAAATTAAAATTACCCAATTCATTCGATCACTAGTATTTTATTCACATCGAAATGAAAATCAATCATTAGTGTGACATGTGTTTTCAAACATCTTATCATAATAACATGTGGAGAAAAAAATATATCATTTTAATGTTGTTCACTAAGGAATAATTCATTATTTCATCAATTATATTGATATGATAGTCCAATAAAAAAATAAATGGGTATCCATTAACTATTGGAATAATTATAGTTACATACAACTCAAAAAATTTGATACACATAAGAATTCATAGAGTCATAGTTTATTATGAAAGAATAGAGGAGGTGTAAGGATATTATCATACAAACAAAATTAAAGGATATTCATTGTGGTTGAGGATTAACCATATTAAAACATTTATATTATTTTCTATTAAAATAAATTGATAAAAATTACTGATATTTTAAAACTTCGGTTATAAATTATTATTCAAAATATTTTTTTGAAAACATTACATTACATGATTTTAGTTTTTTAAATGTAAAAATATAGATAATGTGTAAAATACATTAAAAAAATATAGTTATAAAGCCCCATCCTTAAACCTTACTTAATCATGAGTTATTACAAGATTACACATTGAGGATCTTTTCAGGTTTAGAGTTTTAGAGAATTATATCATAAAACTTGTATTACATTCCACATTTAAACAAAGTGGTTACATAAAAGATAGTATTAATTTATTCCATCAACGAAATCATATTGAAAATAAAACATGGATTCATTCTTGACACTTCCTTGACACTATCATTATATCATGTAACATTCCCTTGACCTGTGAAAAACATTTAAAAAACATGGGATGAGAATAAAAAGCTCAATATTGGTTATAAAAAGTATTTAAAGGAAACATGAGTACATATATACATAATAATGAAATCATACTTTACCCATAAAACATAAGACCTTTAACATACCTCATAAAATCATGAATAAACCATAGAAATCATAAGACATAAAGGTAACTTGAGTCATTCATAACATTCTTATGTATGGAGTAACCCTCTTGGTTATGTTTGGAATACCCATCACAGTATATTACCTAAATCTCTTCGGAAAAACCTTGACGTTTAACTCCTTTGCGTTACCCAGTGTATTGGAGAGCTATATCGGGCTCACCCACCCTTAGTTTATCACGGAACCACCTGTCTTCATAAACAATGCCCAAGAACCATAACATAATCATAACTCATAACTTAAGCATAAGGGAAATATATCATTCCCATATTGTGATAACAATATAATATTTTAAGATATTGAAATAATAAATCCATTCTAAAAACCATTTTCAAAACCATTTAAAACATTTAATAAAGAGATCTTTATATCAAAGTGTCACATACCACTTTGAAGGTTTTAACATTTTAAACCATTAATATCCATATAAATAAATTCTTAAAACCATTTTTAAAACATGGATATTAATAAGAAATATTTATAAGAATAAATCATTAAAACATTTAAAACCATATTTTAGTTAAAGGGTTTTTAACAAAATTAGAGACACTTTAATACAATAATTGGGGAATAACATTTAATCAGAACGTTATAATATCATTATAATAAAGGAATTCATGATATAATATTCCAAATGATAGTATATACACCATATAAGAGTGAATTGTTGCATAACAACAATGAAGTCTCAATAGAAATGTAAAATGAGAAAAAATCCCATGTAATGAAGGTATCCTTAAATTAAGGATAAATCAATCTCATAATTATGTGTGACAAATATAAATGCACCCAATATAAGCAGATATTAAGTGTAAAACAATCAAAGTTCATTCACACATATTCAATGGATGACATATTCAATAACTACATGTTTATCCCAATGAAATCGAAATTGGGTTAAGAAGTTCCCTTGACAGCCTAACAGCGTCACATCAAATTTAAGAAAAAGAGTTGATGAGAGAGATAAAGGGTATCTCATCACTTGGACATAAAATTTATGTAAATAAGGATATATAATAACATATCCCCAAATAATAATATGAAAATTAAAATACATAACAAAATAATTCTTTTAAAAAGAGGAGGGTGAAAGGTTTCCTTACCGATTTGGGTAACTTTCGAAACGTACACCCCATGAAAGAAGAACTATAAAAAAATTATGTAAATAATCATAAACTAAAGTATGTTACACAAAGAGTAGAATAATTTAGAGTACATACACCACTCAAAATTAAATATTGGAAAATGTAGCATGAATCTCACGGGAATAAAAGTGAGATGAAAAACTCCTTACGAAAACTCGGCAGCCTAATGACGCCACTTAATAGATCCAAAAATGTATTGATGAGATCAAATAGGGTCTATCACCATGTTAACATAAAATGTAAAGAAATAGGAATATAAAATAACATCTCCCAACATAACAAAGAGGATCTTAAAAGAAGTGACCTAAAGGAGAGAACTTAAAAATAAAGGGAGAGGTTGGATCTCTTACGAAAATTCGGCAGCCTAACGGCACCAATCAAAACTTCCAAAATGGATTGATGAGAGAAAATAAGGACTCTCATAATATGAACATAAAAAGTGTAGTATTATTAATATAAAATAACATCCCAATCATAAGAAATGTGAGCTTAAAGGGAATGACATAAAAGAGTGTACTTTAAAAGAAAGAGAGGGGTCGGATCCCTTACCTCGTGTCCGACATGACTCGATCGTTCTTTAATCTCCTAAATAATAAAATTTGGTCAATTTATAATTTCTTAAGGAACTCCTTTAAATATTATTATTAAGTTCATATCAAATATTATAATGTTATAATAATGGGTTAATAAAGTGAGTTCATATCAGACGTTTTTGTCGATGTTCAGTACATGAGTAAAAATTGAACCTATTGGAAAAGACTTTTCCATGTAGTTATAGGAAAATCATCTACAGAATAGTATTTATGTCTTAAATATCATATATATCCAGTATATATTCATTTTATACTACTCCATAGCATTTTGAGATAAAAAATTAAAAGCACCGTTCATGGAGACGGTAGGCCGTACGTACGCATGAACGCTAGTTTCATTTTTTGTCATATTAATGGAATTAAAAAAAATAGATATATATATATATTATAATTCCAGAATGATATCAATCATTAATATGTAATATATTACATATATATCCATTATATATATGTACTTATAATAGTTCGTAACATTTGGAGATAAGAAATGAAATGTATCATTCATGGAGACGGTAAGTCGTACGTACGCATGAACGCTACTTTCTTTTCTTTTCTTTTTGTATTCAATGGAATGAAATAATAATTATATAAATGTATATTATAATTCCATTATGATAACATATGTAATACCATTAATTCAATCTTTTATATGTCCCACATATGGCATTAACGTATCAAATCACTTTGAGGGGGTAGTAGTCCGCACTTCCTAAAATGAAAATATCTCGTTTACCCATAATGGAAACCATAACGGTATGACATAAATGAAAAATACAGAAGCTTAAGGAAAAAATAAACATATTATATATCATATATAAATATAGTTACATCTTAATGGCCACCTTTGAAGGTGTTAAAAGAATATTGAACAATCATCGTTTCGTGAGGCAGTAATTCGCCATCAACAGAAACAGTATGTTCTTTAACCATTAGACGAAGGTGTGTGTAATTGTAGGTCAAATCCTTCACACAAACACATCCTATTATATTTAATATACTGTTTTTGTTACAAAAGAAAATAATAAAAAGATTTTAGGGGGTTGGAGAAGCAAAATAAAACAAAAGAACACAAGGGAAGACATTACCTTTAAATCGGGTAACTTCCTTTGATTTGAGCTCAAAGGCTTCCTTTGAAAGGATTCTGCCCAAAGTGAAGCTTCTAAGTGTAATAGAGGGATGTGGAGAGACAAAATTATCAGGGGGTGGCCGAGAAAAAGGCTTGAGAGGTGTGGGTAAGGTGGTAGAGGTGGGGGCCTTTTATAAGAGGAGAGGAGGGGAACTCTTGGAAATTTACAAAATGTTACTTTATTTTCAAATGATTTTCGGATTTTAAAGGTCCCACATTGATTTATTTATAGGATAAGGTGGTAAGGGTTCGAAATACACCCATCCAATAGGTATGTTACTAGTGTATGTTATAGTTTTAACATTGTCCTTTCATTTTATTTAAATCCCTTATTAATGAGGTAATTGTTGCATCATCATGATGTCATAAATAATTTCATTTATTTAATGTCTAAAAATTATATATAAAAATATCATCATGTATGAAATCCTTTTATATTTCTAATTACTATTTATAGTCAAAAATATGACTTGTATAACCCCATTTAAAAATTGGTTTAGTAAAACATCTCATTTGGTGATATTTTAATTTTAACTTTAAATAAAAAGTTATTTATGTCATTTTTCAACCAAGGTGGCTCCATGGGGTCCCCAAGTTGACCCATGGATTTTCTTGGTCGGACATCACACATCAAATGAGGGCATAACATGTGTCTTGGTCATTTAATATTATTAAAAAATTATTTTTACCTTAAATTACACTAATTACCTCTAATCGCGATTAAAAACATAAAAGTTACTATTTACCAAAAAATTATTTTAATCCCATTGAACCACATTTTACTTCCTAATTAAAACCATGTATGTCGGATTTTTGAAATTCAAAACATATAGGTGGTAAAATTTCATTTAAACAAAAAATCAGTTTTTTTAAGTACCACTTAGTGGTTACACTATTCATCAATAATTGAAGTTTTTCGGAAAAATACCAAAACTTCACCCTAAGATATATTTGATATTCTGAATTAAAAAATGATGTCTATTTTACAAAATTAAAACCATATAAGTTACATTAATTAATTTAATAATTAATTCCCACTGTCAAAACAAATAGCGTTTTTTTAAGAAACAATATATATCAAAAGATTAACACTAGTTTATGTCCGATTTCATAGTGAAATTAATTTCAACAACAAATATTGGATTAAATGGTAAAAATATATTCTAATTTCACTTTCAAAACAATTCAAAATATAATTTAATCATATAAATAAATTAGATTAAAAAGTGGTTTTGAATTAAAATACAACATTTTTCACTATTCCTTAAAAATGAACTTTATCAGAAAAATACCAAAAATTTACACAAAGTAAATTTTGATGTCCCGATTCAAAAGAACAATTTTATTTTTTCAAATATGACACATAAAATTGTCAAAAATTGGATCGCCATAAAAAGGCGGTTAATCGACCTTTTAATGAATATTAGAATGTTTACGCTTAAAATTGGATTCATTCACATTTTTAATCCTCTAACATTTATTTTAAAGATTAAAAATATTTGACAAACATATATAATCATTTTGTAGTTAGTTCTATTCATTCTCGCCATTACAATGGCTAGGCATTAACTACCATTTAAACTAATATTATTTTATTATTAGAGTGCAACATAAGATTCCCAAAAAACTCGTTGTGGCATATTGGGTACGCCATCGCGCATAGCATCCCCTTTAAAGTAATATTAATATTTTATTAAAAAATATAGATAAATGTGAAAATTTCATATTCTTTATTTACCTAGAGTGTTACATCTTTCAACCCTTTTGGGAATTGCGTCCTTGAAATTTTAAAATTGGGCTTGGAAACTTCATTAAAAATCTCACATCGGAACAATAGTCAATAAAACAATCACCTTAAAATAATGAAAGAGAAGTACAAAGGTCACCCGAGTTAACCCATACTAGGATTTCATGTAAGAAAATATGGATATGGAGGAGAAAACAAAGGGTCATGTTCTGATGGAGAGTGATAGTAAACATGTCTAGGAGAAAGTTAACCATATGAAAATCACAAACTTGTGATGGGTTAAATGGTATTTGATTCCCAAGTAGGAAAAGTTAACATACAACATTTTTTTATGTTACTCTTCATTGAGGAATTTATTTTTGAACATAACTAAATCATAATGAAACATACTTGTCACGTAGTCTTTCAACTTTTACTATATTCCTTAATCAAACTCATATATTCTCCAAAAGACGAGTATTTAGGAAGACTTGTTCGCATTAAGAGTACTATAATAAACTTCTTGAGAATCACCTAATCCAAAAAAGAGAACTATATATTTCCCATGTCTTTAGACAAAATCCAAAACCAAAATTGTTACTATGAGGTCATAGAATCCACAAAAGTATAATCCTTTATAAAAATAAAATCTATTCTTAATCTCCAAAATTTGTCAAAAAAACCCAATGTTCAACGAAGACCATTCGATAAACAATTGTCCATAAAATTATTCAAAGTAAACCAAACTAATATTGAAACCCAAATATTTGAAATATTTAATCACATAGTCTTCCAAGGTACAAATTATCTTTTATATCCAAATAACATCAGTAACTCTTAAATTCTCATATTTAAAATTAATTAACCTAATCACATATCCTCCATGATAGGTTAATCATTTCCATATATAACCCAAAATAAACTTAATCTTGATTCCTAAAATCATATAACTAAAAAGAATTAGTCAAAATAACCAGGTACTTCACGTAGTCCAGTGGTAGGCGATAAATACCAGTCGCACTTTGTTTGTGGGTTCGATTCCTGCAGCTTTGTCCGACGCGACAGGTTGTAACACGGTCTGCGTGTTGTCCTTTTTCCAAAACTATATAATTCATAAAACATTCCCCAAAACGATATAAAATCTTAAAAAATAATCATAACATATTTTAACCTCAAGTTTATCTCATGCCTTTCATTTTCCATCATAACATATAATAACCCATAATTACCTCAAAAGTAAGGATCATATAAACCCTAATGGTTACCTTTATAATTATTACCTGAACTTCCACATGGATTGGTCATCTTGTACATGATGCATTACAGAACATACCAAGGTTCAAGTGGTTGATCATTACTCCTTTATAGTTGGTTTAGAACAACCATGAGTTTCCTCATTGAATCCACCATTTCATCCAATCTCTTAATCAAAGATCCACTATAGTTTCCTTCAAACCTATTGTCACTTTGGTGCCTGCTATATCCATCCTTTCACTAAAAACAGAAATGTCGTTGTGAGTATATCAACAAAACCATCATTTACTAATGAGGAATATATACTTACTCATTCACTTTATCTAAAAACTATGACTCTTTCTGAAATCCTAACCATTATGGTAATGTCACTTATGCTTAAAGAATACCCTGACCATTAAAGTTATCTAAACCGACCTTTGATACCAACTATAAGGCCCCTGCCTTAAACCTTACTTAATCTTGAGTTATTAAAAGATTACACATTGAGGGTCTTTTCAGGTTTAGTGTTTTAGAGAATTAGATCATAAAACATTCATTACATTCCACATTTAAACAAAGTGGTTACATAAAAGATAGTATGCATTTATCCCATCAATGGAAACATATTTAAAATAAAACAGGGATTCTTTCATGACACTTCCTTGACACTATTATCTTATCATGTACCATTCCCTTGACGTGTGAAAAACATTTCAAAAACATGGGATGAGAATAAAAAGCTCATTAATTGTTATAAAAAGTATTGAAAGGAAACATGATGACATATATACATAATAATGAAATCATACATTACCCATAAAACATAAGCACTTTAACTTACCTCATAAAATCATGAATACACCATAGAAATCATAAGACATAAAGGTAACTTGAGGCATTCATAAAATTCTTACGTAGGGAGTAACCCTCTTGGTTACGTTTGGAATACCCATCAAAGTATATTCCCTAAATCTATTCGGAGAAACCTTAATGTTTAACTCCTTCGCGTTACCCAATGCATTGGAGAGCTATATCGGGCTCACCCACCCTTAGTTTATCACGGAACCACCCGTCTTCATAAAAAATTCCCAAGAACCATAACATAATCATAACACATAACTTACGTATAATGTAAATATAACATTCCCATATTGAAATAACAATATAACATTTTAAGATATTGAAATAATAAATCCATTCTAAAAACCATTTTTGAAACCATTTAAAACATTTAATAAAGAGATCTTTGAATCAAAGTGTCCCATACCACATTGAAGGATTTAACATTTTAAACCATTAATATCCATATAAATAAATTATTAAAACCATTTTGAAAACATGGATATTAATGAGAAATATTTATAAGAATAAATCATTAAAACATTTAAAACCATATTTTAGTTAAAGGGTTTTTAACAAAATGTGAGACACTTGAATACAATAATTGAGAAATAAAATTTAATCATAACTTTATAATATCATGAGAATAATGGAATTCATGATATAATATTCCAAATGATATTATATACACCATATAAGAGTGAATTGGTGCATAACAACAATGATGTCTCAATAGAAATGTAAAATGAGATGAAATCCCCTGTAAAGAAGGTATCCTTAAATTAAGGATAAATCAAACTCATAATTATGTGTGACAAATATAAATACACCCAATATAATCGGATATTAAGTGTAAAAAAATCAAAGGTCATTCACACATATTCAAAGGATGACATATTCAATAACTACATATTGAACCCAATGAAATCGAAATTGGTTTAAGAAGTTCCCTTGACAGCCTAACGGTGTCACATCAAATTTTAAAGAAAAGTTGTTGAGAGAGATAAAGGGTATCTGATCACTTGGACATAAAATTTATGGAAATAAGGATATATAATAACATATCCCCAAATAATAAGATGAATATTAAAATACATAACAAAAGAAGTCTTTTAAATAGAGGAGGGTGAAAGGTTCCCTTACCGATTTGGTTAACTTTCGAAACATACACCCCATGAAAGAAGGAATATACAAAATTGATGTAAATACTAATAAAATAAAGTATGTCACACAAATAGTTGAATAATGGAGAGTACATAAACCACTCAAAAGGAAATATTGGAAAATGTAGCATGAATCTCACGGGAATAAAATTGAGATGAAAAATCCCTTACGAAAACTCGGCAGCCTAACGACGCCACTTAATACTTCCAAAAAATGGATTGATGAGATCAAATAGGGTCTCTCGCCATATTAACATAAAATTTACAGAAAGAGGAATATAAAATAACATCTCACAACATAACAAAGAGGATCTTAAAAGAAGTGACATAAAGGAGAGTATTTAAAAAGAAAGGGGGAGGTTGGACCTCTTACGAAAATTCGGCAGCCAAAAGGCGCCAACCAAAACTTCCAAAATGGATTGATAAGAGAAAATAAGGAATCTCATCATATAAACATAAAAATTACAGTAATATTAATATAAAAGAACATCCCAATCAAAAGAAATATGAGCTTAAAAGGAATGACATAAAAGAGTGTACTTTAAAAGAAAGAGAGGGGTCGGATCCCTTACCTCGTGTCTAACATGACTTGATCGTTCTTTAATCTCCTGAATAATAAAATTTGGTCAATTTATAATTGAATAAGGACCTCCTATAAATATTATTATTCAGTTCATATCACATATTATAATGTTATAATAATTGGTTAATAAATTGAGTTCATATCAGACGTTATTGTCGATGTTCAGTACATGAGTAAAAATTGAACTTGTTGGAAAACAATTTTCCATGTAGTTATAGGTACATCATCTCCAGAATAGTATTTATGTTTTAAATATCATATATATCCAGTATATATTCATTTTATACTATTCCATATCATTTGGAGATAAAAAATTTAAAGCATCGTTCATGGAGACGGTAGGCCGTACGTACGCATGAACGCTACTTTCATCTTTTGCCATATTAATGGAATTAAAACAAAATGAGAGATATATATATTATAATTACAGAATTATATCCATCATTTAGATGTAATATATTACATATATATCCATTATATATATGTACTTATAGTAGGTCATAACATTTGGAGATAAGAAATGAAATGTACCGTTCATGGAGACGGTAAGCCGCACGTACGCATGAACGCTACTTTCATTTTTTTTTGTATTTAATGGAATGAAATAATAATTATAAAGGTATATTATAATTCCATTAGGATAACATATGTAATACCATTAATTCCATCCTTTATACATCCCACATATGGCATTCACGAATCAAATCACTTTGAGGGGGCGGTAGTATGCCCTTCCTAAAATGAAGATATCTCGTTTACCCATAATGGAAACCATAAAGGTATGACATCATATATAAATATAGTGACATCTTAATGGCCACCTGTGAAGGTGTTAAAAGAATATTGAACAATCATCGTTTCGTGAGGCAGTAATTCGCCATCCACAGAAAGAGTATGTTCTTTAACCATTAGAAAAAGGTGTGTGTAACTGTAGATCTAATCCTTCAGATAAAAACATCCTATTATATTTAACATACTGGTGTTGTTACAAAAGAAAATAATAAAAATAGTTTAGGGGTTTGGAGAAGCAAAATAAAACAAAAGAACACAAGGGAAGACATTACCTTTAAATCGGGTAACTTCTTTTGATTTGAGCTCAAAGGCTTCCTTGGAAAGGATTATTCCCAAAGTGAGGCTTCTAGGAGTAAGATAGGGCTGTGGAGAGACAAAATGAGTAGGGTCTGGCCGAGAAAAAGGCTTGAGATGTGTGGGTAACGTGGTAGAGGTGGGGGCCTTTTAAAAGAAGAGAGGATGGGCACTCTTGGAAAGTTATGAAATTTTACTTTATTTTCAAATGAGTTTCGGATTTTAAAGGTCCCACATTGATGTATTTCGAGGATAAGGTGGTAAGGGTTCGAAATACACCCATCCAATAGGTTTTTTACAAGTTTAAGGTTTAGTTTTAACATTATTGTTTTATTTTATTTAAATCTCTTATTAATGAGGTAATTGATGCATCATCATGATGTCATAAATAATTTCATTTATTTAATGTCTAAAAATTATAAAAAAATATCATGATGTAGAAAATCCTTTTATATTTCTAATGAATATTTATAGTCAAAAATATGACTTGTATAACCCCATTTTAAAATTGGGTTAGTAAAACATCTCATGTTTGTGACATTTTAATTTTAATTTTAAATAAAATGTTATTTATGTCATTTTCAAACCAAAGTGGCTCCATGGGGTCCCCAAGTTGACCCATGGATTGTATTGGTCAGACATGACACATCCAATTAGGGAATGACATGTTTCTAGGTCATTTTATATTATTAAAACATTATTTTTACCTTAAATTACACTAATTACCTCTAATCGCGATTAAAAACATAAAAGTTACTTTTCACCAAAAAAATATTTTAATCCCATTGAACCACATTTTACTTCCTAATGAAAACCATGTATGTTGGATTTTTGAAATTCAAAACACAGAGGTGGTAATATTTCATTTAAATGAAAAATCAGTATTTTTAAGTACCACTTAGTGGTTTCACTGTTCATCAAAAATTGAAGTTTTTCAGAAAAATACCAAAACATCACCCTAAGCTATATTTGATATTCCGAATTCAAAAATGATGTTTATTTTAAAAAATTAAAAAAATATAAGTTACATTAATTAATTTAATAATTAATTTCCGTTGTCAAAACAAATAGCGTTTTTTTAAGAAACAATATATATCAAAAGATTGACACTAGTTTAAGTCCAATTTCAAAGTGAAATTAATTCCAAAGACCACTATTGGGTTAAATGGTAAAAATATATTCTAATTATCTTTAAAAAAAAATTTAAAATATAATCTAATCATATAAATATATTATATTAAAAAGTGGTTTTGAATTAAAATACAACAGTTTTCACTATTCATTAAATAATGATCTTTATCCGAAAAAAACCAAAAATTTACACAAAGTAAATATAGATTTCCCAATTCCAAAGAAGAATTTTATTTTGTCAAATATAACACATAAAATTTTCAAAAAGTGGATTTAAAAGAGGTTCTCCATAAAAAGGCGGTTAATCGACCTTTTAAAGAATATTAGAATGTTTACGCTTAAAATTAGATTCATTCACATTTTTAATCCTATAACATTTATTGTAAAGAGTAAAAATATTTGACAAACATATATAATCATTTTGTAGTTAGTTCTGTTCATTCCTACCATTACAACGGCTAGGCGTTAACTACCATTTAAAATAATATTATTTTATTATTAGAGTGCAATGTAAGATTCCCAAGAAACTCATTGTTTCATATTGGTTATGCCATCGCGCATAGCATCCCCTTTAAAGTAATATTTATATTTCATTCAAAATTATGGATAAATGTGAAAATGTCATATTCTTTATTTACCTGGGATATTACAATAGTGAAATAAAAATTGTATAAAATATGGTAAAACATTATATTTATAATAGGAGACAATAATTTTTATTATGGTTACACAAATAATATAAGAAAATATTTCAATAAAAACATAGATATGGATGAAAAGGTCATATTTCCCTAGATTAGGAATAATTTCATTAAGTGATACATTTTGATATTGAATATGATACCCCAAATAGAAAAAATATAATAAAAGGGACTAATTTTAATAATGGGATGTGAAATATGACTTTTTAATATGTAAATGTATGAAAAAGGAGTCTTTTATGATCAGATTCAAGAAGAGAATTAACGATTCATAGAAAAATGTCATTAGTAGAAAAAATAAGATAATTTGGTAAAATATTCATCAAAACCATTTAATAGTAATTCTTTTGAAGTTGGACATTTAAAATCATTAATAAGTGATATTTTTTTATGACCTATCAATTGGTAACCATATATATCCTAGTAAAGAAATTTGAGTATAATGAAAAATGTGTTTCAATGATTTGGGATTTAGACAAAAATCCCATACAACATTAGAACATTCTAATAAAAACCCCTTGAAATTTGTATAGAATGAATTTAAAGTAAAAAATCTGTGAATAAGGATGATATAATATATTAAAAATCCAATTCGAAATAAGTAAACCATTTAAATGAAATTATGTTCATAAATGAACATGTGTCACATAAAATGAAACATTAATATAAACCCCTCATATTGATTCCTTGCTTAGTCAAATAAAATATATTCCCCTATAAACATATCATAAATATCATAAATAATAATTTTATATCCATATAAATACCAAATACTATTTCTAATTACCATTTATATTAATTGTGAATATCAGTTAATTATTTTAAAATTTTCCTCCACGAGTTGTCTATAATATATACTATTTTTAATAGATTACAATGAGTTGTGTCAATATTAATTCTTCTATAAAAATAATTAATTTCAATTTCATTAAATTTAATATATTTGATTTCTAATAATTATTAATGAATTTTATATTTCTTTCCATGTGTACTTTATTCCTTATCATATAATATGAAATTGATAGTGAGTATTTCTGGTGATTTTTTACTCCCGAATGGTGGTTTATAATTAATGAGTACAATATCATATTACCAACTTAAAAACCAGAAAAAATAATTTTTTTATATTATTATAATATTTTAATAGTAATTATGATTTCATAATCTTATATTGAATTATTTTATAACATTTTCAAGTAGGTGGTCATCCTAATTGAAACATAAACATGCCTTAACATGTATAATAACTATGTTAAAAGAGTTTTTTGTTTTCAAAAGTGAATATTTATATAATAATAAATATTTAATATATTTTTTATTAATTAGATTAATATTTAAATATGTATTTATTGATAATGGAAAAAAACCAACAGAGAAAAAAAGATACTTCATGGAGTTAGTAGTTCCCATCATAGCCATTAATGTCTCTTGTTATTAGAAAATATTGACGGGTTACAGTGGATATTATGTTATAATATTGGAGTAATAAAAAATCTATATAAATAATTATTATAAAAAATACGATCATTAAGAGAATCCATTTTTGGTTGGTGATTAAAACTTGAAAGAATTACTTCTCGGTGGTAGTATTCCATAAACAGACACTAATGATGATTCATGTTATTCTCCATAGATGGATGATAAAAAAAATTTGTAATAATATTATAATATCATATTAGAATAATAATTATTTTGGGGTTATTATTAATTTATTTTGTGATATATTTATAATAAAATAATATAAATGAAATCCTTGAAAAATATGTGTTACCTACTTAGATATAGTGAACATTTTCTTGTTCTTGGCTTATATTTTAGGGTAATAGGCTAATTTGTGTTGAAAAGGGCCATTAGGGAGTGAAAATTATATCATGGAGACAACATTTGGGAAAATATTCAATGAAATATTGATATATGAGTGATTTATTGAATTAGTGGATGTCATCCTAAATTTATAATTGAGGAAGAGGAACCTTTAAATTGAAAATAATGTTAAAAGTTAAGAATGAAAATGCATAAAAGATTATTGAGTTAGGCGAGGAATGTTTTCTAATATATGTGGGTATTAATATATAGAAAAAAGAGTTTCTATATGGTCTAATGGTCCTGTGTACATAGAAAAATTTCATCCATATTATATTGGTCATTTGAACATGGACAACTCTTAAAGTTGTATTAATAATGTCATTAACTTTACTACTAAACATATACGTAAAATATGTTAAAATGTATAAATGATAATTGAAATTTTTTCTTTATTTATCCTAATTCAATTAATAAATATGACAAAATAATATTTAAAATTAAATACACATAACACATTAAAATTAGTTTTTATATTAAAGAGTGTTTTTTGAATATTAAACTTATATATTTATGAAAATATTTATGATTATTTATAGTTATGATTGTAATATTTTTTTGAAAAAACATTAGGTTATGTGATATTAAAATATTTACATAACAAAATATAAATAATTTATTTATTTATTAAATGAAAATATATGATACAGTTTTCTTTTTCAATGTACCTTTTCATTTAGTTACAAAAATTTTGACATGGGTTGTTTAGGTTCAAATAGTGTCTAATCTATATAATTTTTTCCATATTATTGAATTTTATAACATAAAATGTTGAATGGTCTTTTAATTCTTTCTACATATATTATAAATTTGTGATTTTTTCCATTTTAATTAAAAGTACATTTTTTCTAAAAATTGATATTTTTAGAAAATGATCAAAACTTCATACTAAGTAAATATTGATATTATAAATTAAAAAAACCTTTTTATATTTTAATATATAATAATTATTTATATAAAAATATTAAATAATTAAAATTTAAATATAAATAAATTTTATGGAAAAGAACTTCCTGATCATGGAATATTTCTAATAACATTTCATAATTTTTTTTTAATTTATTGAATTTTAATATTTTATATCATATATAAATATATTATATGTAATCATAGTAATCATCCAAAAATGATTATTTTAATTTAATAGTGTCTCATAATCTTTGATTCAGTTCATGTGTTGAAATATCTCAACCATAATATTATTTAAATGAATATATTTATATATATATACTAAAATCATAAGAAATTATATTCTCTACCACTTATATAAATTGAAATATCATGATTTAGGTACAAAATATAATAATTAAGGAAATAAAAAATCTATAAATGACTAAATATTCAATTTATGAGGACATTTTTTGTTCATATATTCAGTAATAGTTGAATGAAAATCTAATTTCACTATAGAATTAACTGAATTATTTATATTCTCTCAAGAATTAGATGTCAAATGTTCTTATATTGAAAATATAATATGTTTTATATTTCCGTTGAGACAATAACATGTGCACATATTATAATATTTATATCAATATTGAAATTATAACTTTTTTCCCTACATCATATTCATTAATTTAATTTCCATAAGACCTTATCCTTATCCTCAATTATGTTAAAGGGTATTCAGCTATGGTCAAGTTTTTAAATAATAATGCATGATAATTGATATATCATAACATAATTATTTAAAATAAATGTTTTTATCCCAATACATTATAGGTCGGAGAAATGATAACATATATCTTTTTATTTTTTCCTATTTTTTCAATGAATCGAGATCATGGTGGTGGATTATTCTATTAATGGATTTTAAATTTTTCTAATTCAGTTGGTTCATAGTAGAGGAGATAGTTTTCAATGATATTGTTTCATTCATAATAGATTGATAAACTATATAGTGTTTGGATCTTCTTTTCGATATTCTATGTGAAATATATGGTTCTTCTACCTTTGGATGGACTTCTGTGATTTCATGTTGGGATTGGGTATTTTATGATGTTTTCTAATTACGATGTAGTGGTAAGAATTAAAAAGATTATGTAGTTTGGTAGTGTTTTGTATAGTGATGAGTCATTGACATATAGGTTTCTGAATTATGTATTTAAAATATAAAAAAGTATAAAATCAGGTGGATAACTTAATCAGTGTGTGTAGTGAAAGGCTCAAGGTTTCCATGGGTTCCCATCCCTCTTTAGGTGTTTTTTAATTATTTTTTTAATAGTAATTTATATTTTAATTTTTTTGGTATATTGGTTCCACACAAAATTGAATAATGTTTCAAAAATCAATAACATTATAATTTAAATGAAGGTATAATCACTAAATTTTATTTCTCATTTATTGTTTTCATGGTTCATCCTTTATACATCCATTAGCATAAAATACAATTTAGGGACATTAATACTTGAAATAGTACATATAAAAAAATGTAATATTAGGATCTTAGATGTAATAACTCTTTTTTATGTTCATACCCCTAATTATTTTTTATTTAGTTTTGATATTGGATAACCATATTAATGTTACTATTCTCCTCTATATTCTAATTATCTTACATAAATAAATTATTTTAAATCCTTTTTAAATGTTTTTAAAGAGAATATAAATTATCCAAAGTGTAACCCATATGAGTTTCAGTGCTGATGTGTGGAAATGGATTAATTATCACATACATGAGTTATGGTTTAGATATACTTGAAAAAATACCCTCAATGTTATTACCCAATATTGCAGCAATGCTTATACAATGTCCACATGTAGTATCAAAATCAGAATCCTTCTCTTGGGAAACCCTATAATCTCTACATCACTAATATTAAAAATTATCTCATCTAAAAATTAATGACTAGAGGTTTTTCAATAAAAATATAGTATGATAAAAGAAAAAATACAGAAAATATTCAACACACACTACTTAATGATTTAACAATTCCATTAATTCCATGATTATGTATAACAGTCAAACCCTTTATTTCGATCAGAAATCCAAAATCACCCTTTTCATATATCCTTCTAACCTATAATATAATCTTAACAAACCTCTTATAAAAATTTCAGTTCCCTTATGACCTACTCATCATAATATTTTTCCAAAAATAAGAGACATTAGAAACATTCTTTATTACACAAAATTTCTTGTAATATATTTCTTAAATTTCCAAACCAAGGACTAATATGTCTACAGATATAGTTCGTCATGTAATATCATAAACTTCTATTTGTTAACTCTTGTAAAAAATGTTAAATTTTTTCTACTATATAATAATCATGTAAATCCATATGGTCTCATCAATATGTCCAAAACATTATCCACAATATGTACTATTATAGGATTATCATATCAAATACATTCATTTATATCATGGGAGGGAAATCAAAAGAAGGTGCGACCACAATCACTCAATAGATGTAATGATAATTATAATGAGAAACATGAGATACATGATGCATGAAATGATATAATAATGATATTGATCATAATCTTGAGGTCATGGAATATAGATATGTTATCATAAATAAATTGATTAAACAATGGTCACAAAAAATCCATGAAATCATATTAATTATGAAACAAAATGATAATGATATGATTTGCATGTTTTAAAAATCAATCTCTAGTCCATCATCATCATATTCAAAGGAACACTCCTTAGGCCACTATAATAATCCATAGATTACCCCCTATTCAATAGAAGAGGATTGTATTTACTCTAGAATCCCATAAATATATTCCCAAGGAAAATTTACATAACCAAATTAATTGGATTATTATTTGGGAGAACCTATTAAAATGAATAAAAATTAAAATATGTGTACATGTTTTAAATAAATATATAATAATAACAAAATAGATACAATTATATTTTTATCCATTTAAATTGGTTCCCTATTGATGAAACCACTATATCTTCAATATTAACGACAACTAAACAAATGGAAAATAAATTGGTATCAAATGAATTTAAGAATCATTATATACAAATACCAATAAACAATGACTATGTACATAAGAAATTTACACCATATGTGAATTTTATATATTGTTTTAATAGTAATTTCTGGAATAATTTTATGTATAAAGGATATAGGTTAGGGCCCCTTAATTAGGTAGTTGAATAAAGGGAATTCATATATAGAAATAATCAATTCTTATCCAAGTGACTGATTAGAAAATACAAAATAAATTAAGTATCACACCATATCTATAAATGTTAATTTTATATTTATTATTTAATAATTAGGTGGATATTAATTTTCATTGAATACACATGGTCAAGTATACTCTATAAATTTAGAGAACTCTTTTTATAATTATTCAAAAATATTTTAAATAAGAACATTCATTCTTCTTTAAATAGTTTTAAGGGTTGATTTTATTAAAAAATGAGAATAATTTTTTAATTTTTCAAAATATAAAAGCATAATGTCGATTCCTCTTTGAAAATTAAAGAGGTAGTGAAAATATTTTTTCACATTGAAAAATGTAAAAGATATTAATTTTTGCTGAAAATGATGCATGAAAACATTTTAAAATATTTCATATTGTTTTTAAATATATTTAATTTAGTTATAAATTCCATTAAAACATCTAAATAATATATCTCAATACATTTATTTGGAATGAATAATTATTTGAAAAAAAAACTTTTTGGTAAAGATTTCAAATTAATTATAACCATTTAGAAAAAAATCATAAAAATGATGCCCAAACTTCTTATTGATATGTATTCTAAATGGGCTGTTTTATGGTATTTTGAAATACTATAAAAAATAAATGCAATTAGTAAAACATTTATATGGACTAAAAAGAGTTTCTGCATAATTTTGGAATCATCTATTTCACTATCCCATTTTTAAATAGGTTGAGATCCATCAATGAGAGATATGTTAATAATAGTTATTATTTTAAAAAATTGGAAAATAAATAAAAAACATTTGAAAGGAAACTCCAGGAGAAAAGGATAATTTTTAAATCCAATTCATGAAGGGAATTTAGGAGTCATTGATAAATAATAGTATTCAAGAATACATTTCTTAAATGAGATAAATTTTGATCAAATCTACTGAACATGAAACATATTGAAAATTTACAAAAAATAAAATCAATAATTTTTATTTCATTATCACAAATCCACTAGGATGAATAAATACATAATAAAGTTAAATTTTTTGACAAATAAAATCATGTCACAATGAATTTTATATAAGACAAGATCACATAAAGGATCATAACCAAATTATTTATCAATTTTAGAACAATATTCATAATGAAAACTGTTTATAATTTTAATTTATAATGATGTGTTATATTTTTCAGTTTATTTAAATTTCATGCATCTAGTGTTTATAGTTTTGATTTTTTTTGTTTTTTATTAGAGAGAGGATACTATTAGTTTCTATTCTAATTATTATCATTTAATTTTAATTAAATTTATATTAATGGATTACATATAATGGTTTATTATGGTAAATTTTATCCCATTAGTAATTCAATCATTATCTTTGATGTTAAAGTGGATAATAAAAATCATTCATGTATCTTCAACAAAAAATATAGTTTTTTTAATTAATGATATGAATATTGTATCATCCATTACATAACCTTGAAAAATCAATATATATATATATATATTATTTTATTATTTTATCGTAGTATAAATAATTTTCCATGAAATAATTTCATATCAATGATTTAGTAGATGGTTTAATCGGCCAAAAGTTGAACATTCATTGACTCGATTATAGTGAATATATTTGAAGTTGTTTATTTTTGTATAATATGAATATTATAGATTAATAATTTAATTAAAAATAAATTTTTATCAATTTTTTCAATATTTTAATATATTTGGATTGATAATTAGGAACTATAAAAAAAAGACTATTCTTATTGGAGGTGGTGGTCCGAACAACATATGAATAACATTTCTTTTTACTTAATAAATATTGTGGATAAAGGTGGATAGTAAAGGATAATTTTGGGAAAAAAATTAAAATATAATAAAATATGTATTTATCATTATCATCATTAAGACTTTCTGAGAAGGTTTCTTATGAACAACTAATTATGTTATTTCTAGAAGGTGGTAATCTATGACATACTAAAGAAGATTATTGTTTCTCTTATTAGATAATGTTCATAAATAATGTGTTTAATTTTCATAAAAAAAATACCCAATAAATATTATGAACATATTTTTATATTATAGTAATATTGATTTATAATGGATATAATTATAATAATATATTTGGATTTTTTTGTACCAATGTGGAGACCAAAAACATCTTCTGGAGGAATCATTTGGATTGGAGGGATATTGGTTAATTTTTTGTTACCATGGGAATTTTGTAATATAATGTAATTTAAATTTAGGAAATTTTTTTATGGGTTTATATAAATTTATAAATCGGACTAGAGTATGGAATGGGTGGAAGGGGTCCCCCTTTTATATGTGAGAAATGTGAATGTTTATATGGAGGAAAATGAAATAGGGTAATAATTAAAAGGAATAATGTTTGCTAAGACAGATATTTTATGGTTGGTGAAAAATGTGGGTAGGACATTACAATCTAAAAATGGGTTTTAATAAGTTATAATGTTTATATAATATTAGACAAATTCAAGACACTTTAGATTCTTTATTTAAAAAATTATTACTCTAAATTAAATATTAATCATTTCAATTATTTTATTACAAAAAAATAAGTATACACATATTATTAAATTTTAAATTAACAATTCAAAATTGGGACAAAATTTATGCTAATTAATTTAATATAAATGAAATGTTATTATTTTAAAATCTATAAGAAAAAAATATAATATTGTTTTAACTAAACACTTCTTTTAATCTTTAAACATATATAACGAGATTATTTTATTATGAGTTTTTATGATAAAAATAGATTTATTATTAAAGATTTTAAATATTTGGGAAAATAAAATCAACCAATAACTACATTTTAATAATATATAATTTAAATAATAAAGATATATTAATATATGTACAATAGTTTTATTTATTAGAGTCATGATATTCTTTATTTGTGAAATGTTACACATGGGTTTTTAGATCAATTAAATTACTAAATTTTATAAATTTATTCATAAATATCATTTTCTATAAATTTAATAGTTTAATAACATCATATACCATCCTTATATATTAATTAAATCATGAAAAGTATAATTTCAATAAAACCACATTTTCTAAAAATAATTCATTTTTCAAAAAATGGTGTATGATTATTTATATATAAATTTTTATAATATTAATTAAAAAAATTATACTTTTCAATAATTAAATAATTACAGATAATTTATTTAACTTTTAATAGAAAATAAAATTAAAAATATCAATTAGTTTTATTAAATAAACATTGTAAAATATTGTTTCCATCTAATATTATTTCAAACAATATTTATAATTTTTCTATGTTAATTATATTTTTCATATAAAGATATATTTTATGTTATTATAAAGATAAATTAAATAAAATAAATTTTTATTGATTTTTGATGATTTTTTTCTAGTGCAAATTATGAATTATGGATAAGTCAATATAATTTAAAGGAAAAATATATACTAAAATCATTGTATGTTATATTATCAAATATACACCATTTATTTTTTTCCATGGTTTTTACCAATATTCCATAATGTTATATGGTCACAAATGATGTTGAGATAGACATATCACCATCAAAGATAGGGATTATCCAAGAGGAAAATCCATATTTTAGAGGATATTCCAATTTTCTATGCGAATGTCCTTAGTTGGAAATAGGATGACCATATTACTTTAGTGTATTATTCATCAAATGATAGAGTATTCAATTTATATTTAACCTTTTACGTTTCTTTATAATTTACCAATAAATTTTTATACAGGAATGATGTCAATGAATAATTAGTTATCATGTAGAGTTCATGAAAAAAAACCTATTAGTGGGTATTGTAAATCACTAAGGGGTTGTGTAATACTCATTGTAGGATGATGTTGTTTATGAAATTAGATTATATTTACAACTGGAAATCATCAGGATTTATAATATTTTTTTCTATTATCACCTAAATTGGTGAACTAGTATGTTTTGGGGTAGGGAAGTCTATATTATTTTATACAGTACTATTCAATATAGTGCAATAAGTCTAGATGGGGTATTGATGATTGGATTCCCCTCCACGAAATCAAGCAATGAATGATCTGTTCCATTTTCCATGTCATAGAAAGTATGATCAACATATATTTCATATAATTATATATTGGAAAATTCATATGGAATTGGATTATTTTTATTAGGAACATCCTCTAGGTAATAATGATCAGAGTAAAAAAAGTATGGTGAGGTAGGAATGTAATTTTTATTTAATTTTTATTGAAGAATGGATCAGTTCAAGAAGAAACATGTTTGTGGGAATCAGATTTGGAGTCTTTTTGGTCTGATTTTTTTGAGTAGGACCCCTAAAGACACTCATTAAGGATGCGATAAATTTTAATATTGATATTTTAAGGGATCAAGATAATGAATTTTTGTGATTCTTTATTACTATCCAAACCTAATAACTTTTTTGAGTTATTATTTTTTTCGGGTAAAATATCAGGTGAATATTTATGGTTTTAGAGTGATTAATAAGCCTTGAAGGAGGATATGTAACAGGCAATGGTATGTATAAACAATGTGGTTCCCCCTTGGGAACTATATAGCATGTTTAATAGTACTACTTGGTGGAAAACGGTCATTTCATCATATGAATAAACAACGCAACATCTCCCAAGTAACTATATAACACAGAGATTAAGAAAAAATAGATGGCACATATTTTATTAATCATGTGGAAGATATGAATAGGTTATCAATATTTGCAGTGTGACATTCTTAATTGTTGTGTTATTTTTTCAATCATGTGACTAAACAACTATTATGTAATTAAATAATATTATGATCCTTATTTTGACTTTCAATATCCTCAAAACCTCACTTTTGATCACACGCCTAATGATATTTAACTATGTACTCTAATGATTTTTTATGGTGAAACCATTCCCATCAAAGAGTAATTTTATGTGATCTTCAATTTTCATTTATAGGTATTTCATCATATGTTGTCATTTCCCCCTGTTCTAAATATTATCTGAAAAAATCCAAAATTTTTCTTGGAGAAGTGGTCAAATCAATACTTTCAAGGCCAGATCCAATAATGTTTTCATGTTCTCATATTATTATTTATAGATTGTAAATGATAATAATGGTTGTTGTATTATTTGTAATTGTTGAAAAGTAGATTTTTCTAGAATTTATCATTATATTGGGTTTCATTGTGTATGTCTAAATTGATCGCAACTGTTGACATATTTTTCATCTCATATATTTTCTATTTGAATATCATGTGGTGATTTATAGAAGATTCTAGGGTTCTTTTTTTGTGTCATTGTTATAGGTGGAAACCATTATGGGAATTTAGTATGATATGGGTAGAAGGATTCATAGCTTGTTACAAAAAATATATAAAACTCTATGAAATTATAGGATTGTGTATGTGTGTGTTCACTTGAAGCCTATATTTATATGAAATTATAATATATATATATATATATATATTCATAATGACTTTGGATACTATTGATTGTTTATATATCAATATTAATGTCTGATATACTTTTGTTATGTGGTATCAAAGTGATAGGAGGACCCTTAATGAGTTTTTATTCCAGTTATAGGTTGAAAAAAATGTAGTCATGACTCATAAAAAGTATATTGGGGTTTTTATTAAATGATATATGGAATACCTTGAGGTATGAAAAAATTGCGGTAGAGGATCATGATGGACTTGTGGACTTACCCAAGACAATCTATTGGGAATGAACACATTTTACTAACATGATATAGTTTTTAGGATATGATGATCATGTGGCTTGACATGTGGAATGATGGGTCTATGGATAGTTCTAATTAATATTATGGTCTTCATGACTGTTCTACGATTCATGGAACGATATTTATCTTATTCTAGATGATAAAAATTTTGAATTTGGGGATAGGTTGAATAAAAAAATATAAATTTCAATGTCATTTTTTACTTCTAATTATACTTTCCTATCATTTTTTATAATATTATATAGTTCATTCTATTATGTTAAGGATGTATTGGTGTTTTACTATTGTGATTATAATTACACATTTCTTTGGAATCTATAATCATGTGTCGACATAATAGTCAAGGAACCATTCAACATAATGGTCCTTGTGTTGGGTAGCTGATTTAGGGGAGAATGAAAGATGGGCAAAATAACAATAAACATTCGGTTTCTTATTCTATATTATAATTTTATCATTTATTTTTTATCTAGAGTCCTGAAAAAAAATTCTAGGTTTTTTGGATGACTTTTACGTTATATTGATACAATATGGTTCATGTTGTTTTCTTATGTTGCATAGATCTCCTATTTTATGAACACATCCTCATGTATATTTGTCAGTTGGATATCAATATCGATGGAATACTCTCATCATGTTTTGATTTAGATACTCACCAATTGCCGATAGAATATTGAATATGGGGAGCCACAAAAAGATGTCATGTCTAACTCTGAACTAGAACTATTGATTCAGCTCTACATGTTACAGTATTTGGATAAAATTATTTACTATATAAAAAAATATTTCCTAATGATACCTATTATTAAATTTTATGATTTTTAAAATCCCAATATAAAACATCTAAGAAAATATTCCTAGATAAATACTATTACATATGGATATAAAGGAATCATTTTTTATATTTTCGAGTAATATAAATCTAACCTTGAGATATTAGAATTTTTTTACAAGGAAAAAGTGTAGAACATAGAACTCATAAAGGAAACCATGAATAATATGTAAAATTAATTCGAATATTCAATTTTGATATGTAAGAATTAATACTATAGAAAAAATGTTAGAATGAGTACTGGTGTATAAATGTAATTTTATTATTTATTTTTGAGGAATAAGATAATTTTATAATTTTATATTATGTGTGTGGTTTACGATATATTATGGAAACCCCATTGAATGTGTAAAAATTATAGAGTTATATGTTATTATAATTAATAAGAAAGATATATATGAATTGAAAATTTATATTGGTAATATAATACACTAACATGGATAATTTTTCATTCCATGAAAGGAATCAGTATGTTATTTAAATTAATAGAGATAATGTTATCTAATGACATGTATCCTGAAAATTATAGGTATTACATGAAGGTTTAAATTCAAAAAGGCTGGATATTCTGAATTTAAATATATGTGACATTAGAAATATAAATGATACAAACCATGTATAGGGTCTAGATAATTTTAATGTATTTTTGTTTTACATAGAATAGGAAATTGTGTGTTTATGGATATTTAAATTATATTTCGTCACAATTTTGATGTTTATAATGCAGCTATAATTTTAAATTTAGGAAAATATTATCTTGTGGGGTTCTTTACATAATAAAATAAGATAAACCAAATCCTATAAATATGATAGATGTAGTTATTCTATGATTTGTTATCTGGTTAAAAAAACAGGATGATATTTTGGTGGACCACGCTATTGTGTAACAATTCCAACCATGGGGGGAAGAATTAATCCATGATTTTGTGAACATTAAGAATATCATTAGGGCTGGTGGTTTATTCATTCGACAAAAATATTAAAATTTATATCAATTAGAGAATATTAAAAATCATTTTTTGATCCCAAGGATAAACTAAAATGGGATATATAAAGATAAATAATGTTAGATGTTTTCAATGAATAAAAAAATCCACTATGATGTGTATGAAAATTAGGTAGAGAGTGGCCTTTTATAAATATATCCATTCCTTGATTTGATTCAAATTATTTTATAAGAAATAATGTATATCAATTTATTTTTCATCCATTATTGTTGGTAAAATGACAGTATAATTTATTATATTGGGGGATCGTCCCTAAAACAATCATGTCTCTAGGATTAATTTATCTATATTCGATTTCAACAATGTCATAATAAAATAATTACATAATAGAGAAAATGATGCCATGTAGTCCCCTTGTGGGTAAAGTTTTATTTTGTATCATATTTAATTCCTACATTATTATTCCTATTTAATTTAAATAGGTTATTTTTAAAATATAAAAAAAATATTTATTATATTTTATTATTATTCTTTGATCATTTTTGTTAATTTAATTAATTATTACTTATTGTATACATTGCCTAACCATGGTTTTTAAGAGAATAATGATTTGAAATGTTTTTATTTTCTGGTTTTGAATTTGTAGATAGATCACATTTAGTGTAATAATATCATCCACCTAGATATTCAAATCTATTATTCAAAAGGATTAATTATTGTATTAATTCTCTTATCGATTTCATTAATATATTTCATTTGGAAAACTTATTGTTAGTAGTGAATAAATTGGTATCGAAGAGTAAAATCTAGTTCACATCTACTATCTTCATCCATTCATCACCGTGTTTACATAATAAAATCTTCTTCCTTTTCCTACATTCAATAATTTATTATAATCCTCCCTTATTATAAATTTATCAAAAATAAAAAATTATTTGATAACTTCATCTTACATGCATCTTTTATGTAAGACATCCCTGATGATTATAAACCCTGAATTTCAATGGAATAAAATATAACCATATACTCATCACAAAATTTATTGATTTGAAATTGTCTTCCATCATTTTCAATGTAAAAAATATGTTATTATTTTTATGTTTTGAAAACAGTTGATTACAAAAAGTTATCTTCTAGATTAATTAAAATTTTATATTATCAATATTCATTAGGTGGTAATTAAATTATAAGTTATAATTTAAAAAACTCTTATGAGACTTATTATTAAACAATTGAATTGTGTATTATTGAGTTGAAAAATATAAATATGAAATATTAATTTTTCTATAAAATAAAATATTTTATTCATATATATAATCACAGTAATAATTAAAGTAAAATAAAACTTAATTACTCAATAAATAGTATAATAAAAATTAATATTTTTTATTAAAATTTAATGTAATGTTGTTTTAGATATTAAATTGAATTATATTTTTAAATTTTAAATGAAATATAAAGACTATATCCATGGATAATTTTATTACCTATTTCTATTAAGTTGCATAAATATTTGAATTTTCTTGAAATGTCCCTCGAAATGAATTATATAAAAACAATGAATTGTTGGTGCAGTAAAGTGTTAAAATAATTTAAAATTAAATGATTTATAAAGTATGTAAATTATTGAACACTTTAATATCCATGAACAATTTGTATGAGTTTTCTAGTAAAGGAGGTAATATATAGTGGATGAATGTTCACACATAAAAATAACCACACAAACACTAACAATGTAGATGATATAATAAAAACTTTCATTTTAAATTATATTTTTATATATTCTCCCCTAATTAATTCTCTCCCTAAATTTTTTGTACCATGGGGTTTCTAATAGATTCATATAAAATACACCGTGAATAATATTGATTTTTTCTTAAGTATTGTCAATAGTAAATCTCTTTAAATATTTTTTCTCAGTTATTTCTATTTTATTAATCGAAAAAAATTGTGAACTTTTAATATTGTATTCATAGAGTTATTAAAGCTTCCAATAAGATAATAGTCACTTTCTTATGATGGAAAAATTACGGTTCAATAATTATTGCCTATATTTCTTTTATTGTATTATATTTTGTTACACTTTTAAATGGAAGTTTATTTATTTAATCATTATTTGTTGAAATTTTTATTTATAACGAACATTAAAATTATATAATTTTATTTATTTATTATTATATAATGATTTTACAAATATGGATAATCATTACTTTATTAATGGACGCGATCTGATGTATAATTTTTAACCAATTCCATTTTAAAAAAAAGCTTTTAGGAGAGTTAACTACTAAATTCAATGATATTACCTTTCATTGTTTTCATTTATTTGATTATGAAACACTGAATTTTATTGATTTTTTAATTTATTTCTATGATAACATAAAATACGGAATCCCTTAGTTAAAATTAATATTCCAAAAATGTAAATATATATTTTTAGAAAATGATCCATTCAATGGTAACCTAATTGATTTTTTATTTACTATCCTCTTTATTAGATAGGGAGGAAAATATTTTTCAATTTTAGAATATTTCAATATATAAAATTATTTTTTCCGAAATATGAAAATTATTGTTTTAAAATTATTTTTAATAGGTGGTTTTAGTGGTTTAAAATTTAATAAATGGGAATTTGTTTGAATGATCATTTTCAGTGTTTGGATATATTTAATGGGTGCTTTATTTTTATAATTTAGGTTATAATTTTATTTTTTATGTAATCTATGGTTTCTTTTTTTTATGTATTTAAAAATATAATATTTGTTTATTCTATTTAAATTGTTGAATGATATGTGATTTGTTTAGATTTAGAGAATGTTGGATCGGTTTTGAAAGTCTTGTAGCTTGGAATGTAAAATGAAGTTGTATGAAAATAAAGAGTTAATTTTCAGTACTATGAATTTTATTTATCATTTGAATTATATATATTACTATTTTACGGTATATTAGATAGAATTAACATTTAAATGACACAATAATGTTATAATATATGATAATTGTGGGAATAATTGTCATGTAAATGGCTTATTTACCATGAATAATCATCTAAATCTATCAAAATAAGAGTCATTGGGGAATATGAAAATAAATTCATTTCCATCTAAACATTCATACAAAATAATCATCTCATTTATTTGGTTCTTTTAATTTTTTATTAATTCCAACAACACTGTTATTATTCATGGGTACATGGATTCTATGTAAGATATATATGATGTTTTTTAATATTCTCAATTTTAAAAAAAACTATGGAACCATTTTCCATTCATGGGGATATCTTATTTTTAAATGAATCCTTCTTAAAAAATTACTTTCCCCAAGGATAATATCTACGATTAAATTCAAGAGTTTTTATAGTAGATTAAATTATATTACATGGCTAGAGATATATCTTTTGGTAGGTGAGTGGGTATCTTAATATATCAATGATAAGGTTTCCTTTGGATTCAATTTATAATAAAATATTTTTTTATGATTAGTCAAGATATCATTTTAGATATATTTAGCGAAAGGTAAATAGTATCATACATTTTGGTTTCCCATTGTGGTAAAATAAATGTTTTATATGGATATAGGAATTATCTATCATATTATTGGGGACATTGTGGACTCTGATATATTGTTTTATTTAGCAGTTTTTTAATCCATATTAGACTAAATAGTTAGATTAGTGATATTGATGCTCAATTAAGATCATCAATCAAAAATATATGGGTCGGTGAAAAAAATACATATTATTATAATATAGTAGTAATAATGTTATGTTAAATTTTATTAGGATTACAACAAGGATATCAAGAATTATATATGAATCTCTTAGTATAACTCAACATAGTAAGATGTTACTTATGATAGTGTATAAATTTCTTACATTTATGGGTAGTTAGATATTGAAATGGATGATCAATTACACTAGTTATCCATGATAAATTAGATTATTATTAGTAAATGTTATGGTGTTTTGATTTTGGTATCATGTAAAGTGACATGTTGATATAGACAGTTTCATATAAATATTTTTTCATAGATTGATTATATATTGATTATTGTGAATTATTCAACTATTTGGATTGTACATATAAATCATGGGAACTTATTAAAAATTACACATTTTTATTTATCATCATTTTGAATTTAATTTACTAGATACATATATAGATTGTTTAGGGAAACTCTATATAGACGTCGTATAAGATTTCACATTTACCGTCTAAACTAATATTAGTTTACATGAGTGTGGAAATTCTAATTGGTTATTGAACAATGATTATCCTATGTACATGATGCATTGTATATTGAATGAGGGTTGGGATTATATATACTACATGTTTGGGTAATGATTCAGGGAGGTGCATCATGGATCATGGTGTGATGAATAATAATTTTATAAATGGAATACTAATTTAATTATTTTGATTGAGTAAATTTTTTTCCTATAATAATTTAATTCCTTTAATTATATATTAATTATTGATTTTCAATTTTATTTTGGTAAACATAATTTTATTTTTTTCATATTATCTTATTCATTTCATTATGATTTTATATTATTCATTTCATTTTGAGTTGGGAATTGGGGGAATAGTGAACCAAAATGTATTGTTGATTCTTGAGCACATTTTTTAACAATATGTATACATAGAGGCATATAATAGTTATAATTGGATTTATCTGGGTTATCATGTCCATTGTTAAAAATCATGTAGCATGTGGTTCAACTAGATAATGAATAGACACTATAGTTATGAGTGATGTGATTTTTGTATTTAGTTGTGGAAACTTGTTTTCAGATCTATAAACATAATTTATCTATTGATTTATTAAAAATGATTTATTATGGAAAAACATGGTTATTATTTAGAAAAAACAGTGATGTTCAAAAGTACTAAATGCAATAGTTTTTAAGGATATTTCTAGATAACAGAGTTGTAAGAGATGTAGATTCATATAGGTAATTTTTAATATATGTTTTTGTAATAACTACATAATGCTTTCATAATCTACATAGTATTCTATCCAAAGATGTGTAATATTTAAAAACATTTTTCATTGATGATTGGATGATTTAGTGGTAATTTTATAGATATTTTGGTAGTTTCCTTGATCAATAATTTGGTTTTATAGTGATTGGAAGGTGTGTAACAATACCCCAAAACTAAAATTGTCTATAAATTTGATATTTTGGTCCCTTGATAAATAATAATGTATTAATTCCAACACTCCATTATTTCAATGTAATGAATACATTTTTCTCATACAAAGTTGGACTTAGTTTGACGGTAGAAAATTATAATGTAGTTGTTCAATGTGGGTTTGAGCATATACATTTATATTCTATATGTAATTATGAGATCATTTTGACTCTATATGCTACGTTGTATAATTTTTCCATCATAAGGTCATCGACATCGAGTGTATCTAGTTTCAGAACATTCAATCACGTTTGGAGAGTTTCAGATTAAGAATGTTATTTTTAATCAGGATGGATTTGGTACAATATGACATAATAGATATATTATGAATATTTGATACATACATGGAGAAAACAAATCATTTGGTTTAATACATATCATTGATTCTACTAGATGGTTTTGGTGAAGAAAGATTTATCATACAACACATTTAGGTGGATAACATGCTTTTAGTTTGATAAAAATCAAGAATATTGATGATATGAAATCATATTCACTAAATTATTTGAGATGACGGATCTCGATGATTCCAAAATTATTTTAGGGAAAACAATACAGATGTAAAGGAAGTATGTAAAACTATTTTTCCTTAGTAAAAGCATATCTAAATTTTAATGGAATTGTTAATAATTTAAAGATATCAATCTATCTCTACTCAATTGGTTGTGCATTTTAATAAATCTAAAAATAAGGCACTATAAAGAGAATTTGGGTATCCATATAAGAAAATATTACATTATCATTAGTTTCTAAATGTGTTATGTATTTGATGGTTAATAAAGTGTCATGTATTTCCCATGTAGTGGGAATGGCTTGTAGGAGTGTTATAAAAAATGGATGGAAGGTATAAGAATTAAAAATGTTAATTCTTTAAATCACAATGTTTTGAATACAAATGAATTATATTTCATAATTTACGATCTGTTATAGGTGTTTATTATATGGTATGTACAAGATATGTTGATAAATACTGATCTAATATTTTATTTGTTTTCATATAAATTAAAATTATCATATTTTGTATGTTTATAAAACACTTGGGAGTTTTATTTTATACTGTTGATGTATAGTAAATTCCAAAATTATAATCAATATAAGAGTAGATTTAATTTGTGGAACAATTTGTTGAATACAGAAAGAATTAGGGGGATTAATTTTTTTTTTGGGTATTTTGAGTGTGATACATTGAATCAATAATGAATTGAATACAATTATATTCACTTTCACATTATCTAAAAGCTTATGGGGGATTTAGTGATGGAGATATGGATGACTTGTGGATGTCATAATCAAAACGTTATCTTTAATATTTCATCATCCACAAAACATGTAGGGATATAATTTTCTTTTTTAAGGTCATGGAAGGATGAGAAGAATAGAAGATAAATTAACACACCATATTAATGGAAGGATGGAAGAAATAAATTTCATAAATTCTCTATAAGAAATGATGATTCTATGAAAATAATTATCTATTGGGAGATTTTTTTTCATATGATAATAATTTCTTGGTAGATTAAATTTTACTTCAACAAGGATTGATATTAGTTTATAATTTACATAACCACATATTGGAAGTTTAGTTGGACTATGGTTGATCTAAACTTCATTTGGTAGCAATTATGATGAACGATTTCATATAATTGAACTGTATAAGTAGTAATTAAATTTCTATGAGTTTACCTCTATCTACACATAAGCATATAATGTTGCTTAAAGAGTATATTTAAGATTATTTTTATAACTATTTAATTAAAACATCCATATGACAATTCCCATTGAATTGTAACCAGATCAGTTTTCCATTTCAACTCAGGAACACCTCACTATATTATATAGGATCCCAAATAGTAGTGTGGGTCTATGGTGGAATGGTGGGGAGAAAATACCCATATACCAGAGTACAAAAATAGTGGGAAAATATAATATGAATCCAATAAATCTATAAGGCCCCATCCTTAAACATTACTTAATCTTGAGTTATTACAAGATTACACCTGAGGATCTTTTCAGGTTTAGAGATTTAGAGAATTAGATCATAAAACATGCATTACATTCCACATTTAAACAAAGTGGTTACATAAAAGATAGTATTCATTTTTCCCATCAATGGAAACATATTTAAAATAAAACATGGATTCATTCTTGACACTTCCTTGACACTATCATCATATCATATACCATTCCCTTGACCTGTGAAAAACATTTCAAAAACATGGGATTATTATAAAAAGCTCAGTAAGGGATATAAAAATATGGAATGGAAACATGGGAACATATATACATAAGAATGAAATCATACTTTACCCATAAAACATAAGCACTTTAACATACCTAATAAAATCATGAATAAATCATAGAAATCATAAGACATAAAGGTAAGTTGAGACATTCATAACATTCTTACGTAGGGAGTAACCCTCTTGGTTACGTTTGGAACACCCATCATAGTATATTCCCTAAATATCTTCAGAGAAACCTTAACGTTTCACTCCTTTGTGTTACCCAATGCATTGGAGAGCTATATCGGGCTCACTCGCCCTTAGTTTATCACGGAACCGCTCGTCTTCATAATAATGACCAAGAAACTCAACATAATCGTATGACATAAAACATGCATAAAGGAAACATAACATTTCCACATTTCAATCACAAGATATCAATACAACACATTGATATAAAAACATTATGAAAACCATTTTCAATACCAAAAGAAAGGAAAAGTAAAACATGGTATTTATTTTTCTTTTTAAAAAAATGGTATGGCTTGTAGAGGAAGACGAAACTCAAATAATGGTCATGACGGCGGAGAAGTCATTGTCACCGCATACGTACGACAAAAACATTCCCTTTTGTCATTTAGTAAACTCTTCATATAAAAAAGATTCCTTTTGAATAAACGTAAAAGTCAAAGGGGTTTATACACCGTATAAAAGATGGTTGGGTATAAAACAAAATATTCCTCAATGAAAGGAGATTGAGACGAAGTCCCATACCTCGGGTCTGACTTGACTCAGTCATTCTTTAATCTTCTTGAATAATAAACTTGAGTTAATGTCGACTTTTTTTAGAACCTTATTCAAGTTCATTATTCCTTTTATATCACTTATTGCCATGTCATGAACACTATGTAATTATTTATGTTAATAACGATCATTTTAACGATCATTGGTACTTGAGTAAAAAATAAACCCCTTATAATTACAAGTTGTTCATGTATCCATTATATTCAGAATGGTATTCATGATGTAGATATCATATATATCGTATATATCTAGTACATTCATGCATTTATAATATTATATTACATTTAGAGGTAAGAAATGAAATGCACCGTTCATGGAGACGGTAAGCCGTACATACGCATGAACGCTGCTTCCATTTCTATTTCATATTTTATGGAATGGAATCATAATTATATAAAGGTATATTATAATTCTAGTTTAATATCATATATAATATCATAACTCCATCCTTTATACTTCCCACATATGGTATTAACGAATCAAATCACTTTGAGGGGGCGGTAGTCCGCACTTCCTTAAATGAAGATATCGCGTTTACCCATAATGGAAACCATAAAGGTATGCCCAAAATGAGAAATACATAAGCTTAAGGAAAACAAAAACATATTATATATCATATATAAATATAGTTTCATCTTAATGGCCACCTTTTAAGGTGTGAAAATAATGTTGAACAATCATCGTTTCAGGAGGCATAAATTCGCCATCCACGGAAACAGTATGTTCTTTAACCATTAGATGTAGGTGTGTGTAAGTGTATCTAGAATCCTTATTATAACAACATCCTAGTATATGTATGATACTGTTTTTGTTACAAAATAAATGAATAAAAAGAGTATAGGGGTTGGAGAAGCAAAATAAAACAAAAGAACACAAGTGAAGACATTACCTTAAAATCGAGTAACTACCTTTGGTTTGAGCTCAAAGGATTCCTTGGGAAGACTTATGTCCAATATGAGGCTTCAAGGAGTAATAGAGGGAAGTGGAGAGACAAAATGGACAGGGGTTGGCCGAGACAAAGGCTTTGGAAATGTGGGTAAGGAGGTAGATGTGAGGACCTTTTATAAGAGTAGAGGAGGGGCACTCTTGGAAAGTAAAGAAATGTTACTTTATTTTAAAATGAGTTTCGGATTCAAAAGGTCCCACATTGATATAATTCGAGGTTGTGGTGATAAGGGTTCTAAATTCACCCATACAATAAGTTTTGGACATGTTTAGGTCATAGATTTTACATTATCATTTCATTTTATTTAAATCCTTTATTAATGAGGTAATCGCCGCATCATCATGATGTCATAAATAATTTAATTTATTTAAAGTCTAAAAATTATGAAAAAAATACTATGATGTTGGAAATATTTTTATCTTTCCAATGAATATTTATAGTCAAAAATATCATCTATTTAGACAAAATTAAATATGTTTTAATCAGGTGATACATTCTTGTTATATTTACTTTCTTTAAAAAAAATAATAAGATAACAAGTCACTTTCCAAAAAATTGATTCCATGGGGTCCCCAAGTTTTGCACAAGGCATCCCATGGTCTTCAATGAGAAAACCCATAGAATTAGGACACATGTTGGTGTCATTTGTTTTTTATGATATTATTTTATTATTCTTAACTACTTGATTGCTCATTAATCAAGATAAATAATGATAATTACTGTCGTTACTATTCATAATGTCCAAAAACAAAAGAGTCTTGATTACATGATTTGGACCTTATGATTCTAAATATGTAATCCACTTTACCAAATTCCAAACACAGAAATTGAAATAATTGATTTAAATATAATTCTCGTTGTCAAAACAAATAGCGGGTTTTTTTGAAACAATATCTATGAAATGTTTGGCATTAGTTTTTGCCCAATTCCAATGTGAAATTAATCCTAATGACCACCATTGGATTAAATGGTAAAAATATATTATAATGTCACTTTAAAACCAATTCAATAGATAATCTAATCATATAAATAAATTAGATTAAAAAGCATTTTTGATGTAAAATGCAGTATTTTTCACTATTCATTAAAAAATGAACATTGTAAGAAAAATACCAAAAATTCACAAAAAGTAAATTTTGAGGTACCAATCATAAAGAATAAGTTTATTTTGAAAAACATAGCTTATAAAATTGTCAAAATATAGATTTATAAATGGTTTTCCATCAAAAGGAAGTAAAACAATTTTTAAAAATATTAGTGTATTCCATACTTAAGATTGGATTTATTTTCATTTTAAGCCTCTAAAACACTATCTAATTAATTAATATACATAGATAAAAATATCTATTATTAATTACTTACTTGGGATTTTAAATCCTCCCCCCATTTAGAAAATTGTGTCCCCGCAATTTATTTACTTATCGAATAAATGGGGGTACTTAACCCTCATTGCATTTTCAGATTCCCATGTTGCATCTTCCATCATGTGGTTTTCCACAAAACCATTACCTGATTAATCTCCTTATTCCGTAACACTTGCTCCCTGTGTGTCAAGAATCTAGACTGGTTGTTCCTCATATGATAGATTCTCTTACATCTGAACTACCACTAGACTCAAAACATGAGATGGATCTGGCATATACTTTCTCAACATCGAAATGTGAAAAACATTGTGTACCTGAGATAAACTCCAAGGTAAAGCCACCCGGTATGCAACTGATCCAACTCTCTCAAGAATTTCATATGGTCCAATGAACCTTGGACTCAGATTTCCTTTCTTACCAAATCACATCACACTTTTCCATGATGAGACTTTGAGAAAATCTTGATCACCTACCTCAAAAGATAGATCCTTCCTCCGGTTGTCCGCATAACTCTTCTGCCTGCTCTGAGCTGTTCTCATGTGTTTCTGTATCAGCTGAACTTTTTCTGCCAAATATTCTACCAATTCTGGTCCCATCAACTTCCTTTCACCCACTTCATCCCAAAAAGTTTTAGTTCGACACCGCTTCCCATATAACGCCTCAAATGGTTCCATCTGTATACTGGAATGAAAACTGTTATTATATGAAAACTCAACCAATGAAAGATTTTGGTCCCAACTTCCCTGATAATCCATCGAACAAGCTCGTAGAATATCCTCCAAGGTATGAATTTTTCGTTCTGACTACCCATCTGATTGAGGATGAAAAGCTGTACTAAAATTTAATTCATTACCCAACGACTTCTGAAGGCCTTTCCAAAAGTTAGAAGTGAACCTGAGATCACGATCAAATAAAATGGAGAGGGGAACACCATGTAACCTAACTATCTCCTTAAAATAAAAACAGGAAAGTTGATCTAGGGAAAAAGTATCTCTTTTAGCAATGAAATGAGCAGATTTAGTCAAGCGATCAACAATAACCCATATTGCATTATTACCTCGAGGGGTCTTCGGCAATCCCATAACGAAGTCCATGGATATATTCTCCCATTTCCACTCTGGCACTGGTAAAGGCTGAAGCATCCCTTTCGATAACTGCCGCTCTACTTTAACCTGTTGACAAGTCAAACACTTCACAGTAAAATCAGCAATATATGTTTTCATTCCATCCCACCAGTAATACTCCTGCAGATCACTGTACATCTTAGTTCTGTCAGGATGAACTGAAAACGGATAACAATGAGATCCACATAACAACTCTCTCTTCAATTGTGAATCAAAATGCACACAAAATCTCTTCCCAAATCTCAAAATGCAATCATTATCAATGTTGAAATCAGGAAACTTACCTTTCTGAACCACCTCTACCTTTTTCTGCAACTCACAGTCCTGCTTCTGTGCTTGCTTGATTCTGTCTGATAGAGAAGATTTCACTGATACCTGAAACAAAACAGAAGAACATCCTGCACCAATAACTTCTATGCCAAAGTTCATCAAATCCTTAACCAAAGGATAATGTTCCAAACGCAACATTGCAAATGAAGCATTACATTTTCGACTCAAAGCATCAGCCACTTTATTTGCTTTTCCCGGATGGTAATGAATTGTACAATCATAATCCTTGATTAATTCTAGACATCTCCTCTATCTCATGTTCAATTATTTCTGAGTGAATATATACTGTAAACTTTTGTGATCGGTATATAGTTCACACTTTACTCCATACAAATGATGCCTCCAAATTTTTAAAGTGAAAACAACAACAGCTAATTCCAAATCATGTGTAGGGGAATTTACCTCATGAGTTTTCAACTGTCATGAAGCATAAGCAATTACCTGATCATTCTTCATTAGGACACAACCAAGACTTTTCAATGAAGCATCATTGTATATAACAAACTCACCATTCTTGGAAGGAAGTTCCAAAACTAGAGCATTCACCAATCTTTTTTTCAACTCCTGAAAACAATCATCACATTCTTTTGTCCAGATAAACTTAACACCCTTCCGAGTTAGCTTAGTCATTGGAATAGATAACCGTGAAACATTTCTAACAAACCTTCGTTAATACCCTGCCAAACCCAGGAAACTATGAATATCTGTTACATTTGTGGGTCTTGGCCATTCTACAACAACCTTTGTTTTTGCAGGATCGAAGGTTATCCCATCTTTAGAAACAATGTGACCAAGGAAAGAAATTTGATGCAACCAAAACTCACACTTTCTGAATTTCCCATACAATTTATTTTCTTTTAAGGTTTTAAAAATAACCCTTAAATGTCTTTCATGCTCCTCTTTCTTTTAGAATACACCAAAATATCATCAATGAAAACCACCACAAACATATCCAAGAACTCATGGAAAATTCTATTCATTAAGTCCATGAATACAACAGGTGCATTGGTTAGCCCAAAAGGCATTAGTAGAAATTCATAATGGCCATATCTTGTACAAAACGTAGTCTTCGGAACATCTGCTTCCTTTAGCTTCAGCTGATGGTACCCTGATCTCAGGTCAATCATTGAAAAAAACTGAGCTCCCTGGAGCTGATCAAACAAATCATCGATATGAGGAAAAGGATATTTGTTCTTAACAGTGATGTTATTCAAGGCTCTATAATCAATGCAAAGTCTCATAGAACCATCTTTCTTTTTAACAAATAAAACAGGAGCACCTCATGGTGATGTGCTAGGTCGAATGAAACCTTTCTATAATAAATCATGCAATTTCTCCTTCAACACTAAAAGTTCAATTTGAGCCATTCGATAAGGGGGTCGCAAAATTAGCTTAGCATCAGGAACTAAGTCAACAGTAAATTCAACATCCCGATATGGTATTATTCCAGGGAACTCATCAAGAAAAACATCAGGATACTCATTTACCACTGGCACATCATTAATCTAAACAGTTCCCTTGTTTTCAACAATATGTGCAAGGTAACATTCATTTCCATCTTTTACAAGTTTCTCGGCCTCTTGATAAGTTATCAATAGTAAGGGTTTATTCTTCTACACAAACTGAAAGTATTTCTAAAAAGAAAATTCTTTAGCTCTACAGTCAATCTTATCATGGTAAATAAAGAGCCAATCCATACCAAGGATAACAACAAACTCTATTAGAGGAAGAACAATAAGGTTTGCAAGTAGGATCTTTCCACAGATAAGGATAGGAAGATTCTTATAAATTCTTTTTCCTCAACATTTCTCCCAGGTGTTTTTAACACAAGTTCAGTAGTCATTTCATGAGATGGTATTCCCATTTTACTATAAATGGTTTCAAAGATGAATGAATGTGTGGATCCCGAATCAAACAACACACTGGCATAATATGAAAAAACAAACAAAGTACCTGATACAACGTCATTTGGTGGCTCGACATCTGCTAAAGTAGTTGCAAAGGATTTCACCACCCCTTTCTGCTTGTATTCTAACTGCTTCCCATCACTCAAGCTATTTTTCGGACACTCGTTTGCATAGTGACCCATCTCATTGCACTTAAAACATTTCACTAACTGTAAATAAAATTTGAACTTACCATCACCTTGATCTTTTTTAGTGCAATCACGAGCCTTATGTCCCATATTACCACATCAGTAGCACTTTACAGAATTTATAAGACATTCCCCAGCATGCCTTTTACCACATTTATCACAAACTGGAAACTTAGTTTTCTTACCATCAGACTTTTTTGAATAATTCTTCCCTTTCTCCTGCCTCCTCGGTCTCTTCTTCTACTGGTTGTTATAGAACACTTGATCATCTAAAAACTCCATTTCCACATTCTCAGAACATTGAACAAGCTTTTCATAACTTTTAAACTCACGAGAAGCTAATGCCCTTCGATATTTTGGCTTTAATCCTGAGTAAAAATGATTGATTTTACTATCAAGGTCTCGGATAAAATTTGGAGCATACCATTCCAATTGAGTGAACCTCTCTTCATAGGCAGCCACTGAGTCTTCCTCTTGCCTAAATTCCAATAATTATTTTTCCATCCTATGTTTAACAGCCTTAGGAAAATTCTTTTCAAGAAACATACCTTTGAATTCATCCCAGTCGAGAGCATCAATCTCATCAGCGTCCCTGATATTTTTAACCATCGACCACCACTGATCTGCTTCACCCTCCAAACGGTAAATAGAAAGACTAACCTTTTGATTGTATGAACACCCCATGAAATCGAAAATCTTCTCCAGTTCATTAATCCACCCTTCAGCTAGTACATGGTCAGATGATCCTCTGAATGATGGGGGATGTTGCCTCATGAAATGTTCCACCACTAACATGTTCATCTGCGATTGGTCTGGATGATCTCATGCATTGATACCACCACTATTTATCGCTTGAGTCAACTGCGCCATTATTGCAACAAACTGTTTATTTCCAATTCCGACCATCTCAGGATGCTGATTTGGAAGGTTATTTCCTTCTGCATGCCTTCCTAGAACTGCTTCCCTGTTTCCTCTGCGAAAAACCATTCTGAAAAAACCTGTCTTAGATGAAGCAACATGGTAATCTTCAAATGCTATATCATTTCAATTTCACCATAAAAAAATATTTTTGGATAATCATTTAATAGAATTCTAACTCTTAAAGTTATCTAAACTAACCTCTGATACCAACTGTAAGGCTCCAGCCTTAAACATTACTTAATCTTGAATTATTACAAGATTACACCTTGAGGATCTTTTCAGGTTTATAGTTCTATAGAATTAGATCATAAAACATGCATTACATTCCACATTTAAACAAAGTGGTTACATAAAAGATAGTATTCATTTTTTCCATAAATGGAAACATATTTAAAATAAAACATGGATTCTTTCTTGACACTACCTTGACACTATCATCATATAATGTACCATTCCCTTGACCTGTGAAAAACATTTCAAAAACTTGGGATGAGCATAAAAAGCTTAGTAAGGGATATAAAGATATGGAAAGGTAACATGGGTACATATGTACATAAGAATGAAATCATACTTTACCCATAAAACATAAGCATTTTAACATACCTCATACAATCATGAATAAATCATAGAAATCATAAGACATAAAGGTAACTTGATGCATTCAAAACATTATTACGTAGGAAGTAACCCTCTTGGTTACGTTTGGAATACCCATCACAGAATATTCCCTAAATCTCTTCGGAGAAACCTTAATGTTTCACACCTTTGTGTTACCCAATGCATTGGAGAGATATATCGGTCTCACCCGCCCTTAGTTTGTCACGGATCCACCCATCTTCATAATAATGCCCAAGAACCTCAACATATTCGTATCACATAAAACATGCATAAAGGAAACATAAAATTTCCACCTTTCAATCAGAAGATATCAATACAACACATTGATATAAAAAAAATTATGAAAACCATTTTCAATACCAAAAAAAAGCAAAACATGGTATTTATTTTTCTTTTTAAAAAAATGGTATGGCTTGTAGAGGAAGCCAAAACTCAAATAATGGTCACGGTGGCGGAGAAGTCGTTGTCGCCACATACGTATGACAAAAAAATTCCCATTTGTTGTTTAGTAAATGCTTCGTATAAAAAATATTCCTTTTGAATAAACGTAAAAGTCTAATGGGTTTATACACCGTATAAAAGAAGGTTGTGTATAAAACAAAATATGCCTCAATGAAAGGAGATTGAAACGAAGTCCCATACCTCGGGTCCGACTTGACTCGGTCGTTCTTTAATCTCATGAATAATAAACTTGAGTTAATTTATACTTGTTTAAGAACCTTTTTCAAGTCCATTATTCCTTTTATATCATTTATTTCCATGTCATGAACACTATGTAATTATTTAAGTTAATAACGGTCGTTTTAACGATCATTGGTACTTGAGTAAAAAATAAACCCTTTATAATTACAAGTTGTCCATGTATCCATTATATCTAGAATGGTATTAATGATGTAGATATCATATATATCATATATATCCATTACATGCATGCCTTTATAATATTATATTACATTTAGAGGTATTAAATGAAATGCACCGTTCATGGAGACGGTAAGCCGTACGTACGCATGAACGCTGCTTCCATTTATATTTCGTATTTTATGAAATGGAATCATAATTATATAAAGGTATATTATAATTACATTGTAATATCATATATAATATCATAACTCAATCCTTTATACATCCCACATATGGTATTAACGAATCAAATCACTTTGAGGGGGCAGTAGTCTGCACTTCCTAAAATGAAGATATCGTGTTTACCCATAATGGAAACCATAAAGGTATGGCCAAAATGAGAAATAAAGAAGCTTAAGGAAAACATAAACATGTTATATATTATATATAAATATAGTTTCATCTTAATGGCCATCTTTTAAGGTGTTAAAAGAATGTTGAACATCATCGTTTCGGGAGGCAGAAATTTTCCATCCACGGAAACGGTATGTACTTTAACCATTAGATGTAGGTGTGTGTAAGTGTAGCTAGAATACTTATTATAACAACATCCTAGTATATGTAAGATACTGGTGTTGTTGCAAAAGAAATTAATAAAAAGAGTTTAGGGGTTGGAGAAGCAAAATAAAACAAAAGAACACAAATGAAGACATTACCTTAAAATCTGGTAACTCCCTTTGGTTTGAGCTTATAGGCTTCCTTGGGAAGACTTCTGCCCAATGTGAGGCTTCAAGGAGTAAGAGAGGGGAGTGGAGAGACAAAATGGGTAGGGTTTGGCCGAGCCAAAGGCTTTGGAAGTGTGGGTAAGGAGGTAGAGGTGGGGGCCTTTTATAAGAGGAGAGGAGGGGCAGTCTTGGAAAGTAAAGAAATGTTACTTTACGTTAAAATGCGTTTCGGATTAAAAAGGTCCCACATTGATATAATTCAAGGTTAAGGTGATAAGGGTTCGAAATTCACCCATCTAATAGGTTTTGGACATGTGTAGGTCATAGATTTTATATTATCATTTCATTTTATTTAAATCCTTTATTAATGAGGTAATCGCTTCGTCATCATGATGTCATAAATAATTTAATTTATTTAATGTTTAATAATTATGAAAAAAAATACTATGATTTAGGAACTATTTTTATATTTCCAATGAATATTTATAGTCTAAAGTATCATCTATGTAGATAAAATTAAAAATGTTTTAATCAGGTGATACATTCTTGTTATATTTACTTTTTTTTAAAAAAAAATAAAAAGATAACAAGTCACCTTCAACAAAAGTGATTCCATGGAGTCCCCATGTTTGGCACAAGACATCCCATGGTCGGCCATGAGACAACCAGTAGAATTAGGACACATGTTGGTGTAATTTTTTTATTATGATATTATTTTATTATCTTTAACTACCTAATTACTCATTAATCAAGATAATTAAAGATAATTAGCGTCGTTACTATTCATAATGTCCAAAACCAAAAGAGTCTTGATTACATAATTTGGACCTTCTGATTCCAAATTTGTAATCCATTTTACCAAATTCCAAACATAGAAATTGAAATAATTGATTTAAAAATAATTCCCGTTTTCAAAACAAATAGCGGGTTTTTTTGAAACAATATCTATGAAAAGTTTGGCATTAGTTTATGCCCAATTACAAAGTGAAATTAATCCTTATCACGACCCGAACCTACCCGGGTTCGAGCCGCAACTACCCCAAGCCCGCCTCCATAGGCTAGGGGCTGGCGACCAGCGCCGAAGGTACAAAAAATTGGGGAGGCCTTTGCCTAAGTACCTGTGAACACACACACGCAGCACACTAAATGCAAAAGTGCAGAGTAAAAGAAAAGACAAGTAAAGAAAAGGGAAACTACTATACATAAACTACATAGTGCATCAACCTCTAACAGTACAATGTAGAAGCTGAAAAGAAAGGGGCAAAACACGCGCCCAACCAAAAAGTGTCACAACCCGGCAACAGGTAAACAAAAAGAAACAGCTGACGGGTCTCCCACCTGGAACCCGGCCACAACCACCGCATGCGGTCCAAGCTCCCAAGCTCCTACGCTCCACTCAAGGCACGCTCCACCTGTCCGTCGTCTGCAAGGGCACACCAAGTGCGGGCAAAGCCCAAGAAGGGGTGAGTATAAAAAATACTCAGTAGGATACCCCGCAGGCTCGTGGGAGCAACAAAGGAGGTACCGAAGGGTGAGCAGTAGAGCGAACAGGGAAAGTAACGGGGGTCCAACCGAGGGTGCAGTAAAGAGTCCATCTCAACCCAACAAGAGAAAGGAAGTAGACTCGTCCAGGCACAAGGAGCTGGAAACGGTGAGAAGATGAACTTACCGTCGAGTCTTCGCTGCCTATAGCAGTAGAGTAGACTCGTCCAACCATGAGAATCTAGACACGGAAAGCACGTCACATACCCCACGCGTCTTCGCCCCTCCTAGAAGGAGAGTAATGAAACCCAAGAAGTGGGTACTGAAAATGGTATATACATATCCTTATGCCCAATCAAGAAGCTCGAACAACGTCGTAAGGGGATCTCCATCCCGTAGCTCAGCCCAAGAAAGTGTAGCCAACAGTCCCAAAAGTAAACTCCATCGATGCCCAGCATCCCGCACGTCTGCCCCGACCCGAAAGCCAAGGGGCTCAATCACCGAACTTCGACACTATCCTCTTTGGGCAACACTGACTCGCCCACACAGTTTTAGATCGCGTCACAAGAACGCGTCTTGGTGGGGAATGTGCCCCTCGTACTTGAGAGTTCTAGGGAAAGTCAAAACACACCCCGTCACTGCCCTGAAGTCGAAAGGTCTCCTCAAAGTCATGGTCGTCACAACACTGACCCACACAACCAAGGGTCCCGCTCCAGTGGTCATGGAGGAAATCCACAGACTAGCCTAGTAGAAAGGGCTGAGTCCAGAAATACCAATGGGTGACCCACTGCCCAGCCCTGCTGGAGGGTAATTCATAACTAGATATCGGGTGACACACTGCCCAGCCCCGCTGGAGGGTAAACCCTAATACATTATCAGGTGACCCACTGCCTAGCCCCGCTGGAGGGTAGACCTGGAATAAGTCGTCAGGCGACCCACTACCCAGCCCCGCTGGAGGGTAGACCTTATTACATCATCAGGCGACCCACTGCCCAGCCCCACTGGAGGGTAGACCCAGAATAAGTCGACATGTGACCCACTGCCCAGCCTCGCTGGAGGGTAGACCTGGAACTAGACGATGGGCGACCCACTGCCCATCCTTGCTGGAGGGTAGACCCTAAGAGGTCGTCGGGTGACCCACTGCCCAGTCCCTGCTGGAGGGCAAACCCTAGAAGTCACTGAGCAACCCATTGCCCAGCCCAGCTGGAGGGTAAACCCAAAGAAGTCGATAAGGAACCCACTGCCCAGCCCCTCTAGAGGGTAGAACTCAGAGATGCTCAAGAAATCTCTACTGGAGGGTACACCACCGGCCAAACGAACACATAGTGGGTATCGCGCAACCACCCAACTCCAGAAAAACTCACCCAAAAGAGGTGTAGTGTCTGCTCTAGCACTGAGTGCCACCAGCACCACTACCGGCTAATCCATCGAGAATGAAACTAAGGGGAGACCACTCAACCCGGCTGGTCAAACAAACGAGCACAGAGGGACCCTCTACGTCGCGAGAGGTCAAAGTGCGCAAAGAAGAACCCATCATGCATGTGGGGCTCACACAATGTGTGGCCCCATTGCAACCCCAACCAAGCACCCAAATGTTCTCAGGTATGAACAACCTCATGTACCTTCAAGCATTCTCGTATACTCATAGAGTATACCACATTCTCAGCCCAAGGGCCATCGTGCACACGGCATACAACGTCAATGCGGAGTCATGACGTAACAACTCCACCTCAAAGGCCTAGGCACGGCCAACCACATCTCGTGGACCAATTATATCACTCTCCCAAGAGTGCACGATCACACGCCAAGGGTCTGCTACAACCAAGGTAGGACAAACCACCACCGGAGCACCTCCCATGCTCTACATTTAACAAGATCGCGCAAGAGGACCCACACCAACAAACATATTGCACCGTTGTAATCCTTGCAAAAAAACACGCGAGTTGGACTACTCACTCGCCCGAAACGGTCAACAGGTGAAAATGGTACTATTCACCGTGACCAAACCCGTGTAAGGCCCACCCCAAGATCCCGAAACCGAACCAACAGATCACACCACTACGATCCCCTCGGGAAAACACATAGGATTGAGTAATCAATCGCCCAAAATGAACACCCGGTGAAGAAGGTACTATTCACCGTAGCCATGTCGGGTTGGTCCCACACTACGTCCCCGAAAAAGGTCGGGCGGACTGCGCCCTCGCAAAGCTCTCGGAAAAGCATGTCAAATTAACTGCTTAATTGCGTGGAATGGGTACACAGAGAAAAAGATGCGTTCCGGCACATCGCACACGAGCGGCACCACGTGGGACCCGCATCCCGGTCCTGAAACTCAACGAACGGATCGTACCGTTGCGGTCCTCTCGAAAATTACACAAGATGGACTATTCACCTGATCGAAACGGCCCTCGCAGGGCCCGCACCATCGTGCGGAATTACAGCGGGCAGACTGCGCCAACGCGATGCCCTCGGAAAAACACCCAACATAAACTGCTCGCACGCCTCGAACCGACGTCCGAGGAAAAAGTCACCAAAAGCAGCACGCAGCTCAAAAGACGGGCCACGAGGCCCACACCTCAACTTTGGCCTCAACTCCTGGAACTGCCCTGGAAAGCTCCGCCTCGATGCCAGGGTCCCAACGCAACTGACAGTGCTTAATTCGGACGTCGGACGCGTCCGTTCAGTCCAAAACAAAATCCGCCGAAGAAACGACTAACCCCTCGACGTACGTGGCGCGCCACCGAGGGCGCTAGTTTCGGGAATGAAAAATTCCCGAAACCATCTCTAAGGTTCCGCCTCTACGTCAGGCCCACGCCGCCGCAGACGGCTCGCAAAACGGACGTCCGTAGCGAAAGCTACGGACGTCGGAAGTTAGATGGGGGGGGGGGACCCCCTTGGGCCGGACCGGCCCGGTCCGGCCAGTCCACCCACAGCCGGCCCGCGGCCAGTTGGCCGCCGCCAACGCCATCAACCGTCCTTGACGGCCGGTCTCCTCTCCCGCAGCGACCCGCGACATGCGGGCGGCGGTCACGCCGCACTCGGGGTCGCACACCCCGCGACCCCCTCCTCCTCCCTACACCGGCGCTGCCACGCGGAAACCAGGCCACCGGCGCCTCACCCAGGGAGCCCCGCCGTCAGCTGCCTCCGCAGAAGAGCACCGCCGCCTGCCGAAGCCCCAGCCGTCGTGCCTCGGACCGCCGGAGCGCCCAAGCCGGCCGGAAACCGCCGGGACAACCAGAAATTCCCGCAAACTTCAGCGAACGATTGCGGATGCCTCCGACCTCTGATTTCAAATCCGAAACAAGAATCAGAAAGAAAAAATTGTATACTACGCATTCATGGACTTCGATCGAAGTTTTGACAAGGAATCGACAGTGAAAAATGAGCTCAAATTAGGTATGGGAAATAGAAAATGCAAACGCAACATCCTACCTCGTGGGGCTTCGCCCGAAGCTTCGCGACGATCCGCCGGCACCGCCGCACCCCGCCGGAGTCGCCTCGCCGGACTGTCTCGCTAGAGATAGAGGAGGAGAGGGAGAGGAGTTTTTCCAGGGGGTTCAAAGGAGAAGGGGGAGGCGGAGGGTTTAAATAAATTAATTAATGTTTTGATTAATTTAAAACCCACTAAAAGTCTCGCATCTGAAACCCCTGATGCTGTCAAGGTTAAGCCTCCCCTAGGGTAAACACCACCTCCCGAGCACAATGGCGGTCTCAGAATTTTAATCTGAGAACCCGTTCAAATGTTATAAACTTAACGTCCGAAGCCGCTAAATTACGAAAACGCCCCTGGGGCCATTTTTCATAAACGGCCCGCGCCCGCAAAACTTATACCCCTCCTAAGGTAAAAGACACGCTCCGATCTCAATGGTGCCCTTGGTTTTCCAATCCTTACCACCGTTTAAGAGATACATGTGTTTCAACATTAAATGAATAAATTAATTAATTAATTTATCCATTTAACCTTCCAAAAGAGAGCGAGGGGTCCAAACATCCCACGCCGACAAGTTTTATGTCGTTCCTAGGGTAAACACCCCATTTCGGACCCATCCGTACACTCGGATCCCTGATCTGGAACACTGTTTAGGAGTTATTTCATTTATTTAGCATTTCCTGTGTGAACGCACTGAAAATTTAATTTCGGCCACTCTGGGGCTCGGAATCACACGCCTTATGAAGGCGCTGCTCTGGAATATCATCAAGAATATTACAAAGTCTTTCACAGCAAAAACTGTGTTCTTACATCATTCCCTCCTTCAAGATTTTCGTCCTCGAAAAGAAAAACTAGGGAGAAACACAGGGTACTAAGCCCTCACCTGGCTTTCCAATACCCAGAAGAACCCACACACAGCTCTGTGCCACCGCACACAGACAAAAGGAATGATCTGTTCAAACGGGGTCGGCCCTTTCCAATGTCGTGCACCCACTCCAGGATTTGGGGTTATGGAAAGGCGTAGGGAACCTCTCCATCCCTTTGCACGGGCTCAAACGGCCCGAAGGCCCTCGGGGGTAGCTCACCTCCCCGGTCAAACCTGTACGTCGCATGTCATGACTGGAATCACCGCCCGCACCTGAAACAAGGCCCGATGATTCCCTCCTTCAAAATATCCATATGGTGCAACACCAAAGGATATCTGGTCATGTAAGATTTCATAGTCGATGTCCGTCAACCAAGACTCTCTTACACGCCCGGAAGCGAAGGAGCCAACACCATCGACTAAAGGAAAAAGGTCTCATGCCATTTTCCTTACCAACACAGGGTTACACTCGACGCCTTGCGTCACCCTGGTAACACCTCAAACAAGGAGCAGGGAGAAAAGCCTTTCACATGCATAGCCTAACAATGCTACTGCAAAAAGTATAAGAGTCGCAAGGGGTGCCTCTCACCATCCCATGCTCTACAGGATCGTAGACATCCAAAGCTCACGGTTGTTCGAGGTCCCAAGCATCAGCTCCCGGAGCCTGACGTGGACCGCCGAGTGGTGATGGGGGCGATCTCGTAAAGTAGTCCCCCTCTACCAGCTCCTCCCGCTCCTTTACTAGCACCACCTCTCTGGGTACTACCCGATCACGGTGCTGCCTCTGTAGTGGTGGTGCGCCTGCTGCCTGCCTAAAGCTCTCAGTAACTCGGGTCAGGCAGTCTCGTGCCAAGTGACCTCACCCGTCACAAGCATAGCACTGTCACTCTTTGGGATGCCCTGGTGCCCTCTGGCGCCACTGTAGTATACGACCATGGTCCGAGATCCACTCACGGAAGGACATCCTCAGCTGAGGCCCTGCGCCTTTTCGGCACAGTGGTATATGACCACATCTCCGAAACCGACAGTGGGAAGGCCACCTGCATCATGGTCCTATCCTCCGGCGCCTGCTAGCTACGGCAGACATCCCGGCTCTGTCACGCCCACTGCCACTACCAACCGCAAAACATGACAGGAATCCCTCTGTCACCAGCACCTACTCTAGCACCCCAGCATGCGTGGAAAAGCCCAAGGGTACTATGACAGCATGAATCTATTGGCAGAGACCCTTCTCAAACTTCCGCACTTGGAAGTTGTCATCATGGACCATGTCCGGGTAAAGCGTGCACGGTCTTCAAAACTAGACGCGTACTCGGCCACCGTCATCCCTCCCTGCTGAAACTGCAGGAGCTCCTGAATCCGAACGGAGCGCAAGCAAGAGGGGAAAAACTGCTCACAAAACAAAAACTAGAAGCCACCCCACGAAAGTGATGAGTCATCAAGAAGCTGAGTCACCAGACTCCACCAACGTCGAGCTGCTCCACGAAAAAGGGTGGCTGCCAAAGCCACTCTCTGATCTGTCTACTTCTGTAAAAGCCTGAAAAGGCTATCCACTGCCACTAGCCAAACCTCTGCTGCCCGAGGGTCTGGCTCACCACTAAACCTCAGCAGTCTCTACCGCTGGAACTCACGGAGCACGCTCAACCTACGCTCAAACTCAGACTAATCTGCTGAAACTGTCTGCTGCTCAACAAGTGGGGGTGCTGATACCGGCCCACCCGGAGAAAGGGGCTCACATGATGGGTCCTGGACTATGGCCTCATAGCTCACAGGGTCGTCGTCACGAACCAAAGCTGGTATCCTGGCTGGCTGTCCTCGTGGAGACATCCTGAATATTATCAAGGAGTACCGCGGTCAGATGAGCATATATGTATATACCATTAGCAACGATGGGGAGCTGACTCAAGAAGGACTGTCAAAGACTCAGTCCTATGTGATGCACAAACAAATTCCCCTACAACAAGTTTCTCAGCATTCCGAGTCGACAAGCGGGTTATCAAGGTCCTGGTGAATGGATACATCGGCCGCCGCACCATCATTGGACTCCCTGGCCTGAGAGCCGCTCTCGAGACACGTTAACATTGTTTCCCTATATCCCAACCAATTCCTCTTTAGGGACTTCTGCACAACGCCCCAAGGAACGAACCACCTCTGATACCACTTTTTCACCACCCGACCCTACCCGAGCTCGAGCCGCAACTATCCCATGCCCGCCTCCATAGGCCAGGGGCTGGCGACCAACGCCGAAAGCACAACAACTTGGGGAGGCCTTTGCCTAAGTACCTGTGAACACACACACGCAGCACACTCAATGCAAAAGTGCAGAGTAAAACAAAAGACAAGTAAAGAAAAGGGCAACTGTTATACATAAACCACAGAGTGCATTGACCTCTAAGAGTACAAAGTATAAGCTGAAAAGAAAGGGGCAAAACACGCGCCCTACCAAAAAGTGCCACAACCCGGCAACATGTAAACAAAAAGAAACAGCTGATGGGTCTCCCACCTGGAACCCGGCCACAACCACCGCACGTGGTCCAAGCTCCCAAGCTCCTACGCTCCACTGAAGGCACGCTCCACCTGTCCATCGTCTGTAAGGGCACACCAAGTGAGGGAAAAGCCCAAGCAGGGGTGAGTATAAAAAATACTCAGTAGGATAACCCGAAGGCTCGAGGGAGCATCAAAGGAGGTACCGAAGGGTGAGCAGTAGAACGAACAGGGAAAGTAAAGGGGGTCCAACCGAGGGTGCAGTAAAGAGTCCATCTCAACCCAACAAGAGAAAGGAAGTAGACTCGTCCAGGCATAATGAGCTGGAAAAGGTGAGAAGATGAACATCCCGTTGAGTCTTCGCTGCCTATAGCAGGAGAGTAGACTCGTCCAACCACGAGAAGCTATACACAAAAGGCACGTGGCATACCCCGCACATCTTCTCCCCTCTTGGAAGGAGAGTAACCAAATCCAAGAAGTGGGTACTGAAACACGGTATATACATATCCTTATGCCCAATCAAGAAGCCCGAACAACGTCATATGGGGATCTCCATCCTGTAGCTCAGCCCAAGAAAGAGTAGCCAACAGTCCTAGAAGTAAACTCCATCGATGCCTAGCATCCCGCACGTCTGCTCCGAACCGCAAGCCAAGGGGCTCAATCACCGCACTTCGACACTATCCTCTTTGGGCGGCACTGACTCGCCTGCACGGTTTTAGATCGCATCACAAGAACGCGTCTTGGTAGGGAAAGTGCCCCTCGTACTTCAGAGATCTAGGGAAAGTCAAACCACACCTCGTCACTGGCCTACAGTCGAGAGGTCTCCTCAAAGTCAAGGTCGTCGCAACACTGACCCCCACAACCAAGGGTCCCGCTACAGTGGTCACGGAGGAAAGCCACAGACTAGCCTAGTAGAAAGGACTGGGTCCGGAAATACCAACGGGTGTCCCACTTCCCAGCCCTACTAGAGGGTAATTCATAACCAGATATCGGGTGACCCACTGCCCAGCCCCGCTGGATGGTAGACCTGGAATAAGTCGTCAGGCGACCCACTGCCTAGCCCCGCTGGAGGGTAGACCATAACACATCATCCGGTGACCCACTCCCCAGCCCCGTTGGAGGGTAGACCTTATTACATCATTAGGCGACCCATTGCCCAGCCCCGCTGGAGGGTAGACCAGGAATAAGTCGACAGGCGACCCACTGCCCAGCCTTGCTGGAGGGTAGAACTGGAACTAGATGAAGGGAGACCCAATGCCCAGCCCTGCTGGAGGGTAGACCCTAAGAGGTCGTCGGGTGACCCCCTGCCCAATCCCTGCTGGAGGGTAATCCCTAGAAGTCACCGAGCAACCCACTGCCCAGCCCTGCTAGAGGGTAAACCTGAAGAAGTCGATGAGTAACCCACTGCCCAGCCCCACTGGATGGTAGAACTCAGAGCTGCTCTAGCCATCTCTACTGGAGGGTACACCACCGGCCAAACGAACACGTAGTGGGTATCGTGCAACCACCCAACTCCAGAACAACTCACCCAAAAGAGGTGCAGCGTCTGCTCCAGCACTGGGTGCCACTAGCACCACTACCGGCCAATCCATCGAGAACAAAACCAGGGGGAGACCACTCAACCCTACTGGTCAAACAAACGATCACAGAGGGACCCTCAATGTCGCGAGAGGTCAAAGTGCACAAAGAAGAACCTGGAACGCACGTGGGGCCCACACAACGTGTGACCCCATCGCAACCCCAACCAAGCGTCCAAACGTTCTCAGGTATGAACAACCCCATGTACCTTCAAGAATTCTCGTATACTCCCAGAGTATACCACATTCTCAGCCCAAGGGCCAGTCTGCACACGGCACCCAACGTCAACGTGGAGGCGTGACATAACAACTCCGCCTCAAAGTGCTAGGAACGGCCAACCACATCTCATGGACCAATTATATCACACTCCCAAGAGTGCACGATCACACGCCAAGGGTCCGCTACAACCAAGGTAGGACGAACCACCACCGGAGCACCTCTCATGCTCCACATTTAACAAGATCACGCAAGAGGCTCCGCACCACCAAACGGATTGCACCATTGTAATCCATGCAAAAAAAACACGCGAGTTAGACTACTCACTCGCCCGAAACGGTCAACAGGTGAAAATGGTACTATTTACCGTGACCAAACCCGTGTAGGGCCCACCCCAAGATCCCGAAATTGAACCAACGGATCATGCCACTGCGATCCCCTCGGGAAAACACATAGGATTGAGTAATCAATCACCCAAAATGAACACCCAGTGAAGAAGGTACTATTCACCGTAACCAGGTCGAGTGGGTCCCACACCACGTCCCCGAAAAAGGTCGGGCGGACTGCGCAATCGCAAAGCTCTCGGAAAAGCACGTCAAATTGACTGCTTACTTGCGTGGAACGGGGACCTGGAGAAAAAGATGTGTTCCGGCACACCGCACACGAGCGACGCCACGTGGGACCCGCATCCCGGTCCCATAACTCAACGAACGGATCACACCGTTGCGATCCTGTCGAAAAAGTACACAAGTTGGACTATTCACTTGTCCAAAACGGTCGCCCGGTGATAAAGCTGGAAATCACCATCATCTCCCGAAACGGCCCTCATGGGGCCTGCACCATCGTGCGGAATTACAGTGGGCAGACTACGCCAACACGATGCCCTCGAAAAAACACCCAACATCGACTGCCCGCACGCCCCGAACGGACGTCCGAGGAAAAAGTCGCTAAAAGCTGCACACAGCTCAAAAGACGGGCCGCGGGGCCCGCGCCTCACCTTCGGCCTCAATGACTAGAACCGCTCTGGAATGTTCCGCCTCGGTGCCAGGGTCCCAACGCCACTGACAGTGCTTAATTCGGACGTCGGACGAGTCCGCGCCGTCCAAAACAAAATCCGCGGAAGAAACGACTAATCCCTCGACGTACGTGTCGCGCCACTGAGGCCCCTCGTTTCGGGAATTAAAAATTCCCAAAACCATCTCAAAAGTTCTGCCTTTTCTTCAGGCCCGCACCGGCGCAGACGGCTTGCAAAACGGACGTCCGTAGCGAAAGCTACGGACGTCAGAAGTTAGAAGGGGGGGGGGGCCTTGGGACGCACCGGCCCAGTCTGGTCGGTCCGCCCACAGCCGGCCCGCGGCCATCTAGCCGCGGCCAACGCCGCCGACCGGCCTTGACGGCCGGTCTCCTCTCCTGCAGTGACCCGCGACATGCGGGTCGCGGTCGCGCCACACGCGGGGTCGCGCACCCCGCGACCCCCTCCTCCTCCCTACACCTGCGCCGCCACGCGGAAACCCGGCCGCCAGCCCCTCACCCGGGGAGCCCCGTCAGCCGCCTCCGCCGAAGAGCGCCGTTGCGCTACCGCGTTGAAGAGTACCGCCGCCTGCCAAAGCCCTTGCTGCCGCGCCTCGGACTGCCGGAGCACCCAAGCCGGCCAGAAACCGCCGGGACAACCAGAGATTCCCGTAAACTTCGGCGAACGATTGTGGATGCCTCCAACCTCCGATTTCAAATCCGAAACAAGCGTCGGAAAGAGAAAATTGTATAATAAACATTCATGGTCTTAGATCGAAGTTTTGACAAGGAATATACAGTGAAAATGAGCTCAAAGTAGGTACGGGAAATAGAAAATGCAAACGCAACATCCTACCTCATGGGGCTTCGCCCGAAGCTTCGCGACGATCCGCCGACACCACCGCACCTTGCCGGAGTCGCCTCGCTGGACTGCCTCTCCAGAGATGGAGGAGGATTGGGAGAGGAGTTTTTCCAGGGGGATCAATGGAGAAGGGGGAGGGGGAGGGTTTAAATAAATTAATTAATGTTTTAATTAATTTAAAACCCCCGAAAAGACTCGCATCCAAAACCCCCGACGGGGTCAAGGTTAAGCCTCCCCTAAGGTAAAACCCACCTCCCGAGCACAACGGAGGTCTCAGAATTTTAATCCGAGACCCCTTTCAAAAGATATAAAATTTAACGTCTGAAGCCGCTAAATTACGAAAACGGCCCTGGGGCCATTTTTCATAAACGGCCCGCGGCCGCGAAACTTATACCCCTCCTAGGGTAAACGACACGATCCGAACTCAACGGTGCCCTTAGTTTTCCAATATGAGCCACATTTTAAGAGATACATGCGTTTAAACATTAAAAGAATAAATTAATTAATTAATTTATCCGTTTAACCTTTCGAAAGCGAGCGAGGGGTCCAAACATCCCGCGCCGACATGTTTTATGTCGTTCCTATGGTAAACACCCCATTTCGGGCCCATCTGTACACTCAGATCCTTGATCCAGAACTCTGTTTAGGAGTTATCTCATTTATTTATCATTTCCAGTGTGAACGCACTGACAATTTAATTCCGGTCACTCCGGGGCTCGGAATCGCACGCCGTATGAAGGCGCTGCTCTAGAATATCATCAAGAATATTCCAAAGTCTTTCACAGCAAAAACCGCGTTCTTACAATCCTAATGACCACCATTGGATTAAATGGAAAAAATATATTCTAATTTCACTTTAAAACCAATTCAAAAGATAATCTAATCATATAAATAAATTAGATTAAAAAGCAGTTTTGATGTAAAATGCAGTATTTTTCACTATTCATTAAAAAATGAACATTGTTAGAAAAATACCAAAAATTCACACAAAGTAAATTTTGATGTCCCAATCATAAATAATAAGTTTATTTAGACAAACATAGCTTATAAAATTGTCAAAAGATAGATTTAAAAATGGTTTGGCATCAAAAGGCAATAAAACAATCTTTTAAAAATATTAGTGTATTCCATGCTTAAGATTGGATTTTTTTTCATTTTAAGCCTCTAAAACACTATCTAATTCATTAATAGACATAGATAAAAATATCTATTATTCATTACCTACTTTGGATGTTACAAAATCAATCATTTGATTCATAAAAAAATATAAATTCAGGGTAATATTGATAGATAATCAACTATAATCCTTGATATATAGAATACAATAAGCAATAAATGTCACACAGTATTATGCATCAATGAAACAATTATGAAAATAAAAAACAAAGAAAATTATTTAAATAATTTCCAATGTATTTTAAAAATCTCAAACTTCCATCCTCCATTAATGAATTATATAATGATCACAAATAATGGGTTTTTTCTTCTTTTTAGACCTTAAAACATGATGTTTATATAAGATTTAACCAACTACTATAGTTTGGGGTTGGCACATCTTACTTTTCCACCACCAAAACAAAACCTATAAATCTATCCTATACAATATGTGTCTACGGGATCTATAAATAATGTGAAAAATATATAATAAATTTAAAATGTTTTATGTTCTCTAAGATGATATTTGTGGTCCATATTTTCTTAATATTTTTATTGTCATATGACTTTGAGAACATTGAAAAAAAATTACAAACATAAATAAATACTTAAGAGGGACCAATTCCCATAATAGAAAAATTACTAGAAAACATAAATTCCTTGAAAACAAAAAATGTTCTTAGAGAAAAAAGAGATCTACTCATTTAAATCAAAGTTACACTATGAGTTTTTATACTCTCATCAGATCAAGATCACTCTAAGGTAATTTTCAAAACTAATCCATGATCATTTACTTAAAAAGTTATATATACCATCATAATTAATTTAAAAAACCAATCTAAGAGTGTTTTCATTTCAAATTATCAAGACTTCCCTAATAGATTTTATACCACAATATCTAGATAATTTTCAATTCAATATATCACAACTACCTGAATATCAATTATAACATTATATATATAAACCCTAATAAGGTTGTTGATAATTTTCATACCAAATAATTATCATATTGATCAATTTTTATTTATCATTTCATTTCCACCTACCCACCCATCATCAGTGTCCACTAAAATAATTAGTATCATTTCATATTTGGACAATTACAAACTCACAATACATATTAACAATTAATTCACATGTCTCCAATTTTAATAATAATGGTCATTTCCATTTCATATTATATGGATTAACACTTTTAAAAATCAATATAAAATCTTTATCTTAACTTTAGTTTCTTAAAAATACATTCTATTTTACCATAATATCAAGAAACATAATGATTCTATAACCATTGTTATAATGATTTTAGGGATTATAAATTATTGATCATAACTTTATTTTCTTTAAAATACAATCTATTTTACCATAATATCATGAAACATAATGATTATATAACCATTTTTTGATCACGAACCATTCGGGTTCCCCCATTTTTATACAACCATTTAATAAGGTATGTAAAAATATTTATCTATCCCAAGGGGATCATGTTATATAATGTATATTGAAATAATGATATACGGATTTAAAAATGAAAATCTCATCTCAAAATCATTAATTTAAATTTATTTTTAATAAAAAAATTTATATTTGACCTCACAACGATTTTAAATGTAAATTAAGAAACCAAATGGCATTGAAATAAGTACAACATACCTTATTCTAATAGGATTCCACTAAATCAATTTTGGTGTTCAGTTCTAGATAAAATTGATGAAGGTGAAGTACAAAACAAAACACCATAAAAATTATATATTTGACATAATTGGACATAGATCTATTGAAAATGAAATAAATGATACATTTAAGGTAGTAAATTCATATAATTACCTTTAGTTGTCCAGTTCCACAAAAAGAATTCTATTTTTCAATAGGATCAGAGAGATCTACCTTGGGAATATGGAGATGGAGGGTCACACATATGGGGGAGAGGATAGCTGATATGTGGTAAAAATATGTTTTTAGTATATACCGCAAAAGGGAAAACATATAATTATCTAATTTATAATGCGATCAAAGTTTTCAATCATGGTTTGACAGACCATGTAGAAAATGTATGGTCATCATTATCCCAACCACCCATCCCAACATAGGTTTTCATCATGGTTTACCAATGTTGTTAAAATTTTTGAACATTCTTTGTTACCCTATATAACATTTCACAAACATTATCTTGATCATTTTTTTAAACTATATACCATGTGCTATGTTTAACATACCATGAATGGTTTAATCATAGAAATAAATAGTTTCCAATGAACCATATAGTAACAGTGATAAATATTCATGCACTATACAAATTGAACATTAAATCACCCCTCACATAGAGTACAATACTAATTTTCCTGAAACATGAATTCCAAATTAGCATCCTTAAGTAGAATAAAAAAAATTCTAACAAAGTCACTTGAAGATCGTTAATTCATAGAACACACCGATCATGCCTCATACTATATCAAAAAATCATCATATTGGGAAGTTATAACTCACTAAAAAATTAATACAGAATCTTCATTCAACAATTTTCTATCCACCAAATAAAAATTTCAAAACCCCATGCAATTTTCCACTAAAATGAGTATTGGTTATTTCAAAATATTCTTATTATAACACCTCATCTCCAAAATTTACTCTAAACCACCAAGAGGAAACATCATTAAAAACTCTATCCAATGAGATCAGATGTATGTATATCATTCCCTTACCCCTTTAGGGATATAGTAATACTACAATTTCACTTATACCAAAGGGAAAATATTTTCTTGAAGATTAATCTCACATTGGCCCTCTATAAAAAATTCACATTCATAAAATTAGGAATTGACATTCATATCAATAACTTTATACTATATTTTATTATGTCCATGAAACTTCAACCCTAATATATATCCCCCACATAAATCATCTCCTATTTATGCATAACATAATTGATAAATTCAACCATATCTACAATAATTATTCTTTCAGGTGGAATTCCAAAATTTACATGGTACAAAAACCCACAATCTCATTCTTATGGATATTTATGTCACAGATACATTTCATTCCAATCAAATTTGGATTCAAACACAAAATTAGTAAATCGTATCTTCAAATCACACATACTACACCAAAAACAATCAACTCATTCATCTCCCAACACATGGAATTTCTACCACATATATTCACTTACAATGACCAATTATACACTATGGATATCCCCACCATAGTAATCACATATCAAATCCCAAATATAACATTATAATAATGATCCCAAAGTGGTTTTAACACTATTTAATCTAAAAATATACAATATCACCAGCCTGACTCATCTCAAAAAAGCAACAAAAGTGCTCAAAAACACCTTCTATAAATATAATATTACATCATTCTAATATGTAGGTCACAAAGTCAACCCGATACTGTCAAATCAAACATGATGTAAGAATGGAATTCTAATTCCAACTATAGTACTATCATACTGGTCTCTCTATTAAAACAATCCTCGAACACTAGTGTCCACCCTCCATCATAGAGCATAGGAATGTAACTATTATCATCTACAAAACATTGGATAGTATACCCACGATCCTCTCTTGAAAATAGATATTTCCCCAACCTAAATTCATGAATAGTCACTGATTCCCAGTCTAGTGGGAACTAAACATAATCTGAATTACCCACCTCAAAATTATTAAACCATAATTGTCATACACTACCATTTCAAACTAACCAAACTAAAAATGATAAATTTTCATATAAAATGTTCTCATGCCTCTCAAATATCACAAAACCTCTGTAGATTCAAACTACTGTGAAATGTAATCACATATCATAATTCATTATCCAATGATTCCTTTAAAATCCAAATTTGGATAATGTACCAAAAATGGTATTTAGGATTCCACCACAATACTATTTTGTTATAACCAATTTTTGTAAGGGTGTTTATTTTTTTATAAATGATTTTTATTTCTATAAGTACATGGGTAAGTTTTTCTATTGTATTTTATATTCAAAAGTAGATTATTCGAACCCCTAATAGGACCCATATGGATATGAAATTATTTTCTCAAGTGTTTTTAGATTTACATGTAGTGTATCAGAGGTTTGGGTCTCAAAATTTCATATTTTTATATTTTATCATGGGTTGAATAGTTGTCACATGTTCAATCTTAAATGTGTACCTCAACCGTGTAAATTTTTTTTATTGCCACATTGTTATCAAATTGTGGATTTTTCAATGAGAAAACATGAAATCCAATAAAAAATATTACTGTGACATTTCACATAGATGGTGTATTTTTTCTCACCATGAGTTATAAATGTTTGAAAGGGTAGTACCTTGAAAACAAATGATTGTAAGTATTCCATTATAGTGTTTATACTTGATTATATTATTTTTTATTTTTGGAAAATGGAAGATCATAGAGAATGCTCGATTATAGTGTTAGGAACATTGTAGAAAAATCATTCATACATTGATGTTTAAATGTTTGATTTATGGATAAAAGAGTTCAATTTACTTGTTCATATTATCATACAAAAAATGAGTTTCGTTGGGCCATCAAATGATAGGAGATATTATCCCATGAAAACTACCAACGATTTCCTTTGGAATGAAAAACATCCATGGCTTATTAGGATACACAAACCCTTCCTTTCATTGTTTTATCACATAATTACACCATGATATCATCATTATAGAGTAATGTTATTCCATTATAAGGGACCTATGAAATCCTGAATTCATTCCCAAAATAAATTTTTTGCCTTAAAATAGCACATATCCATAATTTTATAGATTTAGGACATGGGTATGTGGTTTATTTTGATGTATTATGATCTTTTTTGAGTTGTTTTCTCATTTATAAAGACGATTTCTATGCTTAGGGATTGTGATAGTCATGGGTTTGTTAAATAAACCACAAAAAATATTTTAAATGGGGTTCTATAGTTATATTCTTAACCACATAGAGACACAATATTTTTTGTGGGTAATATAATGTGTTTATGAATCATAAGTGCATAAAAAATACCTTTTTGCAATGGTTTTTCAATCATATCAAATAGTATAGTTTATAATAACCACATATTTTTGACTTCAAACTAATATATATAATGGAGAATCTAAACATAGAGATAGATGTGTTAAGTATGAAGTAATATAATCATTTAACTGAAGATTCTTCAGATCAATGGATGATAATGTCGTTCATAGCTAATATGCATCTAGTTTTTTTGAAGCACGGTAATGTTGATGTTTACATTCTGGTTTCTATCATCACAAAAAATAGATTCAGGTTAAATATAATTGTACATCTGATAAAAAATATATTTATAATGAGGTTAAAACTCAATAGTTTTGTGACAAATATCAGATGGTGGATAGATGTAAGATCGCTGTAATATTTTATAGATTATATTGTGTTCATTATAATATATTAGGAATAAATTTTTATTCAAACCACCTATCAAGATAGTTGATTCATCAATTAATCCAATATATGTATAGATAATATAAATTATAGTTTTATGGATTAACATAAGAGAATTATACATAATATTGACCTCATACGCTTCACTTATCAATAAGGAAAGGAAAATCCATAATTGAAAATGATTAGGGTTTACTCATAATTGATTCCAAAGTGAAAATGGGAGTGATATATATTATTTTTTTAAAATTCTACCAACAACTATAATGAAACAATATTCTATATTGGTGGTTATGGATCACCTCATTATTTCTACACACTTAATCACTATTCTTGATTCAAACAAGATATATAATCTTTCCATGTTATACAATCCATAATTTTTTAATATATATAGTGTTTATAAATAAATTATTTAGGATAGAGACCCGTGGTTTTCATCTTGATTTTGGATTTCCATGATGAATGACACAAAAACCCAATAGATCTTGATCATATATTATCAACCTCCAATGTGTGGAAAATCTGAACAGATGATTCAAATGTTGTAAAAATGATTAGATCATGTGAAATGTATTTTGGAGGCTCATTGGCGGAGCTTATAGGATTAATGGGTTTACCATAAAATAAAATCATATCAGGCCCTAAAAAATATAGTGACTACCGAAGCATTATTTCATCTTCCTTGTCATTATCCATATTGTTTGTGGATGTTTGAAATAAAATACTTTATATAACAATCATACTATATGAGAAAATAGAGAATATTTAAATTATATTTAAGAGTTTATTGATAAATTATATTCATGAAAAATATTTTTTAGATCGTAGTTGATGATCGTAGTCATTTGAGGTGGTTGATAATGTTAACATGATGATTTATCTATGTACAGGGAATCATAATTTTGTAATCAAGGAGTGTTTTATCATATATAAATTAACATTTTTTATATAAATACATGGTTGTGTTTTGTTTCTTATCTGTTGGATTTACCACCAACGATCAGTTCTAGGAACTCTGTGTTTCTTGTATCTAGTTTATAAAGAAACATATTGAATATAACAACATGTTTTAATGGGGAATTATTTATATTGAACATGTTTATATGAGGATTAATGTATCATAATGGATTTTGTACGGTTAGGATAAGTTATTTCATGGTTAAATTGTCAGTTTAGTGTGGGTTTAATAGAAAAATTGTAAGATTCAAGAACAGACATGTGTTCATTGAAAGAATACATCTGAAAAGTAGACTCAAGTATTCCAAAAAGAAAACTTTTCATTCTTCTAATGATGGAAGGTCAAATGTTAGAGAGAATATGACAACATCTAAATAAGGTAAATTACTTATTATAATATTTTTTGAGATTATATAATTATTGAATTTTCTTTGGTTAGTTTTTAATGCGTTTAAGTGGTTTTGGTAGGTGATATGTATTTTTAGAAAGGCTATATTATGGATCATTAGGTGTAGAGTTGGTCTTGAAGATATACGGCGTAATAAAACATGGATGTTCAAGTGTCATTTTTGGTCCCTCTTCTATATTCGTAATGTCTTTATCATGGATAAATGGATTATGTTGGGTTCCTAGGATTAGATTTTGGGTTGTAGTATTAATAGCTATTTATATGGACCATAGATATAGGGATAAAAAAATCATGATTCACAGAATCTTCTATTTAGGGAATTGATTTAATTTAATGTGGAGTTTTTTCATGGATCTAGTTTGGGTGTCTCTATCATTTTTTGGGTGGCTACTACATTGTTTGTAGGAAAACTCTTTATCAATCCCTTGGACAAATTGGATATATGTGTTCCCTGATCAATGGATTCCATATCTTAGTTGGGTTGGGTTCATATTGGTGTATTGATATGGGATTATCTATAATGTTTCATTATTATGGTGTGGTTACGCTCACAAAACTATGGAAATGTATGGTGTTTTTCATTTATTTACTACGGGGATATAGACCTCATCATGATTTTATATTTATATTCTTGGTTAAAAATTAATTCAATTGATAAACCATTTTTTTGGCAATGCATCTTCTCCTTTAAACCTTGGAGGATACTATAGGCATTTTATAGTGATATTAAATGTCTGATCTCTGATTCTATTAGATACGAATGTATCATATCAAAGGAATAAAAACACAATGAATGGTATAATAAAGGAGCATGATTTTTTACTATTCTAGAACATAACTTCTTTTTTATCATAAATTTTTTATTTTGATGATTTTATATGTACTCATTGGATTATTTTAAGGAGACTATCATAGATATGTTTTTTGAGTGTGTCATATCGTATTGATTTTTGAAAACCACCATTTCTTTTAATTTTAAAATTATGATTTTGAAATTTTGAAATGGATTTGAATCTACTACCATATTGGGTGTCCCCACAGATCATGGAGCCCCACTCTATGGGCCACTCTCCACATTTTGGCTCGGTATCCTCTCCAACCGTAAGGTTCACTCTCTTCCCGGTGGCGTTGGTTTCTGCTCCGCTCTCCCTAGTCCTCTCTCCCCTATGGCTTTGTTCTTATATCCTTATTTCTCCTTCCCCGACATAGTGAAGGATTATCGTAGGTGCCTATCTACACTCTGGCCTCGAGTTCCAACACTCCAATCTAGGTCAAACTTTAAGCAGAGGGCACACTGAGTATTTGGGTAGCGGTTAAGAGACTGAGGTTCCACTCATGCCTCAAGTTTTCTTAATTTAGGGCATCAGTCCCTGATTTCATTCTAGGGTTTCATCCATTTGCATCTCCATTACCTTTTAAGTCCTCTTCCCAATTTACTCTTAGGGTTCAAATCCCACTCTTTGTTGCTCGACCCTAGTTTTTTGGGTTGTATTATGATGGGGTTTTTTCTTTTTATTTGTTGGTTTGGTTTAATGGTATGGTTTTAGGGTGTTGGAATATGGAGTCCATTGTGATGTGTCATGGATGTTCATGGTGAATGTTACCATCGGTATAATGGCATATATATAGGTTCTTCAACATTTTTTCTTCTTTGGTGCTCTGGTTTTTGTATACATGTTATTGCCAGTGTTTCGAAAGTTTCATCTCACGATGTTGGTGGGTTTCTGTTAATTACCTATAGAGTTTGTGGGAATTTATATGTCTAAAGGTTGGTTGTGATGGTTTCTTCCGTGTGGAAGCTTTGGGAGGTCAATTAAGTGGTTGGATTTTTTAGATGTCTGGTTGTTACACTCCATGGTTCGAGGTCTCCCAGTAAGAGATGATCAATCCATAGCTTATTTCTGAAAAAAGACCACTTTTCACTACTCTGGATCCACTCTTCTGCCATTATATCAAAGGTGGGGCTACATGGTGGTATTAAGGGATAGTTTGGTAGGTATGATACATGGAGAAAAGAAATTATATTTAGAGGAGAAATTGGTTTCTCATGTTTGGAGACATAATTTTAAGGGGAGTCAAATGATAAGGGGAAATGGAGATAAATATATTTCACTCTTGGTATTATATTCAAATCACAATAAATTGGGTTTATTTGGAATGAATTAATTGTGGGGGTTGTTATTTGATTAAAATTCAATTTTTATCCCTATTTTATACATGCATCAGAAATGAATTTCATTTATTTTCTTTTAAAAAGATTCACCATACCAGATGGACAAAAATATAAATCATTTCATTTATTTTACTATGTTATTGATCTAAAATCCAGGAGATAAATAACACTAATATCTTTTCATTTAATTTCTTTTATAAAACAACAAATAATTTTTTTTATATTACTAAAATCTATCCAAACATAGTGTAAATGTTCTGTGTAAAGTGATTCTGAGCGGGTGACTTCGGGAGGTATACGATGATGATGATCATTCAAAAACAGGAATGTACTATTTCAAATGAGTGATTATGATGATGTTTTTTTGGAATATAAGCAGTTGATGGTGTTATTTGGCCGATAATATTTTTAATTTGGAAATTGGAATGTAAGAAATCCCATGGTCATTTGATATTTTGATCTTTTATTGGGTGGGAATCTTACAGTGTGAGGTTTATGGGAATTTATTGGTTGGATTTGAATCATGTTATATGTGTATTTGATTCACACTTCTCCTTTAAAGGTTAATTAGAAAATAAAAATATGGATTGGGGAAATATATATGATAAATTGATTTCAAAGGATGGTTGTTTTGTGATAAAAAATTAGCATGGAAGTTTGAATGATCAGGATGGAATGAGTTCAAAGTGAATGGGTTTTTCTTAAAGATCCACTGTCAATGTAGTATGGATTATGGAAAATGAGTATAACTATCAATTGTGAAAGTAAGATTTAGATTATTGTGTGTTTTTTGGGAGAGTATGTCTATAAACACGGGAAATGCTCTTCCAAAAATGAATTGATGGATCTAATCATTATTATGGTTTTATCATAAATATTGATTTTTTATTAATATATAAATTTTAACAAATTTTAATTTGTTTTATATAAATTTTTTATCTCATTCATCTCCTTGTGGTTTGTTTTGGGAAGTCATTGGAGACTGTCTATTGAGTTGATACGTACCAACAAATTGAGGAAATTCATTTGTTTGTTTACTTTATATATCTAGTCACTGGAAGAGTGAAGATATATTTCTTCTCTAGTCATGCATCCTGGTATTGAGGGAAAAACTTGTGGGGGTGGATATTAGATATATTGCAAAAGGTGCATGGGGTGATTTTAGGTTGGTATACTTGTTTCATGTTATCATTTGGGAATATTTATTCTTGAAAAGGTTTACTCACTAATATTTTTGTTCTATGGGATTTATATTTTTGTTGTATGGTTCTATTCATACATTATATTTTATTGTTCACATATATATTATGAGGTTGTTGTATTTTATAGGTAAAGGCATACTCTTAAAATTTCCAAAGCCCAAAAATTTAACTTAACCTATTAGTGTCTTGGGGATTTTATCTAAGGTTAGGGGTATCACATTATCCATTCAATACAACGATTTTTTGTTATTTGATAAATCACATTCTTATGTATTATATTATTAATAAAGGATAACTTGAGAGAAATTTATTTAAGAAAACCTTATTTTCAACTTATTACTTAAATACATATTAAATAAAATACTTAGAAAAAATTATCCTTAATTAACATATATTCAAACCATGCCATCAGTATACAAAATCATTCAAAGCACAATTGGCATGGTGAATCATATTGAGAATTTGATACATATATTTTTTTCATTTTATGTCATAATTTTGGATAACATAAAAAACAATTATTCCCACAAGAATCTATATTCATTCATTTTAATAATTCAACTAAGTGTTATTCAAGATTAAATTCATTAAAACATACAATTTTAGATTGATAAATTTATAAAATTAGTATTCATTTGAGTTTATTATATTAATTCAATATTTTATAGTTTTTATTTAATGAATTTTGTAATTATGGAGAGTCTAGTATCTATATTATAAAATTTTTCCAAATTAGAATGATGTATAATTATCATTTTATAATAAATTATTCAATGGGTTCCCATAAAATGGTGATCCCATTTGAATTGTCGACACCAATTTGTTACCCATGAATTAAATTTGATTATGGAAATAGGTATCTTCAGTGATCCTGTCACCATGTATATATTTGGGTAGGGAATCATCCGAATAATATTTTGTAAGAATTTTTTTAATTGGGTGGTAAACAATTAACAATTTCCATCACTTAGAAAAAATTAAATCAATTTATTTAGTATCTAACCAATTATGGATTTCTAGTTTTCTAATAGAAATTTTAAACACAAAAAAAAAATTATAGACAAGATACATTGGTCCACCCTATTCTTGAGAGCATGTATCGAGAGATAAAACACTATCATTAATTACATTGTTTCCATTCAAAATACAATTACTATGTATCCAACAAAGGGTTAATATATAATATTAAATATTCATGTTATAGGAAAATAATTATTTGGATATAATATTAAACATATTGTTAGTTAATGATTAAATATGACCTAATAATATTATTTTATTAACATTATATATTAATAAATCTAGATATTTTTTCTAAAATATTATTATTCTCACCAAATTGTCATGATAAAATAATATTGTTGTATCACTCAATATGAAATTTACTATGATTTTATCTATAAAAAAATTAATGAAAAATATTTTTTCACATACCCAATTACATTTCATTGTAATGGATTTTCAATATTCATTTGTTGAAGATTTCAATTATATACAATTTTCAGTATCTATTTGAGTATTCTACGGTTAGCTATTGTCAATCCTAGGACTTTATAGAAGAAGACAAAATACTCAAAGACATAGTGAAGACTGATCTAATGACCCAATAACATATAATATTATAGAAAAATACATTCTAATTCAACAAGACCACAAAAATAAAAATATATTTTATTTTTTCAATAACAAAAATAATTATAATAAAATTAATTATAAACCAATGTAAATGTAGATGAAAATTAAAATTCTTCTACCTTACCAATCATGTTTTTGGATAGTACTGTGTATGATAACATAATAGAATTTTGAAATTTAAACATAATAATAAAAATATTCCATTATAAACAATTTATATAAATTAATATTGAAGAATATACTATCATGTAAAAATATTTTTATTACATATTTTAAAAAAATCAATAAATATTAATAATCATTTTATAAATAATATCTTATTGTAGAATATTTATAATTTCATCATTATTCTTACTATGTAACCATATTAAATATAAAAACTATATAGTCATTTCATAAAATAATCCATCATTCATATTATAAAAGAAGTATAAAATTTATAAAAATTTAATGACTCAAAAATTATACAAATGTAAATAAAAATCTATAAAATGAACAAATTAAATAAAATCTAAATATTATATTCATGGAAATATTAGTTTTTGAAAAAATCGTTAACAAAAAATCTATTTATTTTGATTAAAAACATTCCAAATATGGATTTAAATTTTTAAATTATAGGTTATGTATTATAAAAATTAAATAATAATAATTTATAAACGTTAATATATTTTCTTTAGGTAGTAAATTATAAACAACTGTTCGAATAACCCTTATGATATAAAAAAATATTTCTATTTGATATAACTTACCCAAATTTTTTGGAATAATATTTAATATCAATATTTTATAATGAGTGATATTTAATAATAAATTATTTGGACTCCCTTTTAAATTAATTTAAAATAATTTATAATTAATAATTTCTTTAACAAAGTATAAATAATTATATATCAAAATATTCATCCCTAATTATTTTTTAATCAAATTATATGTAATAAATAAATTACAATTGAAATTAAAATAAAAATACATTTTCATATATATTAATATTTTATGGTATTATATATATTTTAAAATAAGATACCAGTCATATATTATGATATATGGGAAATTATATCCTCTGATAGATGGGATAAAATTCTTAACCAGTTTAAGCAATATAAGTCATATATTATGAATCATAGCCCAATCATAGAAAACTATTTTTTTTCGTATACAGGGTCTTGTAATTTTTTTTTGAAAATTCAAATAACAAATATATTAATATTGAATATAATACATATGAAGTCTAAAATAATTTCATTTGAATCACATATTACAATTTGAATAGATATCAAAAAGTGTGTGTGATTCCTATTTTTTAAAAACCATGACATTTATATAATAGATTATGATATCCGAAATTTTTTTAAAATATTATATAAGGATCCCATACATATGTGTTGAGTTGATGAATAAGATATTTTAATATTTTAATTTTGTATTCAATTAGCCAAAATGGAACAATAAATTTTATTTTTTGATTTTCATATGATATAGAAAATAATTTTGATTATATAAATTACCCTTATAATGTTCAAATTATAAATGGTATATAGTCTTTGATGAATTTTTTGAGATTAATTAGGATGTAATTATAGATAAAAAATAAATTAAATGAAAATAGATATCCCAACAATAATATGTATAAATGAAAAATACATACATTTAAAATATTATTAATGAACAGCTATAAAATTCAATTATTATTATGCACAGATGAGATATAAAAAATAAATCCTTATCAACATATTAGATATTTAATGAATATCACTAAGGAAAAATTCATGTAATTATTATATCCTTGTACTATCCATTTGTTTGGGTAAATCATTTGATGTTCAGTTGAGAGTACTAATCTTTTAATGGTTATCTGTAACCTAATAGTTTGAATTACGTGGAAAGAGGCCATCGAGGTATGGGAGTTGTAACTATAGTGAGAGATATTTCAATTCTAAAATAATATTGTTTACTTAAAATTTAAATTGAACCCATGGATTCTCCTGAGGTGATATCACATTTACCAATTTATTATAATATATGTGTATATGTGTAATTAGGTACATGGAACATTTTCATGAATTATTAATCCATGTGATACATCTACTGTAATTATTTATTCATAACGGGTTCTTATATAGATGAATCTAGAATGATAGAAATATATCATTAATATACAATAATAGATCTTTGAAAATGACAGTTCCTCACAATTTGAGAGGTCCTATGAAAAATTGATAGTTGTTATAATTTTTAATTTAATAATTAATACATTCCAAATTAATGTGTAGTGGTGTGTAATTATAGAATAAAATATCCCATATAAAATAATAATGAGAAAAAATTCATCCTATACAAAAGTAGATTTAGGATATATATCCTCCAATTGATATATTAAAATATTTTTAAGTAGTTGATAGCATATAATTATAGAGAATATGTTTTATGTAATGCATATATTTAATTCTTAATCATATATTGTGTATCAGGATGCACAATGAATCATCATTATATACTAATATTTTAGATTCCATCAAGTACATTCGGTTTTTAACTCCATGAATTAGTATACTGTTAATGTTTAAAAAGAGAGTTTTTATTGGTTATATAGTGAAAATTCCCGATGTATTAAAATGGCATGGTCCACCACATGGTTTAGTTAGGGAAAAATGTTTTATCCCCTAATATAGTGGGTTATGAGTGGAATTTAGAAGAAAAATGCCTCATACTGTATGTACTCCCTGAATGTATCATTGTTTGTGTGATCCATATAAAATATTTATATACCATTTCATTACATTTTTTCATTTTCAGTTCATTTTCTAGGATATTTAATTGACAAAAGTTAAGGTATTGAATTCTTTTATTCATCTAATGCAAGTATATAAAAAATGAATTTTTAGGAGTGAATGAAAATTTTTGTTTATTCATTTAATATCAAAATTTACAACCAAATATTAGGATTTCATAGTATGGATATCATTACCTTTTATTCCAAAAATTAAATCAAATTTTAATTAAATTAATTACTATCCTTCATTCATTATAATATAAAAACTATATCTTCATATATTATTTCAATTTGTATCTATTTTTATATTATTAAAACCAATTCCCATTATAATTTATTTATAAAATATTGGATAGTATTTCCATGTTTCATTATATATCAAGGATCGATTAATGTCATTAAAATTCGGATTGTTTTTTTGGATTGTAAAACTTATTTATTATTTAATGGAATTGAGTTTTCATTTTATATTTTGTAATAATTTATATTTTCATCTATATTTTGATGATTTTTCAAAATTCTATGAATAAATTAGAATTTTACGTCCACTATATATATATATATATTATTGATATATTTTTCTAGGTGTTATCTACTTTTAATTGGTTTCTAATTAATTACATTAATATATTTTTTTAAAATGTCATTAATAATTTAGTAGTGTTCAATTTATTTTAAATGATATCTCATCTTAATTGTATGCCATAAAAACGAAAGGTTTTATTTATTATATCATGAGTTAATTTAAATAGAGGTTGTATACAATTATTTTATTTTTAGTTTAATTATAAAAAAAATATTCCATAGAAACAAAAATATTTAAGGTGTATTTTTTTAAAATTTGAGAGTATATAAATTATTTAAATATATAGCAGAAAATACTTTTATATGTTCTCTAGTGGAAAATAATAAAAAGTTATTAATTAAAATATAATTTTTTAATAATGGTTAGGAAAATTATATAAATATATAATTGTTCTTTCTGGGGAATTATATATTAGGAAGCAATTTATATAAGATTAAAGCTATGTTTACCTTGATTTAATTTAATTACTCAATGTAGTTTCTATTTTTAAAACCCAAATAAAATTAACTGGAATAAAAAAAGGAAATAGACTATATAACTAAAAAATGAATTGTTGATGATTCTTTATGATTTTTTGATGTTTATTGTAGTTTGGAGATGTGACCTCCCCATCCCGACTCACATATAATTAGTGATGTATAGGGACTAAATGACTTTATCAAACCTCTCCATACACAATAACATTCTGAGTTACCTGAAGGGTGTATGTTGGTATGGTGAGGTATTTATATCCTATTCATCAGAGTGAAACAAGAATGAAAAATATAAAAATATAATACACCCAAATAATAACTAAAACCAAACTAAGGTAGTACGATATTATTATTTATAGATAATTTCATTTTAGTGGGGAATAGATAAAAATGTGTTATTCCAATAGGTATATAAGAAGTAATTGACGAGAATAAGAAGAAAAGTTGTCACCCAAATATTTCTAATCCCAAAGATCATCTGATTTTCATCTTGAAACTCTTCTCCCAACCTCCAAAACTGAAACAAAAATCAATAATCCACATTTTTTCACTAGAATTTATCATATCTTACATCCAAAAATTCACTTCGGGAACCAAGTATCAGTCAAAATTGGGTTTGATTACAACTTTTTTGTCCACCATCAATTTTTACTAATTAAAAAAAAGTATTTAGTTATATATGAATTAGTGTTTGGAGTTATTATTTATAAGTAGTAAATAATGGATTTCAATTTTTTCTTGAAATCCACAGGTGATGCCCAACCAGACTAACCATATTTTTCATAATTTGGATTCTCTAATCATGTGACATTCCAATTTTCTCATCAGAACTGAGACATTTAAAAAAGTTATAAAATAATAGATATTACTAAATAATCCATGGTACTAAACCAATAATTCCCACACAAAACACTCAATTCAAATTTGTGGAAGCCCCATGTTTTTTATTTTGATTGGGTGTCAAGCCAACATATAATGATCATTCTGTAATATATATAATAGGTTTTCTGAGATGGATCTAAGGGTTGAAACCATGGTATTATACACCACAATGATTATAACTGATCTATTCTCATATATAATTTTGTAATAGTTTATGTTCTAGTTTTTATTTAAGGGGTCCAACCATAGATTTCGGCATCTAATGGAATTAAGACTGTCCTAATAGGTAATTTCAATCACTCTAGTTTTTTTGGAGGTCTACATCAATATGAAATAACATTCCGTCTAATTCAAGAGAGTATGACATTTACCATATCCAATTTGTGTTTACAACACGCAATTGTCATTATTGAATAATTTTGAAACTTATTATTTCAATCATGATATTCCGAAAAAAGTTAATTGTATTTTTCAAGAAAATAAATGACATTGATGGTGGGAACAAGTTATGTAAATAAATAACAATGCATCCTCAGTAATATTAAAAAGTGTTATGTAATGAGTTATTGTTATTTATTTTATCAATGATATGTCATAATATTAGAAGTACAATCAAAGTATCACAATTTAGTTGATATATTAATCAAGAAATTACATAATAAAACCAGACCAAGATAAAATATTTATCCAAGACACCAAAATTAATTAAATAATATTCATGTAACTCAATGCATATGTAATGTCTGATTTCAATTATTCACACTTTTTAGTCATATTCCAAACACACAATAAAGGTATATTTAATAATAATTTATATATGGTTTCCATAGGAATTAAACTATACACAAATTAATGGATTGATTGATTACACATTAAATATGGTTGACAAAGGAATTATTTCAATAACACCATAAAGGATGGTTTCAGTTGAGGTTTCCTACTAATAGTGGAAGTTATAATGACTATAGTTTTTCGAGGATAGGTGAAAAATTAATAAAATATAAATTATAAGTTCAATTATCTGAAATACAATCGAGTGGAAAAATAAAACATTTAATATATTTTGAATCATAGAGTACTCATGTAGGGATCATAGTAAACTTCTTAAATAGAATAGGCCTATTATTGGAGTCGAAATGATTAAAAATGAAGAACCGAAAAAAAAAACTGAATAAAATGTCTTTTAGGTCAAACCTAGATAAAATTATGGATATTTATAAATGTTGAGAAAATAGTGAAAAGGAGTTGTAGAAATACCTAAACCATCCAAACACATTGAATAGAATTGAAAATAACTAATATTATAGATATATTTTACATGAATAGAGAATGGAGAGTGGGGTTCTCAACTATACATATACCAGAGTTAATTTACTGAAAAATGTGACTTGATTGTAAAAACAAATAATAGAGGATAAAATTGGAAAAATAGGCCTACCTTAAAAAACAAGTTAGATCCTACCTGGTTGATGATGGTTACAACTAGCCACATAATGGGACATCTATTGGATTATAGGGTATACAAGAATCCCTCCCTTTAAGTAATGTACAGTTACAAGAATGATAGTTGCACTGGAGTCTGGAAATTGTGAACTGTATCCACCCACTCATTCTAAACACCGCTATAACTATATGAACCACACTTGAAACCAAAATTAATAATAAAAATGGGGATCAATATGAAAATAATGTTTCAGACCTCATTTAATAAAAAGTATAAAACTAATTCACTCTTTATGATAACTCATGCATAATTTATAACTCCATGGGGTTTTTAACTATATTAAATCATAATTATTTCCATTTAGAATATATATCATAGTAATATTCTATGGTATCATCCTAGATCCTATCGTGCTTCTATAACAACCAATCCTATGGTACCATTCTAATTTTGTTGTTCTTTTTGAAGTGATCAATGATCAGAACTGGGTACTCCTCAAAATATATAATATCCTCAGATTAAACCTACACTATATTCATTACATGAGTCATGTTGGGATAATAATAGTGGAGTTTTCATATTTGGAATAAAACATGAATAGTTTCATAGCATTGAGGATAATATTAGTTTTATTATAATTTCACGAACCTCTCCAAAATATTGAATGGACCAATGATTCTGGGTGTTATCTTTCCATTCCCATGAATCGGTATATGTCACAATCTAGAAAGAACACACTTTAAGAAATGATCTCTGACCACAAACTCAGGAGGTTATTAATTCATGTTGCAATATATCTTCTTCATATACATGTTTATTTCTATTCATTTCATGATCAGTTTCAATTTCATTGATATATCTTGAATGATTATTTGATAAAAAATTGAATCATACCTTCACTCTAAAATCCATATATGTGAAGTACATGGACAATTTTATAAACCATATTAAGGAGAAAACATAACAATAAAGTGAAATAAGTTATTATAAGAAAAATCTGTATGACTCATGTGTTTCTCAAATGATCCTAAAGAATCAATGATGCATCCATATAATATTTCCTCTTGTACTGGTAGGGTCTTCATGAATTAGAAACTATTTTGATAGTTATATGTTTCACTGAAGATTACTTGAGAAACACTAAAATTATTTAACTCCTTTTAAGACTATGATTAAACCAATCAACTCTATCTAAGAAAATTAAATATGGAAATTCATGAAGATGTAATATATCTTAGAAATATATTATACCAATTATTTATAATTATGTGGTATTCCAGGTAGGAAATAAATAAGGTTCCATTGTCTAGTTGTCAAAATTCACACATACGATGGGAAACACAAATCATAGAGTTGTTTTTCCACATTCAGGTATAAATATATGGAACAGTGTGAGAGAAATCTCATTGTATCCTTTTTATACTTAGTTACTTGTATGGGAAACACAAATCATGATATATCTCCATTAATCATATATTTTCATCACTGATAGAAGAATTATATTCTGACACCAACTTTTCTCACATTGCTATTAGATCACAAACACACCTATGTTTATTAAAAACATAATCTTTTATAAGAACACAAACAAGAAGTGACTCCTTCTGATAAATATTATCCCATATAACCAATCCATTAGGAATGTATATATACCTTTTCATAATTTGATTAAAATTTATTTAATAGTTTATTAAAATTTTATAATATATCCCCGTAACACTGTTGAATTACAATTTTCATTTTAAAAATTTTATACATTTACTAACTATGACAGCCCTTCTTTTTATCACAACTTAAGCATGATTTATTACATAAAACATAACTTGATACAATAAAGAAGATCGAGAGGTTTAGTGTCGTTGGGGCTTAGGATCATTACATAAAAACTTAAAAAATGAAATACAACATCTTTATTGAAAACTTCCTTTACATGACCACTACATTCCTTCATTCTTAGCATTGCATGTGATAACCTGAGGACATTCATAAGAAAAGGGTGAGTTATAAAGCCCAGTAAGTGAGTACACATGGAATAACATGATAGGTACAATAAATATTATACAATAGGAATATCAATAGAGGATACGAAAAACATGAACATAATTTCATGATAAATCATGATAATCATAACATGGAAATGTGGCAACAACACTTAACATGGAATTAGCATGAGCCAAGGTTCATTGTAGATGGAGCATGAGTAAATCATCATTGAACATAAAGAACGAGTAAACCCTCATTTCACTTGAATTAGAATGAGTCCACACTCATTTTACATGACTTATCATTATACTATACTTTATCCAATTAATTGGAGTGCTATAAGGGTGCACCCTTCTTAAACATTTCATTCCATGCATAAGTGTGCCACATGGATCATAAAACATGGATTCATAAAACATAATAATTTATTCCATTATAAAGGAATGTTTAATTCATACATGAAAATTTACAATCAATAAGTAAATTTTCATAAAGGTGAATACCCTTGATGGAGAAATTGGCATTGTATTCACTTCACAATGACATTGGCTTTGAAAATCAGTGTCATTTCGGCAGCGTAACAGCGTGACATAAGAATTCATAAAAATGGTTGATGAGTGAGAAAGGGTGTCCTACTAATATTTACATGTAATGGATAGTAAGGAGGTCATATAGATACATGTCCAAAAAATTGTAATGGAATTTAGATTCATGATACAAAAGTATTACTTGAATGTAAAAGAGGAGAGAGAAGTTCCTTTCGGAATTTCGGCATAGTAACGGGTTTACATGGGAGGAATTTAATGAGTGATAAAGGGTCTACCATCATTAAAACATAAATAGGGAAGTATGAGGGAGGTGTGAAACCATACCCCAACATTTATAATTGAAATTAAAAAGGGCAAAACAACTTAAAGAAAATTGGACAAAAATGAGAAAGTAAGAAAAAAACCATTACATTGAAGTGTGCTTCCAAAGGCTAGAGAGAGCCTTGTGAGAGGTTTCATGGGAGGTTGGGGCACCTTGAGAGGATTATAGTGGGATTAGGGCAGAGGTTGGACGAACTCCAAAGCCTTTGAGTGGGGAGGGAGTGGAAGCTTGGGTGGGTTTATATAGGAAAGGTGAGGGAATTCTTTATTATTTAGGTTTGGGACCCCTTATATTAAATAAATCCAAACCACAAACCATCCCATGGTTTTTGCCCATGGTTTTTGGAAAAGGTAAGAGGAAACAATTATTTTAAAAGGCCAAATTCCGAACTTCTTAAAATATTAGGGTTGCTTATTGGAGGTGAGTCACACTCCCATGATAATTAATTTAAAAAGACAAGGTGTTTAATAAGTCTTGAGGGGTCCATTAATGCTTTGAAAAGTAATACAAAAAAACCAAAAATCAAACTATTTTAATTTTAAAACATTTATTGGCCAAACATAAATATTATAGTATTTTATTACATCACTATTGGGTCATTATGATGTCATAAAACACATTATATACTTAAACAGTATTTAATTTGTACTAAAAAATTTGACTGTCTCAGAAAATTATGAAAAATTCACTATTGGATAATTTCGATGTCCTGATTCCAAAAATAACATTTATTTTATCTAAATAATTTTCTAAATATGTTAATTTTCACTTTTAAAATAAAAACCGACATTTATCGAAAATTCACGGGTTTTGACAAAAATGGCTTTCAAACCTTAATAAAATTTATAAATGAATTCAAAAAATTATATGATCATTTATATATAATAAAATTAATCTAATAACAATAATAACAATAATATTTTATTAAAATATTATTTAATTAAAAAATCACTTAATTTAATAAAATAGATTTCTTAATTAAATAATAACTAAAAAAAACATTTTTACTTTAAAAACTATTTACAATGTATTAATAATAACATGAAATCATATTAATTATTATAAAAAATTAAAGTAAATGAACATAGTTCTATCGATTAGTTACATAACCCCTTAAAGTAGCTGCATAAGACCTAAGGGTAAGGTGTGCGATGGTGACAGACTCTTGGGGTGGTTCGGATAACATCGCTCGAGTGGTAATTTCTATCAACTTCCATTTTTCCCGTAGGCGGTCTCGTTAGAGCTTGACATGATGTAGCTCAGCTTGGTCTTGGTCAAGAGCGAAGCCCAAGGACTCCACCTCTTTTCCGAGCTCCAACAAATGGGCTTCTTATTGAACAATTCTACTGGATGATGTCATCGCTTCTTTTGTCTGTGTAAATTTGGATTTTTTAAGGCCCTATATTTATACTAATCATGTGATCACTGTTCAACGATTATATTAGCAACGGTCAAAATTCTTAACATAAACCAGTGAAGTTGAAATTTTATATTGTAACACCCCGAGCTTCCACGATACGCTTCTCATTCAATAATGCAATAGCTCGCATTGTAAGCAACTTCGAGTTCTAAAACACCGCGACTAATCAAAGTAGCCGTTATGAATAGTAATAACCACCTTTTAAAATTATAGAAATTTTATATCTCAAAATGGACTTCATTTTTGTATTCTTAATATCGAAATTATCCTAAGTTGAATTTTTTGTAACTTTCTGAGAACTTCCAATTTTTTTATGAATAGTGAAAAATACTTAAAACAACTTTTTTAATCAAAATAATTTATTGTGATAAATTATACTATTTAGTGGTTTTAAAGTATAATTAGAATATATTTTTACCATTTTATCCAATGGTGGTCATTAGAATTAATTTAACATTGAAATAGGACATATACAATTGCCAATCTTTTGATATAAATTGTTTCTTAAAACACGTTATTTGTTGTAACAGCGGGAATTAAGTATAAAATTAATTAATGAAACTTATATGTTTGGAATTTTGTAAAATAGACATCATTTTTGAATTCGGAATATCAATTATAGCTTAGGGTGAAATTTTGGCATTGTTCTGAAAAACTTCAATTTTTGATAATAGTGAAACCACTAAGTGGTAGTTAAATAACTGATTTTTCGTTTAAATGAAATATTATCACTTCTGTGATTTGATTTTCAAAAATCCGACATACATGGTTGTCATTAATAAGTAAAATGTGGTTCAATGAGATTAAAATAATTTTTTGGTGAATAGTAATTTTTAAGTTCTTAATCGCGATTAGAGGTAATTAGTGTAGTTTAAGGTAAAAACAATGTTTTAATAATATGATATGAGCTTGACACTTGTCCTAATCCTATTGGATGAGTCATTTCCGACCAAGACAACCCATGGGTCAACTTGGGGACCCCATGGAGCCACTTTGGATGGAAAAGGACATTAATATATATTTATTTAACTTTAAATTTAAATTGACACAAACATGAGTTGTTTTACTAAAACAGTTTTTAAGTGGGGTTAAACAAGTCCAAATTTTGACTATAAATATTCATTAGAAAGAGAAAAAGATTTAATTCATCATAGTATTTTTTTTATAATTTTTAGACATTAAATAAATTAAATTATTTATGACATCATTATGATGCAGCGATGACCTCATTATTTAAAGATTTTAATAAAATGAAAATATAATGTAAAATACAAGGCATACACTTGTCCAAAGACTATTGGATGGGTAGCTTTCGAACCCTTATCCCCTTAGCCACGAATTATACAAGTGTGGGACCTTTATTATCCGAAAAGCATTGTGTAATAATGTAACATTTCAATCTTTCCAAAAGAGCCCCTCCTCTCCACTTATAAAAGGCCCCCACCTCTCCCACCTTATTCACACCTTAAAGCCATTTGGATCGGCCAAAATCTGCCCAAATACTCTCCAAACTTCCCCCTCTTACTCCTAAAAGCCTCACTTTGGGAAGAAATCTTCCCAAGGAAGCCTTTGGCTCAAATCCAAAATAGTTACCCGATTTTGAGGTAATGTCTTCTCTAATGTTGTTTTGTTTTATTTTTCTTCTCCAACCACCTAAACTCTTTTTATTCATTTATTTTGTAACAAAACCAGTATCCTAAATATACTAGGATGTTGTTATAAGAAGGATTAGAGCTACACTTACACACACCTACATCTAATGGTTAATGAACATACGGTTTCTGTGGATGGCGACTTTCTGCCTCACGAAACGATGATTGTTCAACACTCATATAACACCTTCAAAGGTGGCCATTAAGATGTCACTATATTTATATATGATATAAAATATGTTTATGTTTTATTTATGCTTCTGTATTTCTCATTTATGGCATACTTTATGATTTCCATTATGGGTAAAATGCGATAATTTCATTTTAGGAAGTGCGGACTACCGCCCCCTCAAAGTGATTTGAATCGTTAATGCCATATGTGGGATGTATAAAGGATGGATTAAATGGTATTATACACTATATTATACTGTAATTATATTATAAATTTATATCATTATGATTTCATTCCATTAAATACGAAATATAAATGAAAGTATCGTTCATGCGTACGTACGACTTACCGTCTCCATGAACGGTGCATTTCATTTCTTACCTCTAAATGTTACGTGACATTATGAATGAATGTATATACTGTATATATATGATATATATGATATCTAAATCATGAATATAATTCTGGATATAATGGATATTTCACCACATGAACAACTTGTAATTATAAGAAGTTTATTTTTGACTCAAGTACCAAAGATCGACAAAACGACCGTTATTAACTTAAATAATTAAATAATGTTCATAACATGGTAATAAGGGATATAAAAGGAATAATGAACATGAAAAAGGTTCTTAAGTAAATATAAATTAACTCTAGTTTATTATTCAGGAGGTTAAAGAACGGTCGAGTCAGGACAGGACGGAAGGTAAGGGAATATCTTAACCCAACTTCCATTCTTTGGGTTAATCTCCTACTTTCAAATTATGTCATTATATTATTATGTCATATCTTGTATTTGTACTTTATTTATGTGTACTTATAGTGAATACACATAGTATATCTATTTTATTTGAAAAATGATCTTTGTATGGGACTTCGTCTCAATCTTCTTTCATTGAGGAATATTTTATTTTATACACACCTTTCTTTTATACGGTGTATAAACCCCTTTGACTTTTAAGTTTATTCAAAAGGAATCTTTTTTATACGAAGCATTTTACTAAATGAAAAAAAGGGAATGTTTTCCTTTCCGTACTTCTGCGGCGAAAACGACTTCTCCGCCGCCGTGACCATTATTTGAGTTTTGGCTTCCTCTACAAGCCATCACTTTTTTTTGAAAAATAAATACAAAGTTTTAACTTGCTTTTATTTTGGTATTGAAAATGGTTTTGAAAGCGTTTTTATCAATGTGTTGTATTGACAATCTTGTGATTGAAATGTGGAAATTTTAGGTTTCCTTTACGCATGTTTTATGTGATACGATTATGTTATGGTTTATGATATGTTTAAACCTATTCATATGAGGAATGCATTGGACTTAACAAGTGATGGGTGGAGCCCGCTATAGCTCCTCGATGCATCGGCAGGTCTCATGAGACAAACTAGTGTCTTGGCACGAGGCCTTGACTACGTGGTTATGATAGTCTAGCATTATGCATTCCATCATTATGAAAGTGGTTATTGATATTGCATGTGATTATTCGACCAGTAGAATAACCATGTGAAGAAGTAAATGGAATTATCTCATTTTACTTTTTCCATATTATGTTGAAGTTCAAGTTTAAAAGGATTTTGTTTTAGTTATACATTGCCTTAAATGTTAATGTTTATTTAAGAAAGCTTCTGCTATATTGTTAACCTTATTGAGCATCTGAGCTCACCCCTTTCAATGTTTTAATATTTTTCCAGGATGTGAAAAAGTATTTTATGAATGACCTGCAGGGGTAGTCAGAAAGAGATATGATTGTGGAATATGAAGACCATGTTATTGTAGTTTGTTTACTTTTTGATGTAATGAAAGACTTATGAATGTATCTAGTGTTTCCAAGTCTACTAAACTAATCGGTCTTTCGAGACTTGATCTTTTGTGATCATGCCAATGTTATGAACTAATGCACCGACTCTGGGTAGCTGGGGTCGGGGCGTTACAGTTGGTATCAGAGGAAGTTTAGTACAAACCTTGGAAGCTAGATTTAGATAAACTCTGATTAGAGCACGTAGACCTAAGATGAACTTTGAGGATTAGTATAGAAGAACTTCCTAGAATTATGGTATTGTAGATATTTTGTGAGTTTTCCGAGTAATACATCCCTGTTTGGATACGAGCAGGTAGAGGCGGCTCTGGCACAGATGTACCTAGGGGTAAAACCCGAAAACACCGCTTTGAGCTAGACTCAAAAGAGAAATGGTGCACGACAACGGGCCTTGCTGCACTCTTGGTTACGACACTCCCGGGGGATATGCTTAGGATAATTCTCATTTTCTTTACAAACCACTATGAAGGGTTATGAGTATATACTTCCTTAAAGGAATCATTTCTTTTTATGATTATGGACTATATCCATAAATAGTTCAATTTATGTAAAGTATTTTACAAATATGGAATTATGTATTCTATTTCATAAATTAATCTAGTTTATGACATTGTTTAGAAATGGCACCTAGTGGAAGGAATGGAAACTGTATCAATGCACGCACTCCGTGTAGGGATTTACCTCCTGCTCAAGATAATTATGGTGGAGCTAGTGATACAACTGGTGCTGATCAACTTATTACCATACTGGGACAACTCACTTAGGTTATGAATAATAACCTTACTCGTATGGAGCACCCTGATCCGCAATGTGGAGGATCAATGCTAGACCGTTTCATGAGGTAACAACCACCAACCTTCAATGGGAGTACAAATCCTATAGTAGCTGAGAAATGGATAAATTCCTTAGAGAAAATATTTCATGCCTTGGGGGGTAGTGAAAGGTAGAAGGTTGTCATGGCAGTTTACCGCCTCACTGGAGATGCCGATCAGTGGTGGTCGCTGATTCAAAACACAAAGGAAGATGATGACATATCGAATATGGAACGGAGGGAGTTCAAAGAGCTTTTCTTAGAAAAATACTTTCCTCGTGACCATCGAGCGGATATGGAAAGACAATTTCTGAGTCTGAGGCAGAAGGAGGATGAGAATGTCACAAAGTATGAGGCTAACTTTACAAGGTTAACAAGGTATGCTGGAGATTATATACGTAACCCAGGGAGTAAGATTGATCATTTCTTTGATGGGTTAAAACCATTTCTCCGTCGAGCTTTAGTATCACAATCCTTCTCATCATACGAAGATATTGTCTCGTGTGCTATCAAGACAGAAAAGGAATTCTCTAAGTGTTATGACAAAAAAGTAAAGCAAGAGAAGAAGAGAACGGGGGAACAAGAGACAGATAAAGGGAAAAAGGGAAAGAAGGATTTTCCATTATGTGATAATTGTGGGAAGAATCACCCTGGTACGTGCCTAAAAGGGATGGGAGTTTGTTATAAATGTGGAGAAAAGGGTCACCAGGCTCGTGATTGCAAGGGAAAGAAAGAGGGTGTCAAAGTTGAATGCTACAATTGTAGGGAAATGGGGCATTATGCAAATGAATGTCCTAAGCGTCAAGGAAACTTACCTCAGAAAAGGCCAAGGGATCAAGGACAATCTTATGCTGTGACTACAGTTGAAGCGGAATAATTAATGTATTGGTGCTTTTGGACTCAAGGATTATATTCTGGTTATAAGAATAATGTGATATATATAAATATTGTACTATATTACTTTTTGATTAAGGTAATATGATTAAGGTAATCATATTTTTAGTATGTGACAATAAGAGAAACATTTATTTGTTTGGGGAATCTGATGTTACAATTGATTTTGGAATTTAGAGACCTTTTAGAGAAAGTCTGGACGGAGGTATTTTGGATAACTATTAAGGTTGGAATGGATTAAGTTGAACCATGGATAGTATTGTTTAAGGTTAAAGCATTTATGAAGATTATTTTTGGAATATTATGATACTATAGTTTTAGGAAAAGGACAACCTGCAGGGTGGGGCATAACCCGTCACATCAGACAAAGCTGCAGGAATCGAACCCACAATCATAGTGCGACAGGCCATTATTTCCTACCACTAGCCTACAGGAAGTCCCTAGTTATTACAAAATAATTTTACTAATCTAAATGGTATGTGTTATCATTTGTAACCTTATACAATTAGGATAAGTATGATATTTTTGTGTTCTATTATCTTTTTGAGTGAAAGATGAGTTAAAGGTTGAAACTCTAATTGTCAAGCATAAATATTTATATACCTGTCTCTTATTCAAAGAATAAATTAATTCTTAATCTTTAGTAAAGGGATATTAAAACAAAAAAAATGTGTTATCCTAATACCTTATGTCTTGTTGAACTGATACTATTTTAAATCAACATAGATTGAAGGCTTTGAGGCCCTCAATTTGACAGTTGATTGTGATTGATGACCTCAATCACTCCCTACAAATATTTACGTTTTTCCTCCAATTATATGTCTCTAATTTCCACCAATGTTCTCCTAATCGAGATCATAATTGGGTGGTGACTTTTTCATTTCCCTTTCCCTCTTATTAAGGCTAAATTTTATTAATCTTATTTCCGATGTGGGTTTTCCTCAAAGGTATTTTCTCTTTTCAACCTTTTACTTTCAAATAAAAATTTCAAATTGCGAGGATGCAATTTATTGAAGGAGGGGAGAATGTAACACCCCGAGCTTCCACGATACGCTTCTCATTCAATAATGCAATAACTTGCTTGTACACAACTTCGAGTTCTAAAACACCGCGACTAATCAAAGTAGCCATTATGAATAGTAATAACCCCTTTTTAAAATTATAGAAATTTTATATTTCAAAATGGACTTCATTTTTGTATTCTTAATATCGAAATTATCCTAAGTTTAATTTTTTTGTAACTTTCTGTGAACTTCCAATTTTTTATGAATAGTGAAAAATACTTAAAACAACTTTTTTAATCAAAATAATTTATTGTGATAAATTATACTATTTAGTGGATTTAAAGTATAATTAGAATATATTTTTACCATTTTATCCAATGGTGGTCATTAGAATTAATTTAACATTGAAATAGGACATAAACAATTGCCAATCTTTTGATATAAATTGTTTCTTAAAACACGCTATTTGTTGTAACAGTGGAAATTAATTATAAAATTAATTAATGCAACTTATATGTTTGGAATTTTGTAAAATAGACATCATTTTTGAATTCGGAATATCAATTATAGCTTAGGGTGAAATTTTGGCATTGTTCTGAAAAACTTCAATTTTTGATGAATAGTGAAACCACTAAGTAGTAGTTAAATAACTGATTTTTCGTTTAAATGAAATATTACCACTTCTGTGATTTGATTTTCAAAAATCCGACATACATGGTTGTCATTGAGAAGTAAAATGTTGTTCAATGAGATTAAAATAATTTTTTGGTGAATAGTAACTTTTAAGTTCTTAATCGTGATTAGAGGTAATTAGTGTAGTTTAAGATAAAAACAATGTTTTAATAATATGATATGAGCTTGAAACTTGTCCTACTACTATTGGATGAGTCATGGAAGACCAATAAAACCCATGGGTCAACTTGGGGACCCCATGGAGCCACTTTGGTTGGAAAATGACATTAATATATATTTATTTAATGTTAAAATTAAATTGACACAAACATGAGTTGTTTTACTAAAACAGTTTTTAAGTGGGGTTAAAAAAGTCCAAATTTTGACTATAAATATTCATTAGAAATCTAAAAAGATTTCCTAAATCATAGTATTTTTTTTATAATTTTTAGACATTAAATAAATTAAATTATTTATGACATCATTATGATGCAGCGATGACCTCATTATTTAACGATTTTAATAAAATGAAAAGATAATGTAAAATCCAAGGCATAAACTTGTCCAAAGACTATTGGATGGGTAGATTTCGAACCCTTATCACCTTATCCACGAATTATACAAGTGTGGGACCTTTAGAATCCGAAAAGCATTGTGTAATAATGTAACATTTCAATCTTTCCAAAAGAGCCCCTCCTCTCCACTTATAAAAGGCCCCCACCTCTCCCACCTTATTCACACCATCAAGCCATTTGGCTCGGACAACCTCTGCCCAAATACTCTCCCAACTTCCCCCTATTACTCCTAGAATCCTCACTTTTGGCAGAACTCTTCCCAAGGAAGCCTTTGGCTCAAATCAAAAAGAGTTACCCGATTTTGAGGAAATGTCTTCTCTAATGTTGTTTTGTTTTATTTTTCTTCTCCAACCCCCTAAACTCTTTTTATTCATTTATTTTGTAACAACACCAGTATCCTCAATATACTAGGATGTTTTTATAAGAAGGATTAGAGCTACACTTACACACACCTACATCTAATGGTTAAAGAACATACGGTTTCTGTGGATGGCGAATTTCTGCCTCACGAAACGATGATTGTTCAACACTCATATAACACCTTCAAAGGTGGCCATTAAGATGTCACTATATTTATATATGATATAAAATATGTTTATGTTTTACTTATGCTTCTGTATTTTTCATTTATGGCATACTTTATGATTTCCATTATGGGTAAAATGCGATAATTTCATTTTATGAAGTGCGGACTACCGCACCCTCAAAGTGATTTGAATCGTTAATTCCATATGTGGGATGTATAAAGGATGGATTAAATGGTATTATATACTATATTATACTGTAATTATATTATAAATTTATATCATTATGATTTCATTCCATTAAATATGAAATAGAAATGAAAGTAGCGTTCATGCGTACGTACGTCTTACCGTCTCCATGAACGGTGTATTTCATTTCTTACCTGTAAATGTTACGTGACATTATGAATAAATGTATATACTGTATATATATGATATATATGATATCTACATCATGAATATAATTCTGGATATAATGGATATTTCACCACATGAACAACTTGTAATTATAAGAAGTTTATTTTTGACTCAAGTACCAAAGATCGACAAAACGATCGTTATTAACATAAATAATTAAATAATGTTCATAACATGGTAATAAGGGATATAAAAGGAATAATGAACATGAAAAAGGTTCTTAAGTAAATATAAATTAACTCTAGTTTATTATTCAGGAGGTTAAAGAATGGTCGAGTCAGGACAGGACGCAAGGTAAGGGAATTTCTTAACCCAATTTCCATTCTTTTGGTTAATCTCCTATTTTCAAATTATGTCATTATATTATTATGTAATATCTTGTATTTGTACTTTATTTATGTGTACTTATAGTGAATATACATAGTATATCTATTTTATTTGAAAAATGATTTTTGTATGGGACTTCGTCTCAATCTCCTTTCATTGAGGCATATTTTATTTTATACACAACTTTCTTTTATACGGTGTATAAACCCCTTTGACTTTTACGATTATTCAAAAGGAATATTTTTTATACGAATCATTTTACTAAATGACAAAAAGGGAATGTTTTCCTTTCCGTACTTATGCGGCGACACCGACTTCTCCGCCGCCGTGACCATTATTTGAGTTTCGGCTTCCTCTACAAGCCATCACTTTTTTTTGAAAAATAAATACGAAGTTTTAACTTGCTTTTATTTTGGTATTGAAAATGGTTTTGAAAGCGTTTTTATCAATGTGTTGTATTGACAATCTTATGATTGAAATGTGGAAATTTTATGTTTTCTTTATGCATGTTTTATGTGATACGATTATGTTATGGTTTATGATATGTTTAAACCTATTCATATGAGGAATGCATTGGACTTAATAAGTGACGGGTGGAGCCCGCTATAGCTCCTCGATGCATCGGCATGTCTCATGAGAAAAACTAGTGTCTTAGCACGAGGCCTTGACAAAATATTATTTGTGTTCTTGGCACGAGGCCTTGACTACGTGGTATGATAGTCTGGCATTATACATTCCATCATTATGAAAGTGGTTATTGATATTGCATGTGATTATTCGACCAGTAGAATATCCATGTGAAGAAGTAAATGGCATTATCTCATTTTACCTTTTCCATATTATGTTTAAGTTCAAGTTTAAAAGGCTTTTGTTTTAGTTATACATTTCCTTAAATGTTGATGTTTATTTATGAAAGCTTCCGCTATATTATTAACCTTACTGAGCATCTGAGCTCACCCCTTTCAATGTTTTATTATTTTTCTAGGATGTGAAGAATTATTTTATGAATGACCTGCAGGGGTAGTCAGAAAGGGATATGATTGTGGACTATGAAGACCATGTTATTGTACTTTGTTTACTTTTTGATGTAATGAAAGACTTAGGAATGCATCTAGTGTTTCCAAGGCTACTAAACTAATCGGTCTTTCGAGACTAGATCTTTTGTGATCATGCCAATGTTACGAACTAATGCACCGACTCTGGGTAGCTGGGGTCAGGGCGTTACATATATAAACATAAAGAGACATTTAATTAGATCAATAGGGATTTCCATTAATGAAACTTTTGGTCGTTACAATATTCCCCCCTTAAGAAATTTCAACCTCAAAATTTTCCTTTTCCCACACTAAAACAGATGTGGGTATCTCAGCTTCATCACTTCTTCTGATTCCCAAGTCGCTTCTTCAAACTTGTGGTTTCTCCACAACACCTTGATGAGGGGCATTGTATTATTTCATAGAACTTTTTCTCTACGATCTAAGATCTTTACTGTTTTCTCCTCATAAGAATGATCATCTTCCAATTGTACCACCATAGAAGAGAGTACATGTGAGGGGTCCGGTATATACTTCCTTAAGAGAGATACATGAAAGACATCATGTACTTTGGCCATAGTAGGTGGAAGTTCTAGTCGATAGGCCACAACCCCAAGACGATCAATAATCTCAAAGGGGCTGATGTTCCTTGGACATAACTTCCCTTTAATTCCAAACCTCATGACCTTCTTCCATGGAGATATACGGAGAAAAACCATGTCTCCAACTTTAAACTCAATGTCTCGTGGACGATTATTTGCATAACTCTTCTGTCGACTATAGGCTACCTTGATATGTTGCTGAATGGTTTTCACCTTCTCCACCATTTCTCATCCATTTCTGGTCCAAGCAGCTTATGTTCACCGACCTCATCCCAATATGCTGGTGTTCTGCACCTTTTCCCATATAGGGCTTCATATGGTTCCATTTGGATGCTCGGGTGGAAAATGTTATTATAAGAGAACTCAACCAGAGGAATATATTGATCCCATCATCCTTTAAATTCCATTGAGCACGCTCTCAACATATACTCAAGTGTTTGGATAGTCCGCTCAGATTAGCCATCAGTTTGAGGATGATAGGTCGCACTGAAGTTCAATTCAGTATTCATAGCATGTTGAAGACTCTTCCAAAACATAGAGGTGAATCTTGGATCTCGGTCAGACATAATAGATAGTGGTACTCCATGAAACCTTACCACTTCCCTGATATTTATTCGTTCTAGTTGATCCAATGAGAAATCCTCCCGAATTGCAATGAAGTGTGCAGTCTTTGTAAGACGGTCCACAACAACCACGATTGAATTGTTTCCATTAGATGTCCTCAGAAGTCCGGTGACAAATTCCATGGTGATGTTTTTCCATTTCCATTCTGGTATGGGCAATGATTGCATCATCCCCTTAGACTTCTGCCTCTCTGCCTTCACTTGCTGACACACCAGTAATTTTGATGTATATTCAGCAATCTCCTTCTTCATATTATCCCACAAAAAGTTTCCTTGGAGATCTCGATACATCATTGTGCTCCCTATGTGAATAGTGAAATTTGAACTATGTACATCATCCAAAAGTTCCTTCTTCAGCTCCGGACATGATGGAACACATAGTCTTTTCCCAAACTGCACAAGTCCTTATTTATTAACATTAATCTTTGAGGATTTCCCTTTTTTGATAGCTCCCACTTTTTCTTGAATTCCCACATCATCCTATTGAGCATCCTTTAACCTTTACAAAAGAGAAGGTTGAGCAATCATTTGTGAAAGGATTGATGATGTTCCGTTCTCTATGATTCCTATGTCTGTCTTCATCAAGTCTAAGAAGATTGGATCTTTCTCAATTCTCATCATTGATAGAATCGCTGGATCCTTTCTACATAGGGCATTTTCCACCTTGTTCTCTTTCACAGGGTGGTATTGGATTGAATAGTCATAATTCTTGATCAGCTCTTTCCATCTTCTCTGGCGCATATTAATCTCTTTCTGTGTGAATATATATTTAAGACCCTTTTGGTTAGTATATATCTCAAATTTCTCTCCATAGAGATAATGCCACCAGATTTTCAAGGCAAAAATCACCTCCGTAAACTCCAGATCATGCGTTGGATAGTTTTTCTCATGGATTTTCAACTTCCTTGAGGCATATGATATCACTTTATCATTCTTCATCAGCACACATCCTAAGCCCTTCTCCAAAGCATCGTTGAATACCACAAAAAGATCCCAACTTGTGGGTAAAGTGAGAACGGGCGCAGTGATAAGCCTCCTTTTCAACTCCTTGAAGCTTTCATCATATTCTTCACTCCAAGAAAACTTTACTCCCTTTAGAGTTAGCTTGGTAATAGGGTTGGACAATCGTGAGAAATTTCTCACAAATCGTCGATAATATCTAGCTAACCTCGTGATGCTATGAATATCTGTTACTGATGATGGCCTCGACCATCCCTCAATTGCATCTATTTTGGAGGGATCCACAGATATCCCATTGCTTGTGATGATATGGCCCAAGAATGAGACCTAATTCAACCAGAACTCACACTTGATGTACTGTGCATAGAGCTTCTCCTTGCATAAAGTCTCTAGTAGAGTTCTTTAATGTTCCTCATGATCCTCCTTGGTTTTGTAGTATATTAGAATATCATCTATAAAGACTACCACAAATTTTTCTAGGTAATCTCTAAAGACTATATTCATTAAGTCCATGAATATTTTTGGAGCATTAGTGAGTCCGAAAGGCATTACTATGAATTCATAGTTCCCGTATCTTATACGAAAAGTAGTCTTGGGGACATCTTCCTTATTCACCTTTACTTGATAATATCTTGATCGAAAATCTACCTTGGAGAAGAATTGTGCTCCACGCAGCTAATCAAACAAGTCATCAATTCTTGGGAGAGCATACTTGTTCTTTATCGTGATTTTTTTAAGTTCACGATAATCGACGGAAAGCTGCATTGACCCATCCTTCTTCTTGACGAAGAGGACTGGTGCACCCCATGGTGAAGCACTTGGGCCTATAAACCCATTATCATGATTCTCTTGTAGTTGTTTCTTCAGCTCCTCAAGCTCTAAAACAGCCATTCTATATGGATTTTTGGATATTGGTAAAGCCTCGGGTATATGTTCAATTGAGAATTCAACATCGCTTCTAGGACGAAGACCAGGTAGTTCCTCAGGAAACACTTCAGTAAATTCCCTCACAATAGGAATTTCTTCGAGGATGGTTTCTTCCATGGACTCAATCATCTAAGCTAGATACGCGTGATTATAAGGTAGTAATATCCATGATTGAGATGATGGAGATAAAGGAGATTCATATTCCTCCTTAAACTTGTAAAGAATCGGGGGTCGATTCTCAATATGGAGTGTGATTTCCCTCTCCCGACAATTTATGCTGGCTCTATATAAGGAAAGCCAATCCATGCAAAGAATTGCATAAAATTCCACCAGAGAGAGTATGACGAGGTTCACCGGGAAATTCAATCCACATATTATAACGGGTGGATGACTTATATTCATGAGATGCAATGATTGCCCCATTTTCCGTACTCACCGATATCTTCATTTCCATGATTTGTGGTTGTGTTGGGATTGTTATACTAAAAATTCGAGATATAAAATAATGCGTAGAACCTGAATCAAAAAGTACATTCTCTATTCATAAATGAATAACTAGTGTACCTGTCACCACTTCGTTGTCGGGGTTCACTTCGGAAGAAGTGATGGAAAAAGCTCTTCCTTGATGCCTTGGAGGTTGTTGGATGTCTCCTAAAACCCTTGGATTATGGCACTGATTTGAAAAATGACCCAGTTCTTTGCATTTGTAGCATTGAACAACACGTTGAGGTTCGAACGGAGCGTTCCTCCCCTTTATCGCAGCTGCGGTTCTTTCTTGCCGATAGTTAACAACTAGGTGCCCTTCTCTTCCACACCTGAATCATTTCCTCGTCCCCTTAATGAAATTTCTAGGGTGCTTCTTTCCGCACTTTTGGTAAGTGGGGTGCTGGATCTTCGTAGCACCATTGGATTTATCCATCGGCCCACTAGCATTGAAGTCCACCTTATGCTTCTTATCCCCATGATACCCCTGTGATTCTCCGATCTCGATTTCAACCTTGAGGGAACATCAGTCAATTTCCTCATATTTGTCGAAGTCACGGATCACTAATGCTTTCCGTAGGCTAGCCTTCATCCAACCAAGGACGCGGTCAACCTTGCATTTGGGGGTAACGACAAAGCTGGAAGCGTAAGGTGCAAGCATTGTGAAGTTTTCCTCGTACGCTCCAACAGATTCTTTGTCTTTTTTCTTGAGGGAAAGGAAGTCCCTTTCCATCTTAAGCCGGAGGGTGCGCATAAAATATTTATCGAAAAACATCTTCCAGAAATCCTTCCATTCCAACGCCTCGATCTCCTCCTCAGGCTTCGTATTTTTGAACAATGCCCACCATTGACCAGCTTCACCCTCCATATTATAAGCTTCCATGAGAACCATCTCTTGTTCAGAACATTGAAGGATGGAAAATATCGTTTCAATGGAGTTGATCCATTGTTCAACGATCGTGCGATCGGATGATCCACTAAAAGTATGAGGCCTTTGTCTCGTGAAGCTCTCTATAGCAACTTGTTCTTTCTTAGGGTGGTTTGGATGTTCTTCTTGACCCATGTTTCTATTCAATGCTTGAGTTAGCTGAGAGGGAAGCGTGACAAAGTTCGCGATTCCCGCTCCCATTGGATTGGGCATCTCATTAGTACAGTCATTACACTAATCTTCAAATCAGTTGTTAGCCCGAGTCATCCTATTACCAGCCATTGGCTGGAATAAAAGGAACGTTAGGGGGTAACACATAAAGGGTAATCCAAAGACAAAAGTTGATTACATAAAAATAAACTTTCATTTCCTTAACTCATGAGTCTATAGGCTTCAATCTAGGCTTTTCATGATCTACTTTCTAACATATATTATTAGGGGCATTTTTTTAATTCTCTTAATAAGTGTTCATAATATGATTGTGAATTTATCAAAACATATCCCCAGGGAGTATCGTAACCAAGAGTGTAGCAAGGTCCATTGTCATGCACCAAATCTCGTTCGAGTCTAGCTCAAAGCGGTGTTTTCGGGTTTTACCCCTAAGATACGTATGTGCCAGAGCCGCCTCTACCTGCTCGTATCCAGACATGGATGTATTTGTTTCACTACGGCAAAAAATGCATTTAGCGGCGGTTTGTTTGTTTCGCGGCGGTTTAAACCGCCGCAAAATCGATTGGCGGCATTTTTGAAAAATCGCCGCGAAATCGTGTGTCAGAAAACTATTCGCGGCGGTTTTCAAAACCGTCGCAGAACGTTTCACGGCGGTTTTTTAGCGGCGGTTTTTTTTATTTTTTTAATTTTTTATTTTTTTTTTATTTTTTTTAATTTTATATATTTATATATTTATTTTTCGTATTTATTTATATATTTATTTCGTATTTATTTTATTTATTTATTTTTTGTATTTATTTATATATTTATTTATTTATATATTTATATTTCATATTTATTTATATATTTATTTCGGATTTATTTTATTTATTTATTTTTCGTAATTATTTATTTATTTTATTTATTTATTTTATTTATTTATTTTATTTATTTATTTATTTATTTATTTATTTTATTTTATTTATTTTATTTATTTATTTTATGTATTTTATTTATTTTATTTATTTTAATTATGTATTTTATTTATTTATTTATTTTATTTAATTACTTTAATTTATTTTATTTATTTATTTATTTATTTATTTTATTTATTTAATTACTTTATTTATTTTATTTATTTATTTTAGTTATTTATTTTTCGTATTTATTTATTTATTTATTTATTTTTCGTATTTATTTATTTTATTTATTTTATTTCGTATTTATTTTATTTATTTATTTTATTTATTTATTTTTTTCGTATTATTTTACTTACTTTATTTATCCATGCATGCACATCCCATGCACATGCACATGCACATCCCATACAATATATGTGGTTAATAAACAGAATTTAATATACTTATATATATTAATTGAAAAAACAAATAATACATAAATAATATATATATGCTCAATAATAATAAATAATAAATAATAAATAATAAATAATAAATATAAATATAAATAAAAAATAAAAAATAAAATTAAATAATAAATAAAAAATAATAAATAAATAATAAATAATAAATAAATGTAAATAAATAAATAATAATTAAATATAAATAAATAATAAATAATAAATAATAAATAATAAATAATAAATAATAAATAATTAATAATTAATAATAAATAATAAATAATAAATAAACATAAATATTGAATAAATATAAATAATAAATAATAAATAATAAATAATAAATAATAAATAATAAGTAATAAATAATAAATAATAAATAATAAGTAATAAATAATAAATAATAAATAATAAATAATAAATAATATATAATATATAATAAATACATAATAGATATAAATAATAAATAATAAATAATAAATAATACATATAAATAATAAATACTAAATACTAAATAATAAATAGTCAATAATCAATAATCAATAATCAATAATCAATAATCAATAATAAATAATAAATAATAAATAATAAATAATAAATAAATATAAATAATAAATGATAAATAAATATAAATAATAAATAATAAATAAATATAAATAATAAATAAATAAAAATAAATAATTAATAATAAATAATAAATAATAAATAATAAATAATAAATAATAAATAATAAATAATAAATAATAAATAATAAATAATAAATAATAGATAATAAATAAATATAAATAATAAATAAGAAATAAATATTAATAATAAATAATAAATAAATATAAATAATAAATAAATAAATATAAATAATAAATAATAAATAATAATCAATAAATAATAAATAATAAATAATAAATAGTAAATAAACCTAAATAATTAATAAATATAAATAATAAATAATAAATAATAAATAATAAATAATAAATAATAAATAATAAATACGTAATACATAATAGATATAAATAATAAATAATAAATAATAAATAATAAATAATAAATAATAAATAATAAATATTCAATAATGAATAATAAATATTAAATACTAAATACTAAATAATAAATAAATATAAATAATAAATAATAAAGAAATATAAATAATAACTAATAAAAAAAAATATATAATAATAAATAAATATAATTAATAATTATATATAAATAATAAATAATAAATAATAAATAATAAATAATAAATAATAAATAATAGATATCAGTAATAAATAATAAATAATCAATAATCAATAATCAATAATCAATAATGAATAATAAATATTAAATAATTAATATTAAATATTAAATAATAAATATTAAACAAATAAATATAAACAATAAATATTAAATATTAAATAATAAATAATAAATAATAAATAATAAATAATAAATAATAAATAAATATAAATACTAAATAATAAATAATAAATAATAAATAATAAATAAATATAAAAAATAAAAAAAATATAAATAATAAATAATAAATAAATATAAATAATATATAATAAATAAATATTAATAATAAATAATAAATAAATATAAATAATAAATAATAAATAAATAAATAAATAAAAAATAAATATAAATAATAAATAAAAAATAAAAAATAAAAAATAATAAATAAATATAAATAATAAATAATAAATAATAAATAATAAATAAATATAAATAATAAACAATAAATAATAAATAATAAATAATAAATAATAACTAATAACTAATAAATAATTACTAATAAATAAATATAAATAATAAATAAAAATTAAATAATAAAAAATAAAAAATAAAAAAATAAAAATAAATAATAAATAATAAATAATAAATAAATATAAATAATAAATAATAAATAATAATTAATAATTAAATATAAATAATAAATAATAAATAAATATAAATAATAAATAATAAATAATAAATAAATATAAATAATAAATAATAATAAAATATAAATAATAAATATAAATAATAAATATAAATAATAATTAATAACTAATAAAAAATAACTAATAACTAATAAATAATTACTAATAAATAATAACTAAAAAATAATAACTAATAAATAAATATAAATAAAAAATAAAAAATAAAAAATAATTAAAATGTTAAATAATAAATAATAACTAATAAATAATAACTAATAAATAAATATAAATAATAAATAATAAATAAACATAAATAATTAATAAATACAAATAAAAAATTAAAAATTAAAAATTAAAAATTAAAAATTAAAAATTAAAAATTAAAAATTAAAAATTAAAAATTAAAAATTAAAAATAACCAGTTACATATAATAGATAATAAATAAATTATATTATATTATAAATAATAAATAATAAAGGAAACACATGAAAAATTATGAAAAGACGTGATAAGGGATGAAAAATCATGAAAACACATGAAAAAGGATGGAAAATCATATGGAGAATGAGGCATTAGAAAGAATGAGAACGCATGAAAACTCGTGACAACTCTGGATAACTCTTTAATAATTCAACATAATCATCATAATAACCAATAAAAAACCATTGATATAGATAACAAGTCATGGAAACCCAAATAAACAGTAACAAATGGAGCTACCGTTAAAACCCGTCAGAACAGTCATAAAGAGACAAAAAAATTGGACTCATATTAACGGAGATAACTTATGATCCGAAAGTCCGTTTTAGATTCGCAACCTGTCAAATCAAAGATCCTGAAACGATCTTCAACCTGAAAGGAGAAAGAGTCCGAATGGACGGGCGGATCAGAAGTTATGACGATTTAAAAAAAAGCTGACGGGGAACGACTGCTAGAAACGAGGCATTGAAAAACATAACAAACCCGATACCCACTAAAAAGGCCATAACATATGATATAATAGTGCATGTGGGTGCCGAAACCAATCAAACTAAAGCTCATGGAACGAGCTATGATATGGAAGGTGGAGGAGGCTGAACTGACACACGGATCGAAAGTTAGGTCTGTTTGAAGACAAGTTCGACGGGACACCGATGACGGAAACAGGCTTTTGGAGGCCTTCGGAGGGGTTTTTGGGGTCTAAAAGCATGATAGAAGCTTTCTTGTGTTGAATTGGTGTGTATCTCTCTTCGCTGGCTTCGATTTGATATGTGGTAAAGCCCAAACGGACACCCGGAGCGAAAGTTATGGCCGTTTGAAGTTGGAGAACTTTTTTCAACAATCTTATAACTCTAATATCTTCCACACCTTAAACCGTCTCATGGTTTTGATTATATGTGCCTCTATATCTCTTCATGAGCTTCGATTTTACTGGTCGTGGTGCTTCAATGGACGCCTGGATCAAAAGTTATGGTCGTTTTAGTGATTTCGGGGTTTCTCGTGTTTTTTTATTTTTTTCATTTCATTTCGCAGCGGTTTTACCGAAACCGCCGCTATTTCGCGGAGGTTTTTTAAAAAACCTCTGCTAATCCTAAAAAAAATTAAGAAAAAATTAAAAAAATTATACTTTTTTTTGACGTTTAGTGGCGTTTTTTTCGCAGCGGTTTTAAAAACTGCCGCGAAACGGCGGCCGGAAATGCGTTTCACGGCGGTTTTAAAAACCGCCGCGGAAATACCGCCACTAAACGGCGGTTTTCTTGTAGTGTTTGATAATCCACTTACTCAGTACTTACCAAAACATAGGGATGTTTTTATTCTACTTAGACTTCTCTCTAAGGCATTACTAGGGTTTTCTAATCCTAATCCCAAAAATAACTAATCCTATCCTCTGATACCAATTATGACAACCCTGATTTTTATTACAACTTAAACATGATTTATTACATAAAAAATCACTTTATACAATAATGAAGATGAAGAGGTTTAGTGTATTTAGGGCATTGTATCATTACATAAAAACTTAAAACATGAGATACAAACATCTTTATTGAAAAATTCCTTTACATGACCACTACATTCCTTCGTACATAGCATTGCATGGGATAACCTGTGGACATGCATAAGAAAATGGGGAGCTATAATGCCCAGTAAGGGAGTACACAAGGAATAACATGAGGATTACAATACATGTTAGACAATTGGAATATCAATAGAGCATATGAAAAACATGAACATAAAGGCATAATAAAGCATGATAATCATAACATGGAAATGTGGCAACAACACTTAACATGGAATTAGCATGAGCCAAGGCTCACTGCACATGGAGCATGAGTAAATCCTCATTTCACATAAAGCACGAGTAAACCCTCGTTGCACTTTAATTATCATGAGTCAACAGTCATTGCACATGATGTATCATGATACTATACTTTACCCAATGCATTGCAGCGCTATAAGGGCGCACCCTTCTAAAACATTTCATTTCATGCATAAGTGTGCCACATGGATCATAAAACATGGATTCATAAAACATAATCATGTATTCCATTATAATGTTATGTGGAATTTATAATTAAACTTTACAATCAATAAGTAAATGTGCATAATGGTGAATACCCTTAATGGAGAAATGAGCATGGTATTCACTACACAAGGACATTAGCTTAGAAAATCGGTGTGATTTTGGCAGCGTAACAGCGTGACATAAGAATTCATAAAAATGGTTGATGAGAGAGAAAGGGGTTTCTCATCATATTTACATATAATTGAAAGTAAGGAGGTTATATATATACATGTCTCAACAATTGTAATGGAATTTAGATTTAGGATACAAAAGTATTGCTTGAATGTAAAAGAAGAGAGAGAAGTTCCTTTCGGAATTTCAGCATAGTAACGGGTGTACATGGGAGAAATTTAATGAGAGAGAAATGGTCTCCCATCATTCAAACATAAAGAGGGATGTATGAGGGAGGGTTGAAACTGTACCCCATCATTTATAATTGAAATTAAAAGGGTAAAACAACTTAATGAAAATTGGACAAAAATGAGAAAGGAAGAAAAAAACCCTTACATGGAAGTGTGCATCCAAAGGCTAGATAGAGGCTTGTGAGAGGCTTTTTGGGATCTTGGGGCACCATGAGAGGATTCTAGAGAGATGAGGGTAGAGTTTGGACGAACTAGAAAGGCATTGAGTGAGAGGGGAGTGGAAGCCTGGGTTGGATTATATAGGAAAGGTGAGGGAATTCTTTACTATTTAGGTTTGGGACCCCTTATATTAAATTAATCCAAACCACAAACCATCCCATGGATTTTTCCCCTGGTGTTTGGAAAAGGTAAGACGAAAAAATTATTTTATAAGGCCAAAGTCCTAAATTCTTAAAATATTAGGGTTGCTTATGTGGAGGTGAGTCACACTCTCATGGAAATTAATTTAAAAAGACAAGGTGTTTAATAAGTCTTGAGGGGTCCATTAATGCTTTGAAAAGTAATAAAAAACCCAAAATCCCATTATTTTAATGGTAAAACATATATTGGACAGACATAAAGATTATAGTATTTTAGTACATCGCTATAGGGTCATTATGATGTCATAAAACACATTATATATTTAAACGGTATTTAATTTTTACTCAAAAAATTGACCTTCACAGAAAATTATGAAAAATTCACTATTGTATAATTTCTACATACTGATTCCAAAAATAACATTTATTTTATCTAAATAATTTTCTAAATATGTTAATTTTAACTTTAAAAATAAAAACTGACATTTATCGAAAATGCACGGGTTTTGACAAAAGTGGCTTTCAAACCTTAATAAAAATTATAATTGCATTCATACAATTATATGATCATTTATATATAATAAAATTAATCTAATAATAATAATAATAATATTTTATTAAAATTGTATTTTATTCAAAAATCCCTTAATTTAATAAAATAGTTTTTTTAATTAAATAATAACTAAAAAACAATTTGTACTTTAACAACTATTTACAATGTATCAATAATGACAATAAATTATATTCATCATTATACAAAGATAATGTAAATGAACATAGTACCGTCTATTAGTTACATAACTCCTTAAAACAGCTGCATAAGTCCTAAGGGTAAGGTGTACGATTATGACAGACTCTTGGGGTGGCTCGGATAACATCGCTCAAGTTTTAATTTCTATCAACTTCCACTTTTCTCGTAGACAGTCCCATTCGAGCTTGACATGATGAAGCTCAGCTTAGTCATGGTCAAGAGAGAAGGCCAAGGATGCCACCTCTTTTTCGAGCTCTGACAAAGGGGCTACGTATGGAGTAATTCTACTGGATGAGGCCATCACTTCTTTTGTCTGAGTAAATTTGGATTTGTTAAGGCCCTATATTTATACTAATCATGCGATCACTGTTCAACGGCTATATTAGGAACGGTCAAAATTCTTAACATAAATCACTGAAGTTGAAAATTTATATAAACATAAAGTGAAATTTAATTAGATCAAGAGGGATTTCCATTAATGAAACATTGGGTCGTTACACTAACATAAAACCATTATCGTCTAGAACTTCTTGGTCATAGGTCAATCTGCTCAAATCATATACCATATCAATAAAATTACCAAATTTCTATTAAATATCAAATCATAAATGTATAATATATTCAACCAACCTCTATTATACATTATTTAGGTTCCACTGGTAATATATATATTTCACTATATTATGATCTGCCTATACTCTGAACTTATCTATAGAAGGTAATTTCTAAACAAATAATGATCATGAACAATATTTTGTAGCTCAATGTCATTCCATGAGTAATTTCACCTCGGAATTCATAATTACATAGTCATACATTCCATTTATCAATCCTATTTTATAAAATAATATCTTATCTTTATTGATAGTGGATCAAAAGAAAATTTACCCTCTACACGTATCATGGGAAAATAGGTTTTCTAATGATGTAAATCCTATATTCAACTCCATGAATTCCTTTTCACATGAATCTGATCATATAAACATATAATATTCTTTTCCAAGATGATATGTGGTGTTGTAAGTAGATAAATATTCTATTTAATGTGCTGGTAGTCCCTAAACAAACATAATAAAAATCATATATCAATTTAATTCATAGGATTCTACTTAAAAATTTATCTCACATTATCTAGATCCACTAATACCCCATATTATAGTATTATGTGAGCTAGGTAGTATAATCTATTAATATATATTATAAATAATGATATATTATCATAAAATCATTATTACAAAGGAGTTGTAAGAAAATTCTAAATTTCACATGTGCTCCTATGAAAAGATGTACCCTGAGATATAATCAATAAAATTTACAACTAAATAATATTGATAGAATAGAATGTAATTATTTGTTGTGTTTATAAAAAATAGGTGACTTTGTTACACTGTATGGAATTACTATATAATCATACAATCTAATCCTTTTTAGAATGTTGTATATTGTGTGTTCGATGGCCTAACACTCATATGATGATCGTATGAATTCAAATAAATCATTGACGCCTCCCTATCCTCCTATATAAGTTCAAAGAGGTAATTTATGTGGGAAATCAAGTACTAAATTTTTATTATAAGATGATATTAATAGTGTAAATCAACATATTAATGCAACGTACCAAGCCTTATTATTAAAAATTAATGTTGAACCCCATAGAGAAGTGAAGGTTTTTTTAAACCCCATGGTTTCCAATTCCATTAATTACCTCTTGAGTTAATTGACCTCATTGAGATAATTCTTATATTGTGTAAGGGAAAGTAATTATTCTACTGTTATATTTACAATAGTAAATTGAACCACTCATTGAGGACATAGTCTAATAGCATATCTACAGAAGAAATCCTTCAATTATTCCACAAGTTGAATTATAATACCCCTTCATACTCCCTAATCATATAGAATGATTATGGAAATCTAAGATAAAACAACACTCATAATTCAATGCATAGTTTCATCACGTCCTACCTGAGAATCTCATACTCTAATTTGAATATGTGTTCCACTTTTAGGTATGAATAATGATACCCATTAACAATAGTATTCAATAAATGCATGAAATGGTACTAGGAAGTCAATATATTGAAGTGAATTAATGTTAATCATCTCATTCTGTTGAATTGAATTTACCCTGACCATATTCCTAATGGTGTATCTTGGGAAAATACGCTATTTATGAATTAAATTTTTAATCCAATGACACCCATCATAGAAAAAGATATTAATTATTATGAATCACCATTTTGAAAATTCTACAAAATTAATTCATAACTACCATGATCATACCTCACACTGTAGACCATTTCACAAGATACATTGTAGTTAATTGATTTTTCTTGTTAATGTATAGATTCATAAAATAGATATACAATTTTAAATCCACAAGAATCTAAATTTTTGGAATTATAAAAAATTTATATTTCCTCCATGATCTCATACACCTCTTTTATTGGATTAGGGATTGGTAATCTATATTCCTTCTAATTGTGTTTCCATTGACCCCTCTCAAGAACTCTTAATAAGTTCATATCCCCTCTAAATTAGTATCTATAGAATGGTCCTACAGAATATATGGAGACAACCAACCGTGATGTCAAATTAATACTATATAAATTTCATGTTCCATAGAGACTACATTTAACCATTGCACCAATGCCGATGAGAAACAATATAATAACAATTGCACAAAACCAAGTATCTATTGCCCTTTTGAAAAGTCAATCCTTTACATTTTATTCTCTCAGACGATCCAAAAATTGTCTCAGAACATGACCCACCATGACATGTACCTTCACCATTCCTCATATTCCCCTTAGAGATAAGGTCATTATTAACCGGCTAAACGATAATAGTTAGTAAAAAACCATACACCTAATATTAAATGGAATACCAGATTTCATCCTCAAAAAGCTACTCTATTGATATTTCATCACCTATATGTGTATTTGAAAAGTATTAAAGCTCAAAGATATAACCTGAGTACTTCATGAAGGAAACTTTTCTATAATATACGGATATAAATTCCCATAATTGTTAATTTATCAATGCATGATGGAAATAATAATCTATTAATATAATGTTAAATACCCTTAAAATTGTGCCCCAATGTTTATCGGCCTCTGTAAGAACATCCAAAATATTCTCTAAAAATCATTAAGTCTTATATGATACTAACACTAACCTCATATTTATAGGAATATTAATTCCAAAAAATATATATGTATTGACTCTATCCATGAAATAGTATCTTGAGTAGAACCGTCGATGATGAAAAATGTTGTTTATAGTAGTGGGACTACATAATAAAATGAATCACAATCATTATGTCCCGTATAACTCGCACCATATAATTTATAATGCATTTAAAACCCAAGATATGTTGTCGATGACTTCCTAATATAGGTATGAATGGTGTAACAATGTGAGGTTCCCTATGATTCACTATATGATGAGAAACTAATGGTAAATGTCCTGCCACCTCAGAATCATTATGGTCACCTCCATTCAAGATATTTACCTAAGTCCATCATAGTGGTATATATCTATAATCCATGAACATTGGTCAAAACACAATACAACATCAGATGGAATTATCGCTATGGAAACCAATAAGAGGCTCAATGCCTCAGTATATGTGATTCCATAAATATAGGGGAAAAATTACAAAGATAATCAATGTAACCCCACTACTCATTCACTGTGTGTTATTATATAGTAATGTTTAAAATCATTATCATGATTTTTCAGTTACATGGGTTTCCAATCCCATGATATAGAGTAAAACACTCATTAGGTTCTAATTTCCATCGCATATAACTATGGGCATTTATAAACAAACGTGAATTAAAATTTTCAAATTCTAAAAACAATGGTTATGTTAAATTGATATCCATTCTAACATAATATATGTATATGTCATTAATGTTTCAATTTGAACACCATTTAACAAAACCAAATTTAATTCTTATTCAAGGTACCAAAATTTTTTAGAGTTAATAATAAAATGATTCATTGAATATTATATTATAATCATATTATTGGGAAAAAACTATTAATTTAATAAAGAAATTTAAATAACCTATCACTTTACCTTGTACGGAACAATAGAAATTCCTGGAATTACAAAAATACATATACAATAGGGAATAAGAAGTAAAAGAATTGAAACACACATAGAATGGGATATAAAAGACATGAATTATAACACCCTAAGATTTTATGAGAAATATTTTTTTATGTCTTATGTTATACACAACACCAAAGAAATCTTTCACTACACACAACACTGGCATGGCTTGCGTTACACGCAATCGCGACATTCCTTGATAGCGTGTGTAGTACGTAATATCAGGATTCACTAAACAATGATATATTGTTTTAATATTATTATGGACTATCTTTTATGAATATTATTAACAACATTTGTAATTTTATTGCATTATTACTAATCTTACACATTTTATAGAACATTGTATGATAACAAAATAAAATTTTTGGGTAAAATATGTATTTTCCATAAAATGTAGTTTTCCCCCTTTTGATGGTGCACCCACTTTAAATCTAGTTTTTGACATGTTTATAAGTTAAATTTGACAAAATAAATTTTTTTTTGGAATCAGGATATAAAAAATTACTTTGGATAAATTTTTCCTATTATTCTGGTAACTTTTATATTTTAATGAATAGTAAAAACACGATGTATTTTAATTATAAACCACACTTTTCATCACAATAATTTATATGGATAAATTATAATATTGAATGGATTTAAAGTATAAATAGAATATGTTTTTACAATTTAATATAATGTATGTCATTTCCAGTAATTTTACATTAAATTCATAGGAATAAACATTTAAAGCTTTGGCAATGTTTTAACTTCTAAATCTTGTTTTCACAACAACATGATTAATTTTAAAATACATACTGCTACATCTATGTTTGGAATTTAAAAAAAATGGATTCCATATTTGAATTCAGTGGGTCGAAATTATTTTAATAGGTTACTTTTTTGGATATTATGAATAGTAACTACAGAAATTTTTTTAACTGTAGTTAAAGGTAAATTGGGTAATTAAGGGTAAAAATAAGGTTATAAATTTATCCTAAAACCTACCAAAATTTTATTAGATTACTAAAAGATGGCCCATATCACCTAAGGGTCGGATTAGATTCATTTCATGGACTTTGGACCCAAAAAATAATTATATTATTATTAAATCCAAAGAAAGTGACAATATGTCAATATCTAAAATCCTATAAGTATAATAATTTTAATTTAGTGATAAACATCATGAAACATCGATCTTGAATAGTCTAAAAAAATATAATAAAATTATATATATTATTTGAATTTATTTATAATTTTTAGGGATTAAATAATTATCATTAAAGGTGACACAATAGTGATGTTGAAATAATTTTATTGATTGAAATATCAAATAAATGGTTTTAAAAATATTAAAATAAATATTATATGAACTGTTTAATGTTCTCTACTAATTTTCTAGATATATATGACATGTTATGAATCTATTAATTCTTTTATTTCGAACATATCTTCTGTGTGGATTTTATTTAAATTAAAATAAATTAATTGTTTCAAAATTGACACTATTGTTATTTTATAAAAATAACATAATTTAAAATTTGTTAAAAATCAAAAAAATATCTAAAAATTACAAATTATAATTTATATGGTCTAAAATGTCATAAATTATCAAATTATGGACAATTAATAACACATAAGTAATTATTTATAATAATTTAAAATTTAGAATCTTATTACCATGAATAAAATTAAATAGATTAAAAAAGGATAAATCAAGTTGATAGTGTTAAAAATAAATTCCCAACATGTCTAAATTTTATTGGTTGAGGATAATACAACCCTATTACATCTAATCTTCGGATTTGAGTCATTTTGGGAGGTTTTTAAGTGGTTTTTTATTTATTAAAAATTAATATTTTTGAGATTTCCATAGGTGCCCCTCTCCTCCCTTATAAAATGGAACTTACTCCCTCTCCTCTTTACACAACATTGAGCATTCATGCATGGACAAACCCTAACCATTACTCTTATAAACTTCCTTATTAATATTTCAGAGGTTCTGGTCTTCTCAAAACATCAACTCTATTCCCTTAAGAAGAAGTTTAAACAAGGCACGTCGAGGAAGAGGTAATCTCTTCTACTGATTCTTTCAAGTTTCTTCATTCTTCTACTTAATCTTGTTTAGTTGTTTCATTATAAAGTAATAACATCATTATCACTCATATAATTATATTTTATTATAAATATTAAACAACCCTATTTCACCTTCTATCCATCCTACGGAAAAAGAAATCACTGCGCGTGCGTACGTATGGAATAACATCGCCACACCGTGGTGTAATCTGTTTTCCACCACCACCTTAGGTGGATGGGTATAATGGTGAAAATAATAACTATTTATATGATTATTATAACATGATATTAATTATGAGATACTCTACTATCCACTCCAAGACCATTTAATAATTATGGGAACGATATCGTTGCTCATGCGTACTTACTGCTTACCGTCTCCACGATGTGATGTGATTCGTTCTACATGATCTTTACTAAACCATGATTATATAAACGAATTGAATGAATAAATATGATATATATTATACTACTACTATTCTGTAAATGATTTGTCTATAACCTAAAAATACGAATATTACTTTCTCGGAAAAACACGCATAAGAACATAAAGTAATGAACACCCGAATAACAAGTAGCAATGAAATATTACAAATAAGAAGCTAAGAATATGAACATATTTGATATCATAATAATTAGTATGATTATTGAATTAGTCAATGAAATTATTTTAATTATTATATAGGAGGTTCGGACATATACAAAGCATATCGGACCTAAGGTATGGGAAAATCTCACAATCTCATTTTTATCCGATATTGTTTATACTTTAGAATTTATTGGGGAATATTTATCATCCACATCCATATTTCATCAATATGTAATATTTTTTATATCCTCCTAAAATTTTTTAAATCCAATTTTATCCACTGGTGAGTTTTTAGTAAATGGTTTGAAAGGAATCTTTTGTCGTTTTTAGTACGAGGTACTTCTTGAATTTTCCGGCCAAAGTTCAAGAAATATGTTTTTTTAACTTATATTACAGGAATGGATTTTTATGATTTCATAGATCATTATTTCCATTAATATTCTTTTACATGTTTTCATTTTTAGTTTTAATCATCATTTTTTAGTTTAAAATTGTATGACATGTTATAATGGAAAAATGTTTTTGATGTAGTGAGGATATTTCCTCAAGAATAGAGTTCATGTGTTTTATCAAAATTATTTTCCATCAAAGATAATATAGGGTTATTTTTCTATCCCTATTTTTACATTGATTTGATTATTTTATAATGTAATTATTTTTATGATGTCCTTTTTTCTTATATGAATTTTGTTATGATGCCATGATGTATAAAAATCCCATTTTTTAATACATGGGTTATGATATGATATATGATTTATGATCTTTTTGCACACATAATAATTGTATAATTATGAGATGGGGGGACTTATATCTCCTTAAAATGCATTGGGTAATGATTTATATCTCATGAGATAGACATGGATGGAACGAAAGGTTAATTCGCTTTAGTGATACATGACTGTAATGAGGCGTAAACTCGGTTCAGAAATGGAAATTGCCCACTAGGATAGTATTGGAAATGAGTCTTGACTACTAGGAAATGATTCTATATGATTATGTGTGTATGCCACAAAGTTTCATGTTTTATGATATGATTATTGGGATTACATTTCACTACTATGATTTATCCCATTTCATGATATTATAATCTCTTTTACTGGATGACATTTTAAAAATTTTATGCTCTTATAAATGTGATATGATTGAAATTTCCTTTGTTTATCCTAACTGAGGTTTTGAGCTCACCCTTTTGTATGTTTTCTTTTACCCAAGTCATGAAGAATGGTATGAAGTCGGATATGACAAAAGGGACTCTAGATATGATGAAATAAACGGGAGACAATGTAGATGCCTTATGAACCAGTGGTTTAAGTTTCCAAATTTCTAAAGACACTATACCTATATAGTCCTTTCATGGATTTGTTATATGTTATAATAAGTATTCTTCAATTATGAAGTAATAACAATGTATATAATGTATGGGTTGTTATAGTTTGTATCATAGGAAAGGTATAGTCAACCGTTAGAAACTAGGATGTGAAAGGCTTAGTAAGAACCCTATGGATATGTCTAAGAATAGAACATAATTTTATTTTTTTAGAAATGGCCATGTGTAACCTATGATAAGTCCAAAATTATGAAATTGTTTTATGGATTATTCTGTTTTCATGTTATAATTAGTGTAGCTAACACCATTTTTATTAGTTTTAGTCATTGGATGGAACCAGAAGGTACTTTGTTAATGCGGAATGCGATGGGAAATGAAATGATTGTCCTCCCTGAGTAACCAAATTTTATTGGAGCTGGAATGAAAAGTCTTGTAGCCATGCTCACACAACTTTATCAAGGTATGAATCATGCAGGACTTCCAAACGAGGAAAGGATGGAGAAAAATTCTATTGAATCCTTCATGAGGCAGCATCCACCCTCATTTAGTGGGTCTACTGATCCATTAGTGTCTGAACAATGGATCAATACCACTGAAAAGATATTTTCAGTTCTATAATGTTCTTGAACATGATAAATTCATCTTAGTAGTATATTTTTTGGAAGGTGAAGCTGATAAATGGTGGAATCTTATCAAGAATACAAGGCCCTTATATGAAATTGAATCCATGGAATGGGACGAGTTCAAGATCTTGTTTTTCAATAAGTACTTCCCCCGTATTCTTCGAAAAAAGATAGAGAAGGAGTTTCTTGAACTAAAGCAAAAGTATGATGAATTTCTTGGTACCTACGATGAAAATTTTACAAGAATTGAAATTTATGCATCCAGAATTATTATCCAACCTAAGAGTAAGTTCGATCTATTTTTTTGTGGCTTAAAACTAATTCTTCGAAGGGCTTTTTCCATAAGGGACTTCAATAGCTACAAGGAAATTTTTTATGTGCTCTCAAGGTTGATATGGAGATTAGAGTATCCCATCAGTCATATGGGTTTGATAAAAGGAGAAAAATAGAATTCAAAGGGAAATCTAAACACCACACTAAATAGAAGATGAGTTTTCTCTTATGGTCGAAGTGTGAAAAGAAACAAGGATGAAATTGTCTTAAAAGGACAGGTAAATTCTTCAATTTTAGAAAAGAAGGTCATCAGGATTTTGAATGTCACAATAATGGGAAAAATATTTCTATTGATGCAAATAAAGAAATGGCTACACATAATTCACCTCCTACACTTCAATGTTACAAGTGCAAGGAAATGAGGAATTATGCTAATCAACGCCATAGTCCAAGGGTTGTTGATGATGATCGACGTCAATAAACTCTTAAGGCAAAAGACAAAGGAAATTCACATGCAATTTCTATCAGTGATGTGGAGTATAATAACGAAGTGGTGAAAGGTACACTTACTATCCACTCTAAAGTAGAAAATGTTTTATTTGATTCTGGATCCACCAACTCTTTTATTTCTAAATAATTTTCTAAAGGTATCACTATATTACTTCAACAATTAGATGTTGAGTTAGCTATGAAAACTCCTAATGGCACAACGATCACATCAAAAGTTTACAATTCTTCCCCGATTGACGTTTGTGGGAATGTGCTTCCTGTAAATCTTGAGATACTTCCAATAGTGGAATTTGATGTGATTCTTGGTGTGGATTGTGTTTCCTTATATGGAGCTCATATAGATTTCCAAATAAGGTAAGTCACATTTCATATTCCTGATCAATATATTATCATCTATCTATGCAAGGATGAATATAACCTTCCAGTGGAAATTTATTCCATATTATGGGTTTTTATTCCTCTAAATGAAAGTTATTTATCTCAAATGGATGGAGAGAAACTCATGATTAATAATATTCCCATTATATGGGAGTTTGATGATGTCTTCTCAGAGGAATTTCTAGGTCTTCCACCAAATCATGAAGTTGATTTTTCAATAGAACTCATACCGGGTGCTTTACCAATTTCAAAGACACCTTATAGAATGGTCCCAACTGAGTTGTAGGAATTAAAGTATCAAATCCAAGAGAATCATGATAAGGGATTCATATGACCTAGTGCATCACGTTGGGGAGCACTTGTTCTATTTGTTTAGAAGAAAAATGGATCAATGAGACTCTTCATTGATTATCAAGAACTTAACAATATCACTAACAAGAAAAAATATCATCTCCCATGCATTGATGACTTATTTGACAAACTACGAAGAGCCCAATAATTTTCCAAGATTGATATTCATTCAGAGTATCATCATCTACGGGTCAAAAGGGAGGATATACGAAAGACGGCTTTCTGTACAAGGTATGGAATCTATGAATTTATAGTGATGCCATTTGGTATTAAAAATTCCCCTACTATCTTCATGGATCTACTGAATATAGTATTTAGAGACTATCTATATCATTTTATGGTATCCTTTATAGACGATATTCTTGTTTATTCAATGAGAATGGAAGAACATTAAGATCACTTGAGAAGTGTTTCGAAGACCCTGAGAAAGGAGAAGCTTTATGCCAAATTTACCAAGTGTGAATTTTGTCTTCAAAAGGTTTCATTTCTGGGTCACATAATATCAATATAGGGGATATCTGTGGATCCAGCAAAAACAAAGGTTATTGAGATATGGTCGAGACCAACAACAATAATTGAGATTTGAAGTTTTCTTGGTTTGGCTGGATATTATCAACGTTCTGTGAAAGATTTTTCAGGATTGTCTAATCCACTCACCATGTTGAATTGAAAAGGAGTTAAGTTTGTGTAGACGGAGGAGTGTGAAGAGAATTTCAAGCACTTAAAAAGAAGATTGTCCAGTGCACCTGTGCTCACACTGCCTTGTAGGGGAGAAAGGTTTGTGATCTACAGTGATGAATCCAAGAAGGGATTGGGGTGTGTTCTCATGAAAAATGATATGGTGATATCTTATGCCTCATGACAGTTGAAAATCCATGAGCAAAATTACCCAACTCATGATTTGGAGTTACCTGCTGTAATCTTGGCATTAATGATTTGGAGGCATTATCTTTCTGGTGAAAAGTGTGATATTTATACTGATCATAAAAGTTTAATGTATATTTTCACACAAAAGGAGCTGAATATGTGCCAAACAAGATGGTTGTAGCTGATTAAGGATTTCAACTGCTCACATCATTACCACCCTGGGAAAGCAAACAAGGTTCCAGATGCATTAAATCGACAGGACCATGCTAACTTATACATGATGAGGATAATAAAAGATCCAATATTTATGGATTTACAAAGGATGGATCTTGGAAATATAATGTAAGGGGATAAATACTATATTTCTCAAATGAATGTTCAACCATCTATACATGTGAAGAATAAAGAGGCACAGAAAGAAGATGCAGTGTTACAAAGGAAGGTGAGAAATGTTCCTAAATTCCACATTGATTATGATAAAATAATAAGGTTCAATAATCAGGTTTCTGTTCCTCCCATACAAGAATTAAATAAGGAAATATTGGATGAATATCATAGTTCGTCATTCTCTATTCACCTTGGAAGCACGAAAATGTATAGGGATCTGAAAGAGTACTTCTGGTGAGATGGTTTGAAAATAGATGATGTTGAATATGTCTCTCGATGCTTCGTTTGTCAGCAAGATAAAGCTTAGTGATAGAAGTATAAGAGGATTTTACAACCATTACCCATACCACAATGGAAATGGGAACAATCACTATGGACTTTGTCACTGGACTTCCTAAAACAACCAAAGTCAACAATTCGATCTGGGTTACAGTTGATTGTTTTACATAGTTGTCACACTTCATTGCTATTAGAGAAGAATTTTATCTTGACCAGCTTGCCAAGATATATGTAAAGTAAGTGGTAAGATTTCATGGAGTACCACTTTCCATTATATCTGATCGGGATCTAAGGTTTACCTAGAAGTTTTGGCGATGTCTTCCGCATATGCTGGATATAGAGTTGAGTTTCATCATTTCTTATCATCCTCAGAAAGACAGTCTGTCTGAGAGGAAAATTAAAACTCTAGAAAATTTTTTTGAGAGCTTGCTCTATGGATTTCAAAGGTGGTTGGGATCAACACCTTCCATTGGTTTAATTTTCTTATAATAATAGCTTTCACATAAGTATTCAGATGAATCCTTATGAATCTCTCTATGGAATGAAATGCCGAACTCCAACTTGCTGGGATGAAGTTGGGGAAAGAAATCTATTAGGACCTGATCATGTTGATGAGATGGAAAATAAGGTATGATCTATTCAACAACAGATAAGAGAATCTCAGAGTTGAAAAAAATGTTATCTCGACAACCGAAGGAATGACCTAGAGTTTGAAGTGGTTGATAAAGTGTTCTTATGAATATCTCCTTGGAAGAGAGTAATGAGATTTGGAAATAAGGGAAAGTTGTGCCCAAGGTATATGGTTACTTTTGAAATGTTGGATCGTGTTGGGAAGGTATCTTACCGATTAGAAAATCCACCAAATCTCTATCATTTTCATGACGTGTTCTATGTATCTCTCCTGAGAAAGTACATACCTGATCATTCACATGTACTAACCTCAGAAGGTGTACTACTGGAGCAAGATCTTTATTATGAAGAACAACCGATTGAGATTCTAGATCATCGAGAAATATTTCTATGAAACAAGACCACTCACTTAGTTAATGTTTTATGGAGGAACCACCAATTAAGAGAAGATACATGGGTACTTGAGTATATGATGAGGGAGAGGTATCCTCATCTGTTTGTTACAAAGTGATGAATTTCGAGGGTGAAATTAATTTTAATGGAGGTAGAATGTAACACCCTGAGATTTTATGATAAATATATATATTTTTTGTCTTATGTTATATGCTACACCAAAGAAATCTTTCACTACACACAACACTGGCTTGGCTTGCATTACATGCAATCGCGACATTCCTCGATAGCGTGTGTAGTACGCAATACTGGGTTTCACTAAACAACAATATATTGTTATAATATTATTATGGATTAGCCTTTATGAATAGTATTAACTAATTTTTTACTTTTATTACATTATTATTAATATTACACATTTTATAGAACATGGTATGAGAAAAAAATAAATTTTTCGGGTAAAATAAGTATTTTAAAAAAATCCAGTTTTGCTGCCTTTTAATGGAACACACACATTAAATCTAGTTTTTTACATGTTTATAAGTTCAATTTAAAAAAATAAATTTCTTTTTTGTAATCAGGATATAAAAAACAACTTTGGATAAATTTTTCATATTATTCTGATAACTTTAATATTTTGATGAATAATAAAATCACTCTATATTTTAATTAAAAACAACTTTTTTCATCACAATAATTTATATGGTGAAATTATAATATTGAATGGTTTTAAAGTATAAAAAGAATATTTTTTTACCATTTAATATAATTAATGAAATCACCATTAATTTTACATTGAATTCATAGGAAAAAACATTTCAATCATTGGCAATGTTTTAACTTTTAAAACACGTTTTCGGAACAACAAGATTACTTTTAAATTAATTACTTCAACTTTTGTGTTTTGAATTTATAAAAATGGATTCCATATTTTAATTAAGTGGGTTCAGATTATGTTAAGAGGTTCCTTTTTTTGATATTATGAATAGTAACTATGGTAATTTTTATTTATTAGTAGTTAATTGTAAATCAGGTAATTATGGGTAAAAATAAGATTATAAAATTATCCTAACACCTGCCAAAAGTCTATTGGATGACTAAATGGTGACCCATATCACCTAAGGGTCGGATTAGATTCAGTATATGGACTTTGGACCATGAAAATAATTTATTTCTTATTAAAACCAACGAAAGTGAAAACATGTCACTCTCTTAAATCATACAAGTATAATAATTTAATTTAGTGATAAATTTCATGAAACTTCAATCATGAATAGACTCCAGAAATATAATAAAATTATCTACATCATGTCAATTTATTTAGAATTTTTAGGGATTTAATAATTATCATTAATGGTGACATAATAGTGATGTTGAAATTATTTTATTGATTGAAATATCAAATAAATGGTTTTAAAAATATAAAAATAAATAATATATGAACTATTTAATGTGATCCACGAATTTTATAGATATATATGTCATGGTTTGAATCTATTAAATATTTTATTTAGAACATATCTTCATTTTGTATTTTATTTAAATTCAAATAAATAAATAGTTTCAAAATTGAAACTATTGTTATTTTATAAAAATAACATAATATAAAATTATTTAAAATTCACAAAAATATTTAAAAATTATAAATTAAAATTTATATGGTCTAAATTTCATAAATTATCCAATTGTATACAATTCACAACACATAAGTAATTATTTATAACAATTTAAAATTTAGAATATTATTACCATGAATAAAATTAAATAGATTAAATAAGGATAAATCAATTTTATAGTGTTTAAAATAAATTCCCCACATGTCTAAATTTTATTAGCTGATAATATTACAGCCCTATCTCATCTAAGATTCGGATTTGAGTCATTTTTGGAGGTTTTTAAGTGGTGTTTGATTTATTATAAATTAATATTTTGGAGGTTTCCAAAGGTGCTACTCTCCTCACTTATAAAAGGGAACCACCTCCCTCTCCTCTTAACACAAATTTGATCCTTCATGCTCAGCCAAACCCTTCCCACTACTCTCCTAAACTACCCCTGTAATATTTTGGAGGATTTGGTCTTCACAAAAGACCATCTCTATTCCCTTGAGGATGTTTAATGGAGGCACGTCGAGGAAGAGGTGATCTCTTCTACCGATTATTTCAAGTTTCTTCCTTCTTATACTTCCTCTTAATTAGTTGTTTCATTATAAAGTAATAACATCAATATCAATTATATACTGATATTTTATTATAAATATGAAAAAAAACCTATTTCACCTTCTATCCATCCTACGGAAAATGAAATCACCGCGCGTGCAAACGTATGGAATATCGTCTTCACGCCGTGGTGTAATCTGTTTTCCACCACCACCTTACTTGGATGGGTATAATGGGGGAAAAATAACTATGTATATGATTATTCTAACATGATACTAATTCTGATATATTCTACCATCCACTCCAATTCCATTCAATAATTATGGGAATGATATCGTCGCTCATGCGTAGGTACGGCTTACCATCTCCACGATGCAATGTGAGTCGTCCAACATGATATTCACTAAGCCATGATTATATAAAAGAATTTAATGAATAAATATGATATATATTTTACTACTACCGTTATGTAAATTTTTTATCTATAACCTAAAAAGTGGAATACGAATTTATTCGACAAAACACACATAAGAACATAAAGCAATGAACACACGAATAATAAGTAGCAATGCAATATTACTAATAAGAAGTTAAGAATATGAACTTATATGATATCATAACAATGAGTATGATTCTGGAATAAGTCAATGACATTATTTAAATCATTATACAAGAGGTTCAGACACGTACAAAGCATATCAGACCTAAGGTAAGGGAAAATCTTGACATATCATTTTTATCTGAGATTGTTTATCCCTTAGAATTTACTGGGGAATATTTATCATCCACATCCATGATTCTTAAATATGTAATATTATTTCTATCCTCCAAAAAAAATGTAAATCCAATTTTACCCCTTGGTGAGTTTTTTGTAAAATATATGAATGTAATCTTTTGTTATTTTTAGTACGAGGTAATTTTTGACTTTTCTGGCCAAAGTATGAGAAAATTTTTATTTAAACTTATACTACATGAATGGATTTTTATGATTTCATAGAACATTATTTCCATGAAGCTTCCTTTTCATATTTTCAAGATTATTTTTAATTAAATTATTTTAGTTTAAAATTGTATGACATGTGAAGAAATTAAAAATGTTTTTGACATAGTAAGGATATTTCCTCAAGAATGGAGTTCAAGTGTTTTATCAAAATTATTTTCCATATAAGATAATATAGGGTTCTTTTTCAATCCCTATTTTTACATTGATTTGATTATGTTATGATTGAATTATTTTTATGATGAAATTTCATCTTATATTGATTATGTTATGATGCCTTGATGTTTAAGAATCCCATTTTTATTACATGGTTTATGCGATGATGTGTTATATATGATCTTGTGGAACACATAAGAATTCTATAATTATGAGATGGGTGGGACCTATATCTCCATCAAATTCATTGCATAAATATTTATATCTGATGAGATAGACATGGATGGAATGGTAGGTTAATCCAGTTTAGTTATATAAGACTGAAATGAGGGGTAAACTCAGTTCAGAAATGGACTTTATCCGCTAGGATAGTCTTGGAAATGAGTCGTGGCTACTAAGAAATGATTATATATGATTATGTGAGTATGCCACAAATTTTCATGTTTTATGATATGATTATTGGGATTACATTTCACTACTATGATTTATCCCATGTCATGATATTTTAATCTCTTTTTTAGGTTAAGATTTTCAAAATGTTATGTCCTTATGAATATGATATGATAGATATTTGCTTTGTTTAGCCTTACTATGCATTTGAACTCCCCTTTTGTATGTTTTCTTTTCCCCGGGTCATGATGAAGGGTATTATGTAGGATATTCCAAAAGGGACTCTATATATGATAACATAAATAGGAGACAATATAGATACCTTATGAACCAGTTGTTTATGATTCCCAGTTTCTAAAGACAGTATACCTACATAGTCCATTCATGGTTCTGTTAAATGTTGTAATTAGTATTCATCCATTCTGAATTAATAAAAATATATGTAAAGTATGGTTCATTATATAAATTCCCTTATTCCTATGATAATCAATGACCTAATACCCCTTCTTATTTCTAAAAAAAATGTGGTCATTAAATAAAACATAATATCAAAATACATGTTCATTTCTTTTTTGTGAAAAAAAAATGTACGAAAAAATTTTAAAAAAAACAAGTCACTTCCATGTAATGTTGGAATTTCACTAATATGTTGGTCATCAGATCCAAGAAAAATTATTATTACAATGTTCAAACTCATTATTCATCTCATGTATATGAACCCCTAATAGTATATTTGTTATGACCTAACCCATTAGAGATTATGCATCCTATAGAAGACTGTAGAGACCCGAAGCCTGACGTACATGGACATTACATTACTTTTGCGGAATACTTAGTACATAACAAAAAATACACATACAAGGATCGTAATAGTTTAGTGTCTTTGGAAACTCAGAACGTAATCTTCTAATCGTGGTGAAAGATCTCCAATATCTCCCATAAAGATCTTCTCTTTTTTTACCTAAAACCTTTCTTTATATTCTGGGGAAAAGAAAACATAAAAGGGTGAGCTCAAATGCTCAGTAAGGGTAAAAAAAAAAAATATAAAACTCATCGTATACACAAGCACATAACTTTTGGAAATCATAACCTGCAAAAGAGATCATAATTTCATAACATGGGATAAATCATGGCAGTGAAATGTAATCACAATAATCATAACTTAAAACATGAAACTTTGTGGCATACACACATAATCATATAGAATCATTTCTTGTTAGTCAAGACACATTCCCAAGACTATCTTAGTGGACAAAGTCTCTTTCTGAATCGAGTAACCCTCGTTTCAGTCCTGTTTCACTGAACCGGTATAACCTACCGTTCCAGCCATGTCTATCTCATGAGATATAAAATCTTTACCCAATTCATTGGAGGGAGATATAGGTCCCACCCATCTCATAATGATACCATTCTTATGTGTGCCACAAAATCGTAAATCATACATCATTGCATAACCCATGTAATACAAATGGGAATCTTAAACATCATGACATCATAAAACAATTCATACATGATAAAGGAATTCATAAAAATAATTCCATCACAACATGATCAAATCAATGTAATAATAGGGATAAAAACAGAACCCTTTATTATCTTAGATGGAAAATAATTTTGATAAAACACTTGAACTTCATTCTTGAGGAAAATATCCTTTCTACATCAAAAAACACTTTTACTTTCATAACATGTCATACAATTTTAAACTTAAAGAAGATGATTAAAAATAAACATGAAAACTTGTAAAGGAAGCTTCTTGGAAATAATGTTTTAAAAATCCATTCATGCCGTATAAGTTAAAAAAACATTCTTTGTACTTTTGTCGGAAAAGTCAAAAAAGTACCTCGTACGAAAAACGACAAAAGATTCCATTCATATCTTTTACTAAAAACACACCGAAGGGTAAAATTGGATTTCAACCATTGTAGGTGGATGTAAATAAAATGTCATATCGAGGAAACATGAATTTGGATGATAAAATGCACCCCAGTAAATGCCAATGTAAAAACAATCTCGGATAAAAATGAGATTGTGATATTTCCCTTACCTTAGGTCCGACTTGCTTTGTAAGTGTCCGAAACTCCTGTATAATGATTTAAATCATGTTATTGACTTATTCCAGAATCATATTCATTGTTATTATATCATATATGGTCCACTTATGACTTTAAATTACCCGTTCTTTTGTAAATTCATGTTAAAGTAGCGTTTTGGGTAAAATCGTCTCATTTGTCATTCGTGTTTTTAACTTGTAATTATTCATATGATTACTTAGATCATGATTACATAATTCCAGAATATAAAACATGATTTATATATATATATATTCATAATAGACATATATAATAAACCAGTAAATGGAAATAAATACACCGTTCATGGAGACGATAGTCCGTACGTACGCATGAACGTTGTTTTCGTTTCTTTATTGAATTGAATGGAATTAAGTAGATGACATACATATAAATATAAATAATTCCAGTATCATTATTAGGTCATATATTTCATTAGTACTTATTATATATACTTTATAATCATTCATGAATGGTTAATCATTGAGAATGAATCTCATCGCATCGTGGAGACGGTATTCCGTACGTATGTACGAGCGATGATATCGTTCCCATGGTCGTGGAATTGTGTTGAAGTGTATGAATATTATTTCAGCATCAATATCACTTTATAATAATCATATATAGTTACTCATTAAACCATTATACCCATCCTATTAAGGTGGTGGCGGAAAATAGATTACACCACGGCGTGGAGACGGTATTCCGTACGTACGCACGCGCGGTGATTTCATTTTTCCGTAGGATGGATAGAAGGTTAATTAGAGTTGTTTCATATTTATAATAACATATCAGTATATAAGAAATAATGATGTTATTACTTTATCATGAAACAACTAAAGAAGAAGAAGTTGAAGAAGAAAGAAATTGAAAAGGATCAGTAATGGGTATTACCTCTTCTTTGAAGTGCTTCTTTGAGAACTCCTTTTAGGGCACTAAAATTGGTCTTTTAAGAAGACCAGGACCTCTAGGATGATATTAGGGAAGTGGAGAAGTGATTTTGTCAGGGGTTGGCCGAGCTTGAAGGCTCAAAGTTGTTTGAGGAAGAGAGGGAGGAGGTGCCCTTTTATAAGGGAGGAGAGGGCACCTTAGGAATATCTCAAAATATTATTTTATATTAAAGTCAAAATCGGTTTATAATGGTTTAAAAGGGTCTTATTTCGAAGATAAAGTGGGTATGGGTCGAAATCCTATCAACCAATAGGATTTAGACAAGTTTAGGTTATTATTTTAACCTTATCAATTAGATTTAACTTTAAGTTAAATAATTTAGCTTTTACCGTGTCTTTTTGTTTTCTTACACTATATGGTTAATACACTTACTATAACATGCCAAACGAACCCCAAATTGTTTATTATTAATATATATCCTTATCTAAGTCATTTGGACGAACCTTAGATTTTTAGGAATAAAAAAAACTTAATAATATAATATTTGATTTAAAAACTATTTTGTGTCAATTTTGACACTATTTGATATATGATTTTTGTGAAAGTCATAACAGAATTATATGTTCGAACCAAGTTTATTAAATCAACACTAATATATCATAGTAACCTAGAAAATTAGTGGAATTCATAAAAAGTCTTAAATTACATTTATTTTGTAATTTATAATATCAATTATGTCAATATTTCATTAATAAGATAATTACTGCATCATCTTTGTGTCATAAATAAATTAAATTATATGATGTCTAAAAATTACAAATAAAAAACCATAATGTAGGAAATCTGTTCATATTTCTAATGAATATTTACAATTGAATTTATCTTATGTACAACTCTATATTAAAAATGTTTTAGTAAATATACTTTGATTTTAACTCTTTTAACTCTTCTTTGAATTAAATAATAATAAATGTCCTAATCTAATCCAAGTGGGCCTAAATGATAATATTTTACACTTAAGGTTGTTTTTGGTCGAGATACACTTGTCCAATAGAATTAGGACATGTTTTATGGTAATATTAATATCATTCTTACCCTTAATTACCCTATTTACTTTTAACCGTGGTAAATAAAAGTAAAAAGTTACTATTCACCAAAAATTATTTTCATCTCATTGAACCACATTTTACTTACTGACATCAACCGTGTCTCTCGGATTTTTGAAATTCCATTCACAGAAGTGGTAAAATTAAGTTTTATGAAAAATTCAGTTTTTTAACTACCACTTAGTAGTTTCACTATTCATCAAAAATTGATGTTTTTCAGAACAATGCCAAAATTTCATCCTAAGATATATTTCATATTCCGAATTCAAAAATGAAGTCTATTTTACCAAATTCATAACATAGAAGTTGCATTAATTAATTTTATAATTAAATCTCGCTGTTAAAACAAATAGCGTGTTTTTAAGAAACAATATCTATCAAAAGATTGACACTTGATTATGTCTGGTTTAAATGTGAAATTACATTCAATGACCAACATTGTATTAAATTGTAAAAATATATTCTAAATATACTTTAAAACCACTCAAATTAATAATTTATCCCTATTAATTATTTCGATTAAAAAAGTTGTTTTTAATTATAATTTAGTAATTTTCACTATTCATCAGAATATGAAAGTTATCCGAAAAGTACCAAAATTTCACCTTAGGCTAAATTCGATACCCCGAATCCAAAAATGAAGTCCATTTTGAGAGCTAAAATTTCTAAAATTTAAAATGTGGTTATGACTATTCATAACGGCTAGTTTTAATAATATTTTAATAGCATATCGTTGTTTCGTGAAACTCAGTATTGCGTACTACACACGCTATCGAGGAAGGTTGTGATTGCGTGTAATGCAAGGAAAGTCAAAGATGCGTGTTGTGCTAGCTCCTTTTGGTGTAGCGTACAACACAAGACATTAATAAAATTAAAAAGAATATTTTTCATAAAATCTCGGGCTGTTACATTCTACCCCCCTTAAAATGAATTTCGCCCTCAAAATTCGTCGGGGTTATAAATGGTTTACTATTCGAAAGTTTATTTAATAGAAACCCACATCGTAAAAAGGAATATCAAAACCAATCTTTAAAAACAAAAGTATGAAACGTAACGGTTACCCAAACAAACTAATCACTGGGTTTCCACATAGGTGAAAATATGGATATGAAAGAGAAATATAACCATCATGTTCTGATGGAGAGTGGTAGAGAACATGGCTATGGAAAAGCCAGCAATCACAAAGCCATAAATTTGTGACGATATAAGGTACCATCTGATTCATCAGATATAAGATCACTAGGACAACATTTTTGGTTTTCAAGATCGTTTCCCTAAAGTTAATGAATTTGAATTAGAAGAAATACTTACTTTATTTTGGTACAATCTCACTGTTGTTCGTGCCTTTAACAATTTCCACTTCATCTCTTAAATAAATGAAGTTGAATTTGTTATTCGTGAAGTGTTAGAAGATCATGTGATAGAATGACGGGTCATTCCATCTGTCTCAAACAAAATGTTAGCAAAAATTATATACATAAGTCGATCTATAGTGTGATTAATGATATATGGTTCCTAAAATGGACTTTATACTTCATATATCATACTGGTTAATATAATAAAACTAGTTTCTAATAAACAGGGACTTCCTGTAGGCCAGTGGTAGGCGATAAAGGCCAGTTGCACTTCGGTTGTGGGTTCGATTCCCACATCATTGTCCGACGCGATGGGATGTCGCCCGTCTTGCAGGTTGTCCTTTTTCTAAAACTATATTACTATAACATCCCATCAATAATATTGAGAAAACTTCTATCCATAAAGAATACTAACTTATGTCTAACATAATCCATTCCAATCTTTAGGCTTATCCATAATACTGTAGTCCACTTTCATAACATAGTGAAAACGATTACCAGAGATTTAACACCATCGTCAATCCCCATATATCATAAGATATGTTTTGTTGGTCACATTCCAAACATTCAAAGGCCTTAATCATGTATTCTCTTGAATACCCATAGAACCTTAGTGTAAACATGAATGCAGTTAAAATTTAACACTTTCCATATACCAAAATCCTCAGAATTCTATATACCCAAACCAAGATATCACTTAGTCCTTATATCAATCATGAGCTCATGAATACTGTCAAATATTTAATTTTCTCATTTTCCCTTCATTATGGGCATATCATTCTTTTTCCAAAAATATCTCAATCACATTCCATGGTTACTGGTACCATAAAATTATTGAAAACCACAATAGATCAATACATAAATATTCCAATACTTTATGATACAACATTATTTTGGAATCCCATTACATACACACTTAATTATTCCACCACATCGTTATCATATTCAACATCGCCAATAGTGATCGCATGTGACTTCCCTTTGTCCTTTTCCTTATGTGGTTGCTCATGTTGATCATCACTATCCCTTGGATTATGGCATTTATTAGCATAATACCCCATTTCCTTGCACTTGAAGCATTGAAGTGTTGGTGGTGCGTTCTCTACAGTGTTTTCTTTATTCACATCATTAGAAACCCTTTTCCCATTACTTCGACACTCAGCTACTCGATGACCTTCTTTTCCACACTTAAAACATTTTCTAGTCCCTTTAAGATAATCTCCACCATGCTTCTTTCCACACTTTGTGCATAAGAAATCATTCACCTTCTTTTCACCATTATTCTGAGATTTCTCCTTGAACTCCATCTTTCGTTTCTTGTCAAAACCATGAGATGGATATGTAAAACCAACTTCCATTTCGACCTTGATAGCACAATGCACAATTTCTTCATAGCTATTGAAGTCTCTTATAGCTAATGCCCTTCGAAGACTTGGTTTTAAGCCACTGAAAAATTGATCAACTTTACTTTCAGGTTGGATGATAATGCCAGATGCATACCTTGCAAGTCTTTTAAAATTCTCTTCGTATATACCAACAGATTCATCATCCTTCTACTTCAGCTCAAGAAACACCTTTTCCATCTTTGTTCGAAGAATACGAGGGAAGTACTTACTGAAAAACAAGTTCTTGAACTCGTCCCATTCCATGGACTCAATTTCATCTCTTGGCCTTGTATTCTTGATAAGATTCCACCATTGATCAGCTTCACCTTCCAAACGATATACTGCTAAGATGACTTTATCATGCTCAGAACATTGAAGAACTGAAAATATCTTTTCAGTGGTACTGATCCATTGTTCAGCAACAAGTGGATCAGAAGACCCACTGAAAGAAGGTGGACGTTGCCTCATGAAGGACTCAATAGAATATTGTTCCCTTCTCTGATCATTTGGAAGTCCAGAATGATTCATATCTTGTGTAAGTATAGCAATAAGATTTTGCACTCCATCTCCCATAACATGTGTTTCTTCAGGAGGGAAATCATTGCATTGTCCATTGCATTGATCAACACGGTTCCTTCGGGTTCCAGCCATCGTCTAAAACCCAAAAAGAATAGTGTGAGAGGAAAAATCATGCTAGGGAAAACAACATAATAAATGGGGAGTACCTTCAATATCTAACATCTTAGGTTTAATTCTATGATCGTTAGCGTAATTCTAGTACTATAACCTATACATATACTTAACCTTAGGGACATCCCTAGACATACCTTAGAAATATCACTAGGGATCTCACTAAAGTTCTCGCATCCTAGTTTCCAAAGGTTGACTAAGCCTTTCCTCTGATACCAACTGTAGAGACCCGAAGCCTGACGTACATGGAAATTACATTACTTTTGCGGAATACTTAGTACATAACAAAAAAATAAACATACAAGGATCGTAATAGTTTTGTGTCTTTGGAAACTTGGAACGTAATCTTCTAATCGTCATGAAAGATCTCCAATATCTCCCATAAAGATCTTCTCTTTTTTACCTAAAACCTTTCTTTATATCCTGGGGAAAAGAAAACATAAAAGGGTGAGCTCAAATGCTCAGTAAGGGTAAACAAAAGAAATATAAATCTCATCGTATACACAAGCACATAACTTTTGGAAATCTTAACCTGGAAAAGAGATCATAATTTCATAACATGGGATAAATCATGGGAGTGAAATGTAATCACAATAATAATAACTTAAAACATGAAACTTTGTGGCATACACACATAATCATAGAGAATCATTTCTTGTTAGTCAAGACACATTGCCAAGACTATCTTAGTGGACAAAGTCCCTTTCTGAATCGAGTAACCCTCGTTTCAGTCCTGTTTCACTGAACCGGTATAACCTACCGTTCCATCCATGTCTATCTCATGAGATATAAAATCTTTAAACAATGCATTGGAGGGAGATATAGGTCCCACCCATATCCTAATGATACCATTCTTATGTGTGCCACAAAATCATAAATCATACATCATTGCATAACCCATGTAATACAAATGGGAATCTTAAACATCATGACATCATAAAACAATTCATACAAGATAAAGGAATTCATAAAAATAATTCCATCACAACATGATCATATCAATGTAATAATAGGGATAAAAACAGAACCCTTTATTATCTTAGATGGAAAATAATTTTGATAAAACACATGAACTTCATTCTTGAGGAAAATATCCTTTCTACTTCAAAAAACACTTTTCCTTTCTTAACATGTCATACAATTTTAAACTTAAAGAAGTTGATTAGAAATAAACAAGAAAACTTGTAAAGGAAGCTTCTTGGAAATAATGTTTTATAAATCTATTCATGCCGTATAAGTTAAAAAAACATTCTTTGTACTTTTGTCGGAAAAGTAAAAAAAGTACCTCGTACGAAAAACAACAAAAGATTCCTTTCATATCATTTACTAAAAACACACTGAAGGGTAAAATTGGATTTAAACCATTGTAGGTGGATGTAAATAATATTTCATATCGAGGAAACATGAATGTGGATGATAAAATGCACCCCAGTAAATGCCAATGTATAAACAATCTCGGATAAAAATGAGATTGTGATATTTCCCTTACCTTAGGTCCGACTTGCTTTGTAAGTGTCCGAACCTCCTGTATAATGATTTAAATCATGTTATTGACTTATTCCAGAATCATATTCATTTTTATTTTATCATATATGGTCCACTTATGACTTTATATTACCCGTTCTTTTGTAAATTCATGTTAAAGTATCGTTTTGGGTAAAATCTTCTCATTTGTCGTTCGTGTTTTTAACTTGTAATTATTCATATGATTACTTAGATCATGATTACTTTATTACAGAATAGAAAACATGATTTATATATATATATTCATAATATAAATATATAATAAACCAGTAAATGGAAATAAATACACCGTTCATGGAGACGGTAGTCCGTACGTACACATGAACGCTGTTTTCGTTTCCTTATTGAATTGAATGGAATTAAGTAGATGACAAAAATATAAATATAAATAATTACAGTATCATTATTAGGTCATATATTTCATTAGTACTTATTATATATACTTTATAATCATTCATGAATGGTTAATCATTGAGAATTAATCTCATCGCGTCGTGGAGACGGTATTCCGTACGTACGCACGAGCGATGATATCGTTCCCATGGTCGTGGAATTGTGTTGAAGTGTATGAATATTATTTCAGTATCAATATCAATTTATAATAATAATATATAGTTACTCATTAAAACATTATACCCATCCTATTAAGGTGGTGGCGGAAAATAGATTACACCACGGCGTGGAGATAGTATTCCGTACGTACGCACGCGCGGTGATTTCATTTTTCCGTACGATGGATAGAAGGTTAATTAGAGTTGTTTCATATTTATAATAACATATAAGTATATAAGAAATACTGATGTTATTACTTTATCATGAAACAACTAAAGAAGAAGAAGTTGAAGAAGAAAGAAATTGAAAAGGATCGGTAATGGGTATTACCTCTTCTTTGAAGTGCTTCTTTGAGACCTCCTTTTAGGGCACTAAAATTGGTCTTTTAAGAAGACCAGGACCTCTAGGATGATACTAGGGAAGTGGAGAAGTGATTTTGGCAGGGGTTGGCTGAGCTTGAAGGCTCAAAGTTGTGTGAGGAAGAGAGGGAGGAGGTGCCCTTTTATAAGGGAGGAGAGGGCACCTTAGGAATATCTCAAAATATTATTTTATATTAAAGTCAAAATCGGTTTATAATGGTTCCAAATGGTCTTATTTCTAAGCTGAAGTGGGTATGGGTCGAAAGCCTATCAACCAATAGTATTTAGACAAGTTTAGGTTATTATTTTAACCTTATCAATTAGATTTAACTTTAAGTTAAATAATTTACCTTTTATCGTGTCTTTTTGTTTTCTTACACTATATGGTTAATACACTTACTATAACATGCCAAACGAACCCCAAATTGTTTATTATTAATATATATCCTTATCTAAGTCATTTGGGCGAACCTTAGATTTTTAGGAATAAAATAAAAATTAATAATATTTTATTTTATTTAAAAACTATTTTGTGTCAATTTTGACACTATTTGATATATGATTTTTGTGAAAGTCATAACAGAATTATATGTTCGAACCAAGTTTATTAAATCAACAATAATATATCATAGTAACCTAGAAAATTAGTGTAATTCATAAAAAGTCTTAAATTACATTTATTTTGGTATTTATAATATCAATTATGTCAATATTTCATTAATAAGATAATTACTGCATCATCTTTGTGTCATAAATAAATTAAATTATTTGATGTCTAAAAATTACAAATAAAAAACCATAATCTAGGAAATCTTTTTATATTTCTAATGAATATTTACAATCGAATTTATCTTATGTAAAACCCTATATTAAAAATGTTTTAGTAAATATACTTTGATTTTAACTCTTTTAACTCTTCTTTGAATTAAATAATAATAAATGTCCTAATCTAATCCAAGTGGGCCTAAATGATAATATTTTACACTTAAGGTTGTTTTTGGTCGAGATACACTTGTCCAATAGAATCAGGACATGTGTTAGGGTAATATTAATATCATTCTTACCCTTAATTACCCTATTTACTTTTCACCGTGGTAAATAAAAGTAAAAAGTTACTATTCACCAAAAATTATTTTCAGCTCATTGAACCACATTTTACTTACTGACATCAATCTTGTCTCTCAGATTTTTGAAATTCCATTCATAGAAGCGGTAAAATTAAGTTTTATGAAAAATTCAGTTTTTTAACTACCACTTAGTAGTTTCACTATTCATCAAAAATTGATGTTTTTCAGAACAATGCCAAAATTTCATCCTAAGCTATATTTCATATTCCGAATAAAAAAATGAAGTCTATTTTACCAAATTCATAACATAGAAGTTGCATTAATTAATTTTATAATTAAATACTATTGTTAAAACAAATAGCGTGTTTTTAAGAAACAATATCTATCAAAAGATTGACACTTAATTATGTCTGGTTTAAATGTGAAATTACATTCAATGACCAACATTGTATTAAATTGTAAAAATATATTCTAAATATACTTTAAAACCACTCAAATTAATAATTTATCCCTATTAATTATTTCGATTAAAAAAGTTTTTTTTAATTATAATTTAGTAATTTTCACTATTCATCAGAATATGAAAGTTATCCAAAAAGTACCAAAATTTCACCTTAGGCTAAATTCGATACTCCGAATCCAAAAATGAAGTCCATTTTTAGAGCTAAAATTTCTAAAATTTAAAAAGTGGTTATTACTATTCCTAACGGCTAGTTTTAATAATATTTTAATAGCATATCGTTGTTTCGTGAAACTCAGTATTGCGTACTACACACTATCGAGGAAGGTTGCGATTGCGTGTAATGCAAGGAAAGTCAAATATGCGTGTTGTGCAAGCTCCTTTTGGTGTAGCGTACAACACAAGACATTAATAAAATTAAAAAGAATATTTTTGATAAAATCTTGGGCTGTTACAAAGACTGAGTTCATATGACCCCAAGAATACCATTAATAGACCAAAGGATATAAAATATCACCAAGTAATCATATCCCACTCAGGGGATTCTATATACTATGGTACATATACGCACACATGCATATAACACTCTATGAAACAGAAAATATATAATACAAAATGAAACTATAAATACATTTATATGTCTCTCCCACAATCATATTATCAAATGGTACAAAAATAATTTAAGTGATAAAATATTATCCCCCTAAAGCTATAGAAATTTATAATGCTCAAAATGTTTTTGGACTGTTATTAAATTAAACCACTAGTAATAACCTTGGTTTTTTCTTCTCACTAAGCACTTCTGGCTTTAGGTCCCCCAACGACTGAGTAGAAAGGAATATAATTTTCATTCAACCTAAAATTTCAGGAAACATACCATGCAGTGGTGAATATATAAATAACTAATGGGTTTCTTAAAAACCAAAAATAATATGGGGAAACAAAAAAATGAAATAGACCTCATAAACCATATATTGAGGAAAAATACATATATAGAACAAGAGACTATATCAAAAGTATTCACATGCTATGAAATACTATCCATCTCATCAACACATGTTTTTTCATTCAGAAATCACTGAAATGAGTCCCATAATTACCCAAATATACTCATCTTAGAATCAAAGTCAACTGGGGTCCCAATTTCACTCCAATTAACGCCATTCTATTCAAGGATGAAATACATTTATCTTAAGAGATATCTCACAACAAAAAACCTTAATTCCTTGAAGGATCTAATATTTGAGGTCTAAATAATTGGGAACAACTATACTATCCTTGATATATCTAATATAAGATATCTGACACATCAAGTATCATTATATTTATTTCACATCCCTTCTATCCTTGGTGTTATAAAACAAAAATAACATGTTCATTGGGTCTCTGTACATAGAAAGTCATCCAAGAAACCAATTAATCTCAATACTATGGTAGTCGGTCTCACCCATCCCAGATGGTGGACTCCATAAATCATACTAGAATCATGAAATAAATCATTATAAAGATAGGGAAACAGACCAAGGACTATTAGGGGAACCTAAAAACCCATCATTTAACTTAGAATATCATATCACTCAAATATATGTTCACCACCTTCATATTGGTGGTCAAAAAATTACACAAATCCCATCTAGAAAAAATATCTATGTATGGGATCTTAAATCCATTACTTCAAAAAAAAATCTAAAATCTCATTCTACATTGGGGATCATATATTTGACAATGCCAAAAAACTACTATGCTAACCTAATCGATAAGGGATCCCCATCCATGTATTGTTGATCGAAATGATACAAAAATCCCACATATATTTTTTGGTATGATATATGGTCCCACATGTCCTCTTATCAGTATACAAAAACTCTATTACAGCTCACCCAATGGGGAGGATCCTAATCATGTGTTGAATATGTAATGCCACACTATAACCTCACAAGGATATACCAAGTAATCTAATTAAATTGATTATAGTATATTTATCACTAACAATTTACCAACAACCCTAAGGAATCATTTCATATCATATGCCAAAACCATGGACGCCATCACATCCAATGCAGAAAACCCCTTCTAATAGGCTTCCCACTGGCCTCTATCTGAGTCCGGTAGATAGACATGTGTGGGGAAGAAGTCTCTAAGGGGATTACACAACCTGTATCTATATTACACAGAGTATCTCTACATTATTAACCTTGAGTGTCCCCTTATGGTACACATTGTATATCTAATGTCACACATTGTCTGATGTCGATCGATATACTATGATTGTCATCACCCCTAAATGACATGTTGGGCATGTGTCCAAACAGTGTATAACAGACGTACATGATGTTTATTGGATATTTGGTTAAATGTATAATTCCATAGCATGTGACCATCTTTAGAACCCTTTGTTAGTTTACCTGTCTATGTACATTATCTCATGTACACAATAGGGGATCCATACTAGTATTCACAGATGGACTTGTCCCATTAAATTTTATGAATGCCAATTCCTTTGGCCACAATACCTAATCTCACTAGATGATATGTACTGATAGTATAAGGATTGTAGTAACACAAGTAAATATTCACCTAATATTAAAAACACACATAATATGATCCTATGACACTCAATTTTATCCTGAATTTTAAATTGGGATCCCCACTTAGCCATGAAAAATTCCTGTATTTCCTCCAGAACCAACAGATATACCCTTGAGGGATCTCTAACCATCATAATAGGGATTCAAAACCATTAAAAATTTATATATATTATGGGGTAGATAACCCATAAAACTTCTAACTCCACTTTGAAATACATAATCCATGAGTCCAAAATGATGCCCAAATCCTGTTACTCCTTGTCCAGTGATGAATTCCATAAAAGCATGTTTTGGCGGCACCACCTATCTAGGGTTCCACCAGGGTTCATCTATCATCATAAGAGAAAAACTCACATCCCCCATCCATATAAAGAAATCCCAATGGATGGGTAAGTTAATTTATTTAATTTTATTATATTATTAATCTAGAGATAACACCATAAACTGGTAACCTCTAATAGATGTATGAGATTGGAACGATTTATTTTACAGAAAGCGTAAACACCTTGTTTTGAACTCAAATATGGTCTTAATTTTCTGAACCTCATATCTGAAAATTTGTTAATCTAAGTTTATTGAAATATTTCTCACACATATTTAAAATATATTTAATATATTTAATTTCATAGAACAAAGGAACTACAGGCCCCAAAATCCCATACCGACTCAGCTCATGGATTAGGAAATATTCATTCAAATATTATAAATACTTAAAAGGAAAAAATAGATTTTATACTCTCCATATCTTCATAACATGAATCCATAAAAGTGAATGCCAAAAAAAATTGAAAAATATCTCTCAATCAGATCCCCTATAACAATGATCTCACCATAGGGTTCTTGATCTGTCAAAAACTCATTCTTCAAGAAACCACATTGCAGAGAAGGTTCCTCTCCTTATTGATACTATACAATATAGGGTACCTAGTAAAATTAACACTTGTTGTGTAGCTTAACCGAGGATGACATCATATAATGAGGTTTGAACATGTCTCCACACCTGAAAAAGGTTGAAATCACCATGAACACCATCTGTATGTGTATTTATGGTATATAGTTACACCACCTCACAAGCATGACTATGATATTGACATTACCCATCATTCCCCATCCCCCCTTGTGTGAAATAATCCCACAATAGTTATTGTTATCACCAAATATAGGATAATAAACATTGTCCCCAACTAGCTCTTACCAATATAGAGGTGAAAAAGGGGGCCTTAAGAACATGTCCTCTATGGGTTATATTAAAATTTTGGAATTTTAGAAGATCCATACAAATATAAGAACCCATAGCATGTTCACCAGAACATGAATGGATCACTATACATGAAAAATACATCCCTCTATTAAGTATACTACTGAAGAGAAAGAAACATCCTCATCCCAATTAGTGAGTACTCGAAAAGTGCATCCAAGAGACCTGATATAAAATCTGGGTTGAGAAATATTTTATGGTATTGTAGTAGTAATATAGCAGTATTATAGTAGGAATTGTAGCAGGACATGTTTAGTACTATATTAGCCAAAATAATTAATCCATCTAGGCCTCATGGCCACTAGTTTGGTCCTCGGGTCCTGCAAGGCATTTGGGCCACCCAAGGCCTTCGTTCTAATGGTCCCTCAAGGCCTTTTGGACATTTTAAGGCCATTATGCAACCCCAAGTACTTCGGGCCAAATGATCACATAGATTTACCAGTCAGAATACTAGGGACAAGGCTTCAGTTGAGTGTTGAGGGCAGGCACATTCACTAGAGTAGAGCTAACTGGAATTGGAAGAACGAGAAGGTATGGAATTTATATTGGTACCATGCCTATGAGGCATTGCATATGATAGCTAGCCAACTATCCAAATTAAGGTGGGGTGATGATATCATGAAATATGATGGGGTGGGTCAGTTTCATGTTTTCATATATGGGGGATTCCCTCTAAGACCTATGGGTCATTTAATTGTCTCTAACCATTCTGTCCTTGTATGGGTTCCACCTCACCCCTTGAAATGTGGATTATTAAAAAATAATTAAAAATAAAGTCCTTTGGGAAATTCTGACTAGTACATATTCTTATAGTGTGACCAATGTAATCTTATGTTTTTAAATGATTCATGTACTCTCTATAATAATAAAAATCAAGAACATGTTATGTGTAAATCGAGTTTTGTGAGACCTCATGACCAAAATCACCTAGTTATTCCAACCAACCTCACTAAAATATTGGATCAGAAATCTGTATTTACAAGATAAATGTTGTTCAAACCTCAATAATTCTATAGAAATCTCTAATTATGAGAACATTTTGGTAAAAATGAAAAACATAGGGTTTCCCTTATGACATACAAGGCCTTACCATAAACTACATCTACAATCCACTACAATTTATACATACCAAAATCCTCCACTAGATTAAACTATTAAGTTGACATAAATATTATGATTTTCCATATGTTCTTTTATATATTGAAGTAAATAATTAGTGGGGATATTAACCCGACACATCCTTAATTGTTAATCATTATCTCCACCATTATAGTAGAAAAATTAATGATCACATCACTACTACTGCATTGTTCACAGTAGACATCTGATAAAAACCAATGGTTTATTCCCACACATGATATCACCCTAAAAACCCTAGGATAAATACTCAATAAATTAGTATAACTGGGTTACATAATCTAGAAACAATTCCATAGCCACAAGAGGAAACTGTAAGAGCCTTGATGGTAGGAAACCATTCCGCATTGTGGAAGGCCCTCTAGGGTCTCCCTCTTCTATTATGGGACAGTTGTATGTTTGGATTTTATAATATATGATTCATGTTCCAAAAAATATAGGAGTAAATGGTACCTACTAATTTATAATGCATCCTTCAACGATAAGAGTTGGGAAAAAGGATTCACTAGTAACAGCAGTCCTGAAATCGGTGCAACACACAGGGAAAATTTTCTCAGGAAACCTACGGCTACAAAAAAGATAGAAATGTGACATGTTTGAACCTAATCCTCATTTAATCCACCATGTAAGAAGTAACTTATTTGTGATCATCAGAATTTCTTCTCATGATATGATCACCCCAACCAAGGAAATTTTTAACACCTTAACAAACTGGCTGCCCTAACTCTTAAGTAAATGAATCTCAGCTTCCACACCTCATCACTAAAGGATTTTGGCAGAGTTTACTGACCATTACAATTTTTATTACATCATAATAACAAATATATGTGGGTGAAGTGTCCCACTTAAATTTTATTCAAAATAATCATGAACAATCAGCATCACAGGGCTCTACTGAGGACTTGTGCAACCCTGGATTACCCTTGAGCAATAAGTGGATGGAAAATGGAACCTCACACCTATAATATTAAATTCTACACAAAATGTGGAATGGATAAAGATAGAAACCCTAATAATCATCAATGTATACATTTCCAATGAATATGTGGCCCTTAGATATCCTTTCACCCAGCATCCTACTCTCATACCATGGTGCAGACCTCTTGGGGTGGTGGTGGAAACAAATTGAAGCATCTTCCACCTCACGATTCTCTTCTCACTCCTAATATACATCCTCCATCATTTTAGACTCGATGATACACTTTTTTATTCACCAAGGGTGGTCTATAAGCAATATCTATCACAACATCATGTTGGGTAAACAAAATTCTTGAGATATGTCTCCATTAGTCTTTTAAAAAGCCTCTTTTTCGACGGACTGGATCCTATTTGGGATTCCTAAGCCTCAAAAATGCATTTTTTGGGTCATCTTGTCATGTGTATTTCATGATTGAATCCCTAATCCTACCACCAAAGATCAGCTTCTATGGTCACAACTTTTATGTGAGCATTACTAACAGTCGATGTACGCAAAGCCATAGGTCTCCCCACAACCATGGCCCACTCGTGCACTCTAGGATAATTGGGAATAGATAACGATAACTCTAATGTTCTAATATACCAATTTAAGATGTTATTTATGAAATTTAATCAGATAAAACAAATCATATACCACATCCATGGTGTGTCATGAAAATTTTCTTAACTGAACTAAATACTCTACAATGATCTTGATACCCATATTATGCGATATATGATCCTAGATTTGAACAACTATCAATGTGGATGAATAAAAATATTCCCTAAAGATCCAATAAATATTTTTACATGTGATATTCATCTCATCATGTGTATGACTCACCAAATTCCACTATCGCCTGACTATTCCTTTAAAGGAATCACCACTTGGACCACCATTTTATCTGGAGGTTTCCTCATAAGTTGGAATGCATGTGGGACTGAATCAATCCATTAATCAGTTTACAAGGATTATGGAACTCATAGATAATTTAGTGGTCTATAGAATTGAATCTAATACAACACACAGTGCTTACGTGGATCCTCATCTTGAATCGTCAGCATGACCTACTATGGTATTGACGGGTTACTAGACTATACTATTACTCTTTAGACGCTATTGACTGCACTCAATTTAAGAGCCTATTGGGTCAAACACAATTAAAAATTAATGAAGCCTCCTTAATTTTGTGAATATGTATGTAGAACACGGTCGGTCCCACAATGGGGTCTATGTGTTGAACAATATCTATAGTTCATCGATAAATAAATAATTCATTTCTATTAATGTGATAAAAAATTGTTCTATATTTGTTTATTATAAATTATTTACAAGTGTTTATGTAAATATTAAGAATAATATTATTCAAAATGATATTATTTTAATATTATTGGTTCTTTATTATTATCATGAATTACGAGTAGAGGTAAATGACTTAATTTTGTCATGCAATATAACTTATATATTTCTGGTTTGTTATAAAGCATAAATAAAATTTATTATGCAGTTTAAATAATAATATTTTATTAATTATTAAATATTTATTGGGAGTTCCATTTATTGGGGTCGAAATCCCTTTTGGTGTATTTGACCATCCATAACAAATAGAATAGGAGACTCTCTCACATAATTATTACTCTGAGTGAGTTCTTTAGAGCCACTCTCCCCTCTCCTGATATTTAGAGATTGACTGTCTTGATCATAGTGATTGGATTGATATCACATCCATGAATCGAAGTTAAATTGTTGTCATGATCATCAAGACATCATATAAATCATTGGATCACCACACTAGCTAATGAAATTTGATGATATATACTCTTGTAGGTTTTTTAAACACATGTGGATGATATATAAGTATTATTTTTGGATATTTAAGGCAATGTTATGTGGTGATATATAGAAGTTAACTATTAATTCAGATCGAAAGTGATATTGTTAATTTATATTTTTTCTCACTGAAAAATTCAAGTGAGATCATTAGACCATATCAAGTCTTGGATCACCCAAGAGGAAATGTTTTTTCATCCCATAGAAAAATCATTTTAATCTCATCCCCACATGCTTCATATGTGTTCCCCGATACTTTCAATTGGCATAAGAGTGTTCATATAAATTATTTGATAAATGAATATAAAATTATGTTTCATTGAATTATGTTAATGGTTAAATTTTTCATCTCAATAGATACCCCCATGATTCGATCTAATGAGGGATGGTTACGTTATAGTCTTCCATAAGATATTTTACAAATAGATTATTGGGTTCCGGTTATTAAAATATGATGAACCTATTTTTTATATATATTTTCATTCCTAAAGGAAATCAATATTTTCTATATACATGAATATTGGTTAGGGTGATAGTAATTTATAATATCTTGAATTTTATTTTTTGTGTTGATTATTATTACTCAGATTTTATGGATATTTAAATATAATATTTATTTTTAATATTTTAATTATTATAATCATTATTATTTTAATTTTAATATTTTATTTTGCAATCCTTTGAAATTTTTTATTTCTTTATATGTGGAGAAATTAAAACATGAAAAAAATGTGCAATCGGCTTGACATCAAAACTAAAAAAATTATTCAAAAAAATTAGAGTTGAGGGGGGGCACTATATGGAATCCTCAGTAAAGCCATGAATCTTCTCCCTGATCCATAGGTCTCCCCATGACGGCCCAACACTACCCTTCCCATGACTGCTAGCCATTAACTGTCTAGTTTCCATACAAAATAAAACCTTTAATCCCCTTGAACCAGTTACAGGAGAGAGACATAGGTCTGGTCACCACTCCCCCACTAAGAGGTTCCATTATTCCGACTACCTCTAAGGATCCCCAGCACTGTCTCGATCCAGTGATTTCCACCTCCATAGTGGTATGCTGTTTCTTCCTTAGGTTGCTCCCCCTCCATCCCTAGAGAATAGGTTAGGATTCTATGATGCTTGTGTACCCCCAAAATCTTACCACTCACCATAGGATGGCTACCTAGTTGGATATGGTGAGCCACCCCCTTCCTGATAGACATCTACTACACCCACCTCCCACTAATCTACAATCGAATGGTGGCCAGCTGATATCCTCTCTTATTCTATAGTGTGGATGCTCCGTACGATCCCTTTCAGAGCTATATTGTGGGAAAATATGATTGTACTGTCATCCACAAATACCTAGATCCCATTTTTGAGTTATCACCCACCCATATCTATCTTTCGACTACTAGGTAGGAAAATCCGATCAGCCTACATCATTGTACAACACCCTATTGACGGACCTTTCAGTGACCCATAGGTGACTCGTTAGTCAATCGAGAAGGAAGCTATGCAGTTCCAATATGAACCATCCTAGTCCAAAACAAGCTCTCCATGATTTTTCCTGGCCTAGAATGGATATATGTAGTCTTTCCAGATCATTATAGCTTCTCATAGACTTTTCACATCAAAAAATTGAACTTTGAGTGATTTTCATGATCCGCACATTCCCCAATCATGGTTTCGAGGCTCCTCTTAATCAAAATTAATTTCAATAATTTTAGTAGATGTAGTGTAAAATTAATTTTATTAATATATTAGTTTTGGTTTAAAATATAATTCTTTAATACCTAGATATAAAATTAATTTTATATTTTTATTAAATTAAAAACAATAATTCTATTACATTTTTGAATATTTAAAATACTAATTACTAGATAAAATATAATTAATTTCATTGAAATAAATTAATTATAATAATTTAATTAAATACTTATGAACATTAATTTTTTGAGGTTTTATTTTTTTCACAGTTTTATTTTTCACACATACTGATCATGAGAAAATGATATACCAGTGAATGGTATCATTATTATTTTTTAATTATTTATAATTACTCGCAATTATTGTAAATAATTAAGATTGTTTGTGCATCCCAATTTTATGGTCAATATATTTAATGGACTACACGTCCAATTGTATGTTATTGTATATTATTCACCAAGTCCCCCTCACATATGTGAGTGTATATTTGTATTTTTATGGAGATGATGTATGACATGGATCATAGAAAAATGAGGTAGAACAGTGGATAATATTTGGACCATTCCATGAAGAGGTTAAAATAAGATGATTAGAGTACACATCGGATGAGGATGACCGGTACCACGAGGCAAGCTATGACTCTAGTATGATAACCCTTAGTTGGGGTTCATCAATTATGTCTTAATAGATCATCAATATTTAGAAGCTCAATACTACTCATGTATTTTATTTCCAACATGAATAAATTTAATATCATATATATTTTTACAAAAATAGGAAAAAAAAAATAAACACTAAAATGTAGAAGGTAGCGAAAAATGTTTTTCTATTAATGCTCAGTTGTTAGAGGGACATCATAGTATTGATATTAATAATTGAAATAGATTATATTCAATGATAAAATTAATAAATATACTCACAAAAATATTAATTCAATTAAAGATTTTAATCATTTAAATTTGAAAAAAAAACTAGGGGTTTATAGTGCTCATTAGCCTTATTTGAGGGTTCATCTTACTACCAACGAGTAATTTTGAATGTGATGGGATTAATTAACTGATTTTGATAGAAAATAATAACCAAAATATAGTTTTTCCATATTTAGAAGCAAAAGTTGAGTAAATAAATTTTGTGATTTGAGAATCTAGGACAACACTCAATATATTAAGGTATCATGAGTTATTACAGTTTTCCAATCAAACACCTTCCTTGAACTGTCTGAGTATTGGTGTAGCCAGTGATTCAAGACTATGATAGGATGGTCAAGAATCATTTCTACTATATTAATCAAGATACAAGGTAATAGGATTCTAGTATGGAGGGTTCCTAGATATCTAAATATGAGTGGGATAATGAATTCTTCAATACCTATTAATACACCTATTGAATTGATGGAGTAAAAATGGTTATAGGTGACTCATGAATGAGACATGTGAATGTTATTTTACTATTTTTTAGTCAATTTGTAATTTTAATTTGTGTTACAACATCGGGAAATAGATGATGTTACATGTAGTCTTATCTTAAAGAAGTTTGAAAATAGACAATGAAGGGTTGATTCGAATTATAGGCAATTACAGGTGTAATGTGTAAATATGGAAGGAAGACCAAGATCATTCAATACATAACATTATCACACCATTATCACCAAATTATTGTAAATTTATTTAATATTTAAAAATGAATAGGATGGAGTAAATTATTCATTACCTTTTATGTATGATTATCCATGTAAATAATAATATTAATGAAATAACACTCACTGGTTTTTATGATGACCATGTTTATAGACAAGGAGATAAGTCCAATGTATGTAAGGGAACCTTTAAAATGTACCTCAATGATATAGGTAATAAATATGAGGTTATTTTATTCTCATTTCATTAAATAAATATCTATATTATTAATTGCACTGAACTCAATTAAAGAAGCATCTGAACACTTATTCTACAGGTATATTCATCCATTATAAGTAATGTTTCTAACATAATTATTGGTTATTAAAGAATATATGTTTATCACATATGGGTATCACAATATAGTAAACAATTATATATAGAAAAACTACCTGATGTAAACTGTGTTATACTAGAGTATGACAAAGGGTGATTCCGGGGTTAGTAGTAATAATTATATGACTTATATATCTAAAGGTAAATGATTCATGTGAACTTTTATTGAGAATAAAAAAAATCAATTTTCTCAATCATCATTTGGAAGCAAGGAGATTTTATTCTAGATTAGGAACGAATGTATTTTGTTGTATTTAATACTCATCCATTATTTCAGGGATACATGAATCATATGAAATTCATGTGGAATATAATATATAAGGCTTATATACTGAGTTGTGTAAAGATAATAAACTTTCGTGTTAAAATTAATTTAAACATCACGAATATATATGGTATGGAATTTGTACATAGTGGAACTAAACATCTTTTTATGTAAAAATGTATATAACGTATTTTGTTTGGACAAGAGAATAATTTTTTATCCAATGATGTAAGTTAACTGATAGTCTTTATCTCTATGATTTAAAGGAATATAAGGTTTCTGATCAATGTTATTTGATTTATAATCATATATTAATCTGTGTGAGGACTTTTTTTGTCCTATGATGAAGTCTAATGCTATCCTATAATCTCGGGATGAGAAGGAAGACCCAATTCAACAATAGAGTAATTGTGTCCTAATACATGTTTGTATAATCCTGAATTTTATTGATTTGAAGGGCGATAAACCTCCATTATTTTCGAATCATATATTTTTCACTGATTCTCATTCTATCATAGAACCCTCACATAAGATTACAAGTAATGGTGCTCTAGCATTTAAGGAAGTTTACTCAAAATTTTATATGGATAGAATCAATGTGAACATACACTCCATTATTATGTGGATGATAATATAGATGTACTCCAATATATGGAATCATGTAGGCTTATTGAAACACATTATTTAGGTTTGTGTCATTGATAGGTTTCACATTATTTTAATTGAGATGAGCTTCATCCACATTATCTTCCCATCACAGGAACTGATTTCGATATCCTTGGAGCATAGTTTATCTACCATTGTCCAGGTTTATTGTGATTCCATTATTGGAATCTACAGATTGATCTAGAGATTACGAAGAACTAAATGAATCAGTAATGGATTAGGGTGATATGACTGTACTAATTTATTTGCATCCCAATATTCTTATGTTTGTTTCTTCTGATTTTGGAAATCCCATTAAATTAAATAAAGGGGTTGAGTCCAACAGATTTTTCCACATTATTCAAAATCATATTTAATTTGATCTTCATACCCCACAAGTTGAGACCATTAACCTAATAACTAATAAGTTCATTTTTAGACTTTCTATTGATTATGAGCATTAAGTATTTCACAGGGGTTTTAAATTATACAATTGTTTCTGAACTGGCCATGTTAAGTAAGTATGTCATTGGGGTTTTAAATGATCCAATTGTAGAAAGTTAGATCACCTTGTTGAATAGTGTGGATTTATGATTCCTCTGGATGCTATGATTTTGTGGTCTCTAAGGATTTGGGAGGATCACCGATTGGTTGGTATATAGGACCTGATATATCATACCTATAGGTCTATGAATTGTGGTGGTATTTTAATTATGATAGGATGCCACTGGGGGACGGTGGCAAGCCTTTCAAGCAAAGATGACTTGTCTAGTCCTCATTATACTTAGATATAACCATTAATGATACAACATATGTTCAAAATATGGTGAATGATGAAATTCATCCTATGTATGGTGGTTTCACTAAAAAAATGTCAGGGGCTATGTAACTGAATATTTAGAGCCTCCAAACACTGCATTTTAGGCTGGCCATGTAATTGCATGAGATGTGAATACTATGTCTGCTAATGTTTGTAAAGGGAAGAGGTTTTCTTCCATTGATTTTCATTTTATAATCTTTATATTTAGGTGATATATTATTACAAATAGATTTTCACATCACCTTTGGGGACATTAATAAGGGATATTAATTGATCTACTAGTCTAGAGATCGATGATACAACAAAATATTGAAAAATGATTGAGGGTGGTTATAAGGGGAAGAACTCTACTTTAATTGGTATTAATCTTGAATTGAAATGGGTATTGAGTTGGCTGGTCAGGATAAAAATGATAAGGTTGTGGTTCCCACTTGTGGTCCATTACATTGATGATTATGGTGGACGTAAAAATCACTGGGAATGATTCTATTGGTATGATGATTTCATATGATGATGTTTGTGAATTTAGAAGGGTTTGTTTCACAATTTAACTATAGAGTCATGAGATAAACATCCATTCATTATTTAATTTCTTCAATATGTTGGACTTGATTAATGTAACTAAGTTTTACCGTGTTAATATGAAAGGACTTGAAAATGGAATTTTCCTTATTAGAGGATGACTTTATATAACTTTCATTGTATGAAGAAATCTTCAATTATATATGGGATACTACATATCTTATCTATGGGGTGAAATTATCTATGGAGGACCCTATAGATTTATGATATTTAGGAGCATGGTGATAAGTCACTTGTTTAAATGAATGAGATTAAACACACCAGACATGGCATACTAACTAAGGAACTCGTGTTGGATTAAGTTGTCATAACTACCATGGAAAATGAAACATGGGATAAAGAAATAAAATATTTGCTTAATAAAAAGATGATATGGAGGTGCCCAGCTAATCAGGGGGGGATCTCTTAGTAGGGATGGTCGATCTAAAAAAGTGGTTATTGGCGGAAAATGTGTATTTTTTTCCAATTATTAGTTTTTTTGGGTGGTGTTATGCTTCCACTGTTTTTGAACATCCTTATTCTCGTATCTATATTTTAATTTTTAAGAATATTATCATGACCAAGAATTCTGGAATCCAAATCCATGGTCCAAAGAGTTCCATGTTGTTTGGTCAAGAAACCATTCGATATATAGTCACTTCATAATGATTTTAGAATTAGTTTGGTATCATAGAATGATATATTCCATGGATGATCTAGTGGTAAATGTAATTCATCTTACATTATGTAATTAAGGAATTATAAAGTGAAGTATGATTGTGGATTAGTCAAAAAATCTAATATTATTCATGATGGTTTACTAAATATTATCTTGAAAAATGATTCTTCGATCAATTGAATATAGCCTAGAGTAAGTCCATAACACACATTAACTTATACACATCAGGGATTCTATTCAAATAAATAGGATCATTCAGGAGTCATACATGTCAAAAATGATCAACAGGAAATGAATCTTGGAGAAATTTGTAATCACATATTTCCTTATACAAATCAAAGTCATTATTTATGTAAAAGGAGAACCAATCATACAATTTATAAATTGATGCATCCATTATGAATAATAAATATTGATTCTATCCCATAACCATATGACAACTATCATGAATTAGTATTATCATATGATCCATTAAATTATAGAAATAAATTATATCATAAGTCATGTGTTTAGATGAAAATTTATTTATTAGTATATAAAAATAATTCACCTAACAAAACAATAGGTAAATATAAATCAGTTATACCAGAAGTATCTTATGATATAACTGAAATACCTATGATAAAACATTTATAGTAAATCATTTTGTAAATATTTGTATATGTGGGTTCACATATCTTCTTGATATAGTGATATATGTATTAACCTGAGATTAGAGAATTCAAGAGATGTCCTATATATTAACATGTGAAAAAATTCTACAATATATCCTTGAATATGTATTCTCTAAAGAAACATGTTGTATTAGAATGATAAAATAGTAGTGAAGGTTTAATATTCCTTAATACTGGTGATATATTCTTATGTGAAAGTAATAATTCTTATAGGTAAGTATTAAATTAAAATAATATAATATAGATATGATCAATTAAAATTATATAATGGATTACATGAATCAAATTACAAAGGGATTGTTATTTTAATATTGTGGTAGGTATTCACATGGGATGATACATGGATGGTTTTCATTTTGTACCAATAAGGATCAATTGGAAACTCTATGTCCTTAAGAATAAATCAATTTAATGATTAAATTTCATTGATAATTTTGGTACTCATTTTCTTGATCGTTTGATTTCAAGACCACCAATCACTGTACATGTCTATAAGACAAAATTTTTAAGGAATGTTGCATCACATAATTTTAATAAAGGGTTCATGTTACAAATATCTATTTTAGGATTAATGTAAGGATCATGATCATTTTATACTCATTTGGAATGATCATTTCCACATTATTACTTGGGGTTACTAGAGAGGTATAATTTTCCATGTACAATATGTTTGTTAAAATATGTGATATATCTATTGTTATTTCCAAATGTTAAGACCATAATGAAAGTATATCTTTAGATATTTCCATAAAATAGTAACCTATTTATATAAAACTAGATATACTAGGGTAGACAAAATAGTTTATTAGATGCAGTAAATCATAGATATTCTGAAATGATTTTAATTGATACGAGATGGAACAATTTAATAATAAACTACCACTAGTTTTACAAAGAATATATCACTATAAGAATAAACTAATTGGAACTAGAGGAGATTAATGTAGTGAGTTGAGTTCTATAAGATTCAATGATGGATCAATCTTGTATTCCATGATATTTACATGATATAATATTTCAAAAACAACACATTATGTTCATAAAATATCAGTTATTTAAACTAGAACTATAAGAGAATAATTTAGAACTATCTAATTGTACTTAAGATTGTACAGTGGATATGTACCTGGTGTGGGGAGAAGAAAGAGAACTGATTTTAAATGTTCAAAAAAAGTCATCCCTAGATAAATGTGATCAAATATCATAGTATGTATATGGTGATGAAAAAGAAAATATCATAAAATATAGTGGTAGTTGTACCTTCAAAATACCAAGTATATTTTAGTATTTGAGGCTGCTATTATGTATTTGACAAACACATCAATTTTTTCATGTTCTTGGAATTGTACCAAGTATTTAATGTTTTATTAGGATGATATCTCTCTATTGTCACTGGCCTTCATCTAATTTTTTGATAGTAGATAAAAGGGTATATAATCCTGGACTATAACTCATGAGATGTTTTAATTATGGATTTGAGGTCACACATAGATAAATCCCCATAGAGTTGGAATGTGGTAGACCCTGCAACAAAATCCATGACTCTGTAGAAACATAATCATAATCATGACAGGGAAAAGAAGTAAGGGTATCATGATGGATCTAGTTCAATTGTGAGATTTGGAATAGTGATTTCCCTATGCTTTATTAATTAGTAATTTTTGATTATGATGTAATTAATACAGTTTTATATTCACGATCTACTCTTAAAATTATAGTGTAGACATTTATACACCACTATTTAAAGTGTAAGGTATATAGAATAATTATTATATGAAATTGTTATAGTAGATCCAAAGATATAATGAGAACATAGATATAGTATGACCTTATTATTAAACATCTTCCCTATGGTCTAGATAAATCATACTGAATGGACACAATTGATGTATAACTGTCAATTTTTAGGGGCTCATAATAATTGTGACTTCTTCTAATGATTTTGGTACTTGGTGATATCTAGTTTTTGAGATCATAAGTACATTCACACCATATTGAACACCATATTTTCACGTTTCATTTTTGTTTCTATCGAATGAAAAATGTTTTAGCCTCTAGACTTGATATAAATATAAATGCGTTCGAGTTGATAGCGTACTTTAATAAAAGGAAAAATCATGATAAAGAAATTGTAGCGAGGTACATTGTTTTCAGTGGGTCATTGGTGGTATAACATTTCCTTAATGACCAATGTATGATTTATCCCCTTCGAGTCGATGAAGTAATATCTCGATCCTAGTTGATCAAGACAGTCATACCTTCATATTTAAATGACCAAAGCGGTCAATGCTAAATCTATCTAATTAGATAAAAAATAATAAACATATAGAGGATGATGAAATAAGTCTCTATATTTTATCAAGAGATATCTAAATGGAAAGAGATTATATTACAATGTTTGTGTTCATTGGATGTTTTTAATTGAAATGAATATTTTGTATCTCATTTGGGTCATTGATGGTCTACTAGAATCCATGTTTGTTATGTATATACTATTCACACCTATTATGATAAGGGCTTAGAGGTTCACAAACAATAATTTATTCTATAATCTTACTTATTATGGTGAATATGTATTTAGGACATGGTGGGCCCCATAATGGGGTCAGAGATTTTTGAATGTTCTTTCTATCACCCATAAAAAAATAAATTATTTATTATTCAAGTAATGAATAAATAGGTTGAATTAATTTATTAAAAATTAATTACAGGTTTTTAAGTAAGTCTTCGTTATAATATTATTATAACGAGTAATATTTCAATATTTCTAGTTTGTTTTATATTATCGGGAATTTAGAATTTAGTTAAATGACTTAGTATTAAATCTTAATATATTAAATATATTAGATTAAAGTGATAAAGTGTTAAAAATAATTATGATGCATTTTGATGACATAATTAATTATTTATTTCATAATTAATGGGTTATTCATTTCCGGGGACTAATAAACCATTAATTGTATTTTATAATCCACCATAAAAATGGAGAGAGGATCTCACACAAAGATTGATTGCTGGGAGATCATAGAAGCCACACTCTCATATCCCATACTATAGAGAGAGATGCTCTGGATCCATGTGATGGGATCATGATCATCTCCCTGAATAAATGGTATATTGATGTGGTGATCATCCTGATTTTGAAGGAATCATCTAATTGAGGTTCTAGAACCCATAATTGGATGACTGATTCTCCACTAGACTTTTCATGTTAGTGTGGATACTCGAGATGGATTCTTCATCAAATTCTTGAAGTAGAAATATCTGGTGACAATTTGATGTCTATAACGACATCATATGAAATGATGTACTTCTCAATTTATATTTTTGTTCATTGGATAATTCACAAGATATCCTCATACTGTATCGGGCAGCATATCACCAAATATGAAAAATTCCATCCTCAATATAATGAAATATTTTAAAGCCGCCTCCCACCATCTTCCGAAACCCACCCAAGTACCATCACAATAATCGTATATTACATAATAAAATGAACCTTATTATCCATTTTCATTACAAACTCTCACCCCATCGACATCCACTCCTTAATTCATCCCCAAAATATATTTTCTGATAGTGTAATCCATATAATCCCTCAAATGGTGTCATCTATATATAGGAATGAAAAATACTATTACAATAAAACTCACCCAAATAATGATTTTTTATCATAATATCAATTATAATATATCATGAAATAATTAATAATATTATAAATGGATGAAATAATATTTTAAAATGATTTTTAGTACGAGGATTAAAACAAGTATTGAAATGTGACTTATAACGCAAAGATTTTTGAACTCAATTCCATAATTTATATTTGGACCTGGTATCACGGTTTGATTTAATAATGAGAGGAACACCATACAACCTAATTATATCCATTAGATAATGTTGATTATATTGATCCTAGGAAATAATATAATGAATGAGAAGAAAATGTGTAGATTAGTTAATTAATAAACAACAACGCAAATCACATTAATAGCTCAACAAGCCTTTTAAATCATACAAAAAAAAATCCATTTACATATTTTCATTTTTCAACTCTAGTACTAGAAAATGATGAATAATTTCCCTTGGTAAATTTCATTCTTCTTTAACCTTCCAACAAGTCAAAAAATTCATAATAATATTCACATAATATCTTTTTCTTCTATCCCATAATTTATACTCATGAGGTTTTCCACAACTTATTACATCCAGAGTGAATGAAATATGGAGACCCATGAGCTTAACTCAAAAAATATTCTTCATTGGGAATAAAAATGAATAGATAATTTTTTTAAAATATTAAAAAGTCCTTTTTCAGTATGTTTACTTTGGTAAACGTAGTGCTCTTAATAGATTGTCCCTTTTCCTATAAATTTTTATCCATATTCTTGGATTTCTTAATTTTTTTCAAAAAAAAGTAAATTTTATTTAATCATGAAATAGGACATACAATGTCATTGTGTCCCTAACATATAATAAACGATTCATCAAAAAATAACTGAATTGTCATGTGAAATCCTTACGTAGTTAATGTATCATTATTTTTATATTACAAATAATCGACTCATTTTTTACTCTTCGATGATGGAAATCAATCATGAAATCATAATTCTTTATTAGTTCAATCTATCACATTTTTTATATTCATTTATTTCAGATTGATTATATACATCATAATATTTAGATAAGCAAATGTTTTACAAATTTATCTATTCAAAATATTTCACAAATGATTCAAAACTAAAACCACAATATATAATTCTCTATCATGTTTCGGATATTTTTAATCACATGGTTTTAACTAATGTAACGAATTAATAATTAGTTTATCATTATAAGTTTAGAAAAAAACATAGTTCCACAATGGAAGAATCTATATAGATGACTAATTCACTATTTTTGGACGGTATGTCCAAAACTAGAGCATTCAATGATCTTTTTTTATGAAAATAATCATCAAATTATTTTTCTAGAAAAAATAACACCTTATTAAGTAATAATAATATTTCCTGTATAAAATCGATTTTTTTTTTCAAAACATCATTGGTAGCTACCCACTAGGTCAAGAAATCATTGAATCGCTATGTTATTTATTTGTCAACAAATAATAATCCAAAAAAATTTGAAGCATGTATTAGTTATACCAATTACGAAATTATTTATACATGAAATGAAAATTCATTCCACCAAAATTCAGTGTTAATAAATATTCCACAAATTTTATTAAATATTACTATTTAAAAAATATATATATATATTTTTCTCTCATATTTCAATTTAATTTTATAATATACATTATTTTACTCAATAAACATTACAAAAAAAAATAAACAAAAATCAGGAAATATTTATTTATGAATTCCATAAATAAATAAAATTCATTTTACAACATAATGGGAATATATTAAAATAATAATTCCCATATGATACGTGAAACACTATCTACATAATTCTACCCTAACACCCTTCACCTTCAATTGATTGTACTTAGATTTTATAACAATAATTGTAAAACATTGAGCTACCTGGAGATGATCAAAACAAATATTGATATAAGTAAACGAATACTTGTTAATAATAGTGATTATGTTCATGGATATATAAAAATGTAATGTTTTATTGAAAAATGTTTATTATTAAGAAAAAATATTAGATCACTCCATGGCGAATTTCCAGGTTGAATGAATCGTTTATTTAGAAAATTCTATAAAAATTTTTTCTATTCAAACTATTCTACTAGATACAGTCTATATGGTGTTATGATGTAGGCTTAACAATAGCCAAAAATGTAAAGGGTAAAATAAAACACTTTGTCTTGAATAAGAGTAGGAGAATAATCATTAATCACATTACAATATTTTTTTTTACTTAAAAATAACTAATATGAACAATTTATTTATTTTAAACAAAAATATCTATATAACATTCAATACCATCTTAATCAATTTCTCTTACACTAAATACTATATAAATAGTATGAAAAAATTGAATAAAACATTCATGGATATAAAATATATGTTTTTTATGATAAAATAAAATCTAATACAAACCTAATATTTTATCATTCTGTACTCTATGTAGCTTAAAAATATTTTCAATAAAGACAATCCATCAAATGTTAATAGGAAAATTAATTAAAATTTTGGGTTATGTAATACTTCATCGTTGAATTTTTACAAAAATTTCGATTTCACATTCATGATGTGATATTCAATATTTAATGTCAAATTTATCAAAAAATAAATCATTTCATGTGCCATTGTAAAACTATGTATCATCATAGTATGAATATATATGTGAAACACCTATTAGAACATAATTTTACGACACAAAAAAAACCATAATAGAAGAAATATATTTATACACATCATTTTTACATCCAATCAAGATGATTTTGATATTTACTTAATATTATTGGGAAAAAATTAACATTATGAGCCAGTTCATTGAATGTAAAACATAAAGGCATTAGATATCAATCAATTACACCATTCATGGATTATTTAGTATTCATGACATAGAAATCAGGGTCCATATGACCAAATATTCATCATTAGTAACTCTTACCTAATACCAGAAGACATTGTGAATGGATATTTTTAACCACACTTACCAAAAGATAAAAAGATCTTTTTCTATCCACTGTATTAATTTGATTTAAGTTTTCCCATTTGATTACCTCCTAGAATCTTCTTAATTTTATCATCATGAAGAAAAATGTGTTAGAAAAATTTAACTTAGCTATTTTAAATAAAAAATAGAATTTATCATAACCTTTAAATAATCATGTGGACAAAGGCCTTCTTAGATTTGATTTATTTCTAAGTTAAATTTTTTAATTTAAAAATAAACTTCATGAAAAAAATTCAAAACACACTTTTATAGTATTATAAATTTAGTCTAATATATAGAATCACTATATTAATCATTTTGACATAGTTCCAGGAAATGTATATTCCATACAGAGTTCAAAAAATTTAGAGAAATATTTCTCATGGGACATATAATAAAAAATTTCTGATTATAGGGCATCAAGATCATATTACTCTATTGTATTCTTAAACAAAGACCACTATCAATCAACATCAGCATCAAAGAAATAAATGTAAAGGATTACCTTTTAATGTTACAAACATCACATGATGTCAAATATATTCACCAAATAATTTACCCATGATTTAGCTATAACATGGTCAGATGATCCACCAAATAATAGGGGATTTCAACTTATAACGTTCTATACAAATTAGATGTTTCTTCAAGATAGAATAGGTTCATCTCTATCATGTGTACTACCAAAATTTAGAGCTTATATAGAATTATACATCCAAAAAATGGTTCTATTACAATTTCATCCATCTTGGGAGACTGATTTGAAATATGTTTTATCCTTAGTTCCCTCCCAATACAGCTTCATGTTTCCTCTTTGAAAAAAAATTAGCAAAAAAAATAATTTAAATGATGAAACATTATCATAATTAAATTATTCTCAATATTATTTTAACCATATATTAAAATTATTCAAGGGAAATCTTTTATCATTACCATAATCTTTAATGTTATCGGTACATCCCTCAGATACCAAATATAATGAATTATCCTTAAACATTACATAATCATGAATTTTATTTAATGTATTAATTCTCTTACATTTTTTTATATTTCCAAGAATTTATTTTTGAGAATTTGGATATAACATAAACATAAAATTAATCATAAATTATAATGTGGAAATAACATATTATTATCATCTTTCTTTTTAATATAAATCTTTTAAAATAAAAAAATGATTTATTTTTATGAATAATCATTAAGACATTCAACATGACTTATTATTTTTCAACACCTATACCTAAACACTGTGAAAATATACTTTAGATACATGGGATGTATACAAAAAAAAATAAAGGAACATATAAGTTCAAATCCCTTTATTTCAATTAATAATATTAAAATACTTGAATTTTTTATCCAAAAAGGAAACATTTTCCCCGAAAGGGAACCATTTTATCTTTTGAAAATGTAATTTTTATTGACATTGAGAACGAATGACATTCCAAATAATAATATGAATTCCATAAAATTTAATCAGGTTCATTGAGACATATTCTTATATAACCCTTATAGAACCCTTACAAATTATAATAATCAATCAGCCAAATTCCAATATAATTCTATAAATAGAATATCATTTACATAATGAATTGGGGTTCTCTATAGAATAATCGATAATATAAGATATTTTGGACTCACCTAGCACTATCTGGGTGTAGCTATTATTGAATATATTTCATGATCCCCTTTTGCAATCTTGGCGTACACATCATATACACTCTATAGGGATCCCCAACATCTCATTTTATTTTCAATTACCAAAACATAAATATAATAAACTATTCAAGTATTTTTCAATATAAAAAATTTTAAAAACTATTTTAAACTCATGTTAAAATAATTTTGGGATATCAACATAAAATATTACTTTAAAGAAAATTCTAAATATCAATTTTTTTAAAGAACCAATTATCAATTTCCAAATAAAAATAAAAGGGATTTTATATGAATAAATCATTAAATAATGTAATTAAATAAAACATTCAATAAAACATTATGGAGTTTGGAAAATTTATTTTCACCATATATGATAAAATGAAATATTCATTTTTTGATTTGTATAGAATTTCAAACCATCTAAATAATGATTTTTTTATCATAATCCAAAGGATGTTATAAATGACTTTTAAGAAAACTCTCATGTCTATATAGTTTCATTAATAATTGTTTAAAATAATTTTTCATGGAATATATATACATTTTGAAATAAATTTCTTTATTTGAATTTTTTTTAAAAGAATCGTCCCTTTCCAATTTGAAAGCATTTGAATCCAAATATCCATGAATGAATAACTTTTAAAAAATTAAATATCATGAGAATTATAAACTTTATGGTATAAAATATAAATGGGGTTATATAAAAACCTCATGAATGAATATAAGTATATAACATCCTAATATTCAACTTAAAATTTAAACTGAGATAATTTTAGTAACTTTGAGTTTGATTCACCTTGTTCGAACATTAGCTTCCACTTTATCAGGGAACCTCTTTAGGTAAGAACTAAAGTCCTTTAAAATATGTATTAGTGATGAATATATTGGAATTAAGAATTGGTGATTGGATTATGGAATATATTTGATCTATTTATGGTAATGATTTTCTTTCAATGGTTTGATGAAGATACGGGGGTGGGAATATGTCATTTCATATGTGAGGTGAAGGCCACAATTATTATTTTAAAAAATGAAAAGGAATACCCACAATTTTACAATACATAATGAACTAAAATTTAAAATGATTTATAATTAAAATTTATAATTACAATATATATTTTTATAATTTTATATGTTATTTTAGCACTTATCATTTTATTTTAACCCCAATTAAATGCATTTTTTCCTTAACTGTGTTAATTATTTCTTATATTTTTCAACATTTAAAATGGATAAATAATTAAAAAAAATTGTAATACAAATTATGTTTATTTAAATTACGAAATTCATTTAACGAAATGAATTTAATAATTTTAAAAACATATAATTTTAAATTATACTGAACAACATAACAAATTTCATTTAAATATGTGTATTTTATACAAAAAAAATTATATTATTTTCACTATATGTCAAAAAATAATCATTTTAGAAATAAAAATGAATTTTTATTTGTAAATATTAAATAAGATCTATTTAAAAAATTTCTCGTTGGGAAATATTATAAATTATTAAAATATATAAACATAATGTAAATTAAAATATTGTTTTGAAATAAACCAATTCTTAAACCCCAAAACAGACATAAAATTAAATAAAATATATGTTTGAGTAATATTAAATTAATTGTATCTAAATATGAATAATAAATATGCATGTTATTTGAAATTATATTCAAAAAATAATGAGACTTTTATATTACATAAATCTAATGAAAAAAACTGATTTTTTTACAAAAAATTGAAAATTTTCAATATTCAATGAAAAATCAATATTCTCAAAAAAAAATTACAAAACATCACAACATGGTAATTTTTATATGATGTTTTAAAAAGATATTATTTTTTTAATTTTAAAATTCTACAGTTTTCATTTTAATATTTTAAATAAAACATTATAATAAAAGTGTTTAATTTAAACTATTACCCTTTTGATATAAAAATATCTTAATAATTTTATAATGAATATAATAATATTAATATATATATAAGTGATTTATTATATAATTTTATTGGTTTTTAAATATATTTTTTTATAATAGTTTTCAAATCCCATGACTCCACAAAAATATATCCATGTGTTTATTACACACATAAAAATATTTTCCTAGGTCATAGAGGAGATTATTTTACCCATTGCAATAAGTTAACCACAAATATAACAAAATAAATTATTATACATGATAAGAAATGTAAAACATACTACAAAATAATAGGTTCTATATAAAAATAATAGATCCAAGTTAGGTTAAATAATTTCTTATTTCTAAATAGGGATGCTAATTTTTTCAAGTATGAAATCCTAATTATTATATATTAAATCCAAATTTTTCCAATGAAATATAGTGGTATAAATCCATTATTAATTTTATAAAAAATCACTATCCGTATAAATAAACATTGGGACACATGAAACCTTACTATAAATGGTAATTTAATATCCATTGTTTTTCAATAAAATACTAAATAGCTGATATATGGGGCCACGATTCATTGAAGTATTCTATATATATTGTAATCACTTCCACTAGTCTTACTCTATGGCTAACTCTTAAGAATTCATAAACACATACAATGGTGATTTACACAATGGACCACAATATTCTCCAAACAGCTTCATATAAATACATTTATTATAACTGAAGACATATGATTCCCTATTAAATGAGCATTCGGTGAAATAACAAATTTGATTATTGAGATTTAAGAACCTCCTATAAAATTTAAAATCACTAAGACTACCCTACCCAAAGAAAGAAGTATAGTCTCTTCGACTGATTATGGGAATAATTTTATAATTATATATCAAGATTATATTATCATATCCAATGAAAAACTATAGTCTCTCCCACAGACGATGAGAATTATTTTTCAATTAAATATCAAGATACCATTTTCATATCTAGTATATTAATCTATATAGACTTCATCCCCCAAATTAGTATAAAATTAAATGATTCAGTTCATCTATCCTGTATCACCCTGACGTTTTAGGGTTATTAGAGTTATTATGAATATCAATATCAAATCCCATGATTGTTCCCCCAGACAATAGTAAACATATAGGTAATAGTTGAAACATGCTCACATATCATTATTGATCAATAATTATTATAAATATAGCATACCCATAAAATTATATGGACTTGACAAGGGTATATAATCCATGAAAATTTCATAGACAATAGATTACCAAAATTGGATCCCATAATATATGAAATAATTATCATTCCATACCCACATATTTATGGATCCATTCTATTATATGTTTTCATAAAGTAAGGGATATATGATATTAATATAATACATAGTAAAATTATATAATGATTCTTAAAATATAATGGGAATCCATATTTTTCCTTCGATTATTAAAAAAATATTTTTATCATACACTATTATAGTCAAATTTCTTTTCAATGTTCGTTATTATACAAACTTTGAAATTTAAGACACTTTTGTAAATCATGAATTACAATTAATATGAAATTGAATAACTATAACTACACTTCTTGAGATCATAGTAATGTCAAATGAGTAGTGAACTATAAATTTTACTTGTCCCTAAAACATATTATTTAGTATGAAAGGAAATCATAATAAACATATTTCAAATTTTCCACTCAATGATACTATTTTACTTATAATTATTCAAAACTTATCTGCATTTTATGGTGGAAAACAATATTATCTTACATTAATTAATATTGAAATTGTTAAATATATTAATAACTCACTATTATAGTGTGGAAATTATCCAAACATACTGAATATTCATTATACCTTCATATCATGAGATATAATTAATTGAATGATATTACCATAAAACATTAAATTATATGACAAAACAATTCCATGTATCATGTAAAATGGTCTAAAACTGACTAATAAAAAAGTTACTATAAAAATAGTAATTTAATTATGTATTCAAGCTCAAATGAAATCATTTTAAAATCATTATTTTTTTTTACTGGGATTGTAATGGTTTTTAATTATTTATATCCATTCTTGTTCATTATGTTATATAGAAACTTCTATTTTAGATTAATAATTATAGGTAATCAAGTCACAGTGAATAAATAATGAAAAATCAATGAATCCTAATTAACACATCAATTGGTATAAAATAATATATATATATATATATATATTAAAAAATAACCACCCTAAAATCTTAGTATGAATTAGAAGAAATTAAATTATTGATTTTTTTTCTTAAGTCATACATGCTAAATTCAAGTTAAATAAATATAATATGTTCTTGGGAACTGTAGTTGGATGCATTATTTACTAATTTATGATATCTATATCTCATCAATTAAACCATTTCTAATGAGTTTTTTTACCATCCCAAAATTGGTAAATAATACTATTCATTATTATACCTTCCTGGTAACATGAAATTCAATATTATGAAGTTATATACCACTTTTTATAATGTATATTCTATTTCATTACACAAAATATCCTTACATATATTTAAAAAAATAAAATTTTTTAATATAACTTCCAATAGAGAAAGAGAAACAATATATCAATTGACTAATTCAAATGTTGAAGAAATATAAAAAATAAAATGAGTTTTTAGATTAGTATATTTTAGAAATTTGTAAGAATAATAATTATTTTCGTAAATATTATATATTAGTCTACTAAAAATTATAAAATTTATTGAATAAATAATTACTATAAATTCCTTCCTAGAATAAATTATTCTTGTTTGTTTGGTATATTTTCTACATTTAAAATTAAATAGACAATAAAAATATTATTATTTTGATATTTAAACTAGTATATTTAGATTATTTAAATAATAAATTGATATTAAATATTCTTATGAAAACATATTATTTTAATGTTTTTTCTATTATAAATTTTTACTTGTTTATAGATCATGTATTCTTTCAAATGTAAATTTAATGAATATATATTTCTTATTTTTCAAAAATGTATTTATTTATTTAATTCACCGTGTTAAAATTATCTTAGGGATGTGTTTTATTATTTTTATGCATATATATATATTTAGATTATTAGTGAAGAATATAGTTTTTTCTAATAAAATCACATTTATAACAATATAATAATACAATACTCACATAAAATTGTTGGGGATGATTATATTCATATAAAAGTATATTTCAAATTTAATAACATCATTAAAAAATACAATGTTGAAGTTACTAAAACTATGTTTTACCTTTGGTAATATTAAATAATATTTTACTCTAAAAACTAATTTTATTCAAATATATTCATCATTAGATTATGTTATTTTGTAATTACAACATGAAAAAATAATTCATAATTTTTATCAAAATTATCATAGTATATATATTGTTAAATTTTACATTAACTCTTAAAAAAATATTAATAATATTATGCTTAATAACGGAATTATTGTGGAAAGGGTTATTCTAAAATAATTGTTTAGAAAATGATTTCTAATTATTTTTAATAAATTAAAAATTATATATTTTATATTGTTACATTGATAATACATATAGATATATATAATAATATATTTCTTATTTTTAATTGTTTAATACTTGTATATAATATTAGGAGCACTTAATAGTGAGAATAAAAAATATATCCAATTACGTTTGTCAATATATAGAATTATTTAATTGAAATGTTAAATTTTATTTAAATATATCAGAAATTAAATATTAGGGATATCATATTTAGTTTATAAAAATAAAAACTTATTATTATGGGATGCATTATATATTAAAAAATATAAATATTTCTTTGGAAAATTTAGTAACCATGTTAATAAAATGAAAAATTTTATAAAATCTACTTTAAATGAAATTATTTTTAATTAAATTTTCTATAAAAATTAATTGTAGAGGTTTATTTATATTATCCCCCCATATAAATTATTATATATAACTTCTAGATCTATTTACACTTTAATAGTTCCATTCCATCTTTTAAAAATTAATGGGGTTTTATTGAAATAAAATTTTCATTAATTAAAAAATAAGATCCATATTTCACATATATGCATGCATTTAAAATATATATCATGAAAAAATTCTACAATAATCCATTAAAAAATATATCCCTAGTTCTTAAAAACATTTTACATGAAAAAGACCACACTATAGAGCCATATTGAGTTACTGAAGTGAAAATATATAAAGGGATATATAATGTTCTCATTCAATATCTCATTATTTTTCATCACTTATCACCTCAAAAATTTTATAAATGTCATGACCCATCCATCAAGGAATATATCGTGACTACCCAAAGCCGGCCTTCTATAGTCTAGGGGCAGGTGACTAGCATTCAAGGTGGATATCCCTAAACCGGGAAGGAATTACCTTTATAATTGAAAAACAAACACATCAGAGTACACAAATGGAAGAAAAACACTAAGTAAAATATGTATACGATGAGTGTGCTGGAAAGTAAATAGGGGTCGGAAATAAAAGCCCAACTGTAAAGTACAAGTACAACATAAAATGGTACAAATAGTTAAAAGGTAAAGAGAATCTCTTAGATCATCCTCACGCATTCCTACCTGAAGGGTAGGTAAAGATGGACACCTCAGCACTCCATATCCGTCAGACTCCTCTGTTTACCGAATCGTCGTATGGTCCACCTCAGGGTACCGTTTAGTCCTGGTGCTCTCGGCCTCCATCAGAGATTTCCGTCGTCTGCAGCCAACACAATGTGGTGCGGGTAAAGCCTATGCAGGGGTGAGTATAACGATACACTGTAGGGACCCCGAGACCCTCATGGACTCACAAAATCCAACAAGGATAAACCAAAAATTATTAAATAAATGGATAACCATTACATATGTATATGCCCATACATATACCTAACATATCTATTAACCCATATCAATCTTAAGGAAAACACAAAAGACATTGACACAGCTCAAACTTGATTTTTATTCACGATGTCGAAACCACGACCGCTGGAGAACTCCTCCTCTATCGATTAAAGTGGGTCTACCGCTACAACCAAGCGCTTCCCACTAACCATGGACTGTTGAGGTACTCCACCTGTCAAGTATTGTGGGCCTGCTACTCTCACACAGAGGCACTCCCCACCATGGGTGTGTGGCTATAACCAAGCGCTCCCCCTCATAGCCTACAGAGTTACTCCCTCTATCGAGTACCGCGGGTCTACCACTATAACCAAGAACTCCTCCATCGTGGGTCTGCGGCTACAACCATGCGCTCCCAACTAGGCCATTTTAATCACTCTGAGTCGATCGGTTAGGAGTCATCAAGTCTGAGAAAGCTACTAGGTCTCTGTAATCTGTTCGCTTGTCATTGGGAGAATCCACTCCACGAGCTACATTTCAATACTAAAAGTGCTTTGAAGTCCCATGTAGAAGTATCTCAAAGATCAGCCTCGTCATAGGGGTATCAATGCAACTAACAGCGCGTTAATCGGATTCTCGGTCTGTGAGTTATTAGCCTTTTAATCCTAGGGGCCCAATTGGATTCGAGTACGAACCAACCTAACCGTATCTCAACTATAACCCAAACTCTAGTTGGGTATTCTCAAAGGGACCGTCTCTCAACGAGATTACCAGCGTCGTGGATGGTTCATCAAATGGACATCTGGTGCCATAGATATGGCTAATATAAGCAAAGGGTCAGTAGTGGGCCCGGGTATGGTCCGACCTGGTCAGACTGACGCGACCCCACCCAGTCTGGGCAGACTAGGTCTGGGTCAACTTGGATAGACCCAATGGGTATGACCCGACCCTTTGGGTGGGTCACCCACTTTGATAGGCCAAGACAGCTGGGCCCGACCCAGCGGACTGCGAGGGTGGTTCAGCCCATATGCTCCCACGCAGGCGGCTCGACCAGAAGGCTGGGGCTAGATCGGCCAACGCCACGAGGGGTATGTCTTGGGAGTTCAGCATCCAGGAGGCCAACGATAGGCCGCGTGGAGTTCGGGCAGGCCGGCTGGACACCGGTCATGCCGTAGGTGCAACGTGAAGGGCGATGTAGTGGGGCCGTGGGGGCACCAGGCAGGGTGCCGCGGCGCCAGACAGTGAGGTCGGGGGCCTCAGGAGCACCGAGGAGAGCGTCGGAGCACCGGGAAAGTCGCGTCAGGGGGCCACAAGGGCGCTGGGCAGGGCGTCGGGCAGCGCGGCCGGGGTCCTCGATGGTGTCAGGAAGGGAATTGAGGCGTCGTACAGTGCAGAAGGGGGCGTGGGGGCCCGAACATGGCTCCAGGGCATCGGGCAGTGCGATGGGGCAGCACGCTAGTGCACGGGCAGGCCGGCGTGGGGCGCAGTGACATGTGGTCAGGTCGTGCGGAAGGTCAGAGCGCGAGGAGGAACACACGCGTAAGCTGCGAGAGCGTGATTTTTTTTCTCTGTCTTCGTCGTCGTCACCTCATTACCATGTTGTCGTGGAGTCATCTCAAAAATATCAACGGAGGGGTTGGGCCATATTGGTTTGGCCCACAACCTCTCCATTTAGGTGGGTAGCAATAGGTTCTCAAGACCCGAACACAAAACCCCACCCGAAAATGGGAAACAACAATATTCTTCCTTTAAGGGAATAAGATCATGGTACTTCAAAGCAAACAAACCCTACCTTTTGATTCGTCACTCCACACTCGTCGTTCATTGACGGAGTCGCGAAAGGATGATGAAGGATACCATTGTTCATTGCTTCCGCCACACGTCCTAAATTTCGAGCTGTTTCGGTTTGTTGAAAATGTTGTTGAGGGTTGATCGGTAGGTGGATGGGGAAGAATTCGAAGAAGAAAGAGCGTCGCCAGCATTCTTCGCATTCTTCATGTTCTTCGTTGGGAGAATGATTCTCCCTCGCACCACACTTCCTCCATTCCCCCAAAAGATAATGCCAACCAAATGATAATAATTGGTTGTCTATTATGTTATTGTTGGCATGCAATTCAAATGGATAATGAAACCCCCCTTAATAAATTCACATGCATTAGCGTAGTTAATCGGCACACGCGTTGGCACAACTAATTGGCACATGCGTTGGCATAATTAATTTTCACGTTTGTTGGTGCAATTAATTGTGCAGAGGAGGTTAAGAGGTCCTCCCTCATTAATGAGGGGGAGTGGAGAGGCTTCATCCTCCACTATCAATAGGAGTCTTGTGGTCTCCATCCCTATCATTTATAGGGACATTATGCGGCTTGGGTGGTCCCCACCACAATTATCCTCCCATGGGAGGTTTTTCTTGGGTGGTCCCCACCACCATAACCTCTCATGGGTGGCTGGGTTGTGGTGGTCCCACCATCAACTCCCTAATGTAGGATCCAACTACCCTCACTCACATGGAGGCTCGAAAATAAAATAAAGTGTTACACTTTATTTTATTATTTTTTTAGAAAAACCAAAAACTAAATTTTATCCTCGACTCACTGTCGTCGAAATAAAAGTCTTCTTAATGGAATACGGGCGCTGCGAGTTCAACGATGCCCTCAGATTTCAGTTCCAAGAACCGGCTCAAATGTTAAAAAATCCTACTCATACGTTAACTAAACATACCTGAACAAAACATCAGAAATTGATTTTGTATCCACCAGGCCTCTGAATCAAGCGCCGTAAATTTTCATAGACTCGTAAAAATAAGATTTTTTTTAAAAAAAAATTCCACGAAATTTTCGGGTCTTTCCAATAAACATGAAATGATGATCATTTATTAATTTTATTATTATTTTATAGTGATATTATACAAATAGAATATAAATTTTACAAACACCTCCCAATCATCTGAAATATGAAATTATCAAATATTTTATGTGCACCACTACATCCATAAGTATTGGGATATATTTTCTCTAACCATAATGTTATATATGATAATGTAGGTTATTTAATGAAAAAATATTTAACTTTAGAGATTATAATTACTAAGAAAATATAATATTCTTTAATCCTCCTTTATCATTTAATGAAACAAATGTGTCTCCCTTGTTTACATGTTGGTCACAACCTCCATGAATGTGATGTTTTTTTCATAGTAGTCTATAATTTTTATGTAACTATATAATAACATGATTAAATATTTTATTAACACATAGATAATTCCATGATACATTTTCTACAATTCTATAATTATGAAGTAATTAATTTCATAACCATAATCGTCAATAGATTATAACTTGTTCTTCTTTGGTTCAGTTTAAATTCTCATATGAATAATTATACAAATTATTATCATGGATGATAAAGAAAAAATAAATTCCATTTTCATTAAAAAATAAATAAAAAATATTGTTTTATTTTTTCTTATTGAAATTTTATAATAATATGTATCATATTTTCACTGTACATTTTTTCAGTTATAAATTACTGATAAAAATCATCTCCATCTTCATCCACACAAATCATAAAAAATTTACATGTAAAATGATTTTCTAAAATTATAAATATTTAAGATTTATTTAACAATTAATGTGAATAATAAATGTGGAAAATTGAATTTATATAGACAAATTAAAAAATACATTACCAAGCTAGATGAATTGAATATAAAAAAAGTGTATTCATTAATGAACAGTTGTTAAACCCATTTAATATATCAGTAATTGATGATTATAAAAAATATTTCTGAATCTATTTTCGTTTTAATAATTTTATTAATAATTTTATTAACAAATATATTTATGTTTTACAGGGAGCTATATAACATTTGAAAAATAAACATAGATAATGATGTTTTTTTCAAAATCAATATCATTTCATTCAGCTATAATTATTATTACAAAAACCTTACTAAATATATATTTAGATATATTAAATAATTAATTTATAAAATTATACCTTAAAATTATATTTATATTTATTTAAAGTTACAACTCATAAAATATTTTTAAAACCACTATTAAATGAATGATTAGGATATTCATAATGTTTTTATCTGGTTATTGTCCATTTCTTAAGTCATAATGATTCATTTTTATCCATGTTGTCAAATAATCTTATTATAATATTGTATTGTGATATAATAATGGAACTAATAAATATATTTTAGGTAATCACACTAATTTATTCCATCTTTCATTTAATTTTTTGATGTTAGGAAATATTCATTGTAAGGCCCTAGCCTTAAACATTACATAATTTTTATTTTTAATCAAGAATTTACATTATTTCACATTAAGAATATTTTCATGTTTATAGATTTTGAGAAATATACCATAAATATTACATTACCCATCAAATATTTCAATTTAAACACTTTTACTCTCTCCAATTATTTTATTAAAAATAATAAAAATTCTTAAATAAATGAATTATTTTCTTGATAAAAATATTTTTTAATTCTTCTTTTGACTTATCCTTCAATATAACATTATAAAATAATTTCAAAAACATTGGATGAGTAGAAAAATCTCAGTAAGGGTGATAAAATAAGGAATGAAAACATTAGCCCATGAATACATACAAATCAATGTAATCATACTTTTTTACTTATAAATCATAAGCTCTATACTATACCACATTAATTCATAATACTAATGAATTACACATAAAAATGATAAATAATTAATGTTACTAGTGTAATCAATAGCATACTTACAATATAGATTTAATATATTCATATGTAGAATCATTCATGGTTATGTTTGGAATTCATATCGTAGTATATTACGAAAATATCATAGGAGAAACTGTAACGTTTACATCTCTAATTTTACACAATGCATTAGAGAGATATCACAGGATCACTCTCCCTTGTTTTATCATGGAACCAACCATATACCTAAGAAATCCTCAAGTTCCATAACATAATCATAATAGATGATCATGAATAAAGAAAAAATTTCATTTCCACATTGCAAATTATAAGACATCATTTCAAAATATTTATACAATAATATCCATTCCCAAAACCAATTTCAAAACCAAAATACCGAAATATGGTTTTTACTTATTATTTTTATGAACATTATGTTGTACCTCTCGAACCCCTCAAGGTTTTATTTTCATGATCACAATCACCCTCATATTTATCTAATCCTCTTTCAAGTGTTTTTGGATTGATAGGAATCAAATCAGGTGGCCAAGGAATTGGGCCAAGCAAGCTTAAGTGGCAAAGGAACACAAGTGGACTGAAAATCAGTCCACCGGCCAACCGGTGGCTTCACCACCGGTCGGCCGGTGGACCCTGGGAAGGATGCTGAGCCACTGCCATATCACCGGCCAACCGGTGGCCAAGCACCGGCCAGCCGGTGGCACTCAGATTGAACAGGGTTTGCTACTGCCTCACCACCGGCCAGCCGGTGGCTCTGGCACCGGTCAGCCGGTGGTGCCTGGAAAAGAAGACTCAGCCACTGTCAAGGCACCGGCCAGCCGGTGGCCCTGCACCGGCCAGCCGGTAGCACTGGTCAAACTAGCCGTTGGCTTTGACCAGTCAACTCCAAAAGCCTCCCAACGGCTCCGAGGCCTTTTCCAACGGCTCCAAAGCCCTCCAACGGATACTTGAAGGTTCCTAGCCTATAAATAAAGGCCTAGGAAGCACCGGATAATCATCCAAGCCACCAGACACATTTTTACATCTTTGGCGAAGCTCCGACGGATTGTTCCAAGGGAACCCAAAGTGCTCCAACAACTTCCACATCCAAGAGCACCTCCATAGAAGCTTGGAAGCGGCCCTCAAACATCATCAATCAATCAAAGGCGCCCAAGGCTTCTCCATTACGGGTTTTTTTGTTTTATTTATTTTGAGCTTTAAAATTGGGTTTGTGCCTACAAACCCCAACCCTTTTCTCATCCCCTCTTTCTTTGGGTTCTCACACCACCACTAAGGTGTGAAGATGTTTTCTCAAGCTTTTCCTTTAAAAGGCTTGTGTCTCGGTGAGCTAGTCTTCACCCGTAAAAAGACTAGTGGGTTCTTGCTAAACCATTAAAAGCAAGTGGGTTCTTGCTAAACCACAAAAGCAAGCTGTAATAGGTCCTAGTGCTACCTCAAAGCCTAGTGGGTTTCTTGCTAAAACCATTGAAAAGCAAGCGGTAGGAATCTCTCAACGGTTGAGTTGGGAGCGGAGACGTAGGCCGGGTTTTGGCCGAACTCCGTTATCAATTTTGTGTGTCTTGCCTTATTTATTTCCGCTGCATTTATACTTTGATTTTTAAATTGTTAATCTTTTTTTTAAAAGGCAATTCACCCCCCTCTTGCCATCATCCCTTGCTTTTTCCGACCCAACACATTATAGATTGTATAGGTACCCAAATATAAAATAATGATCTTGGTAGAAGTAAGGTTATTGTTTCAACATATGTTAAAAATAAATATTAATTTTGACATTTAGTAATAAACATCATTGTAAATATTCCATTTTGAAAAATAGTGAATGAAATTAATTGTCAAAGAGATTGATTATACACCATATAAAATATGGTCATATATGAATCCAGATAACCCTCCTTGAAAAGTAATTGGGATAATGTCCCTTAGAGAGGTTATATATTTTGATTAAAGATAAATCAATGGCATAATTATTCGTGAAATACATAAATACACCCTATATAAATATATATTAATGGTAAAAAATCGGATTTATTTCACATTTATTATTGTAAAATAAAATCGAATGACTTGGATATTGAACTCAATGAAAAGAAATTGTGTTGAAACTTCTATTAAAAAATTTGTATCAATGGCGTAGGAATTTATCAATTGGGTGATTAGGTGTATCAACAGTATATCCAGAAAAAGGAAAGTTAAAATTACAACATAAAAAATAAATAGTTATTTTACACATAATTTTGGAATAATATAATCCAAAAATTATGCATAATACACAAACAATGTAAATTGGGTTAAGAAGTTCCCAAAAAAATTTCATTTCATTATATTAAGAATAAATAAATGACATAAATATTTGTACCAAATATAAATACCAAATATAATTGGATATTCAGTGTAAAATGATAATATATCATGAATTCATATTCTTGAAAAAACAAAACCATTGACATGGATAATTAACTCAATGGTTGAAGATTGATTTTAGATTTCTCTGAAAAAAATCATATAAAGGAAGTAAGAATTAATCAATGGGGGTGAATATGTGTATGAACAGTATATACAAACAAAGTGAAGAGGTAATTAAAACATAAATAAATAAATTTTTATTCCACACATTATCATGGTATAATATAATCAATGACGTAATGCGTAAAACCCCAAGACTGTAAATTAAGTTCAGAAAATACCTGACCTTGAGTATGACTTTTCTTGTTCATTATTTAATATCAAGAATAATAAATATTGGTTAAATTTTACTTTCGTAAAAACCATTTTCATCTTTATTATAACTTTTATATAACTCATTGCCATGTTCTAAAAATTATATAATTATTTATGTTCATATTGGTTCTTTATCTCGATATTCGGTACTTCAGATGAAAATGAATTTGTTTTAAGTAAATTCTCCATGTTTTAAAAAGTTCATCACCTCCATAATATTATTAATAACTTAATAATCATAAATATTAATTATTTTAGTTTTTATAATAGTCCATAACATTTGTATATAAGAAATTAAATGCATTATTTTTGGAGATTGTAGGTCGTACGTACTCATGAATGCTACTTTCAATTCTTTGTCATATTAACTGAATGAAAACTAAATTATACATAGGTATATTATATATCTTGGATAATATATATGTTATATGTGCTATTTTTTTAATGACATCCTTTACACTTTCATTTTATGTCATGAACAAGTCATATTATTTTGAGGGGGTGGAAGTCAATACATTCTCAAATGAAATTATAATATTTTGACATCATGGAAAACAGAAAGTCATAGTGTTAGTAAAAATTACATAAGCCTAGAGTCATTATAAATATAATTTATATATTATTTATTTATTCCATTTATATATAATAGTGGTTTATGGAAGATCGTGTATAATGAATAGCATCTCATCGTGGAGACGGTAAGTCATACATATGCACGAGCAATGATATCACTAAATTAATGGATAAACATTATAGTATTTAGTGAAATATTATTTATAATGAATAATTATCATGTTTCATTCATTATTTAAATCCATTATACGGATCATTATACCCATACCAATTGAGTATTTTTATATAACAAATTACACCATGGTGTGGAGACATTAAGTTGTATATATGCACACATGGTAATATTGTCAACTATAGGATGTATAAAAGGAGATATATAGTTGTACTATAATGATAATAAAATATTAGAATATAGATGATACTAGATTAATAATTTTAGTATAGAAATATCAAAAGATTAAGTAGTAGTAGAAAATAATTTTGAATGGGTTGATAAAACAAATACCTCTTTTTTGAGTATCTCAATTTGATTTTCATGAAATTCCTCCATTAGAAGGATTTAAGCTAAAAAGGAGTACTCTATGTCGAAGGAATGGATGTTGGGAGATTATGTTAATAGAAATTGGATATTACAAGGGGCTTGATATGTGTGAGTAATTTAGTAGAGTTGGTGGCCTTTTATAAGAGGGAGGATGGGTACTTTAAGAATGTCTTGAAATATTATTTAATTATAAATTTATTTTCAAATTATTATTGGTCAAAAGAGATATAATTCATGAATAATATGATTATGGATCTAAATCCTATCAAAAAATAGGTTTTACGTATGTTAATGTCACAAAATGAACAATTTATTTTATCTTTATCCCTTAGTTAATCACATTAACATTAACCATGTCATCTTGTATCTTCAATATATATGGCTACTATAGTTACAATAAAATCCAAATCGAACCGTATGTATATCATAAATGACATTCTGAATAGTATAAATGTCATTTGGTTAAATACTAATTTTTTTGGAACATTAGATCATTTAATAAAGTAGTACTTGTTTCAAAAACTCATTTATGTCAATTTGTTTACAATTTGTATTTTATTATTGTTAAAATCATAAAAACTTGATTCCTTGAAAAAAAAGTTATTATATAATCCCACATATATTAATTTCATCAAGAAATTCGTGTATTTCCTCTAACTTTTCAAATCAAATTTATTTTAATATTTATAATATATTTTATTTTAATCTTTCATTAATAAGGTAATCATTGCGCCATCATTATGTCATAATTATATTTATTTATTTATATATAAACAATATTAATCAAATACCATGTTGTATGAAATATTTTTTTATTTCTAATAAATATTTATATTTTATGATATCACTTGTATAACACCACCTTAAAACTGTTTTCTTTTAAAGATACATGTTTGTGTAATATTTCCCTTTACTTTAAATTAATTATTATGACATGTAATTTTTACCCCCATGTGCCACCAAAATTCCAAAAGATCTTCATAAGGATTGTTTTGATCTCCCATAACACATCTTATAATATTAGTACATGTGTTAGTGTTATTTTATATTATTATAATATTATTTTTACACGGATTTACCTTATTTCCCCTTTAATCATGGTAAATAAAAATAACTACTGATGTTACTATTCATAATATCCCTTAAATAAAAATGTACCTATTTACAAAATTTAGACCTTCCGATTCAAAATATGGAATCAATTTTATCAAATTCAAAACACAAGAGTTTCATTAATTATATAAATACCTAGAAATTTCATGGAAATTTTTTTCTTAAATAACTTTAAATTTTACGAGTCTGTGGCATTTGATGACACTTGATTCTGGGGCCTGGTGTTCCCGGAATCAATTTCAGATGTTTATCTTGGGTACGTTCAGTGAACGAACGAGCTTGTTTTTATGTCTTTTGAACCGGTGCTCGGAATTGAAATCTGAGGGCATCGATGAACTCACAACACCGATAATTGTTTAAGGGAACCATTCCCATAGTTGCGTTTGTGCATAAGGAGAAGTTAATTATTAAGGTTTAACTAAGAAGTAAATAAAATTGTTGGAAGAATTTTTAATTTTATATCTAAAGAGGTTAACTCCTCCCATGCAAAGTTGTTGGTGGGGCCCACACCATCCCAACTTCCCAAGTGTGGATATATGAGAGGTGGGTCCCACACGATCCCCAACCTTTAAATTTTCCCCAAACTCCTTAACCCCCATCTTTATTTTTTTAAACTCCCATGTTAATGTTGACCACTCTCCCATTTATGAGACCTCTCACCTCTTCCTCTCTCCCTCTTTATCTTTTTCCAACACACCTTATTTAATTAATGGAACCTATTCAATTAATTAAATAAGAGATTAAAATTTTGAGTGGGTTGTCATGTTTAATTAAAATAAGGTGAAACCGTATTTTAATTGGGTTGGCACTTGTTTTTTTGGGGGAAAACTTCATGAGAGAGAGATATTTCGTGATGAAAGAGAGGAATTTCTCCTTTGTCGAAGAACGACGTCTCCTTCAATGAAGATCGACAACGCTTATTCCTTTCTCTTCTCGTCGACAAGAGATGAGACGCCACTTCCTCCTCGGGCACACTCCGATGACATCCACGAATCCTCACCTTATGATGCCATTTCAACTTCTATCCATCCTACAGAAAACAAAATCATCGCGCGTGTGTACGTACGAAATACTGTTTCCACGCCTTAGTGTAATCTATTTTTCCACCACCACATTACATAGATGGGTATAATGGTGTAAAGAAGAACTATATATTATTATTATAAAATCATACTGATTTTATGATATTATATCTTCCACTATAATTCCATTCGATAAATATGGGAACAATATCATCACTCTTGCGTACGTATGGATTACCGTCTCCACGACGCGATGAGATTCATTTTCAATGTTAAAAATTCAAGAATGATTATAAAGTATATATAAAAAGTAATCATGAAATATATGACATAATAATTCTACTTGATTTATTTTTATATATGTATGTATGTCATCTACTTAATTCCATTCAAGTCAATAAGGAAAGGAAAAAAACAACGTTCATGCGTACGTACGGCCTACCGTCTTCATGAATGGTGTATTTCATTTCATTCATCTATCTAATATATATATATATATTGAATATATATGATATATAAATCATTATTTACTTTATATAAGTAATTAAATAATTATAGAATTAATAATAATATCAGGAACAACAAATCGAAACACATACGATAAATGAAACGATTTGACCCAAAACGCTGCTTTAACATGGAATTTATATAAGAACGGGTATTATAAAGTCATAATTGAACCATATATGATATCATAACAATGAATATGATTCTGTAATGAGTCAATAACATTATTTAAGTAATTTTTCAGGATGTCCGGATACATACGAAGCATATCGTACAAAATTAAAGGGAAAATCTCACAATCTCAATATAATCTGAGATTGTTTATACTTCATAATTTACTGGGGCATATTTATCATCCACATACATGTTCCCTCAATATGAAATATTATTTCCATCCAATTACTATTTTTTAAATACAACTTTACCCATTGGATAGTTTTTTTAGTAAAATATTTGAAAGGAATCTTTTGTCGTTTTTAGTACGATGTACTTTTTTACTTTTCTGGCCAAACTATGGGATGAATGTTTTTTTTAAATTATACGGCCTGATTGGACTTTTAAAACATTATTTCCATGAATCTTCCTTTACAATTTTTCACATTTATTTTTAATCAAATTATTTTAGTTTAAAATTTTATGTCATTTTGAGAAAAGAAAAATGTTTTTGAAGTAGAAAGGATATTTTCCTCAAGAATGGAGTTCAAGTGTTTTATCAAAATTATTTTCCATCTATGATAATATAGGGTTCTGTTTATATCCCTATTATTACATTGATTTGATTATGTTATGATATAATTATTTTTATGATTACCTTTTATCTTATATGGATTATTTTATGATGGCATGATGTTTAAGAATCCCATTTTTATTACATTGATTATGCTTTGATGTATGATTTTTGATCTAGTGGCACACATGGGAATGATATCATTATGAGATGGGTGGGACCTGTATCTCCCTCCAATTAATTGGGTAAGGGTTTATATCTCATTAGATCGACATGGCTGGAACAGTATGTTAATCTGGTTCAGTGTTACAGGACTGGAACGAGGAGTGAACTCGATTCAGAAAGGGACATTGTCCACTAAGATGGACTTGGCATAAATGATTTGGATACTATGGAAATCATATCATGTGATTAATGGTTTTCCACATTTACTTGTTTTATTCTCATGCTATTTTATCATGATTGATGTTCCCTTACAATATATTCCTTATGAACTTCCAAGATTCATGTCTTTGCTCAAGATTTTGATGTTTAGATTTTATGTTCATGTTTTTTGCATTCAAATGCTTATGGATTGTTTTATGTTCTCTATGGTTACCCTTTCTGGGAATTTGAGCTCACCATTTTTTATGTTTTATTTTCCGCAGGATTTAAAGAATGTTTTTAGGTAAGAAAATAAAAGGGGAAGATCTTTATTGGAGATGTTGAAGATCTTTCACCATGATTATAAGATTATATTCCAAGTTTCCAAAGACACTAAACTATTACAGTACTTTGGTGTCTGTTTTTGTTATTTATCAATTATTTCGAAAAATTAATGTAATTACCATGTATGTCATTATTTGGGTCTCTATTGTTGGTATCAGTGGAAAGGTTTAGTTAACCTTTGGAAACTAGGATACGAAAACTTTAGTGAGATACCTAGAGATATTTCTAAGGTATGTCTAGGGATGTTTCTAAGGATAATTATAAATATAGGTTATAGTCCTAAAATTATGGAAACGATCTTAGATATATACATATGATGTTTGATATTGAAGGTACTCCCCCATTATTATGTTTTTTCAATAGAATGATTTTTTCCTCTCAAACTATTCTTTTTGGGTTTTAGATGATGGCTAGAACCCGAAGGAACATTCTTGATCAATGTAACGGACAATGCAATGATTCTCCTCCTGAACAAACCAATGTTATGGGAGATGGATTGAAAAATCATATTGGTATACTTACACAATCTATAAATCATTCTGGACTTCTAAATGAGCAGAGAAGGGAAAAATATTCTATTGATTCCTTCATGAGGAAACGCCCACCTTCTTTCAGTGGGTCTTCTGATCAACTTGTTGCTGAACAATGGATCAGTACCATTGAAAAGATATTTTCCATACTTCGTTGTTCCAAACATGAAAAATTCATTTTGGATATTTACCGTTTAGAAGGTGAATCAGATCAATGGTGGAATCTAATTAAGAATATGATACCCTAAGAAGAAATTGAATCCATGGAATGGGATGAGTTCAAGAACTTATTTTTCAATAAGTACTTCCATCGTATTCTTCGAACAATGATGGAAAACGATTTCCTTGAGCTTAAGAAAAATGATGATGAATCTATTGCTATATATGAAGTGAATATTACAAGGATTTCAAGGTATGAATATTGCTTTATCATCCAACCTGAAAGTAAAGTTGATCGATTCTTTAGTGGCATAAAAACCAAGTCCTAGAAGGGCATTAGCTATAAGATACTTCAGTAGATATGAAAAAATTGTGTGTTGTGTTGTCAAGGTAGAAATGGAAGTTGGTGTTACAAATCCATCTCATGGTTTTGACAAGAAACGAAATATGGAGTTCAAGGAGAAATCTCATAATAATGGTGAAAAGAAGAAAAATGTTTCTTTATTCTCAAAGTGTGGAAAGAAGCATGGTGGAGATTGTCTTAAAGGCACTAGAAAATGCTTTATGTGTAGAAAAGAAGGTAATCAAGTAGTTGAGTGTCTAATTAATTGAAAAAGGGTTGCTAATGATTTGAATAAAGAAAAGTCTGTAGATAATGGACCACCAACACTTCAATGCTTCATGTGCAAGGAAATGGGGCATTATACTAATCAATTCCCTAATAAAATGGTTAATAATGATCAATTTGAGCAAACTTTTAAGGAAAAGGAAAAAGGGAAGTCACATGCGATCACTATAAGCAATGTTGAGTATGACAATGATGTGGTGGAATGATTATTTATTTATGTAAAGGGATTCCAAAAATAATGTTGTGGAATCTCGTTTATAGTATTGTGGAACGTTGGAATATCTATGTAATGGTTTATTGTGGTTTTTGATAATTATCTGGTATCGATAACCATGAAATGTGATTCAAATATTTTGGAAAGCCGATGATATGTGCATAAATAAGGGATAAGGAGATTATGAAATGTTTGATAGTATTAACGAGCTCATGACTATTATAAGGAAAAAGTGATACCATGGTTTGAGTATATAGAATTTTTTGGATTTTGGTATACGTAAAGAGATACCTTGTGATAGCATTCATGTTTTCACTATGGTACAAGAGAATACGTGATTAAGGTAATCACATGTTTGGAATGTGACCAACAAGATATATCGTATGATATATGGGGGATAAATGATGGTATTCACATGCTCGATAGATGACATTTATAGTAATTTGTTTCTTCATACTATGATCTTGGACAAATGTATTTTGTATAAGCCTAAATATTGGAATGAATTAAGTTAGAAATAATATAGTATTTTTTCTATTTTGTTGGAGGAAAGTTATTATAATGTAGACTTAGAAAGAGGGACAACATGCAGGACATGAGACAACCTGTCACGCCAGACAAGGTTGTGGGAATCGAACCCACAACTGAAGTGTGATAGGCCTTTATCACCTACCACTGGACTACAGGAAGTCCCTGGTTATGAGAAACTAGTTTTATTATATTAAGCAGTATGATAGATGAAGTGTATGTCCATTTTTGGAATAATATATGATTAACCTCTCCATAGATGTACTTATGTATATTTGATAACTTTACTATCCTTTTTTTGAGATATATGGAATGAACCATTATTATATCCCAGGATCTTCTAACACCCCACGAATGAAATATTCAACATCATTTAATTAAGAGATGAAGTGGAAATAGTTCAAGGCACGAACAACAGTGAGATTATACCGAAATAAAGTAAGTTTTTCTTCTAATTCTCAAAAATTAGGGAAATGATCTTGAAAACCAAAAATGTTTTCCTAGTTCCCTAATATTAGATGAATCAAATAGTACCTTAGATAATCACAAATTTATGGCTCTGTGATTGTTGGATTTTTCTTAGCCATGTTCTCTACCACCCGCCATCAGAACATGATGGTTAGATTTCTCATATATATCCAGATTTTCACTTATGTTCTCCTATATGGAAACCCAGTGATTAGTTAATTTGGGTAACTGTTACATTTCATACTTTCATTTTTTAAGATATGTTTTGGTATTCCTTTTTACGATGTGGGTTTATATTAAAGAAACTTTCGAGTAGAAAACCTTTATAACTCGGATGAATATCAAGGGAGAAATTCTTTTTAAGGGGGGTAGAATGTAACACCCTGATATTTTATAAAAAATATTCTTTTTAATTTAATTGATGTATTTTTTTGTATGATACACTAAAATGAGCTTTCACTACATGCATCACAGACCTGTCTTTCATTACACGCAATCACGACCTTCCATGATAGTGTGTGTTGTTCGCAATACTGAGTTTCACAAAACCACGATATGTTATTAAAATATTATATAAACTAGCCATTGTGAATATTAATATCCACCTTTTGAAATTTTATTTTTCAAAATGGACTTCATTTTTGGATTCGGAATATCAAAATTTGTCTATGGTTAATTTTTGGTATTTTTCTGAAAACATTCAATTTTTGATGAAGACTAAAAACATTGGGTTACTATTTAAAAACAATCTTTTTATTTAAATAATTATTTATTTTATTTAAATTTATTTTAGGTAAAAATTGATACATAATACCTATATATGTTCAATTTAATTCATTGAAGCCATTTTATAATAATTTTAGACATATAAAAATTTTATTGAACTTTTCACCGTCTTTTACCCACATACTAGGAGAGTTTGAAAATTTATATAAAACATAATTTTACCACTTCTGTGAGTGGAATTTCGAAAATCTGAGACACACTGTTGATATCACGGAGTAAAATGTGGTTCAATAAGATAAAAATAATTTTTGCTGATTAGTAAAATTTTACTTTTATTTAGTACGGTTAAAGGTAAATAGGGTAATTAAGGGTAAAAATGATATTATTATTACCCTAACACATGTCCTAATTATATTTGATAAGTGTAATTCGACCAAAAACAACCTTAGGAATAAAATATTACCCTTTATGTCCACTTGGATTAGATTAGGACATTTATTATTATTTTATTTAATGAAGAATTAAAATAGTTAAAATCAATGTTTAATAACAAAAACATTTTTAATATAGCTCTATACATAAGATAAATTCGAATATAATTATTCATTATAAATAAAATAATATTTCCTACGTAATGGTATTTTATTTATAATTTTTACACATTAAATAATTTAATTTATTTATGACACAATGATGATGGAGTAATTACTTTACTAATAAAATATTAAAATAATTGATGTTATAAATACCCAAATAAATGTACTTTTAAACTTTTTATGAATTCAGATAATTTTCTAGGTTATTATGTCATGTTAGTATTGGTTTAATTAATTTTTTTCGAACTAATCATGCTGTTATGATTTTCACAAATAAATCAAGTACCAAAAGTGTCAAAATTGACATAAAATAGTTTTTAAAACAAATATTATATTATTAATTGTTATTTTATTTAAAAAAACTATGTTTTGTCCAAATGAATTAGATAAGGATATATATATTAATAATGAACCACTTTTGGTTCTTTTCAATTTTTATTGTAATTTTATTAACAATAAAGTGTAAAAAAATAAAAAGACACTGTAAAGGTTTTATTATTTAACATAGAGTTAAATATAAATGATAAGGATAAAATAGTAACCTATACTTGTCTAAAGCCTATTTATTGCAAGGATTGCGACCCATCCCCACCTTATCATCGAAATAAATCAATTTGGAGCTATGAAATAACCTAATATGACTTTATTATAATATAATATTTTAAGTTTTCCTAAGGTGCCACTCTCCTCCCTTATAAAAAGGGCACCCCTTCCCTCATCTCATCAAACCCTTTTGAGCCTTGAAGCTTGGAAAAAACCTACCAATTCATATTCCAAACCACTCTATTTATATCATAGAGGTTCGGGTCTTCTCAAAGGACCAACTCTAGTGCCCTAAGAAAAAGTTTAAAGGAGGTGTGTCGAAGAAGAGGTAATCTCTTCTAACGATTCTTTCAAGTTTCTTTCTTCTTCAACTTCTTCTTCTTTAGTTGTTTCATTATAAAGTAATAAATTCAGTATTACATATATACTTATATGTAATTATAAATATTAAACAATCCCATTTCACCTTCTATCCATCATACGGAAAACGAAATCACCACGCGTGCGTATGTACGGAATACCGTCTTCACGCCGTGGTGTAATCTGTTTTTCCACCACCACCATACTTGGATGGGTAAAATGGTGTAAAGAATAACTATATATGATTATTATAACATAATAATTATTCTATTATATTATATCATCCACTCCAATTCCATTCAATAAATATGGGAATGACATCATCACCCCTGCATACGTACGAATTACCGTCTCCACGATGCGATGAGACTCATTTTCCATGTTAACAATTCAAGAATCATTTTACAGTATATATAATAAGTAATCATGAAATATATAAAATAATAATGCTATTGGATTTATGTATATATATGTATGTATGTCATCTACTTAATTCCATTCAAGTCAATAACGAAAGGAAATCAACCTTCATGGGTACGTACGGCCTACCGTCTCTATGAACGGTGTATTTCATTTCATTCATCTATCTATTATATATATATATACTGAATATATATGATATATAAATCATGATTTAAATTCTGGAAGTAATTAAATCATGATATAATTAATAATAATATGATGAACAATAAATAAAAACACGTAGGATAAATGAAACGATTTTACCCAAAACGCTGCTCTAACATGGAATTTATAAAAGAACAGGTATTATAAAGTCATAATTGAACCATATATGATATCAGAATAGTGAATATGATTCTGTAATAAGTCAATATAATTATTTAAATCATTATATAGGATGTCTTGAAACATACGAATCATATCTGACATAAGGAAAGAGAAAATCCCACAATTTCATTTTTTATCCGAGATTGTTTATACTTCAAAATTTACTGGGGCATATTTATCATCCACATCCATGTTTCCTCAATATGTAATATTATTTCCATCCAATTAGAATTTTTTAAATCCAATTTTACCCATTGGTGAGTTTTTTTAGTGAAAAATATGAAAGGAATCTTTTTCTGTTTGTAGTATGGTGTACTTTTTGACTTTTCTAGCCAAAGTTCAAGATGAATGTTTTTTAACTTATACGGTCTGAATGGACTTTTATAACATTATTTCCATATAGATTCCTTTACAAGTTTTCACGTTTATTTTTAATCAACTTCTTTTAGTTTAAAATTGTATGACATTTTATGAAAGTAAAAAATGGTTTTGAAGTAGAAAGGATATTTTCCTCAAGAATGGAGTTCAAGCGTTTTATCAAAATTATTTTCCATCTATGATAATATAGGGTTCTGTTTCTATACCTATTTTTACATTGATCTGATTATGTTATGATGGAATTATTTTTATGATGTCCTTTTATCTTATATTTATTATGTTATGATGGCATGATGTTTAAGAATCCCATTTTTATTACATAGGTTATGCTATGATGTATGACATATGATCTTATGGCACACATAAAAATGGTATCATTATGAGATGGGTGGGACCTATATATCCCTCCAATGCATTGGGTAAAGATTTATATCTAATGAGATAGACATGGCTAGAATGGTATGTTAATTCGGTTCAATGTTACAGGACTAGAATGAGTTGTGAACTTGATTCAGAAAGGGACTTTGTCTACTAAGATGGTCTTGACAGCAATGCCTTGGCTACTATAGAAATCATATTATGTGCTTAATGGTTTTCCACAATTACATGTTTTATTACCATGCTATTTTATCATGATTTATGTTCCGGTATGATATATTCCTTAAGTACTTCCAAGATTCATGTCTTTTATTGAGATTTGGATGTTTAGATTTTATGATCATGTTTTTGCATTCAAATGTTTATGGATTGTTTTATGTTCTCTCTGTTTACCCTTACTGGGCATTTGAGCTCACCCTTTTTTATGTTTTCCTTTCCCCAGGATTTAAATAAAGGTTTTAGGTAAGAAAATAAAAGGGGAATATCATTATTGGATATGTTGAAGATCTTTCACCAAGATTAGAAGATTATATTCTGAGTTTCCAAAGACACTAATCTATTAAGGTCCTTTAGTGTCTGTTTTTTCTATGTATTAAGTACTTCGTTAAAGTAATGTAATATCCATGAATGTCCATCTTTGGTTCTCTAAATTTTCCCCTTCTTTCATAGTCATCATTTCCTCCCTTTTGAAGCCATAATTAATAAGGTATTATTTTGGTAGTGCTGTTAAAACTTAATATAATGCCCTCATATTAAGAACTTTTTTGGGATAGTAACTCCTTTTAAAATAATATCTTATGACTATCAATGAAGTGATCATTATTACACTTTGGATAAGATACGTTGATGTGCTTCCCATTCCTTATTCTAATTGGTATTTCTTAATTATGTAACATGCTTGATTATATGATTTAATTATTATACATAATGAATAATCCATAATCTACTAAATTGTATAACATAAATTGAATATTTTATTTATAACTAAGCCAATAATCATATTCATTATTTCAGCACGAGTATCAATATTTTCAAATACCTTATAATGGTATGTAGCGAAATTGTAAGTTGTCTTAATCATATCCCCCTTTATTCTTAATATTTGGTTCTTGTAAGGTAATATATCCTTAGGAGGTGATGATATTGTCTCTCTTAATGCTTATTTTTGGATGTTATTCCACCGAGAAACCTCTGTACCAAAACCACATCCAATTTTAGTATCCAAAAATGGATGTTTTATAAGAAAAACATCATAATATCAACCATACAAAAACATTAGAACATTCTTAAATACATAACCATAATCTCTCTCATAGGGTATTGTTGTTCATTCCATGTTTTCCTAAATATAATTCCTACGGATTTTGCTAAACATGATATAATACCAACTATATAGACCCAATACCTAGTATATTGGTGCTTATGTCTACAAAATTCCATTGGCATAGCATACAATGAATGAAATCCTGGGGGACTAATCAATTTTGCAGTATTTGTAACTAGATACATTAATGATTCCCATATTACACTAGAATACAAAAATTACAAGAAATTTTGTTTTTATAATCTCTTTATTCCCTATATCATATCCCTATATATAGATAATAAAATATTTCTTGGTATCCAAGGTAAAATAAAACATAATAAAGGGGTGACTTTAGATTCTTAGCAATGATACGAGTACCCGGAATTTTATGAGTAGATAAGGAATAATAAATATGAAAAATTAAATAACTAAAAATGTAATATTTAATAAATTACAATCCCAAAATAATAAAGGAATAAATGAGGATCAAATAATTCTAAAAAAATCTCATATACTAGATACAATACCATGAATATTTTAACTAATTTAATAATAACATGGATAATAAAAAACTTAATTCATAATAAGTTAATGTATAATGTCACAATTCATTATAATATGGTAAATACCATTTACAAAATAGTTAATTTTAGGAAATATCATAATATAGGTTAAAACAAATGCTTTATAACCAATCATGTTTGTCCAACTCATTTGTTTCCATAACACTAAGAAGAAACATAATGTCCATAAATTTAACAATGTAGTTTAAAACTACCTTTTCTAAACTTATAGGGGTTGACCAACATATTTCATATTATGAAACATGTTGATGTATTGAGGGGATATCTATATTTGGCCCCATCCACTTCATACGATGTCTAATTCATTACTTATATTAAACTAGTGAAACCTAATTAACGTAGAAATTCATTTTAAAAACTATCATTGTAAAATTTAATACATGCTATAATTAAATATAAATTATCATAAAACATCTAGATTAAAATGGTTAATGGTATCAAATTCGAACATCAATAATAAAACAGATCATAATCCATCCATATAAAGAATAAAGAGGATATCATCAAAACATATTCCCAGTTGATCATTTTTATATTAAAATGTTGATTCCATTGATGAATATGAATACCATTAAAATATTGTTAAAACAATTATTTATTAAAGTATCCATCCCATTTTGAAAATTACAATAAATTTTGAAAAATAGTATTTAAAAACTATAAATATCATGAATATGAGTACGATGGTTTTCATTAAAATGAACCATAATGATTTGAAAATGAATCTTCAAATATATTTTAGTAGGAATAATGGAAATTAAATACATTCCATACATATTAAAAGAACATCTAGTTTACACTTTTAATATGTTCGGAATGTACACATACACAAAAATATATGAATATTCCTTTAAAATTTTCATTAAAATATAAATAATACATTTTTTTTTAAAAAGAATATACTTCCATTGGAAAAAATTATTAAAAAATAATTTTTTTAAAAATAAACTTTACATATCATTTTTTAAAATATAAAAATTGTCTCGAAAACATTTTTAGAAATCCAATTTTTGGAAGAAAATAAATTCCCATAGAAAGAGAGAAATCAAGTCATATTCTTTTAAAACAAATTCTAAATTAATTTGTGTACAAAATAGAAAAAATTGACTATATTACATTAATGTAAAATTAATAATAAGAGTACATGAAAATTAAATTGGATTATTATAAAACCATCATGTAATTAAAGTCTATTAATGTACAATAACAAACAATATCAATTTAATTGAGATTATAAAATGTACACTTAAATTTTTTCTAACAAGTTATTGAGATATAGTAAAAGAATTGATTATGTGTATAATATAAATTCCCATATATATTATTTAGAATATAACATAATATAATTAAAATTTATTACACACATAATCTTATTATGACATAATGGATGATGTATATGTTTAAACTAATGGGTGGAAATTGATTTATAAAAACTCTTACCTCACGTTTCATTTTGATTAAATTTTCTTTATGATTATATATAATGGTTTTAAAAAAATTAATTAACATATAACATAATCTTATTTATATTTATAATTTAAAAAATAATACTTTTATTGTATATAATTACATATTCATTATTAATATTTACATATTTTAATTAGATCATGTATTAATTATGTTGTTTGATTATGTGGGATTTGAAAATAAATAGATATTTATACAAAAATATTATATATTTTACATATCTAATGAATAATAATCATTCCAGAATTAAAAAATTATATCTATTTTTCATTTCAATCAAATCATGAAATATGGTTATGAAAAATGATATATGTTATGATCATGGAGTTGATAGGTCATATGCACGCATGAGAAACGTTTCTATTTTTCAATTATTATTACTGAAATAATTAATGAAATATATTCCCATTAAATAATGATATAAATATAATATATCCCATGTAATACACTTATATATGTCCTCATTATGGTGTGGTGATGAAAAATGAGTCACACGTATTTGTTAAGGTGGTAATCCACACATACACAAATGATTTTATCATCATTATGTGAGTGAAAATATAAGAAATAAAATTATATGTTATCTTTAATGAATGATAAATATGTCATTAACATAATAATTATTTCTTAACTATGAGAAAGAATCATTATAATTTTGTCTATCACCTTATAAGTGAAGTATTAGTGAAGGATGAATCAAATCAATTCGTAAAGGGGTAGTTAATCATACCAATGACTGAAATTATCATAACCCATACATAGAGGAAGGTAAAAAAAATATATGACATAATGAAACCATTGGTATACTATCATGAACCCTCCCTCCAAAGATGCCACATTTAGGGGAGTTGGATAATAACCCCTGAATCCCGCCTCTAGTAGGCACCAGGTTGGCTACTAGCACAAAGGGTGTACAATAAATCACATTATGAGAGGAATTACCATTTATGATAAACATGATCGGCATATAAAATAAACCACCAACAAAATATAAGGAATAATATAAAATAGAAATACTAAAATAATAACACATGTATGTGAAAATAGAATTCATAAAAAAACAATAAAGTCTCCAATGAAAATACTCAAAAGAAAATCTATGGAAAAAGAACTACAAAATTTCAAATGGTTAAAACTTGTAGTACCCAGCATGTTCCATGAAATCCTCTTGGAAACTTGAAATAACATTTAGATATGTAGGGGGTGAATACAAGTATTATCAGTAGAAAAACCAATGTCTCTAATGCACATGTGAAAGAAGCATACTAATGCACCTGTGAGAAAATAATTGAACTAAACTGCAGATAAATAGGTATAATAACCTCCCCATCCTTACTAAAGAATTATCACCATGTATAGAAAGAAATGTAATATAATATAAAGTAATTATCACTGATGGTAGGCTACCCACAACACTTTCCCATTCATATATCGCTCTTTTCAAACCCCATTCTTCATGGTGCTCCCACCCCTTTTGTATACCACATCACGTCTTGCTTTCACAACCTTGGGCCTCACTACATGTCAAAACTGTGAACAACTATGGCGAAAACACATCACATAATATCCCATCTTAAATACCATTGGGAAATATTACCACATCTCATCTAGAAGACAATTGGGACCACACAATCCTCATCACCTGCAAACATTATGACTATCAAAACTCAATTAAAGTCACCCATACCATCACAATACCTATATAAATAAATAGAATACCTCTGGCCTTCATAGCCTATCCCATAACTACCTCACATAGAATAGAGAGCAGAAAAGTAAAGGTACCCATCCAACCATTCTCATCAATAGATGTTGTTAAAAACACCCCCTCATGAAGATGTGGGTGTTCATCAAATTATTATCAACATGGGTGGGGTGCATATAGAAATCAAAAGAATATACAAATACATGTATATATATATAGAAACAAACACTCTCATCCATCCTATGAGTTCATAAACAAACATGCAATCTCAAAACACTGTAACATTTCCTACCACCTTGAATAACATAACATCTCATAACAAGCCATAAAATCCTTTTCACTTTTCCAAAGAATTTCATTTAATCAACCTATTAATTTTTTTATTTCACATGAACCACATTTAATTATATAACTAAAAATTTAATTATACACTATCAACCTCCATTTTAGAAACAAATCAACCAAACCAATTACTAAAATTATTAAACCATTATTTATGAATTCCATCACTACTCAGGCATATAGAAACACATAACCATATATCACAAGCAACATGTCATACCCAAAATCATCACCTTAATATCCCAAAAGCAAAACAAACCAAAATATCACAATTCCACCCCAAAACTACTAACGAACAACCATATATCGCAATAAACTAGTCTTCCCCAACAATATCACCTCACGACCCCACAAGAATAGGCTACAAAGCTATCACCCACCACCCTAAATGAATGTCCAAGCTAACATATATATCCCCACACACCATTCCAACCACACACTGCAACCCCATAAGCCCAGAAACACATATTACCACCAAAAGATGCTTTTAAAAAATTTATAAAGGGGCTTTTATAACATTACCCTATAATTAAGTGTGTGATCACACAAACTTAAAACCATGGGAAACCATTTATCTAGCTATGTAAAATTAAATAATGAATTTCCATTAATGATGATATAATAATTGTAATAGTAACATGAATACATATATCCAGTTTAAACTATTCCCTCAACTACCATAATTTTCAATGGGGTGTTTAGAATTTCTAATCACAATATTAAAAACAATATCGATGAAATAAAAACATGTGTATAAAACCCCACTCACTGCATTTAATTTCAAATAACGTCTTTTTACAATTAGTTTGAGCCAAGAAACCCATAATTCCTAGAAAATTAAAACTAAAACCCCACCCACATGATGCACAATAACTGGAAATGAAGTTAATCCTACCTAAATGAATATTTTCACAATATAGGGAAAGGAAGAATGCATGTAAACCACAACCTCACCACTAGATTTTCATATCAACCAATTAAATACTAATAGATTATAAAAATGCAACCCAAATATCCCACTCAGTCTAACATGTATCAATGTAGTAAATATTTGGGTAGTAAAGAATAAATTTAATGAGAAAGAAGAGAAGTATCACCACATATCATCCATATATCACCAAAAAATCCCCCAAGATCAATGAATCGAAGGGGGAAAATTGCAGGATTGAAGAACCCCATGTGCTATCTACGGTTTGAAAAAAAATGATAAAAAGAAGAGATAATGTATAAATAAATAAAATTTAATCTAAAATGAATTTTTAAAATTGCAGATGATTAGGGTATTACACTACGTTGAATCCCCTTTTGAAAAAATGTAATACTTAGGGTTTGATTTCCCCAAACAAATGAGTGACATATATATATTATTTTATATTTATATCCTCAAAATATTATAGGCTTTGAATCCCTCTTTCAAATCATGTAAAAGATTAAAACACCATGAAACTTAATAGGCATGCTGTGAAACTAGATTTTATGTCTTGTAATCCACTAACATGGCATGTACTATCCCTTCTTCCATCCTATAGCAACTGATCTTCTCCAGACTCCTTCTAAACCTCCATAGAATACCTCTAAATTACAAAACCAAAAATGTAACAGACTATGAATGAAAATCACACTAAATCAGATACTAATCAAAATATTTCCATCCACGATAACGCAAATGAAAGCCTAGATGGAAAGGGGTCCAAAAAACCACCCCATAAGATAACTATGAAGACTATCTTCGTACTTAAAATGCTACAACCAGCCAAACATGAAAATTGAAATGTCCTCAAGACACACTGCACAACATCATCACTAAAACCACAACTACAAATCATCTCATCCCATAGAACCATACCATCATAGAACCACTACATAGCCGCATTTCCACACAACCACTAAACAACCATATCATACTCCATGAACCCAAACCAATAACAACAATAAGATAAAAACCACACTACATCAAAACCAACAAACAACATCATACTGAACACCTGAATCTGGGAATTCCATCCACTATGTTAATATATTATCCTCCATGGATGTAACTAACTTCGTAAAATTATTTTTTTCATATCAAAATTAATGATTCTCAATTAAGAATCAGTTCATCCCTTTTCATATGTTAGGAATTTATCACGCAAAACACCGCACACATCACAGTATATGGAAAAAAACACATATAATTAAATAATAAATTACCAAACAACAGAAAAAAAAAATTAAAAAAATTAAGGGAAAAACTAAAAACAACTGTATATATTGGGCACAAATCTCATCTCTCACTCTGATGTACTATCCTCTTGGAAAAAAATAAATTCATAACACACAATCCAATGAAACGGTCCATCCATGATGTGACTTCCATTAATGATCATGGATCTCTTCTGGACACAAGAAAAATATCTTGTGATTCTTGATATCCAACTCTCCCTAGTTAGTGACATGGGTGTCATCATGATGACACTAATGAAACTGAGATATGAGGAAGATGTTGTTGATACTATTCAACTGTGGGGTAAATTCCAACCAATAATCCACACTGAAACACTCTCGAACGCCAAAAATGGCCCAAAAAACATTGAACAAATATTGCACTATTTTCCTAATCACTGCTTCCCATTTCCAGGGGAAACCTTCAAGAACACGTGGTCCCCAACCATGACCTCCTAGAGTCTTCGTTTTCTAGAAAAATAATACATACTATTGTATTACACTACATTCATTATTTCATGAATGAGTTGGAATTTCTTTGTCATTATCTACACCACATCAATACCAATAACTATTGTTTCACTAAACATTTTCCTGAATAATGGAGAAAAACATTGTCATCAATAAAAATCCTTAAATAGCTCCACACCAATGGAAGAGTGACAGATAATTTTATTTGAAAACAATACCAGGGGATGTTTTCATACCCAAGATCCACTATTCTCTAAGACACAAACCCACAACATATCCTCCAATATTTGGATAATATGCTCCCATACCCATCCATTTGTGGTGGAAAATAGTGTTGAGGCATAACTGAGTCCAAATAGTATGATGTAATCCCCTATAGAATTATGAGGTAAAAAGTGAATCACAATATGATAAATTTGACCTATTAAATCAATTAACATGAACCAAATCCTCTATATACCACTTAGAAAAATCATCCACTTCACCAAACTCCATTCTCGCTATGAACTGCCTGATTTCATCAACCGATCCACTACAACCAAGATATAATTATAGCCTCCCTAACTTCAAGGTAAGCCTATTCTGAAACTCGTTTATATTTCATCTCAATTCCACTTAGTAACTTCTATGGGATTCAACAAACTACAATGAACTCACTGAATGACCTTTGGCTATGGGAAAACCAAGCACTTCATCACACACTCTGCACTTCCCAATTCATTTTGGTCCAACAAGACTACATCCCAAAGACACAGTACATCCCAGAAATTAAATAGTCCACTACAAAAGGGGATCTATGAAACTAATGATGAAATACATCAAGAATCTCCACCGAAACATATGACATTACCTAAAATGACATCTCATTCTGACCATCCCTCTAAACCATCAGTATGGAAATGAATATTGTGAATCACATATGCCTCTGGGTTACCAATGTAAGACTCCTAAACCTATGCCTCAAAGAATAATACAACATCATATAAAAATATTCTTTACCATCATCAACTATTTCAACTATGTACAAGACTTCCAACTCGAACATTTTTCTCCAAACATCATAAGATTGAAAAACAACCTCATTCAAAGACTTTTTTTCTCAAATAATTAGACAACACATATCCCTTTATCGAGGTGTAGCAGATATCAATATTATAGAGCTTCAGATATTCCATCCAACTCCACTATCATATATGTAGGTCATGCTGGGAAAATATATAACTAAAACTCATGGGTCCATGAAGTCCAAAAATTGATCACCAATAATATAATGCCACAAAAAATAATACAAAAACGCAACACCTACAAGATCTAGATCATGGGTGTCATAGTTATGGTCATGGGGAGATAAATTAATGGTCCCAAAAGAGATCACTCCTCCTTGTTACTTCAACTCACATCTCAAAATGAAAAGGGATTCCAGAAAAAACCCCTCAACCAGAACCCCTTCTTCAAGAAATGGGAACACTGAAGCACAAACCCACATCCCATTAGATAACCGAATGCTGCATGGAATTGATCACTCCACACAAAATCCTATTGATTCATAGTCAAAGCTATCAAAAGGGATGAAAATCAAGAGAAATCAGTAAAAATCCATGGATAATATCCTGCATGACTAAGGAAACTATGATCATTCAACATTGTTCTTAGGTGATTCCCAATAAAAAACAACTTTGGCCTTATAAGGATCTATTGAAACGCCCTGATAAGACCCCACATTCTTGTGGAAATGCACCTCCAATGTCTAAAACATATAGTTAGAAATTTTTTTAAATACTTTTTTTTGTGTCGAAAAACCTCCAATACTTTTCATAGAATCTAGAAATACTCCTCTAAATTTGAGTAGACCAAGATGTCATTAATTAATATGATGATGAACCGATACATGATATCATAGAACAAGGATTTCATAATCACCATGAACATGGCTAGTGTGTTCATAACCCCAAATAGAATGACTACAAACTCAAAGTGAACATACTTGTACATGAATGAAGTTTTCACAATATCACCCTTCTTCACCCACTATAGAGATATCCAAATCATTGGTCGATCATAAAAAACCAACCATCCCATCTCAGTTGGAAAAAAATATTTTCTATCCTTATAAAATGCTAATATTTCTTGAATATCATGTGATTAAACCTCTAGTAGCCTATTGAAAACCTTACACTACCATCCATTATATTGGAGAACAACACTCGAGCACCCCCACAATGAAACATTAGGCCGAATAAATCCCTTTTGAATCTGATCATCTATTTGAATCCAAAAATCACACAATATATAATGTGCCATATGATAAAGATATATCAAAACATAAAAATCAAGGGGCTTCAAGACTATCTCAAACTCAATATCATGTCGAGGGGGTTGAATCCAAAAATCATTCATGAAAACATCCATAACCCCCCCCCCCCCAATGTCCTCGGTAACCTCAATTACCCCGATGTATACTAATTCCACTGATAACTCATCCAAAATGTATAAAAGAGGCTCCAGATTCTGATGACCCACCTGAAAGATCTACTCTCTAAAAGATCCCTCACACTATTCATTTACATCATAAAATATGACTCACCTCAAGAAGAAGTCAATAAAAGAACTTATGGAATAATACCAATTGATCATAGTGATGATATTTTCATGATATATTTGTACCAAGAAATGGTCTCCATGGGACTAATGTGGTTCCATCATCATTATACACCCTCAAAACACATAAAAAAATATTTTATTTCCTTTAAAAAAGAGTAATCAACATCGGCAGAATTAATGGAATATATATTTTTAGCCCTAGAGCTAGGTGTAGATAGTGTGAAACAAATTATTTAAAATCTCATGACTCAAAAAAGTCATAAACACTGGTACTAAAAAATGAACATATATCTAAAGATCTATCGCCCCTTGGGAACTACGTCCTCCACTACAAGAAACTGAAAACACCAAGTATATTTACATCTTTGATAATGACCACCTCCCCAACCACAATTAGGTCATTGAAACTAATTATAATCTAAATTTTGAATTCAACCTCTTCATTCTTCATCACCACTCTATGAAGGAAAATATTATTTCCCCAGCTGCTATAACATTCTCACTAGAAATAGTTTCTCAGGCTAGAGATAATCCTATCCACCTTCACCAAACTGAGCTCAGGAAAATATTGGAAACTAGTTCTTTTAATAGTAATGAGCCACAGAATAAAAAAACTATAGAAAAAATATCCCATGAAAAGAATGAAATCCACTGGAACTAGGACAAAAAAATGGATACTACAAGGATCGACTCCATAATGATCAAAACCCCAATGGTCCTAGAACCTAAGACCTTCTATGAAAAACCAGGCATTTCAAATGTCTTGTCTAGCTGCACTCTCAATGTAGACATACTTGTTAGGTAATCTTCTCAATTAGCTATATCATCTTATAAAACTAAAGAAATGTTGTCAACAAAAATGGATTAACTACATACATGATTAAAATACAGATTTTGCCTTTAGATATCTCATATGAGACTCGTCATCTGTAAAATGATATGCATAACAATTTAGAAGGTCCGTGACCTAGATTCCGGAATACCACACTGATATTCTCCCCTACTAAATAGAAAAAATCTCCAGCCTTTTAAATACCATCATAGGTGATGAATGGAACTAAGATCAAAAATATTTTTGGAAGTCAACCCACAAAGAATCTTCATTATTTATCTCTCCCATATACAGCATACACCACTGATGCACAAATCCCCATATATGAATAACATCCCACGGGACCTAGTACACCGTTAGAGCCCATATTAAACAAAATTAAATAACAACTCCTCCATCCAACTCTCTATCTCCACATATGAAGCACTACCCTAGTACATCCCCAAATTCTGTTGTTAGAAATCATGAAACATCCTCTTCCTCATGTTATCTACCTCAACTAGATCAATACTACTCTGATCAACTAGATCAGCCTTCCGAACCTCGCATCCTCGAGCAACTTACGGATGATAACTTTAAGCCATTGATAAATGTTAATCAAATATTTCCTTTAGTAGGTAGTATGGATTTATATTAAAATTTATTTTAATTTCTTGTATTCATTTATTCCATTTATCCTTCCAAAAATAACCTAATTAAAACAAATACACAAGTTATTATGATGTAATAATTTTTATAGTTCTCTACAATGTATGTTGGACTACCTCACATAGTCATTCAATAAGCCTAGAGGTTTGGTACTGGATCATAGGAGGCCTAAAATCCAGTACCTTTCTTGATCTCCCTAGAGTATGTAATTCATGTAGGTAATCTAGAAATGTTTCCATACCAACCCACACAATACTCATGTTTCATAACTCCCAAATCCATCCTATATCTCAAACATCACCTTGGATGCCACTATTTCACAACCCCATCCCTCCAATGATAACATAATGAGGGGATAGGGTTAATGGACACCAATTCCCACCTTTAGTAGTCTGTATGTTGGAAACTTGCCCCAAGGGTGTACCAATAACAAAACACAAGAGGCATTGCCCTTTATAAGAAACAAGATTTTGAGATAGAATAAATCATCCACAATAATTACAAGGTATAATATAAAAGATAAATCCTAAAACCATCCAACATGCATGAAAAAATATAACTAACACAAACACAATAAACTCTCCTAAGTAAATACCCCAAAGAAAAGCTAGGGAAGTGACATAGAAAATATCCAACGGATCGAGCTAGTATGGCCAAACAAACTCCATGAAATCCATCTAGAAACCTAAAAGATTCCTTACACATATTGAGTGAGAATAAATGTATACTCAATAAGAAAACCAAACTCTCTTTTGCACATGTGAAATAATAATACTACTATTCTTATGCAAAATAAATTAAACCAAAAAATACATAAACAGGAATAGTAACCAACCAGAACATACCATGGAACACTCACTAAGTAACACATGGAAAGTGTTATAATATAAAATAAATCTACTAAATGATAGGTAACCCCACAACACATTACCACTAGTATTTAGCTCTTGTCCATCATCATACGTTTTTTCGATCTCATCCATTCTACAATCCACATCAAATCCTACCCACACAAACCTAGGCCTCACAATACATCATGCCTGCATACACCTGGGCCTCACAAAACATCACGCACACACACACCTAGGGATGATAATAAATAACACCCACACACACCTACATATCAAGACACATCACACCATATATCATCCAGAATACTCAAGGGAAATAACATCACATGTCATCCCAAGGACACGAGGGATAACAAAACCCACATCGCCTTCAAATACCTAGGCAACCACATCTCACACGATGACACCTTGAACATAACAACATCTATATAAATCACTAACATAACTTTAAATATCATAGAATGTTTCATTCCTACCTCAACATGAAGAGATAGTGGAAAATTGAAGGTACTCATCCATCTGTACACCTCATCAGATGTTTGGAAAACACCCCCAATGTGACGACGCTGGAGTTTAACACATAGGGATCAACATGGATGTGGTTAAAATAACAATAACAAGAATATAAAAATATATTCATATTATCAAACAAACCATATAAATTTATGGTTTCATAATCAAAAAAAATATCTCACAACAAAATCTCATTTTCTGCCACCTCTAATTGAAAAACATCCCACAAAAACCCACAAACAACATTTAAAATTTATATCCAATGTAATTAAATCACCAAATTAATTTAATTATTTAGAATCAATAATATTTAACCACACAACTCACCATTTAATTATCAAATATTTACCATCATATCAATAATAAATATAACCAAATCTATTCCCATTGATTTTATACCATTGTTTATTTATTTATTCATCACAACTCAGGCATCTCGCACAAAAAATAACATATTAAAAGCATCGTGTCACCCCAAAAATCTCTCATCATCACCCTAAAATCATGGAATAAAAAAATACAACCCTGACTCCCCAAATCATGGGAAAACACAACATATTTCAAGAATCCATTTATCCCTAACAATCTCACCTCACCGTACCACTTTCACAAACAACCAAACCGTCAACCACTGATAAAAATTAGGGGAAACCAAACAAGTATCACACACACCCAATGTAAAACCCACAACACTATCTCATATTCATAATCCAACATCAACCCACATAAAGTTACATTTAAAGATTTAAAAATTGACTTTTATCAAATTTTAAATTAATATTATGTTATTAGCACACAAACCAAAATATTGGGACAAAAAATTCATTAGCCAAGAATAAGTGATTAACCAATTTCTAGTTTGGGTGGAAACCTAATAATCTCAACAAACACAATACATGTATCTAATGAATAAAACCCCCAAAATTCATAATTTTCAGTGGGTTGTTTTGGCCCTATAATAAGAATATCACAAATAATATTGTAATTGTTAAAAATTAAGAGAAAACCCAATTCAACAATTTTAATCATTATTAACCGATTCATTGTCTTTAATTTAAACCAGAAATTCCCTAATTCAAATTCTATCAAAATTAAATCTGCACCTGTAAGATGAAAAATAATGACAAATGAAGTTAATCGTACCTCAATGAATTTTTTTTCATCATAGGGTGATGAAGAATGCATGAAAACCAAAAAAACAATGCTATAAATGCACATCCACCATCTCTGCACCAAAATATTATCAAAATATTTCCCAAATATCTAACTCATTCCAAACTGAATCACTATAACTAATCTGGAGGGAAGAACAAGATAAAAAGGATAAAAAATAGTAGGAAACCCACCACATGTCAATCACATATTCCCAATAAACTTCCACTTATATCAACAGGAAGAAAAGGTATGATTGAGGGCTCGACGAACACCTTAGTGACCTAGGGCTTGACCAAAATGAGAGGAGGGAGAGGGCATGATAGAATGAATAAATTTTCAGATGAAATATAATTTTTTAAACAAAAAATTATTAAGGTATTACATGACTTGAAATCTCATTTTCACATCATTTAATACCCAAGGTTTAGTTTCCTCCCAAAAACATGTCTCCTATTCGTTTTAGTTTATTTTTCTATCATTGAAATAATAAACATCCTGAAACCCTTATTTATGGTGTTTAAAATATTGAAACACCAGGAAAAAACCTTTACAATCCTTGAAACTAAATTTCTCATCATTTAATCCACTTACATGATGTGTAATCGCCATACTTCAAATCGTTAGAAACAAGACATCTCCAGAATCCCTCCGAGCAACTCCAACCACCTCCAACAACCAAAACCAAAAATGTAAGAGGATGGGAAGGCACAGAAGGTTAATTATACATATGTTAAAAATATCATATTTATTTATATATATATATAAATTATATATATCATTGTATTCATGTGTGAAATGTGATAATAGAACAATGAAGGACATCAGTTCGCATTGAGGTAGTCTGCCAAACACAAGAACGATGATGTCATAACCAATTTTATGGAAGTGGTTATAATTTTATGTCATGATCATATTATAAAAACTCCCAATATATAGAAGATTCATTGGATATTATATCATCATGGTTTACTGCTAATTTAATTTAGTGGGGAAATAAATTAAGTAAATAAGATCATTAATGAACATTACCTCTATCAAATGTATAATCCTTAGGTTTTCACCAAAGACATCATCTAGGTAGCTTTATGCCCAAAATAATTATTCTAGGATTATGGTATGGAACCAGGGATTTAATTTGGGAAGGTATTGACCAAACATAATCGGTGTGAGGCTATGAATAATTTAGGGGACTGGTGGTCTTTTATAAGGGAGGTGACTGACACGCATCTAAGTTTTTTAATAGATTCATTTATACACATATTTTTGACATTTAATTTGTTTTAAAATTTCTCCATTGTAGATTATTGAATCTTAAATATATAAATATTTCCTAATATTTGATTTTTACATGTTTTTATTTCATTTTAATCCTTATATTATAATCTAAGACCATTTAAATCGGTAATTTCCTTTACCATTGTAATTGATTTTTTCTATCTTAAATATTATATATTCTCCAAATTTAATAATTTTTTTTATAATTATGGTGATTCCAAATAAATAATACAATATTTCAAATACAATTAAATGATGGGAAATTTTTAATTTAAAATTAATCTTGTAGACATGTCGAGATAGTGTGTTTTTAATGTGTCTATGTGCAAAAGATTACAACGTTTTAATATAAAAAATAATCACGATAATGATTAATATTATCAAATTTATATTAATTGATATAAATTTTAAATAATAATCCCTTAATATCAAATCATAATATGATTGTAAATTATGAATAATTAAAATTAAATTCCGTTTTTTTCATTTAAAACCCAAAATTATACTGCAATTGTTAAAAAATGAATCAGTTCAGAAAAATCCCAAAAACATACAATAAGATAATTTATGTATTAAGATTTCAAAAATACATTTCAGTTTTTCAAATAAATTGAATAAAATTTGTAAAAACTAGTTTAAATTATATTCACAATAATAAAATATCTTTTGTTTTATAAAAAAACAATTTTTTTCAGAAAACATTCTCAATCATTTAAATGATTGTTATTTAATTTATAACAAATAAATAACTATTAAATTCATATTTTAATAATTAATCGTAATCCAATCGATATTTTAATGGAATGTTTTAAAAATGATATTACAAATTACTAGTTTAATAATGTTTTTTAGTTCATTTAAACCCAGAGTTTCATGTAACAAAATCATAATTTACATTTGTGTTTAAGGAAAACTATCAAAACTATTTTGTGTATTGAAATTTTTTAATATATTTATTATATTTAAAAATTAATATATTTTAATATCTTGGGGTGTTATGTTTTCATCTATCATTGGTGTTTCATGTCTCATATGTTATCTAATAAAACATTTTATTTTATAATTTTGGATTACTACATCGTTTGAATTGTTCATTAAAAATTTCATTAGTGGTGAAATGTATTATTTGGTTTCTAAAATAATAAATCACTCTAATATAATAGACATAATTAAATTAAATAATAAAATTAGTTTAATAGCAAAATAAATGGTTAAATACATCAAACTTTTTGAATAAAACTTATATATTTTTTAATTTTCAATCTCATAATAATTTTATAAAAAAATTACTCTCATTAATTTATCTACAATGGTTCATTTAGATATTCCAGTTATTTTTTATCCAATGATTTTTTTATTCTAATATAACTAAAAAATATTGTATCATTAAATTTAAATAATTATAATAATTGTAGTGACTTTATAACATAAGATTATTTAAATTACCACTACATAATTTAATTAAAATTTAATTTTCTTAATATACATTTCATATCAATTCAAACATTGAAAAATGAGTAACTCGCATCCATTTGAATAATATTTCAAATATATTAGGAAAATATATAATGAATGATATTATTTTTTACCATAAATTCCATGGGTTTTAGTATATCATAAAAATTGACTCCTTATCTCTCCTAAATATACCACTATATGGTTTAATAATCTTATCCATTATAATTAATCACCATACAGATACCTATTTTTACTGATAATATCATTTCATATTATATACTTTCTATGATACGATGAATTTTAACTATCTATTTTATTAATATAATAATAAATATCATAAATATCATAAATATACTAATCATATCAAATATTAATTTTGATATCCTTTGACATATATTGATATGGAATGAATTCATTGGTTAATCTCAAAGACGCTCTACATGTTTGGACTCTTGTATCATAATCTATAAGGACATGGTCAACAATATGATATTTCTTAAAAAATTAATATTTCATGCTCATGATCTAATGTCATAATCACTATCGCATATTTGTGAAGAAAAATCTATTAATCAATAATTTAACTAATAGATTTGTGAAGTATATCCTATTGTTCTTAATTTCGTGTTTGAGAATCATTAATATTTTTTTTTAAAATATTGTTAATTTATACTGTCATAGAAATATAAAATATCATATCAATAAAAATATTATCAATATTTTATTTATAGATAGATTAATATATATTACCTATAATTATTAGAGTGAAATGATTAATTATTTTATGACTATCTCATTCAGTGAATTATATTTGATATTTTCTTTTCAAATTTATCATGCATTGGGGGAAAACTATAATGTGATGATTTTTTTCGTATCATTATACTATATTTAATTTTTATATAATTTTATTTTTATATCAATAAAATATATTTTTACTATGAATCATTATTCATATATATTTTAATCAAAAATATCATGAATTGGAAGGATCTAAAATCATGGATTTTGACATGACATAATAACATACAATGAAATATTTATTAAAATGAAAGGAACAAATATTGAAAAAACAATATTATTGAAGGTAATAAACATCTATATTTTAATACCCTAATATGTGACATGATCATCATCATTATTTTCCTCATGATATAGAGTTAAAACCACCACATAAAAATCGGGAATACTTATATAAGACCGAATATTCTAAGAGATGGAAAAAATGTTAGTTTAACCATCCAATATGAACATTAAAACATTAGATGTGTTTGGTTCAACCTTTTAGTGATTAATATTTATCACCATATAAAAATTCATATTAGATATGTTTTCCAGGACTTAATCATTAATGTTTCCTACCTCTAAATAGAAGAATGATAAATACATGAAGACAAAGCTGTGTTAGTATTATGAAAACCAAATCTTAACTTGTTACCCATGACACACAACCCATCCATATTTATATTTTGATACTATTTATTTACTTTATAATATACCCAAAAACAATTTACAATCACTATTACATATAATTAAACATGATATTAAATGATGTAATCATATTCCATGGGAAATTTTATATTTTATCATCATTATATCGAGAATAAGGGAATATATATATTTAAAGTAGTCCTTGTTTTGTGTATCTAACTTTAGGTTTAAATAAATGATCTCATACTTGGTTTTTAGTTTCTCATATCATTGATTATCCAACATATATAAAATTATATCAACCCTATTTATTTATATATGTAAATTTGGTGATGAAAAATAATAAAACCATAAAATTTTCAATAGACTCATATACCATATTTTATTTTGAGATTATAACCATTATAAATATCATATATATTATCACTCCCCCTTCATTAAATAAATTCAAAATGAAATCCTATAAAGTATACCCATATAATATAATTATGTAGGAAATACAAATAACACTTTTTTTATAAATCAACACCCATAAAAATGTTAAGGTTTCAAAATGTATTAAAAAGGTCATGTTACCTTAACATGAATCTATTTCAATATAATATAAAAACTAATCCTTTAAGGGTATTTTTCACATGATGAATGTTAGAATATATATATATTTTGAAGGAACCATTTTCAGATACATTTAATACATTTACGTACAACTCCATAGTTTTCAATATTATTTAAATGTATAGTTTTATTCTAAATTATGAAAATATCTCCAAAATAGATGGAAGATAATCCTATATAAAGAAAAATTTTATGATCATACACCCAATAAAAAATAATAGAGTATCCAAAATTGTGACATTCTAAATTTAAATACATAATCATTCAATTTTCTAGTAGGGGATATCATAAATAATATTATTGGAGTGGGGAACATTAAACCATGTATTTGAATGGGGAACCCATAATCCAATTGATAGGGAAACTCTCATATTTCATACAAGTGAATTATTCATAGATGGTCTGATCGAAGATTTCATCATAATATAATTTTTCCTTCATTCCCTGTATAGATTAATCCATTCTACAAATATGGAATCCACAATCATAAACTATTTCCTTTATCCTTTCCCAATTTTACTAGTTATTTTTGCCATAATAATGGGAGTTTAAAATTAATCTATAGAGTGGCTTATTAGTGTTAATTATAATGGTTCTAAATTGTCTATATGATTATAGAACTTTCATGAAAAGTGAGGTTATAATGATGTTTAACAACATGACCCAGAAATCCAAGTAGAGAAAAGACTGTTTCAATCAATGATCCGTCTAATTGTTATACTAGAAATCCTAAAGAATTTTTGGATGTCATTTAAACAATTACATAAATATCTAACTATATAATCAATTTTTAAATTTCTGTAACACATCTTGAGACCCTATAAAATCATATTTGAGAATATATATATATATATATATATATATATATCTGTGTGTGTGTGTGTGTGTGTTTTGAGTTTTAGAGAGTCCTTTTATTATACCAGATGTTATAAAATTGATGGATTCTCTAATGTATAATTATCCACTTAATGTTATGGATAAAAATTTTAATACCATTAATGAAGGTGGTATTGTAATCAATATGGAATAAGAGAGAAATAATTATAAATATAAACCATCCTATTAATAGATCATTAAATAACATAGAAATTCTATGTTTTATATTTTAACTGATAATATTCATTTATTTGATAGAAATAGTCCACTGAATGAGAATCTACTAGTTTTATTCTCTTCATAACATGTTTAAATGAAGATTAATATTTCCATAAAATTATTTTTTATTATGGTATTAGGGTAAAAAAACTCATTATATGTAAAAATATGTTTAATTTATACCTCAAATATTAATCGTTTACGAACAGGGAAATATTTAGAATAAATATATTTAATTATTTAAAATCATTAATTTTTAATTGAATAATTAAAACGCATTACATATTAAATTTATTTCCCTCAATTATCATGAATGATTAAATAAAAAAATTTATTTCAATATTTAATTATTAAGATGAAGTATTAATTAGATTTATATTAAATAATTATAATTTAGTGAAAATCATAATAATTTATAACCAATAGATATTGTTTAGTTCATTTTTCAAATCCATTATTATTATTTTCTGCAATATATACTTTGAAACATTTTGATGTGGGTCAAATTATATCATAATTAAAATATTTAATGTTTAAAAAAACTATATTTCAAAAAATATTTCTCATAATTGTGGTACCAATGGTTTCATTACTACTATATGGAAAAGTGTTTTACCATTTAAATATATGATTGAATGAATTTATCACATATAAAACTGCAAAAATATTCTTTTCTTTATATTTAACACTAGGTGTTATGGTTGAATCTATAAAAAAATTTTAATTTTATACATTAATCCATAATATTAACCTATCATAATAATTTCATATATATGAATTATTTCTGAGTTTGTATTTCATATAGTTTATAAAGATATAATACATATTTGGGACACCCTACATGATAATAACAATTATACTTATTCCATTTTATGATACCTTATTTTTAGTAAAAAAAATTAAAAATATAATTTTCCAAAAAACAATTACGGATCTAATAAACTATGTTTCAATAATTATGTTATATCAAAAAATTGTTTATATATCACAATGGATTCATCCATAATTCCAAAATAACTAATTCATTTTTTTACATTTATTCATTTATACAAACTAAATATACATTAGTATATTTTAATTATTTTGTAATGTAATTAGAACATGATATCTAAGGAGTTATTATTAACTTATAATTATAATTTATATCATTCCACCAAAACCCCTAGTTGAAAAAATAAAATAGATTATGTATTATTCGATAACCATGATAAATTAATATCCATGCTGAAAAAATTTTAATTATTAAGATAACAACGAATCTAGATTTAATATTATGAAAAAATAAATATATTTTATCATTTTATGAGAAAATAATAAATACTTTTGATATAAATGGATGCTTTTTTTATGGATAATAATCTCATTCAAATCTGAAAATTAATTATATTATAGTTCTATTGTTATTTATATAATTATTGTTAACAAGGTTAATTTCTACCTAACACCATCACCATTATTTAAAATCACTATGACCAAAAATAATCTTCTATAATGATGATACAATATTTTTCAATCATAACTGAAAAAAATGACCCAATAAAACCATCATATATAATTAAGTGTCTACCTATTAGATTCTAATATGACCAAACCCAATAAGACCCCTCTTAGTTTCCAGGATGACTTTTGTTAACCATGATGCCTTCGTCACGGAGGCCCAAAGCTTATAACTTGAACATGGTAAAAATATCATATACTTGGGAGGACATATCCTAAAATAATTAAATGATTATAGAAACCCAAAATGCAGTACCCATATCATCTGTATAAATTATTGGGTTATAATAAGATACACGGAATCTAATATCGAATGTTTGATAAGTTTTTTATTATTGATTATCTCTGTGAAATAATAATTTCAATATTAGAATGGAAATGTAAAATAAATAACTTAAAAATCATACATACATTCTTGATATTATTCATAATACCAATCTACAAACATAGGGGAACAAAAACAATAATGTTTTACCAGGTATGATAATTAAAATATATGAAATTAATAAGATATCATTATAATAAATGGAAAAATCAATATTTCTAGTAAAATTACTAAAAAATTGATTTAATATAAATCATCATATTGAAATTAATCCTATGATAATATCAATTTAGTAATCTCATGGAAAATAATTATATAATTCATAATTAACAATATTCGTAATATTTGTGTAATGCACCCGAATTTCCAGGTAAAATAATTTTTTAATTTTATGAATATTTTACAAGTCCGTGAAAATTGACAGTGCTTGATTCTAAGGCCCGTTGTGCATAGAAATAATATCTGACCTTTTTCTCGGTTATGTTCAGTAAATGTGTCAGGGGGTTTTTGTAACATTCGAATCGGTTCTCGGAATTGAAATCAGAGGACACAGTTTGTAACACCCTGACCCCTCTAGGTTGTAGCCAGTGAATTACGTGGGATATTGGCATGATTAGAAGGAATGAAAATCCCAAAGGAACGATCATTATAGTAGTCTGTAAGAAACTAGATACATTGATTTAACATAAATTACAATGGATAAGGTTACAAGATACGATCCATAATGAAAAACAAAAACTGCATCCACTAGCACTCAATAAATGACCCCCTCTTCATAGCCTGTTGAAGGTAAATAATGAAAGGGGTGAGATAAAACTCTCATTAAGGGTTAAAAATAGAGTAATCATGACTTAAATAATAAGTGAATCATAATCAATATGACATAATTAAAATGGCATAGTGAATAAATGAACAACTAATGCCATTAATAAACTGAGAATGAAACTACATCCATAGATTTTGTCATAGTGAAAACCTCATGGATAATAATAATAACTGATAATGAAAAAATAGAATTTGTATTAATTGGTTTTCATGTATCTAGAACATTAAACCATTATACCGAAAAATGGTTTACTGTTGTGTGTAGAAACCCATCTGATTTTTTGGAAACAAACACAATGGGTCTATCGGCAAACTATTTTGTCTCAAGAGACCTACCGATGCATCGAGGGGTTGTAGTAGGACCCACCCACCTCTACTGTTGTACCTCTCGAACCCCTCGTAGTTTAATTTTCATGATCACAATCACCCTCTTTTTTATCTAATCTTGTTTTCAAGTGTTTGTGTTGTTAGGCATGATTTCAGGAGCAAGAAGTGGCAAAGGAGTTAACTTGGACTGTTTTCAGTCCACCGGCCAACCGGTGGCATGACACCTGTCACGACCCGTCCTCGGGGCCCGTGCCGTGACTACCCCAAGCCCGCCTTCCATAGGCCAGGGGTTGGCGACTAGCACCAAAGGCGTAAAATCCCGATAACTGGGAAGGCATTGCCTTTATAAAGAAAACAAGCACCACAGAGTACAAGCGGAAGTAAAACACTAAGTACAAAAAGAAGAGCTGAAAAGTAAAAAGGGGCCGGAAATACAAGCCCAACTGTAAAGTACAACTCGAAAGGAAAAACAGCGACTGAAAAGTAAAGCTGCTACGCTGAGATGTCCACTGGAAATCCCACCTGAAGGGTGGGTACAGATAGCTCATCTGCTCCTCGGGTCCCGCCATCCGCTCCGAGTATGTCCCCCCAGTGGTCTGCCTCTGGGAACCGCCTCGTCGTATAGTCCACCTCCAGGTACCGTCCAGTCCTCGAACACTCGGCCTCTGTCAGTACTGGTCGTCGTCTGCAACCAACACAACGAGGTGCGGGCATAGCCCGTGCAGGGGTGAGTATAACGATACTCAGTAGGGACCCCGAGACCCTCAAGGTCTCACTAAAACCAACAAGGATAACCACAAGAAGATCACAATAGATAAACTCTACTTAGGTATATGCCCATACATATACCTAAGTTATCAAGTAACCCGTCTCAGTCATGAGGAAACACAGGGATCATGAGATCAACGGATAACCTCTACCCAGGTATATGCCCATACATATACCTAAGTTATCAAGTAACCCATCTCAGTCGTGAGGAAACACAAAGGTCAAAAGTCTCAGCTCAAACCAGGATTTTCATTATCGAAACCGTAACTGCTGAAGAGCTCCGTCTCTAGAGTGTGTAGTGGTCCTGTCACGACTCCGAGGTACTGCTCACTAACCTAAGACTGCTGAGGTACTCCTCCTGTCGAGTACTGCGGGTTTGCGGCCAACTACCTGGCGCTCCGTCCGCTGAGGGTCTGTCGCCAAATACCGGGCGCTCGCCCAATTAGCCTACTGAGGTACTCCTCCTGTCGAGTACCGCGGGTTTGCTGCCATCTACCTGGCGCTCCGTCCGCCGTGGGTCTGCAGCCAAATACCGGCGCTCCGTCCACTGGGCTAGTCGACTCACTCCAAGTCGAGTCGGTCAAGCAGTCGTCAGGTCTCAGCCGGCTACACGGTCTCCGTACTCTGCACGCTCGTCTCCAGGAGGGTCCGCTCCACGATCTACTGGCCGATACTCCAAGTATCACAAAGTCCCACGAAGAAGTGTCTCAAAGGTCCGTCCCGTCACAGGGGTCTCAACGCAACAGACGGCGCGTCGATCGGACGCCCGGTCTGTGAGTTATTAGCCTTTTCGTCCCAGGGGCCCGGTTGGTTTCGAGAGCGAAACCAATCCCGGCCGTATCTCAACTGTACCCCGAACTCCCATAGGGTATACTCAAAGGGACCGTTACTCAACGTAACCACCAACGCCGCTGACGGTTCGTCAAGCGGACGTCCTGTCTGAAAGATATTAGCTTTCCCGTTCCAGGGGCCCGGTTGGATTTCGGGTACAATCCAACCCGGCCATACTCCGACTGTAACCAAAACTCAGGCGGAGTATGTCAAAAGTTCCGTCTCATCAAGAGAAAGTCAACGAAACAGACGGCGCGTCAATCGGACGCCCGGTCTGTGAGTTATTGGCTTTTTCGTCTCCGGGGCCCGGTTGGTTTTTAAAGCAAAACCAACCCGACCGTACTCCACCTGCGTCCAAACCCCGGGAGGAGTATGCCAAAACATTCGTCTCATTAAGAGGAACGCAACGCGACTGACGGCGCGTCAATCGGACGTTCGGGGCTCAAGATATTAGTGTTTCCGCTCCGAAGGCCCGATTGGTTTCGTGAACGAACCAACCCGGCCGAACTCAAAGTTAACCGAAACCTTGAGTGCGATATATCGAAACGACCGTCTCGATCCAAGGATCACGTTGCCGCAGACGGTTCGTCATTCGGAGGTCCGAGGCTCAAGTTATGAGCCGAAAACCAAAACTGGTTCGAAACGGGGGGGTCCGGGTCCGGGCCGACCCGGCACGACCCCCCCCCCCCCCCTTGGGCGGCGCGGTGGCCGGCGGCGGCGGCCGGCGGCGGCGGACGGCGGCGGCGGCGCGGCGGCGGTGCGGCGGCGGGCCGCGGTGGTGGCGGGCCGCGGTGGCGGCGGCGGCGGGCAGCGGCGGCGGCGCTTGGCGCCGCACGTGGGTGGTCACGCGGGGGGCAAGGCCCCCGCTTTGCTTCAAGTGGCGCGGCCTTTGTGCCGCGCCTGGGTAACAAAAACCGCCCCACGTGGGGGCCGGTTTTGGAGGGACAAACCGGGGGGCTGCTGCCCCCCCTTTCATGGAACCGCCCCCCTCTTAAAGAGGGGGGTTTTATGTGCTGGTCGGGGGAATTATTTCCCCCGGTTTTAAGACGTCCGGCCGGCCAGCTGGCCGGCCGGTTTTCTCCAACGGGACCGGAAACTTCCGGTCCCCTCTTCGGCTTCCGACGCCGGCGGCCCGGCCGCCGGTCTCCTCTTCCGCCGTGGCCCGGAACCGGCCGCGGTCTCCTCGTCCCGCCGCAACCCGGAACCGGCCGCGGTCTTCTCGTCCCGCCGCGGCCCGGAACCGGCCGCGGCGTTCGTCATCCGGCGCGGTGCGACGGCACCGCGCCCCTTGCCGTGATTTGATTCTTTTCAACGCGGCGCGACGGCGTCGCGTTCTTGAAGATTTTTCCTTGGCGTGGCGCGACGGCGCCGCGTAAATTAATTGTACGATCATCCGCGTGGTGCGACGGCACCACGCTACTTGCTTCCACCCTCATGAATAAACATGAACGTTGGAGGGGGTTCGGCCGTGTTCATGCAGTCCGGCCCCCTCACGTTAAGCAAATAACTCAACTTAAACATTCAAAGTCTCATGTTAGACATGCGAGATCCATGTTCAAGAAATGGAATAAATAAAGAAATAAACAACAACCCCTACCTTGGTATAAGGTTCGAAGATCGTTCTACGTTCCGCGGAAGACGATGTCGCGGAGGTCGGGCGTCGCGGTCGTCGTTCGTCAAATCCGTTGACGAAGAGTTATGCCCGAAGAGACACGTCGTTGGCGGATCTTCGTTTGCCGACGAAGAAGGTCCGAGGAGGGTGCGGCGTTCCCTCTTGTTGACACCGAGGACGAAGCAGAGGGGCGTCGTTCTTCGTCGGAGTTTGAGCGTTCTTCGTTCTTCGTCAGAGCTTGAAGATGAAGAGGAGCTCTCAAAAGCTCTCAAGGGAAAAACTAACAACCCAAAAACAAATAAGATTACATCTTATTTTATTAACACATAACTCAAAAGAATTTCAAATGTTTGAAATTCAAAATGGCTAACTCCAAAATTAACTCACTTATTTAATATACATGAGTTGTATAATTAAAAGAAGTTAAGTTATCAAGCCATTAAGAGGGAGAGTGGGGAGTTGAAAAGGTGGGGGGTTCGTGTGGGCCCCACCACTCTTAATCCTCCCAAGGGAGGTTAAGTGGGTGTGGGTCCCACTTCCAACCTCCTTTGAGAGGTTTTAAGAAGTTATAATAAAATTTGTTCTACACAAATTTTATTTAACTCAACTAAAACCCTCAAAAAATTAACTTTCAACCCGCAACAAACGCAACTCCCGGAAAGGTCTCTTTAAGCGAATATCGGCGCTGCGAGTTCATCGGTGCCCTCGGATTTCAATTCCGAGCACCGGATCAAAAGTTAGGAATTCCCGCTCGTTCGTTCACTGAACGTACCCGAGCCAAACTTCGGAAATTAATTCCGGGCACTCCGGGCCTTGGAATCAGGTGCCGTCTGAAACCGCGCTCTTGTAAAATTCTAAAGAAAATTAAGAAAAAAATTTCCTTGAATTTTACGGGTCTTTACATTACTCCCACCTCAGGGCTTTACGTCCCCGTAAAGATACAACAAAAACTAGGGAAACAAAAGAGGGTACTGAGCACGCATCTGAGCCTCCCGCTCCCATGTGCTCTCCTGGAGATTCCCGTGCCGCCATCTGTTGCGCACAAGAGGAATCGATCTCCCATGTAGGACCCGCTCCTGTCGATCCTCTATCTCCACCGGGACCTCCGTAAAAGTCGCCCCATCGTCAACGTCAAGCTCCCCACGGTCAAAGATGTGCGTCGGGTCGTGCACGTATCTCCTCAGCTGAGATACGTGGAAGACGTCGTGCACCCGGTGTATCTGAGGTGGTAGAGCCAGGCGATAAGCCACCTCACCAACCCTGCTGAGGACCTGGAAGGGTCCGATGAAGCGCGGAGATAACTTGTCGCCTCGGCCAAATCTCCGAATACCACGTCGAGGTGAGACCCGCAAGAAGACGTGGTCACCATTCTCGAACTCTAGTGGCCTCCGCCTCCTGTCAGCGAATGACTTCTGCCGGCTCTGTGCTGTCCTCATCCGCTCCTGGATGACATGGACCTCCTCTGACGTGGCCCGGACCATCTCTGGTCCCACATGAGCTGCAAGAATTCTTCGTTGCCGATAAGAGAAACCTGGTCTCATCCCCTGGATGAACCACATTATTTTCCTAAAACAGTCAATCCTAACATGGATGATACTAATCCATACCAAGGATGACGTCGTAAGGCCTCGACGCTACTACTAAGAGATCCAACCGTTACTCTCGCCTCCAAGGGTTGAGTCACACTGTCGGCATCGGTGTGTGGTAACTGGTCTCCTCCAGTAGATGTCTCACAAGTGAGGGTCAAGTCAACAGTCAACTGGAACCTCTTAGTAACATCACAAAAGAGGACAGGAAAGAAAACATCACAAAGGTATGCGTCTTTTATTATTGCAGCTCATATTACAAGACGCTACACAAAAGCAACATCAACATGGAACTAGAAGTACAAAAGACGTATCCACTAGTTCCTCCCATGTCCACCTGCTCCCAGAGCTCCATGATCGTAAGCTTCAGTTGCCTGAAGCTGTGCTCTCGCATGTTCTCCTACTCCCTGTGGTCGGGGTGGACCTCCTGGTGGTGGTGGTGGCAGAGCCTCAAAGCGTCGTCCACCACCTGCTGCTCGGCCAGCTCCTCTGCCTCGTCCGCCTCCTCCCTGCGGACCGCCACGGTCGAACCTCTGCCTCTGCCTAGGTGGTTCCTCAACCGTCTGCTGCTCCTCCGCATGGCGGGTCGGGCAGTCACGAGCCATGTGGCCTTGCCCGCCGCATGCAAAGCACTGTCTTCCACTCAAAAGACTGACTCCGCGCTGTGTGCCCTGCACTGCTGAGCCAGTGCCCTGAGGTCGTTTGCCTGAAGGTCTGGTCTGTCTGGACCCCTGAGTCATCTGTCGGCTACCTGCTACCGAAGACTCCGTTACGTGCCGCCCTGCGGTGGGTCTCTGCGCTGGTGAAGACTCAGCAAGGAAGCTCTCAATCAGAAGGGCCCGCTCCAGTACTCCTGTCTGAGTCGGTAAGCTGAGGGAGATCAGCGATGCCCTGATTTCGTGTCTCAAACCCTGCTCGAAGGTCCGGGCCCGGAAGAATGGGTCCCGTACCATGTCGGTCGAGTAGCGCGAGAGATCGGTAAATCTCGCCGAGTACTGAGCGACCGTCATGCTGCCTTGCCGCAGCTGCAGAAGCTCCTGGATACGCACCGCACGAAGGGTGGCTGGGATGAACTCCGAGCGGAAGAGGCTCTCAAAGTCCGTCCAAAGTAGAGATGCCTCATCGTGCACCTGGAGCATCAAGCTCCACCATCGTCCTGCTGCTGCGTGTAGTAGGCTCGCAGCGAGGATCACCATGAGGTCTGCTGGTGTCCTCACTAGCCTAAACACTCGTACCACTGCCTCCAGCCAGTCCTCTGCAGCCTGGGGATCCGTCTCCCCGCGAAACCTGGGCGGTCGCTGGCGCTGAAACTCATGCAGTGCGCTGAGGCGACGTGCATCGTCAGCGGCTGCTGCTGGAAGCATCGGGGGCTCGGCGGGTAGAGCTATCGCCGGTGCCACTGCTGACATAGGGTCCTGCACTGAGGCCTCGTCGCTCGGTGGGCTGTCGTCACGTTCGATTCTCGGAACCCTAGCTGGCTGCCGTCGTGGGGCCATCCTGAAAGAAACAACGTAACACGATCAAACGATTATACCTGGTGAGCTGACCTGGTTTGAGCTGTTTTAAGGGGAAAAACCGTTGAAAACACACACGCAATCAGTGTTTTCGTGCACAAAGTCGGAAATCAGTTGTCAGGGTCCTGGTGTATGGATACGTCGGCCGCCCGCACTAACACTAGACTCCCTGAACTGAAAACCACACTCGGTACCCTTAACACTATTGCTTCACAGAAAGAAAGATCAGAGTATGCGGTAGAACCGACCACCTTTGATACCAATTTGTCACGACCCGTCCTCGGGGCCCGTTCCGTGACTACCCCAAGCCCGCCTTCCATAGGCCAGGGGTTGGCGACTAGCACCAAAGGCGTAAAATCCCGATAACTGGGAAGGCATTGCCTTTATAAAGAAAACAAGCACCACAGAGTACAAGCAGAAGTAAAACACTAAGTACAAAAAGAAGAGCTGAAAAGTAAAAAGGGGCCGGAAATACAAGCCCAACTGTAAAGTACAACTCGAAAGGAAAAACAGCGACTGAAAAGTAAAGCTGCTACGCTGAGATGTCCACTGGAAATCCCACCTGAAGGGTGGGTACAGATAGCTCCTCTGTTCCTCGGGTCCCGCCATCCGCTCCGAGTATGTCCCCCCAGTGGTCTGCCTCTGGGAACCGCCTCGTCGTATAGTCCACCTCCAGGTACCATCCAGTCCTCGAACACTCGGCCTCTGTCAGTACTGGTCGTCGTCTGCAACCAACACAACGAGGTGCGGGCATAGCCCGTGCAGGGGTGAGTATAACGATACTCAGTAGGGACCCCGAGACCCTCAAGGTCTCACTAAAACCAACAAGGATAACCACAAGAAGATCACACTAGATAAACTCTACTTAGGTATATGCCCATACATATACCTAAGTTATCAAATAACCCATCTCAGTCATGAGGAAACACAAGGATCATGAGATCAACGGATAACCTCTACCCAGGTATATGCCCATACATATACCTATGTTATCAAGTAACCCATCTCAGTCGTGAGGAAAAACAAAGGTCAAAAGTCTCAGCTCAAACCAGGATTTTCATTATCGAAACCGTAACTGCTGAAGAGCTCCGTCTCTAGAGTGTGCAGTGGTCCTGTCACGACTCTGAGGTACTGCTCACTAACCTAAGACTGCTGAGGTACTCCTCCTGTCGAGTACTGCGGGTTTGCGGCCAACTACCTGGTGCTCCGTCCGCTGAGGGTTTGTCGCCAAATACCGGGCGCTCGCCCAATTAGCCTACTGAGGTACTCCTCCTGTCGAGTACCGCGGGTTTGCTGCCATCTACCTGGCGCTCCATCCGCCGTGGGTCGGCAGCCAAATACCGGCGCTCCGTCCACTGGGCTAGTCGACTCACTCCAAGTCGAGTCGGTCAAGCAGTCGTTAGGTCTCAGCCGGCTACACGGTCTCCGTACTCTGCACGCTCGTCTCCGGGAGGGTCCTCTCCACGAGCTACTGGACGATACTCCAAGTATCACAAAGTCCCACGAAGAAGTGTCTCAAAGGTCCGTCTCGTCACAGGGGTCTCAACGCAACAGACGGCGCGTCGATCGGACGCCCGGTCTGTGAGTTATTAGCCTTTTCGTCCCAGGGGCCCGGTTGGTTTCGAGAGCGAAACCAATCCCGGCCGTATCTCAACTGTACCCCGAACTCCCATAGGGTATACTCAAAGGGACCGTTACTCAACGTAACCACCAACGCCGCTGACGGTTCGTCAAGCGGACGTCCTGTCTGAAAGATATTAGCTTTCCCGTTTCAGGGGCCCGGTTGGATTTCGGGTACAATCCAACCCGGCCATACTCTGACTATAACCAAAACTCGGGCGGAGTATGTCAAAAGTTCCGTCTCATCAAGAGGAAGTCAACGAAACAGACGGCGCGTCAATCGGACGCCCGGTCTGTGAGTTATTGGCTTTTTCGTCTCCGGGGCCCGGTTGGTTTTTAAAGAAAAACCAACCCGACCGTACTCCACCTGCGTCCAAACCCCGGGCGGAGTATTCCAAAACATTCGTCTCATTAAGAGGAACGCAACGCGACTGACGGCGCGTCAATCGGACGTTCGTGGCTCAAGATATGAGTGTTTCCGCTCCGAAGGCCCGGTTGGTTTCGTGAACGAACCAACCCGGCCGAACTCAAAGTTAACCGAAACCTTGAGTGCGATATATCGAAACGACCGTCTCGATCCAAGGATCGCGTTGCCGCAGACGGTTCGTCATTCGGAGGTCCGAGGCTCAAGTTATGAGCCGAAAACCAAAACTGGTTCGAAACGGGGGGGGGTCCGGGTCCGGGCCGACCCGGCCCGACCCCCCCCCCCCCCCCCTGGGCGGCGCGGGGGCCGGCGGCGGGGGCCGGCGGCGGCAGACGGCGGCGGCGGCAGACGGCGGCGGCGGCGCGGTGGCGGCGGCGGCGGGCCGCGGTGGCGGCGGCGGCGGGCCGCGGTGGCGGCGGCGGCGGGCCGCGGCGGCGGCGGCGCTTGGCGCCGCACGTGGGTGGTCACGCGGGGGGCAAGGCCCCCGCTTTGCTTCAAGTGGCGCGGCCTTTGTGCCGCGCCTGGGTAACAAAAACCGCCCCACGTGGGGGCCGGTTTTGGAGGGACAAACCGGGGGGCTGCTGCCCCCCCTTTCATGGAACCGCCCCCCTCTTAAAGAGGGGGGTTTTATGTGCTGGCCGGGGGAATTATTTCCCCCGGTTTTAAGACGTCCGGCCGGCCAGCTGGCCGGCCGGTTTTCTCCAACGGGACCGGAAACATCCGGTCCCCTCTTCGGCTTCCGACGCCGGCGGCCCGGCCGCCGGTCTCCTCTTCCGCCGCGGCCCGGAACCGGCCGCGGTCTCCTCGTCCCGCCGCGGCCCGGAACCGGCCGCGGTCTTCTCGTCATGCCGCGGCCCGGAACCGGCCACGGCGTTCGTCATCCGGCGCGGTGCAACGGCACCGCGCCCCTTGCCGTGCTTTGATTATTTTCAACGCGGCGCGACGGCGTCGCGTTCTTGAAGATTTTTCCTTGGCGTGGCGCGACGGCGCCGCGTAAATTAATTGTACGATCATCCGCGTGGTGCGACGGCACCACGCTACTTGCTTCCACCCGCATGAATAAACATGAACGTTGGAGGGGGTTCGGCCGTGTTCATGCGGTCCGGCCCCCTCACGTTAAGCAAATAACTCAACTTAAACATTCAAAGTCTCATGTTAGACATGCGAGATCCATGTTCAAGAAATGGAATAAATAAAGAAATAAACAACAACCCCTACCTTGGTATAAGGTTCGAAGATCGTTCTACGTTCCGCGGAAGACGATGTCGCGGAGGTCGGGCGTCGCGGTCGTCGTTCGTCAAATCCGTTGACGAAGAGTTATGCCCGAAGAGACACGTCGTTGGCGGATCTTCGTTTGCCGACGAAGAAGGTCCGAGGAGGGTGCGACGTTCCCTCTTGTTGACACCGAGGACGAAGAAGAGGGGCGTCGTTCTTCGTCGGAGTTTGAGCGTTCTTCGTTCTTCGTCAGAGCTTGAAGATGAAGAGGAGCTCTCAAAAGCTCTCAAGGGAAAAACTAACAACCCAAAAACAAATAAGATTACATCTTATTTTATTAACACATAACTCAAAAGAATTTCAAATGTTTGAAATTCAAAATGGCTAACTCCAAAATTAACTCACTTATTTAATATACATGAGTTGTATAATTAAAAGAAGTTAAGTTATCAAGCCATTAAGAGGGAGAGTGGGGAGTTGAAAAGGTGGGGGGTTCGTGTGGGCCCCACCACTCTTAATCCTCCCAAGGGAGGTTAAGTGGGTGTGGGTCCCACTTCCAACCTCCTTTGAGAGGTTTTAAGAAGTTATAATAAAATTTGTTCTACACAAATTTTATTTAACTCAACTAAAACCCTCAAAAAATTAACTTTCAACCCGCAACAAACGCAACTCCCGGAAAGGTCTCTTTAAGCGAATATCGGCGCTGCGAGTTCATCGGTGCCCTCGGATTTCAATTCCGAGCACCGGATCAAAAGTTAGGAATTCCCGCTCGTTCGTTCACTGAACGTACCCGAGCCAAAATTCGGAAATTAATTCCGGGCACTCCGGGCCTCGGAATCAGGTGCCGTCTGAAACCGCGCTCTTGTAAAATTCTAAAGAAAATTAAGAAAAAAATTTCCTTGAATTTTACGGGTCTTTACAACACCGGCCAGCCGATGGACCATTGACAGAAAGGCTCTCCACTATCCAGAGCACCGGCCAACCGGTGGCCTCAGCACCGGCCAGCCGGTGGCACCCATCCAGAACAGTATTTGCTACTGCCTGAGCACCGGCCAACCGGTGGCCTCCTCATTGGCCAGCCGGTGGAGCTTAAGCCCGAAGTCCTCTCCATTTTGCACACACCGGCCAACCGGTGGCTCTGTACCGGTCAGCCGATGGAGCCAGTCAAACTAGCCGTTGGGCTTTTGACCAGCCTGTCCACTTGGCCTCCAACGGCTCCGAAAGCCTCTCCAACGACTCCAAAGGCCTCCAACGGCCATATGAGGGTTCCCCCGATATAATTAAAGGACCTTGAAGCCCCGGAACTCCAACCAAGCCCACAGACACATTTTTGATCATTTGGAGAACTTCCGGCGGACTTCCTCCGAGGAACCCCAACTGCTCCAATCCAATTCCACATCCAAGGAGCACCACCATAGAAGCTTGGGAGTGCACATCTTCAACTCCAATCAACCATTGGCGCCCAAGGATTCTCCCCAATTACGGTTTTTATTGTTTTATTATTTTGAGCATCAATTTGGGTTTGTGCCTACAAACCCCAACTCTTTCTCTCATCCTCTCTCTTTGGGTTTTCACATCACCTTTAAGGTGTGAAGAGTTTGGTCAAGCCTTTCCTTTAAAAGGCTTGAGGCAAAGGTGAGCTAGCCTTCACCCGTAAAAAGGCTAGTGGGTTTCTTGCTCAAACCAATAAAAAGCAAGCAGTAATAGGTGAGCTAGACTTCACCTGTAAAAAGGCTAGTGGGTTTCTTGCTACAACCATTGAAAAGCAAGCGGTAGTAAATCTCTCAACGGTTGAGTTGGGAGCGGAGACGTAGGCCGAGTTTTAGGCCGAACTCCATTATCAAGTTGTGTGTCTTTCCTCTTTATTTCCGCTGCACTTTCACTTTGATTTTTAATTTGTTAATCTTTTTTTTAAAAAGGAAATTCACCCCCCTCTTGCCATCACTCCCTTTTTCTCCGCCTAACAATTGGTATCAGAGGCAAAATTTGAGTAATACCTTCACCGGTTTCAAATTTATGATCCATTGTGATGGCATCAACCTCTTTCGCCCCCGAAGGCTTTTCTTTGGGTCGTGCTCCATTTTTTGATGGAACCGACTATAATTTTTGGAAAACCCGCATGACCACTTTTCTTAGAAGCATTGGTTTTCCAATTTATAAAATCGTCATGCAAGGTTACACTCTCTCTTCCCCCGATGAATCCAAATGGACCCAAGCCGATATTAAAAATTTCGAGCTTGATGGCAAAGCCATGAATGCTCTACATTGCGGCCTTGATCGTAATGAGTTCAATCGAGTTTCCTCATGCACCTCCGCACATGAAATCTGGAAACTTTTGGAGGTTACCCATGAGGGGACCAATAAAGTAAAGGATACTCGATTGGACATGTATCGTCAAGATTTTGAATCTTTTACCATGCATCCCACTGAAAATATAACAGATATGTTTACGCGTTTTACTGACGTTTGCAATGGGAGAAAGTCCCTTGGTGATGATTTTTCTGTAGAAACAATGGTCAAGAAGATCCTTTGGATCCTACCGAGCTCATGGGCCCCGAAGGTCACGGCAATCCAAGAAGCGAAGGACATCAAAAACATGCCGGTCGAAGAGCTCATCGGATCCCTCATGACCTACGAGATCACCATGAAGAGGCAAGCTGAAAAGGAAGGCAAACCGATCAAAGTTCCAAAGAACATCGCCTTCAAGGTACAAAAAGAAGAAAGCTCATCCTCCTCATCTTCTTCCTCTTCTAGCGGCGATTCCGAAATGGAGAATCTCGCCCGCAAGATGCAAAAATTCATGATGAAGCACAAGAAGAAGAAATCCCACAAGGCTCAACCCAATGAAAATCCGAGCCCAAGGTAAAATGTTACGGGTGCGGCGAGAAAGGCCATTACAAGCCCGATTTCCCACTCAACAAGAAAAAGGCCAAGCAAAAGGAGATGAAGAAATATTTCAAGGCCACATGGAGTGATAGCTCCACATCCTCCTCCTCCTCATGCGACACCGGTAATAAATTCCTAATGGCATGTAATGAGGTATCATCATCCGACTCCTCTTCCTCTAGTTCGTCAAATTCTTTTAATCATATGTCTTATGAGGATCTCTAACATGCGCGAGATCAATTGGAGGAAGGTTTTCACAAACTTTCTTCCATATTTGTTGCATTAAAAAAGAATTTCAAAAAACTCTCTTCCAAAAAAAAACAACTTCTCAAAGAGAAGGAAGAGATGTCCCTCAAAATCCAAAATCTTCCCGATGTTGATTCCATGGAATCAACCATCAAAGATCTAAGGGAGACTCTAGCCAAGTTCACCCAAGGGGAACAAAATTTGAACAATTTTCTTGGTTCCCAACGTGTAACTAGAACCACCCAAGGGCTTGGCTATTCCAAGAAAGCTTCCTCTTCCCATGCACCTACTATTTTTGTAAGGGGGAGCTCTCAATTTAAATTTTGCAATTATTGTAAAAAACCCGGGCACTTAATTTATGAGTGAAATTGTAAAAATGCCCGGTATGGTAGGCCCAAAACCATTTCTTTCAATGATGAATTTTATAGAAGAAGACCCTCCACTAGACAAGTATGGATTGAAAAATACCTTTTAGCGAGTCTCTCCGGGCCAAAATTTGTCTCGGTTTGATAATCCTCTTCCCCGGTGATTTGTTGTTTTTATTTAGGGGGAGTTAGGATCGTTTAAGACCTTTTCATTTCAATTTCAAAATTTTCGATTCAAACTTTCAATTTCAACTCTTGGTATCAAATTTTTTAATTTCAAATTGTTATTAAATTTTTCATTCAAAACATTCATTTAAAATTTTTGATTCAAAACTTTCAATTCAAATTTCAAAAATTTCAATTGGTTTAAAATCTCCATCTCGTTTTTCAACTCATTCCCTCAATCAAGTTTTATGCCCCGTGCTATTTTGATAATCACAAAGGGGGAGAAATTCTTGTTTGATTGGGGGAGAAATCTTTTAAAGCATGCTTTTCATTTCATTTTCTACATTGTTTGTTTTGGTGATTGTGATCATCAAAATAGGGGGAGATTGTTGTACCTATCTAACCCCTCGTAGTTTAATTTTCATGATCACAATCACCCTCTTTTTTATCTAATCTTGTTTTCAAGTGTTTGTGTTGTTAGGCATGATTTTAGGAGCAAGAAGTGGCAAAGGAGTTAACTTGGACTGTTTTCAGTCCACCGGCCAACCGGTGGCATGACACCGGCCAGCCGATGGACCATTGACAGAAAGGCTCTCCACTGTCCAGAGCACCGGCCAACCGGTGGCCTCAGCACCGGCCAGCCGGTAGAGCCCAGACCAGAACAGTATTTGCTACTGCCTGAGCACCGGCCAACCGGTGGCCTCCTCACCGGCCAGCCGGTGGAGCTTAAGCCCGAAGGCCTCTCCATTTTGCACACACCGGCCAACCGGTGGCTCTGTACCGGTCAGCCGGTGGAGCCAGTCAAACTAGCCGTTGGGCTTTTGACCAGCCTTTCCACTTGGCCTCCAACGGATCCGAAAGCCTCTCCAATGGCTCCAAAGGCCTCCAACGGCCATATGAGGGTTCCCCCTCTATAAATAAAGGACCATGAAGCCCCGGAACTCTAACCAAGCCCACAGACACATTTTTGATCATTTGGCGAACTTCCGGCGGACTTCCTCCAAGGAACCCCAACTGCTCCAATCCAATTCCACATCCAAGGAGCACCACCATATAAGCTTGGGAGTGCACATCTTCAACTCCAATCAACCATTGGCGCCCAAGGATTCTCCCCAATTACGGTTTTTATTGTTTTATTATTTTGAGCATCAATTTGGGTTTGTGCCTACAAACCCCAACTCTTTCTCTCATCCTCTATCTTTGGGTTTTCACATCACCTTTAAGGTGTGAAGAGGTTGGTCAAGCCTTTCCTTTAAAAGGCTTGAGACAAAGGTGAGCTAGCCTTCACCCGTAAAAAGGCTAGTGGGTTTCTTGCTCAAACCAATAAAATGCAAGCTGTAATAGGTGAGCTAGCATTCACCTGTAAAAAGGCTAGTGGGTTTCTTGCTACAACCATTGAAAAGCATGCTGTAGTAAATCTCTCAACGGTTGAGTTGGGAGCGGAGACGTAGGCCGAGTTTTAGGCCGAACTCCGTTATCAAGTTGTGTGTCTTGCCTCTTTATTTCCGCTGCACTTTCACTTTGATTTTTAATTTGTTAATCTTTTTTTTAAAAAGGCAATTCACCCCCCCTCTTGCCATCACTCCCTTTTTCTCCGCCTAACATCTACATCCAAGAATTATTTATAGATATATTCAATACAATAGAAATATGTATTTACATTATCCGTATAGGATAGAGTACGCAGATTCATCAACATTTCCACCGCCAAAACAACATTCAAAATAAATACCGTATGTAAAATGTTATATGACATAGACAATAATAATATACATGATATGAGAATGTGGATGTTTAAATGTAATATACATTCAATTTAAAATTAATATGAAATGTGAAGTAGGTTCACCACATAAGAAAGAGTTGGTGCACATTTACTAAACAAGTCACAACGAAGTGAAAATTGAGACAAAGCTCGTTACCGTATTGTATTATATTGAGTCATATGAAAAAAGTTAATAAACCCAAAAAGAGTAACATAATCCAATGAATATAATTAGAACCAAGATAACATATGTCAAATGTTAGTACACCTATACCACATATTTGAAATAAGAGGCGAACAATGAAAATCCCACAGAATTGAAGGTGAGATGAGAAAACCTCTTATAGACATTTTGGCACGGTAACGAGTGTTATTGAAAGTTCTTAATTAGAGGTATAGGTGTATCCCATTATGTATATGTCAAAATTATAGTATGGGGAAGGTGAGACATCATAAACCAACATTATAAATTAAAAACAAACGCACACAAGATAGGGTTGATTCTTGAATAAAAGTGAGAGAGAGGATCCCATACTTTATGATTGAAGGTGTTCTTGACTTTTTATTAATTACCTGAATAAACAAATTTGGATTATTAATTCATAAGTCTAGAACCTGTTTTATATGTAAATGACTTATTATAATCCTTTTTAGTTCATTCTAGTCCTTTTAAATTTGGTTATAATGTTCAATTTCGTTGTTCAGGCTTGTTTGTTTACTTGGTTTTAAATGATTAGTTCACTTATATTCAAGTTTGGATAAAACTATAAGAAGGATGTGGCTGTACAGAAATGAAGTTATATTATTTTAGTGAACATCCAAAAAATTACATGGTTTTAAATTTAATTTGGTTACTTATAGTGAAGTCGAATTATTATATATATAACCTTAGTGACAATCGTTTTGGCTAAAAGGTGGGTTTGATTACAATAAACATGTTTTTCTTGATAACATAATACCATTTGTACAAAAGGATTACAGAACTAAAAATAGGATCTATTACATATATAATAATTTGGTTCAACCATAACATGAATTTTTTCAGGACCATAATTAAATATTATATCAGAAATCGATACATTGTTGTCTTTGAATGTGCTAAATTAGCACATCTCAAACTGTGCTTTCATTTCTATCAAATAATGGTGGGGAAAGGAGAAGAGGTAATGAAATATACCATTAGTATGAAAACATTATCGTACATGTTTGTTACTGGATTTTTCATACCATTATGGTGAAGTGAGGTGAGAAAACAAACAAATATCCATGAACTTAAAAGAAAAGAAGGGATTTGAAAGAGGAATTTACCTCTTGAGACTTCCTCCCTTGAGAACCTCTGAAGGAGAGTGGTTTTGGACTTTTTATGAGAAAAATTCTTGCTAGACGTGGGGGAGGTGGTTGGGAATGTATTTGGACAGAATTTGGAGAAGGAAAAGGCTTGAGAGAGTGAATGGAAGGGGGTGAGATGGTGTTTTTATAGTGGAGGAGAGAGTGGATTTCTTAATATAAAACTCATTAATTTATTATTTCCTCTAAACACAACCAATAGTGAGTATTCCATGACCAAAAATAGTAAATGGGTCTTGTGAATTCGATCCATGTGGGCTTACATCAGCATAGCATCATCGATGACTCAATTAATTCATTATTTATCATTTATTTTAATTATCAGATTCCACTATTCATCAAAATTTCATGTATTTCAGAAAAATCCCAAAAATTCACCCAAACCATTTTTTGACGTGTAGAATCCAAAAATGAAGTCGATTTTTCAAAAATAATTTTCTATGTATGATTATTTTAATATTTAGTTAAAATTATAATTTATTATCAAAACCAGTTTTAAATCATTCATTAACTCATTCAAAAATATATGTATATCATACTTCAAACATGAATATTATTTTTATACCACCATAGGGGAGGGTACTATTCATTATGGTATATCACTATTCATAAGGGTATGTTAATATTCATTAGGGTAGGTTACTATTCACCAAAAATTATTTTCATTTTACTGGACTCTAAAAAACATCTTGAACCCAACCGTGTATGCCGGATATTAAAATTTCAAATCACAGAGATGGTAAATTTATGTTTAGTGGCTAAGTTATGGCTATCTCCTATATGTTATCATTTTTTGTTCCATAGGGGCTCAGTGATTCATGAAATATATACTACCAAATGAATAGAGTGTATTTAAGAGAAACATAACATAAAATGTTTGGGGTGCTACATTATTCCCTCCTTCAGAAATTTCATCCTCGAGATGTTTATGTATAAAGCCCAACAAAACGATCCGGGTGATTCATTTTCATAACATCCTCAGGTTCCCATGTTGTTTCCTCCATATTCTGGTTTCACCAAAGAACCTTCACTATGCAAGTTTTTTTTATTTCTCAATACATGTTCCCTTGTGTTAGGAATCCCAATAGGCTTTTCACACTATGATAAATCAGATTCTAGTTTAATTTTTTCATATGACACATGGAACACATCATGAAATCTAGTGAGATTTGGTGGCATCGCTAGACGGTAAGCTACTGCTCTGATTATTTCTAGAATTTCAAATGGACCAATGTACCAGGGGCACAGTTTCCCTTTCTTACCAAACCTTAGGACACCCTTCCAAGGAGATACTTTTTGAAAAACATGATCTCCCACCTGGAATTCCAAATCCTTTCTCCGACTGTCAGCATAACTCTTCTCCCTACTGTGGGCTACCTTAATATGGGATTTTATTTTCATTACCTTTACCGTGGTCTCTTTAATATGTTCTGGGCCTATAGGTTTCCTCTCACCAACTTCATCCCAACAAGTTGGAGTTCGACACCTCTTTCCATATAATAATTCATACGGAGCCATTTGAATACTATAATAGAAAATATTGTTGTAGGAAAATTCCACCAAAGTGAATATTGATCCCACATACCATGGAAGTAAAGAGAGCATGACCTTAGCATGTCTTCTATAGTTTTTATAGTCCTTTTAGACTGTCAATTGGTTTGGGGGTGATAAAAAGTACTCATAAAAAGCTCAGTATTCAATACCTTTTGGAGACTTTTCCAGAACATTGATGTAAACCAGGGATCTCAATCGGATTCAACTGATAGAGGTGCACAATGAAGTCTGAAAAATTCGTTTATATACAGTCTTTCTCGGCGTTCGAGTGGAAAATAATCTCGTATAAGAATGAAATGTGCCGATTTTGTGAAACAATCAACAATTACCCATATTGCATCGTTCCTTCTTGGTGGACTCAGTAGCCCGGTGATAAAATACATCGTAATGTTATCCCACTTCCACATAGTAATAGGTATAGGTTGCATCACTCCTTTGGGATGTTGTCTCTCTGTGTTCACTTTTTGAAAAACTTGACACCTTGACACATAGTCAGCAATTTCTCGCTTCATATTATCCCACCAGAAATATTCCTTCAGATCTCTGTACATCTTGGTGCTACCCGGGTGTATAGATAAATTTGAGCTATAGGCGTCATCTAATAGTTCCATTTTTAGCTCAGGTACTATGGAACGCATAACCTCTTTCCAAATTTCAGAACTCCTTCATACATGAAGTCATCCAGTCTTCCATCCTTGACAGCATTAATTTTCTTGTGCAGATTCTCATCATCAAAAATGCATCTTTTTAATTTCTGTAATAAATAATATTTAGAAATCATTTGAATGATAAAAGATGTTTCCCCTTCCTTAACAATTCCCATATCCAACTTCAGTAGATCCATGAATATAATATCTCTTTTAATCCTCATTTGGGTCAGAATGCCATGATCTTTCATGTTTAATGCATCTTCCACCTTATTCACCTTTCCTGGGTGGTAGTGTATTGAAAAAACTTATTCTACTAGTAACTCAAGCCATATTCTTTTCCTCATTTTGAGTTCTTTTTGTGTGAAAATGTATTTCAAACTCTTTTGGTCTGTTTAGATCCCATATCTCTCTCTGTAGATATAATGCCTCCATATTTTTAGAGAAAATATTACGGCTGCTAGATCAAGATCATGAGTAGGATAATTTTTCTCATGAGTCATCAACTTCCTTGATGCATAAGAAATAACTTTATCATTTTGCACAAGGATTCAACCCAGTCCATTCTTTGATTCATCGTTACATATCACAAATCCATCACTTCCAGATGGAAGAGTCAAAATTGGATCATTGACTTATATTCATTTCCCTTATTCGTAGCATTTTGTACACTCTTGTCCACACAAACTTAACTCATGTTAATGTGAGTTTGGTTAGCGGGTTAGCTAGTCGGGCGAAATTCTAAATGAAACGCCGGTTGTAACCTGCAAAGACAATAAAAATGCACACCTTGGTTATGTTTGTTGGCATAGGCCAATCATGGATTGCCTTTTTCTTCACAGGATCAACTAGGATTCCATCCTTAGAGACAACATGGCCTAGAAAATAAACTGACTGAAGCCTGAATTCAGACTTGCTAACCTTCCCATATAATTGATTTCTTCTAAGAGTTTCCAGAATAATCCGCAAGTGATTCTCGTGCTCTTCATAACTGTTTTACTATAACAGGATATCATCGATGAACACCACAAAAAAAGTTATTAATATATTACTTGAAAACTCTATTCATTAAATCCATGAAAATAGAGGGTGCATTAGTTAGTCCAAATGGAATCACTGTAAACTCGTAATGCCCATACCTGGTTGGAAATGATGTCTTAGGAATATCTCCCTTCCTCACACGCAGCTAATGATATTCGAACCTAAGGTCAATCTTTGAAATGTATTGGGTACATGGAGTTGATCAAATAAATCATCAATTCGCAGTAGAGGATACTTATTCTTTATTGTAATAGCAATGATTTCCTGATAATCCATGCATAGCCTCATGGATCCACCTTTCTTCATGACAAATAGGACTGAGGCTCCCCATGGAGAAAAACTATGTTGGATAAATCCTTTTCACTCAAATACTCTAGTTGTTTCTTTATCTCTACCAATTCCACAGTGTCCATTCTATAGGGAGTCATTGATATAAGTCTTGCATCAAGAGTTAAATCAATAGAGAACTCCACATCCCTCACTGGAGGATGTCTAGGTAAATCCTCTGGAAATACATCAATGTAATCTTGCACTATGTGCACATCTTCAATTTAAATATTTCTTTCATCGCCCAAAGATGTTGGTTTATCTTCTTCTCCAAGTATTGAATTTATTAGAGCTATTGGGGGTGGTTCTTGATAAGAATCATGTGGCGATTTTTATGCCCTAATAACAAGGGATTATAGACAATTTTAAATAATTATAATTTCCTTCTTATTACAATAATTCTTTGCATAAAGATTTGATAGAAATTCTATGCCGAGAATTATATAAAATTCCGCCATTGGTATGATAACAAGGTTAGCAACTAAAGAAAGTTTTGGTGACTATAGGGGAACTAGTCGACATGAATTTTTGGCAATGATACATCCCCCAGGAGTTTTAACTGAAAAATCCATTATTAAATCAAATTAAACATATCTAATTTTCTTGGCAAACATTGAAGATATAAATGAATGCGATGATACAGAATCAAATAATATATTGGTAAATTTTGAGGAAACAATTAAAGTACATGTCACTACATCATTAGGGACTTCGAACTTCACAGTTGCAATTGCATATGCTGTACCTTGATCACTTGGCCTTTTCTGAGTCAAGTTTCCTTGGTGTTTAGGAAACTCATTTCTATAGTGTCTCGTCTCTCTAGAATTATTGCATTGAACATCATTGAATTTTTTCTTCAACTTGAATTCATTGGATCAATGACCCTTATCTCTGCAATTATATTAGACTCTGATGCCTTTCAAGCATTTCCCAAGATGATTCTTTCCACAGTTCTCTGATAATGAGAAATTATTCATTCTCTTGATCTTTTTTGGTGCTTCTACTTTTCCTCTATTATCCGAGTACTGCTTCTTATCTTGTTTTACTTTGAAAATATTTGATCTAGAAAATTCCCTCTTGGTTTTGATGTTACATGATACAATTCCATCATATGATGAAATTTTTTGAGAAGCCAGTGCCCTATGAAGACTTGGCATAATACCTTCAATGAAATGATCAATCTTTTCTGCCGAGTCATGTTCTTATTCTACGACATACCTGGCCAACCTTGTAAAAGTAGCCTCATACTCGGAAACATTGTCCTCTTCCCTTTGTTTCAAGATAAGGAATTTCCACTTCATTTCAGTTCGTTTCACATGAGGGAAATATTTCTCGAAGAATATTTCCTTAAAATTCCTCTACTCCATGTATTCTATTTCTTTATCCTCAATGGTGTTCTGAGTTAGGGACCATCATTGGTCAGTGTCACCCTTGAGACAATATACTTCAAGTACCACCTTCTCATTCTCATTGTATCTTAATTCCTTGAATAACATTTCAAGTGACTTGATCCACTGCTTAGCAACAAATGGATTAGCAGTCCCACTAAAAGATGGGGGATTTTGCCACATGAAACGATCCAACACAGGTGTGGAATGGTTATTTGTTACAACTTGAGTATGTTGTCCAAATATAGTCATGATCTGATTTGCTCCAACATTGTCTGTGTTTACCTGCTTAGTAGGGAGATCCCTACATTACCGACAAGTATTGATTCCCTTCTTTTATTAGACGCAATTTATAAATAATGGGATAAAGTAGATTAGTTTATGAATCTTAAATAGAAAATCACTCAACATAGATTTAAATTCTATGCATAGTTAATCTTATAAACATGGTTTCTCTAAGGTAAAATTTACATTAAACTCCTTCATAATGGCTTGTAAAGAAAATATGAATTATCCTTAGCATATCCCCTAGGAGTGTCGTAACCAAGAGTGCAGAAAGGCCTGTTGTCCCGTACAAGTTCCCATTCGAGTCTAGCTCCATGCGGTTTTTTCGGGTTTTACCCCTAAATACTTCTGTGCTAGAGCCACCTCTTCCTGCTCGTATCCAGACATGGATATATTGTTTAAAATATCCATGTAATCTATTCCTTACCAAAATACCAGGATATTCTAGTACATTTATCCTCAAATACTACCTTAGGGCTTTGTTCCCTACAATAAATTTCTTACTCTAGTTTCCTTGTTTCCTGCAAAACATCATCTGATGCCAACTATAACACCTTGACCCCTCTAGGATGGACCAGGTGCATTACTTATGATATTGGAATGGTTTGAAGGAATGAAAATCCTGAAGGAATTTTCATTTTAGTAGTCTTGAAGAAACTAGATACATTTATTTAACATGAATTACATTGTATGATGTTACAAGATACAATCCATAATGAAAAAAAACTGCATCCACGAGAACTCAATAAATGACTTCCTCTTCATAACCTGTTGAAGGTAAACAATGAAAGGGGTGAGGTAAAACACTCAGTGAGGGTTATAAATAGAGTAAGCATGAGAACAATAATATGTTAATCATAATCAATATGACATAATCAGAATGGCATAGTGAATAAATGAACAACTAATTCCATTAACAAACTGAGAATTAAACTGCATCCATTGATTTTGTCATAGTGAAAACCACATGGTTAATAATAATAACTGAAAATGAATAAATAGAATTCTTATTAATTGAACATCATGTATCTGGCACATGAAACCATAATACTGAAAAAATTGTTTACTACTGTGGGTAGAAACCCGTCTGATTTTTTTGGAAACAAACTCGAAGGGTCTATCGCCAAACTGTTTTGTCTCATTAGACCTACGGATACATGGAGGAGATATAGTGGGCCCCACCTACCTCCACATCCAATAATTATTTATAAATAGATTAAATAAAAGAGCAATATGTATTTACATTATCCGTATAGGATAGACGATACAGATTCATCAACATTTCCACAGTCAAAACAACATTCAAAATAAATACCTTATGTAAAATGGTATACGGATTAGACAATAATAATATCCATGATATGAAAATATGGATATTTAAATGGAATATAAATTCAATTGAAAAGTTATATCAAATGGGCAATAGTTTCACCACATAAGAAAGAGTAGGTGAACAATTACTAAACATGTCACAACGATGTGAAAATTAAGACAAAGCTCGTTACCGTGTTGTATTCAATTGAGTCATAAGAAAAAAGATAATAACCACCAACAGTGTAACAGAATCTAATGAATATAATGATAACCATGATAAAATATCTCAAATATTAGTACACCTATACCACATATAATAAATAAGAGGCGAACAATGAAAATCCCACAGAATTGAAGGTGAGATGAGAAAACCTCTTTCAAACATATTTGGCACGGTAATAAGTGTTATTACAAGGTCTTAATGAAAGGTAAAGGGGTTTCCCATTATGTATATGGAAAAAGTACAGTATGGGGAAGGTGAGAAATCATACACCATCATTTGAAATTAAAAACGAACGCACACAATAAAGGGTGGATTCTGGAATTAAAGTGAGAGAGAGGATCCCTTACCATATGCTTGAACGCATTATTGACTTGTTATTAAAGACCTGAATAAACAAATTAGGATTATTAATTCATAATTCCATAACCTCTTTTATATGTAAATGATTTATTATTATCCTTTTTAGTTCATTCTATGCTTTTTTTATTGGTTAGAAGGTTCAATTTCATTGTTCGGGCTTGTTTGTTTACTTCATTTTGAATGATTTCTTCACTTATATTCATGTTTCGATAAAAATATAAGATGGATGTGGTTGTCCAGAAATGAAGTTATATTATTTTATTGAATATCCAGAATATTACATGATTTTAAATTTAATTTGGTTATTTATTGTGAAGTTGAATTGTTATATATATAACCTTAGTGACAACCGTTTTGGCTAAAGGGTGTGTTTGATTACAATGAACATGTTTTTCATTATAACTTAATAACATTTGTCAAAAAGGATTACAGAACTAAAAACAGGATATATTACATATATAATAATCTGGTTCAACTATATCACGATTGGTTTCATGACCATAATTAATGATTATAACAGAAATCTATAAATTGTTGTCCTTGAATGTGCTAAATTAGCACTTCTCAAACGATGCTTTCATTTCTTTCAAATAAATGGTTGTGAAATGAGAGGAGGTAATCAAATATACCATTATAATGAAAAAATTCCATTACATGTATGTTACTGTATTTTTCATACCATTATGGTGAATGGAGGTGAGAAAAGAAACAAAAATAAATGAACATAAAAGAAAAGAAGGGATTTGAAAGAGGAATTTACCTCTTGAGACTTCCTCCTATGAGAACCTCATAAGGGGAGAGGTTTTAGTCTTATTATGAGACCAAAGATTTCTGGAAATGGGAGAGGAGGTTGGGAAGGTATTTGGATAGAATTTGGTGAAGGAAAAGGCTTGAGAGGAGTGAATGGAAGGGGGGTGAGATGGGGTTTTTATAGTGAAGGAGAGAGGGGATTTCTTAATATAAAAATCATTAATTTATTATTTCCTCACAAGACAACCCATAGAGAGTATTCCATGACCAAGAATAGTAAATGGTTCATCTGAATTCGAACCAATTGTGCTTACATCAACATAGCATCATCAATGACTCAATTAATTCATTATTTATCATTTATTTTAATTATCGAATTCTACTATTCATAAAAAATTCAAGTATTTCAGAAAAATCCCAAAAATTAACCCTAACCATTTTTTGACATGTAGATTCTAAAAAAGAAGGAAATTTTCCAAAATAATTTTCTAAATATGATTATTTTAATATTTAATTAAAATAATAATTTATTTTCGAAACCAGTTTTAAAACATTCAATAACTCATTCTAAAATATAGGTATATCGTACTTCCAAATTGAATATTATTTTTATACCACCATAGGAGAGGTTACTATTAATTATGGTATATAACTATTCATAAGGGTATGTTACTATTTAGTAGGGTGGGTTAATATTCACCATAAATTATTTTTGTTTTATTAGACTCAAAAAAACATCTTGAACACAACTGTGTGTGCCATATTTTTAAATTTCAAATCACAGAGCTGGTAAATTTATGTTTAGTGGCTATATTATGGCTATCTCCTATAAGTTACCATGTTTTGTTCCATAGGTTCTCAGAAATTCATGACATATATGATACCTAATGAATAGAGTGTTTTTAAGAGAAACATACCATAAAAGGTTTGTGGTGCTACACTATTGAACTCGCAACCTCGGTATTCTCTTAAGAAGAACTTCACCTCAACCGCAGTAGGTCAAGGGTGAATGATATATTTTCAATTTTTCATAAAGGAGTAGAAAAATAAAAATATTAACATTTTAATTTTTGAAACCTCTATACATGGGTGGTGGAGGTGGGGACCACCCAAACTAAAACCCCCAATTTGAATTCAATGGTGGGGACCACCCGACCCCCTTAAACTCCCTCTTTAATGTTAGGATGTCTCTTGAACATCTTCCACTTTAATTGCGCCACCTTCTTTTAATTAATTAAAGACAACATTAATTGTGCCAACAATTTAAGCTTGACAAACATATTTTACATGGGATGGCTCACTGTTTTTCCTTGGGAGAAATCGTTGGTGAAAGGGAGGAATTAGGGGAACCTTGGGGAACCTCATCCGCCAATGAAAAACTTCTCCTACAAACAAAGAATTCCATCTTCATCGAAGTACGTTCAACAGAATCAAGAAAGAGGATGACATAGGAGCCTGATATCAGATGTGTGTTGCGCAAGCGACGATCATTGGCACCCTCTTTGCCTTCACTGTTTTCATCTCGTGACACACCATCGAACCTTCGAGGTATGGTTTTTGTTGACTTACTCTCCATACCCGGTTCTTGTTGACCCCCTTGATTGATGAACACAATTTTGGCTTGCTACCACTCTAACGTCGACAGTGCATGCTAAACAATCATGGCCTGACCTCTCCGAAATCCTTGTGATTTTTAATATATTGTTTGTGATGGAGGAGGACGGTGACCGGTGCTAGCCATTGGCATCGGTTGGATTCAAAAGTGTTGGCTGGAACCATGGCCTGCAGCAATGATGGTGGTGGAGCGACCATGCCACCGAAGAGGGGTCGCATCGGTCTGGCGGAGGCCAGCCGCGTGATGGGGATGCGGCGGCCCATGTCTGCGCCGCCCAGCGAGAAAGTGATGTGGGCTGAGACCACGGTGGATGATGGGAGGCAGCTGGTATTCAACTGGTCGTGGTGGGGCGGTGCATGACGTTCCATCGAGAGGGGAAAATGGTACGCCCGAAATGGTCGTTCGAGCTGGACCGAGCGGGACCGGCAGTGGGTCTCGCGTTCTTCATGGTGACCGAACGGCTTTTCTCATTCGTTGATTGAGGCATGGGGCACGTGACTCCCCACTGCATGTGGCCAAGCCAGGTCACCCAGCGTGGTCTAGGCCAAACCAAGCTGGCCAGGTCGGGTCGGTCAGACCTGGTCGGACGAGACCTGTACCAACTTCGACCCATTTTTTTCTTTTTTGGCCATAAATTTGGCACTATGTGTTTATTTGATGAATCGTCTATAGTGATGAAAATCATGCAGCAAGATGGTCATATTAATATACCACACGTGCGATTTGGATAAATATGGGCTATGGTTGGGTTGGATCGAGCACGAATCCAATTGGGCCCTTGGGACTAAAAGGCATATAACATACAGACCAGACATTCGTTTCACGCACCGTCTGTTGTGTTATGATCCCAATGACATTGAAGTCCTTTCAGATACTTCTCCATGGGACATCATGGGAAATGTAGTATCGACCTGTGTCTTGAAGAGCAGATCTGTAAAGACCCGTAAATTTCAAGGAAATTTTTTTTTCTTAATTTTCTTTGGAATTTTACAAGAACGCAGTTTCTGACGGCGCCTGATTCCGAGTCCCGGTGTGCCCGGAATCATTTTCCGAAGTTTGGCTCAGGTACGTTCAGTGAATGGACGAGCGGGTTTTTCTAACTTTTGAACTGGTGCCCGGAATCGAATTCTGAGGGCACCGATGAAATCGCAGCGCAGGTATTCGCTTAGAAACACCTCTTTCGGAGTTGCATTTTCTCGGGTGTGGTTTTTAATTTTCGGGCTTAAAGTTAAGAAATAAAATAATTTTGCGACAACTTTATTTTATTTCACTTAAGCCACTTGGAAGCCACTTGAAGCCACTTAAAGGCGGCTTGAACTAAGTTGAACTGGATAGGATGCTATCCAGAAATATCCTACCCCCTTGGTAGGATATTTGTGAGGTGGGGCCCGCACGAGCCCCGCCGTTTCTTTCCGCTAAGAAACGCACCCGTGAAAACCCGTCTTAATGAAATTCAACCGACGCGTTTTCTAAATTCTTAACAGACCATTAAATGGGCTGTTTCTTTCGTGAATTAAATGGCCTGTTTCTTTCGTTGAATTAATTCAACGAATTAATTCAATCGTTTCTTAACCGGTTTTCGTGTGTTGGCATGTTAATAAAATAAGACCAACCCAAAATCTTTTGAAAAAATTTGAGAGGATCCATGTTTCTTCAGCTCCCTCGCGAAGAACGCGTAGAACGCGAAGAACGCGAAGAACGCCGAACCCGGAAATCAACGACGCATTCATCCGAGACGTTCTTCCGATCTCCGATCTCCGATCACCGACCATTTGAGGTGAGTGATTTCGGATTTCCGCTCAAGGTTCTTTTCTTTTGGTTTTAAACACAGATTTAATTAATTACAATTTAAATCTGATGTTCTTGGTTCGTTGAGTTCGCCGACTCAACGCCGGTTTCCGCGACGACGCGACGCCTCCCCGCGACGACGCGATGATCCCTCTCTTCCGCGACGATCTTATCTGCGAAGAACGCCCGCGCGCGACGATCATCAAGGTAGGGATTTCATTATGGGAATTACCCCCTTTTTAAATTAATTCCCGTCAATGTTTCTTTAAAAATTTAAGAACCGGAATCAAAGAAACAATTTTATTTATTTAAAATTGTTGGTTCATGTGTTGAACTTTCTATAAATTTCTCCTGGTTGTTTATCTCTAACGCGGAGGGTGCGGGCCAAACGAACACGGCCCGACGACCCTCCGCCGTTCTTCGTTTTGTGAGGATTTGGCGGGCGATGACGGAACATGCTGCAACGGGTGTTTGACGATCCCGCAGTGAAGAACGGATCCCGGGAGGAGCAATGGCGCAGACGGGAAGAAAAACGGGCCACCGGAGCGACGCCGGCGGCCCGCGGAAGTTGCCGGCGGCGCGGGTCACCGGCGCGCCGCCGGACGAGGCCGCCGCGGCTGAAGCCGCGGCGGCGGCGGCCAACGAACCCGCGGCCGCGCAGGTCCGGTTCGTCCAGGCGGGACGCGGTAGAGCCGCGTCCGCGGTTCACCAGCGCGGCCCGCACGCGGGCCGCGGTTCTTCCTCAGGCCGCGGGACGGCGCCCGCGGCTTCCACCCGCGCCGCTCGGCCGAGTCGAGCCGGCCGAGCCGGACTGGCCCTGGCCGGGCCGGGCTGGGCCAACCGGGTCGGACCCGGTTCGGGTCGACCCGGTTCGGGCCGACCCAGGGGGGGTCGGGCCGGGTCGGCCCGGGCCCGTACCCCCCCATCTTCGGAGGTTTTCGTTCAAACGCCCGTAACTTGAGCTTCGTGCCTTCAAACGACTCGCCGTCAGCGGAAACGCGATCCTTGGATCGAGACGGTCGTTTCGGTATATCGCACTCAAGGTTTCGGAATACTTTGAGTTTGGCCGGGTTGGTTCGTACACGAGACCAACCGGGCCCTCGGAGCGGAAACGCTCATATCTTGAGCTACGGACGTCCGATTGACGTGCCGTCAGCTTTGTTGAATTCCTCTAAGTGAGACGGATCTTTTGGCATACTCCGCCCGAGGTTTGGACGCAGGTGGAGTGCGGTCGGGTTGGTTTTGCATTAAAAACCAACCGGGCCCCTGGGACGAAAATGCCAATATCTCTCAGACCAGGCGTCTGATTGACGCGCCGTCTGGGACGTTGAGTTCCTGTTGACGATACGGAACTTTTGGATACATCAACCTCGGACTTCGTGTCAGTTGATGTATCAGCCCCTCGGCTCGTGGTGCGGACCCTCCCGAACGAGCTTGCTGTGTGCGGGAACCCTAGGCTGGTTGCGACTGCTACTTCGACAGCGACGACCGTGCAGAGATCCTCAGTGGACTGCGGCGACGACTGTGCAGAGATCCTACGTGGACTCCGATGACGACCGTGCAGAGATCCTCAGTGGACTGCGGCGATGACTGTGCAGAGATCCTCAGCGGACTGCGACGACTCCTGCACTCAGCGATCCTACGTGGATCAGTGCTTCAAGTCCTGTGTGGGCCCGATCCTGTGTGGGTCCGATCCTGCGTGGGTCAGCGCTCAGCGGTTCTGTGTGACCCAGCGCCTACAGGTCCTGCGTGGGCCCGGTCCTGTGTGGGCTTGATCCTGTGTGGGTCCGATCCTGTGTGGGTCATCTCTCAGCGGTTCTGTGTGAGCCAACTCCTACAGGTCCTGCATGAGCCCGATCCTGTGTGGGTCACTGCAAGGTTAGTACCTATCGATCCTTCGTGGGTCCGACGACTTAGATGGTTCAATGATCATCTTTATCGTCATCCAAAGAAGTGTACCTGTGTGAGCTGAATCTCGTGTTACTCTCCTTTGCGGATTGTGTTGTTCTATCCTGCGTGGGTATGCATTTTGCTTTCCTGTGTGGACTGGGTTGTGCTTGGGCTCGGACGTTGGAGCCAATCGGGGAATTGATGACTTAGGTATATGTATGGGCATATACCTAAGCCGTGTCAGATGTTACTTCGTGATTGTATCCCTTCTTCGTGATTTATCCTTTGTGGATTTCGGGAGACCTTCGGGGGTCTCGGGGTCCCTACTAAGTAGCTTATACTCACCCCTGCACGGGCTATGCACGCACTTCGTGGTGTTGGTTGCAGACGACGGACAGCACTGATCGTGGAGGAGGCGTGCGGAGCAGGACAGTACCTGGAGGTGGACCACTGGGCGGGACGTACTCGGAGCAGTCAGGTGGACCCGAGGAGCAGTGGAGGCTATCTGTACCCACCCTTCATGTGGGACTTCCAGAGGACGGCTCGACGCTGCAGTTTTCCCTTTTCAGTTGCTGTTTTTCCTTTCAGTTGTACTTTACCGTTGGGCTTGTATTTCCGGCCCCTTTTTACTTTCAGCACAACTTGTACAGTTTTACATAGTGTTTACTTTTCCGCTTGCTTACTCTGTGGTGCTTGTTTACTTTTCAAAGGCAATGCCTTCCCTTTTTGTTGGGATTTACGCCTTGGTGCTAGTCGCCAGCCCCTGGCCTATGGAAGGCGGGCTTGGGGTAGTCACGACACGGGCCCCGAGGACGGGTCGTGACAAATTGGTATCAGAGGTGGTCGGTTCTACCGCAGACTCTGATCTTTCTTCTATGTGAAGCAATAGTGTTTAGCGTATTGAGTATGGTTATCAGTCCAGGGAGTCCAGTGTTGGTGCGGCGGCCGACGTATCCATACACCAGGACCCTGACTTCTGATTTCCGACTTAATGCACGAAAACATTGATTGCGTGTGTGTTTCAAGTTTTCTTTGTGATTACTTGTGTCAGCTCACCAGGTATACTGCTCTGACCATGGTGCACTTATTTCCTTTTCAGGATGGCACGACGACAACAGCCAGCTAGGGTTCCCAGAGTAGGGCGCGACGACAGCCCGCCGAGCGACGAGGCCTCGGTACAGTGCCCGTTGACAGCAGAGGCACCGGCGGTACCTTTACCCGTCGATCCCCCGATGCTTCCAGCCCTGGAAGCTGACGACGCACGACGCCTTGGAGCTCTGCACGAGTTCCAGTGCCAGCGACCACCCAGGTTCCGTGGGGAGTCGGACCCCCAGGAAGCCGAGGACTGGCTGGAGGCGGTCGTCCGAGTTTTCAGGCTAGTGAGGACGCCAGCAGACCTCATGGTGATCCTCGCGGCGAGCCTACTGCACGCAGCAGCCGGACGCTGGTGGAGACTGATGCTCCAGGTACACGATGAGGCCACCCTCATCTGGACGGACTTCGAGAGCCTCTTCCGCTCAGAGTTCGTCCCGGCCACCCTCCGTGCGGTGCGCATCCAGGAGCTTCTTCAGCTGTGGCAGGGTAGCTTGACGGTCGCTCAGTACGCGGCGAGGTTCACCGACCTATCTCGCTACTCGACAGACATGGTACGAGACCCCTTCTTCCGGGCCCGGACCTTCGAGCAGGGATTGAGACACGAGATCAGGGCATCGCTGATCTCCCTCAGCATCCCGACCCAGGCAGGAGTATTGGAGCGAGCCCTCCAGATCGAGAGCTTCCTGGCTGAGTCCACAGCGAGACCTACCGTAGGGCGGCAGATAGCGGAGTCTTCGGCAGCTGGTATCCGGCGGATGACTCAGGGTTCCAGGCGGACCAGACCTTCCGACAGGCGACCTCGGGACACTGGCTCAGCAGTGCAGGGCACCCGGCCCGGAGCCAGCCTTCCGAGAGGCAGGCAGTGCTACGAGTGCGGCGGGCAGGGCCACATGGCTCGTGACTTCCCGACCCGTCGTACCGAGGGGCAGCAGACGGTGGAGGGACCACCCAGGCAGAGGCAGAGGGTCGACCGTGGCGGTCCGCAGGGAGGAGGCGGACGAGGCAGAGGAGCTGGCCGAGCAGCAGGTGGTGGGCGACGCTTTGAGGCTCTGCCACCACCTCCACCAGGAGGCCCGCCCCGACCGCAGGGAGCTGGCGGGCAGAGACAGGCTCAGCTCCAGGCAGCGGAGGCCTATGACCACGGCGCGCTAGAGATGATTCGAGGTACGATCTGTGTCTATTCCACCCTTGCTGCAGTTCTGATAGACACAGGAGCGAGTCACTCTTTCATAGCCACTGCCCTTGTTCGGAGCTCGGAGATTCCGACGGAGCCGTTGGCTCGATCCTTACGGCTAGAGACTCCTACGGGAGCGGACTCGACGATTACGCACTGGTGCCGGCAGTGTGAGCATACTCTAGGAGGCGATAGCTTCGGCTGGGATCTTCTAGTAGCAGCGTCGAGGCCTTACGACGTTATCTTGGGCATGGATTGGTTATCTACGGTCCATGCTCAGATTGGCTGCATTAGGTGCAAGGTGCGATGTGTGCGCCCCGACGGGAGAAGGTTCACCTTCACCGGCGAGAAGGGAGCCTTAGCAGCACAGGATGGACTCACGCAGAGGAGAGGTCAGCCCATCACTCATTAGTTGGCTAGCCTCATCCTGGGAGAAGTTGACGTGAGGAGTCCCAGTTTCCCTGCAGTGGTGGATCAGTACGCGGACGTCTTTCCCGACGACGTTCCAGGACTACCTCCTCGCAGAGAGGTAGACTTTTATATTGACCTATACCCTGAGACAGCCCTGATATCCACTCCAGCGTATCGGATGGCCCCCGCTGAGCTTCGAGAGCTGCGGGTACAGTTGGAGGACTTGCAGGGCAAGGGGTTCATCCGACCCAGTGTTTCGCCCTGGGCTTCCCCGATTTTGTTCGCCAAGAAGGCGGACGGGAGCTTGCGACTGTGTTTCGATTATCGTCGCCTGAATCAGGTGATAGTGAGGAACAAGTATCCGCTACCCAGGATTGATGACCTCTTCGATCAGCTCAAGGGAGCACGGTGGTTCTCGAAGATAGACCTCAGGTCAGGCTATCATCAGCTCAGAGTTCGAGACGAGGATGTGCAGAAGACGGCCTTCAGGTGTCGGTATGGCCACTATGAATTCTTGGTTATGCCTTTCGGCGTGACCAACGCTCTAGCAGTGTTCATGAGCCTCATGAACAGGATCTTCCAGCCATACCTCGATCGATTTGTCGTGGTCTTCATCGACGACATTTTGGTGTACTCGACGATGGAGGAGGAGCACGCCTACCACCTGCGTGTTGTACTAGACACACTCCAAGAGCACCAGCTTTATGGAAAGCTCTCGAAGTGTCAGTTCTGGTTACGTGAGGTCCACTTCTTGGGGCACGTCATTTCTGAGGCGGGAGTTGCAGTGGATCCCGCAAAGATCGAGGCAGTGCTAGCTTGGGAGCCACCCAAGAGCGTGACAGAGGTGCGGAGTTTCTTGGGCCTAGCCGGATACTATCGGAGATTTGTGTCGGACTTCTCCAGAGTTGCGGCCCCACTCTCAGCGTTGACGAAGAAGGGGAAACCCTTCGTGTGGTCAGACAGATGTCAGCAGAGCTTCCAGGAGCTGAGGCAGAGGTTGACCAGCGCACCTATCTTGAGGTTGCCTGAGGAGGGAGTTGGATACGTAGTCTACTGCGACGCATCAGGGACCGGACTCGGGTGTGTCTTGATGCAGGAGCGGGCCGTGATTGCCTACGGATCACGTCAGTTGAGGCCTCATGAGCAGAACTACTCTACCCATGACTTGGAGTTGGCCGCAGTGGTCTTCGCCTTGAAGACATGGCGGCACTATCTGATGGGCGAGCGCTTCACAGTCTTTTCTGACCACCAGAGTCTCAGGTACATCTTCTCTCAGAAGGACCTGAACCTGAGATAGCGGCGATGGCTCGAGTTCCTCCAGGAATATGACTTTGAGATAGTCTACACTCCTGGGAAGGGGAACGTGGTGGCCGATGCCCTCAGTAGGGGGACGGGCATCTAGCTACTTGAGGAGGCGACAGAGCAGCTAGCCGCTTTGCAGATATCCTTCGTGGATAGAGACGGAGCAGCCTTCCTTCAGTCTCTCACAGTCTCTCCTCCACTTCTTCAGTGGGTTAGAGAGGCACAGCGTGGGGACGTCGACTGTGAGACACGGCGTGCACAGATATCCCTGGGACAGGCACCTGATAGTTTCTCCCTTGGAGAAGAGCACGATTTCCTTTTCAGAGGATGTACCTTGGTACCAGTCGCCTTACGAGAGGAAGTGCTGAGAGAGTTTTACACTTCTCCTTTGGCAGTACATCCTGGAGTGGCGAAGATGTACCAGGATATCAGACGACAGCACTGGTGGCCGGGCATGAAGAAGGTTGTGGCAGAGTTCGTTTCACGGTGCCTCACCTGCCAGCAGGTGAAGGCAGAGCATCAGGTACCAGCAGGTTTGGTACAACCCTTGGAAGTCCCGGAGTGGAAGTGGGACGGGATATCTATGGACTTCGTGACTGGACTTCCACGCACTTCCAGAGGTCACGACTCCATTTGGGTGATTGTTGACCGACTCACCAAGTCGGCACACATCTTACCCATCCGAGAGAAGGGCTCAGTGGAGAGCTTGGGGCGTCTCTACGTTCATGAGATTGTATGACTTCACGGTGTGCCATCGACTATCGTCTCCGATCGGGACGCTCGTTTTACTTCCCGGCTTTGGAAGGGGTTGCAGGAGGCGTTCGGTACGCGACTACGTCTGAGCACCGCCTTTCACCCTCAGACGGATGGTCAGACGGAGAGGACCATTCAGACTCTCGAGGACATGCTCCGCGCATGTGTCCTCGACTTTGGTCGCAGCTGGGAGGACCACCTACCCTTGGTGGAGTTCGCGTACAACAACAGCTACCACTCCACCATCGGGATGGCACCCTAGGAGGCGTTGTACGGCAGGCCTTGCAGATCTCCTTTGTGCTGGACAGACCCTGGAGAGTCAGCACTTGTGGGACCGGAGATGGTCCGGGCCACGACAGAGAAGGTTCAGGTCATCCAGGAGCAGATGAGGACAGCACAGAGCCGGCAGAAGTCATATGCTGACAGGAGGCGGAGGCCACTAGAGTTCGAGGATGGCGACCACGTCTTCTTGCGTGTCTCACCTCGACGTGGTTTGCAGAGATTTGGCCGAGGCAGTAAGTTGTCTCCACGCTTCATCGGGCCTTTCCAGGTCCTCAGAAGGATTGGTGAGGTGGCTTATCGCCTGGCTCTGCCACCTCAGTTGCACCGGGTGCACGGCGTCTTCCACGTATCCCAGCTGAGAAGATACGTGCACGACCCGACGCACATCATTGACTATGGGGAGCTAGACGTGGATGATGGAGCGACTTTTTCGGAGGTCCCAGTGGAGATAGAGGATCGACAGGAGCGGGTCCTACGTGGGTGATCGATTCCTCTTGTGCGCATCAGATGGCAGCACGGGAACCTCCAGGAGAGCACTAGGGAGCAGGAGGCTCAGATGCGTGCTCAGTACCCACATTTTTTTCCCTAGTTTTTGATGTATCTTTACAGGGACGTAAAGTCCTGAGGTGGGAGTAATGTAAAGACCCGTAAATTTGAAGGAAATTTTTTTTTCTTAATTTTCTTTGGAATTTTACAAGAACGCAGTTTCTGACGGCGCCTGATTCCGAGGCCCGGTGTGCCCGGAATCATTTTCCGAAGTTTGGCTCGGGTACGTTCAGTGAACGGACGAGCGGGTTTTTCTAACTTTTGAACCGGTGCCCGGAATCGAATTCTGAGGGCACCGATGAAATCGCAGCGCAGGTATTCGCTTAGAAACGCCTCTTCCGGAGTTGCGTTTTCTCGGGTGTGGTTTTTAATTTTCGGGCTTAAAGTTAAGAAATAAAATAATTTTGCGACAACTTTATTTTATTTCACTTAAGCCACTTGGAAGCCACTTGAAGCCACTTAAAGGCGGCTTGAACTGAGTTGAACTGGATAGGATGCTATCCAGAAATATCCTACCCCCTTGGTAGGATATTTGTGAGGTGGGGCCCGCACGAGCCCCACCATTTCTTTCCGCTAAGAAACGCACCCGTGAAAACCCGTCTTAATGAAAGTCAACCGACGCGTTTTCTAAATTCTTAACAGACCATTAAATGGGATGTTTCTTTCGTGAATTAAATGGCATGTTTCTTTCGTTGAATTAATTCAACGAATTAATTCAATCGTTTCTTAACCGGTTTTCGTGTGTTGGCATGTTAATAAAATAAGACCAACCCAAAATCTTTTGAAAAGATTTGAGAGGATCCATGTTTCTTCAGCTCCCTCGCGAAGAACGCGAAGAACGCGATGAACGCGAAGAACGCCGAACCTGGAAATCGACGATGCCTTCGTCCGAGACGTTCTTCCGATCTCTGATCTCCGATCACCGACCATTTGAGGTGAGTGATTTCGGATTTCCGCTCAAGGTTCTTTTCTTTTGGTTTTAAACACAGATTTAATTAATTACAATTTAAATCTGATGTTCTTGGTTCGTTGAGTTCGCCGACTCAACACCGGTTTCCGCGACGACGCGACGCCTCCCCGCGACGACGCGATGATCCCTCTCTTCCGCGACGATCTTATCCGCGAAGAACGCCCGCGCGCGACGATCATCAAGGTAGGGATTTCATTATGGGAATTACCCCCTTTTTAAATTAATTCCCGTCAATGTTTCTTTAAAAATTTAAGAACCGGAATCAAAGAAACAATTTTATTTATTTAAAATTGTTGGTTCATGTGTTGAACTTTCTATAAATTTCTCCCGGTTGTTTATCTCTAACGCGGAGGGTGCGGGCCAAACGAACACGGCCCGACGACCCTCCGTCGTTCTTCGTTTTGTGCGGATTTGGCGGGCGACGACGGAACATGCTGCAACGGGTGTTTGACTATCCCGCAGTGAAGAACGGATCCCGGGAGGAGCAATGGCGCAGACGGGAAGAAAAACGGGCCACCGGAGCGACGCCGGCGGCCCGCGGAAGTTGCCGGCGGCGCGGGTCACCGGCGCGGCGGCGCCCCGGTGCGCCGCCGGACGAGGCCGCCGCGGCTGAAGCCACAGCGGCGGCGGCCAACGGACCCGCGGCCGCGCGGGTCCGGTTCGTCCAGTCGGGACGCGGCAGAGCCGCGTCCGCGGTTCACCGGCGCGGCCCGCACGCGGGCCGCGGTTCTTCCTCAGGCCGCGGGACGGCGCCCGCGGCTTCCACCCACACCGCTCGGCCGAGCCGAGCCGGCCGAGCCGGACCGGCCCTAGCCGGGCCGGGCCGGGCCAACCGGGTCGGACCCGGTTCGGTTCGACACGGTTCGGGCCGACCCAGGGGGTGTCGGGCCGGGTCGGCCCGTGCCCGTACCCTTCCATCTTCGAACGTTTTCGTTCAAACGCCCGTAACATGAGATTCGTGCCTCCAAACGACTGGCCGTCAGCGGCAACGCGATCCTTGGATCGAGGCGGTCGTTTCGGTATATCTCACTCAAGGTTTCGGAATACTTTGAGTTTGGCCGGGTTGGTTCGTACACGAGACCAACCGGGCCCTCGGAGCGGAAACGCTCATATCTTGAGCTACGGACGTCCGATTGACGTGCCGTCAACTTTGTTGAATTCCTCTAAGTGAGACGGATCTTTTGGCATACTCCGCCCGAGGTTTGGACGCAGGTGGAGTTCGGTCGGGTTGGTTTTGCCTTAAAAACCAACCGGGCCCCTGGGACGAAAATGCCAATATCTCTCAGACCAGGCGTCCGATTGACGCGCCGTCTGGGACGTTGAGTTCCTGTTGATGATACGGAACTTTTGGATACATCAACCTCGGACTTCGTGTCAGTTGATGTATCAGCCCCTCGGCTAGGGGAGCGGACCCTCCCGAACGAGCTTGCTGTGTGCGGGAACCCTAGGCTGGCTGCGACTGCTACTTCGACAGCGACGACCGTGCAGAGATCCTCAGTGGACTGCGGCGACGACTGTGCAGAGATCCTCCATGGACTCTGATGACGACCGTGCAGAGATCCTCAGTGGACTGCGGCGACGACTGTGTAGAGATCCTCAGCGGACTGCGACGACTCCTGCACTCAACGATCCTATGTGGATCAGTACTTCCGGTCCTGTGTGGGCCCGATCCTGTGTGGGTCCGATCCTGCGTGGGTCAGCGCTCAGCGGTTCTGTGTGAGCCAGCGCCTACAGGTCCTGCGTGGGCCCGGTCCTGTGTGGGCCCGATCTTGTGTGGGTCCGATCCTGTGTGGGTCATCTCTCAGCGGTTCTGTGTGAGCCAACTCCTACAGGTCCAGCGTGGGCCCGATCCTGTGTGGGTCACTGCAAGGTTAGTACCTATCGATCCTTCGTGGGTCCGACGACTTAGATGGTTCAATGATCATCTTTATCGTCATCCGAAGAAGTATACCTGTGTGAGCTGAATCTCGTGTTACTCTCCTTTGTGGATTGTGTTGTTCTATCCTGCGTGGGTATGCGTTTTGCTTTCCTGTGTGGACTGGGTTGTGCTTGGGCTCGGACGTTAGAGCCAATCGGGGAATTGATGACTTAGGTATATGTATGGGCATATACCTAAGCCGTGTTAGATGTTACTTCGTGATTGTATCCCTTCTTCGTGATTTATCCTTTGTGGATTTCGGGAGACCTTCGGGGGTCTCGGGGTCCCTACTGAGTAGCTTATACTCACCCCTGCACGGGCTATGCCCGCACTTCATGGTGTTGGTTGCAGACGACGGACAACACTGATCGTGGAGGAGGCGTGCGGAGCAGGACAGTACCTGGAGGTGGACCACTGGGCGGGACGTACTCGGAGCGGTCAGGTGGACCCGAGGAGCAGTGGAGGCTATCTGTACCCACCCTTCAGGTGGGACTTCCAGAGGACGGCTCGACGCTGCAGTTTTCCCTTTTCAGTTGCTGTTTTCCTTTCAGTTGTACTTTACAGTTGGGATTGTATTTCCGGCCCCTTTTTACTTTCAGCACAGCTTGTACAGTTTTACTTAGTGTTTACTTTTCCGCTTGCTTACTCTATGGTGCTTGTTTACTTTTCAAAGGCAATGCCTTCCCTTTTTGTTGGGATTTACGCCTTGGTGCTAGTCGCCAGCCCCTGGCCTATGGAAGGCGGGCTTGGGGTAGTCACGGCACGGGCCCCGAGGACGGGTCGTGACAAGATCCTCCTCGACTCAATCGGTCTTAGTGCGGGATCCCTATACTGGATGTAACATGAGAAACAGATACATCATGGTTATGTGCTTGAAGGTCCCACATGGATCCGCACTAGGAATCCATGTGATACTACTCTAGGATCATGTGTGGGACTGCTATTCGAGGATCCTGTGTGGGCCTTATGATGTATTAGGATCCTGTGTGGGTCTGCTCTACAATGATCTTGTGTGTGTCTGATGATATTCATGGATCATGTGTGGTTCTACTATACTAGGATCAGGTGTCGGTCTGATGATGTAATAGGATCCTATGTGGGTCTGATGATTTAGGATCCTACATGGGACTGCCTCTTAACAGAGAATGATGATTCAGTAGTTACATATAATTATTTTTAATATTGTACCAAATTTATACCTAGTGTGAGGCGAGTCTTTACCTTAGTGGTATTCTTCTATGTGGCATTCTAGTGTGGTACTCACCTTCATGGTGATACCATTGGACTATTCTTCTATGTGGCATACCAGTGTGGTACTTTTCTTTGTGGAAATCTTTCCTTCATGGAAAATTTTTACATTTTCTATGGAGTTTGGGCCTCGTGATCCCTAATGAATGACATGGGTAATATTTGAAAACATAAGTATATTTATGGGCATATACATAAGTAGGGTTATCGCTGGTTTACATGCTTCGGGGTTTGTATTTTGTGAATTTTGTGATACCTTGAGGGTCTCGACATCCCTAATGTGTATCGTTATACTCACCCATGCACGGGCTTCACCCGCACCTTGTTGTGTTTGGTGAAGACGACGGACATCGCTGATCGAAGATGAGGGTACCTAGACAAGATGGTTCCCGGAGGTGGACCATACGGTGTGTTGGTATGTAGAGGAGAAGGGAGGAAATGGAGTGCTGAGGAGGTGATCTGGACCTATACTTCAGGTAGGAAACTCGGAGGATGAACCAGTAAATGTCATTCTCTTTATTTAGTTGTAATTTATTTCCAATTGTACATGTACCTTTACAGTTGGGCTAGTATTCTAGACCCTCTTATATTCTGCACTATTTTTTCAATAAATTTTACTTGTGTTCGTATCTTTTCGTGTGCTTGGTTGAGTTTGTTTACAAGATATAAAGGCAATGCATTCCTGAATTTAGGAGATACACCTTTTGGTACTAGTCGTTAGCCCCTGGAATATGGATGGCGTTATTGGTGTACTCAGGGCATGGGCCCCGAGTGACAGGTCGTAACAAAATGGTATCAGAGGATTCAGTTAAACCGTAGAACATTGGACTCTGAACTTTTAACGGTAATAGTGTTACGTGTAGTGAGTGTGGTTATCAGTTTAGGGAATCCAGTGTTAGTGCAGCGGCCAACGTATCCATACTCTAGGACCCTGACTTCTGAATTCTGACTTAGTGCATGAACACATTTATTTCATGTGTGTTTTGAAATGTTTTCACTCTGAACTCTTTGATTCATCTCACCAGGTATAACATATTGACCATGGAACACATATTTCTTTTCAGCATGCCTCCACGTAGACAACAAGCTTTGGATCCAGGTGTAGTACACGTTGATAGCCCATCGAGTGATGAGGCCTTAGTGCATGGCCCTACTCTAGTAGAAGCATAAGCCAAGGTACCAGTAGTACCATTACCCATTGGGCCACCGATTCCACCAGGCCTAACTAAATTGGGTGCATGCCCCTTCAGCGCATTGCACAGGTTCTAGTGGAAAAGTACACCGAGGTTCTGGGGCGAGATAGACCCACATGTGGATGAGGATTGGCTGGAGGCCGTTGTGAGAGTCTTTTGACTGGTAGGGACATAAGATGATCTCATGGTGATCCTTTCCACTAGGTTTTTACAGGTAGTAGTAAGTAGATGGTGGGGTTTGATTATCCCGGTTCACAATAAGGTGACACTTCTCTGGGCATGCTTTCAGAGCCTGTTTCGGGCAGAGTTTGTTCCAGTGACCCTTTGTGTAGTGTTCATACATGAGATTCTTCATCTCCAGTAGGGAAGCATGGTTGTGGCTAAGTACTTAGTGAGGTTCACCGAACACACATTCTACTTCATTAATATGGTACAATACCCATTCTTTCAGGACCAGACATGCGAGCAGGGAATCAGGCGGGATATCATGGCTTCGATGATTTCACTCAGCATCTGAACGCATGCGGGGGAGTTAGAGCGATCCCTTTTGGTGGATAGTTTTCTTGCTGAGCAGCCACCTACAGCGAGACCCACCATCGGCCGTCACATAACATATTCTTATACAGAAGGTAGTATACAAATGTAACAGAGGTCCAAAAGGACCAGTCTTATAGGTGGACAACCGGGGGATTCAAGGTCAGTTGTGTGGGGCACCAGAGACTGAACCAGTCATGCAATGAGAAGGCAGTGTTTCACAAGCGGCAGGCTGGGTCAAATGGCTTTTGACTACCCGAACTGTCGTACAGATGATCATCAGATGGTGGAGGGACCGTAGAGGTAGTGGTATAGGATGGACTAAGGAGGTCTTTCGGGAGTAGTTGGACATGGCAATGGAGCTGGCCGAGCAGTTGGAGGTGGGAATCTATTAGATATATTATTTCCACCACATACTGGTGGTCCACCCCAACCACACAAAGCTGGTGGATAAGGGCGAGCTCAGCTCCAGGTAGTTGAGGCCTACGACCATGGAACTCCAGAGATGATATGAGGTACGATCTGTGTCTACTCCACCTTAGATTTAGTACTTAAAGACACATGTGTCAGTCATTATTTTATTGCCACTTCCCTCGTCCAGAGCTCAGATATTCCGACCGAGCTGTTGGCTCAAAACGTATGCTAAAGAATCCTTGAAAAGAGGATTTGATGATTAGAAACTGGTGCCAGCAATGTGATCTTACTCTGGGTGGTGAGAGCTTCGGCTGGGATCTCCTAGTAGCATCGTTGAGGCCATACGACATTATCTTGAGTATAGAATGGTGATATACAATCCATGCTCAGATTGACTGTATTATGCACAAAGTGTGGCATGGCTGCATGAATAGGACTAGGTTTATCTTCACCGGTGAGAAGGGAGACTTTGAAGCATATGATGGACTTATAAAAAGGATAATGAAATCGATCACTTATCAGTTGGCTAGACTTACCCTTAGAGTGGTTAATATGGAGAGTCCGAGCTATCCTATAGTGGTGGAACATTACATTGATGTTTCCCTAATGATATTATGGGCATATTTCCTCGCAAAGATGTGGAATTTTTCATTGACTTGTTCTACTGGATGGCACTGATATCTACCCCAGCATGTCGGATGGCTCCCACAAGGCTTCATGCGCTTCTGGTACAACTGGAGGACTAACAAGGTAAGGGATTCATTCATCATAGTGTATCATCTTGGGAAGCCCTGATTTTGTCACCATGAAGAAAAATGGGAGCTTGAGACTTTGTGTTGACTATCGACGCCTGAACAAGGTGACTGTGAAGAACATGTACCGACTCCCGAGGATTGACGACCCATTTGATTAGCATAAGGGAACAAGATGGTTATTAAAGATAGAACTCAGATCAAGATATCACCAGCACAAAGTACGAGACAAGGATGTGTAGAAGATGACTTTTAGATGTCGGAATGACCAATAAATGTTCTTGGTTAGGCCATTCGTTGTGACCAATGCCCCAGTAGTGTTCCTGGGACTAATGATCGGAATCATTAATCCATACCTTGATCGCTTTGTAGTAGTCTTCATCGACTCCATTCATAACTACTCAGCTACTGAGGAGGATCATTCCTATCATTTACCGATAGTTCTGGTCACACTCCATGAGAACCATCTTTAGGGTAAGCTCTCTAAATGCCAGTTATGGATATGAGAGGTTCACTTTTAGGGACACGTCATCCCAAAGGCTGGAGTTGCAATGGATCCAATAAATATTGCGGCGTTACTTTCTTGGGAACCACCCAATAGTGGGATGGAAGTATGGAGTTTCCTAGGCATGGATAGATACTACTGATGGTTTGTGCCAGATTTTTCCAAAGTTGTAGCACCTTTATTAGTGTTGATGAAGTAGGGTTAACCATTCGTATGGTCAGAGAGATTTCAGTAATGTTTTTAGGATCTGAGGCCGATGCTAACTTTTACCCCCATCATGATGCTTCGAGAGGATGGTGTTGGGTATGTAGTCTACTACGACGCATTAGGAACTGGACTCAGATGTTTCTTGATGTAGGAACGAGTAGTTATCGTGTATGGTTATCGACAAGTGAGACAAAATGACCAGAACTATGCTACCCATGACCTAGAGTTACCTGTAGTGGTCTTATCCTTGTAGATGCGGTTACAATACTTTATGGGCAAGGGTTTTACAGTTTACTCTGATCACAAGAGTCTCAGGTATATCTTCTCTCAGAAAGACCTGAACCTAATATAGGGATGTTAGCTTGAGTTCCACCAGGACGATGACTTCATGTTAGTCTATACTCTTAGGAAGGGGAACGTTGTAGTAGATGCACTCAGCAGGGGATCTAGTATAAAGCTCCAATGTGAGGCAACAGAGCAGCCAACTGCTTTGTAGATATCCTTAGTAGATCAAGATGGAACATCTTTTCTTCCATCTCTTATAGTCACTCCAGAACTTCTTCAGAAATTTAGGGATGTGTAGCGTGGGGATGCTGACGGTGAAGCTCGTCATGCTTAGATATACACAAGACATGAACCTGCTGGATTTTCTGAACGTGGGGAGCATATAAACTTCTTCATAGGATGCACCAAAGTACCAATGTCTCTTTGGGAGTGATTTTTGATGCAGATCAACATATCCACTCTAACGGTACACCCAAAAGTGGAGAAGATGTTCCAGGTCCTCTCACAATATCACTGTTGGCAGTGAATGATGAAAGAAGAAGTAGAGTTTGTCTCTCGGTGCCTCACTTGTTAGTAAATGAAGGCAAAGCATCATGAAGAAGAAGTATTAGTTCAGCCTTTAGAGGTCCCAGAGTGGAAGTGGGACGTGATATCTATGGACTTCATGACAGGACTACCATGTACATACCGAGCTTATGATTCAATCTGGGTGATAATTGACTGACTCGCCAAGTCGGCCCACTTCCTACTGATCAGAGAGTAGGGTTCAGTAGAGAGAATGGGATGCCACTATGTGTAGACAATTATGCGTTACATAGAGTAGCCTCGACGATTGTCTCCCATTGTGATGGAAATTTTACTTCCTGGCTATAGAAGGGGTTGAAGGAGGCTTTCTAGACGTAGCATCGTTTGATCACAAAATTCCATCCTTAGATGGATGGACAAAATGAACAGACCATTTAGAACATCGAGGACTTGCTGAGTGCTTATATCCATTACTTAGGTCGCAGCTGGGATTATTACATTCTTTTGGTGAATTTGCATACAATAATAGCTATCACTCCACCATTGGGATGGAACCTTTTGAGGCATTGTATGACCAACCTTGCAGATCGACTATGTGCTGGAATGACCTAGGGGAGTCATCACTCATGGGACCAGATATGATACGGGATACCATGGAGAAGATGAAGGTCATCCAAGAGCGGATGAAGACTACACAAATTAGGTAGAAGTCTTATGCTAGTAGGAGGCGGAGAACTCTAGAGTTATAGGATAGTGATCATGTCTATCTAAGGGTCTCACCTTGACGAGGATTGGGAAGATTTGGATGGGGAGGAAAGTTATCTCAGAGGTTCATGGACCCTTTCAGGTCCTCAGTAAATTTGGCGAGGAGGCTTACCGCCTAGATCTTCCACCTCAGTTACATCAGGTGCACGACTTCTTCTACGTATCCCAATTGGGGAGACACGTGCACGACCGATCACATGTCATTAACCACGGAAAACTGGACATCGAAGATGGGGTGATGTTTATAGAGGATCTAGTAGAGATTGAGGATTGACAGGAGGAGGTCCTTCATGGGCTGTCGATACCTCTGGTGCACGTTTTTGGCAGCATGGGAACCTCCAGGTGAGTACATGGGAGCGGGAGGCTCATATACATCCTCAGTACGTCAAATGTTTTTCCTAGATTTTGTTATGTGGCATTTGGGGATGCAATTCCCTCAGTTAGGGATAACGTAAAGACCCTGAATTTCTAGGTAAAATATTTTTTAAATTATATGGGAATTTTACGAGTCCGCCAAAATTGGCGGTGTGTGATTTTGAGGCCCGGTGTGCCCGGAAAGAATATCTGAAATTTTTATCAGGTACGTTAAGTAAACATGTGAGATGATTTTTGAAACTTTTGAACCATTCTTCGGAATTGAAATCTGAGGACACCTTTGAACTCACAATGCTGTTATTCGCTAATGGAGACCTTTACCTCAACCACTGTAGGTCGAGGGTGAAAGATAATTTTTCACGTATTCGTGGAGGAAAATAAAAATAAAAATATTAACATTTTTATTTTTGGAACCTCTCTACATGGGTTGTGGAGGTTGGGACCACCTGAACTAAAACCCCCAATTTTAATTAAATGGTATGGAAAAAATGACTCCCTTAAACACCCTCTTTAATGTGTGGAAGTCTCTTGAGAATCCCCCACTTTAATTGTGCCACCTTCAATTAATTAATTAAATCCAACTTTAATTATGACAACAATTTAAAATTGACTAACATATTTTACTTGGGATGGCTCATCATTTTGGGATTGGATAAATCATTGGATATTGGAAATAATTGGAAGAAATATGGAGGAACTCATCCCCCAATGAATAACTTCTCCTCCAAACGAACAATTCCATCTCTTTTGATGAACGTTCTTCGGAATCAAGAAAAGGGATGATGCACAAGACTGACTACAGGAGCATATAGTGGAAGCGACACCGTTTTCATCTGGAGAGACATCAATGAACCTTATAGGTAGGTTTTGTTTTTGATTTTGTCCCCTTACCCCATTCTTGTCGACCCCTTGATTCAATAACATAATTGTCGCTTGCTTCTTCTCAAATGCAGAGAGTGCGGGCCAAAAAACATGGTTTGACCTCTCTACAATCCCTATGATTATTTACGTGTTATTCATGATAAGGGAGGACATAAACCGGTGTAGAATATTGGAACTAGTGGGATTCTGGAGAGGCGGCATGCACCACGGCCAGCCGTGATGATGGTGGAGGCGCTGCTGCTCTTCTAGAGAAGGGCCGCGATGGAGCAAGGGCGGCGGCTGGGTGGAGGTTGGCCATGTGAGGTGGAGGTTATGGTGCATGTGTGCGCTGTAGAGACCCAATGCTTGATATACATGGACATTACATTACTTTTGTGAAATACTTAATATATAACGAAAACAGACACACAAGGACAATAATAGTATAGTGTCTTTGGAAACTCGGAAAATAATCTTATAATCGTGTTGAAAGATCTTCAACATCATCCATAAAGATGTTACCCTTTTGATTTCTTAACTAAAACCTTTATTTAAATCCTGGGTAAAAGAAAAAATATAAAGGGTGAGCTCAAATTCTAAATAGGGGTAAGCATGGAGAATATAAAACAATCCATAAACGTTTGAATGCAAAAACATGAATATAAAATCTAAACATCAAAATCATGAGCAACGACATAATTCTTGGAAGTAAACAAGGAATAGATCCTAAAGGAACATTAGTCATGATAAACTAGCATGTTAATAAAACATGTAATTGTGGCATCCATTAAACACTTGTTATGATTTCCATAGTAGCCAAGGCATTGCTGCCAAGACCATCTTAGTGGACAATGTCCCATTCTAAATCGAGTTAACTCCTCGTTCCAGTCCTGTAACACTGAACTGAATTAACTTACCATTCCATCCATGTATATCTAATGAGATATAAATCTTTACCCAATTCACTGTAGGTAGATATAGGTCCCACCAATCTCACAATGAAATCATTTTTACTTCTTCCATAAAATAAAATTAAAACATTCATCATAACCCAAAAAATAAAATGGGTTTCATAAACATCGTCCCACCATCACATAGTCCATATAAAACAAATGGATATTTCATCACAAGAAAATTGAAACCATGTAAATCGTAGAGACATTATACTTCAAACATACACATATGAAATAATGTCATCTTAGATGGAAAATGGTTTTGATAAGACACTTGAAATTAATTCTTCAGGAAAATATCCTTTCTTCTTCAAAATCAATTTTTTCACAAAATTCCATTAAATTTTAAAAGAAAAGTATGTTGTTGAAAATAGTCATAAAATCTTGTAGAGTATGCCTCATGAAAATGAGGCGTTATAAAACCGTAAAAACTCGTTCAGCCATATAAGTTAAAAATAACATTCCTCTTCTACTTTTTTCGGAAAAGTCACACAGTTCCTCGTATGGTAAACAAAAAAATTATTCCTTACATACCATGTAGTAAAAGACAAAAATGGGTAAAAAGGACTTTATACATAAATGAAAAACTTTTATAAAACTTGGACATGGATGATAAATATAACCCTAGTATATACTTACGTATAAGAAATCTCGGATAGAAAACAAATGAGATTGCAACATTATCCCTTACCTTATGTCTGATATAATTAATATGTATCCGAACCTCCAGTATAATGATTTAAATATTGTCATTGAATTATTACATAATCATGTTCATTGTTATGATATCATATATGGTTTACTTATGACTTTATATTACCCGTTCTTTTCTAAATTCGATGTAAAAGCAGCGATTTGGGTAAAATTGTTTCATTTATTGTAAGTGTTTTGAATTGTTGTTCTTAATATTATTACTTATATCCCGATTTACTTAATTCCCAAATGTAAAACATGATTTATATATAATATATATTCATCATATACATATATATATATGATAGATCGATAAATGGAATGAAATACACCGTTCATGGAGACGGTAGGTCGTATGTACGCATGAATGCTGTTTTTGTTTCCTTATTGAATTGAATGGAATTAAGTAGATGAAATACATATATATATACATAAATACAGTATCTTTATTATGTCATATATTTCATTATTATTCATTATATATACTTTATAATCATTCATGAATGGTTTACATGGAGAATTAATCTCATCGTGTCGTGGAGATGGTAGTCCGTACGTACACACGAGCGATGATATCATTCCCATGATCGTGGAATTGTATTGAAGCGTATGTATAATATCTCAGAATAAATATCACTTTAAGATAACCATATATAGTTATTTATTTACACCATTATACCCATCCATGAAAGGTGGTTGTCGAAAATAGATTACACCACGTCCTGGAGACGATATTCCGTACGTACGCACGCGCAGTGATTTCGTTTTCCATAGGATGGATAGAAGGTGAAATAGGGTTGTTTCATATTTATAATAAAATATCAGTATATAAGTAATACTGATGTTATTACTTTTTAATTATACATCTAAATAAGAAGAAGTATAAGATGAAAGACACTTGAGTGAATCATAAGAAGAGATTACCACTTCTTCGATGCACCTCCTTTAAGATTCATCTTATGGAAGTAGAGATGGTCTTTTGAGAAGACCAGATCCTCCAGAATATTTCTAGGGAAGTGGAGAAGAGAAATGGGCAGGGTTTGGCCGAGCTTCAAGGCTCAAAAGGGTGTGAAGAGAAGAGATAAGGGGTGATCTTTTTGTAAGGGAGAAGAGGGGAACCTTTGAAAAAACGTAAAATATTAGTTTATAATAAAGTAATATTCAGTTTAAAATAGATCAAAATTGATTTATTTCGAATCTAAAGTGGTGATGGGTCGAAATAATCTCAACCAATATATTTTAGACAAGTTTAGTTTACAATTTAAACCTTATCATTTAGATTTAACTCTAAGTTAAATAATTTAACTTTTACCATGTCTTCTTGTTTTCTGAAAGTATATTGTTAATAAACATACTATAAAAATCCAAAAAAACCCCAATTGGTTAATTATTAATATATATATATCCTAATCTAATTCATTGGGACGAAAATTAGATTTTTAGGAATAAAATAACAATTAATAATATAATATATTTTTTAAAAACTATTTTATGTCAGTTTTGACACTATTTGGTAATTGATTTTTGTGAATATCATAACAGCATGATTAGTTCGAAAAAAGTTAGTTAAATCAATAATAACATGTCATGTTAACCAAGAAAATTATTTTAATTCATAAAATGTCTCAAATTACTTTTATTTGGGTATTTATAATATCAATTATTTTAATATTTCATTATTTAGGTATTTACTGCATCACCATTGTGTCATAAATAACATAAATTATTTAATGTCTAAAAATTATAAATAAAATACCATTAGGTAGGAAATATTTTTATCTTTCTAATTAATATTTATAGATGAATTTATCTTATGTATAACCCTATAAAATGAATTATTTATTAAACATTCATTTTAACTATTTTAACCCTTCTTTAAATAAATTAATAATAAATGTCCTAATATAATCCAGGTTGACCTAAATGGTCATATTTTATTTCTAAGGCTGTTCTTGGTCGAATTACACTTATCCAATAGAATTAGGACATGTGTTAGGGTAATAATAATATCATTTTTACCCTTAATTACCCTATTTACTTTTAACCATGCTAAATAAAAGTAAAAACTTACTATTCACCAAAAATTAATTTCATGTCATTGAATAACATTTTAGTCTTTGATATTAACCATTCCACTAGGATTTTTGAAATTCCACTCACATAAGCGGTTAAATTATGTTTTATGTGAATTTCCAAATTCTCCTAGGAGGTTGGCAAAAGAAAGTGAAAAGTTCAATAAACTTTTTATAAATCTAAAATTATTATAAAATGACTCCAATTATATACATTGAACTTATATAGGCATTATGTATCAATTTTTACCTAACATAAATTTAAATAAAGTAAATAATTATTTCAATAAAAAGTCGTTTTTTATATAGTAACCCAATGTTTTCACTATTCATCAAAAATTGAAAGTTTTCAGAAAAATATCAAAATTTCACCCGAGGCTAATATTGATCTTTCGAATCCAAAAATGAAGTTCATTTTGAATGATAAAATTTAAAAAAATTAAACATTGGGTATTACTATTCTTAACGGCTAGTTCATAATAATTTTATAATAATATCTCGTTTAGTGAAACTCTGTATTGCGTACTACACACGCTATCGAGGAAGGTCTTGATTGCATGCAATGCAAGCTAAGTCAAGTCTGTGTGTAGTGAAATCTCCGTTTGGTGTTTCGTATAACATAATCAAAACTTATTTCATTTATACATTAAACAAAATCTATACTTAATGTTGCGTAAAATAATTTCCACAAAACGAACTTGAAATTGTGTGTAACACGAGCCAGGAATAGTGTTGTGTATACTGCAAGCTAATACGATGTTGCATATAGTACAAGATAACCATGGTGTAGTGTATAATAGAAGAAATCAATGAAATTAAAAATAATATATCTCATAAAATCTCAGAGTGTTACTTTCTACCCCCCTTAAAATGAATTTCGCCCTCAAAATTCATTGGGGTTATAAATGGTTTACTACTCAAATGTTTCTTTAAATGAAACCCACATCGTAAAAATGAATACCAAAACCAATCATTAAAAACTAAAGTATGAAACGTAACGGTTAACCAAATTAACTAATCACTAGGTTTCCACATAGGAGAACATAGATGAAAATATGGATACGGAAGAGAAATATAGCCATCATGTTCTGATGGAGAGTGGTAGAGAACATGGCTATGAAAAAGAAAACAATCACAAAGCCATATATTTTTAATAATCTGAGGTCGCATCTGATTTATCTGATATAAGGGCACTATGAAAACTTTTCTGGTTTTCAATATCATTTCCCTAAAGTTGAAGAATTTGGAATTAGAAGAAATGCTCTATTAATTTTGGTATAGTCTCATCGTTGGTCGTTCCGTGGACAATTTCCAATTCAACTCTTAAAAAAATGAAGTTGAATTTGCCATTCATCAAGTGTTAGAAGATCATGTGATAGAATGATGGGTCATTCCATATGTTTCAATCAAAATGTTAGAAAAAGTTATCAAATATATATAAGTCCATTTATGGTGAGGTTAATTGTATATGATTCCAAAAAAGAACTTATACTTTATCTATCATACTAGTTAATAAAATAAAACTAGTTCCTACTAACCAAAGACTTCTTGTTGGCCAGTGGTAGGCAAAAAAGGCATGTCACACTTCAGTTGTGGGTTCTATTCCCATAGCCTTGGCCGATGCGACGGGTTGTCGCCCGTCCTGCAGGTTGTCCTTTTTTTAAAACATCATTATTATAACATTCCATAAATAATATAGAAAAAATATTCTCGCCTTAAACAATTCTATCTGATGTCCAACATAATCCATTCCAACCATTAAGCTTATCGAAAATACTTCTGTCCAATCTCATAGTGTAAAGAAAATTATTACTTGAGAGGTCACATAACAAGTACGTGAATACCATCATTTATCCCCCATATATCATACGATATATCTTGTTGGTCACATTCCAATCATTCTAATGCCTTAATAATGTATTATTTTAAAAAATGAATACCCATTGAACCTTAGTGAAAAAATTAATGTTGTCAAAAGTTCACTCTTTCCACATACCAAAATCCTAAAATTTATATATACTCAAACCATGATATAACATTGTCCTTATATCAGTCATGAGCTCATTAATACTATGAAAAAAAATAATTATCTCCTTATCCCTTCATTATGCGCATATCATCTACTTTCCAAAAATATCTGAATAACCATTCATGGTTACCAGTACCATTCAAAATATACATTCAAATACTTTAGGGAAAACAATAGTGTAACAATCCTTATATGTGTCTTTATTCCATAGTACCATTACCTATACAACATAACTCTTGATAACCGTAAATCAATCAACAACCTTCTTAAACCATTGAATAAGGTTCAACAATCCTTTCATCTCACAGACCATTTGTAGTCTCTTCATCATCATCAGCATAAATACTACCCATACATCCATTCTGATTCTTTTTTTTTGAGATTTTCCCTTAGGTTATTGATTTGCATAATGCCCGTACATTCCACATTTAAAACATTTAACCATTGCCGATGTCATAGAAATACCATTATCCTTGTCCTTGGTATTAACTGATCTTTTTCCTTTGCAATTACTTGATTTGTGTCCATCTTTTCCACAACTAAAGCGTCTTCCAGTTCCTTTGAAACATTCTCCTTGATGTCTCTCCTGATATGATTCACATGAGTAAAATTGAACTGTCTTTCCAATATGATCATCATGAAACTCCTTCTTTCTCTTATTAACCGAGTCAGGAAACATACCAAAGTTGAGATTATTGATCATATTATGAGATTTCTTATTAGGTATAATAACGATGTTTCACCTTCCAAATCCTATTTCATTTGCTTGATAATGAAGAATATCATTCCATTGTCCATCAAATTCTCCATTAACATGAATCTTCTGGATTCCAGCCATTTTCTAAAACCCAAAAAGAATAGTGTGAGAGGCATAAATCATGCTAGGAAAACAACATAATGAAGGGGAGTAATTTCAATCACTATCATCATAGGTTTAATGCTAGTATATTCATGATCATTATCATAATTATAGGACTATAACCTATACTTATACATAACCTTAGAGACATCCCTAGACATACATTAGAAATATCACTAAGGATTTCACTAAAGTTTTCGCATCTTAGTTTTCAAAGGTTAACTAAACATTTCCTCTGATACCAACTGTAGAGACCCAAATCGTGACATAAATGGACATTACATTACTTTTTTGGAATAATTAATACATAAAGAATATAGACACACAAGAACCGTAATAGTTTAGTGAGTTTGGAAACTCAGAAAATAATATTCTAATCATGGTGAAAGATATTCAACATATCCCATAAAGATCTTCCCATTTTGTTTTCTTACCTAAAACATTTCTTTAAATCCTGGGGAAAAGAAAACATATAAAGTTTGAGATCAAATGCTCAGTAAGGGTAAGCATAGAGAACATAAAACAATCCATAAACATTTGAATGCAAAAACTTAAACATAAAATCTGATCTTCAAAATCATGAGCAAGGACATAAATATTGGCAGTACACAAGGCATAGAGCATAAAGGAACATTATCCATGATAAATTAACATGGTAATAAAACATGTTATTTTGGAATCCATTAAGCACATGTTATGATTTCTATAGTATCCAAGGAATTTCTTCCAATACCATCTTAGTGGACAAAGTCCCATTCTGAATCGAGTTCACTCCTCGTTCCAGTCCTGTAACACTGAACCGGATTAACTTACCATTCTTTCCATGTCTATCTAATGAGATATATATCTTTACCCAATGCATTGGAGGGATATATAGGTCCCACCCATCTCATAATGAAATCATTCTTACTTGTGCCACAAAATAAACTAAAAAAATTCATCATAACCAAAAAAATAAAATGGGTTTCATAAACATCGTCCCATCATCACATAATCCATAAAAAACAAATGGATATTTCATCATAATAAAAGTGAAACCATTTAAATCATAGAGACATTATAATTGAAACATTCACATATAAAATAATTCCATCTTATATGGAAAATGGTTTTGATAAAACACTTGAAATTAATTCATGAGGAAAATATCCTTTCTTTTTCAAAATCATTTTTTTTCAAAAAATTCCATGCAATATTAAAAGAAATGTATTTTTTTGAAAATAGTCCTAAAATATTTTATAGTATGCTTCATGAAAATGAGGAGTTATGAAACCGTAAAAATCCGTTCACGTCGTATAAGTTAAAAATAACATTCTTCTCGTTCTTTTGTCAGAAAAGTCAAAAAGTACATCGTATGGTAAACAAAAAAAAATATTCCATACATACCATGTAGTAAAAGTAAAAAATGGGTAAAAAGGAATTTAAACATACATTAATTTTTTTTATAAATCATGGACATGGATCTTTAATATAACCCCAGTAAATACTTACATATAAGAAATCTCGGATAGAAAATAATTGAGATTGCAACATTATCCCTTACCTTGGGTCTGATATGCTTTGTATGTATCTGAACCTCCTGTATAATGATTTAAATAATTTCATTGACTTATTACAGAATCATATTTATTTTTATGATATCATATATGGTTTACTTATGAATTTATATTACCCGTTCGTTTGTAAATTCGATGTAAAAGCAATGATTTGGGTAAAATCCTTTCATTTATTGTACGTGTTCCACTTGTTGTTCTTGATATTATTACTTATATCATGATTTACTTAATTCTGAAATTTAAAACATGATTTATATATAATATATATTCAGAATATACATATATATATATATATATATATGATAGATCAATAAATTTAATAAAATACACCGTTCATGGAGACGGTAGGTCGTACGTACGCATGAACGCTGTTTTCGTTTCCTTATTGAATTGAATGGAATTAAGTAGATTAAATACATATATATATGCATAAATACAGTATCATTATTATGACATATATTTCATTATTATTCATTATATATAATTTATAATCATTTATGAATGGTTAACATGGATAATGAATCTCATCGCGTCGTGGAGACTATAGTCCGTACGTACGCACGAGCGATGATATCATTCCCATGATCGTGGAATTGTATTGAAGCATATGTATAATATTTCAAAATCAATATCACTTTAAAATAATCATATATAGTTATTTATTTACACCATTATACCCATCCAAGTAAAGTGGTGGTCAAAAACAGATTACACAATGACGTGGAGACGACATTTCGTACGTACGCATGCGCGGTGATTTCGTTTTCCGTAGGATGGATAGAAGGTTAAATAGGGTTGTTTAATATTTATAATAACATATAATTATATAAGTAATATTTATGTGATTAATTTGTAATGATACAACGAATAAAGAAGAAGTAGAAGAAGAAAGAAACATGAGAGAATCGGAAGAAGAGATTACCTATTCTTTGACGCACCTCCTTTAAGCATCCTTTTATAGAAGTAGAGTTGGTATTTTGAGAAGACCAGAACCTCCAGAATCTTTCTAGGGAAGTGGATAAGTTAAATGGCCATGGGTTGGCAGAGCATCAAGGCTCAAAAGGGTGTGAAGAGAAGAGGGAAGGGGTTCCCTTTTTATAAGGGAGGAGAGGGGCACATTTGAAAAAACATAAAATATTATATTATAATAAAGTAATATTTTGTTTATAATAGATAAAAATTGATTTATTTAAAAGGTAATGTGGGTATGGGACTAAATCCTATCCAAAAATATATTTTAGACAAGTTTAGCTTACAATTGGAACCTTATCATTTAGATTTAACTCTAAGTTAAATAATTTAACTTCTATTGTGTCTTCTTGTTTTATGACACTATATGGTTAATAAACATAATTTTAAAAAAAACCCAAGTGGTTCATTATTAATATATATATCATTATCTAAGTCATTCTTTCGAACCTTATATTTTTAGAAATAAAATAACAATTAATAATATAATATATGTTTTAAAAACTAGATTATGTCAATTTTGACACTATTTGGCAATTGATTTTTTCTAAAAATCATAACAGCATTATTAGTTCGATCAAAGTTCGTTAAATCAATACTTAAATGTCATATTAACCTAGAAAATTATTTTAATTCATAAAAAGTCTCAAATTACATTTATTTGGATATTTATAATATCAATTATTTTAATATTTCATTATTTAGGTAATTTCTGCATCCCCATTGTGTTATAAATAACATAAATTATTTAATGTCAAAAAATTATAAATAAAATACCATTAGGTAGGAAATTATTGTATCCTTCTAATGAATATTTATTGTCGAATTTCTCTTATGTATCACCTTAAAGAATGAATTAGCTATTAAACATTGATTTTAACTATTTTAACACTTCTTTAAATAAATTAATAATAAATGTACTAATCTAATCTAAGTGTACCTAAATGGTCATATTTTATTCATAAGGTTGTTTTTGGTCGAATTAAACTTATCCAAGAGAATTAATACATGTGTTAGGGTAATAATAATATCATTTTACCCCAAATTAACCTATTTACTTTTACCCCTGGTAAATAAAAGAAAACAATTTCTATTCACCAAAAATAATTAAATCTCATTGAACCAAATTTTAGTCCTTAATATTAACCATGTCTCTCTGATGTTCGAAATTCCACTCTCTGAAGTGGTAAAAATATGTTTTATGTGAATTTCCAAATTCTCCTAGGAGGTGGGTAAAAGACGGTGAAAAGTTCAATAAAATTATTATATATCTAAATTTATTATAAAATGACTGAAATTAATTACATTGAACTTATATAGGTATTATGTATCAATTTTTACCTAACATAAATTAAAATAAAATAAATAATTATTTAAATAAAAAGTCGGTTTTTAAATAGTAACCCAGTGTTTTCACTATTCATCAAAAATTGAAAGTATTCATAAAAATACCACAATTTTACCCTAGGATAATTTCGATATTCTGAATCCAAAAATGAAGTCCATTTTGAAAGATAAAATTTATAAACTATCAAAAAGTGGTTATTAATATTCTTAACGGCTAGTTCATAATAATATTATAATAATATCTTGTTTAGTGAAACACGGTATTGCGTACTACACACACTATCGAGGAAGGTCTTGATTGCATGTAATGCAAGCAAAGTCAGGGCTACGTGTAGTGAAAGCTCTGTTTGGTGTTTCTTATAACATAATCAAAACTTATTTCACTTATACATTAAAAAAAATCTATACTTACTGTAGGGTAAAATAATTTCCACAAAACGAACATGAAATTGTGTGTAAAACGAGCCAAGAATAGTGTTGTGCTACAAGCTAATACGGTGTTGCGTATATTAAAAGCTAATATTAGTGTAGTGTATAATAGAAGACATCAAAGAAATTAAAAATAATATATCTCATAAAATCTCATGGTGTTACATTCCACCCCCATTAAAATTAATTTCACCCTCGAAATTTGTCGGGGTTATAAATGGTTTACTACTCGAAAGTTTCATTAATAGAAACCCACATCGTAAAAAGGAATACCAAAACCAATCATTAAAAACTAAATTATGAACCATAACGGTTACCCAAATTAACTAATCACTGGGTTTTCACATAGGAGGACATAAGTGAAAATATGGATATGGGAGAGAAATCTAGCCAGAATGTAATGATGGAGAGTGGTAGAGAACATGGCTATGAAAATGCCAACAGTCACAAAGCCATATATTTGTGAGGATCTATGGTACCATCTGATTCATCAGATATAAGGTCACTATGATGCCATTTTTGGTTTTCAAGATCATTTCCCTAAAGCTGATGAAATTGGAATTAGAAGAAATACTTTCTTGATTTTGGTACAGTCTCACCGTTGGTCATTCCTTGTACAATTTAAACTTCATCTCTTAAAAAAATGAAGTTGAATTTGTCATTCGTGATGTATTAGCCGATCATGTGATAAAATGATGGGTCATTCCATATTTTTCTATCAAAAGGTTAGAAAAAGTTATCAAACATACATAAGTCCATTTATAGTGAGGTTAATAGTATATGATTCCAAAAATGAACTTATACTTAATCTATCATACCAGTTAATAAAATAAAACTAGTTTTTACTAACCGGGGACTTCATGTAGGCCAGTGGTAGGCGATAAAGCCGTGTCACACTTCAGTTGTGGTTTCGATTCCCACATCCTTGTCTGACGCGACTGGTTTTCGACCATCCTGTAGGTTGTCCTTTTTCAAAAACAAAATTATTATAACATTCCATAAATAATATCGAAAAAAATTCTAGCCTTAAACAATTACATATGATGTCCAACTTAATCCATTCCAACCTTTAAGCTTATCGAAAATACTTATTTCCAATCTCATTGTGTAAAGAAAATGATTACTTGAGAGGTCACATAACTTGTACATGAATACCATAATTTATCCCCCATATATCATACGATATATCTTGTTGTTCATATTCCAAACATTCGAATGCCTTAATAATGTATTCTTTTGAAAATTGAATACCCATTGAACCTTAGTGAAAACATTAATGCGGTCAAAAGTTAACTCTTTCCAAATACCAAAATCCCAAAATTTCTATATACTCAAACCATAATATAACTTTTTCCTTATATCAGTCATGAGCTCATTAATTCTAACAAATATTTCATTATATCCTTATCCCTTCATTATGCGCATATCATCAACTTTCAAAAAATATCTGAATAACCTTTCATGGTTACTGGTACCATTAAAATTATTCTTTCAAATACATTAGGAAAAAAATTGTGTAACAATCCTTATATTTTTTTTATTCCATAGTACCATTACCTATACAACATAACTCTTTATAAACGTAAGTCATTCCACTACCTTCTTAAACCATTGACCGAGCTTCAACAATTCATTGAACTCACAGATCATTTTTAGTCTCTTAATCATCATCAATATAAATACTACCCGTACATCCATTCTAATTCTATTCATGAGAATTTCCCTAAGGTAATTGGTTTGCATAATACCTGTACATTCCACATTTAATAAATATATCCATTTTCAATGTCTTAGAAATACCATTATCCTTGTCCATGGTGTTAACTGATCATATTCCTTTGTAATTATTGGCTTTGGGTCCTTCTTTTCCACAACCAAAGCATCTTCTAGTTCCTTTGAAACAATCTCCTTGATGTCTCTTCCCATATGATTCAGATGAGGAAAATTGAACATTCTTTCCTATATGATCATCATGAAACTCTTTCTTTCTCTTATAAGCCAAGTCAGGAAACTTACCAACGTTTAGATTATTGATCATATTATGAGAATGATGATTATTCATAATAACGATGTTTCACCTTCCAAATCCTCTTTCATTTTCTTGATCATGAAGAATGTCATTCCATTGTCTACCATATTCTCCATTAACATGAAGCTTCTGGTTTCCAGCAATTTTCTAAAACACATAAAGAATAGTGTGAGAGGCATAAATCATGTTAGGAAAACAACATAATCAAGGGGAGTAATTTCAATCTCTAATATCATATGTTTAAACATAGGTTATTCATGATTGTTATCATAATTATAGGACTATAACCTATACTTATACCTAACCATAAAGACATCCCTAGACATACCATAGAAATATCTCTAGGGATTTCACTAAAGTTTTTACATTCTAGTTTCCAAAGGTTAACTAAACCTTTCCTCTGATACTAGCTATAGAGTCCCAAATCATGACATAAATGGACATTACATTACTTTTTCTGAATACTTAATACATAACAAAAACATAAACACAAGGACCATAATAGTTTAGTGTCTTTAGAAACTCAGAAAATAATCTTCTAATCGCGGTGAAAGATCTTCAACATCTCCCATAAAGATCTTACACAATTTTTTTCATACCTAAAACCTCTCCTTAAATCTAGGGGAAAAGAAAACATATAAAGGGTGAGCTCAAATTCTCATTAAGGGTAAGCATAGATAACATAAAACAAGCCATAAACATTTGAATGCAAAAACTTTAACATAAAATCTAAACATCAAAATCATGAGCAAAGACATAAATCTTGGAAGTACACAAGGAATAGATCATAAAGGAACACTAGTCATGATAAACTAGAATGGTAATGAAACATGTAATTGTGGCATCCATTAAGAACATTTTATGATTTCCATAGTAGCCAAGGCATTTCTGCCAAGACCATCTTAGTGGACAAAGTCCCATTCTGAATCGAGTTCACTCCACGTTCCAGTCCTGTAACACTGAACCAGATTAACTTCCCATTCCATCCATGTCTATCTCATGAGATATAAATATTTACCCAATTAATTGGAGGGAGATATAGGTACCACCCATCTCATAATGAAATCATTCTTACATGTGCCACAAAATAAACTTAAAACATTCATCATAACCCAAAAAATAAAATGGGTTTCATGAACATCGTGTCATCATCACATAATCCATATAAAACAAATTGATATTTCATCATAATAAAATTGAAACCTTGTAAATCATAGAGACATTATACTTCAAACATACACATATGAAATATTGTCATCTTATATGGAAAATGGTTTTGATAAAACACTTGAAATGAATTCTTGAGGAAAATATCCTTTCTTTTTCAAAATCATTTTTTTCACAAAATTGCATTCAATTTTAAATGAAAAGTATTATTTGGAAAATAGTCATAAAATATTGTAGAGTAATCTTCATAAAAATGAGGCGTTATTAAACCGTAAAAATCGGTTCACGCCGTATAAGTTAAAAATAACATTTTTCTCGTACTTTTGTTGGAAAAGTCAAAATGTACCTCGTATGGTAAACAAAAAAAGATTTCTTACATGCCATGTAGTAAAAATCAAAAATGGGTAAAAAGGACTTTAAAAATACATGAAAACATTTTTATAAAACTTGGACATTGATGATAAATATAACCCTAGTAAATACTTACGTATAAGAAACCTCGGATAGAAAACAATTGAGATTGAAACATTATCCCTTACCTTATGTCTGATATGCTTCGTATGTATCCGAACCTCTTGTATAATAATTTAAATAAAGTCATTGACTTATTATTGAATCATATTCATTGTTATGATATCATATATGGTTTACTTAGGACTTTATATTACCCGTTCTTTTGTAAATTCAATGTAAAAGCAGGGATTTGGGTAAAATCGTTTCATTTATTGTACATGTTTTGACTTGTTGTTCATGATATTATTACTTATATCTTAATTTACATAATTACAGAATGTAAAACATGATTTATATATAATATATATTAATCATTGTTTCGGTGCGGATGTGAGTCGGGTTTCTGTTCCGACGCTGTTCTTCCAAGACGCGTTCGCGCGTGCGCCCGTCGACCCGAGGGGATGGGCGCACGGCTTGTGGCCCCGGAGTCCCGCTTTCCAAAGGCGGGCGGCATCCGTCCCTTATTCATGGGCGTCTGCTCCTTGATCGAAACCGGGATGATGGGATGTAGGCTCCTCCTTCCGTGGACGTCTCCTCGGAACTCGTCGCCTAATCCGGGTCTCCCTCATAGATTTAAGACGTGCTCGTGAATCTCGTTCCCGGCGCCATGTCTCCATGGACACCGGTTAATTACGCTGCTTCCGCCCGGATGCTCCAAGGAGTCTGGTCGGGGCAGCAACCTGCGGTGAGGAGACCGGGTAGCTCTGGGTGTTGGGGGCGTGTCTTAACACTGCGGCTCTGCATGTCTGCCTTCCGTCCCTAATAGGGCTTCTCGAAGGCATGATGGCCTGAGGCATCCCGCGCTGGGTACGGGGAACTGCGTTACATGAGGTTTTCCTCAGCTTCCCATGTTTAACACGGGGTATGCCGCGAGTTTCACGTCCAGTGGGGATGGCATCGGACTGATCAACACAAGAAGTGGATCAGATGACAGAACCCCTTGCGGGGAACCTCCGACGCTGGGGCCAGCACATGGGCGGCTTCCCGAGTGAAGTGGAGTGGAATGAAATGGCATGACCCCACCGGGATGTGGCGGCCCGGGTAAGGATCAGGATGGATGATGGCGTGAAGAGCTTGGACCCCGTAAGGGATTCTTACGTACCGCGTGTTAGCGCGGATCAAAGGCAGCGTAGTTCGGATATACAGTTTAACGTCATGCTGGACGTTGGCAAGCCGACTCACAAGGAGGTCGAGGCTGTCGGGCGGAGGATTGAACCGAACCACCTCGCACAGAGGGGGATGGAACAGCCGGGTGGATCACAGTTTCACGTCATGCTGGACGCTGAAAGGAGAAATAGAAAAAGGAAGTGGGGAAGCACAATGGAGATACACATGTGCAGTCTCCCACAAGGGCGGATTCATAGGTGAATCGACGCAAGTGTGAACCCGGGAGGGGTCCACTGATGGACGAACCGACGTGAATACGACCGGGATGACCAGGTGGTGGGATTGAACCTCAGGGAGTCTTCCTACGTACCCTGTTTTGAAGACATGGATCAAAGTCCACGTAGTTCATTCTGTCAGGACTTACGCACTGAGGCAGCCCGGATGCGGCAAAGCTCAGTTGGAGAGGGACTTGGGCTGAAGGTGAGAGACCTTGATCCCTGTCACGCCCTCTACTGGCTTCGGCAGTGGGAAGCACAATGGAGATACACACGTGCAGTCTCCCACAAGGGCGGATTCATAGGTGAATCGACACAAGTGTGAACCCGGGAGGGGTCCACTAATGGAGGAACCGACGTGAATACGACCGGGATGACCAGGTGGTGGGCTTGAACCTCGGAGAGGCTTCCTACGTACCCTGTTTAGGAGACAGGGATCAAAGTCCACGTAGTTCGTTCGGTTTGTAACACTCTACCCCCGTGGGCGAAGGCCACTCCAATCCCGACATCCCTGCAGAGACGAGCGGGTGGGGGCCACATCCAAACCGGGAGGGGGACCCTGCGTGCGAGGCAAGGGATCGGGCAATGCGGACGGTTTAACGTCTTGCCGGACGAAGTACAGTTTAACGTCGTGTGTTGAGGACGAAGCGGACGGTTTAACGTCTTGCCGGACGAAGTACAGTTTAGCGTCGTGTGTTGAGGACGAAGATGCTTGGCAGTTTAAGGTCTTGCAGCGCGGACGTGGTGCAGTTTAACGTCATACGGGACAAAAGTGCAGTTTAACGTCATGCGGGACGAATGCTGGACAGTTTAACGTATTGTAGCTTGGACGATATGCTAGGCAGTTTAACGTCGTGCAGCTTGGACGTGGTGGTTGCCACCGATGGGTCCGTGTCACTTCGCGCGAGCCTGGAGGGCCGCACAGGAAGACAACGCATGGTGCGGGCACCCGGGATGAGGATCATCGGGTGCCACGCAGGCGGGTACCCTCAGGGGGTTAAAGGGGGCGACCCCGGCGAATTACGTGCAAAAGAGGAGCTTGGCGCGCAATACCGCGGGTCAGCGCGCAAATGGACGGGCTGGCGCGTAATTGGGCCAGCACTTTGTGCGCGGAAGAGGGAGATTGCACGCACCGGGCTTCGGATAGCGCGCGGGGGCAACAGCTCATTCTTTAACGAATGGCCACTTAGAAAAAAGGGGGGGTGCGCGCAATCGGGCTGGATTGCGCGCACCCGGGGGGCAATTGCACGCAAGAGGCTTCTTTTGCGCGCGAAGGCCTTTGGGTGAAGAGTTAGTTCAAAGGAAAGGAGCCAAAGGGATTACGCGCGAAGGCGAACACCGAGGCTTTATTGCGCGAAAGAAAGGAGGTTACCTGAAGATCAGCATTGCGCGCGGAAGGGGTTGGATTGCGCGAACGAGCGACTCTTCGAATTCCTGCAACCTTCAAAACGTCGGGGGTCGCCTTATATTTATAGGCAACCCCGGGCGCGGAATCTTGTTCGCGGGAGCACAATTTCCTTCGCGGGCACGGAATCGGGCCCGGCGCGCAAGGGAGTCACGCGGGCCACGGGCGCGCAAAATTGCGCGCCGGCCCAGCGCATTGCGCGCATCCCGGGAGGTTTGCGCGTGACACTACAACTTTGCGCGCGGGTCTCCAAAATTCCGCCCAAGGCCTCCGGGCCTTCCGAAATGGGCTTCCGACTCCAAATATGACCTCGCTTTCCGCATCCGGAGCTTCGTTTGGGAACAATAGACTTTTCCAGCATCTATAAAAGCCCCCCCTCATAATCGGATCGGCGAGAGGTCGCAACGATCAGGTTCCGAGGGAGACGCCGGAATGCCGAAGTCCTGGGTGGCGCGGGACTGTGGCGCGCATAAAAGGGCGTCGGGCGTGAAATTCGCTGTCTCGGTCGCGCAAAACGCTTTCCGCGCAGCGCGGACACCAGGCCTCTCATATAAATAGGGGCCCTGGGTCCCCCCGTACCGTACACCGGCCTTCCGCGCGACAAGATTTCAAGCTCTCGTGTGCGAAATTGCCCTTTCCGGCGCGGAATTCACCCTTTCGTCGCGCAAACCATTCCGGATTTCGGCCTGTTTTTGCGCGAACACCCGGGGTTTTACGCGACAGACTTCCCAATTGCGCGCCGTCCACTAGGATTGTGCGCCAACTCTCAAACTTCTCTAGCAGCCTCTTCTGATTCCGCACGCCTCATCCCTTAACCCACACGACTCCCGGAGCTTCTGAGATGGCCGCGAATCAAGGGAATGAGGGGGATGCCGCCATTCGCAGAGCTGAGATGGCGGCGAATGAGGTGGTCTACGGAGCCAAAGAGATTGTTTCCAACAATCAATCCTTGTTCGACTTGCTAACGCCGGCCCAGAAGACATATCCGCGGTCGGACAACCTGCTGATCTGGAACTTTGGAATCCTAGATGAGGTTCTGGTGCCAGGGTTCAAGGTTGATGCGCCATAGAACTGGGTGACTCGGGAGGACGAGCATCCCCGCTATAACATCACCAACAATGGGCATCCTGCCAGGGAGACTAGGCACTTAGATGTCTATGTCCTGAACCCGAGGACGCGAACCATCGTCGGGAGTGAGCCTACTGCGGAGAAATCTCCAGCCCTCTACTCGATCACATATCGCCAGAGTGTCACCGACGACACCAAGGGCTGGCTGAAGGACTGGGACTTGTGGTCTGGGGGCAATTTCACCAGTTAGTGGGCCTGGGCGTTCTGGGTACGCCACACCTGCGATCACTTCGCGGAGGAGCTGCGGTACATCGGCCTGTTTGAGGCGGTGTGGACGTCGCAGTTCCACTTCTACAAGCAGTCCGAGCTCGGGCCGGAGCTGTTCACCCGCTGGTCCCCGGATACCAACACCTTCCATCTTCACCATGGGGAGGTTAGCATCGGTCTCTTGGACATCCACTGCATCGGAGGTATCCCACTGGAGGGTTACCAATATGATGAGTTCCTGCCTCTGAAGAACACCTGGGATGACAGGTCACGGACTCCCATCCTGACATGGCATCTACTGGACCTGGCTTCGCAGCGGCTCGAGGTCAAGGACGTCCACAAGGACATAGCCTACAAGGAGTGGTTCGGCCAGTTCTTAGTGCATGACCCAGCGGTCAAGATGCCAGGCAGGGGGAAGCGGTGCCTGACCGCGACTCAGAGGAGCCGGAACGGGTCGTACTGGCGGGTCCTGGAGACGGGCGACTACCGCTCATGGGGGTACCGCGTCATCGAGGCCCGGGACCCAAATGTCCGGTACGCGGCGTTCCTGGCCGCCTTTCTGAGTGGGTGGATCCTGCCAGTGCGGGACGCGAGAATGGGCATCCGCCCGGTGACACTGGCGATGGCAGGCGCCATGGACGCCAACAAAAGATACAACCTCGGGGTCCCGGTGCTGGCTAAGCTGTACGCCATCCTGGGACGCATCTCGCAAGGGGGGTCGCCACGAAGGATCTGTGGGCCCTTTCAATTCTTCCACAGCTGGGTGGCTGCTCACCTTGGTGGGTACACGTTTCCAAACGCCATCATTCCTCCGGGCAACGGCCTGTGACCCTCCCTGCTGAACATCGCGGGGGTCGCTCCGATGACCCTAAATGAGGAGGGCGTGAGGATTCGGATTGGCAATCACGCCAATTTCAACTTCAGCCCGTTCCCCACTCTCGTTGGCCAGATGATCGACAATAGGCAGGGTCCGCTGGAGCAGCACGAATACTTCCTGAACATGCGGGGCGGGGTGCTCGTGGCTCGGATCGACGGGAAGGTGATCTGCGAGCCCTACGTGCCAACCTGGTTCGCCTGGCAGTTCGGGTGCCTTCAACGGATGCCGAAGAGGGTATTCACTGCTGTCCGTGAGGAGACGAACCCTTGCGTCCTTCGCCAGATGTGGCTAATGTTTGCCACTTTCGGCTCTGGTGACGTCATCACTCTCCCTCCTACCGGGGACGACGCAGGCTTGGCAACCGAGTACGTCGAACACTGGGCCATCATGTACCCCGAGGGGCTTCTACGGAAGCCAGTTCGGCGGCTCGAGGTCACCCGTGCGGAGACCGGGCGTCAAGGAAGGAGGCGAGGCGCCGTTACGTGGGGGAGAACGGAGGCGCGCCAAGCAGCGGAGCCGGCGCGGGCGGGGACTTCGGTGGCGGGCACATCGCAGGCTGCCTCCACGACTTCAGCGCCCAGAGAGGGGGCACATACGGTGGTCGGGGAGCGGCCCGGGAAGCAGGTAAGGCGTCTGCTCGAACCCTCCCATGATGCAGTCTTCCCGGCGCTGTGGTCGGCCTAGATGACCCTACGGCAGTCGCTGGGGACCAAAATCATCTGGCAGAAGATAACCAGCGAAGGAATCCATCTGCCAGAGGTCGGGCGCCTTCAGGTCGCCGACAGGGTGAACTTCCACCGGCGGTATGCATATCTGACGGCCATGGACGAGTACGCGCGCCAGCGTGGTCAGCTTGCGGAGCCGTCCCTTATGGTGAAGGTGATGCTCGGTCTAGAGCCTTCTCCAGAACATATGCCGCCGGAGGAAGATGACAGCAACGACGACTCCGAGGAAGAGGAGGAGACGGGGGAGGATGAAGGCTCGGAGGGAGGGTCCCATCCGGGGAGCCCGCGGGAGAGCGGCAAGGTGGCCGGCTCTGACAATGTCGATATCACCGAGCTCCTCGAGGTCCGCTTCTATCCCTACTCAACCTGCTTCGTCCATTCTCTTATGCAGCTTCTAACCCATTTCTCCACCTTCTTCAAGAGTGCACAGATGTTGGTCAGGCATCCTCAGTAGGAGTAGGAGAGGCGCCAGCAGGACAAGGCGGGGGCCAGACGCCCATCATTGAATTGACAAGCGCTGAGGGGTCCCCTGCTGCAATTGCTCCTGCGGCGGCCGGGATAGCGGAAGTTGATGCTTTGGATTCCCGTAAGTCTCCTTACCTTACTGTCGGTGCTTGCCGTTGACGATCTGTGACTAACCACGGCATGCCCTATGCAGTGATCTCAATACTGGAGGCTCGTCGAGCTGCCGAACTCGGGCCATCCACGAGTGAACCAGTGGCAGACATGCCGCCTGCTCCGGAACAGACTTCCCACACCGAGTCGGCCCCACCAACTGCTGATGAAGGGGCTGAGGACGCCGGCGGTGCTGCCATCAGAGAGAGGTCGGGGGCTGATGAGGGTGTCAACGCCGCTGGGGCGACAGAAGAAGGTCGCCCAGGTGTTGGGGAACCTATCCCCCGTGAGGACATCCCAGGGGCGGACCCTGCGACAGACTTGCTGGCTGCTTTCCCTACCTACTGGCCTGCCGACCCCGAGGAGATGGACGACACGGACGCGGAGGCGGTCGAGGAGAGCCGGATAACGCGCCACAGGGGGTGGAAGTGCATCCAGCGCTTCCTCAAGAGAGACCCATCGGAGTGGCTGGGGCGCATGGGATCCCTTCAAACCTGGTTGCGCTTCCTGTGTGCTGGGGGAGCTGATGCTCAACACCTCCATCTGACGGTCCGTGATTTCATGGCCGAAAAGATGCGTGAGAGCCGCCGGCGTGCCGACGTCGCACAATGTAGGGACGTTTCGGAGAACACGCGGGCGCTCCTCGTGGCGGAGCAGGACGTCCGGCGCCTCGAAGGGCAGGCGGCAGAGATGGAGGCCTTCGTCGCAGCGTGCACTGAGCTTGTGGAGCAACTAACGGTCCAGTTGGTTGACGCCCAGGTACAGCTGACGGAGGCGGGCCAACAGATGGTCACACTTCAAGTTGAGCGGGAGCGTGCACAGGCCAGGATCGGCGAGCTGCGTGCTGCGACCGCCGACGAGGAGAGGGCACGCAGAGAGCGAGAAGAAGCTCTGGAGGCCGCCAGCCAAAGGGTAGCGGCGTTGGAAAGATTCATTCAGCACGCTAATCCCTAGGGGATTTGTTTTTCCATTCCCAGAACATTTTTCTTCCGCTACTCAATACATCGATCCACTTGTATGAACCAATATATTTATCTGCATCTTTTGTCTTAACATGCTCAACCACAATTCATTGTCTCGCGGGAGCGTTAACCAAGCTTCAGGCATCCACAATTGGGCCTGGATTTCTAATGAAAAGAGGGAGATCATTCCTAGGAAAGGAGACCTCAGACCTAATCAATGTAGCATCCCCCCAACTTGTTCCGACACACGAGCGGGACAACGCTAGGGGCGTTGAGATTTTATCCGAACATAGGGAAATGAGAAAGGGTGAATCGCGTGTCCCGAATTCAGATATCCACAACGGTCGGCCTTCCAGGAAATGCCCAAGATGGCAAGCGGACAATGGATCAATCGACCATACTACTGCGATAGACGGACCGAAGGTCATCATTCATATTGCAGGAGGCGGATCACATGTCATCATCAATGCCGCTTTGGGGGTTCCTTCAGGCACAAGGGTGGAAATACAGATCAAAAGGGCATGCGAAGCGTGGGGCGAAGTGACGATTTGTTCGGACAGAATCTAACGCTCTCAAAATTGCGCCACTGTGGGGAAGGCGTATTAGGCGGATGCACTAATCTGGCCGTGAATCACCCCAATTCTCAGACAGAACCTCTTTGACGAGGAAACTGCCGCTTCCTATCATTGCAATGGGGCATCCCGAGCTGAATCGGGGAGAATATCACAACTGCACCACTCTACCAGAAGCCAGGCCAGACGGTCGGCGACGAGGAGGGGCGGGACTTAGCGATCCCTGAGGCTGGACCCGAGTCGAGATGCCCGGGCGTTCCTACGTACTCCATCGGGCTGGAGATCAAGCCACACGTAGTTCTAAAAGTGCAGTATTGACGTCATGCGGGACGTAGAACCCTGTTTGGGGAGATCTAAGTTTAAGGTCGTAGAGCTTGGACCATAGGGAACCTCAAAGTACGCCACATCGTGGTCCTATCCCCTGGATATGCAAAGATGCACTGAGGGATAGTGTCAAGAGTGTCGTGGTTTCGCCTGGCCAGAATGGGAGGTGGAAAATGTAATGTGAATCATGCGGCCATTCACTCAAGGACTGGGGGCACCGGCGTAACAATATGGGAGTACTGCCGACCGTGGCGGAAAAGCAGCATCAATATCGCACTAACCATTGATGGAATGAGGCAGCAAACGAGCATCAACCGCTCAAGCGCAGGATTCATATCGATTTGATGCCCGAAGCCCTTGGGGGCACCAGCCCGAGTTGGTGGGAGAGCATTGAGGCATTGTGTCCAGACCGCTCACGGGGGCTCCACCTAGGGCGTAGGCGATGAGTCCGAATGAAAGGGAGAACGAAGCCTGAAAAGTGGAAGGAACCTGACCAAGCTGAAACTGACCCTCTTGGAAATAAACCAGAGTACTCTTGACACCGGTGGACCACTGCAAGGGGTCGAGGGACACGCCTTGAGGGTGACCTGAAGGCGGCGGATTCCCCAGAGAAGGGGGAATCTTTAAGAGGTGGGGGGCTGGACCCGAAGTTTCAAACATCCGGGCGTTCCCACATATCCCATAAGGATGGGAATCAAGCCACACGTATTTCTTGAAGCGTGGCACAACACAATCGGGCACCAGCGCAGGGAGGGGTGCGGGTCTGGCCCTCGCACCCAAAGAAGCGGTATTTGATATTTCTTGTTTGTCCTTAAAGGTGGATGGTTTTTCTTTGTGCAGCGACATGCCTGTGATTAAGAAACCTCTGGCATCGCCACAATAATCAAGCCATAAAATGCATTGATAAATGGCGTGGTTATTAACCAGCGCCCAACGTGAGTGTCCTCTGAGGAGAACATCACGATGCAGTGCCGTTTCTTGTCGGGCGGCCAAGACGATCACAGTTTACGGTCGTGTGGTAGGACCAGACAACATAGTTTAAGGTCGTGTGGTTTGGACCATGGAGGAATCTGCTTATTGCGATATGGCGGACCCAACGGAGGTGGGAACATACCCAGCCCTGCGGTCACGCACGATCCCAGGAGAAGGATCCTGGGATAGGGGCCTGCGTATGTCCATCACCCGAGGGGCAGAGATGCTATCCTCCAGCTATACTGGGCCCAGAACGCGATTGTTCGGGCGACTCCTTCCTCCTTATGGGGACGAGGGTCCAGCTACACATGGCCCTTAGGGAGGACATCAGCATATATCCTTGGTGCTCAGATCGTGGGATCCTCGAAAGACACCATTACCCTGATTGGCCTGCCTAACGTGTAAAGGTGTACTGAAGGTCAGTATGAAGAGAGTGTCGAGATTCCACTACAACGCACAAAGGCGGAGTGTGATGAGGACTGCGCAACCAATGTTCAGAGCCTGAAAGAGCCGACATGGCGATCAAGGATGTCGCTGACCATATTCACAACACAACATTCGATCGCGTCAGCCTAGAATGGGGCAAGAAAACGAGCATCAACCGCTCAAGCGCAGGATTCATATCGATTTGCGGCCCAGGACCCGCAGGTAAATCGACCCGGAGCGGTAGGAGAGCACTGAGGCATCGTACTCAAACCGCTAACTAGGATCCCTTTGAGTGAAGGCTCGAACAAGAGGAAGCGCGAGGCCTGACAAGCAACACATGACTTGTCAGGATTGAATCCGATACTACAGGTCATAGACCGGAGTACCCAAAACATGTTAACAGGTCACCGGAAAGGGTCGGAGGACTCACCTTGAGAGCAACCAAAGGACGACAGATCCCCGTGATCAACCAAGAGATGGGGATGGACCTGAATCACAAGCGTCCAGGCGGTCCTACGTATCCCATAAGGATGGGAATCAAGCCGTACGTAGTTCTTGAGAGGTAGTTTAACGTCATGCAGGATGATGAGGGGTGTGAGGTAGTCCCACACACGGGGGAGGCGTACGACGCGGCCAGTAGACCAACGTGAATGAGGACATAATCCCCCGCTCACGCCACACGCCTCGCACAAAAAGGAGGGGAACTGGGGCCAGAGGCCCAACGCGGGATAGAGATTCCCGAGAAATGGGGCTGGGCATGAAACATGAATGTCCAGGCGGTCCTACGTATCCCATTAGGTTGGGAATCAAGCCGCACGTATTTCTTGAAGTGCAGTTTAACGTCATGCAGGACGAAAAAAGAAAGGGGGGAGCGGAAGGCATCCCCAAACATGGGGGGCGTACAGCGTGGCGAGCAAACCGACGTGCATTAGGGCATAGCCCCGCGTTCACACCATACGCCGCATACCCAGAGGCAACTGGGCCAAGGGCCCGAGATGGGATGTAAATTCCCGAAGGATGGGGCTGGGCCTGAAACATAAATGTTCAGGCGGTCCTACGTATCCCATAAGGATGGGAATCAAGCCGCACGTAGTTCTTGAGGGGCAGTTTAACGTCATGCAGGACGAATGCTGAACAGTTTAACGTCTTGTAGCTCGGACGTGGTGCAGTTTAGGGTCATGCAGGACGAATGCAGTTTAACGTCGTGCGGGACGAACTGCAGTTTAACGTCATGTGGGACGAACTGCAGTTTAACGTCATGCGGGACGAACTGCGCTTAGGCAAAGTACTGCTTGAGGAACCTAGCGTTGGTGGGAGGAGTGACACGCTCACCATCCATAGTCTATAGGGAGTATGCGCCATTGGGATAGACCTTGTGGACGACAAAAGGTCCCTCCCACTTGGGCTCCAACTTGGGTGGCTTCCTGCCGGGGATCATTGGTGCTCTTAGGGCCAGTACTAGGTCACCCTGCAGGAAGGAGCGGAGGCGAACCGTCTTATTGAAAGCTCGAGCCATTCTTCTTTGATGCCTCTCCAAGTTGTGCAAAGCGCGAAGCCTATTCTCATCCAGTGCTTCCAACTCGACTAGACGGGCTTCAGCAGCTCTGTCCGGCGTTTGCTGGTCGTAGACCGCAGTGCGTAAGGATGGTAACTGGATCTCGATGGGCAGGACGGCCTCAGCTCCATACACCAGGGAATAAAGGGTCATCTGGGTGGAATTGCGAGTCGGCGTCCGATAAGCCCAGAGGGCGTTGGGGAGCTTGTCCGGCCAACTCTTCTTGTTCTGACCAACCATATTTTGAAGAATTTTAGAGAGGGTTTTGTTAAACGCCTCAATCTGTCCATTTTCCTGCGCATGATAGAGAGATGTATGGTTCGAGCGAATGTTGTACTTGGCGTACAACTTCTTCAACTCGGCTGCTCGGAAATTGGCTCTGTTATCCGTGAGGATAGCGTGAGGCACTCCAAATCGATAAGTGATGTTGGAGGTCACGAAGTCAGCGATAGAACAGGATTTGACCTCTCTGAGCGGAATCGCCTCTACCCATTTGGAGAAGAAGTCCGTGGCGGTCAGAATGAACAGGCACTGGCGAGCTGTCGCCGGCGGGTAATGTCCCACAACGTCTATCCCCCAGACTACAAAGGGCCAAGAATACCCGGTGGTATGGAGAGGCTCCGGCGGCCGATGCACAAAGTTCGCATGAACCTGGCACGCATGGCACCTCCTGGCATACACGATACAGTCATGGATCATGGAGGTCCAGAAGTATCCCAACCTCCGAATCTGGTGGGACAGCTTCAGCCCAGTCTGATGGGCACCGCATGAACCAGCATGAACCTCTTGCATGACTCATGGGATCTCAACCCCCTGAAGGCAACGGAGGATAACACCATCAAATCCGTGTCTATAGAGGATCTGCTTCAGGCCGGGACTGCTCTAGAGGACAAACTGCGATGCGCGGCGTCGAACTCACTCGCGCTCGGCCCGATCCGACAGGAGAATTCCATGTTGGAGGTACTCAACCTAAGGCGTCCTCCAATCAGGGGCTGGTTCGGCTTCCATATCTGGGGTACTCGGGGCTCCGGGCATAGGGGCAACCGTGGTGAGATTACTTATCGACGGGCCGCGATCTCCCTCCGGGATAACGGGAGCGATGAGCCTGTGGTGCGTCACGCAGACGATCAGGTTGTCCTGTTCAGGCTCGGCGAGTGACGCTGCAAGGCTGGCCAAAGCATCTGCTCGACCGTTCTGTGACCGGGGAATATGGACAATTTCTGGCCGAGAAGGGAATTGGGCCATCAGAAGGAGGGTGCACTCCAGCAATGGCACAAGTTCCGGCTTCCTGACAACATAGTCACCATTGATCTACTTAACGACCAGCTCGGAGTCCCCTTTCACACACAGATGGGGCACGTCGATCTCGAGAGCCAACTCGAGGCTAGTGATGAGGGCATGGTATTCCGCCTCATTGTTGGTACAGCCCTCTGACAACAGGAAAGAGTATGGCAGCACGGCTTGCTCCGGGGTAATGAAGACGATACCCAAGCCCACTCTGTTGAGCTTAGGATTATTGAGTCTTCTACCGGTGGGGCTCCGGGAGGCACCGTCAAAGTGTATCTTCCATCATGGATCGGCATGATCGACCGAGAGAATGGCCTCATCAGGAAATCCTAGATCCAGCAGCTGATTCGCGGAGGTCGGGTGAGCAGCCAGAAAGTCTGCCAATGCTTGCCCTTTGATGGCCTTCTGAGACACATACCTGATGTCGAACTGCTGGAGAATCACAACCCATCGTGCTAGACGACCAGTCAACATAGGCCGGCTCAGGATATATTTCAACGGGTCTACCCGAGATACCAACTGTACCTCATGGTGCTGCAAGTAGTGCCGTAATTTCTGTATGGAAAATACGAGCGCCAGGCAGCTCTTCTCGATGGGGTAATACCTAACTTTCGCATCGAGGAGCATGCGACTCAGGTAATAGAGGCTATTCTCTGTTCCCTCGTTGTTCTTCTGTGCGAGAAGGGCACCCAGGGACCATTCCAGGGCGGTCACATAGAGGACCAGCGGCTTCCTGGATACAGGCGGCATCAGAACCAGAGGTTGAAGCAAGTACTGCTTGATTTCCTCGAAAGCGGTCTGACACTCTTTATCCCATACATAGGTGGCACCTTTCTTCATGAGCCGAGAAAAGGGATTACACTTGCCGGCCAGATTCGCGATGAATCGGCGTATATAGGCTATGTGGCCTTGGAACCCTTGCAGTTCCCGGATGTTACCTGGGGGAGGCATCTGGCTAATCGCCCTGATCTTCTCTGGGTCGATCTCAATACCCCGGTATCTTACCACAAATCCATGGAACTTTCCGGAGGTGACCCCGAAGGCACACTTCAACGGGTTCATCTTCAGGCAGCGAGACCGGAGGAAGCCGAACACTTTCTCAAGATCTTTGAGATGGTCCTGACACTGGCGCGATTTGACCACCAAGTCGTCGACGTAGCATTCCACCAGTGTGTCAAGGATTGGCTTGAATATGCGGTGCATCGCCCGTTGATAGGTGGAACCTGCATTCTTCAGGCCGAAGGGCATGACCTGGTAACAAAAGATACCTTGGGGGGCCCTGAAGGCAGTGAACTCCTCATCCTCAGGGGCCATCCGGATTTGGTTGTATCCGGAGTATCAATCCTTGAAGGAGAGGGCTTGGAACCCTGTCATGGCGTCAATCAACAGCTCTGTCACTGGAAGGGGAAAATCATCCTTTGGACAGTGGCGGTTGAGATCGCGGAAGTCGATGCAGACTCTGATCTTCCCGTTCTTCTTCCTGACCGGCACAATGTTGGCCAGCCATCTGGGGTACTGAAATTCCCTCACGAAGTTGTCTTTGATAAGATTGTCAACTTCGGCCTCAACCATGGCACCGTGGAATGGGTGCATCTTCCTGGGAGGCTGCTTGAACCCACGATGGTTCGCCGGGAGACCAAGGCGGTGGACGGCTACCTGAGGATCTAGCCCCGTCATCTCGTCACAGCCCCAAGCGAACACATCACGGTGCTGCCTGAGGAAGTCCACGTACTGCTGCCGCTCCTCAGAGGGCATGGCGGCACTGACCAATGTGGGTCTTAAATATGCTTCGGTTCCAAGGTTCACCTGTACTAACTCATCGACCGTGGCGGAGACGCCCTCCTCAAAAGCTGGGGGTGCATCTTCCACGTCCTCTCCACTCGGGGAGGGATCGTCCACGGGAGAGACTGCGTTGGAAACTGCATTGGGGCTACCAGATCCTGCTGGGCCGCTGGTGCTAGCACGGGCGGTCGCGGTCATCTCATCAGGAGACTCACAGGCCGTCGAGACCATGGCTACATCCAACCGTTGAATCGGGAGGACGTAAGCGTCATCCAAGCTTGCCCAGGGATCACTTGCAACAACGACATGCTCAACCTCACCTGCCAGGATCTGCTTATCCTTGCTCTTGTAATAGTCCGCGTCCAGATAGCGGGCTTCACATGAGGCAAAATGAGAGGCATCTCCCTAAAGCACTCCCACTCGACCGTTAAGGGAGTATTTGAGGCATTGGTGGTATGATGAGGGAACCGCCGCATGAAGGTGGAGCCATGGCCTGCCCATCAATGCGTTATACGCAGTGTCTTGAGTCACTACCATGAATTCGGTGTTGGCAACCAGGTCACCGAACTGGGTCTTCAAGCATATCTTACCGATCGGAGTTTGCTCGGTGTGGTCGTACCCCTGGATCCTAAGGTCGGAGGGAATCAAGTCATCCTCAGACAACCCCAATCTCCGGAGTGTCCGAGTTGGAATCAGGTTAATCCCGGACCCCGTGTCGACAAGACAACGCCAGACTTCAAGGCCATTGAACTAGCTAGTAACATACAGCAGAAAAATGTGCCCCTATATAGGAGGGTCTTCATCCTTACCAGAGAACGAGATAACTGCCTGACATTCGGCGTCCTCAATTGTTTCGGCGTGAAAGGCCTCTGCAGCCGCAACCACTGTCTCAAACTGGAGGGGGCTCTTCAGGGATTCAGCGAGCGCCTCGCGCATCTCAGATGACATGCGCAGAGCCTCAAGGATGGAGAGCCTTGCTGGGATGTCGGCCAAGTGCTTCAAGACATCATACGTTTTGGCCAAGCACGAGCCCCTGGTTGCAGGAGGTTGCTCTGCGGTTGGAGGCATGACGGGCCTTGCCGGTTGGACTGGCGGCCGACTGGTTCTTGGCGCATCTCACTGTTCATTGGTTGAAGCCCGGGAAGTAGTCACCGTACTGGGGTCAGGAGGCCGGGATGGACTCGTGGCAGGGCGGAGCTGATCGCGACGCGGCTGAGGCGGTTCTGCCTGGTCCCACACCACAAACAGTGGAGGAGGCAAATCCGTCATCCCCAGATGGGGGGGCTGTGCACGCTGAGCTCGGTTTTGAGCCTACTACATAGTCTCAGTGGCCTGCACGTCCTGGCTGGAGGTACCAACTGTCGTGCCCCAGCGACTCCTGTTGTTGCGGTTCCTCCGACGGTGGCGACGACCGGGGACACTAGGGAGGTCCACATGGTGTTCTTCAACGTCGGGAACCGAAAAGGGATTTACCAGCTCGACGGTATTAACCGAAGCGTACCGAACACTATCATCGGACGAATCATTCACCACTGGGCGGCTCCGGGGAGGGATCCCCATCTCCGGGGGCATGAAATCGCCGAGAGTGCGGGATAGCGGCGGAACTGGTGGGGCGCGCTCTTCCTTCTTGCGCCGCTGCCGTTTTCTCTTCTCGGAAGAGGCAGGCTGGGACGACGATGCCGAAGCAGCACCCACAGATTCTGGGGGCTCAGGCTGATTCAAGCGCGCATGGATGATTCCATGGGCGCGAATGATCGTCTTGCGGGCCATCCAGTTATTATACTTCTTGGATCCGCGGTCGGAGACCAACTGCCATTCGTCCTCATTGCCACTATCGTCATCTGATCCCACGAACACGCCCACCACTTGTGCTGGAGCTGGGCCCAACCTGATTATATTGTTGTTAATCTGGTCTTGGAGCCAGTCCTTAAACACATAGCACCGCTGGATGGTGTGCCCCAGGGCCCGATGGTAAGGGCAGTAGCGGGGGTTATCCGTGAGATGTGCCTCCTCAGGCCTCCAACACTCAGGAAGTCGCACAATCCTCTGCTCCAGGGCGCTCCGGAAATAACTGGGACCTGATCCTCATGAAATGAGTAAGTCAGGTATCGCGGGCCCCTAGGAGTGTGGTCTTGACGAGGGGCTGGAGGGGCCTGCCGAGGAGGTGGACCCTGATTATCTCGCCTGGGTTGTGGCGGTACATTACGCGGAGGGGCCGGCCGGTTCTGGGGCTGCCACTGCTGGGCCGGTAACTGAGCCCGTGGAGGCGGATTATTGTGAGGTTGTGGAGCTGGCCTCGCCGGCAGCAGCTCCAACGGCCTGGGGGCCTCTATCTGGGAAATAGCAGCAGGCTCAGCCCTGCTGACTCTCCTTGCAGGAATCATAGGGGGCAGCGGGTGTGCCTGACTGGCCTGTTGCAGGGCTTCCTCAAGACGTTGAGCTTTTTCTGAGATGTCCCTGAACCCTCCGGGGTAATTCTGAGTGATCAAGGAAGGGAACAGCTCGGTCTTGACGTTCCCGACGCACATTGTCAGCAACTGCTCCTGAGTCAATGGCATGTCAAGGGAATACGTGAGACCCTTCCATCGGGCGACGAAATCCGCGACTCGCTCATTAGGCCTCTGCTTGCATTTGAAGAGGTATGCGATACTCATCTTCAGGGTCGTGGAACTAAACTGGTAGAGGAATTGTCTACGATGGTCCTCCCAGCTAGTTATCGACCCGACGGGGAGCTGGCTGTACCAGACAAATGCTGGCCCTTCCAGTGTCTGGACAAAGCAGCGAAGCTTAGCGGCCTCTTGCTGCGCCTGAGTTCCCAACATAGGCCCTCACCTCGAGTTGAAATGTGCCAAATGTTGTGGCGGATCTCCAGTCCCGTTGAAGGGGGCGAAAGTGGGATTCCCGAATCCCGGAGGTGCCGGAATGTCATCAACCCATGCTGGGTATGGCTTGCCATCCGGTGGGATTGCCACTTGCTGAGTCTCCAAGGCTTCCAAGCGGGCGATGAGTGCCGCCATCAGATCGTCCGGACATGGGTTCCAGTCCTGGCGAGGATCTCTAACCACGAGCGCATTGCATGGCCCTTCAATCGGGTCGTCGACCGGGTCGTCGAACTCGGCAGCTCATGGGATGGCGGGCGAAGCGGCCCTTGGGGCAGCGGGAGGAATCCGAGCGGGGTCTCTCAGGTAGTCACGCCGCTCGGGAGGGTGTGGTGAAACATACCGCGCCCTCTTTCCATAGGCAATGTCCTCTCCCCTGTCGGCGAACACGGCGTAATCACGGTTTCCCGGGAGAGTCTCGTCGAGGAGCGGTTGTTCCTGTCCCTGCTGTCCTGGCCTAGGATCACCGTAGTCAGGCCGCTGCTCTGCAGCGCGCTCGGCGAGGAGCTGGTCAACTAGCTTCTTCTGCTCGGCGAGCTGTTGACATAGCATAGCCTTCTAGGGATCCTCATCCGCCCTCGGCATAGAGGAAGATGGGTCGGCGGGCTTTATAGCCCCGCCATGCTCTTTACCTTTGCTGACGTTTCGGCTCAACGTCAGTGCTTCAGTGGGCGTGGGGAGACCCAGGAGGTTCCTCTGGTGACGAGTAACTCTCACGGATGGATCCAACAACGGATTGTCTTCGGGGGGAGAGCCCCCGTAGAGAAGTTCCAAGCCGTTCCCCTCTCCCGACAGGTCAGCCATATTGACCGTTTCCGTCCCTGGGGATGTACCCTCAGGGCCACCCAGTGAATCGGGCTGTCGGCGAATCGCACTGAAGCATAGGGCAGCGTACTTCCCCCATCCACGGATATACACGTGGGGGGGTGGCTCCCTCGATAACCTTGCGGAGTACTTGAAAACACTCAACGCATCGTTGTTGGAGGGCCTCGTGGTGCCCAAATGACCCGGGGTGCCGAACCGCGGGGAGCGTGGCCATGTCAATCTGACAGCACTACTCACCAATATCTTCCAGGTGTACTTGACTCCCGGGATACGGAATTTGTAGGCGGTGAAGACGGGAGTGAGTCTCCCGGAGAGTTCGACGGAAGCATTCGAACTCATCCGGGGTGAGCGATTCGGGTGCATCAAAGTCTGGTCCTGCGACTGGCCAAAACTTCTCAGGGAAGTGGCCCTCTGCAAGGACGGTCCAGAAGCTCCAAGACTCAAACTCGGGACCCAGGTCTCCTTGGTCCCCTTCAGCAATTGGGAATGGACGGGGAACCGGCAGTGGTGCCGAGGTGGGCCACTGGGCCGATGGGCTGGCCGGCGGTGAATACGGCGAGAAGGCTGATTGGCCTCCATATCTCGGGCCGTCCTCTGAGGGTGGAGATGCCCCAGCTACCACATCATGATAGGACGGGCCAGCGAGCGAACATCCTGTCGTAGCGTCGGTGCTCGCCGAGGGTGCACCAGATCGCGGCTCGACCATCGGTCCCCAGAAAAAGTCTCCGGCTTCTCTGATCGAGGCAGAAGGTGCTTCCGGAGGGGCCGGTACCAACCGCAAGCTTGATCCTTGGGGGTCTACCAGGCCCTCACTACTCCGGATATACCTTCGGAGAGAAGCGGGGATCATATCGATCTCGCTCTCAGGAAGTACGAGGCTGATGTTCCGCATTCCTACCCCTGCCCCTGACTGGCGGGATCGGGGGGAGGGCTTTGTCGCCGAATCATACTCCGCCTCTGTATCAGAGAAACGAACCGGTCGGATCTCTGTCCGGAATTCCGTAACATTCTTCCCTCTACGTCGAAGCCTCGCCTTCCTGCCCCTAGGTGGTTCTTCGGGGCATGGCTGATCTCTGTCCTGGCGTCCTCTTGCCACACCGGTGCTGGGGCCAAGAGGACTGGAAACCAAGGTGCGAGGAGCACCGGGACAGATGTCAAAGGGGACGCTGGGAGAGATGATTCCGGGCAGGCCTCCGGGCCGGGATCGGAAGGTGGGATGACCCATTCCTCTTGGATCGGCCACACGGAGTAGACCCTGTTGGTGAATAGCGCTACCGCGAGGTGGTCTGCGGTGGCTATTGCCTGTACCAACAACCGGGAGAGTCAACCCAACCTGCCTTTGGGGCGGTCGGGGCCTTGATCCAGGTCAGGCATAGAAGTGCCCCTACTCAGGATGCGCAGGGGCCTGGTGACTGGAGCCAGCAGTGGCTTGAGCCAACACGGCCGCTGTTGCTAGGGCCCCAAGGTGGGAATCCTCTTCCGCTCGTGCCCGACGTTGGCGTCGGGACAGACGAGTCAGGATCAGCGGTGCAAGCAGGTGGAGAGCCCGTTCTTCGACCTGAGAGGCCTGGCGGCGGTGTCGCCGTGGCCTGACAGGAGCCCTCATCGCGGATCCCTGGAGCGAATCTCAGATAGGGTGGTCCCAGACATCCTCTAACTCATCCGCATAGGGGAAGGAGCTGTCGGAGCGTTCCGGGGATAAACTCCCGAAGCGGTTGGATGTCGAGGTAGGCAGCGGTGCCTCCCTGCGCAGCCCTCGGGGGCGGCGTTGGTGGCGAGGTGCAGCTTCCTCGAGGTCTAGGCGAGCCATGTCCCTGGTGGGGATGACTCCCTCTTCCTCATATCTCCGCACCAATTTGTTGATCACCCTTCTCTGGATGACCTTCGAGGGGGAGAGAGGGTGTGGTTTCCCCGTAGCTGCGGCTGCTGGGACGGTTATGGAACGGGCGGGACCGTGCGGAGTAGCCACGTCGGTGTTTCCGCTACCCCTGCGCCAGTGGGCGGGTGGCGATCGGGCACTGGATTGGGCGACTTGATTCCTGAAAGCAGGGAGAAAAACCCATTAACACTGACAGGAAAAGGAATCGACAACCAACCATTAGTGCCACGACTCCTTCCGTGGGGGGAACCCGGGCTATCGACGTCGTGAGACGGAGTGCCCGATTTCCCTTCCCCAGCCCCTGGCGGGTTCCGTGCCCCAGTGTTGAATGCTCGGTCGGGCAACATGCTGGTCTTCCAACACCTCTGAAAGCCATCGGTCTTCGTATTGAGGAGAAGAGATTCACGTCGGGTTCACCATTTTTCTGTTTCGGTGCGGATGTGCGTCGTGTTTCTGTTCCGACGCTGTTCCGCCAGAACGTGTTCGCGCGTGCGCCCGTCGACCCGAGGGGATGGGCGCGCGGCTTGTGGCCCCGCAGTCCCGCTTTCCAAAGGCGGGCGGAATCCGTCCCTTATTCAGGGGCGTCTGCTCCTTGATCGAAACCGGGATGATGGGATGTCAGCTCCTCCTTCCGTGGACGTCTCCTCGGAACTCGTCGCCTAATCCGGGTCTCACTCATAGATTTAAGACGTGCTCGTGAATCTCGTTCCCGGCGCCATGTCTCCATGGACACCGGTTAATTACGCTACTTCCGCCCGGACGCTCCAAGGAGTCTGGTCGGGGAAGCAACCTGCGGGGAGGAGACCGGGTAGCTCTGGGTGTTGGGGGCGTGTCTTAACACTGCGGCTCTGCATGTCTGCCTTCCGTCCCTAATAGGGCTTCTCGAAGGCATGATGGCTTGAGGCATCCCGCACTGGGTACGGGGAACTGCGTTACCTGAGGTTTTCCTCAGCTTCCCATGTTTAACACGGGGTATGCCGCGAGTTTAACGTCCAGCGGGGACGGCATCAGACTGATCAACACGAGAAGTGGATCAGATGACAGAACCCCTTGCGGGGAACCTCCGACGCTGGGGCCAGCACATGGGCGGCTTCCCGAGTGAAGTGGAGTGGAATGAAATGGCATGACCCCACCGGGATGTGGCGGCCCGGGTAAGGATCAGGATGGATGATGGAGTGAAGAGCTTGGACCCCGTAAGGGCTTCCTACGTACCGCGCGTTAGCGCGGATCAATGTCAGCATAGTTCGGATATACAGTTTAACGTCATGCTGGACGTTGGCAAGCCGACTCACAAGGAGGTCGAGGCTGCCGGGAAGAGGATTGAACTGAACTACCTCGCACAGAGGGGGATGGAACGGCCGAGTGGATCACAGTTTCACGTCATGCTGGACGCTGAAAGGAGAAATAGAAAAAGGCAGTGGGGAAGCACAATAGAGATACACATGTGCAGTCTCCCACAAGGGCGGATTCATAGGTGAATCGACGCAAGTGTGAAACCGGGAGGGGTCCACTGATGGAAGAACCGACATGAATATGACCGGGACGACTAGGTGGTTGGCTTGAACCTCAGGGAGGCTTCCTACGTACCCTGTTTAGAAGACAGGGATCAAAGTCCACGTAGTTCATTCTGTCAGGACTTACGCACTGAGGCAGCCCGGATGCGGCAAAGCTCAGTTGGAGAGGGATTTGGGCCGAAGGTGAGAGACCTCGATCCCTGTCATGCCCTCTACTGGCTTCGGAAGTGGGGAAGCACAATGGAGATACACACGTGCAGTCTCCCACAAGGGCGGATTCACAGGTGAATCGACGCAAGTGTAAACCCGGGAGGGGTCCACTGATGGACGAACCGACGTGAATATTACCGGGACGACCAAGTGGTGGGCTTGAACCTCGGAGAGGCTTCCTACGTACCCTGTTTAGGAGACAGGGATCAAAGTCCACGTAGTTCGTTCGGTTTGTAACACTCTACCCCCGTGGGTGAAGGCCACTCCAATCCCGACATCCCTGCAGAGACGAGCGGGTGGGGGCCACATCCAAACTGGGAGGGGGACCCTGCGTGCGAGGCACGGGATTGGGCGATACGGACGGTTTAACGTCTTTCCGGACGAAGTATAGTTTAACGTCGTGTGTTGAGGACGAAGTGGACGGTTTAACGTCTTGCCGGACGATGTACAGTTTAGCGTCGTGTGTTGAGGACGAAGATGCTTGGCAGTTTAACGTCTTGCAGTGCGGACGTGGTGCATTTTAACGTCATGCGGGACGAAAGTGCAGTTTAACGTCATGCGGGACTAATGCTGTACAGTTTAACGTCTTGTAGCTTAGACGATATGCTAGGTAGTTTAACGTCGTGCAGCTTGGACGTGGTGGTTGCCGCCGATGGGTCCGTGTCACTTCGCGCGAGCCTGGAGGGCCGCACAGGAAGAAAACGCACGGTGCGGGCACCCGGGATGAGGATCAACGGGTGCCACGCAGGCGGGTACCCTCAGGGGGTCAAAGGGGGCGACCCCGGCAGATTGCGCGCAAAAGAGGAGCTTGGCGCGCAATACCGCGGGTCGGCGCGCAAATGGACGGGCTGGCGCGTAATTGGGCCATCACTTTGCGCACGGAAGAGGGAGATTGCGCGCACCGGGCTTCGGATAGCGCGCGGGGGCAACGACTCATTCTTTAACGAATGACCACTTAGCAAAAAGGGGGGGTGCGCGCAATCTGGCTGGATTGCGCGCACCAGGGGGGCAATTGCACGCAAGAGGCTTCTTTTGCGCGCGAAGGCCTTTGGGTGAAGAGTTAGTTCAAAGGAAAGGAGCCAAAGGGATTACGCGCGAAGGCGAACCCCGAGGCTTTATTGCGCGAAAGAAAGGAGGTTACCTGAAGATCGGCATTGCGCGCGGAAGGGGTTGGATTGCACGAACGAGCGACTCTTCGAATTCCGGCAACCTTCAAAACGACGGGGGTCGACTTATATTTATAGGCAACCCCGGGCGCGGAATCTGGTTCGCGGGCGCGCAATTTCCTTCGCGGGCGCGGAATCGGGCCCGGCGCCCAAGGGAGTCACGCGGGCCACGGGCGCGCAAAATTGCGCGCCGGCCCAGCGCATTGGGCGCATCCCAGGAGGTCTGCGCGCGGCACTACAACTTTGCGCGCGGGTCTCCAAAATTCCGCGCAAGGCCTCCGGGCCTTCCGAAACGGGCTTCCGACTCCAAATATGACCTCGCTTTCCGCATCCGGAGCGTCGTTTGGGAACAACGGACTTTTCCGGCGTCTACAATCATATACATATATATATGATAGATCGATAAATGGAATGAAATACACCGTTCATGGAGACGGTAGGCCGTACGTACGCATGAATGCTGTTTTCTTTTCCTTATTGAATTGAATGAAATTAAGTAGATGAAATACACATATATATATACATAAATCCAGTGTCATTATTATGTCATATATTTCATTATTATTCATTATATATACTTTATAATCATTCATGAATGGTTAACATGGAGAATTAATCTCATCGCGTCGTGGAGACGGTAGTCCGTACGTACGCACAAGAGATGATATCATTCCCATGATAATGGAATTGTATTAAAGCAAATGTATAATATTTCATAATCAATATAATTTTACAATAATCATATATAGTTGTTTATTTACACCATTATACCCATCCAACTAAGGTGGTGGTCGAAAACAGATTACACCACGGTGTGGAGACAGTATTCCGTACGTACGCACGCGTGGTGATTTCTTTTTCCATAGTATAGATAGAAGGTGAAATAGGGTTTTTTAATATTTATAATAACATATCATTATATATGTAATACGGATATTATTACATTATATTGAGACAACAAAATAATAACAATTAGAAGAAGAAATAAACATGAGAAAATCGGAAGAAGAGATTACCTCTTCTTAGACACACCTCCTTTAAAATTTCTCTTATGGAAGTTGAGTTGAAATTTTGAGAATACCAGAACCTCCAGAATGTTTCTAGGAAAGTGGAGAAGAGAAATGGGAAGGGTTTGGCTGAGATTCAAGGCTCAAAAGGGTTTGAAGATAAGAGGGAAGGGGTTCCCTTTTTATAATGGAGAAGAGGGGAACCTTTGGAAAAAAATAAAATATTATTTTATAATAAAGTAATATTCGGTTTATAATAGCTCCAAATTGATTTATTTTGAAGCTAAAGTGGGGATGGGTCGAAATAATCTCATCCAATAGATTTTATACAAGTTTATGTCACAATTTTAACCTTATCATTTATATTTAACTCTAAGTTAAATAATTTAACTTTTACCATGTCTTCTTGTTTTCTTACACTATATGGTTAATAAACATACTATAACAAGCCAAAAGATCCCCAAGTGGTTTATTATTAATATATATATCCTTATCTAACTCATTTGGACGTACCTTAGATTTTTATAAATAAAATAACAATTAATAATATAATATTTCTTTTAAAAACTATTTTATGTCAATTTTAACTCAATTTGGTAATTGCTTTTTGTGAAAATCATAACAACATGATTTTTTTGAAAAATGTTAGTTAAAAAAATATTAACATGTCATATTAACCTATAAAATTTCATTAATTCATAGAAAGTATGAAATTACATTTATTTGGGTATTTATAATATCAATTATTTTAATATTTCATTATTTAGGTAATTACTGCATTACCATTGTGTCATAAATAACATAAATTATTTAATGTCTAAAAATTATAAATAAAATACCATTAGGTAGTAAATATTATTATCTTTATAATGAATATTTATATTCGAATTTATCTTATGTATAACCCTGAAAATGAATAAGTTATTAAACATTGATTTTAACTATTTTAACCCTTCTTTATATAAATTAATAATTAATATCCTAATCTAATCCAAGTGGGCCTAAATGGTCATATTTTATTCCTAAATTTGTTTTTGGTTGAATTAAACTTATTCAATAGAATTAGGACATGTGTTAGGGTAATAATAATATCATTTTTACCTTTAATTACCCTATTTACTTTTAACTGTGGTAAATAAAAGTAAAACATTACTATTCACCAAAAATTATTTTCATCTCATTGAACCACATTTTAGTACTTGATATTAACTGTGTTTCTCAGTTTTTGAAATTCCACTCACAGAAGCGGTATAATTATTTTTTATGTGAATTTCCAAATTCTCCTAGGAGCTGGGTAAAAGACGGTGAAAAGTTCAATAATCTTTTTATATATTTAAAATTATTATAAAATGACTCCAATTAATTAAATTGAACTTATATAGGTATTATGTATCAATTTTTATCTAACAGAAATTTAAATAATATAATTATATATTTAAAAAAAATTCGGTTTTTAAATAGTAACCCAGTGTTTTCACTATTCATAAAAAATTGAATGTTTTCAGAAAAATACCAAAATTTCAACCTAGGCTAATTTCGATATTCCGAATCCAAAAATGAAGTCCATTTTGAAAGATAAAATTTATAAAATTTCAAAAAGTGGGTATTACTATTCTTAATGGCTAGTTAATAATAATATTATAATAATATCTCGTTTAGTGAAACTCAGTATTGTGTACTACACACGCTATCAGGGAAGGTCTTGATTGCGTGTAATTCAAGCCAAGTCAGGGCTGTGTGTAGTGAAAGCTCCGTTTGGTGTTGTGTATAATATAATCAAAACCTATTTCATTTATACATTAAACAAAATATATACTTAATGTTGCGTAAAATAATATCCACAAAATGAACATGAAATTATGAGTAACACGAGCCCAGAATAGTGTTGTGTATACTGCAAGATAATACGGTGTTGCGTATAGTACAAGCTAATCTTGGTGTAATGTATAATAGAACACATCAAAGAAATTAAAAAAAATATATCTCATAAAATCTCGGGGTGTTACATACGCCGCTCGGTGAGTAAGCACCATGTCATGATGTTGCAGCGGACGATGGTAGGTGGCCGACATTCGGCCGGCTGCAGAGGGGATGCATATGACGCGCTGCCCGGAGGAGAAAATGGGTCGGCCGAAACGGCTTGCTGAGCTGGATAGATCGGGACCCATGGTGGGTCCAGCGTGATTTCTAGCGACCAGATGGATTTGGATGTTCGGTGATTGATGTGGCGGGGGGGGGGGGGGTGACTCCACCATGCATGTGGCCATGCTAGCTTCCCAATGCGAGCGAGGTCAGGTCAGTCCGACTGGGTCGGGCTAGACCTGGACCAACGTCGACCCATATTTCGCTCTTTTGGCCATAGCTCTGGCACCAATCATCTATTTGACGAACCGTCTACGGCGCTGAAAACCTTGGAGTGATACAGTTCTTTTGGAATACCACACATGATATTTGGATAAAGTTAGAGTATGATCTGGTTGAATCGACCATGAATCCAACTAAGCCCTCGGGACTAAAAGGATAATAACTTAAAGACCGAGAATCTGTTTGATGCACCGTCTATTGAGTTAAGACACCTATGACTTGAATTTATTTTTGGATACATATTTGAGAGACTTTGTGGGAGTTGGAGTCTCGACCTATGTATTGAAGTGTGGATCCTCCCCGAATTAAGTGAGCTTAGTGTGGGAACCCTATAGATGGTTGTAACCTGAGAAAGGGATTATTCGTGTGTCAAATGCATGAGGATCCAACATTGATACACTATAGGAATCCAGGTGGGACTGCTCTATGATCCTATGTGGGTATGATGTACTAAGATCTTGGGTGGGTATGAAGATGTACTAGGATCTTTTGTGGGTCTGCTATACTAGGATCCTCTGTGGGTCAGATGATGTACTAGGATCCTGTGTGGGTCTTCTGTACAAGGATCTTGTGTGGGTATGATGATGTACTAGGATCCTGTGCCGGGTCTGATGATTTATGATCTTACGTGGGTCTGCCTCTTAACAGAGTAAGTTGATTCAGTAATAACATCTAATCATCTATACTACTGTACCTATGTTTTACCTTGTGTGAGCTGAGTCTTTACCTTTGTGTTATTCTTCTTTGTGGCATACATGTGTGGTACTTAACTTCATGGTGATACCTTTGTAGTATTATTTTGTGAGGCATACCTATGTGGTACTTATCTTTGTTGTAATATTTCCTTTATTGAACAATTATACACTGGCTATGGAGTTCTGGCCTTGTGTTTCCTCATGAATGAAATTGGTAATATGTGATAACTTAGTTTTATTTATGGGCATATAACTAAGTAGTTTTTCACTGATTTACATGCTATGTGCATTATCCTTTTTGGATTTTGTAAGATCATGAGGGTCTCGAGGTCCCTATTGAGTATTGGTTTACTCACCCCTTCACGGGCTTCGCTCACACCTTGTTGTGTTTGGGGCAGACGATGGACAGCTCCGATCAAAGGTGACGGTACATGGACTAGATGGTTCCCAGAGGTGGACCACATGGCGTGTCAGTACACAGAGTAGACGGCAGGCGTGGAGTGCTGAGGAGGCGATCCGTACCTTCCCATCATGTTATAACCTCATAGGATGACCCAATAATTGAATTTCTGTTTCATCCATTGTATTTTATTTCTAGTTGTACTTGTACATTTACTGTCGGGCTTCTATTTTGGACCCTCGTACTTTCAGAACACTTTTTTCTATACAGTTTACTTCTATTTGTATCTTTCAGGGTGCTTGGTTGAGTGTGTTTACATGATATAAATGCAATGCCTTCCTGGTTTTAGGAGAAATGCCTTTTGGTGCTAGTCACCAGCCCTTGGCCTGTGGAAGGAAGGCTTGGGTAGTCACGACATAGAACCCGGGGACGGGTCGTGACAATTTGACATCATGATGTTATAATTAATATTATCTTCAATATTAAGGCCTTTTTCTATATTATATTATGTGATAGTTATGTGTATATAAAAACAATTTAATAATTTTGGCAAATTTATTTTTCCCTTGAGAAATGTCGTTGCAAATAAGGTTCTTTCTGTAATTGGCCATCACCAATCACTACACATCCAATCTATTATGGATATATTTAATGATCAATTTAAATCATAATAAAACTACATTATCAACTAATAATATAATTGTAGAAATAATATAGAATATAATGACTTCTCCTTGGAATTGAATAACTTTTGTAAAAGAATAACAGTTGAAAATGGTATATATTTTAGTTAATAATCATATCATATTTAAAAATAATACTGAAATTTATGATAAATTAAATATCTAATGATCATAAGAAACTAAAATTTTCAATAAAACATAAATGAAAAATAAATTTATAATGGATAAATTATTTCTATCAATTTATTAGAAATATGAGTTTCTCAATACAATCACGCAATTGGAATAAATAATGAAATTGAAAGATAAATATTAACATAAGAATTTATTATAGTGTTTTTCATAAAACAAATTACTAATGGTTAAATAAACTAATTATCAAAAAAATATTCTAATCGAAATGTTCATTAATGATGCATAAGTAAAAAATAAATAGTACTTTTGACATTCTATATTGAATGTGAAAAATAACCCTTCTAGAAAACAATATAAAGTATCATTTAATTTATTTGTGACAAAATACCCTAAAATGTCATTCAAAATTCAATTTATTAAATAAAAAGTACATTTTGAAGAATATTTTGAAATAAAATATTTATATGGAAGAAAACTTTAACCTTTAAAAAGTAGAAATAAATTGGCATTTGTTTTAAAATTTTATTACATTATTCATTTTCCATAAAGATGAATGTTATGATAAATAAATGGAATCTACATAAATAGATTACTAATAACAAGAAATTAGTATTAATAAGGATAGATTATATCATTCATAAAATAATCAATATTACCAATCCCTGAAAAATGATACTCTAAAATAATTTATCACCTCATTGGTTATATTAATATAATTAACCCAATAAGAATTATTAATTAGCATAAAAATTTATCATCATGAATAAATATTTATTCATAAATATTTTATTATATATAGAACAGAAAAATAATTATTTTCATAATTCCAATTTTTTCTCAAATAAGTAGAAACTGAGACGAAATCCCAGAAAAAGATCACATCATTATTGTGATAATTAATAGATAACATTAATTTGTGTGACAAATGTAAATGAAAAAAACAATTGTATATAGATTTTAATTAAATTATTTGTCATTTCATAAAAAATCACTTCATAACATAGTCTATGAGGTGATTTTATAATGCAATGAATGAACATTCAGTTACTAAACCTCTTAACTAATTTTTTAGATGCTTCAAAAATTCATTTAACCATTGTACAATGAATTAAGAATTATTATATTTACATAATGACAATAATAATATCTTTAAAATGATATAGGATTAAATTTAAACATTATATCACCCAATTTTATTAATATTTTATTTTTATAATTATTTTAGGTGTAAATTGCTTCATTTTTCATATATGAGTAGATTCCATAGATTTCATACATTCTTATTTCTCATGGTTATATTATAATAATATTGATAATAAAAAAAGTATCATACATATTAATTATATTCAAATTTATATTAATCCATAAATTTTTTAGAGACAAAAATTAATAATGATGTTTATTTAAGTGGTAGGTAGTGTGGACTCATGATTGTTATTTTTACTTTATTCTTGATGACATGAAAGAATTTTAAATAAGGATTTACCATTAAATAATAATAATTATATAATTTATATAATATATATTCATTAAATATATTTTTATTACCATCCATCGAAAAAGTAAATAACATTGTATCACAACACTTTGTGGTGGTGGTACTCCAATCATATGCAAAATCAATGTTTTAATTTATCAATGGATCATGACGTATGAATATATATATAAGATATTGTATTTATAAAAACTAATTCCATTGTAAATTTCATTTATAGTTAATATTTTAATCATTATAACTATCCAATTAAATTGGTTATTAATATAAATGACCCCTATACATGGATAGAATATGTTGAATGTTTTCCTGAGTGATGTTTTTAGTGATCATAGGATGTATAAGAGATGGAAAATTGTGGTAACAAAACAATAATAACATATAATAATATTTGAGAAAATAAGCTTGTTATTTATGGACTCATAATATATATTTTGGTGATGTATATTAAGAATTAGTCTTGAAGGACTCGATAATAACGATTAAGTCATCCTGAGTAGGCATCTTTTATATTCTTTCTTATAGTCCATTGGTTCCCTAATGGAATATATTTGACTATTAAGATTTTATGATATTATTATAATGATCAAATAAATTATTTATAGGTCTATAAAATAGTTTAAAAATTATACATTGGATTAACCAATTGTTTAACAAATCTTAATATTTACCATGTTAATGAAAATTTTAATATTAATGGTATATAATATTAAATATAAAAAGACAATTATTTCATAAATAAACATGGGGTGAAATGTTAGAATGTTTCATATCTAACTTTTTGAATTTAAATATTTTTATCTATTATGAATGTTGTAATAGAATATTATTTTCCTGAAATATCAATTATTTCTTTTTGATATTATTTATTTAAATTTTCATTATAGAAACTAAGACAAAGAATTAATTCTGTTATTATACATTAAAACATTCCATTCATGATATATCATTCAATAAAATTATAAAAATAAAGTAATTAATCCATTATATATTTTATTTAAAAATTTAAAAATTATTTATTATATATTTCATTTATCTTAATAATTATTCTATCGGTTTTTCAAAACCATTAGTGGTAATTACGTATGATCTAAAAACGAAAAATAAATTAACATGTTAATAAAATTTATTTAATCTTTAGATTTAATGCTTAAAACAGTATTTAACCTCCTTTTATCCTTATGGTTAGAGATTAGAAATATTATAGTCCAGATTCTTACAATTTTCATTTATTATTTTCTTATAGTGAAATAATGGTCAATATCCTTGTAAAATGACAAAAAAATATTAATTTTTTCAATATTTTCATAGAAAAAAATGAAACCTAGAAATAAAATCGGAAATATAAAGTGTTGTAGATACATTATTTCAATATATCATTTTATAACCCATTTTACCCATTTTATCATTACCAAGATGACAAATATTCAACAAGGATTTTATTCAAAATTAATAAAAATAAAATGTCACTGTATATCAAATTTTATATTCATTAATAAAAATATGCACTAAATTTAATATAATTATATTTAAATAAGTGGTGGTAATATTTTTACCATAAAATTTAAAAAATGTGACAAAGATGTTTATTTTGAAATATATGTTTATAAGTGAGAAATGGACGTTTCCAAAAATCATGTGTACTTTTTATTTCAAATATAATTATTTATATTATTTTTAAATAAATGAGGATTATAATAATAAATTATTAAATTAAAATATGTATGTAAAATTTTTATTTTAATGAAATGAATGTTTTAAAAAAAATCATATGTATGTCTCTTTTTAACGAAACATAAATCTATTAATGAAATCAAAATATTAAAAGATTAATAACAATTAACATAATGAATAAAAAATAATATAATTTCATAAATTAATATAACAATATATTTTCATTGTTTTTCAAATCACAATCAAATATGTAAATAATGTTATCAATTATAATTATATTAAAATTAATATAACATAAAATTATTGATTATTACATTATGTCCCCAAATATGAATTTCAACCATGAAATTATGTCACTACAATACAATAAAATTATTATACTTCTACCTCTTCACATCATTAGGATCCTATATCTCATCTTAAATTTTATGATTTTATAACAAAACATTGTCTATATAAGTTGTCTTGTTTCATAGAACATTCTTTGTATAATAAGAAATATCCATTGATTTTTCTTCGTAGGAAATATATTTCACCAATAGTTAGACATCTTATTTTAGTACATTATAAATATAATTTATATAATTCTTCATTAGAGATACCTGAAACACATCACAAACATCAGAAGGATTTTATTGAAGTGTTATGTGATAACAAACCATACAAATAGGATCATTAATTTTGAATGAAATGATATATATAGTGATCATATTTTCATTTATTCAAAATATTAAAACCATAATCTAAAGAATATTTTGTTAGGGATTCCTTGACACTAAATTCTAACTCTATTTGTAACCAATTAATTTTACTATAATTTTTTATCACATTTACAATACGTAATGTGTTTTTGAATGAATATAACAATACCTTCCATATCCACTTCAATATCGGGTCCCAATATCTTTTTTTGTCTTACATCATCCAACCATGTTAGAGTTATATCCATTTTTTCATTGAGGTATTCATAATGATTCAACTAATTGATTGATTGAATGCTGTTTTTGTATCAAAAATTATAAAAAATTAAATAGTTGAACCTGAAAATGATGTAAATCCATTGAGAATATTCTCTATATGTAACATATAGTTTTAATGTTCACATAAGACAAATTATTAGTCTTATGATGAAAATTAATAAAAAAACTGAAATCTATATGTAGATCCAGAATGAGGTTTCACCAATGCAATGTCGATAACCTCATATAATTTTTTAATATGATTGAGTGTGTTAAACCCAAAAATCTCCAAAAATACTTAATGTATAACTATATAAACATAACAAGATAGATATATTCAATTAAAAAAGATAAATTTGATTATATTATAAGGTGTTCAACTCTAACCGAAATATAATTGTACACTTTATATTTTTTCGAGAGTCCGATGATGGAATCATAAGTAATTTTTCTTATTTCAACTTTATAATTGGTAATGGTTGTAATATCCCCTTATACAAATATCTCACATCCATAAATTGTTATCCAAACATTGTCTCGGTATAAATAATCTACAATAACATGTATTATGTTATCACACCAGTAATACCATTTTATTTCTCTATTGTTCTATGGACTTCCTTGATTAATATAGAATGGTGGATAATGATTTTAATCAAACAAATAATTCTTCGATTCTAGTATTTGTGGAACCCAAACTCCTTGTATAAGTTTTATTATCCTATTTTGAAAAAATAGTTAAAAATATTCCACACTATTTTATATATTTTCTTATCTTCCTTTTTATTCTTCTTAATACCCTCATAGATGGATAGTTTATCATTCTCCTGATAAAGATAATATCTCTCCCATTCCCTAAATATTTCAATATCCAAAATCTGTAAATACATAAATAATGGATCTCTAAAAATCCTAATCATAGACAATCCTGAATAATATTTCTAAATTAGATAATATCCCACCTTGTTCACCTTCGTAGAGTGGTAATATATTCAGTATTCATAATTTTTTTATCAAATCCAACAAAATTATTTGGAAACTATTTAATTTTGTATATACAAACAAATAAACATGATTTTATTATCATTATAAATGTTAAAACCTTCATCATATAGATTCTACCTTCAAATATTCTAATAAAAATAAATGTTTCAATCTCCAAAAAAGAATTAAATTAATTTTTCCCTTGATTTTTCAAATTTTGATAGGCATAATTTATCCCATAATTCTTCTATAGGAGGACACATATATGTGAATTACTTAATAAATTACTATCTATCAAAATCGATTATCTAGTATGGGGTAGTGGATATTAGGCAGAGATAACCAACTATATCTTTAGATATTTTGAATTCTCCTCACATTCAAATGAATAAGATAAATTATCCTACTTGAAATTACAATTTTTGAATGGGTTATTTAGTCTTTATAAATATCTCAACTATCAGTAGTATCTATTAAATTTAGGAAAAGTACGAATATCAGTTTTCATGTCTACCCTATGCCTTTTTTCATTAAATTCCATCTTTTAAGGATACACTGATATATATTCTATGAAAATTATGTGTCCCAATAATTACATTTTTTTTCCAAAATTCATACTAAAGAAATTTGGCATATAGAATCTCATTATTCATGTTCTTCATCTATATTAACAGATTCTTCTTTTTCACATAAAATAACATTAAATATTTAATAATGTATTCTGTAAATACTAAAAAATAGTCAAGGAAATATTTATAAAATATAGTCAATAAATCCATTTAAATAGTAGGTGTATTTGTATGTACAAATGGTTTAGCTTTAAATTTATAATGGTCATTCCTTAATAAAAATTTTATATAGGGTATATACTACATCATGACACTTAGCTTATTATATGATTCTTGAAGATCAATCTCGGAAAAAAATGGTCTCCTCATAAATGATCATACAAATCAATGATATGGAGAGGGAGAAAAATTTTCTTCATCGTGGATTTATTATGTTTCTGTTAATTCATTCATTGATGAATTGATCGATATTTTTTCTTAAAAAATAACATTTTAACCCATATTGAATCACAATGAGTAATGAATCCCACATCTATATCCTCCTGGAGTTTCTTCTTCAATTATTTTAAATCAATAGGGGAAATTCACTATATAGTATTTGAGAAAGGTTTATTAATTTATATTATTTATATTGAAATAAAAACATAATGATTTTTTGGTAGACTAAGAAACACATCTAGAATACCCCATTAAACAACTATGGAAATATAAAAATAATCAATTTTTATTTCTCCTAAACCATCTAAGATAAATATACATAATGAATATTTTGTTATAACCATATTAATAATGTGATTTCCATTCGTATTTTGGTTCATTATTGTATAGAATTATTATCCCATAATAATTTTGAATACTAATATAAACATCTATTGAAAATAATATTGTTTCAGGTAAATGTTTCCATTTTTCATCTACAAATAGATAATAATTTTTATTAAAATTTGTGGATTTTATCCCATGAAGTGATCCAACATTGGAGAATCACATTATAGAATTATCGTTTCTCCATTTAGAAAAGGTTATTTTCCATAACATAATTATGTTTCTATAAAATGGTCATGATAAAAATGATGACAACCCCATCTATATTTGATTTCATTATATAGAAATCCAAAAAAAATTACATGTCAGGATTACATTAAATTGTTTTTTGAACCATCACTAAATTAATAATCCCATAGAGTTATCTAAAAATATTATAGAATACTAATCCATAAAATAAAATTTCATACAAGGGTAAATGATTTCCAATAATACAAGGGTATATCATAATTCTCATAGTAGATATATTCATTTAAAATATAATTCATAGGTATTATATTAATCATCATCTGATAAAATCAATAAAATACATATCTCATATAATCTAGAGCATATGCCTACATTATTAAATTGTCATAATATATATGCGATATCAGCCAATAAGATGGATCAATTTTTTTCTCATTAAGAATTAGATAGAAACATGTTTCCTATATTTTGTTGGTAATTTAAATTATATGTTATAAAAATTAATATTTCTTCCTTTAATGTATTCATAATTATATATTAATGATGTAAATGTTTAATGTTGGAATTAATTATCTCAAAATTCATCATATCATTACCAAATGCAACATATTAAAATAAAATTTAAATGATGTGTATCTATATACCAAAAAAGAAATTTAATAATTTTTTCCAAAAAATTGTCTCAAGACACCTGTTCATGTCTCAAGTGGCTATTTATAATTTTTCCCCACCCATAAATTATTTTCATATTCCTTACTAAAATATTAAATGATAAATATTATGCCTAAATAGTATTACTTATTAATAAATATCATTATTGAGTAAAGAATATTGAATATGAATATTTCCCCATTGAGTATAAAAACATTCATTCGAAAACATCGTATGTAAAAATGAAATATGGATTACAAAGTATTCATATACATGATACATTGTATATGAAAATTTAAGATAATTTTAATGTACAATTATCGTTGGAATTTGATTATTTCAAAATAATTTTAATGACCACAATATTAATAAGAGATAAAATAGGACAATCATATAATGGGAAACACGTGATTATAATAAAATTATTTCCATTAAAATATTAAAAAAATTGAAGATAAATATTAAATTAATATTTAATTAATGACATACCATTGTAAAATCATTAAATACTGTAGAAGAATCTAAATATCATAAAATGGTTATGGTGGTGGAATTTTCTTTTACCTTTGTAAACATCAAGAAAAATATTTCTTTTAATATGTGGTAATGAAAATAAAAAATAATCATTTCCAAAAAAATTAATATTCATTAGAACTATTTATAACATAACGTAAAATGTTAAAGGAACATAAAATATAATTTTTGTATAGAAAAATATATCTTATAAAAGTTATTTAATATATATATATATATATTGAAGAAAAATATACCCAATCAAATATAAAATAACATCATCTATAATTTTAAATTTATTTTACTTTAATAACATAATAAATTGATAAAATTTCAGAAAAAGAAGTTATTAAATATTCAAAAGACACGAATATAGATTTATTTTATGAATGATATATTATATGATTTCTTTAATGAAAAATATATGAAATCCTAGAAAAATAAATTTTGAAAAATAAATTCTTACATATTTGGTATCATTACAACGGTAACCCCATGAATTAGTAAATATGAATTTAAACATTAATAATAATGAATAAATACAAATTAATAAATAGTTTATTATAAAATCCACACAAAACGAAATATATGCATAATACAAAATATGTCAACGTAGGAGAAATGAGATTAAATATCTTACAACGATCATATGATTGAAGTGATAATTAATTGATGAAGTGATTAGGTGTATATAAATTTATAACATCAAAAAAGATGTCTAATTACATCATAATAAAATATTTTTACTTCTCACACATAATCATTGTCTAACATTGTCTATGAAGTATATGTATAATCCAATGAATTAAAATTTAGTTAGGAAACATCTTAACTCATATTCCTATTTCTTCATAGGTGACTTTTATATCCTATATAATAATTTTTTATGTTACATAATAACATTACATAAACATATTAATATCTATAATAAAAAATATTATACATCTAAAACAATTTGTTACCTATTCTTTAATAACATTTTATTATTATCATTATTTCAGTTGTAAATATAATTTTTATGTATTTTTTCATTTGGTTGTTTCATACCTTTGTTATATATCATCATTACATCATATATACATTTTCAAAATCATATAAATATCATATATATTAAAAATATACATATTTTGATTCATCCATAAAATTTTGATATATAAAAACTAATTTCATTATTCATGGAGACATATTGACATACAAACGTATGAACATTGTTTTCATATTTCGATATATGAAACATAAGAATGTTACATAATAATTATTCATTATTGAATTATTATTAAATACATTTTTTCCAATATATAAATTAAATATATCTTTATTTCTGTCAATGTAAGACTTTAGTATATGAAAAAACACATTACTTCATTAAGGTGCTCGTCCACACATCTGCACGAGCACCATTATCATTTCCCACTGTATTGCAAGGTGAATTGGTATATATGATATTATAATTTAAAACTCATATCTATTACATAAATATTTTATATATTCCTTAATTACTTATTTATAAAAATCCATTTAATGTGGTAATAAAAATGAACATTGACTGTTGTATGGAGATGGTAATCCATATGTACACATGAGCGTTGTTTTCAATTTATTGGGGATGGAAAAGAGATTGAAAATTGTTATACCATAATCATAATAAAATAAATTTTTATTAATGATACAATTTTATTTATTTTTGTATGTTTAAAAAATATTTAATGGGATTATAATGAAATTTTTTCTTTAATTGGTCATTAAAGACGATTATTTCTTTTTTTTGAGACATATCATAGTTTACATTTTACTGTCCCTTGGGTAGTTATTTTATGAAACAAAGAACCAATATTTTGTGGATAATGATTTCTTTAATACATTTTTTCATAGATTAGTCAATCTAGATGACTGAATGATTTATATATAAAAGGGAAACTATGTTCCCTTTTGTACCAAATTGGAGGGGCTCATTTGGATATTTTTGAAATATTATAGTATAATATGTTTATAACTCAATTGAAATGGTACCAAAATTGAATCAATTCAATGATAAGGATGAAATGTTTATAAAATTATCCCCCAACTGAATTTTTATATTTTTATATATCATTTTAATCCTTTCCATTTGAATGAAACACTTCTTTATCAAATTTTAACCTTTATCAAAGTAATAAAAATTTCAATGTTAAAATATTATAATATTACATATAAGGTTAAAATTGGAACAAAAATATAAAAATGGGATGAAATTATTTACCATATATTATCCACGTTGTCCTCTTAAAATACTTATATGAATTTCTTGTTATTTAACAAAACATTTTGTTCAAAAAAATATAATTAATGTCATCTTTGATACTATTAAAATAATTTTACATTAAATACAGATAAAAAACATCTTTATTATTATATAGTCCTTTGAAAAATACCTTATATGATTTATTATTATTTTAAATTAATGGTACATAATAATTCATTCACATTTTAATACTTTCAATATTCGTTTAATTAATTTACATAATTTTTTAATAATTTAATAAATAATGTGAATGTGTTGCATATGCTTTTAAATTAATTATTATGTCACTAAAAAATATAAATATTTTACCACAATAAAAAATTATACTTCTTTAATTTTTTTGATACTTAACATCACATGATTTCCTCAATATGGTAAAATTATAGTGATATTTATGTTAATAGTGTTCCTTTTGTAAATATTTTTTTGATAATGTAAAATTAATTCAATATCCATGAAATATTTATCAAAGTGGCTTTTGTTTTAAGAAAATGATGGAAGATTCTAAAATTAATATTATAATATGAAAATAGAATGTGTTAAATAAAATTAATGTATTGTCCAATATTTTTAACCCTGTATAAATCATTTTACCCCCACCAAGATGATGACTATCCAAAAAAGATAGTATTCAAAATGATGAAAAATAAAAATTAATCTATTTGAAAAATTAATAAATTTTGATTAATAATATAGAAAAAAATTTGTCAAATAAAAACCAAAAAATTACCGAACTGTAATTTAAGACAAAAATAGAAAATAATAGAAAATAATATTTTAGAAAATATATTTTTTGGTTCAAAAAATGAACTTATTCCAAAATAAGGTACAATTATTATTAATATTTAATTAATTAGAATATTTAAAAATAATTAAATCTTAGGTTAATTTAAGTTTAAATTAAAAAAATTGAATGTATTTATTTATTTATCTAAAGAATAAAATATCATAAAATTTTGGGTTTTTACAATAGAAAAATATCCATGAAACACAATATAACCATGTAGAAAAAAATCTAATAGTATTATATTAAAAAATGTTAACATAAATATTATAAAAATTATATAAAAATATTATTGTTAACTCTAGATATTATTCAAAAATAAACTTTCTAAACATCACAATAAAGATATACTACAAATCATTTGAAATTAGAGCCACAAACTTCACAAAATCCAAACATTAAATAAAATAATAAAAATTTAAAATAATGACAACTATTCCTTATATAGTTCTACAAAATATACATCGATGTAACTTCAAAAATATTTGAAATTATCATATACAAATCTCATGCCATTATAATGCCTGTATAGCGAAGAGAATGTGACAATACAGGCTAAGACACAATGAGAACACAATGAATGACAAAAAAATGATATAAAAATACCGAGATAAGTGAAAGATGGTATGAAACATTGATATAAAAAATATGTAGATCAATCATTTTCCTAAATTAAAAACCATATCATCAACTAAGATATGACATATATCTCTATAGAAACAGGAATATATGATATATCATGATACCCAAAACATATAAACTATTTTTGAATCGCAAAATAATAACAATTATTCATCAAGTGGTACAATTTTGGTGAGAAACACCCCTTTTTGGATAATTAATATTGATTGAATGAGTAAAAAACCCCATAGAAGATGTAACACAATACAATACATGATAGATGAAAAGAAATCATCTAGTTATAACCTATAACATCTATCATATGTCATTATAAAAATAATAATTAACCATTCCATAATTATGGTAAGTGTATTGATGAGGGGAGTACTGAAAAAATATATTTTCGACCATAACCTAATATTTTAGGTTGTAAAAAGTTTTATATGAATATTAGTGGTACTATACAGTTTCTATAGGATTCACTATGGTGTGATCCCAAACCCCACTATTAAAATAGGGGCTGATATCTAAAATTATCATTCATCAATGAATGTTCATACATTGATTTATTATATTAAATAAATTATCCACAACCTATCTTCGCCTCTATGGAGCTACAAAACACAAACAGGATAAAACACAATGAAAATGGTTCCTGATGATAACAAACATCATTACACTATTTTTAATATGATCAAAAATATTTTGAAAATTTTATTAACACAGTTATAAATCCTTTTTTAGAACAATATGATTTTTTTAAAACATATTATCAATAAAGTTTACTAGGGTGATGTTAATGGATCATTATTCATTTATTTAGTATTTTTAAAATAGTGTATTTATTAAACTAATCATGATGTTAATATTTTTTTAACATTCGAGATTTAATTTATTTTTTTCTATATATATTATCATAATATTACAAAATCAATCACATTTGATACACGTTACTTCAACTAAATTGAATCTAGTACTGATGATTTAATGATCATGGAATAAAATTCAATTATAATGATAATGTTTCAGTGGTGTTATAGTGATTAATATGTAATAATGCTATAAAATATGTAGTGGTGATACAATATAAATTTCATATTATTGAATGAATAAAGTGTTTGATTAATTTATACTTTATTATGTGTAAACCATTTCATTTCCTAACTATTCATTATATGTTTTTTTATTTAATTTAAAAAAAAATTTATGATTTACATTAAATATATGAAATAAGTTTTCAAATAAGATACATTTAGAAATATATTATCAATAGGATTTTACATTACATATATTTTTGAAACCAATGTGATTATCAATAAGTAATCTAGGGAGATGGGAAAATTATTTAGAATGAGTATAAGGATAATGAATTATCGAGGAAGTGGATGCTAAATGACAAGTATATTACAATAGTATGTTAAATTTTTAAATGGATAATATATATATTTTAAACTATTACAGAAGAGATAATTCCAAAAAAGAAAATTTGGTCAGATTAACATATAATCTATATGAGGGTGCCATCTAGAAAGTAATTTTGTTATAGTATAACTAATAGGCCTAGGTTAATCAGGTGAATTGAATGATCTGATTATCAAGGTGGAATGAAAATTATCGTACATCGATATAATATGTGGTCTTTGATTTGTTTTAGGAACACTGATTAGTTACCCTATAATGTTCTTTATTACAGGATATATGTTTTGATAAGATTTCATGATTTAGAGTGTCATCATTATTATTAATAAATATTGATGTTTTTCTTTTAACATGTGAAAAAATAGGTTTATGGGAAGCACAATGTATATAATATTAATATATAATTAATATCTATGGGTGTATAGTTATTTTTGTTATATTTTATTTTTAGAAATTATAATTAATGGTTAAAGAGGATGTTCTCACCAGATATTATGGTCATAAAAAATATTTCGAAGAAAGATTTGAATTTATTGAAATGAAAATTATATTTTTACGTTGTAAAAAATAGAGATTATAGAAGTAAAGGAATATGATTGAGGGGGTAACTATAATGAAGATGATGTATAATGGAAAACACAATGAATAAATTATTGATGTCTATGATTGGGGATGAAGCTATAGTTTTTAATATTCATATTCTATATAATTTTTCTATGGGATCAAGTCTCTTATGATCGATGAATCTTTTTGTATTAGTGGTTTGAGGATTCTTCCAGCTAGTTCATAAAACATATGGTGATTCAGGATGAATTTGATATCAGTTATTTTACTAGATCATGTCAAGGGATTAAAAAATTGTATTCATATTTTAAACCATGTAAAAAATATATTTTTTTTATTGAGAATATTCAGTTGAATAGTTTTTTGAATCCCTGAGATTTTCAATAAATTCAACTGATATAAATTTGAAGTATTTGATTGAATTATATTCATAAAATCCATATCTAAATGAAAGATGATATATTTTTTACATTTAATAACCATAAATTATATTGGATGTTATAAATTATATTTGAAAAATGGTGAAATATATACAATTACATATTTCTATAAATTAAATAATACTGAAAAATTCATATGGAATAAAAATTAAATATGGTGTAAAATCATTTAATTGTAAAAATTCCAATTTCATCTAGAGAAATAAAAATTTCTAGTTTTTGTAAATCATTATATAAAATATATATTAAATATAATTAATATGTATATTTTTATTTGTATGGATAATTTTCATGTAGTTATTCTTTCTTTAGTTAACTAATTTATAAGAATGTATAAAAAAACATTTTATGATAAAAGGGGTAATTTATCGTACAACAGTTTTTATGTAAATAATTTATGTTTTTCATAATAATTTAAATAAATAAATATTTTTAATCATTATAATGAAATATTTATTTTAAATATTCAATTAAAAATTTCATCTTTCATTTAATTGTTATAATTGGCTTGGAGTTAACATAAATATTTTTTTATTATTAAAAATACATTTTTCAAAAACTGAGTTTCATTGTGACTTCCAAATTCATTTTAAAAATAATTTCAGTATATTTAAACATTGAATTTTATAGAATGGATTCTATAATTGAAATCTGAATGTAATTTTTTAATTCAGATTTTGATTCAAATTTAATAATAAACACATGAAAATCATGTTCCAATAGATTGGAAAAAAGGTATAGTATGTGATGAAACATTGAGATAATGATAAAAATGACACACAAACATTAAAAAAAATGTTTTTTGAATATATTACATCCTCTTATAATATTAACATTAATTTGAGGTACATATGGTTCCACATTTACAAGAATGTAAATTTATTTTATTTAAATATTTATATTCTTACATGTGTCTCCCCTCAATATTTATAAATGGGTACATATTATCATCAATTATTTATATTAATTAATCATCGTCGCTCAGTAAAGACATACCCAAAATCCATCCATGATTTTTTACTTTCCTTCTTAATCTATTTTTATTTATATATTTCTATATAATAAAGGAATATGGTTTCTAGAAAAGGTGGTATCTGAAAAAAGTTCAAATCCTGATTACAAAATCATTCAATATTTAATTCTTCATATACTTCCTCATAATATGCCGTAATGATCCTAACATAATTACTAAAATATAATAGACATTTCAATATAATGTTATTACTTTAGTAAAACAATTACCCTATTGTTACTGAATCATTAAACACATATTCATTCAAACCTATTTTCATATTTTACACAAAATACTATATAATGATATAAGAATTAGTGGCTTTGAAGGTACATAAACATAAACATAACATCTTAAAGAATCACATAATTATCATTAATTAAACTCATTTGAGTTTTTCTAGCTCCCATTGGTCATATTAAAAAATCAAAGGATAACGTTGGAAAATTCATATGGAAAAGGGAGGGCTTGAAATTCCCATGAGTGAATAAACCTTATAAAAAAATATAAAATGGGAAGAATAATTTGATATCTAAACAATATTTATCATATACATAAATATTGAATAATGAAATTATAAAATATTACATTTGTGTAAATAGGATCATATTATAACATTATATCCTATAGGAATTTGGAAGCAACGGTAAGATGACATCATAACAATAATTTACGGATGTATACCTCATTAAAGTAACCAAATTTTATTTGATAACTTATCACTTATGTAGTTGGATTGGTTAAATTCTCTTCAAAATAATAATTTTCAGATTAACTCATTATAAAATAAATTGGTGGTATTATAATTATGGTACCACCAATCACATAGTAAATATAATACAATGTGTTCTTCCTAAGGAATGAAAACTATATAATAGTCTCTTATAAGGTGAAATCTAATGAGAATGAACTTTTTATAATGATCTTGTCTCAATAAATTTTAAAATCCATATCATAATGATATTTATAAGAAGAATAAATTAAATTTCATTTGGAATACATATCAATAAATTTAACTATTATAGATCATTGACTTCGATGGATGAAAAATCATTTAAAAGGTTAAGATATATAGGTATATAAAACTATTCACTTTGAAGCTTCTTTTCAAAATAGAAAAATGATATTTTGGATAAATGAGAATATAATTTTGAATTTAAATTAGAATTGATCCTGAAGGGTCAAATATAAATTGATGTTAAATTTTAAAATATATTCATGGTTTAAAAAAAACAATATGGTGTGATAATTTCCTTGAAATAATATTTTTTAATATACACTCACATCGAAATTCATAAAAACAAGGTTTTTTAGGGAAACATATATCAAATTTAAATATATAAATTCAAGTTAAATTAAACTGGGTAGATATAAAAGATATATATATATATATATAATAAATAACTTATTATAATTTCAAATTTATGGGTAGAAAAGAAAGTGAATTCGTAACCAGAATTTTATATGGTGAATATGAAATATCCCTTACTTATTTGTTAAAAATAAATCATTAATTATACTTAATATCTATTTTAATTAAACAAATTTAAAAAAAACCTAAATAATAACCATATTCATTTTTCATTTGATTCATAGGATCTATTTATAATTATAAGTTTTTCATTTAAAAATTAGTTTTCTCTTATTTTGGTTACCTAAGAATGTATGGTTGATTTCAACCTCATTTACTTGACATTCAGTCTATGGGAATGATTACATTAAAAAAAATTATATAAAGAAATAATATAAACATATTTATGTATATCATTAAGAAAATTTAAATTCATCCATGTTAGGTGATAATGGAAAATGAAATATGTCATTGTAATAGAGGTTAACAGCACTACCTACACACAAACAACACATTCCATTTCCATAAATAAGTAGAGAGGTTGAAAAATTAATAATTACATATGATTTATAATAGTATAATATATAATATATTAATTTAAAAAAATAGACATGGTACCATCCCTGAAATTCGTTAATGAAAAAAATAACATCGTTTCATGGAGGCGGTAGTATGCACAAACAAATGATTTATGATGATGTTTTTATTTAAGGGTGCATGATGATGAAAAATTATTTTTAAATATATATTATAAAATAAGAGAACATAAATTATATATAAAAAATTATATTAATGTTGTTATATATGATAATTATAACAACAAAATTTAAAAATGTTTAATAAAAAGAATAAACACTCAAGTAGGGGAAATAGATTGTCATTGGAATTATCATTGGAAGTGAAAGAATTAAGATAACTTAAGTGGGACATATGATTTATTTGGAGAGTTTTCTATATATATTTCAAGGTAATATTTTTATCTTATAAATCTATGGGATGTGGGTACCTTGATGGATTGGTAGTTTACCCATTTATAAGTGAAGAAATGGTTTTTTTAGAAACACGTTTACGTATAAAATGATTTAAACACACTATTCAATTTTCAAAAGAACCTATAGTTGTAAATTTTTTTTTACAAAATGTGATATTGAAGAACCTATTCCCATACAAATATTTTTCTGCAACCATGGAGTAATTTTTCGGTTTGTACATTAACTTTTCCACTAAACCATTTTTACCTGGATAACATCACATTTCATCGATATTAACAAACAAATAAGATATAAATTAATTTTTTTATTACTACATAATTAGATTATTATTACCTATTTTGTAATATAATTTTTAAAAATTATAATTACTATTATTATGTATAATAAATGTTAAAATAAACATGTTCAATTATTTAAACTATTTTTTTAGATAATAATGTTTGTTTATAGAACTTATGAGTGATTTAATATTATTAAAATTTACTTTTTGACATAATTTGAATATATATCAATTTAGGTTTTTGTTCCATTAAAATTAAAACATAATATAATTGTAGTGAAATAAAAATTAATTAATTGAAAATACATAAAACTATTTTATTTGTTAATGTAACCATTATATTTTGTTCTTCAGAAAACATGTTCAAGTGATGTCTAAGATAAAATAATATGTTTAAAATAGAAACAATATTAAATTATTTCATATAAAATTAAATAAATGTGTTTTTAATATTCCATTTTATTTTATATTTTTTATAAACTCACGAAAATTATATATTTCATAAAAAATGCATTTTTTTAATGATTAGTTGTTTCAGGAAATTATAAAAAACTCTAAATCAGTTATTTTTTATGTTATAAATTATAATATTATGTTAATATTATCTAATTGAATTAATAAAAAAGTTATTTAACATTTAATTTAAATTAAAAAATATATAGATAAAAAAATTTTGTTGACCAAATATGTTTTTCATTATTATATATATTTAAAACTACATTACAAAAATATTCAAATTTAAATAATTCAAATAAAAAAGATAATATTTTAATATCCAACAATAGTCATTTTTATTTAATCAATATAAGTTAGTAAATTATCATTATTATTATTATTAAATGTGTGAAGAGTGTTATCAAATTTAATGTGTTTAAATATAAAAAATCTTATAATGTTACATTATTACTCTAATAAGATATCACCACTAAAATATCATTAAATACAATAAGGTGAAAAAAGATGATGGTATATCTATTTAATGGTCTCTTTAGGTTTCTATATTTTTCATCATATGTATGGCTTCAAAATAGTACAATTGTAACGTGAGTTATTTTGTTTTTTATAACTTAATGCTAATGATCCAAGATCATCTTTGGATTCTCCTCATAGGAAATGCAATCCTCAAGTTGTTCCACCCTTAAATTAAATAAAACAAATTGGTATGGTATATACTTCATCAAGATGGGTATAGGGAACACATCATGTACATTGGATTGGTTTATAGGGATATTTATGAGATATTTTATAAATATTATATGATCATGAATATCATATATTTTAATTTATCTCCAAATTATATTCCATTTTTTCCCAAAACTCATGATATTCATTGAATAATATTATCACCTTCCTCGAACTATAGGTTCCATAGAAGTTCATTAACAAATATCTTCTATAATATCTATATTTATTGATGTGAAATTAAAGGGTTTTAACCTTTTCTGTCATCTTTTCAACCATATTAGGTCATAGTAACATTCTTATACCTACTTAATCCAATAAAATTGGTTATATAAATCTATTTCATAATAGGTATTCATATGGGTCCATTCGGTTTCATTGGTTTAAATTTGTGTTGTAATAGAACACGACCAATTGAAGATGACGGTCTAAGAATCCCTTTACATCCATAGTGGAATTCCTCAATATATCCTTAAGTGTATGGTTAGTCCATTTGAATTGGATATACATTTTGGGATAATAGGATTTTTTAAATTTTACTCTGTCTATATATAATGATGAAATCATCTATCGAATAATGTGGTGATTTTTATATATCGATTAGATACAATTAGTAATGGTTTCCTTCAAGTCTCACCACTTCAACAATGTATATCATTTATAATCATTATACTATCGAGTTATCCAAAATGGACATTAAGTGAACAATATTTGAAATATGGTCTACAATAAAACATAAATCATTGTTCCCTTTTAACATCTTGGGATGACATGTGACCAAAACAATGTTGATTTTCTACAATTTACATGTAGGAATATTCTATGATCGTATCATCCCTTTGAATTATTTCCTCTCAGCAGTCACTTCCTAGCACAAATTTAACATTGATATATATTCTTTAATATCATTCTTCATATTTTCCCACTATTAGTGATCTTACATATCTCTAAATATCATTGTGCATCTTGTGTTCATAAAAATTATAGCTCTATGAAAATAATTCAACACCTCATTCTTCAATATAATTTTAGTTGGTACAAAAATTCATTCTCCAAATCAAATAAATCCCCAACATAAACAATAAAATTTCATTTTTGATCAATTTTATTAGACTCCTTCTTAATATATATCTCCACATCATAATTTTAGGCCCCCTTAATCCAATAATGTAGTGATTGAATACAAATCATTATAGAATATTATTATGTTGTTTCTTATATCATGACCTCTATTTCTATAATTTTCATGTATTTGATGAGAATATACATTAAAATACTAATTTTAGTTATAGTATTTGATCAGCATTAACCATCTTTACAGTTACATATTACACACCAATAAGGTGAAAATATATTTTAGTAACTTATAATGAAAATATATTTCAATCTCCTCCCATAAATAAAATTAAAATAATTATTAAATGTGATTATCTATAGATCCAACTATAGTTACTGTGTTAGGAATTTTCATTCATCAAAATTTTTCTATATTGAGGTGTAGGATATCACATTATCATTTGTCAGTATATCATACCCAAATCCCTTTTTTGATGCATCATTGTATACCATGAAATGTTCTCAAGTATTTAGTTTTGTAAATACAATTGTAATGGTAGTTATCTAGTTCAATTAATTGAATCTATATTTATATTCATCATTACAATTAAAGATTAATCAGTTATAAATCATCTTAGATAGTGGGTTTGATGATGAGGAAATGTTTATCAAATATCCTTAGTATTATCCATATAGTCCAAGGAAACAGTAGATCATTTTCAATGATACTGGTCTAGTCCACTCCCTAATTTTTATTGTCTTATAAGGTTCCATATATATCTATTTGTTAGTGATAATATTCTACATGATCAAAAATCTCTTAATCGAAAATAAACATGAGTTATAGATTGCATATAAATTATACATTATTAATGATATTGACATATTATAAAAAAATGCAATATATATTCCTCCATAAATTTAGAGTATATAATAATATCATATATATAATCTCAATCAAATTTGTTGAGGTAATATCATAATACTCTATTAAATTTTTCCATGATAAATTATGGGGAATTCATAAGACTCAATTGGGTTATTATGATCTAATAGTTCTCATGACCTGTAAAAAATATTTTTCATAGGAATATCCTAGTTCTTCACATTAAACTAATGATATCCGGACCAGTGTTCCTATTTAAAGAGTTAATAAGCTCTAAAAATTTATTTAATAAGTCATCAATCAATGAAAAAACATCCATATTATATATAATGATCTAGTTTATTCTATGAAAATTAATATAGAGACTCAACAAAAAATTATTATTATTATTAAAGTTATATATTGCACCCTATGTTTAATAAATTAGATGTATAAATCATGTGTCCAATTTTTATTGTAATTTCATCATCATTTTTTTAGTTCTGTATAATACATTCTTTATTTATCCTTAGATAATATCAAATATCCATGACTATTTTAAATTTCTAACTCAACCTATGAATTTGGATGAAGACAATGAAATATATCAACAAATATACCTACATAAAACCTTTAAATGGTAATATATTTAATGAATTGTGTTATATTGATTTAATAATTCTATATATACAATATTGATCATTATGAAATTGTATACATTCAGATATAGAATATTTAAAAGAAGATTCAGCCTCATATCTAACCTTTTATAAAACTAAATGATAATAACAAATATTGGATTTGATTTCGTTTTTACAATAGTTAATATGATATCTATTAATATATATATTTGTAACACATTTCCAATTTAACATAAAATAATACTAAAGGAAAATAAAAATGATCGCTGAGAAGTTCTTTCCCCTATATAAGAACTATGAAAGTATTATTTTCATGATATACAATATACACACTAGTACCAGTCATCCATTAAAAATTATATTATATTTTTTGTTAATTTTTGAATAGTTATAATAAAAATTCAGGATATGAGTGATGTTGTATGACCATAATCAAATTGTGTGTTTACAATTATTGAATAAATGACTAGATTAATTTCATACACATCGCTTTCATGATAAACCTCTATAGTTGGGATATAATATGACCATCCTTTTTATCATAGCCTTGGATATCCTTGTTATTGGTAATGATCAATAAACTTTCAAATAAAGTAATGATTTTTAAAAAATTTCTCTTCAATGAAATAAGGATTTTGAAAAATAACATGTTGATTGGTTGTGAAAGTTTTTAATTTGATCACATTAGTGGTATTTTTTTCTTCATTCATTATAGAATCCCTTTATTACCCTCTATAATATACTTAATTCACTTCACGATCACCTTTAGATAATTTACACAATATTTCATTCCACACTATAGATATATAGGATATTGGACCATATTACGATAATGGGTTTTATCATTTAACCCCCTCATTAAATCTATGTTCCTTTTTTTCTTATCTCCCTTCCGCTTACAATCACCCTTTCTCATATCAACATTAAGGACACATCATAAAATTTATTTATAACAACTAAAGCCCCAAAATTATATTTATATTCAATGTCTATGATTTAACCTAGTTGATAATTGGATAATATTTTATTTAGGGATCATGCAATGTCCAGATACATTTCATCAAAGGTTCATTATTTTCACCTCATTTGACCTAATAGATTTATATTCCTTTTTTATTTAGTGAATGAAAATATCTCTTTGTTTTCACATGTGTAAATCTTGGAAAATACATATTTACAGTAATACACTTGAATTCTTCACACCTTCTGGATTATATTTCCTTCCTATTTTTTAAATCTTTATTAGTTTCCACAAGTAGACATATTGTTCCTTAAGATAATAAAAAAATATATAACATTTAATTTTTCGAATAATTGAGGGAATGAATATATCATTTAAGCATATTCAATCCAATGTTCAATAAATATTATATAAAAAATCTACTATAAATTGGAGGCCTCTCTTTCATTAAAAATTGAACTATTTATTTCACTCTCAGAGTGAATTATATATAATTAATGTTATTATTCATAGCATGAATTTGTTTTCCTATGTAGCCACACTATTCTGAGCTCCTAGTACTATCATGAAAGAAATTTCTTAAATTTAAACTAACATTTATTATAGCAGGTATCATTAATATGTTTCATCTTATTTTCATCCAATTATGAACATGAAAGAATGTTTTGGATAAAAATAAATTGATTAATAAATGTTAACATGGTGAACCATAAACATATAATTTGTAACTCCTAAATGATTTTCAAATCCTAACATATAAATATATGTGTTTGGAACTAGGTTATCCATATTTATCATTTAATTTGATAATAATAACCCAAATAGTGTCACAATATTATAAAATATGTTTAAATAATTAATAATTTTTTATTGAGAATTTGATTTATTCAAATCACGCCAACTAGTTTTCTGAAACTAGCTTCATAGTAAGGGTTATTTCACCATTCCCCTAGATGATTTTCAAAATAAGTTGACCAAATCAAACTAGGGTTATTAATATTATATGAATCATTTATAAAACTAAATCCATGTTTTTTATATTGAAAGGGGTGAATTTATAAGAAATACAATTAACATTTTGCATTCCAAAACTTTAGGATCATATCACATGTTAAGGGTTTTTAATAATATTCCCAATTCATAATAACCAACAATAACAAAGCCTTTCTCTTATTAGAAATATTGAAATCAGATCCATAAAAAATAATAATTCATAAATATTAATATATTTTACAACAAATATAATCCAAGGATATATTTTGTCGCATCATTAAAGGTTTAGAAAAATAACAATAACATCATATAATATAACATAGTTTTTTATTTAATGTTTTCATAGTTATCCTAATTCACATATATCCCCTTAAAACAATATAATGTTACACGGGGAAATACATATAGAAATGTTTGAGCTATATATTACAATAAGAGAATAAACATTATAATAGAGTACACAATGAGAGGTATAACCTGATCTCATAATGAAAATAATTATATTAATTGAATTATTTCATATAGAAATGATAATAAAAAATCATAGTGTAAACATGATCATTTTATCAGAGAATAACATAACAGAAATGTGGTGAATATATAAACACAAAATTATAAAAATATGTCAATGATTCCAGCCTCAATAACATTATATAGTTGGAAAGGATAAATTCATACTCCCATAGTTTTCTTGGCTCAATACACATGCAAACACACACCATAATATCACATACGAAGGAAACATTATCCAATCATTGGGAGGGATATATAATTCATGGAAAAACCATCACATAATAATGATAATACATATATATTCCACATGCAGAAAATAATCAATGTATATGAAATATACATTGCTAAAAAACATGATAAAAAAAAATGATTCAATATATTGTTTCATAGTATGTCTAGAATACATAAGTAAATTATCCCCATAAAAGAATAAATTAAATTTATTTTTACATTAAAATATATATGTATAATATTTATTTCTCATCAGGAACAATGATATAAAAATACATGAAAGTATTTAAATAATAATAATTTTAAAAAACCATATTGTTGTTGGATTTTGTAATAATAATTGGATTTTTAAAGAAATGAGGTATTTAATGTAACATAATTGAAACAAAATTTTTATACCTAAATTGAATATAAATATTACAATCAATTTATTTTTATAAATATTTCTTCGTTGTTTATGGTCGATGTGTAATAATAATTTCAAAAATACCCTAAAATTGGGTTCCATAAAAGAAGTATTTAAAAAGAATCATTCAACCTTAGTATCCTTATAAATTGAAGTAGTATTAATATATATTTATATATTTATTTATATATGGAAAATATATAAAAAATACTAAAATTACATGTGATTATATAGAAACAACATAGAAAATGGAGAAAATTTTATAATGTTAATTGGGGAGTACTGAGTATCAATTACCTTTATGTTTGCAGGAGTTCTACAATTTTACATGAAAATATTATAAAAGTAAATTAGTATAATTAAATATATAAGTGTGAACCTTATTGTACTTTATTATGTTTCATATAGTCTATTGATAATCTTATGTATCCCATTTATGATATCATTTCTACAGTTTTAAGTTACGTGAGGTGTTTTTATTGATTTTTACTTGAATCGATTAACATATCGACAATGGATATGATTATATTTAAAAAATTACAACCTGAGAAATAATAATTGAGTTATAAATACAATTTTTATTTTCCAAAAAAACTTTTTAATGCATTCCATATTTGGATATTATAGAAAATTAAATATATTATTGATATAGAAGAAGTGGTATTCACATAAAAACATAAAATACATTCATTTAACATAAAATTAGAAGGATGAATAAATAAAAAATATTAGAAACTTATAATTGTGACATTAACAGATTTATTCATTTTTTCTATCATAAGTACCATCCAAGAAATGCGTTGATGAAAAAAATACATCACTTCATGGAGAAGGAAATTATCACAAACACATGATCGATGATTATGATTTTATTAGTGTATTCAAAAGAAGGAATCAATATTTTAAAATTATTTTAATAAATAAATGGTATATAGGTTTTTATGAATCTAAAATGTGATTTTTTGGGTTATATAATGATAATATAAATAATGTAATGTATAAACCCACAAATTGGGTGAATAATTTGCCCTAGGATTTATATGTGGAAATGAAATGATTAGTATAACTAATAGGGACCAAAATCCAAGGTTTCATTAATATTATTATTAATGGAGTAAATAGGATAATTTTTGGCAAGGAAACCGATTAAAATTGTTTGGAATGAATGGGTTTGAATTTTCATTTAAATTAGTGAAGGGATGGGTAGTTTTTGAAACAAATTAACTTATGATATTATATATTTATAGTAACTTATGTAAAATTACCCATAAAGATTGAAATTATAAAAATTCTTCCATTATATATATAAGGCTTATTCCATTAAAACATGTTATTTTGAGACCAATTGTTTCAATTCTTGTCAATGATGTGTTAATGTGTGTCTATTGTGTTATGAATGAAGTGGTGGTGATTTGGGAATTATTATGGAATAAAACAATGAAAATAGATGTTATGAATGAATAATTACAAAAGTTTAAGGTGATTATCATTTAAACTGATCTATAATCATAACTACAATTAAAATATTAATTTTATTATGTTCAAAAAATCTATAATAAGTAGTATAATATAATGAAAATATTAATTTGAATGGGGATTTGATATGATACCTGAAAAAAGGAATAAATTATTTTAAAATAATTAAAACTAATGGCCATGAAATATATAAATTCAAATGTTAGATTAATACCATGAAAACATATATTATATTCAAGGGAGAATAATTTAATTTCTGTGGAATTATCTAAATATTTGGCTAATTATTTTGATGATAATTTCCCATTAAAACATGTATCACTGAGATAATAATCTTTGACCACCAAACTATGATAGGTGGGAGATATAATAACCATGAATATGATCTATACATGATATAAATTCTGGTTTAACAATGTGAAAAGATTAAAAATGGGGTTAATGTTTATGTTGGAGTGCGTTATGGCTAGAGGAGAACACATAGTGTGCATATAGAGCACATAGAGCATAGAAGGAGGTTCCTAGGTGGTACGTTCATGTATAGAGTTTATAGGAGGGGGATTGTGTACTATGATGTGGATGTTTAACCTCAATATTTTTTCAAGGTGTGGTGGGGTCAAGGCAGTAAAAATGGTAGTGCTAAACTGAGAATAGATTTAATGTGTGAGAGGATCTCATGTGGTACACCTGAGGGATTGATGAATACATTTAATATATAATGCATGAAACAAATAGCTCGTACAAAACAAACACATTTTCTATGATATAGTTATATCATAGCTTCCAAATCTAATTTTTCTTCTTCTGTGATCTAAATTTCTAAAAATTGACAGAAACATTCCCAATATTTAAGATATATAATTCCATGTAGGGTCAATATATATGTTTTGAGAATAGTTACATAACCTTATAAATAGTAACATTCACTAATGAATAGTAATTCACCCTTATAAGTAGAATCCTGATAGATGTTTGTATAAATATATTTTAGGCACCATAAAAACATGACTAATTATTTTAAAAATTAAAAAATTTCTTTTAATATTTTTTTTAATAATAAGTATTTAATTATAATTTATAACTAATAAATTTATATAGAGTAATATTAAATTTAATAAAATTTATTATTCAATAAATATTTTTATTTTTTATGATTTTATGATTATTTTATGAGACCTCAGTTAATATTTGAAGGTTTTATAAAATCAGTTTTAAATTTAAAATATTTATATTTTTAGTAAATAATTAGATTATTTAAATATTATATTCTATAATTAAAAACTTATTTTGATAAGAATGGTTTAATTTCTTTAATTTTATATATCATGAAATGTAAATGGTAAATTTTTGGGATTTATCTAAAATACATCAATATTTGGGAATAGTGGATTATGATAATTTATGATATATGATAAATAAATTGATTTCTGTATCATTCATGAGTCATGGTTAATGTAAATTTCCATTAGTTCAAAATAACATTCACCAATTAATATTTTTGGTCAAAAGAAAGTATCATTATTTATTTCACTATTAAAAACAATAAAATGCTGAATAAGATATTCCAAAATAACCCCTCTCCTACACTATTAAAATCACTCCTCAGTCCCGCTTATATTCACTCCTATATTCCAAAAAGTTCCTCAATGGTCAGAAAAAATATTATTCCCTAGTATCCCCCCAAATTTAAGAGCTATTTTCTTTTCCAAAATATCGAAACCCCTTCCATTAAGTAGGATATCAATGAGGAGTACTCAAGAGGTAAAATCCTCTTCATTTTTTTAATTTCTATCAAGATCCTTATTTTATTATTATCTCCTCACCACCTCTATCAAAATGATCATGTTTACACCAGTATGATCTATATTGTATAATTATATCATTTTAATGGAATATCTATCCTCAATAACCTTACTCTATCTATTTTATTTTAAAAACTAAACCATCATCTGGGATGTGCCGATTTACAACCGTTGTGGATAATGAAGATTCATTCTTCAATTTGTTATTCATGGATGGACTTGATTTTTTTATTGTTAAAACATATTATAAAATATTTTGTTATTTCATATATAATCATTATAGAAACATAATTTATACATGATATTAGTTAATAGAGAAAAACTATTTCGTTGTAATTGAAACTGCTATAAAAATCTAACTGATTATCACTAAAAGATTTATCTACTGATTCATACTCATAATATATAACGAAATGATATTTTTAACCATTTAAAATACTAAATGTTCATAAGAAACATTTAAATTCAATTTTGTAGAATTTTAATCATTCCATAGTGGCTTCCATTAACATATTCAATTATCCTGATAATGTAACCCAAGGAAATGAACACTATTGAGTGATAAATTTGTTTGTTAAAATGCATCGAAATACCATAAATAAACATAATAAAATTTTGAAAAATAATAAATTAGAAAATAATTGTATTAAATAAATATCTAATGGATTTAATTTGATTATCCTAGATATTAATCTCACATGAAGAACACATTTGTTTGAAGAGTAATGGATTCATACTTGAACCTCCATTTTCTTTCAGTTTACTCATTATCTCTCATAATACCAAATAAATTATTAATAATTCTTATTTACTCCTTATAATTTTTTTAATGATTTGTATATATTTACTAATTATAATCCTTCTTTATATTGAAGATATTGAAATATTTTATAATGATCTTTCTCAATTATTCCTGATAAACAAGATCGATTCAAATGAAAATCTCAAATTCATACCTATTTTTAAGTGAACACTATAATATATTTTAAGACACAATTATTTTTCTGGAATGAAGCATTTCATAGTTGAAAAACTACCTTGGTTCATTATCGGTCTTAAGGAATTATTTTTTTCAAAAGAGATCTCCATTTCAAAGTAATTGTATGTTTCTCTCAAAAATTCCTCAATGATACTATTAGAGTAGTTTTTTTATATTTCAACACCTCAATTGAATTTTATGTATTATTAATGTTGATATTATAAGGACCATTCCGTAAAAATTACGTAATTTTTAATTAAATTAATCTTTCACATTGAGGGTCATTTTAGGTTCATAGTTGTATATAATTAAGCAATAACTTATTAGATTACATCAAAAATATTACAAAATAGGCACTTATACTCAATATCAATTTTTTCATAAAAAAACCCTTAAAAAAGAGTCGTAGATTGTTCCATATTTTAGATATCATTACATTTATTTGATCCCATCCTTGACCCTATTTATATTTATGTCTTGTGAATATAATTTCAACACTTGGGATGAGCATAAAAATCTTAGTAAGGGATACACAAAGAATAAAAACATTTAGTTTTTCAAAAAAAAAGTAAACCATGAATACCTTATCATAAGAAATACTTATAACCTTTATGAAGTATTATGTACTCATCACTGATAAAAAGTTACTTTCTTACCATTTTAAAACCAAATGATAACCATTAATCCCATAGAAAGAACACATAACATATAGAGTTAACTTGGGACATGAATGTTCATAAATGGAATAATAATACGGGAAACAACCACACATGCCTTTAAATAGAAAAACCATACAGCTGAATCTCGTACGCAATTCATTGGAGATTATAACGTATCCACCCGTACTAGTTTATTACGACACCACCCATTATTTGGTTCATCACATTACCACCCATCAAATGTCTAAGTACCAATATTAAATCACAGCACATATAATATTGTAGTTATAAATATTTGACTTATAACATATCATTTGTAATAAAAATGAATCATTTCATGATATTGAAATAATAAATTGATTTCAAAAACCATTTTCATTACCATAACACCAATAAAATAGAATAACGTGTTTGTTATTCATTTTAAAAACATTATGGATTATAGAAGAAGCCAACTAACAATTATGGTGGTGGAGAGGTCATTGTTGCTGCCAATGTTTAAAACAATCATTTTGTCGATAAGAAAAATTCTTCATAGAGAAAAGATTCCCATGGAATGAAATTAAAATTAATTGTGTTTTATTATATAACGTATAAAATAAAGTCGGGTATAAATTAAAATATGCCTCAATGAAAGGATATTGAGAAGAAGTCCATTACCTCATGTTTGACATGACCCGTTCGTTCATTAATCTCTAAAATAATAAAAATAATTAAATTTATACTATCCTAATAAAATTTTACAAGTTTATATTTAATTTATATCACATAATACTTTGTTATGACAATTAAATAATTATTTGAGTTCATATCAGACATTTTGTCGATGTTTGGAACATCCGTTAAAAAAGAACATATTATAATTACATGTTTTTCATGTGGTCAAATTTCTATTATTTCCAAAATGATATTCATGATTTATATATCATATAAATCATATATATCATATATATATATATATATATGTATTTATAACAGTACATAACATATGGAGGTACGAAATGAAATGCATCGTTCATAGAGACGATAAACTGTACGTACGCTTGAATGGTACATTCATTTCTATTTTATATTTTAATGTAATGAAAACATAAATATAAATAAATATATTATAATTCCAGTTTAATATATTATATAATTTCATTAACTCCATCCTTTATACATCCCACATATTGCATGAATGAGTCATATCACTTAGAGGGGTTGGTAGTCTGCACATTCCCAAATTAAATTATCCCATTTACCCATAATAGAAACCATAATGATATGATATAAATTAAAAATAAATAATCTTATAGACAACATGAATATAATATATATCACATATAAATATAGTTGAACCATAATGGCCACTATGATATGTGGAAAGAGATAATTGAACATTCATCATTTCGTGAGGCGTTAGTTTTTCGTCCATAAAAAGAGTATGTTCATCACCCATTAGATAGAGGTCTGTGTAACGTTAGTTCAAATACATCATATAAAAATAAACTAGTATATTAATTATAATCGGTATTCTATAAATTAAATTAATATAAAGATTTTATGGGGTTTGAGAAAGAAAATAAAACCAAAGAACTTAAGAGGAGACGTTAACATTAAATTAGTTAACTCCCTTTGGTTTGAACCAAATAAATTTCTTGAAGTTACTTATTTCTAAGGTAAGGCTTCTAGGTGGGAGGGACAGATGTAGGGAGATCAATTGGGTAGATTTTGGACAAGACAAGGGGCTTGAGATGTGTGATTAAGGGGTTAAAGTTGATTTATTTTTATAATGGGGATAAAAGGCTCTTTAATATTGTTTAAAAATATTATTTTACTATATAATGATATTCAGTTTTTAAAGGTCCAAAACTCATTAATGTCAAAGATAAGATGACTTGTATTCTAAATAGAACCTTCCAATAAGAATTTTAATGATTTTAGATATTTTTTTAATTTTTATAATGTTATTTATTTAAATCATTTCTAAATGAGGTAAACAGTACATCAATTTTGTGTCCTAAATACTTTTTTTATTTGATGTCTAAAAATTAAAATAAACTACCCTGAAGTAGGAAATAATTTCTGATTTCAAATTAATATTTATTTTATGAGATATAACTTATATAACCCCATGTAAAAATTGATTTACTAAAATATATTTGTTTAAGTCATTTCGTTCTTTACTTTAAATTAATTAATATAAATTTCCAATATCACACATAAGTGGCTCGATGGGGTTCCAAAATCAACCTAATTATTCCCATTGTCGGAAATTTTTCATATAATAGAATTACAATAAATGTTATGATAAATTAATATTATTATATAATTCTTTTTACCTTTAATTACCCTATTTACCTTTAACCGTGGAAAATAAAAATCAAAATTTACTATTCATCAAAAAGTATTTTCATTTTATTGAACCAAATATTACATAATAATAACAACCATGTATGTATAATATTATAAATTCAATTCAAATAAGTGGTAGAATTTAATTTTAATGAAAACGTCAGTTTTTTTAACTACTACTCAGTGTTTTCGCTATTCAACAAAAATTGAAGTTTTTCAAAAAAATATAAAAAAATAATAATCCTGAGATATATTTGATATTCCAAATTCAATTTTTTTTTCTATTTTAAAAAATTAAAAACATAATAGATTCATTAATTAATTTAAAATTAATGCCTTTCGTCAAAAGAAAAAGTGTGTATTTATGAAATAATAAATTTTAAAAGATTGAAACTTTTTTATGTCCAATTTCAAAGTGAAATTAAATCCAACGACCAAAATTGCATTAAATAGTATAAATGTAATCTAATTACATTTTAAAATAAATTAAAATGATAATCTACCCTTATAAATAAATTATATTTAAAGGCAGTTTTGAATTAAAACACAATATTTTTCACTATTCAACAAATGAATTTTATCAGAAAAATACCAAAAATTAACCCAATGTAAATTTTGATGTCCTGATTCTAAAGAAAGAATTTTATATTGTAATATAGAACATATAATAGTGAACACTCTTGATTTATAGAGGGTACGCCATTAAAAGGCTATAAATCAACCATCGAATGAATATTAGAGTATTTATTCTTATAATTATATTTATTAACATTTGAAGCCTCTAATTATTTTTGGATAAATAAAAAACATTTAAAAATTTGTATAATCATATTTTAGTTAGGTATTTTCATTCCATCCAATACAATGATAAGGCATTAACAACCATTTAATATTTTATTATTTTATTATTTTTTAGTATAACTCTGTATTGTGTGTAACATTTGATTTCAATGAAACCAGTGGTTGTGTATCGTGTAAACCATAGAAAATAGTATGCCCTTTAAAGTAAAATTAATATTTAATTCACATATATTAATAAATATTAAAATTTATTATTCTTTTTTTAGTTAATATGTTACATACTTAATATTTTTATCATTAAAAATATTGTATAAATGGTTTTATGATCAGTTTGACTATGGATGTGCTATCTTGATAGAATTCAACATATTACTCAGAATGGTTAGTGATTACATCTATATATTGTGGAATTTTATTTAATATGTTCATATAGTATATGTTTATCCCCTTTCATATGAGGAAGAAATTAAACATGGAAATTTTATGGTGGGGTCTGCTTTATCCCCTTGATTCATCGGTAGGTCTATTGAGAGAATACATAATTGGGTGTTGGACATGGCCTTGCTACATTTTTTTTATATTTCTTGGTAGATTCCTGGATTATAATATTTATATGCCTATAATTATGAATTACTTCATTATGGAATTATTAATTGAAAATCCATGTGATCATTCGACTAGTAAAATATCTATGGTTATGTGTCATTCTCTTATGATCATTTATATGGTCATGTTTATCATCTTTCATTTCTAAAATATTAAGATCATGTATAATATTAAAGTCATGTTAATTTAGTTATTCATCATGCATACTATTTATTTTTATAATAACTTCCTTTGTATTACTTACCCTTACAGAGCATCTATGCTCACCCCTTTCTTATATTTTATTTTCCACGATTGTAAAGATGAATATTATGAATGACTTGTATGGATAATATTTGTGTCATATAGATTTTCTATTATTTATTTCATTTCATATTGTAATGTTGATATAATTTTTTCATCTTGTATCCAAAACTAATAAACATTTCATTCCATTGGGATACATCATTCATCTAATAATTAAAATGTAATCATATAAGTCACCAACTATAGGATACTGTGGTTGGGTCCTTATAGTTGCAATTAGATGAAGTTTAGTAGAAAACATAGAATCTATATTTAGGAAATGTAGATTAGGGTAGAAAACCCTAAGACAAACATTGATGAGAATCATATAAGGACATTCTTGAATTCTGTTAAGGAAGAGATTATGTATATTTTGGTAGAAAATAAATCCTTATAGGAATACTATATGTGAATGTAATTATTGAACATATGTATCTAGGAGTAACAAATTCAACAAGATGTTTTGGGCTTCACCTGAGGTAACCATGTACATGACAGCATTCCTTCCTTTTCACCTTGTTTGACACTCCTAGGGGTCTGATAAGGCTAATTCCCATCTTTTTTACAATCCCTTATAAAGGTTTTAAAAGATAATTTTTCCTTAATGAAACCATGTCTATTATTATTGTATTGGTTATAATTTGTGTATGACATCATTTATAAATGGAACCTAGTGGAAGTAGTGGAAACATCATGAACATGTGTATCCCATGAAGTTATTTCATCCCTACGAAAGATAATGATGATGGCTCTAATTCTGTGACTGGTGGTGAGAAACTTATAATTATAATGGGAAAGCTGAATCAGGTTATAAACCATTACCTAACCTGTATAGATAAACCTAAACAAAAATATGGATGAGGGTTTTTATACATCTTTATGTGACAACAACCTCTATCATTTAATGGGACTACAAACCCATTCGCAATAGAGTAGTTGATAATTTCATTAAATAAGACATTTCTCTCTTTGGGATGTGAAAAAAGAGAAATGGTTATCATAGTAGTTTATCATTTATTGAGAAATGATTATCAATGGTGGTAACTATTTAAAAAGAAAATAGAGGATGAAGATATTGAAAATAATAAATGGATGGATTTTAAGAAATATTGTTAGAAAAATACTTCCCAAGTGTGCATTGAGCAGATACAGAAAGGCAGTTACTAAATATGAGGCAATATATGTCAAGAATATTATAAATAATGAAGCTCACATTACATGTTTTTTATGTAATGCCACAGACTAATTACATAATACAAGGGGTAATATGGACTGATTATTTTATGGTTTAAAAATATTCCTCCTAAGGGCACTGGTTTGCCAAATTTTCTCATCATACAAATATATTGTCTTCTGTGAAATCAGGATCGAGGAATTATTATCTATGTGTTATGACTTTTAAGGATTCATAGAGAAGAAGATGGTAGAAGAAGAATCAATAGATAGTGGGAAGTATAAAAAGGGGAGTTTTCCAACCTGTGATTCATGTGTAAGGAAACACCATGGATCCTACTTAAATGGAAAATGTGTATATTAAAAATGTGAGGAAAGAGGCCACCAAAATTTTGATTTAAATAGAAATAAAGAAGATACCAATTTTCAATGCTTCATTTAGAAAGATATGGTATATTATTCAAATTATTTTTCTAATTATCAAATAAATAATAACTAGAGAATTCCAAGGGAGAATTTTTGTGCTTATATGAACACAACTACTAAAGTTGATGTTCCTAATGATGTGGAGGAAAGTTCTATGATAACATTAATAGACATTTCCAATACACAATTAGATTTTGGATCAGGAAATTTTTTTATATCTTCCTAGTTTTTATTAAAAATATGATATTTCATATTCTCCATAACGAGAGAGTTCTCAACAAATATCCTAATAGAAGTCTCACAGAAAAACACTATGTTTGAGGAAATCCCCAATAAGGTATCCCAATATGATTTATCTACAAATTGTTTCTTCATATATATGGTCAATATTCACATAATCCTAGGGATGGATTGGATTCGAAAAAATTATAAGAAAATATATTAAAAGAAAAAGGAAATTATGATTTGTGAGAAAGGTGTTTAATAAATTATAATTTGAGAAGAAACATAACCATCTAATTCATATCTAGATCCACACCAAATAGCTATATAGAATGAATTTTTTTTGGAGGATTATAAATCAATATCTATGAGTGAGGAAATAAATATTCAAATTGAGGATATACATATTTTGAAATAATAAATTGAATTGTATACATAGGATTTACCTAGACATCCTCCATAGTTAGAAATTGAGAGTTCTATTTATTTAATTCCTGGTGAATGTCCTATATCAAGGACTCCTTATAGAATGTAAATCGATATATTATAAGAACAAAAGAAATAAATAGTGGAATTTAATGATAAAACAATTATCTACCCTAGTGTATCTCCATGGGGATCCCCTATTATCATTTTTAGGAAGAAATACAGATCCATGATATTGTGTATTGACTATAGAGAAACCATGATATTACAATTAAAAAAGTATTCCCTGTGTGAGATTGATGATTTAATTGATCAATATTACGGTGAAAATTGTTATTCTAATATTGACATTCGATCTGGATAACATTAGTTGTGTGTAAGGAAATATGATTTTCTATAGACATTATTTCTAATAAGGTATAACAATGACGTGATTATCGTAATTCTATTTTTGATTGACTAATGCACCCTATATTTTCATGGATATAATGAATAGTTTTTCCATGTAATATCTTGAGGACATTCTTTTGGTATTTATTGATGATATTCTGGTATACTCCAAAATATATGAAGATCAATAGATTCCCTTGCAAATTTCTTTCATGGTTTTGGTCTCGAAACTCTCAACGGTTCGGTATCCGATGATGCGTGGACTGGCTTTCCAAAGGCCGGTGTTCGCTGGATGGTTTGACCAGCGATGCTTAAGAACTCACATCGGTCGAGAGGATGGGAAGTCGGGCTCATATCACCCTTTGGGGGGAATTATTTCATGTTCCATGATTCTCTTATAGATTTAAGACATATTCCTATGTTCGTGAATCTTTGGTTTATACTCAAACATAGTATCCACATATTTAACCCTGGTAGGGAAATGGTCAACTGGACGCAGGGGGTTCAGAATCATTTAGGCCTGAGTTTTACCATCCCTCGTTGGATTAATGACCCCGTGGAGTCTAGACTCATTGAGACGGTTCTAGGAGAAGCTCGGTGAACTTATGTGAAGATAGTCGGATCGACCGGTTGTTGGGCTTGAACCTCATGGAGGCTTCCTACGTAACCCGCCTAGGGGACATGGATCAAAGTCCACGTAGTTCAAAAGGGGAGCGTCAGAGAACCGACGTGAAGGTGGACTATGGGGTTCTGTTGGTGATCGGGCTTGAACCTCATTGAAGCTTCCTAGGTATCCTTGTGGCAGGGAATCAAAGTCCCCCTAGTTCACATTTTCTTGGGGATTACACTCTGGGGAGTCCCATAATGATGGATTGGAGATTACATTATGAGGAGTCCTAGAATGATGGATTGGGGCTTACACTCTGAGGAGGACCAGAATGATAGATTGGGGCTTACACTCTGAGGAGGCCAAGAATGATGGTTTGTGGCATACACTCCAAGGAGGCCCATAAGAGGATGTCATGGTCGATGCTTACTCTAAGCCCACATGAGTCATGCTCGATGTGAGAAACAAGAGGAAGCAGGGGCCAGAGGATCACGTCACGAAAGGTGCGTCCGTGAGAAGTGGAGTGGGGCTTACGCATGAGGATGGACCATTAAGTCAGGGCTTACTCTGGGTTGGATGCCCATGGTGACAAAGCACAATGGGAGAAGGAAAGGGGGTACTCTTGTTCCCATCTCTTCTCATGCAGTGAATGAGGGCTTCCTTCTGATGGGTATTTTACTACACCCAAGGAGCCCTTAACAAGTGGAGGGGCCGAAAGGGGACTCCCGAGCTCAGACTCTACATTACCGTGGGAATGTGAACACATGAATTCTTTAAGAATCTGCTCAAGGGTAGGGGAAACCCTTTCGCCTCTACTTACCGTGGGTATGTGAACTCAAAATGGCGCGCTGATGCACTTGAGGGATACACCACACGGATCCAGTGGCTCTGGTGGAGGCCTCTGCTCGGGGTCGATGATTAGGTCAGTGAAGGAGTCATGGAGGATCAGGCTGGATTGGTAAAATATTATGTGGATCGAGGAACGGGGACTTCAAAGGATTTGGTGGACCATACAGGGGTTTGGGTGGTGGCGCCCTTCGCGTAGGGAAGTGCTACGCCGCTGGAGAGGCCATCCGTGAACCAAGGTGGTCCGTGGATTGAGAGGCCATCCTCGAACTAGGGTGGTCCGCGGACAGAGAGGTCGTCCGCGAACCAGGGCGATCCGCGGAATTAGAGGCCATCTGAAAACCAGGAGGGTCTGCAGATTGATTGGCATCCAGCAAACCAAGAGGGTTTGCGGCTTCGGGTTTGGCCCGCGTACAAGATTGGTACGCGGAGGGTTCCATGCGAGAAGCGGCGGCCAAGGGTGGCGCTGCTTGGGGGTTCTCCGGTCGAGGCTTCGCCCTAGTAGGAAGGTGATACGTGGTGCGACAGACTGGAAAAGGGTCACAAACTCCCTGGTCCGTGGGGAGTGCATCTGTGGAGGGGCTATGGTTCACGGTCATCTATTTTTTATTTTATTTTGAGTTCGCGATTCACCAAATTATTATCCCTTTTCAGTTCCTTATTATTTCGTTCCGAGGTTCGTACCTGCTCTGGTTTGCGAATTGTAACTTTCGAAATCCTAATACTTCCTTTGAAATCCTTACACCCGAATCTGGAGGATCTCCTCTCTGTCTCCTTTCTCCGAATCTGAATCCCATCTCCTTTTCCTTCCCCCCTCGGTCTCCTTTTATAGAGTGGGGAAGGAGATGTATCTGCGGTCGTGTGTCACCTTTTGCAGAGGTCCATGACTGAATACCTCTTTATGGCTAACTTGGTCAATCCGTAATTCGCGGTGGGTATTGAGCGCTTCTCCCCCCACGAACCGAATGAGGGGAGTGCTTCGCGGCCACGGGGGGTTCCACCTCCATTTCGTGAATGACAGTAGTGGCGGTTTAGGCCGCCATACACGGCTCGTGGATGGGGAGGTTCATGACGGTGAACCGGGTTAGCACCCACCCTGCTTCGTGCCTGCGGAGGATCTTCGGCTCCTGTCCGCGAAATAAAACGGTCTACAGAGGAGGGACGCTTCGCAGAACCGGTCGTGCATCGCTAACATTAGACCAGTTCGCAGACCGGTTCCTCCATTGCCATCATTGAGTGTTGTCCACATTTTCCCATCCTTTTTATGGTAAATTGGGTAGAATCTCCCTTGAGTTAAAGTGGATCATCGTTCTCCTTTTCCGACATTTCATGACCCTAAAAATGCCCCCCATCGGAATGGGGTTCGATCGGAACGAAGAGGAGGCTATTCCGATGTAGAGTGGTCCTGAAACTCAGGTAGTTCATAGTAGAGAGGTGGACCTGGTAGGGGACCTTGCATATGAATACAGGGACCCTTCATTTGTCCTTTACCAGATTCTTCACGAAACCAGAGCTTTTTTGCATGCGCGTGATTCTTCATTCACGAAACGCTTCGTCTGCAAACTGGCTGCTACTTCTGCGAACTATTTCTCATCCGCACCATTCATCACCCATGGATCAATGTCCCAGATATGAAATAACACTTTTAATTAATTAAAATGTAAGTTACGATGGACCGCGTAGGAACCCACTTCATAGTTTTGGTGCTCCGCAGTTTCGATGCTTCGCGGTTTCGATACTCCACAGACTAAAATCTCTTGAACATTAAAAATTTCTAAGTCATTCGAACTTAACCACTTAAATTCAGGATTGAAATTACATTGAGAAACCTAGTCTGTGGTTTCCTATCCAATGCTCCATGGGCTAGGGTTTTTCAGACTACTTTAGCGAAGGGCTGGTTCGCAGGATGCTGTCATCACGAACCATCCTTCAAGGCCTCCTTGTGAACTTTGCTATGAGGGCTCTGCAACTGATCCTTAGCTATAAATCTGGTATTTTTTTCTGAAAAATTTTATTCCGGACTAACCGTTTGTTGGCTCTCATTGTGTAGGGAGAAAATATGGTTCCCCCTCATTCTGCACAAAGGCCCACTGCGGAGCCACTACCAATTGGTTTGGAAAGGCGTTTAGCCATGATTCGAAGAGCGGAGAACATCCAAGAGGACCCCAGTCAGTGTGCAGGTGGTCCTGGCCTCGGATTTGATAGGTCGTTTCCAAAACTCTTCTATCTGAGATGGAAACTGAGACCGAAGCTCTTCAGAAGCTCTTCCTAGGTTTGGGGTCGGGTGGCTTTGACTATCGGCAGTTCTATTCTCTTTCTTGCCAATTTTTCATTGCCCGTGAGGGAGCCGCCACTAGTGAATGCGAACTTTATCACTTTGCTTCTACTCATTAAGGGACCCAAGCCCTGGAGGAAGCGATGATGTAGCTCCATCAGCTTGTAGCACAAGAGGTGATCTCTCGAGATTAGGCGGTCGTCCTATCCTCCGAGTTGCATGAATGTGAAGAATGGGAAGAGATGCTGAGGAATCAGTTGTCTATTATGACTGGTCATCTCGAAGCCACCATAAAAGGGATCAACAATCTCTAAACAACAGTGGAGTGTACTCATCCGTTGGATAAGGTTGATGACATGGAGGAGGCCGTATTGGAACAGTCTTGCAACGACCTCCACCGCACGGTTGTTGATCTGGTGGAGAGAGAGAGTAAGGCTCCTTTATGACTATCAGTGCCACTCTTGTAAGCTCTCTTTTACTTACCCCTCTCCCTTATTTTTTTGTGATGGAGAGACCCTAGTTTGTGGAAGTCCTCTCTTTTTGTTTCAACAAAATACAGTCTATGTCAATCACTTATTGCTATTAAATCTTATTGTTACTAGAACAATTGTTCTCTAAATAAAAACTCACTAAATTAGAATTAATCATAACTCAGGATAACATACTCTAACTTTTTCCTATACCATTGGGTCCAGCGAGCATAGTTCGACTATTTCTAGGATTTTTTAGAAAAACCCTAAAAAAATTTGTCTTTTTTTTAATGTCCTAATTTTTATGAGGCTCATTTAGCATGAACCCAGCGGGTATGGCCTGACTTTTTCATAGGTTTCCCTTTTTGGGTTTTCGGCCTAACAGGCATTGTGCCTTTTTTCTTGGGCAGTTTAAAGTTCCACCGTCAAGACTATCATTAATGATGCTTTAGGTCAAACAGTTTTGACCAAATATGGTGGGTCAGGGGCCCCAATGGGGTTTGGTTGATTAAAATATGTCTCAATATCCTTTAGACGCATGTGGAGGGGGAATGTTTAGATTTAAACGAAATGCATGGCATGTCTCAAAGCATGGGAGTTTTATTGGCGTGCAGAGGTGGGAGGATCATCACCTAAGGAAATATTGCCTTTGGTAGACAGGAATGGGCGATCAATATGCAGAGCCACAGAGGGCATGGTTTGCATAGTCGTTCAAATGTGTCGTTAAGTCAATGACTCTCCATTTCTGATGGCTATAGGACTTCCTGAATGTCCGGCTTATAGAAACCACCATGGGTGGCTTGGAGAATTATGAAAACCACCGGGGGTGGCTTGGAAAGGGTATGTGATGTATGAAAGGTTTTGAGAACATCTGCATCAATCAAGAGTGTAGAAGCAAGGTTCCTGTCCTACGCATTTATCTAGAATTAAGGACGGTTGGGGCATGGCGTAGTTTAAGTTCATGCAGCTAGGACATCATCTGGAATGGACCGAATTCTCATGGTCCTCGGTAATCTTGTCATAGAAATTCCACTATATTCAGACAGGGTTCTGAAAGATGATGGTAAACTGTAGATCAGAGGGTTTCCGAATCCCGGGATAGACATTGGGGCTCAGAGGCCAAGAGGAGTATGGAGAGAGGCATTGCATAAGGAAATATTGCCTTTGGTAGACGGGACAAGGGAGATCAATATGAAGATCCGCTAAGGGTATGGTATGCATAGTCATGTAAAGGTGTCCTTAGTTCAATGATTGTATTCCCCCGATAGCCAGGAAACTTCAGGGAAGTTTGAGATTTGGGACCAATAGTGGTGGCTTATGAGAGTTCGGATTTTTCTGAGTACAATGTATGGTTTCTAATGAGAGGGTTCCTGGATATGGGGGAAACATCTAGACTGAACTTCTCGTGAATGGGTGAAGTAATCCCTTCTCACGTTGGTGTGAGAAGGTGGCTTGTGCCGATCTTACCCATGCACTGAAGGACATAGAAAAAGCATTGTTCCATACTGAACATGTGATGGGTTTGACCATGTAGTTTAGCATTATGCAGTAAAGACGAAGAGAATTATTAAAGACTATTGTGTAGTTTAACATCATGCAGCGAGGAAAAGGGGCATTTTTCTTTCATTTTCTAATGTTGTGAAGTTTAACGTCGTGCAGTAAGGACAATTTCCCGTGCAGTTTAACGTTGTACGGTGAGAACATAGTTAAAAAGGGCGCTCATGATTAGAATGTAACTGGCCTCGAGTATCCTGGAATGTCCGAGATGTGGAGGGGGGATTGATGGTGTAAATCATGGTTCCGGGGCTTCTTGGATCAGGAGAGATGTCACAGAGGCTCTAAGGCCGGTAATCATATGGATCTAGGAAGAGTATCGCCTAGGGAAATCATGCCTTTGTTAGATGGGCCAGGGGCTATCAATATGCAGAGCCGCTAAGGGCATGGTATGCATAGTCATTAAAAGGTGTCTCCGGGTTGATGACTTTGCACTTTTGATGGCCATGAATGGTTATGAAGATCTGAAATTGTCCGGGCCACGAAGTCTATCATCGGGGAAGGAAATTTCGGAACATGTTGGGCATACTCGGCCCTGGTTGCTGTTAAAGCTTAGAGAGCTCCTTGGGCTGATTTATTTTGGGTGCGGGGGTGTACCTTTACTCCATGCAGTTTAACGTTGTGTGGTAAGGGCGAGGTACTCCCAGTTTAGCGGTTATAGAGCTCGGACAATTAGGTGACTATTACTACAGTTGCTCGAAGGATAATTGAGTCAACATGTTCTGATATACTTGGAACATGGTGGGGTATGAAGGTTCTAAACTACAACGTTGAGTTTTCCCGGATCAGGAGGTTTGGCATGGGGGCTCTGAGGCCGGTAAGCATATGGAGCTACGAAGGGTACCACCCAAGGAAATCATGCCTTTGATGGACAAGTTAGGGGATATCATTTTGCAGAGCCGTTGAGGGAATGGTATTCATAATCATACAAAGGTATCCCCGTGTCGATATCATTCCACTTCCGATGGCCATGAATGGTTAGGAGAATTCATGATTTCTCACAGTGTAGAGTTCGACACATGGGGATAATGGTGTCCGAGTATACAAGAAACATCTTCTCTGCAATTGTATGTTGAGTCAAAGTATCCTAGTCATGGCTTGATGTTCGTTGATGTAGGTCGCTATGTGACCCACTGGTGGACACATAGGATAGAGAGATAGGGATACCCGGGAAACACTTGAATGTGAAAAGGGGAATGAACTTGTAAACCACTGCTCCATAAATTTTTGGATCGAGAGATGTGATACGGGGGTTTTGAGGCCGGTAGGCGTACGTAGCTAGGAAGAGTGTCACCCGAGGAAATCTTTCCTTTTGTAGACGAGCCAGGGGCTATAAATATGGAGAGCTGATGAGGGCATGGTATGCATATTCATGCAAAGGTGTCTCCAGGTCAATGACTTTCCACATTCGATGGCCATGAGTGGTTATGAAGACCCATAATTGTCTAGGTCCGGGAGTCTAATGTATGGAGAGGATGCATCCAAATGTGCAATGAGTATCTCCATCTCGTATCGCCATGTGTCTTGGGTGGGTCACGATGATGTCTGTGCAGTTTAACGTCATTCGGTGAGGACAAAGTCTTTGCAGTTTAACGTCATGCGATAAGGATGAAGTCCGTTCAATTTAACGTCATGCGTTCAGGATGAGGTCTGTGCAGTTTAATGTCATGCGTTAAGGACGAGGTATACACCCCGTGCAGTTTTAGTCCATACATGGGGGAAGGGGGAATTTTCAGCATTATTGTCCGTGCAGTTTAACGTCGTGCGAAAAGGACGCAAAAATACACCTCGTTCCGGTCTAGTCCATACACGAGGGGAAAATGGGGAATTTTTAAATCGTGCTATCCGTGCAGTTTTACGTCATGCGGTAAGGGCGAGAAGTACAACTTCTGCTGGTCTGGTCTGTACACGTGGGGAAAAAAATTTCTCTTTTGTTCAGGGGGCTAGTCCAGGACGGGGAACCCTGGCGTCGCAATGTATCCTGCGAGGGCAGGAATCAAGTCTCATATCATTCTCTGGAATAAGTTCACCCCGTGTAGGCTGGTCCATACATGGGGGAAGGGGACATTATCTAACTTCTATTTTATTTAATTTGGAGGTGGCTGGGCTAAGACAGGGAACCCTGACATCACTATGTATCCTGCGAGGGCAGGAATCAATCCATACGTAGTTCTCTAAAATAAGTACACCCCGTGCAGGTCTGGTCCCTACACTGAGGGATAAGAAATTTTTAACTTCTTGACTGTGCAGTTTAACGTCGTGCAGTGAGGACGAGGGATACACCCCATGAATGTATGGTCCGTACACAGGGGTAAGATGGCATTTTTAACATTTATTTGGGAGTGTCTGGGGCAGGATAGGGGATCCTGATATCACTACGTATCCTACGAGGGCCGGAATCAATCCGTATGTTGTTCTATGAAATCTATACAGTTTAACGTCATACAATAAGGACAAGGGACACACCCCGTGCAGGTTTGGTCCATAAACGGGGGCAAGAAGGCATTTTTAACTTTTATTTGGGAGTGGCTGGGCCAGGATAGAGGATCCCGACATCACTACGTATCCTACGAGGGCAGGAATCAAGCTATACGTAGTTCTATGAAATCTGGGCAGTTTAACGTCATGCGGTAAGGGAGAAAGCCATATAGTTTAACATCATGTTGTTAGGACGATGGGTATTATTATATTCCGTGTATTTTAACGTCCTGCGTTAAGGACGAACTCCATCCAGTTTAATGTCATACGGTGTGGACGAAATACTCTTAATTCAGGGTCATAGAGTTTGGACCGTGGGGTGATTGGTAGTTTAACTTCATGCAGCTTGGACGATTACTAGTACACCATTAGTTATTATGTGAAATACTTCTTCAGGAATATCGCATTTGTAGGAGCTGTGGTGACTTTCCCATCCATGGACATCAGGGTAAATGCTCCATTGGAGTAGACCTTATGTACAACGTATGGTCCCTCCCACTTGGGAACCAGCTTTGGAGGCTTCTTTTAGGGTATCATTTGGGTCCGGAGGACCCAAACCAATTCTCCTTACAAGAAATACCAGAGAAATACCTTTTTATTGAAGGCTCGTGCAATCTGATTCTGATATACCTCCAGATGGTGAAAAGTGTGAAACCGCTTCTCGTCTAGCTATTCAAATTCACCTAGATGTGTTTCAGACTACTCATCATCGGATAATTGATCACAGATGGCAACACGGAGTGAGGGATGATGGAGTTCAATGGGAAAGACCGCATATGTGTCGTACACCAATGAGTACGGGGTAGCCCGAGTAGCAGTGCAGATTGTGGTTCCATAAGCCCACAGTGCATGGAGGAGTTTATCCGGCCATGACATCTTGTCTTTGTCCACGATTTTTTGGAGATTATTGGATAGGGTCTTGTTGAAATCCTCTATCGGTCCTTTGGCCGCTGCATGGTCGCGGGATGAGTGGTTAACCTTGATACCATACTCGTTGTACAGTTTCTCCAATTCAGCAGAGCAGAAGTTGGTGTCATTTTCCATCAATATGGTATGAGGGACACCAAATCTGGTGATGAAATTGGTCTGCACAAAGATGAAAATATTTCTTGGCCCGAATTCTTTGAGGGGTATGGCTTCTGCCCATTTGGAAAAGAAGTCTATTACCTTGTGGATATACTTCAGTTGTTTGGCCGTGGCGGGAGGATATAGTCCCACAACATCCATTCCCCAGAAGGAAAACAGCCAGGACTACTTGTCTTGAAGATGTCACTCCGGGGGTTGGTGTATCAAGTTGGCATGAATCTGGAATGAGTTTCATTTTGTGGTAAAATTCTCACAGTCTCGTGCCAGTGTGGGATAGTAGTACCCAAGCCTTCAAACCTAATGGGAAAGCTTGGTCCCTGGTTGATTTTCTCGACATGCTCCGACATGTACTTCATTCATTACTGCAGCAGTTTCTTCTCCATCAATGCATCTGAGGTGCACTCCATCGAGACCTCGTTTGTAGAGGACATCTTGCTGACTCGTGCCGCCATATAAGGCAAAGTTGATTGCCCTTCTCTATATTTTCTCTCCTTCAGCCTTGTCTGATGGACGTTATCCCCGTTCAAGGTAGTTTGCAATGGGGGTCATCCAGCCGGTGGAAGGAGCATATGGCTTGGGGACAGTATTGACTTCGTGGATTTCCTCCATCTTGGTTTGAACATATGGAAATACCATTCTATGGTGAGAAATACTGATAATTGTTTCATCCCATCTTGGTTTAGCCAGGGCTTTGGCCGCGTTGGCCAATGCATCAGCCTGAGCGTTCTGTGACCGGGGAATATAGGTCAATGTTGGTTCTGTGGAGAATTATGCCATTAACCCTCATACATGGTCAAAAAGAGGGATCAACTCCTCTTTTTTTAATAGAATAGTCACCATTGACTTTCGTGATAACCAGATCCGAGTTCGACTTTACTTTAATGTGTTGTACTTGTGCTTGGAGTGCAAGTTCTAGGCCTGAAATTAGAGCTTGATATTCCACTTCATTGGTCGTACATACTTCTGATAGGAGGAAGGAATATGGAAATACTACCTTTTCTGGGGACATGAGTATTATTCCCAATCCCACTTTGTTGAATCTAGGATCCTCCATACTCTTTCCAGTTGGGATTCAGGATGCGTCGTCGAAGGAAATTTCCCATGCTGGGAACTCCTCGTGAACCTCGAAGATGTCTTCATCGGGTATCTCAGCATTCGGTACGGAGGTCCCTGTCGAAGGGTGATCTCCCAAAAAGTCTTCTAATGCCTGACCGTTGATGTATTTCTGAGGCACAAACTGGATTTCAAACTGTTGCAGGATGACCGCCCCTCAGGATAGGCGTCCGGTTTGCATCGATCGGCTGAGGATGTACTTGAGCGGGTTACTCCGTGAGATCAAATGGACCTCATGATGCTGCAGATAATGTCAAAACCTTTGAACCGTGAAGACCACGGTCAAAAAAATCTTCTCGATATTTGAGCATCGAGTCTCAGCATAAATCATGGTTCGACTAAGGTAATTGAGACTATTTTCACTGCCCGCGTCATTCTTTTGTGAGAGGAAAGCTCCCAGTGATCAATCTAGGGCTGTCACGTACAATATGATAGGTCTTCCTTCAACCGGGGGCATGTGCACTGGTGGGATTAAGAGGTACTTCTTCTAGTAGTCAAACGCCTCTTGGCAGTCATCCGTCCATTTGTATATGACCCCCTTCTTCATTAACATGGTGAAAGAAAACATTTTCCTGCCAGGTTGGCTATGAACAGCCTAATAAAGGCTAGGTGTCTTTGGAATCCCCTCAACTCGGTGAGATTGTGGGGAGGTGGTAATCCATGGATATCCTTTGTCTTCTCAAGTTCAACTTCGATGCCACGATGGCGTACGACGAAGCCAAGGAATTTCCCTGTGGTAACCCCAAAGGGGCATTTCAAGGGGTTCATCTTCAAGCTATGCTGTCAGATTTTGTTGAAGATGGTATCAAGGTCTAACATGTGATCCGAGCACTATCTAGACTTGACCACTAGGTCACCCACATGACATTTAACGAATTTCCCCAGGAACCGTTTAAAGATCTGATGCATGGCACACTGATATGTGTCGCCAGTGTTCATGAGACCAAAGGGCATGACCCTATAACAGAATACCCCTTGAGGGGCCCTGAAGGCAGTGTCTTCTTCATTTTGTTGGGCCATCCTGATTTGATTATATCCAGAATAGATGTCCATGAAGGATAGAGCCTCGTACCCGGCTGTCTCATCGATTAATAATTCGGTGATTGGGACCGGGAAATCATCTTTCGGACAATGCCGATTGAGATCTCTGAAGTCAATGCAGAGGCAGATTTCTCCATTCGTTTTCTTGACAGGTATGATGTTGGCCAACCAAATGGGGTTCTAGACCTCCCGAATGAAGCCTTATTTAATGAGCTTATCGACTTAACCCTCTATTTTGGCGGCATATGAGGGATGTGTCTTTCTGGCGGCCTGTTTATAGCCGCAGTGGTCTTTTGGAAGACCCATGTGATGTGTCGTCACTTCGGGATCGAGTCCCAACATTCCTATGTAATTCCAAGAAAAAACATCCCAAATTTTCCTCAAGAAAAAGGTATATACCTCGTGCTCCTCAGGGTACATGGCTGCACTGATGAGAGTAAACCTCGAATCTTCCTCGGTACCCAGTTTTTTTTCCCTGAGCTCGTCCACCATGGTGGAGATAACCTCCTAAAATGCTGTAACTGAATGCCATAGATCATTCTCCTCTTCTTCTCCCAAGTCCTCATCTTCTTGATCTGATCGGGGGATAGTTTCTGTTCTGATCCTTCGAGGGATTTAAGGAGAGGCATCATGGGCATCCCCTCTTGAGTATTCGTCCCCAAATCGAGGGTTGTTGGGCATTCCAGCATTGTCATGCTCATCCATCGTGGCTGTAGTCATGAGGACATCTAAGTGCATGTCCATACATGAACTCCTAATATCAACATAGTTGATGGGTATGACATAATCTCTACCAAGCTTCCTGAGGGGGTGATCAGGAACCATTTTCAAGCCATTTGGAGCGGGGATCCATTCGACACCATCGACTAAAGGCATATTTTTCTTTTGCTCATAGAACTAGACATCAATGTAATATGACTCAAAGATCTCGAAAGGGGCCTTGTCGGTGTGAAATGTTCCACTTTATCCATTGATGCAATACTTGATACACTGGTGGAAGGATGAAGTAACGGCCATGTGATTATTGAGCCATGTCCTTCCCATCAGGGCACTGAATGTTGTGCACTGCCGGACCACCAAGAATTCCATGTAGGCTACTTGGTAACCAAAATGGGTCTTTAGCTTAATTTTCCCCGTTGGATTTTGCTCACTGTTTTCGTAACCCAACAGAGTTGTGGCTGAGGGAATTAGTTCTTCCTCACTATAGCCCAACATACAGATTGTCCGTAGGCGAAGGAGGATAACTCCAGAGCCATTGTCTATGAATCCTTTTCAGATCTCAATACCATTCATTGTGCTAGACACATATAGTGGTCTGATGTGTCCTTGCATGATGGAATCTTCATCCTGATTGATGAAGGAAATCACTGCATTGAATTCAGCAGGGCTAGTCTCCGTCTGGTAAATTTTAGCGGTTGATACTCATGGGGGCTGATCAACGCTTCTATAAGAACCTCCTTGAGGTCGGATGATAGAATTATGGCATCGAGGATTGATAGCTTGGCTGGTAGCAAATCCAGCTGCTTAAGGATATCGTATTCTTCTCCAGTGGTCGACGCTTCTCCGTTGGCGGGAGATTCATAGTGGGTTCTTTAGGGGCTGGAGCATTTGACGTGGAGGGACCAGCTGTGGGGACATATATCAATGGCGTTCCCACATTTTGAGGACTTGTCTCGACCGGTCTATTTGTGCGCACTAGGCGGCCAAACACTTGTTCCTCCTCTGGTGGGTATCGCAGAACCACAGGGCCAGAGTGGCTGCTTGTGGAGGTGGAGGGTCATTCTTTCTCCTGTTGAGTCCATTGAAGGGCTCTCCCATGGGTTTCCGCATTACTAACGGTTTGGGCCGGGGTCCAACCGTAGGGTTGGTTTCGGCCGTGGCTGCACCTCCCCTAGTATCCCCAAACTCTACGATTCTTCCTCCCAGCTCCTCGTGCAGGGAACTCCAGTTTGTATCCATACACTTCGTTAGGGAATGATTCCATAAGACAGATGATGTTAATAGAACCAAATATTGGATCTTCATCCTCTAACAGGTCAACCTGTTCGGTTGTACCTGTTGGTGTCGTTTGGTGGGTCGGTTCCCATGGTGCCAAATTTGAGGGAATATATTCTTCCAGGTTCGGGACTAACTTTGGCCCCATCGCAGAGTGCTCCTCTTGAGATAGTTTCCTCCTCCTTGGATTACACCCAGATGACCGGCTTGTGGAGGGTTGTGAGGTCAATATAGTCAACTCTGCAGCTTCAGGGGCTATTGTCGGAAACACTGAAAACTGTAGTTGAGCTCATAGTATTCCATGGGCTTGGTTGATAGTCTTCCAAGTCATCCAGTTATCAAATTTCTGCCCCTGCTTGCTGGTGAATTTCTTCCACCCCTCCTCTTTTTCGGAGTCAGTGGTAGAGATACATGCCACATGTACTAGTGGTGGTCCCAGCTCTACCTATATGGAGTCTACCATCCTTTGCAAGAGGGCTTTTAAGATGAAGCATTCTCATATATTGTTCCCCAATATCTGATGGTAGGGGCAGTAATATGTCCTGTCATCGTGGATGACCTCTTCAGGTTTCCTTGGCTACGGGAGGTAGAGCAAGTTGCAGGTCATGGCAGCAATGAAGTAGTTGCGGACTTGATCATCTCTGAATGAGTATTCTTTTTGTCTTCCTTCATCAAACCGGTTCCACTTCGGCCCTCTCTAATCGTCCCGTTTAGGAGGAGGCAGCCCCTGTTATGTAGGAGGCCCTTGACGATTTGGTGGAGGCCTGAGTAGTAGAGTGGGCATAGGGGATGGCTTGAGTGTGACAGCGGATGCTTCAGCTCTATGGGAACTTTTTCTAGGAGCCGGTGAGTTTATTCGGTACTTCGAATTAGTCCATTGTTGGGAGTCCTCATTTATCTGGGGAATGACCGAGAAATAGCAGAAGCCAGTGGTGAACTCTACTGGTATGAGCAATGTTCGCAGTTGATCTCGAAGATTGTAGATTCATATGGCTAGCATCTCATCTTAAAGAATTGGCCTGTTTAGGGGATAGGTCAGACCTTTACATCTAGTGATGAAATATGAGACCCTCTTATTCTCCCTCTGCTTGCAGTTCATGAGATTTTTGACTGTGGCTTTAGCCAACGTTGATCTTAAGTGGAATAGGAACTACCGCCAAAGGTCTTCCCAACTCTTTATTGACTGGGTTGGCAGACTCGTATACCAGATGAAGGCAGATCCTTGCAAGGTCCGTACAAAGAATCTAAGTTTTACTGCTTCTTGTTGCTCTAGAGTTCCCATCATAGGGTCGTAATAGGATGCGTAGTGCATCAAATATTGTTTTGGATCGCCTGATCCATTGATGATAGGGAATACAGGGCTCCCAAAATTGGGTGGAGGCGGTGTGTTGCTCAACCAATCTGGGTAGGGTTTCCGCTCTGGTTGTATCGGAGCGCTTCGACCTTCCATCGCTTCCAGTCAAGATGTTAGTGCCTCGATGGTGGTGGTGAGACCCTGGTTTACATCATTTTGGGCCGGGTCCTAGGCAGGCATAGCCCGAGGCATTGCCTTAGGATCTGGATTGGCCAACACTAGGGGAGTGTGTGTCGTTTGTGGAACCTTCGGAGGGTTTAGGCGTACTCGCTCCGGTTGCTTCCTGAGTGGAGGGGAGTCTTGGTATTCGTCCGAATATGCAATTAGGTAGTTTGATGGGTCGGTAACCTCAATGGACGGGAGCCCCGACCGTGTTTCATTTGTTGGGGAAAACCTTCATCATTGAGGTGCACTTTCTGGGAGTGCATGATGTGGCTCCTCCTGGGATGAACTTTCAATAAGGTGGTTCCTATAGAGTAGCTCGGTGTTGAGACACCTAAATTCTATCATCTCCTCTTCCTATCGAGCGAACCTCTCTTTTAGCGTGAGTGGATCATCTTTGTTGAGAGAAGGGGGTGGGTTAAGGGAAACCATTCCGTTATTATTATCCCTGTTGGAAGATCTCTGGGTAGGCGGAGGAGGGTTGGATGGATGGACAACCATATTTAGGGTGGCCCTCTGGTTCTGGGTGTGCACACATGGTGGTTCGTTGTAAGTCAGAGCCTGACCGGAACTATCATCTCCCGATCCCTCCCGATTTGCAGTATCTCTGGTGTCACCCGTGGGGTTAACCTATATGACATTGATAGATGCATATTGCAGGGCAGATAAGATGGAATCTTCCAAATGGGAAGAGGATCTCTCACGTATCTTGTTGGCCTTCCCTTTCGGGACCTGGGATTGCATTCGGGCTTCTTGACAAAGGGTGACACAGAGGGTTATTTGGTGGGACCTTCTGGTGCGCATTCCTCTTGGAGGGGATGATGATTCAAATGACGGAATAGGATAGGAACCTCCCCTTCTGATTTTCATCCCTACACGAGAGAATAATAACTCTCATGGGGGAGGTTGTTATTGAGGGGGTAATAATTCCCCCAGCCCTGAGGGCTGAGGTTTGCTCCATTCCTTGGACATTGGGTCTCATTTTGGTTTTATTGGTATTACAGGTGAATTTTTTGTTAAAAATTCCCCCAGACCTGCATGCTGGGGTTGAACCTGGATTGCGACAATGTATGGGGCTATCTCTACCTGCCTGATTTTACATGCCCCCATTTGGGGGTGAACTGGGTTTGGTGCCGTGTTGTTCTGTGAATCGATCTCTTCTAGGGAGGCAGGCAAAGATTTCTAATTTTCCTCTCTTAGGTGGGAGGCATGTTGTATGATCGCGGTGTCCTAATTCGAAAGTTCTTGAATGGCTTGTTCCCATCGGGCCTGAAGCTTCTAGGACTTACTCAAGGCCTGACTCTATTGGGTGTGTTGCCTTTCCTGAATAGAGGGACCACTTGATTTCCCTCTTGATGTGACGACATTGCAACACACCATGCTGAACGGATTTTTCTAGACCTAGAGCAGAGTGAAATGGAGTTCTCCATGTTCTCCCCATCCCCTGATATGGACTCCCGTGAGAGCATCACCAATGAGGCGGCGCAGCTGGTGCAGTGCACAGAGGGAGGCTGTCTCCGTGTTTCCTTTACGCCTCTCGGGTCGTTGTTGTCATGCTGAAGGAAGAGCTTCAAGGTGTATATGATGCAAGAGGTCCCCTATTGTCTTGATGTGGTCTACATACCCATCGATGGGAAGGAAGATTGATTTCAGTCAGCGGACGGTTGTCAATATATTATGGTGGTTTCCGTGCACGCATTCTTCTGACAACTCTCTGGGTATGTCGAATTGATAGGTGGTCGTAGGCCAAAACATAACTAGTATATCATCCATGTCCAGTCGTTTCCTCAGGTGAAACATATCAGCATACTCCTCCGCTAGTGACTCCCCTACCTGGTTGGCCCATCTGAGACACTTGTTGCCAATTTGGTCGAAGGCAGTGGGACCGGTAGGTGCTAAATCATTATGTGGGCGATTCTGAGGTGGTTTAGAGGATGAATGCGGCCCTATACTGTCTTCTGATTGCATAATGATGTCGTCAACAACTAAATGAGAATCTGACATGCTTGATCCTGTCCTTCTGAGTGCCTTAGCATATGAGGGCTTTTTGGTGCTTGATTCGGAAGGAGGAGGACCTTCCTGTCGATATGATATGTCATCGTGGGGAGGACCTTCGCAATGGAGACCGTAATGGTGGGGACTACCATTATATCTTGATTCTTCACAGCATAGAGGACTTTTGTAGTTCACACCCTGGGGAGGACCTCCAAGGCATGTCACAGTAAGGGGATGACCTCCTAGCTACGTAGCGTCATTATGGGGAGGACCATCGCAACAAATGTCATCATTGTGAGGATGACCATCATGGATTCGCGTTCAATGTGCATCTTGGGGATGACATTCAGGTCACACTTTGACAAAGGGAGGACCTTCTTGTTGCATGGGTCTAGTGCAAGGAGGACCTTCACAATGGCGGTCGTGGTGGCGAGGACTACCATCACTGCTGCGGAAATGGCGAGGACTACCATTACTACTGCCGTAGGGAGAATATTTGCAGGATACATCCTGGGGAGGGCCTCCAGAATGTACTACAATGAGGGGTGGGCCTTCACGTTGCTTGAAGTATCTATGGGTAGGACCTCCATTATCAGGGTAGAGAGGACTACCACTGTGATCTGATGCCTGGCTGCATGGAGTTCCTTTGTAGTGAAACCTCTGGGGAGGTCCTCCAGGGCAGGCTACGACAAGGGGAGGACCTTCTGGTCGTGATGAGACGTCACTGTGGGGAGGGCCTCTGCAGTTGCGACTATGATAGCGAGTACTACTATCATAATTTGTGGTTCCACTGCATGGACAGTGTTTGCAGCGTATACCTCGAGGAGGACCTTCAGGGTGGACCACAACAAGTGGAGGACCTTCTTGCTGCTCAACCTTCTGGCCATGTGGAGGGTTTCTATGACCCACATCAAAAGGGGAGCTCTCATGATCGACTGTTATATGCCCACAGGGGAGGCCCCCACAGGTTCTCTGGGGAGGACCATCAGAGGTGACGTTAGCAACATTGTGGGGAGGACCTTCGCAACTGCTACTGCCACTCCAATAATATGGTAATGGATGGGCTGGGTTCTGAGCCTTTGATGCATTTTTAGCGGAGTTGGGAACCCCAGCTTCTAGAAGAGCCGAGTCATGAACTCCCTCTTTATTTTTAGGCTGCCTTTGGCGCGTTCGGGGCGCTCTTTTGTGGGCAGTGGGGACCATCTGATGTTGACAACGACCATCACATTTGGGTCCCTGTCCAATTAGGTAGTGTGATGATTCTGGGATACACCAATGAACATATTGACTTTTAGCAGGGATATATGCCTACTCTGGAGCATCCACCATGATGGATGGGTGTCCCCCAGTTGGAACGAGTGAAGCTGCTCGATCTGGTTGCCCTTGCGTCGCAGTGTATGGCCGAAATCCCTCCTAGAAAGAAGAAGGGATGCAAATCTGCTCCGAGGCTGCTATCTCATCTCTTAGATGAGTCTCCTCAATTGGGGAGACCTGCTCACGAGCCCGAGTCCATGCTATTTAAACTGATGCAATTACATTCTGGTACGTATGCAATATATGATCTGGGATCGATACCTTCTCCTCCATCATTACCAGGATATTTAGAGAGACATCTTTGGCTGGAACGGGTATGAAGGCCCATTCAGGTATTGGAGTAGGAATATCCTGCTCTGGTCCTCCGGTGGTCAGTGGGTACTGACAATTCTCCTATGTCGGGGCAGGTGAACGAATATGCCTCTATACCGGGATACACTGGTATATCTCTCTGTTTTCCACCACATCGGGATGGCGGTATTTACATGCATCCACAAGGAGCTGGCCTTGCATATATTGGTTTCCAACCATATCGATTCGGTGGCCTTTGTTGGCGGGGATACGTGCCCGCCATTGATGTACCGCCACATCGGGGTGGTGGAATTTATTGATCGCCACCATATTAGGATGGAGGGCGTCAGAAGCAACTGTTAGGAGCTGGTACTGTAGGTGCCGAGTCGCCACCACGTCAGGTTGGTGGGCTTCAGGACCCCGGGCAGGGTGAGGTGCTTGCCTGGTATGTGTCGTCTTGTGTGAGCGATGGGATTCATTAAGCTCAGCGGGGATGCGTGCCGGCTTGTATGATGCTACCATGTCTGGATGGTGGGCTCGGGAGGAGCGAACAAGTGTAGGTGCCTGTTCATGGTACGACTTCGTGGATGGGCTGCAGAGCTCCTCCTCAAGGACCATGGTGATGACATGTCCCTGATTGTACGTTTGCCTCCCTCGTTGGGCGGTCTGAGGGGCCAGAGCTCGGGGAGCGTGGGCCTGAATCCTTGGGGAGACATCCTCCTTAGCACGAGGATGTTTAATTGTGGCGCGACCACGATGAAGTCTACCTTCAAGGTCCTTGGAGTGGAACCCCCGTTTAGTGGGGATGATGTCCTCAACATTGACCTCATCCGCCTCCCTAATATAAGGGAGGTACGCATTGTCCCGTTCAGGGGATAAACTCCCAAAATGGTTGGAGACAGCAACATGGGTTGTCTTGATTTGCCTTTGCGGCCGCTTCTGGGTAGGAGACCGACGTGTTTTTGCGGATTAGAGGGAGTGCATGGCCGCCTCCACCGTTGGGAGAGTACCGTTCACGTGGTACTCTCGGATCAGCACATCCGAGACCCAGTGTTGAAGATACTGGGTGGGTGATGGGGTCCTCCATAGGTGAGGAAGTCATGTCATTTCATAGTTGGAAGAACACGCTTGTGAGTTCCTTCAGGATTCAATTGGATCGAAGAGATTTATGAAGGTAGTACCTGCAAATACTTTTAGCAAATACAAGTAGAAAACTTGTCAAAGCAGCATCTCATGATCCCATGCATAGTTAATGACCTTTCTTGGCCCTCCTTGTGAGTAAAAGGGGGCACAGAGTGGGATTAAGTTAAATCTGTCATGCTTGGTTAAAGATTCATGTTGGGTTCACCTTTTTTGTTTCATCGTTTTGTTCTTGAAAATCCCAACGGTTCCTTATCTGATGACGTGTGGACAGGCTTTCCAAAGGTAGGCGTTTGCCAGATGGTCTGACCAGGGACTCTTAAGAACTCACATTGGTCGAGATGATGGGAAGTCGGGCTCATATAACCCTTTTTGGGGGGATTATTTCATGTTCCGGGACTCTCTTATATATTTAATATGTATTCATATGTTTTTGAATCTTTGGATTATTCCCAAACATAGTATCCACAGATTTAACCCTGGTGGGAAATGGTCAACTAGATACAGGGGGTTCAGAATCATTTAGGACGGGGGATTACTATCCCTCATTGGATTAATGACCCCGTGGAGTTTGGACTCATTGAGACGGTGCTAGGATTAGCTCAGTGAACATATGTTAAGATATTCTGATCGACCGGTTGTTGGGCTTAAACCTTATGGAGGCGTCATACATATCCTGCCTAGGGGATAGGGATCAAAGTCCACATAGTTCGAAAGGGGAGCGTCGGAGAACCGAAGTAAAGGTGGACTCGGGGGGTCCGTTGGTGATCGGGCTTGAACCTCAGGGACGCTTCCTACGTATCCCTATGATAGGTAATAAATGTCCTCTTAGTTCGCATTGTCTTGGGGATTAAACTCTGAGGAGGCCTAGAATGATGGATTGGGGCTTACACTCTAAGGAGGCCCAAAATGATGGATTAGGGCTTACACTCAGAGGAGGCCCAGAATGATGGATTGGGTCTTACACTCTGAGGAGGCCCTGAATGATGGATTGGGTATTACACACTTAGGAGGCCCATAATAGGATGTCATGGTCAATGCTTACTTTAATCCCATGTGAGTCTTGCTCGATGTGAGAAAAAAGAGGCAGCAGGGACCAGAGGATCACATGTAAAAAGGTGCATCTTTGAGAAGTGGAGTGGGGCTTACACAAGAGGGCAGACCGTTAAGATAGAGAATACTCTGGGTTGGACGCCCATGGCGACAAAGTGTAGCAGGAGAGTGAAATTGGGTACTCCTTTGCCCATCTCCTCTCTTGCAGTTCATGAGGGATTCCTTATGATGGGTATTTTACTACCCCCAAGGATCCCTTAACATGTAGAGGGGCAGAAATGGGACTCTTGAGCTCAGACTCCACATTACTGTGGGAATGTGAACCCGTGAATTCTTTGAGAATCTGCTCAAGGGTCGGGGCAACCACTTCGCCTCTACTTACCGCGAGTATGTGAACTCAAAACAATGCGCTGATGCACCTGAGTGTTACACCACACGGATCTGGTGGCTCTGGTATAGGCCTCGACTCTGGGCCGTTGATTAGGCTAGTGAAGTAGTCACGTAGGATCAGGCCGGATTGGGAGGATCTTATTTGGCTCGGGGAATGGGGACTCCGAAGGATTCAACAGACCACATAGGGGTATGGGTGGTGTCCCCCTTCTCATAGGTAAGTGCTACGCTACTGGAGAGGTCATCTGCGAACGAGGGTGGTCCGAAGACTGAGAGGCCGTCCGCTCACCAAGGTGGTCCATGGACTGAGAGGCCTTCCGCGAACGATGGTGGTCCGTTGACGGAGAGGCCATCCGCGAACAAGGAGGGTCTGTGGATTGATTGGAATCCTGTGAACCAGGAGGGTTCGCAGCTTCGGATTTGGCCCACCTAAAAGATTGGTACATGGAGGGCTCCACGTGAGTAGTGGTGGCCAAGGGCGGCGTCAGTCAGGGGTTCGTCAGTCGAGGCTTCACCCACGTAAGAAGGTGCTACGCGGTGCGACAGATTGGAAAAGGGGCATAAACTCCCTGGTCTGTGGGGAGCACATCGGTGGAGGGGCAATGGTTCACGATCTTCTCTTTATGTTATTTTGAGTTCATATTCACTAGTTTGTTATCCATTTTCGGTTTCTTATTAGTTTTTTCCCATGTTCATACATGCACTGGTTCACGAACTGGAACATTCGTAATCCTTAGCCTTCCTTTGAAATCCTTCCACCCAAATCTAACAGATCTCATCTCCATCTCCTTTCTGCGAATATGAATCCCTCCTCCTTTTCCTTCCCCCTTGGTCTCCTTTTATATTGGAGAAGGAGATGTATCTACAGTCACATGGCTCATTTTGCGGCGACCCAAGACCGAATACCTAGTTAATGGCTAACTTGGTCAATCCGTAATTCTCGGTGGGTATTGAGCGCTTCTCCCCCCGCGAACCGAATAAGGGGAGTGCTTTGCGGCCGCGGAGGGTTCCGCTTCCATTTCGCGAATGACAGCGGATGTGGTTCTGGCCAGCTGACATGGCTCGCAACAGGGGCGGTTCATGGTGGTGAACCGGATTGGCATCTGCCTTGCTTCGCACCCGCGGAGGATCTTTGCCTCCTTTCCACGAACAACAACAGTCCAAGAAGGAGGGATGCTTCGTGGAACTAGTCGTGCGTCATTAACATTAGACCGGTCCACGGACCGGTTCCTCCTTAGCCATCCTTGAATGTTGTCCACATTTGCCCATCCATTTTAGGGGAAATTGGGTAGAATATCCCTTGAGTTAAAGGGGATCATCATTCTCCTTTGCGGATTTTTCATGACCCTACAACATTATTCAAAATAATCATATAATAAATGAATTATAAAAGAAGATGGTAATGTGTGAATTTTTTCATTAGTAAAATTAATTTCTTGGACATATTTTGTTTAATGATAGAATCATATTTGATCCTATGAAGACAAAGGCTATCCAGGAATGGACTTCACTGAATAACATAACAGAGGTACGTAGTTTTATTGTTTTAGTATGTTATTATCTGTGTTTATTTTAGAACTTCACTCCTTTATCCATCCCATTGACTAAGATTAATTTTAAACGGGTTATGTTCATATGAAAAAAAACAATGCAAGGATTGTTTTGAATAATTGAAGAGGATATTAGTGAATGATCTTATCCAAACTCTACCATCGGGAAGTTTTGGATTTATGATCTACAATGATTCATCAAATAAATGACTTGGATATCTCTTATGCGTAATTATAGTGTCATTGACTGTGCATCATGTTTGTTTAAAATTCAGGAACAAAACTACACTACTCCTGATCTTGATCTAGCATCTATAATTTGTTTTTGAAGATATAGAGAAACAATATTCATATAGAAAAATATGTGATATATATGGATTAGAAGAGTCTAAAATATAACTTCAAATAGAAATAAATCAACAGAATGAAAAAGAGATGACTTGAGATAATCGAAGATTTTGATTGTTCTATACACTACAACATAAGAAATTAATATATGGTAGTTTATTCATTGATACATAAGGATCATGGTGTTTAAAACAATATGATGATTGAACGACGTCATTTAATAATGTATCTTGTAAAGATGGATATGAGAATTATCAAATAAGGGGAAACATCATTACTTTTTAAATTTTCCCCAAATATCTTTATTGGAAGTAATTACAAATTCTCATTTTGAAAATGAGAGTCATGAAATTGAAATTAAATGTGTTAAGGATGGGGAGTATGATGAATTCATGTGTGAAGATGGAATTTTCAAATTTGGGAAGAGGCTATGTGTAACCTCTATAACCAAGTCAGAACTGTAGTAATTGGACGATTATCATATCTCAAATTTCCCTATACACCCAAGATACACTAAAATATATTAATATTTGAAGGAATATTTATTGTGTGACAGCATGAAGTTGGAAATTACTGATTATGTATCATGATATTTAGTCTATCACCAAGTGATGGCTGAATAACAACATCATAAAGGATTGATGAAACTTCTACTTATTCCTACATGTAAATGGGATGAAATAACTATATAATTTTTCACTATATTACCCAATACACTAGGTATGAATGATTAAATATATGTAATTTTGGATTGAAATATGAAATATTCCCATTTTCTCAGTCTAATAGAATATTTTCCACTAGACCACTTTGCACATATTTATATGAATGATGTTCTGAGACACTGTGGAGCACCACTCTCAATTGTCTCTGATCATGATCCACAATTCCGATCAAAATTCTGAAAAATTATTCAAAAATAATTGGATACTGGTCATAGATTGTGTATTTCGTATCACCCTGAAACTAATGTGCAATCAAAACGGATGATGAAAACAATATAATACAAGTTGTGATCATGCTCACCTTATTTTAATTGAATGAGATATCAATATAAACATTGGTGGAGTTTTACTAAAATAATAGTTTACAGTAAATTATTCAAATGGAATCATATTATGCATTGTGCGTAATGAGGTGTCACACACCAATGATTTTGGATGAAGATGGTGAAATGAATGTTGTGGTCTCATATCTTCTGTAGGGAAAAACAATGAAGGTAGTGACTATTCAAACCTATATTGAAATGTTATGATATATCATTTAAGAGACACATGAATTTTAATATCATATAGTTATTTATATAGAATTAATGTTTTCTTATACGGCTCCCCTCTTAAAGTATTAGTGATTCCAGAATATTGTTATTTTGAAAATAATCTTAATTAATTTATTTATTTAATCAAAAAATATTTTTCTTCTATATATGTTGTTTGTAAAAATGATTTAATGAATGTTTTTAGTATTATCTAATAAATTTTTATGACATTTTTACTATTTTTTACATTATAAAAAATTATTTTAAAGGAATTTTCTTGCCAGATTCCTTACACTCCATTTTGTTTTTTAATTAAAATGTAAAATCAATATTTGTATTAATATGAATGGATTGAATGATATTTCTCATCATCATAACCACTCAACGATTTATTGATTAGTTTTAATTTATTTTTCAATTTTTTTAAAGTATATTTTTCATTTAATATCAAGAATATAAATATATAACAAAGAAGGGTCATTAATATAGAAATGATATTTTACTCAACGAAATATTATCCATTGATGTCATCCTTATTCATTCCCAAAATGGATTCTATTCTAATGAAATTATTATTATGAAACCCCTTCCATTTTTATAGGTTATGTTAATATTGAATTTATATTTAACATTTTTCATTTCAAGGCTTACAATAAGATGTATATTTAATGATATTGTGGTTCACAAATGTTATATTTTCATTAGGAGATGGTGTTTATGTTATAACAAACAATAGTGGTCATGTTTTGACTAATGATGGGTGGGACCAAAATCACCCTCCAATGCATTGGGAAATTATTGATGTTTATAAGCCCTAATGGTAAAGTGGAGGTTATCCCAACCCTGGTAGAGATGGTACAGATGAGGTCCTCCCAATCCTAGAATATAGGGTACATTAGAGTTTATCTCATGCTCGAAAGATTGTACATGTGAGGTTCTCCCAAGGCAGAAGAAGGAATTTTGGTAGTTATCGCATTGATAACTTGTTATGAATGTATTGGTGGGTATCCATGATATAATATTTCCCATTAATTTGTTTTCTAAAAAAATCTATTTTATAGGATAATTCATTGTTGTCATGGTTCATGTTCTTTTATTCTTTTATGACTAATGTATTATAAACTACCATGATTTTTCCCGTGTATCAAGTTTTTGACATACGATATGCATCATATCATTTTTTGATATTATTATAATTTTCTAATATCACTAATTTTTACACTTAATAAGCATCTAATATCACCATCTTACTTTTTCATATCCACAGGTTACAATGAATTGTTTTATGTAGGGAATTCCAAAGATGATTACAATGTGGGAATACCATGGTTGGATATGTTGAATATATTTCAATATATAAGAATATTGATAATCTTGTCTCCAAATACAATAACCCTTTATGTTCCTTGAGTTTTTGTTTTTTTAATATAATAATTATATATTAATAAAGATGTAATAACTATGCATGAAACGTGTGGGATTCTATAATCTCCACATGTGTAATTCTTTCCTCATATACTTTTATTCCATTCTTATTCCACCCCATAACATATTAATTAAATATTAATGACTGATATCATGATTAATATTGATATTATTAATTTTATGCACTAATATAATACCTATTTTCATCCTCCCTAATAACCTATTAAAAAATAAAGACATTTACATCTATTGTTCAGTGTACCACCTCAAGAGTGAGATGATATAATTTTCATAAACTCATTAAATAGATGATTAAAATGAGTTATATAATAGAGAAATATAAATGTTTTTAAATTATTTATATTAATAGTTGATAAGATGTATTTTTTTATAACCCTCTCATTATATGAAAAAAGAATGTTTCTTCCACATATATAAAAACAACCACCTCCATCAAATTACAGATTTCATTTTCCCTTTACCATCTAAAATATATGATTTTAATATTTTAAAATTTTAATGAAAATGATATATATGATAGTTTTATTAAATTGTAATTATAAGATATCAAAATATATATGTCAAAAAAATAATAATAATTAATAGTGATTTTAAAGTTTACAACATAAAATAAACATCTCAAGACACTTTTCATAATTTTAGTCTATTTTGAGAACCTACAGAACAATATATATACATATATATATATTAATAGAATGCTAGAGGAAATACCTATCATCATTTTGAGGGATTGAAATGTAAATTTTTATCAACTTTTACAATGTTCAACATGTAAATAGAGGTATGATGAAATTGATCGGACAACCTCATGTAGTAGATATAAACAAAACCTATATAGTAAATAAAAAACTTATGGTTATAAATAAACCATGTAATATGAAATATTGATCAATAAGGATCATATTAAATTTTAAAAAAACTTATATTGACCATACATGATGTTAGGAACTCATACATAACCAATCATATCCTATGTTGAGGATTTCCCCTTCTCAATTTAGCTCTCTTGGGAGATAATGTTTATTTTACATGTTTTTACATTTCTATGGTGAATATATTTTCCATGGACATATTTGGTAAGATATTTTATGCAACAAAAATTGTTTACAAATATTTCTCTTGTTATTAATTTAATTAGTCATCAATTCAAAATTAAATTTTGATATATATGTTTGTTAAACTCAAACCCCCCTTTCATTGAGTTATATTGTATCAACATAAACATTTTACTTAAATGATTCAATCAAATCCACACTGATATTATATTTCATGGTAATGTCTCTTTCTTATTTTAAAAAATTAATTTTAAAAAATAATTATTTAAAATAGATTAATTTCATCCTCAAAAATTATATCATTATTGACAATAATTCTCATTCTCTGTATTGAAGGGTTCCACTCATTGTATATAATATCCACTATCAAATATTATCTCCATTTTAATTTGATAAATAATTATTTTTCCCTCATTTTACTATTATACATCCCTTATACTTTTTTAAAATTGAATTTTTTACTCTATTGATGACAATTATTTTTAAAAAATGCATTTTAAAGTATTCAAATGAATTATATTAATTAAAAACAAAAAGTTTTATATTCACCAATTAGATTCATTTTAAAGGAATTTATGATTTAAATGTATTTATTTTTAAAGAATATATTACAAAAAAATAATTTAAAAGTTCTTTAAATGTTATTTTTAGAGATAGTTATCTGTTTTTTAAACTCCATATTAAAATTTTAAATTTATATTTAATAATATTTATAAGGATTTAGAATTTATATTTTGAAAATGTCTTTTTAAATGAAACTATAAATTTATATTTTATTTAAAATAAAAATTATTTTTGAAAACTCTAGTATGATTTGTCATCCACTTTTCATATCTCTATAATGTAATTATATTATTGGAGCTTATTTTTGATGCAGTATCATCTGAATATTCTCCTAAAATAATTTTTTTGGTGATTGAAGGTTTTTATTCAACCATTTAGGTTGCGGGTAAATTATTTAGATACAATCAAGAAATGTTTTGAACCCCATTTTAGTTTTGAAGGATTAATTAAATATAATGATTGAATTAATGTAAAATAAAATTTTTTAATTGTTTATGTTTTGGTTATCTATAGACCTCTAATGAATTTACTATGGATTCAAATATCATGAGATAGAGTTTTTTATCTTGTAAATGTTTTTGTTTACAATAGGAATTATACATATGTTTATATTCATAATAATATTTATGAAAATTGTATTTGTTCCTAACCATGATTTCTCATTTTCATATATTCTAATAATTTTAGAAAGTATGATATGTTTTCATTTAAGTAGTGTTATATCTGTTACTATTATTATATATAATTTCATGATTTTATAAATATAAACATGACATTTGTGAAGTTATGAAGGGATTCGATCGGAATATATTATACATATATGTTCCAATGTTTTGTATATTAAATTTATTATATATCGGGTCCTCAAAAACCTTATTCCAAATAGTTCACATTATTTTATTAGATTATTATGAGATATAATACAAATAAAAAAAATTTATAAGAAAATCATGTAAAATATAACTTGGGACTAATGGCCATTATTAAAAAAATTTGTTTTTCGAATTTGACCCAAGAGGATGTGTCTTGGGACCCCAGTCTCTAAATTAATCAAATATTGAATGAACTCCCAAAAAATATGATCCATGAGGGTCGCCTAATTCATACCTTTTTTCCTCGTTTCCCTATTCATCGGGCTCAACCATCTCATATGGGGTCACTGAAGAATGTTTAGATCTAATTTCACTAACTTCTGACCAATAGTATTAGCTAGATTAAAAATCCCCACTGTCATCTTGATCATATACACAATATCAAAGTGGAATCCCATACCATTGAATAATGGGGTATTATTTGACTATAAACATATATCATAACTGATAATATTTGTCACTCCCCTATTTTCTCCTTCAACTTGAACATGTACTAGTCAAAAGCCCTTTGTCTATAATCCATTTACAACCTAGACAACCGAGGAAACAAAATGTGCATATAGACCTTATTCACTTATATTTTAAATTAGTCATCATTGAGGAGGAATAAATTACTTTAACATATATAATAAATTTAATTTCATCTAATAATCTTATAAATACATCCAAATTATATTGCAATAATATATATTAGAACCAATATATATTACGTCATCATAATATGCTACCTATCACTACAATGAATATCCAATAACATTAACAAAGGCCTTAGACCATTTATATAGTGCCTACATGTTATTAAAATTCATATAAATTATATAATATAATCATTTTATCAGGTTCATGTAATTAATCGTCATTAATAATACACCTATGATGAAAACACAAGATATAATAACTCACATACTATAAATTATACCTCTTTAAATGGAGAGATAATAGGTACATAAAATGATATCATACGTTCTTCATATTTATGTATTAACTCACTGATATCCAATAGAATATAACTACATAATAATATAAAAATTCAATATAAAACCATAGTGCCAAAATAAATAATAACAATAAAAATTCCCATGATTACATGGTGGTATATTAAAAATGAGAGTTCAATGTACTTGTGTAATGACCCTCATAAAATATCGACTTTCATATATACATAATAAGAATCACCCAAATAATAAATAATGGAAAATTATGTCTCTGATTCCATTTCATAACATATCGACCTATATCACATGGTTAGGTCTAGATTGTCATGTGCTCTAACATACACCACTATGTGTGAATGAGGGTATCGAAAAGTGGGGGGGATAAATTAAATGAAGTGGATAATATTACCTCAGTAAAGATATCCAACCAGAACATATACATGAGGAATATAACCAAAATTTTTAGTTCTATAAAACAGAGAAAAATATATGAATAATACAGTCTAATTTGGTCTAATAAGACAAACAACCAACCAGTCAACTGTTAGTGAAATATGCTAGGAATAACAAAATAGAACCGGCCATCCCAAATTTGATGCTTAAATCCTAAACATTACATTTCATGAATTGATAACAATAATTAAAATAATTTTGTTTATAAACAAAACATATAACAACATATGGAAAAAATGGATCACATTCATTTATTATGACATTTTTGGATAGGGGTTTTAAATAATTATGAAAAATTCATGCAGAAACAATACCAATGAAATTATATAAGAATTTCCCCCCACTTAACACATATTTTATTATTTCACATAATGTTATATCATCATCAACTTGAAATACATTCTAGGAATAATTCATTCATTAACATTCTTTTTAACCAACGAAAAAGGAAACAAATTAAGGATGGTCTCAAGTAATGAGAAATAGTTAACATAAGTATTAATATTTTAATGTCAGAAATGATAATAATAAGGAATAATAATATGAATACATATTAAAAGTGTATGAGTGAATCATAGAATAAACCAAACCAATCAATAATAGAATAGTCAATCATGAAACACGACATAAGCCTTCAACAAAGTCACTAGGTAGTAGAATGAATAAACATGTTCCTTGTGATTTTAATATTGGACAAATTAAATGTTGTAAACAAATATAAATAATATATATATAAATGTTTTTATATTTGGAAAATTATCGTTATAGAAAATTTATAGTGAGATTAACCATATGGATGACATCAAATTTAATTATCTAGAGAATGATACAATTTCCAAATTTATTGGGGCACTATCTAGAATAAGACATTATATAACCTATAACATTCTCACCTCGAACTATCTTGGATAACCCATTATATATAATGTAAAATTTCCAGAACATGAATAAAGTACACAGAATTTTATTTATAAAACTCTTAGAAAAAATCATAATTCTTCCATAAAATAATTAACATGTAGAAAATAAATGGGTTTCATTCCGATATATTTGATACATTATTAACTCATGGAAAATATATGTGTTCTATAAGAATCTTTTTGAACAATTATTACCTCATAGAAATTAAATGGGTCATATAATAATCTCCTTAAACATGATCAACCCATTGAAAACAAATCAGTTCCATGATAATCTATTTGAAACATTCTTACTATATCTAATGAATAAATGAGGATAGTATGACTACAAAATATACCAATGGATAATAAGTAACAAGAAGAATTAGTAAATTTCATTAATGGGATTACTATTAAAATATCATCATAAAAATTTTTGATTAGAAATAATCATTTTATTTTCAAATCACTTTTATATACATAAATACTCAACACAATAGAGAATATTTCCATTATTTTAAAAGAAATCTAGGAAAAATAAAAAGTTAGTTTTAATTATCATTTATAATATTTCACGTGGAAAATATTATTTCCAATTAAAAAATATATTCTGAATAAAATATAACATTTTGAAAATAATTTTCACTAAAAATCAATTTTAAAAACTATAGATTTCCACAATATTAGAGAAAAAAACTTCATTACAAATATATTTGTAAAATATCAAATGAAGATAAAAATAAATTTAATTCATGATTTATATTAATTCCATATATTTCATTTATGATAATAATAACATTACATTATACTATAAAAATGTGATAAACATTCATTCTTTAGAAAATTTTAAGAAGTTTCCTTTCACATTCTCAATAAAAGTGAAATAGTGATTGTTAAGAAATTAACTTGAAGATTCAATTTAAAAAATTTGTTAAAATGATAAAAAATGGAACAAAAATTCATTTTATATCTATAATATGATAGAAATTAATAAATGAAATTATTTTTAGTTAACGTTATTTTTGAAATAAAATGTATTTTCGACCATATATAGAAATACAGTCGAATTTTCTTGAAAAACAATTTCTCAATTATTTTATGAAAAATGGTGAAAATTGAAATATTACCTATAAATATATTAATTAACTATTTAATAAGATATTTCATGAGTTTCTTGTGGCATATATCATAATTTCTCATCATTGGAAGCATTATCAAAAACAATCCAGTAAAATAATAAGATCACAACAAAAGACTCTTACCATTTGGGTTATATTTAATCACAAGCCTCATAAAAGAGAATTACTGAAATGGATTTTTAAATCTCAATAATATATATTAAAATACTCATAAAATAAATTAATGGGAATTATATACAACTAATAAAATAAATATTTGTTAAATATGGAATGTGTCATTTAGAAGTTAAAAATTGAGGTTGAAATTGCTTACCCTACATATACATTTGGTTGAACAAGATTTATTATCATGTATATTGGTTATAAGCATGTTATTAAAATATTAAATAAACATATTAAAATTCTTAATTTCACATATAAACTTTATATAAATTCTTATCACGTGTTCATTAATAATCATTGAATATTTTCCATGTTTCAGATGTCACTTTCCTTGTTTTCTCGTGCATGATTTTTTATAAAAGTATCTATTCATGAAAATATAATATACTAATATCGTATCCATAATAATATTAAATAAATAATTATTATATTTATATATAAATAAATCAATTAAAACCAATTAGGAATTATGGTTATAAAAAATTATGTGTGTTATTATCATGGAGACGATATGTCATACGTATACAAGAGTAACATTTCAATTTTTCAATGATCATTATATGAAAGAAGTAAGTAATATTTTAACATTATATAATTAAACTAATATCAGATATAACATATTAACTATTTAAATATAATTTTATATTTCATATATGATATGCGGAGATGGAAATATTGTCTCATTTCTTTGTGTAGGATGTAGTCCACATGCACACACAAAATGTTTTCTAATTATTAGAGTAAAAAATAAAATGATATATTATATTTTTTATTTTTATAAATATTTCATTAATATAATAATTATTTCATTTATATAACATATAAAAGTTAAATATACCGTTAAAACCTCCTATGTAAAGCGTTAGTGAAAAAATGACTCACTTCACTTCATGAGGTCATTGTCTATCACACACACGAATCATATTTTTGAATCACCTGCATAATAAAATAATAAAATATTTATATGATATAATGACTCAAAATTTATTAATATGTTATAAATATATTTATAAATGTTTTTATCCATAATCAAACACAACCGTGAAAGGTGGTAATGGAATAACAAATGACATTAGGTCACGAGTATGTAGTCCGCCTTACTCTTGAATAATAATTTTTTAATCCATTTTTGGGATATAGATATAGTTAAATAACATACATTTTTTATCACAACAACAAAATATACTTATGATATTGATATAATTAAATCATCTTGTTTTAATTTATATTGAAGGAGGTGGGGAAAAAATATAGATTCATTTGGATGAATATTATCTTTTCTTCAGGTATCCAAATTAGGTTTTCTCTAAATGATTCTTATGTTTTATTTATTCCCAAAATATTTGTTATATGATTAGGTTATGTAAATAATGAATTTATTTTTTCATGTATTTTCTAAACAAAATAGGTTTTATGGTGTGAAGAAGAGATAAAAGGGGGTTTCCTTTTTTATGTGGGGAAGAGGATAAACATTTCATTTTGGAAAATAATTGAATTACCCTATGTTTTTATATATGTAAAATTTTTCCATTATATATCCTTCGAGATTTATTCGTCTAAATAATTTTCATGTATATGTTTTTAAACATTTTTATAGGTCATGTTCGCTATATTGTTTAGTTTAATTCCATGGTAAAACCATTCATACCATAACCATAGTAAATATTTTTTACAGAATTAACTATCCATTTAAGTAAAAAATAATATGATTAAACTAGAAAATAATTTTTTTATAATTATAAATTATTCATAAAATTTTTCCAAAATCAATTCACTAAAGTGAAAAAATTTAATTTATAATTAATCTCACAGATGTGATGAGAACACAATGTTTTTAACGGGAAAATGTTTACTATTTTAAAAAGCTAAAATATTTATTTTCAATATTAAAATTGATCCAATTATATAAATTGGATTAATAGATATATATTTGTTCTAAATTTAAATGAAAACAAATTTAAAATAAAAGTTAACATTACAAATTCGTTAAAAGAAAATGTATTTTTAATTAAAAATTTGTATTTTTCACTATTAATGAAAAACATAGTATTTTCATAAAATTATAAATATTTTACCATAATATATTTATTAAATTAATATTGAAAATTTTTATTATTTTTAAAAAATTCTAAACTCTAAAAAATTAAATATAAAACAATACCAGCAATCCCAATGAAGAAGAGGGTTAAAATAATATTATATTAAATGTATAAGATGATTTGATATAAAATCTACACCTAATAAAAATATTTTAATTAATATTAAATAAATATCATTAAAACAACATATTTAAATTAAATTTAAAATATTCAACTTTATGTATTATTTTAATCAATTAAAATTGATAAACATTATTGGCATTAAAAGAATTTAAATAAAATACTTTTTGAACACCCAAATAAATAAAAACTAAAATAAATATTAAAGTGGATTATAAGTAAATTAAAAGAATTATATATAACTATATTAACATTATATTAATATATATCATATTCAAAAAAAAAATTATACTCGTAAATATAATATTTTATTGAAAATAAATTACATTTTTAAAACTTCTATATTTTTCACTATTCACTGAATGACTATCTTTCTAGAAAAATATAAAAAATGTCCCAAAAAATATATTTTAATAATATTCTTAAAAATGAAATTAATTTTATAAGTTTATTCAACTAAATTTCCCAAAAATTAATTTAAATATTTTAAATGAAAATCAATTAAAATCTTTTTTGAAGAAAACATATTTCTGAAGAATAAATTTACCTTAATGAAAATTGATTGATTATTTACTAAAATCTAATATTATAGATTCTATTTAGTTATATATATACGTCATAATTTAGTGAATAATATCCATAACCACAAATTTAATTTCTAGTTTTTAATTGTTATATATATCATGGGTGGTTTAGTCTCGGTGTAGTAGGTTGAATAAGGTATCAAAAATATATCTTTTAGGACTTCATATATATGTAAAAATTGAAGAGATTATTTTTATTTAAAAATAAGTATATCATAAATTATTCCAGAGATTTATTTTTGTAATGGGAAAAAAATATTCAGTCATTTCCTTTGTCAAAATCATCTATTTGAGGTGATCTGGGAGGTCAAGGCGACATATTTCCAACACATTTCTAAATTTCATGTTCTTGGAATAGTGTTCCAGGTATTATCGGTCATATATAATTAGGTAACCTATTTGTTGTTCATCTATCAGTAGGTCATCTATGGGTAGGTCATCTATCGGCAGGCCATCTAACAATATGTTTAATACCATTTCCATGAAGGCAGCTATATTATTAGTTTGTACATAATTTATAGGATGGTAGGCCATCTATTGTTAGGTCATCTATTGGTATTTGTAATATGTTTCCATATATGTAGGAGTACAATATTTTTAACTTCCTACATTTACTCCCCTTTGACATTATTTTTTACCGAAAATTCATTCAAATCCTTGTTTTAATGAATTTTAGACCGAATCAATGCCCCTAAATCCTAATTAAATTTTTCCTAAGGTTTTGGGTAACTTTACTTGTCCAAAATGCATAGTATTGACCAGATATGCCTTTAATGAAAAATATAAACTATATCAAACCCACTAATCCTTCTAAATTTTCAAAATGGCTCAGATACCTTCCTCTATTATTATTTATTATCATTTATCCTAGTGCGAGGTGCCCTGAATGTTTTCATCCAAGTATTTGTGTGATTAAGTTATCATTGGATCGTTTCTCTTGGTCATTTTCCTACTGCATAAGAAACCCCTATTTTGGTGCAACAAGAAAGTGTTGATCCATCTTCAATATAAGATATTATCAACCTTTGTTCTTCGGGTTTCCATAATCAATTTTGACTAGTTTCTCATTTACACATGATTGTATGTGATCTCCATGTTTTAATAGAGGATTCGTTGGTGTTTGAAGATGTGGTAATATCGTGGAGTCCTCGGTTTGATGTAGTCATTGCAGGACAGGTTATCGTGATTTATTGTTTGGGATTTTTCTCATGCAATGAACGTTAGAAAAATTTTGAGTTAGGGGATTCATGGTTTCATTATTCTATTTATATGTATTCATAGAGTTATAATGATTTATCCCACTAGATCATAATGAAATTGATATAATAAATATTTTAATAGGATTAATGAAATGTTATTGATCAAATGTCATTTCATTATATTGTGAAAACAGTTTTCCCCTTGAGTTCCAAGACAGTGTTATATATATGATTTCTTTGTTATCATGTTTTTTATGGAATTTGGTAAATAACTTAAATCGGTGAATAATTGTGAATTAATTGAGTAAACGTAATGAGGCATAGTTAAAGAATCTAATTTTTCTGTTAGTGATTTGATGAAAATAAAATAGATTGAGTTATGCGTGATTATTTGAATCAATTAACCCAATATGGTATAAAAAACATGTTAGGTTTTATAAGATAAATTATTTTGGGGTTCTATGTTACATTATTTCTTATAATGGGAAATGGGATTATTCTTTAGAGTTATAAGTTCTCTTAATGTGTGAGGCTAAATGCCATGTTTATATCCAAGAGCCCAGTTTCTATGTTGTGTGTTTCCTATAGATGTAATGCGAGGATAGTATTAATGGTCCTGGAGGGATCTTGTAGTATGTGTTTGTAGGGATCACCAATGGTTTCTAATGAAATTGACTCCTACAATGGAGAAATGCATGGGTTTATTCATGTGGGTGTCAGAGAGGACAACAGGGATGATAGAACATGTTGAAGATGGTCTTACCCATTGATTTGAATGTTGTGATTTTTATTGTATCTATTTTTTGTTAATCTAATTTATATTCCCTTCTACTATATGATGATGGTATTCCTTTCCATCCTTTTAAAAGAGGAGAATATGTGTGGGTTATGCCTTGTGATTTTATGCATTTAGATTCAAGAGAATGGTTGGATCTACGTTCCTACTAAATGTGTAAAGTAATTGACTCCTAGTCCATATACTAACCATGATGAGACCATTGTGTTCTGTAGATTATAATTTTTTCCCATAATTACTAGAATCATGTAAAGTTAATATGTTATTAAAAAATGATTTAATGAATGAATTTTTAACTCCTTGTGTTAGGTCTTTCAAGGATGCATTACTGAGGTAATATTTATGACAAGCTCTAGACTCGGTTTGGTTATACCTAGAGGGTATGGATAATAGTTTTAATAGTAATGGGGTGTAATGGTTGAAATGATAATGGTTGATGTATTAATTAACATAAATTGAGAATAATAGACACGGATTAGGAAACATAATATATATCATTAAATGGTTATGGGGTTATTAGAAGTCTAGTATTAATGATGATAGATGGTAGTTTGATAGACTTTAGCTATAGTGGAGTCTAAAATGGTTATTCACATAGTGTGGTTATGAGGTGTATTGTATTATGTAATTTTTAGAGAAAGACACTAAATACATGCACTATTGGGGAAACACAACAAACTAGTAGAGAAGTGGTTGTTGGGTACCCTTGAAATAATTTATTTTATAATATGATCTCATATGAGATTCATTATTGGAGTATCCATTGTGAGGTTAGAAGCATGGAATACCTATTTTGGTGATAATATAGTTTGACATGTTGTTCGTTGTGCTTTATCATACTTTCATTACATTTTCCTGAGAGGATATGGGGAAGATCATACTGAGTACACACTTATACTCACAATAGAGTATATAAACTATTTTTTGGATCACTTGAAATAGGTTAGAGATCATTCTGGTTACTAATATATTGTGAGTGTTTCAAGAGCTCTCTGGGCATTGTGGTCGCTTCCATTTTACTTTTTTTTGTACTCATATTTTTCATTTTTAGTTCTTGTAGGATTTGCATTACATTACATATGTCTACTTGGGTATTATTTTACCTTGTATTTTTGAATGAGCTAGTTGGTGTCTATCTCATTCCTCTCATTCGCATATTTTTTCTTAGATGGTAATGCCTCTAACATAGGTGTTTACCATACCATCGGTCGTAGCCGCAAACTCGAGGCTTATTGGAGGTGGGACTCGGGGATAATTATCTATCCTCCCACATTTTTGACCTTGGATGGGTACCCATTGTGTGGAGGGGTCATGGAAGAGTGGAATAAGTGGTCTGGTTGTGGGATATGATAGATTTTGGAGTGAGGAACAAGTGAGGTTACATGGGTTGGTAGGGAAACAATTTCAGATAAGTTTAGAAAGCACTGTAAATAGTAAAGACTAGATATGACACATGTATTTTTGGAATCCAGTTATCTAATGCACAAACCTTTATGTTAACAGTGTCTATTAAATGATGTGATGTTGGTTGCAGGTTAGAGATCTAGGAAAATATCTTGCATAATTATTCTTTACATATATCATTAATGGGTATACCTTGGTATTAGTTAACTTAAGATGAATTAAATAATATAATCAATCAAGGATAATGTATTCCATATTCCAGGTTTACGATCTCTTATGGTTTGTTCTTTTTCAAGAATATATCTATGTGGACATCCATATCAGGTTCATGAATAATATGTATATCAATTTTCATTATTGTATCATCTTCAAGTAGAGGTGGACAATGATGACACTTAGAGGAAGACACTAAGAGATTTTAAGTTCCTAAGTCTGCAGAAGTATGAGAGCTCTATTTGAGATGCAATCATTGAAGGTTGGTTGGAGTATGTTGATTTGGACATTAGTTGGATCCGTTCCTGAGGGGAGCAATGGGTATCAATGTTTGTGACGATGATTTATGGGATAGTGAGGTAGTTTTGTTCCATATTCTTCGAGGATCAGGAGGAGTTGACAGTCACTTGGGAGGACTTCTGAGACCAGTTCTATATTGAATTTCATTCTTAGACCACGAATGAGGCCAGTCTCTAGGAGATGATTACCATTCAACATGCAACTCATGTGTCCTTGTGTATGAAATCCAATTTAGGAACCCTTTCAATATTCTTCATACATGTTTCTAAATGAGGTGGCTAGGGAGAGGAATTTTGAGGATGCTTTGTGTCTAGAGATCATGTACCAGGTCACCAAATTTATACTGAATATATATATCTTAATGTGTAGGAGAGGGTGGATGTCATCATTAGGTCATTATAAAAAATTGAATAATCATTATAAAAGAGTCGTCATTATTCGTCATGATGTATAAAAATAGTCTGGGGTGCACAATTATCCTGGAAAAATTGTTTTCATTTGGTCGAGGTGAGGTCTCACCCCTAAATGTATCATTTCTCTAGGGAAGTGGATCTTAGTCCTATTATAAAGGATCTATCACATTTTTTGGGGAGGTTAAGGCAACCCAAATTAAAGTGCATGATATTATTTAGCTGTCAGTGTGCTTAAGGTGTTCCGCATCAGGTTCCTACATTTAGGCAGTCCCATATGAGGTAGTTGAAGAAGGTTTCACCAGTTTTGGATTTGTAGTGAGAATATGGTGTTGGAATAGTAAATCATATGGACGCAACTCATCATTTGAGAGAAGAGTGTGGATGTGGATAAAGTACCATCATAGTGAGTGAGGCCATAGAGTAGGTCATATTCAGCTTCATGCATTATCATTACCATCGCTAGGAATGTCAAACATCGATTGAGGTACCCTTTTCTAGTTTTCTACATTGATACATTCCTAGTTTGATATATGAGTGACATGATCCTTTATATCACCTTCACTTTTACATGATTTTTGTCTTATGGTTGAGAGGATTCTAGAGTCTTTGGAATTGACTACGCCAGTTGGTGGCAAAACTAACTTGTTTTATGTATTTAGAGACTGTAAGCTAGTGCTAGGCCAACACCATTATTGGGGATATTTTCTATGTTTATAGATACAAAAATATTATTTCATCTATAACATGGATTGGTTATATTGAGTGCAAGAAATCATGGATTTCGTCCAGAGGCATGTTGTGTTATTGGATGCTGATGGAGATCCAGATGTGTTTGTTGGCGAGTGATACCATCGATTAGAGATCAAGTTAGGGGTCGAGATACAGCTAGGGGTGTCTCGTTTCTCATTTTCTTCATATTAGATAACACCTTTGGAGTAGGGGGAGCTACGTAGAAAGATCGATGATATGTTTTAGTGCAATTTTATTTAATCGAGAATATCAGTATGGGGTGCACTAGTTTTTTTTGTAAAGAAGGCTGATGAGAGTTTTCAATTATCTGTCAATTATCATTTAAATAAATGAATTTTAATGAACACGAACTATCATCTTTGAAAGATCGATGTTTTATTTGATCAAATGAAGGGTGAAAGATGGTTCTCGTTGATTAATTTGTGTCCAGGATATCATTATATGTGTGTGAAGTATAAGGATATCTTGAAGACATCTTTCCATTGTCATTAAGGGAATTATGATTTCTGGGTGATGTAATTCAATGTGATGAATTTATCAACAGTGTTCATGGTATTAATGGATGTTTTGTATTGTATTTTCCTAGATAACCTCATGGTATACTTATTTGATGAAGTCCTTGTGTACTTTGTTTCTGAGGAGGAGCATGCAGAGCATCTGTACAACATTATGGGATTTGTATATCATTTGAAGTAGTTTGGGATGTTTTAAAAGTGTGAGTTATGGGAATGATATACCTATTTTGTAGGGAATGATGTGTCCCAGTATGGAGTAGTTGTGGATCCATTATTATAGAACAATTTTTTTATTGGGAATCCCCTAATATAGTGGAAGAGTGTAATGTTTCCATTGTCTTTCAATATATTAATGGAGGTCCGTATCCAATTTTAGTGGGTTTTTACTCCTATGAAAGCATTGACTTGAAAGGGTAGGGCATTCATATAGATTGATCTGTGTTGGGAAGATTTTGAGCATTTGACGGAAAAGTTTTTTTGTGCACTAGTTCATTATCTGCTAGTTGAAGCAGTTGAGTTTATAGTTTTATGTGATACTTCCCATCTAGAGATAGGATATGTTCTAATGTAGCATAGATTATTTATTTCATATAGTTCCCTGCAGTTACACCCCCATGAATATAACTATTCGAACCAAGATCGTGAGTTGGTGGAAGTAGTGTTTTCCCTGATATTGTAGAGACATCACCTCCATGGAGATCTTTTTACAGTCTTCATTGACCCTATGAGTTGGAGGTACTTTTTCTCTTAGAATGACTTGAACTTGAAAAACTTTGTTGGAGTTATTATAGGATCATGCCTTTAAAATTTGTTATATGACTGAAAATGGGAGTGTTATGGATGATTCAATGAGAAGGATTTCTTCTAGTGATGTAGTTCATGAATCAAGTGATTCCAAGGGACTGAGAGAATAACTATCAATATTAAATATTGATATCAGAGAATTGGGGGGGGGGGGTAAAGGTTATCTTTTTCAAATTAAGGTGTTATAATATCTTGTGTATCATGTAGAAGAGTCCCGGTTGGTGCATCATTCAGTTGAGGCCTTGAGATATCTTGTGGTTTGTGTTGAGGGCCCCAAGGGTTGGTCTGAGGATGAACAACAGAAGATGTTGTTTTTGGTGAGATTTTTTTGTTCATTTGGAGATGCATGAGATAGTTCTAAAAGAGTTCCATTGGTCCCCCTTGGTGGTACATCTATGTGTTACAAATATTTACTGAGATTTGAGGATTCAGTTGAGGTGGCCTAGGTTAAAGCATGCAGTAGCAGTGTTTTGTTTTTATCGATGATTGGTACTCCATTAGGTGAAGGCCAAGCATCATTTTCCCAGTGGTTTTCTTGAGTCATTAAATAATCCTTAGTGGAATTGGGGGGATATATAATGACCCATACATTACATACATTATTATTACTTCAAAATTTAAGCACACTTATTGCAACATATAACAAAACCACGAAAGGACCGTATATGTATAGTGTCTTCAGAAACTGGGAAACATAAACAACTGGTTCATAAAACGTCTACAATGTCTCCCATTTATTTCATCATATCTATAGTACCTTTTGGCATATCTTACTTAATAAAATTTTTCCTGACCTGGGGAAAGAAAACATACAAAAGGGTGAGCTCAAATGCTCAGTAAGGGTAAACAAAAGAAATATCAATCACATCATATTCATAAGAACATAACATTTTGGAAATCTTAACCTACAAAAGGGAGAAAAATTTCATAACATGGTATAAATCATAGTAGTGAAATGAAATCCCAATAACCATAACCTAAAACATGAAACTTTTTGGCATAAACACATATTCATATAGAATCATTTCTTATTTTTCAAGACTCATGGCCAAGACTATCTTAGTGGACAAAGTCCATTTTCGAACCGAGTTCACTCCTCATTTCAGTCCTGTTTCACTGAACCGGTTTAACCTGCCATTCCAGCCATGTCTATCTCATGAGATATAAAATCATTACCCAATGCATTGGAGGGAGATATATGTCCCACCCATCTCATAATGATACCATTCCTATGTGGGCCACAAAATCATAAATCATACATCATTGCATAACTCATGTAATAAAAATGGGATTCTTAAACAACATGACATCATAAATCAATTCATATAAGAGAAAAGAATTCATAAAAATAATTCCATCACAACATAATAAAATCAATGTAATAATAGGTATAGAAACATAACCCTTTATTATCTTATATGGAAAATAATTTTGATAAAACACTTGAACTTCATTCTTGATGAAAATATCCTTTCTACTTCAAAAAAACACTTTTGCTTTCTTAACATGGCATAAAATTCTAAACTAAAAGAAGTTGATTAAAAATAAACATGAAAACTTGTAAAGGAAGATTCTTGAAAATAATGTTTTAAAAATCCATTCATGTCGTATAAGTTAAAAAAACATTCTTGTCATACTTTTGTCGAAAAAGTCAAAAAGTACCTCGTACGAAAAACGAAAAAGGATTCCTTTCATATCCTTTACTAAAAACTCACCGAACGGTAAAATTGGATTTAAAAAATTGTAGGTGGATTGAAACAATATTACATATTGAGGTAACATGGACGTGGATGATAAAATACACCCCAATAAATACAAAAGTATAAACAATCTCAGATAAAATGAGATTGTGATATTTTCCCTTACCTAAGGTACAATTTGTTTTGAAAGTGTCTGAACCTCCTGTATAATTATTTAAATAATGTTAATGACTTATTCCAGAATCATACTTATTTTTATGATATCATATATGGTCATATTCTTAACTTCTTATTAGTAATATTTCATTACTACTTGTTATTCGGGTGTTTATTATTTTTTGTTCTTATGTGTGTTTTGTCGAATAAATTCTAATTTTTCTTTTTAGGTTATAGATACCTAATTTCCAGAATGGTATTAGTGTAATATATATCATATTAATTCATTCAATTCATTTATATAATCATTATGCAATGAAGATCATGTAGAACGAGTCACATCACATCATGGAGACGGTATTCCGTACGTACGCACGAGCGATGATTTCATTCCCATGATTGTGTAATTGTATTGGAGTGTATATATAGTATTTCAGAATCAATATCACTTTAAAATAATCATATATAGTCATTATTTACACCATTATACCCATCCAAGTACAGTGGTGGTGGAAAATAGATTACACCACGGCGTGGAGACGGTATTCCGTACGTACGCACGCGTGGTGATTTCATTTTCCGTAGGATGGATAGATGGGAAATAGGGTTGTTTCATACTTATAATAACATATCAGTATATTAGTGATACTGATGTTATTAATTCATAATGAAAAAACTAAATAAGAATAAGTGGAAGAAGAAATAAAGATGAAAGAATCGGTAACAGACATTACCTCTTCTTTGAAGCACTTCTTTGAGACATCCTTTTTGGGCACTAAAATTGGTCTTTGAGGAAGTCCAGGACCTCTAGGATGTCTCTAGGGAAATTGAGAGACGAAATTGGCATGGTTTGGCCGAGCTTGAGGGCTCAAAGTGGTGTGAGGATGAGAGGGAGGAGGTGCCCTTTTATAAGGGAGGAGAGGGGCGCCTTTGGAATAACTAAAAATATTATTTTATTATAAAGTAAAATTCGGTTTTTAATAGCTCCAAATTGATATATTTTGAAGATAAGGTGTTTATGGGTCTAAATCCTCTCATCCAATATAATTTAGACATGTTTAGGTATCAATTGTAACCTTATCATTTAGATTTAACTTTAAGTTAGATAATTTAACTTTTACCGTGTCTTCTTGTTTTCTTACACTATTAGGTTAATAACCTTACTATATCAATCCAAACGAACCCAAAGTTGTTTATTATTAATATATATAACCTTATCTATGTAATTGGGACGAACCGTAGATTTTTAGGAATATAATAACAATTAATAATATAATATTTGTATTAAAAACTATTTTATGTCAATTTTGACACTATTTGGTAATTGATTTTTGTGAAAATCATAACAGAATGATTAGTTCAAGAAAAATAATTAAATAAATATTAACATGTCATATTAACATAGAAAATTAGTTTAATTCATAAAAAGTCTCAAATTAAATTTATTTGGGTATTTATAACATCAATTATGTCAATATTTCATTAATAAGATAATTACTGCATCATCGTTGTGTCATAAATAAATTAAATTATTTAATGTCTATGAATTAAAAATAAAATACCATTATGTACGAAATATTTTTATCTTTATAATGAATATTTATAGTCAAATTTATCTTATGTATAACCCCATATTAAAAATTATTTACTTATTAAACATTGATTTTAACTATTTTAACCCTTCTTTAAATAAATTAATAATAAATGTCCTAATCTAATCCAAGTGGGCCTAAATGGTCAAATTTTATTATTAAGGTTGTTTTGTTTCGAATTACAATTATCCAACAGAATTAAGACATGTGTTAGGGTAATAATAATAACACTTTTACCCGTAATTACCCTATTTACTTTTAACCGTGGTAAAAAAAGTAAAAGTTACTATTCACCAAAAATTATTTTCAACTAATTGGACCACATTTTAGTCCTTGATATTAACCATGTCTCTTGGATTTTCGAAATTCCACTCACAAAAGCGGCAAAATTAAGTTTTATGAAAAATTCAGTTTTTTTAACTACCACTTAGTGGTTTCACTATTCCTCAAAAACTGAAAGTTTTTAGAAAAATACCAAAATTTCACCCTAGGCTAATTTTGATATTCCTAATCAAAAAATGAAGTCCATTTTGAAAAATAAAATTTATGAAATTTCAAAAAGTTGTTATTCCTATTCATAACGGCTATTTTTATTAATATTTTAATAGCATGTCATTGTTTAGTGAAACTCGGTATTGCGTACGATGCAAGATATCGAGGAAGGCCACGATTGCGTGTAAAGCAAGCCAATCTAGTGTTGTGTGTAGTGAAAGATTCCTTTGATGATTTAAAAACAAAATATTTCTCATAAAAGTCTCGGGTGTTACAGGATATATCGATTAACATTGTTATGGGTTTACCTTGAGCTCATATAGGATATGATGTAGTATGTTTAGTAGTGTATTGTTTGATGAAACCATCCCACAATATAGAGAATAATGAGTCGAGATTAGTGATGGTTTTTTTTGAGGTAGTATCTAGTGGTGGTGGTGACGTTCCACAGATTCTTGAGGGTTATAATTTCCTATTTATATCCTCATTTTACCTCTAGGGTGTGGAGTGGTCCCCTATATGATTTTGGTTATCATCTATGCCTTATCACTTCTTTTATTCCAAAAATAGATGGTTAGACAGAGCGAACCAATCAGACTCTTGAAGACATGGTTCACTCTTATATCTTGGATTTTTAGCTTCTTGGATAGGGAACATACATTATATTTAAGTATATTAATGAAACGGTTTCCACTCCATAATTGATATGGTGTCCTTAGAATCCTTGTATGGCTCAGCTTTCCAGTGTCTGTTATGCTAGATTGAGGTGGGAGAGTTACCAATTCTCAGGTTGTAACTAGTATAGAATATGACATAGAGGGTTCAGGTGACTCATGGGATGATGATGGAAACATGTGATCCCCATAGGTCTTATGAAGATCAAAGAAAGAGATTGTTGGAGTTTTAAATAGGGGATCACGTGTTTCGGAAGGCGTCTCCCTATCATGGGTAGTGAATGATTGGTCGGGGGAGTAATCATTCCCCTCTAATTTTCCGGCCATTTAATGTGTTGGACCATATTTGAGTAGTGGCATATCGAGTAGCCATCCCCTCGTAGATAATAATTATACAAAATGTTTTTTAGGTGTCACATCTCTAATGCAATATTCATGATGACTCTCGCATTCTCTATTGGGGCAAGATCGATGTTAACGATGATGCAGCCATTGAAGACTGGCCTATAGATATCGAAGACCCAAAGGAGAAGGTATTGCACAGATGTTATATCCCATTGGATCATTTTTTATGGTGGCATGGGGGTGTAGAAGAGATTTCATGGGAACGTGAGTTGTATATACACTCGCAGTACCGTGAGCTATTTTATGTTTATCTATTTTTTGTAATGCTGTTGGTTTTTTTTGGTTTTATTCCTATCTTATTCATGATATGTATTTCTCTAATTGTTTGTTGATGAATTCACTTTTTTGAGTGGTATCTCCCAAAGGGGAGTGGTTTATGAGCTGGTTTTAGTTTTCACTTGGTTTCACGTTGTTCCTTTGATGAAGCGCTCGAGCTCCTGTGGTGGTGAGAGCCTAGAGAGGTGTCTTGAAGTGTGGTTGTTGGAAAATTTTTTTGTTACCAGTCTTGGTTTTATTAGATTCTAGACTATGAGAATGTTTTGAGAGTTATCTGATCTAATGGACTAGAACTCTCTGGTCCATTCCTTTTGATAATCATGGGATTATGTTGTTCTGGGATGTCAAGGTGACTTATTTCTAAAACATCCAAATTTCATGTATTCTGAATAGTGATTCCAACATGGTAGGCCATCTATAGGTATGTCATCTATCTGAAGGTCTAACAGTGTTTTTAGGAATATAGGTCATCTATTGGTAGGTCATCTATTGGCATGCCATCTATAAGTTGGTCATATATCTATAGGTCATCCATCGGTAGGTTATCTATTTGTAAGTTATTTATTAGTTAGTCATCAAATGGTAGGTGTGTAGTGTTTCCAAATCGGTATGTGTACAATGTTTCCAACTTTCTACAGTACTCCCCATTGATGCTTGTTTCGGACTCTTTCCCTTGGGTGTGTGCATCTTTCTGCGAGGACGCACAACTATTTCCCCGCATTCCCACTTTCCAAAGGTGGGTGGAATCCGTTACATATTCAGGGACGTTTTCTCAATGATCTAAATGGGATTATGTGATGTCGGTTTTTCCTTATGTGGATTCCTCCCGCAAACTCTTCACCTAGTCTGGGTCTCCCTTAAATATTATGTTGTGGTTCTTGAATCTCATTCCAAGTGCCATATTTTTGTGTACACCAGTTAATTGCACTAATTTTTTCATGAAATTCCATGGGGTCTTGTCATGGTAGCATCCTTCAGTAAGAGTAGATGACAACATCAAGAATGTTGGAGCATATCTGGATGCGTGGACATTGGGGAACCTGTATTCTTCCTCATAAGACGACATCTCAAGGGTGCAGAACCTGTGGCATCCCATGTCGAATGTGGGGAATAATATTCCATAGGAATGTATCCAAAGTTTTCCTCAGCTTCCATTGATTAACATAGGGTATGACACATGTTTAACATCTGGAAGAGATGGTTAGCCCAAAGGCGTGTCTTCTGAGGTTTTCCATAGGCATCTCATGTTTATCACTAGGTAGGCCACGAGTTTAACGTCTTGTGAATACAGAATGAGGGAGATAAAAACATCCCATATATACGGATTAGGTTGTTACATCCCAAGGAGGGAACACCTGAAAGGTTTACCAGGTGGATGGATCAGAACACACGATAAGATCAGACCCAATATGGTGTGTCCCATAAAGGGATGACGTCACACCGTGAAGGCTGATCTGGACACCAATGAGGGCGGATTAGGGAGTGTGCACACCAGAATGGGTGAATACCATGGTTTTCCATGGGTTGGGATTGAAACTCATGGAGGTTTCCTAGGCACCCTGTGTAGATGATAGTGATCAAAATCCATGTAGTTTGAAGAGGGGATGAATCCGTGTGTACATAGAGGACAATAACCTGAATACATATTGGGGCTTACACATGGATATCATCCCAAATAATTATAGGGGCAATGAGGAGGTGGATGACAAGATCCCACTGAGATGTGGTAGCTAAGGTGAGAATCTGGAAGGATGATGGTGCGTTGAATGGAGTGGAGGGGTATTGAGATGGTACCATCATGAAGGTGATGGTAGTGTTGGTATTGATACTCGAAGAGACATACTACATATACATGTGGTAGGAAATCATTGTCTGTGTAGTTCGGTGGGACGATGGGACACTTGTGGAGGAGGCTCGTGACAATAGACGCATGGATGGGACCCATAGGAAGTAGAACCTTCTGGTTGGGGAATGATCTTCCCAGAACACATGGGATCGAGGGATATATCAGGATAAGAAACGGGTGATGGGCTTGATCTTCATTGAGGATTCCTACGTATCCCCATGGCAGGGAATCAATCTCCATAAAGTTCATTTGACGATGACTTACCATCGATTGGGGACTTCAACAGCTTACCACCAAATGAGGTTGACAACAACTTACCGCTGAATAGGGGAACAACGACATACCACTAATTGAGGTCTATAGTTTAACATCATGTTGGACGGGGGTGAACCGACGTGAAAGTGGACCTGGGTCCCAAGTAGATGGTGTGATTGAACCTCAGGGAGGATTCATACATACCATTCTTTGGAAAGAAACAAATTCCACGTAGTTCAGAAAGGGTTTGGGAGAACTGATGTGAAGGTGGTTGGAACTAATGGTTGTTGGTATTGAACCTTAGGAGGCCTCCTACATACCATGCCTTTGCAAGGATCAAAGACCATGTGGTTTAGAAGGGGTTGGTGAATAGAATTGAAGGTGGACGGAACCAATGGGGTGTTCGGCTTGAACCACAGGGGGCATCCTATGTACCTCGCAAGGGAAAGGATCAAAGACCACGTAGTTTAGGTTGTGGGAACCGGAGTGAAGGTGGTCGGAACCAATGGGGTGTTGGGCTTGAACCTCAAGGAGACTTCCAACGAACCTCTCCTTGGTATGGATCAAAGACCACGTTGTTTAGGTGGGGTGTGGGGCTTACACTCCAAACTACCTGGGTGCCGCTATAGAGTGACAATGGTGCATGGGGATTACACAAGGAAGCACCATGGGTGCCCCTATAGAGCAACCATGGTGAAGGGGGATTACACATGGAAGCAGCCTGGGTGCTGCTATAGAGCAGCAATGGTGGATGGGGATTATTCAAGTAAGTTGACCGTGTGACCCTAGGGAGTGGAAATGGTGGATGGGTCTTACATAGGGGTGTATCCTGGGTGCCTCTATGGAGAAACAATAGTAGATGGGGCTTATAAAAGGAATATGCACATGTGCTGTTAGGGAGGGACAATGGTGAATGGTCTTTATGCAAGGAAGATGCCCAGGTGCCGCTATGGAGTGGAAATGGTGAATAGGGATTATGCGAGTAAGCTGCCTAGGTACCGCTATGTAGCGGAAATGGTGAATGGGGCTTACTCATGAATGATACTTGGGTGCCACTATGGAGCGCCAATAGTGCATGGGGCTTATACCTGGGAGCTGCACGGGTGCCGCTATGGAGCGAAAATGGTGAAAGGGGCATACATATTAAAGCATCTTGGGTGCCTCTATGGAGTGACAAATGTGAAGGGGGATTACACAAGGGAGATGCCCAGGTGCCGCTCTAGAGCTTCAATGGTGGATGGGGCTATCACAAGAGAGCTTCCCAGTTTCCGCTATGGATTGGAAATGGTGGATGGGGATTTTTCAAGGAAGTTTCCCCTGTGCTGCTAGTGAGCGGAAATAGTTAATGGAGATTAGGAAAGGATGATGCCCATGTGCTGCTATGGAGAAACAATGGTGAATGTGGCTTATTCATGGAACCTTCCTCGGCGCCACTATGGAAGGGAAATAGTGCATGGGGCTTTATCAAGGAAGTTGCTCGGGTTCCCCTATGGAGTGGAAATGGTGAAAGGGGCTTACACATGGAAACTGCCAAGGTGCCTCTATGTAGCAAAAATCCTTGATGGGACTTACAAGATGATGATGCTCAGGTGCCACTATAGATTGGAAATGGTGAATGAGGATTATGCGAGGATGCTACCCAAGTGCCGCTATTGAGCGGGAATGGTGAATGGGGCTTGCGCAAGGAAATTGCCCAGGTGACTCTATGGAGGGACAATGGTGCATGAATATTAGACAAGGAAGTTTCTTGGGTGCCGCTATTGAGACAAAATTGTTAAAGGTGCTTACGCTTGGAAGCTACCAAGGTTCTACAATGGAGTAGCAATGGTGTATGGGGCTTATGCGAGGATAATGCTTGTGTGCTCCTATGGAGTGGCAATGGTGGATGGGGATTACGCGAGGAAGATGCCTAGGTATTGCTATGGAGTGACAATGGTGGATGGGGATTACGTAAAGAAGCTTCTCATGTGTCATTAGGGAGTGACAATGGTGAATTTGGAATATGCATGGGAGCTTCTCAAGTGCCGCTATGGAGTGAAATTGTTGAATGAGGATTAAAAAAAGGAGAAGTGTGAGTGCCGCTATGGAGCGACAATGGTGAATGGGGATTACGCAAGTGAGATACCCGGTTGCCGCTATGGAGTGGCAATGGTGGATGGGGTGTACACAAGGGAGCTACTTGGGTTCTGCTATGCAGTGGCAATGGGGTGTGGGGCATATGAAAGGCAGCTTCCCATGTGCCACTATTGAGAGGAAATGGTGGATGGGTCTTATGCAAGGATGCTGCTCGTGATGTCTTTTTCATGTCTTTCCATGAGGGCATCCCAACTCACTAGTTGGTTGAGGTATGTAATTGGGACCCACACCTATGCACATGTGCAAAAGTGGGATAACACCATGAGGCATTTGAATCAGTCTGAACAAAGGGAGATGAAAAGTGTGAATCACATACCTGACATTCGGAACGCATTGAGGGTGGCGTGTCGATGGAGGATAACTTTTGACCATGTTCGAAACACAGTATCCATATCGTGTTAGCCTAAATTGGGGACAAAAAAATTGGGGTCAACTATTGATCATGTTTGAAGCACATTACCTAACACAATGTGTCATCCAAAGCCTTATGGGGCGTTGTCCCAGGATGGTAGGTGAGCCGATGCGGCATTGGACCATGCCATTATAGGGGCCTTTCAGACATACTAGTGGATGAAGATCTAAATGAAGGACTTGAAAAGCATGAGGTGAAGTGATGGAATGTTTGAATGGATCCCAATTCTCTTGAAATTACACCACTGCAATCAGGGAATTAGGTATTTTATCCTTGGAGAATAAGCCATCTCTTGTTTGGAGCAAGAAGCATCCTATGCTTGGAACATAGGGTGCACTATGGTTTAGATTCATGTAGAAAGGACTGCGGGAATATCATGATTGGAGCATAAGGAATCTGTTGTTTGAAGCAAGAGGAATCCTATAATTTGTCTGATAGGTAGTACTACAGTTTATAGTCATGTAGAGAGGACTGTTGGAATCTCATACATGGAGCATAAGGTATCTCTTATTTGGAACAAGAGGAATCCTATGTTTGTCGTATAGGGATTACTATAGTTCAAAGTCATATATATTGGAATATTAGGCATAAGGCACCTAACAATGGTGGTTGTTGGGTCTTATGAAAAGGTGACCCTTTCTGGTTCAACATTGCATTGGAGTCAGGTGGTGGGGTTCACATGAGTTACATGAGGAATGGTTCAAATCAAGATACTCGGGGTATTGATGATGAGACTCTCAACTCACGATATGGGAAATGAAACTAGAGGATAATATTGACTCAAGGGGTTCCATGGGATTTGGAGGAGTATCTCAAATATATTTATTCCATAGGTGGAATGTGGGTGTGCATAATGGAGTAATTGAAATTACTGACGTCCTGGACTGAAAAGCTCACGGTGCGACTCTCACAAAGGATATGTCTTTATGAGGTAGCTTCATAGAGCAACGAGGCTAATGGAGAATTTGGTCTCGCAGAGTATCTTTGAGGAGGAAGAGGTTCCCGCGGAGCATAGACATGTTGTGTAGTTTGACGATGGAAAGATGCTCGCACAACATGGAATTTTGGAGCTGCTTTGCGTCGCAAGAAGCTCCCAGAGCATGGACTCGCGAAGCAAAATCATGAAGGATGCTGCTCACAGAGCATGGACTCGCGGAGCAGCTATGTGATGGATGATGCTCGCAGATCATGGATTCACGGAGCAACTTTGGGAAGGAAGCTACTCGAGAAACATGGGATCACGGAGTCACTTCGTGAACAAAAACAGAGCTCCGTGAACTTGGAAATCGGCCACCCAAGGGGCAGAATAACCATCTGGTGATGGGTGGTGAGCTGGGTATTTATTGGGGAGACGCACCACGACGAATAGCTCATTCAGTGGAAAGAAAGAACTCGTTTTGGGGTGGATCACGAACGATAAAGGGGTTTGTAGAGCATCTTGTCTCCTTGCTCCGTGGCAGTGCTCCGCGATCGCGGAGGGAGCTTTGTGAGTGGGATTCACGAACTAGTTTTCTATCCCAACTTCAAATGTCCTTAACTCCTAATCCGTAACTCCATTCCGGCTCTATGACATATCAAATCTAATATTACGAAACGGGATATTCTCTTCGATCCATTATGGGAGAATTTGGTAATTTTCTGAGATGTGTTATCCGGTGTCAACAAGAGCCCCCTCTAAGAATGGGGGAAAATGAGGATGAGGAGAGTGATGTGGACCGTGTTCTAAGGACACAAATGTGGAAAATTCATGCATTGGGGTCCATCGTACCTCGATCATATTTAGGAGATAGTTGAGTAAATTTCTAATCCTACGTGAGCCATGCTCGGTGTGGGAAAAAGAGATAATAGGAGCACCTGTACGAGAGTGCTAAATAATGGAAGGTGTGATGGGATCAGAATGGGACATCAATCACCGTTTGAGAGAATCTGAAAAGAGAGAGGGGTTACAGTTATAGAACATGGATCTCTGGACAACCAACCTACATCCCCCATTGCACTCTAGTGCACAATCGGGGTAACACTAGGGGCGTTATAATCAATCTGAATAGAAAGAAAAAAAGGTGTGAATCATGATACACAAGATTCTGAACACTTTGGGGGTGGTGTGATAATGACATATAAATGATGATTGTGTTCGTAACACAGAATTATTATTGTGCTAGCCTGAAATGGAGATAACATATGAGTGTTGACCACTGACCATGTTCGAAACATAAGGACTTACTTAAAATGCATCCCATTAGTCTTCAAGAACATTGGCCTAGGACAGTAGGTGAGCCATAGTCCGAGCATCCATACTGTTAGGGGGTTCCATTGGATGTTAAAGAGGGAAAGGGCTCGAATAAAGGGTACTCAAAGCATGAAGGATGGATTGATGGGTCATTCGAATGGATTCCCACACTCTCGAAATTATCCCATTGTGGTGGAAACACATTAGGTGGGTGTATCGGTCTGATCATGGATAATACCTACTTCTGAACAGGACCTCTCTAGTAAGGACTTGTAATGACACATATTTTTACATCATACAATGAATATGTTCACATAGTTTAATGGTCATACGTCCTGGAACGTGATTGGGGGCTAAGGGGCCATGTGGGATAATGACCCTAGGGCTGGGCCTGAGGGTGAATGCTTGGGTGGCACTAAATATCCCATAAGGATCAGAATCAAGATAATTGTTGTTCCTAGGGAACAATGTGGTATGAGACCAACACTGGTTGGGAGAATCCTCTCTGGAGAGGACACTGATTCATCCCATGATTTAAAAAGGGAATCCTGAACTTGTTCAGGGTAGAACCACAATTTAGATTCATGTGTTGAGGTCATATGGACTCGTGTAGTTTAAAATCATATGATATGACGTGTAGTGAAAGGGAAGATAACAGGAAGGGAGTATGTGGTGTGGTATCTATAAACCAGACGTGAATGAGCACTTGGTGTCTGGATCACACCACGTATCCCCAGAGGAAACTCTTCAGGTCATGGGACCAAAAGTGAAAATTAGTATAGGCTAAAGAAAAGTGGTTGGTCATTCATACATACCCCACAAGGATGGGAATCATGCCTCATGTAGTTCTGAGAGCTCAATTTAAGGCCACCCAGGACGATGAAAGGCACTCGTGGCATGATTGTACCAATTGATGTCTTACTACAAATACTAAGCCCACATGAGTCATGCTCGATGTGGGAAACAAGTAGTAGTGATGGGACTCTCCTTGAATAGGAAGGCAGAAGTTAGGGATGATGGGATAGTAGGTTAATGGCATCCCACTGATGCTGACCCACCTATAAAACGCACATAGATCCGTGAAAGAGTAAAGTCGTTTTAGTTGGAATTCCACTTGAACATAAGGATGTGGAAATATGTGAACCATGATGCATGAGATCTGGACCACAATGATGGTGGAGTGACAATATGGGATAACTGTTGACCATTTTCAAAACATCGTACCCACATCGCATTAGCCTTGAATGAAGATAGGCAATTTAGGGTCGACTGTACACCATGCTTGAAAAATGGGACCTGTCACAAATGTATTTCGAGATCTTTAGGGATGTTGGCCCGAAACTATAGGTGAGATGAGGCGGCATGGGACCAGGCTTTGAAGGGGGTCCCTTCGGATGTGGAATATGATGAGGATCCAAATAATGGGCTCAAGAAACTTGAACATCGAACGAGGGGAATGTCCCCGTGAAAATTTCACACTTCAAGATCTTTGTCGAAAAGCATATGAGTACGATCATGAGACATATTAGATACAGGGAGTCGAGTCCCTTCCCAAGGAAAATGGTATTAGGCTCGCACACTTTCAATCTAAGTTCTAGGTGGACCATTAAGGGGACCATGTTATAATCTACTGTGAACATGGTGGATAAATAGCCCAACATGACTCATAGTTCCCATGGGGGACCATAGTTTTGGGTCATAGAACTCGTACCATGCTGGGAAAAGACATGGTAATTACATGGTGCGACTATTAAAAAATCCAACTTGAATGAGAACATATTAGGTACTCGCCACACCACATGTTCCCAAAAGATTTCATGACAAGAAAAGGTTCTTGCGGAGCATGGAATCATGGACCTGGTTTGCAAAGGAAATCTACTCGTGGATCATGGACTCGTGGAGAATCATTTTGAAGAAAGCCACTCCCGAAGCATGGACTCAGGGAGCATCATCACAAAGGATGTTGCTTGCGATGAATTGAATCACCGAGAAGCTACGTGAAGGAAGTTACTCGCTGAACATGGACTCACAGAGTAGCTTTCTGAAGGAAGCTGCTCGCGGAGCATGGGATCACAGAGCCGCTTCGAGAAGGAAATAGGAGCACCACGAACTGGGATATTGGCCACCCAAGGGGCGTAGTGACCATCTGGCAAAGGGGGGTGAGCTTGGTATTTACATGGGAGAGGCCCCATGACGAAAATCCCAATTAGCGTGAAGCCAAAGATCGCTTCACGGTGGATCACAAACATCAAAGGGGTTTGCGGAGCATACCGCCTTATATCTCCACGACGGTGCTCCGCGGTCATGGACGGATGCTTGTGAATGTTCTTTGCGAACCAGTTTTCCAACCCATCTTCAAATGTCCATAAATCCTAATATGTAACTCTTTTCTGGCTCTATGATCTATCAAATTAATGTTTAAAAAATAGGCTACACTCTTGGATCATTTATGGGAGCATTTGGAAATATTTGCAGAAGAGTTTTCCAGTGTCAACAATGTTATCATTGAAATAAAATGTCTTAAAAGACTCTTTTTAATGGATTTAAGTTCAATTAAATTTCCATAACTTGTTTCTTACATTTTATGAAGTTTTCAGGTGCCATTAATCAGTCAAACCATGTAGTCTTGATAAAATCCTTCTATAATGGAAAATCTATACCACATCTATACCGCTTATCTATTTTTATTTTTGAAAGGGATGAGATAACATCCTCCCTTGTTTTCCCTTTAACATTCTCTAGATGTGAGGAACCCCAAACCATTGTTCCAATAGAGTTATGTGATTTTTCTATCCTTGGATAATTTCCCCATAGATAATTTCCTATTTCAAGATAACCCCCTATTTTGGTGAAACAAGGTATTGTCAATTCGTCTTTGATATAATGTATTTTCTACATCATTTATTTTGGGTTCCTCAATCTATTTCCTTTGATTATCCTTTCCCTGTGAGGGAATTTGATCACCCTGTTATAATGGAGTCTTTTATGAGTTGGTTGATGTGGTTGTATTGTGGAGTCCTTGGGGTCATGCGGTCATTGTGGGAGAGGTTATCGTGATCCATTGTAATGTCCTCTTCTTTAGTAATGAATGACAGAAACCATTTAATGCAGGAGATTCATGGGTTCTATATTCTATTTGTGTATTAAAATTGATTAGCGTGATTTATCCCACTAGATCAAAATGAAAATAATGTAACAATTATTTGAATAGTATTAAATAATTATTATCAATTTTATGTTGTTTCTTAATATAATGAAAATTGTCAGTGACATGATTTTCAAGATAGTGTGATATCTATGGTTTCTTTTTTAGCATTTTAATCTTGATGGAATTTGGAAAAGAATGTAATGATGGGAGTAATTGTGAATTAATTTTCTAAAGATAAATATGAATGGTTTATGAATCTGGTTGTTGTTATTGTGATTGGATGACAATCAAATTGATGATTTATGCATGATTAATTGAATCAGTAAATTCAAGTTGGAATAAATAACCTATTGTGTGTTAAAAATTAGTTCCTTTGGTGGTTATGAGTCACCCTCATTCCTGTAATGCTAAATCGCATTATGTATAACAACTATGAGATCTCATTGTGTGTTAAGGTTAAATGCCTTGTTTAGGGCCAATAGATCAATAGATATGTTCTTTGTTTCATGATTCTTGTGATCTGATGTGAGAATTGTATAGATGATCTTAGTGGGATGTTGCGATATTTGGGGGTAAGAAGGACCAGTGGTTGTTACAGCAGTCGATGCCTAGAGTGTAAAGATGCATCGGTTTAAGCATGCAGTTGTCAGGGAGGACAATGGGGATGATAGAACAGGTGGAATCCAGGATTACATGTTGTTATGAATGTTGTGATGCTTATTAAATTTATTTTTTATTTATCTTATTTACATTCACAAATACATGAATAATATGTTGTTTTTTAATATCCTTCCAAAATAACTGAAGATGCATGAGGTATGATACATACTTTATGTGTTGGATTCTTTAGGATGGATGAGTCTATAGTCCGACTATAGTTGTAATGAATCAACTGGTAGTCCATCTGCTCACCATTTTTAACCCCTTATGTTTGATAGCATATATTTATTTTATAAATTTATTGGAATTATAGAATGATTAAATGTTATTAATAATTGATTAAATTAATGTTTAACTAATGGAATTGTGGCTTGTTGTGATGCTAGAATGCCATAATAATTCTGAGAATACCTAAATTTGATTTATGTAAACCAATAAGTCATGGATCTTGGTTATAATGGTAATGAGATATAGTGATGTAAATGATAATGGTTAATAAATTGTTAAATTATCACTAAACTTAAAATGAAATTGACGAAAACAGATAATGTAACATAATATTACTCATTAAATGGTTGTGTGCTTATAGAAAATCAAGACTTAGAAATGGTAGTCAGATGTCTGAGAGATGTTAGTCATAGATGAGTCTAATTTTATGTTATCACCATAGTGTGTTTGTTATCAATATTATATTATGTACATTTTGTGTTTTTATATTCTACTCCTCTTTGTTGGTTAGGTTTACTAGCACCTCAGGGGTCTAAGCCATCAGGGTATTTTCCCCAACATCATTGTGGGAGGTTGGATGGCTGACTAACCCATTTTTCCCATATCTCCTCTCTCGATAGTTGCCTATACTAGTATTCATAGTAGTTATTTTTCAAATATATGTGTTTAGTGGGATTTAATGGCCTTTGGTTATTTTAAACACATGTATTCTAGATATAGTTTCTTATGGACTACTATAGGTATGGCATGTCTAGGACACGTTTTATTGAGGATCATTTATCAATGTATGATATGTGGTGGATTGGGGTATAATAACTGAAGTATGATACATGTTATATGAGATATGGTGGTTCCAAAAAACTACCTGGTTACATTTCATTACGCGGAAGTGGTGTTGTGTTGCACGAGTTACATGTTGTGGTGCTTCGTGCGAGTGTCTTTCATCTAGACTTTTTGAGGGAGATGTTTAGGATGTGTGACATTGGGGAAAAGCGGAAAACCAATTGGGAAGTGTTGGTGGGGTACCCATGATATTAATTATCATATAATATACTCTTTCATGTGACAATTTTTGAGAGTATCCATGGTGAGTATATGAACATAGAATATAATTTTTTAGAGGATATTTTAGTTTCACTCATTGTTCGTTGTTCTTAACATGATTTCATTACTTTTTAACAAGAGGCTATGCGGTTGATCATAATGAGTATACTACTATAATCACTCTATGTTATAAAAAATATTTTTTAGGTCACATGGAGTAGGTTGGATATCAGGATAGTTACTGCTTGCTTGTGAGTTTGGTAGGAGCTGTTCGAGGAAAATGCTCGACATTGTTTAACTGTATTTTTTCACTTATTATATTTCTTTTCAGTTGTAAAATAATTTCCATGAAATAATGTATGTCTACATATGTTTTATTATATATTTTACTCTATGAAGTAGTTGGTTGGTGTCTATCTTACCTCTTTATTTTCCATGTCCCCTCTTAGAGGGTAATGCCTCCCATATTTGTGTTTACCATACCCTTGGTGTTTTATTCCAACCCAGGACCTACTATAGGTGGGACTCAAGGGTCATTGTATATCTTCTCACATTGCTGGCCCACCAAGGGGAACTCTTTATGAGGAGGTGGTTTTGAAAAAAAATTATATATTCGGTGTTCCATTTCATTAACACTATCGAAAAAATATTCTTTTAAAATATCAGGGTGTCACATCCCCCACCACTTGTAAATTTGTTTCCCACAATTTGATCTTTTCTCAGAAATCAATTGATGGAAATTTTAGAAAATTTATTTGGTAAAATCATATTGTTAAAAATCATTATGAAACATCATCTTGATAAATTTAAAAGGTATTTATACGGGCCATTTGGTACAACAAGTATTATATTTGAAAGTAATAGAAAAAACATGTGAATGGATTAAAAGCATCAGTAATTATAGATATTGATTGTATCACTGATAATAATAAATGGATTAATCACTATAATGTAATGTGCATGATACCCATAAATATGTGTTGTTCTAAGATAAAATACAATTAATATGATATGAAAATAATAGGACAACATTTTTTAAGATACTTTTCATAGAATTGAAGAATTATATTACCATACAAACAATTACTATATGGAAATAAACTTACATGATTAGTATAATGACATCCATAAATCAATTTACAAAAAAATCTCATATATTTATTCAAATAATGTGCATTAAGGATGAACGTTACTTTCATGGAGCACTAATATAATCCTTTTGATGACCACATAATCCCCAAAATCATAACTATATATTATTCTATTCAGTATACATCAAACAAAACCCAAAAATTCCGCACGTTGTAAGTTAATTAAAAAAATGGGTAAACCATTATATAATGAAATAATTAATTATTATACAAAAATCAAAAGAAATATGAAAATTTAAATCTAGATTATTCTTAAGAACATAAATATGAAAAACATTTATATTTGAAAATGTAAATTCATACCTATTATCCTTTAAGTTTGAAATATAGTGATCAGACTCTTTTCAAATACAATTAGACATATAGTCACCAAATAACTTTTCAATACAACATTTATCTATAAAAAAATCATACGATCCCCCGATTACCTCAATAACATAGATTGGGTAAACCCCTAAGTTTATCAATAACATAAATATTTCATCCATAAAATGTAAAATAATAATTCATGTTAAACCGAATCAATATATATTATTTAACAAAATAAAACATCTCAAAATGTGTATTTAATCACTTTTAGTTCACATTGATTTTATACTTAATGGATTCTTCAAAAAAATTGAACTTATGATCATCCTTAATATTATATATCTCTGATTTCATACCTATCTTCTAAAATAAAATCTGACGAATAAATCATAATATACAATTTCATCCAAAATGGCCTCTGATACAATATATATTATCCTTGAAACTACACTCAAATATATATTTCTGAAATAAAAAACATTAAATTTATGGAATTAATATAGATAATTCTATCCCTATTTTTTCTATCAAAACCATACAACATCAAATGGATATACATAGTCAAATACATTCTAAAGAACCATTAAGGTTTCAGTTTTCTTAAAATTTAGACAAACTACATAAATAATATTATTCTCATTTTATATGAAGTCTCCACACATGATGAAACATTTCTTATTTAAATTTATTATCATCATCAATATCCACATAAATTCCATTGTAAATACAATTTTTTTCTAGCACAATATTGATAACTAGTAGGAAATGGAAACATAAGATGGGTGATCTCAAATTCTAAGTATGCTAGAATATATGAATTAACAATTTAATGTCATCAGTGAACATAAAAAGTGCATATGGGTGTTATAACATAATCAGAGTGAATATGTGATTCAAAAAATGATAAATACACATGAATACATTAATCATTAATCATGAAACATGGTATATGACTTTAAGAAAGGAAAGTTTTATCATAATAAATAATTGTGTTTCGTGTGATTTTAATCTCGATAAAAATAAAAATTATAAATCCATAGAAAGAATAAATAAAACATGTTGGAATATTTGCGAATCATCATCATGTAACCAATAGAAAACTATTACCATTGGAATAACTATATGACTGAATTCCAATATAATTTTCCAAATAAAATAATCATTGCCAAATAAATTGGAGTTCTACCTAGGTATACCCATCATATAATCAATAATGGGAACACATAAAACTATATGGGCACACCAATTGTATATAATTCCACAAACCTCGACATAAATAAAGTACATAAAATATTCATCCTAAAACTCACAGAAACAATAATTATTCCTCTATAAACAGATTAACACATGTCAATGAAATGAGATTAATATCATTTTTTAATCATGATTAACTAGTTTAAAATTAATTAGTTTCATAATAATATATTACAATCATTATTAAACATTAGAAAAGAACCATGTTCTGTAACAATATCCATGAAACATGATTAACCTTTAGAAAATAAGTTAGTTCCAAAGGAATGTTTTTGAAACAATACTAATCCATATAGAGAAATACAAGGATGATATAATTCTAAAATCCCCCTAGTGAAGTATAATTAACAAAAAATATTGTATTTGTTGATGAAAGTAAGAACCATTATGGTAAAATATTAAAAAAATCATGAAAAATAATCCTCCCATTTAAAATCCACATTTAGTAAATAATAATATTCCTAAATTATTTTAAATTTTTATTTTTGAATAATAAATTTAAAAAATATAAATAACATTTAAAAATTAATTTAAACAATTTCATAATGAAAAAAAATTTCCACATAAAAAGTAATTTTTTAAATTATAAAACAATTTGACAATATTGTTCTTTAAAATTAATTTTTGAAAATATCAAATTTTTATAATATTAGGGAAAATAATTATTTAAAAGTAACCATATAAAATTCTAATAAACAAACATCAAATAAATTTTGGTCCTAATAGTGGATAATTCTATAGATGTGTAAAATGTTGATACAGAACATTTGTTACATTTTAAATATGATAGAAATGTTTCTTGTTCATAATATGAAAATTTTAATCCTATCACGTTTTTGATAATATCCAAATGTGAATGGTTTAGAAATTTAAATGAAGATTCATTTTAAAAAATATTATAAAAATGTATAAAATGGTCAAAAATATATTCCATTAAAACTTGTTAGATAGTAGTTACTCATTTTTGAGTAAATTTTTATAAAAATTTATTTTTTTAATATAATATATTTCCAAAGAAGAAGTGAAATAAATTCGGACTTCCTTGAAATTAATTTATCATTTATTATAATTACAAATGAATGAACATTTGTAATATTACTAATAAATATATATAATATATATATTAAAATCTACTAAATTATTTTATATTAATAAGGATCATAATATCTCATCCTTGGAATCATAATCACAAATAATCTCATCAAAGGATGAGAATGGGACATACAATTCTTACCCATCGGGTTACATTGTATTGTAAGCCCCATAAAAGAGATACACATAGATAGAGAATTTGGTCACAAGAGGTTTTTGGGAATTCATCCTAAAATATATTTGTAGGAGTTATAAACCCAAAATAAAATACATATATGGTGTAGATTGAATGTGTCTCACAGATGTAAAATTTGTTCACAATTCCCTTACCTCATGTTTTCTTATGGTTGAATGTCATTTATTGTCATATATACTAGTTTTAATAATGTTATTAATTTATAAAATAACTATAATAATATTTATAATATCTAATGTCATCCTATTATGATATTTTGACCATACGTTTGTTTATAAAATTTCATTATTTTTAATGTTTTCGGAGTTAATTTCCATGTTTTCTCATTCAGGATTTATTTTGAATGTTCAGGTTCTTGTGCATAATATATATTATTTCACTTATGTAATGACAATAATAACATATTTAACATATTTATATAAACATTAATGTTTTTAAACAAAAAATGAATGATTTTTTTAAGAAATGAAGTATGTTATGATCTTGTAGATTGTATGTCGTACATATGCATGTACAATTATTCAATCTTTTGAATGATCATTATGGGAAAGAGGTAAGTAATATTTTATCCTTAAATAATTATACAAAAATACTAAATACCATATTATTTCATTAAATACACACACACACACATATATATATCATCAAAGTGGTGTGATTATGAAAAGAGTGGCACAACACTTTGGGATGGTTATTTTCAAAATGTACATGAATGATGACAAAATACTTTTTGTATAAAAAATAAATGATATATTTTAGTTTCAATAAGATTATCACGATATTAATATTATAATTATATAATTTATACCACATATACAAATTAAATTTATCTTAATTTCCTTCTATGTAATTATTTAATAAGAAAATGAATCCCATCGCTTCTTGAGGCAGTAGTCTGCCATACATAAGAACCAAGTTTTTCTATCTCCTATTGAAAGGAATTTAAAACATATATATGATATAATTTACCCATAATAATAATAAATTTATAAATATCACATATTTTTTATATTCATCATCATACCCAATTGTGATTGGTATTATTGGTATAATGATTTTCATTGGTCATGTGGCAGTGGTCAGTCACACACAGGAATGGTGATTTCACAACCCATTATATATAATTGGATAAATTTATACGTAATCTAATTTTTATAACACAATTCTTCTATATGTAAGATATTATGTATTTTATATCATAGTTTTTTAATAATAATTTAAAGTGGTGGAGATTGAATATTTATGAAGATAGTTATTGAAGAGCATTACCTCATCATTAGTTTTCCTCCAAATATTTTCACAAAAGCCAACATAAGATTGATTTATGAAGAAAATAAAACATCATGGATGAGTTAATGTAATTTTGGAAGTTATTTTGGATTGTATTAGCTGAAATATGGGTTTTAATGTGTGAAAAAGAGAGTACATTGGGTGGTCTTTAAGAAGTGGGGGAGAGGAGATACTAGGTATTTGTGGATAGAATTGAGTGATCCCTTCTTTTTTGTATTCCACAATAGTAAAAATTGATAAATTAATTATCATTACATGTAAAAAGGTATAAATATTCATATAAAATAGTTTTTATAAATTTTTATAGGTCATTTATCCCCTTATCCTTCTAGTTCAACCCCTTTGTAAACACTTTATTACCTTAACCACAGTAATAAAGTTTTAAAAAATTCACTATTATTTTAGGAATGAAATAAATTTGGCCATATTGTAAATTATAAATTATTATAATTAAAAATAATAAATATCATTATTAAAATTTAATTCAATTAATTGGGAAATTTAAATTTCAAATTATACTTGTGGATGCGATGAGATATCGGGTTTTTAAATACAAAATTATTACTGTTTACAATGTTTTTATATAAAATTTTAAATTGAAATTGTATCAAATTACATTATTTTTTTAATGTATAAATAACTGATCTATGATTACATTAAAATAAATATAAAATTTTATTTAATTTAATAAATAATTTAAACAGAAATGCATTTTTCTATAAAAATTTTGTATAAAAAACAAGTCATAAAAAATAACCTTTTTCGAAATTTCTAACGTATTCAACAAAATATATTTTGTAAATTATTATTTCAAAAAAACTTATTTATTTCTAATAATTAACTATCAAAAATTTTAAACAATTAAATTTGAATCAAATGACGCAATAACGAATAAAAAAATGGTTTACGATAAATTTAATTTTCATGTTATTATTGATTTCATACATTCTCTATGTAAAATAATATTCATTGTCACGACCCGACCCTACCCGGGATCGAGCCGCAACTACCCCAAGCCCGCCTCTATACGCCAGGGGCTGGTGACCAGCGCCGAAGGAACAATAACTCGGGGAGGCCTTTGCCTAAGTACCTGTACACACACACTCAGCACACTAAATGAAAAAGTGCAGAGTAAAGGAGAAAAGACAAGTATAATAAAAGGGAAACTGCTATAAATAAACCACAAGTGCATCGACCTCTAACAGTACAAAGTACAAGATGAAGGTAACTCAAAAAGAAAAGGGGTAAAACATGCGCCCAACCAGAAAAGTGCCACAACCCGGCAATAGGTGAACAAAAGAAACACAGCTGGAAGGGTTCCCCACCTGGAACCCGACTAGGACCACTGCACGCGGTCCAAGCTCCCGAACTCCTATGCTCCACTGAATTCATGACCAACCTGGCTGTCGTCTACAAGGGCACACCAAGTGTGGGAAAAGCCCTACCAGGGGTGAGTATAAAAATACTCAGTAGGATACCCGGAAGGGTCGAGGGAGCAACAAAAGAGGTACCGAAGTGTGAGCAGTAGATCGAATAGGCATTAAAACAAAAGTACAACAGAGAGTGTAGTAAAGAGTACAGTAAATAGTACAACTCAACCCAACAAGAGGAATGAAGGTAAACTCGTCCAGAAAAAAGGAGTTAGAAACGGTGAGAAGATGAACTTCCCATCGAGTCTTCACTACCTATAGTAGGAGAGTAGACTCGTCCATCCACGAGAAGCTAGACATGGAATGAACGTGGCATACCCCACACATCTTCGCCTCTCCTGGAGGGAGAGTAACCATGCCCAAGAAGTGGGTAATAGAACAAGTTATATAAATATTCATATGCTCAAACAAGAAGCTTGAACAAGATCGTAAGGGGATCTCCATCCCATAGCTCAGCCCAAGAAAAGTGAGTTGCCAATAGTCCCAGAAGAAAACACCATCGATGCCCAGCATCCCGCACGTCTACCCAGAACTACAAGTCATGGGGCTCAAATCTTCTCACCTAGACACTATCCTCTTTAGGAGGCACTGAATCGCCCACACAGTTTTAGGTCACGTCACAAGGACGCGTCTTGGTGGGGAAAGCGCCCCTCGTACTTGAGAGTTCTAGGGGGTACGTCAAACCACACCTATCACTACCCCGCAGTCAAGAGGTCTCCACAAAGTCGACAGGTGACCCCCTGCCTAGCCCCACTGGAGGGTCCCTAGGAGTCGACATGTTCTCATTATAGGGAGACCCTACAAGAGTCAATGGGTGCCACACTTCCCAGTCCCGTAAATGGGTAATCCACTAGAGGGCGACGCGGCTACAGTCAGTGACAGGACAACTGCCCTACCCAGCTAGAGGTAACCCGACATTGGGGACCACTTCCCAGCCCAGGTGGAGGTAAGATCGGCATCGGGGACCGCTGCCCATCGTCGCTGGAGGTAAGCCCGGAATCGTGGACAACTTCCCAACCTCACTGGAGGTAATCCTGGAACATCTCTGGCCATCCCTGCTGGATGGTACTGGTAGGTGAACAGTTCTGTACTGGCCATCCCTGCTGGATGGTACATCTGGCGAGAACTACTCGAAACAACCTCATCCCAGCTGGAAAAAAACTCCTGGATAGAGGATCGGTGCCCACGTAAAATGTTGGTCACACCAATTCCACAAGAACTTTACCAGGGAACATGAAGAAACAGGAGAAAATCCGCGGGCCTCTCAGGGCGATCACACGCCAATCCGCTGAGTCACTGTCGAAGCGGACTGAGACAACTCATCCTAGAAAGTGGGAAACACCCACGCAGTACGAGCACACATAGTTGCAAACGGTGCCGCAATCCGGTGAACGGGTATGGTACTGAATCCCCTCACAGATGAAGAAAAAGAGGAACAAACTATCTCTGTCGGCCAAATGAGAATAGGACTAGGGGAAAACTCAAACCTTTTATTCAAAAAATGAGAACAGAGGGACCCTCTACGTCACGAGAGGTCAAAAGTACGTAAAGAAAAACAAGGCATGCACATGGGGCCCACACGACATGTGGCCCCAAGTCAACCCCAACAGAACGCACAAACTTTCCCAGGTACAAACAACCACATGTACCTCCACGATTTCCCATATACTCCCAGAGTATACCGTGTTCCAGCCCAAAGGCTATCGTTCACAGGACACCCAACGTCAACACGGAGGAGTAACGTAACAACTCCAACATGCCACCACATCGGCCTAGGCATGACCAACTACATCCCTTCAAGCATTACATCACTCCCCCAAGAGTGAACATGATCACCTTCCAAGGGCCACTACAAACACAGTAGAAGAACCACAATGTGGCACCTTCACATTTCCACATTTAATAAGATCGCGTAAGATGCTTCGCACGCCTGAACATATTACACCGTTGTAATCCTCGCAGAAAAACATGCGAGATCGACTACCTACTCACCTCCAACAGATATCCTATGGAAAAATCGCAAACACCGCCTTACGCCCGAACGACGTCCCGTGATCCCGATCCTCAACCCTGTAAATAGTCGAGCTCATTTCACCATTGCGATCTCCTCGGGAAAACATGTCAAAAGGACTAATCACTTGAGAGCAACAGATATCCAGAGAAAAAGATGCATTCTGGCGCACTACACACGAGCGGTGCTACGTGGGACCCGCATCCCAATCTAGAAACACAAATAACGGATTGCACCATTGTGATCCTCTTGAAAAAGTACACAAGATGGACTATTTACTTGTCCAAAACGGTTTCCCGGTGATAAAGATGGAAAATCACCGTCATCGCTCAAACGACCCTCATGAGGCCCACACCATCGTGGGGAATTAGAGAGGGCGGATTTCACTATTGCAATCCCCACAGAAAAACACACGGAAACGGCTACTCGCACGCCCCGAATGGAGGTCCGATGAAAAAGTCGCTAAACGTTGCACGCAGCTCAAAAGACGGGCCATGGGGCCCATGCCTCAACTCCAGCTTCAACGCTCGAAACCACCCTGGAAAGCTTTTCCCCGACGCTAGGGTCCCAACGACACTGATGGTGCTCAATTCGGAAATTGGATGTGTCTGCGCCGTCCAAAACAATATACTCAAAAAACATCAAACTTACTTAACGCACGAGTCGTGCCACAGAAGCCCCCATTTCGAGAGTTAAAAACCTCTGAAACCATCTCAAAGTATTCGTCTCAAATTATGGGACACGTCGCCGGAGACGGTGCCCAAAACGAACGTCATGTAGATGATTTATCAATATAAATCAGACCGGCCATTCGGCCCGTCTTGTCCCTCGTCAAGAATAGGTCCCGCATTTCGTGGGTCCTTCTCCTCCCACGCGACCGGGGTCGCCGCTACGACCCTCACCAGCGGAGACCGTCACCCCTAGCCTGCGTCGCCAGAGGTTCCCCGCGACTGGCCTCCTCTGTATCTGCATGATCGACTGAAGCCCCTACAACTACTTTCTTGCGTCACCCCTGCACTCCCTGCGCTTGCCGCTGAGCGCCTACCGCGAGCTCGCCTAAGCCGGTGCCTCCTACTCGGACTGTCCGACGACCACCCGGCTGACCGCCCTGTTGAGCTGCCGCACCGCTGCCGAAACACGACCACCGCCGCACGCCAGCTTGCGCCGCTATAGACCGCCCACCGCTGGATCGCGTCCCGGTCAACCTGCACGGACCGGATCCACCTTCCATTCGCTGTTGCACCACCGATTCAACTTGAAACCAGGAGACAATAACATATCTATAACCCATGGGCCCCATTCTACATAGATCCATGCCTCGCTCAAAGATCAATTGTCATTTCAACACGTCAAAAATAAAACGACGAAAAACGCACGAAGAAGAGATAAAATCGGAGAAACAAATGGAATCTAGGAATAGATCGATGGGCGTGCTAGGTCGTCCATTGACGCAGATGTTCAATAAAGAAGCAATCGACAACGAAAAGAAATTTATAATTCATGAATTTGAACACGGGGAGGAGTAACTCAAAGTAAATGAAATCCTACCTCGATTTGTTCATCGGTCGATGACGACGCGTCTGCTGTGATCCCGCATCGATCCGTCGAGGCTTCGTTGTCGATATGCCAACAGAGAGAGTAGAGGAGAGGAGGATAAGAGGTTGGGGGAGAAGGATGGGTTCTCCAGGGGAGATGGAATGGGTAAGGGGGAAGGGAGAAGGGAGGCTTAAATAAATTAAAAGGAATTAACCCCTTAAAAAACCTCAACCCAATTTAAATATGCGTTCGAAACACCAAACGCACTGAAAGTTAGGTCACACATAGGGTAAAAAACACCTTTAGATCACAACGGTGGTCTAAAATATTTAATCTGAGGCTCCGTTCAAAAGTTATTAAACTCAACGCCTGAGGCCGCTAAATGAAGAAAAATCCCCCGAGGCTATTTTTCACAAACGGCCCGCGCCCATGATGATTACACCCCTCCTAGGATAAACGGCACACTCCGAACTCAACGGTGCCCTCATGTTTCCAATATGAGCCTCCATTTAAGAGATACTTGAGTTAATCCATTAAAATAATAAATTAATTAGTTAATTTATCCGTTCCACGCTCTAAAAGCGAGTGAGGGGTCCAAACGTCCCGCGCCGACATGTTTTATGTCATTCCAAGTGTAAACACCCCATTCCGGACCCATCCGTACACTCAGATATTTAATCCAAAACACCGTTTAGGAGTTATCCCATTTATTTGTTGTGCACAATGTGAACACACTGAAAATTTAATTCCGGCCACACCAGGGCTTGGAATTGCACACCATTTGAGGGCACTACACTGGAATAACATAAAGAATATTCCGAATTATTTCACAGAAAAAACCGGGTTCTTACATCATTCCCTCCTTCAAGCTTTTCGTCCCTAAAAAAAACAGGGAACAACTCAAGGTACTAAGCCCACACCTGGCTCTTTCGTACCCAGAAGAACTCTTGCACAATCCCACATCACCGCACACAGACCAAAGGATTTGATCTGTTCACGCAAGGTTGTCCCTTTTCGATTTCATGCATAGGAGCACACACACTTATCTTCTGGTAAACCATGTGGGAGATATCATGCACCCACTCCAGACTTTGGGGTTAGGGAAAGGCGGTAGGGAACCTTGCCATCCCTTTTCATGGTCTCAAATGGCCTGAAGGCTCTCGGGGGTAGCTCACCTCCCTGACCGAACCTCCACGTCGCATGTTGTGACTGGAATCATCGCCCACACCTAGAACAAGGCCTGGTGATTCCCTCCTTCAGAATATCAATATGGTGATACACCCAAGGATATCTGGTCATGCAAGATTTCATAGTCGATGTCTCACTACTAAGACTCTCCTATACACTCTGAAAGCGATGGAGTCAACACCATCGACTAAAGAAAAAGGTCCCACGCCTTTTATCATACCAACACAGCGTTAAACCGGCGCCCCACGCCACCCTGGTAACACCTCAAGCAAGGAGCAGGGAGGAAATCATTCCACACACAGAGTCTAACAATGCTACTGCAAGAAGTAGAAGAGCTGTAGAGCGTACCTATTATCACCTCATGCTCTACAGGATCGTAGACAACCAAAGCTCGCGGTTGTCCGCGGTACCAACTGTCAACTCCCGAAGCATGACGTGGACCTCCTAGTGGTGATGGGAAGACATTGTAAGGTCATCCTCCACTTCTATCTTCTCCCGCTCCTCCGCTAGCACCACCTCTCTGGGTACTACTCCGATCACAGTGATGCCGCTGTCGTGGTGGTGCACCTACTGCCTACCCGATGCTCTTCGCATGCTTGGTCGGGCAGTCCCGTGCCAGTTGACCTCGCCCATCGCAAGCATAGAACCGAATCTCTCTAGGATGCAATGGTGCCCTACGGTGCTACTGTGGTGTACGACCATGCCCTTGTGTCCGGTTTTCAGAAATCCACATGCGTCAAGGCTTGGCTTGCCGACGTCGGCTAGCTATGACAGACATTTCGGCTCCGACGTGCCTACTGCCAACACCAAATCTACAAAGTGACAATAATATCTCTGTCATCAGTGCCTGCTATAGTACCCCGACATATGTGGAAATTCCCAAGGTTACTATGACAGCACGAATATCTCGGCGGAGACCTGCTCAAACTTCCACGCTCGGATGTTGTTGTCAGGGACCAGGTCCGGGTAAAAGAATGCACGGTCTGTGAAACTAGCCGCGTAATCTGCCACCATCATCCCTCCCTACTGAAACTGTAGGAGATAATGAATCCGAACGGAGCACACACAAGAGGGGAAAAACTACTCACGAAAAAAAAACTGAAAGTCTCTCCACAAAAGCAACGACTCTTCAAGAAACCGAGTCACCATACTCCACCAACGCCAAGATGCTCCATGAAAAAGGTTAGCTTCCAAATCCACTATAAGATCTATTGACATCAGCAAAGCCTGGAAAGGCGAACCAATGTCTCTAGCCAAACCTCTACTGTCTGAGGGTCTGTCTCACCACAGAACCTCCGCGGTCTCTGGCGCTAAAACTCACGGAGCGCGCTCAACCTGCGCTCAAGCTCAGCCTGCTCTACTGAAAATGTATGTTGCTCAATAGGTGGGGGTGCTGCTACCGGCCCACCCGGAGAAACGGGCTCTCATGATGGGTCCTAGACGAAGGCCTCGTAGCTCACAAGGTCGTCGTCCCTAACCAAAGCTGGTATCCTTGCAGGCTGTCTTCACAGAGACATCTTGAATATTATCAAGGAGTGCCACGATGAAATGATCATATATGTATATACCAATTAAAAAACATCGATGGGGAGATGACATAAGAAGGACAGTCAAAGACTCAATCCAATGTGATGCATAAAACCAATTTTCTCTCCAACAAGTGTCTCAGAATTACGAGTCGACAAGTGGGTTATCACGATCCTGGTGAATGGATACATTGGCCGCTGCACCATCACTGGACCCCTAGCATGAGAGATGCTCTCGAGACATGTTAACACGGTTGCCCTAAATCTCAACGAGTTCCTTTTTAGGGAAGTCCGCACAACTCCCCAAGGAACGAACCACCTTTGATACCACTTTGTCATGACCCGACCCTACCCGGGCTCAAGACGCAACTACCCCAAGCCAGCCTCCATAGGCCAGGGGCTAGCGACCAGCATCGAAGGAACAATAACTCAGGGAGGCCTTTTCTTAAGCACACGTACACACACACACAACACACTGAAAGAAAATGTGTAGAGTAAATGAGAAAAGATAAGTATATTAAAAGGGATACTGCTTTAAATAATCCACAATTGAATCGAACTCTAACAGTACAAAGTACAAGCTGAAGGTAACTGAAAACGAAAAGGGGAAAAACACGTGCCCAAAGAGAAAAGTGCCACAACCAGGCAACAGATGAACAAAAGAAAAACAGCAGGAAGGGTTCCCAACCTGGAACCCAACTACGACCACCACACGCGGTCCAAGCTCCCGAACTCCTATGCTCCACTAAATTCCCGACCAACCTGTCCATCGTCTACAAGGGAACACCAAGTCCAGGCAAAGCCCGAGCAGTGGTGAGTATAAAAATACTCAGTAGGATACCCAGAAATCTTGAGGGAGAAACCAAGGAGGTACCAAAGGGTGAGCAGTAGATCGAACAGGGAGTAGAACAGAAGTACAACAGAGAGTATAGTAAAGAGTACAGTAAAGAGTCCAGCTCAACCCAACAAGAGGGAAAAAGGTAGACTCGTCCAGACACAAAGATCTAGAAATGGTGAGAAGATGAACATATCATCGAGTGTTCGCTAGCTATAGCATGAGGGTACACTCGTCCATCTGCGAGATCCTAGACATGGAAATCACGTGACATACCCCGCACATCTTCACCTCCCCTGGAGAGAGAGTAACCAAGCCCAAGAAGTGGGTAATGGAACAAGGTATATACATATTCATATGCTCAAACAAGAAGAACGAAAAAGATCGTAAGGGGATCTCCATCCCGTGTCTCATCCCAAGAAAATTGAGTCACCATCAGTCCTAGAAGAAAACACCATTGATGCCAAGCATCCTGCACGTCTACACAGAACTACATCTCAAGGGGCTCAAATCTCCGCACCTCGACACTATCCTCTTTGGGAGACACTAACTCCCCCGCACGGTATTAGGCCGCGTCACAAGGACACGTCTCAGTGAGGAACTTGCCCCTTGTACTTGACAGTTCTGGGGGGTATGTCAAACAACACCTCGTCACTGCCCCGCAGTCGAGAGGTCTCCTCAAAGTCAACATGCGAACCCCTTCCCAACCCCACTGGAGGGTCCCTGGGAGTCGATGGGTTCCCAATACAGGGAGACCCTGCAAGAGTCTATGGGTGCCACACTGCCCAGTCCTGTAAAAGGGTAATCCACTAGAGGGAGACTCGGCTAAATTCGGCAACGGGGCCACTGCCCAACCCAGATGGAGCTAACCCGACATCGGGGACCACTGCCCAGCCCAGCTGGAGGTAAGCCCGGCATCAGGGACCACTGGCAAGCCCCACTAGAGGTAATCCCGACATTATATACCACTTCCCAGCCTCGCTGGAGGTAAACCCGGAACTTCTCTGGCCATCCCTACTTGATGGTACTACTAGGTGAACAATGATGTACTGGCCATCCCTACTGGATGGTACATCTGGTGAGCCCTACTCGAAACAACCTCAGCCCTGCTGGAAACAACCACCTGGGTAGAGGATCGGTGCCTGCGTAAAGTGTTAGTCACACTGATTCCACAAGAACTCTACTAGGGAACACGAAGGAATGAGAGAAACTCCCATGGACTCTCAGGGTGATCACTCTCCAATCCAATGAGTCACTATCGAAGCGGACTGAGACAACTCATTCCATAAAGTTGGAAAACACCCACGCAGTACGAGCACACGTAGTCGCAAATGGTGACACAGTCCAGTGAAATTGAACTGTACTGAAACCCCTCACAGCTGAAGAAACAAGAGAATATACCATCTCTTTCAGCCAAATGACAACACGAACAGGGGAAAATCAACCCTGCTAGTCAACAAACGAGACCAAAGGGACCCTCTACGTCACGAGAGGTCAAAAGTACGTAAAGCAGAACACGACACACACATGGGGCACACAACCACGTGTGGCCCCAAGTCAACCACAACAGAACACACAAATGTTCTCAGGTATAACCAACCACATGTACCTCCAAGCATTCCCGTATACTCCGAGAGTATACCGCGTTCCAGCCCAAAGGCTATCGTGCACAGAGCACCCAATGTCAACATGAAGGCATAACGTAAAAACTCCAAATTTCCACCTCATCTGCCTAGGAACGGTCGACTACATCCCTTAATGCATTACAACACTCCCCCAAGAGTGAACGCGATCACACGCCAAGGGTCCACTACAAATGTGGTAAAAGAAACACCTTGGGTCACCTTCACATTTCCAAATTTAATAAGATCGTGTAAGAGGATCCACCCACCTGAACAGATTAAACCATTGTAATCCTCGTGGAAAAACATGCGAGATCGACTATATACTCACCTCTAACGGATATCCGACAGAAAAGTCGCCAACACTGCCTTAAGCCCAAACGGCGTCCCGTGATCCCGAGCCTCGGCCCCAAAAACAGTCGAGCGCATTACACCATTGCGATCCCCTCAGGAAAACATGTCAAAAGGACTGATCAATTGAGTGCAATAGATATCCGGAGAAAAAAGATGCATTTTGGCGCACTGCACATGAGCGGTGCTACGTGGGACCCACATCCCGGTCCTAAAACACAAAGAACGGATCACACTGTTGTGATCCTCTCTAAAAAGTACACAAGATGGACCATTTACTTTTCCAAAACAGTCACCCAGTGATAGAGATAGAAAATCAACGTCATCGCCCAAACTTCCATCGTGGGGCCCACACCATCGTGCAGAATTAGATTGGGCGGATTGTACCATTGAAATCCTCACGGAAAACACCGAGATACAGCTACTCGCACCCCTCGAATGGACGTCCGATGATAAAGTCGCTAAACGCTGTACTGAACTCAAAAGGAGGGATGTGGGGCCCACACCTCAACTCCGTCTCCAACCCCCAAACCACCCTGGAAAGCTTCGCCCCGGTGCCATGGTCCCACTTCCACTGACGGCGCTCAATTCGGACATCGGATGTGTCTGCGCCGTCCAAAAAAATATTCTCGGAAAAACGTCAATCTTACTTAATGCAGGTGTCATGCCACTGAAGCCCCTGTTTCTAGAGTTAAAAAACTCTCGAACCATCTCAAAGTATTCATCTCAAATTATGGGACACGTCGCCGCATACGGTGCCCAAAACGGACGCACTGCGGATGATTTATCAATATAAATCATTTTCATAATAATAATAATAATATTATTAATATTATTATTATAAACTTATTATTATTATTATTTTTTCTTTTATAAATCCAGACCGGCCATTCGGCCGGTCTTCTCCCTCGTCAAGAACAGGACCCACATTTTGTAGGTGTTTCTCCTCCCATGTGACCAGGGTCGCCACTGCGACCCTTACCGGCGGAGACCGTCGCCCCCAGCCCGCGTCGGCGGACGTTCCCCACGACCGGCCTCCTCTACAACTGCCTGCTCCACCGAAGCCCCTACAGCTACCTGCTCGTGTCTCCCCTGCGCTCCCTGTGCTCGCCGCCGAGCGCCTGCGGCGCGCTTGCCACAGCCGGTGCATCCTTCTCGGACTGGCTGACGACCACCCGGCCGACCGCCCTGCTGAGCTGCCGCGCCGCCGCTGAAACCCGACCACCGCCGCACGCCGGATTGCGCCGCTGTGGACTACACGTCACTAGATCCCATCCCGGTCAACCTGCATGGAACCGCTCCACCTTCCATTCGCCATTGCACCACCGATTCAACTTGACACCAGGAGATAATCACATATCTATGACCCATGGGCCACATTCTGCATAGATCCATTCCCCGCATGAAGATCTGTTGACATTTCAATGCGTCAAAAATTTAACGATGAATAATGCGTGAAGAACAGGTAAAATGGGGGAAAAAAGGGAATCTAGGAATAGATCGATGGTCATGTTAGGTTGTCCATCGACACATATGTTCAATAATGAAGCAATCGACAATGAACACAAATTTATAATTCATGAATTTGAAGACGTGGATGCGGAACTCAACGTAAATAAAATCCTACCTCAATTTGTTCGTTGGTCGATGTCGAAGCGTCCTCTGCGATCCCTCCTCTATCCATCGAGGCTTATTTGTCGATATGCCAACAGAGAGAGTAGAGGAGAGGATGATAAGAGGTTGGGGGAGAAGGATGGGTTTTCCAGGGGAGAAGGAATGGGTAAGGGGGAAGGGAGAAGGGAGGCTTAAATAAATTAAAAGGAATTAACCCCGTAAAAAAAACTCAACCCAATTTAAATCTGCATCTGAAACCCCAAACACACTGAAAGTTAGGTCGCACATAGGGTATACACCACCTACCGAGCAAAAAGGTGGACTAGAAATTTTAATCTGAGGCTCTGTTCGAAAGTTATTAAAGTCAACGCCCGAGGCCTCTAATTTACGAAATCACCCTCGAGGCCATTTTTCACAAACGGCTCGTGCCCGCGAAGATTACACTCCTCCTAGGGTAAACGACACGCTCTGAACTCAACGGTGACCTCAGTTTTCCAATCTGAGACACCGTTTAAGAGATACTTGAGATAAGTTGTTAAAATAATAAATTAATTATTTAATTAATCCGTTCCACGCTCTGAAAGCGAGCGAGGGGTCCAAACGTCACGCACCGACATGTTTTATGCCGTTCTTAGTGTAAACAACCCATTCCGGACCCATCCATACACTCATACATCTAATCCAAAAGACAGTTTAGGAGTTATCCCATCTATTTGGTGTGCACAGTGTGAAAAAACTGAAAATTTAATTCCTGCCACACTGGGGCTTTGAATTGCACACCGTTTGAGGGCGCTGCACTGGAATAACTTCAAGAATATTCCAAAGTCTTTGGCAGCAAAAAAATGGTTCTTAAATTCATTTTATGAATATAAATTATCATTTCAAGATATATAATATTTAATTTTCATTAAATATATTCCCCATTAGTTATTATTAAAAAAAATTAAAATATGTAATCATTATGCACATAAAAATAGTTCTCAAAATAAATTTTGTTAAACTCCAAAATAAACATATATTAAAATCCAATATAAATTTGATTTAAAAAATATTAATTGGGTTAAATATAACTAAAAAAGAGTTATTTTATTTTAAATCATTTTAAAAAAATATTTATGACTTTAAATTTATTAATTTTTCTAAAAGAAAAGAAATTTTTTTAAAAATATGTATTTTTCGGAAATTCACTAAAAATCAATATTTTCCAAAACAAATCCAAGAAACATAATATAAAAGAAATTTTTTAATTAGTGTTTAAAAAATAATAATATTTTTATCATATACATTTTCTAAAAGTTTGAAAAATTAATTACCATATTTTAATCATTTAAATAAATAAAAACTATTTTTGAAAAAAAATTAAAGAATAAAAATAATGTACTAAAAATAGATTAATTTTTTACTAAACATTTTTCAATAACTTATATTTAGTGTGAAATATATATATATATATATATATATATAATTTTATTCATACTTATCAATTTAATTTCTAGGTTATAAATGTTATATATACCGTGGGTTGTTTAAGATCAATGTTACATATTGAATACACTACCAAATATAAAATTCTTAGGGTTACATTTACCATAAGCTATTAATGATATTTTATTTATTTATATGTATGTACATTTTAATGTCTCAGGGAGTTGCTTTCCCATCTATGTTCATTCTTTTTGGTCTTTTAAACTATCAAATAAAATTTTGTTCTTTTGAAATCACATGTTGTCACAATAGAAAACAAAGACAATAGATAATAAATAACTCTAAAACAAGAAACCAATAGTCCATTATAACTCCACATATCTACACTATGTTATATCAGCCACATGACATTGGGAAATTTCCATTAACTAAATTATAACAAAAAATTATTCATGCACACTGAGATATCTTTATAAGGTGTGAGTACAAGCCCAGCATGACAACACCAATGAGTCACTAACCTCAGCCATCATTTATATAAAATCGTATAAAATGACATAAAAATTAATATAATATTTAAAAAAATTACTTTTGGGGCATAATTTTCAAATCAAGATTCTATGAACCCATGGCCAAAACTACTATATCTCTACTTAGGATAAGATGATACCTATGGTTGAATGAATCCATGAACAATAAAGAAGGCCTATATAAGTTTCAAAACATGCCAAAAGTATATAATTATTTAATAAAATCAATATGGTCATTAGAAACCACTAACAATATAGGGTTAAGGCTATAAGATTTCATGGACCTTAAATTATCATGAATCAAAAAACAGGATCGTCTTTACCAAAAATATTCATAGAATAGACATTAAAGAAACATTTTAATTTATCTTCCACCACCACACCCAAATAGTTATGTGTCATGTCATACTTGTTTCTTCCACTACGGTGAGTAATCAAGTCATGAATTGTCCAAATTTCAATGAGAAACCATACTAAATCATTTCGTAGGAATTAAACATATATACCTAGACATGACATATTATTATATATCTCAAAAAAAATATACAATGAATAATTTCATGTCAATATATGTCTCACATTCTATACAAAAAAAATATATATTAATTAAAAAAAAGTTATCTAATTTTTTAACATAGTAAGGAGCATCCAAATAAAAGTGTAAAATGAAAAATATCATAGTTCACTACCCAAATAAATATCACACAATAATAGTCCCTAAAAAATCCCCACATCACTATAAAAGGATTTAAGTAGGATTATATAATAAGAATAACATTAAAAGGGCTATAATTGGATTAGTAATAGATAATGAGGTCCATCATAAATAATGTATCTTAATGATTTATCAAATGGTGATGATAAAAATGGCTTTCATCCTTCCCCTTCCTTGAAAAATATTGAATGAATAACTATTGATCATTTAATTAAATTTTAGATCTGCGGTCTTCCCTATGTATATAAGTAGATATAAATAGAGAATAAGAGGAATATCAGATACAATATCACATACCTTGAAATTCGTAAGATAAATGTACTTATATCCGATAGAATTACTCTTAGAAGGGTAGGAATTCACAAGGAATGGCCACTGGAGTCCCTATGTTTGAGATCCAGTGGATTAGAGGGAAAAATGATGGGGGTGTAGGGAGTTATAAATCTAAAATAATCATTAATGGTTTAAATAAATTCGCATAAAGAGTATGTATATAGGGTTTACCAAAACATCATAAAATCATGTAAGGTTCACTATCTCAACATAGAACTCACTTGGTTTGACCACTTCCATTGTAAAATTATTTATTAACAATTTCTTTATTATTTTTCACATAATATGGTTGCATTGGTGATGTATATAAGTGATATTTAACTATTCACCAACTGTGCACCACCCATTCCAACTCTCAAAATTTCATACAGTTCCCTAGGGTATACCTTATAGTTTCCTTAATTATAATGAGACAATTCTCCCATTTTATGGATTCTAGAACCCTACAAAACCACATATAAGCTACGTAATGATTAATACAAACAATTAATAACTCAAAACACCTATAAATAATTGCACAAGACAACTCATAAAACAAAAAAAAATGTATGTGGCCATTACAAAATTATTTATAAGTTAATAATATTGTATATGGACCAATAAAGATTGACTTCTTTAGTCATTAAAATATATTCATGGAAAAGTGTTTATGCTCAAAAATATAATTATTTATCTTGATGTGTATATCTCATAGTTCAAAAACCATATAAAAAACATCTTTTTATTTTATAACCTTCATACTTTAGGAGAATTATTCTTATTCTTCATCAGTAAAATGTAAAAATTCCATTTGAAATAAAAATATCAATCACAACTACATTATTGTCAAGGAAAAAACATATTTTGTTATTGTTCCATCCAAATAATCTCAAAATCAAAATATTTCACTAATATATAAAGAGTTACTCCTTTTAATAAATGTATTTAAAGTACACTCGATGTATCAAAATGATTAATTTTAATTTTTTAAGAATTTTTTTGAGATAAAATTCTTTTATTAAATAGAATAATAATAAATATATATTTTCTATAAATAATTTTCTAAGAAAATAATAATGATATAGTGAGATATTGAAAATTGTACACATTGATTTCTTTTCATCAAATGATTAAATAATATTTTTTTGCTACCCTATAACCATTACTATTTAATATTTTAGGTGAGGTTGTGTTTTTATAATGAAGAAATACAATTTTTATACTTTAAGGTATCCAAAATATTGAATTTTTTTCACATACTTGAGATGGAAATGTATTATTTTATACTACTCTTATAGAATACATAAATACTAGAGTAAATATTTTATAACAAAATTGCGATGTTTACTATAATGGAATATTATACATCCAAACCCCTATTATCATTTCAATTTGTATAAAAACAAAAAAAAATTATCCAGTAATAATAATATCCATAATAATTGTATTCCTAATATTTAAATGGTTAGGGCCAACGCCTCATTTATTATTAAACTAAGGCAAATACCTCTTTCACTAGGTAGAGGGAGACCCATTATATAGCCTAATGACCTAGTGGCCATTTCACACATTATTAAATTTTAAAATGTAAATATGAATATTAAAATATATTTATATTTTAATGAAAAGAAAAATACCAAACCAATGAATAATAAGAAGAGTATATATTCACTTATTATTATAATACTACATTTTAGTTTATGATATTTATGATATCATGGAAATTATTATTATATGTCTATTATAATCCAATGGGAATTTTGGATCCCTCACCAATATACATATAAGACACCAATGACATAAAATTACTTTTGAGTCAATTATTTATTTTCATATTTCAAAAAATTTAATTCTCATTGAGTAAAATATGCTTCATGATATGATTTTTTTTATTTTTTAAGAAATAATAGATGCAGCCATGAAATATATAAATACATAAATAAATATAACAATATTGAAAAATTTCAATGATTAGTTACAACTAAATATTAATATGCAAATATATATATATATATATATTAATTATAACCGATTGGAACAAAAGTTTAATGTCAAAATACATTTCAATCAATAAGAAGAATTAGAAATATTTAGGAATTTATTACCTTTTATAAAACATTCCCTAGATAATAGAAATATATAAGAAATATAAACCATTGAAAATAAATATCACCTATGAAATATAGTGTAAATTGAGATAGTAGGGATCATATTCTTTGTATAATATTTCATGTTTTTATAGAGGAATAAATTATTTATTTACGGTTAGGATGGATATAGAATGTTTTCTACTAGAAAATAAATTTAAATTTTAAAATCATAATTTATCAATTTTAAGTACCTGTTTTAAATTATATTTATCAAACTCTAAAAATTATTTTATGATATTTAATAAATGATTAAATATCTCCTAAATATAAATTATCTATTATGAAATGGATAAAAATATAAATATAGAAATTAAAATATATAAATGGTAGAATTTATTGAATTTTATGAAATAATAAAATTTTAGATTGAATATTAGAATACAATATACCCATATTGTACATTTTATAATTACATGAATTATAAAAAATTTATAATAGTTGAATTTTTTTTAAACAAAATTAATATTATTTTCTATGAATTATAATGATTAAAAATATTATTTTCATTATCACATATACAAATAATTTTTAATATAAAAATCAATGTATATTAATTTATTTTATTTATTCCATGGTATAAATTATTTTATTTTATTTTGTTAATTTTTAAGAGTTTACAATGAAAAATTACAAAGTTTGATGTAGAATAATCATTCTTGTTAAAAAAATTTCATGGGTTTAAAAACTTTTATATTGTATTTATCTTCAGTAAATTTCAAAAATAACCACTTTTTTTTAAATTATAACATGTAATAATAATGTTTTATTTTTCCCATATTCTATATCGATAATATATATTTTTCACTAATTCCCATGAATTTAAAATGTAATATAATTTCTTCATTATATTAGATAATATGGAATATAAATTATTTACTTATTATTCTAATGGTATGGTGTTTGTGGGAATACTAAGGAGAATATAAATTTGAATGAAATTTATGGAATATATTTTTTCATTCATTAGGTTCTTCTAGAGTCTACTTTCCATGAAAAATGTTTTTATCTGTTGGTATAAGTGTACCAATGTGATTACTTCAATTATAATAAAATTACATGTATCGTGTTTCTATAATATATAAAATACACATAATATTATGATGTTCTTAATATATAACCTCATGTATAAAAGATAAAACAATTACATAAACATAATCATTTCCATGCGATTATCATGTCAAATTATTATTTTCAATATAAATGATTAATTTATTAAAGATTAACATATAATATATAAAACCATCCACTTATTTTGTATTTATATTCCAAGAACCCACTTCCATTTGTTACAGTAAACATTAGACCATTGGTATCTTATCATGAAAATTTATATTATATAACTCTTTATTTAATTAAAATCAATGATGTTGTATATTATAATAAATTATACATAATAGATGATAAAAAATTATATTTATTTTAAAGAAAGGGATAATATTTATTCATTGAATATATTTTTTATAATATATTATTTCATATCCATTACGATTTTGAAATGTTCAATTCCTTCATATAATTATCATATAACATCTTGTGTTGTTTTCCTTGATTAAACGTTTCAATTTTTAAAACCATATATACATATTCCTCAATATTAGTACAAATTATTTATATAATATAATGTTATATATTGAATACATCCTCTTAATTTATTTTAATATTCCCTTATATTAGGATTGTATCATTTGATCATTATCTTATTGAGAATTATAAATTGACCATTTATTTTTACTAAAAAACAACAAAAAACCGGATTATTATGATCAAAAAAATGATATTGAAGATAAGTCAATAGCATCCAAATCTATTAAATATATTAAAATGACATGTTATTATTTTATTATCAATTACATTATTTGTTTCCAATAATTTTTTATATTATATTTTAAAAAAGTTTCATAAATTTAAATGTTATTAAATGAATTGGGAAATATTAGAGATTCATCTCTAGATGTTTTAGTTTTGGAAATCACATTTGAAATAAAACAGATGATATATTTTTTATATAGTGATCAAAAAACCGACAGATAAAATAATTATCTTGAAAATTATAGGGATAATATAACTTGAGTGAGAACATAATGTTATAATTTCAAAGTAAAATATAATTATTTTAATATATTAAAAAATTGTCATTATCAATTTTAATTTAAATTATATGAAGAGTCTTTGACAGTGAGGAAAAAATGAATGATATCTATTATAAATAAAATTTTAAAATTGATTATTATTGGAATTTCCAAAAATATATTATTAATATGATTAGATAAAACCACGGATATATTCAAAAAAATAAAACAATATATTAATTATTTCGATAAATAAACAAAATGACCCCGTTTATATAATTATCACATTTTGAAATTGAGTAATTCATAAAGTATTGAGCCCTATTATTTATAATTCTTATGGATTTACATGTTTCATAATAGGGGATTTTAGTAGTAGAGAATATAATCAATGTAGAATAATGATAAAGAATAAATGAAATTATTATAAAGAAACTACAATTTCTGCTAAAACATAATTTAAAATTCTTTGGTTTTGGATTAGTTCTGGTTTTTTATTAGAATCCTGGACAATAATTCCAATCCAATTTGGAATTTTATGGTATTATTTTGATAAGTTATTAGTTTTTTTAATTGAGATTAAAATAATATTTTGGTAAAATATATACATTTTTATGTCCTAATCCCAAAACGGGTACAAAATAAATTTTAATTTATATAAATCATTATAAAATGATTTTTATTATTTAATTGAACTTGGAGTATGGTGTTTTCACATTAAGGTACTTCTGGATAGATTTCAAGAAGATTTATTTTATAGTTAGTTTTATTTATTATTTAATTAAATAACTTTAATATTACGAATCTAAAGTTGTGACTGTTATAAAAACTATTTTAGAGGGCCCCATAATATAATTCAATCATCTCCGGGTCACTTAAGATTATTCTTTTCATCGATATCATTATAATCCACAATGGAGTTTTTGAATGTAATTTTGGATCAATGATCTATGGTATTTAAATATCTATAAAATCCCTATGATCAAATTTTTTTATTATTTTGAAAAGATCATAAAGTGGGAACAAATTTCTCATTCTTAAACAAAAATCAAATGGAATTCATGACAATTTAATCTTGAGTGACGATAAAACTCTACCAAGGATGGACTTATTTAAGAATTTGAGTACACCATTAAATAGGTAATGGTAATTTATTATTCTTATATTACTTGTTTAATTGTGTGGATTATGATTAAGGAGTTTCTAATAAATTATTTGTCATATTAAATTTATTTTTCCTATTGTCCATAAAGGGTTTTCCTCAGAGTCAATATATGAATGATCATGAAGTCACCAACTGCCACCCTTTATCCCCCGATATCACGATGTTATGTTCTTTTATATTTACAAAAATATTGGCTTTTATAGGATAGTAAGTCCCATGTTATCTCATTACGTCCCCTCTACCAAACTCATATATAATTCCCTCACTCAATCTCACCCCTATATCTTTTATTCTATAACATCCCTCACAATGAACAAAAGTCGATCAATGTTTTTGTTGGAATGATTTTAAATGTTGATTACATGGTGGGTATAGACTGTTGAATGGTAGTATGATTGAAAATATAAAATAAGTGGTTATGAGAGTTTATTGAATGGAATATTTATGTCAATAATCAATATCAAATTATAGTTTTGGGACACATTTATCATCTATAGTAGAATATCAAGAGTTTGAAACATTATTTTTCTAAAGGTACTAATTTGGGTGATAATTCATAGATATTAGATGATATTAAGATATATTTGTAGCTAAAAATTCATATGTTGTGGAATTTGGTTGCATTTTTTTCAATAACTTGTAAATATGTTCCTAGTGAATGAATGACTGATGTAATTATGATTGGAGTATCCATAAATCATATGATTTTAGAATTGGTCTAATGTTCCTAGACTTGTATCAAGGTAATGTATTGTGACAACATAAACATACCATGCATTATGAATTATGAATTAATTAATGAGTAATGAAGACATTATCCATGCACCATCTATGATTGGATTAATGAAATATAGATTCTTTTGGAGTTGTTATTTAAAAAAGAAAAAGAAGGGTGATGTTTGAAGATGAAGAAGAGAGGTGGATGGGCTCAGTAGGAAGAAGGTGTCCATAAACTCTTGTACATTTGGTTTTTAACCAAGTTTGGACTTCTAGTAAAAATGAAGGCCAACCATTTAGGCCATCCAAGGACCTCATCGTGAATAACATGTGGTACCCGAGGGGTCAACTGCACTGGATTTAATCCCTCAAGGATAGCCCCGCATGAGGCAAGGCGTGTATGGGCCGCCTATAGTCCAACATGTGCGTGCATGGTTATCAACCCATTTTCTAGCATGAATAGAGGGTTCTTGGTGCATGCCAGATGAGCAGATTGGGTGCTAAGAGCACGCCCGTAGAGTGAACACAGTACGAGGCAGAACCATGGATGGAGAGAATATATTTCTGAGCATCAACTGCAGTAGATTGTTATCTAATGAAGCTGAAAAAAATAAGGCTTCTTGATGAGGGTTAGGTTTTTAAAAACACGGAACTAATCATGGCCACTCATCTCATCCCGTGTCTCACTCAACCGTCTGATTAATCACATGATTGATCATGGACATCCAGGCTGTCCATCAGATCTCCGTGGATCAGGATTGAACTATTCCAATCTGATATCCTCCACTGAGGTTGTCTTCATCTTCCAGGAACCCGAGCTCCACCCGTGGAATGGTACTCAAGCATATCAAAGATCTCATCAATATAGGCAATATTTTCGCTCCTTTCAATCCCATAGTGATCATTATGATTTAACGAACACATGCATGAAATTTCATCTACATGTATGCACCAAAATAACGAGATACTACGTGGCCGAATCAAACAAAGTTATAGGAAGAGATTTTATGTTTATAAAGAGATATTAATAGCTTCGTATGTTACCTAAATCATTATGGAAATGTTAAATTCCCATTAATAACTTTTTTATTTACTTCATGTTTTTAATAAAACGAATATATTTTAATTGGGATTTGATTAAATAATAAGTATGAATGATTTTTGTTATTTATATTTATACGCACATCCTATGTCCCATGGTTCCCAATCATTTTTAATACTTGTAGAATGGTATTCTTACAGAAATTAGTTATATGTTTATTCAAATAGTTGTTCACGTTAAAATTATTAGTGGTTGTATTTAGCTATTTTCCACATAAAGGAATTTTTTTAGTCAAAACACTAACCATTACATCATGGACATACTGATTGCACAAAAGATATAATAAAATGAAAACATGTATAAATTATGGGTCCTCTTATATTCCTTTTCATTATGTACTCTTTCTTTAATCCCAAAAAATTTGTAGAATCTACTTTAAAGACCCATGATCAATATGGATTGATATTATCTCCAAACTTATAGTGTTATCTGTATCTTTGATCCTAATTCTATTTTATTCCACATTGTCAGTTATTTATATCTCCAACAACCCCATGTAAATTTATAAAAGACCTTTTTTAGACCTTTTTGTTTTATATTGATTATTTATGGATGATTAAAATTGGCTTTCAATCATTAGGAATCTCAGGTATGTTGTGTGTAAGGGGATTTTAGAAATGTATTTATTCTTTAATTTAATTCTAGGAATTCATGATGATTAATATCAAGGAGTTTGATTTTTAATGTATTGTTATATATATATGGATGTGAGATTATCTTGGTTTATCAAAAATATATTGTTTTCTAATATTGGACTTAATAATGATGATAAATTTTATGTAATATAGTCAGAATTATAATAATTTTGTTGATATATAATTCAGTTTATATCGTGATTTGAGGATATCTCACGGTATTTACTAGATAGATTTATAATTAATTACTATATAAAATATATTTCATATTTATTGTCTTGTTGAGGTTTTTTAAATACCATAATTATAGAATGATTAGGTGATTATTTAATGATAAATATAAATTGTGAAATCTTGACCCGTCTCACCTCTTAGACGGTGGCTGAACTGATGCATCACATAACCTCAAGCGTATATTCCCGAATGTTAGAGGCTGTCGACTACCATCAAGGGCACTTTTTGTGTATGTGGGGGAGATTATACCATCATTTCTAATAGATAATATCATAGCTCAAGTAAAAAACACAAAATAATAATTAGTGGAAGCATGTGAGTAGATAAACTATAGAAGAAGAAATGTAAACAATACAACTAAATAAACAATCAAAGTTCTGAAACACACAAAAGAGTGTCATGCCATGATATGGGTCTAAACTGAAAGTACATAAAACATAACTCAAACACATAGTCAACTAAAAGAAAAGACACAAGCATCAACTAAATCATGAGAAAGGCCCGGTCCTCTTCCCCAGTCTGCATCATAAGAAATAATGAACTGTCAAGCATCAGAAGCAGCACACTTCCCATTCTCAATACCTGTGATCATGTAATCTACTTGAGGGTCGATGATGCCCGAGTAGGGTGTGAGATAAAATCCCAATAGGCCAGCACCCACGATGTCTAATCCATTCCATTTTGTGAAAAAATAAAAATGCAGTGTTCCATTACATAAACATTTCAAATAACTTAATTGTAGTGTAATGAAATAAATATGTCAGCCCGGGTCCCAAACGGTACCAGTTCCTGGTCACCTGCTTCAGCCTAAGCAGGTAGTCTGGATGGGTACCTATCAGCAGAAATGCATGAACACACACACACACACACACTCACATATATATATATATATAACCCCTAAATCAAGGTAAAACTTGGAAAAAAATATATCGCAAGCATGTTCTTAAACATGGGGTTCATGTCCAGTGTCAACCAGGCACACATACAAATATAATGGGAAATATATCAATTCAAAAGAGACTCAATTAGAAATAACATAATGCTTAAGTGAATCATTATTTATGGTTCTTGTTGAGAGTGGGAGTCGGAGCTCGTCTAGAAGGTATCACTACAGAATATCCATCAATTTATCCAATGCCACCAATCCCATCCAAGGCAATATTTCTTAAGACCACGTATCACTCGAGGCATGGATTTACCCTACGTTCATCTTGATATCACAAAACAGGGTCGTGTGTCATCCAAGGCCGGCTTAACCACATTGACAACGGATCCGACCTGATGGGCCCTTTTGGAACTTTTATCACTCAAATGTATTTGAATGTCCGGGGAAGTCTCAGTCCAGGGAAGTCTCTATCCAGAAAAGACAATGAAACCGCCCCCAACACGTAGAGGTAACATGTCAGGAATAGAAGATCTAAGCATGACCCTTAATACGGGACCCACCTCCTTTACCTGCCCGGAATTTAATTAATTTTTTCACAATAGTAGATATGACATAATCAACATATAATGCCGCAGTATGAAATCTAACTAGATAGAGTCGTGCATCACATGGAATAAATTTAACAGTACAACATAACAACATGAAAGACAATATACAAATCATATCAACCTTACTTGAAAATCCATTTTTAAATAATAAATAGTTCAACTAAACAAGTTCCAATGATCCAACAATTGAAGTTCATGTTCAAGAAATATTTTATTTAATTTAATTTCAATAAAACGTTTCTTAGAAACACATGAAATTAATCAAACAATAAAATTGGCTAATGGAAAAATACACTGATCATGTCATAATTCCCAAAGGGGTGTCCATCATTGTTGCAATAATTCAATAAACTATTCATTTTATTTAAAAACTATAAAAAAGTGATACACAATTCCCGCAGCTAATAAAATTAACAAACCAGATTACAAGAAAAATACACCGATTATGTTGGAACACCCAAAGGGGAGTCTGATTTTGTTGAAACCATTCAATCAAATTTATTAAAAATGATTAAGGGTGAAAAAATTAAATAGAAGAATAAAATTAATTAAAATGGGTAAAATTCCACAAAGCTGGTAGGCACCGACTGATGACACAACGGTGCGTGTTTTTATAAATCACTAAAAAACGGAGGGAAATAGAGTATAAACCCTGCCTTGAAGTCATAGATGACTCTATGATCCATGGTAGACTTTGATTTGACCTAAAATGGATGAAAACGAAGGATTTTAGAAAAATCCCAAAATAGGGTAAGAATTTTCAACGACGATCTACACTCATAATACTCAACAGAATTGAATGATTCTACTTGCTGAAAGATAGATTCTCCAGAAGTCTTATTTTGCACCTGAAAACTAATGAATCAGACATCATATGTAGGAGAATAATCCTTATAAAGGGGAAACTGGTTGGTGTGATGGGATTGATGGGTGCGACATGATGAGTGGTAGTGAGAGAGAGGATAGGAAAAAGAATAGAGAGAAAAGAATGAAATAGAAAACAAAACAAAAACAAGTGAAAAATAAAAAAAAAGGCAAAAAGGAAATCAAAAAAATATAAAATAAATCAAAAAAAATGAAAAGGAAAATTATATAAATAATTAAAAATCAGAATCCCCCATTTTAATTATTTATATTTTTCCGTAATCCTCTATTTATTTTATTTAAGAATTTATGTTTATCCTTTCTTCCATTCTGTTAAAATCTTTTTTAAATCTCATGTTACTCTTTTCCAATCCTTAATTAATTAATTAAAACCCGGCCACAGTTCCAAATCGTGACGTGACATTTTTCATGAAAAGTATACATGTATTTAAATTAAATAAAAAGCTACCCAGGACCCATAGAAAGATGCACAAGAGCGTGCCACAGGTTACTTAATTAATTAGACTACAATAAATTAAAAATGATCCATACATGATTAAGGCTAGGTCGTTACAACCTCCCCTCCATAAGACAACTCATCCCCGAGTTTCCCTTCCGAGGGTAGTGGAACATCGCCAGAGAAGAGTTCCAGCCATTGTGCACGTACATACGTCTCATGCTCCCAGGAATCATCTTGAACGCATCTGTGTTTCTGCAACACCCGGACCTGTGGGATTGACTTTCCTCGGTGTACTTTCATGCTACAGTTGAAGATACGGATCAGATCCCCAGAAAGGATGCATCAGCATCAAGCTCGATGTCATCATGTTAAAAAAAACGAGATGAGTCAAGATGATATTTTCGAAGCTTAGATACATGGAAAATGTTGTGCATGCAATAATACCTTTGAGGTTGTAGTAACTGATATGAAATTGGGCCAACTATCTCCACTATCTTGAACGAACTAATGCATCACGATGATAATGTCCCCTCTCTCCTGATCCGCATGTGAACCAATGTCGGAGAAACATGCAGAAAGACTTGATTCCCCACCTTGAACCCCAGAGGTGTGCGGTGACGATTTGTATAAGACTTTTTCCTAGACTGAGCTATAGTAATATGATTCTAAATCAACTGAACATTCTCATAAGTCTCTTGAATGAGATGAGGATCCAACAGAGTTGCCTCACCAACATCAAGCCAACATAAATAAACGACATTGTCTACCATAGAGAGCCTCGTATGGAGCAATTTGTATTGTCGCTTGGAAGTTGTTGTTATAGGTAAACTCAACAAGAAGTATATGATTCTTCCAGGAACCTCAAAAATCAATGATACAAGCCCGTAACATATCCTCTAACACATGTATAGCTCTCTCTGAATTCCCATCCTTTTGAGGGTGATATGCAGTACACAAAAGTACCTATGAGCCCATCGCCTTATGCAACCCATGCTAGAACCGTGAAGTAAAATGGGAATCCTTGTCTGTGATAATAAAACGAGGTACACCATGAAGCTGCATAATTTCCCGGATATACAGCATTCCCAACCCATCAATTGTAAAGGTCTCTCGGATAGGAAAAAAGTGCACAACATGGTTCAACCTATTGACAACCTCCCATACTCCATCACTGCCTCAAGGAGATCATGGAAATCCTACAATGAAAACCTTGGTGATGTCATTCAATTTCTATTCAAGAATGGATAAAGGTTGTAGGGGTCTAGTAGGGCATTGGTGCTCTACATTCACATGTTGGCAGGTGGAGCACTGGGTGACGAAACATGCCATCCTCATTTTCATACTAGTCCACCAATATTTTCGACACATGTATCTATACATCTTGATCATCCCAAGATGAACTACCAAAATAGAGGTGTTATATTCCATCATCATTTATTCCTGTATAACTGAAGGTACCCATACACGACCATGATAATGTTGAGGTTCATTTCCATAAATAACCCATCCAAGAGGTGGGTTCTCTCCTGGAACACATTACCTCAAAAGAAGACCCTTATGGCCAATAAACTATTGACTATAGACTTGCTCTAGAAGAGATAATGTAACTATTAGAGCTACTAGAACTGGTTTTCCACTCTGCTTTGAACTTCCAGATGCTTCTCTGAAAACAAGGCATCCATCTACCACTCACTGCTAGCTACCTGCATGGCCTGAGTCTGTGTCTTTCATCATAAAGCATCTGCCACAACATTACCCTTACCATGGGTATAAGGAATCTCAAAATCAAATGACTGCTAGTATTCAACCCACCTGTGTTTCCTTTAGTTTATGTCTCGAAGTGTGGAGATATATTTCAATCTTTTATGATCTGTGTAAATTAGAAATCTCTCAGCAAACAAATTGTGTCTCCAACAACATAGATCATGAAGCACAACAACCAACTCAATGTCATGTGTAAGATAGTTCCTCTCGTTAGGTATCATCTATCGGGATCCATAAGCCACAACTCGATCATCGTACATAAAAACTTCACCCAGTATAATTCCTAAAGAATCAAAATAAACTATATAGCTCTTACCAAGTTTATGAAGAATTAGGATCGGGGCAGAGGCAGTCTTCCTTTTAACTCCTGAAAAAACTTTTGTCATGCTTCTAACCAAATAAAATGTACACCTTTCTCAGTCAAGGCTATGAGAGGCACTTCTAAAAGAGAGAAATCCTAGATGAATTTCCTGTAATAGCCAGCAATACCCAAGAAACTACTGATGTCGAAGTCACAATTGGTCTTCTCCAATTAATCCACGACAGCCACCTTTTCTGGGTCAACTGATACCCCTACTTTAGATATAATATTACCAAATAAGTGCAACTTATCAATCCAGAAGTGGCATTTACCGAGCATAGTATATAGCTGGTGCTCTCTCAGTGTACTCTGCACGATCTCAAGATGGGTTGCATGGTTGTGTCTAGAATGTGAATACACAAAAATGTCATCTACGAAGACTAACACAAATGAATAAGGATATGGATGAAAAACCCGTTTTTTTGGGGCCATGTAGAGCACGTTACATTGGTGAGGTCGAATGGAATAACCAGATACTCGTATAAGCCATACCTGCTTCAGAATAAAGTACATTGTTTGTCAGATGGTCTCACATGCACCTGGTGATATCCAAACCATAGATCAATCTTGGAGAAAATAGTTTCTCCCTGGAGGTGGTCAAAGAGATCATATATATGAGGCAATGGATATGGATTCATTACCATGATCTGGTTGAGTCGGAGATAATCCACGCATAACCTTAGTGTACTGTCTTCCTTCATGAAAAAAAGACAGGTGAACCCCACAGTGATGTTCTAGGTCTTATGAAACCCTTTCCCTCATGGACTTCATACTACTTTTTGAGTTATTGTAGATCTGTTGGTGCCATCATATAAGGAGGAAAAGGGACTAATGCCGCAACTGGCACAAACTAAACAATGATCTCCATGTATCTCATAAGAGGTAAGCTAGAGAAATCATTAGGGAAGAAATATCTGAATAGATCCACCACTGGAGGGAATTCAACTAGTTTCATTCCCTGATCGCTCATTTGGAGTGTTGCCAACCGAGTTGTCACTCTGTCCAGCCATTCGTATTTAGGCATAGCTTGTTCTTCCTGTAGATCCCATTCACCTTTGTGAAGAATTTTTTTACCCTCTAGGAATGTAAAAGACACCTAACAGAGAAAGAAATCCACTTGGAAATGGTATGAAGAAATCCATTTCATACCATGAATGACTTAAATATCAGAAAAATCAAGGTTATAGAAATTCCAAACAAAGTGGTACCCACATATCTCATGGGAGAACTCTTGGCACTAGCATGTGCCCTCTATTCGAACCCCAAGAGGTGTGTTGATAGACATGACACCACAGTGGTACTCAATTGGAAAACCAAGACTTTCAACAACAACAACAAATATATAGGAGTGTGATGCACTGATATCATCAAGTGCAGAAACTAAAGTAGAGGATACTAGAATTGTACCTCTAACTATAGATGGCCCTACACTCTGCTCCTCTGGTGCTGATTGCACTACATATATGGTAACTAAGCCACGACTCAGATACACTTCCAGGTTGGCCTGTACAAGTCCACTATGCAGAGGCTAATAGTCTGTATCTTGATTTCCTCGACCATGAGCTCCAATATTTCCACGACCTGATCGAACGGTGCAAAAATAACATCCAGCCTGCTGTGGAGTCATAGATCCCTTACCTGATAGAGTTGATAATGCGGATCCTTTAGCTTTGGATACTGAAGAGAAGGAATTTCAGAAATGCTAAATGTGACCCATCCTGCCACAAGATTAGCACTATTTCGGATCTATTATGCATTGTGGATACCTGTGACCATCCCTGCTGCACGGATAGCATGTGGCAGAGCTATCAAGACGTGTTGTCATGATATGATTTCCCCCACATGCACTTTCAAAACGACGTTTCCTGCTGCCAAAAGAGCCATCACCCTATCTCAGAACTGGACTTCCCTGGCTCATGGGTTTTCCTTCCCTAACATTTCACTCTGAGATCAGAGCCTAATTCACGATCTCTTTAACAGTGGACAAAAAGAATACATTCACCTACGATCATATAGGGTACTCAAGTCCATCCTCAAAATTCCTTATAGTAGTCTGTGCGTCACCAGTCGGAGAAGGGGAAAAAATTTGATGTTCCATGAAACAATTAGTATACTATAAGATAGTCATAGAGCCCTATGGAAGATTAATGAACTCTCACACATGTTCATCTCTCAGAGTCTATGAGAAAAAGTGATTGTAGAAGGGTTCTTGGAAATCATCCCTAGCCTTGTCGCTGGCCTCCTCAGCCAGAGAAACAACATCCCACAAGTGTTTGGATGTGTCACGATGCATGTAGAGATAAATCATGACCCTTCACTCTGTAGTTGTCTCTAGTTGGTCAATGATAGATAGTAAAACTTTTATCCATGATTCTATAGCATTATGGATTCCACATCCCAAGAACATGGGAGGGTGCTTCTGTTGAAAGTCCCATGTACGGTCTTACATAGATGGGGTAGGTCTATGAATATTCTGAACTGACTTCATAAACTTGAGGAGACTATCCATGAACTAAGTTTTATGGTCCCTCATAAGATCGTTATGAGGTTTCACCACAAGAGGCTCTACGAGAGGAACTACTAGTGGTGGAGGAGACACCATCCCTAGAATGTGCTCATTGCCACTATTCTAAGGCACAACACGAATACGCCGCTGTGGAATTTCTCTAAAACATCCAAAAAACACCCTTAGACAGGGAGTAAAGAAGGTGATAAAACAAGTATGGTGAAAAAGAGGTATGGTACATAGTCTACCTCTAAGCATTAAACAATAGCCAACCCACCTTAAGAGCAGTGTTTTGATATATAAGAGACAACTAAAAAAGATTAATAAGCAGTTATATAGCCCACTCCTATGTTGATTCTAGCTAACATATAACAGATTAACACAACCATATATTTAATAAACCAACAATTCAATATTCTACCACTAGGTATAATAGCACGTAGATGCAATGAGAAAATGCACGATGAAAGTAGATATGACATGGAAATATGCATGGAATTTTAATCCTATAGTGCCTATAATAATGCATGGGATGTTTGTCCCTCATATCATTGGGCTTCAATGATAAACCCAATATTTCAATAATACTTCTAAAATAACAACACAATACCAGTGAGTAACCCAAGGTGGAATCATATCAACAGTAACTAGCATAATCAGTAACATGAATCCCAACCTAAGAATTTGAGTCTACCCATGTACATGGTTTAGCTACGTCCAAGCATAGAGTAAATCCACAATCCCTATATCCTAGTCTCCTATATAACTCAAAGAGAAAGAAAAAAGGAAAAAACACCTCTGATACCCCTTTGTATTGACCTGTCCTGACTCACCTCTAACACGGTGGCCGGACTGGTGCATCACATAACCTCAAGCGCATCTCCCTGAATTCTAGAGACTATAGACTAGCAGTGAGGGCCATTTTTCTATCTATGGGAAGACAATGCTATCATAGGTAACAGATAATATCACTGTTTAAGTAAACAACCAAAAATAATAAGTATCGGAAGCATGTGAATAAATAAACAACAATAAAAAGAATGTAAAATATCCAACTGAATAAAAAAACCAAGTTTGGAAACTCACAAAAGAGTATCATGCCATGATATGAGTCTAAACTGAAAGTACGAAAAACAAAACTCAACCACACAGTCTACTAAAACAAAAGGCACAAGCAACAACTACATCACAAGAAAGGCCCTTTCCTCTTCCCCAGTCTCCATCCTATGAAGTATTGAATAGTCATGCATTAGAAGCATCACGATTCCCCTAATCAATACCTGCGAGCATGTAATCAACTAGGGATTCGATGACGCCTGATCAGGGTGTGAGATAAAATCATTGTAGGTTGGAACCCATGGTGTCCAAAAATTTAATTTCGTGAAAAAATAAAAATTTAGTGTTCCATTACATAACCATTTAAAATAAATTAACTGCCGTTCAATGAAAGAAATATGTCATCCTGGGTCCCAAACGATACTCTTTCTTGGTCACCTACTTTAGCCTAATCTAGTAGTCTGAAAGGGTACCTGTCAGCAGAAATGCACGAACACACACACACAAACACACACAGATATATATATATATATATATATATATATATAAACCATAAAGAAAGGTAAAACCAAGAAAAAAGATATTCCCTTAGCCTATGCTTTAACTTGGGGTTCAAGTACAGTGTCAACTAGGCACACATCCACATATCTGGGAAAATATCTCAATTCTCAAGGGAATCAACTGGAGATAACATAAATCTTAAGTGCGTCATTATTTGAGGTTCATGTTGTGATTTAGAGTCTGAGCCCGTTAAGAAGGCATCGCAACAGAGCATCTCTTAATTTCTCCAATGCCACTAAGCCCATCTAAGGCCATATTTTGAAAGACCAAGTATCATCCGAGGAATGTCTTTACCCTGAGTCCATCATGATCTTTCAAAAAGGGGTCGAGTGTCATCCAAGGCTGGATTATCCATATATCCAATGAATCCATCATAATGGGCCCTTTTGGAACTGATTCCACTCAAAATTATTAGAAATTAAGGGGAAGTCTCGGTCCGACAAAGCCAACAACATAGCCCCCCGACACATAGAGGTAACCTGTTAGGAACAGAGGATTTATGCGTGGCCCATAATTCATGACCCTCCTCTTTTTCTTTCCCTGAATTTAATTAATGTTTTCACAGCAACAGATATGACATAATCTACATATAAATTCATAGCTTCAAAACTAACAAGATACACACGTGCATCACAAAGAATAAATATAATATCACACCACAACAACATTCAAGGAAATATACATATCATATCAACCTCAGCATATAATGCATATTTAAATAATACAAAGTTCAACAAAATAAGTTCCAATGATCTAACAATTGAATTTAATGTTCAAGAAACTATTTATTTAATTTAATTTGAATATAATGTTGCTTCACAACACATTCAATTAATAAAACAATTTACTCGGATAATGGTAGAATACAATGATTGTGATGGAACTCCCAAAGGGGTGTCCTACATTGTTTCTTTAATTCAAACAACTATTTATTTAATTTAAAAACAATAAAAAGGGGCTACGCAATACCCACAACTAATTAAATTAATAACCCGACTAATGAAAAAATATGACGACTATTTAGGCACACCCAAAGGGGTTACATATCCTAATGTAGCCATTCAAAAAATTTAATTTAATATGATTAAGGCTAAAACAATTAAACTGAACCATTAAAGTAATTAAAATAGGTAAAATTCCACAAAGCCAGTAGGCACTGACTAACGACACAACAATGCATTTTTTATAAATCGCAATGAAATGGATGGAAAGAAATTAGAAACCCTACCTTGTAGTCACAGACGAATCTAAGATCCATGGTAGACTTTGATTTTTCCTTAAACGGATGAAAATGAATGATTTTTTAAAATACTCACAATAGGGTGAGAATCTTATGCAAGGAATTGTGTACAGAATACTCAATAGAATCGAATGATTCAACTTACACAAGGTTATCATTTACATAAGTATTATTTCACACTAGATGTCAATGAATCAGACATTATAATAAGGAGTAGTGTCCTTCCGATGGGGTTGTTGGTTGGTGTGACAGGATTGAGGGGTGCGATGTGATGAGTGGGAGAGGGAGAGAGGAGTGGAAAAAGAAGAGAGAAAAAAGAAAGAAAAAGAAAATAAAATATAAATAAGAGAAAAATAAAAGATAAGAATAAAAGGAAATAAATGACAAAGATAAAATAAAACAATCGAAGAGAATGGAAAATAATTAAAATAATTAAAATAACTAAAATTGGGAGTCCCACATTTTAATTATTTTCATTTTCTTAAATCCACTCTTTATTTTATTTCAAAATTTCTTTTTATCTTTTCATGATTTCTTTTAAAATCATCTTAAAATCTATTATTACTATTTTCCAATCCATAATTTATTATTTAACACCCGAACACCGCACCAAAGCATGACATGAAATTTTTTACAAAACGTCTACAATTATTTAAATTAAATAAAAAGCTTCCCGGGACCCAAAGTGAGGTGCACAGGCGCACGCCCCGGGTCTCTTCATTAATTAGTCTACTATAAAGTAAAAATGGTCTATAGCTGATTAATGACATGAAATTAAATAAATTAAATTCAACAACCTTCATGAAACTATTGGACATTAATGGCTCTTCTTTGATATTTTATATGGATGATTTAGAGTAGCTAATTAGATAACAGTAATATAGGTTTATTATCATTTAAAAATTCTCATAATTAATAAATATATTGTATATATTATGGTTTATTTATTTTTATTTAAATTAATGAGTTTGGGGAAAATTATAATCCCTTATTGTCTTGTTTATCTCTTTAACCTTATATGATATGATTAGTTTCAACTTGAATTTGGGAACTAAATGTTTTCCCACATTCATGTTTCTTATATATGTATATACATACATTGAGTGTTTATGTGAAATAATGTTTATTTGATATATTAGCTATGGTATTGTGTGTGTTTTTCAATTTAGGGGAGTGGTTTCTCACTAGCGATGGTGAAAAAAATGGATTATATACTTTAAGATTTGTTCGTACCTATTTTCTTGATATTTGGTTTGGGAATTTTTAGATGTTGTATGATATGGGTTGTTAGTTACATTTTCCCATTACAATTTTATTTTTTTCTCATTATTATATAATGATTATTTTCCTTCTGGATTCATTTATAACAATCTTTTTAGTTTTATATATCCCACAGGTGGTTATGGTTGCGTTTTAAAAAATACATAAATTTGGAAAATAAAATTTATTAAAAATGAATTTATTGGAATGGGTGTTGAAAATTGCCATGATTTATTATTTAATAACCATATAATATATTAGATAAATTCTCAAAAGGAATGGAATTAGAATATGGAATATAAAGGAGAAATTATTAAATAATTTTTTATTTTCCTAGTATAAATTCATTCTGAATGAGGTGGTGCGGGATTTTATAAATAATTTTCAATCATAAATGATACAAATTAATATGGATAAAACCAAACCATAAGATTTATAATCAGGTATGAGTTATTTCTTAGTAACTCATTGGTTTTAGCCTTGTTTCATAGGGGGTGATGGCTATAATTCTATTATATGTCTTCTTAGTTACCCCTAGATAGATATTTGTGATATATGTATATATATAAATGAAACTATTTTTTCATTTTTGTTATGATTTAATAGAATATACTACCAAAATTTAACTAGAAACCAACACCCCAATTTTTTTGGTTTGAGGTTTTTTTCTCAAATCTATATTGGTGATGGAAAATAGGATAAATTACTCCCTCTAACACATTCTCCATTCATAACTATCAGTTTTTTAAGGAATAACATGGATATGATGGAATATTGTATAAGTAATGTGATAAAATGGGCTATGATGGTTCACTCTTTCAAAATACATGTATAAAAAATATGTTTTTTCTAAATGTTGTAGCATATACATGTATAGTGGCAATATTGTCTATGGTTTCTATTTCAATACATGCATAGGGTATGTATTATTGAGGTATATAACTTGATTCATGTGGAACAATGGGTCATGGACTTACTGAATAGTTATAAATATAATTATGTGTTTAAATAAGATGTTTGAATTAGTTGTAGGACGAGATGATGATTTTACTGTGATATATTTGTTGGCTAGACATTGTGACATAAGAAAGGGATTGGAGAAGAATATTTTTAGTGTTATTCGTTGAGAAGGAAAAATCAATGGGGATGTTGATGAAATGTACCTTCGTATTTATATTTTTTTGTTATAGAATCATTTATTTATATTCATTATGAGATTAAATATAACTAGAAAACATATGAAATAAATTTTTGAGCTTAGGAATCATTTTGGATTTATGAACACAGTCACTATTATTTAGATTCCTTCATGCACAATTGAATGAGATGTTTCATAGACTATTATATACTGTTTAAATGTATGATCTAATCATATATATATTTAAAGAGTTTCTCTTTTCTTTAGGATATTTTTTTACCAATGTAGGCCTTACAATCATGTTGATTCATCATGGGGTTTTTAGGGTTAGTGGAAACCACATAGTCATTTTAAAAAGTATATATATTTTTTTCAATTGAATAAAATTTTCTTTCTTATACTGTTGTGTTTTAATTATTTATTTTTGTGATGGATATCATTAGTTATTTTTATATAATGTCTTGAGAATAATTTGAAAATTTTAATTACTCGAAAATATTTTATACTAATTGGAATAGTAACAAATCTTTGACCTATTGGAGGTGGGGTTTTTGGGTTATAGCCATCTATATTTACTACCCAAAAAAGGATAATGAGGGGAGATGGACTTGTGGTGGAGTTTTGTCTGAGCTTATCGTTAATATATTTGATAGATATTAGGGACAAAAACTATTGAATATTACATCATTTCATAGTGGAAAAAATAAAATATATTTATTAAATGATTTAAGAATAGATTATTGGAAAATGAATGGTATTTTATGTCCCTATGTAATATAATAAAATAGAACTATGTCTACAAACCATATTAATTGATGTGATTCCAATTAATTTTTAGATACCTATGATTGGATCATTATTTATTATTTGATATACCTATGACTAAATTTAGAATAATGTGAGAATTTAGAAGATTCAGAATTAATTTATAACATATGTTTCATTTTTTATTTATTTAGAGTCTCTAACAAGTTTCTATTTTTCATGTATAGATCTATATTTAATTCTTCATCAAGTTTATATCCTTGATGAATAGTTGTATTTTCATGTATACCATCCTTAAATTAAAATGGCTAATGATAATTATTCTTGGAGTAATAATTGCTGAGTGTTTAATCCCTAGAGCTTTTTGTAGTGTAAAAGAGCTATTTTAGATAATGATTTTGGGACTTGTTAAAATGATTTTAAGGGTTAGTTTAGTATTACTATTTTATGGAATGTGAAATGAATTCTATCATCTATCAAATGTTACATAGTAATTCTTGATATTTTTTTGTTGTATTTCAAATGATATGAATTAAATCGACTATTTTCACATATATGTATTTTTATCACATTTTTAATGAGTTTCTTTATTCTATCATGATGAAAATTCACTGACGAGATACTCTTATTATAATATAGAGGAATCTATGAATGTAGGATCATGAAATTTATTTCAATAACCACATTTATTGTAATTTTGTTTTTATTCTATATGAGGATGATACAATGAGTAATTTCATTGAAGATTAAATATAAATATCTAGTTCTAGGTTATTTTATTCACTTTTTCAATATATATATATGCTTGTAAATAATGTTTTTTTATAGTAAGATGATGTTATATTGGAATAGGTTTTTATGGGTGGATATTTAAGAGACCTATTTTAAAAAAATATGTTGAAAAATACATTCTTAATTTTATTTTTATAAGATTCCATAAATAATGAGGAGCCAATTTCACCACTATTCATTTTTTTCACTAGAGGTAGTTGTCCCCATACCTGGGTCAGAAGATAAGTAATTGAATTGATTTTATATAGAGGTTATTTACATTAGATAATAGAGTCCATTGACTTTATAAATAGTTAAAATTGAATTTTTGGACTTCATCAGGATGAGTCGTTGAAGAATATTAAAATACAGAACTACTTGTTGGGTGCTCAAAAATTTTATGAGACTAAAAGAAACATGGTCGGTTAAGGATATACCCATGATTACACTTTTTCTCCAGGACATTGAGTTGTGTATGACCAAGTATATGATTACTATAAGTGATAAAGATGATATATTATCATTGTTGATCTCATGAATCCTATGTATATTCAAATTCAATGTGTGATAGATTTCATTCTTGGTATAATATACATGTAATTTACTTTTTTATTACTTTATTGAGTTCAGGAGCTATGCAATCTTCTATTATACAAACCCGATTCTATGTGTTGGAACATAAGATGGAGAGGTTCACCTTTACATGGAAATTACTAAGAATTGTGTCAGTTTGGAAATATTTTGTGATGTTTGTAGATATTTTTATTTGATTTAAGGTTAAAATTATTATGGGATAGATCTATAATGTCTACGGATACATAAAAATGATATCAGTCACTACATGAAATTAGTTTATTTAGTGTAAAATAATGTTGATTTATTCAAGTGGGTGGTAACATTTATTGATATTGATAGAGTGCATGTGATGATTATTAGATATAGACCCTTTGGTGTTTCATAGGTTTTTAAATTATTTTATACCATAATAGATATGTGGATGTTTATTTCATTCATATATCACCATAGCTGTTTCCGAGTGCTGTATAGTATAACGAATTTCATTATAGATTGATTTTTATAATATACCCATTCACAAGAGAAATATTTGGGATTGAGTTTGGAAAATGTTTCACCTCAATATAAATGTTATTCAATATGATGGATCATTATTAGATAATAAATATTTTTATCCAGATGGTTGATCATCAAAATATAGTGATTATTAATCTTTTTGTGTCTCCATGGGTTGATCATATGATGTTTCAAATAACTAATCCATAAAAATATATTTTTGCATTGATTATTATTGTTGGAATTAGGTCTAAAAGAAGTCATATTATCAACTATTTTAGTGATATGATCAGTTTTACAAGCTGAAGGGATATTTCTATTCTATGATGATTGATTTTTAGTTAGTATAACATATGATATGTTTGAATGATGTAAATATTTGGAAAATTTCCTTCAAATGTTGTTATTAAAAACATAATTTCATCTTAATTACATTTAGTTTCATTAATTATGCAATAATAAAATTTATATTGGCGAATTAAATGTTTTCTGAATTTATAGATCAGTTTGTGGTGGTTTTAATTATTGAAATATTCAATTATTATATATCAAAAGAGAAGTAGTGTGAGAATATGGGAGCTTATTTGGGGTTTCATTATAATCATCTCTTATTTGGGAATTTATCAAAGTTTATGTTTCATCCTCTAGAATTCCATTTTGTTAGACATTTAATATCTCATTTTATAATTTCCATTGTCCATTACATGATTGTGGAAAATATTTTTGAGGTATAACCTAATATTGTTCTTTATATATAAGGTTTCATTGTATATGAACACTTTTATAGGAGGTTCATACTAGACTACACTATGATTTAAAATAATTTAATATTCATGACTATAATGGTTCTGAATTTTTTATGAATCTATAGGTACCGTGTTTATTTTCATTATATAAAGGAGGAGTTTTCTAGTGCACTGATTCATTATTTTCTAGATGAGGGAGTTATTTTTTTTGTATATTATTACCATTATTACCTATTATATTATAGTGTTCTGATGCATCCATTTGTAATTATCACTTATGTTTCTCAATAGTAACTTTTACATAAAAAACTATTTAAATACCATGATCTAAATAATGGAAAATATATGTTTTACTTGATTGTTTTATTTAATAGCCTCACTGGTAAAAAGTTTATGGTATTCCTAGATCTCAATATCTTGAAAAATATCTTCATGAAGTATTAATTGAAATTTTTTATGTGATTACCAGTGGAATTATTATAGTATTTTACATTGTGATTTTGATACATATACGAGAAATGGATTATTGTTTTCAATTATTTATGTTTGAAATTGTTTCAAGATATTTTTTTATGAGTTTTCAGATTATTGGAAGGTTAAAAAGGATAATTTTATGTTGAAAATGTTATCGAGGAATTCAACAATAGCTGATATCATTATTAGATGAAAGTGCACTCATCTATTGGTATAGTAGGTGGATGGTTCCTAGTTAGGGAAATTTGAGATAAATACATTTTTCAAATATATATTGCACCCTTTTATATGTATATACATTAAATCACAATTATATCCTTGATAGAATCATATTGGATTAATGTCTTTTGATACATTGATATAAAAAATACTTATTCATAAGAGATCAAAATAATATAAAACTCTGTTATTTATAACTACCATCCTTCTTATCTATCTCATACATAAAATCACTCACCATATCATGTGTAATGGAATAAAATTAATGGGTGATATTAGATGCTCAATAAGGGTAAAATGGTAGATATCAATGATTACTTAATAATTACATAACAATATGGTTATGAGAATTTTTTCTTGGAGTATAAGAGAGATATCATGTAAGTCATAGATCATAATATGGATTAATTCCATATATCATAAAATTTCATATTATATTTATCATATTGTAATAAAAGAATATTATCCATGACAATATAACATTATAATAAAAAATAATTGTATGGCATAAAAATTAATATATAAAATAATTCACTTGGTAAATGATAATTTTCCACAATAACATAGTGGATTGGGTTAACTCCGCATTACATTATATCTCCATTCATCTTCACTCCTAGTACTATCATAGTGAACATGGTCCCTTACTAATCTGGGTTCACTCAAAATTCTGTTCTTTGTTATCCCATGATACAAACATCTATACCCAATTCATTCTATGGATATACAATTTTTGTTCAACATGTATCATAATAAATATTATATATATGATATATAAAGGATCATTAAAAAATCATTGTGACATAACCATTGAAAATAAATAGGTTTCATAAATATTTCTTAAATATTATTTCATTACTTGGGGAAAATAAAAAACTCTCATATATATGATATAATCATAATCAAAAACCATAAAATGATTAAATGAGTATTATATAATTGGATCAGAACCAATAAAGAGTAGGTAACATATTTTTTTTTCATGCTATATGAAAATGTATTTAAATAATTATATGGAATATTTGATAAGGAAAATACCATTATCATTTTAACATTACCTTTGTAAAATTCCAAAATTTTAAGAAAAAATTGGGGAAATTTTTTATTTTAAAAAATATTAATATTCATAAATGGTATATTAAATGATTTAATGAATCATGATGGAATAATATTCATTCATGTAATTCACATTAAAATAATTATTTATTTTTCATTTTTGGAAAATTTTTAAATTTACATCATTTAGAAAACTTCTAGAAGATTCCTTGAAATATTATTTGTGAAAATATAAACATCTTTAAAATAATTTTAAATAAAAATAATTGTTTAATAATAATATTATTTAAAACATTTCCTATAAACAGTAATATAGAAGGTAAATATTAATAATAAGGATATTAAAAAAAATACCACAATGGAAATTCAAACATAAAAAATCATGATAAATGATTTTATTGAAGCCATAGTCTCTTACAACATTGTTATCTTTTGAATAAAAAATTCAACATAGAGATAACCTTATAAATGTAATAAAATACAAATAAAATTTAAAATATGAATATTTCAATACATTCGATGGAAATATATACATCACATAAAAGAAAAATGTGGTGAATATTTCATGTTTCTAATAGAAATAAAAGGGCATCAAAAATCACATTCCTACAGTTTTATGTGCTTGAAAAATTATCCTACATCTACTGTAATAAATTAAAATACATTAAATTATAATAAAAAATCATTTGTATAATTTTAATATAAAAAATGATCCATATATTACATTTCATCCCCCAATTACTTATTTTTTTATTAAAATCGTTCTTTCTCGGTATGAATTATTTTATTATTCATGATAGTTTTGGTTTTATATATCAGTTCATAGAAATTTGATCTTGGATCCATCATCTCAAGAATTTTAACCATGATATTGATATCATATTTTATTATTAAATATATATATATATATATCACTCGATATAATATAGTTTTTGGAAAATTAATTACACAATTCATTAAGATGGTCGGTCATATATACACATGAATGCTCTTTTCATTTTTCAAACAATTGAATGGTAGAAAGATATAAAATAAATACCCCTTATATGATATTTTTTATGAAATATATTTTTTATATACTCAATAACTATATACGCAATACAGTACATGTAAAATGGAAATGAAAAACGAATCACATTGTTTTGTTATAGTGGTAGTCCATGAGTATTGAAGAACAAAGTTACTATTTTCCACTATATGGGAAGAATGTGGATTATGGTTGTTTAATAACCATAATAATATTTTAATATATTTATTGAATAGATTTTATTATTTCATAATGGATACCATGGATTACAAGATTCTATAATAATAAATAATTTCAAATATGTCAATAAGTTTATTGACTTTTCGTCGAAATGACTTTTTTATATTCCACATTAAAGACTATTAGAAAATACATTAAAGAAGGAAAAACATATAATTCATTTACTAGTATGTTAATAAGATAGTTTTTGAAGATTTGGTCAAACATGATGGATCATATTGTTTGAGTTATAGAGTATAGGTGGTTCCCTTTTATAAGAGAGTGGAGGTGAACTCTTTGAATTACCAAACATATTATAATGAAATAAATCAATGTGCCTCCTCAAGTGTCTATAAAATGATATATTTTTTAATATAAGATGATTATGAGATTATATCCTATCATAAAATAATATTTGGAAGAGTTAAGATGATATTTTTACTCTTACCACTCTATTTTAACACCATTTTAACCATTTTGAAAATTACCAAGATATAAATGTTTTTTAATTTTTAGGGGACCAGAATGTTATTATAAAATTTTATTCTTAATATTTAATGCTTGATATTATTGACCAAATAATTTCAATATATTGAATACATCATTTTTCAGAATTCTAAAAATTTTATCAATTATTTTTTGTATTATAAAATCGTTAATTTCCTTTGTAGAAATACTTGAGATGTTATAAGATAATATGTTTCAAACTCATTTTAAATAGATCAAAAATTACATGTATTCAAAGACAATGAGGGTTTATTCTTAATAATATTGTCAAATTAAATTAATTTATGTCTTTATATAATTTTATCTTTATCGTTTAATTTGACATCGTGATTAAATAATGATAACATTTTCCATGATAATTACATTTTTTATTAAATTATTATAATTTTACATAAAATTTGATCGATTTACCATATATGAATATAAGATGAAAATTTTGAAATTATTTCATATAGTTTTTTATATATCAATATTTTTTTAAATATTTATATAATATAGTAATATTTTAATTTACATAAAATACATTTACATTTATTTTAAGAACTATTCCCATCATTTGATTTTAAAAACAAATTATTATAATGGAATTCAAATATAAATATTTAAAACATACCCAATTTGTTATACTTACATTAATTATTGTTAGTTGAATATAAATCCCAAAAATAATATAACATTTTTATTTTTTAAATTCATCTTCACTATTTTTCAACTTCTTCCACAAGAAATATATCTACGTTTCATAATCATAGGATGCACAACCACAAAACTGTGTTTCCGATGTGTGAAACTTTATCAGTGCTAAAGAAATCACTGAAAAAGGGTGGGCCTTTATCCATGCTAATAAAGTGCTGATAATGGGCACTTTTAATAGTGCTAAGAAAGCGTTGTTAAAAGTGACCCTTTATCTGGGCTTTTTTAGCGTCGATAAAAGCCCCCTTTATGAGTTCTTTTTTATCACTGATAAGCGTTCCCCCTTTATCAGTGTTTTTTTAGTAGTGCTGATAAAGGGGGATTTTATCAGTGTTCATTTGCTTAGCACTGATAAATGTGTATATTTCAAAATGAAATTAAAATAAATAATATATTGATATAGAAGTAAATTTATATTTATATAAATATATATAAAAAATTAAAATATGTTTTATATCGATTTGATCTGTTGTAGACCCAAAATGGACACACTAGAGGAGAAATTATGGCCATTTGTAGGGATTAAAGACCATTTTGTACCTTGATGAATATGAGATGTTTTTAAAATGGCCACTGTAGTGTAGATCTGGTAATAAGATTCTATTTGATATGTGGTTGAGGAAAAACAGACACTTGGAGCAGACGTTATGGCAAAACGGACCCCCAGAGCCAATGTTATGACCGTTCAGATTGTTTTTGGTCTATTATGAACCTCAAAAAATGTGAGAAGGGGATTTTGTGATCACTAGAGTGTGTAACACTTTGCAATATTTGATTTGATTTATAGTAGAGTTAAAACAGACACTCAGAGTAGATGTTAGTATCATTTGAAATTGTGCAACTCTTGTATCTCCTAAAACCATTAGAGACTAGCAACTCACTAAAACATGCATAACTTCAGTTCCGGTTCTCCGTTTGACCAATGCAACTAGTCAAATAAAATGCCAGGAAATGAGTGATGACCACGTCTATTCAAAACTATAATAATATTAGAGGAACAAAATATATATCAGTTATAACAGTCCAAAAAAAATTCAACTTCAAACGACAAAAAATTTCGTTCCAGGTGTACGTTTGGGCTCTGCCACATATCTAATCGAATTGAACAAAGATATATAAGAGACCGATTCACTGAAACATAGTACCAATAATTTCTGGGACCCTAAAATCTTAAAAACCCACTAGAAGTCCTCCAAATATCAGTTTTAGTGTCTGGACCCCTATCAATTTTTTCTTAAAAGATTCATATCTTCTGATATGTGTGTATGTTCGGCCTCCGACATCTATTTAATCTTCATTTATTCCATGATCTTCAGATTGACTATTCACAGAGCTAAAACAGACACCCGGACAATAAGTTATGTCTTTTTTAGTGACTCTTCAATTTGTTAGGTTTTTCACAACCCCGTTTCTAGAAATTTTGTGCATACATATTAATATATAATATTTGTAAATATATATAAATATGTATAATTATTCCAACATATATACATATAATATATATCTATTTGTGTGTGTGGGTTCTATATATGTATTTATGTAAGTATGTTAGTATTTATTTATTTATAAAAACACACATAAGAAGACATATTTTATAAATGTATTTAAAAATTTTCTTATAAATATATACTAATATATATATTAATATACAAATAAATATATGGATAAAAAGTTAATAATAAATATATGTATATATATATATATATTAACATACGGGTATATATATATTAATATAATTAAATATATGTATATATTGATATGACTAAATATATAAGTATATATTAATGTGACTATATATATATATATTACAATATGGATATATATATTAACATAGAGATATGTATCTTAATATAACAAAACATACATATATATTAATATATGAGTAAATATAACTAAATATATACATATATATAAATAGATATATTAATTAATGAAAAACAAAGCAATATGGTAGAGTTGTAAAGGCTAAGGTGCACATACAAGAGGTCTGGAGTTCGAATCCTATGGTAGGTAGGTCGCGCGCGTAGGTATGGCGAATTACCTAGTGTTGTTAAAGGGGGTTGGGGCTGGGTGGAGCTGGTCTGGGGCGTGTGTGGGCTACCATGGGTGGTGGGTGCTGTTAAAGGGGGGCTTCAAACGCTGTTGAAGCCCCATAGAAATGAAAAAATATATTTTTTAAAGTTATTTATATTTTTTAAAACATTTATCAGAACTTATTTTTGAGCTAATAAACGGTTCCATTATCAGCACTTTTCTTTGCACTAAAATATGGGACCCCCTTTATCTTCATTCTCGATTAACATCACTTTTTTAGTGCTGTAAATCGACTTGTATAGCGCTGATAAAAGCCATATTTGTAGTAGTGATGTAACTAATTCATTACTAATAATTATAAATAAATTAACAACATAATGAAATTAATTGATACATCAAACAACAATTTATAAAAAAAAATGGGTTTCTTTATCCTTCAAAAAAATATTCATATTTAAATCTTGAAATTGAAATTTTTCACTTTGTCTAACTGTGAATCTTTATATCTGTAAAAATCAATGAAAATGGAAAAATTATAAAAGTTTTTATTTTGGATTATATTTGATTATATGGATTCATAAAATGAAATAATGGATTTAATTGATATAATTAGAATCCTTATCACATCCATTTGAACCATAATTAAACTCTTTTACATTTACCATGACATTAATAATTTACCCTGGTTACTATTAATTTTTTAAAAACATAGTAGACCTTATTAAAAAAATATTATCTGTTATGATTAAAAACATTGAAATAATTACATAATATTCAATTTATATATGGGGAAAATTATATTTGAAATTAAGTACTCAAAATTCGATGAAAATGGGATTTAAAAAAATGTATTTTTATGAAATATAATGTTTTATACCAAATCTATGAGTATAATTGATCTAATGATGTTAATTGGATTATAAATATATTAATAAAGATAATTATTATTGTTAATAATAAAATAAAATTCTACATGCTAAATTATTGTAATTAAATATAGTTTTCATAAAATTTAATATTTTTAATATTCACTGATAAAAACAACCATTCTAAAAATTATCAAAATATCTATGTAATATAATTATAAAAAGGTGAATTAAAATTATATATTATTTTTCATGTTCCAAAAATTATTTATAATATTCCATAACTAAAATATTTTTAAATAATTTTTGAAGTAAAACATTTTGGAGAATAAAATAAATTTATGAAATGATAACATATTTTTTTAAGGAAATTGATAATAATATTTCTATTATTTTTTATATACATATATATATATATATTCAAAAATTAATTTTATTGAAGCATAAAAATTAAATTGACTTTTTAAAATGATAATTAAATAATTATATATCGCTGATTGTCAAATCTTGTAGATGCATGTTGTATATGTTATTGATGATAGTGTTTTTTTAAATACAAGGGTTACATTATCTCCCCAATTAAAAAAAATTATCATCCCAATTTGAAATTGTGACTTGCATTCATGGGTTTTATATTTAAATATTCATTTTAAGAAATCCTACATCACAATAATGGTTAATAAAAATTTTTCATCAATATTGGGAATAGACAATATGAAGGCCATTAGAAATAACCCATAACATGGTTTTCTAATAATATAACCCTATTGTAGAGTGAAAATATAGACATGGAAAAAAGATAATGTCAAAACAATTATATAGAGTTATATAAATCATTTAACCAAATAACATTAATGATCATGAGAATATTTATAAGTATGAAACCATAAACAATAAGGTTTGAAAAAGACCAATGATTTAGTAGAAATAAATATAATAGGAAAAAATATTTGTTCAAGATCAATTTAAAATTTTCATGGAAGTATTTACCAACTAGAATGAATATAATCAGCTTGTAATGGATCATATAATCCATCAAAGGATAAAATAAATTGAAACTAGCTTTAAATATTAATAAATAAATAAATTTTTACCTAAATGTACGATGAAAATACAAATATATAAACCTTCATATGAATAAAACTTTCCTCATCAATCAATATTTATATTATAATAGTAATGGTTCAATATAGTTTATTACATAAATTAACAACCTAACATAATAATTATAATCAATAACCTAAAATTTTAATATTTTTTTCACAATAATGGTTATCTAATAAGTTTCATCATATAACCCTAAATAATTAACTACATACTTACAAAATAATATTTCTTGTTAAATGATTTTTTAAACAAAAGGTCACATTTACATCAAACAAATTAACCCTAATTAAAAATATCTATAGTACCCATGATAAATCACTATATGATATTATAATATAGTTAAATTTATCAAAAATCAACATTACAAATTAGATACGAACTTGAATGGTAATAATTTTCATGACCATAAAAAGCTCTTAAAATATTTCATTATCAATTAATCACTTTTCAACCATTAATATTATATATACCCCATTCTCCTATATAAGATAAATAGAATAACATTTAATCATATTCTATCCATAATTTTTAATTAAACCTCAATATAGCATTCCTACTAAAACCCAATAAGACATTCAAATGACACTAAATCATGTTACTTAAAACCAAAATATGGAATATTTGACATTAAAATAATAATCAACCATAATTTTATAAACACAAGATTAAATCTATTATACATAAATTAACACCTCATGAAAACATATAGTAATATTAAAATCCATACAATATTTACTAATTAAACAAAATAAAATATTATTTACATAGAAAAATAATGACAATAAATATCACCAATGATAAACTAAATCACTTTAAAAAAAATTTCAAACATATTTGAAGGTCCCATGAACTATTCCATTTACACAATCAATGTTAATAATCTATTTATAACAACTAATAATTATAACCTTAACAAGAAGTCACTTTTATTAGTAATTAGTACAATTAAAATTTTGTTTTTAAAATAATAAAAAAAAATACTATGGAGAATCATTATATGATTTATTATTAATATTAATATAGTATCATTTATATAACACTTATAAATAAAAATTCTTGAATATGAATATGTAAGCACATAAATCCTTTCACTTCATTGATTGGAATAACATAGGTTCGTTCTTATTCGAAACTTTATCCCTTTTGATTATGTAATTGACCTAGATGATATTATTTTTTCCAATACATAAGTTATGAATCAATAAATGGTTCCTTAGCATAAACATAATTTCCATCTGTTACTATTTTTACATTTCAACAAAAATTACATTCCTTATTAACTTATGTTAAAGACATTAACATTTTTTCCTTCAATTGATACATTTTCGTGAATAATTATTCCCACATATATGGAATGTTGGAATCGAAATATTCTACCCACAATTTTCTTCCAAAAACAACAATTTTCTATTAATATGTTAGTCATTAAACTCACAAACTTGTAAATTTTTAATCATATAATTATATATATGATTAGGTTTAATCCCAAGAATTATCTTTCTGGAACCATTTTAATTTTTATTCTAATAAGGGTAATCCTTCATTGTCTAACACAATAATCATTAACATAAATCTCTATCTTCCAAAAATTTACAACCTAGTATTTTTCGTTATGTATTTTTATTTTTTAACAAAAACGCTTCACTTTGATAGTATTATATGCCCAAAATATCGATATTGAATGATCTCCAAAATAATTATATTTGAAAACAACTATTATAACCAATCCATTGGAATATTTGGAATAAATGATATTAAATAATTTCTGAATATATTTATTTTAGTTGTTTATAAAATAAATTATTTTGTTACCAATTAATTTGATATGAAAATAAAATCCAGTTGAACTTAAAGGATGTGATTTTATATGAACAAATTTATTAATCAAAAGGAATTTTAATTTTATTAATTATATTAATAATCAAATATTTAAATATCATAATAAAATTTATATATAATTAATTTAAAATTCATTTAAAATGTTTGATAGACTTCATATTAGAACAAATACAATTTGCATCATAAAAAAACTTTTCTACGAATATAATTTTTCTTTCTTTTAATAGAAAAACATTATAAAATTTACATTTTGACTCTGTTATAATGATATTTTTATAGAATAAAAATCAATTTTCTATGATTAATATAAAAATTATCTTAGAATTAGTTTTTTGAATTCTTATGATATGTTTTAGTTTATGGTGAATAGTAAAAAATACATTTTATTTGAAAAATTGTTTTTTATCTAATTTAATAATATATATAAATTATATTTTAAATATGTTTTAATGTAAAAATAGTTCAAATATATTTCATTAATAAAATTTATATTATTGTAATCAATTTCACATATAAATTGGATATGAAAAAATTTCAAACTTTTAATCTTTTTACTCTAAAAACCCTCTTTTTAGTTGTGTTTATTGGATTAATTTTAAATAATCTATTTGAAATTTATTCGAATGGAATTTATAAAAATAACATAGATATCTGGAATAATTATTTCAAAATTTTGTTTTAAGATAAACATAATTTTTAGTTATAAATAATTTACTATGGAAAAAATTGTAATTACCATAATATTGGTAAAATAGTGATAATGGTTAATGTTAATAAGTAAATCATAAAATACCAAAAAATTAAAAATTGAATTTAATTTAGGTATTGATTGACCCTGAATATAATATAAACTATTAATTTTTATAAAATAACAAGGAAATTAATTCCACCATAGTTTGGTGGCCTTTAATTATAAAATAATCATTATTTTAATCACATAAACCCACTACTCCACAAGTATATATACCTCTTCCCACCATCCTATTTCGACTCCAAATCCATAAATGTACCCATTTATATACCCAAACAACTTCTCCTCACTCTCCCCACGTTCAAGATCATATTTTCATTCCAAATGACTAAATATATGGTCTTTGTGTGTCTATGGAGAAGGTAAATTTTAAAAGGTAATTTTCTCAATATAACTATATTAATATAATTTTTTTTAACATTTTTCAAACCTCATTCATCTAGCATGAATTAAAAATTCTAGAGTCAAGAAAATATTTTTATTTTCTTTTTTTTATGGAATATATTTTATTAACCGATTTTATCACCTCCTTTTAATGAATGAAATGAAACTACTACACAAATAATGATGATTAATTGTCTCTGTGAATAATGATTTTGTTTTTTTTCAATAACCAAATTAATTTATGGGAAAAAATAATTATTCTTGTAAAATCAAATTTCAATTGGTTTATTATATCCTATTTAATATTCCATAAACAATAAAATTATATATTTTTAAATAAAACAAAACTAGTTTGTTATGGTCAAAAAATATCTCAAAGTTAAACTAAACATTTTTCTTTAATAATTTACCAAATAAATCATCCTCATGTTTGAAGAAAAAATGATTAATGAGACAATAAAATACTTTGAATTAAATTTATAATATTTCATTGAACTTATGGAATTTCATTTCCATTCAATATGGACAACCATAATTACCCATAGGTAAACCAATCCTGAAATTCGTGAAATAATCTAACACAAAACAAAGGAAATAATGAAATATTATTAATTAATGGGTGTTACTATTTTTTAAAAATATTATATATGGATATATATATATATTTATTTCATAAATTAATTATAAACATTATTTAAACAATTATAAATGTGGTTTAATTATGTAAAACATAATAGAACTTTGGGTTAAGGGCTTCACATAACACTTTCTATAATGTGAGATATGTTCCTTATTCACCACATACACCATATGTGTAGTTTATATAATGAAAAATGATATATAATATCATATATATAATTATATTAATATTATTGGAGGTTTAATTTGGTAATTATTTCTTTTACAGTGCTTACAATTTGACTGATTACAACGTGGTAATGAAATTCTTAACTAAATTTTCATCCATTAGGTTAAACTATTATTTCAATGATTATTTCAATAAATAAATATATGTGAAATTTATTTTTATAATATTATGTTATATATTAATAAGAAAAATTTAGATTTACAATGAATAAATATAATTTTTTCATTTGATTTGTACTCACATCAATGATATGATATTTATACAGAGATTTCTAGTGTAACTTATATTTCTATGAGACTTTTTCAATATCCACAAATTATTTCCTCAGTTTTTTTATAAAATTAACATGAAAGTAATATATGGTCCTTATCAACATATTTATGGGTATTTACATATAATTTTATGATTTCTCTTTCATGGGTTTTATATTTCAAAAGAAACCAAATCGGTATGGTAATTTTGTCTCCACATTCCTTATTTCATGGTTTGGTTGTTTTAAGCACTTATATTATTTTATAATGTTCATTTACATCAATTGGAAATATTTCATCATTAATATAATTATTTTCTTGATTTTATATGTTTCATGTCATGTTATTCTCTATTTGATCATAAATTCATTTTATTCAAAAAATGATTTCAAAAATGTTTTTAAATGATATTTGAAGAATATTTGTGGAATATTATATAATAGATTATTAAACTGTTATTCAAATATTACATTATATGTTTTCATGGTTTTTATCAATGAAAACTTTTTCTATAAATGTTTAACGTGTTAAAAATAATTTTTTTAAAAAATAAATTTTTATTTCCTCAACAATTATATCAAGTTATCCGTGAAAAATAATTTCCATATTAGGTAAAATTAGTGGATGTTACATATGATTTGTTAGATATATTATTCATAAATACATTCACGTTTCTTTTTATGGTTGGTTTATGTTTATGATTTCTTGATTTTTATAAATCCAATTTCTTTTTAAGGAGTTGTGTTTTGTTATGAAATGTTAATGAAACTCATTTCCTTATATGTATTCTAATATAATTACTGATTTTTTTATTTTGTCTAGAAGTAATATATATATATATATATCATTTAATGATTGGTGGGACCTATATCTCCCTCCAACGCATTGGGTATTGATAAATGACACATCATTATATATGTTATGTGTGTAGATCATTTCATGTTCACAATGTGATACGAGAACATGATTAGTTGTTCAAAATTCCATTAGTGAACCAATATAACATGTTCGCAATGTTAAGGGTGAACATGATTAAAGGTTCATGGTGTTATGTGTCAAGAATATTACATATTCACAATGTAAGTCATCAACGTGATTAAATGTTCTCAAATTTATTCTTGGACCTATTTTCATTTAGATATGTTTATTCATTGGCCCGATTTCATGCCCTTAAGTTAATCAGTCAACATTTCTCTATTTACACATGTTCACAATTTTTTAATTACATGTTTTTTTCTTATTAATTATTATTTTATTATTTTATTATGAAATAATATGATTTATTAATGATTATGATCTCTAATATGTGGGTTTTTCTTTTGAAATATTATGTTCAAGTTATTATTCACTTATTCCCATGTTATGATTTTATATCATTCGTGATTACCCTTAGTAAGAATCTAATCACTCCTATATTATGTTTTATTTCCTAATAATATGATGAAATATGATAAATTTCTTGTGTCTATTTTAACTTCAGATTGATTATGTTGATGTCCTATAGTTAATGTTGGGTATAGTGGGTGATAATTTTGATCTTTGGGAAATAGTTGTTTTTGAGACCAATATGTTAAGTGTTTTTCCAAAATATCTAAAAGTATGACCCAAAAACAACCTTGGGTATGTATCTGATCCATTATATTTTTTTATGATGTATGTTTTTGTGGATAATTTTTTTAACATTTATAAGTATAAAAGTAAGAAATGTAGTGTTTATGATTTTAGAACAAGAACACAAAGTGTTGATTCTAAAATGTTATACAAGGTATTAGAGTATGGTATAGAAAACATTGGACACTATGATTCTTCCACTTTTGGTATTCATAAGAGTTGCAGATATCATAAAGGGTTTATAAATTTCAGGTTGGACATATGTTCAGTATCTTAGAAACCCATTTTGAAGATTTAATTATTCAATTATTATGGTGAGTAATGATATTTTCTAAGAAAGCCATGTTTAGGTAATTATAGGTTATTACATTTTTTGGATGATAAAATAATGGTATTAGATTTCATATGAGGTCAAACTATATTATTAATATTTCTGATACTTCTTCAATAATTTATTAAGTTTTATAAGGATTAAAAAAATATTGTTTAATGAAAATGAAAACCTGTAAAACGGGAAAAAAACCATTTTATCTGAAAATTTCATAGGAATTGATCCCTCAGCCGAAGGGAGACAAGGGGTTATTTCCTATTACTAGCCGACATTATTTCCTGGTTAGTATAAAATTATTTATTTGGATTAAAATATAAGACGGATAATGGATAAGTCATATTTGAGAAAATATGTTATATAGATAACTATGATATTAGAAGTTCATTGGTGGTTAAGTGATTAATATTATTTCATAAGATGTTCACAACATTGGGAAACCTATATAATTTTTCTAAATAGAATATTATGAAATTTTATTTTTGGAGTAATTTTTGATTTTTATTTTGGATGCATATAAGAATTTATTATGTCTTATGGTGGGTTGGTTGATTTATGGTAATGGTTATCGTATCTTGGATATTATGTTATTTTAAAAAAATATTTAAGGTATGAAACATTTATACTGATTGATGTAATTTTGGGGATAAATATTAAAATTTATCTGGGAATATTATGAGATCAAGTACATCTAACTCATGAGTTTAAAAATTAATATACAATATTTTTATAATAATTTAAGGTAAATTTATTTATAGAACGATCTACTTTTAAATATGGGTATTAATATAGAATTATAGAGAATACTATATTTTCTCATTATATAATTTTTTATTCTTTTTTGGAAGATTTTTTCTCCTACTAACCATTTGGTTTTTGGTTATTCCAAAATATAAGAACAATATACTTTTATATTTTTAGATTAACCAATCAATAGAAGTTAATTCAAGTGAATTAGGAATATAATATTTTGATACTCATCATTTAGAGAAAAATATTAGTTTGTTATAAATATTTATTAAAAGATGGAACTGTACTTCTAAAGTATATATATTTACAAAACATCCTTTAATTATACACTACGACAAAAAAGGCATTTAGCGGCAGTTTTTTTTCGTTTCGCAGCGGTTTAAACCGCCGCTAAATCGATTGGCGGCGGTTTTCAAAAACTGCCGCTAAATCGTGCGTCAGGAAACTATTCGCGGCGGTTTTCAAAACCGTCGCAGAAAGTTTCGCGGCGGTTTAAACCGCCGCTAAAGGATTCAGCGGGTTTTTTTTTTAATTTTTTTAAATTTTTTTAAATTTTTTTAATTTTATATTTATTTTTTTATTTATTTATTTATTTATTTATTTATTTATTTATTTTATTTATTCTATTTATTTATTTATTTATTTTATTTATTCTATTTATTTATTCTATTTATTTATTTATTTATTTTATTTTGTATTTATTTTATTTCGTATTTATTTTATTTATTTATTTATTTTATTTATTTAGTTTATTTATTTATTTATTTATCCATGCATGCATCTCCCATGCCCATGCACATGCATGCCCATGCAATATAAATAAATCCTGCGTCTGGTGAGATTTGAACCCCTAACCTCTTACATATTTTCCAAAGACTTTACCACTCCAGCAAGCTCGCCATGTGGTTAATAAACAGAAATTAATATACTTATATATATTAATTGAAAAAACAAATAATACATAAATAATAGATATAAACTCGATAATAATAAATAATAAATAATAAATAAATATAAATAATAAATAATAAATAAATATAAATAATAAATAAAAATTAATAAATAATAAATAATAAATAATAAATAGTAAATAATAAATAATAAATAATAAATAATAAATAATAAATAATAAATAATAAATAATAAATAATAAATAATAAATAAAGATAAATAATAAATAAAAAATAAAAAATAAAAAATAAAAAATAAAAAATAAAAAATATTAAATATTAAATAATAAATATTAAATAATAAAGAAATTTAAACAATAAATAATAAATAATAAATAATAAATAATAGATAATAAATAGTAAATAGTAAATAATAAATAATAAATAATAAATAACAAATAACAAATAATAAATAATAAATAATAAATAATAAATAAAGATAAATAATAAATAATAAATAATAAATAATAAATAATAAATAATAAATAATAAATTGTAAATAATAAATAATAAATAAATATAAATAATAAATAATAAATAATAAATAATAAATAATAAATAGTAAATAATAAATAATAAATAAAAAATAAAAAATAAAAAATAAAAAATAATAAATAAATATAAATAATAAATAATAAATAATAAATAATTATAAATAATAAATAAATAGAAATAATAAATAATAAATAATAAATAAATATAAATAATAAATAAATATAAATATAAATAATAAATAATAAATAATAAATAATAAATAATAAATAATAAATAATAAATAAATATAAATAACAAATAATTGATAAATATAAATAATAAATAAATAATAAATATAAATAATAAATAATAAATAATAAATAATAAATAATAAATAAATATAAATGATAAATAAATATAAATAATAAATAATAAATAATAAATAATAAATAATAAATAATAAATAATAAATAATAAATAAATAAATATAAATGATAAATAAATATAAATAATATATAATAAATCATAAATAATAAATAATAAATAATAAATAAATATAAATATAAAGAATAAAAAATAAAAAATAAATAATAAATAATAAATAATAAATAACCAGTTACAAATAATATATAATAAATAAATTAAAGTATATTATAAATAATAAATAATAAATAATAAAGGAAACACATGAAAAAGTATGAAAAGACGTGATAAGGGATGAAAAATCATGAAAATGCATGAAAAAGGATGGAGAAGCATATGAAGAATGAGGTATTAGAAAGAATGAGAACGCATGAAAACTCGTGACAACTCTGGAAAACTCCTTAATAATTCAACATAATCATCATAATAACCCACAAAATACCATTGATAAAGATAACAAGTCATGGAAACCCAAATAAATAGTAATAAATGGAGCTACTGTTAAAACTCGTCAAAACGGTCATAAAGAGACAAAAACATTGGACTCACATTAACGGAGATAACTTAAGATCCGAGAGTCCGTTTAAAATCTGCGACTTGTCAAATCAAAGATCCTGAAACGTTCTTCAACCTGAAAGGTGAAAGAGTCCGAATGGACAGGCGGATCAGAAGTTACGACCATTTAAAAAAAAGCTGACGGGGAACGGGTGCTAGAAACGAGGCATTGAAAAACATAACAAACCTGATACCCACTACAAAGGCCATAACATATGATCTATCAGTGCATGTGGGCGCCGCAACTAGTCAAACTGAAGCTCATGGAACGATCTATGATCTAGCAGGTGGAGGAGGCCGAATTGACAAGCGGATCGAAAGGTAGGTCCGTTTGAAGACAAGTTTGACGGGACACCGGTGACGGAAACGGGGTTTTAGAGGCCTTCGGAGGGGTTTTTGGGGTCGAAAATCCTGATAGAAGCTTGCTTGTGTTGAACCGGTGCATAGCTCTCTTCGCTGGTTTCAATATGATATGTGGTAGAGCCCAAACGGACACCCGGAGTGATAGTTATGGCCATTTGAAGTTGGAGAACTTTTTCAAATTTTTTATAACTCTAATATCATCCACACCTTAGAACGTCTCACAGTTTTGATTATATGTGCCTCTATATCTCTTCATGAGCTTCGATTTGACTAGTCATGGCGCTTCAACGGACGCCCGGATCAAAAGTTATGATTGTTTTAGTGTTTTTGGGATTTCTAACGTTTTTTTTATTTTTTTCATTTTATTTCACGGCAGTTTTACCGAAACCGCCACTATTTCGCGGCGGTTTTTTAAAAAACCGCCGCTAATCCTTCAATATAATTTAAAAAATAATAATAATTTAAAAACATAATTCATTTAATTTTTTTACCAAGAAACAAATGGCATCTTTTACCCTCCACAAAGTTACTATTTTGTGATGGTATACATTCTGATAACGATGTTCTCTATCAATCATCATCAAAACATGATAGTTTTATTTATATTCCATGTACTGGTATTCACATAACAATCATGTTACCACAATTGTAATTCTAGTTTGTTGTTGATTAGATCATTTTATATTCTCACTTTTTAAGAGGTAGTTTTATTGACACCCTCTCTAATGTGGGTTTACTACAAAGGAAATTAAGAATAATTAAATATTCATTTTCATAGTGAAATATAAAATTTCAAGGATTTAATTTCATTAATTTATTGATTATATATGGATGGTAGCTTATCGATTAATGGTTCACCTGAGTCTCTCTAAATTTCATTATATGTTTCATTTATCTCACCTTTGTGAGAACATTCTTTATCCTTCACAAGTTCTAAACTCAAAGGTCATTCCACTATAGAAAGATCATTATTATAATTAAAAACCATAATAAATTCTATATTTAATGGATATACTTCTATAAAACACGTCCGCTCACATGGTTAAAGATTTATAGTCAACCCCACAATTTGAGGAGTCTACATTGGAACCCAAGGATTTAAAGAGGTAGATGTATCCTCTTTTATTTATATATGTGTAATGAATTTTATGGAGAAATTCATTTAAAGGGGGTTGGAATCATACACCCCCTGATTTTATACTATGTATTTTTATTTTTAAAAATTAACATAATCTATTTGATAGCATTCTTTTCATGAAACATTGAGATTAAACGAAATCAAAAATATTGTTTTTAACACATATATTAAAGAATAACCACTGAAGTTTATGGAATGAATGATATTAAATAATTTATGAAAACATTGTTTTCCGTGTTTATAATATAAATTCATTGGTTACAAATTATTTAGAAATGAAAAAAATCCATTCTAACATAATGGTTGTGTTTTTATAAAAAACAAACTTTTTTATAAAGGAATTATATATTTATCAATTAATTTAAAAACAATTAGTGAGGTATAATCATTTAATTTATATAACAATTTTTTTAGATTACTCCATCCAATTATATTGGATTGTAATAATAATAACTTTAATTTTTAGTATACATAGATACAATTTTCTATAGAGATAACTTTGAATCATTTGATGTAGAACATGTCTTAAGTATATATTTTGGAATATTAATAAATTTGTTTTGACATAATAATATCAATTTTTTAAATCATAATGTCATATTTATCTTAGGCATAATTTTTTGATTTTTTTTGATAAGTACCATTTTTGGTGGATATTGGAGTATATTTCATTTTATTTAAAAACTATAATTTGATCTAATTTATTAATATAGTTAAATTATATTTTGATTTCTTTTAAAAGTAGAATAAGTTAATTTTCAAATCAGTAAATACAATTGATCCCACTGGATAAAAGTTCACATTATTATTGAAGATAACAATATTTCAAACTTTTGGAATTTTCACATTAAAAACATCCTTTTCTATTGCATTAGAAGAATTAATTTTAAATGCAATTATTTAAATTTTGTGAATTTAACTAGATAAAATGGATTCCATAATTGGAAATATGTTGTTCAAATTATTCTTTATTTCTAATTTAAATTTTTGGTACAAGAAATTTACCATGTTAAAAAATTTATTTACCATAATATATGTAAAATAGGGAAAAATGATAATGCTAAATGTTAAAAGACTAACATGCCTAAAAATTAATAAATTTAGTGGGTTTTTTAGTTATTTATTGACAAAAAATAACCTATAAATATTAATTTCAATACCAAATCTTGGAAATTAAAGCAACATCAATGTTGTTGTATTTAACTATTAAATAAATAATATTTTAATATCTTAATCCCATCCCTCCTCAGGTATAAATACTACCCCATTTCGACCCACAATCCCTGAACCTCCCCAAATTTCAAGAAAATTGTATCATACACAATATTCATATTTCGATGTGCTTTTTCCCTCTCCAATAGAACATATTAATGTTACTTAAAGGTTTTTCATGGTTATGATATTTAAGAGGAAATTTTCACAATTTAATTCTCTTAATTTCATTTATTATTCTATTTTATCCTCACCTCCTTCATACATAATGAAAAATTAATCCTAGAATATAGTATATATAGAGATTATATTTCTAAAATTTAATATATTCGTTCCATCTCTTTTATTTCCTCTTCTTATTTATTGAATCAAAACTATTTTCCCAATTATACATGTTAATCACCTCTGTGAATAATGTTTTTTTTGTTTTCCATTACCGACATCATATATGGTACCAAAATTTTTATTATTTTTAAATAATATTGTAATATTAATATTAAATAGTATTAAATTTTATAATTCAAACCTATATACATAATGTTGAATAAAACAATACTAGCTAGTTATAGTTGAAAAAATCGACAAATTAAATTACTCATTAATTGAAAAAAATATTCTCAAATGAATCATCATCTTGTATGAAATAAAAATAATTAATGGGAACATTTTACATCCTATAAGTGAATTAATAGAATTTCATTACACTTTTGGAGTTTTTTCATTAAATATATAAATATATAATTATTTAAAAATAAACAGATCATGAAAATCATGAAACAAACTATACCAAAAATTAGAAATCAAGAAATATTACTAATTACTGGGTTGTAATATGTTATAAATATATAATATAAATAATATAAATATTAATATAGTTATTTATTGAAATAATAAAATTATTTAATCCATTGTTAAATATTTTTATTCTTGAAAAACTAAAGAAGTGTGAGGGTAGGGTTTCTCATCTAACTATTTCTTTCTTTCAGATAAGTTCCTCATTCACCACATACTTTTTATGTGCAGTTCATATAATAAAATTAATATATAATATTCTAAATCTCATTATATTAAATATATTCTATATTTCAATTGGTAATTATTAATTTTATAGGGCATAATATTTGATTGATTACAAAGTGTTAAGGGAATTCAAAATCCAATTTCCATTCATTGGATTAAACTAAAATTTCCTTGATTATATAAACCTATTATTACGGTTAAAATGACATTTTATTACCTTATGTTCCATGTAATTTTATTATATGTTGGTTTATAGGGAAAAAAATTAATTTATTCATTTGATTAATACTCAATTCAATGATATGATATTATAATGTTATTTCTTTTCTCACATATGTCTATATGAGACTTTTCCATATTCACCACTCATTTATTTAGTGAGGAATCCACACCTACAATGAATGTAATACATAATCCTTATTAATATATTTATTATCACTTCGACATCCATTTTGGGTTTCTATTTCATAGTGTTTACATTTAAAAAGTTACTAAATTAGTAAGGAAATTTTGTCTCAATATTCTGCCATTGTGGAAAATTTTATGTTATGAACATATATTATATTATCTGGTGTGTATAACTATTTTTGAATTATTTTTTCAGTAATATTATTTTTCCCCTGATAATATACGAATCATGAAATGAATTTATTTGTTCAATCACAAATTTATTTTATTTAAAAAAACCTTGTTTTCTAAAATTCATTTCAAACATGTTTTTGATATATATTTTATGTTTTTTATGAAACATGATTTCCAATAATTTTAAATAATATTTATAAGATTATTTTTTAATTATATAGTTTATTTTCAATGACAATGTTTTCTCTAATTTTTTTATAATTTAAAACATGTTTCAAAACCCAAAGGTTATTTTCATTAATAATTATATCAAGTGATCCGAAAAATAACTTTCTATCTAAAAACATTATTTAATGTAAATTTTGATTTATTGGGGAAATTATCAAAGGTTATTATACATAGTAATTTTATTATTGGTTTATTTTTATGGTGGAATGATTTTTATGAAGACTATTTATATCCTACGGGTTATATTAAGATGGAATTTTTATGAAACTCATTTATTTACAAAGATTATGATGTGATGAAGGAATTATGATTTTATTGAACACATATTTATAATTTACATTTTTGGAAGGGTGGGATATATATCTCCATGAAGATAATTGGGTAATTATGGGTAACTTATTATTATATAAGTTATGATTGAACCTGAAAAACTATTCATATTGGTATGAATGGAAAAAATCACATATTCACAATGTTATCCCTGAACCTAAATTACATGTTCACAATGTTATGCATGAACCTAAATAAATGTTCCCAATGTTATGTCTGGACCTAATTACATATTGAATATGAAATTCATTAACCTAATTACATGTTAAAAATTGTATATATGAACCTAGTTTCATGTCCATGAGTTTATGTGAGGGGATGATTTGATGTATGTAACATTAAGAGTGAACAAAACTCTATTAACACATGTTCACAATGTTATAATTCCCTATTCAACAAATTTATTATTTAAATATTCATGTCATAGAATTATTTTGTAATTATTATATATTATATCTTTTAGTTTTAGTAATTTATTTTCCATTCTTTTTATCATGTTCACATCCACTTTTTTACTTTTTAAGTTTACTTTTCTACAATGTTAGCCCTTACTATGAATCTAATATCACCCTTATTATATTATATTTGTCATTGGTTTTTAAGATTTATATTAAATGAATTTTTTCTAATATGATTCCACATGAATTAGGTTGATGACCTATTGTGAGATAAGGGTATAGTAAAAGATAATGTTGATCTTATGGAGCAAGTTGTTTTTTAGACCATGCTATAAAGAATTTTTCCTCAGTCCATAAATCCTTCAAAAAATACCTGTTTTATACCATATTACCTTTTCATGTAGTATGTTTTGTTTGAAAATAATTTGGCAACATTTAGGAGTTTCAATTCCAAAATTGTAATGGTTGTGTTTTTTACTGGAATAGGATGTGTGGATTTGGGGCTATAATACTTCCCTTTTATAAAATAAATAATATATATTGTGAGTACCATATATCAAATGGGGAATCAAAATAAATTCTATATTACCAAATCATTATAGTGAAATACTCTACTTAGTATTATCACTCTAGATTTTAAAAATATTCTATAATCCTAATCTAAAAGTATAGAAAAAATCCTACACTAATACCAAGTATAGTGACCCATAATTTTCATACAAATAGATTATATTGTAATAGATAAATATCCATTATATATTACTATGATCCATCCCAGAAAAGTATTGTTTCAGTGTATTTATATAATACATACAGAATAAACATTTTTACTCAAATATCTTTAGTATCTCTCAAAAATACATTCCATTATATTACTCTTCTTGTTTGTAGCATAATGAAAATAATTCTCTATAACTTGGGGAGGGGAAACATAAGAAAATTATAATGTGGATTATTAGTAAGTGTAACAAGGTATATATCTATTATTAGTTAATAATTAAATGGTATTTTATGTATGATAACATGAGAGTGATTTTAAAACCATATATAGAATATTATTGATCATGTTCATGATTAATGGAATAATTTATCATAGTCCATAACATATGAATAATAAATTAATCAGTTAATAGGATCCATGAGAGCATAAAATCAATATAACAAAAAAACAATTTTAAATAATACAAGTATTTAAAAAAATTACCTATGTTAGGTATCATCTCCAATATTATTATAGTGGTTTGGGTTAACTCCATATTCAATTATAACCTAAGTACATGTTCACTCTCAATACTACCTATTATTTATTAAATATAATAAAAAATAATCATCGAATTTTTTTTTAACAATTTCCACAAACATTTCAATAATTCATTATTTCATAACATAAGGAAAAGAAAGAGGTTTCATAGAATTATATTCAATATAATAATAAATAATCAAGAGAAACATACATGATCATATAATTTGATCATAGACATAGTAAATTTATAGAAAACATCAATGTATTCCATCATACAGAAAAATTTTGTTCATATATCACATTGAACATTTCATGAACAAAATTTATTTTCTTTTTAACATCACTTATATTAAATATTAATGTTTCCCAAATATTGATGAGATTTAATTTTGAAAATAATATTGAAAAAATAAAGGAAAAATCAATGAATTTATAGGATATTATTAAGTGAAATCATCTCTATTTTTTGTATGTTAAACATTTAACCCTTATTATTTTTTTCTAAAAGGAAAAAATATATTCTTTATAAGAAAAAATGAAGAATAATTCTAATCCATTCAATAAAAATTCAATCAATTAAAAAAAATGAATTAAACTTTTTATAAAATTATTTTTATAATATTAATAAAATACATTTTAGAAAACATTGATATATATGAAAATGAATCTCGAGTTAAAATAAAAAAATGTATGTTTTGTTGAAACAAATTCTCAATAATTTTATATAAAAAATTGATAAACATAAAACTATTACATGAAAAATATATGAATAAATATATGATAATAAAATTTAAAATATTTATTCATTAAGGACCACCAAATTCCTCAACATAAATTCATGGATTTACAATCCTGATAAATTAAGAGATTAAAAAATAAAACTATTACAACATTTTTAATTTCTAAATCAAAATTACAGAAAAAAATTTCCATATATTTATATTTAAATACCAATAATATTCATGTTAAAATTAATAAAATACATTGACGGTAAATTTATACACTTAAAATGTCAAATAAATTGTGAATATAATCTGTTTCTAACCAAATTAAAAGGTAATGAATAATTATTTTAAAAGGGTTTGACATGATTTCAATGTTCAAAAAAATATAGTACAATACATTTAATTTTATAATATTTCAAACCAAGAACATAAAAATTATTATAATATCATATATGATCCAATTATATCTTTAAAAATCACATTTATTAAAAATATCTTATTAAAATCCATATTTATAAGTGATAAATGTTTTGGTTTTAATAAGAGTTTTTGTTCAGTAGTTCTGAAATTTATATATAGATAGTGGTTTCATTATATAAAAAATAAAAAACATGACATAAATTTCATATATATATTCATTATATATATTTGTAGATTCATCCTCAAAATATTGATTCAATAAATTTATTTACTCTAATCATAAGGATGGTAGGTTGTATGTTTGAAAAAAATATTTTCTTTAGTTTTTTATGGATTGAAATAAAGAATGGTAAATAACAACTCTCCATTATAGTATCATTTTCATATAATATATATCTTATATATTCATTAAATATATCATTATTTCTATCCTTGTAAAAAATAAAATAAAAAGTGAATCTCATCGATTTATTAAGGGTAGTCATCAAATTCTCAGAAGACAATTTTCCTTTTTCCAACAAATAGAATAAGGATGATTATATATGTTCCATAATAATAATAATAATTGAGTTTATTTAATAAATTTAATTCATTATTTTTTAATTTATACTATTTAAATATTGGATAAATATATATAAATAAATTTAATTAAATCAGGTAAGATAATTACATCTTTTTAAGTATTCATCCCTTTTATTCCCTAATAAGAACCCTTGGAATAAAAATTTAAGAATACCTAAACCATTACATCATTACTATGGACATGGAAAATAAAATCCATATAGATTGGTTCATCTAAAATTATGAAAAAGTGTGAGGATATGAATGGATGAGGTGACCTTATATAAGTTAGTGGTGAAGCACTCTTGGAAATAAAAAAAATATGAAATTAATATAAAATAATATTTTCTTTTATGTCCTTTAGAATTGATAAATATTAAATATAAGATTATTATGATTCAAAATACACTCGTCGGATAAATTTTTTTTCTAGTTTATGTGGTGTTTTAACCCCTCTCCATTAGTTAGAGCCATTATTAATCCTTCTAGTAATTAATGTAACATTACATGTTTTTACTCATTAGGGGTCAAGAAAGGTTTTTATAAAATTAAAATTTACAAATAAATAGTCAATTTTTTTTATTTTAAAAAAATTTCCATTCATTTTTTAAAATATATTTTTTACGAATATTATTTCATTCAAAATAATATTGTTTATTATAAAATATCATTATATTCTTTTTTAGAAATAATTTATATATGATTATATAGTATTTTGAAAACTCATATAAAATTATTGAAAATGAAATAAATTTGATTATTAATATGATAACATCTTAATATGAATATTCTATAAAATTTATACTGGACTATTCAATATTTTAAAACATATATTTGGGTTTAACCCCTCACCTAACATTTTTTATCAGTATCCATGGTTAGGAAAATTTCATTAATAAAGGGTTTTAATTATATTTATGATGTTATAACCAGATCATAAATGGAATGGATATGAGATTATTGGCAATTTATAATCTTATGTTTCCTCATGAGAGTGTTTCTATAAATTTCAAATATTTTAATAGAAAATTATTTACCCTAAAATACTATAAATGTCATTTTATGAACTATTAACATAATATTAATTTTAAAATAACATGATAGTAAAGGAATCAAAATATAAACTTTTCAAAAATATCTAATATATATGATTTTTCTTATAAATTCTTGTCAAACTTCAACACATTGAGACAATATTACAAGTAACATTTCAAAATTATTTAATTGATTTTTCAACACCTTAAATAATCATTATGTTGGTGTTCCATAATCATTTATTTAAATTATTTCATCATTAAAAATTAATTATATATTAAAATAAGAAAAATATAATTCATATTTAAAATTAAAAATAATAATGGAACATATTTTTTCATCCATGTCAAATAAATAGTTCATTTACTAAAAAATTGATATTCTCTTCCTTTTCATGAACTTCAATATTTTTTTTGTAGAAACCAAATAACATTTGAAAAAATATTATATTTTTTAATTTTATATTATTATAGTGTATATATAACCATATTATAAAATAATGGATAGTTTATTAATGAATTTTTATTCTTACCAAATTTATGTAAACCATTTTTACCCAGTTTTACCTTTACCATGGTATCAAAAATTCAGATGGGTTACAATTATTTTTCAACAAAAATAATGTTTACCTTTTTACCTATAATTAATTATTCAAATTGATAACTGGGAATCCATATTATCAAAATCACTTCACCCAATGGCCAAATTTAATTTAATATAAAATTCTCAAAATGCGATGATAAAGGGTCACACAAAAGAATTATTGTTAAGTATAAAAATATTATTATAAAACATTAAACCAAAAATTCAATTCAAAAAATATATATTTGTATTACTAATAATATAATATAACTAATATTACATTGAAATCATAAAACTGATACCTTTCAAATTATTGAGAAAAATAGATTTTTTTAATAATAAATCATTATTTTAAATATTCATTGAGAAGTATTTCATATTAAAAAAATACTCTAGAAACCAATATATTAATTTTGATTATAAATATTAAAAAATGATATTATGTTTTCAAAATAAATGTTGCAAAATTTTTATCACATTGTTATAATATTTTTTCACAAATACTTATAAATATTTTTTTTTGAAGATAAATATTTTTGAATAATAATATGACATTTCAAAAAGATGAGTGATTATATAGTTATTTTTTATGAATAAAATTTTTCTTGTTTGGAACTATTTATATATTTCATAATTTTTTTACTTTTAGTCATACCATTTAATTCAGTTGGTATGTCATAACAACTATAAAATAATAACATGTCCTGATTTATTAATGCTTAGTGTTGTGATATGTATACTCTTCCAAAAATAGTATTCTTGTAAAACCATTGGGTGTTACTATGGGATAACATAGTAGGGTTCTGGAGAGATTGAATTGTTTTTCTGGATACACTTGAGAGATTTTTTTTGTATGATTAACGATGGTTATTTTTTTGATGTCCAAGACATAGTTCACACAATAATAACTGAATCTAGTGTTTTGTATATTCCCAAGCATTCCAACCTATAGGGATAAGGAAGACAACTCGCTACAAGGGTCCTTGCTAAAATAGATTGGAGACTATACTCTCAGGATCATTGTGTATCATAGTGTTATGGTCATATCAATACATTGCATAATAAAATGAAATAACTGAGACGATGAGGAAAATAAATCCACTATGTAAATAGACATCTAATTTAATCCAATTGTATATAAATAAAAATTATTAAACAATTTATACCAAATTACTATAATACCTGGTAATAAGAATCTATTATAGTACATATATCAAATTACAAAAAAATTACCAATCCCTAGAAAACATCATGAGCTAGTAAACATTTCAATTCTCTGTTATTCCTATGTAATAATCAATCTACAATGAGTATGTTGGTTATTTCCCATATCCCATACTATATAAAAAAATTCTCTCAAGGTACCCAATAGTGGACAAAATTGGGTGTGTGATAACACATAGTAGGCCAGCACCAAGTGTGTATATTCGAAGTCCACTCACAGTATATAAGATGAAAAATGTGAATATATAATCATAAACACGATAATAGTTGACTTGTTAACATCTAATCAATAAAGTCCCACTAAAGAATAATAAACTAAATCATAATTTCCATTAGTAATGCATGGAATGAAACATAAACCTCCTACACTTTGAAATCATGTAATAGGCCTACACGGGTTAGGATAAATTGAGTAGAAAATTCCGAGGCACCCATGCATTCTATGTAAATAAACTAAAAAATATATAAGGATTAAACATTTATAGGCCATCTGATTATTGTAGTTAATCTAATTAAATCAGATCTAACGTGTATAAATGTCCATGCAATCAAAATATGGTTATCTGATTTGATAATTCTATATTTCCTATGCATCCTGAAAAATTCTTTGCACCCACATAGTTGAAATGAACATTGAATCCCTGAAAGAAAATTAAATTTTATCGAAGGAGTATAAATTTCCATGTAAAACTACTATTTCAGATCCTTGTAATAAAAATTTAAATGGTATCCATTTATTTCAATATTAAGGAGTATAAATGTTCATGGAATCTTAGTGGGATGTCGGTTCCATAACGCAATCCCTCTATTATCATCACAACGATTTCATTTTCCATTTCATAAACCAATCACTTAATTTATTCAAGAAAAAATTCTTTCCTATATTAAATATAAGGGATTAACTATTTTATAACATGGATCTTTAATAAACCTGGTGTTATAGGTTTCTCAAATTTTTTAACAACCCACTTCATTATCATATTCGATTCCCAAAAAAGAAAGCTAACTCAACTCAACCCATGTGTATCATAATCATGGAAAAAATAACAACCCACCCCATGTGATGTTTTTTTTAGTTCAAGTGCCTCCAACCATACAAAAAGGATTCATGGAATTAATTACTAGGAATTCATCAATTATATCAAATTTTTAATAATTTATGAAGAACCACATGGAAATTCTTGTTAGGGAAACAATGAAAATAATCCATAAACAACAAAAACAATTAGGTAAAAGGTATATACAATGTACCTTATGTCCATAAATTATTAATAATATAGTATCAACCTTTATTTTTGTTTATATTTTATGAAAACATAATAATGTATGAATCCCTTGAAAAAGGTCATATGATCTTGAAGAAAATGTCTCTATCAAATTAAATAAAAACTGAAATAGGAGCCTATTGAATAATGAACTCTATAGCCCAATCCAAAAAGTCGAATGGCGAAGGAAGTAATATATGGATCGAAGAGATATGGTAAATCCTTTGCTCATTCCATTGGTGAGATGCAATGACAGAAAACGGGTGGCCATGACTGCATAAAAAGAAAAATGAAGACTGTTTAAACATTTTAATCCATTAATTTAAAAATATATATTACTTTTATTTTAATGTATAACATGAATTGAACACATTATTCGCCTAATCGTGCACTAACCATGTTCCCAAACACTGCCACAAGACCTAACTCACATGGTCCTGACACATGGTCTGATATAATTTTCACCGACCAAGACATTTTTCACTGTTAATGACTAAAACAAATGAATTTTTATTCAAATTGGATCACATTACTAGCTAACATTATGTGTCTTGGGTGGAATTGTTTTTTCTAACCATGGGCCCCAAAAATTATATCAAAAAAGAGACAAAAAAAACCTGTAACACCATTTTATCTTTATATACTTACTAGTAATTCATATTAAGAAACAACTAAGTTATTAAACAAGATATAATAAGGTTTTGAAAATCATAGAAAAGTTGGGTTCTTATATATATATCAAGGGAGACACATTATTCATTATTTGAAGATGTTTTGATTCTCTACAAATTTAAAATCATGCCATTAGTAAATCATCATTACATATATAAGATTTATCATGTGTTCCGAATTTATTAATGGTTTTATTGGATTAATACATCATTTGTAAATATTTTTCATCAATATTTTGATTAATAGTTGTTGATGTCTGTGTTCAATATTCCTGGAGGTTTTCCTCACCAGTTCGATGTTCCCTGGTGGATGTGTGGTAAATTCATGATGGGAATACTCATGGTTTAATTTGATTGATAGGATTATGTGATTCTATATTAGTTACTTTAGACTATTTTAGGAAGTCTTAAAACTTCTTAGTGATGATCATTTTCAGAATAGTGAATGTTTTAAAAGGTTGGACCCCTGAGGAGGTGGGGAATATTTTTTCTTTTCCAAATACGCGGATCTATCCCATTATATTTTATTTACCACTATGGTATGGTGAGTTCTCCATTATTATTTTATCTATACACTATTCCTTTGAACCAATTTTCATTTATATTTTATGTCTAAGAAAATTAATCTATCCATTATTTTGAAGACTTTTTGTGTATGTAATTATAGAATTTTCGATCTCCATTGGTAAGGAACCTTCCATTGGAGATTATTTTATTGTTATAGTGATAAAACATGAATTTTTATGGAACATTTCAGTGAATGTTAGTTGATACAATGCATATATAAGTTGTTTTTGGGAAAGGATAAGAAACTAATGATTCCCATTTTGGAATTGGATTATAAATGGTATTTTGTATTTAATTTATGATGGTACTAAGGAAAATATTGAAAACTGAAATACTTTTAATGATTATAAGTTATTGAATTTCAATTTTTACATTTAAGATAACATATTCATGAAGTTATCTCCACATCATGGCTAACTAGTAGTTGTTGTGGTTTTAATCATTCTCCTTTGTTTAGTAGAAATTTTTAAGTGATGGAATATATTAGAGTAGTTATTTATTTTTATTAACATCACCTACATAGGGTCTAAAACTATAATGTTTTCCTTTTATCTAAATATCATTAGTATATTCATGATTTATCTAAAATATATATTATTCTCAGAAAGTTATAAAAGGAAATTAAATGTCTTATGAGTGACCTATCATGATTCAGGACAACCTTGATATAGTTTTGGGATTCCTAGTTATAATATTTTGGTCCCTAGCTTATAGTGGAGCATGGTATTGGTGGGGTGAACATGGGAAAAAATGATTTATATGAGAATTAAACATACTGAGTTTTTCGATGAATTTTTTTAGGATCCATATACAATCCACATGATTGTGGATTATGTTTCATTTTTGTATTAGTTTTTTGAAGTATTCGGATGGCTATGTTTTGTTACAGTAATAAACCTGATAGGTATCCCACTTGGATGTTGTTTTGATCTATTTTTATTTCTTGTCATGTTTGTAGTTTCATTATAATTGATTGAAGTGTTTGAGAAGTATATAAAATAAGTTTTTGATTCTACCCAAGTCCCCCATTGTGAAGAAAGCCGATTTTACCTCACCATTTTATTATTTATATGAGATAAATGTGGAGTTTTTAGGTCCTTACCCCAAGGTATTACTATAACAGAACCTCATCCCTTTATAGTATTCAAACCATAATATATTTTATTAGAAACCACATACGATCTACATTACCGAAATGTAGGGATGTTTTCCATTGTTTTGTATAATCCCTAACACAATAACTTTAGTTTTTTAATCATAATATCGAAAATTAAATACATTCCTCTTATAACAATCATAAAATTACATAAAATTAATAACATTTATATAAAGATTTTTTAATAGATATACACTAAATCCAACCACATAAGATCATGAGGCATAGTTTCATTTGGTAATTAGTTATACTGAATAATAATATAAATCATGGGAATTAATTAATTATTAATAAACCATGAGACAATAACATATATTGAATAGTTCTTTTAAAACAGCATGGGATAACCTGGGGACTTATGTTAGAATGTAGCGAGACGTGAATACCAGTAATGAAATAATAAAATCATAAATCAATGAAAGTGATACAAGATAGTTAATAGAAATATCAAAAATACATAATTTGTGTGATAATATTAACATGAATATCAAATCATGATTTAAATTTATAACATGAAAGAAACTTGGAAATGTGGAAACAACATCAAACACGACTTAAGCACAAATCAAGGCTATCTATTGAAAACCCTCACATGGATTATAATCTCCCATCATGGATTTTTCTCTCCCCCTAATCACATATATAAACATTTATGGGATGAAATATTTTCCCTATTTATATTATATATATAATTCTGGGCTCACCTCTCACATTCATATCATGTAAATTCATAACTATGCCACATAGAACATATAAAATATGAATATCTATAATCATATTAAACCACATGATTAAAGAATGTTTATTACATACATTGATTTATAAAATAAATTAGGTATTGGTTTATATAGGCGAATACCCTAGAGTTTAAATGTGGGAATGTGTTAAATATATAGATGTCTGGAAATGATATTTTTAGTTGATTTTTGAAAAATTAATGGGGTACACAACGATTCATGGAAAGGATAAATGGGAAAGAAATGTATCTACCTCTATAAGGAAATTATTAGGATATTAGGTGTTTTGTGTGAGAAAAATATCCCAATAGGAACAATTTGGAAGAAAATGAATAATATAAATAAATTTCTCGAATAAAGAGGAGAAGGATAAGATCCCTTACATTGAGTGGGTTATTTTAATAACATAAGATAAGCTTCATATTATTATGGGGTACCATTTGTGAGGATCTATAATGTAATGGTTACAATATATTCATAATATAAGAAGATTTTTGTGATGTGTAATGGGTTGTTGGGTAGGATTATATAGAAAAATAGATGATAATTATTTATTAATTTCTCAAATGTATTTTTTTACTAAGTAAAATATTTTAAGAAGTATAATTCATAACATTATACAGTAGTGAACACCACTCTGTTACATTTAATGGATTATTTTATGAATATTGGAAGAGTTTAATAGGATGATGGGGGCCCCTTATCATGGATCAATAAAGGAAAGGTTACAATTGATTCGTGATCTACATGTTTTTTTGTGATGCAAAATTGGTGGTTTCTTGGGACTATATAGAAAAAATGGATGATAAATCATTATTAATTTATATTATTCTTGGATTCTATACAAACAATTAATCCAAACCACAACCCATCTCAAGGTTTTTCCATTTTATTCTACTAATTTGGAGTGTGGTCTACTACTTTATAAGGTTATGAAATGAACTCTTTAAAATATTTTCCTTAGTGATGTTGAAGTGAGTCTTTCTTATATGTAAATGATATTTAGACATTAAAATAAAATATATATATATATATATATGGTGATTTGATTTGGGTTTATAAAATTTATCAAATAACATTTGAAATTTCTTATATTGAATGGGAAACAGAATTTTGGCCATCAAAACTATATTTAAAATTTATTACCTGACATCTGGGTTTTATTGAATTTATAATTCATATTTTATAATTACACTTTGAATAATTTTTACCCAAATATAAATCCATAAATGAAAATTTAAAATATTTATTTTTGGAAATTTTCAACATGAAGAGTTTGAAAATAATTATTTTATCAAAATAAATCTCCAAATATGATAAAAAAAAATAAAAATTATTTATGTATATATTGTGAAAAAATATAGTTTTTAAAAAACATTTGTTTTCTTTCCCTTATATAAATTATATTTTACATTATAAAATTATATTATCATTTATAAATAATTAGTATTTTTAATGATATTATTTATTTAATATATCATGTATCTAATAGATTCTTTAATTTAATAAATTATATTGCCTTTATATGAAAATTATATTTTTATAAGATAATATTTTTGTTTCATCATATCAAGATCTATATTTTACCAAAATTATTATTTTATCATTATTAGGTAATAAGAATGATTCAAATAGTCATTATTGTACTAAATAATAAAAATAAAAAAATCCATAAAATTATAGTATATATACATTGACCACTATTACAGAAGTGAATTCCATAATATTATGGTGTATGTTGGTATGATTCTCTTTTCAAGGATCTGCCAACATGGATTGTGTGGTAATCCAAATGAGTTTCAACATATCCTACAAATAGTTTCATTGATACATTAGTTGCTGAATATTGTCTAGTCCTTGGTTAGGAGAAATTACCTATGTATATATCATTATTGGATTCTTTGGTAAATGAGAATCCTAGGGTATAACCCTACTAGTCTAGGACATCCATTATTCTCTCTCTGTCAAATGGACTTTATCATAAGAATTAATATATACTAATAATATAATCTTGTTTCAAAAGGTATATTATCAATTAGTACAATGAATAAAAATTCATTAAATATGATAGGTTATAATATAAATTGTTTTAAAATAGCCAATGGAGTGAATCTGTTTTCTATATTTTCATTATCCAGTAAATCATTTAATAATTTATAATCTTATTTTATTTTATAAATAATTGGGTTATAACCGGATTCCCCCTTTCATAAAATTTCCATCCAAATTTTAATAATTTTAACTAAAATAAGTGATTGTATATCTATTTCAATTCATATTCCATAAACTGTGTCTCTTCCTCAGACTTTTGGTTCCCCAATAGTTTATTGACTAAGTTTATAATGTAATTTTATAGAACATTGTCTCTATAATCTAATATTTTTACATGATGTTTATCTTATGTAATACAATTATCCGATGTTACCATATATAGATTCAGAAAAGGTTAGGGGTATAGAATGTATTTACACTAGAGAGATACATGAAACAACACATGTATGTAATTTATGATATATGTGAGGTCTAGATGATAAGAGACCTATCTAATGTGATCAAAGATCTCAAGGGTAATGATTTATATGCCACTATGCATTAACTTGTTACAAAAAAATCATGACATTTATCCGTGATGATATATAAAGGTACACATTATATTTGATCTCAATCTCTATGTTTGATGGATGATTTTTCTCAATGTATTTTTATTATTTTTAAGGATATTATATGATGGTGAATGGAGTTATCCTTCTATGGAATCTCATAGATACGATAAAGTCACATCATATTCTACTATATAACATCAAACCAACATGTCGGAATCTGACCCAACTTTCCATACAGATCCTCATAAATTTTAAATTGAATGATAAAATGGAAATTGATGTTATTTTATTACTCAACTATGGTTTTTATTTACCTAAAAATCCTTGGAAATATTTTCTGGATGATCTCAAAAAAAACATCTATAGTATTAACAGTCCTTAGAGAATGAACATCCATATGAAGGTGATAAGAAGTGCCAATGCTTATCTCTATATCTAATGATTGATGATGGACTCTCTTGAACATTGATTTAATCCTCATTCCTTGATTAGATACAATATAATGGTAAATTATATATATTCTTACCACGTTCCTTATTTATATTTTAGAAAGAATGTCAAAAGAGAAAACATTATTTATTGAAATGAAATGAACAATACTGGAAATGTGATTAACTAACACCCAGAAGGTTTTATTTCCATTATAGGTCTTGGGGATTCTTCTGATGAAAACCATTGTTAGGATTTCCCATTTAAATACTTTAATGATAAATGGTTACATCATACCCTTAGACATTTTCATTCATTGTTGACTTGTTTTATTACTAAGAATCAAGATTACATTTATGCAATCTCCCTCTTCACATTATTCCACCATATTTTTACTTTGATTATGTATATATAATTGTGATTCATTGTATAATAAATATGGATGATATAACTACATTATCAATAAGTTCCCAATTTGGTTGCAGTTTTGATGTGACACATATCTATGTTCCAACCCATATGACTCTATATTTTGAAAATATAATATCTTTAATGTTATCCATATTTATCTATGACACCAAATTAACATTAAAGGATTTCCCAATCCTTAAAACAGTGTATAGTAGAGTTTTTATTTGAGAAATATAGGAGGAAATCTATTTAATATTATCATTTCCATCCTCAATCTACCCATGAAGATTGGATCCCATGAAATTCCCATCATTGATGGGGTTATAAAATCTATTCCACTTGGATCATCAAAAACATTTCTCACATTCCCATTATGGTAATGGATTAAATTATCATAATCCATTATATTTTATGAATACCTCTATTGAATCATATTACTCTTATTTTTTTAATATACACATGAGAATTTTTTGATCCGAATATTTATCACACTTATACCCATACTGAAAAATAGAATAAATTTTGATTAAATATTATTGAATTTAAATATATATCTTGTGTTTTATATTTATACTCATAGATAATTATTTTTTGGAATTCATAGACATTCAATTTTTAATCATGCTGGAGTACAAAACCCATTCAAATTTTGGATGGATCACTGTAGATAAAAAACCCATCCCCACTAGTGCGTAATATGAGAATAAGTGTATTGATTAACATCTTCTTCAAATATTTATATCTTAATTCTTGTTAATCAATCAATAAAAACATTACTCACTTCTTCATTATCATGTTTATATTTATTTACATTCATGATAAGATAATAAAAAATCAATTATAGTTCCCATATAATCCATGTTAAATATGGATTTTGTTCATTGTGGTTGGTGTAGGCCTTCATTCACCTGCTAATATTATTGATGGATCTAAACCATTCTTTTTTTAGTAATACTATGAACTAGTAAAGTTACATTCTCCATAAATAAATCTCATTTATATTATATCCCCTAAAACATTTCCATTTTCCATATCTTCATAAAAAACATAAATTCTCTTCTTATTCATTCTTTCTATTATAATATATATGAAAATAATGAATTTATATTACAAGAAGTATGATGAGATAATCCAAAAGGACCTTATATATTATGTACATGAATATTAAAGGGGAATTTTTTTTCTAGTTGATATCACTATTAACTCATAGTCCATATACCATATTAGAAAAGAGTAATTTTTTGTATCCTCCTTCTTCCTCTTTACTTGATTATATATCGAATGAAGATTCACACTAGAGATGTATCAGTTACCATGTGGATGATCAAACAAGTCCAAAATATGTGGTGTAGGATAAATTCTAATTATTTCTATATTATCTAGATCATGATATTAAAAGTAGAGGGTAATTGTCCCATCCTTCTACATGAAGATTGGGATATATGCAATCCATATTAATGCACACTGGCATATGAACCATTTATCCATATTATCATGTAATTACTGCTTCATATTGATAAAATAAATATTTTCCACTCTATATGGATTAACTTATATTTGAAATGATTAGATTACAAGCTTGATTTAATAATTAATCTCTTGTAATAAAGGAAGACCAGTCGATTATTTAGAAATCACATCAATATATTCACTCATAATGTTCATATTCAAGGAAGATATTATGCATATACTTAGTAATTTTATAATGTTATTATTGTATACAGGGAAATAATATTCATTTATCAAAAGGTGAAACTAAAGGATATTTATAATCTTTCATTAATTTGTATAGAATTGGATTAGGATTTGCGATACAGAGTGTGATTTCATTCTCTCATCAACTTATAATGACTCAATATATGGAAATCCAATCGATATCAATAAATTAAAAAATTTCTTCTAAGGGGACTATCAAAAGTTTCAATAGAATTTTTAGCTGAAAATATTGTAACACCCTGAGATTTTATGAAAAAAATTATGATTATTATTATTTAATTTCATTGATTTCTTGTTTTGTATGCTACATCAAGATTATCTTGTACTATACACAACACTGTATTATCTTGAAGTATACACAACACTATTCTTATCTTGCATTACACGCAATAATGACCTTCCTTGATAACCCGTGTAGTACGCAATACCGGGTTTCACTAAACAACGATATATGATTATAATATTATTATGAACTAGCCGTTATGAATTTTATTAACTAAATTTTTAATTTTATAACATTATTTTTCATCTTACACATTTTCTAGAATATGGTATGAGAACCAAATAATTTTTTGGGTAAAATAAGTATTTTTCAAAAAATGCAATTTTGCCGCCTTTTGATGGCACACCCAACATAAATCTAGTTTTTGAAATTTTCATAAGTTCAATTTGACCAAATAAAATTCTTCTTTGTAATCAGGATATAAAAATTTACTTTGGATAAATTTTTCATATTATTCTGATAATTTTCATATTTTAATGAATAGTAAAAACACGCTATATTTTCATTGAAAACAACTTTTTTCATCACAATAATTTATATAGTTATATTATATTTTTAATTTATTTTAAAGTGTATTTATAATATATTTTTATCATTTAATCTAATGTTGGTCATTGGAAATAATTTCACTTTGAAATTGGACATAATCAAGTGTCAATCTTATGATAGTTATTGTTTCTTAAAAACATGCTATTTGTTTTGATAACGGGAATTACTTTTAAAATTAATTAATTCCACTTATATGTTTCTAATTTTGAAAACTAGACATCCTTTTTGAATTCGGAATATCAAATATAGCTTAGGCTATATTTTTGGTATTTTTCTGAAAAAATTCAATTTTTGATGAATAGTGAAACCACTTAGTGATAGTTAAAAAGGTCACTCTATCATTTAAATAAAATTTTACCACTTCTGTGAATTTAATTTCACAAATCCAACATTCATGGTTGTTATAAAGATGTAAAATGCGGTTCAATAAAATAATTTTTTTTGTGAATAGTAACTTTTGACTTTTATTTACCGCGGTTAAAGGTAAATAGGGTAATTTATGGTTAAATGAATAATATAATAATTCCAAATTACTTTAAAACTTGTCCTAACCTTATTGGATGAGTATTGGACGACCATGGTCACATTTGGGTCAATTTTTGGACCCCATTGAGCCGCTTTGTAGTGATAATGAAAATTTGGATTAATTAATTTAATGTAAAGACAAAATTGACATTAAAAAAAATATTTTAGTAATTAATTTTTATAAGGGGTTATATAAATTATATTTTAGACTATAAATATTTATTCTAAATCTAAAACTATTTCCTACATGATGGTATTTATTTTATATTTTTTGGACATGAAATAAATTAAATTATTAATTAAACAATAATGATGTAGTATTTATCTCATTAATAAATGATTTAACTAAATAAGATTATAATGATTAAAATATTAACCAAACCTTGTCCAATTCTGATTGGATGATTTTATTTCTACCATGAGTCATCTTATATTCATCTTTAATGATTTTTGGACATTTCTAAACCGATATTAAGTTTATAATAAAATAATATTTTCACACATTCCAAAGGTGACCCTATCCTCCCTTATAAAAGGGCACCTTCTCCATATCCTCTTAACAACACATTGAGCCTTCATGCTCAGCAAATCCTAGCCCATTTATTTTCTCCACATCCCTAGAAATATTCTGGTGTTTTTGGTCTTCTCATTTGACCAACTATAGTCCCTTAAAAGGAAGCTTAAAAGAGGTGTGTCGAAGAAGAAGTAATCTCTTCTACCGATTCGTTGAAGTTTCTTTCTTCTTCAAATTATTATTCATTATTTTTTTCATTATAAAGTATTAAAATCAGTGTCACTAATATACTGACAAGTTATTATAAATAATAAACAACCCTATTTCACCTTCTATCCATCCTACGAAAAATGAAATCACCGTGTGTGCGTATGTACGGAATATCGTCTCCACATCGTGGTGTAATCTGTTTTTCCACCACCTCCTTACTTGGATTGGTATAATGGTGTAAAGATTAACTATATATGGATATTATAACATCATACATATTCTGAGATATTATATAATCCGCTCTAATTCCATTCAATAGTTATGGGAATGATATCATCGCTCGTGCGTACGAACGGATTACCGTCTCCACGATGCCATAAGAATCAGTCTCCATCTTAACCATTAAAGAATGATTATAAAGTATATATAATGAATAATAATGGTATATATATAACATAATAATGATACTGGATTTATGTATATGTTATTTACTAACTTCCATTCAATTCAATAAGGAAATGAAAACAGCGTTCATGCGTATGTACAGCTTAGCGTCTCCATTATCGGTGTGTTTCATTTCATTTATCTTTCTGTTATATATATATACTGTTTATATATGATATATATATCATGTTTTAAATAATGGAAGATATTAAATCATTATATAAGTAATAATAATATCAATAACGACAATTCCAAACACGTATGATAAATGAAACGATTTTACCCAAAACACTACTTTAACATTAATTTACAAAAGAACGGGTAATATAAAGTCATATTTTGAACCCTATATGATATCATAACAAGGAATATGATTCTTTAATAAGTCAATGACATTATTTAAATCATTATACCTGAGGTTCAAATACATACGAAGCATATTAGACATAAGGTATGGGATAATTTTGCAAATCTCATTTTTATCCGAGATTGCTTATACGTAAGTATATTTACTAGGGTTATATTTTTCATCCATGTACATAAAAATGTTTTTCATAATGTTTTTAATATTCTTCCATGTATGTTTAAAGTCATTATTACCCCTCTTTGACTTTTACTTTGTGTTATGTAAGGAATCATTCTTTGGTTTACCATACGTGGTACTTTTTGACTTTTCCAACGAAAATGTTTTTTAACATATACTGCATGAATGGATTTTTACGGTTTCATAACACCTAATTTTCATGATACATACTCTATAATATTTCATGATTATTTTCAACAAAATCCCTTTCGTTTAAACTTTCATGGAATTTTGTGAAAAGGAAATGATTTTGAAGAAGAGAGGATATTTTCCTCAAAAATTCATTTCAAGTGTTTTGTCAAAACTATTTTCCATCTACGATGACATTATTTAGTATGAATATGTTTCAAGTATAATTTCTCTATTATTTACATGGTTTTATTATTCGTATGATGAAATGATATATATTTGTTTGATATGGATTATGATATGTTGGTTTGATGTTTATGAAACCCATTTTAATTTTTGGGTTATGATAAATCATTTATGTTTGTTTTGTGGAACAAGTAAGAATGATTTCATTATGATATGGGTGGGACCTATATTTACCTACAATGAATTGGTTAAATATTAATATCTCATGATATAGACATGGCTGGAATGATATGTTAATCTAGTTCAGTGATACAAGACTAGAACGAGGAGTGAAGTCAATTCAGAAAGGGATTTTGTCCACTAAGATGGTCTTGGCAACAATGCATTGGCTACTATGGAAATCATATCATGTGATTAATGGTTTCCAAAATTATATGTCTTATTCTGATGCTATTTTATTATGATTTATTTTCCTTTATGATCTATTCCTTACGTACTGCCAAGACTTATTTCACAACTCATGATTTTGATGATTAAACTTTATGATCATGTTTTGAAGTTCAAATATATATGGTTTGTTTTATTTCATCCATTCTTACTCTTACTGAGAATTTTAGCTCTCCCTTTATATGTTTTCTTTTCCCCAGGATATAAAGAAAGGTTTTAGGTAAAAAAATGGAATATCATTATGGGAGATTTTGAAGATCTTTCACCAAGATTAGAAGATTATGTTCCAGGTTTCCAAAGACACTAAACTATTACGGTCCTTTAGTTTCTATTTTTTTTATATATTATGTATTCCCCAAAATTAATGTAATGTCCATGTACGTCAATCATTGGGTATCTACAGTTGGTATCATAGGAAAAGTTTAGTTAACCTTTGGAAACTAGGATGCGAAAACTTTAGTTAGATCCCTAGAGTTATTTTTAAGGTATGTCTAGGGATGTCCCTAAGGTTATGTATAAGTATAGGTTATAGTCCAATAATTTTGGTAAAAATCATAGAATTAACTTTATGATGTTATATGTTGAAGGTACTCCTCATTTATTATGTTGTTTCCCTAGCATGATTTTTTCCTCTCACACTATTGTTTTTTGGGTTTAAACGATGGATGGAACTCGAAAGAATCGTGTTGATCAATGTAATAGACAATGACATGATTGTACTCTTGAACAAACCAATGTAATGGGATATGGAGTGAAAAATCATATTGCTATACCTACACAACCTATGAATAATTCTGGACTTCCAAATGAGTAGAGAAGGGAACAATATTCTATTGAGTCCTTCATGAGGCAATGTGCACATTCTTTCAGTGGGTCTTCTGATCCACCTGTTGCTGAACAATGGATCAGTACCATTGAAAGTATATTTTCCATACCTGGCTATTCGGAATATGAAAAAGTCATTCTGGCTATTTACCGTTTAGAAGGCGAAGTAGAAAAATGGTGGACTCTAATTAAGAATACGATGCCCCGAGTGAAATTGATTCCATGGAATGTGATGAGTTCAAGAACTTAATTTTCAATAAGTACTTCCCTCGTATTCTTCAAACAAAGATGGAAAAGGATTTCATTGAGATTAATCAAAAGGATGATGAATCTATTGGTATATACGACGAAATTTTTCAAGCCTTTAAAGGTATTCATCTGGGTTTATCATCCAACATGAAACTAAAGTTGATCGATACTTCAGTGGATTATAACAAATTCTTCGAAGGGAATTAGCTAAAAGAGACTTCAGTAGGTATGAAGAAATTATGTTTTGTGCAATCAAGGTAGAAATGGAAGTTGGTGTTACATATCCATCTCATGGTTTTGACAAGAAATTAAAGATGGAGTTCATGGAGAAATCTTGGAATAATGGTGAAAAGAAGATGAATGTTTCTTTATGCTCAATGTTTGGAAACAATCATGGTGGAGATTTTATTATAGGGACTAGAAGATGTTTTAAGTGTAGAAAACATGGTCATCGAGGAGTTGAGTGTCGATGTAATGGAAAAGGGGTTAATAATGTTCTGAATAAAGAAAAGACTGTAGAGAATGCACCACCAACACTTTAATGCTTCAAGTGCAAGGAAACAGGGCATTATGCTAATCAATGCCCTAATCCAATGGTTAATGATGATCAACATGGGCATCCTCTTAAGGCAAAGGATAATGGGAAGTCACATGCGATCAATATTTTTGATGTTGAGTATGACAATGATGTTGTGTAATGATTAAGTGTTTATGTAATGGGATTTCAAAATAGTATCATGGAATCTCATTTATGGCATCGAGGAATTTTGGAATATCTATGTATTGGTTTTCAATAATTATATGGTACTGGTAACCATGAAATGTGATTGAAATATTTTTGGAATTAAGATGATATGCACATAATGAAGCGATAAATAAATAAATAAAATGAGCTCATGACTGATATAAGGACAGAGTTATATCATGGTTTGAGTATATAGAACTTTTGGGATTTTGGTATGTAGAAAGTGTTAAATTTTGACAGCATTCATGTTTTCCCTAAGGGTCAATAGGAATTTAGTTTTCAATAGAATACATGATTAAGGTATTCACATGTTAGTAATTCGACCAAAATGATATATCGTATGACATATGGGGGATAAATGATTTTATTCACATGCTCGGCAGATGACATTTCTAGTAATTGTTTTCTTTATACTATTATCTTGGACAGAAGTATTTTAGATACGCCTAAAGATTGTAATGTATTATGTTGGACATAAGTCTGTGTTGTTTAAGGTTATAACTTTTTTCGATATTATTTATGGAATTTTATAATAATGTTGTTTTATAAAAAGGACAACCTACAGGATGGGCAACAACCAGTCACGTCGGACAAGGCTGTGGGAATCGAACCCCCAACCGATGTGCGACATGCATTTATCGTCTACAACTAGCCTACAAGAAGTCCCTGGTTAGTATAAAATAGTCTTATTATATTAAGAAGTATATTATATGAAGTATAATTCCATTTTAAGAACCATATATGATTAAGCTCAACATAGATGGACTTATGTTTATAACTTTTTATAACCATTTGATTGAGATAGATAAAATGACCTATCATTCTATCGCATGATCTGATAACACTTCACAGAAGACAAATTCAACTATATTACTTTAAAAAAAGAAGTGGAAATTTTTAAGGCACAAAAATCTGTGATATTGTACCAAAATCAAGTATGTATTTCTCCTAATTCAAATATTCCAACTTTAGGGAATGGATATTGAAAACCAAAAATGTTCTCTTAGTGCTCTTATATCTGATGAATCATATGATACCTTAGATCATCACAAATTTATTTCTTTTTTATTGTTGCCTTTTTCATATCCATGTTCTCTACCACTCTCCATCCAAAATTGATGGTTAGATTTATCTTCCATATCCATATTTTCACCTATGTGGAAATCCAGCGGTGAGTTAATTTGGGTAATAGTTATGTTTGATACTTCACTTTTTTAAATTTCGTATTAGTATTCCTTTTTACAATGTGGGTTTATAGGAAAGAAATTTTGAAGTAGAAACCCATTTATATACCCGACGAATTTCGAGGGCGAAATTCATTTTAAGGGGGGTAGAATGTAACACCTCGAGAATTTATGAGAAAAGTTATTATTATTATTATTTTTAATTTCATTGATGTAATGTGTTTTATGCTACACCAAGATTATCTTGTACTTTACTCAACCTGTATTATCATGAAGTATACAAATTACTATTCTTGTCTTGCATTACACGCAATCACGACCTTCCTCGATAACGTCTGTAGTACGTAATACCGGGTTTCACTAAACAACGATATATGGTTATAATATTATTATGAACTATCCCTAATAAACATTATTAACTATATTTTGAATTTTATAACATTATTATTCATCTTACACATTTTCTACAACATGGTATGAGAACAAAATAATTTTTTAGGTAAAATAAGTATTTTTAATAAAATGCAGTTTGTCCTCCTTTTGATGGCGCACCCACATTAAATCTAATTTTTTATAGGTTTATAAGTTCAATTTGACAAAATAAAATTCTTATTTGGAATCTGGATTAAAAAATTTACTTTGGATAAATTTTTCATATTATTCTGATAACATTAATATTTAAATGAATAGTAAAAACACGTTATATTTTAATTAAAAACAATATTTTTCATCAAAATAATTTATATTGATAGATTATATTTTTAATTTATTTTAAAGTGTAATTATAATATATTTTTAAAATTTAATCCAATGTTGGTCATTGGAATTAATTTTTCATTGAAATTGAACATAAATAAGTGTCGATCTTTTGATAGTTATTGTTTCTTAAAAACACGCTATTTTAATTGAAAACAAATTTTTTCAATGCAATAATTTATATGGTTATATTATCTATTTAATTGGTTTTAAAGTGTAATTAGAATATATTTTTACCATTTAATACAATTTTGGTCATTGGAATTAATTTCACATTAAAATTGGACATAAACAAGTGTCGATCTTAAGATAGTTATTTTTTCTTAAAAACATGCTATTTGTTTTGATAACGGGAATTACATTTAAAATTAATTAATTCCACTTATATGTTTTGAATTTGAGAAAATATACGTCATTTTAGAATTCATAATATCAAATATATATTAGGCTGATTTTTGGTATTTTTCTAAAAAACGTCAATTTTTGATGTATAGTGAAACCACTTAGTGGTAGTTAAAAAACTGACTCTTTCATTTAATTTTTTTTTCCAATTCTATAAATTGAATTTAAAAAATCTGAAATACATGGTTGTTATAAAGATGTAAAATTTTGTTTAATAAGATGAAAATAATTTTTGGTGAATACTAACTTTTGTCTTTTATTTACCATGATTAAAGGTAAATAGGATAATTCAAAGTTAAAAGAATATTATAATAATTCAAAATTACCTTAACACTTGTCCTGACCTTATTTTATGAGTAGTGGCCGACCACGAGAATTATTTGGTCGTTTTTGGAACCCCATTGAGCCACTTGCCAGTGATAATGACAATTTAGTTTAATTAATTTAATGTAATGATAAATTTGACATTAACAAAAATATTTTAGAAATGTTTTTTATAAGTGGTTATAAAAATTATATTTTAGACTATAAATATTATTTGGAAATATAAAAGGTTTTCCTACATTTTGGTATTTTTTTTTATAATTTTTAGACATCATATAAATTAAACTATTTATGACACAATAATGATGCAGTATTTATCTCATTAAAAAATTATTTAAATAAATAAGATTATAATGATTAAAATATTATCCAAAACATGTCAAATTATAATTGGATGATTTTATTTCAACCATCAGTAATATTATATTCATCTTTAAGGATTTTTGGACCTTTTTAACCCGAAGATAAGTTTATAATAAAATAATACTTTCCCACATTTCAAAGGTGCCCCTCTCCTCCCTTATAAAAGGGCACCTCCTCCCTCTCCTCTTCAAAACAATTTGAGCCTTCATGCTTGGCCAACCCCTGCCCATTTATTTTCTCCACATCCCAAGAACCATTCTTTAGGTTCTGGTATTCTCAATAGACCAACTCCTGTTCATTAATAGGAAGCTTAAAATAGGTGCGTTGAAGAAGAGGCAATCTCTTTTACCGATTCTTTCAAGTTTCTTTCTCCTTAAACTTCTTATTCTTTATGTATTTCATTATAATGTAATTACGTAAGTATCTCCAATATACTTATATGTTATTATAAATATTATAAAACACCATTTCACCTTCTATCCATCCTACAAGAAACGAAATCTTCGTACATGCGTACGTACGGAATACCATCTCCACGCCATGGTGGAATCTGTTTTTCCACCACCACCATACTTGGATGGGTATAATGGTGTAAAGAATAACTATATATGTATATTATAACTTCATAATGATTCTGATACATTATATCATCCACTCCAATTCCATTCAATAATTATGGGAATGATATCATCGCTCGTGCGTACGTACGGATTACCGTCTCCACGACGCGATGAGATTCAATCTCCATGTTAACCATTCAAGAATGATTATAAAGTATATATAATTAATAATAATGGTATATATATATAACATAATAATTATACTATATTTATTCATATTTTATTTACTTGCATCCTTTCATGTCAATATGGAAATGAAAACAGTGTTCATGCATACGTACGACATACCGTCTCCATGAACAGTGTGTTTCATTTCATTTATCTATCTATTATATATATATATACTGAATATATATGATATATAAATCATGTTTCAAATTATGTAATTTAGTAAATCATGATATAATTAATAATAATATGAATAAAAACAATTCAAAACACGTATGATAAATGAAACAATTTAACCCAAAACGCTACTTTAACATGAATTTACAAAAGAAAAGGTAATATAAAGTATTAAGTGAACTATATATGATATCATAAAAATTAATGTGATTCTTGTAATAATAAAATGAAATTATTTAAATCATTATATAGGAGGTTCAGATACATAAAAATTATATCAGTCATAAGGTAAGGGATAATTTTGCAAATCACATTTTTATTTGAGATTGCTTATACGTAAGTATATTTACTGCGGTTATATTTTTCATCCATGTCCATAAAAATGTCTTTCAAGAAGTGTTTAATATTATTCCATGTATTTTTAATGTCATTTTTATCCCTCTTTGAATTTTACTTTGTGTTATGGAAGGAATATTTCTTTTGTTTACCATACGTGGTACTTTTTGACTTTTCCAAGGAGAATGTTTTTCTAACTTATACGGCTTGAACGAAATTTTACGGTTTCATAATGCCTAATTTTCATGAAGAATACTCTAAAATATTTCATTATTATTTTCAACAAAATACTTTTATTTTAAAATTTCATGGTATTTTTTGAAAAGAAAATTATTTTGAAGAAGAAAGGATATTTTCCTCAAGAATTCCTTTCAAGTGTTTTGTCAAAGCTATTTTCCATTTAAGATGAAATTATTTAGTATGATTATGTTTGAATTATAATGTCTCTATTATTTACGTGGTTTGATTTTTATTATGATTAAATGATATCTATTTGGTTTATATGGATTATTTTAGGATGGGATGATGTTTATGAAACCCATTTTATTCTTTGGGTTATGATGAATGATTTATGTTTGTTTTGTGGCACAAGTAAAAATGATTTCATTATGAGATGGGTGGGAACTATATCTCCCTCAAATGAATTGGTTAATGATTTATATCTCATGATACATGCATGGATGTAATAGTAGTTCAGTGATACAGGACTGGAATGAGGAGTGAAATCAATTCAGAAAGGGACTTTGTCCACTAAGATGGTCTTGGCAGCAATTCCTTAACTACTATGGAAATAATATCATGTGCCTAATGGTTTTCCACAATAATGATTTTTATTCCCATTCTATTTTATCATTATTTATGTTCCTTTATGATCTATTCCTTACGTACTACCAAGATTTATTTCACAACTCAGGATTTTGATGTTTAAACTTTATGTTCATGTTTTGAAGTTCAAATTTGTATGGTTTGTTTTATTTTCTCCATGCTTACCCTTACTAAGAATTATAAATCACCCTTTATATGTTTTTCTTTTCCCTAGGATATAAAGAAAGGTTTTAGGTAAAGAAAAGGGATGATCTTTATGGGAGATGTTGAAGATCTTTCACCAAGATTAGCATATTATGTTCTAAGTTCCAAAGATAGTAAACTATTACGGTACTTTGGTGTCTGTTTTTGTTATATATTATGTATTCTACAAAATTAATGTAATGTCCATGTAAATCAAGCTTTGGGTCTCTAAAAATATAGATATAGGATGAGAAATATTCTTCGGATTGAGTAAATAACAATTTCTTCACATTCACAGATATCCCAACATCCTTGTTTTGGTGTGGGGATTTAATTATTCTAATATACTTTTCTGATATGAATAATTGCATAGAACCATATATGATAAGTCCACCTTATAGTATATGTTAATAGTTCAAATCATTTAGTCCAACCAAAATAAAAATAGGTATAATAGTTTTCAATGTATTTAATATATAAAAAAGAAACAATGTAAATTAAAGGAATCCCATAATAATTAAATATATTCCTCAGTATATGAATTTATAGGTTCCAACCTAAATTATCAATATAATATATCCCAATATAATATCATATGTGTGTTTTTATTACAATGATAATGGTTCATAAGGATATTTTTATCATAGACAACGATATCCCTTAGGAGTGTCAAACTAGGGGTGTGTCAAGGGATCTTTTTTGCGCATCGGGTGATGATCAATTCTATCTCAATGATCCATTTCCAATGTTATTACCAATAGGTACAACTATACCAGAGACACCTCAGCTTCATTCAACTAGATAGGGATATATATTATTTGAAACAAATTAGTCGTTAATTTACCGAAAGTAAATATATTTTCTAATGATTTTCATTATCCTTAAATGCTTTACTAGATTTATGGATAATACTAACCCAATTAAGTGTGTAATAATTCCCCTCATACCAATATTGAAAATTGATATATTTCAATCTAATTATTTCATGGTTTTCTACATAAATATGCAGTCAATACAATCCAAGAAGATCACAACTCTTATTTTATTTGGATAATTCGATTCATTAAATAATAAAATTACACATGGGTACAATATAATTATTTAAAAACTAAAAATAAATTTAATTATATACCTTAAACATTCTAAAACATACCAGTATAATATTATATTGTAAATATAAATAGAGTGAGAAAAAAAACTATTACAGGGATAATCATTGAATTAAATGATTAATGTGAAACATGTTAGTAATATTATATATCAATGAGTCATAAAAGGTGTGATAATTATAAAATGAATGTTGATGAATGATATAATATGAAAAAATTAAGGTATCATAGAAATATATAAATAACATAATGCATAAAAATAAAAACTAATTATTAACTACAATGATAACCTCACATGGTAAAAATCGTACCATCATGGATTAATATCACATCATAATCCAATAAATTACTTCTCGTGAAGAAAATAACTAACTCAATATAGGGATATACAATTCATGTCCCACCCTTCATATTGATATCATGAAAATTAATAATTGTGCCACAACGATCTTCAAACATAAGAATGAATTTCAAAAAAATCATAGGATTATAGACTGTGGGTTAAATTCATGGAAGTCATAAATGAATTATTTATTAGAACATTTAGGTGGATACCCTTTAGTGGGAATGTGGTTGACTATTCAATTCACATATGACTAGCATTTAAAATCGTAAAATAATCTCGACATCATAATGGGGATAATGAAAAGAATCATTGAAGGGCTTATTAAGAGTGAAAGGGGTCACTCATCCCTTGGAAGTCCTATGGACATTATGAATGATGTTTGAAATGATATCTCAACATGATCAATAAGAAATCAAAACCTAAAATATAAATAATTTCCATGAATATAGAGGATAATGATGGGACCCCTTACCTTTAGAGGGTGCTTCTAAAATAATGGGAGGGGATTATAATGAGATCAAGTGAACAACTAAAGTTATTTAGAGAAATAGGGGTATATTAACATCATGATCTATATTTTATGAGTTAATAGTAAATGCTGGTTGGCTTGGATTATATGAGGATTGATAAGGATTTTTTTTATTTATAATCATTTTTTTATAATATAAAATAAATTAATAAAAACCACAATGAATACCATGTTTTTTCATAAGGCATATAAAAATCAATTGGGATTAATTACATTATATGGTTAAGTACAAAACTTATTTTAATAATAACATTGTGATGTGAAAGTGTGTCATTTTTTACGGATTTGACTCTTGACCACAAAAAACTATATTGGTATTAGATGATTTATTAATTGAATATAAAATTTAAAAAATAAAATAAAAAACATATTGTATTATAGGGAAAACATAATTTAGATCATTGATAGTAGTTATAGTATTTATTAAATAACTCCTAGTATTTTATGTTGTCATTATAAATTACGCATAATTATATATTAGTTATTTATGTCACAAATAGTCTCAAAATTTTTGAGAATTCACAATTATATAATTACAAATTTAGGACTTCAAAAATAATATTTATTTTATAAAAATCATACCATATATTATAAATAAAACTTTAAAATCAAACAACCACATTTATTTATAAAATAATATCTTTTTACAATAATATTTTTCTAACTGTTTTAAAAATCATATTTAACATCATAATAAATAAAATCAATTATATATAAAAAATATTACATAATGATAATATTTTATTTAAATGTCAATTATTTAATATATTATTGAATTCTTTAAAAAATAGTATAAGTATTTGAAACTATATATATCTAAAAAAATTAATTTGTGTTTCCTCATATTAAAGTCTAATCATTATCAAACCTATTATATAATCAATATATGGTTATAAGAATAAATAAATATAATCACCATTTTCTAAAATAATAAAAATATATAAAATCATACTCAAAGGGTCTTGATAAATATTCATTTTATCACATTTAATGTTATAAGGGTTAGTTGTACGTTGTTTATATTTTCATGGGGAGGTTCAACGAACATGGATATTAATCCAATTAAAATTTTAAATCCAATATGATTCTGTCTCCCTTATAGGAAAGGAAAAATTCTCTTCAAACGGTACAATGATAATGGTTGAGGCCATCAATTCATTCATCTCTGTAAATTAGAATTTATCACAACATGTTATATATTTTAATCATATAATCATTTTTAAATAGATATATTATCAAGGGATATGAATCCAAATAGTATTTTAAATCTAGTAGTATATATCATAAGGAGTTTCTAAGTTAACAAATTAGTGTGTGTGTTTTTTATAATGTCATTTATTAAAAAAGGGTAATTAATTATGTCAAAAGGGGAATTAAATTTATAAATCTTCAAATCATTAAAATAGGTATACACCCTAGAGTTGTGAGGGACTTAGATGTAGCATACAATAAACTTAATGGGAGTAGTTTAATACAAACATAATGGTTATAGATGAAATGATATGTGGCTAAGATAGGTGTATATATTGTTCAATATATTACTATGACAGTTCATTGATATGGTTTATCTGCTTGGAATGATGAATTTTTTAAGGGATTTAAGTATATGAAACTTCCAATGGGGAGTTAATATTTATAAGGTAAGTGGATGTAGGGTATAAAAATTATATAGAATGTTTTTCATATATTATCTTACATTAATGAATTTTATTGTGATACTTCCCTAGCGAGGATGTGACATTGTATTACTATTGGTTTTAATTAAATGGATTCTACTAAATATTTTTTATGTTTAATGTGAGTCATTAAAATTTGAATGATATGATTCGAGGTCAAGCATACTATGTATACCTATATGACCAATTTATTAGTATATAATTTTAGGACCAAGGGAGTTAGTTTGTGATCGAGCAACATGTTACAAGATGATGGATTAGTTCTGTTGCATTTAGTGTCAATAGATTATTCCTCAATATTTCTCATGTCATTTTCACATGCTTATTCATTGTATTAATTACATTACATATATTGGGATTTATTATTTATTTATTTGATAGTGTTAATCTGTGGATGTTATCACATATCTATTCATTTATATATTGAATAAAATACCTTGCACTAATGTATTTTATAGACCTAGTTCTAGTCTTATACATGTGGAATAATTGTAGTAGGATTTTGTACCAATCGATGTCTTCACTACTATTCCAAAATTGGTACTAGAGGGGGAGTGTATGGTATTATAATGGCTATTGTGTATTGGGTTTTTTCAATTTGGTATTAGAGTCCAATTTCTAAAACAATATACATATTTTAGATATATTAGTCATATGATAAAATTATAAAAAAGAATATTAATAGTATAAAAGAAATAAATTTAAGGTTTTCACAGTAGAAATGAAAATTTTATGATGTGACTAGTAATTCATAACTACAAAAAATATCTCTCAAAATACTAACTAATAATAAATTTTAGGACATTATTATAATGAATTGACATGGTTTGTTTAAAATATTGTTTTCAAGTACATTTCATTTGGTTAATATGGAATCTAAATAGATTTTATGTTGTTATGTGATGCATAAATGAACATTATTAATGATAAAGTATTAATTAAGGGTTTAATAAGGACGTTTTTATGATAATAAGAACATCAAAATACTCATTGTATTATGAGTACAATATATGTTTAAAAAAATCATGTGGGACTTCACTTATTGAATATTTGTAGAATAACTATAGAAATTATACATGAGTCCAAGAGTACATGTCTGATTAGAAATGTTTTGGGATATACTACATACTTTTTTATAGGTTATAAATGCGGTGTGAATATATATATTTTTATAAATATTTATCTATATTATTTTTTTAGGTTCATGCAAAATGGTTTGGGTCAATTATATTGTGGATGAAGAAAAGAAATAAATTCTTGACTAGTGCCTAAGTCATTTATCTGTAAGTGTGTGAGTGTAGAAAAACACAATCTAGTAACTAAGAGTCGATGTCTAATTTACTACATTAGAATAAGATATATGTGATCTCATCTTAAAGAATTTATTAGATTAATATTATTGATGAACCATATTCATACATGATTCTCAAATTACATTGGAAAAATAAAATACATAGTGTGTGAAACATTCCCACATCCATGATATTATTCATTATATAATTCTTCATATCCTGGTCAAAGGAAAAAAATATACAATTACCATATAACCACATTAAAATATACATATAATAGAAGTTATCATGAGTAAAAATGCATAATCAATATTGAGCTGTAAATAATTGAAAACACTTGTGATTTAAAAAAAAATTCGGGCTTGAAATTTATCCATGTATAATATCAGTATAGTAATATAATTTATAATAATGATACAATTCTCATGTTAGGAAATTATTAATAATGGATTTAATGATATCATACATCATGACACCTATAATATATATTATCAGGGCTAAAAAACAATAATTTATGTTTAGGTATGCACCCAAACCATATAGGATAAATGTTAAGAACTATTTTATCACATAACATTTTTCGATACATCGTGGGGATATCTATAACTAGGGTGCACACATTTGTACATGTCCAGTTCATTAATCAACTATTTAATAATCATTTTAATTCAAAACTAATATTAATTATCAACAAAAATATCCATATTGAGTAATGGATACATAATATCATTATTTATAAATTCAATCAAATAACATTTATAGTATAACATCATATATTGAATTTTTATATATTTTAGGAACACATCCAATCCATTATAATAATAATATGGTTATTTTATAAAAATTTATATTCTAATGAAAATTTATCACAAGAAAGTGAATATTTTAAGAGAACATTAATTTCCAAAAAAATACATGAGATATAAGATTCCCCTCATTTCATAAAAAATATAGGTTTTGAAATATTAAATTTTTGTTTGTTGAAATAAATAAAATGGAAAATAATAATTAATATATTAAAGAATTCAATATTAATTCTTTTAAAACCCTTTAGAAACATTGATATGATGCTAAATCTCATATAATGGTTATGGTTGTGGGGAAATTTTTTAATATCATATTAATTAAAAAGAAGCATTCTACATTGACTTTTTATAAACTGGAAATGAAAAGGACCCATTCCAAAAAATTAAAATATTATATTATAAAATTATAAAATTTCAATGAAAATATGAAATGTCATTGATAAATCAAATTATTATTTACAAAATAATTTTTGATTTTTTTTAAAAATCATGACATTGAAAATAGATAAACCCAATCTAAAAAAGAAATGAGATCATCTTTAGTTTATAATTTCACATTAAATTATTTCAGTTCAAAAGTGATAAAAAATTGTAAGAAAATATAATGTATAATAAAATATATTTTCAATATAAATATTAATGGTTTGAAAAAAGTTTATATTTTATTATTCCATTAAAAATTAAAATTGAAATCCCAAAAATGAGATTGTATAATAAATCCTTACATATTCTATAACATTTTAATTTTAACCCCTTGAAGGAATAAACAAGAATATAAAAATTAATCATAACGTATAAATATATATTAATTTTATATAAATAAATGATGAAATATATATCGAACATAACTAAAAAAGGTGAAGAATACAAAATAAGTATCAATAGAAGAAATTGAGGCGAATTCACAATCCTCAATATGAAATTACATTGAAAATGATCTAAACTCGTATATATTAAATATTAAATTATTATAAATCTATATATTTTTCATATTAATGCATTTAATATAATATATAATCTACTTATATCATTTTAAAAATAATTTGTTTATAAATCCTTATTAAAATCCATGTTTACAGGTGTAAAATTATTTATTTTTTATTAGATGTTCAGTTTATTAATTTGATTTTGTGTATATTGATTATGGTTACCTCATTTAGATAATTTTTATAATGATAAAAATATAAAATATTTTCATTTAAATTATTTTGATTCAACCATATAATTTTGAGATAGAAAATTGAATTACACAGTTCATGGAAACAGTAGACCCTACGTTCGCATGAAAGTTTTTTCACTATTCAATAGATGTAAAAAATAATCATAAATAATAAGTAACCATTAAAAAATAAAAAATGTATCATATATATATCATATATATTCATTAAATTTGTCTTTATTAATATCCATGTAATTACTAACTGAAAAACAAATCACAAATCTCTTGTTAGTCCACATGTACAGACAAGAGACATTATCGTTTTCTAACAGATTTTTTGGCATATAAGAAATATATGATATTATATGTAAAAAAGAATAATTATGTCATAAATATCATATATATTTTAAATAGTAAAATTTTGAAACTCTTATATATAATAATTGTGATGAAAAATGAATTACACTGCTTTATGGAGACGGTAAGTCATATCTACAAACATGTAATGTTATTTTTCCTTCCATATAATGATAAAAAGTAGAAAATGGTTTTCCAATTATCATAATGAAAATTAGGTATAATAAATATATATGTGTAATTAATTTATAATTTATAATGTATATTCAAATGATTTATAAGAATTAATAATATTTAATGTACTAAGATAAGAGTTGCACATATTCATTGAGAGATATCATTTAGCGTACACCTTTGTCATTGAAAAAAAATCCTTTTTGTAATGAAAATAAGGTCTAATATAATGGTATGAAAAATATGACGATATTACGGTATGATTGTGATTATATAGGAATATAAAAATATGTGATTAGAGGGAAGAAGACGAACCCTATTATATGGGATGAGAGGGGAAATCATGGATTTACTAAATGTAAAAACATAATATAAATTAATTTTCATGATATAGGGAATTTTTTTATAAATTTTGAATATATGGTAATTATGAATATTAATAATACATTTAAATTAAAATTTACATGTACTTTGGTTTTGTTATAAAATATCTATTTATTTATACAATTATTAATCCTTTTGAATACATCCACAATAGCAATGTTTTTTTATTTAGGTGTAAAAAATGTAAAAATAAATGGAATGGCATCTCATTAGTGGAAATTAGTGGTTATTTTCAACAATATTCCATTCACTTTTGAAAATATATTATTTTTATTAATTTCAAATCATTTTATAAAATATTTTATATCCTAAAATATAATTAATCTTTTTATAAATATTCATTTACATTAACATTAAATCCATAAAAATTGAATTCAAATTCATATATATACCTTTCAAAAATAACATTTATTTTATATTAATCAATAATATTCATAAAACACAATAATTACCTAATTTTTCTTACTTTTACTATTTTTAAATCATTTATTTTGTTTTTCTATTAAATGAATAATTCATTTCAATTTCATGAGAATTTAAGCTATGTATTTAGTAATGAATATTTATATATTAAAATAATATAAAATAAATTATTCAATTTAATATAATCATTTATAAATGAACATAATTTTTTTATCCGCATGAAACATTATTTCAAATATTTAAGATGATAGAGTGAATTTTTTTATTTAATATATTATTATATTAATATTAATGTAAATATCAATGAAAAATTTATAAAATTTTCAATATGGTTTTATCATTAGATTCTAATGATATAACCCCAAAAATCTAATTTGATAAAATATTTTATTATAGATATTTTAAAGACATCTCATAATGTTTTATCCTAATTATACCAATGTACATGTACCTAGGTGAAATTATTTTCCAAGGTTACAAATCCTAATGAGAAAACAAAAAAGGGACCAATTTCACTAATATGAACATTATGATTTTAAATATGTAATACATGTAATTTACTTAAATTCTTTTAATTTTTATTAATTATTTTGAAAATAAATCAGAAAAATGTTTGGATAAATGTTTAGATTGAAAATTGAGATTTTAAATCTAAAAATAAAAATATATAAAAATCATGTTAAATGAGGATCAAATATATATATAATTGAAAAATTATAGCCCAAATTTATCATAAATCACATTAATATCAAGTCCAATATAGAATGGGTCATTAATATTATTTAATTTAATTAAAATTTAAGACACATTAAAAATTTTAATTTTTCATTATTACCTACTAATAAAACTCATTATTTAAAATTATAATATTCAACCAATGATAATGAGGGAATTATTAAGAAATTGTTTAATTTTCCCATAATAATATATAATTTTTTGTAGTTTTTTACAACTCTATGTTTTAAGTAATGTAATCTATCAAAGAAGTTAAATAGATATAATATATCATAAAATATCTTGGTGTTACATTCTAATACTATATAAAAATCTTGACCCTAGAATTTCCATCACTATTATTCTAAAACTAATTATACTTCCCCCTCATCACTTCATGGGGTCCCCCCTTGGCATCCTATATTTATTTTTCCACTACAAATCATATTCCAGAAGAGTGGTCTTGTTTCATAACACATTCTCTCTATGATATATAATTTCACAGATTATTCCTCCTAAGTCAAATATTTACAATGATGTATAACCTATTATTTTAATATAGACGGGGAAAAGTATGTACTTCTATAACATTGATACGTGGAAAACAATTATGAACCATGTAGAGATTCAGTTGAACTGACATACGAGAAGCTATTATGCATATATATTCTATATTATTGAAGCATCAAATATTCATAGGTATAATCTATCTCTTATTTAAAAATATATCAACACTTATGAATTGGGATATTTATAAGAATACATTCATTCCAACATTAATTCAATATAGCACTAGTGATTAACTGTTGAAATTATGCTTACTCTTGTATAACCTTATATGTAGTTAAATGGATCTAAACTTCTTTGTAATATCCTCGGTTAGCTTGTTCTCAAACTATTTTTTTCTCCATATCATCCCAAAACATTAGATTCACTGACATTATTTAATTCAAGTATTAATAAGGAACTATATTAATTCTCAAGTGAATACTATTATTAAAACATTATTCTACCAAATAATGGTATTTATCCCAACCTCTGTTGAACCCCATATAAATATCTCCCAACATGAATTCTAGATATCAAAAGATACCCTCAGTATGACCATATTTCCAAGGATGACAAGTAGAAGAGAAACAGAACAATCTACCTAGTTCCTACTATAGGATTCACTATAACGTAGAGGTAAAATATGGATGCAGATCAAATATTATTAAAGGTGGTACACTCTTAAATCCGAAAACTAATTTATTTATAAATGGGTAACATAATCAAGAGATAAATTTATGCTAATTACAATAAATCTCATTAAAATATTATGATGATTGACTACCACCCAAATAAAATGTAATCCTTTATATTTTTTTGTGGGTTCCAATGATGAAAACTATTGTGATTTTTTCCCTTTTAAATTTTGTTATGTGTAATGGTTGTAACATCCAATTTGGATTTTAACTCTCAACCATAAGATTTTAGCATAATAAGAATTGGGATACATACTCGTCACTATCCATTTTATTGACATTGAACCTAAAATACAACTTTAAATATCTATAAATATGTGTAGTTATTGTAAAAAATAGAGAATTCTGAATTATGGACTTCACCAAATATCTCCTAGTTCAAATTTTTTACTGATGGAATACATAAATAGTTTCTAAACAACACCATTATTGGATGAACATGATTTAACTTAGGAAAATTCCCCACATTATTATTTAAAACCACATCCTCAAAACAAAGATTTTGAACCCAATTATATTGATGATGGAACATTCAAAAGAGAAAGATATGATTTTTTCCATTTCAAAAAATTTAAATTATCCATATTTTGATAATCAATAAATATAGGATTTATTTCACTCCACATAATTTAATCACTAGTTTTCTCATATCGACTCATAACCTCATCCACCATGATTACCTTCCCTATAGGATAATGTATTGAGTATTCATAATATCTAATCCACTCCAACCAAATTATTTGGAGGAAATCAACCTCTTTTCATATTAATATATATTTCATTATTTTATGGTCAGTATATATATCAATTGATTCACAAAAAAGATAATTCCACTATATATTCAATTAGTAAATTACTATAGTCTACTATGAATCATGATTTGTTTAATTTTGTATAGTAATTTTCAATTAGTGTGTGGTATAAGATAGGAACATATATATATACATGATAAAGTATCATAGTATTTTATATAATTAATAACTATATATATATAACCCTTTTGTATTGTTGGGTATGGTATGAACAAGTGTTCTTACCAACCTTCTCTTTGGTTCTGTGAAGTTATATTCATGTTCATCTATCCACAATAATTTGGAACTCTTTTGGGTCATGTGGGTTGTTTGATTAGCCAGTCTAGTAAAATTTATCAAAGTATGATGGTATTATATATCCTTCTTAATAAAACTATAGATTTTATTATCATCTTATTTCATGGAAATTCGAAAATAATTTTCTTCATTTCATGATCCATTTATATTCAATCACATGAAATTATATTAACTTAATAAAGAGACATTTATAGGCAAAATTAACACAAGGAAATTTGGAATATAAGTTATCCTTCTATAGATTCATCCTTATTATCCTGAAATTTTCTTCATTCTGATCCTCACTCTAATAAAATTAATGAAAATTTTCCATTTAAGCTTAATATAACAAATAAAGGTAATCAATTAAGACTATATTAATTAAATCAATGAATATATAGGAGATTTTAATATCCCAATATAATTAAAATAAAATCATAATTAATGTACATCATTTGTAAGTTTGTGTGGGGTAAATCCACCTTCTTAGACCATATCGGATAATATATTGACATCATATCAATCTTGGAATCTTATTGAGCTTCAATTAATTGTAAAAAATTCATATATAAGGTTTGTATTATAATTTTTTATAATAGTGACCTTGTTAATTTCATGATAATCAATGAAAATAAACATTTATCCATCATTCTTCTTAACAAAAATAACAGTTTCACCCTATGGTGAATCAATTTTCTGAATGAAAATCATATTAATATTTTCACAGAGTTACATTATCAATTATTTTAACTATATAAAGGTCTTTATATATGGAATATTTTAAATTTGTTTTTCATAAGGTTTTATTTATATCGAAAACTTGACATCACAATTTTATGGATGACCATGATTCCCTATAAAAAATACATAAAAAATATCATACAATAGGAATATTCTTAATTTTTATTTTCCCCTACCATATGAGATAAATATTCCTAATGTATATACATAAAAACCAATGTGATGAATTTTATTTCCATTTAGAGTTTAGAACAATCCTTACACTAGTAGTCTATTAGAGGATGATTAAAATAATATCATTTAACATCCCTTCCTCGAAAATTGAAATGGGATCTATTTTGAAACAGAACATTCATTACAAAAATTTTAAAAAATTCAAATTAATGAATAATTAAAAATATTCAAGAAGAACATTCCCAAAAATAGAGGGGAGAAGTAGAATTGTGAATTGATAACCATACCATTTGAACGTTTCATTGGAAAATCAATATATAATCATAGATTCGATGACGTGATACCCTTAAAAATTATTTGGATATAATAGATTCACTCAAACTAGAATAAATTAAATCATTTTCATATATATACTTCATGCTAAGTGTACATTTCAATACATCTCTAAGAACATCCACTTCGGTTGTAGTAATTTCATATATATATATATATATCATTTTCAAAATGGATTACTCTAAGGAATTTTCTCTAGAAACATGGGGAATTTATTTAAATAATTCCCATCACATTAAATTTTAATAAATAGAGAGCAATTTATTACTTTTTTTACGTAAATTAATTATATACATGATGCTTATAACTAAACTGGTATTAAACTCTCTTTCCATTCATGAATTTTTCTTATATGTTACAATCCACAAATTTTATGAGGGAATATTATTCATTATATATTTTTTAAAATTTCTTAATTACAATTAGTTCATAAATAACATATTACTCCGATGTTATCACTCAATGGTATATGATATAGAAAATTATTTCTCTAACATAATGGTAATTGAGACTATATCATCATTTGATTAACACATTTGGGAATCTAGTTTTTTTAGAGAACTGGCATATGAATATCACAGAAAAGGTCAATAAAACATTATATATTACTTTTATATTATTAATAGAACATGGATATTGTTTTAATGTTAACCTCATAATCGTCTACTTTTAATTCATCCTTTTTATTTAGTGTGATGAACTTCCTCTCTATTTTAACTCATCACTCATGGGGGTAGTTGTAACACCCCAAGTAAATAAAGAATATGACATTTTTATATTTATCCATATTTTTGAATAAAATATTAATATTACTTTAAAGGGTATGTTATGCTCGATGGCGTACCCAACACGCAACAACGAGTTTATTGGGAATCTTACATTGCACTATAATAATAAAATAAAATTATTTTAAATGGTAGTTAACGCCTAGCCATTGTAATTGAGGGAATGAATAGATCTAACTAAAAAATGATTATATATGTTTGTCAAATATTTTTACTTTTTATAATAAATGTTAAATAATTAAAAATGCGAATGAATCCAATTTTAAGCGTAAACATTCTAATATTCTTTAAAAGGTTGATTAAACGCATTTTGATGGAGAACATCTTTTAAATCCACTTTTTGAAAATATTATGTGTTATATTTTACAAAATAAAACTCTTCTTTAGAATCGGGACATCAAAATTTACTTTGTTTAAATTTTTGGTATTTTTCCAAAAAAGTTCAATTTTTAATGAATAGTGAAAATGTAGTATTTTAATTCAAAACCTCTTTTAATATAATTTATTTATATGATTATATTTTCATTTCAATTGGTTTTAAAGTGAAATTGTAATATATTTTTACCATTTAATCCAATAGTGGTCGTTGGAATTAATTTCACTTTGAAATCAGACTTAAACGAGTGTCAATCTTTTGAAAGATATTGTTTTATAAAAACACGCTATTTGTTTTAACAGCGGGATTTAATTATTAAATTAATTAATGGAAATTATATGTTATGAATTTGGTAAAATAGACATCATTTTTGAATTCAGAATATCAAATATAGCTTAGGGTGAATTTTTGGTATTTTTCTGAAAAACGTCAATTTTTGATGAATAGTGAAAGCACTAAGTGGTACTTATAAAAACTGATTTTCCGTTTAAATGAAATTTTTCCATCATTGTGTTTTGAATTTCAAAAATCCTACATACATGGTTGTCATTAAGAAGTAAAATTTGGTTCAATGGGATTAAAATAATTTTTTGGTAAATAGTAACTTATTATGTTTTTAATCATGATTAGAGGTAATTAGTGTAGTTTAAGGTATGAATAATGTTTTAATAAAATTAGATGACCTAGACACATGTCCTACCCTCATTTTATGTGTCATGTCCGAACAATAAAATCCATGGGTCAACTTGGGGACCCCATGGAGCCACTTTGGTTGAAAAATGACATAAATACCTTTTATTTTATATTAAAGTAAAAAATGACACAAACATGAAATGTTTTACTAAAACAATTTTTACATGGGGTTATACAAGTCATATTTTTGACTATAAAAAGTCATTGGAACGATAAATATATTTCCTACAGCATAGTAGTTTTTTTATAATTTTTAGACATTAAATAAATTAAATTATTTATGACATCATGATGATGCAGCGATGACCTCATTATTTAACGATTTAAATAAAATGGAAAGATAATGTAATATATAAGACCTACACATGTCAAAAACCTATTGGATTAGTGGATGTAGAACCCTTATTACCTTATCCTCGAAATACATCGATGTGGGACCTTTAAAATCTGAAACTCATTTGAAAATAAAGTAACATTTTGTAACATTACAAGAGTGCCCCTACTCTCCTATTATAAAAGGCCCCCACCTCTACCTCCTTACCCACACTCCCAAAAACTTTGGATCGGCCAACCTCTGCCCATTTTGTCTCTCCACTTCTCTCTATTACTCCTTGAAGCCTCACTTTGGTCAGAAGTCTTCCCAAGGAAGCCTTTGAGCTCAAACCAAAGGGAGTTACCCGATTTTAAGGTAATGTCTTCACTTGAGTCCTTTTGTTTTATTTTGCCTCTCCAACCCCCTAAACTCTTTTTATTCATTTATTTTGTAACAACTACAGTATCATAAATATACTAGGATGTCTTTATAAGAAGTATTCTAGCTACACTTACACACACCTACATATAATGGTTAAAGAACATACTGTTTCCGTGGATGGCGAATTTCTGCCTCACGAAACGATGATTGTTCAACACTCATATAACACCTTCAAAGGTGGCCATTAAGATGTCACTATATTTATATATGATATATAATATGTTTATGTTTTCCTTAATCTTCTGTATTATTTATTTTGATCATACCTTTATGTCTTCCATTATGGGTAAACACGATAATTTCATTTTAGGAAGTGCGGACTACCGCCCCCTCAAAGTGATTTGATTCGTTAATGCCATATGTGGGACATATAAAAGATGGATTTAAAGTTATTATATATGATTTTATAATGGACTTATAATATACCTATATATCAATATTATTTCTTTCCATTAATGTATGAGATAGAAATGAATGTAGCGTTCATGCGTACGTACGACTTACTGTCTCCATGAACGGTGCATTTCATTTCTTATCCCCAAATGTAATGTACAATTATAAGTACATGTATATAATGGATATATATGATGAATGATACATATAAATTATGAATATAATTCTAGAATTAAAATATAAATACCTCTCATTTAGTTTTAATTCCATTAATATGACAAACAAATAAAAGTAGCGTTCATGCGTACGTACGGCTTACCGTCTCCATAAACGGTGGATTTCATTTCTTACATATAAATGATTATGTAGTATTATAAATACATGTATATTCTGGATATATATGATATATATGATATCCAAATCATGAATATCATTCTGGATATAATGAACCATTGACCACACGAACAACATGTAATTGTAAGAAGTTCACTTTCGACTTAAGAACCAAATATCGACAAAACAATCATTATTAACATAAATGATTACATAATGTTTATCAAATGTAAAAATGTGATATAAAAGTAATATTGTACTTGAAAAAGGTTCTTAAGCAAATATAAATTAACTCAAGGTTATTATTCAGGACGTTAAAGAACGATCGAGTCAAGTCGGACCCGAGGTAAGGGATCTTACTCCTCTCTTTCTTTTTAAGTACACTCTTTTATGTCATTCCTTCTAAAGATCATCATTATTGTTATTGGGATGTTATTTTATATTACTCTTACTTTAATTTTTATTTTCATATGATGAGAGACCCTATTCTCTTTCATCATTCCATTTTGGTAGTTTTGAGTGGCGCCGTTAGGCTGCCGAATTTTCGTAAGAGATCTAACCTCTCTCTTTTTTTAAAAGTACTCTCCTTTATGTAACTTCTTTTAAGATACTCTTTGGTATAATGGGGGATGTTATTTTATATTACCATTTCTTTAAATTTTATTGAAATGTGATGAGATACCCTATTTGATCTCATCAATCCATTTTTGGATGTTTTATGTGGTGTCGTTAGGCTGCCGAGTTTTCGTAAGGGATTTTTCATCACACTTCTATTCCTGTGAGATTTATGCTACATTTTCCACAATTTCCTTTGATTGGTGTATGTACTGCCCATTATTATACAATTTGTGTAGTATAATTTCATTTATGGGTATTCACATCCTCATTGTATACCCTTCATCCATTGGGTGTACGTTTCGAAAGTTACCCAACTCGGTAAGGGGACCTTTCACCCTCCTTTTTCTAAAAAGACTTCTTTTGTTATGTCTTTTAAATTACATACTATTATGTTGGGATATGTTCTTATATATCCTTATTTATGTAAATTTTATGTCCAAGTGATGAGATCCCCTTTATCTCTTTCATCAACAGTTTGTGTAAAATATTATGTGACGCCGATAGGCTGTCGAGTTTTACCAAGGGAACTTCTTAAGCCAATTTGGATTTCTTTGGGTTCAACATGTAGTTATTGAATATGAAATCCTTTTAATATGTGTGAATAACCTTTAATTGTTTTAAACTTAATATCCTCTTATATTGGGTGTATTTATATTTGTCACACATAATTATGAGATTGATTTATCCTTAATTTAAGGATACCCTCTTTATAATGGATTTCATCTCATTTTACATTTCTTTTCAGAATTCATTGTTGTTATGCACCAATTCACTTTTATATGGTGCGTATACTATCGTTTGACATATTATATCATGAATCCCTTTATTCTCATGATATTATAAAGTTCAGATTGAATGTTATTCCGCTGTTATTTGTATTCAAGAGTCTCTCATTTTGTTAAAAACTATTTAACAAAAATATCATTTTAAATGTTTTAAAGATTTATTATTCTAAATCTTTATCTTTAATGTCCATGTTTTCGAAAAGGTTTTCAGTATTTATTTATATGGACATTAAGGTTTTAAAATTATAATTCCATTAAAAGCTTCAAAGTGGTATGGGACACTTTGATTCAAAAATCTCTTTTAAATGGTTTTTGAAAATGGATTGATTAATTCAATATCTAGGAATTACTTATTGTGATTGCAAATGAAATTTTGTTATTGAAATGTTTATATTTTCAATATATTATGTGTAATGATGGTACTTGGACATTTTACGGGTGGTTACGTGATAAACCATATGACGGGTGGTGCCGTGAATACCAGGACGGGTGGTTACATTGTAACCTCCAATGCATTGGGTGTGGAATTAGGCCGTATGGATATTCCATTAAGTATGTATGGAAGTAGGCTGAATGGCTATTCCATTAAGTGATATGTCTGGAAGTCGACCTTATGGTTATTCCAATTAAGTATTTTTATGTCCCAAGTTACCTTTATATGTTATGTGATCTTTATATGGGTTTTATGGTAATCTTTTGGTTACAGAAGGGTACGTAATGAACTTTTATTCAGTGAAGAGTTTTTACTACTTTGAAAAGGTGAAAAGTATTACTTTGTTAAAGTATAATTGGTTTACTTGTTGTTTTGAAAAAAAATAACAGTTGTCATTCTTTGTGTATCCCTTACGGAGCTTTTTATGCAAATCCCAAGTTTTTGAAATATTTTTCACATGACTTAACATGGAATAGGGTCAAGGATGGGATTAAGGGAAATTCATACTACCAAAAACATGGAACTATACATGTTTCGTTTTAAGAGATTTTATTTTATGGAATCTTAGTAGAAGTTTCTACTTTGTAATCTTTTGAGATGTAATAGTTATGTCCTAATTCTGTAAAACTCTAAACCTGAAAAGATCCTCAATGTGAATTATTCATTTAATTCAATTTTAAGTATGGTTTATGGCTGGGGCCTTATAGTTGGTATCAGAGGTCGGTTTAGATACATTTATAGGTTAGTGTATTCTTTAAGCATAAGTGATATGACCATAATGGTTAGGATTTCAGAAAGAGTCATTGTTTTTAGATAAAGTGAATGAGTAAGTATATCTTAGTGTTTATCTTCCTCTTTAGTACATGATGGTTTTGTTGATATACTCACACTGGCCTTCTTGGTTTTAGTAAATGGATGGATCTAGCAGGCACCAAGGTAATGGTGGATGTGAAGGAAACTGTGACAGTTTTCTGAGTGAGCAACTGAATGATATGGGAGCTGCAATGAGAACTCTTGTGTTTATCCTCAACCAACTATCTGGAGACATGATTGACCACCCAAACCTTGGTGATTTCTATAAGGCATCATATATGCGAGAAACAAATCCATACGGAACTACAGGTAATAATCATAAAGGTAAGTGTGTTCAAAAACCTATGTGTCATAGATGTGGAAAGAAACACCTAGGAAAATGTTACAAAGGGACAGAAATATGCTATAGATGTGGAAATGATGGTCATAAAGCAAGAACCTGCCATGGAAAAAGTAAGCATCCAGTTGACTCGAGGAAAGGGAAGGAATTTCTTTCTGAGGGATCAATTGAATGTTTTAAATGTGGTGTGGATGGTCATTATGCAAACACATGTCCTATGAATAAGTTTCATGAATGGGATCACCAAGATCGTACAAATGTTCGTTTACCAATACCTAATGCCATTCTGATTGAGGATGAAGAAACTGAAAATGACCAATCAAAGGTATGGATCATTTCATAACTATTGTTTTCCTTTTTTGGAATCATAGGATATGATTTATGATTTTGTTTGTAAAGAAGAAGTATTTCAGAATAAGTTGTAATGGAATGGTTAATGGATCTTGAAGAATGTTGAATGAGTAAGATGTAAACATATAAGGGCATCAAGAGTTGTGGTGAAATTCTTAAGAGTATTAAGTCCCTTTGATGATGGGGTTACATTAGAAGGCTTTTTATAGTATGTGTAAACCTGGTGTTTAATAAATGAAAATTTTATTCAAGGAATAGTTTTCTTTTATTTTATGGACATAGTTATAAAGAAACATTTGGGTTTATATGATCTTTACTTTTGAGGTAATTATGGGTTACTATATGTTATGATTGAAGTGAAAGGCATGAGATAAAATTGAGGTTAAATTATGTTATGGTTATTTTTGATGATTTTATCCGTTTTTGGGGAATGATTTGAGAATTATATAGTTTTGGAAAAAGGACAACACGCAGACCATGTGACAACCTGTCACGTCGGATAAAGCTGTGGGAATCAAACCCACAACCAAAGTGCGACTGGTATTTATCGCCTACCACTGGACTACATGAAGTCCCTGGTTAGTATGACTGATTCGTTTTAGTAATATTATTTTATGAATTAATAGTAAGTTGATTTTGGGTTATTTATGAAAATTATTAACCTATCATGGAGGATATGTGATTAGGTTAATTACTTTTCAATACGAGACGTTAGGAGCAACTGATGTTGTTTTGTGATAAATGTTACGATTTAACTTGAAAGACTATGTGACTAAATCCTTCAAATATTTGGGTTTTAATCATAGTTTGGTTTACTTTGAAGAATTTTATGGACAATTTGTATATCGGATGGTCCTCGTTGAACTTTGGGTTTTGTTGGGAAAATTTTGGAGATTAAGAATATATTTGTTTTTTTAAATGGATTATCCTTTTTGGGTATTATCTGATCTTGTACTAACCTTTTTGGTTTTGATTTTGGTTAGAGTATAAATAAATGGGAAGTATATAGTTCTCTTTGGTGGATTAGGCGATTCTCTAAAAATTGATAATAGTACTCTTAATGGAACAAGACTTCCTAAATACTCATCTTTTGGAGAAAATATGAGTTTGATTAAGGAATCTAGTAAAAGTTTAAATTCAACATGATAAGTGATTATGTTTCCTTATGAATAAATTCCTCAATAAAAAGTAACTTAAAGCAAAAATTTTGTCTATAAACTTTTCCTACACGGGAATCGAATACCGTTTAACCCATCACAAGTTTGTGATTTTCTTATGGTTAAATTTTTCCTAGACATGTTTACTATCACTCTCCCTCGAGAACATGACCCTTTTCTTTTTCTTCCATGTCCATGTTTTCCTACACAGAATCATATTATGGGTTAAATCGGGTGACCTTTGTACTTATCTTTCTTTATTTTAAAGTGATTATTTTACCGACACTTGTTTCGATGTGGGACATTCAAGGATGTTTCCAAGCTCAATTTTAAAATTGCGAGGACACAATTCCCAAAATGGGGGAAGGATGTAACACCCCAGGTAAATAAAGAATATGAAAATTTTATATTTATCCATATTTGTGAATAAAATATTAATATTACTTTGAAGGGGATGCTATGCTCGATGGCGTACCCAACACGCAACAACGAGTTTCTTGGGAATCTTACTTTGCACTCTAATAATAAAATAATATTATTTTAAATGGTAGTAAACGCCTAGCCGTTGTAATGGCGGGAATGAATAGAACTAACTAGAAAATGAATATATATGTTTGTCAAATCCACTGTTTGAAAAGGTCGATTAAACGCCTTTAGATGGAGAGCATCTTTCAAATCCACTTTTTGAAAATATTATGTGTTATATTTGACAAAATAAAACTATTCTTTAGAATCGGGACATCAAAATTTACTTTGTGTAAATTTTTGGTATTTTTCCAAAAAATACATTTTTTAATGAATAGTGAAAAATGTTGTATTTTAATTCAAAACATCTTTTAATATAATTAATTTATATGATGAGATTATCTTTTGAATTGGTTTTAAAGTGAAATTAGAATATATTTTTACCATTTAATCCAATAGTGGTCGTTGGAATTAATTTCACTTTGATATCAGAATTAAACGAGTGTCAATCTTTTGAAAGATATTATTTCATAAAAACACGCTATTTGTTTTAACAGCGGGATTTAATTATTAAATTAATTAATGAAACTTCTATGTTATGAATTTGGTAAAATAGACACCATTTTTGAATTCATAATATCAAATATAGCCTAGGGTAAATTTTTGGTATTTTTCTGAAAAACTTCAATTTTTGATGAATAGTGAAACCACTAAGTGGTACTTATAAAAACTGATTTTCTGTTTAAATGAAATTTTTCCATAATTGTGTTTTGAATTTCAAAAATCTGACATACATTGTTTTCATTAAGATGTATAATGTGGTTCAATGGTATTAAAATAATTTTTTGGTGAATAGTAACTTATTAAGTTTTTAATCGTGATTAGAGGTAATTAGTGTAGTTTATGGTAAGTATAATGTTTTAATAAAATTAAATGACCTAGACACATGTCCTACCCTCATTTTATGTGTCATGGACGACCAAGAAAATCCATGGGTCAACTTGGGGACCCCATGGAGCCACGTTTGTTGGAAAATGACATAAATACCTTTTATTTAATGTTAAAGTACAAAATCACACAAACATGAAATGTTTTACTAAAACAATTTGTACATGGGGTTATCCAAGTCATAGTTTTGACTCTAAATAGTCATTGGAAAGATAAAAATATTTCCTACATCATAGTATTTTTTTATAGTTTTTAGACATTAAATAAATTAAATTATTTATGTCATCAGGATGATGCAGCGATGACCTCATTATTTAACGATTTAAATAAAATGGAAAGATAATGTAATATCTAAGACCTACACATGTACAAAACCTATTGGATGAGTGTATTGCTAACCCTTATCATCTTATCCTAGAAATACATCAATTTGGGACCTTTAAAATCCTAAACTCTTTTGAAAATAAAGTTACATTTTGTAACTTTACAAGAGTGACCCTCCTCTCCTCTTATAAAAAGCCCCCACCTCTACCTCCTTACCCACACTCCCAAAGCCTTTGGCTCGGCCAACCCCTGCCCATTTTGTCTCTACACTTCCCTATCTTACTCCTTGAAGCCTCACTTGGGTCAGAAGTTTTCCCAAGGAATCCTTTGATCTCAAACCAAAGGGAGTTACCCGATTTTAAGGTAATGTCTTCACTTGAGTCCTTTTGTTTTATTTTGCCTCTCCAACCCCCTAAAATCTTTTTATTAATTTATTTTGTAACAAATACAGTATCATAAATATAATAGTATGTTGTTATAATAAGGATTAGAGCTACACTTACACACACTTACATCTAATGGTTAATGAACATACAGTTTCTGTGGATGGCGAATTTCTGCCTCACAAAATGATGATTGTTCAACACTCATATAACACCTTCAAAGGTGGCCATTAAGATGTCACTATATTTATATATGATATATAATATGTTTATGTTTTCCTTAAGATTCTTTATTATTCATTTTTAGCATACCTTTATGGCTTCCATTATGGGTAAACATGATAATTTCATTTTAGGAAGTGCGGACTACCGCCCCCTCAATGTTATTTGATTCGTTAATGCCATATGTAGGACGTATAAAGGATGGATTTAAAGTTATTATATATCATGTTATAATGGAATTATAATATACCTATATATAAATATTATTTCATTCCATTAAAGTATGATATAGAAATGAAAGTAGCGTTCATGCGTACGTACGGCTTACCGTCTCCATGAACGGGGCATTTCATTTCTTATCCCCAAATGTAATGTACTATTATAAGTACATGTATATAATGGATATATATGATTAATGATACATAAAAATGATGAATATAATTCTGGAATTAAAATATACAAACCTCTCATTTCGTTTTAATTCCATTAATATGACAAAGAAATGAAAGTAGCGTTCATGCGTACGTACGGCTTACCGTCTCCATGAACGGTGCATTTCATTTCATAACTCTAAATGATTATGTAATATTATAAATACATGTATATGCTGGATATATATGATATATATGATATACAAATCATGAATATCATTCTGGATATAATGAACCATTTACCACATGAAGAACATGTAATTGTAACAAGTTCACTTTCGACTTAAGAACCAAATATCGACAAAACAATCATTATTAACTTAAATGATTACATAATGTTTATAAAATGTTAAAAAGTGATATAAAAGGAATAATTAACTTGAAAAAGGTTCTTAATAAAATAGAAATTTACTCAAGTTTATTATTCAGGACGTTAAAGAATGATCGAGTCAAGTCGGACCCGAGGTAAGGGATCTTACACCTCTCTTTCTTTTTAAGTACACTCTTTTATGTCATTCCTTCTAACAATCATCTTTCTTGTTATTGGGTTGTTATTTTATATTAACCTTACTGTAAATTTTATGTTCACATGATGAGAGACCCTATCCTCTCTCATCAATCCATTTTGGATGTTTTGAGTGGCGCCGTTAGGCTGCCGAATTTTCGTATAAGATCTAACCTCTCTATTTCTTTTAAAGTACTCTCCTTTGTGTAACTTCTTTTAACCTCCTCTTTGTTATAATGGGGGATGTTATTTTATATACCTCTTGCTATAAATTTTATTTAAATTTGATGAGATACCCTATTTGATCTCATCAATCCATTTTTGGATGTTTTACGTGGCGTCGTTAGGCTGCCGAGTTTTCGTAAGGGATTTTTCATCTCACTTCTATTCCCGTGAGATTTATGCTACATTTGCCAAAATTTCCTTTGAGTGGTGTATGTACTACCCATTATTATACAATTTTTGTAGTATAATTTCATTTATGGGTATTCACATCCTCATTTTATGCCCCTTCTTCCATGGGGTGTACGTTTCGAAAGTTACCCAACTCGGTAAGGGGACCTTTCACCCTCTTTTTTTTAAAAAGACTTCTTTTGTTATGTCTTTTAATTAAAATACTATTATGTTGGGATTTGTTCTTATATATAATTATTTATTTAAATTTTATGTCCAAGTTATGAGATCCCCTTTATCTCTCTCATCAACCTTTTTTTTAAAATTTTATGTGACACCGATAGGCTGTCGAGTTTTACCAAGGGAACTTCTTAACCCAATTTCGATTTCTTTAGGTTCAACATGTAGTTACTGAATATGTCATCCTTTGAATATGTGTGAATAACCATTGATTGTTTTACACTTAATATCCACTTATATTGGGTGTATTTATATTTTTCACACATAATTATGAGATTGATTTATCCTTAATTTAAGGATACCTTCTTTATAATGGATTTCATCTCATTTTACATTTCTTTTGAGTCTTCATTGTTGTTATGCACCAATTCACTTTTATGTGGTGTGTATACAGTACTTTGACATATTATATCATGAATCACTTTATTCACATGATATTATAAAGTTCAGATTAATTGTTATTCCAGTACTATTTGTATTCAAGAGTCTCTCATTTTATTAAAAACTATTTAACAAAAATATAATTTTTAATGTTTTAATAATTTATTATTCTAAATATTTATCTTTAATTTCCATTTTTTGGAAATGGTTTTCACTATTTATTTATATGTAAATTAATGTTTTAAAATTATAATTCAATTAAAATCTTCAAAGTGGTATGGGACACTTTGATTCAAAAATCTCTTTTAAATGGTTTTTGAAAATGGATTGATTAATTCAATATCTGGGAATTACTTATAGTGATTGCAATTGAAATGTTGTTATCTAAATGATTATATTTTCAATATTTTATGTGTAATGATGGTACTTGGAAATTTTACGGGTGGTTACGTGATAAACCATATGACAGGTTGTGCCGTGAATACCAGGACGGGTGGTTACGTTATAACCTCCAATGCATTGGGTATGGAAGTCGGCCGTATGACTATTCCATTAAATGACATGTGTGGATGTTGATCTTATGGTTATTCCACTTAAGTATGTATATGTCCCAAGTTACCTTTATATGATATGTGATCTTTATATGGGTTTTATGGTAATCTTTTGGTTACAGAAGGGTAAGTAATGAACTTTTATTCAGTGAAGAGTTTTTACTAATTCGAAAAGGTGAAAATTATTACTTTGTTAATGTATACATGGTTTACTTGTTGTTTTGAAAAAAACTAACAGTTTTCATTCTTTGTGTATCCCTTACTGAGCTTTTTATGCTCATCCCAAGTTTTTGAAATGTTTTTCACAGGACTTAACGTGGAATAGGGTCAAGGATGGGATCAAGGGAAAGTCATGCTACCAAAAACATGGAACTTGACATGTTTCGTTTTAAGAGTTTTTTTTATGGAAACATAGTAGAAGTTTCTACTTTGTAATCTTTTGAGATGTAATAGTTATGTCCTAATTCTAGAAAACTCTAAACCTAAAAAGATCCTCAATGTGAATTATTCATTTAATTCAATTTTATGTATGGTTTAAGTCTAGGGCCTTATAGTAGTATTTCTTAATGAATGTCACATTATGATATACTTGTTACACATATTTAGATTCATCAACCTCTTTGGAGTCCAATATCAGTTGACGTAAATGATCAAAATCTACATTATAAAGTACACTATTAAAATAAAAATTACACATTAATTACATTCCATGTTATGAAGTAACATTTTTAGGGGCTTAATCTATATTTTATTTACTAGTGGATTCCCAGATCAACTAAAATAAAGATTATTGTTTTCAATATAGTGATCCATAAAAGTTGATCCATATTGTTGAATAATAATTTTATCTATACATTATGGGTAATTCACCATAACCTGATCTGGCTTCCCTAACATAGACATAACCTGCTCTGTTCCAACCATAGTTGTATTGAATTTGTTATCATTTTGTTTCATACATTAAAAAAGTGTATGTATTTAAATTCTTCCATTAGGTTCCAAATAAAATTAATAGAACACACAAATTTATCTCAAACATTTCATAGATATTGAGAAATTATATCAATATACCTCTAATGGTAATTGTTATAAAATACTATGTTGTATAACCTTAATACAAATTTTAGTTATACACTTTTAAAGTCCAGTTCCAATTGATTATATTAATCCAACCTCTAATATTAACTATATAAGTTCCAACTCCAGTAACCCATAATCGATGTCTGCATCATTACATTGAAATAATAAATAAGGTATCCCATCCTAGTGTATTTATTTGATTGTACTGTTGATGATCTAATTAAATAAATGATTCATATACTACATTGGAAATAAAATATTCATAGCCTGAGAAACATTCTCACATCTTTGATATTAAAAATAGTACCATCATTCATTACATTGAAAAAAAATAAAGGCTTATCTCAGCTACATAGTAAAATTTATATGTGGACGAATATGTTAGGAGTAAATAAGGAATACTAAATATGGTAATTTGAATAATTGGAAACACATTCCATTAAATAAACACTCTATTAAAAAATAATTCAATGAAAATATAAATGTAGTATTATCATGGATAAATATTAATTAATTATCAATGAATGAAATGATTAATATTGGTTACAATGAGCTCAAACATAGTGAGTTATTTTCAAAGAATTCATTGTTCCAAGTTAGTATAATCAAGGGGAAAGTATAAAAAAAATTATTTCATAATTTTGGCTATAAATTTTAACTCATGAAACTTGTTGATGCATCGAAGCATTATATTTAATAATATTACACCCATTCCAGCAATTCTTATAATATCCCTACATATTGAATGAAAATTTTAATTCATAAAAAATATTTCTTATTAAAAAATTGGTACTTGTTAATGGATATGAGATATCAAAATTTTGACATTCAATCAAATAAAATTAATTATAAATCAGCATATGTAGATACAATATAAATTATAGTTAATATTAATATTAATTAAACAAATAATATGGATATTTCAATGAATTGTGATATCTAATTACAATAGATCATAAAATTTGAATAATTCATTAGAATGTAAATTACTAAAAAATTAATAAAAGATATAATATTAAAAGTAATTAATTAGAAATATAGGGGTATTAATAAAATTAAGCCATTTGGGGAAATATAAAAAATAATAGTTAAATATTTAGAAATACATACAAAAATAGTATTCCTTGTAAAATTATTTAAATCATTTAGAAAAAGATAATATTTTATAACATTTCAAGTGGTGGTAAAATCCATTAGCACAATATGTGAAAAAATATTACTACATTGACTTTTTAAATGAAAAAAATTCAACATTTGGAAAAATTGAAAATATTATTATAAATATTTATACAATTTAAATCATTAATATAATATAATCATGATAAATTGTTACATTATTTTAAAAGGTCTCTTATGAAAGAATTATGAAAAATATGGACATTGAAAAAATATATATCTCCCCTAAAATAGATATAATATTGGGTAGAAATATTAATATTAAATTTATTGATTGAATATCAAAATAGAGGAGAATATGTAATCAATATATAAAATCCTTAAACTCCAAGTGGGTAATAAAATATATAATTTTTATAAATAGTTGATTAAAATTTAATTATATTAAAATAAATCTAATCACTTGATTTAAGATTATAAAATATTTCATTATAACTTTGATAACTTCAAAAGTATAACCCATTAAAATAGTAAACATGAAATGAATAATTAATCATAATTAATTAATATATATTAATATTAAATAAATCAATTACGAAATATAAATATGAAGTAAATAAAAAAATTTGTGTAATTTAAGATATCTCTCAATAGAGTGGATATTGAGACCAAATCCCTTACATCAAGTTCGAATTTCTTAAAAGGTAATATAATTCTATATAATAAATGATGATATATTATAATTATATAACCATGTCATGTAAATAAATTTATAACATATATTATCCAATAAAAATAATATTAAACCACAAATTTATTAACAAATATCTATTAAAATCCTTATTTTACTGTGGTAAATGTTTAATTGTTCATATGAATTTTGGGTTAGTAGATAATATCATTCTATATTGAGTTTGGATACATCATAAATATAACTTTATTAATAATATAAATATAATTTAAATTATCTATAAATATAGAGGGGGTAATCCAAAAAATATATTTTTAAAAATCAATTTCAATATTCATGGAGATGGTGGGTCATGTACAAACATGGGTGCTTGTTCACTTTTGTACCGGTGGAATGAAAAAAGGATAAAATAATAATTATATTTTACAAAATAATTATTATATCTAATATATTATATATATTAATAAAATAAATCTTTATTATAATCCACATAATAGGGAAATCATAAAATAATCACAACACATTATGAAGGTGGTAGTCCACAAGTATACATGAGAAACATTATTGTTTTAACATATATTGGAAGGTAATAATGTAGATATGATATTATTATTAAAGAATAATATTTTTTAAAGAAATATCATATATATTAATTTATTATATATTTATAACCAATCAATTAAAATATTGATTGAAAATGAATTACATAGATTTATGTGGATGATATGTTTTACGTACACATGAGAAATGTTTTCAATTTCTGTACGATGGGAAATATGTTGAAAATGCATAACACATAAACATAATATAATCTTAATATATTTTTGATTCTATATTATTAATTCTAGAATGTTATACATATATATAGGAAACATAATTTTAAATGGATTTGAATATACCTTTTTGACAGTTGAAGCACATTGTTGAGAAGCCACTTGTGGATCACAACTTAAGACATGAATTGATGGTCATTTGGGAACACCATAATCTCAATGACATGGAGAAGGATTATATAATTATTTTATTGATGTTATATTATTATCTATAGTTAGAAAAATGTGTGAGGACGATAGGTGAAGATATTCCCTTTTATAAGGGAGTGGAGGGGTACTTTATTATTTACATAAAGTATTAAATTAATAAAAATTTATATTCATAATCAATTAAAAAAAATGATATATCATAAATATAGGACGATGATTTATCTAATGTAAATCACAAAACAATATATAAACAAATTTATTTGATGTTTTATCCCTTATATCTTACTTTTCACCCCCAACACTTTTTACTATTAACACAATATAATTATTTTATTATTTATAGGTCAAAAATTTCACCAAAGAAGATAAAGTGAACCGTAAATAGAATATGGTGTATATTTTAAACCATATCCAATTGAAAAGTTTATTTATAGAATTTTGATAAATTTTAAATTCATCTAATTAATTATTTTTTCAATATAAAATATACATAATTTCATTTTTTGATCTTTTGATCTTGATTGGATTCAAATTCACTAAGAAAATAATTGAATAAAAATATACACCTTAAAAATTTAAAAAAATTATATTAATCAAATATCACTATAACCCATAAATAATATAAATTATAATACTTTAATTTTTTGACTATCATTTATAAATATTTTCAATTAATTGATTAAATATTATGTTCTCAGCATTTAATTATTTAAACAAACTCTTCAATAACTGTAACAAAAAAATAAACTACAATGATAAATAAAATTATTTAATATTTAAATATATTAGGTTTAAAGGAACATAAAAAATATTTATCATAATGAAAAAATGATAGAAATATTATTGATAAATGTGTGACATTATATATTTTTTATTTACATATAAAAATATAATTGCCTATATCCAATGAAAATAAAATCAACTAGTCATATTTTTTAGAATTGGGTGTGAATGATATAAAATCACCCATCCAATGTGATAATGGAATGTTTTATATAAATTTTAATTCATAATTTCAATTTTTTGAGCGTGGTTTTCCAATTTTACACTTTTTGAGGTGACAAAGATTTAGCATGGTAAAATTACCTTGAGAAAAAGAAGGGGAAAAATACACATAATTTGATCCAAAAATTCAAAATAAGGAATCAATTTTATCCAATTCAATTCCTATATTTTTTTAATATAATTTAAAAATATAAAATCAAAATGGGATGAAAATTGTTTTCTTTATAAATGTTCATTTAAGAATAAAAATGTAATTATATTTAAATCATGTAAAATATTTATATTAATGTAATAAATTAGATTTTATAACAAAATGTTTTGAATATCACTTTAATACCAAATCAGAAATAGAATTATATTGTTAAATTTAATAATACAGATATGTGAAAATAAGCTTTTACAAAATTTGTATTTTTACTATTAAATGAAACTAAATTTTTTTAGAAACAAAAATTATAACTACAATAAACATTACATGATGAATGAAATGGTTTATTTAAAAATTAAAATATTAAAATATTTTCTCAAGTATTTTCTAACTTGGTGTTGCGTATAAAGAATGTTATCAATGAAATTAAATTCATTTAATTTATTTTAAAATCTTGTAGTGTTATATTTTTCATCCACAATGATTGGGTTGTTGGTAAACCAACCCATAGAGTATGTGTTTTCATAATTGAAAGGGTTATGTTCTTCTTGAAAATGAGTAGGAACTTCCCTTATGATTAGATTGGGAGACATCGATCACTCTGAGTGGGAATTAAAGTAATAATAATGGTGAAAATACTCTATTGATTAGTAAAGGAGGACACTTGATTATTATGTAGTTGTCATCCATAAGATGAGGTATATCTCCCCCACCCACAAGAATATCAGTATGTTTCCTCTATCACTTGAGTTGGTACTCTACTAATTATGAAAATGATTTTCCACCACTAGGGGTTCCATTTAATATATCAGTTAATTCATTTTTCCTTTGGTGAGATGTGTTTCATCCAAAAGTGGTCAATTATAATTTTTATATTGACTAACATGTAATAATTGTTTATTATATCATCTATGTTAGTGAATTTTATATAATTTACATAGTTTAAGACCATATAACACATTTAAATCTATCAAATGATAATTTTTTTTAATGAAATAGGGAAATCCATATTGGAGAGAATTGTCTTGAAGAAAAAATATATATATTTCCCTACTATCATGAGTCATATATAAATTCAGAAAAACACAATTAATGATTTATATATATATATTGGAATAGGATTATTATAGTAATAAAAAATATATGATAAAGATTTATTTTATTTTCCACACATGTATTATTGTATTGGTCAAAATCATATGTGATTCTTAATAATGGGAATAAGATCATTGGGTGTATGACTTATAATTAATATACACATGGTGGTTCAGGTTATTTTTTTATAATATCTCAAAAATTATATCAACAAATATGTCTCTTAATTGTTTTAATAATCACAAACTATAAAATAAATGGATGACTCAAATACTAGTCATATTTAGATTGATAGAAATTTGAATTCTAAATTAAATGAGATTGGCTATTTCATTTGGAGGTTGTGCATTTACATTTTTTCTTGTTTTTTATTTTCTGTATCATGAAATATTATTTATTTCATGGTAATCATAGTGTACAATGTTTATATATCACTTTATGTCAAATTAAATAATTTATTTGATCCATTATGAATTTTTACTATCCATTTACAATGAATATTTAATATCATTAGTTCCTTTTTAATTGATTTTATGAAATCTGAATTCTATTGAATGGAGTTGATAGATTAGGCTCATCTGAACTGGTTTAGAGTATCATATATGGATTATTTTAGAACATATATCCAATGATTTGAGAAATAAATTGATTATGGTATGATGGGGAAGATTCATTATTTTAGGTATTTATTAATTTCATTCACAATGTGGAATAAACTACCCAATCGTATTCATCTATAGTAGTGATTGAAAACCAAGCTAGGTTGAATGGTATATATGTTTTAGTCATCATGAGTTTAGTAAAATTGTATAATCATGAGGATGTTATTATCCCCATATTGTGGGATATCAATATAGATTTTTAGTTATTATTTGTGATGTTATGAAATGAAACTTAATATATCATGTAATATATAATAATTAATAACTTAAGATAGTGTTGTTATGAATTTATTTATTCTATGATATTATACATTTTGTAGATAACCTGGAATTTGTGTTGAAACTATTTATATCATGAAATAAAATTGGGTAATGACACTATTTGTAAAAGATAGCGTTGTAATTGATTATTTTAATTTTTAGGGTAATGGTTTATGATTTATCATAATGGAGTACAACCAAATGATCTGTGGAAGGAAATCATTTAGAGAATGATATAATAATATATGTTGGAAAATTATTATTTTGTGTGAATTAAGGAATCAAAATAATATTTATAGGAATTTGTTTTTGGACTTTTAAGATGTTGTTTTTTGAAGAAAATGTTTAATTGTATGTGATCATATGAGGAAATATTTTTTCATTCTTGTGCGTCAGTACTCTAGAGACATTAGACCTCCAGATATGAGTCAAACATGTGTGATGGTATTTTTGAAAATTATATTGTTTTGTGCATTATGATTATTTATTTTTATATTGTTATAAACTATTTTTCTAGAATAATAGTTTAATGAATATGTGTGTGTAGAGAAAACATTATTTAGAATATAATTACATAGATCATTCATTGGTTCTAAATCTCATTAATGTTTTTCAAGGATTCTTTAATGGTAATTTTTATCGGATGATGTCACTTATGGTATTCTTATCGAATGTTGTTAATGAGTTTAGTGTTTCCAATACTCAATACATGTATTGGTAAAATATTTTTAATTTTAATTCCCATGAATATATATGGTTATATTCTAAATTTATGATAGTAAATATCATTTATTTTTTGGGTTTATTGATCTCGGAGCTTATTCTTTTCATTTAGGGGAATTGTTTTCTTTATTATAAAATGATTGAATTTTTAAAGTGGAAATTTAATGTATAATAAATTTATTTTAATATTTTTTACTTAAAATTTAGGAAATTCTTTAATTTCAATAAAATAATTCCCTAAAAGTAAATCCTATCACATATTTGTTTCTAGACAAATTTATTTTTTCATTAGAGTGGTGTAATATATATTTTGGGTTTAGAACTTAATTTTGTCCATATTTTCATTATCTATTTAATACTATCAAATAAATATAGTAATGGAATTATCCTCCATTGATATAAACCTAATGGATTTAGTGTGGAATCCAATGGGATTATTTATGTGGATCAAAATCATTATAGGATAGAAAATTAAAACATAAGTGGAACTCATTTATGATATTAGTTGCTCAATTATTTTGGTAAATGATTTTATTTATTTTATATTCAGTTAATGAATTTTTCTATCTCAAATAAATGGATTATATAAAACTTATAATATTGTTACAATAAATTTGTTTCATTTTCAATTAAGGATTGTGTTTTTAGATAATGAATATGTGTCCAACTTATTATTGGTTAGTAACCCCCTGAAACAGTTAAATTCATTATACCTATTCATGAAATAATTCTTCTAGAATTGTGTATACGAATCAAGAAAAGGGTGACCTGGAAAACATAATATACCCTCTCCTACTCATATTTTATATCCCTCTCCCCATTTATCATCTCTCACACGAATAATACACCAAAAATGTCCTTCATGGTAGTTATGGATTTCAATTTAGATATATTAAAACTCATTTAAATATGTAATGTTGAGATTGGTTGGAAACACACTAAAATTCATAGGTTAATATGTAAGGAATTACATGGGAATCATATACAGTTAAAATATAAGTGGATCTACATGGGATACATTAGAATAAGTATATAAAGAAGAGGTATCCTAAAGACTATTGGGGTTTTAGTTTAAAGATATATGGGTGGACAATCCTTATAAATTAGAATATCCATGAAATGTATATTTGACCCTATGATCCAATGCTTGGAGGGTAAATGATTTTCAATAGGAAGATCTCAATAGTTTCCTATGGATCGATCATGCCTTCACATTTTTCTTGGTGTTCAAACTCATTTGTTTATTCGTAAAATTCATGGTTTGTTGAGATGTCATAAATTATTTTGTACAATGAAATTTTGTTGACCCAACTAATGGGGTTGTTGGGATAGCCTCGCCATCAATGGGTTGCCTCCCATGTGGTCAGGGTAGTGGGGGACCCATGGTTGTTTCCACAATGACTTATACCTCCACAAATAGAGAATGTTTTTTCTTAAATAATAACACCCCAACTATTGTAGGGGTGGCCATCATTTATATATAATGCTTCCCCCAAATAATAATTCGATGTGACACAAGTTGAGGTGACATAATGACTTGATTCACACAGTCTATGGTTTATTTAGAAGTCTTATATTAAAGGATACAATAAGAAAAATGAATTGTCTATTTAGAAAATTATTCCATATAAAAACCAATATGTTCGCTCCATTACCATTTTATAACATTTATGTTGTTTATTAGAATATAAAATTAATTTATAATGCCTCATCATATGGTACATACCATAGGAAACATCTTGAAAACCTTGAAATAGATTGAGATTTGGAATATTAGGAAATGGACGTCAATGTTTTTTATAAGCAACACAACCATGAGTTATTGAGAATGTTTTTGAGGAGTTGATTGTTAATAGTAAAAATTTAATTATTAAATGAGGGGTTTGTCATATATTTATATGGTTCCATTATAACATAATATGGTTTAAATGATTCCATTCGTCATTTTAAAATCTACAAGATAAATTCGTTTATATAATGATGAGATGAATGGTAGAACATTGATTATGAAATCTATTTAATTTATGGCCATACAGACAAGTGTATAATTTGAAGTTATATAGTTAATGGCTTTTTTCACACTCATAAGAATACTATTGAATCCATATATAGTGATACAATTTATATTTGTTTTCAAATTTTTTTATATTAAATATATTTTTGGAATTGTTATTATTAATCATGGAACACTACAAACTTATTTTTATGTAAGTTAACTGTTAAATAATTGATGATATGTGAGATTCCCATGTATTTATAGGTTTAACCCACACCCCATAATTGGAGGGTTATGTTTTTTGTCTTTATTAGTAAACATATTTTTTAGTACTTTCATTATTCTTTATGATATTGATATATAATATTTTTTACATATGGAAAATTTGTCAGGGCACACCCCTATGAGAAAGGGATAAATCCTCAATCAATAATTTAATAACTTACTTGAACGATATATTAATCTTCTATGAGGTGCATGTGCTCTGATATTTTTTTTCATTACTATGTTATTTTATTTAAATTTTATGTTCAATTGTGTTGTCATGGAATAAAGTCTATTTTTTTATTAATATAATACAGAATTGATTGAACACTTTATGCTAATATTGGGAGAGAGGCAGTTATGTAAATTATGAATTTTATAGAATTAATTTAACAAATACTTAAGGGTTTTGAATTCATTTTCTAATTTAGGAGAAGTATTGAGGTCTAAGGAAGAGGCTTCATAATTTTTTTAACATGCTTCATTTCTATTCATATCTATGGTAGACTACCTATGTATTGATAATTCCAAGGTGGTTTTATTTACTATTTAGGGATTCTTATTACAACTTGGTATATAGATTTCGAAGTTTCCATTTTTCACAATTTTAGTACATTATTATATAAAAATTGAAGAGTGAAATCATATCTCATGTCATTCATTCATAAAATATTTTTCTGATCCCTTTTTTACATTGTGGGTTTAGTTATTTTCAATTTTTTATTATTACTAGGTATCATTATATTCATCTCTTCATAGGAAGTCCATCCCTCCATTGTCTCATAAAATTTCCATTGTTCTGTATGTTATATGTGATCAATGCAATGATGGTTTTAGGATAACTGGTCTGTCGACATGCTCAATCTAGGAAGCAGGATATTCTATTTAGAGTTGTTATAGTGAGACTGTATTTCCCTCTTCAATATTTATTCAATTCATTAGAATCTTATTTTCTTGTGTATAATTTTTTTAAATTTATTATGTATCAAATAAATATTTTTGGTGTTGTCTATAATAATATGGGTATTCCCAATTTCCAGGATATCTAAACTCTATTATGATTGTTTTCCATTGGGTATTTAATCATTCCAAAATATATTTGTTTCTATAAGTCTATATTTTGAAAACAATTCTTACTGATATATGTTTTCGTAGAACTAGAAAATATCCATTAGCCTATTTATGCAATATTGGTTAGGAAGACATTGTCAATTTTTGAGACTGTATGTATCTCCGTGTATTGAATCATGTAACATATAAAATCATTCATTCAAAAAGTAAGGGAATAAGAAAAATGGAATAATATAATAATGAATTGTTGGGTGAAATCCTTTAAAAACAAATTCCAAATATAAAAAATTTATAAATATTGTCTCCCAATTATAGTGTCAAAATATAAGTAAAATGGATATATTTATTAATATGAATCAAACTATACATATTCTATAAGGTATATATTAAAATATCTCATTTCATCATTATTTAATGTAAAATGTATCATATTGTCCTCGATTAATCCCTTTTATATGCATTGGAAATCTATGAGATTGAATGTTATGAAAATATATTTAGATAATATAAAAATATTTATAGAGATCAATAAAATCATATATAGTATTAGTTATATATTAAATAATAATAGGCTTTAATAGTCAATATATACATATAATATATAAAATTAAATTAAGAATAATTGAAATGAAATATATCAAACATATAGATTAAAACAAAATGGAAATTGATTAAAATAAACCATCATAATATCTAAATACATTTGAATACTATATCATTATAAATAATGTCATCGACAAAATTGGTATGGGAAAAAATATATTCATAATAAAAATGAGGGAAATGATATTTGTATAGAATCAATGTGATTTATTTATAGTGTTGTGTGAAATTTTGTTAATAAATGCCCTAAGAAGTGGATATAGAATAGAATAAATAATGAATACCACCAAATAAATGATGGTGAAATAAAAAAATGAAACTATATAAACCAATATAGGACCCCATAATTCTATCATGATATTATATATAATTTACTAATAGTTATAAATTTCTTATTCTATTTCAAATTGATATAATAATTTATATAATGTAAATTTATAATGCACATTACCATTCCATATTCAAGTTATTATTCTGATTTTTTCATAAATAATGTACTATTATACATCAATATCTACCAATTTAAAGAAAATCAACATTAATATTATTGAAAATAAAGGCAGGAATAATTAATATATATTTTATATGATTTTTATTTCCTTTCGAAAATGATTTGACAATAATATTTTATGGAAAATATAAATTATTATAACTAATTTTAAATATTTTTATTTTGAATCCAACATATACTAGTATAAAAAATTACATAGATTATTGAAATACAAATTTCCCTTATTGTTGAATAAAATGATAATTTAAAAATGTTGGAAATGTATGTCACTCTTGAATATTAGAGAAAAGGGATGTAGTATTTAGAGAAGATGTTCTCAAGGTAAAATAATATTCAAATGAGTATTTGATGTGTTCCATAGGGCTCACTAATAACATGATTTGTATATGTGAACTACCATTATATCTTGATGTCATCTTATATCATTTTCAACATATAGAACAACATTAATTAAAAATGAAGATCTAATAATATGAAAAATTATATTTTTGTCAAATGAGATCCATTCTTTCAACTATATCAACATGTTTGATATTATACTCATTTTGAATAATATATGTATTTCAAATCGATTATGTTATAATTAAATAAATTTAAATAACATGAAAATTAAAAGTAAAGGATGTTTTCAATAGATGAGAAATTTTTTCATTACCATTTCATTAATTAACTGAATTATAATATTAATATTTATATCTTTTAAAATATATACAAATAGTATTTGTCAAGGTGAAAATTTATACGAATTTAATTCAAATATAAATTTTAGGTCACTCCCTTTTTACAGGTGAGTAAAAATGAATCATTTATAAAAATAACTGACTGATTTTTTTAGTGATTTCTATGACATATATTTTTTAGAATTTATTTTTTGAAATAATTTTTAGTGAAAAATATATGGATAATATAATGATAATCAGCATGAAGTTTTATTCATATTAAAATGAATAAGTCATATATGGTTCATAGATTGCATTATTTCAAATAAAATTGAGTATAATTTTAGGGTATGTTTTTTAATTGAATATATTTCTATCGATCCAATGAAAAACCAGTTGTTCAATTTATAATAATGAAGTTAAATGGTAAAATATATCTTAATTTCCCAAAACATAAAAACATGTTTTCAGTTTTTTAATAAAAATCATTATAATTATTTAATCTATTGACAAATTGTATTCATGGTGGGGTTAATGTTTTTTGGATAATTGAGATTAATGAATTATTCGAATAAATGAAGAAGTGGGTACCGACCTATAATGATACCTTAATATGGTATTAGCTATTTAATATTATTAATTGAATATTTTATAAGATTTGAAATAATGGAAAAAAATTTCATGAGAAAATTTTCCTTTTATTTAGTTAATGTTTTTATGATTTATTTTGTATTGAATTATTAGGTGAAATTATATAAATGTTAAAAAACATGATATTTAAAAAAAATGTTTAAATATAAATTAAAATATATGTTTCAATATATATAAAATTTATATAGTTTATTGCAATTTAATTTTTACTATTAAAATTTCTATTAGCATCATGGGAATATTAGTAATTAAAATGATGCATTAATCAATGAGGATGATGTCGTTATATTTCAAATGAGAATAAATAAATATCATATAATTGATGGTATAAAAATTTTGGACAGTGGAATTATAATTGATGGAAATATATCCTAATATTTACATGAATTTTCTAAAATATGAATTACTTGTTTTATAAATAATAATATTTGTGATGAATTCTATTAAAAGATTTAGATTTATATGAATCAGTAATTTTTATTGGATTAAAAATATATATGTTATAAATCTTAAATCATTTCAAATGATATTTTTTTGTATGAATGACTAGTTTAAAGAGTTAACTATTTGAAGAATGTTATATTATTACCAACTATATATCTTTGAAACATATATATAACAAATAGAATTTGGGTTAAATATTGATGAGATAATATGATTTCATAGATATGTTTTTATACATTATGGAATTTCAAATATAATTAAGTTATATCATAGACAAATCAATAGATGGGAATTGTGAAAATATTTCATATATGTGTGAATAAAGAGTTAAAATATTATAATGAAGATTTCCATGTTCCACTAAACTTTTAATGACCACAACAATATGACCAATGATATACCAAAAATTAATAACAAACCATGTACCAAAATAATAATATCATCAAATGGGATGTTTACTTTCCTGTATGGAAGAGGCTATGAATTATTCTTATGGTCCAAAATTTATTTTGTATACTTTGTACGTTAAATTAAGTAGTAAAATTAATCATGAAATAAATGAATAAGTGAATTTCATTTTGAGTCATCTTGAAAACACTCTCACATAAATCCATCGATGATATAATAATAATATAGCCCAAAAACTATATAATTTTATTTCAATATACATACTATGTGTGATATCCTCAGGAAAATGAAGATTTGATTAAAAATTAAATATAAATAAGTCATCAACATCGATTCTAGAATCTCAAATCTACATTTGAATACTGAACCATATTTAAATCCATTATCCTATATCAGGACACTAGTATACGATGTATGATATAATGTAAAATAACATAATGTACTTCATAATCTTAATTCATGGCGTGATTTTGATAAATTATTTGATATAACTGTGAAAACCAAAGAACATACAATGAAATAATTGTTTATCACTCCTCTTATGTTATGAGATATTATTACATATTAAACTTCATATGGTAAATATGAAACATTATGGTAAAAAAGATGAAAATATGAAATTGTGAATTTTTCTACGGTTCAAAAAGAATACACGGTCCATAAACATTTCTATTTTCTCTAATTATTAATTGAATAGAGTTATTTAGTTATCATATATTAAAATTTATGGAATAGTTTTATGGTAAATTTTTATTCCCATATGTCCTTGTGAACATTGTCATGGAGTGATAAAACTATGTTTTAGATAGATAAGTAATGTTATATCATTTTCCAATGAATTAATCTATATTTTCTACAGTGACTCTCTAGATAAACCAAACATATATCAAATTTTTAAATTTTTTTATTTGAATGATTTTTGATATAGAATGGAAAAAATAGACTACTTTGGACAAAAAATGGGATAAAAAATGTAAAATATTACATTGGGACCATTTATTTATTTACAAAAAACTAGGGCACAATATAAGACAACCCATACTATATGTATAATATAAATAAATGAGATACCATAGTATATCAAAAAAAGAGTTAAAATCATAATGTAATAACCACATGATTATGAGAATATTAACATATATTCAAATTTGGTAAATATATAAATAAGTAATATCCATTTAACACATACATAGTACCTTAATAAATAATAATGTAATATATATAAGAACCCCCATAGAATGAAAATTAGTCACATTGTAAAATAAATGCTAAATGATATAGAATATATAATAAAACATAATCTAGGTAAATAAAGAAATTATATTCTATAAAAATATTGTCTCCATTAAAAATTTTAAAAAATATTATATCCATAAAATTTAATGACTCTCTTCCCATAGTTGAGTCTGATTATATTATTGTTATACACATAAAAGAGTTTTATTCCCCATAACTAATATATATCCATTGTAATTCACTATATGAAAAAATAATTCCGTCAAATTTAATGAATAAAGATATTTTTATTTGTTTATTTTCAATCTAAAATTTAGCCTCATTAGAAATAAATGAAACAGGAAGTCAACTATGAGACAATGAAATAACTAATATAGTTAAAAACCAGACTACGTCGTATCCTACCAACCAGGGTCTTGTTTAACCATATATTTTTATACCCAACCAAATTATCTTAATATATATTATAAATTAAAAAAATATGCATACTTGAAAACATAATATAAAATATTCATTAAATTTGTATTTTAATTCAATCATATACATAAAATATAATTTCATTAATGAGATATCAGAAGTACTATATAATATTATGATCAAAATTATCACCCCTAAAGGTCATTAAAAATATATATCAATACATTCAACATTAATTGGATATAATATATAATTAACTAAATATAAATAAATAACTATGTAGCTCTAAATTGTGCTATGTTTTACAGGGCTCATTAATATTTTTCAAAAATTATATGGCATCATATATCATTATATTTGGAAAAAAATTAAAAACATATGTACCTGATGTGTTGATTCATATTAAAAATTTGTTAAATTCTTGCTACTTCTTTATATGTAAACATCACTCTAGAATCTATATATTAAAAAATTATATTAGAGGTACTCTATTTTTACTTTTTTGTATGTTAATTTAATTATAATATTTCGAAAATTACAGATACATAATTTATTCAATTGTCTTTATAAATGTTATTATCCCACTAAAGAAAATAATTAATTTATTCATAAAAAAAGTGATTCACATATGTTTAAAATTATTATAAAATTCAAATTAAATTTTATTTGATAAACACAATAAATTATGCGTTAATGTAAAATTATATCCAAATTTCCCAAAACTGATGATAAATAATCCATAGATGATAGTGGTAGATTTAGTTAGAAAATCCAAAAGGATTTCATTTTTATCAGTGATAAAACAATAACAAAATAGATTAATTATAGAATATATAATAAATAATTGATGAAAGAATTAAGGGAATGAAGAAATAATATTGGGGGTGAGTATCACATCTTGTCCACTATCTACATAATGTTAACCCCTATCCAATTAAAATAATTATTAGGGAAGCATATTAATTTTAAATATTTTAAAATAACACAATAGTTTATGAGGGACCATATCCTTACTACTAGCTACTAATGGTTAATGATAGTGATGTTAGGCAGTACATAATCCACTAATAACCTAGTAAAATTCTATTGGGTACATTATTACACTTATTTAGACTACATAATTACATTAGGTGAAAAAATTAAACTCAAAGTTAATAGGACTTTCAATAGATCTATAATTTTTCAATACATATAGTTAATCTCATATAATTGAATATCTAACCACCTTATTCGTATCATAAATTAAAAAAATATTTTGAAAAATATTTCCTCATCACCATACTTTTATCAACCAAACAAATATTTATCAAAAATATTGGTCATTAAAATATTTCATTCATAGATCACCTCACAACTAAGAAGATCCATTAACAACCTTAAATGAAAAGTTATATTTTGATGTAATATCCACAAAGAATGTCAAAAACCGTGAATTAAATTTCATTAATTTTGTAAAATATAACTACTTTTACAATCAAATTTATAAATAATGTAAATACCACTTTGATTAAATAGTAAAAAAAATCTATCACCTATTTCTAAAAAATCAATACAATTATTTTTATACTCAATATAAAACACTAGTATTTAAAAAAACATAGTGAGTTTTTTAATTATCTATTAAAATTTCTATACAATATATCATCTTACAATAAGTGAATAAAAAATAATTTTCACACTTTAGCACATAATTTTTCAATGAACTGTATATTATACGAATATTTTATAGTTTAGATCAATTATCTAAAAAATTATATATCATGAAAATGCATGTAGATGATTTAATTTAAAAAAACTAATACTACCACATTATTATGTTCTTCCATCAATTTTTAAGGGAGAAATATAACACAATATCTTAATTATCCACCTTCACCAGTTTCACTTCTTATATTATGAATCTCAGTTATAGAAAACCAATAAATAACTATTAAATAATATTTATTAGGTTTTTCTTTAATGTTTAATGTTATTTTTTTATTAATTTTCCACATATTTATCTTATATTGCCTTATCAAACATTTTTATATATTTATTACATATCAAATAATTAATAAATTAGATGTTCAACTCTCAATCCTAGAGGTCGGACTAAATATATTCAAGGTGTTAATTAAATTTCCAATTGACATTATTCCTCATTATGTAAGTGAATATAATTTTCTTATCTATAATATATTTCCCATAACTTCTCCAACTATATGGTAGTGTCTGAAAATAAATATCCCATTCGCATATATGGTATTATCTAAATAATATGATATTATTATAATTAATCTTAGTATGAGAATATACCAAAATTGAAAATAGTAACATGGATATATTTCCAAACTCATTATTTATGAAGATAAATAGACTATATATTAAATCACAGTTTATAAACTGGCCCTTAGAAATTTTTTTTCTACCTATATTCCATTTTCCATAAACTAAGTGATCTAAAAATCATACTAAACAAATAATTATGATATTTCACGCAATTATATTAATAAAATAATATGTAACATTTTAATAAAATATTATCCCATTCAGGTCCACACTATATAAAAATTAGTATAATAGTTTTTCAATTATTGTAACACCCAGATAGATCACCATTTTTAATATCACCATATTTATTTGAAACTAGTGATTTTCATGATATCATTCAATTTAGAAGTGGTGTAAAGTAGACTACTCTTTACATGAGATGTTTTCTAGAACTAAAAATATATTATTTCATCTTTCTATATAATGGATATATCAAATGAAAGTAAAACATATAAAACATCCATTGAATATATTTTCTTCTCCATGCACTCTCAATACCTTAACCATTGAGGAGTCTAGTGTATTTGGTAGACTAAGTATATAACTAGAAAAAAATTAAACTAATATGAAAATATAATTTCTTTTATCTCATGAACTCAATCCTAACTCGTGTTGAGATCCAATGATAGCATATGATAACGACGGGAATTCTTAAACAAAAGGGATGAGTTAAAAATAATAGTAATGGAATAAAACATGGAATATTGCATTGTAAATTAGGTATAAGGCATTGCGTGATACATATAAGGCGCGGGTCATGTATATACATGTGGATGAATATCATATAGGACATCTAATCATATGAATACAAAAATAATGGATTGTGTTTGAAACATATAACATGTCATAAAAATGAGTCAAAGAAAACCATTAAACTATATCACAAGGTTTTAAAAGATAAATAATGGATTATGTTTAATATCCAATCCCATACACGATGTCTCCAGAGACTAAACATTACATAATCAATTTTATTGTTACCCAGGCACACAAATAATAACATGATCCTTCCTAAGGGTGGCACATGGAAAGAAATGGGTATCATAATTATATCATAAGACATAAATAATGGGTGTATGATAATTTTATATATTGAATTGTTTTTATTAATTTATTGAAAATCCTAAAATAAAAAAAAATATACATATAAATTATGTACAAAAAAGAAAATACATAAAAAATAGTGTTTATGAAACATTAGAAACATGCCACATTAGTGAGTGTTAATAGAATATATTAAAGAGTCTTTAAACTAAAAATTATTATAATTATTTGTCTAAAGACATAATTAAACTGAGATATTTTTAAATTATAAAAGTTGTTATTTAATTAAAATAATGGTGTCTGAAAATATTTTATGGTATGTACTAGAAAACAGGTCAAAAATGGGGAAGTTCTCTTAAACCAGGAGGGGATGTTAAGAAAAATTGAGAAGGGAACATTTTAAAATATGTAATAACCCATAAAAGAAATATTAATTGGGCTAAATTCATATATTTGTAAAATAATCATAAAATATTAGATAATTATATAATAATTTTGAATAATTTAATTTTGGAAAAGAAGAGAAACTGTATCTAAAAGATAATTTGGTGGTTTATATAGATTATTTTCTTATATTCAAATTTTTTATTTAGTTGGAAAAAAATTCCTAGATATTCACATCCAATTAATTAATTAATTTAGAAACTATTAAACAATTATATAATTTACTATAATTTTATTTTTTCTATTTACAACTGTTTTGATGAGTTATAAAAATCTAATTCATCATTTTGAGAGATTTATATTTCAGGGTTTCATGGTAAGATTACTTGTTTTTATTTATGGATGGTAGTTTCATATTGGAATAATTCTCCTGAGTAGAAATATTATGTTTTCAAACAATTTAATACTTTTTAATGGACCTATATATCATTTTTTCTAGTATAAGAGTGATTCCTTTTATAAAACCATAATAATAATAGTTTAGTTTATTATGGTTATTTATTGAGCATTATGATATTGTTTCCATTAATTTAATATTATATCAATATATTAGTTCAAAAACATTAAACAAGCTATAATATCAATATTAAAATATTATTTAACCATAATAATTTTTTTTTGACAATCCATGATTGTTGTATGGGAAAATGAAAAATAATAATCCACAAAGAGAAGGAATTTTTATATAGTAGATGATATTTCATTTTCAGAATAAATGAAGAAGAAAAGATATTTTATTTTCTTGTATTCAATTAATATAATAAAATTAATATATACATATATAATACTATTATTATAATTCTTCTTTTGATAGGGGAGTTATGGATAGGGTAATAAAACAGATGAAATCAAAAAAGAAGGATGAAGGATTTTTCCTCTCTAATATCATCTATTTGTGAAAATCCTTATGGAACAAGGGTTTGGACTTTTATTTTGAGCAAAAAATCATTAACACGATGAAGTGGGTCGAAATGGAAATTTGGAAGAATAGTGAAAAGATATGTGTCCAAGAAGGTGTGAGGATAAGGGCTGGAATTTAAATAGGGATGACAGGAGTGTTTTTTTGTTATCAAATTCATTAATTTATTAAACTAGCTTAAGACAATCAAATTGTATTGATTAATATAAATAAATATAGTAAATATATTATGGTGTTTCCATTCAATGGGTTATTACATCAAAATTACATCATCCGTAAATAAGAAAATTCATGTATTAAGATAGTAAATTTAAATGCCATAAATTATCATATTTTCCAATTCCCAAAAAATTATATTATTTTCATAAAATCCAATAATATCACCCAAAATTTTTTTAGACATGTATATTTAATAAATTTAAACCATTTTATGCATTGTTTTCTAAATATTATATTTTTTCTTAATAAAATCATCATTTATTTAAAAAAAATACGGATTTCAATTTTATAAAAAAGTTGTAACAAATTGATAAATTAATTAAGGTCTTATATAATTGTATTATAATTATAATATGAAATAATAAAAATTTATTAATGAATTTTGTGAAGATAAATTCTCTTAAATAATTATATGAGTTAAAATGTTGGAAATAAACACTTATATTACACAAAAAAACAATACCTTATCATTTATAAAACATTTATATACTTACACCATGGTATATAAATATTATTTTTTTAATATAAATGATACATTAGTTTTATTTATTATCTAATATTATTAGTTAATATTCTATATTATTTATTATTAATCCTAACAACCATATTACTATTACAATTTTAAGGATACTATTCCAATGTCATGGCTTCTTTATTTTATATAAATATCACTTATTTAATTCAATCTTAAATAACGTATAATTTCTATAAAGGTTATTGTGTCATTATAAAAGTGAATATTTAATAATTAACATTGTGTTTTATTTCTACATTAATTTTTTCATGTTCGATCATTCAAATGGATAGATCGGGTTCAAATTTTCCCATTCTTATTATCTTATTATCTATTAATTTTCCTGCTGTAATATATTTATTTACTACTGGTTTATTTGATGACTAATGTACCATAATTCATTTATTTGAATATTTTATTCATTGGGTTTTCTATGTGATATATTTGTTTTATGACTTAGAAATGTAATTTCAATTGATTTTATTTTGGGTCACTATATTTGTCCCCCCTTATTAATTTTAGCACTTGAAATAATGTTTTATATAATAAATTGAAAAAAATGAAAGTATTTCTCCTTAGTTTTTTCATATGGTTCCTGTGTCTCTTATTAATACCTATGGTTTATCCATACTAACTTCACCATGTATGTGGATTTTTTACATATAACTTTATCTCCACAACTAAAAATCATCATTGGATGCTCCTTATAAGTGATGTCATTTTCAATCTATACCACTTTTTAGTTGAGTATATGTGGTTTATTTGGTATGCACTTCCTTAAGAATGATATGTGGAATAAATAATGTAATTTGAGACATGGTTTTTTGATATTCTAGTTGATAGGCCATAGGTTTGACAAGATCATGAATCCTAAAGGGACCATTATACTTGGAATATAGAATTTCTTTATTCTCAAATCTCTTAACCCTATTTCATGCTATTATGTAGAGGATTACCATGATACGAGCCTCATACTCTATGTCACATCAATGATTATCGTCATAACTCTTCATTCATATTTTACCAAAAAATATTTGTTATAATATGTCCTTCACATATTTTTTTATTTCATAGACAATTTCTGGTTCCAAAAACATATGTTCTCCAACATTATCCCACCATGTCAATGTTCTACAACTTTTACAATAATGGGCTTTATATGTATTATTTTCTATGCATGAGTATATTCCATTGCAATAAGAGAACTCTACCAATGGAATATAATTACCCCATCCTTTGTTGAATTCTGTTGAGCATCATCTCATCATGTCTTCTAGTGTCTAAATAGTCTTCTTAAATTGTCACTCAATTTTTGGATGATAAGCCATACTGAAGATTAACACAGTATTCAGACCATGTTGGAGACTTTTCCACAACATGGAGGTAAATACTGAGTGAATATTTTATACAATCAATAACAATACTCCCTACAAACATACTAGTTCTCAGATGTATATTAGAGATATTTTTTATGGGGATAATTTCTCTTCAATCTCAATATATTGAGTAGTCATTATAAGACAATCCACAGTTACACATAGAGAGTAATTTACCCTCTATTTATTTTGAATTTTAGTTTCATCATCTATAATGATGTTCTCCTGTTTGCATGTTTGTATGGGTAATGTTTTCATAATTTCCTTTGACAAATACTTTTCACACTACACTTGTTGAAATACCATAAAATTCTATGAATATTTTCTGACCTCTTTCCTTATATTGTCCTTCCAATAAAGATCATGGAGATAACGCACATCATTATGCTTCTTGGTTAGATAGAGATTCTTGATTTATGTGCATCGTTCAGAATTTTCCAATTTATATCTACAATGTAGAGTGCACATTGGTGTGACCCAAATATTACAAACCCTTTCTCATCAATTTTAAACTATGAAGATTCACCAATTATTATATCTTCACCTTGTTCTTAAATTTTCAAATCATCTCTTTGAGCATAATTTATCTTATTTGAATGTTTTGGGTTGAGATATAATTTTTGAATGGAATTATGATATAAATTGATTTATGGTTCCCATATCCATACTTTTAAAGTCTAATAAGTTTATATCATTATCAATTATCATCATTTATATAGTTACAGGATCCATTCTATTTAGATCATCAACAGCTTTGTTTTCTATATATAGAGGATAGTGGATTTAGCAATAATAATCCATGATGTAATCTGGCCACATTCAGTTGATCATATTAATCTTGATATGTGTGAATATATATTTTAGGCTCTTATTGTCAGTATATGTCTCACACTAATACCCCTATATATAATTCCTCAAAATTTTCAGTGCAAAGATCACATCTGCCACCTCTATATCCTTTGTGGGATAGTTTTTCACATAAAATATCATATTTATTAATGTGTAGGCTATTAATTTAACATATTCAATCATTAAATAGGGTAATACATTATTTAATGCATTGTTGTAGACCCCAATGAGTTCCTCAATTTTCGGCAGAGTAAGTATTGGTGCAGTGATAAGCCTATTTTTCAACTATTTATGGCAGTCCCATCATTCAAGGGTCCAGAAAAATAGTACTCCATTTTTGTTAATCATGGTTAGTGGGTTGGAAAACATACATATATTCCCCGTAAATCATCAGAAATACCCATCTAGTCCATGGAAACTATATATATTCATTATATATGTTATTCTAGAAGACTCCTCAATTTCCTCACTTTTAGAAGTGTCCATATATATTCAGTTTTAGGGATAACTTGACCCAAGAATGAACATTTCCCAATCCATAACTATCATTAAATATAATTTTAATATATTTGGTCCCTATATAATATCTTTAGTAGAATATTCAAATTATCCTCGTGTTCCGCCTTTATATTGGGGTAAATCATAGTATCATTTCTAAATACTACCAAAAATATTGGACTTAATATATAATGACCATATTAATTAATTCTGTACATAATTCTAGTGAATTATATAATATAAAGGGAATCACTATGAACTCATAGTGAATATTCCACATTTGAATGGTAATTCATTAGAATATCTACCTTCCATACCTAAAATTGTTGAAATCACAACCAAAGGTCCACTATAGAGAATAACATAGCCCCATTTAGTTGATTGAAAAAGTAATCGTTAAATGATATAGGATAGTTCTTCTTTACCATGATTTACATTGATCTCACGATACTGAATTCATAGGTGTAATAATACCTCCTTCTTTTGGACGAAGATGACTGGTGCACCCCATGGTGAAGCACATGGTCATGTAAAACCCTTGTATAAATTTTCATGTAATTGAATAAATTGTTCATCAAAACCAATGTTTTCCATACTATAAGGAGCATATGATATAGGTAGAGATCAAGATATAAGATCAATTGAGAACTCAACCTCTCAAAAAATATGAAATCTATGCATTTCATTATGGAATACATCAGTTACTCCCCTCACAATGGGCATGCATTGAATCATTACCCTCTATTTTTTCTCAATAATTTTCTCTTGATATTCTTACCAACGGGTAAAAATATCCACAATTGAGATGATTATTCTGAATGAGATTCAACATCCTCCTTACCCATATATATATTTCAGGGATTCCTCAGTTTGTGAAGATAGATCTCCATTACATGATAGTTGATGTTAGCTTTATATAAATACCCCATATCCATTCCCAATATAGAATCAAACTCCACAAATGGAAGTTATATAATATTTTCTAGGTTATTATTCAACATAAATTAACTATAGAGAATTTATATACAATATATGAAATAATTTCCCCATTCATTTTTCACATAGGTAACTTAACCATCATATTTTGAGGTGTTGATTGAATAGTTATACAAATACTGAAATATGTGAAAGAATGCGTTGAACAAAATCAATTATTACATTTACTATTAATGATAGAATAACTAGCGTACCTATCACCAAATCATTTTTGATCTCTAATCGGCAGTAGTGATAGTATATTCCCTTCCTCTCTGCCTTAGAGTTTCTGGTTATTGATGGTATTGGATAAACCTTATCTCTGGTAATTGGTTCACATAGTGCCCATGTTACTTATAGTTTAATGATATCACTATAGATTTATTTCAAATATGAATCTTCCTTTCATATTCCATAGTATATGTCATCTTAAATTCTATTTAGAAAAAATTAACTTCATTCCCCTCTCTTCTTCATTTTATAAAACTCCTAGTTCCCATTACATAGTTCCAATTATTCTTCTTCCCACTCATTTGACGCGTGGGATATTGTGATTTCATTCCTTCATGGTATTTTTCTGTTTATCCCCTCATATTAAACACCATTTTAATATTTTTATCTATGTCTATAAAATAGCTATGATTCACTAATCTATATTTTAACCTTAAATGAGAAACATAAATTCTTTTTATAAGTATCAAATTCTCAAATCAATAAGGATTTTATTTAGACCAGTATTAATACAAAATATAATTGATCCTCCATTAAATCATTGTTCAGAAATAAGATATTGTGAATCATGAAATCCTTGTATTGATTTCCTTATACTCCTTGAATGTTCAACGAACTCACTCTCTCTCTTAATGAGGAGTGTTTTGGGGAAATATTTATTGATAAATATTTTATTAAATCCTCCTACATCCATGGACTCAATTTAATCCATTTAAATTAATTTTTTATCATTTTCACCCATTGAATAGATTCCTAATAAAAACAAAATAACCACAATATGAATATATATTCTTATAAGTATTAGATAAGATATAATATCTTTTGAATAGTGTTGATCCATCATCCCATAAGGATGTGATCAGATGTCCCACTAATGATAGGAGGCCCTATTCACATAATGGTATCAGTCATGAAATTTTATTTCTTAATAGAAAGAGGGAGTTCCACATGATTTAAGTTATTATTCAAATCAAGAGACACTTGATCAACTATTGTAATGACGTTTTATGATCTTTTTCTACTCATCTTTGGAAATTAATTATGGAAATGATCACACTTCCAATCACATTTGTTTAGGGTATGGTTCCTCTTATTTTTATACCATTTAATATGAAAACATAAAATTGGGGGGTGGGATCTTATACTTCGCCAATGAGAATATAAATATGAAATTATGAACATGTAAGCATAGGATTATAAATGAAAAGTATATCACAATTTCTGATTCCATAAGATTCAATATATATAATCCTTGGTGATTGAATTTTTCTGAGGGTAATTAATGAAGGTTTCTAGTCCTAATCCCTTAAAATATAAAGATTATGCTATGATACCAACTTTATAAAACCAAAACATTGACAAATAAAATAGCATGATCTTTGGCATAATTATCTACGAAATACAAACCAAGGGTTGAAAAGTATAAACTATTTAAATATAAATGTATATAAATAATTTCATGACAATATAATATTATCTTATTATATTTATTATATGTAATGATAACCTAAAACCATTTGAGCTCCAATAACAGAATAGGATGACCTTAGGAACAGACAAACAGATGGTATAAGTTAATAATACTTTTCAAGGAATATATATGAGAATAAATCACAACACATGAGCTAAAAAGAATAACATGATAAAATAAAAGGTATGGATCAGGAATAAATATGTGGGAGAATATAATATATAACATGGAAGAAAATTCTCAAGAAAAAATTGGAATGTGGAAAAGACATATAACCTGACATATAGATGTGTTGAAGATAACTATTAAGGCTATATGACACGGTGGAAAACATCCCATAGTGTATTAAGATTAATCACTAATCCCACTTGAAATTATCCAATGCATTATAGTTCAATCTCGGAAGACTAATCATAACATTTTAATGCATATTTGTTCCACATAATTAATAAAACATAGGGAATGACCATATTTTTTACCCATGAAGATAAATTGGTATCATACTCGTGTCATAAAGAAAACCCAAAGGGTGTGTCATAATAATTTCTCTAAATAGAGGAATTAATTATTTTATAGAGTAGAGTAAAATAAATTTAATAATAGATCAAGAATAATTATTTATAATATAAGTGGATACATAAAAAATAGTTCATGTAAACTTTATAATTGATCCAATTTTTTCCGTATAAGGGAAAATGTTAAATAGCCGTTAAAAAATAAAAAGGAATATTTGGTTAAAAAAAATTAAAATGAAAAAAATGCAGTTTATCATTATAATTTTTTTTATTTTAGAAATAATAATTGCTTATTTAAATATTTTATGTTCTATAATTGAAAATGGGTAAGATATTGGGGCATTCCCATTAATCAGGTTTGCTTTTTGAGAGGAATTAAGAAGGAAGTATTTAAGAACATGTAATTATGCATCCATGGATGTTAAATTGAGCTACATGAATTTTTTTTGAACAAAAATCAGAATCACATAGAACTATATAATATTAATGAAGAATTAAATTTTGGAATATAGATCTAAATCATAACCTTATTGAAATTTTGAGTTTCATAGATATTCTTTACCATATGTATGAATGTGTCATACAGTTGAATCTAATGTCCATTACAAAAAAATTATATTCATTAATTACATAATTAATAACCAATTATACATGTATATGACTTAATATAACAATATTAAGTTCATTCGTCTCCTTTTTATGAGTTATCAAGTTTAATTTTATCATTTTGGGAGTGTTCATGGTCATGGTTTTGTGGTCGGTTTACTTGAGTAAATTATGAATGTTATTTTCAAATTAAAATAATTACCCAAAGTTGAATCTATATCAAGTTAATTAAATTATATAATATTACATTTTCCAATGTATATTTTAGTTTTATGTTTTGAGGATTATTCTCTTGATAAACCATTAATGACAATAATTTAGTTTATTTGGGCTACTTTTTTATCATCACAAACTTATTTTATATTATTAAATATTATACTTATATATATGTATAAATTTTTCCCCAACCATCAAAAACGTTATAACATAAATATTATAATCTGGTTTATCTATGATAATGTTTTTATGACCACCCTTTTGATGGTAATGGAAAATGAAAACACATCATCTATTAAGGCAGTGAACTAAAATATCACAGATGATGTTATTTTTGAATAAAGTGAAAACATAAAATATTTGTTGATGTATATTCCAATAACAAGATAAAATTACAGTATATATATATATATATATATTATAGTGGACTTAACACGTCACTTGTGATAGGTTAGATGAGTAGAGGATGAGAAAATAAATGAAATTAAATGATAATGATTTGGGGTATTTACTTTTGAATGTAATCTCCTTGATAACCTCAGTATGACCATTAGGTTTGGACTTGTGTTGGTACTATTATATAATAGTGTTGGGGAAGTGTAATTTGAATGGAAATTTTCTATATATTGAAATGATACAAGGAATAAAATGTGTGAGGTGAAGGGGGTGGTTTTTTTGGTATTTCAATGTGTAGGGGAGGGTTGTTTTGATTATTATATTCATCAGTATGTTATTTTGGATCATGAATATCACTAGTGTTGATTAGTATAAAGAAATATAGTAAGTTGTTCAAAATATTACAAACTAGTGGGTTCATATTTCATTTTATTGTCATCCAGAATGCAAAAATTCATTTATTTAGCTTACGATGTTAAATACTATAAATTATGGAATTTCATTATTCGCCAAAAAATTCCACTATTTTTAAAAAACCCAAAAAAATTATTATTAAATATTTTCAATGTTTATATTTTAAAAATATAATCAATTTTATTTAAATAATATTTAATTTTGAGAAGTTTACAATTTAAATAAAATCAGTATTTATTCAATGATTGTTGATATTAATGTTATTATTGATGATTAACCCACTAAAAAATTAATTACATTCACATAAAATAGTATAATAATTATAATACATCATTATATTAACATATAAATATTTTTTATGAAATTATTTTATTTAAATATTTATATTAATTATAATATGAAAATATACATTTACGTTTTATGAAAAACCATTTATAAATTTATCATTTCTAAAAATATACTTAATTATACCATTTTATATATAAGTAATATATTATTTTATTAGATCCCAAAATTTTATTTTTACGTTAATGGTATAGTTTCCCTAATTTATATAAATAAAAATTTCGTCATTCATCATACATTCACTTATATTATATATTAAGATATAAATTTAATAATAAAAATGAATATTTTCTTATTAAAATTTTGTTTTATTTCTACGTCATTTATCAAGACTGTGGCCATTCAGGTGGATTGAGGAGATGTAAATTTTCGAATAATTATTTTATTATTTTCTATTTATTATCCGAAGGTAATATTTTTCATTCTTATTTGACTTTATTATGAATAATGTATGATTCTTCATTTATGATAAAAATGTTTTTATTGGGTTATATGGGTGATATATGTTTCCATGACACAAAAATAGATAATCCCATTGATAAAATTATTTGTTGTTCCACCAACTAAATTGTTCAATTGCTATGTCAAATCTGATGATCATAAAATCAATAACCATTAATTTCAAAAATAGATCCATATTATAAAATAGTAATTTTGTAATTTCCTATAATTTCATTATAATTTTTTCTAATTATAAAGATTTATTTTGAGACCACGAAATATGACGGCGCGTGATTATAAGGACCAGAGTGCTCAGAATGATATGTCAATGTTTTGTAAATCGTTAATTAGCGAGCGTAAGTAGTTTACCTGAAAAAAGTGTAATAACTCATAAATGGTTTCTGAAATCAGAATTATGATGGTACTGTTGCGTTCTAGATAGTGAGTTTACCCTAGACATGTCTTAAGTCCAGTCGGTGTAGGCATCCTATGAGAGAACCCGAAAATGGAATAATTGTAAATAAAATTATTAAGTAATGATATTTTAATTTTAAAAAGAGTATAACTCATGAACGGTGTCTCATATTTAAAATTTGAGACCACCACTGATTTTATGAGTGTATTTTTTCTTTAGGAAGATACCAACATGAGACGGAGTGGGCCAACATGGGAAGTTAGTTTTTGGTAATAAATAAAATAATTAAGTAACAAATATTTTATTTTTAAAATCCATAACATCTAATTGGTAATTCGGAGTGAAAATCCGAGAGTATAGTTGAGTTCATTGGGGTGTTTCCTCCTTAGGAGGAGTCTAACAGCATCCTGCACGGGTCAAGGGTGATCGTTATTAATTTATTGATCCTTTTAAAGGTATGTTAAATAAACGCACGAGCGTCATTTACTAACATTTAAACCGGTGCTCAGATTAAAAATGTGATGGCACCATTGAACTCATAGCATCCGAATTCACTTAAGGGATGTTTAACCACGACTGTAGTAGGGCAAGATAATTAGTTGGTTTTTGAATTTTTATTGGAGGATTAAATGAAATAAATTTATATTATTATATATATTCCCACCTCTCCTTTTAATTTTTTGAGGAAGGGGCCACAGGATGGTAGTCGTGCATTTGAAGGATGAGCATTAAATGCCTAGTTAAACATAATGTGTAATCCCTAATCCCTTAAATTAATAAGATTCATTAATTCTAGGTAAACGAATCACCTCATAAACTAAGAGTTATATTAACTCTTCCTTGGGGTTGGGTGTTTGATTCCATAGGTAAAAGGAGGAACAATATCTTGAGGTTCTTGAAGAAGAACTAATCTCACAATCGAGAAATGAAGATCATTGTTCGATCGACTTCATTGGATTCTTGTTGTGGTACAGCGAGCACCAGACCACCTTCAATCGTGAACGTTCTCCAACGAATTTACATGGTAGTGGGTTTATTTTGAATTATGAAAAATATCTATTTATTGAATCCTCATATTCTTGATTCTCAATGATGATATCCCAACAAACACAACCATTGATCCACACATATACTATGATCTTTTCAATTTTCTCTTCGCACGTTCTTCGTCACCAAATAATTAAGTGTGCTAAAAACACAATGTTTCATTGAGCGCTACATATAGACATAGAGATCTCGACCCGAGGAACATGAATCTGTAGTCATCGTATTTTTTGAGATTAGAATGAAGTTGTGATGGCCCGAGGAAGGGGTAATGTGGAAGTTTTATTATGGTCAGGGCACAATGGTGGTCCGATGTGGTTGCAGTATGCATCCGATGGGGCTGTTCAGACAAGAAGCACCCTGTGGTGGCACGCGGCAGAAGGCATCAGCATTATATAGCTTGAGGTTGGTGCCCGGGTGGTGCAGGGGCCGTGTGATGTATTCATGATTCCATTAGGATCTCATATGTGTGCAGAACGATGACTTAATATTAGGGTGGAGAAGCTGCATAATTCATGGGATTATGAGTTTATTGGAGAGAGAAACATAATCTTTTTTGATAGATATTTTAAAAATGAAAATAAGGAGTCAATTATGATTAATGGGTTCTCAACATGAAAACGAAAGGAGATGAAACGTGATTCATGGATGTTTTAAAAAAATATTAATAAAAATATTAAAATATTATTATTTTAATTTTTGATTGGAAAACCGTTTTTGTTCTTACCGTAGCTTCGTTGTGCCACCTTAGATTCGTGAAGCGTCAATGGCAGTTCAACCACGACATTGAGAAAAAAAATATGAGTCCAATATTGGATGTCATTTTGGTTTATGTGGATCAAATACCTAAAATACTCAAATTATAATAATAATATATTATTATTATTATTTAATCTTCGATCCGTTATAACTTCTGTATGCTACGTCCGATTGACTTGACGTCAATGGAGACATGATCTTTCCATTAATATGGTCGACTCAAGTCCATTGATTGAATATTAAATTCTAGTATGTGACTAGGGTTCACAAAACTCCCAATAATAATGTCATTATTATTGTTTCAGAATCTTTCTTGTGTCGAAACTCATTCATATGACATTATATTAGCGAACCATAAGTGGTGTTGTGATCTCAAAATTTAGATGGTCATTTTAAGATCAATTTTGGATATTTATGTCAAGGTTGAGGTGTAGGACACACAAGGCCCGATTCATGTTTGTTGCAGTGAAATGAAAAATTTTCACTGGGTATCTCTTTAGGACTAATGGGTAGTCCATCTCATGTGTTATCCAAATGGATTGCCAACAGTGTGAACCATTTGGTTATCCAGTATTTTTTGAAGTATGACCAGGTTGGATTGAACACAAATCTAACAGGGCCCTCAGTAATAATTTGTCTATAACTTATAGACCGAGCATCTAGTTGATGCAGCAACTATTGCATTGGAACCCATACAATAAGGCGGTCCTTTGGGTTACTCCTTTGTGGAGCTTAGTTGTGGTCAACGTATGAACTGTATTTGAAGTCAAAGATTCTACGGAGCTTGGGCACACAGAATTCGAGGAATTTTGTGGTTGGCTATAATGTGAATAAATAACATCTATCCTATGTGGGTCAGTATCTATCGATATTATGTGGGTCAGAATCTATAATTTCATGTGTGGGTCATCGCTCACCAGTCATGTGTGGGTCAGCGCATATCGATCCTATGTGGGTCAGATAATATGTGGGTCTATGTGGGTTATTACCAATCAATCCTATGTGGGTCAGCACCCAATCCTTTTAACAGAATAGGATGATTTAGCTTTAAACTAATGATACTTATTTATATACTTATGTTATATATTATTTTGATATGAGTCATTTACCTTTGTGGTGTTATCTTCGTAGTGTTACTTGTGTGGTACTTATCTTCCTGGTGTTACCTATGTTGTACTTATATCATCGTGGGTTTATCTCTGTTGTACATCCATCATCTTGGTGTTACCTCTATGAATCTTCTACCTTCATTGTGATGACATCGTCGTGTTACCTGGTTGGTACATCTAACTCATTGTGTTACCTCTATGGTACTACTACCATTGTGGTGTTACCTTTTTGGAATTATTACCCTATGTATCAGAAGAGCATATCTTGATAACATTTGTATGTGTATGGGAATATACCTCAATAGAGTTAATGACGATTGCTTCATGCTTTGAGATTGATGTCATTCTTTGTGATATTTCCATTTTCGAACTCTGGGAGACCTACGGGGGTCTCAGGGTCCCTACTAAGTATCGTTATACGCACCCCTATGTTGGCGACACCTGCACCTTGTTTTTTCTTGTGCAGACAGTGGAAAACATGTATCGAGGCTGAGGGAGCCAAGACAAGACAATGCTTAGAGGTGGACTATTTTGCACGAAATGACGTAGGGACTACTGATCGTGATTTATACCTACACTTCTGGTAGGATCCTCGATGGATGATCTAGGAGTTGTTTTGCAGTTTCAGTTGTATTTTTAATTTTCCAATTGTACTTTTATTTTTCACTCGGGCTTGTCTTCGGCCCCCTTTACTTTCAGCACACTTTTACTACAACAGTTTTCTTAGTGGTTTCTTCTTATTGGAATCACAGACTGTGTTTCTATTCAGGTTAAAATGTAACACCTTCCCATTTTAGGGATATGTCTTTCTGGTGCTTTTCTCCAATCCCTATCCTAAGGAATTTGGGCATGGGGCAGTCACGCCATGGGGCCCCATGGGAAGGGACGTGACAAATTGGTATTAGAGGAGTCATTTCTGCCAAAGAACCAAGACTCTGATCTTTTTAACAGAGTAATAATGTTATGTGTTTTGAGTGTGGTTTTCTATTCGGTTAGTCTAGTGTTGGTGTTGTGGCTGATATACCCATACAATAGGTACCTGAATTCTGGTTTCTGACTCGGTGCACGAAAACACAGAATGAGTTTGTTTTGGAAATTTTTTTCCTATGTTTTGTTGGAGTCAGATCACTAGGTGAAACTTAATGACTGTGGTGCACCTGTTCTTTATTATGGTTCTATCACGTAGATATTCAGCTAGGATTCCCTATAGAGTACATGATGACGGCTCCCAAAGTGATCTTGTATGGATCAACACTCTATCAATCCTGTATGGATCAACAACAAATGTTACCGGTGGACAGTGTGCATGCCGACTGAGTGCATCGCATGAGTTCCAATGGCATAAGATTCTGATGTTTCGACGTGAAACTGATCCCCACGTAGATGATACCTTGTTGGAGGTTGTGGATAGATTTTTCCACCATGTTGGGACACCAACAAATCAAATGGTTATACGAGATGCTAGTCTTTAATAGTGTGTGACCATGAGGGTGGTCCACCTTGTGATGAGACTTCGGTGCATGGACTGTTGCCCAAGATGGTACCTTCAGTAGTGTACCAGATATATCATTGCATGTTGTTCAGTAGTTACAACTAGTAGTACTGATTGAAGAAACATGTAGGCTTAGTACCTTACGCGTGTTTTAGTATCAGATGCTCCTCAGGATCCGAGGCGAGCTCCACATAGAGGTGGCTAAGGACTAGCTTGAGTAGGTGCCCGAGTTTCTATCTAGAAAGGGAACTATTGAATCTGTTGGTGGTCCTAGTAGAGAGCTTTCTTTGTGGATCATCAGGACGATGGAAGGGTTTATATTGCCCTAATCATGCACTATGGTGAATTTTTTATAAAAAAGCATGAGAAACTTCCTCAAAGAAGTGGGTCCATTGAAATAAAGAGAAAAGGGATAAGAGTTACCTTGAGATTATACAACTTCACGGGACGACATGTCGATAGCTAAGTATTCATTGAGGTGTACCAACCATCCCTAGTACTCGATAAATACTGTACGGTTAGTTCTTCAGGGCTCGTACTTCTGAGTGGGGTGAGTTTAGGGACATTCAATCTATTACTATTCCTATATGAATTCCTAATTATGCTAGTGTGCTATAGAGAACCATTGTTGTTGAATGATATTTGGCTAATCAGATATTTCCAGTGAATGTTACTAGTGTGGCAATTAGGAAACTGACACCAATCCTAGAGACATGGGCATGTAAATTTTTTCCGGAAGAGGAAGTGATAATGATATATTAATATATGGGGAATCATATGTGGAAGTGGTGCTAGGAGTGTAGCATGACGTGGTATACATTTCGTCATGTTACAGCCACCACCCCAATGCGGTCCTCACGAGGCTCATTGAGCTGGAGGACAATGGATGGGAGTAGCTGCAAGCGGTCATAGAGTATGACCCAAGGGATCCATGAATGATTAGGGGTATGGTATATTTTTACTACTAGATGTTGTAATAATAGACATAGGAACTAAAAATTAATTCTTTCAATGAATCTTGTTCAAGACCTAGTGTTTCCAGTTAAGGTTTTTACTTGACCCTTACGTGTGGAGATAACATTGGGAGGAGACTTGATAATCACACTTATGCTGACCATGTGATCTGACCCTTGATGCAGGAGTTTCAGTTGGAACTTTTTTTTGGCATCATTGAGGCCTTACAATATTATTTTGGGTATAAACTAGACATCCACAATTCATACCCAGATTTACTGTATTAGGAAAAAATGTTGTGGTTTATCTACAACGTTGGAATGTGGTATTCCTTGGTCGGTGAAAAAGTAACATTTGGTAGCAGATGATAAACTCATGCATAAGAGGGTACACCTGATCTCTCTTGATTCACCCAGCCTTACTCTCATGGTAGTAGGAGTTTTGAGTTTCCAGTTTTTAACAGTTGTGGTAGTGTCTGGGGGCATATTTTCAAAAATGTTCCTAGTATTACATTGCTGAAGGGAGACTGAATTCATCTTTGGCTGGGTACTAATGAAGTTTTTTACCTGACTTCTCTAGGGTAATGGAACCCTTGTCATCTTTATTGAAGAAGGGGGAGGCATTCTTATGGATGGAAAAGTGTCAGCAGATCTTTCATAAGTGGGGATAGTGACGATGACTAGAGATCCTACATGAATATGACATTGACCTAGTCTATACTTCCGGGATGGGGAACATGATGGAAGACTCACTCAGCAGGAGGTCTGGTCTACAACTATGGATTGAGGTGTCATTGTAGCTAGGTGTGCATTATATATCCTACATGGATAAATATGGAGTAGCTTATCTCCAGTCTATGTCTTTCACTCCCACAATTCCTTAGAGAATTCGAGAGGAAATTCTTTGGGACGCAGACTGGGAGCCCTGACGTGCTCAGATATCCTCAGGATGGTCTCCTGAATTATTTTCTGAAGGTGGGGAGCACTTTATCCTCTTTAGTGGATGAACAATGGTATCCGTGATTCTTTGGGGGGAGATGTTGAGGGATACCATGTCTTCATATGGGTCTCACCCCAACTATGATTTTAGAGATTTTCTTGTGTGGAAAGTTATCTCTTAGGATCATGGAACCTTTATAGATTTTTCAACAGGGTTGACGAGGTGGCATACCATCTATATCTTTCCTCACAGATGCAACACCTTCATAATGATTTTCATGTACTGTAGTAGAAAAGATACATGAATAAATCATCGCATGATATCGACTGGGGTGAGTTAGAATTGACACTGGGAGGAATTTTATAGAGTTCCCAGTGGAGATAGAAGATCAATAAAACAGATTCATTCATGGACATTCTTTCTCTTTTGTGCATGTTTGATGGCAGCATGAGAACCACCAAGGGAGAACATGGGAGCGAGAGGCTCAGATTTGTGTCAGGTACCCTCATTTGTTTGATTTTACCATGTTTCAGCCATTGGGGATGTAATAAACTATGATGGAGATAATTTAAGGCCCGTAATTTCCATATTTTTTTTTCAAATAATATGAAATTATTTTGAGACTATGAAATTTCACGGTGCGTGATTCCGAGGCCCATAGTGCCTGAAAGGATCCGTCGACGTTTTGTTAAGCTTTAATTAGTGTGGATAATCTGTTTTCCTAAAAAAGTGGAATAACTCTTAAACTGTTACCTAGATTTGAAATATGAGGGCACCATTTTATTCAAGATGGCGGGTTTACCCTAGGTGTGACTTATGTTTAGTCCGCTTAGGCCTCTGGTGAGAAAACATGAAAATGGAATAACAGTAAAAAATACTAACTAAATGAAGTAATTTTAATTTTCAAATACTTATAACTCATGAGAAATGACTCAGATTAAAAATCAAAGACCACCGCTGAGATCATGATGCTATTATTTCTTTAGGTAGATGCTAAAATTGGACCGCATAGGCCAAAAGTGGAAGTTAGTTTTTGGATCTAAATAAAATAATTAAGAAACAATTATTTTATGGTTAAATTCCATATCATCTAAATAGTAACATGGATTGAAAATATGAGAGTTTCGTTGAGTTTATTGGGGAGTTTTCTCCTTAGGTGGAATATAACCTCCATCAGCGTGGTTCGAGGGTGAACTTTGTTAATTTATTGATGTTTTTAAAGGTACGTTTATTAAACATGTGAGCGGCATTTTCTGTCTTTTGAACCGATGCTCAGATTAAAAATATGATGGCACCGTTGAACTCATGGAATCGAGATTCGATTAAGTGAGGTTTAATCTCAACCGGAGTGGGTTGAGAGAAGAAGTTGGATTTATCCTTTTTAGTTGATTATTAAATAATATAAAGATATTTTATTTTAAATATAATCCCACCTCCACTTTTGATTTTTGGTGGCACGGACCACAAGAGAGTGGTCAGGAATTTAAATGTGTGGTATTAAATTCCCAGTTACACAAAATATGTAATCACTAATCCCTTTAATTAATAGGAATCCATAATTATAAATAAATGAATCACCTCTTAAATTAATATTTATGTTAAATCTTCCTTTGGGTTGGGTGTTGGTTTCTGTTAGAAAAAGGAGGAGTAGTATCATGATGCTTTTGATGAAGGAAAAATCTAACAATCGAGATCCAAAGATCATCGTTTGAGTGGAATCATTGGAAGCTTGATGTGGTACGACAAACACTAACCCACCATCAATCGATAACGTTCTCGAACAAATTTACGATGTAGGGGGCTTATTTTGAAGTATGATAAAAATCTATTTGTTTATTCGTTATATTATTGAATCCCAATGATAGTGGCCAAACAAACATGTTCATCAATATGCACATATACAATTATCTTTTCTATTCGTATTTCACGCGTTCCTCACCTGTTATTTGTCTCCAAATAATTAAGTGCACAAAAAACACAATATTTTATTGAGAGCAACATACGGACATGGAGATCTCAACCTGAGGGTCGCGAATCTGCTGTCGTCACATGTTTTGGGCTTAGAATGAAGTTGTGGTGGACCACAGAAGGGGTGATGTGGTGGTGTGATTCTGGAAAGGGCACAATGGCTGTTCGGTGTGGTATTGGCATGCGTCTGGCGGGGTGGTTTGGAAACAGAGTAACCTCTGGTGGAATGCGGCAGAAGGTGGCGGAAACAGATAGCTGGAGGGTGGCATCCAAGTGGTGAAATGGTAGCATGATGTATCCAGGTTTCCATTAGGAGCTCAGATGTGCACATAATGATAGCTGAATATTAGGGTGGATAATTCTCATGAGTTCAAGGGATTAGAAGATGATTGGAGAGAGAAACTTAAATATTTTTGAAATATATATTAAAAATGAAATCAAGATGCCAATTATGATCAATGGGCTCTCAACATGGATCCCAAGGGAGATTCAATGTGATTCATGGATGTTTTAAAACAAAATATTAATAATAATGTTATAATATTATTATTATAATTTCTGTTTGGAAAACCGTGTTTTGATCGTAACTTCATTTGGCGACCTCAGTTTCACGAACTGTCAGCGGAAGCAAGACCCTGGCATCGAGACGAAATTTTTTTCTACAATATTGAATGTCATTTCATGTTTTGTGGATCGAATAACTGATAAAATAAAATAATAAAAATATATTATTATTATTATATCATCAACCTGCCATAACTCCTGTGTACGACATATGATTGACTTGCTATCAGTGGAAATATGATCATTCCCTTATGACGATTGATTCAAGTCCAATGATTTAAGATTAAATTCTAGTATGTGACTGAGGTTCATGGAACTCCCAATAATAATGTTATTATTATTGTTGTGGAATCTTCCTTATGTCGTAACTCATTCATACAACATTGTATTGTAAAACTATAAGAGGTGTTGTGATCTTGAAATTAAGAAGGACATTTCATGACCAACTTTGGATATTTTTTTCTAGGTCAAGGTGCGGGCCCCACAGGGCTCGATTAACGTGGGTTGCGTTGAAATGCCACTTTTTCACTGGGTATCCATTTTGGAAAATGTGTATCCCATCTCGTGTTTTTTTCATGTGGATCGCAATGGTGTAACCCATTTTTTTATCCGATTCCATTTGAAGTATGGCTGAGATGGATTGAACACGAATCCAACCGGGCCCTCGGTTCTAAAATGCCTATAACATACAGACGAAGCGTCCGGTTGATGTGACATCTATTTCATTGGAACCCTTACGACATGGAGGTCCTTTATGTTACTTCTTTGTGGGGATTAGTTGTGGTCGAGGTACGACCAGTATCTCGAGGGGCAGATTCTTTGGAGCTCGAGTGCACCAAATGTGAGGAATCCTGTTGTAGGATGTAATGTAAAAAAAGAGAATCTATTCAAATTGGGTCAGCATCAATAGATCATGCGTGGGTAAACATCTATCATATCTTGTGTGGGTCATCACTCAAAGATCTTTTTTGGTTTAGCACATACCGATCCTGCGTGGGTCAGATCCTGTGTGGGTCAGTGAGGGTTATTACCAATCGATCCTATGTGGGTCAATTAAAGTTTATTTTAACAGAATAAGATAATATAGCATACAAATAATCACTTTTATTTATTTACTTAAGTTAAACCTGATTGTGAGTTGAGTCATATATATTCTTGGGGTTATCATCGTGGTTTAACTTGTTTGGAACTTCAACCTTCGTGGTGTATTCTTCGTGGTGTTACATGTGTGGTACATCTTTCTTCATGGGGTTATCTTTATGGTAGTTTTATCATCACAGTGTTGTATTTTTGGTACTTCTAACTTCATGATGTTACCGCTTTTTTAATTCTACCTTCATGATGTTGACTTCATGGTGTAACTTGTGTGGTAATTCTATCATTGTTGTGTTACTTATGTGGAACCTTTACCTTTGTGGTGTTACCATTTTCTTATTCTTCCCTTGTGTATGAGAATAGCATGTCTTGATATCATTGGTATGTGTATGGTCATAAACCTAAGAAGAGGTATGCACTATTTATTTGGGCTTTCAAATTGAGGTCTTCCTTTGTGGTATTTCCATTGTGGAACTCTAGGAGGCCTATGGGGGTCTCAGGGTCCCTCCTATGTATCATTATACTCACCCCTACATTGTTAATACTCGAAGATTGGTTTGTCTTATTTAAATTATGGACAACATTGATTGAGGCTGAGGGATCCAGGACAGGACTGTTCAGGGAGGTGGACTATTTGGCGTGACGTGACGCATGGACTACTAATCGTGAGTTTTCCTTACCAATTATTTAGGATCCTCGGTGGATGATCTGGGAGATTTTTTTTAATTTCATATGTATTTATAATTTTAGGTATACTTTTAGTTTTCAATTGAGCTTATAATATGACCCATTTACATTAAACACACATTTACTATTGAATATTACTTCATGGATCTTTCTTATTGTGTTCTGGGTCTATGTGTCTATTCAGGTTAAAATGCAATGCCTTCCTGTTTTAGGGATATGCCTTACTAGTGCTAGTGGCCAACCCATGACCTATGGAATATGGGCTTGGGGTGGTCACGGTAAGGACCCTAGGGGATAGGTCGTAACAAAGTTGTATCATAGGAGTTGGTTCTACTGATGAATCAGGACTCTGATATTTTTAATGCTACAATAGAGTTAAGTGTTTTGAGTGTGGTTTTCTATTCGGGGAGTCTAGTGATGGTGTCGCAACTGATGTATCAATACAACAGGACCCTAAATTCTGATTTTAGACTCATTGCACAAAAATAATTATTGTGTGTGTTTGGGAAATTTTTTTCCTTGGTTTCATGGGAGTCATCTCACTAGGTATAACATAATGATCATGGTGCACCAGTTTATTTATTATGATGTTGTCATGTAGACAGCCATCTAGAATTCCCAAGAAAGTACTTTATGACATCCCACCGAGTGGTCTTGTGTGGATCAGCATTCTAGAGATCCTATGTGGATCAAAAAAAAAAGTTAACAGTGGACCGTGCACCCAGACTGAGTGCATTTCATGAGTCGTTGCGGCATAGGCCTCCGAGGTTTCAAGGCGAGACAGGTCCCCAGGTAGCTAGGAACTGGATGGAGGCTTTGGCTAGTGTTTTCCACCTAGTTGGGACACCAACAAATCAAATGGTGATCCATGATGTTAGTCTTTATTTGTGTGTGACCATAAGGGTGATCCGCATGCTGATGAGGCTTCAGTACATGGACCGTTTCCTGAGATGGTACCTTCTGGTTGTGTACCAGCTATCTCACTTCCCATTGGTCATTAGTTACAAATAGCCGTACCGGTAGAGGACACATGTAGGTTTAGTTCCTTAAACGTGTTTTAGTATCAAATAGCCCTTATGATCCAAGGTGATCCTGACTCATAGGCATCTAAGGACTGGATTGAGGAGGTGGTTGATTTTCATTCATGAGAGGGAACTATTGGATCATATGGTGGTCCAGGTAGAGGGCCTTCTTTATGGCTCATCTAGACGATGAAAGGGTTTACATTACCCTAATATTAAAAAGTGGTGAATTTTTGTAGACAAGCTTGAGAACCTTCTTTAACGAAGGGGATACCCTTCCATAATGATATAAGGGATGGGAGTTCCCCGAATCATCTACAACTTCGGTAGGATGACATGTCGGTAGATGAGTATTCATCGAGGTGTACTGGCCATCCTAAGTACACGATGATTACATTACAGTCAGTGCATCAGGGATCGAACCTTAGAGCGAGGTGTGTTTTAGGACATCTGAGCCAACAATATTCCTCTATGAATTCTTACTTATGTTAGGGTGTTATATAAAAAAATTGTGGTTTAATGTTCTTTGGACGAGAAGATAAATCTAGTAAATGTCAGTAGTGGGGAAAGAAGGAAACAGATGCGAGTCTTAGAGATGCGGTTGTGTAAAATGTTTCAGGAGAAGGAAGTGATAGCGACATATGAATATTCATGGAAGCATATGTGGATGTGAAGCTAGGAGAGTAGCATGAGGTGGTATACATTTCTACATGATACAACCACCACCCCAATGTTGTCCGCACGAGGCTGAGGGAGATGGAGGACAAGGAAAGGGAGTAGCTACATGCAGTCAAGGAGTGTGACCCCAGGGATCTGAGAATAATTATAGGTACGGTCTGTGTCTACTACTAGATTCCATATTAATAGACATATGAACTAATTATTCCTTCTTTCCATGAATCTTATTCATGACCTATATTTTTCAGTTAAACCATTTACTTAACCCTTACGTATGAAGATACCTTTGGGAGGATACTCAATTATCACACTAATGAATATGGTGTGATCTGACCATTGAGGTGAAAGTTTTGGTTGGAACCTATTGGTGGCAAGGCCGAGGCCTTACGATGTTAGTTTTGGAATGAACTGGACATCCAGAGTTCATTGTAAGATTACTATATTAGGAAAAAGGTTGTGGGTTTTCTACAACATTAGAATCTGGTTTTCCATGGTCGGCAAAAAAATAATCCTAGATAGCATTGGATAAACTCAGGCATAGGAGGGTGCAACCGATCACTCTTGAGTCGTCCATCCTTACCCTCGTGGTAGCAGGAGATTTGATTTTTCAGTTCCCAACAATAGTGGAAGAGTGTGGAGACATCTTTTCCAAATATGTTTCCATGATTAACTCCCCTAAGGGAGAGTGCCTTCTACTTTTGTTGGGTACTAATGGAGATTTTCACCTGACATCTCCAGGGTAGCATCACCTTTTTTAGCATTGACAAAGAAGGAGGGAGGATTTCCTATGGATGGAGAAGTATCAGTAGACCATTCCAGATCTGAGAATATGACGATGTCTATAGTTCTTCCATGACTATGACTTTGAGATAGTATGTAATCCTTTGAAGGGGAACGTGGTGGCAGACGCACTTAGCAGGAGGTATGGTCTATAACTACTGAGTGAGGCATTAGAGCAGCTAGTAATTCATTAGATATCTTTTATGGATAATTATGGAGAAGCTTCACCCAAGTCTATGACTGTCACTCCCCCAATCCCTCATTGAATTCGAGAGACACAGCTTGGGACATTGACGGTCATGCCTGATGTGCTCAGATATCCTCATAATGGTCTCCTAAAAGGTTTTTTGAATGTAGGGATCATTTCATTCTCTTAAAAAGACACACCGTGGTAACAGTGAAGATTTGGGAGGAGTTTTTGATGGATATCATGTCTTCATACGGGTCACACCCCAATGAGGATGGAAGAGTTTTGGTCGGGTGACAAGTTATCTCCGAGGCTCATGGGATCTTTCTAGATTTTTCAGTAGAGTTGGTGAGATGGTGTACCATTTAAATCTTCCCCAAAAGATGCTCCATGTGCATAAAGTGTCCCATGTGCTGCAGTTGAGAAGATACGTGCATAATCTGTCACAAAATATTGACTGGGGTGAGTTGGACTTGAAATGGGGTGACATTTACGGAGATCCTAGAAGATATATAGGAATTATGGAATCAAGTCCTTCATGGATAGTTGATCCCTCTAGTGTGAGTTGGTGTCCTAATGAGAACCTTCAAGCAAGAACATCGGAGCAGGAGGCTCAGATTCATTTCCAATACCCTCATTTGTTTGATTTTCCCTTCTTTTGGATCTCGGGGGTGTAATGCCCTATGGTGGGAAAAATTTAATGTCCAGTAATTTCTAAATAATTTTTTAAAATTTAATAGAATTATTTCTAGAACATGAAATCTGAATGCACATGATTTTGAGGCCTAGAGTTCTCAGAATGATTCATCGATGTTTTTTTACGATTTAATTAGTGTGCAGAAGCAGTTTTTTTTTTGAAAAAGTGTAGTAACTATTAAATGGTTACCCAAATCAAAAATCAGAGGGCACCATTGCGTTCATGATGGATAGTTTACCCTAGGAACGACTTATGTTTTTTTGGCGTAGGCCTTCTGTGAGAAAACCCAAAAATGGCATAACCATAAATAAGATAATTAAATAAAGTTATTTTAATTTTCAGATGCTTATAACTCACGAATGGTGACTTGGAATACAAATATGATACCACCACTGAGCTAATGATAGTATTCATTCTTAACTAAGAAACTAACATTAGCCATCATCAGCAAACAGTGCATGTTAGTATTTGGCCACAAATAAAATAATTAATGAAAAATTATTTTATTGATAAATTTCATAACATCAGAAGATAAAATCGGATTGAAAATCTAACTGTACCATTGAGTTTTTTGGGGTGTTTTCTCTTTAGGTAGAGCTGAACCATGACCGAAGCCGGATGAGGGTGAGACTTATTATTTTATTGAACTTTTTTAAGGTACGTTCAGCAAACGAGAGAGCTTAATTTTATAACATTTGAACCGGTGCTCGGATTAAAAATCTAAAGACGCTATTGAAATTACTACATCGAGATTCGATTAAGGGAGGTTTAACATCGACCACAGTGGGTCTAGATAATAAGTGGGATTTTGTGTTTTTAGTGGAGAATTAATTAAAATAAATATATTTTATTTTAAATATCCTCCCACATCCCCTTTTAATTTCTGGTTGTGGGGACCACAAGAGGGTGGTTAGGCATTTAAATGTTGGGAATTAAATGTCTGGTTACAAAAAATGTGTACTCACCAATACCTTTAATTAAATAGATTCATTAAATTTAAATAAATGAATCTCCTATTAATCTATGTGTTATATTAACTCTTCCTTGGGTTTTGGTGTTAGTTTCTATTGGAAAAAGGAGGAGCAGGTTCTTGAGGCTCTTGACAAAGAATGGAACTCACAATCACGAACCGAAGATCGTTGTTCAAGCGGCGTCATTTGAAGATTGTTACTGTACGACAAACACCGAACCAACTTCAATCGCTAATGATCTCCAATGAATTTATGAGGAAGAAGTTTTATTTTAAAGTATGATAAATATCCATTTCTTGATTCTTGGTATTCTTGATTCTCAACGACAATGGATAAAAAACAAGGCCATTGATCCACACATATACCATGATATTTTCTATTTGTTCTTCGTGCATTCTTCGCACATTCTTTATCGCCAAAATATTTACGCTCACTAAATACACAATGTTTCATTGAGCATGTAATATGGATGAGGGATCTCGACCCGCAGATCGCAAATATGCAGTCGTAACATTTTTTAGGTTTAGAATGAATCTGTGGTGGCCCGCAGAAGGGGTGACATGGTGGTTTGATTCAGGATAGGGCACAACGGTAGTCCAGTGCGGTTGTGGCAGGCGTACGATGGGGTGGTTCAGATAGTTCGTAGCTTGGGGGGGCTCGCGGTGGAAGGTGGCGGTGTCGGACAGTCGGAGGGAAACATCCAAGCGGTGCATGGGCAGCAAGATGTATCAGGGTTGCCATTAGGAGCTCAGATGTGCACAGAACGATGGATGGATATTATTATGGAAAGCCTCATGAATTTGCGGGATAGTTGGATGATTGGATAGAGAAAATTAAATATTTTTGAATGATATATTAAAAATTAAAATAAGGTAGACATTATAATGGATGGGATCTTAACATGAAAACCAAGGGATATGCAATGTAATTCCTAGAAGGTTTAAAACAAAATATTAATAATAATATTAAAATATTATTATTTTACTTTTTGTTTGGAAAACCATGTTTTGGCAGTATCTTCTTCGTGCGAACTCGGATTCATAAACCATCATCAGTAGCAACACCCTGACTTCTAGTCAGAAATTTTGAGTCTAGTATTGGATGTCATTTCAGGGTTTATGGGTCGAATACTTGAAACACTCAAATAATAATAATATATTATTATTATTATTAAATCTTTGAACCACCAAGACACTTGTGTGCAATGTCTGATTCACTTGTTGTTAGGGGTGACATGATCCTATCATTAAGATGTTCGATTCAAGTATATTGATTTAATATTAAATTATATTCTATGACATAGGTTCACGAAATTCCTAATAATAAAGTTATTATTATTGTTGCAGAATCTTCTTTATGTCGTAACTCATTAATATGTCATTAGATTGGTGAAGACTAAGTGGTGTAGTGATCTTGAAATTAATGAGGACATTTCAAGACCAATTTTGGATATTTATGTCGAGTTTGAGGAGTGGGACCCACGATGGCCGGTTCATGCGTGGTTCGGTGAAATGAAACATTTTCATCGGGTATCAGTTTTGGAAAAATGGGTAGTCTAGGTCATGTGTTTTTTCATGTGGATCACAACTGTGTGACCTGTTTGCTTATCTGGTTTCATTTGATGTATGGCCAGGTTGGATTAAACACAAATCGAAAGGGGAACTTGGTACTAAAATTCCAATAACTTATAGACCAAGAGTCTGGTTGATGCACCATCTATTGCGTTGCAACCCTTACGACATGACGGTCCTTTGGGTCACTCCTTTGTGGAGCTTAGATGTTGTCGAGGTATTACCGATATCTCGAGGTGTAGATTCTACGGAGCTCGAGCGCACTAAATGCGAGAATTCCTTGGGCTAGTTATAAAATGAAAAAATAACATCTATCCTAAGTGTCTCAGCATTTATAGATCATATGTAGGTTATTATCTATCAGATCCTATGTGTTTCAGTGCTCAGTGACCTTGTGTGGGTCATCCCATACTTATCATATGTGGGTTAGAGCCTGTGTGGGTAAGTGGGGGTTATTACATATCGATCCATTGTAGGTCAGCCGCAACACCTCTTAACAGAATAAGATGATATAGATTTTGACTAATCATTTTTATTTATGAACATAAGTTATACCTGATTGCGAGTTGATCCATTTACCTTCATCCTGATATCTTCATGGTGTTACCTGTGTGGTATTTTAACCATCATGGTGTTTTCTTCGCGGTTTTACCTATGTGGTACTTCTATCTTCGTGGTTTTCTTTCTATGGTACATCTATCGTTGTGGTGTTATCTTTGTGGTACTTCTATCTTCGTGGTGTAACCTCTGTGGTACATCTACCTTCGTGGTGTTGACATCGTGGTGTTACATGTGTGGTACTTCTATCATCGTGTTGTTATGTCTATTGGACTTCTACCTTTGTGGTGTTACCTTTGTGGTATTCTTCCTATATGTATGAGAAGAGAATGTATAGATAACTTAGGTATGTGTATGGTAAAATACCTATACATAGTTTATGACTATTGATTCGTTATTTGAGATCAAGGTCTTACTTTGTGGTATTTCATTTGTGGATATTTAAGTGACATAAGGGGGTCTTGGGGTTATAATTGAGTATCATTATACTCACCCTTGCATATCCTACACCCACACCTTGTTGTGTCTTGTCCAGATGATGGAATACATTGATAGAGGATGAGGGATCCAGGACAGGATGGTTCATGTAGGTGGACTATTTTGCATGATGTGATGTAGGGACTACTGACCTTGAGTTGTACTTACCCTTCAAGTAGGATCCTTGTTTGATGATCCAAGTGCTTATTTATACATTCATTTGTATATTTACTTCTCAGTTGTACTTGTACTTTTCAATTGGGCTTTTATTATAGCCCCTTTACTTTTAGAACACTTTTACTATGATAGTTTACTTCGTGGTTTCTTTTTGTTGTGTTCTTGGACATTGTGTCTGTTCAGGATAAAAGGCAATGCCTTCCCATTTTAGGGATATGCATTTTATGTACTAGTCGCCAGCCCTTGTCTAATAGAAGGTGGGCTTGGGGTAATCACAGCATGGTCCCTGGGAGACGGGTCATGAAAAAATTCTTATTAAAAAATTTATTTTATTCCTAGTTAAAATTGAACTAATGTAAATAATTTAATATCTTATTTGCATTTTATATTTTTATAAAAAAAATTATTCTCATATTTTGGTATAGTCGACTAAAATCATAGTAAAATAATTTATCATCAGTTATTCTCTTTAATATTCATAATATTATATTTTTTGAAATATCCTAAAATAGTTTGAGTATCTAATTTTCCTTAAAAAATTATAATTAAATAGGAAGTAATCATTCATTTAATTTTTCATTAAAGGATAATTTAATGAATTCTTAATTTTCCATGAATGTTTTCTTTTACATGATAGATTAATCATACATTTTTTTCATATCAATATATATATATAACCTGAATTATTTCATACCACACTTACATTAATTCATCATATTCAAAAATATTGTATACATGAAAATATTGCACAAAATGATTTCCTAGAAATATCAATGTGAAATTTATTATATATTTTCACTAACATGAATCCTATAATGTTAGGGAAATGAAATTTAATTTTTTAAAAAAAAATTCATTACTATGGAGTCCCTTTAATTAAAAAATTGTAAACAATATATTAACAAAGTTATAAAATATTCCAAAACCCAGTTTTTATTTGAAACACTACATTATGATTTTAAGAGCATACACAAAACAATTTTCAAAATAAAATATAGAATTCATGTTTTTCCCTTAAATAATTACATATAATAATATATCCATAAATGATATATAATTATTTAACATTATCATGAGACCTAAAAAGACATGAATCAAAAAATTATTTCATTTCAATTATTCATTATACACCAAAAACACAATTCAGAAGATATTTGTTCTTGAATTAACAATTCATTAAAATAAATACAATCACATTAGAGAACATGAGGTTTTATATAAATAATATATTTTATTTAAAATTAATAATTGTATATAATTACATTATATTTTTAATGAAAATATCATTGATCAATATATAACATTTTTCATATATTCCAATTAAACTATTAATAAAACACCAGTCTTAATAAATGAATATTTTTTTCACTTATATAGTAACTCATATAATGGAATGATATAAAAAATCATAGATAACACATAATATTATTATAAATTATTATTTTTTATCTGTCACCAAATAAAATATTTATTTATCAGAAGAGTAAAATCCAATTCTAAAGAGTTATAATAATTCTATAGTTAATAATTTTACCTTTAATAAATATTTATAAAAATAAATAATATTTACATGGGAGATTTAATTAAAGTTTTCAATTAACTTTTTTGACATGAATTTGAATAGTTAATAAAAAAAGTAAAATAAATAATAAATATATATAGTCAATCATTCCAACATTCATATCCATCATTCATAATTTTTTAATTTTTTTGTTATTAATTTTAGACAAGGGTTTAATAATATTAAAATAAAAAATTGGGTTCTATGTTGAAAATATCTTGTACATATAATTACATAGAAAAAATATATAAAAAATCATTAAAACAATCATTATTATTTTAAGGTTACAACACATTTTATAAATTATGAGTATATTTGACTCTATACATTCCTAAACCCCAAACATTCTATGATACAAATATTAAATTTCATAATCCCAACACTAATCCTAATACTCAATGTATATTTCACTATGAGGTCAAAATTATCACCATGTATTCCAAATGATTATGTTTATAGGAATTATTTTATAATAATTTTGTAGATACTACTAACATTGATAAATATAATAGGCTAAATAAAATATTTGACCAATAAATGGATATTGATATAAATCCCCTAGAGTAATAATATATCTTATATCAATATTTTATAATATATATATATATAAGATAATTATATAAATACTAATACATTCCCCTAGAAAAGATCCACATTAAATAAATAAATAAATTTAATGAATTTCATCATGAGCCGAAGTGAAATCACACGAAATATTCCCATATATAATACTACTCATGTTCTATAAATAATTAATTTGTCTACGACTCTATCTCAAAAATTTTTTATTGTTTATAGTATAATATTTATGATATATTTATAGAATTTGTTTCACATGATATGTGTTATTTTGATGTCGTACTAGGATTAAACATGATACCGTAAACATATAAAATAACTTCCTCAAATACCCATGTTTACATGTAGTGAAAATATTGTATAATAAAACCATTACCCTAAAATATTTCCTAACAATATAGTATATCAATTTATTCATAGGACACTCTGATTATATTTTGGGTTTACAAAAAAAACCATTTTCCTATACCATTAATGAATTATTTATCGCATTAAACCCATATTTCCAATATGGAACCTCCAAAAGAGATAAAAGATATTTATGGAAACAACATCATCCCATTGTTTCATTTAAATCCATCATACAATGGTATCCTTAAGGCTTTATTTCGATAGGATGATTTGTGTCACATGATGTTGCTTCAAATCATTTTAAATCATCCCTCACTATATTCCTCATATATTTATCAAAAACCATAATTATTTTTCTCAATTCATCTATTAAAATAACCAATATATATGAATATAGTATGAGTCTTCAGATGACCACATAAAATGTTTCCCTCAATCATTATCTTTAAAATAATGGGTTTTTATATTACATATCTAACTTTTTATAATGATGGATCTCCCTTAACATGTGTTTTTTGTTCTATCCATCATCCTACATAGCTCATTCATTTTATTATTTGTAATTTTTATAAAATGTGTACATACATAATTTTATATCAATTAAAAAATGTTGGAGACATAACAAATAGTGAAACAAAATAAAAATACCAAAATTATCATCATATTCATGTAAAATGTTGTATAAATCCCCATGAAAAAAAAATTACACCCTCAAAACATAGACTGAATAATTGATATCACAGTCCAGATAATAATTTAAGCAATCCATAGAGATACAAATTTTCAAAACATGAATAACCATATAATTGTAATAGGAGGCCACATCATACATTAACATAAAAATTATATTTCTGATCACTATAATATATCATATGTTCATTTATGTGAAATAATATATTTTATAATATTTTGGGTTATAGGATTTCCCCTTGAAATGTTATTTTTCATAAATTACATTCCTGTCTTTGGTGGTGAAAAATTTAGGACATCTAAAGATAAAATGTTGATGATAATTAACAAAATTTTCATTACCATACTCATGTAATATAACTAAGAAATCTTCATTAAAATTTTATTGTTTTTTATATTATTCTTGTTACACTACATGTCTCGTAATTTAAAACAATTAATATTTGGTAATTTTATTAAATTATTTCTATTAATTAAATTATTTTTTAATTGTGATCCATATATCTAATAATATTTTCTAACCCCAATAAATTGAGTTGAATTATATAAATGTAAATTAGTCCACCTAAATTAATTTTTTATGAAATATGATAATGAGAATGGAGAAGATATTACTGATACTATTGTAATTACAATTTTATTGATAATTCAATGCAGTTCCAAAAGACAAGTCACCAATTCAACATAAAGAAACCATAAATTATGTTGAGGGGGAACTAAAAATTAGAGTAAAAGTGATACCACTATGAAAAATATCCATATATAAAAAACTATATAACATTTGAAATAATTTATATTTATATGTTTCTATATTTTCAATTTTTAAATATTTAAATCACTCTATTAGGAAACTAGTGTTCTCCACAAACATCTAATATGAGCTTTTGGTTAAATTGTAGACCATCTCCAGGACCTATATGATAGTGAAAATGTAATAAGATAATTTCATTGAAATTTTATACAAAAAATATCTAATCTGGTGCACGATGATCCCACATTTCCAGTAACAAACTCGTTTTTTGAAAATTATATTGAATTCACCCTCAACGAATGTTTACACATAAATTTACTCACAATGAAACAAAATATTTTTCAAAGATATGGTTCCACTTTAGAATTTATAAACTTATAGTTCATTATAGGAGGTATCAAACCACTCCTCATAAGGGGGCCTTTTTTTTAAAAACCAATAATGTAACATATTATGTTTTTTTTTCAAAATAGAAATTTTTGAAAATAATCTTTTGATGTTATTTAAATGTAGAATAAATTTAATATAATAATAATAATAATGAAATAGTAAGGATAAAAATTAATTTAAACCCCTATAAATATATTTCCAATGGTTTCCCATCATTTTTTTATTTTCAGTCTCACTTCCAGTAAATGATCACACTCCATTTCATATTCATCCATAGCCATCTTCCAATATTTTATGAATATAATGAATATTAAACAATAAACACGTATATTAGTCATCCACCTCCACCTATGTATGAAATATAATAAGTTCGAAAATCAAAATAACTCATTAAATCATCTATATGGTGAGAAATAACAATTATTCCCATCCAAAATCCATAAATTCTTCATATATAATAATAAAATAATTAATAGAGAGAAAATAATGTAATATGGAAGAATAATAACTAAAAATTAAAATAATAAGGGATCATTAACCAACCTCCCCCATTAACTACACTCATCCATTCTCAGAGTCAGAATGAAAATTTTTAAAAAATTAGGAAAAACACTAAATCATCACATCATCATCCCTTCTATTTTTACTAAGTTATGTTCTAAAAAATAATTATTTTTGGATATTAAATTTCCATTGGATGGTGGGGATGATTATATCATGAATAAAATGAATATTTATAGACTTAAATTTTTATTACTATAAAATAAAACTAGATACATTGATGAAATATCATTTTCAATCTCCTAATTAATAATCCTATATTAATTCTCAAAATATGGATAGTTTAAAAATTAGAATCCATATAAATATATGTGATGTTTCCTACCAACATCTATATAACCTCGGAGATAGTGGAAATTATTTCCTATAAGAAAAATTATTCATCACCCATATATGATTATATTTTGGTATATTTGTTGAGATTTTACCTAATTTATTTGAAGAATATCTATTAAAAATATGTGATGGACTTCTTGAGTCATGTATATATATCCACACTCATAATTGTTTTAATAATGTCATAGTGGATTGAATCTTATTCTATATTGAAAATATTTTTTTGAATCTTTTTGAATTAACTATGTATTTTTATATATTCATTCCAACATAATCCTATAATTATAAGTACAGATGATTCAGGGTAAGAATGTAATATTATTCATAAAATCTATAGTATATTTGTGTCCAGGTAGAGGGAGGTTCTCCATCAATTCAGTCATAGATATAGTGCTAAAGAATCATTATAAATTTTCTTTGATATAATATCCGATAAACCTATAATTATTTTACAATATTACCATTTAATAAGAATTAAAACTCAACAAACATCTCTCAATACCCTAAATGAATGGTTTATTTTATTTCATGGAAATTTTGATAGAGGAAATATTTTTCAAAAGTTCTTTTCATATCTCCATAATCAAAACACTATAGATACCTTCTATAATTCTAATATGTTAAACACACATTCTTAAAAAAAATTGAATCATAATACAAGAGTTATATTATATGCCTAGTAAGGGGAAAAAATAATTATCGTATGTCAATGATTATTTATAAATATAATATAATCATATGGTTAAGATCAACTTACATTGAAAAATATATCTTTGAAACAGTAGATCAAAACTTATGAGTCGTTGATTTTGTATTTGATTACAATGTAACTAAATCAAAATGATATGGAAAATTATTTAATAATATATTTCCATGATAACATATTATTGTCAAAATTATACTTATAAAACAATTAAATCATTCATCAATGGAGAAATAATAATTATATAAATAATATATGAAGGATACAAACAAATTCATCCATCGACTTGTAGGTTTAGTCTAGTAACCCATGTACCTTCTTGGGATTAGGATAATAATATTGTATCCCATGGGGCTTAAGATAAATCCTCCCATGAAAACAATTTATTTGGGATAAATACTTTCAAGTACCCTTTAGCATTGGATTAATCCACCCATGAACTAATTGGCTTGGGATAAACCATATCTCATACTCTTTAGATAGGGATAAATTCTACCATGTACATATTTTCATTGGTTAGGTCCCATAGTATACTGATTGGGATGGGATTAGACATCCCATCTAGTAATAGGTATGGTATAAATCCTCTCATGTTCCCTTTGGAATTTAATTTGTCATACCATGTACCCTATTTTTGGTATAAATAATATGGTGTAGTCTTTGAATGAAATCAATTATCTACTCCACCATATTATCTAATTAGATACAAACATAATTAATGAATTGGATAGAAATATAGGAACCCACTATTTATCACAAATATATATTAGTGTAATATGAATATATAACTATTCAACTTATAATAATTAAACTATGTTGAGAAAATGGGTTCTAAAATTCTTCCATATGATATAAAAAATGACTGATAATTTCATATAAAAAAAATATTATATCAAAAAAAATTGTGTTTATTACTACCGCATGGAAGGTGATTTATTGTCCATTAACTAGTGGGAGAATAATCCATTGAAAATGGATGATAATTCACTTAATGTATTATGAATTGATTCTTTATATTAGTATAATATACTTGAAATTCAAGGAACATTTGAAGAGCCATTTTTTAAATGAATATAAAATGTCATTAAAAGTTTATTCAAAACAAATTCTAAAAAAAATCCTTTAAAATTAATAAATCATATTTCAATATAATATCTATACCGAGATAATGTCAGTGAAAATAAAATCCATTGAAGTATTTTAAAATTTATTTTTGGAAAACATATATCATTAGAAGGATTTGGGAACCTGCAATTTAAAATTAATATAATGGATAAATGAATAATTATAGGAAAAAACCCGATATAAAACTAGGTAATTGAATGAATTTTTTGGATGTAGAAACATAGATATGAAATAAAAACCATTAAAATAGACGTGAATTATTATTAAATAAATTACTTTCCATTAAAACATAGATTCATAATGAAAATGAGATTTTTTTCAACTTGATTCCCCTTGAAATGATGTTTAAATTAAACATAATGTAAAACTATAATATAAAAAATAATAATTTAATAATAATTTTTAATATGATTTAGTTATGGCTCAAGGAATATTTTGAGTCTTAAAACCCACTTAAAATTTTAGCATCATTTAACAAAAAACATATTCAATGAGGCATAATTTTAATATAAACATAAACTAATATGAGAAAAAATTATTTGGGATTAAAATATAAATTATGTTTTATATACATAACAGAAAATTAATTAGGCTCATTATAAAAATCATGTCTTAGAGAGTATAATTTCATATGAAAAAACCTTACAACCTTAGAAACAATTAATTAAAAACAACATGAGGACAATTTCAGGGAATATAACCTTGAAAATAATGAATTAAATGGGAACCATGATGAAAATTATAATGGTCCTTTATATGAAAAATTATAATGAAATCATGATGTATAAAAAAGGGATGAAAATTTGAAACATAAAACCCTTATAAATTTTACACTCAATATAAATGTCTTATATCCTTAGGTATAATGACTATATATATTTTAAAAAATATATATAAGAATAATATTGAAAAAATAATGAATATATACCAACTATATTATAGAAATATATTAAATTTATATTTTACAAATATAATTCATTTGAATCATCATGTGTTATTACTTTCAGTTGTTTGTTCCATAAATTTTTTTAATGGTGGGATTTATTATCACTCAGTTGTTCAAATTTAATCATTCCCATATCATTCAATATAAAATAATAATTATTTTTTAAATATATATTATTCCCATTTTCATTATTATAAAGACATGAATACAACTTGTGATAACCGAAGTTAGTATGAACTATTTTTCGACGTGATTATCATTTGAAAGGTGATATATAAATAAATTTTATTAATATTAAAGTCCATTCCAAAAAAAAATTTAAAATATTAAATATTTCATTGTTAAATGAAATTTCCATTATATTTATTCTCATAATTATTTATAATATAATGGTTATATTATCATTAATATTATTGGTAAAAACGACCTAAGAAGTAATATATTATAACAATTTCATGTGCAAGGTAATGTTTTTAGATAATGATATCATCAAATATTTTAAATCAAAAACATGTAATTGATTTTATATATACCCAATTAAACTGATCATAGAAGTATCCAAGATGGGTTGTGGTGGAAAAATAATCAATGTTCGTGGATTCGGTAGTCTAACATACACATGAATAAATGTCCATTTTTTTAATAATTTGATATAATGATTGTGCATGAAAAAATATCATTTTAAAAATTAATTTTTTGAATTAAAAAATATATATACATAAAAAATACTTATTTTATACCATCCTTAGGAATCAATTATGAAAAATACAAAATATCTTTGTGGATGTGGTAGTTTGTACGTACATATGATCGATGAAATTCTTCATTCCTAGAAGATGGAGAGGATTCAATATTCATTGAAAAATTAATACAGTGACATTTAATTATAATAATTATACATATTCATGTATATTAATAACGTTTTATATTGTAATTATAGTAAAAAATTATAAGGAAAAAATAATAAAAAATAGATACAGATATTAGTGAATTCAAATTTTTCACGAATTCTTTATCATAGTGATGGCGTTATAAAAAATAATGGTGACTATAAGCATATAGAAATTAAATATGGATAAATTTGGACCACAATGGTATATTTTAACTATAATATTTTTAGGATATATGTTTATTTAGGTGGTGTAAGTGTTACCTATTTATATAAGAATATAATAGAAGTTTTTGATGTAACCATTATATTTTCAATAATGTAATGTCACAATTCAAAGTTAAATGGAATAAAAATATAAAAAAATAGAGGGGATTTGAGTGTGGGTCTCTATTCCTAACATCCACAAAATTTCAAGACAACCATTTTTTTTATTAATTTCATTTATCTTTTTTACTTTTACAATAAGATACTTTCACATTTTTAATTACAGTTCGGAATTAATAATTAATATTAAAAAAAATTATTATACATAATATTAGACTAATTATTTTGAATTTAAAAATAATTATCCCACATAATAGTTTTATTTGTATAAAGCTATTATTAAAATCAAGACACATAATATGAAAAATTAGTCTTTTTGAAATGTAAATTATTAAGATTACAAATTCCTGAAGTAAATAATATTGTTATATATAATTGAATTTATGAAATAAATTGGTTTTGAATAAAAAATAAATAGTATGAGTATTTTAGAGAAATAGAAAAAAAAATCATCGATAAAAAAATTATTTATAATAATTTACATGAAACTATTTTTAATGTAACTTGTTAATTTACTTCTAAAAATGATTGGTGAAGGATTTATTAGTTCATATAATTTTATAAAATATATTTTGTTTTTATTTAAACTGTTATTATATTATTTAAAATTAATTTAAATCTTATTGGATAAACTGACATAATGATATGATATCCAAACTAATAATTTTCATAAAAACCATATTTCTACTAAAAATAATTAATTATTGAAAAAACCCCAAAATCCATAATAATAAAATTTTGTTATGAGGAATTTAAAATGATTTTTCATCCCTATATTTTTTTAAAAAAATTAAATTTATCTTTTCAATTAAAAAAGAAAATATAATGGAAAATAATTTTATTGAAAATATCCCTTTTAATATATTATCTCATATTATTTATTTACAATTCCCTCATTATCAATTTTATTTTATTGCCATATTCGATTCGATTATTGATTTATTAATAATTCTCAAATAATTTTTTGGTACTTTTAGTTTGTGTGTAGAATAAAACAAATGTTTCAAATAGAATACTATTTTAACACAGTATATAATTTTGGTTCACTACATTCTTCCCCCACCACTAAATTTGTCCACACAATTTCAATTATCACTTATAAGTGAAAATAATATAGGGTGTATTATATATTGACGGAATCAAAAAATATAATATATAGTGTTAACAAAACATATATAAAATCTATCATTTCCCAATATAATAGGTCATACCTAATACAACATATTTCTCAAATCATTTGAGATAAACATCCCTCATGATTAGGTAACATAACACCTATAATTTAAGTTGTTTTCCGTGAGAGCTCATATCTATTTATTCACTTGTATAAGATGATAAATTGGTTTTAGATATGAAATTTTATTTCTGTATTTTGTTTTTTACTATGAATTTTATGTGCATATGGAAAATACATTTCCAAAAATAACATTGAATTCCTCAAATAGATTTATCATAATACTTTCTTGATGAATATTCCATAAGAATAAAATTAAGATAAAATAAAAAATGATGCTAATATAAATCTAATGGGGTTAGACTCAATTATTTTAGAAAACTACCTTGGCATCCAAGGGTCACAATAACTAGACTCCAACTGGATATCTACAAATGAAGAGTGGATAGTGAGTTTACCTTTTACTAATATCTTTAATGGACCATATTCATTAGTACAAAAAAAAAGGATTCCCCGTGTTTCTTTTATTTTGGATAATAATGATGTCTCTTCTCCATATGAGCTATTAGTTAGGTTAATGGTTTTTTATTATCCCCAGACTCAATACATTTGAGGAATTATACATTATAAACAACTATTTCATTGATCTAATTTCTCATCCCAGCATGAAATCAATTGTCATGATGGTAAATCCTTCCACACATGTATCTCTTAGATAATACCATAGTTTATTATTCCAAAATTATTTTCTTATTATATGTTAAAAGTTATTTCCAACATCTTCTTAATCACTTATTATTCTAAATTACTATATACTTCAATTATTTAGTGTTTTTGAACCACTGTAATGACTCACATTATGTAACACACTATGATTTTATGGGATATATATATATATATATATATATATCTTTGTGTGTGTGTGTGTTTTTGTGTGTGTGTGTCCTATGTTATATGCAACACCAAAGGAATCTTCAGCTACACACAACACTGGCTTGGATTGCGTTACACGCAAGAGCAACCTTCCTCGATAGCTTGCATTGTATGCAATTATGAGTTTCACTAAACAATGATATATTATTATAAAATATTGAACTTGCCGTTATGAATATTATTAACCCAATTTTTTTTATAACAGTATAATTCATCTTACCAATTTTCTAGATGAGACATGAAAACAAAATTAATTTTTTGGATAAAAGAAATATTTTTCAAAAAATTTTGTTTTACCACCTTTTGATGGCGCACTGATTTTAAATATTATTTTTGAAAATTTTATAAGTTAAATTGTAGAAAATAAAAATTTTTATTTTGAATCAGGATATACAAATTTACAATGGATAAATTTTTGATACTTTTCTGATAACTTTCATATTTTTATAAATCGTAAAAATCCACTAAATTTTTCTTATAAACAACATTTTCAAAATGATAATTTATGAGGTTAAATGATAAAATTTAATGGTCTTAAATTATGAATAGAATATATTTTTACCATTTAATATAATGAATTTCATTTTCAATAATTTAACATTGAATTAAATGGTAAAAACAATATAATCTTTTGCAATGTTTCAACTTTTAAAAACCAGTTTTCTCAATAGCGAGATTAATTTTAAATTAAATACTGCAACTTTTGTGTTTTAATTTGGAAAAAATGGATTCCATATTTGGAATCCGTAGTTCCAATCTATGTTAATAGTATAATTTTTAATTTTAGACGTCGTGAATAGTAACTATGATAAATTTTATTTACTAAAGATAAAGGTAAATCGGTTTATTATGTGTAAAAATAAGATTATAAAATTACCCTAAAACCATAAAAAGTTATATTGGATGAATACAAGTCGACCCATATCCAATAAAGGTGAGAATAGATTAATTTTATGGACTTCTGACCTTGTAAATGATATAATTATTCTTAAAATCAATGAAAGTTACAACATGTCACTCTCTTATATCTTATAAGTGTAATAATTTTAATTTAGTGATAGACCTCATATTATTTTGAATATAAATAGTTTCCAGAAAGATAATATAATTATCTACATCATGTAAATTTATTTATAATTTTTATGTATTAAATAATTATCATTAATGGTGACACAATAGTGATGTATTAATAATTTTATTGATTGAAATATGAAATAAATGGTTTTAAAAATATAAAAATAAATATTTTATTAACTAATTAATGTTCTCCGCAAATTTTAGAGATGAATATGACATGTTAGGAATATATTAAATATATTTTTTTGAATATATCTTCTGTGTGAATTTTATTTAAATTCAAATTAATGAACAGTGTTAAAATTGACACTATGGTAATTTTATAAAAATAACATATTATAAAATCTTTTACAAATCACAAAAATATATAAAAATGATAAATTTATATTTATATGCTATAAAATTCCATAAATTATACAATTATTGAAAATTCACAACACATAAGTTATTATTTATAACAATTTCAAATTTAGAATATTATTATCACAAATAAATGTAAGTAGATTAAATAATGATAAATCAAGTTGATAAGGTTTGAAATAAATTCCCAAAATGTCTAAATATTATTGTTTGATTATATTAATACCCTATCTCATATAATATATGGATATGATAGATTTTTTGGGGTTTTATGTCGGGTTTCAGTTTATTATAAATTAATATTTTAGAGGTTTCAAAAAGTTCCCCTCTCCTCTCTTATAAAAGGTAACCTCCTCCCTCTCCTCCTCACAACATTTTGATCCTTAAATCTCGGACAAAACCTATCCATTTCTCTTCACCACTTTCCTAGAAACATAATATAGGTTCAGCGAACAACTTTAGTGCCCTAAGAGGTGCATTAGAAGAGGCGTGTCGTAGAAGAGGTAATATACTTTACCAATTATTTGAAATTTAGTTCTTCTAATACATCCTCTTCTTAATTTTTTTCATTATAATGTAATAATATCAGTATAAATATTATACTGATATGTTATTATAAATATTAAACAACCCTGTTTCACCTTCTATCCATCCTATGGAAATCAAAATCTCTATTTGTGCGTACGTACAGAATACCGTCTCCACGTCGTGGTGTAATCTGTTTTCCACCACCAGCTTAATGGATGGGTATAATGGTGTAAAGAATAACTATATATTATTATTATAATATGATACTAATTATGATATTTTCTATCATCCACTCAAATATAATTCAATAATTATGGAAACGATATCATCACTCGTGATTACGAACGACTTACCGTTTCCACAGTGCGATGTGATTCATTCTACAAAATCATCATTAAAACATGATTATATAAACTAATTGAATGAATAAATCTGAAATATATTATACTAATACCATTATTTAAAATATTTATCTCTAACCTAAAAAGAGGAATAAGAATTTATTATACAAAACATGCATAAGATCATAATGAAATGAACACCCGAATAACATGTTGCAATGAAATATTACTAATAATAAGATAATAATATGACCATATATGATATCATAACAATGTATATTACTCTGGAATAAGTCAATTACATTATTTAAATCATTATATAGGAGGTTTGGATGCGTACAGAGAATATCGTACCTCAGGTAAGGGAAAATCTCGCAATCTCATCTTTTCGAGATTGATTATGCTTTGGAATTTACTAGGGAATATTTATCATCCAAATCCAAGTTTCCTCAATATATAATATTATTTATATCCTCATACAATTGTTTAAATCCCATTTTACCTATTGGTGAATTTTTAGTAAAATATATGAAAGTAATCTTTTGTCATTTTCAGTACGAGAAACTTTTTGGATTTTCCGGCCAACGGACGAGAATAGTGTTTTTTTTCACTTATTTGGCATGAATGGATTTTTATGATTCCATAGAACATTATTTCTATTGATCTTCCTATACAATTTTTCATGTTTATTTCCAATTAAATTCATTTAGTTTAAAATTGTACGACAAATTGGGAAAGGAAGAATGTTTTTTATGTTGAAAGGATATTTTTCTCAAAAATGAAGTTCAAGTGTTTTATCAAAATTATTTTCCATATAAGATAATATAGGGATATGTTCTATCCATATTATTAAATTTATTTTATTATTTTTTGATGGAATTAGATTTATGAAGTCATTTTATCTTATATGGATTATGTTATGATTTCATGATGTTTAAGAATCCCATTTTTAATGTAATGTTAGGATGTATGATTAATGATTTTGTGGCACAGATAATAATGTTTTAATTATGAGATGAGTGGGACCTATATCTCCCTCCAATGCATTGGGTAATGATTTATATCTCATGATATAGACATGGTTGGAAGGGAAAGTTAATCTGGTTTAGTGATACAGGACTAGAATGAATAGTGAACTCAGTTTAGTAATGGACTTTGTCCACTATGATGGTCTTGAAAATGAGTTTGGACTAATATGAAATGATTTTCTATGATTATTTGTGCATTCCACAAAGTTTCATTTCTTATGTTATGAATATTTGGATTACATTTCACTAATATTATTTTTCCCCTGTCAAAATATTATGATCTCTTTTGCAGGATATGATTTTCAAAATGTTATGTTCTTATTAATATGATATGACTGATATTTCATTTGTTTCCCCTAACTAAGAATTTGAGCTCACCCTTTGTATGTTTTCTTTTCCCCAGGTCAGGAAAAAGGGTAATACGAAGGATCTTCCAAAAAGGACTATAGATATGAGAAAATAAACGGGAGACAATGTTGATGATTTATGAACCAGTTGTTTAGGTTTCCAAGTTTCTAAAGACACTATACTTATATAGTCCTATCATGGTTTTTGTTATTTGTTGTAATAAGTATGCTTCAATTCTAAATTAATAACAATCTGTGTAAAGTATGGGTTGTAATAGTTGGTATCAGAGGAAAGGTATAGTCAACCTTTGGAAACAAGGATGTGAATGCCTTAGTAAGAACACTATGGATCTGTCTAAGCATAGAACACAATCATAGTGTTTTAGAAATGTCTATGAATAACCTATTATAAGACAAAAAGTGTGAAATTTTATTCCTGATTATGCGGTTTTCCTATTGTAATTAGTGTTACTCACACTATGCTTCTTGGATTTAGTCAATGGCTGAAACCCGAAGGAACTGTATTAACGCTGAATGCGACAGGAAATGCAATGATTATCCCCCTGAATAACGAAAGGATATGGGAGATTGAATGGAAAATCATGTATTCATTGTCACATCATTTTCTCAAGCTATGAATCTTATAGGACTACCAAATGATCAATGGAGGGAGCAACATTCTGTTGAATCCTACATGAGGCAGCATCCACCTTCATTCAGCGGTTCTTCAGATCCATTAGTGGTTGAACAGTGGATCAGTACCATTGAAAATATATTTTCAGTCCTTTAATGTTTTGAATATGATAAAGTCATATTAGTAGTATATAGTTTGGAAGTTGAATCTGATCAATGGTGAAATATTGTCAAGAATACAAGGCAAAGGCATGAAATTTGGTCCATGGAATGGGACGAGTGCAAGAACTTATTTTTCAATAAGTACTTCCCTCGTATTCTACTAACAAAGATGGAGAAGTATTTTCTTGAAATTAAGAAAAAGGATGATGAATCTGTTGGTACCTATGAAGAAAATTTTACAAGTCTTGCAAGGTACACTTCTGGGGTTATTATCTAACCTGAGAGTAAGAACGATCGATTCTTTAGTGTATTAAAATCAATCCTCTAAAGGGAATTAGTTATAAGGGACTTCAATAGCTATGAGGATATTTTTCGAAGTGCTCTCAAGGTTGATATGGAGATTGGATTATCTAATCCGTCATATGGGTTTGATAAGAAGAGGAAAATAGAATTAATAGGAAAATATAAATACCACACTAAATATAAGATGAGTTTTCCCTTATGATCAAAGTGTGGAAAGAAACATGGAGGGAATTTTAATAGAGGGAAAAGTAAATATTTTATGTGTGGAAAATATTTTCATCAAGAAATTGAATTCCACGGTAATGGGAAAAAGATGTCTAGTGATGAGAACAAAGAAAAGGCTACATAGAATGCACCTCGTACACTTCAATGTTACAAGTGAAAGCTATTGGGGCATTATGAAAATCAATTCCCTAATCCAAGGGTTATTGATTATGATAGATTCCACCAAACTCTTAAGGCCAACGATAAAGGAATGTCACATATAATTTCTATCGGAAATGTGGAGTACGATAACGATGTCTTGAAAGGTACAATTACCATCCACTTTAAATTACCAAATTTTTTATTTGATTATAGATCCACCCACACTTTTATTTATGAATAATTTTATAAGGGTATTGATGTACTACCCCAACAATTATCTTTTGAGTTAGCTGTGACAACTCATAATGGCACAACAGTCACATCAAAAGTTTACAATTGGTCTCTGATTGATGTTTGTGGGAAAGTGATTCATGCACATCTTGTGATCCATCCTATAGTGGAATTGGATGTGATTTTTGGAATTTATTTTCTTTATTTTTATGTTGCTCATACAAATTTTCAAATAGGGGAAGTCACATTTCATATTCCTGATCAATCTGTGATCATCTATAGATGCAAGGATGAATATAACCTTCCAGTGGAGATTTCTTCCATCCTATGGGACATGATTCCACTAATTGAAGGTTATTTATCTCAAATCGTTGGATAAAAGCTCACGATTAAGAATATGTCCATTTTATGGGAGTTTGATGATGAATTTTCAGAGGAATTCCTAGGTCTTCCACCAAATCATGAAGATTATTTTTCAATAGAACTCATATCAGGTGATATGCCTATTTCAAATACACCTTATAGAATGGCCCCAATTGAGTTTCAGGAATTGATAAAGAGACTCCAAGAGAATATTGATAAGGGATTCATACACCCTAGTTCATTACCTTGGGGAGAACATGTTCTATTTGTTAAGAAGAAAGATGAAACAATGAGTCTCTATATTTATTATCGAAGACTTAACAAGATCACTATCATGAACAAATATCCTCTCGCAGGCATTGATGACTTATTTTATCAACTACGCAAAGCACAATACTTTTCCAAGATTGATCATTGCTCAGGGTATCATAAATTAATTGTCAAAAAAGAGGATATACCAAAGACGTCTTTTCTTACAAGGTATGGACACTATGAGTTTATAGTGATTCCATTTGGTCTTACTAATGCCCCTGTTATCTTCATGGATCTAATGAATGGATTCTTTAGAAACTATCTTGATCAGTTTGTGGTAGTATTTTTATATGATATTCTCTTCTATTCAAAGAGAAAGTAAGAACAATAAGATCACTTGAGAATTGCATTGAATACCCTAAGAAAGGAGAATCATTATGCCAAATTTACCAAGTGTGAATTTTAACTTCAAAAAGATTCATTTTTGGGTCACATATTCTCAAAACGAGGGGATATCTGTGGATCCAGCAAAAAATGGATTTTATTGAAAGATGTTCGAGACCAACAATAGTAACTGAAATCCTATGTTTTCATTGTTTAGGTGGGTATTATAGATGGGTTGTGAAACATTTTTCAATATTATATAACCCAGTCACCAAATTGACTTGGAAATGAGTTATATTTGTTTGGATGGAGGAATTTGAATAGAATTTTAAAAAGCTAAAAAGAAGGTTATGCAGTGCACTTTTTCTCACACTACCTTGTAGTGGAGATAGGATTGTGATCTATAGTGATGTATCCAATAAGGGGTCAGGGTGTGTTCTCATGAAAAATTATATGGTTATAGCTTATGCCTCACAATAGTTAAAAATCCAAGATAAAAATTACCCAACTCATTATTTGGATTTACCTGCAGTAATCATTGCATTAAAATTTGGAGGAATTATCTTTATGGTGAAAGGTGTGATATTTATACTCATCATAAATGTTTAATTTATATTTTCACACAAAAAGAGGTGAATATGCACCAAATAAGATGGTTGGAGCTGATTAAGGAATATTACTGCTCAATTCATTAACACCATGGGAATGAAAACAAAGTGGAAGACGCATTAAGTCGAAAAGACCATTCTAGCATATCCACGATGAGGATCACAAAAGATCCAATATTTATTGATTTACAATGGATGGATCTTGGAATTTTAATGAAAGGGGGGATATCATATCTTTCTCAAATGAATGTTCAACCATCTATACAAATGGAGATGAAAGAGGCGAATAAGGAGGATGTTGGGATTCAAAATAAAGTGAGAAATGTTCCATAATTCCACCATTATTGTGATGGGATAATAAGGTTCATGATCTGTCTCTGTATTCTTACTATACAAGAATTAAATAAGGAGCTTCTAGATGAGGCCCATAGTTCTTCATTCTCTATTCATCCTTGAAATACATAGATGTACAAGGAACTGAATGAGTACTTTTGGAGGGATGGCATGAAAAAATATATCACCAAATATGTCTCTCGATTCGTGGTTTGTTATTAAGTTAAAGCTGAGATACAAAAGTCTAAAGGGATGTTACATCCATCACCCATACCATAATGGAAATGGTAATACATCACTATGGACATTATCATCAGACTTCCCAAAACATCCAAAGGTAATAATTCTATCTGGGATATATTTGATCATCTTACGAAGTCTTCACTCTTCATTTCTATTAGAGAGGATTTATATCATTATATTCTTGTAAGGATATATGTAAAAGAAGTGGTAAGATTTCATGGAGTACTAATTTCCATTATATCTGATCAGGATCTGAGGTTTACCTCAACATTTTGGCGAAGTCTTCATCATGCTCAAGATACGTAGTTGAGTATTAGCACTTCCTATCATCCTCAGACAGATAGTCAATCTGAGAGGACAATTAAAACTTTGGAGGACATGTTGGGAGATTTTTCTATGGATTTCAAAGGTGGTTGTGATCAACACCTACCATTGTTGAAATATTCTTATAATAATTTCTTTCACTCTATTTTTCAGATGGATCTTTAAGAATCTATCTATGAAAAGAAATGCAGAACTCCAACTTGTTGGGATGAAGTTGGGGAATGAAAGCTATTAGGACCAGATCATATTGATGAGATGGTAGAAAAGGTCAGAAATATTCAACAATACATAAGAGCAGCTCAGAGTCGATAAAATAGTTATGCCGACAATAGAAGAAAAGACCTAGAGATTGAAGTGGCTGATAAAGTGTTCTTACAAATATCTCCTTGAAAGAGATTAATGAGATTTGGAAAGAAGGGAAACCTGAGCCCTAGGTATATCTGTCCTTTTAAAATGCATGATCTTGTTGGGAAGGTAGCTTATTGATTGACGCATCCACCAAATCTCTGTCAACGTCAAGATGTGTTCCATGTATCTCTACTGATAAATTACATACATGATCCTTCACATGTACTAAGCTCTAAAGTTGTACTGATGGAGTAAGATCTTTCTTATAAAGAACAGCTGATAGAGATTCTGGATCATAGAAAAAAATTTCAATGAAACAAGACCACTTGCTTGGTTAGAGATTTATGGAGGAAACACCAATTAGAAGATGCAAAATTCAAACTTGAGGATATTATGAGTGATAGTTATCCTCATCTGTTTGTTTCGAAGTGACGAATTTTGAGGGCGAAATTCAATTTAAGGGGTGTAGAATGTAACACCCTGAGATTTTATGAGAAATATTTATATTTATATTTATGTATTATGTTATTTGAAACACTAAAAAGAATCTTTGACTGTGCACAACACTGGCTTGGCTTGCGTTACACGCTGGAGTAACCATCCTCGATAGCTTGTGTTGTACGTAATAAAGAGTTTCACTAAACAATGATATATTATTATAATACTATAAACTAGCCGTTATGAATATTATTAACTGAATTTTTAATTTTATAACATTATAATTCTTCTTACTCATTTTCTATAATGAGATATGAAACAAAATCATTTTTTTGGATAAAAGATTTATTTTAAAAAAAACAATAGAGATTTACCACCTTTTGATGGAACACCCATTTTTAAAATAATTTTTTACAATTTTATATTTTCAATTTTACAAAAAAACATCTTATTTTAAATTAGAATATAAAAATTTACATTGGAAAAAAATTTTATACTTTTCTGATAACTTTCATATTTTGATGAATAGTAAAAATATGGTATATTTTTCATAAAAACAACATTTTTCATCAAGATAATTTATGTAGTAAAATGATAAAATTTAATGGTTTTAAAGTATAAATAGAATAAATTTTTACCATTTAATATAATGCGAGTCATTATCATTAATGTTAAATTGAATTTATAGGTAAAAACATTTCAGTCTTTCGCAATGTTTTAACTTTTAAAAACCCGTTTTCTCAATAGAATGATTAATTTTAAATTAAATACTGAAACTTCTATGTATTGAATTTGGAAAAAGTTATTCCATATTTGGAATCCATAAGTCCAAATTATGTTAATTAGCTCATAATTATTTTTAGACATTAAGATTAGTAACTACGATAAATTTTATTTACTATAGTTATAGGTAAATCGAGTAATTAAGGGTAAAAATAAGATTATAAAATTACCCTAAAACTTTCCAAAATTCCATTGGATGAGTAAAAGTCAACCCATATAACTTAATGGTTGGATTAGATTCATTTCAAGGACTTTTGACCATTAAAATAAAATTACTATTATTAACACCAATGAAAGTAACATGTCACTCTCTTATATCTTATAAGTTTAATAATTTTAATTTAGTGATAAAACTAATTAAACTTTTAATATAAATGATCTATAGAAATATAATAATATTATATAAATCATGAAAATTTATTTAAATTTTTTATGGATTAAATAATTTTCATTAATGGTGACACAACAGTGATGTAGAAATTATTTTATTGATTGAAATATCAAATAACATGTTTTAAAAATATAATAATAAATATTATATGAACTAATTAATGTTCTCGACAAATTATATAGAATAATATGACATGTTAGGAATCTATTAAAGATTTTTTATTGAATATATCCTTTGTTTGGATTTTATTTAAATTCCAATAATTAATAGAGTCAAAATTGACACTATTGTTATTTTATAAAAATAACATATTATAAAATTGATTAAAAATTAAAAAAATATTTAAAAATTATAAATTGAAATTTTTATTGTCTAAAATGTCATAAATTATCCAATTATACACAATTCACAACACATATGTTATTATTGATACAATTTAAAATTTTGAATGTTATTACAACAAATAAAATTTAATAGATTTATTAAGGAAGTTGATATGGGTTATAATAAATTTACAACATGTCTAAATCTTATATAATGATGATATTAAAACCCTATATCATATAATATTCTGATTTGAGTAATTTTTGGAGGTTTTTAAGGGGGTTTTGAGTTTATTATAAATTAATATTTTAGAGGTTTCCAAAAGTTCCCCACTCCTCTCTTATAATCGGGGACCTCATCTCTCTCATCCTTACAAAATTTTGAGCCTTAAAACATGGCCAAACCCTATACATTTCCCATATAAACTTCTCTAGAAACATACCATAGGTCATGGCATTCTTATAATAAAACTTTAGTGCCCTATGAGAAGGTTTATAAGAGGAGCATCGAAGAAGACGTAATATCCTTTACCTATTATTTCAAATTTATTTCTTCTTATACTTCTTATTCTTTATTTGTTTCATTATAAAGTAATAACATCAGTATAACTCATATACTGATATGTTATTATAAATACGAAACAACCCTATTTCACCTTCTATCTATCCTATAGAAATCGAAATCATCGTTTGTGCGTATGTATGGAATACCGTCTCCGTGACGCAGTGTAATCTATTTTCCACCACCACCTTAAATGGATAGGTATAATGGTGTAAAGAATAACTATATATGATTATTATAACATGATACTAATTCTTATATTTTCAACCATCCACTCAAACACCATTTCATAATTATTGGAATTATATCGTTGCTCGTGTGTACGTACGGCTTACCGTTTCCACAGTGTGATGTGATTCGTTCGACATGATCTTCATTAAACCAAGATTATACAAAATAATTGAATGAATAAATGTGAAATATATTATACTAATTATATTTTTTAAATGATTTAGATATAACCTAAAATGATGAAAAATAATTTATTCGACAAATCACGCATAAGACCATAAAACAATGAACACACAAATAACAAGTAGTAATGAAATATTACTAATAAGAAGGTAGGAATATGACCATATATGATATGATAATAATTTATTTGATTCTGGAATAAGTCAATGACATTATTTAAATCATTATACAGGAGGTTCGGATGCTTACAGAGCATACCGTACCTCAAGTAAGGGAAAATATCACAATCTCATTTTTATCAGAGATTGTTTATACATCAGAATTTACTGGGACATATTTATCATCCACATCCATGTTTCATAAATATGTAACATTATTAATTTCCTACTAAAATTGTTTAAATCCAATTTTACCTCTTGGTTAATTTTTAGTAAAATAAATGATATGAATATTTTTTTCGTTTTCATTACGAGAAACTTATTTACTTTTCCAGCCAAAGTACAAGAAGAATGTTTTTTAACATATATGATATGAATGAATTTTATGATAACATAGAAAATTATTTCCATGTAGAATCAATTACATGTTTTTATGTTTATTTTAAATTAAATTCCTTTAGTTTATAATTTTATAACCTATTTAGAAAGGAAAAATGTTTTTGAAGTTGAAAGGATATTTTCCTCAAGAATGATGTTGAAGTGTTTTATCAAAAAACATTTCAACTGAGATAATATCAGGTTCTGTTTCTATCCCTATTTTTTCATTTATTTGATTAATTTATGATGGAATTATTTTTATGATGTCCTTTTATATTATATAGATTATGTTATGATGGAATGATGTTTATGAATCCGATTTTTATTATATAGGTTGTGCTATGATGTATGATTTATGATTTTTTGGCACACATAAGAATGTTTTCTTTATGAGATGGGTGGGACCTATATCTCCCTCTAATGCATTGGGTAATGATATATACCTCATGATATAGACATGGATGGAACATAAAGTTAATTTGGTTCAGTGATATAGGAATGGAATGAGGAGTGAACTCGATTCAGTAAGGGACTTTTCCGCTATGATGATCTTGGAAATGAGTCTTGACTAATATGAAAGGATTTTCTATGATTATGTGTGTATGCCACAAAGCATCATGTATTAGGTTATGAATATTGGGATTAAATTTCACTACTATTATTTATCCTATTTCATGATATTATGATCTCTTTTACAGGATAAGATTTTCAAAATGTTATTTTCTTATGAATATTATATGATTGATATTTCATTTTTTCCCATACTATGAATTTGAGCTCACCCTTTGTATGTTTTCTTTTCCCCAGGTCTGGAAGAAGGGTATTAAGTACGGTATTCCAAAAGGGACTCTAGATATGATGAAATAAATGGGACATAAAGTTGATGATTTATGAACCAGTTGTTTATGTTTCCCAGTTTATAAATACACTCTACCTATACGGTCCTATCATGGTTTTTATTATATGTTGTAATAAGTATGCTTCAATTCTGATTTAATAATAATGTTTGTAATGTTTGGGTCGTTATATGTTATTAATCATAACTCAGGATATATTGTAATCAATAACTATATGGTTTTCAATGAAATATTTTTTTTATACATGGTTAGTCCTTGGAACATTTACTACATTGGCTATCATTTAAATTAATAAATTATTTACCATATAGTATAAATTACTAAAACAAAAAGAATTTATCATTAATGATAATTCATTATGTAATTCATGAATTATGAATAATCCAACCATGAAATTATTTTCCCTATATAATAGTAAAAATGTATTCTTGTTCATAAAGAATAAATCTTGGTTCAATATCAGTATCTTTAGGTACTGTTTAATCATACATATTATCATAATTATTTAAAATAATATGTCAATCATAATGTTTTTAATTTTATTTTGATTAACTATAATATATACCATTGAATTGTAAAATTTTTTGCTTGAACTGACCCATTTCAAATTCACCAGGTGATGATTGAGTTAGTACCCCACAAATCAATTTTATTGTAATTACCATGAGTTACATCTAGGTTTGATCTCTAATCCACATGTAGTATATTGATAGGGTTATAATTGTTAGGAGAACAACATAATTTCTATAAAAATCATTATATTATCTAAAACATGGACATATTAATTGTGTTTTCACTAATGTTATTTTTTTAGATTCCACAAAAATAAATATATAATTACTAATATTAAATGTATAATTTTTTATATCAAAAATGTTTTCCCTGAGCTAAATAATAAATCTAGATCCAAAAACCGTTATATTTAAAAAGGTTTTGATATAATGTAAGATAAAAATATCTTCATAATAAAATATTTCCATAGTATAATAATTACAACATATAAAACATATTACACCCAATTAATCCAAATATTTGGGACTTCCAAGACCACTTATAGGGTTATCTCAATGTACTTAACTGATGATATTTTCTCCATGATCAACCCATACAATATATCTTCTAGACATATGATACGTTATACTCATCTTAATAACCAAGTGGGTGGAATAAAAAGAAAGGTGTGATCCTAGATTCATATTAAGGAAAAGAAAATAAAATAGTAGTAAATGATCATATGTGAGAATAAAAAGAGAATCTTGGTATAATCATGATACAAAAGAAAATCATTCCAAACCAATCACAAATAAAAATTCATGAGGCAGATGATATGTTAGGTAATAAAAAAATACAATAATCAGGTGTTTTTAGAAATATTATATTATGAATACGGTCTATGAGAGTATAACATGGTCACGAGTATAAGAAAATAAAATATGACATAATTCATCTATGGCATAATCATAAGAATCAAAATCAAAAGATAAGGCTAACAACCATGAAATTAAACACATATTAGTCAAAGGATAATCAATTTTATACCTTTTAGTCTTGGGATAATCATCCAATGTACCCTTGGAATTATGATAAATCCTCAAATTTACTCCATTATCTTGGGATAAGTCCCCCACAATATATTTTGTCATTCAAAATATCATCCAATGTACACATTATCATTAGATAAGTCTTAATTTGTTACTTTTGGATGCTGATAAATCCGCACATGTGGAATTTGTATAGAGTTAAATTCCATAGTTTACCCCATTGATTTGGGTAAATATTCCCATAAAACCCTTAGCTATGGATAAATCATCATGTTTACCCCTAGTCTTAGGATAAATCCTCTCTTGTAAACTTTTTCTAAGGAAAAATATTATAATGTACCTTTTTTCCTTATATAAATCCTCTTATATAAGGTTTTTTTCAAAGAAAAAATATTCACATATACCTTTTGATATCATCAGTTATAAAAATTAATAATTTGTTTGAGGAGGAAATTGAACAACCCCAATCATCGTCTGTAGTAACTATAAAATAATTTGCGATATGATAAGTAACCAATGAGAATAAAATTTGTTACAAAAAATTTCCATGTTGTATATAAAACAACACTTGATACCAAGACTACAATCTCCCAATATGAGTTCAAACAAATAACACATATATGGTAAATTATTAATCAATTCATTATTTGAGAATATATATTCGGAAAATAGAAAGTAAATCACGAAAATGTGTTTTTTAAAATATCATTTTTGAAAATCATCATTAATATATTTGATTTCAATATACATTCCGAATGATATACTACTTTTAAATAGAAGAGAAAAAATCAAAAAAATCATCAAAAAAGATTCCAATAAAATTAAATTGAAAATACATATATTATTGGTAAAATATGATTTATAGGTGAATAATATCAATGAAATGAAATGGTTTTGAATTAATTAGAAATTCATTTTTTAGAAACCTACATCCATAAAAGATTGACAATAACATTTTTAACGTTAATTAATGAGAGAAAAATGATCACTAGAGAGATCAATTATATTATTTTTTACCTAGAAGAGGAGCTCATTTATGGGATGTAAAAACATGTATATAGATGAAAAAATTCAGGAAAAAAATCAGAATTATTTTCACATAATATTAATTTTTGAAAAATAATAATATAATTTAGGAAGAATAATTTTGTGTGAAACAAAATTTCATTAAAATGAATGTTAAAATATAACATAACATTAACATTGTTTATGTTGGATCAATCCTGGATGATATTGGTTAAAGATAAGTGACAATGACACAAGTAACCCTTTTCATTCTTGAAAACCCTATTAAATTTGAGTAGAATAACTTTAAAATTACTGAAATTTGGGGAGATTAAAATTGAACTTTAATTATGATAAATTAGTCCATTTTGAGGAAATATAATTTTAAGTTTGAATTATATTATCCACAAAAATTATTATTAAGTTCATATTATAGAGCATGTCTTAAAGATATAAATTTGAGGAAACAATCCCATATAAGAATAGAATAATTCAAATAAAAACCCCATGAGAGAATAAAAATGAAGTAGAAATAAGAATATCATGAAATTCAAATTAAATTTGATAAAAAAACATTAATGGTTAAAAACACCACTATAAAGAAATAATGTTTTATAAAATGAAAATGTTCCAATGGATGAAAAATGAGTCATAAAGGAATTTGATTTATTTCCACATAGAAAAAAAAACTATAACCAGTTATATAAATAAAATAAATATATTATTATAACATATAATAATATAAATATAAATCTTATAATATTTTTCTGACTATTTTATGAACATATATTAGAAATATGTTAACTTGTTATAATATATTTTCATTATCTAGTGAAAAATCTTTATTATCTTTGCTTCATAAAAACAACATTGAAATTGGATTTATTCTAAATATGTTTTTTTATTTTCATTATTCCAATATAATTCTCAACATAATAATCATTGATCCATAATTATCACTTAAGGTACAATTTCATGAGATAAAATACATTATTATGGATTTTGAAAATAGAAATCACGATGAACTAGTTTCTGATTTGTTCAATTTTGAAAAGGTTATATATTACTAAATATTTTAAAAATTGATACTGCAATTCATTTTAATTAAATAATCACAAATATATAATTATTACATGATTTTAAACCAATATTTCCTCCCATAAACATTTGTTACATAGTCATTGTAAAATTTATTATATGGGTTATTACCTGACCATAATTGTAAAGTAATATAATGATTTCAATAGTAAGGGAAGAAAATTCAAAAAAAATTAACCAGAAATATTCATAAGATTAAAATTTTCATAATTATTTTATATTCTAATTAAATCTATTCTTATAACTATTTTTGAAGGGTGGTTATGAGAAATGAAATTCCTTGATCAGGGAGGCAGTAGTCCGCCATACTCGTGATTAATGAACAAATTTCACAATAAATTGATAGAATGATGGTGTAAAAAATGAACATTCAATAATTTTATTTGTGATATTAAAAATTTTTGTCCTATATTTATTCCATGATACCATCCATGATAGTTGTTGTTGAAAAATAAATAATATCACTTATCAGTGGCAATATTCTACACATATTTCTCATCAATATTATTTCTTCCCTAATTTTTCAAAGTATTGGATTATTGTTTTACAATTAATATAATATTATTTTTTTATAAAAAGTATACATATTTTATTGTATAATTATTTTTATATTTGTTATGATAGTAATATATTTGAGGAAAACACCATTGTGGAATGAATATGAAGGTCGTGGATATGAATTTTGACATGGAATTAATTTTTCAAATTAATTCATTATGATGACTACAATTGAAAAGGAACTTATGGTTATAGGATAGAGTTATAATATGGTAAATTATCTAGTTTTATAATAATAATTTTGAATGAAATTTCAGTTTTTTGGGGAAGTTTAACCATAATACAAGTGAATAGAATTGTAGTTTTTGAAGCAAGCATTAAATTTTATAAAATTTAATGTCACTATTCAACGGTATATTCCCTTAAACTGGAGTAAATTTGTATGAATGTGTGTCTAGGTTGATATTAATTTCATAAATTAATTTTTTATCAAACCAAGAGATTAATTATGTGTTTTCTCTTAATTTTATTACATTAAACCTAATTTACAATAAAATTTATAATTAAATATTAAAAATAATGATAATATTGTAAATGGAGAAAATAAGGTTGTGAAATTTAAATAATTTCAACCATAAAATTTCAGATTTTGGATAATTATTTTATATAAAAAAAATTATTAACTGTTTTAAATGTTAATATTAAAATAAACAAAGGTAATGGTTAAAAACAGTTTTTTTTAAATTTTATTATTACATATAAAATAATTTACAAGGTATTTCATTTTTTTATATAAATTATTAAGAAAAAAATTGTTTTTTTATAAAAAATATAAATGGTTGATGAATTTCAAAGATAGAAAAAAAATGAAATTCACCATAAAAAATCATTGTTAAAATAAAATATTTAATGTTATTATTATAAATGTATCATTTTAATTTATATATAAAAATATTATATAGAGGATTTATAAGTTAAATATATTTTTTAAAAAAGGATATTGATATTACTGAAATAAAATATTATCCTTTATAGAGATTTTATCTTATAGTATTCCCTTACATGATTATAAAATCTAAAAAATTATTATTTTTTAGAAATAAACATTATTTATCAACTGAAAAGAACAATTTTTAAAAATAATTAAAAAAATTAAAAGTAAGAAAATTTATATATGAGGACATAAAAAGTGAATTCTATTTTTTGAAATTATAATATCATATTTTATATATTTATATTTTAAAATAAAATATCTAATATAAATAAAACAATTTTTTTGGAAAATCTGTCCTTTTCAATATTAATTCAATGTAATTATTTTCTATGATTGTCTACAACCATTCATTAAAAAGAATAAAAAAATATTGTACATTTAAATGGGATAAAAAAGTCATCCTCTGATGAAAACAAGAAAAACAAAATCACATATCTTCGTATGACTAGTCATTATCAGAAGTATATCCATCACTAATTTCTCATTTGGATTAAGGGTTACTATTGTTGAATATAGAAAGGATATCAGTGTTGTACCTTTTTGACACATTCTTGGAGGATCTGGTAGTCATAGTCTTTAGTATATTAGAGTAGTATTTCCATGGTTTTCTATTCAATTGGGATGAGATGAAACCATAATTGTTAATAAGATTATTTTTTAAATGTGTTATAATATCAATGATTTATGTTTTACCACTACACATAGGAATAAGAGGGGTATTTTCCAACAATTTCTCATCAACAACGACATTCTACCACTTGTATACGATTTCTAAGGAGACATTCAATTTTGGTAATTCCTCCTGATATTTATATTAAAGTTCAATAAAATTGAATTCACCCGTGGGATAGTGTACTAAAAAACCAAAACTAATCCATTTAATTAAACCATGCCACATAAATTTGGGTTGTGTTTTAGTATCTTCCAGAGCCACACATCTAGTATCATTGCATGAATTGGGATGTTTTACAATGTGCCATGTTGGAATGAGAGGTTGGGGTGTGGTCTTTATAGACAATGATAGGGGATGAAAATTAGTTTTAAAAATAGAGCTTAAAACATGTTATATGAATATGTGAATGGATATTATCAAATGAAATTATTTGATTATTGGGGTGAGGTGTATTAGGGTAGTAGAGTTTGAGATGTCATTGATATACAAAAATGTTGTCAGTTTATAATATTTTTATCTCTTGGATGATGTTTTATTTTAAGGGATGAGTAACATGTATTGATATTATTTTAATTTCATGCCATGGTCCATTTTCAGATTATTTTCTCATTGTGATTTCATTTTAATACCCATAAGATGATTCTATTGGTGTTTTAGTACTACATCAATGAATTCAATGAGAATGTATTAGTTTCATTACATACTCTTAAGAAGAAAATAATTGATCCCTTAAGAGTGAACTTATTGGACATTGTACTCTACTCTTATTGATTCTTGATCACCTCATATATTCCTAAATATTAACTCCTAAAAATTATTATAAACACTAATGTAACATTTTCAATGGAAATAAAATAAAATTAATCAAAAAATTCATTAAAAACAATATTTAAATATATTTTTTTATAGAAAATAAAATTAGTTTATAATTAAATAATATTTTTTAAATTAATATATATTATTAGAATCATGGAGATATTATAAATTAATATAATCATAAAAATATAGTGATTTCATTTAAAATAATAACCCTACACATATCTTTTTATTAATTGGGAAATTATTAGAATATGGTATAATCAAATTTCTTAAGTCTTAAATGGTCGAACATTTTAATTGTTACAGTTTGTAGAATATACATGCTTCCTATATGAGTAAAATATCATTATTTCTAGGTTTTTTCATAAAAATTAAATCAATATATTATTATACTATTTCTAATTTTGTACATACCTTCCTGTAAATGCATATATCTTCACTAAAATATTTTAAAAAAACATTACAAATTCAATTATTTAGAAATTTTTTCTATAGGTTTTTGGATATTATATTTTTCTAACACTTTAGAGTCACATGTATTTTCCAATAATGAGTGTAACTGAGGGGGTTATTTTATGGTTAGAGTTAGGTGGATTTGATGTTAAAACCCAATGCTATGAGGGGAGGGTCAACTATATTAAGAACATTACATACTATAAAAGTATGATATTCAATGGAATATTCCAAACTCAATCCCAATTTGATGATTTTACTATTCTAAAATTTCTATTTTATATAGATCCATATATAAAGAGTGTAAATTAACTATGATTCCTAATTATCAACCTTTTTTACATTATTTTTATATATTTCCATTTATAGATAGAAATACAGAACTATGTTCACTTGAATATCTATTTTAAAAAAATTTATGGAAATTTTTATGAATTATCACACTAGAAAATATTCCCTTTCAAGAGACTATAAATCCCCTCCCACACATACATTCGTTGATAAATTAATTTATGACATGGATGGGTTGGGAATTTTGGTACGATATGCATGTAATTTGACAAAATAATATGCTCTTAATATTGTATATGTGGGATTATAAGTGTTTTTAATATTCTTAAATGATAAAAAGAGGAGGAAGATTAAGAAGGGGATATTCATAAATGGTGCCTCGATCAATGATAATATAACTCTTCATTTGTTATAGTTTTGAAATGATAATGACAAAACATCAAGATCTCATCTTTTGATTGATTAATCTAGAGAAAAAGAAATATATAAATAGATATCGAAAAGGAATAGAAACCATTCATGTTGGATATATATATATTATAGGGTATATTTAAACATGTGTTTCTTATTTGATTAATGTTCATTCATTTTTAAAACTTTTTATTTGGGTAAAAATTTCATCTCATAAATATTTTAAAACATAAATACAAAATTTAAAATTATTCCCAAATAATATATGATAATTTAATTTAACCAAGCTATTTAGTTATAAAAAACATTTTTTTGAAAAAAACCAAAAAAAAAAAAAAATCAAAATAAAATATAATGCTGGTTCTTATCACTGATACATTGTTTTCTCAACATTTAATTCAACATCCAATTGTAAAGTGGTAGGGTAAAAATAAATAATGATAATTAAATACCTAACTAGGTAAATTTGAATTTTTAAAATGAGTTGACCTCCAAGAAACTAAATTATTTAAACCTATAAAATAAACAAACAAAATATTAACAGTACTGAAAGAAACATCAGAATATTAAGGTAAAAATAAAACTCACTATTTGTACCTATGAGTGTGAGATGTCTTACTAATACACCCTCATTGACAGTCTCATTCATATACAAAAAAATATACTAAGTGATGGATTTCCTATAAAGAAAAAACATATTACATTTATTCTAGTAACAATCCTTATAATGTGTATACATTCAAACTAATTATAGATTCCCCATTGATAATTTTCAGGTATTTCCACCCCTTTAGAAATTTAATAAAACAGACATTCTAGTGATGGGATTATGTGTAGGCCCTTTACTACTTCATGAAAACATAACAAAACATTTTTTGAATCATAATCCATTAATTACAATATTGTCAATAAATAAATCTTTCCAATGGAATGTTCATTGGGGAGTATTTAAAATTTAAATAAGATAAAATAGGAAGAACTTATGTCAATAACTTTTTCCTTAATGAGATCATTATATAATTATATATCTTCATTAAAAAAATTGTTCTCTTTTTTAGATATTCTTCTTGTTCATATTTATTATTTATATCTCTTATAAATCAAATTGATTAGTTGAAAATGATAGTGTATATTTTTTGAAGTTAATTCAAATTTTAATTTCAAAAGGAAGTAGATATCAGTGAGTTCAATAAATGATTATTTCCCAATATTTGATCGAAGTTAATGTATATTCCCCCCTCAATGCCTCATGTTTATATTTCATTAGAGTCTGCAGTAGTTATTAAATATTCTATAGTCTATTTATAAATTCCCTCATCTTGTTTGGGGTTTCATCTTCCATTAATGAAGAGGTTGAGTCGTAATGGCTCTTCATTTTTAAATATACGAATTTATACTATCATTTCTCTTCTTTAAAAATCATTATATAATTTATCTAAACCATATGATTCACTAATAGTAAAATAAAGTAGAATGCCTAACTCTTTGTCTTCCTCTAGAATTGAATGAAAAAATTCCAACAGTATGTGTCTAGAATGTTATTCTTCAATAGGTTTATTAACATGGTAGGTGAGTTCAAATATTTATTATACCATATATTATGTTTATTGTTTCGTGATATGTTATTGATTGGATGGTTTCATTTATTCAAAAAATAGTTTCACATGTAAAATATAATCTGATATCCCCACATAATTATCATGATTAATGTCCTTAATTATAACATAATATTCATCTTGCTCTTCTGAATATTTATTATACTCATTATATTTTTTGTCACATAAATTCATCATTGGTTTGATTAGTTAAATGTATAAATATTAATGAAAATTTATCAAATATGAACAAAAATATTCATGTATTAACAAATAATAATTTAATCAATTGGTTAATCCAAAACTAGTCAAAAATGTGATGCACTAAATTCGAATAAATAGAATTATTTTCATTTTAGAATTAGTAATTTTGTAAATCAACTTAGCATTAGAAATGTGTTGTGTCTCTCACAGATCCTTTATATCACCTGTCATTATTATTCCTTAATGTAATGTCCCGGACCCGGGTGCCACGCAACGGGTGCCCCGAATCTGGTTCGCCACATGACCTCAAGCGCATTTCCCCAAATGACAGAGGCTTCTGACTAGAAGCGAGGGCCCACATTTGATAGTGGGGAAACTATTCCCTCAATTGTCAATGTGTAGCGCAGAGGAATAGAAAATAAAGCATACAATGAACAACGGAAGAAGAAACCCATACACAACTGAAATAAATAATAGCAGTGGATATAACTAACACAATATAAATGATGATGCTACATGTCTCAAGTTCTAAGAAAACAGCCAGAACATGTTATACATCAATACGATACAACCAAAAGTAGATTCCTTCAAAACAATGAAAAACAGCTGACAGCAGCATCGCGAGCCTAGGCTCAGTCCCATGCCCTTCTATTCCTCAGCAGCTATCATTTACCCGTATAGGGACTCTTGCCCCTATCTAGACCTGCAGCAACGCAATATGTTTGGGCCAAAAAGAGTGACCCAAATAGGGTGTGAGAAATATATCTCAGTAGGCACCCACCAAAGGCCCATGCCCAACTACATGTAAGCATGCAAAAATAGTGTGCAATAGTAAAATGCAATAAAGAAAGCAGTACTGAAAAGTAACTAACTTAACAATTAAATTTCCATTTTATTATTCATTTAATCCATTAAATATGAGAAATCACAACAGTTCATTTCAATGTAAACAGTCCACGTCCTCAGAAAATCAAAACCTCACCCTCAGGTAAGCAGAATTCAACCCGCATGTATAACCCTCAGGCATAACAGAATTTTCCCTCAGGCGTAGGAAGTGTCGCCCTCAGGCATTTATGTCAAGCCCTCAGGCACGAAAGGTTGCCCTCAGGTGAAATAACTACAGGCCTCAGGCTAAACAGTACAGTTCCCTCTGGCTAATCAAAAAAAATTCCCTCACGCCAAACAGGTAACCAGGCCATACCCAACAGGTAAACAAGTAGTAACAAGCAATTCTTCTCAAGGAAATTCTATAATTACTATTTCGAAGGCATACACTCGAGTATCTTGGCCAAACGGCTAAACATTGGAACATACCCCTGGGGTGGTTTCGGATCAAAGAAACGATCCCAACCAAAATTTTAATATCATAATTAAATACCTATTCAATTATAGGTGTCTAATATAGAAATTTCCTTATCCACACGACACCCCAACATGGGTTTGTGGCACAAAAACGCACAAAACACACAGTAGTTAGAAAACTAAGCACCAAGACACCAACCTTAAATGCCAACGAATTTTATACCTGAACGCCGACTCCAAAAATGCCGAATAACGACGTAGATCTAACGAAGAACAAAACCCATTCAAATGTAAATAATGTACGTTAGTAGAATAATTGGTAAGCAACACTCTTTGAGAACAGAGAGCTTACCCGTTCGGTTCTAACGAGATCATCCGAGGTGGAAACCGATTCCTGACGAACACTCGGAGGATCTTCAAAGGTCCAGCCTCCTCCTTTGGCTCCAAACCGGCTCAAATTCCTCCTCTGCCAAATGAGGTGGCTAATGCCTATTTTAAGGTGAAAAAACAAAGTACACAGCGTGTACCTCCAAGTACACGGCGTGTACTCATTTCATTTAACTGTTCCTCTGGCGGCTTCCCACCAGCACGACACTGTTCACCTACAGACATGAGTACACGTCATGTACTCTTGAGTACACAGCGTGTACTGCCGCCCAGCTGGCAGCTGCTCCACCGCCTTAGTTTTTGACCTGCCGACTCACTACATGGCGTGTAAAGGACTACTACACAGTGTGTAGTCGGTTCCTACACCCTTTGTCACCGACAAGGCTACACGCCCTGTGTACTCATCCCATCACAGCCAGAAGTACACGGCATGTGGAAAAAGAACAAGGCATATAGTTCCAAAATTTGGGATTTTTCCTCATTTTCCATATTTTATTAAAAACACTTAAGGAAAAGAGGAAAGAAGAAGCTCATACCTCAAAGAGAAGAACTGGGTTCTTACAATTACTACAGTTTTTTTGATTTACTATCACATCACAAGAATAGGGGTGTCATATGGTGGAAAATAGAGCTGAATTAAAATTTATCATATAAATAATAAAAACAAAATAGATTAGAAGCACATGTAACACCCACAGTAAAATTTGTCAATGCGACACCTCATTATCTCATTAGTTTTATTAGTTCAATTAAATGATCACACACATTTTTATTTGCAATAATCCACCTCAACCAAAGTATTTTCAATGTTTTATACACTTAACAATAAAAATGTTAAATAAAAATAAATACCATTAAAGGTTGGAAATATAAGACGTTCATAAAACAATATTACCCCATAAATTACCACCCAAGTATGAAATAACATCAATTATTCCACAAATACAGTGGCTCTATAATGCGGTATTTTATCCGAGTTAGAGGTTGGAAAAATGGCTCATAAAGAATTTTGTAAAGGTTCTCTTGCTAACCTCCCATCACTACCTAACCTCTGTCATACTTTGAGTGGTAATGGAATGATAAAACCTAATTGAGAGTGGATTATATATATTAATAGAGTCAAGCCATTGTAGAATCCAAATACTATTTATGATTGATAAATATTGTTTTGAGATAATGGGGACAATATATGGTAAGTTGGTTTAGAAAATGAAATAATACATAGATTAACATAATGATATTGTAATCATTATACAATAAAAACATATAAAAATGGAAATCCATATATTAATCCTTGGATATAAGAAAATTATTAAAATAATATAATGTTCAATACATTAAATATTATGAATAAATTAAAAATATATATTCATTCCCCACATTCTTTATTAATTTAACCTCAGTCCTCTAAAAATAACTTCTCATATAAGAAATAATACTTCCTCCTATTATGACTCCCCAAGGTTTTTTGTAGGTTTATTAACATATTGTGTGAATAAATTTATATATTTTATGTTTTTGGGTCCCTCATTTCAACCATGGATGTTTCACGGATTTATCATTTTCAATAACAAACATGGTGATTCAATCATAACTTACCCTTGAGAATGCATCATTAATAAATATAGAATTAGTAATTGTGTGATAATGTTTACATGAATGTAAATAATTATAATGCATAATAAGGCATTGACTAGGTGAGCATGTATACAAGAGTTTGAACCCAATATTACCCATGTTTAGATATATAGTATTGAAGTGAAATCTGATGCGGTCTTGCAGTTTCTATATAGGCCAATGTTTAATCTAGAGGGAACACTATGAGAAAAATGTATTTAATATTCCATCATTAACTAGAATGAGTTTCAAAAGAATATATTAACACAACAATTATTATTTTTCCATAATAAAATATACTCTATTAAATTATTATCTTCCAATCAAGGAATGATTTATTATATTGGAGGAGTATGATATGGCACAAATTTGTAGGTGTATTATCATGGTACAACTATGTTATGACATTTTATGTTGAATTACTATGTGGTGAATGTTTGGATGAATATAGTATTTCTAATAACATTTCAATGTATTTTTTGAGATTAGGTTAGAAAATATATGATATGTGAGGAAACTTCATTTGTTTCCATTGATGTTTTTATGCCTTTTGCCATATTTTACAAGGAGGTGGTTGGTGTGCTGACACCTACTCAATAGCCATTGTAGGATTCATTTTCAAATGTCATATACTAAATATATCAACATAATATTTAATTCTTAAATATCCCCATGGATTATGTGTTTTTGAATTATAAATAAAAACCAAATAAAATTTTTTAATATGATGGCCACAATATTATAAATTTTCAAATAAATTCTCATAGTTGTGAATTTATTCAATTTTTATAGAAGTTTCCAATCGATTCTTAATTATTAAAAATATATTAAATTTCTATATATTATTAAAAACATGGTTATATTTTAAGTGAATAAAATAACTAAAATATTAAAACATCAGATCTAATGAATATATAAATATTTAACTTAAACTAAAAGAGACATAAAACCAACCTCTTCATTTTAAACTAAAATTTGTGACATCATAGTACTCTAACATTTACCATCCAAAATCAATAAATCCATATTAATGTGAATAACTAAAAATACATAGTTAATCTTATATATTAAGTAAATAAAAAATATATAGAGTGTTCTTTCTAAAATTGAGCTAAATTTAAAATTTTTTGGTGGTAATTCTATACGGTAAGGTAATGATAGAATTATAATTTTATATAGGGAATCTTCCATGGAATCTATTATTATAATTATCAAATAAATAATATTTACATTTCAAACAAAATATAGATGAGTATTAAATAATTCAATAGTTACATAAAAAAATTAATATCCCTAATAATATTTAATTAATTAATCTAAATAATTTCAATTTAATCAGTTAATTATAACCACCAAATAAAAATGTGGTCATGAAAAAAAATATAAAATAAAACTAAGAGGTAAAATTATCTTGTCTCAAAGTCCATTGTACGAATAATTCCTATAATAATCATGGTAAAAAACATTTTACAATTGTGATTCAAATTAGTTCAATAAATCATTAATATAAATTGAAAATGTTAGGAATGTGTTTTTGGGAGTTTTTTTCAAATATTTAAAATTATACAATTTACTAAACGTTGCCATGGTATTCATTTGGAATTTCACCATTAAAATATTAATCTGTTAATCAAAATAATAATTTAATTATTATTAAGAGTGGAAATCCATAACGTCTATCACAAAAAAATCATATATTTTGGCATATATTCAATAATCATCATTCATAAAGTCTTATATTTATTATAATAAAATAAATACATATTTTTAATCATATATATAAATATTTTTAATTTGTACACTTTTAAATTATTTTGGAACTGGTAAATGTTGTAGGTCGAATAAAAATCTATGATTTTGGTATATTCTATATTATATAAATAAATATACCATAAAATCATAACATGATATAAAAAATTATTAAAAAATTATTAAAAAATTAGATGATAAATTTTACTATATAAAAAATACACCATCACATATTATATAAAATTTCAAAATATAGTATAATAATCTTGATTCATTAAATATATTGGTCACATAAGGAAACATTTTTTGGATATATGAAAAGTATATTATATTATATAAACATAAATTGTGTTATGAGAATATAAAAAAAATGTGTTCAAAATAAAATTCTATTGGTCTCTAATAAGATTCCATTATTGGAATTTTTTATATATTTTCCTATTTATGAATATTTTATAACTAATATTATAAGTATTCTACCCAAGAACTAATAATAATCAATTTATTTTCACTATAAATAACCATTATAAAAAATAATATTCTGATCGAAAACCCTTCTAATCATGGAATAGATACACCCATATAATTTTTAGATTTAAAAAATTCCATATTATTAGATGAATTCAATAGTATTAGTTTGTAAATTAATACTCAAGAATCATGGTTTCCTTATATTCACCCCATTTAAATTTATATTGTGTATTTATCTCCTTTTATATGAGTCTCCCTTTACTATTTATTATTCATTGTTGTAATTTAATTTATAATCCATATAAATAAGTTGTCATATATTTGTTTTTCTATTATAATTTTTTTAAAAAATATAAATACGTGATGGTATGAATATATAGTTAATTAATTAGCAAGAAAATGTACAATACTTAAGGTAAGTGGAGTTAACATATCCCTCAAAATATGACTACCTACTATAGAAGCACTAATATAAATTTTTACTCATATTTTTAATATATATAAATATATATAATAATGATTTTAACTCTTTTCCTTCAATAAATATCCCTAATTGTTTGAAAATATTTTCACTTCAATCTATTAACATGTGAAGATCTAAAATATTATCCTCATATATTATTTAAATGATTTTAAATGTTATATATATATATTTGAAATATTTTATTTGGATTTCTTGACCATATACAAAATTTCAATATTTTTTAGATTCCATTATTGAGTGATCTCATTTTTTTTCTTCTATGGATTTACGATTATGAATTTCATTATTTCTAATGACTGTTATGTTTTGAATAATACACAAATTAATTATCTTATGAAGTATTTTATACACTTTTCGAAATTTAATAACATAAAAATATTAATTTATGGTCACTCTTACAAATCACGATACAATTTATTGGTCCACATTACATTTATAATGTTTTTATAGGTATCCATGTTCAAATGTTTTTTATGTTTATTTCCATGATTTATAGAAATACTTGTGTGTAACATGTCATCTCTATATGGTATTGATATAGATAACACATGTTCCTTATTGAGTATGATAAGGGAACTAGTAAAATATTAATACTAATGAGTCCTGAATAATGAATAAATGGGAGAATGAGGGGAATAATCCTATACTGATATTTCATTACATATGTTTTCTTTTTTCAAAAAGTTGATAAAATAAAAGTAAAATAAGTCTTCTTAATCAACTAAATTCGTCGAATAGATCAGTATATTTAATAAATAATCTTATATTCTACCCTTTAAGAAGATATTTTATGATATTCAATTTTATTTCAAATAATTTATTATTTCCTAGTGATTTTTCAATACATGATTCAATTTAGAAAATAAATCCTAATTGTCTATTGTGTTGATTTTCTATCCTTATTTATAGTTATTTAAAATAATATGGTCTAAAAATTAATAATTTTCACCATATAATAACTCTTTTAGTGGTCATAACTAATTTTAAAATAAAATTATCTTATATTATTTTATTTTTTCAATAAATAATTTTTATATCATCATTATAAATATTTTATTCTATTTTTACCTAACATAATTTTTTATTTTTCTCATTTTCATACATTTACATTACATTGTTTCACCATTATTCATTATATGTTTTGGTTCTAAATATCATTATTACATGTTGTTCTTAAAATTACATAGCCTAGGTGTCAAAGAGTATACACTTACACAGCTCTAGCATCAGCACCCGAATGGCTTGACATCTTAATTTTATGACATAATATCCTTCCCAAACACAACATCCACCATATCCCAACTTCCCTTAAATTGTGTGGGATTCTCATTTACAAATATCATATCGACAGTTTTTATTATAACTTCAAATAGAGGATTATTATTAAATTTACATATATTTTGTTAACTAATTTCATATGAAGATATTTCAAGATTATTTGGAGTGTTATCATTCAAAAAAATAGAGTGTGAGCATATGTTTGAAGATATTAATTATAGTTAATGTGTTGTATACTACTAGATACATTGCATCCCTAATTTTAGTATATCATATATTTACCTCTTGTTATTTCTACTGTGCTTCATTTTATTTCTAATCACAAGGAGCCCAGTTTCCCTATTTTCTCACCACCACAAGTGGTACCCAGAGATATCATTATAACATAATAAGTTGGTAAATCTAGGTGGGTGTAAGTATCTCCAATTTCACTATTTCATTATTTTTTTCTATATTATGGAATTAACATGTTATTTTTTTTAATTATGTCATTATTATTATATGTTCCTTTTGAAAATTATTGAATGTATGAATCAATGTCCTTTTTTCCATTGAAGTGGTCCTAAATATTTCAAACCATATTAATTCCCATATGATCATTGTTATTTATCTCAATTATTTACTAATATTGGTTTCCAAATAATTCTCTCATGTTATTCTTTATTTTTTGGATGTATTGGTAACAAGAATTAAAATTATGTTCATAATTATTATGGTTGAATATGTAATATCTTGTAATTATTCTAATTAAAATTTTATATCAGAGCATCACGCATAAGATAACAAATTATAGTATGTATGATGTTGATAAATATTTATCTTATAAAGAAACTAATTTTTGTTTACGTACGATGCATTCATTTCAAGCGTAAAAATGTCTACACCATTTGTCATGTGGCCCCAGGAAACCCCATTTATGTCACAACACTAACAGAAAATGTTTTACGACTTACTCTAATGTCCCTCAAAATGTCACAAAAATCACAGTAAGTCTATATTTCATTACATACTAATAATTTTCATTAGTTTTTTTATTATAATACCTCTATATTTAATATTTAGTAAAATATAGAAAAAATATGAATACATTATTTGAAGGTTATCTATATAAGAAACATATGTCAAAGACATTCCAGATGCATCCCAAAACTCTCATCCAAGACAAAATTGACGATTTCAACAAATTCATTTGGTATCTTGTAAATATTTATGGTAATTCAAAAAATGTTTTTCCTTTTATTAATTTATAATATTATATAGTTTATTTTTGGATCCCATTTCTAAGACTCTCTTAGAATCCAAGGCCCAATGGTCATGAAATTTATTATTGAAAAATATTAATGAAATATGAGGTCATTATTCTGTTCATATTTTGGGCTTTAACATAAGCAGTAAATGATTTTTTTGGAATTTGATATTTGGTTCAATTCTTCCAAAGGCGTAAATAATAAAATAAATTTATTTATAAATCTATTTTATTTTATTCATGAATTATACAAAATCCAACGAAAATTCATATATATACCTCAATATATAGGGTTATTCACGTAGACTAATTATTTAATGGAACTGTTTGAGGGGATCCAATGAAGTATCATTGGTAGAATAATATTGATCAAGATCAAATCGATGATCCTATTCCAATGAATTATACATATAAAACTAATGTTAGTAATTCAAGGTTGGTATTCATCAATTATTAATCCAATCTATTGTTATGATATTAGATTTATTTTCCATTCATTTCCAATAAAAACCCAGTTGAACATATATCAATTCCATGAATAAAAATTGATTCGTGTAATGAAATTTTATTTTATTTATAATTTATTTATTTATTGTTTATTATTTCACTTGTTATTCCTCAAATTTTTTAAAAAATCATTAAGGAAAAATGAAAATTGTTTGAGGTTCATTCCTCACATATTATGGTTTATGGATTTCCCCCATATTTATTTCCAAGATCATTGTGGGATATTTCATTGAATTTTGGTTCGATGAATACATGGTATATGATCATTGCAATATAGTTTTTAGTGAAACATGTGTGTATTGTTGATGTGGTTAATGATTAATATTTTGAATTATGTGTAACAATGAATAAGTATGATTAGTGGAAGAACAGAACAAACTGACCATTCAAGTTCATCCCATTTCGATGGCGCATCTAAAAAACACATGTAATGGTGTTTCTTGGGTAGTTTCAATGGTTTTATATTGGTGATTCGTGTTGTTAATGGTTGTAAAAATAATGTTCTATGATTACAAGGATTAATTCACAACAATGTTAGTGGTTCAAGTGATGTAGAGAGGATCTAAAGGTTCTATGATATTCTGCATTTAATAGCATGTAATTCATAGGTACACATGTTGTGTTATGATATTCAGGTGACAAGATCTTACACGAATTCCAAAATATCTCATGCTATGTGACATATGTGGCACGAAATATGAAATTTCTAAAAGCACCACCTATACATCAGAGGATACATGGGCATGGGCAAGCCAGGGTACAAGGACATGGTCAGGAGTATATGGCCACATCTAGGTAGGGGTGTCCATGTGTCAGGTTGGGTCGGGGTGAAGAATATTTGGACCCGACACAAGAAAAAGTGGTCAGGTATGGTTTTGTCGGGTTAGAGATATTTTTGGATTCAGACCCGACCCGACACAACCCACCTCAAATCGGGTTGGGTCGGGTTGGGTTGATCGGGTAAAGGAAAAAAAAATTCTGGTGTTTTTTTATGATCCCAACCCGCAGGTTGAACGGGTTACAATAAAAAATATTGTTAAATTATTTTTTTGGTTATCACCCTGTGGGTTGATCGAGTTATGTATTCCTCTACTTCAGCTTCTTCGCCACACTAGGGAAATCCCTCATCCTCCGCCCTGTAATAAATCGACCCTAAAAAACATCATTCTGCGAGTCGATGGTGTGATGTGATTAGCTTTATTGCAATTTGTCATCAAGATTTGAGGAGTTTCAAGTTGAGTCCAAGAGGGTTAGGAGAATGGGGTTGTGCCTGAAACCAATAGACATGCCACCACACATAGTCGCGATGGAGATGGAGGTGGTGGTTGAGGTAAGGGTACATGCAGGTGCGGCGCAGTGGATACACTGGACTGGTGAGGGTGAGAAAGATGTTCTATGATCATTTTCTTAGTCGATCATCCACCGTCAGATCTTTGAATCATTAAAATTTTCCTATCTTCCTTATGTTTTTTTCTTATTATTTAGTTTTTGTAGCAAAATCGAATGAAATCCAGTAATCTTCATTTCTTTTGATGATCAGGCATTGTTTTTCTTCTGATTGCACATGTCTCGATTCTTTTGAATTTATTTTATGTTTGTCTTAGAAATGTCATGGAAGATTCAATAATCTATGCGATTAATAGAGTAGTCATGTAATGGTGGGTGATGACATGGACTCAATGGATGGTGTAGGAAAGGAGAAAGATAGTGGCGTGGAGCGAGGGTGAGGGGAAATTGGGTCGAGAAGTAGGGGGAGAGGGCGAAATCCGAAGAGGCAACTCATAGTAGTCTGGTTGGTTTGGTCGGGTTGGGTTGGGTCAATTTTTTCCCATCCTATGACCCAGCCCTACCCTACCATGATATAACCCATCCAAACCCAAGACGTGGAATAAATTTTTTAACCCGACCCAACCCACCCCGACCCGATCGGGTCGAGTCTGGTTCGTCGGGTAGGGTCGGGACCGGACACCCCTACATCTAGGTGTACACAAGTTGGTGCACGTGCACAACCAATTGTACATGGTAATGGTTAGATAGAATTGTATTCTTTCCATCAGATATCTATATACCATGTATATTTAATTATACAATATTTATATAGAAATTTAAATTAACTACAATGAAGCACCACATGGGCAGACCAAGGGTTGGCAAGACACATCGTTTACTCCCCAATACTAACCATATAAACCATTTTAGTGTTTCTAAATCCCTTGGATTCATAATTTCTTGCAAAATAGTTGTTTAGTGTGGTCTATATTCCCATTACATTGTGGTCATAGTTTAGAATTACACCCAAATCACTTTGTTGTGATCCCCTAGTTGGGGTTCATGGAATAAGAATGCCATAATTGTGTATGGATTTTATCGACCATCCAGAAATCCATTTTAGTAGGGTTCATAGTATCAGTAGAATTTGATCCCCTACATAGAAGGATTATATAGATTGGATTTGTGGTGTCTGACAATCGTCCTGCATGTAATTTCTTATTTGGGTATCATCTTATTCAGGGACCATGTAGTTATCTTATGAAGGGCCTGATGATCATGTCATCAGTTATGGGAGTCTTTGATGACATAATTATGTTTCAATTGGGTTCTACTATAAGGATCATTACCAAGAATCATCTATAAGAATCCTGGAGATAGAATTGTTTTGAGGATTCTTATATTGGTGGTTTCTATCCTGAGTGCATCCTAATTTTTTTATTTTATATCTATATCCATGTTATGAGGTGACATTTATTTGGTTCTTTGTGTTTAGTGTTTTTAGTAATTCATTCTGGGTATTTTTATACTGACCCATGCTGTAAAGACACAGAAAATACCATCTAATGTTTTTTAATTTATATGGAATTGTTCCTAGTCCGCAGTTTCCGACGGTGCGTGATTCCGAGGCCCGGAGTGCTCGGAATGTTTTTCCAAAGTTTCTAAGTGAGTTCAGTGTGTTTTTCAGCGGGTTTTGGTAACTTTTGAACGAGCGCTTGGAATCGAATTCTGAGGTCACCGTTGTACTCGCAGCACCGATGATTGCTTAGTGAGACCTTCACCTTAGCTGCCTTCAAGCTGGAGCATTGGATGAGTTTTCACCGCTGCAGTTTGTTTGTTTTTAAAAAAATGAAGAAGTAAAATAAATAAAAAATACATTGAACGTTTTTTATTTTTATTCAATTTTATTTGAATTAATGTGGGGTCTGCAACCCCACATTAATTAATGTAACTACTCCCTTAATTAGTTAATGGATGAGCCTTCTTAGTTTGAGAGTAGGATCCCCTGTAGAAAGAACTCCTTCATTCTACTTTATCCACCACCTTCCACCTTCTTCTTCCACGTTGCTGGAGAAGTGAGAGGCACCAAATTTCGAGGGAAGAAAAAACACCACCAATGACATATGGTCTTCTTACACAAGAAAGAAGGAGAAGCCGCCTCGGTAGAATGCCACCAACAATGACGCCATATTCTATCATCAATGAATAAAAAACAAGGTAGGGTCATTTTGATTGATTTAGATTTTGGTTCTTCATCATTATTGAGCTTAGATAATAGTCGTTTGCTATCAACCTATCCCGGAGGGTGCAAGATGAACAAACATGGCCCGACAACCCTCCATTGGTTCTTGTTCATTGATGGTTGTGGCGGCGCAATGACACTGCTGGAGGAACGGGCCGCGGCTGACGGGCCACGGTGGTACACACGGTGACCAAAAATGAGCCGGTTGTGGAATAAGTCGGTGGCGCAAGGGCTGCCAAGCTGCCAGAGGGGCGCGAAGCCGTCGCACTGTTTGAAGAACCGTGCCGCAACCAGGCAGGCCGCGACAGTTCTGGAGGTGAGTGGGGTCGTCACAACCTTCCAGAAGAAGGAGCCGCGACCATGTAGGTGGTGGCGGTCTGGCAGGTTAGGCGCGACGGTGGCATGCTGTGCCGCAGAAGAACCATGACCAAGGGATGCGGCAGACGAAGGAGGGCGGCCGGCTGAGTGGGCTGCCGACGGGCGCGCTACTAGCGGGACCTGAAGGGTCGCCCGTTTACTAGTCTAGTGCCACACGTCAGCCGTTGCTGAAGACGGGGGGGGGGTGGGTAACCCCCCTGATTCCTAGGGCGGGCCCCATAAGAAACCCCCTAGCTGGAACCCTGCTGGCCAAGCGGGCCAGCTGGGCAGGGCTTCTACACCCACCCCCACCCCACTGGCTGGGCCTCTTGCTAGGCCACCACGCCACATCGGGGCGGGCAACAGACACGGGCCACGCAGGTCACACCCCCATGGACCGAGACGCCTCATGGGCCGGCCGCCATGCTGGGTCTGGCCATCGTCACTGAGACGGGCCAATTCTAGAGGACTGGGCCGGGTCGGACCCTCGGAATAGGTCGGACCATGGTTCGGATCCAGAACTGGGTCGGGTCAGGTCGGTCAGGCTGTGCTGGACCCGAACCTTACCCCGTTCTGACCCATTTCACCTTTTTTCCCATATCATGGGATACGGGTGTCCGATTGAAAAATCGTCTATGCCAACGAGAAGCATGGAATGAGATGGTATTTTTGGCTTACCCCACTCTAGGTTTGAATGCAGTTGGGATAAGTCCGGGTTTGATTGAACCTTAATCCAACCAGGCCCTCGGAGCGGAAATGCCAATAACTCACAGACCTAGAGTCTGATTGACACATCGTCTGTCATGTTGGGTTCTTTATGATGAGATGAAATTACGGGAGACATCAACTCAAGACTTCATGGTAGTAGATGTATCGACAATTGGCATGAGGAGCGGACCCTCCTGGAATTGAGCATGCTGTGTACGGGAACCCTATGGATGGTTGCGACTACGATGATAAGATCCTATGTGGACCAACTACAGTACCAGGATCCTTCGTGGGTTCGAAAGCGATGATACAAGACCTGGATCCTCTGTGGGTTCGACAGCGACGATACTGGACCTGGATCCTCCATGGGTTCGGCAGTGATTACTTCTATACAGGAATCCTCCATGGGTTCGACAACACTAATAATGTTCCAGGATCATACATGGCTTCGACAGAGGAGATGATTTAGTGGATACATTTAATCATATCTACCCTTCCAATGGAGTTAAATACCTATCTGAGATGAGTATTGACTATAAGTTGTTATCATCAAGATGATTGAAATTACTTCCTTTTTGGAATGGGTTAGCTTGGGCTCGAGTGTTGGAGTCAGACTATGATTGGTAACATATGTATATGTATGGTCATATACCTAAGTAGATATGGTTAATACTTCGTGATTGTATATTACTATAGTGGTTTATCAATAATGGATTCTGGGATACCTTCAGGGGTCTCGGGGTCCTTTACTGAGTATCGTTAGACACACCCCTGCATCGGTTTTGCATGCACCTTGTTGTGTTCTATGCAGAAGACAATCAGTAGTGATTGATACTGAGGGAGCAAGAAAAGAGGCTGCTCGGAGCATGAATAGGTGCGACATACCTTAGGTATGCATTTTTCGAGATCTGTATGTGCCCTTCATGTAGAATTTTTTTCTAGAGGACGATCTAGGAGCTGCTCAATTTTTTATGTGTACTTGTACTTGTTGTTCAGTTGGGTTTGTATACTGGACCGCTTAATTTCAGCACACATTTTTCTATATTAGAAATTGTTGATTTTACTGCTGGTGTTCAGACTGTGTGTGTTACAGGTTTAAAGGCAATGCCTTCCCTTTTTATCTAGGATTCACCTTTGGTTCCAGTCGCCAACCCCTAGCCTGTGGAAGGAGGGCTTGGGGTTGTCACGACATGGGCCCCGAGGATGGGTCGTGACAAATTGGCATTAGAGGACTCTGTTCTACCATAGAACATGGACTCTAATTATTTTAATGGAAGTATTTATAAGTTATTTGGTCTAGTTATTAGTTTATGGAAACTGGTGTTCGTGCGGCAGCCGACATATCCATACATTATGACTCAAACTTCTGATCTCTAACTGAGTGCACGAAAACACTGATTGCGTGTGTGTTTTCATTGAAAAGTTTTCTTTGTGATTACTCTATGTCAGGTAACTAGGTATATTGTTTTGACAATGGGACACCTGTTTCTTTTTTGGATGGCCTCACGTAGGCAGCCATCCATGGATCTGGGATGTGTACGAGACGTAGCCCATCGGGCGACGAGGCCTCGGTGTAGCGCCCCATTATCGTGGAGGCACCAGCAGTACCACTACCTGTTGGTCCACCAATAACACCAGCTCTAGCAGCAAAGAGTGCACGCCATTTGAGTGTGTTTCATAAGTTCCAGCACCAGAGACTGTCCAGGTTCAGGGGAGAGATAGACCCACAGGAAGCTTAGGATTGGTTGGAGGCTGTTGTGAGAGTTTTCTGATTGGTAGGGACAGAAGCTGACCATATGGTGATCCTTGATGCGAGTCTCCTGCAGGCAGCAGCAGGAATATGGTATAGCCTAAAGCACGAGGTGCATCAAGAGGCATCACATCTCTGGGAAGACATCAAGAGCCTCTTCCAGTCAGAGTTTGTACCAGCCACCCTTCGTGCGGTGCAGATTTAAGAGTTTCTTCATCTGCAGCAGGGCAGCATGACGGTGGTATAGCACTCAGTGAGGTTCATCGACCTCTCGCACTACTCCACAGATATGGTGTGATACCTTTTCTTTAGATCCCGGACCGTCGATCAGAGACTCGGGCGGGAGATCATGGATTTGATAATATTCCTCCGCATGTCGACGTAGGCGGGGGTGCTAGAGCGAGCACTTATTGTGGAGAGTTTTCTTGCTGATCAGTCACCAGCAGAGAGACCCACCACATGGCGACACATAGAGGAGTCTTATGCAGTCGGTAGTAAAAATATTCCTCAGAGGTCCAAGCAGACCGGGACATCAGGTGGGTGACCCCAGGATACATGTTTGGTTGTGCGGGGCACACGAGATTGAGCCATCCATTAGAGGAGAAGGCATTTCTACGCATGTAGCAGGCAGGGTCACATGGCTCATGACTTCCCGACCCGCCATGCATATTATCATCAAACAGTAGAGGGACCTCCCAGTTAGATGTAGAGGTTTGACCATGGTGCTCCTCCGAGATCAGGCAGACGTGGAAGAGGAGTTGGCCGAGCAGCAGGTGGTGGATGATGTTTCAAGGTTCTACCACCACCACTAGGTGGTCCACCCTGACCACAGGGAGTTGGTGGATAGGGGCGGGCTCAGCCCAAGGCAGTCGAGGCCTATGACCACGGCGCACCTGAGATGGTTAGAGGTACTTTTTATTTCTACTCCACCCTTTCTGCAGTACTTATAGTCACATGTGTGAGTCGTTATTTTAATTTCACTGCCCTCGTGTAGAACATGGAGATTACTGTGGAGCCGTTGGCTTGATCCTTACTGCTAGAGACTCATACAAGAGAGGATTCGATGATTACACGCTAGTGCTAGTATTATTAGACCACTATAGGAGGAGAGAGCTTCGTTTGGGATCTTCTAGTAGCTGTGTTGAGAATTTACGACGTCATCTATGGTATGGACTGGTTATCCACCGTTCATGCTCATATTGACTGCATTAGGCAGAAAGTGTGGTGTTTCTGCAAGGATGGGATGAGGTTTACCTTTTCCGGTGAGAAGGGAGCCTTTTTAGCACAGGATGTAGTTACCTAGAGGAGGGGATAGCCGATCACACATTAGTTGGATAACCTCATTCTCAGAGCGGTTGATGTGCGGAGTCCAATTTTTCCTATTGTGGTGTATCAGTATGCAGATATCTTTCCTAATGACCATCCAGGACTACCTACTAATAGAGAGGTAGTCTTATAAATTGACCTCTACCCCGGGACGACACTGATATCCACACTAGAATATCAGATGGCTTCTGCAAAGCTTCGTGAGCTGTGGGTACAGATGGAGGACTTGAAGTGGAAGGGATTCAACCGACCATGTGTTTCACCCTGGGAATCCCTGGTTTTTTTCTCAAAGAAGCCGGATGGGAGCTTGTGACTGTGTGTTGATTATAGGAGCCAGAACCAGGTAACCCTAAACAACAAGTACCCACTCCCGAGGATTGATGACCTCATTGATCACCTGAAGGGACTGTGTTGGTTCGTGAAGATAGATCTTAGATCGGGTTATCACCGGCTCAGAGTGCAGAATTAAGATGTGTAGAAGACGACCTTGAGATTCTAGTACAGTAAATAAGAGTTCTTGGTTATTCCATTCAGCATAACCAACTCACCAGCTCTATTCATGGGACCCATGAACATGATCTTCCAGCCATACCTTGATCGCTTTATGGAAGTATCATCGATGACATTCTAATCTACTCAGCTACCGAGGAGGAGCATGCCTTCCATTTGCAGGTAGTACATGACACACTCTGAGAGCACCAAATTTATGATAATCTATTGATGTTCTAGTTCTAGATCTGAGAGGTACACTTTCTGGGACATGTCATCTCAGAGGTTGGAGTTGCAGTGGATCCAGCGAAGATCGAGGTAGTACTTGCATTGGAGCCACCCAAGAGTGTGACAGAGGTACGATGTTTTCAGGGTCTAGCTGGGTTCTATCAGAGAATTGTGCCAGAATACACTAGAGTTTTAGCACCACTTTGTGCATTGAAGAAGAAACGGATACCCTTCATGTGGTCAGAGAGATTCCAGTAGAGTTTCTAGGATCTGAGGTAGAGGATGACTTGTGCGCCTGTATTGAGGTTACTGGAGGATGGTGTTGGGTATATAGTCTATTGCGATGCATTAGGGACCAGGCTCAGATGTGTCCTGATGTAGGAGCGAGAAGTGATAGATTATGGTTCTCGTCAGCTGAGACATCATTAATAGAACTATGCCACTCATGACCTAGAGTTAGTAGCATTGGTCTTCTCCTTGAAGATGTGGCAACACTATCTGATTGGTGAGCATTTTACAGTATACTTTGATGACAAGAGTCTCAAGTACATCTTCTCACAAAAGGACCTTAACATGAGACAATGGAATTGTCTTGAGTTCCTCTAGGACTATGACTTCAAGATAGTCTATAATCCTAGGAAGGGGAACATTGAAGCAGATGCTCTCAGCTAGAGATTAGGGATTCATCTACTAGGTGAGGTGACAGAGCAGTTGGCCATGTTGCAAATATCCATTGCTGATCGAGATAGAGTATACATTCTACAGTATCTTATAGTCCCAGCTCCACTTCTTTTGAGAGTTAGGGAGGCTCAACATGGGAATGTTGACAGCGAGGTTCGAAGTGCACAACTTTTCACAGGGCAGGCACCTGATGGTTTTTCTGTTGGTGGGGAGAATGTTATTCTCATCAGGGGACATACCATGGTAATCGTGTCACTTCGTGGGGAATTGATGAGGGAGTTTCACACTTCGCCTCTAGCAGTACATCCAGGTGTGGAAAATATGTACCGGGATGTATGATGGCAACAATGGGGGCCAGGTATAAAGAATGAAGTAGCACAGTTTGTCTCTCGGTGCCTCACTTGTCTGCAAGTGAAAGTAGAACACCAGGTTTCAGCAGGTTTAGTTCCTCCCTTAGAGGTCCCAGAGTGGAAGTGGGATGGGAATTCTATAGATTTAGTGATGGGACATCCATGCACATCCAGAGGTCACGACTCTATCTAGGTGATTGTAGGCCGACTCACCATGTCATCCCACTACCTACCGATTAGAGATAAGTGTTCAGTAGATAGCATATGAGGCCTCTACATACAAGAGATCGTATGGCTTCATGGTGTTCCATCGACGATCGTCCCTGATCGAGATGCTTGTTTCACTTCCTGTCTATGGAAGGGGTTAGAGGAGGCCTTCGGGATGTAGCTTCGCTTGATCACCACCTTTCATCCTCAGACGGATGGACAGAATGAGAAGACCATTCAGAATCTTGAGGACATACTCAGTGCATTCGTCATCGACTTTGGTCGCAGCTAGGAGGATCACTTACCCTTGATAGAGTTTTCAAACAAAAATATCTACAAATCTACCACCGGGATGGCACCTTTATGAGGCATTGTACGACCAACCTTGAATATCGCCTTTATGGTGAACTGTCCCAAGGAAGTCAGCACTCATGGGACCAAATATGGTGCAGGATTGGACCGAGAAGGTTCACGTCATCCAGGATCGGATAAATACAGCACATAGTATGCAGAAGTCCTAAGTTGATAGGAGACAGAGACCTTTGGAGTTTGAGAATGCTGACCACGTCTTCCAAAGGGTCTCACCTCGACAAGGATTACATTGATTGGGCTAGGGCGGCAAGTTATCACCGTGGTTCTTTGGGAACTTGAAGGTCCCCATCAGAGTAGGCGAGGTGTCTTACTGCTTGGCTCTTCCACCTCAATTGCACCGGGTGCACGACATTTTCCAAGTTTCACAGCTGAGCAGACACGTGAATGACCTGACTCACATCATAGACTGGGACGAGCTCGACATCGACAAAAGGGATAATTTCTTAGAGGTTCCAGTGGAGACCAAGGATCGGCTAGAGAGCATCCTTTGTGGGTGGTCTATACCTCTTGTGTGGGTATGGTGGTAGCACGAGAACCTCCATGAGTTAACATGGGAGGGGGAGGCATATATTCATGCACATTACCCCCATATTTTCTCTAGTTTTGAGTTTTGGATTTCGAGGACGCAAAGCCCTAAGGTGGGTAGAATGTAAAGACCCAGAAAATCCCATGTGTTTTTTTTAAATTATATGGAATTGTTCCAAGTCTGCAGTTTCTGACGGCCCGGGATTCCGAGACCCAGAGTTCTCAGAATGTTTTTCTGAAGATTATAAGTGTGTTCAGTGTGTTTTGGAGCAGGTTTTGGTGACTTCTAAACTAGTGGTCGAAATCAAATTCCAAGGGTACCGTTGAACTTGCAGCGCTGGTGATTTCTTAGTGAGACCTTCACCTTAGCTATGTTTGGGCTAGAGCTTTTGTTGTGTTTTCACAGACGCAGTTTTTAAAAAAAAAGGATACATAAAACAAAAATAAAATACATGACAAGTATTTTATTTTTATTCAAATTTATTTGAATTAATGTGGGGTCTGCAACCCCACATTAATTCAAGTAACTCCTCCCTTAAATAATTAAGGGAGTAGCCTTCTTAGTTGGAGAGGGGGATCTGCTGGAAAAAGATCTCCTTCCTTCTCCTTTCTCCACCACCTTCCACCTTCTTCTTCCTCCTTTCTGGAGATGTGAGAGGCACGACCTTTGGAGGGAAGAACTTCCACCGCCGATGTCATACGATCTTATTCCACAACAAAGAAGGAGAAGCTGCTCGGGTAGAACGCCGCCAACAACGACACCATCTTCCATCTTCAACAAATGAGAAACAAGGTAGGGGACCTTTTTATTAAGTTAGATATTTTTTATTCATCCTTTTTTTTCTTTGATAATAGTTGTTTCTTATAACCCTAACACGGAGGGCACAGGCCGAAAAAATACGGACTGACAACCCTCTGTTGGTTCGTCTTCATTGATGGTGGTGGCAGAGCAATGGTGTTGCTGGAGGAACGGTCTGCGGCCGATGGGCCGGAGTGGTACACACGACGACTGAAAATAAGACAACCATGGAAGAAGTCGGAGGTGCAAGGGATTCTGGGCCGCCAGAGGGGAGCGGTGCCATCGCGACGTGTGGAGAACCAGGACGCGACCAGGCGGGTCGTGGCTGTGCTGGAGGGGCATGGCACTGCCGCACCGTGATGGAGAAAGGAGCAGTAGCCATGCAGGCTGCAGAGGTCCAACGGTCTTGGTGTGGCACCAACAGGCCACGCCGGAGAAGAACCATGGCCGTGGGCCACGACGGACAAAGGAGGGCGACCGACTGAGCCAACTGCGGGCGGTCGCGCTACAGGCAGGACCCGAAGGGTCCCGTGTTTTCCTGGGCGACGCCACACACCAGCCATTACTGAATATGGTGGGTGTAACCCCCACCCCCTTCGATTGCTAGGGTTCACCCTGCCCCTAGCTGGAACCCCCGCTGGACAAGCGGGCTAGCTGGGCAGGGCATCCCCCCCCCCCCCCCCCACGGGTTGGGCCTCGGGGTGGGCCTCTGCGCCCCCACAGGCTGGGCCATTAGCGTGGGTCACATAGGCCGGGCCATCGACGCGGGCCACGTAGGCCGCGCTGCCTGTGGACTGGGCTGCCGGGCTGGGCCAAGGAGCCGCACTGGGCCGGTCCGCCCCACTGGGTTGGGCCGCCGCCGCATGGTCGGGTCACCGTCGCTTTTCCAGGACGGTTCCGGCAGTCCGATCCGGTTCTGGTGGGTCGGGCCAGTTCCGTCGGGTCGGGCCAGGCCGGTTCTGGCGGGTATAGCCGGTTCCGGCATGCCAGGCCGGTTCTGGTGTGTCGGGCCGGATCCGGCGGTCCGGCTAGACTAGACTAGACCAGTACCATGTTCTGACCTATTTCACATTTTTTCCCATATCATGGGCTACTAATGTCTGATTGAAGAACCTTATGTACTGATTAGAAGCTTGGAATGAGATGGTTCTTTTGGACTAACCCTCCCGAGGTTCAGACTATATTTGGGTATGGGTTGGTTGGATTAAACCTAAAACTAACCAGGCCCTCGGAGTGGAAACACCAATAACTCAGAGACCGGGCGTCCGATTGACGTCCATCTGTCACGTTGCATTCTTTATGATGATATGTAATTACAAGATACATCAACTCAAGACATCAGGGTAGTTTATGTATTGAAACTTGGCATGAGAAGAGAACCATCCCAGAATCGAGTGTGATGTGTGCAGGAACCATATGGTCGGATGCGACTGAGATGATTAGATCCTACATGGACCTAATACTATCCCAGGAACCTATGTGGGTTCGACAAAGACAATATTGGACCAGGATCCTCTCTTGGTTTGATAGCGATGATACTGGACCGGGATCCTCCATGGGTTCGACAGTGACCACTTCTCTGCCAGGATCCTATGTCAGTTCGACAGTGCCAATACGGTTTTAGGATCCTACGTGGGTTCGGCAGAGGAGATGATTCAGTGGAAACATCTAATCATATCTACCCCTCTACTTGAGTTAAATACATGTGTCAGCAGAGTCTTGACTTTATGTTATTATCATCGAGATTATTGACTTAACTTCCTTTATGGAATAGGATGTTCTTGGGATCCAGTGTTGGAGCCAGACTATGATTAGTAACTTAGGTATATGTATGGGAATATACCTATGTAGGGATGGTAGAAACTTTGTGATTATATCATACTAATATGGCTTATCTTTTGTGGATTTTTGGAGACCTTAGGGGGTCTCGAGGTCCCTTACTGAGTATTATTATAGTCACCCCTGCACGGGCTTCGCCCACACCTTGTTGTGTTCTGTGCAGACGACAGTCAACAGTGATTGAGGATGAGGGTGCTGGACGGGAGGCTTCTTAGAGCTGGACTAGATGCGACATACCTTATGGATGTGTTGTTCGATATCTGTACCTGCCCTTCAGGTAAAATTTTCCTAGAGGACGATCCAGGAGCTGCTTATCTTGTTACTTGTACTTGTACTTGTTGTTCAATTGGGTTTGTATACTAGCCCACATACTTTCTCTAGGATTTTTATCAATATTAATACTTGTTTCATTTACTTCTTATAGTAAGATTTTGTGTATTACATGTTTAATCAAAATGCATTCCCTATTTATCAGGGATTCGCCTTTGGTTCTAGTTGCGATATCATGGCCTATGGAAGGCGGGAATGGGGTAGTCACGGCACGGGACCCGAGGACGGGTCATGACAAATGCATATTCTTTTCCTACACATTTTGTGTCTTGTGTAGGCAATGTAACATTCAATGGAATCTAGGATGGTTAGGGAGGTATTATAGGATACTGTGGGATAGAGATATTGCAGTGTTTTATGGATGGTTTCATTTGATAATAGTACTCACCATATAAGTCGTCGGACACTCTACAATCTATGGTTGGACATAAATTAGACCACTTTATCTCTTTTGGTACTGTATTTTCATTGTCTGATAATGGGATTATATATATATTAACATAGTATGACCATTTTTAAAAATTTATACAATTTATAGTTTTGGAGATGTCTTTTTGTGTACAAGAGAATTATGATAGTGCCTCTAATATGTGTGATATACCTACTAACCAATAGTCATCGACCTCGAGACTCTTAGAGGCAAAAATGGGGTAGTAACGGTTTGGACCCATAGAGTCGGGTCTTGATATAGAGGTATCATAGGAGTAAATACTACTTCAGGACTAGAATCTGTCATATTGGTTAGGGTTCTATAATAATAGTTTTATGTTTTTTGAGATTGTATTTCAGTACATATACTATAGTATTATTATAATGGAAAATGTATCCATATACCATGAATATAATCCACTGTATTTCATGTTAGTAAAAAAAGACCTCAGTTTCATGTAAATCAATTGTGACATAAACATATAGGAAGGGTATTGTATTTCGAGTCTTAATTTCTTCAACTCCCTAAATATATAGTTTAAGCATGGAGAATACTATTTTTTTGGATTCCTTCACAATGATATCCATCTATGAATATACAATGTGGGATCGAGGATGATATATTGTGTTTTAAGGCATTAGTACATGGGTCGTTAATGAATATAGTTCCCTTGAGAGGTTCACAGCTATACCGCCACCCAATTCAGGAAAGATAGTATCAGAAGTGTTGAATGAGGATTAACATAGGATAATAATGCTGAATTAATCATGTATGATGTGAAATCCTGTGATTCAGGGTGAGATAAATGCCTAGGTGTCTGAGGAATGGCGTGATATATTCTCTCTTGTTTTCCTTCTTCTGAAGAATCTTACTGATCAGATGGTAGTATTTGAAGGGATTATTCTTCGGAGCTCAATGGGTGATTTTGGATTTGTGCGACTCCGTCAGATAACACAAAATATCTCCCTAGGTACCACATTGAGAATCTATTCAAGAAGGATTTTCATTTTATCCATATTGTGATCAGTGTGAATCCAGATTGACTATTTTTAGTATATGATGTGTTGTGTCCACAGTGATGGCATGCAATTTTAATTTATGGGTGATAATAAAACTCTATAATAGAAACATGGGAACAAACATTTGAGAGTGAATCTGATTACTAACAAATTAGATAGTATAGATCTTGGAGTAGTGGATTCTATAAAGACCGGTTCCCTACTATGGTGGAGGAGTTTGAGGCTATATTTCCAAATTACATTTTAGGATTATCTTCACAATGTGAGAGATATGTCTAAATTTAATTATACCATGTTAAAAAGCTGATATCATCTCCATAATATCATATGGATCTTTTCGATCTTCAAGATCTGTGGTTGCAATTGGATGAAATTGAGAATAATGTTTTCTGGGACATAGTGTTTCCACCATGAAAGACCCAGTGTTGTGGGCCATGAAGAACAATGGTAATGTGAGGTTATTGGTGGATAACCAATACATTAACATAGTTACCAAAAATAATTAGTTTAATTTAGCAATGATCGATGAACACTTCAGTCATTTGAGAGGATGTGATGGTTCTCGATGATTGACCTCACGTCTGGCTGTCACCAGCTACGAGTATGTTGATAAGATATAACAATGATGGAACTCATATATTTCTATGGTCACTATGGGTTGTTTTTTAATTACTTTTGTCATGATGAATTCCAGAATAGTGCTCATGAGTCTCATGAACTAGATCTTTTATGATTTCATAGAATTTTATATGTTGGTACTCGTCGACAATATCATATATTACATGATATCAATCGTTAATAAAATACCACACCTCAAGATGGTCTTGAAAACACTCCAAGATAACCATCTATTTGGGAGTCCCCCAAATATTAAATTTTATATTAGAGAGGTTGTAACACCCCAATCCTCTTTGGTACGCTTCTCTTTGAATAATACAATAGCATGTGTGGTACAAAACTTCAAGTTCTCAAACACCACAACCAATCAAACCAGCCATTATGAAAATTAATACCCACTTTTTGAAATTTTATAAATTTTATCACTCAAAACGGTCTTCATTTTTGGATTCAGAATATCAAAATTACATTAGGGTGAATTTTGGGTATTTTTTTGAAAACAATCAATTTTTGATGAACAATGAAAAAACATTGAGTTATACTTTAAAACCGAAATTTTATTTAAATAATTAATTATTTTATTTAAATTTATTTTAGGTCAAAATATATACCTAATACTTGTATATGGTCAATGTAATTCATTAGAGTAATTTTTTAACAATATTAGATATATAAAATTTGATTGAACTTTTCACCATCTTTTACCCACCTCCTAGGAGCATTTGCAAATTTACAGAATACATAATTTTATCACTTCTGTGAGTTGAATTTCAAAAATTCGAAAGAGAAGATTTATATCAGTAATTAAACTGTGGTTCCCTGATATGAAAATAATTTTTCGTGAATAGTAACTTTTTAACTTTTATTTACCACGATTAAAAATAAATATTGTAGTTAAGGGTAACAATAATATTATTATTACCCTAAAACAAGTCCTAATTCTATTGGATATGTGTAATTCGACCATAAAATACCTTATGAATAAAATATTATCCATTAGGTCCTCTTTGATTAGATTAGGAAATGTATTATTATTTAGTTCAAAGAAGAGTTAAAAGTGTTAAATGGAATGTTTAATAACTAAAATATTTTTAATATAGGGAAACTTATAAGATAAATTGGACTATAAAAATTCATTATAAAGATAAAAATATTTCCATCATAATTTTTTATTTATTTATAATCTTTAGATATTAAATAATAAAATTTATTTATGACACAATAATTATGCAGTAATTACCATATTAATAAAATATTGAAATAATTAATATTATAAATATCAAAATAAATGTAATTTGAGCCTTTTTATGAATTCCAATAATTTTATAGGTCAATATGAAATTATAGGGTAGGTAAGATTATTATTTAGTAGTAATAATGATGTTATAAATTTAGGAAAAACAAAATACCAAATAGTGTCAAAATTGACATAAAAGAGTTTTTAAAACAAATATTATATTATTAATTGATATTCTATTAATAAAAATATATGGTTCTGCCAAGAGAATTATATAATGATAGGTGTATCATTAGTTAACTAATTTTAGTTTTATTGGAAGTTTATAATAAAATTATTAACCATATAATATAAAAATAAAAAGAGACATGGTTAATGTCATACTATTTAACTAAGAGTTAAATCTAAAATATAAAGTTAATATAGTGACCCAAAACGGTCTAAAACCTATTGGTTTTGTGGTTTTAGACCCATAATCTACTTATCCATTAATTAATTCATTTTTGATTCATTAGAAACCGAAAATTATTTTATTAGAAAATAATATTTCTAGCTTTTCCTAAGCTGACCCTCACCCCTCTTATAAAAGGGCACTCCCCTTCTCTCTAATTCACACCATAAAATCCATTTTCCTCAGCCAACCCCTACCAAAATAATCTTTCAAAAATTATCCTTTCAAACTAGAGGTCTTCCACTAGTCAGAATTCCAACTTATGGAGCACTTTTGATCAAATCAAAAGGAAGAACCTGAAGAAGAGGTAAATATTTAATCACCTCTTTCAAGTTACTTTCTTCTTGCACTTCCTCTTTATTTGTTGTTTCAATTATAAAATAAAAAATCCAGTATCTTCTATATAATGAGATGTTATTATAAATATGGTACAACCATATTCATTATTCTATCCATCCTTTTAATGACATGTCACCATACGTGCATACGTACGACTTACCGTCTCCATGTTGTGGTGTAATTGTTATTCAATACATTATTTTTTGGATGGGTATAATAATGATGTTTAATTGATGTAAATAATGAATATAACATTATAATTACATTGTATATATGATATAACATTCAATTATATATTATCGTAATATCAAAAGAAGGATATTTTCGCTCCTGCGTACGTACAGATTACCGTCTCCATGAACACGATGAGATTCATTCCCCATCGTATCCATTCAAGACTAATTTTCATTAGATTATTAAAAATAAAATTTAATTACTTAATATAATTATGAATATGAATTAGATACATCCTATACATAACAATCATTACTTACATAAAAATGCATACAAATAAAAATGAATCAGTTAACACCCGAAACAACGATAATACTAATATATAATTAACAAAGCAATGTTAAAAGATCATATATAATATCATATTAATTTGCATGATTCATGTATAATTTAATAACCATTATTTTACTATTACACATGATTTTATCCTACCCTCGACCAAGGAAAAGTACAAGGTAAGGTTTAATTCTACAATCTCTTCATTATTCGATGTTGTTTATATATTATTATCAACTGGGAACTCTTTATCATCCACTTCCATGTTTCATAAAAATGTATTCCAATTTTTTTTTACTATTTACTAGTCTATGTGTTATATTCATTTATAACCTTATTTGAATTTTCATAAAATATTTTTCACGGAATCATTCCGTCATTTTCCAAACAAGGTACCATATGAACTTTTTGAAAAAATTAGGGTAAGATTTATTTTTTAACTTATACGGGGGGGTGAGGAAATTTTACACTATTATAACTTCATTGAAGATTCCCTTATAATAATATAATAATTTTTTCAAAATAAATTTTTTCTTTATATTTATGCGACTCTTAAATGATTTCAAAATAAAAAGAGATATTTCTCTAAAAAGGTTTGGATTTAATCTATGTCAACATCCTTTGATGGATTTTAATCTTATTTGAATTTGATTTATTATGATACAAAACATCCATATTTTATTTATGGTTTGGTGATTTGTTTGGATATGGATGTGTTTTTTTACACCATTCATGGTCCATGGATAAATTATTGACATTTCATATGGTAGTTTTAATACTAATGTTAATGTTATGTTTAAACCATATCATATAAGGAATGAATTGGACATAGTAAGCGATAGGCGGAGCTCGTTATAGCTCCTCGATGCATCAATCGGGCTCATGAGACAAACTAGTGTCTTGGAACAAGGCTTTGACAAAATCTTATTTGTATTCATGGAACAAGGGATTGACTATGTGGTTATGAAAGTCGGGAATTATGCATTCCATCATTATGAAATTGGTTATTTATATTACATGTGATTATTTGAATGGTTGAATATCCATGTGAGTAATTAAATGGAAATATTTTGATTTATATTATCTATATTATGATGAAATTTTTGATGAAAAGTATTTTGTTTTTGTTCTATACATTTCCTTAAATGTTTATGCTTATTTATGAAATTTTCTGCTATATTGTTATCCTTATTGAGCATCTGAGCTCACCCCATTCTATGTTTTATTTTTCCCAGGATGTGAAGAAGTATATTATGACTGACTGACCTGAAGGGATAATCTATGTGATCTAATTGTTGTCCATGGAAATAATTTTGTAGTAGTTTTCTATTTAATTATGTAATGTAACCCTTATGAATGTATCTAGTACTTCCAAGGGAATTAAACTGATAGTTCTTTAGAGACTTGATCTTTTGGGAGCATGTCAATGTTATGTAATAATGCACTGACTCAGGGTAACTAGGTTCAAGGAATTAAAGTTGTTATTAGAGTAAGTTTAGTAAAAACCATTGAAAATAGGTTTTGATAATCTCAGATTAGAGAACATAACCCTAAGATAGGCTTTGAGGATTAGTATAGAACAATTTCCTCGAATTTTGGTATTGTAGAGATTTTGTGAATTTTCCAAGCAATACATCCATGTCTGGATACGACCAGGTAGATGTTTCTCTAGCACAGATGTACCTATGGGTAAAACCCAAAAACACCACTTTGAGCAAGACTCGAACGAGAACTAGTGCACAAAAAACGGTCCTTGCTGCACTCTTGGTTACGACATTTCTGGGGGATATTCTTGGATAATTCTAATTTTAATTAAAAACCATTATTTAGGGTTTATGAGTATAAAATTCCTCAATTAAAACATTTTTATTATTATGGATTATATCCATAAATTATTCAATTTATGTGAAGTATTTTACAAGTTTGTAATTATGTATTACGATTCATAAACTAATCGAGTTTATGCCATTGTTTATAATTGGCTTCTAGTGGAAGGAATGAAAACTATATCAATGCATGCACTACATGTATGGATTTCCCTCCTCCTCAATATAATTATTGTAGAGCCGATGATGCAATTGGTGTTAATCATCTAATCACTATAATTGGACAACTCACTCAGGTTATGAGTAATAACCATACACGTATGAAGCACCCAGATTCACAGCATCGAGGATTAATGTTAGATAGATTCATGATGAAACAACCACCAACATTCAATGGGGGTACAAATACACTAGTAGCTGAGCAATGGTTAAATTACTTAGAGAAATTAATCCACACCTTGGGGAGTAGCGAAAGGGAAAAAGTTTCCATGGATGTTTACGGCCTCATTGAAGATGCTGATCAATGGTGGTCATTGATTCAAAACACAAAAAAATATGATGAAGTATCAAATATGGAATGGAGGTAGTTTAAAGAAATTTTCAAAGAAAAATAATTTCTTCACGACCATCGAGAAGATATGGAAAGGAAATTTCTGAGTCTAAGGAAAAAGGAGGATGAGGATGTTGCAAAGTATGAAGCTAACATTACATGGTCAGCGAGCAATGCTATAGATTGTATATGTAACCCAAGAAGTATGATTGATAGTTTATTGGATGGGTTAAAACCATTTCTCCATGGAGCATTAGTCTCACATTCGTTCTCATCGTATGAAGATATTATCTCTTGTGCAATCAATATATAAAAAAATTACCTAAGTCTAACAACTTTAAGGAAAAGTGAAAATATAATATATCTACTAAAAACTATGGAAATGGATTTAAGGGGATATGGGCAAATTTTAATATACATCCTGTAGTAAATTAGTGATGAAACACCCTGGTACTTGACTAAATGGTATGGGAGTCTGTTACTTGTGTGGTGAAACTGGCCACTACGCTCATGATTGCAAGGTGAAGAAAGATGATGCCAATGGTGAATACTACAATAAAAATAAAGGAGCCATTATTCCAATGAATGTCCTAAGAGTTGGGGGAACTTACCTTATAAATGGAAAAGGGACCATGGACATGATTATGTTATCACTACTACTGAGGTTGAAGCTTCGAAAGATGTAGTGGAAGGTAATTTAATGGTTTTTTCATGTTTAGACAATAATTTATTTGATCTTGGATCAACTCATTGTTTCATATCTTCCCAATTTTCTATGAAAAATAGATATTTCAAATTTTATTTAACAAGGTAGATTTTAGCCAAAACTTCTAAGGGAAGTATCATTGAAACAATGTTTTTTGAATCAGTTCCCATTAGGGAATATAAATGATTTTTATCTACTAAACTCATCATCATACCAATTATTTAATTTGATATAATCATCAGTATGTATCAGATTTTGGACCTTGATGAAAATATTTATTTTAAGAAAAAGGAGGTTACTATTTTTCATGATGATGATAAAGAACACCTTATCATTAGGGAAAAATTGTCACGAAATAATTCTTATCTATATCCACCCCCAGTAGATCATGTAAATTCAATTATTGGGGAGGAAGAGAATGAAATAACTACGGGTGAGGAAAGGAATGTTCAAATAGAGGATGTACCTATTGTGAATGAATATGTTGATGTGTTTCTAAAAGATTTACCCGGACATCCTCCAGAACGAGAAATTGAGTTTTCCATTGATTTAATTCCTTGATCAAGGCCCATATCCAAGACCCATTATAGAATTACCACCGTGGAATTAGTGGAAATAAAAAAACTTGAGTAATTGAGTAATAAAGGATTTATTCACCCTAGTATTTCTCCATGGGGATCCCCTGTCCTTTTTGTTAAGATGAACGATGGATCTATGAGGTTGTGCATTGACTACAGGGAGATCAATGAATTATAAATAAATAACATGTATCTCATAGCTTACATTCATGATTTATTTTACCAAATTCATGGAGCTCAATACTTATCAAAGATTTAACTTCGATATGGATATCATCAGTTGTGTTTGATGAAGGAAGAAATTCTGAAAATGGCATTTCGAAACAGGTTCGAGCATTACGAGTTTACTACAATGCATTTTGGATTGACTAATACACCCTCTATCATCATGGATATAATTAATATAGTTTTCAAGGAATATCTTGATAACTTTGTAGTGGTATTTATTTATGATATCTTGGTATACTGAAAAATCTACAAAGATCAAGAAATTCACTTGCGCATTATCATGAAGAATCATAAAAGATACGAATTATATGGGAAGTTTAGGAAGTGTGAATTATGGTTTGAGGAGATATCTTTTTATGGACATATTTTCTCTAAGGATGGAATCTATGTTGATACTTAAAAGTCCAAGTAAATACAAGAATGGAACTCACCAACGATTATAACCGAGGTATGCAGTTTTATTGGTTTAGCAGGTTATTATTTGAACTTCATCCAGAATTTTGCCCGATTGGCTAACCCATTAATTAGGCTAACACGTAAAGGGGTTAAATTTGTTTGGGAAAAAGAGTATGATGAATGTTTTGCAAAAACTGATGAGAATATTAGTCAATTATTCTATATTGACTCTACCATCGGGGAATGATGGGTTTTTTATTTATAGTGATGCATCAAAGAAAGGACTTGGTTGTGTCCTTATTCTAGATGATAGGGTTATTGCCTACGCATCACGATAGCTAAAAATTCGAGAGAAAAACTATCCCAATCCTAATCTTGAGTTAAAAGATTTAATATTTTATTTAAATATGTGGAGACTTTATCTCTATGGAGTAAAATGTGATATATTTACCGATCACAAGAGTTTGAAGTATATTTTCTCACAGAAAGAACTTAACATGAGGCAAAGGATATGGCTTGAACTACTCATGTATTATTATTTCACAATACAAAACCACCCATTTGATGAAAATAAGGTTGCAGATTCTTTGATCAAAAAATATCATGGAGTTTTGAACAAGATGAGAGCTGGAAGGGATCTTATTCTGATGGATCTAGTAAATATGGATATGGGAATGACCATAGAAGGTGGATCATGAATTATTTTTCAAATGGTTTCCAAAAAATATTTAGTAGAAAGGATAATGAGTTCTCAGAATGGTGTATAAGAGTTTCAAAAGAAGACTAATGTTGTGAATTATGGGAGATTGAGTGACTTCATATTTGAAGATGGAATTTTGAAATTTGGGAAGACAATTTTTGTTCCTAATATACCTGATCTAAAAATGGAATTTTTGGATATTTCTCATAGTCCCAATTAGTCTATACACTTGGGGAACACCAAATTGTATAGAAATTTGTTGGAAATTTTTTGGTGGGATAATATGAAAAGGGAGATTTCTGATTTTAGGTCACGATGTGTGGTTTTTCAACAAGTGAAAGTAAGATGGAAACAACTAAGATGAGTCACGCAACCTATTACCATACATGAATGGAAATGGGATGACATCACGATAGACATTGTCATGGGAATACCAATGACCCATAGAAGGAATGATACAATATGGGTCATTATTGATCATCTCACCAAGTCAACACATTTTATTGATATAAGATAAGATTTACCACTTGAATGATTAGGAAGAATATATATTAATGAATTTGTAAGACTTCATGGTCTACAACAATCGATTGTTTCTAATCTTGATCCCCATTTTACATCTAGACTCTGGAAAAGTCTTCAGAAATCTCTAGATACTGAACTTCATTTGAGTACTGCCTACCACCCACAAACTGATTCACAATCAGAACCGACTATTCAAACCATAGAAGATATGTTGAGATCTTTCTCACATGACTTTCAAGGTATGTGGTATCCATATTTACCTCTGATAGAATATTTATATAATAATAGATTCCATTCAAGTATTCAGATGGCACCATATAAAACATTATATGGAAAGTGATGTCGCACACCAACATATTGGGATGATGTTGGTGATAGAAAACTCGTAGGCCCTTAACATGTGGAGGAAACGATGGAAATGATGAAGGTAATCCAAACCCACATCAAAGAATCTCAAAGTTGGAAGAAGATGTATATCGATAATTGAAGGAATGATTTGGAATTTCAGGTTGGAGATCATGTTTTCTTGAAGTTATCTCAATGGAATGGTGTTTTACATTTCTGTTAGAAGGGAAAATTGAGTCACATGTACATCAGACGATTCAAAATTCTAGAACTAATTGGGGTTGCAGCATACCGTTTGGAAATGCCACCTAGTGTCTCCAATGTTCATGATGTGTTCCAGATATCAATATTGAGAAAATACATGCTTGACCCAACGCATGTACACACCTATGAAGAATTAGAACTGGAACTCGATCTGTCTTATTGAGAAGATCATGTCTAGGTTCTTTATACAAGATAAGAAGTGTTGTGAAACCGGGTGACATGTCTGGTAAAATTTCTATGGAGAAACTGTTAGATAGAAGAGGTTGCGTGGGAAACCGAGGATATTATGATGAAGAACCACCTATTTCTTTTTACACATTAATACTCTAGAAATTTCATAGATGAAATTATTTGAATGAGAGGAGAATGTAACACCCCAAGCATCCACAGTACGCTTCACTCTGAATAATACAATAGTATGTGTTGTACGCAACTTTGAGTTCTAACACACCACAAACAATCAAACTAACCATTATGAATAGTACAACCTACTTTTTAATATTTTATAAATTTTATTATTCAAAATGGACATCATTTTTGGATTCAGAATATCAAAATTACGTTACGGTGAATTATTTGTATTTTTCTAATGACTTTCAATTTTTGATGAATAGTGAAAAACACATATTTATAGTTTAAAACAGAATTTTTATTTAAAAAATTAATTATTATATTTAAATATATTTTAGGTCATAATAGAAACATAATACCTGTAAATGTTTAATGTAATTCATTGGGGACATTTTGTAATAATATTAGATATATAAAATTATTATTGAACTTCTCATAGTCTTTTACCCACCTTCAAGGAGCATTTGCAAATTTATATAAAACATAATTTTACCACTTATGTGTGTTGAATTTCCAAATTCCAAGATTCATGGCTGATATCAGTAAGTAAAATGTGGTTCAATGAGATGGAAATAATTTTTGGTGAATAATAACTTTTTACTTTTATTTACCACGGTTAAAAGAAACTAGGGTAATTAAGGGTAAAAATGATATTATTATTACCCTAACACATGTATTAATTCAATTGGATAAGGGTAATTCTACTTAAAACAACCTTATGAATAAAATATGATCCTTTTGGTCCACTTTTATTAGATTAGGACATTTATTATTATTTAATTCAACGAAGAATTAAAAGTGTTAAATTCAAAGTTTAATAACTAAACCATTTCTAATATAGGGATTCTCATAATATAAATTCGACAATAAATATTAATTGGAAATATAACAAGATATAATATATAATGGTAATTTATTTATAATTTTTATACATTATATAATTAAATATATTAATGACACAATGATGATGCTGTAATTACTTAATTAATGACATATTAAAGTAATTGATATTATAAATGTACAAATAAATGTAATTTGAGAATTTATATGAATTCCACTTATTTTATAGGTTAATATGAAATTTTATGGTTGGTTAGAAGAATTTTTTTCGTAGTATTAATGCTTTTATAAATTTAGAAAAAACAAAATATCAAATAGTTTCAAAATTGACATAAAAGAGTTTTTAAAACAAATATTATATTAATAATTCATATTCTATTCCTAAAAATCTACGGTTCGACAAAAAGACATATAAAATGATAGGTGTACCATTAATGAACCACTTGGGGTTCTCTTGGAAGATTATAGTAATTTTATTAGTCATATAATATACAAATACAAAGAGACATGCTAAATGTCAAACTATTTAACTAAGAGTTAAATCTAACAGATAAAGTTAATATAGTGACCCAAACCTATCTAAAAACTATTGGATGAATTATTTTCGGCCCTTTCACACCTTATCCTCTAAACAATACATTTTTAGCCTTTAGAAACTGAATATGATTTTATTATAAAATAACATTTCTAACATTTCCTAAGGTGCCCCTCACCCCTCTTGTAAAAGGGCAGTTCCCCTTCCCTCTACTTCACACCTTAAAATCCATTTTCCTCAACAAAAACCTACCCAAATACCCTCTCAACTTTCCTCCCTTCATCTTAGAGGCCTTAATTTAGTCATAAATCCAACCTACAGAGCCCTTATGATCAAATCAAAAGGAAGAACCTGAAGAAGAAGTAAATATTTCATCACCTATTTCATGTTCCTTTCTTCTTGCACTTCCTCTTTCTTTGTTTTTTCCGTTATAAAACAACAACTCCAGTATCTTATATATACTATGATGTTATTATAAATATTTTACAACCATATTCATTATTTTATCCATCCTTTGAATGACATGTCATCATATGTGCGTACGTACGGCTTACCGTCTCCATGTTATGGTGTAATTGTTATTCAATACATTATTATTTAGATGGGTATAATAATGATGTGTAATTTATTTAAATTAAAAATATAACATTATAATGATTCTGTATATATGATATACCATCCAATTATATATTTTTTTAATATCAATATAATGATATTGTCGCTCGTGTGTACGTACGAATTACCGTCTCCACGAACGCGATGAGATTCATTCCCCTTCGTATACATTCAAGAAAAATTTTCATTAGTTAGTCAAAAATTTTATTTAATGACTTAATATCATTCCGAATATGAATAATATACATCCTATCCATAACAATCATTACTTACATAACAGAGCATACAAAAGAAAATGAATCATTTTACATCCAAAACAACGATAATACTAAGATATTATTAACAAAGAAATATTAAAAGATCATACATGATATCATATTAATGTATATGATTCCTGTATAATTTAATAAAAATTATTTGACCTTTATACAGTAGTTTAACCTACCATCGACCAAGGAATCGTACAATGTAAGGGCTAATTCAATAATCTCTTTATTATCCGTGGTTTTTTATACGTAATTATCTACTACGACCTCTTTATCATCCACATTCATGTATCTTAAAAATGTATTCCAAAACATTTTTACTATTTATTAGACTATGGGTTAAATTCATTTATACCATTTTTTGACTTTTTATCAAATGGTTTCAGTGGAATCTTTCCGCCATTTTCCAAAAAAGGCACCTTATGAACTTTTCGACGAAATTATGGTAAGAATGTTCTTTTAACTTATACAACTGGTGTGGCTATTTTCCACTATTATAACATTGTCGAAACTTCTCTTACAAGATTATAATAATATTTTCACAATTTAAATTTTCTTTAAAATTATTTCACAATAAAATGATTTAAAAATATAAAGAGATATTTCTCTAAAATGTTTTGATTTCATCATTGTCAACATCCTTTGATAGATTTTAAGATTATTAGAACTTGATTAATTATGATACAAAACATCCATATTGTATTGAAGGTTTTGTGATATTTTTTTCTATAGATGTGTTATTTTTACATCATTCATGGTTTATGGATAAATTATTGACATTTCTTATTCTAGTTTTAATAGCAATGTTTATGTTATGGTTTAAACATTTCATACGAGGAATTCATTGGACATAGTAAGTGATGGGTGGAGCCCGCAATAGATCCTCGATGCATTGGTAGGTCTCATGAGACAAACTAGTGTATTGGAATAGGGTCATGACAAAATCTTATTTTAATTCATGGCACAAGGACTTAACTATGTGGTTATGAAATTCTGGCATTATGCATTCCATCATTATGAAAGTGGCTATTGATAATTCTTATGATTATTTGACTAGTAGAATATCCACGTGAGTAAGTAAATGGAATTATTTTGATTTATATTTTCCATATTATGATGAATATTTTGATAAAAATTCTTTTTATTTAGTTTTATAAATTTCCTTAAATGTTTATACTTATTTATGAAAGTTTTCTCTATATTGTTATCCATACTGAGAATCTGAGCTCACCACTTTCTATGTTTTATTTTATCCAGCATGTGAAGAAGTATATTATGACTGACCTATAGGGATATTCTAGAGGATCTATGTGTTGTCTGTCAAAAAAATGTTGTATTCGTTTTCCATTTTATGATGTAATATAAACCTTATGAATGTATCTAGTACATCCAAAGCTACTTAACTAATTGGTCTTTCCAGAATTGATCTTTTGTGATCATGTAAATGTTATTTAATAATTCACTAACTCTGGGTAACAAGGTTTGGGGCGTTACAGAGGTCCACATACTAGGGAACATCATCTTAATAAAACGACTAGATGTGGATCATGCGATGATTGAGGATATTCTCTCTAGGAAAACACAAAATTGTGTTGCAAAGGCATGCAGTTTTCAAAGGATTGAATTGTAATATCAGTGGTTAGTACCCTATTTCTCAATAGTTTTTTAAACCATGATATATTTCTCCTTAAATATGTGTCCTTTTTGGTGTACAAAGAATTGAATGTAATGTATGCAAGAGTTGGGGAAGATGTTGATGACTTCCCAAATATTGAGATTGTTAGAGGAGGGTGTCGAGTATATATTATTCAATGATTTGACAAGGAACATATGTGTATGTGCTATGAAACAAAATTAGGTAGTGATTTTCTATAGGTACAACCATTTTTTACTTAAATAGAACAATCATTATCATGAGATAGCAATGATAGGATTCACCCTAAGGATGTGATGACACTAACTAGTCGGTGAGATGTTTATCATCTACTATATCCATATAATTATCAAATATATCTTATATTATATGAATACTATTTTTTTATCATAGTGATGGATAGAGTTACTATAGGTCTATGATATCATTATTCCCAACACTTTTGGGAAAGGGATTACAACAGAAGATGATCTCTCCATAGAAGATTATATAAATATACTAAGAAAGGAATTAGATATGTTTTCCTCAATACCACTGTCATTGAGTGAGTGAGATTATACAAATTTACTCTAGTAGATTCCTGTTAACCAACTAGTTGAATATTGAGTTATAGATTCTCGTCATTGAGATGTTGATTGTGATACCCTATATGCTCAGATAACCATTGGACATGCTCCTAATCGATTTAATGAAGGTGGGTAGCATGTCATTAATTTTGTAGGATATAAAATTGTTTAATGACATTACATTATTAGGTTACATGGGTGTATCATACATCTCCATTAGAGATACATCTAGGTGTGGAAATGTTGTACTAGGACATATGACTTCAAATCCACTTGAAAATGATTAAGAAATAGTTGTATATTTTTCCCTAGATACTTAACATGTAAGAAGGTGATCGATGAACAAAAGGTTCTAGTGGGTTTAGATCAACAATTTGATGTTAAAGAGTTTATGTGGGATTGGATATACGTGAAATTTATAATAGGATTATCATGAATTTTTAGGGGACATTATCCTATTTGGGTGACTTTCGACCATCTGAAAAAATTAAACCCATTTTGACTATTCCACCACCCATTTTAATAGTGATCTTGGGATGCATCTATGTATAGAAGACAAACCTGACACACAGTTCTCCATATGTGAACATTTCAGAATGATATTCTTGCTTCACATATTGGTTTTAGACATTATTTTGGATCCCATTTGGTCTCTATAGACATTGATCAAGGAGTTCACCCATATATAAATAGAAAGACTCTGAAGACTATTCAGGTAATTGTGAAAAAATTGTGGGTCTTGCATGTTCAATTTTGTACATAGTTTTGAGGATGACCTACCATTGGTGAAGTTTTTATTAAAAAGAGAAGGACCATTCCACCATCATTATTAAACAATTTGATGATATATATGGGTGTGAAATAAATTCAATACATTGATTAAATAATCGCACTAAATCATTACTCATGGGCCTAGATATGGTGTAAGATATTGCAGTAAAGGAAAAGATCATCATGGAGACGATTAAGTCTATATGGAGTAGTTATAAGATCCATTCAAACTAACGAATAAGGTCTCATGTGTTCCTGGAGAAACAACAAATGTTTTGAGTGTCTCTCATTAATGTGGACTATATAAGTTTGGCTGAGGTCCCAAGATATCTATGATATTAATTTTTACATTCTAGATACTACATAGAGATTATGACATGTTTTTACAACATAGATTTATAGCTATAGTTAGACATGGAAGATAGAATCTTCATTGTGTGGAAACTGGAGATGTACGTGCACATTTCATCGACTTTTATAGGATAGGCAGTGTAGGACATCGTGGATGGGGCTGTCATTCCTGAGTACCCAGTGGACGACGAGTATTTATAGGAGGGGATATTTCAAGGGATATCTACTCCCACAATGAATATTTTCTGAAAGAATATGAATATTACATAAAGCAGAGGGGAGTTGGATACCCATATGTGGATTCAATAAATTCATATTTTTAATATTTTTTTCTCATTTTTGTATGAAAAGACCTAATATATTGAGAATGAAATGAATTAGATTTCTTCTATTTTTTACATCAGAATATTAAATGGATTATTTTTCATGGTAGGATATATGTTGGAATATGAATATGATGCCTGATTATCCCATAAATAATATTTATTTAATATTATATATATTAACACCTCGAAGACAATGTTTTCTTGAAAAGGATGATTAACTCTTAAATAGAGCCACATTTCAAACATGTGAGTCCACCAATAAGATCGTAGAATGTGATTTACCTTAGGAATGACATAAGATTTGTTGGTGTGGGATATTTGGTTTATATCCTTCATATGAATCAATTCCACAATAAATAAAAAATATTATTTATTTTATTATAATGACACTGTGGCCTAAAATAATCAATATTTTCATTTATAGGAATCAATCTCTTGGGTTATCTGTGTAATATTGGGATTGATAGGATCCATTATAAAGAAGATGTTGGAGGATATTTTCTAAAATATAATCAGATATATATCAGATCGAGGATCTTGGGAAAATATATATTTTGGGGATATTTCCACTGATGGAAATAGAATATCGTTCCTCATTAGTGAATGATCCTAACTAAAGGTTTAATTTTTTTTCTTTTATTTACATCCCATTATTATCCTAGTCAAATGTAGATCAATTACACCAATGAGAATGAATTTTCACATCGATAAATAATTTTATTTATTGTTGATTTATTCATCATTGATTATTTCTGACTTCTTTCATCTTATTATTCAACATCGGATCGAGGCCTCAATGAATGATTTTGATGTTCCTTCCTCATAAGTTATGGTTTATAGATTTCTCCAATATTCCCTCACAAGATCATCATGGTAAATTTATTTGGATCATGGTTTGGTGAACACCATGTATATAGTCATTGTGCAACTATTATTTGGTGCAACATAGCAATTATGAATAAGTGGATCATGGTCAATGATGCGATCGAGTCTTGAAAATGATAGTGTACAATTAGAGGCTTATCATGTCTAAAACATGACCCATGTAACATGAAGACTGGATCATATTCATTACATTAGTGTTAGATGAATGAAATCTCAACCCAAAGACCAAATACTTTAGTTGCCTTGGTAAACAAGATACATATTATGGGTGATCTCAAATTCCCTGAATGAGATAAGTATAGAATAATCTATCCTGAATCAGTAAGAATATTCAATATGGAATGGTAAATAACTTATCATACATGTCAGGTGATCAATGAGAAGACATGGATGGAAATAGAGATATAATATCAATGTTAAAATATCGTGGATAATAATCAATATGAAATAGTATATATCTAAAAACACATTCCATTAAATAAGTTGACTATCAAGATATGATATGTAATAATAAATATAGAATGTAAAATTATTAAAAAAGCATTTTATTGAAATATTAAACTATAAGTAAAATGAATATAGGGAGAATATCACTATAAAAATACCTTGGATAATAATAAATTAATTTCTAACGAATAATTTTTTTATTAGATTCCATGGTATTATGAATCATGATAACTCTACCACAAAAAGTTTTTAAAGACGGTTAATATGATATATAAAAGTCTGTTTAATAATAGATTAATAATTTGTCTCAAAATAATAATTACGCATTGAGGGGATAAATAATATCAGGACCCATATATAAATATAGGTCTAAATTATTGTTCGTATATTTAATAATTTTTTAACAAATAAACCAATACCCCATATCATAAAATACGTTTTTTTTGTAAATAATACTGATTTATGAATATTTACAAAAAACAAAAAACTATCAAATTCAAACATTGTAGGTATAAATGATATATAGATTAATAAATATACATAACCATGATAAATAATAGGGATATTTATAGGAAATTAAATATCTAATAATCATACAAATCTTAATATCCCAATGGGGTATTAATGAATACAGAAATGAAACAATGAAGTGAATTTCAAAACTATCCTTGGATAAAATAATTATAAACCATCAAGAGGAAGAATTATTATTGTATCAATAGAAATTATCCTTAGTGGAATATATGTAAACTAAAAGGTCGTTGTCATTGATGAAAATAAATACCCGAAAAAAAATCATTAATAACACTCTTGTAAAAAATATACATTTAATTTTTTAAATCATTATAAAAGACTAAAAATTCAAAACAATATTCTCAAAATTACATTGATTGATAATAATAATAGAAACATATCAATAATTATTTTAATCATATGAGGGGTCACTATAGATGGAAATTATTTTCACGTAGCACATGTTAAAAGAATTATTATTTTAAAATTGTATTCATAAACCAAATGATAATTGTTTTGAAAAGTAAGGGATTAATTTCAAAAAATTGTAGAAAATAAAAATTGGAAAATTTTTATAAATAAATAATATATAAAACATGTAATAAATTTTTTGAAAACATTTTTTAAAATCGTGGTTTTTGATGAAAGAATATTTTCGACAATAGATAGAAATGATGTCAAATATACTTATAAAACATGTCTAAAATTTTTTATGTACCAATGAGTCTTAAAATATTATTATTACAAGAAGATATAAAAATTATATAGTTAATAAGAAAATTAAATTTCTTTACTATACAATGATCACATTATTTCTTTTAACTAAAATTCCATAATAAACAAACATGATTAGAATTATATTGTAAAACAAAATTTCACAATAATTAAAATGTTTAAGTGATAATTAATAAATGAATTTATTATGTGTATCAATTTTAAATCCACATAAATCTAGTGGAATCATAATGTAGATATTCAAAAGTCATTACACACATAATCATTAAATATGAAACACAATTATGGATTAATAAAAACCAATGAATCAAAATTGATTTATGAAATTCTTTAACACATGGTAACTCTTAAATAAAATATATATGGATGATATAATTCACTTTTATACCTAAAATATCATAAATTATTAATGATTCATGACATTTAATGATTAGGTGGTTATATATATATATATCATAAAAATGAAATTAGGAGAAAGACATTAAAATATTCCTCACTGAAGGGGAATCAAGATGAAGGCCCTCAGGTCCTGATTCCTTCTTGTTGGACTATATTTAACCTACCGTATTGTTTTTTAAAAAATATAATCATAATATTCCATAACCTTATTAATATATTTTTGTATCATAAATGACTCATTTATAACATCTTATCACATGCTTATTAATAATATTTCATTATTCCAATTGTCTCGGGTGTTAATTGCCATGTTGTATGATTAAAGAATTTCAATGCATGGGTCTAGTAGTCTTTATGATATATATTTATATCATCTCAAGAATAAATATCATGACATAATTATGACTTTTTAATAATTAATATTTTAAAAAAATTTATAAAATATGGTTTTGAGAAATGGAGTATGGTAGGATCATCGAGAATGTAGGTTAAACATGCTCATGAGTAACACAACAATTTACCAATTATCATTATGTAATTAATTTAATTAATATATTTTACTAATGGAATGAACATAATATCATAAATACCATATTATTTATTAAAATATCTTTATATATGTCATGTATGTGGTGTGGTAATGAAAAGAGAGTCATAATTACATTTCTTAGTGATAAATAAGTCATGAATATAAATTTTTTGTATTTTCTATCACTTATAATAATTAAAATCATCATTATCATCTTACATTAACTAAATTAGATAGATACATGTCATATCACTTCATCTTGTGGTAGTCTATCGTACACATGAGCAACGTTAATGTATCAAATGTGGAATAGAATGTAGAAATGTTATATATGATATAATAACTCTAGAGGTGAAATTATGTTATAAATACCTTATATATATATACATTATATCCATCCTTATACCCATCTTTGAGAGGTGATAATGGAAATAATAATGACAATGGATTGTGAGGCGGTAGTTCACCGAACACACAAATGATGATTTTGTTACCCATTTGATTGAAGTGAGATGGTTATATGTCATTACCTTATATTTCATGACCTTATATGTCATTACCTTATATATCATTACCTTATATGTCATTACCTTATATGTCATTACCTTATATGTCATTACCTTACATGTCATTACCTTATATGTTATTACCTTATATGTCATTACCTTATATGTCATTACCTTATATGTCATTACCTTATAAATGTAATTACCTTATATTTCATTACCTTATATGTCATTACCTTATATGTCATTACCTTATATGTCATTACCTTATTGAAGTGAGATGGTTATATGTCGATTTTTACCTTAACCACTATTTATAATATTTTTTGTATTTACAAATATTTTTATCCAAAACATAATTTGAACATATTATACATTAAAAATTACAATAATTAAAAATATGGAATACATTTTTCCAATTTTAATTTATATAACCATCAGAAAATTATTTTAAATTTATTCTCACTCACGTGATGAGAAAACAAGTTTTTAAAGTGGAAATAATTAAAAGGTGACCATCATTTTATATAAACATTTAATATGAAAATGATTATAAGGACATAAATTGGATAAATTGATAAATTATTTTACTAATCATACTTTATAACCAATTAAAAAATAATCTTATATTATAAATTATTTAAAAAAATATTTTTCAATTAAAATTCATTTATTTTAAATTTTCATCGAAAAAATGATTTTTTAAACCAAGAAATTTAACATAACATATTTTTGATATTATAAAATAAATAATTATGTTTTTTATTAAATAATTTTTCGATACTTTTTAAGAATTAATTTTATGTGTTGTGCCAAAGCGTGACTAATCTATCTTTTAAAAAAACACAACTTTTTAGAAAAAATTTATTTTTATTTTAAAATATTTTGATTTAATTAATATTCATTAGATAATTTTTTTTTTAATATTTTAGATATTATAATTCATTTCATGAAATTTAATGGGTATTTTATAATGGTATACCATAATATTGTTAATTTATACTTGGTGTTTCATTTTCTACAATCTTTCCAAATGATTTTATTTAAAGAATTATATATTTTTGGATATTAAGTCTAAGAATTTCCTATCAATCATTTTGTAGAAATAAAATTTCATATTTAAAAATCACGGGTTGTTAAGGGTCCTAAATTATTAATGGTTCATATTCATCCTAGTTTGATAGCAAGGCTAAGGATGGCATGTGTGGATGTTTCTTGAGTGGTTTTGAAGGTCAGATTCCATCAATAATATTTTGAAAGGTCTAAATGGCCCTATATAAATGATCAAATGATGATATAATGAGGTATCAAAATGTTTTTGATGATTCAAAGAAGATCTATGGGTTCTAAAAAATCTCATGTTACACGGTTTGTATTATGGTGATACTCATAATGTGGGACCCTCAATGAGGGACTATTGTCTCTACAAAGAGAATAACATCACACTTAGTTTGATATAATTACCACATCATATGAATTGTCCTGGTCGATTGGTGTATATATTGGAGGGTATATAGTAATGAGCATTCCTAGGTAAAAATAAATAGTCAGGTGTACATGGGTTGGTACACTGGCACAACCAACAATATACAAGCACAATTATATGTCATAGAAAGGGTGTTTGAAGATCTCAACACACCATGAATAAAAAAATACATTGCATGTATATTGATACATATATTCCTTGTGAGGCCACACCACTCATGTCGTCTTTTGGCTGGATAAAAATGCCACACACTCTATAGTATACATCTTAAACCCCCTAAAATGGTGATTGGACCACTTCATTACATAAGTTTTTGAGTAGTAGTTCTTCAATGTGTTACATTCCCCCATCCACTAGAGGGTAGTGTATATAATTACATCCACTTATCTAGTTTGGGATCCCCTCTTGAGGAAGATAATGAAATAAAGTTTTTTATGTCCTTCTGTGACTTCAGTGTTTTATTCTTTATCATTATTTTTTATATCCTATGTGAATTTTCTGGAATTGGTGTGAACTACATGAATGGGAAATTGATCCTCTATACTGAAGAAAATTATTAGTATGGTTCACAGTATCGTTAAAATTGTATACCCTTCAATGTAGCTTGATTAATATATGGTATGTGGAATTCCCAAGTTTCCCTAGGTGTGATCCTATATTTGAGAATTGATGTATTTAGAGAGGAGTGGTTTTTATTGGGAAATGAAAAATGATCATGAAATCTTATAAGAATTTATTTTTAGATATAATTAATCATGGAGCGTGTTTTATGAGAACAATAATTCCCTAGAATATTGGAATAAAATATCATGAAATTGAATTCTGTTGGGAACTCTTGAAGGTGACGTGTCATTCCAAATTATATCTATGTTTTTTTATTTGATTTATATATCATTGTTATGAAATTATTATTCATGATTTTATGACATCAGTGTTCATAAAGTATCCTATAAGATATTTTTATACTTACCCAAACATGGGATCTTCTCACATGTGTCATGTCCTATGCAGAATAGGCCACTTTTGATGGTGTCCATGGTGGATAGGGATTTGGTGGTGCATATTATAGTTTAGACTTTCCATTTTGTTTTAATGTAGGATTAAATTTATTTTTTTACTCACATTTTGAGTAGGATGGGCTCTCTAATTTTTTTATATGAGATTGCAATTTTTCCATTTATTTATTTTGGAAATTATTTTCATACTCTTATTGTTGTATTATATATATATATATATATATTCTTGTGTTGTTTTTAATTATTTTACATATATGAATTATATAGACTTGGGGATGTGTGTGTATGTGTATCTACATCAGTATAATGTCTCCCATGTGGGTGATATGCCTATAAGGAACTAGTCTTTTGTCCCTAACCTATTACAGGTGGTCTTAGGAATGTCATAGTTTATTTCCCATCGTGCCAGGTCGTGAATGTTTTTCTAAATTTGAGGACCAATATATAATTTTTAGTATCCTTATATTGTTCATAGAAACATAAAATAAATTATATGATGTAGTTTTGGGACATTATTAATTTTTAGGATGAAAAATCTACCATCATTTCTCATGACTATCATGGAATAGTTGATGTTTATTGAAAATATGTTGTTTTTAGTTTTAGTTTTCATTGTGAGTGTATAAGAAGAAAAAATCAATGAATAAAATGCATGGAAAACAATACCGAGTCTACAGAATATTTTCATAAATCCAAATCAATAGAGGGTAAAAATTATATCATCCCATATATTTCATATATAGATATTACAACATTTTAGATGAGTATTCAATAAATTTCACAATAATATATTTATGAGGACCATAGAGGATTTATGTATCTATAAACATGGATACAAATTAAACTAGTATATAAAATATCTATATAATTTATTATTATGTTCCTCACAACTATATTCCTTCCTAGACATAACATACATAACAATTCTGCATAACATGGAGAATGAAAGAATAAGAAAGCGTGATCTCAGATGCTCAGTAAGGCTGAAATTAAAAGAAATGAATCAATTAACATAAGTGTTAATAAGATATTAATTTTGGTATGATGAGATGGTTTTGAAAAAAAATAATCACACGCAATAATTCAATGATCTTTAGTCATGAAAACATAGTTTAATGGTATTTCAAACAAATTCCATAATAAATAAAAGTGAATAATTATCCAAAATAAATCTTAATCCATGATAACATATCATAATAATAAAAAACTGGTTTATAGAATGCCCAAAAATATACTAAAAATTTTCAATATTCATGTTTCAATTCCATGAATATCATAGTATATTGGGTTCACTTCCTATTAAATCATTTACATAGTAAAGAATCTCCCCAATTAGAAGAAGTTCCAAATAAACCTTGAATATATCTATATTCCATCCATTATTATCACATTATAAATCCTTATTTAACCAATTAATTTTATGGATATATAATTCTTTTCCCAGTCATAACATAATGAAAATTATACATATCTAGGCCACAAGATCATAACATGATAATCATATCATAATATCACGACATGTTAAATGGATATGGATTCGTAAACATTACATCACTATTATCATAAAATATCAAATGAATTATTTAATATAATAAAATTATATAATATATCCCCATTAATTGATAATAAACATCAAAAGATTTTTTCATAGATAAAAAACATTTAAAATATCAGTAGAACATTTCACGAGGGAATTTTTACTTTTTTTGAATAACATTTTTGGAATATAAATATATTAAAAATAAAAATGAAATTTTTTTCGTTTCATTGAAAATTTAAATCTTAAAATTTATTAATTAAATAAAAGAGTGTTCATGATTACAAGTAATATATTTATTTGGTGTTTATAAATACTAATGATCCATTTAAATTTCCCTTAAAAAGTCAAAAGAATGATGTTTGGAATATAATGAGGTTGACAATATTAAAACAAGTTAATGAATGTCTTATTAATGAATAATTTCCCTAAATAGTCCTTAAAAAATATTAAAATTATTCTCTAAATGATTTAAAGGATATTATGAAAAATGATGAATACAATTATTCCCGTAGAAAAAATCATTTTTTATTTTCCATAAAACTCGTACTTTTTTGTATTTTGAGTACATAAAGCTTTTAAAAGAAATTATAAAAAAATTAAAAAATATATATAAATAGAGGATTAGAAAATAAATTAAATTTTGGAGTGGTATATCATTTAATTTCATTACCATATATTTAATCATGAAAATTCCTTGTTAAAAAGTGATTTGGACATAAAACTCTTACCTCATGTCCACATTTCTTCATTAGTTATCTAACATCCAATTTAGTAAATTTAAATTTATTAGAATTATACTCCATAATATTATTCAAAAATATAATACCATATATTATTTACATGATAAATATTTTAAACATTTCAATAACAATCATCAATTATCTTCATCATTTCATGTTTTAACTGCATTTTTTTAATGTTTGTTTTAAATTGGTTTATATGTTACAAAAAATGAGTCATGTTGTATTGTTACCCAAAATTTAAATATTGATATAAAAAATATAAATATTCAATATACACCTAGCTAATATAATTAATAACAATATATGATAAAATGGATTACATTACTATGTGGAGATGGTAGTTTATTCATACGCATAAGTGATGTTTTTATTCATCGACATATTAAACAAAATAAATCTACATATTAATTCACCATTATATATTACCTAAGATAAATAAAAAATCGTATATTAAAATATAATCGGTTATAATAAGAAACCATGATTGAAGGGGTTGGAAAATGAGTTGTATCACTACGTGGATGTTGTAGTTCACATATAAGCATGAGTGATACTTCTATCAATGATTTTATTGAGAAGAGTAAGAAATGGTTATCAAATCACTGTAATTATATCTATATATATTAGCTCATTTTTTATTGATATTTATTTTTTAGAGTTAGTATAATAAGAAATAAAATTGGTATATCATTGTTAATATCTTTACCTATTCATTGAGAGACCTTCATTGGCATACTCCTTCGACATTGAGGGAGTAGTGATAAGAGGATACCAAACCCACTATAAGTAAGGGATGTATTCTACAATTTTTTGAGAATGTAGTTTCAAATATTTTTTTCTCAAATGGTTGGAAAAATGGGGGATTATAGGTACTGTTGAATAATTGATTGGTAGGAAAACTCATGGAATATTATAATATATTTCAATGATTTTTGGGAACATTCATGAGAATGTGGATCTTTAATTATTAAATTTGATTAATTTGATGAATTTAATTTTAATTAAGTAAAAATTTCATAATGAATAATCATTTTCAAAAATGAATTTGTAATCGTAAAAACATGTTTCTATCTATTAAATGATTTTTTAAACCATTAAATGAATTTGAATGTATAAAATAGAATATTTATTATTTATATTTCAATAAAATTATGAATCAATACCAATTCAATTGGATTATTATAATAAAAAACATTGCCTGAAAAAAAAATGTTTTAGAAAAATATGTTTTGTTAATCCTAAATTATAATATAGTAAATTAAGATATAATGATGATTCTTATGTAATTAAATAGTTTATTATAAATTAAATTATTTAATAGATAAATTATGATCATATTCAAAACATAATATGATATTTTATTGAAACTAAATGATGTTTTTTCAAGAATCGATATGTTTCTCTATTCATGAAAAATACATCTTTTTCGAAAAATCGAAAAGATTCACCCTAAGATAATATTAAAATGAAGATATAAAAAATGTAACTTATTTCATACAATTAATTTAATGAAAATTTTATAAATTATTATAATATTTGTGTACAGTAACATGATAAAAACTATTTTTCAGGAAACTTTATTTTTTATGAGTGAAATGATATTACTGAAAATTAAGTTCTTATTTATTATGAATTAATTAGTAAATTATCATTATTAAAAACACATATAAATATTTTTGTAATGTTTTTTTAGTTATTAATATCATCCAATTTTATTTAACATTTGTATTTATTTATCATATCGTGGTTCATATAGACTCAAGATTTCATGTAAGGAAAATTATCAAATACATGATTTTTATTTCAAAGGAATGACAGAAAAATCATGGGTTGATACATTATACTCCCCTTAAAATGATTTTATCCGTCGTAATTAAATCATTATTTTTTGACCAAATGAGGATATACTTAAATTGTAAAATCCTTATGTTCCAAGGTAGATCCCTCAACATTAAAATTTCTATAATGAACATTTACCATGTGATTAGTCTTGTAACATCAAAATTTATCTCATTGTTCTAGGATTCTACCAGTTGTTACTTATAAGAAATATATTTCCCCAACTGTATAACCTCTGATATTATAACATATAAAGGAGTAGTCTTATAATTCCTTAGGATATATACATGGAACATGGCATGAGCCTAAGGGATATTTTGTGTAATTTTTAAATTTTTAAATAATTTATATACTCAATCTGGATTCACAAATGAGAAAACATACCTCAGTGCAATATTTTTATTCCTTCCAAATCCTAAAACCTTCTTCTATAAAATAATTCATTAGATATCCTTATCGAAATATTTATAGATCTGTAATATGATTCTCATTATAACTCTACTTTCAACTTTCAGAAGCATTGGTGTTTGTCTAATGGATTAATCTTATATGGCATTTTATCATCTAGAATAGGCTACAATAGATTTATTTCTCCAACACAATCCCCTTATTTCCAATAAGTACACTTCTTTCAAAATAGGATTCCTAAGGGGATATCTAAATTCCTGAGTGAATGATATTACCATTGGAAAACTAGGTTAGGGGAAGGTGTTAGTCCCAACAAAATTTGAAATATATAGAACAATATCCCAACATATTCTCTGTGTATTTAATGTCCCTATTAGAGTGACCATATATTTGAGGATGATATATAGTATAATAATGAAACTTGTTATTAATTCCATGTTGAAGACTTCTCTAGATCATTAAATGAAACCTATGATCTCGGTAATAAACATTAAAATAGACCAAACATCATATTCATACCTATTCCTTAATATATATTTAATAAATATGATCAATGTATCAACATTTATTATATTATAGTCTGTCTATAATTTCATAACTGGATTAGCTACAATCCAAATATAATTATGGACTTAAGATATTTATGGGAGTATATGAATGATATAAAATGTTGTGTTTTTCCATTTCCATTATATTTATTGTAATTTTCACTTTGAATTTAGTATATTATTGAAAACATATAAACATACCCGAAAAAATGATATAAACTCCACAAACCCCCACAACATTTTTCCCGTAATAAATATTCATTCATACACTCTTTATAGTTATAATTAATTAATGAATTAAAAATGAAAATTTAAGAGCATCAAAAAATTGTTCATTCATTGGGTATAGTTTTAGGACACATACAGAATTCCATATCTATTATATTACATTGAAATAAATTTTAATCTTAGTAACATTTCTTATCTTATTTTGTTGGTCCAAATTATCCTTTTGTTCCTCATTAATGAATAGGTGGATGGGTGGTTGAACACTAATTTGATAAATTTTTTATTAATCCTGAAACATTAGTGTTTCAATGTCTGTCCTTGTAAAATCCAAAAAGACAAATAATATTATGTGATCGTTATCCTAGATTAGAAACAATGATCCTTTCACATTATTGAATCCGCCACCTTGTTCAGTTTCCTATGATGGTTTTATATTGAGTAGTTAAAATCATTAATTAAATCCATCTATCTTCTTTTGTCCATATTCAACATTTTCAGAGTGAATATAAATCGTTATCATTTATAATAAGTTTATATTCCCCATCTCTCTCCGTAAGGATAATGAATCCCTATAATTAATGAAATTATAACTACAACTAAAATCAATTCATAATTTAGTTTTTTTTTAAAACCTTCAATTTTTGTGGGGAATAGGTTTTCACCATATCGTTTTAAATAATAAAATGCCCCAGTTTATTTTTAGATGATTCAATACAATCAAGAACCATTCCCTAATATAGGAAAGTGTTGTAATAGGCATAATAACTATCATTATCATTAGTTCCAGGATTTGTTATTCACATTCATTAGTCCATTGGAACATAACACCCACCATATTAAAATTTGTGTGTTATTTATGTAGTTGGGAGAGTACCATTAAAATTCAACAAAAATACTTATCTAATCCATGAAAATTATGGATCACAGTTATAGAGTATTTCTTACACCAATGTTTAAAATCATTCATCATTCAATGATATACTAATATAACCTAATTTGAGATTAAATGACAAAAAATGAAACTTTTTTGTCTCAAAATTTTACAATTGATAAAAAGTTTATACAAATTATCATACCGACGAGTATTCAGTTAAATAATATTGCAATACACATGGAATTTAACACTACTTTAATAAAATAGAAAATTATTTATAATGACTAAAACATTTTGATCAATGTAATCTGTCAATAAATTGTTCCTTAAATCAATAGGGACATTGGGTTAAATTGATTGACCTAATTTCATCATAATAAACCCATAATGTACATACATTGAATATAATGTTGTATTTGGTATGTCTTAGATTTTGACACACATTTAATAATATCCAAGTCAAATATCAATAATGGATAGATATTATTCTCATTATTTATGGTCAAAAAAATCAGCAATACAAGGTAGATTATAATTTTTCATGACTATGGTCCTATTATGTTACCAATAATCAATATAGAGTTTCATTGATCCACCTTTTCAATAGAAAACATATGTTTAATCCATGGGGATAAACATGGATGAATGAATCCATTAGCAAGATTATCCAAGAGTTTCACATTAAAAATTTATACTCAATCAGGTTTTTTCAATATATAGTCATTAAAAATTTGTAGAATTAGTTATAATATCAATAGAAAACTATTCATCATGATTTTTTACAAATACTAACTATCTCTTCTTGAAATACATTAAAAATAAAATACATTATGCGTATGTTTAATTATGGGATTTTAACCAATATTTTTAGATAAATATCACTTCTATATAGGAATCATGACCCATGTAATATATATAATTTACATTGTCAGTTTATACATATCCTCACACTGATATAAAATCAATCATTTTCTCAAAATATCAAATTTGACTTTCCTTTCTCAGAAATCCAATAGAGATTTAAATAATAAAAGCCAACACATTCCAAAATTAACACCAATATAAACTAGAATATTAATAACACAAACATATAGAAGTAAATTTCCAAAAACATATCTTTTCGAATAATTATATACATTATATTTGATCATCACATCATTAAGAGTTTTTACTACTAATCCGATTTCTTATCATTATAATCGTAAGGTGATACCCCTATAAAATTATTCAAATATAAAAATAGTGGATATAATGATAATCCAATAAGAAAAAATTAGTTCTTTAATTGAATGTTAGTGTACCTTTAGCCACTTCATTATCACACCCAACATAGGTAGTGGGGGTCAAAAGAAATTTCCATTTCTCTCTGAACATAACAGGTTTTTTACATTATCATATTCATTAATACATGGTTATTATATCTATTTAGCATAATGTACATAGTCCCTACAATTATTGAATATGAGTTTGGTTAGTCTATATTCTACACATTTCATTAAATTTTAATCATAATAAATCTTTTATGAATTACATAAATATTAAATTTAATAAATACCCACATTTTCCCAAAGAAATAATTTACCGATCACTATAAAATATTTAAAAGAATGATTCATCAAACACTTTTTGAAAAATAAAAAATTAATATTATTTCCTTTATGGGTTATATTGTTATAATTAACTTTGAATTATTTTTGTATTTTCTTATCAGGTCTATGAGATTTAAGGGTGACTCCAATATATATATCCATTTTGATAACACACAAAATAGTTTATTCATGACTACTAATTTCATTTATGACAAACCCATTTAGATACATTTTTATAAGAAACTAATGAATAAATCGAGAATGCCCTGTAATTAAATATTAATACCAAAATCAATCCTCACATGTCCTATATGAATTTACCTCATAGGTACAACCTGACTAATCAACATTCTATTTTATTCCAATTATTTTGTTCTCAATCATTTCACAAATAATAATGGAGATGTAGTTATTTAAAAAATATCTCCTAAACCCATCCCACATTATAGAGTCAACTTTAATCCATTTCAATTTCTATAAATAAAATTTAATAATTAATCAAATTCACATTTCTATATGATAATTGGATAATATAACCTTTTCGTGTTCATTGAACTAGGGAACATAAAATATATTACCATTTTTATTGATCCATTACATGGTATTTAGTAGATTTGTAGACTAAAAATAATTTATTGTATTTTTTCATTAAGGAATCAACAATAAATTTTCCTTTCCTTTTCACTGATGTATTCTCATAAAGATTCATTCCTTTAGAATCTATTGTATGTAAATAAAAAATAATTTTCATTATATCTTTTATAAGTTTTGATTTCCCAGGTGAACTATCATTAAACTAACCATAACATTCAACATTAACAATGTTCATTATAGATCATTCCATTTACTGAAATAAAAAAGATAATCTTGAAAAAAATATCAAAATAGGAAATCAAATAATAATGAAAATAATTTATCGGATGCCTGCATCATAAATAATTATTTTCATTCTATGAAACCATTTTACTAACGTTGATTATCCACTGTCATTATTTATTCTAATTTTTATAATTAATCATAATTAAATTTTTACATAACAGAACAATATCTCTATGGATAATTAAATTAAGTGTATAAAAATAGTATAATAACTATGAAATATAATGATTTCTTGGATATAATATGTGAACCATTTTGTGGTTATCACTTATAGATTCCTTTCTGAAAAAAACATTTACCAGCAGTATCGTAATTTCTTTTAATTTTCATAGGTATAGTAAAATTAGTTCCTTACCATAACCTTGTATGTTCTATTAGGAATATGTTTATCCTCATACTTATCATTAAATTTTCCTCATCCCTATTCCAAATGATACAAAACCTTCATCTCAAACTAACTAATATTTCCCCTAAATTTAATAAATAAATAATTAATCATGTTTGAAGAATTCATAATTTCATGTTCATTACCCTTATTTATGTATTTTATGTATATTTAATGTTTGGGTTATTTTCTAGGAGGTTTTGAGATGATATGGATGGATGTGAAGGATTATTTGGAGGTGTAATGTTTTTGAAAATTTTGTAGAATCCATCTAGAATGTTTATGATATCCTATATGGGAAAATATTAGAAACAATGAAGTCTTATGATTAGGGAATATTTTTTAAAAAAAATTGAATTTCTAAGAAAACCCATGAATCATTAAATAGTCAAAAATCATGGTTTGGGAACAATATATCTAACCAATGGATCCAACCATTCACGGTATGGCCTTATGACGATAGTGAAACATGATTGGTGATTTGTTTCCGAACCGTATAACCTAACTGTGCATCATACAACTGGGCCACCAAAAAATGTCGATCTAATATTATTTGGTCCCCAAAAAAATTTTTTCCCCTTCACTTCTGAGATACGAAATTCTATTTTTCCCAGCGCATGTCAGATTATCCACATCAATTGGATACTGATCCATGGTCGAATCAAATTGTATTACATGCCCGGATTCACTGATAAGTGCATGTTCTTCATCATTATTATTAGATATAAGGTTATTTTCTCTCTTATAACTATATATATACAAAATTATAGTTATTTATCTATGGTATAAATGTTTTTATGATGATATCTTGTTGTATATAGTGAATGAAATTTGATCTATGATTGGTTCTTGATATTGTGTTGTGGTGTTCTTCATTTTCTCCAATCACTGTGAGGTAGATGGATCATCTCCCATCACCACCTGATTTAAAAAATTAATTATTAGTCTTAAATAATCTGTTTTATTTAAATAGATTTGAAAATATTGTGGTAATGATACTAGAAATAATATTTTGGTATTGGGTTGTAAATTTTTGAATACATATTGGTTTCAGGAAAACCCCATTTTTTATAATTTTAGAACAATCATTTTCAACTCATGTTTTGATTTAAATCATGTGATGTATTTTTTGAAATCGTTTAAATTAATAAATGTATTTATTTAATTTACATGGAATGATATTATAATTAATAGTTTGGAATGACTTGATTGGGAAGGATAATGGTTAATAAATACAACCATTAATATATATCAGAGTATGGAAGTGATGTTCCACTATTGATGGTGACACAAATATTTTATGTGTGTGTGTGTGTGGCTCTGTGGTTGTGTTTCATAAAATGGAAATGAATATTCCATTTTAATTGAATTTTTATTAAATAGTTAATTATTCTTCCAATTTAACAATCATATTATGACTTTGATAGGAACTATTTTTAGTACATAAAACTGATATTTAAAATATGAAAGTATGTTTTATCCCGGTGTAGTGAGTTATGAATTTATTGAAGAAATACTAGTGAGATTAAAATCACCCCATTTGTGGGAATTGTTGTTCACGTATAGATTTCATCTATCAAGGTATTATTATAGAAAAGGTATATTAAATATTTAATGATTCCTCCTCATATAATGTCTTGGCATGTGGAGTTGGATCTTTGAACAGGTGGGTAGGTAATGGTTTTTTTACTTTTTATATCTGAGTATTGTAACCTTTTTTTCCCTTTAGTATGTATTTTTATTTATTCCTGTACTCCAATATGGTTGGTTGTTTTTTTTATGTTTTGAGTCGAATTTTTTTCTCATGAATAATATAGAGGTTCTTCAAGAAATTGTTTTTTTAAATTTGGATGTTTTATATATCGAAGGTAAAATCATCCCCCAAATTATCTTAATGACCTTGTAATTGATTTCCATCAATTAGTGTCTGGGGATGTCAAATTAGAATTTTTAGCTCCACTATCATTATATAATCTAATGAGAAGTCAAAGGATGATTCAAATAGAATCAATTGATTTGATCATTGAAAAAAATGTAACCAATTTTTTCAACCTTGTACATAAAAATAGGTATAAGGCATAGCTACACGACCATTATTTTTTTTTGGAAAAAAGGAATCACTATGTTGAGTTATTGAAATAATAATTGGAGTTAGTTTTTTTATTTCATAGACATGGAAATATTATCCATTTTACTCTTTAGATGGTTGTATGTAGTTGAATTTTCAAAACATTAAATGTAGAGTATAAAAAGGAATTGTTATCCGTTTATTACAAACCACAATTTTCTCGTTAGTTAGGGTACATGATTGTTTTAAGGTCCATATAGAAGAGTTTTCACCACATCATCACGAGTTTAGCCCAAGGTTTTTTCATTATATGCATTAATGGGAAGACATTCCAACCAGATTGTATTCATTATTCATGGATAATAGTTTTTTAAATGAAAAAAAACAGTTGATTTTTAAAAATAGTTAAAATGGATTCTCTGAAATGAAACGTGGTAATATTTTTATAAATGGTAAATAAAAAAATAATTGAATTGTGGAAATATGTGTTGAAATATGTTTCAATATGGTTGTTGGAAATTGATAAGCCTTCAGTTATGAATGAGAGAGTCTAAAGGGAGTTTTGTTCTGGTCATAGTGAATGGAACTAGGAAGGTGTTATAAAAATTATACGGAAATAGCTTCTGAATATGTGGTATCACATGAAAAATTGTTGAACCAAAAGATGTCTCAAAACATTTTCCAATATCTATATGATATTTCTACGGTTAATAGGAATGATGAACCATATATTATAGCCCATTCAGTTGACATAAAAAAGTAGAATCAATCCATTTCTAAGGAGGATTCAGAAGTAAAAATAAATAATATGTATGGTTGAATATGACGAATCAAATCACTAATTTTACTTAGACACTAGCAGAGATGAAAGTATAATTTTCAATATATATTATAGTGTATTGTTTTGAAAAAGGTGGTAATTATCAATTCAAGATAAATCTTCCTAAGTCATGACATCAAGGGATTTTGATGAATTATTTATCAATAAATTATATCCCCATACTCTACAGGTTTCTAAATGGAATAAATCTTCATTTTAAGTAATATAATATCTTTTTGATATGCTATACAACAAAATTATTTAATTTATTATATTTTTTCCAAAATTAGTTGCATGTGTGTCTATGATGGTATGCATTTTTTAGTTAGAATTTTGATAAAATATTTTATGAAGAATTTATATTTTTTTAAATATGGATTACAAGTAGATGTTGAATAGATAGGCTATTGTAGAATGAGATGTCTCAGTAAATATTGTTTAAGGATTATTTATTTTCCTATTGGAATTATGGGAAACTGTAATTCTAAGAATAAGTGGAAAAGTGAAACCTACTTCTTGCGGAGTGGGACACTACATAATTATACAATGGGTATAAGAAATATTCTTCCATGATCAAAATTCAATCAAATATGTGTTCTATTTGATTCACTGGATCCCATCAAGGGATATTTAATGGAACAAACTAGGTATTTTTACAACTAAAACAATATGGGACATCTTTATCACTATTCCCACAGTGCTCCAAGGTCGGTTGTAGAAGAAAGATCTCATTTTTCACAAGAATATTATCCTTCATCGGTATGAGTTCAATATAATGAATCTAATCAACAAAATAGATCAATCCAATGGGATTATAAGAACACCATGAATCCTCAAACAATGCAATATCAACAAGGTAACAATGTAAAAAGTGTGGTGAGTAAAAAATGTATACACGATGGAGAAAATGATAATGGATGTTCATTCTTGTTTTTTAATGAACATATGTAAAATTATTTTCAATTTTACCCTTTTGAATAATATTTTGGATATAGGCACATCCCACTCCAATTATTTTACTCGTTTTGTTGATAATAAAGGGTTTTTTCTATTTAGAAATTGGGTTCTATATTGAATCTAAAAACTCATCTTAGAAAAAGTTTGTGTTGAGCATCTATGGGTAAATATTTTTCTGTAACTATCGATGGTCTAGATTCTTTTTAGTTCAATTTGTGTTGGCTGTGGATGTCTAAAACTAGATTATTGGAATGTTTTTGTTGAAATAATTAATGGACCACATCAATTATTATACAAAAAATGTTAACATCACATAACTAGATAGAATCAAACCTCTCTTTATAGAGGATATGGTGTTATGTTTTGTAAAGCAAGACTTTTAACACTTCTAGTTGGAATGATCTCTTATCAGTTGGAAGCTGTTACACTAGGATTTACAAATAATATTTTGACTGGATATATCATAAATATATTTATCTATTTCATGATGTTTTACCTATAAATTTATAGGGTTTCCAACCATAAATAGAATTATATTTCATAACTGGCCTCCTAAGAGGGACTAGTACCATATCACTTCCATATTATTAGATAAAACTTAACAAATTATGGGAATTGAAATTTTAGTTGGAATATTTGGAAAGTAAATTGTTCATTTGAAAGAATAAAACTACAAGGAAAACACCAGTTCTATTTTTGAATAATTCAAATCGAAATTTTAAAATTTGTGTGGAATATTATAAGCTTAATCAAGTTATAATGAAGGATTGATATAATATTCCATTCATTGAATATATTATTGGTCAGTTGAGGGAATCCTTGTGGTAGTATAAAAGTAAATTATATTTAGGGTGTCCCTATTTGTGATTTAAAATTTGGATATTTTAAAGATATATTTTTGAAGTAGATATATCCATTTCAAAAATGACATTATGCCTTTTGGTATTATAAAATCAACAACTGTAATTATGGATTTGATTAATAAAATCATTCAAATATATCTAGATTCCATTTTGGATTTTTTTATTGATGATTTACAAGTGTACTACTAGAATCAGTTGATCATGATATGCAGTTGATGATAGTGACACATATATATCAGAAACATTATCTACATTCTATGTTTTCAAAATCTAATTTATGTATACAAGAGTTATTTTTCCATGGTAATTTCATTTATAAATAATGCATTTCTTTTGATATTGAATAGTTACAGAAAATTATCTCTTGGAAAACACTAATGAATTTCATTGAGATTTATTATTTATATATAATATTTGAATATTATAGATATTTTTATATGATATAGAACACTTGGATTCATTAATGAGAGATTTGATGAGGAAGGGTAATCCATTTCAAAAGAATAATTAATTTCATAACCCATTTCAAAACTGAAGTATATACATACATCAACAACTATACTCATGTTTCTAGAGTCCATAATGGGATATATAGTCTATTGTGATTCATTTAGATCTTGTTGGAATTTTTTTTATTTAAGGATATCATGTTTTTTCTTACGAATCATAGATGTAATGATTTCATGAGATGAATTATAACAACCCAGCTATTTATTACACACATGAACTTGATTTATTACATAAAAAATCACTTAAAAACTATAATGATTAAGAGGTATAGATCCTTTTGAAATCAGTAACATTACATAACAACATAGAACATAAAAAGAAACATCATTATGGAAAACATATTCTATATTACAATAACATTCTTTCATACTTAGCATTGCATGGGAAACCCTGAGGACATGAATAAGAAAAGGATGATCTATAATGCCATGTAAGGTAGTAAACCAGGAATAACATGAATAATACAATAAATTTTTTGTAATAGTCATATAAATGGAGAAAAAGAGAAACATGAACATAAAGCTTTGGTGTATCCTGATGATCATAACATGGAAATTTGGAAACAACATTTCCCATGTTATTATAATGATCCAAGGCTCATTGCACGTGGAGAATGAGTAAAAACTCATTACACTATAATTAGCATGATTAAACTATTATTTCACTTGACGTAACGAGATACTAATCTTTACCCAATGCACTGGAGCACTGTCAGGGAGTACCCTTCTAAATCATGTTAATTCATGCGTTAATGTGCCACATAGATCATACAACATGGACTCATTAAACATCATTATTTACTACACGATAAAATAATGTGGAATTAATATATGATACTATATAATAAAATATTACTTGTTCCTAAATATGAAAACCCTTGATATAGGAATTGGAATGGTATTCACTACCCAATGACTTTTTCATGGACAATCATCGTGAAATTTCGGCAAAATAATGACATGAAAAAATAATTCATAAAAATGGTTGATGAGAGATAAAGAGGTATATCATTGTATGTACGTGAAATTTACAATAATGAGTAATATAGTTACATGTCCCAACATATTTAATGGAATATAGAAGCATAATATAAAATAATTACTTGAATGTAAATTAGAAGAGACAAATTATTTATAGATTTTTGGCATAGTAGTGTGTACATGGGTGGAATTAATGATATTGAAAGAGGTATATCATAATTAAAAAACTTGTTGGTAAATATGGGGTTTTATAAACAATATCCCACAATTTTTTGTGGAAAAAGTTTTGTATAACAATATAATCAAATTTGGCCATAAATTAGAAAGAAAGAAATCCATTACGTGGAAGTGTGATCCCATAGGCCTGGTAGAGGCGTGATAGATTCTTAATGGAAGCTTTGGGAACATTAGAATGATTCTAGAGAGAGTAGGTTAGAATAGAGACGTTCTCCAAGGGTTTTGAGTGAATATAAGTGGGATCATTGTTGGGTTTATATGTGAAAAATAAGAAAATTCTTTAATATTTGACAAAGTTAGGTTTTGGAATCTATATAATTAAATATTTAAAACAAAAAACAAACCCATGGTTTTGGAACATGTTTTTTTCCAAATAGATGTGGAGAAAAATAATTTATAATGTAAATAGAAGAAAATTTTAAAATATTAGGTTAGATTATGCGGAGGCGAGTCACACTCTCAATGAAATCATTTTTAATGTTCAATTTTTTTATAAGTATTGCTGGATCCAATTAAGAACCATAAAATTAATCAAACAAATATAAAATCACATTATATTGAGTTAAAGAATATATTTTTTGAAAATACATTTTATATTATTTTATTACATCACTATTGTGTGATTGTGATGTCATAAAACACATCATATATTGAAACAATATTTAATTTTTTCCCAAAAATTCAATTGTATCAGAAAATTATGAAAAGTTTACTATAATATAATTTCAATTTAAATAATCGAGAAAGAATATTTATTTTATCTAAATAATTTTCTAAATATTTGAATTTTTTACATTTAAAATAAAAATTTATATTTATAAAAAAATCATGGGTTTTGACCAAAAATATCATTCAAACCTTAATAAATATTACAATTGTATTCATAAAATTTATATGATAATTTATATTTAATAAAAGGTTATTTATTAATAATATTTTATTAATATATTTTTTCATTCAAAAATAAATTAATTCATCAAAATATGTTTTCTAATTTTATATAAATTAGAAATAATATATATTCTATAAAAACCATTTAAAATGTAAATATAGTAAATTGGATGGATATTATTTATTTTATAAAAAACTAATTCACATAATCATTGGGATAGGTTTTTTTATACATAACCCCTTTTAAAACCCGCTTAAGAAATGAGGGTAATGTGTGTGATTGTGACATAATCATGGGGCAGCTCAGATAACATCACTCGGGTGGTAACCACTCTTAACTTTCATTTATCTCATATGTGGTTCTGTTCGAGAATAATGTACTAAAGATCAAATTGCGGTTGGACAAGAGAAAATCTCGGTGACACCACCTCCTTTCCAAGCTCCAACAAATGGGCTTAGTATGGAAGAATTCCACTAGACGAGGTTATCGCTTCATTTACCTTAGTAAATTGTATTTTTTAAAGAACTATATTTATACTAATCATCAGATCACTATTCAACAACTATATTAGCAAGTTTACCAATTCTTTATGGTATTTCAAAATCAAATATCTGAAATCCAAGGATGTGAATATGTTTTTCATAACCATTTTACATAATAACTCATTTAATTAGATCAATAAGATTTTTCATTAATAAAATTTTGGGTCATTACAATCTTCCCCCCTTATGAAATTTTACCCTAGAATTTTCCTTTTCCCACATTAAAAAATAGAAGGGTAACTCTGCTTCAACAATTCCTCTGATTCCCATGTCTCTTCTTCAATCATGTGGTTTCAGTATAACACCTTAATGAGGGGAATTGTCTTATTTCACATAACTTTTTTCCTATGATCTAAGATTTTCACTAGATTCTCTTTATAAGAGAGGTTATTCTCAAATTGTACCACCTCTGGATTGAGTACATGAGAGGGTTCAGGTATGTACTGCCACAATAGTGATACAGTGAATACATCATGTACTTGAGATAGTTTCACTCGGAGTTATAGTCGATAGGCCACAACTCCATTGCGATCAAGGATCTCAAAAGGGCTGATTTACCTTGGAGTAATATTTTTCAATGTAATAAAAGTTCCTTAATTCCCAAATATGGTAACACTTTTCCATAGTGATATACAGAAGAATACAATGTAGCCAACATCAAAATCTATTTTGCGTCGATAATTATCAGTGAATCTCTTTTGTCAATTATTACCAACTTTAATGTGCTGCTGGATGGTCTTAACCTTCCCCACCATTTCTTCTATCATTTTTGGACCTAGAAATTTTCTACCCCCAACATCATCCCAGTATGACGATGTCCTGCACCTCTTCACATAAAGGCCTTTATAATGATCCTTTGGGATTGTTGATTAGAAATTGTTATTCTAAGAGAACTCAAAAAGAGGAGGATGTTGATCCCATCCTCCATTGTTGTTCTTTGAGCATGGTCACAACATGTCTTCAAGTGTTTAGATAGTCATGTCTTATTGGAAGTTAGTTTGAGTGTGATATGTTGTACTGAATTTTAGATCAGAATTCAAAGCATGTTGAAGTCTATTCTATAACATAGATGTGAATCATGGATCTTGGCAAGGTACAACAGATATTGGTACTAAATGCAGCCTTACCACTTCTCATATATATATTCATACTAGTTGATCCAATGATAAATCACCCCAAATTGATATTAAGTGTGCAGCCTTTGTAAGACGACCATGAAAACCCATATAACACTGTTTATTTTTGATGTATTCAGAATCCTGATGAAACATTTCATGGTGATGTTCCTCCATTTCCATGTTGGTATGGGTAATAGTTGCATCATCCCCTTAGACTACTTTCACTCTTCCTTTACTTGCTGACATACCAGGAATATTGATTTTTACCTATTGATCACCTTCTTCATGTTATACCACCAACAATTATCTTGAATATCTATATTGAAATATGTGTTTACTCGGTGAATAAATAAATTAAAACAATGTGCATCATCCAAATGTATATTATTTAACTCTGGATTTGATGAAACGGGTAGTTTTTTTCCTAAATTTTACAATCTCGTCTTCATTAACATTTAACTCATTGGATTTCTCTTTTCTGATAGATTGCACTTTATTCCGAATTACCAAATCAACTTTTTGGGATTTCTTTAACCTTTACAAAATATATGGCTAAACAATAATTTGTAAAATGATTGATGATGACCCCTTATTTATGATTCCCAAGTTAATCTTCATAAAATCTATGAAAATTGGATCTTCATCAATTCTCATCCATGATATAATTGATGGGTCATTTATTCTTAAAGAATCTACCACCTTGTTCTCTTTCCCAAGGTGGTAATAGATGGGGAAATAATTTTATTTGATTAGATATAGCTATCATCGTTGGTGCATATTCATCTCTTTCTGTGTGAATATATACAGGAGGCGTTTTGGATCTGTGTATATTTAACACTTCTCCCCAAAGAAGTAATCATTCCAAATATTCAAAGAGAAGATTACTACAACAAACTCCATATCATGTGTTGGATTTTTTATTTCAGTAACTTTCAATTTCATTGACACATAAGAAATGACCTTGGGATTTTTCATCAACAAACTTCCCAATCCCTTATTCTAAGCATCAGTAAATACCATAAAAAATTCTCCACTTGTGGCTAGTATGAGAACGTGCACCCTGATAAGCCTCCTTTTTATCTACTTAAATCTATCTTCACATTAATTATTCCATGAAATATTGAATCTATTTTGTGTTAGCTTCATAACCGGGTTGGATAAGCATGATATATTTCTCACAAATCGATGATAATATACTGCTAACCCCATGGTGCTACCGATATCTGTCACTAATGTTGGCCCCGACCATCGCTCAATTACAAATGTCGTGTAGGGATCCATAAATATTATATTTCTTATGATTATATGACCCAAGAATAATTCTTTCTTAAACTAGAACTCACACTAGATGAACTTTTCATAGAGCTTCTTTTTCAAAAGGTCTCTAGTGTAGTGCATAGTTTCTCTGCATGATCATCCTTTGTTTGAAAGTATATTTGAATATCATCAATAACGACTACCACAAATTTGTTTATTTGATCTATAAAGACTCTATTCATCATGTCCATGATTATTTTTTGATAATTTGTGTTCCCTAATGGAATTAATATGAACTCATAGTTCCCATACCATCTATGAAACAAAGACTTGGGGATATCCTCTTTCTAAACCCTTACTTGGTTATATCGTGACAGTAAATCAACCTTGGAGAAGTATTGTGCTACACACTTTTGTTGGAATATTTCATCAATTCATGGAAGAGGATACATGTTTTGTATCTTTATTTTGTTGATCTCACAATAATCAACGTAAATGTGCATTGAATCATCCATATTTCAGACTAAGAGGAAGGGTGCACCTCAGGGTGATGCACTTGGACATATAAACCCTTTATCTAGATTATCCTATAGTTATTTATTTACCTCCACAAGGCCCTAAATATAAATTCTATATGGTGTCTATGATATTGGAAATTTCCCAAGTATAAGATCAATTAAGGATTCAACATCTGTTATAGGAGGAAGACCAAGAAGTTCCTCTGGAAACACTTCGGCAATTCCTCCTCAATATGCATGTATTCATGGTTGGTTGTTTCCATAGACTCAATAATATGAGGATGATATGTATGCTAATAGGGTATTAAAATCCACCCTTGAGATGATGGTTCTAAAGATGATTCCTCCTCCTCCTTGCACTTGTACATAATCAATGGTCGATTATCCATATAAAGATTGATTTACCTCTGAAGACAATTTATGATGGATCTATATAATAAAAGCCAATACATGCCCTAAATAACATCAAATCCCACCAAAGAGAGAATGGAGAGGTTCACTGGGAAGTTAAATCCAAAAAATGTTTTAGGGGAAAAGTTATATTCATGGGTTGCAATGATTTCACCATTTTACATTCACACTTACATCTCAACTTACTTGATTTGTGGTGATGGTGGGATTATTCTAGTAAACATTTGGGATATAAAATAATGCATAGAACCATAATAAAAAAAGACATTTTTTTTCTTGAATGAATAACTAGAGTACATGTCACCACTTCATTTCAGGGGTTCTCTTCGGTGGAAGTGATAGAAAAAGCTATCCCTTGCTACCTTGGAGGTTATTGGATTATTTTGAAAACCTTTGGATTATTGAACAAGAATTCATAGTGCTATGGTTATTTATAGGCGATTCAATGAACATTGAAATAGGGGTTGAATGAAGCATTCCTCTCTTCTATTGCAATAGTAGGTTTTTGTTTCCGAAAGTTAATGTCCAGGTTCTAATCTCTTCCCCACAAAATGCATTTCATTATCCCCTTTAGGAAATTTCCGAGGATCATCATTCATCACATTTGGAAAGTGGGGTAATATATTTTCCTAGAACCATTGGATTTATCTTTCCTAATACCCTAATTAAAGTCCACTTTCTGCTACTTACCCCCATGATACCACTAAGAGTCATTGATATCCATTTCGACATTAAGGGTACATCAGATAATTTTCTCATAGCAATCAAAGTCACGAATCACTAGGGCATTCCATAGGCTAGGTTTTATCCCAACAAATATTCATTTAACCATGAATTTGACGTTAAATATAAAGAGAGAGGGATATCATACAAGACTAGTGAATTTTTCATCTTATGCTTCAATGGATTCATGGTCTTTTTTCATACCTTAAATGATGTCCCTATCCATATTATGTCCGAGGGTGCGAGAAAAATATTTTTTGGAAAACATTTTCTTGAAATCCTTCCATTTCAATGCCTCAAAATATTCCTTATGCTTCATATTTTTGATCAATGCCATTATTGATCTTCTTCACCTTCCTTATGATATGAAGTAAGAATAACATCTTGTTGTTTTCAACATTGATATATGGAGAATATATTTTCAATGTTGTTGATCCATTGTTAATAAATTGAGGTATCAGATGATTCATTAAAAGTAAGAGGACTTTGTCTCATTATGATCTTGATTGCGACATGTTCTTTCTTATGGGGGTTGTATGTTCCTCTTGGATCATTCTTCTTTACAAAATGCGAGTTAATTCAGTAAGTATCATTACATTGATTGTGATTTTCTCTCCCATCGGATTGGGGAACTCATTAGAATTGTCATCACATTGATCTTCACACTGTTTGTTAGCCCGAGCCCTCTTATTAGGGTCCATTAGTTGAAATAAAAGGAATATTAAGGGTAAAAAATAAAGGGGAATCCAAATGAAAAAAGGAATATCATATAAATTACTTTTTTCCCTTAACTTATGAATTTATAGGCTTAAATATACGTTATCCATGATCTACATCCCAACATATATTCATAGGTTCCATTTTTATTCCATTTACTATGGTTCATAATAATCTCAAGAATTTACCATAGCACTTCCCCCAATAGTGTGATAACAAAAAGTGCGTCAAGGCCCTTTTTTGCACCATTTCCAGTTTGATTCTAGATCAATGCGATGTTTTTGGGTTTTACCACAATATACATTTGTGCTAGATCCACCTCTACTTGTTCATATCCATCAGGGATATATTTTCAGGATAAACCAAATATTATATACTCACTGAAATCTAGGGATGTTTTTATAATACTTAGTCTTATCCCTTAAGGCTTTCACTAGGGTTTTCAAATCCCAATCCCGAAAATAACTAAACAAATACTCTGATACCAAATTTAAAAACCATACTCTTTATTAAGAACCTAAACATGATTTATTACATTGAAATTTACTTAATAAAACTATACGGATAGAGAGGTCTAGTGCCATGGGAAATTAGGAAAATTACATACCAGTCAAGAACATAAAACCCAATATCTTTATTGAAATCTTTTTTTACATGACCACAATATTCCTTCATACTTAACATTGAATGGAATAACTTGAGGACATGCATATAAAAAGGGTGAGCAATAAATCCTATTAATGGAGTTAAAAATTCATAAAATTAAGAATAAAGTACATGATAGGAAATAGGAATATCAATAGTGTAGAAGAGAAACATGAACATAAAGGCATGATATAACATGATAATGATAACATGGAAATGTGGAAACAACATTAAACATGATATTAGCATTTGATAAGGCTCACTGCACGTGAAACATGATTAAACCCTCAGTGAACTTGAATTAACATGATTAAACCCCCATTTAACCGGATGTATCTTGATAATAATATTTACCCAATGCATTGGAGTTCTATAAGGGCATACCTTTCTAAATCATTTCATTTCATGCATAATTGTGTCACACTATTCATACAACATGAACTCATTAAACATCATTATTTATTCCATGATAAAAGAATGTGGAATTCAAACATGAAACACTATATTCAATTTGTAAATTCTCATAAAATTGATTACCCTTTATATAGAGATATGCATGTTTTTCACTACATAAAGACTTTGGCTTGGATAATCACTGTGCAATTTCGGAAGCATAAAAACGTGACCTATGAATTCATAAAAATGGTGGATGAGAGATAAAGGGGTATCTCATCCTATTTACATGAAATAAAGAGTGTGGGGGTAATATAGATACATTTCCCATCATATATAATGGAATTTAGATGCATAATATAAGAGAATTTCATGAATGTAAATGGGAAGAGGGAAAATCGTTACAAAATTTCAGCATGGTGATATGTGTACATGGGAGTTATTAATGAGGGAGAAAGAGGATTATCATAATTAAATAAAAATGAAGTAAGTATGGGGGAGTTTATAAATCATATTCCAACATTTTTAATTGAAAAAAAAGGGTTTAACAGTATAATGAAATTTGGTCAAAAATGAAAAGGGAAGAAATCCCATACATGGTAGTGTGCTCCCAAAGGCTTGGGATAGGATTTAGAGAAACATCATGGGAGTTTTGGGAACCTTTGCAGGATTATATAAGGGTGGTGGAATAGTAGAAATGTGACCCAAAGGGTTTTAGGGAAGAGAAGTGGGGTCTTGGGTGGGTGAACGTTGACAAAAAGAGGAATTCGTTAATATTTCACAATCATAGGTTTTATAATATATAGAATTAAATATTTTAAACCACAATCCAACCCATGGTTTTTGTTTATCGTTTTTGATAAATGGGAGTGTAAAAAAATTATTTTATAAGTACAATGGCCAAAAATCATAAAATATTAGTCTTTCTGAGGTGGAGGTCAGTTGCACTCTCATGAAAATCATTTTAAAAGTTGAAATTTTTTATAAGTATTGGTGGGTCAACTAAGCCACCATAAAATTAATCTAAAATTTCTATAATCACATTATATTAATGTGAAAACAAATATTGGATGAATTTTTTTTAGTATTTTATTAAATTGCTATTGGGTCATTTTGATGTCCTGAAACACATTATATATTTTATCAGTGTTTACTTTTTACCCCAAAATTCAACTATATCAGAATATTAGGAAAAATTCACCAATAGATAATTTCAAAATCATAAATCCAAACAAAATATTAATTTTATATACATTATTTTCAAAATATGTTATTTTTTACTTTTAAAAAAAACCTACATTTATAAAAAAAATCATGGGTTTTGATAGCATTCAAACCTTAACAAAAGTTACAATTATATACATGGAAACAATACGATCATTTGTAATTAATAAAAATTGATTTAGTAGTAATATTCTATAGAAATATTATTTAATTAAAAAAATTAATGCATGAAAATATATTTCTTAATTGAATATTTACTAAAAATACAATTTTTCATTTAAAATCCATTTACAAAGTAGTAATAATAAAATGAATGCATATTCTATATTCCATACATAACTAATACACATAATTATAGTTCTATGGTATTGTTTAATAACCCCTTATAACAACCGAATAAAACATAAGGGTTTGTTGTTTGATGGTGACAGACTCTTGGGGTGTATCAGAAAACATCACTCAGGTGGTAATCATTATTAACTTCCATTTCCATCATAGGCAGTTCCGTTCAAGTTTAACGTGTTGAAGATCATCTTGGTATTGCTCGAGAATAAATTCCAGTGATTCCACCTCTTTTCTGAGATATGACAAATGGGCTTCTTACGGAGACATTATACTGGATGAGTCTATTGCATCCATTTTCTGTGTAAATTTTATTTGTTAAAGCCAAATACTTATAATAATAGGGTGATCATTGTTCAATGACTATATTAGAAATAGTAATAATTTATAATGGTATTTTAAATCCCAAAAAAACATAAAACCAAGTAAGTGAGACTATTTTACATAACCATTATTCGTAATAACATATTTAATTATATCCTGAAGAATTTTCATTAATAAAACTTTGGGTCATTACAAGAATTATCAAATACATGACAAGGAATTGGATGTTTTGGTCTTTGAATTAATGTCTTGGAATCATTACCTCATTAGTGAGAAATTAGGAATATTTAAATATTATAAGAGTTTGAAATATATATTCTCATAATGATATTTTAATATAATCTTGCACAGATGGTTATAGTATCTGTAGTTTTTTCACTTTTACATGCCATATAAAGAATGTAAATGGACCTCTTTAGTAGATTCATTTATTATAATGTAACATAATCAGTTGGATAAATAGTCTTTAGACAAGTGGATAAAGATTTACTTCCTAGGAATATGCATCTAAAATGGACAAACCAAATTATTTTTGTAGTTTTATTTCATGTATTATATGTTACTAATTTTGATGAGTTGGTTTAACTTTATCTAACAAATGGTCAAGATTGAGTTACCATGACATCAAAACAAAATGGTGGGGAGACCACAGATATTTTGAAGCTAGAATGGAATTTAGTGTTATTTTATAGAGATCATATGGTTGTGCAATTTTTTCTAGAATAACTTTTTTGTGGATACACCATTTAATATAAGTTAGTAATATTTGAATTAAAATAATTAATAAATAATTAAAAATTATGTTCTAAATGGTTTTAATGAAAAAACATATAGAAGAGTATGTATCGTGATGCCTCAACTATCATTATGTAATAGATTGAAATTATCAACCATTTGGTTAGTTGTATTATTTAGCTATTCCCAATTGGAAATGATAGTATATAACCACTATTTTTGTAACAATTCTACCCAGGATGGTTTTTAAATATGAATTATTTTGGGTTATTATGGATCAAATAATAAAAAATCTCATTTCATCCCCATTGATGAAAAAAATTTGGTTGAAGTCATGTCAAAAATTTTCATTCAGTAAATTTTAAGGATGCATTTAATTACAGTGATGATTGTATCATATAAGGACCCCTTGATTATATTCTATTTTATGAAATCATTAATATAATCCCTTGGATAATAGTTTACTATTAGCATGGATTATCCACCCCAAATGGGACAATAGACTGAAGAGAGAATCTAAATCCAATAGGACATAATTTAGGATTGTGTGATGAATTTTGGTGGATCATGGGAAGATAATTTACGATTGTGTGTGATTTTGTACAATTAACATTAGTATGAATCAATATATATGGATTCATTAGGAGAATTTTGTTAGTGTCCTAATCATTCAAAATAATTTTTTTTATGAAATAGTGGATACATCACTAATTGAACTCGGTATTGGGAAAGAGGCAACAAAAAAGATTCAATTGATTAGAATGAGATTTGAGATAGCTCATTTTCATTTTAAATTATAGGATGCATGTCGTCAATGATTATTGTCATTTTAGCTGACTGGTCATGTGTTCATGAGAATATCTCCAAGGATTTTACATTGTAATTTTGGGAATAAGGGATGTTTATATCTTAGATACATATACCCTTTTGAGATACTTCAGTGATTTGGTGAGGTGGAAGATTGGTTGTCTTTTCCACAGTGGTTCAGTAAAATGAAAATTGTATTCCATCTAACTCATTTTGAGACATACCAACCTAATCCTGAACATGTGATTTTATGGGATCATAATGACATAGAGTCGAATTCTATGTTGTTTCATGTGAATTATAAATTATGGATAAGAAATATAAGGAATTAGTTTGGAAACATATTAGTCTATTGTGAATTTTATGGAAACATAGTCGGATTCATGATAAAACATGTGAGTGTGAGAAGGGAATGGGGGAGAAATGAACCATAATCATTAAAGAAAACAATTTTTTTTACTTTACAATAACAGAAATGAATAAATTTTGAGATAATGTATCACCCATGGTTTCAGTTCCATGATACATTATTTTTATATTATGATTCTATGTAATGGATTATTTATGTATCTGGATGTTCTGAATGGATTTGGAATATTTTGGAGGCTTTTAGGAGTGAATAGTTTGTAAAAGGATGGTAGAAACTGTGAATCACCTCCAAGAAACCATTTAAGGTATGATATGATAAACTAGTTTGGTTCACTATTAGTACATGTTCATTCAAAACCATATGAATTAGTAGGATAAAATGTACATCTTAAAATATAGGTAAATGAATGGCGTGTGTATGGTTTTTCTAAATGTGAAAGCTTACCCTATGTGTTATGACCTTAAGATAGTAGAACCACATATATGGTGAATGATTTTATAGACCATGCATCCCAATAATGCAGTATATAATTTTCCCTCCATTAAAAATTTATCTAATCCAAATTATCCCTTTAACACTCATTTTTCACCTAAACACCTTATATCTTGATTTCTATTTTATCCTTAGGAATAAGACATTATCACCTGCAATCCAAGCATGACCCTTAAGTTAATAAATCAGTGTTACATGCACAAATTCGAAGGTAATATCTCATTATTCATTATTCTTCTGAGATCTAAGATTCGTCTCTCTTTCATATACATGGATCTAGTCCATTCTAGATAGATAAATATGATAATAATTTTTTGATAGTGGTATATTGTTTGATATAGTGAATGGAATGTAGTTTGGGATCATATATTGTTGTTTTATTGGGGTTTTCTTATTTCTTCCTATTATTGTGAGTTTTTTATCTTCCATATTTACACCACATGACATAGAACTTGATTTATAGTTTAAAATATTGTAATTTCATGAAATGGTTGTGAAATTATTTTCATAATCATGATAGAAATAATGTTTTTTATTCATATAAATAGGTTGTAAAGTATATTGGTTATTTGAAAACCCAATTCACTATAATATTAAAGTGATGATTTGAAAATCATGGTTTGGTTTAATGAATTTTATGTATTTTTTGAAATTATATAACAAAAAATTCTGATTAAAATTTCTTGGCATGATGTTGGAAAAAATGGTTGGATATACATTTAATTGGACAGATAATCATCACGAATTATGAATACCAATATGGGATATATTATGCAAGTGATATTCTGACTTCAATGATTACACCAAGAATGTGTGTGTGTGTGTGTGTGTCTTTTAATGTGGGTAGAAATGAAAAATAATATTCCAAGTCAAATGAGAAATGGTTTAAAATATTTTTTTATTATTCAATTGGAAAATTGGTTTTAGGATTTGATATGAACTATTTTTACACCCTAAAAATATTTCATAAAATATTATATCAAGTATTTTCCTTCTAACATGAGTTTGGAATCCATTTGGTATATTATATAGTGTTTATTCTCACCCCCTAAATTGGAACTATATTGAATTTTCATATGACCCACATTGAGGTAGAGGAATTAGAAATGTATATCATTACATTAGTGATGCTTCTACAGACCATCACTTGGTACGTAGTCTTTCAACATGATATGTGTATGAGGTTTTCGATATTTTATAATTGGTATTATTAGTTTTCTAGATTATTATCACTCTTGAATATGTCCTTGGCTTTCTTCTTTTACCTTAGCATAGTTGGCTTATTTGGTTTTGTTTTGAGTTATATATTTTACTCGTGTGTCATATAGAGGTTATTACATTTATTGTTTTTTTGTTTTAGAGTTTTTTTAGAAGGGAAAACGATCTTTTGAGTGTTATTGAGGACCATTCGATTTATTTATAGACTTTTGAGTCTTGATAGTCACCTATGGCCTTTTATATACCCTCAATTTTTAATCCAATGGGTAATAGGGAGATGTTACAATATTGTATGAATAATAAATACATTTAAAATTAATATATTCCTGTTCATTATAGAGGTTTTTTGTCTTGGTAATGTCATATATTCATTCAACTAATACATAAAATATCTATATCACGTCTATTTAATTTCATCACTTCTAACACAATTTATAGATATATTGTATATAAAATGTTTCTTCATAAAATCGGGAATGGAAAATTTAGAGAGGGTTAGATAAAATTTTATATTTCTATAAACATAATATATTTCCATCAACCATTATATGGTAGAATAATATTTGAATAATGTAATTATAAAATTTAAAATAATTCTAATAATCATACCTATTCATTCATAGATTCATAATCTTGAAAATTGAGTTGTGTTTTTTCAAAAAACCGAAATAAGACATAAGTGTGTTGATCACCAATAAATAATAAAGAGCCATAAAAAATATATCATAAACAAAAAAATATTTTTTTCATCCCCATAACCATAGAAAATATTTTCTATAGTGAATATGTTCTTCCAAAAATATCATAAGTGATTGGGTTCAGTCCCCATAAAATTATTTCTATTTTAAAGGAAAAATCCAATGAGAATATTATTAGAAAATGTTCATTACTAAACTATGACCATCATCCATTATATTCCTTATTATCTCATGTGATATCATTATTTAATAAAATATTTATGGGGATATTGAATTCCAATTACAATTGTTATGTAATGAAAACTATAAAAATATGGTATGAAAGACCATAAACAGTCATCACATCATGTCCCATTGAAAGGAAAATGATATAATAAATACGTGATAATCATAATAATAAAACATCTACATAAAGAACAAATGTGGTGTCATTTGATAATAACCCAAGTAAATAGAATTATCCATTAATGCATGTTGTAAAAAAAACATTTAAAAGATAACTAGCCCACTTCATGATGAGAATACAGTTTTTTAAATAACGTATTTTTTGTATACAATTTATTAACAAAATAAAGTAACACATATCATTTTCAATGAAAATATTTAACATATAAAATATTAATTGAAAAAAATATTATTCACAAAGGCATCGAAGTCATTCATGTGGTGTATTCTAATATTAAAATTTATTCCAAATCATCTTTAATAATTCTAGAACTTACATGTTTGGAAAATGAAAAGATGATTCATTTTATAACATTTTAATAAATGAAATTTAGTGTAAATTAGGATCTCATATAAACCTTTTAGAATATAAAAATCATTTCGAAATTTTTTTTGATGTAAATGTTGGCATGAAAGAAAATATTCTAGACCAAAGAGGAAATGATGCTAAATTTTAATTTAACATATTATTCCAATGTCATGGGTATATAAATGGAGAAAAATGATAAGAAAAATCTAATATTATGAAATAGTAATAGTGTCGAAAAATAAATATTATTTTTAAGATCAATATTATATGTTTTCATGACATGATAATTAATCTTAAACAATCCTACTAAAAATAAATTGTAACATAAAATACATACCTCTTATTCGTCTTTATTTGTTAGATCTCTAACCTCATGTATAATTTTTTTTTAATTTTCTTAATTTTATTCCAAAGAAATATTAAAAGTTAAAATATCATAAATAATATAATTTAATATTTCTTAGTACATTCAATAATAATCATTCATTACCATCATCATTTTTGAAGTTAACTTCTTCATGTTTCATGTTTGTTTCAGTTCAATAGTTATGGTCAATGAACATATATTATGGTTTCATCATCTCAATCATTTAAATCTTTATTATAATAATATATATACATGTATATTATAAATATTTATTAACATCATATAAATTGGACATAAAAATGAATTACATCACTATGGGGTGATGGTAGTCTTTAAATAGGTATAATTAAACTCACGTGTGATACTTCTATATCCCATTTGAATGAGATGAGGTGGTAAATGGTTTTAACCTAGTTATTGTATCATGTAATAACGTTTAAGAGAAATTATTGATCATGGTTTGATCAATACCACATGTGAAATGTATTTAGAAGAATAAATAAAATTAAAATGTATTGGTTGATATCTATACATATTTATTAAGAGAGATCCTTTTGGTTTCACGTTATTCACTAAAGGATTTGTTATAAGAGAAGTTAAGAACATATAAGATGAATTAATGTAATTTTTTAAGATTTACAGTAGTTCTTCTATGATATGTGAGGCTCATATGGCAATAATAATGGAGGATAAGTTTTTTAGTTTTTTATGTGAGGGGAGGGAAAAACTGATTATTTTCTAATAGGTTATAATGATTTGCAATTTCTATCTTGGTAATGATTCACTAAATGGAGAGGTAGTGAAATTTTGAATAATAACATAATTAAATATATTAATCTAAAAATAATTTGACTATTTTGATTGGAATGTCAGGCATAACTAATGGTTAACCCCTCAGTAAATTCATTTTATCTTTAATCATGGTAACAATATTTTACCATAATTGATATTAATAGAGGCCATGAAATTAGATGATAAAAATATATTATATTAATTTTTTTTATTCCAAATATAGAATATATATTAAAATTTTCAATTTATATATGATTAATTATTTATATTTAATTATGCCTAAATATAGTAATGAAAACCCTTTTTCAAAAATGAATTTTAAAGTGGAAAACATAATTTAGTTCAATTAAATATCCAATAACAAAATCATATGAATGTTAAAATTAAAAAATATATATATATTCAACATATATAACTAAAAAAATTAATCATTTTAGATTAAATTAATTTATTAAGTTAATAATACAATGCAAAAATAAAAAAGAATATAATAAAAATGTGTTCTTAGGCACAAGAATCAACTAACAAAAACAAATTATAATCATGATTAAAATTTAAATAATTATATTATATATAATTAAAGAATTATTAGGTTAAATTAGGATAAATTTGAAAATAAAATTTGATATTTTCTTGAAAATTAATGACATTTTTTATGAAAATCGATATTTTTTCCAATTCAAAAAATAAAGAATTTCATTTTAAAAAATATCATAAAATTCACCATAACTTAATATCTTCACTATATATTTAAAATTATATTGATTCCCCAAAAAATATATAAAACCGTGTTCATAAAATTTAATTTTCACATTAAAAATATTAATAAATCCCATTTTTGGATGAAAATGTATTTTTAAACGTAAAATGACATTGATGAAAATAATTTTTTTATTATGTTTTAGTAAATATATATTGGTTATTAAAAAATATTTATACATAATTGTAATCCATTTTTAATTTTTATTCATATATTCCAATTTACCATATGGGATAAAACAATTTATTATATCTCAGTTTATATATTCTGAGGGGTTTTTCTAAGAAAAACTATCAAATAACTAGTTATCATTTTATCTTTGATTGAAAATGTTATAAATGAGTTGGTTGGGTGGAAATGTCTTATGACACTCTTCATTCTAAGATTTTATCTGAAACAATGTGTTCTTTACATTTTTTACCAGAGATTATTTTTGTATCTAGATTTCTAAAATAAAATAATAGTGAGGTTATATTATGTAACAGAAAGACATTTCTTGTCATGGGTACAAGTTTATTTATAATATAATTATCAAACCATTTTCATATATCAATATTAGGGTGGGATGAGTTCCAAATTTTCATCAGAATCCAAATTTACAATAACTATTATATCCAAGATGTTTGACCATTAAATATAAATTTGAATTCAAAAAAATATACAAAATGATAATATGATCATTAAGGGTTCCTTAGTAATTTTTTTATAAATTTAAATTATCTATAGGATCATTCAACGACCCTATGAGTGAATCTATTATTTCTCATTTTATAATAAAATACATATTCTCTAAAAAATAATTAATAATTAAACTATTGTTTTTCTTTTGTTCATAAGGATATATATTAGGTGTAACTATGAAATAATATCACCTGAATAAAAGTAATGCATAATTCCAAATAACTAATTACTTTCATAAAACTGAGGAATATTGAGCTTATAAATAATTCTCATAACATATAAGCCCAATTTTTTTAAATAATTCATTATATCATGTAAATCACCAAAAAATAAATATATATCAATGTAAGAATCCCTTAATATAGAATTATACAGAGTATGGTGTACACGATGAACTAAAAAATTATCCTAATTAACTGATGGAATATAATTATATATTAAAACACCTCAAGATAAAATTTTATTGACTACTGTTATTTGATAATGGAAATAATTTTCAAATTCTAATTATGTATGGAATCTAGGAGAACACTCTTAAATGAATGAAAAAAAATTATTGAATTCACTATTGAAAGGCTTTGAAAGAAAATTATTTTTTACATAAAATGTTGTGTAATGAAACGATGATTATGGGTATCCATAAAATTTATTTCCAAAAGAAAAATAGCATGAGAATAATTATATTGAAATCCAAGAATAAAATTTACACCATAAATTGGAAATCTCTAGAAAATATAACTTTTTCATTGTGATAAAAAATTGAGATGCAAAACCCTTAGGGTAGTAATGACGTATGAATAAAAATAAAAAGATAGGGATTCATTGAATTTAAATTATAATGATACATAATATATTTAATATAAATTGAAAAAATAAGGTAGTGAATAAACCATATAAAATAAATTATAACTCATTAAATAACACATCTCTCATGTAAATCAACTAAAGTAAAAAATCCTTACAAAAACTAGAATCACTGAGGTAAGAGTAATGTAATATTAGTTTTATAATTAATATTTATAAAACCACAAAGAATAATTATTAAATACAATAATAATGCTTCATTTTTTAGAATAAATCAATTTTTTGGAAATATATATCAACAAGACTATTCAGGACAAAATATAAGAAATATTTACTTCGCACAAACAGATACATTATTTATCTCCTTATATGTATGCACTAAAACCAAATTTACAAAAATATTACAATCATAATGTTATATTTTAAAACCTCATTCATTTACATTAACTTATATATAAAATATATATGTTAATTTATTTTTAATATATTAATTAATTATTATATATTTTTAGTATCAAATGTGATTAATCTTGATAATGATGAAATACATTATTAATAGTGTTGTTGTTCTTCATTCATTTAAAAAATTATATTCTTAAAAAACTAAAATGTATTGTACTTAATTATTTATAAATTATTATAATGTTACTATATAATTCTATTAGTGTTTTTATTACAATACATAATGGTAAAATTTTAAATGAAGAAACTTCAGTTATGTTAAGAAACCAATGTTTTCTTCTGAATTAATGAAATAAGTAATTGTCATTAAATTAATTAAAATATTAAAATCATTAAATTTTAATTTATTTCATATATTACTGATAATTATGTTCTCATAGTCATCAATGGTTTTGTTACTTTTTTTATATAGGTGTTTATGCCTACCCAAAATGGAGCACACCATAATTAAATAATGACTACAATTATAAAATTAGTTTCATTTTAAAATAATATAATTAATATATAATAATATTTACATTATTTTGATATAATATGGTAATGAATAATATTTTTCATGGATTTAATAAATTAAATTTAAATTAGATGAAATGGTAGATATGTAACTTCATTAGATAAGTAGTTCTCACAACATGCAGTTATTGTTTTCATTTCATAAATAATTAGTGTAAATTTGGTTGGATTAGTTTTTTTCATTAGTAAAAATTATTATATTAATATTTTCAAATTTCTTCCAAACCATTACTCTTTAAATAAACATATTGAATGGGTGGATAAAATTTAAATGTGTTCTTTAATGTAGGTTGTAGTTTTCACAGCACATGAATACATATTTTTTAATCATAGAAATAGTGAATGGTGGTTAATGTTTTTCCTTATATGAATAAAATTTATTGTATAGAACATATTTATTTATTTATAAATTATGTGTATAATAATTTTTGTAGAATTAATAATTAATGGAAAATGATGATAGGAATAACATACTTATATTGAGGACAAGAAATTTTCATTTGATGATTCCTTTACAAGGAATAGAATATGATAATATATTGTGAATCAAAGAGAATCTTGGATAAATATTTTTCAATAGGATGGAATAAGGGTAGAGATTCAAGATGAAAAAATCTTTATTACTGTTTCTGAAGGGTCTAAAGAATCCCATTAGTTCGAATCTTCAATATGCGTCTCAAGTACATTCTATTTCTCCCCCCATCCAACCATTTATTTGAGTATTCCATTGATAAAACATATCCTCGAGTTGTAACATCTCACTCCACCACTAGAGAAGTCCACCAGGGATCTTTATCATGATATTTTTTCATCATTGTGCTCTCCTCATATAATGATCGGTGCCCTGGTAGAGTAATATTTCTAAGAGTCTCTCTCTTGTATGCCTTCTATCAATCTATCAATCTTCTTTCATATAATCAAATTGATTAATCATAAACTTATAACAACATGTAGGATATATGTATTTATGAAAGTATATATCATGGGGTATGATCTTAGTGGAGCCTCATCTTATCACCACTGGACTTTTGTGTTGTATTTATGGGATGAGAAGTTGAATCTTTCCTCTATTAGATATTTTGTATCGTTGTTTGGTTTTGGTCATTTCATAAAGGTTTTTTTCATCTATTTGTATGATTTTTGTATCTATATTTTTTCTAGAGTGTATATTTTGAAGGATGGGTCCATTGAGTCTCAGCTATCAGGTGTTCGAAAGTCCTTGATCTCTATGGGGTTTTATGGAGGACGTTATGGGAAGGATTCGAGCTTAATGGTGATGCTGGTTAGGTTGCAGTTTCTTCACAACCAAATCAGAATATATCAATCGTGAAATGTATGGGAATTGACTTGGGTATAATATTTTCATAAAGTTACCAATGTTTTGTAATATCTCTAATTTCTTGCATTTATGTTCATCTACATCTATTGGTGCATTTTTCTAAATTTATTATCATTCAGTATAGTAGGTATTTCTTGTTATGACAAATTATTTAATATGAAGGGCTCCCTTGATTCTAAGAAGAGAGGTTTTATGAAGGAAATATTATCACCAACATACTGTAGCTAGTTTACTGATTATATATCTAGGGAGAAGACCAGTTCATATTTAGTGGTTTATCCAACTGATTCGTTATGTATCAATAGAAAAATAATGACCTCTAAATGATCTCCTACATCATTTATAACTCTAGGGTCTTACGGCTCAATAAAATAGTGAATTATTATATATTGATATCTAGTGGATCATTTCATCCATTTTGGTCATTCTATAACATCATCAGAATAAAAACATTATCTCTTCTTTCATAAGGATAAATGGAAATTGAAATTGCGTTCAAACGAACCCTGTCAACTCTGGTATATATATTTTTTGGAAGAAAAGGTTTTTCTTACATGGATTAGATATCAATACATAGAACATATCGTCAAAAGTGGTGTTTGTGTGAATTTAATTATTCTAATAATTAGTTTATAAAAAATTTATGGTACTAAAAAGAATGATTTTATGGTCATAACATTCCATCTTCTATAAAAGAATCTTTTCATGGTTTATCATAGTCGATTTCAACACCATTGGAGAAATATCATGAAATAAAGTCATATAGGTGTACTCTAAATTGAAAATTTAGTATTTATAAGACTTTATGGATCTAAATTGTATTGTTGACATGGCCTTCTAATGATAGAAGATCACTTGGTGAAACAAACAAAATATGAGTAGGATAATATAGACCAGATGTGACCCACTATTATCAAACATTCAATGTTTTTAATACTTTCCATAATACATTGTAACACATCATACATGATCACTACCATTTCATTATCCTTATTTGGTAAAATTTTATAGGGGAATAACGGGTTTTACTTGTTATTCTTTTCAAATCATTGTGGTAAAGAAAAGGGATTCAGGTATATTAAAAGAAGAACATGGGAGAAACTGGCACAAGGTTTCTCATGTGTGGGGTAAAAAAATCATTCCAAAACATTTAATAAGTACCTAATAGAATTAATTTTTTTTTCCGATAGAAATTACTAGTATAGGAGATATAAAATTAAATTTTTATGGGAAATGGATAGTTTTTTTGAAATATTTTATATAATTATTCATTCATCTATGTGGATAATAAAAAAAATATGGGCTGAAAATTTATAGGAAATCAAAAGAGACCATATTGAATGGTAAAATTCACATTGGATTACAGAGGGGAGAAGAACATATACTATTTTAAGCATTTATTATGGAGAATAATATGACAATAAGGATCAAACTTATTACCTAGGATGTCTCATATATGGAGGATGTAAATATAGAAGGGAGGATCATTGCCAATATCCTTGAGTTTATCCATTCATTAATGTCTTACATCGATGGATGTTGGGATTTCATGTGGGCTAGGAGGGATATTTTATACAAAATTTACTCTAAATGTTGTTATATAGGGACAATAGGGAAGTAAAGGTAATTGTAAAAGTAAAGAATATCATGGAGGTTTTTTCCAAAATGAACCTGGAATATGGACTAGGTCCCTACAATTTTTCTAGAATGTTTTACATGGATGAATGTTATATCATCAAGGATAAGAATATTTATGTACTAAATTATATTTTAAATAATGCAGCCACAAAATAGTATTGTTGTTTTATGGTCATTATGATTTAGAAGGTCAAGGCGACCACTGGTCTAGCTAATATAAAACCATTTTTTCCATTTTCCATCAAAATTCACACTAGAATCCTATTTTGAATGATAATATTGGATATTACTAGGATCATCTCAGATAAATTGAATGTATTTAGTAAAAGTTGAAGAATTGAATCCGAAAAATCGAAATCAAAATTTATTGTGGATTGAATTGATAGTATAGATCTTCGTTATGTCATTGTGAACAATGTGGAAATAGAAATGGCATATAATTGGTTATAGCGGAGTTTCATTTTGATTTTAATATGAAAATGATGTCTCAAATAACATTATTGAGACATGTTATCGAGATGATATTAACCATCACTGATTTCTATTTCAATCACTGGGATGTTTTTTGGTTTTATTTAAATCGTATGAAGTCTATGATATGGTGATATAGTTTCACTATGCCTTTTTTCCTAGTATGTAAGCCTCTCACAAAGAAAAATTCAATGTTCATGGAATATGGAGAAGCTCATTCCATGTATAAATAGGTGTGGTGGTGGAATTATTTTTCACCCTATGTTTCCTATCAATATGATTCTCTTCTTTAGTGGAGGTAAATCAACCACCATGGGATTTAATATAATTCAGGAATCCATTAGAAGATCAAGGATTCAATATGTTAACTACGAGGAGAATAGTGTTTTCATTTTAAAGAAGTAGTTCAATCACTTGTGGTAAATAATAAAAAAAGATAGTAATCCAAATCAGAAAACAATCGATTGTGAATCTAAATACAACAATCCTAAATAGAAAAATAAGGATTATTTTATTTGGGAGAATCTTCTACTACATTATTAGGTTCATATACTTTTGGAAAAATGTATTTCTGTACATTGGGAGAATGATTACACAAGTGAATAATATCCTTACATGAATTCCACTTCACATTCTATCAGTGATCAATAATCCTAATGGAATTGTTAATGATATTGAAAAAATATGATATCCTTCATCTAGAATCACTATAATAGATGAAAATTCCATAATTATTATTATAAAGGAATTGGAAAAGTGATCAGCGATGGTTGAATTAATTTATATAATGTTGGGGAGATGTATTGTATTCATGTGATTTTCTATTGGGATGTAATTAAATATAATTCAATACTAGATAGTTTTATAATGATTTGATTTATAGAATAATGGAGAGTCTACTCAAAACGAAAATGTATCATGTCTATTCTTGTGAGATGTATGATATAATACATATATATCCCAAATAAGAGGGTATTTTGGGTGGTTGATCATCATGATATTTGTTACTATATGGATAACTATGTTCTTAATACTATATTTATCCTGAAGTAACAAATTCTAAATATTTTTTTTCATAAAATCTTCCATACATATTATAATTTATAGTATTACACTCAATGAATAATAAATGATATCCTATCAGAACCTTGCTATGGTGGATGAGATTAGAAGATGTTTTTATCCTTATTGAGTTTTTTTATTGTATCAGTGTTGAGTTTGAAGATTCTTAAAAATCATGATCCTAATGAGTGGGAAAACATGTTATGGTGGATAAGTATTTTAGTAAAGAATATCATAATGTTGTTGAATATTAGGAACAAAGCAACGTATACTAATAATTATAAAAATTATATTTATCTACAATGATTTTTTTTATGTTAAAAAACTCATTATATGAAGTTTTCCTGTAACCTCTTATTCATAGGAGAACCAAAAAATAATGTCTAGGATAGTATATGAGAATGATTGAGGATATTGGTTCATAGACAATTTTTTTTGGATATTTTAGGACATGGTTTAAGGGATTTAGATAATATTCTATGGAAATAATGATATGTGTCTTGATATTAAAATTTATGTTATGGTTTTAATATGGGAAGTAGAAATATAATCTAATATATATGCTTCCCTCACATAAGAATTAAAGTACACAAGAATTCCCCACTTGAATGTTCTGGTTCTATCAATACAAGAGGGGTTCATTAGTTTCATTGTTGTGGTTCCTTCTGAGGAGAACAATACTCATAGAGGGAAAAGGATGACCAAACCTAGGGTGATTGGTAAAATGGTGGCTACATAGTATTGGTTGGATTATGGATATTGGTAATAATTTTCATTATATGGAAAAAAGAGAGTCCTAATGTTGAAATATGATAAGGGTTGGGTGATATTTGGTTTATAAAGATACCATTGTATAAGAAACTCTATTAGTGTAAGGATAAGATAAATGATTAGTGTCCATATGATTTATAGGCTTCATGACATCATCTTTTCAATGGTACATTCAAATTTCCATGTTATTACTGACTTTGTTCACATATTGTGCATGACTCCATGGGACCGTACATACTTCATTAAGATCCAATAAAATGAGAACTGAACATTGTATCAAGGTTTTCCAAACATAAAGTGAATGAAGCTTTATATCTAGAATCTTTTCCTATAAATTTAGTTATATCAATATTAAAAATTTATATCAATTTTATATATCCATAACGAAGGACAATATCATCATTAAATGTATTTATTAAATTGGCCTTCAAAATATTCCCGCCCCTGGATATTTTGATACCATATTAATAAAAAGATAATTTAGACTAATAGATTAGTATCAAATGTGTGTTGAGAGTCCCCATTTGTAAGTGTTAAAAATGAATTATTTTAAATACTTCAAATTAATATGAAGGATGAACTTGTTTCAAATGTAAAAAGGATCATAAAATGGAAAATAATTGTGTATGTTATTTGGTAAGGTCATTTATTCTCTCCAAAAATTATTTTTCACAAATTTCATAAATATGATTATGTTGTTTAATCATTATATTTTCACTTTTTCCATTTTTTGTTTTACCATGGTATCTTGTTCATTAGAAATCTAAATTTATTTTAATGAATAAAATAATATGGAACATATTATATAATTGTTAGATTATTTTTCTGAATGTGAAATTATTTTTATTAAATAAGACAAATATATGTTTGAAAAATAATTCACATTATTTCAAATAACATTTAAAGACCTAATTTTTAATTATTTTTATTTTTGGGCATAATTTCTATATGCAGGTTTAAATTATTAAATTCATTATTTTTTCGTTATTTTTTTAATAATAAACACAATTGTTATGTGGATTTAAAATATGCTAAAAATCTAATTTTTCCAAAACAATATTTGATTTAAAAAAACAACCAAGAAACTTCTTCTATTAGAAAATATTTATTTTTTTCATAAATTTATATGAAATGGATTTATAAATTACGAATGGTTTTTTGAAATTTATAGTATTAACCCTTCAATAAATATTTTATCATTTAAAATTTCTCATATATTTATAAGCATTTCTTATATAAGGACAATGTGATAAAAATTATATTTTTGGTTAACGTTTCATTTTTCACTATTTTTATAAAAAGAACTATTTAATAATCCCAAAAATTCATCATCAGATAATATATACATGATGAATATAAAAATGGTGATTTTTTATTTAAATTATTAAATATAGGAATTTAATTTCAAAATAAAAAAAAAGATAATGAAAGCACTTTTCATAAAAACAAAAAATTTATATATTAAGTTTAAAATTCATATTTTACATCACTTAGTATTAAAATTAGTATTAAAATATGACAAATATAAAAAATATATTATATAAATAACTTAATAATTTTAAAATGAAAATACAGTTTTTATAAAACTTGACTATAAATAATAAAACAGTCTCATTAGTTACATAGCGACACAAATTTAATTTATTAATGAATTAACATGAATAGTGAGATTTATTACTATTTCTTCATATATTTCATAATTTATTTAGATTATATTTTACTTTCTAATTTAATAGTAACATTTTAAGAGTTATATGTTGTTCTATTGTTCTTTGGGATTTGATGGTGCATGCTTCAATCATTATATAACATAATTTATTTTAATGGAATATAGAATTTTAAATCCCAAGGGTTTTACATTTCCACCCCATCTAAAAAAGGTGTCCTTCAATGTAAAGTATTACTCCCTAATTAAATTATGTAATTTTATTCTTATAATATAAATAATTTAGCATATTTTTTCTAATATTTCCCCTACCATACACTTTTAAAAACTTATACTTACCTTATATTTCTTCCAAATAAAATAATTTTCTATATAGTCATATACTCAAGAATGTATAATACATTATCATTATTTCTAAAAAATCATTTCCCAAAACCCCTTAAATCTCTAAAATTTTAAACTATACAGTAACCATATATCCTCCAAAAATTAACATTATACTTAAACGTTAATGACCATTAATCCCTCAGCCATAAGATCATTCACTACCAATTTATATGTTAAAACAGAAAAAATATCAATGAACACCTCAAAAAGTATCACAATTCATTTATAAATCCCTATGATACTAATAATATCCAATAATTTTTATAAAAACCATTCAACAGTTAATTATTTAAACATAGAATTATATCAACATGAATTTAATTTTAATCCCAATCGTTATCAATCCCTATATCATGTGTTCCTTCACCATTATCACCAAAAAATATAACCTTATGAGAAAATAAATTTTCATTGTTTGTGTAACAATTTAATATATGTTTAAAAAACATTAATTACATATAACTAAGGAATATTCCATATCTAATTAACATAATCCTCATAAAATATAGAATATATTTTTATATCATCCGAAAATATAAACCAATAACGAAAATAGTTATGAAATTCAATATTTGTTTTCTATTAAGACATGGAACTCAAATAAAAAAATAGATTATATAAAAATGTGAAATAATTACCAATGTTAACTTATCAGAAATAAAATTAATATCAATAAATATCATAACATATTATGATATCTAAACCCTCCTTTCACAGAATCTATTACGCCTAAAAATAACACTTTTTGAATCTATTGTTCCATATTTTCATCCTTATAAATCATATTTGAAATGAATTGAATCAACAAAATTTTAAAAATCATTAAATATAATAACAAAAATAGATATTAATATACATATATTCAATGTACCTATTGGGTTTATTGTTTTATAATTGTATAAAAGACATTTTACTTCTAAATTCAATGTATATCACATAAAATATAAATTATTTTCCATTATACATGAAAATATTAAAATTGTAATGTATATTTATTATTTCCCCTAAAATTATGCACATAAAATATTCTTTTAGACATGTCAGGTGTAATATATTTTGTCATATCATGGGAACATTGAAACATAAGAACAGGTAATATCAAACACTCATTAAGGAATTATATAAGAAATAAAACTCAAATATATTAATTTATTATAACATGGTTTAAAATAAAATTTTAGGAATATATAATAAAAATAATTTCATAATAAAATGAACAATGATTATATCATAACCATGTTTGACATATTACAAAGTTGACGATTGGTTAAGAAAAAATAGTTCCTTAATGATGAAATACATAATTTTTAAAACTAATTACATTACATGAGATAAGAAATAATTATGTTAGACAAAACATGATCTTACCAAAAAATAACTATATAAAATAAATATGATGTTATAATAGGCAGAAAGAAAAATGTTCAAGACCCAAACCACCAGCGTTCGAACTGAAACTACCTCAATCCCCCCAATAATAAGACATGGGCGGGCGACCAGTGCCTATTAGGCATATCCCAGACTTGCAGTGCATTAGCCAAAGGTACATGTGTAGATGCACATATCTCTAAGCCTAGAAAATATGGATTTGTAAATGTACCAAAACTATTACTTCCATACATCTATGATCCCACAATTAGAGTATGGTAGTAATGTACAGAAAGAGAAAATAGGGATAATAAAATCCCAAAAAAATTGAAGAAATAAATTTGTACTTTATGATTGAGAACTATGATCATATTATATAAAAACAAAATACTATGGTCATTCTTACTCAATTGGCAGTCCACCCACTCCCATTCCTTCTAGGACTTCGTCAAATGGGCCATCGACTACATAAGATGCGACACATTTTAGTAGAGCCCATGTAGGGGTAAGTATAATAGTCCCCAATAGGACTCCACAAAAACAATAAACATGAAACAACAATAATATTCATTTCGTAAAAGTAATATATTACATAATAGAAACTATAAAACCCAGATATAAGGTTGATGAACACTACACCTCCTGGAAGTCACAACCAACCACCAACCATATGATTATATTCGAACAGATTCTCATTTAAAAATAACATACTCCATTAGACATTCTATATGTAGTGAAAATCGTTCAAGGGTTCAATATCCTGGGGATCTGCCAAAGAAATATCACTTGTATAAGAATAACCCAATACTTTGATAGGGGTTCATGCCCATAACCTGTGTTGGACACCACCAACCAAATCTGGATTAACCCTCTAACTAGGTGATCATATGATATTGATATTTTGAACCCTACTGATATTTAATTGTTTATAGAGGATCAATTTCATTCACAAATAGGCCACACCACTTCCACAAACCATACCAAGGGTATAAAAATGATAGATCATCACTCAGAAGTGTCATGGGGGGACAAAAAAACTCAATCTAAGACTCAACCTCTAAAGGGTATAAAAATCCTTAGATGTGTATATAATTTACCATTGTTACATCAAGGTAATGTTTTATGGGAACACACTCAACTAATATCAGAAAATAATGAAGTAATTAGGGATACAAGAACTCTAAAGGGGGGAAAATGTGTTTATTTTGGGTCCATGGTGTGTCTTGCATCCACTGGACTTCTCGAGTGGTGTTTACAAACAAGACATGTTAATCCCAAAATAAATTACATGTACAAAATATATCTTAAAATTCATAGATGCTTCCAAATTCCAATATATCCCTGGTCTTACCCATTAACAAACATGTATACATTTAGTTATTCTCACGTTGATGTACTTGTGCTCATGTTCACCTGGCTATTTCTATTCCCACGTACACCAGAACATGTATTCATCCCATGTATGAGTACTTGGCCTACATGTTACCATGCATATTTATAGTAAAATTAATATCCATAATGTGTGTTTCATTTGATAGGGTCAAATGAGATGTGATATTTTACTATCAACTGAAACCCTAGTGTCACGACCAGGGGTCCTAAAAAATGTGTAAAGGCATATTAAAGATCATCTGTCCTAGGATTTTCCACCCCAACTATGTCCACAACCACATTATCCACCAAACCCTAGGAGATTCCATTCATGATGTAGAATCCAAAATTGGGTGGTCTTCCAACCATTTAAATAATTGATCTTTGGGATTCAAGTTGAGATCTTCTCTAAAAACACAATCATTGGGTCATCTATCAACACTGCATATCAAAATATGGGAGAACAGTAAATAAAAATTCATTTTGATCCACCATTGATCGTTATTTATAATCATAGAACGCCAATCATGAACCTGACCTTCAGTATCTATCCATTGTAGTGAAAAACTATCACAAAAAGAAAAAATATTGTGTATTTCTCAAACCAGAGGCTACTGAAATTTTTCATAATGAAAATGAAAATAATCATGGGAGAAATCCATACACATTTATATATGGGGTAATTAACCACAACATTTTTTATTCTATGTTGAACTATTTTTTAAGAAATACAAAAATGACTAGAAAATAAATACAATGATATAATTAAATATATAAATTTTATCTATTAATGATGAACCAGTAAATTCAATTTGGTGAATTGATCAATATTCAATGAACATACATTAATAGGATTGGAAATCCTAAATCAGAAGTTTTACATAATGTGTGGATCACTCAATGATGAAGAATGATCTTGTTATTTCATTGTTGGTGAGATCCACGAACTCAAATGGCGAAACGATCCCTGATCCTAATCTAATTTCGGGTTGTCTACCAAGAATGTTGTCTAATGGTCTTCTAGGACTCCTAGAGTTAGCATCCAACCTTGAAAATAATCAACAAACATATATTTATTGAAGAACAAAGTCACATTGTCAAAACAAATACAACAATTTTTTTATTTATTTATATTAAACAGTGCCAAGGAAAAATGTTTTATAAATTCCTCATGCTAACAAAATGTTAATTCACCGAATGGGTAAAATCATTGTTTTGAACTCAAAAAAGCCATATGATTTTTTATATACACCAATGATTATGTTTTAATCCAATTTTTTAGGAATACATAACATGCATGATATAAATATATTTAATATATATCAATTATTTATTATGGGACCTTTGTGACATCGAATCTGAAAATGTATAACCTCCAAGATCTAAATATTATCCATATATTATACAAAAATTATTCAGGGAAAATCAGATTTTCTAAATTTTCCTTGCCTTAGATAATTTCATCTCTAAAATTTAAAAACCTAGTCTAAAATATGAGGGTATTTGGATCATATATAGGTCACACGATATCAGGTTCTATCCTAGATATTCTTGTGATACCACTGGATATGAACTAGAGGAATGGATCACCCATTAAGGATCTAATCCCTCTGATCCTCAACATTCACTGGGTGCTCATCACTGGTAGCACTATCCTTGATGTCCATATCACCCCGATCAATAACATGTGATGGGTCATGCATGTACCTCCTCATTTTTGACACTTGTAAGAAATCATGTAAACTATCCAACATTGGTTGTGGAGTTATAAGATACACCACCTCACCAACATTATGCATTAAATAGAAAATTAAAAATTAATATCATAGATATCTTTCCTCCTCTTCCAAATCTATGTAATCAATGATGAGCTGAGACACTCAAGAACACATGGTCTACCACCTTGAACTCTAGAGTTTTAAATCATTATCCTATAGAAGACTTATGATTTCTATGTGAATATCTCATCTACTTTGGTATGATCCTAAACTTCTCTATAATAGCTTTCACCAACTCTAGTATCATGTGTTCTGACTCTCCTAGATCAGACCAACGTAGTGGTGACCTGTGGGGTGGCCCATACATAGACACTAAGGGTGCCATACCAGTTGTTTAATATTATCTATTATTTAACACAAGCTCCCAAAGAGTATATGATCGTCCAAAATATGTTCATATTCAAACATGGATGTTCATATCATGTATTCTAAGAGAGAAATGGTCTTCATAATCTAGTTTAAAGTCTGTGGGTGAAATGTCAAGCCCAAATGAAACAGATTCCCAAAGGAATCCTTTAATCCTCTATAAAATCTGGACCTGAAGCAATCATGATGGTCTAAAATGATCATCAATGGAAATCCATGGATCTATATTATCTTCATTATATGAAAGTGTCAATGGCCCTCACCTGATCTCTATTCTTGAATATATATGATGTTTTCCAAATTGGTGAGTCATTCTATGATATCCTAGATGGAATCCTGTCTCCTAGACATACATGGTAACCCCATGCTGATGTATATGCATATCTCATCCCAATTACAGTCTTACACAATAAGGGGTTGATCTAATCATATTGGTACCTTTTTCGCAGCCCTCACTTTCTTACAAGTGAGGCATTGAGAGATAAATTCTAAAAAAAACTTTTTATGTTTGGTTACTAAAACTAATACCGAAGGTGCTAGTACATATTTTATTACACATGGATATACCATCAAAGGGGGTGTATGAAACTCTTAAATCACCTCCTTCTACAACACTAGAGGTAGCATTGTCAATCCTCTTAAAAGGATATCATTCTCTCAATCTTCCAAATATCCATAATGAGCATATCGAGTGTATAGATATGTATGTAAGGTATAACTATTGATATCTATATGTTGAAAATCCAAAACATGCTTTTAAAGATGATGCGTAACAATGGAAGATTGAATATATAAATAATCCGCATAGTATAATATGGAAAACTACATTTTGGGTAATTTATTTGATGTCTCATGTAATCAAATAGAACAAGAACTCTTATTGAGATAATCTTCTACCACGATCCACCTTTGAGGAATATAGAAAATCTAGATTTCACAGACATGGAAGATCTCTATCCATTACCTATATATAAATTTAATATCATTATGATAGAATATATTTTTGAATTATCTATTATTATAGTAGGTTATAACTTTCTCATCCATTAGGGAATTTCACCTCATATTTTGTGAAAATTATTCCACTTCTACATCGATATCATGTGCCCTGTAGTTCTTCTCATGTGGTCTCATATGGTTGAAACGTAAGTAATTGCATTATGTTTTTATATCATAACACAACAATATGTGGTCCCTGATGCATCACAGAACACTACGTACTCAACACCCTCCTCTGGAAATATTAATATAAAATCACATTTCAACATCTTCCCTTCCTCCTAAATGTTCTGATGCATCCTATTCTTCTTGATAAAAAGTCTTCCCATTCTGAGAAAAAGCTTTCATGGGTGTTAAAACACTATAAAAATTGATTACTTCCATATGATAGTACCCTACCAACTCATGGAAACACTTCACCTTGGTAGCACTATTGGGTGTCCCATACTCAAGTTATATATCAACCTTCGTTGGGTCCACCACCACTCATATTCGATATTTTGGAACCTCGATGGGAATCACCAATATCTCATTGTAATTTTAGAAACATCTAATAGTCTCCTTTAGTATATAATCATTTGGTAAATGAAGCTGGTGATATCATGATCTAATTTAATTATTCAAGAACCATGTCCCCCCCTTAACATATTAATTAATAGACAAATCCTTTGTAGTCAAAATGTATTCTTTATTGTCACTTTTTTCAAGCACTAGTAAATGTCACATAACCTCCAGATCTCATTTTTCTTCTTGGTGAACAACATTGAGTCTAAAAAAATCATTTTTTCTACTAGACCTCTAACTTCACCCTCATAACATGAAGCATCATGAAAGACATTTTATATAATGGTGAATATTTTCGGCACATCATGGGGTTTTAGTTAATATATATTTCTATCTCACAATATGGAGGATGGCATGAAATTTCCTCTGGAAAAACTTCTTCACAATCCTCCACCATCATACTAAAATAGTAGCTCAAAATATCCACTACTCCTAGAGTCATTCTAACCAACATGTGTGTAATCATTAAAACGCTACTATACCTTCTCTCTTACAAATTCTCCAAAATTTCATTTCCACCAAAAAATTAAAAACCTGAACCATCACTGCTAACATACCATATCCTCTAACTAAAAATTTTGATTTGGGAAAAAACTATGGATACCAAGTACATTCATAATATGACACAATAATTTATCATCTCAAATATAATGAGATCAGTTAAAAATATCTCACCTCCAAGCATCAGATCAATCTTTCGAAAGAAGTGTGCTATCACAAATTAACCTCCTTTTGGCATCTCAAACCACAAGGATAATGAAAAAATAGCCACCATAATATATATGTCTTGACCCATAGAATTTTTACAAATGGAATGAATCATTCAAATGTCAATGAATACTTTATATACAGTATTAATGATATAGATTATACCTCATATCATCCATGGATCCATGGGTTCATAGGCATCCATAGTCATAATAGGACTTTTCCCTGACTATTAGCTTTTTATGACTATTATGGACCACATGGGGAAATGGTGGTAATAGTTCAATCCTTTCACCACCTCATGTATCTATTCCAACACCTCTTACAAGTTTTCTTCCTGCAATTCCATTCTTCTCTTTCCTATGCCTCTATCTGAGTAGTCACGTGTCATTCTCTCAATCAGATGTATAATGGTTTGTAAAATCTGAATATATTTGTCCACAATCAACATAGGGGAAACATGACCTCTCTCTTAGCTAATTTGAACCATAAAAAAGATCCCCACACCACTAGAACTATGTCCTGGGATTGTCTTCTGAAGTGTTTGATGTTCTTGGATCCCTGTGACTATCATCGGTTACAATATACTGAGGACTAAACCCCATAGGTTACCACTACATTCACCCCCTATTGGTGCCCTCTATATCAAGAAGCACTCCACCACCATAGCTTGTTCAAGCACCCATGTGTAGGTACGAATCCATAGGGATACCACTGAATCCCTAATATCCCATTTTAAGCCGTTCTGAATGTTTTGCGCAGGAAAAAATAGATCTTGAACCATATTCATGGAGTAATGTTAGATGTTAATAAACCTCATTGAAAACATTATTATGATCATACAAACCTACTTAAAAAATGAATCATTTGTATATACACTAATCAAAATATGGATTGATAAAACTCTTACCTAAAGATACCCTAAGAGTATGACTAGGATAGATCTTCCTCCTCATGTGAATCAGTCAATAAACTCTTAAATCAGCCATCATAACACTAAATAAAACTCTACATGAGGAATTTCATTTGGTTTATAGGAATCATTAAAAAGATATAAATCCTACTGATGACCTTATGCCATCTCTTATCCACTTGGGGGTCTCCCTCACTAGGGTCAAAACCATGACTGCAATAATCCTTCCTTCAAAATGACTAATGATAGAAACCAACACATAGTTGGAATAACCCACACATGGGAGGAATTTTATTAGTCTACAAACACAGAAACACACATTTCTAAAAACATACAATAGTTGAAAAGGAAAACACCTAAAAAACTCATGCATACATCTATGATCCTATAATGAGAGTTTGATAGTAAAGTATTGGATATTAAAAAACATCTAATGAAAACCCCATGAAAAAACTACTGAGAGTCCAACATGTTCTATGGGTGAATACAATGATCAAATAAGTGCACCAGGAAAAAACATAATCATATATGGATCAATCTCTACTCCATCTTATCCCTAACCTCCATGGATTGCATCAAATCTGACATCTCCTACATAAGACATGATATGTGTAGGAATAGCGTTGAAGGATTGAGTATAGAAATACCCATTAGGCAGCCTAAATATACTTATCACAATGAAACAAGAATACTATTCCCATAATTGTAATACTGTAAAAAATAGAAACATGAAAACTCAGATATACTCAATATGGAAATCAGAACACCAGGCATCCACCACCAACCATTACTGAAAAGAATATGCTCGTAGCAATTCTCATTCCTAGCGAATCCACTCCACAATCCATTCCATCACTAGATACAATAATCATTGAGGTCTATCTCAATATACATCTCCAAGAAAATCTCACTAGTCATAGAATACATTGATACTAAAAAAGGGGGTCAGGCCTAGAACATATGGGAGAAAACATGGACCCAATATAAATATACCAATAAATTAGAGATCTTATAAAACTTATATCACAAACAATACAAATATGTAATGTTAGATGGAGGATCCACTCCCTGTATAATTAGAAAATAATAATATACACCCACAAATGGTATAATAGTGATAGAGGATAACACTGCAGTGTAACTGAGGTATACCATGCACTATATTTGAGAGCCATAATATATAGGCGATCACAATCGAATGATCCAGACCTAATTCTTCAGTGTAACCTTGGGGAAATGTATTTCGGGAACATACACAAATGTTAATATTCTAAAATGATGAAACTATGGTAAAAAGACACACTACAAGGTGGAACAGTACATATACCATGGGAAAATGGACATTCCATAAAACACTTGATCTTCCACTTTAGTGATACCTTACCCAACATTTAATAGTTTAATTACATGGTGTTTATTAATAACACATGCAATGTATAAATTTTCTAGAACATTGCTCATGCAGTATTCATATACTTGTGTACAGCTAGTAATGCCTATGTACCAACACATGTTCAACTAGTTGTTCCCGTATACATGTGGTCATGATTGTGCCCGCTTAATCCTAGTTGTGTACAATAGTGTCGTCTATATACCTATATTTCTTCTTCCTATGTAACATTTTTGGAAATATGTTGAACCTCGTATAACATATCACATGGTCGGCGAGAGTGTCACAGACATGGTAATATTTAACTCTCTACGGAAACCTTACTTTTATAGTCAGGGGGTCCAACACGACATGTACCACCATATTACGCTTAGTATTTCACTACATTTTCCAAATCAGATCATTTTCTATGCATCATCCACTACATCAGCAGATACACCGTTTTCATTATAGAATCATATATTAGATTTTGTATGACCCTTTCCATCATCAATCACTGAGATCTAGGATTCGATCAACTTAGAAAACACCATCACTAATTCAAAAATAAATCACACAACAAAATTGGGAAGAAAATGATTCACATGTCTATTAGGATCTCCCTACGATGATCCTCCCTAATTTTCACACCACTTTCTCAAAATGCACCAATGGTATCAATACATTATACTAAAAAATGATCACACAATGATCGAACACCAGGTATTCATTAAATAGTTGGACAAATAAATCACACGTGATGCAAATATGATAAAGCTAGGAAGAAATCCAAAAACTAATAAATGTGGCAAATGAACTTCATCCATTACTTGTTCATCCATGATCCATTGTCAATGAAAGTGACAAACAAAGTGGAAATTATCATAATGAAATATTTAAATCCATCAATTTAAACTACCACCGATGTTCATATCAATTTTATTACTGGAATTGATCAATTTTTTACAGTGAAAAATAAATGGGATAAAAAATCTCATGTTAGAAAACCTAACTTGAGTTTAGATTGATCACTAATGATAAATGATCATTTTTTAATCATTAGTCAGATCCATAGTCTTGAATGGTATAATGGTCTCTAATTGTAAATCTATCTAGTTTCATCTACCATGACTGATATCAAAAATGTATTTTGGACTCTAGAGTTCACCATCCATACTTAAGACAAGTCTATATCTATATACGTACAAAAGAGCTCATTCTTCGTGTCAATAAAATAAAATAAATTTATTTTATTTATTTATTTCCAACCGTTTTTTCCCCAAAAAATATCATAATGGCGTGTTAAAAACCAAATTTATATCTTGCCTAGTGTTGAACTCACATTCTGAACTCAATGGTGTCCTAAAATTCTCGATCTGGTCTACCATTTGATATATGTCCCACATTTTTTCGGAAAAAATATGACTTAAATATATTTTATATATTAAATACATTAATTATTGTTTCACTGAGATTTGGAATCCCACATTTTCCTAAGGCGTAGATCCTAAAATAATCCAAATAAAAGTTGACGATAATACTTGGGTAATAAGAGTCACTTAAAATGCCCAATCTTGTTTGTCCCATGTGACCCCTCGACACATTTATGGAATATTTTCGGCCATACCGCTCATTTAATATGTCTAATTCACTCCTCATAATATATATTGAATGTGTTATATTGTCATGACCCTCTTCATGATAGTTTAAAAAACATGTGAATGTTAATTTTTTGCTCATATGTGGTGTTAAAATGAGTGGAAATGATAATTTCTAATATAAAAAGTTCCATACCAATTTATTTTACCACTCAATTAGTCACAAAATAGGTTTTTTATCAATTTAATGTGTTTTGTGAAAATATGATTATTCAAATTTTGGCTAGATATTTATTATTTAATTACTAAAATATTTTATTTCGTCATGTTCATTTGATGATATCAACATTTTTGAAATTTATATTGGAATTTTGATGAAAACATAGGTCAGAAATGTGGGGATTATTCTTATGAATGGCACATCCTTTTTTCATGCACTATGTAATCCCATACCACCTTTCAACTATCTTCTCATTTTATTTTTATTTTTTTCATTATGTTCAATTTTCTATCTCTAATCCATTTCAAATTTATGTGTCATGTATTCCACTCCCAATGGGGTCTTTGAACATGACAGATGATGTAGAGAATGTGATAGATATAGAAGGAAAATAAGAGGGAATTAGGTTCTTCCACATAGCATAGATCACACTGATTTGTTATGTGTGTGTTATAGATGGATGATCAGGTCAAAGATTAATTAATTTTCGATTCAAGAAGTGTTCATTTTATTGTTATCATCACAAATCATCATATAATAGTTGTTTAAGATTTAAAAGTCATTATTGTTTATGGGGGGGCTAGTACATATATCTTAGGGTATTCAAGTAATTCAAGGGGTTTCATGAGGGACAATGGGATTTTTGGTTTTAGAAATTTAGACCCCATAGTGTTTGATTCGATGAATAAATCAACATGTTATTATTTTTTAGGTTTGAGGAGGTATTCATAATTACATGACATCCAAATAGTATGAGGTTACATTCTTGTTGGTCACATTATATAAGTATTCCAGATTATATTGTTTTAGGATATGTGGACAAAGTTTATAAGAACAGATCCAGTTACGTATAGGACTACTTTTTATAGTCGGGATCTTTAGGTTTGGTTTGTTATAGACCCTCAAAGTTGCTCAACAAACTAGGATTTCTAGAAGGTTTAGGATATAATATGTTAATTCTATATTAGTCTAAGGGACATGTTATGCGGAATTATTTTTATTATATAGTGTGTCTTTAGGATTCTATTCTATGTAGCTATTATTTGGCATGCAATCTGTGAGACTATATGTGGTTTTTCTTCATGGTATTGGGACAAGATTCGGGTTTTCAAGAGAATCCATATTTAGAGTATCCTATTTGAGCAATGTTTTGGTGACCATGGATAATTCTTTATTCTTTTTGGCATATGAGTTTGTCGATTATTGTCTTAGAACATTAATTTTGGGGGTTTGGGTGTAGTCAAACATGGTTCATGAGCTATAGAGATATTGGTTTGACAATATTCTAGTTATGTAATGGATGATAGAGGATGAAATTGGAATATTAATAGACCAATATTTTTCCATATCATTGATATTATTTCCCCACTCTTCTAGTTTTTTGGTTATTTTGATTTGGGGATATAGAGATAGTGGATGATCTGTATGAGTGCAGTCACCCTAGTTTATGTTTTCTCACTGTCTAGGGTTGGTGAAATAAGAATGATATTTCTCTATAAATAACATTTCATAAATTAGTTTTTGAATAATAACTAATCCCAATGATTCATTGATACATTTTTTCCACCTATACAGTTATGTGGGATTCTTGGGAATGGTAGTTTTCTCTCAAGGTAGATATAGAGTCCTTACATCCTTTTTAGATTGTGCCATTAGAGTTATAGTTCCCAATAGATATGATCGATTGTTTTAAAACCTAGGATGAGATCCTAGGGTTCTACATTAATTAATTTCCTTATGGTTTACTATGGATATCTTTCATGATCACATGGTTGGGCTTGATGTTGTGGTTGTCTGATCCATATTTCATAATTCCTCTGTATGGGGCCAAAGCCAGGGTAGATTTACATGCTAGTGTCAAACTTGAACACAATGTTTCTTGATTTACATTTTTTATTCCTTTGGATTTATTTTTGTTGATTTTATATATCTTCTTGTATTCAGGTTCGACTATGGTATTCTTGAATCATGTTTCATGCAAATGTTATTAGAGTAGATAACAATTTCACCATTTGGGGTGTCCTAATAAGATTTGTTTCTCACCACCTTTATGAACACCTACGTGTATTTGTTGAAAATATTTCTCTATTCCGGTTGATCATGGGATGTGGTATATTAGGATGATTCCAAATTTATTTTGGTTAAGTGTTTTTTCCATGTGGAGATTGTGGTTCATGATGGAGCTATTTGGCATTCAATATGTCCAAGAATGTGGTTTGGATCTTAGTAAAATTTCTTCTTTATGAATTTATTTTCATTATTATATTTTTATATGTTGTAATCCTAGTTTGAGATCAATATCTATTTTTTAATTTTTATGTGTGATTCATTGAAATTAATAGTTCTTATTCAAGTTATTTATTTGTTTATTAACTATTTATTTTATGAATGAGTATATTTTTATCTTATTTTCATGGTTCTAAAACTCTGATATTAGAGAATATTATCCCTATGGTATTCTTTTTGGATCTAACCTATATTTAGAAGCCTCTTAAATATATGGAGGCATGCATAAATTCTTCTTGCTGGCTGGATTGGGTGACGGTTTAGGTCAACCTAACATAGTTTATGGAAAATTGATATCAAAGGTTTCTTTTTCAATATATTACTATTTGGGGATTCAGTATAAATGAAATCTGGAAGATTTTAGTGATTATAATGGATATCATGTGATTAATTCATGAAAACATATTATGATAAATTGTCGTGGTTTCTATGAATATTAAATCATTGTTATCTGTCTTTTGTATAATGGTTCTATGATTTATATCTCCTTCCATGGACATGTGTTATTGGATTTCGTGGTTTAATTTTTTTTGGAACATTGACAGGTGAAAAGAGAGTTGTGTTCATGCATTATTATATGCATATATGAGTCATATATATTCTTCTATCTGTTTCGCTAATAATGGAGGTTATGTTGTTTTATTTTATAGAAACATATTATAATGTGTTTCCTCATATAAGTACTCAGACATATTATACTCAACAGAACAAAGTATTCATTATATCCTAATTAAATTCTATATAGATTATTTAGAGTGGTGTTTTCTAGTTGTGTTGTTGCATTCATTTCATAAAGAGATTCATAGAAGACCTTATGTGTTTTTTTATCATAGGGGGCCTGACTGTTAGTGGTCGTTAGATCATCGAATAAAAGGGTGTACCAGAAAAGACTATATTAGGATAGAGATTCCAAGAGGTTTGGTATCCCTAAATATTTGTGAGTTAATGTTGATATTTCATTGGTATTGTGTGGTAAAGCACCAAGAGTTCACTTATATTTGTGCTCATGTTTCAGGACTAGATAATACAGATGTTATGGAAAGATGCGTCTCACTTATAAATGGTTTTTCATTTGGTAGTGGGGTGAGAACATGAATTGGAGATCATGAATTAGAATGATTCCCAGGTGGAGGGTGGTCATGTACTGCATCTTAGCAAGCCGGAGAGACCTTATTTGATGATCAGTGATAAGGGTACTCAAGGTTGATAGAACTGGCCTGTGTATATTTCATTTAATTTATCTTGAGGAATGTTGGACTATTTTTTATGTAATGAGTCTTTTTTTGTGTTTCAATATCATCGTAATTGGAGGATCACTCAAAAAGAGGAGAATAGTGGTGGTTTTTCTGGATTTTGGGGCATAACCTTGTTGAGTGCAAGAATTTGGGTAGTGGTTAGGTATAGTTTTGGATTTCTTGTAATTTTAGTGCTCGATGAATGTTGTAAAGGAATCTATATGGTGAGTGGTCCATCATAAGATGTATGTGGCAGTGTTCATAGTTTTTATAGGTTATTTGAATGTGGGGTTATTATAAAAGAGTCATGGATAATATGCATTTTTTTAAGGTTGAAATTATAGTGTGAGTTGTTTGGCCATGTCCAACCATTTCATTTTGTGGTACGTAGAACATGGGTTAGGGGGATTAGTTTTTTGAATAGGTGGGGTGAGATTGATAATCTTATGGTGGGGAGTGTTAGTTTGTTCCCAAATAAATTTACCTCATTTTGGGAGTTTATTTAGAACTATGACACATGTTATTAGATAATACTGGATGTATTATAAATTCTTGTTTTAGAGGTGAATCATGGAATTGGGATGACCACCACAACTTCTTAGGTGTAATAAGAGTTTATGGTGGGGAGATTTTCACAATCCACATCATGGAGATTTAAGGAAAACAATAGTAGTTTATTTTTTAATCTTGGGAGTTGTTTTAGGAGAAAAATTATAAATTATCCCATCATGAGATCTCAAATAATTATTACTACCACACTATAAGTCCAAAACTAGTGTGTTTATCCAAGGATAGGTTTTTGGTAGAAATATAAACATCTCTAATTTTTCCTATAAATTTATAATATAACTAATTATATATTAATTATTCATTCAAGTTCATTCTATGATATATTACTTTAGGTGTTTCAGAAAAGAATTTATAATCAATAGTTTTGTTCATAATATGGCATTTTCTCATGTAATGGTTACCCTTATATTGAGTGTTGGGGTCATCCCAGCACCATTTTATTTTATATCATATTTTTTGTTTATTTTGTCATTGAATTATATTTTTCACATATTTCACACCTTTCTTTCTTTGTGTGTCATGTGTGGGACTCTATGGGGGTATTTATATGAGAAGATGGATGTGGATATGGATAGAGTAGGAAAGAGGTGGGGGAGAGAGAGAGCATGAGATGGATGTGCCATGATAGAGCTCAGGTCGCACTCGTCCATTATGTCGGTGTCGCATATCATGAATAAAACTGATGCTTTGGTGTTTTCTTCATGATGTTAAAACTTAATTAATTCTTTTTCTCAACTAATACCCAGTGAATATATTTTTTATTTCCTAAGCACATGTATCTGTTTTTGGGGACACCTAGATGGCATATAAGTGTTTTTAATCTCTTCCCCCTATTTGAGAAATGTGTTTTCTTTTAAATTTCGGTATGGAGGTTTATGTACAACTTCTGTATTTTTACTTGGATATATACCTAGACATGTAGCATTGTACATGAGAATTCATAGTTGTGATAGTACATTTTATGTACCCAGGGAACATGCCTTGTAGTGGTACATGAACATGATGTTTGTTTCTCTGGAAGAAACATTGTGTGAAAATAAATCCGTATCTAATATTATATGAGAATATTTATTTCATGTACTAGTATATGTGAATACTAGGGTAGTATCTAGACATGTGTACTATTGAGACTACACACTATGCACTCTAATGTAAACACAGTTTGAATTTTCCAATAAGGTATTTTTTGCGGACTTTTCATACTATAGACATAATTAGACTAGTGAATAGTCCATTTTTATATATTTCCCTTAATGATCATGTTGTTGGAATCATTTTTTCATTTGGAGTCTATTTTTATATTGTTTATGATTGAGGTGGTCTTATGGGATGGTCTATGCGATGTTCTGGTTCTAGATTATTTCTAGGGGTTGGTGATGTAATATAAGACCCATGTGATGGTGGGTAACAATTAATATCTCTATTTAAAGACTATAGTATGGTTATAATGGATCTTAGGATAGATTTTAATGTTCGGGATTATGTTCCTTTATGGATTAGTTTCTTTGGAAGGTTTATAGTTGTATAGTTAATGTACTTTCATTGGGGTGGATATACAAAGTAGGATTGTAGATCTGGCTAAGAGATGATATGTAAGTTTTTAATATGTCTAAATGAAATATTTTAAGGAATAACATTTTAGGCTAGGTGTGTCTTGAGATTTCCCTTCTAGGCATGTAATCTTTGTGATGCATGTTCTGAGACTGGTTGTGCGTTGTTTTGACGGCCTTGGCCCGAGAGTAGGTTTCTTTAGAGGAGACCCTTATAGGGTGCACTGCCTAACATCTGGATTGGGGGTAAATGGTGACCCATTTTTTATCCTATAAGGTGGTATAATCCAGACTAAGTAGTTTCTTTTAGTGGAATCCTATATAGTCAATCCGAGTGACTTAGAAATATAATTTGAAGTTCGAGATTGTTATTATTCATGAATAGATGATAAAAGATATGTTTGGGATATTACTATATCAAGCATTTTCCCAGAGATTGATTCAATTTCTCTTAATTACGATTGTATAGTTATCGTTTTTTGGGGGTATAGATATTATGGATGATCTATTTGATTGATTCCTCCCTAGATTAGTATTTAACATTGGATAGGATTAGTGATATCAGGATGCTATTTTTCTCTTTCTCTTGGTTTGTAAGATTGTAGGTCCTAAAAATTTAGCCCAATGAAGCACTTGAATAATTTTTCCACCTGGATAATTCATCATGAATTTTGGGTATAATAGCATAATCTTGAGGAAAACACGGATTTCTTACCTATATGTTATATCGTGCTATTAAATTCATTGTTTATAGATGTTTCCCTCTATTTTTTTCATCATTAAGATGTTATCATAGTTTTTATAAATCATGAGTATAATTATGGTGGAGTTTGGAGATTCATATTTTTTAAGTGGATAATCATGATGTTGTGGATACACATTCCTTGTTTCATAATTACTCTACTGGGGTCCAAATAAAGGGTATATTTACCTAATGGTATTAGAAAAAAAATAGTTTTATTTTTATTCCATTTATATTGATCATTTGGTTTTGTTTTAAAACATTTTATTATCTTATATTATGGTATTATTGTTCTTATTAGATTAAAGAGATTCATGTTTCATGCACAATTTATGGCATAAGATATTTGGGAAACTTTTTGTGGAGGACTATTGTGGTTTGTTACTCACCCCCAACACATGCTCTTAGGTGTATGTGTAAAACTTATGTCTACATTCTGGAATAGAATAGGATTTTTTGGATCAGGTAGAGGACCAATGTTTGATGGTCAAAATAGATTTATCATGTGGTGTCTGAGGATCATGATTGTGTTTTCTGATAGAAATGAAAATTAGATGTGTGTTTTGGGTCGGATTAGTAGTTAACTATTTTATATATATATTCTTTTAATTTAGTTTTTTTTTTCATTCAGACCACTGGGTCACCACGATCAAGTTTTTTCCCTTGTGTGTGTGTGATGCATTCCATTTATAATTATTTAATCCATTTATTTACTTATTTATCTTTAATGTGATGTTCTATTATGTGTATATGTTTATCTTACTTTAGATTTTATTTCAAATTGAACTGAAGGTATAATCTCCCCAATATATAAATTGGGGCCCTTATCCCTACGCAGAAGCTATTTTCATATAGGGAAGAACGTATGAGGCCATGAAATAGGCTATTTTTTGTGAGGGTTTGGGTTATCCTATGAATGTTCATTAAATAAATAATAACTGACCAAAATTCCTTAGTTATGAATAAAAATTATTTTTATGATAAAAAGAATAGTTATTATTATTTAATCACTAAATAAATTGAATGTTATTATATTTAAGTATCCATAACCTAACATTGTATACTGTATGTGGTAAATAGTTAGGATAATAATTTCCTATATTAATAAATAGAATAGAATTCTAGAAATGCTTTCCTCAATAGAAAACTGTGTATTTTAATGGAAAATGGTTTTGTCTTTAATTTTACAAATAAATTGACGTATGAATTCTTGGTGAACAACCTTTAAACAATGGGAGTAAATATAGAGTGGTAAAAAAGGAATGGAATGGGAAGAAAAATTATTCATATACTCAGGTTTGACATAGAATGTATATTTAATAATTTAATTTCAATTCCATTATTCAAAAGAATGAATTGGGTAGCAGATGATTGTATGTTAATACTTGACAAATACATACATAGAAAAATGGAAAGTGGTAGAGAATATGAATTATACCTTAATAATAAAATTAATTGATGAAAAATCCATTATCGTAATGGTAATATATTATTCAAAAGAATCTTAGAGAAATACATAATAATTAAAATAGAAAAAATAAGTGATATTCAACATACATAATTAAAATGGGGATGTGAATACACAATATAAATTAATTGATGTTTGGAAATATAAAAAACATATAATGGAAGTGAAAATGAGTAAAAAACATAAAGGTTAAATAATCATTGAGGAAATAATAATTAGATAATGATTTTATGAAGAAGAATTTTAAAATCCCAAAAAAGAAGGGGGGAATGCAATAGAAAATATTCAGCAGCTAGTATAAATCATACTGGGAACAATGGAGTTCAAATACAATATATGAAACACATTTAATAAAAATTTACTTCGAAAATTCATTAAATAGTCTCCATGAGTTGTATAATGTGTTATAACATCCTATAAAAAATATAACTGTAAAACCCTGAGATATTCTGAATTTTTTTTAAAAAAATTAATTTCAATGATTTTTTTAATTACATGAAATATTGAGTTTTACCAAACAATGATATACAATAAATAATTTTATTTACCTATGATCATTATATCCTCTCTATTAAAAAAGGTCATATGATTATGAATAATAAAATTTTAAATATTAAATAAGATTTTTATTCATAGAAGAATCATATTAATAAAAAATTAAATATTTTTTTAGCAAAGATATATTATATTTCAGACAAACATTTTTTTCAAAAAGAAGTTTTTTTTAATTCTTAAAAATAAATAATAAAGTTAATTTTTAAATGTTTTTAAAAAAATTAAACTAATAAGAATTAGTTTTTAAATATAGATCTAAAAAAAATTTATTTATGGAATTTATGATAATTTCAGTGAATAAATGATTTTTCAATGAATTAAAATAATATTTTATATTTTTTAAAAGGAATTAATTTCATATAAATAAATTAAAAGATAATTTTTTATAATAAGATATTTAAATAAATATTATTTTAATTTTATATGCATTAAATAAATCCAGTCCATTGTATTAAATTTCTTATTGAATTTCTAAATTAAAAGTTTAAATACTTATAAATGATTTCATATTTGAGAACTCTATATTAGTCACAAATTACTGTTTAAATTTAAATTAACTGAATCAAATATTTTTAATTTATTTAAAAAATATGGATTACATATTTTTCGTCAGCATAATTAATATTATATAAAAAATTCAAGTTAATATTTTTGTAAAATTAAAGTTAAAAAATTGAAAAAGAAATTAAATGAGTTTAAGGTTAAAATGTGTTTACAAAGGGTTAATCTAAAATGAAAAGGGGTAAAATGGACTAAAGAAATTCCTAAATCCAATTATATGACAATAATTTTACATTAAATCATCTAGTGATTGATAACGATACATTATAGAGCATTTTTATGTGTAAAATGTTTGTATACCTTTTTATTTTCAAAAAATCCATATGTGTCCCCTCCCCAACTTATAAAAAGACTCCCACTCCCTTCTCTCATTCACACACCCAAAACTAATATTCTTATAAAAAACCTTCCAAAATAAATTAATTACTTACCTCCCCACATCCGAATTTCTATTTTTTTAAACCATCCTTTTAAGGATTTTGGTATAAACCTAAAAAGGATCTCTAAAATAAGTGGTAAAATTCTTCATCTTTATTTTTTTAGATCATATTCCTCCTCCATAAAATATTTATCAACATGGATGATATAATATCTAAATTACATCGCATAAAATTATATTTTTAATGTTTAATTATATAACACATATATATCACTTCTTTTTTCAAATGGTCAAAAAAATTGTTGACCATATGTATGGTGGACTACCACCCCATGAACAGATGAGATTTATTTTCCATCCCCACCTCTTATTACTATATATATTGATATATTTGACATATTTGTATAAGCTTTATTGAAAAATCATACTTATTTATCTATAATAGGTATTATAAATTCTTTTATACAATCTGTTCGAATACAACAACGTCGCTCGTGTGTAGATTTCCTAACAAACTCATGATGTGATGTGATTCATTTTTTACTTATAATTTTTATGGAAGGTATAATGGATAAATTTAATACATTTTTGTGTTATATATGAAATTATAATGACTTTCATAATTTTATATATTTCTCACCTTTTATTCATTTATTTATTTTTTGAAAATAAGTACAACATTCATTCGTATATGCCATACCATCCCATGGATGGTGTAATCCATTTTTAAGCCAAAAAAATAATATATTTATATAAAAATATATATGATTAATTAATATTATATTTATATAATGGTCATAATTATGGATACAATTTTACCATGATCAGTGTAAATTGACTAAAACTACCATCCAAAAATCATAATAAATGATGAATCTTTTGTCACATTAAAAATTGAATATAATAAAGACTTTTTTATAAATGGGTGATAAAATTTTATAAGTAAAAAATATATTGTATGGTACATATGAGTATTCTCCTATATAATATTTTTTTGAAACCAATATTTACTATATAGGGGGCTCAACCATGTACTAAGGAAGTCGATGCTTATGGATGGGGATTTTCAGCTCACCTTTATTTCAATTGGCCACATGTGATATTAACCAATTTTTTCCTTTGTGTGGTGTATATAATACTAAGGAATGTAATTTAACGATCCTATCATGAAATTTTTGGGATATACATATCAATAAAAATATATGTAATATCCCATGTAATGATAAAATAATACATTTTCATATTAATTAGTATTTTTTAATTAGATATTAAGTTTACATAAAAATAGAATATATGTATGATAATTTATTGGACATGAAACAACATGTTTCTCTAAAATTTTATGTTGTACACAATATTATGTCATACCGAAAAATAATACATTATTATTATTATTTTAAGAGGTAGTTATCACTTAGTTGTTGTGTTGGTGGGAATGAATAAAACAAAATATATTATGTTATGTTTATACACAATTAATAAAAGTTTTTTATTTTATTTAATATTTTTTTAGGATTAATAAAAGAATAAATACAATTTTATGAATAAAATATAGTAATATATTTAAAAGGTAATTTTAAGGCCTTTTTTATGACGAAACCTTTTAAAATATAGTTTTTCTCACATTTATATATCCTGTATGACAATGTAAACATAATATTTTTATGTGGGTCATAAAAATTTACATTGTTGTAAATTTAATTGTTTTTTATAAAGTTCATATTTTAATAAATAGTGAAAAATATAACATTTTAATTAATAAATGATTTTTGGGCTATTTTTTATTTTTTATAATATTTCGAATTTATTTAATGATTATTTACATTAATTTTTTTATAATTTAGTCCAATATTGTTCACAGGAAGTAATTTCAAATTAAAATTTGATATAAACACATCCAACCTTTTGATTATTTTTACTTTTAGAAAAACATTTTTTCTCATTTTGACAATAGGGATTAATTTAACATAAATTACTGAATAATATTTGTTTATAATTTGGAAAAATAGTTTCCATATTTTAAATTAGAAGGTTCAAAATATGTAATTATTTCCCTTTTCTTTTTGACATTATGAATAGTAACACTAGTAATTAATTTTATTTACAATGATTAATGGGTAAATCAGGTAAATAAGGGTAAATATAATATTATAATAATATAAATCTACTCCAAAAATTACCATTATATTATTTTATGCAATATGGGCATCCAATACAACCCTTGGGACTAAAATATGGCCTTTAGAGGCCACTTGTGTTTGATTATGACACTTCCTACTTTAATTTAATGTAATGGAAAATATGTTATAAACAAATATCTTCTTAGTAAAACAATTTTAATATTAGTTTATCTAAAGGATATCTTCTAATATAAATATAAAAAAATTTATAACATCATGGAATTTTATTTATAATTTTTAGACATTATATATAATAATTTAATTATGACACAATGATGATGTAGTGATTTAATTATTAGTGGATGAAAATTATAAATGATAATTATAATATTAAAATAAGTATAATTTCTCATAATTTTTTACAAAAGATAATATTATATATGAATATGACATGTTAGTACCGAGTTAATGTATTGTTTTCAAAGGAATCAATTTTTTATGTATTTTTACCAAACTCATATAATGTATAGTTTCAAAATTAACAAATTTCATATTTTAAAAAATATAATATTTAATTATTTAAAACACATTTACTAAAAATAAATGAGTTAGTCAAATGGTATTATATTTATTTTAATTTCATTAATTAATCATTCATTGTATTTTTGGAATTATTGGGTAATTATTAGAACGCTCAAACAGTAAATTACTTGATAAAATTGTAAGAGGTAAACAGTGTTAAAACAAAAAATATTAGTATTAAAAATAAATTACAACAAGTTTAATTTTTAATGGATTATGGTAATTCAGCCTAAAATCATATATTATCTGAAATAAATTATGTTGGGACCATTTGGAACATAAATTGAATTTCTATTAATTTAATATTTTAAGAGTTTCCAAGGGTTCCCCTCCCCTCTAATGTAAAAAAGGAACCCTCTCTTCCTTAATACTCAAAATTGAAAAGCCTTTTGGTATTCCTTATCTATACATAAAAACCTACCTAGAATCCCACCATAAATTCTGGGAGCATTATTTTATGCATAACACCATTCTTAGAGGATTTAAGGTTTTCTTCAAAGGTGACCAACTAAAGTAGATGTAGTGTTCTTTTAAGAGTTTTAATTTTATTTATTCTTCCATTTCAATTAAATATTATTATTACATGGAGAAATAATAAATCATATATCCTCAATATATTTATATGTTATAATATTTATATAATCACCTAAATCCATCAATAATTCCCTCAAATGGTAATGAAATTAATCATTCATGCGTACATGTGAATTATTACCTCCTCAAACCTATTTAGTTATTTTATCATTACATTATATCAATATAATTTATAAATATAGAATTAATATTATTATTTTATAATAATGAAATATTTATCACTTTAAAAGAATAATAATTTAGTTATTTTCTTACCTTCTAGGCACATAAAATCACAAACGTTGTTTGTGCATACATGTGAACTATCACCTCCATGAATTTATGTGAATCATATTTACTCACCACATCTCATGTATGATATATATAGGTATATTTAAATTATTTTTGGTTTCTTTATAATATTATGATAAAAATATATAGATAAAATAATAATTACCTTCTTTCAATAAGGATAAATGAAAAAATAAAATGTTACTCATTCATACTTATGACCAACCGTCTCAATGAATATAACATTGTTGATTTTTCATAACCTTAATTGATTGTTTTATTTAAAATGTACAATTAATGTATTAAATTGATGATTATTTCATGAATAATATTATGTATATTATGTAATTATGACCCTAAGTACTAGTGACATTAAATCCATGTAAATTTATGTGTCATGAACCGAATATCAACAATATAGTTGATATGAACATTAATAATTATGTAATTTTTATAAAATTGTAATAATTGAAAGAAATAAATAATAAATATAAAAAATTCTCTCATGATAGTATAAATTAATCTACATTTATTATTCATGAATATAAGTATTGAACATTACTATTCAGACACATTGTAAGGGTCTTCATCTCAATCTCATTTCATTGAGTGATATTTTGATAATATACACCACTTTATTTTATACACAATATAATAAAACCATTTGATATTAAATTTAATTAAATGGTTTTCAAATATAATCTTTTTATATGAATTATTTTACTAAATAATGAAAAAAATTATCATATGCAGTGTTAAAGACATCTCCCCCGCCAAAACAATAATTTGATATTTGGAAACCTCTACAATCGGTGATGTTTCGAAAAAAACAGCATATTACTTTTTTGGTATTTCTGTATTGAAAATTATTCTCATAAGGAATGTATTACATCAATATATTTAAATCATATCATATAATTTCAATTTGGAAATGATATTTTTCCTTTATTAGTGTATTATGAGTTATGCTTTTGTTATGGTTCTTGGGAATTGTTATTGTGTAAGGGTTTTTCCATGATAAAATGATGATGGGTGAGCCTATGATAGATCTACAATGCATTGGGTAATGAGAAGGATGTAAATTATGATGTTTCTTCTAATTTATTTATGAAATATACTATGATGGGTATTCCAAACAAAACCATGAAGGTCACTCCTTAGGTAGCTATTAAAGCAACAATGTATGTATTATATAGATTCCAAAAATTATCTTTATGATTTAATATTTCTATGATTTTTTCATAAATCTATTTATTTCATGTGGCATGTTAATGTGATTATGTTTTATGGGTGAAAATAGGATTTCATGGGTTTAGAAGTATTCGTGGACTAATATTTTGTTTCCATATTTTTTATCCCTTACTGAGATTTTTTGTAAATGTTTTCCACATTTTGTAAGAATGGGTTTGAGAAAGAAATAAGTTATAATTCTTTTTATCATGAAAAATGAATCATGTTTACTGGAATTTCATATATAATGGAATAAATGGATGTTATTTTAGTTGTATCCACTTAGTATGTAATAGTTATGGCCTAATTCTCATTAACTCTAAACTAGAAAAGACCCACCTAGTGAATTCTTGACTTAAATGAATATTATGAATGTAAAAGGATTGGTACATATATTTTATACTTTTATGGGTCTTATGATACAAATTTTACCAACCTGTTAATTATTTTATGTTACAATCTCATTATTTATCATGTTTTTTATCATTATGTTTATGATTTGGAAATTTTAGGATCTATGTATAATGAAATTCCAAAAAACATTTATCTTATGTTTATTTCATAAATATACATGGTTCCTTTTATTTTTTCCAATATATATAGTGAATATTAAAAATAATAGTTTTAAGAAAATTTGAATTTGTTTCTCACTTCGATTGAGAATACATTTTTCCATATCCAGGTTTTCAAAAAATGTTTTCAAAAAATGTTTTTAAAAATGTTATAAATAATTTTTTTACTACTCCAAAATGATTTTTAAGGTAATCTTTCCAATTTTTTACTTTAGATAAATTTTATAAAATAAATCTCCTTATCATTTTATAGTATATACCATTTTGGATATTATCAAAAAAATATGAATATTATTTTTTTAATATGTATGATATGAATTATTTTTCTCATTACCACGAAAATTCAATGATTTAATTATTCCATTGAATGTTTTAAAGATTATTTAAATTGTAATTTTTTTAATTATTAGATTTTAAATAAGTGTAATAAGATTATAAATTATATTTTCCTTAATAATGTTTCATCTATTCTTTTAAAATCATTATATATCTAATATGACACACCATGATGTTAGTTAAAATTCACTCGAGAAATAATCCATTAATTATATTACTGTTTTTTCTCAGGATGGGTTATGATTTTTCTGAATTTTTTCTATGTAACTCATTTATCTTCCATGGGTTTTTTGTATAATAAATGATGAAATTATTAAAAAACTTTTACTTTCCTTGTGTTACACTATAATAAAATGTTTATGAAATCCAATTATTTTAATAGAACTTAATATAATTATTTTTTTACTCATGTGAAACACATATATTTTTTTCTTTATGTGATAATGGTAATTTTCATACCATGTATACTGACCAAATTGTTAAAAAGGATTAGTGGGACCTATATCTCACTATAATTAAATTGTTAAGGATTTTTATCTCATTATATAAATAGGACATTATTAGGGAATCAACTTGATTCAATATAGGACATCGTATACCATGATAGTATTTTCATTGATCCTTGAGTACTATGATGTTTTGAGAAGTGTACCTAATCCAAAAATGATTGTTTTAGTGATGATCATTTACTACTAAGGATATTATTTCGAATTCACTGGTGTATACCAAAAATATATTCAAATTTTATACCCATAGGGATTATATCATTGGTTTATTTATGATTCTTGTCTTATGAAATTCCTTGATTTATTCCATGATTAAATTTTATGATTTTTGTTATGTAGGGTATAGTTTTTAAATTATATTCTCTTGTTCACAAACCATTTTTTTGACTATTGGTTGAAATCTCCCGAGTTTACACATTCATGAAATCAAAGATCACTCTTTCTAATGTATTATTTTCAATGTCTATGAATAAATGATTTAAGTATGATTGGCCTATTAACTGTACTATATGGGAGGAAATGTTTTGGATATATTAAATATCATCAATGAAATAATTCCTAGATTTTAACAGTGTTTATCAACGGAAAGGATTAGTTGTCCTTTGGTAACGCTAATTTAAAAACATTTTTCAAATACATAGGGATAAGTATATAGATGAATATTAGGATAAGTCAAAGTATAAGAAATATCCTAAAATTCTTTTGATGGAAAGATATTATGGTTGTTAATAAATTAAATCTCGATATTGATACACGATGTTGATTTTCCTCTATATAATTCATGCGATTAATTTTATAATAATATTATACATATAAAATTTTAATGAACTATTTAACGCATTTTACCCACCTTCTAGAAAAATTTGCCAATTTGAATAAAATGTAAATTTTCTACTTCTGTAAACTAAATTTAAAAAATTTGAGAGTCAAAATTGACATTATTAAGTAAAATTTGGTTGAATATGATGAAAATACTTTTTTGGTGAATAATAACTTTTGAATTTTGTTTACCGAGATAAAAAGTAAAGGGGTAATTAAAGGCGAAAATGATCTTATATATACTATAACACATCTCCAAATTATATTGGATAAGTGTTTTTGACCAAAATAAACCTTAGGAATAAAATATGACCCACTTTTATCCCCTTGGATTATATTATGATAATTATTTTTATTTTATTTAAAGAAAATTTAAAAGTGTAAAATTCAAATGTCACTGAATAAAAAAATTTAATATAAGGTTATATATAAGATAAATTAGACTATAAATATATATTATCAAGATAAAGAAATTTCCTAGATAATGGTTCTTTATTTATAATTTTTATATATTAAATATTAAAATTTATTTATGGCACAATGATGATGAAGTAATTACGATATTAATGAATGATTAAAATAATTGATTTTATAAATATCCAAATAAATTTAAATTTAGTCTTTGGATGAATTACACAAATTTTCATGGTAAATATGACATGTTAGGATAGATTTAATGTACTTTTTTTATGTAATCATTTTTTCTTGACTTTCACAAAAACTAAATACTAAATAGTGTCAAAACTTACATAAATGAGTTTTTAACACATATACTATATTATTAAACGATATAATATTCATAAAAATAAAATATTTGTAAAAAGGGATTATATAATAGTATATATGTAATTAATGAAAAACATGATTTTCTCATGGCATTTTTAGTATGTTTATTTAAAATGTAATATAAAAATAGAAGAAGACATTGTAATAGTTAAACTGCATTGCTAAGAGTTAAATCTAAAATATGAGGTCAATACAGTTTCCTAAACATGTCTAAATCCTATTGGTTGAAAGGATTTACACCCATACCCACCGTATTCTAGAAATAAATCTTTTTGGATCCATTATAAATTGAAAATGATTTTATAATAAATTAATATTTTATTCTTTTCCTAAAGCGACCCACACTTCTCTTATAAAAGGATATATCCCCTTATCTCAAAGTCACACCTCAAACAACATTTTTATCGGCCAACCCCTGATAAAATATCCTCCCAACTACCCTCACCTAAACCTAGAGTCCTAAAATTGATCCTAAATCTTACCTAAGGAGCCCTTTGATCAAATAAAAAGGAATCACCCGAAGAAGAGGTGATAATTTCATCACCTCTTTCCATGTTTTTTTTTCTTCCACTTCCTCATTCTTTGTTTTTTTGAAACCAAAGTAATAAATCTAGTTCCTTCTACATATTTTGATTTTATTTTAATTATGTTACAACCATATTCATTTTTTCTTCCATCCATTAAATGACAATGTCACTATAAATGTGTACGTACAACTTACCGTCTCCATGTCGTGTTGTAGTTTGTTGTTCAACAATTTATTTTTTGGATCAGTATAAAAATTAGAATAATTGATGTAGATAAAAAATTTATCATGTTAACGATTTTATATATTCAATATACCTTCCAATTATATATGATTTTACCATTAATAGAATGATATTTTCGTTTGTGCGTACATACGGATTATCATCTCCACCAACATGATGAGATTAATTTCCCATCAAAACCATTAAAGAATAATTTACATTTTACATTTAAAAATAATGTTTAAGAACATTATATGATTTCAGATACGAATCAAATATATCCTATCCATAACAAACAACACTTACGTAACAAAACATATAAAGGAAAAAAAATCGTTAAAACGTGAAATAATGATACTGCTGAAATATTATAGACCCAGAAATATTATAAGATCATATATCATGTCATATTTAGGTATATGGTTCTTTTATAATTTAATAAAAATTATTTAACTATTATACTGGAGGATAACTTACCCACTTCTAAGGAAAATTACACTGTAACAATTAATTTTAAATCACTTAGTAATCCGAGGATGTTTATATATGAATATCTACTAGGACCTCTTCATCATCAACTTAGGTGTTTCTTTCAAATGTATTTCAAAACATTATTACAATTTCCTAGAATATGGTTTAAATTAATTTATACCCTTGTTTGAGTTTTTATAAAAACAAATTGACAAGAATCTTTCTGTCATTTTCCAAAAAAGGTAATTAATGAAATTTTTGACAAATTAAGGTTAGAATGTTTTTTTAACATCTAAGGAGGGTGTGGCTATTTTCTTCCATTATAACACCTTTTAATATTCTCATACAAGATTATCAGTATATTTTCAAAATAATAGTTTCTTTTATAATTACATTAATATTAAATGATTTAAAAATAGAATGAGATATTTATCTCAAATAGTTTTGATTTCAACTATGTCAATAACCATTGATGGATTTTACACTTGTTTGAAGTTGATTAATTAGGATACAATATTACATATTGAATTGAAAGTTTTGTGATATTTTTGACTGTATATTTTTTATTTTTATACCATTAATGGTTTTTGGTTAAATTATTAACATTTTGTATGCTATTTTTAAGAAGAATGTTTATATTACTTTTCAACTGTTTTATATGATGAATGCATTGCACATAATTTGTGATGAGTGGATCTCGCTATATCTCCTTGATGCATCGGTAGGTCTCATTAGACAAACTAGTTTTTGGAAAAAGGCCTTGAAAAGAACTTATTTGTATTCTTGGAGTGATGCCTTCATAATGTGGTTATAATGTCCAACATTATGCACTCTATCATTATGAAATTAGCTATTGATATTACATTTGATTATTAGATAAGTATAATATACAAGTCAATAATTAAATGGAATTATTTTATTTATATTTCCATATTATGGTGATGTTTATGTTTAAAAAGAATTTTGTTTTTGCCTTATACATTTCCTATAATGATTATTCCTATTTATGATAGTTTATACTATATTTTAATCCCTTTTGACCATCTGATATCACCCCTTTCTATGTTTTATTTTTCCTATGATTTGAATAAATATATTATAATTAACCTATGGGGATAGTATAAAGGATATGAGTGTGTTTAATGGGACACAATGTTGTTTTTTATTTCATGATGTAATGTAAAACATACGTATGTATCTAATACATCTAAGTCTACAAAACTAATTAGTCATTGAAGACATGATCTCTTGTGATCATGGAAACGTTATTTACTAATTAACCGACTCTGGGTAACTAAGGTATGGGTGTTACAGCTGATATGAGATAAAGATTAGTACAAACCTGGGAAATTTGGTTTAGAAAAAATCTTATTAGATTACATTAACATAAGATAAACATTGAAAAATTTAATAGAATGAAATATTTGAATTTTGGTAATGTAGATATTTTATGAGTTTTCAAAAGAAATACATCCCTTTCTGGATATGAGAAGGTAGAGGCATCTCTAGCGGAGAATTACCTAGTAGTAAAAACTCTGATAAGGAGTCTTAGGCTTGACCCGAGATATCATGGTACACAACAACAAACCTTGTGGAAATATTTGTTATCACACTCACAAGGGATATGATTTGGATAATTCACATTTTATTTAAAAACAATTATGAATGATTTTGAGAAAATAATTAATCAAATAATGATTTTTTTATGATTATGGATTCTATACTTAAATTGTTAAATTTATGTTAGGTATTATTATAGTTTTGAATTATGTATTAGAATTCATAAACTAACCTAGTGTATGCCATTGTTTAGAAATTGTGCCTAGTTGAAGGTATGGAAACCATATCAACGCATGTAATCAATATAGGTATTTCTCTCTAACTCCAAATAATTATAGTGGACCTGGTGATGAAACTGGTGATGAAAATATTATAACCACACTTAGATAAATCACTCAGGTTATGAATAATAAACATACCCTTATAGAGCACCTGAATCCACAACGCGAAAGATAAGTGATAGACCTCTTTATGAGAAAAAACCACCAACAATCAATTTGACTACAAATCCATTTCTATTAGAGTAATGGATAAATTCTATAGAGAAACTATTTTATGCTTTAGGGAGTAGCGAAAGGGAAAAATGTTTTATGATAGTCTATCACCTCCAAAGAGATACAAATCACTGGTAGTCATTAATTAAAAAAACAAAAAGGGATTCCTAAGTATCAAATATGGAATTTTTACAGTCTAAAGATCTTTTATTTCAAAACTACATTCCTCGTGACCATAGAGTGGATATGGAAAAAAATTGAGTTTAAGGAAAAAGGAGGATTAGAATTTCGTAATGTGTGAGGATAAAATAAAAAGGATAGCAATTCATGTTGAATATTATATACATAACCAATTAGTAAGATTGATCTATTCTTTGATGGGTTGAAACTATTTCTACACCAAGCATTAGTATAACAATATTTCTCATTGTACAAAGATATTGTCTCATGTCCTATCGAGAATTCAATGGAATTCTCTATTTCTTACGACTTTCTGGAAAAATAATATAAGAAGAGATCCATTTAACACATTGGAAATTTAAATAAGGGTAATAAAGGAAAAGTAAAATTTCCATCCTGTAGTAAATATGGGAAGAAACACTCTGGTTCTTTCCTGAAGGGAATAGGAGTCTATTACAAGTGTGGAGAAAAAGGCCACCAACCACATGATTTCAAGGGAATGAAATGGGATTTCAATGTTGAACAATACAATTTTAGAGAAATGGGGCATTATTCAAATGAATTTGCTAAGAACCAAGGAAACTTGCATCAAAAAGGCCAAGGGAGTAAGGACATGTTTTTGAAATCACTACTTCCAAGTTTAAAACTACAAATTATGTAGTGGAAGGTAATTTAATGGTTTCCCCAAATTTAATCAATGATTTATTAGGTTTTGGATCATCTCATTGTTTCATATCTTCCTTGTTTTCTAAAAAATTAGATATTTTTAATTTTATTTAACAAAGGAGTTTTCAATCAAAACTCTTAAGGAATGTATCATTAGAAAAAAAATTGTGAATCATTTCCCATTAGGGAATTTATTTGTTCTTTATCAGCTAATCTCATCACCATTCCAATGATTTAATATGATATAATACTCTCTAGGGATTGGAATTTAGACCATGATGTGAAATATTATTGTAAGAATAAGGTGGTTAATGTTTTTACAAGAATACAAAATAACTTATCTTTAGAGCAGAAACATCAGCATCAAATTATCATCTTGAACCACCCCCAATAGATCAAAAAAATCAATTATTATGGAGGAAGAGAGTGAAATAAATATCAGTGAAGAAATGAATGATCAAATAGAGTACATATTATTGATCAAGAATCTGTTGATGTGTTTCTAGAGGATTTACATGGACATCCTCCAGAATGAGAAATTGAGTTTTCTATTGATTTAATTTCTTGTTCAAGGCTCATATAGAAGACCCGTTATAGAATGGTAACTTTGGAATTAGTGTAACTAAAGAAAGAACTATAAAAATTGAGTAATAAATGATTTATTCTCCCTAATGTTTCTCCATGGGGAACCCATGTTCTTTTTTTAGGAATAAAGATGGATTTATGAGGATGTGCATTGAGTGGATGTAGATCAATGCTATAAAAAAAGAACAAGTATTACCAAAATTTCATTTATTATTTATTCGATCAAATTCATGGTGCTTAATAATTTTCAATAATTGGCCACATATCTAGATATTATCAGTTGTGTGTGTAGAAGGAATACATTTTGAAGATAGCATTTTGAACTATGTGTGGGAATTATGAGTTTACAGTAATGCCTTTTAGATTGAATAACGCATCCTCTGTTTTCATTGTTCTAATGAACAATTATTTCAAGGAATATCATGATGAATTTTTAATTCTATTTATTGATGACATATTGGTATACTCCAAAAAATACAAAGATCATGAAAATCAGTTGAGCGATATTCTAAAAACTCCTAAAAGAAATGAATTATATGGGATGTTTAGAAAGTGTGAATTCTGGCTTCATGAGATTTCTTTTTTGGCCATATTGTCTCTATGGATGGAATTTATGTTGATACTTCTAAGATAAGAGAAATACACAATTTCCCAGCACTGAAGATTATAACTGAGGTACATAGTTTTATTGGTTTTGCAGGTTATTATCAGCCCTTCGTCCATAATTTTTCCTGATTTTCTAACCCATTAACCAAGATCAAATGTAATGGGTTTAAACATGTTTGGAAAAAAGAGTGTGAAGAATGTTTTGAAGAACTGAAGAGAAGATTAGTCAATTCTCCTATCTAGAATCTACCATCAAGGGATGATGGTTTTGTTATTTATTTTGATGCTTCAAAGAAATTACTGGGTTGTATCCATATGTATAATGATAGGGTTATTGACTATGAATCACGATGGAAAAAAACTCATTAAAAAAACTATCCCACTAATGATATTGTGTTTGGAGCTATCCTAATTGCTTTGAATATATAGAGACACTATCTCTATGGTGAAAAATGTGAGATATATTTCAATCAAAAGAGTTGGATGTATACATTCTCACCAAAAGAATACAAACTGAGGGAAAGGTGATGGACTGAACAACTCAATGAATTGTATTTCACTATACCTTACCACGCGGGGAAGGTAAATAAGGTGGAAGATTATATTAGTAGAAATGATCATGGAGTTTTCAACAAGTTGAGAGTTGAAAGGGATCCTATGCTCATGGATCTAGTAAATATGCATATATAAATATTAACGGAATGTGAAACATCAATAATTTTTCAAATGGAATCCAATCCATCCTTACTAGAAAGGATAAAAAGTTCTCAGGCTAATGATGAGGGGTTTCAAAATAAAATTAAAGTTGTTAACAATGGGAGATTAACCGAAATCATATAGGAAGATGATATTTTGAAATATTGAATATTACATTGTGTTCCCAATATTAATGCAATAAAAATTTAATTTATGGATGATACTCATTGCTCCAATTCTGGAATACACTTTAGTAGCACTAAGCAAAATAGTGTTTTGAAGGAACATTTATAGTGGGACAACATGAAGAGGGGGATTGTGGATTATGTATCAAGATGTATGGTTTTTCAATAGTTGAAGTTTGGAAGAACACATCCTAGAGGAGTCATGAAACCTCTTCCCATACCTATGTCAAAATTTGATGATATTACGATGGACTTTGTCATGGTGCTACCAAAGACTCCATGATTTAATGAAACAATATGCGTCACTATTGATCATCATACCAAGTTAGAACATTTTCTCTCTATAATAGATTATTTACCACTAGAAATATTTTCAAGACTATATATTAATGAATTTTTAAGACTTTATGGAGTGCCACATTCAATTATTTCAAATCTTGATCCTCGTTTCAGAGCAAGATTCTAGAAAAGTATTCAAAAATCACTACACACTAAACTTCTTATGAGCACTACCTACCACCCTCAAACTGATGGACTATCAGAAAAAACTATTCAAACCCTAAACAAATGTTGATATCCTGACCAATAGACTTTCAAGGTATGTGGGATCAATATTTACCTCTAGTAAATGTTTTCTATAAAAATTACATCCATTAAAGTATTCAGATGGCACCATATGAAGTGTTATATTGAATGATATGTCACACAAAAACTTGGTAGAATGATGTTGGTGAAAGAAAACTCATAGGTCCAGATCTTGTTGAGGAAATAATGGAAAATGGGAAGATTATCCGAACCCACATCAATGTAACTCAACGTTGGTATAAGAGATTTGCTGATAACTGAAGGAAGGACTTGGAATATCAATTTGGAGATCATGTTTTCTTGAAGGTATATCCATGGAAGGGTGTTATCTGATTCTGTAAAAAGGTTATATTATGTCCCAGGTACATCATACATTTCGAAATTATAGAATGAATTGGAGTTATATCATTCCATTTGGAAATGCCTCCAAGTCTCTCTAATTTTCATTATGTGTTCCACATATATTTGTTGAAAAAATACATGCCTGACACAACACATGCACTAACCTATAAAAATAGAACTAGAACCTAGCTTCTCTTATTGTGAAGAGCCTATAAAGATTCTTGAAACCAGAGAACATGTGTTGAGAAACCATATGACTAGTCTGGTAATAGTTCTTTGGACATACCATAAGATGGAAGAGGCAACGTCTGGTCCCTAGGAACTTATGATGAAGAACCACCCAAATCATTTTTGCTCTAATATTCTAGAATATTCGAGGGAAAAATTATTCAAATGAAGGAGGAATGTAACACCCTAATCTTACAGGTTATTATTCTCTTTAAATAATGCAATATCTTGCATTGTACGCAACATTGATTTCTAGCACACCATGACCAATCAAACTAACCGTTATTAATAGGATTACCAAAATTTTTAAAATTTATAAATTTAATTTTTCAAAATTTATTTTGTTATTGGATTTGGAATATCAAAATTAGTATAGGGTGTATTTTTTGTATTTTTCTGAAAACATTCAATTTCTGATAAATAGTGAAAAATAATGTGTTATTGTTCAAAGCGAATTTTATTTAAATAATTACTTTTTATTTAAATTTATTTTATAGTCCAAATAGATACATAATATATATATTATTTAAATATAATTCATTAGAATCATTTGATAATAATATTAGATATATAAAATTTTATTGAAATATTTAATTCCTTTTACCCACCTTCAAGGCACATTTACAAATTTGTATAATATGTAATTGTTCCTAATTTGTGAATTGAATTTCAAAAATTTGAGATAAAGGGTTGAAAAAAGTAATTAAAATTTGGTTCAATTTGATGAAAATAATTTATGGTGAATATTAACTCTAGAATTTTATTAAACACAGTTAAATGTAAATATGGTAATTAAAGTTGAAAATGATATTATAATTACACCAACACGTGTCTTAATTCTATTGGATATGTGTTTTTCGAGAAAAATGATCCTTAGGAATAAAATATGATAATCTTCGATTGATTTGGATGATATTAGGACAATTATTATTATTTTATTTAATGAGATGTTAAAAGTGGTAAATTAAAATTTTAATAACTAAAAATTTTTTAATATAGAGTTATACATAAGATAAATTTGACTATAAATGTTAATTAGAAAGGTAAAATGATTTGATATATAAAGGTATTTTATTTATTATTTTTTCACATAATATAATTAAATATATTAATGACACAATGGTGATGCAGTAATTACCTTTTTGTTGACTTTCACAAAAACCAAGTACTAAATAGTGTCAAAATTAAAGAAAATAAGTTTTTTAAAATAAATACTATATTATTAAATAATATAATAATAATAAAAAATATAAGGATTAGACAAAGGGATTATATAATAATAGATATGACATTAATGAAAACCTTCTGGTTCGCTTGGTATTTTATTGTATGTTTATTAACCATGTTATATAAAAAAACAAGAAGACATTGTAAGAGTTAAAATGTTTAACTAAGAGTTAAATATAAATGATAAGGTTAACATGGTCACATAAACATGTTTAAACCCCTTTGTATTAGAGTATTTATACCCCTCCCTACTATATCCTTGATATTAATCCTTTTGGAGATATTATAAACCGAAAGTGATTTTATAATAAATTAATATTTTAAGATTTTCTTAAATTGGCAATCACCTATATTATAAAAGGTTACTTCACCTTATCTCAAAACCAAACATCTAAATAAATTTGGATAGGCTAAACCCTTCTTAAATATCCTCCCTTTTATATTCACTTCATCCTAGAGGCCTTACTTTGATCAGAAAGCCAACCAAAAGACCCCTTTTGATCAAATCAAAATGAATCACCCTAAGAAGTGGTAATAGTTTTGTCACATCCTTAAATGTCATTTTCTTATTCCACCACTTACTTCTTTGTTGTTTCCATACCCAAGTAATAAATCTATTACCTTATACATACTGTGATGTTATTATTAAAATGTTATAACCATATTCATTATTCTGTCCATACTATGAATGACAAAGTCACTATACGGGCGTACGTACGGCTTACAGTCTCCACGTCATTGTGTAGTTTTTTATTCAACAAATCAATATTTGGATGGGTATAATAATGATTATAATTGATATAAATAATAAATATAACATGTTAATGATTTTTATATGTAATATACCATCCAATTACATACGATTTCACCATCAATAGAATGTTATTTTCACTCGTGCGTACATACAGATTACCGTATCCACGAACACAATGAGATTAATTCTCCATCGTAACCATTCATGAAATAATTTCATTTATGATTAAAAAAAATTTTTAATAATTTTATATCATTTTAGATATTGATCCAACAAATCCTATCCATATAAAACATGACATATATAACAAATAATGTAATGGAAAATGAATCTATTAACACTCGAAACAATAATAATACTGAAATATTATTAATAAAAAAATATAAGAATATCATATATGATATAATATTAACTTATATGGTTATCTTATAATTCAATAAAAATTATTTAACTATTATAAAATAGTTTAATGTACACTTAACCAAGGAAAAGTACAATGTAAGGGATAATTTTACAGTATCATACTTATATGAGGTGGTTTATACATGAATATCTTCTGGGACCTATTTGTCATTCACATATGTGTTTCATAAAAATGAATTTCAATTTTTTTTACTATTTCCTAGATTATGGGTTAAATTTGTTTATACATTTTTTTGGAATATTATAAAAAAATTAATGGAATAATTCTATCATTTCCCAAACAAGGTATTTTATGACCTTTCCTAGAATATGGGTTAATGTATTATGATTTTGTATGCTAGTTTTAAAATGAATGATTATGTTATGTTTAAACCTTTTCATATGAGAAATGAATTAGACTTAGTAAGGGATTGATGGATCCTGTTATAGCTTCTCGGTGCATGGGTAGGCCTCATGAGAAAAACTAGTGTCTAGGACAAGGCATTTACAAAATCTTAATTAGTCTTGGAACGAGGCCTTTAATATGTGTTTATATTTTCCAACATTATTAATTCCAACATTATGAAATTATATATTAATATTACATGTGATTATTGTAACACCCCGAGTTTCCACGATACGCTTATCATTCAATAATGCAATAGCTTGCATTGTACGCAACTTCGATTTATAAAACACCGCGACTAATCAAAGTAGTTGTTATGAATAGTAATAACCACTTTTTAAAATTATAGAAATTTTATATTTCAAAATGGACTTCATTTTTGGATTCGGAATATCGAAATTAGCCTATGTTGAATTTTTGGTATTTTTATGAGAACTTCTAATTTTTTATGAATAGTGAAAAATACTTAAAAACAACTTTTTAAATAAAAATAATTTATAGTGATAAATTATACTATTTAGTGGTTTTAATGTATAATTAGAATATATTTTTACCATTTTATCCAATGGTGGTCATTATAATTAATTTAACATTGAAATTGGACATAAACAATTGCCAATCTTTTGATATAAATTGTTTCTTAGAAACACGCTATTTTTTGTAACAACGGGAATTAATTATAAAATTAATTAATGCAACTTATATGTTTGGAATTTTGTAAAATAGACATCATTTCTGAATTCAGAATATCAATTATAGCTTAGGGTGAAATTTTGGCATTGTTCTGAAAAACTTCAATTTTTGATGAATAGTGAAACCACTAAGTGGTAGTTAAATAACTAATTTTTCATTTAAATGAAATATTACCACTTCTGTGATTTGATTTTCAAAAATCCGACATACATGGTTGTCATTAAGAAGTAAAATGTGGTTCAATGAGATTAAAATAATTTTTTGGTGAATAGTAACTTTTAAGTCCTTAATCGCGATTAGAGGTAATTAGTGTAGTTTAAGGTACAAATAATGTTTTAATAATATGAGATGAGCATGACACTTGTCCTACTACTATTGGATGAGTCATGGCCGACCAAGACAACCCATGGGTCAACTTGGGGACCCCATGGAGCCACTTTAGTTGGAAAATGACATTAATATATATTTATTTAATGTTAAAATTAAATTGACACAAACATGAGTTGTTTCACTAAAACAGTTTTTAAGTGGGGTTACACAAGTCCAAATTTTGACTATAAATATTAATTAGAAATCTACAAAGATTTCCTACATCATAGTATTTTTTTATATTTTTTAGACATTAAATAAATTAAATTATTTATGACATCATTATGATGCAGTGATGACCTCATTATTTAACGATTTAAATAAAATGAGAAGATAATGCCAAATCCAAGGCTTAAACTTGTCCAAAGCCTATTGGATGAGGATATTTCGAACCCTTATCACCTTATCCACGAATTATATAAGTTTGGGACCTTTAGAATCCGAAAAGAATTGTATAATAATGTAACATTTCAATCTTTCCAAAAGAGCCCCTCCTCTCCTCTTATAAAAGGCCCCCACCTCTACCACCTTATTCACACTTTCAAGCCTTTTTGTTCGGCCAACCTCTGCACAAATACTCTCCCAACTTATCTCCCTTCATCCTAGAAGCCTTACTTTAGTCATAAAGCCATCCTATGGAGTCCTTTTGATCAATCAAAAGGAAGAACCCGAAGGAGAGGTAACATTTTCATCACCCTCTTTCATGTTTCTTTCTTCTTCCACTCCCTCTTTGTTTATAATTTCAATTCTAAAATTATAACTCCAATATCTTCTATATACTGTGATGTTATTATAAATATGGAACAACCATATTCAGTATTCTACCCATCATTTGAATGACATGTAACCATACGTGCGTAAGTACGGCTTACCGTCTCCACGTCGTGGTGTAATTGTTATTCAATATATTATTATTTAGGTGGGTATAATAATGATACGTAATTCATGTAAATAATTAATATAACATGATAATGATTCTGTATATATGATACACTATCCAATTATATATTATTTTAATATCAAAATAATGATATTGTCGCTCGTGCGTACGTACGGACTACCGTCTCCACGAACGCGATGAGATTCATTCTCCGTCGTATCCATTCAAGTATAATTATCATTTGATGATTTAAAAATAATTTTTAAGGACATGATATCATTCTGGATATGAATAAGATACAACCTATCCATGAAAAACACGACTTACGTAACAAAACATATAAAAGAAAACGAGTAAGTAAACACCCGAAACAACGATAAATCTAAGATATTGTTAACAAAGCAATGTTAAAAGATCATATATGATATCATATTAATGTATATGATTCTTGTATAATTTAATAACAATTATTTCACCATTATACATGAGGTTAACCTACCCCAACCAAGGAAAAGTACAGGGTAAGGGTTATTTCACAATCTCTTCATTATCCGAGGTTGTTTATACGTAATAATCTACTGGGATCTCTTTATCATCCACATCCATGTTTCTTCAAAATGTATTTAAAAACATTTTTCTTATTTACAAGAATATGGGTTAAAGTCATTTATACACTTTTTTGACTTTTTATAAGAGGAATATTTCCATCGTTTTCAAAACAAGGTCCTTTTAAACCTTTTCGACAGAATTAAGGTAGGAATGTTTTTTTTAACTTATACGGCGGGTGCGGTAATTTTCCGCCGTTATAAAATCTTCAAAGCTTTACTTAAAAGCTTATAAGAATATTTTCAATAAAATGATTTATTTTATATGGCTCTTAAATGATTTCAAAAATATAAAGAGATATTTCTCTAAAATGTGTTTTGATTTCATCTATGTCAACATCCTTTTATGGATTTTACGCTTATTTGAAGTTGATTTATTATGATACAAAACTTCTATATTGTATTGAAGGTTTTGTGATATGTTTGACTGTGGATGTGCTATTTTTATACCATTCATAGTTTATGGTGAAATTATTGACATTTCTTATTCTAGTTTTAATACGAATGTTTATGTTATGTTTAAACCTTTTCATATGGCAATGCATTGGACTTAATATGTGACAGGTGGAGCCCGCTATAGCTCCTCGATGCATCGGTAGGTCTCATGAGACAAACTAGTGTCTTGGCACAAGGCCTTGAAAAAATCATATTTGTAGTCTTGGCCCGAGGCCTTGGCTATGTGGTTATGATAATCTGGCATTATGCATTCCAACATTATGAAAGTAGTTAGTGATTTTGCATGTGATTATTCGATTAGTAGAATATCCATGTGAATGAGTAAATGGCATTATTTCATTTTACTTTTGCCAAATTATGTTGATGTTAAAGTTTAAAAGGCTTTTGTTTTAGTTATACATTGCCTTAAATGTTTATTCTTATTTATGAAAGTTTCCGCTATATTGTTATCCTTACTGGGAATTTGAGCTCACCCCTTTTCTATGTTTTATTTTTCCCAGGAAGTGAAGAAGTAAATTATAAATGACCTGCAGGGATATTATGAGGGGATAATAGTGTGGACTGTGGAGACATTATGTTGTTGTAGTAGTTTTTCATTTTATGATGTAATGTAAAACTTATGAATATATATCTGGTGTTTCCAAGGCTACTAAACCAATCGGTATTTCGAGATTTGATCTTTCTTGTGATCATGCCAATGTTACGAAGTAATGGACCGGCTCTGGGTAGCTGGGGTCGGGGCGTTACAATTATGAAACTATTATAATATCCATGTGAATAAGTAAATGGAGTTATTTGATTAATCTTTTCCATATTATTGAGATTTTTGTGTTTAAAAGGATTGTGTTTTAATCTTACACATATTATTAAATGTTTAGGCTTATTTATGATAGATCCTGCTATATTTTTTTCATTATTGAGCATATAAGCTCAACCCTTTCTATGATTATTTTTCCCATGATGTGAAGAAGTATATTATGAGTAACTTGTAGGGATAGGACAAAGGATATGAGTGTGCATAAAGGGGACAAAATGTTGTTTTTTATATCATAATATAATTTAAAACTTATGTATTTATCTAGTATATCCATGTCTACTAAAATAATTGTTCATTCGAGACTTGATCTCTTTTGATCATTGTAATGTTATATAATAATTCACCTACTAAGGGTAACTAGGGTCAGGTTGTTACACAAATAATAATGAAGCACTTCAAAAAGACATGTTAAACGATATAATCATAATATTGTGTAACATGAAATAAAAACTGCCAAAAACACATAAATTCATCCCTTTTTAAGGTAAAAAAATGTATTTTATTTATTTTCAAGTTGTTGATAGAAATGAAAAAAATCTTTGATAGAGATATATCTAAAAAACTAAAAGATATTCAGACATTAATTGAATGAGATACTGTGGGAATAAAAAATATTTTGAATTTTTGGAACTATAGAATTTTAGGATGATTTCATGATTATTGGATAATTGGTTCACCCCATAAAAAATAAAATAAGACATAAATTTAATCTAATAAAACGTACATAAATGAGTGGGATTTACAATGGAACAATTTCTATAAGGATATGATCAGTATAACTCATGTTAAAATTGAATAATGACGGAAATGTCCAAAGTGTTTTGGACAAAATATAAATTCTTAAATCAAAAGGCATGTATAATGTTCGAATCAAAATGATAACATTCTATATATATAATTTAACTTCTATATAACATAATAAAATATAAATAAATAAATTATATTTGATTTTAAATTTTAATTTCAAAGTTTTGAGAACTAAAATTCATGTTATAATAAAAAAATAGTATTTAATAAAAACATTGTTTCACATAAAATTATAATAGGGATAGTAATATTAAAAAAATACGTGCAAAAAAACAAAACATAAATACATGAATTAACATGATCAAAAAAAAAATTATATTCTTGTGAGTAAGATATAAATATCCTCTAATGTTATACACTCTTGGATTTTGTTCTTTGATTTCTTAATGAATTGTGTATTATGAACTACCATGATTAATTCCATGACTCATTTTTATGATATATGACATTGAGGGTATTGTTTTAAAATTTTATTCTCATGTTATAATAACATTATTGTGATGATTTCTTGATATCCCCAATTTGTACTCTTACTGATCATATGGAATCACTATTTCTTATATTTCATATCCCCAGATTATAAATAATCATTGAATGTGTAGTATGTCTATAAAGTTCACTATGTTGGAAGATATTTATTGTATATGTTGAATATATTTCCTAAAATAAGAATATTGTATATCTACTCTATGATTACATTAATCCATTATGTTCCACATGGATGTTTTTCTATATTAAAATGAATAATCATAATTTACGATCTAATATATATTTATATAATCCATATTTCATTATAGTAACTATCCATAAATTTTATTTCATATCACTATTCATATAAATTATATTTTATATACTTTATTTTTTATAATTTATTATGAAATCATTTTCTAGTTATTATCTATTTTTAATATCATGTGTTGGCAATCTTCATCATGTAAAATTAGTTTTATAATAATTGTTTTTAATTATTCTCTAAAATTTCATCATTATATGATAATAAAAGGTATTTTAAATAATGATTATAATAATTTAAATGGTTATAGTTTAATTTTGATGGATGTTTTGTTACATTACACAAATCTAAAACACGTGGTGATAATGATTCAGTTATTTTTAATAAATGTCAGTGGGAATCTTAAATAATGTATTTAATATTAGTATTTCTATCTAAGAACAAAAGATAAATATTTCAGTTTTATATTTATTTTAAGTATTTATAGTATTTATATTTTCATATTCATCCATGAAAATAGTTTCTATCAATGATTATGTGTGTGGTTTGACCACCCTAGAAATGAACATGCCATAATTAATAGATAACTATGATTATGAAATTTTTTTGGATGATATCACTACTAAATATTAAAAATGATTTAATTTAGATACCTTTATTTTGGTGAATCATATTTGAATAAAAATTACTAATTACTAGTTAATGTTGATTTAAAATGGAATATATTACATTATGAAGATGGTAGTCCAAAAAATATGTGGTTAATGTTTTCATTTCTCGAAGAATGAGATGTAAACAAGTTGGATTGTAATTTCACACAACATAGTAATAAGAAAATTAAAATGTAAAATCTATTCTTTTATTTTATCCATATAACGAGAAAAAATAATAGGTGGTGATAAAAAGATGTTGTTTTGTAGACATGGTAGTCCACACAACACATGGATGATTGTTTAAATTTTCATTTTATAAAATTGGAAATGTTGTTAATTGTTATTGCATTATAATGTAAAATAAATTATAATAATTATTGATTTAATATTATATGAGATGAAAATTTCAATTTGGTAAATTAAAAAGGATTATAAAATATGTTATGTAAAAAGTACTCATATTTAGGACATGGAATTTTCATTGGATGATTCCTTGTAAAGGGAGGGATTGGGATAAAAAAATGTTTCTAGATTCTAAAGATGTTAAAAGAAGATTATATGGTATTGAATTGGGTTATATTTTCAGTATGGAATATAATTGTTTTATATTTTTGAATTGGTGTAGAGTAACCCCTCTTAAAAAGTTTGAGAATGATAATTTGGTAAATATTTCAAATTAATATAATGATATCACATGTTTCACTTATAATGTTGCACTAAAAAAGAAAATAATTGCATGCGGTATAAAGTATTGTTTATAATTCCCTCAATAGTTTATTTTATAATGTTTTTTAAACTTTTTTGAAATTTCTTTACACATAAATTTTCCACATTTGTCCTTTTTTACCATGATAGCAAGTTTTTACACTGGCGGATTATTTTTACATCCTCAATTAAAATGAAAATTATAAAAAATTACTAATAAGTATAAATATGAAATCAATATTGTTAGAAAAATATTCAAATAATTATAATGAATAATTTAAACACTGGAACATATAACCTCTAAGGTCCCATTTTCAAAAAAGTTTACTTCTAAGACTAAAATTTATGTGTCAAATAAAACTATCAATGTATTCTGTTTTCATGATAAAAACATTATAATTGTGAAAAAATTAAAATTATGTATATTTCATATAAATATAATACAAAAATTTACCAAAATTATATTTAAATAAAAGAAATATGAAAATCAATTTCTTTTAATGGAATATATTAATTATGATCTAGATATTTTAAAAATTGTATTTATACATTCAAAGTGAAATGTAAAAATGTATTTTATTCAGAGTAAAATAAATAAATTTTTAATTAAAATATTTTTTAATCCAATAGGTCTTACTTATATGATTATAATTTTATAAATGTAATTTTTTTGTTGAAGACATTATTTTTTTTATTCGGAAAAACGTCAATTATTGTAAAAAAACAAAAAATTATCTTCCCCATATATTGGAATTATAAATCAAAAAAATTATTTTTTTCAAAATAAAAAGTCATAATGATGATAATTTTACACTAAAATAAAAATTTAGAGAAATTATTAATAATATTTATTTACAATAAAAATATAAAAAAATATTAACTATTATTATTCTTATATTCTATTAAATGCAAAAAATTGGTATTAATATAATAATCATATCAATAATACAACTTATCAGTAATAAATTTGGTTCTACTTGATATTTCAATTTTCTTAAAGGTTACACTTAAGGAATTAATTATTCTTATTAGTTTTTTAGGTAAACTAATTTAAATCTTAAATTACTTATCTTGGATAATAAAAAAAATTAGTTCTACATATATTTCATAATTATTAAATAATTGTATTACCATAAATTCTACGATGATAATTACATGATTTAATATTGTTCCATAGTACCTTGTGTTCTGGTGTTGTGTGTATCACAATCTATTAAACATATAATTAATGTAATTAATATATAATTTTAAATTCATAAGTGTTACATTTTTCACATAATTCAAGGTTTATCCACTATAATAACTATGATTATAATGGCTAATGTTTATTACACCTACACTAGCTGAGCATCGATTGAATTCTAAATTACTACCTCAAACCAGACTCCTACCAAGAGTGGAATGCCCCCACCATAGTTACCCAGAGATGGTGCATTATTACATAAAATTAACATGATTACATGTAATCAAGTCCCAAAGGACCGATCAGTTTAGCAGTCCTGGAAACAATATTCATACATAAGATGAACTTTACAACTTGAAAAGAAATACAACACTAATTTATTCAATTAGAAACATCCAGGACTCATAGATTATGACTGTAAGTCACCCAAAACTATCTTCTTCATATCTTGGGAAAAGGAAACATAAGAAAGAGGTGAGCTCAAATGCTCAGTAAGGTTAATCAATACAACAGAAGATAACATAAATATTAAACATGGTGAATAATTGAAAATTCACGACTTTATCAATAATAAACATGAACACATTCATGAAAGGAATATGAGGTGAGTAAATAATGCCATAATAAAACATTATCATTGGTATTCTACTAGTCGAATTACCACATGAACCATCTATATTATTTTCATAATGAGGGAATTTATAATGCAGAACATTCTGAAACATTTTTTCTAGGCCTCTACCAAGATGTATAAAAATTATTAAGGCCACGAAAAAAACCATACATCAAATTGGTAAAGGCCTCGACCAATTACACATCTAGTTGTTTCATGAGACCTACCGGCGTATATAAGAGATATAGCGGGCTCCTCCTGTCACATAATAAGTACAATACATTCCTCATACAAAAACGTTGAATCATAACACAAACATTTGCATTAAAACTAGCATAGAAAATGTCAATACATTAACCATAAACCATGAAGGGTATAAAAATAACACATCCATAGTGAAACATATCATAAAACCTAAAATATAATATAGAAGATTTTTATCATAATAAATCAACTTCAAACAAGTTTAAAACCCATCAATGGATGTTGACATAAATGAAAATGATTTGTAAAACTCTTTGATAGAAAAATCAATTTTTTATGAAAACATTTAAAAGTCACCCAATTTATAAAGGAACAAATTTAAAGACATTTTTGATTCAAATTATCACATACCACGATGAAACTTTTTAATGTAATTAACATTTCTTAAAACATTCGTTTCCGTTTAAGTAATTCCGTAAAAACCATTTTAAAAACAAGGAAATTAATGAAATTGATTTAAAATAATTGATATTTTAAAATTTTAAAATGATGTTTTAGTAAAATATTCTATTGAAAATAATCCCTTTAAATCACTTTTAAGAAACATGGACATGGAAAATGATTAAGTCGTAGTAGATACTTATGTAAAAACAACCTCGGAGAGTAAAGAGATTGTGAAATTAAACATTGTGATGAGCTTTTCTTTAGTCTAGGGTCGGTAAAACTCCTGTATAATGGTGAAATAATTGTTATTAAATTATTGAAGAAGTATTTACAATAATACGATATCATATATGATCTTCTAATATTTCTTTGTTAATAATATTTTAGTATTATCATCTTTTCGGGAGTTACCAGATTCGTTATCTTTTATATGATTTGTTACATAAGTAATGTTTGTTATGGATATGATTTATATTATTAATATTAATCATGATATTAACTAATTAATCCTTATTTTTAATCATCAAATGAATATTAGTCTTGAATGGATACGATGGGGAATGAATCTCATCGTGTTCGTGGAGAATGTGATCTGTACGTATGCACGAGCGACAATTTCATTCTTTTGATATTAAAATAATATATAATTGGATGGTATGTCATACATACAGAATAATTATCATTTTATATTTATTATTTACATCAATTATACATCATTATTATAATCATCCAAATAATAATGTATTGAATAACAACTGCACCACGACATGGAGACGGTAGGCCGTACGTATGCACGTATGGTGACATGTCATTCAAAGGATGGATATAATAATGAATATGGTTGTAAATTATTTATAATAAAATCACAGTAAATATAATATACTTGATTTATTATTTTATAATGGAAAAAACAAAGAAAGAGGTAGTGACATATGAATGAAACATGAAAGAAGTGATGAAATATTTACCTTTTCTGCAGGTTCTTCCTTTTTATTTGATCAAAATGGCTCCATAGGTTGGCTTTATGAATAATATAAGGCCTCTAGGATGAAGGGAGGATAGTTGGGAGGAAATTTGGGTAGGTTTTGTATGGTCCAAATGGCATTAACCATGTAAATTTGAGAGAAGTGGAAGTGCCCTTTTATAATAGGGGCGAGGGGCACCTTAAGAAATGACAGAAATATTATTTTTATAAAAAAAATTATTTTCTGTTTCTAATGTCTCAAAAATGAATTATTTAAATTATAAGGTTGGTATGGGCCGATAAACACTCAAAAAATAGGTTTTGGGAAAGTTTGGGTCACTATATTAACCTTATCTTAAAGATTTAACACATAGTAAAATAGATTGACATTTACCATGTCTCTTTTTATTTTTATATTATATGGTTAATAAAATTACAATAAACATCCAATTGAACCCCAAGTGGTTCATTAATGACATATATAATATTATTTAAGCCCTATTTCTGAACCTTATATTTTTAGGAATAAAATGCCATTAACAATATAATATTTGTTTTAAAAACTCTTTTATGTCAATTTGGACACTATTTGGTATTTTGTTTTTACTAAATTTATAATAGCATTATTACTTTGAAGAAATTCATTAAATCAACTCTAACATGTCATATTATCCTTTAAAATTCATTTAATTCATAAAAAGTCTCAAATTACAATTATTTGGACATTTATATTCTTAATTATTTTAATATTTAATTAAAGGTAATTACTGCATTATCATTGTGTCATAAATAAATTAAATTATAAAATGTACAAAAAATATAAATAAAATACAATTATGTAGGAAATATTTTTATATTTCCAGTTAATATTTATATATGAAAGGATGAGTTATATAACCCCATGTAAAAAATCATTTACTAAAAGATATTTGTTTAGGTCATTTTTTATTTTATTTTAAGTTAATTAAAATGAAGTGTCATTATCATTCATAAGTTTCTCCATGGGGTCCCAAAATCGACCCAAGGATTTCCATTTTCAGCCATGACTTATCTAATAAGGTTAGGAAAAGTGTTAAGGTAATTTTTTATTATAATAATATTTGTTTTACCTTAAATTAACATATTTACCTTTAACCACAGTAAATAAAAGTGAAAAGTTACTATTCAAAAAAAATATTTTCAACTTATTGAACCATATATTACTTACTGATATCAAGTGTGTCTCTCAGATTTTTAAAATTCAATTCACATAAGTGGTAAAATTGTTTTTTCCATGAATTTGCAAATGCTTCTTAGAGATGGGTAAAAGACAGTAAAAAGATCGATAAAATTTTTATACATCTAAAATTATTATAAACTGACTCCAATAAATTACATTGATCTTATATAGGTATTATGTATCTATTTTTACTTAAAATAAATTTAAATAAAAAAATAATTATTTAAATAAAAATTCAGTTTTAAACAAAAACTCGCTGTTTTTCAGTATTCATCAAAAATTGAAAGTTTTCAGAAAAATACCAAAAATTCACCGTAAGATAATTTTGATATTCCTAATTCTGAAATGATTTCTATTTTACCTATTTCAAAATAAATATGTTTCATTAAATAATTTTAAATTAATTCCCGTTGCCAAAACCCAAAAGCGTATTTTCATGAAATCATAACTATCAAAAGATTGACGTTTGTTTATGTCAAATTTCAAAGTGAAATGACATACAATGACCATAATTGGATTAAATGGTTAAAATATGATCTAATTATACTTCCAAACCATTAAAATGTATAATTTAGCATTATAAATTATTTTGATTTAAAATGTTTTTTTCATTAAAATATATCACTTTTCACTATTCACCCAAATATGAAAGTTATCAAAAAAACTCAAAAAAAAATATATTTAAACTTAATTATTTTCACCCAATTATAAGGAATAAGTTTATTTTGTCAAATTGAATATATAAAAGTTTCAAATATAGGATTTAAAAGTGTTCTCCATTAAAATGCGGTAAAATTGCATTTTTTGAAAAATAGTTCTTTTATCTGAAAAAATTAATTTGTTCTTACATTATGTATATGAAACTCATAATAAAGATTTAAAATTTATATGGATTATATAATGTTAAAAATTCAATAAATACTATCTATAACCACTTTTGAATGGCTAGTTTGGTAAGTCATAGTACGCTTGAACTCGGTGTTGCGTATATTGCAAGTTATTGAATTAATTTGATGAAATAACGCACAGTGAAATCATGGGTTGTTACATTATTATCTCTTTTAATAAATTGAATCCTCACAATTTGAAAGTGTTCTTCATAAATAAAAGGTCTAAAATTGAAAATATGTTGTGGGAAAACCCACATCGGAAATTGGGTTAATAAAATTTAGTCTTAAAAAGAGGAAACATGAAATGAAAGGGTCACCACCAAAATATGAACTCGATTAAAAAAACATTGGGGGAAATTAGAGACACGTAATTGGAGTAAAACGTAAATATTTAGAGGATGTTATTGAGTTCATCAATCCCAGACAAGTGTAAAATTGAGGGCCTCAAATCCATCAATCTATTAATATTTAAAATACCATCGGTTCAACAAAACATAAAGTATTAGGAGAACACATTTTTTGTTTTAAGATCCAATACATAATGTTTAATAATAATTTTATTCATATAATAAGAGGAAAGATAAAAAATTATATATATATATATATATATATGTTCTTGATAGGTAGAGTTTCATCCTTCAATGAGTTCCTACCAGAAACTCATCTTTCACTCTAAAAGATAATAGAACTTAAAAAAATATTCTATTTATCCTATTCTTATAGGGTTACATAAAAAATTAATTTATAATTCATCTACAAGACCTTCTAAAATACTAAATTATTCAATCCAGGACATCATGTGGGCCAATGGTATGTGATACACCATTATCTCCCTTCGTTTTTGGGTTCAAGTCCCGCCGCTTTGCCAGTCGCGACGGGTTTCCACCCGACCTTCGGGTTGTCCTATTTATGTTAATACAAAAATAATCTAAATCTATAATTATAGAAAATACATAATTGAAAACTCAAAATACAAAATTTATAAGGAAGGTAAACACAATGAATATCCTATTTTCCACGTAATAAAATGTAAACAACTTCACCGTGTATTCATTTAAAACACTATAATATCATGAATTACCATAAAACTTTATTGATTATATTCATGTTGCCTTATAACTTTTCAAATACTGGATATACACCTTCTATCCAAAAATGTTGTAAACTCCAATAATGATGGAATATACAAATTTTTAATCATTTTCAATATAGTGAAGGATATGAAATATAATTTATCCAAATCAATCATGTATTATTCCAAAATCACTACCTTAGTATTAGAATCATATTATGGTTTGTGTTTCTCTCAATAATATATTTTCCAAAATTTTATCCTTCTATTGAGTCACTTTTATTTTCTAAACACAATCTCATGTCTTTAATGAAATAGTACTATAGTACAATCCTTATATACTCTATATTTATTATAACTAGTATATCATTAACACAATACTCATATGAAACAATACTTTAATAACAATGTAAGAAATATTATCATTCCTCTTCATTATCTTTAGTATCATAACTTTATTACTATCTAATAGCAGCATTTGGGGTATACTTTGACGATTTTGACATTTATTCACGTATTGCCCCAACTACTTGCTGATAAAGGATTTTACATTTGAAACTTTTTTCTTACCTTTGAAATCACGTACTTGGTGTCCTTTTTCTCCACACTTATAAAAAACATTCATTACCTTAAAGCATTTTCCATGTTGATTATTTCCACAGTTATCACATATGGGGAAATTATTCTTTTCCGTCTTTTCTTTATCCATCTTTCTCTCTTCCATACTTTTTTCTCTTGCTTCCATTCAAATCCATTGGATATTATTTATTATTTACATATCATATTAACACCTGATATTATTTCTTCATATGTTGAGAATACATGGGAGACTATTTCCCTAATAAATGTTTCCTTAATACCATGAAAGATATTATGCTTCTTACTCTTTGGATCATACGTATTTCTTGAGTTCTCATTCCTTCTAACGGTTCCCATTTCTATACAATGTAATATATTTGGCCAGTTTACAAATCGCAATGAATAATTTCAATCTTATAGAATACCTAATGTAATTTGAACAGTTTATGGATATAATCCACAATCATAAAAATGTTTTCATTGAGGATGTATTTACTACTAAATCATTCATAATGGTTTGTAACGAAATTGTGAATTATCGTAACCATACCCCTCGGGAGTGTCGTAACTAAGAGTGCATCAAGGCCTGTTGTCATGTACCAGGATACCTCGAGTCATGCATGAAACTCCTTGTTGGAGTTTTCACTCCTAGGTACATCTATTCCAGAGCCGCCTCTACCTGCTCGTATCCAAAAAAATATTTATTTCTTGGAAAAATCACAAAATCACTACAATACCAAAATTCTATAAAGTTCTTCTATACTATTTATCAAGGTCTGTCTTAGGGTATTGTGATATAATCAGAGTTTTTTAAATGGTTATTGAAAAACTTCCTCTGATAACAACTGTGACACTCTGACCCCAGTTACCCAGAGTTGGTGCATTATTAAATAACATCTGCATGATTACAAGGAATCAAGTCCCAAATGACAGGTTTGTTCAGCAGTCTTGGAAACAATATTCAAAAGTAAGTTCAACTCTACAACTTGAAAAGAAATACCACAATAATTTATTCAATTAGGAACACACAAGCCTCTTATATTATGTCTGCAAGTCACTCATAACTAACTTCTTCATATCCTAGAAAGTGAAACATAAGAAATGTTTGATCTCAAACGCTCAGTAAGGGTAAGAAATTCAGCGGAAGAAAACATAAATATAAAGCATTGTGAATAATTGAAAATACATGCCTTTACCAATAATGAACATGAACACTTTTATGGTAGGAATCTGAGCTTAGTAAATAATGGCATAATAAAATAAAATCATGTGTATTCTACTAGTCGAATGACCACATGAACCATCAATATTATTTTCATAATGAGGGAATTTATAATGACAGACATTCTGAAACATTTTTTCAAGGCATTAGTCAAGATGTCTCAAGATGATTAAGTCCTCGACCAGAAACATACATCAAATTAGGAAAGGCCTTGTCCAATTCCACGTCTAGTTTTCTCATGAGACCTACCTATTCATCAAAGACATATAGCGGGCTCAACCCGTCACATACTAAGTCCAATACATTCATCAAACAAAAAGTGTGAGACATAAAAAAACATTCATATTAAAACTAGCATATATAAAATTTCAATAATTTAACCATAAACCATGAATGGTATGAAAATAACACATCCACAGTCAAACATATCACAAAACATTCAATACAATATGGAAGATTTGTTTCATGATAAATCAACTTCAAACAAGTTTAAAATCCATCAAGGGATGTAGACATAGATGAATATGATTTGTAAAACTCTTTGAGAGAAATATCCATTTTTCATGAAAACATATAAAAGTCACACAATTTATAAAGGAAGGCATTTAAAGGTATTTCTTAACAAAAGTGTCAAATACCACTTTGAAACTTTTGAAAGGAATTCACATTATTAAAAACATTCATTTCCATATAAATGAAAACTTAAAACCATTTTAATAACTTGGATATTAATCAAAATGATTTAGAAGAATATATATTTAAAACATTTAAAATGATTTTTTTGTAAAAACATCCCTTAAAAATAATCCCTTTTAAAACTCTTTTATGAAACATAGAAATGGATAATAAATATGTCCCAGTAGATACTTACGTAAAAATAACCTTGGATAATAATGAGATTGTGAAATTAACCCTTACCTTGTACTTTTCCTTGGTTGAGGGTAGGTTAACCTCTTGATATTGGTGAAATAATTGTTATTAAGTTATTCATTAACTATATACATTAATATGATATCATATATGATCTTCTAATTTTTCTTTGTTAATAATATTTTTGTATTATTGTCATTTCAGGTGTTAACTATTTCGTTTTCTTCTATAATATTTTTTATGTAAGTAATGTTTGTTATGGATACGATTTATGTTATTAATATTCATAAATATATTAATTCATTAAACATTATTTTTAATCATCAAAAGAAAATTAGTCTTGAATAGATATGATGGTGAATGAATCTCATCGTCTTCGTGGGGACCATAATCTGTACGTACGCACGAGGAACAATTTCATTTCTTTGATATTAAAATAATATATAATTGGATTGTATATCATATATACATAATCATTATAATTTTATATTTATTATTTTCATCAATTGTACATCATTATTATACCCATCCAAATAATAATGTATTGAATAACAACTACTCCATGACGTGGAGACGGTAATTTGTATGTACGCATGTGTGGTGACAGGTCATTTAAAGGATGGATAGAATAATTAATATGGTTTTGCAATATTTATAATAACATCACATTATATAGAATATATTGGAGTTATTATTTTATAATTGAAACAACAAATATAGAGGAATTGGAAAACAAAAGTAACTTGAAAGAGGTGATGAAATATTTACCTCTTCTTTGTGTTCTTCCTTTTGATTTGATCAAATGGGCTAGGTAGAATGTTATTATGACTAAAGGAAGTCCTATAGTATAAATTGAGTATAGTTGGGAGGGTTTTTGGGTATGTTTTGTCCATTCCCAATGGCATTGATGGTGTGAATTTGTGAGAAAGGGGAAGTGCCCTTTTATAAGAGTGGTGAGGGGAAACTTAGGAAAAGATTGAAATATTATTTTATAAGAAACTTATTATCGGTTTCTAATGGCTCCAAAATCAAATATTTAAAGGATAATGTGGGTGGGGTCGATAAACGCTCAACCATTAGGGTTTAGACAGGTTTGTGTCATTATATTAACCTTATCATCTAGATTTCACTCATAGTTAAACAGATTGTCATTTACCATGTCTCTTTGTATTTTTATATTATATGGTTAATAAACATTCTATAAACATCCAAGATAACCCCAAATGGTTCATTAATGACATATATAATATTATTTAATCCCCTTTCCAAACTGTAGATTTTTAGGAATAGAATACCAATTAATAATATAATATTTGTTTAAAAAACTCTTTTATGTCAATTTTGACACTATTTGGTATATTGATTTTTCTAAATTAATAATAGCATTTTTACTTCGAAAAAAATTCATTTAATCAACTATAACATGTCATATTACTCTATAAAATTAGTTTAATTCATAAAAAGTCTAAAATTACATTTATTTGGATATTTATAATATCAATTATTTTAATATTTCATTAATAAAGTAATTACTACATCATCATTGTGTCATACGTAAATTAAATTTTTTTTTTAACAAATATATATATAATGCAATTATGTATTAAATCTTTTTATCTTTCCAATGAATATTTATAGTCAAAATTATTACTTATATAACCCCATGTGAAAATTGATTTACTAAAATATAGTTGTTTTTGTCATTTTTGCCTTTACTTTTAGTTGTTTAAAATAAAGTGTCATTATAATTTTTAAGTGGATACATGGGTTCCCAAAATCGACCCAAGTATTCCCATTTTCTGGAAGAACTCATTCAATAAGGTTATGACAAGTTTTATGATAATATTGTATTATTATAATATTCATTTTACATTGAATTAGCATATTTACCTTTAATCGAGGTAAATAAAAGTCAAAAGATTCTATTCACCAAAAATTATTTTCATATAATTAAACCAAATTTTACATACTTATATCAACCATGTCTCTCAGATTTTTTTAATTCAATTCACAGAAGTGGTAAAAATATGTTTTATGCAATTTTTCAAATGCTCCTTGGAGGTGGGTAGATGACAGTAAAAAGTTCTATTAAATTTTTATATATACAAAATTATTATAAAATGACTCCAATGAATTACATTGTACTTATATAGGTATTATGTATCATTTTTTAATGAAAATAAATTTAAATCAAATAGATAATAATTTAAATAAAAAGTCAGTTTTAAACAATATCACAGTGTTTTTCACTACTCATCAAACATTGAATGTTTTTAGAAAAATACAAAAAATTCACCGTAAGCTAATTTTGATATTCTGAATTCAAAAACGAATTCTATTTTACAAATTTAAAAACTTATACGTTTATTTAATTAAATTAAAATTAATTCCCATCGTCAAAACCAAAAATACTTTTTTTAAGAAATAATAACTATCAAAAGATTAACACTTGTTTATGTAAAATTTCAAAGTGAAATTACTTACAATGACAATCATTGAATTAAATTTTAAAAATTTAATCTAATTATTCTTCCAAAAAATTAAAATTTTTAATTCAACTCTATTAATTATTTTGATTAAAAACGTTTTTTTCAGTTAAAATAATCTATTTTTCAATATTCACCCAAAAAATGAAAGTTATTAGAAAAAAACATAAAATTATTAAAACTAAATTCTTATGTCCCAATTCAAAATTATAATTTAATTTTTTAAAATATAATATATAAAAGTCTAAAATATTGGATTTAAAAAGGGTTCTCCATTAAAATCCGGTAAAATTTCATTTTTTGAAAAATACTCCTTTTATCTGAAAAAATTAATTTGTTCTTACAATGTGTCTAAGAAACTCATAATATGGATTCTAAAATTATAAGGATTGTATAAAGTTCAAAATTCTGTTAATACTATTCATAATTTCTTTTAAATGGCTAATTTAGAAATTAATAGTATGCTTAAACTTGGTGGTGTGTGTAGTTCAAGTTATTGAATTGCTTTGAATAAATAACATACTATGAAATCTTGGGGCGTTACAAAGAGCTTATCAAATTATTATTGATACAAATTATTAATTACATATTAACCATAAGTCACACTAAATTTATGGATTAACACCATATATATAATAGTGTTCTATTTATGTCCTTAATAGAAATGGATCCCCAGATATATAAAGGATTATTATATATTAATAATGTAGATATTGTTATTTTATTCTTCATATATAATCATATATCCATGAATAACAACTTTATCTCAATTACTTCTCACTACTCAAAATCATGTAACTTTTATTTAACTTTCATACCTATCACTTCCACTCATTCAATGCATTTTTATCATCTATATCTTATATCAGTTCACTTAATGAAATTTGGACATCAGCAAATGAATATTTATATAAAAGTTCAAGGGCATACTCTATATTATCTCCACTAGATTTCATGAATATAGTTATTATAATAATAACATATACATAATTCATAGTTGATACTAGAAAACATTAAATTCATGTCAATAACTCAAATCTATATTCCTTGAATTTTATTAATGATATTTAATTTTTTTCCATTTTCCGAATTTATAGAAAAACAAAAAAATAATAAAATCTTTTCTACGTTTGTAATCATATTTATATGTCCCTTATAAATAAAAGTTTTTATATTGAAATTGTTTATATCAATATATAATATATTTCTTAGGATAACATTTAATTTTAATAATGTTTCATATTTAGGATTCCCCTATGATCTCATACCCCTTTTATTTATATGGTAGTCACCAAGAAAATACCATTAGTGGCCATGATTTTTTCATTTCTGTTTTTTCTCTTATCCAAATAAAGTATTATATAGTTATAAATAACCTAAATAACCAATATTTATTTCATTTTATCTTCATGTTTCTTTCTAAAAAACAATATCATAATATTTAACCTGTTAAAAATACAATATTTCCATAAGAAAATAATATATATTCTTAGACATATATTGTCAGCATTAGATCCTCCAAATTCTTTATTTGTTCGAATAATTTTATTCCTTTATCTTTAGCAGATATAACATTATCTTAGAATATATCAAGAACAAAATTTAAATATATTGAATAGAGTCACATCATCCATCTTGAGATCTTTAGAAAATTCCAATGTAGTCATTAAATTGATCTTCAGATTAAGTTAATAGCTCATACTGGAAACTTATAATTATCTCAAGAATTGATAATATTAGAATTTTAGTGATTCAATTATTTAATCATGGATCAAGAATATTTATATTTAAAAATATTATTTTTTAAATATCATGAAATATTAAATTAGATTTAATTCATTTCCTATAAAATCATTGTCTTATTTGATTCTCTTTAAACCGTGTGGGTTCATTACAGTTATGTGAATCATGATTTACATATCTGTAAGGAAAAACATCCTCATAATTTTAATTATCATCAACATAAAACTATAATATATTCATTTTTATACATTCAAAATATTTAATAAATTCAGCAGTACATTGATCCCTTCTTATCAATAGTTATGATCATCATATTTGATTTTGTTTCATGAATCCCAAAAGTATCTTGGTGTTTTTTATGTTTAAATACATGTGTGTATTATTTATCTCATCCTATTTATATTTAATATTTATACTATAAAATCATGAAATCATTATTTTTTTGCCTACAAAATTTCAATGATTCACTGATTTTTGATCAATCATGAATTTTTCTATATCGATCAACATTAAGGAAATAGTAAACAAGGGACTATATATCAATCGAACTCATGCAGATGTGAATAAATTTTATAAATGAGATTATAGATTTACCACATTAAAAGAAACAAATTGTGGATTTATTTATCACATAAACAATTATATGACCTATATAAATACCACATAGTGAAACATCAATTTAATGAAGGGTTTTATAGGGTGCCACACCCATGTAAAAACTGTTAACTGGACATGAGGTAGTATATTAGTTATACAAAAAAGTCCTAATTTAGACATGAAGCCACTAGTTTGACCATACATAGTTGATTGACTGTGATGTTCTTGACTGAGCCAAGAACCATATTTTCGTCAAAAAAATTACTGATCCTTTAGACAACCTCTAATTATTTTAAGTCGCTTATAAACATCACAAATAACCATGGGATGTTTTTCCCCTAAACTATTCAGATCAATTCCTAAGAACATGAAACAAAATGAACACTCTATATAGAGTATCCATAGGGATGTCCTGACTTCTAGACTAAAAAATTGCTTGCTTTTAATTTAAACCTCATAAATTCGTTGATCTACATGGATTTTAGTAGACATTGGTAACAAAATACAATAATATATGTTTCCCAACTCATGGTTCTTAAAAATATCCAATTATAAAAACATTAAAAAAAAGTTATAATTTCTAATAAATATGTTTATTATATAATGAACATCCCATATTAAAAAATATTATCAATAATATTATAACTCCTATTTCAAAGCATATAATTTTTAGAAATTAATATAGACACATAGAAATATCTAATATATTGGGGTTCCCATAAAACAAGTCAAGCAATATATTCTAAAGAAACAACCAATTATTCCTTTTCATTTTCTGTCTATGTGACTCCTAACAAATTAAAAATTTATGAGTCCCAATTTAAATTTACTATTACTTGTGGGAAAAAGATTTAATGGTGACATCTCCTGCTTTTTTATAGACTATGAGTACAAGGTACTCAACACCGATCACAAACGAGAAAAAAATAGTTTTCTTTAAATGTGATTGTTTACCCTATCTAAAAAATTGATTCAAATTAATATTATTAACCATGTTCTGAAATATATAATGGTGACCATAATTTAATGTGAATCAGTTATCAATTATTAAATGATCACTCTATTTTTTTTTGTACACAGGTTTTTCCTTAGAAATATACATTTTCCTAGAAAATGGGTTTTTATTCATTTTATGAGTTAATATTCGATTTAATTTATATAATATTAAAAAACATTATTTTCAAAAAATGAATTTAATTTTTTATTTCATCAAGTAAAAATTATCTTGGGATTCATACTTGATAATATTTTGAAATTATTGACTTTCTACGTAATATCTAAAAATGTAGATTTTTATTGAAAATCATATTTTATTTTAAAGTGTTTACAGGTTAAACAAATTTTATAACTATTTTATTTTTTAAATTTTTTTAATTTTATTAAAATAATCCAGCAATTGTTTTTTTAAATATATCATATATTTAAATTTATAATGAAAACATATTATTTTGAAAAGGAATTTTCTGGAAAAAAAACTATTTTCCTTTGGTTTTTCCAGTTTTATTTTAAATTAAAATATTCTACTTCTATGTTTTGATTTTTTAAATATATAATTCATATATGGAAACCTAATTTCCAAATTTACTGAATATGAACCTTTTATTTTTGGGAAATATTAATAGTAACATTAGTAATTTTTTATGACATGGTAAAGGATAAATCGTGAAATTGAGGTTCAAAATATAGTAATAAGAACTTTAAATTACCCCATTACATGACTAAATTTTATTGGATAATATTATTTCACCCATAATCATCTATTTTTCTATTATATGACATTTTATAGAAACTCTTGTGAGATTATATCCTTTAATATTTTTTATTTAATGAAAAGTCAAACACGTCCCACCTTAGTTTTTAATAAGAGTAATATTTTCAATATGAATTTATCAATAATAGATGGTTGACTATAAATAGTATTTAAAAATATAAAATATTTCAATCAAGAGGGGATGCTTGAATATAAATATTATTTATAAATTTATAATATGTGTCTTCATTATCATAATTTGTTTTAAATTATTATTTATGAAGTACTTATATTATATTCTACCACAAATATGATAAAATAGTTTTTATGTTAATGAAAAAATAAAATAAATGAAATTAAAAATATTTAAATAAATATAATTTGAGAATCATAATATAATCCAAAAATTTTATATATTACTATGAAATATTTAGTAAATAATAATATTTTTTTAATTTTATTTATAGGTTAGATGTTTTTTATGTAATGTAACAAATAGTCTTTAAATAGGAAATAATGTTATTTAATGAATTGAATATTTTGTTGATTTATTTCGTTATCATAAAAATATTATATAACCCAAAAATGGGTAATATATGGTCTAAAATGTAATATAATTTACAATTATATTCCATTTGTAAGAATTTCTCTCTAGAATATTCTTATTATATTTTCATATTATAATAAATTCTAAAAAATCATCCATCGCCTCCCCTTATTGTAACCACCAATCACTACTCCTTCTCTTCACACCTTCCAGGAATTAAATATTTTCAAATCCTTTATAGAAACTCCCATACACACTCTCCCCATTTCCAAGTACTGGTAGTCTCACAAAAATTTAAATTCAATGTTTTATATGGGGTCCTTCAATAAAGTGATCTTCATGTGGTATCTTTCACAAACATCCAATTTTAATTTACGTTATTCTCTTACCCTCCCCTCACAGATTTTATACATCACATACTGATATATCTAGTTTCATTTATACACTATAATATTATATTTATAATTAAATTTATTATATACACTCCATATATTTCCTTCTCTAATTTATTTAAATGAACCCACTGTCTAAATTATGTCCATCAACCATCTTCGTGGATAATGATTTTTCATTTTCCATTACAAACATTATGAACCCTCATAAAATTAATATTTTGTTTTAATTAGACTATAATAGTTATATTATAACTTATTTCATTTTATTTAACTAATATATTTACATAATATTAAATAAATAGATTTTCAATGGTTGAAAAATCCCATAAAATAAACTAATCATATATCATTAACATTTCATCAAATTAATGATCCCCATAATTTAATGGAAAATGATATAAGGGGGAATTTAAATGTTTATAAGTGATTAAATAACATTTCATTTCACTTGTAGAGTTTATTTCAATTTAAGAATAACATTCTTAATTATACACAAGAATACATACCATGAAAACATGAAACAAATGCTTATAAAAGAAGAAATTGGAAAGTATAAATCATCAAAATGACCATAAATAAACTAGATAAAATTGTAACAAATCAAATATATGTGGAATAATTTATATACAAATTAATTAATTAATCTAATTTTATATTCCCTCACATGTGAAAGAGTATAATGCATTTATACATAAGTAATGGGATCTCTTCAGACCTTGACATTTCCATTGTTTTATTCTTTCTCTCTCATTGACTCAATTTATCTCCTAATTATTCCTATATAATTCTTTTATATTCTATAAATAATTACAAAACATATATATATATATATAATTATCATTATTTTATGTGTAATTGCATGTTTTTTATGATCCAATTATCAATTCCTCTCAATAATAAAACCCTATTTAGGTGAACATCTTTTTATCATACCCTTTTCAAAGTACACTCCACAATCTTTTTTATGAATCCAAATATTTTTCTAAAATTACTCCATTTATCATGAAATAAAATTCTAACTAATTTCTATTTTTATGGAAATAATTATTATGTTATCCTCTTTAATATATCGTTATTATTTTCCATAAAATTGAACATTAGTAGAACATTTCTAAAGTTACGTAACAACAATTTTAACTCTTTTCAATTAATTTGGATTTCATTACTCATGGTGTATTAGTATATATCTTTTACTAATTACCGAGGATGATTTAAACTATTATTTAGTTGTTATCACTGATATACACCCTTCATTTAAAACTTATGCCATGATTTTGATACCCATTTCATTCCATTGATAACCCATATGTTAATTATTCATGTTTGATTATCTATGTTGATGAAATATGCATAAACATTCTATAATGGTTGTAACCAGATAGTAATCCAATTCATTGAGTAATTTCTTGGTCTAATGAGACTTTATGTATGGGATTTTGGAGTAATCCTAATCCATTAGTGAACTAATTCCACCATGTGATATATATTTGTAAGTATTCCTTGACTCATTTTTAATACTTGTTTTATATTGTTACCACATTCCAATTTTTGCATGATCATATGATTCCATGATATAAATTTTATTCTTACAAACACTTATTCCTGACAAATATCTTCTTATTTCATAATTTTAGGCCTTTTTACTCATTTCTAATTATTCAATTCCATGTTTATACAATTATTGTGATTTTTAGAACATCCATGTTTTTTAAAAATTTAACATGTTATCCGATTAAATTGAATGATATTAAAGGGAATTAATATCTCATTATTGATGATAATAAAATCATGATTTATTTTAGTTACATGTTTCCTAAATTTGTATAATATCTTCCAAATACACTTGAATTTTGGATCCATGGATTGTATTATATGTTTATTTTTCTTAAAATTATTTAATAATTTGTGTAAAATGATTGGGTCCCTATACTAGGTATTTGATTAAGATCTAGTAATTTTCAGGATGATGACTAGAAAACAATAGTAATAACCATAGGGATAATTATATCACCATTGATAGAATATATTAAATCATAGGGAATAATAAATTAGGATACATGTTTTCATATTATCTGTCTCTATTTTATGATCATAGTTTCTTTTTTATATCCCCATTATCTAACTATTCAAAACCATAATATTTTTCTTCATTTTCATTAATGGTTTAAAATATGAGTCATCATTCTAACTAACAATGTGATTGGAAATATGATAATTTCCTTAGTGATATCATAAACCTAATTAGAACGGGAGAATAAATCATCATGAAATTAATAGCTCAAATGGATCATGTTATGACTAACAACATGAATCATGGGGAAGACCCTTATTATCTTAAGAATGGCCATTTTGTAGCTAGATACGTTAGAGGAAACCTTTATCTTATTATTAGCATATCATGTAATCCCCTTATAGTGGAATAATTGATTTTTTACATTGAGAATATATTCTCAATCCTCTATTGATCAAAAGAATAGAAAGTCATGCTGGTGGTATATTATTTTGATGGGGAAGTTGATCAGTAGTGAACAATGATCAATAACACAATGTATAAAGAATAAATAGATTCCATAGATTTAAAAGTATTCCAAAAACTATTTTTCATTAAAATTTTTAAATAATCTCTCTAACTTAATAAGGATAAGAATTTACTCAGACTAAAAGGAAATGGAGATGTCTCTATCAGATCATATGTGGTATACATTACAAGGCATTCAGGATACATCATAAAATTTTTCATGAACATTGAATTCAATTTGGATCACTTATTTATTTTATTAATGCATTTTTCATGAATGTCCTTGTATATTTGATAATTTTAGTTATTTTGAGAATATTTATTAATGTGCCCTTTCAGATGATATTAAAATTGTAGGCTCTTAATGATATCATGGTCTTGGAGATAAAAATTGTTAAATAATTTTTAATATGGGAATCCAAAAAAATACCATAGAGGAAATAATAACTAACATCTTATGTGCCAATAATATGGGGATAATCACCCTGGAAACATTATAAAGGGAACTGGTAGATGCATTGATTTTGGAAGATAGATGCATCAATATAATATTTTATAAAATGATATAATGAATCACAATAATGTAGATGAAACAAGGATCTTTCAGATCAAAACTATTCTAGTACCATGTTAAAATTTCAATTAACATGGGAATTATGTGATTCAATGCCTTAAGACATGATATATCAGATATTATAAATGACAACATCCTCTAATGCAGCAAAACAAGGAATATTATATCACTACTAATGAGGTGGATCCTAAAAATGATGTTGTGATATGCGGGATGGTTATTCATTTAAATAAAAAACATTTTTTTATTCTATTTCTAAACTTTCCTTAACATATTTCATGTTTAGTAGTACAATTAAAACACCACCTCCAAATATGGAAGTTTAGTTATCTGTGGGAATAATGAATGGAGAAATTATAGCAACTAATTTATATAAAATATGACATTCAATGACGGTGGAATGAACCTCTCATAAAACCACATATTACTTCCTTTTGTGGATCTTGATTCTATATAGTTCATGGATTGTCAATCATTATAGAAATACAATAACAAATTTAGGGTAATGAAGATAACTCTTCACATCATACAGAGTCCTCCAAATTTTTACAAGTGTATGGGGGAGGATGAATCTGTAGCGTAATCCTAAAACCAAGTGTGGATATTATTCCTTTATGATAAATAATATCTACCGATAATTATAAAAAAAATTGGATTATTATTGAAGGAAATCCCATTGTGAGGGAATACACAAATGGGTCTGCTAAAGAATTTTCATGTCCTCATCTTGACCTAAAGGTTCAGTCCTCAGTTTAATGTATAACTAGATGTATTCTCATATTATATAATCTTTATAATATGGCCAAAATAGAGTTGGAAGAAATGAAGATTAAATTTCAAAACAATTGTTACAAGGGTTTTATATGCCATGATATTTTACTATGGGTTTCAGTAGTACTATTTATAAGTAAGAAGTATGGATAAATTCCGCTATGCAGTTATTGTATTTAGCTCAAAAAATAATGATAAATAACAGGTATACCTACCTTAGATATATGAATCGTTAAATCTACATTTTGGGGTTAATAATATCTATAAGGTGGAACTTTGGTCTGGATGTTCCCAATTATAGGTGATGAATGAGGATACTCCCAAGAACACCATTTGAAAGATGAATAAAAATAGTGAGTTAATAGTGATTCCCTTTGGATACAATAATTTTCTAGAAATATTAATTTAATTAATGAATATAATATATAAAAATTACCTATACAAGTTTGTGATAGTCTATTTTTATGATATTCTGGCATCCTCAAAGAGCATATAAGACCAGGAGGAATATTTGAATACTCTGATGAAGGCATTTTAAGGTAGAAACTGTATGAAAACAGTAATAATTGTAAATTATTCATAGAGGATGTACTATTACCTGGGATTGATTCCAGAAATAACGTGATATCTATGGACCCTTAATAGTTAATGATGATTACGTACTAGAGCAGAAATGTACCTTTGATGATTCTATATTTTTTACTTATTCAAAATGGTTATTAGAGAGGTATTTTTAGGATCCTTTCATGATTATCAAACCCACTAAACATTTTTTTCAATAAAGGTATCAATGTTTTCTCAGACCATTCAGTAGGAATACTAAATCATAGAGATGAAAAAAAGGATTTTCTCTTAACCAGTACATACACTACCCACAACTGGGGAACACTTTGTTGTATACAATGATGAATCAATGATGTTATTTAGAAATTCAATAATGGAATGTGATAAATTAATATCCAATGCCTTAAGGAATGTGGAGTTTTAGGATAAAAACTATATCATGCATGATTTGGAGTTCATTGCTATTATCATCCAATAGTATATACAAAAACATTGCCTCTATGGGAATAAGTTTGATATTTATATAGTTTATAGGATTCTAAAATATTTATTCACACTAAAGGATCTCAACTTCAACCAGTGAATATGGTTAGAGATCACCAAGGATTATTACTGCGCAATCAACTACCTTATCAGTGAATAAAATCATTTACAAGATACATTCATAGGAAAAGACCATATAACAGTAACAATAATGAGAATTTAGAATATCAAAACTTCTTAAACATACAATGGAAGAAAATTTAATCTAAAAATGGAGGAATTTCATCCATCCTATCTCAAATGGTTTCTCAGCCATACCATATGGAAAAGAAAAATGATGTTCAATGAAATGACATGAAAATTTAAAAAATTGTAAAATTTATCAAAATTAAGAAATACTCATAATTAAAAATTGATGAAGAAATATTCATATCATTTTGTCTGTGACCATATTTAATTTCAATTACAAGGATAATTAGAGTGATTTTGAATGATTCATAGTGCTCTAACTTCTCTATCCACCCAGGTATTAGAAAAAAGTATCAAGATCCGTAAAAGCACTACATCTGGGAAGATATTTAAAAGGGGGTCACTTCATATACATTGAAGTTTTAGCTATATCTGAAAGGAAAAGATTGAATGAATAATTATAAAGGGATTATGAAACCATTAAATATTCCTATATTTATATGGGAATAATCTTTACTGATGTTGTTATTGGACTTCCGAATAAATATACATGAAATAATTTTACTTGTTTTTTTGGATAATATTACAAAAAATACTCACTTTATTGAAATTTTTAGGACTTCTCAATTGATGAAATTTTATGCATATAAATTAGAGAAGTGGTGAGCCTTCATAGAATAAAATTACAGGTTAAATACAATTGAGACATAATGGTTACCTATAGTGTTTGAAAAAGTCCCCAATATTCTATAAAACCTAAGTTGAACATCATTACAACTTATCATCCTCAAAATGAAGGTTGTATTATGTGTAACATTCAGACACTTGAGAATATTTTAGATACTTCTCAATAGACATGAAATTAATAAGGGACCCATATAAATCTCTTTATGAGAAGATATATAGAACAACTAAATGGCCTTATTAAATTGATTAATGTAATATACTAAGACCTAAAATAGTAATGGGATTCTAGAAATGTTGAATACTATTTAGAAGCACAGTAAGGTTTCCTGATGTTTAAAAAATATCTATTTAGACAATCATTGGTGATAGATAGTGTTTTAGGATAGGGATAATGTATTCCCGCACATATCTCAATGGAATAGAGAGAAAAAATTTGGTAATAAGGGGAATCTAAGTCACATATAAATTTAACCATATAAGACTCTTGATTCTATCAGATCTATTGAATATCGACTAGGTCATCCACCAAGCATGTCTCCAGCACATGATGTATTTCATATATCCCTCTTAAGGATTTACATACAAGATACAAACATGTAATAAATTAATTTTAAGCATAGTCAAAAAATGATCTCTCTTATAAGGATAATGTGGTGATGATCTTGGAATATAGATACAAAAATATATTTAATAGGATCACTCACCTTGTTAAATATTAATAGTCGAACCATAAATACCAAGGGATGACATGGGTACAAGAGGTTGCGGTGAATGAGAGGCACCCTCGCCTAGTTTATCACAATTATATAAAAGTAAATTTCTATGGAAAATTTTCATAAGGGGGAATAATGTACCATACCAATATTTTTAAAAGACTAAATAATATGGGTACAAGATACACAACATAGAATATTAATGAACAAATAAATATTATTATTTAAATGTTACCATTATAAAAAATTCATAAAAATAGTGGTAATAAATAATTAACCACCTTAATAAATATATAAAGGTAAAACTCATTGTGAACATGTTAATTAATTATAATTAAATAGTCATACTAATTTTTAGTAAAGAAATGTTATTCTTCTTAAAAAAAATTTATTAAAAAATCATTTTTATTAAATTTTATGAGTGAATTTTATATAAAAATTAATGATATTTTAGATAATGTATTTTAAATGAATAATTTTAATTTTTTATTAATCCCGATAAATTTACCTTAGGGTGAACATTTAATATTTTATGGTAATTAATCATTTTTCAAGAAATAGTGAGAAATTATGATTTTATTGAAAAAAATATTTTATATTAAAGTATATAAAAGTTCAATTTTTATTAATATTAAATTTCCATTAGTTAATTTTTATTAAATATTATCAAATTATTGTTTTTTAAATTTATTTTACAAATTTATTTAGTATGTGAATATATTATATTTTTATAAAGATATTTTTTCGAAAGAAAAATATTTTGCACTGTGTATTTTGAGTTAGATTATAAACTAAAAATTTCTACTTAGGTTTTTTTTATTTTTTTAAAAAATAAATTAATATTTTTATTCATTATTTCTAAAATTAGTATATAGGAACCTTTTATTTTAGGTCATTATGAATAATAATCATAGTAATGTTTCTTACCATAGTAATGGGTAAATCGCTTAATTTAGGAATCATATAAAATAATATGACCTATTAAATGACCCAAAATGAGAATAAATATTATTTTATAGGTTAATTTCATCCTTAATAATATATATTTCCGTTATATGATCTTTTCGAGTCACATGGGTCAGACTACGACCATTATAGTATTTTATTTAATAAAAATTTGAACTTGTCACACTCTTGTTTTTAAAGTGAAATATTTTTACTAAATATTTATATAGATGATATCATAAACTATAAACATTGGTTTTAAATATAAAATATATTAATTCATCATGCTAATTTATTTTTAATTCTTAGAGAATAAATAATTACACTAAATTCTTACACAACACGAATTCAGTGATTATTCTATTAATGAACAAAATAAAATTAATCTAATTAAAAATGTTAAAATCAATATAATTTGATATATTTCATATCAAATATGTATTATATAAATTTATATTAATATTTTTGGATACAATTAAATTTTTTTCACATATGACTTTTTTACAATTCTTTTAAAGTCAATATTTGAAAAGTGTCAATATCAACAAAAATTATTTTGCATGAATATATTAAAATATTAAAACATATTAAAATAATTATAACATTATGTAATAAAATTGGGGATAAAATATGGCCAAAATATTTATATCATATTCTTTTATATTCCATTTGGAAGCATTTTTATCAAGAGTAGTCGTCTTGTATTTTAATAATTCGATTCATTCCAAAACACACCTCTCCTCCCCTAATAAATATCACCCATAATGACCCCTTCTCCTCACACATATAATCAAGGGATATTAAAAAATATCTAAAAACATTATCCTACACACTATTATAAATTAATAATGATAATGGACTCTCCCAAAGTCAAATTCCATGTTCCTTAAGTGGTCCTTTAATGGGTTGATATTCAAGAGGTGAAATTGTCAAACTCCCTATTTTAATTTCATATTTTCTTAATACATGTCATCGCCACTTTCATCCATCAAATAACAATAAATATATTATCATTTATTCACTATTATTTTATATGTATATTTATGTATGTTCTATACAACCCTTTTCTAATATCTTATTTTTTAAAGAGACAAAACCATTGTCCAAGTTATGGTGGATTACTATCATAGTTGATAATGTTTGTTGGTTTTCAATAACTACTTTCATGGATGGTCATAAAAGTATTAATCCGGTAAAATGTTAATTTAATTTATATATTATAAATTATTTCATTTTATGTAAAAACTAAATATACATAAAATTATATAAAACATAACTAGTTCATGATATTTAGAAAAATTACCCAAATATACTACACATTTATCAATAAAGTGTTATCAAATGAATCATCCTAATACATAAAAATAAAAATTACATATGGGAACATATAAAAATATGACACTAAATTTAAATAATTTCATTTCACTATTTTATTTTTATTTCCATCTAAAAGAACATCCATAATTATTCACAAGCGAACTAACTCTGAAATCCTGAAAATAACGCTCCCAGAATGAAAACATTGAACGTTCTAACTCATATAAATTGATAAAAATGCATATAAAATATTATAATAAGTATAATATATTTTTATGATGTATGAAATTAATCATTTAAAGAAACTAATTTTATTCTCCCATGCAGTATGTTCTTGTGAGGAATGCATTAATAGATTAGTTAAGGGATCTCTTTGAACCACCATAATTCCATTAGGTTATGATTTCTCTCTCATTGCATTAATTTAACACCTCAATATTATTATATAATTTCCCTTTATATTTTATATATATTCCATGTATATTCATTCACCTCCATTCTTATTTCTTTAATGATAAATTACATGTTTTAAGATGTTACATTCTCAATTTATCTAGATAATCAAAGTCGATTATAAGGAAATTCTCAATTTAATACCCATTAAAAAGTACACTCCATAATATATATATGGCCTATAAATATTTTTATAATATTAATAAATTTATCATGAAAAAACAATTTTAGTTTTCTTGTGGTTTTATATAAACAAAAACCCATTTTCCTCTTTATACACTCTTTAGTTTTTCATAAATCTCTACTAATGTGGACTATATTTAAAGGCACATAATCTATATTTTCTATGTTTTCATTTAATTTATACATAATTATTCTTTATATATTCTAATTTATATTTTATTAATGAGGAAAGAAAATTAGATTCCTCATTTCATGTATAACATTGTTATATCCCATTTGGTTATGCCTTATGACAGAATTACAATGCACATTTATAACTATGGGAAACCCATATTGTTATTCCTTGTGTATGATTCATTATGGGGAAGAAATATTCTTGAACATGTTATAATGGGTATGTGAAGATAAAAATATAATGAATTTGGATAAAGTTTAGTCTCAGGATACAATATATATGGGACTATGTAGTAAACCTAATCCATTCTGGAACTCTTTACATCATGTGATATTTTCATAGCAATTATCATTGACTAATGTTTTTGTAAGGATTTATATTGCTAAAAATTTCCAAAATTTCCCTGATTTAATGACACTATGTTATATGTATTACGATTCCTTATGTTTTTAATGATACATTCCTTTTCTATTGTCATTTTATGCCTTCTATCTCATGTGTTATGCTTTAATCGCACGTTCATTCCCATAATGGGATTTTTAGCTAATTCCTTCCATAGATGAATTCTAATGGTTATCCTAGGTAGTATTTGGTGCTCAAAAAGAAAAAAGATATCATTATGTAAATTAATAAAAACATATGTTTTATATTATTTTCATATTTCTAAATTATGTTCATATTCTTCCATATACACTAAAATTCTCAATCAGCTATTTGTTTTTCTGGATAATTACGGTTAAACTAATGAAATAATTTGTATTAAAGGATTGGTCATATAGAATAATCATATTTTTAATTTATTAATACTAAATAAACCTACAATATCACTTTAAAAACAATTTTTTGAACATTTTAAATAAACACAAAAAATAATTAAAATTATACTTCACCCCTATAGATTGTTTACTAATATTTGAAATTTAATATTAATTATAATAGTTTAAAAAATTAAATAGTTATTCTATTTACATATCACCTTTATTTATAATAAATTCCAATATGGGAAATGGATTATATGAATAAATATATATGTGTCCTCTCATCTACTTGATATATAAATTATTCTCTATGTGGTCTTATTCTATCATTAGCAATATAAGGAACTAAAGAATTATTAATGATTAACAATTAGGTCATCTATAAGTATAAATTATCTAGCTTGTGTATAAAATAAGACATAATTTAGGAACCTAATATCATATTCAAAAGTCACAACATTATATTTAAATCCATTAAAATTACATCCCTGTTATATTAGAAAAAAATCCCATATTTAAATAATTCATACAATAACCATTATATGGATAAGAAAGAGAGAGTCACACAAAATTTATCAATAATATTGATGTATGTATAATTTTATATTTAATGTAAATAATGGATCTCTTGAATAATTCACCTAGTTTTTGTCTCCCACACATTGGATTCCACCACACATTTTCACTTTGGAATTTTTCTTACAAAAACACCCCAAAAAATTATAATTCTTGTCGAAACTGATACCAATTGGGAATAAATTCAAGTTAAAATTTAATAATTCCATGATTTTCATCATTCATTATTTTATAATATTTATAACCCCTTCAATAAAATCCACCAATCCCCATCCTCAATACACACTATATATTTATATGGTAATAATGTGGATTTCATTACCTCATCAATTGTATCAATGTGGATGAGCCTTATCTCTCAACCAAACTTCTTATTCTTATATGATCTAAATTAGTTTTTCATCTACATTATTAATTGTTATTTAGGTTTATAAATTTTAAATAAATCTTATAGAATTTATTATTTCTAATTTTTATTTTCTTTCTTTAATATAATATATTTATTCACCTAATATAGAAAATTGTACTAAGTCTTTTATGTTTTCTCAAACATCCATGTTTTGTCTTGGTGATCATTCTCTATAATCAATATGTCATTAGGCTCATTATCTTCCATAATTTATGTAATGAAATAATATTTATAGAACATAATTAAGAACTATAAACCATTTTTCATTATGTTTATAAGAATTTAGATAGATTTCATTCTCTAATAAGGTTATAAATTTATATTGAATGTCACCTAACTTGTTAGAACTTCCACATAAATTTTTATAACAATTATCGTATTTGGGAATGAATCTATACTGTTTTATAATTCTTCTTTGAAGCTTAATTATTATAATATTTCTTCATTTGTTGAATCCAAATGGTACACTCAATTACTGACACCTTTGTTTTAGGTTTTTTATTTCTATCTTTAGTTTGTGAGTCAAAACTAACAGGATTTTGTTAGAAATTATCATTTGAATGTATAAAAATAGTCAACATATTACATAGAATTGAGAGATAATTAAAAATATTCTTATGAGGAATATTCTCCCTTTTATATTATATTAAAATTTTACTAGATGTTTTCCATATATATCATCTTTCATACCCCTTATATTCTATACATTTTTCATTAAAATACAAGGATATATTATAACAAAAATAGATAGAATTCTGTTAAAACATATAACATCAATTAAATTTTCATAAATAATCATAAATAATATTTATTTCTAGGTTATAAATATTTTCGAATATATAAATTCTTAATGAACATATAACGATTCACTTTAGATTTAGAAACTATTTTGGGTGACACGCCTTTAACAACTTCTCATTTCCCCCCTTAAGTCTTCATAGATTTTATCATGAATTTTATCCACCAATATAAGCTTATATTTGTAATCTTCTCAATAAATATTTGGTAATAAAAATTATATTTATAAAATATATTTAAGGTATTAAGTGTCCTACCTCTAAGAAGTTAAGACTAAAACTTCTATAATGGTCTTTAAAAACTATTTAGCCGTAATATTAGTATATTTTAGTCAAATATCACCTATAAAAATTTAGTGGAAACACTATTATTATCTTATATTTGGGATGGTACATCATGAACAAATTATTAATATATTATCTTTTGATCTTTCTTTTTATTGTGAGGGTGGATTTTTCATCTTCTAATTAACTAATCTTGGACTCACAATCACTCTTTTTCTTCAATATTGTTTATTAATGTACAATTACTACTCCCATCGATGAATATTTGATGTCATTTAGTAAAATTTCATAAGAATAATTTATTACTTATTTTGTATTTATTATAATTATGTGTTGTCTCAAAAATAGACAAATAACCCCTTAACTAAAAGATTTATCACAAAAGGACCATTCGAAATAATCATAAATCATTGATATTATATCATTTAATGGTGTAACAAATCCATCCATTTCATTAATTAGTAATGAGAGAGTTTTGGACATAATGAACCATTTAACTAATTCATATTCCATTTCATTATCCTCATATACCAAATGTAAAATATCGTTTTATAACTAATTAATATATATTAGTAGTTATACAAAAACATCACAGGGGTTAATGTCAATTTACCCCATAAATAATGAATAAAATCCTTTAGTGATGTATCTTTTTTATACTCTTAAAATTCTATCCTAGTTGAACAAAAATATTATGATGAATTATTTAAAATACATTTTATTAAAAAAATTATAAGCCTAAATTAAACTACTTGTTGTTTTTAGATCATCACTATATCCTTCTCCAATTTATTAATCTTATTATTCTTCCAATTTTCAGTGTCTTGTATGAGGCTCAAATATTATTGAAAACATGAATAATTAATTATTTTTCTATTTAACTCTATTCGCACATATAAAAAAAGACTTATTTATTCCATGTTAAATTGAATAAGATTGTAAAAATATATCTAATATGAATGTCATTTTCTCAAATACTATTTAAAATTCTCCATATTATCATTGCATAAATCTATGGGCGTGTAGGGGGTAAATTGGATTTATATTATTTATAAAAAATATAGATTCTCCCTAATCCCATTTCAACTATGACATCAGTTTTTTGTTACTAAATATGAATCTATTTCATATTAAACCAATAAATCAAATCACATTAATTAATGTAATGTATATAAATGAAAAACATATATTTCTATAATGATCGAAATAAAGATAAACTCAATTCCTTGACAATTTTTTCTCCCCCATAATATTTTTCTAATATAATGAATGACTATAATGAAAGTCTCTTCACTCAACTACACTATGAGATTTTCCATCGACATAAAAATATCTTCATTACACAGGGCTTCCTCCAAAAAAATCTAGTTGTATTCCCTTATTTGTGACATTTTTTCCAATATTAAATTATTATTACATGTATTTGGAAATCTCACCACATATATTAATGGGCTTATTTTGTGTTATTCTTAAAATTATATCATAATATATGTATCAGATGATTAAATATTAAAATAATATCAATATAAATTTTCTTAATAGAAAAATTGTTGAATTCTAGATATTCTCTGAGAATAACACCTACAACTCAATTAGCTCTCATAGATAAAATTAGAATATCATCTCTAGAATATTCTCACTATGAAATTCCACTCATTATTATATTTTGTGGTCATATAAATTTATCAAATCCTTACATAATGTAATCTCAAAATCTATAAATGTAAAGAACATAATTGGTTGAAAAATTACTATATTTTATTCTTCACATGTTTCAATAATTATGGTATATCCTCAAACTACATCCTATTTATTAAATATTAATATAAAACAATTGAATGATTTTTTTATTTGTTCAAATACTAATATTTCTTCATCTACTTTGGGAAATGTAATATATTATTCTATCTTTTTAGTCTTGAATACATTCGTGAACATACACCTTTTTCGTCATCATTTCCCGTATATTATTAGGGTATTATGAATTGTGTATTCTCGTTATTGAATAAATAATATTTTCATATAATTCAGTGACCATTATACCATTTAATATTTTTACTTTTTCATATTTTTGGGTACCCTATTATCATATTACTATTTTTCTTTCAACTACTACCTTCGGGTAGTCTCTGGGTGTACCCATGTTTATTTTCTTTTATGTTTTATTCTCGTATATCAATCAATTGAATAACGATTTATTAATTTTTCTATTGTATATGAGATTTTATTTTTATTTTTTTCTTATAATTTTCTTTCTTAATATAATATATAAACCTCTTCATCATCAACCTATAGAAATATTCAACCGTCCTTACCCATGATAATGATATTTATGACACTCTGATAGAATGATTAAGCTATTTTTTTCTTTATCCCAGTTCTTCCTCATCATCTCCTTATATAATCTAGTGATATAACATTATCATCTGTTGAAAATTGAACAGGAAATTGAAATATGGGTTTTAGTGTCAATTCATATAGATGGAGTTCTTTTAAAAAATTAATTATATACAATTAAATGATTACAACATTTAAATTGAAACTCAACATGACATATCATTTTTATCATATAAATGTATCACATTACACACTGTGAAACTTCATATATTTTAGAATATATAATGCATCTTCAAATTTCTCAAAACATTGCTTTTATTGAATTTTTAAGGGAATATTCAAGCATATTTTTTAAAAAAAAATCATGCATACATTGGATTTAATACAACCCTTCGTGGACATTTATCATAAAATAATCATGTTATATTGATTGGTAAAGAACAAAATAAACAAAAACTAAATTAATAAAACATTAAATAAGGAATTTATTCTTTCTGTTCTTGATATATGTTTTTGATATAATATATCCCAATGATCCATTTTTCCTGAATTTTTATTATAATAATATCAATTTTCACACCTCAATCAAACACCCATATTATTTTTAGGGATTTTAAAATACATTATGAATATTAATTATATAAATTAATTCATAAATAATTATAATATTATGATATATTGCAATATTAATTTTCATTTTATATATTTTTATAATTTAACTAATAAGTTTTCAAAATTTCTTTCACTCCATGGATAAATATTGATGTAAAGACACAAAATTGGTTATATGTCATTTGAGTACATGATGAAATTACTATTAATGAGAACCACCCTTTCTATTCAACCTAAAACAAAAAAAGTCAACTGTATTATTTTTTTGATACTATATAGACATCATATATAATCTTTTGATAGACCAAGAGGCATTGGATCAATCTCATTAAAATATCACAAACTGAACTTATACTCAATGCATAAAACATACATAGGTGGTAAAAAATGATATTCCAAATTAGAAAAAAACCATTCATTCTTAAATAAAATAAATTGATCCATTAATCTATCTATATAAATTCACAATAAACAATAAACATCACAAAAATCCACGGGTAATTAAGGCAACTACCATATAATCCTGATGTAAATTCCCTAGACCATGCGGTATATTAAAAACTCTATAAATAGTGTAACAAGATTCATCATTATATGTAAATTCCAGCATGAATATTTTGTCAATGATAACTAATCCTAAAATAAATATACTCTGATTTATAATCAACATTAAAAAAAACTATAATGGATATATTCTAAATCTCGGGTCTTCAAAATCATAAATTAGTTGTCTATTTAATACTATTTTTTTATCTCTTCAATCTATTCACCATAGAAAACACTTCCCCTATACCAAAATGTTACATAAATTGTTGGAAATTTTCCATTAATTTTTTAGACTTTCATCCAAGATGATCAGTACATAAATTCATATAATTGATTTAATAATCCAATAGAACCTATTTATTAATACTTCCAAAGGTACAAAGATATTATTCATTTTTATACACTTAAGATAACAATTAAATTTATAATGGATGAACAAGAATTCATATTTTCCTAAATCATATGAGAATAAATTTAAATATAAAAGTGTGTAGATACTTTATAATAACACTTACATATCCTTCAAAAATTTTAACATACATAACAATTAAAAAATAACCCTAATAAAACCATATATTTATATTTAAAAAATTAAAATATTTCTCATAGTAGTTAAGTAGTACCTATTTATCTAATAGTGGGACCAAAATTCATTTGGACGCATGGATGGTTAATTTCATGGGTATAATCATTGACGAATGTTTTAAGAAAGGGATATATACCTAAGATACGCTATTTTAATTTACACTTTGTGATTACCATATTAATGATATGTCTAAAAGTCATAGTTATAAATATATTTTAAATGAAATTATCCCACATCAGGATAATTTGTGGGGAAATTAATGGATTATCTACAGGGTGGATGAAACTATTTTATCACCATCATTGATTAATTATCATAAACATAATTATTTTAATATTTTCATGTGTTTATAATATATTTTAGGGGATTAAATCTTTAATATATTCTATAGAAAATAGGTCTATGAATAAATTACATGAATTCAAGATTGATAATGGAAATGATTAATTAGCTAATGTTACTATTAAATTTTGTGATTATGTGAGAATCCCCAATCACTAACCTATAATTGAGAAGCCATAAAAATGTTTTATTGGAACATATGAACAACACAATTCATGGTAATGTTTATAGCATGTTTTGGGCATTCCAAAATTTATTTTTTTTATGTGTCTTCTACTTCATCGTTTTTATATAAAAAATAAGATCCCTCATCAAAAAAACTTTATACACAAACAATGAATTTCAAAAATCTAGACTAAATTATATAGAAATATTTAAGTATTTAGATGTTGTATATATACTAATATATTGAATGAAAATCACAAACCAAGGGATAACAAGTGAGTTTTCATAGTCAATTTTATGTTACATGGGTACTGATATGTCCTTTAATGTTTATATTTTGATGTATATTTTTTCAAAATGACATCAATGATATTGGGTTGGAATGGTTAAAATCAATTTTTGAGAAACCTAATATTATAATTCATGAAAATTATATTTAATAATTGTTTTCATGAAAACTGACATGTAAAGTTACAAAAATTTATTTTTAATATAAGATTAAATAAAACTCGATGTAAAAATTAATATACAAAACATTTAATATTCATTTTAAAAAACTAATGTTGTATTCATATTATTGATTTTTCTGTTTTCAAAAAAGTACTTACCAATTGATTTTTAAATCTATTACATCAATTTTTATGAAAAATGATGTTCAAAATATTATAAAAAATAATAAAAAAACATGATCCATTATTTTCCATTCTCTTGAAACACTCTCTCTTAACAAATATTTGTCTGATGATGGAATTAGAAGCTTTGATGAACATCGACTCTCCCTTAAAGTATATTTTTATCCACATTTCTTGTTATCATTTATATATAAACCATCCCTCAATCGACTCCCAACCGAATATAATAATGATGCCTTCAATGATCTTCAATGACCTTATATTGTGTCTTGAGGTTGAATTAAATTAATGTTTTCATTTTTTTCACTTGGATCATTAATACTACCTTCATATTACCTAACTACAAAACTATTACAGTTGCCGAAAAACATTATTTCCAGTTTATGTTGTTTTTCACTTCATTTTATTTATCTTTGATTATCAATATTGTATAATTATCCTGCTTTCCACAAACATAGATTGATTTTAATGGAATTAAGGGTTCATTTTTCACAATAAATCTAAAAATATTATATTTTATTTTTCTTTAGGAAATTAAATTATATATAATGATTAATTATCATATTATTTTTTATATTATTATATTTAATTTAAATTTTTTTTAAGATAATTGTTTGTTCTAATAATATTTTTTATGTTATTTTAAATTTATATTTTTATAATTTTTTCTGTCTATATATGTATAAATATTTTGATAAATTTTTATAAAACTGTTTGCATAATTTCTTATAAGTTATTTTTATATAATTATTTTTATAATATTGTGTATAATTATTTGTATGATTCTTCATAATGCTAATGAATTTTTTCATAATTTTTGGTTAGTTGGTTTTGTGTGATTAATTGTTTGTTATGATAATTGACTGAAAGGTAAATTATTTATAATTTTTTGTTATGAAATTTTTTTAGGACAATAGTTTGATACGAAAAATGGTTTTTAGTTTTTTTATTTTGTTGTTGTTTATTAATAACATTTAATTGTTTCTTTGTTGTCTTTCAATTTATAAGGTAAATTATATATAATATTTTTAATATAATCAATGGATAATTATTTATTATTTTTAGTATAAATTATGTATAATACGTTATCATCATTTTGTATAATTCTTTTTTATGATCAAATTGTTAACATTAATTGATTATTATGATTAAATGTTTTTATGTATAAAATTTATCAATTGTTTATAAATTTTTAATTTCCATTACATTTTATTATATTTACTATTTATATAGAAATCATAGATATTTAATGTGTTGTAATTGGATATATTTATGAAGAACCACTGATGAATATGGAAAAAATAGTTTACAATATCTTGTAATTTTTTAAAAAACTCTATAATAAATAATTTATTTTATTTACATGTGTTAAATGAAAGAATACGAGAATATTAAATTCTATAGAAATAAATGATTATATCAATTTCTATGGTTTTATCCTTTATTATAAATTCTGGATATAGAATGGTGAAGGAACATAGAACTCATCATCTTATATTTATGAAATTATTCATAATGATACAAAGGATCATATTGAATAATTAATTCATTAGGAATGTGTGGAAACAATAAAATGTTAAAAAACTATTGAAATATTTTATATGTATTCTAAAAGAAATATTATTCTTAATTTTTTAAATACATAGTGTTATTATACAGTTCAAAGATACATTAACATGGATAAAATAAATTGATGGATGGATTAATGATTCTATCATATTCTTGTTATATTAATATAGGAACCTCTTTAAGGAAATGTGATTATATATTATAATTATGAAGTAAATAAAATATTATTACCAATTAAATTTGGGTATAAGAGATACATGATTTTCTTAATGATTGTGTGTTTTATAGAATTGAATATGAATTTTTATAGAAATTTCCAAAATGTCATACATCATTTTATAAGGTGGATTAAGAATTTAACTCTAATTTCTTCTTAAGTATAGGAATTAGACATCCTTATAAATAAATGTTATCGCTTCTGATAGTTCCTTCTACTAATTCTTTCAAACAATTCCAATATTTATACTCAGATTCATTCTCATGTACGAGAATCAATACACCTCATAATGAAATTTGGTACTTTCTAATAATTCCTCAATAGATGAATTTATTTTTAAATTAAATTAATGAAAAAAGAATATGATAGAATATATGTGAGCACATATCTGAAGTTCACAAATGCTATCGTATTGATTCACCACTGTGGAAGAAATTTGATAAATTATTTCATTTGTTTTTATGTGAAGCAATACTAAAAAACCCATGTTTAACGATGCTTCTATTTATTAGTGCTAGAAAACCCTTTTGACAAATTAAACCTTTTATAAGAGCTTTTTTAGCACTAATAAGTATTTATTTCAACAACACTTAGCACTGATAATGGTCTGAATAAATAAAATGATATATTGAAATAAATGAAAAAAAATGAGTTCATTACAAAATTTTATAATTTTATTTGTAAAATAATAATTTCTAAAATGAAGAAATTTATAACAAATTATTAAATATTAAAAAATTCATTAATTATATCATTATGATAATTATTTGAATTAAATGTTATATATTTAATATATAGATATATATCAATGTAAATAAATATGATTTATATATTAAAAAATAAGTATGTGATTTACATTATATAGTCATATATTTATGGAATAGTGTTTAACAATTATAAATTATTATGAATTGAAAACTGTTTAGGAAAAACCCTCATTGTATCTTGATGTTTTTCTGAGGTTATTGTGTTTGATGATAAAGCAGGTCTCGATGTTCAGTTTGATAAAAAAATGGAATTTTCATTTAAAGTTGTCTAGTTTAAGAGATGTTTTTGAAAACTTGTGTTAATAAATAACCATGAAAAGGAATGAAAAGCCTGCAGGTAGTGTAAGTGGAACATATTTAGGGGGGAACCGTTTTCCATTGGTTGCCAATTTTCATAAGCCTCAAAATTAACAAATAGAGAAATGTATTTTTGGCTAAGTGACTTCTACACGAATTTACTGGAGGCTTGTAAATTTTCATTCAATATAATTTTCAAGATCCGAACATTTTAATATAGAAAAGGAAAAAGCCCCCCCCCCCAATATTTAGCTTGGGTGCGCAAGGTTACTAGGGCGACAAAGCCATTGGTGACTAGACTCGCATGCACGGAGGTAACATTTGTCTAGAAATAAATCATCCAAACATTCCTCTAAATAGAAGGTTACCTTTATTTATTTTTTGTGAAGCTCAATAATTAGAGATATTTAGATATCCAGTCGCACAAGGGGATTCGGTCACACTAGGGGTGGTTTGGGCATGAAAGTATAATGATATTCATATGTTGTGTGACATTTGATAGTTTCATGCCAATATTATTTTAGTTGTAAAATGTTTTTAGTTGCCCATGTTATGAGTTAAATAAGGGAGTGTCACAAAAGTTGTTTGGTGACACTTGTTCACCAGTCGTGGAAAGGCACTCCGGTCAATTTAGTGTTGTTTGAATGTTAGAAGATAACCTAGTACACCTGTGGTAAAGATGTATTCATTAGTGAATGAAATTATAACTTCAAAAGTACATCTACATATGGATTAAGTTGAGTTAATTTGTGATTATAAAGGGACATACATTCCATTAATTTATGATTGGATATTTTGAAGAAGCTGTCATAACACTTTTGTGGAGAGAGCATTGGACATTCATATTGTGAGGGGTTGTAGACCTGGAGGGACAGTGAGTCTTCTAGGAACAATGTAAATAGCAGTGCACTTTTAGTGGATTTGGTAAATCGGCACATTTCCAGTGTATACATCGTGGATGATTCCCAGTGCGGGTGAAGAAAGTAAAAATTTTGTGTCATGTGATTCTTTATGATTGGTTCATTCTCTATAATTGGTAGGATATAATAGATTTTTTCCTAACAACGAAGAAATATAAATAGGGGTAGTTGTTTTAATCTGTCATACCCTGATTCACCCCATGAGGGTATCTATCCTAGTGGAACTAACAATTGGTATCAAAATGAAAGTTTAGTATCAGTTTTTCTCTCTCAAATAGAGGTCATCAATCGTAAAGGGATTCTGATCATTGAAAGGAACAATTTTCAACTACGGAATAATCTAATAGAACAATACTTCCAATCTATTTGAATGGATGTGTTTATAAATTAAATTCATGGTATAACTACTAATATTAATGGAGGTGCATTATCATATGTCAAATTAAGATAATTGGAAGCCGATTCCCAGGGAATCAATGCATTGGGATTATCCTTATCCAATGATATATATAAAAAGTTTATATCATGAAAAACATCACGTGCTATGTGGGAAAAATCTATTTATCATATATTAAAGAGATTCAAGGGTTGAGAGGAAAAGTTTCTAGTGTTGTTGAACAAGTATGAAGATTTGATAATGAACATGAATGAGTTTATTCATGTATTCCTTGAAAGGGTACATGTTGTATTGGAAGAAATGTGAGATCTCATAGAAGTTATTGAAGACATAAATTTAGTTATGTGCTCCTTGAGGAAATATCTACCTTAGTTCAACATGAATGTTTCTGTTTTGGAAGATAAATATCGGAAAGAGATGACTTTTGATAACTTACAAAGCACCCTTGTTTCATATGGAAAGATAAATGTTGATAATGATGATAAGGAAAATGGGATATCTAAAGAGGTAGCATTCAAGGCCATTAATAATATAACCATTGAAGATTATCGTGAAGAAGAAGAGACAAACAAGGTGATGTCATTCCTTTCCTCGAATATTCAAAGAGGAAAAGGAAAGTTCAAAGGGAAACATCCGAATTATTTATTTAAACATTTAAAAGTTGGTCACCATTCGGTAAGGTGCCCCAAGAAGTTTCAAGAAGATCACGAGGATGAAATCAACATTCTCAAGAATAAGAATTCATCCTATGTGAAAGGTAATAAATTATTCAAGTGAAATTTCATTAATTTAATAAATCTTCTCTAACAAGAATTTTTCAGTTCATATGGGTCTCAGGATAAATAGGTTGAAGAGATAAAGGATATCACAGATTGTGGAGAAAATTATATGGTGGAAATTTTTGATAGTTCTCAAAAAAGAAAGAAACATACACTAGTGATGAAGAAATAACTGTTGGAAGAGTCGACATGGAAGTTGAATTATAATTAACTCTTGATTAGATAAAATTTTGGAGTGCAAAAACAATGAAAGAAAAAAAGGTGGTACATCATTCCAAACTATTCATGCAATAGCAAAATGAAGGGATCTCTGAGCTAATAAATAAAATTTAAAACTTTCATCCCTCAAGGATAGAGAGCATAGAAAAGGATGGTGAACAAAAAGTCAATGATTAAAAATAGAAAAGGGGGATTGATGGATTGAATAACATAGTGAAAGATCAAGTAAATAGTATTTATGAACATGAAGAAGAAGTTTCCAGTCTAAAATGAAATGTAGAGGTCCCAAATAAACTATGTATTCCTATATGAATACCAGTAATGAAAATCCATCAGAAGATCGAATGTTGAAATTGGACCATAGTAGACATGCATAAAAGAAGAAACAATTGAGTTCAAATGTTATGGCTAATGTGAGGGTATACCAAAAAAAACAATGGTAGTTTATGTTAGATTGCAAGCACCCACTCTGAAATTGAAGATTGATGTGGGTACAATGAAAAATTAGATGTTTTAGAGAACACAAGGGGAAATTAGAGGTGTATAAGTAACACACAGAAATGCACCCTACATTTGGTGTTATTGCAGTGGAAATAAGGTACATTCACAATATATATGTTCCTTGTCCATGAGATACTGAATCTCATAGGAGAAACAATGGTTGCTAACCAATGAACAATATTATAGAACATCTTTTAATGGAAATTATTTTTTGTGTGGAATATTTGGGAACATGGAATGATATTGTATGTCAACCATGGAGAGAAATTTTCCATGGAAGAATCAATGTTTTTTCAAGTAACAAATTAAAAAAATGATCATAGATTTTAAAATTTAAAATAGATTTGCATCTCTGCAGGAAGAATCTTTTCCATCTCACATAAAGGAAGATCATGATTTTTAAAATACATAGAGTGTGAGGAAAAAGATATGGATCAAGAAGAAGAGAGATGAGAGGGATGTTGTATCTAAAATTTCCGTTAAAGCATTAGACCGTTCTGGTTTATAAATCCTTATTATTGGGTTCACATCCCATATAAATGGTAATAAGGATCTTGTTAGAAGCCTAAAATATGACAAAGAAGAAGTTTTCATGAATATAAATAATGAAAGCCTGAATATTATTTTCTTGTGAAACACCATGTTTGGGTGAAGAGAAATGAGATGTTCTTATTTCAGGGTATTATAAGGTCTTATATACAATTTTCATAGAGTAAATTATCTATGTGGATAAGTAAACTATATAAGGTTTTATAAAAAAATGTGTATTGTTAATGGAATAGATGGTGTTGTGGTTCTTCAGTGAAAAAGGAGAAAGGTAAATCTCTACCTGGTTAATAAAGAAGAGGATATGTGCTTTCTATCTAGGGATGTAGAAAACAATATATGGAAAAAATGACTTGTCCAGCTATGCCATCAATCCTTGTATGATCTTGAAATGTGTGATGTAGAATGATGTCTCCCTAAGCTATCATGTGATCATACACAAATATGTGATTCATGTCAACATGGGATGATCAATACAAATTCATTGAAGGAAAAGGATAAGAAATCAGCAGGACTTCTAGAATTGGTGTATGGTGATGTTTTTGGACCTATATCCCAAAAAACCATTGATGTAATAAGGTATTATGTTATTTTAATTGTTTACTATCAGAGAATGGAATGTGTATTCCTCATTGGACATAAGTCTGATGTCTTCAGTTTCCTAAAATATTATCGAAGGGAATCTCAAAGGATACTTAGGCAGAAAATTGTAAATTTTCGCACTGAAAATGGAATAGAATTCACAAACAGTCAATGAATAGAGAAAATAATTTTCGCACTAAAAATGGTATAATATTAAAAAACAGTCAATGAATATAGAGCCGAATTGTCGAAGTCTGATGTCTTCAGTTTCCATTGTTTATACCTTATTCCTCCTTTCATGAGATAGTATTCTACCTGACAGTTTCTGAATTTTATACCATTGTTAGTCCGAAAATTTAGAATTCTCTACCCAAGAATCCTTTCAGATTCCCATCGATAATATTTTAGGCAACTAAAGACATCAAACTTATGTTAAATAATGGTGATGGTTCATATGATCAGTGAATATCATGGAGCTGGATCATATGAATTCTATACCATCATTTTCACCGGTCACAATGCTATAAGACATCAGACTTGTGACCGGTGAAAATGATGGTGCGAGTTCATGTAGATGACATAATATATGGTGGATCATATGAATCACAATGCAAAAAGTCTTCTAAATTTATGAAAATTGAGTTTGGGATGTCAGTGAATGGAGTGCTGACATTTTCTGTTAGATTACAGGGTACATAAAAAAGGAATGTAACATTCATTTCCCTCTCCAAATATGACAAGGAAGTTCTGAGAAGATTTGGAATAGAAAATTCCAAGAGATAAAGACTCTGGTTGAAACCCGGATGAAATTATCAACAGATAACAATGGAAGGGAAGTTAATGTAACAGATTACAGGCATGTTATTTGATGTTTACTGTACCTGAGTGTGAAAAGACCTAATATTGTTTTCTCCACATGCCAAGTACTGTGATATCAATGAAACCACAAAAAAATACATATTATTTTTCGGAAATTAATACATCGGTGTATCAAATAAATTGTGGATTATGGTTTGATGTATACTGATAAGTCTTATCCAGAGTTATTAGGATATACAAATACAGATTGGGTCAGATCAGCAGATGACAAAAAATCAACGTCAGTAGGTTATTTCTATCATGGTGGGTTATGTATTTATTGATTAAGAAAGAAGGAATATTTAATCTCATTGAGCACCGAAGAACCTATGTATATTTCCTCCCCACAAGTATGTAAACATATATTATGGATGAAGTAGAAGACTGATGATATGTGAGTTGAAGTGAAGTATCTAATCGGAACCCTATAGGATAATTCTAGTGCTATAAACATCAAAAAAATCTAGTACATAACTAAAGGAAAAATCACATAGAAATCAAGTATATCTTTATCAATGAAAATGTGCAGAAAGGTTATATGATATTGGAGTATGTGCCTATAGAGCTACAGGTTACAGAAATTTTTAAAAAGGGCTTTCCCAAGGATGCTTTTGAGGGGAATCAGCTGGCTTTGGTAGTCCAGTTTCTCCCCATAGTTGTAATAGTGTGTATAAGGGTACCACCCTCTCCCTATGGTATGATGAGTTTTTTCCTAATGTACTTATCTATGTTTTCACCCTGTTTTAGACCACAAATGAGTGACTTTTGGGTTCATTGAAAAAGGGGTGGAAAATGTGAATGTTCAATGTGGGAGAAAATGTGTTAATTATGACAATGGGAGAACATGATAGCTAGAGAAGCGGGATAGGAGGAGCTGAAAGATAGGGGAGAATCCGTCAGTGTTTGATGTGATGAGCTAGTGTTTAACTTGGACTACAGACGAATCTTTGAAGTGAATAAAGATAGTATTAAATCTGATAATGCTTGGAGTGATTGATAAAATATTATATATCATGACTGCTAAGGTTTGTGATGAAATAAATTTATAGGAATTATAATGGTATGAAAAATTTGTGTCAAAAATGAAGTGATTCATTGATGAACTATTCATACTACTCTTGTCGCTAATGCCAAGGATTTCTTATGTTTGATTAGAGTCTGTGTTGAGTGAATCTATGGTCACTATTTCAATCAAACATGGAGAATGGTGGTAGATGATGGAATGAGATTCTATGAGGTATCAAATTGTTGAGAATAATTGGGAGTTGAGTTTTCAATAAGCCCAAAAGGGGATATTGATGTGAAAAAATCCTTCAATATATCTTGAATCATTTTTGAGGTGATTGTGTTTAATGACAAAGAATGTCTCGATGTTCTGTTAGTGGACATATGGGGTTTTCATGAAATGTTGTCAAGATTAAGAGATGTTGTTGACAAAAATGTTATAAAAGAACCATGTTAAAGGAAGTGAAAAAATGAAGGTATTGAAAAATTTATTGAATCAAGGAGGTGTCGCATTGTAATGATTTCCATTTATTTTGGTCCTTAGAATCGACAAATAGAGAAAAGTATTTTTGTTAATGTGAATTGTGCACCAGTTTCTTAGAGGCTTGGAAAGTTGCATGTCATATTTTTTCCAAGATCAGAACATTAAAATAATGAAAAGAAATGAGGGGCACCCATGTCCTGTTTTGGGTGCCCAAGGTGACTAGGGTGATAGAGGCATAGGTGGATAGACTTGGGTGTCGCGAGGAAACATGTGTGCGGAACTATGGGGGACGAAAATGCCTATAAATAGAGGTATGCCCCTCTAAATTTATGACGAAGCTCAAAAATTATAGATAATTCATTTGGTAGTCGCACAAGTATGTTTGGGTGAGCAAGTGTTGGTTTGGGTGCTCATGTATAAAGACATTCAGAGGTAGCGTGAAAATTGACGGTTACATGCTAATATTGGTTTGGTAGTAAAAGGGTGTGATTCTCACATGTTATGAGTTAAATATAGGTGTGTCATGCAAGTGTTTTGGTGAAACATGCACGCCAGTCTTGGAATAGAACGCTAGTCATTCTAGGGTTGCGTGGAATTTGGAAGATTTCATTGTACACCTATGATAAAGGGGTATTCATTAATGACTGGAAGTGGAACTTTGATAGAGAATCTACTTACAAAGGAAGATGGACTAATTTGTGATTATTAAGATACCAAAAACATTTAAAATATTAGTGTATTTTCTGAAGAATCAGTAAACACACATCAGTTTAGAGAGTAGTGAGCAATCATATTATGAGTGGTTGTAAATTAGGGGTACTGTGAGTCTGCTCCGAACATTGTAAACAATAGTGTGATTTTTGTGGATTTGGTACATCAGCACATCGTCAGTGTATTCTCCTGGGTCATAACCCAGTGAGGGTGAACCAAGAAAAAATTGTGTGCCATGTTCTTTCTATATTTTTTTATTCTCTAAAATAGGAAAGAGAGATAATAGATTTCAATATAACAATGAAACAAGATCAATATGGGTAGTTTTTTAAATCTATCATATGCCGATTCGCCCCCCTAGGGTATCTAACATAGTGGACCTATCAAAAATATTTAATAATTTAATAGTACTTAACATATTATTGAATTTCATTTGATATGTCAGTTTATAATAGATTAAATTTATTTTATATTGATTTCACAAATACAAAATTAATCCATTTTTATATACAATTATCACACAAAAAACATATCCCTTTACTCAAAATTATTAAATTGTAATTATTCTTAATGTATTCATGTACACTCATTTTTATCATATTTTCATGCACTTAAAATTAGATATTCATTAATAATGTTAAAAATATATTTGTAAATAATTTTTATTAATAAATTTATTAATAAATGTACACTTAAATATTTATACAATTATATATTTATAATTATAGAAAAATAAATATATTTTAAATTTATTTATATAATAAAAAAATAATTATATATAATAATAATATAAAAATTTGAAATAAATTTTCTTAAATAATGAATATATTTGCTATATTTGTATATATATTTAATATATATATATATTAAATTATGTAAATATATATAATGTTATAAATATTATTTTCTATGAATATTCCTATTATTAAAAATAAATAATTATAAAGTTATATTAACTATATTTATAAATAATTATACTTACAATATATATATATATTATGTATGTAACGTCCCAGATCAAAGTGCCACTCAATGGGTTCCCCGAACCCGGTTGGTCACATGACCTCAAGCGCATTTCCCCAAATGCCAAAGACTGCCGACTAGCAGCGAGGGCCCAGGTCTGATAGTGGGGAAACTATGCCCTCATTTTTTAATGTGTAACGTAGTAGAAATGAATTATATAACATACAATAGTAGAAGCAGTAAAAAATATATAACTGAAATGGATAACTGATGTAAAATAGAACCATCAGTCATATATATGAAACGGAGCATGTCACTATTCTATGAAAAGAGACAGAATATGAATACTACAATACAATATAATACATGTCAATTACAAGGTACATCCAAATAAAACCAAAATAGAGTACACAAAATGGAGCAACATAGTAAGCCTAGGCTCGATCCCATGCTCTCTTACTCCTCTGCCACGATCATGTACCTGTATTGGGACCCATGCCCCTATCTACACCTGCAAAAATATAGTCTGTTTGTGCCGAAGACATGACCCAAACAGGGTGTGAGAAATAAATCCCAGTAGGTACCCAACAAAGGCCAATGCCCAACTATCCATGAAAATGTGCAATAGTAGTGTGCAAAGGTAAATGCAATAAACTAATAAGTACTAAAAATTAACTAAATTCTAGATATACATCCATTTTAATATTCATTTAATCATTCAATTTAAGAAAATCACCACAGTGAATATTATATGTAAACATTCAGTGTCCTCAGACATGCATACCCTTACCCTCAACTTATGATAATCCAAACCCACATGAATCTTCCCACTAGAAAATCGAATAATTCCCACATGTATATGAGGTGTCACCCATAGGCATAGAATTTACTGCCCACAGGCTTAGAAGGATTTTCCCTCAGGCTAAACAGAACACTGCCCACATTCTTATCACAACACTTCCCTCAGGCTAAACTAGTAATGAGGCCATGCCCAACATATAAGAAAGTGATTTATATACAATTCATATATTTTCAATTTAAAACATGATACAATTTACGGTATACCCTCAGGTAACCTGGCCAAACAGCTAAACATAGGAACACACCCCTCGGGTGCTCCTCGATCCAAGAAGCAATCCCATATAGAAGTTTAAACTTATCATTAGTTAATGTATACAATTATAGATATCATTTCAGTAAATCCCACAACCATACGACATCTCAAACATGGGTTCGTAGCAAAATGGTACACAAAAACACACAACAGTTGTAATTTAAACAGCAGACCACCTTCCAAAGTTTCCCACGATCGGTATATGTGAACTTCTCCACACGAAACAAACAAGAAAGGAGTAGATCTGAGATAAACAACTACGTGATCAACCTAAAATAACATCCCCTCAAAAAAGAATTGGTAAAAACGACTTAAGGAGAAGGGAGGTATTACCCGTGCGGTCCCAACATGATTGACAGATATGGAATCGGGTTCCTGTTGTGTGGTCGGGAGATCCTCCAAGCCCCGACCATCTCTCCCACTCTCCTTCAACGTTCTAAGCTTCCTTTGTTAGCAGTGGAGGTTGCTGTCCCTTTTAAGAGAAAAAACAATCTACATGGCGTGTACTCTCAAGTACACGGTGTGTAATTTTTATCATTTAATTCTTCCCCTGGTGGATACTCACCAGCACAGCCTTTTTCACTTGTGGACATGCGTACACAGAGTGTATTTCTGAATACACAGAGTGTGTTGTCTCTCAGCTGGCGGCTACTTCCACCACCTTACTATTTACATACTGACTGACTCCACGTTGTGTAAATACCCACTACACAATGTGTATTTGGTTTTTACACCTTTCATCACTGACAGGGCTACACACCTTGTATACTCATCCTACATGGCCAAAGTACACGGCATGTGGAAAAGTACACAGCGTGTACCCAAAAAATTTGGTATTTTTCCACAATTTCCTTATTATATCAAAAATACTTAAGGAAAAAGGAGAAGAAGAAACATGTACCTCAAAAACAAGAACTGGGCTCTTACAGACTTCCCCCTTTAAAGAAATTCGTCCATGAATTTCCCTCTCAAGGGTTGTGAAGATAAATCTCAGAACAACTCTAGCTACTGAGCACGTACATCGGTCTCCCACTCCCAGGTTTCATTCTGCAGTCGGCCATGGTGCAATAGCACCCGTACGAGAGGAACTGACCGGAATCAATGAACCTTCGTGCTCATATCAACAATAATAATTGGATGCTCCTCAAGGGACTCAGCGACCTGAAGCTCAACCTCCTCGTGCTGAATGATGTGAGACAGGTCTGAGTGATAACGGCGCAATTGAGATACATAAAAGATGTCATGCATGTCCTGGTACCTCTGCTATAACTGAAACCTATAGGAAACCAGCCTGACCCCCTCCAGAATATCAAAAATCCCTACATACCTTGTTGAAAGTTTACCCTATCTCATAATCTGCCTGTGTCCCAACATCGGTGAGACACTCATGAAAATCTGATCCCTGACCACAAACTCCAAAGGTCTTCTGTGGCGATCAACATTAGTTTTTCGACAAGACTGTGCATTATCCATCCGCTTCTGTATCAATTGGACATGCTCTGAAGTATCATGTATAAGACGTGGTCCCAGTAAAGCTACCTCACTTACCCCCAAGCAGCACAAAGGTGATCGGCATGAACTACCATATAATGCCTCGTAAGGTGTCATCTAAACAGTTGCCTGAAAAATATTATTATAGTAAAACTTGACTAGGGGAATATGATTCTCCCAAGACCACCCAATGTCTAGGACACATGCACGCACCATGTCCTCATGCACCTGTATCGTACGCTCTGACTGGCCATTGGTCTAAGGGTGGTATGTTTTTCTTAGAAGCACCTGTGTACCCAGTGCCCTCTAAAAACTCTGCTAGAAATGATATGTAAAATGGGAATCCCAATCTCAAATGATAGAACAAGGGACCCCATGAAGACCTACAAAATCTCATATATACATCTTCTCGAGCTCATCAACACCTAAGATCTCCTTGATTGTAAAAAAGAGGGCTACCTTCGTATGTTTGTCCACAACAACCCACACGACATCGTTGCATCGAGGTGACCTCAGAAACCCGGTCATGAAATCCATCACGATATCATCCCATTTACATTCTGGAAAAAGTAAATATTGTAACAGTCCAATGGGCCTCTAATTCTCCACCTTCACCTTCTGACAGGTGGAACATATAGTAAAAAAAACCAGTTACTTCATTCTTCATACCCGGCCACCGGTACTGACTTTTCTAGTCATGGTACATTTTGGTAACTCTGGGATGAAAAACCCACACTTAATCATGAAACTCGTATATCACCTCCTCACGTATATCCCCTGGAACCCATACTCATCCCTAGAAATGTAGTACCTCATCATCGCCTATCATCCAACCATAAGGAGGGTCCTCACTTGCCACCGACTCCCATAGAACAAGGCCTTCTGAATCTGATAGATGTCTCATCCTCACTCTATCCAGGAGGGTAGAAGTAACAGCTAAGGAAGAAAGATAGGTTTGACCCTGAATATCGTGCACCTATAAATGGATCTTATAGAACAAAGACATATGCTTCCAGTCACCACTGGCCTCATGAACTGCCTGTGACTGATTTTTCTTGCTCAGTACATCAGAAACTGCATTACCCTTAACATGTGTATAGAAATGCTCAAAAAACGAAGAACTAAGGGTACTCAACCCACCTTCGCTATCTCGGATTTAGGTCATGCTATGTAAAGATATATTTAAGACTTTTGTGGTATGTAAACACCACAAAATTTTCTCCCATGAGTTAATGTCTCCAACAGCATAATGCATGAACAACTACAGCCAACTCAAGGTCATGTGTTGGGTAATTCCTATCATGTGGCCTCAATTACCAAGACCCTTATGCAACTACTCGATCGACCTACTTCAACACTGCTCCCAGTACAATACCTAATGAATCACAGTAAACTTTATAGCTCTTCCATTTCTATGGAAGTATCAGGACTGGTGCTAATGTCAACCTTTCCTTCAGCTCCTGTAAGGCTTTCTCTCAAGTTTTCTAACCAAACGAACGTCACACCCTTCTTAGTCAAACCCGTCAACAATTATTCTAAGTGGGAGAAGTCTTATATAAATCCCATGTAGTAACCAACCATCCCCAAGAAACTTCATATATCAATCCCTTTCTTAGGCTTCTCCCTGGAAAATACTACTCTTACTTTCATTGGGACTACGGCAACTCCTGCCTCTAAGATGATATGACCCAGGAAGTGTATCTGGTCCATCTAAAAGTGGATCTTTGAGATCCTAGCATATAACTGATGCTCTCTCAGTGTACTCAATACGATCTAAATATGGTTAGCATGGTCATTTTGAGTGTGAGAGTACACCAAGAAATCATCCATGAAAGCTACCAAAAAAGTTTCCAGATAAGAGTGGAACACACGATTCGTCAGAGCCATGAAAACTGCTGGCACGTTCGTGAGTCTGAAAAACATCACCAAGTACTCATATAGACCATACCTACTCCTGAAGGATGCGAGAGGTATATCAGATGGTCTAACGTGCAATTGATGATATCTGGATCTTAATTCAATCTTAGAGAACACTCGTTCTCCCCAAATTTGATAAAAAAGATCATCAATCCTCAGTAAGGGATATCAGCTCTTAACTGTCAGCTGGCTCGGCTTCCGATAATTCACACAGAGTCTGATGGCACCGTCTGCCTTCTTCGAAGAAAGGACTAGAAATCCCCAAGGAGAAGTTCTGGGTCAGATAAAACCCTTTTCTTATAACTCCTCTAACTATCTCTTGAGCTCCTAAAACTCAGATGTAGACATCCTATAAGGAGGAATGGACACTGGCGCCGCTCCAGGAAAAAGCTCGATAGAGAAATCCACCTCTCTCTTTGGAGTTAGACCTGAAAAGTAGTCCGGTAAGACATCCCTTAAATGTTCAACTACTATAGGGAATCCTTCTGAAAAGTTCCCTGGTCATCCATATATAAACTCTCAATTTGTGCTGTCACTCCACATCACCCACGATGCTCGGGCCCAGCTCATCTCGCCAGGACATCCCATTCGCCCTTGTATAGAAACTCTCCACCCTCTGGTGACATAAATCAAACCCTACTATGATAGAAATCCACAAAGAGTCGAAAAGGTACCAACAAGTCCATCCCGAGAATGACATCATAGCTCATCATCTACAAGACATAGAGGTCCCATAAGTGGTGACACCCACCTACCTCAAGGGTCATGCTCTACACTGATGCACACCAGTTGTTCTAGTTCTCAACAGAGTGTCTAACATCATAACATCAAAAGAAGAAGAAACATAGGGCCCAAGGCACTCCAAAACGGTTAAAGATATAAAGCTATATGTAGCACTCCAATTAAAAATGTATTGAAGATAAAATAGAAGATACTAAAATAGTACCTCTGACAGTAGAAGGTCCAAGATCCTGCACATGTTGGGTCTGTTGCACTACATATGCCTACCTAGTGACACAACCCTACGACACAGCCTGGATACCCTGAGCTGCCCCACCCTGCTGCCTCTAAGATCCCGGTGTCTGGCTACCATAGCCATGACCACCATCTCTGCATGCACACCCTGACGTATTCCAGTTTCCCGACTGGTAAGAAGCTGTCGGTCCTGCTCCCACATGCGGAGTCTACACAGAACCCCTCTCACTAGCCACTGGTCGAAACTCCCTACAAAAGCTCTGCATATGACACATCCTACTGCATGCTCGACATTCCACTGGGTCATGTGGACACTGTGGTCTCTTGTGCCCCTCATTACCACACTCGTAGAACATGACCTGGCCACCTGAAGTATTCTTCTGGCCGGTACATACACTATGAGAGAAATCCATTTGTCTCTTCCTCTTAATGGTAGAAATAGTACCAGAAACTGGTGCTGAACCGCCCTGGCCTACAAAACTAGCTTCCTGCAGCTTCCTCTTAGTATTCAGTGCCTGTTTCACAATAACATGTACAGCAGGCAACCTAAAAACATTCACTAGTGCTCAGATGTCATATCAAAGACCATAATCAAAGTTTCTAGCCCACAATGTCTAATCACCCACTAGAACGGTTGCAATACACTGATGATCGGTGAAGCGAGTAGAATAATCCACCACAAACATAGCGCCCTGGGGCCGATTCATGAACAATCGAGCTCGATCTTCCCTCAATGTCTCTAGGAAGAAGAATTCATTAAAGGATGTCTGAAAATATTCTCAAGACATGTCTCTGTGATGCTTAGATTGGGTGGTAACATCCCACCACCTCTTGGCAGAATCAGGCTGAATGTATGTAGCGAGCTTTACCCTCTTCTCTGGAGGCGCCTCTAAATGCTCAAAAATAGTCTGCATAGACCCCAGCCAAGACTCAGCAGCCTGTGGTCCTCCATCCCTTGAAAACGTAGGCGGATGATGCTGCAGGAATATAAGAGTCGGCTCTGCCATAGATGTGGCGGCCTGCGGTGCTCCCTAAAAGGTCTGCATGAACCGCATGAAACCTTCACGGAAATGCGCCTATGCGCCTGTGTTTGGTATAACGGTTGGCATCACATCAGCCACTGCTAGAGGATCCACTGGTAGCCCATGTCCCACCATATCAGGAGTGTAATTGTCGCCGCTCTATTGGCAAACAACCAGTGGCCGTCTCGGTGGCATGACTCTACAAGGTCAAAATCACACCTTAGGTCACGATTATCAGAGACTAAAAAAAAGGATACCAAGAAGTGAATAAGAGAAAGAAATCATTCAAAGTTTACAAAACTTGACTACACGGTGTGTAATAATACCACTCATCGTGTTCTCGCAAGCCATTCACATGGGCGTGTACTCCAGCTAATATTGGTCGTGTAACACCCCAAACACATGATGTGTCCTCGGACAACACGGTGTGTACTAGAATCATCCTTCCCTACCCGGGTCCTTCTACACAGTTAAGGCACACAACCCGATTCTAACAAGACTACACGGCATGTATAACATATACACGATGTGTATGGTTTAACTTCCAACTTCCTGCGTCATTTGTGACATGACTGACTACTTGGCTGACACTACATGACCTTTTATAACCGCACATGGCGTGTACACCACCCCGTTTTCCCCAACCACATGGCTAAGTCCAAACAGTCTCACAGTGGTCAAGACTACACGACATGTCCAACGGGAACACAATGTGTACCAGGTAGGGTAACAAGGACCCATGTTGTTAGCGGCACGGCCGGGTACATGGGTCTGACTACACGACCTGTTCAAGGTGGACACGACGTGTATGTCTTAAGGTTTAACTGTCTGTGTTGTTAGTTAAACGGGCAGTCTCCAGGTCAATACTACACGGCGTGTTCCCCCAAACCATTCCCTACCCTGTGTCCCCACCCACACGGTCTATGATACAGGAAGAGACTACATAGCGTGTACTGAGGGTACACGGTGTGTACTTGATAAATTTTCATTTCTTCCCAAACATAAGAACAAACAACATGTGTCCATAGAACTACATGGAGTGTATCCTGGGTTTTTCAGATAGTAAGCCTTAGAAACTACCCCAAAACCCAAAAAAAATACAGAACCAACACCTAAGTGCCAAATTCCGATCCGTGGGGGCCCATACTCCCCACAAATCAAAGCATGGCATCTTATACGTGTTATAAACAAGGTAAACAGTCAATGATCCACCAAATTCCAGTTAATGAGGGCCCATAGTCCTCAATAACCAATGTTTGGAGTTCATTCCATCAACCTTACAAAACAATACCCTATCAAATAGCAGGTATTTTACCAAGTCATATATCACAATAGCATGGTTTTACTAGCACAACATCTATCACAACAGCATGCAATTTCTAATACACCTACATGTCATAGAAGGAAATCATAAAATGTGATTCTAACGTGTGCATAAATGATGCATGAGACAGTATATCCTCATCTCATTGGGTTGAAAATAAAAAGAACAGAGTATAAAAATACTAACAACATACCACAAGTGTGTCACCAAACGGTGAAAATCAAATCAACCATAAAATAGAAAAACCAGAAATAATTTTAGTAACGAGTTTGGTTGGCTTTCCCCTGTACACGAGCTAGCTACTCCATGGAAAAACTTATTTCCAACTACCATGTCTATCCTATCAATGACTAAAGCTCCAAAGAGTAAGTAAATTAAGAAGAAACCCACAAAAGAAACCTGAAAAAGAAACCCGCTCTGATACCACTTTGTAACATCCCGGATCTAGGTTCCACTCAATGGGTTCCCCGAACCCGGTTGGTCACATGACCTCAAGCACATTTCCCCAAACACCAATGGCCGCTAACTAGCAGTGAGGTCCCATGTCTGATAGTGGGGAAACTATACCCTCATTTGTCAATGTGTGGCATAGTGGAAAATAATTATATAGTGTACAACAGTGGAAGCAGTAAAAAATATATAACTGAAATGGGTAACTGAAGTAAAATAGAACCAGTAGTCATATATATGAGATGAAGCATGTCACTATTCTATGAAAATAGACAGAATAGAAATAATGCAATACAATACAATACATGTCTATTACAAGGTACATCCAAATAAAACCCAAGAAGAGTACACAAAATGAAGCAGAATCACAAACCTAGGCTCGGTCCCATGATCTCCTACTCCTCTGCCACAATCATGTACTTGTATGGGGACCCATGCCCCTATCTACACCTTCACAAATTTAGTCTGTTTGGGCCAAAGACATGAGCTAAATAGGGTGTGAGAAATTAATCCTAGTAGGAACCCACTAAAGGATTGTGCCCAATTGTCAGTGAAAATGTGCAACAATAGTGTTTAAACTTAAATGAAATAAAATAAGTAGTACTCAAAAGTAACTAACTACCAGTTATACTACCATTTTTATATTCACTTAATCATTCAATTTAAAAAAATCACCACAGTGGATATTCTAAGTAATTAGTCAGTGTCCTCAGACATAAAAACCCTCGCCCTCTTGTTATGAGAATCCAAACCCACATGTATATCGAATAATTCCCATAGGTGCACGATGTGTCGCCCAGAAGCATAGAATTAATTCCCATAGGTACGGAAGGAGTTTCCCTCAGGCTAAACAGAACATTACCCATAGGCTTATCACAACACTTCCCTTAGGCTAAACTATTATATGGGTCATTCCCAACATATAAGCAAGTAATTTATATAAAATTCCACTAAAGGCAATTTAGAACATGCTACAATTCACGGTATACCCTCAGGTAACCTGGACAAACAGCTAAACAGAGAAACACACCCTAGGGGTGGTCATGGATCTAAGCAGCGATCCCAAACAGCAGTATAAACTTATATTTATATTATTTTTACAATTATATATATCTTTTCAACAAAGTTATCAGTCATACGACACCCCAAAATGGGTTCATAGCACAAAGGTACACAAAAATGCATAGCAGTTGGAATCTAAACACCAAACCACCTACCTCGATCGCCCCTGAACAGTATATGTGAACATCGCCTCCCGAAATAAACGATAAAGGCGCAGATCTGAGATAAACAACTAAATGATCAACCACAAAATAACATCCCCTTGGTAAATAATTGGTATGAACTGATTATAGAGAAGGGAGGGCTTACCCATGCATTCCCAAAGTGATCGGCGGATACGGAATCAGGCTCACAGTGTGTGGTCCGGAGATCCTCCATGCTCCGGCCATATCTCCCACTCTCCTCGATCGTTCTAAGCTTCCTCTGTGAAAATAAGAGGATACATCCCATTTAAAGAAAAAAAACAAAATACAAGGCATGTAATCTAAAGTACACGGCGTGTACTTTTCCTCATTTAACTGTTCCCCTGGCGGCTACTCGGCACCATGGTACTGTTCACTTGCTGACATGCGTACACAACGTGTATTTCTGAATACAGGGCATGTGTTGTCGCTCAGCTGGAGGATGCTTCCACCGCCTTACTATTCAACTGAAGACTAACTACATGACGTGTAAATACCCACTACACGGCGTGTAGTCAGTTTTTACACCTCTCATCGCTGACAGGGCTACACGCCCTGTGTACTCATCCTACACGGCCAAAGTACATGACATTTGGAAAAGTACACGGTGTGTACCCACAAAATTTGGGATTTTTCCCCATTTTCATTATTTTCTCAAAAACACATAAGAAAAAATGAAAAGAGGAATCTCATACCTCATGAACAAGAACTGGGTTCCTACAAACTTCTCACCTTAAATCAATTCGTCCCCGAATTTCCCTCCCAAGGGCGGTGAGGTTAAATCTCAGAAAAACTCTGGCCATTGTGCACGTACGTCGGTCTCCATCTCCTAGGTTTTGTCCTACACTCGGCTATGTTTCCATAGCACCCGTAGGAGAATAATTGAATAGACATGGAGAACCTTCGTGCTCCTATCATCAATACGAATCATATACTTCTCAAGGGATGCATCGACCTGAAGCTCATCCTCCTCGGGCTGAAAGACGTGAAATGGGTCTGGGAGATAACATCACAACTGCGAAACATGGAAGACATCGTGCATGGCCAGGTACCTCTATGGTAACTGTAACTGATAGGAATCTGGCCTGACTCATTCCGGAATCTCAAATGGCCCTATATACCTCAGAGAAATTTTACCTTGTCTCATGATCATCCTGTGTCCCAACCTTGATGAAACATGCAAGAAAACCTGATCCCTAACCCTGAACTCCAAGGTTTGTCTGTGGCGATCAGCATAAGATTTCCGATGAGACTGCATAGTATCCATCTGCTTCTGTATCAACTGGACCTCCTCTGAAGTCTCCAACATGAGATGTGGTCCATGTAAAGCTGAATCACGTACCTCCAACCAGCACAAAGGTGATTGGAACAGTCTACCATATAAATCCTCATAAGGTGACATCAAAATAGTTTCCTGAAAACAATTATTATAGGAAAACTCGACCAGGGGTATACGCTTCTCCCAAGATCCCCAAAAATCTAGGACTCATGAAAACAACATGTCTTCAAGCACCTGTATCATATTCTCAGACTGGCCATCAGTCTGATGGTGGTAAGCTGTGCTAAAAATCACCTATGTACCTAGTCCCCTCTGAAAACTCTACCTGAAACGAGATGTAAAACGGGAATCTCTATCTGAAACGATAGAACGAGGGACCCCATGAAGACGTATGACCTCTCTAATATACAAATTCATGAGCTCAGCAACACCGAAGTTCTCCTTGACTGGAAAAAAGTGAGCTACCTTCATATGTCTGTCCACAATGACCCACCGGGCATCGTTTCCTCGAGGTGACCTCAGCAACCCGGTAAAGAATTCTGTCTCAACATCATCCTATTTCCATTCTAAAATGTGTAACTGATGTAACAGTCTAGCGTGCCTATGATGCTCCGACTTCACCTACTGATAGGTGGAACATCTTGTAACAAAACTAGCTATTTCTTTCTTCATACTTGGCCACTAGTACTGATGTCTCAAGTCACGGTACATTGTGGTAACTCCGTGATGAACAACCCACGCTGAAGCATGAAACTCCCACATCATATCCTCGGGTATATCCCCTGGATCCCATACTTGTCCCTAGAAATGCATTACCTCATCATCACATATCGCCCAACTAGGAAGAGCTTCCTCACATTCCACCGACTCCCATTGAACTAGGCCTTCAGAATCTGATAAATGTCTCATCCACACTATATCCAGGAGAGTAGAAGTCACAGCTAAGGAAGAAAGATAGGTTTTCCCCTTACTATAATGGACCTCCAAATGTATTTCAGAGAACAAATCCATAAGCTACCACTCACCACTGACCTCATGAACTACCTGTGTCTGATTCTTCCTACTCAGTGCATTAGCAACTACATTACCCTTACCAGGTGTATAAGAAAGCATAAAATCGAAGGACTGAAGGTACTCAACTCACCTTCACTGTATCAGATTCAGGTCACACTTTTTAAAGATATATTTAAGAATTTTGTGGTCCATAAATACCAAAAAATGTTCTCCTAAGAGATAATGTCTCCAACAACATAACACATGAACAACTGCAGCCAACTAGAGGTCATGAATCAGGTAATTCCTCTCATGTGGCCTCAACTGCAGAGACCCATACACAACTACTTGATCTCCCTGCATTAACACCAATCCCAAACCAATACCTGATGCATCACAGTAAACTGTATAGTTATTCCCTTGCTCTGGATGTATCAGGACTAGTGATGATGTCAACCTTCCCTTCAACTCTTGAAAGGCTGTCTCGCAAGCTTCTTACCAGATGAACTTCACACCCTTCTTAGTCAAACCCTTCAATGTCACTGCTATGTGGTATAAGTCTCGTATAAAGCACCTGTAGTAACCAGCCAGCCCCAAGAAACTTCGTATCTTAATCACATTCTTAGAATTCTCCCGGGAAACTACTTATCTTACATTCTCTCGGTCTACCGCAACTCCTGCCTCTGAGATGATATGACCTAGGAAGTGTATCTGGTCAATCCAAAAGTGGCACTTTGAGAGCACATCATATAACTGATGCTCTCTCAGTGTACTCAATATAATCTCAAGATGGGTAGCATGGTCGTGTTGAGTGTGAGAGTACATGAATATATCTTCCACTAAAACAACCACAAAAGAGTCTAGATAGCAGTGGAACACACGATTCATCATAGCCATGAAACCTGCTGGCACGTTCGTGAGTCCTAAAGGCATCACCAAGTACTCATATATTATATGCCTACTCCTGAAGGCTGTAAGAGGTATATCAGATGTTCTAACACACAAATAATGATATTTGGATCTTAAGTCAATCTTTGAGAACAGTCGTTCTCCATGAAGTTCATCAAAAAGATCATCAATCTTCGTTAAGGTATACCAGTTCTTAACCGTCAGCTGGTTCAACTTCTGATAATCCACACAGAGTCTGAGGTTACCGTCCACCTTCTTCACAAAAAGGACCGGCGAACCCCAAAGAGAAGTAATAGGTCTGATAAAACCCATTTCCTGTAACTCCTCTAACTGTCTCTAGGGATCCTACAACACAGGTGTAGCCATACTGTAAGGAGTAATGTGCACTGGTGCCACTCCTAGAACAAGCACGATAGAGAAATCCATCTCTCACTTCGGATGTAGACCTGAAAGGTTGTCCGGGAAGGAATCACTGAAACAATCAACTAATGGAAGGAAATCCTTCTGACAAGTTCCCTAGTCATCCAGATATAAACTCTAAATCTGGGCTATCACTCCTCCCCTCCCATGATGCTCGGGCCTAGCTTGTCTTGCCTAGACATCCCATTCACCCTTTTATAGAAACTCTCTGCCCTATGGTGACATAAAACTCACCCTACGATGATAGAAAACAAAAAAGGATCGAAAAGGTACCAACCAGTCCATCCTGAGAATGAAATCATAACTCTTCATATCCAAGACATAGAGGTCCCATAAAATGTGACACCATCCAACCTCAAGGGGCACTCTATGTAGTAATACACACTAGTCTTTCTAGTTCCCAATGGAGTGTCTAGTTTCATAACATCAGAAGAAGAAGAAACAAAAATCCCAAGGCTCTCCACAACGGGTACAGATATAAAGCTATGTGAAGCACCCGTATAAAAAAGTACTAAAGATAAAACATAAGATACTAAAATAGTACATTTCACAGTAGAAGGTCTGAGATCTTGCTCCTTTTGGGTCTGTTGCACTACATATGCCTGCCCAATGCGGTCGTCCTGTTACACAGCCTGGCTATCCTGAGATGTCCCACCCTACTGCCTCTGAGATCCTGGTGTCTGGATACCATAGACACAACCACCATCTCTGCCTGCACGCCCTGACGTATTCCAATTTTCTGACTGGTAAGAAGCTGTCAGTTCTTCTCCCACACGTGGAGTTTGTATAGAACCCCTCTCACAAGCCATTGGTGGAAACACCCTACAAAAGCACTGGAGATGACCCATCCTGCTACAAGCTCGACATTCCACGGGGTCTATTGGACACTTTGGTCTCTTGTTCCCCTCCTGACCACACCGATAGCACATAACCTGGCCACCTAATGTATTTTTCTGGCTGGTACTGCCACCGTGAGAGAAATCCATCTGCCTCTTCCTCTTACGGGTTGAAATAGTGACAGAAACTGGTGTTGAACCACCCTGGCTCACACCACTATCTTCCCATAGGTTCCGCTTAGTAATTTGTGTCTAGTTCACAATAGAAAGTGTAGTAGGAAACCTAAAAACATTCACCAGTTCTCGGATGTCATATCAAAGACCATCCTCAAAGCGTCTAGCCCTCAATGTCTCATCACCCACCAGAACGGGGGCAAAATGCTGATGCTCGGTGAAGCGATCAGAATAATTAATCAATAACATAGACCCTACTACAGATTCATGAACACTCGAGATCAGTCTTCCCTCATCATATTTGGGTAAAATAAGTCAGAGAAGGATGTCTAAAAATCTTTCCATGCCATGTCTCGGTGATGCTCAGATTCGGTGGAATGACCCCACCACCTCTTGGAGGAATCACACATCATGTATATAGCGATGTATACCCTCTTCCCTAGAGGAGTCTGTTAATGATCGAAAATAGTCTGCATAGACCCTAGCCAAGACACCACATCCTGTGGTCTGCCATCCCCTGAAAACGTAGGCATATGCTGCTACTGGAATATACGAGTCTACTCTGCCATAGATGTGGCGGCCTGTGGTGCTCCCAAGAAGGTCTTCTTGAACTGCATGAAATCTTCACGGAACTGCGCCTCCATGCCTATGTCTAGTATAATGGTTGGCGTCACATCTATCCCTACTAGAGGATCCACTAGTAACCCATGGCTCACCATCTCAAGAGTATAATCGTTGTTGCTCTCTTGGAAAACAACCGGTGGTCGTCTCAGTGGCATGACTCTACAAGTTCAAATGCACACCTTAGTTCAAGATTTTTAGAGACTGAAAACAAGGAGACCAAAAAGGGAATAAGAGAAAGAAAGAATTTAATATTTACAAAACATTACCACACGGTGTTTATAAATACTACAAGACGTGTTCTCTCAAGCCATTCACATGGGCATGTACTCCATCTAAAACTGGTTGTGTAACACCCCAAACACATGGTGTGTCCTCGGACTACACGACATGTACATGAATCCTTCTTCCCTGCCCTGGTCCTTATACACGGTTAAGGCAGACTGCTCACTTCTAACAAGACTACACATCATGTATAACATCTACACTACGTGTATGGTTTAACTTCCAACTACCCGCGTCGTTCGTGACACGGCCGACTACTCGGCTGACCCTACACCACATGTTACAACCGCACATGGTGTGTACACCACCCCGCTTTCCCCATCCACATGTCTAAGTCCACATGGTCTCTCAGCAGTCAAGACTACATGGCGTGTCCCACGGGAACACGATGTGTACCTGGTAGGGTAACACCGACCCCTGTTGTTAGTGACACGGCTAGGTACCTGGGTCAGACTACACGACATGTTCAAGGTGGGAACGGCATGTATGTCTTAAGGTTTCTACATCTGTGTTGTTAGTTATATGGGCGGTCTCCAGGTCAATACTACATGGTATGTACAATTGGTACATGGCGTGCTCCCCCAAACCATTATCTACCCCGTGTCCCCACCCACATTAGAAGAGACTACAAAATGTTTACTGAGGGTACACGGTGTGTACTTGAAAAGTTTTCATTTCTTCCCGAATAGAAGAACAAACGGCATGTGTCCATAGAACTACACGACATCTATTCTGTGTTTTCCGGATGTTAAGCATAAAAAACTACTGCAGAACCCAGAAAAAACACAGAACCAACACGTAAGTTCCAAATTCCGATCTGTGACGGCCCATACTCCCCACGAATCAAAGCATGACATCTTATATGTGTTATAAACAAGGTAAACATTCAATGATCCACCAAATTCCGGTTAATGAGGGCCCATACTCATCATGAACCAATGTTTGGAGTTCATTCCACAAACCTTACATAACAATACCCTATTAAATAATAGTTATTTTACCAAGGAATCTATCACAGCAACATGATTTTACTTGCACAACATCAATCACAACAGCATTCAATTTCTAATGCACCTACATGGAATGGAAGGAATGCAGGGCATGAGATTCTAACATGTTCCTAAATGATTCATGAGACGACATACCCTAATTTCATCAGGTTTCAAATAAATAGAACCCAGTATAAAAATATAAACAGCACACCACAAGTGTGTCACCCAACGGTGTAAATGAAATCAACCATAAAATTACCAAACCAAAAATAATTTCAATAACGAGGTTGGTTGGATTTTCCCTGTACACGAGATAGCTACTCCTAGGCACAACTTATTACCAACTACCACGTCTATCCTATCACCGACTAAGGCTCCAAACAGTAAGTCAAAGCAAAAGAAACCCGCAAAAGAAACCCGCTCTGATACCACATTGTAACGTCCCAGAAAAGTCCCATGTCTGATAGTGGGGAAACAATTCCATCATTTTTCAACGTGTATCTCATCAAAAAAATTATAAAATACAATAGTAGAATCAGTACACAATATATAACTGAAATGGTTAACTGATGTAAAAGAGAACCAGCCGTCATATATATGAGATACAACATGTCACTATTATATGAAAACATTTATAATAGGAATAATGCAATACAATACAATACATGTCCAGTATAAGGTACAGCCAAATAATAACAAAGCAGAGTACACATAACGCATCAGCATCGCAAGCCTAGGCTCAGTCCCATGCTCTACTACTCCTATGACACAATCATGTACCGGTATAGGGACCCATGACCCTATATACACCTGCAAAAAATATAGTCTGTTTGGGCCGAAGAAATGACCAAAATAGGGTGTGAGACACAAATCCCAGTAGGCACCCACCAAATTCACTTGCCCAACTTTCTGTGAAAATGTGCAACATCAGTGTGCAAAGGTAAATGAAATAAACTAATCATTACTCAAAAGTAAATAACTACCAGTTATACTTCCATTTTAATATTCATATAATCATTCAATTTGAGAAAATTACCACAGTTAATATTCTAAGTAAACTTTTGGTGTCCTTAAACATGCAAACCCTTACCCTTAGGTAAAGTGAACTTGAACCCAAAGGAGTCTTCCCACAGGCAAATTGAATAATTCCCACAAGCGTACGATGTTTCTTCCACAGGCATAAAATTTACTACCCACTGGCATGGAAGGAGTTTCCCTCAGGCTAAATAGAACACTGCCCACAGGATTATCACAACACTACCCTCAGGCTAAACTAGTAATCAGTCCATTCCCAACATATAAGAAAGTAATTTATATACAATTCTTCTCAAGGAAATTTAAAATATTCTAAAATTTATGCTATACCCTCGGGTAACCTGGAAAAATGGGTAAACAGAGGAACACACCCCAGGGGTGGTCCTGGATCCAAGCAGCGATCCCAATCAGAAGTTTAAACATGTCATTAGATTATTTATACAATTCTAGATATATTTTTAACAAAGGACTTAGCCATAAAACACCCCAAACATGTGTTCATATCACAACGGTACACAAAAAAGAATAACTGTTGGAATTTAAACACTAGACCACCTACCTCGACCTCCCATGATTAGTATATGTGAACGTCGCCTCCTGAAACAATCGAGAAAGGCGTAGATCTGAGATAAAAAACTATGTGATCAACCTCAAATAACATCCCCTCAAGAATGAATTTGGAAGAACGACTTAAGGAGAAGGGAGGGCTTACCAGTGTTGTCCCAACGTGATCAACAGATATGGAATCGGGTTCCCGGTGAGCAATAGGGAGATCATCCAAGCTACGACAGTCTATCCCGCTCTCCTTTGGCATTATAAGCTTCCTCTATGAATAGAGTAGGCTACTGCCCTTTCTAAAAAGAAAACAAACAACACAGCATGTACTCTCATGTACACAGCTCGTACTTTTCATCATTTAACTGTTCCCCTGGAGGCTACTCACCAGCACGACACTATTAACTTGCTGACATGCATACACAACGTGTATTTCTGAATACCCGGCGTGTGCTTTTGCTCAGCTGGCTGCTACTTCCACTACCTTACTATTCACCTACCGACTAACTACATGGCATATAAATACCGACTACACAGCGTGTAGTCGGTTTTACACCATTCATCACTGACAGGGCTATACACCCTGTATACTCATCCCACATGGCCAAACTAAACAGCATGTGGAAAAGTACATGGCGTGTACCCACAAAATTTGGTATTTTTCTCTATTTTCCTTATTTTCACAAAAACACATAAGGAAAAAATGAAAAGAAGAAACCCGTACCTCAAGAACAAGAACAGGGTTCTTTCAATGTATATATAAATATAAACAATTTTTAATTGTAATTATAATTATAATCTCTTTATTGTCAAATCAGCAATAAGCACTGATAAAATAATAATCCTCACCCTTTTTCAGATGGATAATGATGAGGATTTCTAGTAATAGAAAGGAACTGATAAATTTAATATTTATCAGGGCTATAATTGTTCATTGATAATGATTTATTTTTGTAGTTCTTTTTTAAAACTGTTTAATACCTAACATTATCAGGGCTAACAAAGTGATGATAAAGAATAAATTAAGCAATGCTTATTTGTAGGAACTGATAATGGTGTCCGGATTTAATTAAAAAACCCTATCCTATAGTGAATTATATTTGATATCAAAATCTTTCTGTGGAATCCACCCTTTTCACTGCTCCTCCGTGATGAAATGAGCATTGAATCACAACACTCAATAACCTCTCCAACATTTCTTCACACTTTTAGAGTCTGATAGAATTTAGGATTTCCAAGGAGGGTTTCATATTTTCTTTATCCGAGTGAGATAGACCTTTTGGATTTCTTTTTGAATTTTATGTTTTTTTATCTTCCTTGATTATGTCATTGTTTGTCATCCGTAGACATCATTCCGATAAGGTAGGCCTTTCAATTTTTTTAGTTTCCAATTTTGATTCAACTCTACATTCCTAAGGGGTTGTTTATTATTTCTGGACACAATGTTGACACATGGATTCACATGGAGTATAGCTGGTTATTTTAGATACTTTACATTTACTAAATCTATAGACTATGTATATCATACATATTTTCTATTTTTTTTCTGTCAATGGTAACCCATTAATGAGAACAGTTTTTAAATTGGAAATTGAGATTTTGTGTTTGAGGGAGCTAAATAATGGTTCATGTATTTCATTTATATTATATGGATTCATATATTTTTTGACTTATCTAGGTTTGTGTGGGTTCCTAATGTATGGATACATCATGGCAGTTTTTATTTAAAATTTGTTCCTACATTTGTTTTTGGGAAAATTCATTCCTATTGTGTTGTTTTTCATTCCATGGTTCATTTTTCCAGCCTGGGGGGTGAGAATTTTACTTGAAACTAAAATGGTCTAGCACAGGTGTTTTATATATGGTTTTCTATGGGTTATTTTGGAAACCATATATATTGTTAAAAGTGTTGTACGTTATCTTAATAATCCAACTTCTTATGTCTCTAATCACAATAAAAATCTATTTTATTTTCCCCCTTTTCAAATTAGTGCCTCATTATTTATAAATAATTTTAATAATACTATATGAAATATTAAACCTTGATTCTATGTATAATTTTTTATCAGCATTATAATTTTTCCTCATTATCTTACTTCCCCTCTCTCAATGATTTACAAAATAATATCCTTTTGAATCTACCCCTTTCTAGATATACAAAATTTTTTATACCTATACACCACTATAATACAGTATATATTATTTCATTGAAATATAGATTTTCATGACTTTTCCCCCTTTTGAGTATTTATTTTACTAATAACTACTATATTTACTTGGAATCAACATGATACCCAAATATATGTAATGTACAAAAATAGTATGTCAGAACAATTTAGAATTTTTTTGGTATAACGAATATCCCACACTCTTTAATATAGATTTAAATTCAATCATAAAAATTTGAAAATTTTATTCAACTTTTAATGGGATATTACAGGTTTTTTCATTAATTTTTTTAAATCTAAAAAACACCCCCCCAACATAAATGTACTGGGAAATAAATATCCCATAAATAACATGAGTTTCCTATATACTTAGGAAAATTTCCACTCACTAATCATAAAAATCTATGTAATGGTCATTTTTAATGTTAAAAATTATTATAATCATTCATATCTTGGACCTCTAAATATAATGTCATCCACATTGAAAAACACTCTCGATGTATCCCTAAAATTATTTTATATCTAATGATTCTGATCAATTCCACATTTCTTAAATTAATGTTTCATTAATAATTATTCAAACCTTATATAACTTTCTCTTATTTCATGTTTCAATTCATACGACACCTTTGTAAATTTATAAAAATTATTATCCAATTAATGAATTAAAAAGATTTATATTTGATTGATTTAAACCTCTTCTTCGTGTAATACATTAGTAAATGATAATTTTGTATCCATTTGGAGGACCTTGAATTTCCTTGGGATGGGTTAGTGAAGTAATTTGACATCTCGAGAGTCTTGAGATGTTTCCAAATATTGATATTCATTTAATTTTAAATGTAATAATTCCTTAGGTTCTTATATCTCTTGTTCCTATAAATTGTAATATCTTCTTGTGGATTGACTAAGTGTTTAACATTCTTATTTGTCATATTTTAGTTTCTTTTTAATCAATACATTCCTATATTATTTCTCAATTTTTTTGGGGATGTATTATTTATTGGATATGGAGTATTTATTTTTATAAATTAAATAACACATATTCTTATACATACTGATATTCATTGAAATAATCAAATATTGAGTTCCCCCTATTAAAATTTTCTATAACATTTTCTTTTGATAATTAATGAAATATGTGAATTTCTTAAAATATTGTATAAAATTAATCATTAATGAAACCAATAAGATGAATATATACCAAAATTGATTTATGATATTCATTTGACAAATGAATATGAATATAGAGTTAAAGAATTCATCATGTTTTCAAGAGAGCATGAAGAGAGTTGATGATTCCTTAAATGGTGGATAACCTCAGAGAAATGTATCTCTCTTTATCATAGGGGATAGGGTTCCTCTATCCATAGTCACCTCTTCCCTTCCCCTAGTGTGCTTGCGTGACATAGTTATGTCCAACTCTGGATCATGGTGTGGTCCATCGTCTGCTTAGGCGTTACACTTTGGTGGTGGCATCTCAGGCATGGGGATTTCTGGATCCCAGCTTGACTTGAAGGTGGAGTAGTTCAGTGAAGGATTCAGCGTCTGGTGGCATCTTCAGGTTTGAGAATTATTGATCCTAATAGGACCAGGGGTGGAGTGGCTTAACAATGGCTGTTGTGTCTTCGGGTGTTGTTAGATGTCGACATTAGATAGGCTTAGAGTGGGGAGGTATTCTTAATCTAGTTTTTTTGCAGCTGTTTGGCATTTGGGATTTTATAACATCATTTTCTAGTTTGGTTTCAGGATGTTTTGTTGTTGATATCCCCATTATTTGATTATGTGGTGTCGACGACACTTGCATTTCTCACCTTTGAGTTAGGCATGCTTCCACTCACACCTTATTTCAATGAGTTAATTAAAATCTGCAGTTGGGGACATTTATTAGTCTATCCATATCTACATGGTTTCATCCCAGAGTACTACTTATCATCCTGGTAAACATCATTGCAGTCCCCTGTGGCACTACATTGGGGTTTTTAGTGGTCTTCTAGCCCTTAGTGGAACTGTCCTTCCATCATAGAACTTGGACCACCACCCCCTTCAAGTTTCTTGCTATAGCTGAGATGAAGAGTGTCTCATGGGATCGATGTGACAGGGATCATTCTGGCATTATGAGACTTCCATGATGCGATAATTGGTGGTGATGTTTTTTCTTTTGGTGATACTGAGATGGAAGTGAATGGTTTTATAGGGATTTGGGTTTCTTGTACTTGACCAAATGGAATATGCCCTAGAGTAGGATCCAATGCGGGCAATTCATCTTTACAGAACATGATGGTTATAGATGTTTGATAGGGTATGACTTTGGCCTTAAGATTAGGCATGTTCTTTGACCCATGACACTTTCTTGCTGAACAATCTTGTAAAGGTGGAGAGCTTGATCATGATAAAATGTTGGGGAGGGGAAACTCCATGTTGTCAGTTTTATTTTTCTCTATAATAAAATTGGTTCATGGTATGTCTTATGTCCATGTAGTGTGTTTTGATTCCCCCTTCTTCAATGAAATGGGTTTTCTATTGTAATAAAATCATTGAAGGCATTTGATCTTTTGGATGGAGAGTATACTGATGAACCTTCTAAAATCTTATATATTTGTTTATAATTTTGGTATTCATGAGAGATTAGTCTAGAAGAGTGGTAAGAACATTTAGTTGGTCATGTAATAGATCAAATCTATAAATTATGTACTAATCATCGGAAAAAATTAATGTGTACATCGATTGGGATGATACTATAATTTATGAATCAATTTATTTGAATAACTTTGTAAAATATGATTGAGATCACATGGAAGAAATGAAAACGGTGATTGAAGATCACATTCATGATGGTGAAAAGTTATTTGAGGAGGTAAATACATATTTTGAGAGATATATTTATACTGGTTTCATAAAATACACTTCATTTTTAGCTATATTCATGTTATAAATTTTGAAAGCTGACAGTGGATGGAGTGACACCGTCATTACATTTATACTTTGTCTTCTAAATGATATTCTAAGAGAAGAAAATAAGTGACCATGTGGAACAGATGACACTAAAAAATTGTTACGTTCAATTGTAATGATCTCTAAAAAATACATGCTTTTCCAAATGATTGAATATTTTTTTGAGGACCTTGAATCGCGCATTTAATTCCCTAAGTGTGGCATAGATCGATATAGAAAAAATGAATCAACTCCATCAAAATCTATATGGTACTTTCCTATCATTCCATGATTCAAAATACAATAAGGATATCATGAAACGGCAAGAAAATTAACATGAAATGAAAATAAAAGAATTAAATATGATAACCTATGTCATCCAATAGATTATCCTCAATGGAATAAAATTGATTATGAGTATCCAGAATTTAGAGAAGTGCCATGAATATTTTGGCTTACTTTATCTACATATTGAATAAATCATATTTTGGTATAAGAATACTAATAAAATTACATGACCTCTCATGTCTGTAAATTATAACGTGAAATAAGGGTTATGCATGAAGCCCAAATACATTATGTTGTCTCTGCTTATATCTATACCAAAGAAACCCATTAATGATATTGTGTCTTTTTGGATCTATTGATCAAGATTCGGAAATTGATGTGGGATATAGGTATTACAATGTATAATGGTCATTGAAGTAAAAAATATACATTGAGGTCCATGTTGTATATAATGACAAATTAATTCCCCACTTATTTATATTTATCATGTTATACTATTAATGGAATGTCATGGCGTCCCATTTGTGAAAAACGTACATACTAAGATCATCTAAAACATACATCAAAGACTATGTTTTTAGTAAATAGTAGTTTTTTACCTTGATGAAATAAATATAGATCATGGAGCACGACATTCTATGGGAATATCGAAAAGGTATAAAACCATATCCAGAAATGGATGATATACTATAAAAAAATTTAAAAATTTAAACCAGTTTTCTATAAACCATTTATTAAAATCCTTAAAAAATTAATTTTTAATAAGAAAACAATATTCATTTAATAATCCTATTGAGGTTTTATGTATGTAATACATTTTATTTATGTCATTCTTGTAAAAAAATTATTTTATAGTGTTATGAAAACATTACTATATTTTCCATGAAAAAATGAAATATGGGATAAAGGCTAGGTTGGTATTATTGAAATGGAGATATGGGAAGATTTGGCAGTAGTTAAGGGTAATAGGTGGAATTTTCTTCCTCCACTAGGTTAAACTCTATCAATATAGGAACAATTTTAATTTTTTCATTTCCATTAGTGTAAAAGTTCCACAGGGGTATTCATCAAATATCAAGAATATCATTTCAATGATTAATTTAAAGTTAGAAATACTAAAATCTCATTAATGTCTTGTTTTCATGAAATATATAATGCTTTTTTATTTCCATTTCATTCCGGACAAAATTCTATTACATACATTAACAGGACATTGCATCTTTTTCAAATATATATGCAGTAATGTTGTAGTCCTTACATTGTTTCTCATCATGAATAAGGATATTGTAGTCATATAATTTGAATTAGATATATTCTTCCATCCCTCATTCATTGATATAATGGTCCACCTAATGGTTCACTTGATTAGAGAGGATCAACATTGTGATCCAATCCATTACAGATGGATGTAACCCATTGAATGATATGTGATGATTTTGAAAAGGTATGTCAAGATTCAATGTAATCCAAGAGGTTTTATTGTAGAATGATATATTGTTAAAGAAGCTATTGAATTGTATTCATATTACCTATCATATTTTTAAAGGATTGATCTCTCAATGTCACGCCACATTGAAATCATTATGGGTGAAGATATTTCTGAAAGAGATGTTGTTATAGTTATATAAATAGAGAGGAATCAAGCGCATCTATACATATTACATAATAGAGGAGATGTGGATCCATAAATTGAATACCAAAATGAAATTATTATATATTTGAATCAATCGGGGGATTAAGTATGGATATCAAACACACATAATCAACAGTTATATATAACGGTTCACAGATGAAATTAATAAGGATTTATATGATAATCACAATTCAATTTCTGAACAACTTCAACGGGTTTATAGTGGACCAAATTAAAATGTTATATCATACATCTGTTTTGTAATCAATGGTTATAGACTCTATATAGAAGAACATGATGACTTCTGTATGATGAAAAATATTTGTGTTACACTTTTGGTGGAAGAAATGCACGTATCTGGTTCAAAAAATTGAAATATAATTTATTCCAATATGTAATATTTGGCATTATTGATCATATATATGAGTTTGATTATACTACATGTCAAGGTCCTATTTTCCATTAAAAATGGGTTGAAATTGTCAATGTAGGGAATTTTTATGAAATAGGATTTGTAAAGGATGATTTTAGTATATAATGGAAAAAAGAAGAGTCATTCATTAGAGAATCACAAGAAGAGAATGTATTTTAGCTCTCAGATCCAATAGAACATAATTAGCCGATTTTACTTTTGGTGAAAAAAAGAAATGTTCCGTCAAATGAAAATTCAATCGAGGATGACACTTACATTAGGGCATCACAATTATTTTATGTCAGTCCCAACGTAGATAATGTTTGGTATGTTAGATGGGACCAAAAAGAGGGGATATGGATTCTCGACAGAGGAACTAAATCCTTGTATCCTTTGAAAAATAAATTAGTGTTCAATGAGAAGGTAGAAGGATTATTATTATATTATTTTTTTCTTCATAATATAATATATTCTATACTAAATTAACAAAATATTGATAAATGGTTTAGTACTCATACAGAAAATGTCCTCATCACATGATGGAAGAAAAAACTATAATGAAGAAAAACCTTTGGAAACATATAAGGGTAATTTTGTAATAAGCATTCTCAATTTTAACAAAAAAACATATATAATGATACAATGATTTTATTTTCAGTATTCCACAGAGAGTTTATTAATTTTTGATGATTTATGTCAATGTTTCATTCCATTATAGGAACAACAATAATAATGTATTTTCTAAATCATACAGGTAATCATGTTGTTTAAACAGTAAAATCATTTTTCATACATTTACTTTGTTATTTTATATTTGGAATTTATTTATTTATTTTAAGTATTTCTTACATATTAATTGTTTTCATATACAAGGGTATTATATTTTTTTAGTTGGGGTGCTCTGTCAAACTTTCATGATTCTTCTCCCCTAAAACCTTTTCACCCCTGTAGTGGTAAATTTATCACTATCATTCAAGTAACCTCCACTGCCAATGGAGGAAGAGAAACAACACTGCATCTTATCAATTATAGATGTAATATTGATATTCCATTATAAAATGATTTTCAATAGAATTAATTCATTGTTTCATATTAATGTTTTATTTTTTTTATTTTTTTAATTTGCCACATAATAATTGTTTTCTTATACATGTAGACAATTTTGTTCGAGTTTGGGAGCTCTGTTGACCATTTATGCTTCTTCTTCCTTAAAACATTTTAACCACTACAGTGGCACATTTATCACATTTTTTCAAGTTACATCCACTACCTTGGTAGGAATAGTAACGATGCTTCATCAACTCAACTATAGAGGTAATATTGATGTATTCACAATAAAATCATTTTCTATAGAATTAATGTATTGTTTCATATTTATGTTTTATTTTTTTATTTTTAGTATTAATAACATAATAATGTTTTTATTAGTCTTGGGGATTATTTTTTTCATGTTTGGGTTCCTAGCCCAACTATCATTCTTCATCACCCTAAAATCCATTTCACCCTAGTAATGGTTCATTTATTACATTCTTTTAGGATCCCTCCTCTACCATGCCGGGAAGAGGAACGATGATACCTTTGATCAATTATATACATAATATTGTTGTATTCATAGTAAAATAACTCTCCATATAAATAATTTATCATTTCAAATTTATGTCTAATTTATTTATTTGCAGTATTACTCACATAATAATTGTTTCTTACACATGGTGATTATTTTTTATGATTTGGGTTGTTATGTCCATATTTCACCACTTTCTCCACCAAAAATTCCATAGAATCCCCCCCCCCATAAAAATTCACCTCTGTAGTTTTGAAAATTTTCACTTTTTTTCTATTTCCCTCCACTGTTCTATCACAGAGGTATTCTTGATATTTTCATGGTAAAAAAATTTTCCATATAATTATTTTATTATTTCATATTTATGTTTTATATATTTCATTATAGTATTAACCATAATATTTTTTTCATTTACCAGTATATTTATTTTAATTGATGTGGTTTGGCCAAAGCTTCTCATAATGTGTTGGATGTTCGACTAAAAATTAATGGAAATTGTCATATCATTGATTGTTAGTATTTTTCGTGACTTTGGGATTATGTTGGAATCAATTGCTCCAAAATCCAACACATGATGTGACTGGTATGACTCCAAGTACATCTTTCTATTTTAATTTGACATTAATTTTAGTAAACAGTACAAATGACTCAATGTTCCGGTTATCCATTTTAAATAATCATTTGAAATTAAAACATTTCACTCACTAAATACCAAGAAAATATTCTATGAATTTCTGGATAATAATTAGAATAAATTCATAAATAACTTTTGACTTGTAGGAAATAGTCTAATGTCAAACCAATGCATGATGTATTCTGTATGAGTCTATAAGAACCAAGATCATCATTTCATCAATGGATCTTGATTTCGGGTTGTTTTTTTTTTGGAAAAAGGAAAAAAATGATAATTCTAAATGTACACATTGTGTACTTATGAGTCCACACTAGGCACCCAGGTACCTAATTGACCTGCATACATGCCAGGTAATGGGAGAGTACATGGTCATGTGGTGACCTAGAAAAACACCTATGTTAGGGGCTGGTTGAGATCATAACACTGCATGTACGATTAATGAACATGCCATGTAGTTTTCTTTTTTATTTGATACATCAGAGTGTGGTCACATCTCATCTTCATAAAAATATTATTATTACATTGGTTCAAACAAGAGAGTGATGAATAGTTGGAGAACTTCAACCCCCTCTAGACTATCTGTCTGAAATTTTGTTGAGATGACGTCGGGTAAGTTGAAATCCCATCAGAGTGTTCCCTTTTACCCAATGGTATTTCTTCCTAATTCCTCATCCCTTAATGGTTATACATGGTTGAACATTTATCACATTTTAGTAGATCTATGTTGATCTAGGATGATTCAAGGACAGACATTAAAGAGTGTTGATTTTATGACATCAAGGTAGGTGGTTTGTGCCATCTATTATTTTTCATTGGATTATATGTTATAAAGGAGACACATACCCGCGTTTGGGGTATTTCATTATTGGGAATTTATACCTCTTTAATACTTTCTATGGTATGATTGATTAAAAAGTGTTTGATACTTATGCATAAGGTTATGTACCTTGATTTCAATGTCTCGGTTGATAAGGATGGGTTGTCTTGATTATATAAAATTCATGTGATATGAATTGTGAATATTTCTCCATGAAGTATTTATTGATTACTTGTGTGGCTTGGAATGATATGCTTGTTTTTTCCAATGGACCATTAGAGACCTGGACCCTAAAAACATTGGAGGTTTCCATGTTTGTTTACACAAGACTGTGAGTGCCTTAGTGTAGATTTTGAATTAGGGGTATTGACCATGAGATATACTGAGGTGATTTTTTTAAATTTTTTATTTTGTTTTGACCTAGGTGATTTGATGATGAGATCTACCAAGGAGTATGTTTATAAGTTATTTTATAATATGTGGAACCAAAGGTATTAAACCATGAGATAGTTCCCAGTGGGACATTCTTCATGGTTTTCGTTCTATGTTAAACCATAGGGTATTGACTGTGATAGATTTCTCTAAAGACTGTTTAAGAATTATTGAATGATTGTGAAAAGTCTTCTGATCCAAAGCACAATTGTGGACTGAGTCTTAATATATTGTTTATATGGTCTTCTGAGACATATTTTTTTTGTCATTATTACACAAGGGATACAGATCTTAGGCTAGATCCCATGGTTTGAATGATTCAATGAATTTAATGATAAATGGAAATGAATGTAATTGAAAACTATAGTATTTTTTACTTTTGATTACTTCGTAGTTTATTTCTTATTTACTACATATTACCTACGATATACATTTCACTAATAGTTAGGCACAAATCTTTTAGTGGTTTCCTAATAGGATTTGACTCACACCCTTTTTTGGTCAAGATTTTGGTCAAACACAGATTATATTATTGTAGGTTTAGATAATGGCATGTGTCGTTTTTCATCAATTACTTGATTATTGTTTGAGCAGGAGAGAATGGGACCATGATGAATCTTGTGATGCTATTGGAGTTTTCTATTTTTTTGTAATTTGGTTTCAGTATTGTATTTATCGAATTGTTTCTTGTTTGGATACTTTCTTATAAACATGTGACATGCATCATTTTTATATTCACTTGTTGTTATATTTCTATCATTCTTTAATTTTTACTTTGTTGTATGTTATTACTGCTTCCTCTATTGTCTAAAATTTGATTTTTTCAGTTTATACTATTCTAATGAAAGAATAATTTCATGATTATCACATGGATTCCATTTCTTATAGTAAACATCCTTTAGCATCAGGGGAAATGTTCTTGAGGTAATGTGACCAACCGGTTATGGGGTACCTTTGGGTGGAACCTAGAACAGGGATGTAACAAAGTGGTATTAGAAGAATGATTTCATTTTAGATTGGCCTTATAATTTTTATCCAATTGACTATCATAGGAAAGAATTTGATGTTAGTTATATTTTTTTCTTTGTAGTATCTAACACATATACAGGGTAAATCCATGTTACCTGAAATATGTAATCTTTTATGATTTTGAAATTGTTACAGATGATTTGATTTCACCATTAGGTGATTCGCTAGTTTTGAGATGTTATTATCTATATCATTGTGGTTATATTTCAATTACAGCCTGACAAGATGAGGGTATTCCATCTAATGCATCATTTAGGAACTTTTTAGAAATCACAAGCCATGTATTCTTATAATTCCATTTAGGAATCATTTCCGATTTCATGTTTTTGTGATTAATGTAATGCTAAATACACATGTTTATGTGATAGATGTTGTGATTGAAATACATTCTATTTCAATTGGGTATTGGTATATGTAAATATTCAATTATATGGATGTCAATCTTTGGTCCTTGGGGTGTTATGGGACTTCTTGGATCTGAATTTGGTGGATCATGTTGAAAAATTAATTGAATTCGACTATTTTTTGAAAAATATAGAATTACCAAGAGTGGCCTTTTCAATCCCTCCACACCCAGGAACCCCCCTCCCCACAAAGAAGTTATCTAGAGAATCCTAAGCCGGGGAGGAACCATTGTCAATTGAGATGACAGAGCATCCCCATGGGCTTACACCCCCATCAACGATGGTTCGACACAACAATCTATTAGCCATGTGAAGTGTTCCCTTTTTCCCACCCGGTGAGACACCGGGTGACATGGAAAGACATGTGGTACATGGGAGGTGGAAATTCCTCCAAGAAAGGTCTCACAGGAATCGATCCTGAGACCTCACTGAACGCCTATTGTTTGGCCCTTGTCCACCCACCATTATGCCACTACCGAAGGGGAAATTGAATTCTGTTATGATAGGGAAATAATAATGATGCCAAAAATTGAGTTGGGGGGGGGGGGGTATGGACTATCATGGATTGAAACATGGTAGTCCATGGAAGTAATTTTATGTTTTTATGGTTTTTGTAGAAGTTTAAAGGCCTACTGTCCATAAACTAAGACAAAATGACATGTGTTGTTATAAACTAAACTATGTTTTCTTCTGTTCTGGAGGAAATACATTTTCTTAAGTACATACTATGTATCATATGTATCCACTGTATAGTCTCTGACCGTGTGATTGATTATGTGAGCACTAACATAGGGTAGATAAATTTTTGGAAGAACACACTATGTACTGGAAGTACACATTGTGATGTAGAGACAATGCGTTCAACAATGTGACTAATGACACGGGTGGATGAAACATAGGTTTTACATGTCATGTCATGCTTTTTCTCACTGTGTAGAAATCAATTGTGTATTAAGGTGTGTAACTAACGACAAGGTTGGATGGAACTTATGTGGTAAATGTAGTGTCTAGGTTGAAAATGTTGGGTAATGTAACACCAAAATAACCACGGAGTTCGAGCCATGTACAAGTACATGGAAAAGGGAAAATAATTTTACACTATATGTCACAGGAAGAACATGTCGTGCATATGGGGTGTTACATGACAGTGTTTTTATAAGTACACGACCATGTCAAAAGATTAAGGGAACTCGTAGTGCAGTGGTTCTACATGTTGTGTAAACCTATTTTTTAGAACATGAATTCTTTATTTCTCATATTCTGTTCATGCACTTCTATGATGATTTCCATGATAATCATAAAATTAGCTATGTACTTAAACTAGCATATTCCTTCCCCCAAGACGTCCTCTAGTTTTATTCCACATACATGGTATTGATTTGACACAAGAAACATTTTATCAAGGAATACTAGTAGATCCTCTCGTTGTGCCTATATTGGCACCAACTATTATACCAGAAGTATGTGTTAATACACATTTCTGTAATGGATTTTTCAAGATGATATGATATTTTCACGGATCACCACATCCTGCCCCAACTATGGAGGAGTTGATGCGTGTGTTCCTCTAGTAGAATCCTCACACTTTTTAGGGTATGGAGGATCATAGGCTGTAGAGCTATGGTTATAGGCCATGATTTCCATCATTTACCATCTAGAAATTCCTTGGGATAGGATTGTGAATCTCACAATGTGCATGCTATGTGATTAAACCATGATATAGAGGGATATTATCTCACATGCGGGATGTTATAGGGATTAGGATTGGGAAGAGTTTTAGAGGATCTTCTATGATTAATTATACCTGAAGACTTTAAGGGTCAACTGAGCTTGGGATTTCATGCACTTGGAGGAGGGGTTCTCTCTCAGTGATGGATTATTCCTCTCGCATTACAGAGATTCAAAGAATCATAAAAAATTTGGGAGGTAAAGTGTTATCTTTGGCTAGGAAATTTGAGAATGGTATCAAGTGTCACATTCGATCACAAGTTAAAGTTTTCAAGATTACATCGGTCACATCTATAGTAAATCAGGTACGGATTACTGAACTAAATATGATGGAGTTGGGATCTGTGAGCTTGGGTGGTCCAAAATTTAGGTTGGGTACTCTTTTGTTTGACATTAGGAAGGGATGGAGGGATCATTTTCGCAATGATTCCTATAAATGGGATATAAATTTCTGTAGCCATGTGAGGTGATAATAGTTCATGAAGATTTTGAACATGAGAATATAGTGCATGAGAAAACAAATTGAGTGTGGATATTATGGAAATATGGTTCATCTTCATTATTTTTGCTGGTTTTTTTTCAGTATCTGCTGGTGAGAAGGGATCAGCTATGATTCCACATTCAAGAGCAGAACCACCAGTTTCTCATCAGTTGGGGAACTAGAGTTTTTCAAGTCGTCCAGGCTGAGGAGGTGGTCATGGCATTGGTATCCAGGAAACATGTTTTCAGCGATAGTATGGTGGAAAAGCTCATTATAGTTAGGCATGGTCACAGGGCCACAGTACAGGTCATAAATTTGTGCTGGAAGAGTCCCAACACAAGCAGGATCCCAAACCCATTAAAATTAAAGGTACGACCCTAATTGCCTCTCTTTTTTTTCTTCTCTTTTAAATATAGGGGATTCCCATAGTTTTATATTTTTTTCTTGTTGTGAAATACCTTGGGCTCTTTTTATTTACTTTTTATGATGTTATGACGCTTGAACTCCATTGGAGATTAGGATGGAGAGTGTACATCAGTTCAAGGAGTGCCCTTTTGAGGTTGATGAGTGTCACTTATTATGGAACCTCTATGTCACAGTGATGACATGCTTCTATGTAATTATCTGAATGGACTAGTCAGTCTCTTTTCAAGACATTGCTGACTGCAATCACCTCATGGTGAGTTTCACATCACCAGAGGGAGGGTCGTTCTTATACATAGGCGATTGGTATGTCTGGGAGACCAGATCTCATCCCGAGCATCATGGGTTTAGAGTAATTACAACATAGATTGTTATTATTTATTAGTATGACCATGGGATATCATAATTGGACATTCCTCCAGTGGTGGATCGTTTCATATATGTCATCCAGATAGCTTTTCAAGTTTACCTCTCAAGCATGAGGTGGATTTCTCTATTGTTCTTGCATGTGGAGTGGCACCGGTGTCTAATCCTATTTATTGGATGGATACACCAGAGTTACGGGAGCTCAAGAAGTCATTGGAGGAGTTGATGTAAAAGGGATTCATCTAACCCAAAACATCCCATTACGGTTCTCCTATCCTTTTGCAAAAAAGGTGTATAGTATCATCAGACATTGTATGGATTATTGAAATCAAAACCAGTTGACAGTCAAAAACCAATATCACTTGTTGAGGATTGATGATCTCTTTGATCGTCTTCAAGGAGCCTCGGTGTTCTCGAAGATTGAATTGTGATCCGATTTTCACCAGTTGCATGTTAGATCATATAATATACCTCTTACAAACTTTTTATGTTGGTATGGTCTATATGAGTGTTTAGTTATGTTGTTCGGTCTCTTGAACATGCCGGTAGTTGTCATGGCACTGATGAATAGAGAGTTCCATCCATACATGGACTCGTTTGTGGTAACCTTCATGGAAGATATCATAATGTACACTCACACTCGATGTCACCATGCCAACCATCTTGAGATCATATTCTATACACTTATAGAGCATCAGTTATGTTGAAATATAAAAAAAATGACACTTTGGGATAGACCAAATTCACTTCTGGGGTCATTTCATCTCTATGAAAAGAGTACTAGTAAAACTTGTGAATATGAGAGTAGAAGTTTCATTGGATAAGATGAAGAAAATAATTGAGGTAAAGAGTATTCTATAGATTTATGGTCACTAAAGGTGCTTAATACATTAATTATCAAGCTTAGCAGTGAAACTGACGGGCTTGACTAAGATGGGTGAAATGTACTTGGGGAAATTTTTTTGTGATTTGGCCTTTCAAGAGCAGAATGGGAGATTGAATTCAACATTGATACTGATTATTATGGAACTAGGAATGTGTTACACATCATAATTCGATGCGTCAGGTTTCAGTATGGGAGAAGTGCTTATAAAAAGGATGGATTCATTGCATACAGGTCTCAGCAGTTGAGACAACCGGGGAGGAATTACCCAACACCTGATCTCGAGTTAGCTATAGTTGTTCATTCTTTTCACTATTGGAGACACTATTAGTTGGGAGAGAAATTTGTTGTATAAACTGACAACAAAATCCCCAAGTATATATTTAAATAGCGTGATCTGAATTTGAGATAGTGAAGGTGGGTTGAGTACCTTCAGTATTTTGACATTGATCTTTCATAAACTTCTTGGATAAGAAACACAATGGTAGATGTGTTGTTTAAGAGGACTCAGATATAGGCAGTTTAGGAGGCTAGTAGTGTGAGGTAGATTATGTATATGTTAATTGAGATTCATTTGGATGTGCACGAAAGTCATGGGAATAGGATTATATATTCTATTAATGTTACCTCTAGTATTATAGAGTGTGTGAATATTCAGAAGCTATCATATTCCAAAGGCCTTGTCCTGTTGGAGGGTGTTTCAGGTGAGGAAAGTACTCCCTGGTGGACCATAGGTGAAAAAGAAGTCTTTTATATTCACAGACTCATATGAGTGTCAGTGGACCTAACTGAGGAGTTGACACGATATTTTCATGCCTTAAAATGGGCTGTTAATCCTTGTGTGACCATCTTGTACCGAGATCTACACTTTTTGTATTGGTTTACAGGTATGAAGAGGTATATAACTGTTTTTTTATGAGATCTTCCACCTATCAGCAAGTGAAGGTGGAGAATCAGTGACCGGGAGGGCTTTTATAGATGTTACCCATTACCTAGTGAATGTGGAATGATGTTGCGATGTATTTTTTGATAGGTATACCGATGTCTCCATGAGGTAATTACGGGGTTTGGGTTGTAATCGATAGGTTCATGAAGGATTCACATTTTTCCTATTAAAGAAAACTTTAATACAGATGTTCTGGGATGATTGTACATATGAGATATTTTATGATTGCATGGGGTTCCACACACTATCATTGCAGATAGAGACAGTCGGTTTACTTCTTGTGTTTGGAATGGACTACAGAAGGATTAGGGTACAAAAGTACATCTAAGTGAAGCTTACCATCCATATATAGATGGTCAATTAGAGAAAACAATTTAGGTTTTGGAGGACATGCTATGATCATGCCACTTGGATTTACAGGGCTCTTGGGAGAGACACATACCGCCGGTGGAGTTTTCATATAATAACAGTTTTCCAGAAACGATTCAGATGGAACCTTATGAGGATTTTAATAGAAGGATATGGTGATCACCCCTATGTTGGATAGAGGCAGGAGTGGAAGCTATGCTAAGACCTTGTCAGGTCTAGCAGGCAACTGAGTAGGTGGAGTTGATTAGGAAGAGGATGGCTACAACCCAATCTCACCAGAAATCTTATATTGATCAACAGAGACAACCAATATAGTTCAAGGTCATAAATCAGGTCTTCCTTCATGTCACACTAAGGATAAGACATAGAATGATTATAGGACATGGGAAGCTTTCACCAAGATACGTTGGGAAGTTTGATGTTTTGGGAAGATTCATTCTGGTTTCCTATTGGTTTTAGATACCTCAGAGGTACCGAGATTTGCATGATGTCATTCATGATTCTCAGCCATGACATTTCATTTAAGACTTGTCTCATGTTTTTCGACATGAGGAGGTTGATTTGGCAGTTTTTTCATCCTTTATGTATAACTTTATTCAGATCATTGATCATAGCATGATAGTTCTTTTTTGTTGTTATGTTCCTCTGGTACAGGTGTTGTGGCATAATGGGAAAGTACAAGGTAAGACTTGGGAGAGGGTGGACGATGTACCGTCATATTTTCCATTGTTGATTGATGTTTCTTATTCTCCACCCTTGGTTGGGAAATTTGCAGATGAATTGATTTATGGGGGAGTTTGTGTGAACTTGGATCCTCATTTCTTGTATGGATCTTGATTCCAAGTTGTTTTGGGGAAAAAATAAGAACTCTACTAGTATAGTCCATGTACTTATGAGTGAAATTAGTGTACCTATTTACCACATTCAGCCACATACTAGACATGAAATGTACCATTACATGGTTGTTTGGTGATATAGAAGACCGCTTCAAGGAGGGGCCAGTTAAGGTCTGTACTGGGTGTGTACATTTTATCTACAATCTATGTAGTTATCTGTTTTATTTGATAAAACATATCGGGGCCACATATCATCTTTGGAAATGTCTTCTTATTTTATTTTTTCACATAGGAGAGCGATGAATGGATGAAAAACTTCATACCCCTCTAGATTCTCTGAATGACTTCTGATAGAGATCAAATTTCTTGGGTCGAAATCCCACCTATGAGTTATCATTTACCATAGGTCCTTTCTTCCATGTTCATCCTCTCTTATGGGTTATCTATGGTTGAAATTTATAAATTTTTTGTACATCAATGATGATATACATTGATTCAAGGGATGAAGTTCAAGAGTTTTTATCATACGACATCAAGGTAGGTATTTTTCCCTTTTGTTGTTTATCGTTAGATTATATGTGCTAAAGTAGAAGCATACCCACATTTGGTGTATTGCATGATTGGGCATTTCTCCCTATTTAATACCTTATTTGGTTTGATTTATTAAAAAGGTTTTTTTCTTATGTATAAGGTTAAGTACATTTTTTCCATGCCATGATTGATTAGGATGGAGTGTATTGAATATATGGAATTCATATGATATGTTTTGTGAATGTATAGCCAAGTAGTTGTAATAGATTACATGTTATGATTGAGATGATATGCCTGGTATTTATTCAATGGATCATGAGAACCCTATGCCAGGAAAACTATACGGGTTTCCATGTTTATTTACATTGTTCCATGACAACCATGGTTTTTATATTGACCCTAGGGTATTGACCATGAGAGCTAACTAGGTGGTTGTTTATAATTTATTTATTTTTGTTCACCCAGGGGTATTGACCTTAGGATCTACCCAGGAGGTCATTTTTAAGTTATTAACTACTATATGGGACTTAAGGGATTATAATAATACAACATTATTAAAGGTCCGTTCATTAATATATTAGTTCTATGATAAACCATAGGGGTTAGACAGTGATAGGTTTTCCATAGGGTTTTTTATGAATGATTGAATGATTGGGGTGACTCTTATAACCCAAAGAACAAGCTTGGCATCAATATTAAATGATTGTTTAGATGGTCTACTAAGACATAACTTTTTTATTAAATAGGGGACACAGTTCTTTGGATTGATCCCATGGTTTACATGATTCATTGAATTAAAAGATTAATGAAATTGAATGTGATTGAAAACTATATGATTGTTTACTTTTGATGAGTAATTCTTAGTTTATTGCTTCATTACTTCATATTACCTTATATATAGATTCAATGACATGTAGGTATAGATATTTAGGTGTTTACCTACTAGGATACGGATCACAACCAATTGGGGACATGCATTTGGACAAAAATAGATTGAATAGTTGTAGGTATAGATTAGGGTAAGCGTCCTTCTTCATCGGGTACATGATAGCTGTTGGACCTGAAGAGCATGGGACAAAGATAAGGCTTGCGATATAGGTGGACTTTACTAATTTTCTATAAATTCATTGCAATATAGTTTTTATATCATTTTGAATTGTTTTGGATATTTTCCAAGACCCTTGTGACATGCATAATTTACATATCCCCCAGTTGTTATATTTATATCAGTCTTTTACTATTTACATTGTTTTATGGTATTAATTATTCCATTTATGTTTATTATTTTCATTCCACTCTGTAGACTATTCCAATGATTGAATAGATTCCATATTATCAAATATTGGACCAAGGTACTAGTTGGTAGCCTCTGGCATTTGGTGAAATTAACTTGAGGTCAAGTGACCAACCATGTTCGAGGAACCTTTATGCGGCACCCAGAACTGAGATGTCACAATGCGGTATTAGAGGAATGTTTTCTTTTCTTCTTGGACTTAATATTTGGAGTCAATATACAAGGATAGTAAAATGGATAGTTGGAAATAAGTCGGGAACAATAATAGCTAACCTGTATATCGGGAAAAGCCAAGTTACCTCGAATAATTCAACTTATCTAGTTTTGAAATTGTAATAGTTGATTTGATTTCACCATTGCATGATTCACTTGATTTGTGTTGTTATGATATATATCATTGTGGTTTTATTTCTATTACAACCAGATGATATGAGGGTATTCCCTCTCATGAATCGTATAAGAACTTTCTAGATATCACATGTCATGCATTATCGACATGCCATTTAGGGAGCACTACCGATTTCATGTTGTTGTGATAGATGTTGTGCAAAATACGCATGTTCTTATGATATATTCTAGGATATAAATACCTGATATTTCAATAGAGTATTGGTATATTCGAATCTTCATTTGTATGGACACCATTCATTGGTCCCTAAGGTGTTATAAGCCCTCTTGGATTGGAATTTGGGGAATCATGTTGAAAAATAATTGAATTCTGTTATGATTTGACATGAATAAGTATTCCAAACATTGTTTCATGGGGTGTATGGGATCTCACATATCAGAACATGGCATTACATGGCCAGAGTTTTATGTTTTTATTGATTCCAGAGAAGTTTTAGTGGCCTACTGTCTAGAAACTCAGACAACATGGCGTTTGTTGTTATAAACACCCGTTGTGTGTTCTTCTGTTCTAGAATAAACTAATTTTCATAAGTACACGTTGTGTACCATATGTACATGCCATGTTACCACTGACCATGTGACCGACTATGTGAGAAGAGACGCATGGAGGATAAATGTATGGTAGAACCTTCTGTGTGCTAGAAGTATACACCGTTCAATAGAGACCATGTGTCAGGCCATGTGACTAACAGCATGAGTGGATGAAACCTAGGTTGTATATGTCATGTTTAGATTTCTAATTTCATGTAGAAACCAACCATGTATCTGGATGTGAGACTAAAAATAAATATGGATGGAACATATGTGGTATATGCAGTATCTAGGGTGAACACATCTTGTAATGTTACACACGCAGAACCGTGTAGTTATTATTATGTAGAAGTACCTGTGCAGGAGGGAAAATTCAAGTACATTCCTTGTTGCATGATGAACAAGCCACATATATATGGTTTTACATGACCAGTTATTCTATAGTATATTCCCACATCAAAATATTAATGGAACACACCATTTAGTGGTTCATCATTCCATGTAACACTGTTTTGTAAATCATTAATGCTTTATTTATCCTCTTCCATTCATTCAATAATATGTTTCAATCTATACTAATCATAAAACAATGAGTTCGATTTAAAATTATGATTCATTCCACCATTACATCCATTGTTTGTATGACATATACATGGAGATGATCAGACAATACCAATCTTAGATCGTGGAGTACCAGCAGATCCTCTTGTCATTCATGTCCTAGCACCAGCTGGTATACCTAACGCAGGGACTAATGAACAGTTACATAAAGGATTTTTTATTATGATAGAAACTTCTCTTGGATCAACATATCCTACCGAGGTTATGGTGGAGTGTATGGTGGTGCTACAGTAGTAGCATGCTCCCATGTTTTTTTGGGGATGGAGGACCACATGCTGTAGAGTCTTGGTTGGAGTCTATGTTTTCCAACATTGAGCATCTTGAGATGCCATCAGATAGGAGGGTGAACATCGCAATGTACAAGCTACATGATTAAATAAAGAGATTGAGGAATGTTATCTCTCAAGAAGTAAATCGTCAGGATATGGATTTGGAAGAAATTCATTGGACCTTCTATAATTTCTTCTACCCCGAGACTTTGAGGACTGACTGCGCTTTCATGTTCTTTCATTTAAAGAAGGTTTCTCCTCTAGTGATGGATTATTCTTCTCACATTACAGAGCTTTGATGCTTCACACCTGTTTTGGGAGGTGATGAGATATATTTGGTAGGCAATTTAAAGATGGTCTTAGGTATGACCTTTTATCATAGTTAAATGTTTTCAGGCTGACATCGGGGACTACTATAGTAAATTCGGCACAGATTACTGAGGGAAATTTGAAGGTGTTATGATCTGTGATCCATTTCGGTTCAACATCTACGGTTGTTACTCTTTTATTTGATACCTAGAAGCACCGAAGGGGGATTTTTATAGTGATTGCGGTAAGAGGGATATATAATAAGGTAGTCAGGTGAGGTGCTACCAGTGCATAAGGGGTGGGGAAGTGATACCACATTTCCTAATAGAACAAGTTTACAAAAGATCTTACAGAAATATGGGTTACTATAAGAATTGTTTTCAATTTTTCTAACTAGGAGATGGTGAGAGAGGATCAATTATGACTCCATGTTCATAAAAAGAGCCTATAGGTTCGCAACAGTCAGGGAACTGATGTTCGTCAGTACATTCCTACCGATGAGGTGGTCATTTTTATGGTATTTAGGAAACATGTTTCCAGTGATAGTATGGTGGACTAGATCAGGGAAGTTAGGATGTGTTTTAGGGCCACGGTATAGGTCATACTTTTTTAATGGAATAGAACTAGTTAGAGTTGGATCCATGACCATCTACAATAAGAGATAGGATTTTAGTTTCCCCAATTTTAGCTTCTGCACTTTTTGATTTCGGGTATTCCAATAGTTATATATATATATATTGTGGAGTTCCTTGGGATCTATATCATTACATGTAATGACTTTATGATTCTAGAAACTTTTTTGGGGATTGGGATGACTATTGTACATTAGTTCAATGAGAGACCTCTTGAGGTTGATCAGTGTCACTTCTTATGGTACCTCAATGTCTTAGTGTTTATAGGCTTTGATTTCATTCTCATAATGGACAGGTAGGTCTCTTTACAGGCCATTGTTGACTTCCATCACTACATGGTGAGTTTCATGGAACTAGAGGGAACATCTTTCCTACACATGGTAGAATGGGTTGTCCAGGCGAACAGTGACGGACCTGAGTATCATGGGTTGGGAGGATTATAGCCCATAATTCTAGTCTATATATAGATGATTAGGGGAAATCATAAATGGACATTACTCTAGTGGTGTATCGTTATATAGTTGTCTTTATATAAAAAAATTTCAAGTATACCTTAATGGAATAAGGTGTATTTCATTGTTGATCTTATTCCAAGTGTGTCCCTAGTTTCTATTCCTCCATATTGGATGGCTACACTAGAGTTAAATGAGCTCAAGAAGTCGTTGGAGGAGTTTTAGGAGAAGGTTTTTCTCCAACCTAGCTCATATCCTTGGGGTTCACTTATCATTTCGCGAATAAGGAAGATAGTAACCTAATACATTGTGTTGATTATAAAATGTTTAACTAGTTGATGGTCAAAAACTAGTATCCCATGTTAAGGATTGGTGATCTCGTTGATCAACTTAGAAATTACCTAGTGTTCTAGAAGATTGAATTTAGATCTGGTTATCATCAGTTACATGTTAATCTATCTTATATACCTCTTACATCCTTTCAGTGTAGGTATGATCAATACCAGTACTTGATTATGCCATTTGGTCTCCCGAACGCGCCAGCCGTTTCCATGGAACTGATGAGCCGAGTGTTCCATATTTACAAGGATTCATTTGTATTAGTCTTCTTGGACTATATCTTGGTGTACTCTCACACATGACATGAACATGAAATATATATTGAGATCATATTGAGTACACTGAGAGAGCATGAGATATATTCTAAGCTCCCAAAATTCTAATTTTCGATGGACCAGATTAACATCATGGGACATGATACCTTAGATATAGGTGTGTTAGTAGACCGAGAGAAAGTGAGAGCAGTAGTTTCCTGGGAGACCCCAAATAACATCTTTGAGGTATGAATTTTATTGGGGATTTATGGTTATTAGAAGTTATCTACACATGATTGTTCATGGTTACTGGCACCATTGACAGGCCATACTAAGAAGGGTGAAAAGTTATTATGGACAGATTCCTATGATTCAGCCATTCGATAGAGGAAAGTTAGATTTACTTCAGCATCGATACTGATTTTTTAAGATCCATGAAATTTTTACAAAATTTACTGCGATGCATCAGGTATTAAGTAGGGAGCAGTGATTATTCAAGGGAAGTGGTCATTGTGTATAAGTATCAGCAGTTGAGGCCACATGATAGGAATAAAGTGACACAAGATCTTGAGTTAGATGTAGTTGCACATTATTTCTACTATTGGATACACTATTATTTGGGAGAGAATGATTTCTTATGTATTTTCCACAAGATCATCATGTATATATTTAATTAGCGTGATCTATATTTGAGACATTGATGGTGGGATGAGTATCTTCAGTCTTTTGACATTGAGCTTGCCTAAATGCCTAGAAAAGGTAATTTATTGGCAGATTCATTGAGCTGGAGGACTCAGATAAATGAAATTTAGGAGGCTAGAAGTGAGTGTTTTGGTCAGAGTGGATACTCAAGAGGGGGTGAATTAAGTTCCAATTAAAAATTCTTGTTCAAAACTTTTAGGATTAAAATCCCCCAAATTAAAACAGCCCTGTTAGATAAGGAAGTAGTGAAATAATTGATTTATTGTTCAACATGTTTCTCAATGTTTTATTACCTCTCATCTGAATCAATATGAGTACTAATTCATTTTTTGAAACAAGTTTACTAAAATAATCACATAGACACACTAACCAGAACTAACTAACAGAGTGAGTGTAAAAACAAGTTTCTGTCTTTGAAAATATAAGCAGCGGATAAATGTAAAAAAGTGTAATTGAAAGATGAACACAACAATTTAAACAAGAGGTTCATTCTTATGCCAATACCTAATCCCCTCCACATGGTGATCACCTAACACAATGCAGTTATATTTAAAGAATGATACACAGTCTGTGTCGAGCTTTACAACAGTTTTCAAACTGTCCAGGTTTGGAAACCTCTACTATAGTTATACATGGGAAAATAAACTACCAAGCCACACTAGGATTCTCCCATAGTTATGAATTTGAAACAAATACAAAGAGAGTTTGTTATGGGAATTTTCAGTATCCCTTAGTTCATGCACAAGAGTCAGTGTGTGTATGACATACACACTACTCACAAATTTAAAATACTTAAACACAGTAGAGCTAAATAAATTAGGAATATGTTTAGAATGCTCTGGGTATTGGCAGATCATCTATGGACTCCATGAAATTAAGGAAATGAAGTCTAGGTCCTTCTCTGCAAGTTTCCTCTAAAACAGAGTGTCGCAACTTCCATGTTATGACTTCTAGATGTAGAGATGATCAGCTTCTTGTGTTAGAAGATCTTTTTAGCACACCACTACAACCTTGAAAAATGTTCTTTCAACAGATCGTTTGGAAGATCCAGGAACTTTAGAATGAGTGCTCAAGTTCTCTTCTTATTTCTTCTTATTTCATGTAAGGTATGTGTATATATTATGTGGGTATATTTAATATACGCAATATCTTCAATATCTGTCTCTACTCATATATATATATATATATACACTTTTCTAGCTCAACATTTTCTCATTTGGTTCAGCAGCGGACGACAAGAGAAATTTTTCAACCACGTCTGGTCTTCCTCGCACCTCATACTGTCTTCTTATATGCATGCCAATATCATTAAATATTGTCAGGTGCATTAAATTGTACATACATGACCGTTATGATATTATTAATAAAATTGGTAATGTAAACAATAGGTTATCATTAAACTGGTTGTAGATGCATGTCACACGGTAAACATCAACGGTAGGCTCATCAACTGTGGACTTCATCGGTAGGCTCATAGTAGACCTTTAATAGTATCCTTCAGTCAGTAAGCTTGATCAGGGGTAGAATTCAACAGTAAACTTCTAACGGTATCTCTGTAACATCATACTACTTCAACAGTGACCTTTCTAGTGGTAGACTATCATCATAGGTAACATCATTAACGGTGGAGTATGTCCATCAACAGACTTCTATAAATAGTATACTTGAACAATAGTGGACTACATAGATAGTAGGAGTTTCATAGAGGTAACCTTCTAATAATGGTAGATCTATCCAACAGTAGACATGAACTATGAAGTTCATAACAGAAGTCTCGAGAAAGAGTCTGACAGTGGACATCTTACAGAAGCTTTGTTACAGCAGTGACCTTGTAACGGTGACTCTGTCTATAAGCTTTGATAAGAAGAGAAATAGTAGACTATTGATAGTGACCATGTAACTGTAGCTTCCAACAGTGATTTTAGATCTTCAACGGTGACATTTTTGCAATAGTGACCTAGAGTAACATTAAGCTATAACGGTGACCTTGAAAAGAATTTTCTTACCAGTAGCCTTTAACAGTGAACTTATACATAGATAAATGTAAACTCTATGCTGATGCAACAAAGTACTGAGACTAAAAAATATAAATTGGTCAGGATAAATAATATAAATATAGATTAAAAAGGATTATCAAGTGACTTAATATATCATGATCAGTATTTAAATATGATTTGGGATTATCAAAATAGGTGAGTCCAACAATATCCCCCTTTTTGATAATCACAAATTATGCCAGAATGTATTAATTATAGGTATCATAGATAAAAACATATAATACAGTTACTAAACAGGGATCAAAAAGTAATCGTAGTCCAGTAGTAATTTCTGATGTATCAGAGATTAATAAGAGTGTAAAACCAGAAAATATCCACTAGAGAGTAAATTCACAACATTTCTCCCCCATTGTGATTAACAAAAAGAAACACAAATAGATATAATAGAGAACGCTTGTATTAATCGAAGTACATTAGATGACCCAAAAATAATACGCAGTCCCTGTCAAAAGACATAAACAATCTCAATACACATCATCCGTAGGCAGGTGTTATTTCTATTTGGAAGAATAAGATGGAGGATGAGCTGATGGATCAACAGGTTTAGGAATTGATGAAGGAATCACTGGTGGGGCAGCAATAGAAGATCTTGTGGGGATGAAGTGGGTAGCTATCTAAGGTATCAGTGGAGTAAGTGTTCTGATGGCCTCAGTAGGAGACATCATGGAAGAACTACGGGGTTGAGATGCAGGTAAGGTAGGAGGGATTATGACAGGGGTATATTCCACATTGATAAAGGGTAGGAGAAATTTTCTGAAGTGCATAATAATGCTTCCTCCTCTTTCCATAGTTGATATGAAATCATCCTCATTATCCATAAACTTCTCTAAAGCTAGAGTCAATAGGCCCAGCTGAGTGACTTGTTCCATGAAGGTTCTGGTGAGTGGTGTAATCTTGAGGTTTTCCAACAGAAGTTTGAAATGAGCATCCATCTTATGCTTGGAGTGAATCCTTTAATAATAGAAATTAATCTGTTTCTTTATACTCTTCTAGTCCTGGGAAGCCTCTCGCATGAAGTCACTAACAACCTTCTGAAATTATTTGGTAGTTGAGATAATATGAGTCACAGATTGTGGATCAGGTGCACTGACACAAATAATCATTGTTATCTCTTCACTGACCACTGTCCTGAAAGCTGACATGTCCACATGTGGTGCACTGGAGGTTGTAGTAGAGGCAAAGGTAGTCAAAGGTTTTATAAAGAAATAAATATTATGTAAAGACCTGTAAATTTCAAGGGAATTTTTTTCTTAATTTTTTTTGTAATTTTACAGGAACGCAGTTTCTAACGGCACCTGATTCTGAGGCCCGGTGTGCCCGGAATCATTTTTCGAAGTTTGGCTTGGGTACGTTCAGTGAACGGACGAGCGGGTTTTTCTAAATTTTGAACCAGTGCTCGGAATCGAATTCTGAGGGCACCGATGGAATTGCATCGCCGATACTTGCTTAGAAATGCCTCTTCCGGAGTTGCGTTTGCTCGGGTGTGGCTTTTAATTTTTGGGCATTAAGTTAAGAAATAAAATAAAGTGGTGCGACAACATTATTTTTATTTCACTTAAGCCACTTAAAAGCCACTTAATGCTGCTTAAGCTAAGTTAAAGCGGATAGGGTAAAATTCAAAATATCCTACCCTCTTGGTAGGATATTTGTGAGGTGGGGCCCACACGAGCCCCGCCATTTCTTTTCCGCTAAGTAACGCACCCGTGAAAACCCTTTTTAATTAGGGTCAACTGGAGCGTTTTCTTAAACTATTAAATGCTCTTATTAATTGGGGGGTTTATTCATTGAAATTAATTCTATGAATTAATGGGTCATTACTTAGTTTGTTTTCCCTTTTTGTTGTCATGTTAATATAATAAGGCCAACACTCCTTTTTTTTATCTGAACGTTGTGTTAAACCTTTGGAGAATCTCTAACGATCTTCAACCTCCTTCGCGAAGAATGCGATGAACGCGAAGAACGTGAAGAACACGAAGAACGCGAAGAACGCAAAGAACGCCGGCCTCCGACGAAGGGCGACGGATAACGCCAAACCCCCGGAGATCGACGTGACACTGACGCTTCTTCCGCGACGTTCTTTCCCCGCGACAAACCGTCGGTCAACTGCTTGAGGTAGGAGTTTTGAATCTTTAACTCCTTTGTGGTTTATATCCTCAACATAGATTTAATTATTATAATTAAATCCATGTGTTTCTTTAACCCTCGGAGATCGTCGACGCGACACCCTTCCGTGATGACGCGACACCCTTCCGCGACGCGACGATCACCTCCTACCACGACGGTCAATTCCGCGACGTACTCGCACTCGTCCGACATCTACGACGAGGTATGGGTTTGTTGTGAAATAATTTATATTTCTGTGGATGTTTCCTCCTAAAACAAAGAACTTGGATCAAGTGAAATTTTAATTTATTAAATTGTATCTTGTTACGTTTTCATGTGATAAATTATTTCTTCCCGATTTTTATCACCTAACGCGGAGGGTGCGGGCTAAACAAACACGGCCCGAAAACCCTCCGCAGTTCTTCGTTGATGTGTGGATTAGCGGGCGATGACAAAACATGTCGCAGGGGTGATTTGTTGTTTCTGCAGTGAAGTACGGGACCCGGGACGAGCTACGGAGCCGACAGAAACGAAATCGGACAACCGGAGAAACTCCGGTGGCCCATGGAACCCACCGGCGGCGCCCCGGCACGCCGCCAGACAGGGCCGTCGCGGCTGAAGCAGCGGCGGCGGCGGCCAGCGGACCCGCGGCCGCGCGGGTTCGGCGCACACGAGACGCGGCAATGCCGCGTCCACTGACCAAGGGCGGCCCCCGCAGTGGGGGGGGGGGGGGGGTCGCGGTATTGACATGCGGGGGCAGCGCGCCCCCGCCCCGGACTCCGCTCGCTCGGCCGAGCCGAGCCGGGCCGAGCCGACCCACCGGCCGGGTCCCGCCCAGGCCGGTCCGGGCCACCCTGGTCGGGCCCGGTCGCGCCAAACCGGGTCGGTCCGAGCCCAGACCCCCCGTTCCCAGACCTTTTCGGTCTTTTGCTCGTAACTGGAGCTACGGGCCTCCGAACGATACGCCGTCAGCGGCGATGCGATCCTTGGATCGAGATGGTCGTTTCGGTATATCGCACTCAAGGTTTCGGAATAATTTGAGTGTGGTCGGGTTGGTTTGTACACGAAACCAACCGGGCCCTCGGAGCGGAAATGCTTATATCATGAGCTCCGGACGTCCGATTGACGTGTCGTCGACTTTGTTGGATTCCTCTAAGTGAGACAGATCTTTTGGCTTACTCCGCTCGAGGTTTCGATGTCGTCGGAGTGCGGTCGGGTTGGTTTTCTCTCGAAACCAACCGGGCCCCTGGAACGAAAAAGCCAATAACTCACAGACCGGGCGTCTGATTGACCCGTCGTCTGTCTCGTTGAATTACTCTTGATGAGATAGATTTTTTGGCATACCTCACCTGAGTTTTGGTTACTGTTGGATAGTGGTCGGGTTGGATTGTACCCAAAATCCAACCGGGCCCCTGGAACAGAAAAGCTGATATCTTTCAGACCGGACGTCCGTTTGACGAACCGTCAGCGGCGTTGGTGATCACGTTGGGAAACGGTTCCTTTGAGTATACCCTATGAGAGTTTGGGGTATAGTTGAGATACGTCCAGGTTGGTTCGCACATGAAACTAACTTGGCCCCTAGGACAAAAAGGCTAGTAACTCACAGACCGAGCGTCTGATTGACGTGTCGTCTCTTGTGTTGAGACCCATGTGACGAGGCGGTCCGTTGAGATAATTCTTAGTGGGACCTTGTGATACTTGTAGTATCGACCAGCAGATCTTGGCGCGGACCCCCTGGAGATAAGCGTGTGGAGTACGGAGACCGTGTAGTCGGCTGAGACCTGACGACTGTTTGACCGATCGACTTGATGTGTTTCTGATAGCCCAGTGGGGAGCGCTTGGTTGTAACGGCAGACCCACGACAGAGGAGCGCTTGGTTGTAGAGGCAGACCCGCGGTACTCAACAGAAGGAGTACCTCTGGTGGCTATGAGGGGGAGTGCATGGTTGTAGTGGCAGACCCACGGTGGAGGAGCGCTTGGTTGTAGCGGCAGACCCCCGGTACTCCACAGAAGGAGTACCTCTTGAGTCTATGAGGGGGAGCGCTTGGTTGTAGTGGTAGACCCATGGTGGGAAGCGCTTGGTTGTAGCATCAGGCCCACAGTACTCGACTGGAGGAGTACCTCAGCAGTCTTAGGTCAGTGAGCAGTACCTCGGAGTCGTGACAGGACCACTGTACACTCCAGAGACGGGGCTCTTCAGTAGTTACGGTTTCGATAATAAAAATCATGGTTTGAGCTGAGTTTATGACCTTTGTCTTTCCTCATAATTGATATGGGTTACGTGATGACTTACGTATATGTATGGGCATATACCTGGGTAGTGGTTATCCGTTGATTTCATAACCCTTGTGTTTCCTCATGATTGAGATGGGTTACTTGATAACTTAGGTATATGTATGGGAATATACATAAGTAGAGGTTATATGTTGACATCTTCTTTGTGGTTATACATGTTGTATTTAGTGAGACCTTGATGGTCTCATAGTCCCTACCGAGTATCGTTATACTCAGCCCTGCACGGGCTATGCCCGCACCTTGTCGTGTTGGTTGCAGACGACAGACAGTGCTGACGGAGGCTGAGTGTTCGAAGACTGGACGGTACCCAGAGGTGGACAACACGACGAGTCAGTATCTGGAGGTGGACTTCACGGCGAGAAGAAACTCGGAGGAGGTTGACGGGCAAGAGCGTTGTGGAGGCTATCTGTACCTACCCTTCAGGTAGGATCCTTGGTGGAAGATCCAGGAGCTGCGCCATCTGTACCTACCCTTCAGGTAGGATCCGAGAAGGACGACCCAGGATCTGTTTCTGTTCTTCCAGCTGTTGTTTTTTTCCTATTGTACTTGTTCAGTTGTTGTTGTACTTTCATTTGGGTTTGTATTCTGGCCCATTTACTTTTCAGAACATTTTTTGTACTTAGTGTTTTGCTTTCGCTTGTACTCTTTGGTGTTTTGTTTACTTTTATAAAGGCAATGCCTTCCCAGTTATCGGGATTTACGCCTTTGGTGCTAGTCGCCAGCCCCTGGCCTATGGAAGGAGGGCTTGGGTTAGTCACGACACGGGCCCCGAGGATGGGTCATGACAAATTGGTATCAGAGGAGTTCGGTTCTACCACAGAACTTGGGATATTGATCTTTTTATGTGAAGTAATAGTGTTTAGCGTATTGGATGTGGTTATTAGTCCAGGGATTCCAGTGTTGGTGCGGCGGCCGACAAATCCGTACACCAGGACCCTGACAACTAATTTCCAACATTGTGCATGAAAACACTGATTGCGTTTGTGTTTCCAAATGTTTTTAAATGTCAATTCAAACCAGGTCAGCTCACCAGGTATAATCATTTGACCGTGTCACGTTATTTCTATCAGGATTCCTTTTCACGGACGACCAGCTGGAGCCCAGATGGATGTGAATATTGACATCCTGCCAAGCGATGAGGCTTCGGTACAGGGCCCTCTTACAGTTGAGGCACCAGCGGTACTTCCATACGTTGGGCCACCGATGCCACCAGCCCCAGCAGTCGGCGATGCACGCCACTTGAGCGCACTGCACGAGTTCCAACGCCAGAGACCACCCAGGTTCCGGGGAGATACGGACCCGTAGGCGGCTGAGGATTAGCTGGAGGCTATGGTGAGAGTCCTCAGGCTAGTGGGGACGCTGACAGACTTCATGGTGATCTTTGCTACCAGCCTTCTTCAGGCAGCAGCAGGCAGGTGGTGGAGCCACTTGTTCCAGTTTTGCGATGGGATGGCCTTCACATGGGAAGACTTCGAGACCTTCTTCATGGTGGAGTTTGTACCAGTAGCTCTATACCCCGACCGTGTTCAGGAGCTGATGCCATTTCCGCCTGTTTTTTGATCACTAGTCGAGTCATCTGTGGGAAGTAGACAGATGATGCAGAGGTCCAAGAGGGCCATAGCCAGCCGTACGAGGAGCATGAAGTGTTATGAATGCAGCGAAAAGGGTCATATGGCACGTGACTGTCTGACTCCTCGTACAGTTGATCCGCAGGCTTTGCAGGAGCCCCCGAAGCAGAAGCAGTGGCGGGTGCATGAGCAACAGCCGAGCAGTAGACAAGGCAGTAGAGCTCCGGGAGCAGGTGGACAGGAGTGGAACTACTGGATACGTCCCTTGTACTTCTAGTTCCATTTTTCTATTTTATTTGTGTCCTTGTACTATGAGCTACAATACTGAAAAGACAATTATCTTGTGATGTTTGTGTTCCTATCCTTTTTGTTTGGTTGATACTGAGTGGTCCTGGTTAACACTGTTGACTTGACCCTCACTTTTGAGATTTCTACTGGAGGAGACCCAGTGACCTCACACTGATTCCAACAGTGTGACTCGACCCTTGGAGGTGAGAGTGACATTTGGATCTCTTGGTAGTTATTTCGTGGTCTTACGACGTCATCCCTGACATGAATGCATCATTCGTGTTGGGATTGACTGTATTAGCCAATGGGTGTGGTTCACCTAGGGGATGAGACCGAGTTTCTCTTTTCGGAAGAGGAGAAATTTTAGCAGTTCTTCCAGATCGTAGGAAAAGAAGGTGCAGATCATCCAGGAGCAGATGAAGACTGCACAGTGCAGTAAGAAACAGGAAACCGGTGTCAGTCTTAGAGACTCGGGTGTGTTAAATGTTTCAAGAAGAGGAATCTTTAAAGAGAGATGATTCTACGAAGCGGCAGACGTGGAGGCAGAGCTAGGAGAGTAGCATGAGGTGGTGTACATCTTAACATGCTACAACCACCCGCCTTAGTTATCCCCGCCAGGCTCAGGGAGCTGGAGGTCGGAGGAAGAGTGCGGATGCATGCGGTCAAGGAGTGTGACCCAATGGCTCTAAAAATAATTCAAGGGATAGTCTGTGTCCACTACTAGCTGCTATAGTAACAGACGTCGATATTAATCATTCCTCACTTTCACAAATCTTGTCCCAAACCTAGAGTTTCTGGTAAGCCGTGGACTAGACCCTCACGTCTGGAGATACCTTGGGAGGAGACTCGATAATCACACTTACGCCGATGGTGTGGTAAGACCCTCGAGGCGAGAGTTTCGGTTGGAATCTCTTGGTGGCAGCGTCGAGGCCTTAAGACGTTGGTTTGAGTATGGACTGGGCAATCACAGTTCATACACAAATTGACGGTATTAGGGAAAAAGCTTGTGGTTTAACTACGACGTCGGGATGGGTTTCCCTTGGTCGGTGAAAAGAAAACCCCAGGCAGCACATGATAAACTCATGCACAGGGGGGGTGCGACCGAACACTCTTGAGTCAGTCAACCTTACCCTTGTGGCAGCAGTCATTTTGAGTTCTGGTTCTAGCAGGAGTTGGAGGCCTCATGAGTTCGAGGATGACGATCACGTCCTTATACGAGTCTCACCTCGACGAGGTTTACAGAGATATGGCCATGGAGGCAAGTTATCTCTGTGGGTCAACGGAACTTTCTAGGTCCTCAGCTGGGTAGGCGAGGTGGTTTACCACTTGACCCATCCACCTCAGTTGCACCAGGTGCACGACGACATCCACGTATCACAACTGAGGAGATACGTGCTCGACCCTTCGCATATCATCGACCATGGGGAGCTGGACGATGGCAGTGGGGTTTCTTTCACGAAGGTTCCAGTGGGGATCGAGGATCGACAGGAGCGGATCCTTCAAGGACGGCCTATTCATTGGGTGCGCTTTCACAAGCAGTACAGGAACCTCCAGGTAAGCACATGGGAGTGGAAGGCTCAGATGCGTGCTCAATACCGCTTTTGTGACCCTAGTTTGTGTTAAAGCTTTACGAGGACGTAAATCCCTATGGCGGAGTGATGTAAAGACCTGTAAATTTCATGGAAATATTTTTCTTAATTTTCTCTAAAATTTTACAAGAACGCAGTTTCTAACGGCACCTGATTCCGAGGCCCGGTGTGCCCGGAATCATTTTTCGAAGTTTGGCTCGGGTACGTTCAGTGAACGAACGAGCGGGTTTTTCTAACTATTGAACCAGTGCTCGGAATCAAATTTCGAGGGCACCGATGGAATCACAGCGCCGTTACTTACTTAGAAACAACTCTTCCGGAGTTGCGTTTCCTCGGGTGTGGCTTTTAATTTTTGGGCTTTATGTTAAGAAATAAAATAAAGTGGTGCGACAACTTTATTTTTATTTCACATAAGCCACTTAAAAGCCACTTAAAGCTACTTCAGCTAAGTTAAAGCAGATATGGTGTAATTCAAAATATCATACCCTCTTGGTAGGATATTTGTGAGGTGGGGCCCACAGGAGCCCCACTGTTTCTTTTCTGCTAAGTAGCGCACCCGCGAAGACCCTTTTTAATTAGGGTCAACTGGAGCGTTTTCTTAAACTATTAAACGCTCTTATTAATTGGGCGGTTTATTCATTGAAATTAATTCTATGAATTAATGGGTCGTTACTTAGTTTGTTTTTTCTTTTTGTTGGCATGTTAATATAATAAGGGCAACACTCATTTTTTTATCTGAACGTTGTGTTAAACCTTTGGAGAATCTCTAACGATCTTCATCCTCCTTCACGAAGAACGCGAAGAACGCGAAGAACATGAAGAAAGCGTAGAACACGAAGAACACTGGACTCCTACGAAGTGCGATGAAGAATGCCCGACCCCCGAAGATCGACACGACGGCGGCGCTTCTTCCACGACGTTCTTTCCCCGCGAAAAACCTTCGGTCAACTGCTTGAGGTAGGAGTTTCGAATCTTAAATTCCTTTGTGGTTTATATCCTCAACATAGATTTAATTATTATAATTAAATCCATGTGTTTCTTTAACCCTCAGAGATCGTCGACGTGACACCCTTACGCAACGATGCGACACCCTTCCGTGACGCGATGATCACCTCCTACCGCGACGGTCAATTCCGCGACGTACTCGCACTCGTCCAACGTCTACGACGAGGTAGGGGTTTGTGGTGAAATAATTTATATTTCTGTGGATGTTTCCTCCTAAAACAAAGAACCTAGATCAATTGCAATTTTAATTTATAAAATTGTATCTTGTTACATTTTCATGTGATAAATTATTTCTTCCCGATTGTTATCACCTAACGCGGAGGGTGCGGGCCAAATAAACACGGCCCGAAAACCCTCCGCAGTTCTTCGTTGATGTGCGGATTGGCGGGCGATGACAAAACATGTCGCAGAGGTGATTTGATGTTTCCGCAATGAAGTACGGGATCCGGGAGGAGCTACGGCATAGACAGAAACGAAATCGGACCACCGAAGGAACTCCGGTGGCCCGCGAAACCCACCGGCGCGCCGCCAGACAAGGCCGCCGTGGCTGAAGCCGCGGCGGCGGCGGCCAGCAGACCCGTAGCCGCGCGGGTCCGGTGCACACGGGACACAGCAATGCCGCATCCACTGACCAAGGGTGGGCCCCGCAGTGGGGGGGGGGGTGGTGACACGCGGGGGCAGCGCGCCCCCGCCCCGTACTCCGCCCGCTCGGCCGAGCCGAGCTGGGCCGAGCCGACCCGCCGGCCGGGTCGCGCCCAGGCCGGGTCGCGCCATACCGGGTCGGACCCGGGTCGGTCGACCCGCTTCGGTCCGACCCAGGGGGGGTCGGGCCGGGTCGGTCCGAGCCCAGACCCCCGGTTCCCGGACCTTTTCGGTCTTTTGTTCGTAACTGGAGCTATGGGCCTATAAACGACGTGTCGTCAGTGGCGATGCGATCTTTGGATCGAGACGGTCGTTTCGGTATATCGCACTCAAGGTTTCGGAATACTTTGAGTGTGGCCGGGTTGGTTCGTACACGAAACCAACCGGGCCCTCGGAGCGGAAACGCTTATATCTTGAGCTCCAAACGTCCGATTGACGTGTCGTCGACTTTGATGGATTCCTCTAAGTGAGAAGGATATTTTGGCTTACTCCGCTCGAGGTTTGGATGTCGTCGGAGTGCGGTCGGGTTGGTTCGCTCACGAAACCAACCGAGCCCCTGGAACGAAAAAGCCAATAACTCACAGACCGGGCGTCCGATTGACGCGCCATCAGTCTCTCTGAATTCCTCTTGATGAGATGGAACTTTAGGCATACTTCGCCCAAGTTTTGGTTTGTGTTGGATAGTGGCCGGGTTGGATTGTACCCGAAATCCATCCGGGCCCCTGGAACAGAAAAGCAGATATCTTTCAGACCGGATGTCCGTTTGACGAACCGTCAGCAGCGTTGGTGATCACGTTGATAAACGGTTCCTTTGAGTATACCCTATGGGAGTTCGGGGTACATTTGAGATACGGCCGGGTTGGTTCGCACATGAAACCAACCGGGCCCCTAGGACAAAAAGGCTAGTAACTCACATACTGGGCGTCCGATTGATGTGCCGTCTGTTGTGTTGAGACCCCTGTGAAGAGGCGGTCCCTTGAGATACTTTTTTGGTGGGACCCTGTGATACTTGTAGTATCGACCAGCAGCTCGTGGAGCGGACCCTCCCGAAGACGAGCGTGCGTAGTACGTAGACCATGTAGCCGGTTGAGACCGGACGACTGCTTGACTGATCGACTCCGTGTGTTTCAGATAGCCCAGTGGAGAGCGCTTGGTTGTAGCGGCAGACCCACGACAGAGGAGCGCTTGGTTGTAGCGGCAGACCTGTGGTACTCAACAGAATGAGTACCTCTGGAGGCTGTGAGGGGGATCGCTTGGTTGTAGCGGCAGACCCATGGCGGAGGAGCGCTTGGTTGTAGCGGCAGACCCCCAGTACTCAACAGAAGGAGTATCTCTTGAGGCTATGTGGGGGATCGCTTGGTTATAGCGGCAGACCCATGGTGGGAAGCACTTGGTTATAGCAGTAGGCCCACAGTACTCGACTGGAGGAGTACCTCAGCAGTCTTAGGTCAGTGAACAGTACCTCGGAGTCGTGACAGGACCACTGTACACTCCAGAGACGGGGCTCTTCAGCAGTTACTGTTTCGATAATAAAAATCCTTGTTTGAGCTGAGTCTATGACCTTTGTGTTTCCTCATGATTGAGATGGGTTACATGATAACTTAGGTATATGTATGGTCATATACCTGGGTAGTGGTTATCTGTTGATTTCATAACCCTTGTGTTTCCTCATGATTGAGATGGGTTACTTGATAGCAAAGGTATATGTATGGGCATATACCTAAGTAGAGGTTATCTGTTGAGATCTTCTTTGTGGTTATCCATGTTGGATTTAGTGAGACTTTGATGGTCTCGGGGTCTCGACTGAGTATCGTTATACTGACCCCTGCACGGGCTATGCCCGCACCTTGTTGTGTTGGTTGCAGATGACGGACAGTACTGACGGAGGCCGAGTGTTCGAAGACTGGATGGTACCCGGAGGTGGACTACACGACGAGTCAGTATCTGGAGGTGGACTTCATGGCGAGACGACACTCGGAGGAGGTTGACGGGCGAGTGCGTTGTGGAGGCTATCTATACCTACCCTTCAGGTAGGATCTGTGGTGGAAGATCCCGGAGCTGCGCCATCTGCACCTACCCTTCAGGTAGGATTCGAGGAGGACGACCGAGGAGCCGCTTTTGTTCTTCCAGCTATTGTTTTTTTCTTGTTGTACATGTTCAGTTGTTGTTGTACTTTCATTTGGGTTTGTATTCTGGCCCATTAAATTTTCAGCACTTTCTTTGTACTTAGTGTTTTTCTTCCGCTTGTACTTTGTGGTGTTTTTTTACTTTTATAAAGGCAATGCCTTTCCAGTTATCGGGATTTATGCCTTTGGTGCTAGTCGCCAGCCCCTGGCCTATGGAAGGAAAGCTTGGGGTAGTCACGGAACGGGCCCCAAGGACGGGTCGTGACATATTATACTTAAAAGACTTGGTCAACCCACTGGTGAGCTTCTTCACATCTTCATCTTGGCCCTTCACATGAGATTTCATGGATTCCTTAAAACTTTCAAACAAAACAATCGTCTGTTGCACCAAACTTCTGATATAGTGAATTTCTTTATCCGTTTGTCCCTTAAGAAGCCATTAGATCAATCAGGCTTACCACTAACTGTCTTAGAAGTTACACAGACTAAGACACATCCTTGAGTTGATTCTGGAATTGAGATATATCCTTGGATAAACTAGCTTGAATGGATGATTGAACTTTAGACATCTCAGAGAAAATCATCTCTTGAAATATGCCCATTTCCTTTTACATTTTAGAGGCCCTATTATCAAGCATATAGTGCAGATCACCTTTCAGTTTCCCCAGATCATACATAGTGACAAGGTTCTTATGAATCGGAACAACTGGAGGTACTGCGACAGGTACTAAAACAGTAGGTACATGATGTATTTTTCTTGACATATCACAATATGAATCATCATAATCCAGCCCAGGTACCAGGTATCGAGGGTCTTCTGACCAATATTCAATGTCATGAAGGATAGATACAAAACCAAAATTATCCCCCTCACTTGGAGATCTATCCTGTGTATTCTCCTCTACTTGTTCTGCTCCAGGTAATTCCCCAACCTCCTCTTCAACTCCAGAAGATTCAACATCTGTCTGCTTCGTTGGTTCACCAATGGGGTGAGTCACAGCCTCCATGGGTCATCAATGACTTCTATTTCAATGGAAGTAGTTGCCACTCCTGCTTCTTGATCAGAAATTGTCCTTCTTGCATTATCTATTAGAGGTCCCAAACTGAGCTCTTGTTCTTCGTTGTCCTCATCATTTTCTTCAGCAACAACAGCCTCCTTTCCTTCATCTTTATCACCATCCTCATTTTCCTTACGAGTAGAATTGTCCGACTCAGTAGCCTTATCCTCTTCATAGGTGTCTCTAACAATATTCTGAGATGCTTCTTCTTCTTTACTGGTCTCACTGTCACTGTCCCTTAGAATAGTCTCTCTTCTTGGAATTTCTCTTAGAGGGCTTGGTGTTTAGAAAGATATTGTCCTAATAGAATTGTCAGGTAAATTAGGATCACTTCCATCATCAATGGGGGTGTTCTCTCTTTCAGGTTCCACAAATCCTTCAACTTCCTTATCCTCATCTGAATAAGCTGGTTCTGGCTCATTAGTCATCAGGCCTGGATCTCTCTTGTCTTTTGGCCTAGATGGGTGATTAGTAAAGTCAAGCTTTTCATACACCATTCCATCATCATTCACCCATGCCTTCTTACAAGGATCTTCATTAATTTGGAAATAACCTTGGAGATACAAAAAACGTTCATAGACACTATAATCTCTTATTTATTTCCAACCACACCCTTTTCCTTTAGAATTACTGAGATTAGCTTGGCATGGAATAGGGAATTGGACTTTGATCTTTCCTTAGTCATATCCTGCAATTGTACCGTCAGTAAACTACATAGGTTGATCTTATCCCCATTCTTAAGCAGGTACATCAGTAATATGTCTTGGCACTTTAGAAAAACAAAATCCCTTCTCCTAGGACAAATCACATGCTGAATGAACTTAAAAAATAGCATGTCTTCTCCATTCATCTCAGCTGCCATAATCTCCTTGATTTTCTTTTTCCTGATAGCTCTTCCAGAGCTTTTTCATACTCAAAAATTTCACTGTCTAGAGGAGCCACCCCAGAATAGTATTCATAAACTCTTTCATGAGGAACTCTTAAGCAGCCAGCGCACTCAGCAGACGAAAAACTAACTTCGTTTCCATTAACTCTAGATACCAGCCTATGCACATCATCTTACTCTTCGAACTAAGGGTATTCATATAATTCCTTCACAAGCCTCAGGAAGTACGGTCTATTGTTATTGGAAAATAATTTGGTCCATCCTTGGGCATCTAGTACTTCTAGCACTAATTACTTGATCTATAGAAGCCATTCTTCACTCAGCTCCTTCTCAGCCACAATTTCTCTCTTTTTCAGATGTGGGTTGATAGGTCCAGTCAGGGTACTATTGGTGCCACTGGACTTAGCTCGAGTCCTATTTGTCCTTGGGGCATCCTCATTGATAGTCGAGGGTTTATTGGTTCTAGCCATGGAGATATAAGAAGGTTTGAGAGTTCAAATGAAGAATTAGGGTTTCAGGATTTCGAGAGTAAGGTTCGAGATTTAGAGGGGAAGGTGGATTGAGATATGTTCGTTGCCATTAGTTTTATCATTTAGGGATTAAAACAAAATAAAATAGAAATAAATAGGAATGAAATGGTTCAGATTCCTGCATAAAATAAAATCCAACAACAAGGTATCCAATATTGAGGTACACAAGTGAGGTGCAATGGTGATGTTTAATAGTGAGGTCCAACAGGGAGATGTATCGGTGAGGTCCAACGGTGAGTTCCAACAGTGAGGTGTATCAGTGAGGTCCAATGGTAAGGTGTCGTATACTGAAATTAATCATACCTAACTCATGTTTGATGTAATTTTACATCTCAGAATTCAATTTCTTTGTGAATATATCAGCCTATTGATGTTCAGTGCCAATGAAATCAAGAGTGATATCACCCTTTTGATAATTATCCCTCAAAAAGTGATGTCTCGCATCAATATGAATTGTCCTATCATGAGATACTGGATTTTTGGAAATGTTAATAGCACTTGTATTATCACACTTTATAGAAACATATTTGAATTGATATCCATAGTCTAGTAAAGTGTGTTTCATCCACATAATTTGGGCACAACAACTACCAGCAGCTATATATTCAGCTTCGGTAGTTGATAATGAAATATAATTATGTTTCTTACTACATCACGATACTAGTGACATGCCTAAAATGTGACATGTCTCAGAGGCGCTTTTTTGTATCTAACTTGCAACCATCAAAATCAGCATCAGAATAACTTAAATAATCAAATGATTTTCCTTTAGGGTAAAATATTCCTACGTTGGGAGTATGTTTGGGATATTTAAAAATCCTTTTTACAGCAGTTAAATGAGACCCTTTTGGATTGGATTGATAGTGAGCACACATACATACTCATAACATAAGGCCATGTTTTCTAGCTGTAAGATAGAGTAAACTCCATGTCATACCTCTGTGGTTGGTTTGATCCACTGGTTCTCTAGCTTCATCAGCATCCAACTTACAAATGGTACTCATAGGTGTGTCCCTAATTTTACTACCATACAAAGTATAATGTTTTAAAATATCCTTAATATATTTACTTTGATTCAAAACAATTCCATTTTTATTTTGAATGATCTGAAATCAAAGGAAAATTTTGAGTTCTCCCATTAAACTCATTTCAAACTCATTTTTCATCATTTTTTAAAAATCAATACATAATGAATTTTTAGAAGATCCAAAAATAATATCATCCAAATAAATTTTTACTATAAAAACATCTTTAGAAATCCTTTTAATGAAAATAGTAGGATCATTTATCCCTTTGGTAAAACCTTTTGAAATAAGAAAAGAGCTGAGCCTATCATACCCTGCTCTTGGAGGTTATTTTAAACCATGTACAACTTTATAAAGTTTAAAAAAATGATTTAAAAAATGGGGATTTGTAAAACAAGGGGGTTGTTCAACAAACACATCCTCAACTATAGACCCATTTAGAAAAGCAATTTTAACATTCATTTGATAATGTTTAAAAAATTAAGTTGAGCTGTATGAGCATGTAGTATCCTAATGGATTCTAATCTTTCTACAGGTGCAATGGTCTCCTCATAGTCCATTCCTTCCTCTTAACTATATCCTTGTGAAACTATCCTAGCCTTATTTCTGACAATATTTCCAGACTCATCATCTTTGTTCCTTAACACCCATTTTGTGCCTATTTTCAGCGTGTCCTTAGGTCTTTCAACTAATTCATAGAATTTTTTTCTTTCGAACTGGTTTAATTCTTCCTTCATAGCCATTTCCCAAAAATCATCAATGATTACATCATTAATATTCTTGGGTTTATGCTGTGAAAGAAAAGATTGATGTTCAACCTGGTTTCTTAGAGAATCTCTAGTTTGTGTTCTTCTATTTAAATCACCTACAACTGCATCTAGAGGATGATTCCTAAGAGTCCTAATACCTCTAGGAAGGGTTGATCTAGATTCCTCATTGTTGTATGTTGGTTCAGAGTCAATAGGTGTCAATTCTGGAAAATTCCCAGAACTGGATACTTTTACAGGGGATTCACTATCTTTATCACTCTGGTTCAAATTTGGAAAATCATCCTCAAGATGATCAAGAGAGTTTTGACGCTCATGTGGATCAGTCTCATCGAATTTGACATGAACTGATTCTTCCACATACTTGGTTTTCTTTTTGAACAATCTATTGGCTTTACTTGAGATAGAATAACCCAAGAAAATTCCTTTATCACTTTTGGGAGGAAATTTGTCAACATTATATTTAGTGTAAAGAATAAATACTTTGTAACAAAAAAATCTAACGTAATTAACATTAAGATTTCTATTGTTCAAAAGATCAAAAGGTGTCTTCTTTAGAACAGGTCTAAGTAAAACTCTATTGATGATATAAGATGTTGTATTTATAGCTTCATCCCAAAAATAAAAATCTAAGTCATACTCATTATGCATAGTTCTAGAAATTTTTTAAAGGGTCCTATTTCTTCTTTCTACTACACTATTATTTTGAGGTGTCCTAGGGGTAGAAAAGATGTGACTATAGCCATTATGTGATCAGTAAGACTCAAAATCATGATTTTCAAACTCGCGACCATGAACACTTCTCAGGGTCGTGATTCTAAGTCCACTATGATTTTCTATAGACAAGGAATATTTGATAAAATAGGAACAATATTCACTATTTTGAGCTAGAATGTATTCCCACATATAACTAGATATGTAATCTACATGAACATAAACATAGTTCTTCACATTTAAATATGAAACTCTTGATGGTCCAAAACAATACATGTGAACCAACTCAAGTGGTTGAGAAGTTGAAACTTCTTTCATTGTTTTGAAAGAAACATTATGTTGTTTTCCATTTTGATAGGGATTACACACTTTGTCAAGTGGGAATTATAATTTAGGTAAGTCTATAACTAAAAGTTTCTATATAGATTCCTACGTGAGTGCATATTGCAGTGTCGTAATCTTCTATTCTACAACCAAGACGTTTTATGAAAAGCATTTAATTAGGAAAAATTTTTTTTGGCTAAGGAATTTAGATCAACAGCATATACATTCTCATTTCTACATGCAGTGAAAAATAAATCTTTTTTTGAGTTAAAATCATTGCATGAATCATTTTAAAACGTAATATTAAATCCATCATCACATAACTATGATATGTTAATTAAATTTTACTTTAATCCATTAACAAAAAGTACTTTAGAAGTTAATATTGTATCAGGTTTCCAAGATGGCCTAAGCCGACGATTTTTCTTTTTGCATTGTCACCAATGTTGACATTCCCACCATCAATATTGATTAGAATCCTGAAGAAAGAATAGTCTCCAGTTATATTTCTTGAACATACACTATCCAAGTACAATATATTAATACATGAACACTTTAAACAAATTCCCTACAAAACAGATTAATCATGGGGTAATTTTGGTACCTAGATCATCTTGGGTCCAAAATGGTTAGATAGTAAAACATTGGGAACCAATATTTTCTTTATAGGTTTTCTAAAATCAATAAACATATTTTGAGAAATAAATACTTTGTCAGGTCCTTTAGAAATTTTTTTGTCAAATGATGGTCCGAAACTATAAGGGAACTATCCAAATTTTGGAACAATTTTGGTTTTGCTAATTGGCTATGTCCCAGCTGATATCATAGACCGGTTGTATACTTTGGCGAAATATGTTTTCCTAGCAGCTGAGTCATGTTATTCCTACCCTCAGTGAACTTCTCAAGATATTTTCATGTTTTTTCATTATATAATTTTAACTCTTTATTTTCATTTAGAAGTTTAGAAAATGTTTCTTTTTCTATATCCAGATTTGACTTGAAATTCACATTTAATGCATGATGTCTTCTTAATGACTTATATTTTTCATTGAGTTCATTAAAAGTATCCTCAAGAATTTCTCAATACTGAAATAATTCTTCTTTAGTCGTATAATCATTATTATGAGAGTAACATTCATTCCCAGAATAATAAGTATTATGCACATGGGAACTAATTGTTACCCTAGATGTCTCTGTCATAATGCATATATTGGCTTGTTATTTTTTTCTGACTCTAAAGCATCAGATTCACTCGAACTCTCTTCCGAAGAACTCCAAGATTCATTCATAGACTTTTTATAACCATTTTTTCATTTTCATCATCTTTCCTATTGAATTTCAATTTGGGGGAGTCTACTTTCACATGACCATTTCGTTTACATTCATAGAATACTATTTCACTTGTGTTCTCATTCCACTTCCGATATTTCTTCCATTTTCCTTTATGATCATACATTCCTTTTAATATTGACTTCCTAAAAAATTTATACTTTCAGTAGAATCATTTGAATCTTATAGAAAGTTGTTCCATTTCATTATCACTGTCTGAGTTTAACTCTTCACTTTTAAAACTATCTACAGGTACATGAATATTTTCTTTGTCTTTGACTTTTGAGGTAGAAGTCCTGAATGATACTGACTTCTTTCTTGGATCTTCTTCTATTTCTTGATTCACCTTTTTATCTTATTCATACATCATCAGTTTTCCAATTATCTCCATTACAGGTATCTTGGTGATGTCACATGATTCTTAGATTGATACAAAAGTGCCTCTCCATCTGTCAAGTATGCATCTAAGAAACCTCATGATTTGGTCTTTGTTGTCCACTAGTTTCCCAAAATGATTCATAGTTTTTATTATCTCATTAAACATTAGATACATTTCAGGGATAGATTCATCAGTCTTCATCTTAAAATTAACATATTTAATAGTAAAGGTATTTAATCTCATTTCTTTAACATAGGTTGTTCCTTCATGAGAAATAGCCAATGTATCCCAAATTTCATAAGCAGTCTTACAAGAAGATATTCTATTATATTATTCATCACCCAAAGCATAGTATAAGGCATTTATTGATTTACAATTTTTATTATAAGTAGTTTTAGTTACTTGAGACCATGTGTCTCTAGAAGTAGCAGGTAATACATGTTGTTCATCAATTGTGTCCCAGATTTTAGGTCCTAATCTTTCAAGATACATTTTCATTTTCAATTTCCACTGAACATAATTATAACCATTAAAGAAAGGTGGCATGTTAGTAGCAGCATCGTCAACTCGGTTATCCATAGAAAAGTAAGAGTTCAAAGTACTGAAAATTTTTATATAATAGAAATTTTGAGATCTTTAATATACAACTAAAATCATAGTTGATAATAAATTGAAAATTTTGAAAAACTGGGTTGATGGTATGAATAAAGAATCCATTTGATACCAAATGTTACTCGGAGTGGATACTCAAGAGGGGGAGGGGGGTGAATTGAGTTCCAATTAAAATTTCTGTTAAAAAATTTTCGGATTAAAATCCCCCAATTAAAATATCCCAGTTAATTAAGGCAGTAGAGATATAAGTGATTTATTGTTCAACATGTTTCTCAAAGGTTTATTACTCATCAGTTGAATCAGTATGAGAACTAATTCATCTTTTGAAACAATTTTACTAAAAGAATAACATAGACACACTAACCAGAACTAACTATAATAGTGAATGTAAAAAACAGATTTTTGTCTTTGAAAATATATGCAGCGGATAAATGTAAAATAGATTAATTGAAAGATGAACACAACAATTTAAACAAGAGCTTTAGTCTTCAGCCAAGACTTAATCCTCTACACTTGGTGATCACCTTCCACCAAGAAATTGTATTTAAATAATGATACACAGAATGTATCAGGCTTTATAAAAGTTTTCAAACTGTCCGGGTTTGGACACCTCTACAAAAATTATACGTGGGAAAATAAACTACCAAGCCACACTCGGCTTCTTCCACAGTTATGCATGGTAAACAAATGTAAAGAGAGTTTGGTATGGGGATTTTCAGTATCCCTCTATTCAAGAACAAGAGTCAGTGTGTGTGTGACATACACACTGCTCACAAATGTAAAATACATAAACATAATAGAGATAAAGATATAAGGAATAATTTCAGAATACTCTATGTGTTTGTAGATCAGCTCTGGACGCCTTCAAATGAAGGGAATGATGTCTTGGTCCTTCTCTGCATGTTTCCTCCAAAATAGAGTGTCAAAACATCCAGGTTCGGACATCAAGATGTAGAGATGATCAGCTTCTTTGGTTAGAAGCTCTCTGTAGCACACCACCACAACCTTGAAAAATGTTCTTTCAATGGATAGTTTGGAAGCTCTATGAACTAAATTATGAGTGCTCAAATGCTCGTCGTCTTGCTTCTTATTTCTTGTAAGGTATGTGTCTCTCTTATGTTTTCATATTCAATATACTCAATATCTTCAATATCTATCTCTACTCATATATATATACACTTTTCCAGCTCAGCTTTTTCTTATTTGGTTCAGCAGCGTCTGACAAGAGAAATGTTTCAACCATGTGTGGTCTTCGTCGTACCTCATGTTGTCTCCTGATATGCCTGCAAATATCATTAAATATTGTTAGGTGCATTAAATTTTACAGACATGACCGCTATGATGGTATTAATAAAACTGGTAATGTAATGAATGGGTTATCATTAGACTGGTAGCAGATGCATGTCACATGGTAAACTTCAATGGTAGGCTCTTTAACTGTGGACTTCATCGGTAGGATCACAGTAGACCTTTAACAGTAGGCTTCAGTCAGTAAGCTTGATCAGAAGTAGACTTCAACAGTAAACTTCTAACGGTAGCTCTGTAACATCAAACCACTTCAGCAGTGGCCTTTCTAGTGGTAGACTATCTCAACAGGTAACGTCATTAACGGTGGAGTATGTCCATTAACAGACTTCTACTAACAGTATAATTGAACAACAGTGGACTACATATATAGTATTAGTTGTCTAGCGGTAACCTTCAACTAACAGTAGATAGGTATAACAGAAGACTTTTATTGTGAAGCACTTAACAGAAGACTTGAGAAAGAGTCTGACAGTGGACTTCTAACAGAAGCTTTGTCACAACAGTGACCTTTTAATGGTGACTCTATCTGTAAGCTTTGACAAGCAGAGCAACAGTAGACTTGTGATAGTGACCATGTTACAGTTGCTTCCAATAGTGACTGTAGATCTTCAATGGTTACCTTTTAGGAACAATGACCTAGAGTAACATTGATCTATAATGGTGACTTTGATGATAAGGCCATTACGAGCAGCCTTTAATAGTGATCTTATACTTAGATAAATGAAAACTATATGCTAATGCAACAAAGTCACGAGACTAAACAATATAAATTGATCAGGATAAATAATATAAATAAAGATTAAAAAGGATTGGAAAATGACTTAATATATCATGATCTATATTAAAACATGATTTTGGATTATCAAAACAGGTGATTCCAACAGAGTAGAATATTATGGATCTATTCTCTCAGATGCATTTAGATGTGTACGACAAGCGGGGGCATAGATTTCTTTCACCAATTGTTGTAACCTATACTCTTCGGTATCAAGTGAGAATGAGACAATTATCAACTTTATAAGGCATTGTCTTATAATAGAGTGTGTTAGTTGAGGACCCTACTCATAGATGGATTTTTGGAAACTACAAGGTCTTGGGATTTTGTAGAACCATATGGGTGTCAGCAGACATACGCGAGGAGTTTATGTGGGAATTTTAGGCCTCTGAATGGGTAGTTTATCCTGGTGTCACCATGAAGTATCGATATCTACACTGTCAATATTGGTGGCCACGTCTTAAGAGGGATGCAACTAGTTTATTTATGAGATGTTCCACCTATTAGCAGGGGAAGGTGGATCATTAGCTATTGGCATGGACTTTACAACAGTTACTCATTCTTGAGTGGAAGTGGAATGATGTCATTCTAGATTTCATGATGGGTTAACTAAGGTCATCTTGATGGAATTATGTGGTTTGGGTTGTTATGTATAGGTTCATTAATGTTTCACATTTCCATCCGATTAAGGAAACCTTCAGTGTGGATGAGTTTGAAAGATTATACATCCAAGCTATTTTACATTTTCATGGTTTTCTGCACTCTATCATTTTAAAGAGGGGAACCCGGTTTACTTCCCATGTTTGGAAGGGGATAAATAGGGATTTTGGAACATAGGTACATCTGATTAAAACTTACAATCCCTAGAATGATGGCCAGTTTGAGCACATGATTCAGGTTTTGGAGTACTTCTATGAGCATGTGTCCCATATTTTTGGTGTTCTTGGGAGAGACACAGACCCATGGTGGAATTTTCCAACACTAATGTTTTCATGAAATGATTCATATTGAACATCATGAGGCTTTTTAGGGTAGTCCATGATGATAACCCCTATGTTGGATGGTGGCAAGATAGGCTGATATGCTTGGACTACCTCTTGTCCAGGAGACCACTGAGTAGGTGGAGTTTGATTCAAAAAACGATGGATACTACATAGTCTCTACAAAAATCTTATGTTGATTCATAGAGGTGATATCTAGAGTTCTAAGTTAGAGATCAAGCTTTTCTACATGTCACACTAAGTTTGGGACATATGAGGATTATATTACATGGGAATCTTTCACCGAGATATGTTGGGCCGTTTGAGGTTTTGGAGAAAGTCAGATCAGTTGCCTATCAGTTGAAGATACATCATTGGTACTAGCATATTCAGGATTTCCTTCATGATTCTAAACTAGGACATTACTTTTCATACCCTTTTCATGGTTTTCATCGTGAAGAGGTCGATTTGGAGGTTGATTCATCCTTCAAGGAGCACCCCATTCAAATCATGGATCATTGCATGAAGGTTCTCTATAGCTGGTCTATTCCTCAGGTATGGGTGATATGGCAGCACATGTGAGTACATGATGAGGCATTGGAGAGTGATGTAAATGTATTATAATAGTTTCTAGAATTTATATTAGGTTCTTCTTCAATACCCTTCGATGGGAGATTCAGGGATGAATCACTTTATTGGGGTGTTTCAAATAACCCAGATCTTTATTTTAGCTATGAATCTTGATTTTGAGTTGTTTTTGAAGAAAATGATGAAATAAAAATTTTATATGTACACATTGAGTACCCAATTACTACATCCAACCACGTATTGTCCTTGTAACAACAGAATTCATGGATGTGTGGTGACCTGAAAGATAGCTTACAGAGTGTCTTGTTATGGTCACTACACAACATGTACATTTAATGAACATGCCATGTAGTTTTATTTTTATCTAATAAATTTTAGTGGGGTCACATATCATCATTGAAAAAATAATTGCCTTTCCTTGGTTCATATAAGAGAAAAATGAATGGAATAAGAACATCAAACCCCTCTTGATTGTCTGTCTGATCATTGATTCAGATGATGTCGAGAGTGTTGAAATCCAACCATTGAGTTCTCTTTTCTCCTAAGTCCTTTCTTCCTGATTCCTCCCCTCTCATGGATTATCCAACGATTTACTTTTATCACCATTTTTTAGATCTTTTCTGATCTAGGATGCTTAATAGTCTGACGATCAAGAGTGTTGGTCGTACGAAAACAAGGTAGTTGTATTGTGCCTTTTGTTGTTTTTATTTGGATTATAAGTTCTAAAAGTGTCTCATTCCCATATTTGTGGTATTTCTTGATTGGTAATTTATCCTTTTTAATACATTATACAGTTTAATTGAATAAAAAGGGGTTGTTTATTTTGTGTAAGGTTAAGTACCTTGTTTTCCATGACTTGGTTGATTAGTATGGAGTTTATTATTTATATGAAATGAATTTAATTTGGTTTGGGAGTGTTTACCCATGTAGTAGTTTTAGATGACTTGTGATGATTGATATAATATGTGTGTTATATTTCAATGGACAGTGAGTGACTTGGACCAGGAAAACTATGGGGGTTTCCATGTTTATTATCATAGGACAGTGAGATCCTTGTTGTAGATATTGACCATGAAGTATTGATCGTGAGAGATACCCAGGTGGTCAGTTATAATTTATTTATGTTATGTTGACGTAGGGGTATTAACCATTGGAACTATACATGAGGTCACTTATATGTTATTTACAAAAATGTGGGACCGAAGTGGATAGATTGTGAGAGATTTCTGAGTGGTCTGTTCTTTCATATTTTGGTTCTATATTAAAACATAGCGGTGGGAGTGTGAAAGCCTTCACAAAGGGATATTCATGAATGATTGAATGATTGCGATGATTCTACCCAGACAAATCAAAATCTTAGACTCAGATATACTTGACTATTTAGATGGTCTTCTAAGACATCTTTTTTTTTATTACATAGGGGATGTAGAGCTTAAGATGGAGACCATGGTATACATGATTTAATGAATTGAATGATAACAAAAATGAATGTAATTGAAAAATGTGGGATTCTTTACTTCAGAATACATCCATGTTAGTCTCTTCATTACAGAATATTAACTGCTATAAAAATTCATTGATAGTTAGGCATATATATTTATATAGGTGGTTTCCTAATGGGATTCATCTGACACCCTATTTGGGTCTTGCTTTCGGACCCAATTTGATTATATGATTTAAATTATAAATATGGGAAAGCAACCATCCTCGTTAGGTACTTGATTACTGATGGAGATGGAGAGCATGGGACCAAGTAGAGGCATGCAATGATGTTGGAGTTTACCACTTTTCTGTACTATGGTTTTGGTACTATATTTCTAGCACTATACCCGGTTTGGCTATATTCATAGACACATGTGACATGAATCATTTATATATGATTCAGTTGTTATATTACTATAAGTATTCCACTATTTACGTTGTTGTATGGCATTACTATTTCAACTGTTTACTTTTTTCCCCTGTGTATACTTTTCCTTTGAGGTCATAATTTCACAATTTTTACATTTTGGCCCTCGCTACTAGTCTGTTGCCTCTATAATTTGGGGAAATGTTCTTGAGTTTATGTGACCATTTGGGTTTAGGACACCTTAGGGTGCCACCCAGAACCAGGTTGTTAATGAGTCAAATTGTGTGTTTAATGTTTAAAAGGAAATTATAGAAAACAAATACCAGTGAAACACTCAAAAGCATGGAAAAACATTCAGATTGTTTTGATAATGTAGGAAAACAACACAAATGTGATTTGGAATGTGTAAGAATCAGAAGCACCTCAATCTGATGCACGGTGTGACCAGTATGACTCTAAGTGTATCTTTAAATAAAATTGACATCAATTTTTTATAAAAATATCCTAACCTACCCAAAAAATATTAAACATATTCATTTGTTTAGATACATTAGTAGAAAAATATCCCTTAGTGATTTGAGATGTGCATGAATCATCCACATAACAATCTAACACACTATAGGACTGATATTACTACAAGTGTGTGTTTTTATTTAAAATTGCCATCAATTATAATAAAAATTCCAACATACCTACACAATACCAAATAATAGTATTAATATTAATAAAATACATTAGGAAAATGATCCATAATTCTTTTTTATGGGTATGAATTAACTGCACCTCAATCTGATTAACATTATGACCAGTATGACTTTATGTGCCTCTTTGTATTTAAAATTTACATCAGTTTTATTAAAATTAACACTTTATAAAAATAAATTTCTTCATATTATTAATAAAAAAAGAGTTTTTTCTTATATAGGTGCATTATTTTATGTGAGAATGGGTGGTTTTTTGGAAATAGCAAGAGTCGAGTAAACATTAAAAGATAAAGTAACATTTATGTTTTCAAATGTATTTAATAATTTATATTCATTTAATTATATGAACTGATGTTTGAAATAACTAAAATATAGTTTCTTTTCTTCTATTTTTGTTGTATATTTCATTTCATTTAAATACTCAATTGGGACTTGTTTTTGATGATATCTGCGGTGTTTTTTAGTTTTGTGGTGTGGTTTGTTTGTGTGTGTACAATTACTCAAGAAAATAATCCCACTTGTAGGTTGACTCCATCGGTGCTAGTCTCCAGCCCTTGTACTTTGGGAGGGGGTCATGGGGGAGTCACGACATGGTCCTTCGGTGACCGGTCATGTTAAAGATGTATATGAGGTGATCAGTTATACCTCAGTGACTGGGAGTCTCTTATTTTGTTTTTGGGAAATTCTGTTTAATGTTTCAAGTTAGACTTTCAGATTTGGGGAGTCCAGTGTTGGTGCAGCGGCCAATGTATCAATACACCATGAACAAGAATTCTTCTCATCAGCATTATACATTAAAACATTGGTGGCATTCATCATATAAGAAATTGAGTGTTTAATCATGTTCTTATTTAATCAGAGTATGAACACAAGGTATAATCTACTAACTATGGTATATCTAGATTTGTATCATAATTCCCCCATACAGCTTGCCAACTAGGATTTTGAAGCCTGACCATGAGGACAATATGCCTAGCGATGAGGCATCAGTTTAGGGACCAGTTATGGAGATGGCCCCGTCGGGTGGTGCACTAGTGTTAGCACCACCCATTGATCAGTCATTACTACCGGTGCTACAAGTAGTGTATATATGTAGTCCCAACACCTTGTAAGAGTTTTAGAGACATAGACCTCCCACGTTTAGGGGAAATAAATATTCTGAGTTTACTGAGGACTGGTTGGATGCGGTGATGCCTGTATTCCCCTTAGTTAGGACACCCCATGACCAGATGGTAGTTCTTGCCGTTAGCCCTCAACAGTGCTCAGTAGAGAGATCATGGAGTTTAACCATCCAAAGACATGAGGAGGCGACCCTATCCCTGGATGCCTTCGGGTGACTCTTATCAAAGGTTTTTGTTCAAATGATTTTTACTCATTATGCATATAGGAACTGCATCACCTATAGTAAGGTAGCATGTTAGTGGATGAGTACTCAGTGAGGTTCACAGACCTCTCCCATTACTCTACGGATATGGTACACGACCGTTTCTTATAGGATTGAAAATTTGAGAAGGGACTCTGATATGAAATAAGGGGATCGATAATTTCCCTTACTATCCCTACATAGGATGGAGTGCTATAGCAGTTTGTAATAGTAGAAATATTTCTCGCAGAGAAGGAACTGACCGTGGGAGCTACCACAGGTCAACAAGTGGTTGAGTAATCCATATAGGGATACCGACAGTTGACAAAGAGGTCTATAGGGTCCAGACCTTCTAGAGAAAAACCCTAGGACTCTAGATCAATGGTGAGGGTCAACTAGGGCAGAAAGAGTCAGCATAGGGGTAGGGCATGCTCCTTGGGTGGCAGGTAGTGAAACATTTCTCATGACTAACCGACCCATAGAAAAGATGATAAGGAGATGGTCAAGGGACTACCAAGGAATAGTCATAGGATCAAGAGAGGAGGTCTATAGGGTGGCCGACATGGCAGAGGAGGATGCCAATAAGTTGTCTATGAGAGATGGTTCAACGTACTACCACCACCTCCCCCATGTGGTCCACCACTACCTCAGGGTGCAGATGGACCGGGGGGTGTTCAGATTTTGAAAGTCATGTCCTATGACCACGATGATTTTGAGATGATTATAGGTATGATCTATGTCTTCTCCACCATTTCTGCAATTTTTATAGACACAATATCCAATAACACTTTCTTTTTAATGGACCTCGTTCGAGGATAAAAGATTTATGTGGAGTTGATAGCTCAATCCTTACAGTTAAAGAATCCTATGAGAGGGGATTTAATGTTTAGACACTAGTTCCCACAATGTGATCATACTATTAAATGTGAGAGATTTTACTGAGATCTCCTAGTAGTGGATTCGAGGCCTTATAATGTCATAATGGGTTTTGAATTATTATCCACAATTCATGCACAGATCAACTATCTTATGAGAAGATTCTGGTGCCCTCATGAGGAGGGGACTAGGGTATCCTTCTCTGGAAAGAAGGGAGACATTTTAGCATATTATGGACATTATCAGAGGACAGTGCATCCCAAAACTCCCCGATTGGCTAGCCTCACCCACGATGCATTTAATGAGATGAATCCTCACTTTCTTGTAGTGGTGGATGAGTACAACGATGTCATTTCGTAGGATGTTCCTAGACTTTATCATCGTAAGGAGGTAGACATCTGCATCAATTCTTACCACAGGATAACACTAATATCCATTCCATCGTATTATATGGGTCCGGCGAAGCTTCATGAGTTGAGTGTAAAACCAATGGACTTGTTCGAGAAGGGATTCCTGTGGCACATATTTTCACTGTGGGAAGTCCGAGTGTTTTTTTCCAGTAAGGATGAATGAAGCATGAAGATATGTGTGGACTTTCAGTAGCTGATCCAAGTGAATTTGTAGAATTTGTATCCAAATGATAGGATTGAGGACTCCTTCGATCACCCAATGGGAGAGTGAAGGTTCTCAAAGATAGACCTTAAATCAGGATATCCCCAGCTTCAAGAACGTGGTGATGATTTAGTGAAGATAGACTTTAGCTGCCAGTATGGCCACATTGAGTTCTTGGTGTTTCCCATAAGATTGAAAAATTACCTATTATTTTTCATGGGACTCATTGAAAATATCTTCCATATTTACCTCAATAATTTTGTGGTGGCATTCATTGATAAAATCATGGTTTACTTAGTGTCAGAGTAGGTGAAAGCTACACAACTACGAATTTTCTTGGATACAATTTGAGAGAACCAATTTTATGGGAAACTCTCGAAGAACATGTTCTAGATTAGGGAGGTTGACTTTCTAGGACTTTTCATCTTGGAAGATGGTGTTTTTGTGGATCCGGTGAAGATAGATGTAACAATTACTTGGGTGACTCCCAGTAGTGTGATAGAGGCGGGGAGTATCTTGGGATTAGCTGGATAATATCGGAGGTTCATACCTTAAATTTCTAGGGTAGCATCATCCATATCCTCTTTGGCGTAGAATGTACATTCCTTTGTGTGGATGGGGAAATACCAGCAATGTTTTCATGAGATGAGGTAGATACTTACGAGTGACCATATCTTGAGGATTCTAGAGGAGGTCATTGGGTATGTAGGTTTTTATGATGCAATAGATACAGTACTCAGTTGTGTCATGATGTTGTAGCATGTAGTTATTGCGTACGGTTTACAACAGCTGAGGTAGAATTGTAGCAACTACATGAAACCTAACCTAGAGTATCTAGTAGTTGTATTTTCTTTCCAGATGTTGCAGAATTCCATGATGGGTTAGAATTTTATAGTTTACTCCTACCACAAAAGTCTCAGGTATATATTCTCAAATAAGGACATGAACTTGAGGTAACGGTGATGGAAAGAGTTCCCCAAGGAATATGATTTCAAGATAGTCTATAATCTTTGTAAGGGGAACATGGTAGCAGTCACACCCAATAGGAGACCTAGTTTATAGCTTCTATGTGAGGTAAAAAAATAAGCTATCCGCAATGCAGATATGCTTCATGAATGGGGATGGATCATCATTCCTTGAATTTATGATCTTCACTCCCCTAAAATTATAATGAGTAATGCAGGATCCACTTGTGGATGTTGAATGGGAGGCCCGATTTGCTCAGTTATGATGAGGACAATATCTTGATGAATTTTCAATTGGTGGGGATCACGTCATCCATTTCAAAGGATGCAAAGTAGTACCAGATGCATTGAAAAAATATTTTTGGATGGAGTTCCATACCCCCTCCCATGGTGGTACATCCTGGAGTGGTGAAGGTGTAATAGGGTCTCTGACTCTTGTATTGGTGGCCAGAGATAAAGGAAGTAGTGGTCGTGTTCATTTCATGGAGCATCACTTGTTAGCTACTGAAGGCTGATCATCATGTTCTAAATGGATTTTCATAGCCACTTGTGGTACTATAGTTGATGTGGGATTTTATCTTGATATAAATTTTGATGGGATTATCACAGACCTCCAAAGTTCATTATTCAATATGTGTGACTGTTGATCATCCGACCCGGTAAGATCACTTCTTACCCATCAGGAATTAGGGATCAGTAGAGGGGCTCAGATTCCTCCATATCTAAAATATATTGTGGCTACATGGGGTTACTTCGATGATCATACCATGCTGTGAGGATCACTTCACATCCTGATAGTGGAAGGGATTATAATAGGCATTAAGTACTCACTAGTACTTGAGAACATCCTTTCACCCACAAAATAATTGTCGGATACAGTGGACCATACATGCCCTTGAAGATATTATTTGTGATTTTATTCTTTATTTTTTCCTTATTTGGGAGGACCACCTACCACTGGTGGAGTATTCATAATACAACAGTTATCACTCTACCATTGGCATGGTCCTGTTTGAGGTTTCTTATGTCTGGCCATGTAGATCACATCTATGCTTGATAGACCTAGGGGAGTCAAAACCCATGGGTCCAGAAACGGTAGGGGCCACCACTGAGAAAGTTTATATCATCATGAAGTTGTTGAGGAATACAAAAATTAGGCAGAATAGTTAAGTTGGAAGGTGACAGAGGCCCTTGGGGTTAAAGGAGGGAGACCAGGTTTTTCATTGGGTCTCACCCCGAAGGGGACTGTAAATATTTTTCTAGGGTGGAAACTTATCTCTGAGGTTCATCATACCTTTATAGATTCTATATAGACTTATCATGGTGTTGAATCTCCTATCTATTCCCCCATAGATACACCAGGTGCACAATTTTAATCACGTATCACAACTGAGGAGGATTGTGTATGATCCATCACACGTCATCGGCTAGGGAGAGATGAAATTTTTTGATTGGGAAAAGTTTGAGGAGTTACATGGTGGATATTGAGGATTGAAATGAGTGGGTCTATTGTGGATTTTCGATTCCTTGGGTGTTCATTCAGTAGAATAACATTTTTTTCTGGAGATCACATGGTTGCAGGATGCTCAGATTCAGGATCAGTACCACCATTTTTTTATTTATCCTTCTTTTCGGCTTATAGGGATGTAAAGACTTAAATGTTGGTGTAATATAATGTCATAGAAATTCCATGTATTTTTTTAAATCATATTAAATTATTATGAGACCATATTCTTTGACGGAATCAAATTCCGAGGTCTATTATTCTAGTAATAGATTTTTTAACTTTTTTTATTTTAATTTAAATAAACATGCTAGTAGATTTTTTAAACTTCTAAATCGATGCTCTCATAAAAAATTGGAGGGCACTTTTAAAATCTAAATTTATGAATTCACCAATGGAGGGCCTAACTACATCCAATGATGGTTGAATGGAAAATAAATTCAGACCTTTCAGAAGAAAATTAAAATAATTTATAAAAGTATTCTATCTGTTTTTTATCCCTGATGAGCTGTGGCATATCAGCACTATGGTGCGATGATGTGGGGACGACGAAGCTCATTAATTGAATCCCATCAAGGAGGATCATTATTTTAGGTGTAACAACAATGATGTTTCATAAATTAAATAGTGTAATAACGTAATGATGCAACGTAATATAAACGTTGCGACATGTTTCTCTTTTAAGGAGATAATGGGTTGGAGAAATAGGGTGAGATATGGAAATTCCCCTAACAAATCTACGACGAGGAATCCTCTCCAATGATGAATGATGAACACATTCTCCTACGAACCATCAATGGATATATAGGAACATGGGTGGATTATCATGAACGATGAATGATGTAATGTGACAATGATCTTCCCCTACCATTGAATCTATCTGATGTAGGGGTTACTTTTGGAAATTTTATTTCCTTATTCTACTTTCTTTAAAAATAAACATGGATCAACCCATAAATAGGTTGATCCATAGATCTCTTATTCTTCTAGTAGGGTTCTCATTATCAGGATTTTTCATCTAATTTTTTTTTGAATTGTAATCTTACCCCCCATGTTTTAAAAACTATAAAGAGGAGGGTGCAAGCCAACAAGAAAAAAGACCCTCCCCTCCCCCCTTGTGTGATCTTGTGTTTTCACTATGACCATAACTCTATATTTACAGAAAAGAATTTCAATGTCCATAGTAGGGAAGATGGTGACCCATTAATGTTGGAGGTGAAGATATTTTGAAGAATAAACCATCGTAGTGGACCCGGTGGTCCGTTGAAAATCATGTCGGACGCCTAGGGCGGCAGCCACAGGCGTGTGGCAGGGGAAAGTGCGAGTGTGGCGATGTTGATGCAGCAGGTGTGTGGCGGCAGAAGTTGCGGGCATGTGGTAGTGAAAATAGTGGGCGAGTGGTGGCATACCTTGAAGACACACTGAGCTAGGCTGTGGTCGGCTCGGTCAACAGTGGTACAATAAGAGCCACATGTAGTGGGCTGGTGGCTACGAGACAACAACACAACCAACTGACTGCGTCGGGGCAGCGGGCCGCGACTGGGGCCATGGAACATTATGTTGGCACATGATCAAGTGGGGACCATTTTTGGTATCTGATGGGCAGTTAGATTAGTCATCTAGGGGGAACACAAACATGTTTCTATCCTAGCATCTGAGATGGAGAAAACTACCCCACTGTGTGGGCTTAGTTGGGGGGCATGAACCTGGCCACTGAGTTGCGCATGATGGAGTATGACGAACAATTTTTTAATTTTGGGCTAGCGGATAATGTGAATCCACTGGGTGGCCCATGCATGGAATGGAAACTGGCCCACCAGGGAAGGCCATGCCAGATAAATCCTGGTCGCTGGGAAACCTAGGGGCCCAAAACCATTGCCGAAGTGGGCCAAGTCTAGCAAGGTCCAAAGGGTCTAGCCCAGTAGTCGGGCTGAATTTGGATGACTCGGAACAAACAAGTTGGTTGGGTTATTTTTGGAGAAAATATGGTGATGCGGGACCCCCAGGCTGGTTTGGTCTGTTCGGTCTGACTGAGTCAGACCAGGCTAAGACACAATCGCACCCTGTTTACTAAAACACCAATATCATTCAAACCAGGAATCTGTTTGACATGCTTATAATGGTGTAGAGACCCTCGCAATGAGGCAGATAATTTGGATTTCTCTTAGGATTATTTCATGGAAGTTGGAATATTATTAATGTCTTGAATATTAGAATCTACTAGAATGAAGTTCACTACATGCCGGAATCCTACGACATGATGAGACCTGAAGACTTCTGACAAGAGACCATATAGAGATCAACTACAAATGACCCTTTGTGGATCATATATGATGAACTAAATTAGAATCTAGTATGTGTGTCCAAGGATGACCATAATGGGGATCATCCTTATGTGTCCAAGAAGAACTATGATACTAATCAGAGATGAGTAACTCATTTTTGAGGATGTTCCTAGACTACATCATCATAAGGAGGTAGACATCTGCATCAATTTTTACCACAGGATAACACTAATATCCATTCCATCGTATTATATGGGTCCGGTGAAGCTTCATGAGTTGAGTGTAAAACCAAAGGACTTGTTCGAGAAGGGATTCCTGTGGCACATATTTTCACTGTGGGAAGTCCCAGTGTTTTTTTCCAGTAAGGAAGAATGAAGCATGAAGATATGTGTGGACTTTCAGTAGCTGATCCAAGTGAATTTGTAGAATTTGTATCCAAATGATAGGATTAAGGACTCCTTCGATCACCCAATGGGAGAGTGAAGGTTCTCAAAGATAGTGTAACACCCGAGACTTTTATGTTATCAAAGGAATCTTTTTCTACACAACACTTTCTTGGCTTTCTTTACATGCAATCGCGACCTTCCTCGATAGCTTGCGTCGTACGCAATACCGAGTTTCATTAAACAACAATATGCTATTAAAACTAGCCGTTATGAATAGTAATAACCACTTTTTGAAATTTTATAAATTTTATTTTTCAAAATGGACTTCATTTTTTGACTCAGAATATCGAAACTAGCCTAGGGTGAAATTTTGGTATTTTTCTGAAAACTTTCAATCTTTGATGAATACTGAAACCACTAAGTGGTAGGTTAAAAACTGAATTTTGCATAAAACGTAATTTTACCGCTTCTGTGAATGGAATTTCGAAAATCCGACAGACATGGTTGATATCAGTAAGTAAAATGTGGTTCAATGAGATAAAAATATTTTTTTGGTGAATAGTAACTTTTTACTTTTTTTACCGCAGTTAATAGTAAATAGGGTAACTAAGGGTAAATATGATATTACTATTACCCTAACACATGTCCTAATTCTATTGGATAAGTGTAATTCGACCAAAAACAACCTTATTAAAAAAATATGACCATTTAGGCCCACTTGGATTAGATTAGGACATTTATTATTAATTTATTTAAAGAAGGGTTAAAATAGTTAAAATAAAAGATTAATAAGTAAAGCATTTTTAATATGGGGTTATAAATAAGATAAATTCGACTATAAATATTCATTAGAAAGCTAAAAGGATTTCCTACATAATGGTATTTTATTTGTAATTTTTAGACATTAAATAATTTAATTTATCTATGACACAATGATGATGCAGTAATTATCTTATTAATGAAATATTGACATAATTGATGTTATAAACACCAAAATAAATGTAATTTGAGACTTTTTATGAATTCCAATATTTTTCTAGGTTACTATTATATATTAATGTTGATTTAATCAACTTGTTTCGAACATATAATTCTTTTATGACTTTCACAAAAATCATATATCAAATAGTTTCAAAATTGACACAAAATAGTTTTTAAATGAAATATTATATTATTAATTGTTATTTTATTCCTAAAAATCTAAAGTTAGGCCAAATTACTTAGATAAGGATATATATATTAATAATAAACAATTTGGGGTTCGTTTGGCACGTTATAGTAAGTGTATTAACCATATAGTGAAAGAAAACAAAAAGACACGGTAAAAGTTAAATTATTTAACTTAGAGTTAAATCTAATTGATAAGGTTAAAATAATATCCTAAACTTGTCTAAATCCTATTGGTTAATAGGATTTAGACCCTTCCCCACTTTAGCTTCAAAATAAGACCCTCTGGAACCATTATAAACCGATTTTGACTTTAATATAAAATAATATTTTGAGATATTCCTAAGGTGCCCCTCTCCTCCCTTATAAAAGGGCACCTCCTCCCCCTCCTCCTCACACCAAATTGAGCACTCAAGCTCGGCCAACCCCTGCCATTTTCTCCTCTCCACTTACCTAGAATAATCCTAGAGGTACTGGTCTTCTTCAAAGACCAATATTAGTTCCCTAAGTGGAGGATTCAAAGAGGCGTTCCAAAGAAGAGTTAATATCCATTACCGATCTTTTCAATTTATTTCTTCTTCAAATTCTTCTTCTTTAGTTGTTTCATGATAAAGTAATAACATCAGTATTACTTACATACTGATATGTTATTATAAATATGAAACAACCCTAATTCACCTTCTATCCATCCCATGGAAAAATGAAATCATCGCGCGTGCGTACGTACGGAATACCGTCTCCACGCCGTGGTGTAATCTATTTTCCACCATCACTTTACAAGGATGGGTATAATGGTGTAATGAGTAACTATTTATGATTATTATAAAGTAATATTGATACTGAAATAATATATATACAATCCAATACAATTCCACGATCATAGGAACGATATCATCACTCGTGCGTACGTACGGAATACCGTCTCCACGATGTGATGTGACGCGTTCTACATGATCATCATTACATAGTAATTATATAAATGAATTTAATGAATAAATATGATATATGTTACACTAATACCATTCTGGATATAAGGTATCTATAACCTTAAAATAAGAATAAGAATTTATTCGGCAAAACACGCATAAGAACAAAAGGCAATAAAGACCCGAGTAACAAGTAACAGTGAAATATTACTAACAAGAAGCTAAGAATATGACCATATATGATATCATATCAATATGTATGACTCTGGAATAAGTAAATAACATTATTTAAACCATTATACAGGAGCTTCGGACACGTACAAAGCAAATCGGACCTAAGGTAAGGGAAAATATCACAATCTCATTTTATCCGAGATTGTTTTTACTCTGGCATTTAATGGGGTGTATTTTATCATCCACATCCATGTTCCCTCAATATGTAATATTATTTCCATCCACCTAAAATTATTTAAATCCATTTTTACCCTTCGGTGAGTTTTTAGTAATATGTATGAAAGGAATCTTTTTCCGTTTTTCGTATGAGGTACTTTTTGACTTTTCCAACAAAAGTACGAAGAATGTTTTTTTTTCAACTTATACGGCATGAATGTATTTCTAAAAAAATTATTTCCATGAAGATTCCTTTACAAGTATTCAAGTTTATTTTTAGTCAACTTCTTTTATTTTAAAATTGTATGACATGTTAAGAAAGGAAAAGTGTTTTTGAACTAGAAAGGATATTTTCCTCAAGAATGAAGTTCAAGTATTTTATCAAAATTATTTTCCAACTAAGACAATAAAAGGGTTCTGTTTTTATCCCTATTATTACATGGATTTGATTATGTTGTGATGGAAACCTTTTTATGAATTCCTTTATCTTCTATTAATTGTTTTATGATGTCACGTTGTTTAAGAATCCCATTTTTATTACGTGGATTACGCTATGATGTATGGTTTATGATTATGTGGCACACATAAGAAAGGATTCATTATAAGATGGGTGGGACCTATATCTCCCTCCAATGCATTGGGTAAAGGTTTTATATCTCATGAGATAGACATGGATGGAACGGTAGGTTATACCGGTTCAGTGAAACAGGACTAGAACGAGGGTGACTCGGTTCAGAAAGGGACTTTGTCCACTAAGATAGCCTTGGCAATGAGTCATGACTAACAAGAAATGATTTTCCATGATTATGTGTGCATGCCAAAAAGTTTCAAGTTTCATGTTATGATTATGGGGATCTCATTTTCACTTCTATGATTTATTCCACGTTAAGTTTTTATGATCTCTTTTGCAGGTTATGATTTTCAAAAAGATTTGATATGATTTTTATTTCCTTTATTTGCCCTTGCTGAGCATTTGAGCTCACCCTATTATGTTTTCTTTTCCCCAGGTCAGGAAGATGGATATTAAGTAGAATATGCTAAAAGGGACCCTAGATATGATGAAATAAATGGGAGACACTGTAGAAGATTTATGAACCAGTTGCTTATGTTTCCCAGTTTCTAAAGACACTATACCTATGCGGTCCTTTGTGGTTTTGTCATATGTTGTAATAACTGTGCTTCAATTTTTAAGTATTAACAATGTATGTAAAGTATGGGTCGTTATAGTTGGTATCAGAGGAAAGGTATAGTCAACCTTTGGAAACTAGGATGTGAAATCCTTAGAAAGAACCCTAAGGATAAGTCTAAGCATAGAACACAATCTTAGTGTTTTAGAAATGGCCATGAATACCCTAGGATAAGACCTTAAGTGTGAAATTTTATCCTTGATTATGTGGTTTTCCTATTATAATTAGTGTTGCTCACACTATTCTTCTTGGTTTTAGTCAATGGCTGGAACCCGAAGGAACCGTGTTAATGCGGAATGCGATGGGCTATACAATGATTGTACCCCTTAGAAACCAAACGATATGGGAGATGGAATGGAAAATCTTATAGCCATGCTCACACAACTTTCTCAAGCTATGAATCATGCAGGACTTCCAAACGAGCAAAGGAAGGAGCAACATTCTGTTGAATCCTTCATGAGGTAGCGTCCACCTTCTTTCAGTGGGTCTACTGATCCATTAGTTGCTGAACAATGGATTAGTACTACTGAAAAGATATTTTCAGTTCTTCAATGTTCTGAACATGATAAAGTTATCCTAGCAGTGTATCATTTGGAAGAAGATTCTTATCAATGGTGGAATCTTATTAAGAATACGAGGAAAAGGGATGAAATTGAGTCTATGGAATGGGACGAGTTCAAGAACTTATTTTTCAATAAGTACTTCCCCCGTATTCTTTGAACAAAGATGGAGAAAGAGTTTCTTGAACTGAAGAAAAGGGATGATGAATCTGTTGGTACCTATGAAGAAAATTTTACAAGACTAGCAAGGTACTCTTCTGGTATTATTATCCAACCTGAGAGTAAGATCGATCGATTCTTTATTGTCTTAAAACCAAGTCTTCGAAGGGCGTTAGCCATAAGGGACTTCAATAGCTACGAGGAAATCGTTCGATGTGCTCTCAAAGTTGATATGGAGATTGGAGTAACCCATCAGTCACATGGGATTGATAAGAAGAGGAAGATGGAATTCAAAGAAAAATCTAAAGAGCACACTGAAAAGAAGATGAATTTTCCCTTATGCTCAAAGTGTGGAAAGAAACATGGAGGGAGTTGTCTTAAAGGGACAAGTAAATGTTTTAAATGTGGAAAGGAAGGTCATCGGGCATTTGAATGCCGCGATAATGGGAATAAGATGTCTAATGATGCAAACAAAGGAAGGGATACACAGAATGAACCTACTACACTTCAATGTTTCAAGTGCAAGGAGATGGGGCATTATGCCAATCAAGGCCCAAATCCAAGGGTTGATGATGATGGTCGACGTCAAAAAAATCTTAAGGCTAAAGACAAAGGAAAGTCACATGCAATTTCTATCAGCGATGTGGAGTACGATAACGAAGTGGTGAAAGGTACACTTACTGTCCGCTCTAAAGTAGCAAATGTTTTATTTGATTCTGGATCCACCCACTCTTTTATTTCTAAAGAATTTTCTAAGGGTATCACCGTATTACCTCAACAATTAGATGTTGAGTTAGCTGTGACAACACCTAATGGCACAACAGTCGAATCAACAGTTTATAATTCTTCTCCGATCGATGTTTGTGGGAAAGTGCTTCCTGCAAATCTTGTGATCCTTCCTTTAGTGGAATTTGATGTGATTCTTGGCATGGATTGGCTTTCTATAGATGGATCTCATATCAATTTCCAAAGAAGGGAAGTCGCATTTCATATTCCAGATCAATCTACGATCGTATACCAATGCAAGGATGAACATAACCTTCCAGTGGAAATTTCTTCCATCTAATGGGTATTGATTCCACTAAATGAAGGTTATTTATCTCAAATGGTTGGTGAGAAACTCAAGATTAAGAATATGCCCATTGTACGGGAGTTTGATGATGTCTTTCCGGAGGAATTACCGGGTCTTCCACCAAATCGTGAAGTTGAGTTTTCAATAGAACTCATACCGGGTGCATTGCCTATTTCAAAGACACCTTATAGAATGGCCCCAATTGAGTTACAGGAATTTAAGAAGCAACTCCAAGAGAATCTTGATAAGGGATTCATATGCCCTAGTGCGTCACCTTGGGGAGAACCTGTTCTATTTGTTAAGAAGAAAGATGGATCAATGAGACTCTGCATTGATTATCGAGAACTTAACAAGATCACTATCAAGAACAAATATCCTCTCCCACGCATTAATGACTTATTTGACCAACTATGCGGAGCTCAATACTTTTCCAAGATTGATCTTCGTTCAGGGTATCATCAATTAAGGGTCAAAAGGGAGGATATACCAAAGACGACTTTCCATATATGGTATGGACACTATGAATTTATAGTGATGCCATTTGGTCTTACTAATGCCCCTGATATCTTCATGGATCTAATGAATAGAGTCTTTAGAGACTATCTTGATCAATTTGTGGTAGTTTTTATAGACGATATTCTTGTCTATTCAAAGAGCAAGGAAGAGCATGAAGATCACTTGAGAATTATATTGAAGACCCTGAGAAAGGAGAAGTTTTATGCCAAATTTACCAAGTGTGAATTTTGGCTTCAAAAAGTTGCATTTTTGGGTCACATAATCTCAAAAGAGGGGATATTTGTGGATCCAGCAAAAACAGAGGTTATCGAAAGATGGTCGAGACCAACAACAGTAACTGAGATTCAAAGTTTTCTTGGTTTGGCTGGATATTATCGACGTTTTGTAAAAGATTTTTCACGATTATCTAATCCACTCACCATGTTGACTCGAAAAGGAGTTAAGTTTGTCTGGACAGAGGAATGTGAAGAGAATTTCAAGGAGTTGAAAAGAAGGTTATCCAGTGCACCTGTGCTCACACTTCCTTGTAGTGGAGAAAGGTTTGTGATCTACAGTGATGCATCCAAGAAGGGATTGGGGTGTGTTCTTATGCAAAATGATATGGTGATAGCTTATGCCTCACGACAGTTGAAAATCCATGAGCAAAATTATCCAACACATGATTTGGAGTTGGCTGCGGTAATCTTTGCATTAAATATTTGGAGGCATTACATTTATGGTGAAAGGTGTGATATTTATACTGATCATAAAATTTTAAAGTATATTTTCACACAAAAGGAGCTGAATATGCGCCAAAGAAGATGGTTGGAGCTGATTAAGGATTATGACTGCTCAATCCATTACCACCCTGGGAAAGCAAACAAGGTGGCAGATGCATTATGTCGACAAGACCATGCTAGTTTATCCATTATGAGGATCAAAAAAGATCCAATATTTATGGATTTACAAAGGATGGATCTTGGAATTATAATGGAAGGGGAAAAATCTTATCTTTCTCAAATGAATGTTCAACCATCTATACATGTGAAGATTAAAGAGGAACAGAAAGAAGATGTCGAGTTGCAAAAGAAGGTGAGAAATGTTCCTGAGTTCAACCTTGATTGTGATGGGATAATAAAGTTCAGGAATCGGGTTTGTGTTTCTCCCATCCCCGAATTAAAGAAAGAGCTGCTGGATGAGGCTCATAGTTCATCATTCTCTATTCATCCTGGAAGCACAAAGATGTATAGGGACCTGAAAGAGTACTTCTGGTGGGATGGCATTAAAAGAGATGTTGCTGAATATGTCTCTCGATTCTTGGTTTGTCAACAAGTTAAAGCTGAGAGACAAAAGTCTAAGGGGATGTTACAACCATTACCCATACCCGAATGGAAATGGGAAAACATCACTATGGACTTTTTCACAGGACTTCCTAAAACATACAAAGGCAATAATGCTATTTGGGTCATAGTTGATCGTCTTACAAAGTCTGCACACTTCATTGCTATTAGAGAGGATTTCTCTCTAGATCAGCTTGCCAGGATATATGTAAAGGAAGTGGTAAGATTGCATGGAGTACCACTTTCTATTATATCTGACCGGGATCCGAGATTTACCTCGATGTTCTGGCGAAGTCTTCAGCATACTCTGGATACAGAGTTGAGTTTCAGCACTGCTTATCATCCCCAGACAGACGGTCAGTCTGAGAGAACAATTCAAACCCTAGAAGATATGTTGAGAGCTTGCTCTATGGATTTCAAGGGTTGTTGGGATTAACACCTACCTTTGGTGGAATTTTCTTATAATAATAGCTTTCACTCCAGTATTCAGATGGCTCCTTATGAAGCTCTCTATGGAAAGAAATGCAGGACTCCAACTTGCTGGGATGAAGTTGGGGAAAGAAAGCTATTAGGACCTGATCTCGTTGATGAAATGGCAGAAAAGGTTAGATCTTTTCAACAACACATAAGAGCAGCTCAGAGTCGACAGAAAAGTTATGCCGACAACCGAAGAAAAGACCTAGAGTTTGAAGTGGGTGATAAAGTGTTCTTACGAATATCTCCCTGGAAGAGGGTTATGAGATTTGGAAAGAAGGGGAAGTTGAGCCCTAGATATATCGGTCCTTTCGAAATACTGGATCGTGTTGGGAAGGTAGCTTACCGATTGGCGCTTTCACCGAATCTCTCTCAAGTTCACGATGTGTTCCATGTATCTCTCCTGAGAAAGTACATACCCGATCCTTCACATGTACTCAGCTCAGAAGTTGTTCCGCTGGAGCAAGATCTTTCTTATGAAGAACAGCCGATAGAGATTCTGGATCGTAGCGAAAAAGTCCTACAAAACAAGACCACTCGATTGGTGAAAGTTTTATGGAGGAACCACCAACTTGAAGAAGCTACATGGGAGCTTGAGGATATGATGAGGGAGAAGTATCCTCATCTGTTTGTTACAAAGTGACGAATTTCGAGGGAGAAATTATTTTTAAGGGGGGTAGAATGTAACACCCGAGACTTTTATGTTATCAAAGGAATCTTTTTCTACACAACACTTGCTTGGCTTTCTTTACACGCAATCGCGACCTTCCTCGATAGCTTGCGTCGTACGCAATACCGAGTTTCACTAAACAACAATATGCTATTAAAACTTGCCGTTATGAATAGTAATAACCACTTTTTGAAATTTTATAAATTTTATTTTTCAAAATGGACTTCATTTTTGGACTCAGAATATCGAAATTAGCCTAGGGTGAAATTTTGGTATTTTTCTGAAAACTTTCAATTTTTGATGAATAGTGAAACCACTAAGTGGTAGGTTAAAAACTGAATTTTGCATTAAACATAATTTTACCGCTTCTGTGAATGGAATTTCGAAAATCCGACAGACACGGTTGATATCAGTAAGTAAAATTTGGTTCAATGAGATAAAAATAATTTTTTGGTGAATAGTAACTTTTTACTTTTTTTACCGCGGTTAATAGTAAATAGGGTAACTAAGGGTAAATATGATATTACTATTACCCTAACACATGTCCTAATTCTATTGGAAAAGTGTAATTCGACCAAAAACAACCTTATAAATAAAATATGACCATTTAGGCCCACTTGGATTAGATTAGGACATTTATTATTAATTTATTTAAAGAAGGGTTAAAATAGTTAAAATCAAAGTTTAATAAGTAAATCATTTTTAATATGGGGTTATACATAAGATAAATTCGACTATAAATATTCATTAGAAAGATAAAAATATTTCATACATAATGGTATTTTATTTGTAATTTTTAGACATTAAATAATTTAATTTATTTATGACACAATGATGATGCAGTAATTATCTTATTAATGAAATATTGACATAATTGATGTTATAAACACCAAAATAAATGTAATTTGAGACTTTTTATGAATTAAACTAATTTTTTAGGTTACTATGATATATTAATTTTGATTTAATCAACATGGTTCGAACATATAATTCTGTTATGACTTTCACAAAAATCATATATCAAATAGATTCAAAATTGACACAAAATAGTTTTTAAATCAAATATTATATTATTAATTGTTATTTTATTCCTAAAAATCTAAGGTTCGGACAAATGACTTAGATAAGGATATATATATTAATAATAAACAATTTGGGGTTCGTTTGGCATGTTATAGTAAGTGTATTAACCATATAGTGAAAGAAAACAAAAAGACACGGTAAAAGTTAAATTATTTAACTTAAGTTAAATCTAATTGATAAGGTTAAAATAAGATCCTAAACTTGTCTAAATCCAATTGGTTAATAGGATTTCGACCCTTCCCCACTTTAGCTTCGAAATAAGACCCTTTGGAACCATTATAAACCGATTTTGACTTTAATATAAAATAATATTTTGAGATATTCCTAAGGTGCCCCTCTCCTCCCTTATAAAAGGGCACCTCCTCCCCCTCCTCCTCACACCAAATTGAGCACTCAAGCTCGGCCAACCCCTGCCATTTTCTCCTCTCCACTTCCCTAGAATAATCCTAGAGGTCATGGTCTTCTTTAAAGACAAATCTTAGTTCCCTAAGTGGAGGATTCAAAGAGGCGTTCCAAAGAAGAGGTAATATCCATTACTGATCTTTTCAATTTCTTTCTTCTTCAACTTCTTCTTGTTTTGTTGTTTCATGATAAAGTAATAACATCAGTATTAATTACATACTTATATGTTATTATAAATATGAAACAACCCTAATTCACCTTCTATCCATCCCACGGAAAAATGAAATCACCGCGCGTGCGTACGTACGGAATACCGTCTCCACGCCGTGGTGTAATCTATTTTCCACCATCACTTTACAAGGATGGGTATAATGGTGTAATGAGTAACTATTTATGATTATTATAAAGTAATATTGATACTGAAATAATATATATACACTCCAATACAATTCCACGATCATAGGAACGATATCATCACTCGTGCGTACGTACGGAATACCGTCTCCACGATGTGATGTGACTCGTTCTACATGATCATCATTACATAGTAATTATATAAATTAATTGAATGAATAAATATGATATATGTTACACTAATACCATTCTGGATATAAGGTATCTATAACCATAAAATAAGAATAAGAATTTATTCGGTAAAACACGCATAAGAACAAAATGCAATAAAGATCCGAGTAACAAGTAACAATGAAATATTACTAACAAGAAGCTAAGAATATGACCATATATGATATCATATCAATATTTATGACTCTGGAATAGGTCAATAACATTATTTAAACCATTATACAGGATCTTCGGACACGTACAAAGCAAATTGGACCTAAGGTAAGGGAAAATATCACAATCTCATTTTATCCGAGATTGTTTTTTCTTTGGCATTTACTGGGGTGTATTTTATCATCCACATCCATGTTCCCTCAATATGTAATATTATTTCCATCCACCTACAATTGTTTAAATCCATTTTTACCCTTCGGTGAGTTTTTAGTAATATGTATGAAAGGAATCTTTTGTCGTTTTTCGTACGAGGTACTTTTTGACTTTTCCGACAAAAGTACGAAGAATGTTTTTTTTCAACTTATACGGCATGAATGGATTTCTAAAAAAATTAATTCCAAGAAGCTTCCTTTACAAGTATTCAAGTTTATTTTTAGTCAACATCTTTTATTTTAAAATTGTATGACATGTTAAGAAAGGAAAAGTGTTTTTGAAGTAGAAAGGATATTTTCCTCAAGAATGAAGTTCAAGTATTTTATCAAAATTATTTTCCATCTAAGACAATAAAAGGGTTCTGTTTTTATCCCTATTATTACATGGATTTGATTATGTTGTGATGGAAACATTTTTATGAATTCCTTTATCTTATATGAACTGTTTTATGATGTCATGTTGTTTAATAATCCCATTTTTATTACGTGGATTACGCTATGATGTATGGTTTATGATTATGTGGCACACATAAGAAAGGGTTCATTATAAGATGGGTGGGACCTATATCTCCCTCCAATGCATTGGGTAAAGGTTTTATATCTCATGAGATAGACATGGCTGGAACGGTAGGTTATACCGGTTCAGTGAAACAGGACTGGAACGAGGGTGACTCGGTTCAGAAAGGGACTTTGTCCACTAAGATAGCCTTGGCAATGAGTCATGACTAACAAGAAATGATTTTCCATGATTATGTGTGCATGCCACAAAGTTTCAAGTTTCATGTTATGATTATGGGGATCTCATTTTCACTTCTATGATTTATTCCATGTTAAGATTTTATGATCTCTTTTGCAGGATATGATTTTCAAAAAGATATTATATTATTTTTACTTCCTTTATTTGCCCTTGCTGAGCATTTGAGCTCACCCTTTTATGTTTTCTTTTCCCCAGGTCAGGAAGATGGATATTAAGTAGAATATGCTAAAAGGGACCCTAGATATGATGAAATAAATGGGAGACACTGTATAAGATTTATGAACCGGTTGCTTATGTTTCCCAGTTTCTAAAGACACTATACCTATGCGGTCCTTTGTGGTTTTGTCATATGTCGTAATAAGTGTGCTTCAATTTTTAAGTATTAACAATGTATGTAAAGTATGGGTCGTTATAGATAGACCTTAAATCAGGATATCCCCAGCTTCAAGAACGTGGTGATGATTTAGAGAAGATAGACTTTAGCTGCCAGTATGGCCACATTGAGTTCTTGGTGTTTCCCTTAAGAATGAAAAATTACCTATTATTGTTCATGGGACTCATTGAAAATATCTTCCATATTTACCTCAATCATTTTGTGGTGGCATTCATTGATAAAATCATGGTTTACTTAGTGTCAGAGTAGGTGAAATCTATACAACTACGGATTTTCTTGGATACAATTTGAGAGAACCAATTTTATGGGAAACTCTCGAAGATCATGTTCTAGATTAGAGAGGTTGACTTTCTAGGACTTTTCGTCTTGGAAGCTGGAGTTTTTGTGGATCTGGTGAAGATAGATGTAACAATTACTTGGGTGACTCCCAGCAGTGTGATAGAGGCGGGGAGTATCTTGGGATTAGCTGGATAATATCGGAGGTTCATACCTTACATTTATAGGGTAGCATCATCCTTATCCTCTTTGACGTAGAATGTACATTCCTTTGTGTGGATGGGGAAATACCAGCAATGTTTTCAAGAGATGAGGTAGATACTTACGAGTGCCCCTATCTTGAGGATACTAGAGGAGTTCATTGGGTATGTAGCTTTTTTATGATGAAATAGATACAGTACTCAGTTGTGTCATGATGTTGTAGAATGTAGTTATTACATACGTTTTACAACATTTGAGGTAGAATTGTAGCAACTACATGATCCCTAACCTAGAGTATCTATTAGTTGTATTTTCTTTCCAGATGTTGCAGAATTCCATGATGGGTAACAATTTTATAGTTTACTCCTACCACAAAAGTATCAGGTATATATTCTCAAATAAGGACATGAACTTGAGGTAATGGTGATGGAAATAGTTCCTCAAGGAATATGATTTCAAGATATTCTATAATCTTTGTAAGGGGAACATGGTAGCAGTCACACCCAATAGGAGACCTAGTTTATAGCTTCTAAGTGAGGTAAAAAAATAAGCTATCCGCAATGCAGATATGCTTCATGAATGGGGATGGATCATCATTCCTTTAATTTATGATCTTCACTCCCCTAAACTTATAATGAGTAATGCAGGATCAACTTGTGGATGTTGAATGGGAGGCCCTATTTGCTCAGTTATGATCAGGACAATCTCTTGATGAATTTTCAATTGGTGGGGATCACGTCATCCATTTAAAAGGATGCAAAGTAGTACCAGATGCATTACAAAAATATTTTTGGATGGAGTTCCATACCCCCTCCCATGGTGGTACATCCTGGAGTGGTGAAGGTGTACTAGGGTCTCTAAATCTAGTATTGGTGGCCAGAGATAAAGGAAGTAGTGGTCGTGTTCATTTCATGGAGCATCACTTGTTAGCTACTGAAGGTTGATCATCATGTTCAAGATGGATTTTCATAGCCACTTGTGGTACTATAGTTGATGTGGGATTTTATCTTGATATAAATTTTGACGGGATTATCACACACCTCCAAAGTTCATTATTCAATATGTGTGACTGTTGATCATCCCACCCGGTAAGATCACTTCTTACCCATCAGGAATCAGGGATCAGTAGAGGGGTTCGGATTCCTCCATATCTAAAATATATTGTGGCTACATGGGGTTACTTCGATGATCATACCATGCTGTGAGGATAACTTCACATCCTGATAGTGGAAGGGATTATAATAGGCATTAAGTACTCACTAGTACTTGAGAACATCCTTTCACCCACAAAATAATTGTCGGATATAGTGGACCATACAAGCCCTTGAAGATATTATTTGTGATTTTATTCTTTATTTTTGCCTTATTTGGGAGGACCACCTACCACTGGTGGAGTATTCATAATACAATAGTTATCACTCTACCATTGGCATGGCCCTGTTTGAGGTTTTTTATGTCTGTCCATGTAGATCACATCTATGCTTGATAGACCAAGGGGAGTCCAAACCCCTGGGTCCAGAAATGGTATGGGCCACCACTGAGAAGGTGTATATCACCATGAAGTAGTTTAGGAATACAAAAATTAGGCTGAATAGTTAAGTTGGAAGGTGACATAGGCCCTTGGGTTTAAAGGAGGGAGACCAGGTTTTTCATTGGGTCTCACCCCGAAGGGGACTGTAAATATTTTTCTAGGGTGGAAACTTATCTCTGAGGTTCATCATCCCTTTATAGATTCTATGTAGACTTATCATGGTGTTGTATCTCCTATCTATTCCCCCATAGATACACCAGGTGCACAATTTTAATCACGTGTCACAACTGAGGAGGATTGTGTATGATCCATCACACGTCATCGACTAGGGAGAGATGAAATTTTTTGATTGGGAAAAGTTTGAGGAGTTACATGGTGGATATTGAGGATTGAAATGAGCGGGTCTATTGTGGATTTTCGATTCCTTGGGTGTTCATTCAGTAGAAGAACATTTTTTTCTGGAGATCACATGGTTGCAGGATGCTCAGATTCAGGATCAGTACCACCATTTTTTATTTATCCTTCTTTTCGGTTTATAGGGATGTAAAGCCTTAAATGTTGGTGCAATATAATGTCATACAAATTACATGTATTTTTTTAAATCATATTAAATTATTATGAGACCATATTCTTTGACGGAATCAAATTCTGAGGTTTATTAATCTAGTAATAGATTTTTTTACTTTTTTTATTTTAATTTAAATAAACATGCTAGTAGATTTTTTAAACTTCTAAATCGATGCTCTCATAAAAAATCGGAGGGCACTTTTAAAATCTAAATTTATGAATTCACCAATGGAGGGCCTAACTACATCCAATGATGGTTGAATGGAAAATAAATTCAGTCCTTTCAAAAGAAAATTAAAATAATTTATAAAAGTATTGTATCTGTTTTTTAACCTTGATGAGCTGTGGCATATCAGCACTATGGTGTGTTGATGTGGGGACGAAGAAGCTCATTAATTGGATCCCATCAAGGAGGATCATTATTTTAGGTGTAACAACAATGATGTTTCATAAATTAAATATTGTAATGACGTAATGATGCAACGTAATATAAACGTTGCGACATTTTTCTCTTTTAAGGAGATAATGGGTTGGAGAAATATGGTGAGATATGGAAATTCCCCTAACAAATATACGACGAGGAATCCTCTCCAATGATGAATGATGAACACATTCTCCTACGAACCATGAATGGATATATAGGAACATGGGTGGATTATCATGAACGATGAATGATGTAATGTGACACTGCTCTTCCCCTACCATTGAATCTATCTGATGTAGGGGTTACTTTTGGAAATTTTATTTCCTTATTCTAGTTTCTTTAAAAATAAATATGGATCAACCCATAAATAGGTTGATCCATAGATCTATTATTCTTCTAGTAGGATTCTCATTATCAGGGTTTTTCATCTAATTTTTTTTTGAATTGTAATCTTACCCCCCATGTTTTAAAAACTATAAAGAGGAGGGTGCAAGCCAACAAGAAAAAAGGCCCTCCCCTCCCCCCTTGTGTGATCTTGTGTTTTCACTATGACCATAACTCTATATTTACATAAAATAATATCAATGTCCATAGTAGGGAAGATGGTGACCCATTAATGTTGGAGGTGAAGATATTTTGAAGAATAAACCATCGTAGTGGACCCGGTGGTCCGTTGAAAATCATGTCGGACGCCTAGGGCGGCAGCCACAGGCATGTGGCAGGGGAAAGCGAAAGTGTGGCGATGTTGATGTAGTAGGTGTGTGGCGGCAGAAGTTGCGGGCATGTGGCAGTGAAAATAGCGTGTGAGTGGTGGCATACCTTGAAGACACACTAAGCTAGGATGTGGTCAACTCGGTCCACAGTGATGCGATAAGAGCCACAAGTAGTGGGCTGGTGGCTAGGAGACAGCAACGCAACCAACTGACTGCGTCTGGGCAGCGGGCCGCGACTGGGGCCATGGAACATTATGTTGGCACATGATCAAGTGGGGACCATTTTTGGTATCTGATGGGCAGTTAGATTAGTCATCTAGGGGGAACACAAACATGTTTCTATCCTAGCATCCGAGATGGAGAAAACTACCCCACTGCGTGGGATTAGTTGGGGGGCACGAACCTGGCCACTGAGTTGCGCAGGATGGAGTATGACGACCAATTTTTTAATTTTGGGCCAGTGGGATAATGTGAATCCACTGGGTGGCCCATGCTTGGAATGGAAACTGGCCCACCAGGGCAGGCCATGCCAGATAAATCCGGGTCGCTGGGAAACCTAGGGGGACAAAACCATTTTCGAAGTGGGCCAAGTCTAGCAAGGTCCAAAGGGTCTAGCCCAGTAGTCAGCCTGAATTAGGATGACTCAGAACAAACAAGTTGGTTGGGTTATTTAGAGAAAATATGGTGATGCGGTACCCCCAGGCTGGTTTGGTCTGTTCGGTCTGACTGAGTCAGACCAGGCCGAGACACAATCGCGCCTTGTTTACTAAAACACCAATATCATTCAAACCAGGAATCTGTTTGACATGATTATAATGGTGTAGAGACCCTCACAATGAGGCAGATAATTTGGATTTATCTTAGGATTATTTCATGGATGTTGGAATATTATTAATGTCTTCAATATTAGAATCTACTAGAATGAAGTTCACTACATGCCGGAATCCTACGACATGATGAGACCTGAAGACTGCTGACAAGAGACCATATAGAGATCAACTACAAATGACCCTTTGTGGATCATATATGATGAACTAAATTAGAATCTAGTATGTGTGTCCAAGGATGACCACAATGGGGATCATCCTTATGTGTCCAAGAAGAACTATGATACTAATCAGAGATGAGTAACTCATTATTATGTCTTTAGTGAGAAGTAGATCGGTGTGACCCGGTAGGCCCACGATGAGGAGCGGCTCTATGTGGTCTAGCATAACAATAGAGTCCATTAGGGATAATTACCTCAATAGTTCAAGGTTCTCAACGTTATGACTAATAGTCTTGCATTACATACAGTATATTATACTTGTGTGATCAATCGTACTTCTTGATCATGCTTTATGGTTTTCTTTGTGGATTACTTTGTGGAAATTCCTTGTCGTTTTGGGTCCCTACTTCGTATTTTAATACTCACCCCTGTATGGTATTCTCCCTCACATTTTTTGTCTAGTGCAGACAACAGATTCCTTGATGGATGACTTGGTGGACTAGGAGCTGGTGGTGCCCAGTGAAATTAGGAAGGCAGGGTGCACACCTACAACATCTACTATATACTCTACACATACCCATCAGGTTGGGTTTTCATAGGATGGGTTTTCAGAGAACATTTGTGATATACTATTTTAAGTTTTTCTTTTGTTGGGTTTGTACTATAGACCATTTTACATACAACATGTACATTTACTTAGTGGTTGTTTAGTGGAACACATATTTACATTTCTAGTCTTTGGGACGTGGTTGTGTCTGTATGCCTAAATTTACTCAGTAAAATGTCCCCAACCTGCATGTTCACACCTTCAGTGCTAGTCTCCAACCCCTAGCCATCAGGATGGATGCTTTGCAGAGTCACGGCATGGGCCCAGGGGGATGGGTCAAGGCAACCTATACAAAAATTATTCATGATAATTGTATTTAAAAAAATTATTTAATATATTATATGATGACTATTGGTTTGATAATTATTTAGGATAGAAACATTTTTTATATTATCTATCAAAAACATCTTTACTTCCTATGTTTACATAATATTTTAATTTTTTATGATATAAACCATATTATTATACATCTTCTTCACAATAAATTTTTTAATTAATCTAGTATAATACCACCGCTATTGAAATTCAACATAATAAAGGAATAAAATTTCTGAATTATGTTGGAAGGATTATATATTCAATGATTACTACCAGAATAGATGTCTAATTTTATATTTTTAAAATATTATTTTTCAGAAAAAATCTAGTCAGTCATCTTTTGATTTCTCTTCTATGTGTATTCATATACATCTCTTTTACATTATTTATTTCAATTTGTATTGAATCAATACGAAATCTATATATTTACTAGAACATTATATGCATTCATATAATGATTTTGATATTTATACAAGGAAATCACAATCTACTTGTTTTTTAGTGCATGTGGATGACTATATTATGTTAATTCATTATAAAACAATTTGTATCCCCAAAAAACACAAAAGTTGTATATATTTCACTAAAAGAGGTCATTAAGAAATCCATAAGGAATTAGTGTTTTATAATTAAAATAAAATTGTTAAATTCGATAATTATATTAATTTAATATTCATAATCATTTATCCATATATATATGAGACTAGAATTCCATGATTCGTCCAAAAATATTGATATTATGTCTTATTTTTCCATAAAAATCACTTAAAGTATAAATATTTGTGTCTCTGAGTTACACTTAGATGAAAACCCAATAGAAAATTTGACAATGGTAATTTCATTATCTTTGTTCCTGAATTTTTAAGATATTTTGAAATTTTTTCAACTTAAAGAACAATTTGGGGAAATAATATCATTTTTTCTAGTTTCCTATAAGAATAATCAATATTTTTTATTATAATATTACTAATGGATTTTCCAATGAATATAATACATTGATAGTCTATTTTTGTATTTTATCATATTTATATGTTTATTATAATTCTATTATACTATTTTATATTAACATATTTTATTATTTTCCAAAACCTATTTAACTTTATATTGATCTTTTTCACCTTTATGTGAGTTCTCAATCTGTTTTTCTTATCCTTACATGAGATAGAGGTTATAATTTCACATTATAGAAATTAAAGAGTTTACATTGATTTATCTGTACATTGGCACCCTTACACAACAACATCTTATGAATACGCTGCATCATCCTACCATTAAACTACATCACCCTTAGAATGGATACCATTACACGGCTTTATATTCCACTCCACATAGACTATTTTGAGATATTTTTTAAACTTCAGTCAAAAGATTATGGTTACATATTAATAGATATTGGAAAATTAATTTTTCATAAGGTGTTCCAAGATAATTTGGAACACTATAATTCCCAAAAAGAGAAATAGGCATTTCTTTTCGATAGGTCAACTAGATATGAGGTGTTGTACCCTAAAAGGAATGTCTTATCCCTCACTTTAGATGATCATAGATTCCATATGTGATTTTTTCTGATAGATATCCCAATTCAAATAATCATAAGGATCCCTATTATTCTCGTGATACCAATTATACTTGACACATCTTCATAGAAAATTATTTTTAGATGGTTAATAAATATTTATAGGTGAAACGATTTCTGTTATTACTATTTCTTTAGAGTTTCCTTATTATGATTGTTTAATATGTCTATTTTCCCATTAATTGTCATTTTATTCTTATATGTTCATCTTTGATCACAAATAAATATATAAAAAATTTGTCATATTCATATGGATTTTGAATTTTTTTTATCTCAAATCACAGTAAGGCCTTCGGGCCACCTATAGCCCTTCGGGCCTCCTTAAGTGCAGATGCAAAACAAACACCCTTCGAGGAAAAACCTTTAGAAGGACGAGGATCAAGGAGCATTCACCATAGAAAATGCTATATGGATTACTATAATGATAGGTTGTGGCACCTGCCATTGGGAAAACCTTGTTCATGAACGTGAAAGCCTAGCCGAACAGCCATGCGATGGTGGAGAGCTGATTTCACAATGAAGATCATGGGGAGGAGCAGTTCCATGTAGTTAGACTGAGTTGTATGTAATGTTTAAAGCCTACGAGCAATGAATTCTTCTAAGGCCAATGGGCCATGTAATGCTTACGCATACAGGAATTGTAAGGTTTCCACCTCACCCTTTGAAAGTTGGATTCTCAAAATCAATAAAAATGAAGGCCATAGGCCCATTTGAGGAGGTATTAATGCTCTATAAATAGGATAATGGCATCAAATAAGTATAATGACGATAAATTTATTGGATAAAATAATATAATTTATATACAATACTGCTACCATGGTTTCATATCCAAAAAAGATGTAAGATATGTCTAATGTTCCTATGAATTGTCATGTGTGTTATTGCTAAGGTAGAAAAACTATGTCCAATTACTCAGATATCCCTTCTCTTCACATTATTAAATTCCAAAAACTCTTTAACATATTCCATGGATAATAATATACCATTAGAGATGGTTTATAAACCCCGTAAAAATGGCCAGGGGTTATTTTAGAATAAATTTATGTTAAGAAATAGTTAATAGATATTCTATACAAGAAACATAAATTTTAAATTTCCAAGATTCATTCTATAACTCGCATAAAATCAAATAATAATAAATTATATAAAAACTTGTGAGTGCTATCCAATATCGATGTTAATTAAATAAGATTTGAACCAAACTATTATTCTACCGGTTTTGTTTTATAGCTTATATCAACATCCTATAGAAGGTATTGTATACAAAATAGGATAATTAATATTATAGGAAGTAAAATTAGTTATTATTTCAAAAGTGCCGTATCAAAAGGATTAGGATAAATCCAATTTCATATATCAGAGTAAAAGAGGTCATTCTGAGTTTTTTTAAGAATAATCAAATGATTAAGTAGGGTGTCAACAATTACATCATGAATGTTATGAATTTTCATAAATAAACAATTATTAATCACTCCACTAATCACTATGAGAATCCATGGAATTATATAAACCGATTTTATAAGTCGATGTATACAGATCATTCTAAAGAATATTCTGATCATTCTCCCATTTTCAACTAGTTATATGAGAGTATTGTATTGTTGACAATGTATTAGGATGTGATAATTTTAGGATTGATTTATACTAATTTATTATTTCTATATGTTCCATGATACATTTCCCTTTTCAATGTTGAAAAATGTTGTTGAGTTGATGACATTTCCAAAAACATCATGAGATTTCATAATAGGTGTAATTGTTATTATTTATATTTCCTAAATTGAAAAAACTACATTAAGAATTTTTTTACTACCTCAGTAACTAATATATATAAACCAATGTTTTGGACTATAGGGGTGGTAATTTGAGTGTTTATGTTTATGTTTTTTTTATATTTTTTCAATTGGAACTATTTAAATTTTTTCGAGGTGAATGTAAAGAAAAGAAAATATTTTTGTGGGATGGTGGAAATCCATAATAAAAGTGAAAAAGAATGCTTAATTGGGTGGATTGATCAAAAAAACTATTACCAAAAAACCTATCCCATTGAAGATGAGATTTTGGGGTATTTTGGATAGTGGGACGTTTGGTACGCCTACCTCTATCCATTTCAATAGAGCCACAACCACCCACAAGTGCTCCCACCATTGTGAAAAAAACTACACCAAATAATACCCACTATACCAGACTCAGAAGAAAGACAGTCCATCTGGATACATACCCCAACATGATACATCACAAATTCATATTTACAAAATACATGGTCACTACTATGAATGAGGAAGTAAACCACAATGATGGTGAAAATGAATAAATGATTACCGATTCATCAAGAATGATATAAAAGGGATACATCCAATTGAACAAAAAATACATTATGAAAACATGCATGATTGTAATATCCAAAAACAAAATATGTTATCACCTTAAAATTATAAAATCATGTCTAAAATGTGTTATTTTTTGATAAAATATGAAAACATGGAAGCGGTTGCCCAAAACAGTTGGACTAAAAAACTAAGACAATGGAAAAACTAAAAAATGTATCTGTATATTATAAATATTCAAAGAAATTATAAAGGAATAAGTAGAAAACGAAAAATATATATTGAAAAAAACCACAAATAAGAACCATTCGAATGAGAATTATTGATCATGGTTTATTCATCATCTGTTATCCTTAACACAACACCATGAGATTATTGAGCATATATAATCGCTGTTTTATTTCATCTACTTTTTTGAAACTAAATGAACAAAAACCAAAAATAAAAAATGGTCTATCAGTCTTCCTTGAAGGATGAAATTCTTTTATTTTCATATATATGGAATGATTCAAGACCCAAATTATGTCCCATTAATCTATGGTGAACAATGATGGATTCATTGTTGACAAATATCTAATAGATAATATTTAATACAAGAAACCATAAAATTTTATATCCATGAATAGGTTCCAATATATGATTTCAAGCCCCACATATATAGAATACCAATAGTTAACTTCCTATTGAAGAATAGATGGTCACAGTGGTTGTTGTAGACATACTAGTATAAGCTAACATGGTTGAGAACCAAATATTTTAATCTTTATTGATAAATTGTCTAAGAAATTCATTATTTTTATATTGTGAAATAATGTATACATATTCTTGATATTTATAATTTTGATATCCTCAATGGAAAATTACTGCAAGAATAAATTAAAAACCTCATTCACAATTAATGGAATTCATTTCTTGTTTAATAACATTATTAGTATATGTAAGTATGAGAGAAACTTGATGCCCTAAAATTTGAATCATACAATTCAAAAAATGGTTTATCTATATCCTTGAATCATTACAATTGTGAGAGGGAAAATATAATGATTTCTTTCACAATTTTTAAGATATTTTGGGATAAGGCTTTCCCAAGTATTTTTTACTTAATAAATTGGTTCCCCTAATATTAAAATTCATCCCTTTTCTAAATTAATAATATATTTATCATTCCAAGAAATCTCTAGGAACCAATGAAAGAGGACTAACCCATATCACATGGTAGTATAGGATTTTCTATTTTCATTTTTATTATCCAAACCTCATCTATAATGATTGGATTCATGATACTCCTTCTAATAATAGTGAAAATAATATACATTTAAGTATAATATTCATATTATTGATAGTGAGATCATGGTAAAATAAAATCACGAGAAGGTGAAAGAACGTATTAAATAACAAATATTGTATGTATAAGTGCTAGTATAATATATTATTCAACTATACTAGTGAAATTTCATGGGTTCAGATTCACTCATCTCATATTAAGTGGGAAATTTTTTTCACCATGTACAACGCTCTATATGAATTAGTGACCGAGTATAGAGCATTGATCCATAAATAAAAATCCATGTTCTATTCCAATATATCATCATTTCACATAATTCCTTAAATTCTATCAAGTATAACATATAATAATGATGTAAATATTATCATCAAAATGTTATATTTTTAATTACAGGTATTGATCCCTTGGGAATACAATACCAAAAATGGTGGTGGTTAAAGTTTATAATATCCAACCTTTTTATTGGAAGGGAATTGGTAACAAACTGTTATTTTGAATCCTAATAAGATTTTATAATTTTTTATTGGATTTTTATTTTTGAAATAGTTCAAAAAATTTATTTATCATCATGTATTATTGTTTAATCCATTCACACAGAATATAAGTAATGGAGAAATTCTGTTTGATGTATTTATTTTCAAGGGTTTTGGGAAGGAATTGACACTAGATTTTAATTTTCACATTTGGGGATGTTTCTTAAGTAATTTTATTATGATAAAAATATTATAAAATATATTAAATTATTTGCGGATATCCTATTAAGGAGCCATAATATCAATGAGGACTGATCATATTTAGAATATATGTATTGAAGGGATATTCATGTGAGTTATGTATAATATGAGGTAAAAATATCATATTAAAATAAATCGTATCACATCTAAAAAAATTAATTTATTTTAAGGTTCAAGATTAATTTTACTCATAATCTTTTGATGGAAATATACACATTAAAATGGAGTTATATATGGTACATAAAATTGGATGAGTAGCTGTCACGACCCCCTCCCACCAAAGATTCCCCTCTTGATCTAGCAATGGTGAAAGGGAGATAATGACCCCCCGCGTCCCACCTCTAGAAGGCCCCGGGGTGGTGACTAGCACCAAGGGTATGAGTTTTCACAAATATGGGAGGCATTACCCTTTTTATTATTTAAGATTGGGAAATAGTACAAGTCAACCACCAAAAAGGAAAAGAACAAGTGTATATAAATAAACCCAAACCAATCCAACATGAATCATTAAATAGTTCTGAAACAAGGTATAAGTACAAGAAATCTCAAAGTACAATACCAAAAGAAAACAAGAGTACAACAACTGTAACAACTCCAACTGTCCGACTAGTAGGGTCTCGCGCGACCCTGGTAGTCCTCATGGAAACCTGAAAGTAAACATTGGGTGAGTATACAAGTATACTCAGTAGGAAAACCTAAAGCTCTCGTGCACAATTGGAGAGACATCCTAATGTCCCGTCAGAACAATAGAAGAAACCTAGCAAGAAATTCTATCCACGCAACCTCACCAGCCACACTCACCAAAACACAATCACAATAGGTAGTAGTATATAAGAACACAAGTATTGTGTACCCCACACCATTTTCCCCCACTAGCTAGCTGCTCCTCCTAACGGCGAACGTCCTGACGCTACCACACTCTTCCCGCCCACACACAACTGGGCCTCACAACCACGTATCCCGCACGCACACACCTGGGCCTCACAACCACGTATCCAACCCGCACACACCTGGGCCTCACAACGACGTATCCCGCTCTCACACACCTGGTCCTCACAACCATGTATCCCGCCCGCACACACCTGGTCCTCACAACCATGTATCCCGCCCGCACACACCGAGGCCTCACAAACACGTCACGTCCCCAATCGAACAAACCTGGGCCTCATCCCAAAGATTCTTGGGAAATAGTAAAACCTTCCTGAAGAGTCTTGGGATAAACCACCCCAATCAAAACCTTCCTGAAAAGTCTTGGGTGTAAGGTCGCCTCAAGCCATCACAGTCTAGGGAAGAAGGAGCAGGAATGACCTAGTAACTAAGGGGAAAATACCCTATCCCATTAAATGGGAGTGTTTGACACTAAGTTCTCAACATGGGTGGGGTGAAAAAAAACACAAAGATATAGATATTTATATATATATACCAAACACTCAGCCCATCCTATGGCTTCTAATCAGGGAACTGAGCATGTGCCTCAGCACTGCTACTACGAAGCATGCATATAACAAACAATCCCAAAACCCCATTTAAGTTTTCATGTATCAAAAGAATCAATTTATTAGTTCCTTAACTACTATAAAAATATCCACAACCAAACTCATAAATCATTCATAAAGAATATCCCTGCCATACACAAATCATGTTAGGAAAACACAAGCAGCACAACAAGTCCCTTCTTAATAACCAACCAACCTATTGATTATTATTCCATTTCCTTACCAAACCCATCATTAATTTACTCTTGCATTTTTATTTATTATTCAAAACCCATAGTTCATTCACATTTAAACCCATCCCTACAGCCCCGTTGCCAACTTCCATAACCACAACCATACCATACATCATCATCCCCTGATACAACTTATCTCAGCCTCGCTGCTCATTCGATCCACCACAACCCACAAAACAAGATTTGTGCCACATCATCGCCCCTTTAACATCATTTACCGCAACCCTTCTGCCCGTTCTATTCGTAAGAACCCAGGATTCACCCCCCCCCCCTTCACACACCATGTAACCAAGCCAAAACACACATGATCATTAGTCCATTTTGTTTAACTAGGGTGATCACACAAGGGTTCCAAATTTTAGTCACCCAACCTTACGTGATTAACCAGATTCCACATTCCACAAGGTTCACAAAAATGGTCTGGAAGATAGGGAAACATTTAATTGTGCAAGCAAAGGCCCCCAACGACTGTGATTTTCAGTAGGCAGAAACTGATTCAATTCACAACATATAATCACAAGATATAAATAAGGTAACTGCATTCACATATTCCCATCCTTGTTATTCAACCAGTTATTATCTTCATTTAAAGGTTCATCCATTTCTCGTGAAAACAGGAGGATACCCACCCCTCATGATGCACAAATTAGAAAGACGAAGGTAAGATCCCTACTTCAATAGGTTCTGATCACAACGTTCCCCCAGATCAACCTTAGAAGACATCCGTCGACATCCGTCACCTCTATCGAGTCCCATAAAAACCTCCTCGGGTGGATGCTGGAATGGAAAGGCCAAAGGGAAGACAACAGAACCAAGCTCAGAAGTTCCGCCTCGTCATTACAATCCCGTGGCCACTGACGGATCGTAAATCGGAGCTGGGACGAAGAAGTTATGGAAGAAAAAGAAGCATTCGAGTCTCTTAGGAGAGCTCTGCTCAAAGGAAAGGGGAGGATAAGGGTGTGTTGAAAAGGAGGAGGGGACCCCTCCTTTTATAGGGATGAAAAAAAAGTACACGGTGTTTACTTTATGGTACACGGCGTGTACATGGCCATTTCACGCAGCCACCACGCGGCTTCCAACACGACATTCAACGCGGCACGCGGCCGTTGACTGGTCAACACACGGATTGAGGGTAACACGTACGCTGGGAGGGACTAGACGGTGTGTAGTATTGGGTACATGGCGTGTACCCATTTATTTCACACGGCAAGGACACGGCTCCAACACGAGGTATACCCGGGGAGGGGGTACACTGCGTGTACTCACACTACACGGCGTATAGTTTCAAAATTCTGAAAAGTTTGGGAAAAGTCCATTTTACCCTCAAAAACACTTCAAGACCCTCTTTTTGACAAAGGAATGTGTCGGAGTGGTCTGGTCCATTACATCAGATACCTCTTAAAATATTATCGTCCCCGAGAATTCAAATCCATCCTAGAGGAACCCAAAAAAATACCTCTTAGGGATCTTGTTATAAGAGGAACCCAACCATCAATCCTAATTAGATGTGTTATGAATTCCTTCTCCTATGTCGAGATATTATCCTCTTTAGGCGGCACTGACTCGCCTGCACGGGTTTAATCACATCCTCATTAATTCATCTCGATTAAGAATCAGGTATTCCCACTTTCATTCATTAGGATTTTTCAACTCACACTGTCCCCAACACCGCACAACCCACACACTGCCCGAACACGTGGTTTGGGGATAATTCATTTTCCTATGTCGAGATATTATCCACATTCGGTGGCACTGACTCTCCTGCACAGGTTCAATCACATCCTCATTAATGCATCTCAATTAAGGATCAGGTTTTTCCCATCCCCACATGCCCAGACATGTTACACACTCCCAGAGAACAAGGAAACAAAAGGTCTCATAACCAAAAGCCAAGCATTCCATATATCAAATGTAGAAATTATAACATCAAAACAATTCTCAGAGAAACAATGCAATCACAAGCCAAAACAACTCCAGGTACTGAGCACACATCTGAGCCTCCCGCTCCCAAGTGCTCTCCTCGAGGCCACCATGCCTCCACAACACATGAACCATGGGAATGGTTCATCCACGGAGCACCTTACCATTACGATCCTCGATTCTGACTGGTCGTTCCTCGAAGGTCGTGTTGTCTCCCATATCTAACTATCCCCAGTCGATAACGTGAGAGTCTTCGTGTAAGTACCAACGAAGCTGGGAGACGTGGAAGACGTCATGAACCTTATCCAACTGAGGTGACAGGGCTAGCTGATATGCCACCTCTCCGACTCGCCTCAGCACCTCAAAAGGTCCGATGAACCTAGGTGAGAGCTTTCTCCCTTTCCCAAACCTCCGCTGCCCCTGTCGAGGGGAAACCATCAAGAACACATGATTTCCCACCTCAAACTCCAAGGGACTCCTTTGATGATCAACATAAGTCTTCTGTCGGTCCTGAGCCACCTTCTTCCTCTCACGCACAAGCTGGACATTCTCTGTGGTGCTCTGCACTACCACTAGCCCAATAGCACTTGTCTGACCAACCTCTGCCCATCAAATGGGTGAACGACATGGTCTTCCATACAAATCCTCAAACGGTGCCAATCCAATAGTAGAGTGGAAGTTGTTGTCGTAGTCAAACTATACTAAAGGCAAGTGTCATACCAATGACCCTTCGAAATCCAGAACACATGCTCGAAGCATGTCCTCCAACGTCTGGATAGTCCGCTCTGTCTGCCCATCGGTCTAGGGGTGGAAAGCAGTGCTAAGGTGTAGCTGGGTGCCAAAATCATGTTGTAACCCCCTCCAGACTCATGAGGAAAGCCGAGTATCCCGATCTGAGAAGATAGTCTTCGGAACTCCATGAAAACACACCACCTCATCTGCGTACCTCTGTGCCAAGGTACTCACCGGGCCCGACTCCATAATTGCTAAGAAGTGAGCTGATTTCGTCAGACGATCCACCACTACCCAGATAGCATCATAACCACCCTGATCTCTAGGTAGTCTCGTGACGAAGTCAATTGAGATTTCATCCCACTTACACTCGATGAAATATAAAGGATGCAACAAACCACTGGGAACACAGTGTTCATCCTTCACTTGCTGACACAGTAGGCATTTAGCCACAAACTCCGCCACTGCCCGTTTCACCCCGGGCCACCAAAATTGTTCACTCAGGCCTCGGTACATTTTTTAAACTCCTGGATGTACCACCAAGGCTGAGCTATGGAACTCACGGAGAACTCCCTCACACATTGCCTACGGAACAAAAAAACTTCCATGGAAAAGCATCTGATGTTAGCTATCCTCTGAATATCCCTCTAGAGAGTTTCCCTGATCGACACGATCCCGCATTACTTCTGCCTCAGTGTCCCCCCACTAAGACTCTTCCACCTGCTGCAACAAGGAGGACTGCCCCATCATTTGAAACAAATAGCCTCTATCACCTTCTACCCTTGCATCCAAGTGCAAGGAGGCCAACTCTCCTATCGCTTTCCAAGCATCAGTGGGTTCCCAAACCACTTCCTTATGCGACTTCCTGCTCAGGGCAACAACCAAAACGTTTCCCTAACTTCAGTGTAAGAGATCTTGAAATCATAGTCCTGGAGAAACATGACCCATCTCCGCTGCCGCAAGTTCAGGTCATGTTGAGAGAAGATATAACTCAGGCTCTTGTGATATGAGAAGACCACAAAGCGCTCCCCAAAGAGTTAATGTCGCCACAACTTCAGTGTGAACAATACTGCTGCATAATCCAGGTCATGGGTGGCATAGTTACGTTCGTGAGGGTGCAAATTCCTAGACCCATAACAGATCACTCCCTTCTTCTGCATCAGCACGCACCCGAGACCAAGGACAAAAGCATCACAAAACACCTCATACAACAACCCTTCCTCTTCCGACCTGAGTACAGGAGAACTAACCAACTTCTCCTTCATGTAGTCGAAAGACTTCTGGCACTGCTCACTCCATAGGAAGACTTGGTTCTTCCTAGTCAAAGCTGTCAATGGAACAGAAACTTGAGAGAAGTCCGAAACGAACCTCCAATAGTAACCTGCTAACCCTAGGAAACTACGAACTTCTGCCACGCTCTTGGGTGCTACCCAAGAAAAAACTTCCTCCACCTTTGACAGGTCCACTAATACTCCATGATGAGACACTAGGTTCCCAAGGAAGTGTACTTTTTTGCGTCAAGAACCTACACTTTGACAATTTCCCATAAAGATTGTGGTGTTAAAGGACTTCCAAGACTGCCCTGAGATTCTCAACGTGCTCCTCCTCTGATATTGAGTAGATCAGGTTGTCATCAATAAACACATCAATGAACCGGTCCAGAAACTCTCGGAAGACAAAGTTCATAAGTCCCATGAACACAGCTGGTGCATTTGTAACTCCAACGGCATCACTACAAACTCGAAGTGCCCATACCTGCATATGAAATCCGTCTTCGAGATGTCACTGTCCTTCAACCTCAGCTGATGATATCCCGACAGTAGATCAATCATAGAAAACCAACCTGCTCCCCTTAGCCAGTTGAAGAGATCATCTATCCTTGGAAGGGGGTAACGGTTCTTGACCGTTACTTGGTTAAACCTTCGGTATTCTATGCATAAACTGATACCACCATCTGCCTTCTTCAAGAATAAAACTGGAGCACCCCATGGCGACAAGCTGGGTTGAACAAAACCCTTCTCCATCAGATCTTCAATCTGAATCCGCAACTCCCGCAACCCTGAAGGTGCTATCCGATAAGGGGCCATCGAAATCGGACAGGCACCAGGCTGTAAGACTATCCCGAACTCAACATCACCTCAGGGGGGTAGAGTCACAACCTCCTCGGAAAAAACATCGCGGAACTCCCCAACAACCTCTGGGACATCCACCATCTCTGTATCAGCTAGAACCACTGATAACCCTCCAAACAAAAAATGGTGAGGCTCCACACGCCAGCTTCCTACCTAATAGATCCTCTCACCAACAAAAGATACATGTTGCCCGTCCATGTCGGAGAACATGACTCTTCTCCGGAAGCAGTCGATAACAGCACCAACAGAAAACAACCAGTCGATGCCTAAGATGACATTGTATGGTTGTATCTGTAGAAAAAGAAGATCCCCACTAGATCGATGTGATCCCAACGTCTGCCCACATCCCCGGAAAACACAAGATACGTTGGTCTGTCCTCCAACTGGTGTACTAAGCACCGGTGGTATGGAAAGTCTCTCTACGTCTAGTCCCAGAGCATGGGATAAACCAGGTGCAACAATGGAGTGTGAAGCTCCTGAGTCAAACAAAGCAGAAACGAGAGTGCTGAACAAACGAATCGTACCTCGTACCACCTCTGGTCCGACTGGAGCTATGAACTCTGCTGTGTGAAAATATCCACGCCTCGCTCCTCTGCCTCTCTGATGTTGTCCTCCTCCCTGACCACTCCCTGGTCGAGGTCCCTGAGGAGCACCCTGAGGTCGACCTCCTCCTGCAAAGTCTGCCCTCGGGGGAGCATTGTCCTGATGCTGCTGGAAGGGCCTCGCCGGCAACTGGTACAGTTGAGGTGGGCGTTGAACCTGCCCACCTCCACCGTACTGACCACGGGTCGGGAACCGCCTCTGAATGTGCACGAAACCTCCACAAGAAAAACAATTCAGTACGAGGCTCGTGGAAAAGGGACAAGGACCTGAAGGTCTGAACTGTAACTGTGGGGGCCTGCCCCTTACTGGCCTGAACCTGGAAGGTCCCGTCGCAAGAGACTTGCTACTAACTACCTTCCCCTTCGATGAACCTGGATAAAACCCCTCACGTGGATCACATCCCAGTGAGTGCATCCTCTCTACATCCTTTTCCTTCTTATGTACTACCAAGTATGTCAGAAGGGTGAAGTGGGTGACAGCATACTTGAGCGAAGGATGAAGAGCCTCCTCAAAATGTCTTGCCCGAGACTCCTCATCCGGAAAGAGTTCCAGAGCAAAGCGTAGGAGATACTTGAACTTTATCCCCAACTCTCGTACAAACATACTCCCCTGCTGATGGGAGATTAACTCATGCCGCTTCTCTGCCTTGATCATAGAGGAATGGAATTTCTCTCAGAATTCCTTCTCAAAGTAATCCCTTGGAACCTCTGCCTCTATCCTCTCTCCGAGGTAGAGCGTCCACCACTGTCGCGCCACACCTCTCAGTTGAATGACTGCTAGGGGAACCCAGTACTCCCTCGGAGCAAGGATTAAGGTAAAAGAGATCCCTAGCTCCTCAAGCCACCCCTCTGTCTCCGTATCCGAAGTACTACCCTCGAACTTCTTGAGGGACTGCCGGTAGAAACAACGAAGAGTCTTCTTCCCCTGGCTATCTTCCTCCTCTCGGCCAATCCTCAACTGATCTACCGCCTTGATCTGCTAGGCCTTGTCGTCTGAGCCACCCGAGGACGACATCCAGGTTCCATAGTTGTATGGTAAACAAATATTGCCTAAGCCCAAGTAGTAAGGGAATTTTGCAGGGTTTCATTTTATCATTTTATTCAATTTCGTTCCCAGAAAAACCAAATCAAGTAAAACATAATCATGATGATGCATGTACCTTCCCTAGGGTCTCTACCTTGCAATCAATGTAGCCTCACTTGGTTGTTCGGTAGGCTTAGAGTCCTTGAATTAGATCACAGGGGCCCTAAAATCCCATGTCCTAGTCGGTCTTCCCTTGCCTATTTCACGCACCAAGATTAACCAACACTGTTTTCCTATTATCCCATGCAATCCTCACTGTTCCTAACTCCAGACTCCATCCTATCTCTCAACCATCACCTCTAATACCATTATGTCACGAACCCCTCCCACCAAATATGCCCCTCCAGAGATGGCAATGATGAAAGGGAGATAATGACCCCACGAGTCCCGCCTCCAGTAGGCCCCGGGATGGAGACTAGAACCAATGGTATGAGTTTTCACAATTACGGGAGGCATTACCCTTTTTATTATTTAAGATCGGGAAATAGGGCAAGTCAGCCACCAAAAAGGAAAAGAACAAGTGTATAAAAATAAACCCAAACCAATCCCACACGCATGTATAAATAGTTCTGAAACAAGGTACAAGTACAAGAAAGATCAAAGTACAATACCGAAAGCAAACAAGAGTATATCAACTAGAAAAACTCCAACTGTCCGACTAGTAGGGTCCCGCATGGCCCTGGTAGTCCTCCTGGAAACCTGAAAGTAAATTTAGGGTGAGCATACAAGTATACTCAATAGGGAAACCTAAATCTCTCGTGCACATGTGGGGAGACATCCTAATGTCTTGTGAGAACAAAATAAGAAACCTAGCAAGGAATTATATCCACCCAACCTCACCATCCACACTCACCAAAACACAATCACAATAGGTATTAGTATATAAGAACAAGAGTATTGGGTACCATGCACCATTTTCCACCACTAGCTAGCTGCTCTTCCTAACGGCGAACATCCTGACGCTACCACACTCTTCCCGCCTGCACACGCCTGGGCCTCACAACCACGTATCCCGCCACCACACACATGGTCCTCAAAACCACGTATCCCTCATGCACACACCTAGGTCTCACAACCACATATCCTTCCCGCACACACCTGGGCCTCACAACCACGTATCCCGCCCGCACACACCTGGGCCTCACAACCACGTCACATCCCTACCCGAACACACATGGGCCTCATCCCGATGTTTGTTTGGAAATAGTAAAACCATCTCGAAGAGTCTTGGGCTAAACCACCCCAATCGAAATCTGCTCGAAGAGTCATGGGTGTAAGGTCTACTCAAGCCATCGCATCCTAGGGAAGAAGGAGTAAAAAAGAGCTAGTAACTAAGGGGGAAACACCCTCTCCCATGAAATGGGAGTGTTCGGAACTAAGTGCTCAACATGGGTGGGGTGTGATAAAACACAAAGATACAGATATATATATATATATATATATATATATATATATATATATACAAAACACTCAGCCTAACCTATGTCTTCTAATCAGAGAACTGAGCATGTGCCTCGACCCTGCTACTATGAAGCATGCATACAACAAACAATACCGAAACCCCATTTAAGTTTTAATGTTTCAACAGAATCAGTTTATTAGTTCCTTAACTAATGGGAAAATATCCATAACCATCCATATCGATCGTTCGTAAAGAATATCCCTGTCATCCCCAAATCAAGTTAGGAAAACACAAGCCACACATCAACTCCCTTCTTAATAACCAACCAACCTATTGATTATTATTCTGTTTCATTAACAAACCCATCATTCATTAACTCTTACAATTTTATTTATTATTAATGACCCATAGTTCGTTCACATTCAAACCCATCCCTGCATCCCCGATTCCAACTTCCATAACCACAACTGCACCGTACATCATCATTCCTTGATACAACTTATCGCAGCCACACTGCACATCTGATCCACCATAACCCACAAAACACAATTCGTGCCACATCATCGCCCCTTTAACTTCATTTACCGCATCCCTGCAGCCCGTTCTATTCGTAACAACCCAGGATTCACCCCCCCCCCCCTTCACACACCACGTAACAAAGACAAAACCCATATGTTCATTATTCCATTTTGTTTAACTGGGATGATCACACAAGGGTTCCAGATTTTAATCATCCAACTTTACGTGATTAACCATATTCCACATTCCACAAGGTTCAAAACAACGATCTAGAAGATAGGGAAATATTTAATTGCGCATGAAAAGGCCCCCAACAGCCATGATTTTCAGTAGGCAGAAACTGATTCAATTCACAACATATAATCCCAGGATATAAATAAAGTAACTGCATTCACAACTTCCCATCCCTGTTATTTAACCAGTTATTATCTTCGTTTAAAGGTTCAACCATTTCTCATGAAAACAAGAGGATACCCACCCCTCATGGCGCAAACATTAGAGAGACGAATGTAAGATCCCTACTTCAATAGGTTCTGATCACAACGCTCCCCCTGAATCAACCTTATAAGATGCCCGTCGGCGTCCGTCACCTCGGTCGAGTCCCATAAAACCCTCCTCAGGTGGAAGTTGTCAAGGAAAGGCAAAATTAAAGAAAAAATGCAAGCTCAAAAGTTCCGCCTCATCGTTACGATACTCTGGTCGCTGACGGATCGTAAATCAGAGCTCAGACGAAGAAGTTATGGAAGAAAACTGAGCCTTAGAGTGTCTTGGGAGAGCTCTGCTCAGAGGAAAGGGGAGGAGAGGGGTGTGTTGAAAAGGAGGAGGGGGAACCCTCCTTTTATAGGTGTGAAAAAAGTACATGGCATGTACTTTATGGTACACGGCGTGTACTCAACCATTTCACGCGACCACCACGCCGCTTCCAACACGGCCTTCAACGTCACACGCGGCCGTTGACTAGTCAGCACACGGTTTGAGGGTAATGAATACGCAGGGAGGGACTATACTGCGTGTAGTATTGGGTACACGGCATGTACCCATTTATTTCACATGGCAAGGACACAGCTCCAACATGAGGTATACCCAGCGAGGGAGTACCCGACATGTACTCACAAAACACAGGGTGAAGTTTCAAAATTATGAAAAGTGTGGGAAAAGTCCATTTTACCCTCCAGAACACTTCAAGACCCTATTTTTGACAATGGAATGGGCCAGAGAGGTCCAGGCCATTACAGTAGCCTTTCAGTAGGTTTCAATTCCTAGTGATGACCATAATTTTATTTAAAGTGCATCAATATGGATCTTGTTTAGAATTTAGTAAATAATAAATTAGAAAATATATAACACACCTTTTTAGGATTTTTTTCTAGAGCATTATTACCACTTTATACACATTGTATTAGTAGGGTACATCATAATATATAGGCTCTAAAATTTTTAAAAACTAATTTAATGTTTATGTTCTGTAATAGAAATGCATCATGATGTAGCAGGTTATATGATGATGGTACTATTTTTTAATTTCATAAAAATCATTTCTTGATAAATTTCAACAATTTTATAAGATCCCAATAGTTGGATATATACTATGTATTTTTAAGGATTTTAAAGACCAGTTTAAGTGGATATAATGGATGTTTTACTTATAAAATTTTAGGGTTTTTTAAAAAAATATTATTCTATGTTTTTAAATATTTTATAACATGATAATTTTCAAAGTGATTTAATAACCTAAAATATTTTATAGGGTGATACATATTATGGACATTTATCATTATATATCTTGGACATCGTTGAATGAACATAATTGAAAATTTAAGTTTATATACTTTGAAGTTTTTATCAAACTTGATTCATTTTGTAAATCATATAATGTCATTAGGTTGAAATTAATTTCTAATTTAATAGATGTAAATTTTTTATATTTTTGGTTGTCATGATGTTATTATAGTAAATTCATGAAGGAATATTTTATTATAATGTTTTTATATAATAATATATGATAAACGAAAGGAAAATTTCTACAACAATATTTTCTTGGATATTAAAAAATTAAAAATAAATATAATAAATAATTTTTTTTTTCAGAAAATATGATCGAAAATTAATGTCTTGAAGGACCATAATGGGAATACGGAATTTAAAAAAGAGACAAAGGGAAATAAAATATATTACGGGGAATCATTGAATGATATTTTAAAATAAGTAAAGAAAATTATTTGACGGTTTATTGAGGAATATAAGATAAATTGAAGCTTTGTTCTTGGAGGTTCTCATAACATTCTTGTGATGGAGAAAAAATTGTTGAGTAATAAAAAATATATTAAATATAATGAATCAATAATGAAATAATGACAAAAAACATTCTTTTCATGTAGGCCAAAGTGTTCACCCTTAATATGTAGTGAGTATTTATGTGTGTCTAAATGAGAGAAACTTGTGAGGTATTTCACCATTTATTAGTCTTGTAAATGAATAAACTGTTGTTTTTGGGTGAATTTCATAAAACCCACCCAAAAATAGTGATTTTTTTTAATTCCTATACATTATTATTTACCCATGTAGGTTCCGTAAATTAATTGAGAGTGGTAAACAATGTAAAATATTGTTTTCTTTTCTAATAGCATTACATTAATTATATTAGTCTTAAAATAGTGTATTTTAAAAAAAACATTGATGAAAATGTTTTAAATAAATGAAAAGTGAAATTAATATCATATCACTTTCAAAAAAGAGTATACATTTTATCGAGATAATAATGTGACCGATGTAATTTATATTGGTGAAAAAAGTAGGAGCATTTAATTTATATTTAATCACACATTTCATACCTCTAAAAACACCCCTCCTGGTGTATTTTTTAGAAAACACCATTGTGGAAAAATGTTGTGGTTTTATCATATATATTATAGTAATTTGATTTTGTCTTCTTACATAATAATTCTGTGACACATGTTCATGTATATTTTTTGGAAATTCAACAATTATAATATGTCCCTAACATTGAAATTAGAAATATTTAGAAAAGGAAGTAAAGAAAAAATGATTCTATATGGTGATATACTGGCATGGATATATATTTAAAAGATCCCACATACTCCAAAATGAAAGGTATAAATTAAATTTGATTATAAATTGATAATTTCAATGATGGTATAATATTGGGTAATAGTTATAATTTTTTATGGTGAATAAATCTTCATATGATGATATGATATTGAAAAAACAAAATATTTAATTTTCTAATTTATCAAAGGATATGGATAATGGAAACTAGGATGAGAGAAAGAATTTTTAAATGAATAATTAATAACATGATATAATTTATGGAGGTTTCATTATTTAGATATAAAATAACTTTCAATTAAATTATTTCTTGAATTAGATACGAATTTACCATTTTAGAATGATAAAAAAGCTAATGTGTGGGATGTAATGCCGTAAAAAATATCGAATATCAATGCTTCCTCAATGGAGAATGGAATTTATTCATAATTATCTAAATCATGAGGTCCAAAAAGAATGATTTTACACACACACAGTTAAAATTTTATTAATTAAAATAAATGAAATAATAGTCAAATATGAAATGTATGAATTCATTCATAGATACTATATTTAAGGAATAAAGAATAATTCAATATTATGATCCCCATTAATTGGGAGATCAAATTTATAATGGAGTTTCACTTAATTTTTATATTAATTATCAATAATATTCAAAGAAAACTTTTGTCTAAGACCTCATTAATGTAATGGTCTTCATTACGAAATATCTGATGCAATTGAATTCTAAAAGTTACAATTTTTAAAATACTTTATACATTTTTTATTTAATTACAGTTTAGTAGATCATAGTAAAATAAGGAAAAATATTTCAAAATTTATAATGAAGATTGCTAAATTATTAATGAAAAATGTATATATTTTATTGTAAATAATGAAATTTAATTATATTAATTAATAACAATTCCCAATATTCAAACCCCATTCACTATATTTTTGGAGACATATTAATGTATCCATGATGACCCAATTTAAAAAAGATAATATAGGGAAAACACATGTACAACGTTCCCCATAAGTGATAAATGAAAAAATATTTAGATATAGGTGATGGTATAATGGAATTTAAATTTATTTTGGGATGTATGGTTGTATTACTTTCTTTCGATATAAGAAATAAAATTATATTTCATCATATGAATTTGAGGGAAAATTTAAATAAATGGATATCCAAATTATCTATAATGGTGAGGATTTTATTCCCATTGTGTTGACTAAGAAATTTTTTTCTATAGATATCTTTATATGACATGAATAGGATGAATATATTGACAATATCAAAATGATCCCATTAAAAATTATAATTATTTGAGAACCAAAATTCTAGGGAAATTTCAAGAGTATTACCATGAATAGATTTCACTAATGATGGGTTCCAAATCATTCTCTAAATTAAAGGTATCATTTATTTATTGGAAGATTATTTGAAAAAATGATAGGATTTAAAATGATTCACATGTGGATCAATAATCTACATACATGGTATGTGTTTTGAAATATAATGTTTCTCAAATAGAAATAAAAAAAATAAAGACGTACTATAACATAAAATACCATTAAATGATTGTTATTATGACCTTTTTTAATGGTAACAAAAGATGTAAAATTTGTGCATTATAATGTAAATAAAGGAACAAGTAGAGTGAAAATAAAGTGGAGTCTTATTCTTCCAAAATAAAATAGGATATTGAGATTGATTCCTAAATTATTTATAATGTATAAATTATAATCCAATTTAAAACAATATCTTCATTATCCTAAGAAATGTAGAGTATCCCCTTTAAAAGTTTAATTTCATTATCTCTATATTGCTAATGTGTAATTAATCAAAGGGGGAGATCATCCATGTAATTAGTGAATTTATTTATTAAAGTGGAATTATAGAATAAATAAAAAATATAATTTTTATTAAGTAAATCATAATTGGTATAGAGGATAAATTTATGTTTCCATCAAAATCACATATCCTTAAATTAGTAATAAACCACAAATAATGAATTGGAAGCATTTTTGTTTAAGCTGTAAAAATGGCCTTTAAATAACTATTTTTTAATAAATTATATGATATAATATGATTTTTCATAAGATTTAAAAATCAATTTTATAATGGTTAATATCATGATGAATATCATTTTTTTTATTCAGTGATGGAGCTGTTATATTAAGAGGGTGTTTTGGTCAAATGATCTAGAAGATTTTATCCCCATCAACCTAAAAATTAAAAAGGGAAAGAATAATTTTTATTATAAAATTATTATTTATGTATATTCTATTAAAAAACATTTTTAGTGACTCTTACATTTAGTTGTTCAAGGAAATTAATTTAATGTTTTTTAAAATTATTATCTAATTCACAGGGGGAGTTCCTCAGTATACTATAAATTACATGACTATAAAAAAATATGTAATTAATTAAAATTTATAAAATTATTATTATTAAAATAATATCATGTTTCGTAAATAGATTTATTACTTAGTGGGGAATGATGTTTTGATGATGGCTCTTCACATTATGTAGTGACCACACACTAAAAACATTGAGAATGAATCAATGATTTTATATTACTTGGAACACGAAATTAATATATATATTCACAATGGATGACTAAATACTATGTTAGAAATTGAAGTGGTCATAATGTAAACAAAACTAGGGAGGAAGATCTATTGACGATATCCTTGGTCCCATAAAAGATAAAGAAGGATAATTCAATTGAAAATATGTATCAAAATTTTATGGAAACTCATTGTATAACCGGTGAGGTAGGTGTCAAATTTTATACCTAATAACATTATATGTGGATTTAATGGATTATTATATTTTTTTGAAAATAATATATAAGAATAATGATATTGAAACTAAATTTTGGTTTTTTACGTCTCTTAATGTAAATTTTTTCAAAAGGCTATACTTATGATACATTTATTAGAGATTTTTTCTTTAGATTTAATTTCAATTTGTATGAATAAAAATCAATATTAATCTATTAAATTTTAGGAAATATAATTTCACATTTATTGGTATCAATATAAGAAATTTTATAACTTCAGATTAATAATGATTTAATCTAAAAATTAAAAGGGGAGATCATTCTAATATAATATAGAATTAGTAATATTATAGGATATTTTTATTTAATAAATTAATAATGTGTAATATTTATAAAAAAATATTCTATTTATTTATAATCATGTTGAAGAATACTAAATATGTATTTGAATATAATTATATCATATTCTAGGAATTGTATATTCACTAATGTTTTTAGGTTGTTTCTATATGATGATATGTTTCTAGAAGAAATGATTTATAATAATGAATGGTCTCCATATGTATCAAATTATTTGGGGATATCCACTTAATTACTAGAAATATCTGTCGGCAAATATATCGTAGATAATGGATGCCTTAAAAGGGATATTGGGAGTATGTGATTTTCTAGATTAATATATTATATATTATTAAAAAACATTTTGTCTTCTTAAAACATTCATTACAATGAATTTCACATATATAGATTAATTCGATTGATAATTACATGATAGAAATATTCATCGAACATCATATTAATGTGTGATTCTTATTTTGAGAATTGTATACATTTCGACATTGTAGGGATTGTTGAGATATTATTTTTCCTGGAATATACGAAACATAAAAACAAAGCTATATAAGACTATATAATTTGATCTTAACTGAATTTTTATCCATATAAATAAAGATACAAAATTGGAGTTTTCTATTGGTTGTTAAAAATGAATCATTATGATACAATTAAATCAAGGTAACATAATCGATGAATTCTAAATTCTCATATTATATGAATTTTTTGGAGTATGATCAATGAATCTCAGAAGATATGAAAATTATGCCTCAATGGTGATCATTAAGAAAAGGAGTTTTTGATATTTAATGAGCACTAATTTTTTATTTTTTGGAGTGGAAGAGTGTTTATCAATGAAATATTAAGCTATTATACAATAGTGTAATGTTAATTTAGTTTCTGATAATTTAGTAATCTTATATTTGTGATAATTTTTGGTGTCTGAATTGATATTGATCGACTTGATGTTTTAAATTAATTGAAATACTAATTTATCGGCGATTAATGGATGTTCTACATGGATAGAATCAATGAGTCCTTTTGCAGAAAAAATGGGAGGTATTTTAGTGAAGGTCAAAAGTGATATTTTGGAAATTGTTTTATAATGGATAATATTAAAATATGAATTAATTATAGTGGACAATTGATAATTAGTTATCATTAATGTTTCAAAAAATTTAATGGGGGAATATATATTTAACTTTAATGTATATATCATTGTCCAATATTTAGTTGGTCAGTTATGAAATTTTTTTGTCTTTTATTTAATGTTTAACTAAGAAGATATAATGTTTTTATATTGGTAATGGTAATGGATTATTTTATATCTATTCATCACAAATGATATAAATATAAATTTTTGGGACATATTTTTTGATGATCAATGTAAGGACAAATATGTGACCCTAAGATGTTTGAAAATGGAATAATTAGTTATTGAGAAATTTAATTTTATAAATAAATGTATTTATTAAATTTGAATGAATGATAAACAAATAAATTATATTAATTTATTAAATTGAAAGGATGAGTATTTTTTAATGTATATTCAGTTGAAAATGATAATTCTAGAGATTAATAATTATTATCAATAAATAAGGATGTATAATTACTTGATCAACCATTGAATATTATAAGTAAATTTTATTTATGTTCATCATCATACCCATTATAATGTTGTAATGGAATGGTGAATGGATTTTAACTAAAACCATTATACAATAAATGAAAAATTATGACAATATTAATAATATTTACCTATTTTCATTCATTTTAATTTATTTTTATTTTTTAAGTAGTTAGGACAAATAAATGGGTGAGGAGTGACACTTTGGAGGGAATCCACCATCCATACGTCATGAAAATTCATCGAAACATTTGTTTGAATTACTCAACCTAATAACAAAAATTAATTTTTTGGATGGTGGATTCAACTTCTTTGGAAGAATAATTTTTTTTTACTTTAATTAACATTGTGAGTGTGATCTACATAATATATGTATTACTTTTGTAAATGATTTTATTTCCATTTTGTAGACATCAATTACTTCATCTTGTTTATGTAGTCATTGATCTAATTGTAATTGGGAATGGGTAAAAAATTAAAAATTATATTATTATCTATTGAAGAACGTAAAGGTCACCCAAAAACGTATGGGGCCTATATCTTTTAGGGGGATATTGTTTGATGATTAAATAATATAAATTGGAAAAAAACTTATTCCCCCATAAACTTTTGCCCAAAACCTATGTTCTGGAAGACACTTTATTAACATAGACTTACAGAGAAAGGATCCTAGAACATCCCAAACATCACACAACCAATGAATTAAAAAAATCAAAATGTGAATCCTGAAACAGAAACCATAAATAGAATAATACCAAATTCAATATACACAATACACAGAAAAAAGTTTAAATAATAAAAATATATTAACTACTCACATATAGAGGACTTTAAATTTAGTTAATTTATAAAAATAAATTTTGATTGGGACATGAAAACAAAAAAAAATAACATTGATTAATAGAACAATTCATATTATTTTTAAAGTATTCAAGAGATGTAAAATAAATAGTAAAATAGAACTATACCTCATAGACATTCCAAATATCATCATAAAAAAATCATTACAATGAAAATGGAATATAAAATGAATGTGACCTATGGAAAAATATCATTAGATGATATTTGAATCAACTAAAAACCTCAATATTATCAACCATCATCTAATCATATTAGGAAAAAGTTGGTGGATCTAGTCCACCATTGTCTTCCTATGAATACACCATCATTTTTTATCCTTATTTTTATCTATAGAGACTTCAATAACACTTCTTCCTAAATCCATATTAGAAAAAAAATAATACTACCTCATTTATGTTATTTTTTATGATGATCAATACATTTAAAAGAAAAAACCCTTCATTCATGAGCTAAACATTTTTAAATTAAGAAAAATAAAAAGAAATTTTTTTAACCCATGGCTAAAAAATAACCCACTTGTAAACTAATTTGACGAATTCCTCATGTCAATGATCACTATTTGAAAAATTATCATCAATTAGTTTCTTCTATTAATTTTGAAAAATGAAAATCATCCAAGAAAAAACACATACAAAATTATAAAATTTAAAAAACCTACAAATTTACTAACATTGTATTCATCCTCCATATACTATACATTTTGAGTACCACTGACTTTATATAACTACAGAGGCCCATCCTCATTATGATTTCAAATAAAGTTGTAATTTACCAAATTTTATTTGACCATTAGTAGAAACCAATATTATTAATTGATAAATGAAATTCTATATACTATATAATAATGTCATTACATTCTATATTTTTTTCTAATTTCTATAAAAAAAATAAAACACCAAATAAAAACCTTCTCTACTTATATAAAAAATAACAAACTCAATATAAATGGTTTAATGTTATAATATAGGTTCCATTCAAAAAAATATTGCTCATGGAAGTTTATATATAATTAAACACATGGTTACTGGTTTATTTCATTAGTACATACATTCTCTAATAGAATCAACCAAAAGTTATTAAATCATATATTATATTACAAAATATTGTTTCAAAACTTTTCATCCAATATCAACGTGTCGAAAAATTTACATCCAAGATCCTCTTCCATATTTTAATCAGGCACTTTATAACAACTCTAAACATATACATAATATCATGCATTATATTAACCAAATGGTACAATAGACTTCCCATAGTCAACACTAATAAAACATTTAAATTGAATTTAACCCCGTCATTATTTTTTTGATCCATCTTCTTGTATAACATAATGTACAATACCCCATGATTGACCATATGATTGGAATCTCACTAGTTGAATCCATAAAAATCCACAATTATGTAATATAATTATGACAATTCAAATATATTTAACATTGTGTCCCTCATCATAATTATTCCTTGCATCAAATTTATCTAACTATAGTCCATTATCATGATTATTACAAATTAATAATTCTCCAATTATTTATTTTTATTCTTCTCTCATATAAATAATATCATATCATCCATATAGGTAAGAATTTTTACCTATCCGGACTCATCAAAAAAATTAATAGTATCATTGATACTGATTTTACTCAATAAAACATATTATCTTTAATGATGTAAATTAACATCAAATCCACTAATAATTGTTACTAGTATGTACTATGTAGTCTAGGTTATATCCTTTACACCCAAAAATTCATTATGTTTCACAAAAAATGGTTTTTAAATAAATGTAGATATATAATTCCCAATAACAAGATAGGGACATAGTATAGACATATATATTCCCTTTATACAATCCTTATAGAGAACCCATGTTGTTCTCCATTCAAATAAACATGTTATTACCAAAAATTTAAATAATTTCTCTAAAAATAGTCCATTTAAAATTTTAAAGTTCATCAAAAATATATTTTCCATATACCATTTCAAACAACCAAATTATTCTTTTAGAATATAATAATTGAGTTATCTTCTATGTTATTTTTGAAATTTATAATTCTAATATGACCCTTGATTACAAAACATCAAATAATTCTACCCCCTTAATTTTTATCTCCCACTCTCTTATTCCCACATGATTCTCTCCATCACCATGATTTTAGTTTCATCACTTTCTATTAGTATTACTTAGTTAATATTGTTTTCAAACATTTATACTAGTTTTATTACCCCATTACACCACTTTAGAACCAAATTTTCACCACTTTCTGGACTCACATTTCCCTAGAAAATCCATGAGATTCTATAGTCCAAGAAAATTATGACACATACGGCCATATTAAATCTCATGACAAATAATATTTTTTCCATCAAAAATATATTTTTAAACCTCATACATAAAACCTTTTTGATCAATTTATAACAACCAGTAATACATTTATATTAACATTCTGATTCTATAACACTTCACTCCCAACTGTGTATTGTGTGTGATCTAACCATTTCAACGGGTCACTTTATTGAATTATTAATTTTAGACACATATAATAATACTAATTATTATACAATATTTAATATAATACATCTCGTTGAAAATTTCACGCAATAAAAAACATATGTGACATAGATTGCTATATTTCCCATTATATTGATAAAACATGGGGGTACTTATTATTTTTGAAAAAATTATTTTGATGAGAATTGGCCAACCACTTATTTGAGAGTAATTTTTGTTGTTACTTCACTAATTGGTTTGATAGATGTTAATCCACATACTAACATAAATATTCTTCACTCAGTATTCAAAATGTTTTTTAGAATTCAAAGTGAAATTTCATGCACATGGATCTATTATTTACTGTCTAATTAGTCAATTACAGTCATACATTTATCTTGGAGTTATGAACATTCATATGTATTCAATAAATTTATTAAATATGTCTTTTTAAACTAGTTATATCAATAATCATATTTATTATTTGATAACAATAATATTAGATTCATTATGATTATATTATTCAAAGTGGATCAACATATGATTAATGATTAAAAAACATAGACTTGGGTTTTAGTAATATAACCCACAAAAAGATGTGGAATCATAATTGATAGAAATATATAATATTACACCCTAGAGAGATCAAATATTAATTGAATACCACATATCTATATAATCTAAACTAATTTAATAAAAATTATAATTAATATAACTATATAAAGAACACATTCCACTACATATAATGGATTCACACATTTCATTTCTATAATGCCCCACCTTCATGTTTCGTTATACCTCTAATTGATCGGGTTAGTAATCCTTTCTCACCAATGTGTTCAAGGTAGTTCTGTAATGAATTATTATTCATGATTTTTGTTTTGAGATGTTTTATTTATTTTCAATTCTCAAAAAGGTATTTTTTTCATATGGAACAATAAAAACCTTCAAAAATTAATCTTATGTGACCATCCTCTCACAGTCCACAAAATCGTTAAAAATAATTATCTAATTTCTGTATCAAAATTAAGATCATCAATAATATTGTTAGATGATGAACACCAAAAATCTTAAATATAAATCTTTAGTAACATGATTAATTATTAAATTACTTTTAAGGTATAAAATCAAAAAACACAACCCATATATATTATCCTGGTGATATTAGAATATTCAATATATAATGTGTAAGAATAAAAATAAATGTTTTTTTCTTTGTTTAAATCTCCGTAATATCCCATTAAATTTGATTTTACTTGAATTTTTTCATAGTATAACATTTTTTTGAACTAAAATAAAAAGCATGAGCTATAAATCCCAATATAAAAATAAGTATGATAGTGAGGAAAATCTTATGAATCATCGGAGAAAAACTGATTTAATAAGTTATGTGGTCCATATATAATCAAAAGGAAAATCTAATAAAGGAGACTGAATGATAAGATCATTTCAAATAACACAATATTCATAATGATAAATATGACATCAAATCATAAGAAAACCCCACTACCAAGAACAAAAAATAGTTGGATATAATTACTTCTTATTTACCATAAAATGACTCTAATGAGATATAAAACCAACCTAACCTAATGGAGGGATACATAATTCCAAATCCACATGTCACATCGTAGTTTGGTTATGAGTTTTTTTTCAAAATAAAGAAGTAACAAATAATGCATAAGCATAAGAAAAGACTATGTGATATATATAATGGATAAATAATAATGGTTAGGAATAAATAAATGTTATAAA